>CM057787.1:10592500-15592500 GCA_030064435.1 Trapa incisa | reverse complement strand
GGTATGATGGACAGTAAAAACCTATTTTTGTTAGAACTGTTCTCCCCTGACTGTGTGCCAATGCTTAAACAATTTGGGAGACCTTCTCGACGGGAGCTCGAATAGCTCTAATAGGCCGGGGGCCTCAATTTTGGAACTTGGGGGCTAAATGCCTGATTTTGAAAATCTCGTACAGTGGGTCCAAGGCCAGTTGGCACGAGCAGGAGCTCGTAAATGAACATGATATATGTGCCATAAAACTTAATAAGTGAATTGTTTGGCCATGGTACCAAGATAGGACTGACATGCTCAATCAACTAGCGGTAGTGCGACATGACAGGTCGACGGACTAGTTAAGACAAACAGCTGTGGGTTGAGTTGAGAGTTGGGGCCGTTGGACTAGTGGCACCATAGATTACATAGCAATATAAGAAAACATTGTTTGTGCATGCACTGTGAGTACGTGATCATTAAGACGCCCATGAGGGGTAGTGATGTGTCCTAAGGGCACTGGACGACCTGGTGGCTATAAGGGTAGTTTGTCATTCCAGGTGTCTGTGCGAAACTTGGAGTAGCACCAAGCGTATAAGACCAGGGTGGGGACAGGATGAGGTCTCTGTCCTCATACGGACACGAAGAAGTGATTTTAGGATTGTGGGTCGGATGTCACGTACATCCACTCATTCCCAGGGTAGAAGTGGTCGTACTTCTATCCGGGTGGCAGGAAAAGTCGCTCCGAAGCCACTAGCGGGTTCAGTAGTGATACTGACTTGCGAATGTGTGTAACCTTCATGATGACGGATGTGTGTTGGGTGATGACACACCTTGGTAACTAAGAAATAATGGAAAAACTCAAATTTTTAATTGAAGGGATTTTTTAAAACAAAGGAGTCTGGCACACTCCATATAAATATTTTTCTTAAAAGTCAAAAGCTTTTAAAAACCCATTCACTGAGTAGTCGTACTCACCCCCTCCCTTATATCCCTTTCAGGAAATCCTGGAAAGCCTCCCCTTAAAGACCGTCACTAAGATGCCTGTAATACAGGTATGTAAAGTTTTAAATTTCATGCAGTTTTGATTATGCTAGTCCAGGAAAAAGGTGCAAGTTAAAGGACGCCTTACTCTTTACGGTTTACAATAAGGGGAAACCCTTTAATAAACCGGGAGAATGGCGGGTTGATCACGGGGATCCAAACAAACTGGGTCGGGGCATGACAACTAGAGTGGTATCAGATCCTGTTTCCTCGAATACATAATCAAGACTATAACATATTGTTACTAATAGGATTTATCCTAAAATTTTCAGATGGCTCCTAGAAGAGGAACCAAGAAAACTAGGAATGACTCTACTCAACACCTTATCTTCGTAGGAAGACAACCCTAGAAGCTTCCCAAATGCCTAAAGCATGGCAAGAATCTGAAAAAGAGCAAATGAGAAAGTATCCCAGAGAATGGTGATAGGACCTATTGAGGTCACAACTCTAAGTATAAAGGAAGCCAAGCGTGAAGCCATAAAATGGGGCATATAACCTTACATAGGAGGATGCTTATCAAGAATCTCGTAGCTCCCTAGTTATTTGGTGATCATTTTCTGTAATAGGGCCAAAATCCCCAACATACTGTACTACTCTATTAATGAAGTAATCCAAATTCCTAAAAAACCTTGTCCCTCAAATGATGTGATCTTCAAGGAAGACTCCAAAAATAAAAAATAAAAAAATAACTCTCATGGTATTCAGACTTAAGGACGAAGGAGCACCAAAACTAACAATTCCCAATAAAACGCCAGGAGGAACCACTCATGTTCATGTAATTACAAGCATGAATGATAGGGACATTGCGTGGAGAAGTGCCCAACCCTACAAAGGACATGAATCAAGTTAACCTAGAGGGGAATAGGACATGAAGTGAAAAAGTGTCCCACATCGCTAGGAGTCAGGATAATATTTTCCAAGAATAAACACCCCGCAGCTATAGGAAATCCGCAAGGATACCATTCCAAGAAACGTGACTCCATTTGCAACCACAGATAAGAGGAAACTCTTCAAAATCTTAGCAAAGTGGTAAGAAGGAAAAAGGGGTAAAGGTAGGACCTCAATAAAACCACAAATGAAACAAATGATAGCTAAAGAGAATTCCCCCTTTAAGAAGAAAATCCAAACAATTTAGGAGCAAAGAAAGGAGTGCATCCACAAGAGAAGACAAGACTAACATTTGATGACAAACGGGACGTATTGGGATTACAGGAATAAATCACCTTCGAAAAAGAAACTATGTTAAATAGGAAGTTCAGACCAACAGGACAAGAGAAAGCAAGTCGTTACAACAAGATAGTCAGAGAGAACAAATGACACCCTAAGGAAGACCGGGAAGTAGAAGGGGCTACACCATAAAAAGGTCAGTGAGATGGACGTTAAGGACAAGAGTACTAGAGAAACAACTACCATAAGAAACTTAGACCAAAGGAATGGTGGACGCGATGCAGTTAACAAACTAATACATGGTAAAACCATAATTTGAGTTCCAACAAAGAAGAGAGGGGCGAAAAGGCCAAATACTCGGGAAAAAAAGGATGAAAGAAATCCTTAACAGGACCAAAGGTCAAATTAACCAAAAATAATAATAATAATAATAGGCAAGCCTCTCACATAATTATCTAGAAATCTTGAAATAAGGAAGATTTGAACGCTCCATAAAGAAATACACTATAAAAGTAAACTTTAGAGGGATGCATACGACTAACTACTTTTGAAGGAATTTTGATGGGCGGATGGACATAATGTGGAGTGCAAGGAACCATCCCTTAATTGGGAAATGTTTCAAAGTAAGGAAGTATCGTGATGGCTCATTATGACCTGTTTGGAGAGAATAGGAGAACCATGTAGAAAGAGGAAAAACTAGTAACGGCGGACAACCAAAGATAATGAACAAAACTGGATGGAGTGAACCTTCCCAAGCAAAGTAATCGACACATAGATCGAAAGCAATTATTGTAGAATGAAGAATCATGAAGTGATTTATGAGCAAGTAAAAGTGGATTAAGGAAAAAGGAAGTCATTGAATAAGGGATGTCACTAAAGAAGACAAATGACATAAGAAGGAAAAAAAATCCTCGTATGTCAATAATCATCAGGAAACCCAACGATTGGAATTGAAAGGACCCAATAAAAATGTTTGGAAAGGATGAGTAGGTAAGAGAAATCCATGCGGTTATGTCAGACATAACTTCAAAGGCATGATGGATGAGAGGATAACGGTAAAAAGGATAGTTGAGGAATGCTATCAAAAGAAAAGAGGGATGAAGTTATATGATCCCTGAAAGATAAAAAAGAAAAAGAAAAGGCTAAGAGAGACCCTCAAGGAGATGTTTTAGAAATCTAATGGACAAAGACAGGTCCTAGAAAATGCCATGCTGTAAGGGGTATGTAAGCCCAACAATCCCGAGGAGAATATGACTCAAAGTAAGGAAGAGTCGACTAATAAGCATGACAAAGTTGAATATAACAATTTGGATTGAAGTTATAATAGACAACAAATGGAGGAAGGGTTACAATGGGATGAAAAAGTGAGAATAAAGAAAACCGTGGCAACCAGTACGTAACACCCGAAAGAACATTGAGTTAAAGGTTTCAACGACCAAGGGGTTAACTAGACACGAGAATGGTTAGGTATCTTGGAATTTCCAATCTTGAGTACAAAACCTCAAAGGGAAGAATGTGCTCTAAGCAAAGAAAGATATAAATCTAAGAATATACCTTGAAGTAAGGTATGTCTCGTTATGATAAACTCTATGGAGGGAGTAAATAATATAAAGGAAAAAAATTCCTTAAGTGAAGGATGTAAAAAGGACTAATTAAAAAAACAAGAGAATAACTTTGCATGTTAAGCAAACACCAAAGGGGCATCAAAGGAAATGATTGCTCATGCAAAAATGTTAACTAAGTTTTGGGGACAAAACTCCTAAAAGGAGGGGAGAGTTGTAAACCCCGTACATTTGAGTTAAGGAAAACCGGGAAAAGAACTAGTCAAACCGAATAAGAAAACTAAGCCGATTTATATTTGGGAATAAGCAATATGGAAATTTACAACTTTCGGGTGATACAAAAGGTTCATTAAACCTTGGAAAAGAAACTTAAAACAAACTAAAAAACAAAAACCAAAATGGTTTAGGTGAATTAGATTCCATAAAAACTATAAAGTTAATCGTGCTTGCCTAAGAGTAGTGTGACGATGGATGACCTCCTAGGAAGTATGATTTTTTTGTAACCCGAAATTTCGGTCAAAAATTTTTATGTGAATGTACAACTTATCATAAATAGCCATAAATTAATATATATTTAATTATTATAATTAATACCTAAATTAAATTATTGGAATTAATACAAATAATTTAATACCGAAATTAAATTATTAGAATTAATACCAAAATTAAATTATTGGAATTAATACCAATAATTTATGGCAATATTAATACTAGTAATAAATCTCGCCCATTTAATACACGGGTTTTACGACTATATAAAGAGGTCATCCCCATTTCATTCTCCTCACACCTGAACACTTCTCTCTCTCTCTCACTACTGCTCCATTTCCCGGTAAAGCTCGAACCAGAGCTTTGACTTGAACAAAGGTCGGGCTCTTTAGAATTGGGGAGAAGACAACTATCTGATAGCAAACTCCAGTCAATACGAGAATCGTTTGAGAAGCGCCGGCGTGATAGAATAGTGAAGCAGCTCCGGCGGACTGAAGCTGCCCTATTACGGCCAAGCTGAAATCAGCCATTTCAAGCCCTCCCAACACTTCCCCAGCCTTTCCACGTTCGAATTAGGACCGAAAGGTAAGCCAATTTGACTCCCCTTTATAATTTTTGATTGGTGCTAGAGAGAGAGTCGACCGAATTTCAATGACGAAATTCTAATCCCATTCTGCATCAATTGATGCGATTCTTGATTCTAGGATGAACCTTAGGATGAGAGCTATCTGTCCAGATCAAAAGCTCGAACCGTCGTGCCTTCACCGGAACGCGAAATACCGGGAACGCTAGCAAGGACAAGCTCGCGTGAATACAAAGAACCAGTCAAGTGGAATTCACGGCATTAACGGGTGGGTGGGTTATTCACATCATAACCAGTTGGGATGATGAGCACAGTTTAAAGTTAAAAACCACTTACCAGTTGTGAGTAGTTTTACTAACATCATACCCGGTTGGGATGATGAGCACAGTTTAAAGTTAAAAACCACTTACCGGTTGTGAGTGGGTTTACTAACATCATACCCGGTTGGGGATGATAAGTGCCTCGATATAAAAACCCACTATTTAGTGGTATTTTAATCATCACTACTTAGAGAAAGTGATGCGAAAAAAACTACTTACGGGTTGTAAGTAGATCATACCCGGTTAGTGTGATGAGACTTCCTCAAAGGAAGTTGAAAACCGGTTCATCGGTTATGAACGGAGATGTCCTTATACTGGTCGGTATGATGGATAGTAAAAACCTATTTTTGTCAGAACTACTCTCCCCTGACTGTGTGCCAATGCTTAAACAATTTGGGAGACCTTCTCGACGGGAGCTCGAATAGCTCTAATAGGCTGGGGGCCTCGATTTTGGAACTTGGGGGCTAAATACCCGATTTTGAAAATCTCGTACAGTGGGCCCAAGGCCAGTTGGCACGAGCAGGAGCTCGTAAATGAACATGATATATGTGCCATAAAACTTAATAAGTGAATTGTTTGGCCATGGTACCAAGATAGGACCGACATGTTCAATCAACTAGCGGCAGTGCGACATGACAGGTCGACGGACTAGTCAAGACAAACAGCTGCGGGTTGAGTTGAGAGTCGGGGCCGTTGGACTAGTGGCACCATAGATTACATGGCAATATAAGAAAACATTGTTTGTGCATGCACTGTGAGTACGGGATCATCAAGACGCCCATGAGGGGTAGTGATGTGTCCTAAGGGCACTGGACGACCTGGTGGCTATAAGGGCTGTTTGTCGTTCCAGGTGTCTGTGCGAAATTTAGAGTAGCACCAAGCGCATGAGACTGGGGTGGGGACAAGATGAGGTCTCTGTCCTCATACGGACACGAAGAAGTGATTTCGGGATTGTGGGTCGGATGTCACGTACATCCACCCATTCCTAGGGTAGAAGTGGTCGTACTTCTATCCGGGTGGCAGGAAAAGTCGCTCCGAAGCCACTAGCGGGTTCAGTAGTGATACTGACTTGCGAATGTGTGTAACCTTCATGATGAAAGATGTGTGTTGGGTGATGACACACCGTGGTAACTAAGAAATAATGGAAAAACTCAAATTTTTAAATGAAGGGATTTTGGAAAACAGAGGAGTCTGACACACTCCATATAAATATTTTTCTTAAAAGTCAAAAGCTTTTAAAAACCCATTCACTGAGTAGTCGTACTCACCCCCTCCCTTATATCCCTTTCAGGAAATCCTGGAAAGCCTCCTCTTAAAGACCGTCAACTAAGATGCCTGTAAGACAGGTATATAAAGTTTTAAATTTCATGCAGTTTTGATTATGCTATTCCAGGAAAAAGGTGCAGGTTAAAGGACGCTTTACTCTTTACGGTTTACAATAAGGGGAAACCCTTTAATAAACTGGGAGAGTGGCGGGTTGATCACGGGGATCTGACCAAACTGGGTCAGGGCGTGACATAAGGTCAAACACCAGAAACCCTCTAGACTACTACAACCTCTCCCGATTCTCGAATGGAAATGGGAGCATTCCACGGGGACCCCGTAAGTAAAGTATTAGATCGAGACCCAAGAGTCATCTCTTGGTTTTGGCCTAGCCTACAAGCTGCCCTCGGGACTAGACTGAGCACTGCCTTTCATCCTCAAATGGATGGATAGTCCAAATGAAAAATCCAAACCCTAGAAGACCTACTCTGGGCACGAGTTCTGAAAATGAATAAGGGTTCGGAGGACTACATGTGCCTCATGGAATTCACATATAACAATAGCTATTAGGCTAGCATCCAGATGACAACTTACAAGGCCCTCTATGGACGACCTTGTCGCACGAGGAGGTAGGGAAAAGAAGTCTCGAGAAGGTCAAGTTGATAGAGGATGCAACCGAGATAATCCAGATAATAAAGAGCCAACTTAAGGCGGCCCAATATCGACAAAAGAGTTATGCCGACCACCGTACGAAGAACCTAGAATTTAAGATGGGGGACCGAGTATTCCTCAAAGTGTCACCGTGGAAGGGAATACTCAGGTTTCAATAGAGAGAACAGTTAAAACCAAGAAATATAGGTCCGTACGCCATAAGCTAGAGGGTCAAACTAGTAGCATACCAACTAGAGTTACCCCCGGACCTGCAAAGAATCCACGACATCTTCCATGTGTCAGTACTGTGAAAGTACGAGCCAGACCCCAACCATGTACTAGATCAACCACTACTAGAGATCGAGAAATACTTGGTTTATGAAGTGGATCCGATAAGAATCCTCGACCGGTAAAATTTTCATGTGAAAAACTGATCCAATTAATGAACAAAAAATAGTAAAGAAGGGTTACCATGAGAAATTGGAAGATCCCAAGTAACCAAAAATTCACAAAAATTGTGAGGAAGAACCAGGAAAAGGAATTGATGAGAGAACCGGACCTGTTCGGGGTGAATCGGACATGAACCGGACTGAACCGGTTCAATAATTCATTTTTTAAGGTGGCTTAAAATGTCAACATGGGAAATTGAGGCCACCATTAGATAGAAAGAAATTTTAGAAAATCGGTCGATCTGGGTCTTAATCAACCGATTTTTGAATTCGGGTCATAGAACTCAGTCGGACCGGACCGATCAACGATCCAACCGGTCAACAGACCAGACCGGACAACAATGCCAGTCAGAAGCCTCACAGACATGGGCAACCAATGGGAGGCTGCCACGTGTCCAGTCAACGGTCAGCGGGTGACCCGTTAGCTTGCCACGCAAACATGAGCATCCAATGAGAGGTTTTCATGTGTCTGATCAATGGGTCAACGACTGATGCAGTGACTGAGTTAGACCTCCACGTCAAAAAAAATGGCCAATCATAGCCTGCCACATGGTACACCCACCACGTCATCGTCTTCAACCTCTAGCCGCTGACAAAGAGAATAGAGAAGAGAGAGAGGCTAGAAAAGCTGGAGTCTTCGACGACTCAAAAATCTCTCTGGTCAGGTCGCTGGTGGCCGAGTCGAAGACCGAGTCTCACGTCGGCTAGGAGCCTAAACAGTTATCAAGCTCCCTATATAAAAAGCACCCCTCAATTCGTCCTCAACATCCCACAATCAAGTGAAGAAGAAGAAGAAGAGTACCATTTCAAATGAGTAGCGAACTAGAGCTCCGATGACAGTACTTTTCTTAACCTCCAAAGCCACATTCAGTGTCTTTGGAATTGGGAGGAAGTCCTCTACCTAATCATGCCCTCCATTCAACTTGAGGACCACTAAGGAGGAGTGAGGGAGCTCAAATAGTGTTGTTGCTCCTCGACCAGAAAGCAGTCGAACTCCTACAACCCACTTTGAGCTTTCCCCCGGCCAATTGTGGCCAAGCCAGCCCCCCTACACCCCACCTAGATGTGCCTTGACCTCCCCTCGAGCTAAGAAGGTATGCTCCCTCCGCTGCCCTTCTCCAGAAAACTTTGACTAAGAAATTCACACTACTCATGTCATCAATTGAGGCGTGGTTTGATGTAGGGAGGATCCCCACGATGAGAGCAACATAGTGATAGCCAAATCTCCGGTCACCGGACCCCCACTGGTAAGATATCGAATCATTCTCTCTCTAGACTATACTTTCCGACGAAGCTTTGTTTGAGCTCATTTCTTAGCCAAATGAAGTGGTTCAGGGCTTAAAATGATGAGGAAAATGTAAGGAAGGTGATCCAAATCATGAATGGGGTCAATTAATAATGTTTTGATGATCAATTTAATAAGATTGTAATTTGGGGGCCAAAGTGCAATTTTTGTGAAATTTGGGCAAATTGGGGATTTTCAAAAATTGGGGGCCGAATGGAAAATTGATGAAATTGAGGACATTTTCATGAATTCACTCCCAATTGAGGGCCAAATGGGAAATTTGGATAAAATGGATGACCAAATTGAAAATTTTGAGTAGTTTAGTGTCAAATTGCAATTTTGGGGAAAGTAGGGACTAAATGGCAATTTTGGAAAATTGATGGGGCCAATAGGTGATTTTGAGAAAACTAAGGACCCAAGAAAGATAATTGGAAATCCTAGGGGGCTTAATTGAATCTAAGAGACAAATAAGGACCTAAAGGTAAATGTACAAACTTTAGGGACCAAATTTCATTTAAGGAAAAATGTGAGGGCCAATATGCAAATGCCCGAAAAGATGCGGTCTCATAGTCAAAGAATCCAAATATGGATATTCATGCCATGTAGAAGCACACAGCAAAGCCAGACTCCGCCGGGACAACCCCATCGAGATTACCGAGTGAGTAGGAATGCTATAACATCTATTCCGATTGAAATGACGGTTGAATTTTGAAAATGATTTTCTTGAAATTAGCCTCCTCTGACTGGCTAACTCTAATTAAAATATTTGGGAGCTAATTCAAGGGCTTAGGCTCGGTATGCAAGTGGGCCCAAGGCCGATGGACACGAGTATTGTCATGCCCCAACCCGGTTCGGTCGGATCCCTATGAGCAACCCGACACTCTTGTGGTTTAGTTTCCCCTTCTCTAAACCGCGAGAAGTAAGGTGTCCTTTCACCTGTATCTTTCTTGGAATAACATTAATAAAAAAATGAATATATTAAATCTTACATACATGCCTTGCAGATTCGGCTACAGGAAAGTCTTTGGGTTTGTTTTCCCTTAGTTAACTAAAAAGGGGTAAAGGTAGGGGGTGAGTTCGACAACTCAGTGAATGGGTGTTGGATGAGAGTTTTCACAAAAGAAAACTTTAATCAGAGTGTACCAAACTCCTTATTTCATTTATGAATGATTTTTTCAAATTTCAGTTTTGAAAACCATTTTCCAAGGTTTACCAAGTCTTTTCCAAGGATTCTCAAAACCTTTCCAAGGTTTTCAAAACCTTTTTCCCATTACCATATTGGGTTTGTTTCACAAACAACACATGCCCTTTATCATGAAGGGTACACACATATTCATGAGATGCAGTTACGTCGATTGCACCTACTTGTGGATTAGAGCATGTTTACCATCCACCCTGATAGAAGTCCCTGACTTCTACCCGAAGTCTGAGTGAACATCTTCGATGTTCAACCCTTAGACACAAAAATAATTCGTGTCCATATGAGGATGGAGACCTCATCTTGACCCCACCCCGGTCTCATGTGCATAAAGCTACGTCGAGCTTCCCTAACTGCTTCCATGACAAACTGCCATTATCTCCACCATGTCGTCGAGTCGCCCCTATGACGCATCACTACCCCTCTTAGGCGTCTTGATGGTCCTGTACCTCAAGTGCATGCATAACCAACAATTTTCACATAGCCATTTATCTTCAGTGCCACTGGTCCAATGGCCCCAACCCTTAACCTGACCTGCATCTGTTTGTCTAGGCCAGTTCGTTGACCTAACCCTAATGCACTGCTGCCAGTCCATCGAGTATGTCGATACTGTCTTAGTACCATGGCAAAAAACACATATCCATTTCATTAAGAGTTTTCATGGCTTTCAGATCATTTATTTGTTTACGAGCTCATGCTCGTGCCAACTAGCCTTGGACCCACTATACACGATTATCCAAAAATTGGGCATTTTAGCACCACAAGTTCCAAAACTAAGGCCTCTGGCCTATATGAGCTGTCCTAGCTCTCATTAAGAAGATCTCCCAAAATTTTTAAGCATTGGCAACAGTTAAGGGAGAACACTTCTGACAAAAAAAAAATTAATTCATCACACCAACCAGGTGTGCTCACCTCTAAGCTTACAACCAGCAAGCGAGTTTTGTCCTTCCTTATAGGAAGTCCATCATACCAACCAGGTATGATCTCTAAACTTATAACCAGTAAGTAACTTTTCCACTTATTTCTCACATCACTCCAACTGTGTGTGATGTTAAAATCCTACATAGAAGTGGTTTTTCATTTCGGAAGTGCTCATCATCCCAACTGGGTATGATCTGTATAAACTCACTCACTCGTTAACCATAACGTGTTCTTCTTCCATCGGCTTTTGCCTCCACGCTAGCTTATCCTAGCTAGCATTTCGGTCCCTCGTGTTTCGACATGATTTGGATATCCTTATTTATTAACATTTGTTAATAACAACCTTCATTTCTCACGTATGAATGACTAGGCTCCAATTTGTCAGTTAATTGCACTTAGGTCCCTAAAGTTTATTTTCCCTGACTTTAGGTCCCTAATGCTAACTTTTCTCCAAATTGATTCCCAAAACTTCCAAAAATTCTCTTTGGGGTCATCAATTTACTCAAAATTATTTAAGGGGCTCAAGTTTTCCAAATATCCAATTTGGTCCCCAACTTTCCAAAAATGGTACGTTTTGCCCCAAAAATTGCCCAATAGGTCCTCCAACATCTTTAGCATACCCAATTGGCCCTCAATTTTATGAAATAGCACTTTAATCCCTCAAATTTTTGAAATCCCCCAATTTCAACCTTCTAACTCAACCGAATTTGATTTCATCAAATCGTCCTATTAAATGAGTTTAATTGTTGAAATTGAAGTTAGATTGGAGTTCCCACACCTCCATACGATTCAATTGCACTTTGAATCACACAATTTGATGTCGGAATGAGCTCAAATTGAGCTTCGCTGGAAAACTGAATGTAGAGTAAGAAAGCTTTGAAAACTTACCATTGGAGGTGCGCCAGCCCGAGCTTTCAATTTGCCAGATAGCTTTCATCCTGAGGTTCCTCCTAGGATCAAGAATCACATCAATTGATGTCGAATTGAGGGACAAGTTAGTTAGTGAAAATCTATTGGTTCTCTCTCTACCACCGATCGTAATTTACAAAGGGAAGCCAAATTGGCTTACCTTTCTGCTCTAATTCAGCTGTAGAAGGGTTGTGGAGGTGTTGGGAGAGCTTGGTTTGGCATGAGGAGGGCTCGAATTGACCGTTTTCAGCTCAGCCAAAATAGGGTAGCTTCAGTCCGCCGGAGCTGCTTCACTATTCCATCATGCTGATGGTTCTCCAATGATCCTAGAAGCAAATAGAAACTACATATGTGTTGCTAACTTCTCCCCGAATCCAAAGAACTCAACCACGCCTTCTTTGGCTAAAAAAATGGCCAAGTTGGAGCTCTAGTTCGAGCTTCACCAAAAAATGGAGCAATAGGGTAAGAGTGGAGTTTTCAGGTGTGAGGAGGATGAATGGGGAGGGGCTCCTTATATAGGAAGCTTGGGAACTTTTTGGTCATTTGATTGGTACCTTAATGAAGGTCATTCATTGCCTGAAACTCCCTGGCCAAAGACTTTCGTCTTTGTCGGTGTTGCTCGATTTTTCGGCAAGTGAAGAGTGCTGCCATCTAAAGGAAGAAGACGACAATGTTTCGAACCAGACCGAATCGATTTGAACCGGGTTCAAAGCTTAAACCGGCCAGTTCAGACCCGTTTCGACCGAGTCTTTCAAAATTAAAAATTTCTAAATTTATCTAAATTCATTTTCTATCTAATGGTGGCCTCAATTCTCATATTTGAATTGTCTAATCGATCTAGAAAAATGAATTTAGCATTCAGTTCAATAGGGGTTCAAACCGGCTCAATCAAGTTCGGATCCGGTTCATCTGAACTGGTTTGGTTTTCATCACCAATTCATCCTAAAGTTCTTTTTTATGACTTTTGTGACTCTTCAAGTTACTCGAGATCCATAAATTTCCCGATTTCCCCTTTCTCTATTGGTTCCGATTCATAAACTGACTCGGTTCATAAATTTGTTCAATCCAGCTTGGATCCGGTTCACCTGAACCAGTTTAGTTTTCTATCCCAAATTGTTATAAGGTCCTTTTCCAATGTTTTTATGAACCTTTTGGGTCACTCGAGAGTTATAAATTTCCCAAATTGTCCATTCTCGGTTTTTCCTTAACTCCAAAGAGCGGGGTTTATAACTCTCCCATCCTTTTAGGAGTTTTGTCCCCAAAACTAAATAGTATTTATCTCTCCAGGATAAACTTCCCTAAATGTCAACTTGGACATGTTAATACTTTGGTCGTTCTTTCAATTAGCCCACTTTAAATCACGCACTTAAGGAATTTCTTTGCCTTTACATTATTTACTTCTTCCATGGAGTTTTATCATAACTAGTATGTCTTCCCCGCGAATCTAAAGGTATATCCCTATGTTCACATCTCCCTTTACTTAGGGCAAGATTCTTCCATTTGAGGTTCTTACTCAAGATCTCAGGATTGGGAGTTCCAAGATGCCTAATTATTCTTTTGTCTAGTTATTCTCTTCATCGTTGAATCCCTTAGCCTAACGTTCTTTTCAGCAGTACATATAGGTTTCGGTGTTATTATCCCTTTCTCCTAATTTGACCATTCCTTCATCTGTCATTGATTACAACTTAGGTCAAAATTATGTTTGACCTTGTCATGCTTAATAACTGACTCTTTCTTACTCGAGTCACAATTTACTCGGGATTGTTGGTGCTTACATGTCCCTTACTACATGACATATTCCAGAACCTGTCTCTATCCCTTAGACTTCTACAACACCTCCTTTAGGGTTGTTCCCAACTTTCTAACCTTCCAAGGATTGTATAACTTCATCCCTCTTTTCATCGGGTAGTATTCCTCGACTATCTTTACCATTTTCCAATCATCCTTCATTATGAATGGATAAAATACTAAAACTTTTTCATTAATTGCAATTAGGTCCCTAAAGTTCTTTTTCTTTAACTTTAGGTCCCTAATGCCAATCCCCCCCCCCCCCCCCCCCCCAAATTGAGTCCTGAAACTTCTAGAATTCACCTTGGGACCTTAATTTATTCAAAATTGCAAAAAGTAGTTCAACTTTTCCAAATTCCCAATTTGGTCCCCAACTTTTCTAAAATTACAATTTTGCTCCTACTTTACAAAAGTGGTAAGTTTTGTCCCAAATTTTGGTCAATTGGTCCTCCAACATCTTTATCATGCCCAATTGGGCCTCAATTTTATGAAATTGCACTTTAGTCCCTCAAATTTTTGAAATCCGCAAAATTTTTCCCTAATTTCAACCTTCTAACTCAGCCGAATTTGATTTAATCAAATTGATCAATCAAATGAGTTTAATTGCTGAAATTGAAGTTAGATTGGAGTTCTTACACCTTCATACGACTCAATTGCACTTTGAATCACACGATTTGATGCTGGAATGAGCTCAAACGGAGCTTTGCTAGAAAACTAAATGTAGAGAGAGAAAGCTTACCGTCGGAGGTGCAGCGGTCCGAGCTTTTGATCTGGGCAGATAGCTCTAATCTTGAGTTTTCTCCTAGGATCAATAATCACATCAATTGATGTCAAATTGAGGGAGAATTTAGTTAGTGAAAATATGTCGGTTCTCTCTCTAGCACCGATCAGAATTTACAGAGTGGATCCAAATTGGTTTGCCTTTCCACTATAATTCAGTTGTAGGAGGGTTATGGAGGTGTTAGGAGAGCTTGGTTTGGCCTGAGGAGGGCTCAAATTGGCCATTTTCAGCTCGGCCAAAACAGGCAGCTTCAGTCCACTAAAGCTGCTTCACTAATCTATCACGCTGGCAGTTCTCCTACTACCCTCAAAGCAAATGGAGACTACAAGCATGTAGCTGACTTCACCCCAAATCTAATGAACCTGACCACCTCTTCTTTAGCTTAGAAAAATACCCAAGTCGGAGCTCTGGTTCGAGCTTCATCGAAAAATGGAGCAGTAGGGAGAGAGTGGAGTTTTCAGGTGTGAGAAGGATGAATGAGGAGAGGCTCCTTATATAGGAAACTCGAGGACTTCTTGACCATCCAATTGGCATCTTAATGGCTGTCATTCATTGCATGAAACTCCCTGACCAGAAACTTTTCATCTTCACCAGCGCTGCATGATTTTTCGGTGAGTGAACAGCGCTGTCATCTGAAGGAAGAAGATGACACTATTCTAAACCGGACCGGACTAGTCCAGCCTGAACCGGGTTCAAAGCTTAAACCGGCTGGTTTAGGTTCGGATTGACCAAGTTTTTCAAAATTAAAAATTTATAAATTAATCTAAATTCATTATCTATCCAATGGTGGCCTCAATTCTCAAATTTGAATTTTCTAAGCCACCTAGAAAAATAAATTTAGCATCATGTTCAATAGTGGTTCAAACTGGTTCAATCCCGTTTGGATTCGATTCACCTGAACCGGTTTGGTTTTCATCACCAATTCATCCTAAAGTCCTTTTTCATGACTTTTGTGACTCTTCAACTCACTCGGGATCCAGAAATTTCCTGGTTTGCCTTTCCCTATTAGTTTTGGTTCATAAACTGACTCGGTTCATAAATCAGTTCAATCTGGTTCGGATTCGGTTCACCTGAATCGGTCTAATTTTCTCTTCCAAATTGTCCTAAGGTACTTTTCCAAGGTTTTTATGAACCTTTTGGATCACTCGGGATTTATAAATTTCCCAAATTGTCCATTCTCTAATGATCAGGTTTGTGAACCAGTTCAATTCTCTCACTTGGTTTGGTTGGTTCTTTTCTCGATTTTTCCTCAACTCTAAAGAGCAGGGTTTACACTGTCACTTTCTCTCTCTAGAACCAAACTGTAATGATGGTGGAGGGCCAAATTAGCTTACCTTTCACCTCTAGAGAGATCATGTGGTGACTGAGGGGGCTATGGGAGGACTCTATTTGGCCGAACGTGGTTGGAATTGGTTGAATTTTGATCGACCGAAATAGAGCAACTTTAGTACGCTGGAGCTACTTCATTGTTCAAGCTTGTCAGCACTTCTCCGGCAATCTTCGAGTCGGTTGGAGGTAGGCATCAGGTGGCTGACTTCCTCTCAAGTCGGTAGGACTCAAATTCGACTTCTAAGGCTAGAGGAAGTACCTAAGTTGGAGCTCTAGTTTGAGCTTCATCGGAAAATAGAGCACTTCAGAGAGAGAAGGGAATTGAGGTGTGTGGAAGATGAACAAACGGTAGCTCCTTATATAGGGAGCTCGAGGACCCACTACCCGACTAGTTTCCATATTGGTTATGCTCATCCTGATCGGAAATTGCCCAAATCGGAGCAAATTTCCTTCACTAGAAAAGGAAAGAAAAATCTTTCCTCGATGAACAGTGTCATCGGACGCAAGAGGAAGATGACATTGTTCCGCACATGTGAGCTTTGCACGTGTAGGCCGACTATGTGGCAGCACATGATTGGTTGGTCCTACTGACATGGCAATCTGACTCAACCGCCACGTCAGTAGTTGACCGGTTGACTGGACATGTGTCAACCTCTCATTGGTTGGTCGTGTCTGTGTGGCTGCGATTGGGCACCCACAAATCGTTGACCAGCTAATAGAGTGCTCCTTACCATGTGTCACGCTCTGATTGGTTGCACGCATGTTAATTAGGTGTTGATTAGTAAGTGGTTCGTTGATCAGTTGGACCATTGACCGGTCTGGCCCGACCCGGTTTAGTGACTAGAAAATGAAAATTGGTCGGTTCAGGCCCTATTCGACCGGTTTTCTTGAAATTTAAAATTTCTAAATTTGTCTAAATTCATTTTCTATACAATGGTGGCATCAATTTCCCAAATTGATCTTTTTAAGCCACCTAGAAAAATGAATTAAGAGACCGATTCATGTATAGTTCAACCCGTTTCACCCTGAACCGGTCCGATTTTCTCATCCAATTTCCTTCATGACCCTTCCCCATGATTTTTTGACATCTTGGTCACTTGTGACTTTCCAATTTCCTATTTCAACCATTATTTATCGTTCTTGGTTCATTAATTGATTCGGTTTTCTCCTTAATTCGATCGGTTCTTCCTTGATTTCCTTGACCTGAAGTGACAAGTTTCACAATTACTAACCCCATCTAGGATTTCCTTCAAAATCAAGGTTAGACCACATTTGGTCTTATTCACGAAAATGCCCCAAATGTTTCTAAGTCCTTCTTAGAAAACCCAACTTTTGCAAAGTTTGCATTTTGATCCTTAAATTGGGCAAATTTACTATTTTGCCCCCACTCATCAAAAGATCATCAATTTAAATCCTAGACATCCCAAGTCCCTAATTTGGGTCCCCATAACACCATTAAACTCACTTGGACAAGAAATTTATTAATTACATTTTGGTCACCAAAATTGGAAAAATTACCATTTTGCCCCTTATTTGTAAAAATATTTATTTTATCATATTTATTTTGGAAAAATTACTATTTTTCCTCCATAGTTCAAAATGAACTACATGATATCCCTTTGGACAAAATTAACCATTTTGCACATATTTGGGCAAAATTACCATTTTCAACTCCTTTACACTATATTTACGGTTTTATCCTTTGATTCCTGAAAATGACTTTAAACATCCCCATATGTCTTAACATCACTTCGGGCTACTTTTAGGGACATTTTCCATATTTGAAATTTGGTCTCCAAACTTTCCATTATTACAATTTAGTCCCTAAACTTTGGAATTCAAATCAAATGAACTTATAAATTCACAATTTACTCCCAATTACTCTTATCATACTCCTAATGGCTCGTGGAAGGTGTAGGGGTCCTACCCTGGCCTACCACGACTAAATTAGGTAGTTTGCCTAAACTGGCAAAAACCGAGCAACAATGGGTGCTGACAGAAATTCTCAACAAAGGTTGTTAGAGAACTGACCACACCTTAGGCGTTTTGTAGCCATGGGTCAGGCAAAACTTTCTAGGATGGTGGTTGGCCAAGTGGTCGTCGAAGATGGGAGATATAGGTTGTCAATTGGCTGCGATCAGGTTGAACTGCATAAACCTACCAAGAGAGATTCGCTCCTACCGGCCGATTTCTCCCTTGTCAAAGGTCAGACCTAGCATGGTAGGGTAGAGGGGAGGGAGGATGTTAATTTGGCATTGGCAGGGGCTGGAGTGGTAGTCAGTGGATGGAGAAATAGCCCTGAAAGGGCTGTAGGTAGCCGCCGATTATGTTGTCTAGAATCGGGGTCGGCAAAATGACCACTTTTCGGCCTTTTCCGGCTACTACCATGTCTATGGGGCTCAATTACTATACATTTGACACCAAGATCACCTCATTTGGAGGTCAGATGAGTGAGATATTCCCATTTTATTGACCAGAGGTCAGGGAGCAACTCAGGAATAGTTTTTCTCACTTTGAATGGCAATATCAAGTTATCCATGGGGTGTTAATGCAATTAAATCCATAGGGATGTTATTGCTCAGTTCCTAGCTGATATGTCAAATTTGTAGCACTCAATTTGAGAAAACAATTGAGTTAATTAGACTGACATCTTGAAGTGGTGTAATAGAAACCGTGGGTCAGTGTTTGATGTTTAGTGGCTCGTGGTGAGTCAGGTCAACCAAACCCATTCCTTTCTTCTTTAATTTCCATTTTTTGAAATTTTAAATTACTATTTTCCATTTGGGTGCTTTTGATAATTAAATTCTAAATCTTGGCAAAAATCAGCTTCTCCAAAAATCTCGATTTACGTGTCTAGGTACTTGATCCCACATCTGATCCGATCCCTATTTATGACATCATGTTTTCTATCCCATTTCCATCATGTCTTAGGTTTCGTTTCTGGCTCGGGGTCTCGTTCCTAGGTTTGGCTTACGTCTTTGATCCCATCCTAGGTCTAGAATTTTGTTCCCAATTTTATTTCTTATTTTTACCTTGGGATGCCATTTCCCCACTTAGGATCTTATTCCAAGTTCATCATTATATTCTTGGTTCACACTCAGTTTCTGGTCCACTAGGGCTTTAACTCATTTTAAAGAAGTTTCAGTGTTACAGACTGGTTCACTTTGTAGAAAACTAGTTTCCAATGAATTTCTTAGCTAGTTCGACCTTTCCTTAGTCGATTCACCTCTAAATCTATTGGTTCTTGGCCCATACTAAATTTTTAATAATTACACATTGAATTATCTATCATTTGAGCTTAAGAATGACCATATTTTAATTTAATTAGCCACTTCTAAAAATCAAAGGGTCTAATTCTTTGAGCTAGTTCGATCTCTTTAGGCCTTCCTTTGCATGATTGACCTTCAATCTAATCAGTTCTTGGCTTGATTCTTTTTCTAAAAATTCTTCATCTCATAGTAAGTTTATTATAATCAAGAATTGCTATTTTTCGATGTATTGATTCCCTTTTAAAAATCAAGGGCATTTTCACTTAATTCTAGAGACACCATTTTTGGCCTAATTTATATTTGGATTTCACCAAATCCTTTATCCATGATCAAGGAAGGTTTCCTTGGGGTTGTTTGAGTGTACTACCCACTCCCTAACTAGTAAATAAGGCAAAACTGAGAAGGAAAACCCAAATGAGGATTTGAAATCGAAAATGTTTTGGAATATGTTTTGAATTTGAGAAATAAGACAATGATAATAGTCATGAAATACCCTTTGAGTACATCCCATGATCGAAAATCAAGGATTGGGAAAAACTTGAGGAAGAACTAGTTCAGACCATATTTGAACTAGTCACAGTCACAAAACTCCTCGATTTTTAGAGTGCAATAAACAAATTAAAATTTAGTGATTATTATGTCCATTTAATGGGAAATTGGACAATGAATTTTTATAATTTTTTATTGGGTAAAGAATCTATCAATTTATGGAGAACCGGTCAAGAAATGACTAAATTGATCAAAAAACTCGTTTGGAAACTAACTTGGAATAGTGTGAACTAACTGAACCGAATGAAGGGTCCAGGCAAGTGCGGGCACATAACTCTGCCATGTATTGTGCATGCGCGTACGCATTCATCCCCTTCGCCTAATTGAACAACCCGAACCTGTTAGGAAACCCAAATTTTCCCAAATAGAATTCCAAAACCCACCACTTGGTAATTAATTCATTCATAGAGCCACAAGCTATGGAATGATGAAAGGGGCTATGATCAGATAGCCAATTAATTCTAGGAATCAACCATATAAAGCTTGGAGGTCCCCTTGTCATTTGAATATCAGAATTCTCTCTGAATCACTCAGACCTCTGTTTTCTTATGATCACATTTGCATAGAGCACCACTCCCTCTCCCGACCACCAAACTTAGTGTTTTAGGTGTCCCTAGAAAACTATGGGAGTCAACTTTCCAACATCACCTCTCTCAACCACCAATGTTAACTCTACCATTGTCTACAAGAACAAAGAGTACATGACCTTTTTTTACCAGAAAAAAACATCTATTTGCATGGTCATTTTCGTTGGCTAACAAGGGCTACAAAAATTATAGTAGAATCCTTGCCTTTCAAACTTAATTAGTCTCATACAATTTGGGTAAATATTGAGGTTGAGTTAATTCTAAGAAATGCTAGTTAGCTTGATTTGTAAAAGAGTTTAGTAAAATTGACTTTGCAGGTGGCTAAGACATCTGTTTGAGGTACTTCAAGTGTCCATGGACTCCTTTGGGAGTCAAATTTTGAACCCCATTAGACTGACCGAGTCGTTGACTCCAATAAGATTTCGGCCTTGACTCGACTTCTACTCAATAAAGTTTAATCTTAAAATTAATCTCGATTGACAATGTTCTTGCCAACCTCAGTCAAACAGAGACTATGATGGAATAGGGAAGGTCATAGAGACCTCATATCTGAGTTTGAAATTTTTGGGGAATTATTTTTAGAGAGGAAAGGTCAGGGACAAAGATATAAATATGAATAAATTGGAGGACCCATTTAAGAATAATTTTACTTTTGGGTTTTTTTTAAGAGTCTGAATAAAGTTTTAAGACCATTTAGAAAGATTGGTAAAGTTTTGAAACTAGGATGACATGTTAGGAATGAATAAGGACCTAAAGGTAACAAAATAAGAAAGTTCAGGGACAAAAGTGCATATAAGGAAATTTGTGCTCCCATAAGTGATTTTTGGGGAATCTTAAGGACTTAAATAAGACTAAAGAAAGTCTAGGGACCCAATGGAAGATTTGGAGAATTTAAGGTCCCGAAAAGATAAGTTTTAAAGAGTAGTGGCAAAATGGTAATTTTACCCAACTTAAGGTCTATTTTACAAATAGTGTGAAATCATTCTTAGACAATATCCAAAGGTATTTTAGGGACCAGAATGGGACTCAAGGAAACTTGAGTACCAAAGTGAAAGACTTGGAAAAGTCTAGGGTCAAAAAAGAAAGGATTAAAGTAATAAGGGCAAAATGGTAATTTTACCCAACATAGGGAACGAAATGTAATTTTGGGAAAGTAGTATACCTAAGTGGTAGATTAAGTATTTCTAATAACAAAGATAGGTATAACCATAAGAGGTTATGAACCTAAGCAAGTACTAACCAATCCTAAAGGGAGGTTAATTTAAGAATATTTCTTCGACATGTAAGTGGAAAAAAATCGTAATTTCTTAGGGAAATTGCGGTGCAATTTTTGTGTGTTGATGCTAGTACTTAAACTGAACCATATGCATTATTATGTCTCTTGTAGAGAGCATACATGATAGCTTGGACAAGGACCTCACAAACCGAGTTAAAAAGGAAAATTGTTGGAACGAACAAGTTTTGGTGAAACCAGTCACTATGAATAATGACGGTGAGTTCAATTGGAATGACCAAATGTGCTTTACTATTTTTTTATGATTCTCTAAAAACTTTGATGCATGATTTAAGAAATCATTGAAAGATGTGAAAAAATGACATGGATGCAAGCCCATTGAAGAATACTGTTTTCAAAACATAAGAAATGAGTAAGGGTCATATATACCTAAAGTAAAAGAACAATAGTCACACGCTAGGACTTTTTGAGTTGGGGCCTTGTGCATGTGATATAAATCTTAATAGGAGTGGGTCGAGTGATTGAGCAAACTCCATGTGATATGCTTGTTAATACAATGTTTAACTACTGAATTGGTACATGCATCTGAGTGTGTTAGTTAGTTGGGATATGGACCAAACTATTTGTTATATATTGATCGTGCATACTACTTGTTGATTTCATACATGCACCTGAGTATAGATGGTCAAATGAGGACCACACTAAATAATAATTATGATAGGCATGATTGTACCTTGTTTATCAGATCATATTGACCATTTATTTTAAAAGAGAAGATAAGTTTTATTTTAGTACATGTTGAATAATAGATAGAAAGTCACGATTTCATTTAACCTTACTCCCTAAGTTATAAACTCACCCCCTCTCCCTAAATCGATTTTCAGGGAAGCCCCCCCGGAAGAGAGAGAGCTTGAAGAGCAAGTCATGTTAACAAGAGAAGGTAAATGTTATTAAGTTGTTTTGTAAATATTGTTATGGAAAATACTTATGTTTATAAGTATTTACCTTTCCTTATCTATTGTGGTAGAAATACCGTCTTACTACAAGAAGGGGTAGCAGGTTGATTACAGGGTTCCAACCAAACATGGTTGGGGCTTGATAACTTAAGTGGTATCAGAGCAAAGTTTTTCAAACAAAGGTTCCAAAACTAAAAAAATCTAAAATCTTTAGAACTCAATGTACAATAACCCTCTGTATTGTAGATATGGCTCTAAAGAGTGGAACTAAATGGACCCTCGCTGTCACATCCGAACCCACCACCAAACCATTGGAAAACTTTATTCCCAATGTGGCATTTAGCACGTAAGTACATCAATCTAGAAAAAATCAAACCACTACACCTAAGCTAACTCCCAGACAAAAGAAACTATTTGGGGAATTTGTAAAGGTGTTTGGGGAACCTAACCTTCCTCAAAGAAAGAGTCCTTACCCTGCTAGAAGTTCACACCTCAAAGAGGAAGAGATATAATCCCATAATACTACTAACCTGACCCCGCCCATTTTTGATATCCCAAGGCACTTGAAGACACTATGACAATTGGGGTAATAGACCTTATAGAGCAAAGGATGCTGGAGCTACTATGGACTGACTTTTTACCAGTAAAAAGTTTATGGGATTAATAAGAATTCCACTGGAAGATATGGTAACCATGGCAGAATTTTTCTTAGAAAGATGTGCCAAGAGATGGTGGGAGAACGTGTGAAAAGTGAAACACGTCATATCGGATCAAGGAAAACCGGGAAAGAACCGGTAAATTTAATGAAATAACCGAACTACTTAAGGAACCAAGAATGATAAAGAGTTAAAATGGGGAATTCGAAAATCCCAAGTGACCCAAAAGTCATGAAAATCATGGGGAAGATACATGAAGTAAATTGGATGGGAAAACCAAACTGGTTTAGGTGAACCGGACCTGAACCGGTTTGAACTATACATTAACTAACCTCTAAATTCCTTTTTTCTTGGTAACTTGAAATGATCAAATTGGAAAATTGAGGCCACCATTGGATAGGAAATGAATTGAGATGAGTGTAGAAATTTTTAGATTTGAGAAAATCGATCGATTTGGGCTTGAACCGGCCGATTTTCGCCATTAAACCCGGTTAGACCAGACTAGTCCGGTCTGGAACAGTGTCGTCTTCTTCCTTGGGATGACAGCACTGTTCATCGGTTTAAAAATTTTCCATTCCCGACAAAGAAATATTCCCTCCAATCAAGGCATTTTGGGGAGACCCCCTATATAAAGTGCTCCCCTCCATTCATCCTCTACACACCTCAAATCGTCCTCCTCTCCCAAGTGCTCCATTTTCCGGTGAAGCTCAAACTAAAGCTCCGACTTGGGCACTTTTCTTAGCCTCAAAAGGCATGGTCAGATCTTATAGACTCCAAGGGAAGTTAGCTATCTGACAACAACCTCCCTTCGACCCGAGGATCGCTGGAGAAGTGTCGGCGGAATCAAATAGTGAAGCAGCTTTGTCGATTCGAAGCTGCCATGTTTCAGTTGAGATAAATTTGGCCAAATTCAGACCTACTCAGGCCAAACCAAGCCTCCCCAAAGTCCCCATGCTCAGATGACCGCCATAGAGGTGAAAGGTAAGCCAATTTAGCCTTACTCTGTCGTTGCAGATCAATGCTAGAGAGAGAAAGTGTCAAATTTCACTAAAGATATTCCCATTCATATGGACGTCAATTGCAACAATTCTTGATTCTAGGAGGACCCTAAGAATGAGAGCTACCTTCCCGGATCAAGAGCTCAGATTGTCACATCTTCGATGGTAATCTTTCGAAGCCTTCTCTCTCTACAAACAGTTTTTCGGTGAAGCTTCATCTGAGCAAGTTTTGGACCCAAATTATGCCACTCAAAGCTCCATTTGATTATATGGAAGTGTAGAAATTGATCCATGCCATCAATTAGAGCAATTAACCCTAATTGAATGGCCAATTTGAAAAAATAAAATTCGGTCAGTAAAGCGGGTAGAAATAGGGGAGGAATTGGAGAAAATAAGGGATTTTGTAAAATTGAGGGACCTCCATGTAATTTCTCAAAATTGAAGGTCAATTGGCAATGAGAAAGATGTTGGGGGACCAATTGGTCAATTTTTGAAAGAATTGGGGTCAATTTGCTATTTTTGGAAAGTAGGGACAAAATCGTAATTTTTGAAAAATTGGAGACCAAATTGGGAATATGGAAAAATTAAGCCCCTTACACAATTACAAGTAAATTGAGGATCCAAGGAGGATATTGGAAGCCTTAGGACTCGATTTGGGGGAAACGTTAGCATTAGTGACCAAAAGTCAATAAAAATGAACATTAAGGACCTAAGTGCAATAAACCAAGAATTTGGCCTAGTCGCTCATGCGTGAGAAAATGAAGTCTGTTATACCGAACCCTTACTTATAATAATATTCAAACTATGTAGGGACACTTGGGACTGGAACGTAAGCAAAAAAGAGCTAGTGTGGACTAGAAACAGACTGGGGAGGAATATGTCATAGTCAATGGGTGAGTGGGAGTTTTATACATCATACCGATTGGGATGATGAGCTTACTTTTATGAAAGGAAAAATCTACTTACCAATTGTGAGTAGGATTAAATAAACATCATACCTAATTGGTATGATGAGCTTCATTAAGGAAGGGAAAACCTACATACTAGTTGTAAGCGGACCTATCATCACACCCGTTTGGTGTGATGGGTTAAAAGAAGATTTTGTCGGAAGTATTCTCCCCTAATTATGTGTCATTGCTTAAACAATTTGGGAGACTTTCTTAACAGGAGCTAGAGTAGCTCTAACAAGCTAGGGGGCTCAGTTTCTAAACTCATAGGGCTCAAGGCCTAGTTTTTTTTTTAAAATACGTGCAGTGGGCCCAAGGCTAGTGAACACGGGATGGAGCTCGTAAACAAACATGATTAGAAAGAGCCATGAAATCTCCTATTTAAAAATGGAAAATGGATAGTGTGATTCAACATGGTATTGAATCAAAACTGACAATACTCGATCGATTGGTGGCAGTACGTTTGGGATAGGTCGACGAACCGGCCTAGACAAACAGTTGTAGGTCAGGTTGAGTGTTAGGGTTGTTGGACTGTTGGCACCAAAGAGAATAGCTTAATCATGAAAACTCTTGTTTGTGCATGACTCATGGATACAAGATCATCAAGACACCCTAGGGGTAGTGATGGGTTCCAAGGGCTGCTGGACGACACGGTGGAGAGAAAGGCATTTTGTCATGCCAGTTAGTCATGAAGCTCTAGGAGCTTCTTGTGCATGAGACTAGGCTGAGGTCAAGATGAGGTCTCCATCCTCATATGGACATGAAGTGGAATTCGAGCATGAGGGTCAGATGTTTGGGACATCCACTCGGACTCAGGGTAGAAGTCTGGGTCTTCTATCTGGGTGGACAGCAAAGTCGCACTAATCCCCAAGTGGGTGTAGTCTAGGACTGTCCTATGAATGTTTGTACCCTTGTTGATGAAGGGCATGTGTTTATTTGTTAAACACCTCCCAAGGCAAGGAGATGTGCTAAGAGAGCTAAACACACCTAATATGAAAATGGAAAAAGTCCTGATATTTGTGATTTGAGAAAATCCTTGAAAAGGAATTGTAAACCTTGGCAATGGTTTTGATAAACTAAGAATGTTTTTGAAAACTCACTCCTAACACCCGCTCATTAAGTTGTAGAAACTCACCCACTCTCTTTAACCCTTTTCAGGAGAAAGGAAGATCACTTTAAAGACCCCACCACAATTGAACCCTATAGGTATGTAAATTCTAAATATATTGAGTTTTTTATAATGCTATTCTAGGAAAAATAGGGAAAAAGGACGTCAGACTCCTCGCGATTTATAAGGGGGTGAAACCCTCTTAAACCAAAGAGAGTGGCGGGTTGTTCTCAAGGATTAGACCAAACTGAGTCGGGGCATGACAAGAAACCTCACCACCACTATACCATCATAAGAGGTGTTTGAGAGAATGTTTACAGATGAATATTTGGCTCCTCATTTAATTAACGAAATGAAATAGACGTTCGTCTGGCTACGTCAAGGCTCTAGTTCCATATCCTAGTATAAGCATGTTTTGGCCAGACCAACAGATATTTGCCAAAGGTTCGTGGATAGTTCCAACTTGGACATACAAGACAGAATGAGGGTGCTAGGAAGACCCATTAACTTAGTTTCCATTATTAGCATGGCACATGAGTGCGAACGATTGGTCTTGGCATGTTGACGGAGAATGGATGACTCAACCAGTAAGGAAGATTAGAGTAATCATCATCGGGAAACTCAGAACTTCCCCCAAATTCTAAAAGGGCTCCCACAAAGGGACTAAGTTAAGAGTAGAGGAAAGAATGGAATCCCCTAGGCTGAACAAGGAAAGGAGTAATAAAAATCCATAAAGGAAGATTCCCTAATGCCCAAGATGTCAAAGGAATCATGAAGGGGCATGCAAGTAGGTAACTTGTTACCGGTGTGGGGAATTAGGACATTACTTAAGGAATTGTCCAGTACCACTAATGAACATGGAAACACCTCATGGGAACAATGCTTCTTCGTCAAATAGGGGACAAGAGGGTGGAGGAAGAGGAGTCACCACGATACCTAGGATCCCCGTAAGATTCTATAACCTCATGCAAGAGGAAGCTCACCAGGATCCTAGTGTAGTAACGGGTACTTCCAGACCTTTTACTTAAGAATGTTTATTTTAAATTGGGATGAAAAATCAAAAGAAATGTATTGCTTTCAAGTAATAATAACAATCATTTTCCAAGTTCTCAATTAATAAACTTTTATCTCTTAATTAGGATATGTCCAATTATTTGAAAGAAAAATGTTTGCCATCATCGACTCTAGAGCCAAGAAATCTTTTATTAAGTAATCCTTGATTTGAGAAATTTCCAAAGAAGCAGCTTCCCTCTCTCCAACGATAAATGTCCTTACACCCTTAAGAGAGGAACTAATTAGGGATAAGGTATTGAAGGACTGTGAAGTGGAGATTATGGAAAGAAAATTGGAAGCAAATTTGATTCCCTTACCACTAAGAGAGGTGGAGTTGATACTTGGGATGGATTGGATATCCTTACATCATGCGTGGGTGAACTGCCAGGATAAAACGGTACCATTCCACTACATAAAAGCTAAAGGGGTGGTATTTAATGGAGAGAAGAACAAGAAAGGACTAAATTTGATATCCTACCTTAAAGATGAGAGTATGCCAAGGAAGGGATGTCAATCAATTCTAGCAATGATCACAAATGAAACCCATGAGAGGAAGAGATAAGAGGAGATTCTAATAGCAAAGTATTATCCAGTAGTATTTCCAGATTTCACACAGACACCTGGAACGATAAACTGCCCTTATAGCCACCAGGTGGTCCAGTGCCCTTAAGATGCATCACTACCCCTCATGGGCGTCTTGATGATCCCGTACTCACAGTGCATGCACAAACAATGTCTTCTCATATTGCCATGTAATCTGTGGTGCCACTGGTCCAACGGCCCCAACACTTAACTCAACCCGTAGTTGTTTGTCTTGACTGGTCCGTCGACCTGTCATGTCACACTGCCACTAGTTGACTGAGCATGTCGATCCTATCGTGGTACCATGGCCAAACAATTCACTTATTAAGTTTTATGGCACATATATCATGTTTGTTTACGAGCTCCTGCTCGTGCCAACTGGCCTTGGGCCCACTGTACGAGATTTTCAAAATTGGACATTTAGCCCCCAAGTTCCAAAACCATGGCCTCCGGCCTATCAGAGCTATTCGAGCTCCCATCGAGAAGGTCTCCCAAATTGTTTAAGCATTGGCACACAGTCAAGTGAGAGCACTTCCGACAAAAATAGGTTTTTATTGTTCATCATAACGACCGGTATAAGAACATCTCCGTTCATAACCGATGGACAGGTTTTCAACTTCCTTCGAGGAAGTCTCATCATACCAACCAGGTATGATCTACTTACAACCCATAAGTAGTTTTTCCGCATAACTTTCACATCACTTTCTCTAAGTAGTGAAGATTAAAAATACCACTAAGCAGTGGGTTTTCATACCGAGGTACTTATCATCCCCAACCGGGTATGATATAAAATTCCCACTCACAACCGGTAAGGGGTTTTTAATTTTAAGTTGTGCTCATCATCCCAACCGAGTATGATGTTAGTAAACCCACGCACCCGTTAATGCCGTGAATTCCACTAGACCGGATCTTGGTTTCACGCGAGCTTGTCCTTGCTGGCATTCCCAGTACTTCGTGTTCCTACACGATATGAACATCTTGGTTCATTATCCTTCCGCCTAATCGCCTTCATTCATTCCAAATGAATAAAAAAGTCAAACTTTCATTTATTTGCAATTAGGTCCCTAAAGTTTTTTCTCTTTAACTTTAAGTCCCAAATGCCGGTTTTTCCTCAAATTGAGTCCCGAAACTTCTAAAATTTATCATAGGACCTCAATTTATTCCATTTCACAAAAAGGGGTTTAATTTCCCAAATTTCTAATTTGGTCCCCCCAACTTTTCCAAAATTACCATTTTGCCCTTCCTTTACAAAAATGGTAAATTTTGCCCCAAAAATTTCAAAATTCCTCAATTGGTCTTCCAATATTATTTTCATGCCCAATTGACCCTTAATTTCATAAAATTTCATTTTGATCCTTTGAATTTCAAAAATCCCCAATTTTCCTCCAATTCCAACTTCTAAACACAGCCGAATTTAATTTTATCAAATTGACCCATCAAACGTTTCCAATTGTTGAAATTGAGTTTCTACATGTTCATACGATTCTTTAGAAATGTGAATCGCAAGTTTTAACATCGGGATGAGCTCAAATGGAGCTTTGCTGAAAAATGAATTATAGAGAGAGAAAGCTTTGATTACTCACCGGTGAGGGCACGACGGTCCGAGCTTTCAATCTAGGCAGATAGCTCTCATCTTGAGGTTTATCCTAGAATCAAGAATCACATCAATTGATGCCGAATTGAGTTAGAATTTTATTATTGAAATTCTATCGGTTCTCTCTCTAGCATCGATCGAAAATTGTAGAGCGGAGCCGAATTGGCTTACCTTTCAGTCATAATTCGGCCATGGGAGGGCTGAGGAAGTGTTGAGAAGGCTTGGTTTGGCCTGAGTAGGGCTTGAAATGGCCAATTTCAACTAGGCCGAAATAGGATAGCTTCGATCCACCAGAGCTGCTTCACTGTTCCATCATGTCGGCGCTTCTCTAGTGATTCTCGGATTGACTGGAGTTTGCTATCAGATAGCTGACTTCTCTTCGATTCTAAAGAGCCCAACCTCTCATTTCGAGATTAAGAAAAATGTTGAAGTCGAAGCTCTGGTTTAAGCTTCACCAGGAAATGGAGCAATAGAGAGAGAGAGAGAAGTGTTCAGGTGTGAGGAGAATGAATGGGGATGACCTCTTTATATAGGTGTAAAACCCGTATTAATTCTAGTAATTTAATTTTGGTCGGAGGTCACCCATCCTCACACTACTCTCGAGCAAGCACGCTTAACTTCAAAGTTCTTATGGAATCTCGTTCACCTAAACCAATTTGGTTTTTATCTTCTAATTTTTCTTAAATTTCTTTTCCAAGGTTTAATGAACCCTTTGGATCACCTGGAAGTTGTAAATTTCCATATTGCTTGTTCCTAACCAGCTCAGTTTTCTTAATCGGTTTGACCGGTTCTTTTCTCAGTTTTCCTTAACTCAAAAGTGTGGGGTTTACATACATCCCATCTCCTAAGCGCCTTATCACATGGCTCCAATATAATTAAAAGAGCTGAAGGGACAATTAGATGAATTACTAAAAAATGGCTTCATACAACCCAATCAATCCCCATGGGGCGCACTGGTGTTATTCATAAAGAAAAAGGACGTGAGCATGAGGTTGTATATAGATTATTGAAAGTTGAACCAAGTAACCCTCAAGTACAAGTATCCTCCACCAAGAATTGATTATCTGTTTAACCAACTAAAAGGAGTCACTTATTTCTTGAAGATAGACCTATGTTCTGGTTATCATCAACTTAAGATAAAGGAGGATGATATAGAAAAGACAACATTCTGACCGCATTACAAGTATTACGAGTTTAGAGTTATGCCCTTTGTACAAACAAATGCACCTGCAGCCTTTATGGATTGGGTGAACCAAGTGTTCCAACTTTATTTGGACATGTTTGTGATAGTTTTCATCGATGACTTACTCATATACTCACGAACTATGGAGGAACCTGAAGAACACTTGGAAACCACCTTGAGAGTTATGAAGGAGAATGAACTTAATGCCAAGTTTTCAAAATGTAAATTTTGGTTACAAGAAGTGAGTTTTCTAGGGCATATCATCTCCAAGGAAGGAGTTAAGGTGAACCCTACTAAAATAGAAGCAATATCAAATCAAAAATCCCCTACTAATCTAACTGAAATTCACAGTTTCTTAGGTTTAGCTAGGTACTACCGAAAATTCATATAAGATTTCTCCATAATTGCCACACCATTGACCCACTTAACAAGGAATGGAGCAGAGTATAAATGGGTTAAAGGTGTGAGGCTTTGTTCCAATAATTAAAGTCTCGATTAACATCAGCCACGGTACTAATTTTACCGAATCCAATCATGGAGGAATATACAATGTACAATAATGCATCCAAACAAGGGTTAGATTGTGTCCTAATGACACATGAAAAATTAATCTCATATGCATCAAGACAATTGAAGATGCTTGAGGTGAATTATCCTACACGTGATTTGGAGTTGGTCGTAATAGTGTTCATCTTGAACATTTAGCGACATTATATATATGGGTTACATGTAGGATATTCACAGATCTTAAAATTTTAATGTAATTTATTACACAAAAGGAACTCAATCTAAGACAAAGAAGATGGTTGGAGCTAATTAAGGATTACGATCTCATAATTGACTATCATCCCAATAGAGCGAATGTGGTAGCTTACGCACTCAATCGAAAGTATCACACTGGAGTAGCTTACATGAAGACTACTTACGTACACCTATTGGAGATGTGTGATTGTGTGATACAAACCCATGGTAGGTCTATCATAAATAAATTATGAAAATCCTTCCAACTAGAAAGGAATGTACCTTGAACGCGGGAATAACTTTTATGAGAATTCTTTTCTAAAAGATGAAATAAGTTGTAGCTTGTTTATCAGCTCATATAGACCCTTTCTTTAAAAAAGAAGACAAGTTATATTTGAGTATATGCTAAATCATTGACAAGAAGTCACGATGTCATTTAATTCTACTCACTGAGTTATAAACTCACCTCCTTTCTCTAAACCCCTTTTCAAGGAAGCTTCCACCCCAGGAAGAGAGAAAGCTTAAAGAGTAAGTCAGATTATCGAGAGAAGGTAAATGTTATTAAGTTGTTTTGTAAATTTTGTTATTGAAAACACTTATGTTTATAAGCCTTTACCATTATGATCTATCGTGTTAGAGATATCATCTTAGTACAGGAAGGGGTGGCATGTTGATCACGGGATTCCAACCAAACCGGGTTGGGGCGTGATATTACCCTTAGTTGGTACATGACATATCGATGTAAAAACACCTTTCATAAAGGAATGGTGATATTATATGGTGGGGCCAACTAAAGTGTGTTTGGAAGAACTACAGACCTACACATTTCGGGATAATGGGGATGGGATAAGTTTGTGGATGGGTAAAGTCAATCTAAAGAACCACAAGTGGCCTATTGGAATAACTCAAAAATTCAGAAAATGTACGGAATAGGAGTATTGACAAAGTGAGGAATGTCCTTATGCTATAATATAACAAGAGACTCGCCAAAAGGTAAAGAGAAAGTAAGGGATAAATTTCCCAAGTGTAATGGGATGTGAATGAAAGGTGATATACCAAATGTGAAACTCACTCTTGCTTTATTCTAGAAATGGAATGGATTCTTAGGGCGCCAAGAAAGTCAATAAATAGTTTGTAAGGATGATCCCTTAAAACCTAGGAGAGGTTGGGATGAGGTATGTACTAAAGAGAATGAGGTAACGAATGAGGGACATATGAGCCCGAGCATTAAGACTCGAAGTTAATGAGTAAGGAAGGATGAGCAACTCTAGACATGAGATGTCCATAAGAACAAATGAGTGATTTGTTTCAGCCAAGTGCCTGTATGAGACAAAAACAAGAAGGTCTGTAAGGAAATCTCACTTTGGATTAAGACCTCGAATGACGTCCAAAAATAACTGACTGAGATATAGGTATGGTTAACCAAAGTTAAAGGTGAAATACTATAGTTAGAGTGATGAGATGCTACAAAGTCAGTGTAATGGACCAAGTGACAGAGAATTTTGAAACATTTCATGTTTTTATAGAATAAAAATAGGAAATGAAGACATAATGACCTCAAAGATCCAAGAACATGCCTAGTATCATTGGAAATGAACTAAGACCCATATGCCATTGATAATCACGTAATGGTAAGGAAATATTCACCAAAGGGTGTACGGGTAAGATGGGACTTGGAATTACGAAAGTCTAAAAGGAACTAGTTGGACTATAGTCACAAGGATGGACCGTGGTCCGGATTTTTATTAAAGGACATAAAGTCACGTCCTGGAAACCAGAGTACTACTAAGAAAGTGCCTAACAGAGTTTGTGAATATGTAAAGAGGATGATTCTTAATCCTTGAGAAGGGTCAGAAAGGAGTAGATACTTCAAGTTACACGACCCAAGTGGGTAAACTCTATAAGTATCTAGCAAGTTAAGGCACAAGAGTCATGAAAATGAGAAAATGAGATAGAATCTCACATGGATAGATGGGGTATGATAAGGAGGGAAGTACTAGATGTAAAACTCAAAATTTTTAAAATTTGTCGTTATTAAAACAAGACGTCCAAAAGTGATGAGTCAAATGAAATGCTCCACCTAAAGATAAATACTAAAAAATCCTAAGGAGTGCCTCAATATTGAAAAATTGGTAGCTATGAATACTAGTAAAACAAAGCCTAACTAAGATCTCATGGCAACTAAGACTTAAAAATTGAGGAAAACCAAAAGAAAATCACTTTTTGTGATAAGGAACATACCTCCATAACCGGGAGCTTATGAGGAAATGTACTTAAGAAACATTACAAGTTGGAAATATAAAAAATAAAACAGAAAAGTGTTGGATTTTTAGATCGTAATAGAGCAACTTTAGTAAAGGAAGATATGGGAAATGTTCTCCAAGTCGAGATAAATTACGAGTAATTATAATCCATGTGATGGATTAGACCCTAAGGGAATAATAAAAGGAAAGACCATCCATAATTGTTAAGTACAAAATAGTACTTATGTGGGTAATTTGCAATATAACTCAATTACCTATAATTGGTATTATCCCGAGATAGATATCTGTGGATATCATAATGTAAGGAACAAGAGAGTACACGGGTAACCAAGAGGTGATATGCAATCTAGGGTAATTAGCAGGAATGTCAAATAATAATAACTCTAGAAGTAGTCTTTTAGGGAATCATATTCCCAAATGACGTAGGGAAAAAGCTTTCCTCTCGTGGAAATAAAAGATGGAGCTAAGTATAATAAAAAATGGGTTAAGATGGAATGGAATTCTAAACCTAAAATGGGATCAAAAATCGGGAATAAAATCCTGAACCAAAGACAAAAGAAAAAACTAAGAACGGGACCTCAAGTCGGGACTTTAACCTAAGTTATGATTTGAAAATTCAAATTCGGATCATAAAGCAATGATGGAATTGGGATAGGAAAATCAAAGTCAAAACTAGGGATTTGATCAAATTTGGGGATCGAGTTCTTGGGCACGAAAACTAAGGTTTTGGGGAAAAGTTGGTTTTCGCCCAAACAGGGTTAGGATTTAGAATTTAATTACTGAAAGGATCTTAAAGGGAAAAATGGAAATTTAAAAGTTCAAAAATGGAAATAAAAGAAGAAGGGAAGTTGGGTTGGATAGAATGGAGTTGTGCCGAACTGACTGACCCAACTCACCTCGAGCTGCCACACACCGATCAATAATCCCTCTTGCACCCCTTCAAGTTGTGGCTCTAATTTACTCGATGTTTGGTCAAATTGAGTGCTACAAATTGTAGAGATCAGCTAGTAATTGAACTATTGGTCTCCCTATTTAGTTAATTGCATTAAATCCACCTCGATTGATTGAATTTGAAGTTTATAGTAGAAAATCCCATCATAGGACAACTCTTCGATCTCCAATCAGTAAAATGAGCAATTCTCTCTCGTCTGATTACTAAATGAGGTGATCTTGATGTCAAACTAATGGTAATGGAGTCCTCGAGTTCTATGTCTAGGCCATGACTTAGTAGTGGCCGAAATAGGCCATAAGTAGGTCATTTTGACCAATCCCAACTATGGACAACAAGATCTGGCGTCGTCATTGACCCTTTTGGAGTCCAATTCTCCGTCCTTTAGCCACCACTCCAACGGCCATCGGTGCCAAAGTGACGGATTTTCTCGCCTCTTCACCTCCATGGCCAAAGCTAACCTCCGACATAGGGGAAATCGACTGGTAGGAGCTAATTTTCGTCAGTGGGTTTGTCGAGTTTAGCCCGATCGTGGCCAGTTGACGACCAAATTCGCCCAACTTTGATGATCACTTGGTTGGCCACCAGCATAGAAAATTTCCCCTAGACCTTGTCTACAAAACACCTAAGCTCTGACCACATCTTCGGCCACTTCCGGTGAGAATTTCCTACAAGCCCCTCTATTGCTCAGTTTTTGGATAGTCTGAGAAAATGACCAAATTTAGTCATGGTTGGCCTGGGTAAGGCCCCCCATTCCTTTCATGGAGTATGATAAGATCAATTGAGGTAGATTATAAATTTAGATGTTCATTTTTATTTGAATTTAAATTTTTATTATTTAAGGTGTTAGTTTGGCTTTGCACACAATTCAATCGCCATTTACAACAAAGGGTTCACACATTCACAGAACAGCCTTCAACCATTCTACTTGTGGACTGTAGCACCTTTACCATCCACTCTGGTAAAAATATGGACTTCTACCAAGAGTTTGAGTGGGCATCCATTACCCAACCCTCAAACCCATATCATACTTCGTATCTGCAAATGTGGAACGAGACCTTTCCCCCTCCAACCTCGGTCTTAGTGTGCATGAAGCTCCTCGAGCTTCCCAACATACTAGACGACAACTTCCCTTATGCTCCCCCGAGCTTCTCGATGTACCGGGCGCCTTGATGGTTCAGAACCCATGGCATGCACAATCAATAATCTTATTATTTATGACCATTATCTTTAGTGTTACTAGCCTAACGAGCTGGACAACCTGGCATCGGCTCCGTAACTACTAGCCCAACGAGTTCGACCCAGCTTCGACTCAATGGCTACTAACCCAACGAGTTCGATTGTTTGGCTTTAGCATAGTAGCTAATTCACACAAATATCCAATTATGAGAGCATTTTCAAGTATATAAACCTTAACTTGTATACGGGCCTATACCAATGCCCATTGGCCTTGTGCCCACTAAAGCAATACTAGCTCTATTATCGCATGATTCATGCTTTCATTAGGACAGTCTCCCAAAATATTAAAGTTTATTCAATCAATCAGGGGAGAGCAGTCATGGAAAATCGTTTTCAAATCAGGAAAGTGTATTCATCAGCCCAACCGGACGTGCTGCTAAACCCACACAGTCGGTATGTAGTGCCTTAACCTTTCCTAGGCTGGTTTGTCAACACTCTCGAGGCACTTCGCGGTTGTAGGCTGACGTATTCATCTTGTACCTACATTATTCCGGATAAGGAACCTTAAGTCTCGCATCATTGCACCATTTCATGAATTCTACCATTATGGCATTTTACTCCCGGTTAAATACCAACATTACGAATTGTTAATTTTTATCAAAATTTCCCAAAAATTTCCTTTTGAACTTTGAAATTCCGATCCTTTACTTAATAGCAATTAAGTCCCCAATACGACTTGTATATCCTACCACCATTTCCTAGCCTTACTTAGTGAAAATATTTGGTTGCTATCATTATCTCGGCGGAAGTTGCTTTGCATGTCCTCATGGGGTCATTGAACTTCCTTAGTCACTTCATTGTCATGATTAAGTAATTATCTCCTCTAAAGATGTAGCATTTCAAATATTGTGGATTAGAGCTGGTTTTAGAATATAGTTAGTGGCAATGGGTGTTTTTATATGGTTCTCTTTTAGTTATCACTACTAGGAGAGAGTTCTCCTACATTCTATCGTATTGTTTGAAAAATTTAGATATCATTATCATCAATTCTTAGTTATTTCAGTCCTATTTTTTATAGTTTTTTACCATTGAAATCTTTTCAAAGTTCAAGAATAGGAAATACTTACCTAGGTATTTTTCCGATGTATTGTTTTAGAACAATTTATGTGTTTGTTAGTAACTTTTCTATTAAATATTTTATTATGGATATTATTTATATTTTATAGAATATCTTTCCTATTCATTTTTATTTTCCCCTAACCTTTATTTTTAAAATTCACTTATTTTGAAAAGTATATTCTCATACCAACTTTATATATAATAGTATGGATTTTATCTCTATTATATAATAGTATAACATACACTACCACTACAACACTAATATTAATTAAATCCTAACAAAATATTTCATGAATAGTACAAAAATCCACTTTCAATATTAATAATAAAAAATTAAAAAAAATAATTTAAAAATAATAATTATATTAAAATATTCTTGAGTTGTATCTAATTCACTTACATTGGTTCAACTATTTGGCACATTGTCATTTCATTGCTCTATTTTCTTCCATTCTAATATTGTAAAATGGATTGGAAAATAGGGTGAGTTAATTTTCAGTAAGTAAGATTACTTATAACCAATTATTCATTTACTCAATCATAACATATACTCAAAATGTTAATATAGAGTATTTTGTCCCCTATTTTAACATTTGTACAATTTTTTACTTTTTCACATTATTACAATAATATACTTCAAAATAATTGTATAAAGAATAAAAGGACACAAATTTATTAAAAATCACCGTATAGACACACACATGAAATGGTCTTCCATACCATCAAATATCGATAGATGAGTGAGCATCTAACCAGATTTGTTAACTAATATGCTTTATATGGATAATTAGTCTATTTAAATTACAATTGCAAATTGAGGTGAAAGGTGGGGTTATATTTATGGGATTGAAGCATGGGCATCTGCATATAATATTTATGTGGGCAGCACATAGGTATATAGATGCTCTTTAGCATCATGAGTGATGCAAGAATCACACTTGCAGAATAATTTTTCTATACAACCTGCACCTATAAACAGAAGTCTACCCCTACCCTGTATCTCTTCCTCCACAACACTTAAAGTCATATTTAGGCTATTCAACTGGTGTAATTGGGTCAGAGACCATCATTTTTCTTAAATTTCTATATAGGAATAAAATCTTTATTGAAAAAAATTAAGAAATATCTTATTCTTCTAGCTTTTATGTATCTAGAAAACTTTAGGAAGACATCCCTATAAAAAGAAAGCTGCTTTTTGCACATTTGTCGCACTTCCATTACCATTAAATAATGCTTACACGCTGCATCTTGTACTTCATTCGGCAATTGTTACGGTCACTATTGTTTCTGATACCTATAAGGTTTTATGATATGGGAACTCAGCTCTGTATACACAGGTTCTAAAATTTTGGAATTAAACTTTATCATGGTCAATTTCAGAATCAAAACATATATCTCATGTACATAGGTATTTTGTTGGGACAAGTTCATTATTATTTTTAATATTTAATCATATATGAAAATCAAATTTAGCAAAAAACTTTTATTTAAAAATTCAAACATACTAGATAAATATATATATATATATATATTGCACATTACATATTTAGTATTTTAAAATAATAAATTTTATAAATATAAATAATTTATATATCAATATGGCCATGGAATTAAAATATTTTAATTTATATAATAATTAGAGTATAAATGAAAATTTTAAAGTGATTAAAGTTAATACATAATTTATTTATTTTGAAGAAGTTCAATTTGGACCATCTAACGTATAAACGAATGCAGAATAAATAATTTCTACGTATTATATTCAAGCCTTGCTTATATCAATAAAAAAAACTAATGATAGGTTGATATGGGATGGGTATCCGTCCACACTCCCTACTTGTCAATAGTAAATAAAAAAAAAAAAAGATTCATGCCCTTTATTAGAGATCCATGATCAGCATATAAAAATTTCGAAAACTGCTTGATGAGCATTTTGCTAATTCTTCTTTTTAAGTAAAGTTTCTTTAAAAAATTTTAAATGATAAACACCATCAATCAGTTCAGGTTCATTCGATACTTATTGGAGTTTTAGAGGTTTGCACATTCAGAAAGGTATCCTAGTGTCTTCAATGATAATATGCCTCTGCTGAACTGTGTGGACTAGAGAATACCACTGCACTGCACTACCAAAATTCGAGAATTTCTTATTTTGTAGTTTTATCAAACCGATGGAAAGAGAAAAGGGGATTGATGAGTCCGCAGGTTCAAACTCAGCATCACATGGGGATTAGGTTTGGTTGATCTGAGTTGTCTTTTTCATTGGCATTTCGCCGCATACAAAGTTGCTTTCCATAACCATCTTTCAAAAGGGGTCACTTTGAAAGACTAAAAGATGGTGATGTCCGGCAACATCTCTATCATGAATCTTATTTTGGACGAGACTGCCGTATATGACTGGACAAGATGATAAGAGTAAGCCTATGGACGTATATGACTGGACAAGATGAGCACATCGACTCAGCAAGACCCGTTAAAGAATGAGTACCGTCCACTTATTTGGATGGAGGTTAAAAGGAGACCAAAATAAGGGAAGAAAATGGAAGTCTGGAAAATTTTAAATTTATTGACTATATTATCTTTATATATGTATATATATTATTAAAATACAAAAGACAATGTCTAACTTTATCATTTTTTTTTGCATTGATCTCTATCTCTTTAAAAATTACTTTTTTTCAACATGGCACACCAATTAAAAGCATAAATACACATTCCCAAAAAAAAGTTAATTACTTATAAAAACATAAAATTTATTATTTCTTTACTGAGAATTCTTTTCATTGAAATAGTAAGCATTTTTTTATTTTGTGTCTCATACAGCATGAGATTTATTTTTTTATTAAATTATGATAGTAATACTAATTTGGTCTACTTAATTAGCTAACATTGCATTATATGAATGATCCATGATTGTCATATTTTTGAATGGACATAATTGATAGCTTATAAAGAATTTAACTCAATTGAGAAATTTGTCTTGACAGTACAAAATTTTAACTAGTAAATATGGTAAATATATACCATCATCAATATGTTATTTATAATATTTAAATTGAAAACAAATTAATAATACATTAATTCTTATGATGATATAAATTCCATGTCAAATTGAGAATCAAACTAAAACATTAGTGCTGATTTGGTTAATAAAATATATGTATGTGCTATAACAAATAAAATTAGTAAATTCTATATATTTTTTAATAGTTTACCCAAAAAATGAAAAAAAATATATATACTTGCATTTCTCGCACACATTATTTTAATGTGGAACAACTCAACAATACTCCATGACTGACCATGATCTTACCTTGAATACCACTTGAGATTGATCAATTGAGGTCTAGAGAATGGTGCTGCGGATCGGGACCTCCAAGATTCTGTCGTTTGAGCGAACATAGTTACCCGGGGTGGACATACCTATTCTGTTCAGTCATCGGTCTAATTTTGGACTTCTCTAACAATTCCAGGTTGATACAATGAGTTGCGGCAGCTGATGAGCCCCTCCTCCCTCATGGAGTGACTTTTTTTATTGCACTTGTAAATTTTATTATTTATATAGATGCACCTCCTCCCTCATGGAGTGACTTTTCCAAAGGATTATTGATGAAGCAATGGCCGGTGGAAGTAGTCAAACTAAATATTGTTTTAAGGAGAGACTGAATTTAGAGATTAATATTACTTTAGATCTTTATATGCTCATATAATAAAAAAAATACTGCTTCCAGATAAGTACAAACAATAGTCCTCTATGTAATTTGTTATAATAGAAGATGATAATTCAGAGATTGAAAAGATAATGAGATGTTGACTAAGGTGCCCTAACACTAACAGAGTTACTACTGATTCCAAACACTAACTATATATAACAATACCTCAGATCTTAATTTAAGCAAATAACTAAGAGATTGGAAGACAAAGAGGAATGACGGAAACAAATGAAAGACTGTAAAAATAGTGATAAATCGATCTTTTATAGGAATATATGGACACAAAGATGACAAGAGGTAATCTACTCTGAAACAAAATGAGAAAAGGTTGGGTGTGTTTTGTTAAACATGAAATACTGGGTTGATAGCCAAATAACAGACCGGAGAGAGCAATAACTAGAAGTATACCTATAAGTGTCGGAACATTTATATCACAACATCCATTCCTATAATCAGTCAATGAATGAAGAGAACAATGCTCAGTAAGAAGATCATACGGGGGTGTACCAACTATGTATTGATAAATGCACTTGATTGCCGGAAGGTGAGAGGATTTTGATTGGTGATTATATTAACTTAGCAGGTTATAGAAAAGTTGATATCATGTGGTGGAGAAATTATAACAACATAGATCAATCACTATTAAAAATAATATTCCATACAGAGTAACGAGTATAATTGACCAAGAGAGGGGTTGTAAATAAATAATGAAGTGATAGCTTACTCGCTTGGAAACTTAATAACACGATGAATTTGTTGAACCGATGATATCATATACACGAGCCTCATTTAATTCCGTAAGTACCCTTCCACGGGTGGAAAACATCATTAGGATATTTTAGGATGAGTAACCTTAGAAAGTTGTCTTATATACATTTTCTCAGGAGTACACCATGAAGAAAAAACATTTACACGTGCAGGAGTTGATAGATGGTTCAATAGAAGAAATAATAATGGAGAAAATAACTTTGGTCAAATGGGCTTTATAATGAAGAGATAAACTTTGATCAAATAACTTTAAAACATTAAATGTTACCATCATTTTTATTTTCTTTGACCTAAAAAACCCATTTACCTTGAGGTAATTGTTAGTAGGACGAGGAAAGTACAATATCCTACTTATGGTTAGCAAGTAAGGAAATGAATTCATCGGTCATTGTTGCTTTCCACCAAGGATAAATAATTTCATTGGAGTAGCAACTTCAATGATCATTTAGAAGAGAATGATAAAAAGATAAGGAATGTTTTGGTGTGATGTGATATGATAAGACGTGAGGCGTTAAATTCAATTTTTCATTATAAGATTTATATGATACGTATAAGTGAGTGTGATTAGGAGTTTGATATGAATAATCAATATAAATAAATCGACATTTAAATAAGTGATCCATTCTATATGAAAAACTTTGAGTTACATTTATACATATCTATACATTTTTCATAGCGAATAGTTGACTGAAAGATATTAAATCAAAATACACATTTGTATGATTGATTTATCAATTTGCATTAATAGCATTGTGTTAAGTCCTATGATAGGCCCATAATAGGCACCTGAGTGCACCAATCTATGTGAAAGATTGCAAGAATAAACTCACAATTATTTATTCACTCACTGTCAAGTGAACAACTTTGGACGATGAGGTATATTTATATCCTTGATTGACTTTATGTGTTTTGAATATTTTCTTTAATACTAGTAATGGGTATTAAAAAAATCATAAAACATTCCAAATATGTTCATTTTATGAAAAATGATAATTATTCTAGGTGATGGAAAATAAACTATGCATAAATATGTGTATGAGATACAACTCGTGAGGGTTTCAATTATTTTACCCATAACAATTGATGATAGTAAAATTCTTTTTAAACGAACCCAACTCGTACTTGAAATCTAATGGAAATGAGGGTGATAATGACTGCGCATTGATAAATATCACTTGATTAATTGGTATGGATGAAAAATTCTCGACCAATATTGTAAATTCCGCCCTTTTGAGTTAAGGAAAAATCGGGAAAAAAACTGGTCAAACCAAGTGAGAAAATCGAATCAGTTCACAAATCTTACCATTTATGAATGGGCAATTTGGGAATTTACAACTCCCAGGTGATTCAAAGGTTTCATAATACCATGAAAAAGAACCTTAGGACGAATTGGAAGAGAAAAACCAGACCGGTTTGGATGAACCGGATCCAACTGGATTGAACCGGTTTATGAACTGAGTCGATTCATGAACCGAAACCGATAGAGAATAGGCAAATCAGTGAAATTCAACTCCCTTGTACTCCAAAGAAATTTATAAACCTTGGGAAGGAACCTTAGAACAAAGTGGAGAGAGAAAAACCAGATCGGTTCGGGTGAACCGGACCCGAACTGGATTGAACCGATTTAAGGACCGAGTCGGTTTATGAATCGGAATCGATAAAGAGATGGCAAACTGGGAATTTTATGGACCCTAAGTGACCCAAGGAGACACAAAATACATGGAAATGAACTTGTGAAGGAATTGGGGATAAAAACCAAACCAGTTCAGGTAAACCGGATTCGAACCGGTTTGGACTGATTTGAACCACTATTGAACTGAATTCTAAATTCATTTTTCTAGGTGACTTAAAAAATGCAAATTTGAGATTTGAGACCACCATTGGATAGAAAATGAATTTAGAAATTTTTAGATTTGAAAAACTTTATCACATGGGGGGTGAATCAGCCCGTTTAAGCTTTGAACCCGGTCCAGTTCGGAACAGTGTCATCTTCTTCCTTATGATGACAGTACAGTTCACTTGTTAGAAAATCGAAGCAGCGTCGGCGAAAAAGAAATGTTTCCATTCGGTACATTTCAGGCCATCAATTTCTATTATAAAGGTGTCAAACGGACGACCAACGGGTCCTCGAGCTCCTTATATAAAGAGCTCCTCCCCATTCATCCTCTCCACAGCTGAAAACTCCATTCTCTCTCAACTGCTCCATTTTCCGACAAAGCTCAAACCAGAGCTCCGATATGGGGTCTTCTCTGACCCAAACAAGGCAATGTCAGGTTCTTTAGAACCGGGGAGAAGTCAGCTACACGCCTGTAGTCTCTATTTGCTCCGACGTGATGAAATAGTGAAGCAGCTCCGACAGACCGAAGCTGCTATGTTTCGGCCAAGTTGAAATTGGCCATTTTAAGCTCTACTCAGGCCAAACCAAGCCTTCCCAACACTTTCTCATCCCTTCCACGGCCGAATTAGGACCGAAAGGTAAGCCAATTTAGCTCCCCTTTACAATTTCCGATCGGTGTTAGAGAGAGAGTCGGCCGAATTTCAATTACGAAATTCTAATCCAATTTGGCATCATCTCGGACCGCCATGCCCTCACCGGTGAGTAATCGAATCTTTCTCTTTCTACAATCTGTTTTCTAGCGAAGCTCCGTTTAAGCTTGTTCCAACGTTAAAACTTACAATTCAAAGTTCTATGGAATCGTATGAACATGGAGAAACTCAACTTTAACTTCAATTTCAACAATTAGAGGTGTTTGATTGGTCAATTTGATGAAATCAAATTCGGCTGTGTTAAAGAGTTGGAATTAGGGGGAAAATTGGGGATTTTCAAAAATTCAAGGGACCAAAATGCAATTTCCTAAAATTGAGGGTCAATTGGGCATGATAAAAATGTTAGAGGGCCAATTGAGGAATTTTAGAATTTTTGGGTGAAACTTACCATCTTTGTAAAGGAAGGGCAAAATGGTAATTTTGAAAAAGTTGGGGGACCAAATTAGAAATTTGGAAAATTAATCCCCTTTTTGTGAAATGGAATAAATTGAGGTCCTATGATAAATTTTAAAAGTATCGGGACTCAATTTTAGGAAGATCTAGCATCAGGGACTTAAAGTTAAAGAGAAATAACTTTAGGGACCTAATTGCAAATAAATGAAAGTTTGACTTTCTCATTCATTTGGAATGAATGAAGGCTATTAGGCCAAAGGATAATGAACCGAGATGTTCATACCGTGTAGGAACACGAAGTACCGAGAATGCCAGCAGGGACAAGCTCGCGTGAATACAAAGAACCGGTCTAGTGGAATTCATGGCATTAATGGGTGAGTGGGTTTATTAACATCATACCCGATTGGGATAATGAGTACAACTTAAAGTTAAAAACTACTTACCGGTTGTGAGTGGGATTTTATATCATACCCAGTTGGGAATGATAAGCATACTAGAACGAAACCCACTATCAAATGGTATTTTAAACATAACAACTTAGATGAGTGATGTGAGAATTATACAAAACCTGTTCATCAGTTATGAGCAGAGATATCCTTATACCCGGTCAGTATAATGGACAGTTGAAAATATAATTTTGTCGCAAGTGCTCTCCCCTAATTGTGTGTGAATGCTTAAACTATTTGGGAGACCTTTTTAATGGGAGCTCAAATAGCTTTTATAGGCTGGGGGCCTCGGTTTTAGAACTTGGGGGCTAATATGCCCGTTGGACGAGTGGCACCACAGATTATATGGCATAATGAGAAAATATTAATTATGCATTCACTGTGAGTACGAAACCATCAAGACACCCAAGAGGGGTAGAGATGCGTCCTAAGGGCACTGGATGATCTGGTGAGTATAAGAGCAGTTCATTGTACCAGGTGACCGTGCAAAATTTGGAGTAGCACCAAGCGCATGAGACCGGGGTGGGGACGAGATGAGGTCTCTGTCCTCGTACGGACATGAAGAATTGATTTTGGGATTGAGGGTCGGATGTCACGAACACCCACTCATTCTCAAGGTAGAAGTGGACGTACTTCTATCTAGGTGCCCGGTAAAGTTGCTCCGAAGCCACAAGTGGGTTCAGTGGACGTATTGACCTGGGAATTTGTGTTTAACCTTCATGATGAAGGATGTGTGTTGGGTGATGACACACTGTGATCAAATAAGGAAATGGTGATAAAATCCGAATTTTTAAATGAAGGGATTTTTGAAAAGAAAGAAGTCTGGTACACTCCAAAATTTATCTTTTTCTTAAAGATAAAAAGTTTTGAAAACCCATTCACTGAGTAGTTGTACTCACCTCCTCCCTTATATCCCTTTCAGGAGATTTCAGAAAGCCTACCCTTAAAGACTATTAACTAAGATGCTTGTGAGACATTTATGATAAATCTAAATTATTATACAGTTTTGATTTATGTTATTTTAGGAAAAGGTGCAGGTTAAAGGACGCCTTACTCTTTATGGTTTACAATAAGGGGAAACCCTTTAATAAACCGGGAGAGTGGCATGTTAATCATGGGGATCCGACCAAACCGGGTCGAGGCGTGACAAATATTATGTTCATAGTATATACCATTGTTTTATATTGATATACGAATAATACTTTCAATGATGAACTACCCAATATAATGAGCTTGAAAAAACCCTATAAGAGTTATGTTTACTTTTACAATAGTCTTAAAAATGGATAAGAATGAGTTATCAAACTCTGTATTAGCCAAAATGACCTTCGTACTCATTGAGCATTGCTTACCACTCCCCTAACATATTTTTTAGAAATATACGTTGGAGAGGAGTGCAAGGGAAGATGAACCTTATAGAGAAAGAAAATTGATACAAGTTACTCGAGTTTAATAACAAGTCATCTAAGACTACTACTCATTCCTATGATTATTTTATGTTCCACTGTGTACTTTGAAAAGTTGTTTTATCACATTTCGACTTGATTCACTAGATGGACCTACAAACAGCCTGCCACATCCTCTCGATTTTACAATAATGTGTGTCTCATCTTTTCAAAATACTTATTTGAAACCGGAAAACAAGTTCAATAAATAATACCAAAACAAAGTACTGAATGAAAAGAGTACTGTCACGCATCAACCTAATTTCTCCTGGTCGAGTACCCGTGAAACCCTCCACCAATCTCCCCAAAGTTACAAAGGGGGGGGATCCTTCACCAATGTAAAACCGACGAAACCCAGACTACGACCCATCAACTTCTTTAGTAAAAAAAAAAAGCTAAAATTTCCTCTTTTATTTATGAAAAGTAGCGTGAGCCCATATGCTCTTTTATCATTACAAATCCTAGGAATAATAGCATAATGATAAGTAGTACTTCATGCACAGGTCATGGAGGAACCTGTGCAGTAGGATGCCTCGAGTGTAAGCTACTCGTCCATTCCTCGAGTGCTTAAGTTTACTTGTAACATGTTTGGGGAGGGGATGAGCTCATAGCTCATTGAGTGGGACATTGACATCATGCTAATACATGACTTACGACCCTGACCTTTCCCATAAACCACCTAGCATATCAGATCTACTCTTATCCTCATATTCCTCGTATATGTCATGCGATTTACTTCCTTCCCTTTGAGATAGTCTCGGGTCATCCGGCTTGCTTCTATCTTGTAGCTGGGTATTCTCAGTCTCATCTTTACCAAGTTTTCCCGTATCTAATTCATGTAATTCGAGCAAGGGATGCGGTCCCACACAATCATATGGCCTCTGCTCGGGCAGTACTCCGAGGTTATCTCAACCCGTGCCCTAGCACGACAACTTAAGCAAACAAGACAAATAAGGGGCACTTATGGCTCTAAGAACATAAATAAAATCCACTGACGTGCATAGTCATTCGACCTATCCTAGTCCAGGAGCAGTAGTGTAGGACGTGTTACAACTCTCATCCTCATCACCCAACACTTCACATGTGCCACCTTTTGAGCTTGGTGCCTTATCACCCCATGGTCCTAGCGGAACTCATGCCACTCACCCGCACACCTTGAGCACTCAAACCCACACACATCTGGGCTACTCAGGACCTACATAAATATACAAATACCCCATAATGCACCGTCTCACAGGACGACACCATACATGGACTGGACTAAAAGGGTTGCAAACCTTCGCCACACTCATAATGGGTGTTCTAAGCATTGTGTCATAGATGCATTACCTCCTCTTATTGACCTATGGTCATATACTTACTACCCATACCACCATCTACCTATCCCAGAGGTGTACTGGGAGGGTACTTGTACGTGTTTCGGGTATCTAGGGAAAACATGGAGATTTCTCATTGTACCCCTCCCCCCTCCCCTGGTCTCCTCTCCATTTCTCCCTAGGGTGATGGCACGATAACCTAGGTGCCCCTTTGTCGCCCCAACCACAATACCGATTTTATCAATATGACTCTCATGGCCAATTATCGTAATGGTGCCACTCGCACAACGTTATCAGGAGCTTGTGCAACGCATGCTATCTCCCTATCACTTAACATACTGAATGCATTTCATAACTTTTGTGCTAAAAATATGCTTAAAGCACGGGAGGTCAAAACTCTCTAGAGTCTCCCCTTTTCATATCATGAATGCACAAATATCGGGAGCTCGATTCTATGTGATTCAACATCCCTTTTCAAACAATCGACCCAACTGCCCTAGACTCGAGTTTCACCGCATAAATCTGACTCGATTACCATCACAAGAAGCATAGCATACACACATTAGGAGTCTGACCCTCTATGACCCTCTCCCCAATTTCATACAAGGCAATAAGCCAAAACTATACTTTTACCTCGGTATCTCAAAAACCATCATTCATCTAGCTTCTGGTTGTCATGGTTGGTTCCTTTCTTTACTTTTAATATGATCTTCGATTTAGTGGGCAAGCTTATTATCAGTTACCCTTCTTATATCAGATATCAAAGTAAAACTTAATTACTATAGTACACAGGGCTATACATAAACCAAACAAAGGCTCAGTTGGTCCAATAGGACCCACCGTTAACAAACGGTATTTAACCAAAGCCCAATCACCCGTTCATGAAACGTGTTCATCCCGTGGGATATTCTGGAGATCCAATAATAGAATCCCACTTGACAAATCTTTGTTTTATCTACAAGGGTAGCTAACCAAGTCCAGGTTCACTTCTAACCACAACACTTAGCCTACCGTACTCATTCCTATGATCTTGGGTCTAAGTCATTTTGGAGTCTCAGCTAATCGGTTGAATAATTGTGGCTCACCTTTTGGCCGACCCTTTCCCATGGGACCACAATGGCTCAATACGCAGGCTCATTTCAAGCACACACTAAGTGGTTACCACCACCTTACTGACCATCTAGGGGTTTATTTTACCAAAAGCTCCCTCTGCTGCCCTTCGCTAGAAAATACTATTCACGGCCAAATTCTACAAAAACTTTGACTAAGAATGTAAACCCCACACTTTTGAGTTAAGGAAAATTGGGAAAAGAACCAGTCAAACCGAGTAAGAAAACTGAGCCGGTTTACAAACCCGATCATATGGGAACAAGCAATTTGGAAATTTACAATTTTTGGGTGATTCAAAGGGTTCATTAAACATTGGAAAAGAAACTTAAGACAAAATAAAAAATAAAAAATAAAAACTAAATTGGTTTAGGTGAACGAGATTCCATAAGAACTTTGAAGCTGAAATCGGCCATTTCGAGCCCTTCTCAGACCAAAAAAAGCCCTCACAACACTTACTCAGCCCTTCCACGACCGAATTAGGACTGAAAGGTAAGCCAATTCGACTCCCCTCTGAAATTTTCGGCCAGTGCTAGAGAGAGAACCGGCAGAATTTCAATGACGAAATTCTAACTCAATTCATTATCAATTGATGCGATTCTTGATTCTAGGATGATCCTCAAGATGAGAGCTATCTATCCAGATCAAAAGCTAAGACCACCATGCCCTCACTAGTGAGAAATTGAAGCTTTCTCTCTCTACAATCTATTTTTCAATGAAGCTCTGTTTGAGCTCTTTCCGGCGTTAAAATTAGTGATTCAAAGTTCCTTAGAATCGTATGAACATGTAGGAACTCAATTTCAACATTTAGAGTTTTGATCAGTCAATTTGATGAAATCAAATTCGGTAGTGTTGAAGAGTTGAAATTGGGGGAAATTTAGGGATTTTCGAAATTTGAAGGACCAAAATGAAATTTTATGAAATTGAGGGCCAATTGGGCATGAAAATAATGTTGGAGGACCAAATTGGAAATTTGAGAAATTAATCCCCTTTTAGTGAAATGGAATAAATTGAGGTCATATGATAAATTTTAGAAGTTTCGGGACTCAATTTGAGGAAAAACTGGCATTTGAAACTTAATGTTAAAGAGAAATAACTTTAGGGACCTAATTGCAAATAAATAAAAGTTTGATTTTCTCATTCATTTGGAATGAATGAAGGCGATTAGGCTGAAGGATAATGAACCAAGATGTTCATATCGTGTAGGAACATGAAGTACCGAGAACGCCAGCAAGGACAAGCTCGCATGAATACCAAGAACCGGTCTAGTGGAATTCACGGCATTAACGGGTGAGTGGGTTTACTAACATCATACCTAGTTGGGATGATGAGCACAACTTAAAATTAATAATCACTTACCAGTTGTGAGTGGGTTTACTAACATCATACCCGGTTGGGATGATGAGCACAACTTAAAATTAAAAACCACTTACCGGTTGTGAGTGGAATTATATATATCATACCCGGTTGGGGATGATAAGTACCTCGGTATAAAAACCCACTATATAGTGGTATTTTAATCATCACCACTTAGAGAAAGTGATGTGAAAATATTACAGAAAAACTACTTACCGGTTGTAAGTAGATCATACCCGGTTGTAAGTAGATCATACCCAGTTGGTATGATAGCTCTGATAGGCCAGGGGCCTCGGTTTTGGAACTTGGGGCTAAATGACCGATTTTGAAAATCTCGTATAGTGGGCCCAAGGCCAATTGGCACGAGCAGAAGCTTGTAAATGAACATGATATATGTGCCATAAAACTTAATAAGTGAATTGTTTGGCCATGGTACCAAGATAGGACCAACATGTTCAGTCAACTAGCGGCAGTGCGACATGATAGGTCGACGGACCAGTCAAGACAAACAACTACGGGTTGAGTTGAGAGTCGGGGCCATTGGACTAGTGGCACCACATATTACATGGAAATATGAGAAAACATTGTTTGTGTATGCACTATGAGTACGAGATTATCAAGACACCCATGAGGGGTAGTGATGCGTCCTAAGGGCACTGGACGACCTGGCAGCTATAAGGGTAGTTCGTCGTTCCAGGTGTCTGTGTGAAATCTGGAGTGGCACCAAGCGCATGAGACTGGGGTGGGGGACAGGATGAGGTCTCTGTCCTCATACAGACACAAAGAAGTGATTTCGGGATTGTGGATCGGATGTCGCGTACATCCACTCATTCCCAGGGTAGAAGCGGTCGTACTTCTATCCGGGTGGCAGGAAAAGTCGCTCCGAAGCCACTAGCGGGTTCAGTAGTGATACTGACTTGGTAATACGTGTAACCTTCATGATGAAGGATGTGTATTGGGTGATGACACACCAGTAATTAAGAAATGGTGGAAAAACCCAAATTTTTAAACGAATGGAGTTTTTAAAAAAGAAAGGAGTCTGGCACACTACAATAATAATTATTTTCTTAAAAGTTAAAAGATTTTAAGAACCCATTCACTGAGTAGTTGTACTCACCACTCTCTTATATCCCTTTCAGGAAATCCTGGAAAGCATACCCTTAAAGACCGTCAACTAAGATGCCTGTAAGACAGGTATGTAAAGTTTTAAATTTCATGCAGTTTTCATTATTCTATTCCAGGAAAAGGTGCAAGTTAAAGGACACCTTACTCTTTACGGTATACAATAAGGGGAAACCCTTTCATAAACCGGGAGAGTGGCGGGTTGATCACGGGGATCCGACCAAACCGAATCGAGGTGTGACAAAGAAATTCACACTGCTCAAGTCACGCCCCGACCCCATTTGGTCGGATCCCCGTGAGCAACCTGCCAGTCTCCCGATTTATTAAGGGTTTCCCCCTTCTCTAAATCGCAATGAGTAAGGCATCCTTTTCACCTATATCTTTCCTAGAATAACATTTGTCAAAATTGAATACATTAAACCTTACATACATGTCTTGCAGGTTCAGCTATATGAAAATCTTTAAGTGGGTTTTTCCTTGGTTACCTAAAAAGGGGTAAAGGGAGGGGGTGAGTTCGACAACTTAGTGAATGGGTGTTGGGAGGGAGTTTTCATAATCAAAACATCTTTAGTCGAAGTGTGTCAAACTCCTTATTTTCTTTAAGAACGTTCTTTTTCTCAAATTCTGGTTTTTTAAACCTTTTTCCTCATTCCACATCAGATGTGTTTAACAATCAACACACGCCCTTCATGAGGAAGGGAATCACACATTCGCAGGATAGCTCGTCCACTTCACCCACTTGTGGCGTCGGTGCGACTTTACCAGCCACCTAGATAGAAGCTTGTTCACTTCTACCCTGAATATAAGTGGATGTTCATGATATCTACCCGTCAAACCCGAAAATCAACTCCGTGTTCGTATGAGTACAGAGACCTCATCCTGACCCCACCTGGTCTCATGCACATGAAGCTATGTAGAGCTTCCATGACAAATGGCATGACAAACTACCCTTATCTCCACCATGTCGTCCAGTAGACCTTAGGACGCATCATTATCCCTCTTGGGCATCTTAATGGTTCTGAACCTCAAGTGTATGCACAAACAATAATTTTCCACAAAGCCATTTATCTTTGGTGCCACTGTTCCAACGGCTCCGACCCTCAACTCGACTTGCAGTTGTTTGTCTAGGCCAGTACTTCGACTTGGCCCTGACACACTGCCGCCACTCCATCGAGTATGTCAATCCTGTCTTGGTACCATGGCAAAATCACACATTACATTCATTTAGAATTTCCATGGCATAAATATCACATATTAGTTTATGAGCTCTGACTCGTGCCAACTAGCCTTGGGCCCACTGTACGTGATTTTCCAAAACCAGGCATTTTAGCTCACAATATCCAAAACTGAGGCCTCTGGCCTATTTGAGCAGTTCTAGCTCTAGTCAAGAAGGTCTCCCAAATTTTTAAGCATTGACATACAGTTAGGGGAGAACATTTCTAACAAAAAATAACTTTTCAACTCATCACATCAACCAAGTGTGATGACATCTCCGCTTACAACCAGTAAGCGTGTTTTCTCCCTTCTAGGAAGTTTATCATACCAACTGGGTATGATCTCTCTACTTACAACTGATAAGTAGTTTTTCCAATTAATCTCACATCACTCCAATCAGGTGTGATGTTAAAATCCCACATAGAAGTGGTTTTCATTTACAAAGTGCTCATCATCCCAACTGGGTATGATGTGAATAAACCCACTCACAATAGGTAAGTGGTTTTTAGATTAAATCGTTAATCACCCCAACCAAGTATGAAGTTAAAAATCCCACTCACCTGATAATTGAAGTGTACTCTTCTTCAATCGGTTTCCATGTCTACGCTACCTTGTCCTTACTGGCGTTCCGGTCTCTTGTGTTCCTACACAATTTGGACATTATCTATTAATACTTGGCATAACAACCTTTGTTACTCATGTATAAACGACTAGGCTCATAATTTCTAGTTAATTGCACATAGGTCCCTAAAATTTATTTTCCTTAATTTTAGGTCTCTAATTCAAACTTTTCCCCAAATTAAGTCCCAAAAACTCACTTTGGGTCCTCAATTTACTCAAAATTGTTTAAGGGGCTCAAGTTTTCCAAATTTCCAATTTGGTCCCCAATTTTTCAAAAATTACCATTTTCCTCTATTTTACAAAAATGGAAATTTATCCCCGATTATTTTAAAAAATAGATCAATTGATCCTCCAACATCTTTTCCATGGCCAATTGGCTCTCAATTTTGGGAAATTGCAATTTAGTCCCTCAAGTTTACGAAATCCCCAAAATTTCCCAATTTTTCCCTTTCAAACTGGCCGAATTTGATTTCATCAAATTGACCATTCAATCAGGTTTAATTGCTCCAATTGAAGGTATGGATCTGTTCCTACACTTCCATACGATTTAATTGAGCTTTGAATCACATCATTTGGGTCTGAATTGAGCTCAAACGAAGCTTTGTCGAAAAATTGAGCATAGAGAGAGAAAGCTTCAAAAGCTTACCGTCGGAGGTGTGGCGGTCTGATCTCTCTATCGGGAAAGATAGCTCTCTTCCTAAGGTATCTTCTAGGACGAAGAATTCCTATAATTGGTCTCGAATCGAGGGAGAATTTTGTCAATGAAATTATGTAGTTTCTCTCTCTAACTTCGATCTGCAACGACTAAGAAGGGCCGAATTGGCTTACCTTTCAGCTTAGTTGAGGTCGTCTAAGGGTTGTGAGGATGTTGGGAGAGCCTGGTTTGGCCTTAGGAGGGCTGAATTCGGCCAATTTCAGCTCGGTTGAAACATGGCAACATTGGTCCGTTGGAGCTGCATCACTGTTTGATTACGTCGGTGCTTCTCTGACGATCTTTGGATTAAACGGAGGTTGCTATCAGATAGCTGACTTCCCCTAGAGTCTAAAGAACCCAACCTCACCTTCTAAGGTTGAGAAAAATGCCCAAGTCAAAAATCTAGTTCGAGCTTCACTGGAAATTGGAGCAATTGAGAGAGAGTGGAGTTTTCATGTGTGAGGAGTATGAATGGGGGAGAGCTCTTTATATAGGGAGCTCCGAGACTCTGTAGCTGTCCGTTTGGAACATTTATGGCAATCATTCATGGCTTGAAATGCCCTGAACAGAGATGATAACACTTTGTTGACGCTATCCGTTCTTCTGGCGAGTGAACAGTGCTGTCACCTGAAGGAAGAAGATGACACTGTTCCAAACTGGACCGGACCTGTTCAAACCGGGTTCAATGCTTAAATAGGTCGGTGCATGCCTGATTCAACCGAGTTTTTTAAAATTAAAAATTTTTAAATTCATCTAAATTCATTCTCTATCCAATGGTGGCATCTATTCCCAAATTTGAATATATTAAACCACATAGAAAAATGAAATTAGCAACCGGTTCAATGATGGTTCAATCCAGTTCATATCTGGTACACCTGAACCGTTCTGGTTTTCTCTTCTAATTCATCCCAAAGTCCTTTTCCATGATTTTATGACTATTTAGGTCACTCAGGATTTGTAAATTTCCCTTTTTACCCTTTCTCTATCGGTTGGGGTTCGTGAAGAGGTTTAGTTTTCTCACCTGGGACCGGTTCTTTCCCTAGTTTCCTTATCCTGAAGGGGTGGGGTTTACAACTCTCCCCTCCTTTTAGGAGTTCTGTCCCCAAAACATAATCAGCATTTTTTTCACTACAGGATAAACTTCACTTAATGTCAACTTGGGCATGTTAATACATCAGTCATTCTTTCACTTAGTCCACTTTAAATCACACATTTAATGTCATGCCCCGACCCAGTTTTTCCGGCTCCCCGTGAACAACCCACCACTCTTCTGGTTTATTTAAGGGTTTCCCCTCTTCTAAACCATAAAGAGTAAGGCGTCTTTTAAACTTGCACCTTTCCTAGAAATACATAAGTCAAAACTGCATAAAATTTTAAATTTATCATACGTGTCTCATAGGCGTATTAGTTAGTGGTACTTGAAGGTAGGCTTTCCGGGATTTCATGAAAGGGATATAAGAAAGGGGGTGAGTAAAACTACTTAGTGAATGGGTTTTCAAAATTTAACTTTAAGGAAAAACATTTTGTAATGGAATGTGCCAGACTCCTTATTTTCTTTCAAAAATCCTTTCATTTCAAATATTTATTTATATCACCATTTCTTATTAATCACAGTGTGTCATTAGCCAACACACATCCTTTATCATAAAGGTCAATCACACAATCGTAGGCAACCCATCCATTGAACCCACTTGTGGCATCGGAGCGACTTTATCGGCCACCTAGATAGGGGCACGTACACTTTTACCTTGAGAATGAGTGGATGTACGCGATATCCGACCCTTAATCCCGAAATCAATTCTCTGTGTTCGTGTGAGGATAGAGACCTCATCCTGACCCCACCTCAGTCTTGCACGCTTGAAGCTACGTCAAGCTTCGCAAGGTCACCTTGTCTGACGATCTGCCCTTATACCAATGAGGTCGTCTAGGGCCGTAGGACACATCACTACCCCTCTTGGGCATCTTGAAGGACCCGTAATCACAGTGTATGCACAATCAGTACTTTCACATCATGCCATATAATATGTGGTGCCACTAGTCCAACGGACCCGACCCTCAACTCAATATGCAACTGTTTGTCTTGATTGGTTCGTCGACCTATCATGTCGCACAACCGCAAGTTGACTGAGTATGTTGATCCTGTCATGGTACCATGGCCAAAAAATTCATTTATTTAATGTTTTATGGCATATAACTCATGTTTTTACAAGCTCCTACTCATGGCAACTGGCCTTGGACCCACTGTACATGATTTTCAAAATCGGGCATATTAGCCCCCAAGTTCCAAAATCGAGGCCTCCAGCCTATCTGAGCATTTCGAGCTCCCGTCAAGAAGGTCTCCCAAAAAGTTTAAGCACTGGCACACAGTTAAGGGAGAGCACTTTCGACAAAATAATCTTTTAATTTGTCCATCACACCAACTGGGTGTGAGGTTAACTCCGCTTATAACCGATAAGCGGGTTTTCTCCTTCCTTTCAGGAAGTTCATCATACCAATTGGGTATGATCTACTTACAACCGGTAATTAGTTTTTTCGCGTAATTTCCACTTCACTCCTCTCAGGTGTGATGGTTAAAATTACCACTTAGTAGTGGGTTTTCATTTCTGAGGTGCTTATCATCCCAATCGGTTATGATATAAAAATCCCACTCGTTAATGTAGTGAATTCCACTCGACCGATTCTTTGTTTTCACACAATCTTGTCCATGCTGGCGTTCCCAGTACTTCGTATTCCTACACGATATGAACATACTTGTTCATTATCCCTCGACCTAATAGCCTTCATTCATTCCAAATGAATTAGAAAAAAAACAATTTCTATTTATGTGTAATTATGTCCCTAAAGTTATTTTTCTTTAAGTTTAAGTCCCTAATGCCGATTTTTCCTCAAATTGAGCCTCGAAACTTTTAAAATTTATCTTAGGACCTCAATTTATTCAAATTCACCAAAAGGGGTTTAATTTCCCAAATTTCCACTTTGGTCCCCCCAACTTTTCCAAAATTATTTACAAAAATGGTAAGTTTCACCCAAAATATTCTAAAATTCCTCAATTGGCCCTCTAACATTCTTATCATGCCCAATTGACCCTTAATTTTATAAAATTGCATCTTGGTCCTTCAAATTTTTGAACATCCCCAATTTTCCCTCAATTTCAACTTCCTAACACAGTCGAATTTGATTTCATCAAATTGATCGATTAAAGACTTCTAATTGTTGAAATGGAAGTTAAAATTGAGTTCCTACATCTTCATATGATTCAATAGCACTTTGAATCACAAGTTTTGACGCCGGAACGAGCTCAAACGGAGCTTTGCTAGAAAATAGACTATAGAGAGAGAAAGCTTCAATTACTCACTGTTAGGGGCACGACGATCCGAGCTTTCGATCTGGGCAGATTGCTCTCGTCCTAAGGTTTATCCTAGAATCAAGAATTGCATCAATTGATGTTGAATTTAGTTAGAATTTCATCATCAAAACTCTTCCAGTTCTCTCTCTAGCACCGATCAGAAATTGTAAAGAGGAGTCGAATTGGCTTACCTTTCAGTCTAAATTCGACCGTGGGAGGGCTGAGAAAGTGTTGGGAGGCCTTGGTTTCACTTGAGGAGAGCTCGAATTGGCCGATTTCAGCTTGGCCGAAATAGGGCAGCTTTGGTCCGCCGGAGCTGCTTCACTATTCAATCATGTCGGCGTTTCTTTGGTGACCCTCGGAGCAAACAGAGACAACAGAGGTGTAACTGGCTTCTCCCTAGTTCTAAAGAACCCAACCTCACCTTGTTTGGCTCAAAAAAGTGCCCTAGTCAGAGCTCTGGTTCAAGCTTCACTAGAAGATGGAGCAGTTGAGAGAGAATGGAGTTTTCAAGTGTGAAGAGGATGAATGGGGAGGGGGTCTTTATATAGGAAGCTGGAGGACTTCTTGGTCGTCCGATTGGTGCCTCAATAGCATTCATTCATTGTCAAAAACTCCCTAGCTGGAGACTTTTCAGGTTCGCTGGCGCTGTGCGATTTTCCAACGAGTGAATAGTGCTGTCATCTGAAAGAAGAAGACAACACTGTTTCGAACTAGACCAAACTGAGTTCAAAGATTAAACTGGCCGATTTGCCCTCAATTCAACCGAATTTTTCAAATCTAAAAAATTTCTAAATTCATTTTCTATCCAATGGTGGCCTCAAATCTCAAATTTGAATTTTTTAAGCCTAGAAAAATGAATTTTTAATCTGGATCAATAGTGGTTCAAACTGGTCCAAACCAGTTCAATCCAGTTTGGATCCGGTTCACTTAAACCAGTATGGCTTTCATCTCCAATTCATTATCAAGTCCATTTCCATGACTTTTGGGACTCTTTGGGTCACTTGGAACCATAAATTTCCCGGTTTGCCCTTTCTCTATCGATTCCGGTTCATGGACCGACTCGGTTCATAAACTAGTTCGATCTAGTTGGATTCGGTTCATCTAAATCGATCTGGTTTTTCTCTTCCAATTTGTCATAAGGTTCTTTTTCAAGGTTTTGTGAACCCTTTGGATCACCCGCGAGTTGTAAATTTCCAAATTGCCCGATCCCAAATGATCAAGTTTGTGAACTGATTCGGTTTTCTTACTCAGTTTGACTGGTTCTTTTCCCGGTTTTCCTTAAATCAAAAGGGCGGGGTTTACAACTCTCTCCTCCTTTTAGGAGTTTTGTCCCCAAAACTTAACTAGCAACCTTGAATGAGGAACCAATTCCTTTGATGTCCATTAGGTATTTGCTTAACATGCAAACTATTATCTTGTTCTTTCAATTAACCTTTTTTACATCATTCACTAAAGGAAATTCTTTTCCTTTATATTATTTGCTCCCTCCATGGATTTTATCATACCTAGACATTTCTTACTTAAGGGTATATCCTTAGATTCGCATCTTTCTTTTCTTAGAGTAACATTTTTTCCCTTTGAGGTCCCGTACTCAGGATTGGGAATTCCAAGATACCTAACCATTCTCATGTCTAGTTGACCTCTTGGTCGTTGAAACCCTTAGCTCGATGTCCTTTAGAACATTACATACATGTTTTCATGGGTTTTCTTGTTATCACCTTTTCGTCCTATTTCAACTCTTACTTCGTCCGTTCATTACAATTTCAGTCTAAATTTTATGTTTGACCTTGTCATGCTTACTAACTGACTCTTCCTTATTTTGATTCATATTTTCCTCATGGTTGTTGGGTTTACATGCCTCCTTACAGCATGACATTTTCTAGATCATGTCTCTATATCCATTAGATTTCCAAAATACTTCCCTTGGGGATATTCCCAATTTTCCAACCCCTCAGGGATTGTATAACTTCATCCCTCTTTTCTTCTGGTAGTATTTCTCGACTACCTTCATCGTTATCAAATCAACTTACACACTATGTTGGTTTTCCTTACCTACTTGTCCTTTCTCAACTTCCTTATTGAGTATTTCTAGTTCCAATGATTGGGTTTTCCTATAATTTACTGGCAAGTTGGGATTCCTTCCTTCTTAAGTCCTTGGCCTTCTTTATCTAAGGATTTTCCCTTATTCTTTAATCCACTTTTACTTACTCGTAATCATTTCATGATTCTTCGTTCTTACAATAATCGCTTTCGATCAATGTGCCGATTCCTTTGCTTGGGAAGGTTCCCTTCTTCTAGTTTCATTCTCTACTATGTCTCTCATAATATAGATTTCCATCTTAGAAGTTACATGCTCAACCTCCTTATCATTCCTTGTAGGGTTCTTTCTCCCTTTCTTCGCACCCCTATCTATGTTAGAGCAATTGTCTTCTTTGGATCCTTCTCTATCCACAACTTCTATTTCATCCCTTATTCCTTACTTGGGATACTTTCGATTATTGGTTTTATTCCATGCATTCCACACTATGCTCAGTCGTCCACTCTTTAGGCTTCACATGCGCGTGTGGACTATGACCTGTCACACCAATTGTGGTTATTCCTCTTTAGCCACATCTTATTTGGAGGGCTTACTTTCTCAATGTGTCTCAAATGTTCTTTCATTTATTACCTTAGTATGGGTAGTCCACTCATTCTTACTTGTCACAGCATATTTCGATGCTAACTTCCTATTTACTCGTTAACTTATTTCCTTTTAAGGAGGGTTTACATCCTCCTTGTTTCAAAATCTCTTGATCATCCTTCATGAGGCTCACTTAACCGTCTCAAGACTTTTAAATTATAAATCCGATTTTGGCCTTTAATTTCTTTAAGGGTATCCTTCGTCCTTCTTTTCCAATGTTTTGGCCTTTTTCAATTCTCCCTTCTTTACTGCAGTTTAAATCCATGGTTCTCTCGAAGTACAGTTCTTTAACTGTCTTCTTCTTACTATTTTTCTTGTCTAATTGTCTGGGTAACTGTATCACTTGTCCTTCATGCCCATCCTATTGTCCTTCATAGAGTGTAGTCTTTACTACTTCCCAGCCTTTCTTTGGGTTTTGTTTATTCTCTTTAACCATCCTGTTGCTACTAGTTTCTTCTTTCTACTTGATTCTCCTGGAATTGTTATTTGGTTCTTCTGCTCTCTCCAAACAGGTCACACTTGGGCCATCACGATACCTCCTTCCTTTGAAAAGTTTTCTAATTAAGGGTTGGTTCCTTGTGCTCTACATTATGTTCATCCGCCCATCAATGATTCCTTCAAGGGTACTTAGTAGTATGCATCCCTCCAAAGTTTCCTTTCATAGCATATTTCTTCTCATCTTCACTCTTACTGTGTCATACCCCTAGAGTTTCTAGAGGACGTTTTTCCATGTTTGCCCCTTATAAGGGGGTTCTAGGTATACTTTCTTACCTCCATCCTTGTGGTATCCTTCTTTGCTTGACCTTCTTAAGAAGAAGTTTAAATTTGGTTTTTAACTCATCATTTCTTGACCTCTTTGTGAACTACTTACTTAACATGTTCCATGGTTTTAGTCACCAGTCCGTCATGTCTTTCGTGACCTTTGAGGAGGTATTGCCCTAAATCTATGATGTGTGGAACAATCCTTCTTTACCTGTCCTATTCCCTAACACTTATGACAGGCTTTGTACTTGTCCTTTGTAGGGTTGGGTACTTCTTCATGTAGTGTCCCCATTGTTCACACTTATAATAGGTTATTCCCTTGTGTGGATCGGGTAGTTCCTCCTTTCCTTCGAGTGTTGTGGGGCCTTTCTAGGGTTTACTGATAGTTTGGTGCCTCATCGTCCTTGAGTGTGAACACCTTGAGAGTTTTCTTGTTAAGTCCTCTTTGTCAAATGGTCACTCTAGAAGTTCTCCTATATTTCTTAATTCCCTGATTCAGCTTCCTTAACTGAGATGGGATTCTCCCTAATTTTTTATGGTGAAGGGGGTTTTTTTGTTTACTATTCTTGGGACCATCTTCCTAGCAAGATCACTTCATCGAGAGATAGGATTTTAGGAATTTCAAGTACTTTATTAATAGAGTAGTACAATATGTTGGGGTTTTTAGCACCATTTACAAAAAATGGTCACAAAATAAAATAGAGAGCTATGGGATTCTTGATAAGCATCCTCCTAGGGAAGGTTATACATCCGTACTGGCATTCCTTGCCTTAGGCTTGGCTTCCTTTGTACACAAAATGGTGATCCTAACATGTCTTAGCACCGTACTCCTTGGTGGTACCAGATACTTCCCCATTTTGTCATTGGGGCTTCTATTATGTCTGGGGCATTACGAAGCATCTAGGGTTGACTTCCTATGAGGACAAGGTGTTGAGTAAAGTCATTCCTAGTTTTCTTGGTTACTCTCTTGGGAGCCATTTGGAAATTTTAAGATCATTCCTATTAGTTACTATATTTTCCAGTCTTAATTATGTATTTGAGGAAATAGGCTCTTATACCACTCAAGTTGTCACGCCCCGACCCAGTTTGGTCAGATCCCCGTGAAAAACCCACCACTCTTCCAGTTTATTTAAGGGTTTTCCCTCTTCTAAACTGTAAAGAGTAAGATGTCTTTTAAACCTACACCTTTCCTGAAAATACATAAGTCAAAATTGCATAAAATTTTAAATTTATCATACTTGTCTCATGGTGTATTAGTTAGTGGTCCTTGAAGGTAGGCTTTTTGGGATTTCATGTAAGGGATATAAGGGAGGGGGTGAGCACAACTACTTAGTGAATGGGTTTTCGAAATTTAACTTTTAGGAAAGAGATTTGTATTAGAGTGTGCCAGACTCCTTATTTTCATTCAAAAATACTTTCGTTTCAAATCTTTGTTTTTATCACCATTTCTTATTAATCATAGTGTGTCATCACCCAACACACATCCTTCATCATGAAGGTCAGTCACACAATCGTAGGTTAGCCTGTCCACTGAACCCACTTGTGGCGTCAGAGCGACTTTACTGGCCACCTAGATAGAAACATGTCCACTTTTACCATGAGAATGGGTGGATGTACGCGACATCGGACCATTAATCTTGAAATCAATTCTTTGTGTCCGTATGAAGAGAAAGACCTCATCCTGACCCCACCCCAGTCTCGTGCGCTTGAAGCTGTGTCGAGCTTCGCAAGGTCACCTGGTCTGATGATCTGCCCTTATACCCACCAGGTTGTCCAAGGCCCTAGGACACATCACTACCCCTCTTGGGTATCTTAAAGGTCCCGTAATCACAGTGCATGCACATTCAGTATTTTAACATCATACCATATAATATGTGGTGCCATTAGTCCAATGGCCCCGACCCTCAACTCAATCTATAGTTGTTTGTCTTGACTGGTCCGTCAACCTATTATTCGCACTGCCGCAAGTTGACTGAGTATGTCGGTCCTGTCTTGGTACCATGGCCTAACAATTTATTTATTTAATATTTTATGGCATCTAACTCATGGTTGTTTACGACCTCCTACTCCAACCAACTGGCCTTGGGCCCACTGTACGATATTTTTAAAATCGGGCATATTAGCCCCCAAGTTCCAAAATCGAGGCCTCCGGCCTATCTAAGCATTTCGAGCTCTCGTCAAGAAGGTCTCCCAAAAAGTTTAAGGAGTGGCACATAGTTAGGGGAGAGCACTTTCAACAAAATAATCTTTTAATATGTCCATCACACCAACCGGGTGTGAGGTCATCTCCGCTTATAACCGATAAGCAGGTTTTCTCCTTCCTTTCAGGAAGTTCATCATACCAATCGGGTTTGATCTACTTACAACCAGTATATAGTTTTTTCTGTGTAATTTTCACATCACTCCTCTCAAGTGTGATGGTTAAAATTACCACTTAGTAGTGAGTTTTCATTTTTGAGGTGCTTATCATCCCAACCGTATATGATATAAAAATCGCACTCACATGTTAATGTAGTAAATCCTACTTAACCGATTCTTTGTATTCACACAAGGTTGTCCATGATGATGTTCCTAGTACTTCATATTCCTACACAATATGAACATCCTTGTTCTTTATCCCTATACCTAATAGCCTTCATTCATTCCAAATGAATGAGAAAACCAAACTTTCTATTTATTTGTAATTAGGTCCCTAAAGTTATTTTTCTTTGAGTCCCTAATGCTAGTTTTTCCTCAAATTGAGTCCTGAAACTTTTAAAATTTATCTTAGAACCTCAATTTATTCAAATTCACAAAAACGGGTTTAATTTCCCAAATTTCCACTTTGGTCCCCCAACTTTTCCAAAATTACCGTTTTGCCCTTCCTTTACAAAAATGGTAAGTTTCACACCAAAAATTCTAAAATTCCTCAATTGGCCCTCTAACATTCTTATCATGCCCAATTGACCCTCAATTTTATAAAATTGGATCTTGGTCCTTCGAATTTTTGAAAATCCCTAAAGTTCCCCAATTTTTCCCCCAATTTCAACTTTCTAACACAGTCAAATTTGATTTCATCAAATTGACCAATTAAACACTTCTAATTATTGAAATTGAAGTTAAAATTGAGTTCTTACATTTTCATACAATTCAATAGTACTTTGAATTGCAAGTTTTGACGTCGGAAAGAGCTCAAACGGAGCTTAGCTAGAAAACAAACTATAGAGAGAGAAAACTTCAATTACTCACCGTCGGGGGCACGACGGTCCGAGCTTTCAATCTGGGCATATAGCTCTCGTACTGAGGTTAATCCTAGAATCAAGAATTGCATCAATTGATGCCGAATTGAGTTAGAATTTTATCATCGAAATTCTGCGGATTCTCTCTTTAGCACCTGTAGGAAATTGTAGAGTGGAGACAAATTGGCTTACCTTTCAGCCCTAATTCGGTCGGAGGAGGGTTGAGGAAGTGTTGGGAGGGCTTGGTTTCACTTGAAAAGGGCTCGAATTGGAAAATTTTAGCTCGGTTGAAATAGGGCAGCTTCGATCCACCGGAGCTGCTTCACTGTTCTATCACGCCGGCGCTTCTCCAGTGACCTTCGGAGCAAATAGAGACTATAGTCGTGTAGCTGACTTCTCCCCAGTTCTAAAGAACTCGACCTTGCCTTGTTTGGCTCAAAAAAGTGACCAAGTCAGAGCTCTGGTTCAAGCTTCACCGGAAAATGGAGTAGTTGAGAGAGAATAGAGTTTTTAGTTTTGGAGAGAATGAATTGGGAGGGTGTCTTTATATAGAAAGCTCGCGGACTTCTTGGCTATCCGATTGGCACCTTAATGGTGGTCATTCATTGTTTGAAACTCCCTGATCGAAGACTTTTCAGCTTCATCGGTGCTGCGCGATTTTCCTTTAGTGAACAGTGTTGTCATCTAAAGGAAGAAGACGACACTATTCTGATCTAGACCTAACCGGTCTGAACCGGGTTCAAAGCTTAAACTAGTCGGTTCACCCCCCATTCAACCGAATTTTGCATATCTAAAAATTTTTAAATTCATTTTCTATCCAATGGTGGCCTCAAATCTCAAATTTGAATTTTTTAAGCCACCTAGAAAAATGAATTTTGAATCTGGTTTAATAGTGGTTCAAATTAGTTCAATCTGGTTCGGATCTGTTTCACTTGAACTGATTTGGCTTTCATCTCCAATTCATTCTCAAGTCCATTTCCATGACTTTTGTGACTCTTTGGGTCACTCGGGATCCATAAATTTCCTGGTTTGCCCTTTCTCTATCGGTTCCGGTTCATGGACCGACTCGGTTAATAAACCGGTTCAATCCAGTTTGATCTGGTTCATCTAAATCGGTTTGGTTTTTCTCTTCCAGTTTATCCTAAGGTTCTTTTCCAAGGTTTTATGATCCCTTTGGATCACCCGGGAGTTGTAAATTTTCAAATTGTCCGTTCCCAAATGATCGGGTTTGTTAATCGGTTCGGTTTTCTTACTTGGTTTGACCAATTCTTTTCCTAGATTTCCTTAAATCAAAAGGGTGGGGTTTACATTTAAGGAATTTCTTTTCCTTTACATTGTTTACTCCCTCTATGGAGTTTATCATAACTAGTATGCCTTGCCCGCGAGTCCAAATGTATATCCCTAGGTTAACATCTTCCTTTGTTTAGGGCAAGATTCTACCCCTTGAGGTTCTTACTCAAGATTTTAGGATTGGGAGTTCCAAGATACCCAATCGTTTCTATGTCTAGTTATTCTCTTGATCATTGAAACCCTTGGCCCGATGTTCTTTCGAGCGTTATGTACTTGTTTTTCCCAGGTTTCAGTGTTATCACCTTTTTGTCCAATTTCGACCCTTCCTCCATCCGTTGTTTATTACAACATCGGTCCAAATTTAATGTTTGACCTTGTCATGCTTACTAATTGACTCTTCCTTACATTGAGTCATATTTTCCTTGGGACTGTTGGGCTTACATGCCCCTTACAGTATGATATTTTCTAGAACCTATCTCTGTCCATTAGATTTCTAGAACACTTCATTAAAGGTTGTTCTCAACTTTTCAACCTTTCAGGGATCATATAACTTCATCCCTCTTTTCATTTGGTAGTATTGCTTGACTACCTTTACCATTATCCTCTCAACTTACATAACCATGTCGGTTTTCCTTGCCCACTCGTCCTTTCCCAACTTCCTTATTGGGACTTTTCTGTTCCAATTATTTGGTTTCCAGATGGCAGTGACATCCTTTACTCAAGGACTTTCCTTTTCCTTAATCCACTCTTACTCGCTCGTGACCATTTATTGATTCATTATTTCGAGTTGATCCCTTTTGGTCTATGTGTCGATTGCTTTGTTTGGGGAGTTCCCTTCTTACGGTTTCATTCTCTACTATGTCCCTCAAAGTAGAGATTTTAACCTTAGGAGCTACATGCTTAACCTTCTTATCATTCCTTGAAGGTTTCTTCCTTCATTTCCTTACACCCCCTTCTATATTAAGGCACTTTTCCACTTTGAATCCTTACTCGTCTTAAAATTCTATTTCAACCCTTATTCCTTATCTGAGTAACTTTTGATTATTGGTCTTATTTCGTGTACTCCACCCTATGCCTAGTTGCCCACTCTTTAGGCTCCATTATGCACGTGTGGACTACGACCCATCTTACTATTAGTGGTTGTTCCCCCCCTTAACCACCTCTTATTTGGAGGGCTTACTTCCCCAACATTTCTCGGACGTTCTTTCCTTTATTTCCTTATTATGGGTAGTCTACCCATTCTTACTTGTCATAACATCTTTTGATGCTAACTTCCTATTTATCTGTTCATTGGGTTTAACTTATTCCTTGTGTCCTCCTAGTAAGCTTCCCTTGGTTCTTTCACCTTAACATGCGCTTCATTTGCAAGTTCATCTCCTTATCCCTCTTCACTTGGTTCCATTACCTCTTAGTTGGGATACATATGCCTTTTCAGGGTTTCCTTCCTTGGTAGGACTCTTTCCCTTTCTCCCAGAATTCCTTTTTCATTTTCCTTAGGGAATATCTACCATTAAATGACATCCTTTGATGTTGTCTTCTCCTATTTACCCTTACTCTTGAAATCTTATAGGCACATTTTTTATACTCTATCCTCATCCTCACTTGTACCCTAGTATATGTCTATTTCTTTTAGGGAGAGCTCAAATCCTCCTTGTTTCAAGATCTCTTGATCATCATGTGAGAGGCATTCCTACCCCTCTCTTGGCTTGAGTTTGGTCGTTAATTTGGCCATTGGTCTTTATAAAGATTTCCTCATCCTTCTTTTTCCAAATATTTGGCCTTTCCACATCTCCCTTCTTTGATGGAGCTTAAATTATGACCTTCACGAGTATCAGTTTGTTTACTGTCTTGTCCCTACCATTCCCTTGATCTAATTATCTTAGGGCAGTCATTTCTCGAGACTTCTTGTCATTAATGTACATCCTATTGCCCTTTTTAGGGTGTAGTCTTTTATACTTCTTGGTCCTCCTTAGGGCATCATTTATTCTCCTTGACTATCTTGTTGTTACGACTTGCTTCCTTCCGCTATGTTGGTTTGAAACTCCTACTTGGCTTCACTACTTTTTCCAAAGTGGGTCGTACTTGTCATCTTGAGACATCCCATTTATCATCAAATGCTTGACTTGTCTTTTCTTGTGGAAGTTGTAAACCTCGCACTTTTGAGTTAAGGAAAACCAGGAAAATAACCGATCAAACCGAATAAGAAAACCGAGCCGGTTTACATTTGGGAATAAGCAATATGAAAATTTACAACTTTTGGGTGATCCAAAGGGTTCATTAAACCTTGGAAAAGAAACTTAAGACAAACTAGAAAACAAAAACCAAATTGGTTCAGGTGAACTAGATTCCATAAGAACTTCAAAGTTAAGCGTGCTTGCCTGAGAGTAGTGTGAGGATGGGTGACCTATTAAAAAATTTTATGCGAACGGCTTATCATAAATAGCCATAAATTAATATATATTTAATTATTGTAATTAATATAAATAATTTAATACAGAAATTAAATTATTGAAATTAATAACAATAATTTATGGAAATATTAATACTAGTAATAAATCTCTCCCATTTAATACACGGTTTTACACCTATATAAAAAGGTCATCACCATTCATTCTCCTCACAACCGAACACTTCTCTCTCTCTCTCTCTCTCTCTCTCTCTCTCTCTCTCTCTCTCTCTCTACTGCTCCATTTCCCGGTGAAGCTTAAACTAGAGCTTCGACTTGAACATTTTTCTTAACCTCGGAAGGAGAGGTTAGGCTCTTTAGAACTGGGGAGAAGTCAACTATCGAATAGCAAACTCCAGTCAATCCGAGAGTCACTAGAGAAGCGCCGACATGATGGAAGAATGAAGCGGCTCCAGCGAACCGAAGCTGCCCTATTTCAGCGAAGCTAAAATTAGCCATTTTGAGACCTCCTCAAACCAAACCAAGCCCTCTCAAAACTTCCTCAGCCCTCTCATGGCAAAATTAGAATTAAAAGGTAAGCCAATTCGACTCCCACAGCCCTCAGACCAAACCAAACAATGCCCTCACCGGTGTGAAATCGAAGCTTTCTCTCTCTACAGTCTGTTTTCCGGCGAAGCTCCGTTTGAGCTCGTTCTGGTGTTAAAATATGCGATTCAAAGTTTCTTAGAATCGTATGAACATGTAGGAACTCAATTTCAACTCCAATTTCAATAATTAGAAGTGTTTGATCGGTCAATTTAATGAAATCAAATTCGGTAGTGTTGAAGAGATGAAATTGGGGGAAAATTGGGGATTTTCGAAATTCAAAGGGCCAAAATGTAATTTTATGAAATTGAGGGTCAATTGGGCATGAAAATAATGTTGGAGGACCAATTGAGGAATTTTGGAAATTTTTGGGGCAAAGCCTACCATTTTTGTAAAAGAAAGGCAAAATGGTAATTTTGGAAAAATTGGGGGGACCAAATTGGAAATTTGGGAAATTAAACCCCTGTTTGGTGAAATTGAATAAATTGAAGTTCCAAGATAAATTTTAAAAGTTACAGGACTCAATTTGAGGAAAAACCGACATTAGGGACTTGAACTTAAAGAGAAATAACTTTAGGGACCTAATTGCAAATAACTAAAAGTTTGGGTTTTCTCATTCATTGGAAATGAATGAAGGCTGTTATGTCGAGTAATAAAGAACAAGGTTGTTCATATCGTGTAGGAATGCGAAATACCGGGAACGCCAGCAAGGACAAGTTCGCGTGAATACAAAGAATCGGTCTAGTGGAATTCGCGGCATTAACAGGTGAGTGGGTTTACTAACGTCATAATCGGTTGGGATGATGAGCACAACTTAAAGTTAAAAACCACTTACCGATTGTGAGTGGGATTTTATATCATACCCGGTTGGGGATGATAAGTACCCCGGTATAAAAACCCACTGTTTATTGGTATTTTAATCATCACCACTTAGAGAAAGTGATGTGAAAATTATGCGGAAAAACTACTTACCCATTGTAAGTAGATCATACCCGGTTGGTATGATGAGACTTCCTCGAAGGAAGTTTAAAACCCGTTCATCGGTTATGAATGGAGATGTCCTTATACCAGTTGGTAAAATGGAAAGTGAAAACCTATTTTGTCAGAAGTGTTCTCCCCTAACTGTGTGCAAATGCTTAAACTATTTGGGAGACCTTTTTGATGGGAGCTCAAATAGGTCTTATAGGTCGGGGACCTCGGTTTTGGATCTTGAGGGTTAGAATGCCCAGATTTTTGAAAAATCTTGTACAGTGGGCCCAAGGCCAGTTGGCACGAGCAGGAGCTCGTAAACAAACATGATATATGTGCCATAAAACTTAATAAGTGAATTGTTTGGCCATGGTACCAAGATAGGACCGACATGCTCAGTCAACTAGCGGTAGTGCGACATGACAGATCGACGGACCAGTCAAGACAAACAACTATGGGTTGAGTTGAGAGTCAGGGTCGTTGGACCAGTGGTACCAAGATTACATGGCAATATAAGAAAACATTGTTTGTGCATGCATTGTGAGTACATGATCATTAAGACGCCCATGAGGGGTAGTGATGAGTCCTAAGGGCACTGGACGACCTGGTGGCTATAAGGGCAGTTCGTCGTTCCAGGTGTCTGTGCAAAATCTGGAGTAGCACCAAGCGCATGAGACTAGGGTGAGGACAGGAGGAGGTCTCTGTCCTCATACGGACACGAAGAAGTAATTTCGGGATTGTTGGTTGGATGTCGTGTACACCCACTCATTCCCAGAGTAAAAGTGGTCGTACTTCTATCCAGGTGGCAGGAAAAGTCGCTCCGAAGCCACTAGCGGGTTTAGTAGTGATACTAACTTGCGAATGTGTGTAACCTTCATGATAAAGGATGTGTGTTGGGTGATGACACACCGTGGTAAATAAGAAATGGTGGAAAAACCTGAATTTTTAAATGAAGGAATTTTTGAAAACAAAGGAGTCTAGCACACTCCATATAAATGTTTTCTTAAAAGTCAAAAGCTTTTAAAAACCCATTTACTAAGTAGTCTTACTCACCCCCTCCCTTATATCCCTTTCAGGAAAAACCGGAAAGCCTCCCCTTAAAGACTGTCAACTAAGATGCCTGTAAGACAGGTATGTAAAGTTTTAAATTTCATGTAGTTTTGATTATGCTATTCTAGGAAAATGTGCATGTTAAAGGACGCCTTACTCTTTACGATTTACAATAAGGGGAAATCCTTTAATTAACTGGGAGAGTGGCAGGTTGATCACGGAGATCCGACCAAACCGAGTTGGGGCGTGATAGAAGCGCTCCCTTCTTTGCTCCTAAATGGCTAGAAATTTCTTCTTAAGGAAGAATTCTCCTCAGCTACCCTTTGTTCTGTTTGCGGTTTATTGAGGTCCTACATTTAGTTCTTTTTCCTTCCTCATGTAGTTGAGGCACACCATTGCACCATCATTGAGGGATAAAAAAGTTTTAGGAACTAAAACTTTTACTTTCGAAATAGTATTACCAAATTGGGCTTTAGCTTTTCTTAAAGAGATGTTGGGTCGAGAAGTACCTGCCACTACGCTAGGATCTTGAAGAGCTTCCTCCTGGATGTGGTTGAAATTTCGAGCAGGAGTTGTGCTTTCTTGGGATGGTATCCTTTCAGATTCCTATAGATGTGGGGCGTTATTCTTGGAAAGTATTGTTCTAAATCCTTGTGGTGTGGGATAGTCCTTCATTCATATCCCATTTCCCTTACACCATGTAATAGGTCGTTTCCTTGCCTAGTTGTTACTCCATAAGTTCTCCTAGACTGCTTAATTACCTTGATGGTTTTCTTGCCTTGCATTATTTGGCCAATGCTTCCCTTGATTCATTCCTTTATTTGGGATGGGAATCTGCTCGGTCTTTGTGGTGCCTATGGTAATGTGGGTTTGTTTGGTTACTTTTCTTGGGCAATCTTCCTACAATTGAAGCACAAGATCACATAATTTTTTAGAGATATGGTTTTAGGAACTTGGAGTTCTTTATTAGTGGAGAAATAGTACAATATGTTAGGGTCTTAGCCCCATTACAAAAAGTTGTTACGATATAGATGGGGAGCTACGGGGTTCTTGACAAGCATACTCCTTGGTGAGGTTATAAGCCCTTCATGACATTCCTGGCCTTAGGTTGGCTCCCTTCGTACTCAGGATTGTGACCTTAACAAGTCCTAGCACCATCCTTTTGGATACTTCCCACTAACGTCTCTTGGTTCTTTGTGACATGAAGGGCTTTTTAGGGTGATCTTCATATGGGGACAGAGTGTTGGGTGGTGTTGGTAACGCTAGTCCTAGTTTTCTTGGTTTCTCTCTTGGGAGCCATCTGAAATTTTTAAATTTTCTCTTAGTTACTATGTTATATAGTCTTGATAATGTATTCGAGTAAACAGGTTTTGATACCACTTAAGTTGTCACGCCTCGACCCACTTTGGTCGGATCCCTGTGAGCAACCCGCCACTCTCCCGATTTATCAAGGGTTTTTCCCTTCTCAAAACCGTGAGGAGTAAGGCATCCTTTTCACCTGTATCTTTCCTAGAATAACATTAGTCAAAATTGAATACATTAAACCTTACATACATGTTTTACAGGTTTAGTTACAAGAAAGTCTTTAAGTGGGTTTTCCCTTGGTTACCTGAAAAGAGGTAAAAGGAGGGGGTGAGTTCAACAATAAAGTGAATGGGTGTTGGGAGAGAGTTTTCATAATCAAAACATCTTTAGTTAGAGTGTGTCAAACTTGTTATTTTCTTTAAGAACATTCTTTTCTCAAATTTTGGTTTTTCTAACCTTTTTCCTCATTTCACATCAGGTGTGTTTAACAGTCAACTCATGTCCTACATCAGGAAGGGAATCACACATTTGTAGGGCAACCCATTTACTACACCCACTTGTGGTATCGGAGCGACTTTATCAGTCACGTAGATAGAAGCATGTCCACTTCTACCATAGGTATGAGTGGATGTTCGCGACATCCGACCCTCAAACCTAAAAATCAACTCCGTGTCCGTATGAGGACAAAGACCTCATCCCGACTATACCCCAGTCTTATGCGCATGAAGCTATGTTGAACTTCCCTGAATGCTAGTAGATAAACTGCTCTGGTCTCCACCATATCGTCCAGTAGCCCTTAGGACGCATCACTACCCCTCTTGGACATCTTAATGGTCTTGATCCTTCAGTGCATGCACAAACAATAATTTTTCACAAAGTCATTTATCTTTGATGCTACTAGTCCAACAACCCCGACCCTCAACTCGACTTGTAGTTGTTTGTCTAGGTCGGTTCGTCGACCTGGCCCTAATGCACTGTCACCAATCCATCGAGTATGTCAGTCATGTCTTGGTAACATGGGGAAATCACATATTCCATTCATTTAGAATTTTCATGGCATAAATATCACATGTTTGTTTACGAGCTCATGCTCGTGCCAACTAGCCTTGGGCCCACTGTACGTGATTTTCTAAAACCGAGCATTTTAGCCCACAAGTTCCAAAACTGAGGCCTCTAACCAATTTGAACTGTTCTAGCTCTCATCAAGAAGGTCTCCCAAAATTTTTAAGCATTGGCACATAGTCAGGGAAGAACACTTCTAACAAAAATAACCTTTCAACTCATCACACCAACAGGTGTGATGACATCTCTGCTTACAACCGGTAAGCGGGTTTTCTCCTTCATTCCAGAAAATCTATCATACCAACCGAGTATGATCTCTCTACTTACAACCAATAAGTAGTTTTTTCACTTAGTCTCACATCACTCCAATCAGGTGTGATGTTAAAATCCAACATAGTAAGTGGTTTTTAGCAATAGTTTTCATTTAGAAGTAGTTTTCATTTATGAAGTGCTCATCATCCCAACCGGGTATGATATGAATAAACCCACTCACAACCAGTAAGTGGTTTTTAGCTTAAATTGCTCATCACCCCAACCGGGTATGATGTTAAAAATCCCACTCACCCGGAAACTAAATTGTACTCTTCTTCGGTCGATTTCCACGTCAACGCTAGCTTGTCCTTGTTGGTGTTTCGATCTCTTGTGTCCCTACACAATTTAGACATTATCTATTAATACTTGGCATAATAGCCTTCGTTACTCACATACGAACGACAAGGCTAATTATTTCTAGTTAATTGTACTTAGGTCCCTAAAGTTTATTTTCCTAGAGTAATGCCAACTTTTCCCCAAATTAAATCCTAAAACCTACAAAAGTTCACTTTGGATCCTCAATTTACTCAAAATTGTTTAAGGGGCTCAAGTTTTCCAAATTTCCAATTTGGTCCCCAATTTTTCAAAAATTACCATTTTCCCCTCCTTTACAAAAATGACAATTTGACCCTAATTATTTAAAAAAAATTGACCAATTGGTCCTCTAACATCTTTTCCGTGGTCAATTGACCCTCAATTTTGGGAAATTGCAATTTAGTACCTCAATTTTACGAAATCCCTAAATTTCACCAAAAATTTCCCCAATTTCCCACTTTCAAATTGGCCGAATTTTATTTCATTAAATTTATCATTCAATCAGGGTTAATTGCTCCAATTGAACGTATAGCTCAGTTCCTACACTTCCATCAATTCAATTGAGCTTTGAACCACGTCATTTGGATCCGAATTGAGCTCAAATGGAACTTCGCTGGAAAATTGAAAGTAGAGAGATAAAACTTCGAAAGCTTACCGCCGGAGGTGTAGTGGTTTGATCTCTCTATCGAGAAAGATAGCTCTCTTCTTGAGATATCTTTTAAGATCAAGAATTCATGCAATTGACCTTGAATCAAGGGAGAATTTCGTTAATGAAATTTTGCACTTTCTCTCTTTAACTCCAACCCACAACGACTCAGAAGAGCTGAATTGGCTTTCTTTTCAGCTCAGTTGAGATCATCTAAGGGCTATGGGGATGTTGGGAGAGCTTGGTTTGGCCTAAGTAGGGCTGAATTCGATAGATTTCAACTTGACCGAAATAGGGCAACTTTGGTCCACCGAAGCTGCTTCACTATTTGATTACGTTGGCACTTCTCCGGCAATTGTTGGATCGAACAGTGCTTGCTATCAAATAGTTGACTTCCCTTGGAGTCTAAAGAACCCGACCTCACCTTCTGAGGTTGAGAAAAATGACCAAGTCGGAGCTTTGGTACGAGCTTCACCGAAAATTGGAGCAGTTCATAGAGAATAGAGTTTTCAGGTATGAGGAGGATGATTGGGGAGGAGCTCTTTATATAGGGAGCTCATGGACTCTTTGGATGTCCGTGGCACCTTTATGATGATCATTAAGGGCTTGTAACGCCATGAATGGAGACGATTCAACTTCGTTGTACTGTCTGTTCTTCTGGTGAGTGAACAGTGTTGTCATCTAAAGGAAGAAGACAACATTGTTCCAAATGGGACAGGATAGGTCCGAACCAAGTTCAATTCTTAAACTGTTCGGTTCAGGCCCGATTCAACCAAGTTTTTCAAAATTAAAAATTTCTAAAATCATATAAATTCATTATCTATCTAATGATGGCTTTGATTCCCCAATTTGAATATTTTAAGCCACCTAGAAAAATGAATTTAGCAACCATTTCAATGATGGTTCAAACCGGTTCAATCCGGTTTAGATTCGGTTCAACTGAACTGGTCTGGTTTTCTCTTCCAATTCATCCCAAAGTCCTTTTCCATGACTTTTATGACTATTTAGGTTAATCGGGATTTGTAAATTTCCCTTTTAGCCCTTTCTCTATCGGTTGGGGTTCGTGAACTTGTTCGATTTTCTCACCCGGGTTGACCGATTGTTTCCCCGATTTCCTTATCCTAAAAGGGTGGGGTTTACAAATCAGGTCATCAATTGATGCGTGGTTTGATCCAGGGAGGATCCCCACAATGAGAGCAATGTAGTGATAGCCAAAGCTCCGATCATCGGACCCCCATCGGTAAGATATCGAAGCTTTCTCTCTACATACTATATTTTTCGGTGAAGCTCCGTTTGAGTTCATTTCATATCCAAATGAAGCGATTCATGGCTTAAAATGACGAGAGAAATGTAAGGAAGGTGATCCAAATCACGAATGGGGGCAATTAACAATGTTTTAATGATCAATTTGACAAGATTGTAATTTAGGCCAAAGTGCAATTTTTGTGAAATTTGGGCAAATTGCGGATTTTTAAAAAATTGGTGGCAAAATGGAAAATTGATAAAATTGAGGGCATTTTCATGAAATTCACTCCCAATTGAGGGCCAATTGGGCAATTTGAATAAAATGGAGGACCAATTTGCAATGTTTGAGAAGTTTGTGGTCAAATTGCAATTTTGGAAAAATTATGGACTAAATAGTAATTTTAAAAAATTGAGGGACCAATGGGAGATTTTGATAAAACTAAGGACCCAAGAAGGATAATTGGAAATAATGGGGGATTAATTGAAACTAAGGTGCTAATAAGGACCTAAAGGTAAAAGTACAAACTTTAGGGACCAAATTACAATTGAGGTAAAATGTGGGTGCCTATATGCAAATGTCCAAACAGATGTGGCCTTTTAGTCCAAACATCCTAATATGGATATTGGTGTCATGTAGGAGCAGATTACTCGAGTGTCGACTTCCAGAAGCACACCGCGAAGCTAGACTCCGCCAGAACAACCCTATCGAGATTATCGAATGGGTAGGAAATGTTATAACATCCATTACAGTTGAAATGATGGTTCAATTTTGAAAATGATTTTCTTGGAATTAGCGTCCTCTGATTGGGTGACTCTACTTAAAAGATTTGAGAGCTAATTCTAGGGTTTAGGCTTATTCTGTAAGTGGACACGGGTATGGACTCGTCTAGAACTATGTGATGAATAATGCTAAAAGATCCAATTAACGGGAAATTGTGTGTGATACCCGTCGAGCCAAGTTTGAGTTATTGGGCTTGTTGGGCCAAACCGCTACTTCGTCGAAGTTAGGTCGTCGAACCTGTTGGGCTAGTATACATGAGCCAAAGCCAAGTCAACAGACCGTTGAGCTGGAGGGCCAAAGATAATGGCTATAACTTAAAAGACTCTTAATTATGCATGCAATGTGTGATTCGGGCCATCAAGACACCTGGCATGTGGTAGTGATGGATCCCAAGTACTACTAAACGACCCAAGGTGCATAAGGGTGGTATGGCGTCTAGTAGGTTGAGAATCTCGGGGAGCTTCCTGCGTACTGAGACTAAGGCAGTAGGGGAAAGGAGGTCTCGTCCCACAAAGCGAACACTATGAAGTGATTAGGGTTTGAGGGTTGGACTATTGATATCCACTCAAACTCAGGGTATAGGTAGTTAACCTTAATTTTATCAAAATTATGCTTTTAGTCATTGAGTTTCATATTCCATCAAAACCTAATTAAAAATCATGAATAGTTGATATCACATCCCTAAACACTTCCCATATGGTCACCATTTCCTTTGTCTGATCAAGGTTGGATAGAAAAGTACACTTTAGGGAAAGTTTCTAAAGATCATAAAAAATTGCTAGAAGTCGGTCAAATGTCAGTAACTCGCTAGAGATAGAGACTTGGCTAGTGGCAATAGTGAGATTAGAAAGTTGACTTTTAGAGGAATGTGTGGGCTATTGAATCACTTTAAATGGAGGTATGAGTCACTTGAAAATAATGAATCGATCATGATTGAGAGTTATTCGAGAATTATATGAATCAAGGTTGTGATTTTATCAAAATTATGCTTTTAGACATTGAGTTTCATATTGCATCAAAACCTAATTAAAAATCATGAATAGTTGATATCACATCCCTAAACACTTCCCATAGTTAGCCATGACCTTTGTCTGATCAAGGTTAGATAGAAAAGTACACTTTAGGGCAAGTTTCTAAAGATGATCAAAAATTGATAAAAGTCGGTCAAATGTTGGTAACTCGCTAGAGATAGAGACTTGGCTAGTGGCAATAGTGAGATTAGAAAGCTGACTTTCAGAGAAATGTGTGGGCTATTGAATCCCTTTAAATGGAGGTATGAGTCGTTTGAAAATAATGATTTACTAAAGTCAAGCATGATTGAGAGTTATTCGAGAATTTTATGAATTAAATTAACCTTAATACTTATCTCGACTTGGGATGTTAATGGAATTTTCTAAATTGGAATAAGAGGAGTTTGTAATTTTTTTTATTATTTTTTTGTCTCGGGGGCATTAGAAATTGCTCGGGAAGGGAACACTATTTTTTACTAATTGAGCATAATCACTATTTTATAGCACCTACACTAACACATTGATTGTGTTGGATAATGAAAGTTAGCTCAAGTATAGTTTCAATAACACTTGAATCAATTGATTTGATAGTTAGAAATAAAAGTTATGGTCTATAATATCAAGCTCATTAGAAAAATGAAGTTAGTTAACTTTTAGAGAGAATTTTGTTAGTAATGTCATAATTTATATGAGAAATTTATGGGTCGAAAGACCATTAATTCATTACTTGCCACTATATATTTATGCTCCCATAGGTTCGCGGTGAATTTATTTCACTTCGGAACTTGATATGCAAGCTTTTAATGATGAATAAGATAAGTCAGGTTTGTAGGTCAATGATCAGTAATGTGATTCATGGCACATGTGGGTGTATTGTGTTTCCCCTCTACTGGTCGTGGACCAATTACTGTTATGAACTTGTTTGTAACGAATTTTTTAATTAGTTTGACCAATTTTTGTATTTTAATAATTGATTTCTTTTCAATTTAACCACAACTTCATATAATTTAATTTTCTAAAATTTTTAACTCATTTGGTTGAATTTTGATATAAGAATCTTATTGTTCCCACTGTGCTTCTCAAAAAAATTCTTTGAAATTTTTAGTATGGACGATTTAATTCGATTTTTAATTATATGCATACTAACCCTTAATTTTAAGTCAAATAATTCGATGTTATATATTTTATTTTATTCTTAAATATTAATTTAAACTTGATTTTTATTATTAACTTAGGTGTTTTAATTTTAAAATAATCGGTATTAAATAGACAATATACATTATTATGTAAAATAATTTATATTTTAAATTTTATTTATTATTGTAATAGTTAGGATGTTTGATTTTGATAAGAGTTCAAAGTTCCACATATTAAAATTGAAATAAATTTATCAATTTTAACAAATATTTAACATTAAAATATAATATCATGTTTCAAAATTTTGACAATTACCCAAAAATTTTGGCATATTAATGTAATGCAATCTGTAATTATGTAATTCAATAATCTTAGAAACAAATTCAAGTACTAAATTATTGATCTAACTCTCCTATTCCATTTCTGGAAACATTAGGTCTACTGAAGGTAAGACACACCAACAATCGACAAATAGAGGCCCAAACGGAGTATATTTTTCATTTCTTCTGTCTTGCCATAACTAAACCTTGATCAATTAACTTCTAGGTGTAGCATTAGGCTGACCATCAACTCTACACTAGCAAATAGTATCTTCACATAGCGACGCTTATCTTCACAAGACCTCTAACCATTTGTTGACAAATTCATGAAAATGATGGTGAAAATAGCCAACAGAAGGGCTCTCCTGCCCGAGTTCGTGATTCCATCATCCCATAAAATTGAATTTTTTAGTTTATGTTTCTGGAATGTATATTAGTCAGTCCATCTACCCGCAAGTAATATTTTTTATATGATAAATTTAAATATTTAATATTAAAAAACTTATTAGATGATTTATTATACCGAAATTATTTTTGTATATAATAAAGAAATGAAGTATAGATGAGAGGTTGATTTTAGAAATATAATATGAAATTGAAATTATTTTGGATTTATTTAGACAAAAAATATATTATTATTACTTTTGAGACAGCGCTGCCTCCAACGGATGTGGGGACTTTTGTTGGTGGCTCCCCACCTAATCTATATGTCTACATATTTTTTAAAAAATGGGTACCACAATATAATATTTTGAAGATTTTGTACCGACTAAATAATTTAGCCTCGTGTTTGCTCGCTAGTATGTTGGGGCTAGATTGATGATATTAAAAGTGTAAGGGTTAAATAAGTAATTTGAAGAATTCTGAATGAGAGTAGAATGTAGGATTGAGCTCCAGTCTCTCTTTCAGCCGTTCGGCGCTCCGTCTCTTCGTCTACTGCTCGCTGGAGCTTCTTCGTCGCCACGTCAAGCCCTTGCCTTTGTTCTTGCTTTTCCTCAGAAACCTTAACGCCATGTACGGGAAAGAAGATCACCCACCTAATCCAGGCCGGTGCGATGATTCTCAAGCGAAATCTCCCCAAATCCTAACCCTAGAAACCTCCGCGCCTCTTACACTTGCACCGCCTGATCACTGGCCTCAGAAGCCGCAGACTTTTCAAGAATTTATGCAAATAGATGCGGACGCTGATCCCCAACACAACACCCTGAATTCCCCTCAGGCCGTCTCTCAGGATGTTGTGGCCGACGTGACGCAGCCCTCGGTTGCCATATATCGCCGCTTGCCCAAGGGCAGGAAGCACGGTCCAAAGTGGCGGGGAAAGATGGACCCGCAGAGGATCGACGCTCGTCTCAAGATCTTCAAGCCCATTCCTTTCTGTCCTGCCAAAACACTCGACTTTATTGATCACGAGGACCTCTTGAGGCGACTCGGTCTTTGGGATTTCGTTCATGTTAGCTTCGATAGGGCTCTTCGCGCTGATCTTATCGTGCAATTACTTTCAACCTTCCAGAAGAAGGATAGATGCGGCTACGTCAACGGGGTAAGAATTCTGGTCAACAGGGCAGATTTGGCTAGGGCCCTGAAATTACCCCAAAGGAAGAAGGATAGATCCTCATCAGAGCAGGACCTTTTGGTGGAGAATACCGAGAGTGTGAGGTCGATTGAGTTTCTCTTTGAGTTTGTGTCGAATTGGGTCCTCCTACAGGATGATATGTTTATTATGCCTGATAATGTGATGAGCTGGTATGAGGCAATTAAGCAAGGGAAGTTTGAGAGTTTGGATTGGCCTGAGATGATGTGGTTCATGGTAGAAAAGGAGCTAGTGCAGGGATCATGTCTCAAGAATTGCTATTATGCCTCTCACCTGCAGTGCTTGATAAGGTATCAGCGAGAGGAGCTTTTTAGGGAGGAAATATATGTGAAAGATGAGGATGAGGATGTAAAGATGGTCAATTTGGAGGATCAGAGTTTGGAACTTAGTCTTGGGCATGAAGTCATTGATTGCGCTGATTTTGAAGAGAAGGAAGGTGCCCTTATCGTTGAACTTGCTGATAGAGGAATGGAGAGCTCTGGTGCTGAGAAAATGGGCGAGGTGGATGATTCTGGTGTTGGACCAGAGTTGGATAGAGATGTCATTGAGGAAGAAGAAGAAGATAATGCTGATGATGTTGTTAGGGAAGAAGCAGAGGATGTTGAGCCTGAGGATGAGGAATTTGGGGCTAAAGAACAAGATGGGATCACTGATGTTATGGAAATGGATAATGATGAAGTGGAAGAACATAGAGGAGAGTTGTTTCTGGACATGCATAATGAGAGTGGTGGGCTATTATTGCGGCAATGCAGCTTTAAAGTTGCTGGGGATGTTGATGTGGGTTATGATATTGATAAGCCAGTGGAAGATGGGGAAGAGGAACCTGAGATGGAGGATCAGGAAGTCAAAGATGAAGGAGAAGAAGAGGATGAGGATGAAGAGGAAGAGGAGGGGGAGGAGGAGGAAGATGAACAAGAAGTTGAGCTTGGAGGGTTCCATATGTCAGAGAACCTAACTGACTTGGAAGGCTTGTCATCAGCTAACCTTATCCAGTTGATGGATAACGGCCAGGTGCCATATAGCTCAGGACTTCACATTCGTGGTGATTCATGTGGAGAGTTCCTGGCTTCCAGTTCCAGGGCTGAAACCCACCATGGACAGGGCATGCCTTCTGGTTTGGGGAATCCAAACAAGAGGCAGATGGATCACACAAATGGTCTCCCACTCAACTCTGGAGTCGACAAACGGATGAGGACGGAACCTCTGGATTTCGACATGTGCAGAGAGTATGCTCTTAGTTGGATTCAGAATATGGGAAGGGCTTATGCAGCGAAGGAGCAGACGTGGGCTGCCTCTGAAATGAATCAGCAGATGCTGCTCAATGAGCTGCAGCAAAGGGATCATGTGATTGAACACCTACAAAAGGTGAGGGTTGAGGACCAGCAGAAGGTGCAGCAAGATGTCTATAGGCTAGAGCGGGAGCTCCACATGATGGAGAGACTTCTGGAAGGGTACAGGATGGCCCTGAAGGAGAGCAACAGAGCATTTGCAGATTACCGTGCAAAATGCCCACAACTTGATGAAACTATCTATAGGGATGTCCCTGGGTCAGGGGGTCTTGTGCTAAGCGTGACTGAGCTGGAGAAGCAGAGACTAAAGAAGGAAGAAGAGGAGAGGATAAAGGTGCTGATCATCAAGGAGAGGATCCAAGTATTTGAGGTAATGTGGAGCCAGAGGTTTGAGGCCCATCTTGAAGGAGTAGATGCTCTTGCCAGTAGGCTTCTTAAGATTGAGGGTGAAATTAAATCTATAAAGGATTTGGCTGGGAAGCAGAAGTTGAGTCAAGAAAAACCTGAGGAATCTTCTGTCCTTGAAGCAGTTCAGGAATATGCCGCTGATCAAGAAGCAGCTCAGGAATCTGCTGCTGATCAGGAAGCAGCTCAGGAATCTGTCGGTCTGTTAGAGGCTCAAGAATCTGCTGATCAGGAAGCCGCTCAGGCGTCTGCTGATGCCAGATGCTCAGGATTCAGCTGATCAGGAAACAGCTCAGGAATCTGCTGATTAGGAAATGACGGAAGTACTCATCCAGGCTGAAACCCAAGGATGAAGGGGCTGAAAATCTATCATTTAGCTTTTGTGATGGGTTTTGAGTGGGTAAGGGATTAGCCGGTTGTATTCATCTTAGTCATCTTCTCATCTGGCCTCCTAGATTTAATTATGGATGCCTCTTCTGGCAAGCTAGAAAACAGTATTTTTGGAGTTGCAATTTCAGAAACAGTTTCTGACTAAATTTTTTCATACAATAATTTTCTTATGCGATTGATAAAATGCTACAGTTACATAGAGTTAACACTAAGACGCATTATTCCTCCAATATTGCCTGTGGTTATTTTTTTCGCATAAAAATATTTCTTATGGTTATTTTTTGACGAAGCGGAGACCTTGAAATTGAACTGTTGTGAATTCCTAAAAAAAAAGAAATTGAACTGATATTCGAAAATGTCGCACACGACTTTGGGTGGATAGCTTATGGAAACAGGAATGGTGCACAATGTTTTCTTGCCTATATTGAGGATGGTAAAGAGAAAATCTTATACTGTCACTACTCAGGGAAAATCTTATACTGTCACTACTCAAAATCGTCCAAGACCTCTCTATATCTGCGTCCTTAGTATGCCCCTCTTTTTCTGATTAATCCAAGGATATACCGACACGTCTGCTACATAGACACTGAAAATGATCCGAGAAGAGGTTTCAATATATCTACTATGAAGGGTCTGGAGCGTGTAGTATCTAATATGAAGGGGTCTGGAGCGTGTAGGAGCAATTTAACGGCTCCATATTTATGGTTCATCAATTGCAACAATATAATTATCACCATTTAGTTAGTTTTTGTATAAAAAATATGGGTTTTTTTTATCATTTCAAACATATTCGATTTCCAGTGACATGAGCACTCGTTTTCCATATACATTAGTGAAATTACATGACAAGTATTTGTTAGTGTATTTTCTAAGTTTACTTGAACTTTGTGAAATTGTCATGCAATTGTGTAGAACTCATCCATGGGAAAATTTTAGGTAGCCTGGTATGGTGGACCTGGTTTCTTCTATAGGCTGATGACACCTTATTTGCATTCGGCCTCCAGCTAGGATTTCTCCATTATATTTGCTGTCACTAGAATCTATGTTCTTATCACGGAAACGATTTTAAAAAAATAAAAACGGATTGAAGATTGGTTAAATAAAAAATGGGAAATTTTTTAGGGTAAATAATAGAGAAGTGATCAAAAATATTTTTAAAAAATAAATTTTTATAATAAAAAATGAATTGAAGATAAACCGACTAAAATCGATCAATATTAATCAGAGATAAAAAAAATTTGTTATAAATTAATTTGGAACAATGTCAAATAGGTCCAATTTGCTAAAGGACGTGGAAATTCCATATGGTGAATTATCACCTCCAGTGACAATAATCTAAAAACCGGATATGCATTTTGTTATTTGCTAAATCCCGACCTCCAATAAAAATACAATCATAAACAATTTATAATTTGATAAAATGAAACTATAGTTAAATACCTTGTAAATTTAAAACACAATCATATATGATTTGTTTGAAACCTATCTACTCCAAACAATGAAACCGGGGAAATAACCAGTGGTTTTAAGAAAATCTTGTCAAGTAGTTGAAAATAGAAAATAAGAGTTAAGATGGAAAATTGGAAATTTTTAAGTGAAAAAAAAATCACAAAAATTATGGGGAAGAACCATAAAATGAATTGGATGGGAAAACTAGACCGGTTTAGGGTGAACCGAACTCGAACCGGATTAAACCATAGTGAACCAGTTCAATAATTCATTTTTCTATACAGTTTAAAAATGTCAATTTGGGAAATTGAGGCCACCATTAGATAGAAAATAAATTTAGAAAATTTAGAAATTTTTAAATTTTAAAAAACCGGTCGAATCGGGCCTGAATCACCCAATTTTCGAATTCGGGTCACCAAATCTGTTTGGATCGTACTGGTCAACGATTCAGCCAATCAATAGATCGAATCAGTCAATGGTCCAACCAGTCAACAAACCAGACTAGTCAATAATCAACGGCACTTAGTCAACAGCCACGTAAGCACAGATAGCCAATAGGAGTCTGGCACGTGTTCAATCAACGGTTAGCGGACAACCGATTAGCCTACCACACAAACATGAGCAGCCAATGGGAGGCTGTCATGTGTCCGATCAATGGTTAACACGACGGTTGAGTTGGAATGCCACGTTAGAAAAACTGACCAATCACAGCATCCAACGTGGCACACCCGCCACGTCATCGTCTTCAACCTCAATTTGCTAACAGAAAGCGTAGAGAGAGAGAGAGGCTGCTTTGTCCGGCAACCCAGAAGAGCTCTGGTATGACCGCCCATGGACAAGTCGGAGGTCGAGTCCTACGCCGGCCGGTAGCCTGGTCAGTTGCCGAGCTCCTTATATAAATAGCACCCCTCCATTCATTTTCATCATCCCACAATCGAGCAAAAAAGGTGAAGTGCTCAATTTTCTGGCGAGTAGCAAACCAAAGCTTCGACATCGGGACTTTTCTTCACCACTAAAGCTGCATTTGGTATCATTAGAACTAAGATGAAGTCCTCCACCGAGTTGCACCTTCCCTTTTGCCCAAGGACCACGGTAGAAGAGCGAGGAAGCTCAAACAGTGCCACCGCTCCTTGGCTGTTAGCACTCGAGTTGCTCAAGCTCAAGTCGAGTTGTCCCGAGGCCAACTCCGACCAAACCAAGCCCCCAAAACTCCACTTAGAGGTGCCTCGACCTTCCCCCGAGCTAAGAGGGTAAGCCCCTCTGCCGGAAAATACTGTTCACGGTGCATTTCTATAAAAACTTATACTGAGAAATTCACACTGCTCAGACCACCAATTGACGCACAGTTTGATCTAGGGAGGATCCCCGGGAGGTGAGCAATTCAGAGAAAGCAAGAGCTTCGGTTGTCAGACCCTCACTGATAAGATATCAAAACTTTCTCTCTCTAAACTGCATTTTCCAGCGAAGCTCCGTTTGAGCTCATTTTCGAGTCAAATCGAGCGATTCAAAGCTTGACATAATGAGGGAAACATAGGGAAGATGATTCCAATCACGAATGGAGGTAATTAACCAAGTTTTAGGGATAAATTGGACGAAACTATGATTCGGGGACCAAATTGCAATTTTTGAGAAATTGAGCAATTTGGGGGCCGAATTGTAATTTAAGGAAAATTGGGGCATTTTCAAGAAATTAACCTCCAATTGGGGCCCAATTGGGCAATTGGATGAAATTGGTAATTTTTGGGAAATTAAGGACAAATTGGTAATTTTGGGGAAATTGAGAACTAATTGGTAATTTTAGAAAAGTTAAGGACCCATGAGGGATAATTGGAAGTCCTAGGGACTTAATTAAGAATAAGTTGAGCATTGGGGACCTAAAGTAAAAATTTATGAACTTTTGGACCTAATTTCAATAAGACATAAATCAAGGACCTATATGCAAATATATGGAAGTAAGATGTCTTTTATGCCAAACCATCCTGATGCGAATACTCGAACCATGTAGGAATTGGTCATATGAGTACGGGTGCCAAGGAGCACATTGGAGATTGGAATCCAGCTGGGACGAATTCGTCATAGTACCGGGTGAGTGAGATTTACAATGTCATACCTGGTTGGGGGTGATGAGATCCACTTTTAAATTTGAAAAATATTTTTTCTAGGAATGGTCTCTCCTGACTGCGTGAAACTACTTAAACATTTTGGGAGAAATTTCTGATGGGAGCTAAAATTGCTTTGACAAGCTTAAGACCTCGGATTTAAAAATGATAGGGCCGAAGGCCTAGTTTTGGAAAACTCGTGAAGTTGGCCTAAGGTCAGTGTGCACGAGTTGGAACCCGTAGACAAACATGATTGTAAAAACCATGAAAAATCTCATAAAAGTGGAAATGTTGTGGGTCTTGCCACGGGGCCAAGATAGGACCGACAAGGCTTGATGGGCTAGTGGTAGTGCGCTAAGACTAGGTCAATAGGCTAGTCAAGGCAAACAGCTGCAGGGCAGGTCAAGTGTTGGGGCCGTTGGCACCAAAGATCATGGTTAATGATTTAAAACTATTATATGCATGCACTGTGATGCGGGGCCATCAAGACACCTGTTATGAGGTAGTGATGGATCCCAAGGGATGTTAGATGACCTTAATGCAATAATTATGAGTTTGTTTTGCTAGTTAGTCATGAAGTAGGTAGCTTCTCGCGCATTGAGATCGAGGCTAGAGGGTAAAGGAGGTCTCGTCCCACAAAGCGGACATCATGAAGTGGTTTGGGTATGAGGGTCGAACGTATGATTTCTACTCAAACTCTGGGTAGAGGTTGTTAACCTCTACTCTGGTGGACGATAAAGGCACTTTGGTCCATAAGTAAAATAGTCGAGGATCCCTTTTTATGATAGAAAGGGCATGTGAATGTTTTCTAAAATGCCCCCAAACAAGGGGAAGTGTTAAAGAAGAGATGAACTCACATTATAATGAACTAAAGAATAAAACACTTTAATAAAACTAATTATTTTAAAAACTCACTGAGTTGTAGAAACTCACCCCCTCCCATTAAACCTTTTTCAAGAGAATCGTCTCGTCGAGAAGAGTAGAAGCTAGGGGAGCAAGCCGAAGGCACCACGAACATGTAAACCGTTATTTAATTATTTTGTAAATTTTGTTATGGATAACATGTGTACTTCAACGGCTTTACCTTCATCAGTCTATTTGGTAGAAATACTGAGTTAGAACGAGGAAGGGTGGCAGGTTGATCACAGTACTGCGACCAAAATGGGTTGGGGCGTGACAACTTGACTAGTCTCTATTAAGCAACTCATCATAATTTTATTTTGAAGTGATGTCACTCTATTTTTCAGCGACTCGACTTGTATAAGTCATAAATTTCTTTTCTGATCACCAAATTGAATAATTCAAATGAATTATAACTCTACTCGAGTCAGTTTTCCAAGCCATGTTGACCAGATACTAACTACCCTATCAGTATCGGCATGACAAAACAATGACTATACTTCAATGGTCAGAAATAAATCATTCTTTTCTCATGCCATTTCTAACGCACTCGATAGCTAAGAACAACAAAAATATTTCACGAATACCTCATGATCCTTGTTTTCAAACCCCATTGGGTTCTTAATATTTTGGTAAGTATTTAGATCAAATAAAATAAAAAAATCCCAACTAGCCTCTAGTAATGATATAGTGTACTAAAATAACATTTTCACATTACTCTGACATCTGCTTGAGGTGATTCAAGTGTTAAATAACTTATTTGGGAGTCAACTTTCCAACTGCACTAGTGTTACCGACTGAGTTATCGTCACTAGTGAGATCCCGACCTTTAATTGATTTATGAACTATTCTGATAAGTTTTAGAAAGTGACCCTAAAAGGTACTATTCTGGTCAGCCCCGAACGGGCAGGATCATGATGACCTAGGGGGGCCTTAGTAACCTCATATATATATTTCATAGTTTTTTAGAAATATTTTGTTGAATAAGAAAGATCTAGACCCAAAATAATTATTTTATAAAGTTAAATTACCCATTCGAGAATGATAAATATTGGCGGTCTCTATGAGGGTATTAAGAAGGCATACGGAATAATGAGAATGAATACAAAAAATATTTGAGACTCATATGATGAGTTTTGAATGCTTAAATATGTAAATGAAATATTAAGAAAAGTTTGGGGGTAAAAGTTTAAATAATTAAAGTTGGGGTCCCAAAAGTGATTATTAAAAACTTAGGGACCTAAATGATACTAAAGGAAGTTTAAGGATCTAAAATAAAAACTTGTGAAATCTTGTATCCAAAAGAAAGAGTATGGGAGTATATGGGAAAAATGGTAATTTTGCCCATTTTAAGTATTAAAATGAAAATTTGGGAAAGTTAAGTATTTAAGTGGAAAATTTTGATATTTGAGGACATTTTGGTAAATGCGACCAAATATGGTAATAAATGTATATTTGTGAAAAAAATGATAGATGGGGTTAGTCTAATCGGGTTTGTTGATGGGAAAGTCGAGCAAACTGAGCCCCATGTGCAAAACCATATTTTTTGGAAAATTAGGAGATAACACTAAAGTACCCAAGTAAAACCAAATTTGACCACGAGTTATATGATTTGGTTAATATATAGTAACTCGACATTCTATCATACGAGTCCAAGATATGTGAATATCCGTTGAGACGAATAAATCTTGATTAAAACCCGGAATGAGAACCCAACTAGAGAATTGAGATAAAAATGAATTAGAATCAATGTTCTGAACAAGTAAAACAAAGATTTTTGGAAAAATCCACTTTTAACAAATCAAGATTTCGTATTAAATTTATGAGGAGACACAAGAAGGGAAAAAATGTAATTTAATTAAATAATAAGGAAAGGGTGTTAGGTTGCACAAATTTGAGTCAGGTTGACCTAACTCGTAAAACCTCGCATGCCATTAAAATTATAGATTAAATTGATTTGATTTTTCTCATATTGCATGCTATAAAATTGAAAAAACTGATAACTCCCACACCGATCACCTTATGAGTTTGATTGCATTATCTCTCCCTCAATATATCAAATTTTGTATCCAAAGTTAGAAAACATCATCCAAATTGTCCCTCCCAAATGCAGCGATGTTTATGCCAAAATGCCTCTAAGGGACTCCTATTGAGTTTTGTGGCAAAGCGTCCACTTGGAAGAGGTCTAAATGCTCGAGGGCCAATCTGGTTCACCTTGATCTAAAATAGAAAAACTGCTAATGGTCAATAGCCTTTCTAGGCCAAATTTAGCCACCTCCAACCACCACTTGGGTGGAAACCAATACAAAAAGAACCATCTGCCTCCCCCTACCTCTAACTAGCAAGAGCCAACCTCCAGAAAGGAAAATATTGAATTCCACGAGTCGATTTCTACAAACAAGTCCATTTAGCTCTGCCCTACCATGTCCAATCGAGGCCAAAATTCTCCCGACTTGGTGACCACTTGGTTATCCACTACCATAGAACGACTCACATGGACCTTAACTACTAAATGCCTTAACTCTAGCCACCTGTCCGACTATCTCATGTGAGAATTTTTGACAACTTCTTTGGTACCTCCATTTTGACCACTTTTGGAAAATGACCAAATTCGGCTAGCGTAAGAACTTGCCACTCATCCCATGAGTGCTTAGGATGATATTAAAAGTATCTGAAAGGGATTTGTTAAAATGAAAGTTTGTTTGGTTGATTTTCAATGTTCGGGGACTAAAGTGCAAAATTTAAAAAGTTTAGTGTTGAGTTACCATTGCCAAAATGGGGAAACTTTTGGAAATAGTACCCAATAGTAACCTAAGGGGCTAGAAGGTGATTTTGTGGCAAATGGAGATGTACAATGCGATTTTTAGAAATTTAGGGGCAAAATTATAATTTTTAGCAAAAAATGGGCTCATGGTATTTTTTGCTTAAATAGAGGTAAAATAGTCATTTTTGTTCAATGGTGGATAAAATGATTATTTTAGTTATGGAGGAAAAAATGGTAATTTTACAAAGTAATAAGATAGCATGGATAAGAGCCAAAATAGGAGTAGGGCCTTCCATGGCATCTGGTAATCATACATGAAGAGGAAATTGTGTTGATTTAGCAACTACACCAGCAAATAAAAGAAAGGAGCATAAAGTAATAAATATAAAATTCACTTCATTATTATAAATTAGGTTATTGGATATTTCGAATTCAAGTTATATGCTTGGATCAAAGTCATAATTATTTAGTTAGTAAAGTAGAAACTACGAAAATGTCCGCTAGGAAAAATGAAACATCTTTTTTTTTAATAAAAGGATAATAATTTCTTTTTTATTGGAATATTTTAATACATCTATTTTGCAAAAAAAAATGGGGGATTTTTGCAAGTAGGGGAAAACGGTAATTTTGCAAAATTAATGACCTAAGAAGAAGACTTGGGAAATATATGGTCCAAAATGGAATAGTTTTGTTGTATAAGGAAAAATTGGTAATTTTGCCCATAATAAGTACCAAAATGGAATCTTGGAAAAGTTAAGCATGTAAGGGGGAAACTAAGAGAATTTTTGGCATTTTGATAAATACTACCAAATATAGGGCTAACATATGATATGTATAAAAATATGATAGAAATAAGTTAGTACAAACAAGTTTGTCAATGCATAAGGGGAAAAATCATATTTTTTTTGAAACATTACGAGATGGTATTAGAGTACCCAATGAAAACCACATCTAACCCTGACTTATATGATTTGATTAATATAGAGTAACATGACACACTATCATACAAGGATTGCACATCCCGGGACGTTTGGAAAACTCGTCAAACAAGTTCCAATTAAAATTGTGAGTATGTTTATTGACAACAAGTCCAATTGTATTGACCGGTGTACTTTTTAGTTTTCCATAAACTCCATGAATACATGGATGCTTTTAAAATGTATTATGAAATGTTAGAGGAAAAACTACATGAAATCATGCCTTGTGAAATGAAAAGGATTAATGTCATGCTATGATTGTGTGTCAAGTTGTGTGCTTAATGTACATTATATGACTTTGTGCCAAGATGTGGGTTTGATGTATATGACATGATTATGTGCCAAGTTGTGGGCCTTATGTATATTATATGACTACGTCAAGCTATGGGCTTCATGTATATGATGTAATTGTGTTCCAAGATGGTTGCTTGATGTATATGATTATGCATGCTATGTACCTAGAAAGTTGAGACTACAAACTTTCCAATGTCACCACTCTCGATCATCAATGACCACTCTATCGACATTAGTATGATCAAACAATAACGAGTATTCTCTAGTCATAAACAAAGCAATCATTTTGGGAGCCATTTTCGGTAGCCCCAACAACCAACTAAGGCAAGGAAAAAATCTAGAGACTCCTTGAAGTCTCAATGTTCCAATGCCACATGCCTCACACATTTCAGGTAACTATAGAGGCAAAATTAAATCATTGAAGCATAGATTTGCATCAAATATAACAAAGACTGATAAAATGCTAATTGCATGTAGCTTAGATCTCTATTGGAGGCGAACTTGGTGTCCACAAACTCCTATAGGAACCGGCTTTCCAACAACACCAGTGTCGGTGACTGAGGCACCATCTCTAGTGAGTTCCTGATCTTGACTCGATTTTGATTTGCTAAGTCAAGTGGTTCTAATTAAAGTTGGTCATCACTGTTCCAATTAAGCTCGACCGAACAAAGACCATGATGGACTTGGGGAAGTACAGGGGGACCCCATACCTAAGTTTGTGAATTTTTTGAGGTCATTTTGTTCGGAAGAAAAGGTTGGTGACCAAAATGTAAATACTAATAAGTTGAAGGAGCAAATTGAAAATAATATTTCTTGGGGTTCTTCCAAATGGTTTGCATGAAGCTTAAGGACATTTTGAAAAGTTTGGTTGAATTTGGGAAAAAGGATGACATATCTAGAAAATAAAAAGTGCCTAAATGCCATAAAGGAAAAGTTTAGGTACTAAAGTGTAAATAAAAGAGTTTATACTCCTAGAAGTAATTTATAGGATATCAAAGTATCTAGATGAGGTTAAATGGAGTATATGGACTCAATTAAAAGTTTTGAGAAATCTGAAACTCCCCCGAAGATTGTTTAAAGAATATGGGCATAATGATATTTTTGCGCAAAATGGGGGACTACATTGTAAATAAGAGGAAATGTGATTAGGAGAAGGTCCTAAGGTATTTGGAGGACCTAAATTGAGCCAAAGGTAACTTGAGGACTCAAGTGAAGGACTTGGAAAAGTTTTGATCCAAAGAGGGGAAATATTTAAGGTTAGAAGGGCAAAATGGTTATTTTGTCCAACATAAGGGCCATTTTATAAATAAAGAAAAATGAGGCTTAGAAATATTCTAAGGCACCTTGGGGACCAAAATGGGATTCAAGGAAACTTGGGGACCAAAATGAATAGTTTAGAAAAGTCTAAGGTCCAAAAAGGAAAGACTTTAATGTATAAAGGGCTAAATGGTAGTTTTACACAACTTGGGAACCCAATTGTAAATTTGAAAAAGTAAGCCCCCTAAGTGGTAAATAAGAAAATTCTAAGCACAAGGGAAGGGTAACCATGAAGGGTTATGACTTTGAGCACTACTGACTTACCTTAGAGAAGGCTAGAGAAAGGATGGGTCCTCGGCTAGTAAGATGAGTAAACCTTACTTGAGTGGTGAAATCATATTTTCATAGGAAAGTTATGGTGTTTCAATTTAGGGTGCTCAAGTGCATGGACCGATCTCCTTGTTTGCTTTTGTGTGTGGTAATGAAAGGAATGTGAAGCTTACATTTTGAAACTCATATAAGAAGTGTAAAATAACTTAATTGCATGTAGACTAAAGAAAATAGAATTATGCGATTAAGAAAAGAGAAGAGGTCTTGATGACCGGAGTGACAAATTTTAGTGACATGATAATATTGTGCGGCCTTGTGCCTAGTGTGTTTGATTGAACAAGGTTAGTTTAGTGACAGACTAAGCCCCCATAAATGATTGATGTGTTAATTGCAAAATGAATTGAATATAGATGATCAAAATGAGGTCCATGCTCGCAAGATATTAAGATAGAATAAAATATTGCCTATGGCTAGCCGTCCCATGTAACTCGCCAATCCCCTTGATGTTATAGTGGTGGAATTCTTTACCAAAGTAAAACCAATGAGACCACGACTCATAATAGAAAATTCCTTCTCTATTATTTCGTGGAAATTTGAAAGTTTATTTAAAGTATAGTGCCCTAAAATGGCTTAACAATGTCCTGGAAATATAATAGTTGATAAATAGTAAATTACAACTTTTGTACACCAGTAACGAGTTCTACCTCGAACAATGTTCATGTAGAGGTGCTCCCCCTCTCTTGCCTTGGGTTTTCCTTGGCCTTTACTTGCAATGTTGTAAGGGAAGGGGGGTAGGGGAGTGAGTTAACAACTTAGTAAATGAGGTACTGACGTCGTGCTACTTCATGCCGTATGACCTTAGACCTCTCACGAAACTTCATAGTAGGGATACTCCTTAGTGAATAAGATACTGATGTCATGCCAATTCATGACTTACGATATCATACCTCTCATGAAACTTCCTAGTAGGGATACTCATTAGTAAATGAGGCACTGATGTTGGGCCACTTCATGACTTTCAATTGGGTCTCCCAAGTTTCCTTGGCTCCCATTCTGGTCCCATATATGCATTTGAACAATTCCATGCCCTATTTTCCATTAATTTCTAAATGGCCCCAATGTTTTGGCAAAATTTTCATTTTGACCCTCTTTTATATAACTTAGGATTAGAGATTCCTTTAACCACCATTTTTCTAATTTAGGTCCTTAAACTTCCTTTAATTAACTTTAGGCTCTTGAACTACCCAAAAGTTGCCTTTTGTCTACTCAAATCCTCTTATTGGTAGTTTAGTCATTAAATTTGTCATTATTACAAAAATCTCATTTACAATTGGGTCCCCTAAAGAAATACGTTGATAACATCATGGACCATCAATTCAGCCTTCACTGGGGGATCAGATTAGTGTCGAGCAATAGACCGACCCAAGCCTAAAGAATTATGTTGACAACATTGTGGAAGCCACCGACACTTACTTATTCATATGAGTAGATGGACTACTAGCCTTTAAGGGCTGGGTAGTGGTACCAAATGATGCAGTACTAAAAAACATCATACTTGAGGAGGCACATGACTTTATTTACACGATATATCGTGGTGACACCAAAATGTAAAAAACCTTGAAAAATGGTTTCTAGTGTCCAAACATTAAAAGGGAGAATGCGGAGTACATTGCTAGGTGTTTGTCTGGTCAATAGATTATGGCTAAGCATTAGATAGATGGACAGTCCTAGAGGATGATACAAACTTTAGACGACATGCTCTGAGCTTGTCTTCTGAACTTTGGAAAAAGGGGGAGAAGACTACCTATGCCTCATGGAGTTCGCATACAATAATAAGCATCAACTCAGTACCCATCCTTAATATAGATATGGTAATTACTCGCACCACCAACCGTGTAAAACCCGCCCTTTTGAGCTAAGGAAAATAGGGAAAAGAACCGGTCAAACCAAGTGAGGATTCAGAACCGATTCACAAACCTGATCATTTCTAAACGGGCAATTTGGAAATTTACAACTCTCGGTGATCCAAAGAGTTCATTAAACCAAGGAAAAGAAACTTAAGACAGAATAAAAGACAAAAACCAAATTGGTTCAAGTGAACGAGATTTTAAAATTTTTTATGCGAACATACGCCTTATCATAAATGACCATTATTGAAATTAATACAAATAATTTAATATCAAAATTAAATTATTGAAATTAATACCAATAATTTATGTCAGTATTAATACTAGTAATAAATCTCTCACATTTAATATATGATTTTACACCTATATAAAGAGGTCATCCCCATTCATTCTCCTCACACCTAAACACTTCTCTCCCTCTCTCTACTACTCCATTTCCCCGTAAAGCTCGAACTAGAGTTTCGACTTAAACATTTTTCTTAGCCTCGGGAGGAGAGGTCAAGCTCTTTAGAACCAAGGAGAAGACAACTATTAGATAGCAAACTCCAGTACATCCAAGAATCGTTGGAGAAGCGTCGACATGATGGAATAGTAAAGCAGCTCTGGCGGACCGAAGCTGCCCTATTTCAGCCAAGCTGAAATTGGCCATTTCAAGCCCTCCCAACACTTTCTCAGCCTTTCCACGGCCGAATTAGGACCGAAAGGTCAACCAATTTGGCTCCCCTTTACAATTTTTGATCGGTGCTAGAGAGAGAGTCGACCAAATTTCAATGATGACATTCTAATACAATTCCACATCAATTGATGCGATTCTTAATTCTAGAATGAACCTCAGGACGAGAGCTATCTGCCCAGATTGAAAGTGCGGACCGTTGTGTCTTCACCGGTGAGTAATCGAAGCTTTCTCTCTCTATAGTTGATTTTCCGGCGAAACTCTATTTGAGCTCGTCCTAGTGTTAAAACTTGCGATTCACATTTTTAAATAATCGTATGAACATGTAGAAACTCAATTTCAACTTCAATTTCAACAATTGGAAATGTTTGATGGGTCAATTTGATGAAATCAAATTCGGCTGTTTTAAGAAGTTGGAATTGAGGGAAATTTGGGGATTTTTGAAATTCAAAGGACCAAAATGAAATATTATGAAATTGAGGGTCAATTGGGCATGAAAATAATGTTGGAGGACCAATTGAGAAATTTTCAAATTTTTGGGGCAAAACTTACCATTTTTGTAAGGGAAGGGCAAAATGGTAATTTTGGAAAAATTGGGGGACCAAATTGGAAATTTGGGAAATTAAACCCCTTTTTGTGAAATTGAATACATTGAGGTCCCAAGATAAATTTTAAAAGTTTTGGGACTCAAGTTGAGGAAAAACCGGCATTTGGGGACTTAAAGTTTAACTTTAGGGACCTAATTGTAAATAACTAAAAAGTTTGGGTTTTCTCATTCATTTGGAATGAATGAAGGGTGTTAAGTCGAGTAATAGTGAACAATGATGTTCATATCGTGTAAGAACATGAAGTACCAGGAACGCCAGCATGGACGAGCTCGTGTGAATACAAAGAACCGAACTAGTGGTATTCACTGCATTAACGGGTGAGTGGGTTTACTAACATCATACCCGGTTGGGATGATGAGCACAACTTAAAATTTAAAAAGAACTCACCATTTGTAAGTGAAATTTTATATCATACCTCGTTGGGAATGATATGTACCTCGGTATAAAAACCCACTATTTAGTGGTATGTTAATCATCACCACTTAGAGAAAGTGATGTGAAAATTATGCGGAAAAACTACTTACCGGTTGTAAGTAGATCATACCCGGTTGGTATGATGAGAATTCCTCTTAGGAAGTTGAAAACTTGTTCATTGGTTATGAACGGAGATGTCCTTATACCGATCGGTATAATGGACAGTAAAAACCTATTTTGTCGGAAGTGTTCTCCCATGACTGTGTGTCAATGCTTAAACTATTTGGGAGACCTTCTTGATGGGAGCTCGAATAGCTCTTATAGGCCAGGGGCCTCGATTTTGGAACTTGAGGGCTAGAATATCCAGATTTTTGAAAATCTCATACAGTGGGCCTAAGGCCAGTTGGCACGAGCAGGATCTCGTAAATGAACATGTTATATGTACCATAAAACTTAATAAATGAATTGTTTGGCCATGGTACCAAGATAGGACCAACATGCTTAGTCAACTAGTGGCAGTGTGACATGACCGGTCCACGAACCAATCAAGACAAACAACTGCGGGTTTAGTTGAGAGTTGGGGCCGTTGGACCAGTGGCACCACAAATTACATGGCAATATGAGAAAAACATTGTTTGTACATGCACTGTGAGTACGAGATCATCAAGATGCCCATGATAGTTAGTGATGCATCCTAAGGGCACTGGAGGACATGGTGGCTATAAGGGCAGTTCATCATTCCAGGTGTCTGTGCAAAATCTGGAGTAGCACCAAGCGCATGAGACCAGGATGGGGACACGAAGAAGTGATTTCGGGATTGTTGGTTGGATGTCGCATACATCCACTCATTCCTATGGTAGAAGTGGTCGTACTTTTATCCGGGTGGTAGGAAAAGTCGCTTCGAAGCCACTATCGGGTTCAACACTGATATTGACTTGCGAATGTGTGTAACCTTCATGATGAAGGATGTGTGTTGGGTGATGACACACCGTGGTAAATAAGAAATGGTGGAAAACCCGAATTTTTAAATGAAGTGATTTTTTAAAACAAAGGAGTCTGGCACACTCAATATAAATATTTTTCTTAAAAGTCAAAAGATTTTAAAAACTCATTCACTGAGTAGTCGTACTCACCCCCTTCCTTATACCCCTTTCAAGAAAGCCTCCCCTTAAGGACCGTCAACTAAGATGCCTGTAAGATAGTTATGTAAAGTTTTAAATTTCATGCAGTTTTGATTATGCTATTCCAGGAAAAGGTGCAGGTTAAAGGACGCCTTACTCTTTACGGTTTATAATAAGGGGAAATCCTTTAATAAAACGGAAGAGTGGCGGGTTGATCACAGGGATCCGACCAAACCGGGTCGGGGCGTGACAACTAGAGTGGTATCAGAGCATGTTTCCTCGAATACATAATAAAGACTAGATAATATAGTAACTAATAGGATTTATCCTAAAATTTTCAGATGGCTCCCAGGAGAGGAAACAAGAAAACTTAGAATGGCTCTACGCAACACCCTACCTCCATAGGGAGACAACCGTAGAAGCTTCCCAAATGCTTGAGACCGGGCTGAAATGTCAAAAGACCAAATGGGGAAGTATCTTGGAGAATAGTGCTAGGACCTATTGATGGCACAACCCTAAGTATAAAGGAGGATGCTTATCAAGAATTCCATAGCTCCCTAGTTAATTTGTGACCATTTTCTGTGATAGGGCTGAGAGCCTAACCTTTTGTATCCCCATGTTAATAAAATATTCAAATTCCCCAAAACTCTATCTTCTAAGGATGTGATCTTACTAGGAATATGGCATAAGGAAAATAAAACAAACCCACACTATCCTAGAAACTAAGGAAGAGTCGCATCCCTGTGATGGAACATGAATTAGGAAACCTAGGGGGACTCTTACTATGACCCTTAGCAAAGGTGATTCAGCTAGAAAACTATCAAATTGATCTGACTCAAGAACGGTAAATCACCAAACCAATAGTAACCCTGGAAAAAGCCTCACTCGAAGGAAAGGAAGAACCACAACAATCCATGTAAGGGAATAACGATGGGACATTACCTGAAGAGATGCCCAACCCTACTAAAGGACAAATACCAAGTTGAACTATTATAGGTGTAATTAAAGAATGGGTGTTCCACACCTCATAGATTTAGGGCAATACCTCCTCAAAGGTCGTGAAGGACATGAAGGATTGGAGACCGATACCATGGAGCAGGTTACATAAACAATTCAAAAAGAGGTCAAGAAAAGACAAGGTGAATACAAAAACTTCTTAAGAAGGTTAAACCGAGAAGGATACCTCATGAATAGGGATAAGGTACATGAGAAGCATGCTTAGAACCCTCTCATAAGGGGCAAACATAGAAAAATGTCCCCTGAAACTTTAGGGAATGACACAGTGAGAGTGAAGAAGAGAAGGAATACACTGTGAAAAGGAATCATTGGTTGGCAGATGTGCAAGGAGCCAACCCTTCATTAGAAACTACTAGAAGGAAGAAAGTATCAGAGGCCAAGACTAACCTGCTTTGGAAAAGTGATATAATTTTAAAGTACTACCTCTTTTGGAAAAAATAAAAAAGTCAAAAAATCGAAGTGTCTGACCAACATACCTAAGGAAGACCGGGAAGTAGAAAGGACTACACCCTAAAAAGGTTAGTGAGATGACGTTAAGGACAAGAGTACTCGAGAAGAAAACTGCCCTAAGAATACCAAAACCAAGGGACTGGGGGAGGTGGGGTAGTTAACCAGCTAATACGCGGAAGAACCAGGATGTAAGTTTCGACAAGGAAGAGAGGCGGAAAGGTCAAATACTTCGAAAGAGAAGGATGAAAGAAATCCTTAAAGGGACCAAAAGGCCAAATTAACAACCAAACTCAAGCCATGAAAGAAAAAGGTAAGCTTCTCACATAATGATCAAGAAATCTTGAAACAAGGAAGATTTGTATGAACCCTAAGGAAATAGACAGGTATTGGGTATGAATAAGGATGAAGATAAAGTATAAAAGATGTACTACAAGACCTGACGAGTAAAGGTAAACAGGAGAAAACAACATCAAGAGTAGAAATCCCCCAAAGAAAATGTAAAAAAGGAATGTCCGGAGAAAGGGAAAGAATTCAACAAAGGAAGGAAGCCTCGAAAAGACGTGTATCCCAATTGAGAGGAAATGGAACCAACCAAAATAGAAGGAACAATAAGCTCACAAATGAAATGTTGGTTGAGATGGAAAAGTCGAGTACCATGGAAAAATGAGGTTCTAAGAAGGAAATTAAACTAAAGGAATTATTGATGGGCGAATGGACACAATGTGGAGTGAAAAGAACCAACCCTTAATTAGGAAATATTTCAAAGGAAGGAAGTATCGTAATGGCCCAGGCTGGCTTGTTTGGAGGGAATAGGAGAACCAAGTAGAAAGAGGAAAACTAATAAGAATAGACAGCCAAATAGAATAAACAATACCCGAATAAGGAATGAGATGTAGTAAAGACTACATTCTATGATGGATAATAGGATGGGCATGAAGAACGAGTGATACAGCTGCCCAGATGATTGGACTAGAAAAATAAAGAATTGTGAAATGGTTGCGAACAAATCAGAGGGGATTAAGACCAAAGGAAAACACTTGAGTAGAGGATATCATTGAGAATAGTGATGGATCTAAGAAAGCACAAAACCCTGCATGTCGGTAAAACATATGGGAATTTAATTAATTGGAACCGGAAATACTAAATAAAGAAGTCGAAAAGAAATGAGTGGGTAAGGAGAACCAACACAATTGAGTAAGTGGAGTTAATAATGGTAAAAAAAAAGATAGTTAAGGAATACTATCAAAAGAAAAGAGAAATGAAGTTATATGATCCCTAAAAGGTCTAAAAGCTAAGAGAGACACTTCAGGAGATGTTCTTGAAATCAAATGGACAGAGACGAGTCCTAGAAAATGCCATGTTGTAAGGGCATGTAAGCCCAACAACCCGAGGAGAATATGACTCAAAGTAAGAAAGAGTCGGCTAATAAGCATGACGAGGTCAAATATAACAATTTTGACCGAAGTTATAATAGACAACGATTGAAGGAAGAGTCGAAATGGGATGAAAAGGTGGTGATAAAGAAATTCGTGGAAATAAGTACGAAATACTCTATAGGACGACAAGCTAAGGGTTTCAATGATCAAGGGGTTAACTAGACATAGAAATGGTTAATTATCTTGGAATTCTCAATCTTGAGTACAAGACCTCAAGGGGAAGAATGTTGCTCTAAGCAAAGAGAGAGATAAAATCTAAGAACATACCCTAAGGTAAAGTATGTCTAGTTATGACAAACTCCATGGAGGGAGTAAATAATATTAAGGAAAAGGAATGTCTTAAGTGAAGGTTGTAAAAGGGACTAATTTCAAGGATGAGAGAAAAGTTTGTATCTCAAGCAAACACCAAAGGGGCATCAAAGGAAATGATTGCTTATGCAAGGATGTTAACTAAGTTTTGGGGATAAAACTCCTAAAAGGAGGAGAGAGTTGTAAAACCCACCCTTTTAAGCTAAGGAAAACAGGGAAAAGAACCGGTCAAACCAAGTGAGGATTCAGAACCGGTTCACAAACCTAATCATTTCTGAACGGGCAATTTGGGAATTTACAACTCTCCGGTGATCCAAAGAGTTCATTAAACCTTGGAAAAGAAACTTAAGACAAAATAAAAGAAAAAAACCAAATTGGTTCAAGTGAATGAGATTCCATAAGAACTTTGAAGTTAAGCGTGCTTACTCAAGAGTAATGTGAGGATGGGTGACCTCCTGGAAGTATGTTTTTTTTGTAACCCGAAATTTGGGTCAAAAATTTTTATGCAAACGTACGCCTTATCATAAATGGCCATTATTGGAACTAATACAAATAATTTAATACCGAAATTAAATTATTGAAATTAATACTAATAATTTATGTTAATATTAATACTAGTAATAAATCTCTCCCATTTAATACATGATTTTACACCTATATAAATAGGTCATCCCCATTCATTCTCCTCATACCTGAACACTTCTCTCCCTCTCTCTACTACTCTATTTCGCGGTGAAGCTAGAACTAGAGTTTCGACTTAAACATTTTTCTTAGCCTCGGAAGGAGAGGTCGAGCTCTTTAGAACCGGGGAGAACACAGCTATATGATAGCAAACTCCAGTACATCCGAGAATCGTTGGAGAAGCGTCGGCATGATGGAATAGTGAAGTAGCTCCGGTGGAGAGAAGCTGCCCTATTTCAGCCAAGCTGAAATCGGCCATTTCAAGCCCTCCCAACACTTCCTCAGCCTTTCCACTACAGAATTAGGACTGAAAGGTAAGCCAATTTGGCTCCCCTTTACAATTTTTGATCAGTGCTAGAGAGAGAGCCGACCGAATTTCAATGATGACATTCTAATCCAATTCTACATCAATTGATGTGATTCTTAATTCTAGGATGAACCTCAGGATGAGAGCTATCTGCCCAGATTGAAAGCTCGAACCGCTGTGCCTTTACGGGTGAGTAATCGAAGCTTTTTCTCTCTATAGTTCATTTTCCAGTGAAGCTCCATTTAAGCTCGTCCCGACGTTAAAACTTGTGATTCACATTTCTAAAGAATCGTATGAACATGTAGAAATTCAATTTCAACTTCAATTTCAAAAATTGGAAACGTTTGATGGGTGTATTTGATAAAATCAAATCTGGCTATGTTAAGAAGTTAGAATTAAGGGAAAATTGGGGATTTTTGAAATTTAAAGGACCAAAATGAAATTTTATGAAATTAAGGGTCAATTGGGCATAAAAATAATGTTGGAGGACCAATTGAGAAATTTTCAAATTTTTGGGGCAAAACTTACCATTTTTGTAAAGGAAGGGCAAATGGTAATTTTGGAAAAATTGGGGGACCAAATTGGAAATTTGGGAAATTAGACCCCTTTTTTGTGAAATTGAATAAATTCAAATCCCACGATAAATTTTAAAAGTTTTGGGACTCAATTTCAGGAAAAATCGGCATTTGAGAGAAATAACTTTAGGGATCTAATTGTAAGTAACTAAAAAGTTTGGGTTTTCTCATTCATTTGAAATGAATGAAGGGTTTTAAGTCGAGTAATAGTGAACAAGGATGTTCATATCGTGTAGGAACACGAAGTACCGGGAACGCCAGCATGAACGAGCTCGCGTGAGTACAAAGAACCGGTCTAGTGGAACGGGACAATGGTAGCCTATGCTATGAAATTTATGCGACTCCAAAGTTTCACTCCTAACTGGATACAATCTGTTAACGATTCATCCAAGGGTTTAGTTGGTCTGTACGTTGCCTCTTAAGTGGGATGGGATGCCACATGAACATCGAGGACACCATCCACATGGCGTACGAGTGCGAAAGGCTTGTGGCCAACCTCACCCCTTGAACCATGTGTAATACATGGAGGATGTGAAGGAGGAAGAAGAGGAAGAGGAGAAGGACGAAGAGGAGAGTATTATCGATCAGAACCATTAGGTACCCAATAGAGGAAAAAATAGTTAAGGCAGCCTTGGAGCTAACACGTTTTGGTAATGTAAATGGGTAGTATATGCGGTTGCCTAGAGGGGGACCTAATATGTAAGTCGAGGTAGACCTCGACGTTATGTAAATGTGCTAGCCTTTTTAAAGGTGTGATTAATGGAAAATGTAGGAGGCTTGTTACCTACACAAGAAATAGTGATAGACGAAGATGAGGGTAGTTAAAGGAACAAAATCAATTTTATGGAACCCAACATTTTAGCCATATACCATGTATAGTAGGACTCGAGACGAGTTGAGAAAGAAGAAACAATGAACCAAGTCCAACAACCGGACCAACTCCTAGGATAAAGGAGATAGTCAATTGTGGTGGCTAGAACTCACATAGGGGTACGACCCTAGGGCTTTGCACTAGTAAGTTCCATGAGCAACCAATGTGGATAAAATAGAAGGCGGGCACCTTGGTGCACCTACCCCTCTAAAAAGATATCCTAAGTGCTAAAATGAAGGGGTCACCATCCCGGGCGGAAGAAGATGGGATGAGGTGATGCCTTGGAGGGGCAAGAAAAAAGGGAAAACCATTAGAGTAACAAAGGGGTCACAAACCTTGACCATAGCAGATTACATCCCAAGGGAAGGAACGATTATCCACCCTGAGCCAAGCCTGATTGCAAGAACAAGATGTGGCAGCATGTGCCAATAAAACAAAGAAAAATCTAGTTCCCCGAAGGGGAAACACAATAGTAGAGAGGATTGTGCATATCTGGAGTCAGGGCAAAGGCTATTTGATGGGGCGGTAAAGGGGTTCTACACCATGCCACTCACAAAAGGACGGTGAGAAGGGACAACACTAGTGACCAACGGTGATGTAGATTACTGGGAAAAATTGTTGGTTGGCTAGAGATGCCCCAAAAGGGACACCCGATCTAGATATCAATACCCTCGGAGGCAAACTCACCATTGCAAAGATTACATCTAATGGCACCGGTAACACAAAAAAATGGTTGGGGAGGAGAAGGGTGTCCTTAGGACCGCCATTCTTCTCGAGTTGCACCATCCCTACTCATGAGTAGATAGAGGGGAGTAGAAAGTGGTGCATCGACTAGGTCACACAATAGTCAACAAATGAGATCAATTTTCTCGGAAAGCATAGATGCGTTAGGAAATTAAAAAATGGGACCAATTGTGAGGGACACCCCTGAGATAGTACTAGGAGGACCCACCATGAGGAATCGATAGACAGCAAATTCACGGGAGATGATTTTAGACAATTATGAATGATATTGCTAGAACCAAACAATGGAAGGAAAGGGAGTTAGAATTGATCCTATCACGCCCCGACCCGGTTTGGTCGAATCCTCGTGAACAACCCGCCACTACCTTAGTTCAAGAGGGGTTTCCCCCTTCTTTAATTCAAGAGTAGTCAAGCGTAATCTCAACCTTGTTCCCTAGAATAACATAAATCAATAATAAAGCAAGCTTAAGAGGAAATTAAGCATACTTGATAAAGGGTATATCCTGGTGTTATCCCTAGTCATTCTCTAATCCTAAAAAGAGATAACAAAAAGGTGGGTGAGTTTAAACAACTCAGTGAATGAGTGATTTAAAAAGAGGTTACAATAAAATAATTTGGAGTGTGTCAGACTCCTTAATTTCTTAAAAATCCTTTCTTCCTCAATTTCTCGATTTTCAAAATTCATTACTCATCATTTACCACAGTCGATGTGTTTAATAATCAACACACGCCCTTCATCATGAAGGGATCACACATTCGCAGGGTAGCCCATCCACTGCACCCACTTGTGGCGTCAGAGAGACTTTATCGACCACCTAGATAGAAGCCCGTCCACTTCTACCCTGGGAATGAGTATATGTACATAACATCCGACCGTCAAACCTGAAAAGAAACTCTATGTTCATATGAGGATAGAAACCTCATCCCGACCCCACCTCGGTCTCATGCGCATGAAGCTATGTCGAGCTTCCCGAATTGCTGGCACGAAAACTACCATTATCTCCACCATGTTGTCTAGTAGCCCTTAAGATGCATCACTATCTCTCTTGGGAATCTTAATGGTCCTGAACCTCAGTGAATGCACAAAACAATAGTTTACCTCATAAGCCATTTAATCTTTGTGCCACTAGTCTATAGGCCTGGACCCTCAACTCGACCTGCAGCTATTTGTCTCGACTGGTTTGTTGATCTATCTTGTCACACTGCCACCAGTCCATTGAGTATGTTAGTTCTGTCTTGGTACCATGGCCAAAACACATCATTTATTTAAGTTTTCATGGCTTAATCTCATGTTTGTTTACGAGCTCCTGCTCATGTCAATTGGCCTTGGGCCCACTGTACGAGATTTTCAAAATCGGGCATTCTAGCCCCCAAGTTCAAAATCGAGGCCTCTAGCCTATTTGAGCTATTCGAGCTCCCGTCAAGAAGGTCTCCCAAAATATTTAAGCAGTGGCACATAGTCAAGGGAGAGCACTTTTGACAAAAATAACTTTTCAGCTGTCCATCACAACAACCGGGTGTGAGGACATCTCCGCTCATAACTAATAAGCGGGTTTTCTATTTCCTTTCAGGAAGTTCATCACACCGACCGGGTATGATCTACTTACAACCGATAAGTAGTTTTTTCGCGTGTTTTCTCACATCACCCCTGTAAACCTCGCACATTTGAGTTAAGGAAAACCGGGAAAAGAACCGGTCAAACCAAATAAGAAAAACCAAACTGGTTTATATTTGGAAATAAGCAATATGAAAATTGACAATTTTTGGTTGATCCAAAGAATTTATTCAACATTGGAAAAGAAATTTAAGACAAAATAGAAAACAAAAACCAAATTAGTTTAGGTGAACTAGATTATATAAGAACTTTAAAGTTAAGCGTGCTTACCTTAGGGTAGTGTGAGGATGGGTAACCTCCTGGGAAGTGTGATTTTTTATAACTCGAAATTTCGGTCAAAAATCTATCTAATACACGGGTTTTACGACTATATAAAGAGGCCATCCCCATTTCATTCTCCTCACACCTGAACACTTCTCTCTCTCTCTCTCTACTACTCCATTTCCTAGTAAAGCTCGAACCAGAGCTTCGACTTGAACAAAAGTTGGGCTCTTTAAAATCGGGGAGAAGATGCTATCTGATAGCAAACTCCAGTCAATCCGAAAACCGTTGGAGAAGCGCCGACATGATGGAATAGTGAAGCAACTCCGGTGGACCGAAGCTGCCCTATTTCAGCCAAGTTGGAATCGGCCATTTCAAGCCCTCCTTAGGCTAAACTAAGCCCTCCCAACATTTCCTCAGCCTTTCCACGACCGAATTAGGACCGAAAGATAAGCCAATTCGGCTCCCCTTTATAATTTTTGATCGGTGCTAGAGAGAGAATCGACCGAATTTCAATCACGAAATTCTAATCCAATTCTGCATCAATTGATACAATACTTGATTTTAGGATGAACCTCAGGATGGGACCTATCTGCCTAGATCGAAAGCTCGGACTGTCGTGCCTTCACCGGAATGTTAAATACCAGGAACGCCAACAAGGACAAGCTCGCGTGAATACAAAGAACCAGGCTAGTGGAAATCACGACATTAACAGGTGAGTGGGTTTACTAACGTCATACCCGGTTGGGATGATGAGCACAAAGTAAAGTTAAAAACCACTTATCGGTTGTGAGTGGGTTTACTAACGTCATACCCGGTTGGGATGATGAGCACAAGTTAAAGTTAAAAACCACTTACTGGTTGTGAGTGGGTTTACTAACATCATACCCGGTTGGAGATGATAAGTGCCTCGATATAAAAACCCACTATTTAGTGGTATTTTAATCATCACTACTTAGAGAAAGTGATGTGAAAGTTATGCGGAAAAACTACTTACGGGTTGTAAGTAGATCATACCCGGTTGGTATGATGAGACTTCCTCGAAGGAAGTTGAAAACCCGTTCATCGGTTATGAACGGACATGTCCTGATACCAGTCGGTATGATGGACAGTAAAAACCTATTTTTGTCAGAAGTGCTCTCCCCTAACTGTGTGCCAATGCTTAAACAATTTAGTATACCTTCTTGGCGGGAGCTCGAATAGCTCTAATAGGTCGGGGGCCTCGATTTTGGAACTTGGGGGCTAAATGCCCGATTTTGAAAATCTCGTACAGTGGGCCCAAGGCCAGTTGGCACGAGCAAGAGCTCGTAAATGAACATGATATATGTGTCATAAAACTTAATAAGTGAATTGTTTGGCCATGGTACCAAGATAGGACCGACATGCTCAGTCAACTAGCGGCAGTGCGACATGACAGGTCGACAGACTAGTCAAGACAAACAGCTGCGGGTTGAGTTAAGAGTCGGGGCCGTTGGACTAGTGGCACCACAGATTACATGGCAATATAAGAAAACATTGTTTGTACATGCACTGTGAGTACGGGATCATCAAGACGCCCATGAGGGGTAGTGATGCGTCCTAAGGGCACTGGACGACCTGGTGGCTATAAGGGCAGTTCGTCGTTCCAGGTGTCTGTGCGAAATTTGGAGTAGCACGAAGCGCATGAGACCGGGGTGGGGACAGGATGAGGTCTCTGTCCTCATACGGACACGAAGAAGTGATTTCGGGATTGTGGATCGGATGTCACGTACATCCACTCATTCCCAAGGTAGAAGTGGTCGTACTTCTATCCAGGTGGCAGGAAAAGTCGCTCCGAAGCCACTAGCGGGTTCAGTAGTGATACTGACTTGCGAATGTGTGTAACCTTCATGATGAAGGATGTGTGTTGGGTGATGACACACCGTGGTAACTAAGAAATAATGGAAAAACTCAAATTTTTAAATGAAGGGATTTTTGAAAACAAAGGAGTCTGACACACTCCATATAAATATTTTTCTTAAAAGTCAAAAGTTTTTAAAAACCCATTCACTGAGTAGTCGTATTCACCCCCTCCCTTATATCCCTTTCAGGAAATCTTGGAAAGCCTCCCCTTAAAAGACCGTCAACTAAGATGCCTGTAAGACAGGTATGTACAGTTTTAAATTTCATGCAGTTTTGATTATGTTATCCCAGGAAAAAGGTGCAGGTTAAAGGACGCCTTACTCTTTACGGTTCATAATAAGGGGAAACCCTTTAATAAACCGGGAGAGTGGCGGGTTGATCACGGGGATCCGACCAAACTGGGTCGGGGCGTGACAACCCCCTTACAAGTGTGATGTTAAAGTGTCACTTAGTAGTGATTTTTAAATTCCGAGGTACTCATCATCCCAACCGGGTATGATGTGAAAATTATCATTCACCCGATAATGTAGTGAATTCCTCTAAACTGGCTCTTTGCCTCCATGCAAGCTAATAGCCTTTGTTTAGCAGGAATGAATAAAATACCCAAACTTTTCAATTATTTGCGTTTAGGTTACTAAAGATCTTTTTCTTTACTTTAGGTCCCTAATGCCAATTTTCCCCCAAATTGAGTCCTGAAACTTCTAAAGTTTACTTTAGGACCTCAATTTATTCAAAATCACAAAAAGGGGTTCAAGTTTTCAAAATTCCCAATTTGGTCCCCAACTTTTCCAAAATTACCATTTTCCCCTACTTTATAAAAATGGTAAATTTCACCCCAAAAATTGACCAATTGGTCCTCCAACATCTTTTCCATGGCCAATTGGCTCTCAATTTTGGGAAATTGCACTTTAATCCCTCGAATTTTTGAAATCCCCAATTTTCCCCTTTCAACCTGGTCAAATTTTATTTCATCAAATTGACTGATCAGTCATGCTTAATTGTTGAAATTGAAGGTGGATTTGAGTTCCTACACATCCATTCGATTCAATTGCACTTTGAATCGCATGAATTGTCGATGGGACGAGCTCAAACGGAGCTTCGCCGAAAAATTGGATGTAGAGAGAGAAAGCTTCGGAAGCTTACCATCGAGGGTGCGGCAGTCCGACCTTTTGATCTCGGTAAATAGCTCTCATCCTGAGGTTCCTCATAAAATCAAGAATCGCCTCAATTCATGTCGAATTGAGGGAGAATTTGGTCAGTAAATATTCATCGGCTCTCTCTCTAGCATCGATCGAAAGTCATAGAGGGAAGCCAAATTAGCTTACCTTTCCACTTTTATTCAATCGTATGAGGGCTGAGGGAGTGTTCGGAAAGCTTGTCTTCGCCTGAGGAGGGCTCAAATCAGCTTATTTCACCTTGATAGAAACATGGTAGCTTCGGTTCACCGAAAATGCTTCATTGTTAGATCACACTAGCGCTTCTCCGGTGATCCTTAGAGCATTTGGAGACCACCTCGGGTAGCTAACATCTCCCCGAGTCTAAAGAACCCGACCACACCTTCTTTAGCTTAGAAAATACCCTATGTCGGAGCTCTGGTTCGAGCTTCATCGAAAAACTGTGTAGCTGAGAGAGAGAGAGAGAGTGAGGTTTTTAGCTCAGGGACTCTTCGGTCATCTGTTTGGCACCTCACTAGCAGTCATTGATGGTCTAAAACATACTGAATGGAAACGTTTCCTCTTCATTGGCGCTGTTCAATTTTCCAGTGAGTGAATAGTGTTGTCATCTAAAGGAAGGAGACAACACTATTCTGAACTGGACTGGATCGGTCTGAACCAGGTTCAACACTTAAACCAGTCGATACAGGCCTGATTCGATCGAGTTTTTCAAAATAAAAAATTTCTAAATTCATTCTCTATCCAATGGTGACCTCAATTCTCCAATTTTAATTTTCTAAGCCTCCTAGAAAAATGAATTTAGCATTCGGTTCAATAGTGGTTAAAACCGTTCTGAACCGGTTTAGATCTGGTTCGCATGAACTGATCTGGTTTTCTCTCCCAAATTATCCTAAGGTCTATTTCTAAGGTTTTTATTACTCTTTGGGTCACTTGGGAGTTGTAAATTTCCCAATTTGCCCATTCTCTAGTGATCGGGGTTTGTGAACCGATTCGGTTTTCTCACTCGGTTTATCTGGTCCTTTCCCTAGTTTTCCCTAACTCCAAAGGGCGAGGTTTACAACTCTTCCCTCCTTTTAGAAGTTTTGTCCCCAAAACTTATTCAACATTTTTCACACTAGAAGAAACTTCCCTTGATGTCAATTTGTTGTTCATAGTCATTCTACCTTCTCAGTTATTCTCATTCATCATTTATATAACATACACTTAAGATTTTCTTTTCCTTCCCATTACTTTCTCATTCCATGGAGTTTACTTTAGTTAAATATATCTCATTGGAAGGTTTAAGGTCATATCCTTAAATTCACATCCTTCATTCCTTAAAGCACTATTTCTCCATTCCGAGATTTTTTATTTAAGATGTTAGGATTGGGAGTTCCAAAATATCCAATCATTCTTGTATCCAGTTATTGTCTTTATTGTTGACCTCCTTAGCTCAGTGTCCATTCAAGCACCACGTACATGCTTCCACAAGTGTCTGTGTTATCACCTTTTTATCTTGCATTGATCCTTCCCTCATTTGTTGGTTATTACAACTTTGATCCAAATTTAATGCCTGACCTTGTCATGCTCAATTAACGGACTCTTCCTTACCTGAGTAATATTTCCTTAGGATAGTTGGGCTTACATGTCCCTGATACCACTCAAGTTGTCAAGCTCCGACATGGTTTGGTCAGATCCCCGTTGTAAACCCCGCACTTTTGAGTTAAGGAAAACCGGAAAAAGAACCAGTCAAATCGAGTAAGAAAATCGAGCCGGTTTACAATTCCGATCATTTGGGAACAAGCAATTTGGAAATTTACAACTTTCGGGTGATCCAAAGGGTTCATTAAACCTTGGAAAAGAAACTTAAGACAATTTAGAAGAAAAAAACTAAATTGGTTTAGGTGAATGAGAATTTATAAGAATTCTAAAGTTAAGTGTGCTTGCTCGAGAGTAGTGTGACGATGAGTGACCTCTTGGGAAGTATGATTTTTTTTTAACCCGAAATTTCGGTCAAAAATTTTTATGCGAAAGTACGCCTTATCATATATAGCTATAAATTAATATATATTTAATTATTGTAATTAATACCTAAATTAAATTATTGGAATTAATACCAATAATTTATGGCAATATTAATTCTAGTAATAAATCTCTCTCATTTAATACACGATTTTACACCTATATAAAGTCATCCCCAATCATTCTCCTCACACCTAAACAATTCTTTCTCTTTCTACTGCTCCATTTCCCGGTGAAGCTCGAACCAGAGCTTCGACTTGAACATTTTTATTAAACTCGGAAGGAGAGGTCAAGCTCTTTAGAACCAGGGAGAAGACAGCTATCTGATAGCAAACTCTAGTCAATCTGAAAATCGTTAGAGAAGCACCCGCATGATGGAACAGTGAAGCAACTCCAGCGGACCAAAGCTGCCCTATTTCGGCCAAGCTGAAATTGGCCATTTCGAGCCCTCCTCAGGCCAAACCAAGCCTTCCCAACACTTTCTCAGCCCTCCCACAGTCAAATTAGGACTGAAAGGTAAGCCAATTCGGCTCCTCTCTACAATTTCCAACTGGTGCTAGAGAGAGAACCGATAGAATTTCAATAATGAAATTCTAACTCAATTTGGCATCAATTGATGTGATTCTTGATTCTAGGATAAACCTCAAGATGAGAGTTATCTGCCCAGATCAAAAGCTCGGACCGTCATGCCCTCACCAGTGAGAAATCGAAGCTTTCTCTCTCTAAAGTCTGTTTTATGGTGAAGCTCCGTTTGAGCTCGTTCTGGCATTAAAATCTATGATTTAAAGTTCCCTAGAATCGTATGAACATGTAGGAAGTCAATTTCAACTCCAATTTCAACAATTAGATGTGTTTGATCTGTCAATTTGATGAAATCAAATTCGACAGTGTTGAAGAGTTGAAATTGGGGGAAAAGTTGGGGATTTTCGAAATTAAAAGGACCAAAATATAATTTTATAAAATTGAGGGTCAATTGGGCATGAAAATAATGTTGGAGGACCAATTGAGGAATTTTGGAAAATTTGGAAAAAAAATGGGGAACCAAATTGGAAATTTGGGAAATTAAACCCCTTTTTGGTGAAATTGAATAAATTGAGGTACTAAGATAAATTTTAAAAGTTACAGGACTTAATTTGAGGAAAAACCGACATTGGGGACTTAAAGTTAAAGAGAAATAACTTTAGGGACCTAACTACGAATAATTAAAAGTTTAGGTTTTCACATTCATTGGAAATAAATGAAGGTTGTTATCCGAGTAATAATGAACAAGGATGTTCATATCATGTGGGGATAGGATGAGGTCTCTGTCCTCATACGGACACGAAGAAGTGATTTCAGGATTGTGGGTCGAATGTCTCGTACATCCACTCATTACTAGGGTAGAAGTGGTCGTACTTCTATCTGGGTGGCAGGAAAAGTCGCTCTGAAGCCACTAGCGGGTTCAGTAGTGATACTGACTTTCGAATGTGTCTAACCTTCATGATGAAGGATGTGTGTTAGGGATAACACACCGGTAAGTAAGAAATAATGGGAAAACCCAAATTTTTTTAAATGAAGGGATTTTTGAAAAGAAAGGAGTCTGGAACACTCTATATAAATATTTTTCTTAAAAGTTAAAAGTAGATCTTTGAAAACCCATTCATTGAGTAGTCATACTCACCCCCTCCCTTATATCCCTTTCAGGAAATCCCGGAAAGCTTGCCCTGAAAGACCATCAACTAAGATGCCTGTAAGACAGGTATGTAAAATTTAAAATGTCATGCAATTTTGATTATGCTATTCTAGGCAATGGTGCATGTTTAAAGGACGCTTTACTCTTTACGGTTTATAATAAGGAGAAACCCTTTAATAAACCAGGAGAGTGGCAGGTTGTTCATAAGGATCCGACCAAACTGGGTCAGAGAGTGACACCCGTGAACAACTCGCCACTCTCTAGGTTCAAGAGGGGTTTCCCCCTTCTTTTATTCATGAGGAGCTAGGCGGAACCTTGACCTTGTTCCCTAGAATAACATATATCAATAAAAATGCAAGCATACATGACAGAGGGTAAGGTCTGGTGTTATCTCTAGTCATTTCTCTATTTTGTGAAAAGGGATAAAAAGAGGTGGGTGAGTTTCTACAACTTAGTGAATGGGTATTTTTAAAAATAAAGTTACAATAAAATAGTTTTTAAATTGGAGTGTGTCGGACTCCTTATTTTCTTTAAGACATTTCATCATCAAAACCTCAATTTTTAAAATCGTTATTCCTCATTAACCACAATCGGTGTGTTTTAACAATTAACACATGCCCTTTATCATGAAGGGATCACACATTTGTAGGGCATCACATCTACTGTTCCCACTTATGGCATTGGAGCGACTTTACCAGCCACCTAGATAGAAGCCCGTCTACTTCTACCCTAAGAATGAGTGGATGTATGTGACATCCGACCCTCAATGCCATAAAGAAACTCTATGTCTGTATGAGGACAGAGACCTCATCCCAACCCCACCCTGGTCTCATGCGCATGAAGCAACGTCGAGCTTCCCTGACTCTAGGCACGACAAACAGCCCTTATCTCCACCATGTCATCCAATAGCCCCTAGGATGCATCACTACCACTCTTCGGCGTCTTGAAGGTCCTGAACCTCAGTGTATGCACAAAACAATAGTTTTCCTCATAAGCCATTTAATATTTCATGCCACTGGTCCAACGGCCCCGACCCTCAACTCGACCTGCAGTGGTTTGTCTAGACTGGTCTGTCGACTTGTCTTGTCTCACTTCCGCCAGTCCATTGAGTATGTCGGTCCTATCTTGGTACCATGGCCAAATTGGCATTGGGCCCACAATACGAGATTTTCAAAAATTGGGCATAATAGCCCCCAAGTTTCAAAATTGAGGCCTATAGCCTATTTGAGCTATTCGAGCTCCCGTTAAGAAGGTCTCTCAAAAAGTTTAAGTAGTGGCACACAGTCAAGGGAGAACACTTCTGACAAAATATTCTTTTCACCAGATCATACACCAACCGGGTGTGAGGACATCTCCGCTTATAATTGATAAACGGATTTTCTACTTCCTTCGAGAAAGTTCATCATACCAATCGGGTATGATCTACTTGCAATTGGTAAGTAGTTTTTTGACGTAATTTTCACATCACTCCATCTAGGTGTGATGTTTAAGATTCCACTTAATAGTGGGTTTTCATTTCCGAGGTGCTCATCATCCCAACTGGGTATGATGTGAAAAACCCACTCGCTCGTAAATACAGTGAATCCTTCTTAACCAACTTTTCGTCTCCTCGCGAGTTTGTCTTAGTTGGCGTTCCCAGTACTTCGCATTCCCACATGATAAGAACATCATTGTTCATTATACTTTAGCTTGATAGCTTTCATTCATCAAGAATGAATAAAATACCCAACTTTTCAATTAATTGCAATTAGGTACCTAAAGTTCTTTTTCTTTAACTTTAGGTCCTAATGCCGATTTTTTCCAAAATTGAGTCCCAAAACTTCAAAATTTTACTTTGGGGCCTCAATTTATTCAAAATTAAAAAAAGAGGTTCAAGTTTCCCAAATTCTCAATTTGGTCCCGAATGTTTCCAAAATTACCATTTTGCCCCTACTTTACAAAAATGGTAAATTTCACCCCAAAAATTTACCAATTGGTCTGCGAACATGTTTTACATGCCCAATTGGTCCTTAATTTTAGCAAATTGCACTTTAGTCCTTCGAATTTTTGAAATCCCCAATTTTTCTCCAAATTTCAACCTTTCAACTTGGCTGAATTCAATTTCATAAATTGACCGATCAAACGAGGTTAATTGTTAAAATTAGGGTTGATTTAAGTTCCTACACATCCATATGATTCAATTGCACTTTGAATCACATGAATTGATGTTAGAATGAGCTCAAACGGAGCTTCACCGGAAAATTAAATGTAGAGAGAGAAAGCTTCAAAAGCTTAGCGTCGAGGGTGCGGCAGTCTGAGCATTCGATCTGGACCGATAGCTCTCATCCTGAGGTTAATCCGAGGATCAAGAATTACCTCAATTCATGTTGAATTGAGAGAGAATTTGGTTAGTAAATATCTATTGGTTCTCTCTCTAACACCGATCAAAATTCATAAAAGTGAGCCAATTTGGCTTACCTTTCTGCTCTATTTTGGTTGTAGGAGGGCTGAGGGAGTGTTGGGAGAGCTTCATTTGGCCTGAGAAGGGCTCCAACTGGCTGATTTCAGCTCAACAGAAATAGGGCAACTTCGGTCCGTAGGAGTTGCTTCACTGTTCAATCACGCCGGCAGTTCTCCAGTGATCCTCGGAGCAATTGGAGACTACCACCATGTAGCTGATTTCTTCCTGAGTCTAAGTGTAAACCCCACACATTTGAGTTAAGGAAAACCGGGAAAAGAACCGGTCAAACCGAATAAGAAAACAAAACCGGTTTACATTTGGGAATAAACAATATGAAAATTTACAACTTTTGGTTGATCCAAAGGATTTATTAAATATTGGAAAAGAAACTTAAGACAAATTAGAAAACAAAAACCACATTGGTTCAGGTGAACTAGATTCCATAAGAACTTCAAAATTAAGCGTGCTTACCTTAGAGTAGTTTGAGGATGGGTGACCTCCTAGGAAGTATGATTTTTTGTAACCCGAAATTTCGGTCAAAAAGTTTTATGCGAACGTACAGCTTATCATAAATAGCCATCAATTATTGTATATTTAATTATTGGAATTAATACCGAAATTAAATTATTGGAATTAATACCGATAATTTATGGCAATATTAATACTAGTAATAAATCTCGCCCATTTAATACACGGGTTTTACGACTATATAAAGAGGTTATCCCCATTTCATTCTCCTCACACCTGAACATCTCTCTCTCTCTCTCTCTCTACTGCTCCATTTCCCAGTAAAGCTCGAACCAGAGCTTCGACTTGAACAAAAGTCGGGCTCTTTAGAACCGGGGAGAAGACAACTATCTGATAGCAAACTCCAGTCAATCCGAGAATCGTTGGAGAAGCGCCGACATGTTGGAATAGTGAAGCAACTCCGGCGGACCGAAGCTACCCTATTTCGGCCAAGCTGGAATCGGCCATTTCAAGCCCTCATCAGGCCAAACCAAGCCCTCCCAACACTTCCTCAGCCTTTCCACAGTCGAATTAGGACCGAAAGGTAAGCCAATTCGGCTCCCCTTTATAATTTTCGATCGGTGCTAGAGAGAGAATCGATCAAATTTCAATGACAAAATTCTAATCCAATTCCACATCAATTGATACAATACTTGATTTTAGGATAAACCTTAAGACGAGACCTATCTGCCCAGATCGAAAGCTCGGACTGTCGTGCCTTCACCGGTGAGTAATCGAAGCTTTCTCTCTCTATAGTCTGTTTTCCGGAAAAGCTCCGTTTGAGCTCGTTCCGACGTTAAAATCTGCGATTCAAAGTTTCTTAGAATCGTATGAACATACAGGAACTCAATTTCAACTCCAATTTCAATAATTAGAAGGGTTTGATCGGTTAATTTGATAAAATAAAATTCGGGAGTGTTGAAGAGTTGAAATTGGGGAAAATTTTGGGGATTTTCGAAATTCAAAGGGGCCAAAATACAATTATATGAAATTGAGGGTCAATTGGGCATGAAAATAATGTTGGAGGACCAATTGAGGAATTTTGGAAATTTTGGGGAAAAACTTGCCATTTTTGTGAAAGAAGGGCAAAATGGTAATTTTGGAAAAATTGGGGAACCAAATTGGAAATTTGAAAAAATTAAACCCCTTTTTGGTGAAATTGAATAAATTGAGGTCCCACAATAAATTTTAAAAGTTACGGGACTCAATTTGAGGAAAAACCGAGATTAGGGTCTTAAAGTTAAAGAGAAATAACTTTAGGGACCTAATTGCAAATAACTAAAAGTTTGGGTTTTCTCATTCATTAATGAATGAAGGTTGTTATGCCGAGTAATAATAAACAAGGTTGTTCATATCGTGTAGGAACGTTAAATACTGGGAACGCCAGCAAGGACAAGCTCGCGTGAATACAAAGAACCAGTCTAGTGGAAATCACGGCATTAACGGGTGAGTGGGTTTACTAACATCATACCCGGTTGGAGATGATAAGTGCCTCGATATAAAAACCCATTTTTTAGTGGTATTTTAATCATCACTACTTAGAGAAAGTGATGTGAAAGTTATGCGAAAAAAACTAATTACGGGTTGTAAGTAGATCATACCCGGTTGGTATGATGAGACTTCCTCGAAGGAAGTTGAAAACCCGTTCATCGGTTATGAACGGAGATGTCCTTATACCAGTCAGTATGATGGACAGTAAAAACCTATTTTTGTCAGAAGTGCTCTCCCCTGATTGTGTGCCAATGCTTAAACAATTTAGGAGACCTTCTCGACGGGAGCTCGAATAGCTCTAATAGGTCGGGGGCCTCGATTTTGGAACTTGGGGGCTAAATGCCCGATTTTTGAAAATCTCGTACAATGGGCCCAAGGCTAGTTGGCACGAGCAGGAGCTAGTAAATGAACATGATATATGTGCCATAAAACTTAATAAGTGAATTTTTTGGCCATGGTACCATGATAGGACCGACATGCTCAGTCAACTAGCGGCAGTGCGACATGACAGGTCGACGGACTAGTCAAGACAAACAGCTGCGGGTTGAGTTGAGAGTCGGGGCCGTTGGACTAGTGGCACCACAGATTACATGGTAATATAAGAAAACATTGTTTGTGCATGCACTGTGAGTACGGGATCATCAAGATGCCCATGAGGGGTAGTGATGCATCCTAAGGGCATTGGACGACCTGGTGGCTATAAGGGCGGTTCGTCGTTCCAGGTGTCTGTGCGAAATTTGGAGTAGCACAAAGCGCATGAGACCGGGGTGGGGACAGGATGAGGTCTCTGTCCTCATACGGACATGAAGAAGTGATTTTGGGATTGTGGGTCGGATGTCACATACATCCACTCATTCCCAAGGTAGAAGTGGTCGTACTTCTATCCGGGTGGCAGGAAAAGTCGCTCCGAAGCCACTAGCGGGTTCAGTAGTGATACTAACTTGCGAATGTGTGTAACCTTCATGATGAAGGATGTGTGTTGGGTGATGACACACTGTGGTAACTAAGAAATAATGGAAAAACTCAAATTTTTAAATAAAGGGATTTTTGAAAACAAAGGAGTCTGGTACACTCCATATAAATATTTTTCTTAAAAGTCAAAAGCTCTTAAAAACCCATTCACTGAGTAGTCGTACTCACCCCCTCTCTTATATCCCTTTCAGGAAATCCTGGAAAGCCTCCCCTTAAAGACCGTCAACTAAGATGCTTGTAAGACAGGTACGTACAGTTTTAAATTTCATGCAGTTTTGATTATGCTATTACAGGAAAAAGGTGTAAGTTAAAGGACGCCTTACTCTTTATGGTTTACGATAAGGAGAAACCCTTTAATAAACCGGGAGAGTGGCGGGTTGATCATGGGGATCCGACCAAACTGGGTCAGGGCGTGACACTTGGACTTGTCTTTAACCATATATCATTTTTAAAGTACTTCTCCAATGGTTATTCTCCCTCTTCTATCCTTCAGGGATGGTAATACGTTGTCCCTCTTTTGTCTGTTGATATTCCTTGACTGTCATCATTGTTATCTAATTATCTGTTTTGCCTTTGACGTTATATTCCTTATAACCGTATTGGTTTCCTCACTTATTCGTCTTTTCTCAACTTCCTTATTGGGTCTTTTAGATTTCAAGTCTTTGAGTTTCCCAATACCTACTAACTTGCTGAGATTCTTCCTTTCTTATGTTATTCCTCATTCCCAATGGCGTCCCTTTCCTTAAGTACTTTTCTTATTCTTAGTCCATTCTCACTCACTCCGTGATCACTTCACGATTCTCTATTTCGAGTTAGTTCCTTTCTTTCTCATACGACATCCTTTTGATGTTGTCTTCCTATTTACCCGTTACCTGGGTTTAACTTACCCCTTTGGATCCTTATAAGTGCTCTTCTTTTGCACTTGATCTTTTCATATACAACAGTTCATCTTTGAGGAGCTTATGTTCTTTTCAATTCTGTTAGTCTCATTTCCTCCAAATTGGGACACATATATTTTTATAAGGTTCCCTTCCTTGGTAAGTTTATACTCCTTTTTTTTTCTCCTGAAATTTTCCTCTAGTTTTATCATTGTAAATGTCGAACCTTTAAATGACATTCCTTGATGCCATTCTCTCCTTCTTCACTTTTGCCCTTGCAATCCTACAGGTACTTCTTATGTACATCATCTCCATTATTACCCTTTTTCCAATACTTAATTTATTTCTCTGAGGTAGACTTTGCATTCCCTTAGTTTCCCCATCTCCTGATCATCATGCATAACACTTATTTAGCCTTTTCATAGTTTTCAAGTAGTTACTCCTGTTTTATCCATTGATCTATTTAAGGCTTTCTTCTGTCTTTATTTCTCAAAGGTTTTGACATTTCCATCTTTTCCTTCTCCACTGGGATTATGACCTTCACAAGGGTCAATTTGTTAATTGTCTCGCTCATTTTATCCTCTTAGTTATATATTTTGAGAAGATTGTCTCTCAAATCTCCTTGTCTTTGGTATCCATCCCTTTGCCATATTTTGGGTATGATTCTTACTACTTTTTGATCCTTCTTGGAGTGTTATTTGTTTCTTGGATGATCTAGTTGTCATGGATTATTTCCTTCAATCGAATATATCTAAAATCTTCATTCGGTTCCCTACTCTCTTGCAAGTAAATCATGCTTGGCCTTCCAGGTATTTACTTAGTCGCCTATGTCCATTAATAAGGTTCTAGTTCCTGCTCTAGTTTATGATATCTCATCTGTTGATTTCCTTAGCTTGGAACTTCCTACTATTCCCCTTCCTATCTTCATTCTTCTTCTAGGAACTCCCATACTGGGATATTCATGTTCATTTTCCTTATTGCTCCTTGAAATTTCTCCCTTCATTCTTTCCTATACTTCTTGACCCTTGCATAGTGATTCACTCTAGCTTTCTCACCTATCTTCTATTCCTTTATTATTCACATCCTTATCTCCAAACAAAGTCATTTATTACTATCAAGTTCCTAAGGATGTGTGTCCTAATTCTTTCCAAGTATTGGTATTATTTCCAGAGTTGCATTCTATCATACTTCTTTCTCTTCTCTTTTCCTTGTCTTGTCTTACATGTCTTAATATATTTAGTTTTAACCTTCTTTCTTTCTTCCATATTAACTTTCATTCCTTTGGAATAGTCTATTTGTTTACTCTTATCCTTTGAACCGTTCCTTAACTCCTTAGACTAATCACTTGTTCTTTTAATGCTCACTCCCTTTTGTTTTAACTTGTCTTTCCTTCCCTTAGTTAGGATTTGTCTTCCTTGGGTGAACTATAAGAGTTCCTTCCTTGCCAAATCTCATTGTACTTTTGAGGAAATATTTTTTTAAAGGTTAAGGTTAACTAGAAATCACGCATTTTTACTTTCTTGGGTGTTTTTCTATCCTTTTATGTTGATCTTTATTAGCATACATTCACTACTTAAATTTATCAAGGGAACTCAAAAGTTTTATCAGGAAGAATTTAACTTCATTCATTCAAGAAATTTTCTTGCCATAATTGGTTTATTATAGAAATTTTCTACCCCCTAATCCCTTGGGGTCATAGGCCAAGAGTTAGCCTAAGAATGGTCGTGGGATTCTTGATCAAAAGGCTCTAAGGAACTAGTTGGGGTCCATTCGTATTCCCTTAGGGGACGAATTTCATGTATGGCCTCCAATCTATACCGCCTTAGTACCTCTACCTCGCACTCATGTGTCCACTTCATCCATTGGTAGGGATTGAAGTTGGGCTGAGTAGGTGGGGTTACTTGGTGGACTTTCATGAAGGTGGCATACACACACCAATAATTGTCCTATACCTCCTTCTTGGTTGGATTCTTCTCTGGTTGTTGTGGGGCTGGAGGAGGGGTTGGGTTCCTAGGAAGAGGTATCAATCCCTCTTGTCTTGGAGGAGGGTATGTGATGCATTCTAGTTCCAAAAGGGCTCCCGCCAGTTTTCGATAGTCTTCCACCATGTCCTTGGTTACTCTTTTCTCGCCATTTAAGAATCTTTGAATGGCTTCCTCCCTTGGGTTGGGTGTCTTTTTCAAGGTTATGGGTGGAGGATTGGATTTCACAGCGAACTTACTAGGGATTATCCTCCCTACATGATAGTTAAAGTTTGATTAATGTCAAGGCATAATATTGATAATGTTTCAAGGGAACTTAGCTCTGATACCACTCAAGTTGTCATGCCCCGACCTAGTTTGGTCATATCCCTGTGAACAACTCGCCGCTCTCTTGGTTCAAGAGGGGTTTCCCCCTTCTTTAATTCAAGAGGAGCAAGGCAAAATTTTAACCTTGTTCCTTGGAATAACATATATTAATAAAAATGCAACTTAAAATAAATAAGCATACATGACAAAGGTAAGGCCTGGTGTTATCCCTAATCATTTCCTAAAAAGGGATAAAAAAAAAAGGTAGATGAGTTTCTACAACTCAGTGAATGGGTAATTTTAAAAAATAAAGTTTTAGAAAAATAGTTTTTGAATTGGAGTGTGTCAGACTCCTTATTTCCTTTAAGATATTTCATCCTCAAAGTTTCAGTTTTCAAAGTCATTTCTCAACATTAACCACAACGATGTGTTTATCAACCAACACATACCCTTCATCATGAAGGTAACACACATTCGTAGGGCAACATATCCACTGTACCCACTTGTGGCATCGGAGTGACTTTATCGGTCACCAAGATAGAAGCCCGCCCACTTCTTTCTTGAGAATGAGTGGATGTATGTGACATGTGACCCTCAATCCCGTAAAGAAAAAAATCCATTTCCGTATGAGCTCCAAGTTCCAAAACCGAGGCCTCCGACCTATCTAAGCTATTCGAGCTCCCGTCAAGAAGGTGTCCCAAAAAGTTTAAGCAGTGGCACACAGTCAAGGGAGAGCACCTCTAACAAAAATCAACTTTCAGTTGTCCATTTCACCAATCGAGTGTAAGGACATCTTTGCTCATAATCGATAAGCGGGTTTTCTACTTCCTTCTAGGAAGTTCATCATACCAACTGGGTATGATCTAATTACAATCGATAAGTAGTTTTTTCATGTGTTTTCTTACATCACCCTAAGTTTGATGTTAAAATCCCACATTTTAGCGGGTTTTTCATTTCTGATGTGTTTATCATCCCAACCGGGTATGATATAAAAATCCCACGCCCCCCTGAATGCCATAAATCCTTATTAACCAGCTTTCATCTCCTCGCAAGCTTTGTCTTAGTTGGCGTTCCCAATACCTCATGTTCCTACACGATATAAACATCTTGTTCATTATCCTTTAGCTTAAAAACCTTCATTCATTATTAATGAATAAAATATCCAACTTTTTAAATATTTACAATTTGGTCCCTAATGCCGATTTTCCCACAAATTGAGTCTTGAAAGTTCAAAATTTTACTTTGAGACCTCAATTTATTCCAAATTACATAAAGGGGTTCAAGTTTCTCAAATTCCTAATTCGGTCCCCAGTTTTTCCAAAATTACCATTTTGCCCCTACTTTACAAAAATGGTAAGTTTCACCCCAAAAATTTTAAAAATTGACCAATTTGTCATCCATCATTTTTATCATGCCCAATTGGCCCTCAATTTTTGGAAATTGCACTTTAGTCCCTCGAATTTTTGAAATCCTTAATTTTTCCTCCAATTTCAAATGATTTCATCAAATTTACCGATCAAATGAGTTTATTATTGAAATTGAAGTTAGATTTGAGTTCATACACCTCCATATGATACAATTGTACTTTCAATCGCAAGATTTGACATCAGAACGTGTTCAAACCAGCTTTGCTAGAAAACTGAACGTAGAGAGAGAAAGCTTCGAAAGCTTACCGTCGGGGCGCGGCAGTCCGAGCTTTCAATTTGGGTAGATAGCTCTCGTCCTAAGGTTACTCCTAGAATCAAGAATCACCTTAATTCATGTCGAATTGAGGAAGAATTTGGTCAGTAAAGATTAGTTGGTTCTCTCTCTAGTACCGATCGAAATTCATAGAGGGGAGCCAAATTGGCTTACCTGTTTGCTCTAATTCGATCGTAGGAGAGCTGAGAAGGTGTTATGATAGCTTGATTTGGCCTGAGGAGGGCACGAATTGGCTGATTTCAACTTGACAGAAATAGGGCAGCTTCGGTCCGCCGAAGCTGCTTCACTATTCGATCACACCGACCTTTCTTTGGTGACCCTCAGAGCAATTGGAGACTACCACTGTGTAGTTGACTTCTCCCGAGTCTAAGGAACCCAACCATGCCTTCTTTGGCTCAGAAAAGACCCTATGTCAGAGCTCTAGTTCGAGCTTCATCGGAAAACTGAGTAGCTGAGAGAGAGTGGGGTTTTTAGGTGTGTAGAAGATGAATGGAGGGGAGCTCGCGGACTCTCCAACCGTCCGTTTGGCACCTTAATGGTAGTCATTGATGGCTTGAAATGTGCTGAACGGAAATGTTTCCTCTTTGCCGGGGCTGGTTCAATTTTCCTATGAGAGAACAGTGTTGTCATCTGAAGGAAGAAGACGACACTGTTCTGAACTGAACTGGTCCGGTCCAAACCTGGTACAATGCTTAAACCGACCGGTTCAGGCCTGATTCGACTGAGTTTTTCAAAATTAATAATTTCTAAATTTATATAATTCATTATCTATCCAATGGTGGCCTCAATTCTCCAATTTAAATTTTTAAAGCCACCTAGAAAAATTAATTTAGCATCCGGTTCAATAGTGATTCAAACCGGTCCAATTCAGTTCAATCCAGTTCGGATCCGGTTCACTTGAACCGGTATGGTTTTCATTTCCAAATTGTCCTAAATTTCTTTTCCAAAGTTTTTATAACCCCTTTGGGTCACTCGAGAGTTATAAATTTCTCAATTTTCCTGTTCTCTGTGATCGGAGTTTGTGAACCGGTTCGGTTTTCTCACTCGGTTTGACCGGTTCTTTCCCCGATTTTTCCTTAACTCCGAAGTGCAGGGTTTACAGATAAATAGTGTTGTCATCCCAATGAAAAAGACGAAACTTTCTGGACCGGACCAGTCTAGTCCGATCGGGTTCAATGGCGAAAATCGGACAGCTCAAGCCCAATTCAACCAGTTTTCTCAAATCTAAAAATTTCTAAATTTGTCTAAATTCATTTCTTATCTAATGGTGACATCAATTTCTCAATTTGATCATTTGAAGTCACAAAGAAAAATGAATTTACAGATCAGTTCATGTATAGTTCAATCCGGTTTAAGTCTAGCTCACCTTGAACCGTTCCAGTTTTCCCATCCAATTTACTTCATAGTTCTTTCCCATAATTTTCATGACTTTTTGGTCACTTGAGATTTTTTAATTTCTCATTTTAACCCCTCTTTTTCATTCTCGGTTCCCTAAGTGGTTCGGGTTTCTCATTAAATTGACTGGTTTTTTCCTGATTTTCCGTGATAAGAGATGACACGTTTCACATGCTAATTCACCTAACTATGAGAGAACACATGAGGGTGTCGGTTGTGGTAGAGGGTTCGTGACCCCCATACTCCAGTTCCCTCTCTGGTATCGTCCAAGAAAGGTGGTACATTCAAGGGAGTATAATGTATATGTATGGGGTATGAGTAGTCCATTTGTGTGCGAGCCTCTGTGCCCAACATGAGCGGGAGAGCAACATGAGTTTCGCGAGGACCCTAGGGTGCCGAGGCACAGGACTAGGAGATAACATAAGTGATGTGACAGTTGTGGGAAGAGTGTCATGGGCCACCCACACTCCAATTCTCCAACCTGGTATTGCCCAAGAGACAATACATCTCAGGCGTATGTGTGTTTGTTTTAGGCCCATAAGTTGTCCATGTTTTGATTTAGTCCCAAGTTGTTGGGTCTAAGCATGGGTTGTGAATTGTCCTAGCGTGTCGCCCGAGCTTAGCCATGCTTTGTGTGCGGGAAGTCCCCATGATTGTATAAACACATTAGAGACGTGGGATAGAAATAGAGAAAATCGAGAATAACTCGATCATAGCATAAACTATGAGTTTGATGGCTCAAGACTTAGGTCTCAAAGGGCAAATGGTAAACCATGAGACTGGTAGGGGTATTACAAGTAGAGGAAATAGAAATCTATTATAGGTAGTTTATGGGAAATATATGGATCGTAAGCGTTATACTAGTACGACGTAAATATCCTACTCACTAAATTGTGAGCTCACCCGCAACCCTAAACATATGTGCAGATAAGTTGAAAAAGCGCTACAAGAAGCGAGAAGGCATACTCATGCCCGAGATAGCTTCACTTATTGATTACTAAAATTTAATCCTTCATATTGTTTTATAGCTATTCACGTAAATTTTGAGAATATATTATCAAGGCTTTCACAAGAACTTTTAAATGAAAATTCAAAATTTTTACTTTTTTTTAAAAGAGTATTCCAAAGTTCTCAGGATTTTGTTACGTGGAAGTTGTATTTGCGGATATACCTACCACTGTAATATAAAGGATTGGCGGTTGATAACATTTTAGATAAAATAATAATAGAAAAAAATATAATAAATAAATTATATCGAATTGAAAATTACTGGGAATTTTCTCAATATGGAAAAAACAAAAATAAGAATAAGATACAATATTCGATAAATCTCTACATACTATGAAACTTATCGAATTTCTTTCAAAACAAGTCGACCGTCTGTGGGTAGAAGCTTAAAAGCCCACACGATTACACGTTCTGTTTCAATCGAGAAATGCAGCGTTAAACTTTAACTCGTAGTGAATATACAACATCAAATCAAATTGGTATAAAAACTGAATTTAACTCATCTCGATTGTATCTAATATTTTGACAACGACAGAAATTAGTGAAAGAATAATTAGAAATTTTATTTTAATATATTAAAATTTATTCAAAAATTATACTCATAAAATCGGAATAAATAAAATTTTATTTTGTCTTATTATATATTTTGCACACTCAACATGTTACATGTGAGAGCTCAAAACTTGTTGCCTATAAAAATATATCAATTCAATTAGATATATAATTTTGTCACCAAACCAATTTAAAGTTTGATCAAAATTATAGGTATGGTTTTTTAGATCTCAAAAAGGTGATACTTAGTTGAGTTCGTACCCTATTTAATGAACTCCATCAGCAGTTTGTACAAGTTCGGGTTGGATGAACTCACCTTTAAGTCACCTTTAAGTCAGGTATGAGATTAATGAAATATAATAAAAAATTATATATTTTTTTAAGTACATATATTATATGTGCACTAAATATGGTAAGACCTAAGAAACTAAATTGGTTGGGTGGGTTCAACATTTTTCTAATGTTAGAGTTTAGTAAAATTACTTTTTAAAAGTTTTAAATGCTTAATGGACGGAGAATCGTATAGATTCCAAATAGTAATGTTTTATAATGTTGAAGTAGCATCTCGGCTCATGTGTGTTGCCTAAACCATTTGCATAAGGAAATGGAAATGATGAATTTAATGGGAAGAAAAAAGATAAAAGGTGTCCCAATTTAAAGAGATTTTTTTTAAAAAAATACATTATTATGTTAGTGAGCATTTTCCATAATGCTTTGATTTTTTTCTCTTTATCCAAAATATTTTTTCTCAATATTTTTTCTAAAGTATTCAAAGTATATTGAGTGATGACTAATATATTAATGTGGTTAAAATGCTTTGAATTTCTTTGAATTGATAATTTGTCATAAAAATAGCTTTTAATATATATATATATATATTCTGCCCCAAAAAAAATCAAACATTTTTTTCTGTTAAGTCGACTATCCATGTGACACACTTGATAAGAGGAATTGGTCGGCTGGATCGATCATCATCATTATGATCAACCTGTTTTCCTCAATATGGAAAGTGACAGCACCACTCTATACACCAAACATAGGAGCTCCAAATTTTGTTTAGAGGCCATAAGATAAGAGATAAGAAGAAAATTACTATTAACAATTATTTTTTTCTCTTTTTCATTATTATTTTGTCTCCTTTTTTTTTCCATGAGACTATAGTCCTAAAATGAAGCATTTTAATTATTTGATGGATGGCTCTTACTATCAAATCCGCAATCTTCCTCTCACCTCATCTTTTGGTGATGAGGGGAGAGGGCAATTTATTGAGGAACAAACAAGTGTGACCAAGTTTGATAATGAAATCTCACAGCTTTTGGAGAAAGAAGAGGTGCCTTCAATTATTTGCTTCCTCCCTTTTTCTTCACCTTTTCCCCATTTTTTCAGTTTTACCCTACATAAAAAAACCTACTTGGATAATTATAACTAATCAATCAACTAAATTACAATAATAATACTAAATTTAATAAAAATTGATACTTTAATATCAAATCTTTTTAAAAAACTATTTTGGTACCAAATTTTAGTAAAAAGCGACAACTTAATATCAGATATATTAGTATAACTTTTTGCATCAAATCTAGGATAAAATCGATGCATTTATTGTTTACTTCTAAAACTAAATTAATTTATTTTATGTCACTAAAATAATTTTGAAATTAATGAAATCTATAAAAAAAGATTTGAAATTAATTTATTTAAATATTAGATATTAATTTATGATTATTTATAAATATTTAATGTCATTAATATAATTTAATTATAATTAATATAAATTCGATTTAAGTGATTATAGACTAATAAAAAAAATCTAGTCATAAAAGTTTTTTTTTCATATATTCATTACAATTTTCCATTTTTATTTCAAATCTGGATTATGAAACGTGGTTGGGAAATCGAAGGTAATCATGCCTGGCCAACTTTTGCTGGTTGGTGGTTGCCACTTCAGTAGAGGGCAGATGAAAGGAATTCATGGGTGGAAAGGATATTATCATTTTTTTTTCTTCTACTGTGTCCCTTTTTATAAAGCATACATTACAACTATTATAATTATGATTCATTAATAGTCTGATATCAAGAACAATTATTAATTCAACCAATATGTTAGAAAATTCCTTACCTCACCAAAGAAAGAAACCTTTCTAAATTTTATTCTGCTTAAAAATGATGGAAACCGTTAACCGATGAGAGGATGCTTAACATAAATCATAAAGGAGAAGGGGAAAAAAAATAAAGTTCTTACAAGAACGGTATAGAGGTAAAGAGAGAGTATGCAATTGAAGGGCACCGAGCTCCAATATCAATAATGAAGAGCGGCACCAGCAGCGGTGGTGGAGAGATAGTCCAAGTTCAGGGCGGCCACATCATCCGCTCCACCGGACGGAAGGACCGCCACAGCAAGGTCTACACCTCCAAGGGACCCCGGGATCGCCGCGTCCGCCTATCTGCCAACACGGCCATCCAGTTCTACGACGTCCAGGACCGCCTAGGCTTCGATCGCCCCAGTAAGGCTGTCGACTGGCTCATCAAGAAGGCCAAGTCCTCCATCGACAAGCTATCTGATCTTCCTCCCTGGAACCCCTCCGCATCAGCGGGTCCCTCCGCGGCCGAAGACTCCAGATCCAGAGAAGTGCCGCCCTCACAGGAGCTGCCAAGAGGCTACGCCGTCGCCGGCGGTTCCTCCTCTTTCATGGCTTCTCCTCGGCATCTGGACGACTCTGATGCCATGAAGCTCTTCTTTCCTACGAGCATTGCTGTCGCATCCTCGTGCTTCACTGGCTACACCGTCCCGCCGGAGATGGTAGCTCGAGCCGTCCACCAAGGAGAGGATCTCGGGCTCTCCCTCCACCCGTTTCAGCACAGCTCCGGCGGCCTCCAGTCTTCGAGCAACCGGACCATCTTCACCTCACCGGCCGAGTCTCTTGGGCCGGGCTGCAGCAATTATCCGCCTAGACTGATGGGTTGGCCGGGGGGAGACGGTACTGGTGGTGCAGAAGAGAGCCGAGGAATTGCTGACGGACATGGGTTTCTGATGAGTCATCAAGGCGGCAGTGGCTCCGGCTCGGCCTTGATGATGGTTAATCCTCAAAGGGGAACCCTTCAGTCCAGTTTTTCCGGTAGCTTTGACGAATCATCCATAGTCTCCATGCCATCGGACAGTCACCATCGGAACAACCCACCAGTGGCGGTGGCGGAGGCTCATCAGCCTCCGTTTCTCAGTGGGCGGTTTGGTTCAGACAGTTTGACGCACTTTTACTATACTTCTAGGGTTCATGGTAGCAGCAGTCATGACCAGCAGCACCATCACGGCATGATATCCGATGGGGCGTCGTCGTCCACTTCTGCGAGCTCCGACAATCAATGAGCTTTTGACAACCCAGGTGAGCTCGAGAATTATCACAACCAACCGCTGCTTTTTGGTTATCTCAAAAGCCTAATTTCATATTGAATGTTGATGGATCTGATATTGAATAATATAGTGGCCGCGACCAAAATTTGATTGGATCATTTCTTCTGTACCCATTCAATTAGGATCTTTCCACAATCTCAAAGTGGAAAATCATCCTTCCATCAAGTCAATGGCAGCGGCAAGTTAGAATATACTTGGAGTCAAGAATGATGACATGTTGTAAACCTATTACCACTTACTATTGAGATATTTTTATGCCCGACAATGATGGTTTTTCCCCTTTTAGAAAAAAAACTATTATATTATCCAAGTGCTTTGCTTTATATAATATGTACGAGTGGATTCTTTTTTTTTTTTTTTTGCAGTGGATTCAACTGCTTCATTTGTCTATAATATGGTGAGCACTCCTGAAATTCTTTTCATCTATATATATTATCTATCCATTCCAAAGATTGTTACATACATCTTATTTAGCTGATAAAGTCTAATTGAATTTCTTTTATATAGATTTCATTTGAATGTTGAAGCATTCATAGGACATGACAGTATATTATACATAATGAAATATGCTCGGTCGTTATTTTAGAAATTGGATCCGATAGGGCGGTCAACTTGCTTAACAGGAAACCCGGTGCTATTCCCATTCGGTCATATAATAAAATCGGTTCCTGTTCTAGGTAACAATCGAATAAGACCCCTTGAACTGGCCGGTTTTGTGGATTCAACATGGCGCAATGTTCAACTGTATTACATGGGCTCTTAAAAGCCCAAGCCCATACATGTGAAGGCATCTGGCTAGGCCTAGAACTAGTTCAAATATTCTAGGCCTATAGGCCCAATTACAAGTCGGAAATATGAGACCCCACCGACTTCTGATATATTGTTCACGCTGTATATAAACTCCATTAGAGCAAAAAAAACAAAAGCTCCAAAACTCTTATAGAAACATAATAATTTCAATAAAATTTTCTTTTCTTTTAAATTATTTACAGTCATAGTAATAATTGAATATTATTTATCCATATTCTTATATTATGTAATTCTGACTAAGTTTACAAAAATTACTGAACTAGTTGAAAAATTAAATAAAAGTCCGAGAGAAAAATATATAATATCATGATATTCCCGCTCATAGGGAATTCATCCACGTTCCCAATCATCACTTCAACTATTATGCACTCCTTGTCCTCTCTCTAGCCTTTTAGGGAGAGTTTTCTCCTCTCAACCTGGAGAGTATTTTTAGCCAAGATCCCCAGTGGTGGCTCGATGGTTTTTGCTCCTTTTCGGTCTTTTTGATCGAAAGTTTTTTATTTTTTCACCTTTGGATTAATTTCATAATGAAGATATCATCGTTAAATTCCTTCAGTTCATGTAATCTGCAACTTTGTTCCTATATGAACTGTAATGTGGGGAAACTTAAGTTCTCTGGTCAACCGTCACTTCTTTACATCTACACTGGTGGGTGGGTTCTCACTTTTGTGTCTGATGTAATTTTCTGTTTTCAATGAAGCTCAGGTTTACCAGATCATGGAAGAACCTTTTCCAAATTATCTGAAGCAGTGCAGGTCTACACTGCCTAAGCTGAACACTAAAATATCAGGTGCTACTTGTTGCCTCCCCTAAGCTTACGTGCAATCTTATTCTTGAACGAATTTGTCAAAAGCCCCATGGATCGTTTCCTCCAAACATCGGATTTAGAGTGATGGATTCGATGAATCTTGAGCTTCCTATATAAACACCCCCTTCTCATTTATCCTCTACACACCTAAAAATCTCACTTTCTCTTATTTGCTTAGTTTTCAGGCGAAGCTCAAGCCACAACTCTGATATAGGGTCATTTCTGAGCCAAACAAGGTGAGATCGGGTTCTAAAAACTGGGGAGAAGTCAGCTACACGGTGGTGACATCCATTTGTTCCGAGATTCGCTGGAGAAGCACCGACATGATCGAACAGTAAAGCAGCTTCGACGGACCGAAGCTGCCTTGTTTCGATCGAGTTAAAATCGGCCAATTCGAGCCCTCCTCTGGCCAAACCAAGCCCTCCTGACACCTCCTCAGCCCTTTCACGGCCAAACTAGGACCGAAAGGTAAGCCAATTTGACTCTCCTTTGAAATTTTTGATCGATGTTAGAGAGAGAGTCAGTTGAATTTCAATGACGAAATTCTAATACAATTCGACATCGATATCATTCTTGATCCTAGGAAAAACCTCTGGAGGAGAGCTACTTGCCTAGATAGAAAGCTCAAACCGCCATGCCCTCACCGGTGAGCAATCGAAGCTCTCTCTCTATAGTCTTTTTTCCGGCAAAACTTTGTTTGAGTTTGTCCCAGTGTTAAAATTCATAATACAAAGTTCTATGGAATCGTATAAACATGGAGAAACTCAATTTCTATTTCAATTTAAACAATTAGTGGTTTTTTATCGGTCAATTTGATGAAATCAAATTCGGTTGTGTTAAATAGTTGAAATTGGGGATTTTCAAAAAATTCGAGGGACCAAAATGAAATTTTCTAAAATTGAGGGTCAATTGGGTATGATAAAAATATTAGAGGACAAATTGAGGAATTTTAGAATTTTTGGGGTAAAATTAACCATTTTTGTAAATGAACGGCAAAATGGTAATTTGGTAAAAGTTGGGGGACCAAATTGGAAATTTGGGAAATTAAACCCCTTTCTATGAAATTGAATAAATTGAGGTCCCAAGGGGAATTTTAACAGTTTTGGCACTCAATTTGAAGGAAAAACCGGTATTTAAGGACTTAAAGTTAAAGAAAAATAACTTTAGGGAACTAATTGCAATTAAATAAAAGTTTAGTTTTTCCCATTCATTTGGATTGAATGAAGGCTATTAGGTCGAGAAATAATGAACCGAGATGTTCGTGAAGCACCAGAAACGCCAAAAAGGACAAGCTCGCGTGAAATCAAGGAATTGGTCTAGTAGAATTCACGGCAGTTATGGGTGAGTGGGATTTTATATCTTACCCAGTTGGGGATGATAAGTACCTCAAAATGAAAACCCACTATCAAGTGGTATTTTAAACATCACAACTTAGAGGAGTTATGTAAAAATCATGCGGAAAAACCACTTACTGGTTGTAAGTAGATCATACCCGGTTGGTATGATAAAACTTTCTCGAAGGAAGTTGAAAACCCATTCATCGGTTATGAGCGAAGATGTCCTTATACCCGGTCGATATAATGTATAGTTACAAATATATTTTTGTTGGAAGTGCTCTTCCTCGACTATGTGCTAATGCTTAAACTATTTGGGAGACCTTATTGACGAGAGCTCGAATAGCTCTTATAGGTCGGGGGCCTCGATTTTGAAACTTGGGGGCTATTATGCCCGGTTTTAAAAATCTCGAACAGTAGGCCATAGGCTAGTGGGCACGAGCAAGAGCTCGTAAACAAACATGAGATATGTGCCATAAAACTTTAATAAATGAATTGTTTGGTCATGGTACCAAGACAGGATCGACACCGTCACGCCTCGACCCGGTTTGGTCGGATCCCCGTGATCAACCCGCCACTCTCCCAATTTATTAAAGGGTTTCCCTTATTGTAAACTGTAAAGACTAAGACGCCCTTTAACCTGCACCTTTTTCCTGGAATATCATAATTAAAACAACATGAAATTTAAAACTGTACATACCTGTCTTACAGGCATCTTAGTTGACGGTCTTTAAGGAAAGGCTTTCCGGGATTTCCTGAAAGGGATATAAGGGAGAGGGTGAGTACGACTACTCAGTGAATGGGTTTTTAAAAGCTTTTGACTTTTAAGAAAAATATTTATATGGAGTGTGCCAGACTCCTTTCTTTTCAAAATTCCCTTCATTTAAAAATTTGGGTTTTGCCAACATTTCTTATTTACCATGGTGTGTCATCACCCAACACACATCCTTCATCATGAAGGTTACACACATTTGCAAGTCAATATCACTATGAACCCGCTAGTGGCTTCGGAGCGACTTTTCCTGCCACCCGGATAGAAGTACAACCACTTCTACCCTGGGAATGAGTGGATGTACGTGACATCCAACCCACAATCCCGAAATCACTTCTTTCTGTCTGTATGAGGACAAAGACCTCATCTTGTCCCCACCCCGATCTCATGCGCTTGGTGCTACTTCAGATTTCGCACAAACACCTGGAATGACGATCTGCCCTTATACTCACTGGGTCGTCTAGGGCCCTTAGGACACATCACTAACCCTCATGGGCGTCTTGATGATCCTGTACTCATAGTGCATGCACAAACAATGTTTTATTATCAAGCCATGTAATATGTGGTGCCACTGGTCCAACGGCCCTGACTCTCAACTCAACCCGCAGTTGTATGTCTTGACTAGTCCGTCAACCTGTTATGTTGCACTGCCACTAGTTGACTAAGCATGTCGGTCCTATCTTGGTACCATGGCCAAAATATTAACTTATTAAGTTTTATGGCACATATATCATGTTCGTTTATGAGCTCCTGCTCGTGCCAACTAGCCTTGGCCCCCCTGTACGAGATTTTCAAAAAAACTAGGCATTCTATCCCGCAAGTTCCAAAATTGAGGCCCCCGGCCTATAAGAGCTATTCGAGCTCCCGTCAAGAAGTTCTTCCAAATAGTTTAAGCATTGGCACAAAGTCAGGGGAGAACACTTTTGACAAAAATAGGTTTTCACTGTCTATTATACCAACTAGTATAAGAACATCTCCGTTCATAATCGATGAACGGGTTTTCAACTTCCTTCGAGTAAGTCTAATCATACCAACTAGGTATGATCTACTTACAACTGGTAAGTAGTTTTTCCGCATAATTTTCACATCACTTTCTCTAAGTGATAATGATTAAAATACCACTAAATAGTGGGTTTTTACACCGAGCTACTTATCATTCCCTACCGAGTATCATATAAAATTTCCACTCACAATCGATAAGTGGTTTTTATCTTTAAGTTGTGCTCATCATCCCAACCGGGTATGATGTTAGTAAACCCACTCACCCGTTAACGCAGTGAATTCCACTTGACCGGTTCTTTGTATTGATGCGAGCTCGTCCATGCTAGCGTTCCAGGTATTTCGCGTTCCAACACGATATGAACATCCTTATTCATTATTACTCGGCATAACAGCCTTCATTCATTTCCAATGAATGAGAAAATCCAAAATTTTATTTATTTGTAATTAGGTTACTAAAGTTATTTCTCTTTAACTTTAAGTTCCAAATCTCGGTTTCTCCTCAAATTGAGTCCCATAACATTTAAAATTTATCTTGGGACTTCAATTTATTTAATTTCACAAAAAAAAGGGGTTTAATTTCCCAAATTTCCAATTTGGTCCCCCAATTTTTCCAAAATTACCATTTTGCCCTTCATTTACAAAAATGGTAAGTTTTGCCCCAAAATTTCAAAATTCCTCAATTGATCCTCCAATATTATTTTCATGCCTAATTGACCTTCAATTTCATAAAATTACATTTTGGCCATTTGAATTTCGAAAATCCCCAAATTTCCCCCAATTTCAACTCTTCAACACTATCGAATTTGATTTAATCAAATTGACCAATCAAACAACTCTAATTGTTGAATTTGGAGTTGAAATTGAGTTCCTACATGTTCATACGATTCTAAGGAACTTTGAAATCACAGATTTTAATGCCGGAACGAGCTCAAACGGAGCTTCGTTGGAAAACAGATTGTAGAGAGAGAAAGCTTCAATTTCTCACCGGTGAGGGCACGGCGGTCTGAGCTTTCGATCTGGGCAGATAGCTCTCATCTTAAGAATCATCCTAGAATCAAGAATCGTATTAATTGATACCGAATTGAGTTAGAATTTCATTATTAAAATTCTACCAGTTCTCTCTCTAACACCGATAGGAAATTGTTGAGTGGAGCCGAATTGGCTTACCTTTCAGTCCTAATTTGGCCGTGGAAGGGCTGAGGAAGTGTTGGGAGGGCTTGGTTTGGTCTGAGTAGGGCATGAAATAGCCGATTTTAGCTTGGCCGAAACAGGGCAGCTTCGGTTCGCTAGAGCTGCTTCACTATTCCATCATGCCGACGCTTCTCTAACGATTCTCGGATTGACTGGAGTTTGCTACCAGATAGCTGTCTTCTCCCTGGTTCTAAAGAGCCCGACCTTTGTTCAAGTCGAAGCTCTAGTTCGAGCTTCACCGGGAAATGGAGTAGTAGAGAGGAAGATAGAAGTGTTCGGGTGTGAGGAGAATGAATGGGGATGACCTCTTTATATAGGTGTAAAACCATGTATTAAATGAGAAAGATTTATTACTAGTATTATTATTGCCATAAATTATCGGTATTAATTCCAATAATTTAATTTGGGCATTAAATTATTGGTATTAATTAAAATAATTAAATATATATTAATTTATGGCTATTTATGATAAGGGTAGCATAAAAAATTTTTACCAAAAAATTCATACTTCCCTAGAGGTCACCCATCCTTACAGTACTCTCTAGCAAGCACGCTTAACTTTAAAGTTCTTATGGCATCTAGTTCACCTAAACCAATTTTTTTTTTTCTAATTTGTCTTAAGTTTCTTTTCCAAGGTTTAATGAACCTTTTGGATCACTTGGAAGTTGTAATTTCCTAAATTGCCCATTCATAATTGATCGGGTTTGTGAACCGGTTTGGTTTTCTCACTCGGTTTGACCGGTTCCCTTCCCAATTTTCCTTAGCTCAAAATGGCGGGTTTTACAACTCTCCCCTCCTTTTAGGAGTTTTGTCCCCAAAACTTAGTTAAAATCCTTGCATGAGCAATCATTTCCTTTGATGCCCCTTTGGTGTTTGCTTAAGATACAAACTTTTCTCTCGTCCTTAAAATTAGTCCCTTTTACAACCTTCACTTAAGAAATTTCTTTTCTTTAATATTATTTACTCCCTCCATGGAGTTTGTAATAACTATACATACCTTACCTCAGGGTATGTTCTTAGATTTTATCTCTCTCTTTGCCTAGAGCAACATTCTTCCCCTTGAGGTCATGTACTCAAGATTGGGAATTCCAAGATAACTAACCATTTATGTGTCTAGTTAACAGCTTGATCATTGAAATCCTTAGCTCGTTGTCCTATAGAGCATTTCGTACTTATTTCCACGGATTTCTTTATCACCACCTTTTCTTCTCATTTCGACTCTTCCTCAATTATAATAGTTGTCAATTATAACTTCGGTCCAAATTGTTATATTTGATCTCGTCATGCTTATTAGCCCACTCTTCCTTACTTTGAATCATATTCACCTCGAGTTTTTGGGCTTACATGCCCCTACAACATGACATTTTCTAGGACCCATCTCTGTCCATTTAATTTCTAGAACATCTCCTGAAGTGTCTCTCTTAGCTTTTAGACCTTTCAGGGATCGTATAACTTCATTCCTCTTTTCTTTTGATAGTATTCCTCAACTATCTTTTTTTTTACCATTATTAATTCCACTTACTCAATTGTGTTGGTTCTCCTTACCCACTCGTTCCTTTTCGACTTCCTTATTGAGTATTTCTGGTTCCAATTAATTAAATTCCCAGATGTTTTACCGACATGCTGGGTTTCGTCCTTTCTTAGATCCATCATCATTCCCAATGATATCCTCTACTCAAGGGTTTTCCTTTGGCCTTAATCCCCTCTAATTTGTTTGCAACCATTTCACAATTCTTTATTTTTCTGGTCCAATCGTCTGGGCAGCTGTATCACTCGTTCTTCATGCCCATCCTATTGTCCATCATAGAGTATAATCTTTACTACATCTCATTCCTTCTTAGGGTTTTGTTTATTCTATTTGGTTGTTTGTCATTATTAGTTTTCCTCTTTCTACTTGGTTCTCCAGTTTCCTCCAAACAGGTCAGCCTGGACCATTACCATACTTCCTTCCTTGGAAACATTTCCTAATTAAGGGTTGGTTCCTTTCACTCCACATTGTGTCCATCCGCCCATCAATAATTCATTTAGTTTAATTTCCTTCTTAAGACCTCATTTTTCCTTGGTACTCAACTTTTCCATCTCAACCAACATTTCATTTATGAGCTTATCGTTCTTTCTATTTTGGTTGGTTCCATTTCGTCTCAATTGGGATACACATGTCTTTTTGAGGCTTCCTTCCTTTGTAGAATTCTTTCTCTTTTCCCAGACATTCCTTTTTAGATTTGCTCTAGGGGATTTCTACTCTTGATGTTGTCTTCTCCTGTTTACCTTTACTCCTCAGGTCTTGCAGGACATCTTTTATACTTTATCCGCATCCTCATTCATACCCAATACTTGTCTATTTCCTTAGTGAGCGTACAAATCTTCCTTGTTTCAAGATTCCTTGATCATTATGTGAGAAGCTTGCCTATTTCTTTCTTGGCTTGAGTTTGGTTGTTAATTTGGCCTTTTGGTCCCTTTAAGGATTTCTTTCGTCCTTCTCTTTCAAAGTATTTGACCTTTCTGCCTCTCTTCCTTATCAGAACTTACATCATGGTTCTTTCGCGTATTAGCTGGTTAACTGCCCCGCCTCCACTAGTCCCTTGGTTTAGGTCTTTTTAGGGTAGTTGTCTTCTCGAGTACTCCTGTCCTTAACGTCATCTCATAGACCTTTTTAGGGTGTAGTCATTTCTACTTCCCGGTCTTCCTTAGGTATGTTGGTCAGAGACTTCGATTTTTTACTTTTTTGCTTTTTACAAAAGAGGTAGTACTTTAAAATTATATCACTTTTCCAAAGAAGGTTAGTCTTAGCCTCTGATACTTCCTTCCTTCAAGTAGTTCCTAATGAGGGGTTGGCTCCTTGCACATCCGCCAACCAATGATCCCTTTTCACAGCGTATTCCTTCTCTTCTTCACTCTCACTGTGTCATTCCCTAGAGTTTCAGGGGACGTTTTTCTGTGTTTGCCCCTTATGAAAGGGTTCTAAGTATGCTTCTCATGTACCTTATCCCTATTCATGAGGTATCCTTCTTAGTTTGACCTTCTTAAGAAGTTTTTGTATTTACCTCGTCTTATCTTGACCTCTTTTTAAATTGTTTATGTAACCTGCTCCATGGTATCGGTCTCCAATCCTTCATGTCTTTCATGACCTTTGAGGAGGTTTTGCCCTGAATCTATAAGGTGTGGAACACCCCTTCTTTCCTTACACCTATAATAGTTCAACTTGGTACTTGTCCTTTAGTAGGGTTGGGCATCTCTTCAAGTAATGTGTCACGCCCCGACTCGGTTTGGTCGGATCCCGTGATCAACCCGCCACTCTCCCAGTTTATTAAAGGGTTTCCCCTTATTGTAAACCGTAAAGAGTAAGGCGTCCTTTAACTTGGACCTTTTTCCTAGAATAGCATAATCAAAACTGTATGAAATTTAAAACTTTACATATCTTTCTTACAGGCATCTTAGTTGACGGTCTTTAAGGGGAGGCTTTCCGGAATTTCCTGAAAGGGATATAAGGGAGGGAGTGAGTACGACTACTCAGTGAATGGGTTTTTAAAAACTTTTGACTTTTAAGAATAACATTTATATGGAGTGTGCCAAACTCCTTTGTTTTCAAAAATCCCATCATTTAAAAATTTGGATTTTTCCATTTTTTCTTAGTTACCATGGTGTGTCATCACCCAACACACATCCTTCATCATGAAGGTTACACACATTCGCAAGTCAGTATCACTACTGAACCCGCTAGTGGCTTCGGAGCGACTTTTCCTGCCACCCGGATAGAAGTATGACCACTTCTACCCTGGGAATGAGTGGATGTACATGACATCCTACCCACAATCCCGAAATTACTTCTTCATGTCCGTATGAGGACAGAGACCTCATCCTGTCCCCACCCCGGTCTCATGCGCTTCGTGCTACTCCAGATTTCTCATAGACACCTGGAACGACAAAACTACCCTTATAGCCACCAGGTCGTCCAGTGCCCTTAGGACGCATCACTACCCCTCATGGGCGTCTTGATGATCCCGTACTCACAGTGCATGCACAAACAATGTTTTCTTATATTACCATGTAATCTATGGTGCCACTAGTCCAACGGCCCCGACTCTCAACTCAACCCGCAGCTGTTTGTCTTGACTAGTTCGTCGACCTGTCATGTCGCACTGCCGCTAGTTGACTGAACATGTCGGTCCTATCTTGGTACCATGGCCAAACAATTCACTTATTAAGTTTTATGGCACATATATCATGTTCAAAGCACACTTAACTTTGAAGTTCTTATAGAATCTAGTTCACCTAAACCAATTTGGTTTTTGTTTTTTAGTTTGTCTTAAATTTCTTTTCCAATGTTTAATAAATCCTTTGGATCAACCGAAAGTTGTAAATTTTCATATTGCTTATTCCCAAATGTAAACCGGTTTGGTTTTTCTTATTCGGTTTGACCGGTTCTTTTCCCGATTTTCCTTAACTCAAATGTGTAGGGTTTACATAATGTCCCATCATTATTCCCTTACATGGATTATTGTGGTTCTTCCTTTCCTTCGAGTGGGGCTTTTTCCAGGGTTACTATTGGTTTGGTACTTTACTGTTCTTGAGTCTGATCACTTTGACAATTTTCTAGCTGAATCACCTTTGCTAAGGGTCATGGTAAGAGTCCTCCTAGGTTTCCTGATTCATCTTCCATCACTGGGATGCGACTCTTCCTTAGTTTCTAGGATAGTGTGGGTTTGTTTTTATTTTCCTTAGGCCATATTCCTAATGAGATCACATCCTTAGAAGATAGAGTTTTGGGGAATTTGAATCTTTTATTAATATGGGGATACAAAAGGTTGGGCTCTCAGCCCTATCACAGAAATTAGTCACATATTAACTAGGGAGCTATGGAATTCTTGATAAACATCCTCCTTTATACTTAGGGTTGTGTCATCAATAGATCCTAGCACCATTCTCCAGGATGCTTCCCCATTTGGTCTTTCGACATTTCTGCCAGGTCTCAGGCATTTGGGAAGCTTCTAGGGTTGTCTCCCTACGAAGGTAGGGTTTTGAGTAGAGCCCTTCCAAGTTTTCTTGGTTCCTCTCCTATGAGCCATCTAAAAATTTTAGGATAAATCCTATTAGTTACTATATTTTCTTGTCTTAATTATGTATTCGAGGAAACAAGCTCTGATACCACTCTAGTTGTCATGCCCCGACCCGATTTGGTTGGATCCCCATGATCAACCCGCCCCTCTCCCGGTTTATTAAATGGTTTCCCCTTATTGTAAACCGTAAAGAGTAAGGCATCCTTTAACCTGCACTTTTTTCCTGGAATAGCATAATCAAAACTACATGAAATTTAAAACTTTACATGCCTATCTTACAGGCATCTTAGTTGACGGTCTTTAAGCGAAGGCTTTTCGGGATTTCCTGAAAGGGATATAGGGGAGAGGGTGAGTACGACTGCTTAGTGAATGAGTTTTTAAAAGCTTTTGACCTTTAAGAAAAACATTTATATGGAATGTGCCAGGCTCCTTTCTTTTCAAAAATCCCTTCATTTAAAAATTTGGGTTTTTCCACCATTTCTTATTTACCACCGTGTGTCATCACCCAACACACATTCTTCATCATGAAGGTTACATAATTCGCAAGTTAGTATCACTACTGAATCTGCTAGTGGCTTCAAAGCGACTTTTCCTGCCACCCGGATAGAAGTACGACCACTTCTACCCCGGGAATGAGTGAATGTATGTGACATCCGACCCACAATCCCGAAATCACTTCTTCGTGTCCGTATGAGGACAAAGACCTCATCTTGTCCCCACCCCGGTCTCATGCGCTTGGTGCTACGCCAGATTTCGCACAGACACCTGGAACGACAATCTGCCCTTATACTCACCGGGTCGTCCAATGCCCTTAGAACACATCACTACCCCTCATGGGCGTCCTGATGATCCCGTACTCATAGTGCATGCACAAACAATGTTTTCTTATCAAGCCATGTAATATGTGGTGCCACTGGTCCAACGGCCCTGACTCTCAACTCAACCCGTAGTTGTTTGTCTTAACTAGTCCGTCGACCTGTCATGTCGCACTGCCGCTAGTTGACTGAGCATGTCGGTCCTATCTTGGTACCATGGCCAAACAATTCACTTATTAAGTTTTATGGCACATATATCATGTTCGTTTACGAGCTCCTGGTCGTGCCAACTGGCCTTGGGCCCACTGTACGAGATTTTCAAAAAAACTTGGCATTCTAGCCCGCAAGTTCCAAAATCGAGGCCCCCGGCCTATAGGTGCTATTTGAGCTCCCGTCAAGATGTTCTCCAAATAGTTTAAGTATTGGCACACAATCAGGGGCGAACACTTCTGACAAAAATAGGTTTTCACTGTCCATTATACCAATTGGTATAAGGACATCTCCGTTCATAATCGATGAACGGGTTTTCAACTTCCTTCGAGTAAGTCTCATCATACCAACTGGGTATGATCTACTTACAACCGGTAAGTAGTTTTTCTGCATAATTTTCACATCACTTTCTCTAAGTGGTGATGATTATAATACCACTAAATAATGGGTTTTGACACCGAGGTACTTATCATTCCCTACCGGGTATGATAAAAAATTTTCACTCACAACTGGTAAATGGTTTTTATCTTTAAGTTGTGCTCATCATCACAACCGGGTATGATGTTAGTAAACCCACTCACCCGTTAATGAAGTGAATTCCACTTGACCGGTTCTTTGTATTCATGCGAGCTCGTCCATGCTGGCGTTCCAGGTATTTCGCGTTCCTACACAATATGAATATCCTTGTTCATTATTACTTGTCATAACAGCCTTCATTTATTTCCAATGAATGAGAAAACCCAAATTTTTAGTTATTTACAATTAGGTTCCTAAAGTTATTTCCCTTTAACTTTAAGTCCCAAATCTCAGTTTTTCCTCAAATTGAGTTTCATAACTTTTAAAATTTATCTTGGGACTTCAATTTATGCAATTTCACCAAAAAGGAGTTTAATTTCCCAAAATTCCAATTTCGTCCCCTAATTTTTCTAAAATTACCATTTTGCCCTTCCTTTACAAAAATGGTAAGTTTTGCCCCAAAAATTCCAAAATTCCTCAATTGATCCTCCAACATTATTTTCATGCCCAATTGACCTCAATGTCATAAAATTACATTTTGGCCATTTGAATTTCGAAAATCCCCAATTTTTCCCCCAATTTCAACTTTTCAACACTATCGAATTTGATTTCATCAAATTGACCAATCAAACACCTCTAATTGTTGAAATTGAGTTCCTACATGTTATACGATTCTAAGGAACTTTGAAATCATAGATTTTAATGCCGGAACGAGCTCAAACGGAGCTTCACCAGAAAATAGATTATAGAGAGAGAAAGCTTCGATTTCTCACCGGTGAGGGCACGACGGTCCGAGCTTTCGATCTAGGCAGATAGCTCTTATCTTGAGGATTATCCTAGAATTAAGAATCACATCAATTGATGCTGAATTGAGTTGGAATTTCATTATTGAAATTCTACCGGTTCTCTCTCTAACACCGGCAGGAAATTATAGAGTGGAGCTGAATTGGCTTACCTTTCAGTCCTAATTTAGCCATAGGAGGGCTCAGGAAGTGTTGGGAGGGCTTGGTTTGGTCTGAGGAGGGCTCGAAATGGCCGATTTTAGCTTGGCCAAAATAGGGCAGCTTTGGTCCGCTGGAGCTGCTTCACTATTCCATCATGTCGGCGCTTCTCCAACGATTCTCGGATTGACTAGAGTTTGCTACCAGATTGTTGTCTTCTCCCCAGTTCTAAAGAGCCCGACCTTTGTTCAAGTCGAAGCTCTAGTTTGAGCTTCACCGGGAAATGGAGCAGTAGAGAGAGAGAGAAGTGTTCAGGTGTGAGGAGAATGAATGGGGATGACCTCTTTATATAGATGTAAAATCGTATATTAAATGGTAGAGATTTATTACTAGTATTAATATTGCCATAAATTATTGGTATTAATTTCAATAATTTAATTTCGGTATTAAATTATTTGTATTAATTCCAATAATTTAATTTGGGTATTAAATTATTGGTATTAATTATAATAATTAAGTATATATTAATTTATGGCTATTTATGATAAGCCTATGTTCACATAAAAATTTTTGACCAAAAAATTCATATTTCCCAAAAGGTCACCCATCCTCATAGTACTCTCGGGCAAGCACGCTTAACTTTAAAGTTCTTATGGCATCTAGTTCACCTAAATCAATTTAGTTTTTATTTTTTAATTTGTCTTAAGTTTCTTTTCCAAGGTTTAACGAACCCTTTGGATCACTTGGAAGTTGTAATTTCCTAAATTGCCCATTCATAATTGATCGGGTTTGTGAACCAGTTCGGTTTTCTCACTCGGTTTGCAGTTCCCTTCCAGTTTTCCTTAGCTCAAAAGGGCGGGGTTTATAGACACACTCGGTTAACTAGCAGCAGTGTAACATGACTAGTCTCTAGATCAGTCGAGACAAACAACTGCGGGTTCAGTTGAGGGTTAAGGCCGTCGGACCAGTGGCACCATAGATTTTATGGCATGATAAGAAAATACTGATTGTGCATGCATCCTAAGGGCACTGGACGACCTAGTGGGTATAAGGGTAGTTCGTCGTACCAAGTGACCGTGCAAAATTTTGAGTTGCACTAAGCGTATGATACCGGGGTGGGGACAGGATAAGATCTCTTTCCTCATATGAACACGAAGAATCGATTTTGGGATTGAGGGTTGGATGTTGTGGATATTTGCTCATTCTCAGGGTAGAAGTGGACGTAATTCTATATAGGTGGTCGGTAAAGTTGATCCGAAGCCACAAGTGGGTTCAGTGGTCGTACTGGCCTGCGAATGTGTGTTTAACCTTCATGATGAAAGATGTGTGTTGGGTGATGAGACACCGTGATAATGATGCAAAAACCCAAGATTTGAAATTCAAAGGATTTTTGAAAGAACGGAGTTTGACACACTCCAATACAACTCTTTTTCTAAAAGATATTTTCTTGAAAAATCCATTTACTGAGTAGTCGTACTCACCCCCTTCTTTTTATCCCTTTTCAGGAAAAAGGAAAATAACTAAGAACAATACCAAGACTTATCCTCTGTTAGGTTTGCTTATATTTCCTTAAACTTGCATTTTATTGGATATATGTCTTACAGGGAACAAGGTTGAAATTACGCCTGGCTCATCTCAAGTTAAAGTCAGAGGAAACTCCTCTTGAGTTGAGAGAGCGGCGAGTTGTACACAGGGATCCAACCAGATCGGGTTGGGGCATGACAACTAGAGTGGTATCAGCCTAATCCTAGTCACGTACTGGACCGACCCCTCGTTATTTGGAAACGAGGCAAATTGATGATTTACAACTTCCAGGTGTCTCAAAATGGTTCATAAATCTTGGAAAATAACCTTAGGGTGAAATGAGGAAGAAAAACCGTATCGGTTCATGAGAACCGGGCCCGAACCAGATTGAACCGGTCTAAAACCGAGTTGGTTTATGAACCAGAATCGATAAAAAAAATGGTAAACCGAGAATTTTATGGACCCTAAGTGACCCAAGGAGTCAAAAAGGACATGGAAATGCACTTGTGAAGGAATTGGGGATGAAAACCAAATAGGTTCAAGAGAACCGGATTCGAATCGGTTTGGACTAATTTGAACCACTATTAAACTAAATCCTAAATTCATTTTTCTAGAAGGCTTAAATAATTCAAATTTGAGATTTGAGGCCATCATTAGATAGAAAATGAATTTAGAGGAATTTAGAAATTTTTAGATTTGAAAAACTCGATTGAATGTGGGGTGAACTAGCCAATTTAAGCTTCAAACCTAGTTCGAAATAGTGTCATCTTCTTCCTTCAAATGACAACAGTATTCACTCGCCGGAAAATTGAATCAGTGCCGATGAAGAGGAAACGTCTCCGTTCAATACATTTCCAACCATCAATGCATGTCATAAAGGTAATAATCGGATGGCCAAGAAGTCCCCGAGCTTCCTATATAAAGACCCCCTCCCCATTCATCCTCTCCACACCTAAAAAGCTCACTCTCTCTCAATTGCTTAGTTTTCCAAAGAAGCTCAAACCAAAGCTCCGATATAGGGTCATTTCTGAGCCAAAGAAGGCCAGGTTGTTCCTTAGAAATGGGTAGAAGTCAGCTACACGGTGGTGGCATCCATTCGTTCGGAGAGTCGCCGGAGAAGCGCCGACGTGATCGAATAGTGAAGCAGTTCTGACGGATCGAAGCTGCCCTGTTTCGGTCAAGTTGAAATTGGCCAATTTGAGCCCTCCTATGGCCAAACCAAGCCATCCCGACACCTGCTCAGCCCTTCCACGGTCGAACTAGGACCGAAATGTATGCTAATTTGGCTCTACTTTAAAATTTCTAATTGGTGTTAGAGAGAGAGTCAGCCGAATTTCATTGATGAAGTTCTAATCCAATTCGACATCAATTGATATCATTCTTGATCTTAGGAAGAACCTTTAGAGGAGAGCTACCTACCCAGATAGAAAGCTCAGGCCGCCACGCCCTCACTGGTGAGCAATCAAAGCTTTCTCTCTCTATAGTCTATTTTCCAGCGAAACTCCGTTTGAGCTCGTCATGGTGTTAAAACTCTCGATTCAAAGTTCTATGGAATCAAATGAACATGGAGAAACTCAATTTCAATAATTAGAGGTGTTTGATCGGTTAATTTGATGAAATCAAATTTGGTTGTGTTAAAGAGTTGAAATTTGAGGGAAATTAGGGATTTTTGAAAAAAATCAAGGGACCAAAATGAAATTTTCTAAAATTGAGGGTCAACTAGGCATGATAAAAATATTAGAGGACCAATTGAGGAATTTTAGAATTTTTGGGGTAAAATTTACCATTTTTGTAAAGGAAGGGCAAAATGGTAATTTTGGAAAAGTTGGGGGACCAAATTGGTAATTTGGGAAATTAAACCCCTTTTTGTGAAATTGAATAAATTGAGGTACCAAGACGAATTTTAAAAGTTTTGGGACTAAATTTGAAGGAAAAACTGACATTTAGGGACTTAAAGTTAATTTAAAATAACTTTAGGGACCTAATTACAATTAAATAAAAGTTTAGTTTTTCCCATTCATTTGGATTGAATGAAACCTATTAGGCCAAGGGATAATGAATCGAGATGTTCATATTGTGTAGGGACACGAAGCACCGGGAACGCTAGCAAGGACAAGCTTGAGTGAAATCAAGGAACCAGTTTAGTGGAATACACGGTAGTTATGGGTAAGTGGGATTTTATATCATACCCAGTTGGGTATGATAAGTACCTCAAAATGAAAACCCACTATCAAGTGTTATTTTAAACATCACAACTTAGAGGAGTGATGTGAAAATCATGTGGAAAAACTACTTACCGGTTGTAAGTAGATCATACCCTGTTGGTATGATGAAACTTCCTCGAAGAAAGTTGAAAACCCGTTCATCGGTTATGAGAGGAGATGTCCGTATACCCGGTCTGTATAATGGACAGTTAAAAATATATTTTTGTCGGAAGTTCTCTCCCCCGACTGTGTGCCAATGCTTAAACTATTTGGGAGACCTTCTTGATGGGAGCTCGAATAGCTCTTATAGGTCAGGGGCCTCGGTTTTGAAACTTGGGGGCTATTATGCCTGGTTTTAAAAATATCGAATAGTGAGCCATAGGCCTGTGGGCACGAGTATGAGCTCCTAAAAAAAAATGAGATATGTGCCATAAAACTTTAATAAATGAATTGTTTGGTCATGGTACCAAGACATGATCGATATACTCGGTTAACTAGCAATAGTGCGATATGACTAGTCTCCGGACCAATCAAGACAAACAATTGCGGGTTCAGTTAAGGGTCAGGGCCATCGGACCAGTGACACCACAAATTATATGGCATGATAAGAAAATACTGATTGTGCATGCATTGTGATTATGGGACCATCTGGACACCTAAGAGAGGTAGTGATGCGTCCTGAGGGCACTCGTCGTACCAGGTGACCGTGCGAAATTTGTAGTAGCACTAAGCGCATGAGACTGGGGTGGGGACGAGATGAGGTATCTATCCTCATATGGACATGAAGAATCGATTTCGGGATTGAGGCTCGGATGTTGTAGACATCCGCTGATTCTCAGGGTAGAAGTGGACGTACTTCTATCTAGGTGGCTGGTAAAGTCGCTCCAAAGCCACAGGTGGGTTTAGTGGTCGTACTGGCCTATGAATGTGTGTTGAACCTTCATGATGAAGGATGTGTGTTGGGTGATGACATAACGTGATAATGATGGAAAAACCTGAATTTTCAAATTCAAAGAATTTTTGAAAGAAAGGAGTCTGGCACACTCTAATACAACTCTTTTCCTAAAAGATATTTTCTTGAAAAACCCATTCACTGAGTAGTCGTACTCACACCCTCCTTTTTATCCCTTTTTAGGAAAAAGAAAAATGACTAAGAACAATACCGAGACTTACCCTCTGTCAGGTATGCTTATATTTCCTTAAGCTTGCATTTTATTGGATATATGTCTTCCAAGGAACAAGGTTGAAATTATGCTTGGCTCATCTCGAGTTAAAGTCGGAGTAAACTACTCTTTAGCCGAGAGAGCGGCGGGTTGTACACGGGGATCCAACCAAATCGGGTTGGGGCGTGACATTCACCCTTCAGTTCCTTAGATTGAAAATTTTCTTCCCCTAGTTTCACCTCCTACTTTCATCCTTTTCCTTAAGGACTTCCGTCCTAGGATTTTCGTGTTCAATCTCACTAATTCTCCTTGCAGGCCTTTCCTTCTTTCTTTTCATACACCCTTCTGACATTTGTATGATTATATGCCTTTAACTCCTTTCTGTCCTCAAATTCCCTTTTTATTCCTTATCCTTCCTTTGAGGAGTTCCTGTTTGTTGATGGGTTCCTAGCACTTTATGTTATGTCCATCTACCTATCAATGGTTCTTTCAAAGGTACTTATACATTCCTCTGGAGTTTTCTTTCCTATCACATGTCTTTTCTTCTTCACTCATACTGTGTCCTACTCTAGAGTTACCTGAAGAGTTTTTCCACGTTCACCCTTTTTAGGGGTTCTTGTACCTTACCTACCTTCTTGGTTATCTTTCATACAACTAGTTCTTCTCAAAGAAAACCCAATTCCTCTTGGTTTCCTAACTTTTGTATAAGGCTCTTGCAATCCCTTATGGCCCTTAGACTTTCCTCCATTCTTCCTACTTCTTTTAATGTTGCCTTCCCTTTTTCTAGATTCATCCTATTCTTTGACTTTGCTTCCATTATACTAGGCCCCTTATGAACACACTCTTTCCCTTCTTCCTACCCTTGGTTAGTGTATGTCTTTTCTAGTGACTCTAGGCTGACTCTTGGTTCCTCTCTAGAAACTCCTTTCCTAGTCTTGTTGCCTTGTTACTCTACATTCCTAGTTCTTGTGGGGGAACTATTTAGGTTAACTATCTTAGGGTTAGTGTTAACTAGAGGGGACTTGTAGTCTTCCTCCTTAGGTGACCTTCTCTCCATCTACTACCCAGGTCATGATTGGTATACCTCCAATTTTTTGGTTGTATTTGTCATTATTAGGAAGATTTACTTTTAATTAAGAAAAAATGAGCTTTTATTCATTCAAAGAGGAAGTTTCTTGCTGTACTCGACTTATTACAGGAATTCACTACTTCCTAGTCTCTTGGAGTCATAGGTTGGGAGTTAGCCTCCGAATGGTTTCAGGATTCGTGATCCGATGGCTCTGATTAATTTTTTGATGTTCATCCATACTCCCGTCGAGCTTCCCTGATAGGACGAACTTCATGAATTACCTTGAGTATGTACTTTCTTAGTATCTCAGCCTCGCACTCATAGGTCCACCTCATCCATTGGGAAGGGTTGAAGTTAGATTAAGTTGATGGGGGTACTTGGTGGACTTTCATAAAGGTGGCGTGGGCATTCCAATAGTTGTCCCATGCCTCCTTCTTAGTTGGTGTCCTTTTAGGTTGTTGTGGGGCTAGTGGTGGTGTCAGGCTTCTTGGAGTTTGGCATAAGAGCCTATGCTTATAAATTATCGATTAATTTCACTTAGGTCCAACCAACTCTTTCCCCAAATTGTGTCCCAAGGTTTCTAAAATTCCCTTTGTATCCTCAATTTACTCAAAATTGTATAATGGGCTCAAGTTTTCCAATTTTCTAATTTGGTCCCCAACTTTTTCAAAATTACAATTTTGCCCCTATTTTCCAAAAATGGCAATTTGACCCCAATTGTTCCAAAAATTGACCAATTGGTCGCTCAACATATTTCTCATTGCCAATTGACCCTCAATTTTGGAAATTGCAAAGAGGTTCCTCAATTTTTTGAAATCCCCAATTTTTCCCAAAATTTTCCCCCAATTTCTCACTTTCAAACTAACCGAATTTAATTTATTCAAATTTCTCATTCAATCAGGGTTAATTGCTCCAATTGAAGATATGGATAAGTTTCTATACTTCCATACGATTCAATTGAGCGTTGAACCGCCTCATTTGGGTCTGAATTGAGCTCAAACGGAGCTTAATCGGAAAACTATATAGAGAGAGAGAAAGCTTTGAAAGCTTATCGTTGGAGGTGTGGCGATTTGAGCTCTCGATTAGGGAAGGTAACTCTTGTCCTAAGGTTCCTTCTAAGATCAAGAATTGTTATAATTGATATCGAATTGAGGGAGAATTTTGTCAGTAAAGTTTAGCACTTTCTCTCTCTAACACCGATATGCAAATATTGAGGATGACCAAATTGGCTTACCTTTCAGCTCTATTGAGGTGGTATGAGGGTTGTGGGGGTGTTGGGAAGGCTTGGTCTGGCAAGGAGAGGGTTGAACTTGGCCGATTTCAACTTGACCGAAATAGGGAAACTTCGGTCCATCAGAGCTGCTTCACTATTAGATTCTGCCAGTGCTTCTCTAGTGACCCTCGGGTCAAAAGGAAGGTGCTATCAGGTAGGTGACTTCCCCAGGAGTCTGTAGGACCCGACCTCGCCTTCTGAGGCTAAGAAAAATGCCTATATCGAAGCTCTGGTTCGAGTTTCATCGAAAAATAGAGCAGTTGAGAGAGAACAGAGATTTTGTGTGTGTGGAGAATGAATGGAAAGTAGCTCTTTATATAGGGAGCTCGTGGGACCCTTTGCTCGACAACTTTCCTTTTTGGTTGAGCTTATCCTTGCCCTAAAACGGCCTGATTGGAGTCATTTTTCCTTCGTCGGTGTTATCTGTTTCTGCATTGAATGAACAATATTGTCATCTGGAGGAAAAAGATGACAATGTTTCGAATCGAACCAGACCGATCAGACCGAATTCAATGGGTAAATCGGTTGGTTTAGGCCCGATTCGACCAATTTTTCAAAATTAAAAAAAATTATAAATTCATTCTCCATATAATGGTGTCTTCAATTCCCCAATTTGATCATTTTAAGCTACCAAGAAAAATGAATTTAGGAACCGGTTCAAGTATGGTTCAAACCAGTTCCATCCGATTCAATCTGGTTCAATCTAGTTCACCTCGAACCAGTCATATTTTCTCTTCCCAATTGTCCCAAGGTTCTTTTTCATGCTTTTTTATGACTCTTTGAATCACTTGAGGTTTGTCGATTTCCCATTTTACCTTTCCTCTATCAATTAAGGTTCATGAACCGGCTCAATTTTCTCTCTTGAGTTGATCGGTTCTTTCCCCGGTTTTTCTATCTTTAATGGACGGGGTTTATAAAACCGATTTGATTTTCACATCTAATCCACTTCATGGTTCTTTTCAATGATGTTTAGGTGTTTCTTAACTAAATAAGATTTTCTAAATTCCTATTTTAACCTTTTTTTACCAATTCTGCTTCAATTAGTTACTTAGTTTTCTCTCAAAAATTTATGGTTCTCTTTTCCAATTCCTTTTTCCGAGAGAATGAGGTTTACACTAGACTTCCGTGACAATCCAACCATAGCTCTATTTCATCAATCCATAGCCTATAGCCATGTGGGTTAATTAATTTTCCTAAGCAATGGGCATGGGGTTGTTTGGTGAAGTTTATCGAATTTTTCTAACAAATTCAGTACGGAGTCAGGCAAAAGAGATGACACGCATATGTGTGGCCGCTCTTGCATTGTGTGCATGCGTCCGACGTCCCATCTGACCGATTTGACATTGTAGCAAACTAGTTTCTATCAAATTTCTCGACCGATTTAACGATTTTTTACCCAGTTCACTCATTTCCCAGTTAGTTCTAGAGAAAATAAAAATAGTTATAGATTCTAAATTTAATTTTTTATTTAATTGACTCAATAATCGACTCATTTGGATTTATTTAGCCTACTCTAAAATTTGTATGAGTTTTGTTGCTCTAAGCGGGTCCGATGAATTTTGGCCTCTAGGATGTTGGTTTATCTTTAATTCCATCTATTCTTACCTAAATTTATTTTTCTAAAAATATTTTTTCTCTTTCCCTATATTGTACTAAAAATTCTCTATTTTAAAAGTTGTTTAGTTCTACTTAAAAATCGGAATCATTTTTCAATAAATCGATTTAGACCAATTTTTTTACTTCCATTTTCCATCACTAGTTTATAGTCCTGAAAAATCATTTTAGTTAATTTATAGTGTAATTGCTCACTTGCTCATATCATTTAATTTAAACTAGCTTACCATACGAATTAACCTTGACTTTCTATTTTTATTTTTTTTCATATAAACATATTTAAACTTAGACCGGAAACATGTGATGATAGATTCTCAATTTATTCAAAATTACACTTTTAACTCCAAAATTATAATTAATCAAATTGATCTATTGAACTCGATTAGTTATCTACTATTATGTTGTGAATGTAATAGCTTTGTACGAGTTTTAGACCGTAAATTTATAAATGTATGAAAGCTGACAAGTGGAAATGAGGATTGGACTGGACAAAACTTTCTCTCTATCTAGTACCTACCTAACTGATTGATTGATCATTGTGTTCTCTATGTCCTCCACGTCATCATCTGAACCTGGATCCTGAGCCTGAGCCTGGATCCTCTGCGACGACGATCTCTCCCGCGACAGCATCCTCCGGAACGAGTTGAACCGCGAGCTGGATCCGGCATAGGTCCCTTTACTCAGTACTTGTGACGAACCGTCCGACGTCCCTTCCGTGGCTACGCTGGTGCGGTCGAGAAGCGGCGGCAGCGGCCACCGGGAAGGGACCCATGAAGGAGGCTCCCGCGGCTCGGGCCGTAGCTGCGGCTTAGCGTCTTTTCGGCAGATGGGGCACGTGGTGTGCAAGCTGAACCACTTGTCTATACACTCTGCGTGAAAAATGTGGCTGCAATTTGGTAGCAGCCGAACCATGTCTTCGTCCTCCAGGAAGCTCAGACAGACGGCACAGTCAGGCCCCAACGCCTCCTCCCCGGGCTCGGCAGCGGTGGCGGCGGACGCAGCACCTTTGAACTTGAATACCGGCAGGGTTGCGATCACAGCTGAGTCGAGGCCGCCCTTGGGAAGATGCCGCGGCTCGGCCGAGCGGAGGCGGACCACCCTGAGGCTGAGGGTATGGATGGCAGCGCGACGGCGGGCGTGGCGACCGAGGACGCACCTAGCGTATATGTGGAGGACTACCACCAGCACGACTACAATCATAAGAGAGATGATGGCGGTTAGCATGATCTTGCTGTTGAGGTTGTAGGGGTCCGAACTGTGGGGGAACATGGGCCTGAAGCTGTCGTCATGGTCGTCGTCCATTGTGGATCTGCAGCAGAGCCCTGACGGCGACAAAGGAGGGAGAGGAGAGGGCTTAGCTTTGAATTCAAGAAAGGAAGATATATAAGAGAGTCTAGTGTCTTACTTTTTTAAGATAATGAAAAATCCTACTATAACTTTACTGCCATTTATTTAGGAATAATATATGGGTTTAGGTTACTTTATGAACCGGAATTCCATGTTTCATGTGCTAAATGAAAGCCCAAAGATAGAGTTTGTGAGAGATAGGAATTTGGAAGATAGATAAAATTTAATACTAGGTTTGGAATTGGATGGGATGGTTAAAATTTTAAAAAGATTAATTTATTAATATTTAATTAAGTAAAATAGTTTATTAAACAATATTATATTAATTCATATATATATTTGAATTAAATGGTAGTTTTAAAAATTATATAAAATAAAACATATGTCGAATATAATATGTATATTCTGAAAATATAATTAATTTACATATAATAAATTATATGTATAATATTTTTATTATATAATAGAGTGGATGAATGGTAATTGTATAATGATATTTATATATAACTATTTTATTATAGTAATAAGAAAAATATATAACAAATTAAATATATTGTTTATGTATAATATTTTTATGATATAACTAAAATATATCATTATTACAATTATATAACTATATCATATAAATATTAATAGTAAAATAATGTATATATATTATATATAATACAATTATATAATTGTAATAATAGTCTATCTATTTTGGTTATATAGTTATATCATTGTAAGAATAATTTATATAATTGTACCCATAATTGTAAATAATAAAATTATAAACTATAATATATACATCAATGAGTAAATTTAAGTATATTTTATGTATAATATTTTTATGTTATGATCATATAAAACTGTTTAAAAGGGTTTATAAACTCATTCAAATTATTTAAAAATTATATAACAATAATTTATTAATTATTCCAAAACACTTATCTTTCAAATTACTCTAAAAACTTATCTTCTAAATTCCTTGGAATCTTTCCCTCCAAATAAACAAAGTATTAAGAAACTAACATGGGGAATGGAGGAAGAATGGAAGTGTTTTTTTTTCCTAAGGGGATGATTTATGATGTTTGACTTGGGAAGCCATAAGAAGACTTGGAAAGTGATCCACTTTACACCCTTACCGGTGCCCATTTAGTCAATAAAAGTAATATTTTTTTGCTTTCCCTCTAATCTCTTGCCGTACACGTCTCTCTCACCAGTTTGAACATGGGAGATCGTTAGAGAGCCCCGGCATCGGGACAGGAGCATCATTTCTATGATCGAATTGAAAATCATGGCAATAACAATTTTATTAGCCATTTTACACAATACTCAAAATTTATATTTAATCATAAATATAGTAGATAAATTAAATAATTTAGAATATATGGCGATATTTGGAAGCACTAATGAAAATATAGCGAGTTTAAGGCTAGTATACGAGGACTCATACTTGGACTCGTGTGCACTCTCACAACTCTATCCATCCTTGCCATCAAAATGGATAAAATAATGCTTGTCCAACCCACCTATGTATAAAAATATTACATGTGCTCGCTCTATTAATTATTAAACAATAAAAATTTTAAATAATATTATAATATACCATCTATATTTCAATATAAAGTATACTAACTAATATGATTAAGGTTAGGGATTGAAGAATAATGCTATAATTATGTATTGATATTTTTTATTAAATTAAATAAATTTAAGAATATATATATATACATGTATTATATACATATTGATATAATATATTATATAAAATATGGATATGGGGCACAAGACGCGTACCGATAGGGTCTTGACCCCTACCCATTACATTTTGGGCATGCATTTCCCCATACCATCTGGGGCCATACATGTATGGCTATTTTTTTTTTACTTAGGACCTTTTACCATTCCTAGTTAATACCTACTTTCCCTTAGCCACGCCAATTGCTAGAATGAAGACCATGGATTGGAAGAAGATAGCTAATATAGTGATACTATTATGGATCTACCGTACTATGGGTTCCTACTAAAATAACTTAGATTCCCGGTGACCTGTTGTTAATCTATAAACATGTGGATGGTGAGAAATATTAGTTAATTCATACACCGAAGGATCTTCCACGTTTTAATCAAGATGTATTACAATTTCAATAAATTTGTTTCCTCCTCTTTAGTATTTATATGTAATTATATGATATCAATATATATTCAAGAGTGTAATTACATTTTTTTTGTCGTTCTTTCTTCAAGGAATCTATGGCCAAAATTTTTTCTTAACTAAAATTGATTATTATTAATATCAATTAAAATATATTATTATTAATTTCAATTAAATGATGTTGGTTAACAATTTAGCTCTTTAATTTGTAAAATAATTACAATTTCATCTTTCATTAAATTTCTAATAATTTAATAAATTATTTAATAAAATTGCTAACAATGTAATCCATCTATTAAGTTGGATGGTGTAAATCCAATGTAGCATCCGGTCTAGCATTGAGATCCAAAAATATCATAATTTTATGAATATTTTAGGCCTTTTTCATCATCCACGTGACTGAGGAAAAAGTCCTAAATTAGAACGGATGCCCAATTCGTCAACCTAATTCCAATTTTGAGTGATAAAATATTCTATTTGTGAGAAAACAAGAATTGCTTTTTCTTATCAGAAAAAATGGAACAATTAGCGAAAATAAAACTTTTTGGAAGCAACCAATTAATAAACGACAACCTACAATCACATTTATCGTAGATCTATAAAGTTATTTAGAGCTATTAATATATGACTATAAGAGGGGAGAGGTGTTGATGGGCAAACTGAACTAGGGATTGGGACCCGAAAGATGAAAGGTGGATAAGGGTATATATTGTAAAATAACTGAAATACCATTAAGCTAATTTCAACAAATAATTAAAGGGGAAGGGCGGTAATAACCTTAGGAAATGAAAAATATTTTTAAACTGCTATTAAGGGCATTTTTAGTTAAGTGTGAAAAGTGTATATATAAGGTCATGCTTGGAATAATGGTATTAATATGTTTAAGTCCGTATTTGGGAGGATATATAAAGTTGTGATGCCAAAATTATAAAAATATCCCTGAAGGTATAATTGGAGTACGATGGTAATCCTAAACTTTATTGATCGATCTCAAATTCTTCAAGTATCGGATTACGAGTGAAAGGTAAAAAGATTAGAAATTATTTTCTTATTTAATAGGTATGGATTTAAATAAGAAAATAGGGTATAAAGGTAAAACCTTAATTTGTGGAAATATTACTGTATAGTGTAATAAATGCCTAGATTTAGACCCGAAGAATATTTATGAAACCTTGTATAATATTCTCTAGGATGAATATATCCCCAAATAAAGGTGTGTGAGATTACTTACATCAAGTCTAATTGCACCAATGATGTAATTATAAATATTTTCAAAGTATATTTTCCCTTTACTTCTTAAAACCACTAAAAAATATTTTTGTGGAAATATTATTTATGTGAGCATGAACCTTGCTTATGATAAATTATCATGTATTTTTAAATGCATGATATATTGATTATTTCCTGATATGAGGATAGAGATTTCATTTCGACCCCACCCCGGTCTCGTGCACATGAACCTACGTCGAGCTTCCCTGACTGCTGGCACAATAAACTGCCTTTATCTCCACTATATTATCCAGTAGCCGCTAGGATGCATCACTACCCCTCTTGGGCGTCTTGAAGGTCCAGTACCTCAGTGCATGCACAAAATAATAGTTTTCATCATAAGCCATTTAATCTTTGGTGCCACTGGTCCAACGGCCCCGACCCTCAACTCGACCAACAACTATTTGTCTCGAATGGTCTATCGACCTGTCTTGTTACACAGCCGCCAGTCCATTGTGTATGTCGGTCCTGTCTTGGTACCATGGCCATACACATCATTCATTAAAGTTTTCATGGCTTAATCTCATATTTGTTTATGAACCCCTGCTCGTGCCAACTAGCCTTGGGCCCACTGTATGGGATTTTCAAAATCAGGCATTTTAGCCCCCAAGTTCCAAAATTGAGGCCTCTAGCCTATCTAAGCTATTTGAGCTCCTGTCAAGAAAGTCTCCTAAAAAGTTTAAGTAGTTGCACACTATTAGGGGAGAGCGCTTCTGATAAAAATAATCTTTTCATTCATCTATCACACCAATCGGGTGTGATGACATCTCCGCTTACAATCGGTAAACGTTTTTTCCACTTCCTTCCAAGAAGTCCATCATACCAACCGGGTATGATCTACTTACAATCGGTAAGTCATTTTTTTGCGTAATTTCCACATCACCCCATCCTGGTGTGATGTTTAAAAATTCCACATTATAGTGGGTTTTAAGTTTAGAGGTACTCATCATCCCAACTGGGTATGATGTGAAAAATCTCACTCACTCGATAATGCAGTAAATTCCTCTTAAGTGGCTCTTTGCCTCCATGCGAGCTTGCCTTTGCTAGCGATCCTATTATTTCATGTTTCTACATGATGTGAACATTCTTGTTCATTATCCATTGGACTAATAACCTTCATTCATCACTAATGAATAAAATGCCTAGACTTTTAGTTATTTGCATTTAGGTCCCTAAAGTTCTTTTTCTTTAACTTTAGGCCCCTAATGCTAATTTTCCCCCAAATTGAGTCCTGAAACTTCTAAAATTTACTTTGGGACCTCAAATTTATTCAAATTCACAAAGAGGGGTTCAAGTTTCCTAAATTCCCAATTTAGTCCCCAACTTTTTCAAAATTACCATTTTTGCCCCGACTTTACAAAATGGTAAATTCCACCCAAAAATTCTAAAAAATGACCAATTGGTCCTCCAGCATCTTTACCATTCTCAATTGGTCCCCAATTTTAGGAAATTGCACTTTAGTCCATCGAATTTTCAAAATTTCCAATTTCCACCTTTCAAATTTGCTGAATTTGATTTCATCAAATTGACCGATCAATCAAGGTTCATTGTTAAAATTGAAGGTGAAATTGAGTTCCTATACATCCAGGCGATTCAATTGCACTTTGAATCGCATGAATTGACGTCGGAATGAGCTCAAATAGAGCTTTGTCGGAAAATTGGGCTTAGAGAGAGGAAGCTTCGAAAGCTTATCGTCGGGGGCGCGACAGTCCAAGTTTTGATCTGAGCATATAGCTTTTATCCTAAGGTACCTCATAGGATGAAGAATCACATCAATTTATGTCAAATTGATGGAGAATTTGGTCAGTAAAGTTTCATCGGTTCTCTCTCAACACTAATCGAAATTTATAAAGGTGAGTCAAATTGGCTTACCTTTTCACTCTAATTTAGTTGTATGAGGGTTGTGGAAGTGTTGAGAGAGCTTGGTTTGGCCTAAGAAGGGCTCGAATTGGCCATTTTCAGCTCGAACGAAATAGGGTAGCTTCGGTTCATCGGAGATGCTTCACTGTTCTATCACGCCGACATTTCTCTGATGATCCTCAGAGCAAATGGAGACTACCGTCCTGTAACTGACTTCTCTCCAAATCTAAATAACCCAACCTCACCTTCTTTGGCTCAGAAAAATGCCCAAGTCAGAGCTCTAGTTCGAGCTTCATCAAAAAATGGAGCAGTAGGGAGAGAGAGGAGTTTTCATGTGTGAGGAGAATGAATGAGCAGGGGCACTTTATAAAGGAAGCTTGGGGACTTCTTGGTCGTCCGATTAGCGCCTTTATGGTGGTCATTCATTGCCTAAAACTCCTTAACCGGAGACTTTTCATCTTCGCTGGCACTGCTCAATTTTTTTGACAAGTGAACAGTGCTGTCATCTGAAGGAAGAAGCCGACACTATTCTGAACCGGACTAGTTCAAACTAGGTTCAAAGCTTAAACCGACTAGTTTAGGCTCAATTCGACCGAGTTTTTCAAAATTAAAAATTTGTAAATTCATCTAAATTTATTCTCTATCAAATGTGGCTTCAATTCTCCAATTTGATTTTTCTAAGCCACCTAGAAAAATGAATTTAGCATTCGGTTCAATAGTGGTTCAAACTGGTCCAAACTGGTTCAATCTGGTTTGGATCCGGTTTGCCTAAACCAATCTTGTTTTCTTTCCCAAATTGTCGTAAAGTCCCTTTCCATGGTTTTTATGACTCTTTGGTCACTCGGAAGTTGTAAATTTCCCGATTTGCTCATTCTCTAGTGGTCGTGGTTCATGAACTGATTTAGTTTTCTCACTTGGTTTAATTGGTTCTTTTCCTAGTTTTCCTTAACTCCAAAGGGCGGGGTTTACAACTCTCCCCTATTTTTAGGAGTTTTTTTCCCCAAAACTTATCCAACATCCTTCGTACTAGAAAGGATTTCCCTTTATATCAACTTGTTTATTGACATACAACCTTCTCATTTATTTCCGTATAATCCCCGTATAACACACCCATATAACCTTATTTTCCTTCTTATTATCTATTCCATGGAGCTCACTTAGGCTAGGCATACTTTACTCGAGAATTTAAGGCTATATCCTTAATTTTGCGTCCCTCTTTCCTTAAAGCATAATCCTTTCTCTTGAGGTTATTTACTCAAAATTTCAGGATTGGGAGTTCCAAGATATCCAATCGTTTCCATGTCTAGTTATTCTCTTGGTCGTTAAAACCCTTAGCTTGGTGTTCTTTCAAAAATTACACACTTGTTTTCATAGGTCTCTATGTTATCACCTTTTTTGTCTTATTTTGACCCTTTCCTCATCCGTTATTTATTACATATCTCTCCTTGGGCTGTTGGGCTTGTGCATCCCTTACAACACGACAATGCTCCAGAATCTGTCTTTGACCATTACAATTTAAGAACACTTCCTTACTAGGTGTTCCTACCTTGCCACCTTTCAGGGTTGTATAACTTCATTCATTTTTTCATCGCGTAGTATTCCTTGACTACCTTTACTATTATCCAATCATCCTTCATGCCTTGACAAAATGTCTTACATAATTGTGTTAGTTTTCCTTACCCACTCGTCCTTTCCAACTTCTTTATTGGGTTTTTCTAGTGCCAGTCATTGAATTTCTTGATGATTTACTGACACGCTGGTTTTTTTCCCTTCTTATGTCTTTCTTCATTTCCGATGACGTCCTTTACTCAATGATTTTCCCTTCCCCTGAACCCACTCTTACTTGCTTGTGACCATTTCACGATTTTGTTGTTTTGAGGCGTTCTCCTTTAATGGTTTTCATTCTCTACTATGTCTTTCAAAGTAGAGGTTTTGCCTTTAGGCGCTAGATGTTCAAATTTCTTACTATTCCTGGAAGGTTTCCTTGCATCACATTCTTACACCCTTTTGAATTAGGGCTTTTATCTACCTTTAATCATTTATCGATCATAATTTCCCAGTTCACCTTTTACTTTCCTACTTAAGGTATCTCCGATCGTTGGGTCTTATTTCATGTACTCAACACTATGCCCACTCTATTACCCTTCTTTAGAGTGTAGTCTCCACTACTTCCCAGTCCTTCTTAGGGTCTCGTTTATTCTCCTTGACCAGCTTATTGCTACTAGTTGCTTCCTTCGGCTAGGTTCATCAAAAATCCCTAATTGGCTTCTTTACTCTTCCAAAATAGATGACACTTGGTTGTCATGATATACCCTTAACCACTTATGGTTTTTTACGAGGTTACTTATGTCGGGTTAAGCCTCTTAGGATTCATCTGATAGTTCCTTAGCTTCAAAATTTTCCTTTTTAAGGTTTCCCTTCCTATTTTTTTTTATCCTTCTACCTAGGGACTCCCATCATGTTTCAACCTCCTTAATGCTCCTTGGAGGCTTTTCCTTCTTTCCTTTATTTCCTTATTATGGGTAGCCCACCCATTCACACTTGTAACCACATCCTTTGATGCTATTGCCTACTTACCCGTTCCTTGGGTTTAACTTTCTCCTTGGGTCCTTCTAGTATACATCCCTTGATTCTTTTACTTTGGCATGCATCTCATCTCCTCATCCTTCGTCACTCACTCCATTACTTCTTAGTTGGGGCTTGTATGCCTTCCCAGGGTCTCCTTCATTGGGAAAGGTTCCGACACTATTTGCTCCAAGACCTCCTTGTGCGAGTCTTACTAAATCCTCCTTATGGCTTAAATGTGGTCATCATTTAATTTTAGGCCATTTATTTCTTCAAGGATTTTTTTCATCCTTCCTTTCCACTATTCTGGCATTTCCACCTCCCCCTTTCTTGCTAGGGTTTATATTTATGACCATCTCGAGGGTTAGTTCGTTAATTCTCTCATCCCAACTATTCTCTGAGTTCACTTGCCTCGGGACAGTTGTCCTTTGCTTTTATTCATTTTTGTTGCCTATCCCATCGTTCTTTTGAGAGTGTAATCCTTACTATTTTCTGGTTCTTCCTAGGGTGTCTTCTCCCAAAGTTTCTAGTTACACCTTTTCGCTAGGTTAGTCTACAACCCTACTTGGTTCTTTTGTTTTTCCAAAGTAGGTCACACCATGCTATCTCAAGACATCCCAGTTGTCTTTCATCGCTCAGGCTTGTCTTTTATAGACGAGGTGTTTCCTTTTTTTTTTTTTTTGCTCCTAGGTAGCTTGTAGTGACCTTAAGGGAAAATTCCATTTATCTACATTTTTCTATATCTAGGTTTTCTTAAGGTGCTACCCTTGATCATCCTCCCATGACCCTTCCTCATGTAATTGAGGCATACAATCGTACTATTATGGGACATAGAACTTTTTAGGAACTCAATTTTATTCATTGAGGTAAGAATACAATTTTGGGATTTTAATATCTCTTGAGGGAGATTGTTACAATGACGGTTTGGGAAGTACCCATTACTATGCTAGGGTCTAGAAGGATTTCTTCCTAAGTTAAATTGGGATCCTTAGCCGGAATTGTGGTTCTTGTAGTGTTATCCCTTTCGGCTTCTGTAGAGGTGGAGGGGTCCTTATTGGAAGGCCTCACTTTGATTCCTTGTGGTGTGGGACAGTCATTTTCTATGTGTCTTACCTTCTACACTCATAAAGGTCCTCTCGGGTCCTGTCATCCGTAATGTTAGGCACCTTCTCATGTAGTGTCCCCATTGCCCACATCTATAACAGGTCCTCTCCTTGCGTAGACCTTTGTTGTTCCCCATATTCTTTGAGAATTGTGGGGCCTTTCTAAGGGATTGTTGGTAGTTCGGTGCCTCGCCGTCCTCGAGCCCGAATACCTTGAAAGTTTTCTTGTCGAGTCCCCTTTGACCCGGTGTTACTCCAAGAGTCCTCATATACTCCTAGTTCAATTCATCATCTGGGATGAGATTCTCTCTGGTTACTGGGATGGCTAAGGTAGCGCGGGTTTGTTTGGCTACATTTCTTGGGGCCATCTCCCTACAAGGTAGGTAGTTTTAATTAAATCCTTATGTTATATAGTCTTGATAATGTATTCGAGGAAATAGACTCTAATACCACTCAAGTTGTTATGCCACGACCCGGTTTGGTCTAATTCCCGTGAGCAACCCACCACTCTCCCGGTTTATTAAGGGTTTTCCCCTTCTTTTAATCCGTACATGTCTTGTAGGTTTAGCTAGCTAAAGGTCTTTAGATAGGTTTTTTCCCTCGGTTACCTGAAAAGGGGTAAAAGGAGGGGATGAGTTTGACAACTCAATGAATGGGTTTTTGAAACATAAGTTTAAAAAAGAATAGTTTGCATTTGAGTGTGCCAAACTCCTTATTTTCTTTAAAATCATTCTTTTCTCAAGCCTTGGTTTCCAAAACCTTTTTTCGAGACTTACCAATTCTTTTCTAAGGATTCTCAAATCCTTTTCAAGGTTTTCAAACCTCTTTCTCGTTTTCATATTAGATGTGTTTCACAAACAACACACGCCCTTCATCAAGAAGGGTTCACACACATTCACGGGATGCAGTTACACCGACTGCACCCACTTGTGGATCGAAGCGTCTTTACCATCCATCTTGATAGTAGTATCTGACTTCACCCAAAGTTTGAGTGAACATCTCTGACATCCTACTCTCACACCAAAAATACTTTGTGTCCATATGAGGACAAAGAATTCATCCTGACCCCACCCCAGTCTCGTGCGCATGAAGCTACATTGAGCTTCCCTGACTGTTGGCATGACTAATTGCCCTTATTTCCAGCATGTTGTCCAATAGCCCCTAGGATGTATCACTACCCCTCTTGGGCATCTTGAAGGTCTCATACCTAAGTGCATGTATAAAACAATAGTTTTCCTCAAAAGCCATTTAATTTTTGGTGCCACCGGTCCAACCGCCCCGACCATTAACTCGACCTACAATTGTTTGTCTCGACTGGTCCGTCAACTTGTCTTATCGCACTGCCGCCAGTCCATCGAGTATGTCAGTCCTGTCTTGGTAGCATGGCGAAACACATCATTTATTAAAGTTTTCATGGATTAATCTCATGTTTGTTTATGATCTCCTGCTCATGCTAACTGGCCTTGGGCCCACTGTATGAGATTTTCAAAATCGGGCATTTCAGCCTCCAAGTTCTAAAACTGAGGCCTCCGACCTATTTGAGCTATTCGAGCTCACGTTAAGAAGGTCTCCCAAAACTTTTAAGCAGTGGCACATAGTCAGGGGAGAACACTTCTAACAAAAATAATCTTTTCATTCATCTATCACACCAACTGGGTGTGATGACATCTCCACTTACAATCGGTAAATAGGTTTTCCACTTCCTTCCAGGAAGTCCATCATACCAACTGGGTATGATCTACTTACAACCGGTAAGTAGTTTTTTCGCGTAATTTCCTCATCACTCCATCTTGGTTTGATGTTTAAAAATTCTACATGACAGTGGGTTTTAAGTTTTGAGGTACTCATGATCCCAATCGGGTATGATGTGGAAAATCCCACTCACTCGTTAATGTAGTGAATTCCTCTTAACCGACTCTTTGCCTTCACGTGAACTTGTCTTTGCTGGCATTCCCGATACTTCGTGTGCATACACAATATGAACATCCTAGTTCATTATTCTTTAGCCTAATAGCCTTCATTCATCATGAATGAATAAAATGCCCAAATATTTAGTTATTTGCATTTAGGTCCCTAAATTTATTTTTCTTTAACATTAGGTCCCTAATGCCAATTTTCCCTAGATTGAGTCCCAAAACTTCTAAAATTTACATTGAGACCTCAAACTTATTCAAATTTACAAAGAGGGGTTGAAGTTTCCCAAATTCTCAATTTAGTCCCCAACTTTTCCAAAATTACCATTTTGCACCTACTTTACAAAAATGGTAAATTCCACACCAAAAATTCTAAAAATTGACAAATTAGTCCTCCAACATCTTTTTCATGCCCAATTGGCCCTCAATTTTAGGAAATTGCACTTTAGTTGTCATGTCCCGATTTGGTCGGATCCCCATGAGCAACCCGCCACTCTCCCGTTTTATTAAAGGGTTTCCCCTTATTATAAACCATAAAGAGTAAGGTATCCTTTAAACCTGCACATTTTCTTGGAATAACATAAATCAAATTGCATAATATTTTAAATTTATCGTTCCTGTCTCACAGGCGTCTTAGTTGATAGTCTTTGAGGGTAGGCTTTCCAAAATTTCCTGAAAGGGATATAAGGGAGGGGGTGAGTACGACTACTCAGTGAATGGGTTTTTCAAAACTTTTAACTTTTAGGAAAAAGACTTGTATTGGAGTGTGTCAGAATCCATTCTTTCAAAAATCCTTTCATATCAAATCTCAGTTTTTACCACCATTTCCTCATTAATCATGATGTGTCATCACCCAACACACATCCTTCATCATGAAGGTCTAACATACATTTGCAGGCTAGCCTGTCCACTGAACCCACTTATGGCGTCGGAGCAACTTTACCGGCCACCTAGATAGAAACACTTCCACTTCTATCCTGAGAATGAGTGGATGTATGCGACACCCGACCCTCAATCCAGAAATCAATTCTTCGTATCCGTATGAGGACAGAGACCTCATCTCGTCCCCACCTAGGTCTTACACTTTTGGTGCTACTCCAAATTTCGCACGGTCACCTGGTACAACGAACTGCCCTTATACCCACCAGGTCGTCCAGTGCCCTTAGGACGCATCCCTACCCCTCTTGGGCATCTTGATGGTCTTGTAATCACAGAGCATGCATAATCAATATTTTCTTATCATGCCATATAATCTGTAGTGTCATAGGTCCAATGGCCCCGACCCTTAACTCAACCTGTAGTTGTTTGTCTTGACTGGTCTGTCGAACAGTCATGTCGCACTGTCACTAGTTGACTAAGTATGTCGGTCCTGTCTTGGTACCATGGCCAAATAATTCCTTTATTTAAAGTTTTATGGCATATAACTCATATTTGTTTACGAGCTCCTGCTCGTGCCAACTGGCCTTGGGCCCACTGTAAGAGATTTTCAAAATCGGGCATATTAGCCCCCAAGTTCCAAAACCAAGGCCCCCAGCCTATAAGAGCTATTTGAGCTCCCGTCAAGGTCTCCCAAATCGTTTAACCATTGGCACACAGTCAGGGGAGAGCACTTCCGAAAAAGACATGTTTTCAACTGTCTATTATACTGATTGGGTATAAGGACATCTCCACTCATAACAAATGAATGAGTTCTCAAGTTTCTTCGAGGAAGTTTTATCATACCAACCATGTATGATCTACTTACAATAGGTAAGTAGTTTTTTTTCATGACTTTCACATCACTCCTCTAAGTTGTTATGTTTAAAATACCACTTAGTAGTGGGTTTTCTTTTCGAGGTACTTATCATCCCCAACCGGGTATGATATAAAATCCCACTCACAATCGGTAAGTGGTTTTTAACTTTAAACTATGCCCATCATCCCAACCGAGTATGACATTAGTAAGCCCACTCACTCGTTAATGTAGTGAATTCCACTAGATCGGTTCTTTGTATTCACACGAGCTTGTCCTTCCTGGTGTTCGCGGTACTTCGTGTTCCTACATGACATGAACATCTCGATTCATTATTCTTCGACCTAATAGCCTTCATTCATTCCAAATGAATGAGAAAACCAAACTTTTATTTATTTGTAATTAGGTCCCTAAAGTTATTTCTATTTAACTTTAAGTCCCTAATGCCGGTTTTTCCTCAAATTGAGTCCCAAAAATTTTAAAATTTATCTTAGGACCTTAATTTATTCCATTTCACAAAAGGGGTTTAATTTCCCAAATTTCCAATTTAGTCCCCCAACTTTTCCAAAATTACCATTTTGCTCTTCCTTTACACAAATGGTAAGTTTTACCCCCAAAATCCCAAAATTCCCAAAATTCCTCAATTGGTCCTATAACATTATTGTTATACTAGAATCGAAACGAGCTCAAATGGAGGTTCACCGGAAAACAGACTATAGAGAGAGAATGCTTCGAAAGCTTACTACCGGGGGCATGATGGTCTGAGCATTCAATGTGGGCAGATAGCTCCCGTCCTGAGGTTTTTCCTAGAATCAAGAATTGCATCAATTGATGTTGAATTGAGTTAGAATTTTCATTGAAATTTTGCTGGTTCTCTCTAGCACCGGTCGAAAATTACAAAGGGGACCCGAATTGGCTTACCTTTCTATCCTAATTCGGCTGTGGGATGCCTGAGGAAGTGTTGAGAGAGCTTGGTTTGGCCTGAGGAGGGCTCGAAAGGGCCAATTTTGGCTCAGCTGAAATAGGATAGCTTCAGTCAGCTGGAGCTACTTCACTATTCCATCTCGTTAGTGATTTTCCGATGACCTTCGGAGCAAACAGAGACTACAGGCGTGTAGCTGACTTCTCCCCAGTTCTTAAGAACCCGATCTCACCTTGTTTGGCTTAGAAATGACCATATATCGGAGCTCTGGTTCAAGCTTTGCCGAGAAACTAAGCAATTGAGAGAGAGAGAGCTTTTTAGGTTTGGAGAGGATGAATGGGGAGGGGGTCTTTATATAGGAAGCTCAGGGACTTCTTGGCCATTCGATTGGCATCTTTATGACAGGCATTGATGGCCAGAAACGTATTGAACGGAGATGTTTCTTCTTTGTTGGCAGTGCTTCAATTTTCCTGTGAGTGAACAGTGCTGTTATCTGGAGTATGAAGATAACACTATTCCAAACTGGACCGGACCGATCCAAACCGGGTTCAAAGCTTAAACTGGCCGGTTCACCTCCATTCGACCGAGTTTTTCAAATCTAAAAATTTTAAAATTCATCTAAATTCATTTTCTATCTAATGGTGGCCTCAAATCTCAAATTTGAATTATTTAAGCCACCTAGAAAAATAAATTTAGAATTCGGTTCAATAGTGGTTCACACCGGTCAAAACCCGTTCAATCCGATTTGGATCTAGTTCACCTGAACTGGTTTGGTTTTCATCTCCAATTCACCCTAAAGTCCTTTCTTTCATGACTTTTATGACCCTTTAGGTCACTCAGGGTCCATAAAATTCCTAGTTTACTATCTCTCTATTAATTCCAGTTCATAAACTGACTCGGTTCTTAAAGTAGTTTAATCCGGTTCGGGTCCAGTTCACCTGAACCGGTCTGGTTTTTCTCTTCCACTTTGTTCTAAGGTTCCTTCCCAAAGGTTTATAAATCTCTTTGGGTCAGAATGGAGTTAAAATTTCTCTAATTTGCATGTTCCCCAATAAACGGGTCTGTGAACTAGTTTGGTTTTTTTACTCGGTTTCACTGGTTCTTTTCCCGGTTTTCCTTAACTCAAAAGAGCGGGGTTTATGTTAGTCCCTCAAATTTTTGAAATTCCCAATTTCTCGCAAGTGTTTCCCCAATTTCCCCCTTTCAAACTGGCCGAATTTGACTTTATCAAAATGACCGATCAATCGAGGTTCATTGTTGAAATTGAAGGTGAAATTGAGTTCCTACATATCCATATGATTCAATTTCACTTTGAATCGCATGAATTGATGCCAGAATGAGGTTCCTCCTATGATTAAGAATCATATCAATTCTTGTCAAATTGATAGAGAATTTGGTAAGTGAAGTTTCCTCGGTTCTCTCTCTAACATTGATCGAAATTTACAGAGGGGAGACAAATTGGCTTACCTTTCTACTCTAATTCAGTTGTATGAGGGTTGTGGAAGTGTTGGGAGAGCTTGGTTTGGCCTGAGAAGGGCTCGAATTGGCCGTTTTCAGCTTGATCGGAATATGACAGCTTCGGTTCGCTAGAGCTTCTTCACTATTCTATCACGTCAGCATTTCTCTAGTGATCCTCTGAGCAAATGGAGACTACCGTTGTGTAGCTAACTTCTCCCCAATTCTAAAGAACCCAACCTCGCCTTCTTTGACTTAGGAAAATGCCCACATCAAAGCTCTAGTTTGAGTTTCACCGAAAAATGGAGTAGTAGGGAGTGAGATGTGTTTTCAGGTGTGAGGAGGGGCTCTTTATATAGGGAGCTCGAGGACTTCTTGACCGTTCGATTGGCACCTTTATGGTGGTTATTTATTGCATGAAACTCCCTGACTAGAGACTTCATCTTCGCTAGTGCTGCTCAATTTTTTCTGCGAGTGAACAGTGTTGTCATCTGAAGGAAGAAAACGACACTGTTCTAACTTGGACCGGATCGATTTGAATCGGGTTCATAACTTTAACTAGCAGGTTCAGGCCCAATTTGACCGAGTTCTTCAAAATTAAAAATTTGTAAATTCATCTAAATTTATTATCTATCCAATGGTGGCTTCAATTCCCCAATTTAAATTTTCTAAGCCACCTAGAAAAATGAATTTAGTATTAGGTTCAATAGTGGTTCAAACCGGTTCAATTCGGTTCGCCTGAACTGGTTTGGTTTTCTTTCCCAAATTGTCCTAAACTCCCTTTCCAAGGTTTTTATGACTCTTTGGGTCTCCCAGGAGTTGTAAATTTCCCAATTTGCCTATTCTCTAGTAGTCGGAGTTCGTGAACCGATTCGGTTTTCTCACTCGACTTAATCGGTTCTTTTCCCGGTTTTCCTTAACTCCAAAGGGTGGGGTTTATAGTTTGTTCTTATTCAATCCTTCTCCTATGGGTGTGAGGGTGTTGAGACTTTGTTCCAGGGAGATAAGTTCTAGGGAAAACCCGAAACTAGATCTTCCTTGATGAAGGATCTCTTTGTTTCTGTGTCAAAGAGAGTGTAGACTTTTCTCCCCCACAATTGTATGTACCCTAATGAAAGAAATGCATGTTTTTAGAGAAGGAAAAATATGAATTTCTTTATTAATTAGGATCAAATTACAGGTTTTGTCTAATTTTGGTTAGGGAGGTTTTGGGAAGCACCAGCTACAATACTAGGGTCTTTTCTGGCCTCCTCTTGGGTGAGGTTATATACCCTAGCTGGTACCCTTGTCGTGGATTCCTACCTTGGAGTCCTTGTGTTCCCTTGGGGTGGTCCAAGTGTGTTTCATTGCTTATTCTCCCTAAAAGTGGGGCATTCCCTTATAAAGTGCCCCATTTTTCCACATTTATAACAAGATAAGCATGCTCCCTTGTAGTATGGTGGGAATCACCTTCCCTTGGAGGTGGTTACGTGTCCTTCCTCCTTTGGAAATTCACCTTATTTCCCCACTTAGGGCCACTTTTCTCCTTCCATCCCCCTGTGGTGGCCTTGGCCTTTATCTTCCTTTCGGTTGGCCTGCTCCATCCGATGGCGTCAGGTTTGCACTAGACGCTCACATTCGTGGGCCATACTGATTATGGCTGCCAGATCCGTGGGGTGTCCTAGCACTCCCATCCGGTCTCGTATGTTCATGTTAAGACCGTCCATGAATTATTAGTAAATATCTATAGGCTCGGCTAGGTCGGGGGCAAAGGGTCTTAACTCATTGAATTTGGTTTCATACTCTTAGATAGAGTTAAGCCCTTGTTGGAGTCAGAGGAAGTCTTGCTTCTTCTCGTTGATCAGATGTGGAGCTAGGTATTCCTCTATATATCTCTCCTCTTGTTGCTTCTAGGTGGGGGTTGTGGTATGCAAGCTTCTGACGTTATCCCACCACTTTTTTGCACTATCTTCTAGGAAAAACTCTACTAGGATTACCATATCCTCTAGTGAAATCCTAACTATCCCCATGAATTTATTGATGCTGGCCAGCCAGTCTATCATGCCCCAACCTGGTTTGGTTGGATCCCCGTAAACAACCCACCGCTCTCTCGATTCAAGAGGAGTTTCCTCCTTCTTTAACTTGAGATGAGCCTGGCGTAATTTCAACCTTGTTTCCTGGAAAGACATATATCAAATAAAATGCAAGCTTAAGGAAAATTAAGCATACCTGACAGAGGGTAAGGCTTAGTGTTATTCCTAGTCATTTTCTCTTTTCTTGAAAAAGGGATAGAAAAGAGGGGTGAGTTTCTACAAATCAGTGAATGGGTTTTTGAAAATTTACTTTTAGGAAAAAGATTTGTATTGGAGTGTGCCAGACTTCTTATTTTCTTTCAAAAATACTTTCATTTCAATCTCTATTTTTATCACAATTTCTTATTAATCATGGTGTATTATCACCCAACACACATCCTTCATCATAAAGGTCAACCACACAATCACAGGCCAGCCCGTCCACTGAACCCACTTGTGGCGTCAGAGCGACTTTATCGGCCACCTAGATAGAAGCACATCCACTTCTAACCTGATAATGGGTGGATGTACGCAACATCCGACCCTTATTCCTGAAATCAATTCTCCGTATCTGTATGAGGACAGAGACCTCATCCCGACTCCACCCCGGTTTTGTGCGCAATGAAGCTACGTTGAGCTTCGCAAGGTCACCTAGTCCGACGAACTACCCTTATATCCACCAAGTCGTCCAGGGCCCTAGGACACATCACTACCCATCTTGGGTGTCTTGAAGGTCCTGTACACACAGTGCATGCACAATAAGTATTTTCACATCATGCCTTATAATCTGTGGTGCCACTAGTCCAACGGCCCCAACCATCAACTCAACCTGCAGCTGTTTGTCTTGACTAGTCCGAAGACCTGTCATGTCGCACTGTCACTAGTTGACTGAATATGTCGGTTCTGTCTTGGTACCATAGCCAAACAATTCATTTACTTAAAGTTTTATAGCATATATCTCATGTTTGTTTACGAGCTCCTGCTCGTGCCAATTTGCCTATGGACCACTGTTCGAGATTTTCAAAACTGGGCATATTAGCCCCCAAGTTTCAAAATCGAGGCCCCTGACCTATAAGAGCTATTCGAGCTCCTATCAAGGTCTCCCAAATTGTTTAAGCATTGACACATAGTCAAGGCAAAGCACTTCCGACAAAAATATATTTTCAACTGTCCATCATACCAACTGAGTATGAGGACATCTCCGCTCCTAACTGATGAACGGGTTTCCACTTCCTTCGAGTAAGTTTAATCATACCAATCGGGTAAGATCTGCTTACAACCGGTAATTAGTTTTTCTACATGATTTTCACATCACTTCTCTAAGTTGTGATGTTTAAAATACCACTAAATAGTGGGTTTTCATTTCGAGGTGCTTATCATTCCCAATAGAGTATGATATAAAATCCTACTCACCCGATCGTGCAGTGAAATTCCACCTAGTCGGTCTCCATCCCTAGCAAGCTTAAATTCAACTGGCGTTCCCGATATCTCATTTTCCTATACGAAATGAACATAGTTGTTAATTATTCTTTGGCCTAATAACCCTCATTCGTTCTAACTGGATGAGAAAGACAAACTTTTTATTTATTTGCAATTAGGTCCCTAAGGTTATTTTTCTTTAACTTTAAGTCCCTACTATTGGTTTTTCCTCAAATTGAGCCCCAAAAATTTTAAAATTTATCTTAGGACCTCAATTTATTCAAATTCACAAAAAGGGGTTTAATTTCCCAAATTTCCAATTTGGTCCCCAACTTTTCCAAAATTTCCATTTTTTCATACCTTTACAAAAATGGTAAGTTTTACCCTAAAAATTCTAAAATTCCTTAATTAGCCTTCTAACATTCTTATCATACCCAATTGACCCTCAATTTTAGAAAATTGCATTTTGGTCCTTTGAATTTTTGAAAATCCCCAATTTCTCCAAATTTTCCACCAATTTCAACTCCCTAACGTAGCCGAATTTGATTGTACCAAATTGACCAATCAAACACCTCTAATTATTGAAATTAAAGTTAAAATTGAGTTTTTACATGTTCATATGATTCCATATAACTTTGAATCGTAAGTTTTAACGTTGGAACGAGCTCAAACGGAGTTTCGCCAAAAAACAGACTATAGAGAGAGAAAGCTTCAATTGCTCACCGGTTAGTGCGCAGCGGTTTGAGCTTTCTATCTGGGCAGGTAGCTCTCCTCCTAAGGTTACTCCTAGGATGAAGAATGACATCAATTGATGTTGAATTGGATTAGAATTATGTCATTTAAATTTGACTGACTCTCTCTCTTACACTAATAGGAAATTGAATAGGAGAGCCGAATTGGCTTACTTTTCGACTCTAATTCGGTCGTGGGAGGGCTGAGTAAGTGTTGGAAGGGCTTGGTTTGGCTTGAGGAGGGCTCAAATTGGCTGATTTCAACTAGGCCAAAATAGGGCAGCTTCGGTCCGTCGGAGCTGCTTCACTCTTCGATCATGCTAGCACTTCTCCGGCAACTCTCGGAATGAATGGATGTCACCACCATGTAGCTAACTTCTCCCCGGTTCTAAAGAACCTGACCTCACCTTCTTTGGTTTAGAAATGACCCTATATCAGAGCTCTTGTTTGAGCTTCACCAGAAAACTAAGCAGCTGAGAGAGAGTGAGCTTTTCAGGTGTGGAGAGGGGCTCTTTATATAGAGAGCTCGGGGACTCGTCGGCCGTCCGTTTGGCACCTTTATGATAGACATTATTGGCCTGAAACATATTGAACGAAAACGTTTCTTTTTCATTGGCGCTGCTTCGATTTTCCATCGAGTGAACAGTGCTATCATTTAAAGGAAGAAGATAACATTGTTCCAAACTGGACCAGACTGGTCCGAACTAGGTTCAAAGCTTAAACCGGCCGGTTCATCCCCTATTCAACCAAAATTTTCAAATCTAAAAATTTCTAAATTCATTTTCTATCTAATGGTGTCCTCTAATCTCAAATTTGAAAATTTTAAGCCACCTAGAAAAATGAATTTAGCATTCGGTTCAATAGTGGTTCAAACATATCCAAACTGGTTCAATTCGATTCGGATTAGGTTCACCTGAACCGATTTAGCTTTCATCTCCCACTCATCCTAAAGTCCTTTTTCATGACATTTAAGACTCCTTATGTCATTCAGGGTCCCTAAATTTCATAGTTTGCCCCCTCTCTATGGGTTTCGGTTCATAAACCGGCTTGGTTTCTTCACTCGGTTCAATCCGGTTTGGGTATGGTTCACCCAAACCGGTTTGGTTTTCTCACTAAGTAAGACTGGCATTAACTCCATGAAGTGGGGTTCACAACTCTCCCCTCCTTTTAGGAGTTTTGTCCCCAAAACCTATTTCACATTATTTGCGTGTTGGCTTAAACGTTTTATTGTTATAAAATTTTCTATTCTTTTGTCATACATTCTTCTCGGTTATTTTCGTTCATCTATTTCATCATGTATTTAAGATTCTCATCTCATTCCCATCCTTTCCTCATTCTATGAAATTTACATTAGCCTAGAGTATTTCCTTTGAAGATCTATGATCATTCTCTTTCGTTACGTCCTTCTTTCCCAAGGCACCATTTCACATCCCAAGCTTCTTTCACCCAAAATTTCAAAACTAGAATTCCTGGTCATTTTTCTTCCACGGATTCAGACATTTATTGTCTTTTCATCCTACATGGAGTCCTTCATCATTCTTTGGTTATTACCCTTTATGCTTGACTTCGTTATGTCTTACTCATAGACCATTCCTTGTGTAAGTCATTTTTCTCGAAGTCAGTTGGGTTTACCCGTCCCTCTTACCGCAAGACGTTCTTCATGATATTTTAACTTTACTTCCCTATGATAGTATTGGTTTCCGTACTTCTCATCTTTTCTAAATTTCTTTATTTTTTTATTTTGCCTTCAAACCCTTAAATTCCTCAATACTTATAGTCATATTAAAACTTTTGCTCTTTACTTCATTCTGCCTTCCCTCTGGTGTCCTTCCCCCTTAAGATTTCTTCTCTTTCCAATTCCATCCTTGCTTTTATCAATGTTTCTTCCAGTATTATTCATTCTGAGTTTAGTTCCTTTCTTACTCGTATGGAATCTGTTGATGTCATCTTCCTTTCTATATATCACTTGGGTTGATTTATCCCCTAATTTTTTTACAATTTCCTTCTCTTTGTACATGATTCTTTCCTTTCCATTATCTGGTTCTTGAGGAGTTATTCTCTTGCTTATTCCATTGGTTTCACTTTCTTTCCTTTGTACACCAATGTCTTCCCAAGATTCCTTTCTCTGATGAGCTTCACATTCTCTTTCCCTCCGTATTTCCTTCTAGTTCTACCATTGAAATCCTTAAATTTTTGGAATATCTTTTTTTTTTCCGATATTTTCACCAACTTACTCTTACTCTTTGAACCCATTAGTACCTTCTGTTGATCTTGCTTCATTTCCACTCGCTTCAATGTTCGTTTATTCCTTTGAGGTGGATCTCTCATCCTCATCGTGCCCAAACCTTTCGTACCTTCATATCCTTAGTATTTCCCTTTTTGTCTTGGTTAGGGTGTATTCTTCCACTATTCCCTATCTCTAGTTAGACTTCGTTTACTCCTCCAAATAATTTGGTCTAAATAAGTTATTTCCATATATAGGATTCTTCTAAAGTTCCCATTTGAGTTTTACAGGCCTTCTTGTAGTAGATCATGCTCAGCCTCACAATACTCTCACTTAACCACTCGTACTTCTTACTGAGGACCTCATCATGGCCTTGGTGTTGAAACACTCCTTCGATCAACTGTTTTTGACCTGATGCTTTCTCCTTCCCCGATCCAACTTCCTATTTTCTATCATCCTTCTGGTGTCTTCCAATTTGGGATTCCTGTGTTCGATCGCCCTATCTTTTAGAATTTTTCTCCTAAACTTAAGGACCTAGTACAATTTATCTACTCTTATTTTTCTTCTTTTTTTGACTCATGCTTTAACTTCCACATGCCTGTTATCCTTTGGAATTTCTAAGGAATATGTATCTTAGTTCTTTAATAGTAATTTGTTACACCTGGTACTTCCTATTATTGTAGTTTCTCTCCATCTTTCCCTGGTGGACTCTATACTTAATTTCTTTTTCTTCTCGATCAGCTTCTATTCTTGTGGTTCCTTTTTGGAATGTTATACTTCCTTCCGGGTTTTGTTCCTTATCCTAAATTCTCAGAGTTTAGTTTTAACTTCTTGGTCTCTTAAAAATTATGTAATCTTGGATTGTTGCTCTTCTAACTCCCTTTTTCATTTTCTTAAGATCTTCATCAGATGAATTTTTCCTTATCGTGTTTCTAATGGTAAGTCTTAAGGGTTGAGTTTAACTATCCTTAACCCATTCTTCCTTAGGGGGATTTCTTCCCTTTTATTTAAACTTTTATTATCATAATCTTAAATTTTCTTCAAGGAACTCAGGGGTTTTAATAAATTTCTACCTTTATTTATTTAGGAAATATTTTCTTGCCATAATTTGGCTTATTACATGAATTCTCTACCCCTTAATCCCTTGTGGTCATAGGGCTAGAGTTAACCCTAGAACGATTATGAGACTCTTGATCAAAAGGCTATAAGGAACTGATTAGGGTCCATTTGTTCTCCTCAATAGGATGAATTTCATGTATGGCCTCTAATCCGTACCGCCTTAGTACTTCCACCTCACACTCATAAGTCCACTTCACCCATTATGACGGATTGAAGTAAGGTTGAGTGGGTGGAGGTACTTGGTGGACCTTCATAAAGGTGGCATATGCATCCCAATAGTTATCCCAGGCCTCCTTCTTGGTGGGATTCCTCTTCAGTTGTTGTGGCATTGGAGGAGGAGGGGTTAGACTTCTAGGAGGTGATGCTGGTTCCTCTCGTCTAAGAGGAGGGTATATGATGCCTTCTATTTCTAGTAAGGCTCCGACTAGTTTTCGGTAGTCTTCCACCATATCCTTGGGCACCCTTTTTTTGCCAAAATTCATCCAAATTCATTTTATATCCAATGGTGGCCTCAAATCTCAAATTTGAATTTTTTAAGCCACCTAGAAAAATGAATTTAGCATCTAGTTCAATAATGGTTCAAACCGGTTCAATCTGGTTCATATCCGATTCACCTGAACCAGTTTGGTTTTTATCTCCAACTCATCCTAAAGTCCTTTTTCACGACTTTTATGACTCCTTAGGTCATTCGGGGTCCCTAAATTTCCCGGTTTGCTCCCTTTCTATGGGTTTTAGTTCATAAACCGACTTGGTTTTTTAAGTCGGTTCAATCCGGTTTGGGTACGGTTCACCCAAACCAGTTTGGTTTCTCTCTCTCAATTTGTCCTAAAGTTTCTTTCCAAGGTTTAGGAACCTCTTTGGGGTACTTGAGAGTTAAAATTCCTCCAACTTGCCCATTCCTCAATAATGAACTTATGAACCAGTTCGATTTTCTCACTCAGTAAAACTGGTTTTTTTCTTGGTTTTCCTTAACTCCAAGGAGCGAGGTTCACACAGTCCATAGCTACTCCAGCATCCTTCTCTCCTTGTAAGGGCTTACATCCCAGTTTACTGAGGGTTTTGAGGTATTTGGGGATGTCAACTGGAGGGGAATGTTAGCAAGAGGAGGAGGGGATTGTACTTCCTCGGGCGCAGCTTTGGGGTGAGATTGGGCCATCCAAACACTCGGGTGAACTCTTCGTACATCCCTTGATGCTCCGAGCTTAGTCCAGGTGGAACTGTCTACTGCTGGGGAAGTTTCCACAGGGATGGAGTGTTGGGCAGTGTTAGTGACTACGACTCTAGTTCTCTTGTTTACTCTTTTGGGAGCCATCTATAAATTTTAAAACTTATTCCTCTTAGTTACTACATTATATAGTCTTGATTATGCATTCGAGGAACTTAGCTCTAATACCACTCAAGTTGTCATGCCCCGACCTAGTTTGGTCATATCTCCGTGAGCAACCCACCACTCCCTTTGGTCTATCAATGGTTTCACCCTCTTCTAAACTGCGAGGAGTAAGGCATCTTTTTTTCTAATTTTCCTGGAATAACATTATACAAAATTGAATACATTAAAATAATCATACCTATCTCAGAGTTCAACTATAGGAGGGTCTTTAAGGTTGGTTTTCCTCGGTTAACTAAAAAGGGGTAAAAGGGAGAGGGTGAGTTCTACAACTCAGTGAACAGGTATTGGGAGTGAGTTTTCAAAACATCTTTGGTTTATAAAAACCATGCCAAGGTTAGCATTTTCTTTTTAAAATTATTTTCCTCAACGTCAGGTTTCCAAAACCTTTTCCATTTCCATATTAGGTGTGTTTAGCTCTCTTAACCCATCTCCTTTCCTCGGGACATGCCTTTCATCAGGAAAGGTACACACATTCGCAAGTGCAACACGTCCACTTCCCCCACTTGTGGATCAGAGCGTCTTTATCGTCCACCATGATAAAAGCCTGCCCACTTCTACCTTGAGTATGAGTGGACGTCCCAAATATCCAACCTTCAGACCTGAATGCCACTTCATGTCCATATGAGGACGGAGACCTCATACTGACCCCACCCCGGACTGATGCGTAAGAAGCTCCCAAGGCTTTAAGACTAACTGGCACGACGAACTGCCCTTATCTCCAGCATGTCATCTAGCAGCCCTTGGGACCCATGATTACCCCCCTAGGGCGTCTTGATGGTCTCGTACCACAAGTGCATGCACAAACAATAGTTTTCATATAGTTATCCATCCTCTTTGGTGCCCACGGTCCGATGGCCCTAACGCTCAACCCGACCTACGGCTGTTTGTCTAGGTCGGTCCGTCGACCTGGCCCTAACGCACTGTCGCTAGTCTAACAAGCATTTTCGGTCCTAACTCAAATGATAGCACAACACATAATCCATTCCATTAATTAGGAGTTTTCATGGCTCTTCCTAATCAAGTTTTTTTACGAACTTCTACCCGTGCCCACTGGCCTTGGACCCACTACACGTGTTTTCCAAAAACTAGGCACTAAGCCCTATGAGTTCAAAAACTGAGGCACTAGCCTATTTGAGCTATTCTAGCACTCATCAAGTAGGTATCCCAAATATTTTAAGCAATTGTCGCACAATCAGGGGAGAAGACTTCGAACAAAAATCATATTTTTATCTCACCACACCAACCAGGTGTGATGATGGATCCACTTACAACCGGTAGGCTATTTTATCCTTTCCTCAAGGAAATTCATCATACCAATCGGGTATGATATTTATTTATTCATACTCACAATCGGTAAGTAGGTTTTATCCATTAAAAATAGGGCTCATCATCCAAACTAGGTATGACGTTAAATAATCCCACTCACAGTGGCTTCCAATTTATAAAAGGTGCTCATCATCCCAACCGGGTGTGAAGTGTAAATTAGCCGACTCACCCGGTGACTATGTTGTGTTCATCCCCAGTCATCTTACAACTCCACGCGAGCTTTCTCTTGCCGGCGTTCCGGTCTCACATGTCCCTACACGATTTGGGTATCATTATCAATGAGGATTAAGCATAACAACATTCATTTTCTCACGTAAGAGCGACCAGGCCCAAATTTTTGGTTTATCACACTTAGGTCTCTAAAATTCATTTTTCTTGACTTTAGGTCCCTAAGGCTAACTTTTTTTTTTTCAATTTGAATCCCAAGGCTTACATTATCCTCTTTGGATCCTCAATTTACTCAAAATTGTGTAAGGGCTCAAGTTTTCCAAATTTCCAATTTGGTCCCCAAATTCCAAAAATTATGGTTTTGCCCCTACTTTGCAAAAATAGCAATTTGGCCCCAAATATTTTGAAAATTGACCCCCAACATCTTTCTCATTGCCAATTGGCTTTCCATTTTGAGAAATTGAATGGAGATCCCTCAATTTTTCGAAATCCCTAATTCTTCCCCAATTTCACCCCTTTATTCTGACCGAATATGATTTCTTCAAATTAGCCATTCAATCAGAGTTAATTGCACCAATTGATAGCATGGATTGGTTCCTACTTCCATATGATCAAATGGAGCTTTGAATCACCGAATTTGAGTATGAAATGAGCTCAAACGGAGCTTCGCTAGAAACCTGTCCATAGAGAGAGAAAGCTTCAAAACCTTACCGTCGAAAGGGCAACAGTTCGAGCTCTTGATCTAGGGAGGTAGCTCTCATCCTTAGGTTTCTTCTAGGATCAAGAATTGCTACAATTGAAGTACATACGAGGGTGAATTTTGTTAGTGATATTCGACACTTTCTCTCTCTAGCAACAATCTTCAACGATGGAGGAGGGCTGAATTAGCTCTCTTCACCTCTGTGGAGGTCGTATGAGGGCCCTGAGGGCGTTGGGGAGGCTTGGTTTGCTAGAGGAGTATTAAATTTTGCCAAATTTAGCTTGGCCAAAACAGGGCAGCTTCGGTCCGTCGGAGCTGCTTCATTGTTTAATTCCGCCGGTGCTTCTCTGGCGATCCTCGAGTCGAAAGGAGATTACTGTCAGGTACCTGACTTCCTCTAGAGTCTATAGGACCCGACCTTGCCTTCTGAGGCAAAGAAAAGTGCCCAAGTCGGAGCTCTGGTTCGAGCTTCATCGAAAAATGGAGCACTTGAGAAATAATGGCGATTTGAGGTGTGTGGAGGATGAATGGAGAGTAGCTCTTTATATAAGGAGCTCAGGGACCCTCTGCCCGACCAATTTACATTTTAGTCGAGCTTATCCTAGCTTGAAAATGCCTTGATCAGAGAGAATATTCCTTCGTTGGAGAAAGAAAGTTTTTGAATCGATGAACAGTGTTATCATCTTGAGGAAGAAGACGACACTATTTCGAGAGGACTATTCTTCGATGAAGGAATATTCTCTCCGATCAGGGTATTTTTGGACGAGTATAAGCTCTACTAAAATGGAAATTGGTCGGGCAGAGGGTCCCCGAGTTCCCTATATAAAGAGCTCTTGTTTGAGCTTCACCGGAAAATGGAGCACTTGAGAGAGAATGGCGATTTGAGGTGTGTGGAGGATGAATGGAGAGGATCTCTTTATATAGGGAGCTCGAGGACCCTCTGCCTGACCAGTTTACATTTTGGTTGAGCTTATCCTCGCTTGAAAATGCCATGATTGGAGAGAATATTCCTTCATTGGAGAAAGAAAGTTTTTGAACTGATGAATAGTGCTATGATCTTGAGGAAGAAGACAACAATATTCCGAACTGGACCATCCAGTCCGATCAGGTTCAATGGAAAAAATTAGTTGGTTCAAGCTCAATCCGACTGGTTTTCTCAAATTTAAAAATTTTTAAATTCATCGAAATTCATTTCCTATCCAAAGGTGGCTTCAATTTTCCAATTTGATCATTTTAAGCTACTAAGAAAAATAAATTTAGAAACCAGTTCATGTATGGTTCAATCCAGTTCAGGTCTGGTTCACCCTGAACCAGTCTGGTTTTCTCTTCCAATCTGCTCCATGGTTCTTTTACATGATTTTTATGACTTTTTGAGTCACTTGGGATTTTCCAATTTCCCATTTTATCCTTTCTTTACTGGTTTTGGTTCATTAACTGGCTCAGTTTTCTCTTTTGAGTCAACTGATTCTTTTCCCAATTTTCTTATCTTTAAAGGAACAAGGTTTAGACGTCCTCTACCTACCTCTACCCTATGTTAAACTCGAGGGTTGTCGGATAAGCATCAGTGAGATCGCATAGTGAACCTACTCGGACACCCAAATTTTTGTAGAACCTTCGAGCTCAGTTCAAGCCACCTCCGAGCTTCCTATGACCGAGTCAACTCTCCTCTGACTCTCCATGGGTGAGCTCTATCCTTCAAGCGTACTAGTGATAAGCCATTATTGCTACCCTTCACTAAAATAGTGAATTTAAGGAACAAAATTCAGGAAATTTTGCAAAATCAAAATCTCAATGCCCATACCATCAATTGATGTGCAACTTGATCTCATGAGCATCATCCCGATGAGATCTATTTTCCCATACCAAGAACTCTAACAATAATTTCATTGCTAGTAATAAATTGAAGCTTTCTCTCTAGAAGAACCTTCTAGCGAAGCCTCGTTTAAGCTAATGTCCATTCCAATTGGACAATTCAAATCATGAAATGCATGTAGGGTGGTAGAGAAGATGGCTATTAGCATGATAGGATGCAATTGATGAAGTTTAGTGGGTCAATTTTATAATTTAAAGATTTAGGGACCAAAATGTAATTTTTGGAGAAATTGGGAAAATTTGAGATTTTTGTAAATTTGGGGACTTTTGCAGAATTATTGAGAATTAAGGACCAAATTTTAAATAAGGAGAGTTAAGAGATTCACTTGTAAATAAAATTTAATTTTGGGATTTATTTGCAATTTAAAATAAATATAGGGATTTATTTGTAAATTAATGAATTTTAGAGGTTTAATTATAAATAAGGTAAATTTGTGGATTTAATTATAAGCAATGTAAATATATGGGCATAATGGTAAATAAATTAAACTTAGGGTTTATTTGTAAATAAAATGAACTTACGAACTAATATGTAAATATAAGAAGTTATAGGGACCTAAGTATAATTTTAAGTTTTTAATTGTTCGTAATGTTGTAGGTGCAAAAATCATTACGTACGAACGCGATCCTGATCAAAAACTTCGAAATTCTATTCAAGACGAACAAGTTATCGACTTTGGGTAAGTGGGCTTTCCAACATCATACTCGATTGGGCTGATGAACATAATTGTCTTAGTACATGAAATTTAAGACTCTATGTTCTAGAAATAACCTACCTTGACTGTGTGAACCCGCTTAAAACAAATATTTGAGAGATATTTCTAATGAAAGCATAAAGCATGTATCATACATATCCATTTATGAATTTTGATGCTTTAATTGGCTCAAGGTCATTATTTTTGAAAGAGAAGTAGGCCCATTGCCATATGTTTTAAAAACATGTATAGTGGTCCCAAGGCCAATAAGAAGAGATCTAGTCTCGTAAACAATTTCTGATTGATTAGCATGATAAAAGATATCATAGATTGATGATGTGTGTTAATACTATCAAGCTAAGGTCGGGTTATAGCCTGTTGGGCCAGTGGTACAAAATGAAAGGTCTTAACAAAATATTATTGTTTGGGCTTGATTTTATATGGGACCATGAGGCACCTAGTGTGGGGGTAGTGATGGTTTTATGGGCTATTGGACAACAAGGGTGGAAAAAAGGAAGTTATCGCTGGTGTAGTATTTCACGAGGCTCTAGGAGTGCCATGCACAATACATCTAGGGAAGATCACAGTTCTTGCCCTCTAATAGCAGACAAACTCATCTAAAATGCATGAGGATTGGGCAAAGGTGCTCACACAGACTAATGGTAAAGGTTGTAACATCGCACCAGTACGGTAGAGGTGGTAGCTTCTTTCTAAGGTGGTTAGTAAAGGCATTCAGGACCACATGTGGTACAAATGAATTTATGTCTTACTGTTATATGATCGCTTCCATGATGGAAAGGGTGTTTGATTTATGTGATTTATTATATCATAAAATAAATTAAATCCATAAATAAACTCTATAAATATTTTTGAATTATTCTTTACTTCTAAAAAACCTACTCAATGAGTAGTTGAACTCACCGCTTATCCTAATCCTTTTAGGAAAAAATATGAAGAGAAACCTCAATGATGACATTCCTGCATGGTAAGTTTTATGTTCTATTATTATTCTTGTAACACCGTGTTTTAGTAACCAGAAAAAAAATTAGAATAGAAAAACCAAATTGGTTCAAATGAACTCGATCCCCTCAATAGTTGTCAAACTATATGTTTACTAAACTAAAATTAAATAACATATCAGCACTAATGCATTGAATCTTATCAAAACTCTGAAGTTATTTTTTTATTAACCCAAAAATAAATAACATACCAACATCAATGCACAAGATTCAATTAGAACTCCAAAGTTAAGCTCGCTTAGGCGAGAGAAGTGCTAGGATGGGTGATTCATGTTGCATCCCCTCAAGTTGTCAAACCATATTTTTTAGTAACAAAAAATGTAATAACATACTAGCACTAATGCAGCAGATTCTATTAAAACATCGAAGTTAAGCATGATTGGGTGAGAGTAGTGTTAGTATGGGTGACCTCCTGGCAAGTTGTTTTTTTAGTAACCCGAAATTAGGAGATACATATATATATATATATATATATATTATCCTATGTCCCTATCCCTAACATAAATATCATAAATACCTATATTTATTTATTGAAATTAATACCAATAATTTAATACATATATTTAATTATTAGAATTAATACTAATAAATGTTCATCAATTTCTCGAGAATAACAACATTAATATCATAGTAATAAATCCTCCCCATTTAATATGCAATTCTACTCCTATATAAAGAGCTCATCACCATTCATTCTACTCACACCTGAAAACACTTTTCTTCCTCTAATACTCCATTTCCCGGTGAAGCTCGAACCAGAGCTTCAACTTAGGCATTTTTCTTAACCTCAGAAGGAGAGGTTAGACTCTTTAGATTATGGGGGAAGTTAATTATCTAATAGCAACCTCCATTCGATACGCCAACATAATCAAACAGTGAAATAGCTCTGGTAGACCGTAGCTGCCCTATTTCAGCCTAGCTAAAATTAGCCTAATTCAGCCCACCTCTAGCCAAACCAAGCTTTCCAAACATCCCTCATACTATCACAACAATGTTGGAAAGTCAATAGTAAGAATTCTTGATCCAAGAAGGTACTTTAGGAAAAGAGCTACCATTCCCGATAGAAAGCTCAGACCGTCGTACCTCCGACGGGACAAGTGTGATCAGAACGCCATCAAGAGAAAGCTCGCGTCAACTTGGAAAACCAACCGTGGACGAACACGTCACGGTTAATGGGTAAGTGGGTTAATTTACACATCATAACGGTTGGGATGATGAGCACTTTTATTTAAGGAAAACCTACTTACCGGTTGTGAGTGAGACTTTTAACATCATACCTAGTTGTGGTGATGAGCAAATTAAGTTAAAAACCACTTACCGGTTGTGAGTGGGATTTTATATCATACCTAGTTGGGGATGATAAGTACCTCGAAATGAAAACCCACTACTTAGTGGTATTTTAAACATCACAACTTAGAGGAGTGATATGAAAATCACGAGGAAAAACTACTTACTAGTTGTAAGTAGATCATACCCGGTTGGTATGATGAAACTTCCTCGAAGGAAGTAGAAAACCCATTCACCGATTATGAACGGAGATGTCATTATACCCGGTCAATATGATGGACAGCTAAAAACATATTTTTGTCGGAAGTACTTTCCCCTGACTATGTGCCACTACTTAAATAATTTGGGAGACATTCTTGATGGGAGTTCGAATAGCTCTTATAGGTCGGGGGCCTTAGTTTTGAAACTTGGGGGCTAATATGCCCGATTTTGGAAAATCACGTACAGTGGGCCTAAGGCCAGTGGACACGAGCAGATGCTTGTAAGCAAATAGGAGATATATGTCATAAAACTTTAAATAAATGAATTGTTTGGCCATGGTGCCAAGACAGGACCGACATATTCAGTCAACTAGTGGTAGTGCGACATGACTGGTCTTCAAACTAGTCAAAACAAACAACTACATGTTGAGTTGATGGTCGGGGCCATTGGACTATTGACATCACAAATTATAAGGCATGATGTGAAAATACTGATTGTGCATGCACTGTGTGTACGGGACCTTCAAGATGCCTAAGAGGGGTAGTGATGTGTCCTAGGGCCCTAAACGACCTGGTGGATATAAGGGCAGTTTGTCGGACCAGGTGACCTTGCAAAGATCGATGTAGCTTCAAGTGCATGACATCGGGGTGGGGTCGGGATGAGGTCTCTATCCTCAAATGGACACAGAGAATTGATTGCGAAATTGAGGGTCAGATGTCGCGTACATCTACTCATTCTTAAGGTAGAAGTGGGTGTGCTTCTATCTAGGTGGCCAGTAAAGTCACTCCGACACCACAAGTGGGTTTAGTGGACGAGCTGGCCTGCGATTGTGTGTTTTGACCTTCATGATTAAGGATGTGTGTTGGGTGACGACACACTGTGATTAATAAGAAATGGTGAAAATTTGAGATTTTTAAAGTGGAGAAAATCTAAAGGAAATTAAGGAGTCTGGCACACTCCAACTTGAAAATGTCACCCTCAGTAGGGTAAAGGTTTTAAAAACCAATATTTGAGAAAAGGATATTTTAAAAGAAAATAAGGAGTTTGGCACACTCCAATTAAAGTTGTTTTGTTTATGAAAACTCACTCCTAACCCCTACTCACTGAGTTGTAGAACTCACCCCGTCCCTTTTACCCCTTTCAGGAAACTAAGGAAAAACCAATATTAAAGACTTCCCTGTATAGGAACTATAAAACCAGGTATGTCAGTTTTTCAGTTTTGTATAATGTTATTCCAGGAAAGGTACAAGTTTAAAGGATGCCTTACTACACCCTAGTTTAGAAGAGAAGAAAACCCTTAGTAAACCGGGAAGAGTGGCGGGTTGCTCACGAGGATCCAACCAAACCGGGTCGAGGCGTGACAATTCTGGTATATTTTTATGAAAAATAATTTTTTGAAGGAATATTGAAATGTGTATGGTTTTCACCTCAATCTTGTAGAGAATATGATAGTTGCATTCTGAGAGACGTGGCGGGTTGTTCGCAAGTTCTAACTATCCCAACTGGGTTGGGGCATAACAAATAAACTGCTATCAAAACTAAAAGTTTTCAAAAAATTAAAAATTTAGAAAATAACTTTTTTATACCAAAAATAATATGCTACATAAAACATAACAAAAATCATGAACTTATGATCCAAACAACTTTGTAGGAAAATCAACAAAAAGAATAGAACTCCTCGAATCTCAATGGAAGATGAGATGCCCCCTCCAAAACCCCCGAAGGAAGCCTAAAATCCTGAACCAACCCAAATCTAGAAGGTGTTCGAGAAGAAGTTCTGGGAGGCCTATGCTAATTATGTGAGGGCATTCGAGAAGTTGTCACCTCTATATACAAATCCATAACCGACAAACATTATGTGGCAAGCCTATTAATATGAATTTGTGGTGCTGGACAAATACGGGATCTCCATAACTCGAAGGGACAAATTTTGGAGCTTGTGGAGCGATATGTCTTCCTCTGAGTATGATGAACCCAACATGAACAATTGCACCAAATGTGGCAAATATCATGGAGGACCATGCTCTCCACCAAAACCAATAAAGTTGAAGATCAAGTATATCATTCTATAATATCTAGAAGGATTATCCAAAACCTTAGTCAAGGAGAACTCCAAGTTAGTTAATAAGGGGGACTAGAAATAATTTCAAGTATTCCTTTCTATGTAATAAAGCTGGATTTTGCAGCTAAAAGTTTAAGTAATAAAAATTCTATATTTTGTTCAAAAATAGAAAATTTTCTAAAAAAATGAGAAATTCAATACTTAATAGAAGATAATACTAAGAAAATTGTTGAAGAGAACCAAAGCCTTAAAAGGGTTATGAAGAATTAAAAAGTCACACAATAACTATATAGAATCTCGACATTAAGAAAATACTCAATAAAACTACCTTAAGATAATACGTGATAATGTTACATCATGAATAAAAAAGGGGATTAATGCAAATAAAAACATAAGGATGTAAAGGATTTAAGAGAATTCAAGGACTCAAAATATAAAAACAAAATCTAATGTAAGAAAGGAATACTAGACACAATTTAATAATTTTTAATATAATATAAAGAAAAATTTTACTTGAAGCATAATGGGAATCACCATAACAAGTGACAGTAAAAAGGAGAAGGAAAACAAGTAAGAAGATACTAATGTGAGGCCAAGAATGAAGATAGGATCATTTGTGTCACCCTAATTAAGGACAACCCTTAGAACAAGAGAAATGTAATACTAATTATTTTACTAAAGAACAAAGAACAAAAGGGAGGCATGCAACAAAACACTCAAAAGAGAATAATAGAAAGAACAAGATCTTATACATCCCATCTAAAGGAAATGATGAGTATTGAAGAGGAAGGTAGGATGGGATAAGAAGGGATTAGTTGATTACAGTACAAAGAAGGACTAAATCCGAAAGGGGTGATTTTAGAAGTTAACTTAGTAGAATTTTTGGGGTGAAACAAGAAGGGGCCTAAATAAATCTTAATAAGAAAAAGGAATAACTATAGACATTTTTTAGGAAAAAACTTATAAATGTTGGGGAGTAGTTGTAAACTCTGTCATCTCAAAATAAGAAAATCGGAATGGAGAACCAAAAAATTACAAAAAAGAAAATAGTAGTTCAAAGTGAACCAGAATTTTGAAGAGAAATCAAAATGGAATCTGAAGTAATTTCAAGTGATAATTGAAGTTCTAAAAGTTAAGGAAAATATTCCAATATTTAACCAAGAAGAATTGGTTCTAATATTCATTTTTCGGTGAAAGTTTAAAATGTCAAATTGGAAAAATGAAGTTAGCACCATGTTGGAAATGAATTTATATTTTTTTTTTTGAGAAAATCGGTCGAATCCGACCTGAACCGACCAATTTTTTATTTTAGGTCACCGAACCTGATCCAAGTGAATTGATCAATGGTCTAATCGGGTCAGTAAACCGCCTGCCCGGTCTGCGTCCCATCAGCATGCATGACCAATCATCACGCGTCACGTGGCAAAGCGCGCCCCCTCAGTTGCTAGGTTTGTGTCTAAAAGCACTGAACAATTAGAGCACGACATGTATCTCTCATCAATGATGAACTAAAGATATTCCACGCAAATGAAAATTTATTAATGGAAGTGTGACACATGTCCTTAGACAACAATCAACTAAAAGAAGTCCCAATCAACTAGGTTGACCAATTAAAGGGTGACACATGGACAATGCATTAAGTCTGTAGCTAGCTAGGATGACCAAGAAGGACCATCCAATCATCCATCGACATGTGGGAAAGCAATGTTTGATGGCCCAACAAACCAGAAGGGGGCAAATGGCAATATATGAGTGTGTCAGGTGGGAAACCTAACAAATTTAAATCAACTAATCATAGGATGTCATGTGGTAAAGTCAATGACGATCATATTTGGTCAACAACATTCAGATTTGGTCAACTACTATGTCAGATAGGGTGACCAATAAGAGGTTGCCACATGTCATATCAATGGGTCAAAGGGTGACTCTGACACTAAAAGGGATGTTCCATTAGTAACTCCAGCCAATCATAGTGCGCCACATAGCAGCACACACACGCACAATGTTGTCTTCTACCTTCAGACTTCTGAACGTAAGAGAGGGAAGGTCATCTTAACTCCATCGAGCCATAAATTGCTCTAACAAGGCCTTAAATCAAAGAGTTAATGGTCGGTCAATGGTGGAATCAATAGAACTTTCAGTTATCAAGCTCTATAGATAAAGAGCACCCCCCCCTCCCCCCACCCCCCATTCATCCTCTTCACACCTCAAAAGTTCAGAGAACCCGAACTGCTCCAAATTTCAACCATTGTTGAACTAGAGTGTCGACATTAACCTTTTTAACCACTTGCAATAGTGAAATTTAGTTCACTAGAATCCTCCATAAGTCATCTATCTACCCATACCCTCTATTCAACTTAAGGATCACCGAATAAGTATCAGTGAGATCGCACAGTGAACCTACTCCGACGCCCGAATTTCTACAGAAACTTCGAGCTCAGTTCGGGAAACCTTCGAGCTTCCTACAACCAAGCCAACCCTCCTCCAATTGAGAAGCAATTTGATCCTATCAGAATCTCCTCAATGAGAGCTAGCTTCTCATACCAAGAACTCCGACAACCATACTTTCGCTCGTAAGAAATCAAATCTTTCTCTCTCTAAAAAAGTTTTTCGGCGAAGCCTCAATTAAGCTTAGTTCTATTCCAAATTGGATGATTCGATGCTCAAAATGCTCATATGGAGGTATAGAAGATTATTATTAGCATAATATGAGGCAATTGATGAAGTTTGGTAGGTCAATTTAATGATTTAAAGATTTAGGGACCAAAAAGTAATTTTTGAAGATATTGGACAATAATGGGATTTTCAAAATTTTGAGGATTTTTGTAGAATTATTGAGAATTAAGGACCAAATTGTAAATAAGGAGAGTTTAGAGATTCACTTGTAAATAAAATAAAATTTGGGATTTATTTGTAATTTAAAATAAATATAGGGATTTATTTGTAAATTAATACATTTTAGAGGTACAATTATAAATAAGGTAAAGTTGTGGATTTAATTATAAGTAATGTAAATATATGGGCCTAATGGTAAAAAAAAGTAAACTTAGGGGTTTATTTGTAAATAAAATTAACTTAGGGATTCATATGTAAATATATAAAAGAATAGGGACCTAAGTATAAATTTTGAGTTTTCAATTGTTCGTAATAATGTAGGTGTGAAAATCATTACGTACAAATGCAATCATGATCGAAAACTTTGAAAATCCATCCTAGATGAACAAGTCAGTGACCTCATGTGAGTGGGATTTTTGGCATCACACACATTTTTAGGCTGAGGAATGTAACTATCTTAGTACATGAAATCTAAAACCCTCTTTTCCATAAATAATCTACATTGACTATGTGAAGTCACTTAAAACAATTGTTTGAGAGATATTTCTAATGAAAGCATGAATCATGTATCATATAGACCCATTTATGAATAGTGATGCTCAAGTGGACCCAAGGCCATGGTTTTTGAAAGAGAAGTAAGTCCAACACCATATGTTTTGAAAACTTGTATAGTGGGCCCAAGGCCAATTAGAAGGGGTCTAGTACAATAAATAATTTCTGATTGATGAGTTTGAAAAAATATATCATAAATTGATGATGTGTGTTTAAATTCCTAAGTCAAGTTTGGGTTGTAGCCCTTTGGGTAGGTGGTACAAAGAGAAAAGTCTTAAACAAAAGATTATTACGTGTGCTTAATTTTGCATACAACAATGAGACATCCGATATGGGGTAGTGATGGTTATATGGCCTACTGGACAATAATGATGGAACTAGGGAAGCTATCGCTAGTCTAGAATGTCATGGGGCTCTAGGAGTCCCATACACAATAGACCTAACGAAAGTGACAGTTCTTGTCCCTCTAATAGTAGACAAACTCGTTGGAAATGTTGTGCAAAAAAAAACTCATCATAAATGTATGGGGATTGGGCAATGGTGCTCACAAAAACTAATGGTCGAGGTTGTAGACTCACATGAGTGAAATAGTAGTTGTAGGCTCTTACCAAGATGGTCAATAAAGGTGCTCCAGACCATAGGTGGTATAAAAGAATTTGTCCTATACTGTATGATCCCTTCCATGATGGAAAGGGTATTTGATTGATGTGATTTATTACATCCTAAAATAAATTAAAGTCTTAAAGTACCTGTGGAAATATTTTTTAATTTTTCTCTACTTTAGAAAAACATACTCACTGAGTAGGAAATCAACCCCTTCCCTAAACCATTTTGGAAAAATGTGAAGTGGAATCTCTATGATGACATTCCTACCTGGTACGTTTTATGTTCTATTATTATTCTGGGATATTCTTATGGAAATTAATTCATTGAAGGAATATTGAAATGTGCATGATGTTTACCTAACTTCTATCGAGACTATGACGCTAGTTGCTTTCATAGTACTGAGAGGAGTGGTAGGTTGTTCACAGGTTCCTACCATCCAAATCAGGTTGGAGCATGACAGCCTCCCTTTGATCACCAAGGTTGATGTGGATGCTTACTAGACCTTGACCATTGATGATTTGCCACGTGATGTCCTCTAATTGGATGGCTTAAATATGTTAATATTCCCTATATAATAATAATTCGTACCACATAGCTTTTATGGATTGGTTGAAGGATTTTTTCGTAGATTGCCAAGAGGCACTCTTAGATTAGTTGAGCCTCTCATATGCCCTAGTTTTTTGTTGACTCGACACACATTCCATGTGTCGCCCTTTGATCGTCCATTCCACTAACATGGATTTTGGTTAGTTTGACCATTGGATATCTCCATGTGTCACTCCCTAATTGATCAACGCTTTCAAAAGCTGATCGAACAGCAAAGGAGCGCACTTGCCATGTGTCGTGTAAACCCCGTCTTTTGATAATGAGAAAATCGGGCAAAGAACTGGTCAATGTTGAATTTTAAACCGAGACGGTCTACAAGCTTGATTAATTGGAAATGGGGAAAATTGACAATTTACAACTTCCATGTGGCTCAAATTGGTTCAAAAATCTTGGAAAAGAACCTTAGGATGAAATGAGGAAGAAAAAACCGAAGCGATTCAAGAGAACTGGGTTCGAACCGGATAGAACCGGTTCATGAACCAAGTTGATTCACTACTTGTAACCGATAGAGAATGGGTAAGTCGAGAAGTTTATGGATCCCTTGTGATTCAAAAAGATTATAAAACTTGGAAAAGAACCCTAGGACAAAGTGGGAGAGAAAAACCAAGTCGGTTCGGGAGAACCGAACTAGTTTATGGACCAGAATCGATTAAGAGATGGTAAACCGGGAATTTTATGGATCCTAAATGACCTAAGGAGTCAGATGAGTCATGAAAATGGACTAGAAAATGAATTGGAGATGAAAACCAAACCGGTTCAGGTGAACCGGATCCGAATCGGATTGAACTGATTTGGACTGGTTTGAATAACTATTGAACCGGATGCTAAATTCATTTTTCTAGATGGCTTAAAATTTTAAATTTGAGATTTGAGACCATCATTGGATAGAAAATGAATTTAGATGAATTTATAAATTTTTAGATTTGAAAAACTTGGTCGAATGGGGGGGGAGGGGGGTGAACCGGCCGGTTTAAGCTTTGAACCCGGTTCGGACCGGTCCGGTCCTGTTCGGAACAGTGTCATCTTCTTCCTCAGGATGATAGCACTGTTCACTCACCGGAAAATTAAAGCAGCGCTGACAAAGAAAAAATGCTCTCATTCGGTATGTTTCAAGTCTTCAATGCCTGTCATAATGGTACCAAACAGATGGCCAACGGGTCCCTGAGTTCCCTATAAAATGAGCCCCCCTCCATTTGTCCTCTCTACACTTGAAAAACTCACTCTCTCTTAGTTGCTTAGTTTTCTGGTGAAGCTCGAACCAAAACTCCGATATAGGGTCAATTCTGAGCCAAAGAAGGTGAGGTTGGATACATTAGAACCGGGGAGAAGTCAGCTACACGATGGTGACATCCGTTCTTTCCGAGAGTCGTCGGAGAAGCGCCGACGTGATCGAACAGTGAAGCAGCACCGGTGAACTGAAGTTGCCCTATTTCAGCCAAGTTGAAATCGGCCAATTCAAGCCCTCCTTAGGCCAAACCAAACTCTCCCGACACCTCCTCAACCCTTCCATAGCCAAATTAGGACCAAAAGGTAAGCCAATTCGGCTCCCCTTTGCAATTTCCGATCAGTGTTAGAAAGAGAGTCAACCGAATTTCAATGACAAAATTCTAATCCAATTCGACATCAATTGATGTCATTCTTGATCCTAGGAAGAAACTTTGAAGGAGGGCTACCTACCCAGATAGAAAGCTCAAACCGTTGCACCCTCACCGGTGAGAAATCTAATCTTTCTCTCTCTATAGACTATTTTCCAGCGAAGCTCCATTTGAGCTCGTTCTGGCGTTAAAACAAGTTCTGTAGAATCGTATGAACATGTAGAAACTCAATTTTAACTTCAATTTCAATAATTAGAGGTGTTTGATCAGTCAATTTGGTTAAATCAAATTCGGCTGTGTTAAAGATTTGAAATTGGGGGGAAATTTGGGGATTTTCAAAAATTCGAGGGACAAAAATGAAATTTTCTAAAATTGAGGGTCGATTGTTCATGATAAGAATATTAGAGGGCCAATTGAGAAATTTTAGAGTTTTTGGGGCAAAATTTACCATTTTTGTAAAGGAATTGAAAATGGTAATTTTGGAAAATTTGAGGGACCAAATTGGAAATATGGGAAATTAAACCCCTTTTTATGAAATTTAATAAATTGAGGTCCTAAGATACATTTTAAAAGTTTTGGAACTCAATTTGAGGTAAACCTGGCAATAGGGACTTAAAGTTAAAGGAAAATAACTTTAGGGATCTAATTACAAATATATATATATATATATAGTTGGGTTTTCTCATTCATTTGGAACGAATGAGGGCTATTAGACCAAAGAATAATGAACAACTATATTCATTTCTTTTAGGAGAATGAGACATCGAGAATGCCAGTTGAGGTCCAGCTTGCTAGGGATGGAACTCGACTAAGTGGAATTTCAATACACGATTAGGTGAGTGGGATTTTATATCATACCTAATTGGGGATGATAAGCACATCGAAATGAAAACCCACTACTATGTGGTATTTTAAACATCACGACTTAGATTAGTGATGTGAAAACAATGCTGAAAAACTACTTACCGGTTGTAAGTAGATCATACTCGGTAGGTATGATGAAACTTCCTCGAAGGAAGTTGAAAACCCATGCATCGCTTCTGAACGGAGATTTCCTTATACCCGGACGGTATAAGAGACAGTGAAAACGTATTTTTGTTGGAAGTGCTCTCTCCTGACTGTGTGCTAATGCTTAAACAATTTGGGAGACCTTCTTGATGGGAGCTCAAATAGCTCTTATAGGTCGGGGGCCTCGGTTTTGGAACTTGGGGGCTAATATGCCCGATTTTGAAAATCTCGAACAGTGGGCCCTAGGCCAATGGGCACGAGCAGGAGCTTGTAAACGAACATGATATGTGTGCCATAAAACTTTAATAAGTAAATTGTATGGTGATGGTACCAAGGCTGGTCCGACATTCTCAGTCAACTAGCAGTAGTGCGACATGACCGGTCTCCAAACCGATCAAGTCAAACAACTGTAGGTTGAGTTGAAGGTCGGGACCGTTAGACTAATGACACCATAAATTATATGGCATAATAAGAAAATATTGTTTGTGCATGCACTATGAGTACGGGATCATCAAGATGCCCATGAGGGGTAGTGATGCGTCCTAAGGACCTTGGACGACCCGATGAGTAAAAGGACAGTTCGTCGTTCCAGGTGACCGTGCAAAATTTGGAGTAGCACCAAGCGCATGAGACCGGGGTGGGGACGGGATGAGGTCTCTATCCTCATACGCACACGAAGAATTGATTTCAGGATTGAGGGTTGGATGTCGCATACATCCACTCATTCTTAGGGTAGAAGTGGGTGTGCTTCTATATAGGTGTCCGGTAAAGTCGCTACGAAGCCACACGTGGGTTTAGTGGTCGTGCTGACCTACGGATGTGTATAACCTTCATAATGAAGCATGTGTGTTGGGTGATGACACACCGAGATAAATAAGAAATGGTGGTAAAAACCAAAACTTCAATTGAAAAGATTTTTTTTTAAAGAAAGGAGTCTGGCACACTCCAATACAAGTCTTTTTCCTAAAAGTTGAAAGTAAACTTTTGAAAAACCCATTCACTGAGTTGTTGAAACTCACCCCTCTTTTTTATCCCTTTCAGGAAAAAGGAAAAATGACTAGGAGTAACACCGAGCCTTACCCTTTATCAGGTATGCTTAATTTTTCCTTAAACTTGCATTATAATTGATATATGTCTTCCAGGGAACAAGGTTGAAATTTCACCTGGCTCCTCTTGGGTTAAAGGAGAAGGAAACTCCTCTTAAACCGAGAGAGAGCGGTGGGTTGTTCATGAGGGTCCAACCAAACCGGGTTGGGTAGAGAGTTGGTTATCATTTAAGATTGGTAGGGCAATCTTCAAATGAGACTTATGGTCCTCCTTTTTCTGAGAATATAAGATTATATCATCAATGAAGACTATCACGAACTAATCCAGGTGGGGTTGGAAGACACATTCATCAAATCCATGAAAATAGTGGGGGCATTGGTAAGTCCAAAAGGCATAGCCAAAAATTCAAGCCCGTATCGGGTCCTTAATGTTGTCATTTGTATATCTTCTTATTTTATCCTTAGTTAGTGGTAACTCGATCGTAAATCAATTTTAGAGAAATAGGTAACTCCCTTATGCTTGTCAAATAGATCATCTACTCGATGGAGGGGATACTTGTTGTTGATCATAACTTGATGCAATTTGCATAACCTCATACTCCCATCCTTCATCCTTACAACTATAACACCCCACGTTGACTAGCTAGGTCTTATAAATCCCTTCTCCAGTAGTTCATCCAATTTCTCCCTTAATTCCCTTAACCTTGATGGTGCCATTCTGTAGGGGGCTTGGGATAAGCGTCAAGTCCCAGGTATGATGTCACACCCCAACATGGTTTGGTCGAAGTCTTGTGATCAACCTGCCATCCTTCCTTGAAGCACCCTGATATTCCTACATTGATAATTTAAGGAAGGTAAAGGCGTACCGATACATATTTTTCCATAACAATTTAACATATTTTGGATTCATAGTATGGGACTTACCTTAAGGGTTGGAGCCTTCGCTTGGACTTCAATTATACTTGACTTGACCCCCTTTTTAGTTTTCCTAAAAGGGGTGAAAGGAGGGGAATGAGTATACAACTCAGTGAGGGGAAACTTTCTACAGCATTTGATTAGTCTTATATATATTTATCCTTTTTCTTTTTCCCATGATCTATGAAGGTTTCATCCAACAACCACACTTTTTAGCCTAAAAAGTGGTCACGCAATTGTTGAACAGTCCCCGACTACTCCACTTGTGGACCGGAGCACCTTTACTTCCACCATGATAGAGGTTGGTTACCTCTACCTCGAGTCTGAGTGGACTTCAATTGTCAAACCCTCAAAACCTAGCCATGCTTCATGACCCTAGTGTGGGACGTGTAAACCCCGCCCTTTGGAGTTAAGAAAAATTGGGAAAAGAACCCGTTAACCCGAGTGAGAAAATCGAACCAATTCACCAACTCCGACCACTAGAGAACGAGCAAATCAGGAAATTTACAACTCCCGAGTGACCCAAAGAGTCATAAAAACCTTGGAAAGGGACTTTAGGACAACTTGGAAAAGAAAACCAGACCGGTTCATGCGAAACTTGGAAAAGTTAGGGACTAAATTGAGAATTTGGGAAACTTGAACCCCTCTTTGTGAATTTGAATAAATTTGAGGTCCCAAAGTAAATTATAGAAGTTTCAAGACTCAATTTGGGGGAAAATTGGCATTAGGCACCAAAAGTTTAAAAAAAAAAAGAACTTTAGGGACCTAAATACAAATAACTAAAAGTTTAGGCATTTTATTCATTCGTGATAAATGAAGGCTATTAGGAACATGAAGTATCAGGAATGCCAGCAAAGACAAGCTCATGTGAAGGCAAAGAGCTAGTTAAGAGGAATTGACTACATTATCGAGTGAGTGGGATTTTTCACATCATACATAGTTGGGATAATTAGAACCTCGAAACTTAAAACCTGCTGTCATTTGAAATTTTTAAACATCACATCAGGATGGGGTGAACCTTAGAATAGATTGGAAGAGAAAAAGTGGCCTAGTTCAGATAAATCGAATCCAACAAGATTGAATCGATTTATGTACTAAGCCAGTTTATGAACCGGAACCGATAGAGAGAGGGCAAATCGGGGAAATTATGGATCCCAATCGGGGAAACGGACAAGAATTCCCCGAGCTTCATATATAAAGAGCCCCTCCTCATTCATCCTCTCCACACCTGAAAATTACATTCTCTCTCAACTACTTAGTTTTTCGATGAAGCTCAAACTAGAGCTCTAATATAGGGTCTTTTCTTAGCCAAAGAAGGTGTGGTCAGATTCTTTAGAACTAGGGAGAAGTCAGCTACACGCCTGTAGTCTCTATTTGCTCCGAGAGTCACTAGAGCAACGCTGGAGTGATCGAATAGTGAAGTAGCTCCGACGAACCGAAGCTACCCTGTTTTGGCCGACCTAAAATCGGCCAATTCAAGCTCTTCTCAAACCAAGCCAAGCTATCCCAACACCTCCACAGCCCTCTTACAACTGAATTAGAGCTGAAAGGTAAGCCAATTTGGCTCCCCTCGGTAATTTCCGATGATGATAGAGATAGAACCGACAAAAATTTGATAATAAAATTCTCACTCAATTCAGCATTAATTGATGCAATTCTTGATCCTAAGATGAACCTCAGGATGAGATTATCTGCCCAGATCGAAAGCTCGGACCACCACGCCCTCGATGCTAAGATTTCGAAGCTTTCTCTCTCTAAGTCAAGTTTTCCGACAGAGCTCCGTTTAAGCTCATTCCGACAACAATCGTGCGATTCAAAGTGCAAATAAATCGTATGAAGGTGTAGGAACCCCAATGTAACTTCAATTTCAACAATTAAACTCATTTGATGGGTAAATTTGATGAAATCAAATTCGATAGAGTTAGAAGGTTGAAATTGGAGGGGGGTGGGAAAATTTGGGAATTTCCAAAATTAGAGGGACTAAAGTGCAATTTCATAAAATTGAGGACTAATTGGGCATGATAAAGATGTTGGAGGACCAACTGGGCAATTTTGGAATTTTGTAAAGTACGGGCACAATGGTAATTTTAGAAAAGTTAGGGGACCAAATTGGAAATTTGGGAAATTAAACCATTTTTTATGAATTCTAATAAATTGAGGTCCTAAGATAAATTTTAAAAGTTTCAGGACTTAATTTGAGGAAAAAACGGCATTAGGGACTTAAAGTCAAAGGAAAATAACTCTGGTATCCTAACTGCAAATAAATGAAAATTTATTTTTCTCATTCAATTGGGATGAATGAGGGCTATTAGGGGAAATAATAATAAATAAGAATGTTCATATCATGTAGGATCATGAAGTACTAAGAACTCCAGCTAAGACAAGTTCGAGTAAGGATAACAAGACGACTAAGAGAAATTTCACTACACGATCAATTGAGTGGGATTTGTATATCATACCCGGTTGGGATGATAAGTAACTCGAAAATTAAAACCCACTATTAGGTGGCATTTTTAAACGTCACAACTTAGAGTAGTGATGTGAAAATGACATCAAAAAATTACTTAGCAGTTGTAAGTAGATCATACCTAGTTGGTATGATGAAACTTCCTCGAAGGAAGTGGAAAAACCATTCATCAGATATGAGCGAAGATATCCTCATACTCGGTTGGTATGATGGATAGTTGAAAATATATTTTTGTCGGAAGTTCTCTCCCCTAACTATGTGCCACTACTTAAACGATTTGGGAGACCTTGTTTACGAGAGCTCGAATAGCTCTAATAGGCCGAAAGCCTCGGTTTTGAAACTTGAGGTCTAGTATGCCCAAATTTTGAGAATCTCGAACAGTGGGCCATAGGCCAGTTGGCAAGAGCAAAAGCTTGTAAACAAACATGAGTTATATGCCATAAAACTTTAAATAAATGAATTGTTTGGTCATGGTACCAAGAGAGGGCCGACATATTCAGTTAACTAGTGGTAGTGCGACATGATAGGTCTCCAAACTAGTCAAGACAAACAGCTGCAGGTTGAGTTGAGGGTTGGGGTTGTTGGACCAGTGGCACCACAGACTATATGGCATGATGTGAAAATACTAATTGTGCATGCACTGTGTTTACGGAACCTTCAAGAGGCCCAAGAGGGGTAGTGATGTGTCCTAGGGCCCTAGACGACCTGGTGAATATAAGGGCAGTTAGTCGTACCAAGTCACCTTACGATGCTCGATGTATTTTCAAGAGCACGAGACCAGGGTGGGGACAGGATGAGGTCTCTGTCCTCATATGGACACGGAATATTTTGGTCTAAGGGTAGGATGTTAGAGACGTTCACTCAGACTTCGGGTAGAAGTCAGAGACTTCTATCAGGGTGGATGGTAAAGACGCTCTGATCCACAAGTGGGTGCAGTCGACGTAACTACATCTCGCGAATGTGTGTTTGACCTTCATGATGAAGGATGTGTGTTGGGATATGACACACCATGGTAACAAGAAATGGGTATAAAAACCAAAGTTGAGAATGAAATATTTTTAAAAGAAAATAACGAGTCTGGCACACTCCGATTCAAACATTTTTCCAAAAAATCAAAATTTTAAAACCCATTCACTTAGTCGTTGTACTCACCCCTCCCTTATATCCCTTTTCAGGTAAACCAAGGAAAACCTACGCAAGACCTCATGTTAGTTACACTTGCGTGACAAGTATGTAAAGTTAAAATTTTATGTAAGTTTTTATTTATGTTATTTTAGGAAAGGTGCAAGTTTAAAGGACGTCTTACTCATACCGGGTTAAAGAAGGGGAAACCCTTAATAAATTGGGAGAGTGGTGGGTTGCTTCGGGGATCCGACCAAACTGGGTCGGGGCATGACAACTTGAATGGTATCAGAGCCTATTTCCTTGAATACATAATCAAGACTAGAAAAAATAGTAACTAATAGGATTGATCTTAAAATTTTCAAATGGCTCCCACGAGAGGAACCAAGAAAACTAAGAATGACTCTACTCAACACCCTGTCCTTATAGGAAGACAACCCTAGAAGCTTCCTAATGCCCGAGACATAGTAGAAGTCCCAAAGGATCAAATGGGGAAGTATAACCAAGGAGTATGGTGCCAGGATATGTTAGGGTCATAGTCCTGTGTACAAAGGGAACCAAGCCTAAAGCCAGGAATGTTAGTATAAACATATAATCTTACCAAGGAGGATACTTGCCAAGAAAACAGTAGCTTCCTACCTATTATATGACTACTTTTTGTAATAGGGCTAAAACCCTAACATTTTGTATTTCTCTATTAATGAAGTACTAAAAATTTTAGATTCCTACCTCCCAATGATGTGATCTTGCTAGGAAGATGGCCCAAGACAAATAACCAAACAAACCCACACTACCCTAGAAACTAAGAAAAAGTTCCATTTCAATTAAGGAAGTTGAATCGGACAATTAAGAAACCTAGGAGGACTCTTAGCACGAGCCTTTAGCAAAGGAGATTCAGCAAGAAAACTATCAAGGTGTTCAGACTCAAGGACAGCGAAGCACCAAACCACCAGCAACCTTGGAAAAGCCCCACAATACTCGAAGGAAAGAAGGAACCACAACAATCCATGCAAGGGAATAACCAATTACAAATATGAACAATGGGGACATTACTTGAAGAAGTACCCATCCCTACTAAGGACAAGTACCAAGATAACTTGTTATAGGTGTAAGGGAAGAAGGACTGTTTCACACCAAATAGATTTAGGGCAATACCTCCTCAAAGGTCACGAAAGACATGATGGACTAGTGACCAAAACCATGGAGCAAGTTAAGTAAGTGATTCACAAAGAGGTCAAGAAATGGCAAGGTGAATGCCAAATTTAAAATTCTTCTTAAGAAGGTCAAATCGAGAAGGATACTACAAGAATAGAGGTAAGGTACATGAAAAGTATACCTAGAACCCTCTCATAAAGGGCAAATGTAGAAAAACATCTTCCAGAAACTCTAGGGTATGACATAGTGAGAGTGAAGAAGAGAGGAAAAACACAATGAAAGGGAACTCTAAAGGGATGCATACAACTAAGTACCCTTGAAGGAATTATTGATGGGTGGATGGACATAATGTGGAGTGCAAGGAACTAACCCTTAATTAGAAACTTCTCAAAGTAAGGATGTATCGTGATGACTTAGTGTGACCTATTTGGATAGAGCAAAAGGGCCAAATAAGAATTACAGGAGAACCAAGTAGAAAGAAGAAACAACTAGTAATTGGATGGTCAAGGAGAATAAACAATGCCATAGGAAGGGCTGGGAAGTCGTAAGGACTACACTCAATGAAGGACAATAGAATGGACATGAAGGATGAGTGATACAACTACTCAAACAATTGGACAAGAAAAATAGTAGGAAGGAGGTAGTTAAAGAACTGGCCTTCGAGAGAACCATTGATTTAAACCACGACAAAGAAAGAAGAAGTAAAAAGGCCAAAACATTGGAAAAGATGGATGAAGGAAATCCTTAAAGAAATCAATGGCCAAAAACTAGATTTACAATTAAAAGTCTTGAGACGGTTAAGTGAGCCTCAGAAGGATGATCATGAGATTTTGAAACTAGGAGGATGTGAACCCTCCTTAAAAGGAAATAACTTAACAGGTAAATAGGAGGTTAGCATCAAAAGATACTGTGACAACTGAGAATGAGTGGACTACCCATACTAAGGTAATAAAGGAAAGAACATCTGAAAAATGTTGGGAAAGTAAGCCCTCCAAATAATATGTGGCTAAGGAGGAATAACCACAATTGGTAAGACTAGTCATAGTCCACATGAGCATATGAAGCCTAAAGAGTGGACGGCAGAGCATAGTGTGGAATGCATGGAATAAAAAAATCGATAACTGGAAGTATCTCAAGTAAGGAATAAGGGATGAAACAGAAATTGTGGATAAATAAAGATCCAAAATGGGCAAATACCCTGAGATAAATAGGGGTGCGAAGAAAGGAATAAAGAACCCTACAAGGAATGATAAGAAGGTTGCAGCATGTAGCTCCTAAGATGAAAGTCTCTAATGTGAGGGACATAGTAGAGAACGAAACCGGAAGAAGGGACCTTCTCAAGCAAAGGAATCGACACATAGATCGAGAGTAATTAATTTAGAATGAAGAATCATGAAATGATCACGAGTAAGTAAAAGTGGATTAAGGAAAAAGGAAAAATCCTTGAATAAAGAATGTCAAGGACTTACGAAGGAAAGAGTCCCAGCTTGTCAGTAAACTAGTGGGAAACCAAATGATTGGAACCAAAAAGACCCAAAAAGGAAGTTGAAAAAGGACGAGTGGGTAAGGAAAATCAAAACGGTTATATAAGTTGATTGGATAATGGTAAAGGTAGTCAAGGAGTGATGAAGTTATATGATCCCTGAAAGGTTATAAGTTGCAAACAACCCTAAAAGAAGCGTTATAGGAATCTAATGGATAGAGATAGATTTTGGAATATGTCATGTTGTAGGAGACATGTAAGCACCATAGTCCTGAGGAAAAAAGTGACTCAAGTAAGTAAAAATCAGTTAATGAGCATGATGAGGTAAAATGTAGTTTGGACTAAAGTTGAAGGAAGGGTCAAATTAGGACGAAGGGATAATAACACCGAAACCTGTACATAATGCTTGAAAGAACACAAAGCTAAGAGTTTCAACGATGAAAAGAATAACTAGACAAAGGAACGATGGAGCATCTTGGAACTCCTAATCCTGAAATCTTGAGTAAAAACCTCAAAAGGAAGAATCTTGCCCTAAGCAAAGGGAGATGTATACCTAGGGATATATCTTTGGATTCACAGGCAAGATATACCAGTTATGATAAAACTCCATGGAAGGAGTAAACCATATAAAGGAAAAGAAATTCCTTAAGCATGTGATTTAAGGTGGACTAAGTGAAGGAACGACCAAAGTATCAATATGTCTAAGTTGACATTAAGGGAAGTTTATCATGGGGAGAAAATTGTTGATTTAGTTTTGGGGACAAAACTCCTAAAAGGAGGGGAGAGTTGAAAACTCTGCCCTTTAGAGTTAAGGAAAACAGGGAAAAGAATCGGTTAAACCGAGTGAGAAAACCGAATTGGTTCATAAACCCAATTATCAAAGAACGGGAAATTTGGGAAATTTCAACTCCCGAGTGACCCAAAGAATTCATAAAACTTTGGAAAGAACCTTAGAATAAATTGGAAGAGAAAAATCAGGCCGGTTCAGATAAACTGAATCCAATAGGATTGAACCGGTTTATGAACCAAAACCGATAGAGAGAGGGAAAACTGGGGAAATTATGGATCCCAAGTGACCTAAAGAGTCACATAAGTCATGAAAAAGGACTTATGGATGAATTGGAGATGAAAACCAAACAGGTTCAGGTGAACCAGATCCGAACTAGATTGAACCGGTTTGGACCGGTATGAACCACTATTGAACTAAATGTTAAATTCATTGTTATAGGTGGCTTAAAAATTTCAAATTTGAGATTTGAGATCACCATTAGATAGAAAATGAATTTAGATGAACTTATAAATTTTTAGATTTGAAAATTTTGGTCGAATTGGGGGTGAACTGGAGCGTTTTAAGCTTTGAACCTGGTTCGGACCGGTCTGGTCTAGTTCGGAACAATGTCGTCTTCTTCCTTCAGATGACAGTACTATTCACTCGCTGGAAAATCATGCAGCGCCGGGAAAGCTGAAAAGTATCCGGCCAGGGAGTTTCATGCAATGAATAACCGCCATTAATGCGCCAATTGGACAGCTAAGAAGTCCCTGAGCTTCTATATAAAGAACCCCTCCTCATTCATCCTCTCCACACCTAAAAACTCTATTCTCTCTCAACTACTTAGTTTTCCGACAAAGCTTGAACTAGAGCTCCAATATAGGGTCTTTTTCTATCCGAAGAAGGCTTGGTCAAATTCTTTAGAACCGGGAAGAAATCAACTACATGCATGTAGTCTCCATTTCTCCGAGAGTCACCGGAGAAAAACCGGAGTGATCGAACAGTGAAGCAACTCTGGTGGACCGAAGTTGCCTAGTTTCGACCAAGCTCAAATCAGACAATTCAAGCCCTTCTTAAGCCAAACCAAGCCCTCCCAACACCTCCACAGCCCTCCTACAGCTAAATTAGATCTGAAAGGTAAGTCAATTCGGCTCCCCGCTGTAATTTCCGATCGGTGCTAGAGATAGAACCGACAGAACTTTGATGATAAAATTCTCACTCAATTCAGCATCAATTGATACAATTCTTGATCCTAGGATGAACCTCAAGATGAGAGTTATCTGCCCAGATCGAAAGCTCGGACCGTCGCACCCCTGACGGAAAGCTTTCGAAGCTTTCTCTCTCTAAGTCCAGTTTTCCGGAACCACAATGTAACTTCAATTTCAACAATTAAACTCATTTGATTGTTCAATTTGATGAAATAAAATTCGGCAAAGTTAGAAGGTTGAAATTGGGGGGGGGGGGGGGGGGGGGGGGGGTGGGGAGGGGGGAATTTGGAGGAAATTTGGGAATTTCATAAATTAGAGGGACTAAAGTGGAATTTCATAAAATTGAGGACCAATTGGGCCTGATAAAGATGTTGGAGGGCCAATTGGGCAATTTTGGAATTTTTGGGATAAAACTTACCATTTTTGTTAAGTAGGGGCAAAATGGTAACTTTGGAAAAGTTGGGGGACCAAATTGGAAATTTGGGAAATTAAACCTTTTTTTGTGAATTTGAATAAATTGAGGTCCTAAGATAAATTTTAAAAGTTTCAGGACTCAATTTGAGGAAAACTGGCATTAGATACTTAAAGTTAATGAAAAATAACTTTAGGGACCTAATTACAAATAAATGAAAATTTGGTTTTCTCATTCAATTTGGATGAATGAGGGCTATAAGGACAAAGAATAATGAACAAGAAAGTTCATATCATGTAGGAACACGAAGTACTAAGAACACCAGCTAAGACGAGTTCGAGTAAGGACAACAAGTCGGCTAAGAGAAATTTCACTATATAATCGAGTGAGTGGGATTTTTATATCATACCCAGTTGGGATGATAAGTACCTCAAAAATTAAAACCCACTATTAAGTGGTATTTTTAAACATCATAACTTAGAGGAGTGATGTGAAAATGACACAGAAAAACTACTTATCGGTTGTAAGTAGATCATACCCAATTGGTATGATGAAACTTCCTCGTAGGAAGTGGAAAACCCGTTCATCGGATATAGCGGAAATATCCTCACACTCGGTTACTATGATGGATAGTTGAAAATATATTTTTGTCGGAAGTGCTCTCCCCTGACTATGTGCCATTGCTTAAACGATTTGGCAGACCTTCTTGACGGGAGCTCGAATAGCTTTGATGGGTCGGAGGCCTCGGTTTTGAAACTTGAGGGCTAGTATGCCCAAATTTTGAAAATCTCGCATAATGGGCCATATGCCAATTAGCACGAGCAAGAGCTCATAAACAAACATGAGTTATATGTAATAAAACTTTAAATAAATGAATTGTTTGGCCATGGTACCAAGACAGGACCGACATATTCAGTCAACTAGTGGCAGTGTGACAATACATGTCTCCGGACTAGTCAAAACAAACAGTTGCAAGTTCAGTTGAGGGTCGGGGCCATTGGACCAGTGGCACCACAGATTATATGACATGATGTGAAAATACTAATTGTTCATGAACTGTGTTTAAGCCTCCGCGTGCTAGTGCGCGCTCAAGACGCCTAAGAGGGGTAGTGATGTGTACTAGGGCCCTAGACGACCTGGTGGATATAAGGGCAGTTAGTCGTACCAGGTGAGCTTGCAAAGCTCGACGTAGCTTCAAGCGCACGAGACCGAGGTGGGGACGAGATGAGGTCTCTGTCCTCGTACAGACACGAAGTATTTTGGTCTGAAGGTAGGACGTCAGATATGTTCACTCAAACTTCGGGTAGAAGTTAGAGACTTTTATCAGGGTGGATGGTAAAGACGTTCCGATCCACAAGTGGGTGAAGTCGGCATAACTGCATCTCATGAATGTGTGTTTAACCTTCATGATGAAGGATGTGTGTTGGGTGATGACACACCGTGGTAACAAGAAATGGGTATAAAAACTAAAGTTGAGAATAATATATTTTAAAAAGAAAATAAGGAGTTTGGCACACTCTTTTTCAAACATTTTTCCTAAAAATAAAATTTTGAAAATCCATTCATTGAGTCGTTGTACTCACCCCCTCCCTTATATCCCATTTCATGTAAACCAAGGAAAACCTACCCAAGACCTCATGTTAGTTACACATGCATGACAAGTACGTAAAGTTAAAATTTTATGCAAGTTTTTATTTATGTTATTCCATGAAAGGTACATGTTTTAAGGACGCTTTACTCATACCGAGTTAAAGAAGGGGAAACCCTTAATAAACCGGGAGAGTGGTGGGTTACTCATAGAGATCCAACCAAACCGGGTTGGGGCGTGACACTATTGGACGACATGGTGGAGATAAGGGCAGTTTGTCGTGCTAGCAGTCAGGGAAGATCAATGTAGCTTCATGTGCACGAGAGCGAGGTGGGGTCAGGATGAGCTCTTTGTCCTCATATGGATACTAAGTATTTTTGGTTTCAGGGTAGGGCGTTAGAGACATTCACTCAGACTTTGGGTAGAAGTCAGAGACTTCTATCAGGGTGGATGGTAAAGATGTTTCGATCCACAAGTCTGTGTAGTCGGCATAACTGCATCTCACGAATGTGTGTGAACCGTTCCTAATGAAGAGTGTGTTTTATTTATAAAACACACCTAATATGGAAATGGGAAAGAGGTTTAAAAACTTGGAAAGGATTTGAGAATCCTTGGAAAAGAATTGGTAAACCTCGGAAAAAGGTTTTGGAAACTAGGACTTGAGAAAACAATGATTTTAAAGAAAATAAGGAGTCTCACACACTCCAATGCAAACCATTTTTTTAACCTCATGTTTCAAAAACTCATTCACTGAGTTGTCAAACTCACCCCCTCCTTTTTCCCCTTTTCAGGTAACCGAGTGAAAAACCTACCTAAAGACCTTCAGCTAGCTAAACCTGTAAGACAGGTACGTAAGTTTAATTTTATATAGTTTTGATAAATGTTATTCTAGGAAAGGTATAGGTATAAAGGACACCTTACTCCTCACGGTTTAAAAGGAGGAAACCCTTAATAAACTAGAACAGTGGTAAGTTGCACATGAGGATCCGACCAAACTGGGTTGAGGCGTGACAAGATGAGACCTCTTCCCCATCCGACCTTGGTCTCAGTGCGCGTGAACCTCCTGGAGCTTCTTGGCATGCTAGACAACGAACCACCCTTATGCTTTGTGGGTAGTCTAGTAGCCCTCAGAACTACCACTACCCCATATCGGGCATCTTGATGATTTTGCATCTCATGCATGTACAATAAAAAATCTTAACAATTATGGACATTATATATTGCCTATTGGCCCCATGGGTCTGTTGGCATGGGGTTTCGACCCCCTTGTTCGCTAGCCCAACGGGTTCAATGACCCGACTTCGGCTTAGCATCTATTCGGCCCAACAACCTGACCTTGGCTCGACAGATGTAACACACAATTTCCCATTATGAAAACTTTTAATTATGCTCATTACTCGCTAATTTTCAATGGGCTTGTACATGTACCCATTGGCCTTGGGGCCACTTGCATCATCTAGCCCACCCCAGAAGTAGATCCCAAATATTTTAAGCAGAGTCACCCAATCAGGGGAGACTAGTTCTGGAAAAACCTTTTTAAAGATGGAAGCATGAACATCATCCCAATTGGGACCGATGCTGCAAATTCCCACTCATCCAGTAGTCATGACATGTTTGTCCGACTGAGTTCTGATTCATGGTGTGCTCCTCGGCGCAGGTCCTCATGTGGCCTATCCTACATGATATGAGCTTCCAATTACTCAAAAATTCACATTTGGCCATAACTTTTCCAAAATTTTCCGAAATGCCCTAATTTTTCTAAAACAGTCAATTGGTCCCCCAATTTCTTTGAAATTGCTTATTAGCCCTCCAATTTCCCAATATTTGCACTGAGGAATTTAATTGTAATTAAAAATAATTAAAATGATTTATTTGTAATTTTAAATAATTTTATACTAAATAAACTTATTTGAGGAGAAAAATTCAAATAAAGTAAATTAGAGAAATTATGGCAAATATTTTGGAATTTATTTTTAAAGAAAATATACTTAGAGACTTATGTGTAAGTAAAGATAACATAGGGACCTAAGTGTAAATATAAGATTTTTTATGGATCAGTTATCCTTTATCATTTATGTGCAAAAGAAAGGCCCTGACCTACAATAGAGAATCCAACCCAAGTTATTGGAATATTGTGTGGGACTAACGAGTCACGGATCTCGGATGAGTAGGATTACTGACATCGAGTCTGATTGGACCAATGAAGCATATTGGGAAGCATGCTTTATCTTGAAAACATATTTCTAGAAATATAATACCTTGACTATGTGAAACCACTTAAACCTTTTGGAATTATATTTTTGAATAAAGTGTGAAGTCTGTTAATAGGACAATCATTGGTCGGTGTATGGATACACTTCAAAGGATATGTTCTAGTCTGACCGTCGATATAGGAAATGGGTGAGGTCCATGGTCGACAATAGTGGGCTAGATCTAGGTATGTGCAAGTGGGCCCAATGCAACAGTTTTGGAAAGTGAAGTTGTTCCAAGGCCATGTTTTGAAAACTAGTACAAGTGGGCCCAAGGCCAATGGAAAACGGGTCTAGCCCCATAAGTAAGTTCTTATTTAAGAGCCTGATAAAATTATCACAATTGGATAATATTTGCTAAAACTACTAAGTCAAAGTTAGGTTGCAACATATTAGGCGAGCAGCGCAAAGATAAAAGTATTAAATAAAAACACTATTATATGGATTGCAATTGTGCAGAACCAAAGAGACGCCCAGTACGGGGTAGTGTTGGTTCTAAGGGATGTTGGACAGGAAGGTTGGCACAATGGCAATTATGATGTTCCATTATGTCTTGAAGCTTTGGGAGCTTCTTGCACATTGAGATCGAGGAAGAAGGGGGAGAGGTCTCGTCCCTCAATAGCAGATAGAAGAATCAATAATTTCTAACGGTTGGGCAATGGTACTCACACAGACAATGTGGTAGAGGTTGTGGCCTCTCACCAGGGTGGACGGTAAAGACACTTCGGGCCACTAGTGGGGCAGATCAAGGTCATAACCAGTAAGGGTATGTCCTGCAACTGTGTAATCTCTTACTGAAAATAGTGGTTGTGTCTTTGATTGATACAAACTAATATAGATCTACTAAATATGAAATACAAAAAATTCTCTCAACTGAGAATGAACTTGTTTTAAAGCTTGTGTGAGACAAGTGGTGGATTTATCTGGGGAAAAAAATCTTTTCAAAATGATAAGACAAGTTGTATCTTGTTTATCAGAATATTTTAACTTTGGTATTATGAAAAGGTTAAAACTTTTAAGTATGGAATGACTTGTGGATAGAAAGTCATAATGTTAGTTAACCCTACTTATTGAGTTGTAGACTCACCCCCTCCCTTACCCCTTTCAGGTCATAAAATGGCGCAAAGAATGCTAAAAAACGATTTATCTACCTAGTACATAAAAAATTCATTTAAATATTTGTGTACTATAATATTTATTCCAACATATTTTTGGGATGATAGTTTTCTTTTTAATCTCGAGCCTTGCTTCTGTCAATAATATAAATATAAAACTATTCCTATTATAATATTGGGATAAGTGGCATTCATAGGGTCCTGTCCAAAATTAGTTCGGGTGTGACAACTTAAGTGGTATGGGAGCGAAGGTTTTCAAACATGAAATTTTTTACAGATATTGAGTTTAGAAAATTTTGGAATCTTGAGAAATATTTTTGAAAATGATGGAAGTATTTGCTAAATAAATATTTAACTAAAGGAAAAACCTATTGTTTAGGGGGAATCCCGAAAGAAGAAGGACCAAGTATGTGGGAGATGGAACAGTTCCACAACCTGTGAACCAATTAGACTTTGGGAGGGGAAATACAAACCAAACTCTTACTCAGCAAGAAGTCTAGAACAAATTTTTAGAAGGCTTGTGCGAACTATGTGAGGATGTTTAAGAAGTTGTTAACCATTCAAACTCACCAAGAGTCTGAACCTACAACTCTCCTCAAACAAGCTTATGAATGTGAATAAATAGTAATGAGGAGGTATGGGGTATCAATGTAAACCTCGTTTTCAATAATAAGAAAGTCGGACTGGGGAATCGGAAACTTTCAAGTGAAAATTGAGGATAAAAACCAATAGGAACTCGTAATTAGAAGCGGGAATGTGGAAAATCTCAAATGAACAATAAGGACCTAAATATCATGCAAAAGCACCATGGGAAGAAATGGATATGAAAACTGGACCAGTTTAGAGTGAATTGGATTGAACCGAAATGAACTAGGGAAAACCAATTCAAAAATTCATTTTTTAAGTGGCTTAAAAATATCAATTTGGAATATTGAAGCCACCATTGGATAAAAAATGAATTTAGACAAATTTAGAAATTTTTAGATTTTAGAAAACCAGTCGAATCACGCCTGAACCGGTCAATTTTCAATTTTGGGTCATCGAATCCGGTATGACCGAGCCGGTCAATGGTCCAGCCAGTCAACGAACCGCTACCAGGTCAGTGCCCAAACAACAGGCATGACCAATCAATGCACGACGTGTAGCAAAGCACGCCCAGTCACCACTCAACGCCTAGAAGCACTAGCCAATTAGAGTGTGACACGTGTCATCGATCAACGGTCAATGTAGGAAAATCCACATATGTGGAAACTGACAAATAGGAGAGCAACATGTGTTCTCGGTAAATGGTTAACAATGGAGAAGCCTCATGACACTGGCTAGCCAATGAGGAGCTGACACATGGTAAAGGTGCCACATTAGTAGTCGAGTGGGATGTCGGAGAAATGGTCAACCAATCAAGGATTGACACGTGGCAGAGGCACACCGGATGGCCTCATCCAATTAGAGGCTAACACGTGGTAGTGGCACTGTGCGTCAAGAAGGGAAATCTAACGTATTTAAATCATACAGTCAGGAGATATCATGTGTCACATTCAATGACTAGTCTAATACGGTTAGCAGCCACGTTGGAATGAGCGACCAATGAGAGGTTGCCACATGGTCGGTCAATGAGTCAATGACTGACTCAGATGTTAAATGTGAAGTCGTTAAAGTTGACCAATCAAAGTACGCCATGTGGCAGTTCGCACATGTACGTCAATAAATCTGACTTATTTTAAATTAGTCAATCAAAGGACGCCACGTGTCACGGTCAATGGCTGACTGAGTACGGTCAGCGACCACAGTTCATACAAGTGAGCCCAAGGCCAATGGAAAACAAGTATAGTCCCATAAATAAGTTATGATTTAAGAGTATGTTAAAATTTTCACAATTTGATAATATTTGCTAAACCTAATAAGTTAAAGCTAAGTCGCAACTATTGGGCTAGCAGCACAAACATAAATTTCTTAAATCAAAAAATTATTGTATATGATTGTAATTGTGTGGAACCAAACAGACGCTCGGTATGGAGTAGTGATGGTTCTAAGGGCTGCTAGACGGTAAGGTTGGCACGAGGGCAATTATGCTATTGTAGTATATCTTGAAGCTTTGAGAGTTTCATGTGCATTGAGACCGAGGAAGAAGGGGGAGAGGTCTTGTCCCCCAATAGCGGACAAAATAATCGATAATGTCTGGGTGTTGGGCAATGGTGCTCACATAGATAATGTGATAGAAGTTGTGGGCTTTCACCAGGGTAGACTGTAAAGACACTTCGGGCCACTAGTGGGGCATATCGAAGTCATAACCTCTAAGGATTTGTCCTTTGACTGTATGATCCCTTACTGAAAAGGGTGGTTTTGTGTTTGTATGATACAAACTAATATAGATCCACTAAATATGAAATATGAGAAATTTTCCCAACTGAGAAGAAACTTATTTTAAAGCTTATGTGAGACAAGTTGTGGATTTATCTGGGGAAAAACCTTTTCAAAATGATAAGACAAGTTGTACCTTGTTTATTAGAATATTTTAAATTTAGTATTATGAAATGGTTAAAACTTTTGAGTATGGAATCACTTGTGGATAGAATGTGTTGATGTTAGTAAACCCTACTCACTGAGTTGTATATTCACCTCTTTCCTTACCCCTTTCAGGTCCTAAAATGGCACAAAGAATGCTAGAGAACGATTTACCTACCTAGTACATGATAAATTATTTTAAATATTTGTGTACTGCAATATCTATTTGGCATAATTTTTGGAAACTTACTTGATACAAAATATTTTTCAATCTAGAGCCTTGATTTTGTCAATACTATCAATATGGAATTATTCTATTATACTATTCAGAAAAGTGGCAGGTTGCTCACAGGGTCCGTCCAAATTCGGGTTGGGTGTGACATATCATGTATCCCAAAAAGGCTACTTCTCTTCGCCAGAATTCACACTTTGTGAATTTGGTGTACAGTTGTTCCCTTTATAGTGCTTCCAACACTATTCGGAGGTGTACCTCATGGTCCGCCTCTGTCTGGGAGTACACCAGTATATCGTCAATAAATACTATGATAAACTGGTCAAGGTAAGATTGGGAGATTCTATTCATCATATCCATAAATGTCGTTGGTGCTTTGTTTAATCCAAAGGTCATCACCCTATACTTGTAATGCATGTACCTTGTCCTAAATGTTGTCTTTTAGATATCTTCCTCTTTGACCTTTAACTGGTAATATCCGAGTCGTAGGTTGATCTTAGAGAAGTGTGATACTCCTATGAGTTAATCGAACATGTTGTTGATCCTAGGAAGTGGATATTGGTTCTTGACTATTGGTTAGTTTAACCGACCGTAGTAGATGCATGGCCTCATGCTCTCATCCTTCTTTTTTACGAATAGGATTCGGGCACCCCAATGAGAGTAGCTAGGTCTTATGAATCATTTTTTTAGTAGCTCATTGAGTTGTTCCTTCAACTCCTCATGTTCTGTTGATACCATCGATATGACACTTGTGATATTGGATTAGTCCCTCGGATGACGTTGATCACAAAGTCGAATTATCTATCCGGGGAAAATCTAGGCAAGTCCTTCAAGAATACATCCAGGTATTCTTTCACAACTCAAGTGTCCTTGGGTGTTGCTCCTTTTATCTTGGCACTAATGATTTGTGTTAGGAATACCTCACACTGTTTATGCATCATCCTATGAGCCTTTAGATTAGATATTAGGTATGACTTAGTTGGGCTCTTCTATCCTTAAAACACCACTTCCTTTGCATTCCTAGCCCAAAGGGTCACAACCTTGTTATTGCATTCTAGCTTGGCCTAATGGGTGGATAACCAATACATCCCAATGATGAGATCTACATCATTTAGGTGTAGCAATATTATGTCGAATTTAAGAATTTATTCTTCTACATTCACCTCACATCCCTACAGGACGGTATCCTTTAGAATCATTTCACCTAGTGGTGTATATCATTAGTTTTGGATTTATTAGGGATGAAACTTGTGGAATACGGGGTGTGAATCACTCTTGTACATAGGACTGATTTGCTCCAGAGTCAATAAGAGCAAAAGCCACTTATGTCATTCAATTATACGAATACCGTGATAATATCAAAAGTATTTTATTATTATTAAAAAGTTTATTCGTTCTAATTTTTATAGTTATTTATTATGGTCTCTAAGTCCCACATTTATTCTATTTACACGATATTGTCCTAACATCATATCAAAATAAAAGGATAATATAAGAAAATTCAAGAATTTTGGGAAGTACTACAGGACACTCGAGTTCTTACGAATCTTTTCCTAGGTTAAATTGTAAACATGGGTAGAAATCCTAACCTATTTCATAGGCACTTATGCCTATCCGTCCACCACCAATCCAACACCCTACGTGTCATTGGTTCTTTCGTAAATTCAGAGGTCATCCTCTAATACTTCCCACTGAGGCCATCTTGTTCTTTTTGCACTTCACCATTCCCTCACCTTGTGCCTTATCCTCTCACATTAAAAGCCTATTAGAAGCATTTTAGTAGTTGGTAGGGGCTTTATGCCCCGCACTTGACACATGGGACTATATTACTTCCATCATAGTTACTCAGTGCACCACTCACCTAGGACTGTCCAACATCTTCTACAAAAAATCTTCCTATAAAGGTTCTACTCCTGTTATGTTGTAAGTAGCGACGGTTAATACTGGAATACTAGCTCTGATATATTTGACCTTCCAGTATTTTATTGATAAGATTTATTCTATTTACACGATATTGTCCTAACATCATATAAAAAAAGGATAATATAAGAAAATTCAAGAATTTTGGGAAGTACTACAGGACACTCGAGTTCTTACAAATCTTTTCCTAGGTTAAATTGTAAAAATGGGTAGAAATCCTAACCTATTTCATAGGCACTTATGCCTATCCATCCACCACCAATCCAACACCCTACGTGTCGTTGGTTCTTTCGTAAATTCAGAGATCATCCTCCAATAATTCTCACTAGGGCCATCTTGTTTTTTTTGCACTTCACCATTTTTTCGGCTTGTGCCTTATCCTCTCACATTAAAAGCACATTAGAAGTATTTTAGTAGTTGGTAGGGGATTTATGCCCACATTAAAAGCACATTAGAAGTATTTTAGTAATTGGTAGGGGATTTATGCCCGCACTTGACACATGGGACTATATTACTTCCGTCGAAGTTACTCGGTGCACCACTCACCTAATATTGTCCAACATCTTCTACAAAAAAATCTTTTTATAAAGGTTCTACTCCTGTTATATTGCAAGTAGACAGTTAATACTGGAATAATAGATCTGATATATTTAACCTTCCAGTATTTTATTTGATCTACGTAATGCAAAACTGATAAGTGTATTATGTTGTGGTGACTACTTTAAGGTTATCCGTTGTGGATGGAACTAAGTTGCTTATATTTCTCTTTATCAACAACTAAGCTGCTTCTCACTGTACAAAGCAGTGCCAATATTGTTGCAAATTTTTTATTTATTCTCAATCAATATTATACAACAGAAATTTCTCAATAAAAGAGGTCATCTTCTATATCTCACAATTAATTTGGTATATACTGTCAAATCTAGTCAAGCTGCAAAATTGTATAAATATACTACTGGTTCACCTCTTAAGGGAAGACAAAATTGTATGGAGAAGGACTAATCTAAGTATGCTTGTTCACTCCTTAGGCTTTTTAGTCATGCTCTTTCGCTTGTTAACGTCCAGGTATCTCTTCCTCAAACGGATGGCCTTTGGTGTGACCTGCAAGAAAAACCAGGAACCATTTAGCTCTATAGGAAGCAGCAAATTAATTCTACATCAGAAACCAAAGGAATCTCTCACAACTCATTCTGCAGAAAAGGGAAGTCTAAAAGCATTTATGTATGCCTTAAAACTTACTTCAATAAGCTCATCAGAAGCAACATAACCGATTGCCTCTTCCAGAGTGATCTGCAGGTTTATATGAATCAAAATGGTAGAAAAATGATCAACTGATAAAATAGTTGCCAGAAAATTAGGCATCACTAGTACAAGTTTTCTCCAGTTACTAGATGATTCTCGATGAACTGACCTAGAACAGAATGCCATATGAAAGATATCAGGGCATCCTTAAGAAACATCATAAACTTCAAGACATTCTACCAACTTCTCGCATTGCTGAATGGAAAGATTGACATGCAAACCAGGTGAAAAGGTAACACTGGTTAACCAAGACTTACAAGACGAGGAGGGGAGAGCTTGACATTCTCATCCTTGGCAGCTGCTCGAACATTGGTCAATTCCTTGGCTCTCACGGGGTTGACCTATAAGAAGCATATTGCAATATCAGTCTAAGGAATAAAAACTGATGATGAAATATGATAGAACATAATGAAAAGGAATACAAATCAAGAAAAAATTTGAATAAATCACATATTGAATGAAGTGATATCCTTACATCCAGATCTGTATCACGTGAATGCTCTCCAATGATCATTCCATCATATGTCTGTACATAGATCCACTCATCATTGATACATTGTAAATATAAACCTTCCAATTTTCAAATAGGTCAGGAAAATTCTGACGTAAGCAAAAAAAATCCAAAATCTGGAAATTAAATATACTAGGACCAATGAAGAATTTGGGATGAACATATTGGCTGAGAGAGATTAAAAACATAAAGATTTGTGAGATGAAGGAGAAATGGCATGAAGCACAAATGCACCAACCTCCATCCCTGGAATCACAAACAGAGTTCCCCGAGCTTCTAAGCTCATCAATGCATGAGCTGTGATGGTTCCAAAGCCCATAGAAACCTATATCAAAAAAATGCAAAGATCAAACTTTTTTACCAGTATGAAAGTAGTCCAAATTGTTACCAAAAGGTCCCAAACAGCCAAAACAATGCAGGAATCAGAAAAAAAAATAAATGGAGAAGGACAATCATATTCTATAAGAAAGATGATGACCTACCAAAACTCCCTTCCTCACATTCCCAAGGGGTCCTCGATGTTTCGCATACGCTGCCATAATAATGGTGAATGATTCATAAATGAAAAAAGAAAATGTATTTTTTGTACTTAAATTTTGGGGTTAAGGAGAAATAGATGGATGAAAGCATTCACTGGAAATTACCAAACAAAAGAATTTCATGATGAACATTTTCATGCACATGTACAAAAGTTCAACAGAACAAGGAGAAATTATGACCTATAAAAGAAGAGATTAAGGGAATATTGCTATCCAGAAAGTCATTTACATACTCAGAAAAGCACGATGCATAAACCCGGTTCCACGAGTGTCACTGCTGAACACACTCCTGTAGCCGACCAAACCCCTGTAGCACAGAGATTAGGAAGCTATAAAATCTCATCATTCCAGTTCCTTATAGATCAAGTAGGATTTCCTTTGGAGATAGCACTAGGATCTTTCATATACACAAAATCTTGTAAAAATCTTTACAAAGATTTAATATCTCATCCCATTTGGAATGGCTCATTGGAAGGCATGCAACTTTATAACAGCACAATCTTTCACAGTTCTTAATTCCAATAATTCAAGGGCTCTGATATAAGCTTTTATCATCTTTTACAATAGAAAAATAGGATCCCTAGCCAATAATAAAAAGGTGTTTAATAACGCATGCAGGCCTGAAGAAGGAACTAGAGAACAATCTACCAAGTCTAATAAATGAGGATAAACATATGCATAAACCAAATATATGCAATCATCACAAAAAGACAACAAGAGGCAACAAATTAAATAAATAAAATTATATGTAGCAAGCATGGAAACCTTGATGGACAGGTCAGAGATAATCTCGTGCGACCAACATTTCCAGGGACTGGGCCCATGTCAACAACTTCCCCTCGCCTATGAGACAGGGCTTCCATAATCAACCCAACATGCTCTTCGTTCACCTGGAACCCATTTTTTGAGGGAGGAAAATGCAGTGTAAAACAGTAAATCATCTCAAATTGCTGAAGAACATATACTGGACAATTACAATTTTTTGCATATACACCTCTATGGTTACTTCTTCAATAGGTTCAAGCTTCTGACCACCTTCTGTCTTATACCTATTGAAAAGACATTCCCAAAATCAGTCGACTGAGAATTATATTTTAATGGTAAATGCTACGATTATAAAAGAGAACACCATTGACTCTATTGAAATGAGATTCTGATGTAACCTTTTAATACCGTGGGTGCAGAAATAATTGACACATATGGAAAACAACTGAATCAATCAGGGATACTCACATGACTTTGGGAGGAGAAACAGACAATTCAAAGCCTTCTCGTCTCATGTTCTCAATCAGAATACCTATTTCCAGTAAGCAACCTCAAATTAGATATAATGATAGAAAATTTGTCATACACATTTCTGTCCTTATTCGGTGGGCCACGAAAACACAAATTAGAGAGTAAAACAGGGGTCTTTGCTGCAAATATAGAAGCTACAAACCAAGTTGAAGTTCGCCTCTGCCCTGAACTTCAAATGATTCTGATAAACCAGGTATTACATTTATGGCAAGATTTGTCTCTGCCTCAGCCATCAGCCGATCCCCTATTTTCCCTCCCGTTAACTATAAAAATTTGAACAAACTAACTTCAGCATATGACAGATGTGATATATGCAGTTAATTGTAAAATCAATAGAGAAACACCATCAACTACATACATGGGTCCCATCACGACCGGCAAGAGGAGAATCATTGACACCAAAAGTCATGGAAATGGTAGGGGGGTCTAACTCCACAGTAGGCAATGCATTCATAACCTTAAACAATGAATAGCATGTTATATTAAAATAAAATCACATGGGGCAGCTTTTACTAAAATGATTGGTTCCCCTAAGAAACTTGCACAAAGAGATACGAAATTCATCATTTTTCTTTTGAAATAAAATATGTTTGTTCAGATATCATTTTCTATACTTCCATACCTCAACATTGGCCACAGTATGGCCTATTGATGGAGCAGCTAACCCGGCCATTGAAATTATATCACCTGCTCCTGCGCTGTCTATGAGAACCATACTTGTACCCTTCTTCTTCATCAACTTTGTAATCTAATTGGGAAAGACCTTTCAATGTCATATAACAAAATAAAATTGGAGAAGATGTAATACAAGATGCAATACTACATTGTTTCAAAAGCTTAAAGAGAATATTGGTTATTCATTCTCTAGGAAGGACAAATAAGTTTCCCCAAAAAATTCTAAGTTCAAATAAGCTAATCCTTGCCCTCAATGATTTTTGTATATAAAAGACTATCCTACTATATTAGAAATATTAATTATGGTGACCTTTTCATTCTCTTTAAACAATGAACTTTTTTCGATAACCGTCTCCAAGAACAACAATTCTGATAAATAATCTAGTAGACAATTTCAATAAATAGCCGAAGCATTTAATTAGGCTAAGTCCATGTACAATATGGAATTAACAACTATGTTTTACTCAAACAAAATGATACAAACCTTCCCTTCTTCAATTTTCTGGATGGCCGAATCAGTAGCACGAATCCCATGTATTCTATCACCAATACGGATAACACCAGATGCAATCCTTCCCGTCAATATTCGTCCAAGATAAAAGTCTTTTTCCATCATGGAGACCTAATAATCGGGTGATAAACATCACAGATGAAGCATACACTTTCAGATCTCTAACAAGAAAAGAGGCCAACAATTCTCAAGATTTCATAAATTGTTTTCTTATCTCAACTAGCCTTTATTTTGGGGTGGGGATATAATTTCTAAAAGTAAACAAGAAAAGATATACTAAAAGTAACCAAGAAAATAACTGAACTAAGAGTCAAAATCTATCACCTGAGACGAAAAGAAAATGCCAGATAGCAACTAAAGATTACCAGCATTTGGAAAGGGGCGTCGAGTCTTGCAGTAGGAGGAGGGACATGTTGCACAACAGTATCCAGAAGCTCTGACATGTCTCTGGAATTTGCAGGAGGATCTTTTGTAAAGCTCAACGAGGCCCATCCTTCTTTAGCAGATGCATAGAGGACCGGAAAGTCAAGCTGCTCCTCTGAACAAGCAATTCTAGAAACTTTAAAATGGGACAAAGCAAATCCCATGATAATCACAAGATGAAATAATTAAGCGAGGATAAAAAGGAATAATTAAATAAATCAATAAATTCCACCTGTTGCACCAAGGCTTGCAAAAAGATCAAAAACTAGGCTCTCCACTTCATTACACCTTTCCTCAGAAACTGCATAATGTGGATGATTTTCAAGTTGAAGAGTTACATCAGTGACAAAGCAATAAATCATACATGTACATACTTCAAAGAATAGAACCATGTGGCAGTTTAATAAAATATCAATTAGATCTGAAAAGAGGATGCATCACTTGAGGAAATCAAGCATTCTTCTCCATTCTAACTTGCATTAAAAAGATAGATTTTGGTAACAGAGGCTAGTAACTCTAATACACCTAAGTTCGAGAAGAAGAGAGAATCATACCTGCTGGTCGGTCTACTTTATTAAGGAGAAGGATAGGACGTAATCCATACTTTAAGGCCTTTGCCAGAACAAACTTCGTCTGTGCAAGGGGGCCTTCCCCAGCATCTACCACTAAAATAGCACCTTCAACCATCCCAACAACACGTTCTACCTACATGGATTTAAGCACAGCTGGTCCAAGTTATACATACACCCACAAATTTACTAACAAGCATGACATAACGAAAGGAAAGGGAGGAAAAGGATAAGCATAACATTTTCCTAATATAAGCATCAAATTAACAAACAGCAGAGCAAACAAGACTATGGAAAAGCGAGAGACGGTATCCTCAGCCACTTTTTCTGCTTCACATTGATCCACTTCTCCTTTTTTCAAGAAAGAGTTTTAAATCCAGCAACGAATAACTTCACAACAGATAATCATGAACGTGCATAACAAGGACCATATTATAATAAAAATCCATTATCTATCAACAAAATAGGAAAAATTCAATCTAACGACCTACCTCACCCCCAAAATCGGCATGCCCGGGTGTGTCGACCATATTCAGTTCGTTTTCTTTCCATGACACTGCTGTAACCTGCCAAGAAGAACAAGGCTTAACTCACAAGGGCTGCGCGAGCTAACATCGAGCAGAAGAAGAAAGGAACTGACTTTAGAGGCAATTGTGATCCCCCGCTCCCGCTCGAGGCTGATGGAATCCATAGCGCGTTCATGTGGGATATCGGCCCCGCACTGGCGGAGTAGACGGTCCATGAGCGTGGTCTTGCCGTGGTCGACATGGGCTATGACAGCAACGTTGCGGAGGCGAGAGGGATCGAGGGAAGGATCTATAGAGACGGTGTCCTGAGCGCTAGTGGCAGTGGAAGTTGAGAAGGGCCGCCATAGACGGGTGGCGCCGGGCTCTTGAAGCCTGAAACGGGGGGGAGTTGAGAGGGATTTCTTGGTGGTCGAGAAGAGGGAGCGGAGCAGAGGGCCAACCATCTCTGCTTCACGTGAAGTGGCTCCGACAGCTCGCCTCTTAGTTGGGGCCACTGAGGGTCTCAACACTGTGGCGGCGGTCTGCCAGGTTTAACTGTCTATTAGCAGATTTTTCTCTCCTCGTCTCGTCTCTCTTCTCTTCCTAAGTTTTTTTTTACTATTTTTAAGAAAATTGACTCAATTTGAGCCCAAATATTTTCTTAACTAACAGTTTAATCCATAATGTTTTAAGTATTTACTTTAATTTTTTAGGATAGGATAAGTTATAATCTCGAATAATTCTTTATTTTTTCCACTTAAATAATACTATAATATTTATATATAATAACTCGTGTAACAAATAATATTTTTATTAAATACATTTAGAAAATATTATGTTTAGTTATTCTCACCCAGAAATTTATTATTGTCCTCTTTTATGGATTCACCAAATACATAAAAAATATTATTTTTCATATTCATAAATAGCATTTATTAGATAATTAAAAGTAACTATTTTATATATTATAAGGATAAAGATGACAAAAATAAAATAAGTATTATATGATAGTTTACAACTTATCCTGTGGTCAGGACCAAAGGCACATGTACATATTTATTCTAACAAAATACAAGTCACCCACAAATAAGAACGTAGTAAATTTAGCCAACCAAAGAAAAAAAAACACCACGCCAACCCTAGCAATTATATTATTTGACTGGGTAGCTGGCATCCATGGCTATTCCACACAACCCCCTCCTATTAGATACATCTCGCAGGATCTTCACGTACCCGCCCTCGCCCCAGTCAGCACCCCACGAATTCTTCACGAGCCAGTACTTCAAGTCGCTTTCCACACCATACCCCACCACCGTGACCCCATGATTAAGGTTGTCCCCACAGAACCCCGTCAAGACACCGCCTGCGTAGAACTGGAACACCAGACCACGGGCGTCTATCGACACTGAGACGGGCTGCCTCGCGGCAGCCAACTTCAGGTTGTACTCGCTGTTTGGGACTACATGGTGGTACCCTTTGATGGTCACTATCCTGCTCCTCTCCTTGCCTCTGTTGCAGTGGCCGTCTTGGCCCTTGTAGGAGTAGTACCGCTCCGTGGTTATCCCTTTGTTACCCATGATGAACATGAAAGCTCGCTCCATCTGGCCGCCCCTGCACCCGTTGTTAGTCCCGTCGCGGTCGCAGTCCACGAGCTCTTGCTCTGATAATGACACCAAGTGGCCAGTCCTGATCTTGTTGATGCCCTCGACCGCGGCCACAGTGGAGAATGCCCAGCAACTTCCTATATCCGAGGATGCCATTGCCATGTATGGGATTGAACTTTAGGGTTAAATGTATGAAAAAATACAAAAAAGTTTGGTGAATTTTAAAGGCCGTTCTTCACCCCTCTTCTTAAAAATTGAAATATAACTCATTTATTTCTAAAAATTTACCATAATATAAAGTCCAAAAATTCAAGTACTAGATATAGGACCATTTTCAAATATATTCTTTTTAATTTTTTATACTTCAAGTCAAAATTATTATAATATTAAAAATTTATGTAGTTTTATATGAATATCTAAACGTGGCATCAAAATAAAAAAAAATATTTCGAAATTTCGCATGTATCACTGCCTTGTAAAATTTCATGATGAGTACCGCAGTTTCCCTGGTCCTTAACAGGAGTCACAGCTCCTCTTCTTCTCCAGTCAATGCTGAGGGACAGGCCTACGTGCCCCTCAAAAGTCTCGTTCTCTAATGACCCATTGATCTGCTGGTATTCGTGCCTCGCTGGTCTGTAGCCCAAGCCCAAGTGTGTCTTTCTGAACTCGCTGTTGGTCATCTCGGCGAACTTGTTATCGGTGAGTTTGAAGGGAAGATTGAGGGAGTTGATGTAGTCTATCCGCTGCACATTTTTGCTGTATACACGGAACCGGTACTGCTCTTCAACTTGGGTCCGGTTCTTCCTACCGTACCTACCGAGCCATTTCTCGTACCTCTGCTCGATGCTGAGGAGGTGGTCCTGATTTTGATGGTGCCGATCCGTTTCATTATCGGAAATTGCATGGGGTGCCTCTGATAGGTTTACGGTTCTCAACACGATAATGAAAAGGGTCACGGCATAATCTCTAGTACGCATGATTCGACTTGTCTTGACTCGTAGCAGGATCGATTGCAGGGTGGTGGGCTCCTTTTTAAAGAGAAACTTTAGATGGGCTATGGTGGAGCCTCACACTTTTGATGATATGGGTACGTGGTGTGTTGGAACATGATTTCTGTTCATGCTTTTTAGCGTTTGTTTGTATGAGTTTTGAGGGTAATATATTACATATTTTTATATAAATTATTATTAATATATAAAATTGTTTAAATTATATAATAATAAAAATAAATTTAAATAAATAATAATAATAATATAAAGACTATATTATTAAATTAACTTAAATAATAAATAAAATAATTTATTCAAATATCATAAAAAATGAATAAATTGAGTTGTAGTATAAATATATTGGTTCGTGTTAATTTATTTTATTTTATTTTATTAAATTAGTAATTTATTAAACATTCAAAATCAATACACTACCAATAACTGGAAACCACTAAATACAAATATATTGTAAAAATTGTTTAAAAATTTTCAATTATAATATCTTCTCCTTCATTTTTTTTTGTTTGAAAATGGTTTACTTTGAGTGAGCTTTATATTATTGTTAACTCATACGATAGTTGAAGTCACTATTTCAATTTCTCTCCTTTTACATTTTTTGGTGGAACATATCGACAGTATTCACAATCCTACCGAGAATAGAAACCATTGACGGTCAGTGGCTCATGATCTTTGTATCTACCATTTTTCAAAACCTTGGATTGATTAATTTCGGTATTTGGAACGAAGGGATTTAAAGTGTTTTTTAGAAGAGGTTTTAAATAAATTTGAAGCAGTGAAAATTCATTTAAATGGATGAAAATTTAATAAAATAATTTATTATTTTTAATTAAATATAATAAATTATTAAGTGATATTATATTTATTTATTTATATAATTTAATTAAATTATATTATTAAGAAATATATATTATATGTAAAAATAAAATATTAATATAAAACTAATATATATATATATAAAATAAAAAATATATAATGATATTATATATAATAAATTATGCATATCATATTTTAATATATAATTAAATTATATTAAACCGGGTCATATTTCTATTTTTAATTAGTTTTGATTTCTAATTTTATTTTAAGTTTATATTATGGTTAAATACTCCATTTATTTTTCAATTATACTTGAATTCTAATTTTGAAATTTTCGAAATTATTGTATAAGTTCGGTTAATTTATAAAATAACGATAAAACTTAATTATTTATTAAATACAGGTTAAGTTTACAAAATATATACTTTGACATAATAAGTTAAAAAATATAGGGTAAGGCCATAGTTGATCAAATATGAGATAAAACTTAATATTTTGTAAAAACGAGTTAAAATTCGATAATTTACGAAAAATGGATTAAATTTTAATATTTTACGAAAAGTGGGTTGTAATGTTATAATTTAGAAAGGAAAAAGACGTGTACCACCCCGATCAAAATTTGATCAAATTGAATCGGAACGAATGATGAATAAATTTACAAATAGAATTAAAAGGATAAAAAAATTGATCAAATTGAATTGAAACTAATGATGAATAAATTTATGAATAAAATTAAAAGGATAAAAAATTAAATTTGTGGGAAAATATGTAAATAAATTAAAATTAAAATAAAATAATAAGAAATAAAAAGAAAAAGAAAAGAAAAAAATTGGCATGAGTCGATCAACCAACCTACCCTCCCTACGTGACTAGGGCAGTATAAATGCCTTGTTTTGCCGTACTTCTCCTTTTTTTTCCAAATGAATATTTGATTTAAATTGATGGAAAAAATCCTTATTTTCACTAAAGTTCACACCACAAAATGTGTGTACAAGATGATAACATATCCATCCACATCCCCTTGTAAGAAATTAAGCTAATTTGTCGTTAGAGCTCGAATTACTCTTTAAAAGATGAGAGAAATGCTCTAGCCCTCTTTTCGACACTCGAAACTTCCAACCAGAAATTCTCACTCTTTAACTTCAAAATGATGTGATTTTAGGATCATTGGAATCCCTATTTGTGATTTTAATTGTGAGTGAGAATGATCGTAAGACACCCTACCCATGCCATTTTCATATAAGGGGTTTTTCTTATTGAAAAAACTGAGTTTCTCGATGACATTTTCACCACCTCGACAACACAACTTCGGTCAACACAACTCTCTCAATGACCACATGGCTCTCCCTAATCTATTCCAAGGCTTTCTCTTACCAAGGTAAGCCTCCATCCCCCTCCATTGCCCTAATTTTTGGCGACACTAACATTTTGCAACTTCTGATCGAGACTAATCAAATGTAAAGTGTAGGTGGCTTTGGTGACCCCACGACTGGTGGGAAATGCATACCAAATTATAAGGACTCCAACTACATTCACCTTTATTAGTGTTGCTAGCCCCACCATCTATGGTAAATATTTCGAGCAAGCACCCTATTTTTACTATTCTTGCCACTTACAAAAAATGGATTAAAATTGGCAAAAAATGTAACACTAGAAAATCTTGAAACCAAAAATCCGATGTAGAACCAAGAAGAGGATGACCTGAGAACCAAGAATTGAAATCAAATCGAATTAGGGACCAATTAAAAACCCTAAACTCAAATAATATAAAATATCATAAAATCATCCTTCGAAACACCCCTTAATCGAAAATCGAGGATAGAAAGAAGTTCATATGAAAACTAGTTTGAATTAGGATCAAACTAATTTAAGTTAAGAGTCAACAATTTTTAGAAGTGACAACATAAATCAGAAAATGAGAACTCTTGTGCCCAAATGATAGAGAATTGGATGAATAATTTTTATAAAAATAAATTGGACCAATAATCGTGATAATTGGGGGTGAAATAATAAAGGAAAAGTTGAAATTGGCCAAACCGGTCGACTAATTCGCTAGAAACCGATTTGATACAATGCGAACTGGATCACGCACCACACATGATGCACGCATGTGCTGCACGAGCAGGACGCGTGGCCATAGACGTGCATGTGTTGTCTTTTTTGCTTGACTTGTGATTCAAATGCCTGACCCAAACTAGGAAATAACCCAACTGTGAGAGATACTTTTTGTATTTACTCCCTAAAGAAAATTAAATGAAAATTAGTGTCTAGAGAGTCTAATTTGGTCAGTTGTGGACATGACATGATATAGAACTTGTCTTCCAAGTCGTCTATATAAATGTCGACCCTCCTCTCATCGGAGGATCACTGGAATTCTCTCTAGAAGTTAGACACCTTCACTTTCCAGTGACCTTCAAACCACATATTCCCATTTCCTCTTTCGGCCACCAAGCTTGGCCAAATATGTGTCATTACAAATGAGAGAGAGTTAGCTTTCAAACCTCACCCCCTCTCAGCCACCGATGTGCCTTCTACTAGCAGCAAACCGATAGAATAGTAATACCACTTCGTTAGCCAAAAAGCATAACAAAGGTTTTTTAGGCTCACCTCGACCTCCCATACAACCAACTATGACCAAATCATTTTTTGGAGAACCCTCTCGGTCCACTCTTGCCAACCACATGTGTCTCTCAGGCTATAGGTAAGCCTCTTGACCACGAAATATCTAAGAAGCTCCATTAGCTCTCCACTACCGACACCTCTCTATAAATCTATCACGCCCCAACCCAATTTGGTTGGATCCATGTGATAAACCTGCCACCCTTCCTATACTAAAATAATATTTCTACCAAGATAGAATAGTAAAGGTAAAGGCTTACCAACATATATGTTTTCCATAACAATATACACAAAACGAGTTAATAAAATTACCTCTTCATGGTGATCCTAACTTACTTCTCATGCTTTCTCTCTCCTTGATGTAAAAGATTCCCTGAAAAGAGATAAAGGAGGGGGTGAATTTTACAACTCAGTAAGTGGATAATGAGGTGACTTCTCAAGGATGAAGGGCTTTCATTTGTTAACATATAACACCATTTTTATTTTAGGGTTTTATGGGTTTATCTCCTCATCCTTCATCATGAAAGGGCTATTTTATCATTCACCATTTTTGAGTTTGGTTTAACACACAATCACACACACCCTTTATCATTAAAGGGATCATACTTTCGCAGAACAGTCCCTAACTATTCCACCTATGGACCAGAGCGACTTTATCGTCCACCCTTAGTAAGAGTCTGCAACCTCTACCACAAGTCTTTGTGAGCCCCATTGCCCATCCTTAGACTTAATTCGAAACTTAGTGTTTGCTATTGTGGGATGAGACCTCTCCCCTTTCTTACTTGGTCTCAATGTGCATGAAGCTCCCAAAGCTTCTTGACATACTAGCACGACAAAACTCCCCTTATAAATTGTCGTGCAACAATAGCGGACACTAAGTTTCAATTGGGACATTTGAAAAGTGAAGGGCATGGTCCTAACAAAACTTCCCATTGCCTATCCCTTATTCCACTAGGGTGATTCAACTTTCCTTTCATGTCAGCAAGGTCTTACTCACTCTCTGACGAGCGTATTGAGTTTCCTTCTCACGGTCATACACCTTTTCATACTTTCTTATACACATTGAACTTCTCATAGAGTTCTTCTCTACTTTAGGGAATGGAAACTTGCAACCCTATTTCCAATACTTATGACGTGAGCCTGTGCTCCTTACTCCAAACGATTTACTACATTCTTCCTTTCATGTAGTATGTTACCTTAAATGTTTTTCGTAATATTTGGAAAAACTTATCCACATATTCGTTCCACAAGTTTTCTCTTTATATTGGTTTACATCATTGCACCACTTGTGTACCAATTCCCCTAATAGAATTCTTCCCTACTTTTGAGAATGAAAACTCGCAACCCTATTTCCAATACTCGTGACTTGCCTTACTCCAAACAATTTACTACATTCTTCCTTTCATGTAGTATGTTACCTTAAAGGTTTTCCATAATATTTGGCAGACCTTATCCAAATATATCCATAATATTTGTCACGCCCCAACTCGGTTTGGTTGGATCCACGTATACAACTCTCCGCTCTCTCGGCTCAAGAGGAATTTCCTCCGACTTTAACTCGAAGACATATATGCAAGCTTGTTCCCTGGAAGACATATATCCAATAAAATGCAAGCTTAAGGAAATATAAATATACCTGACAGAAGGTATGTCTCGGTATTGTTCTTAGTCATTTTCATTTTTCCTGAAAAGGGATAAAAAGGAGGGGGTGAGTATGACTACTTAGTGAATGGGTTTTTTTCAAGAAAATATATTTTAGGAAAAGAGTTGTATTGGAGTGTGTCAGACTCCTTTCTTTAAAAAAAAAATCCTTTGAATTTCAAATCTCGGGTTTTTCCATCATTACCACGGTGTGTTATCACCCAACACACATCCTTCATCATGAAGGTCCAACACACATTCGCAGGCCAGTACGACCACTAAACCCACTTGTGGCTTCGGAGCGACTTTACCAGCCACCTAGATAGAAGTACGTCCACTTCTATCTTGAGAATGAGTGGATGTCTACTTCTTAGCAAAGTGGTAAGAAGGAAAAAGGGGTAAAGGTAGGACCTCAATAAAACCACAAACGAAACAAAGGATAGCTGAAGAGAATCCCCCCTTTAAGAAGAAAATCCAAACAATTTAGGAGCAAAGAAAGGAGTGCATCCACAAGAGAAGACAAGACGAACATTTGATGACAAACGAGATGTATTAGGATTACAGGAATAAATCACCTTGAAAAAAGTAACTATGCCAAATAGGAAGTTCGGACCAATAGGAAAAGAGAAAGCAAGTCGTCACAACAAGATAGTCATAGGGAACAAATGAAACCCTAAGGAAGACTGGGAGGTAGAAGGGGCTACACCCTAAAAAGGTCAGTGAGATGGACGTTAAGGATAGGAGTACTCGAGAAACAACTGCCCTAATAAACTTAGACCAAAGGAATGGTGGAGGAGAGAGGCAGTTAATGAACTAATACATGGGGAAACCATAATTTGAGTTCCAACAAAGAAGAGAGGGGCGAAAAGGCCAAATACTCGAGAAAAGAAGGATGAAAGAAATCCTTAATAGGACCAAAGGCCAAATTAACGACTAAACTCAAGCCAAGAAAAGAATAGGCAAGCCTCTCACATAATTATCAAGAAATTTTGAAATAAGGAAGATTTGAACACTCCATAAAGAAATACACTATGAAAGTAAACTTTGGAGGGATGCATACGACTAACTACCCTTGAAGGTATTTTGATGGGTGGATGGACATAATGTGGAGTGCAAGGAACCAACCCTTAATTAGAAAATGTTTCAAAGGAAGGAAGTATCATGATGGCCCAGTGTGACTTGCTTGGAGAGAGCAGGAGAACCAAATAATAATTTCAAGAGAACCAAGTAGAAAGAAGAAACGAGTAACATTGGGACAACCAAAGAGAATAAACAAAACCCTAAGAAAGGCTGAAATGTAGTAAAGACTACACTATATGAAGGACAAAGGATGGGCATGAAGGACGAGTGATACAGCTGCCCAGATGATTCGATCATAAAAAAAAATAGAGAGAAGGAGATAGTTGAAGAACTAGTCTTCGAGAGAACCCTAGATTTAAACCACGACAAAGAAGGGAGAAGTGAAAAGGCCAAAATATTAGAAAAAGAAGAATGAAGGAAAATCCTTAAAGAAATTAATGGCCAAAATCAGATTTCTAGTTTAAAGTCTTGAGACAGTTAAGTAAGCTTCATGAAGGATGAACAAGAGATTTTGAAACAAGGAGGATGTGAACCCTCCTTAAACGAAAATAAGTTAACGGGTTAGCATAAAAAAGATGTTGTGACAATTATGAATGAGTGGACAACCCAGATTAAGGTAATAAAGTAAATAATGTTTGAGAAACATTGGGAAAGTAAGTCCTCCAAATAAGATGTGACTAAGGAGGAATAACCACAATTGGTAAGACGGGTCATAGTCCACACGCGCATATGAAGCTTAAAGAGTGGATGACCGAGCATAGGGTGGAATGCATGGAATAAAACCAATAATCGGAAGTATCCCATCTAAGGAATAAGGGATAAAACAAAAGTTGTGGATAGAGAAGGATCCAAAGCAAACAGATGCCCTAACATAGATAAGGGTGCGAAGAAAGAGAGAAAGAACCATACAATGAATGATAAGGAGGTTGAGCATGTAACTCCTAAGATGAAAATCTCTATTGTAAGGGACATAATAGAGAACAAAACCAGAAGGAGGGAACCTTCCCAAGCAAAGTAATCAACACATAGATCGAAAGTAATTATTTTAGAATGAAGAATCAAGAAGTGATTTATGAGTAAGTAAAAGTGGATTACAGAAAAAGGAAAAATCCTTAAATAAGGAATGACAAGGACTTAAGAAGGAAAGAATCCCAGTTTATTGGTAAACTATTGGGAAACCAAATCATTGGCACTAGAAAGACCCAATAAAGAAGTTGGGAAAGGACGAGTGGGTAAGGAAAATCGACACAGTTATATAAGACATGTTGTCAAGATACAAATGATAATTAGGTAACGGTAAAGGTAGTTGAAGAATACTACCCGATGAAAGGAGGGATGAAATTATACAGTCCCTAGAAGGCTGGAAAGTTGGAAACAACCCTAAAAGAGGTGTTGTAGGAGTATGATGGACTGAAATAGGTTAAGAACTATGTCATGTCGTAAGGGACATATAAGCACCAACAATCCCGAGTAAAATGTAACTCGAGTAAGAAGGAGTCAGTTGGTAAACATAACAAGGTCAAACATAAATTTGACTGAAGTTGTAATCAATGACAGATAAAGAATGGGTCAAATTAGGACGAAAGAATAATAACACAAAAACCTGTGAAAACAAGTATGTAATGCTCGAAAGAACATTGAGCTAGGGGTTTCAATGATGAAGAGAATAACCAGACAAAGGAACAATTGGGCACCTTGGAACTCCTAATTCTGAAATCTTGAGTAAAATCCCCAAAAGAAAGAATCTTATCCTAAATAAAGGGAGATGCAAACCTAAGAATATACATTAGGATTAATGAGCCATACATGCCTCATTTTTATAACTCCATGGAAGGAGTAAGCATGATAAATGAAAAGATATTCCTTAAATGAATGATTACGGGGACTAAGTGAAAGAGCAATCGAAGTGTTAACATGTCAAGAAAATCCAAGTTGACATTAAGGGAAATTATTCCCGATGTGGAATATATTGGTTAAGTTTTGGGGACAAAACTCCTAAAAGGAGGGTAGAGTTGTAAACCCCGCACTTTTGAGTTAAGGAAAACTGGGAAAAGAACCGGTCAAACCGAGTAAAAAAACCGAGCCAGTTTACAAGCCCGATCATTTGGGAACAAATAATTTGGAAATTTACAACTTTCGGGTGATCCAAAGGGTTCATTAAACCTTGAAAAAGAAACTTAAGACAAATTAGAAGAGAAAAACTAAATTGGTTTAGGTGAACGAGAATCCATAAGAACTTTAAAGTTAAGCGTGCTTCCTCAAGAGTAGTGTGAGGAAGGGCGACCTCTTTGGAAGTATGAATTTTTTTGTAACCCGAAATTTCGGTAAAAATTTTTTATGTGAACGCCTTATAATAAGTAGCCATACCCAGACGTTATAATGGATAGAAAAAACATACGTTTGTTGGAAGTGCTCTCCCCTGACTATGTGCTAATGCTTAAACAATTTGGGAGACCTTCTCGACGAGAGCTCGAATAGCTCTAATAGGCCAGGGGCCTCAGTTTTGGAACTTGGGGGCTAAATACCCGATTTTGAAAATCTCGTACAGTGGGCCCAAGGCCAGTTAGCACGAGCAAGAGCTCGTAAACAAAAATTATATATGTGCCATAAAACTTAATAAGAGAATTGTTTGGCCATGGTACCAAGATAGGACCGACATGCTCAGTCAACTAGCGACAGTGCGACATGACAGGTCAACGGACCAGTCATGACAAACAACAACAGGTTTAGTTGATAGTCGGGGCTGTTGGGACAAAGGCACTACATATTACATGGCAATTTAAGAAAACTTTGTTTGTGTATGCACTATGAGTACGGGATCATCATGACACCCATGAATGGTAGCGATGCGTCCCAAGGACCCTGGACGACCCAGTGAGTATAAGGGCAGATCGTCGTTCCAAGTGTCTGTGTAAAATTTAGAGTAGCACCAAGTGAATGAGTGTCACGCCCCGAGCCGGTTTGGTCGGATCCCCGTGATCAACCCGCCACTCTCCCGGTTTATTAAAGGATTTCCCCTTATCGTAAACCATAAAGAGTAAGGCGTCCTTTAACTTGCACCTTTTTCCTAGAATAGCATAATCAAAACTGTATGAAATTTAAAACTTTACATACCTATCTTACAGGCATCTTAGTTGACGGTCTTTAAGGGGAGGCTTTCCGGGATTTCCTGAAAGGGATATAAGGGAGGGGGTGAGTACGACTACTCAGTGAATGGGTTTTTAAAAGCTTTTGACTTTTAAGAAAAACATTTATATGGAGTGTGCCAGACTCCTTTGTTTTCAAAAATCCCATCATTTAAAAATTTGGATTTTTCCATTATTTCTTAGTTACCATGGTATGTCATCACCCAACACACATCCTTCATCATGAAGGTTACACACATTCGCAAGTCAGTATCACTACTGAACCTGCTAGTGGCTTCGGAGCGACTTTTCCTGCCACCCGGATAGAAATACGACCACTTCTACCCTAGGAATGAGTGGATGTATGTGACATCCTACCCACAATCTCGGAATCACTTCTTCATGTCTGTATGAGGACAGAGACCTCATCCTGTCCCCACCCCGGTCTCATGCGCTTCATGCTATTCAAGATTTCGCACAGACACCTGGAACGACAAAACTACCCTTATAGCCATCAGGTCGTCCAGTGCCCTTAGGACGCATCACTACCCCTTATGGGCGTCTTGATGATCCCGTACTCACAGTGCATGCACAAACAATGTTTTTTTTATATTGCCATGTAATCTGTGGTGCCACTAGTCCAACGGCTCCGACTCTCAACTCAACCCGCAGTTGTTTGTCTTGACCAGTTCGTCGACCTGTCATGTCGCACTGCCGCTAGTTGACTGAGCATGTCGGTCCTATCTTGGTACCGTGACCAAACAATTCACTTATTAAGTTTTATGGCACATATATCATGTTCGTTTACGAGCTCCTGCTCGTGCCAACTGGCCTTGGGCCCACTGTACGAGATTTTCAAAATCGGGCATTTAGCCCCCAAGTTCCAAAATCGAGGCCCCTGGCCTATTAGAGCTATTCGAGCTCCCGTCGAGAAGGTCTCCCAAATTGTTTAAGCATTGGCACACAGTCAGGGGAGAGCACTTTCGACAAAAATAGGTTTTTACTGTCCATCGTACCGACCGGTATAAGGACATCTCCGTTCATAACCGATGAACGGGTTTTCAACTTCCTTTGAGGAAGTCTCATCATACCAATTAGGTATGATCTACTTACAACCAGTAAGTAGTTTTTCCGCATAACTTTCACATCACTTTCTTTAAGTAGTGATGATTAAAATACCACTAAACAATGGGTTTTTATATCGAGGCACTTATCATCCCCAACCGGGTATGATGTTAGTAAACCCACTCACCCGTTAATGCCGTGAATTCCACAAGACTGGTTCTTTGTATTCACCCAAGCTTGTCCTTGTTGGCATTCCCGGTATTTAACTTTCCTACACGATATGAACAACCTTGTTCATTATTACTCGGCATAACAGCCTTCATTCATTAATGAATGAGAAAACCCAAACTTTTAGTTATTTGCAATTAGGTCCTTAAAGTTATTTCTCTTTAACTTTAAGACCCTAATGTCGGTTTTTCCTCAAATTGAGTCCCGCAACTTTTAAAATTTATCGTGGGACCTCAATTTATTCAATTTCACCAAAAAGGGGTTTAATTTTCCAAATTTCCAATTTGGTTCCCCAATTTTTCCAAAATTACCATTTTGCCCTTCTTTCACAAAAATGGTAAGTTTTTTCCCCAAAATTTCCAAAATTCCTCATTTGGTCCTCCAACATTATTTTCATGCCCAATTGACCCTCAATTTCATAAAATTGTATTTTGGCCCCTTTGAATTCGAAAATCCCCAAAATTTCCCCCAATTTCAACTCTTCAACACTACCGAATTTGATTTCATCAAATTAACCGATCAAACACTTCTAATTATTGAAATTGGAGTTGAAATTGAGTTCCTGTATGTTCATACGATTCTAAGAAACTTTAAATCGTAGATTTTAACGTCGAAACGAGCTCAAACAGAGATTTGTTGGAAAACAGACTGTAGAGAGAGAAAGCTTCGATTACTCACCGGTGAAGGCATGATAGTCCGAGCTTTTGATCTGGGCAGATAGGTCTCGTCCTAAGGTTCATCCTAAAATGAAGTATTGTATCAATTGATGCGGAATTGGATTGGAATTTTGTCATTGAAAATCGGTTGACTCTCTCTCTAGCACCGATCGAAAATTATAAAGGGGAGCCGAATTGGCTTACCTTTCGGTCCTAATTCGGCCGTGGAAAGGCTGAGGAAGTGTTGGGAGGGCTTAATTTGGCCTGAGAAGGGCTTGAAATGGCTGATTTCAGCTTGGCCGAAATAGGGCAGCTTCGGTCCGCCGAAGTTGCTTCACTATTCCATCATGTCGACGCTTCTCCAACGATTCTCAGATTGATTGGAGTTTGCTATCAGATAGCTGTCTTCTCCTCGGTTCTAAAGAGCTCGACCTTTGTTCAAGTCAAAGCTCTAGTTCGAGCTTTACCGGGAAATGGAGCAGTAAGAGAGAAGTGTTCAGGTGTGAGGAGAATGAAATGGGGATGACCTATTTATATAGTTGTAAAACCCGTATATTAAATGGGTGAGATTTATTACTAGTATTAATATTGCCATAAATTTTGGTATTAATTCTAATAATTTAATTTTGGTATTAATTCTAATAATTTAATTTTGGTATTAAATTATTTGTATTAATTCCGAGTAGGTCACCCATCCTCACACTACTCTCAAGTAAGCACACTTAACTTTGAAATTCTTATGAAATCTAGTTCACCTGAACCAATTTGGTTTTTTGTTTTCTAGTTTGTCTTAAGTTTCTTTTCCAATGTTTAATAAATCCTTTGAATCAACCGAAAGTTGTAAATTTTCATATTGCTTATTCCCAAATGTAAACCGGTTTTGTTTTCTTATTCGGTTTGACCGGTTCTTTTCCCGATTTTCCTTAACTCAAATGTGCGGGGTTTACAATGAGACTGGGGTGGGGACAGGATGAGGTATCTATCCTCATATGGACACGAAGAAGCAATTTTGGGATTGAGGGTCGGATGTCACATACATCCACTCATTCCCAGGGTAGAAGTGGTCGTGCTTCTATCTGGGTGACTGGTAAAGTTGCTCCGAAGCCACTAGTGGGTTTAGTAATCGTGCTGACCTGCGAATGTGTGTAACCTTCGGATGTGTTTTTGGTGATAACACACTGTGGTTAAATATGAAATGGTGAAAAAATCGAAAATTTTGAATCAAGGGATTTTTGAAAGAAAGGAGTCTGGCACACTCCAATGATAAATGTTTTTCTTAAAAGTAAAAACTTTTGAAAATCCCATTCACTAAGTAGTTGTACTCATCCCTCCCCTATATCCCTTTTCAGGAAATACTGGAAAAGCCTACCCTTAAGGACCATCAATTAAGGCGCCTATGATACGAGTATGATAAATCTAAATTCTTATGCAGTTTTGTTTATGTTATTCCTAGAAAAGGTGCAGGTTTAAAGGACGCCTTACTATTTACGGTCTATAATAAGGGGAAACCCTTTAATAAATCGGGAGAGTGATGGGTTGATCATGGGGATCCGACCAAACCGGGTTGGGGCATGACCTAAATGGTGACCCTGACAAAATTCTTCTTGGAATCATGCACCAAGAAATGGTGGGACAACGTGAGGAATCTCTCATCAGCCATACCAATGTGGGAAGAGTTTGATGAAAGAACTCGAAAGAGTACTTAGCCCTTCACTTGATCAACGAGAAGAAACAAGAATTTTTCCAGTTTCAGCATGGATCAAGTACCAAATTAGAATGCGAGACTAAGTTTAACGAGCTAAGGCCCTTTGCTCCTAATTTAGCTAGACCTATTGATATCTGCCAAAGGTTTGTGGACAGTCTCAATATGGATATACGAGACTGAATGGAGGTATTAGGACAACCTATGGATTTGGCAGCTATTGTCAATATGGAACATGAGTGCGAATGTCTAGTGCAAACAAGACATCGAAGAATGGAACAAACCAATAAGAAGGAGGAAAGGAGCCATAGCATCTGAGCAAATTGGAAGGACCAAGATGTTTCTCAATGGGGGGCAAGAATGAGGCTTATGAAGAAGGAGGGAATTTTATAGATCGAATAAGGAGGTGAATATGACTCTTGAAAGGGAAGGCCCTTACTTCCCAAAGTGCAAGAAGAATCACGAAAGAACATGCCAAGCATGTTTTGGTTGTGGGTAGCCAGGACACTTTGCTAGGAATTGTCTAGCCATGCAAGGAAATATTCGGAGGAAAGCCTCTCAGCCACCACCTGGAGACTAGAAGGCACCTAATGGAGGACGAGAAAGGCCTACGACATCAAGGATTCCAACTATGGTGTATAACCTTACATAGGAAGAGGCCAAAATAGATCCTAGTGTAGTGGTCGGTACCTCCCAAACCCTCACTCAAGGGAAATGTAACCTCTCAAATATTGTATTTTTTCATGTTAATAAAATACTATTTCTCCTAAGAGAATTTAGTAATTATCCTTTAACTAGGGTATGTGCAATTATTTGAGAGTAAAACATAAATTATCTTTGATTATGGAGCCGAATGATCCTTCCTTAAGGAAATCTTGGTCCCAACTCATCCTCAAGAACTTATGCCTCTCGAACCAAGTCTCAACATTCTCATGCCATTGGTAGATGAACTAACTAGGGATAAACTTTTAAAAGAATGTGAGGTAAAGATCATGGGAACAAACTTGGAGGCTAATTTAATTCAACTAACTTTAAGAGAAGTGAAAATGGTCTTGGGAATGGATTGGTTACTAGCACATCAAGCAAATGTAGACTGTCGAAACAAGAGGGTGATGTTTCATGTTTCGAAGGCACAAGGAGTAGTATTTGAAGGAGATAAAAAGAGGAATGGAATACACTTGGTATCGTGTGTCAAAGTCCAAGACATGCTATGAAAAGGATGTAAGTCATTTCTCACCAGGGTGATGAATATAAACCATGAGAAGAAGGGATCGGGGGAGATCCCGATAGTGAAACAATATCTGGAAGTATTCCCAAAGGAATTACTTGGATTACCTTCGGATCATCAATTAGAATTCACTATAGAGGTGATATATGGAACACATCCCATTTCTCAAACACCCTACCGTATGGCCCCCATGGAGTTAAAGTTGTTGAAAGAGCAATTGGATAAGTTATTAGAAAAAGGGCTTTATACGCCCTAATCAATCTTCATGGGGTGCACCAGTTTTATTCGTGAAGAAGTAAAATGGAAGTATGAGCTTGTGTATCAATTACCAGAAGTTAAACCAAGTGACTATTAAGAATAGGTACCCTTTAACAAGGATTGATGATCTATATGACCAGTTGAAAGGAGCAGGTTAATTTTCTAATATTGACCTACAGTCCAGGTATCATCAACTTAAGATTAGAGAGGCGGATATACAAAAGACTATGTTTAGATCACGTTATGGACATTACAAATTCTGGTTGATGACCTTTGGATTAACAAATGCTCTTGCAACATTTATGGATCTAATGAATTTAGTATTTTAGTCTTACCTGGATAAATTTATGATAGTATTCATATATGACATACTTATATTGTGAAACTCATCATCTTAGATCAAGGAAAATCGGGAAAGAACTGGTCAATTTTACGAGTAAACTGAACCACTTAGGGAATCAAGAATGATAAAAAGGGGTTAAAATGGGAAATTGGAAAATCCCAAGTGGCCAAAAAGTCATGAAAATCATGGGAAAGATCCATGAAGTAAATTGGATGGGAAACCTAGACCGGTTCAGGGTGAATCGGACCTAAATTGGACATGAACCATATTGAACCGGATTGAACCATAATGAACTGAATTGGAAAATTTATTTTTCTAGGTGGCTTGAAAATCTCAATTTGGAAAATTGAGGCCACCATCTGATAGAAAATGAATTTAGAAAAATTTAGAAAATTTTAATTTTGAGAAAACCGATCGAATCGGGCCGGAATGTACCGATTTTTGCCATTGAACTCAGTCGGACCGGTCCAGAATAGTGATATCTTCTTCCTTGGTATGGTAGCACTATTCACATGGTAGAAAAACTTTCCTTCTCTGGCAAGAGAATATGGAAACTTGTAGGGCAGAGGGTCATTGAGCTCCCTATATAAAGAGATCCCCTCCATTCATCCTCCACACATCTAAAATCCTCTCCTCCTCCGATATGCTCAATTTTCTAGTGAAGCTCAAGCCATAGCTCAGACTTGGGCACTTTTCTTAGCCTTAGAAGGTAAACTCGAGTCCTACAAACTTCAGGGCAAGTTAGATACCTGACAGCAACCTCCCTTCGACCCAAGGATCATCAAAGAAGTGCTAGGGGGATCGAATAGGGAAGCAGATCCGTTGGTTCGAAGTTGCCCTATTTTGGATGATCGAAATTCAACCAAGTTAGACCTCCTACGGCCAAACCAAGCCTCCCCATAGTTCCCATGACCATCACACGACTTCCACAGATGCGAAAGGTAGGCCAATTCGGCCCTCCTCCGTCGTTGTAGATTGGTTCAAGAGAGAGAAAGTGTTGAACTTCACTAACTAAATTCTCATTGATCTGTACATCAATTCTAGTAGTTCTTGATCCTAAAAGGACCCTAAGGATGAGAGTTACCTTCCTAGATCAAGAGCTCAGACTGCCGCACATCCAACATTAAGCTTTCAAAGCTTTCTCTCTCTACGTATAGTTTTCTAGTGAAGCACTGTTTGAGCTTGTTTCGAGGCCGAATTCTACCATTCAAAGCTTCATTTGATCATACGAAAGTGTACAAACCGATCCATTCCATCAATTGGAGCAATTAATCTCGTTTGAATGGCCAATTTGAATAAATCATATTCGGTAAGTAGAGAGGGGTAGAAATTGGGGAAATTTTGGGGATTTCAGAAAATTGAGTGACCTCCATGTAATTTCTCAAAAATGAAGGTCAATTGGCAATGAGAAAGATGTTGGAGGACCAATTGGTCAATTTTTGAAAGAATAGGTGCTAATTGACCATTTTTGGAACTTAGGGGCAAAATGGTAATTTTGTAAAAGTTGGGGGACCAAATTGGAAATTTGGGAAATTTGAGCCCCATATACCATTTTGAGAAAATTAAGGACATGAGAGGGGTATTGGAAGACATGGGGACTTAATTAAAAATAATTGAGCATTTAGGACCTAAAGTCAAAGATTATGGACCTTAGGGACCTAATTACAATAATGTAAAATTAAATGCCTAAATGGAAATACATGGAAATAGAAGGGCCATTCATGCCAAACTTTTCCTTATGAGGATATTCAAACCATGCAGGTACGAATTTGGATAAGGACGTGAGCAAAGGAGCTCAAGTAGGACTTGGAAGCAGACTGGGGACGAACGCGTCACAGTTATCGGGTGAGTGGGACTTTTATGTGTCATACTGGTTAGGATGATGAGCTCACTTTAATGAACTAAAAACCTACTTACTGGATTTCAAGTAGGATTAAATAAAGCATCATACTTGGTTGGTATGATGAGTTTCTGAAAGGAAAAACTTGCATACCGTTTGTAGGCGGACATATCATCACACTTGGTTGGTGTGATGAGTTAAAAAGAAGATTTTGTCAGTGTGCCATTGCTTAAACTATTTGGGAGACCTTCTTGACGAGAGATAGAACAACTCTAATAGGCCAGAGCCTTGATTTTGAACTTATAGGGCACAAGGCCCAATTTTGAAAACACGTGTAGTAGGCCCAAGGCTAGTATGCACAAGCTGAAGCCCGTAAACAAACATGAATACCAAGAGCCATGAAAATTTTTTATTTAAAATGGAATCAATTGTTTGATTCACCACAATACCAAGTCAGGACCCATAATGCTCGATGGATTAATGGTAGTGCGTTAGGGCTAGGTCGACGGACTGACCTAGACAAACAACTGCAGGCCGAGTTGAGTGTCGGGGTCGTTGGACTGTCGGCACCAAAGAAAATGGATAAATGATGAAAAATATTGTTTTTCCATGCACTCACATATTCGGGACCATCAAGATGCCGAAGGGGCAGTGATGGTTTCCACGGGCTGTTGGATGATATGATGGAGATAAGGGCAGTTCGTCGTGCCAGTTAGTCATGAAGCTTTGGGAGCTTCTTGTGCATGAGACCAGGGTGGGGTCAGGATGAGGTCTCCGTCCTTATACTGACACAAAGTGGATTTCGGGTCTAAGGTTGGACGTTTGGGACGTCCACTTAGACTTAGGGTAGAAGTCTAGGACTTCTATCAGGGTGGATGGCAAAGTCACGTTGATCCCCAAGTGGGTACAGTCTCGTACTGCCTTGCTATTGTTTGTACCCTTTATGATAACGGGCATGTGTTTGTTTGCTAAATGCCTCCCGAGGAAAGGGGATGCGCTAAGAGAGTTAAACACACCTAATTATGAAAGGGGGAAAAGACCTTGTGATTTGAGATAAGCTTTGAAAATGACGTTAAACTTGGGCATAATTTTAACAATCTAAACATTTTCTTAAAACTCACTCCCAACACTCACTCACTAAGTTGTAGAAACTCAACCCCTCCCTTTAACCCTTTTCAGGAAAAAAAGGAGACCAACCTTAAAGACCTCTTGTAACTGAACTCTAATCCAGGTACGTAAACTTTTAATATATTAAGTTTTATATAATGTTATTCTAGGAAAATTAGGGAAAATGATGCCTAACTACTCACGATTTAGAAGGAGGTGAAATCCTTCATGGTCCAAGGGGAGTGGCGAGTTGCTCATGGGGATTTGACCAAACCGGATCAGGGCCTGACACCCCTTGTTTGTTTTCTTTGCCTAAGTTGTCGGTCTGGGGCACGGGTCGAGATAAGCCAGAAGTGCCGACCGAGCGAATGCCATATGCTTGGTGCGGGACTACGTCCTTCGTTTGAACTCTGTGAACTAAATATGGGAATACCTGATAGAGATAAGACTGAGAATACTCGACAACAATATAGAAGCGGGTTGGACGACCAAAGGCTATGTCTCAAAGGGGAGAAAGTAAACCACATGACTTGTAAGGGGAACACGACGAGTTGGAATAGATCATGCTTGCTAGGTGGTTTATGGGAAACATATGGGTGATAAGCCATGTAGTGGTGCGATGTCAGCATCCCACTCACTGAACTATGAGCTCATCCCCTCCAAATCATGTTGCAGGTAACTTTAAGCACTTGAGGAAAGACGAGGAGCTTACACCCGAGGCACCCTACTACTCTGGTACCTCCATGGCCTGTGCACAAAGTTTTTACTTATCATTATGCTGTTATTACCAGTATTAGTAATTGTAAACCCTGTCCTTTCGAGAATGAGAAAATTTGGAAAGAATCGCTCAATTTAATGAGAAAACCGAACTACTTAAGGAATTGAGAATGATAAAGAGAGGTTAAAATGAGAAATTGGAAAATCCCAACTGACCAAAAAGTCATGAAAATCATGGGGAAGAACCATGAAGTAAATTGGATGGGAAAATCGGACTAGTTTAGGGTGAACTGGACCTGAACCGGGTTGAACCATGGATGAACCGATTTCTTAATTCATTTTTCTAGGTATCTTGAAAATCTAAATTTGGAAAATTGAGGTATAGAAAATGAATTTAGACTAATTTAGAAATATTTTTATTTTGAGAAAATTAGTCGAATCGGGCTTGAACTAATGAATTTTCGTCGTCGAACCCAGTCGGACCAGTCTAGTCTAGTCAAGAACATTGTCATATTCTTCCTTGAAATGATAACATTGTTCATATGGCAGAAAAACCTTCCTTTTTTGGCAAGGAAATATTCCTTACGATTTGGGCATTTTTTTGTAGAGGATAAGCTCGACCAATATGGAAACTAGTATAGTAGAGGTGTTAACCTCGTCCCTTAAAGATAAGGAAACCGCAGAAAGAACCGGTCAACCCGGGTGAGAAAATCGAACCTGTTCATGAACCCCATCCGTTAGAGAAAGGGCAAAACGATAAATTTACAAATCTCGAGTGACGTAAAGAGTTATAAAAGTCATGGAAAAGGGCTTTGGGATGAATTTGAAGTGAAAACCAAACCGATTAAGGTGAATCGGACATGAACTAGATTGAGCCGGTTTGAACCACTATTGAACCAATTTCTAAATTCCTTTTTCAAGGTGGCTTAAAAAAATTTAAATTTAAGAATTGAAGCCACCATTGGATAGAGAATAAATTTAGATTAATTTAGAAATTTTTACTTTTGAAAAACTCGGTCGAATCGGGCCTAAACCGGCTGATTAAAGCATTTAAACTGGTTCGGTCTTGTCCGGTCCGATTCAAAACAGTGTCGTCTTCTTCCTCCAGATAATAGTAATGTTCACTCGCCGGAAAAGTTAATAGCACCGGTGAAGATGAAAAGTCTCCATTCATGGTATTTTTTGCCATGAATGATCGTCATGAAGGCACTAATCGGACCGCTAGAGAGTCCCCAAGCTCCCTATATAAAGAGCTCCTCTCGATTCCTTCTCCTCACACTTGAAAACTCCTCTCTCTCTTTCTCTCTCTCTCTCTCTCTATTGCTCCAATTTGAGGTGAAGCTTAAACCAGAGCTCCGACATTGGGATTTTTCTAAGCCAAAGAAGGCGAGGTCGGGTTCCTTAGACTCGAGGAGAATTATCTACTCAACAGTGGTCACCATTCGATCCGAGGATTGTCAGAGAAGTGTCGGCGTAATCAAATAGTGAAGCAACCCTGGCAGACTGAAGCTGCCTTATTTCGGCCAAGGTAAAAATGGCCAAATTGAGCCAAGCTCTCCCAACACTTCCACAACCCTCATAGACCGAATTAGAGCTGAATGGTAAGCCAATTTGGCTCCCCTTTGTAAATTCCGATTAGAGTTAGAGAGATAAATAGGGAAACTTCACTAACCAAATTTACACTCAATTCAACATAAATTGTTGCAATTCTTGATGCTAGGAGCATCCTCAGGACGAGAGCTACCAGTCCCAATTGAAAGCTCGGACCGCTGCACCTCCAACGGTAAGATTTCAAACCTTTATCTCTCTAAATTCAGTTTTTCGACAAAGCTCCGTTTGAGCTCAATTCAGACCCAAATGACATGATTCATAGATCCATCGAATCATGTGGAAGTGTAGGAACTGATCTATACCTTCAATTTGATCAATTAACCCTGATTGAATGGCCGATTTGATAAAATCAAATTCGACCAATGTGAAAGGGGGAAAATTGGGAGAATTTGGTAATTTCGTAAAATTGAGGGACCAAAGTGCAATTTCCCAAAATTGAGGGCCAATTGGCCATGAAAAAGATGTTGGAGGACAAATTGGTCAATATTTAGAATTTATTGGGGTCAAATTGCCATTTTTGTAAAGTAGGGGCAAAATGATAATATTTGAAAATTTGGGGACCAAATTGGAAATTTGGGAAACTAGAACTCGTTTTTGTGATTTTGAATAAACTGAGGACCCAAAGTGAATTTTAGAAGTTTCAAGACTCAATTTGGTGAAAAATTAGCATTATGGACCTAAAGTTAAGGAAAAGGAACTTTAGGGACCTAATTATAAATAATTAAAAAGTTTGGGCATGTTATTCATACGTGACGAACAAAGGCTATTATGCCAAATGTTAATAAATAAGGATGTCCAAATCATGTAGGAACATGAATAACTGGAACGCCAACAAGGATAAGTTCGCGTGGAGGCAAAAAGCTGATTAATAGAAATAAATTGCACTTATCGGGTAAGTGGGATTATTCACATCATACCCGATTGGGATGATGAGTACTTCAGAAATGAAAAACCACTTTTATATGGAATTTTAAGATCAACATGATTGGAGTGATGTGGAAACTACGCAGAAAAACTACTTACAGTTTGTAAGTAAATCATACCTGATTGATATAATTAACTTCATGGAAGGAAATAGAAAACCCGCTTACTAGTTGCAAGTAGAGATGTCATCACATCCGATTGGTGTCAGAAGTGCTCTTCCCTGACTGTGTGCCAATGCTTAAAATTTTTGGTAGACCTTCTTGACAAGAGCTCGAATAGCTCTGATAGGCCAGAGGCCTCGGTTTTGAAACTTGGGGGCTAAAATGCCTGATTTTGAAAATCTCGTATAATGGGCCTAAGGCCAATTGGCACAAGCATGAACTCGTAAAAAAACATGATGTTAAGCCATGAAAATTCTTAATGAATGAGTTATATGATTTGGCCATGGTACCAAGACAGGACCGACATACTCAATGGATTGGCGGCAGTGTGACATGACCAGGTCAACGAGCCAGTCTAGACAAACAGCTGCAGGTCGAGTTGAGGGTCAGGGTCATTGGACCAGTGGCACCAAACATAAATGGCTTTATGGAAAAACTTTGTTTGTGCATGCACTTGAGGTTCAGGACCATCAAGACGCCCAAGAGGGGTAGTGAGGTGTCCTATAAGGGCTATTGGACGACATGGTGGAGAAAAGGGTAGTTTGTTATGGCAGTAGTAAGGGAAGCTTGACGTAGCTTCATGCGCATGAGACCAGGGTAGGGTCGAGATGAGGTATATGTCCTTATATGGACACGAAGTATTTTTGATATGAGGGTAGGACGTCAGAGACGTTCACTCAAACTTCGGGTAGAAGTCAGGGACTTTAATCAGGGTGGATGGTAAAGAAGCTTCGATCCACAAGTGGGTGCAATCGGCGTAACTGCATCTCGTAAATGTGTGTGTGCCCTTCATGATGAAGAGCGTGTGTTGTTTGTGAAACACACCTAATATGGAAACGGGAAAGAGCTTTGAAAACCTTAGAACGAGTTTGAGAATCAATGGAAAAGAAATTGTAAACCTTGGAAAAAGGTTTTGAAAATCATAATTTGAGAAAAGAATGTTTTCTTAAAGAATATAAGGAGTTTGACACACTTCGATTAAAGATGTTTCTGTGAAAACTCGCAAACGACACCCATTCACTAAGTTGTCGAACTCACCCCCTCCCTTTACCCCTTTTCAGGAAACCAAGGGAAACCAACCTTAAAGATCTGTTTGTAGCTGAACATTAAGACATGTATGTAAAATTTATATTCAATTTTGATTAATTTTATTCCAGGAAAGATACAGGTGAAAATGACGCTTCACTCCTCACAATTTAGAGAATGGGAAAACCCTTAATAAACTAGGAGAGTGGCGGATTGTTCATGGGGATCCGACCAAACCGGGTCGGGGTGTGACAACTTAAGTGGTATCAAGTGAAAAAGGTTTTGAGCTTCCTATATAAAGAGCTCCCTTCCATTCATCCTCCATAGACCTCAAATCCTCTCCTCCTCCTAATTGCTTTGTTTTTCGGTGAAGCTCAAACCATAGCTCCGACATGGGCACTTTTCTTAGCCTAAGAAGGCAAACTTGGGTCCTACTGACTCTAGGGGAAGTCTGCTACCTGACAGCAACCTCCCTTCGACCCAAGGATCACCAAAGAAGCGTCGGCGGGATCGAACAGTGAAGCAGCTCCATCAGTTCGAAGCTACCCTATTTTGGCCAATCTAAATTTGGACAATTCAGAACTCCTACGGCCAAACCAAGCCTTCCCTTAGCTCCCAATGCCACCACACGACCTCTATAGAGAAGAAAGGTAAGCCAATTCAGCCACCTTCCCTCGTTGTAGTTTGGTTCTAGAGAGAGAAAGTGCTGAATTTCACTAACCAAATTCAGACTGATCCTGATATCAATTGTTGCAATTATTGATCCTAGAAGGACCGTAAGAATGAGAGCTACCTTCCTAGATCGAGAGCTCAGATCGCCGCACCTTCGACAGTAAGCTTTCAAAGCTTTCTCTCGCTACGTACAGTTTTTCGGCGAAGCTCCATTTGAGCTCATTTCAGACCCAAATACTGCAATTCAAAGCTCAATTGAATCGTATGGAAATGTAGAAACTAATCCATACCATCAATTGGAGCAATTAACCTCGTTTGAATGGCCAACTTGATGAAATCAATTTTGGCCAGTGGAGAGGGGTGAAAATTGGGGGAAATTTTGGGAAAATTGGGAATTTCAAAAAATTGAAGGACCTAAATGTAATTTCTTAAAATTGAAGGTAAATTAGAAATGAGAAAGATGTTGGAGGACCAATTGGTCAATTTTTGAAAGGATTGGGACCAATTGGCCATTTTTGAAACTTAGGGGAAAAATGGTAATTTTGTAAAAGTTGGGGGACTAAATTGGAAATTTGGGAAATTTGAGCCTCGTATACCATTTTGAGAGAAATTAATGACCCAAGATGGATATTGGAAGCTCCATGGACTTAATTAAAAACAATTGGACGTTTGAGACCTAAAGTCAAATATTATGGACTTTAGGGACCAAATTGTAATAATGTACAAATAAGGGTATAAATGGAAATACATGAAAATAAAAGGGCGATTCATGCCAAGCTATTCCTTATGATAATATTCAAACCATGTAGGAATGAATTCGAATAAGGATGTGAGCAAAGGAGCCCAAGCAGGACTTGGAAGTTAATTGGGGACGATTAGGTCATAGTTATCTGGTGAGTGGGATATTTTAAACGTTATACCCGGTTGGGGTGATGAGCACTTTCAACTAAAAACCTACTTACCGGTTATAAGTGGAACTTTTTATACATTATGCCCAGTTGAGATGATGGACACTTTTAAGAAAGGAAAAATCTGCTTACCGGTTATAAGCAGACCTACCTCTATCATCACACATGGTTAGTGTGATGAGTACCTCAAGCTAAAAGAGATTTTGACAGAAGTGTTCTTACTTGACTGTGTGCCATTGCTTAAACCATTTGGGAGACCTTCTTGATGAGAGTTCGAACAGCTCTAACAGGCCAGGGCCTCAAATTTGAACTCATAGGACTTAAGGCCCAATTTTTGAAGACCGTGTGAAGTCAACCTAAGGCCAGTGGGTACGGGTTGAAGCCCATAAACAAACATGAATAGGAAGAGCCATGAAAACCCTCATTAAAAGTGGAAATAATTATGTGATTTACCACGGTACCAAGTCGGGGACGACAAAGTTTGATGGGCTAGCGACAATGCATCAAGGCCAGGTCGACGGACCGGCCAGACAAACAGCTGCAAGCCGAGTTGAGTGTAGGGGCTATTGGACCATCAACACCAAAGAGAATGGCTAAGTATATGAAAATTATTATTTGTTCATGAACTTTTAATTTAGGACCATCAAGATACCCAAGGGGGTATTGATGGGTTCTAAGGGCTGCTAGACGACATAGTGGTGATAATGAAAGTGATGAGCTATTGTGTTGGGGCTTCTCGTCGTACCAGTCAGTCATGAATCTACTATATTAGGGCTTCTTGCGCATTGAGATTAGGGTGTAGGCAGGATGTAGTCTCCGTCCTCATACGAACACGAAGTTATGTGGAGTCTGAGGATCTGACATCTGACTCAGGTAGAAGTTAGGGACTTCTATCATGGTGGATGGTAAAGACGCTCCGATCCACAAGTGGGTGTGGTGGGCATGGTGGACCGACAAACGTGTGTACCCTTTATGATAAAAGGGCATGTGTTTGTTTGCTAAATGCCTCCCAAGGCAAGTGGATGTACTAAGAGAGGTAAACACACATAATAAGTGAAAATGACTAAAGGCTTTGAAATTGGAGAAAATATTTGAAAATGGTGATAAACTTTGAAATAATTTTTATTAACTAAATATTTTTGAAAACTTAGTCCCAACACTAGCTTACTGAGTTATAGAAACTCACCCCCTCCTTTTAACCCATTTCAGGAAAAAGGAGACCAACCTCCCTTGAACCCTAAGTCAGGTATGTAAGTTTTTAAGCTATTATATTTTATATAATGCTAATCCAAGAAATTTGATAAAAATGACGTCTGACTTCTCGTGATCTAAAATGAAGAGAAATATTTCTTAAACCAAATGGAGTGGCGAGTTCCTCATGAGGTTCTAACCAAACCGGATCATGGTGTGATAGTAATAATATAAGAACATATGGGCTCATGTTACTTTCCATATGTATAAATGTTGAAATTTTCATTGCTTTTCATAAAGAAGTTAATGGGTCGAAACTTGGCATCCGTCAGTTTTATATTAGCGAATGATACCTTCTTCGTAACATCGGGGGAATCGGTGGGGTTTCACGGGTCATCGGTCAGGAGAAATCGAGTCGAGACATGACACATTATTTTAACTTCTTATGCAGTGTTAGGCCTAGCCTACATCCCTGAGTGTAGTGGGGTCAAGTTACGGAGCTTTCTACTAGTAAAATGGTTATTAAGTTGGACAAAATAAGCATTTTTTCTATTCTTTACAACTTGTCCTTACGAGAATCTTTTATTCTTTCATTTTTTTTATTTAGGTCCATATACTCTCTTTTATCTTATTTAGGTTATTGGACTTCAAAAAAATCATATTTGGGTGTACAAATTCTTTTATTTGTATTTTAATCCTTAACTTTCTCCTTTATTACTTTTAGGTCCTTAAACATTCTAATTATGCCTACCTAATTCCAAAACTTCATACATGTTTTTAATTGGTCTTAAAACTTCATTTATACTATTATGAAGATCGCATATAAAACTTATTCACAATGGAATACTCTAACTTTTTCTTATTCATATTTTAGTCTTTGACATTTTCTTTGGGTCATCGTAGACTCTGTCTAGTCCGGGTCGACCGGAATAGTGACAATCAAACTTTAATGTAAATTGAGAAATTATCGAGTAGAAGTTAGGTCAAGTCTCGAAACTCACAACATATGGTGCCTTGGTCGATAGCACCGTTCCAGTTCGAAAGTTGCATACACGGAGTCCATGGCAATTTGAATTAACTCAATTGGAGGTTTGGCCCACCTACAATGCTCGTTTTACTCAGTTGTGCCAATTTTTACGAAAACTTAGACTTATTTAATTTAATTATACTTCCACACTTACTCAAATCGTGTGAACCTAGTAACAATCAAAAGCTAATGTCATATGTAGTTTGCTGAATTTTTCTCAACCGTCGATACCATCGAAATTTACTCCTGAAAAAGTTACTCTATTTTTTGCTACCATGGGTACGATAATATGTTATCTCGCCAATGTTGGTAGATGGAGAGTTAAAGTTTGAGAGGGGTGATAATTAAAAGATTTCTCTTATAGTTTTCCATAGATACTAATAACTTTGAAAATAATGTCGAGATAAAGTCACTATACTTTCTACAATAGTTTTTATCGGAAGTTGGAGTTTCTCATACTTGAGAATGAATTTTGATCTAAAACCGAATAAATAAATTAAATATTTATATAATTTAATTCTAAACTTTTATGATTATATATTCATAGATTACTGTTATCATTATATAATCTATAATTTTGTGAATAAATTAATATACAAAATTGTGGATTTTGAATTATTAGATGGAGTTTTCGAGTTTTTTTCCGGGTTGAATGCCTCGCACTCGGACGGAAAAAACGAAATGTGTTTACGTGCCGGTATATTTGTGCATGTGGTGCTAAAGTTTATTTTTAATGGGATGCCCCAAAGAAGAATAGGAAGGCCTAAGTTTTACACCTGCTAAAGTTTTTTTCTAATTTCCAAATAGGAGGTGAATGAGGATAAATGAGTATAAAATTAGTCTTACTATTTTATTGAAACACTTTAAATAGAACAATAGGTCAAATATTTTAAAATATTTGACTGTCCCATATAATAAATACCATTATAATTTGACTCCATTCAATATTTAATATTGTTGTATCTTGTAAGTAATTTAAATTGCAAGGAAATAAAATATTAATATAATAATATATATTAATACATATATATTTGTAGGTAATTCTCTTTCTTCAAGAACTTTTTTCTCGTTTCCAAACATAATTATGTGGGTGAAAAGAAAAGACTGCACCCAAATACAAAATATTTAAAACTCTATATTTTTGTAAAACAACAAAAATATAGAAATAAGGTATCCAATATTTCTAAATCTTCCAATCCGTGTCATGGCAGTACGCTTCATTGGACTTCTAAAGCTACACTGTATCTTAAGGTGCTCAGTGAGAAGGGGGAATCCAGATATGCAGATCATCATCAATCGCTAACATTAATAGAACGTGACAAAAATGTAGAATAGGCAACGGGTGCAGCCTTTCTGCGTGCTACAGTAAGAACAAACGCAATAATACTGCTAGAAATAAAGAAGCAATAAACTGCCTCTGAAAAAGCAGCAGCATCAGGAACTGAAACAAGTTTTCAAAGAGATGATCTAACGAGAAAGACGATGACGAGCAAATTCCACACTTCGGGGGCCGTTCCTCAGCCTTGTTTGTTGGAAGAGGTGGGGATAGAGCCAAACAGAAGGTTGAGTGCTGGAGCATCTCCCCTCTAGGAGAGAACAAATTGAGAAGTAGAGGTGGGTAAATCAGCTGAAAAAGATCAGGCTAAAAAAGTGCAGCCATGTTTATCCTCTAACTTCATTTTTTGTATCGGAAGTCTTCTTAAGTGAAACCCCCAAAGAGAAAAGAAAAATGTTCAACATGGAGAAAACATAATTCATGGGTCAATCCATTACTTGGTCAACGCACCTTAATCATCCTCCCATAGTAAAAAGGATCTGCACAAGAAATCATATGCAACCAATTGTTATTTCCAATTCATTTTTCCAATACGGTGGCCATCGACGCAAGCATGAAATTGTGTAAGCAGGTGAGTATGAGCACAGACATTCAAATCTCAGAGGACAAATATATCTAAAGGGTTGCAGTGGAAAATAGATATTCTATGTAGCAATCATGTGCCTAAAACATTCTCTTTCCAAGAATATAACCAGCAATATAATCTACTTCATATAGAAAATAATTTGATTTGTTCTGTGTTTGACAAAAAAGAAAGAATCAAGCCAATCTGCATTGTATGTATCTATAGAAAATCAATTTTATTGGATGCTGTTTCTCACTTGAGAGTCGCATTGTATCTATAGAAGATGGTGACGGCAAGCTAATAATAGAATCTTCTCCTATCCAGCATGTTTGTACAATACCAAGTGAGTAACAGCATCCAATCACATGCTCTGTTGTTGTGCTTATATTAATTTATCTTGTCATATTACTACTAATTACTTGGAAACTCATGCCATTCACTAAACCAGTTTTTCAAAGAAGCATAGTGATATTTCCTGAGGCTAAATTTCATGTCACATCCACCATATCACACATGAACACTCTATCCTAATGCTTCTTATTCCAGTGAGAAAAAATGAAATGGAAGACTGGTGATAGTAATGACCTAATCATTGGCTCCAAGATTTTTCTCTTAATCCCAATTATTTAACCCAGTTTCAATTAGAATGCTTTTGCAAGCAGGTTGTGTAGGAAATGATTTCCTTAAAACAGTGGCAGAGAAAAGCCAATACATTAGGGAAGCGTAGGGGACAAGACAGTTAAGGACGTCAAACCCAGACAGAAATATAAAGCAGTTGGTGAAAATATTGCTTTCGGGAGAGAAGGAAACAAGGGAGGCTATTGTTTTCTGGAGAGACAATGCATCCTGAAGTGACAATACCAGCTTTCTGATCCACTACTTGTGCAATTTCAGGCATATCCACCTCAATTGAACAGTAGATGCATTCACATAGCATGACTGAAACCGGACACATGTGCAAGACCACACCATATATTAATCCTGTCGTTGCAGTAAACCTAGCATCTTGAAAATAAACAATGACAGTTTCCAGAATTAATAATCCTGAAAATGAGTTTTCTTATTATAAAATTTACCAATTTTAGTATTTTGATGCCCAGCTAGTAATTCCTAGTTCCTAAAAGCCTCTTTTTTGGTAAAAATATGTCACAAGTATCTATAGTTTCAATAATAGCGAAGGGGGAAAAGAAAACCCTGAAAGAGTATGACTAATCTGCAATCTTATCCAATTATTGATGAACTGCAAGGGATCATACCATCCACTCGAACTCGGCCGGCTACCAAACGAGCTGCCGCGAATCATTTCCGACTCGCCACCCCTCCTCATCCTATCATAGCCGCCTGATTTGGGCCGTCTCAGTTGATCCTCAATATACTGGCCGTAAGACGGTGATCCGTACGGCCTCTGCTGCTGCTGCTGCCTCTGTACCGTCTCCCTGGCCCTGGAACCGACCTGCTTCGGAACCTCAGGCCTCTCCTCTTTTCCGGCGAATCCCGGCCTCAGGTGCGGCGGCACGAACCGATCGGGCTTGGGCGACGTTATAGGGGGCAGTACCTCTCTGTCACTCTCCAGGACCGGAGCCGGAGAGCGAAGCGGGGAGCTCGGGCCTGTCCGGCCGAGGGGACGGAGAGAGATTGGGTCGGACACCGGTAGGTTTTGGGCCTGATCAGAGACTGGGACAGCGGAGGGCGAAAGTGGTGGAACGGCGATCGGCTTGGGTGTGGGGCGGGTCAGAACGAGCATGCGGCCTTGGGTGAGGTGGGATTTGTAATTGGAGGTGGCGCCATTACGGGAGGACGCCGCAGAGTAAGATGAGAGGGAAGAGGCGGTGGAAGGCCGGGAGGAGCCGGGTTTGGTAGCGGAGGAGGAGATCTGTTTCTCGTAGATGTCGTTGAAGTTGATGGATGTGTATTTATTGCTTCTTGCCATCCACCGCCGTTGCAGCAGCTCGAGATAGAGAGAGAGAGAGAGAGCGGGGAGGGAGAGGATGGAGCAGGGCGTACAAAACTTCAGATTGATCTTACGCTGAAGAAGAACCTTTTCGGATTGATTGATTGCCTGCGGGCTCTCCTATCAAATTCGATAGCTTTCTTTAGGAGCAGCGAACAACAAATGGTTTCTCGAGGTATGTATCTACTAATTAATATTATAATAATAGTAATAAATTTTGTATTTATTCTTAAATTTTTTTCCTAAATATTACTCTTTTTTGCTTATCACCATTGCTTTTATTTCTTTCATTTTTAGGATAATCAATCACATAAATTTTGACAACAAAAAAAACTTTACAATCCATATGTATGAGAGAAATCATCTTATGATTGCAATAAATCCGCAAAATGAAGTTAAAATGAGTTGATGGGAAAGTTTGATTTAAAACCCAAATTAGTTTAAATAAAAATCTTATAAGTCAGTTTATTGAATTGAAAATATTCTAAAATATTAACTTAAATAAATAGTTGATAGCTTGAGATAATTTCATTGATAAATTAAATAAATATCGAATTCTATTGAAACATTTAATTAATATTTTGGGAAGATCTAATAAGAGATAATAATAATTTTATTTCTCAAATATAAATAAATAATTTTAGTAAAATAGAAAATAAAATAAATTAGAAAACTAGCCGGGCATGAACCAAGTATTAAACTAGTTATGTTATCGAATTTTTATGGAACTAGATTGGTTAACGGTTCAAACCTATCATCATGATTTAAATCGGTTATCATGATTTAAAGTTGTCAAAACCAATCAGATTGTGAGTGATACATACAAATGAACACGTCAAAGTATGTGACCAATTTTTGTGTGTTATGTGTATAGCGCACACCATTAATAGATAAGTGAATTCAGTTTGTAAAAATCAACCAATTATCGCTTGCCACGTGATAAATCCTAATTGTCAATTGAAGTTGAACACAATTTTTCAATCAAGTTGGGTGTAATGGCCAATCTACATGCCCCACATAGTATTCAATATGGCCAATTTTGAAAATCTCAAATAGTACGCCATATGTTAATTGTCACAAGCAGTAGCTTGTAAACAAATATGAATTATATGCCATGAAAACTTAAATAATTGAATTGTTTGGCCATGATATCAAGACATGACTGACATACTTAGTCAACTAGCGGCAGTGCGACATGACAGGTCTTTACACTAGTCAAGACAAACAATTGCAAATTAAATTGAGGGTCGGGGCCGTTGGACCAGTGTCGCCACAGATTATATGGTATGATATGAAAATACTGATTTTGCATGCACTATGATTACGGGACCTTAAAAACGCCCAAGAGGGGTATTGATGCGTTATAAGGCCCTGGACGACCTGGTGGATATAAGGGTAGTTAGTCGTACTAGGTGAACTTGCGAAGCTCGACGTAGCTTCAAGCGCATGAGACTGGGGTGGGGACGGGATGAGGTCTCTGTCCTCATACGGACACGGAAAATTGTTACGGGATTGAGGGTCGGGTGTTGTGAACATCCACTCATTCTTAGGGTAGAAGTGGGCATACTTCTATCTAGGTGGCCGATAAAGTTGCTCCGACACCACAAGTGGGTTTAGTGGACGTACTGGCCTGCGATTGTGTGTTTGACCTTCATGGTGAAGGATGTGTGTTGGGTGATGACACACCGTGAGTAATAAGAAATGGTAATAAAAACCGAAATTTGAAATGAAAGATTCTTAAAAGAGAATAAGGAGTCTGACACACTCCGAATCAAATATTTTTCCTAAAATAAAAATTTTGAAAACCATTCACTAAGTCGTTGTACTCACCCCTTCCCCTTACATCCCTTTCAGGTAAGCCCGAAAAGCCTACCCTAAAGACCACCAACTAATACGTCTGTAAGACAGGTATGATCAGTTTAAAATTTTATGCAGTTTTGATTTATGTTATTCCAGGAAAGGTGCAAGTTTAAAGAATGCCTTACACTTCACAATTTATAAACAAGGGGCAACCCTTAGTAAACCGGGAGAGTGATGGGTTGATCATGGGGATCTGACCAAACCGGGTCGGGGCATAACAACTTGAGTGGTATCAGAGCATGTTTCCTCGAATAAATAATCAAGACTAGAAAATATAGTAAATAATATGATTGATCTTAAAATTTTCAAATGGCTACCAGGAGAGGAACTAAGAAAACTAGGAATGACTCTACTCAACACCCTCTCCTCGTAGAAAGACAACCCTAAAAGCTCCTAATGTCTGAGGCATGGTAGAAGTCTCAAAAAACCAAATGGGGAAGTATCCAGGAGGATGGTGCTAGGACTTATTGAGGTCATAACTCTAAGTACGAAGAAAACCAAGCATGGAGCCATAAATGCCAACAAAGGGTGTATAACCTTACCTAAGAGGATACTTATCAAGAATCCCATAGCTCCCTGTTTATTTTGGAACCATTTTCTGTAATAGGGCTAAAATCCCCAAATATTGTACTACTCTATTAATGTAGTACTCCAAATTCCTAAAAACCCTATATCTCAAAGGATGTGATCCTACTAGGAAGATGGCCCCAAGGAAAGTGACCAAACAAACATGTGTTACCATAAAAACTAAGGAGAATCACATCCAAGTTAAGGAAACTGAATTAAGGAATCAAGAAGTCTAAGAGGACTCTTAGAGTGATCCTTTGACAAAGAAGACTACACAAGAAAACTCTCAAGGTATCCAGACTCAAGGACGATGAATCACCAACAATTCCCTAGAAAGATGCCAGGAGGAACCACTTATGTCCACGAAATTACAAGTATGAATGATAAGGACACTATGTGGAGAAGTGTCCAACCCTACTAAGAACAGAAATCAAGTTAACCTATAGGGAAATAGGACATGTAATGGAAGTCTGTCCCAAACTCCATGGATTTAGGACAATACTTCCTGAGAAGTACGTCGACTACCAAAAAGATCAAAAGTCACGAAAGACAGGAATGATGGGTGATTAAAACCATGAAGCAAGTTAACGATTTGCAAAGAGGTCAAGAAATGTGGGGTAAACTGAAATTTAAACCCTTTTTTAAGAAGATCTAACAGAGGGGGATATCACAAGAATAGAGGTAAGGTACATTGAAAGTACACCTAGAACCCCTCAGGAGGGACAAACATGGAAAATGTCCTCCAAAAACTCTAAGGTAGGACATAGTGAAAAAGAGAAGAAATACGCTATGCAAGAGAACTTTGGAAGGATGCATCCGACTAAGTACCCCTTGAAGGGATCATTGATTTGATGGATGGTCATGACATGGAGCGCAAGGAACCCACCCTTAATTAAGAAAATTTCCAAGGAAGGATGCATCAGGATGACCCTACGTGACCTACTTAGAGAAAAATATAAGAGCTAAATAACGATTCCAGGAGAACCTAGTAGAAAGGACGCTGTTAATGAATTGGCCTTTGGGAGAACCATGGAATTAAACCACGACAAAGAGGGGAGAAGTAAAAAGGCCAAAACATTGGAAAAGAAGGATGAAGGAAAATCCTCAAAGAAATCAATGGCCAAAACCGAATTTACAATTTAAAAGTCTTGAGACGGTTAAGTGAGCCTTACGAAGGATGATTAAGAGATTTTGAAAAATAGCTAGATGTGAACTCTCCCTAGAATGAAATAGTCATGTACTGGGGTACGAGTGATAATGAGGATGGAGTATGAAGGACGTGCCCGTAGGATCTCAAGAGTAAAGGTAAGCATGAAAGAATGGCATCAAAGGACATCATTTAAAGTTAGGTGCCTTCAAAGATGAATTACAGGAGAAAAGGGTAAGAATCCTCCCAAATGAGGAAACCCTAAGAAAGGATACATGACCTAATGAAGAGGAAATAGAACCAGGTGATGAGAGATGAGGAGACGAATTTACAAATAAAATGCATGTTAAGGTGAAAGGAACCCATGGAAGCATATTAAGAGAATCTAAGGAGTAAATTAAACTCAAGAAAAGGGTAAGTTGGAAGATAACATCAAAAGATATCGTACGAGTATGAAATGGGTGGACTGCCCATAATAAGGGAATAAAGTAAAGCACATCTAAGAAATCTTGGAGAGGTAAGTACTCTAGTTAAAAAATGAGAATTTTAAGATAATGGAGGATTAATGATGGGCAAATACCCAATATAAAAAAGGAGTGTGAAGAAAGGTAGAAAGAAATATTCAAGGAATGGTAAGAAGGTTGAGCATGTAGTTCTTAAGGATAAAATCTCTACTTTGAGGGATATGGTAGAGAATGAATTCGTAAGAAGGGAACTCCCCAGACAAAGCAATCGACACATAGACCAAAAGGGGTCAACTTGAAATAATGAATCGTGAAATGGTCACGAGTGAGTAAGAGTGGATTAAGGAAAAAGGAAAAGTCCTTGAATAAATGATGCTACTAAAGAAGAGGAAGGACATAAGAAGGGAAGAATCCTCTTATGTCGGTGAGTCATTAGGAAACCCAACAATTGGAATCAAAAGACCCAATAAAGAAGTTGGGAAATGATGAGTAGGTAAGATAAATCGATACAGTTATATGAGACATGATTTCAAAGGCATGACGGATGAGAGGATAACGATAAAAGGTAGTCAAGGAATGCTATCAAAAGAAAAAGAGGGATGAAGTTATACAATCCCTGAAAGGTTGGAGAACTAAGAACGACCCTTAAGGAAATGTTCTGGAAATCTAATGGACAGAGACATGTCCTAGAAAATGTCATCCTGTAAGGGACATGTAAGCACAACAGTCCCAAGAAAAAATGCGATTAAAGTAAGGAAAAATCAGTTAATGAGAATGATGAGGCAAACGTAGTTTGGACTAAAGTTGTAATCAATGATGGATGAAGGAAGGGTCAAATTAGGACGAATGGATAATAACACTGAAACCCATACATAATGCTCGAAAGAACACAGAGCTAAGGATTTCAACGATGAAGAGAATAACTAGACAAAGGAACGATTGGACATCTTGGAACTCCTAGTCTTGAAATCTTGAGTAAGAACCTCAAAAGAAAGAATCATGCCCTAAGAAAATGGAGATGTGTACCTAGGGATATACCTTTGGATTCACAGGCAAGTTATACCAATTATGATAAAACTCCATGGAAGGAGTAAACCATATAAAGGAAAAGAAATTCTTTAAGCACGTGATTTAAGGTGGACTAAGTGAAGGAATGACCAAAGTATCAATATGTCTAAGTTGAAATTAAGGGAATTTTATCCCGGGGTGAAAAATGCTGATTTAGTTTTGGGGACAAAACTCCTAAAAGGAGGGGAGAGTTGTAAACCCCACCCTTTGTAGTTAAGGAAAATCTGGAAAAGAACTGGTTAAACCGAGTGAGAAAACCAAATCGATTCACAAACCCAATTATCAAAGAATGACCAATTTGGGAAATTTCAACTCCCGAGTGACCCAAAGGATTCATAAAACTTTGGAAAAGAACCTTAGAATAAATTGGAAGAGAAAAACCATATCAATTCAGATGAACTGAATCCAATGGGATTGAACCGATTTATGAACCGAAACCGATAGAGAGAGGGCAAACTGAGGAAATTATGGATACCAAATGACCTAAAGAGTCACATAAGTCATGAAAAAGGACTTATGGATGAATTGGAGGTGAAAACCAAACCGGTTCAGTTGAACCGGATCTAAATCGGATTGAACCGGTTTGAACCACTATTGAAGCGGATGCTAAATTCATTTTTCTAGGTGGCCTAAAAAATCAAATTTGAGATTTGAGGCCACAATTGTATAGAAAATGAATTAAGATAAATTTAGAAATTTTTAGATTTGAAATATTCGGTCGAATTGGGGATGAACCGACCGATTTTAGCTTTGAACTCGATTCGAACAGGTTCGGTCTGGTTAGGTTCAGAATAGTGTCGTCTTCTTCCTTCAGATGACACCACTATTCACTCACCTGAAAATCACGCAGCACCGACGAAGCTGAAAAGTCTCCGGCCAGGGAGTTTCAGGCAATGAATGACTGCCATTAAGGTGCCAATCGGACGACCAAGAAGTCCCCAAGCTTCCTATATAAAGAGCCCCTCCTCATTCATCCTCTCCACACATGAAAACTTCATTCTCTCTCAACTGCTCCAATTTCCGGTGAAGCTCGAACCAGAGCTCCAACTTGGGCACCTTTCTGAGCCAAACAAGGCGAGGTTGGGTTCTATGGATTTGGGGAGAAGTTAGCTACACGCCTGTAGTCTCCATTTTATCGAGGGTCTCTAGAGAAGTGCTGGTGTGATCGAACAGTGAAGGAGCTCCAGCGGACTGAAGCTGCCCTGTTTCGGCCGAGCTTAAATCAACATAGTTGAGCTCTTCTTTGGCCAAACCAAGCTTTTCCAACACCTCCACAGCCCTCCTACAGCTGAATTAGAGCTAAAAGGTAAGCCAATTCGGCCCCTCTCTATAATTTTCGACCTGTGCTAAAGAGAGAACCGACAGAACTTTGATGATAAAATTCTCACTTAATTCGACATTAATTTATGCAATTCTTGATCCTAGGATGAACCTCAAGATGAGAGCTATCTATCTAGATCGAAAGCTCGAACCACCGCGCCTCCAATGGTAAGCTTTCGAAGCTTTCTCTCTCTAAGTCTAGTTTTTTGGCGGAGATCCATTTGAGCTAATTACGACACCAAATCATGCAATTCAAAGTGCAATTAAATCGTTTGAAGGTGTAGGAACTCAATTTTTACTTCAATTTCAACAATTAAACTCATTTGATCGGTCAATTTGATGAAATCAAATTCGACAGAGTTAAAAGGTTGAAATTGGGGAAATTTTGGGAATTTCAAAAATTAGAGGGACTAAAGTACAATTTCATAAAATTGAGGACCAATTGGGCATGATAAAGATGTTGGAGGTCTAATTGGGCAATTTTTGGGATAAAACTTACCATTTTTGTAAAGTAGGGGGAAAATGGTAATTTGAGAAAAGTATGTGGACCAAATTGGAAACTTCAGAAATTAAACCCCTTTTTGTGAATTTGAATAAATTGAGGTCCTAAGATAAATTTTAAAAGTTTCAGGACTCAATTTGAGGAAAAACCAACATTAGGGACTTAAAGATAAAGAAAAATAACTTTAGCAACCTAATTGCAAATAAAGGAAAAATTGGTTTTCTCATTCATTTAGGACGAATGATGGCTATTAGGCCAAAGAATAATGAACAAGAATGTTCATATCGTTTAGGATCACGAAGTACTGAGAACACCAGCTAAGATGAGTTTGAGTAAGGATAACAAGTCGACTAAGAGGAATTTTACTGCACGATCGGGTGAGTGGGAATTTATATATCATATCCGATTGGGATGATAAGTACATCGAAAATGAAAATCTATTACTAATATTTTAAACATCACAACTTAGAGGAGTACTGTGAAAATGACACGGAAAAACTACTTACTGGTTGTAAGTAGATCATACCCAGTTGGTATGATTAAACTTCCTTAAAGGAAGTGAAAAACCCGTTCATCGGTTATGAGCGGAGATATCCACATACTTGGTTGGTATGATGGATAGTTGAAAAATATATTTTTGTAGAAAGTGCTCTCCCCTGACTATGTGCCACTGCTTAAATGATTTGGTAGACCTTCTTGACGAGACCGGGGTGGGGACAGGGTGAGGTCATTGTCCTCATATGGACACAGAGAATTTTTATGGGATTAAGGGTTGAGTTTCGCAAACATCCACTCATTCTCAAGGTAGAAGTGGATGTACTTCTATTTAGGTGGCCGGTAAAGTCGCTTCGACGCCACAAGTGGATTCAGTGGACGCACTGGCCTGCGATTGTGTGTTTAACCTTCATGATAAAGGGTGTGTGTTGGGTGATGACACACCGTGAGTAATAAGAAATGGTGATAAAAATTGAAATTTGATTATGCCAGGCTCCTCTTTAATTAAACAAGGGGGAAACCCCTGTTGAACTAGGAGAGTGACAGGTTGTTCACGGGGATCCGACCAAACCGGGTCGGAGCATGACACAAATGAAGTTAAAACCTACTTACCTATTGTAAGTAGAGGAAATCATACCCAATTGGTATGATGGACTTCCTTGAAGGAAGGAGAAACCCGCTTGCCGATTTTAAGTAGAGGTATCATGACAAACATAACTTGGGAATCCCTCTAGTAGGAACATATCTCTAGATAAAGGTGAGTGGGCTTATTAACATCATACCCAGTTGGGATGATGAGCACTTTAGAAATGAAAAACTAATTATATGTGGGATTTTAACATCACACTAGGTTGAAGTGATGTGCGTATTAAGCTAAAAACCTACTTAACAATTGTCAGTAGAGGAAATTATACCCGATTGGTATGATGGGCTTCCTTGAAGGAAGTAGAAACTCGCTTGTCGGTTGTAAGTAGAGATATCATCACACCCGATTGGTGTGATGAAGTGAAAAGATATTTCTGTCAGAAGTGTTCTCCCCTAACTGTGTGCCAAAGCTGAAATTTTTTTTTTGGGACCTTCTTGATGGGAGCTAGGACATCTCATATAGGCCAGAGCCTTGGTTTTGGAACTTGTGGGGCTAAATGCTCAGTTTTAGAAAATCACGTACAGTGGGACCAAGGCCAGTTGGCATGAGTAGGAGCTTGTAAATAATCATGATATGTTAAAAACATGAAAATTCTTAATGAATGGATTATGTGATTTGCCATGGTACCAAGTCAGGAACGACATACTTGATGGACTAGTGGTAGTGCATCAGGGCCAGGTCGACGAACCGACCTAGACAAATAGCTACAAGTCGAGTTGATGGTCGGGGCCGTTGGACCAGTGGCACCAAAGATAAATGGCTTTGTGGAAAATTATTGTTTGTGCATGCACTTGAGGTTCAGTACCATTAAGACACCTAAAAGGGGTAGTGATGTATCCCAAGGGCTACTAGACAACATGGTGGAGATAAGGGCAATTTGTCATGCCAACAGTCAAGGAAGCTCTACGTAGCTTCATCCGCATGAGACCGAGGTTGGGTCGGGATGAGGTCTCTCTCCTCATACAGACACAGAGTTGATTTCTGGTTTGAGGGTTAGATGTCGCGAACATCCACTCATACCAAGGGTAGAAGTGGACAGGCTTCTATCTAGATGGTTGGTAAGGTCACTCCGATGCCACAAGTGGGTGCAGTCGAAGGGCTACCCTATGAATGTGTAATTCCCTTCCTAAGGAAGGGCGCATGTTGTTTGCTAAACATACCTAATGGGGAAATGAGAAAAAGTTTAAGAAAACCTTGGAAAGGATTTGAGAATCCTCGGAAAAAAATGTTAAAACCTTGGAATAAGGTTTGGAAAAGAAATTGAAATTCTTTTGAAAGGAAATGACACCCTTAGCAGGGTAAAGATTTTGAAAACCAAACTTAGAGGAAAAATATTCTTCTTAAAGAAATGATAAATTTGGTGTGGCTATTTTTAAAACTCACTCTCAATATTCGCTCACTGAGTTGTAGGACTCACCCCTCCCTTTTACCCCTTTCAGATAACCAAGGGAAAACCCAAACTTAAAGACCTCCCTCTATGGGAACTATAAAGATATGCATGCCTATTTAAAAGATTTTATGTTTTGTATAATGTTATTCTAAGAAAAACAGGAAAAATGATGTCTTACTCCTCGTGGTTTAGAAAAGGGCGAAACCCTTCATGAACCAAAGGGAGTGGTGGGTTGCTCATGGGGATCCGACCAAACTGAGTCGAAGCGTGATAGGTTCTCTCAAAATTAAATCTTTCTAAATTCATTTTCTATTCAATGGTGGCCTCAATTTCCCAAATTGATATTTTTAAGCCACCAAGAAAAATGAATTTAGTGACCAATTCATGTATGGTTCAAATCGGTTCAATCCGGTTCAAGTCCAGTTCACCTTGAATTGGTTCGGTTTTTGCATCCAATTCCCTTCATAATCCTTCCCCATGATCTTTGTGACATCTTGGTCACTTGGATTTCAAATTTCCCCTTTAAACCCCTTTTTATTGACCTCGATTCTCCAAGGGTTTATTTTTCTCCTCCATTGGACCAGTTCTTTCCTAATTTTCTTATGACTCGTGGTGATGGGTTTTACAACTCTCCCCTCCTTTTAGGAGTTTTGTCCCCAAAACAAAGTTTTGCCTCCTTTTTCATTGGAAAATCTCTCTTGATGTCAACTTGGGTTTATTTGACATGCTCTCCCTTAATTGTTCCTTTACTTAGTCCTCTTTAATCCACACATTAATGAAATTTCTCTTTCATTCCATTAATCACTCACTCGATGAAGGGTATCCTAGTTTGGTGTGTCTTAGCCACTATTCCGAAAGTATACCTTTAACTCCACTCCCTATTCCGCTTAGGTAAGGTTCTTCCTCTAGAAGGTTTTTCATCCATGTCTTGGAGTTGACTATTCCATGATCGTTCCTTCCCTACAATCCTAGGTGGCCCCTTTGATGGCGGTTCATACCTTTCCAATCTCCTCGGTGTTACGATGATTATACCTTCTTGTCACCGATAGTGCCTCTCAACTTCTCTCGGGGTCATCTAATCATCCTTTTTCTTTATCGTCAACCCCTTTTGATAGTGTTTGGTTCTACTTATTTATCTACCCTTCCCCATCTCCTTTATTGGGTTTCCCAATTCCGACCTCTATCTTTGCTATCCAGCTCTAGGCTAATTGACTTATTTGTGATCTTCTCTCCCATTCATTTCCTTCCTTATTTCGGGTGGTATCCTTGTACAAGGATTTCCTTCCTTCTAGTACATCTTCAACCATTTATGCCCCTTTTGAAGTTCCTTGTGTCGGGTAAAGCCTCTTAGGATTTTACTACTGATTCCTCAACTTAATCTTATTTCCTACTTTTATCTGTCTGCATAGGGACTTCTACCATGGGAGTTTTCAAGTTCAACCCTTAATCCTTCATTGTCCTCCTCTTCTCCTTTCTATCTCTTATGCGAGGGACTTTCAGTCATTGGGTCTTTTCACTTCTACCTATTTTTCAGGCATGGCTTAATTGCTTTTCCCAATTCTGTGGGGGTCCATCATCTCTCTGTTAGGGATGTACACTTTCCAGGACTCTTTTCTTTACTAGACTCCTTCCTTTCCTTGCCTTTACGATCATCTAAACTTAGCGCAACGTAATGCCATCTCTCGCTGCCGCTCTTCCTGTTTATCCTTCCCTGAAATTTCATGGGTATGTCCTTGTAATCCTTTCTTTCTTGTACTAATCCTCTTATTCCTATAGGTTATTGCATCTCTTGATGTCGCCTTCCCCTTTTTCCCTTTCTCGAGTTTATCCTATTCTTTGACTTCGCAGAAGTGTGCTTCCCCTACACTCAACCCCTATGAATATACTCTTTTCTTTTCCCGTTCAGTTGGGTCCTTTGCCTCTTTGTTAGGTCATGTCCTTTCCCATGACTCCCTTTTTGAGTAGGCTCTTTGTTCTTCCCTAAAATCCTCCTAACTAGTCTTTTGACTCGACTTGTTACCTTGTTCCTCTAGGCTAGGAGGACTACTCAGGTTTATATTGGGTTATCTTGGGGTTGTCAATTAGTATTAACTAGATATGGCATGTAGTCTTCCTTCCCGGATGATCCATCTCCACATACTACCCTCAATCTTGATTGGTATATTTCCATCTTTTAATGGCATTTGTTGTTAATAGGGAGACTAACTGTCACGCCCCGACCCAGTTTGATCGATGTTTTGTGATCAACCCGCCACTCACCTGTCCTGTCAAGCGTAATACTTGTAATGTTTTTCCTTAGACAACATTATAAAAACTGAAACTTTAAATCTTTATGCCTGGGATAGGTTATGGTGAGGAAGTGGCTGGTGTAGTCACGTTCCTTCCTGAAAAAAATTTAGAGGGAGGTGGTGAGTTCGATGACTTAGTGAGTTGGAGAAATCCTTTAGGAAATGTTTAATTTAGCACTTTCAAAGATATGATATTTCACAAGTAGTTCCATTCTCAGGTTTTGCACACGATCATCAACCGCCCTCCTATCATAAGAGGGAACACACGTGCGTAGAATGGTCGGGGACCGTTCTACTTGTGGACCGGAGCGCCTTTACCATCCACCCTAAAAGAGGTTAATTGCCTCTACCCCATGTTTGAGTGGACATCAATAGGTGACCCTCAAACCCCGATCATTTCATGATGTCCACTTTGAGGGACGAGACCTTCTTTCCCCCTACTGCCTTGGTCTCAGTGCGTAGGAAGCTCCCCGAGCTTCTTGATGTATTAGATGCCATACCGCCCATATGCACACTAGGTCGTCCAACAGTCCTTGGGATCCACCACTATCTCATGCCAGGTGTCCTGATGGCCCAAATCTCACAGTGCATGCACAATCAATAGTCTTTTTTAAGTTATAGCCATTATCTTTAGCCCTCTAGCACCACGATCTGTTGGCTTGGCTTCGTCCCACATGTGTTGGCCCAACAGGTTCGATGACCTAGCTTTGGCTTAGTAGCGGTTCGGCCTAACGAGCCCAACATCTCAGACTTGGCACGACGGGTATCACACACAATTTCCCATTACTTGGATCTTTTAGCATTACTCATCACATACTAGTTATGAACGTGTCCATACCCATGTCCATCGACCTTGGGCCCACTTGTATACCGAGCCTAAACCCAGAATTAACTCCCAAATGTTTTAAGCAAAGTCACTCAGTGAGGGAAGGCTAATTCTAAGAAAATTATTTTTAAAATGAACCGTCATTCCAACCATAATGGACATTATAGTAATTCCCACTCACCTGGAATCCTTGACGGGGTTGTCCTAGCGGAGTCTGGCTTCACAGTGTGCATCTAGAAGTCGACGCTCGAGTAGTCTGCTCCTACACGGTAGAATATCCATATTAGGATGCTTTGACTAAGCGACTGCATCTTTTTAGGCATTTTCACATAAGGCCTTGTATTATGTCGTAATTGCAATTTGGTCCCTAAAGTTTGTACTTTTACCTTTAGGTTCTTATTTTCCCCTTAGTTTCAATTAGGCCTCTAGGATTTCCAATTCTCCTTCTTGGGTCCTTAGTTTTTTCAAATTGCCCTTTAGTCCCTAACTTCCCCAAAATTGCAATTTGACCCCAAACTTCTCAAAATTGCAAATAGGTCCTCCATTTTGTCCAAATTGCCCTATTGGCCCTCTTTTGGGAGTGAATTTCATGAAAATGCCCTCAATTTTATCAATTTGCCATTTGGACTCCAATTTAAAAAAAATCCCCAATTTTCCCAAATTTCTCAAAAAATTGCACTTTGGTCCCCAGATTATAATCTCGTTAAATTGATCATCCAAACATTGTTAATTGTCCCCATTCATGATTTGTATCACCTTCCTTACATTTTCCTTGTCATTTTAAGCCATGAACAACTTCATTTGGCTTAGAAATGAGCTCAAACGGAGCTTAACCAAAAAATACAGTCTACAGAGAGAAATCTTCTAAATCTTAACGGTGGGGGTCCAGTGACCAGAGCTTTGGTTGTCACTATGTTGCTCTCTTCGTGGGGATTCTTTCTGGATCAAACCATGCCTCGATTGATAACCTGGGTAGTGTGAATTTTTGAGATAAAGTTTTTGCAGAATTTGGCTATGAATAGTATTTTCCAACAAAGGGCGGTAGAGGGAGTTTACCTTCTTAGCTCAAGGGAAGGTTGGGGCACCTTCTGGTGGGGTATAGGGGGCCTGGCTTGGCCGCAATTAGCCTGGGGAAAGCTCGAAGTGGGCTATAGAAGATCGACTGTTTTCTAGCTGAGAAGCAGCAACATTGTATGAGCTCCCTCACTCCTTCTCATTGGTCCTTAAACTGAAAGGAGGGTATGGTTAGGTAGAAGACTTCCTTCCAGTTCCAAAGACACCGAATGTGGCTTTAGAGGTTGAGAAAAGTCCCATCGCCGAAGCTCTGGTTCACTGCTCATCGAAAAATGGTACTCTTCTTCTTCTTCTTAGCTCGATTGTGAGATGCTGAGTACGAATGGAGGGGTGCTCTTTATATAGGGAGCTTAACAACTATTCTTGCTATCGGCCAGCGTAAGACTCGGTCACCGACAACCTGACTGGAGAGATTTTTGAGTTGCTGGAGACTCTAGCTTTTTTGGCCTCTCTCTCTTCTCTATTCTCTTTGTTAGTGGCTAGAGGTTGAAGACGATGACATGGCGGACATATCACGTGGCGCACTATGATTGGCTGGTTTTTCTGACGTGGATGTCCAAGTCACCCGCCACATCAGTAGTTGACCGGTTGACCAGACACGTGGTAGCCTCTCATTGGTTGCTCATGTCTACGTGGCATGCCGATGGGTCATTCGTTGACCATTGACCAGACACGTGGTAGTCCTCATTGGCTGCCCGTGTCTGCGTGGCTACTGACTGGATGCCATTGACCGTTGATTGGTGAGGTTTGTTGACCGGTTGAACCATTGACTGGTCTGGTTTGGTGACCCGAATTCAAAAATTGGCTAGTTCTGACCCGATTCAATAGGTTTTCTTAAATTTAAAGCTTTCTAATATCATCTAAATTTATTTTCTATCTAATGGTTGCCTCAATTTCCCAAATTGACATTTTTAAGCCACCTAGAAAAATAAATTATTGAACCAGTTTAATATAGTTAATCTTGGTCAAGTCTGGTTCGGGTCTGGTTCACCCCGAACTAGTCAGGTTATTTCCTCAATTCCACTTCCCGGTTCTTCCTTCCAATTTTTGTGAATTTTTGGGCACTTGGGATCTCCCAATTTCCCACGTTAACCCTTCTTTACCATTTTTCATTCATTAATTTGCTCGGTTCTTCACATGAAAATCTTACCGATTCCTTTTTCAATTTTCCCTTATCCCAAGGGACGGGTTTTACAACTCTCCCCTCCTTTTAGGAGTTTTGTCCTCAAAACTATTACATACTAAATAGTCGCGGATATGTACCCTTTACAACCGACTCGACCTCCCATGTCTCGTCCTCCACTTGACCATTCCACTAGAGGATCTTTACCATGGGGATCCTTTTATTCCAAAGGTTTTTCTCATGTCGGTCGAGGATTCGAATGGGCTCCACTTCATAGACCAGGTCTTTGTCTATCTTTGGTGGCAGTTGATCTAACACATGGCTGGGGTCGGACTTGTACTTCCACAGTACTGACACATGGAAGACGCCGTGGATTCTATGCAGGTCTGAGGGTAACTCCAGTTAGTATGCTACTGGTCTAACCCTTTAGGTTATGGCGTACAGAGCTATGTATTGTAGTTTCAACTTTCCTCTATGTTGAAACCTAAGTATTCCCTTCCATGGCGACACCTTGAGGAATACTCAGTCCCCCACCTCAAACTCTAGGTTTTTTCTCCAGTGGTCGGTATAACTTTTCTGCCGATCCTGAGCTGCCTTGAGTCGGCTCCTTATTATCTAGATTTTGTTGGTTGCATCCTCTATCAACTCGACCTTCTCGAGTCTTCTTTCTCCTACTTCTTCTTAAAATAGGGGCATGTGACAAGGTCGCCCATAGAGGGCCTCGTACGGTGCCATCTAGATGCTGGTCAGGTAGCTATTGTTATATGCAAACTCCATGAGGCATAGTTAATCCTCCCAACACTTAATTCATTGCGAAAATGCATGCCCGAAGCATGTCGTCTTCTAGGATTTGGATGGTCTGTTCGGACTGTCCAGTCGTCTAAGGGTGAAAGGTAGTGCTCATTAGAGTTTACTCTCAAGGTTGGCTTGTAGGTTGGGCCAAAACCGAGAGGTGAACCTCAAGTCCCGATCTAATACTATACTTACAGGGACCCCATGTGTAAACCCAGTAACTTTATAGATAAGAAAACCAGGAAAGAATCGGTCATTTCAAAAGAGAAAACTGAGTTGGTACACGAACCATAATCAATAAGTAAGGGCCAAATGGGCAAATTGACAAATCTCAAGTGACTCAAAGAGACAAAAAAAATGGAAAAGGACTTTGGGACAATTGGGAAGGGAAAACCAGACCGGTTAAAGGTGAACTTGATTGAATCAGTTTCCAAATTCATTTTTCTAGGTGGCTTAAAATATTTAAATTGGGGAATTGAAGCCACCATTAGATAGAGAATGAATTTAGATTACTTTAGAAATTTTTAATTTTGAGAAAAACGGTCGAATCAGGCCTGAACCGGGCGATTTACCCATTGAACCTGGTTGGACCGGTCTAGTCTAGTACAAAACAGTTTCATCTTCTTCCATAGGATGACAACATTGTTCATTCAATGTAGAAAACTGATAATGCTGGTGAAGGAAAAATGGCTTCGATCAGGCTATCTCAGGGCAAGGTTATGCTCGACCAAGATGGAAAGTTGTCAGGCACAAGGTCCTTGAGCTCTCTAAATAAAGAGCTCCTCTCCATTCAGCCCCCACACACCTCAAATCTCCATTCTCTCTCAACTGCTTCATTTTCTAGTAAAGCGCAAACCAGAGCTCCGATATAGGCATTTTTCTCAGCCTCAGAAGGCAAGGTTGGGTCCTATAGATTCCAAGAAGTCAGCTACCTGATAGCAACTTCCTTTCGACCCAAGGATTGTTAGAGAAGCACCGACGGAATCAAATAGTGAAGCAGCTTTGACGGACCTAAGTTGCCCTATTTTGGTCGAGCTGAATTCGGCCAAATTCAGCCCTCCTCTAATAGAACCAAACCTTCCTAACACCCCTACAACCCTCATACGATCTCAACATAGCTAAAAGGTAAGCTAATTCAGCCCTCCTTAGTCGTTGTAGATTGGAGTTAGAGAGAGAAAGTGCTGAATTTTACTAACTAAATTCACCTTCGATTTGACATCAATTGTAGCAATTCTTGATCCTAGAAGAAACCTCAGGAGAAGAGCTACCTTCCCCGATCGAGAGCTTGGACCTCCGCACCTTCGACGGTAAGCTTTCGAAGCTTTCTCTCTCTACGAACTTTTTTTTATTGCAAAACTCCGTTTGAGCTCAATTTAGACCCAAATGATGCGGTTCAAGGCTCAATTGAATCGTATAGAAGTGTAGGAACTGATCAATACCTTCAATTTGAGCAATTAACCCAGATTGAATGGCTAATTTGAAGAAATCAAATTCGGTCAGTTTGAAGGGAGAAATTGGGGGTAAATTTGGGGGAAATTTGGGAATTTAAAAAATTTGAGGGACCTCTATGCAATTTCCCAAAATTGAAGGCCAATTGGCCATGAGAAAAGTCTTGGGGACCAATTGGTCAAATTATGAAACATTTGGGGTTAAATTATTATTTTTGGAAAGTAGGGGCAAAATTGTAATTTTTGAAAAATTGGGGACCAAATTAGAAATTTGGGAACCTTGAGCCACTTACACAATTTAAAGTAACTTAAGGGCCCAAGGAGGATATTAGAAGTCCTCGAGACTTAATTTAGAGAAATTTTAACACTAGGGACCTAAAGTCAAAAGGTGCGAACTTTAGGGACCTAAGAGCAATAAATCAAAAGTTGGGGCCTAGTCACCCATACGTGAGAAAATGATGAATGTCATGCCAAAACATAATTGATAAGGATGCCCAATTCATGTAGGGACATGAGAAACCGTAACGCCAACATGGAAAATGTAGTATGGACTTAGAAACCGACTAAGGACTAGCACGTCACGGTCATCGGATGAGTGGACTTAATTACATCATACCCAGTTGGGATGGTGAGCACATTAGAAACGAAAAACCTACTTACCGATTGTGAGTAGGATTACCTAACATCATACCTAGCTGTTATGATGAACTTCCTTTAGAAAAGGAGAAACCTGCTTACCGGTTGAAAGTGGAGATATTATCTCACCGGGTTGGTGTGATGAAGTGGAAAATAAATTTTTGTTAGAAGTGTTCTCTCCTTACTGTGTGCCAATGGTTAAAAGATTTCGGAGACCTTTTTGACGGGAGCTAGAACAGCTCAGATATGCTAGAGGCCTCAGATTTTTGAACTTATGGGGCTAAATGCTCGAATTTAGAAAATCACATGTAGTGGGCCCAAGGCCAGTGAGCACAAGCAGGAGCTCGTAAACAAACTTGAGTTAAGAAAGCCATGAAAATTTCTAATGAAATTGTTGTGTGATTTCGCCATGGCACCAATTCAAGATCGATAGTACTCGATGGATTGGCAGTAGTTCGTTAGGGCCAGGTCAACAAACCGACCTAGACAAACAATTGTATGTGGGATTGAGGGTCGGAGCTGTTGGACCATTGGCACCAATGATAATGGATATATGTGAAAACTGTTGTTTGTGCATGCACTTGTGGTACATTGACCATCAAGACGCCCAAGAGGTGTAGTGATGGGTCCTAAGAGCTATTGGACGACATGGTAGAGATAAGGGCAGTTTGTCATGCTAGTCAGTCCGGAAGCTCGGAGTAGCTTCTTGCACATGAGATTGGGGTGGGGTCGGGATGAGGTCTCTGTCCTCATACTAACATGGAGTGACATTCGGGTATGATGGTTGGATGTCGAGAACATCCACTTAGATCCAAGGTAGAAGTGGGCATGCTTCTATCTTGGTGGACGGTAAAAATGCTCGGTCCACAAGTGGGTGCAGTGGACGGGCTGCACCTGCGAATGTGTGTTACCCTTCCTGATGAAGGGCATGTGTTTGTTTGCTAAATGCCTTTCGAGGTAAGGGGATGGGCTAAAAAAGCTAAAACACACCTAATATGGAAATGGGAAAAACGTTTTGAAAACCTTGGAAAGGATTTGAGAATCCTTAGAAACAGGAATGGTAATCCTTGGAAAAAGGTTTTTGGAAAAGAAATTGAAATTGAGGAAACCCTTTTAAAAGAAAATGTCACTTTGGGTAGGGTAAAGGTTTTGGAAACCTGAATTTGAGGGAAAATCCTTTTTAAAATAAATGATAACCTTGCTATGTCTATTTTTAAAACTCACTCCTAATACCCACTTACTGAGTTGTAGAACTTACCCCCTCCCTTTTACCCCTTTCAGGTAACCAAGGGAAAAACCAAACTTAAAGACCTCCCTTTAAGACAGGTATGTCAATTTTAAGATATTCAACTTTGTATAATGCTATTCCAGGAAAGATAGGAAAGAAGGACACCTTAGTCCTTGCAGTTTAGAAAAGGGTGAAACCCTTCATGGACCAAAGGGAGTGGTGGGTTGCTCACGAGGATCTGATCAAATCAGGTCGGGGCGTGACACCATGGAGCTGTACAATCTCTCCCACATACATGGCGGCTAGTCTTTATATCATGTTTGTCACCTGGATAGGTAGGAACTGGGTGGACTTTGTTAGCTGGTCCATGATGACTCATATCGCATCCTGACCCCTTTTTGTCACTGGCAGTCCTATTACGAAATTCATTGTGATATGCTGCCATTTCCATTTAGGAATCAAGAGAGGCTGCAGTAGTCCAGAGGGTTTCTAGTGTTCAACCCTCACTGCAGTAGTCTAGGATTCTACCTTCGTTGTCACTGGTTGAGTTCCTTTTGAATTAGGAAGTATTTCATGCTCTTATGGTCGGTGTAAACGCGACACTTTACTCCATATAAGTAATGACACCATATCTTGAGGGGGAACACTATTGCGGCCAACTCAAGGTCATGGGTGGGGTAGTTTTTCTCATGAGGCTTTAGTTGCCGTGAGGCATAAGCGATGACTCTCTCTTGTTGCATTAGGACACATCACAATCCCTGTCTAAATGCATCACTGTATATAGTGTACACCCCAGCATTCGAATCAAGTAAAGCCAACACTAGGGTCGTCGTCAATTGAGATTTGAGCTCCTGGAAGGACTCCTCACACTTAGCATCCCACTTATAGTCTACCCACTTCCTTGTGAGGCAAGTTAATGAAGCTGAAATTCTAGAAAAGTCTTCCACAAACTTCTGGTAGTATCCAGTGAGGCCAAGGAAACTACATACTTTGGTTGGGTTAGTGGGAGCTTTCCAATTTGAGATGGTCTCTATCTTTGTTGGGTCCACCTTCACTCTGTCTTTTGACACTATATGCCCCCAAGAAGCTCACCTCTTGTAGCCAAAATTTGCAATTAGAGAATTGGGCATAAAGTCGATTTTCTCACAAGGTACTTAGGGTGGTCTCTAAGTGCGCCCGATGTTCCTCTTCGGTTCGGGAGTATATGAGGATATCTTCTATGAACATGATCAAGAACTTGTCCAAGTAAGGCTAGAACACCCAGTTTATCAAGTCTATGAAGGCGGCAGGTGCATTTGTCAGCCCGAAGGGCATTACCCTAAACTCGTAATGCCCATATCATGATTGGAACGCGATCTTCTGTACGTTCTCCTCCTGAATCTTCAATTGGTGGTAACCCGACCTATCACACCGTGTTTTTAGTAACCCAAAATTTTGGTCGTAAATTTTTCTGGAATTGTATTATATGTTTAAAATTCAATAGAAACAATTGGAATAAATTTGAATTAAAATAAAATGAAAAATGTTGTTTTCACCGAAATAAATAACTCGATAGAATCGATTTAAGTACCTTGAATTTAAGTAGAAATTGAATATTATATTTATAATTGTTAATTTTGTATATATATAAATGTTGAATAGATATTTATATATAAGGGTATATATATATATAACTTTACAAAATTAATATTCAAACAAAATATAAAGGAGAAAGAGAATTAAGGTTGTACCATTATTAAATAAATACTTATATTCAATTATTGGAATTAATACTTAAAAATACCCATCAATTTTCTAATTTAATGAGAATAACTGTCAACATTAATACCTATAATATAGTAATAAATCTTCCCCATTTAACAAACAATTTTTCAGCTATATAAAGAGCTCCTCCCCATTCATCCTCTTCACACTTAAAAACACAATTCTCTATCAACTGCTCCAATTTCCATTGAAGCTCGAACAAAAGCTTTGACTTGGGCATTGTTCTCAACCTCAAAAGGTGAGGTCGGGTTCTTTAGACTTTGGGGGAAGTCAGCTATATGATTGCAACCTCTACTCGATCCAGGGACTGCCGAAATCAAACAGTGAATCAGCTCTGACAGACCGAAGCTACCCTTAGCTAAAATCAACCAAATTCAGCTCTACTCAGGCCAAACCAAGCTCTTCCAATATCCCAACAGCCCTTAGACGACCTTAACTAAGCTGAAAGGTAAGCTAATTTGGCCATTAGCCCTTAGACGACAAGCAAATGTGTGTACCCTTCTTGATGAAGGGCGTGTGTTGTTTGCTAAACACACTTAACATAGAGATGGGAAAAAGGTTTTTTGAAAACCATTGAAAGGATTTAAGAATGCTTGGGAAAGAATTGGTAAGCCTTGGAAAGAGGTTTTTGGAAAAGAATTTGAAATTGAGGAAAACCTATTAAAAGGAAAATGTCACCCTTGGTAGGGTAAATGTTTTGAAAAAAAAACTGAACTTTAAAGAAAAACTTTATTCTTAAAGAAATGATAACCTTGGCGTGTCTATGTTTAAAACTCACTCCCAACACCTGCTCACTGAGTTGTAGAACTCACCCCCTGCCTTTTACCCCTTTCAGGTAACCGAGGAAAAACCAAACTTAAAGACCTCCCTGTATTGAGATTGTAAGACAAGTACATAAATTTTAAGATATTCAATTTTGTATAATGCTATTCTAGGAAATATAGGAAATAGGGACACCTTACTCCTCGTGGTATAAAAAGGGTGAAACCCTTTATGGACCAAAGGGAGTGGCGGGTTGCTCACGGGGATCTGACCAAACTAGGTCGAGGCGTGACAGGCTGGTTGTTCATAAAATCTCAGCCAAACTGGGTTGAGGTGTGATACCCAAGTTGGAGTTGGTGCTCCTTCCAGAGGTGGTTCTAACTCCAGTAGCGTCGCAATTATAGCTACTGTGGGAACTTGGACTACTGTTGGTGCAACGTCTACTCTGTATTTTCCTACAAAGTCCCAAAAAGTTATATGATCTAGCTTTGGTAGGGTGGATTTATCACACAATTTAACCATTTATGGTAAATTTCTGTAAGGCTTAAAATCAAGATTTTTTCTACGGGTTTAAGCTCGTTCCCATTGGCCTTGGGCCCACTTCGCGAGTTTTTGTAAAACATGGCCCTAGGGCCATATTAGTTTTAAAACCGAGGCCTTAGGCTCACCAGAGCAATTCTAGCTCTCATCATAAACATATCCCAAAAGTTTTGAGCAAGTTCATACAGTCGGGGTAGACTATTTCTAGAAAATGATTTTCAAATTGGAAACATTCTCATCATCCCAACAGGTTATGATGTTAGAAATCCTACTCACCTATATTCCAAGACTTTATCATCCTTGAGATTTCTAAGTCTGTGTGCTTTTCCTCTACACGAACTTGTAGGTGATTCGATCCTACAGAGATGGTGTAATTACATCCAAACTATAAGGTTTTCACACATAAGACTCGTAATTTTAAATAATTACGTTTAAGTCCCAAAGTGTACCTTATTTCTAAGTAGGATACTAAGGTTATCAAATCTTTCATTTAGGCCTCTAATTTCTTTAAATTTCCCACTTGGGACACCATAATCCTTTTAATTATAAAAAATCCCATTTTTTCAAAAATTGCAATTAAGTCCCCAAACTTCCCAAAATTACAATTTGGTCCCTAAACTTGAACTTCATATTCGACATGAATTCTTCCCAATTGAGTCCTAACATGATGGTAATCATCTTCACCACGTCCCTTGGTTCATTTCAATCTTTAAACACCCATTTTGGCTTAGAATTGAGCACAAATGGAGCTTTGCTGGATAATGGTCCTAAAGAGAGAAAGATTTGATTATTCACTGATGAGGAGTCGAGAATTGAAGCTTTCATTTCCATGGGGTTCCTCTCTTCCTGGACCAAACCTCGGCCCAATTGATGGACTGAGTAGTGATAATTTCTATGCTTAGTTCTCGGGCAAAGCGTACTATGAATAGTAAATTTCGGCAAAGGTCGGTGGAGGGAACTTACCAAGACGGCTTAGGTGAGGTCACGACACTGCTAGGGGAGGTCTTAAGTGCTTGGTTTGGTCATGGTTGTTCCAGAAGTAGCAAGAATCTATCTCGACCGATTCTTGTCACAGATAGATGGGGGAGCAAGTTCACCGAGCTAGTTCGCAGGTGCTTCTCCGACAATCCTCGAGCTAAAAGAAGGTGTCTGCAAGGTAGTGGACTTCTTATCAGTTTAAGGAAACCCTAATTTGCCTTATGTGGCTGAACGAAAGGCCCTCGTCGGAGCTCTGGTTTGTACCTCGTCAAGAAATGGGGTTGTTATTCTTCTTCAATCATTTGAGGGATGAGGAGGATGAATGGGGAGGAGCTCTTTATATAGGGATCTTGGCAATTGATAGGCCTACTTAGTTGTCCCAGACTTGGCCCCAATATCACCCCTTTACGGTCAGATCAGAGTATTTTTTTAGTTGCCTGAGACCGGGCAATCCACCAACATTCCGCTCTCTGCCAGCTTTCCATGGTTGAATATGACATTATGTACGTGCGTGCGAGCTGCCACGTGGCGCATTGTGATTGTTTGGCTTCGCTGATATGGCTTTCCACTTAACATTCTAGTTACCCTTTGACTCGTTGACCGACCATGTAGCAGCCTCCCATTGGTCATTCATATCTACGTGTCTGTTGACCAGTCTCTATTAGCCATTTAATTATGACACATGGCATTCTCTGATCAGCTGATTTAAAAAAATTAGAATTCCCGCTTGATGCCCTATACCACTGCCACAGGTCATAATCTAATTGGTTGAGGCGATTCGACATAGTAATGTCACGTGTCGACCTCTTATTAATCGGTCGTTTCTCCGACATATTTATTGGCTATTGATGTGGCATCTTTGCCACGTGTCAACTCCTCATTGTTTAGTCTTGCTGATGAGGCATCTCCTTAGTAGACTGTTGACTAAGGACACATGTCGCTCTCCTATTTCTTTCTTTGACCGTTGACTAAGGGTACACGTCACACTCTGATTGATCTGTGCTAACTAGGAGCTCTTTGCCACGTGTCGCTCGCTGATTGGTCGCACCCACTGAATGGGTGCTAACCTGGCAGGCAGTCCTTTGACTAGCTAGACTATTCACCGGTTCGTTCAAACTGGGTTTGGTGACCCAAAATTGAAAATCGGTCGGTTGAAGCGCAATTCGACCAGTTTTCTATAATTTAAAATTTTCTAAATTTGTCTAAATTCATTTTCTATATAATGGTGGCTTCAATTTTTCAAATTTATTCTTTTAAGCTACCTAGAAAAATGAATCTTTCAACCAATTCTCCATGGTTCAACTTGATTCAGGTCTGGTTCACCCTGAACCGATACGGTTTTCCCATCCTATTCCATTCATGGTTCTTCTCCATGATCTTTTTATCCTTATTGGCTACTTGGGATTTTCCAATTTCCCATTTTGGCTCTTATTTACCAATTCTAGATCATTTCGATCCCTAGTTTTCTTTTGAAAATTTCCAGTTCTGCCTTCTTGTTCCTTATTTTGAAGAGAATGGAGTTTACATCTACTCCCCTCCTTTTAAGGAGTTTTGTCCCCAAAACTCGTTATACATCGCTTAAATAGGGATTGCCTTTCTCTTTCATCCCATTGAGATTCCTCATTTCTTCCCCCATTTTAGCCACCCTGCCAGCTTACTCTTGCCTTTTGAAATCAATTGGGACTTTAGGTTCCCTTCCTGTCGACTTGTGCTTCGATCAAGTTATACGTCCTAGGATAGATTATCATCTTAATTTCATCTCCTCGACTTTTAGCTCTTCCTTAAGCTCATCGCCTTTACCTTAAGGATTTTTCCTTATCTCATTTTCCTTATAGTTATTTTTAAAATTTGAAATTTATGGAATCCCTCTTGGGATAATTTCATACCATCCTCATCTCATGGTAGTATTGGGATCCTAACTTGACCGGTGTTTCTATTTGGGCGTAGTCTGCATAATCAAATATGTCTTAGTCACATCCCATTAATTTACACTATCATCATGATGACGTGATCCTTTACAAATGTTTTGGATTTCTTCCCTTCCATCCTTCGTGCACTCAGGGTGACAAACATCTTAGTTACTATGGATATTAATACTGTTATGCCCCAACCCGATTTGGTCGGGTTCTATGAACAACCTGCCACTCTTTCGAATCTCAAAGAGGGGCTCCTCTAAAAGATCAAGAGAGTTGGGTGTCGTACCTATCATATTTTCCTTGGACAACATGAAACAAAACTGAAATTTTAAATTGGTGTACCTGGTTTGGGACCTAGGGAGGAAAAGTTGGTGTAGTTGTGTTCCTTCCTGAAAATGTTAAGAGGGAGGAGGTGAGTTTGACAACTCAATGAGTGGGGAAAAATCTTTTATGAATGTTTAATTTAGAAATTTCGATTATTTGATAATTCAGTAGTTTCTTCTTGGGTTCAAAAATCAACAACCGCCCTCCTATCATATGAGAGATCACACATTCGGGGAGCGGTCATCGACCGTGTCACTTGTGGACCGAAGCGCCTTTATAGTCTACCCTAATAGAGGGTTGTGCCTTTACTCAGAGTTTGAGTGGACATAAATAGTCTGACACATCAAACTCTAATTACTTCACTGTGTCCGCTGAGTGGGATGAGACCTCGTTTCCCTTAATGCCTCAGTCTTCATGCGCAGGAAGCTACTCGGCTTCACGACCTACTTAATGAGGAAACTGCCCTTATGCTCCCTGGGTCATCCAGCAGTCCTTGGGCACCATCACTACCTCATGTGAGGTTTTTGGATGGCCCAGACATCACAGTGCATGTACAAAAAACAATCATTTTGGATTATAGCCTTTATCTTTAGCCCTCTAGCACAACAGTCTATCGACTTGGTTTCAGCCCATGCGTATTGGCCCCAAAGGTTCGACGACCTGGCTTTGGCAGAGCAGCTATTCGGCCCAACAAGCTCGACAAATCAGCTTGGCTCGATGGGTATCACACAAAGTTCCCATTGTTTAGGTCTTTTAGCATCATGTATCACATGTCCATTCTGGATGGGCCCACTAGCATCTCAAGCCTAAGCCTGGAATTAGCTCCCAAATGTTTTAAGCAGAGTCACCCAGTTAGGGAATGCTAATTCTGAGAAAATAGTTTTCAAAGTTGAACCATCATTCCAACTGGAATGCACGTCATAGTAGTTCCCACTCACCCTGTGATTTTGGCAAGGTCGCGTCGACGGAGTCTGGCCTCGCGGTCTCTTTTACGGAAGCCAGCGCTCGAGTAGTTTGTTCCGACATGGCACATATGTCCTCGTTAGGGTATTAAACTAAGAAACCACATTTCTTTGTTTATTTGCATATAGGCCTTCATACTTTGCCTTAATTGCACTTTAGTCCCCGAGGGTTGTGCATTTATCTTTAAATCCTTAATTGCCCCTTTTTCTTTAATTCCACCCTTGGGTTTTTTTCAATTATCTTTTTTGGTCCTTAGTCTTAACAAAATCTCCCATGGTCCCTCAATTTTCTAAGATTGCCATTTAGCCCCAAATTTCCCCAAAATTGCAATTTGACCCTAAATTATCAAATTTTGCGAATTGGTCCTCCATTTGATCCAATTTGCCCAATTGACCCTCAATTAAGAGGGAATTTTATGAAAAAGCCTCAATTTTGTCAATTTGTCATATGGTCCCCAATTTTTGAAAAATTCACAATTTGCCCAAAGTTTTCAAAAATTACATTTTGGTCCCAAATCACAATTTTGTTCAATTAACCCCCAAAGTTTTCATGATGGAAGGTCGGGACACCTTCAGGTGGGGCGTAGGGGGTTTGGCTTGGCCGCATTTGGCTAGGGGAGGGCTCAATGTAGGCGGCAGGAGGCTAGCTGTTTTCCAGTCGAGGAGTGGCAACACTGTTTGAGCTTCCTCGTTCCTCCCCAATGGCTCTCAAGCTAAATGGAGGGTATGGTTAGGTTGAGCACTTCCTTCCGATTCCAAAGATACCCAATGTGGCTTCGGAGGTTGAGAAAAATCTTGTCGTCGGAGCTCTAGTTCACAACTCATCAAAAAATGTACTATTCTTCTTCTTCGCTCAATTGTGGGATGTCAAGAATGAATGAAGAGGTGCTCTTTCTATAGGGAGGTTGACAACTGTTCAAGCTACCCATTAGCGTAAGACAGGTCTCCGACTCGGCTGTCGACAACCTGACCAAAGAGTTTTTCGAGTCGTTGGAGACTCTAGCTTTTTAAGCAACTCTCTCTCCTCCCTTCACTCTGTTAGCATCTGAAGGTTGAAGACGATAATGTGGCGGTCGTGCCACATGGCACATTGTGATTGGTTAGTTTTTCTGACATTGAGTGTCAGCTCAGTCACCACGTCAACTATTGACCCGTTGATCGGACACGTGGCAGCTGCTCATTGGCTGTTCGTGTCTGCATGGCATGTTGATAGGGCACCATGTGTCCGTTGACCATTAACCGTTGACTGTTGTCTGTTGTTCGTTGACCGATTCGTTTACCTGTCCAGTCGGACTGTTGACTGGACTGGTCCGACCGGATTCGCTGTCCAAAATTCAAAAATCAGCCGGTTCGGACCCAGTTAGACCATTTTTCTAAAATTTTAAAAATTATAAATTCATTTTCTATCTAATGGTGATCTCAATTTCCCAAATTGACATTTTTAAGTCACCTAGAAAAATAAATTTGTGAACCGGTTCACTATGGTTTATGTCAGTTCAGTTCGATTTGCATTCGATTCACCATGAAGCGGTCCAATTTTACCTCAATTCCACTTCCTGGTTCATCCTTGTAATTTTTGTGAATTTTTGGTCATTTGAGATTTTCTAATTCTCGATGTTAACTATTTTTCGTTAATTAATCGGCTCGTTTCTTCATGTATACATCTATACTAATTTCTTTCCCAGTTTTCTTTGATCCCAAAGGACAGGTTTTACAAATACTTTATCCATTCTTAAGGCTTGGTTATTCAATTTGAATCGTACATTGTCATAATCTTTTTTATTCAAATATCCTTATTTCGAGTACTCGAAATCACAACCTTACTCATTTATAACTTACTTTTATAACTTCACTTCTAACATTGCTTATTAAATTTATTTTCAATTTTTAAATGAATATTTTTTAAAAAATATCCTAATAAATTTTATTATGAGCATTAAGTAATGTAATGTTTACAACGATGAGGCGTCAATTGTTGTAAACCCGAGATGATGTGATGGATTATGTGCATATTCGATCGGTGATCCAGGTTGGGTATGACAACCCCACTCAATGAGCTTTGCAAGTCACTTCTCTCATTAACCCCTTTCAGGTATCATGGGGAGGTAGTCATGCAGTGAAGAGAGTAAATCCCTATATCATAACTATATGAGTCTCCCAAATAACAAAGATTTTGGGATTTGTTAATTTTAAAATGATGAATTTTGTAAAATGTAATTTTAAAATTTTGTTTAAATTTATACAATTTATGAAAGAATTTTGTGTTATTTGTATTTTATAATTTATCATTCATACAAAAATGTGGGCTCCAACTATTGTAGGATTCGGATGATGTGATTGTTATGACATTGGTTGGACCAGAATAATGATATGAGTATATTAGAGAAAAAATGGATTGCATAAGAGTTTTTCTCTCTCTTAACAAATAGTTACACTCCGAGTGAAATTTGGATAGTTGGAATTTAAAGAATTTCTTCGTTTGACATTATTAAGGATTTAACAAGATCTAACAAACAGACCTATTGAAACTCTAAGAGTGTGGTAGAGGTTATTATGAGGTATTGTTATAATAAATTGTGTTGGAACTTTTGATACAATTACTCATTGTGTAGGATCGAGGGTGATCATTCAACACTATGAAGGGAGACATATAGCGGGATGTGAACTATACAACAAATGCAATCATTCATTTGAAGTAGGAAGCATATGCACTCGTATTAGGACGGTAAAACATAGCATATCCCAATTTAATAAAAAGCAAATTCTCTAACACTATAGAATACCATTACAAAAGAGAACCAACGAATGCACTAGATACTTTACCCTTATTTATTCAACATTCCATTATTTACTACTAATTTCACAAAAGTTCACTTTCAACTAATAAAAGGCAACCAAATGCTTGTGTTGATGTTATAACACAACTCTTTAGGGAATGTGGAGGAGTAGATAGCTATTTTACAACTATGATTCCATAATTTTATCATTTTTACGGCATGATATTGATTTCTATGTTAATGTAAACAATAGTGAGTTTTTTATCATTAGCTAATGATTAAGTGATTTTATTTTAGTGTAAAAAAATATCATAATGTTATGGTTGATAATTAAGATTTTTTTTATAAAAGAGACGTACTATAAATATATAAGATTAGAAATATTTAGCTAATTATAAATGATCACTTTTAAATAAATATACATATAATTGTTTATAAACAAATAATACACTTATTTAATATTAGAATAAGTGGAATTACCAAAAATTGACAATTCAACTCCAACCCAAAATTGAAAAACCCAACTTAAGAATTATACTATATCTTATAGTAATTTACTTTGGATGACCATAATAATAACTGCATGAAACAATAAATTGAACAAACTAAATTGGAGTCCCATGATTTTTTTCATGGAAGTGAATGGGTAAGTCTATCGATGGATTATATGTACATAAGCTTAGCTTCTGTTCCAATGACGGGCATGCAATATTATTGTCATCATCGTAAAAATCATTGGCTTTGAGTTGCCAAATTATTTAAAGGTTGTTTATTGCTCACATAGAATTAGTTCATGTAATGTAATGGTATTCAAGGATAAACTTCGATCACAGACTGTAAAGTGTTCATGATCGGTGTTATCTTATAATCTCGAAAACCTCCTTCAGCGAAGAGTTTTGCCCATTCTCGTTCGCTTCTTTCTTTTCCTGTAAACAAAACCATCATCTGCAGGTCGAAGAATAGCTGCGTCTCGACCAGCTTCACATCTCTTTTGATGTATTCCATCACAATATCGATAATAATCACCTTGACTCCCTTGTCTGTTTGGCTCAGTCCCTCTCCGCATCGACTTAGTATCTCGACACTTTCTTGATCGTTCCAATCATGGATGATCCACTGCATGTAATCCATATTGAGGAGCACTCAAGTACGTAAGTCTCATATCCATATATATATATATATTTATTACAATGGATTCATTGCCCAAATGGCTTATGAAATTTCAGAACTATAACGGAATTAAAACAAAATAATTATGTTTTTGTTCCATCAGTCAGAACTTTCTAAATGGCGGGGCTCTTCATGAATATAACCCATCAAAATAATGTTAACCTCAGTATAATACCGTTAATATCAATCGCATTAATGCTTCACAATAATTTCAATTATTTTTAAATCGTTGAGTTACAGTTTAGACTTAAAACCAACGTAAAGCATATGCTGAAGTAGATGTGAAAAAAAATAATGATTTGGAAGGAAACTTGCCTTAAGTAGATATGCATCAGCAGGAGGGATGGCTTCGAACATATCTCCACCCACATATTTGACGTTCTTGGTCCCTTCCTGTCCGGCGGTAACGTGCCCTTGATCAAACACCGTGCACTCTAAATCAGGGAACTCTGCTGCGATAGCCGTGGCTATCACGCCAGTTCCACCACCAATGACCCTAGCCCCTCTAACACTCTCTTGCCCTCCGATGACCCCAAAAGGGCAGTGGCTACAAACATAGAATCCTTTGCCATGATGTCATTGAAGAGCCAATTCTGCTGGGGCTGAAACCCGTACGCCCAGAAAGGTGACCCATGTACCGTGCAGAACGCGGTAGGATCGCTGTTCTGAAACCATGCGCTCAGAGACTGCCAGGGGTTCATCATGGTCGGATGGAGCACCATGAGCACAGAGGACCTCATGCTAAAGGGGTTACCCTCGAGGAGGAAAGAAGAGACGTCGTTTAGGGCATATCTTATCTCACCCTCGTGGTCGTCCGAGCACTCGAAAATGCCTGAGTGGACAAGGATCCGCATGAGTCGTTGGAAGCAGTGCGCCTTGGTAGAGTGCATAGGGAGCGCGCAACGAGCTCATCAATGGTAATGGAACCACCATGGCTTTGCATGATGTCCGGAATGCCCAGTTGTGACGGCACATTTCAGCGACATTGAGTTGATGTAGCTGAAGATTTGATTCCATATGTGGGCTCTAGCTGGAGAAAGCAATATTCGTACATAATCTACACCTTCCCTCGCCATGTTGATCGTGATCTCTCAATATAATATGATGATCTATGACGATTATGTTTTAACTTGTGCGTGCTTGTACATGTTGGGCAGGCCGTGTAGTATATATAGAAAATCAAAGTGGACAAATTATTAAAATTAATAATTTGTACCAAAGAGTTACAACATTAAGTGTTATTTGTATCAATGATGAACAAAATAAATGTAATTATACAAATTTAAATGATTTAAATTAATATATATATACACACAGATAAATATCAATAAAGTAATGACTAAATTGAGTCTATATGAATTGAAGTACATATATATATATATATTTTGTATATTGACAAATCCGGAACAAATTGGTAATTGAAGTACATATATATATTTTGTATATTGACAAATCCGGAACAAATTGGTAATTGAAGTACATAAATTTTGTGATTATGGTGGCCCGACATATAGGGTGCATGTATATTGTCTAAATTTGTTCCATAGGGACACGCCTTTATGCAAGTACTTTCATGTTTGTTATGTTTGACGGAGGTTCCAAAGAATGTAGGCAAATTTTGTCCAGTCCTAAGGCATCATTTCATAAATTTATTGTAAAGATTCCAAATGTGTCGTGCGCGGACCATTGGACTAAAAATTCCATGGAAATTCAATCGAGATATAGGCTTTGTTAATCTCATATGGCCATTAAAATATAACATATTAAGGACAAATCTTTCACTTGAAGACACGTCTTTATCTCAATAGGTAGACGTAAATTGGTTATCTCAATTCTAATTTACTCAATACCATTGTTCAAAATACCAAACTATATTTACCATTAAGCCTACTGAAATTTACAATTTATAAATATTTAGTTGTTCGAATTTGTAGAATTCAACCTCTATTTCTAATTATTTTATAAATGTTGAAAGACATAAATAATAAAATGATGTACAATATTTTTTTTTATGTACAATTACAATTGTTTTAAATTACAAAATTATGTACAGTATTTTTTCGGTATAATTACAATGTTTTGATAAATAGAGCAAGTGGTCGTCTCTAAAACACTGATGAGATAAATACTAATATGGATATAATTACTCATCTTTTCCTAGAGAAGTGCACTTCTTGTTTGACATGGTCTCAATTTTTCAAGTGATCAATATTTATTCTTACTCTTGAGTTATTTTATTCTAGGAACCTCACCTCTCATAACCAGAGCTTTTACTTAGAAAAATTAGCGAATAGTTTGCTTCTCCTAGTGTTTCTAGCACAATTCAACGGTGTAATTCATGTTATGCATCAATTTATGAGTAGATGGAGATGTTATGATAAATTTGTCCAAGTATGATTGGAACATCTATATTTATTAAATACACGAATTCAGCTAGAGTAATGGTCAATTTCAAGAGAATTACACAAAACTCATAGTGTGCATAACAAGATTAAAATGTCGTCTTTTAAATATTTTCTACCTTTATTTTAACTGATGATACATTGATCTAAGTTTTATATTCGAGAAGTATGGGATTCCATATAATTGATCAAATAGGTCAATTTTCACTGGAGTAGATATGTGTTCTTTATTTTAGATTGATTCAACCGAGCATAATCAAAATATCCTCATATTTATCTAATTGCTCTTTCAACTACTTAAGTTATATAGTGGTCATCCATTATTATGCTTACAATAATGATATTTTCTCATAATGATTTCAATTGTGAAATCAAATTATTGATTTAGTGGTAGTTTTCGAAGTTCCTCTAAGAACATGTTTGGGAACTCATTTATCATCTATACTTCCTTAGATGTCTTTCTCATATGGATGTACTTATGACATGAGCGAGGAAGTTCATATACCCCTTCCTTATTACTTCTTGCTCATATCTCTATTAAACACACTCATTTGTCTTTTTATGTTGACGCTTATTTTACTATCCTCGAAACATGATCCTTAAGGTGCTTGGGGTGTAAAATGTCACTACCTTGTATTGAAAATCCACCATGTTGTGATGTATTGACAAGCAATTCATCCCCAAGATAATCTCCACATCTTTGAGTGGTAAGGGTAGAAGATGTGCCTGAAGTATCATTTATCTTATTTGCACTTCACAAGCCCAAAGTACTATTGAAATTTCCAGGCTTAGCGAGGAGGAATGCTTATCAATTCTTTACCAAGGCTTGGTACGTCAAATACTGAATCATCTATCAAATATGATCTATTTACCCTTATTTCGATTAGGAGGAATGCATCAATTATGCATATATTTAAACATCTTATTTTCTAAAATTATTTATTAACTTCAACATCCAAACAAAACATACTTTATTATGTTTTCCTAAAATACATTAATTTAGGTAGAGTTAATGTAGAATAGTACTAAAGGAATTATCACATCGACACTATTTTAAAAGGGACATAGATGATAAAGATTCAAGTTAAGGTTTCTAAGAAATATCCACTGTAATACTCGAATCTACCCTAGCAACTTCTTGGATCATACAGTAAAATATTGCTAGTACTCTAGGCTGATGTGGGAGAGCAATAGACCCGTCATTCCTTAGACCACTACCAAATGCAATGTCCATAACTCCTTGATGTCTACAATGTAGTGGGAGTCATGACATATGGGTTGTCATATATGTTGGTTGGTGCCCACCCTTAGAGCAATTACATGCTATGTGTCCATGTTATCTGCTTGAATAACACATTAATAATCTGTAGCATCCATCACATGACTTTCTATATTCACAAAAAAAGGTTGTCCACTATTCACACCGGCATTGCTCCCCACAACCTAACATGGGAGGGTCCCACACTGTCTCATTGTCATTTTTTCTTTAATGATCTCTTGTCTTAAGCCCTTAAAAGATGATTATGAGCACATGAGAGGTTGCTCATCAGAGGTTTTTTTTTGTTCCCTGACTATACTCACATTGAGTAGGCACCAACACTTCATGATCTGTTCAATTATTTGGTAGAAAAATATTAGCCCTTGTTGACTCCGGAGCTAAAAGATCCATCATTAAGGAATCACCGATCCAAGAAATTCCCAAATAACTAACATCACTTGATCTAGCCATCAATATTCTTACACCTTTGGGAGAGAAAATGATTAAAGATAAAGTCTGGAAGGACTTTGAAGTAAAAATTATGGGGAAGGATTTAGAACCAGACTTAATTCCCTTATCGTTAAGAGATGTTAAAATGATTCTAGTAATGGATTGGCTATCCTAACACCATGCAAGGGTAAATTTTCAAGACAAAATAGTAGTATTTCACAACTCAAAAGACAAAGGAGTGGTGTTTAATGGAGATAGGAGTAAGAAGGGAGTAAATTTGGTATCTTACCTTAAGGCTCAGAATTTGCTGTGAAAAGGAAGCAAGTTATTTTTGGCAATGATCACTAATGAAGCCCATGTGAAGAAGAGTCAAGAGGAGATTCCGATTGTAAAATACTATCCGAAAGTGTTTCATGAAGAATTACCCAAATTACCTTCGGATCGCCAGTTGGAATTTTCCATAGACATGATAAATGGAACCCATCCTATTTCACTATCACCTATTGAATGACTCTAGTAGAATTAAGATAATTAAATGAGCAATTGGAGGAATTACTAGAAAAATGGTTCATTCAACCCAATCAGCCCCATATGGGGAGCTCCGATATTATTTTTAAAGAAAAATGATGAAAGTATGAGATTATGTATAGAATATCATAATTTAAACCAAGTGACCATAAAAAAAATGTATCCCCTACTAAGGATTGATGATCTTTTTGATCAACTAAAATAAGTCACATACATCTCCAAAATAGACCAATGATTTTGTTATCACCAACTTAAAAATTAAAAAAAGGAGGATATTCAAAAGATGACATTTCAATCATGCTATTGGCATTATGAATTAAAAGTCATGTCCTTTGGTTTAACAAATGCACCTGTAGCTTTTATGGATTTATTGAATCGGGTATTTCAACCTTTGTTGGATAAGTCCGTGATAGTTTTTATTAATGACATACTTAGCTTGTAAACCATTTTTCTTCATAATAAGAAAGCTAGAAATAAGAACCAAAAAATTTCATAAGAAAACCATTGTTCAAAGTGAATCGGATTGGGTGAAGAGAAAACCAAAACAAAAATTTGATAATCCCAAGTGTTCATATAAGATCCAAAAATAATTGAAATGGATCATGAATAAAATTGGATGTGAGAATTGGAACGTTTCAATGTAAACCAAACCTAAATTGGGTCAAACCAGCTTGAACTGGGAAGAACTAATTCAAAAATTTATTTTTTTATGTGACAAAAAAATATTAATTTGGTAAATTGAAGTCACCAATGTGTAAAAATATAAATTTAGATGAATTTATAAAATTTTAATTTTGAGAAACCTGGTCGAATTGGACATGAACCGGTCAATTTTCTATTTTGGGTCTCCGAACCTGGTTCGACCAAACCAGTCAACGGTCCAGCCGACCAATGGACTGCAAGTCAAGTCTGCAGCCAATCACCACGTGCAACCAATTAGTGTGCGATGCATGACAAAGCATGCTCAGTCAGCCATTTGGTTAATGCATAAAAGGGCTGGCCAATCAATGTGTGACACGTGTCCCTTATGAACTGAAGAAAAAAGCCACGTCATTGGAAACTGATCAATGAGAGTGTGAAACATGTCCTTAGTCAATAGTCAAATGAGGAGTATCCCCATCAAATGGGTTGACTAATGAGAGGCAAACACATGGAAATCATGCCACGACAACGACCGACTAGGATGTCGGAGTTCATTCAACTAATAAGAAGTTGACATGTGGAAAAGCCACATCGGATGACCACAACCAATCAAAGTCTGACACATGGCAATGTCACAATATGCCAGGTGAGAAAATGACGATATTAAATTAGTCAATTAGATTAAATCACATGTCATAGTCAACAGACAATCAAATTTTGTCAATTGCTACATTAGATAAAGCGACCAATGGAATGTTACCATGTCTTTGGTCAACGAGTCCACAGATGATGCAAATGCTGAGTAAGACACCACGTCAACAAAGTTGGCCAATCACGACGCACCACATGACAACTCACATGTGGGAAGCTCGCATGCGCTTGCACATCGTTGTCTTCTTCCTTGAGATAGCTGAATAGTGGGGGAGACCTAAAGTTGCCTTAACTTTGGTGACCATTAAGTCTCTCCAAAAAGTGAGTAAAATTGAGAGTTAATGGCCTGTTGATGGGTGGATGGATATAAATGGATTTCCCTGAGCTCCCTATATAAAGAGCCACCCTCCATTCATTCTCTCCATCCCTCGAAAGCTTGAATAAGATGAACTACTCAAATTTCTGACCATCCTTGAACCAAAGCTCCGACATCAACCCTTTTCTACACCTCCAAATGTGAATTTGGGTTACCTAGAACCGAGATGACGTCCTCTAGCTTGTTGCATACTCTCTTTAGCTCGAGGATCACCGAAGAAGCATGGGGGAGCTCGCATAACACAGTAGCTCAGGCTGTCGAGAAATAGCAAAACATTTCTAACTGAATTCAAGCCACCTCAGACCTCTTAAGGCCAGATTGACCCTCCAACGACTCTACATGACTGGGCCTAGTCCTTCTTTAACCTTCGAGGTAAGCAATTTCCTCTACCTTTCGTCGTAATAGTGAATTTACAAAGAGAAAATTGCTTTAACTTTGCTGATCTAATTCTCCCTATTCAAGGCACCAATTGATGTGAAATTAGATTACAGGAGGATCCCCTTGATGAGAGCTAGCTCCCCCAATCAAGTGCTCCGATAACCACATCCTTATCGATAAGAATTCAAAGCTTTCTCTCTCTATAAATATTTTTCGGTGAAGCTTTGTTTGAGTTAAATTATAGTCCAAATTGAATGGTGAATTTACTAAAATGAGATTTGAGGGGTCAAAGTGCAATTTTGGAGAAATTGGGCGATTTGGGAATTTTTGGAAGTTTGATGATTTTGGTACAATTGACTTAAATTGAGGGTCAATTGAAGATTTAAATGAAATTGGAGGCTTAATTGCCATTAAAATGATTTTTGGGGGATTTAATTTCAATTAAAAGCAAATAAAATGCTTTAATTGTAATTATAAGGAATTTTACATTAAATAAAATTATTTAGGGAGAAAATTGCAAATATTGTAAATTGAGAAAATTATGGCAAATAAAATAGAGTTTATCGGATAGTTGATGGATCTATTATCCTTGATCACGTTGGTGTGTAAGAAAGACCTTTACCTACAACCAAGAATCCAACTCGAGGTATCGGAATTCTGTCCGGGGTGAATAAGTCATGAATCTCGGGTGAGTGGATTACTAACATCAAGTTTGATTGGACAAATGACACATATTTAGAATAATGCTTTACTTTGAAATTAAATTTCTAGAAGTACAATCCCCTGATTGTGTGAAATTGATTAAATCTTTTGGATTATACTTAAGAAAATATGAAGAATGATAATAGTACAACCTTGAATCCAAAAATCACTTCCAAGCCTATTAGGCTACTCTTAAGGGCATTTTCCTTATTTCCCCATATTTGCAATTTGATCCCCAAACATTCCATAATTCCAATCTAGTCCCTAAAAGTTAGAATTAAAATAAAATGAACTTCTAAATTGAAAATTTACCTTGAATTACTTTTATCATAATCATGATGGGTTGTGGAAGGAGTGGGTTACCTTACCCCGACCAACCATGACCTAATTTGGTGGTTTGCCAAACATAGCCACAACCAAACAATAAAGGGTGTTGATAGAAATTCTTAGCGAAGGTGGCCAGAGAGTTGACTAGTCCTTAGGTGTTTTTTTAGCCAAGGGCTAGGAGAATTTTTATGTGGTGGTGGCAAGCTAAGTGGTTGCTGGAGTTGGTAGGAATTGGTCATCGACTGGAAGAACACAAAGACCCACCGATAGAAATTGGCTCCTACCGGCTGATTTCTCCTATACCAAATGTCGGTCTTGGCCATGGAGGCGTAGAAGGGAGGCATGCCGACAATGTGGCACTAGTGGGGGCTGGAGTGATGGCTAGAAGATAGAGAATTGACACTCAAAAGGGTTGCTGGTGACGACTAATTCCTCTATCCAAAATTGAGGTCAGAACAAACGATCATTTTTTTGCCTTTCTGGACACTACTAGGTTGGGTCCCAGCCATGTATCTTTAGAGGACCCAATTACAATCCATTTGACACCAAGATCACATTATTTGGTGATTGAACGAGACATATATGCCCATTTTACTAACTGAAGGTCTAGAAGGAGTTCGGGAATGGGATTTCTCACTTTAAACTAGCAAATCATAGAATGCCACATGTCATAGTCAATGGTCAGCGGGAATATGGTCTGTAGCCACATATGTATGAGCAACCAATGGGAGGCCGCCACATGTCCAGTTAACGGGTCAAAGGATGACCAGGGTACTGAGTAGGCAGCCACATTGGCAAAGCCAACCAATCATAGAGTGCCGCCACATGGCAAGTCCACATGTGTGAATCTTGCACGCGTGACACTATGTCATCGTCTACCTCCACACAAGGAAGAGAGAGAAAGGGGCAAAATGGATGCCCTTTTGTCAGTGGCCAATAAACACATTGGCAAAGCCAACACATCTATTAAGGCCATAAATAAAAAAGTTAATGGCCTTAATAGAGAAATGGATTGAACAGTTAGTTCCCGAGATCCCTATATAAAGATCTACTCTTCATTCATTCTCCTCATCCCTCAAACGCATGAAGAAGAAAGTGTATCCATTTTTCGATGAAGTACAAACTAGAGCTCTGACTTGTGTACTTTCCTCCACCTCAGAAGACAAATTTGGGTTCTCTGGAATTCGGAAGAAGTTAGTTATGCAATGACAATCTTCGTTTAACTTGAGGATCGTCGGAGAAGCATCGGCAAGCTTGCACAGTACCGTCACTCCTCGACAGTCTACAAAATGAGCTGTCCAAGTTCAATTCAAGCCACTCACGACCTAATTCCAGCCAAACCAAGCTCCCTAGACCATCCCTAGAAGTGTTTCAATCTTCCCCGAGCTACAATGGAAAGTCCACTCAACCGTCTATCGCCGAAAATTACTATCCATAGTCAATTTTGCCTGAAAACTAAAATGCGAAATTTGCACTACTTAGGTCACCAGTTGGGGCCCAGTTTGATCCAAGAAGGATACTTAGGGAGAGAGAAACTTGAAGGAAGTAAGAGCTCTGACCACTAGAGCCCCACCGGTGAGAAATGGAAATTCTCTCTCTAGACCAATAGGACGAATGCCTCGGTTTTGAAATTATTAGAGCTCGAGGCCTAGTTTTGGCATACTTGTGAAGTGGGCCCAAGGCTAGTCGGCATGAGTTGAAGCATGTAGACAAAATAAGCTCAAGAGACAATAAAAGTTTCATAAATGATTATTTGTATAAATCATCATCGTGCCAAAGCCAATCCGTTAACTCATTGGGCAAGTAGTTGCTAAGTCGAAGCCATGTCATCGAACTTGTTGGGTATAATAGTTATGGAGCCAAAAGTGGAGTGTTGGGATTGTTGGGTCGGTTGCACCAATGATAATGGTTATAATATCTAAAACTATTGTTTGTGCATGCGACGATGTTTCAGACCATTGAGGCTCCCTATCGAGGTAGTGTTGGTTCTAAGGGTTGCTAGAAGACCCCCGAAGTATAAGGAAAGCATGTCATCCAACATGTCTTAAAGCTCTTAGTAGCTTCCTCTGTGCTAAGACCAAGGTGGAAGGGGGAAGAGGTCTCGTCACCCAGCGAACATGAAGTATTTTTATGTTTGAGGGTCGGACTATTGTGTCCTCTAAGACTTAGAGTAGAAGTTAGGGACTTCTCTCAGGGTGGACAATAAAGACACTCTGATCCATAAGTAGAGTAGTCAAGGACTACTCCGGAAATGTTTGAACCATTTTTGATAAAAGGAGTGTGATTTTTTAGATAAGTTTTTACACATGGTGGACGGTAAAGGCGCTCCTTCCACTAGTGGAACAAATTGAGGTTGTTACCTCTAAAGGTCTGTTCTACTACTTTTGATTCCTTTATTGGGAATGGGTGTTTGTTTATTTTCTGATACAAACCCATTGTAGATCTACCAAAAATGAATTATGAAAATTCTTCCAACTAGGAAGGAACCTACCTTATGATTATGAGAAACAAGCATTGAACTTAAATGAGAATCATTTTCTAAAAAGATAAGAAAAGTGTAGTTTGCTTATCATGTCATATAAAACCCATAGTTTTTAAAAGAAAATGAAATGTTATGTTTCTGAGTATGTGTTAAATCATGGATAGGAAGTCACAATGTTAGTTAACCCCACTCATTGAGTTGTAAACTCACCCATTCCCTTACCCCTTTTAGGGCACAAAATGTCAAGGAAGACATTGGAAGATGAACTATATACATTCACTATATAGTGTTGTACATAAATCCATTTTACAAATTTATATACAACACTATATACATTCCAGCATATTTTGGAAAACATAATATGATAAGTTGTTTTCCTCTATTTACACCTTTCTCCTACCAATTCTATGATCACGGAAGAAATATCTGTTACAATATTAGGAGGAGTGGCGGGCTGTTCACAAGGTTTCGACCAAACAAGGTCGGGGTGTAACATCCTAAGATTTATTAAATTGAGTGTGTAGTCGGGCTCCTGAGTATATTCATGTTATTAAGCTTGTTTATTTTATGCATACTTGTGTGTGTATGATTTGCGGGAGTCGGACGAGAGACGTATCGAGCTCCCAGTAATAAGATGCTTTATGCACCATTGTATGATTGGCCATGAGCACCATGTTTATGATTGTGTGTCATTCAATATTTATTATGAATATCGATATAGGAGAGCGGTGACAGATGGATGCTGGAGAGGTTATGCTGTCGCCCAAGGGAAAATGGAAAGGAAATCGATGAGTGATTGTGTGATCTTCCATGATTTCCATAACACCCATATGATGTATGAGTACCGTCCTAGTACACCGCTATCATGAGAAGATGGTAGAATGGAGTCGCATGTGTACGTGGCATGGGACAGCGAGTAGTAATGATGCAACCATGACCCCGTGTGCTAAGACACCCAATTGCGAGATGACACTCGAGGAGTCACGGTTGTGGTAAAATGTTTGCACACCTCCCACACTCTAGTTTCCTAGACCAATATTAGCCATGCCGCATTATTATCTAGGAGTGTTATATGTTTGGGGCCTGAGTATCCCATTGTGTGCTTATGAGTTGTGGCTATACTACCTCGACCTTAGGTGCTGAGACACCTAGCTAAGAGATGACACTCGAGGAGTGTCGATTGTGGTAGAGTTTTCACGTGACTCTCACAATCCAGTTTCCCAGACTGGTATCATCCATACGGTGGTACACTCCGAGGTGTGTGTTATATTTAGGACCTATGTAGCCCACTATTAGGCCTTAGTAGCTAGGTTAAGGCTTGGGCCGTAAGTACCCCGGAGGTGCCACCCGAGTGTAGACCATGCTTGTATGTGGGCTGTAAGTTCCTAATAATTTTATATAAATTGCTAGATTTGTTAAACCAAAGGGGGGACTAAGGATAACCCAAATGTTGCATAGGCTACGAGTCGGATGGCCCGAGATCATGGTCTCCATCGGCAAAGTAAACCAAGAGACTCCAAACATTGAGTATGAGTAATGGGATAGAAAATCATGATAGGTGGTTTTCAAGAAAGGCCTCGGTCATAAGTCATGTAGTGTCACGATGTCTGTATCCCATTCACTGAGATGTGAGCTCACTTCTCCCCTAAATATATTGCATGCTAAGCCAAGTAGGCAAAAAACACTGAAGGGATGGATTCAGTCGAGGCACACACCTGCATAAGGTAACCTCGTACCCTGCTCACAAAGGTTCTACATTCTTATCATGTTGCTATTGTTCCTCGAAAATTTTGATAAACCGTTTTGTGGGCTCCCACAAGAAAGTTTGAAATAAAAATTTCAAATTTCCTCTATATTTTACAAGTGTTTTATGAGAAGTGCTGGTCACTCGAGTTCTCACTATGGTGAAGGTACCCACCATAGTGGCTAATGACGAGGACGAATGGAGGGGCATGAGTCTCTGACCAATAAAATTGGGTCGGGCATGACAAATGAAGTTTGCATATAATAATAAATATCAATATAGCATCCAGGTGTCTCCATATGAAGATTTATACGAAAGAAAAATGTAGAACATTACTATACTCGGATGAGGTAGGAGAACACAAGTTGTAGTGAGTGGAAATGATAGGGGATGCGCTCAAGAAGATCTAGATGATATGGGATCAACTAAAGGTAGCACATGATCGACAAAAGAGCTATGCCGATAACCGACATCAGAAGCTAAATTTTGAAATAGAAGATCGAGTGTTCCTAAAAGTGTCCCCGTGGAAAGGGGTAGTCAGATTCTAGAACCGGGCAATACTTAACCTAAGGTACATTAGACTCTAACTGATCACTTAAAGAATTGGATCGATGGCATACCAGCTCTTGCTACTGATAGAACTGGACAATATCAATGATGTCTTTCATGTGTCAATCTTAAGAAAGTACAGACTATACCAATGACTCATGTTGGACCACCCTCCTCTAGAGTTAGAAGAAACTCTCACTTACTTAGTAGAACAAGTGTGCTGCTCGATTTATAGGAGAAGAGTCTTGACAGAAGAATATCCCCATGGTAAAAGGTCTTGTGGTAGAAAGATCAAGTAGAGGAGGTGACTTAGAAACCCAAGGTGAGAATGAGGGAGAAATATCCAAAGCTGTTCAGACTCTCCCTCGACCTAGAAATTTAAATTAAATTCTGTTCCTTGACAATTTATCATTATAAGTACTGCAAGTTTTGATGACAAAACTCCTAACAAGGATGAGATAGGTATAACATCGGGGAAATACCAATTCAAAAGCCAGGCAAAACCAAACTGGGAAACGAAATTAAACCTAGAAGAAACACGAACTGGGAGTTCTAATCAAATCAGGTTGAGAGAAGGGTTTGATAGAGAGTTCTATAAGGACGAAATGAGTCATGAGAGACCTTTGGAAACATTCTAGGATCTGAAATCAAGGATTGAGATAATTTTGGAATAGGACCTATTTGAACCGAGTTCGGTCAAACATAGATCACAAACACACCGATTTTTAGAGTAGGCTAAATAATTCAAAATGTTGTAGTTCTTGGGTCCATTCAATTGAAAAATGAATTTAGAATTTTTAGTTATTTTTATTTTCCCAACAACCAGTAAAAAAAAAGGGTGAACTGATTGGGAAATTCATCGCAAACTAGTTCGCTATAGTGTAAACTAGTCGGCGCGCCACGCGGGCGCACACACGTGCACACATGTCATCTTCTTCACTCGAACATAGAAACGCCAACCTGGAAATAACCCTATAAATCCCTTCCAACAATCTAAAACTTACCAATTGTTGAATTAATTAATTCAAAAAATAATAAATTATGGAATGATGTAAGAAAACTATGGATAGATAGCAACAAAAGTATAGAATCCATCCTTATAAAACATGAATGTCCACGTGTTGATTTTGGATATGAATTCTCTCTAAATGCTGAGAAGCTCATATTTTTGGTGATCTGACTTTTAGACACCACCACCCGATGGCAACTTATCTCGACTGTAAACTCTCTCTATTGGCGTCGACGTGATCACACAATGTCGGACCTTAGGCGACCAGAAATAGATCATCTGTTACGAAGGCAATTTTCGACGGCCTCGACCACCCTCTAATTTTAAGAAATATTCAATAGAATCCTTGTGGCAAAAGCTCCCCATTGCCACTGGCCTCACACAAATTAGGTAAGTGTAGAAATAGAATTAAATCCCTTAAATTTCATTTTTTGTTAGAAATGACAAAGCTTACTAAAACAAGCATTATAGGTGGCTTAGACCACTAATCGACCTGGTTCAAGTTGCCATGAACTCCTTGAGGTGCTTGCTTTCGAATTGCATCAGTGTCAATGATCGTGGTGTCATCTCTATTTTGTTCCTGACCTTGACCTAGCTACTACTCATTCGATTTTCAGTTCACAATCGAGCATGATTGATACCATTCTTACCGACCTCAATTGAAGAGAGCTTATGACGTACTAGAGGGATGCTAGGCCCCCCCCTACATTTGTTTGAGAAATTTTTGACATGGTTTGGACAGGGAAGGAAGGTCGGGTACTAAAATAAAAATAAGTAAATGTTATATTCCCAAAAGTAAATGAGCAATATGAGGGGTCTTCTTAAGAGGCTAAAGAATATTTTAAGGCTAATTGAGAAGTTTGGGGAATAGGCTTGGGTGTTTTGGAATGCCTAGACACTTATTTGCAAAAAAGAAAAATTAAGGACTAAAGTGCAAATAAAAGTGTTTATATGACCAAAAGGTATTTTTTGGGCAGACCTTTGAACTAAATATAATTAAAGAAAGTTTAGGAACTCAAATAGGAAAAAGGAGAGACAAATGAGTATGGGGGTTAGGTTGTAAAGAAGTGAGGCAAAATGATAATTTTGCCCAAACTTGGGGACCATTTGGTAATTGATATGAAATAGTGCTTGGAAATGTTCTTAGAAATATTATGGACTAGAATGTGACTCATTGAAACTTGAGTACCCAAATGAAAGTCCTAGGAATGTGTAAGGTCCAAAAAAAGAAGTTTTAAAATATAATGATTAAATTGTAAATTTTGTAATGTAAGGCCACTAAGTGGCAAATAAGAAAATTTTGAGCACTCAAGCAAGTGCAAATTTGAAAGATGATAATATTAACCCCAATGGACTAGCCTTAGAGAAGGTTAGAATAAGGGTTAGTTATCTGGCTAGTAGGTTGGGTAAATCGGTCCCGTGTGGGCGAAATCATAAATTCGTGAGAGACTTTTGGTGTGTTAGTTTAAGAGTGCTAATAGTGAACTGATCTCATTGTCTTACTAATAATCATAGATGAGCAAGAGATTGCTCAAATTAGACCACTAGAGTAGAGATATCGAAACCTATTTGTAACAAACATGTTCTAGAGAATGAAGGTGAGTGGGAGTATTCATGATGAGTCCGTCAGGTCAACCAGAGCATGTTTTTTGGTTGCTTGAATAATTTATAGAAAATCATAGAAAGCTAGATTTTAATACTCATGTAAGAAGTGCAAAATGACTTAGTGCATGTCAACTAAAATAAATTTTCCTTTGAAATCTAAAATGTTAGGAAACGTCGTGAGACGGGTGTATATTGTTTTGCTGAGATCCATTGTGGTTGAATATTGGTGTTGTGAAACCACTTTGGTGATTGGGTAGACATTCAAATAACAAACCAGACTCCCAAAAATGATATGTTGTGGGCATTGAATTTGAGATGGTAATATTAATGACCATACTCGATATGACAATGAATTTGGGTGGAGAGTGCCCTGTGCATATGATTATTGTGATTTATTTTAGTATTTAGATACTTGGATAGGAGGGGGCATGGCAGCATACCTATTGAAGTAATGTCGACATTCGAGGAAAATTGAAAAGGGAGGATAATGGGAGATGTTGTGTGTTGAACCCATTTCCACGGAGCAAAGAAACTGTGAGGAGAATCGATACCATTACCGAAAAACTAAGCAAATTTAATCAATAGAAAATAGTAAAGAAAGGTTAACGTTGAAAATTGGAAAATCCTAAGTGACAAAAAATTCACAAAACTTATGAGGAAGAATCGGGAAGTAGAATTGAGGATAGATCCGGATCGGTTCAGGGTGAACTGGACCCAAATCGGGCCGAACTAACATTAACCATACTAAATCGGTTAACAAATTCATTTTTTAGGTGGCTTAAAAATGTAAATTTAGGAAATTGAGAACACCATTAGATATAAAATGAATTTAGATTAATTTATAAATTTTTAAAATTTAGAAAAATAGTCGAACCAGCTGATTTTTGAATTTTGGATAGCGAACCCAGTAGGACCGGACCAATCAACGGTTCGACCGAACCGATCAATGGACAACAAACAATGGTGAATGCTTAACGGACAGTTGGCATCCCATCAGCTATCACACAGACAAAGGCAACCAATGTGAGACTACCACGTGTCCAGTCAATGGACAGTTGGCGTCCCGTTAGCATGCAATATAGAGACAAGCAGCCAATGAGAGGTTGCCACGTGTCTGGTCAATGGGTTAGTGGCTGACACGGTGGCCGAGCTGGCACCCCATTTCAGAAAAACTTACCAATCATAGCACACCACGTGGCATGATCACCAAATCATTATCTTCAACCTTTAGATGTTGATAGAGAGAAGGGAGGAGAGAGAGACGCCGAAAAAGCTAGAGTCTCCAGTGACTCGAAAAACTCTTTGGTCTGGTTGCCGACGGCCGAGTCGGAGGCCGAGTCTTACATTGGCGAGTAGCCTTATCAGTTGTTGAGCTTCCTATATAAAGAGTACCCCTCCATTCATTCTCAGCATCCCACAATTGAGAGAAGGAGAAGAGTGTGTTTTCCGGCGAGCTACAAACTAGAGCTCCAATGAAGGGAAAATCTCCACTAAAGAAGCTTGGAAGGGTGATATTGGAACTGAAGAAGAGTGCTCTAGATCCAGACACTCTTAGAACGACCATAGGACACATAGAGAAGTGTACAAGGGATTGCACAGTGAAGTTGCTCTGGAGCTCGAAACAGCAAGCTCCTGCCGACCCAACCTCGACACTCTCGGCCCTTCTACTGCTCACATTGGTCATCTCTGACTGCCTTAGACCTTCCAAAATACCCTTACAGACCCTGATAAGCACAATTTCGCCTCCTCTTGTTGAAATTTCTAAGTTGTAGAGCTACACCACCCGAAACCTCTCTCTTCAAATTCTCACAGGACAGTAGCAAATTGCAGTAGGCTTCAGTCCTGCTATATCCCCCTCGACTAGCTCTAGTTGCCCCTACCTCAAGCTGCGGCAACTACTCCTCCATCAGTAAGATACATAAGCTTTCTCTCTCTACTATAAATTCTCCAGCGAATCTCTGACTAGGCTTAAAACTCAACCAAATTTAGAAATTCAAAGTGTAGGATGATCGAGGGGAGCTATAGATGACGAATTTAGGCAAAAATTAAAGAAATTAAAGACTTACAGGCCGCTAATTGGACGAGATAAGATATGAATGTTCATATACTTAAATTGGGGAAGAAGATAAAGTTCAATTTGGGGATTTTGGGGACCTTTGTGCAATTTTTGAAAAAAATTGGAGGATTGAATGACAATTTCACAAAAATGAGGGTGTTCTCATGAAATTCACCCTAATTGAGGGTCAATTGGGAAATTTGGGCAAAATAGGGGAAAATTAGATTTTTTTTAAATTTGGGGACCATATCGCAATTTTTGATAAACTGAGGACTAAAGGGCACTTTTGGTAAATTAATGGCCAAATGGTGAAATTAAAAGAGTTTAGAACACCACAAGAATAATTAGTAACCCAAGGGACTTAATGAAGATTAAAGAGAAATCAGGGACTCATGTGCAATTTCAGTAAAGTACACGGCACTAGGTGCAAATATGAGAAAGTGTGTGACCTATTCGTCACCACGTCCTTATTCGAACACTCGTACAATGCAAGAACGAATTACTTGAGCACTTACCCCCAAAAGCGCAGCGAGGAGAGAGTTTGAAAACCATTTTCTCGGAATTAGCCTCCTCTAACTGGTGACTCTACTTAAAACATTTGGGAGCTAATTTCGGGATTAGGCTTAAGATGTCAGTGGGCCCAAGGCCAATGGATATGGGCATGAACCCGTCCAAAATGAATATGTGATATATGATGCTAAAAGACCTGAATAATAGGAATTTTTTGTTATACCCATCGAGGCAAGTTTGAGTGGTCGAGCTTGTTGGGATGAACTTCTACTTTGCCAAAGTCAGTTCGTCGAACTTGTTGGGAAAGTACGCGTGGGCCGACAGGCTGTTACACTTGAGGGCCAAAGATAAAGGCTAAAATTTAAAAATACTGTTGATTGTGCATGCTCTGTGACGTTCGGGCCATTAGGACACTTGGCATGAGGTAGTGATGGAGCCTAAGGACTATTGGACGACCTAGGGTGCATAAGGGCGATTTTGTTGTTCACTAGGTCATGAAGCTGAGTAGCTTCATGTGCACAGAGATAGAGATAGTAGGGGAAATAAGGTCTCGTCCCACTGAGCGGACATGGTGAAGTAATCAGGGTTTGAGTGTCATACTATTGATATCCACTCAAACTCTGGGTAGATGCAACGTTCCTCTATTAGGGTGGACTGTAAAGGCGCTCTGGTCCACAAGTGGCATGGTTAAGGACCATTCTACGAACATGTGTTCCCTCATATGATAGGAGGGCGATTGTTGATCATGTGAAGTGTGCTAATAACGACAAACATAAAACTTTAATGGACAAATAAATGAATTAAAGTAAACATTATAGTAGTTTCCCTCACTAAGTATTATGTACTCATTGCCCTCCTCTCAACCTTTTAGGTATAGCACTAAGACGAATAGTTCTCGGACCAGCTTTGTCTCGCCCCGACTCGATTTGGTCGGATCCCCATGATCAACCTGCCACTCTCCCGATTTATTAAAGGGTTTCCCCTTATTATAAATCATAAAGAGTAAGTCGTCCTTTAACCTGCACCTTTTCCTAGAATAACATGAATCAAAATTGTATAATAATTTAGATTTATCATACCTATCTCACAGGCGTCTTAGTTGATGGTCTTTAAGGGTAAACTTTCTGAAATCTCCTGAAAGGGATATAAGGGAGGGGGTGAGTATGACTACTCAGTGAATGGGTCTTAAAATTTTTTTATCTTTAGGAAATAATAAAATTTGGAGTATGCCAGACTCCTTTCTTTCAAAACCATTTCATTTGAAATCTTGGGTTTTATCACCATCTCCTTATTTAATCACGATGTGTCATCACCCAACACACATCCTTCATCATGAAGGTTAAACACACATTCACAGGTCAGTACGTCTAATGAACCCACTTGTGGCTTCGGAGCGACTTTACCGGCCATCCAGATAGAAGTACGTCCACTTCTACCCTAAGAATTAGTGGATGTTCGCAACATCCAACCCTCAATCCCAAAATCAATTCTTCGTGTCTGTATGAGGAGAGAGACCTCATCCCATCCCCACCCCGGTCTCATGCGCTTGGTGATACTCCAAATTTTGCACGGTCACCTAGTACGACGATCTGCCCTTATACACACAAGCGCATGATAGGTCGTCCAGTGCCCTTAGGACGCATCACTACCCCTCTTGGGCGTCTTGATGGTCCCGTAATCATAGTGCATGCACAATCAATATTTTCTTATCATACCATATAATTTGTGGTGCCACTGGTCCAACAGCCCCGACCCTCAACTCAACCTGCAGTTGTTTTTCTTGACTAGTCCGTCGACCTATCATGTCGCACTGCCGCTAGTTGACTGAATATGTCGGTCCTTTCTTGGTACTATGGCCAAACAATTCCTTTATTTAAAGTTTTATGGCATATAACTCATGTTTGTTTACGAGCTCCTGCTCGTGCCAACTGGCCTTGTGCCCACTGTATGAGTTTTTCAAAATCGAGCATATTAGCCCCCAAGTTCCAAAACTGAGGCCCCTGACCTATAAGAGCTATTTGAGCTCCCGTCAAGAAGGTCTCCCAAATAGTTTAAGCATTGGCACACAGTCAGGGGAGAGCACTTTCGACAAAAATATATTTTTAATTGTCCATTATACTGACTGGTATATGGACATCTCTGCTCACAACCGATGAACGAGTTTTCAACTTCCCTCGAGGAAGTTTAATCATACTAACCGGGTATGATCTACTTACTACCGGTAATTAGTTTTTCTGCATGATTTTCACATCACTACTCTAGGTTGTGATGTGTAAAATACCACTTGATAGTGGGTTTTCATTTCGAGGTACTTATCATCCCCAAATAGGTATGATATAAAATCACACTCAAAACCGGTAAGTGGTTTTTAACTTTAAGTTGTGCTCATCATCCCAACTAAGTATGATGTTAGTAAACCCACTCACTCATTAATGCCGTGAATTCCACTAGACCGGTTTTTTTATTTACGCGAGCTTGTCCTTGTTGGCATTCTTGGTACTTCGTATTCCTACACGATATGAACATCTCAGTTCATTATCATTTAGCCTAATAGCCTTTATTCATTCCAAATAAATGAGAAAGTCAAACTTTCATTTATTTACAATTAGGTCCCTAAAGTTATTTCTCTTAAAATTTAAGTCCCTAATGCTGGTTTTTCCTCAAATTGAGCCCTGAAACTTTTAAAATTTATCAAAAGACCTTAATTTATTCTATTTCACATAAGTGGTTTAAATTTCCAAATTTCCAATTTGGTCCCCCAACTTTTCCAAAATTACCACTTTGCCCTTCCTTTACAAAAATGGTGAATTTCACCCCAAAAATTCTAATATTTCTCAATTAGTCCTCTAACATTTTTATCATGCCCAATTGACCCTCCATTTTAGGAAATAGCATTTCAGTCCCTCAAATTTTTGAAAATCCCCAATTTCCCCCAATTTTCCCCCCAATTCCAACTATTTAATACAACCAAATTTGATTTTATCAAATTGACCGATCAAACACCTCTAATTGTTGAAAGTGAAGTTGAAATTGAGTTTCTCCATACTCATACGATTCCATAGAACTTTGAATCACGTGTTTTAACATCGGAACAAGCTCAAATGGAGCTTCACCAGATGTTCATCCTCTGGTGAAGGCACGGTGAAGGCACGACGGTCCGATGAAGGCACGACAATCTGAGCTTTTAATCTGGACAGATAGCTCTTGTCCTGAGGTTCATTCTATAATAAAAAATCAAATCAATTGATGCAAAATTGAGTTAGAATTTCATCATTGAAATTCTGTCGGTTCTCTCTCTAGCACTGACTGGAAATTGTAGAGGGAGCCAAATTGGCTTAACTTTCAGTCCTAATTCGGCTATGGGAGGGCTGAGGAAGTATTAGGAGGGCTTGATTTGGCCTGAGGAGGGCTCAAAATAGCTGATTTCAACTCGACTGAAGCAAGGCAGCTTCGATCCACTAGAGTTGCTTCATTATTCCATCACGCCAACACTTCTTCGGCAACCCTCAGAGGAAACAGAGACTACGAGCGTGTAGCTAACTTCTCCCCGGTTCTAAAGAACCCGAACTCACCTTCTTTGGGTCAGAAAAGACCCTATATTGGAGCTCTGATTTGAGCTTCACCAAAAAACTACGCAACTGAGAGAGAGTGAGCTTTTCAAGTGTGGAGAGAATGAATGGAGAGGGGGTATTTATATAGGAAGCTCGTGGACTTCTTGGTTGTCCGATTGAAACCTTTATGACAGGCATTGATGGCCGAAAACATATTGAACAAAGACATTTCCTCTTCGTCGGCGCTGCTTTGATTTTCCGGTGAGTAAACAATACTATCATCTGGAGGAAGAAGATGACAATGTTCCGAATCGGACCGAACAGGGTTCGAAGCTTAAACTGGCTGGTTCACCCCTCATTCGACCGAGCTTTTCAAATCTAAAAATTTCTAAATTCATCTAAATTCATTTTCTATCCAATGGTAGCCTCAAATCTTCAATTTGAATTATTTAAGCTGCCTAAAAATATAAATTTAGGATTCGGTTCAATAGTGGTTCAAACTAGTCCGAACCGGTTCACCTGAACCAGTTTGGTTTTCATCCCCAATTCCTTTACAAGTCCATTTCCATGACTTTTGTGACTTCTTAGGTCACTTAGGGTCCATAAAATTCTCGGTTTACCATCTCTTTATTGATTTTGGTTCATAAATTGACTCGGTCCTTAAACTGGTTTAATCCGGTCGGGTCCGGTTCACCCGAACCAATCTGGTTTTTCTCTCCCACTTTGTTCTAAGGTTCCTTCCAAAGGTTTATAAATCTCTTCAGGTAGCAAGGGATCCATAAATTTTCATGTTTACCCTTTCTCTATCGGTTTCAGTTCATGAACCGACTCAGTTCAATCCAATTGAATCCGGTTCATCTAAACTGGTCTAGTTTTTCTCTTCCAATTTTTCCTAAGGTTCTTTTCCAAGGTTTTATAAACCCTTTAGATCACCCGAGAGTTGTAAATTTCTAAATTGCCCATTTCCTAATAATCGAGTTTGTGAACCGGTTCGATTTTCTCACTCGGTTTGACAGGTTCTTTTCTGGTTTTCCTTATCTCAAAAGGGCGGGGTTTACAAGCTTGGACCCTTAAGCTACGCTTCCTACCCCCACTTATAGTAAGGGTTTGAACGTAGACACGCCTTTATCTTTCTTGCATCATTAGGGTAAGAATACCCGGATAATGCAAGAAAGGGTGGCAGGTTGATCACGAACCCCGATCAAACCGGGTCGTGGTGTGACATTGTGATTTCTTCCAGATTTCTTGGGACACTCGAGTGATATAAGGTACTGTCTGAGTACACCGCTGTGATGAGAAATGGTAAAATTAAGTCATATGTGTAAGGGGTATGTGCTAATGAGTGAAAGTTATTTTGTGGACATGACCTCAAATTCAAGTACATCCAACTGAGAGACGATGCTCATGGAGCATTGGTTGCGACCGAAAACACATGCTTCCAGATTCTCTGCTAGCTCGATTTGGTGTCGTCAGATATAATCTAATGTATGATTATGACAAAATTATCCATATCTTTTATGGTTTCTGAGTATCCCATGTGTGTGGTCCTGAGTAGCCCATATATTTTACAGGTTCTGAATATCCCATTTTGGCAGGCTGTAATTTGTCCATGTGTGTGTAATACCTGAGTTCCTTGTATTTGTTATATTAGTTCGATATAATGTGTTTTCTATGTAAACAACTTTGGAGATCAAGTGTAACACAATCATAAAGTATAATACAGTTAAAGGTGGCCTGAGTTAGGGGGTATCAAGATGCGAGATAAACAGCAAGAATCACAATTGTATTTGAGAAAACTAATAAAAAGTAAATTATGTTAGGTGATTTAAAGAGAATGTGTGAGTCGGAATTAATGTAGTAGTATGACATTAGTTCACATTCACTAACATGTGAGATGTCCACGTCTCTAAATAATCATAGATAAAAGCTAAGAATGCTAGATAAATAAGTGGAAGAATCTACTCAAAATGATAGTTTTCTAAGATAGTACTCTTAATCTACCTAAAAAATTTAAATTATGCTTATTATCAAATTACTATTTTCTCTACTTATATTGACAATTTTAGGATGGAATGTGAGTTATTAAATAAAAGTTTCAAATAGCTACTTCAAAATATAGAGAACCTTTTTATGGTATGGGTTTTTTTTTAGAATTAAGTGTTCAATTATACACTATATTAGTGAAATAATCGAATTGGTTTGTGATAATAAATATATTTATACTAATTTAATATATATATATATATATATATCAATCAACTAAGTAATATTAAAAATTATCCTTATAAATTGAGTTTATATGAATTGAAATAGATATATATAAATTTTGTATATGAACAAATACGGAACAAATTAGTTATTGAGGTTCATAAATTTAATATGATGGCCCACCTATGCGGTGCATTTATATTGTCTAATTTGTTCCCTAGCCACACTCATCTATAGAATTATTGTGGCATAAGCTCACCAGTACCACCAACATCACACGAATTAGGTAAGTGTAAAAATAGAATTAACTCTCTTAAATTTACATTTTCATTAAAAATGATAAAGCTAACTGAAACAATCAATATAGGTAGCTTAGAACATCAATAGGACGCTGTTCAAGTTGCTATGAACTCCTTGAGTTGTTTGCTTTTGAACTACATTAGCGTCAATGACCGAGATGTCGTCTCTAGTTAGTTCTTCACCTTGACCTGATTCCTGCTCGTTCAAATTTCAGTTCATGATCAAGCATGATAAACATTGTTCCAACCGACCTCAACTGAAGAGAGTTTACAATGGAATAGAGGGATGCTAGGGGGACCCCGTACATTAGTTTGAGAATTTTTTGAATGGTTTGGATAGGGAACAAATGTCTGGTACTAAAATGAAAATAAGTAAATGTTGTAGGACCCAAAAGTGAATGAGATTTATGTGGGGTCTTGTTAGGAGGCTAAAAAAAGTTTTAAGGCCAGTTGGAAAGTTTGGCGAATAGGCTAGCATGTTTTAGAATGCCTAGGCACCTATTTGCAAAAAAAAAAGAAAATTAAGGACTAAAATACAAATAAAAGTGTTTATATGACCAAAATGTACTTTTGGGGCAGTACAAGAATCTAAATATAATTAAAAAAAGTTTAGGAACTCATATAGGAAAAAGAATAGACAAATGAGTTTTGGGTTGGTTGTAAAGAAGTGGGGTAAAATTGTAATTTTACCCTAACTTTAGGACAATTCAATAATTTATATGAAATAGAAATTGGAAATGTTCTAAGGAATATTAAGGACTAGAATGATACTCAATGAAACATGTGTACCTAGATGAAAGACTTCGTAATGTCTAAAGTCTAAAAAAAGAAGTTTTAAAATATAATGACTAAATTGTAAATTTGGAAAAGTAAGGCCACTAAGTATCAAATAAGGAAATTTTAAGAACTCAAGCAAGTGCAAAGTTGAAAGATAATGATCTTAACCCCAATGGACTAGCATTAGAGAATGTTATAATAAGTGTTTGTTCTTGGGCTAGTAGGACGGGTAAACTGGTTTCATGGGGGCAAAATTGTAAATTCATGAGAGAATTTTGGTGTGTTTGTTTAAGAGTGCTAATAGTGAATTGATCTCATTGTCTTACTAATAAACATAGAGGAGCAATAGATTGCTCAAATCAAACCACTAGAGAAGAGATATTGGAACCCATCCGTAACGACCATTTTCTAGAGATTGAAGGTGAGTTGCAATATTGACGATGAGTACGATCAGTGGACTGGAGCACATTTTTTGGTTGCTTAAATAATTTATGGTAAATGATAGAAAGCTAGAGTTTAATACTAAAGTAAGAAGTGTAAAATGACTAAGTGTATGTCAACTAAAATAAATTTTCCTTTAAAATCTAAAAAGTAAGGAAATGTCGTGAGACTAGTGTATATATATTGTTTTACTGAGATCCTTCGGGGTCAAATATTAGTGTTATGTGCCCACTTTGGTGATTGGGGAAACATTCAAATAATAGACCACACTCTTGAAAATAATATGTTGTGTGCATTGAATTTGAGAGGGTAATATTAATGACCATACTCAATATAACATTGAATTTGGGCGGAGAGTGCCTTGTGAATATGACTATTGTAGTTTATTTTTGTATTTAAATATAGTATAGGAGGGGCAATAGCAACATAACTTTTGATGTAGTATCGACGTCTGAGTGAAATTGGAAAGGAAGGATAATGGGAGATGTTGTGTGTTGAACCCGTTCACTCAGACCAAAGAAACTAGGAGGAGAACCGACACCATTACCAAAAAAATGAGCCAATTTAATCAATATAAAATAGTAAAGAAGGGTTAATGTGCAAAATTGAAAAATTCAAAGTGACCAAAATTCACAAAACTTATGAGGAAGAACCAGGAAGTAGAATTGAGGATAGAATCGGAATGTTTTGGGGTGAACCCAACCCGAACCAGATAGAATCGACATGAACCATAGAGAACTGGTTCACAAATTCATTTATCTAGGTGGCTTAAAAATGTCAATTTGGGAAATTGAGACCACCATTAGATAGAAAATGAATTTAGATAAATTTAGAAAATTTTAAATTTTAGAAAAACGGTCAAACTGGGTCCAAACTTGCCAATTTTCAAATTTTGGATAGCAAACCAAGTCGGACCGGACCAGTCAACGAATCGGTCAATAGGGAACAAACAATGGTCAATAGACAGCTACCGCCCCGTCAGCTACCACATAGACAGGGCAACCAATTGGGGACTGCTACGTGTCTAGTCAATTGACAACTATCGTCCAATCAGCATGCCACACACACACGAGCAGCCAATGAGAGGTTGCCACGTGTCCGGTTAATAGGTCAAAGGTTGATGTGTCGGCCGAGCTGGCACTCTAAGTTAGAAAAATTGACCAATCATAGCACACTAGATGGCATAACCGCCACATCATTATCTTCAACCTTTAGAGATGTTGATAGAGAGAAGGGAGGAGAGAGAGACGTTGGAAAAGTTGGAGTCTCTCGTGACTCAAAAAACTCTCCAGTCAGGTTGCCAACAGCCGAGTCGGAGGATGAGTCTTACGCTAGCGAGTAGCCTGAACAGTTGTCGAGCTTCCTATATAAAGAGCACCTCTCCATTCATTCTCAGCATCCCACAATCGAGCGAAGAAGAAGAAGAGTGTGTTTTCCCATGAGCTGCAAATGAGAGCTCCAACAACGGGTGAAATCTCCACTAAAGAAGATCAGAAGGGTGACATTGAAATTGAGGAATTGTGCTCTAGCTCCAAACACTCTCAGAACGACCAGAGGATGCCCAGAGAAGTGTACAAGGGATCACATAGTGAAGTTGCTCTGGAGCTCAAAATAGCGAGCTCCTGCACGACCCAACCTTGACCATGTCGGCCCGCTGCCCATAGTGGTCATCTCTGACCACCTAATACCCCCCCCCCCCCCCCCCCCCCCACAACACCCTTACAGACCTCGATAAGCTCAATTTCGTCTCCCTTTATCGAAATTTCTAAGTTGCAGAGCTGCACCACCCAAAAACTCTCTTTTCAAATTCCCACATGATAGTAGTGAATTGTAGTAGGATTCGGTCCTACTAGGTCCCCCTCAACTAGATCTAATTACCCCCACCTCAAGCTCTGGCCATCGCCCCTCAATCGGTAAGATACACAAGCTTTCTCTCTCTACTGTAATTTCTCCAACGAAGCTTTGAGGAGACTTAAAACTCAACCAAATTCATAAATTCGAAGTGTAGGACGATTAATGGGAGCAGGATGAGACGAATTGAGGCAAGAATTGAAGAAATTAAGGACTTATAGGCCACCAATTGGACGAGGTAAGATCTGAAGGTTCATATGCTTGAATTGAGGAAGAAGATGACGTTAAATTTGGGGATTTTGGAGACCTTTTTGCAATTTTCAAAGCAATTGGAGGATTGAACAACAATTTCATGAAATTAAGGGTGTTTTCATGGAATTCAGCCCAATTGTGGGTCAATTGGGCAATTGAGGTAGAATAGGGCGCAAATTGGAAAATTTTAAAAAGTTACGGACCATATTGAATTTTTTGAAAAATTGAGGACTAATGGGCAATTTTGGTAAATTAAGGGCCAAGTAGTGAAATTAAAAGTGTTAAGGACCCCACAAGAATAATTAGAAACCCAAGGGGCTTAATGGAGATTAAAGAGAAATTAGGGACTTAGGTGCAATTTAAGTATAGTACAGGCCCCAAGTGCAAATATAAGAAAGTGTGTGACTTATTCATCACCATGTCCTTATACGAACATCCGTACTTTGTAGGAATGGATTAATCAAGCGCCGACCCCCAGAAGCGCATTGAGGAGAGAGATTCCACTGGCGCGACCCCACCAAAGTCATGGAGTGAGTGAGAAGCACTACGTCATCAATTCCAGTTAGAATGATGATTCAGCTTTGAAAATCATTTTCTCAGAATTAGCCTCCCTTGATTGGGTGACTCTGCTTAAAACATTTGGAAGCTAATTCTGAGCTTAGGCTCGAGATGTCAGTGTGCCCAAGGTCGATGGATACGAGCGTGAACCCGTCTAGAACGTATTTGTAATATATGATGCTAAAAGATCTAAATAATGAGTATTTTGTGTGATACCCATCTAGTCAAATCTGAGTTGTCAAGTTTGTTGGTCTGAACTGCTACTCTTCCAAAACTAGGTCGTCAAACCTGTTGGGCTAATACGTGTGGACCAATAGACCGTTGCATTGGAGGGCCAAAGATAAATGCTAAAATTAAAAAAAAAAACTATTGATTGTGCATGCTTTGTGGCGTTCCGGCCACCAGGACACTTGACATGAGGTAGTGATGGAGCCTAATGACTGCTGGACAACCTAGGGTACATAAGAGCGGCTTTGTCGTTTAGTAGTTCGTGAAGCCGAGTAGCTTCCTGTGCATGGAGGCCGAGTCAGTACGGGAAATGAGGTCTTGTCCCACTAAGCAGACTTGGTGAAGTAATTAGGGTTTGAGTGTCAGACTATTGATGTTCACTCAAACTCTGGATAGAGGAAGTGCACTCTGGCCCACAAGTGGCACGGTCAAGGACCATTATACGAATGTGTGTTCACTCTTATGATAGGAAGGCGTTCGTTGATCATGTTAAGCATGCAAATAATGGAAAATATAAAACTTTAATGGACAGATAAATGAATTAAATTAAACATTATAGTAGTTTCCCTCACTGAATATTATGTACTCATTGCCCTCTTCTCAGCCTATTAGGTATATCACCAAGACAAAAAGTTCTCGGTCCAACTTGGACACTCAAGTTACGCTTTCTACCCTCACTTATAGTAAGGGTTTGAACGTAGACACATCTTTACCTTCCATGCATTATTAGGCTAGGAATACCCGGATAATGTAGGAAAGGGTGGCGGGTTGATCACGAACCCTGATCAAACCGGGTCGGGGCATGACATTGTGAATTCTTCCAGATTTCCTAGGACACTCGGGTGATATATAAGTACTGTTCGAGTGCACTGCTGTGACGAGAAATGGTAAAATTGAGTTGCATGTGAAAGGGGTATGTGCTGACAAGTGAATGTTATTTTGTCGACATGACCTCAAATTCAAGGACATCCAATTGAGAGAAGATACTCATGGAGCGTCAGTTGTGGCCGAGCACACATGCTCCCAGACTCTTTGCTAGCCTGATTTTGTGTCGTTAGATACAATCTGATGCATGGTTATGGCAGAATTATCCATGTCTTTTACAAGTTCTAAGTAGCCCATGTGTGTGGTCCTAAGTAGCCCATGTATTTTATAGGTTGTTAATAACCCATTTCGGCAGACTATGAGTTATCCATGTGTGTGAAGTACCTGAGTTTCCGATATTTGTTATATTACTTTGATATAATGTGTTTTTTGTGTAAACGACGGAGATAAAGAGTAACACAACCATATAGTATAGTACAATGAAGGGTGGCCTGAGTTAGGGATATCAAGATGTGAGATAATCCATGAGAATCACAATTGTATTTCAGAAACCTAACGAAAAGTAAATTATGTTAGGTGATTTAATGAGGATGTATGAGTCAGAAGTAATGTAATGGTATGAAATAAATTCTTATTCACTAACTTGTGAGATTAGCTCGTCTTTAAAGAATCGCAAATAAAAACTAAAAATACTAGATAAATAAGTGGAAGAATCTAATAAAAATAATAGTTGTATAAGATATTACTCGTAATCTACCTAAAAAGTTTAAATTATACTTATTATCAAGTTACTATTTCTATACTTATATTGACAATTTTAGGATCGAATGTGAGTTATTAAATAAAAATCTTAAGTACCAACTTCAAAATATAGAGAATCTTTTATTTGTAGTATTGGTTTTTTTAAATTAATTGTTAAAATATATATTATGTGAGTTGAAATAATCGAATTGGATAGTGATAATAAATATATTTATACTAATTTAATATATATATATATATATCAATTAGGTAATATTAAAAATTATCCGTATAAATTGAGTCTATATGAATTAAAGTAGATATATATAAATTTTGTATATGGACAAATACGGAACAAATTGGATATTGAGGTTCATAAATTTAAAATGATGGCCCCCCTATGGGGTGCATATATATTGTCTAATTTGTTCGTTAGCCACACTCGTCTTTTCTTTATGCAATTACTTTAATCTAAGATCATCGCCGTTGTCTATACGATTCTTGTCGGTTCTTTACGGAACAAAAGAAAAATAGAAAAAGTACTATTTCATGTTTGTTATATTTGGCAAGGTTCGGAAGAAGTTAGACAAATCTTGTCGTTTCCCAAGGCTTCATAAATTTATTGTAAAGATTCCAAATGGGCGGTGCACAGACCATCATACTAAAAATTCGATGGGAATTCAATCGTTATATAGGATTTGTTAATCTCATATAACCATTAATAGATAACATATTAATACCAAACTTTCAACTTGAAAAATCTGTCTTTTATCGGTATATGTAAATTGATTAGCTCAATTCTATGATATATATATATATATACTCAATACCATTGTTCAAAATATTTCAGAGGCTATGTGAAATTTACATTTTATAAATTATTAGTTCTTCAAATTTGAAAAATTATACGTATACTTCAATTCAATTTATATACGTTGAAATATACAAATAATAAAATTATGTATAATATTTTGAATGTAAAATTACATTTATTTTGGAGGGAATGGGGAATGATGGTGAAATACGTTAAACACCGTGTTGGCAGGTGGTTATGCAAAAAAATGTGGAAGAGTGATGAGAAGGGTGCTGTTGTGTAGAGTATGGGTGAACATAATTATTTTTACTTTCTACAATCATAATCATAATAAGAGTTCACTAACATTAAGTTTGAATTACAATTGGCCAAAATTGGTGGACAAAATTATTGGTGAGAAGATCTATTAGTTGGTTGTAGGTGCTGAATAACCGAATGTAAAACAGGTTAGAATGAACACATTAATAAATACAATTATAATTAATTTTAATATATTTAATATGTACATAAAAAATAAGTTTAAGACTACGATAAATATTGGAATTTCGGCGACTAGAAATACACCATATGTTACAAAAGTGATTTTCGCCCTTAACTACTTTCCCATTGTGATAAATATTCAATAGAATCATGATCGTATAAGCTTACCATTGCCACCAATATCACATGAATTAGGTAAGTGTAGAAATAGAATTAAATCCCTTAAATTTTCGTTTTCAATAAAAATGATAAAGATAACTAAAACAAGCATTATAAGTGGCTTAGACTACCTATGAACTCTTTGAGGTGCGTGCTTTCGAACTGCATCATCGTCAATAACTGAGATATTGTCTCTAGTTAGTTCTCGACCTTAACTTGATTCCTACTCATTCAATTTATGAACTGACCTCAATTAAAGAGAGTTTAGGATGGAATAGGGGGATGTTAGGGGGACCCTGTATATTAGTTTGAGAATTGTTGGACATGGTTTGAATAGGGAAAAATGATGGGCACTAAAATAAAAATAAATAAATGTTGTAGAACCCAAAAATGAATTAGCTTTATGTGGGGTCTTCTTAGGAAGTTAAAGAAAGTTTTAAGGCCAATTGCAAAGTTTGGTAAATTTTGGGGAATAGGGTAACATGTTTTGGAATGCCTATGCACCTATTTGTAAAAAAATAAAAATTAAGTACTAAAGTGCAAATAAAAGTATTTATATGACCAAAATGTGCTTTTTTGGCAGTACAAGAACCTAAATATAATTAAAAAAATGTTTAGGGACTCATATGGGAAAAAAAATAGTCAAATGAGTATGGAGTTGGTTGTAAAGAAGTGGAACAAAATCGTAATTTTGCCCAAACTTTGGGATCATTCGATAATTTATACGAAATAGAAATTAGAAATGTTCTAAGGAATATTAAAGACTAGAATGAGACTCGGTAAAACTTGTGTATCCAAATGAAAGACTTCGTAAGGTTTTAAGTCTAAAAAAAGAAGTTTTAAAATATAATGACTAAATTGTAAATTTGGAAATTTAATGCCACTAAGTGGCAAATAAGGAAATTTTGAGAACTCAAGTAAGTTCAAAGTTAAAAGATGATGATCTTAACCCCAATGGACTTGCCTTAGAGAATGTTAGAATAAGGGTTAGTTCTTTGGCTAGTAGGTTGGGTAAACCGAACCTGTGGTGTGCAGAATCGTAAATTCATGAGAGAATTTTGGTGTGTCAGTTTAAGAGTGCTAATAGTGAACTGATTTAATTGTCTTGCTAATAATCATATAGGAGCAAGAGATTGCTCAAGTCATACTACTAGAGCAGAGATATTGAAACCCATCTGTAACGAACATGTTCTAGAGAATGAAGATGAGTGGGAGTATTGACAACAAGTCCGACTGGTCAATCGGAGCATGTTGTTTGTTGCTTGAATGATTTATAGAAAATGATAGAATGCTTGACTTTAATACTCATGTAAGAAGTGTAAAATGAATAAGTGGATGCACAATAAAATAAATTTTCCTTGAAAGTCTAAAAGTAAGGAAATGTTGTGAAACCAATGTATATTATTTTGCTGAGATCCATTGGGGTCAAATATTGGGGTTGTGTGCTCACTTTGCTGATTGGGTAGACAATTAAATAATAGACCGGACTCCAAAAAATGATATGTTGTGTGCATTGAATTTGAGACAATCAAATTAATGAATATACTCAATATGATATTAAATTAGGGCATAGAATGCCCCATGAATATGATTATTGTGATTTATATTTGTATTTAGATATCAGTATAGGAGGGGGGTACTGGCAGCATACCTATTGAAGTAGTATCAATGTTTGAGGTAAATTGGAAAGGGAGGATAAGGGGAGATATTATGAATTCTTATAGATTTTCTTGGACACTCGGGTGATATACAGGTACTGTTTGAGTACACCGCAATGACGAGAAATGGTAAAATTGAGTCGCAAGTGTAAGGGGTATGTGAGGATGGGTGAAGGTTATTTTGTGGACATGACCACAAATTCAACTACATCCAACTAAGAAATAATGCTCGTGGAGCATCTGTTGTGGTCGAGAACACATTCTTCCACACTCTCAGCTAGCCCAATTTGGTGTCGTCAAATACAATATGATGCATGATTATGGTAGAATTATCCATGTGCTTTACGAGTCCTGTGTACCCATGTATATTACAAGTTGTGAACATCTCATTTTGGCAGGCTGTGAGTTGTCCATGTGTGTGATGTACCTGTGTCATGACCCGACCCAGTTTGACTGGGTTGCTATGAACAACCTGCCACTCTCTTGAACTTCGAAAAGGGGCTCCTCTGGGAGATCAAGAGAGTTAGGCATAGTACCTGTCATATTTTCCCAAGATAACATTTAACAAATTTGAAACTTTAAATTAAGTACCTTGGTTGGGATCTGGGGAGGAAAAGTCAGTGTATCGTGTTCCTTCCTAAAAATGTCTAGAGGGAGGGGGTGAGTTCGATGACTTAGTGAGTGGGGAAAAATCTTTTATGACGATTCAATTCAACAATTTTAATTATTTTATATTTCAATAGTTTCTTTTGTATTTCTCAATTTCACATCAACATCCGCCCTCCTATCATAGGAGTGATCACACATTCGCAGAAAGGTCCTTGACCGTCCCACTTGTGGACTGGAGCACCTTTATCGTCCACCCTGATAGAGGTGCACTGCCTCTACCTAGAGTTTGAGTGGAAATCAATAGTCCAACCCTCAAACCCTAATCACTTCACCATGTTCACTCATTGAGACGAGACCTCATTTCCCCTACTACCTCAGTCTTCATGTGCAAGAAGCTACTTGGCTTCACGACCTACTAAATGAGAGAACTGCCCTTACGCACCCTAGGTAGTCAGTAGTCCTTGGGCTGCCTCACTACCTCATGCCAAGTATCCTGATGACCCGAACATCATAGCACATGCACAATCAATAGTCTTTTTGAATTATAGCATTTATCATTGGCCCTCTAGCGCAACGGTTTGTCAGCTTGGCTTTGGCCCACACGTATTGGCCCAACAGGTTCAATGACCTGGCTTTGGCAGAGTAGTGGTTTGGCCAACAAGCTCGACAACTCAGACTTGGATCGATGGGCATCACACAACATTCACATTATTCAAGTCTTTTATCATCATATATCACATATCCATTCTAGATGGGTCCACGCCTGTATCCATCAACCTTGGGCCCACTAGCATCTTGAGCCTAATAGCGGAATTAGCTCCCAAATGTTTTATGCAAAGTCATCTAGTTAGGGGAGGCTAATTCTAAGAAAATATTTTTCAAAGTTGAACTGTAATTTCAACCGGAATCAACGTAATAGTAGTTCCCACTCACCTGATAATCTCGGTGGGGTTGTCCCGATGAAGTCTAGCCTCACGGTCTCTTTCCGAAGGCCAACGCTTGAGTAATCTACTCCTACATGGCACCATGGATGGGCGGTTGAACATAACTTGGAGTGTAAGGAACCAACCCTTAATCAGGAACTCCTCGAAGGAAGGATAAGGAACAAAAAGGGGATTAGAGGACAGTGAAGGATTAAGGATGGACAACCATACCAATATTAGAAGGGCGTAAGAAAGGAATGAAGGAAAAGACTTCAAGGAGCATTAGGGAGAATGGACATGGAAATTCCAGGACGGAAGTCCCAAAGAAAAAAGGAGAAAGGTAGGAAGTGAGACCATAAAAAGGAAATTCTCAAGCTAAGGAACCAACGAGTGGATCATAAGAGGTTTAACCCAAAATAAGGAATATAAAAAGGGGCATAAGTGGTTAAGGATGTCTTAGGATGGCAAGTGCAACATGTTTTGGAAAAAGTAGAGAAGCCAAATAGGAGTTTCAGACCAACATAGTGGAAGGAAGCATATCGCAACAACGAGATAGTCAAGGAAAATAAATGATGCCCTAAGAAGGACTAGGAAGTAGTAAGAACTACACCCTAAAAAGGGCAATAGGATGGAGAAGAAAACTCAAGAGACAACTATCTCAAGATAATTAGATAAGGAGAATTGTAGGGACGAGGTAGTTAACGAACTAACCCTTATAAAAGTCATAAATTTAAAACTCCAGCAAGAAGGGAGAGGTGGAAAGGCCAAACTTTTGGGAAATAAAGATGAAGGAAATACTTAAAGTGATCAATGAGCAAGACCGGATTAACAATCAAATGCCATGAGAAGGTTAAGTAAACCTCTCGCAAGATGATCAAGAGATCTAGAAATAAGGAGGATGTGAGCTCTTCCTAAAAGAAATAGATGTGTACTGGGGTACAAGTGAGAACTTGTGCCCACAAGGTTTCAAGAATAAAGGTAAGCAGGTGAGGGTGGCATCAAAGGATAACATTTAAGGTTAGATGTCCTCAAGGGTGAATGAAAAGAGAATTCTAGGAGAAAAGAGTAAGAATCCTCCCACGGAAGGAAATCCTAGGAGGGGTACATGTCCCAACTAAGAGGTAATGGAACCAAGTGACGAGGGATGAGAAGATTAACTTACAAATGAAGTGCATGTTAGGGTTAAAGAACCAAGGGAAGCATACTAGGAGCACCCAAGGAATTAGTTAAACCCAAGGTAAAAGTAAGTAGGAAGATAACATCAAAAGTTGTTGTACAAGTAAGAAAGGAGTAGACTGCCCATAATAAAGAAATAGAGGATAGAACATATGAGAAACCTTGGAGAAGTAAGCCCTCCAATTAAGAAGTGATTAAGGGAAATGAACACTGATATCAAGACTAGTCATTGTCCACACTCGCTTAATGGAGTCTAAAGAGTGGATGGCTGGGCATAGTGTGGAGTACATGAAATAAGACCTAATAATCAGAAGTTCCTCAGATAAGGAATAAGGGATGAAATGGAAAATTTAAGACAATGGGGGATTGAAAGCAGGCAAGTGCCCAATGTAGAAAGGGTATAAGGAGGTGAAGAAAGGAAACCTTCAAAGGAACGGTGAGAAGGTTGAACATGTGACTCCTAAGGTGATAATCTCTACTTTGAAGGACATAGTAGGGAATGAAACCGTAAAAAGGGAACTCCCCAATCAAAGCAATCAACATATAGACCAAAAGGGATCAACTCAGAATAAAGAATCATGAAATGGTCACGAGTGAGTAAGAGTGGATTAAGGAAAGGGAACACTGTTGAATAAAGGAAACCACTAGAAATGAGGAAGGATATGAGAAGTGAAGAGTCCCAGCATGTCGATAAGTCATCGGGAAACCCAATGATTGGAACCATAAAAACCTAATAAGAATGTTGGGAAAAGGAGAGTAGGTAGGGAAAATTGACACGGTTATGTAAGACATGGAATCATGGGCATGAAGGATGATTGTATAATGGTAAAGGTAGTCAAGGAATACTACTAAACGAAAAGAGGGACAAAACTATACGATCCTCGAAAGGTTGGAAAGTTGAGAACAACCATCAAGGAAGTATTCTAGAATCCTAATAGATAAAGACAAGTTCTAGAACATGTCGTGCTGTAAGGGACATGTACACCCAATAGTCTTGGCGGTAAATGTGACTAAAATAAGGAAGAGTCAGTTAGTTAAGCATAACAAGGTCAAACATAAAATTTGGACCAAAGTTGTAATAAACAACAGATGGAGGAAAGGTCAAAATAGGATGAAAAGGTAATAACACTGAAATCCATGAAAACAAGTATGTAACACTCGAAAGAGCACCGAGCTAAGGGTTTCAACGACTAGGAAGATAACTAGACATGGGAATGATTTGACATTTTGAACTCCCAATCCTAAAATCCTAGGCAAGAAAACTCAAGAGGAAGAATCTTGCCCTAAGTAGAGGAAGAAGTGAACCTAAGGATATACTTTTGTACTCATAGGAAAGATCTGTCTAGTTATGATAAACATAATGTAGTGAGTAAACATTTGAAAGAAAAAGAAATTCCTTAAGTGTGTGATTTAAAGGGGCTAAGTGAAAGAACAACCAAAGTATTAGCATATCAAGCGAACCCCGAGTTGACATCAAGGGGAAAATTATTCCCGATGTGAAGGATGCTGATGTAGTTTTGGGGGCAAAACTCCTAAAAGCAGGGGGGGAGTTGTAAACCTCGTCCCTTAAAGATAAGAAAAATCGGGGAAAGAACTAGTCAACTCAAGAGAGAAAACCGAACCGGTTCATGAACCTTAACCGAAATAGAAAGGGAAAAATGGAAAATTTACAAATCATGAGTGACCCAAAGAGTCATAAAATCCACATAAAGGAACCATGGGACAAATAGGAAGAGAAAACCAGACCAGTTTAGGTGAACCAAACCTGAACCGATTTGAAACTGTTTGAACTGGTTTTAACCATCATTGAACTGGTTACTAAATTCATTTTTCTATGTGGTTTAAAATATTTAAATTAGGGAATTAAAGCCACCGTTAAACAGAGAATGAATTTAGAAATTTTGAATTTTGATAAAACCTGTCGAATCGGGTTTGAACCGGCCGATTTACGCATGTAACTAATTGGATCGGTCCGGTCCGGTTCAGAACAGTGTCATCTTCTTCCTTCAAGTGACAACTCTGTTCATTAAATGCATAAAATGGATCATGCCGACGAAAGAAAGATGGCTTCAATTAGGTCATTTTAGAGAGAGGATAAGCTTGACCCAGATGTGACACAGTCAGGTAGAGAGTCCCTGAGCTCCCTATATAAAGAGCTCATCTCCATTCATCTTACTCACACCTAAAATCTCCATTCTCTCTCAACTGTTCCATTTTCTTGTGAAGCTCAAACCAGAGCTCTGACTTGGGCAGTTTTTTGAGCCTCAAAAGGCAATGTCAGTTCTTTAGATTTTGGGAGAAGTCAGCTACTTGACAGTAATCTCTATTCGAATCAAGGATCATCGAAGAAGCGCTTGCAGAATTAAACAGTGAAGCGGCTTCGAAGGATCGAAGCTGGTATGTTTTCGCAGATTTGAAATTGGCCAAATTCAGCCCTCCCAACATCCCTAGAGCCTTCATACGACCTCAACTGTGTTGAAAGATAAGCCAATTCGACCCTCCTTAGTCATTGCAGGTCGAAGTTAGAGAGAAAAACTACAAAATTTCAATGACGAAATTCTCCCTTGATTTGAGGTCAATTATAGAAATTCTTGATCCTAGAAGGTACCTTAGGAAGAGGGCTACCTTCCCCGATAGAGTGATCGGACCGCCGCACCTCCAATGATAAGCTTTCGAAGCTTTCTCTCTCTACGCACAATTTTCCAACGAAGCTTTGTTTGAGGTCAATCCGGACCCAAATGACATAGTTCATAGCTCAATTGAATCGTATAGAAGTGTAGGAACTAATCCATACCTTCAATTGGAGCAATTAACCCCAATTGAATGGCCAATTTGAAGAAATCAAATTGGGTCATTTTGAAGGAGACAAATTAGGGGAAACTTTTGGGAAAATTTGGGGATTTCGTAAAATTGAGGGACCTCTTTGCAATTTCCCAAAATTGAGGTCCAATTAGCCATGAAAATGATGTTAGAGGACCAATTGGTCAATTTTTGAAACATTTGGGGTGAAATTACCTTTTTTTGGAAAGTAGGGGAAAAATAGTAATTTTTGAAAAGTTGGAGACCAAATTGGAAAATTTGAAAATATGAGCCCCTATACAATTTTGAGTAAAATGAGGACTTAAAGTGAATTTTGGAAAGCTTGGGACTCAAATTGGGTAAAAGTTGGCATTAGGGACCTAAAGTTAAGAGAAATGAACTTTAGTTACCTAAGTGCTGCAATTTATTGAGAATTTGTGAGCCTAGGCTTTTATGCCAAACTGTAATTGATAAGTCTACCAAAATCGTGTAGGTACACGTGTGATGAGAACGCAAGCAATAGAAAGCTCACATAGACTTGGAAACCGACCAAGGACGAACACGTGACGGTTATCAGTTGAGTGGGCTTATTTGCATCATACCAAGTTGGGATGATGAGCACATTATAAATAAAAAACCACTTGTAAGTGGAATTTTAACATCCCGCCCGGTTGAAGTGATGTGCGAACTAAGCTAAAACCTACTTACCGGTTGTAAGTAGATGAAATCATACCCGGTTGGTATGATGAACTTCCTTGAAAAAGGAGAAACCCGCTTGCCGGTTGTAAGCAGAGGTAGTATCTTCACACCGGGTTGGTGGGATGAAGTGAAAGTTTATTTTGTTTGAAAATTTCTTCCCTGACTGTGTGCCAATGCTTAAACTCTTTGGGAGTCCTTGATGGGAGCTAGAACAACTCAGATAGGCCAGATGCCTCAATTTTTGAACTTATGGGGTTAAATTCACAGTTTTTGGAAAATCACGTGTAGTTGTCCCAAGGCTAGTGGGCATGAGCAAGAGCTTGTTAACAAACTTGAATTGAGAAAGTCATGAAAACTCTAATGAAATTGATCTGTGATTTTTCCATGGTACCAAGTCAGGACCGACAATACCCGATGGACTAGCGGCAGTACGTCAGGGCCAAGTCGATGGACCGACCTAGACAAACAGTTTCAGGTGAGGTTGAGGGTCGGGGTCGTTGGATTAGTGGAACCAAAGATAAATGGCTATGTGAAAACTATTTTTTTGGGCATGCACTTGAGGTACAGGACCATCAAGACGCCTAAGAGGGGTAGTGATGCGTCCTAGGGGCTACTGGTCATCATGGTGGAGATAAAGGTAGTTTTTCGTGCTTGTAGTCGGGAAGCTCAACGTAGCTTCTTGCGCATGAGACTGGGGTGGGGTCGGGATGAGGTCTCTGTCTTCATATGGACATGGAGTTGCTTTCGGTTGTGGGGATCTGATGTCAAGAACATCCACTCAGACTCAGGATAGAAGTGGACGGACATCTATCTTGGTGTCTGGTAAAGACGCTACTAGCCACAAGTGGGTGCAGTGGATGGGCTACTGCTGCGAATGTGTGTTTCCTTCCTGATGAATGGTGTGTATTGCCTGGTAAACACAACTAATGTGGAATTGAGGAAAAAGGTTTTTGAAAACTAGAATATGAAGAAAAATCCTTCTTAAAGAAATGAAAAACTTGGCAAACATTGGACACTCATTTTCCTTAATACTCGCTCCCAACACCCACTCACTGAGTTGTAGAACTCGCCCCTCCCTTTTTTTTATGCCTTTTAGGTAACTAAGGAGAACCAACCCTAAAGATCTTCCTGTAGTCAAAATATACGACATGTATGATCAATTTAATGCATGCAGTTTTGTATAATGTTATTCCAGGAAAAAATAGGAGAAATGACGCCTTCCTTACAGTTTAGAAAAGGATGAAAACTCTTCATAGACCAAACGGAGTGACGGGTTGTGCACAGGGATCTGACCAAACTAGGTTTGGGCATGACAAAATGTACCTTGAGGGTCTAAGCTTGCTGGGCACTTTCCGTCATGGTGCTAGTCCTAAAAGGTGGAGAGGAGGGGAGTGAGTACATAATACTCAGTGAGGGAAACTACTATAATGTCTAATTTAATTTATTTATTTGATCCATTAAAGTTTTCCATTTGTCGGTATTCACACACTTCACATAATCAACAACTGCCCTCATATCATAGGAAGGATCACACATTCATAAAATTGTCCTTAACTGTGCCACTTATGGACCAGAGCGCCTTTATTTCCACCCTAATAGAGGTGCAGTGCCTCTACTTAAAGTTTGAGTAGACATCAATAGTTTAACACTCAAACCCTGATCACTTTATCATGTCCGCTTAGTGGGAAGAGACCTCATTTCCCTTAGTGCCTTGGTTTCCATAAGTAGAAAGCTATTGGGCTTCACGATCTACTAAATGATGTGTCATGCCCTGACCCGGTTTGGTCGGATCTCTGTGATCAACCCACCAATCTCCCGATTTATTAAAGGGTTTCCCCTTGTTATAAATAGTAAAGAGTAAGACATCCTTTAAACCTGCACTTTTTCCTGGAATAACATAAATCAAAATTGTCACGCCCCGACCCGGTTTGGTCGGATCCCTGTGATCAACCTGCCACTCTCCCGGTTTATTAAAAGGTTTCCCCTTATCGTAAACCGTAAAGAGTAAGGCGTCCTTTAACTTGCATCTTTTTCCTAGAATAGCATAATCAAAACTGTATAAAATTTAAAACTTTACATACCTGTCTTATAGGCATCTTAGTTGACGGTCTTTAAGGGGAGGCTTTCCGGGATTTCCTGAAAGGGATATAAGGGAGGGGGTGAGTACGACTACTCAATGAATGAGTTTTTAAAAGCTTTTTACTTTTAAGAAAAACATTTATAGGGAGTGTGTCAGCCTTTGTTTTCAAAAATCCCATCATCTAAAAATTTGGATTTTTCCATTATTTCTTAGTTACTACGGTGTGTAATCACCCAACACACATCCTTCATCATAAAGGTTGCACACATTCTCAAGTCAGTATCACTACTAAACCCGCTAGTGGCTTCAGAGCGACTTTTCCTGCCACCCGGATAGAAGTACGACCACTTCTACCCTATGAATGAGTGGATGTACGTGACATCCTACCCACAATCCCAAAATCACTTCTTCATGTCCTTATGAGGATAGAGACCTCATCCTATCCCCACCCCGATCTCATGCACTTCGTGCTACTCCAGATTTCGCACAGACACCTGGAACGACGAACTACCCTTATAGCCACCAGGTCGTCCAGTGCCCTTAGGACGCATCACTACCCCTCATGGGCGTCTTGATGAACCCGTACTCATAGTGCATGCACAAACAATGTTTTCTTATATTGCCATGTAATATGTGGTGCCACTAGTCCAACGGCCTGGACTCTCAACTCAACCCGCAACTGTTTGTCTTGACTAGTCCGTCGACCTGCCATGTCGCACTGCCGCTAGTTGACTGAGCATGTCGGTCCTATCTTGGTACCATGGCCAAACAATTCACTTATTAAGTTTTATGGCACATATATCATGTTCATTTACGAGCTCCTGCTCGTGCCAACTGGCCTTGGGCCCACTGTACGAGATTTTCAAAATCGGGCATTTAGCCCCCAAGTTCCAAAATCGAGGTCCTCGGCATATTAGAGCTATTCAAGCTACTGTCGAGAAGGTCTCCCAAATTGTTTAAGCATTGGCACATAGTCAAGGGAGAGCACTTCCGACAAAAATAGGTTTTTACTGTCTATCATACCGACCGGTATATGGACATCTTTGTTCATAACCGATGAACGGGTTTTCAACTTCCTTCGAGGAAGTCTCATCATACCAACCGGGTATGATCTACTTACAACCCGTAAGTAGTTTCTTTCGCATAAATTTCACATCACTTTATCTAAGTAGTGATGATTAAAATACCACTAAATAGTGGATTTTTATATCGAGGCACTTATCATCCCCAAGTGGGTATGATGTTAGTAAACTCATTCACCCGTTAATGCCGTGAATTCCACTAGATTGGTTCTTTGTATTCACGCGAGCTTGTCCTTGCTGGCGTTCCCAGTATTTAACGTTCCTACACGATATGAACAACCTTGTTCATTATTACTCGGCATAACAGCCTTCATTCATTAATGAATGAAAAAACCCAAACTTTTAGTTATTTGCAATTAGGTCCCTAAAGTTATTTCTCTTTAACTTTAAGTCCCTAATGTCAATTTTCCTCAAATTGAGTCCTGTAACTTTTAAAATTTATCGTGGGACCTCAATTTATTCAATTTCACCAAAAGGGGGTTTAATTTTCCATATTTCCAATTTGGTTCCCCAAATTTTCCAAAATTACCATTTTTCCCTTCTTTCACAAAAATGGTAAGTTTTTCCCCAAAATTTCCAAAATTCTTCAATTGGTCCTCCAACATTATTTTCATGCCCAATTGACCCTCAATTTCATAAAATTGTATTTTGACCCCTTTGAATTTCGAAAATCCCCAAATTTTCCCCCAATTTCAACTCTTCAACACTACCGAATTTGATTTCATTAAATTAACCGATCAAACACTTCTAATTATTGAAATTGGAGTTGAAATTGAGTTCCTGTATGTTCATACGATTCTAAGAAACTTTGAATAGTAGATTTTAACATCAGAACGAGGTCAAATGGAGCTTTGTCGGAAAATAGACTATAGAGATAGAAAGCTTCGATTACTCACTAGTGAAGGCACGACAGTCCGAGCTTTCGATTTGGGTAGATAGGTCTCGTCCTGAGGTTCATCCTAAAATCAAGTATTGTATCAATTGATGCGAAATTGGATTAGAATTTCGTCATTTAAATTCGGTCGACTCTCTCTCTAGCACCGATCGAAATTATAAAGGGGAGTCGAATTGGCTTACCTTTCTGTCCTAATTCGGCCGTGGAAAGGCTGAGGAAGTGTTGGGAGGGCTTGGTTTGGCCTGAGGAGGGCATGAAATGGCTGATTTAAGCTTGGCCGAAATAGGGCAGCTTCGGTCCGCCGGAGTTGCTTCACTATTCCAGCATGTCGGCGCTTCTCCAACAATTCTCGGATTGACTGGAGTTTGCTATCAAATAGCTGTCTTCTCCCTGGTTCTAAAGAGCCCGACCTTTGTTTAAGTCGAAGCTCTGGTTCGAGCTTTACCGGGAAATGGAGCATTAGAGAGAGAGAGAGAAGTGTGCATGTGTGAGGAGAATGAAATGGGGATGACCTCTTTATATAGTAGTAAAACCCGTGTATTAAATGGGTGAGATTTATTACTAGTATTATTTTTGCCATAAATTATTGGTATTAATTCCAATAATTTAATTTTGATATTAATTCCAATAATTTAATTTCGATATTAAATTATTTATATTAATTTCAATAATTTAATTTAGGTATTAAATTATTAGTATTAATTTCAATAATTAAATATATATTAATTGATGGCTATTTATGATAAGCCGTTCGCATAAAAATTTTTTATCGAAATTTGAGTTACGAAAAAATCATACTTCCTAGGAGGTCACCCATCCTCACATCCTCACACTACTCCCAGGTAAGCACGCTTAACTTTAAAGTTCTTATAAAATCTAGTTCACCTGGACCAATTTAGTTTTTGTTTTCTAGTTTGTCTTAAGTTTCTTTTCCAATGTTTAATAAATCATTTGGATCAACCGAAAGTTGTAAATTTTCATATTGCTTATTTCCAAATGTAAATCGGTTTGGTTTTCTTATTCGGTTTGACCGGTTCTTTTCCCGGTTTTCCTTAACTCAAATGTGCGGGGTTTACAACTCTCCCGTCCTTTTAGGAGTTTTGTCTCCAAAACTTAGTTAACATCCTTGCATGAGCAATCATTTCCTTTGATGCCCCTTTGGTGTTTTCTTAACATGCAAAGTCTTCTCTTGTTCTTTTAATTAGTCCTTTTTACATCCTTCACTTAAGGAATTTCTTTTCTTTTATATTATTTACTCCCTCCATGGAGTTTATCATAACGAGACATACCTTACTTCAGGGTATATTCTTAGATTTATATCTTTCTTTGCTTAGAGCACATTCTTCCCTTTGAGGTTCTATACTCAAGATTGGAAATTCCAAGATGCCTAACCATTCCCATGTCTAGTTAACCCCTTGGTCGTTGAAACCTTTAGCTCAATGTTCTTTCGGGCGTTACGTACTAGTTGCCACAGTTTTCTTTATTCTCACTTTTTCATCTCATTTTGACCCTTCCTTCATTCGTTGTCTATTATAACTTCAGTCCAAATTTTTATATTCGATCTCGTCATGCTTATTAGCCGACTCTTCCTTACTTTGAGTCATATTCTCCTCAGGATTGTTGGGCTTACATACCCCTTACAGAATGGCATTTTCTAGAACCTGTCTTTGTCCATTAGATTTCTAGAACATCTCCTTGAGGGTCTCTCTTAGCTTTGTTTTTTTTTTACCTTTCAGGGATCATATAACTTCATCCCTCTTTTCTTTTGATGGCATTCCTCAACTATCCTTTTTACCGTTATCCTCTCATCCATCATGCCTTTGAAGTTATGTCTCACATAACCGCATGGATTTCTCTTACCTACTCATCCTTTCCAAACGTTTTTGTTGGGTCCTTTCAATTCCAATCGTTGGGTTTCTTGATGATTATTGACATACAAGGATTTTTTTTCCCTTCTTATGTCCTTTCTCTTCTTTAGTGACATCCCTTATTCAATGACTTCCTTTTTCCTTAATCCTCTTTTACTTGCTCATAAATCACTTCATGATTCTTCATTCTACAATAATTGCTTTCGATCTATGTGTCGATTACTTTGCTTGGGAAGGTTCACTCCATCCAGTTTTGTTCCTTATCTTTAGCTGTCCGTCGTTACTAGTATTCCTCTTTCTACATGGTTCTCCTATTCTCTCCAAACAGGTCATAATGGACCATTACAATACTTCCTTCCTTGGAAAATATTTCCTAAATAAGGGTTGGTTCCATTTCCTCTTAATTGGGATACACATGTCTTTCCGGGGCTTCCTTCCTTGGTAGGATTCTTTGCCTTTCCCCTAACATTCTTTTCTTACATTTGCTCTAGAGGATTTCTACCCTTAAATGACATCCCTTGATGTCGTCTTCTCCTATTTACCTTCACTCCTCAAATCTTTTAGGCACATCTTTTATGCTTTATTTGCATCCTTATTTGTACCCAGTACCTGTCTATTTCTTTAGGGAGCGTACAAATCTTCCTTGTTTTAGGATCATTGTGGGAGAGGCTTGCCTATTCCTTTCTTGGCTTGAGTTTAGTCGTTAATTGGCCCTTGGTCCTTTTAAGGATTTCTTGTATTCTTCTTTTCTCGAGTATTTGACCTTTTTGCCTCTCTCTTCTTTGTCGGAACTTACATTATGGTTTTCCCAAGTATTTGTTCATTAACTGCTTTGCCTTCACCATTTGTTTGGTCTAAGTTTCTTAGCAGCTATTTCTCGAGTCCTCCTATCCTTAACATCCATCTCACTGACCTTTTTAGGGTGTAGTCCCTTCTACTTCTCGGTCTTCCTTAGGTGTCATTTGTTTCCTGTAACTATCTTGTTGTAACAACTTGCTTTCTCTTGTCCTGTTGGTCTGAACTTCCTATTTGGCATAGTTGCTTTTTCCAAGGTGATTTATTCCTATAATCCCAATATGTCCCGTTTGTCATCAAATGTTCGTCTTGTCTTCTCTTGTGGATGCACTCCTTTCTTTGCTCCTAAATTGTTTGGATTTTCTTCTTAAAGGGAAAATTCTTCTTAAAGGCGTGTAGCTAACTTCTCCTCGGTTCTAAAGAGCTCGACTTCTGCTTTCGAGGTTAAGAAAAATGTTCAAGTCGAAGCTCTGGTTCAAGCTTCACTAGGAAATGGAGCAGTAGAGAGAGAGAGAGAGAAGTGTTTAGGTGTGAGGAGGATGAATGAGGATGAGCTCTTTATATAGGTGTAAAATTGTGTATTAAATGGGAGAGATTTATTACTAGTATTAATGTTGCCATAATGAGTATTTATTAGTATTAATTGCAATAATTTAATTTAGGTAGTAAATTATTGGTATTAATTTCAATAATTTAATTTATGCTATTTATGATAGTTCACATAAAAAAATTTTTGATCGAAATTTCAGGTTACAAAAAAAAACATACTTCCGCAGAGGTTACCCATCCTTAACTTCAACATTCTAATGGGATCTAGTTAATCTGAACCGATCTGATTTTTCTCATCTAATTTATCTTAAGTTTCTTTTCCAATGTTTTATGAACCCTCAAATGGTCGGGTTTGTGAACCGGTCCGATATTTCTCACTCGGTTTGACCAGTTCATTTCCTGGTTTTCCTTAACTCAAAAGGATGGGGTTTACAACTCTCCCCTCCTTTTAGGTGTTTTTTCCTCAAAACTTAACCAATATTTTCCACCTCGGGGATTTTCTTGACATGCTAGCACTTCGATTGCTCTTTCGCTTACTCCCCGCAATTAGTCATTTAAGGAATTTCTTTTTATTTATCATGCTTACTCCTTCCATGGAGTTATAATGACGAGGCATGTCTGGCTCATTAATCCAAATGTATATACTTAGGTTCGCATCTCCCTTTATTTAGGGTAAGGTTCTTCCTTTTAGGGTTTTTACTCAAGATTTCAAGATTGGGAGTTACAAGGTGCCCAATCATTCCTTTGTCTAGTTATTCTCTTCACTGTTGAAACCCCTAGCTCGACCTTCTTTCGAGCATTACGTACATGTTTTCACAAGTTTCTATGTTATTATTCTTTCATCCCAATTTGATCCATCCTTCGTCTGTCATTGATTACAACTTCGGTCAAATTTTTGTTTAACCTCGTTATGTTTACTAACTGACTCCTTCTTACTTGAGTTACATTTTACTTGGGATTGTTGGTGCTTATATGTCCCTTACGACATGACATAGTTCTGAACCTGTCTCTGTCCATCAAACTTCTATAACACCCCTTTTAGGGTTGTTTCCAACTTTCTGGCCTTCCAAGGACTGCATAATTCCATCCCTCCTTTCATCGGGTAGTATTCCTCAACTACCCTTACTAATATCCAATTATCCTTTGTATCTTAACAACATGTCTTACATAACCGTGTCGGTTTTCCTTATCCACTCGTCCTTTCCCAACTTCTTTATTGGGTCTTTCTAGTGCCAATTATTTTATTTTTCGATAGTTTACCAACAAATTGGGATTATTTCCTTCTTAAGTCCTTGGCATTCCTTATTCAAGGATTTTTCCTTTTTCCTTAATCCACTTTTACTTACTCGTAATCACTTCATAATTCTTCATTATACAATAATCGCTTTCGATCTATGTGTCGATTCCTTTGCATGGGAAGGTTCCTTCCTTCCAGTTTCGTTCTCTACTATGTCCCTCACAATAGAGATTTCTATCTTAGGAGTTACATGCTCAACCTCCTTATATTCCTTGTAGGGTTCTTTCTCCCTTTCTTTGCACCCCTATCTATGTTAGGGCATTTGCCCATATTGGATCCTTCTTTATCCACAACTTCTATTTCATCCATTATTCCTTACTGGAGATACTTTCAATTTTCGGTCTTATTCCGTACACTTCACACTATGCTCAGCCATCCACTCTTTAAGCTTTGTATGCGCGTGTGGACTATGACATGTCTTACCAATTGTGGTTTTTCCTCTTTAACCACATCTTATTTGGTGGGTTCACTTTCCCAACATTTCTCGGATGTTCTTTCCTTCATTACCTTATTATGGATAGTTCACTCATTCTTACTTGTCACAACATCTCTTGACGCTAACATCCTACTTACCATTTTCATGAGTTTAACTACTCCTTAGATTCTCTTAATATGCTTCCTTGCGTTTCTTTCACCTTAGCATACATTTTATTTGCAAATTCGTCTCCTTCCCTCTCGTCACCTAGTTCGATTTCTTCATTATTAGGTCATGTATCCTTTCTCAAGATTTCTTTATTTGGGAGGATTCTTACCCTTTTCTGCGGTAATTTCTTTTTCATTCATCTTGAAGACACCTTACTTTAAATGACATCCCCTAATGCTACTTTTTCATGTTTACCTTTACTCTTGAGATCCTACGGGTACGTCTTTCATACTCCATCCTCATTATCACTCGTACCCTAGTACATGTCTATATCTTTCTTAGGGAGAGCTCACATCCACCTAGTGTCAAAATCACTTGATCGTCTTTCGAGAGGCTCACTTAACCATCTCATGGCCTTTTGATAGTAAATCTAGTCTTGGTCATTGATTTCTTTCAGGATTTCCTTTCTTCATTTTTTTTTCAACATTTTAGCCTTTTCACTTCTCCCTTCTTTGTCATGTTTTAAATCCATGGTTTTCTTGAAGACTAGTTCTTTAACTGTCTCTTTCTCTCTATTTTTTTCGTCCAATCGTCTGGCAGCTGTATCACTCGTTCTTCATGCCCATCCTATTGTCCTTCATAGAGTGTAGTCTTTACTACATCTCAATCTTTCTTAGGGTTTTGTTTATTCTCTTTGGCTATCTCATTGCTACTTGTTTCTTCTTTCTACTTTGTTCTCTAGGAATTATTATTTGGTTCTCCTGCTCTCTCCAAATAGGTCACACTGAGCCATCACGGTACTTCCTTCCTTTGAAACATTTCCTAATTGAGGGTTGGTTCCTTGTACTCCACATTATGTGCATCCGCGCATCAATAATTCCTTCAAGGGTAGTTAGTCATATGCATTCCTCCAAAGTTTACTTTCATAGTGTATTTCTTTATGGAGTGTTCAAATATTATTTGTTTCAAGATTTCTTGACAATTATGTGAGAGGCTTGCCTATTCCTTTCTTGGCTTGAGTTTAGTCGTTAATTTGGCCTTTGGTCCTTTTAAGGATTTCTTCCATCCTTCTTTTCCCGAGTATTTGGCCTTTCTGCCTCTCTCTTCTTTGTTGGAACTCAAATTATGACTTTCTCGTGTATTAGTTCATTAATTGTCTTGCCTCCACCATTCCTTTGGTCTAAGTTTCTTAGGCCAGTTGTTTCTCAAGTCCTCCTGTCCTTAACATCCATCTCACTGACCTTTTTAGGGTGTAGTCCTTTCTACCTCCCGGTCTTCCTTAGGGTGTCATTTATTCTCTTTGACTATCTTGTTGTAACGACTTACTTTCTCTTGTGATCTAAAATTCCTATTTGGCTTCATTGCTTTTTCTAAGGTGATTCATTCCTGTAATCCCAATACATCCCGTTTGTCATCAAATGTTCGTCTTGTCTTCTCTTGTGGTTGCTCTCCCTTCTTTGCTCCCAATATTTAGAATTTTTTTCTTTTAAGGGAGGGTTCTCTATGTTCTATTTGTGGTTTATCGAGGTCCTACCTTTAGTCCCTTTTTTTTCCTACCATTATGTTAGAATCTTGAAGAGCTTATCGATAGATGGTTGGATAGTAATGAAAGTCCATGAGTTCCCTATATAAAGAGTTCCCATCCTCTTCATCCACAAAAGCTCGAAAAAGATGAACTGCTCCATTTTTCGATCACCCTCAAACCAGAGCTCTGTCTTGGACACTTTTCTTCAAATGAGATGGTGAATTCAGGTTCCCTGGATTTTTTGTAGAAGTTCTCTACATGGCTACACTCTCTAATTGCATTGAGGATCACTGGATAAGCATTGACGAACTCGCACAGTATTGTTGCTCCCTTGGTTGTCTATAACTAGAGAAACTTGAGCTCAATTCGAGCCACTCTCGGGTTAACCACAGCCAAAACAAGCCCTCAAGACCTTCCCTAGAGGCGTCCACACCTTCCTTGAACCGTCGTGGTAAATCAATCCTACCGCCCTTCGCCAGAATTTACTATTCAAAGTGTGTTTTTTCCTAAAAAATAAATCAAGAAATTCGCACTGCTCAGGCCATCAATTTAGTTGTGGTTGCATTGAGGAAGAATCCCTAAGAAGAGAGCAATCCATTGGAATAAAAAACTCCAACAACCGGACCCTCACCAATGAGTAATTGAAGCTTTCTCTCTATAGAACGATTTTTTTTAGCAAAGCTCCATTTAAGCTCATTTCTAAGCCAAATTGAGGGATTCAAAGCTTGAAATCATCCTAGGGACATAGGCGAGAGAATCATGTTAGGACTCAATTGGAAAGGTTTAAGATTGAATTGAGGATATTCAAAGTTGTAGAACTAAATTGCAATTTTTGAAATTTTGGGGACTTAATTGTAATTTTAAAAAATGCGGATTTTCTGCAATTAGTGAGAAATTATATACCCAATAGAAACTAATGGGAAACTATGGATACAAATAGAAGATTTGAGGACCTTAGGGTCCTAATTGGAATTAAGTTATAACTTAAGGTAAAATCGTACTTGATTGAAAGTTGTGGTTTCTAAGTGTAAATATCTTATGGTTTAGGACTTAATTGTCCAAAATTTTGTAGTAACCAATTATCTGCAACTTTATGCGAAGGAAAGGCATGTCAAGCTAAAGAATCCCCTTAGACGAACAAGTTTTGTAATACGGGTGAGTTGGATTTACAACATCGACTCCGATGTGACCAATGATGTGTTACTACTCACGAATTCAAAAGCATGCTTACTAAAAAAACTTATTTTCTAGAAATAAAATCCTTTGACTATGTGAAACTACTCAAACTATTTTAGTATTTATTTCTAAAGAAAGTATGCTATATGTTAATAGAACTACCCATGAACAGTGTATGGATACACTTTAAAGGGGGTGATCTATTTCTGACAGTCGATGTAGGATATGGATGAGATCCATGTTTGACAAGGATTGGATAGATCTTGTTTTGTGAAGGTGTGTTTATGGCCACTGTTTTGAATGGTGAAGTAGCCCCAAGGCAATATTTTTGAAAACTCGTAAGAGTAGGCCGAAGGCCAATGGAAACGGGTTCAATATCGTAAATAAGTTCTAATTTAAGAGAATAATAAAATAATCACAATATGATAGTGTTTGATTAAGCTGTTGAGCTAGAGTCGAGTTGGAGCATGTTGGGCTAGCAGTACAATGATATAGGTCTTAAATCAAAAGATACCTATTTGTTATTGCAATCTTTCAGAACCTAGGAGATACTTGGTACGTGGTAGTGTTGGTTCTTTGGGCTGTTGTACAAAAAGTATGGTACAAGGGAAGTTATGTTGTTCTATTATATCTTGAAGCTTTGTGAGCTTCATGTGCACTAAGTCCGAGGGGAATGAAGAATGAGGTTTTGTCCCAAAATAGCGTCCCTCACACAGACAATGTGGTAGAGGTTTTAGCGTCTGACTAGGGTGGATACTAAAGACCCTTTAGGCCACATGTGGAACAGATTGAGGTTGTAGCCTAAGAGGGTCTTTTCTGTGAATGTTTATCCACTTATTCAGAAACGGTGGTTGTGTGTTTTTGTGATACAAACCCATGTTTGACCCATCACAAATGAATTATAAAAAAATTCTTCCAATTAGGAAGGAACCTACCTTGAGCTTGTGCTAAACAAGTAGTAAATTTAAATGACAAACCCTTTTTTTAAAATATAAGACAAGTTATAACTTGTTTATCAGGTTATTTAAACCCTTTGCTTAAAAAAGGGGAAATTCTTATATTTTGAGAATGTGATGAATTGTGGACACAAAATCAAGATGTTATTAAAAATATGCTCATTGATTTATAAACTCCCCCTCTCCCTAAAACCCCTTTCAGGAAAGATTTCACACCAAGAAGAGAGGCAACTCTTCGAGTAGGTAAAGTAACCAATGAGAGGACATTTTTATTAAGACCCATGTGTATATGCCTTTACCTTTCTTGGATTATCGAGGGAGGGGTGACAAGTTGATCATGGGGTTCCAACCAAACTAGGTTAGGGCTTGAGAACCTAGGCACTTGTATGATAGGCAAATGCTTCCGATGCGGGAGGATGGGCATAAGGCACATGGGTATCATAGTAAAGACAATCGGATGACTCGACTAGAATGCACTACATCTTGACCCCCACTACACCCGGGAATGTAGTTAGGGCCCAACGTCATGCAAGGTAGAGGAAAAATGAATAGAAGAGATGAACTTTCCACAAACCAACCTAGAGTTCTCCTTGATTATACACTCTAACGCGGGAGGAGGCTAGGGCCAACATGAGCATCATAGCAGGTTTTCATGCCCTGACCCAGTTTAGTCGGATCCCCATGAGCAACCCGCCACTCTCCCGGTTTATTATTAATTTTCCCTTCTTTAAATCTTAAGGAGTAAGGTGTCTTTTAAACATGTACCTTTCTAGGAATAACATTAATCAAAACTGCATGAAATTTAAACTTACATACATGTCTTGTAGTGTAGCTAACTTTATGTCTTTAGGTAGGTTTACCTTTGGTTACTTGAAAAGGGGTATAAGGGAGGGGGTGAGTTTGACAACTCAGTGAATGGGTGTTTAAAACTTGATTTAAAAAAAAAGTTTGAATTGTAGTGTGCGAGACTCCTTATTTTCTTAAAACCATTTCCTTAATTTTTTATTTTTCAAAACCATTATTCCTTATTAACCACAGTCGATGTGTTTAACAATCAACACACGCCCTTCATAATGAAGGGATCACACATTCGTAGGGCAGCCCGTCCACTGCACCAACTTGTGACGTTAGAAAGACTTTACCAGCCACCTAGATAGAAGCCCATCCACTTCTACCCTGAGAATGAGTTGATGTATGCGACATCCGACCCTGAAACCCAAAAAGAAAACTCTATGTCCGTATGAGGACAGGGACCTCATCCCGACAATACCAAGGTCTCATGCGCATGAAGATACGTTGAGCTTCCTTAACTACTGGCACGATAAAATACCTTTATCTCCATCAGGTCATCCAGCAGCCCCTAGGATGCATCACTACCCATCTTGGGCATCTTGATGGTCTCAAACCTTAGTGCATGCACAAAACAATAGTTTTTCCAAATAAGCCATTTAATCTTTGGTGCCACTAGTCTAATGGTCCTGACCCTCAACTCGACCTGCAGCTATTTATCTCGATTGGTCCTTCGACCTGTCTTGTCGCACTGCTGCTAGTCTATAAACTATGTTGATCTTGTCTTAATACCATAGCCAAACACATCATTTATTAAAATTTTCATTGCTTAATCTCATGTTTGTTTACAAGCTCCTGCTTGTGCCGACTGGCCTTGGGCCCACTATACGAGATTTTCAAAATCGGGCATTTTAGCCTCCCAAGTTCCAAAACCGAGGTCTCCAGCATATTTGAGCTATTCGAGCTCCCGTCAAGGTCTCTCAAAAAGTTTAAGCAGTGGCACACAGTTAGGGGAGAACACTTCCGACAAAAATAATCATTTCATTCGTTTATCACACTAACTGGGCGTGATAACATCTCCGCTTACAATCGGTAAACGGGTTTTTTACATCCTTCCAGGAAGTCCATCATATAACCCAGGTATGATATACTTACAACCGTAAGTAGTTTTTTCGCGTAATTTTCACATCACCCCATCCTGGTGTGATGTTAAAAATTTCACATAATAGTGGGTTTTAAGTTCTGAGGTACTCATTATACCAACCGGGTATGACATGAAAATTCGTACTCAACCGATTGTTCATTATCCTTTGGCTTAACCACCTTCATTCATCCCGAATGAATAAAATGACCAAACATTTAGTTATTTGCATTTAGATACCTAAAGTTATTTTTATTTAACTTTAGGTCCCCAATGCCAATTTTCCCCCAAATTGAGTCCCAAAACTTCTCAAATTTACTTTAGACCTCAATTTATTCAAAATCACAAAAGGGGTTCAAGTATTCCAAATCCCAATTTGGTCCCCAACTTTTCAAAAATTACTATTTTGCCCCTACTTTACAAAAATGGTAAAATTGAGCCCAATAATTCCAAAAATTGATCAATTGGTCCTCGAACATCTTTTCCATGCCCAATTGGCCCTTAATTTTAAGAAATTGCACTTAGTCATTTGAATTTTTGAAATCCCCAATTTTCCTCAAATTTTCACCCAAATTTTGCACTTTCATACTGTTTGAATTTGATTTCATCAAATTGATTGATCAATCGAGTTTAATTGTTGAAATTGAAGGTAAAATTTGTTCCTACAGTTCCACATCATTCAATGGAACTTTGAATTGCATCATTTCGATCTGAATTGAGCTCAAATGGAGCTTCGTCGGAAAACTGGACTTAGAGAGAGAAAGCTTCGAAAGCTTGAGTCGGGGGTGCGACATTCCGAGATTTCGATCTGGGCAGATAGCTCTGTTTTAAGGTTCCTCCTAGGATCAAGAATCATATCAATTTATGTCGAATTGATGGAGAATTCGGTCAGTGAAGTTTTAACGGTTCTCTCTCTAACACTGATCGAAATTTATAAAGGGTAGCCAAATTGGCTTATCTTTTTGCTCTAATTCAGTTGTATGAGGGTTGTGGATTTGTTTGGAGAGTTTGGTTTGGCCGGAGAAGGGTTCGAATTGGCCGTTTTCAGCTCGGCCAAAACAGGGCAGCTATGGTTCGCCGGAGCTGCTTCATTGTTCTATCACAACGGTGATTCTCTGGTGACCCTCGAATTAAAGTTGCATGGCATAGAATCCTTTTCCTTTTTTTATTTAGAGTAGACCCGTAATATCTGAGGGAAGGACTCATACATTGTATCCCAAAAACTCCATCCCCACTAAGTCCTGGATTGCTAATACACACGCCATTAGGTGAGAAAGTCATAATAGACATCATCCTACCAGGATGTGAAGTGGAAATAAGTGGAATTCCTTAAGGCAGATTTAGTGTTGTTATCTTTAAAGAATGTGGATCTTATCTTAGGAACGGATTGGTTGTACACTCACCATGCCAAGCTAGATTGTGAAAATAAGGTGGTAACTCTCCATGTTGACATTGCTAAGGAAGTGGTTTTCTAGAGAGAGAATAGCCCGAGTGAAACCCCCGTGATATCGTGCTTAAAGGCACAAAAGCTGATAAGGAAGGGGGTGCGACATACCATGCTCAGGTTACAAGTACAAGGGAAGAAGGAACAATGCCCAATGATACTCAAGTAGTGTAAGAATACTTGTACGTGTTTCTAGAGGTATTTCCTTAACTACCACTAGATCAAAAATGCAATTTTGTAATCGACATAATCTTAGCAACCAACATGATATCACAAGCACCATATCAGATGGCACCATCCGAACTCAAGGAGTTAAAGGAACAACTTGTGGAGCTATTGGAAAGAGGGTTTATTAGACCCAGCCATTCTCCTTGGGGTGCCATGATGTTGTTTATAATGAAAAAAGAATGGGAGCATAAGGTTATGCATACACTATCATTTCCTAAACCATGCCATAGTCAAGAATCGTTACCCACTCCCATGGATCGACAATCTATATGATTAGTTGGTAGGAGCCTCGTTCTACTCCAAGATTGATCTATGGTCATGATATCATTAGTTAAAAGTGAAACTGGAGGATATAGAAAAAAACACATTCACAATAATTTATGGACATTATGAATTTAGACTAATGGAATTTCAATTAATGAATACACCAGCTGCATTTATGGACCTAATGAATAGGGTGTTTCAACCATACCAATACTAGTTCATCATAGTATTCATTGATGATGTACTGGCATACTCCCAAACAGAAGCGGAGCAGGAGACGCACCTCCAGGTAGTGCTAGTAGCACTATGAAAAGAAAAATTATTTCCCAAGTTCTTCAAGTGAGAATTCTGGTTGATAGAGGTAGGGTTCTCGAGGCATATCATATCTAGAAATGGAATCCATGTAGACCCATCAAAGATAGAGGTGGTGTCCTACTAGAAGGTACCAAAGAACCTAACATAAGTAAGTAGCTTTTTAGGTTAGTCAGATACTACAAAAAGTTCTTTGAGAACTTCTCAAAACTAGCAACCTCAATGAGGAAACTTACCCATAAAGGTGCTAAGTATGAGTGGAGTGCTAAGTGTGAGGAAGCATTCAAGGAACTTGTGAAGAGACTCACCAGAACCCCCATACTAACCCTCTCAAATATGAATGGGGGAGAGTATATGGTATATAGTTATGTGTTAAGACATGGGCTTGGATGTCTACTAATTCAGTGAGGAAAAGTGATCTCGTATGCATCAAGACAACTAAAGATGCATGAGTTCAATTATCTTACTCATGATTTTGAGTTGGCAACCATCGTATTGCCCTCAAAATATGGAGACATTACATATATATAGTTAAATGTCGGATCTTTACTGATCATAAAAGCCTCAAGTACATCTTGATGCAAAAGGAGTTAAACCTATGACAAAGATGATGGTTGGAGATGATAAAGGATAATGACATAATCATTTAATACTATCTAGGGAAAGCAAATTTTGTAGTTGATTCCATAAGCTGCAAGCACGAGGTGAGTGTGGCTCACATAAGGTCAGTGTACTTGCCTGTGCTAGAGCAGATAAAATAACTATACATATCCTTAGTCACAAATGTGAAAAACCATTGCTTGTTAGCAAACGTGATGATCTGACCTACATCGGGATTGAAGAGATATGTTGACAATATCATGGACACCACCACTAACTTCTACATAAGAGTAGACGAGCTACAGCCTTTAAGGGTCGCGTAGTGGTACTAAATGATACAAGACTAAAAAATGCTATACTTTTGGAGGCACACGACTTTGTATAAGCGATGCATCATGGAAACACCAAAATGTTCAAAATCTTAAAAGAAATTTATTGGAGGTTAGGGATGAAAAGAGAATTCCTAAAGTACTTTGCTAGGTGCTTGTCTTATCAACAAGTAAAAGTCGAGCATTAGAAACTAGCCTGACTCCTACATCCGCTCCTTATCACTTAATGGAGTTGGGAAAAGATTATGATGGACTTCGTGACGGGATTTCCCCAATCTATCAAAGTGCAAGATACGATTTGGGTTGACGTTGATTATCACACAAAGGTAGACCATTTCCTACCAATCAGACGGGTGTAAAAATTTGCCAAGCTATAGAGACTTGAGATTGTATGCTTGCACAAGTACAATAATCCATCATATCGGACCGAGATTTGAGGTTTACATTTAGATTATGGTCAAGTCTACAGAGCTCACTAGGGACAAAGTTGAATATGAGCAATACCTTTTATCCCCAGATGGACGGCTAATTCGAGAGGATGATACAAATATTGAACACATGATTCGGGCTTGTATCTTGAACTTTGTAAGAAGGTGGGAAAACTACGTGTGCCTCATGGAGTTTGCATACAACAACCACTAATAGGCTAGCATGAAAATGGCCCCATATGAGACATTATATGGAAGAAAATACATAACTTTATTATTCTGGGATGAAATGGAAGATAACAATATGAAGCGGATGGAGCTCATACAAGATGAATCATAGAAGATCCAGGTAATCCGAGATCAACTCAAGGCAGTCCAAGATGGGCATAAGAGTTATGCGAATAACCGATGTTGAGAGATGAGTTTTGAGGTGGGTAATCGGGTATTTTTTATGGTATACCCATGGAAGGGGGTAATCCAGTTCCAAAACGATGCCAAATTGAACCAGAGATAGATTGGACGTACGCGATCACTCAAAAGAATCGGACTAGTGGCGTACAAGGTAATGTGGCCATCAGAACTAAAAATGGTGCACAAAGTGTTCTAAGTGCCCATACTAAGGAAGTATGAGCCAAATACAAGACACATACTAGATCAACCTCCTTCGAAGCAACAAGAAGCTTTGACCTACACAGTGGAACCGATACTCATTCTAGACTGACAGAAAAAGAATCTTTGAATGAAGAAGAAAGGCATGGTCAAAATCTTATGGCGTAACCACCAATGGGTGGAGGAAACATGGCAACACGAGGCTAGATTGAGAGAGAAATATCTAAGAGTATTCGAACTCTCTCTAGACTAGAGGATCTAAATTGAAGAATAAAAGGTTTTGAAAAGATAAGATTTAAAGGAAAGTAGTAAAATGGTAATTTTGCATAACATAAGGACCACTTTGTAAATAATTATAAATAAGGCTTAAAAAATATTCCAAGGCATTTTGGGGACCAGAATGGGACTCAAAGGAATATGGAAACCCAAATGAATGAATTTGAAAATTCTAAGGTCCAAAAGGAATGATTTTAAGGCATAGAGGTCAAAATGGTAATTTTACCCAACTTAGTGACCAAAATGTAATGTTAGGAAACTCAAGTACCTAAGTGGTAAATGAGGATGTTCTAAGCACATAGACAAGCATAATATTAAATGGTTAAGACCTAAAGTAAATAATAACCAACCTTGGAGCAAGGATAGTTATTAAGGAAGTTATGAATCTAAGAAGGACTTTCCATAAGTGAGTGAATAAACCAAGCCCCATTGGCAAAATCCATGACTCCACAGGGAAGTTATGAATGTAATAATTGTAAAGGAATTCAAGATACTTGAACTGATCTAGGTGGTATACTATGACATTTGTAGATAGATTAACAGATCACCCAAGCTGGGACCTTGAAGCTGGATACATGGAAAATCTGTTAGAATGAACAAATTTCAATATACACGGTGAGTGGGAGAAATGACTGTGAGTATGTTTAGACCGACCAAAGCATTTTATAAGTTTTTACCTTTGCTTTGAATAAATTCTATAATTGACTTTGAAACTCAAATAAGAAGTGTAAAATGACATCAATTGCATGTCTACTAAAGAAATACCCTTTATTGTTTAGGAAACGTGGATAAGGGTCTTACTGACCGGGATAAATGAAATAAAGTCACATGCTAGAACTATGGAATTGGAGCTTCATACATTTCATATTTGTTGAGTGGAGTTAGTTGATAGATAGACCAAACTCGCAATTTGCATTAAGTTGCATTATATTTTTCTAAGGGAAGTTGGTCGGGTAATGAACCAAACTCCCGATGTGCATTGAGCTACATTATAATTGTTAAGGGGAGTTTGTAAAGAGATGGACCAAACTCCCCTGTTGAATTGAGATTGCATCAAATATGATTAACCATGCTTGTGCTTGCATAGAGATGATCTAAATAAGTATCATACTTGAGGAAATGTGATATGCTTTTATATGGCATGTGAATATGTTTAAATTTAGCTTTATGAAAAACATATACATGTATGTGTATGAGAGATTTCAATACACCATTTGAGGTAGTTTCGACGTCAAGGGCAACTAGAAATGGAGGATAAGGGTAGATTTAAATGATTCTTCCAAATTTCTCGAGACACCTAGGTGTTGTACGGGTACCGTCCTAGTTACACTACTTCAATTTGAATAGGAGGGATTGAGTCACATGTGTAAGGAGGCATGTCCAAGGCTGTCAGTGGGAAAGTTGGCCATGACCCTGTGATGCAAAGGCATCCCAGTGAGCAACAAACCCTAAGGGTATCAACTGTTGAAGAGAACATGTGGTTGCCAAACTCTCAATAGCACCCACTCAGTATTATGACATACCCTCCAGGAACAAATGAAAATGGATGAAGAAAAAGTGGCCATGAGATGACCATGTGTGTGGGCCATTTGTGGCTGGTTTATGCTGCATTGTGCATATCATGCATTTTATTGTGATGAATTGTATGGGGGAAATGGGAGCAAACCTAACCGTAAGGTGAGACCATGGTTATGGGTGACCCGAGACTAGGGTCTCAAAGGGCTGAATTGAGTGAAGGGAAAATGAGAATCTTGATAACCCGATAATGAATAGCCATGCTATAAGATTTTATGAGATGCTTGAAGTTGTAAGCCATGATGTGGCTTAGCATTAGTACCTAATTCACTGAGTTGTGAGCTCACTCCTCACCCAAAACCATTGTAGTTAAAAGCCGAGGAAACTCGAGGTAAGAACGAGGGAGTATCTTTATATAAATGAACGAACGTAACTCGAGGAGGACCTCTTGACTTAAATACGGAAGTTATATTTACTATTTATCAATTTCTTCATTCCAAGGTTATTTGTAAAACCATTTTGGTTGGGGCACACTATGCTTTTAAAGCAAAACTTTCAAATTTCCACTACAAAACAAAGATTTCTAAATGAAGGCCTTAGTCACATTGGTTTTATAGTGGTAAAGGTACCCACCATGATAACATCAAAGGAAATGGCGGAGTGGCATGGGACAACCAACCAATTAATTGGGATGGGGAGTCACAACTAGGGTATACGGTATACTTGAGTGTGTGGTAGGAATGGACAACCAGAGTATAGTGATGGTCGAGTGCACATTTTCGACAATGATATGAATCATATATGTTTTGGTTGAAACATGAAATGGTAATTTTTGTTCTGAAAGGAACATTTGATTGGTATGGTGTATGATGCACATCAGCTCTTAATAAATGAGTGTGTGCATAAAACTTGAGACATGAGACCTAGTGGTTGCAAAAATTATGAAAGTAATTGTCATGCCCCAACCCGGTTTGGTTGGAACCCCATCATCAACCCACACCCTTCTTTGCACTAAATTGGTATTTCTACTATATAGACTGGGCAAGGTGAAGACATAGAAGCACCCCTATTTTCTAAAAGAAAATAACAAAATAGAAAAATAAGAGTTTACCTTCTTGTGGTACCTTTGACTTGCTCCTCTAGCTCTCACTGTTCTTGATAGGAGGTTTTCCTAAAAAAAAAGGTTTAGTGGAGGAATCAGTTCCACAACTCAGTGCGTGGGTGAAATGCTGACTTTTCGTAAAAAAAATAAAAAATGTTTATAAATACAATCCTTCTTGTTTGCGTGTTTTGTGGGTTATACTAATCATTAGAAAAATGATTTAACATTCCCCCTACTCGGGTCTAGTTTAGCATACAATCACACACACCATTTATCACAAAGGGTTCACACATTTAGAGAGTAGTCCCCGACTGCTTCCCTTGTGGCCTGGAGCGACTTTACCAATCACCCTATTTGGAGGTGATACCTTCTACCCCAAGTTTATGTGAGCATCAATTGCCTAATCACCATACTCATATTTCCTTTGTGTCCGCTATTGTGGGATGAGACCTCTCCCCCTCTAACCTTGGTCTCAATGCACATGAAGCTTCTCCGAGCTTCGAGACTTATTGGATGATAAAACTTCCCTTTTGCATCATGGGTTGTCCAGGAGACCTTAGAACTAACACTACCCCATATCGGGCGCCTCGATGGCTCCGTATCTCAACATTCACAAACAATAGTCTTTTAATTTGGACCTTTATGTTTGATGCTACCAGCCCAACGAGCTTGACGACTCGGCTTCGGCTCAGTAGGTAATTCTTAAAATTAATTGATTATGAATGTCTTTTAAGTATATGGACTTTAGCTTGTTTACAGGCCTAAGCTCATGCCCATTGGCCTTGGGCCCACTCGAGCAACACTAGCTCTAATATTTCATAGTTCATGCATTCCTCAGAAACGTCTCCCAAAATGTTTAAGCTGGTTCAAACAGTTAGGGGAGATCAATTCTGGAAAACCATTTTCTATGCGGAAAAATGCATTTTTCAGCCCAACCAGTTATGATGTCGGAAATCCCACTGACCTAGTACTGTGATGTGTTCGCTCGATTGGATTCCAATCCATGTCGTGCTCCTTTGCACATGTCCTTGAAAACCTGAATTTACATGGTTCGAGTATTCACATAAGAAATCGACATAAATGACAACATATTATAAAGTATTCGCACAAAGGTCCTTAATTTATGCCTTAATTGTGATTAGGTCCCTAAGGTTTTTAACCTTACATATGTGTCCCTAATGTCATCTTAATACATAATTAGGTCCCTAAGGTTTCCATTATCCCTCTTTGGTCAATAATATTCTTTTATTTCAACATAAATCCTCAATTTTTTTAACTGCAATTCGGCCACAAATATTCTAAAAATCCCTAAATTGCCTAATTTTTACAAAAATCACATTTTACCCCCAAATTCTTATTTCATCCAATTCACTGCTAAATCTTGGTTAATTATCTCCTATCATGTTACTAATCATTTAACCCATCTCTCTACGATCATCCTAGCTTTTGAATGATCTCATATGACTCATTTTTAATATCAATCGGAGTTTCGTCGAAAAAGTTTTCTAGGGAGAGAAAGCTCGGTTTTCTAATTGACGAGGGGGCGACAGTCTGAGCACTGGGTAGGGGCAGCTAGTGCTCTTCATGGGGATCCTCCTAGGATCAAATTGAAGGTCAATTGGGTGCCTAAGTATAGATAATTCGATGAGAGAAGTCCTGGTGTTCCAATTTTTGCAACTCCACTGTTCTATCAAATGGACCAAAATTTGCTTACCTCTAATGTTCTTGGAGGTCAAGGGTTAGTCGAGGAGGGATATGGGAGGTTCGACTTAGTCGTAGGATGAGGGATGTTGTCATGCCCTGACCCGGTTTGGTCGGAACCCCGTGAGAAACCCGTCACTCCCCTCGATCTAAGAAGAGTTATCCCATCTTTTAAGCCATCAGGAGTCAGGCGTCTTTCTAACTTGGTTTCTTGGAATAGCATTATACAAGATTTGCGTAATTAATAGATGCTTTCTAAATACCTAATTTATGGTTTTATCTTTGAGAAGGTCTCTAAGGGTTCGTCTACTTTCTTGAAAAAGTGATAAAAGGGAGGGGTGAGTTTCTACAACTCAGTGAGCCCGTGTTGGGAGTAAGTTTTAAAATATGTTTAACAAAACCATTCCCAAAATCTTTAACCATTTTTAAAGCCTTTCACCATTTTTACTTAATATGTGTGTTTAGCTCTTCTAAGACATCCCATTTTCCTCGGGAGGTGCTTAGCAAACATACACATGCCCTATATCATAATGGGTACAAACGTTCGTTGATGAAGCACGACCATCGCACCCACTTGTGAATCGGAGCATCTTTATCGTACACCTTGATAGAAGTCCTCAACTTCTACCTTGGGTCTGAGCGATGCCCTCAACGCCATGCCCTTAGACTCAACATCTCTTTGTGTATGTATGAGGATGGAGACCTCATCCCGCCCCCACGCTAGTCTTATGTGCAAGAAGCCTAAACACAATAGCTTTAGGAAGACCAAATATAGTAGCTTCATTACTAACTGGTATGACAAACTGCTCTTATCACATCTGGGTTGTCCAATAGCCCTTGGAACCACACACTACCCCTTATGGGCATCTTGATGGTCTCGATTTAAACTGCTTGCACAAACAATAGTCTTAGCATATTAACTATTATCTTTGATTCCTATGGTCTAATGGCCCCAACACTCGACTTGGCATGTAGTTGTTTGCTTGATCAGTTGTCTGTTGACCTTGTCCTCGCACAATGCCACTTGCCCATCGAGCTTGTTAGTCCTAACTTGGTACCATGGAAAATAACATAACATTTCCATTTTAATGAGAGTTTGCATGGCTCTTCTTACTTATGTTTATTTACAGGCTCTAGCTTGTGCCCACTAGCTTTAGGCCCACTTCATTAGTTTTTCAAAAAATGGGCCTTGAGCCCTATGAGTTCAAAATCGAGGCCCCCGACCTGTTAGAGCTGTTCTAGCTACAATAAATGAAACATTTTTGCCAAGTAGCTAATACTTGAAAAGCTAGAAAGCTTTTACGCCAAACCTTAACTTATAAGAGTGTTCTAACCATGGAGGGACTCTTGAGACCAAAACGCAAACAAGAGAGCCAAATTTAGATTTGGAAAACTGACTGGGGACGAACACAACACAGTTACACGTTCAACCTTCATGCCATTCCTCGAAGGTTCCTTTCCTTTACCTCCTTACACTCTTTTTATGTTAATGCATTTTGTATGCCTTTGATCCTTCATTGCCTTTAGTTTCCCATTTTGCCTCTTATTTCTTATGCGGAGATCTTTCAATCATCGAGTTTTATTTTGTGTCATCTACATTAGGCCCTGACATTCAATCTTAAACTCCATGGGTGTGGACTGGAATTATTCCCGGTGTCCGTCGTTATTCCTTTAAATCACATTTTGACTGGAGTACGTCATTTCCCAAGGCTCTACTTCCTTTAAAATTTGTTTCATTGTTCTAGTATTTGGGGTATGCTGCCCATTCCCACTTATTACTACATCATTGTATGATATTCTACTACTTACCTGTTCCTTGGTTTTAACTTACTTCATGGGTCTTCTTGACTGTGCTTCCTTTGTACTTGATTTGTTCACCTCCATATGCATTTCATTTGCGAGTTTATCTTCTTTTCCCAATTCAATTGGGTGCATTACTTCTTTGTTGTGATTATGTATGCTTCTCCAGGGCTCCCTTCATTGGTAGCTTCTTCCTCTTTTCCCCTCAAAATTTCCTTTTTTCATTCATCTTCAAGGGTATATGACCTTAAATCGGGTTTATGACATCCTTTGATGTCCTTCTCTCTAGCCTACCCTTACTTTGTGAATATTGTTGGCACATCCTTTGCACCTTGCCTTTATTCCTACTTGTAATCACTACAAATTTTATTTTTATTAGGGAGGAATTTTGATCTTTTATTTTTGTTTGGAGGTTTCTTATCCTCCTTCTAAGAGCTTGCTTAATCCCTCATGTGGCTTGAGTTTGCTTGCCAATCCATTTTTGGCCATTGATTTCTTTAAGGATTTCCCTCATCCTTCTTTTCTAACATTTGGCCTTTTCACTTCTCCCTTCTTCTCCTAGGTTGACTTCCATTATTCTTACGAGGGTCAGTTCGTTAACTACCTCAACCCTACTAGTTTCCTTCAATTGTCTTGAGACAGTTGTCCCTCAAGTTCACTCGTCCTTGATGCCCATCCTATCGCCCCTTTTTGGGTATAGTCTTTACTACTTTCCGGTCCTCCCTATGGCATCTCCTTGATCATCCCATAGTTACTAGTTGCATCTTTCCGCTTGGTTCGTCTGTAATCCTACATGGCTCCTCTACTACAAAACAGGTCACACTTTGCTATCTCGTGACATCCTTTTTGTCTTTTAGCATTCAAGCTTGTTTCTCTGGTGCAGGTGCTCCCTTCTTTGATCCTAAATGGCTTATAGCTCTCCTTAAGGGAAAATTCCATACATCTATACTCTACTTCATTCGCAGTTTCTCAAGGTCCTTCCTTTGGTCTTTGTCTTCAGTGACACCTCCTCATATAATTTATGTATGAGAACACATCTTTATTTGAGAGATAGAGTTTTAGAAATTCCAAATTTTTATTAATTAACGAGGAGTACAATATGTTTGGGCTTTGTCCCCATAGAGGGAGATAGTAACAATGAACCGTCGATACGTACTATACTAGGGTCTTGACGAACCTTCTCCTTGGTGAGGTTGAAATCTCTAGTTGGAACTGTGGTTCTTGAGGTGGCAATCTGTCTTTCGTCCCTTTGGTCCTCAGTAGTTGATGTGGTCTTTGGGAGGTATTGCCCTAAATCCATGGTGGGTGGGATAGTTCTTCATCATATGTCCTACTTGTGGACACCTATAATAGGTTACTTCCATTCATGTACCCTCATGTCATCTCGGGTGTTGAGATATTGTCCTTAGTGGTTTATTATCGGAAAGTATTGCCCTACATCCTTGGGATGTTGGACAGCTCCTCTCAGTGTGTCCTGACTGTCCACAAATATAACAAGTTGCTTTACGTACCTTTTTGTAGTTCTTTCGGCAGCTAAGGCATTAGAAAGTTTCTTCTTTCCTTCTTATCCTCTATTTGTGAGTAAGGTCTCAGTGGCCTCTACTATGGCATAGGTTTCATGCCTCGGAATGCCTTGTTTGTTCCAATCGTCCAATGAACTGCCTATGGGTTTGTACTTCACCATCTAGGGTGCGCATACTTCTTTTAGGGTGATCGTCCTCCCTTGGTGAAGGGTAGAGCTCCCTGAACACCTGGATGAACTCTGTGTAAAGCTTCCTCTGCTCGGGAGTTATTCTTGGTATACTAGGTGGAGTCCTAGATTCTGGAACTCTTAAGCTGACTTCTTCATTTGGGATGGGATTTCTCACTGATCCCACTATGGTTGTGGTAGTGTGGGTTGGTTTGACTACTTTTCATGGGGCCATAGTTCCTACAAGGTGGGTAGTTTTTGTTTAATTTATTATTATATAGTCTTGATAATGTATTCGATGAATCAAGCACTCATACCACTCAAGTTATCATGCCCCGACCTAGTTTGGTCGAAACCCCATGAGCAATCTGCTACTCGCCTCGGTCTAAGAAGAGTTATGCCCTCTTTTAAGCTGTGAGGAGTCAAGCGTCTTTCTAATCTGGTTTCCAAGAATAGCATTATACAAAACATGTGTAATTAATAAAGGCTTTCGACAAACTTTATTTAGGGTTTTAACTTTGAGAAGGTCTCTAAGGGTTCATCTCCTTTCCTAAAAAAGGGATAAAAGGGAGGGGTGAGTTTCTACAACTTAGTGAGTAGGTGTTCGGAGAGAGTTTTAAAATTAGTTTAACAAAACCATTCCCAAAATCTTTAACCATTTTCAAAGCCTTTCATCATTTCTATAGAATATGTGTATTTAGCTCTTCTAGCACATCTCCTTTTCCTTGGGAGGTGTTTAGCAAACATACACACACCCTTTATCATAAAGGGTACAAACGTTCATCGATACAACACGCCCACAACACCCACTTATGGATCAGAGTATCTTTACCGTCCACCTTGATAGAAGTCATCGACTTCTACCTTGGGTCTGAGCGACGTCCGAAGCACTAGGTCCTTAGACTAAACATCTCTTCGTGTAGGTATGAGGACGGAGACCTCATCCTGCCCTCACCCAGTCTCATGCGCAAGAAGCCCAAAAATAATAGCTTCAGCAAGCCCAAACACAGTAGCTTCAGCAAGCCCAAACACAGTAGGTTCATGATTAACTGGTATGACAAACTGCCCTTATCGCATTCGGGTCGTCTCATAGCCCTTGGAACCCATCACTAGCCCTTATGGGCATCTTGATGGTCTCGATTTAATGTGCATGCTCAAACAATAGTCTTAGCATATTACCCATTATCTTTGGTGACAACGGTCCGACAACCCCAACACCTGACTTGGCCTATTGTTGTTTGCTTGACCGATCCATCGACCTAGTCCTGGTGCACTACCACTAGCCCATGGAACCTTGTCAGTCCTAACTTGGTACCGTGGAAAATCACACAACATTTCCATTTTAATGAGAGTTTTCATGGCTCTTCTTACTCATGTTTATTTATGGGCTACAGCTCGTGCCCACTAGCCTTTTGCCCACTTCACGACTTTTTCAAAAACTAGGCCTTGAGCCCTATGAGTTCAAAATCGAGGCCCCCGGCCTATTAGAGCTATTCTAGCTCTCGTCAGGAAAGTCACCCAAAGAGTTTAAGCATTTGCACACGGTTAGGGGAGAATATTTCTGACAAAATTATTTTTAACTCAAATTACTCATCACACTAACATGGTGTGATGATAGATATTACTCCACTACAACTAGTAAGTGGGCTTTAAAATTCTCGAAAGGTTGCCCATCATCCCAACCGAGTATAATGATTGAAAAGTCCCACTCACTGTGGTCATACAATTTAAAGTGTGCTCATCAACCCAATCGGTATGAGGTATAAAGTTCCCACTCACACTGGTTTTTCAATATAAAGTGTGTTCATCATTCTAACTAGTATGATGTATAAACTTCCCACTCACACCGGTAAGTTGGTTTTTCACTTAAAAATAGTGCTCATCATCCCAATTAGGTAAGAAGTGTAAATAAGACTACTCACCCAATGACTATGACTGCCTCAAATATAATTTTCTAAATTAATCTAAATATATTTTCTATCTAATGGCTGCCTCAAATTTCTAAATTTAGATTTTAAAGCCACATAGAAAAATGAATTTAGAAATCGGTTCATCCTTGGTTCAACCCGATTCAATTTGGTTCAATCTAATTCAAGTTCGGTTCACCCTAAACTAGTCTAGTTTTCTCATCCTATTTCTTTCATGATTCTTCCTCATGAAATTTATGACTTCTTGGTCACTTGGGATTTTCCAATTTCCTATTCTAACTCTTCTTTACCAATTTTGATTCATTTATTGGCTCAGTTTTCCCATGGGAGTTGTCGGTTCTTTTCCCAGTTTCATTGGTCCGAGAGGACGGGTTTCATAGAGGTGGTCATAGATCATCTCGAGACTTTCTGCAGTTTCGAGACTGCCAAAGTGACGATACTATGCGAGCTTCCCGACACTTCTTTGGTGATCATCTGGTCGAAGGGAGGTGGCAGCGAGGTAGAGGACTTCTTCCCACTTCCAAAGAGCCCAAATGTGCCATCTAAGGTTGCGAAAAAGGCCCTGGTCGGAGCTATGGTTTGCGTCTTGTCCGAAAATGGAGCACCTCTCCTTCTTTAATCATTTCTAGGAAAAGGAAGGCATATAGGGAGGAGCTCTTTTTATAGGAAGCTCAATATCATAAAGTTCTATCGGCTGACAAAGGACTCAGCCCTAGACTCAGCTGTTGGCGGTCAAATAAGAGGAGTTATCATGTCACTGGATACCAAAGTGTCTGCCCGCTCCTCTCTCAACCAGAAATTCAAGGAGGAAGATGTCATTATGTGTGAGTGTGAGAGATTCGTAAGTGTATGCTGCCACGTGGCGCACTATGATTGGTTGCCTTCAACGACGCAAATTCCTACTCATCGACCGATTCAGCCTTTGACACGTTGACCAAACACATGGCATGTCACACCTCGACCCAGTTTGGTTGGATCCCCGTGATTAACACGCCACTCTCCCAGTTTATTAAAGGGTTTCCCCTTATAATAAACTGTAAAGAGTATGCGTCCTTTAAATCTGCACCTTTTCCTAGAATAACATAAATAAAAACTGCATAATATTTTAAATTTATCATACCTGTCTCACAGGCATCTTAGTTGATAGTCTTTAAGGGTAGGCTTTCAAGAATTTCCTGAAAGGGATATAAGGGAGGAGGTGAGTACGACTACTCAATGAATGAGTTTTCAAAACTTTTAACTTCTAGGAAAAAGATTTGTACTGGAGTGTGCCAGACTCCTTTCTTTCAAAAGTCCTTTCATTTCAAATCTCGGTTTTTACCACCATTTCTTATTAATCACGGTGTTTCATCACCCAACACACATTCGCAGTCCAGTACGTCCATTGAACCCACTTGTGGCATCGCAGTGACTTTAATAGCCACCTAGATAGAAGCACATCCACTTCTACCCTGAGAATGAGTGGATGTTCGTGACATCCGACCCTCAATCCCGAAATCAATTCACCGTGTCCGTATGTGGATAAAGACCTCATCCCATCCCCACCCCAGTCTCATGTGCTTGGTGCTACTCCAAATTTTGCACAGTCACTTGGTATGACGAACTGCCCTTATACTCACCAGGTTGTCCAAGACCCTTAGGATGCATCACTACCCCTCTTAGGAGTCTTGATGGTCCCGCAATCACAGAGCATCTACAATCAGTATTTTCTTATCATGCCATATAATCTATGGTGCCACTAGTCCAACAGCCTCGACCTTCAACTCAACCTGCATTTGTTTGTCTTTACTGGTCCAGAGACCTGTCATGTTGCACTGCCACTAGTTGACTGAATATGTCGGTACTGTCTTGGTACCATGGCCAAAAAATTCATTTATTAAAGTTTTATGGTACATATCTCATGTTTCTTTATAAACTCCTGCTCGTGTCCACTAGCCTATGGCCCACTTGTTCGAGATTTTCAAAATCGTGCATAATAGCCCCTAAGTTCCGAAACCGAGGCTCCTAGCCTATAAGAGCTATTTGAGCCCCCGTCAATAAGGTCTCCCAAATTGTTTAAGTATTGGCACATAGTCAGGGGAGAGCACTTCCGACAAAATATGTTTTCAAATGTCCATCATACCAAACGAGTATGAGGACATCTCTGCTCATAACTGATGAACCTATTTTCCACTTCCTTCGATTAAGTTTCATCATTCCAACTGGCTATGATCTACTTAGAATTGGTAAGTAGTTTTTTCTCGTGATTTTCACATCACTCCTGTAAGTTGTGATGGTTAAAATACCACTAAGTAGTGGGTTTTCATTTTTTGGTATTTATCATTCCCAACTGGGTATGATATAAAATCTCACTCACAACCGGTAAGTGGTTTTTAACTTTAAGTTGTGCTTCGTTAATGTAGTGAATTCCACTAGATCGGTTCATAATATTCACATGAGCTTGTCCTTGCTGGCGTTCCCGGTGCTTCATGTTCCTACACGATATGAACATCTTGGTTCATTGTCACTTGGCCTAATAGCCTTCATTCATTCCAAATGAATGTGAAAACCAAACTTCTATTTATTTGCAATTAGGTCCCTAAAGTTATTTTTCTTTAACTTTAAGTCCCTAATGCCAGTTTGTCCTCAAATTGAGTCCCAAAACTTTTAAAATTCCCCTTGGGACCTCAATTTATTCAATTTCACAAAAAGGTGTTTAATTTCCAAATTGCCAATTTTGTCCCCCCAACTTTTCCAAATTTACCATTTTGCACTTCCTTAACAAAAATGATAAATTTTACCCCAAAAGTTCTAAAATTCCTCAATTGGCCCTCTAACATTCTTATCATGCCCAATTGACCCTCAATTTTATAAAATGGCATTTTGGTCCGTCGAATTTTAAAAAATCCCCAATTTTCCCACAATTTGAACTCCTTAACAGAACTGAATTTGATTTCATCAAATTGACTGATCAAACACTTCTAATTGTTGAAATTGAGTTTCTACATGTTCATACGATTCCATAGCACTTTGAATCATCTGCTTTAACATCGGGACGAGCTCAAACGGAGCTTCATCCGAAAATGGACTATAGAGAGAGAAAGCTTCGATTGCTCACCGGAGAGGGCCCGACTGTCTGAGCTTTCTATATGGGCAGGTAGCTCTCGTCCTGAGGTTCATCCTAGAATCAAGAATGACATCAATTGATGTCGAATTGGATTAGAATTATGTCATTGAAATTTTTCACTATACTATCAGGTGAGTGGGAATTTTCACATCATACCCAATTGGGATGATGAGTACCTCGAAAATGAAAACTCGCTACTATGTGGGATTATAACATCACACCTGGTTGGGGTGATGTGAGAAACTCACAAAAAATCTACTTACCGGTTGTAAGTAGAAGATACTCGATTGGTATGATGAACTTCTTGGAAGGAAGTAGAAAACTCGCTTAATGGTTATGAGCGGAGATGTCCTCACACTTGGTTGGTGTGATGGACAGGTGAAAAATTATTTTTGTTAGAAGTACTCTCTCTTCACTGACTATGTGCCACTGCTTAACATTTTGGGAGACCTTCTTTATGGGAGCTCGAATAGCCTAGATAGGCTAGAGGCCTCGATTTTGAAACTTGGGGGCTAAAATGCCCGATTTTGAAAATCTCATACAGTGGGCCCAGGGCCTATTGGCACGAGCAAGAGCTCGTAAACAAATATGATGTTAAGCCATGAAAAGTTTAATAATGATGTGATTTGGCCATGGTACCAATATAGGTTGATGAACTGGCGGCAGTACGACAAGACAAGTCGACGGACCAGTCGATACTAACAATTGCAGGTCGAGTTGAGGGTCGGGGCCGTTGGACCAGTGGCTGCAAAGATTAAATGGATTATGAGAAAAATTATTATTTTGTACATGCACTAAGGTTCAGGACCATCAAGACGCCCAAGAGAGGTAGTGATGCGTCCTAGGGGCTACTCGACAACATGGTGGAGATAAGGGCAGTTTGTCATGCAACAATGATGGAAGCTTGATTTAGCTTCATGCGCATGAGACCGGGGTGAGGACAGGATGAGCTCTTTGTCCTCATACAGACACAGAGTTTCTTTTGGGGTTTGACGGTCAGATGTCACATACATCCACTCATTCCTAAGGTAGAAGTGGATGGACTTCTATCTAGGTGGTCGATAAAGTCGCTCTAATGCCACAAGTGGGTGTAGTGGACGGGCTGCCCTACGAATGTGTGATCCCTTCATGATGAAGGGCGTGTGTTGACTATTAAACACACCGACTATCTTGAATTTAGAAAACAATGAAATTGAGAATGAAAGGATTTTATTGAAAATAAGGAGTCTGTCACACTCCAATTCAAACATTATTTTTAGAAACTCATGTTTCAAACATCCATTCACTGAGTTGTCGAACTCACCCCCTCCCTTTACCCCTTTTCAAGTAACTGAGGGAATAACCCACCTTCGACATCCCACTAGCTTAACTTGCAAGATAGGTATGTAAATTTAATTTATTTTAATTTTGATTAATGTTATTCCAGGAAAGGTACAAGTACAAAAGAACACCTTACTCCTCATGGTTTAAAAGGGAAAAACCCTTAATAAACCGGAAGAGTGGTGGGTTGCTCACGGGGATCCAACCAAACCGGGTTGGGGAGTGACAACTTGAATGATATTAGAGCATGTTTCCTCAAATACATTATCAAGACTAGAGAACATAGTAACTAATAGGGATATATTTTAAAATTTACTGATGGCTCCAAAGAAAGGAGCCAAGAGAACTAGAGTTGTAATCTCTGACACTACCTAACTAACCCTACCTGTAGAAACTCCCCGAGGAGCCCAAACCACTAGCTGGAAAATGTCAAGAAGCTAATGGGGATAGTCAGGATATCAATAGAGGACATGGTGATCAAGACGGAATTCTTCTTGGATGGAAGTACCAAAAGATGGTGGGACAATGTCTGAAACCTACATACCTATACCCCCACCTAGAAGCAATTTTAGGAGAGGTACGTGGAGGAGTACCTAGCTCCTCATTTTATTAATGAGAAGAAGCAGGATTTTCTCCGACTTCGGCAAGGACTTAACTCCATATTGGAGTATGAAGCAAAATTCAATGAATTAAGACCCTTTGCTCATGATCTAGCTGGACTAGCTGATATATGCCAATGGTTCGTGGACGGTCTCAATATGGACAACAGGTCTACGCTCTCTTCGACTTAGGAGCTGAGAGATCCATCATCAAAGAGAACATAATTTCAAGTTTACCCCTAGAACTCACCCCTATAGGATAAAGTTTCAACATTCTCACACCTTTAGGAGAAGAGATAAATAGGAATAAACAATTAAAGGGATGTGAGATAAAGATTGAGGGGATCAAAGTCAAAGTAGATTTGATTCCATTACCATTGAAGGAGGTAGAAGTGATCCTTTGTATGGATTGGTTAAGTAACCATTAGGCTAGGATGGATTGTGGAAAGAAGATAGTGACCTTCCACACCCCCGAGACAAACAAATTAAAATTCCAAGGAGACCGAAGGAAGGGGGAAGTGCAAATGGTGTCCCATATGAAGGCCAAAAAGATGATACAGAAAGGTTGTACAACTTTTATAGCCATGGTCATTAATGATAAGTCTGAAGATAATGGACTTGAAGACGTTTCGGTAGTTAAACACTATTCAGAAGTATTTTCAGAAGAATTACCTAGACTACCTCTAAGTTGGCAAGTGGAATTCACCATAGATATAATCCCAGGAACAAACCCCATATCCCAAGCCCCTTATTGCATGGCTCCAGTGGAACTGAAGGAATTGAAGAAGCAACTAGACGAACTATTGGAGAAGGATTTTATACATCCTAGCCAGTCTCCATGGGGTGCACCAGTACTATTTGTGAAGAAAAAGGATTGGAGCATGAAATTGTGCATAAATTATAGGAAGTTCAATCAGGTTACCATCAAGAATCGGTACCCACTCCCACGGATCGATAACCTATTCGACTAATTGAAAGGAGCAGCTTACTTCTCCAAGATAGACCTTCGTTTGGGCTATCACCAACTCAGGATTTGAGAGGAGGACATTCCTAAGATGACATTTCAGTCTCGACATGCACATTACAAGTTCAGAGTGATGCCATTTGGATTAACAAATGCCCCTGCAGCCTTCATGGATTTAATGAGTCGAGTGATCCAACCACACATGGACATGTTCGTGATAGTGTTCATAGATGATATTCTCATATATTCACAAACTAGGTTGGAGCACGAAGAACACGTGGTAATCACCTTGGAGATATTACGAGAAAACCATTTATATGTAAAATTCTCCAAGTGTGAGTTCTAGCTGTAGGAGGTAGGATTCTTAAGACATATCCAAGGACGGGTTCAAGGTAGATCCGACAAAAGTAGAAGCCATATCTTATTGGAAGCACCCAGTAATCCTTCAAAGATACTAAGTTTCTTAGGTTTGGCATGATATTACAGACGATTCATGCAAGATTTTTCCAAGATAGCAGCCCCTCTGACTCGGCTCTCTAGTAAAGGAGTTTAGTATAAATGGGATGAAAGCTGTGAGAAGTCTTTTGTGGAGTTGAAGACTCGATTGACAACCGCACCGGTACTCTACCTCAATAACCCAAGTGCGGGAGAATGCACCGTCTATAGTAATGCATCGAGACAAGGACTCGAATGTGACTTGATGCAACAAGGAAAGGTAAGCCAATTCGACTGAATTAGAGTAGAAAGGTAAGCCAATTCGACTTCCCTCGTTAATTTTTTATCAGTGTTAGAGAGAGAACCAACTAAACTTCATTGACCAAATTATCCCTCAATTCTGTATGAATTGGTGTGATTCTTGATCCTAAGAGGAACCTCAGGACGAGAGCTATCTACCCAAATTGAAAGCTTGGACCGTCCCCCCCCCCCCTCCGACGGTAAGCTTTCAATGCTCTCTCTCTCTAAGTCTAGTTTTCCGACAAAGCTCCGGTTGAGCTCAATTCGGATCCAAACGATGTGATTCAAAGTTCCAATGAATTGTGGGGAAGTGTAGGAACATAATTTTACCTTCAATTTCAATATTATCTTCAATTGATCGGTCAATTTGATGAAATCAAATTCGGCCAGTATGAAAAAGGGAAATTAGAGGGAAATTTTGGGGAAAATTGGGGATTTAGAAAATTCGAGGGACTAATGTGCAATTTTCCAAAATTGAGTGCCAATTGGCCATGTAAATGATGTTGGAGGACCAATTGGTTGATTTTTTAAATTAATGTGTTCAAATTTGCCATTTTTGTAAAGTAGGGGTAAAATGGTAATTTTAAAAAAGTTGGGGACCAAATGGGAAATTTGGGAAACTTGAACCCCCTTTTGTTATATTGAATAAATTGAGATCCCAAAGTAAGTTTTATATGTTTTGGGACTCAATTTGGGGAAAATTGGCATTAGGGACCTAAAGTTAAAGAAAAAGAACTTTAGAGACCTAAATGCAAATAAATAAATGTTTGGGTATTTTGTTTATTCATGAAGAATGAAGGCTAATAGGCCAAAGGATAATGAACAGGGATGTTCATATCGTGTAGGAACACGAAATACTGGGAACACCAGCAAAGACATGCTTGCATGGAGGCAAAAAGCCACATAAGAGGAATTCACTGCACTATCGAATGAGTGAGAATTTTCACATCAAACCCGGTTGGGTTGATGAGTAACTTGGAAATGAAAATCCACTACTATGTGGGATTTTAACATCACACCTGGTTGGTGTGATGTGAGAAACACACAGAAAAACTGACTGGTTGTAAGTAGATCATACCCGGTTTGTATGATGAACTTCCTCGAAGGAAGTAGAAAACCCGCTTATTAGTTATGAGCGGTGATGTCCTCACACCCGGTTGGTGTGATGGACAAGTGAAAAGCTATTTTTGTCGAAAGTGCTCTCCCCTAACTGTGTGCACTACTTAAATATTTTGCGAGACCTTCTTGACAGGAGCTCAAATAGGCTAGAAGCCTTGGTTTTGCAACTTGGGGGGCTAAAATGCCCGATTTTGAAAATCTCATATAGTGGGCCCAAGGCTAGTTGGCACGAGCAGGATCTCGTAAACAAACATGATGTTAAGCTATGAAAATTTTAATGAATGATGTGATTTGGCCATGGTACCAAGATAGGTCCAACATACTCGATGGACTGGCAGCAATGCAACAATACAGGTTGATGGACCAATCGAGACAAACAACTACAGGTTGAGTTGAGGGACGGGGCTATTGGGCAAGTGGCACCAAAGATTAAATGGCTTATGAGGAAAATTATTATTTTTTCCATGCATTGAGGTCTGGGACCATCAAGCCACCTAAGAGGGATACTGATGCGTCCTAGGGGTTACTAGAGGACATGGTGGAGATAAGGGCAGTTTATTGTGCCAGTATTCAGGGAAGCTCGACATAGCTACATGCGCATGAGACCGGGGTGGGGTTGGGATGCGGTATGTGTCCTCATATGGACATGGAGTTTCTTTCCAAGTTTGAGGGTCGTATGTCACTTACATCCACTCATTCCCAGGGTAGAAGTGGATAGGTTTCTATCTACGTGGCCGGTAAAGTCGCTCAAACTCCACAAGTGGGTGCAGTGGTCGGGCTGCCCTGCAAATGTGTGATCCCTTCATGATGATGGGTGTGTGTTGATTGTTAAATACACCGATTGTGGTGAATGATGAGTAATGGTTTTGAAAACTGTGAAATTGAGAAAGAAAGTATTTTAAAGAAAATAAGGAGTCTGGAACACTCTAATTCAAAAAATTAATTTTAAAAACTCATGTTTCATACACCCATTCGCTGAGTTGTCGAGCTCACCACCCTACCCTTACCCCTTTTCAAGTAATCGATGGAAAAACGCACCTACCGATATCCCACTAGCTTAACCTGCAAGATCTATATGTAAATTTAATTTATTTCAGTTTTGATTAATGTTATTCCAGGAAAGGTATAGGTATAAAAGAACACCTTACTCCTCACGATTTAAAAGGGAAAAACCCTTAATTAACCAAAAGAGTGACGGGTTGCTCATGGGGATCCAACCAAACTATGTCGGGGAGTAACAGTTAAACTCCTCATTAGAAAATTGTTTTAACATTCTACCTACACGGGTCTAGTTTAGCACATAATCACACATTCATAGGGCAGTCTCCGACTGATTCGATTGGGGCCTAGAGTAACTTAACCAACCATGCTGGTAAGAGGTGATACCTTCTACACCAAGTTTGTGTGAGCATCAATTGCCCAATTCACAGACTCATATTTCATTTGTGTCCTCTATTGTGAAATGAGACCTCTCCCCCTCCAACCTCGGTCTCAATGCACATGAAGCTTCTCCGAGCTTCAAGACTTATTGGATGACAAAACTTACCTTATGCATCCTAGGGACAAAATGTCCCTTAGAACTAACACTACCCCAGATTGGGCACCTCTATCATGCCCCAACCCGGTTTGGTCAGATTCCCGTGATCAACCTGCCACTATCCCGGTTTATTAAGGGTTTTCCCCTTCTTTAAACCATGAGGAGTATGGCATCCTTTAAACCTGTACTTTTCCTAGAATAACATTAATCAAACTATATGAAATTTAAAATTTACATACCTATCTTACAGGTGTATTTATCTAGAGGTCTTTGGGTAGGTTTTCCCTTAGTTACCTAAAACGGGTTATAAGGGAGGTGATGAGTTTAACGACTTGGTGAATGGGTATTTAAAACTTAACTTTCAGAAAAATAGTTTGAATGGGAGTGTGTCAAACTTCTTATTTTCTTTAAGACATTTCATCCCCAAAATCTCAATTTTCAAAACCATTATTTCTAATTAACCACAATCAGTGTGTTTAACAATCAACACACGCCCTTCATCATGAAGGGATCATACATTCGTAGGGTAGCACATCCACTGCACCCACTTGTGGATTTAGAGCAACTTTACTCGCCACCTAGATAGAAGCCCCTCCACTTCTACCCTAGGAATGAGTGGATGTACGTGATATCCGACCCTCAAACCTAAAAAGAAAACTCCGTGTCCGTACGAGGATAGAGACCTCATCCAGACTACACCCCGGTCTCGTGCACTTGAAGCTACGTCGAGCTTCCCTGATTGCTAGCACAACAAACTGCCCATTATCTCCACCATGTCATTCAGTAGCCCCTATGACACATCACTACCCCTCTTGCACATCTTGAAGGTCTCGAACCTCAGTGTATGCACAAAACAATAGTTTTTCTCATAAGCCATATAATCTTTTGTGCCACTTGTCTAATAGCTTCGACCCTCAACTCGACCTACAACTGTTTTTCTTGACTTATCCATTGACCTGTCTTGTTGCACTTCTGCTAGTCCATCGAGTATGTCGATCCTGACTTGGTACCATGGCTAAAACACATCATTCATTAAAGTTTTCATGGCTTAACATCATGTTTGTTTATGAGGTCCTGCTCGTGCCAATTGCCCTTGGGCCAACTATACGAGATTTTCAAAATCGGGCATTTTAGCCCCAATGTTCCAAAATAGAGGCCTCCGACCTATCTGAGCTATTTGAGCTCCTGTCAAGAAGGTCTCCCAAAATCTTTGTTCATGGTGAGTATACATGCCCTAAACATGAATACAAGTTCTGAATCATTCGCTTAGACTATCCATCGGTCTAAGGATGGAATGTAGTGCTAATGTGGAGCTTGGTTCCCATGGCACTTTGTAAGCTTGGCCAAAACCTTGAAGTGAATATGGGTTCTCTATCTGATACTATACTCACTAGGACACCATGGAGTCTTATTATCTCCCTCATATATAGGACGGCCAATTGTTCGACTGAATCCGTCACTCTTATTGGTAGAAAATGGGCGGACTTGATTAATCGGTCCATTATGACCCAAATTGCATCTCGTCCTTTTCTTGTCACAGGTAATCCTGTGACAAAGTCCATAGTGATATGCTACCATTTCCATTGTGGGATTGGTAAGGGTTGCAGCAGTCCTGATGGTTTATGATGCTCAGCTTTAATCTGTTGATAGGACAAGCATTGAGCTACGTATTCCACAATGTCCCTCTTCATCCCCTTCCACCAATATCTTTGTTTGAGGGTGCGGTACATCTTGGTACTACCCGGATGCATTGCATCATACACTCAATCGTGTGCCTCTTCCAGAATTAACCTCTTCAACTCCTTATTTTGAGGTAAATATACCCTATCCTTGTAGGTTAGCACTCCATCACCTCGCAGGTGGTAGTCTAGTTTTGTTTCTCTGCTAGTTGGATCCAAATAAGACTGAAGTTCATTATCAATCTTTTGTTTAGCCTTAATCTTCTTGGTTAGACTGGGCCTCACCACTACATTGAGCAATAAGCACTTCTCCTACTTGTCCATTCTTAGGTCCACCTCCATCCTTCCCAATTGTTGCAACAAGGGTGTGTAACTTGTCTTTACTTGTGTTGCCTCAGTTTGGTACTTGCTACAAAAGGCATCTTCTACCACATTTGTCTTTCCAAAGTGGTATTCTATCATAAGGTCATAGTCCTTCACCAATTCCAACCATCTTCTCTGGTGGAGATTTAACTCTTTCTAAGTTAGGAAATGCTTAAGACTCTTGTGATCAGTGCATATTCTACACTTAACCCCGTAGAAGTAGTGTCGCCAAATCTTTAAGGCAAACACTATCGTAGCTAATTCCAGGTCGTGAGTTGGGTAGTTTCTCTCATGTACATTAAGTTGTCGTGAGGCAAAAATGATAACTTTCCCTTGTTGCATCAGTACACATTCAAGTCCTTGTTCGGATGCATCACTATAGACGATGTACTCTCCCACGCATGGGTCAGGTAGGGAGAGTACTAGTGCGATTGTCAATTGTGTCTTCAACTCCAAGAAAGACTTCTCATAGCTTTCATCCCATTTATACTCAACTCATTTCCCGGTGAGTCGAGTTAGAGGGGTTGCTATCTTAGAAAAGTCTTGCACGAACTGTCTATAGTATCTTGCCAAACCTAAGAAACTCTAAATCTCTGAAGAATTCCTGGGTGCCTTCCAATCTGATATGGCTTCCACCTTTGCTGGATCCACCTTAACTCCATCATTAGACACTATATGTCCTAAGAATCATACCTCTTGGAACTCGAACTCACACTAGGAGAATTCTGCATATAAGTGATTTTCCCTCAATATCTCCAAGGTGATTGCCAGGTGTTCTTCCTGCTCCAACCTAGTTCATGAGTATATAAGAATATCGTCTCTGAATACTATCACAAACCTGTCCAAGTGTGGTTGGGACACTCTGTTCATTAAGTCCATGATAGTTGTAGGGGCATTTGTCAATCCAAATGGCTTCACTCTAAACTCATAATGTCCATATCAAGATCGGAATGTCATCTTAGGAATGTCCTCCTCTCGGATTCTAAGTTGATGGTAGCCCAACCGAAGGACTATTTTGGAGAAGTAAGCTACTCCTTTTAACTGTTCGAATAGGTCATCAATCCACGAAAGTGTGTATCTATTCTTAACGGTGACCTGGTTCAACTTCCTGTAGTCTATGCATAGTGTCATACTTCCATCCTTTTTCTTTACGAATAGTATGGGTGCACCCCACGAAGACTGGCTAGGACGCATGAAATCCTTCTCCAATAATTCGTCCAATTATTCTTTCAATTCCTTTAGTTTCGTCCGAGTCATGCGATATGGGGCTTGCGATATGGAGTTTGTTCCTAGGATGATTTCTATGGTGAACTCTACTTGCCGACTTGGAGATGGTCCAGGTAATTCTTTTGGAAATACTTCTAGATAGGGCTTAACCACCGGAATGTCTTTGAGTCTCTTCTCTTTAAACTCTTTGTTGATGACCATGGCTACGAAGGTCGTACAACCTTTTTGTACCATCTTCTGAGCCTTCATATGTGACACCAACAATACTTCATCCCCTCTTCTATCACCTTAAAAATTTAATCTGTTTGTCTCGAGAGTGTGGAAGGCCCTAACTGGATGAGTCTACTTAAAACATTTGGGAGCTAATTTTGGGCTTAAGCTCAAGATGCAATGGGCCCAAGGCTGATGGTTACGGCTATGGACCCGTCCAGAACGGATATGTGATATATGATGATAAAAGACCTGAAAAATGGGAACCTTGCATGATACCCATCGAGTCAAGCTAAGTTGTCGAGCTTGTTGGGCTGAACTGTTGCTTTGCCGAAGCTAGGTTGTCGAACTTGTTGGGCTAATACGCGTGGGCCAAATCCAAGTTGACAGACCGTTGTGCTTGAGCGCCAAAGATAAAGGCTATAATGCCAAATGATTGTTGATTGTGCATGCACTGTGATGTTTGGTCCATCAGGACACCTGTTATAAGGTAGTGATGGAGCCCAAGGACTATTGGACGACCTATTGTGTATAAGGGCAGTTTCATCGTGTAAACCTCGTCCTTTTGAGTAAAGGAAAACTGCGAAAAGAACTGGTCAAACTGAGTTAGAAATACCGGACCGGTTCACAAATTCGACCATTTGAGGGTTCATAAAAACTTGGAAAAGAAACTTAAGACAAATTAGAAGAGAAAAATCAGATCGATTCAAATGAACTAGAACCCATCAGAATGTTGAAGTTAAGCGGGTGACCTCTTGGGAAATACGTTTTTATTTGTAACCTAAAATTTCGGTCAAAAACATTTTTATGCGAATGTACAACCCTATCATAAATAGCCTAAATTAAATTATTGGAATTAATATGAACAAATTTAATACCTAAATTAAATTATTTAAATTAATACTAATAAATACTCATCAATTTATAGCAACATTAATACTAGTAATAAATCTCCCCCATTTAATACACAATTTTACACTTATATAAAGAGCTCATCCCGATTCATCATCCTCACATCTGAACACTTCTCTCTCTCTCTACTACTCCATTTCCCAATGAAACTTGAACCAGTGCTTTAACTTGAACATTTTTCTTAACCTCGAAAGGAGAGGTTGGGCTCTTTAGAACCGGAGAGAAATCAACTACCAGTTCATCGTATGAGGTGACCATGTGAAATTTGGAGAAACACCAAGCGCATGAGACCGGGGTAGGGACAGGATGAGGTCTCTGTCCTCATACGGACATAGAGAATTGATTTCAGGATTGAGGGTAGATGTCACGTACATCCAGTCATTCTCAGGGTAGAAGTAGACATACTTCTATCTAGGTGACCAGTAAAGTCACTCCGACGCCACAAGTCGGTTCAGTGGATGTGCTGGCCTACAAATGTGTATTTGACCTTCATGATGAAGGATGTGTGTTGGGTGATGACACACCGTGCCTAAATAAGGAAACGGTGGTAAAACTCGAGATTTTAAAATGAAAGGATTTTTGAAAGAAAGGAGTTCGGCACACTCCAATACAATTCTTTTCCTCAAAGTTAATTTTTTAAAATCCATTCACTGAGTAGTCGTACTCACCCCCTCCCTTATATCGCTTTTAGGAAATTCTGAAAAGCCTACCCTTAAAGACCATTAACCTAGATGCCTATAAGATAGGTATGATAAATTTAAAATATTATGCAGTTTTAATTTATGTTATTCCAGGAAAAAGTGCAAGTTTAAAGGACGCCTTACTTTTTCTATTTTATAACAAGGGGAAACCCTTTAATAAACCTAGAGAGTGGTGGGTTGATCATGGGGATCCGATCAAACCGGGTCAGGGCATGATAACTAGAGTGGTATCAGAGCTTGTTTACACGAATACATAATCAAGACTAGAAAATATTGTAACTAATAGGATAGATCTTAAAATTTTCAGATGGCTCCCAGGAGAGTAACCAAGAAAACTAGAAATGACTCTATTCAATACCTTGTCCTCGTAGGAAGACAACCCTAGAAGCTTCCCAATGCCTGAGGTATGAGTCTCAAAAGCTAAATGAGGAAGTATCCAAGAGGATTGTGCTAGGACCTATTGAGGTCATAGCTCAAAGTATGAAGGAAGCCAAACATGAAGTCATAAACGCTAGTAAAGGGCATATAACCTTACATAGGAGGATGCTTATCAAGAATTCCATAGCTCCCTAGTTATTTTGTGATCATTTTCTGTAAAAGGGACAAAAAACACCTAACATAATGTACTCCTCTATTAATGAAGTACTCCAAATTCCTAAAAACCTTGTCCCTCAAAGGATGTAATCTTCAAGGAAGATGGCCCCAAGGAAAGTGACCAAACAAGCCTGTACTACCAAAGAAACTAAGGAAAATCACATCCAAGTTAAGGAAATTGAATTAGGGAATCGAGAAATCTAGGAGGACTCTTAGAGTGATCAATTAACAAAGAAGACCCCACAAGAAAAACTCTCAAGGTATCCAGACTCAAGGACAAAGGAGCACCAAAACTAACAATTCCCTAGAAAAATGTCAGGACGAACTACTTATGTTCAAGTAATTACAAGTATGAACAATAGGGACACTGTGTGGAGAAGTGCCCAACCCTACTAAGGATAGGAATCAAGTTAACCTATAGGGGAATAGGACACGAAGTGAAAAACTGTCCCACACTACAAGGAGTCAGGACAATATTTTCCAAGAATAATGCCCCCACAACTATAGAAAAGCCGAAAGGATACCATCCTTAGAAATACAACTCCTGCTTGAAACTTCAATTAAATCACTAACTCCCTGATTTATTTCATTGTCAGATAGATTTAATGGTCGTCAGAGTTATGGTGACCTTCGAGCTCCTCCCCTGTTCATCTATTTGGAGGAAGAAGATGACACTGTCTGTATGTGTGAGAGTTACCATGTGGCATGCTATGATTGGTTGTCTTTGCTAACACAATATCCCACTCAACGTCTGAGTCAACCATTGATTCATTGATTGCCACATGGTAACTCCCATTTGCTCGCTCTATCCAACATGGCAGTTGACCAAATCTGTTGGTTTGATAAATGTGTCATGTGGCATCTTCTGATTAGATGATTTAAATTCATTAGATTCCCACCTGACATACTGTGTCATTTCCACATGTAAGCCTGTAATTGGTAGTAGCCATCTGATGAGGCTTTGCCCCGAGTTGACTTTTGATTGCTCGACCATTCTTGGACATCCTAGTTAGTCAATAACCTATCACATTTGCCACATGTCAACTTCTCATTAGCTAGCCATGTGAAAGAGGATTTTCCTAAGTTGACCATTGATTACGAACACGTGTCACACTACAATTCGTCAGTTTCGAATGACGTGGATTTTCTTTGTCTAACCATTGACTGATGACACGTGTCATGCTGTGATTAGTCAACACTTTCATAGGTTGACCGAGCGGTTGACTATCGTGCTTCACCATGTGTCGCGCGCGTTGACTAAGCGTTGACCTAGCAGGTAGTCCATTGACCGGCTAGACCATTAATCGGCTTAGTTGGACAATTTTGGAGAAATTTCCTACAAATTTTCGTCTGTACCCTACTAAACCTAAGAAGATGTGTGTCACACCCCAACCCAGTTTGGTCGGATCCCCATTAGCAACCAGCCACTCCCTTTGATCTATGAGAGGTTTTACCCCTTTCTGGACCATGAGGATTCAGACGTCATTTTTCTTATTTTTCTTGGAATAGCAATATACAAAACTAAATATATTAAAAAATTCATATATGTCTTACAGTTCAATTGCGAGGGATGTTTAAGGTTGGTCTTCCTATTTTACTTTAAAAGGGGTAAAGGGAGGGGGTGAGTTTCTACAACTCAGTGCACAAGTGTTGGGAGTGAGTTTTCAAAAATGTTTAGTTTCTTTATCAAAACCATGCCAAGGATAACAATTTTCTTTTAAGGTTTTCCTCAAACTCAAATCTCCATTTCCTCAAACCATGCCCATCCCCTTGCCTCAAGAGGCGTTTAGCAAACAAACACATGCCCTTCATTAAGAAGGGTACACACAATCATAGGGCAATCCCAAACTGCACCCACTTGTGGATCGACACATCTTTATCACCCACCCTGATAGAAGTCCTTGACTACTACTTGGAGTTTGAGTGGACATCCTAGATGTTCAACCCTCAAACCCAAAATACTTCATGTCAGTATGAGAACGGAAACCTCAACCTTTCCCCACCATAGTCTCATGCACAAGAAGCTCCCGAAGCTTCATGACTGACTAGCACAACAATATGCGCTTATCGTCCCCATGTCATCCAATGGCCCTTGGGATCCATCACTACCCCATGGGGCATCTTGATGGTCCCAATCCTTAAGTGCATGTACAAACAAAAGTTTTCATATATTTAGCCATCCTTTTAGGTGCCAATGGCCTTGACACTTAACCTGACCTGTAGCTGTTTGTCTAGGTCAGTCCGTCGACCTAGCCCTGACACACTACCGCCAGTCCAACGAGCATTATTGGGCCTGACTCAATACCATGGCACATCACACAAACAATTTTTATTAAGAATTTTCATGGCTCTTTCTAATCATGTTTGTTTACGATCTTTAGGCTGAGCCCACTGGCCCTATGAGATAAAAAATAGAAGGTACTGGCCTATTAGTGCTATTTTAGCTCGCATCAAGAACGTCTCTGAAATAGTATAAGCAGTTGTCACACAGTTAGGGGAGAACACTTATGACAAAAATTACTTTTTATCTCATCACACCAACCGGGTGTGATGATGGATGCGCTTACAACCGGCAGCCGGTTTTCTCCTTTCCTTAAGGAAACTCATCATACCAATCGAGTATGATGTTTGTTAATTCCTACTCATAGCTAGTATGTAGGTTTTATCTGTTAAAACAGTGCTCATCATCCCAACTGGTATGATGTATAAAGTCCCACTCATAGTGGTCTTTCAATTTTAAAACGTGTTCATCATCTCAACCTAGTATGACGTTACTAATCTCACTCACCCTTTGACTGTGACATGTTCATCCCCAGTTAGTTTCTCATCCATGCTAGCTCTTGCTTACGTTCCAATTTCATGTGTCCCTACACGGTTTAGATATCATTATCAATATGGATTTGGCATAACAAAATTTGTTTTATCACATATGAGCGATTTGGCCCAAAATTCTTAGTTTATTGTACTTAGGTCCCTAAAGTTCATTTTTCTTGACTTTAGGCCCTAATGCTAAATTTTGACCCAAATTGAACCCCAAGATTTCCAATATCCTCTTTAGATCCTCAATTTACTCAAAATTGTGTAAAGGGCTCAAGTTTTCCAAATTTCCAATTTGTTCAGTAATTTTCCAAAAATTACGATATTGCCCCTACTTTCCAAAAATAGCCATTTGGCCTCAAATCTTTTGAAAATTGACCAATTGTTCCCTCGACATCTTTCTCATTTCCAATTGACCATCAATTTTGAGAAATTGCATGGAGGTCCCTCAATTTTTTGAACTCCCCTAATTTTCCCCCTACTTTCCCCCCAATTTCTTCCACCTTTTGTAACCAAATTTGATTTCTTCAAATTGGCCATTCAATTGGTGTTAATTGTTCCAATTGATGCATGGATCAGTTTCTACACTTCCATTTGATCAAATGGTGCTTTGAATTGCAGAATTTGAGTCTTACACGAGTTCAAACGGAGCTTCACTGGAAAATTGTTCATAGAGAGAGAAAGCTTCGAAAGCTTCGAAAGCTTACTATCGGAGGTGCGGCAATATGAGCTCTCTATCTGGGGAGGTAGCTTTCATCCTTAGGGTCCTTCTAGGATCAATAATCGCAATAATTGAAGTCCATATGAGGGTGAATTTTTTTTGTGAAATTCGGCACTTTCTCTCTATAGCATCGATTTGCAACGACGGAGGAGGGCTTACCTTTCACCTCTGTGTGGAGGTCATGTGAGGGTCGTGGGGACATAGGGGTGTCTTAGTTTGGTTAGGGGAGGTTTGAATTTGGTTGAATTCAACTCGACCAAAATAGGGGAGCTTCGATCCATCGAAGTTGCTTCAATGTTTTATTCCACTGGCTCTTCTCTGACGATCCTCGGGTCGAAGGGAGGCTGCTATCAGGTAGATGACTTCCCCTGGAGTTTGTAGGACCCAACTTTGCCTTCTGAGGCTGAGAAAAGTGCCCAAGTCGAAGCTCTAGTTTGAGCTTCACCGAAAAATGGAGCACTTTAGACTCGAAGAGGATTTGAGGTGTGTGGAGGATGAATGGAAAGGAGCTCTTTATATAGGGAGCTCTAGGACCCTTTGTTCTATGAGTTTCCATATTGGTTGAGTTTATTCACTTTAGAAAATTCCCAAATCGGAGGGAATATTCCTTCGCTGGTGAAGGAAAGTTTTCTACCGTATGAACAGTGTTGTCATCGTAAGGAAGAAGACGACTCTATTCTGAACCAGGCCTGACCAGTCCGACCGGGTTCAATGGCAAAAATTGGTCGTTCAGGCCCGATTCGATCGATTTTCTCAAAATTAAAAATTTTTAAATTAATCTAAATTTATTTTCTATCTAATGGTGGCCTCAATTTTTGAATTTGAGTTTTTTTAAGCTGCCTAGAAAAATGAATTTAGAAACCGGTTCATGCATGGTTCAAACTGGTTAAGGTCAGGTTCACCATGAACCAGTCCAATTTTTCCATCCAATTTACTTCATAGTTCTTCCCCATGAATTTAATAACTTTTTGGTCACTTGTGATTTTCCAATGTCCCACTTTTACCCATTATTGGTTCCTTAAGGAGTTCGAATTTCTCATTTAATTGACCGGTTCTTTCTTAGTTTTTCTTGATCCGAGGTGATGGGTTTCACAACTCTCCCATCCTTTTAGAAGTTTTGTCCCAAAAGCATAATCAGCACTCTTTGCATCGGCAATAATTTCCCTTGATGTCAACTTGGGGTTTGCTTGACAAGCTATCACTTTTGTTGTTCTTTCACTTAGCCCTTTAAACCACATGCTTTAAGGAATTTCTTTTCCTTTCATCTATTTACTCACTCTAAGGAGTGTATCCTAATTAGAAATATTTTACCCTTAAGTCCAAATATACGCCCTTAGGTCCACTTCTTACTCTACTTAGGGAAAGACACTTCTTCTTGAGAGTTATTATTTGTCACGCCCAGACCCGATTTGGTAGGATCCTCATGAGCAACCCGCCACTCTCCCAATTTATTAAAGGGTTTCCCCTTATTATAAACTGTAAAGAGTAAGGCATCCTTTAAACCTGCACATTTTCCTAGATTAACATAAATCAAAACTACATAATAATTTAAATTTATCATATCAGTCTCAAAAGCATCTTAGTTGATGGTTTTTAAGGGTAGGCTTTCCAGAATTTCCTGAAAAGGGTATAAGGGAGGGGGTGAGTATGACTACTAAGTGAATGGGTTATCGAAATTTAACATTTAGGAAAAAGATTTATATTAGAGTGTGCTAGACTCTTTTCTTTCAAAAACTCCGTTCATTTCAAATCTCAATTTTTACCACCATTTCTTATTAATCACAGTGTGTCATCACCTAACACACATCCTTCATCATAAAGGTCAAACACACATTCATAGCCTAGTACGTCCACTGAACCCACTTGTGGCATCGGAGCGACTTTACCGGCCACCTAGATAGAAGTGAATGGGTGTTGAAGTGAGTTTTCCTAAACAAAACAACTTTAATTGGAGTGTGCCAAAATCCTTATTTCCTTTAAGAATGCTTTTTCCTCAAATTCCAATTTTCAAAACCATTTTTCCTCATTAGGTGTGTTTAACAATCAACACATGCCCTTCATCAGGAAGGAATCACACATTCATAGGGCAAACCTTCCACTACACCAACTTGTGGCTTGGAGCAATTTTATCGACCACCAAGATAGAAGCCCATCCACTTCTACTCTAGGTCTAAGTAGATGTCCGCGACATCTGACCATCAAACCCGAAATAAACTCTGTGTCCGTGTGAGGATAGAGACCTCATCCCAACCACACCTCGGTCTCATACGCATGAAGCTACATCGAGCTTCCCTAACTGCTAGCACGACAAACTGCCCTTATCTCCACCAAGTTGTCCAGTATCACATAGGACGCATCACTACTCCTCTTGGGTGTCTTGATGGTCCTGAACCTCAAGTGCATCAACAAACAATACTTTTTCCACAAAGTCATTTATCTTTGGTGCCACTGGTTTAAGAGCTCTGACTCTCAACTCGAACTACAGCTGTTTGTCTAGATCCGTCCGTCAACCTGACCCTGACGCACTACCGCCAGTCCATCGAGTATGTCGGTCCTATCTTGGTACCATGGCGAAATCACATGATCCATTCATTAAGAATTTTCATGGCTTTAATAAATAATGCTTGTTTATGAGCTCCTGCTCGTGCCAACTAGCATTGGGCTCTTGAGGGACTTCTTTGCAATCTCCCATGTATAGAGTAGTCCCCGACTACTCCACTTGTGGCCCAAAGTGACTTTACTGACCACCCTAGTATGTCAACCCCGTCTCCGCACCACAAGAAAAACTGGGATAGAGAGCCAGAAAATTTGAAGCAAAACTGAGATGGAACGAACTAGAATCGATAAATGCAGGCCAAAACGGGAAATTGGAATATCCTGAGTGGTCGATAAATACCCAAAAACCAGGTGAAGTAATCATGGGTGGATGTGGGAGAGAGAACCGAACTGGTTCAGACCGAACTAGACCTGAACTGGAGTAAACTACATGGAACCGATTCAAGGATTTATTTTTCTAGGTGGCATAAACACATCAACTTGGGAAATTGAAACCACCATTTCATAGAAAATGAATTTAGAAGTTTTAATTAATGGAAAACTGGTCGAATCGGGCCTGAACCGGTTGATTTTTGATTTCAGGTCAATAAACCCGGTAGGACCAGACCGGTCAATGGAACAGTAGGTCAACGAACCACTACTAGGTCAATGCCCAATCAGCAGTGTGACCAATCAGCGCACGACACGACGTGAAGCACGCCCAGTCAGCCACTCTATCAGTGCTTAGAAGAGCTAGTCAATCAAAGGGTGACATGTGTCCTCGCTCAACAGTCAAATGAGGGAAATCCACCACAACGACAATTGACCAATTGAAGAGCGACACGTGTCCCCAGTCAATGGTCAATGTCGGAAAAGCCCTATCAGTAAGACAGACCAATGAGGAGTTTTCATGTGGCAAGGACACCATGTTAGTATCCGACTAGGATGTCGGAGAAACCGCTGACCAATTAGAGGTCGACATGTGGCAGAGCCATATCGGACGACCTTAGCCAATCAGAGGTTGACACATAGTAGTGGCACTGTGCGTCAGGGAAGCCTGATGCATTTAAATTATTCAATCAGAGGACGCAACGTGTAACAGTCAACAACTGACTGAACACGGTCAATAGCCACATTTGAACAAGTGGCCAATGGGAGGTCGCCACATGTCTGGTCAGCAAGTAAAAGGTTGACTAGGCTACTAAATAGGAAGCTACGTCAACAAAGCTAGCCAATCACGGAGCATCACATGGAAAGTCCGCATGTGTGAAGCTCGCAAGTGCGGCATAGTGTCATCTTCCTCACTTGGATGACAAAGAGATAAGGATAAGGGAAAGAGAGGGAGTCTCCAGTGACTCAGAAAAAGATCTGGTTTGACCGTCGGTGAGTGAGAAAAGGGCCTACACTAGTTGGTAGCCCAAACAGTTACAGAGCTACCTATATAAAGAGCACCCATCCCCTCATTATGCTCATCGACCAATCGGGTGAAGAAGATAAGGTGTATGAGTTTTCGACAAGGCACGAACCATAGCTCAAACATCAGGCCAATTCTCAACCACTGATGCTACTAGAGGACCCATTAGAACCAAGAAAGAGTCCTCCACCCATCCATACCCTCCACTCTACCCAAGGACCACCAGAGAAGCGGCGGCAAACCCAAATAGTAAAGTTGCTCTAAGGGACTCGAAGAAGCACATTTTTTCTAAGCCCAATCTCGGCTGTCATGCCCTTACCTGGTTTGGTTGGATCCCCGTGAGCAACCCACCACTCTCTCAATTTATTAAAGTGTTTCCTCTTATTATAAACTGTAAAGAGAAAGGCGTCTTTTAAACCTGCACCTTTTCTTGGAATAACATAAATCAAAATTGTATAATGATTTAAATTTATCATACCTATCTCACAGGCATCTTAGTTGATGGTCTTTAAGGGTAGGCTTTCCGAAATTTCCTTAAAGGGGTATAAAGGAGGGGGTGAGTATGACTACTCAGTGAATGGGTTTTCAAAATGTAACATTTAGGAAAAATATTTGTATTGGAGTGTGTCAAACTCCTTTTTTTCAAATATCCTTTTATTTCAAATCTCAGTTTTTTTACCACCATTTCTTCTTAATCACGATGTGTCATCACACAACACACATCCTTCATCATGAAGGTCAAATACACATTCGCAGGCTAGTACGTCAACTAAACCCACTTGTTGCATTGGAGTGACTTTACCGACCACCTAGATAGAAGCACGTCCACTTCTACCTTGAGAATGAGTGGATGTACGTGACATCCGACCCTCAATACCAAAATCAATTTCCATGTATGTATAAGGACAAAGACCTCATCCCGTCCCCACCTCAATCTCATGCGCTTGGTGCTACTCTAAATTTCGCATGGTCATCTGGTACGACAAACTGCCCTTATACTCACCAGGTCGTCTAGGACTCTTAGGACGCATCACTACCCCTCCTGGGCGTCTGATGGTCCAGAAATCACAGTACAGGCACAATCACTATTTTCTTATCATTCCATATAATCTGTGGCGCGACTAGTCCAACGACCCCTACCCTCAACTCAACCTACAGCTGTCTTGACTAGTCTGTCGACCTATCATGTCGCACTGTCACTAGTTGACTGAATATGTCAGTCATATATTGGTACTATGGCCAAACAATTCATTTATTAAAGTTTTATGGCACATATCTCATGTTTGTTTATGAGCTACTGCTTGTGCCCACTAGCCGATGGCCCACTTGTTTGAGATTTTCAAAACCGGGAATAATAGCCCCCAAGTTCCAAAATCGAGGCCCCCGGCCTATAAGAGCTATTCGAGCTTCCGTCAAGAAGGTCTCCCAAATCATTTAAGCATTGGCACATAGTCAAGGGAGAGCACTTCCAACAAAATATGTTTTCAACTGTCCATCATACCAACTTGGTATGATATAAAATCCCACTCAACCGTTAATGTAGTGAATTCCACTAAATCGGTTCTTTGTATTCACACGAGCTTGCCCTTACTGGCATTCCCAGTACTTCTTGTCCCTAAAAGATATGAACATCTCGGTTCATTATCCCTCAGCCTAATAGCCCTCATTCATTCCAAATGAATGAGAAAAACCAACTTTTCCTTTATTTACATTTAGGTCTCTAAAGTTATTTTTCTTTAACTTTAAGATCCTAATGCCGGTTTTTCCTAAAATTGAGTCCCGAAACTTTTAAAATTCTTCTTGGGATCTCAATTTACTCAATTTCATAAAAAGGGGTTCAATTTTTCCCAAATTCCCAATTTGGTCCCCCAATTTTTCTAAAATTACCATTTTGCCATTCCTTTACAAAAATGGTAAGTTTCACCCCAAAAATTCTAAAATTCCTCAATTAGCCCTCTATTATTTTTATCATGCCCAATTGACCCTCAATTTCATAAAATTGCATTTTGGTTCTTCGAATTTCGAAAATCCCCAATTTTCCCCTATTTCAACATTTTAACACAGCCAAATTTGATTTCATCAAATTGACCAATCAAACACTTCCAATTGTTGAAATTGAAGTTGAAATTGACATTCAACATCTTCATACAATTCAATAGCACTTTGAATCGCAAGGTTTGACACTAGAACGAGCTCAAATAGAGTTTCGTAGGAAAATAGACTATAGAGAGTGAAAGCTTCAAAAGCTTACCGTCGGGGGCACAACAATCCGAACTTTCAATCTAGGTAGATAGCTCTTGTCCTGAGGTTCATCCTAGAATTAAGAATTGTATCAATTGATGCCGAATTAAGTTAGAATTTTATCATCAAAATTTTATTGGTTCTCTCTCTAACACCGGTCGGAAATTGCAGAGAGGAGCCTAATTGGCTTACCTTTCCGTTCTCATTCGGCTGTAGGAGGGCTATGGAGGTGTTGGGAAGGCTAGGTTTGGCCTAAGGAAGGCTCGAAATGGTCAATTTCAGCTCGGCTGAAATAGGGCAGCTTCGGTCCGCTGAAGCTGCTACACTGTTCCATCACACTGGCACTTCTCCGGCGACCCTCGGAGCAAACGAAAACTACATGCATGTAGTTGACTTCTCCTCAGTTCTAAAGAACCCAACCTCACTTTCTTTGGCTTAAAAATGACCTAATATTGGAGCTCTGGTTCGAGCTTCATTGGAAAACTAAATAGCTAAGAGAGAGTGAGCTTTTTAGGTGTGGAGAGGATGAATGAGGAGGGGCACTTTATATAGGAAGCTCGAGGAATTCTTGGCTGTCTGATTGGCACCTTAATGGTGGTCATTCATTACCTGAAACTCCCTGGCCAAAGACTTTTTAGCTTTGCCAGCGCTGCGTGGTTTTCCAGCGAGTGAACAATGTTGTCATCTGAAGGAAGAAGATGACACTGTTCCAAACCGGACCGAACTAGTTTGAATTGGGTTCAAAGCTTAAACCGGCCAGTTCACCCCCCCTCCCCCACCCCATTCGACTGAGTTTTCAAATCTAAAAATTTCTAAATTCATCTAAATCCATTTTCTATCCAATGGTGGCCTCAAATCTCAAATTTAAATTTTTTAAACCACATAGAAAAATAAATTTAGAATTTGGTTCAATAGTGGTTCAAACTGGTCCAAACCGGTTCAATCTGGTTCGGATCCAGTTCACCTGAACCGATTTGGTTTTCATCTCCAATTCATTCTCAAGTCTATTTCCATGACTTTTGGAACTCTTTGGGTCACTCGGGAACCATAAATTTCTCAGTTTTCCATTTTTCTATCGGTTCTGGTTCATGAATTGACTCGGTTCATAAACAGGTTCAATCTAGTTGGATCTGGTTCATCTAAACCGGTTTGGTTTTTCTCTTCCATTTTGTCCTAAGGTTCTTTTTCAAGGTTTTATGAACCCTTTGGATCATCCGACAGTTGTAAATTTCCAAATTTCCCATTTCCAAATGATCAGATTTGTGAACCAGTTCGATTTTCTTACTTGGTTTGACCAGTTCTTTTCCCGATTTTTCCTTAACTTAAAAGGGCAGGGTTTACATCGGCCATCTCTGACTATTTATGGTTGAACCATGCATCCCATGAGTCCTCACTGCCGACCACCGACTCCCCTGAAGCTTCCCTGAAAGTCCTCTTCGCCTTCACTCATCAGAATACTTAAACTGTATCGAGAGAAAGTGGCAAAATTCTCTAATCGAATTCCCACTGCCTAGGACATCAATTTGGGAAATTCATAATTCTTGGACAACCACACCGACAAGAGGAAGCTTCCCAAATTGAGAGCTCTGACTGACGCACACCCACCGGTATACTTTCGAAGCTTTCTCCCCCTACCTTTAGGTTTTTGGTGAATCTCCATTTTAGCTCGTTTTGGGTTCAAAAATAGTGATTCAAAGCTTGATCAAATCATAGGAAGGTGAGAAAACTAATTAGTATCATGCTAGGGAGTAATTAACAAGGATTGGAGGGTCAATTTGATGAAATCAATTCTCAGGACAAAAAGGGACGATTTGGGAAAGAATTTGGAAGAAATTAGGGATTTTAGAAAATGGAAGGGCTTTTGTGCAAATTTCTATAAATTAAGGGTCAATTAGTAATTTTGAGGAAATTGTGGGCTAATTTGTGATTTTTAAAAAAATTAGGGACCAATTATAAATTTTTGAGAAAGTGAGGGCCAATTGGTAATTTTGAAAAAATTGGGGACTTAACTGCAATTAAGCAAAAGTGTGGAATTTCAAAGTCCCAAAATGTAATTCTTGTAAATTTTGACATGTTGACAAAATTTGTTATGTTGGTATCTTACCAAGAGTTAAGTACCACGAGGGTAGAGTCCGGGAAATGTTGCAATGAACCAAGACTTAATGTTCCTTGTCCAAAATAATGTAGGTACGATAGAAGTATGTCGACCTACGACCACGGAATGCTTCAGTAATACTGACCAATCAACTGGGAAGTACGGGTCACTATATACTGGGTGAGTGGGTTTAGCATCACATCCGGTTGTACTAATGAGCACTGGTTTTTCCCGAATTGAAAAAGGTTTTCAAGGACTACTCTCCTCTAACTGATTGAACAAGCTTAAAAATTTTGGGAGATTGTCCTATAGAGAGCATGAACCATGTTATAATAGGACTAGAAGTGCTTGAGTGGGCCCAAGGCCAAGGGCTACTAGCTTAGACCCATTTACAAGTTAAGGCTTATATACCGGAACACTTTCATAAATAGATAATTATGTGTGTGTCAGCTATCATGCCGAACTCGGGCAGACAAGCTCATTAGGCTACTAACCGCTGAGCCAAAGTCGGGTCAGAGAACCCATTGGGTTAGCAGTCATGATACTGAGGCCAAGTTGTTGGGCCTGTTAGGTCGGTAGCACCAAAGATGGCAAAGATAATTAACAAAACTATTATTTGTGCATGCTATGAGTTCGGAGCCATCGAGGCACCTGTTGTGGGTTAGTGGTGGCTTCAAGGATTGTTGGACGACCCAGGAAATATAAGGGAAGCTTGTCGTCGAGCATGTCGAGAAGCTCAAGGAGATTCATGCGCACTAACACCGAGATCGGAGGGGGAGAGGTCTCATCCCACATCGCGGACAATGATTATTATTCGGGTCTGATGGTCGGGTAACTGATGTCCACTGATACTCAAGGTAGAGGCCATGGGCTTCTATCATGGTGGATGGTAAAGGCGCTCTAGTACACAAGTGGAAAAGTCGAAGATTGCTCTGTGAAAGTGTGAACCCTTTGATGATAAAGGGTGATTGAACTGTGTGGGAAATTAAATTAACACCATAAATTAAAAAGGCTAACGTATGTTGATAGTTATCCCCTCACTGAGTTGTGAAAACTCACCGCCTCCCTCAACCCTTTTTTAGGGAGGTATACGCGCAGTCAGGGTAGAGAATGACGAGTGGGGAGACGTCACCCACTGAGGTACGAACATACCTTTAGATTACTTTGAATTCTCGGCATCAGAAAAAACTAGTTAAATGGACACCTTTACTTTCCTTTTCCTAACCTGATAGAAATACCCAGATAAAATGAGGAAAGGTGGTGGGTTGCTCATGGGATTCTAACAAAACTGGGTCGGGGTGTGATATAATAGAAGGCTCCGCCTTCTACCCTAGGTTTGAGCGAGCTTTACTGCTCAGCCCTCATACCTAATTTTCTCCATATCCGCTATTTTGGGACCAGACCTCTCCCCCTAGTTCCTCAGTCTCAATGCGTGTGAACCTCCTTGAGCTTCCTGACTCACTAGAAGACGAACTTCCCGAGTCGTCCAATAGCCCTTGGAACTAGCACTACTCCATATCGAGCACCTCGATGGTTTCATATCTCAACATGCACAAACAAAAGTTTTTTAAATTTAGACTTTTATCTTTGGTGCCACTAGCCCATCGGATTTGATGACCTGACTTTAGCTTGGTGGCTTAGCACACAATTTAACCATTTATGGTAAATTTTCCATATGCTCATTTCTCATCTAATTGTCAATGGGATTAAACCTGTGCCCATTGGCCTTGGGCTCATTGGAGCAATTCTAGCTCTACTCAGAAATAACTCCCAAAAAGTTTAATCAGGTTCACACTGTCAGAGTAGACTATTTTTGGAAAAAAGGTTTTCAAGTAGAAAATGTGCTCATTACCCCAAATGGGACCGATGCCAAAAATCTCACTCACCCGACAGTTCATCTCGGATGGTTTCCTATTCCTCTGGATTGTCTTGCGTCCGTAGGTAGAAGTATACTCTTTGTACCTATATTATCACAAATAAGGAATTATTCCATTATCCGAAAGTTTTCAATTAATCCCCAAGATTTTTCTCCTAATTACATAGAAGTCCCTAGGTTTATTTGATTGGCAATTAACTCCAACTTAATTACTAAAATTCCTAAGTTTACTTTATTTGTAATTTCACCCCTTTAGATAGCAAATAAATTCTTATAAATACATTTAATTGCAAGTAAATTCCTCAAACTTAATCTTAATTGCAATTAAGCACTTAATTTCTTCTTAATCACCAATTGACCCTCAATTGATGTTAATTTCACAAAAATCCCCAATTTGCCTAATTTTATCAAAATTTGCAATTTAGTCCTAGATTCTTGATTGATCAAAAGTGGAAGCCAAAACTATGTCAATTTCCTCCTAGCATGCTACTGATCGTCTTCTCTACTTTCCCACAATCAGTCCATTCTTTGAATTACTCTAATCGCCCTATAATTGCTCAAATGAAGATTTACCGGAAAACTACACTTACAGAGAGAAAGCTTCGAATTCTTACTCGCTGGGTCTTGGTTGCCGGAGATTTCAATTTGGGAAGCTTGTACTCGTCGATATGATCCTTCTAGAATTAAGAATTTCTCCAATTCACATCCTGAGCAAGGAGAATTTGATCAATACAATTCCTACTCTTTCTCCCTCTAAAATTTTACTATTTTGACGAGTAGAGGCAGATTGGACTTACTCTTAAGCTTCGGGAAGGTCAAGTTTGAGTTAGGTAGAGCTGGGGGAAGGTTGTCCTGGCTGAAAGAGGTCGGGAGTGACCAGAATTCAGCTCGAGGTAACTTAGATGTTTTATGACCACTAGAGCAATCGTACTATGCAAGTACTCTAACACTCCTCTGGTGGTCCTCAAGCCGAGTGGGGATTGCAACGAGGTGGGGTACTTCCTCCCGGTTCCAAGGACTCCAAAATTGTTCTCTAAGGTTTCAGAAAACTTCCAAATCAAATCTCTAGTTTGTGTCTCGCCGGAACTTAGAGCTATTTGTCTTCTACGATTGCCCGAGGGGTGGGGAGGATGAGTGGGGTGGCGCTCCTTATATAGACGGCTTGGTAACTGATAGAGCTACCGATCGATGCAAGACTTGTCACCAGACTCTCCCATTTGCTATGGTAGTGGTAGATTTTTCAATCACCAGAGACTCAGTCTCCTCTCACGAATCTCGCTTTTGTCATCTGTCCACGGTTGAAGATGACACTGTGTGCACATGTGTGAGTTGCCACGTGGTATGTTCTAATTGGCTTACTTTGCTGATGAGGCTTCCCACTCATCGTTCGAGTCACCCTTTGACTCGTTGACTAGCCACGTGACGACCTCCCATTGGTCGCTCGTTCCAACTTGGCCTGCTGGCCATACTCGTTCATCCTCTTTATCGTGACATGTGGTGTCCTCTCATTAGCTAACTCAAATAAATCAGATTTTTTACCTGACACACTATGCGGCTACCATGTGTCGGCCGCTGATTGGCTGATATCATCCAACGTGAACCTGCCACATGTCAACCATTAAAAGTTCGGTCTTTTTTTTTATGTCCTACTCGGCTGCCTAACGTGGCATCCTTACCACATGGCAGCTCCGCATTGCCTATCTAGCTAACAAGGTTTCTCCTCGGTTGACCGTTGATTGAGGGCAAATGTCGCTCTTCTATTGGTCGATCGTCGATGATGTGGCTTTGACTATTAATCGAGAACATGTGGCACTCTCTGATTGGTCAACATTTCCAAGCGCTGACCAAGCGATTGACTAGGCACTATTTGCCATGCATCGTGCACTAATTGGTCGCACCAGCTGACTAGGCACTCACATGGAACGCGGTCCGTTGAACAATTGTAGCGTTGACCGGTTCAGTCAAACCGGGTTCTATGACCCGATATAAAAAATTGTTCAATTCATACCCGATTCGACGGGTTTTCTAAAAATTAAAATTTTTTAAATTCATTTTCTATTTAATGGTGACTTCAATTTTCTCAATTGATGTTTTTAAACCACCTTGAAAAATAAATCTTTAAACTAGTTCTTCACAGTTCAATATGATTCTAGTCTGGTTCATCTCGAACTAGTCCAATTTTCATATCTAATTCACTTAATGGTTCTTTTCCATGATTTTTAGGTCTTTATTGGCCATTTGGGATTTTCCAAATTCCCGTTTTAACCATTTTTTTACCAATTCTAATTCACTTAAATTCTTGATTTTCCTTTGAAATTTTTGGATTCCCCTTTTCAACTACTTATTCCGATAGGACGGGGTTTACAACAGGAGTCCATGAAAGTACAAGAATGGAATCACATTCATCACTAGCACAACTTAAGGTACAAATCTCAAAGTATAGGCACGATGGCTTAATATTATACTTATCAGTTGTTATATCACTATTTTTTTTGTACAAGTTTTGGACACATGAAGGAAAAATTTTAATTTATATTGAAAATGGTAAGTATTTTATTATGAGCATTTGTCTTTTCAGTATTATTTTAGTGATTATACTCATCATTATAGCATCGATGAAATGTGACGAGTTGTCATTGGATACCAATCTTAGAAATCGGGTATGGACATGATATGGTTGATAGATCATATCCTTCTAGGATGGAAATAATTTATTTGTGATGTATTAAATTATACTCATGTACCATACAAACCGGTGGTCGGTAAAATCTCTCCAAACCACTAGTGGTTATTATGAACCACAAGTGAATGGTAAAGTGTCTCCATTCCACGATTGTGTTTTGATGTTCGAGAAAACTTTATAAGATTTTCATATCTTTAAAGTTAAAAGACCATGAGCTTCATAAAAAATCATGAAGTCTAAATAAGTCAAATGGCTTAAATATAAAACTTTACGAGTTTAAATAGAAGTTAATTGTGTTGTTTTATGTTAAGTTTTAAAATATCTTGTATAGATATTTTTTGTATGGGTTGACTCGAATACATAATATCTCGATATCAGTTGATACTACTCTATTAGCTCTAAATTTTACCCATCTAATATCTATTTTAGTAATACCAAATTAAGAAAAAAATTTACGATATAAGTGAAGTTGAAAATATAAAATGTGCCAACATTTATTTATAAAGATCAACATAGATATTTTCTAATTTCATTGATAAATTATTTTTCATTTTTTATGAAATAATATTGATGTTGAAAATATTTATTCTAATCCTTACAACATATTGATTATACACGGGTATAATACTCACTAGTATTAGATGGATGGGTCGAGATATTAGGCTATTTTTTTGAAATAGTAACAATTAAAAACTATATATTTTTGAGTTACTGCCATGGATTAGGAAATCTTTATAGTTATCAGTTATTTTTCTAGCATATTTTTTTGAAAAATATTTTTAAAATTTATATTATCAATATTTTATATTATGAGTTTTACGATATATTAATTCTACTAAAATGTGGCGCTTACTGTAGTAAAATCATGATAATCTGGCAGTTTTTTTATATACTCCATCCAATATACGAGTTGTTATGTAATAATATGAGTTGTCAATACTAAGAAAACTTTGTTCCAAAAGTTAATGAAGGTAGATGAAAGAGAAAATTAAGACTAAGTTCGACAATAATGCTATTACGTTCTTTTTTTTCACGTGTAGTGAGTTATGTTTAACTACAACGGGTATTACGAGATTTTTTTGGGGGATAAAAAATAATTTGATCTAGGCTATTTGAGTTATGTTCTTGAAATATGGTGGTAAATTTTGTCACACATAACCTAGGAAGAGGTGGAATTGGCATGAGAGCATGCAATGGTTATTGCAATATTTTGAGACTAATGGTGTCCATGGTACATTCGGAGGAGGTAGGGCAAGGTTTGATGAGCTAGCCTATATTGTAAGATTTATGATTGGATGGACGATTAATTAAGGATAATTTCAATATTATGTAGGATTGGATAAACCATGTCAATATAAGTCGATAAGCGGGAATTAATTCTAACTCCCATGATGAGAAAAAGTAAAAGATCTCAAAAAAAAAAAATCTTATTTGACCGTTGAGAAAATAGAATAATGGGAAATTCCGAACTTAGAATTGGAAGTTTCATCATATAGATACACTTGTACTCTCTCTTAAAACCTTCCTGTAGCAAGCATCACAAGTTGGTTGTGCCATGAACACTTTTGGATATTCTCTCAAGCCGATGGTATGCATATATCTAAGCTTTACTAATTGTACATCAAGTGCTTGTTTCCTACATTGCGGCAACACACTACTCTGCTCACCTAATTGATCATAAATGACGAAACATACCTCTAGAGAGAGATGACAGATTTTTGCGAAGATATACATGCTACGTGGATCAACTCTAGTTGGTCTTGTCCATTAAGTGGAACGATGGTCATCAAACTGGCCGCACAATTGTTGCATAGGAGGGGTGTTAAAGGAGATTAGTGGTTGATGTTGGACAATGGAGGGATCGGTCCCGTGACAGAATTACTTGGCCCATTATTTATAATAGCTTGATGATATTTCAGGTTTTATGATATTTTCTCCTATTGGATTGCGATTATATTTAGATTTTTTGTGTTATACCCATCTTATATAGGTTTCTCTAATGTCTCAATAACAATAAAATTTTATAAGATTTGTGAGTATTCGACATTTGATGGACTAAATGATCAAATTTACTGACTCAAATTTATATTCCAAATGCTCTAACATAACTAACATCTGTTATTTGCACTTATATTTTTTATTGGAAAATTATGTAAAAAAATGAAAGTTTAAGGTGTCTTACATTTAATAAATTCATCGTACATAGTTACATTTCGATATAAACATTGTACATATGCAAAATAATAAGATTTATGTGAAAACTACGCAAACTTTCATTCAAGTGGTTTTTTTTCCTTTGCGCATTACCCTTCTTTTAAATTTGGTTAAGTCCGACTGAATCAAATGGGAGATTAATTTATTTATTAAAAGATAAAACGGTAGCTAATACATGTTTTTCATTTTTAAATATGTTAGCTGCTGACATGGACATCGCAGGAAATAATAGCAGAGAGGGTTTAGTTGAGAAAGCCACTAATGATGTGGAAATTTATACGTTCAACTTGGCATCCTCGATTACAATTATTTTATGAATTTAATTAATTTTTTATTGAAATCTATGATTTTTTCAAAAATGGGAAAAGAAAATACATGCATTTTTACCTCCCTATAGTATAACTTTATGTTTGGTAGTGATTAATGAAAATAATGGAATTATAATATAATTTGATGAGCAATCTTACTAATTATATTATAAAATTTTCATGGGTATTTTTCACTAATTAGGAAGTATTTATTATATAATAATAAAATGAATTTATTAAAATAAAATCACATTTTAGTTTAATTAAGATAAAGTAGTTCTAATATTTCATTTCTATGTCCTACATAGGCCCTACCTATGTCTTGAATTTCATCATTCTATCGACCCTTCTTCATCATACTGCAAATAGAGTAAGCACTACATGTACATGTACATGTACACACCTTTATAAGAGTGAAACATACGCCTATAATTGTTTAGTGGGCATCTATCTTTCTTTGGCTGTTAGGATTGTCTTCATCATAGTATGGACCACAGCCAGCTCATGCCACCAAAACCCTTTTCTTTTTTCTTCCATTTAAATAATCTATCCCATAGAAATCATGCCAGCAAATTCCTGCCCACTCTCTTAAATTAGTGGAATCCTTCTGTATATTCTTGTCAAGGAGTCATTATGGATCCTTTCCATTTGACACGACATGGCGTCTACTCAGAAAATATATATCAGATTAAACTTTTATCCTCGCCAGACTACTATAAAATATTAGTCATGTTAGTTGTATTTGTAAGTATTTTGATATAAAAAAACTAAAAATAAAAAACATTGCAGCTGTCTTCCTTCTTATCCCATAAATTCCCCCTTCCAGTTCAACTGAGTTCACTGATCTCAAGAACAAGAAAATGGCTGCTTCTCATTTCTTCCTCCTCGCCCTCGTTTCCTCCGTCGTGCTGGTCGTCCTCTCTCCCACGGGAACCCTAGCTCAAACTCCTGCCGCACCTGCCCCATCGCCGGCTGGCCCCCTGAACTTCACTGGAATCCTGGCCAAGGGCGGCCAGTACACCACCTTCATCCACCTCCTGACCGTGGAGACCCAGGTGGCGAAGCAGATCGACAACCAGATTAACACCTCCACCGAGGGTCTCACCGTCTTCGCACCCACAGACAACGCCTTCAACAACCTCAAGGCCGGGACTCTCAACAGCCTCACGACGGAGAAGCAGGTGCAGCTCCTTCTCTACCACGTCCTCCCCAAGTTCTACTCCCTCCAGTCGCTGGTGACGGTCAGCAACCCCGTCAGGACTCAGGCCAACTACGGCCTGAACTTCACTGGCCTGGCCAACACCAACCAGGTCAACGTATCGACGGGCCTTGTGGAGACTCTGGTCAACAATGCGCTGTACGAGAAGTCGCCATTGGCCGTCTACCAGGTGGACAAGGTCCTGATACCGCCGGAGCTGTTCGAGGCTCCGGCTCCTTCCGGATCCCCTCCAACGACGTCGACGGGGTCCAGCGGTAGCTCGAACTCTACGACCACCGCCAAGTCCCCAACATCCGCCCAGAACACCGACTCCGGGGCGAGTGGACTTAAGTTGATGTCCCCTTTGGTTGTTGGGGTTGTGGCCACTTGCATGGGAATGCTGATCTTTTAAGAGGGAAGTAATCTTGATCGATTCAGTCGGATAATGAGTGATTGTCTTTGATTGATTTGAATTGAAGATATGGTGTGGAGGAGAGCTGCTCGATGGGAGCCATGTGGTATCCTTTTATTCTCGATCACCTTTCATTTCATTTCCTTTACTTTTTTTTTTGTTTTTTTCATGTCTCTATATTTGAATTCCATTTATCATATTTATGGATATATAGCTGATTTAATGTAGTAGAAGTGGTTTTTTTTTTTTGCACAATGTAATAGAAGTGGTTACGGTATTCCCGTTTCACGCAAAATTTGGTCCTCCTAATTTTACATCTAATGGGTCGAAAATAATAAATACAAGTGAATTAAAACAAATTACTTAATGCAATTTAATTTTCTTAAATTGCACAAATTTATATCGTAATTATCATATTTGGTTGCAAATTTTCTATATTTTAAAATACTTTATTCAGTTATTTAAATAATATGTTATATATATTATATATGAAGAAAGGAAGTGAAGGTCCAAATCCATAACATGAATTCCATATATTTTGAAATTGATTGAGCAATTTTCAAATATGGTTCATGTAAGTAAAAAAAAATCAAATATATAGAGTTAAAGTAATTATTTTGAAATAGATATACGAGTTTTAAAAAAATAATATTTATATATAGGTAAGAAATCTATTAAATTATTGGAGAAACTTTTAGGGTCTTTTTCTACCAAAATCTTATATAGTTTTTTCAACTAATAAAATACTGATTTCTCTAATCACGTGCAATAACTTCTATTGGACGCCTTCTAATGTTATTTGTGGCTATGATCACTTAAACACATATATCATCACTCTCTCATTTCAAGATCAATAGAAAAAATCGAATCCAATATTATAATTTGGTCCGTAAAATTTTTTTCTTTTTAATTAAGACACGAGTTTGAACATATTCAGATTGAAAAAAAAATATTTTTAAGGGCATGTTCCTTTTTAGTGGGTGTGATGCAATAAAGTTGAAATAATGGGGGATTCAATGAATTTATATAAATATAAGATACTTAATCGTAAAAAATGAATCTATCCGACCATAAAATGTTACACTATAGCCTATCTACTATTTCACGATAATGATAAAAAAATATGGGTTTATTGAATAAAATAATAAAAATAATGTATTTGTTTATGAACTTGAGAATAAGGTTATTACTGGAACTAAAATGATAATGGAGACGCCTACATTTAATATTATTGCTAATATTGGATAATAATTTAAATTACATAATTTATTCAATAATGAAATATATTCATTTTTCTCAATTACTCAAGTTTCCCATAATTATTATCTAAATTAATTAAATACCAATTTTGACCAAGTAAAATGCTTCGTCAAAATAATTTAAGCTTATATCCACCAATCATTACAGTTTATACACATTGTTGCATAAGTATAATAATTTAAGCTTATTTCCACAAAACGTGCGGTTGGGTTTGCTCCCTTTTAGATCTAGATTTTATACTTAACATGGTACATATTTATTATCATGCCTTAATCATTTTTGTTTAACCGTAACATGTAAATAACTTACCCATACTCACGATTTTAGAACCATAGAATCATAATCATTGTAAATAAAATATAATTTAATTCTCGCAATAAAATATATTATATTATTTTTTAAAAAAATATTTATTTAAAAATTAGAAAATAAATTTAAGAAACAATATTTGAATCAAGTATGATTAGCTTCAAAATTTGTAGTGAGAATAATTAGTTGATATTGTGATGTTATATTCACATTCAACCCATATTTTATATAGTTATAAGGGAAAATTTAGAAAATATTTTACAAAATTAAATCATAAATGGGAGATAAGTTTAGATCACATCCATTCCATTATAAAATAATCTTTCAATAGATTTATATTTGACAAAACTTAAAGGTTTAATTTATATTTGATAATTATATTTTATATCACACATATTTTCTATAATGGAAAAATATCACATATTCATAAAATAGAAATCTCATTTGTTCCATTTGTAGTTTAAATCGATATTACTAATCATTTTATTACAATACTACAACCTCGACCACACGTATAAGTACTATCGCTCAACTTAAATACATATAAATTGAATTATCCGCTATAGAGTGAATATACTTTTCATCTTCACAAAGTCTAATGTACATATGACTCAGAGCACTTTATGTACTAAGTACTGGTTCAATTAAAACTCTACTTATACTGATCTTACTAACTAATAGTACTCACAATCATCACTATCTCGTACCAAATATCTCATACCAAATATCTCATGTTCTCGTTTTTAAACAAATACATACATGTGTTTTAACTTAATACAATTATTTTTATACTATTAGACATACAAGATGAGAATCGTCTCTAACTCAATAATATTAACTAGGCATGGTTTGTTTCACACATAATCACATATTTAAATATTTTAAAATACTTATATTTTATAATAAAATTTATTTATGGGACAAGACCCATTTCCATTGGGCTTGAACCCACTTTAGCAAGTTTTCAAAATATAGGATTTAACACACTATTTTTTTTAAAATACTCGCATGGGGCCCACTTCTCAATTTATAGATTTAATATATTTTTCTCGACCATGGGCTCAACCCATTTCTTGAAACGGATAATGGAACGATATCACATACTTGAAATTTATATTCATGTCATAAAATTAAATGATAAACTTTCTTAAGCAAGATTTATGCTGACATCAAGAATATATTCCCCAAAAATAATTTATGTCGGGTTCAGATAGTCAATGAGAATATATTTCATAAAATAATTAATTAACTCAAGCTATTAGGCGTGTGAGTAACATTGTATAATCGGTTCAATCAGACTTGATGCAAGAAATTAGACTCATAGAGACATGTTCGTCCTAGAGGGATTCCCGAGTCTCCGTGCTACTGCATGATTGTGTATGAATTATTCCCTAAACATCATAAATAAGATTAATAAGTAAAAATTGAGTTGTTAATTTGGGTATTTAATATGTTGTACCGTAATATTTAAAAATTTAGGACTTTGTTCATGGACACTATTTTTTTATAATTAAATCTACAACTACTAAATAAATGACTATGAATAAATTTATAATTTTGTATTTTCCCATTTAATTTCAATACTTGGATAATTTGGGGTCGATTAGTAAAGTTCAAAATTTCCCCCGTTCTCCAAATATGCCTTCAAGGACATTTTCGTAATTTCAATATTTAATTTTCTAATCTCTTCCCAAGTGCATCCTTAGGCATGTTAATTGCTTCTTACGAAACATCCCCTTAGTGGCATTCTAGTAAATTTGCCCAAGTCAAGGGCAAAATCATAATTTTACCAATATTTCAGGGGCATCATTGTAATTTTTCTAGGCTAGTGGCATGCTAGTAAATTTCCCATAATCAGACGACATTTGGTCTTTTACCACCATGGGACAATATTTTAATTTACCTCTAATCTACCCCTAGGTCTCATCCTTCAGTTTATGGGGTCTCAACATCCTTAGTTCATTCGCCAAAATGAACTCGCCCTATCTAAATGGAAATCCTCTCAGCATCTGTCTCCATACAGTGTCAGTCCATCCATCTGGTAAGTCCTCTAGTTCCTTCTTATTTTTGCCTTTCGATTACTGTAGCAAATTATGAAGTAACAATCGTCCCTAGATCACACCAGCTCGAGCTTCACTTAAAATACCTAACCTTGTCGCCTCACAACTTTCTGCTTGCTTAACCATCATTCGATTCCCATATCACTGAGTCCCTTTAGAGTCATGGAATCATTGAATCAACTTGCCCAGGTAAGCTCGACTCACATCTAGTGAATTTGTGCTCTTAATCCTCAATTATCGTATGTCATTGAGGATCCTATGCTAAGTCGAGTTTTCTCCTATTCCTCCTGTGTCTTAGCCTTTTTGGATGGAGCTTCCTACTCTTGATGTCGACCTCAATTTTCATCAACATCTCTTCTCTACTAATGACACCTCGAAGATAAGTTGTTAATGGGAATCCCAACTAAGATCTCACTAAATTTCGATGAGGTTATAGTTTTGCCTTCATCTTCCTTTTATCGAGATTTAGTAGAAACATTCTTTGCCAATGGATGAAACTATTGTTGTTCTATATGTGTGCTTTTGACTCCTTCAAAATTTGGGGTTTTGTGACTCCATCTAGATTAAACCCAATTTTCTCCCAATCCATACTTCCGAGTCCCACAACCATCCTAATATAGAAAAGTGTTGTGGATTTATAAGGTTGGAAAGGAACCACTACTTACAAGTCATGGCTTTTAAGTAGACATGAACCCGACCCCTTATTAGTTCACAATACATTCTCTAACATGGTATTAAAGCTAGTAGGTTTGCACCTGTACCCAACCCGAGACTGGAAACTTGGCTCGTGGTATGATTCTTCTCCCCTTATCTATCATCTTCTATCATACAATTTCTTTGATTATTCTCCCCTTCCAAATCTCTCCAACGAGAGCATGAGACATTCCTCTACTTTTCCACTCGTCCGACACTGGAAGAATAATACCTGACTCGTATATAGTTGTTGAGGGTGGGTTTAAAAATTGCACATGACAAGTGTATCCACGTTTCACGTGAGGGTGAGTGTTGAGAATAAGATCCCACATTGGATAATATAGAGAAGTGTTGTGGGTTTATATGGTTGGAAAGGTACCACTACTTATAAGTCATGGCTTTTAAGTAGACATGGGCCCGACCCCTTATCGGTTCACAATACCTTCTCTAACACATCCTAAGGGTTTCTCCTGATGCTTATTCATCCCTCATGACCTCTCCTCGATCTCTTTCCTCTTTCCATTTCTTTCTACTCCTCGGTTACCCCTAGGTTCCCAGTTCGATCCCACTTCTTAGTTCGGCTAATCCCAGTTATGAAGTTGGGATTTTTCTTGGTCTTACAAACCATCCCCTCCTTTTTAGGAATTTTATCCACCAAACTTGATTTATATTAACACATGTAAACATTTACTTTATACATGTTCACTCATTTACACTTGTGGATCAAGGGAGGGTCCGAACTAACTTGGATATTTTTCCCTCATCCTTGCCTCGGGTTCCCATGTCTCCTCCTTTATTTGAGTATTTTTCTATAGGACCTTTACCATGGGGATCCTCTTATTTCGAAGGCTCATCTCTTAGCAGTCCAGTAGGAGTACCGATTCTACCAGGTAGGCTAGAGTTTCCTTTAACTCTGGAGGAAGACAATCTAACATGTATGTGGGTTCTGGTTCATGTTTCCTTAGCACGGACATGTGGAAGTCATCATAGGTCTATTCTAGTTCTGGTGGAAGCAACAACTTGAATGCCACTAGTCCAATCTTCTTGGTGATTGGGTAGGGGCCAATTTATCTTGGGTTTAGTGTGCCCTAATTTTGGAATATAATTACCCCCTTCCATGGGGACACCTTCAAGAATCCCTGGTCCCCTACCTCAAAGCTTAACTCTCGACGCCATTATCGGCATAGCTCTTTTGTCGATTATGCCCCGCCTTGAGCCAATCAGGAATGATGAGGATCTTGTCCATTGCGTCTTCGATCAGCTCGACTCTCTCCAACTTGCGTTCCCCCACTTCTAACCAGAATAATAGAATCTAGCACTTTCTATTGTATAGAGCTTCATACGGAGCTATCTGGATGCTGGCTAGGTATTGGTTGTTGTAGGAGAACTCCACGAGGCAAAGGTAGTCTTTCCATCATTTTTCAAAGTTGAAGAGGCACGCCCGAAGCATGTCCTCCAATGTTTGGATTGTCCTTTCGAACTGTCCATCTAACTAGGGATGGAACATAATGCTCATATGCAACCTCATTCCGAGGAACTTTTGTAGACTTGGCAAGAATCTTGAGGTAAACCTTAGGCCTCGGCTGTAGACTATTGATTCTAGGACCCCATATAGACGTACTATCTATGAGATGTACAACCTAGCTAGCTTCTCTGTTGGATCAATCCGTCTCATGGGTAGGAAGTGGGTGACTTTCGTGAGTTTGTTCACTATGACCCATATACGGTCATGTCACTAGGCTGACGGAGGTAACCCCGTTAGCGATTGGAGGAGCCATGCTGGCTTCTAATGTTCGACCTTAATCTGTTGATAAGAGAGACACAAGGCCATACACTTTGCAATCTCTCTTTTCATACTCGACCACTAGTACCCTTCCTTTAATATATTGTACATTTTGGTATTGTTGGGGTGCATGCCGTATATGAAGTCGTGTGCCCTTCGAGTATGACATTCTTTAGCTTGGGGTCATTGGGGACCACTACTCGGACCTTGTAGGCCAGTAGTAGTTCATTTGCTTGAAAACAGAAATACGTAGGGGTGTCCTCTATTATCCTATCCACATATCTTTTCATAATTGTGTATGTTTATGTTTGACTTTGATTTGGTCCACCGGGGTGGGTCGAAATGTTATATTTGCCACCAAACACGGAGTCCCCTCCTTCGCATTTAGTGAGATGTGGAGCATCTTATATTTTTCCAACACGCGTAGGTACACAAACTTTATGTGAGCTAGACTCAACTCGTGCTTCCGACTTAAAGCATCAGCTACCACATTTTCCTTCCCTTGATGGTACTCTATGATCAGGTCATAATCTTTTATTAATTTCAGCCATCGTTGCTGCCTCAGATTGAACTCTTTTTAAGTAAATAGATACTTGAGACTCTTGTGATCGGTGAAGATCTGATGTGTTAACTCATAGATGTAATGCCTCCATATTTTTAGCGTGAATAAGATGGCTACAAATAACAGGTCATGAGTTGGGTAGTTTACCCTATGCTTCTTTAATTGTCTTGATGTATAGGAGATGACCTTCCCTTTCTATATTAGCATGTAATCTCCATTGTTCATATTTGGGAAGGTCAACACTAGGGCTGTAGTGAGTCGCTTCTTTAGCTCTTCAAATGTTGTTTCACATTTTATGCTTCACTAGTACTAGACTTCATTTCGTGTTAGTTGCATAATTGGGGCAACTATTAGGGAGAATCTTTCTACGAATCTCTGGTAGTATCCAGCTAGTCCTCGAAAGCTCCTCACCTCTATAGGGTTCTTGGGTGCTTCTCAATTGGATACCACCTCTATCTTAGCGGAATCCACATGAATCCCTTTTCCCAACACCATATGTCTTAGGAATGCCACTTTTGTTAGCCAAAATTCATACTTCGAGAATTTGGCGTATAGTCTTCCTTCCATAGTGCATCCATCACTATTCGGAGGTCTACCTCATGATTCACTTCAGTCTGGGAGTACACTAGGATGTTGTTAATGAAGACAATCATGAATCAGTCAAGGTAGGATTGAAAGATTATGTTCATGGAGTCCATGAATGTCATCGGGGCATTTGTAAGTCCAAATGACATGACCCTAAACTCATAATGCACATACCTTGTCCTAAAGACGACCTTTTGTATATACTCCTCCTTGACTCTCAATTGTTGATACTCGAACCTGAGGTCAATTTTGGAGAAGTGCGACACCCCTGTCAGTTGGTCGAATAGGTCATCGATTCTAGGAACTGGGTAACAGTTCTTGACCGTTACTTGGTTCAATCGATGATAATCGATGCACAGTCTCATGCTTTCATCATTCTTCTCTACGAATAAGACTGGGGCACCCCAAGGAGAGTAGCCAGATCTTTTGAACCCTTTTTTCCAATAGCTCTTCTAGATGTTCTTTTAGCTCCTTGAGTTATGATGGTGCCATTTGATATAGCGCTTGTGATATCAGACTAGTAACAAGGATAACGTCGATCATGAAGTCAAATTGTCTATCCGTCAGCAATCTAGGCAAATCCTCTCAGATTACATACTAGTATTCCTACACTACTAGTGTATCCTCTGGTGTGGTTATTTGTCATGCCCCAACCTTGTTTGGTTGGATCCCCGTGATCAACCCGCCGCTCCCTTAGTTTAAGAGGGGTTCCCTCTTCTTTTATTCAAGAGGAGCCATGCATAAATTCAAATCTTGTTCCCTCGAATAACATAAATCAATCTAATGCTAGCTTAAAAGAAACTTTAAGTATACCTAACGGAGGGTAGATCTTCACGCTCTCTTTGATTCTATTTCCTTACCCCTGAAAAAAGGTAAAAGGGAGGAGGTGAGTTCTACAACTCATTGAGTGGGTGTTGTGAGTGAGTTTTCAAAATAGATTTAGTTTATCCAAACCATGCCAAGATTATCATTTCCTTTAAAAACGGATTTTTCCTCAAATTCGGTTTTCAAAACCTTTTCCATTTCCATATTAGGTGTATTTAGCTTTCTTAGCTCATCCCCTTGCCTCGAGAGGCGTTTAACAAACAAACACACGCCCTTCATCAGGAAGGGTACACACATTCACAGGTGCAATACATCCACAACACCCACTTGTGAATCAAAGCATCTTTACCGTCCACTAAGATAGAAGCACGTCCACTTCTACCCTATGTCTGAGTAGATGTCCTAGACATCTGACCCTTAGACTGGAATGCCACTTCGTGTCTATATGAGGATGAAGACCTCATCTTGACCCCACCCCGATTTCATGCACAATAAGCTTATAGAGCTTCAAGACTAACTAGCATAACGATCTGCCCTTATCTCCACCATGTCGTCCAGTAGCCCTTAGGATCCATCACTACCCCTAGGTGGACTTGATGGTTACATACCACAAGTGCATTCACAAACAAGAGTTTTTCACATATAGCCATCATCTTTGGTGCCAATGGTTCAACAGCCCTAACACTCAACCTGACATACTGTTGTTTGTCTAGGCTAGTCCATCGACCTAACCTTGATGCACTGTCTCTAGTCCATTGAGCACTATCGGTTCTGACTCGGTACCATGGAGAAAACACACAACCAATTTCATTAGAAATTTTCATGGCTCTTCTTAATCAAGTTTGTTTACAAGCTTCTGCTCGTGCCTACTGGCCTTGGGCCCACTGCACGTGTTTTTCCAAAACGGAGCATTTAGCCCCATAAGTTCAAAAACTGAGGCCCCTGGTCTATTTGAGCTGTTCTAGCTCCCATCAAGAAGGTCTCCCAAATGTTTTAAGCATTGGCACATAGTTAGGGGAGAACACTTCTAATAAAAATTCACTTTTAGATCATCACACCAATTGGGTGTGATGATATCTCCGCTTACAACTGGTAGGTGAGTTTCTCCTTTACTCAAGGAAACTCATCATACCAACCCGGTATGATGTGAAATAATCCCACTCATAAGTGGTTTTTCATTTCTAAAGTGCTCACCATCCCAACCGGATATGATGTATAATTAAGTTCACTCTTGCTTGCGTTCCGGTCCCAAGTGTCCCTACAGAGTTAGTGTATCATTATCTGGAAAGGTTTTGTATGACAGCCATTCTTTTTCTCACATATGAGCAACTAGGCCCATATCCTAGTTTATTGCACTTAGGTCCCTAAAGTTCATTTTTGTTAACTTTAAGTCCATAATGTTAACTTTTCCCCAAATTGAGTCCCAAGGTTTCCAAAATACTCTTAGGATCTTTAATTTACTCAAAATTGTGTAAGAGGCTCAAGTTTTCCAAATTTCCAATTTGGTCCCCAATTTTTTTAAAAATTACAATTTTGCCCCAACTTTCCAAAAATAGCAATTTGGCCCCAAATGTTTCTAAAATTGACCAATTGGGCCCACCAACATCTTTCTCATTTCCAATTGGTCCTCAATTTTTAGAAATTGCATGGAGGTCACTCAATTTTTTGAATTCCCCAATTTTCCACGAAAATTTCCCCCAATTTCTCTCGTTCAAATTAACTGAATTTGATTTTTCAAATTGGCCATTCAATCGGGGTTAATTGCTCCAATTGATGGTATAGATCAGTTCCTACACTTCCATACGATTCAATTGAGCTTTGAATTGCATGATTTGAGTATGAAACGAGCTCAAACGGAGCTTCGCCGAAAAACTCTTCGTAGAGAGATAAAGCTTCGAAAGCTTACCGTCGGAGGTGCGGTGGTCTAAGCTTTTGATCTCGTCCTGATATTCCTTCTAGGATCAAGAATTTCTACAATTGAAGTCCAAATGAGGGTGAATTTTATCAGTGAAATTTGACTCTTTCTCTCTACAACACCGATGTGCAATTATGGAGAAGGGCCAAATTGGCTTACCTTTTAGCTCTGTTGAGGCTGTGTGAGGGCCGTGGAGGTGTTGGGGAGGCTTGGTTTAGCTAGAGGAGGTCTAAATTTGGCCAAATTCAACTTGGCCAAAATAGGGCAGCTTTGGTCTGTCATAGTTGCTTCACTGTTTGATTCCACTAGCGCTTCTCTGGCGGTCCTCGGATCGAAAGGATGTTTTTGTTAGATAGCCAACTTCCTCTAGAGTCTATAGGACCTGACCTTGCCTTCTAAGGCTAAGTAAAATACTCAAGTTGGAGCTCTGGTTTGAGCTTCACTAGAAAATGGAGTAGTTGAGAGAGAATGGCGATTTGAGGTGTGTGGAGGATGAATGGAGAGGAGGTCTTTATATAAGGAGCTCGGGGACCCTCTGCCCAACCACTTTCCATTTTGGTTGAGCTTATCCTCGCCCGATAATGTTATGATCAGAGCAAATATTCCTTCTCTAGAGAAGGAACATTTCTGTATTGATGAACAGTGTTGTCATCTTGAGGAAGAAGACGACACTGTTCCGAATTGGACTGGTCCGATACGACCTGGTTCAATGGCAAAAATCGGCCGGTTCATGCTAGATTCGACTGTTTTCTCAAATCTAAAAATTTCTAAATTTATTTCCTATCCAATGGTGGCTCCAATTTCCCAATTTGATCACTTTAAACCACCACGAAAAATAAATTTTGAATTTGGTTCATGTATGGTTCAAATCAATTCAAGTCCGGTTCACCCTAAACTAATCTGGTTTCCTCTTCCCATTTGTTCCAAGGTTCTTTTCCATGATTTTTATGACTTTGTGAGTCATTTGGGATTTGCCAATTTCCCATATTACCCTTTCTTTACCGGTTTGGGTTCGTTAACCGATTCGGTTTTCTCTTTTAAATTGACCAGTTCTTTTCCCGGTTTTCTTATCTTTAAAGGACGAAGTTTACATTATCTCTTTCTGGGCACTTGTGATATGTGTCAAGAATAACTCACATCCTTTTTGCATTATCCTCTAGGCCTTTAGACTAGATATCAAGTATGGCCTCTTATCTCCCTAGAATACCACTTCTCTCGCATTCCTGGCCTTAAGTGTCACAATTTTTTTCTTACAATCCAGTCTTGCCTAGTGGGTGGATAACCAATCCATCCTAAGTATAAGATCCACTACAACACATTTTAGGGCTATTAAATTGGCATTAAGGACTTCCCCTTCCACAAAAGCTATGCATCCCCTCAAGACCGTATTCCTAAGGTTCATTTCACCCAATGATGTATATAACATTAGTCTAGGTTTTAATGGGGATGGCCTTATTAGATTCTAGGGTGCCATTATTTACACGTACATATGACATGTCTGCTCCCGAGTCTATAAGAGCAAATTCCTAGATTCCATTTACGTGTACGAGTCCTAAGATAATATCAAAACATTTTATTAATATTTACTATCTTACAAATTAAGTACCATGGCCCACTAGGCTCACGTCCCCCTATTTACATGGTGATTCCCTTAGCACCAGCTCAAAAAAGATTTTCCAGGACAAGGAGATTCAAGGGTTATAAGAGGTACATGCGACAATGCACGAGCCTATCCTAGCCTCCTTCTAGGTCACGTTATAGACCCCGGTGGGAACACAATCCTAGTCCTGGGCCATTTTGCCATGTGATTCCCTTGTTTGTCATCCTAATCATTGCGTGGTCGTGCTAGTGGCATGGGATAGGGCAAAGGTCGTCCGACGTTGTTTCCCCCTAATGTTGGTTGACTGGAGGCCTCTCGACATTCCCTTGCTCTGTGTCCCATTTGGTCGCACTGGTAGTAGTATATCTAAAAGCAAGGCCCCTAGTGGGACCTTTGTAAACTCCACCCTTTTAAAGATTTGAAAATCGGGAAAAGAACCGGTCATTTCAAAAAAGAAAACTGAGCTGGTTCACGAACCATAACCGATAAAGAAAGGGCAAAATTGGAAAATTGACAAATCCCAAGTGGCTCAAAGAGTCATAAAAATCATGTAAAAGAACCTTGGGACAAGTGGGAAGAGAAAACCACACCGGTTCAAGATGAACCCGACCTAAACCGGATTGAACCATACTTGAACTAGTTTCTAAATTCATTTTTCTTGGTGGCTTAAAATATTCAAATTGGGAAATTGAAGCAACCATTTGATAGATAATGAATTTAGATTAATTTACAAATATTTAATTTTGGGAAAACTAGTGGAATCAAGCCTGAACCGACCGATTTTCGCCATTGAATAGTGTCATCTTCTTACTCAGGATGACAACACTGTTCATTAATGTAGAAAACTTCCTTCTCCGACGAAGGTGTAACTGCTTTGATTAGACCATTTTAGGGCGAGAATAAGCTCGACCAAAATGGAAAGTGGTCGGGAAAAGGGTCCCCGTGCTCCCTATATAAAGAGCTCCTCTCCATTCATCCTCCACACACCTCAAATTGCCATTATCTCTCAACTGCCCCATTTTTTAGCGAAGCTTAATCTAGAGCTCTAACTTGGGCAACTTTCTTAGCCTCAAAAGGAAGGTCGGGTCCTACAGACACCGGGGGAAGTCAACTACCTAACAACAACTTCCTTTCGACTTGAGGACCGTTGGAGAAACACCGACGGAATCAAACAGTAAAGCAACTTTGACAGATGAAAGCTGCCCTATTTTGGCCGAGCTGAATTCGGCCAAATTCAGCCCTCCTCTGGCCAAACCAAGTCTTCTTCACACCTCCACGACCCTCACACGACCTCAACAGAGCTGAAAGGTAAGCCAATTCGGCCCTCCTCTATCGTTGTTGATCGAAGTTAGAGAGAAAAAGTGCTAAATTTTACTAATAAAATTCTCCCTTAATTGGACATCAATTGTAGCAACTCTTGGTCCTATAAGAAACCTCAGGACGAGAGCTACCCCAGATCGAGAGCTCGGACCACTGTACCGCCGACGGTAAACTTTCGAAGCTTTCTCTCTCTATGAATTATTTTTCGGTGAAGCTCCGTTTGAGCTCAATTCGGACCCAAATGTTGTGGTTCAAGGCTTAATTGAATCGTATGGAAGTTAGGAACTGAACCATACCTTCAATTGGAGCAACTAACCCTGATTGAATGGCTAATTTGAAAAAATCAATTTCGGTCAATTTTAAGGGGAGAAATTGGGGATTTCAAAAAATTGAGGGACCTCTATGCAATTTCTCAAAATTGAAGACCAATTGGTAGTGAGAAAAATGTTGGGGACCAATTGGCCAATTTTCAGAACATTTTGGGCCAAATTGCCATTTTTTGGAAAGTAGGAGCAAAATTGTAAGTTTTGAAAAGTTGGGGACCAAATTGGAAAACTTGAGCCCTTACACAATTTTGAGTAAATTCTGGACCAAAAAGGGAATTTTGGAAGTCTTAGGACTCAATTTGAGGGAAAGGTTAGCATTAGGGACCTAAAGTTAAGGAAAATGAAGTTTAGGGACCTAAGTATAATAAACCAACAATTTTGAGCCCAGTCACTCGTATGTTAGAAAACAATGACTGTCGTACCAAATCTAAATTGATAAGGATGCACAAATCATGTAGGGATACAAGAGACCAGAATGCCACCAAGGAGAAACTAGCCTGAAATTGGGAGAAACTAACTACGGATGAATATGTCACGTTAATCGGGTGAGTGGGTTAATTTACATATCATACCGGTTGGGATGATGAGCACTTGCTTTAATGGATAAAAACCTACTTACTGGTTGTAAGTAGAGATAATCATACCTGGTTGGTATGATGAGTTTCTTTGAGGAAAGTAGAAAACTCACCTACCGGTTGTAAGCGGAGATGTCATCACACCCAGTTGGTGTGATGAGTTGAAAATAAACTTTTGTCAGAAGTGTTCTCCCCTAACTGTGTGCCAATGCTTAAAACATTTGGGAGACCTTCTTGACGGGAGCTAGCACAACTTAGATAGGCAAAGGGCCTTAGTTTTTGAACTCATAGGGCTACATGCCAAGTTATGGAAAAACATGTGTAGTGGGCTCAAGGCTGGGCACGAGCAGGAGCTCGTAAACAAAATTGATTATAAAGAGCCATGAAATTTTTTAACTAAATTGATTGTGTGATTTTTCCATGGTACAAGTTAGGACTGATTGTATTTGATAGACTAGTGGTTGTGCATTAGGGCCAGGTCGACGGACCCTCCTAGACAAACAGTGCAGGCTGGGTCGAGCATCGGGGCCATTGGAACCAAAGATAATGATTATATGTGGAAAAATCTTGTTTGTACATGAACTTATGGTACGAGACCATCAAGACACTCTATGGGGGTAGTGATGGGTCCTAAGGGCTATTGGACAACATGGGGGGCGGTGATAAAACTAGTTTGTCATGCCAATCAATCATGATGCTCTGGGATCTTCTTGCGCATGAGACCGAGGTGGGAACAGGATGAGGTCTCCATCCTCATATAGACACGAAGTGGCATTCGGGTCTGAGGGTAGGACATCTGGGACGTTCCACTTAGATCCAAGGTAGAAGTGGATGGGCTTTTATTTTGGTGGATGGAAAAGACGCTCTAATCCACAAGTGGGTGTAGTGGGCGGGCTGCACCAGCGAATGTTTGTACCCTTCCTGATGAAGGGCATGTGTTTGTTTGCTAAATGCCTCCCGAGGAAAGGGGATGGGCTAAAAGAGCAAAAAACACCTTACATGGTAATGGAAAAAGGTTTTAATAACTAGAATTTGAAAAAATCCTTTTAAAGGAAATGATAACCTTGGCACAGTTTGGATGAATCTATATTTTTTTTGAAAATTCACTCCCAACACCCGCTCACTAAGTTGTATAACTCACCCCTCCCTTCTATCCCTTCCATGTTACCGAGGAAACACAAATCCTAACGACCCTCATAATTTGGAACTATAAGACAGGTATGTTTGTTTTAAAATATTCAGTTTTGTATAATGATATTATAGGAAAAACAGGTAAAAGGACGCCTTATTCCTCACGGTTGAAAAAAAGGGTGAAACTCTTAATGGACCAAATGGAGTGGCGGGTTGATCATGAGGATCTGACCAAACTGGGTCAGGACATGTCAACCTTCCACACTAATTACAATGTAGGGCCACAGTCCTTGTGTTGCATGTATTACTTCCAGCACTACTAGCCTAGGAGGGCCCAACACTATTCGTCAGGTGCCTTTCGGTAGATGGTCCCCTCATGATCTGTTGTGAGTAGCAATTGTTGATGCTTTGTGTGGGACCCCAAAGTAGGATGTCATGGTCTTAGATTCCTTCCATGGAGGTGTAGCCGAAGGGTGCATCTCCTTGTGCTTCTCTCCAATGCCCTTATGGAGTTAGTGATTGCGCAAAACTCATTCACAGTCACAGGTGGAGCTGACCACCTTGACCAACTCGGTTGGGCACCCATAAGCTCCCCATGTAGCATCACACGTTGGGGTTCATCCAGTCCAGGAATTGCTGACAGATGTCAATAGGGCTTGCCAAATTTAAAACAAATTCCATTAAGGCATTGAAACAGATTTGATATTGTATCATCATTCCCTAGCCTTGTGAGACTCTCAGAAACTTCTACTTCTTCTCATTCATGAAGTAGGAAGACAAATACTCCTCATGAAACTTCCTCTCAAAGGTTTTCTAGTTGAGGGGCACCAGTGTTGTGGCCTATAGATTTAGCCACTACCCATCGGTGTACTATCCTAAGAAGAATTCTACCATAGGGACCTTAGCCTCATCTGGAACATCGACCATGGCCATGTATTTCCTTGTCGTCCTCAGCCAATTCCATGGAGGTGACAACATCCCTCTCTCTCCTAAAGATACTACAACCCATATGACTTAGGGCTTAGAGGTTACAAGGCACATCAAACCTCTAAGGTTTCGTAGTTGGAGCTGATGCTAACTTTGGTACTTCCGCAACTAGAGTTGCTATAGGAACTAGTACTGCTACTAGTGCCAGTTTTACGCAGTATTCTCTTGCAAAGAGAGTTCATGCCTCTGCATTTGAGTTCCTAGATGGAACTCCTACTAACCCTTCTTCTAGGTATCCTCGGTTGGATCCTCCCATCAACTCATCGGTGTGCTCCATTTCTGGAGAAATGTAAAGTTTTGTATTAGTATAGGAGCATTCCCTCCTTTGTAATATTTTAACAAAGTCCCTATCATAACTATGCATGTTTTGCAATTCTTCAAAATGACCAGTTTTCAAACTTTTATGTCAAGCCCTAGCCAGTAACCCTCATCCGAGGACCCGTGAACCCCTCGCCAATCCCCCGGACGTTACAGAGGCAAGTACCTTCACCAAGTTAACATCGAAGAGACCAAGGCTTAGAACTATGAAATGATCAAAAATGGAGCGAAAATTTGGAACTTTTGGTAATAACTCCCACGTGGGGCTCCTGAAACACATGGCTAAAAATCATAGGAATAGTAAAGTTATGATATGATAGGGGGTTCAAACCTTTGTATGTAGAGGTGTGATTACCTCGTATTAAGGGGTCTCAGTTTTTTACTTTCCCTTTTTCTCTTGTTGGCTTCCCCGACTTATCTACACAATTGTTAGGAGAGGAGTGAGCTCAGAGCTCAGTTACCGGGATGATAACATTGCACCACTACATGGCTTGTGATATAGATATTTCCCATAAACCACCTAGCATACAAGATCTTTTATAATTGCTCATATCTCCTGTATGAGCCCTGTGGTTTTGGTCCCCCCCGCCCCTTGAGACATAGTATCGCGTCATCCGACCTGCTCCTAGCTTACAACTGGGATATTCTCGGTCTCATTGTCACACCCCGACCCGGTTTGGTCGGATCCCCGTGATCAACCCGCCACTCTCCCGGTTCATTAAAGGGTTACCCCTTATCGTAAACCGTAAAGAGTAAGGCGTCCTTTAACTTGCACCTTTTTCCTAGAATAGCATAATCAAAACTGTATGAAATTTAAAACTTTACATACCTGTCTTACAGGCATCTTAATTGACGGTCTTTAAGGGGAGTCTTTCCGGGATTTCCTGAAAGGGATATAAGGGAGGGGGTGAGTATGACTACTCAGTGAATAGGTTTTTAAAAGCTTTTGACTTTTAAGAAAAACATTTATATGGAGTGTGCCAAACTCCTTTGTTTTCAAAAATCCCATCATTTAAAAATTTGGATTTTTCCATTATTTCTTAGTTACCACGGTGTGTCATCACCCAACACACATCCTTCATCATGAAGGTTACACACATTCGCAAGTCAGTATCACTACTGAGCTCGCTAGTGGCTTCGGAGCGACTTTTCCTGCCACCCGGATAGAAGTACGAGCACTTCTACCCTGGGAATGAGTGGATGTACGTGACATCCTACCCATAATCCCGAAATCACTTCTTCATGTTCGTATGAGGACAGAGACCTCATCCTGTTCCCACCCCGGTCTCATGCGCTTCGTGCTACTCCAGATTTCGCACAGACACCTGGAACGACGAATTGCCCTTATAGCCACTAGGTCGTCCAGTGCCCTTAGGACGCATCACTACCCCTCATGGGCATCTTGATGATCCCATACTCACAATGCATGCACAAACAATGTTTTCTTATATTGCCATGTAATCTATGGTGCCACTAGTCCAACGGCCCCAACTCTCAACTCAACCCGCAGCTGTTTGTCTTGACTATTCCGTCGACCTGTCATGTCGCGCTGCCGCTAGTTGACTGAGCATGTCGGTCCTATCTTGGTACCATGGCCAAACAATTCACTTATTAAGTTTTATGGCACATATATCATGTTCATTTACGAGCTCCTGCTCGTGCCAACTGGCCTTGGGCCTACTGTACGAGATTTTCAAAATCGGGCATTTAGCCCCCAAGTTCCAAAATCGAGGCCCCCGACCTATTAGAGCTATTCGAGCTCCCGTCGAGAAGGTCGCCCAAATTGTTTAAGCATTGGCACACAGTCAGGGGAGAGAACTTCCGACAAAAATAGGTTTTTACTGTCCATCATACCGACCGGTATAAGGACATCTCCGTTCATAACCGATGAACGAGTTTTCAACTTCCTTCGAGTAAGTGTCATCATACCAACCGGGTATGATTTACTTACAACCCGTAAGTAGTTTTTTTCGCATAACTTTCACATCACTTTCTCTAAGTAGTGATGATTAAAATACTGCTAGACAGTGGATTTTTATATCAAGGCACTTATCATCTCCAACCGGATATGATGTTAGTAAACCCACTCACCTGTTAATGCCATAAATTCCACTAGACTAGTTCTTTGTATTCACGCGAGCTTGTCCTTGCTGGCGTTCCCGGTAATTAACGTTCCTACACGATATGAACAACCTTGTTCATTATTACTCGGCATAACAACCTTCATTCATTAATGAATGAGAAAACCCAAACTTTTAGTTATTTGCAATTAGGTCCCTAAAGTAATTTCTCTTTAACTTTAAGTCCCTAATGTCGGTTTTTCCTCAAATTGAGTCCCGTAACTTTTAAAATTTATCGTGGGACCTCAATTTATTCAATTTCACCAAAAAGGGGTTTAATTTTCCAAATTTCCAATTTGGTTCCCCAATTTTTCCAAAATTACCATTTTGCCCTTCTTTCACAAAAATGGTAAGTTTTTCCCCAAATTTTCCAAAATTCCTCAATTGGTCCTCCAACATTATTTTCATGCCCAATTGACCCTCAATTTCATAAAATTGTATTTTGGCCCCTTTGAATTTTGAAAATCCCCAAATTTTCCCAATTTTAACTCTTCAACACTACCGAATTTGATTTCATCAAATTAACCGATCAAACACTTCTAATTATTGAAATTGGAGTTGAAATTGAGTTACTGTATGTTCATACGATTCTAAGAAACTTTGAATCGCAGATTTTAATGTCGGAACGAGCTCAAACGGAGCTTTGTCAGAAAATAGACTGTAGAGAGAGAAAGCTTCGATTACTCACCGGTGAAGGCACGACAGTCCGAGCTTTCAATCTAGGCAGATAGGTCTTGTCCTGAGGTTCATCCTAAAATCAAGTATTGTATCAATTGATGCGGAATTGGATTAGAATTTTGTCATTGAAATTCGGTCGACTCTCTCTCTAGAACTGATTGAAAATTATAAAGGGGAGCCGAATTGGCTTACCTTTCGGTCTTAATTCGGTCGTGGAAAGGCTGAGTAAGTGTTGGGAGGGCTTGGTTTGGCCTGAGGAGGGCTTGAAATGGCCGATTTTAGCTTGGCCAAAATAGGGCAACTTCGGTCCGCCAGAGTTGCTTCACTATTCCATGATGTTGGCGCTTCTCCAACGATTCTCGGATTGACTGGAGTTTGCTATCAGATAGCTGTCTTCTCCCCGGTTCTAAAGAGCCTGACCTTTGTTCAAGTCGAAGCTCTGGTTCAATCTTTACTGGGAAATGGAGCAGTAGAGAGAGAGAGAGAGAGAAGTGTTCAGGTGTGAGGAGAATGAAATGGGGATAACCTCTTTATATAGTCGTAAAACTCGTGTATTAAATGGGCGAGATTTATTACTAGTATTAATATTGCCATAAATTATTTGTATTAATTCCAATAATTTAATTTCTTAGGTAAGCACGCTTAACTTTGAAGTTCTTATGGAATCTAGTTCACCTGAACCAATTTGGTTTTTGTTTTCTAGTTTGTCTCAAGTTTTTTTTCCAATGTTTAATAAATCCTTTGGATCAACCAAAAGTTGTAAATTTTCATATTGCTTATTCCCAAATGTAAACCGGTTTGGTTTTCTTATTCGGTTTGACCAGTTCTTTTCCTGGTTTTCCTTAACTCAAATGTGCGGTGTTTACACTCATCCTCATCGAGTCTTCAAGTATCTAATTCACATATTTTAGATAAGGGATGTGGTCTCGCAAAAACACATGACCTCTGCTCAGGTGGCACTCTTGGGTTATCTCGACCCATGCCCTAGCACAACAACTTAGGCAGACAAGATAAACAATGGACACTCATGGACCTAAACACACAAGCACAAATCCACTCAAAATGGATAGCCAATTGGCACATCCCAAATCGAAGATGGAGTGTGGGAGGCTCCATGACTTTCATCCCCATCACCCGACACCTCACATGTGTCGCCTTTCCAACTCTGTGCCTTAGCACCACGGGGTCCTAGCGAAATCACAATGCTCTCCCACACACTTTGGTCACTCAGGCCTGCACCCAAATGGGAAATCGAGCCCCACATAGACATAACAAGCATTACCGTCTCTCACTGGCCTATGGTGCCTACACTTATGAATCATCCCGCCATCTACCTATTGTAGAGGTGTATTAGGACGGTATCCGTATGTGTTCTAGGTGTCCTGGGAAAACATGAAAGTAATCACATTGTACCTCCCCCATCACCTTTTCATTTTTCCCTCAGATGATGGCACCACCTCTTAGGCGCACATCCGTCACCACCACCACTAATACGACTTTAACCAATATGACTCACAATCATTAGATGTCGTTCATGGCCATTCCTTATAACGGTGCCACATGCACAACATTACCAAGAGCTTGTGCAAACACATGCTATCTCCCCATCACTTAGTATACCGAATACATTTCACAATTTTCATGCTAAAAATGTGTTTTAAAAACAGGAGGCCAGACCTCTCTGGATGTCTCTCCGTTTATTTTGATAAATGCACAAACACCAGGAGATCGACTCTATGTGAGATGGCTTCCCTTTTTAAGCAACCGGCCTAACAACCTTAGACTCGGGTTTCACTGCATAAACCCGACTCGATCACAATCATAGAACACATATCAGGAGTCTGGCCCTTAGCGGCCCTCTCCCCAATTTCACACATGGCACTAAGCCAAACCTAAGCTTTTTCCTTGGTATCTTAAAAACCAGCATTAATCTAACCTCCAATTCTCATAACTGGTTCCTTCTTTTACTTTAGAAATAATCTTGGATTTAGTAGGCATGCTGCTTACTAGTTCACACTTCTTATATCAATTATTAAAGTGTAGGTTAAATATTAATGCACGCATGGCCACACAAAATCAAACAAATGGCTCGGTCAGTCCAATAAGATGTGGCATCAATGATGGAACTAAACCAAAATCACTCACCTAGTTCACAGAACTTGTTAGTTATATGATGCACTTGGAATCTATTTAGATTCTGGTTTGATGCTACTTGAGTTCTCTGCAAGGTAGAGAAAAGCCAGGGTTAGTTCTTCTATTGATCCCCTATAATCATTCCAACTGTACCTTTACCACGGTCCCTACCCCTTTTAAGTTTCCACTTTCCGGACCTAAGACTTTTTAAGTCTTTCCAAATCATTCCCTAAAGTTATTTGGGTCCCATTTAGGTCCCAATAGACATTGGAAATGAATCCAAGCCTTATTTCTCTTTTATTACCAAAATGCTCTAAGTTTTGGCAAAATAACAATTTTGCACCTCAACTTGAGGACTTAGGTTCTCGGGATCCCTTTGATCCCTAAATTTCCCACATAGGTCCCTAAAGTTATTTTTATTATATTTAGGTCCTTGGACTTCCCAAAATTACACTTCGGCCATGCAAAAGTTCATATTTTCACTTTTAACTCAAACTTTACCTTTATTGCAAAATGGTCCCAAAATCTTTCCCAATAGGCTAAATTGGACCCCAAACTTCCCAATCAACCCCACCATTTAGACCATTCGCAAGACCCCATAAAAATGTTTGTTCCCAAGTGGGTCCCCTAACTTTAAAATCTTTACAAATTGGTCCCCCATCTTTGACTCAAAATTTAATTATCTCAAAAAATTCTCAAATTAATTGGGGGAAGTTTGTCTATCCCCCCCTCTAACTCGTCGTAGGGTTGGTTTGGCCAACATCAACTAAAATTGCTCTGACTAAGCTCGATTGGAAAGTCAACCGAACTTGGAGAAAATCGAGTCAATGCAAGAAACTCACCGGAGGTGGCACGTCGTCCATCGAGGCCGGTGGGGTTGGAAAGCAGACACTCCTAGGAGTCTACAATCACTTGAACTGACTCAATTGGTGGATTGTAGCTCTTATAATTGAAATTTTAGTAAGATGATACCTATCATCTGACACTTCTAACAATTAATTAGTCACATTTCTAGATCAATTTGGGCAAATATGGTAGCTATAGAAAGCTGATGGTGCAAGGGACTCACCTATTTTTTCTCAGCTCACGAGCGCAGTCAAGGCCACCGTAATTGACCTTGAAAATAGGTGCTCTAATTCGGTTCGCTAGAGATCAGTTACTATGTGATCTTGTCGGTGTCCGTAGAGGAAGAGTTGCAGGTTGAAAGGGATGGCGATGGAAAGCTAGGCTCCTCAGCTTTCCAATGATACCTAGAACGTTGTCGAAGTTGCTCAGACAGTGAAGTTATGTTTTCTGGTTGCAAGGTCGCCTGAGTTAGGATTAGTTGGTGGTTGGGCAAGAATTCTGAGCAATTACCAGCAAGGTAGCAACCTCAATTTATATGGTTGTGTCCAAGACCTCTGTGGCAATCTATCCATTTCTTCCTTTCATTAATTCATAGCATCTGGTTATGGCAATAAATTAATTTCCCCAAGTGGTGGAATTAGTAGGTCAACAGATGAGGTATCAAGTAAAAAAAGGGATTCGGATCGGGAGTCGGGTCATGAATATGACATGCGCGCATGCATGTGCCCCGCACTTCGTGCGTGCGTGCGGCCCGCTTCCCTACTAACCGATTCGGCACTATATCAAATTGGTTTCCAGCAAAATTCTCAGTTGGTTCTACTATTTTTTGGCTCAATGCACCCTCTTCCTAGCCAAATCTTGAGAAAATAAAAATACCTAAAAATCCTTCATTCAATTTACTATTGAATGGACTCAAGAACTACTTAATTTAGATTTGTTTTGACTCCATCTAGCTTATATGTGATTCGAACCGGTTTCATCCCAATTTACTCTCAATCCTTGATTCCAAGTTCCACAATCCTCCTAAGGGTGTCTTCTCACCCTATTTCATCCCTCCAGGCCTCTCGTTGACCTCTTTAATTATTCTGGTTCAATCTACTCGGTGGTTAACCATTGGTTCCTGATTTAATCCCATTCCCCAGTTCGGTCCAACCCGATTATGAAGTCGAGATTTTCCTTGGTTTTACATTTTGGGTTTTTGAAAAATACATGCTCTAATACCACCCGAAGGGGCTATCACGCCCTGACACGACTTCCTTGGTTGAGGACCCATGAACCCCTCGCATATCACCCCTCCCCGATATTATAGAGGCGGGTACTGTCATGCCCTAAGCTAGTTTGGACGGATCTCCATAAACAACCCGTCGCTTTTCTAGTTCTAGAGGAGTTTCCCCCTTCTTTAACTCAAGAGGAGCCAGACGTACTTTTAACATTATTCCCTGGAAAGATATATATCAAATAAAATGACAGTTTAAGAGAATTTAAGCATACCCGATAGAGGGTAAGGCTTGATGTTATCCCTAGTCATTTTCTCTATTTCCTGAAAAGGGATAAAAAGAGGTTGAGTTTCTATAACTCACTTAATGGGTATTTAAAAAAAATGAAGTTTCAATAAAAATAGTTTTCAAGTTGGAGTGTGCAAGACTCCTTAATTCTTTTAATTTTTCTCATTTCCAAATCTCAGTATTCAAAATTAATTCTTATTACCATAGTGTGTCATCACCCAACACACATCCTTCATCATGAAGGTAAAACACACAGTCGTAGGCCACCTCGTCCACTGAACCCACTTGTGGTGTCAGAACGACTTTACCGGCCACCTAGATATAATTATGTCAACTTCTACCCTGAGAATGAGTCGTTGTTCACGACATCCGACCCTTAATCTCGTAACAAATCTCCATGTTTGTATGAGGACAGAGACCTCATCCTGTCCCCACCCTTATCTAATGCGCTTGGAGCAATTTTGAGCTTCGCAAGACTTCTGGTATGACGAACTGCCGTTATATCCACCAGGTAGTCCAGAGACATGGGATGCATCACTACCCCTATTAGGCATCTTGAAGGTCCCCTAAACATAGTGCATGCACAATCAACAGTTATTCACATAATGCCATATAATCTATGGTGCCAATAGTCCAAAGGGCCCGACCCTCAACTCGACCTGCAGCTGTTTGTCTTGACTAGTTCGGGAACCTCTTATGTCGCACTACCACTTACTTGATTGAGTATGTATGTAAGTTTTCATGGCATATTAATCATGTTTATTTATGAGCTCCTACACATGCCAACAGGCATAGGGCTCACTGTTTGAGATTCTAAAACCGAGGCCTCCGACCTTTATGAGCTATTCGAGCTCCTGTCAAGAAGGTCTTCCAAAATGTTGAAACAATGACATACAATTAGGGGAGAACACTTCTAACAAAATATACTTTCCAACTATCCATCATAACAACCAAGTATGAGGACATTTCCACTCACAACTGATGAACGGGTTTTCCACTTCCTCCGAGGAAGTTTGATCACACCAACTGGGTATGATTTACTTACAATCGGTAAGTAGTTTTTTCGCTTAATTTCCACATCACTTCTCTCAGGTGTGATGATTAAAATACCACTTAGTAGTGGGTTTTCATTTTCAAGGTGCTTATCATCCCAACCGAGTATGATATTAAATTCCCACTCATCCGATCGTGCAATGTATTTCCTCTAAATTGTCTTTCATCCCTTGCGAGCTTTGCCTTAGCTGGCGTTCCTGATGTCCTGTGTTCCAACACAGTATAAACTTGTCAATTATCATTTGGCTTTATAGCCTTCATTTATTATAAATAACTAAAAATATCCAACTTTTCCAATATTTGCAAATGCCGGTTTACTTTTACTTTAGGCTCCAAATGCCGGTTTTCCCCAAATTGAATACCAAAACTTTAAAAATTCTGTTTGGGACCTCAATTTATTCAAATTCACAAAAAAGAGCTGAAGTTTTCCAAATTCCCAATTTGGTCCCCAATTTTTCCAAAATTACCATTTTGCCCTTCCATTATAAAAATGGTAAGTTTTGCTCCAAAAATTCTAAAATTTTCTCTATTGGTCTTCTAACAATCTTATCAGGCCCAATTGGCCCTCAATTTTATAAAATTGCATTTTAGTCTCTCAAATTTTTGAAATCCCCAATTTTCCTCCAATTTCAACTTTCCAACACAGTTGAATTTGAATTCATCAAATTAACCAATCAAACAAGTTTAATTGTTGAAATTGAAGTTAAATTGGAGTTCCTACATCTTCATACGATTCAATTGCACTTTGAATCACAAGTTTTGACATTGGAATGAGCTCAAATGGAGCTTCATCAAAAAACAAAACGTACATAGAGAAAGCTTCAAATGCTCACCGCCAAGGGCACGTCGGTCCGAGCTTTCAATCTGGTCAGAGATTCTCCTCCTTAGGTTCTACCTAGGATCAAGAATTGCATAAATATATGCTGATTTGGGTGAGAATTTTATCATTGAAATTCTACTAGTTCTCTCTCTAGCACTAGTAAAAAATTACAGAAGGGAGCCGAATTGGCTTACCTTTCAGTTCTAATTTAGCTGTAGGAGGGCTGAGGAGGTGTTGGGAAAGATTGGTTTGGCCTAGGGAGGGCTCGAATGGGCCAATTTCAGCTCGGCCAAAATAGGGCAGCTTCGGTCCGTTGAAACTACTTCAATGTTCTATCATGTCAATGCTTCTCCGACGACCCTTAGAGCGAATGAAGACTACCACCATGTAGCTGACTTCTTCCCGGTTCTAAGGAACCCAGCCATGCCTTCTTTGGCTTAGAAAAAACCCTATATCGGAGCTCTCGTTCGAGTTTCGCTAGAAAACTAAGTAGCTGAGAGAGAGTGAGGTTCTTAGGTATGGAGAGGATGAATGGAGAGGGGCTCTTATATAGGGAGCTCGGGGACTTGTCGGTCGTCCGTTTGGTAACTTTATGACAGTCATTGATGGCCTAAAATATACTGAATGGAAACATTTCCTCTTCGCCAGTGCTGCTTCATTTTTCCAACGAGTGAACAGTGTTGTTATCTAAAGGAAGAAGACATCACTATTTCGAACAGGATCGGACCGGTACGAACTAGATTCAAAGCTTAAACCAGCCAGTTCAAGCCCGATTCAATCGAGTTTTTCAAAATTAAAAATTTCTAACTTCATTATCTATCAAATGGTGGCCTCAATTCCCTAATTGGAATTTTCTAAGCCACCTAGAAAAAATGAATTTAGCATTCGGTTCAATAGTGGTTCAAACCGGTCCAAACTGGTTCAATACGGTTCTTATTCGGTTCATTTGAACCGGTTTGGTTTTCATCCCCCACTCATCCTAAAGTCATTTTTCATGACTTTTGTGACTCTTTAGGTCAGTTGGGATCCATAAATTTCTCAGTTCTCCCTCTCTCTATCAGTTACAGTTCATAAACTGGTTTGAATCTAGTTCACCCAAACTGGTCTGGTTTTTCTCTCCCAATTTGTCCTATAGTTCTTTTTCAAGGTTTATGAACCTTTTTGGGTCACTTGGGAATTGTAATTTCTCCAATTTGCCCGTTCCCCAATAATCAGGTTTGTGAACCGGTTGGGTTTTCTCACTCGGTTTGACTGGTTCTTTCCTTATTTTCCTTAACTCCAAAGAGCGGGGTTTACAACTCTCCCTTCATTTGAGGAGTTTTTTTTCTCAAAACTTATTCCACACTTTTTACGTACTAGATTAAATTTTTCATTGATATGTAAATTTTCTTATTTATCGTCTTACAACCTTCTCGGTTGTTTTTGTTCATCCCTTTCATCACCTACCTAAAATTCTCATCTCATTCTCATCCTTTCCTCATTCCATGGAACTTACTTTAGTCTAGAATATCCTCCTATAAGATCTAGGATCATTTTCTTTAGTTACATCCTTCCTTCCCAAGGCAACATTTCCCATTCCAAGCTTCTTCTACCTATGATTTTTGAACTATGAGTTCCGGTCATTTTTCTTCCACAGGTTTTGGCATTTATCACCTTTTCATCATGCATGGATCCCTTCCTCATTCTTTGGTTATCACCTTTATGCTTGACTTCGTTATGCTTTACTCATAGACTTTTCCTTACCTAAGTCATATTTCCCCGAGACGGTTGGGTTTACATGCCCCTTACCGCATGACATTCTTTGTGATGTCTTTGACTTCATGTCCCTATAACCATATTGGTTTCCTTATTTAGTCGTCTTTTCCCAACTTCCTTATTTGGTCATTTAACCTTCAAATCCTTAAACTTCCTGATACTCACTAACATATTAAAACTCTTGATTTTTGATCTCCTCTTTCCAAATCCATTCTTATTCTCATTGATACACTTATGTTTTCCCAAGATTCCTTTCTCTGGTGAGCTTCACATTCCCTCTCTCTCTTTGTATTTCCTTCTAGTTCTACCATTGCAATTATTAAATTCTTAAATGTCTTTTGCTATTATCTTCACCAGCTCACATTTACTCTTCGGATCTATGAGTACTTTTCATTTATCTTGCTTCATTCCCACTTGCTCCAACATTTATTTATTCCTTTGAGGTGGACCTCTCATCCCTCTTGTGTCAAAATCTTTTGTATCTTCATGTCCTTGGTATTACTCCCTTTGCCTTGGTTAGGTTGTATTCTTTATTACTCCCCAGCTCTTATTAGAGCTTCGTTTTCTCCTCCAAATGATTTGGTCAATAAGAGTTATATCCTTCAGTCGGATTCGTCAAAATTTTCTATTTGGATTTCCATGTCTTCTTGCAAATAGATAATACTTAACCTCCCAAAACACCCACTTAGCCTCTCGTACTTCTTACTAATGTCCTTATTCTGGCTCCGGTTTTGCAACATTTCCTCGACATTTCCCTATTTTCATCCTTCTTCTATTGTCTTCCATTTTGGGATTCTTTTGGTTGATCACTATACCATTCTTTAGAAATTTCTCTCTTTTAGGTCTTCACCTAAACTTAAGGATCTTGTATGATTCATCCACTCCTACTTTTCTTCCTCTTTTGGTCCATACCTCTGCTTTCCACAAGTCTCCATATCTTATGGAGTTCTTAAGGAACTATATCTTAGTTCTTTACAAGTAGTTGTTACACTTGGGCTTTCCTATTATCCTACTTTCTTCCCATCTTTCCTTGGTAGTCTTGACATCCTTGGTGTTCCTCTATACTTATTTCTTTTTCTTCTCGATCAGCTTCCATGCTTGCGGTTCCCTTTGGAATGTTCTACTCCTCCTTGTTTTTCCTTACTCTTCTTTCTTTGAGCCTATCTATAACTCCTTGAACTCTCCATATGTACTCATTGATGTTCACTTCCCTTTGTTCCAATTTTTTCTTCCCTTTTTAGTTAAGATCTCCCTTAGCTAAATTCTTCCTTATCGTACTTCTAAGGGAAAGTCTTAAGGGTTTTCTACCCCCTAATCCCTTGGGGTCATAGGACTATTATCACGCTCTTTTTGCTTTTATCAAGGAACTAAAATTTTTAACAAAAATTTCACTTTCATTTATTCAAGAAATATCTTCTTGCCATACTTGGCTTATTACAGGAATTTTCTACCCCCTAATCCCTTGGGGTCATAGGACTAGAATTAACCCTAGAACGGTTGTAGGACTCTTGATTAGAAGGCTTTGAAAATTTTGTTGGGTTCTATTCGTATTCCCTAATATGATGAATTTCATGTATGGCCTCTAATCCGTACCACCTTAGTACCTCAACCTCACACTCACAGGTCCACTTCACCCATTGGGAGGGATTGAAGCCAGGTTGAGTAGGTTGAGGTACTTGGTGGACCTTCATGAAGGTTGCATATGCATCCTAGTAATTATTCCAAGCCTCCTTCTTGGTTGGATTCCCCTCTAGTTTTTGTGGGACTAGAGGAGGAAGGGTTGGGCTTCTAGGTGGTGATACTAGTTCGTCTTGTCTGGGAGGATGGTATATGATGCCTTCCGATTCCAATAAGGCTCCTACTAGTTTCTGGTAGTCTTCCACCATGTCCTTGGGTACTCATTTCTTACCCTTTAGGAACCTTTGTACGGCTTCCTCCTATGGGTTGGGTGTCTTTTTTAGGGTTATCAATGGAATACTAGATTTCACCGCAAATTTCCTCTAAACTCTCCTTCATACACAATAAATGTTAGGGCATAATATTGATAATGTTTCAAGGGAACTAAGCTCTGATACTACTAAAGTTGTCATGCCCTAACCTGGTTTGGTCGAATCCCCGTGAACAACCCTCCGCTCTCCTGGTTCAAGAGGAGTTTCCCCCTTCTTTAACTCAAGAGGAGCTAGGTGTACTTTTAACGTAGTTCCCACGAAAGACATATATTAAATAAAATGCAAGCTTAAGAGAATTTAAGCATACCTAACAGAGGGTAATGCTTGGTGTTATCCCTAGTCATTTTCTCTATTTCCTAGAAATGGATAAAAAGAGGGGTGAGTTTCTACAACTCAGTGAATGGGTATTTAAAAAAAATGAAGTTTTAATAAAAATATTTTTCAAGTTGGAGTGTACCAAACTCCTTAGTTCTTTTAATTTTTCTCATTTCCAAATCTTGATTTTCAAAATCAATTCTTATTACCACGGTGTGTCATCACCCAACACACATCCTTCATCATGAAGGTAAAACACACAATCGCATGCCAACCTATCCACTAAACCCACTTGTGGCATTAGAGTGACTTTACCAACCACCTAGATAGAAGTATGTTAAATTCTACCCTGAGAATGAGTGGATGTTCATGACATCCGACCCTCAATCCCATAACATATCTCTGTGTCCATATCAGTACAGAGACCTCATCCTGTCTCCACCCCGGTCTCATGCGCTTGAAGCTACTCTAAGCTTCGCAAGACTTTTGGTATGACTAACTACCCTTATATCCACCAGGTCGTCCAGAGACCTGGGACACATCACTACCCCTCATGGGCGTCTTGAAGGTCCCATAAACACAGTGCATGCACAATCAACAATTTTTCACATAATGCCATATAATCCGTGGTGCCACGGTCCAAGGGCCCCAACCCTCAACTCAACCTGCAGCTGTTTGTCTTGACTAGTCTGGGGACTTGTCATGTCGCACTTCCACTTATTAATCATGTTTGTTTACGAGCTGCTAATCGTGCTAATTGGCCTAGGGCCCATTGTTCAAGATTTTAAAAAATTGGGCATTTTAGCCCCCATGTTCCAAAACCAAGGCCTTCGACTTTTTTGAGCTATTCGAGCTCCCGTCAAGAAGGCCTCCTAAAATGATTAAGCAGTGACACACAGTCAGGGGAGAGCACTTCTAACAAAATATACTTTTCAACTATCCATCATATCAGTCGAGTATGACGACATCTCCGCTCATAACCGATGAACGAGTTTTCCACATTCTCCAAGTAAGTTTCATCACACCAACCGGCTATGATCAACTTACAACTAGTAAATAGTTTTTTCGCTCGATTTCTACATCACTCCTCTCAGATGTAATCACTAAAATACCACTTTGCAGTGGGTTTTAATTTTCAAGATGCTTATCATCCCAACAATGTATGATATTAAATTCCCACTCACCAGATTGTATAGTGTATTTTCTCTAAATTAGCTTTCATCCCTAGCTAGTTTACCTTAGCTGGCGTTCCCGATGTCTCATGTTCCTACATGGTATGAATATCCGTATTCATTATCATTTGGCTTAATAGCCTTCATTCATTATGAATGACTAAAAATATATAACTTTTCAATTATTTACAATTGAAAATGCCGGTTTTCCCCAAATTGAGTCCCGAAACTTTAAAAATTCTCCTTGGTACCTCAATTTATTCAAATTCACAAAAAGGGGTTCAAAATTTTCAAATTCCCAATTTGGTCCCCAATTTTTCCAAAATTACCATTTTGCCCTTCCTTTATAAAAATGGTAAGTTTTACCCCAAAATTTCTAAAATTTGCTCAATTGGTCCTCTAACACTCTTATCTTGCCCAATTGGCTCTCAATTTTATAAAATTGCATTTTAGTCCTTCTAATTTTTTAAATCCCCAATTTTCCCCCAATTTCAACTTTCCTACACAGTTGAATTTGATTTCATTAAATTGACCGATCAAGCAAGTTTAATTGTTGAAATTGAAGTTAAATTGGAGTTCTACATCTTCATATGATTCAATTGAACTTTGAATAGCCAGTTATGACATCGGTGCTAGCTTAAACGGACCTTCGCCGACAAATAGAACGTAGAGAGAGAAAGCTTCAAATGCTCACCGTCGGGAGCACGATAATTCGAGCTTTCAATCTGGGCAGAGAGCTCTCCTCCTGAGGTTCTTCTTTGGGTCAAGAATAGAATCAATTGATGTCGAATTGGATGAGAATTTTTTCATCGAAATTCTCTCAGTTCTCTCTCTAGCACTGGTCGAAAATTATAGAAAGGAGTTGAATTGGTTTAACTTTCGGTTCTAATCCAACCGTAGGAGGGCTGAGGAGGTGTTGGGAAAGCTTGGTTTGGCATGAGGAGGGCTCGAATTGGCCAATTTCAACTCGGTCGAAACTGGGCAGATTCAGTCTGCCAGAGGTGCTTCACTGTTCGATCATGCTGGCACTTCTCTAGTGACCCTTAGAGTAAATGAAAACTTCCACTGTGTAGCTGACTTCTCCCTGGTTCTAAGGAACCCAACAATGCTTTCTTTGGCTCAGAAAAGACCCTATATCGAAGCTCTCATTCGAGCTTCGCTGGAAAACTGAGTAGCTGAGAGAGATTGAGGTTTTAAGGTGTGGAGAGGATGAATGGAGAGGGGCTCTTTATATAGGGAGCTCGGGGACTCGTCGGTCATCCGTTTGGCACCTTTATGACAATCATTGATGGCCTAAAATATACTGAACGAAAATGTTTCCTCTTCACCGGCGTTGCTTCAATTTTTCGGCAAGTGAACAGTGTTGTCATCTGAAGGAAGAAGATGATACTATTCCAAACTGGGCAGGACCAGTCCCAACTAGGTTAAAAGATTAAATCGGCCAGTTAAGGCTGGATTCAACCGGGTTTTTTTAAATTACAAATTTCTAAATTAATTAACTAACAAATGGTTGCCTCAATTCTCAAATTGGAATTTTATAAGCCACCTAGAAAAAATTAATTTAGCATTTGGTTCAATCGTGGTTCAAACCGGTTCAATATGGTTCAGATCCGGTTCACTTGAACCAGTTTGGTTTTCATCCCCCACTCATCCTAAAGTCCTTTTTCATGACTTATGTGACTCTTTAGGTCAGTTGGGATCCATAAATTTCTTGATTTGCCCTCTCTCTATCGGTTCCAGTTCATAAACCGGTTTAATCCGATGCACTCGAACCGGTCTAGTTTTTCTTTTCCAATTTGTCCTAAAGTTCTTTTTAAAGGCTTATAAATCTTTTTGAGTCACTTGGGAATTGTAATTTCTCCAATTTGCTCATTCCCCAATAATCAAGTTTGTGAACCGATTTAGTTTTTTCACTCGGTTTAACTAGTTCTTTCCCGGTTTTCCTTAACTCCAAAGAGTGGAGTTTACAGGTACCTTCACCAATGTAACACCGGTGGGGACCAACGCTCAAAACTATGTACCCATAAAAATGCAATGGAATTTTTGAACTTTTGTTATAAGACCCTTGTGGGGACTCCTAAAAATGTCTAGCTAAAAATCCAAGGAAAGGAAGAGTCATGATATGATAAGGAATTCAAAAAATTCATAAGCGTGAGGTGTGCTCACCACATAGTAAGGGTTCTCAGTCATAACCTCCCCCTTCTCCACTTGTTATGATTCCTCAACTTATCTGCGCACGTGTTAGTGGACGAGGTGAGCTCACAACTTTGTGAGTGGGGCGCTGATATCGTGCCAATTTATGGCTTATGACCCAGCTCGTTCCCCTAAACCACCTAGCAGAAAGTTACTCTAATCGCTTGCATCCCCCATGCAAGCCTAGTGGTCTGTTTTCTCTCCATTGAGACATAGCCTCAAATTCTTTAGCTTGTCTCCATCTTACGATCATGATATTCTCAGTCTCCCCTTTATCTGGTATTCCTGGCTTTAATTCCTTTATTTCAAACATAGGACATGGTCTCAGACAATAACACGGCCTACGCTCGGGCGACACCCCTAGGTTATCGTGACTCATATCCCAACTCGGCAACCTAAGCAATAACATGAAACAAGGGATAACTCATGGCCCTAAACACAAAAATGTAATTCCACCCAGAATGGATTACCACTCAGTGAACCTAGACTAGGAGATGGAGTGTGGGAGGCCCCATGGCTCTTTTCCCCACAACTATCACCTTTGCTGCCTCACAGCAAGGTGCCTTTGCACCCTGGTTTCCTGGCAGCCTTACGGCCACTCTCCCACACAAATGTGGCACTTAGGCATACATGACAATTGGGCAACTCAAGCTCCACATGAACATAAAACCTCCCCATAATGCAACGCCCTCTCGGGACTACACCAAATAGGGAAGTGGAGTGCGGGTGTAAACCTCGTTCCTTAAAGACAAGGAAACCGGGGAAAGAACCGGTCAACTCAGGTGAGAAAACTAAACCAGTTCACGAACCCCAACCTTTAGAGAAAATGCAAAATGGGAAATTTGCAAATCCCGAGTGATGTAAAGAGTCATAAAAGTCATGGAAAAGGACTTTGGTATGAAATGGAAGAGAAAACCAAACATGTTCAGGTTATTCGGACCTAAACTAATTTGAACCACTATGGAACCAGTTTCTTAATTCATTTTTCTAGGTGGCTTAAAAAATTCAAATTGGAGAATTGAAGCCACCATTGGATAGAGAATGAATTTAGCAAATTTTAATTTAAAAAAACTTGGTCGAATCGGGCCTGAACCTGTCGGTATAAGCATTGAACCTAGTTCGGACTGGTCCGGTCCGGTTTGGAACAGTGTTATCTTCTTCCTTTGGATGACAACACTGTTCACTCGTCGAAAAAGCTAATTACGTTGACAAAGATGAAAATTTCCCGTTCAGAATATTTTTGGCCATGAATGATCGCCATAAAGGCATCAATCGAACAACCAAGGAGTCCCCGAGCTCCCTATATAAAGAGCTCCTCCTCATTCATCCTCCTTACACCTGAAAACTCCTCCCACTCTCTACTACTCCAATTTCCGGTGAAGCTCGAACTAGAGCTCCGACTTCGGCATTTTTGTGAGCCAAAGAAGGTCAGGTTAGGTTCCTTAGACTCGGGGAGAAGTCAGTTACCCGACGATGATCACCATTTGATTTGAGGATCGTTGGAGAAGCTCCGTGGTAATCAAACATTGAAGAAGCTACGGTGGACCGAAACTGCCCTATTTTGGCTGAGCTAAAAGTGGCAAAATTGAGCCCTTCTCAGGCCAAACCTAGCTCTCCCAACACTTCCACAACCCTAATACGACCGAATTAGAGCAGAAAGGTAAGCCAATTTGGCTCCCCTCTATAAATTCCGATTAGCATTAGAGAGAGAAATAGTGAAACTTCTATGACCAAATTCTCACTTAATTCAACATGAATTGTTGCAATTCTTGATCCTAGGAGGAACTTCAGGATGAGAGCTACTTGCCTCGATCGAAAGCTCGAACAGTCGCACCTCTAAAGGTAAGCTTTTAAAGCTTTCTCTCTCTAAGTTCACTTTTCCAACAAAGCTCCGTTTGAGCTCAATTCAGACACAAATGACGTGGTTCAAAGCTCCATTAAATCATGTGGAAGTGTAGGAACTGATCCATACCTTTAATTGGATCAATTAATCCCGATTAAATGGCCAATTTGATGAAATCATGTTTAGTCAGTGTGAATGGGGGAAAGTTGGGGAACATTTGGGGAAATTTGGAATTTCATAAAATTGAATGACCAAAGTGCAATTTCCCAAAATTAAGGGCTAATTGGCCATAAAAAGATGTTGGAGGACCAATTGGTCAATTTTTGAAGTTTATTGCAGTCAAATTGCCATTTTGTAAAGTATGGGCAAAATGGTAATTTTTGAAAAGTTGGGGACCAAATTGGAAATTTGGGAAAATTGAACTCCTTTTTGTGATTTTGGATAAATTGAGCATCCAAAGTGAATTTTGGAAGTTTTGGGACTCAATTTGGGGAAAACTTAGCATTTAGGGACTAAAAGTTAAAGAAAAAGAACTTTAGGGACCTAAAAAAAATAATTAAAAGTTTGGGCATTTTGTTCATACACGAGGAACGAAGCCTATTATGTCAAATGTTAATAAATAAGGATGTCCAAAATCATGTAGGAACACGTGGAGGGAAAAGCCAATTAAGAGGAATGCACTACACTTATCGCGTGAGCGGGTATTCACATCATACCCAGTTGGGATGATGAGCAACTCGAAAATGAAAAACCACTACTATGTGGAATTTTAACATCACACCTGGTTGGAGTGATGTGAGAACAATGCAGAAAAACTACTTACCAGTTGTAATTCTCAACATCCGACCCTCACACCCAAATACCACTCCATGTCTGTATAAGTACAGAGACCACATCCTGATCCCACCCCAATCTCATACACAAGAAGCTACTTTTAGCTTACTGATTGCTAGCATGACGAATTGCCCTTATCTCCACCATGTCACCCAGTAGCCCTTACGCTATGTTTGGATTGAGGGGTTTTGAGAGATTTGGAGGGAAAGGGTTCAGAGTGGTGAAGAAATCTCTCATTTATTAAAAAATAATGGAGGGGTTTGGAGGGATTTGGAGGGGCTGAGAATCACCTCCAAACCCCTCTAACCCCTCCATTTACAATGCGACATAATCCCTCCAAAAGTGGAGGGATTTGGAGGGATTGTGTTATTTATTGTTTAAATTACTTTAATATCCTCATTTATTGTTTACATTATTTTTTTATTTATTTATATTTTTATATACTTTAAATAGATTTATATATTAATAATATTTTATATAAAATTATATAATACAAATATTATAAAAAATATTATTGTAAAAAATATTTTTAATATAATTTAATAATATATAATAGCTAATAATTTATTTAATTTAATTAAAATGGTAAATTTGTCTTTCTAATTTTTCATTAATAATCCTTACACTCACTTCCCCTCCATCCAAATGATGGATTATTAAAAAATTTTAGCCCATCCAAATCCATCACTTCACTTCCCTCCGAACAACTTCGAACACTTCACCTCCAAATCCCTACCCCTTAATCCAAACATAGCCTTAGGACCCATCACTTCTTGTACCTCAAGTGCATGCATAAAATAATAGTTTTTACATAGCCATTTATCTTTGATGCCACTTGTCCAACGACTCCAACCCTCAACCCAACTTGCAGTTGTTTGTCTAGATTGGTCCTTCGACCAAGTTTTGACGCACTGCCGCCAATCCATTGAGTACTATCGGTCCTGATTTAATACCATGGTGAAATCACACGACAAGTTCATTGTAGATTTCATGGCTTTCTCATTTCAAGTTTGTTTACAAGCTACTGCTCGTTCCCACTAGCCTTGGGCCCACTGCACGCGATTTTCCAAAATCGTGCATTTAGCCTCACAAATTCAAAAACTGAGGCCTTTGGCCTATCTAAGCTATTCTAGCTCCCGTCAAGAAGGTCTCCCAAATGGTTTAAGCATTGGCCCACAATTAGAGGAGAACACTTCTAATAAAAATTTATTTTTACTTCATCCCACCAACCGAGTGTGATGATATCTCCACTTACAACTGGCAAGCGGGGTTTCTCCTTCCTTCAAGGAAGTCCATCATACCAACCGGGTATGATTTCCTCTATCACCCCAATTGGGTATGATATTAAAGTTCCACTCACAAGTGGTTTTTCGTTTCTAAGGTGCTCAACATCCCAACCGGGTATAATGTAAATAAGCCCGCTCTCAAGAGAACCGTGACGTGTTCGTCCTTGGTTGGTTTTCCAAGTCGATACAAGCTTTCTCTTGCTTGCGTTTCAGTCACGCCTATCCCAACACAATTTGGGTAGCCTTATCACTTACGGTTTAGCATAAAAGCATAGGCTCACATGTTTTCGATAAATTGCATTTAGGTCCCTAAAGTTTATTTTTCTTAACTTTAGGACCCTAATGCCAACTTTTGCCCAATTTCAGTCCCAAAACTCCCTTTGAGTCCTCATTTTACTGAAAATTGTATAAGGGGCTCAAGTTTTCTAAATTTCCAATTTCGTCCCCAACTTTTCAAAAATTACCATTTTGCCCCTACTTTCCAAAAATGGCAATCTGACCCCAATTGTTCCAAAATTTGACCAATTGGTCCCTCAACATCTTTCCCATGGCCAATTGGCCTTCATTTTGGGAAATTGCAAAGTGATCCCTCAATTAACCAAAATTCTCAAATTTCCCCAAAATATTTGCTCAAATTGAAGGTATGGACAAGTTCTTACACTTTCATACGATTCAATTGAGCTTTGAACTGTATCATTTGGGTGAAAATTGAGCTCAAATGGAGTTTGGTTGGAAAATCACTCGTAGAGAGAGAAAGCTTTGAAAGCTTACCATCAGAGGTGCAGTGGTCCAAGCTCTCTATCTGGGTAGGTAGCTCTCATCCTGAGCTTCCTCCTAGGATCAATAATCACTACAATTAACATCAAATCAAGGGAGAATTCTATCAGTGAAGTTTCATACTTTCTCTCTCTAACTCTAATATGCAACAACTGAGGAGCGTCGAATTGGCTTACCTTTCAGCTCAGTTGAGGTTGTATGAGGGTTGTGGGGGTGTTGGGAAGGCTTGGTTTGGTCCGAGGGAGCTGAACTTGGGTGATTTTAGCTCAGCGGATACATGGAAACTTCAATCTATCAAAGCTGCTTCATTGTTTGATTCCGTTGGCACTTCTCCGGCAGCCATGGATCGAAAGAAGGATGCTATCAGGTAACAGACATTCCCCAGAGTCTTTAGGACCCGACCTTGCCACTCGAGGTTGAGAAAAATGCCTATGTCAGAGCTTTTGTTCGAGCTTCACCAAAAAATGGAGCAGTTCAGAGAGAAAAGAGATTTCAGGTGTGTAGAGGATGAATAGAGAGGAGCTCTTTATATAGGGAGCTCGGGGACCCTCTACCCAAGCTTATCCTCGCCCTAAAATGGCCTGATCAAAGCCATTTTTCCTTCACTGACATCATCCGTTTCTACATTGAATGAAAAGTGTTGTCATCTTAAGGAAGAAGATGACACTATTCCGAACTGGATCGAACCGATCCGACCGAGTTCAATGCATAAATCAACCAGTTCAAGCCTAATTCGACCGGTTTTCTCAAAATGAAAATTTTCTAAATTTATCTAAGTTCATTTCATATCTAATGGTCGCTTCAATTTCCTAATTTGAATATTTTAAGCCACCTAAAAAAATAAATTTAGAAACTAGTTCAAACCAGTTCACTTGAAACCGGTCTGGTTTTCCCTTCCCAAATGTCCCAAGGTTCTTTTCCGTTCTTTTTATGAATCTTTAAGTCATTTGGGATTTGTCAATTTCCCAATGTACCCTTTTCTTATCAATTATGGTTTGTGAACCGGCTCGATTTTCTCTTTTTGAAGGACCGGTTCTTTTCTCAGTTTTCTTATCTATAAAGGACGGGATTTATAGTGTACAAAATGAATTTAGATAAATTTAGAAAATTTTAATTTTTAGAAAATCGGTCTAATCAGGCCTCAACTAGCCAATTTTGGATTTTGGGTCACCGAACCCAATCCGATTGAATCAGTCAATGGTCTAGCCAGTCAAGGAATGGGGTGCTAGTTCAGCGCGTAGTCAGCGTGCTCGATACATGGTGAAGCACACCTAATCAATCGCCCAGTCAGACGCTCAGATAGCACTTATAAGCATTAACCAATCAGAGTGTGACATTTGTCCCTAGTCGACGGTTAGATGAAGAAAATCCATCTCACCAATGACTAAAAAATGGGAGAGCAACACGTGTCCTGAGTTAGCGGTCAATGAAAGAGAAATCTCATCAACAGGGCTGACCAATAAGGAGCCAACATTTGGCAAACGTGCCATGTCAACAACTGACAAGGATGTCGGAAAATGGTCGACCAATCAGAGGTCGACATGTGGTAAAGCCACATCAGATGACCATAGCCAACTAGAGGCTAACACATGGCGATGGTACAGTGCATCCAGATGGAAAGCTGTTGAATTTAAATCTATCAATTAGAGGATGTCACGTGTCACGGCCAATAAATGGTCAAATTTGATCTACGACAACTTTTGACGAGCGACCAATGGGGGTCGCCATGTGGCCAGTCAATGGATGACTCAGACGCTGAGTAGGAAGCCGCGTCAGTGAAACAATCCTATCAAAGTGCGCAATGTGGTAGCTCACACGTGCGAAGCTCACATGCACGCGCACAGTGTCATCTTCTTCCTTCAAAATTTTGAACAGCACAGAAGGAGTAAGTTTGACATTACTTCGATGGCCAATAAATCTCTCCGATAAGGGAGTAAATTAGAGAGATATTGGTTGGCCTATGGATGACCGGATAGGAACAGAAGTTACCGAGCTCCCTATATAAAGGGCTCCCTTCCATTTATCATCTCCTCACCCCGAAAGCCAAGATAACATAGATTGCTCCTTATTCCGATGAAGCACGAACTATAGCTCCGACTTGGACACTTTTCTCCACCTCCGAAGGTAAATACAGGTTCCCTAGAATGATGAGGAAATCAACTACATGACTGCATACTCCGTTCACCTCGAGGATCATTGGAGAATCACTGGCTAGCTCACACAGTACCATCGCTTCCTCGGTAGTATGCGACTAGGGTTGATCGAGATCTATTTGAGCCACCCTTAGGTCAACCTTGGCCAAACCAAGCACTCCAAACCTTCCCTAGAAGAGTCCACACCTTCCCTAAATCGTTGTGGTAAATCCCCTCCGCCGCCCTTCGCCAGAATTTTCTATTCAGAGTGAGTTTTTGCAAAATACTAAGTTAAGAAATTTGCACTGCTCATGCCATCAATTGAGGTGATGTTTGATCCAAGAAGGATCCTCTGGAAGAAAGTAACCATTGGAATAAAAAACTCAAACTATTAGACCCTCACCAGTGAGTAATTAAGATTTCTCTCTCTAGAATGATTTTCCAATGAAGCTCCAATTATACTCATTTCTAAGCTAAATTTAGGGTTTTAGATCTTGAAATGATTCGGAGGACATAGGGGAGATGGGAGACTATTTTTGGAAAATGGTTTTAAATTTTGATTAATACGAAAGTACGTTCATCACCCCAAACTAGCATAATGTCGGAAATCCCACTCACCCAAATTTCGTGACTCGTTTGTCACGGATGGATTTCCGATATCTTTGAATTGTGCTGCGGTTGTTGGTAGAAGTCTCCTTTTTGCACCTACATTTTTACAAATAATGAATTACTCAAATATCTGAATCTTTCCACTTAGATCCCTAGGTTTTCTCCGAATTACATAAAAGTCCTTAGTTTTATTTTATTGGCAATTAATTAACATAATTCCTAAGTTCACTTCATATGCAATTTCACCCCTTATATAATTTTGTCAAAATAAAATTATTTAAAATTAAAAATAAACACTTATAATTATTTTTAATTGCAATCAAATTCCCAAAATTATTTTAATTTCTATTAAGTCCAAAAATTCCTTTTATTTAAAATTTGACACCAAATTGATTTCAATTTGACAAAATTACATAATTTTCTGAAAATCCCAAAATTTCCCAATTTCATCAAAAATTGCACTTTAGCCCCCAAAACCTTGATTCATCAAATTGATCATCTAAACATTGTTAATTTCCTCCTATCATACTACTAATCATCTTCTCCATCATCCTACGAGCATTCTATGATTGGAATCACTTAATTTGACCTAGAATCAAACTCAAATGGAGTTTCACCCAAAAACTCTTTCTAGAGAGAGAGAGAGCTTCAATTTTATAATCGGCAAAGGAATGGTTGTCAAAGCTCTAGGTATGTGGGGGCTAGCTCTCATCAAGGTGATCCACTTAGGATCAAATTTTGCATCAAGTGATATTCTTGCAATGAGAATTTCATTAGCAATGTTTTCACAATTTATGCATTGTAATTTCACTATTCTAACAAGGGGAGGCAAAATTAGCTTACCACACAGGCTCAAGGAGGTCAAGGCTAGACCATGAGGAGTCATGGGAGGGTCAGTCTAGTCTTAGAAGGTCATAGGTTGCCTGAGTTTGCTCAAAAAATTGTACCTAAATTTGGTCGTTGAAGTACCTATACTCTGTGGCCTCATTGGAGCTTCTTCGGTAGATTTCGAGCTAAACGGAGTGTGTAGGGAGGTAGATGACTTCTTCAGGAATCCATAGAACTAAATTGCACAGTCAAAGGTGGAGAAAAGGGTCGATGTCAGAGTTCTGGTTTGAGTATAGTCAAAAAGTGGAGTTGCTTGTGTATTCATATCATGGAGGAGTGTAGAGGATGAGTGTAGAGGAGCTCTTTATCTAGGGAGCTTGGGGACTGACCATTCTAGCCATCAAAACTTCAATCGCCCATTCACTCACCTATTTAAGGCCTTGTCGAAGCCATTAAAGGCTCATCGGAGTTAAGGCATCAGTCATTCTCCATTACACTTCAGAAAATTGAAGGAAGAAGACAACATTGTGCCCATGTGTGTGAGCTTTACACGTGCGGGCTGCCACGTGTCATGCTGTGATTGGTAGGCATCTCTGATGCGGCCACTCACTCAGCATTCGAGTCACTCGTTGACCCGTTGAGCAGACATGTGGCGACTTCTCATTGGTCGTCTAAATTGATGTGGTCACTGAACGAATTTGGCCCTTTGTTGACCATGACACGTGGTGTCCTCTAATCAGCTGGTTTAAGTTAGTCAATTTTTCCATCTGATGCACTATGCCACTTCCATGGTTGTGGTCATCCGATGTGAAGCGCCGGGTAGCTCGCTCAATACCATTGCTCCCTAGGCAATATGTGACTAGGGTTGATTGAGCTCCATTCGAGCCAACCATGGCCAAACCAAGCCCTCCAAACCTTCCTTAGAAGAGTCCACACCTTCCTTGAACTGTCGTGGTAAGTCCCCTCTGCCGTCCTTCACCGAAATTTACTATTTAGAGTGTGTTTTTTCCCAAAAAATAAGTTAAGAAATTCACACTACTCAGGCCACCAATTGAGGTGTTGTTTGATCCAAGAAGGATCCTCAGGAAGAGAGCAACCCATTGGAATAAAAGTTCGAATCGTCGGACCCTCACTAGTGAGAAATCAAAGCTTTCTCTCTCTATAATAATTTTCCAACGAAGCTACATTTATGCTCATTTCTAAGCTAAATTTAGGGTTTTAAAGCTTGAAATGATTCAAGGGACATAGGAGAGATGATTAGAATCATTTAGGACTCAATGGAGATGGATTAAGGTTGAATTAATTTTATTCAAATGGAGGACTAAATTGCAATTTTTGAAAGTTTGGGGACTTAATTAAAATTTTCAAAAAATTGTAGATTTTTTTTATAATTAGCGAGAAATTTTGTACCAATTGGAAATTTATGATATTAGTTAAGCAAATGGAAGATTTGACAATCTTAGGGAACTAATTAGAATTAAGGTATACCTTAAGGGCCAATTCATAATTATTGGAAAGTTATGTGTCTTAACTGTAATTACGTTATTACTTGGAACTTAATTGTCTAATCTATTGTAGGAATAAATCACCTACAAGTTCGTGTAAAGGAAAGCACGCCAAGCTTGGAAATCCTAGGGACGAACAAGTCTTGGAATACGGGTGAAGATTTCTGACATCAAGAGTGATTGGATTGATTATAAGCATACTTAATATCATGCTTCATTTTGAAATCACATTTCTAGAAATGTAATCTCCGGACTGTGTGAAACTACTTAAACTTTTTGAGATAATATTTTTTTAAGAAAGTATGAATTATGTTATTAGGACAATCCATGAACGGTGTATGGATACACCTCAAGGGATATGTTCAAGTCCGATCGTCGATACAGGATATGGGTGAGGCCCATGGTCGACAAAGGTATGCTAGATCTATTTTTGTGCAAGTGGGACCAAGGCCACGGATTTTGGAAAATGTGGCCAATAGAAATGGGTCCACTCTCGTAAATAAGTTTGATTGAAGAGATTGTCAAAAATTATAACAATATGATAATGCTTGTTTGAGCAACTATAACGAAGCCATGTCACAACCTATTGGGCTAGTAGTTCAAAGATAAAGGTCTTAACTCAACAAACACTTATATGTGATTGCAATCGTAAAGAACCAAAGAAACGCCAAATACGGGGTAATGTTGGTTCTAAGGGCAACTAGACAGCAAGCTTGGCACAAGGGCATAAATGCTATTCTAGTATGTCTTGAAGCTTTCAGAGTTTCGTGCACATTGAGACCGAGGGTCTCACACCCCAACCCGGTTTGGTCGGATGCTCGTGATCAACCGGCCACTCTCCCAGTTTATTAAAGGGTTTCCCCTTATTGTAAATCGTAAATAGTAAGGCATCCTTTAACCTACACCTTTTCCTTGAATAGCATAATCAAAACTAAATGAAATTTTAAACTTTACATACCAGTCTTACAGGCGTCTTAGTTGATGGCCTTTAAGGGTAGGCTTTCCGGGATTTCCTGAAAGGGATATAAGGAAGGGGGTGAGTATGACTACTTAATGAATGGGTTTTCAAAGGTCTACTTTTAACTTTTAAAAAAATATATTTATATGGAGTGTGCTATACTCCTTTCTTTTTCAAAAATTCCTTCATTTAAAAATTTAGGTTTTTTCATCATTTCTTAGTTATCACGGTGTGTCATCACCTAACACACATCCTTCATCATGAATGTTATACACATTCGCAAGTCAGTATCACTACTAAACCCGCTAGTGGCTTCGGAGCGACCTTTCTTGCCACCCGGATAGAAGCATGACCACTTCTACCCTGAGAATGAGTGGATGTACGTGACATCTGACCCTCAATCCTGAAATCGCTTCTTTGTGTCCATATAAGGAGAAAGACCTCATATTGTCCCCACCTCGATCTCTTGCGCTTGGTGCTACTCAAAATTTAGCACAGACACCTGGAACGACAAATTGCCCTTATAGCCACCAAGTCATCCAATGCCCATAGGACGCATCACTATCCCTCATGGGTGTCTTGATGATCCCGTACTCACAATGCATGCACAAACAATGTTTTCTCATATTGCCATGTAAGTTGTCGTGCTAATGGTCCAACGGCCCTAACTCTCAACTCAACCTGCAGTTGTTTGTATTGACTGGTCTGTTGATCAGTCATATCGCACTACCGCTAGTTGACTAAGCATGTCGGTCCAATCTTGGTACCATGGCCAAACAATTCATTTATTAAGTTTTATGGCACATATATCATGTTCGTTTACGAGGTCCTGATCGTGCCAACTGGCCTTGGGCCCACTGTACGAGATTTTCAAAATCGGGCATTTAGCCCCCAAGATCCAAAATCGAGGTCCCCGACATATTAGAGCTATTCGAGCTCCCATCGAGAAGGTCTCCCAAATTGTTTAAGCATTGGCACATAGTTAGGGGAGAGCACTTCTGACAAAACATATGTTTTCTCTATCCATTATACCGCATGGTTATAAGGACACCTCCGCTCATAACCGATAAATGAGTTTTCAACTTTCTTTGAGGAAGTCTCATCATGTCAACCGGGTATAATCTACTAACAACCGGTAAGTAGTTTTTTCCCATGATTTTCATATCACTTTCTCTAAGTAGTGATGTTTAAAATACCAATTAATAGTGGGTTTTCATTCCGAGGTACTTATCATTCCCAATCGGGTATGATATAAAATTTCCACTCACAACCGGTAAGTGGATTTTAATTTTAAGTTGTGCTCATCATCCCAACCGTATGATGTTAGTAAACCCACTCACCTGTTAATGCTGTGAATTCCACTGGACCGGTTCTTTGTATTCATGCGAGCTTGTCCTTGCTGGCGTTCCCGATACTTCGGTTCCTACACGATATGAACATCTCAATTCATTATCCTTCGACCTAATCACCTTCATTCATTCCAAATGAATGAGAAAGTCAAACTTTCATTTATTTGCAATTAGGTCCCTAAAGTTATTTCTTTTTAACTTTAAGTCCCTAATGCCGGTTTTTCCTCAAATTGAGTCCCGAAACTTCTAAAATTTATCATAGGATGTCAATTTATTCAATTTCACAAAAGGGGGATTAATTTCCAAAATTTCCAATTTGGTCCTCCAACTTTTCCAAAATGACCATTTTTCCCTTCCTTTACAAAAATGGTAAGTTTTGCCCCAAAAATTACAAAATTCCTCAATTGGTCCTCTAACATTATTTTCATGCCTTATTGACCCCCAATTTCATAAAATTGCATTTTGGTCCTTTGAATTTTGAAAATCCTCAATTTTCCCCCAATTTCAACTCCTTAGCACAGCCAAATTTGATTTCATCAAATTGACTGATCAAACACTTCTAATTGTTGAAATTGAAGTTAAAATTGAGTTCCTCCGATTCAATAGCACTTTGAATCGCAAGTTTTGATGTCGGAACGAGCTCAAATGGAGCTTCGCCGGAAAACGGACTGTTGAGAGAGAATGCTTCATTACTCACCGGTGAGGGCACAACGGTCTGAGCTTTCAATCAGTGCAGATAGCTCTCATCCTGAGATTTATCCTAGAATCAAGAATTGCATCAATGATGCCAAATTGAGTTAGAATTTCATCATTGAAATTATGCTAGTTCTCTCTCTAGCACCGACTAGAATTTGCCGAGAGGAGCCAAATTGGCTTACCTTTCAGTCCTAATTCGGTCGTGGGAGTGTTGAGGAAGTCTTGGGATGGCTTGGTTTGGTTTGAGGAGGTCACTTATCCTCGCACTACTCTCAAGCACGCTTAACTTTAGAGTTCTTATGGAATCTTGTTCACCTTAACCAATTTGGTTTTTCTCTTCTAATTTGTCTTAAGTTTCTTTTCCAAGGTTTAATGAACCCTTTGGATCACCCGGAAGTTGTAAATTTCCAAATTGCTTGTTCCCAAATGATCAGGTTTGTAAACCAGCTCGGTTTTCTTACTCGGTTTGACCGGTTCTTTTTTCTAGTTTTCCTTAACTCAAAAGTGCGGGGTTTACAACTCTCCCCTCCTTTTAGGAGTTTTGTCCCCCAAACATAACCAATATATTCCACATCGGGAATAATTTCCCTTAATGTCAACTTAGGTTTTCTTGACATGCTAACACTTTGATTGCTCTTTCGCTTAGTCCCCGTAATCATTTATCTAAGGAATTTCTTGTCATTTATCATGCTTACTCCTTCCATGGAGTTATAATAACAAGGCATGCATGGCTCATTAATCCTAATGTATATTCTTAGTTTCACATCTCCCTTAATTTAGGATAAGGTTCTTACTTTTGGAGATTTTACTCAAGATTTTAGGATTGGGAGTTCTAAGGTGCCCAGTCGTTCCTTTGTCTAGTTATTCTCTTCATCGTTGAAACCCCTAGCTCAATCTTCTTTTGAGCATTACATACTTGTTTTCACAGGTTTTTGTGTTATTATTCTTTCCTCCCAATTTGACCCATCCTTCATCCGTCATTGATTACAACTTCGATCAAATTTATGTTTGACCTTGTTATGTTTACCAACTGACTCCTTCTTACTCAAGTTACATTTTACTCGGGATTGTTGGTGCTTATATGTCCCTTACAACATGACATAGTTTTGAACCTGTTTCAGTCCATCAAACTCCTACAACACCTCTTTTAGGGTTCTTTCCAACTTTCCAGCCTTGCAGGGACTGTATAATTTCATCCCTCCTTTCATCGGGTAGTATTCCACAACTACCTTTATTGTTACCCAATTATCATTCGTATCTTAACAACATGTCTTACATAACCATTTCAATTTTTCTTACCTACTCGTCCTTTCCCAACTTCTTTATTGGGTCTTTCTGGTGCCAATTATTTGGTTTCCCAATAGTTTACCAACAAACTGGGATTCTTTCCTTCTTAATTCCTTGGCATTCCTTATACAAGGGTTTTTCCTTTTTCCTTAATCCACTTTTACTTACTCATAATCATTTCATGATTCTTCATTCTACAATAATTGCTTTCGATCTATGTGTCGATTACTTTGCTTGGGAAGGTTCCCTCCTTCCGGTTTTGTTCTCTATTATGTCCCTTACAATAGAGATTTCCATCTTAGGAGTTACATGCTCAATCTCCTTATCATTCATTATATGGTTCTTTCTACCTTCCTTTGCACCCTTATCTATGTTAGGGCATTTGTTTGCTTTGGATTCTTCTCTATCCACAACTTTTGTTTAATCCCTTATTCCTTAGATGGGATACTTCCGATTATTGGTTTTATTCTGTGCATTTCATCTTATGCTCGGTCATCCACTCTTTAAGCTTCATATGGTATGTTGACTATGACTCGTCTTACCAATTGTGGTTATTCCTTCTTAGCCACAACTTATTTGGGGGACTTACTTTCACAACATTTCTCGAACATTCTTTCCTTTATTACCTTAGTATGGGTTATCCACTCATTCATACTTGTCACAGCATCTTTTGGTGCTAATCCATTAGATTATTTCCGTTTAAGGAGGGTTCACATCCTCCTTGTTTCAAATTCTCTTGTTCGCCCTTAGTGAGGCTCACTTAACTATCTTAAGTCTATAAACCCGGTTTTGGCCATCGATTGCTTTAAGGATTTTCCTTCGTTCGTCTTTCCCAATGTTTTGGCCTTTTCACTTCTCCCTTCTTTGTTGTGGTTTAAATCCATGGTTCTCTCGAAGACCAATTTTTTAACTGTCTCTTTCTCTTTATTTTTCTGGTCCAATTGCCTAGGTAGCTGTATCACTCGTTCTTCATTCCCATCCCATTATCCTTCAGAGAGTATAGTCTTTACTACAATTAATCCTTCTTAGGGTTTTGTTCATTCTCTTTGACTGTCTACCATTACTAGTTTGTTCTTTCTACTCGGTTTAGCTGGAATTATTTCTTGATACTCGTCCTCTTTCTCCAAACGGATCATACTGGGACATCACGATATTTCTTAGTAGGATTCTTACTTTTGACATTTGCTCAAGGGGACTTTTACCCTTAAATGACATCCCTTAACCTGCACCTTTTCCTGGAATAGCATAATCAAAACTCCATGAAATTTTAAACTTTACATACCTGTCTTACAGGCATCTTAGTTGATGGTCTTTAAGGGTAGGCTTTCTGGGATTTCTTGAAAGGGATATAAGGGAGGGGGTGAGTACGACTACTTAGTGAATGGATTTTCAAAGGTCTACTTTTAACTTTAAAAAAAATATATTTATATGGAGTGTGCTAGACTCCTTTCTTTTTCAAAAATCCCTTCATTTAAAGGTTTTTCCATCATTTCTTCGTTACCACGGTGTGTCATCACCCAACACACATCCTTCATCATGAAGGTTACACACATTCGCAAGTCAGTATCACTACTGAACCCGCTAATGGCTTCGGAGAGACTTTTCCTGCCACCTAGATAGAAGCACGACCACTTCTACCCTGGTAATGAGTGGATGTATGTGACATTCAACCCTCAATCCCGAAATCACTTCTTCGTGTCCATATGAGGACAGAGACCTCATCCTGTCCCCACCCCGGCCTCATGCGCTTGGTGCTACTCCAAATTTCGCATAGACACCTAGAACGACGAACTGCCCTTATAGCCACCAGGTTTTCCAATGCCCTTAGGATGCATCACTACCTCTCTTGGGCGTCTTGATGATCCCGTACTCATAGTGCATGCACAAACAATGTTTTCTCATATTGCCATCTAATCTGTGGTGCCACTGGTTCAATGGCCCCGACTGTCAACTCAACCCGTAGTTGTTTGTCGTGGCTAGTCCATCGACCAGTCATGTCGCACTGCTGCTAGTTGACTGAGCATGTCGGTCCTATCTTGGTACCATGGCCAAAAAATATATCATGTTCGTTTACGAGTTCCTGCTCGTGCCAACTAGCCTTGGGCCCCCTGTACGAGATTTTTAGAATCGGGCATTTAGCCCCCAAGATCCAAAACTGAGGCCTCCGACCTATTAGAGCTATTCGAGCTCCCGTCGAAAAGGTCTTCCAAATTGTTTAAGCATTGACACACAATTAGGGGAGAGCACTTCTAACAAAACATATGTTTCCTCTATCCATTATACCATCCAGGTACAAGGATACCTTCATTCATAACCGATGAACGGGTTTTCAACTTCCTTCGAGTAAGTCTCATCATACCAACCGGGTATGATCTACTTACAACCGATAAGTAGTTTTTCCGCATGATTTTCACATCACTTCCTCTAAGTAGTGATGTTTAAAATACCACTTAATAGTGGGTTTTCATACCGAGGTATTTATCATTCCCAATCGGGAATGATATAAAATTTCCACTCACATCAAGTAAGTGGTTTTTAATTTTAAGTTGTGCTCATCATCCCAACCAGGTATGATGTTAGTAATCCCACTCACCCATTAATACCGTGAATTCCACTAGACTGGTTCTTTGTGTTCACGCGAGCTTGTCCTTGTTGGCGTTCCCGGTACTTCGTGTTCCTACACAATATGAACATCTCGGTTCATTATCCTTCAACCTAATCGCCTTCATTCATTCAAAATGAATGATCAAGTCAAACTTTTATTTATTTGCAAATAGGTCCCTAAAGTTATTTCTCTTTAATTTTAAGTCCCTAATACCGGTTTTTCCTTAAACTGAGTCCTAAAACTTCTAAAATTTATCATAGGACCTCAATTTATTCCATTTCACAAAAAGGGGATTAATTTCCCAAATTTCCAGTTTGGTCCTCCAACTTTTCCAAAATTACCATTTTGCCCTTCCTTTACAAAAAATGGTAAGTTTTGCCCCAAAAATTCCAAAATTCCTCAATTGGTCCTCCAACATTATTTTCATGCCCAATTTTCCCCCAATTTCAACTACTTAGCACAGCCGAATTTGATTTCATCAAATCGATCGATCAAACACCTCTAATTGTTGAAATTGAAGTTAAAATTGAGTTCCTCCGATTCAATAGCACTTTGAATCGCAAGTTTTTATGCTGGAACGATCTCAAACGGAGCTTCACCAGAAAATGGATTGTAGAGAGAGAAAGCTTCGATTACTCACCGGAGAGGGCACGGCGGTTCGAGCTTTCGATCTGGGCAAATAGCTCTCATCCTGAGGTTTATCCTAGAATCAAGAATCACATCAATTGATGCCAAATTGAGTTACAATTTCATCATTGAAATTCTGCCAGTTCTCTCTAGCACCGATCAGAAATTGTAGAGAGGAGCCAAATTGGCTTACTTTTCAGTCCTAATTCGGTTGTGGGAGGGCTGAGGAAGTGTTGGGATGGCTTGGTTTGGTTTGAGGAGGACTCAAAATGGTTGATTTCAGCTTGGCCGAAATAGGGCATATTCGATTCGCCAGAGCTGCTTCACTATTCCATCATGTCGACGCTTCTCCAGCGATTCTCGAATTGACTAGAGTTTGCTCTCAGATAGCTATTTTCTCCCCAGTTCTAAAGAGCCCGAACTCTCCTTCCAAGGTTAAGAAAAATGTTCAAGTTAAAGCTCTAGTTCGAGCTTGAGAGAAGTGTTCAGGTGTGAGGAGAATAAATGGGGATGACCTCTTTATATAGGTGTAAAAATTGTGTATTAAATGGAAGAGATTTATTACTAGTATTATTATTGCCATAAATTATTGGTATTAATTCCAATAATTTAATTTTGGTATTAAATTATTTTTTTATTAATTCCAATAATTTAATTTAGGTATTAAATTATTGGTATTAATTATAATAATTTAATTTAGGTATTAAATTATTGGTATTAATTACAATAATTAAATATATATTAATTTATGGCTATTTATGATAAGGCATTCATAAAAAAATTTTATCGAAATTTTGGGTTAAAAAAAATCATACTTCCTAGGAGGTCACCTGAACTTTAGAGTTTTTATGTAATCTTATTCATCTGAACCAATTTAGTTTTTCTCTTCTAATTTGTCTTAAGTTTCTTTTCCAAGGTTTAATTAACCCTTTCGATCACCTGTAAGTTATAAATTTCCAAATTGCTTGTTCCCAGATGATCGGGTTTGTAAACCGGCTCAGTTTTCTTACTCAGTTTGACCGGTTCTTTTTCCCGATTTTCCTTAAGTCAAAAGTGCGGGGTTTACAAAGGGTATAGGAAAGTGAGGTCTCACCCATACATTTAGGGATTGAAGTATCAATAAGTCTGGGGGTTGGGTCAAGGTGCTCACATAGATGATGTGGTGGAGGTTGTGGCCTCTCACTAGGGTGCACGGTAAAGATGCTCTGGGCCACTAGTAGAATAGATTGAGGTTGTCACCCCTAAGTGTCTGTTCTGCGAGTGTTTGATCCCTTTATAGATAAAGGGTGTTTATGTGTATGTGCAAAACAAAACATGGTATGTTTATTCAACTAAATCCCTCCAACTAGGAAGGAACCTACCCGAAGCTTGATTAAAAGAGCTAATAGATTTATGAGAAACCTTTTTATAAAAAGATAAGTAGTGGCTTGTTTATCACGTTATTTTCAAGAAAGGAAAATTTTGTTTAAGTGCATATTGAATCATGGATAGTAAGTCATGATGTCATATAAACCCTGCTCACAGAGTTGTCAAATTCATCCCATCTCCCTTACCCCTTTCAGGACATATCCAAAATGGCTCAAAAAATGTTAGAGAACAATTTACCAACTTGTTATGTAATTAGCCCTTATAAAAATATTTGTGTACTACAATATATATATTGGCATGTTTTTTCATAAACTTATCTGATATACAGTTTTCTTCTCGATCTTGAGTTTTGCTTCTATCAATACTATGAAGATGAAATTATTCCTATTATAATATTGGGAGAAGTGGTGAATTGTTCACAGGGTTCCGACCAAACCAAGTCGAGGTTTGACAACTTAAGTGGTATCAGAGAAAATATTTTCAAAGTTAAATTTTTTTAGACAAGAAATTAAGTTTAGAAAACTTGGCATCTTGGGAAATATATTTTTTTGAAAATGCTGGAAGTATTTGCTACATGAATATTTAACTAAAAAAACCGATCATATAGGAGTATTCTCAAAAGGAGTACCAAGTCTATAGGAGATGAAACCATTCCACCACCTATGGATCAATCAGACTTGGGAAGGGGAAATATTCACCCAACTCCTACTCAACAAGAGGTCATAGACAACTTTTGGGAGGTTTATGCGAACTATGAAAGTGTGTTTAAGAAGATGACACCCATTCCAACCCACCAAGAGTCTAGACCTACAACCCTCCTCAAACAAGCTTATGAATGTGAAGTAATAGTGATGAGGAGGTATGAAGTATCAATCTCCACAAGAGTGGAAATGCCAAACTCTCCATAAAAAAACCTCATCCCCATAATACATGTAAACCCCATCCTTTGATAATAAGAAAACTAGGAAAAGAAGCGGATATCTACAAAGAGAAAAATCGAGTCGGTTTATAAATCGGAACCGATAGAGAAAGGTTAAACCGGGAAATTTATGGATTCCGAGTGACCTAAAGAGTCACAAAAGTCATGAAAAAGGACTTTATGATGGATTGGAGGTGAAAACCAAACCGGCTCAGGTGAACCGGACCTGAACCAGTTTGAACCACTATTGAACTGGTTTCTAAATTCATTTTTCTAGGTGGCTTAGAGAACTCAAATCGAAGAAAATGGTAATTTTTGAAAAGTTGGGGACAAAATTGGAAATTTGGAAAACTTGAATCCCATAAGTGATTTTGAGTAAATTGAGGACTCAAAGTGAATTTTGGAAGTTTTGGGACTCAATTAGGGGAAAAGCTTGCATTAGGGACCTAAAATTAATGAAAATGAACTTTAGGGATTTGAGTGCAATTAACTGGAAGTTTTTAATCGTTCATACGTGGGGAACGAAGGTTGTTCTGCCAAGTATTAATAAATAAAGTTGTTCAAATCATGTAGGAGCACGAAGGACTGGAATGCTAGCAAGAGAAGCTCACGTCGACTTGGGAAAATCAATCGAGGACAAACATGTCACAGTTAATGGCTGAGTGGGTTATTCACATCATACCCAGTTGGGATAATGAGCACATTGAAAATGAAAAATAACTTCTATGTGGAATTTTGACATCACACCCAATTGGAGTGATGTGAGAACTATGCAAAAAAACTAGTTAACAGATATAAGTAGATCATACCTAGTTGGTATGATGGACTTCCTAGAAGGAAGTAGAAAACCCAATTATCGGTTGTAAGCAAAAATGTCATCACACCCAATAGCTGTGATGGATGGAAAGTTTATTTTTGTTAGAAGTGTTCTCCCCTGACTGTGTGCCAATGCTTAAAATTTTTGAGAGACCTTCTTGATGAGATCTAGAACAGCTCAGATAGGCAAGCTTTAAACCCCACCCTTTTGATCCAAGGAAAACCGAGAAAAGAACCGGTCAAACAGAGTGAGAAAATCGAACAGGTTCACAAACCCGATTATCAAGAAATGGGCAATTTGGAAATTTACAACTCTCGGGAGAATCAAAGGGTTCATAAAACCATGGAAAAGAACCTTAGAACAAATTGGAAGAGAAAAACTAGAGTGGTTTAGATGAACCGGATCCAACTGGATTGAACCGAGTCGGTTCATGAACCGGAACCGATAGAGAATGGGCAAATTAGAGAAATTTCAACTTTCTTGTGGCCCAAAGGGATTTATAAACCTTGGGAAGGAACCTTAGAATAAAGTGGGAGAGAAAAACTAGACCGATTCGGGTGAACCAGACCCAAACTAGATCAAATCAGTTTAAGAATCGAGCTAGTTTATAAACCGGAACTAATAGAGAGATATTAAAGCGGGAATTTTATGGACCCTAAGTGACCTAATGAGTCAAAAAAGTCATGAAAAAGGACTTTAGGGTGAATTGGAGATGAAAACCAAACTGGTTCAGGTGAAGTGGATCTGAATTGAGTTGAACTAGTTTGGACCGATATGAACCACTATTGAACCATATACTAAATTCATTTTTATAAGTGGCTTAAAATTTTCAAATTTGAGATTTGAGACCACCATTGGATAGAAAAATAATTTATATGAGTTTAGAAATTTTTAGATTTGAAAAACTCGGTCGAATGGGGGGTGAACGGGTTGGTTTAAGCTTTGAACCCATTTTAGACTAGTCCAGTGCGGTTCGGAATAGTATTGTCTTCTTTCTTTAGATGAAAGCACTGTTCACTCTCTGAAAAATTGAAGCAGCGTCGACGAAGAGAAACATTTCTTTTCAATACATTTTAGGCCATCAATGTCTATCATAAAGGTGCCAAACGGACGACCAACAAGTCTCTGAGCTCCCTATATAAAGAGCCACTCCCCATCCATCGTCTCCACACCTAAAAACATCATTCTCTCTCAACTGCTCCATTTTCCGGTGAAGCTCGAACCAGAGCTCTGACATGGGCACTTTTCTGAGCCAAACAAAGTGAGGTCGGGTTCTTTAGAACCAGGGAGAAGTCAGCTACACGCCTGTAGTCTCCATTTGCTCTAAGGGTCGTCGGAGGAGCGTCGGCATGATGGAACAATGAAGCAGCTCCGGCAAACCGAAGTTGCCCTATTTCGCCCGAGCTGAAATCGCCATTTTGAGCCCTCCTCAGGCCAAACCAAGCCCTCCCAACACTTCCTCGTCCCTCCCATGGTCGAATTAGGACTGAAAGGTAATCCAATTCGGCTCCCATCAGCAATTTCCGACCAGTGCTAGATAGAGAACCGGCAGAATTTCGATAATGAAATTCTAACTCAATTCAACATCAATTGAATCGTATGAAAATGGAGGAACTCAATTTTAACTTCAATTTCAACAATTAGAAGTGTTTGGTCGGTCAATTTGAGCGGACCACGCGCATCCAATTCTGGCCTAAGTTCATAATTGGATAGAAAACATAGAGGTCGGAATCAGGAATTCCAATAAAAGCGAACCACGCGCATCCAAAAGAGGGCATGATGTCAAGGAGAAAGAACAACAAGATAACACTGAGAGTAGATGAGAGACACTATCGAGTGATGAGAAGGCATCATCATAGTAGTTTTGAGGAGATTAGAAAGGCGTGATTCGCCATCAAAAGGGCACCTAGGATTGTATGGGGAAGAAACGATCGTAGAATAGTCTACTCTAAGACATGAATGAGAACCTTCAAGAGGAAGGTCTTACCCTAAAGTTGAATAGGGAATAGGCTTAAAGGCATACATGTAGAATACTGGTAAAACGCACCAAACCAGGATACGCACCACCCAGTGAGTCATTAATTGAATGAAAGAGAAATTCTATTAATGCGTGGATTAAAAAGGACTAAGTAGAGGAACAATTTAGATAGAGAATGTCAACCAACCCAAGTTGACATCAAGGGAGATTTCCAATGAAGTGGAGGCAAAACTTAGTATTGAGGACAATACTCCTAAAAGGAGGGGCAAGTTGTAAAACCCATCACCCGAGTCAAGGGAAAACCGGGGAAAGAACCGGTCAAATGAAAGAGAAAACTGACTCCCTTGATGAATCAAGAACAATAAAGAGGCGTTTAAATGGAAAATTAGAAATCCCAAGTACCAAGAGGTCACGAAAAACATGGGGAAGGTTTGTGAAGGGAATTGGATGGGAAAATCGGACTAGTTCGAGGGTGAACCAGACTTGAACTAGATTAAACTAGTTTCTAAATTTATTTTTCTTGGTGGCTAAAAATAATCAAATTGGGAAATTGAAGCCACCATTGGATGAAAAATGAATTTAGACATATTTAGATATTTTTAGATTTGAGAAATCCGGTCGAATTGGCCTGAACCGGCCGATTTTTGCCATTGAACACAGTCGGACCAAACCGGTCCGTCCAGAACAGTATCATCATCTTCCTTAGGATGACAGCACTGTTCATCAATTCAAAGACTTTCCTACTCCGTCGAAGGAATATTCTCTCTTATTTGGGCATTTTCTGAAGAGGATAAGCTCGACCAATATGGAAGTTGATTGTGTAGAGGGTTCTCGAGCTCCCTATATAAAGAGCTCTCCTCCACTCATCCTCCTCACACCTCAAATCGCCTTTCTCTCTCAAGCGCTCCATTTTTCGGTGAAGCTCGAACCAGAGCTCCCACTTTAGCACTTTTCTCAGCCTTAGAAGGCAAGGTTGGGTCCTACAGACTCTAAGGGAAGTCAGCTACCTGACAACAATCTCCCTTCGACTCGAGGACCGCCAAAGATGCGACGACATAATCAAACAGTGTAGCAACTCTGACAGACAGAAGCTACCTTGTTATTGTCGAGCTAAATTTGGCCAAATTCAGACCTTCTCTAGCTAAACCATGCTTTCCCAACATCCCCATGGCCCCCACACGACCACCAGAGGTGAAAGGTAAGCTAATTTGGCACTCCGTCGTTGCAGATCTATGTAAGAGAGAGAAAGTTCTGAATTTCACTAAAAACATTCACCCTCATATGGACTTCAATTGTAGCAATTCTTGATCCTATTAACTAGAGCACCGACTTAGAAGCCTTAGAAGGCAAAGTCAGGTCATACAAACTCTAGGGGAAGTCAGCTACCTATCACTAATCTACCTTCGACCTATGGACCGTCAAAGAAGAGCTGGTAGAATCAAACAATGAAGCAGCTCCGATAGATCAAAGCTACCCTATTTTGGTCGAGTTGAATTTGGCCAAATTCAAACCTCCTTTGGCCCTACTCTGTCATTGTAGATCAGTGTTAGAGAGAGAAAGATTTGAATTTCACTGATAAAATTCACCCTCATATGGACTCCAATTGTAGCATTTCTTGATCCTAGAAGGATCCTAAGGATGAGAGCTAGCTCCCCAAATTAAGAGCTCGGACCGCCGCACCTCTGACGGCAAGCTTTTGAAGCTTTTCTCTCGCAGAACAGTTTTACAATTTAGCTCCGTTTGAACTCGTTTCAGACTCAAATTTTGCAATTTAAAGTTCCATTTGATCGTATGGAAGTGATCCATGCCATCAATTGGAGTAATTAACCCCAATCAAATGGAAAATTTGAAGGAATTAAATTTGGTCAGAAAAGGGGAAACAAATTGGGGGAAAATTTTTGGGAAAATTGGAGATTTCAAAAAATTGAGGGACCTCCATGCAATTTCTTAAAATTGAAGGTCAATTGGCAATTAGAAAGATGTTGGGGGACCAATTGGTCAATTTTCGAAGCATTTGGGGCCAAATGGCTATTTTGCAAAGTAGGGGCAAAACTATAATTTTTAGAAAAATGGGGACCAAATTGGAAATTTGGAAAACTTGAGGTCCTTCCACAATTTTGAGTAAATTGAGGATCCAAAGAGGAAATTGGAAACCTTGGGATTCAAATTGGGGGGAAATTTAGCATTAGGGACCTAGAGTCAAGAAAAAAATGAACTTTCGGGACCTAAGTGCAATAAACCAAGAACTTTGGGCCTAGTGCTCATACGTGAGGAAACGAAGATTGTGAGGTTGAATCCTTATTGATAATGATAACAAAATCGTGTAGGGACAAGTGACATTGGAATACCAGCAAGAAAAAGTTAGTGTGGACTTGGAAATTGACTAGGGACGAACATGGCACAATCAATGGGTGAGTGGGACTTTTATACAACATACCGATTGAGATGATAAGCACTATTTTTAACGAATAAAACCTACTTATTGGTTGTAAGTAGGAATAAATAAACATCATACCCAGTTGGTATGATGAGTTTCCTTAAGGAAAGAAGAAAATCGTCTACCGATTGTAAGTGGATCCATCATCACACCCGGTTGGTGTGATGAGATAAAAAGTAATTTTTGTCAGAAGTATTCTCCCCTAATTGTGTGACAATTGGTTAAACTATTTCGGAGACCTTCTTGATGGGAGCTAGAATAGCTCTAATTGGCCATGGCTGCGATTTTTTTGAACTCATATGGCTCAAAGGCCCAGTTTTGGAAAACACATGCAAGTGGGACTAAAACTAGTGGGCAAGGGCTGAAGCCCATAAACAAACATGATTAGGAAGAGCCATGAAAAGTGCTAATTAAAATGGAATTGTTTGTGTGATGTGCCACGTTATCGAGTCAAGACCAATAATGCTCAATGAATTGGTAGCAGTGCGCTAGGGTTAGGTCGATGGACTGGCCAATACAAACATGTAAACCCCATCTTTTGGTAGTACGAAAAACTGAAAAAAAAAACTGGTTATTTTCAAAGAGAAAACCAAGTTGGTTTATAAATAGTAACTAATAGAGAAAGGGCAAATCGGGAAATTTATAAATCCCAAGAGACCTAAAGATTCAAAAAAGTAATGAGAAAGGACTTTATGATGAATTGGAGGTCAAAACCAATCTGGTTTAGGTGAACCATGTCACACCCTGACCCGGTTTGGTCGGATCCCTGTGAACAACCCGCCACTCTCCTAGGTTATTAAAGGGTTTCCCCTTATTATAAATTGTAAAGAGTAAGGCATTCTTTACAACTTTTCCAGGAATAACATAAATCAAAGCTGCATAGTAATTTAAAATAATCATACTTGTCTTGCAGGAATTTAAACACGCAGGTCTTTAAGGACAGGCTTTCCAGGACTTCTTGAAAGGGATATAAAGGAGGGGTGAGTACGACTAGTCAGTGAATGGGTTTCAAATCTTTTGACTTTCAAGAAAAACATTTATATTGGAGTGTGTCAGACTCCTCTCTTTTCAAAAATCACTTCACTTAAAAATTCGGTTCCTTCCACCATTTCTTATTTATCACGGTATGTCATCACCTAACACACATCCTTCATCATGAAGGTTACATACATTCGCAGGTCAGCATGACCACTGAACCCATTTGTGGCTTAGAAGCGACTTTATCGGCCACCTAGATAGAAGTACATCCACTTCTACCATGAGAATGAGTGGATGTATTCAACATCCAACCCACAATCCCGAAATCGATTCTTTGTGTCCATATGAGGATAGAGGCCTCATCCCATCCCCACCCCGGTCTCATGCACTTGGTGCTACTCCAAATGTCGCACGGTCACCTGGTACAACGAACTGCCCTTATACTCATCAGGTCGTTCGGGGCCCTTAGGACGCATCACTACCCTTCATAGGCATCTTCATGATCTCGTACTCATAGTGCATGCATAAACAATGTTTTCTTATTATGCTATGTAATATTTGGTGCCATTAGTCCAACGGTCCCGACCTTCATCTCAACCTACAACTATTTATCAGGACTAATCCCCGAGACAGATCATGTCGCACTGTTGCTAGTTGATTGAGAATGTCGGACCAGCCTTGGTACTATGACCATACAATTTACTTATTAAAGTTTTATGGCACATATATCATGTTCGTTTATGAGCTCCTACTCGTTCCCACTGGCCTATGGCCCACTGTACGAGATTATCAAAATCGGGCATATTAGCCGCAAGTTCCAAAACCGAGGCCCCGACCTATAAGAGCTATTCGAGCTCCCGTCAAGATGGTCTCCCAAATTGTTTAAGCATTGGCACACAGTCAAGGGAGAGCACTTCTGACAAAAATATGTTTTCACTATCCCTTATACCGCATGGTATAAGGACATCTCCGTTCATAACCGATGAACAGGTTTTCAACTTCCTTCGAGGAAGTTTAATCATACTAACCGGGTGTGATCTACTTACCACGAGTAAGTAGTTTTTTCTTCATGGTTTTCACATCACTCCTCTAAGTTGGGATGTTTCAAATACCACATAGTAGTGGGTTTTTATTTCGAAGTGCTTATCATCCCCAACTGGGTATGATATAAAATATCACTCACCCAATCATGCAGTGACATTCCACTAAGTCGGTTTTCGTCCCTAGTAACCTGGACCTCGACTGGTGTTCCCGATGTCTCATTCTCCTACACAAAATGAAAATAACTGTTCATTATTATTTGGCATAATAGCCCTCATTCATTCCAAATTAATGAGAAAACCCAACTTTATATATATTTGTAATTATGTCCCTAAAGTTATTTTTCTAAACATTAAGTCCCTATTGTCGAGTTTTTCCTCAAATTGAGTCCCGAAACTTTTAAAATTTATGTTAGGACCTCAATTTATTAAATTTCACAAAAAAAATTTTATTTCCCAAATTTCCAATTTGGTCCCTCAATTTTTCCAAAATTAGCATTTTGCCCTTCCTTTACAAAAATCGTAAATTTTGTACCAAAAATACTAAAATTTCTCAATTGGCCCTCTAATATTCTTATCATGACCAATCGACCTCAATTTCAGAAAATTACATTTTGGTCCTTCAAATTTTTTGAAAATTCCCATTTTCCCCAATTTTTACCCAAATTTCAACTTTTCAACACAGCCGAATTTGATTTCATAAAATTGACCAGTCAAACACCACTAATTATTGAAATTGAAGTTGAAATCGAGTTTCCACATGTTCATACAATTCCCTAGAACTTTAAATCAAAAGTCTTAACGTCGAAACGAGCTCAAACAGAGCTTCACGAGAAAAAAAAAACTCTAGAGAGAGAAAGTTTCAATTTCTTACTGGTGAGGACGCGACGGTCTGAGATTTTTATCTTGGCTGGTAGCTATCTTTGAGAGGTTCATCCTATAATTAAGAATGACATCTATTGATGTTGAATTAGATTAGAATTACGTCATTGAAATTCAGCTGACTCTCTCTCTCTAACATCGATCGAAAATTTTAAAGGGAAGCCGAATTGGCTTCCCTTTCGGTCCTAATTTTTCCGTGGAAGGGCTGAGGAGGTGTCGGGAGAGCATGGTTTGGCCTGAGGAGGGCTTGAATTGGCCAATTTCCACTCGGCTGAAATAGGGCAGCTTCGGTCCACCAAAGCTTCTTCACTATTCAATCACGCCGGTGCTTCTCCGACGACTCTCGGAACGAACGGATGTCACTATCGTGTAACTGACTTCTCCTCGATTCTAATGAACCTGACCTCAACTTCTTCGGATCATAATTTACCTATACCGGAGCTCTGGTTTGAGCTTCTTCGAAAAAAATAAGCAACTGAGAGAGAGTGAGCTTTTTAGGTGTGGAGAGGCAAATGGAGAGGGGCTATTTATATAGGGAGCTTGCAGACCCGTTCGTCGTCCATTTGGCACCATTATGACAAGCATTGAAGACCTAAAACGTACTGAACATAAGCGTTTCTTCTTCACCGATGCTGCATCAATTTTTTGGTGAGTGAACAGTGTTGTCATCTTGAGGAAGAAGATGACACTGTTCCAAACCGGAGCGGACTAGTGCTAACCGGGTTCAAAGCTTAAACCGATCGGTTAACCCTCCATTCGACCGAGTTTTTCAATTCTAAAAATTTCTAAATTCATTTTCTATCCAATGGTGGTCTCAAATCTCCAACTTGAAATTTTTAAGCCAACTAGAAAAATGAATTTAGCATCCGGTTCAATAGTGATTCCAACTAGTCCAAACTGGTTCAATCCAGTTCGGATCCGATTCACCTGAACCGGTTTGGTTTTCATCTCCAATTCATTCTCTAGTCCATTTTCATGACTTCTATGACTCCTTAGGTCACTTGGAATCCATAAAATTCCCGGTTTACCATCTCTTAATCGATTCTGGTTCATAAATCGGCTTAGTTTTTAAACCGGTTTAATTAGGTTCGAGCTCAATTCTCCCGAACCGACTTGGTTTTTCTCTTCCACTTTGTCCTAAGCTTCTTTCCCAAGATTTTTGAACCATTTTGAGTCACATGGAAGTTGTAAATTGTCAATTTGCCCTATTTCCAAATAATTGAGCTTGTAGACCGTGTCGGTTTAAAATTCAAAACTGATCGGTTCTTTCCCTGATTTTCTCATTATCAAAGGACGGGGTTTACAAACCGGACCTGAACCGAATTGAACCAGTTTCTAAATTCATTTTTCTAGGTGGCTTAGAAAATTAAAAGTGGAGTATTGAAGCACCATTGGATAGAGAATGAATTTAAATGAATTTACAAATTTTTAATTTTGAAAATCTCGGTCGAATCGGCCATGAACTGACCAGTTTATGCATTGAACCCAATTCGAACTAGTCCGGTCCGGTTCAAAATAGTGTCGTTTTCTTCCTTCAGATGATCGCATTGTTTACTCGCCGAAAAATCGAGAAGCCCTAGTGAAGATGAAAAGTCTCTGACAAGGGAGTTTCAAGAAATGAATGACCACCATAAATGTGCCAATCTTACGACCAAGAAGTACCCGCGCTTCCTATATAAAGAGCTACTTCTCACACCTAAAAACTCCCCTCTCTCCCTATTGCTCCATTTTCCGGTGAATCTCAAACCAGAGCTCCAACATTGGGGTTTTTCTGAGTGAAAGAAGGTGACGTCAGGTTCTTTAGATTCGGTGACAAGTCAGCTACCTGACGGTAGTCTCCATTTGCTCCAAGGATCGTCGGAGAAACGTCGGCGTGATCCAACAGTGAAGCAGCATCGGTGGACCGAAGCAGCCCTATTTTGTCTAAGCTAAAAATGGCCAATTCGAGCCCTTTTCAAGCCAAACCAAGCTCTCCCAACACTTCCACAGCCCTCATATGAATGATTTAGAGTTGAAAGGTAAGCCAACTTGGCACCACTCTATAAATTTTTATCAGTGTTAGAGAGAGAACCAGCGAAACTTCATTAACCAAATTCTACCTCAATTCGACATGAATTGATGCGATTCTTCATCATAGGAGGAACCTCAGGATCATAGCCATCTGCTCAAATAGAAAGCTCAGACCACTTCGCCCCCAACAGTAAGCTTTCTCTCTCAAAGTCCAATTTTTCGACGAAGCTCCGTTTGAGCTCAATTCGAATCCAAATGAAGCAATTCAAAGTTCCATTGAATAGTATGGAAGTGTAGGAACTCAATTTTATCTTCAGTTTCAATAATTAAACCCGATTGAATGGTCAATTTGATGAAATCAAATTCGGCGAGTTAGAAAGGGGGAAAATTTTTGGGAAATTTTGAGAATTTCATAAAATTGAGGGACCAAAGTGTAATTTCCCAAACTTGAGCACCAATCGGCCATGAAAAATATGTTGCAGGATTAATTCGTCAATTTTTGGAATTATTGGGGTAAAACTTGCCATTTTTGTAAAGTAGGGGCAAAATGGTAATTTTTGAAAAGTTGGGGAACAAATTGGAAATTTAGGAAATATGAAGCCCTTTCGTGATTTTGAATATATTGAAGTTCCAAAGTGAATTTTAGAAGTTTCGGGATGCAATTTGGAGAAAAATTGGCATTAGGGATCTAAAATTAAAGAAAAATAACTTTAGGGACCTAAATGCAAATAATTAAAAGTTGGGCATTTTATTCATTCGTGATAAATGAAGGCTGTTAGGCCAAATGTTAATGAACAAGGATGTTCATATCATGTAGGAACACGAAGTACCAGGAACACTAGCAAGGATAAGCTCGTGTGATGCAAAGAGCCGGTTACGAGGAAAAATACACTGCGAATATCGGGTGAGTGGGATTATTCACATCATACATGGTTGGGATGATTAGTACCTCAAACATGAAAAACCACTACTATGTGGAATTTTAACATCACACCCGGTTAGGGTGATGTGAGAAAACACACGGAAAAACTACTTATCGGTTGTAAGTAGATTATACCCGGTTGGTATGATGAACTTCTTGGAAGGAAGTAGAAAACCCGCTTATCGGTTATGAGCGGAGATGTCCTCACACCTGATTGATGTGATGGATAGGTTAAAAGTTATTTTTTTCAGAAGTGCTCTCCCCTTACTGTGTGCCACTACTTAAACCTTTTGGGAGACATTCTTGACGGGAGCTCGAATAGCTCAGATATGCCAAAAGCCTTGATTTTGGAACTTGGTGGCTAAAATGCCTGATTTTGAAAATCTCATACAGTGGGCCCATGGCCTGTTGGCACGTGCCATAGCTCATAAATAAACATGATAATAAGCCAAGAACATTTTAATAAATGATGTGATTTGGCCATGGAACCAAGACACAACTGATACACTCAATGGACTAGTGGCAGTGCGACATGACAGGTCGACGGATGAGTCTAGACAAATAGTTGTAGGTCGAGTTGAGGGTTGGGGCCATTGGACTAATGGCACCAAAGATTAAATGGCTTATATGGAAAATTATTGTTTTGTGCATGCACTAAGGTTTGTGACCATCAAGATGCCCAAGAGTGGTAGTGATGCGTCCTAAGGCTACTGGATGACATGGTAGAGATAAGGGTAGTATGTCGTGCCAGTAGTCAGGGAAGCTCGACATAGCTTCATGCATATGAGACTGGGGTGGTGCGGGATGAGGTCTCTATCCTCATATGGACACGGAGTTCTTTTTGTGTTTGAGGGTTGGATGTCGTGTACATCCACTCATTCCCAGGGTAGAAGTGCACGAGCTTCTATCTATTTGGTCTGTAAAGTCGCTTTGATGCCACAAGTGGGTACAGTGGACATGATGCCCTGTGAATGTGTGATCCCTTCATGATGAAGGGTGTGTGTTGATTATTAAATACACAAACTGTGATTAATGATGAGTAACAGTTTTGAAAACTAAGAAATTGAGGAAGAAAGGATTTTAAAGAAAATAAGGAGTTTGGAACACTCCAATTCAATCTATTTTTCATAAACTCATATTTCAAACAACCATTCACTGAGTTGTTGAACTCACCCCCTCCCTTCACCCCTTTACAGGTAACCGAGGGAAAACCTACATGTAGACTTTATGCTAGCTAAACATGTAAGGAAGGTATGTAAATTTAATTCATTCAGTTTTGATTAATGTTATTCTAGGAATGTTACAGGTACAAAGGATGCCTTACTCCTCACGGTTTAAGGAAGGGGAAAATCCAAAATAAACCGGGAGAGTGGTGGGTTGTTCACGGGGATCCAACAAAACCGGGTCGGGGCATGACAAAACAGCTGCAGTTCAGGTTGAGTATCGGGGCCGTTGGACCATTGGCAGCAAAGAGGATGTCTAAATATATGAAAACTTTTATTTGTGCATACACTTAAGGATTGGAACCATCAAGACGCCCCATGGGGTAGTGATGGGTCCCAAGGGCTATTGGACGACATGGAGGGATAAGGGCAGTTTCTCGGGCTAGTCAATCATGAAGCTTTGGGAGATTCTTGCATATGAGATCGGGGTGGAGACAGGATGAGGTCTCCGCCCTCATATGGACATGAAGTGGCATTCGGGTCTGAGGGTCAGACGTCTAGGACATCCACTCAGACTCAGGGTAGAAGTGGATGGGCTTCTATCAGGGTAGACAGCAAAGTCACGCTTATCTCCAAGTTGGTGCAATTTGGAACTGCACTGCGAATGTGTGTACCCTTCTTGATGAATGGTCTGTGTCTGTTTGCTAAATGCCTCCTGAGGCAAGGGGATAGGATAAACACACCCAATTTGAAAATGGGAAAAGGTTTTGGAGATTTGAGTTTGAGAAAATCCTTTAAAAGTAAATATTAACCTTGGCATGGTTTTGATAAATAAAATAAACTAAATATTTTGAAACTCACTCCCAACACCCACTCAGGAGTATGGAGATAATCACCCCCCCCCCTCTCTTTACCACTTTTCAGGAGTATGGAGATCAACTAAGCGAGAGCGTGAAGATGTACCCTCCGTCAGGTACGCTTAAAGTTTCTTTTAAGCTTATTTTAGATTTATTTATGCTATTCCAGGGAACAAGATTTGAATTTACGCCTGGCTTCTCTTGAATCAAGAATGGGAAACCCCTCTTGAACCAAGAGAGCGACGGGTTGATCATGGAGATCCGACCAAACTGGGTCGGGGTGTGACAAGCTTAATGCCATCTCCTATTATCGCTCTTCTTGTTTATCCTTCCCTAAAATCTTTCGGGTACGTCCATGTGCATTTCTTATAAGTCTACTTCATTGGGACGACTTTGGGTGCCGTTCATTTTCGATATTTCTTGTCCTCCATAAATGAGGCTTATTTTAATCCTTCTCATCACTTGAGGGGGGTTGCCATTTCATTTTTCAGTCATTAGTTCGTTAAGAATTTCCTTCATCCTTCTTCCCATCCTTTATCCTTTCCCCATCTCTCCTCTTCATCGGGCTTACATCCATGATTCTCACAAGGTTGGGTTGTTAACTATCTCTTCCTTACTACTCTTCTTGTTCTATTTGTTGGGATCGTCGTCTCTCGAGTTCTCTTGTCCTTGATGCCCATCCTATTGCCCCTTTTTTTGGTGTAATCATAACTATTTCCCAATCCTTCCTTCCTCCTTCGATGGACTCCTGAGTGTCGAGTTCCTTTTGTATGTTCCATACTATGTCCAACCATTCAGTCACGACTCCCTTGAGTCGTACACACCCTTTCTAGGCTTTCTTCCCTTAATACTTATTTTTCCCTTTCTTGCTTCTACCGCTACCGATCCTAGAACTTGTTGATGTCGTCTCCCAGGTTTACTTCTTTCTAGGGAAATCTCGTGGGTACGTCCTATGTGCCTTATCCTTTGTCACCTTTCTTTCCAATTGTCCTTCTCTAGGGCAAACTCAGTTCTTCTTTGTTCCAGAATTTCTTGACTCGTGCATGAGGGCTCGCTTAATCCTTGTCTATCATTAGGTTTCTTTCTTGTATTAATCCTCCTACTCCTGCATCTCTTTATGTCGCCTTCCCCTTTTTCCTTTTTCCCTAATTTTATCCTATTCTCTGACTCCGCTTAAGTGTGCTTCCCCTACACTCAGCCCCTTATAAGGATATTCTTTTCCCATTTCCCCTTCAGTTGGATCCTTTGCCTCTTTGTTAGATCATGCCCTTTCCTATGACTTCCTTTCTAGATAGGCCTTTTTTTCCTAGAATACTACTTCCTAGTCTTTTGACTCGATTTGTTGTCTTGGTTGGGAGTTGCTTGTTTCTGTGGGGACTATTTGGGTTTAGGTTGGGTTACCTTTCGCAGTTAGTATCAACTAGGTGTGGCATCTTGTCTTCCTCCTTAGATGATCCTATACTACCCTAGGTCTTGATTGGTATATTCTGATCCTTGTTGTTAGTAGGGAGACTAATGCTTTAAATAGAAAATTTATTGATTCAAGGAAATAGTTTCTTACCGTACTCAGCTTATTACAAAAAAATCCTCACTTCTTCCTATTCTAGTTTCTCGGAGTCATAGACCGGGAGTTAGCTTCTGGATTGTTTTAGGATTCGTGGTCCGAGGGCTTCGAAGGACTCATAGATGTCCATCCATACTCCTCTTGGACTTCCCTGTTGGCACTAACTCCATGCAACACCTTGAGTCCATACCTTCCTAGCATCTCAGCTTCACATTCATAAGCCCATTTTATCCAATGGGTGGGGTCTAAATTGTACTAAGATGGTAGGGTGCCTAGAAAACTTTCATTAAGGTTATGTAGCCATCCTAGTAGTTGTTCGAGGCCTCCCTTCGAGTTGGGGTCCTTTCTGACTGTCGCAGGGTTGGAGGGGGGGTCAGGTTCCTTAGGGGAGGTATTGGTTCTTCCTGCCTTGGGCAAGGTATGGGTTCTTCCTGTCTTGGGGGAGGATATGTTATGCTGGCTGGCTTCAACATCTCCCCAAGAAGCTTCTTATAGTCCTCGACCATGTCTTTTGGCACATTCTTCTCAAATTCAGCAAGCTTTTAGATGTCTATCTTGTTGGAGGTAGGAGCCTTTTTCAAGGGTCCATGAGTGGGGTTGGTTCATACGGTAAACTTGACTCTTCTTCCTACAAGGTAATTAAGTTTTTATTAGTGTTAGAGCATAGTATTGATTATGCTGTCAAGGGAACACAGCTCTGATACCACTCAAGTTATCATGCCCCGACCCAATTTGGTCGGATCCCCGTGATCAACCCGCCGCTCCCTTGGTCCAAGAATGTTTCCCTTTCTTGATTCAAGAGGTGACAAGTGTAAATTCATATATTGTTCCCTAGAATAGCATAAATCAATCTAAAGAAAGCTTCAAAAAAGCTTTAAACATACCTAACGGAGGGTACATCTTCACGCTCTCTCTTAATTGATCTCCTTACTCTTGAAAAGGGGTAAAGAGAGGGGTGAGTTCCTACAACTCAGTGAGTGGGTGTTCGGAGTGAATTTCAAAATATTTAGTTTATTTTATTTATTAAAACCATGCCAAGGTTAACAAATAACACGGGTTTTACTTTTTAAATGATTTGCTTAAACTCAAATCTCCAAAACCTTTTTCCCATTTTCAAATTAGATGTGTTTAGCCCATCCCCTTGCCTCAGGAGGCGTTTAGCAAACAAACACACACACCCTTCTTTAGGAAGGGTACACACATTCGCAAGGCAGTCCCAGACTACACCCACTTGGTGATCAACGTGACTTTTTTGTCCACCTAGATAAAATTCCCAGACTTCTACCCTGAGTAGGAGTGGACATCCCAAACATCCGACCCTTATACTCGAATTCCACTTCATGCTCGTATGGGGATGGAGACCTAATCATATCCCTATCCAGGTCTCATGCGCAAGAAGCTCCTAAAGCTTCATAACTAACTGGCATGACAATCTGCCCTATCGCCCCCTATATCATCCAACAGCCCTTGGGACTCATCACTACCCCTTGGGTGTCTTGATGGTCTCGTACCTTAAGTGCATGCACAAACAAAAGTTTTCATAATTAAGTCATCCTCTTTGGTGCCAATGGCCCGATGCACAACCCGACCTACAACCGTTTGTCTAGACTGGTCTATCGATCTAGCCCTGACGCACTACCACAGTCCATTGAGTATAGTCAGTCATGACTCGGTCCAATGGCAAATAAAAAATTATCCATTTTAATTAGCAGTTTTTATAGCTCTTCCTAATCATTTTTGTTTACGGTCTCCAGCCCGTGCCCATTAGCCTTGAACCCACTACACGTGTTTTTTTCCAAACTGGACCTTGAGCCCTATGAGTTCAAAAACTGAGTCTCCTAGCCTATTAGAGCTACTCTAGCTCCTGTCAAGAAGGTCTCCCAAATAGTATAAGCAGTTGTCACACAGTCAAGGGAGAACACTTCTGACAAAAATAACTTTTTATCTCATCACACCAACCAGGTGTGATGATAACTCCTCTTACAACTGGTAGGCGAGTTTCTCCTTTCCTTGAGGAAACTCATCATACCAACCAGGTATGATATTCATTCATGCCTACTCACAATCAATAAGTAGATTTTATTCGTTAAAAACAGTGCTCTTCATCCCAATCGGTATGATTTATAAAAATCATACTCACTCGGTGACTCTGATGCACTCGTCCCTAGTCGGTTCTCCAAATACTAGTCTGACCCCCTATTAGCGTTTCGATCTCAAGAGTCCCTACACAATTTGACCACTCTTATACATTAGGGTTTTGCGTAGAAGCTTCCCAGCTTAGGCTACTAGGCTCATATTTCTGGTTTATTACACTTAGATCCTTGAAGTTCGTACTATTTGACTTTAGGTCTCTAGTGTTAAATTCCCTCAAATTAAGTCCCGAGTACTTCTAATATCCTACTTGAGTCCTTAATTTACTCAAAATTATGTAAGGGGCTTAGATTTTCCAAATTCCTAATTTGGTCCCTAACTTTTTAAAAATTATAGTTTTGCCCCTACTTTCCAAAAATAGCAACTTGGCCACAAATATTTTAAAAATTGACCAATTGGTCCCCCATCATCTTTCTCATTGCCAATTGGCCTCCAATTTTGAGAAATTGCATGGAGGTCCCTCAATTTTTCAAAATTCCAAATTTTTCCCAATTTCAACCACTTTTCTAACCGAATTTGATTTCTTCAAATATGCCATTCAATCTGGGTTCTTTCTTCAAATTAATGACATGCATTAGTTTCTACACCTCCCAACAATCCAATTGCACTTTGAATTGCAGGATTTGAGTCTAAAACTTGTTCAAACAGAGCTTCATTGGAAACTTGAACGTAGAGAGAAAGCATCGAAAGCTTACTATCGAGGGCGTGCAAATTCGAGTTCTTGATCACAAAAAGGGGTTTAAATTTCCAATTTGGTCCCCCCAACTTTTCCAAAATTACCATTTTACCCTTCCTTTACAAAAATGGTAAATTTTACCCCAAAAATTATAAAATTTCTCAATTGTCCCTCTAACATTTTTATCATGACCAATTGACACTTAATTTTAGGAAATTGCATTTTGGTACCTCGAATTTTTGAAAATCCCCAATTTTCCCCCAATTCAGACTCTTTAACACAGTCGAATTTGATTTCATCAAATTGACCGATCAAACACCTCTAATTGTTGAAATTGAGTTTCTCCGTGTTCATATGATTCTATATAACTTTGAATTACGAGTTTTAACACCGAAACGAGCACAAATGGAGCTTCACTGGAAAACAGACTGTAGAGAGTGAAAGCTTCGATTACTCACCGATGAAGCCATGACGATTCGAGCTTTTGATCTGGATAGATTGCTCTCGTTCTAAGGTTCATCCTAGAATCAAGAATTGCATCAATTGATACTGAAATAAGTTAGAATTTCATTATTGAAATTCTATCGGCTCTCTCTCTCTAGCACCTACTGAAAATTGCAAGGGGAGCCGAATTGGCTCAACTTTCAGCCCTAAATCGGCCGTGGGAGGGATGAGGAAGGGTTGGTAGCACTTGGTTTGGCCTGAGTAGGTCTCAAAATGGCCGATTTCAACTTGGCCAAAACAGGGCAGCTTCGGTTTGTCAAAGTTGCTTCATTGTTCCATCACACCGACGTTTCTCCGATGACCCTCGGAGCAAACAAAGACTACAGGCATGTAGCTGACTTCTTCCCGGTTCTAAAGAACCCAACCTCACCATCTTTGGCTTAGAAAAGACCCTATATAGGAGCGCTAGTTTGAGCTTCATCGAAAAACTAAGAAACTGAGAATGAGTGCATGTACGTGACATCCGACCCTCAATCCTGAAATCAATTCTCCGTGTCTGTATGAGGACAGAGACCACATCTCATCCCCACCCCGGTCTCATGCGCTTAGTGCTACTCCAAATTTCGCACAGTCACCTGGTACGACGAACTGCCATTATACACACATGGCTGTCCAATACCCTTAAGATACATCACTACCCCTCTTGAGTGTCTTGATGGTACCATAATCACAGTGCATGCACAATCAGTATTTTCTTATCATGCCATATAATTTGTGGTGCCACTAGTCTAACGGCCTCGACCCTCAACTCAACCTACAACTGTTTGTCTTAACTAGTCCGTCAACCTATCATATCGCACTATAGTTGGTTGACTAAGTATGTCAGTCCATCATTGGTACCATGGCCAAACAATTCATTTATTTAAAGTTTTACTATATATAACTCATGTTTTGTTTATGAGCTCCGTTTCGTGCCAACTGGCCTTTGGCCCACTATACGAGATTTTCAAAACCGGGCATAATAGCCCCCAAATTCCAAAACCGAAGCCCCCGGCCTATAAGAGCTAATCGACCTCCTGTTAAGAAGGTCTCCCAAATCGTTTAAGCATTGGCACATAGTCAGGGGAGAGCACTTCTGATAAAAATATATTTTCAACTGTCCATCATACCAACTAAGTATGAGGACATCTTCGCTCATAACCGATGAACAGGTTTTCCACTTCCTTTGAGGAAGTTTCATCATACAACCAGGTATGATCGACTTACAACTAGTAAGTGGTTTTTTCACATCACATCTCTTAGTTGTGATGTTAAAAATACCACTAAATAGTGGGTTTTCATTTAAAGGTACTTATCATTCCTAACCGTGTATGATATAAAATCTCACTCATAACCGGTAAATGGTTTTTAACTTTAAATTGTGCTCATCATCATAAATGGGTATGACATTAGTAAGCTCACTCACCCGTTAATGTAGTGAATTTCACTAGACCGGTTCTTTGTATTCACGCAAGTTTGTCCTTATTGGCGTTCCCGATACCTCGTGTTCCTATATGATATGAACATCTCGGTTCATTATCCCTCGACCTAATAGCCTTCATTCATTCCAAATGAATGAGAAAAACCAAACTTTTATTTATTAGTAATTAGGTCTCTAAAGATTTTTTCTTTAAGTCCCTAATACAAGTTTTTCCTCAAATTGAGCCCCAAAACTTTTAGAATTCCCCTTGGTACCTCAATTTATTCAATTTGACAAAAGGGGGTTTAATTTCTGAAATTTCAAATTTGGTCCCCCCAACTTTTCCAAAATTACCATTGGTCCTTTAGCATTTTTATCATGCCCAATTGACCCTCGATTTTATAAAATTGCATCTTGGTCCTTCGAATTTTCAAAAATCCCCAATTTTTCCCCTCATTTCAACACCTTCACACAATCGAATTTGATTTCATCAAATTGACCAAGCAAACACATCTAATTGTTGAAATTGAAGTTAAAATTGAGATCCTACATTTTCATACAATTCAATACCACTTTGAATCGCAAGTTTTGATGCCAAAACGAGCTCAAACGGAGCTTCACCGAAAAATAGACTATAGAGAGAGAGCTTCAATTTCTCACCGGTGAGGACGCGGTGGTCTGAGCTTTCTATCTGGGCAGATAGCTCACATCCCGAGGTTCATCCTAGAATCAAGAATTGCATCACTTGATGCTGAATTGAGTTAGAATTTCATCATCGAAATTCTATCGGTTCTCTCTCTAGCACCGACTCGAAATTGTAGAGGGGAGCTAAATTGGATTACCTTTCAGTCTTAGTTTTCTTGGTTCCTCTCCTGGGAGCCATCTAAAAATTTTAAGATAAACCTATTAGATACTATATTTCCTAGTCTTGATTATATATTCGAGGAAATAGGCTCTAATACCACTCTAGTTGTCACGCTCCGACCCGATTTGATCGGATCCCCAAGATCAACCCGTTACTCTCCTAGTTTATTAAAGGGTTTTCCCTTATTATAGACCGTAAAGAGTAAGGCATCCTTTAAACCTACATCTTTTCCTAGAATAACATAAATCAAAACTGCATAATATTTTAAATTTATCATACCTGTCTAACAGGCATCTTAGTTTATGGTCTTTAAGGGTAGGCTTTCCAGAATTTCCTGAAATGGATATAAGGGAGTGGGTGAGTACAACGACTAAGTCAATGGATTTTCAAAAAATTTTAACCTTTAAGAAAAAGAATTGTATTGGAGTGTGCAAACTCCTTTCTTTCAAAAATACTTTCATTTCAAATTTCTGTTTTTACCACCATTTCTTATTAACCACAGTGTGTCATCACCCAACACACATCCTTCATCATGAAGGTCAAACACACATTCGGAGGCCAATATGTCCACTGAACCCACTTGTGGCATCGGAGCGACTTTACCGGCCACCTAGATAGAAGCACATCCACTTCTACCCTAAGAATGAGTGGATGTATGCGGCATCCGACCCGCAATCCCGAAATCAATTCTCCGTGTCCGTATGAGGACAAAGACCACATCTCATCCCCACCCCAGTCTCATGTGCTTGGTGCTACTCCAAATTTCACACGGTCACCTAGTATGACGAACTGCCATTATACACACCTGGTCGTCCAGTGCCCTTAGGACGCTCTACCCCTCTTGAGCATCTTGATGATCTTGTAATCACAGTGCATGCATAATCAGTATTTTCTTATCATGCCATATAATTTGTGGTGCCACTGATCTAACGGCCTCGACCCTCAACTCAACTTGCAGCTGGTTGACAGAGTATGTCAGTCCTGCCTTGGTACCATGGCCAAACAATTCATTTATTTAAAGTTTTATGGTATATAACTCATGTTTTGTTTATCAACTCCTGTTCGTGCCAACTAGCCTTGGGCCAACTATACGAGTTTTTCAAAATCGGGCATAATAGCCCCCAAGTTCTAAAACCAAGCCCTCGGCCTATAAGAGCTAATCGAGCTCCCATCAAGAAGGTCTGCCAAATCGTTTAAGCATTGGCACACAGTCAGGGGAGAGCACTTCCGATAAAAATATATTTTCAATTGTCCATCATACCAACCGAGTATGAGGACATCTCCGCTCATAACCGATGAACGGGTTTTCCACTTCCTTCGAGGAAGTTTTATCATACCAACCGGGTATGATCTACTTACAACTGATAAGTGGTTTTTCCACGTGATTTTCACAACAGTTCTCTAAGTTGTGACGTTTAAAATACCACTAAATAATGGGTTTTCATTTCCGGGTACTTATCATTCCCAACCAGGTATGATATAAAATCCCACTCACAACCGGTAAGTGGTTTTTAACTTTAAATTGTGCTCATCATCCCAACTGGGTATGACATTAGTAAGCCCACTCACCCGTTAATGTAGCGAATTCCACTAGACCGGTTTTTTGTATTCACGCGAGCTTGTCCTTGTTGGTGTTCCTGGTACCTCGTGTTCCTACACGATATGAACATCTTGGTTCATTATCCCTTGGCCTAATAGCCTTCATTCATTCCAAATGAATGAGAAAGTCAAACTTTTATTTATTTGTAATTAGGTCCCTAAAGTAATTTGTCTTACACTTTAAGTCCCTAATTCTAGTTTTTCCTCAAATTGAGTCCCAAAACTTTTAAAATCCCCCTTGGGACCTCAATTTATTCAATTTGACAAAAAGGGGTTTAATTTCCCAAATTTCCAATTTGGTCCCCCAACTTTTCCAAAATTACCATTTTGCCCTTCCTTTACAAAAATGGTAAGTTTCACCCCAAAAATTCTAAAATCCCTTAATTAGTTCTTTAATAATTTTTTTCATGCACAATTGACCCTCAATTTTATAAAATTGCATCTTAGTCTTTCAAATTTTTTAAAATTCCCAATTTTTCCCCTAATTTCAACTCCTTAACACAGCCAAATTTGATTTCATCAAATTGACCAATCAAACACCTCTAATTGTTGAAATTGAAGTTAAAATTGATATCATATATCTTCATACGATTCAATAGCACTTTGAATCGCAACTTTTGATGTCGGAACAAGCTCAAACGGAGCTTCGCCCGAAAATAGACTATAGAGAGAAAGCTTTGATTTCTCACCTGTGAGGGTGCGGTGGTCTGAGCTTTCTATCTGGGCAGATTGCTCTCATCCTGAGGATCATCCTAGATTCAAGAATTGCATCAATTGATGCCGAATTGAGTTAGAATTTCATCATCAAAATTATGTCGGTTCTTTCTCTAGCACCAAATGGAAATTACAGAGGGAAGTCGAATTGGCTTACCTTTTAGTCCTAATTCAGCCATGAGGAGGGCTTGGTTTGGCCTGAGAAGAGCTTGAATTGGCTGATTTCAGTTCGGCCGAAACATGGCAGCTTCGGTCTGCCGGATCTGCTTCACTATTCCATCATGCCAACACTCCTCCGTCGACCCTCAGAGCAAATGGAGACTACAGGCGTGTAGCTGACTTCTCCCCGATTCTAAAGAACTCGATCTCGCCTTCTTTGGCTAAAAAATGACCCTATATCGGAGCTCTGGTTCGAGCTTTACTGGAAAACTAAGTAGCTGAGAGAGAGTGAGCTTTTCAGGTGTGGAGAGGATGAATGTAGAGGGGGTCATTATATAGGTAGCTCGGGGACTCCTTGGTTGTCCGATTGGTGCTTTAATGGTAGTCATTCATTGCCTGTAACTCCCTGGCCAGAGACTTTTCAGCTTCACCGGCACTGCGCGATTTTCTGGCAAGTGAACAGTGTTGTCATCTGAAGGAAGAAGATGACACTGTTCCAAACCGAACTAAACCGGTCCGAACCGGGTTCAAAGTTTAAACCGGTCGATTCACCCCCCATTCGACCGAGTTTTTCAAATTTAAAAATTTCTAAATTCATCTAGATTCATTTTCTATCCAATGAAATCTCAAATTTGAATATTTTAAGCCACCTAGAAAAATGAATTTAGAATTCGATTCAATAGTGGTTCAAACCGGTCCAAACTAGTTCAATCCAGTTCGAATCCGGTTCACCTGAACCGGTTTGGTTTTCATCTCCAATTCATTCTAAAGTCCATTTCCATGACTTTTGGGACTCTTTGGGTCACTCGTGATCCATAAATTTCCTAGTTTGCCCTTTCTCTATTGGTTCTGGTTCATGAACTTACTTGGTTCATAAACCGGTTCAATCCTGTTGGATCTAGTTCATCTAAACCGGTCTGGTTTTTCTCTTCCAATTTGTCCTAAAGTTCTTTTCCAAGATTTTATGAACCCTTTGGATCACCCGGGAGTTAAAATTTCCAAATTGCCCGTTCCCAAATGATCAAGTTTGTAAACCGGTTCGATTTTCTTACTTGGTCTGACCGGTTCTTTTCCCAGTTTTCCTTAACTTAAAAGGGCAGAGTTTACAGTTAGTGTAAACCCCCCACTTTTGAGTTAAGGAAAATCGGGAAAAGAATCGGTCAAATCGAGTAAGAAAATTGAGCCAGTTTACAAACCCGATCATTTGGGAACAAGCAATTTGGAAATTTATAACTTCTGGGTGATCTAAAGTGTTCATTAAACCTTGGAAAAGAAACTTAAGACAAATTAGAAGAGAAAAATCAAATTGGTTCAGGTGAACGAGATCCCATAAGAACTCTGAAGTTAAGCGTGCTTGCTCGAGAGTAGTGAGAGGATGGTATAAGCCATGAATTAGTATATATTTAATTATTGTAATTAATACCAATAATTTAATACCTAAATTAAATTATTGAAATTAATACCAATAATTTATGGTAATATTAATACTAGTAATAAATCTCTCCCATTTAATACACGATATATAAAGAGGTCATCCCCATTCATTCTCCTCACACTTGAATACTTCTCTCTCTCTCTCTCTCTCTCTCTCTCTCTCTCTCTCTACTGCTCCATTTCCCGGTGAAGCTCGAACTAGAGCTTCGACTTGAACATTTTTCTTAACCTCAGAAGGAGAGGTTGGGCTTTTAGAACTGGGGAGAAGTCAGCTATCTAATAGCAAACTATAGTCAATCCGAGAATTGTTGGAGAAGTGCCGGCATGATGGAACAGTGAAGCAGCTCCGGCGGACCGAAGCTGCCCTATTTTGGCCAAGCTGAAATTGGCCATTTCGAGCCCCCCTCAGGCCAAACCAAGCCCTCCCAACACTTCCTCAGCCCTCCCACTGCCGAATTAGGACTCAAAGGTAAGCCAATTTGGCTCCTCTTTACAATTTTTGGCTAATTCTAGAGAGAGAACCAGTAGAATTTCAATGATGAAATTATAACTCAATTTACTATCAATTTATACAATTCTTGATTCTAGGATAAACCTCAGGATGAGAGCTATCTGCCCAGATTGAAAGCTCGGACCGCCATGCCTTCACCGGTGAGTAATCGAAGCTTTCTCTCTCTTTAGTTCATTTTTTGGCGAAGCTGCATTTGAGCTCGTCCCGGTGTTAAAACTTGTGATTCACATTGCTAAAGAATTGTATGAATATATAGAAACCCAATTTCAACAATTGGAAATGTTTGATCGGTCAATTTGATGAAATCAAATTTGGTTGTGTTATGAAGTTGGAATTGGGTGAAAATTGGGGATTTTCGAAGATTCGAAGGACCGAAATGCAATTTCCTAAAATTGAGGGTCAATTGGGCATGATAAAAATGTTAAAGGGCCATTTGAGGAATTTTAGAATTTATGGGGTGAAATTTACCATTTTTGTAAAGGAAGGGAAAAATGGTAATTTTGGAAAAGTTGGGGGACCAAATTGGAAATTTGGGAAATTAATCCCATTTTTGTGAAATGGAATAAATTGAGGTACCCTGATAAATTTTAAAAATTTTGGGACTCAATTTGAGAAAAAAACTAGCATTAGGGACCTAATTGCAAATAAATTAAAATTTGACTTTCTCATTCATTTGGAATGAATGAAGGTTATTGGGTCGAAGGATAATGAACCGATATATTCATATCATGTAGGAACACGAAGTACCGGGAATGCCAGCAAGGACAAGCTCGCGTGAATACAAAGAACCAGTTTAATTGGAATTCACAACATTAACGAGTGAGTGGGTTTACTAACATCATACCCGGTTGGGATGATGAGCACAACTTAAAGTTAAAAACCACTTACCGGTTGTGAGTGAGATTTTATATCATACCCGGTTGGGAATGATAAGCATATCGGAATGAAAACCCACTATTATGTGGTATTTTAAACATCACAACTTAGAAGAATGATGTGAAAACTATACGAAAAAACTACTTACTGGTTGTAAGTAGATCATACCCAGTTGGTATGATGAAACTTTCTCGAAGGAAGTTGAAAACCCGTTCAACGGTTATGAGCGGAGATGTCCTTATACTCGGTCGGTATAATGGACAGTTGAAAATATTTTTTTGTCAGAAGTGCTCTCCCCTGACTGTGTGCCAATGTTTAAAATATTTGGGAGACCTTCTTGACGGGAGCTCAAATAGCTCTAATAGGCCGAGGGACTCGGTTTTGGAACTTGGAGGCTAACACGCCCAATTTTAAAAATCTCGTAAAGTGGGCCCAAGGCCAGTTGGCACGAGCAGGAGCTCGTAAACAAACATGAATTATGTGCCATAAAACTTTAAAAAAGGAATTGTTTGGCTATGGTACCAAGATAGGACCGACATACTCAGTCAATTAGCGGTAGTGCGACATGACAGGTCAACGGACCAGTCAAGACAAACAACTACGGGTTGAGTTGAGAGTCGGTGCCATTGGACCAGTGGCACCACAGATTACATAGCATAATGAGAAAATATTGATTGTGCATGTACTGTGAGTATGGGACCATCAAGACACCCAAGAGGGGTAGTGATGCTAAGGGCATTGGACGACCTGGTGAGTATAAGGGTAGTTCGTCGTACCAAGTGACCGTGCGAAATTTGGAGTAGCACCAAGCGCATGAGATCAGGGTGGGGACGGGATGAGGTCTCTGTACTCATACGGACATGAAGAATTTATTTTGGGATTGAGGGTCAGATGTCGCGAACATCCACTCATTCTCGGGGTAGAAGTGGACATACTTCTATCTAGGTGGCCAGTAAAGTCGCTCTGAAGCCACAAGTGGATTCAGTGGACGTACTGACCTGTGAATGTGTGTTTAACCTTCATGATGAAGGATGTGTGTTGGGTGATGACACACCGTGATTAAATAAGGAAATGGTAATAAAACCCGGGATTTTGAATGAAAGGATTTTTGAAAGAAAGGAGTCTGGCACACTCCAATACAATTATTTTTCCTAAAAGATAAAAGTTTTGGAAATCCATTCATTGAGTCATTGTACTCACCCCCTCCCTTATATCCCTTTCAGGAAATTCTAGAAAGCCTACCCTTAGATACCATCAACTAAGATGCATGTGAGACAGGTATGATGAAGTTAAAATATTTAGTTTTTATTTATGTTATTCCAGGAAAAGGTACAAGTTTGAAGGACGCCTTACTCTTTACGGTCTATAATAAGGGGAAACCCTTTAATAGACCGGGAGAGTGACAGGTTGTTCATGGGGATCCAACCAAATCGGGTCGGGACGTGACAGTTAGTGCCTTCCCGGCAATTTCTCTTTTCTCTCAAACTGTAGCCATCAGTGCCTAATCTAATACCTCATGTAGCTACCTCCAATCCTTGATTTTTTTAGTTCAAGAAAAACTTGATCAAATCCCTTCTCATCTAAAAGTCCCTCTCCATTAATCTACTCACGAAGGTTTCAACAACGAAAGACAGTTTAGTGGAATCTAACGTTGGACCAACACTCGTGATAGGGAACCTTTCCCTTGATGCTTCTCAATCAAGTATCTATTTTATTTATTTCTTATTTCTTTGTTAATTTCAGCAGCTCTTGACACTCCTTGTTCCTTGCTGTTGTTGAAGACAGGCTCCATTCAGCAATACATATCCCTCTTCCCACGTCTCATTTTCTAAGGTCTGAATGAAGTTCACATTCCTTCGTTGTCATTTTCCTACTATGGATAAGGTAATGTTGGATTCTGTTTGTCTTGAATTTTTGTTAATTGAACCAATTTATGATCTCAGTGTGCATGTATGGAATGGTGTGGACATGGATGGGTAAACTAACTTATTCTGAATTCTACTGAGGATCATTGGCTATTGTCACCTCCAAGTTGAGGTTCAGAGGTAACCACCTTAGCTCCCTATGGTTGTTCAATTGACCTTGATTCCTATAGGGATCAAAATAGGGTCATTCTTTATGTTATTAACATTCCTTCTACTTATGTTGGTAGAAGGTAATAGAGCTAATTGTTTAACTTTGAATTGTAAAAATCATATAGAAAAGAAGAAGGTTTATCGATTACCTTATTTGAATGAGACTACAATGGGCTTCCTTGATCACTTACAGTAAAAAAATGTATACCAAGTATCTCTTCTTTAATTCCTAGTTTCTACCTTTGGGTGCCTATTTCACCATTTTCTACTAAAGTTCTTTTTTCATTGATTGAAGGGATTATTTTTCCATTGTATTCTTATTCTCTCCAAGGGTAATATCTTCAAGTTCTTTGTTAAATTAAGAGTCTATTTAATTTTTATTAATTTTAGGAATAAATTATGGATAACATGTTCTAATGTTGAGTCTTCTCAAATTACTCTTTGTATCATTCTTTTCCTGTAACTGAATTGAAGGACCAGTTACAATCCACTTTCAAGATAAGATTCTCCCAGCCTACGGCTTGTATCGAGGATCATAATAATACATGGGTTGGATTATTTCATTGGCTTCTAGCATCTCTACATGTATCTTGTCTTGGGCTGGATTTTGTGGACTCCATAAAAGGTATGGGAAAGCTAGATGTCAAGACACAATTCTACTAAAGAGGCCTATCATGGATAAGCTCCATTTTAACTTGAACTTTGATGAAATGCAGTAGTTCTTGTTCGTTTGTTTGTCTTGATAACTTGGGAGGGTTTTGTGATTGATTCTTTTGACTTTGAATGTATGGCTTATATGTAGGAGACATTAAAGATAAGTTTAGTTGTCATGAGTAGTTTATATAGTGGTATACTTAGTTAATCCAAAATGAGTGGGCTTGACTAACATTTTTTTTGAAAATTAGGGTGATTATTATTAGGGGCAAAGATTTAGTTACTCTACTGACCTATTTATAGTTACTTTAGTGACCTATTTATTTATTTATTTTGAGTGTTTTAAATTAGAGGCGGTACATGGATTGATATAATTGTGAGTTTTGCTTTGGATTGTCACAGCATATTAGACATTTTGCTTAGACTAAACTTAAAGTAAAGTCTTGTTCGAGGGCTCTAACTCCATTTCTTATAGTTTGTTGGGCTTATTGTATAATTAAGTATATACATATATGTTTACATATATTTATATTTATATTTATTTATTTATCTGTCGTGTCTAAATTCTAATTTTTTATTTGAAACTATTGGGATTAATTAATCCCACTGGATTAGGTCTCCTTCCATACGTACAATAAATTGGGTTTAATTTGAAAACTTTATATTTGATTTCCTAATATAAAATTTCCCAAATTGGAAATAGATACAAAAATAATTAAATTATTATTTATATTTTTATATTAAATTATTTCCAATGTCGATTAATTTATTTTTCTATTTAAATTTTAATTTCAATTTTTTAGTTTCAAAAATATAATTTTACAACTACTCAACTAATTTTTCGTTTAAAACTCTACATTTGTAAATGAGTATGAATATTATATTGATAAAAAAAAGAGGCACATGTTCTCTAGCAAAATCAAGAAAAAAGACTAGATGGACAAGAACTATAGATCTAATCATCAAAGTAAATTGTGATGTTTTTTTATTTTTTTATCTATGCATGGTATTGAATTTATTACTAAGAACACAAGGGAATAGCTATAGTTGGGGGCGATGCACATAGGGTGTAGTTTGGCTTTGGTAGCTGAGTCTCTTGGTGGGACGGCGGAAATCAATTTTGTAATAACTCAATGATTGTCGCCTCATTTGCAACTCATGTTAAGAAATGGATTCTCAAATATTTTTCCCGTCTTTTAAAACCAGTGCCAACATGCATGGGGAGTTAGATATTTTAATTCTTTTCAAGTGTTACACTAGAGGCTAATACATGTGCATGTAGATATAATTGCACACATATTTAGAGGGTCACAGTAATTTTATCGTATATTCAATATTATACTAGTACAATCTTATCTTTATTACATATTAAGAATAAGATTATATAATAAATAAAAAATTATCACTATTTATAAGCTATAATTTTTAAATAAAAATTAGCATTATTTTTTATCGATAAACAATACGTTCTTTAACCCTACATTTAACAGAAACAATATAATAACTCATATTTTGAGTACAGGGATATTGATCAATAAGGAGATAATGATTAATAATATGAATGTTTTTCTTCGTGCGAAAAAATACTTCTATAAAATAGAAAAAATTGAGTAAGTTTTTTTATAAAAATAATAATTTAATACGTAATTGTATAAAAAATAACAATATGAGCCAATAATTAAAATACTCCATATGTTGGTCCACCTATTAAAGTTTCGTCAATTTTGTTAATAAAGATTATATAGTATAGTTTACTTTTATATTTACATTTCTAACTCATAAATTTTGATCAAATTATTCAAATTTTGGATACAAATATGATACTTCAAAATAAAAAATATTCATTCAAATATTGACCATGATATATTTTGTTCAAATGAAGCTGTAAAACCATATCAATCTACTAGAAAGTAGGCAAAAATGATGGAAATATGGTCAGACGGGTGCGTTTGTTGGTAAATCTGAATGTTTAGATTATATTACTAACCGCATTAGAAGTGAAGGCCATTATATCATTCCCGTACTTCAATCCTCTGGCCCGCTGCATTTGGATCCTTACCTCGTACAACCCTAATGAAGCCCAATGGCCCATTGAGGAAATTATTCATGGCAGCATCAGAAGCCGAGCAACACTGCCATTCTAGGTCATGTCCTCTTTCCTTCATCATTAGCTTGAAGAAGATCCAATCCTCACCGATTAACCATCTTCCATTTGCAGAATATTTTTTCCATTTTATCAAAAAATTTTGAAGATGATGTAGCAGGGCTGACTTGGACTTTTCTACGAATATTAATTTAAAAATTAATATAATGATTAACCCTAAAAATAAATTATAAAATAAGCTATGCATGTTAGAAATTCTCCTTTGACCGGATCCAGTTCCTTAATTTCGCGGGACGCGCCAGTGTTGCGTGTTGGGAATGTATAAAATATGGTGTGAAAATATGGAGTCGTTCGTCGATTACGTAAGGCGTTGAGTCAGCAATTCTAAATGTTTCAACGTAGACGCTTATGCCGGAGGATGTCGGTGTCTCTTCTTTTTTTAATTATTTTTTTTAATTCCATGTGGTGGCGGTGCCACGGTGTCAAGCTGGTCCCGACTCCCCCGACCAAATGATTCCCCTTCACATGCAGACCTAATCACCTCGTGCATTTACAGTGGTGCTGGTTTTCAGTAAATAGTGTCGTTTTTCAATTAAAGAATAGATCTGAAAATGTAGGGATTTCATCTGATTTATAAGCGATTTCATGAATATTAGTCAATAAATAGATATATTTATTTCGTTTCGAGCACCGATGAAAAGTCAGATGAAATAGATCTGAAAATGCCGAATTGAAAGTCAGATGAAACTTTGGACGATCATTTTGATCATATTTTCAAAAGTTGAACTACAACTGGAATACTAAGGTGAAGACCAAGAATTTAGTTTCATGAGATGGTCATCTTCAATACTTATATGCACAATAATAACTCTAATCCAAAGCAAACTCCAATTATAAGGTGAAGACCAAATTATGTTCTGAGAATATGTTAAATTCCATTGAGACTCGGACATAATTCATTGATCTAGATATAAATGGACATGTACAAGCAACAAGACATAATTATCTACGAGTGAATATAAGTATTATTGCTAATAATAATAATAATCTAAACTATCTTATTTATTCAATAATTAAAATATATGTTTCTAATAATAAATAATATAATATATTAAAAATATACCATATGCCCTTAAATATATAATATAATAATCTAAACTATCTTATCTTGTACGATGAATGACATTCTCCAAGTACAATTTATATGAATGGGGTCATCGGTAATCCACTATTTCAATCAATAATTACACACACATATATATATTTTATCTCAAGTTACATTTACAACATAATAACATGCTGCGATGTACAAGTAGCGATGGCCCTGGCTGGCTTTGAAGTTGATAAGGAAATTACAGCTTATTTCATCATACGTTAGAAGCCTTTTGTTCAAAGATTGGATGTAGAATAACCCTTATTTATATGCTCATAATATTGGAGGATATATTATACAAGTTTGTTCTCTAGCTTATATCATATATCCTCCAATACATTAATTTGAAGCGTTCTCTTGGAGGGTTTAACACTGTTTATCGACATATATTCCAAGCCTTGGAAAAGCTACAAATATTCGCACTAGGAAAAGTTCTGTGTTGGGTAGACAAACTAGTAAAGAAAATTAATAATTATCTATTGAGTTCAGCTTGCTTGATGTGATGGATTAATTTTAGTCAACAAAGCTCTTCGATTTCCACCACCCATTTCGGGGATGTTTGGTTTGAAGTAATATTATATTATAGGGTTAAGTTAAATGACATGAATAGTGGGTTTTACTTGGGGAATTATAGATACATATATGCATTTTACCTAATCCATTCATTAAATTATTCACGCTGCATAAGGACAAGTTTTTTTTCCTTTAAGTTGCAATAACGCTCCCATATTTTTGTATAATTGTAGACTGCCCCAGAAGTGGGGGCAGTCTGCGATTATACAAAATTTTTGTGGTAAATAAAGTCGAATTTAAGATAATTTAGTGCAACCGGATGAGACTAAAGTAAATTATACTAGCAATATGTTTTAGTTTGAGATTTTTCTAATATTATTTATACATGCATTAGAATTTACCATTAGAGTTTTTTCTTTCCCATATTAACAAGGAGAAAATCTGGTCAAAAAATATACAAAAAAATCATGTCTTCTTTTCAATGAATGTAATCATGCTTTCCCCACAAATCAAACTAGTAAGTATTACATATGCTTGATTAATTAATAAAATTAAATTTTTGGGTAAAAAATATTGTAAATCTGAATAATGTGGGGTTAGATAGTGTTACTTGTGCCCACCACGGCTAGACCGGTGCGCATCAAAGGTTCGTAAGAAGGGGCGACGGGAGGATCGGAGCACGTATTATAGTCCATATAACATTGCAAGTCATTCACATTTTCGTACAAATATCTTATTCTGCACCAAATTAATAATAAATAAATCTGCACTTTAACTAGATGCGAAGAATCCTCGTAGTATTGAGAAAGTGATTTGTGCGGATGGTACACATGCACTAGCGTGGATAAGTCAACAAGTATACTAATGTTAATGAAATATGACTAATGTAGTTTGATGAGACAGATTGGTAAACTTTCTTAATAGATGTAGGCTATAATTTTAAGTAAGGTTTATTTATGTTTTTTCTTAATTTATGTATAAATAATTTATTTAACTTAATTTATAAATAAAAATTTCATTAATACTTATAAAATTTACACTAATGATTCAAATTATATATAAATATTTAGCTCACAAATCAATTTTATAACTTTAAATTTGGTAATTAATGAAAATTTTCTAAATCGAATATAATATTTATTCGTAAATTGTGCCTAACTCAATTTTTCATTAAGTATTTGAATTAAAATCTTATCTAGATGTGTGATTATATGATTAGATTCGTGCATGCACACATACACACTCAATTATTGCAAAATTTATTGGTAGTTTTCTATGGACTTGAGGAATACAAGGTTTTCGCCCTCATTTGTTTAATACCGCAGACCGAGTCCACAGTTTTGGTTCCTTTTTTTTTTTTTTGCCAGAAGCACAGTTTTGCTTCCTTCAAAGTCATTAAAATACGAAGTGGAAAATCTGTCTGCCATCAATTTTTTTATTACATTAAATACATTTCACATCAAATTATTATGGTTTAATCATATTATGGCACCCATCAGTGCCTACCACAATTGGAAGACAAATCGCTCTCCTCCACTTGTATTTTCATTTTTTTTACAAGTATAATAAGATATTTTGAACGTTAATGACCTAAAGTGCAAAATAATGTTAATTGACATAGATTTCAGCTAATATTTCGTTCACTAAAATTCATATGGTCAACTTACCCTACTAGCGTATATGGGATATCAAATCTCTATTATATATTTTTTAATTTTTTAGCACTTGTATTATATATTTTAAATATATTTTTTAATTATATATATTAAAAATAAATTACAGTAATATATTTTTAATTATATCTATTTAATAAAACTTTAATTTTCATTGATAAAAAATTATATATTTACGGATTTTTGTATCTAAGTTATATATTTAAAAACTTTTATTAATACTATATTTTAAGATGTCAAACTTCTAGTTGTATATATTTAATAATTATTTTAAATTTGTATATATTTAACGAAAGTGATACATAATATAACATTTAAAATATATTTTAAAATATATGTGACTGAAAACATTATTTTTTTTCAACATATAAGATAAAAAAATATTTTAAATATATAACACTCAAGTAATAAAAAACTAAAAATATATTACCAATAGTATACTTCACCAAATATAAAATAATTTTTTTCTCAAACAAAGTAATTTTTTTATTCGGGTAGTAAATTGGAAATTTAATTTAATGGGCAAAAGTTTGTGAACTATTTCATTTCAACCTATGCCACAGTGTTGCATTGTATGTGCCCTCAATTTATCAATGGTATAATTCGCATAGATGGGACATATGGAATGGCATCCGCCGGAGCCAACCTAGACAGCATCATTTGATGATCTCAGTCGTTTTAATCCAATAATACCGATAGCGACATTTTTAATTGTCTTATTTTTTAAAATTAAATAGTATATATTACTTTACATCCATGATTATGATGATGTAGCATACATTACCTAAATATAGTGGTGATGTGAGACACCTATCGATTTTTAATTAGCAAATCTTAAATAAATTAAATAATGTTAATAAAATTTATATAATTTGTATTTTTCTTAAAACATTCCTAAATTTTATATTATAGGTAATAATAAATTAAAGTTAAAATAATTCAATAGGCAATATTTACTAAACGTTCAATAAATCAATAACGTGTAATATAAAAAGTTAATAGATACACTTGTAATTGTTTAACTATATACATATTTTAAATTTTTTTTAATTGAGCACTCATGAGCATAAACTCCATTTTTGACCTTCACATAATAATTTTAATTAAAATTATTATCATTATATATTAATTTATTTTATTGATGAATTATATATAGTTAAATATTTTATTTCCAACTGAAATTTTGAATAAATTATAGTAATAAAGTTCGATAGAATCACTAATTAGAATGGTCCTCACAACTTGCTTTCTGAAAAAGGCAGCGGGATGTCGAGATTAAATGCATGGGAAGTGAGACATACGTCACAGTCACGTCATCACGCGGAATGGACTACGTGGAGGATAACCACTGGGTGATCTCCCTATCACCGCAGCGACAGGCGGGTGAAGTGTCTAATCTTTTTTTGCACAATAAGGGTGAAGCGTCTAATCCTTTGTGCAAAAAATGTGTCTAGTCCACATGGGGGGTCCCATCACTGCTAAGAGTTTGGTCACGGGCCCGAGGTTGTGGCGTCAGGTTGGGGAGCTTTCATTTGTTATCTTCCGCTGTACAAGTCATTGTTGACGTCATATGGCCCACTGGAGGGTGACCGGATTTGTTAATTCTTGGTTCCATAAAAATCTCCCTTTTATTTTACATTTTGAGGGCATATTATTTATTCTCACATTAAAAAAAGAAAAATTATGATAGACACGTCAATGACATCATGGACTCCACCAATGACATAACAAAGTGCAAATTTGAATACATTTATCTTGCACTAATTAGTATCCAAAATTGGTAATAATTTTATATTAAAATAAGTATAATAAATATTGTATCATTCAATAATATATGCACTATTGAATTAATTAAAATAAAGAAAAAGTTTCTTACATTGGCAAATTGAATAGGAGATGATTAGCACCAACAAGATTGGGCTTCTCATGCATGATCCTTCACATGCCAGTCAAAATCAATCGGCTGCACTTCAATCAATGTGAGATTGGATGATGGGACAATTAAAGTGAGTCTCCAACTACCACATCCTTGTGATTTTCAATATACTTAAAGCCTTGTATTCATTTTTTATATGATACCAGTGCATTTAATCATAATTATTAGAATTTATTGATCAAATTAAATGAATATATATTGTGTGATAAATACTCAATGTGTATAGAGGGGTGAGGGGTGATCAAGAGTCATAATGAATGAGTGGTCCTACTCTCTCCTAGTCATGACTTATCCCATATTGTATGACCCACAGGAACTTTCTATTTCTTTGGTATGGTGTGGAAGAAGCGAAATTCAATAAATTAATGCATCCCCTGCTGTTTCTTTTGAAATAATATATCAAACTGGATTAAAAAAAGTTTACTTTTTTTCTCAATGGACTTAATTTTTTCCTTTTATCAAAATAAATTATTAATTATCTTGTTTGTTTATGAATTGATTGTGGATAAATATAGGGAGAAAAAAAATTAAAAATATGGAAGTGCACAATGTGGTACAAGTTCAACTTTCTACTCTTGTTTGCCAAAAAAACGCATAGTTCTTATGTGCTCATGGGTTAAAGAGTTGACATGATTTCAAGTGTTCCACTGTGAAATTAAAATTTTTAGTAGAATTGAATTTTTGTTAGGTATTATATCTGTTGGGAGAGATCAAATCGTCACTGGTCTCATTTTAATAACAATATCTATAGGTAGGTAATGGATAATATATTAATATATCTTGATATATTTAATGATTATTATTGGTAGTGATATATTAAAAAATTGTAAAATAAATATTTATAAAATATTATATTTATGTTATTATTAGTAATTAATAATTTTTTAAGATAATTAATTTATACGATTTTATGTTTATAAAGGAAGAATTTATTTTAAATAATTATAATATTATTTTATGTGTTTATAGTAGTTGATATAATATTAATTCATTATAATTATATTATAATATAATAATATTATTTATTTATTTTATCTTAATATTATTTGATATTATGGAACTCTAAGTTTATGGAACTCTCATACCCAAATTTTAGTATTAAATACAATTTAGAAATCGTGCGTGATAATATAAATAAATATAGATTTAATAGTAAATGAATGGGAAGTCGAATTGGTGCATCATAAATATTGAGTTGAAATTAAAATTAAGTGTAGTAATTATAAAATAACTAAAATATTTTGTGATAAAAATATAATATTTCATCATATAAATAAAAAAAATTAAAATAATTTTTATATAAATAAATTAGATTAAAAATAGTTAAATTAATGGTGAACTATAATAAAAAAATGACTGAAATTAGGTGAATTGATTAAAAAATTTGTCGGTTTAATCAGTATTAATTAGCATCCATTTACTATATGTCACTTTGCATATCGTGATTAATTAGACGTTAGGGTATACTAAATATTAAATGGACATTATGGATTGTTGTCAAAATATGTAAAATAAATGTGAGCAACTTAAATATGCCAAATTACTATATGCTAAATTACTATGTAATATGAGTGCACAATATTATATTTTCTTATTAATATAATTCAAAAATAAAGTAATAAAATATGATTTATCTAATAAATATTGTATTGTATTTGACACTATAACAAATTAGTTTCAAATAATTATATCCCACACTGATTAATTCATAATTAATTAAAAATATTTCGTCTATATATTCAATTATCTTATAAAAATTCTTTTCTAAAATTTGACTTATTAGTTTTCTATCAATTAAATTTTACGAAAAAACTAGTGCACTAGTAATGGAGATAATGTAAAAGAGATTGAATTTTTTTTATGACCTAATTAGTAAAACATTGAAGTTTAGAGATAATACATACTCAACTCAATTATAGTGAATGTTGGTCAATTAGTGGAAATAAATTTGACCTTGTAAAGTTATTAATGAAGAAAATTGGGTGATATTTGAATTGATAATGCAAGAAAGCCAAACTTTTAAATTAAAACCTAATATTGTTGTTACTAATGTAAATTGAATAAAGTGCCTAATTTGGCTGAAGAAAAAATAATTAAGAGCCTAATTTTGATGAAGACAACAATTAAATAGGTTAATAACAAAACCAATGAGCTACTATTTAGAAAAATTTATAGTTGCTTGATGTAAAGAATAAATTAAAACAATTTCTATAGAAAAATTTTACGGAGTTTAGATTTGGGAAATGAGCTTGAATTAATTGACATTTGATTAAAATAAATATCAGTTACCAAATAAATTGAAAGTTTTGAAAACATACGATTGTTAATTTGAAAATTTGTGGAAAATTCAATGAAGAGTTAGAAGTAGGGAAATATTCAAACAATTATACCTAGTAATGAAAGCTCAATCTAGAAAAAAAAAGCACTATAACATACAAATCAAATGCTCAATATTTTCAAACATATGGTTAATTACATCCCTAATGCCATCTAGGCGATTTATTTCTTTAGGAGGATTTTTACAACATTGACATAATCCACTTAATTTTTTAGATGAAGATTGGGTTATCAGGATGTGGCGTATCATTTTGCCCATCAATAAGAATTGTCCATTCGGCTTGGCAAAGATCAGCTTCCGGGGACGCAGCCACCGGCTATTAAATTGCCCGACCATACCATCGTCATATAACAAATTATATTATAATATGATCCATGATGTTTACATATACAATCAGATGTTGAAATACATTGGGCTGCCGGTCATCCATTCCACATACGATCCACGAAAACGACGTTGGCTGAAAAAAATTAAACGACAATAAAAAGAAAAAAAATAAGACGAGGATGACACACTACACTACGTCATCCATATGTCATACATGGAATTACTTCCGTGTACATCAATCACCTCCTTCTATCATTTATATTCTCTTCTCATCCCTCCCCTCATCTATTCACTAAGAGAAAACGCACTTCACCTCTATATTTTTCAGAAAGAGTTAGATACAAAGCTATTATGCAGCAGGCAATCTCTTACAAGTCCTGGCCACAGATCCACACCATCAACCGGTCGCCGGCCACTCGAGCGCCGTTGGAAGGTGGGGAGGAGATTGTGAAGGGGTCAGTGGAGGAGGCCGTGAAGGACAATGCTGTGATAGTGTTCGGGAGGAGCGGGTGCTGCATGAGTCATGTGGTGAAGCGGCTGCTCCTCGGGCTCGGTGTGAACCCTACAGTGTACGAGGTTGAAGAGGCAGAGGAGGCGCAGACGGTGGTGGAGCTGCAGGGGATCAACAGCAGTGGGGGTGAGGGCAACCGTGGGGTTCAATTTCCGTCAGTGTTTATTGGAGGGAGGCTGTTTGGGGGGTTGGATCGGGTCATGGCAACTCATATTACAGGAGAATTGGTGCCGATTCTAAAGGAAGCGGGAGCCTTATGGCTTTGATGCTAAATCATCATCAATGACCAGTCCAAATTCTTTTTTTCCTTCTTTTTTTTCTTTTTCCATTTTTCCAATTCAATTAGAGATCATCTTTTCCGTCCCTCTCTTTTCTTTTAACTTATATTTTGAATATTGGAATTTGGAAGCAATTGCAATATTAATATACAAGCAAAGGTGCGGTTGCAGAACTAATGTTTTTATTACTCTGTAATGGATGATAGTGTATCGCATACTTCATTGTTAATTTATGAATAGAATAATGAATTATTATGTGAGTCATTAGAAGTAGGTACATAATATGATTTAGATAGTGTATATATATATATATATATATATGTCATCCATTTATTTTTTGCATAGAAATTTGTTTAATCATGATTAATGAATAGGATTAATTTTATAGATAAAAAATAATTAAAAATTACGAGCCATAATTTTCTTTCTTTCTCTAATAAGCACTATTGCATAGGGGACTTACCTAAACGATAGAAATCACATGGCATCAACCACCCTCAGACTGGAACACCTAATCACCCTCAGACTGGAACACCTAATTTACCAGCTGGCCGCATTTTGGACTTTGCTTGTGCGGATTACCCTCGAGTGGTCAATGAATGGATTGCACCATAACTTACCGGATAAGACGTTACATCTTTGCATCATGTAATAGAAACCACTCCATATAACCGAGGATTGCAAGCTTTTAAAGCTTCAAAACAAATTGTATGCAATTTGAAGAGTCCCATTTCTAATGCTCAAATCTACTAATGCACTGGTTGTAGCATCTGATTGCTAAAGGTGGCTCTATAAGCTAGGTTTTAAATGAAAGTTGGTGTAAAGTTTGGAGGATAATCGTGGCAGCCTTTAGTCGATTCTCTCCAACCCACACCTCAATTCTATGTCCTGTCCTGATTCTCCTCACCCCTGACCCGATCAGTGACCGAATGAAATGAGGATGCCGCCCAACTCCACTGGGATCTCGCTGAGATCCCATAGGCCGTGACGAGATTCATGATGAAGGTGTTGGGCCTCATATCCTACAGCTCTTATGTTTCTTTTCTTTTTAATTTGGATGAGCAAATTGAAATTAATTAAAACTTGACCGGACCGGTCAAATTATCATTCCAAATCTATATATGCATCATTCGTCTTGCACAAACTATCGTGCTGAATAACTTCAGCCATAAACAATCGGGCTTGTTCGGATCTACAACCATTTTTACATTTTTGATATATTATATACGACCCTCCACTTAAATCTAAAATTTAGCTTCAAACTTTTGGAATCAATGATACCGTATTCCACCCAACCTACCTAGGACTGGCCCAAGGTAAAGGCTGGAGCAAGATCCGGCCCAAGAGGATCTCCATTTTAATTGATAATTAATGTTCACATTCTTCAATGGCCAAAGAAGAACAATTTCATTGGGGCCTGGAACAAATTTATTTTGAATTACATGTTTGTTCATAAATTTAGAATTAGACTTGAAATTATTATGCTAGTTAAAAATGTTTTAATAGAATTACCATTTAATATAAAATCTTTCAAAAATTTATTTATAAAATAAAAATTTAAATAGTGGCTAGTAATATTAATGTAATACTTAAATTAATATGTTATTATAATATATAATATTACTAAATATATATTAAAAAAACAAGTATTTAAAAAATTAGGTTTCTAGTACGAATGATGTTCCCCTAGCTATTGTTTGAGATATGACAATAATAAGAGAAGAATTACTCTATGTATAGTGAGTTTTGTGACTATTTTTACTCAATTAGTATTACACATATTATTTTATTTTTAGAAAAATAAATTTTATATTTTATAGACAATTCAAGTTGTATTATTCTCGATTTATTATATTTTTTAGTAAATTATTTAAAAAATATTTATTTTAAAATTTAGTCTCTAATACCATTAAAATTATTATATCCCAACTGGATTTGGGTAATACCTATAAAATAACGTCACTTTCTTCCGGGCGTACGGTAGTGGGTATCTTAATACAGTAAAACTTAGAAGTTGAAATTTCCATCCAATTCACTATGATTCTATCCGGTTTAGGTCTGATTCACCCTGAACTGGTTCGATTTTCTTATCCAATTCACTTCATGGTTTCTCCCCATGATTTTTATGACCTCTTGGTTACTTAGGATTTTCAAATTTCCTATTTTAACCTCTTGGTTACTTTAGTTTCATTTAGTGGCTTGATTTTCTCATGGGAGTTGTCGGTTCTTTTCCCAGTTTCCTTAGTCCGAGAAGATGGGTTTCACAAAGACCATCCATGAATCTCTAGCAGATGTCGTCCGGTCTAGCCAAGTCTGGAGAAAATGGCCTCTAGTCATTGAACTTGGTCTCGTACTCTAAGATAGTGCTTGATTCTTGTCGGAGCTGGAAGAACTTCTGCTTCTTCTCATTAATCAAATGGACGATTAGGTATTCCTTTGAATACCTCTATTCAAATTCTCCCGAGGTGGGTATGGTGTTGGAAAGGCTCCTCACATTGTCCCACCACCTCTTGGCATTGACCTCGAGGAAGAATTCAGCGAGGGTCACCATCTCTTTGGGAGGCGTCTTTATTATTCCATGAACTTTTTTATGTTGGCTAGCTAGTCCATTTCTTCCCTGGCATCCTTATCCTCTTGGAATGGTTTACACTCTAGTTGGCAAAGGGTTTTTAGGTATTTCGGGATGTCAAAGAGTGGAGGGGTGGGGGTAGAGGTGGACTAGGATTACACCTCCTCGAGCTTGGTGTGGGACTTGGTATCTCGGTTGGCTCTAGGGTCGAGGTTGGGTTGCCCGAACACTCTAATGTATTCTTCATATAGCCTCCGGTGTTTTGAGCTTAGTCCTGGATGGGTTAGCTTGCCCCTTCTAGACTTTTCTTCTGGGATGAGGTTGCTGGCGGGCTCTGTAGCCGCTGCCCTAGTTCTCTTGGTTCCTCTCTTGGGAGCCATCTCTGGGTTTTAAAAGGTTATCGATTAATCATTAGGTTGTAATGTCTTGACAATGTATTTGAGGGAACTTGGCTCTTATACCACTCAAGTTGTCACGCACTGAGCCAGTTTGGTCGAAACCTTGTGAACAACCCACCAGTCCATCCGACCCAAATGGGTCGCCCCTTTTAAGATCGGGTGTAAACCCTGCCCTTTTGAATTAAGGAAAAAACTAGGAAAAGAACCGGTTAAACCGAGTGAGAAACACCGAACCGGTTCACAAACCGATCATCAAAGAATAGATAATTTGGGAAAATTTCAATTTTCGAGTAACCCAAATGATTCATAAAACCTTGGAAAAGAACCTTAGAACAAATTGGAAGAGAAAAACCAGATCGGTTCAGATAAACCAGATCCAACAGGATTGGACCAGTTTATGAACCAGAACTGATAGAGAAAAGGAAAACCGAGAAAGTTATGGATCCCGAGTGATCCAAAGAGTCACAAAAGTCATGAAAAAGGACTTTAGGAGGATTTAGAGATGAAGACCAAACCAGTTCAGGTGAACCGGATTGAACTAGTTTGTACCACTATTGAACTAGATGCTAAATTCATTTTTCTAAGTGGCGTAAAAAATTCAAATTTGAGATTTAAGTCCACCATTGGATAGAAAATGAATTTAGTTGACTTTAGAAATTTTTAATTTAAAAAAATTTGGTCGAATCGGGGGTGAACCGATTGGTTTAAGCTTTGAACCCAGTTCGGACAGGTCTGGTCCGGCGGAAGAGTGTCGTCTTCTTCCTTCAAATGACAACACTATTCACTTGTTGAAAAATCGCACAGCGCTGACGAAGCTAAAAAGTCTCTGGCCATAGAGTTTCAGGCAATGAATGACCACCATTAAGGCCCCAATCGGATAGCCAAGAAGTCCCCGAGCTTCCTATATAAAGAGCCCCTCCTCATTCATCCTTTCCACACCTGAAAATTCCATTCTCTCTCAACTACTCCAATTTCCAGTGAAGCTCGAACTAGAGCTCCGATATAGGGTCTTTTTTGAGCCAACGAAGGCATGGTTGGGTTCTTTAGAACAGGGGAGAAGTTAGCTACACGCTATAGTCTCCATTTGCTCCGAGGGTCGCCGAGGAAACACCGGCGTGATCGAACATTGAAGTAGCTCCGGCGGACCGAAGCTGCCCTATTTCGGCTGAGCTAAAATCGACCAATACGAGCCCTTCTCAGGCCAAACCAAGCCCTCCCAACACCTCCATAGTCTTCCTACAACTGAATTAGAGTTGAAAGGTAAGCTAATTTAGCTCCCCTCTATAATTTTTGACCGGGGCTAGAGAGAGATCCACAAAAATTCGATGATAAAATTCTCACTCAATTTGGCATCAATCGATGCAATTATTGATCGTAGGAGGAACCTTAGGATGAGAGCTATCTACCCAGATCAAAAGCTCGTACCGCTGCGCCCCCTACGGTAAGCTTTCGAAGCTTTTTCTCTCTAAGTCTAGTTTTTCGGCGAAGCTTTCGAAGCTTTTTCTCTCTACTTTACATTTTTTGTAAAGTAGGGGAAAATGGTAATTTTGGAAAAGTTGGGGGACCAAATTGGAAATTTGGAAATTAAACCCCTTTTTGTGAAATTGAATAAATTGAGGTTGCAAGGTGAATTTTAAAAGTTTCGAGACTCAATTTGAGGAAAAACCGACATTAGAGACTTAAAGTTAAAGAAAAATAACTTTAGGGACCGAATTGCAAATAAATGAAAAGTTTGGTTTTCTCATTCATTTGGAATGAATGAAGGGTACTAGGCCGAGTGATAATAAACAAGGATGTTCATATCGTGTAGGAACATGAAGTACCGGGAATGCCAGCAAGTATAAGCTCGTGTGAATACAAAGAACCGATCGAGAGGAATTCACTACATTAACGAGTGAGTGAGAATTTATTATCATACCCGGTTGGGATGATAAGCACCTCAAAAATGAAAATCCACTACTAAGTGGTATTTTAATCATCACACGTGAGAGGAGTGATGTGAAAATCAAGCGAAAAAACTACTTACAGGTTGTAAGTAGATCATACCCGGTTGGTATGATGAAACTTCCTCGAAGGAAGTGGAAAACCCGTTCATCGGTTATGAGCGGAGACATTCTCATATTCTGTTGGTATGATGGACAGTTGAAAATATATTTTGTCAAAAGTGCTCTCTCTTGACTGTGTGCCACTACTTAAACATTTTGGGAGACTTTCTTGACTGGAGCTCGAATGTCTCTGTTAGGTTGAATGCCTCAATTTTGGAACTTGGGGGCTAATATGCCCGATTTTGAATATCTCGAACAGTGGGACTTAAGCTAGCTGGCACGAGCAAGAGCTCATAAACAAACATGATTAATATGCCATGAAAACTTAAGTAATGAGTTGTTTGGCATTGGTACCAAGACATAACTGATATACTCAATCAACTAGCAGTAGTGCGACATGATAGGTCTTCGGACTAATCAAGACAAACAGCTGCAGATCGAGTTGAGGGTCGGGGTCGTTGGATCAGTGGCACCACAAATTATATTGCATTATGTGAAAAACTGTTGATTGTGCATGCACTGTGTTTACAGGACTTTCAAGACACCCAAGAGAGGTAGTGATGCATCCTAGGGCTCTCGACGACCTGGTGGATATAAGGGTAGTTAGTCATACTAGAAGTCTTACGATGCTCGGAGTAGCTTCATTGTGTATGAGATCGGGGTGGGGACAGGATGAGGTCCCTGTCCTCATACGGACATAAAGTATTTTGGTCTTAAGGTAGGACATTAGAGACGTTCACTCAGACTTCGGGTAGAAGTCAGAGACTTCTATTAGGGTGGATGGTAAAGATGCTCCGATCTACACGTGGGTGCAGTCGACGTAACTACAGCTCACGAATGTGTGTGACCCCTTCATGATCAAGGATGTGTGGTTTGTGAAACACACCAAATATGGAAATGGGAAAAATATTATGAAAACCTTGGAAATGATTTGAGAATCCATGAAAAATAATTGGTAAATCTTGGGAAAAGGTGTTGAAAACCAGAATTTAAGAAAAGAATGTTTTAAAAGAAAATAAGGAGTCTTGTTCACTCCAATTCAAACTCTTTTATAAGAAACTCATTTTTCAAACATCCATTCACTAAGTTGTCAAACTCACCCCTCCCTCTATCTGTCACGCCCCAACCCGGTTTGGTTGGATCTCCGTGAACAACCCGCCTTCTTTCTCGATTCAATAGGAGTTTCCCCCTTCTGTTAATTGAGAGGAGCCAGTCAAAATTACAACCTTGTTCCCTAGAAGACATATATCAAATAAAATGCATGCTTAAAGACAAATTTAAATGTACCTGACAAAGGGTAAGGCTTAGTGTTACTTCTAGTCATTTTCCCTATTCCTAAAAAGGGGTAGAAAAGAGGGGTGAGTTTCTACAACTTAGTGAATGGGTTTTTCAGAAGGTATACTTTTAACTTTTAAGAAAAATATTCTTTCTTTAAAAATTCAGGTTTTTCTCTTATTTCTTAGTTACCGGTGTGTCATCACCCAACACACATCCTTCATCATGAAGGTTACACACATTCACAAGTCAGTATCACTACTGATTCCCCTAGTGGCTTCGGAGCGACTTTTCCTTTCCACCTAGATAGAAGTATGACCACTTCTACCCTGGGAATGAGTGGATGTATGCGACATTCGACCCACAATCCCAAAATCACTTCTTCGTGTCTGCATGAGGATAGAGACCTCATCCTATCCCCACCTCGGGCTCATGCGCTTGATGCTACTCCATATTTCACATAGACACTTGGAACGACGATTTGCCCTTATACTCACCGGGTCGTCCAGGGCCCTTAGAACACATCACTACCCCTCATGTGCGTCTTGATGATCCCGTACTCATAGTGCATGCACAAGCAAAGTTTTCTTACATTTGCCATATAATATGTGGTGCTATTTATCCCAACGGTCTCGACCTTCAAGTCAACATGTAGTTGTTCGTCGGACTGGTTCGGAGACTTGTCATGTCGCACTACTACTAGTTGACTGAGTATGTCAGACCTGCCTTGGTACCATGACCAAACAATTCACTTATTAAGTTTTAATGGCACATATATATATCAAGTTCTTTTATGAGCTCCTGCTCGTGCCCATTGGCCTATGGCCCACTATTTGAGTTTTTCAAAAACTGGCATTTTAGCCCTCAAGTTCCAAAAATCGAGGCCCCTAACCTATAAGAGCTATTCGAGCTCTCGTCAAGAAGGTCTCCCAAATAGTTTAAGCATTGGCACACAGTTAGGGGAGAACACTTCCGACAAAAATAGGATTTTACTGTCTATTATAACAACCAGTATAAGGACATCTCCATTCATAACCGGTGAACGGGTTTTCAACTTACTTCGAAGAAGTCTCATCATACCAACGGGGTATGATCTACTTACAACCTGTAAGTAGTTTTTTCTCATAACTTTCACATCACTTTCTCCTAGGAGTGATGATTAAAAATACCACTAAGCAGTGGGTTTTTATACCGAGGTACTTATTATCCCCAACCGGGTATGATGTTAGTAAATCCACTCACAACCGGTAAGTGGTTTTTAACTTTAATTTGTGCTCATCATCCCAACCGGGTATGACGTTAGTAAACCCACTCACCCATTAATGTCGTGAATTCCACTAGATTGGTTGTTTGTATTCACGCGAGCTTGTCCTGGCACTCCCGGTATTTAACGTTCCTACACGATATTTACCATTCGGTCCTAATTCGGCCGTGGAAAGGTTGAGGAAGTGTTGGGAGGGCTTGGTTTGGCCTGAGGAGGGCTTGAAATGGCCGATTTCAGCTTGGCTGAAATAGGGCAGCTTCAGTCCGCTGGAGTTTGCTTCATTATTCCATCATGTCGGCACTTCTCCAACCCTTCATATCGTGTAGGAACGTTAAATACCGGGAGTGCCAGCAAGGACAAGCTCGCGTGAATACAAAGAACCAGTCTAGTGGAATTCACGACATTAATGGATGAGTGGGTTTACTAATGTCATACCCGGTTGGGATGATGAGCACAAATTAAAGTTAAAAACCACTTACCGGTTGTGAGTGGATTTACTAACATCATACCCGGGTGGGGATGATAAGTGCCTCGATATAAAAACCCATTGTTTAGTGGTATTTTAATCATCACTACTTAGAGAAAGTGATGTGAAAGTTATGCGAAAAAAACTACTTACAGGTTGTAAGTAGATCATACCCGGTTGGTATCGTGAGACTTTCTTGAAGGAAGTTGAAAACCCGTTCATCAGTTATGAACGGAGATGTCCTTATACCGGTCGGTATGATGGACAGTAAAAACCTATTTTTGTCGAAAGTGCTCTCCCCTGACTATGTGCCAATGCTTAAACAATTTGGGAGACCTTCTCGACGGGAGCTCAGATAGCTCTAATAGGCAGGGGGCCTCGATTTTGGAACTTGGGGGCTAAATGCCCGATTTTGAAAATCTCCTACAGTGGGCCCAAGGCCAGTTGGCACGAGCAGGAGCTCGTAAATGAACATGGCATATGTGCCATAAAACTTAATAAGTGAATTGTTTGGCCATGGTACCAAGATAGGACCGACATGCTCAGTCAATTAGCGGCAGTGCGACATGACAGGTCGACGGACTAGTCAAGACAAACAGCTGCGGGTTGAGTTGAGAGTCGGGGCCGTTGGACTAGTGGCACCACAGATTACATGGCAATATAAGAAAACATTGTTTGTGCATGCATTGTGAGTACGAGATCATCAAGACGCCCATGAGGGTTAGTGATGCGTCCTAAGGGCACTAGACGACCTGGTGGCTATAAGGGCAGTTCGTCGTTCCAAGTGTCTGTGCAAAATCTGGAGTAGCACGAAGCGCATGAGATCGGGGTGGGGACAGAATGAGGTCTCTGTCCTCATACGGACATGAAGAGGTGATTTCGGGATTATGGGTAGGATGTCACGTACATCCACTCAGTCCGAGGGTAGAAGTGGTCGTACTTCTATCCGGGTGGCAGGAAAAGTCGCTCCGAAGCCACTAGCGGGTTCAGTAGTGATACTGACTTGCGAATGTGTGTAACCTTCATGATGAAGGATGTGTGTTGGGTGATGACACACCGTGGTAACTAAGAAATAATGGAAAAATCCAAATTTTTAAATGATGGGATTTTTGAAAACAAACGAGTCTGGCACACTCCATATAAATGTTTTTCTTAAAAGTCAAAAGATTTTAAAAACCCATTCAGTGAGTAGTCGTACTCACCTCCTCCCTTATATCCCTTTCAGGAAATCCCAGAAAGTCTCCCCTTAAAGACTGTCAACTAAGATGCCTGTAAGATAGGTATGTAAAGTTTTAAATTTCATACAGTTTTGATTATGCTATTCCAGGAAAAAGGTGCAAGTTAAAGGACGCCTTACTCTTTACAGTTTACGATAAGGGGAAACCCTTTAATAAACTGAGAGAGTGGCGGGTTGATCACGAGGATCCGACCAAACCGGGTCGGGGCATGACAGGTTCTATATCCTCACTTGGTTTGACAGGTTCTTTTCCCGATTTTCCTTAGTTCGAAAGGACGGGTTTTACAACTCTCCCCTCCTTTTAGCTGTTTTATCCCCAAAACTTAATTAGCAGCTTTATATGAGGAGTCATCTCCTTTGGTGCCCCTTTGGTGTTTGCTTAACCTGTAAACTCTTTTCTCGTCCTTTCAATTAGCCCTTTTTTTACAAATTTCACATAAGAAATTCCTTTTTCCATTGTATTGTTTACTCCTTCCATGGAGTTTGTCATAACTAGACGTACCTTACTTCATGGTATGTTTTTAGATTTTATCTCTTTCTTTACTTTAGAGCAACACACTTCCCCTTGAGGTTATGTACTCAAAATTGGAAATTACAAGACGCCTAACGATTCTTGTGTCTAGTTAACCCCTTGGTCATTGAAACCTTTAGCTCAATGTTCTTTCGAGCATTAAGTACTTATTTCCACAGTTTTTCTAAATAATCAATTTTCCTCCTATTTATCCCTTCTTCCATTCGTTGTTTATTATAACTTTGGTCCAAATTGTTATATTTGACCTCATCATGCTTATTAGCCGACTCTTCCTTACTTTGAGTCATCTTCTCCTTGGGTGGTTGGGCTTACATGCCTTTGCAGCATGGCATTTTCTAGGACCTGTCTCTGTCTGTTTGATTTCTAGAATATCTCCTGGAGTGTCTCTCTTAGCTTTTAAACCTTTTAGGGATTGTATAATTTCATTACTCTTTTCTCCTTGGGTGGTTGGGCTTACTTGCCTTTGTAGCATGACATTTTCTAGGACCTGTCTCTGTCCGTTTGATTTCTAGAATATCTCCTGGAGTGTCTCTCTTAGCTTTTAAACCTTTTAGGGATCGTATAATTTCATTACTCTTTTCTTTTGATAGCATTTCTCAACTATCATTTTTTTTACCTTTATCATCTCCTCCATCATGCCTTTGAAGTTATGTCTCACATAATCGAGTGGATTCCTCTTACCTACTCATCTTTCTCCAACTTTTTTTATTGGGTCCTTTCGGTTCCCATTGATTGGGTTTTCCAATACTATACCGACAGGCTGGGATTCATCCTTTCTTAGGTCCATCCTCATTCCCAATGTCATCCTTTACTCAAGGATTTTACGTTGGCCTTAATCCACTCTTACTTGTTCATAGTCATTTTATAATTCTTTATATTGAGTTGATTCCTTTCGGTCTACATGTCGATTTGCTTGGTTTGAGAAGTTTCCCTTTTTTATGGTTTCATTCTCTACTATCTCCTTCAAAGTAGAGGCTTTCACCTTAGGAGTTACATGTTCCACCTTCTCACCATTTCTTGAAGGTTTCCTTTCTTCACCTCCTTACACCCTTTCTATATTGGGGCATTTGCTCGCTTTCAGTCTTCCATTGTCTTAAATTTTTCATTCCATCCCTTATTCCTTATTTGAGTAGATTCCGATTATCGGTCTTATTTCGTGTACTCCACCCTATGCTCAGTTGTCCACTCTTTAGACTTCATATGCGTGTGTGTACTCTGACCCATCTTACCAATTGTGATTATTCCTTCTTAGCCACATTTATTTGGGGGACTTACTTTCACAACGTTTCTCGAACATTCTTTTCTTACATTTGCTCTAGGGGATTTCTACCTTTAAATGACATCCCTTGATGTCGTCTTCTCCTATTTACCTTTACTCCTCAATTCTTGCTAGCACATCCTTTATACTCTATCTGCATCCTCATTCGTACCAGTACCTATCTTTTTCTTTAGGGAGCTCACAAATCTTTCTTGTTTCGAGACTTCTTGACCAAATTGTGAGAGTCTTCTCTATCCCTTTCTTGGCTTGAGTTTAGTCGTTAATTGGCCTTTGGTCCTTTTAAGGGTTTTCTTTCATCCCTCTTTTTCGCAAGTATTTGGCCTTTCCGCCTCTCCCTTCTTAATTGTTGTAACAGGATATGAATTTGTCTTTACTTATGTCGTCTCAGTTCGATACTCGTGATTTTAAGCATCTGCTACCACATTAGCCTTTCTGGGTGGTATTTCATTGTAAGATCATAATCCTTCACCATTTTCAGTCATCTCCTTCGGCGGGGGTTAAATTCCTTTTCAGTTAGGAAGTACTTATATTCTGTGTATATCCTGTACTCAATCCCGTGCCATTAGGGGTACCATACCTTTAGGGCCAACATTATCGCAGCTAATTTCTAAGTCATGAATCAGGTAAATTTCTTTCCCTGCTGAGCTTTCCACTCTCCTTCCCTTTGTATTTCCTTCTATAATATTCCTCTTGACATTCAAAATTTGAGTTTTCCTGGCCTTCTTGTAGTGAATCATGCTAAACCCCTAACACACTAACCACTCGCACTCTCTGATGTTTGATCGCCTTATTCTTTGAAAAATTCTCTCTGATCTTGTAAACTTGGTACGCCTCCTCTACTCTTGTTTTTCTTCAACTCACATTTTACCTTTCATCCATTTCTTATCTTCTTAAATTTCTTAAGAAATTTGTTACACTTGGGGCTTCCTGTTGTTGCTCCTTTCTCTTCATCTTTTCCAGGTGAAATCTTAATATCTTTTCTCTATCGATCATCTTCTATTCTTGTGGTCATACTTCTTCTTGGGTCTCTCGAAAGTTATGTGTCCTTGAATGGTTGCTCCTCCAAATCCATTTTCCTTTCTTTAGGATCTCCACCAGATAATTTCTCTTTTTCTTCTAAGTCCTAAGTTTGAGTTTAACTATTCATAAGCCATTCTTCCTTAGGAGGATTTTATTCTCTTACACCTTTATCTACTTAGATTTTTCTCAAGGAACTCAGGAGTTTTAATAAACCTCTTAATTCATTCTGGAGAATATTCTCTTGCCAAAAAATTGGCTTATTACATGACTTCTCTACCCCATAATCCCTTGGGGTCATAGGACTAGAGTTAACCCTAAAATAATTATGAGACTCTTGGTGGGAAGGCTCTAAGTAATTGATTGGGGTCCATTCGTACTCCTCAATAGGATGAATTTTAGGTGTGGCTTCCAACCCGTACCGCCTTAGTACTTCCACCTTGCACTCATATGTCCATTTCATCCATCGAGATGGATTGAAATTAGGTTGAGTGGGTGGAGGTACTTAGTGGACCTTTATAAAGGTAGCATAAGCATCCCAATAATTATCCTAGGCCTTCTTCTTGGTAAGGTTCCTCTTTTGTGGTTGTGGTACTAGAGGAGGGGTTGGAATTCTAGGAGGTGGTGATGGTTCCTCTTGTCTGGGAGGAGGGTATATGATGCCTTCTAGTTCTAGTAAGGCTCCAACTAGCTTCTGATAGTCCTCCACCATGTCTTTGGGTACTCGTTTTTCGCCCCCTAGGAACCTCTGAATGGCTTCCTCCCTTGAGTTGGATTTCTTTTTCACGCTTATAGGGGGACTATATTTTCTTGTGAACTTCCTAGGGATTCTCATTCCTACAAGACAGTTAAGAGTTGGATTAATATCAGGGCATATTATTGACAATGTTTCAAGGGAACTAGGCTTTGATACCACTCTAGTTGTCACGCCCCAACCCGGTTTGGTTGGATCCCCGTGAACAACCCGCCGCTCTTTCTCGGTTCATGAGGAGTTTCCTCTTTCTGTTAATCGAGAGGAGCCAGGCAAAATTCCAACCTTGTTCCCTAGAAGACATATATCAAATAAAATGTAGGCTTAAAGACAAATTTAATCGTACCTGACAAATGGTAAGGGCTCGGTGTTACTTCTAGTCATTTTCCTTTTTACTGAAAATGGGTAGAAAAGAGGGGTAAGTTTCTATAACTCAGTGAATAAGTTTTTCAAAAGGTCTACTTTTAGATTTTAAGAAAAATATTTATATGGAGTATGCCAGACTCCTTTCCTTTCAAAAGTCCCTTCCTTTAAAAATTTAGGTTTTTCTCTTATTTCTTAGTGACCGGTGTGTCATCACCCAACACACATCCTTCATCACGAAGGTTACACACATTCGCAAGTCAGTATCACTACTGAACCGCTAGTGGCTTCGGAGAGACTTTTCTTGCCACTCGAATAGAAGTATGACCACTTCTACCCTGGGAATGAGTGGATGTACGCGACGTCCGACCCACAATCCCAAAATCACTTCTTTGTGTCTGTATGAGAACAGAGACCTCATCCTGTCCCCACCTCGGTCTCATGTGCTTGGTGCTACTCCAGATTTCGCACACTTACTTGGAACGATGATCTGCCCTTAGGACACATCACTACCACTCATGTGCGTCTTGATGATCCTGTACTCATGGTGCATGCACAAGCAAAGTTTTCTTACATTTTCCATATAATATGTGGTGGCATTTGTCCCAATGGTCCCGACCTTCAAGTCAACATGTAGCTGTTTGTCTCGACTGGTCCGGAGACCTGTCATGTTGCACTGCTACTATTGACTGAGTATGTCAGACCTGCTTTGGTACCATGACCAAGCTATTTGAGCTCTCGTCAAGAAGGTTTCCCAAATAGTTTAAGCATTGGCACGCAGTCAGGGGAGAACACTTCTGACAAAAATAGGTTTTTTATTGTTCCTGATACCAACCGGTATAAGGACATCTCCGTTCATAACCAATGAACGGGTTTTCAACTTCCTTCGAGGAAGTCTCATGATACCAACAGGGTATGATCTACGTACAACCCTTAAGTAGTTTTTCCGCATAACTTTTACATCACTTTCTCTAAGTGGTGATGATTAAAAATACCACTAAGTAGTGGGTTTTTATACTGAGTTACTTATCATCCCCAATTGGGTATAATACATAATCCCACTCACTCGATAGTGCAGTGAAATTCCACTTAGTCGGGTTCCGTCCATAGCAAGCTAGTCCTTGACTGGCGTTTCCGATGTCTCGTTCTCCTACACGAAATGAACATAACTGTTCATTATTCTTTGGCCTAATAGCCCTCATTCGTTCCAAATGAATGAGAAAAGCCAACTTTACATATATTTACAATTAGGTCCCTAAAGTTATTTTTCTTTAACTTTAAGTCCCTATTGCCAGGTTTTTACTATATTCGAGTCCTTAAACTTTTAAAATATATCTTAGGACCTCAAATCATTTGATTTCACACAAATGGGTTTAATTTCCCAAATTTTCAATTTGGTCCTTCAATTTTCCCAAAATTACCATTTTGCCCCTTCTTTAGAAAAATGGTAAATTTTACACCAAAAATTATAAAAATTTCCCAATTGGCCCTCTAATATTCTTATCATGAGCAATTGACCCTAAATTTTAGAAAATTACATTTTGGTCCTTCAAATTTTCAAAAATTGCCAATTTCCCCAATTTCCCCCCTAATTTCATCTCTTGAAGACTGTCGAATTTGATTTTATCAAATTGACCGGTCAAACACCTCTAATTGTTAAAATTGGAGTTGGAATTGAGTTCTTACATGTTCATATGATTCTAAGGAACTTTGTATCGCAGATTTTAACGCCAGAATGAGCGCAAACGGAGCTTCGCTGGAAAATAAACTATAGAGAGAAAAAGCTTCGATTTCTCACCAGTGAGGGCGCGACGATCGAAGCTCTCTATCTGGGCATGTAGCTCTCCTCCAGAGGTTCTTTCTAGGATCAAGAATGACATCAATTGATGTTGAATTGGATTAGAATTTCTCCATTGAAATTTGACCGAGTCTCCCTCTAACAACAATTTGAAATTGTAAAGGAGAGCTGAATTGGCTTACCTTTCAGTCCTAATTCGACCGTGGAAGGGCTGAGGTGGTGTCAGGAGAGCTTGGTCTGGCATGAGGAGAGCTCGAATTGGCCGATTTCAACTCGGCCGAAACAGGGCAGCTTCGGTCCGCCGGAGCTACTTCATTGTTTGATCACGTCGGTTCTTTTCTGGTGACTCTCGGGACAAACGGATGCTACCCCGTGTAGCTGACTTCTCTCCAGTTCTAAAGAACATGACGTCACCTTCTTTTGCTTAGAATTGACCCTATGTCGGAGCTTTGGTTCGAGCTTCACCAAAAAACTAAGCAACATAGAGAGAGAGCTTTTCATGTGTGGAGAGGACGAATGGAGATGGACTCTTTATATAGGGAGCTTGGGGACCCGTTGGCCGTTCGTTTGGCACCGTTATAATAGGAATTGATGACATGAAATGTACCCAATGGAGGCATTTATTCTTCATCGGCGTTTCTTTAGTTTCCCGGCGAGTGAACAGTGTTGTCATCCTAAGGAAGAAGACGACACTGTTCCGAACCGGGTTCCAAGCTTAAACCAGCCGGTTCACCCCTCATTCGACCGAGTTTTTCAAATCTAAAAAATTCTAAATTTATCTAAATTTATTCTCTATCCAATGGTAGCCTCAAATCTCTAATTTGAATTATTTAAGCCACCTTAAAAAATGAATTTAGGGTTTGGTTCATTATTGGTTCAAACCGGTCCGAACCTGTTCGGATCCGGTTCACCTGAACCAGTTTGGTTTTCATTCCCAATTTCTTCACAAGTCTGTTTTCATGTCTATTGTGACTCCTTGGATAACTTAGGGTCCATAAGATTCCCAGTTTACCATCTCTTTATCGATTCCTGTTTGTAAACTGGCTTGATCCTTAAACCTATTTGATCCGGTTTAGGTCCAGTTCACACGAACTGATCTGGTTTTTCTCTTCCACTTTGTTCTTAGGTTCCTTCCCAAGGTTTATAAATTTTTTTAGGGCACAAGTGAGTTGAATATCTCTATTTTGCCCGTTCTCTATCAGTTTCGGTTCATGAACCGACTTGGTTCATAAACCGGTTCAATCTAGTTGGATTTGGTTTATCTAAACCGGTCTGGTGTTTCTCTTCCAATTCATCCTAAGGTTCTTTTCCATGGTATTATGAACTCTTTGGATCACCCAGGAGTTGTAAATTCCCAAACTGCCCATTCGCATTTGATCGGGTTTGTGAACTGGTACTGTATCCTCACTTGGTTTGACCGGTTATTTTCCTAGTTTTCCTTAGTTCGAAAGAACGGGTTTTACACTATCCCTTTTCAAGAAACCAAGTTAAAACCAACCTTAAATATTTATCGATAGCCAAACCTTTAGGCAGGTATGTAAAATTTATATTCAGTTTTAATTAATGTTATTACAAGAAAGGTACATGTAAGAATGACTCCTTACTCCCCACAATTTAGAAGAGGGGAAAACCCTGAATAAATCGGGAGAGTGGCCGGTTGTTCACGGGGATCCATTTAAAATAGGTTGGGGCGTGACAGCGGGGGAGTTTGGCATACTTCTTACCACGGTTCCCTAAAATGACACTATCAAAACTTTTAGGTCAAATCATATAAACCCCGTCCTTTAATGGTAAGGAAAACTCAGAAAAGAACCAATCAACTCAGAAGAGAACCGAGCTGATTCATGAACCTTAATTGAAAGAGAAAGGGCAAAATGGGGAATCGACAATTCTCAAGTGACTCAAAGAGTCATAAAAATCATGGAAAAGAACCTTGGGACAAACGGGAAGAGAAAACCAGACCAATTCAGGGCGAACCGGACATTAACCGAATTGAACCGGTTTGATCCATACTTGAACCGACTGCTAAATTCATTTTTTCTAGGTGGCTTAAAATATTCAAATTGGGGAATTGAAGCCACCATTAGATAGATAATGAAGTTAGATGAATTTAAAAAATTTTTAATTTTGAGAAAACTGGTCGAATCGGGTCTGAATTGGTCGATTTATACATTGAACCCGGTCGTACCGGTTCAGAGTAGTGTCATCTTCTTCCTTAGGTTAACAATACTGTTCATTCAATGCAGAAATGGATAACACTGACGAAGCCTAAATTGCTCTGATCAGGCCATTTTAGGGCAAGGATATGTTCTAACAAAATGGAAGGTTGTCAGGTAGTGGGTCCCCAAGCTCCCTTTATAAAGTGCTCTTCTCCATTCATCCTCCATACACCTCAAATCTCCATTCTCTCTCAATTGCTCCAATTTCCTATGAAGCTCGAACCGAAGCTCTGACATAAGCATTTTTCTCAGCCTAAGAAGGCGAGGTCGGGTTCTATAGATTCCGGGGGAAGCCAACTACTTGACAACAACTTCCTTTCGACTTGAGGACTGCCGGAGAAGTACCAACAAAATCAAACAATGAAGCTGCTTTGACGATCCGTAGTTGCCCTATTTTGGCTGAGTTGAATTCGGCAAAATTCAACCCTCCTCCAGTGAAACCAAGTCTTCTTGACACCTCACGACCCTCATACAACCACAATAGAGTTGAAAGGTAAGCCAATTCGGCCCTCCTCTATCATTTTTGGTCGGAGTTAGAGAGAGAAAGTATGAAACGTCACTAATAGATTTCTCCCTCGATTTAATGTCAAATGTAGAAATTCTTGATCCTAGAAGGAACCTCAGAATTAAAGCAACCTTCCCAGATAGAGAGCTCAGACCGCTGTACCTCTGATGATAAGCTTTCGAAGCTTTCTCTCTCTACGAATTATTTTCTGGCGAAGCTCTGTTTGAGCTTGTATCGACCTCAATTCATGCGATTCAAAGCTCAATTGAATGGTATGGAAGAGTAGAAGTTGATTTATACCTCTAATTGAAGTAAATTACCCTGATTCAATGGACAATTTGAAGAAATTAAATTTAGTTAGTTTAAAAGGGGGAAATTGGGGGAAAAATTTTGGGAAAATTGGGAATTTCAAAAAATTGAGGGACCTCTGTGCAATTTCTCAAAATTGAAGGCCAATTGGCCATGAGAAAGATGTTGAGGGACCAATTGGTCAATTTTTGAAACATTTCAGGTAAAATTACCATTTTTGGAAAGTAGGGGCAAAATGGTAATTTTTGAAAAGTTGGGGACCAAATTGGAAATTTGGAAAACTTGAGCTCCCTATATAATTTTGAGTAAAATGAGGACTCAAAGTGAATTTTGGAAACCTTGGGACTCAAAATTGGGGAAAATTGGCCTTAGGGACCTAAAGTTAAGAAAAATGAACTTTAGGGACCTAGGTGTAATTTATCGATAATTTGTAAGCCTAGGCTTTTATGCCAAACCGTAATTGATCAGGCTTCCTAAATCGTTTATGGAAAGTGTGATCAGAATGAAAGTAAGAGAAAGTTCGTGTCGACTTGGAAAACCAATCGATGACGAAGACGTCACAATTATTCGGTGAGTGGACATATTTACATCATACCCGGTCGGGATGGTGAGCACTTTATAAACGAAAAAACCACATGTGAGTGAGACTTTAACATCATACCTAGTTGGGGTGATGGACGATTTAAGCTAAAACCTACTTACTATTTGTAAGTAGAGAAAATCATACCCGGTTGGTATGATGAACTTCCTTGAAGGAAGGAGAAACCTGCTTGCCGGTTGTAATTGGAGATATCATCACACCCGATTGGTGGATGAAGTGGAAAATATATTTGTTTCAGAAGTGTTCTCCTTTTAATGTGTGCCAATGCTCAAACCATTTGGTAGACTATAAACCCCACTCTTTGGAGTTAAGGAAAACCTGGAAAAGAACCGATCAAATTGAGTGAGAAAACTAAACTGATTCACAAACCCAAACATCAAGGAATGGGAAATTGGAAAATTTACTACATCTAAGTGACCCAAAATGATTCATAAACCTTGGAAAAGAACCTTAGGACAAATTATGAGAGAAAAACCAGACCGATTCGGGTGAACCAGATCCAAACTAGATTGAACCAGTTTATGAACTTAGCCAATTTATGAACCAGAACTGATAGAGAGAGGGCAAACCGGAAAATTTATGGATCCCAAGTGACCTAAAGAGTCAAATAAGTCATGAAAAAGGACTTTAGGATGAATGGAGGATGAAAACCAAACCAGTTCAAGTGAACCGTATCCGAATCGAATTGAACCGGTTTGACCGGTTTGAACCACTATTGAACCAGATTCTAAATTTATTTGTCTAGGTGGCTTAGAAAATTCCAATTTGAGAATTGAAGCCACCATTTGATAGATAATGAATTTAGAAAATTTTAATTTTGAAAAACTCGGTCGAATTGGGCTTTAATCAGCCGGTTTTAGCTTTGAACCCGGTTCGGACAGGCCCGGAACAGTATCGTCTTCTTCCTTCAGATGACAACACTGTTCACTCATCGAAAAATCAAACCAACACTAATGAAGAGGAAAATTTTCCATTTAATACATTTCTGGCCATCAATGACTTTCATAAAGGTATGAAACAGACGACTAACGAGTCCTCGAGGTCCCTATATAAAGAGCCCGTCTACTTTCATCTTCTCCACACATGAAAACTTCACTCTCTCTCAACTACTTAGTTTTCTGGAGAAGTTCGGACGAGAGCTCTGATATAGGGTCTTTTCTGAGCCAAAGAAGGTATGGTCGGGTTATTTAGAACTGTGGAGAAGTCAACTACACGGTGGTAGTCTCCAATCACTCCGAGGGTCACTAGAAAAGCACTGGCATGAGTGAATAGTGATGTAGCTCCTGTGAACCGAAGCTTCCGTGTTTCTGTCAAGCTAAAATCGGCCAATTCGAGCCCTCCTCAGGCCAAACAAAGCCCTCCCAACACCTCCTTAGCCCTCCTATGGCCAAATTAGAACTGAAATGTAGGCCAATTTGCCTCCCCTCTATAATTTACAACCGGTGGTGGAGAGAGAACCGACAGAATTTCGATGATAAAATTCTCACTCAATTTGGCATCAATTGATGCAATTCTTGATCCTAGGAGGAACCACAAGAAGAGAGCTATTTGTCCAGAATAAAAGCTCGGATTGCCGAGCCACCAACGGTAAGCATTCAAAGCTTTCTCTCTCTACATTTTGTTTTCCGGCGGATCTTCATTTGAGCTTGTTCCGGTGTCAAATCATGCGATTCAAAGTGCAATTGATTCGTATGAAGATGTAGGAACTCCAATTTAACTCAATTCCAACAATTAAACTTGCTTAATTGGTCAATTTGATGAAATCAAATTCGGCTGTGTTAGAAAGTTCAAATTGGGGGATATTTGTGGATTTCGAAAACTTGAGGGATTAAAATGTAATTTTATTAAATTGAGGGCCAATTGGGCATGATAAGAGTGTTGGGGGGATCAATTGAGCATAATTTGGAATTTTTGGGGTAAAACTTACCATTTTTGTAATGGAGGGGGGGGCAAAATGGTAATTTTGGAAAAATTAAGGACCAAATTGGAAATTTGGAAAACTTGAACCCGTTTTGGTGAAGTTGCATAAATTGAGGTCCCAAGGAGAATTTTAAATGTTTTGGGACTCAATTTAGGGAAAAACCGACAATTGGGACCTAAAGTAAAAGAAAAGAACTTTAGGGAGCAAATTGCAACTATTTGAAAAGTTAGATGTTTTTAGTCATTCATAATGAATGAAGGCCATCAAGCCAAATGATAATTAACATAGATGTTCATACGATGTAGGAACAAGAGATATCGGGAATGCCAACTGAGACAAGGCTCGCAAGGGACGAAAGCCGAATTAGAGAAAATACACTGTACGATCGGGTGAGTGAGATATTTAATATCATACCCGGTTGGGATGATAAGCACTTTATAAATGAAAACTCACTGCTAAGTGGTATTTTAATCATGACATATGAGAGGAGTGATGTGAAAATCACACTGAAAAACTCGTTACCGGTTGTAAGTAGAGCATACCCGGTTGATATGATGAAACTTCCTAAAAGGAAGTGGAAAACTCGCTTGTCAGATTTTAGCGGAGATATCCTCATTCCCGCTTGGTATGATGGACAAATGAAAAGTTTATTTTGTCGGAAGTGCTCTCCCCTGACTATGTGCCACTGTTTAAACTTTTTGGGAGACCTTCTTGATGGGAGCTCGAATAGCTCGTATAGGCCGGAGGCCTCGGTTTTGAAACTTGGGGGCTAATATGCCCGATTTTGAAAATCTCGAACAGTGGGCCCCAGGCTAGTTAGCATGAGTATGCTAGACTCCTTATTTTCTATTAAAAACCTTTCATTTTCAATTTCAGTTTTTATCACCATTTCTTATTACCACGGAGTGTCATCACCCGACACACATCCTTCATCATGAAGGTAAAACACACAATCGCGAGCTAGCCTATCCACTGAACACACTTATGGCGTCGGAGCGACTTTACCGACCACCTAGATGAAAGTATGTCCAAATCTACCCTGAGAATGAGTGGATGCTCACGACATTCGACCCTCAACCTCATAACAAATCTCCGTGTCCGTATGAATACAAAGACCTCATCTTGTCCCCACCCTGGTCTCATGCGCTTGAAGCTACTTCGAGCTTCACAAGACTTCTGGTACGACTAACTACCCTTATATCCACTAGGTCGTCGAGAGCTCTAGGACACATCACCACCCCTCTTGGGCGTCTTGAAGGTCCCGTAAACAAAGTGCATGTACAATCAACATTTTTTCACATAATGCCATATAATTTGTGGTGCCACTGGTCCAATGGCCCCGACCCTCAGCTCGACCTGCAACTATTTGTCTTGACTAGTCCGGAGACCTGTGATGTCGCACTACCACTAGTTGACTGTGTATGTCAGTCCTGTCTTGGTACCATGGACAAACAATTCATTACTTAAGTTTTCATGGCATATTAATCATTTTTGTTTATGGGCTCCTGCTCGTGCCAACTAGTCTAGTGTCTAGTGTTCGAGATTTTCAAAATTGGGCATATTAGCCCCCAAGTTCCAAAACCGAGGCCTCTAGCCTTTATGAGCTATTCGAGCTCCCATCAAGAAGGTCTCCCAAAATGTTTATGCAGTTGCACACAGTTAGGGGAGAGAACTTACGAAAAAATGTACTTTTCAATTGTCCATCATATCAACCGAGTATGAGGACATCTTTGCTCATAATCGATGAACGAATTTTCCACTTCCTTTGATGAAGTTTCATCATACCAACCATGTATGATCTACATACAACTGGTAAGTAGTTTTTTCATTTAATTTCCATAGCACTCCTCTCAGGTATGATGATTAAAATACCATTTAATAGTGGGTTTTCATTTTCGTGGCGCTTATTATCCTAATCGGGTTTGATAATAAAAAATCCACTCTCCCGTTAATATAGTGAACTCCTCTCGACTGGTTCTTTATATTTCACACGAGCTCATCCTTGGTGGCGTTTCTAGTATTTCGTGTTCCTACACGATATAAACATCTTTGTTCGTTATCCGTCAATCTAATAACCTCTATTCATTCCTACTAAATGAGAAAACAAAAATTTTTATTTAATTGCAATTAGGTCCATAAATTTATTTTTCTTTAACTTTATGTCCCTAATACTGGTTTTTCATCAAATCGACTCCCAAAACTTTTAAAATTCACCTTGTGACCTCAATTTATTCAATTTCACAAAAAGGGGTTCAAGTTTCCCAAATCTCCAATGTCCCCCATTTTTTTTCCAAAATTATCATTTTGCCCTTCCTTTAGAAAAATGGTAAGTTTTAACCCAAAAATTCTAAAATTTGCTCAATTGGTCCTCTAACACTCTTGTCATATCCAAATGGCCCTCAATTTCATAAAATTGCATTTTGGTCCCACAAATTTTTGAAATCCCAATTTCCACAATTTGAACTTCCCAATTCAATCGAATTTGATTAAATCAAATTAACCGATCAAACAAGTTTAATTGTTGTAATTGAAATTAAATTAGAGTTTCTACATCTTCATATGATTCAGTTGCACTTTGGATCACAAGTTTTGACACTGGAACGAGCTCAAACGGAGCTTCACTGGAAAATAGAACATAGAGAGAGAAAGCTTTAATTGCTCATAGTCGGGGGCACGACGGTTCGAGCTTCCAATCTAGGTATATAGCTCTCCTCTTGAGGTTCCTCCTAAGATTAAGAATTGAATCAATTGATGCCGAATTGGGTGAGAATTCTATCATCAAAATTCTATCAGTTCTCTCTCTAGCACCAATCGAAAATTATAAAGGGAAGTCGAATTGGCTTACCTTTCAGTTCTAATTCGGCCGTTGAAGGGCAGAGGAGATATTGGAAGATCTTGATTTGGCATGAGGAGGGCTCAAATAGGCTGATTTTAGCTCGGTTGAAATAGGGTAGCTTCAGACCGCCGGAGCTGCTTCACTGTTCGATCACGCCAGCGCTTCTCCAATGACCCTTAGAGCGAATGGATACTACTACCATGTAGCTGACTTCTCCCTAGTTCTAAGGAACCCGACCACGCCTTCTTTGACTAAAAAAAGACCCTATATCAAAGCTTTAGTTTGAGATTTGCCGTAAAACTAAGCAACTCAGAGAGAGTGAGGTTTTTTGGTGTAAAGAGGATGAATGGAGAGTGGCTCTTTATATATGGAGCTCGGGGACTCGTCCACCATCCGTTTGGCACCTTTATGATAGTAATTGATGGCCTGAAATGTACTGAATGGAAGTGTTTCCTCTTTGCCAGCGCTGCTTTGATTTTTCGGTGAGTGAACACTCTTCTTCCTTCTTCTTTCTGAACCAGACTAAACTGGTCTAAATCGAGTTCAAAGCATAAATCGGTCGGTTGACCCCTGATTCTACCAAAATTTTCAAATTTAAAATTTCTAAATTCATTTTCTATCCAATGGTTGTCTCAAATCTCAAATTTGAATTTTTAAACCAAATAGAAAAATGAATTTAGCATCCAGTTCAATAGTGCTTCAAATCGGTTCAGATACAGTTCACCTGAATCGGTTTGGTTTTTATCCCCCATTCATCCTAAATTTGTTTTTCATGACTTATATGACTCTTTAGTTGACTTGGGATCCACAATTTCCTCGGTTTGTCCTCTGTCTATCGGTTTCGATTCATAAACTGGTTCAATCGGGTTCGGATCCCGTACACCTGAACCGGTTTGGTTTTTCTCTCCCAATTGGTTCTAAAGTTCTTTTCCAAGGTTTATGAACCTTTTTGGGTCACATGGGAGTTGTAATTTCTCCAATCTGCCCATTTCTCAATAATCAGTTTTGTGATCTAGTTTGGTTTTCTCACTCGGTTTGAACAGTTCTTTCCTAATTTTCCTTAACTCCAAAGAGCGAGGTTTACCCGTTACTTATTCTCCCTAAGAGTGGGGCATTCCCTTGCAAAGTGCCCCACTTGTCCTCATCTGATGAAGGATTAAAATGCACCTTAGTGGTACCTCTGGCACCAAGGACAGTGACTGCTCCTTTGTAGTATGGTGGGGATTACCTCCCCTTGAGGTGGGTGCACTACCTTCCTCCTTGGAAAACCCTTCTTGTTTCCCCACTTAGGACAACTTTGCTCCTTCCGTCCCCCATGGCAACCTTGGCCTCTATCCTCCTTTCAGTTGGCCAGCTCCATCTAACAACATCAGGTTTGCACTAGATGCTCACATTCGTGGGCCATACTCATTATGGCTGTCGGATCCGTCGGGCCTCCTAGCACTTCCATTCAGTCATGTATGTCCATATTGAGACCGTCCATGTCACGCCTTGACCCGGTTTGGTCGGATCCCCGTGATCAACTCGCCACTCTCCCAGTTTATTAAAGGGTTTCCCCTTATTGTAAACTGTAAAGAGTAAGGCGTCCTTTAACTTGTACCTTTTTCCTGGAATAGCATAATCAAAACTGTATGAAATTTAAAACATTACATACCTATTTTACAGGCATCTTAGTTGACGATCTTTAAGGGGAGGCTTTCCAGGATTTCCTAAAAGGGATATAAGGGAGGGGGTGAGTACGACTGCTCAGTGAATGGGTTTTTAAAAGCTTTTGACTTTTAAGAAAAATATTTATATGGAGTGTGCCAGACTCCTTTGTTTTAAAAAATCCCATCATTTAAACATTTGGATTTTTTCATTATTTCTTAGTTACCACGGTGTGTCATCACCCAACACACATCCTTCATCATGAAGGTTACAGACATTCGCAAGTCAGTATCACTACTGAACCCGCTAGTGGCTTCGGAGCGACTTTTCCTGCCACCCGGATAGAAGTATGAGCACTTCTACCCTAGGAATGAGTGGATGTACGTGACATCCTACCCACAATCCCGAAATCACTTCTTCATGTCCGTATGAGGACAGAGACCTCATCCTGTCCCCACCTCAGTCTCATGCGCTTCGTGCTACTCCAGATTTTGCACAGACACCTGGAACGACGAACTGCCCTTAAGTCCCTAATGTCGGTTTTTCCTCAAATTGAGTCCCGTAACTTTTAAAATTTATTGTGGGACCTCAATTTATTCAATTTCACCAAAAAAGGGTTTAATTTTTCAAATTTCCAATTTGGTTCCCCAATTTTTCCAAAATTACCATTTTGCCCTTCTTTCACAAAAATGGTAAGTTTTTCCCCAAATTTTCCAAAATTCCTCAATTGGTCCTCCAACATTATTTTCATACCCAATTGACCCTCAATTCCATAAAATTGTATTTTGGCCCCTTTGAATTTCAAAAATCCCCAAATTTTTCCCAAATTTCAACTCTTCAACACTACAGAATTTGATTTCATCAAATTAACCGATCAAACACTTCTAATTATTGAAATTGGAGTTTAAATTGAGTTTTTGTTTGTTCATACGATTCTAAGAAACTTTGAATCGCATATTTTAACGTCGGAACGAGCTCAAACGAAGCCTTGCCAGAAAATAGATTGTAGAGAGAGAAAGCTTCGATTAATCACCAGTGAAGGCACGACAGTCCGAGCTTTCGATCTAGGTAGATAGGTCTCGCCCTGAGGTTCATCCTAAAATCAAGTATTGTATCAATTGATGCGGAATTGGATTAGAATTTTGTCATTGAAATTCGATCGACTCTCTCTCTAGCACCGATCGAAAATTATAAAGGGGAGCTGAATTGGCTTACCTTTCAGTCCTAATTCGGCCGTGGAAAGGCTGAGGAAGTGTTGGGAGGGCTTGGTTTGGCCTAAGGAGGGCTTGAAATGGCCGATTCCAGCTTGGCCGAAATAGGGCAGCTTCGGTCCGCCAGAGTTGCTTCACTATTCCATCATGTCGGTGCTTCTCCAACGATTCTCGGATTGACTGGAGTTTGCTATCAGATAGCTGTCTTCTCCCCGGTTATAAAGAGCCCGACCTTTGTTCAAGTCGAAGCTCTATTTCGAGCTTTACCGAGAAATGAAGTAGTAGAGAGAGAGAGAAAAGTGTTCAGGTGTGAGGAGAATGAAATGGGGATGACCTCTTTATATAGTCGTAAAACTCGTGTATTAAATGGGCGAGATTTATTACTAGTATTAATATTGCCATAAATTATTGGTATTAATTCCAATAATTTAATTTCGGTATTAATTCCAATAATTTAATTTAATTTCGGTATTAAATTATTTGTATTAATTCCAATAATTTAATTTAATTTCGGTATTAAATTATTTGTATTAATTCCAATAATTTAATTTAATTTCGGTATTAAATTATTTGTATTAATTCTAATAATTTAATTTAATTTCGGTATTATATTATTTGTATTAATTCCAATAATTTAATTTATGTATTAAATTATTGGTATTAATTTCAATAATTAAATATATATTAATTGATAGCTATTTATGATAAGCCGTTGGCAAAAAAATTTTTGACCGAAATTTCGGGTTATAAAAAATCATACTTCCGAAGAGGTCGCCCGTTCTCACACTACTCTCAGGTAAGCATGCTTAACTTTGAAGTTCTTATGGAATCTAGTTCACCTGAACCAATTTGGTTTTTGTTTTCTAGTTTGTCTTAAGTTTCTTTTCCAATGTTTAATAAATCCTTTGGATCAACCGAAAGTTGTAAATTTTCATATTGCTTATTCCCAAATGTAAACTGGTTTGGTTTTCTTATTCGGTTTAACCGGTTCTTTTCTCGGTTTTCCTTAACTCAAATGTGCGGGGTTTACAGTCCGTGAATCATGGGTAAATATTTTTAGGGCCGGGTAGGTCGAGGGCAAAGGGTCTTAACTTGTTGAACTTGGTTTCATATTCAAATATAGAGTTAATCCTTTTTTCGAGTCAAAGGAAGTCTTTTCTTCTTGTTGATTAAATGCAGAGCTAGGTATTTCTCTGTATACCTCTACTCGAATTGCTCCCAGGTGGGGGTGGTGGTATGTAGGCTTCTAACATTATCTCACCACCTATTTGAGCTCACTTATGAGAAAAACACTGCCAAGATTACTGTAAACCCCGCCCTTTTGAGCTAAGGAAAATCGGGAAAAGAACCGGGTGAGAAAAATTGAACCGGTTCACAAAACTGATCATTTGTGAACGGGAAATTTGGGAATTTACAACTCCCGGGTGATCTAAATGGTTCATAATACCAAGGAAAAGAACATTAGGATTAATTGGAAGAGAAAAATCAGACTGGTTTGGATGAATCGGATCCAACTGGATTGAACCGGTTTATGAACCGAGTCGGTTCATGAATCAGAACCGATAGAGAAGAGGCAAATTAGTGAAATTCAACTCCCTTGTGCTCCAAAAAAATTTATAAACCTTGGGAAGGAACCTTAGAACAAAGTGGGAGGGGAAAACTAGATCAGTTCGGGTGAATTGAACCCAAACCCGATTAAATCGGTTTAAGAACCGAGCCGGTTTATGAACCAGAATCTATAAAGAGATGGTAAACTGGGAATTTTATGGACCCTAAGTGACCCAAGGAGTCACAAAAGACATGGAAATGGACTTGAGAAGGAATTGGGGATGAAAACTAAACTAGTTCAGGTGAACCTGATCCGAACCGGTTTGGATCGGTTTGAACCACTATTGAGCCAGATCTTAAATTCATTTTTCTAGTTGGCTTAAATAATTCATATTTGAGATTTGAGACCACCATTGGATAGAAAATGAATTTAGATGAATTTAGAAATTTTTAGATTTGAAAAACTTGGTCGAATGAGGTGTGAACCGACCGGTTTAAGCTTTGAACCCGATTATGACCGGTCCGGTCTGGTTTGGAACAGTGTCATCTTGTTCCTCAGTATGGCAATACTGTTTATTCACCAGAAAATTGAAACAGCACTGACGAAGAAGAAACACTTCCGTTCGGTACGTTTCTGGTCTTCAATGCCTGTTATAACGGTGCCAAACGGACGACCAACGAGTTCCCGAGCTCCCTATATAAAGAGCCCCTCCCCATTCATCCTCTCCACACTTGAAAAGCTTACTCTCTCTAAGTTGCTTAGTTTTCTAGTGAAGCTCAAACCAGAGCTCTGATATAGGGTCTTTTTTACACCAAACAAGGCGAGGCTGGGTTCTTTAGAATCGGGGAGAAGTCAGCTACATGCATGTAGTCTCCATTTGCTTCGAGGGTCATCGGAGAAATGCCGACGTGATGAAATAGTGAATCAGCTCCGATGGATTGAAGCTGCCCTGTTTCAGTTGAGTTGAAATTGGCCATTTTGAGCCCTTCTCAGGCCAAACCAAGCCTTCCCAACACTTCCCCAGCACTTCCACGGTCGAATTAGGACTGAAAGGTAAGCCAATTTGTCTCCCCTCTACAATTTCCGGCCGATGCTAGAGAGAGAACTGGAAGAATTTCAATGATGAAATTCTAACTCAATTCGGCATCAATTGATGCGATTCTTGATTCTAGGATGCATCTCAGGATGAGAGTTATCTGCCCAGATCGAAAGCTCGGACCTCTGTGTCCTCATTGGTGAGTAATTGAAGCTTTCTCTCTCTACAGTCTGTTTTCCGGCGAAGCTTCGTCTCAGCTCATTCCGACATTAAAACTCACGATTCAAAGTTCTATGGAATCATATGAACATAGAGAAACTCAATTTCAACTTCAATTTAAATAATTAGAGGTGTTTGATTGGTCAATTTGATGAAATCAAATTCGACTATGTTAAAGAGTTGGAATTGGGGGAAATTGGGGATTTGAGAAAATTTGAGGGACCAAAATGAAATTTCCTAAAATTAAGGGTCAATAGGGCATGGTAAAAATGTTAGTAGGCCAATTGAGGAATTTTAGAATTTTTGGGGTGAAACTTACCATTTTTGTAAAGGGAAGGGCACAATGGTAATTTTGGATAGTGAAAACATAGTTTTGTCGGATGTGTTCTCCCCTGACGGTGTGCCAATGCTTAAATAATTTGGGAGACCTTCTCGATGGGAGCTCGAATAGCTCTTATAGGCCGGGGGCCTCGGTTTTGGAACTTGGGGGCTAATATGCCCGATGTTTTGAAAATCTCGAATAGTGGGCCACATGCCAATGGGCACGAGTAGGAGCTTGTAAACGAACATAATATATGTTCCATAAAACTTTAATAAGAGAATTGTATGTCATGGTACCATGGCTGGTCCGACACTCTCTATCAACTAGCAGTAGTGCGACATGACTGGTCTTCGGACCAGTCAAGACAAATAGCTGTAGGCTGATTTGAAAGTTGGAACCGTTGGACTAATGACACCACAGATTACATGGCATAATAAAAAAACATTGTTTGTGCATGCACTATGAGTGCGGGATCATCAAGATGCCCATGAGGGTTAGTGATGTGTCCTAAGGGCCCTGGACGACTCGGTGAGTATAAGGGCTGTTCGTCGTTCCAGGTGACCGTGCAAAATTTGTAGTAACACCAAGCGCATGAGACCAGGGTGGGGATGGGATGAGGTCTTTGTCCTCATAACGGACATGGAGAATTTATTCCAGGAATGAGGGTTGGATGTCACAAACATCCACTCATTCTTAGGGTAAAAGTGAACATAGTTCTATACAGGTGGCCGGTAAAGTTGCTCCGAAGCCACAAGTGTGTTCAGTGGTCGTGCTGACCTACAAATGTGTGTAACCTTCATGATGAAGGATGTGTGTTGGCTGATGACACACCGTGGTTAAAAAGAAATGGTGATAAACCCGAGATTTCAAATGAAATGGTTTTGAAATAAAGGAGTCTGGCACACTCCAATAATAAATGATTTCTTAAAAGTCTAAACTTTTGAAAACCCATTCACTAAGTAGTCGTACTCACCCCCTTCCTTATATCCCTTTCAGGAGATTTCAGAAATCCTACCCTTAAAGACCATAAACTAAGACGCCTGTGATTCAAGTATGATAAATCCAAATTATTATGCAATTTTGTTTATGTTATTTCTGTTTGAGGTGCAGGTTTAAAGGACGCCTTACTCTCTACGGTCTATAGTAAGGGGAAACCCTTTAATAAACCGGGAGAGTGGCGGGTTGATCACGGGGATCTGACCAAACAGGGTCGGGGCATGACAATTGCCATATCCTCTAGTTAAATCCAAATTGTACCCATGTGTTTCTTGATGATAGCCAGCCAGTCCATAGTAACTCCGTCATCCTTCTCTCCTAGAAATGGTTTACATCCCAATAGATGGAGGGTTTTGAGGCATTTGGGGAATTTGACTTGAGGAGGAATCTTAGCAGGAGAAGGAGGGGATTGTACTTCCTCGGGCTCTGCTTGAGAGTTGGTGTCCACCTTAGGGATGAGGTTGGGCCGTCCAAACACTCGGGTGAACTCCTCGTACAGACTCTGATGCTCCGAGCTTATTCCAGTTGGAACTGTCTAGGCTTCGAGGGAAGTTTCCACAGGGATGGTGTGTTGGGTGGTGTGAGTGATTGTGACTCTAGTTCTCTTGGTTCCTCTTTTGGAAGCCATCTATAAATTTTAAAAATTATTCATCTTTGTTACTATGTTATATAGTCTTGATAATGCATTCTAGGAAATAAGCTCTAATTCCACTCAAGTTGTCATGCCCCGACCCGGTTTGGTCGTATTCTCGTAAGCAACTCGTCACTCCCTTCGGTCTATAAAGGGTTTCACCCTTCTAAACCGCAAGGTGTAAGGCGTCCTTTTTCCTAGAATAACATTATACAAAACTGAATATATTAAAATGATCATAACTGACTTATAGTTTAATTACAGGAGTGTCTTTAAGGTTAGTTTTCCTCTGTTACCTAAAAAGGGGTAAAGGGAGCGGGTGATTTCTACAACTAAATGAGCGGCTGTTGGGAGTGAGTTTTCGAAAATATTTCCTATTAATCAAAACCATGCCAAGGTTAGTATTTCCTTTTTAAAGGCTTTCCTCAAACTCAAATTTCCAGAACTCTTTTTCCATTTCCATATTATGTGTATTTAGTTCTCCCCTTACCTCGGGAGGCGTTTAACAAACAAACACATGCCCTTCATTAGGAAGGGTATATAGATTCGTAAGGTAGTCCCAAACTACACCCACTTGGGGACTAGCGTGACTTTGTTGTCCACTCCTAGTAGAAGCTCATCTACTTCTACCTAGAGTTTGAGTGAACATCTCAAACATTTGACCCTTAGACCCAAATGCCACTTCGTGTCCGTGTGAGGACGAGTCCTCATCCTATCCCCACCCCGGTCTCAAGCGCAAGAAGCTCCTAGAGCTTCATGACTGTTTGGCACAACAAACGACCCCATCACTACCTCGTGGGGTGTCTTGATGGTCCCAATCCTTAAGTGTATGCACAAACAAAAGTTTTCATATAGTTATCCATCCTCTTTGGTGCCATCGATCCAACGACCCAAACATTCAACCCAAAATGCAGCTCTTTGTCTAGGCTAGTCCGTCGACCTGGCCCTAATGCACTACCACCAGTCCATCAAGCATTGACGGTCCTGACTTGATCTCGCGGTGTATCACACAATCAATTCCATTTTAATTAGGAGTTTCATGGCTCTTCCTCATCATGTTTGTTTACAAGCTCCTGCTCGTGCCCAATGACATTGGACCAATTACACGTGTTTTCCAAAACCGGGCGTTGAGCCCTATGAGTTCAAAAACCGAGGCCCCTAGCCTATTTGAGTTGTTCTAGCTCCCATCAAGAAGGTCTCCCAAATATTTCAAGTAGTTGTCACATAGTCAGGGGAGAACACACCAATCGGGTGTGATGATGGATCCGATTACAACCGGTAGGCAGTCTTCTCCTTTCTGTAAGGAAACTCATCATACCAATCAGGTATGATGTTGGTTCAAGGCTACTCATAACCGATAAGTTGGTTTAATTAGTTAAAATAGTACTCATCATCCCAACCAGGTATGACGTTAAATATTTCCACTCACCTGTTGACTATGACGCGTTCATCCCTAGTCAGCTTCCAAGTCCACACAAGCTTTTTCTTGTCGGCGTTGTAGTCTCACATGTCCCTACATGATTTGGGTATTGATTATCAATAAAGATTTGACATGAGAGCCTCCGTTTTCTTATGTATGAGCGACTAAGCCCAAATTTTTGGTTTAATACACTTAGGTCCCTGAAGTTCATTTTTCTTGACTTTAGGTCCATAATGCTAAGTTTTTCCCAAATTGAATCCCAAGGCTTCTAATATTCTCTTTGTATCCTCAATTTACTCAAAATTGTGTAAGGGCTCAAGTTTTCCAAATTTCCAAATTTATCCCCAATTTTCCAAAAATTACGGTTTTGCCCCTACTTTCCAAAAATATCCATTTGCCCCAAAGCTTTCAAAAATTGACCAATTGGTCCCCAACATCTTTCTCATTAAGAATTGACCTTCAATTTTGAGAAATTGCATGGAGGTCCCTCAAGTTTTCGAAATCCCCATTTTCCCCCAATTTCTTCCCTTGTTTTTGACTGAATTGGATTTATTCAAATTTGCCGTTCAATTGGTGTTAATTTCTCCAATTAGTGGCATGGGTTTGATTTCTACACTTCCATATGATCAAATGTAGCTTTGAATTGTAGAATTTGAGTCCGAAATGAGGGTTGAGCTTATCCTCTTCAGAAAATGCCCATGCCGGAGAGAATATTTCTTCACCGAAGAAGGAAAGTTTTTTAACCGATGAAAAGTGTTATCATCCTAAGGAAGAAGACGCACTATTCAGAATCGGACTGGTTCGGTCCGACCGGGTTCAATGGCAAAAATTGGACGGTTCAAGTTCAATCCGACTAGTTTTCTCAAATCTAAAAATTTCTAAATTCATTTACTATCCAATGGTGGCTTCAATTTTCCAATTTGATCACTTTAAGCCACCAAGAAAAATGAATTTAGAGATCGGTTCATGGATAGTTTAAACTGGTTCAATCTAGTTTAGGTCTGGTTCACTCTAAACCGGTTTGGTTTTCTCTTCCAAATTGTTCCATGGTTCTTTTCCATGATTTTTTTTAACTCTTTGAGTCACTTGGAATTCTTCAATTTCCCATTTTACCCTTTCTTTACCGGTTTCAGTTCATTAACTGGTTTGATTCTCTTTTGAATCGATCGGTTCTTTTTCTAGTTTTTTATTTTTAAAGGAACGAGCTTTACAAAATTGTTCCACGTGTGCGAGCTTCACACGTGTGAATTTCCCATGTGGAAAGCTGTAATTGGTTGGTGTTGTTGACGTAGCGTCCTACTTAGTAGCCTAGTTAGCCTTTGACTCGCTGGCCGGACATGTGGCAGCCTCACATTGGCTGATCCCTCCAATGTGGCTGCTGCCAGATTTTGTTAACCATTAACCATGACACATGGCATCCTTTGATTGACTGTTTTAAATGTGTCGGATTTCCCTTCTAACATGCAATGCCATTGCCATGTGTTGACCTCTGATTGGCGGAGGCCATCCGACGTGGCGCTACCATGTGTTAACCTCCGATTGATCAGTCGTTTCTCCGACATCCTTTTCGGATGCTGTCATGGTACCTTTGCCACATGTTAGCTCTTAATTGGTCAGTCTTTGTTGATTGGGCCTTTCTGACATTGAACATTGACTGGGACACATGTCACTCTCCTATTGGTCGATCATTGCTGACATGGTTTTTAATCCTTTGACTGCTGATCGAGGACACGTGTCGCCTTCTGATTGGTCAGTGTTGACTGAGCGGCTGACTGGGTGCGCTTCTCCATCTATCGCATGCTGGTTGGTCGTGCCTGCTAACTGGATGCAAACCTGGCAACGGTTTGGTGACCGGTTGAACCGTTGATAGGTCCAATCCGACCAAGTCGAGTGACCCGAAATCGTGATTCGCCAGGTCGCCTGATTCAACTAATTTTTCAAAAAATTAAAATTTCTAAATTTATCTATTTTTTTCTACTTGATGGTGCCTTAAATTTTACAATTTTATATTTTTAAGCCATTTAGAAAAAGGAATCTTTGAACCAATTTTTCATGGTTCAACTCATTTCACTCCAGTTCAGGTCTAGTTAACCCCAAACCAGTATGGTTTTCACATCCAATCGACTTCATGGATCTTGTCCCTGATGTTTGGGTATCTGTTTCCCACTTCGAATTTCCCAAATTTCCACTTTGTCCCTTGTTGACTAATTCTAGTTTGTTTAGACTCTTAGTTTTTCTCTTGAAACATTCGATTCACTTTTTTGGTTCCCTTGGTCTAGGAGGATGGGCTTTACAACTCTCCTCACCTTTTAGGAGTTTTTTCCCCAAAACTCGTTATACGTTCCTCACATAGAGAGTGATTTCCTTTAAGGTCAACTTGGCTTCTGCTTCGATATGATGCCTCGGGGTACATCTATATTCTGGATGGATCCCTCATACCCGTCTGACCTTTAAGCATCTTTCTTTCTCCAGGTCATGGTCATTTATCATCCTGTTGTCTATTTCTGCCTCATTCCTAAGTGTGTGACCTGTCCATGTCATGTGATAAGGAAATTTTGGAATGATCCAGCTTCCCCTTCCCTATTATTTGAGCTTTTTCTTGCTCATTCACTTTTCCATAGCCAAATAACCCTAGGGGTACTTCTTCATTTATTTCTCTAGGCAACATGCATAATGGATTTCCTTTCTCCTCAAATGTGCGTCTAGTCCATGGAGCCATTCTGATCAGGTGGTCCTTCCCTTTTACCTAGGGAATTTTCCTATGTCTAAGTCATATGTCTCCCCGGGTAGAGCTCACCCTCTTGGGGTTTCATCAAAATGTTCATCATAAATTTTTGGGTTGTAAGTTAAAGAGGGTCTAATCGTCCCTGTCACGCCCCGACCAGGTTTGGTTGGATCCCCGTGAGCAACATGCCACTCTCTCTGTTTATTTAGGGTTTTCCCCTTTCTTTAATCTAGGAGGAGTAAGGAGTCCTTTAAACCTGCACGTTTCATGGAATAACATAAATCAAAACTGCATTAGCTTTAAACTTATAATACTTGTATCACAGGTGGAGTTTAACTTAAAGTCATTGGGTAGGCTTTGCTCGGGTTACCTGAAAGGGGTATAAGGGAGGGGGTGGCTTCAATGACTTAGTGAATGGATGTTTGAAGTATGACTTTTAGAAAATAGTTTTAATTGGAGTGTGCCAAACTCCTTATTTTCGTTTAAAACATTTCATCCTCAAATCTCAATTATCATAGTCATTTCTCATCATAATGGTGTGCTTATCAATCAACACATGCCCTTCATCATGAAGGGAACACGCATTCGTAGGGCAGTACGTCCACTGCACCCACTTGTGGCATCAAAGCGACTTTACCAGCCATCTAGATGGAAGCACGTCTACTTCTACCCTAAGAATGAGTAGATATACGCGACATCCGACCCTCAATCACATAAATAAAACTCTGTGTCCATAAGAGGACATAGACCTCATCCCGACCACACCCTGGTCTCATGCACATGAAGCTACACTAAGCTTGCAAGATTGCTGGCACGTTTAATTGCCCTTATATCCACCATGTCGTCTAGTAGCCCTAGGATGCATCACTACCCCTCTTGGGCATCTTGAAGGTCCTATAACTCAGTGCATGCACAAACCAATAATTTTCCACATAAGCCATTTAATCTATGGTGCCACTAGTCCAATGGCCCCGACCCTCGACTCGACCTGCAGCTGTTTGTCTCGACTGGTCCATTGACCTGTCATGTCGCACTATCGCCAGTCCATCGAGTATGTCGGTCCTGTCTTAGTACCATTGCCAAACAAATCATTCATTTCAAGTTTCAATGGCTTAAATTCATTTTTGTTTATGAGCTCCTGCTCATGCTAACTGGCCTTGAGCCCACTGTACGAGATTTTCCAAAATCGGGTATATTAGCACCTAAGTTCCAAAATTGAGGCCTCTGGCCTATCTGAGCTATAACCTTCCCTTGTTGCATCAATGCACATCCAAGTCCTTGTTCGGATGCATTACTATAGACGATGTACTCTCCCACATTAGGGTCAGGTCGGGAGAGTACCGATGTGGTTGTCAATCGAGTGTTTAACTCGAAGAAAGTCTTCTCACAACTTTCATCCCACTTATACTCAACCCCTTTCCTGGTGAGCCGAGTTAGAGTAGCTGCTATCTTAGAAAAGTTTTGCACGAACCGTCTGTAGTATCTTGCCAAACCTAAGAATCTCCGTATCTCTGAAGGATTCCTTGGAGCCTTCCAATCTAATATGGCTTCCTCCTTGGCTGGATCTACTTTGGCTCCCTCCTTGGACACTATATGTCCTAAGAATCCTTCCCCTTGTAGCCAAAACTCACACTAGGAGAATTTTGCATATAAGTGATTTTCCCTCAATATCTCCAAGGTGAGTGCCAAATGTTCATCATGCTCCAGCCTAGTTCATGAGTATATAAGAATTTTGTCTATGAACACTATCACAAACCTGTCCAAGTGTGGTTACACATGGTTCATCAAATCCATGAAGTCTGCATGGGCATTCATTAATCAGAACGACATCACTCTAAAATCATAGTGTCCATATAGGGATCAGAATGCCATCTTGGGAATGTCTTCTTCTCAGATTCTAAGTTGGTTATAGCTCGACTGAAGTTCTATTTTAGAGAAGTAAGCTGCTCTTTTTAATTGGTTGAATAGGTCATCAATCCACGAAAGTGGGTATCTGTTCTTGTGGGTGTCCTGGTTCAATTTCCTATAGTCTATGCACAGTCTCATGCTTCCATCCTTTTTCTTTACAAATAGGATGGGTGTGCCCCACGGAGACTGGCTAGGATGTATGAAGTCATTCTCTTATAATTCGTCCAATTGCTCCTTCAATTCCTTCAGTTTCACCGAAGGCATACGATATGGAGCTTGGGATATGGGGATTGTTCCTGGGATTATTTCTTTGGTGAACTCTACTCTTCCTAGGTGAGGTTGTATACCCTAGCTAGTACTCGTACTATAGCGTCTGGCATGGGATTCCTGGGGTTCCCTTGAGGTGGTCCAAGGATATTCCTTTGCTTATTCTCCCTAAGAGTGATCGAGACAGAATTCTTCCTGGAGGAAAATGCCAAACAGTGATGGGACAATGTCTGAAACCTGCATATCTCCACCCCTACCTGCGAACAGCTTGAAAAGAGGTACTCAGAGGAGTACCTAGCACCACATTTAATTAATGAGAAGAAGAAGGAGTTCATCATACTTCGGCAAGGGCTTAACTCCATATCGGAATAAGAAACAAGCTTCATCTAGTTAAGACCCTTTGCTCCTGACCTAGTTGGATTGGCAGACATATGCCAGCGGTTCATAGACGATCTCAATATAGACATACGAGACTGTATGTAAGTACTTGGATGCTCCATGGACCTAGCGGTAGTAATCAGTATGGCTCATGAGTGTGAGCGATTGGTTTAAACCCAACGTCGTCAGATGGAGCAAACGACCTGGAAGGAGGATAACGGTCAAAACCATTAGGGAGGACGGAAGGAGCATAATGGTTCAAAATGGGGGGATACAATGGCATTTCAAAGGAGAAAGGACATGCCACCACCTCCCTAGAGATAAGTCCCCACCTTGCTTCAAGGAAACCCTCGTTGTCCTAGGTGTCAAAGAAAGTATGAGGGAGCACGCTTGACCTACTTTGCATGCGGACAAGTGGGGCACTTTGCAAAGGACTGCCCCACTCTTAGGGAGAATAAGCAAAGGAATATCCTTGGACCATCTCAAGGGAACCCCAGGAATCCCATGCCAGACGCTATAGTACGAGTACGAGCTAGGGTATACAACCTCACCTAGGGGGGGTGAGTTCAACGACTCAGTGAATATGTGTATAAAGTATGACTTTCAAAAAATAGTTTGAATTGGAGTGTGTGAGACTCCTTATTTTCCTTTAACACATTTCATCCTCAAATCTCAATTTTTATAGTTATTTCTCATCAGAGTGGTGTGTTTATCAATCAACACACGCTCTTTATCATGAAGGGAACACATATTCGTAGGGCAGCATATCTACTACACCCACTTGTGGCATTGGAGCGACTTTACTGGCCACCTAGATAGAAGCATATCCACTTGTAACCTAAGAATGAGTGGATGTACACGACATTCGTCCCTAAATCCCATAAATAAAACTTCGTGTGCGTATGAGGACAGAGACCTCATCCCAACCCCACTCTAGTCTCATGCGCATGAAGCTAGTCGAGTTTCCAAGACTGCCGGCACGACTAACTGCCCTTATCTCCACCTTGTCGTCCAGTAGCCCTAGGACACATCACTACCACTCTTGGGCGTCTTGAACGTCCCGTAACTCAGTGCATGCACAAAACAACAATTTTCCACACATGCCATTTAATATATGGTGCCACTGGTCCAACGGTCCCGACCCTAGACTCGACCTACAACTGTTTGTCTCGACTGGTCCATCGACCTGTCATGTCGCACTGCTACCAGTCCATCGAGTATGTCGGTCCTGTCTTGGTACCATGGCCAAACAAATCATTTATTTTAAGTTTTCATGGCTTAAATTCATGTTTGTTTATGAGCAGTATGAGATTTTCCAAAATTGGGCATATTAGCACCCCAAGTTCCAAAACCGAGGCCTTTGGCCTATCTGAGCTATTCGAGCTCCTGTCAAGAAGGTCTCCCAAAACATTTAAGCAGTGGCACACAGTCAGGGGAGAGCACTTCCAAAAAAAAATAAACTTTTAGCCGTTCATCTCACCAATCGGGTAAGAGGACATCTCCGCTTATAATCGATAAGCGGGTTTTCTACTTCCTTCCATGAAGTTTCATAAGACAAACTGGGTATTAGCTACTTACAACCGTTAAATAGTTTTTTTGTGTAATTTCCACATCGCTCCTTTCAGTTGTGATGGTTAAAATACCTCATAGCAGTGGGTTTTTATTTCCGAGGTGCTTATCATCCCTGCCGGGTATGATATAAAAATACCACTCACCCGTTAATGATGTGAATTCTTCTTTACCAGTTCTTTATCTTCGCGTGAGCTTGTCCTTGCTAGCGTTCCCGATACTTCGTGTTCCTACACGATATGAACATTGTCACGCCTCAACCCGGTTTGGTTGGATCCCTGTGATCAACTCGCCACTCTCCCAGTTTATTAAAGGATTTCCCCTTATTGTAGATCGTAAAGAGTAAGGCGTCCTTTAACCTGCACCTTTTCCTGGAATACCATAATCAAAACTAAATAAAATTTTAAACTTTACATACGTGTCTTACAAGCGTCTTAGTAGATGGTCTTTAAGGGTAGGCTTTCTGGGATTTCTTGGAAGGGATATAAGGGAGGGGGTGAGTACGACTACTCAGTGAATGGGTTTTCAAAGGTCTACTTTTAACATTTAAAAAAATATTTATATGGAGTGTGCTAGACTCCTTTTTTTTTTTTTTAAAAATCCCTTCATTTAAAAATTTGGCTTTTTCCATCATTTCTTAGTTACCACGGTGTGTCATCACTCAACACACATCTTTCATAAGGAAGGTTACACACATTCACAAGTCAGTATCACTACTGAACCCGCTTGTGGCTTCGGAGCGACTTTTCTTACCACCCGGATAAAAGCACAACCACTTCTACCCTGGGAATGAGTGGATGTACGTGACATCCGACCCTCAATCCCGAAATTACTTTTTTGTATCCATAAGAGAACAGAGATCTCATCCCGACCCCACCCCGGTGTCATGCGCTTCGTGATACTCCAAATTTCGCACAGACACCTGGAACGATGATCTGCCCTTATATTCACCGGGTCGTCCAGGGCCCTTAGGGCACATCACTACCCCTCATGGGAATCTTAATGATCCCGTACTCATAATGCATGCGCAAAAAATATTTTCTCATATTACCATGTAATATTTGGTGCCATTGGTACAACGACTTCGACTCTCAACTCAACACGCAGTTGTTTGTCTTGACTAGTCCGTCGACCTGTCATGTCGCACTGCCGCTAGTTGACTGAGCATGCCTGTCCTATCTTGGTACCATGGCCAAACAATTCACTTATTAAGTTTTATTGCACATATATCATATTGGTTTACGAGCTCCTGCTGATGCTAACTGGCCTTGGGCCCGCTGTACAATATTTTCAAAATCGGGCATTTAGCTCCCAAGTTCCAAAATCGAGGCCCCCGGCCTGTCAGAGCTATTCGAGCTCCTGTTGAGAAGGTCTCCCAAATAGTTTAAGTATTGGCACACAATTAGGGGAGAACACTTCTAACAAAATATGTTTTCACTGTCCATTATACCAACCGGTATAAGGACATCTCCATTCATAACCGATGAACGGGTTTTGCAAGTTCCTTCGAGGAAGTCTGATCATACCAACCGGGTATGATCTACTTTCAACCGATAATTAGTTTTTCCACAATATTTTCACATCACTTTCTCTATAAGTGGTAATGAATAAAATATCTCTAAATAGTGGCTTTTTTTACCGAGGTACTTATCATCCCCAACTGGGTATAATGTTAGTAAACCCACTCACCCGTTGACGCAGTGAATTCCACTAGACCGGTTCTTTATATTCACGCGAGCTTGTCCATGCTAGCATTGCTGCTATTTCACATTCTTATAGGATATGAACATACTTGTTCATTATTACTCGACATAACAGCCTTCATTCATTTCCAATGAATTAGAAAACCCAAACTTTTAATTATTTGCAATTATGTTCCTAAAGTTATTTCTCTTTAACTTTAAGTCACTAATTTTGGTTTTTCCTCAAATTGAGTCCCGTAACTTTTAAAATTTATCTTGAAACCTCAATTTATTCAATTTCAACAAAAAGGGGTTTAATTTCCCAAATTTCCAATTTGGTCCCTTAATTTTTCCAAAATTTTACCATTTTGCCCTTCCTTTACAAAAATGGTAAGTTTTGCCCCCAAAAATTCCAAAATTCCTCATTTGGTCCTCCAACATTATTTTCATGCCCAATTGACCCTTAATTTCATAAAATTGCATTTTGGTCCTTTGAATTTCGAAAATCTCCAATTTTCCCTCCAATTTCAACTCTTTAGCACAGCCAAATTTGATTTCATCAAATTGACCGATCAAATACATCTAATTGTTGAAATTGAGTTTCTCCATCTTCTTACAATTCAATAGCACTTTGAATCATAAGTTTTGATGTCGAAACGAGCTCAAACAGAGATTCGCCCGGAAATGAACTGTGGAGAGAGAAAGCATCGATTACTCACCGGTGAGGGCACGATGGTCCGAGCTTTTGATTTGGGCAGATAGATCTCATCTTGATGTTCATCCTAGAATCAAGAATTGCATCAATTGACGCTGAATTGAGTTAGAATTTCATCATTGAAATTCTGTCGGTTCTCTCTCTAGTATCGACGGAAAATTGCAGATAGGAGCCGAATTGGCTTACCTTTCAGTCCTAATTCAGTCATGGGGGGGCTGAGGAAGTGTTGGGAGGGCTTGGAAGGAGTGCTCAAAATGGCCAATTTTAGCTCGGCCGAAATAGGGCAGCATCAGTCCGCCAGAGTTGCTTCACTGTTCCATCATGTCGGTGCTTCTCTAGCGATTCTCGAATTGATTGAAGTTTCCTATTAGGTAGTTGTCTTCTCTCTGGTTCTATAGAGCCCGACCTCTCCTTCCGAGGTTAAGAAAAATGTTCATGTCGAAGATCTGGTTCGAGCTTCATCGGGAAATGGAGTAGTAGAGAGAGAGAAGTGTTAAGGTGTGAGGAGAATGAATGGGCAAGCACGCTTAACTTCAAAGTTCTTATGCAATCCCGTACACCTGAACCAGATTTGTTTTTCTCTTCTGATGTGTCTTAAGTTTCTTTTCCAAGGTTTAATGAACCTTTTGGATCACCTGGAATTTGTAAAATTTTAAATTGCCCATTCACAATTCATCGGGTTTGTGAACCAGTTCAGTTTTCTCACTCGGTTTGACAGGTTCCCTTCCCAGTTTTTCTTAGCTCAAAAGGGTGGGGTTTAAAAACATACTTGTTCATTATCCCTTGGCCTTGTCTTCATTCATCATGAATGGATGAAATACTCCTACTTTTTAATTTATTACATTTTGGTCCCTAAAGTTAATTTTCTTTTAACTTTAGGTCCCTAATGCCGATTTTCCCCCAAATTGAGTCCCGAAACGTCTAAAATTAATCTTATGATCTTAATTTATTCAAAATTACAAAAGGGGTTCAAGTTTCCCAATTTCCAATTTGGTCCCCAACTTTTCCAAAATTACTATTTTTCCCCTACTTTACAAAAATGGTAAGTTTCACCCCCAAAATTGGCCAATTGGTCCTCCAACATCTTTATCATGCCCCACTGACCCTCAATTTTATGAAATTGCACTTTAGTCCCTCGAATTTCAAAATCCCACATTTTCTCACAATTTCAACCTTCCAACTTAGTCGAATTTGATTTCATCAAATTAACCAATCAAATGAGTTTAATTGTTGAAATTGAAGTTATATTGGAGTTTCTACACCTTCATACAATTCAATTGCACTTTGAATCACACGATTTGTTGCCAGAACGAGCTCAAATGGAACTTCACCGAAAAAGTAGACTTAGAGAGAGAAAGTTTCAAAAGCTTATCGTCGGGGGCGTGGCTGTTCGAGCTTTTGATCTGGGAAGATAACTCTTGTCCTAAGGTTCCTCCTAGGATCAAGAATCGCATCAATTGATGCCAAATTTGAGGGAGAATTTGCTCAATGAAGTTTTGTTAGTTCTCTCTCTAGCACTCATCGGAGAATATAGAGGGGGGCCAATTTTTCTTACCTTTCTGATCTAATTCAGCTGTAGGAGGGCTGTGGAGGTGTTGGGAAGGTTTGGTTTCAGTAGAGGAGGGCTCGAATTGGCCATTTTCAGCTCGGCCAAAATAGGGCAGCTTCGCTCCATTGGAGCTACTTAACTGTTCTATCACATTGACATTTCTCCAGCAACACTCGGAGCAAATGGAGACTACAAGCGTGTAGTTGACTTCTCCCCAAATCCAAAAAACCTGACCATTCCTTCTTTGGCTCAAAAAAATGCTCAAGTCAGAGCTCTGGTTCGAGCTTCTCCCGAAAATGGAGCAGTAGGGAGAGAGTGGAGTTTTTAGGTGTGAGGTGGATGAATGAGGAGGGGCTCTTTATATAGGTAGCTCGGGGACTTCTTGGTCATCCGATTGGTGCCTTAATGGCGGTCATTTATTGCTTGAAACTCCCTAGCTAGAGACTTTTCAATTTTGCCGACGTTACTCAATTTTCCGGCGAGTTAACAGTGTTGTCATCTGAAGGAAGATGACAACACTGTTCTGAACCGGGTTCAAAGTTTAAATTGACCGATTCAGACCATATTTTATCAGATTTTTCAAAATTCAAAATTTCTAAATTTATCTAAATTTATTCTCTATCAAATGGTTGCCTCAATTCTCCAATTTGAATTTTCTAAGCCACTTAGAAAAATAAATTTAGCATCCGGTTCAATTATGGTTCAAACCGGTTCACCTGAACTGGTTTCGTTTTCATCTCCATTTCATTCTAAAGTCTTTTTTCATGTCTTTTGTGACTCTTTAGGTCACTTGGGATCCATAAATTTCCCACTTTTTCCTTTCTCTATCGGTTTCAGTTCTTAAACCAACTCGATTTTCTCTTTGGAAATGACCAGTTCTTTCCTTGGTGTTTCTTATTATCAAACGACGGGGTTTACAGTCCCCCATCTTTGGTTGTTTTCTATAGTCGTTGTTCAACCTTAGCTTGGCACCCTCTCGAGCTTTCCTTCACCTCTTTGTGGGTTCCTAACTCCATTATTTCTTTGTTTCCTACTACTCGTTGAACTATTGTGCAAGTCTACTTCGAACCTTTCATTCCACCTTGTCAATTTTATGTAAATAACTGCGATCTTTTTCTAGGGCCTCTATTAGGCATCCGTCTCCAACTACTAACCCTATAGAGATCATATGATTCTATCCCTTATCCCCATCTGGTAGTGTCTCTCATTTACTCGTGGCGTTCATTCGGGTTTCTCGTACCGAGTTCTTCTACTCCCTTCCTTAAAAGGTATCTCCTCAAACTCTTCTCCTTGCATTGTTAGAGTATATTCATACCCGTATTCTGTTCATGTGTCTCACACCATTTTCTTACACCTTGTATGTTAGGCCCCTCCTAATCCTTTGTGTTTTCATCACCTACTAACTTCCTTCTCAGGCATTCACCGTTCCGACTATCGGGTTTCTAGTCCCATTCCCAATTTACCGACATCCCCGCATGCTTTCTCATGTTGATGGCATCCCTAGTTAAGGGTTTTCATTCCCTTGTCCACTATTACTCGCCCATGGCCATTTCACATTAATTTATTCCAAGTAAATCATGTACGGTTTACCCATTGACTCCTTAGACCCATCAGGAGGGGTTCCTTTCGTTGGTCTTGTCTTCTACTCCTGCCTTCTATAGTAGGGATCTCTATCCATGGAGTTCTTGTGTCTAAACCCTCTTTACCATTCCCAGGTGATCTCTCTCAATGTCCTCATACCCCTTTAGGTCTTACTATCATAAGGAACTTCCCATTCTCACGATCTTCCTTTGGGCAGTATGCACTGCATCCAACCATCATAAGCTTAATTGAGCTGGGATGGACTAATCCATCTTAAGTTTATTTCTTGACTAAGCTCTATTACTCACCCGTCTTGCCCCCTAGGGCTTCATGGGACCCCTTACCACCTCTCTCTCTCTCTCTCTCTCTCTCTTCTCTTAGGAATTAATTCCTCCTTAAATCTTGCGAGTACCTCTTCATACTTACTCCCTACTCTCGTGCTCTCACAGTTCCGGGGTTTTCCAAGCTCCTTCATCCAAGAGTATCTTGTAGGCCAAGTTCATCCTTTACATTGGAGAATTTTAACTTCCAGTCTTTTTGTCATTTCCTACAGTATTGACTTCCCTAAGGAATACTTGTATCGAGGGTCAATCTTTCTCTTTTATTCTCTTTGTGCGAGAGTGTAATCAAAAGGGATTTTATTCATTAACTGGTTGTGCCCCGATTATGCCTTATTACAGTAGTTGAATAAAACACTCCACCTATCGCCCGTAACCTAGTTTCCCATGTTAACCGACCTAGAGTTTAGTATTGGCGGATTGCATGACCCTACATCAACCAACCCATGTGCGTATTTGATCTCCTGTGTGGGCAGGAACCTCCGAGGTATCTCCCACACCTAGTACATGGCTTCATATTGGGTTCCTCATATTCCGAGGAAGATGACGTGTTTGCTGCACTTCTTACTCGTACTTCGTGTGCTATATCAACCCCGAACTTCTTCAGAATAGTGACCTTGTACGCGTTGGTGCGATGCATGTAGTTCACTGTACATGAGTCACCTTGAATTGGGGGTAGCTTATGGAAGACTCTCATGTAGTTACCATAGGCTTCCCAGAAGTTCCTTTTTACTTCTTCCTAAGCCTGGGTTAGATCTAGGCCTTGGGGTGGAGATGTCTCACCTTCCACCGAGTGTTGGGGGGTCCTCCTACGAAGCTCCCTCCGTGGAAAGTACTCCTCCTCATTTTCCATCTTTTGTTCAATAACATTGCTCCTAGGAATGTATTCTCAGTTTGCGTCCCTATTCATGCTTCTCTAAAAGGGTTTTGGGGTTAAGGTCTAATGTTTTTAGGGGCTTGTTAGGAAAACTAAGCTCTAATACCACTCAAGTTGTCACGCTTAGCCCGTTTTGGGGTCGGGACCCTGTGATCAACCTGTCACCCTTCCTTAAACCATTCTGGTACTCCTACCTTGATGATTTAAGGAAGGTAAAGGCGTAACAACAAATGTTTTCCATAATAAATTAAAATAAATGGGTTTCATAGTATCTGACCCGACCCTCTTTTTAGTTTCCCTAAAAGAGGTGAAAGGAGGGGAATGAGTATACAACTTAGTGATGGGAAAAATTTCCTATAGTGATCGATTATATCAAATTTATTTATTTTCCTTTTCCATGATCCACACAGGTTTCATACATCAACCATCCTTTTTATCATAAAAAGGGATCACATGATCGTAGAACATTCTCCGACAATTCCACTTGTGGACTGACACACCTTTACTAACCACCTTGATAGAGGTCTGTGACTCTACCTTGAGTTTGAGTGGACATCAATTGTCCGACCCTCAAACCCTAGCTATACTTCCTGTCCACGATGTGTGACAAGACCTTTTCCTCCTTTGACCTTAGTCTTAGTGCCCAGGAAGCTCCTGAGGCTTCTTGACATACTAGACGACGGACCGCCCATACGCCTCATGGATCGTCCAACAACCATTAGAATCACCACTACCCCATATCGGGCGATTTGATGGTTCTGTATCTCATACTTGCACAATCAAAGTCTTATCAATTAAGGTAATTATCTTTGGCTTACCGGCTCCACAGGTCTCTTGACTTGGCATCTGCCCCTTGCTCACCAGCCCAATGGGTTCGACAACCCGACCTTGACTTAGTAGTTGTTTGGACCAACAAGTCCAACATGTAAAACCCACATTTTTTTAGTTAAGGAAAACCGGGAAAATAACCGGTCAAACCGAATAAGAAAACCAAGCCGATTTACATTTGGGAATAAGCAATATGAAAATTTACAACTTTCGGGTGATCCAAAGGGTTTATTAAACCTTGGAAAAGAAATTTAAGACAAACTAGAAAACAAAAACCAAATTTGTTTAGGTGAACTATATTTCATAAAAACTTTAAAGTTAAGTGTGCTTACCTTCGAGTAGTGTGAGGATGGGTGACCTCCTGGGAAGTATGATTTTTTTGTAACCCGAAATTTCGGTCAAAAATTTTTATGCGAACAGTTTATACCGAAATTTAATTATTAGAATTAATACCAATAATTTATGGTAATATTAATACTAGTAATAAATCTCGCCCATTTAATAGACGGGTTTTAGGCCTATATAAAGAGGTCATCCCCATTTCATTCTCCTCACACCTTAACACTTCTCTCTCTCTCCCTACGACTCCATTTCCCGGTGAAGCTCGAACTAGAGTTTCGACTTAAACAAAGGTCGGGCTCTTTAGAAACGAGGAGAAGACAACTATCTGGTAACAAACTCCAGTCAATCCGAGAATCGTTGGAAAAGTGCCGACATGATGGAATAGTGAAGTAGCTCCAGCGGACCGAAGCTACCCTATTTTGGTCAAGCTGAAATCGGCCATTTCAAGCCCTCCTCAGGCCAAACCAAGCCTTCCCAACACTTCCTCAGTCCTTACCTGGCCGAATTAGGACTGAAAGGTAAGCCAATTCGATTTCCCTTTACAATTTCAGATCGTTGTTAGAGAGAGAGTCGACTGAATTTCAATAAAGAAATTCTAATCCAATTCGACATCAATTGATGTCATCCTTGATCTTAGGAAAAACCTTTGGAGGAGAGCTATCTGCCCAGATTTGAAAGCTCCACCGCCACGCCCTCACCGGTGAGAAATCAAAGATTTTTCTCTCTATAGTCTGTTTTCCGATGAATCTCCGTTTGAACTCATTCCAGCATTAAAATCTGTGATTCAAAGTTCCTTAGAATCGTATGAACATATAGGAACTCAATTTCAACTCCAATTTCAACAATTCGAGGTGTTTGATTGATCAATTTGATGAAATCAAATTTGGCAGTGTTGAAGAGTTGAAATTGGAAAAAAATAAAGGTTGGGGAAATTGGGAATTTTTGGAAATTTGAAGGACCGAAATGTAATTTTCTAAAATTGATGGTTAATTGGTCATGATAAGAATATTAGAGGGTCAATTGATAAATTTTATAATTTTTGGGGCAAAATTTTACCATTTTTCTAAAGAAGGGGCAAAATGGTAATTTTGGGAAAATTGAAGGACCAAATTGGAAATTTGGGAAATTAAACCCCTTTGTGTGAAATCAAATAATTTGAGGTCCTAAGATAAATTTTAAAGGTTTCGGGACTCGAATTTAGGAAAAACTCAGCGATAGGAACTTAAAGTTAAAGAAAATTAACTTTAGGGAACTAATTGTAAATATATGTAAAGTTGGGTTTTCTCATTCATTTGGAACGAATGAGGGCTATTAGGCCAAAGAATAATGAACAATTATGTTCATCTCATGTAGGAGAACGAGACATCGGGAACGCCAGTCGAGGTCCAGCTTGCTAAGGATAGAGCCCGACTAAGTGGAATTTCACTGCACTATCGGGTGAGTGGGTTTACTAACATCATACCCGATTGGGGATGATAAGTACCTTGGTATAAAAACCCACTGTTTGGTGGTATTTTAATCATCACCACTTAGAGAAAGTGATGTGAAAATTATGTGAAAAAAAAAACTACTTACCGGTTGTAAGTAGATCATACCCGATTGGTATGATGAGACTTCCTCGAAGGAAGTTGAAAACCCGTTCATCGGTTATGAACGGAGATGTCCTTATACCGGTTGGTATAATAGACAGTGGAAACCTATTTTGTCAGAAGTGTTCTCCCCTGACTGTGTACAATTGCTTAAACTATTTGGGAGACCTTCTTGATGGGAGCTCGAATAGTTCTTATAGGCCGGGGGCCTCGGTTTTTTAACTTGAGGGCTAAAATGCCTAGTTTTTGAAAAATTCGAACAGTGGGCCATAGGCCAATGGACACGGGCAGGAGCTCGTAAAAGAACATGATATATATATATATATATATATGTGCCATTAAAACATAATAAGTGAATTGTTTGGCCATGGTACCAAGGCAGGTCCGACATACTCAATCAACTAGTAGCAGTGCGGCATGACCGGTCTTCGGACCAGTCAAGACAAATAGCTACAGGTTGAGTTGGAGGTCGGGACCGTTGGGACAAATGGCACCACATATTACATGGTAATTTAAGAAAACTTTGTTTGTGCATGCACATGAGTACGAGATCATCAAGACGCCCATGAGGGGTAGTGATGTGTCCTAAGGGCCCTGGACGACCCGGTGAGTATAAGGGCAGAGTGTCGTTCCAGGTGTCTGTGCGAAATTTGTAGTAGCACAAAGCGCATGAGACCGGGGTGGGGACAGGATGAGGTCTCTGTCCTCATATGGACACGAAAAAGTGATTTCGGGATTGTGGGTCGGATGTCGCGTACATCCACTCATTCCCAGGGTAGAAGTGGTCGTACTTCTATCCGGGTGGCAGGAAAAGTCGCTCCGAAGCCACTAGCGGGTTCAGTAGTGGTACTGACTTGCGAATGTGTGTAACCTTCATGATGAAGGATGTGTGTTGGATGATGATACACAGATAACTAAGAAATAATGGAAAAACACGAATTTTTAAATGAAATGATTTTTGAAAACAAAGGAGTCTGACACACTCCATATAAATATTTTTTTTCATGAAAGTTAAAAGATTTGAATCCCATTCACTGAGTAGTTGTACTCACCCCTCTCCCTTATACCCCTTTCAGGAAGTCCTGGAAAGCCGAACCTTAAAGGACTTGCGCAATTAAACGCCTGCAAGATAGGTACAACTAATTTAAATTACTATGCAGTTTTGATTTATGATATTCCTGGAAAAAGGTGCAGGTTAACGCCTTACTCTTTACAATTTATAATATAAGGGAAAACCCTTCAGTAAATCGGGAGAGTGGCGGGTTGATCACGGGGATCCGACCAAACCGGGTCGAGGCGTGACACAACATCCCGACCTTTCCTCGATAGGTATGACACATAATTATCCATTGTAGAAATTGTAATGGCACATTACTTGCTAGTTTTCAACGGGCTTGTACCTTTGCCCACTAGCCTTGGGCCCACGTGCATCATCTAGCCTACCACCGAAATTAGCTCCCAAATCATTTAAGTAGAGTCACCTCATCTGGGGAGGCTAATTATGAGAAAACGGTTTCAACATTAATAGCATGGACATTGTCCCAATCGGTTCAACTTTAATAGCGTTCACTCGACCAAGTTCCGATGCGTGGCATGCTCCTCGGCCCAAGTCCTCGTGCGGCCCATCCTACATGATCCGAGCTTTAAATTATTCCCAAATTGAAATTCAGTCCTAAATTTTCTAAAACTCCCAAATTTCCAATAATTACCGAATTGCCCAAAATTTTCCAAAATTACCAAAATGTCCCCATTTCACGAAAGTCATTAATTTGCCCCCAAAATTTCTCAAAACCATCAATTGTCCCTTAATTTTCTCACTTTTTCCAATTGACCCTCATATTTCAGAAAATTTCACAAAAGTCTTCTTATTTTCGAAAAATCCCAAATTGCTCCCCTTCCCCAAATTTTCCCTAAATGGTACTATTGACCCCTGATTTCTTACCTCTTCCAATTAATTACCTAAACTTCCTTAATTTATTCCTCTTGTGCTGCTATTCATGTCATCCATCTCCCTACTATCATTCTTCACTTTGAAATTCCTAAATCGACTGAGTTTTGAGCTCCGATGGAGCTTCGTCGAAAATAGGCTCAAAGAGAAAAAACTTCAAGTTCTTACCGATGGAAGTGCGATCGTCAGAGCTTTTGATTCATGGAGTTAGCCCCGACTGGGAGGGTCTTCTGAGAATTGGAATTTACCCTAATTGATGTCCTACGCAGGGGAAATTTGGTCAGTAAGTTCCGATGACTTTCTCTCTCTCGAATTGTAGACTCATACAAATTTGAGGTGGAAGGGCTTACTTGGAGATTGAAAGAGGTCAAGAGGTGTTTCAGGGGAGTTGATGGAGGTCGATTCCAATTGTAGGAGGATGGAGGTCTCCTAAATTCATCTGGTTAGAGGATAGATGCTTTTTTCTATCAGAGCAGCTTCACTATGTAATCACTTCGGTGCTCTTCTGGGGGTCCTAAGGTGTCATGCCCCGACCCGATTTGGTCGGATCCCCGTGAGCAACTGCCACTCCCTTTGATCTATGAATTGTCTCACCCTTTTTCTAGATCGCAAGAAGTAAGGCATCATTTTTCATGTCTTTCTTGGAATAGCATTATAAAAAATCGAATATCTTAAAACAATCATACCTGTCTTATAGTTCCAATACAGGGAGGTCTTTAATTAGTTCTCTAATGTTATTTCTCCTTAACTTTAAGTCCCTAATGTCGGTTTTTCCTCAAATTGAGTCCCGAAACTTCAAAAATTTATCATAGGTCCTCAATCTATTCCATCTCACAAAAAGGGGATTAATTTCCCAAATTTCCATTTTGGTCCTCCAACTTTTCCAAAATTACCATTTTGCCCTTCCTTTACAAAAATGGTAAGTTTTGCCCCAAAAATTCTAAAATTTCTCAATTGGTCCTCCAACATTATTTTCATGCCCAATTAGCCTTCAATTTCATAAAAATTCATTTTGGTCCTTCAAATTTTGAAAATCCCCAATTTTTTCTCCAATTTCAACTCTTCAACACAACTGAATTTGATTTCATCAAATTGACCAATCAAACACTTCTAATTGTTGAAATTGGAGTTGAAATTAGGTTCCTGCATGTTCATATGATTCTAAGAAACTTTGAATAGTAGATTTTGATGACAGAACGAGCTTAAATGGAGTTGTCGGAAAATAGACTATAGAGTGAGAAAGCTTCGATTTCTCACCGGTGAGGGCACGACGGTCTGAGCTTTCGATCTAGGCAGATAGCTCTTAGCTTGAGGTTCATCCTAGAATCAAGAATCGCATCAATTGATGCCGAATTGATTTAGAATTTTATTATTGAAATTCTATTGGTTCTCTCTCTAGCACCGACCGAAAATTGCAGAGGGGAGCCGAATTGGCTTTCCTTTCAGTCATAATTCAGCCGTGGGAGGGCTGGGGAAGTGTTGGGAAGGCTTGGTTTGGCTTGAGGAGGGCTTAAAATGGTCAATTTCAACTCGGCCGAAACAGTGCAGCTTCAGTCCACTGGAGCTGCTTCACTATTCCATCATGTCGGTGCTTCTCTAGTGATTCTTAGATTGACTTGAGTGTTCTATCAGATAGCTAACTTCTCCTTGGTTCTAAAGAGCCCAACCTCTCCTTCCAAGGTTAAGAAAAATGTTCAAGTCGAAACTCTGGTTCGAGCTTTACTGGAAATAGAGCATTAGAGAGAAAGAGAGAGAAGTGTTCAGGTGTGAGGAGAATGAATGGGGATGACCTCTTTATATAGGTGTAAAAATCGTGTATTAAATAGGAGAGATTTATTACTAGTATTAATATTGCCATAAATTATCGGTATTAATTCCGCTTAACTTCACAGTTCTTATGGATTCTCTTTCACCTGAACCAATTTGGTTCTCTTCTAATTTGTCTGAAGTTTCTTTTCGAAGGTTTAATAAACTCTTTGGATCACCCGAGAGTTGTAAATTCCCAAATTGCGTTCTTAGAGATGATCGAGTTTGTGAACCGGTTCTGAATCGTCATTTGGTTTGACGGGTTTTTTTTCTCGGTTTTCCTTAGCTCAAAAGGGTGGGTTTTACAACTCTCCCCTCCTTTTAGGAGTTTTGTCCCCAAAACTTAGTTAACATCCTTGCATGAGCAATCATTTCCTTTGATGCCCCTTTGGTGTTTGCTTAAGATACAAACATTTCTCTCATCCTTGAAATTAGTCCCTTTTATAACCTTGACTTAAGAATTTCCTTTTCCTTATTATTATTTACTCCATCCCTGGAGTTTGTCATAACTAGACATACCTTACCTCAGGGTATGTTCTTAGATTTTATCTCTCTCTTTGCTTAGAGCAACATTCTTCCCCTTGAGGTCTTGTACTCAAGATTGGGAATTCTAAGATAACTAACCATTTTCGTGTATAGTTAACTACTTGATCATTGAAACCCTTAGCTCGTCGTCCTATAGAGCATTTCGTACTTATTTCCACGGATTTCTTTATCACCACCTTTTCGTCCCATTTTGACTCTTTCTCCATTCGTTGTCTATTATAACTTCGGTCCAAATTATTATATTTGACCTCATCATGCTTATTAGTCGACTCTTCCCTACTTTGAGTCATATTCTCCTCGGGTTCTTGGGCTTACACGCCCTTACAGCATGGCATTTTCTAGGACCCGTCTCTATCTATTTGATTTCTAGAACATCTCTTGAAGTGTCTCTCTTAGCTTGTAGACCTTTCAAGGTTCGTATAACTTCATTCCTCTTTTCTTTTGATAGTATTCCTGAACTATCCTTTTTTTTTTACCATTATTAACTCCACTTACTCAGTTGTGTTGGTTCTCCTTACCCACTCGTTCCTTTTCGACTTCTTTATTAAGTATTTCTGGTTCCAATTAATTAAATTTCCAGATGCTTTACCGACATGCTGGGTTTCGTCCTTTCTTAGATCCATCATCATTCCTAATGATATCATCTACTCAAGGGTTTTCCTTTGGCCTTAATCCCCTCTGATTTGTTCGCAACCATTTCATAATTCTTTATTTTTCTGGTCCAATCGTCTGCACAGCTGTATCACTTGTTCTTCATGCCCATCCTATTGTCCATCATAGAGTGTAGTCTTTACTACATCTCATTCCTTCTTAGGGTTTTGTTTATTCTATTTGGTTGTCTGTCGTTATTAGTTTTCCTCTTTCTACTTGGTTCTCCTATTCCCTCCAAACAGGTCAGCCAGGGCCATTACGATACTTCCTTTCTTGGAAACATTTCCTAATTAAGGGTTGGTTCCTTTCACTCCACATTGTGTCCATTCGCCCATCAATAATTCCTTTAGTTTAATTTCCTTCTTAGGACCTCATTTTTCCTTGGTACTTGACTTTTCCATCTCAACCAACATTTCATTTGTGAGCTTATCGTTCGTTGTATTTTGGTTGATTCCATTTCCTCTCAATTGGGATACACATGTCTTTTCGGGGCTTCCTACTTCTGTAGAATTCTTTCCCTTTCTCCGGACATTCCTTTTTACATTTGCTCTAGGGGATTTCTACTCTTGATGTTGTCTTCTCCTGTTTACCTTTACCCCTCAGGTCTTGCAGGACATCTTTTATACTCTATCTGCATCCTCATTCATACCCTATACATGTCTATTTCCTTAGGGAGCGTATAAATCTTCCTTGTTTCAAGATTTCTTGATCATTATGTGAGAAGCTTGCCTATTTCTTTCTTGGCTTGAGTTTGGTTGTTAATTTTTCCTTTTGGTCCCTTTAAGGATTTCTTTCATCCTTCTCTTTCAGAGTATTTGACCTTTCTGCCTATCTTCCTTGTCGAAACTTACATCATGGTTCTTCCACGTATTAGCTGGTTAACTGCCCCGCCTCTACGAGTCCCTTGGTTTAGGTCTTCTTGGAGCAGTTGTCTTCTCGAGTACTCCTATCCTTAACGTCATCTCACTGACCTTTTTAGGGTGGTGTCCTTTCTACTTCCCGGTCTTCCTTAGGTATGTTGGTTAGAGACTTTGATTTTTTACTTATTTGCTTTTTCCAAAAGAGGTAGTACTTTAAAATTATATCACTTTTCCAAAGCAGGTTAGTATTGGCCTTTGATACTTCCTTCCTTCAAGTAGTTTCTAATGAGGGGTTGGCTTCTTACACATCCACCAACCAATTATTCCTTTTCATAGCGTATTCCTTCTCTTCTTCACCCTCACTGTGTCATTCCCTAGAGTTTCGGGGGACATTTTTCTGTGTTTGCCCCTTATGAGAGGGTTCTAAGTATGCTTCTCATGTACCTTATCCCTATTCATGAGGTATCCTTCTTAGTTTGACCTTCTTAAGAAGTTTTTGTATTCACCTCGTCTTTTCTTGACCTCTTTTTGAATCGTTTATGTAACTCGCTCCATGGTATCGGTCTCCAATCCTTCATGTCCTTTGTGACCTTTGAGGAGGTATTGCCCTAAATCTATGAGGTGTAGAACACCCCTTCTTTCCTTACACCTATAATAGTTCAACTTGGTACTTGTCCTTTAGTAGGGTTGGGCATCTCTTTAGGTAATGTCCCATCGTTATTCCCTTACATAGATTGTTGTGGTTCTTTCTTTCCTTAAAGTAGGGCTTTTTCCAAGGTTACTATTGGTTTTGTGCTTTACCGTTCTTGAGTCTGATCACTTTGATAGTTTTCTAGCTGAATCACCTTTGCTAAGGGTCATGGTAAGAGTCCTCCTAGGTTTCTTGATTCATCTTCCATCATTGGGATGCGACTCTTCCTTAGTTTCTAGGATAGCGTAGGTTTGTTTTATTTTCCTTAGGCCATATTCCTAGTAAGATCATATCCTCAGAAGATAGAGCTTTGGGGAATTTTAATCTTTTATTAACATGGGGATACAAAAGGTTGGGCTCTCAGCCCTATCACAGAAAATGGTCACAAATTAACTAGGGAGCTATGGAATTCTTGATAAGCATCCTCATTTATACTTAGGATTGTGACATCAATAGGTCCTAGCACCATTCTCCGGGATGCTTCCCCATTTGGTCTTTCGACATTTCCGCAAGGTCTCAGGCATTTGGGAAGCTACTAGGGTTGTCTCTCTACGAAGGTAGAGTTTTGAGTAGAGCCCTTCCAAGTTTTCTTGGTTCTTCTCCTGGGAGCAATCTGAAAATTTTAGGATAAATCCTATTAGTTACTATATTTTCTAATCTTGATTATGTATTCGAGGAAACAGACTCTAATACCACTTTAGTTGTCACGCCCCGACCCGGTTTGGTCGGATCCCCATGATCAACCCGCCACTCTCCCAGTTTATTAAAGGGTTTCCCCTTATTGTAATCCATAAAAAGTATGGCGTCCTTTAACCTACACCTTTTTCCTGGAATAGCATAATCAAAACTGCATAAAATTTAAAACTTTACATACCTGTCTTACAGGCATCTTAGTTGATGGTCTTTAAGGGGAGGCTTTCTGGGATTCCCTAAAAGGGGTATAAGGGAGGGGGTGAGTACGACTACTCAGTGAATGGGTTTTTAAAAGCTTTTGACTTTTAAGAAAAACATTTATATGGAGTGTGCCAAACTCCTTTATTTTAAAAAATCCCTTTATTTAAAAATTCAAGTTTTTCAACCATTTCTTATTTACCACGGTGTGTCATCACCCAACACACATCCTTCATCATGAAGGTTACACACATTCGTAAGTCAGTATCACTACTGAACTCGCTAGTGTCTTCGGAGCAACTTTTCTTGCCACCCGGATAGAAGTACGACCACTTCTACCCTGGGAATGAATGGATATATGTGACATCCAACCCATAATCCCGAAATCACTTCTTCGTATCCGTGTGAGGACATAGACCTCATCCTGTCCCCACCTCGGTCTCATGTGCTTGGTGCTACTCCAGATTTCGCATAGACACCTGGAACGATGAACTGCACTTATAGCCACCAGATCGTCCAGTGCCCTTAGGACGCATCACTACCCCTCATGGGCGTCTTAATGATCCCATACTCACAGTGCATGCACAAACAATGTTTTCTCATATTGCCATATAATCTGTGGTGCCACTGGTCCAACGACCCCAACTCTCAACTCAACCCGTAGTTGTTTGTCTTAACTGGTCCGTCGACCTATCATGTCGCACTGCCGCTAGTTGGTTAAGCATGTCTGTCCTATCTTGGTACCATGGCCAAACAATTCACTTATTAAGTTTTATGGCACATATATTATGTTTATTTACGAGCTCCTGCTCATGCCAACTAGCCTTGGGCCCACTGTACGAGATTTTCAAAATCGGGCATTTAGCCCCCAAGTTCCAAAAACTGAGGCCCCCAGCATATCAGAGCTATTCGAGCTCCCGTTGAGAAGGTCTCCCAAATTATTTAAGCATTGGCACACATTCAGGGAAGAGCACTTCTGACAAAACATATGTTTTCTCTATCCATTATACCGCCCAGTATAAGGACACCTTCGTTCATAACCAATGAACGAGTTTTCAACTTCCTTCGAGGAAGTGTCATCATACTAAAAGGGTATGATATACTTACAATTAGTAAGTAGTTTTTCCACATGATTTTCACATCACTCCCTCTAAGTAGTGATGTTTAAAATACCACTTAATAGTGGGTTTTCATACCGAGGTACTTATCATTCCCAACCGGCTATGATATAAAATCTTCACTCACAACCGGTAAGTGGTTTTTAATTTTAAGTTTTGCTCATCATCCAAACCCACTCATCATCCAACTTTTCCAAAATTACCATTTTGCCCTTCCTTTACAAAAATGGTAAGTTTTGCCCCAAAAATTCTAAAGTTTCTCAATTGGTCCTCCAACATTATTTTCATGCCCTCAATTTCATAAAATTTCATATTGAGGTTCATCCTAGAATGAAGAATTGCATCAATTGATGCCGAATTGAGTTAGAATTTTATTATTGAAATTCTGCCAGTTCTCTCTCTTGCACCGACCGAAAATTGCAGAGGGGAGCCGAATTGGCTTACCTTTTAGTCATAATTTGGCTGTGGGAGGGCTGAGGAAGTGTTGGGAAGGCTTGGTTTGGCCTGAGGAGGGCTCAAAATGGCCAATTTAAACTCGGCCTAAACAAGGCAGCTTCGGTCCATCAGAGCTGCTTCACTATTCCATCATGTCGGCGCTTCTCTAGTGATTCTTGGATTGACTGGAGTTTTCTATCAAATAGTTAACTTGTCCTCGGTTCTAAAGAGCCTGACCTCTCCTTTTGAGGTTAATAAAAATGTTCAAGTCGAAACTCTGGTTTGAGTTTCACCGGGAAATGGAGCAGTAGAGAGAGAGAGAGAGAAGTGTTTAGGTGTGAGGAGAATGAATGGGGATGACCTCTGTATATAGGTATAAAAATCATGTATTAAATAGGAGAGATTTATTACTAGTATTAATATTGCCTTAAATTATTGGTATTAATTTGAATAATTTAATTTCGGTATTAAATTATTGGTATTAATTATAATAATTAAATATATATTAATTTATGGCCAGCGTAAGCACGCTTAACTTCACAGTTCTTATGGAATCATACTTCCAAAGAGGTCACCCATCCTCACACTACTCTCGTGTAAGCATGCTTAACTTCACAGTTCTTATGCATTCTCATTCACCTGAACCAATTTGGTTCTTCTCTTGTAATTTGTCTTAAATTTCTTTTCGAAGGTTTAATGAACTCTTTGTATCACCCGAGCGTTGTAAATTCCCAAATTGCCCGTTCTGGAGTGATCGAGTTTGTGAACCGGTTCTGAATCCTCACTTGGTTTGACAGATTTTTTTCCCAGTTTTCCTTAGTTCAAAAGGGCGGGTTTTACATCTTTCCTCTTCCAATTGATCATCAAAACTTCCTTAATTTCTTCCTCTTGCGCTGCTATTCATGTCATCCATCTCCCTACTCTCATTCTTCACTTTGAAATTCTGAAATAGACTGAGTTTTGGAGCTCCGATGGAGCTTCATTGAAAACAGGCTCAAAGAGAAAAAAACTTCAAGTTCTTTTCGATGGAAGTGCGATCGTCGGAGCTTTCGATTCATGGAGTTAGCCCCTACTAGGAGGGTCTTCTGAGAATTGGAATTTACCCTAATTAATGTCCTAGGCAAGGAAAATTTGGTCGGTAAATTCTGACCACTTTCTCTCTCTATAATTCTAGGACTGATACGAATTTGAGATGAAAGGGCTTACTTGGAGACTGGAAGATGTCAAGAGGGGTTTCAGGGGAGTTGATGGAGGTCGATTCTAATTGTAGGAGGCTAGAGGTCTCCTAAATTCAATTGGTTAGAGGATAGATGCTTCTAGCTGTCGAAGCAGCTTCACTGTGTAATCACTCTGGTGTTCCTCAGGGGGTCCTCATGTGTCATGCCCCAACCCGGTTTAGTCGGATCCCTGTGATTAGCCCGCCACTCCCTTGAATCTTTGAAGGATTTCACCCTTTTCAAGACCACGAGAAGTAAGGTATCATTTTCCTGTCTTTCCTAGATAGCATTATACAAAACTGAATATTTTAAAATAGACATAATTGTCTTACATTTCCAATGTAGGGAGGTCTTTAAGTTTGGTTTTCCCCTCGGTTACTTGAAAGGGGTAAAAGGGAGGGGGTGAGTTCTACAACTTAGTGAGCAGGTTTTGGGAGTGAGTTTTCAAAATAACTTTTGTTTATCTAAACAATGCCAAGGTTATCTTTTCCTTAAAAGGGTTTTCCTCAATTTCAGTTTTTCAAAACCTTATTCCAAGGTTTTCCATTCCTTTTTCCAATGATTCTCAAATCTCGAAACCTTTTTCTCATTACCACATTAGGTGTGTTTTGCATTGTTAGCCCATCCCCTTGCCTCAGGAGGCGTTTCGCAAACAACCACACCCCTTCATCAAGAAGTGTACACACATTCACATGTGCAGCCCATCCACTACACCTACTTGTGGATCAGAGCATCTTTACCGTCCACCAAGATAGAAGTCTACCCACTTCTACCCTAAGTTTGAGTGAATTTTATCGACATCTGAACCTCAAACCCAAATGCCACTCTGTGTCCGTATGAGGACAGAGACCTTATCTTGGTCTCGTGCACATGAAGACCAAACGTAGTACCTTTAGGAAGCCCAAACATAGTAGCTTCGTGGAGTCCAAACATAGTTACTCTGTGGAGTCCAAATAGAGTAACTCTATGAAGTTCAGGCACAGTAGCTCCATGACTAACTAGTACGACGAGAAACCCAAACGCAGTAGCTTCTTCTTTCCTTATAGCCACCATGTTGTCTAGGAGCCCTTAGGACCCATCACTACCCCCTAGGACGTCTTGATGGTCCCATACCACAAGTGCATGTATAAACAAAAGTTTTTATTTTCTTAGTCATTCTCCTTGGTGCCGACGGTTCAATGACCTTGACACTCAACCCGACCTACAATTGTTTGTCTGACTTGTCCGTCAACCTAGCCGTGACGTACTACCGCTAGCCCGTCGAGCTTTGTCGGTCCTGACTTGGTACTGTGGCGAATCACATAATTGATTCCACTTTTAATGAGAGTTTTCATTGCTCTTCCTATTCATATTTGTTTATGGGCTTCAGCCCATGCCCACTAGCCTTGGGCCCAATACACGTATTTTCCAAAATTGGGCATTGAGCCCCATGAGTTCAAAAAATCGAGATCCCTGACCTATTTGGTATGTTCTAGCTCCCGTCAAGAAGGTCTCCCAAATCTTTTAAGCATTGGCACATAGTCATGGGAGAACACTTCTAACAAAAAGATTATTTTCACTTCATCACACCAACCGGATTTGATGATACCTCCGCTTACAACCGGCAAGTGGGTTTCTCCTTTCCTTAAGGAAGTTCATCATACGAACTGGGTATGATGTTAAATAATCCCACTCACAATCGTTAAGTAGGTTTTTTAACTTTAAACTTGTTCATCACCCCAACTGGGTATGATGTAATTAAGCCCACTCACAAGTGGATTTTCAGTTTAGTAAAGGTTCTCATCACCCAACCGGGTATGACGTTAATAAGTCTCGCTCAACCAATGACCGTGACATGTTCATCCATAGTCGATTTTCCAATTCCACGCTAGTTTTTCCTTGTTGGCATTCCGGCCTCTCGTGTCCCTGCATGATTTGGGTATCCTTGTCAATTGAGTTTTGGCATGACAACCATCATTTTATCACGTATGAGCGAATTGGCTCAAAATTATTGGTTTATTACACTTAGGTCTCTAAAGTTCACTTTTTTCTTAACTTTATGTCCCTAAAGCTAATGTTTTCCCCAAATTGAATCCCAAGGCTTCCAAAATCCCCTTTGAATCCTCAATTTACTCAATGTTTAAGGGGCTCAAGTTTTCCAAATCTTCAATTTGGTCCACAACTTTTCAAAAATTATAATTTTGCCCCTACTTTCCAAAAATGGCAATTTGGCACCAAATATTTGAAAAATTAACCAATTAGTCCTCCAACATCTTTCTCAAGGTCAATTGGCCTTCAATTTTGAGAAATTACAAAGAAGTCCCTCAATATTTTGAAATCCCCAATTTTTCCTAAAATTTTCCTCCAATTTCTCCCCTTCAAACTTACCAAATTTGATTTCTTCAAATTGGCCATTCAATCGGGAATAATTTCTCCAATTGAAGGTATGGATCAGTTCCTACACTTCCATATGATTCAATTGAGCTTTGAATCGCAACATTTGGGTCCAAATTGGGCTCAAACGGAGCTTTGCTGAAAAATTGTTCGTAAAGAGAGAGCTTCGAAAGCTTACCATTGAAGGTGTGGCGGTTCGAGCTCTCAATCTGGGGAGGTAGCTTGCATTTTGAGGTTTCTTCTAGGGTCAAGAATTGCTACTATAGATGTCCAATTGAGGGTGAATTTTATTAGTAAAATTCAACGCTTTCTCTCTCTGACTCCGACCAACAACGATAGAGGAGGGCCGAATTGGCTCACCTTTCAGCTCTGTTGAGGCTGTATGAGGGTCATGGGGGTGTTGGAGAGGCTTATTTTGGTTGGAGGAGGGCTGAATTTTGTCGAATTCAACTCGGCCAAAACAGGGCAACTTCGGTCTTTTGGAGCTGCTTCTCTGTTTGATTCTACCGGTGCTTCTTTAGCTGTCCTTAGGTTGAAAAGAAGATGCTATCAGGTAGCTAACTAGCTCAGTTTTCTCTTTTGAATTGAACGGTTCTTTTCCTAGTTTTCTCATCTTTAATGGATGAGGTTTACATCAGGTCTAGTTGAGGGTTCAACTAGCTAGAGGACTTCTCCCCAGTTCTATTTGCACCAACCGGAGCTCCTTTGGTTGAGAAATGACCCGTCGCCAGAGCTCTGGTCTGCACTTCAGGGGCCGCTCGAGCGGTGAGGAGGCCAAGGGGAAGGGTGCTCTTTATATAGGAAGCTCGACAACTTACAGGGCTACTGGCCATCGTCGATTTCGACGTTTGACTCACCCTATTTCATTGGCAATGGCCGATTTTTCGGAGGTGGAATATCCGGTCTTCCTCCGGCGGTTGCGGGTTACATGTCAGTCTAAGGTTGAAGATGACACTATTTTTGAGCTTCAAACATGCGAATTTCCATGTGGCACGCTATGATTGGCTAACATTGGTGATGTAGCATCCTACTCAGCAACCTAGTCAGCCTTTGATTCGTTGATTGGACATGTGGTAGCCTCCCATTGGCTGCTCCCTCCTATGTGGCTGTTGATCAAATTCAGTTGGTCGTTGACCGTGACACGTCATATCCTCTCATTGTCTATTTTAAATCCCGACACATGGCATCCTCTTATTGGCTATTTTAAATGCATCAAATTTCCCTCCTAACGCAATGCCACTACCACATGTTAGCCTCTGATTGGCTTAGACCATTCGATGTGTCGCTGCCACGTGTCGACCTATGATTCATTGGTCTTTCTCCGACATCCTTGTCAGTTACTGACATGGCACTTTTGCCATGTGTCAGCTCCTCATTGGTCGGTCTTTTCTGACTGGGCCTTTCCGACATTGACCGTTAACGGGGACACATGTCGCTCTCCTATTGGTCGGTCATTGCTAACGTGATTTTTTCATCCTTTGATTGGTCAACGCTTTCAAGCATTGATGGGGCACGCTTCACCGCATTACATGCACTAATTGGTCGCACCTACTAATTGGGCACTGACTTGGCAGTAGTTCGTTGACCGGTCCGGTCCGACCAGGTAAAGCGACCTGAAATCGTGATTCAATCGGTTCAGCCCGATTCGACCAATTTTAAAAATTTTAATATTTAAAAATTTATCTAAATTCATTTTCTACTTGATAGTGACTTCGATTTTCCAATTTGATATTTTTAAGTCACTTAAAAAATTAAATATTTGAACCGGTTCAGGTTCGGTTTACCCTGAATGGGTCTGGTTTTCACATTCAATCAGGTTCATGTTTTTTTCTATAATGTTTGGGTATTTATTGCCAACTTGAAAATTTCCAAATTCTCGTTTTGCCCCTTCTTGACTAATCCAGTTCGTTTAAACTCTCAATTTTTCTCTTGAAACTTTGGGTTCTCTTTTTCGGTTCCCTTGGTCCGATAGGATGGTGTTTATAGTTAGACCTCAATTTTTAGTCCAATTAAGTTAAAATTTTCATTTGAAAATTTTGGTATTACATTAGGACCTGACCATTTATAAATAGTGATCTAAGGCTCGAATATTTGTGAAAATGAGCTAATTCTTGGTTAATTATAAAATACTCGCTAAGGAATGCTTATTAGAAAGATGGGTTGAGTAAATTATCATTTATAAATGAATGGATTAATGTCTGAGTATTTTAAGAAAAATGGGACAAGTGCCCAGTCATTTATAAAAGAATGGATTAATATCCATGTATTTTAAAAAAGCAAGTTGAGTACAGGTTTGCTTATAAAAGAACGGTCTAAGGTTTGAGTGTTTATGAAAGACAATTCAGGCACCTAATATTTTATGTGAAATGAGTTGAGTCTCGGTTTATTCTGGGATAACTCATAGTGCTCTTTATATCATGTATTGTATGCATAATGTTGTGTGGTTGACTAGAAAGTAAGTGCAAGCTATATGCTTGATGTATGATGCACACCACTTGATGTATTGTTTGTGGATTTAATAGGTAACAAGCCAAATGTATGTACAAGTATATTTTTATATTGGGAATTGAACATGGATAAATGGTTGCCTAAATAAAAGATATGGAAGATCACACAAGGGTTTCTTGAAAGAGACATGTATAATGGTGAGATACTTTCACTTAGAATACTCAGAATTGGGTAGTGGTCCAATTATATTAACATGGAGTAGGATATGTGATCAAACACCTTATTAAATTAGAAAATGTGATTTCCTAAATAGTCAACTCTATTGAACTACACTTAGTTGAGTTGTCAATAATATACTTATGAACCTCGAAACATTGTGTGACATATATATATTTTAATTAAATAGTTAAACTTCGAACACTAAGAGTATCATCATCAAAATCCAAATTTCATAAAAATTAAAATTTATAAAATGGTACATTTTTATGGTTATAAATGAAAATTCCTCTTATCACCCCCTCTTTCCCATCCCCTTTCAAGTGAGAAGATAATTAGAAGAAGATTCTAGTCAGAAGGAGATATTAACACTTGCAAGATGTTTCCTTTCAGTTAATGTTATTTCTCCATATTTATGTGTTTAGTAAATCTTTACATTAAAATGGTAAAGATTTAAATTTTGACAAAAAATTGTACCTATTTTATATTTTGAGTGTGCCTTGTCGATCATACCATAGTATAAGCTTCACTATTATAGCATCAGGGTGATATAATAGGTTGTTATATGATTCAACTAGGAGATCGAGTCACAACATAATAAATAGTCTCATCCATGTATCTAAGTTGAGGGAGAAAGAATTTACTGAAATATTATGATCCCAAGTCAAGCTGAGTGTATTTAATAACATCGAGTTTGATGGGACTTTATCGATATATTACTTAAATATATAAAATCTTGTATACAAATTTTTGAAAATAGTTTTTTTTGAAAATCACTATGTTCATTATTTGACTTTCGAAAACATTTTATCAATCAAGGTAATCACGGGATCCTTTCAAAAACAGATCCCTTGGAACATATTTATGAAATATTTCATTGAAATGAAATTTTGAATGAAAATGGAAGAGTTTTACTAATATGGGTGATCCAATGATTAATCGACCATATGTTGATAAATCGATTTTATGAAATATTTCATTGAAATGAAATTTTAAATGGAAAAATAAGGATTTTACTAATATGGGTGATCCAATGATTAATCGACGTAAAGTCACTTATTGTATATAAGGAATGTATCGGGTTGTTAAATGGTCAATTGATTAGAGATAGAATATAATCCTAGACTTATGTGAGAAAATATTGTGATACGGGAAGTTTGACCAAAGTTCCTAATAGCGAGGCCATGATCATTTATAATGGATTTATTATATGACCACATAATTTTGTGTGATATTATATGTTATGGTTGAATTTTTTTTATGTGAAGGTGTCTTAATGTAAAACATTTAAAATGAATTTTTTAAATTTTTTTTCAAGAAAGTAATACTTTAATGGAAAGGAAAAAAATATTTTGTATTAAGATGAAAATGTTACAATTATGTTTATATTGTTTCATTTTTTTAAGTTTTACTAAAATCGAGTTTATAAATAATCCATGTAAGTCTATTGTGCACTAAGTATAGCTCACCCATTTTTCAAATATTTGATTAAACTAAAATATTTAGAAATGAATAAAAAAAATTGTGTATATTTTAAAGGAAAAAATAAATCAAGTTTAAGTTGTTCAACGAATATAATGTATAAAGATCTAATAGAGAGTTCCTATCATATATATATATATATATATATATATATATTATTTTATTGATATTTTTTGTTATAATTTACTAATATTCTAATTTGAGACTTACTTTCTTTTTTTAATATACTAAAATCATATAAGTTTTATAATGGTAGTGCTAAGCCGAATGATAGGTATGTACGATCCTAAATTATAGAACGAAATTTGATAATTTTCTTAAAAAAATGGCCTAGCCAATTAAAGTTGATTATCTAATCATTCATGTTATAAAACATTTTTAGAAATAAGGTAATACCTTTTCAAGTAAGATCTTAAATGCTAAGGGAAATAATAATATCATTAGCGAAAGAATATAAATAAAAGTGATGATATTTGTGTAGTTCAATCACTCATCACTTACCACTTATTGAAGAACTTATTAGAATACTTATTGAAGCAATTATTAGAATGTATACTTGGTAGATCGGCTATATAGAGTTGTCTCCATACTGGATTATGTATTGCTCTCTTAAACCAAATGGTTCTCAGTCCTCTAATATGACCAATTGTAGTAAGGATGAGGAGATTTCAAATAACAAAAAAAAAAAGCATATCCCAAGCATTTTTTTAATGTTGCTCTACCTTGTGAAAATGGTCCCTATTGAACTATGACAAAAGTTCAGATACTATAAAATAGTGAGGATATTCACTTGGTACTTGTAATCAAGGCATATATATATATATATATAACTAATTAGACACATATATAGTTATTATAAAATTTAAAATAAAGAGTATAAAATATAATATAATTTTTTATTCGTTAGAAGCTTATAATCTCTTTCAAATCCTGTTTACTCTCATCCGAATTTTAGGTTACTCGATTGAACAAGCCCAACTATAGAATCAATCAACGAATTTGATCTAAAAGTTCTTTCACAATGTTTTATTAACATAAGTTGTAAACCCCTTTACACCCTTTGAGGTCACCTCCTACAACTCCTCCAAGCATCTTTCCCAAAGTATATCCTGCTCGCCCACAATTGAAAGGCAATGTGTGGACACCTTCATATATAATACACTCACGAAATGGTTTAAGGATATCAACATGAATGCATACTCTAACAAAATTTGTCTTTGAACCTTGGGTCATTACACCATCCACTTTAAGTAGCTAATCAATTATTAGCACATGCTGAAGAATAATTGATTTAGCTATCATAAAATTGGATGGGCGGGGAGGATAATCTAATAAATAACGCAATATTGTGTAGAATTTTTTTTTTTGTGAGGGCTAAACATGGGCTCCCAAGTCCCACTTACTTCCTAAGAGGGCTAGGCTAACCAAGGTCCATCTCTTAGAAATACGGCCCTATCACTCTCATTATGGAAAGTTACAATGAAGCATTCATTTCATACATTAACCACACCATGCCACCTAAAAGTTTTCCAATATTATGATTCATCCTTAACACATGATTTGACAATCGACTTTGACATCTCATACATAGTTCCACGTGTTCTATCGAGGGAAGATTAACCATCATCTAAACCCTCTTCAATCCTGTGAAAAGAATTAATCATAAAAAGGACAATAACTTATTTATAAAGTTTGACACTACTCTCAATCATCATATTCTATACATAAAAAAAATAATGTATTCTTTATTTTCCTTACGTGATTCCTAACCACACAAGTTTTTTTTGCACTTCTTGCATTTACTAATGTTCACATAGATGTGATATGTTAGCTGTCTCCATCCCTGGCATTTATTTAATGTGCAATTTTTTTCTTTATCTTAATTCCTCATCGTACAAGCATCTAATATATTTGAAAAAACAGGGAGTCCACAAGGTACAGAGGCATTAATTATCCAATCACTAGTTGGACTTGTGTGCATCTTCTTAAGTTCAGATTGATTGCATTGATGTGACTATCTTCCCCATCTTCTCCTTCCGTTACTTCATTAAAAATGATAATGTGATGAATACCTTGACCAACATACTCTATCCATGATTACCTTAATTACTAAGGTTACATTTGGCAAAAGAAATTACTAAGGCATCTCCTTATCACTCATATAAGTACAAGTATATAAATCTATTTAATCATTAATAATATAAATTCAAATTATATCAGTAAATTAAACTCATATGTACCATGTTTTAGAGGAGAGTTTATTTAAGGAGAGGAAGTCCATCCAACTGGCATATATGTATATGCTATAAGCATAATTTATGTATGAATGAAGCTTGCGTTTTTATATGAACAAGAGCATGCAAAACATCTTGTTACTTAATGAATTCAAGTTTAGTGAGGAAACAAGATTTACAAATACAATAATTCCTGATTACATTGAGTTCCATTAATAAGATCCAATATACTTGCGCTTATAAAAACTCAGGAAAGAGTTCCAGGTATTTTTGAAATTAAATGTAGTCTAATGCTGTAGCACTTCTCTCTCCAATGATAAGGCTGAAAACTACACTTCCATTAGTAAATGACTTGGGGCAAAAAAATATACGAAAGTGACAAATAGACCTCAGAAAAAAAAATCAATATTTTGAAAATGAACTGTTCATACCACTGTTGCAAACCGTTTGAAGAAGATGGACCCCATTTAATTTATGTAGTATTTCAGTCTCCTCTTGGCGTCATCCCTTCATATAACCTACACTTAAAATATACTATTTTGTTGGATGGAATTACAAATCAAAATCCATTTTGTTGCTAGAAGAAATAACAGCTTAATTTATCAATACTGTTTAAAACAATCCTTCATCATAAACGATACATCCGGATTTTATATATTAAAATCTCACATAACTAAATGGCCAATAAATTCATGTACAATACTAATATTATTATTTGAACTATAGTATTCTAAGAAATTGTACATGCACACGAGTTGTGCATGAACCTTGTGATGCTTTCTTGCTCCCAAGCGAAAATTCTTCTAGATTTAATTAAACTTACCACTTGTTTGAGCTCGGTGAAGCTTAGTACATCAATTGTGCATCCTGTCTTAATAATGATATTTTACTAGTTAAAATATCTTGCAATATTTTGACCATCCAACAAACCTAATACTTCAACTTCGATTAACAAATTAAACAGATAAATAACTAGTCATATTATCGTAATCCTATAACAGTGAATCTCACAATAATATAGTATTTAAATGTTGTAAAGATCAAAATATTTAAAATTTCTCTACTTTTATTTTTTTTTTCTGTTTGTGTTTTTTTTTGAAAGAGTTGGTAGAGAAGGGCAAGCTCATATGGAGCGAATGAAATAACTATCTCTGAGAATCAATGTACTCAATTTAATTTTTAATTAAAATACTAACATGGATGATTTTCAATTTATAAAAAAATCATGTAACAGTTCACAACTTTTATCTTCTATTAAAATATATTATTATAACAAGATTTATTCTACATGATTTAGTATCGAACTACAAATACTTTCATTGCGGCAAAAATCGAACATAACATCCTAATAATGCAACATAAAAGGGGTACGAGTGAATAAATTAACATAAAATGAGTTTGAATGTCAATACATAAGTTAGGTAATATAATGCATCATGATACAGATTTATATTAATAACCACACATCTAAAAATCGACAATCTTTTTATAGATTTTTTCATCTGAAAATTATTGATTGTATCCCTACTACAACGGTTAAATATAATTATCATAACCTATAACACATAGATGTGATAATTTTGGAAAGTAAAATAAGATTCAATATATCGGAGGGTATCATCAAATTCTTTCGAGATTACTCAATCTTTTCATGCGACCCATTAATCTAAAATTGTTACATCAAGTCACCAATGGTGATAAAAAGATATGAATACAAATAAGAATATATTACGACCAACCAAAAAATTATATAAAAATTAAGGGTTGACTTGCTATCTTGTTAAACACTATTAATATCATGACCCCACTCGATTTATCGGGATGGAGAACCCATAAAAACCCGCTACATCCTCTTAATACTATAATAATATGAATATTCACTAAAATAGTTTCGAAAGGACAAATACTTTATAATAAAAACTTACTGAATTAAGATAATTTTTTTTTATAAAAGTAAGTAGTGTGCCCAAATAAAGTATATCTGTTATAAAACTGAATTCGAGTAAGGGAAAACGAATATATTGATAGAGAGGCATTGGGGATGAGAAATTGAAAACCCCCTTATTTTCTCCAAACCCTAACTTAATATATATATATGTCTATTTATTAACTACCTTAAATAGAATATATGATATAATCTTAATATCCAAGATTATATCATAATTCCCTTAAATAACTTATACTATTTCAACACTCCCCCTCAAGATGGGCGATAAATATCTATCATTCCCATCTTGTTACAAATATTAATCCACTCTTTAGATCCTAATCCTTTAGTTAAACAATCTGCTAATTGTTCGCCAGTCTTCATGTAGTGTAGCTCCACGATCTTGCTCTCAAGTTTCTCTTTGATGAAGAATCGATCAATTTCAATATGTTTGGTTCTATCATGTTGAACTGGATTGTTAGCAATGCTGATCGCTGATTTATTATCACACCATAACTTAATGGGTTCTTTCCTAAATAAACATAACTCCATCAATAAGTTCTTTATCCATATTATCTCACATATGCCTTGAGTCATAGCTCTGTATTCTGCCTCTGCCGTTGATCTTGCGACCACCTCCTGTTTCTTACTTCTCCAAGATACAAGATTACCTCCAACAAACACGCAATAACCTGATGTCGATCTTCTATCATCTACACAACTAGCCCAATCAGAGTCACAAAATCCTTCAACTTTAGTATGACCTTGAGACTTGAACCAAAGGCCTTTTCCCGGGCTACTCTTTAGATATCTTAATATTCGCATAACTGCCTCCCAATGTTCTGTCCTAGGATCATGCATATATCTACTTACAATACTAACAGCATATGTTATATCCGGTCGTGTGTGACACAAGTAGATAAGTCGTCCCACAATTCTTTGGTATTGTTCTTTATCCACTGGGTCCCCTGACTGAGCACATAGCTTATGATTTGGTTCAATTGGAGTAGCAGCAGTTCGACAACCCAACATCCTTGTTTCAGTAAGTAGATCCAATAGATATTTTCTCTGAGAAAGCACTATGCCTGTCCTAGACCTGACTATCTCAATACCAAGAAAATACTTAAGTGCACCCAAATCTTTCACTTCAAATTCTTTGCTCAATCTTTGCTTTAGTCGTATTATCTCATCGCTATCATCTCCAGTTATAATAATATCATCTACATATACTGCAAGGATAGCAACTTGACTATTTGAGTGTCGATAGAAAACTGTGTGATCTCCATTGCATTGTTGATATCCCATTCTAACTATTGCATGTCGAAATCGGTCAAACCAAGCTCTTGGTGATTGCTTAAGTCCATACAAAGACTTCTTAAGTTTACATACCCTCCCAGTGGTCTTCATTGTATCAAATCCAGGTGGAATTTCCATATATACCTCTTCTTGTAAGTCTCCATGCAAAAATGCATTCTTTACATCTAATTGATGTAATTTCCATCCATAGTTGGCAGCACATGATATAAGTATTCTGACGGTACTCATTTTAGCAACTGGTGCAAATGTCTCATCATAATCTATTCCATACGTCTGGCTGTAGCCTTTTGCTACCAATCTTGCTTTATACCTTTCAACCTTTCCTTCAGCATTTTGCTTAACAGTGAATACCCATTTGCATCCAACAACCTTTTTTCCGCTTGGAAGTAATGCCAGTTCCCATGTCTTATTTTTCTCTAATGCACGCATCTCCTCATGCATCGCTGCAAGCCACTTTGGATCATTTTTAGCCTCTTGCCAATTTCTTGGTATGTGCACTAACTGTAATGATACAATAAAGGTCTTGTATGTAGATGGGATAGATTCATATGAGACATAATTAGATATATCATATTCATAACCATATCTAATTGGAGGTTTTCCTGCATTAGCTCTAGATTCTTTACGAATAGCAATGGGCAGAGATTCATTACCATCTGGTGATGACGAGGAATCGTCAGGAGATTGATGGGTATCTAGGACATTTGGTGATGATGAGGAATCGTCAGAAGATTGATGGGTATCTGGGACATCCGGTGATGATAAGGAATCGTCAGAAGATTGATGGATATCTGGGGCATATGTGGGCAATGAGTGTGGTATAAGTATCTGTTCTTGTTGCTCTCCATCATCTTCTTTATCTTCCTCCCCCTGAGCACAACTCTTGTTCCTTCTACTATAAACCTTCAATTCTGGTTCATTGGTCCCTCCCTCATTGCTACTCAATCTCTTAGGACATGGGATTATACCTACAATGACATCATCTTCTTTATTATCACTAATTCTCTCTTCATTTCCATGTTGTGCTTCAGTCAAATCATCTAGCACTGTGGATGACGTTGTTGATTCACCATAAAAGGGTTCATTCTCACGAAATGTTACATCCATACTCACAAAAAGTCTTCTCTCGCTTGGACACCAGCACTTGTAACCTTTCTGAGTGCTAGAATAGCCCACATAAATACACTTCAATGCACGTGGATCAAGTTTAGTTACTGTGGGACGATGATCTCTCACAAAACATACGCAACCAAATACACGAGGACGGATTGCATATATATTACGTCCCATCAAAAGTTCACAAGGAGATTGAAAGTTTAATATCTGAGAAGGCATCCGGTTAATTAAATATGTTGCCGTCAATACTGCTTCACTCCATAGATATTTTGGAACATTCATTGTAAATAGAAGTGTGCGAGCTACCTCTAACAAGTGTCGATTCTTCCGTTCTGCCACTCCATTCTGTTCTGGTGTATCTGGACATGTGGTCTGATGCAGAATCCCCTTTGTAGATAAATACGATGAGAATTCTCTATTAACATATTCAGTACCATTATCTGTACGGAGAGTACTCACTTTGGCATTATATTGTGTTTGCACCAAAGCTAAAAAATCTTTAAAGCAAACCAGTGTCTCAGATTTATTTTTCATCAAATATACCCATGTCATCCTTGAGTAACAATCAATAAATGTAATAAACCATCTAAATCCGCCAATCGAAGTAACTGGACATGGTCCCCAAACATCAGAATGTATCAACGAAAATGGTGAAATACTTCTTAAACCAGTAGGAGAATAACGTGTTCTTGTATGTTTTCCAAACTCACAAGCATCACATACAAGCTTGCTACGTTCTACATTATTCATCAAGTCAGGCCTTACCCTCTTAAGATTCTCAAACGATAGATGACCAAGACGACGATGCTCCAATATGACTTCATTCATTGCTCGTTCAGACAAAGTAGTGGTTAAAGCCGTGCTAGACTCATCTCTCATAAGATACCACAATCCATCAAGCCTCCGTCCAGTCCCAATTATTCTCTTGGTATTCCTTTCCTGAATGACACATGAATCTCGATCAAAGATTACTTGACAGTTCAATTGATCACTAATTGCACTAACTGATAATAGATTAACTGGAAATGATGGGACATGTAGAACTGATGATAATGTAATTGATGAAGTGCATTTAATCGAGCCGAATCCCATAACCGGTTGAAATGTGCCATCAGCAGTTTGAACTCTATTATGGGAAAAAGGTGGAGAACCAGTATATGTAATAAACTCTACTGATGTTCCTGTCACATGTCTAGATGCGCCTGAATCAATAATCCATTCTGTGAAAGATGGTTTAGAAGAAAATGCATGTGCAATAATACCTGAGTCAGCATTAGCATAACACATGTCGTTGTTTGAAATGTCAGCACCTTTAGCACGATAGGTTTGTCCCCCAAATCGTCCATAACCTCGACCTTGACCTCGGGCTCCACGTCCTCTGATGCTATGACATGTTCCACCCCATGCAGGAATACGTGTCGAGGAACAATTCCAGCTAATATGTCCATTCTTCCCACAATTATAGCATTGTCGATTGTCAATAATCGGTTTTACTAGAGTAGAGCGAACTGGTATTGCTGATATCTTAGAAGTGTTCATAACCTTTTGTCTTGACTCCTCATGAATTAGTGCAGCAATAACATCTTCCATCGGAGGAATTGGAGACTGATGACATATCATTGCTCTCTTGTTTTCATATTCTAGATTTAGTCCCCTCAGGAGGTGAATCACACGTCGTCGCTCCATCCATGCTCTAATAGAAGCTGTATCTGAAGGATCAGATGTAATCAATGGATCATAATAATCAAGTTCGGACCATAACCTTTTCAGCTCAGTACTGTATTCTATTATGCTTCGCTCCCCCTGCTTTAGTGCATCCAATTTATCTTCAATCTCAATCACAGTCATCATATTCCCAATACCAGAGAATTGAGTAGCCAAAATCTTCCATATATCAGATGCTTTATTAATACCTTCTACCAACCCCGCGATAGAAGGAGAAAGTGATCCTATTATCCATGCAACCACCAGAGAATTAGTCGCCCTCCACACCTTCCATGATGTGCTGGTAGTATCAGTGGGTTCTTCATACGAGTCGTCAATGTAATCTTCCAAATATTTTGACTCTAGTATGAGTCTCATCTTTCTCGACCAACTCAAATAGTTTTTCGTTCCTTCAAGTCTCTGCTCTATTGGGAGTAATTCCAACTTCAAATCTCGATTGAGAGTATTGTTATGTTGAGACAATACATCTTCTCTTCCTACAAGCAATTTGGCCATACCTTCTAAAATTTCCTTCAACTCCCTTCCTGTTAATGCTGCATCCGTTTTCTCCATCTTCTACGACAATTCAGTTATGCCGTGTCTTGAGCCTTCAAATCAAAAAACCTTAAAAATAGAAGAAAACCTTAGCTCTGATACCATGTTATAAAACTGAATTCGAGTAAGGGAAAACGAATATATTGATAGAGAGGCATTGGGGATGAGAAATTGAAAACCCCCTTATTTTCTCCAAACCCTAACTTAATATATATACATGTCTATTTATTAACTACCTTAAATAGAATATATGATATAATCTTAATATCCAAGATTATATCATAATTCCCTTAAATAACTTATACTATTTCAACAATATCTTTCCCACATGAATATAGAAACTGATAAGCAAATATATAATTGACTTTTGTATATACCTTTCGAATCTCATTCATTGGTTACATGTGTTGGGTGTTGCGACTGTCATATGGCCTTATGTTCTTCTTCGCACACACCTGTAAATGGTATGAGGAGGGAGTGAGCTCATAGCTTAATTAATATATTTACCGACCTCAAACTATGACATGGCTTATAACTTGATCTTTACTTAATTTACTTATTAGATTTTTAGTGATATATTACTTACATCTTTTTAGAGTATTTGTACTTACTATTCATGATAATAATATTTTAACTCAGGAATTCAATTCCCATTTTACAATGCACATGTCAAGTGCACACAATCAACCCCAAGTTCTCATACATGTGAACTCGGAGTATGAGTGGTATGTGCGTCTTACTGCACTCCTAAGGAACATTTGTAGATGACCGTCCCCCTTTTATTATTATCCATGATGCATTCATTGTCACAACTTCACACATGGTGGCCCTACTATGTATCCACTAAGATCTCACACATTTGCATCTTAGGTGTATGAGAGATATGTGGGTTATATATCCACAGTCCCATGTAAATATCTCATGAAGAACTATCCCACTCATACAAATATCGATGGTATATCATCTGACATCCTACATCCTTTGATTCAAACCTATCCCAACTTCTGTATCACAAGCGATGACTAAACCACATCCATAAACCTCATTGAGTTAGTGAAAAGATTCTGAAGCCACTCTTCCCTTGTGCTAAGCTCCAGCGTTCTCCATTCCGCTCGATATCACCTATAGTACTAAGTGTTATGCCAACAACATAATAAGCGTCCTTCTAATCATATCACAATGATATATACACACAATACAAAGCCCATTCTTAATGGAGCATGCAATATGTTATTTAACCAACCCTGGTATTCATATTCTTTTAACGTGCATTAATAACATAACAAACAATAGCCTTTCTTTAAACTCCCGAGGTTCGGCATTTTAGCCGACCGACCCCACCACTTGTTATTCTCATTTAACAATTCCAATCATACATGTATCTATTAGAATTTCATGGCTCTAGAAATTGGCCAACTTATTCATTTTGACTATTTAGCCATACTTGTGAGACCTAGTCCTCTTTTCATGTTTAGAAGATAAATCTTTATTTTTTCACATGTGTACAACATGGTTCTTAGTCCTATTCTTATGACATCATACTTATAATATTTTGTGTATCATATGTGAATCATATCATAAACTTTTACTCATTTTCAATTTTAAAAAATTGGATAAGAACCATGATTAGTCCAATAGGACTCATCATCTATAAACCCACTCACTCAAGTATCTAAAACACGTTCGTTCCGGTGTGTTTCCAAGTATTGCTCATCGATAAGTCCACTTAAATCATTTGCAGTAGCTATACTACAATAACCAAATAACATATCACATATCAGACTTGGTTCTAAACGACAATTTTTGTACCATCCTATAACTTCCCAAAATTACAATTTTGCACATCGAGCGTAGTTTGCTCGACTCCCGCATGTTAACAAACTCGTCATAATTGACTCATGTTCGTTATTTCTTTTCACTACTTTAGGCGTACACTCATGTGGGGTCATATTTTCCAAAACGTCCCAAGGACTCTAAGTTTCTAACTTAGATCCTTAATTTTCCCCTTTTTGCATTTTGGTACCTAAATATCCCAAAAATTACCATAATACTCTTACACTTTTCATTTTTCCATTTTGAAAAGCCTAACTTTTCAATAAGTTCATTTTAACTCCAATAAATTTCTCTAGTTTCATTTGGGTCCTCACATTCTTAGAGATTCCATTATTGGTCCCAACTTTTCAATATTTACAACTTTGTCCCTAAACTTTTCCAAACTCATACTTTGGTTCATCTACTTTCTCCTTACTCATTTTGGAATTAAACTCAAAACTTATTTCACTTTAGGTACTCTAACCTTTCCCGAGTTTAGTAGAGGTCCCTAAATTCTAAATTTTATTTTAATCCTCTAACTTTTCAAAAATAGATTTAGGTCCCTTAAAATTTTCTAAGAGTTGTATTTGGGCCTCAATTTTCCAAATTGAGATTTTAAAGCCACATAGAAAAATGAATTTTCTATTCTGATTCATTATTGTTTAACCTAGTTCAATCCAGTTCAGGTCCGGTTCACCTTGAACTGGTCTAATTTTCCCATCCAATTTACTTCATGGTTCTTCCCCATGATTTTCATGACTTTTTGTTCACTTGGGATTTTCCAATTTCCCATTTTAACCCCTCTTTATCATTCTCTATTCCCTAAGTGGTTCGATTTTCTCATTAAATTGATCGGTTCTTTCTCGGTTTTCTTGATCCGACATGACAGGTTTCATAAGGGATGGGAGCCAACCATTGCGTCGAGGGTACCAACCAAAGTGTACAACCTCACGCAAGAAGAAGCTTGGAAGGAGCCTAGCGTAGTAGTTGGAACCTCCTAAACCCTCCATGGATAAATATAGTCCGAATTATGTATTTTTCATTATAATCAATAACAGTTCTATTCCCCTAAGGAATTCTTGTGAGTTTTCCGTACCCAGGATATGTACGATTATTTGGAAGAGAAGTCTACGCTCTCTTCAACTCAGTTGCTGAATGATCCTTCACCAAGGAAACCTTGGTCCTAAATCTTCCTCAGGAACTTACTTCCCTTGAGCCGAGCCTCAGCATCCTCACCCCGTTGGGAGAAGGACTAACCCAAGATAGGTATTTGAAGGGATGCGAAGTCAAGATCAATGGGGGTAAACTTGGAGGCGGATTTGATTCCATTACCCTTAAAGGAAGTGGAAATAATACTGGAAATAGATTGACTGAGCGCTCACCAAACTAGAGTAGACTGTGGGAAGAAAGTAATAACTTTCCACACCCCGAGGATGCCAAGGGTAGTGTTCGAAGGAGACAAAAGAAAAGAAGGAGCACACTTGGTGTCATATATAAAAGCTCATAATATGATGCAAAAAGGGTGTAAGGCATTCCTCGCCTTGATCATGAACGAGAGCTTAGAAAAGAAGGGGCTAGAAAGTATTCCAGTAGTGGAGCGCTACCCAGACATATTCTCTAAAGAATTACTGGGGTTACCTTTGGACCACCAACTTGAGTTCCCATAGAAGTAATACTTGGAACACATCCGGTATCGTAAGCCCCCTACTACATGTCCCCTGCGAAGTTGAAAGAATTGAAGGAACAACTAGATGAGTTATTGGAGAAGGGGTATATATGCCCCGGTCAATCTCTGTGGGTTGTGCGAGTCTTATTTGTAAAGAAGAAGGACGGGCGTATGAGGCTATGCATATAGTACTAAAAGTTAAATCAAGTAACCATTAAAAATAAGTATCCCCTCCCACGGATTGATGATTTGTTCAATCAACTAAAATGTCCGACCTACTTCTCTAAGATAGACCTCCGGTCAGGATACCATCTATTAAAAATTCTAGAGGGAGATGTACAAATGACCACATTCCGTTCACGCTACGGGTACTACAAGTTTAGGTTAATGCCCTTTGTATTGATGGACGCCCCTATAGCCTTCATGGACTTAATGAACTGAGTGTTCCAACCCCACTTAGACAAGTTTGTGATAGTATTCAAAGATGACATCCTCATATACTCACGAACCAAGATGGAGCATGAGGAACATTTGGGAATCACCCTAAGCATCCTACGGGAGAATCAACTCTACGCGAAGTTCTCCAAGTGTGAGTTATGGCTGTAAGAGGTGGGCTTCTTAGGACATATCGTGTCAAAGGACAATGTTAAGGCGGACCCAACAAAGGTAGAAGTAATATCCCATTAGAAGGCACTCGTTAACCCGACAGAGATACGTAACTTCTTGGAACTCGCAGGTTATTATCAGAAGTTCATGGAAGACTTTTCAAAGATCGAAACCTCGTTAACCCGCCTCATGAGGAAGGGAGTAGAGTACATGTGAGACGATAAGTGTGAGAAGTCATTCCAAGAGCTTAAGTCTCGTCTAACGGCGGCTCTAATGCTAGCTTTACACGACCCTAATGCGGGGGAGTACACCGTGTACATCAACGCATTAGGATAGGGACTAGGACGCATTCTGATGCAACAAGGAAGGGTCATTGTGTACACCTTACGACAGTTAAAGACACATAAGAGGAACTACCCACCCATGACTTAGAGTTAGAAGTGATAGTGATTGCCCTCAAGATTTGGCAACACTACTTGTATGGGGTCAAGTGTAGGATATACACTGACCACAAGAGATTGAAATACTTCCTAACTCATAAGGAGCCAAACCTCCAGCAAAGGAGATGGCTGGAGTTGATAAAAGACTAAAACCTAATGATATAATACCACCCCGGAAAGGCTAATGTGGTGGCAGATGCATACAGCTGCAAATATCAGAGGGAGTTAGCCCAAATAAGGACAAACTACTTACCCTTGCTAGAACAATTGGGTGGAATGAAGGTGAACCTCCACTTGGATAGAGAGAGGAGATGCTTGATGGCTAAGGTAGCTGTAAGGCCCAGCATAGTGGACCAAATAAGGACCCACCAGAAATGGGATAGAGAGCTCCGGCCTCACCTTGACTAGACCAACTTTTCTCCAAATTAAATCCTAAGGTTTTCAGAATTCCCTTTGAGTCCTCAATTTACTCAAAATTGTATAAGAGGCTCAAGTTTTCCAAATTTCCAATTTGGTCCCCAACTTTTAAAAAATGTCAAATTTGCCCCTACTTTCCAAAAATGGCAATTTGACCCAAAATGTTCCAAAAATTGACCAATTGGTTCTCGAACATCTTTCTCATTGCCAAATGGCCTTCAAATTTGGAAAATTGAAAGAGGTCCCTCAATTTTTCGAAATTCCTAAATTTTCCCAAACTTTTGCCCCAATTTCTCCCCTTCAAACTGACCGAATTTGATTTCTTCAAATTGGCCATTCAATCGGGGTTAATTGCTCCAATTGAAGGTATGGATCAGTTCCTACACTTTCATACTATTCAACTGGGGCATTTTCTACATTAATAAATAGTGCAGCTAGGACAAAATAGGGTAGCTTCAGTCCATTAGAGTTGCTTCAGTATTTGATTTCGCCGACGCTTCTCCGATAGTCTTCGGGTCGAAAGAAAGATGATATCAAGTAGCTGACTTCCCCCGAAGTTTGTAGGATCTGAACTTGCCTTCTAAAGGTAAGAAAAAGTTCTATATCAGAGCTCTGGTTCAAGCTTCTTGGAAAATGGAGCAGTTGAGAGAGAATGAAGATTTGTGGTATGTGGAAGATGAATGGAGAAGAGCTATTTATATAGGGAGATCGGGGACCCTTTGTCCGACAACTTTCCATTTTAGTTGAGCTTATTCTCTCCCTATTCCTTTGCTGACATTATCCATTTTCTGCATTAATAAATAGTGCTATCATTAGAGGAAGAAGATGACACTATTCTAAACCGAACCGGACCGGTCCAACTGGGTTCAATGCGAAAATCGGCCGGTTCAAGCCCGATTTGACCAGTTTTCTCAAATTAAAAATTTCTAAATTCATCTAAATTAATTCTCTATTTAATGATGGCTTCAATTCCCCAATTCGATCATTTTAAGCCACCAAGAAAAATGAATTTAAAAACTGGTTCAAGTTTGGTTCAAACTAGTTCAATCTGGTTCACCTTGAACCGGCCTGATTTTCTCCTCCCATTTGTCCCAAGATTCCTTTCCATGATTTCTAGGACTCTTTGAGTTACTTGGGATTTGTCGATTTCCCAATTTACCCTTTCTTTATCAGTTATAGTTTGTGATTCGACTCAGATTTTCTATTTTGAACTAACCAGTTCTATTCCCGGTTTTCTTTTCTTTAAAGAGATAGGGTTTACACAAATCTTGCAATTTAAAGTGCAATTGAATTGTTTGGAATGTAGAAACTGATTCATATGATCAATTTGAGGAAATAACCCCAAATGAACAACCAATTTGAAGCAATCAAATTCAGTTAGAAGAGCGGTAGAAATTAGGTAAAATTTTGGGAAAATTACGAATTTCAAAAAATTGATGGACCTCCATACAATTTCTCAAAATTGAAGGTCAATTGGCAATGAGAAAGATGTTGGAGGACCAATTGGTCAATTGTCAAAAGATTTGGTGCCAAATGGCTATTTTTGGAAAGTAGGGGCAAAATGGTAATTTTAGAAAAATTGGGGATCAAGTTGGAAATTTGGAAAACTTGTGCCCCTTACACTATTTTAAGAAAATTTAGGAACCAAAAGAGGATATTGGAAGTACTTGGCACTTGATTTTGGAAAATTTAATACTAGGGACCTAAAGTCAAGAAGTTCATACTTTAGGGAATTAAGTGCAACAAACCAGAAATTTGGGCCTAGTAGCAAATACTGGAAGGCTAGAAAGCTTTTACGCCAAACCCTAACGTATAAGAGTGGTCAAACCATGTAGGGACTCTTGAGACCGGAATACTAACAAGTGAACCAGACTCAGACTTGGAGAACCGGTAAGGGACGAACGCATCAGAGTCATCGGGTGAGTAGGATTATTAACATCATACCCGGTTAGGGTGATGAGCAAATTTTAATTTAAAAGAAAAACCACTTGTGAGTGGGACTTTTTTACATCATACCCGGTTGGTATGATGAGTTTCTGAAAGGAAAAACCCGCATACTGGTCGTAAGTAGACCTATCATGACACTCGATTGGTGTGGTGAATTAAAGGGGAAGATTTTGTCGGAAGTGTTCTCCCTTAATTGTGTGCCACTGCTAAAATGATTTGGGAGACCTTTTTAATGAGAGCTAGAATAGCTCTAACAGGCCAGGGGCCTCGGTTTTGAACTCATAGGGCTCAAAGCCCAATTTTTGAAAAACACGTCTAGTGGGCCCAAGGCAAGTGGGCATGGGCTAAAGCCTGTAAACAAACATGAATAGGAAAAGCCATGAAAACTCTTATTTAAAAATGGAATTTAACTATGTGATTTGCCATGACCAAGTCATGACCGACAATGCTCGATGGGTTGGTAGCAGTGTGTCAAGGCCAGGTCGACAAACCGACCTAGACAAATATCTGTAAGCCGGGTTGAGTATCAGGGTCGTTGGATCGTCGACACCAAAGAGAATGGCTAAAATATGAAAGCTTTTGTTTGTGCATGCACTCATGGATTTGGGACCATCAAGACACCCTAGTTGGTAGTAATGGGTTCCGAGGGCTACTGGACGACATGGTGGAGATAAGGGTTGTTCGTCATGCTAGTTAGTCATGAAGCTCTAGGAGTTTCTTATGCATGAGGCCGGGGTGGTGTCAAGATGAGGTCTCCATCCTTATACAGCCATGAAGTGAATTTTGGGTTTGAGGGTCAGACGTATGGGATGTCCACTTAGACTTAGGGTAGAAGTTTGAGACTTCTATCAAGGTGGACGACAATGTCGCACAAAACCCCAAGTGGGTGCAATTTGGGACTGCCCTATGAAAGTTTGTACCCTTCATAATAAAGGGCTTGTGTGTTTATTTGCTAAACTCCTCCCGAGGCAATGTGATGTGTTAAAAGTGCTAGACACACCAAAGATTTAAGAAAGAATTGTAAAAAAAAGGGTTTTTAATAAACAAAGTATATTTTTAAAACTCACTATCAACACCCGCTCACTAAATTGTAGAAACTCACCCCTCCCTTTATCCCTTTTTCATGAAAAAGGAGATCAATCAAAGGGCTTGAGAAGATGAATCCTAAATCAAGTATGTAAACCCCATCCCATTATAGTTAAGAAAATCGGGAAAAGAACCAGTCATTTCAAAAGAGGAAACCGAGCCAGTTTACAAACCACAACTGATAAGGAAAGGGTAAACTGGGGAATTGACAAATCACAAGTGACTCAAAGAGTCATAAAAAACATGGAAAAGAACCTTGGAACAAATGTTTAAACCGTGCCCTTTTTAGTTAAGGAAAATCGGGAAAAGAACCGGTCAAACCGAGTAAGAAAACCGAACCGGTTCACGTATCCGATCAATTGGGAAGGGGAAATTTGGAAATTTACAACTCCCGGGTGATCAAAAGGGTTCATAAAACCTTGGAAAAGAAACTTAGGACAAATTGGAAGAGAAAAACTAGAGCGGTTTAGATGGACCAGATCCAATTGGATTGAATCAGTCTATGAACCGAGTCGGTTCATGAACCGGAATTAATAGAGAAAGAGAAAATAGGGAAACTTATGGATCCCTTGTGACACGAAGAGATTTATAAACCTTGGGAAGGAACCTTAGAACAAAGTGGGAGAGAAAAACCAAACTGGTTTGAGTGAACCAGACCCGAACCGGATTAAACTGGTTTAAGAACCGAGCTGATTTATGAACCGGAATCGATAGAGAGATGGTAAACGGGGAAATTTATGGATCTTAAGTGACCTAAGTAGTCACAAAAGTCATGGAAATGGACTTGTGAAGGAATTGGAGATGAAAACCAAACCAGTTAAGGTGAACCGGTTTCGAACCAGTTTGGATTGGTTTGAACCACTATTGAATCGGATCCTAAATTCATTTTTCTTAGTGGCTTAAATAATTCAAATTTGAAATTTGAGGCCACCATTGGATAGAAAATGAATTTAGAAATTTTTAGATTTGAAAAAATCGGTCGAAGGAGGGGTGAATCGGCCGCTTTAAGCTTTAAACTCGGTTCGGAACAGTGTCATCTTCTTCCTTTAGATGATAGCTGTAAAAGACAAAGACATGTGTATCCCAATTAAGAGGAAATGGAACCAACCCTTATTTAGGAAATGTTTTCCAAGAAAGGAAGTATTGTAATGGTCCATTGTGACCTGTTTGGAAAGAATAGGAGAACCATGTAGAAAGAGGAATACTAGTAACGGCGGACAAAACTGGATGGGTGAACCTTCCCAAGCAAAGTAATCGACACAGAGATCGAAAGCAATTATTGTAGAATGAAGAATCATGAAGTGATTTATGAGCAAGTAAAAGAGGATTAAGGAAAAAGGAAGTCATTGAATAAGGGATGTCACTAAAGAAGAGAAAGGACATAAGAAAAAAAAATCCTCGTATGTCAATAATCATCAGGAAACCCAACGATTGGAATTGAAAGGACAAAATAAAAACGTTTTGAAAGGATGAGTAGGTAAGAGAAATCCATGCAGTTATGTGAGACATAACTTCAAAAGCATGATGGATGAGAGGATAACAGTAAAAAGGATAGTTGAGGAATGCCATCAAAAGAAAAGAGGGATGAAGTTATATGATCCTTGAAAGGTCAAAAAAAAAAAAAAGCTAAGAGAGACCCTCAAGGAGATGTTCTAGAAATCTAACGGACAAAGACAGGTCCTAGAAAATGCCATGTTGTAAGGGGTATGTAAGCCCAACAATCCCGAGGAGAATATGACTCAAAGTAAGGAAGAGTCGGCTAATAAGCATGACGAGGTCTAATATAAAAATTTGGACTGAAGTTATAATAGACAACGAATGGAGAAAGAGTCAAAATGAGATGAAAAAGTGAGAATAAAGAAAACTGTGGCAACTAGTATGTAACACCCGAAAGAACATTGAGCTAAAGGTTTCAACGACCAAGGGGTTAACTAGACATGGGAATGGTTAGGTATCTTGGAATTTCTAATCTTGAGTACAGAACCTCAAAGGGAAGAATGTGCTCTAAGCAAAGAAAGATATAAATCTAAAAATATACCATGAAGTAAGGTATGTCTCGTTATGATAATCTCCATGGAGGGAGTAAATAATATAAAGAAAAAGAAATTCCTTAAGTGAAGGATGTAAAAAGGAATAATTAAAAGAACAAGAGAAGACTTTGCATCTAAAGCAAACACTAAAGGGGCATCAAAGGAAATGATTGCTCATGCAAGGATGTTAACTAAGTTTTGGGGACAAAACACCTAAAAGGAGGGGAGAGTTGTAAAACCCGCCCTTTTGAGCTAAGGAAAACCAGGAAAAGAACCGGTCAAACCAAGTGAGGATTTAGAACCAGTTCACAAACCCGATTATTTCTGAACGGGCAAGTTGGGAATTTACAACTCTCGGGTGATCCAAAGGGTTCATTAAACCTTGGAAAAGAAACTTAAGATAAATTAGAAAATAAAAACCAAAGTGGTTCAAGTGAACTAGATTCCATAAGAACTTTAAAGTTAAGTGTGCTTACTTGAGAGTAATGTGAGGATGGGTGACCTCCTACGAAGTATAAATTTTTTTTGTAACCCGAAATTTCGGTCAAAAATTTGTATGTACGCCTTATCATAAATTAATATATAATTAATAGCAATAATTTAATACCTAAATTAAATTATTAGAATTAATACTGAAATTTAATTTATTAGAATTAATACCAAAATTAAATTATTGGAATTAATACCAATAATTTATGGCAATATTAATACTAGTAATAAATCTCGCCCATTTAATACACGGGTTTTACAACTATATAAAGAGTTCATCCCCATTTCATTCTCCTCACACCTGAACACTTCTCTCTCTCTCTACTGCTCCATTTCCCGGTAAAGCTCGAACGAGAGCTTCGACTTGAACAAAGGTCGGGCTCTTTAGAACCGGGGGGAAGACAGCTATCTGATAGCAAACTCCAATCAATCCGAGTATCGTTGGAGAAATGCCGACATGATGGAATAGTGAAGCAACTCCGGCGGACCGAAGCTGCCCTATTTCGGCCAAGCTGAAATCGGCCATTTCAAGCCCTCCCAACACTTTCTCAGCCTTTCCACGACCGAATTAGGACCGAAAGGATGAACCTCAGGATGAGACCTATCTGCCCAGATCGAAAGCTCGGACCGCCGTGCCTTCACCGGAACACGAAGTACCGGGAACGCCAGCAAGGACAAGCTCGCATGAATACCAAGAACCGGTCTAGTGGAATTCACGGCATTAACGGGTGAGTGGGTTTACTAACATCATACCCAGTTGGGATGATGAGCACAACTTAAAATTTAAAACCACTTACCGGTTGTGAGTGGGTTATTCAGATCATACTCGGTTAGTATGATGAGACTTCCTCGAAGGAAGTTGAAAACCCGTTCATCGGTTATGAACGGAGATGTCCTTATACCGATTGGTATAATGGACAGTGAAAACCTATTTTGTCGAAAGTGTTCTCCCCTGACTGTGTGCCAATGCTTAAACTATTTGGGAGACCTTCTCGACGGGAGCTCGAATAGCTCTGATAGGCCAAGGGCCTCGGTTTTGGAACTTGGGGGCGAAATGCCCGATTTTGAAAATCTCGTACAGTGGGCCCAAGGCCAGTTGGCACGAGCAGGAGCTCGTAAACGAACAGGAGTTCGTACATCCACTCATTCCCAGGGTAGAAGTGGTCGTACTTCTATCCGGGTGGCAGGAAAAGTCGCTCCGAAGCCACTAGCAGGTTCAGTAGTGATACTGACTTGCGAATGTGTGTAACCTTCATTATGAAGGATGTGTGTTGGGTGATGACACATCGATAACTAAGAAATAATGGAAAAAGATGAATTTTTAAATGAAATGATTTTTTTTGAAAACAAAGGAGTCTGGCACACTCCATATAAATGTTTTTCTTGAAAGTTAAAAGATTTGAATCCCACTCACTGAGTAGTTGTACTCACCCCCTCCCTTATACCTCTTTCAGGAAGTCCCGGAAAGCCGAACCTTAAAGGACTTGCGCAATTAAACGCCTGCAAGATTGGTACAACTAATTTAAATTACTATGCAGTTTTGATTTATGATATTCCTGGAAAAAGGTGCAGGTTAACGCCTTACTCTTTACGATTTATAATATAAGGGAAAACCCTTTAGTAAATCGGGAGAGTGGCGGGTTGATCACGGGGATCCGACCAAACCGGGTCGGGGCGTGATAATAGCACTGTTCACTCACCGAAAAGTTGAAGCAGCACCGGTGGAGAAGAAATGTTTCCATTTGATACATTTTAGGCCAACAATGTCTGTCATAAAGGTGCCAAACGGACCGCCAACATGTCCCCAAGCTCTCAATATAAAGAACCCCTGTCCATTCATCCTCTCCACACCTGAAAAGCTCACTCTCTCTCAGTTGCTTAGTTTTCTAGTGAAGCTCAAACCAGAGCTCCAATATACAGTTTTTTTTGAGCCAAAGGAGGCAAGGTCAGGTTCTTTAGAACCAGGGAGAAGTCAGCTACACGCTTGTAGTCTCCATTTGCTCCGAGGGTCACTAGAGAAATACTAGCGTGATGGAATAGTGAAGTAGCTTTGGCGGATTGAAGCTGCCCTGTTTCGGCTGAGTTTAAATCAACCATTTCGAGCCTTCCTCTGGCCAAACCAAGCCCTCCCAGCACTTCCTTAGCCCTTCCACGGCTGAATTAGGACTGAAAGGTTAGCCAATTCAGCTCCACTCTGCAATTTCCAGTTGGTGCTAAAGAGAGAACCGATAGAATTTTGATGATGAAATTTTTATTCAATTCGGCATCAATTGATGTGATTCTTAATTCTAGGATAAACTTCAGGACGAGAGCTATTTTCCCAGATCAAAAGCTCGGACCGCCGTACCCTCACCGGTGAGTAATCAAAGCTTTCTCTATCTATAGTTCATTTTCCGGCGAAGCTCCGTTTGAGCTCGTCCCGACATTAAAACTTGCGATTCAAATTGCTAAAGAATCATATGAACATGTAGAAACTCAATTTCAATTTCAATTTCAACATTTGGAAACGTTTGATTGGCCAATTTGATGAAATCAAATTCGGTTGTGTTAAAAAGTTGGAATTGGGGGAAATTTTGGGTAAAATTGGGGATTTTCAAAAGGTTGAAGGACCAAAATGCAATTTCCTAAAACTGAGGGTCAATTGGGCATGATAAAAATATTAGAGGGCCAATTGAGGCATTTTAGAAATTTTAGGGTAAAATTTACAATTTTTGTAAAGGGAAAAATGGTAAATTTGGAAAAGTTGGGGGACCAAATTGGAAATTTAGGAAATTAAACCTCTTTTTGTGAAATGAAATAAATTCAGGTCCTATGATAAATTTTATAAGTTTCGGGAATCAATTTGAGGAAAAACCGGCATTAGGGGCTTAAAGTTAAAGAGAAATAACTTTAGGGACCTAATTGTAAATAAATGAAAGTTTGGTTTTCTGATTCATTTGGAATAAATGAAGGCTATTAGGCCAAAGCATAATGAACCGAGATGTTCATATTTTGTAGGAACACGAAGTACCAGGAACGCCAGTAAGGACAAGCTCTAGTGAATACAAAGAACCGCTCTAGTGGAATTCATTGCATTAACGGGTGAGTGGGATTTTATATCATACTCGGTTGGGTATGATAAGTACATTAAAATGAAAATCCACTACTAAGTGGTATTTTAAACATCACAACTTGGAGGAGTGATGTGAAAAACATGTGGAAAAACTACTTAGCGGTTGTAAGTAGATCATACCCGGTTGGTATGATGATACTTCCTTGAAGGAAGTTGAAAACCTATTCATCGGTTATGAGTTGAGATGTCCTTATACCGGGTTGGTATGATGGACAGCTGAAAACATATTTTTTGTCGGAAGTGCTCTCCCCTGACTGTGTGCCAATGCTTAAAAAATTTGGGAGACCTTGACGAGAGCTCGAATAGCTCTTATATTTCAGGGGCTTCAGTTTTGGAAATTGGGGGGCAAATTTGCTCGATTTTGAAAATCTCGTACCGTGGGCCCAAGGCCAGTTGGCATGAGCAGGAGCTCATAAACAAACATGAGTTAAATGCCATAAAGCTTTAAATAAAGGAATTGTTTGGCCATGGTATCAAGACAGGACTGACATACTCAGTCAACTAACTGCACTGCGACATGACAGGTTGACGGACCAATCAGGACAAACAACTATGGGTTGAGTTGAGGGTCGGAGCCACTGGACCAGTGGCACCACATATTATATGGCATGATAAGAAAATATTGATTGTGCTTGGACTGTGATTACGGGACCATCAAGATGCCCGAGAGGTGTAGTGATTCGTCCTAAGGGCACTGGACGACTTGGTGGGTATAAGGGTAGTTAGTTGTAGTAGGTGACTGTGCAAAATTTGGAGTAGCACCAAGTGCATGAGACCGGGGTGGGGACGGGATGAGGTCTTTGTCCTCATACAGACATGAAGAATTGATTCTGGGATTTAGGGTTGGTTGTCGCAAACATCCACTCATTCTCAAGATAGAAGTAGACGTACTTCTATCTAGAGGGCCGATAAAGTTACTTCAAAGCCAGAAGTGGGTTCAAAGGACGTGCTGGCTTGCGAATGTGTGATTGACCTTCATGATGAAGGTTGTGTGTTGGGTGATGACACACCGTGATTAAATAAGGAAATGGTGATAAAAACCGAGATTTGATATGAAAGGATTTTTTAAAGAAAGGAGTCTAACAGACTCCAATACAACTCTTTTCCTCAAAGTTAATTTTTTTTTTGAAAATCGCATTCACTAAGTAGTCATACTCGCCCCCTCCCTTATATCCATTTTAGGAAATTCTGGAAAGTCTACCCTTAAAGACCATTAACCCAAATTCATGTGAGATAGTTATGATTAAATTAAAATATTATGCAGTTTTGATTTATGTTATTCTAGGAAAAGTGCAGGTTTAAAGGACGCCTTACTCTTTATGGTTTATAACAAGGGGAAACCCTTTAATAAACTGGGAGAGTGGCGGGTTGATCACGGGGATCCGACGAAAATGGGTCGGGGCATGACAACTAGAGTGGTATCAGGATCTGTTTCCTCGAATATATAATCAAGACTAGAAAATATAATAACTAATAGGATTTATCCTAAAATGTTTGGATGGCTTCTAGGAGAGGAACCAAGAAAACTAGGAATTGCTCTACGCAACAGCCTATCTTCATAGGAAGACAACCCTAGAAGCTTTCCAAATGCCTGAGTCATGGCAGTAATCTCAAAAGACCAAATGGGGATGTATCCTGGAGAATGGTGCCAGGGCCTATTGAGGTCACAACTCTAAGTATAAAGGAAGCCCAACGTGAAGCTATAAACACCATCAAAGGATGTATAACCTTACCTAGGAGGATGCCTATCAATAACCCCACAGCTCCCTATTTATTTTGTGACCACTTTCTGTAATAGAGCTAAAACCCCCAACATACTGTACTGCTCGATTAATCAAGTACTCAAAATTCCTAAAATCCTATCTCTCGATGAAGTGATCTTGCTAGGAAGATGATCCCAAGAATAGTAAACAAACAAACCCCTTCACCATTAAAAATTAAGGAGAATCCCATCCTAGTTAAGTAAGCTGAATGAGAGAATTAAAGAATATAGGAGGACTACTAGAGTGACCATTTGGAAAAGAATACTTAACAAGAAAGCTCTCAAGGTGATCACACTTAAAGACGGCGAATCAACAAACTATCAGTAACCCCTAGAAAGGCCCCTCAATACCCGAAGGAAAGGAGGAACCACAACAGTCCTTGCAAGGGAATAACCTATTAAAAGTGTGAACAATAGGGATACTACGTGAAGAAGTACCCAACCCTACTAAGGATAGAAATGAAGTTAACGTATAGAGGAATAAGACACGAAGTGAAAAACTATCCCACATCGCCAGGAGTCAGGACAACATTTTCCAAGAATAATGCCCCCACAGCTATAGGAAACCAGAAAGGTATACAACTCCTGCTTGGAACTTCAATTACATCCAAGAGTAAGCACTTCAAGATTCTAGCATAATGGTAGGAAGAAAAAGAAAAAGGACTAAAGATAGAACCTCGATAAACCACAAACAGAACAAAGAGAACTCTCCCTTGAAAGAAGAAAGTTCTAAATATTGGGATCAAAGAAGGGAGAGCAACCACAAGAGAAGACAAGAAGAACATTTGATGACAAACGGGATGTATTGGGATCACAGGAATGAATCACCTTGGAAAAAGCAATGAAGCCAAATTGGAATTTCAGACCAACATGACAAAAGAAAGCAAGTCGTTACAACAAAATCATCAGAGAGAATAAATGGCACCCTAAGGAAGATCGGGAGGTAGGAAGGACTACACCCTAAAAAGGTCAGTGAAATGGATGTTAATGACAAGAGGACTCAAGAAACAACTGCCCTAAGAAACTTAGGCCAAAGGAATGGTGGAGGCGAGGCAGTTATTGGACTAATACACGAGAAATCCATAATTTGAGTTTCAATAAAGAAGAGAGAGGCGAAAAGGCCAAATACTCGGGAGAAGAAAGATAAATGAAATCCTTAAAAGGACCAAAGGCCAAATTAACGACTAAACTCAAGCCAAGAAAGGGATAGGCAAGCTTCTCACATAATTGTCAAGAAATCTTGAAAAAAAGAAGATTTGAACGCTCCATAAAAAAATACATTGTGAAAGTAAACTTTGGAAGGATGCATATTACTAACTACCCTTGGAGGAATTATTGATGGGAAAATGGACTTAATGTGGAGTGCAAGGAACTAACCCTTAATTAGGAAATGTTTCAAAGGAAGGAAGTATCGTGATGGCCCAGTGTGACTTGTTTGGAGAGAGCAGGAGAACCAAATAATAATTCCAGGAGAACCAAGTAGATAGAAGAAACTAGTAGCAATAGATGATTAAAGAGAATAAACAAAGTTCTAAGGAAGGCTGAAATGTAGTAAAGACTACACTCTATGAAGAACAAAAGGATGGGCATGAAGGACGAGTGATACAGCTGCCCAGATGATTGGACTAGAGAAATGGAGAGAAAGAGATAGTTAAAGAACTGGTCTTTGAGAGAACCATGGATTTAAACCATGACAAAGAAGGGAGAAGTGAAAAGGCCAAAACATTGGAAAAAGAAGAATGAAGGAAAATCCTTAAAGAAATTGATGGCCAAAACCAGATTTATAGTTTAAAGTCTGGAGACGGTTAAGTGAGCCTCATGAAGGAAGAACAAGAGATTTTGAAACAAGGAGGATGTCAACCCTCCTTAAATGGAATTAATTTAATGGGTTAGCATCAAAAGGTGTTGTGACAAGTATGAATGAGTGGACAACCCATACTAAGGTAATAAAGTAATGAATGTTCGAGAAATGTTGGGAAAATAAGTCCCTCAAATAAGATGTGGCTAAGAAGGAATAACCACAATTGGTAAGATAGGTCGTAATCCACACGCATATAATGAAGCCTAAAGAGTGGACAGTTGAGCATAGTATGAAGTACATGAAATAAGATTTATAGGTTCCTCAAATAAAGAATAAGGGATGAAATAAAATTTTAAGATGGGGAAGGATTCTAAGCGGGCAATGCCACAGTATAGAAGGAAAAGTAAGGAAAACGGAGGAAGAAACCTTCAAGGAATGGTAAGAAGGTTGAGCATGTAGCTCCTAGAACGAAAGTTTCTGCCTTGAGGGACATATTGGAGAATGAAATCGTAAAAAGGGAACTGTAAACTCGTCCTTTAGTAATGAGAAAATCCGAGAAAGAACCGGTCAATGTGATCTTTAAATCGAATCGGTCTACAAGCCTAACTATTAGGGGACGAGCAAATTAAAAAATTTCCAACTCCCATGTGACTCAAAAATATTCATAAACTTGGGAAAAGAACCCTAGGATGATATGAGGAAGAAAGACCAAAGCAATTCAAGAGAACCGGGTTCGAACTGGATAGAACCGGTTTATGAACCAAGTTGATTAATGAACCAGAACTGATAGAGAATGAGTTAACCAATAAGTTTATGGATTCCTTGTGATTTATAATCCTTGGGAAGGAACCTTAGAACAATGTGGGAGAGAAAAACCAGATCGGTTCGTGTGAGCCGGACCTGAACCAGATTAAACCGGTTTAAGAACCCAGCTGGTCTATGAACCGAAATCGATTAAGAGGTGGTAAACCAAAAATTTTATGGACCCTAAGTGACCCAAGGAGTCATAAAAGACATGGAAATGAACTTTTGAAGGAATTGGAGATGAAAACCAAACCGGTTTAGGTGAACCGGATTCGAACCAGTTCAGACCGATTTGAATCACTATTGAACCGAATCCTAAATTCATTTTTCTAGGTGGCTTAAATAATTCAAATTGGAGATTTGAGGCGACCATAGGATAGAGAATGAATTTTCAAATTTTTAAATTTGAAAACCTCAGTTGAATGAGGGGTGAACCGACCGGTTTAAGCTTTCAACCCGGTTTGGACTGGTCCAGTCCGGTTCAGAATAGAGTCATCTTCTTCCTCAGGATGACAGCACTGTTCACTCGCCGGAAAATCGAAGCAGCACCGATGAAAAAAAAATGTTTCCATTCGGTATGTTTCAGGTCTTCAATGCATGTCATAAAGATGCCAAACAGACGGCCAACGGATCCCCGAGCTCCCTATATAAAGAGCCCCTCTCCATTCGTCCTCTCCACACCTGAAAAACTCACTCTCTCTCAGTTGCTTAGTTTTTCGGTGAAGCTCGAACCAGAGCTTTGATATAGGGTCAATTCTAAGCCAAAGAAGGTGAGGTCAGCTTCATTAGAACCGGGGAGAAGTCAGCTACACGGTGGTGGTGTCTGTTCATCTCGAGAGTCACCGAAGAAGTGTCGGCATGATCAAATAGTGAAGCAGCCCCGACAGACCAAAGCTGCCATATTTCGGCCGAGTTGAAATCGGCCAATTCAAGCCCTTCTCAGGCCAAACCAAGCTCTCCTGACACCTCCTCAGCCCTTCCACGGCCGAATTAGGACCGAAATGTAAGCCAATTTAGCTCCCCTTTATAATTTCAGATCATTGTTAGAGAGAGAGTCGACCGAACTTCAATTAGGAAATTCTAATCTAATTCGATATAAATTGATGTCATTCTTGATCCTAGGAAGAACCTCTGGAGGAGAGCTACCTGCACAGATAGAAAGCTCCGACCGTCGCGCATTCACCGGTGAGAAATCAAAGCTTTCTCAAACTATAGTCTGTTTTTCGACGAAGCTCCGTTTGAGTTCGTTCCGGCGTTAAAATCTATGATTCAAAGTTCCTTAGAATCGTATGAACATGTAAGAACTCAATTTCAACTCCAATTTCAACAATTAGAGGTGTTTGATCAATTAATTTGATGAAATCAAATTCGGCAGTGTTGAAAAGTTGAAATTGAGGGAAAATTTGGGGAAATTTGGAGATTTTCGACAATTTGAAGGACCAAAATGTAATTTTCTAAAATTGAGAGTCAATTGGTCATGATAAGAATATTAGAGGGCCAAATTGAGAAATTTTAGAATTTTTGGGTTAAAATTTACCATTTTTCTAAAGAAGGGGCAAAATGGTAATTTTGGAAAAATTGAGGGACCAAATTGGAAATTTGGTGTAGGAGAATGAGACATCGGGAACACCAGTCAAGGTTCAGCTTGCTAAGGATGGAACCCGACTAAGTAAAATTTCACTGCACTATCGAGTGAGTGGGTTTACTAACATCATACCCGATTGGGATGGTGAGCACAACTTAAAGACAAAAACCACTTACCAGTTGTGAGTGAGATTATATATCATACCCAGTTAGGGATGATAAGTACCTCGGTATAAAAACCCATTGTTTAGTGGTATTTTAATCATCACCACTTAAAGAAAGTGATGTGAAAATTTTGCGGAAAAACTATTTGCCGGTTGTAAGTAGATCATACCCGATTGGTATGACGAGACTTTCTTGAAGGAAGTTGAAAACCCGTTCATTGGTTATGAATGGAGATGTCCTTATACCGGTCGGTATAATGGACAGTGAAAACCTATTTTGTCGTAAGTGTTCTCCCCTGATTGTGTGGCACTGCTTAAACTATTTGGAAGACCTTCTTGACGGAGCTCGAATAGCTCTTAGAGGTCGGGGGCCTCGGTTTTGTAACTTGAGGGCTAGAATGCCCAAATTTTGAAAAACTCAAACAGTGGGCCATAGGCCAATGGACACGAGTAGGAGCTCGTAAACAAACATGATATATATTTGCTATTAAACCTTAATAAGTAAATTGTTTGGTCATGGTACCAAGGCAGGTTCGCATACTCAAACAACTAGTAGCAGTATGATATGACCGGTCTCCGGACCAGTCAAAACAAACAGCTGTCGATTGAGTTGAAAGTCGAGACCGTTGAGACTAATGGCACCACATATTATATGACAATTTAAGAAAACTTTCTTTGTGAATGCACTACGAGTACATGATCATCAAGATGCCCATGAGGGGTAGTGATGTGTCCTAAGGGCCCTGGACGACCCGATGAGTATAAGGGCATATCGTCATTCTAGGTGTTTGTGCAAAATTTGGAGTAGCACCAAGTGCATGAGACCGGGTTGTGGACATGATGAGGTATCTATCCTCATATGGACACAAAGAAGTGACTTCGGGATTTAGGGTTGGATGTCACGTACATCTACTCATTCCCAGGATTGAAGTGGTTGTGCTTCTATTCGGGTGGCCGGTAAAGTCGCTCTGAAGCCAATAGCGGGTTCAATAGTCGTACTGACCTACGAATGTGTGTAACCTTCATGATGAAGGATGTGTGTTGGGTGATGACACACCGGTAACTAAGAAATAATGGAAAAACCCAAATTTTTAAATGAAGGGATTTTTGAAAAGAAAGGAGTCTGGCACACTCCATATAAATGTTTTTCTTAAAAGTTAAAAATAGACATTTGAAAAACCTATTCACTGAGTTGTAGAAACTCACCCCTCTTTTCTACCCCTTTTCAGGAAAAGAGAAAATGACTAGAAGTAACACCGAGCATTACCCTTTATCGGGTATGCTTAATTTTTCTTTAAGCTTGCATTTTATCTGATATATGTCTTCCAGGGAACAAGGTTGAAATTTTGTCTGGCTCCTCTTGACTAAAAGAAGGGGGAAACTCCTCTTGAACTGAGAAAGAGCGGCGGGTTGTTCATGGGGATCCAACCAAACCGGGTTGGGGATTGACAGGAACTCCTTGAACAAGCAATAGACTGAAAAAGGGTCAAACGAGAATAATGAACTACAAAATGATTACAAACAAGTAAGAGTGGATTAAGGCCAAAGGAAAATCCTTAAGTAAAGGATGTCATTATGAATGTGGGTGGACCTAAGAAAGGATGAATCCCAATATGTTAGTTAAACATCTGGAAATCAAATAATTGGAACTAGAAAGACTTAATAAGGAAGTTGAAAAAGGACGAGTGGGTAAGGAGAAACAACACCATTTTATAAGTTGATGTGAACAACGGTAAAGGTAGTCGAGGAATACTACCAAAAGAAAAGAGGGATGAAGTTATACAATTCCTGAGAGATTGAAAAGTTGGTAATAATCCTAAAGGAGGCGTTCTGGAAATCTGATGGACATAAAGACAAGATCTAGAAAATGTCATGCTGTAAAGGGCAGGTAAACCGAACAGTTCTGAGGAAAACATGACTCAAAATAAGGAAGAATTAGTTAGTAAAAATGACAATGTCAAACCTAAAATTTGGACTAAATAGTAATGTGCAATAGATAAAGGAGGACGAAAAGATGATGACAAGGAAATCTGTGAAAATAGGTATGTAACACTCTAAAGGAAGTCGAGCTAATGGTTGCAATGACCAAGAGGTTAACTAGACATGGGAATGGTTTGGTATCTTGGAACTCCCAATTTGGAGTACGGGACCTCAAAGGGGAAAATGTTGCTCTAAGCAAAGAGAGATGTGAATCTAAGGATATACCCTTATGTAAGGTATATCTAGTTATGATAAACTCCATGAAGGGAGTAAATGATATAAAGGAAAAGAAATTTCTTAGGTGAAGGATGTAATAGGGCTAGTTGGAAGAACAAGATAAGAGTTTGCATGTTAAGCAAACACCAAATAGATATAATAAAAAATGATTCCTCATGCAAGGTTTCCAATTAAGTTTTGGGGACAAAACTCCTAAAAGGAGGGTAGAGTTGTAAACCCCGCCCTTTTTTGTTAAGGAAAATCGGGAAAAGAACTAGCCAAACCGAGTAAGAGAACTGAACCGGTTCACGTACCCGATCAATTAGGAATGAGAAATTTGGAAATTTACAACTCTTAGGTGATCAAAATGGTTCATAAAACCTTGGAAAAGAAACTTAGGACAAATTGGAAGAGAAAAACCAGACCAGCTTAGATGAACCGGATCTAATTGGAATGAACCGGTCTATGAACCGAGTCTTTTCATGAACCGGAATCGAAAGAGAAAGGGAAAATAGGAAAACTTATGGATCCCTTGTGACACGAAGAGATTTATAAACCTTGGGAAGGAACCTTAAAACAAAGTGGGAGAGAAAAACCAGACTGATTCGGGTGAACCAGACCCGAACTAGATTAAACCAATTTAAGAACCGATTCGATTTATGAATTGAAATCGATAGAGAGATGGTAAACCGAAAAATTTATCGCCCTTAAGTGACCTAAGGAGTAACAAAAGTCATGGAAATGGACTTGTGAAGGAATTGGAGATGAAAACCAAACCGGTTCAAGTGAATTGGATCTGAACCAGTTTGGACCGGTTTGAATAACTATTGAACTGGATCCTAAATTCATTTTTCTAGGTGGCTAAAATAATTCGAATTTGAGATTTGAGGCCACCATTGGATAGAAAATGAATTAAGATATTTTTAGATTTGATAAACTCGGTCGAATGAGGGGTGAACCGGCCAGTTTAAACTTTGAACCCGGTTCGGACCGGTCTGGAACATTGTCATCTTCTTCCTTCAGATGACAACATTGTTCACTCGCTGGAAAATCGAAGTAGCACCGTTGGAGAAGAAATGTTTCTATTCAATACATTTCAAGCCATCAATGTATGTCATAAAGGTGCCAAATGGACGACCAACGAGTCCATGAGCTCCCTATATAAAGAGCCCCTCTCCATTCATCCTCTCCACACCTGAAAAGCTCACTCTCTCTCAGTTGGATAGTTTTCTAGCAAAGCTCTAACCAGAGCTTCGATATAGGGTCATTTATGAGCCAAAGGAAGTGAGATCGGGTTCTTTTGAACCAGGAAGAAGTTAGCTACACGACCGTAGTCTCTGTTTGCTCCGAGGGTCGTCGAAGAAATGTCAATGTGATTTAATAGTGAAGCAGCTCTGGCGGACAGAAGCTACCCTGTTTTGGCTGAGTTGAAATCGGCTATTTCGAGACCTCCTCACCAGTGAGTAATCGAAGCTTTCTCTCTCTACAGTTCATTTTCCGACGAAACTCTATTTAAGCTCGTCCCAGAGTTAAAACTTGCAATTCAAATTGCTAAAAAATTGTATAAACATATAGAAACTCAATTTCAACTTTAGTTTCAACAATTGGAAACGTTTGATCGGTCAATTTGATGAAATTAAATTCGGCTGTTTAAGAAGTTGGAATTGAGGGAAAAATTGGGGAAAATTGGAGATTTTCAAAAATTCAAAGGACTGAAATTCAATTTTCTAAAATTATGTGTCAATTGGGGATGATAAAAATATTAGAGGGTCAATTGAGGAATTTTAGAATTTTTGGCGTAAAATTTACCATTTTTGTAAAGGAAGGGCAAAATGGTAGATTTGGAAAAGTTGGGGGACCAAATTGGAAATTTGGGAAATTAAACCCCTTTTTTGAAATGGAATAAATTGAGGTCCTATGATAAATTTTAAAATTTTCAGAAATCAATTCGAGGAAAAGCTGGCATTAGGGACTTAAAGTTAAAAAGAAATAACTTTAGGGATCTAATTGCCAATAAATGAAAGTTTGGTTTCCTCATTCATTTGAAATGAATGAAAGCTATTAGGCTGAAGCATAATGAACCGAGATGTTCATATCGTGTAGGAACATGAAGTACCGGGAATGCTAGCAAGGACAAGCTCGCGTGAATACAAAGAACTGATATAGTGGAATTCATTGCATTAATGGGTGAGTGGGATTTTATATCATACCCGGTTGGGGGTGATAAGTGCCTCGAAATGAAAACCCACTACTATGTGGTATTTTAAACATCACAACTTGGAGGAGTGATGTGAAAAACATGCGGAAAAACTAGTTACCGTTTGTAAGTAGATCATACCCGGTTGGTATGATGATACCTCCTCGAAGAAAGTTGAAAACCCGTTCATCGGTTATGAGCGGAGATGTCCTTATACCCTGTTGGAATGATAGACAACTAAAGACATATTTTTTGTAGGAAGTGCTCTCCGTTGACTGTGTGCCAATACTTAAACAATTTGGGAGACCTACTTGACGGGAGCTCGAATAGCTCTTATAGGTCAGGGACCTCAGTTTTGGAACTTGGGGGCTAATATGCCCGATTTTTTAAATCTCGTACAGTGTGCTCAAGGCTAGTTGGCACGAGCAGGAGCTCATAAACAAAAATGAGTTATATGCCATAATACTTTAAATAAAGGAATTGTTTGGCCATGGTATCAAGACAGGACTGACATACTCAGTCAAATAGCTGCAGTGCGACATGATAGGTCGACGGACTAGTCAAGACAAACAACTGTGGGTTGAGTTGAGGGTCGGGGCCATTGGACTAGTGGCACGACAGATTATATGGCATGATAAGAAAATACTAATTGTGCATGCATTGTGATTTTGGGACTATCAAGATGCCCAAGAGGGGTAGTGATGCGTCCTAAGGGCACTGGATGACTTGGTGGGTATAAGGGCAATTAGTCGTACTTGGTGACTGTGCGAAATTTGGAGTAGCACCTGGCGCATGAGACTGAGGTGGGGACGGGATTAGGTCTCTATCCTCATACGGATACAAAGAATTGATTTTAGGATTGAGGGTTGGATGTCGCGAACGTCCACTCATTATTAGGGTAGAAGTGGACGTACTTCTATCTGGTTAGCTGGTAAAGTCACTCCGAAGCCACAAGTGGGTTCAGTGGACATGGTGGCCTGCGAATGTGTGTTTGACCTTTATGATGAAGGTTGTGTGTTGGGTGATGACACACCGTGATTAAATAAGGAAATGGTGGTAAAAACCGAGATTTGATATGAAAGGGTTTTTGAAAGAAAGGAGTCTGGTGCACTCCAATACAACTCCTTTCCTCAAAGTTAATTTTTTTTAAAAAAACCCATTCACTGAGTACTCATACTCACTCCCTTCCTTATATCCCTTTTAGGAAATTTTAGAAAGTCTACCCTTAAAGACCATTAACCCAGACGCTTGTGAGACAAGTATGATAAAATTAAAATATTATGCAGTTTTGATTTATGTTATTCTTGGAAAAATGCAGGTTTAAAGAACACCTTACTCTTTACGGTTTATAACAAGGGGAAACCCTTTAATAAATCGGGAGAGTGGTGGGTTGATCCTAGGGATCCGACCCAATCGGGTCGGGGCGTGACAAAATGGGAAGAAAAACTAGACCGGTTTAGGGTGAATCGTATATAAACCGAATTGAACCGGTTTGAACCATACTTGAACTGGTTCCTAAATTCATTTTTCTTGGTGGCTTAAAATGATCAAATTAGGGAATTAAAGCCACCATTAGATAGATAATGAATTTAGAAATTTTTTATTTTGAGAAAATCGGTCGAACCTAGCTTGAACCGACTGATTTACGCATTAAACCCGGTCGGACCAGTCCCGTTAGGTTCGGAATAGTGTCATATTCTTCCTCTGGATGACAACAGTGTTCATTCAATGCAGAAAATAGATAATGCTAAAGAAGGAAAAATGGATCCAATCAGGCCATTTCATGGTGAGGATAAGCTCAACCAGAAAGGAAATTTTACGGGCATAGGGTCCCTGAGCTCCTACAAAAAGAGCTCCCTTCCATTCATCCTCCACACACTTGAAATCTCTATTCTATCTCAACTACTCCATTTTCCAGTGAAGCTTGAACTGAAGATCCAATATCAGCATTTTTCTCAGCTTCAGAAGACAAGGTCGGGTCCTACACACTCTGGGGGAAGTCAGCTACCTAATAGTATATTCCTTTCGATCCGAGGACCGCCGGAGCAACACCAGCGGAATCAAAAAGTGAAGCAGCTTCGACAGATCGAAGCTACCCTATTTTGGCTAAGCTGAATTTGGCCAAATTCAACCCTCCTCTAGCCAAGCCAAGCCTTCCTAACACCGCCACAACCCTCACACGACTTCAACAAAGCTGAAAGGTAAGCCACGATCGAAGCTTTCTATCTAGAGGTTCTTCCTAGGATCAAGAATGACATCAATTGATGTCGAATTGGATTAGAATTTCTTTATTGAAATTTGGCCGACACTCTCTCTAACAACGATCTAAAATTGTAAAGGAGAGCCAGATTGGCTTACCTTTCGGTCCTAATTCGGCCGCGAAAGGATTGAGGAGGTGTTGGGAGGGCTCAAAATGGTCGATTTCAGCTTGGCCGAAATAGGGCAACTTCGGTCCGCCGGAGTTGCTTCACTATTCCATCATGCCGGCGCTTCTCCAGCGATTCTTGGATTTACTTGAGTTTTCTATTAGAAAGCTATCTTCGCCCCGGTTCTAAAGAGCCCAACCTCTCCTTCCGAGGTTAAGAAAAATGTTCAAGTCAAAGCTCTGGTTCGAGCTTCATTGGGAAATGGAGCAGTAGAGAGAGAGAAGTGTTCAGGTGTGAGGAGAATGAATGGGGATAACCTTTTTATATAGGTGTAAAATCGTGTATTAAATGAGAGAGATTTATTAGTAGTATTAATATTACCATAAATTATTGGTATTAATTACAATAATTAAATCTATATTAATTTATGGTTATTTATGATAAGGCGTACGTTCCCCATCCTCACACTACTCTCGAGCAAGCACGCTTAACTTCAAAGTTCTTATGGGATCTTGTTCACCTAAACCAATTTGGTTTTTCTCTTCTAATTTATCTTGATTTTCTTTTCCAAGGTTTAATGAACCCTTTGGAGCATCTGGAAGTTGTAAATTTCCAAATTGCTTATTCCCAAATGATCAGGTTTGTAAATCGGCTCGATTTTCTTACTCGGTTTGACTAGTTCTTTTCCCTGTATTCCTTAACTCAAAAGTGCGGGTTTTACAACTCTCCCCTCCTTTTAGGGGTTTTTTCCCCAAAACAGTTACACGTTAAATAACTGAGGATAACTATCCCTCATCATAGACTTGGTTTCCCATGTCTCTTCCTACATGGGTCCGTTCTGCCACAACACCTTGACCATAGGGATTTTCTTGTTCCTCAAATTCTTGTCTCTCCGGTCAATGATTCATACTGGCTCTATATGATAAGTTAGGTTCTCTTCTAGTTCCATTCGAGGTCAGTCCAGTACGTGACTAGGATCAGACTGATATTTCCGAAGTACTAAAATGTGGATTATGTCATGTATTCTCTACAGATCAGGATGCAGTTCTAATTTATATGCTACTGGTCATATCCTTTTAATAATGGGATATAGACCGATATATCTGGATTTTAACTTTCCTCTTTGCTGAAACCTAAGTATTCCTCTCCATGGAGATACTTTGAGGAATACCTAATCGCCCACTTTGAACTCCAAATCCTTCCTTCGATTGTCTACATAACTCTTCTACCTATCTTGTGCAGTCTTAAGACGACTCCTTATTAATTTTATCTTCTCTGTGGCATCCTCTATGATCTCGGTTTTCTCTAACTTCCTTTCACCCACTTCTTCCCAAAACAAAGGGGTACGACAGGGTCGTCCATAAAGGGCTTCATAGGGAGCCATCTGGATGCTAGCATGATAACTATTATTATACGCAAATTCCATCAGGCATAAGTATTCCTCCCACCTTTTATTCATGGTGAGTACACATGCCCTTAGCATGTCTTCCAAGGTTTGAATGGTTCGCTCAGATTTGAGGGTGAAATGCCGTACCCATGTGAAGTTTGGTTCCCATCGCATTTTGTAGACTCGGCCAAAACCTGAAAGTAAATCTTGGATCTCTATCCAATACTATACTCACTGAGACACCGTGGAGTCTTATTATTTCCTTCATGTATAGCATGGCCATCTGTTCTACTGTATCTGTCACTCTTATAGGAAGGAAATGAGCTGATTTGGTCAATCTATCCACAATTACCCAAATCGCATCTTGACTTTTTCTGGTCACCGGCAGACCTGTGACGAAATCTATGGTGATGTGTTCCCATTTCTATTTCGGAATTGGTAAGGGTTGTAGTAGCCTTGATGGCTTCTGATGCTCTGCTTTTATCTATTGACAGGATAAGCATCGGCCTACATATTTGGCAATGTCCCTCTTTATACCCTTCTACTATTATCCTTGTTTGAGGGTGCGGTACATTTTAGTACTGCCCGGATGCATGGCACACACTGAATCGTTTGCCTCTTCCAATATTAATCTTCGTAACTCCTTGTCTTGAGGCACACATACCCTAACATTATAGGTTAGTACTCTGTCACCTTACACATCGTAGTCCGGTTTCCTTTCTCTGTTAGTTGAATCCAAGTAGGACTGAAGTTCTTTATCAATCTTTTGTTAGGCCTTTATATTCTTGGTTAGACTAGGCCTTATCACTACATTCGCCACTAGGCATTTTTCTTGTCGGTTCATCCTCAGACTCACTTCCATTCTTCCCAATTGTTGCAACAAAGGTAAGTTACTTGTCTTGACTTGTGTCACCTCTGTTTGATACTTACGACTTAAGGCATCTGCTACCATATTTGCCTTTCCGAGGTGGTATTCTATCACAAGATCATGGTCCTTCACCAATTCTAGCCATCTCCTCTGACGAAGATTTAACTTTTTTTGAGTTAGGAAGTACTTAAGGCTCTTGTGATCTGTGTATATCTTGCACTTAACCCCGTAAAGGTAGTGTCACCATATCTTCAAGGAAAACACTATTGCAGCTAATTCCAAGTCGTGAGTTGGGTAATTTCTCTCATGTATCTTTAGTTGTCGCGAGGCATACGCAATAACCTTCCCTTGTTGCATTAAAACACATCCCAGTCCTGATCTCGAGGCATCACTATAGACTGTGTACTCTCCTGCAGTAGGGTCGGGTAAGGAGAGGACTGGTGTGGTTGTCAGTTGAGACTTTAACTCCTGAAAAGACTTTTCACAATCCTCATCCCATTTATACTCAACTACCTTCCTAGTGAGTCGAGTTAGAGGAGTTTCTATTTTAGAAATGTCTTGCACAAATTGCCTATACTATCATGCCACTCCTAAGAAACTTCTAATTTTTGTAGGATTCTTAGAGCTTTCCATTCTGATATAGCTTCCACTTTGGCTGGATCCACCTTAACTTCGTCCTTATATACGATTTGCCCTAAGAATCCTACTTCTTGCAACCAGAATTCACACTTGGAAAACTTTGCATATAATTGGTTTTTCTTCAAGATTTCCAATGTAATTGCCAGATGCTCTTCATGTTCCGACCTGGTTCGTGAGTATATAAGGATATCATCTATGAATACTATCACGAACCTGTCCAAATGAGGTTGGAACACGTGGTTCATTAGGTCCATGAAAGTTGCAGGGGCATTTGTCAATCCGAACGACATCACTCGAAATTCATAGTGTCCATATCTGGATTGAAATGCCGTCTTAGGGATGTCCTCTTCTCTAATCCTTAGTTGGTTGTAGCCCAATCGAAGATCTATTTTTGAGAAGTATGTTGCTCCTTTTAACTGATCAAACAAATCATCTATCCTTGGGAGTGGGTATCGATTCTTGACGGTGACCTGATTCAGCTTCCTGTAGTCAATACATAGTGTCATACTCCCGTCCTTTTTCTTCACGAACAAAACAGGAGCACCCCATGGAGACTAACTTGGATGTATGAAATCCTTTTCCAATAATTCGTCCAATTGTTCCTTTAGTTCTTTCAGTTCTGCCGAAGCCATGCGATATGGGGCTTGGGATATGAGGTTGGTTCCTGGGATTATTTCTATAGTAAACTCCACTTGGCGACTTGGAGGTAGTCCAGGTAGCTCTTCTGGAAAAACTTCTGGATAATGCCTGTCTATTGGAATGTCTTCCATTTTCTTTTCTTCAAAATCTTTATTTACCACCATGGCAAGCACAAATATACATTCTTTCTGAATCATCTTTTAAACCTTCAGGTGGGACATAAATTTTACTTCACTTTTTCTTTTATCTCCCTGGAAATTTAGTCCCTTAGTCTTAGAGGTATGGAAAGTTACTGTCTTCCTTCTATAGTCCATCCTTGCCTGATGATTACTCAGCCAATCCATCCCTAGGATTACTTCCACTTCTCTTAGAGGTAATGGAATCAAGTCAACTTTAAGTTTGATTCCTCCAATTTTTATCTCACTCCCCTTTAGTTGTTTATTTCTATTCAGACCTTCTCCTAAGGGTGTAAGGAAGTTAAGGCTTTGTACAAGAGGAGTGAGCTCCAGGGTATCTTAGAAACCAACTCTTCCTTGATAAATGATCGTTCTGCTCCAGAGTAAAAAATAGCATAAATTGGTTGTCCCCACAACTGTATATACCCTAATTTAAGAAACATATATTTTAGAAGGAATTCTCTTTATTAATTCAAAAGACGTTCAGTTTACATGACTCTTTTGGACTAGTTGGTAGGGTTTTGGGATGTACTTGCTACAGTGCTAGGGTCTCCTCTAGCCTTCTCCTAAGTGATGTACTCTTGTCGTAGCTTCCGGTCTAGAGTTCCCTTGAGGTGGTCCAAGAGTATTTTTCTATCTGTTCTCCCTAAGAGTAGGATAATCCTTCACAAAGTGTCCCGCTTGTCCGCAGGTGAAACAGGCATGGCAAGCTCCTTCATGATTCCTTTGACACTTTGGACAGCGAAGGTTCCTCTGGGGTAAGGTAGGGACTACTCTAGGAAGTGGTGAAGGCATGTTCCTTCTCTGTCACAATACCTTTTTGTTTCCTCCCCTTGGGTCGGTATATTCTCTCCGTCCTCCATGATGGTTTGAATCTTTATCCCCCCTTTCTAGTCGTCTGCTCCATTCGATGACATTGGGTCTGTACTAGTTGCTCGCATTCATGAGCCATACTATTTACAGCTGCTAGGTCTGTAGGGCATCCTAGTACTCCCATACGGTCTCGAATATCCAAGTTGAGACCGTCCACAAACCTCTGGCATATGTCAGCTGGTCCAACAAGATTAGGAGCAAAGGGTCTTAACTCGTTAAATTTTGTTTCATACTCTGCTATGGAACTAATCCCTTGTCGAAGTCGTATGAACTCTTGTTTATTCTCATTTATTAGGTGGGGTGCCAGGTACTCCTCCGAATATCTTTCCTCAAATTGCTCCCATGTGAAGGCGGTGGCATGTAGGTTTTGGACATTGTCCCACCACCATCTAGCGCTTCCTTCCAGGAGGAATTCCATCAGGATCACCCTATCCTCTGGTAGTATCCGGACAATTCCCATCAACTTCTTGATATTGGCCAACCAGTCCATGGCAGTCCCAACATCCTTTTCTCCGAGGAAAGGTTTACATCCTAGTTGTCGAAGAGTTTTGAGATTTATAGGTATGTCTGTTGGAGTGGTTGGATTAGAAGGAGGAGGGTGGGATTGTACTTCCTCGGGCTTAGCCTATGAGTTGGTGCCTACCTCAAGAGTAAGGTTAGGTTGGCCAAATACATGGGTGAACTCCTTGTACAATCTTCAATGCTCCCTGCTGAGTCCAGGAGGAGTTCTCTAGGCTACTCTGGGAGTTTCTATAGGTAGGGGTGCCCGGGCAGTGTTGGAGATGGTAGCGCTAGTTCTCTTAGTTCCTTTCTTTAGAGCCATTCAGCCAAATTTAAATAATTCTATTAGTGACTATATTTTCTAGTCTTGACAATGTATTCAAGGAAATAGGCTCTGATACCACTCTAGTTGTCACGACCCAACCCGATTTGGTCAGATCCCCGTGATCAACCCGCCACTCTCCCGATTTACTAAAGGGTTTTCCCTTATATTATAAACCGTAAAGAGTAAGGCGTTCTTTAGACCTGCACCTTTTTCCAGGAATATCATAAATCAAAACTGCATAGTAATTTAAGTTAATCGTACATGTCTGGCAGGTGTTTAATTGTGCAAGTCTTTTAAGGTTCGACTATTTGGGACTTCCTAAAATGGGTATAAGGGAGGGGGTGAGTACAACTACTCAGTGAATGAGATTCAAATGTTTTGACTTTCAAGAAAAATATTTATATGGAGTGTGCCAAACTCCTTTTTTTTTTAAAAAATCACTTCATTTAAAAATTCGAGTTTTTCCATTATTCTTAGTTACTGGTATGTTATCATATGACACACATCCTTTGTCATGAAGGTTACACACATTTGGTGCTACTCCAAAATTTGCACATACACCTAGAACGACGATCTGCCCTTATACTCACTGGGTCATCCAGGGCCCTTAGGACAAATCATTACCCCTCATGGGCATCTTGATGATCCCGTACTCATGGTGCATGCACAAACACAGTTTTCTTAAATTTCCATGTTATATCTGGTGCCATTTGTCCCAATGATTTTGACCTTTAACTCAACATGTAGCAGTTTGTCTTAACTGGTCCGGAGACCGGTCATATTGCACTGCCACTAGTTGACTGAGTATGTCGGACCTACCTTGGTACCATGACCAAACAATTCGCTTATTAAGTTTTATGGCACATATATCATGTTTGTTTATGAGCTCCTGCTCGTGTCCATTGGCATATGGCCCACTGTTCGAGTTTTTCAAAAACAGGGTATATTAGCTCGCAAGTTCCGAAACCGAGGCCCCCAATCTATAAGAGCTATTTGAGCTCCCGTCAAGAAAGTCTCCCAAATAGTTTAAGCATTGGCACATATTAAGGGGAGAACACTTATGACAAAATAGGTTTTCATTGTCCATTATACTGACCGGTATAAGGACATCTTCGTTCATCACTGATTAACGGGTTTTCAACTTCCTTTGAGGAAGTCTCATCATACCAACCGGATATGATCTACTTACAACCGGTAGGTAGTTTTTCCACATGGTTTTCACATCACTTTCTCTAAGTTGTGATGATTAAAATTCCACTAAATAGTGGGTTTTTATACCGAGGTACTTATCATCCCCAACCGGGTATGATATATAATCTCACTCACCCGATAGTATAGTGAAAATCCACTTAGTCAGGTTCCGTCCATAGCAAGCTGTACCTCGACTGGTGTTCCCGATGTCTCATTCTCCTACATGAAATAAACATAATTATTTTTATCCTAATAGCCCTCATTCATTCCTATTGAATGAGAAAACCCAACTGTACATATATTTGTAATTAGATCCCTATAAGTTTTTTTTTACTTTAAGTCCCTATTGTCGGGTTTTTCCTAAATTTGAGTCTGGAAACTTTTAAAATTTATCTTAGGACCTCAAATTATTTAATTTCACACACAGGGGTTTGATTTTCCAAATTTCCAATTTGCTCCCTCAATTTTTCCAAAATTACCATTTTGCCCATTCTTTAGAAAAATGGTAAATTTTGCCCCAAAAATTCTAAAATTTCTCAATAGGCCCTCTAATATTCTTATCAGGACCAATTGACCCTCAATTTTTGAAAATTACATTTTGGTCCTTCGAATTTTCAAAAATCCCCAAATTTCCCCAATTTCAGCTCTTCAACACAGCCGAATTTGATTTCATCAAATTGACCAATTAAACACCTCTAATTGTTGAAATTGGAGATGAAATTAAATTCCTACATGTTCATATGATTCTAAGGAACTTTGAATCACAGATTTTAACGCCGAAATGAGCTTAAATGAAGCTTCGCTGGAAAACAGACTATAGAGAGAGAAACCTTCGATTTCTCACCTATGAGGGCGCGGCGGTCGTAGCTTTCTATCTGGGCAAGTAGTTCTACTCTAGAGGTTCTTCCTATGATCAAGAATGACATCAATTGATGTCAAATTGGATTAGAATTTCTTCATTGACATTCGGCTGACTCTCTCTCTCTAACAATGATCTAAAATTTTAAAGGGGAGCCGAATTGGCTTACTTTCGGTCCTAATTCGGCTGAGGAAGGACTGAGGAGGTGTTGGGAGGGCTTGGTTTGGTTTGAGGAGGACTCAAAATGGCCAATTTCTGCTTGGCCGAAATAGGGCAGCATCGGTCCGCCGAAGCTGCTTAACTATTCCATCACGTCGGTGACTCTCCAGTGATTCTCGGATTGACTGGAGTTTGTAATTAGATAGTTGTCTTCTCCCTAGTTCTAAAGAGCCCGACCTCTCCTTCCGAGGTTAAGAAAAATGTTCAAGTCGAAGCTCTAGTTTGAGCTTCACCAGGAAATGGAGTTGTAGAGAGAGAGAGAGAGAGAGAGAGAGAGAGAGAGAGAGAGAAGTGTTCAGGTGTAAGGAGAATGAATGGGGATGACCTTCATATTACTCTCAAGCAAGCATGCTTAACTTCAAAGTTCTTATAAGATCTTGTTCACCTAAACCAATTTGGTTTTTCTCTTCTAATTTGTCTTAAGTTTCTTTTCCAAGGTTTAATGAACCCTTTGGATCATCCGGAAGTTGTAAATTTCCAATTTGCTTGTTCACAAATGATCGGGTTTGTAAACCGGCTCGATTTTCTTACTCAGTTTGACCGATTCTTTTACCGGTTTTCCTTAACTCAAAAGTGCAGGTTTTACAATACAATAAGTTCTTTAGAGATTTCATGGCTTTCTCATTTCAACTTTTTTTATGAGATCTTGCTCGTGCCCATTGGCCTTAGGCCCACTACACGTGATTTTCCAAAAACCGAGCATTTAGCCCCATAAGTTAAAAAACCGAGGCATGTGGCCTATCTGAGCTGTTTTAGCTCCCGTCAAGAAGGTCTCCCAAATAGTTTAAGCAGTGGCATACAGTCAGTTGAGAACACTTTTGACAAACATATAATTTCACTTCATCTCAACAAATGGGGGTGATGATATCTACGCTTACAACCGGAAAACTTATTTCTCCTTCCTTCAAGGAAGTTCATCATATCAATCGGGTAAGATTTCCTCTACTTACAACCGGTAAGCAGCTTTTAGTTTAAATCGCTCATCACCCCAACTAGGTATGATGTCCTCCTTGGGTCCTTAATTTACTTTAAATTATGTAAGGGGCTCAAGTTTCCCAAATTTCCAATTTGGTAACCAATTTTTCAAAAATTACGATTTTGCCCCAACTTTCCAAAAATAGCAATTTGGTCCCAAATGTTTCTAAAATTGACCAATTGGTCCCCCAACACTTTTCTCATGGACAATTAGCTCTCAATTTTGGGAAATTGCATAGAGGTCCCTCAATTTTTTGAAATTCCCAATTTTCCCAAAAATTTTCCCCCAATTTATCCCCCCTCATATTGACCAAATTTGATTTCTTCAAATTGGCCATTCAATCAGGTTAATTGCTCCAATTGAAGGTATGGATCAGTTCCTACACTTCCATACTATTCAATTAAGCTTTGAACCGTAACATTTGGGTTCGAATTGAGCTCAAATGGGGCTTCGCCGTAAAACTGTTCGTAGAGAGAGACAACTACGAAAGCTTACCGTTAGGGGTGCGGCAATCCGAGCTCTCGATCTGGAGAGGTAGCGCTTGTCTTGAGGTTCCTTCTAGGATAAAAAAAAATTGCTACAATTGATGTACAATTGAGGGAGAATCTTATCAGTAAAATTTAGCACTTTCTCTCTCTAACTCTAACCTGCAACCATTGAGGAGGGCAAATTGGCTTACCTTTCAGCTCTGTTGAGATTGTGTGAGAGCTATGAGGGTGTTGGGAAGGCTTGGTTTGGTTGGAGGAGGGTTGAATTTGGCTAAATTTAGCTTAGCCAAAATAGGGCAGCTTCGGTCCGTCGATGCTGCTTCATTGTTTGATAAAGCCGATGCTTCTCTAGGGATCCTCAGGTAGAAAGGAAGGTGCTATCAGGTAGATGGCTTCCCTGTAAGTCTGTAGGACCTGATCTTGCCTTCTAAGGTTGAGAAAAATGCCCATATCAGAGCTCTGGTTCGAGCTTCACCGGAAAATGGAGTAGTTGAGAGAGAATGGAGATTTTAGGTGTGTGGAGAAGGAATGGAGATGAGCTCTTTATATAGGGAGCTCGGGGTCCCTCTGCTTGACAACTTTCCTTTTTGGTTGAGCTTATCCTCGCCTTGAAATAGCCTAATTGGAGTCATTTTTCCTTCACTAGCATTATCCATTTTCTGCATTGAATGAACAGTGTTATCATCTAGAGTAAGAAGATGACACTGTTTCGAATCAGATCTAATCGGTCCAATCGGATTCCATTCATAAATCGGGCGATTCAGGCCTAATTCACCGGTTTTCTCACAATAAAAAAAATTGTAAATTCATCTAAATTCATTATCTATCTAATGATGCCTTCTATTCCCCAATTTGATTATTTTAAGCCACCGAGAAAAATAAATTTAGGAATTGGTTCAAGTATGTTTCAAACCAGTTCCATCTAGTTCAGGTCTAGTTCACCCTAAACCGGTCTGGTTTTCTCTTCCCTTTTGTTACAAGGTTTTTTCCATGATTTTTATGACTATTTGAGTCACTCGGGATTTGTCAATTCCCCAATTTACGCTTTTGTTATCGGTTATGGTTTGTGAACAGGCTCGATTTCCACTTTTGATATGACCGGTTCTTTTCCCAGTTTTCTTAACTATAATGGGATGGGGTTTACAGCTCTCCCCTCCTTTTAGGGGTTTTGTCCCCAAAACTTAATCAACATCCATTGCATCGAGAATGATTTGCCTTGATCTCAACTTGGGGTTTTCTTAACATGCTAACACTTCGTTTGTTCTTTCACTTAGTCCTTGTAAATCACACACTTAAGGAATTTTCTTTTCCTTTCCATTGTTTACTCACTACATGAAGTTTTTCATAACTAGGGATGTCTTACACACTAGTCCAAAGGTACATCCTTAGGTTCACTTTCTCCTCTACTTAGGGCAAGATTCTTACTCTTGAATGTTCTTGACTAAGATTTTAGGATTGGGAGTTCCATAATGCCCAATCGTTCCCGTGTCTAGTAATTTTCCTAATCGTTAGAACCCTTAGCTCGGTGTTCTTTTGAGTGTTACGTACTCATTTTCACAGGTTTCAGTGTTATCGCCTTTTTGTCCCATTTTGACCCTTCCTCCATCCATTGTTTATTACAACTTTGGTCCAAATTTTATGTTTGACCTTGTCATGCTTAACTAATTGACTCTTCCTTACTTGAGTCATATTTCCCCCCAAAACTATTTGGCTTACATGTCCGTTACAGCATGACATATTCTAGAACCTATCATTGTCCATTAGAATTTGATAACACTTCCTTGATGGTTGCTCTCAACCTTCCAACCTTTCGAAGATCATATAATTTCATCCCTCTTTCCGTCTGGTAATATTCCTCGACTACCTTTACCGTTATCCAATCATCCTTATTGGCATGTCTTACATAACCATGTCGGTTTTCTTTAACTACTCATCCTTTCCCAACTTCCTTATTGGGTTTTTTTGGTTCCAATCATTGGTTTTCCCGATGATTTATCGACATGCTGGGATTCTTCCCTTCATATGTCCTTTCTCATTTCTGGTGGCGTCCTTTATTCAAGGACTATCCCTTTCCTTAATCCACTCTTACTCGCTCATGACCATTTCATGATTCTTTATTCCGAGTTGATCCCTTTTGGTCTATGTGTTGATTTCTTTCTTTGGGGAGTTCCCATTTTACAGTTTCATTCTCTACTATGTCCCTTAAAGTAGAGACTTTCACCTTAGGAGCTACATGCTCATCCGACTTACCATTCCTTGAAGGTTTATTTCTTCATTTCTTTACACCCATTTATATATTGGGGCATTTTCCCGCTTTGAATCCTTCCTCATCTTAAAATTCCATTTCATCCCTTATTCATTATTTGAGGAACTTCTGATTATTGGTCTTATTTCGTGTACTCCACCTTATGCCCAACCATCCACTCCTTAGGCTCCATCAAGTGAGCATGGTCCACAACCAGTCTTGATGTTAGTGATCAATTCCTTCAATCACTTCTTAACTGGAGGGCTTACTTCTCCAAGGTTTCTTAGATGTGCTTTCTTCTACTTCTTTTTTTATGGGCAGTCCACCCCTTTCTTACTTATACGACATCTTTTGATGCCTTTCCACCTCTCCCTTCTTTACTAGAGCTTAAAGCTATGACCTTCACGAGGGTTAGTTCGTTAACTACCTCATCCCTACTATTCTCCTTATCTAATTATCTTGAGACAGATGTCGTTTGAATCTTAATATCCATCCTATTGCCAATTTAAGGTGTATTCCTTACTACTACTCAGTCCTCCTTAGGGCGTCATTTACTATCTTGTTGTTACGATTTGCTTCTGTCCACTATGTTGGTCTAAAACTCCTATTTGGCTTCTCTGCTTTTTCCAAAGCAGATCGCACTTACCATCCCGAGAAATCCCATTTGTCGTTTAATGCTCAGCTTATCTTTGTGGAGGCAATTCCTTCCTTGCTCCTAGATAGCTGGAAATTTCTTCTTAAGGAAGAATTCTCTTCATCTACCCTCTGATCTATTTACGGCTTATCGAGGTCCTACCTTCAGTTCTTTTTCCTTCCTCATTTAGTTGAGGCATACCATTGCACTATCATTGAGGGACAAAAAAATTTTAGGAACTCAAAATTTACTTTCGAAATAGGATTACCCACCTAGGGCTTTAGCTTTTCTTAAAGGGAGATTGGGTTGGGAAGTACCTGCCACTACGCTATGATCTTGAAGAGATTCCTCCTGGGTGTGGTTGAAATTCCGAGCTGGAGTCGTGTTTGTTAGGTTGGTATCCTTTTGGATTCCTATAGTTGTGGAGGTATTATTCTTGGAAAGTATTGCTCTAAATCCTTGTGGTGTGGGAAAGTCCTTCACTTCATGCCCCATTTCCCTTACACTTATAACATGTTATCTTGATACATGTCTTTAGTAGTGTTGGGCACTTTCTCCAATAGTGTTCCTATTGTCCCCACCTTGTAACATGTTATTTCCTTGCCTAGTTGTTACTCCAAGAGTTCTCCTAGAATCCTTAATCACCTTGACAGTTTTCTTATTATGCCTTCTTTGCCCAACAATTCCCCTGGTTTATTTCTTTATTTGGGATGGGAATCTCCTTGGTCTCCGAGGTGTATAGGGTAACGCGGGTTTGTTTGGTTACCTTTGGGGCGGTCTTCCTACAGTTGAGGCGTAAGATATTTTTTACAGATATGTTTTTAGGAATTTGGAGTTCTTCATTAATGGAGAAGGAGTACAATACATTGAGGTCTTAGCCCTATTACAAAAAGGTGGTCATAAAGTAGATTGAGAGCTACTGGTTTCTTGATAAGTGTTTCCCTATGTAGGGTTATAAGTCCTTGCTGGCATTCCTAGCTTTAGGCTTGGCTACTCTTCGTACTCAGGGCTGTGACCCCAGCATATCCTAGCACCATACCCCTTGGTGGTACTGGACACTTCACTATTTGGTCCTTTGGTACTTCTATTATGCATCGGGCATTAGAGAGCTTCTAGGGTTGTCTTCCTAAAAGTATAGAGTGTTGGGTGGAGTTGGTGACGTCAACCCTAGTTTTCTTGGTTCCTCTCTTGAGAGCCATCTAAAAATTTTTGAAACTTTCTCTTAGTTACTATGTTATATAGTCTTGATAATGTATTCGAAGAAATATCTGATACTACTCAAATTGTCACACCTCGACCCACTTTGATCGGATCCCCGTAAACAACCCACCACTCTCGTGGTCTATCAAGGGTTTCCCCCTTTTCAAAACCACGAGGAGTAAGGCGTCCTTCTTTCCTATCTTTCCTAGAATAGCATTATACAAAACCGAATATCTTAAAATTTACATACCTGTCTTACAAGGGGTCTTTAAGATTGGTTTTCCCTTGGTTACCTAAAAGGGGTAGAAAGGAGACGGTGAGTTCTACAGCTCAATGATCGGGTGTTGGGAGTGCATTTTAAAAATAGCCATCCCAAGGTTATCATTTCTTTAAAAGGAAGGATTTTCTTCAAGTTTGGTTTTTCAAAAGGGTGACATTCTCTTTTAAAAGAGTTTCTTAAATTTCAATTTATTTTCCAACAACCTTTTTCCAAGGATTACCATTCCATTTTCCATGGATTCTCAGATCCTTTCCAAGATTTTCAAAACCTTTTTCTCATTTCCATATTAGGTGTGTTTAGTAATCAACACACGCCCTTCATCGGGAAGGGTAACACACATTTGCAGGTGCAGCCCCTCCACTACACCCACTTGTGCTCAAAGCATCTTTAGCGACCACCAAGATAGAAGTCCATCCACTTCTACTCTAGGTCAGAGTGGATGTTCTCGACATTCGACCCTTAGACCCGAATGCCACTCTGTGTCCATATGAGGAGAGAGACCTCATCCCAACCCACCCCGATCTCATGCATAAGAAGCTACTCCGAGCTTCCCGATTGACTAGCATGACGAACTACCCTTATCTCCACCATGTCGTTCAGTAGCCCATAGGACCCATCACCACCCCTCTTGGGCATCTTGATAGTCCTGTACCTCAAGTGTATGCACAAAACAACAATTTTCTCCAATAGCCATTTATCTTTGGTGCCACTAGTCCAACAACCCCAACCCTCTATCCGACCTGCACCTATTTTTCTAGGTCGGTTCGTCGACTTGACCCTCACGCAATGCCGCTAGTCCATCGAGTACTATCAATCCTAACTTGGTATCCTAGAGAAATCATACAGCAAGTTCATTAGAGATTTCGTAGCTTTCTCATTTCAAGTTTGTTTATGATCTCTTGCTCGTGCCCACTAGCCTTGGGCCCACTACCCATTATTATCCAAAAATCAGGCATTTAGACTCGTAAGTTAAAAAACCGAGGCTTTTGGCCTATCTGAGCTATTCGAGCTCCCATCAAGAATGTCTCCCAAAAAGTTTAAGTATTGGCACAAAGTCAGGGGAGAACACTTCTGACAAAAATATATTTTCACTTCATCTCACCAACCGGGTGTGATAATATATCTGCATACAACCGACAAGCAGGTTTCTCCTTCCTTCAAGGAAGTTCATCATACTAACCGGGTATGATTTCCTCTACTTACAACTGGTAAGTTGGTTTTAGCTTAAATCGTCCATCACCCAAACCGGGTATGATGTCAAAGTCCCATCTCCCTAGTTGGATTCCAATTCCACGCTAGCTTTTCCTTGTTGGCGCTCCGATTTCTCGTGTCCCTACACGATTCTGGCATACTTATCAATTAAGGTTTGGCTTGACCGCCATAATTTTCTCACATATGGGCGACTAGGCCCCAACTTTTAATTTATTGCACTTAGGTCCCTAAAGTTCACACATTGTGACTTTAGGTCCCTAGTGATAAAATTTACTCAAATTAAGTCCAGATGATGTCCAATATCCTCCTTTGGCCCTTAATTTACTTTAAATTATATAAGAGGCTCAAGTTTCCCAAATTTCCAATTCGTTCCCCATTTTTCCAAAAATTACAATTTTGCCCCTACATTAAAAAAATAACAATTTGGCTACAAATATTTTAGAAATTAACCAATTGGTCCTTAACACTTTTTTTGTGGCCAATTGGCCTTCAATTTTGGGAAATTTCATAGAGGTACCTCAATTTTTTAAATTCCCAATTTCTCCCCTTCAAACTGAACGAATTTGATTTCTTCAAATTGGCCAATCAATCGAGGTTAATTGCTTCAATTGAAGGTATGGATCAATTCCTACACTTCTATACGATTCAATTGAGCTTTGAACCATAGCATTTGGGTCTGAATTGAGCTCAAACAGAGCATCATCGGAAAATTGTTCATAGAGAGGGAAAGCTTCAAAATCTTACCATCGGAGGTGCAGTGGTCCGATCTCTCAATCTAAGGAGGTAGATCTCATTCTCTTCTATGATTGCCCTCACCGGTGAGAAATCGAAGCTTTCTCTTTCCACAGTCTATTTTCCGGTAAAGCTCCGTTTGAGCTCGTTCCGGCATTAAAATCTGCAATTCAAAGTTCCTTAGAATCGTATGAACATGTAGGAACTTAATTTTAACACCAATTTCAACAATTAGAGGTGTTTGATCGGTCAATTTGATTAAATCAAATTCGGCAGTGTTGAAGAGATGAAATTGGGGAAATTTGGGTATTTTCAAAAATTCGAAGGACCAAAATGTAATTTTCAAAAATTGAGGGTCAATTGGTCATGATAAGAATATTAGAGATCCAAGTGAGAAATTTTAGTATTTTTGGGCAAAATTTACCATTTTTCTAAAGAAGGGGAAAATTGGTAATTTTGGAAAAATTGAGGGACTAAATTGGAAATTTAGAAAATCAAACCCCTTTGTGTGAAAATAAATAATTTGAGGTCCTAAGATAAATTTTAAAAGTTTCGGGACTCAAATTTAGGAAAAACCCGGCAATAGGGACTTAAAGTAAAAAAAAACTTATAAGGACCTAATTGCAAATATATGAAAAGTTTAGTTTTCTCATTCATTTGGAAGGAATGAGGGCTATTAGGCCAAAGAATAATGAATAATTATGTTCATTTCGTGTAGGAGAACGAGACATCGGGAACGCTAGTCGAGGTCCAGCTTGCTAAGGACGGAACCCAACTAAGTGAAATTTCACTGCACTATCGGGTGAGTGGGATTATATATCATACACGGTTAGGGATGATAAGTACCTTGGTATAAAAACCCACTGCTTAGTGGAATTTTAATCATCACAACTTTGAGAAAGTGATGTAAAAACCATGCGGAAAAACTACTTACCGGTTGTAAGTAGATCATACCCGATTGGTATGATGAGACTTCCTCGAAGGAAGTTGAAAACCCGTTCATCGGTCATGAATGGAGATGTCCTTGTACCGGTCAGAATAATGGACAATGAAAACATATTTTTTTGGAAGTGTTCTCTCCTGACTGTGTGCCAATGCTTAAACTATTTGGGAGACCTTCTTGACGGGAGCTCGAATAGCTCTTATAGGCTGGGGACCTCAGTTTTGGAACTTGCGGGCTAATATACCCTGTTTTTGAAAAACTCGAACAGTGGGCCATAGGCCAATGAACACGAGCAGGAGCTCATAAACGAGCATGATATATGTGCCATAAAACTTAATAAGCAAATTGTTTAGTCATGGTACCAAGGTAGGTCCGACATACTCAGTCAACTAGTAGGAGTGCGACATGACCGGTCTTCGGACCTGTCAAGACAAACTGCTACATGTTGAGTTAAAGGTCGGGACTATTGGGACAAATGGCACCAGATATAACATGGAAATTTAAGAAAACTGTGTTTGTGCATGCACCATGAGTATGGGATCATCAAGATGCCCATGAGGGGTAGTGATGTGTCCTAAGGGCCTTGGACGACCCGGTGAGTATTAGGGCAGATAGTCGTTCCAGGTGTCTATGTGAAATTTGGAGTAGCACCAAGCGTATGAGGGTTAGATGTCACGTACATCCACTCATTCCCAAGGTAGAAGTGGTCCTACTTCTATTTGGGTGGCAGGTAAAGTCGTTTCGAAGCCACTTGTGGGTTCAGTAGTCATACTGACCTGCGAATGTGTGTAACCTTCATGACGAAGGATGTGTGTTGGGTGATGACACACTAGTAACTAAGAATAATGAAAAAAACCCGAATTTTTAAATGAAGGGATTTTTTAAAAGAAAGGAGTCTGGCACACTCCATATAAATGTTTTTCTTGAAAGTCAAAAGCTTTGAATCTCATTCACTAAGTAGTTGTACTCACCCCTCCTTTATACCCCTTTCAAGAAGTCCCGGAAAGCCAAACCTTAAAAGACTTGCGCAATTAAATGCTTGCGAGACAGGTACGATTAATTTAAATTACTATGCAGTTTTGATTTATGATATTCTTAGAAAAAGGTGCAGGTCTAAAGAACGCCTTACCCTTCATGGTTTATAATATAATGGAAAACCCTTTAGTAAATCGGGAGAGTGGCAGGTTGATCACGGGGATCTAACCAAACCGGATCGGGGCGTGACATGTATGATTTCACCATGGTACCAATTAAGGATCAATAGTACTCAATGGACTCGTAGCAGTACGTCAGGGCCAGGTCGATGGACCGACCTAGACAAACAGCTGCAGGTCTGGTTGAGGGTCAGGGCTGTTGGATGAGTGACCCTAAAGATAAATGACTATATGAGAAAATAGTTGTTTTGTGCATGCACTTGAGGTACAAGACCATCAAGATGCCAAAGAGGGGCAGTGATGTGTCCTAAGGGCTACTGGACGACATGGTGGAGATAAGGGTAGTTCATCGTGCTACTTAGTCGGGAAACTCGGTGTAGCTTCTTGTGCATGTGACCAGGGTGGGGTCGGGATGAGGTCTCTATCCTTGTATAAATATGGAGTGGCATTCGAGTTAGATGTCGAGAACATTCACTCAGACCCAGGGTAGAAGTGGAAGGACTTCTATCTTGGTTGCTAGTAAAGACGCTTAGAGCCATAAGTGGGTGCAGTGGACGGGTTGCACCTACAAATGTGTGTTACCCTATAAATGAAGGGCGTATGTTGATTGCTAAACACACCTAATATGGAAATGGGAATGGTAAACCTTGGAAAAAGGTTGTTGGAAAAGAAATTGAAATTTAAGAATCTCTTTTAAAAGAGAATGTTACCCTTGGCATGGTAAAGGTTTTGAAAAACCAAACTTGAAGAAAAACCTTCTTTTAAAAGAAATGATAACCTTGGTGTGGCTATTTTTAAAACTCACTCCTAACACCCGCTCACTGAGTTGTAGAACTCATCCCCTCCCTTTTTACCACTTTCAGGTAACCATGGGAACACAAATCTTAAAGACCCCCTATAAGACAAGTATGTAAAATTTAAGATATTCCATTTGGTATAATGCTATTCTAATAAATACAGGAAAGAAGGACGCTTTACACCTCACGATTTAGAGAAGGGGGAAACCCTTGATAGATCACGCGAGTGGCGGGTTGTTCGTGAGGATCCGACCAAATTGAGTCGGAGCATGACAAGGTACATTTAAAATTCTTTTAAGCTTGCTTTAGTAGTGATAAAAGCTATTACAGGGAACAAGATTTGAAAATTTTGCCTAGCTTCTCTTGTCTAAAAGAAGGGGAAACCCTCTTGAACCAAGAGAGTGGTAGATTGCTCACTGGGATCTAACTAAACTTGGTTAGGACGTGACATTGGGACCATGAGAAATCCTATCCCAGATGAGGAAACAAGTCTGAGAACTTAGAAGTCTAGGAGAACTCAAGCTATTACATATGGAATGACCCTTGAGCAGAGAAGACTCTACAAGGAATTTGTCAAGGTGGTCGGGAATCCATACTTTCCACCAAGAAAGGGGGGCTGCCATGTAGGAGGAACACACCCCAAGAACAGTAAGGTACAAAATCACAAGCAGTCCCCAAGGAAAACTCTCCAAAGCTTGAAGTGTAAGAGAAGCCACCAAGGTCCATGCAGGGAAATGACCTATTGCAAGTGTGGACAGTGGGGACACTACGTGAGAAAGTGCCCAAAACTACTAAGGAATGTGGTACCAACACCTGGGGACGATGCATCCAATTGATGGAAAGGAGAAGGAAGGGTGAGGAAGGAATAAAAAGCAGACAGTAAAAGGAAATTCCCCAATATCCTAAATGTCAAAATAACCATGTAGGAACATGTACCAAAGTAACATGTTATGGGTGTGGACAAGTAGGACATATGGTGAACGTGTAAACCCCATCCCTTTATAGATAAGAAACCCGGGAAAAGAACCGGTCATTTTAAAAAGAGAAAAATCGAGTCGGTTCACGAACCATAATCGAAAAGAAAGGTTAAAAATGGGAAATTGACAAATTTTGAATGACTCAAAAAGTCATAAAAATAATGGAAAAGGACCTTGGGATGAATTGGAAGAGAAAACTAGACCAGTTTAGGTGACTGGACCTGAACCGGATTGAACTGATTTGAACAATCTTTGAACTGGTTTCTAAATTCATTTTTCTTAGTGGCTTAAAATGATCAAATTGGGGAATTGAAGCCAACATTAGATGGGGAATGAATTTAGATAAATTTAGAAAATTTTAATTTTGAGAAAATCGGTCGAATCATGCCTGAAGCGGCCAATTTACGCATTGAACCGGTCGGACAGGTCCCGTCCAGTTCGGAACAATGTCGTCTTCTTCCTTCAAATGACTGCATTGTTCATTCAATGCAGAAACGGATGACATTAGTGAAGGAAAAATGGCTTCGATCAGGCCGTTCCAGGGCGAGGATAAACTTGACCATAACGGGAAACGGTTGGGCAGAGAATCCCCGAGCTCCCTATATAAAGAGTTCCTCTCCATTCATCCTCCACACACCTGAAAACTCCATTCTCTCTCAACAGCTCCATTTTCCGTTGAAGCTCAAACTAGATCTCTGAGTTGGGAGATTTTCTAAGCCTCAAAAGGAAAGGTCAAGTTCTATAGATTCCTGGGGAAGTCAGCTGCCTTATAGTATCTTCCAATCGACCCGAGGACCATAGGAGAAGCGCCAGCAGAATCAAACAGTGAAGCAGCTTCGATGGACTGAAGTTGCCCTATTTTGGATGAGCTAAATTCAGCCAATTTCAGTGCTTCTCTAGCTAAACCAAGCCTCCCCAACACCCCACAGCCCTCATACGACCTTAATGGAGCTGAAAGGTAAGCTAATTTCCCCTGTCATTTTCGGTCGACATTAGAGAGAGAAACTACGAAATTTCATTGACAGAATTCTCCCTTGATTTGATTTGAATTGTAGTGATTCTTGATCCTAGAAGGAACTACATGATGAGAGCTACCTACCTAGATAGAGAGCTCAGACCATCGCAACTCTGATGGTAAGCTTTCGAACCTTTCTCTCTCTATGCATAATTTTTTGGAGATGTTCCATTTGAGTTCAATTCATACCCAAATGACACGATTCAAAGCTCAATTGAATCGTGTAGAAGTGTAGGAACTGATCCATACCTTCAATTTGAGCAATTAACCCTGATTGAATGGCCAAATTAAAGAAATCAAATTCGGTCAGTTTGAAGGGGACACAATTGGTGGAAAATTGGGGATTTCATAAAATTGAGGGACTTCTTTACAATTTCCCAAAATTGAAGGCCAATTGTCCATGGAAAAGATGTTGGAGGACCAATTGAGAGATTTTTAAGCATTTGGGGCCAAATTGCCATTTTTGGAAAGTAGGGGAAAATGGTAATATTTGAAAAGTTGGGGACCAAATTGGAAAATTGGAAAACTTGAGCAAATTATACAATTTTGAGTCAAATGAGGACACAAAGGGAATTTTGGAAACCTTGGGACTCAAATTAGGAAGAAGTTGTCATTAGTGACCTAAAGTTAAGAAAAATGAACTTTAGGGACCTATGTGCAATTTATCGAGAATTTGTGAGCCTAGACTTTTATACCGAACCATAATTGATAAGGCTTCCCAAATCGTGTAGGGACATGAGTGATGAGAATGTAACCAAGAGAAAGCTCGCGTAGACTTGGAAACCGACCAAGGATGAACACATCATGGTTATCGGGTGAGTGGGCTTATTTACATAATACCCGGTTGGGATGATGAGCATTTTAGAAACAAAAAACCACTTTTAAGTGGGATTTTAACATCATACTCGGATGGGGTGTTGGGCGAAGAAAGCTGAAACCTACTTATCGGTTGTTAGTAGAGGAAATCATACTTGGTTGGTATGATGGACTTCCTTGAAGGAAGGAGAAACCCGCTTGTCGATCGTAAGCGGAGGTATCATCATACCTGTTTGGTTGAAGTGAAAATTATATTTTTGTCGGAAGTGTTCTACTCTAACTGTGTGCCAATGCTTAAACTCTTTGGGAGACCTTCTTGACTAGAGCTAGAAAAGCTCAAATAGGCTAGAGGCCTTGGTTTTTTTTAAATTGTAGGGCTAAATGCCCAGTTTTGCAAAATCACGTGTAATGGGTCCAATCCTAGTGGGCACGAGTAGGACCTCGTCAACAAACTTGAATTGAGAAATCCATGAAAACTCTAATGAAACTTATGTGTGATTTCGCCGTGGTACTAAGTCAGGACCATTAGTGCTCGATGGACTAGCGACAGTGCATTATGGCCATGTCAAAAGACCGGCCTTGACAAACAACTGTAGTTCAGGTTAAGGGTCGGGGTCGTTGGACCAGTGACACAAAAGATAAATGGCTATGTGAAAACTATTGTTTTATGCATGCACTTGATGTACAAGACTATCGAGATGCCCAAGAGGGGTAGTGATGCATCCTAAGGGCTACTGGATGACATGGTGGAGATAAGGGCAGTTTGTCGTGCCAACACTCGGGAAGCTCAGAGTAGCTTCTTGTGGATGAGATAGGGGTGGGGTTGGGATGAGGTCTCTGTCCTCATACGGACATAGAGTGAAATTCGGGTTTGTGGGTTAGATGTCATGAACATCCACTTAGACCTAATGTAGAAGTGGATGGGCTTTTATCTTGGTGGCCGGTAAATACCCTCCAAGCCACAAGTGGGTGCAAGTGAGGGGTTGCACTTGCGAATGTATGTTCCCTCCCTAATGAAGGGCATGTGTTGTTTGCTAAACACACCTAATGTAAAATAGAGGAAAAAGGTTTTGAAAAATTGGAAATTTGAGGAAAGATTCTCTTAAAAGAAATAAGAATTTTGCCACACTTTGATGAAATTTATTTTTATGAAAACTCAATCCCAACACCCACTTACTAAGTTGTAGAACTCACCCCCTCCTGTTATCACTTTTCAGGTAACCAAGGGAAACCAACCCTAAATAACCTTCCTATAGCCGAACCTTAAGATAGGTATGTAAGATTTAATATATTAAGTTTTGTTTAATGCTATTCCAGGAAAGATATAGGTAAAAAGGATGCCTTACTCCTCGTAGTTTAGAAAAGGGGAAACCTTGGATAAACCATGAGAGGGGCCGGTTATTCACGGGGATCTAACTAAACCGGGTCGGGGCATGACAACTTGAGTGGTATTAGAGCCTATTTCCTCTAATAAATTATGAAGACTATAAAACCTAGTAACTAATAGGAATAAATCTTAAAATTTTAGATGACTCCCAAGAGAAGAACCAAGAGAACAAGAGTCAGTTTCTGTAACTTCCCAACAACCCCTTGTTGTGGAAACTCGCTGAGAAGCCTAAACAGTTCCACCTAGACTAAGCTCGAAATACCAGATATTGTATGAGGAACTCACTCGAGTATTTGGATGACCTAACCTCATCCCTAAGGTGGGCACCAACTCTCGAGCTGAGCCAGAGGAAGTACCGTCTTATCCCCCTCCTATTAACCATTCTCCTCTAGTTGACATCCCCAAAACTCTCCATCAACTGGGTGTAAGCCTTTACTCGAAGAGAAGGATGCTGGAGCTGCTATGGACTAGCTGGTCAGCATCAAGAAGCTCATGGGGATAGTCAAGATTTCACCGGAGTACATGGTGATCCTAGAGGAATTTTTCCTAGAGGCCAGTGCGAAAAGATGGTGGGATAATGTTAGGAGCCTACATACCACCACCCCCACTTGGGAACAATTTGAGTAGAGGTACACGAAGAAGTACCTGGCTCCACATCTGATTAATGAGAAGAAGCAAGATTTTCTCTAACTCTGATAAGGGCTTAACTCTATTTCGTAGTATGAAACTAAATTTAATGAGTTAAGACCATTTGCCCCTGAACTAGCTGGACTAGCAGACATATGCCAACGATTCATGGATGGTCTCAACATGGACATACGAGACAGGATGGGAGTACTAGCACACCTCATGAATCTGGCAGCAGTGATTAGTATGGCTCACGAATGTGAGTGACTGGTACAAACATGATGTCACCGGATGGAGCAGTTGAACTGGAAAGAGGACAAGGGCCAAGGCCATCATGGAGGATGGAAGGAGCAAAATGGTCTGAGATGGGGAAACAGGGTGGGTTTCCAAAAGAGGAAGGACGTACCACCACCCCCACGAAGAGTGATCTCCACCCTACAACAAGAAAACCCTCGTTGTCCTAGGTGCCAAAGGTACCACGAGGGAGCTTGTTTGTCTTGTTTTGCATGTGGGCAGGTGGGGCACATTTCAAAGGAATGCCCCACTCTTAGGGAGAACAAGCAACGGAACACGCTTGGACCACCCCAAGGGAACCCACGGACTCCCAAGCAGGATGCCAGAACTAGAGTACCAACTACGGCATATAACCTCACACAGGAAGAGGCTAGAAAAGACCTTAGTACTGTTGCGGGTACTTCCCAAAATCCTCCCAACTAAGATTGAGATAAACCTATAATTTAAATTTCATTCAATAAAGGAATTTGTCTTCTAAAAATATGTGTTTATTTAATTAGGGTATGTACAATTGTGGGGAAGAAAAGTTTAGGCCCTCTTCGACTCAGGAGTAGAAAGATCCTTCATCAAAGAAGATCTAATCCCAAGTCTTCCCCTATAACTTACCTCTCTAGAACAAAGTTTCAACATCCTCACACCCTTAGGATGAGGATTAAATAGAGACAAACTATTAAAGGGATGTGGTATCAAGATTAGAGGAATTAAACTGGAGGCGGATTTGATCCCATTAACTCTAAGGAAGGTAGAAGTAATATTAGGAATGGATTGGCTAAGTACCCACAAAACCAAAATGTACTGTGGAAAGAAGGTAATAACTTTCCACACTCCCGAAACACTCGGACTATGTTTCCAAGGGGATCGGAAGAAGGGAGAAGTACAAATGGTATCCCTCATAAAATTCCAAAAGATGATACAGAAAGGTTGTAAAGCTTTTCTGGGAATGATCACCAATGGGAAATTCGAAGAGAAGGAACTAGAAGGCATTCTGGTAGTTGAACACTATCCAGATATATTTCTAGAAGAATTACCTATATTACCCCCACGCTGACAATTAGAGTTCACCATAGAGGTTATCCTAGGAACACATCCCATATCCCAAGCCCCTTATCGTATGGCTCCAACAGAGTTAAAGGAATTAAAGGAGCAGCTAGTCTCCATGGGTTTCATACGCCCTAGTTAGTCTCCATGGGGTGCACCAGTTATGTTCATAAAGAAAAAGGATGGGAGTACGAGAATATGCGTTGATTATCGGAAGTTGAATCAGGTCACCATAAAGAATAAGTATCCACTTCCACGGATCAATGACCTATTAACCAATTAAAAGGAGCAGCCTACTTCTCCAAGATCAACCTTCGGTCAAGATACCACCAACTTAGGATCCAGGAGGAAGATATACCTAAGACTGTCTTTCAGTCTCGATACGGACATTATGAATTTAGGGTGATGCCTTTTAGCTTGACAAATGCACTTGCAACCTTCATGGATTTAATGAACTGAGTGTTTCGGCCTCACTTGGACAAGTTCGTGATATTATTTATAGACGACATTTTTATATACTGACGAACTAGGTTAGAGCATGAAGAACATCTAGCTATCACCTTGGAGATACTACAAGATAACAACATATATGCAAAATTCTCTAAGTGTGAGTTTTAGTTGTAGGAGGTTGGGTTCTTAGTGCACATAGTGTCCAAAGATGGAGTCAAGGTAGACCCAATAATGTTGAAGGCCTTATTCGGTTGGAAGGCACCCAGGAATCCCTCAGAGATATGGAGTTTCTTAGGCTTAGCAGGATATTTTTTGCAGACAGTTTGTGCAAGATTTCTCAAAGATAGCCGCCCCTTTGACTCGTCTCACAAGGAAAGGAGAAGAGTATAAGTGGGACAAAAGCTGTGAGAAATCCTTCATGGAGTTGAAGACCCGTTTAACAATGGCACATGTACTTTCTCTGCTTGACCCAAGTGCAGGAGAGTATACTGTCTATAGTGATGCATCCGAACAGGGACTAGGATGTGTATTAATGCAACAAGGCAAAGTCATCGCCTACACCTCGCGACAACTTAAAGTACATGAGAGGAACTATCCTACTCATGACTTGGAGTTAGCTACAATAGTGTTCACCCTTAAGATTTGGTGACACTACCTATACGGCGTCAAGTGTAGGATATATATACTGACCACAAGAGTGTTAAGTACTTCTTGACTTTGAAGAAGTTGAACCTCTATCATAAGAGATGGCTAGAGTTAGTAAATAATTATGACCTTGTGATAGAATATCACCCCGATAAGGCTAATGTGGTTGTAGATGCTCTAAGTCGCAAGTATCAAACTGAGGCTGCACAGATAAAGACAAGCTACTTGACCTTGTTGCAATAGGTGGGAAGGATGGAGGTGGACCTTAAGGTGGACAAGGGAGAGAAATGCTTATTCGCTATTGTGGTAAGACCTAGCCTAACGGATCAAATTAAGGTCCAACAAAATGGGGATAAGGAATTCCAACCCTATATGGACCGAGTAAACGAAGGAGCGAAACTAGACTACAATCTTCAAGGTGATGGAGTACTACGGGTAAAGTGTGTGTGCCTCAAGAACTAAATAGACTAATTTTGGATGAGGCACATGACAATGTTTATGCAATACATATGGGCAGTACCAAGATGTATTGCACCTTCAAACAAGGTTATTGGTGGAAAGGGATGAAGAGGAACATTGTGAAATATATAACCCGATGCTTGTCCTGCTAGCAGATTAAAGTTAAGCATTAGAAACCTTTAATATGACTACAACCCTTGCCAATCCCAGAATGGAAATGGGAACACATCACTATAGACTTTGTCACGGGGCTACCTGTGACTAGAAAGGGACAAGACGCAATATGGATCATTGTTGATAGATTGACCAAGTCCTTCCATTTCTTACCCAAAAGAGTGATAGATTCAGTAGAACACCTGGCCGTCTAATACATGAAAGACACTGTGAGACTTCATGGTGTCCTGGTAAGCATAGTATCAAATATAGACCCTAGATTTACCTCGAGATTCTAGCCCAACTTGCAAAGTGCCTTAGAGACCAAACTCCACATGAGCATGTCATTTCATCCTTAGACCAATGGACAATCTAAGCAAATGATCCAAACCCTGGAGGACATATTGTGGGCTTGTGTACTCACCATGAATAAGGGTTGGGAAGAATACTTGTGCCTGATGGAATTTGCTTATAATAATAGTTATCAGGCCAATATTCAAATTGCTCCTTATGAGGCCCTTTATGGACAACCATGCCACACCCCCTTATTTTAGGAAGAGGTGGGAGAAAGGAAGTTGAAAAGGGTTGAACTAATCGAGGATGCCATAGAGAAAATTAAGATCATAATGAGTCGACTTAAGGCCTTTCAAGACAGGCAAAAGAGCTATGCGGATCATCGGAGAAGGGATCTAGAATTTGATGTGGGAGACCAAGTGTTCCTAAAGGTATCCCCATGGAGGGGAATACTTAGGTTTCAACAACAGGGGAAGTTGAAACTAAGGTACATCGGTCCTTACATAATAGTCCAAAGGATAGGGTCGGTGGCATATAAACTAGAACTACCTCTAGACTTACAAAGAATACATGATGTATTCCATATCTTGGTACTCTAAAAGTACCTGCCTGATCCTAGCCATGTGTTGGATTGACCTCCACTAGAGTTGGAAGAGAACCTAACTTACCGATCGGAACCGGTGCAAATCATCGACCGGAGAGACAAGAACCTAAGGAACAAGAAGATTCCTATGGTCAAGTTTCTTTGGTAGAACGGACTCATGCAAGAGGAGACATGGGAAACCAATAATATTATGAGGGATGGATACCCTCAGTTGTTTGATATGTAAACTTTTTTGGGGAAAAAACCCCCTAAAAGGAGCAGAGAGTTGTAAACCCCGTCTCTTTATAGATACAAAAACTGGGAAAAGAACCGGTCATTTAAAAAGAGAAAAACCGAGCCGGTTCACGAACCATAACCGATATGAAAGGGTTATAATGGGAAATTAAAAAATTTAGAATGACTCAAAGAGTTACAAAAATCATCGAAAAGGACATTGGGATGAACTGGAAGAGAAAACCAGACTGGTTCAAGTGAACCGGACCAAAACCGGATTGAACCAGCTTGAACCAATTTGCACCATCTATGAACCTAATCCTAAATTCAGGTAGATTGAACTGGTTCAAGGACCGCTGGAGAAGCGCTGATGGAATCAAACAGTGAAGTAGCTTCACCGAACTGAAGTTGCCCTATTTTAGCCTAGCTGAATTCGGCCAATTTCAGCCCTCCCCCAGCCAAACCAAGCCTCCCCAACACCCCCACAACTCTCATACGACCCCAACGGAGCAGAAAGGTAAGCCAATTCGACCCCCTCTATCGTTTCCCGTCAGCATTAGAGAGAAAAATTATGAAATTTCACTTACAGAATTCTCCCTCGAAGAAGAGACCTGAGAGATGGAGTCTGACATGAGAGAGAGACATCCTCAATTGTTTGATATGTAAACATTTTACAGACAAACCTCAGATAAGGAGAGGAGAAGTTGTAAACCTTGTAATCACATAATAAGAAGAACCGGGCTAGAGAACCAGGGAATTATGTGTAAAAACTATGCTTTGACCTAACTGGAATGGATAAGTACGGATCAAAGCAAGAAAATCATAAATCCCAAGTGGCTGATAAATACCCATAAATTCATGAGAAGGAACAATGAGCGAAAATGGGTGTGAGAACTGGACAGGTTCAAACTGAACTGGATCTGAACCGTGTGGAACCGGTTAAAAGATTTATTTTTCTAGGTGTAGTGAAAACACTAATTTGGGAAATTGAGGCCATCATTAGATAGGAAATGATTTTAGAAAAATTTAGAAATTTTATAATTTTAGAAAACTGGTCGAATCGAGCTAGAATCGATCGATTTTCGAATTCGGGTCATCAAACCTAGTTGGACTGGATCGGTGAATGGTCCAATCGGTCAATGAACTACTACCAGGTTAGTACCCAGTTAGTAGACGTGCCCAATAAGTGTGTGACATGTGGCAAAGGTGCCACATCAGCATTTGAATGGGAGATTGGAGAAATGGTCAACCAATAAGAGGTTAACACATGACAAGGCTACGTCGAATGGCCTCATCCAATGAGAGGATGACACGGGGTAGTGGCACTATGCATCAGGAAGGAATCTCATTCATTTAAATCAAACAATCATAAGGTGCCATGTGGCCCAGTCAAACGACTCACTGGATACGATCACCAGCCATGTTAGAGCGAGCAACCAATGGAAGGTCGCAACATGTCTGGTCAGTAGGTCAAAGGCTGCCTATGCTATTGGGCAGGATGCTACGTTAGCTAGGTTAGAGACAATCACGAAATGCCACGTGGCAAGCTAACATGTGCAAAGCTCACACGTGTGGCATAGTATCATCTTCCTCACTTGGATGACCGTTAAAAAGGATAAGAGAAAGAGAGGGAGTCATGCCCCGACCCAGTTTGGTCGGAACCCCGTGAGAACCCGCTACTCCCTTTGGTCTAACAAGGATTTCTCTTCATTGCAAAATGCAAGGAGACAAACGTCCTTTTCACCTAGTTTCCTAGAATAACATTACACAAAGGTTGAGTAATTTAAATGCATACCTAAATTAAGGTTCATCTTCACGAAATCCTCTTAGGAGTGAGCGCGTATTAGGAGTGAGTTTTTAAAAATATTTCGTTTATTAACATTTTTCCCAAAATCTTTCACTATTTTAAAAGACTTTCACCATTTTCACTTATTATGCGTGTTTAGCTCTTTTAGCATGTCCCCTTCCCTTGGGAGGCATTTAGCAAAAATACACACGCCCTTTTATCATAAAGGGTACAAACGTTCACCGATGCAGCATGCCCACAACACCCACTTGTAGATCAGAGCGTTTTTACCGTCAAACTTGATAGAAGTCCTCGACTTCTACCATGGGTCTGAGTGACACCCTGAGCGCCTGACACTCAAACTCCAAATCTCTTCGTATCCGTATGAGGATAGAGACTTCATCCCACACCCACCCTAGTCTCACGTGCAAGAAGCCCAAACATAGTAGCTTCATAACCAACTGGTATGCAAAACTGCGCTTATCGCATCTGGGTCATCTAGCAACCCATGGAACCTATTACTACCCCTCTTGGGCATCTTGATGGTCCCGAATCATAATGAATGCACAAACAATAGTCTTAGCATATTAGCCATAATCTTTAGTGCCAACGGTCCAATGGCCCTAACACTCTACTTGGCCTATAGTTATTTGCCTGACCGGTCCATCCACCTAGTCCTGGCACACTGCCACTAGCCCATTGAGCCTTGTCAGTCCTGACATGGTACTATGGCGAATCACACAGCATTTCCATTTTTATGAGAGTTTTCATAGCTCTTTTTACACATATTTGTTTATGGGCTTCAGCCCATGCCCATTGGCCTTGGGCCCACTTCACGAGTTTTTCAAAAATTGAACCTTGAGCCCTATGAGTTCAAAATCGAGGCCCCCGACCTGTTGGAGCTATTCTTAGCTCACATCATGAAAGTCTCCCAAATGGTTTAAGCATTTGCACACAGTTAGGGGAGAAGATTTTCGACAAAATTTCTGTTAGTTTAAAGCACTCATGACACCAATCGAGTGTGATAATAGAGGTAGGCCCACTCATAAATGGATTTTCACTTCTAAAATCGTGCTCATCACCCCAATCCGATATGATAGTTAAATATGCCTAGTCACAACCGGTATGTAGGTTTTTCCTTTTATAAAAGTGACCTCATCATCCCAACTGGTATGGTGTATAAAGCTCCCACTCACAACCGGTAAGTAGGTTTTTCACCTTAAAATAGGGCTAATCAACCCAACTGGGTATGATGTTTGAAAATTTCCACTCACTCGATAATTGTGACGTTCCGTCCCCAATCAACTTTCCAAGTCTTGTTCAAGCTCCTTTGCTCACGTCCTTATCCGAATTCATTCCTACATGGTTTGAGTATCCTTATAAGGAACGACTTGGAATGAATAGCCCTTCTATTTCCATGTATTGACATTTAGGCCCATATTTTTGCCTTATTGCAATTAGGTCCCTAAAGTCCATAATCTTTTACTTTAGGTCCCTAGATGCTCAATTATTTTCAATCAAGTCCCAAGGGTTTCCAATATCTCCCTTGTGTCCTTGATTTTCTCGAAATTATAAATGGGGCTTAAATATTCCAACTTTTCCAAAATTACCATTTTGCCTCTAACATCCAAAAATGGCCAATTGGTCCCAATTCTTTCAAAAATTGACCAATTGGTCCTCCAACATCTTTCTCATTGCAAAATGGCCTCCATAATTGAGGAATTGCATTTAGGTCCCTCAATTTTTTGAAATCCCCAATTTCCCCTAAAATTTACCCCAAATTTCATCCCTTTATACTAACTGTATTTGATTTCTTCAAATGTCCATATAAATGGGGTTAATTGCTCCAATTGTTAGCATGAATCAGATTCTACACTTCCATACAATCCGATTGAGCTTTGAATTGTAGAATTTGGGTCCAGAATGAGCTCAAATGGAGCATTGCTGGAAAATTGTACGTCGAGAGAGAAAGCTTCCAAAGCTTATCGTCGGAGGTGCGGCAATCCCAGTTCTTGATCTAAGGAGTTAGCTCTTGTTCTCAGGGTCCTTCTAGGATCATGAATCGTAGCAATTCATGTCATAAGAGGTGGGAATTTGCTTAGTGAAATTCAGCACTTTCTATCTTTAGAACAGAACTGCTCCCACGGAGGAGGGCTGAATTAGCATACCATTTTCCATGGGGAGGTTAAGTGAGAGTTGTAGAGGCTAGGGGAAGGCTCGATTTGGCCATAGATGGTCTGAATTGGCCGAATTCTGATTAGCAAAAATAGAGCAGCTTCAAACTGATGGAGTTGTCTCACTATTTGATCTCACTGATACTTCTCCGAAGATCCTTGGGTCGAGGGGAGGTTTTCGTCAGGTAGCTGACTTCCTCCGGAGTCTATAGGACCCCATTTGCCTTCTAAGGCTGAGAAAAGTGCCCAAGTCAGAGCTTTGGTTTGAGCTTCTCTAGAAAATTGAGCACTTCGATGGAGGAGAGGATTTGAGGTGTGTGGATAATCAATAGAGGAGAGCTCTTTATATAGGGAGCTCGGGGATCCTCTACTCTACTAGTTTCCCTATTGGTTGAGCTTATCCTCACTGTAAAATGAAATAATTGGAGGGAATATTCCCTCACCAGAAAAGGAAGGTTTTTTTGCCATTGATGATTAGTGTTATCATCCTAAGGAAGATGATGACATTGTTCTGGACCAAACCGGTCCGGTCCAACCAGATTCGACCATTTTTCCAAAAATTAAAAATTTATAAATTAATCTAAAATTATTTTTCTTTCTAATTGTGGCCTCAATTTTCCAAATTGAGATTTTCAAGCCACCTAGAAAAATAATTTAAGAAATTGGTTCATCCATGGTTTAACACTATGCAATCTAGTTTAGGTTTGGTTCACCTTGAACTAGTCTGATTTTTCCATCCAATTTACTTCATGGTTCTTCCCCATGATTTTTATGACTTTTTGGTCACTTGGGATTTTTCAATTTCCCATTTTAATCGTTCTTTACCATTTTCAGTTCGTTAGATATTTCAATTTTCACATGAGAGTTGTTAGTTCTTTCCCTGGTTTTCTTGGTCTAGAGGACGGGTCTCACAACTCTCCCCTCCTTTTAGGAGTTTTGTCCCCAAAACTAAATTACGCATCCCTTTACATTGGGAATAATATCCCTTGATGTCAACTTGGGGTTTGCTTTAACATGTTACCGCTTTGGTTACCCCTTTCACTTAGTCCCGCATGCAACATACATGAGGAATTTCCTTCCTTTTCGATCATTCATTTACTCATTTGGACTTAGTTCCTTTGGCTTGTCTTACCCCCCATGTCAAAGTAATTTCTTAGATCCAATACTTCTTGTCGTTTAGGGGAAATACCCTTCCTCTTGGGGCCTTTGTCCAGAATTGCAAGATTTGGGTGTTCCAAAATGCCCAACTGTTTCCGTGTCTAGTTATTCTCTTGATCGTTGAAACCCTTTGCTCGGTGTCCTTTCAAGTGTTTCATACATGTTTTCACAAGTTTTAGTGTTATCCACTCTTCATTCTATATTGTTCCTTCATCCATCCTTTGTTTATTACAACTCTAGTCCAAGTTTTATGTTTGACCTTGTCATGCTTAACTAACTGACTCTTTCTTACATGACTCACATTTACTTGGGATTGTTGGACCTACATGTCTCTTACAGTATGACATGTTCAAGAATTTTCTTTGTCCATTATAGTTCTAGAACATTTTCTCAATAATGTTTCATGCCTTTCCAATTGTTAGGAGTCGTGTGGCTTCATTCCTTCTTATTACCTGGTAGTGTTCCCCAATTACCTTTGGTGTTATCCAATTGTCCCTTTACCTTTTGACATCATGATCGTATTGGTTTTTCCTTATCTACTCATCCCTTACCAACTTCCTTATTGGTTTTTCCACGGTTCAAACTATCGGGTTTCCCGATGACTTAACGACATGTTGGGATTTTTCCTCCATTATGTCCTTCCTCATTTCCAATGGTGTCCTTTACTCATGGATTTTCCTTTTTTCAATCCCCTTTTACTCACTCATGACCATTTCATGATTCTTTATTCTGAGTTAATCTATAAACCCCGATCTTTATAGTTCATGAAAAATCGGGGAAGAACCGGTCAACCCGAGTGAGAAAACCAAACCGGTTCACGAACCCCGACCATTTGAGAATGGGAAAATTGGGAATTTACAACTTCTGAGTGACCCAAATAGTCATAAAAACCTTGGAAAGGGACGTTAGATTTGAGAGAGAAAACAAGACCGGTTCAAGTGAACTGAATTGAACCAGTTTGGATCGGTTTGAACCACTATTAAATTGGATGCTAAATTAATTTTTCTAGATGGTTTAGAAAATTTAAATTTGAGAATTGAGGCCACCATTGGATAGATAATGATTTTAGAAATTTTAATTTTGAAAAACGATCAAATCGGGCTTGAACTGGTCTGTATAAGCATTGAACTCGGTTTGGTCCGGTCCAATTCGAAATAGTGTCGTCTTCTTCCTTCAGATGACAACATTGCTCACTTGCCGAAAAATTGAACAACACCAATCAAGAAGAAATGTTTATGTTCAGCACGTTTCAGGCCATTAATGACTGTCATTAAGGTTCCAAATGGATGATCAGAGAGTCCCTAAGCTCCCTATATAAAGTCCCCCTCTCCATTCATCATCCACACACCTGAAAACGTCACTCTCTCTCATCAACTCAGTTTTTCGACAATGCTTGAACCAAAGCTCCAACATAGGGGTTTTTCTGAGCCAAAGAAGACGTGGTCGAATTCTTTAGACTGGGAGAGAAGTCAACTACCCTAAAGAGTCATAAAAACCTTGGAAAGGGACCTTAGGACATTTTGGGAGAGAAAACTAGACCGGTTCAAGTGAACCAGATCCGAACTAGAATGAACTAGTTTGAATCATATGCTAGATTCATTTTTCTAGGTGTCTTAGAAAATTTAAATTTGAGAATTGATGCCACCATTGGACAGAGAATGAATTTTAATAAATTTAGAAAATTTTAATTTTGAAAAACTCGATCGAATTGGACCTGAACCGGCTGGTTTAAGCGTTGAATCCGGTTTGGTTCACAACAGTGTCGTCTTCTTCCTTTAGATGATAGCATTGTTCACTCGCCAGAAAATCGAACAGCGCCGACGAAGAAGAAATGTTTCCATCCAGTACATTTCAAGCCATCAATGACTATCGTTAATGTGCTAAATCGACGGCTAGAGAGTCCCCAAGCTCCCTATATAAAGAGCCCCTCTCCATTCATCCTTCACAAACCTGAAAACCTCACTCTCTCTCATCTGCTCAGTTTTTTGATGAAGCTCAAACTAGAGCTCCAACATAGGGGTTTTTTTTAGCTAAAGAAGGTGTGGTCATGTTCTTTAGACTCGAGGAGAAGTCGGCTACCCGATGGTGGTCTCTAATTGCTCTGAGGATCGTCGGAGAAGCGCCGACATGAAATCAATTGATTCGAGCCCTCCTCCAACTAAACCAAGCTCTCTTAACACTCCCTCAGCCCTCATACGACTGAATTAAAGTGAAAAGGTAGGCTAATTTGGCTCCCTCTGTAAATTTTGATCAGTACTAGAGAGAGAACTGATGAATCTTTATTGACCAAATTCTCCCTTAATTTGACATGAATTGAGGTGATTCTTGATTCTAGGAGGAACCTTGGGACGAGAGCTATCTACCTAGATCAAAAGCTCGAACCGCTGCATTCCTGATGGTAAGCTTTCGAAGCTTTCTCTCTCTAGGTCCAGTTTTCCGACGAAGCTCTGTTTGAGCTCGTCCCGGCATCAATTCATGCGATTCATAATGCTATTTAATTGTATGGATGTGTAGGATCTCAAATCTACCTTCAATTTCAACAATTAACCTTGATTGATTGGTCAGATTGATGTAATCAAATTCAGCCAGGTTGAAAGGGGGAAATTGGGGGAAAATGTGGGGGAAAATTGGGGATTTCAAAAATTCGAGGAACTAAAGTGCAATTTCCCAAAATTGAGGGCTAATTAGCCATGGAAAAGATGTTGGAGGACCAATTGGTTAATTTTTTGAATTTTTAGGGTGAAATTTACCGTTTTTGTAAAGTAGGGCAAAATGGTAATTTTTGAAAAGATGGGGACCAAATTGGGAATTTGGGAAACTAGAACATCTTTTTTGTCATTTTGAATAAATTGAGGCCCCAAAGTAAATTGTAGAAGTTTCAGGACTCAATTTGGGGGAAAGAAATAGAAAATTCGTTTATCAGTTATGAGAGGAGATATCCTCACACCTCGTTGGTGTGATGGACAGATGAAAAATTATTTTGACAAAATTGCTTTACTCTGACTATGTTCCACTGCTTAAACATTTTAAGAGACCTTCTTGACGGGAGCTCAAATACCTCAGATAGACCGGAGGCCTCAGTTTTGGAACTTGGGGGCTAGAGTGCCTAATTTAGAAAATCTCGTATAGTGGGTCGAAGGCCAATTTGCACGACAGGAGCTCATAAACAAACAAGATGTTAATCCATGAAAACTTTAATGAATGATGTGATTTGGCTATGCTATTAAGACCGGACCAACATACTCATTGGACCGACAGCAGTGCGACACGATAGGTCGACGGACTACTTGAAACAAATAGCTGCAGGTCAAGTTAAGAGTCGGGGCCATTGGACCAGTGTCACCAAAGATTAAATGGCTTATGTGGAAAATTATTATGTTGTGCATGCACTAAGGTATGAGACCATCAAGATGCCCAAGAGGGGTAGTGATGCATCCTAGGGGCTACTGAATGACATGCTGGAGATAAGGGTAGTTTGTCGTGCCAGCAGTTAGTGAAGCTCGACGTAGCTTCATGCGCATGAGATCAGGGTGGGGTCAGGATGAGGTCTCTATCCTCATACGGACATAGAGTTTTTTTTGGGTTTGAGGGTTCGATGTCACGTACATCCACTCATTCCTAGTGTAGAAGTGGATGGGCTTCTATCTAGGTGGTCGGTATAGTCACTCCGATGCCACAAGTGGGTGCAGTGGACGGGCTGCCCTACAAATGTGTGATCCCTTCAGGATGAAGGGCATGTGTTAGTTGTTAAACACACCATTTGTGGTTAATGATGAGTAATGGTTTTGAAAACTGAGAAATTAAGAAAGAAATAATTTTAAAGGAAATAAGGAGTCTGGCACACTCCAATCAAAAACTATTTTTTTGAAATTTTTTTACAATACCTATTCACTAAGTTGTAGAAACTCACACACCCTTTTTTATCCTTTTTTAGGATTAGAAAATGACTTTGGATAACACTAGGTTCTACCCTCTGTTAGGTATGCTTAATCTCTTCTTAAGCTTGTATTATTATTTATTTATATTATTCCAAGGAACAAGGTTCACATTACTCCTGGCTCTTATTGAATTAAAGAAGGGGGAAACCCCTCATGAACCAAGGGAGTGGCGGGTTGTTCATGGGGATCCGACCAAACCGGGTCGGGGCGTGGCATAATCCCTTTCGATCTACGTGTCAATTTCTTTGTTTGGGGAGTTCCCTTTTGATGGTTTCATTCTCTACTATGTCCTTCAAAGTAGAGACTTTCACCGTAGGAGCTACACGTTCAACCTTCTTACCATTCCTTGAAGGTTTCCTTTTTTCATCTCAATTACACCCTTTTTATATTGTGGTATTTGCCCGCTTTTAATCCTTCATTGTCTTAAAATTCCCATTTCGTCCCTTATTCCCTATCAAAGGAACTTCCAATTATCGGGTTTATTTCATGTACTCCACACTATGCCCAGCTGTCCAATCTTTAGGCTCCATTAAGCGAGCGTGGACCACAACTAGTCTTGATGTCCGTGGTTGTTTCCCTTATTCACTTCTTGTTTGAAGAGCGTATTCTTTTAGGGTTTTTCGGATATCCTTTCTTTTATTTTCTTATTATGGGTATTCCTCCCATTCACACTTGTTACGGCATCATTTGATGCTATCTTAACACTTATCTATTCCTTGGTTTTAACTTACTCCTTAGGCCTCCTTGAGTACGCTTCCTTTGTACTTGATCTTTTCACCTCAACCTGCATTTCATTTGCGAGCTTATCTTCTTTTCTCAATTCAATTTGGTCCATCACCTCTTTGTTGGGATATATATATGCCTCTCTAGAGCTCCCTTCCTTGGTGTGCTTCCTCCTCTTTCTCGAGATTGCCTTTTTCCTTCGTCTTCGAGGGTATATAACCTTAAATCAGCTTCATGACTTCTTTTGATATCCTGCTCTACTACTAATCCTTACTTTTGTAATCTTGTTGGAACATCCTTTGTATGTTGTCTTTATTCTTACTTGTAATTACTACCATTTTATTTCATTAGGGGGGGAGGAGTTTCGATCTCTTTTTGTTTAAAGAATTCTTAACCTCCTTCTAAGAGCTTCCTTAATCCTTCTCGTTGCTTGAGTTTGGTTGCCAATCCATGTTTGGCCATTACTTTAAGGATTTCCTTCATCCTTCTTTCTCATTGTTTGACCTTTTCACCTCTCCCTTCTTCGTCGAGGTTTAGATCTATTATTCTCACGAGGGTTAGTTCATTAATTGTCTCGTCCCTACTACTCTCCTTGTTCATTTGTCTTAAAACAGTTGTCTCTCGAATTAAGTCGTCCTTGATGCCCATTTTCTCGCCCTTTGTAGGGTGTAGTCGTTACTACTCTCCGATCCTCCTTAGGATGTCATTTATTCTCCTTGATCATCCCGTTGTTACTAATTACTTCATTCTGTAGGTTCTTCTATAGCCCAACTTGGCTCCTCCGCTCTTCCAAAGCAGGTCTCACTTTGCTATCCCGAGACATCTTGTTTGTTGTCGAACATTTCAAGTTTGTCTTCTCTTGTAGAGACGCTTCCTTCCTTGCTCCTAGATGGCATGTAGCTCTCCTTAAGGGGAAATTCCCTACATCTATACTCTCCTTTGTTTGTGGTTTCTCAAGGTCCTACCTTCGATCCTTCTTGTCTTCTATGATCCCTCCTCATATAGATGAGGCACACGATCACATTTTTCTTTGAGATGTAGAGTTTTATGAACTTATAATTTTTATTAGTTGAGAAAGATTACAATACATTGGGGTTTTAATTCTTCTTAAAGGGAAATTGTTACAATTACGGGTCGGGAAGTACCCACTACTATGCTAGGATCTTGAAGAGCTTCCTCTTGGTTGTGGTTGAAATTTCAGGCAGTAGTCATGTTTCTTGGCATGGTATCATTTCGGACTCTTGTAGATGAGAAGTTGTTGTTCTTGGAAGATATTACCCTAATTCCTCGTGGTATGGGATAGTCCTTCTCCAAATGTTCTATTCCTCTACACCTATAAGATGTTATCTAGGTACCTGTCCTCTATAGTGTTGGGCACTTTTTCACGTAGTGTCCCCATCGTCCACACCTGTAACAGGTCATTTCTTTGTGTGGACCGATGTAGTTCCTCATATACTTCGAGCATTGCGAGGCCATTATAAGGGATTGTTGGTGGTTCAGTGCTTCGCCGTCCTTGAGCCGAACACCTTGAAAGTTTTCTTGTTGAGTCTTCTTTGACCAAGGGTTACTCCAAGAGTCCTCCGGGACTCCTTAATTCCCTAGTTCATTTCCTTATTTGGGATGGGATTCTCCTAAGTTTTTGTGGCATCTAGGGTAGCATGGGCTTGTTTAACTACTTCTCTTGGGGCCATCTTCCTACAAGGTAGGTAGTTGTCATTTAATTCTTATGTTATATAGTCTTCATAATGTATTCAAGGAAACATTACAAAAATTTTGAGTAATTTAAAGGCATACCTGACTTAAGGTTCAGCTTCATGAAATCCTCCGAGGTTTTTGTCTCCTTTCATAAAAAGGGGTTAAAAGGGAGGGTGAGTTTCTACAACTCAGTGAGTGGGTGTTAGGAGTGAGTTTTCAAAAATACTTAGTTTATTAAGATCATTCCCAAAATCTTTCACTATTTTCAAAGACTTTCACCAAATTCACTTATTATTTGTATTTAGCTCTTTTAGCACATTCGCTTTCCTCAGGAGGCGTTTAGCAAACATATACATGCCCTTTATGATAAAGGGCACAAACATTCGTTGATGCAGCATGCCCACTGCACCCACTTATGGATCGTAGCATCTTTACCGTCCACCTTAATAGAAGTCCTCTACTTCTACCTTGGGTCTTAGTGACGCACTGAGTATTTGGCCCTTCGACTCAAAATCTCTTCGTGTCCGTATGAGGACGGAGACTTCATCATGCCCCCACCCCAGTCTCACGCGCAAGAAGCCCAAACACAATAGCTTCATGACTAACTGGTATGAAAAACTGCCCTTATCGTATACGGGTCATCCATCAACACATGGAGCCCATCACTACCCCTCTTGGGCATCTTGATGGTCCTGAATCAAAGTGCATGCACAAATAATAGTCTTAGCATATTAGTCATTATCTTTGGTGCCAATGGTCTCACGACCCTAACACTCGACTTGGCCTATAGTTGTTTGCTTGACCGATCTATCGACCTAGTCCTAGCACACTACCACTAGCCCATCGAGCCTTGTCAGTCCTGACTTGGTATCGTGGCAAATCACATAGCATTTCCATTTTTATGAAAGTTTTCATGGCTCTTTTTACCATATTTGTTTATGGGCTCCAGTTTGTGTCCACTTGCCTTGGCCCCACTTCACGAGTTTTTCAAAAAACTGGGCCTTGAGCCCTATGATTTCAAAATTGAGTCCCCCGGCTTGTTGGAGCTATTCTTAGCTCTCATTAAGAAAGTCTCCCAAATGGTTTAACATTTGTACACAGTTAGGGGAGAACAATTCCAACAAAATTTATTTTAGTTCAAAGCACTCATCACACCAACTGAATGTGATGATAGAGGTAGGTCCACTCATAAGTGAATTTTTCCTTCTAAAATTGTGCTTATCACCTCAATCGGGTATGATGGTTAAATATGCTTACTCACAACTAGTAAGTAAGTTTTTCCTTATATAAAAGTCAGCTCATCATCCCAACCGGTATGATGTTTTTGCCTTATTATAATTAGGTCCCTAAAGTCCAAAATCTTTTACTAAAGGTCCCTAGATGCCCAATTATTTTCAATCAAGTCCCTAGGGTTTCAAATATCCCTCTTGGGTCATTAATTTTCTCAAAATTATAAATGGGGCTCAAATTATCCAAATGGTACCCAACTTTTCCAAAATTAACAATTTGCCCCAAACTTCCAAAAATGACCAATTGGTCCCAATTCTTTCAAAAATGGACCAATTGTTCCTCCAACATCTTTCTCATTGCCAATTGATCTTCAATATTGAGAAATTGCATTTAGCTCCCTCAATTTTTCTAAATCCCCAATTTCCACCAAACTCTTCCTCCAATTTCACCCCTTTATACTAACCGAATTTTATTTCTTGAAATTGGCCATTCAAATGGGGTTAATTGCTCCAATTAAGGGCATGAATCGATTTCTACACTTCCATACAATCCAATTGAGCTTTGAATTGTAGAATTTGGGTCCGAAACAAGCTCAAACAGAGTTTCACCAGAAAATTGTACGTAGAGAGAGAAAGCTTCAAAAGTTTTCCGTCAGAAGCACAGCGATCCGAGTTCTTGATCTAGGGAGTTAGCTCTTGTCCTCAGGGTCCTTCTAGGATCAAGAATCACTAAATTCATGTCCTGAGAAGCGGGAATTTTATTAGTGAAATTCAGCTTATTCTCTCTCTAGAACTGAACTACATCGATGGACGAGGGCCAAATTAGCTTACCATTTTCCATGGGGATGTCGAGTGTGAGTTGTAGAGGCTAGGGAAAGCTTGGTTTGTCCGCATGAGGTCTGAATTTGCTAAATTCTGGTCAGCAAAAATAGGACACTTCGAACTAACAAAGCTACTTCACTATTTGATCTCATCATCACTTCTCCAACAATCTTTGGGTCAAGTGGAGGTTGTCGTCAGGTAGCTGACTTCCTCCAAAGTCTATAGAACCCGAGTTTGCCTTCTAAGGCTGAAAAATGTACCCAAGTCAGGGCTCTAGTTTGAGCTTCATCGGAAAACTGAGCACTTCGATGGAGGAGAGGACTTGAGGTGTGTGCAGGATGAATGGAGGGGAGCTCTTTATATAGTGAGATCAAGGACCCTCTACTCTACCAATTTCCTTATTGGTTTAGCTTATCCTCATTGGAAAATTCCATAATCGGAGGAAATATTCCCTCACCAAAAAAGGAAGGTTTTCTACCATTGATTAACAATGGTGTCATCCAAGGAAGATGATGACACTATTGTGGACCAGACTGGTCCAGTCTTACCGAATTCAGTGATAAAAATCAGTCGGTTCAGCTACCTGACGACAATCTCCGTTCGACCCGAGGACTATCAGAGAAGTGCTAGCAAAATCATAATGTGAAGCAGCTCCGAAGGACTGAAGCTTCCCTATTTCGGCCGAGCTGAAATCGGCCAAATTCAGCCCTCCTCCGGCCAAACCAAGCCCTCCTAACATCCTCACAGCCCTCATACGACCTCATCTGAACTGAAAGGTAAGCCAATTCGGCCCCTCCTCTATCACTGACAGAATTCTCCCTCAATTTGATATAAATTGTAGCGATTCTTGATCCTAGGAGTAATCTCAGGATAAGAGTTACCTGCTTAGATAGAGAACTCGGACCACCGCACCTCTAACGGTAAGCTTTTGAAGTTTTCTATCTCTACGAACAATTTTCCAACGAAGCTCTATTTGAGCTCATTTCGGCCTCAATTCATGTGATTAAAAGCTCAATTGAATCATATGGAAGTGTGCGAAATGATTTACACCTCTAATGAAGCAATTAACCCCGATTGAATGGTCAATTTGATGAAATCAAATTCGGTTAGTTTGAAAGGTAAAAATTATGGGAAATTTTTGGGGAAATTTGGGGATTTCATAAAATTGAGGGACTTCTTTGTAATTTCCCAAAATTAAGGACCAATTGGCCATGAAAATGATGTTGGAGGATCAACTGTTCAATTTTTGAAATAATTGGGGTCAAATTGCCATTTTTAGAAAGAAGGGACAAAATAGTAATTTTTGAAAGATGGGGACCAAATTGGAAACTTGGAAAAGTTGAGCCCCTTAAAAAATTTTATGTAAATTGAGGACCCAAAGTAAATGTTTGGAAGCTTCGAGACTCAATTTGGGGAAAAGTTAACACTAGGGACCTAAGTGCAATTAACTAACAATTTTAAGCCTTGTCGCTCATATGTAAGAAACGAAAGCTATTATGCAAAACTCTAATAGATAAGGGTGCCCAAAATGTGTAGGAACATGAAAGATCGGGTCGCCAGCAAGAATAAAATAGAATGGAGGAGAAAAGTGACAGGAAAGGATTACACCACAGTTATCGAGTGAGTGGGCTTATTCACATCATACTCGGTTGGGATGATGAGCATTTTAGAAATGAAAAACCACTCATAAGTGGAAATTTGACATCATACCCGGTTGGGGTGATGGGCAAATCAAAGTTAAAACCTAGTTACCGGTTGTAAGTAGAGGAAATCATACTTGGTTGGGATGATGGACTTCCTTAAGGGAACGAAAAACCCGCTTACCGGTTGTAAACAGAGGTATCATCACACCTAGTTGGTGTGATGAAGTGAAAATTATATTTTTGCCAAAAGTGTTCTCCCCACACTATGTTCCAATCCTTAAACTCATTGGGAGATCTTCTTGACGGGAGCTAGATTAGCTCAGATAGGCCAGAGGCCTCAATTTTTTAACTTGTGGGGCTAAATGTCCGGTTTTGGAAAATCACGTACAGTGGGTCCAAGGCTAGTGGGCACGGGCAGGAGCTCATAAACAAACATGAGATACCATGAAAACTCTTAATGAATTGGTTATGTGATTTCGTCATGGTACCAAGACAGGACCGACATACACGATGGACTAGCGGTAGTGTGTCAGGGCTAGGTCGACGGACTGGCCTAGACAAACAGTTACAAGTCAGGTAAAGGGTTGGGGTTGTTGGACTAGTGGCACCAAAGATTAATTGGTATGTGAAAAATGTTGTTTGTGCATGCACTTGAGATTCAGGACGATCAAGATGCCCAAGAGGGTTAGTGATGCGTCCTAAGGGCTACTGGATGACCTTGTGAAGATAAGGGCAATTCGTCATGGCAGTAGTTAATAAGCTCAACATAGCTTCTTGCACATGAGACTGGGGTGTGGTCGATATGAGATCTTTGTCCTCATATGGATACAAAGTTGTTTTCAGGTTTGAGGGTTGGATGTCGTGAACATCCACTTAGATCTAGGGTAGAAATGGACGGGCTTCTATCTTGTTGGCCACTAAAGACACTATGAGCCACAAGGGGTGCAGTGGATGGGCTTTTATCTTGGTGACCGCTAAAGACGCTCCGAGCCACAAGTGGCTTCAATGGACGTGTTGCACATGCAAATGTGTGTTCCCTTCCTAATGAAGGATGTGTGTTGTCAACTAAACACACCTAATGTGGAACTGATGAAAAAGAGTATTGAAATTTGAATTTTGAAGAGAATCTCTTTTGAAAGAAAAACAATAAACATGGCACACTTAATTAAAACCTATATGATTGAAAATTTACTTCTAACCCTCACTTATTGAGTTGTAGAACTCACCCCTCTTTTATATCCCTTTTTAGGAATAGAGAAAACATGACTAAAGAAAACACCCGAATCTACCATTTGTCTAGTATGCTTAAATGTTATTTTAAGCTTTCATTTTTATTGATTTATGTTATTCTAGGGAACAAGGTTTAAATTACGCATGGCTCCTCTTGATTAAAGAAATGGGGAAACCCCACTTAAACCAAGGGAGCGATGGGTTGATCATGGGGATCCAACCAAACCGGGTCGGGGTGTGACACTAGCTGACTTGGAAAACCGACTAGGGACAAACACATCACGGTTAGCGGGTGAGTGGAATTATCTAACTTCATACCCGGTTGGGATGAGGAGCACTACCTTTAATGGATAAAACCTACTTACTAGTTGTAAGTACAGATAATTATACTCATTTGATTTGATGAGTTTCCTTGAGAAAAGGAGAAACCCGCCTACCGGTTGTAAGTAGAGATATCATCACACTCGGTTGTTGTGATAAGATGAAAAATGAATTTTTGTTAGAAGTGATCTCCCCTATGTGCCAATGCTTAAAATATTTTGGAGACCTTCTTGACAGGAGCTAGAATAGCTCATATAGGTCAGAGGCCTCAGTTTTTGAACTCATGGGGCTAAATGCCCAATTTTAAAAAAAACACGTGTAGTGGGTTCAAGGCCAATGGGCACGAGCAGGAGCTCGTAAATAAATTTGAGTAAGAAAGAGCCATAATAACCTTGGCATGTTTTAGATAAATAAAATCTATCTTGAAAAGCACACCCCCAGTACCCGCTCTCTGAGTTGTAGAACTCACCACCTCCCTTTTAATCCTTTTTAGGAGTAAAGAGATAGAGTGAAAGAGAGCGCAAAGATGTACTCTCCGTCAGGTATGCTTAAAGTTCTTTTTAAACTTGCATTGTATTGATTTATGTTATTCTAGGGAACAATGTTTAAATTTATGTATGGCTCCTCTGGATTAATAGAAGGGAAAACCACTCTTAAACCAAGAGAGCGGCAGGTTGATCATCGGGATCCGACCAAACCGGGTTGGGGTGTGTCAACTTGAGTGGTATCATAGCCATGTTCCCTTGAAAGCATTATCAATCCTATGCCCTGACACAAACGATAACTAAATTACCTGGTAGGAAGAAGAGTCCCTAGGAAGTTCAACGTACGAACCAAACCCACGCACAAAATTGTGAAAATGACTCCTACCTCTAGAGAGATAACCATTCAAAGGTTCATGGAAGTCAAGAAGAGAGTGCCTAAAGATATGGTCGAGTACTATAGAAAACTTATTGGAGCATTGTTTGAGTAAGATGGCATAAGGTATCCTCCTCCAAGGCAGGAAGAACCTTACCCCTCCTCTAAGGAGCCCAACACCCCCTTCAATACCACGACAGCCAAAAAGGACTCTAACTAGGAAGGAGGCTTGGGATAACTACTGGGATGTCCGCAACCTTTATGAAAGTCTGCCAAGCACCCCCACCAGCTCAATATAACTTTAACCCTCCCCAATGGCTTAAGTGGACCTATGAGTACAAAGCGGAGGTGCTAAGGAGGTATGGACTCGAGGTGTTCCATGAAATCTATCCTAGTAGGGAAGCCCAACGGGAGTACAAATGGACATTAACCAGTTCATCAGAACCATCAAACCATGAATCCTGAAATAATTCAGAGGCTAACTCATGTCCTATAACTCCAAGGGACTAGGAAGTAGTGAAAATTTTCTGAAATAAGCCAAGTGCAACAAGAAACTACCTCCTTGAATGAATAAAGACCATCTTTCTCATTTAAAAGTTAGTCTCCTTGTTAACGACAAATACAACTAATAGATTGGAGTATACCAATCAGGAACCAGAGTAGTAGGTGGAGAGAAGGCTACCTGAGAAGGAAGACTACAGGTCACCTCTAGTTAATACTAACTCTAAGATAGCCAACCTAAATAGTCCCACACAAGAACTAGAAAACAAGGCAACAAGACAAGACAAAAGACTAGGAAGGATGTTTCTAGAAAGGAACAAAGAGCATGCCTACAAAGGGAGTCATTAGAAATGGCATACCCTAACCAAGGATAGGGGAAAGGAAGGAGTGTGCTCATAAGGGGTCGAGTATAAGGGAAGCAATACTTCCATGGAGTCGAAGAATAGGATCAATCTAGGGAAAAAAGGGGGAAGACAGCATCAAAGGATGTAGGAGGAGTGGGAGGATTAGTACTAGAAAGAAAACCTAAGGACCATAAGGGATTGAGTGATCCCTCATACAATAGTTAAGAAACAAAGATGAATTGAGTTACCTCTAAGAAGAACAAGTTGAAAGAAAGACAACAAAGAATAGAGGTAAGGTACAAGGGAAGTGCACCTAAAACTCCTCCAAAAGGGGTAAAACGCGGAAAAGGCCCTCCGGTAATTCTAGGGTATGACACGGCAAGAGTGAAAAGGAGAAGAAACATGCTAGGAAAGGGAATTCTGGATGGATGTATATACTATTAAGGGCTACTTGAAGGGACCATTGATAGGTGGCTAGACATAACGTGGAGTGTGAGGAACGAACTCATAATCAGAAGCTCTTCAAAGGGAGGATAAGGAACAAAAAGCGAATTGGAAAATAGTGAAGGATTAAGGGCAGATAACCATACTGATATTAGAAGGGTGTAAGAAAGGAAAGAAGGAAAAGCCTTTAAGGAATGTTATGGAGGTTGAACGTGAAACTCCCAGGACAGAAGTCCCTATGTAGAAGAATAAAGGTAGGAAGTGAGACCGTAAAAAAAAAAAAAGAAATTCCCAACCTAAGGAACTGACAAATGAATCATAAGAGGCTTAACCCGAAATAAGGTCACACTTGGTCACGCTTGGCCATCTCATTAAGGATGTATCGGGATGGCCAAGTGTGACTTGTTTTGGAAGAGCAGAGGAGCCAAATAGGGATTTTAGACAAACCTAGCGGAAGAAAGGAACTAGTAACAAAGAGATGGTTAAGGAGAATAAAAAATGCCCTATGAAAGATCGAGAAACATATTGACTACACCCTATAAAGGGCGACGGGATGGACATCAAGGAAGAATGAATCGTAGAGGTAGCTGCCCCTAGATAGATGGACAAGAAAAATAGTAGGGATGAGGAAGTTAACAAATGGACCCTCGGGAAAAACATGGATTTAAACCCCGGCCAAGAAGGAAGAAGTTAACAGGCCTAACGTCAAAAAGAAGGATGAAGGAAATCCTTAAAGAATAAATGGGTGAAAACGGATTAACGACCAAACTCAAGCCACGAGAAGAATCAAGTAAGCCTCTAGCAAGGTGATCAAGAGGCATTGAAACAAGGAGGATATGAATGCCTCCCTAAAAGAGATAAGATGGGTACTGAGATGCAAGTCAAAATGATTATAGGGTACAAACGACGTGCCCGTAAGATTCCCCAAAATAAGGGTAAGCAAGAGAGGAGGACATCATAGGATGTCATGAGAGTAACCTAAAGATAGATACCCAAGAACACGAAGCAAAGAGGAAATCTAGGAAAAAATGAGGAAGCCTACCAAGGAAAGGAGCCCTATAGAGGCATACATACCCCAAATGAAGGAGAAATGAACCCAACTAAGGTGGAAACGAAGGTAAAATCGCAAAAAGGAATGCAAGTTGGGATAAAGGACCAAATACAAGGGAAGTATACCTAAACCTAAAGAGTAAGTTAAACATAAGGAATGGGTAAGTAGGAAGATGTCATCAAAAGATGTTGTACAAGTAATAAAGGGGTGGACTACCCATAACAAGGAAATAAAGGAAAGAACATCTGAAAAACCTTGGAGAAGTAAGCCCTCCAATTAAGAAGTGATTAAGAGAAACGACCACCGACATCAAGATTGGTAGTGGTCCACGCTCGCCTAATTGAGCCTAAAGAGTGGACAAATAGGCATAATGTGGAGTACACAAAATAAGACTCAATAATTGGAAATTCTTTGGATATAGGGATAAGGGATGAAAAGGAGATTTTAAGATAATGGAGGATTGAAAGCAAGCAAATGCCTCAATATAGAAGGGGTGTAAGAAGATAAAGAAAGGAAACCTTCCAGGGATAGTAAGAAGGTTGAACATGTAACCACTAAGGTGAAAGTCTCTACTTTGAAGGAAATAGTGTAGAATGAAACCATAAAAAGGGAATTCCTCAAACAAAGCAATCGACATGAAGACCGAAAGGGATCAAATTGGAATAATGAATCGTGAAATGGTCACGAGCGAGTAAGAGTGGATGGAGGAAAAGGGAAGTCATTGAGTAAAGGGCGCTACTGAAAATGAGGAAGGGCTCAAGAAGGGAAGAATCTCAATGTGTCGGTAGGTCATCAGAAACCTGATGGTTGGAACCAGGGGGAAAGCCAATGAGGAAGTTGGTAAGGAATAATTGGATAATGTCAAAGGTAGTTGGGGGACACTACCAGGTAACAAGAAGGAAAGAAGTCACATGACTCCTAAACGGTTTGAAAGGCATGAACCGTTATTGAGAAAATGTTCTAGAACTATAATGGATAAAGATAATTTTGGAACATGTCATGTTGTACAATCCCAGGAAAAATGTGTCTCAAATAAGAAAGAGTCTGTTAGTTAAGCATGAAGAGGTCAAACCTATAAACTTGGACTGGAGTAGTAATAAACAAAGGATGAAAAAAGGACCAAAATAAGGTAAAAAGGGAATCACATCAAAACCCACAGGGTTAAAGACGAAGAGTCCGAAGGGATGTTGAGCTAAAAAGCATCAACGACCAAGGAAATTAATGGAAATGGGGAAGATCGAACATTTATGGAACATCCAACCCTAATGATATGGATAAGAACTCCTAAGAAGAAGAGTCTTACCCTAAGTAGAATAAGAAGTAGACCCAAGGATGTACATTTGGATCAGTGGGTAAGACATGCCTGATGATGATAAACTCCAAGGAGTGAGTAAACAGTGAAAGGAAAAGAATTTCTCAAGCATGTGGTTTAAAAGGGACAAGGTGAAGGGACCACCAAAGTGGCAACAGGTTAAACAAACCCCATGAGGACATTAAGGGGAAAATTTCTTCCGATGCAAAGGATTGTTGGCTTAGTTTTGGGGAAACCCCTAAAATGAGGGGAGAGTTGTAAACCTTGTTATTTAAAGATAAGAAAACCAAGAAAAGAACCAGTCAATTCAAAAGAAAAAATTGAGCCAGTTCACAAACCATAACCGATAAAGAAAGGGTAAAATGGGAAATTGACAAATTCCAAGTGACTCAAAGAGTAATAAAAATCATGGAAAAGAACACTAGGACAAATGGGAAGCGAAAACCAGACCGGTTCAGGGTGAACCGAACTTGAACCAATTTGAGCCACACTTGAATTGGTTTGTAAATTCATTTTTTTTGGTGGCTTAAAATGTCCAAATTGGGAAATTTCAGTTACCATTAGATAGAGGATGAAATTAGATTAATTTAGAAATTTTTAATTTTGAGAAAACTGGTCGAATTGGGCCTAAACCGACAGATTTTTGCCATTGAACTCGGTTGGACCGGTCGGATCTGGTTCGGAACAGTGCCATCTTCTTCCTTAGGATGACAGTAGTGTTCATTAATGCAGAAAACTTCCTTATCCGGCAAAGGTGTAACCACTAGGATACCAGAACCAGTCAATTCAAAAGAAAAAATTAAGCTAGTTCACGAACCATAACCGATAAAGAAAGGGTAAAATGGGAAATTGACAAATTCCAAGTGACTCATAGAGTAATAAAAATCATAGAAAAGAACATTGGGACAAATGGGAAGCGAAAACCAGACCGGTTCAGGGTGAACCGAACTTGAACCAAAATGAACCGATTTGAGCCACACTTGAATTGGTTTGTAAATTCATTTTTTTTGTGGCTTAAAATGTCCAAATTGGGAAATTGCAGTCACCATTAGATAGAGGATGAAATTAGATTAATTTAGAAATTTTTAATTTTGAGAAAACTTGTCGAATTGGGCCTAAACAGACCAATTTTTGCCATTGAACCCGGTTGGACCGGTCGGATCTGGTTCGGAACAGTGCCATCTTCTTCCTCAGGATGACAGTAGTGTTCATTAATGTAGAAAACTTCCTTATCTGGCAAAGGTGTAACCACTAGGATACCAGAACCAGTCAATTCAAAAGAAAAAATTAAGCTAGTTCAAGAACCATAACCGATAAAGAAAGGGTAAAATGGGAAATTGAAAAATTCCAAGTGACTCAAAGAGTAATAAAAATCATAGAAAAGAACATTGGGACAAATGGGAAGAGAAAACCAGACCGGTTCAGGGTGAACCGAACTTGAACCAAAATGAACCGATTTGAGCCACACTTGAATTGGTTTGTAAATTCATTTTTTTTTGTGGCTTAAAATGTCCAAATTGGGAAATTGCAGTCACCATTAGATAGAGGATGAAATTAGATTAATTTAGAAATTTTTAATTTTGAGAAAACTGGTCGAATTGGGCCTAAACCGACAGATTTTTGCCATTGAACCCGGTTGGACCGGTCGGATCTGGTTCGGAACAGTGCCATCTTCTTCCTCAGGATGACAGTAGTGTTCATTAATGCAGAAAACTTCCTTATCCTGCAAAGGTGTAACCACTAGGATACCAGAACCAGTCAATTCAAAAGAAAAAATTAAGCCAGTTCACGAACCATAACCGATAAAGAAAGGGTAAAATGGGAAATTGACAAATTCCAAGTGACTCAAAGAGTAATAAAAATCATGGAAAAGAACACTGGGACAAATGGGAAGCGAAAACCAGACCGGTTCAGGGTGAACCGAACTTGAACCAAAATGAACCAATTTGAGCCACACTTGAATTGGTTTGTAAATTCATTTTTTTTGTGGCTTAAAATGTCCAAATTGGGAAATTGCAGTCACCATTAGATAGAGGATGAAATTAGATTAATTTAGAAATTTTTATTTTTGAGAAAACTGGTCGAATTTGGCCTAAACCGACTAATTTTTACCATTAAACTCGGTTGGACCAGTTGGATCTGGTTCGGAACAGTGCCATCTTCTTCCTCAGGATGACAGTAGTGTTCATTAATGCAGAAAACTTCCTTATCCGGCAAAGGTGTAACCACTAGGATACCATTTTCGGGCGAGGATAAGCTCGACTAAAATAGAAAGTGGTCAGATAAAGGGCCCCCCAACTCCCTATATAAAGAGCTACTCTCGATTCATCCTCCGCATAACTCAAATCTCCATTCTCTCTCAACTACTCCATTTTTCGGTGAAGCTCGAACCAGATCTCTAACTTAGGCCTTTTTCTTAGCATCAGAAAGCAGGGTGAGGTGCTATAGACTCCGAGGGAAGTCAGCTACCTGACAACAAACTCCTTTCGACCTGAGGACCGTCGAAGAAGCGCCGGCGGAATCAAACAGTGAAGCAACTCTAAAGGACCGAAGTTGCCCTATTTTGGCTAAGCTGAAGTCGGCCAAATTCAGCCCTCCTCCGGCCAAACCAAGCCTCCCTGACACCCCCACAGCCCTCACACGGCTTTAATAGTGCTGAAAGGTAAGCCAATTCGGCCCTCCTCCATCGTTATAGATGAACGTTAGAGAGAGAAAGTATCGAATTTCACTAATCAAATTCACCCTCATTCGGATTTCAATTGTAGCAACTCATGATCCTAGAAGAAACCTCAGGATAAAAACTACCTCCCCAGATCAAGAGGTAGGACCGCTACATCTCCGACGGTAAGCTTTCTCTCTCTATGAACAGTTTTCTGACAAAACTCCGTTTGACCTCATTTTAGACTCAAATCATGCGATTCAAAGCTCAATTGAATTGTATGAAAGTGTAGGAACTAATTCATACCTTCAATTACAACAATTAACATTGATTGAATGGCCAATTTGGAGAAATCAAATTTGGTCAGTTTGAAGGGGAGATATTGGGGAAATTTTGTGGGGGGGGGGGGGGGGGGGGGGGGGGGGATTGGGGATTTCAAAAAAATTTAGGGATCTCTTTACAATTTCCCAAAATTGAAGACCAATTGGCCATGAGAAACATATTGGGGGACCAATTGAGCAATTTCCGGAACATTTGGAGTCAAATTGCCATTTTTGGAAAGTAGGGGCAAAATTGTACTTTTAAAAAGTTGGGGACCAAATTAGAAATTTGGAAAACTTGAGCCCCTTACTCAATTTTGAATAAATTGAGGATACAAAGGGAATTTTGGAAGTCTTGGGACTCAATTTGGGAAAAAGTTATCATTAGGGACCTAAAGTTAAGAAAAATAAACTTTAGGGACCTAAGTGTAGTAAAGTAACAATTTTGCACCTAGTCACTCATACGTGAGAAAACGATGGTTGTCATGCCAAACCTTAATTGATAAGGATGCACAAATCGTGTAGGAACACAAGAGACCAAAACACTGGCAAGGAGAATATTGCAGACTTGGAAAACCGACTAGGGACAAACACATCACGGTCATCGGGTGAGTGGGATTATCCAACTTCATACCCGATTGGGATGCAGAGCACTACCTTTAATGGATAAAATCTACTTACTAGTTGTAAGTAGAGATAATCATACCCGGTTGGTATGATGAATTTCCTTGAGAAAAGGAGAAACTCGCCTACCGATTGTAAGTAGAGATATTATCACACCGGTTGGTGTGATGAGATGAAAAATGAATTTTTGTCAGAAGTGCTCTCTCCTGACTGTGTGCCAATGCTTAAAATATTTGGGAGTCCTTCTTGACAGGAGCTAGAACAGTTCAAATAGGTCATAGGCCTCAGTTTTTGAACTCATGGGGCTAAATACCCAGTTTTGGAAAAACACGTGCAGTGGGCCCAAGGTAGTAGGCACGAGCAGGAGCTTGTAAATAAATTTGATTAAGAAAGAGCCATGAAAATTTCTAATGAAATTGGTTGTATGATTTCGCCACAGTGCAAAGTTAGGACTGACAGTGATCGATGGATAGGCAATAGTGCGCCAAGGCCAGGTCAACGAATCGGCCTAGACAAACAGTTGTAGGTCGGGTTGAGCGTCGAGATCTTTGGACTATTAGCACCAAAGATAATGGCTATATGTGGAAAACTTTTGTTTGTGCATGCACTTGTGGTACGGGACCGTCAAGACGCCCTAGGGGGTAATGATGGGTCCTGAGGACTACTGGACAACATGGTGAAGATAAGGGCAGTTCGCCGTGTTAGTCGATGTAGAAGCTTGGAGTAGCTTCTTGTGCATGAGACCGGGGTGGGGTCGGGATGAGGTCTCTGTCCGGACACGGAGTAGCATTTGGGTCTGGGGTCGGATGTCGAGAACTTCCACTAAGATGCAGGGTAGAAGTGGACAGGCTTCTATCTTGGTGAACGGTAAATACACTCCAATCCACAAGTGGGTGCAGTGGACGGGCTGCACTTGCAAATGTGTGTACCCTTCCTGATGAAGGGTGTGTGTTTGTTTGCTAAATGCCTCCCAAGGCAAGGGGATGGGCTAAAAAAGCTAAACACACCTAATATGGTAATGGGAAAAATTTTGAAAACTGAACTTTGAGGAAATCTTTTTTAGATGAAATGATAATCTTGGCATGTTTTAGATAAACAAAATCTATCTTGAAAAACTCACCCCAACACCTACTCACTGAGTTGTATAACTCACCCCCTTCATTTTATTCATTTTCAGGAGTAAGGATATATAGTGAAATAGACCACAAAAATATATCATCCATCAGGTATGCTTAAAGTTACTTTTAAGCTTGCATTGGATTAATTTATGTTATTTTAGGGAACAAAGTTTGAATTTACACCTGACTTTTAGAACTCTTGCACATCTATTATCCATGGTATTTCATTAAAAGAGCCAGATTAAAGGTATAGATGTCCATGAATCTCATTCCCCTCCCTCCTTTTAGTTCGTCAATTTTATCTTATTTATCGAATGTGTTTTTCGAAACGTTTCATCATGGCTTCACCAAAACTTGGAAGTTACAGTGTTAATATACTCACACCAATACTAATGTAATAAAAAAGAAGACATTGTATTAGTAGGGATTGAATATAACACAAACTTAATAAGATCTTTATTTTTGCTTAATGAGAAATATTGAGTTTTTTAGATTTGTAGTTTTGACATGATTATTTCCTCCAATAAGTACATGATTTACTCCCCAAATTAATAGGCTATTCTAGATAAGTATCACTTCCTGTTCTTATACTTATATCAAGTAATTGAGAAGATTCATTTGATTAAATCAAGTAATATTGAGCTGAAATAAATTGAAATTTTTTTAGTATTAATCATATATCTCGATACTACACAATAATGTTGAATAATTTTGAATAGATGATAAATATTATATGTTGCGGGTTTAATAAGAAAAGTTAATGATAAGCAAAAAAATAAATAAGTCGGAAATATTTTTGACATTTTTTAAGTCAGATAATTCATTACCACCACAATAATCTATTAATCTATTTAACAGTACATCAATAAAATAAATGAAAAGATAAGAGAAGAGATGAGCATCTATCGCAATTTACATTTAGGATGGAAAGTAACGAGGGTTTGATATTGATAATCAATTCGTAAGAAAATGAATAAATACAATGTTCATTTAACAAAAATATTATAAAATACATAACCAACTTATTAAAAATGTACACTGAAAAAGAACATGCAAATCACTCAAGATTCATTATTTATTAACAACATATCCAATTTTCTCAATAGGTCGATCTCTTCAATTAGTTCATGTGTAATAGAAACCAAAAGAGTTTGAATTATCATGACTAGGAAGGGCAATGAATTGGTAAGTTCTTCAACTTTTTCGGAGACCCCAGAGGGGAGGGAGCTAACTCGCCTCATGTAAAACCTCATATCATGCCTAGGAAAATATTAAGAAATAATTTAATAAAAAAATTCGAAGTCATCATAACTTAATGAAATTGTCATATAAGCTAGTTAATTGTAATGGACATCTTATTTAGTTTAAGATGTTTCTAATATTACATGCTTTTAAATTTTACAAGAACATTTTTGTTCTTTCCCGAATTGATAAATTGGATGAGAAGAAACTCGTGGGCTTAAACGGCTGAATCCTTATGTCAGAAGCCCTAATTGTGTCTCCGAAACATAGTCATGTGGGGCGAATCCGAGCATGCATTTTTTACGTCCTTAATTATGTCTAGGTTAGATATCCAATCTAAAAAATCATTCATTTGTTCTAAGAAGACCCTGTGCTTCCAAAATCACTTATCTCATAGATCATTTGGTATTGATCCGTGATCTAAGTGATCTCAAATCAGCTTCATATGTAATGTCCGCGTGCCTGCCAGTTATCTCCTTATTCAATGGTAAACTCAAATGATATCATTGCTTATCTCAATTTTACAATGTATATACACTAATAATTTTTATAATTAGCTTTAACTTGTAGCTTCTCACAAATCAAAATTATATCATTTCTTTGGTGATTTACACTCTGGATTATGGATCTTTTATCCCATTAAAATAATATTTTGTATTCTACTTATTCATGTTTTCCAAATAAGTATATTATCAATTTTCTAATTTCTCATTAACCTATTAAGTATTTTATAGCCTCATACATTATATGGTAATTATAACGTCTTATATTTCATAAAATGATATTCATAGATATAAATTAAGTGAGGCAACCTCCAATTGATTTTTCTTGTTATTTTTTACTCTTTTAATTCCCTTTCACACCCTCCCCTTTTTCTAAGGTTTTTTCATCGTCCTAATTTCTCCTTTATAATAAAAATGATAGTATATAAGGATAAAATCAAAATGTCAATTATGTCATACTGCAGAAACACATGCATTTCCCTTTCCATGTACTGTTACCGCCCATGCTGACAGATTCCCATAGTTTTGAAAACTCATAAAACCGGGAATGAATGCAAGTATGTGTTCATCAATCTATCGATCAATTTTAGTGAGACTGATTACATATTTAATTAAATATATTTATAAAATAACACTAATAATATAAATATGTTTGACGTTAAATAATATTACGAAAACAGTATAATATAATTATAAGTTTATTAAAATTATATGTAAATTTTTTTAAGGGCGGAAATATCAAATAATTAAATATATATTAGTTCTTTTAAATATATATTAGTCCAATATCACATTTGAATATTATTTCTCATTCCTTGTATAATTTTCTCCATTCATAAAATTTGAACCTAATATTTAGGTAACACAAAAGTCTCATAAATAATCTTAATCTAATTTTTGTGAATTGGATGAAAATAATTAGTTTCAAATGTGGGAGGACCCAATAATAATATAACTGGAGCCCGCTGTTCCTTCAATATATAGTATATCGAGATTATCGGTAAAAAAAAATAATAAATTCTCAGAGATAATAAGTTTTTGTAAAAATTTAATTGAAAATTGTTATTTTTTTTATAAATATTTGGTACAATTAATATGACTATTCATGTAACAATTTAATCCTTGATATAAAGCTATAGATCAGGTGTAAGATTTTTGCAATGTGTTGCTTTAATGAAATTAGCAAAATGACAAGGATAGAGTAACTATTGAACTAGATGGATATGGAAACATGTAATATGCATCATTGGCCAAGCATATGTAATGTATAAGGCATTCTAAATCTCAGCTAGCTCGGAGATTTTCATAAGCTTCAAAAAAAGAGCAACCACAAACCACAAAAAGACAGAAAACAAATTATATATTGTTGAAGACATGGACAAAGACAAAGAACATAACACCAAATTGCACTCGAGGGAGAGAGATGAGAATTCAGAACAAGTGGTGGAAATCTCATCTTTCCAAAAGGGTCTTTTCCTCACTTTGCTCTATGCAAAATACAGACAGCTCACCAAGCCCACTACTGCCCCCTTCTCCTTCTTCCACTCTCCCTTTATTAGCCTCTCCTCAAAATAAATTCAAAAGCTCAAGGAAAACCCAAATGCAAAAACTTCTTCACCTTTCCATCTGAGAAGTTCGAGTACATGTTAATACCGTTTCATGCAGTGGCCGCGTGCCTCTGGTCAACGGTGCTTCTCCAGCTATATTGATAGGAACATATCCATATAACTGCCGACGTTTGTTATTACTCCTACAAGTGGGTCAATGCTGGCCGTGTCACCTCTGAGGAACACCAACGATGATGAGCACCAGAGTCAGGGATCCATGGAGGGCGGTGATTTCTCGATCGGTTCGGGCGACTTCCCGGATTTCTCCGACGGGAACCTTCTCGATAGTATCGATTTTGATGACCTATTCATCGGGATCCACGATGGGGACGTGCTGCCTGATCTGGAGATGGACCCAGAGCTCCTGGGGGAGTTCTCGGCCAGCGGAGGGGAGGAGTCCGATATCGTGATCATGTCGGCCGTGGCTCTGGAGGACCCAAAGGCAATCTCCGACGACGACATGAGTAAAAGCTACTATTCGGAGAAAGAGCTTGATGGAAATAAGCTCTCAGGATCGGAACAGTCGGGCACGTCCACTGCCAATCTTGGGGAGGAGGTGGCTAGCAAGATCGACAAATCGCTGGCCGTGTCTAGCCCAACAGCACATAGGGAGACCGATAAGGGTGCAAGGAAGCCATCGAGCCACCACCAGTCTAAAAACAACAATACCCAACATGGGAAGCGAAAAGTCAAGGTAATAATTATCAGTTGCAGTCATCTCCATATAAACTTATCTCTATTGGCTGTTCTTCACCGAACGCCCGGTCTAGTGGATGATTGGGGAAAATTTTCTTCTGCAAATTAAGTGACATGAAAGATTCTTCCACCAACGATTTCATGAAATTTTTTGGGATGGAATATTACTAGGTGGATTGGACGCCGGAGCTCCATGGGCGGTTCGTGCAGGCGGTCGAACAGCTTGGAGTGGACAAGGCAGTTCCTTCAAGAATTTTGGAGATTATGGGAATCGACTGTCTGACTCGTCACAACATTGCCAGCCACCTTCAAGTAATATAATATATACACACAACAATCCTTTCCAAAGAAAAATTAAGGTTTTAATATAATTCAGTAAGCTGGGTGATTCATCGGCCCGTCCGTCTTTATTCTGCTTTACTAAGATATGCAATTCTCCGATTCCCATGATTTGGCCAGAAATATCGGTCTCATCGGAAGCATATACTGGTTCGTGAGGCGGAAGCGGCGAGCTGGAGCCAAAGACGGCAGATCTACGGGGCGGCAGCAGCGGCTGCCGTCCCTGGAGGGGGAAAGCGGGAGGCGGGCCCCTGGCTTGCGTCGGCTCCGGCTACAATGGGCTTCCCTCCGGTTACCGCGGTCATGCCCCACTTTAGGCCACTGCACGTATGGGGCCACCCCACGACAGTGAACCAGCCGGTAATGAGCATGTGGCCGAAGACTCTTCCGCATGCCGCTTCACCACCGCCAGTTCCGCCCGCTTGGGCTCCGGTGGCGCCTCATCACCCTCCCTCTCTGTCCCCTGATGCTGCCGCCTCGTACTGGCATCCTCATCGGCCGCATGTAAGCACCACTTTGCTCATGCATATATTTTGAACAAGCTAATAAATTATCTGCTTGATATATATGCGACTCGATGATATGACGATATAACTCATAAGATATGATGATTTCCACTTGTAGGTACCAAATGCACTGACACCTGGAGCGTCATGCTTCCCGGTAACTTGGCATTACTTCTACTACCTCTTTTGTAGTTTTTTCTTGGCTTTTTTCCCTTGTGCAAACCAACCTCGTCTTTTTACTTAATTTTTTGGAGTTGATTCTGTTTAAGCGAGGAATTTTAAGAAGATTCATATTCTTCCTTTGTGTGCAGAGATTTGCTGCTCCGCCTGTGCCGGGCATCCCGCCCCATCCGATGTATAAGGTAGATGCAGCTGCGGGATTTGGCCACCCAATTGGACAGCCGCTCAGTCCCCGGTCTCCATTCGACTTCCACCCGGTAAGCCTAATTGGGACATCAGCATCTGTATTCCAACTGTATAGATACGTATAATAGCTGTCCAGTTATATATTGACTGCACCTATTAATTGTTTCAATGAACTCTTTGGTTGATTAACTTGTGACCCAGAGCCAGAACTTCTAAATCAGATGCATGACTTCCCCCATATGCAACATAAAATATTAGCTTGCACAACAAATCAGGATTAGCTTTGGCTTTGTTGGAAGACTAGTTTGAGAATATTTTTTTAGGTGCATTAAGCTGACTTTATGTTGCTATGATGGGTTGGTTGGTTCCTCCAACAGTCCAAGGAGAGCGTGGACGCAGCCATTGAGGACGTTCTATCGAAGCCGTGGCTGCCTCTGCCGTTGGGCCTGAAGCCGCCGTCAACAGACGGCGTTCTGGGAGAGCTTCACCGCCAGGGAATCCCCAAGATTCCTCCCTCTTCTGCCTGACGCCGGCACCAAAAAATTCGACGACATTTCCTGTCCTATGTACTGTGTTAGATGTTATGTAATGTGCATCTAATCAGTGAGCTTCCCTCTAACTTTTGTTTTTGTTTCCTTTTCGTCTCATTTTTCTTTCCATGGTGGTCCCTACCATCTCTCTCTCTTCATTGTGTGATGCCTTTTTATTACTTTTGGGACATAAGATTCGAGTCATAAACAAATAAGTGGCTATAGAGTACCCATCTTCTGTTCAGTCACATGTTACCCTAACTAACTACTAAATCTTATATATCATTTCACCTAGGTTGTTTAAGTAACATCAATTGAGTAGAATGACTTTATATCACTTATTTTCAAGTATGTTTTTTGCTGTTTATAAAAAAAAATCTACCACTGGAAAAACCCCACATCTTAATTCTTAGTAAACTAACTTAACCAAACTCCTCAATTTATGAGCAGGGAGAATTTATATTATAGAAGACTTTTGACATAAAATTTCAGAAATTTCTATATAATTTTATACTCGTTTTAGTATAATTTAATTCAAAATTTGTTATAATAGCTTAATTTATTATGCAAGTTCAAACATGTAAATTATAGATATCATCTCATGGTTAACTTCTAATTAGAAGGAGACTATTATAGAATTATAAGGATTCAAAATATGTCAAATTTACTTACCCAAATGGATGATCCTTTTATCTAGGTTAAAATTTCAAACACTATATAAAATTTGATTAATTCAGGTATATATCTATGAATATTTTAACTAGAAATAGAATCAAATAATATATATATATATATATATTAAAATTGAATTATCGTAAAAATTCTATATTTTATTTAAAATTTAACATTTTATTTATATGAAATAAATTCATAAAGAAGCACCAAAGAGTGAAACTGACCTTTATTAAAAATGACATATAGAATCAATGTAAATTAATTAAAATACTAAAATATCTCGGATTAATATGTTAAAAATTAGGGTTCATTTCATTTCATTTCATTGGATTTTGGATAAGAGAAATAAAAATCCTGGAGGAAGAAAAGCCTCAGCCAGCCTCAGCCACAGATGGAGGTGGTGGACCCGAGACGCAGCAGTTGGAAGAAGCGTAAACTCCAACGCCGGAGCGATCGGTGATGACGCAGCCACAGTCCAATAAGCAAGTGTGCTCTGTCCAACAGATTTCTGAACTCTGCTGACCGGACCGCACCAGCGTATCCCATTTTAAAATGCAGACACCATCCATACTCTTAAAAAAAAAGAAAGAACAAAAATCCGTCTGTTCGCGTTCCACCATCTTTTGATAAGACCCTCCAACTGAAAATTGATGGAATCAATTGCTCAAATAGAACGAGCTGTCCATTGTCCATTCCCCTCCGCACCATCCTAAAATCAAGCCAATTACGGCTTTTATAGCTACTAATAATACACTTTGCCTTTTGACATCAGGAAGAAGAACAACAGGCAATGGCTCGATTTCTCCTTGTACCGTGGGCGTCCACAGAAGCGTCTGAGTATTGTACGATATGGGGAAGCATGAGAATTAAAATTGGTCCGTGCCAGTGTCGAAGGGGAATTAATATGTCAAGGTTACTGTCCAACAAAACGACGAGGCCATAAACAAAACAAAGACGTGTAAAGGTTGGTGGCATAATGCAACGATGGTCCCAAGTTAAACCGACATTGACTTCCATGGGGTCTGTTGTTGGAGAATATGAAAGGGGTTAATTGGGCTGGGGGAATCCCTTGAGCTAAAGGTCCATTAGGAGAATAGTGTGCAAGCCATTAGGCTTCACCTCTTAACCAAATGCCCCATATGTATGAATATTGGGTTAAGTTGATAGGTGGCCCTATAAGAGAAATGGGTACAAGAAATAAAAAGCAAAGGGGACTCTGAAAATTGTGCATATAATATTTGAGTTGTTAGGTAAGGAATGATCGTATCACACTAACATTACCTTAGCGGTGTAGAGTAGAATGGTCATGCCAGATAAGTTTCTTATTAAGTTTTCAAGAAAAATGAAAAGTCATCCTTTACTCTATTTGAGCTTTTCCATTTCTTTTGTAATATATTTCATTGAAGGAGCATAAAATTAATATTAAATATATAATTAAAATTAATAATTTATAAAACTAAGTATAAAAAAATAGTATTGATCAATAATATATTAAATTCATATTTAAATAAAAAGTATAAATCATAAATAATGAAAATTTTTAATCTTATATTACCATAATATTATTTTATTTTATTAAATATAAAATTATTATTTTTTAAAACGAGTATCACAAATATTGTGAATATATTTATAATGTATAATTTTAAATATATTATCAATAACTATATACATTTTAAATATTATTCTTCTAAACTTAGTGGTGAGAGTGAACAACAAGTTGTATATTTTTATTTTATATTAAAGAAAAATATGAGATAGGTTTCTATCTTTGTTTAGGCAGGAGTAAAATACGGAAAAAAAATATTGTGTGCTAATAAAATAATAGACATATATATTTAAAATTTATAAGCTATAAGTAACAAAATTATTGCAACTTAAATATTAATAAAAAAAATTATTTTATCTAATATAAAATTTTTATTTTTAAATATAAAATGAAAAAAATAAATAAACTTATTGTATTCATTTATTGCAAAATGGTACATGTAAATTTGTTAATATGTGCAGATGCTTTTATATAAAAGGTCCCTATTTAATATATAATATATAAGAGGAAGGTCGATTAGAGGGCAACATAAAACATGGACAGGTGTCATTGTCCCCCAAGCTCCCTATACGAGGTCTCGTCCGTGGCAAAAAATCTCCTCTCAAAGTTCTACTACAAAGATTTCTCACAACCTCACTTACATACCATGATGTGCATTATTAGGACCACTAAATCACCGCTCTTAGACTCCATAGAACAATCTCAATCTCCTCTACCTAATGGTGTTCTTGGTTGATACCAACCATGATCATTATGATGCCAACAAGATAAAACAAATAAACTACTCAACAACCTGAAAAATAAAGTATAAGATTTCAAGCCCATTTCTACCATCTCATGCGATAAAAAATTATTAGCAAAACTTTCACAAGCTACTCTAGATGTGCTCTAGCCTTAGTGCAACCATCACACACCAAGGGTAAGTTGATCCATCTCCAACTACTACGAAAATTTGTTTGATGTTTAAATTTGACTGAGCTTAGTCGAACATTATTTTTAGGTACCTCTAACCACTATTTGAGATGCCACTTAATCCATGGAGATGTTAAGAAGCTTAACTACCTTATCACATCTTCACCTCCTGCTAACTTGCAATATCTGGTGAGTTTCCATTCATTTTTTTTTAAATTATGAAATTTTCCAATGACCTTTGAAATCGAACTAAAATGCACCGTTCTAGCAAATTAATATTTGAAAATGACCATGGTAATATGAGGAAGGTATTTGAGATCATGTTAGTATCAATTCTAATGTTTAAAAATGATATTTAATGGGAGTATAAACATTGGGGACCAAAATATAAATAAGAAAAGTTTAAGAGCCCAAATAAATAAATGAAAACTATAGGGACCTAAAAGAAAGATTTGAAAAGTATAGTGACCTAGATGAGAAACTTAAAAATTCTAGGAACTTAAATGAAATAATGTGAAAGTATAAGGACCAAATTGTACTTAAGGGAAAGCTTGAGATCTAAATGCAAATAGGATAAAATATAGGGTAACTTTTTAAATATGACAATGTTACATTATGTTCTCGAAACCTAGGTTAAACCGGGGATTCGACTGGATCTGTAACACTAAAACTTTTGGAACCCGGGTTAAGTACAAGTGGACTAGAAACTAAGGTTAAACTGTGAATGAAATTTTAAACTGAGAATAAGAACCTAAGTCGGGAAATGAGATCATGAATTGAGAATGATAACCAAAGCCGCAAATGGAATCCCAAATTGAGGATGAAATATAAATTTGGGAATGAAATTTCAAATCGAAGACAAAAACCTAATCCCATAATGGAACCCTAAACTAGCAATGGAACACAAGTTGCGATTTGGGAAGTAAAATCGAATTATAACCCAATGCTGGAAGTGGAAAGGGAACTTGATGCTGGAAATATGTATTATATTGAATTAGGGATCGAATTCCTGAGCACAAAAACCAATGTTTGTGGAAAAGCTAGTTTTCATCTGATGGGGGTCGGGATTTTGAATTTAATTACCGAAGGGGACCAAAAAATGGCAAAATGGTAATTTAAATTTCAAAAACAAAGAGGAAAAGAATGGAAGTCAGGTTAGATGGAATATAGTTGGGTTGATTGGACTAACCCAAGAGTCACCACCCACCGACCAACAAAAAATATGATGCATCGTCACAAATGTCTCAACAGTTCATTCAATTTTGGATCAAATTGAATGCTAAAAATTGCAAAGATCAGCTAGCAACTGATTTATCGGTTTGTCTATGAAGTTAATTGCATCAACTTCTCTTTGACATATCAAATTTAGGATCCAAAATAAGAAATCACGTTATTAGAAAGCTAACCGACCCCAATGATTAAATGAGTAATTCTCTCTTGTTTGATCACCAAATGGAGTGATCTTGGTGTGAAAATGCTGCTTATGGACTCCTCTTGAGTTTTATGGCCAGGTTCTGACTTGTTAGCAGCCGAAAATGCCGTATGAGCACTGTTTTTGTTGAACTAGTTTCGGGACAAAATATATACCTGCTGCCGATGACCTTTCAAGGCCAAATTTGTCCTATTCCAACGACCACTCCGGTGCCAAAAGTGCTAAAGTGATGACCTACATCCCCTACCTCTCAACGACAAAGGCCAACCTCCGGTAAGTGGAAAATCTGTCGGCATGAGCTGATTTCTATCTGTTGGGTTCCACCTTATCGCGACTAGTCAACAACCAAATTCTCCCAACTCTGGAAACCTCCTGAATGACCTCCACCACAAAACGTTTCGCCTGTACCTTGGCTACAAAACTTCTAAGCTCCAACCATCTTCGGTGAGAATTTCTGACAACTCTCTCAATAGCTCTATTTTGGTCAGTTTTGGAAAACAACCAAATTCGGTCATGGTTGGCTGTGGTAAGACACCCAACTGCTCCCATGAGCCATCAGGAGTATAATAATATCATTTGGTAGTGAATTGTGAATTTAGAAGTTTATTTAATTAAGTTTAAAAGCAAAGAGACAAGTGTAATTATGGACACTCGTGGGGCCAAATTGCAAATATGAGAGATTTTGTGAAAAATGTCCCTAGGAGTAGCCTAAGGATCTTAGAAGTGATTTTGAGACAAATTGAGATATCTATAGTCATTTTCGGAAGTTCGGGGGCAAAATCATAAATTTTTGTAAAGGAGGGGAAAATGATAATTTTGCTTAAATAGGGGCAAAAGGGTCATTTATGCCTAAAGGGAGATTAAAGAGTTCATTTTGAACTATGGAGGGCAAAATTGCCCTTACTTTACGAAAATGGTAAATTTCACCCCAAGAATTAAAAAAAATTGGCCAGTTGGTCCTCCAACATCTTTATCATGCCCAATTGGCCCTCAATTTTATGAAATTGCACTTTAGTCCCACAAATTTTCGAAATCCCCAAATTTTCCCTAATATTAACCTTCTAAATCAGTCAAATTTGATTTCATCAAATTGATTGATAAATGAGCTTAATTGTTGAAATTAAAGTTAGATTGGAGTTCCTACACCTTCATACAATTCAATTGCACTTTGTAGTGGGATGCGCTCAAACGGGATGTGATGTCGGGATGAGCTCAAACAGAGCTTTGCAGAAAACTGGACTTAAAGAGAGAAAGCTTCGAAAGCTCACTATTAGGGGCCCAGCGGCCCGAGCTTTCAATCTGGGCAGATAACTCTTGTCTTGAGGTTTCTCCTAGGATCAAGAATTGCATCAATTGATGCCAAATTGAATGAGAATTTAGTCATCAAAGTTCTTCCGGTTTTCTCTCTAGCACTGATTGGAATTTATAGAGGGGAGCCAAATTGGCTTACCTTTCCGCTCTAATTGAGCTGTGGAGGTGTTGTGAGGTCTTGTTTTGGCCTGAGGAGGGCTCGAATTTTCCATTTTCAGCTCGACCAAAACAGGGCAGCTTCGGTCCGCCAAAGCTGCTTTATTGTTCTATCATGCTGCCGTTTCTCCAGTGACCCTTAGAGCAAATGGAGACTACCGTTGGGTAACTGACTTCTCCTCGGTTCTAAATAACCCGACCACGCCTTCTTTGGCTTTGAAAAGAACCTATATTGGAGCTCTGGTTCGAGCTTCACTAGAAATTGGAGCAGTTGAGAGAGAATGGAGTTTTCAGGTGTGGAGATGATGAATGAGGAGGGGCTCTTTATATAGGAAGCTCGGGGACTTCTTGGCCGTCCGATTGACAGCTTAATGGCGGTCATTCATTGCCTAAAACTCCCTGGCTAGAGACTTTTCAGCTTCATCGGCGTTGCTTAATTTTTCGGCGAGTGAACAGTATTCCATTTGAAGGAAGAAGACGACACTGTTCTGAACTGGACCAGACCGGTCCGAATCGGGTTCAAAGCTTAAACTAGCCGGTTCAGGTCTGATTTGACCGAGCATTTCAAAATTAAAAATTTCTAAATTCAGTTTCTATCCAATGGTGGCCTCAAATCTCAAATTTGAATTTTCTAAGCCACATAGAAAAATGAATTTAGCATCCGGTTCAATAGTGGTTCAAACCGGTCCAAACCAGTTCGGATCTAGTTCACCTAAACTAGTTTGGTTTTCATCACCAATTCATCTTTAAGCCCTTTTTCATGACTTTCGGGACTGTTTTGGTCACTCGGGATCCATAAATTTTCAGGTTTTCCCTTTCACTATCGGTTCCAGTTTGTGGATCGACTTAGTTTTCAAATTGAAAATGACTGGTTCTTTCCTCAATTTTCTTATTATCAAACAACGAGGTTGACATTTCTAATAATTTATGTCCTGCATATCACTAACTCTTTCAAGGGTACTTGTGTATTCCTCTATGTTCTCTTCCTATCGCACATCTTTTCCTCTTCCCTCTCTCTCCGTGTCTTATCCTAAAGTGGCTTAGAACTTTTCGTGCTCCCACTTCTTCCTCACTTTCCTCTTGGTTAGCTTCCATTCCACTAGTTTCCCTTGGGGCAACCTAGTTCTTCTTGGTTTCCTAACTTTTATATGGAGGGCTCTTCCTTATGGTCATTAGGTTTTCCTTTACTACTCCTGCACCTTTTGATGCTTACTTTCTATACACCAAACTTCACACTCTTCCTCTTCTTCTTACCCTTAGTTAGGGTATGTCCTTCTTGGTGATTCTAGGCAAACCCCTCTAGAATTCCTTTCCCCATCTTTTTGCCTTGTAACTCCACATTCCTGGTTTTTGTGGGGGAACTTATTTGGCTATTTTAGGGTTAGGGTTAACTAGAGGTGACCCGTAGTTTTCCTCCTTAGGTGGTCTTTTCTCTATCTACAACCCCGATCATGATTGGTACACATTGAATTTTGTTGATTGTACTTGTCAGTATCAAGAGGATTTACTTTTAATTATGGAAAACTAAACTTTCATTAATTCAAAGAGATAATTTATTGCCATACTTGGCTTATTACAGGAATTCACTACTTCCTAGTCCCTTGGAGTCATAAGGCGGGAGTTAGCCTCTGAACGGTTGTGGGATTCATGGTCTGAAGGCTCTGATGAACTAGTTGAAGTCCATCCATATTCCCTTTGGATTTCCCTAATAGGGCAAACTTCATGAATGGCCTCGAGTTTATATCTTCTCAATACCTTAGCCTCACACTCGTATGTCCACTTCATCCATTGGGAAGGATTGAAGTTGGGTTGAACTGGTGGGGGTACTTGGTGGACTTTCATAAAGGTGGCATGGGCATCCCAATAGTTGTCCCATGCCTCCTTCTTAGTGGGAGTCCTTTTTGATTATTTTGGTGCTAGAGGAGGTGTTGGGCTCCTTGGATGAGGGATTGTGTCTTCCTGCCTTGGAGGAGGATAGGTGATGCCTTCTGGCTCTAACTAGTTTCCTATAGTCCTCGACCCTCTAGGAATCGTTGAATGGCTGTCTCACTAGAGGTAGGCGTCTTTTTCATGATTTCATGTGGGGGTTTGGATCGTATGACAAATTTCATAGGAACTCTCCTTCTTATATGGTAATTAAGTTTTCATTAGTGTCAGGGCATATTATTGATAATGCTTTAAGGGAACTTGGCTTTGATACCACTTAAGTTGTTACGCCTCGACTCGGTTTGGTCAGATCCCCGTGATCAACTCGTTGCTCTTTTAGTTTAAGAGGGGTTTCCCCCTTTCTTTAATCAAAATGAGCCAGGTGTAATTTAAACCTTGTTCCCTAGAATAACATAAATCACTACAAATGTAATCTTAAAATAACTTTTAAGTATACCTGACAAATGGTAGATCCGGGTGTTTTCTTTAGTCATGTTTTCTCTATTATTGAAAAAGGATATAAAAGAGGGGTGAGTTCTACAACTCAGCGAGTGGGTGTTGGAAGTAAAATTTTTGAACATATAGTTTTTGGCTAAGTGTGCCAAGGTTGTTGTGATACATGTATTTGTTGTTGTTCATGTGAAACCAACAAGGGAGATTGAGAATAACCTAATCGTAGTTTAGACAACAAGACGAATGACTCGAGACAGATGCCTCAAAGGGGCAAGATAAACCACAAGACTCAAGATTTTAAGCACACCTAATGAGATAGAGAATTGTGTTAGGTGGTTTACAGAGAATGCCTAAGTCATAAGCCATGAGGTAACTCAACGTCAGTGCCCCATTTATTGAGCTATGAGCTCACTCCCATTCCCTAAACTAATTGCATGTTAAGCTGAGGAAGCATGAGGTAATGAGGGGAAGGATCTTCCTAAGACACGCAATGCCTAAGGTAACCTCGTAACCTACTCACAATGGTGCTTTAAGATTCTTATCTTGTTGCTATTTTTCCCAAAATATTTTGGTAAACCATTTTGTTGGACATAAATGAGAAACTTTGAAAGAGATGTTTCAAATTTTCAGAATGTTTTTTCAGGTTGTTTTATCAAAATCCCTTGTCCCTCTAATTTTCACTATGGTGAATGTACCCACTATATTGGCTATCATGACGGGGGGATGGGGGTGTTGATAAGTCTCCAACCAACAGAATCGGGTCAAGGTGTGACAAGTGATATTAGAGCCCACAATTATCAAAAATGGAAATTTGAAACATAAATTGTTTTGGGATTAATGCAAAAAATGGGAATAGCAATGACATGGCCTTCATTTAAAATATTAAATTCGAGAGATATACTTCCTTACTAATTAAACATAAACCATTCCATAGACTATGGAGCACACCGACTAGTCGGTGGGAGGAACCAACCAAGAGCTTCTTGAGGAAGGGTTAGAACGAGTTCCAACTAGGAACTCACATACAAAGGCTGTAACTCTGGCATACATCCAGGCTTACTGGAAATAGATTAGCTATTTTAGAGGCCAATTCTAACAGACTCGACGACCCTCATGAGCTAAGAAATATTCAATAAGTCCCTCACATCACCAACTTTCCACAACCACTAGCCTTGCCCAATTTGAGTGAGTTTTGGGTATGAATTAAATCTCTTAAATTTCATATTTAGGGTTAAGTGGTCGAGCTAACTAAAATGGACATTATAGAAGCTATAGACCACCAATCAAGGTGATTCAAGTGCCCTTAGAATCCTTGTGGAGTCATCTTTCAAACCACATCAATCTTGATAACCAACGTGCCATCTCTAATTAGTTCCTAGCTTTGAGTTGACTATTACTTTTTTACATGCAAGTTTCTGATCAAGCTCGATTAGAGCAATTTCAGATGATTCTGGCCAAATTGAGTTTACGATAGCCTCGAGCAAGGCCAAGGGACCTTGAAACTTAGTTTGGAAATTTTTAGAGATACTTTTATCATGGGTCAAAGGTCGGTGACTAAAATACAAATATTTGAAAGTTAGGGACCCAAATGTAAATGAGCATTTTGTGGGGTCTTCATAAGGGGTTAAATAATGTTTTAAGGATAATTGTAAAGTTTGGTGATATCACACCCCGACCCGGTTTGGTCGGAGTTCTGTGATCAACTCGCCACACTTCCTTGTACTAATTTAGTATTTCTACCAGATCAAGGAAGGTAAAGGTGTCAAAGTGCACCTGTTTTCCATAACAAACATTACAAAGCAACTAAATCAAAGTTACCTAGTTATGGTACCTTTGGCTTTCTCCTCTAGCCTCTGCTCGTTGTGGAAAGGTGGTTTTCTTAAAAAAGGTTTAATGGGATGGGGTGAGTTCTACAACTTAGTGAACGTGGAAAGTGAGTTTTCAAAACAATCAGTTGATCAAAATGTTTTATACTTTTAGTTTATTGTAATATGGATTCATCTCTTCTTGATCCCTTCCCCTTGCTCAGGAGGCATTTCAACAAACATTCACATGCCCTTTCTATCATAGAAAGGAATGACACTTTCGTAGAATAGTCCCCAACTATTCCACTTGTGGACCGGAGCACATTTACTGTCCTCTGGAGTTTGAGTGGACATCAATAGTTCGATTCTCAAACCCTAATCATGTCCCCTTGGTAGAACGAGACCTCATTTCCCCTCCGGCCTTGGTCTTAGTGCTTCATCATGTTAACTTTTTGGGACAAGACCTCTTTTCCCCTCTAGCCTCGGTCTTTGTGCTTCATCATGTTCGCTTTGTGGGACAAGAGCTTATTTCACCTCCGGCCTCGGTCTCAGTGTATAGGAAGCTATCATAGCTTCTCGACATAGTGGATGCCAAGCTACCCTTATGCACCCTAGGTCATCCAACAGACCTTAGGAACCATCGACTACCCCCTCTTGAGCGTCTAGATGCTCTTGGAATCCTCATGCATGCATACAACCATTTTAAATCATTAACCATGATTTTGGAGCCAACGGTCTAACGACCCCGACACTCGACCTGACCTACAACTATTTGCCTTGACCAGTCTGTCGACCTAGTCTGGGCACACTGCCATCAGCCCATCGAGCCTTGTTAGTCCTGTCTCAGCCCCATGGCAAGCCACACAATAATTCCCATTTTATGAGATTTTTCATGGTTCTTAAAATCATGTTTGTCTACAGGTCCAACCCATGCAAACTAGCCTTGGGCCAACTTCACGAGTTTTCTAAAACTAGGCTTTTGGCCTTATTATTTTCAAATCTGAGGCCTCGAGCCTATGGAGCAATCCTAGCTCCCACCAAGAACGTCAACCAAAATGTTTGAGTAGTTCCACGTAGTGAGGGGAGACCATTCCTGGAAAAATGATTTTGGAATTTAAAAGTGGTTCTCATCATCCCCAAACGGGTGTGATGTTGAAAATCCTACTCACCTGATAATAGTGATGTGGTCGTCCCGATGAGATCTTGATTTGTGGTGCGCTTCCTTGCACTGGTACTTGAACAATCAGCTCATGTATGGTTTAAGTACCCTTATCAGGAGAATCGACATAAGGGACCTCATAGGTTCAGGCATTTATGCATTGGACCTTAATTGCATTTAGGTCCCTCAATGTTTATAACCTTACATTTGGGTCCTTAATCTTCATTTAATCTCAATTAAGTCCCTAGGACTTCCAATTATCCCTCATGTGTCCTTAACTTTTCCAAAATTACCAATTCGTTTTAAATTTTCCCAAAATAGCAATTGGTCCTTAGTTTCCCAAAAATTGCTAACTAGTCCTTGAAAATGCCCCAATTTTCCTTAAATTGCAATTCGGCCCCCAATTTTCCAAAAATCCCCAAATTTCCCAATTTGTAAAAAATTGTAATTTGGCCCCCGAATCATAATTTTGTTTAATGGACCCCCAAAACTTGGTTAATTGCTCCCATTCCTGATTTGAATCATCTTCTCTATGTTTTTCTCGTCTTTTCAAGCTTTGAACCACTCTATTTGGCTCGGAAATGAGCTCAAATGGAGCTTCATCGGAAAATTTAATTTAGAGAGAGAAAGCTTCAATATCTTACCGATGAGGGTCCGGCGACCGGAGCTCTTGCTTTCATTGAATTGCTCTTCTCACGGGGATCCTTTCTGGATCAAACTGCGCCTTAATTGGTGGCCTGAGTAGTGTGAATTTATTAGTTTATGTTTTAAATAAATGCACCATGAATAGTGTTTTTCAGCGAATGGGCGGTAGAGGGGCTTACCATATTAGCTCGGGGGAAGGTTGAGGCACCTCTAGGTGGCTTTTAGGGTGCTTAGTTTGGGAGGAATTGGCCTGGGGATGGCTTGATTTGAGCTCGAGCAGCTCGGGCTACTGATAGCCAAGGAGCAGCGGCACTGTTTGAGCTTCCTTGCTCCCCTACAGCGGTCCTCAGCCTAAATGGAGGGTGTAGTTGTGTAGAGGATTTCGTCCTGGTTCTAAAGAAATTGAATGGAACTTTAGAGGTGGAGAAAAGCCCCGATGTCAGAGCTCAAGTTTGCTGCTCGCCAGAAAACTAATCACTTCACCTTCTTCGGTCGATTGTGGGATGTTGAGAACAAATGGCAGGGTGCTCTTTATATAGGGAGCTCGACAACTGTCTGGGCTATCGGCCGACGTAGGACTTGGCCTCTGACTCAGCCACCAGCGATCGGACCAGAGCATTTTCTGAGTTGCCGAAGACTTCCCCTTCCTATGCTCTCTCTCTCTCCTCTTTATTCTCTCTCTCAACGGCTGAAGGTTGAAGATGATGATGTGGCAGGTGTGCCACGTGGCACCGCGTTAATGATTGATCGATTGACCAGACACGTGGTAGCCTCCCATTAGCTGCCCGTGTATGCATTGCATGCTGACCAGTCATCCGTTGACTATTGACCGGACATGTGGTGGCCTCCCATTGGTTGCCCTTATCTATGTGGCATGTTGACATGTCATCCATTGATCGTTGACCAGATACGTGGCTGCTAACTAGGCTACATTGACTGTTGACCGGTTTGGACCATTGACCGATCCAGTTAGTTAACCGGCTGGACCGTTGACCAGTATGGTCCGACTAGGTTCTATGACCCGAATTAAAAAATCAGCTAGTTCAAGCCCGATTCGACCAGTTTTATAAAATTTCAAATTTTCAAAATTTATCTAAATTCATTTTCTATCTAATGATGGCCTCAATTTTCCAAATTGGCATTTTTTAAGCCACCTAGAAAAATGAATCATTGAACCGGTTCACTATGTTTCAATCCAGTTCACCCCAAACCGGTCTGGTTCTCCCATCCAATTCACTTCATGGTTCTTCCCAATGATTTTTGTGAATTCTTGATTACTTGGGATTTTCCAATTTTCCATATTAACCATTCTTTATTATTTTTGGTTCCTTTTTCGGCTCGGTTTTCTTACTCGGTTTGACCGATTCTTTTCCTAGTTTTCCTTAACTCAAAAGGGCGGGGTTTACATCATTGATCCAACTATCAATGTGTTTGCTCCACCGTCTGATCACATTTGATGATCGGCTTGGTACCCTTGGAAAGCTGAGGGTTCTCAGCTTTCCAATGCTAACTCTCTCGACCTCAACTCCACATCTACAGTTTCCGGTGAGATCTCTAGTGGCCAAAAATAGAGCAACTATTTCAATGGCCAATTCCAATAGCCATGAAGAGCCTCATGAGCTGAGAATTAAATTCTCTAATCCTTAGATTGCGGGATAAGTGACCGTGCTAACTAAAATGCTAACTACAGGAGCTATAGACCACCAATGAAAGTTATTCAAGTTGTTACTGACTCCTAGAGGTGTTAACTTTCGAACCACACTAGCCTCGATGAACGACCTATCATTTCTGATTAGTTCTCGGATCCTACCCGACTTTAACTCATTTGAATGCATGTTTTTGATCAAGCTTGATCAAAGCTGTTTCGACTGACCCCGACCAAACTAGGTTTATGTTGTCCTAGTGGAAGGCCATGGTGACCTCTCCACTTAGTTTGGTAATTTTTCGAAATACTTTCTTATGGGTCAACAGTCGGGGCCAAAATGTAGAGATTTGAAAGTTAGTGCACCCATGTACATTTGGGATTTTTGTGGGGTCTTCATAAAGGGTAAAATAAAGTTTTTGTGGCTGATTGGAAAGTTTTGTGAAGGTTGGGAATCAGGTTTGCTCATTGTGGAATGTCTGTGGATCTTTTTACAATAAAGTTAAAGTTAAGGACTAAAGTACAAATATGAGGATTAGGGACTTGCGTGAAAATTTTTTTTGATGGGGGGAGGGAGGGTGTGGGGAGTTCAAATGAATCCCGAAACCTAAGTCCTCAAGAAGAGGGGGAAAATGATAATTTTGCCAAATCTTAGGGGTCTTTTGAAAATTATGAGAAATAGAGCTTGGAAACATTCCAATGCCTATTTGGGACCTAAATGGGCTCAAGCAGACTTGAGGGACATGAGTGAAAGACTTGGGAAAGTCTAAGGTTCAAGGAAAGAAAATTGTAAAGTATAAGGGTAAAATAGTAATTTTTTCCAAGTTAAGGGCCAAATGGTAATTTGGTGAAACTAGAACCACTAGGTGATTAATAAATGAAATGTGGGCACTTCAATAAGTGCAAAGGAAAAGAGCATAATCTTAAGGGCAAGAAAATTAACCTTAGAAAAGTTTAGATTGAGGGTTGGATTACCGATTAACGAGTCAGGTAACTGAGACCCAGAAAGGCCAAACCGAAAAACCGTAAAAAGTGTTTGGTTGGTTGATTTGCTAGTGGTTAGAAGTGAATCTGACCTTATAATTTCTTAACATTGTAGAGAACGCAAGAAGCATGCTAGCGGGACCGAGAATGGATTTCAGAAATCTCGTGGAACGAACAAGTTCCTAAGAAAGAGGTGAGTGCAAGTTGACAACGTGTCCGATTGGACCGACCAGAGCATAATTATGTATGCTGATTTTGTACACCATGAGTAGAAAGCTAGGCTTAGAACACATATAATAAGTGCAAAATGAAAAAGTTCATGCCTATTAAATCAAATGTGATTTTCAAAGAATAATTTTAAGACCGGTCTTGAGATCGAGAGAGAATGGCATGAGTACGGTTCCAAGGAATTATTATTGTTATGGGCCTTGGGTCATTGCTATGAAATTGGGGAGATGGCTAATTAATAGGTTGGGCTCCCAAATATGTAATACTACTATATTTCATGCAAAAATGTAGTGATCTAGCACAAGGTAGGTTGTGGGATCCGAATGTGGGGCATGATTTCCAAATTGTGAGGAGACGACTTATGATAGGTTGGAATTCGTCTTATGTGTTTTGACATGTGCATGCTAATATAGGGATCAAGCATGCGGTAGGCCATGGGACCTGGGTCATGGGGCATGATAAACAAATATGTGTTATGAGGAGATGATTGAGTGTTAAGTTAGGCTCTTGAATTGTTTGTTTGACATGCTTCCATGCTATATGAGCAACCGGGGCACATGGTAGGCTGTGAGACCTAGTCTAGGGCAAGATGCCTACCATAAGATTTAAGGAGGTGGCCAAGTGACTGGTCGAGCTCTTGAGTTTTATTAAAATACATGGGGAATCAATCCCCTGATAGATCAGACACCTAAGTATATCCTTGACATAAGCATGATTTATTATTTCATGATTATGCTTTGTGAATTTGGGAGCCGATCGATTGATACACCAAGCTCCTGAAAATGAGATGCGATAAGTACCATTACGTGATCTGGCCATGCGTGCAAGAGGTACGATCATGAGTCATGATAATATTAGTTGAGAATACATGTATAGGAGAGTGGGGGCAATGGATGGATGCATAAGAGGTTGTGTCATTGCGAGAGATAAAAATGGAAAGGAGATCGAGGAGAAATTTGTGTAATCTTCAATGTTTCCCTAGGACACCCATATGATGTACATGTACCATCCGAGTACACTGTTGCGATGAGACGATGGTGGAATTGAGTCCCATGTGTAAGGTGCATTAACTAGTGAGTGGCGGTATTGCGGCCATGACCCCGGGTGCCGAGACACCCATCTGTGAGACAACACCTGTAATTGTCTATTGTGGTAGAGTATTCACGTGACTCACACACTACACTTTTCTAGTTTGGTATCGACCAAGCGGCGGTACACTCCGACGGTGATATATATGTTAGGACCCGAGTAGCCCATCATTATTTTGAGAGGGAATGGCCACAAGGCTGCCATGACCCTAGTTGTAGAGACACCCAACTGCTAGACAACACACAAGAATTGGTCGTTTTGTAAGAGCACAATGGCTTCTCTCATAGTCCAATTTACTAGTCTAGTATTGTCCAAGCAGTGGTACATTTCATGCGTGTTTTTATTGTGCAAAGGGTTGTGAGTAGCGCATGTTCTATTTAGGGCATGAGTTAGCCCATTGTTGTGCAAAGGCATGGTGGCGAGGCTACCATGACCCGAGGTGTTGAGATACCCAATTGTGAGATGACACTCGAGAAGTGTTGGTTGTGGTAAGAGTACCTTGTGACTCCTACACTCTAGTTCTCTGTCTAATATCGCCCAAGTGTGGTACATTCCTAGTGTGCTATTATTTTTGTAGAGCCGTGAGTAGCCCATGTTATTTGGGGCCTAAGTTAGCCCATGGTTGTCCAAGGGAGTGGTAGCAAAGCTGCCATGACCCAAGTGACGAGACACCCTATAAACCCCATCCTTTTATAATATGAAAAACTGGGAAAAGAACCGATCGTTTCCAAAAAGAAAATCGAGTCGGTTCATGAACCTTAACTGATAGAGAAATGGCAAATTGGGAAATTTTCAAATCCCGATTGAACCAAAGAGTCATAAAAACCATGAAAATGGACTTTGGGATGAATTGGAAAAGAAAACCAGACGGTTTAGGTGAACCAGACCAGAACCAGATTGAACTGATTCGAAGCATCATTGAACTGGTTGGTAAATTCATTTTTCTAGATGGCTTAAAATATTTAAATTGAGGAATTGAAGCCACCATTGGAAAGGGAATGAATTTAGAAATTTTTAATTTTGAGAATGAATTTAAACCAGCCGGTTTAAGCACTGAACCCGGTTCGGAATGGTTTGAAATAGTGTCATATTTTTCCTTTAGATGATGACACTGTTCATTCAATGGAGGAATGGATAGCGCCAACAAAGATGAATCACCTCCATTCAGGGCATTTCAAGTCATGAATGAGCAGGACCAAGATGGAAAACGGTCGGGCAGAGAGTCCCCGAGCTCCCTATATAAAGAGCTCCTCTTCATTCATCCTCCTCACACCTGAAAACTCCATTATCTCTCAACTACTCCATTTTTTTGGTGAAGCTTGAACCAGAACTCCGACTTGGGTAGTATTCTTAACCTTAGAAGGCAAGGTCGGTTCGTTAGACTTTGGGGAAGCCAACTATCTGATAGCAACCTTCGTTCGATCTGAGGATCGCTAGACAAGCGTCCGTGGATTCAAACAATGATGCAGCTCTGACGGACCGAAGTTGCCCTATTTTGGCCAAGCCGAATTTGGCCAAATTCAGCCCTCCTCAGGCCAAACCAAGCCCTCCCAACATCCCCACAACCCCCATACAAGCTCAATTGAGCTAAAACATATGCCAATTCGGCCTCCTTTGTCATTTTCGATCGACGTTAAAGAGAGAAACTGTGAAAACTTCACTGACAGAATTCTTCCTCAATTCGATATGAATTGTAGCGATTCTTTATCCTAGGAGCAACCTCAGGACAAGAGCTAACTGGCCAGATAGAAAGCTCAGACCGTCGCACCTCCGACGGAAAGCTTTCGAAGCTTGCTCTCTCTACGCAAAGTTTTCCGAAAAAGCTCTGTTTGAACTAAATTCGGATCCAAATCACGTGGTTCAAAGCTCAATTGAATCATATGGAAGTGTAGGAACTGATCCATTCCTTCAATTGGAGCAATTAACCCCGATTAAATGGTCAATTTGATGAAATCAAATTCGGCTAGTTTGAAAGGGAGGAATTGGGGGAAAACTTTTGGCAAATTTAGGGATTTCAAAAAATTGAGGGATCAAATTGTAATTTCCTAAAATTGTGGGCCAATTGGCCATGGAAAAGATGTTGATGGACCAATTTATCTATTTTTGGAATATTTAGGGTCAAATTGCCATTTTTGGAAAGTAGGGGCAAAATGGTAATTTTTTTAAAGTTAGGGACCAAATTGGAAATTTGGGATACTTGAGCCCCTTATACATTTTTGAGTAAAATGAGGAATCAAAAGGAATTTTGGAAACTTTGGGAGTCAAATTGGGCAAAGGGTTGCATTAGGGACCTAAAGTTTAGAAAAATAAACTTTAGGGATCTAAATGCAATTCGTGTAGGGACAAGTGTGCTCAGAACGCCAGCAAGTGGAAGCTTGCATCAACTTGGAAAACTAATCGTGGATGAACACATCACGGTTAACGGGCGAGTGGGCTTATGTACATCATACTAAGTTGGGATGATGAGTACTTTAGAAAAGAGAAACCACTTGTAAGTGGAATTTTGACATCACACCTGGTTAGAGTGATGTGTGAATTGAGCTAAAACCTACTTACTGGTTGTAAGTAGAGATCTCACCTGGTTGGCATGATGGACTTCCTAAAAGGAAGGAGAAAACTGCTTATCGGTTGTAAGTAGAGATATCATCACACCCGGTTGGTGTGATGAAGTGAAAATGTTGTTTTTGACAGAAATATTCTCCCTTGACTTGTGTGCCAATGCTTAAACCTTTTGAGAGACCTTATTGATGGGAGCTAGAACAGCTCAGATAGACTAGAGGCCTTCGTTTTGAACTTGTGGGACTAAAATACCCGATTTTGGAAAATCAAGTATAGTGGGCCCAAGGCAAATGGGCACGTGCAGGAGCTCGTAAAAAACATGTGATATGAAAGCAATGGAAACTCTTAATGAAATGGATATGTGTTTTTGCCATGGTACTAAGACAGGATTGACATACTCGATGGACTGGCGGCAATGCATTAGGGCCAGGTCGATGGACCAGCCTAGACAAATAGCTGCTGGTTGGGTTGAGGGTCAAGGCCGTTGGACCAATGGCACCAAAGATAAATAGCTCTGTGAAAATTGTTCTTTGTGCATGCACTTGAGGTTCAGAACCATCAAGATACCCAAGAGGGGTATTGATGCGTCCTAAGGGCTACTAGATGACCTAGTGGAGATAAGGGCAGTTTGTCGTGCCAACAGTCATGGAAGCTTGACGTAACTTCATGTGCATGAGACCGGGGTGAGTTTGGAATGAGATCTCTATTCTCATACGAAAACGAAGTTGATTTTGGGTTTGAGGGTTGGATGTCGCGAACATCCACTCTGACCCAGGGTAGAAGTGGATGGGCTTCTATCTTGGTGGCTGGTAAAGTTATTCCGAGCCATAAGTGGGATTAGTGGATGGGCTGCCCTGCGAATGTGTGATCCCTTCCTAATGAAGGGCGTTTGTCGGCTGTTAAACACACCTAATGTGAAAAATGAGGAAAAAGGGTTTTGAAAACTAGAATTTGAAGAAAGAATATTCTTAAAGAAAATAAGGAGTTTGGCACACTCCGATTAAAGTTGTTTTGTTTATGAAAACTCACTCCCAACACACATTCACTGAGTTGTCGAACTCATCCCCCTCCCTTTACCCCTTTTCAGGTAACTAAGGGAAAACAAACTTCAAAATTTTCTTGTAGCCAAACTTGAAAGACAGATATGTAAGATTTAATATGTTCAGTTATGATTAATACTTTTCTAGGAAAGATATAGGTAAAAATGACGGCTTACTCCTCGCTATTTAGAAAAGGGGAAACTCTTAATAAACCATGTGAGTGACGGGTTGCTCACGAGAATCCGACCAAACTGGGTTGAGGCATGACAACTTGAGTGGTATTAGAGTCTATTTCCTCAAATATATTATCAAGACTATATAACATAGTAACTAATAGGAATAAATCTTAAAATTTCATATGGCTCCCAAGAGAGGAACAAAGAGAACAAGAGTCGCAGTCTTTGACACTGCCCAACCTCCCTTTCCTATGGAAACTCCCCGAGGAGCCCAGACAACTCCACATGGACTAAGCTCAGAACACCAGAGATTATATGAGAAGTTCATTCGAGTATTTAGGCAACCTAACGTCGTCCCTAAGGTAGGCACCAACTCTCAAGCTGAACCGGAGGAAGTACAATCTCATCCTCCTATAGTTGACATCCCTAAATATCTCAAGACTCTCCGTCATTTAGGGTGTAAGCCTTTCCTCAGAGAGAAGGATGCTGGAGTCACCATGGACTAGCTGATTAACATCAAGAAGTTGATGGGGATAGTCGGGATATCACTAGAGGACATGGTGATCCTGACATAATTTTTCTTGGAGGGCAATGCCAAAAGATGGTAGGATAATGTCCAGAGCTTGCATACCTCCACACCCACCTAGGAATAGTTCGAGGAGAGGTACACGGATGAGTACCTGGCTTCTCATCAGATTATTGAGAAGAAGTAGGATTTCCTCCGACTCTGATAAGGGCTTAACTCTATATCATTGTACGAAACTAAATTCAATGAGTTAAGACCCTTTGCCCCTGACTTGGCCGAACCGGTAGATATATGCCAGCAATTTGTGACTGGTCTCAATATGGACATACAAGATCGTATGGGAGTATTAGGATGCCCCACGGATCTGGTGGCAGTGATCAATATGGCTCACGAGTGTGAGCGACTAGTGCAAACCCGACACTGCCAAATGGAGCAGGCAACCTAAAAGGAGGACAAGGGCCAAAGCCATCATGGAGGACGAAAGGAGCATAATGGTCCAAAATGGGGAAATAGAGTGGTATTTCAAAAGAAGAAGGATGTGCCACCACCTCCCCAGAGAGTAATCCCCACCCTACCACAAGGAAACCCTCGTTGTCCTAGGTGTCAAAGGTACCAAGAGGGAGCTTGCTTATCCTATTTTGCATGTGGACAAGTGGGGCACTTTGCAAAGGAATGTCCCACTCTTAGGGAGAACAAGCAACATAATATGCTTGGACCACCCCAAGGGAAACCCAGGACTCTCAGGCAGGACACCACAACTAGAGTACCAACTAGGGTATACAACCTCACCCTAGAAGAGGCTAGAAAAGACCCTAGTACCATAGTAGGTACTTCCAAAAACCCTCCCAACTAAGATTGAGAAAAACCTGTAATTTGAATTTCATTCAATAAAGGAAATCTTTTCTTCTAAAAACATGCATTTCTTCAATCAGGGTACATACACATGTGTGGACAAAAGGTCTATGCCCTGTTTGACTCGGGAGCAGAAAGATCCTTCATCAAAGAAGATCTAATCCCAAGTCTATATCTAGAACTCACCTCTCTAGGACAAAGTCTCAACTTCCTCACACCCCTAGGAGAAGGGTTAAATAGGGATAAACAGTTGAAGGGATATGAGATAAAGATTGGAGGAATCATACTAGAAGCAACTTTAATTCCATTACCACCAAGGGAGGTAGAAATAATCTTGAGAATGGATTGGTTAAGCACCCATCAAGCTAGGATGGACAATGGAAGGAAGATAGTAACCTTCCACACTCTCCAAACAATCGAGCTGCAATTCCAAGGAGACTAGAGGAAGAGTGAAGTACAGATGGTGTCCCATATAAAAGCCCAAAAGATGATACATAAAGGTTGTAAGGCTTTTCTGGCAATGATCATCAATGAGAAGTCTGAGGAGAAGGGACTCGAAGGCATTCTGATAGTTGAACACTACCCAGATGTATTCCCAGAAGAATTACATGGATTACACCTAAGCCGACAATTGGAGTTCACCATAGAAGTTATCGTAGGAACACATCCTATATCCCAAGCCCCTTATTTAATGGCTCCAGCATAAGTAAAGGAATTGAAGGAGCAGTTGTAATTCGAACTAGTTTAGGGTGAATCGGACTAGATTAAGTAATTTATTTTTCTAGGTGGCTTGGAAAACTCAAATTGGAAAATTGAGGCCACCATTATATAGAAAATAAATTTAGATCAATATAAATTTTTTTAATTTTGAGAAAACTGGCCGAATCGGGCTTAAACCAGCCAATTTTCATTGCCAAACCCGGTCGGACCGGTCCGGAATAGTGTCATCTTCATCCTTGGGATGACATGACTATTCATATGGCAGAAAAACCTTCCTTTTCCAGCAAGGGAATATTCTATCCGATTTTAGTATTTTCTAAAGAGGATAAGCTCGACCAATATGGAAACTGGTAGGGAAGATTGTCCCTGAGATCCCTATATAAAGTGGTACCATCCATTCATCCTTCACATACCTTAAATCTTCTCATCCTCCAAAGTTCTCCATTTTTCGGTGAAGCTCAAACTAGAGCTTTGACTTGGGCACTTTTCTCAACGTTAGAAGGCATAGTGGGGTCGTCACTTTTCTCAGTATTAGAAGGCATAGTGGGGTCCTACAGACTCCAGGGAAAGTTAGCTACTTGACAACTACCTCCCTTCAACCCAATGATCGCCGGAGAAGTTGCCCTATTTTGGCCGATTAGAATTTGACCAATTTAGACCTCCTATGGCCAAACCAATCCTCCCCATAGTCACCACAACTATCACACAACCTCCAAAGAGGCGAGAGGTAAGCCAATTCAACCCTCCTCCATTGTTGCAGATCTATTCTAGAGGGAGAAAGTGCTGAACTTCACTAACAAAATTCACCTTGACCATGACATCAATTGTAGTGATTCTTGATCCTAGAAGGACCCTAAGGATGAGAGCTACTGTAAACTCCACCCTTTTGAATTAAGGAAAACCAGGAAAAGAACCGGTCAAACCGAGTGAGAAACATAGAACCGATTAACAAATCCAATCATAGGGGAATAGGAAAATTGGGGAATTTATAACTCCCGAGTGACCCAAAAAGAGTTCATAAACCTTGGAAAAGAACCTTAGGACAAATTGGGAGAGAAAAACTAGACCGGTTTGGGTGAACCAGATCCGAATTGGATTGTACCAGTTTATGAACCGATCCGGTTTATAAACCGGAACCCGAAGAGAGAGGGCAAACCAGGAAATTTATGGACCCCGAGTGACCTAAAGAGTCACAAAAATCATAAAAAAGGACTTTAGGGTTAATTGGAGATGAAAACCAAACCAGTTCAGGTGAACCGGATCTGAATTAGATTGAACCAGTTTGGACTGGTTTGAACCAAATACTAAATTCATTTTTTTAGGTGACTTAAAAAATTCAAATTTGAGATTTGAGGTCACCAATGGATAAAATATGAATTTAGAGATTTTTAGATTTGAAAAATTCGGTTGAATTAGGGGTGAACCAGTCGTTGAAACAATGTCATCTTCTTCCTTCAGATGACAGCATAGTTCACTTGCCGAAAAATCGCACAGCGCCAACGAAGCTGAAAAGTCTCCATCCAGGGAGTTTCAAACAATGAATGACCACCATTAAGGTGCCAATCAAACGGCCAAGAAGTCCCCGAGCTTCCTATATAAATAGCCTCTCCTCATTCATCCTCTTCACATCTGAAAACTCCATTCTCTCTCAACTACTCCATTTTCTGGTGAAGCTCGAACCAGATCTCTGACTTGGGCATTTTTCTGAGCCAAATAAGGCGAGGTCGGGTTCTTTAGAACTGGGGAGAAGCCAGCTATCCCAAGGAGGGTAAGGACAGTTGGATCATCGACACCAAAGAGAATGGCTAAATTATGAAAATTATTATTTGTGCATAGATCTATGGATTCAGGACCATCAGGATGCCCAAGGGGGGTAGTGATGGGTTCCAAGGGCTACTGGACGACATGGTGGAGATAAGGCAGTTCGTCGTGCCAGTTATTTATGAAGCTACTATGTTTGGTCTTCTTGAAGCTACTATATTTAGGCTTCATGCACACAAGACCGAGGTGGGGTTAGGATGAAGTCTCTGTCCTCATACAAACACGAAGTGAATTTCAGGTCTTAGGGTCAAATGTCTGGGACGTCTAGTTAGACTCAAGCTAGAATTTCAGGACTTCTATTAGGGTGGATGACAAAGTCGCGCTGATCACCTAGTGGGTGTAGTATGGGACTGTCCTATGAATGTTTATACCCTTTTTGATAAAAGAGTGTGTGTTTGTTTTGCTAAATGCCTCCTGAGGCAAGGGGATGTGCTAAAAAAGCTAAACACACATAATAAGTGAAATGATAAAAGGTTCTAAAAACACGTACGTTTGTACTACATGAAACACTTCTCGAGCAAGGGGAAGTGTTAAAAGAGTTAAACTCACATAAACGTGAAGAAATTTTAAAAGGATGATTTGTTTTTCTAGGATAAAGAGAAACCCCAAGTTTTTTAGTAAAGAAAGAGAATTAAAAAAAACTCATTTCCCAGCACCTGCTCAATGAGTTGTAAAAACTCACCCCCTCCTTTTAACCCTTTTTCAGGAAGGAAGGCGAACCCTTAAGGAATGGTTCGAAGCCAAACCCTTAATACAAGGACAGGTATGTAAGTTTTAAGAAATTCAATTTAGTATAATGTTATTATAGGAAAATCAGGTAAAAAGGATGCTTGACTCCTGACGGTTTAGAAGGAAGCAAATTCCTTCATAGACCAAAGGGAGTAGTGAGTTGCTCATGGCGATTTGACCTAATCGGGCCGGTGTGTGACAACTTGAGTGATATGACAACATGCCTAATCATAATAAACTTCGACTTGGGCACTTTTCTCAGCCTCAAAAGGCAAAGTTGGGTCCAATAAACTCTAGGGTAAGTTAGCTACCTGACAGCTACCTCCCTTCGACCCAAGGATCGTTGGAGAAGCACCGGCGGGATCGAGCAGTAAAGCAACTCCAACGATTCGAAGCTGACCTATTTTGGCCGATCAAAATTTGACTAATTCAGACCTCCTACTACCAAACCAAGCCTCCCCATAGTCCCAACGACCATCACACGACCTCCGTAGAGGCGAAAGGTAAGCCAATTTGGCCCTCCTCCATCGTTGCAAATCTGTTCTAAAGAGAGAAAGTGTTGAACTTCACTAACCAAATTCACCTTGATCTTAACATCAATTGTAGTGATTTTTTATCCTAGAAGAACCCTAAGGATGAGAGCTATATTCTCAGATCGAGAGCTCCGGCCGCCGCACATCCGACGGTAAGCTTTCAAAGATTTCTCTCTATGCGTATAGTTTTTTTGGTGAAGCTCTGTTTGAGCTCGTTTTGGATGCAAATACTGCAATTCAAAGCTCAATTGAATCTTATGGAAGTGTAGGAACCGATCCATACCATCAATTGAAGTAATTAACCCCAATTGAATGGCCAATTTGAAGAAATTAAATTCGGTCAGTAGAGAGGGGTAGAAATTGGGGAAAATTTGGGCATTTTGGAAAATTAAGGGACCTCCATGCAATTTCTCAAAATTGAAGGTCAATTGACAATGAGAAAGATGTTGAAGGACCAATTGGTTAATTTTTTTAAAGAATTGGGGCCAAATGATTAATTTTGGAACTTAGGGGAAAATGGTAATTTTGGAAAAGATGGGGACCAATTTGGAAATTTAGAGATTTTGAGCCCCATATACAATTTTAATAAAATTAAGGGCCCAAGGACGATATAGGAAATCCTTGGGTCTTGATTTGGGAAAATTTGAACATTATGGACCTAAAGTAAAAAAGTATGAACTTTAGGGATTTAGGGCAATAAAACCAAGATTTATGCCTAGTCGCCCATACGTGAGTAAAAGAAGGTTGTCATGTCGAACCCTTCCTAATAATAATACCCAAACTGTATAAGGACACTTGGGACCGGAACGCAAGCAAGGGAGCTAGCGTGGACTTGGAAAACTGACTGGGGACGAACATGTCACAATTATCAGGTGAGTGGGCTAATTTACACTTCATACCCGGTTGGGATGATGTGCACCTTTTCTAACTTGGAAGCCACCGTGAGTGGGATTATCTAACGTTATACCCATTTGAGGTGATGAGCACTTTTATTGAAGAAAAACCTACTTACCGGTTGTAAGTGGGACATTTTAAACATCATACCCGGTTGGCATGATGAGTTTTTTAAAGGAAAAACTCGCATATCGGTTTCAAGCAGACCTATCATCACACCCGATTGGTGTGGTGAGTTAAAAAGAAGATTTTGTCAAAAGTGTTCTCTACTGACTATGTGCTATTGCTTAAATGATTTGGGAGACCTTCTTAATAAGTGCTAGAGTAGCTCTAACAGGCCAGGTGCCTTGGTTTTGAACTTATGGGGGCTCAAGGCCCAGTTTTGAAAAACACATGCAGTGAGCCCAAGGCTAGTGGGCATGGGCAAAAGAGTGTAAACAAACATGAATAGGAAGAGCCATGATAACTCTTATTTAAAATGAAAATTAATTGTGTGATTTGCCACTATACCAAGTCAGGGCCGACAATGCTCGATGGGCTAGTGGTTGTGCGTCAGGGCCAGGTCGATGGATTGACCAGACAAATAGATGCAGGTCGGGTTGAGTGTTGGGGCCGTTGGACCGTCAACACCAAAGAGAATGACCAAATTATGAAAATTATTGTTTGTGCATGCACCTATGGATTTGGGACCATCAAGATGCCCAAGGGGGTAGTGATGGATTCCAAGGGCTGTTGGATGACTAGGTGAAGATAAGGGTAGTTCGTCGTGCCAGTTAGTCATGAAGCTACTATGTTTGGGCTTCATGCACACGAGACCGGGGTGGGGTCACGATGAGGTATCCGTCCTTATACAGTCACAAAGTAAATTTTAGGTCTGAGGGTCGAACATCTGGGACGTCCACTCAAACTCAGGGTAGAAGTTCAGGACTTCTATCAGGGTGGACGATAAAGTCGCACTAATCCCCAAGTGGGGCAGTCTCGGACTACCCTACGGACGTTTGTACCCTTTATGATAAATAGCATATATTTGTTTTGCTAAATGCCTCCTGAGGCAAGGGGATGTGCCAAAAGATCAAAACACACATAATAAGTGAAATGGTGAAATGTTCTAAAAAGGCGTACGGTTGTACTACGTGAAATACTTTCCGAGCAAGGGTAAGTGTTAAAAGAATTAAACACACATAATGGTGAAGAAATTTTAAAAGGATGATTTGTTTTTCTAAGATAAAGACAAACCCCAAGTTTTTAGTAAAGAAAGACAATTTAAAAAAAAAACTCATTTCCCAACATCCGCTCACTAAGTTGTAGAAACTCACTCCCTCCCTTTAACCCCTTTTCAGAAAGAAAGGCAAACCCTTAAGGAATACCTCGAAGCCAAACCCTTAAGATAATGACAAGTATGTAAGTTTTAACATATTCAGTTTTGTATAATGTTATTCCAGAAAAATCAGGTAAAAATGATGCTTGACTCCTCGCGGTTTAGAAGGAAGCAAAATCATTCATAGACCAAAGGGAGTGGTGGGTTGTTCACAGGGATCTAACCAAATTGAGTCGGGGCGTGACAATTGACTATTGACATGTATCACTCTTAGATTGGTCAGTCCATCTGACATGGAGTTTGATGAGTTGATCATTGACTATTGACATGTGTTGCCCTCTAATAGGTTAGGCACTAATCTATCAGCTAACTCAGCACGCTTGCCATGTGTCGCACAATGATTGGTCATTTGTGCTAATAATGCCTAGCAGATGGTTTGTTGACTTGGCTAGAACGTTGATCAGTTCAATTGAACTAGGTTCATTTATTCTAAATTAAAAATCGATCGGTTCAGGCACGATTCGACCATTTTTCTAAAAATTAAAATTTTCTAAATTAATCTAAATTTATTTTATACATAGTAGGGAACTAAATTTACCGATTTTCCCTTTTTGGATCACCCCTAAAAATGAATCTTCATACTAATTCCTCTTTGTTTAATATGATTTAATCTAGTTCGGTCCCAATTCACCGTCATTCGTTTCAGTTCTCACTTCCAATTTTCAATTGGATTAATTTCCTTTGATACTTATGTTAATTTAAGTTCCACTTAGATCACTTTCAACCTCCTTTGATCTCTCTCTTTAGTTTCATTTTAGTTTGAACCTTAGTTTTGATCAAAATTTCTCGGTTCGGTTATCCAATTTTTTTTCTTATTTAGAGAAATTAGGGTTTACAAGTATAAAAAAATGAGATTATGACACTAAGTATGTAGTAATTAAACTCAAGGGAAGGTTCATTAAGGAACCATCCTTTGACACGTAAATCGATGAATCGAGCCTAAGGGACAAGCCTGTAATATCTTAGGGCAATTATGTGTTGATATCAATACTTAAGACCTATCTTTATACTTATTATGGCTATTGTAGAGGGAATACATGTTGTATCAAGCAAGGACCTCACACACTAAGAGAAATAGGAAAACTCGTCGAAACAAACAAGTTATGGTAATAATGGTGAGCAGGAGTAATGCGGTGTATCACGCTCCAACTCAATTTGGTTGGAACCCTGTGATTAACCCGCCACCCTTTCCTGTACTAAATTGGTATTTCTACCAAAATAGATCGGGAAAGGTAAAGGCTTATAAAACATATATTTTCCATAAAAAAATTTACAAAACCACTTAAATAGAAATTACCTTGTTGTGGTACTTCTCACTTTCTACTTGGTTTTCACCCTTCTTAGCGTAGAAGCTTTCTTGAAAGGGTTTATGGGAGTGAGTGAGTTTGACAACTCAGTGATTAGGATTTACAGGACATCATGACCTACTTTCCATGGTGAAGTATGCACTTAAGTGAAAAATTTCCCTTTAAAAAAATTTACATATGATAGGCAAGCCACTACTTGTCTTATCTTTTACAAAAGATTTTCATAAAGCTTTTTTCTCATTTCATCAACTTATAGTAGGCTCCTTTCTATTTAAAGGGATTTAATTTAATAAACCTACTCGGATTTATTTCACACACAAACATACAAACACCCTTTATACAAAAAGGGATCAAATAGTCGTAGAATAAACCTTAAGAGGATAACAACCTCGATATATTTTACTAGTGGCCCGTAGCGACTTTACCGTCCACCTTAGTAAGAGGCTACAACCTTTTACCACATTGTCTACATGAGCGTCATCGCTCATCTCATAGACTTATTGATACTTCGATCCCATGATTTATGGGGGTGAGACCTTGCCCTTCCACCCTCTCGTTCTCAATGTGCAAGAAGCTCCAAGAGCTTCAAGACATACTAGAACATTGCTTTTTACCCTTGCAACACCCTTGTTGTACAATAGCCCTTAGAACCAATACTACCCTATACTGGGCATCTCTTTGGTTCCGTATGGTTGCAATCACATACAAAAGTATCTTGATTTAAGACCTTTATCTTTGTGCTACTGACTAATAGGCTGCAACCTAGCTTTGGCATAGTAGCTTCAACAAGTATTATCCAATTGTGATAATTTTTTTACAAGCTCTTAAATCAAATTTATTTACGGGCTCAACCCATTTCCATTGGCCTTAGGACCACTTTTGCAGGACTTTCAAAACATGGCCTTGGGCCTAGTTCATTTTTAAAAAAACTGTGGCCTTGGGCCCACTTTATTTTCAGAAAACTATGGCCTTGTGCCCAACATTATCGATCATGGGCCTTACCCGTATCCTGCATCAAAGGTCAAGCTAGACCATAAACTATGAGGTGTATACATACACAATTCATGGGTTGTCCTAACATCATGCTTCATGCTATCCTAAAAAATATAACCCCAAATAGTTTAAGTATATTCACACAGTTAGGGGGTTATATCTCTAGAAAATTGGGTTTCAAAAAGGGAGCATGATTTTATCGTCGGCCCAATCGATCCCAATATTAGAAATCCCATTCACCCGATATTCATGACTTAGACATCCTTGGGATTTCCAAGATGGAAGTGCCCTTCTCTTGAACGGACTTATAGGTAATTCGTACCTACAATATTTTGGGCAATTAGGTCCCAAGCACTAAGGTAATTAAACTTAAAGCTCGTAACTTTTCAAAATTATGTTTTGGTCCTTAAGTTGTACCTTAATTTTGAGTAGGTCCCTAAGATTGTCAAATTTTCCATTTGGGTCACTAATTTCCAATTGTGTAAGTAATTTCTTTTAATTACCAAAAATTTCCAATTTTTCAAAAATTGCAATTAAGTCTCCGAACTTTCCAAAAATTTTAATTTTATTTCCCCAACATGAATTTCATCAATTTGACCTTAATTCTTCCTAATTGAGTCCTAACATGATACTAATCTTCTTTCCTTTGTCCCTTGATTCATGTCAAGCTCAAACACTAGATGTGGCTTAGAAATGAGCTCAAATGGAGCTTCACCGAAAAATTATCCAAGAGAGAGAAAACTTTGATTACTCACCAGTGAGGATACAACGACCAGAGCTTTTGCTTCCACTAAATTGATCTATTTCTGGTTATGCTTCTTGGATCAAACCACGCCTCAATTGGTGGCCTGAGCAGTGTGAATTGCTTAATTTAATTTTCGAGCAAAATGCACTATTAACAGTCATTTCCAGCAAAGGGTGGCAGAGGATACTTACCATTATGGTTCAGGGAAGGCATGTACATCTCTAGGGTAGGTCTACAGAGCTTTGTAAACTCCGCCCTTTGGAGTTAAGGAAAAATTGGGAAAAGAACCGGTCAAACCGAGTGAGAAACACCGAACCGGTTCACAAACCCGATCATTAGAGAACTAGCAATTTGGGAAATTTACAACCCCTGAGTGACCCAAAGGGTTCATAAAACCTTGGAAAAAGACCTTAGGATAATTTGGGAGAGAAAAACCAAACCGGTTTAGGAGAACTGGATCCGAGCTAAATTGAACCGGTTTATGAACTAAGTTGATTCACGAATCGTAACTAATAGAGAAAGGGCAAACTAGGAAATTTATAGATCCTGAGTGACCTAATGAGTCACACAAGTCATGAAAAGGGACTTTAAGATGAATTGGAGATGAAAACCAAACCGGTTTAGGTGAACTAAATCCAAACCAGTTTGGATCGGTTTGAACCACTATTGAATCGAATGCTAAATTCATTTTTCTAGGGTGGCTTTTCAAATTTGAGATTTGAGACCACCATTTGATTGAAAATGAATTTAGATGAAATTATAAATTTTTAGGTTTGAAAATTTTGGTCGTATTGGGGGTGAACCGACTAGTTTATGCTTTGAACTCGATTTGGACCGGTCCGGTCCGGTTTGAAATAGTGTCGTCTTCTTCCTTTAAATGATAGCACTATTCACTCGCCGAAAAATTGAAGCAGCGCCGGTGAAGAAGAAACGTTTCTGTTCAATATGTTTCAGGCCATCAATGACTGTCACAAAGGCGCCAAACGGATGGTCGATGAGTCCCCGAGTTCCCTATATAAAGAGCCCCTCTCGATTCATCCTCTCCACACTTGAAAACCTCACTCTCTCTCAACTTCTTAGTTTTCATGCAAAGCTCAAACCAGAGCTCCGATATTAGGTCTTTTCTAAACCAAAGTAGGTGCGGTCGAGTTCCTTAGAACCGAAGAGAAGTCAGCTACACAGTGGTAATATCCATTCACTCGAAGAGTCGTCGAAGAAGCACCAGCGTGATCGAATAGTGAAGTAGCTCTAGCAAACTGAAGCTGCCCTATTTTGGTCGAGCTGAAATTGGCCAATTCAAGCACTCCTCAGGCCAAACCAAGCTCTCCCAACACCTCCTCAGCCCTTCTACAGCCAAATTAGAACTGAAAGGTAAGCCAATTTGCCCCCCCCCCCCCCCCCCCCTGTAATTTCCGATCGGTGCTAGAGAGAGAACCAGCAGAATTTCAATGATAGAATTCTCATGCAATTTGACATCAATTGATGCAATTCTTGATCCTAGGAGAAAACTCAGGAGGTGAGCTATCTGCCCAAACTCAGGAGGGGCCTAAAGTAAAGGAAAAATAACTTTAGGGACCGAATTACAAATATTTGAAAAGTTGAATATTTAGTCATTCATAATGAATGAAGGTGATCAAACCAAATGATAATGAACAACAATGTTCGTTTCATGTAGGAACACGAGACATCAGGAACATCAGCTGAGATTAAGCTCGAAAGGGATGAAAATCGATTGAGAGGAATTTCATTGCACGATCGGACGAGTGAGATTTCTATATCATACTCGGTTACGATGTTGAGTACTTAAAAAATGAAAACCCACTATTAAATGGTATTTTAATCATCACACCTGAGAGGGGTGATGTGAAAATCACGCGAAAAAACTACTTATCGGTTGTAAGAAGATCATACCCGGTTGGTATGATGAAACTTCCTCGAAGGAAGTGGAAAACCCGTTCATCGGTTATGAGCGGATATGTCCTCATACTTGGTTGGTATGATGGACAGTTGAAAATATATTTTTTCGAAAGTACTCTCCCCTGACTGTTTGCCATTGCTTAAGTAATTTGGGAGACCTTCTTGACGAGAGCTCAAATTGCTTTGTTAGGCTAGAGGACTTGATTTTGGAACTTGGGGGCTAATATGCCCAATTTTAAAAATCTCGAACAGTGGGCCCTAGGTCGGTTGGCACGATCAGGAGCTCATAAACAAACATGATTTATATGCCATGGAAACTTAAGTAATTGAATTGTTTGGCCATCATACCAAGACAGGACCAACATACTCAGTCAACTAGCAGTAGTGCAACATGACAGGTCTCCGGACTAGTCAAGACAAACAGCTGCAGGTTGAGTTGAGGGTCGGGACTGTTAGACCAGTGGCATAATAGATTAGATGGCATCATGTGAAAAATGTTGATTGTACATGCCCTATGTTTACGGGACCTTCAAGAAGCCCAAGAGGGGTAGTGATGTGTCTTAGGGCCCTTGACAACCTGGTGGATATAAGGGCAGTTAGTCGTACTAGAAGCCTTGCAAAGCTCGACGTAGCTTCAAGCGCATGAGACTAGGGTGGGTCAGGATGAGGTTTTTGTCCTCATACGGACACAGAGATTTGTTACGGGATTGAGGGTCGAATGTCACGAAGATCCACTAATTCTCAGGGTAGAAGTGGATGTACTTCTATCTAGGTGGCCGGTAAAGTCTTTTTGATGCCACAAGTGGGTTCAGTGGACAGGCTGGCCTACGATTGTCTATTTTATCTTCATGATAAAGCATATGTGTTGGGTGATGACACACCGTAGTAATATGAAATAATTTTTAAAACCGAGATTTGAAGAGAAAATTTTTTTAAAGGAATTAAGGAGTCTCACACACTCCACTTGAAAACTATTTTTTTTATAGAAAATCCATTTTTAAAATACCCATTCATTGAGTTGTAGAAACTCACCCCTCATTTCTATCCCTTTTTCAGGAAATGACTAGGAATAACACCAAGCCTTACCCTCTCCTAGGTATGCTTATTTTCTCCAAAGCTTGAATTTTATTTAATATATGTCTTTCCAGGGAACAAGATTGAAAGTATGCCTGACTCCTCTTTAGTTAAAGAAGGAGGAAACTGCTCTTGAACTAGGAGAATGGCGAGTTGTTCATGGGGATCTGACCAAACCGGGTTGGGAGCGACACATCCAATCATTGCGTGCCACATGGCAACTTGCACGCGCACACACATTGTCATCTTCAACCTCTGGACAGTCGAGAGAGAGAAAGGCCAAACAATCGTCATTATTCTAACAGCCAATAAATCTCTCTGACAAGGCCTTAAATCAGAGAGTTAATGGTCAACCGATGGGGGAACATATATAATGGTCAGTCTTTGAGATCCCTATATAAAGAGCTCCCCTCAATTCATCATCTCCATCCCTCGAAAGCCTGAATAAGATGAGACACTCTAATTTCTGACCATCCCTGAACTAGAGCTCCGAAATCAACCCATTTCTTCACCTCCGGACGCAACTTCGGTTTCCCTGGAATCAGGAGGAAGTCTTCTACCTTGTTGTAGACTCTTTTCAGCTCGTGGATCACGAGAGAAGCACTTGTGTGCCCACATAGTATAGTCTCTCCAACTACCGAGTGTGTAGGAGTTTCAAGCTGAATTGGGGCCACCTCAGACCTCCTAAGGACAGACCGACCCTCCCATGATTCTCCACAACTGAGCATCATCCTCCCTGAGCCTTTGAGGTAGGTAATTGACACCGCCCTTTATCAGAATAACGAATTTACAAAAAGAAAACTGTGAAAATATTGCTGATAAAATTCTCACTATTTAGAGCACCAATTAAGGTGAAACTTGATCCTAAGAGGATACTCTCGATGAGAGCTAGCTCCCCAAATCAAGAGCTCTGCCAACTGTATCCTTACTTGTAATAAATCAATGTTTTCTCTCTCTAGAAATATTTTCTAGCAAAGCATCGTTTGCACTCAATTCTATACCAAATTAGACGATTCAAATCTTAGAATGATCGTGGAGAGGAAGGGGAGATGATTAGTAGCATGATAGGAGGTAATTAACCGAGTTTAATTGGTTAATTCGATACATTGTGATTTCAAGGCAAAATTGCAAATTTTAAAGTAATTGGGCAAATTGGGGATTTTTGGAAATTTGGGGGTTTTAATGCAATAAGCATAATTTGAGGTTTTTTTTGCTCAACAAGCATAATTTGAGGTTCAATTGAGGCATTAAATGAAATTGGAGGCTTAATTGTAATTAAAATATTTTTGGGGATTTAATTACTATTTAAAGTGAATAATATGCTATATTTGTAATATGAATAATTTTATATTAAATAAAATTATTTGGTGATGAAATTGTAAATAAAGTATTATTGAGAAAATTATGGTAAATAATTAGAGATTTATTTTTCAATAAAATAAAAGTAAGGACTTATATGTAAATAAAAGAAAATATAGGAGTCTAGGTGGAAATTTGGATAATTTATGGGTATATTATTCATGATAATATATGTGAGAAAGGGAAACCTTTGCCTACAACCACAAGCTCAACAAGAGGAATTGGAAATACGTCCGGGACGAACAAGTCACAGGTCTTAGGTGAGTGGGATTTTTGGCATCGAGTTCGATTGAACTGATGATGCACACTTAAAATTATACTTTATTTTGAGAAATTAATTTTTTAGAAGTATAATCCCCTTACTATGTGAAACTGCTTAAATCTTTTGGGATTATATTTTTGAAGAAAGCATGAAGTATGATAATAAGACAACCTTGAAGAGTGTATTGATACACTTCAAATGAAATGGTCTAATTCTGACCATCAATGTAGGAAATGGGTGAGGCCCACGGTCGATAAGAGGTTGTCTAGATCTAGTTCTGTAAAAGTGGGCATAAGACCACGGTTTTGAAAAGTGAAGTGGGTACAAGGCCAATGAAAATGGTCAAACCTAAAAATAAGTTATGATTTAAAAGCCTCATAAAATTATCACAAATTAATAATTTTTGCTGAAGCTCCTAAGCTAGAGTCGAGTTAGAGCTCGTTGGGCTAGTAGTGCAAAGATAAATGTCTTAAATCAAAATACTTATATATTTTATTGCAATCGTTCGAAATCAAATAGATGCTTGGTAGGGGGTAGTATTGGTTTTAAGTGCTACTGGATAGCAAGGTTGGTAGAAGGAAAGTTGTGTTGTTCTAGTTTGTCTTGAAGCTCTGGGAGCTTCATACGTATTAAAACTGGGTGGATAAAAGAGTGAGGTCTCATCCCTCCATATGGGGATCGAAGTATTGATAAGTCTGGGGTTAGGCCAAGATGCTCACAGATATGATGTGGTGGGAGTTATGGCATCTCACTAGGTTGGACGGTAAAGACGCTCCAGGCCACTAGTGGAACACGATCGAGGTTGTAGCCTCTAAATATTTGTCATGCGACCGTTTAATCACTTTAATGAGAAAGAGTGTTTGTGTATTTGTTTGAATTAAACCGACATAAATCCACCAAATATGAAATATGAGAAATTCTTGCAACTAGAAAGAAACTTGTTTTAAAACTTTTATGAGATAAGTAGTGGATTTATCTAAGGGAAAACCTTTTTAAAATGATAAGACAAGTTGTAGATTATTTATTAGAATATTTTTAAATTTTGTATTATGAAAATGTTAAACTTTTGAATATTTAATGACTGGTGGACAAGAAGTCACGATTTTTTTAGAGGTACTTGCTGAGTTGTAAACTTACCCACTCAGTTACCCTTTTCAAGTCCTAAATATAATACCTGTTAGAGTACAAACTACCAACTTGGTATGTGGATAGTATACTTAAAATATGTGTACAACAATATTTATTTCACAAATACTTTGGAAAACTTATCTGATATACTATTTTTCTTTTGATTTTTAGTCTTGTTTTTATTAATACTATGAAAATGAAAACATTTCTATTATAGTATTGGGAGAATCGACGTATTCTTCACATAGTTGCATACAAATTGGGTTATGGTGTAAAATAGTTTGACTGGACGACGATTTATGGATAGTTCAAGACAAAAATCTCGATTGGCCGAATAAGACTAAAATTATTAAAAAAATTTATAATAATAAGAATAAATATCTATGGTATAATTTTTATATATAGTATAATGTTCAAAATTATGTAGTGTCTTATATCAGCAACATATCTATTGCTATATTTTTATATTGATTGTGTAAATTATTTATAAGAAATGTTTAAATTTTTATTAAAAAATTAAGGTAACATATCTTATTTTAATTTTTAATCTATTTAATTTTAATATAATGAATTTACCTATTATAATAATATTAAGTGAATTGATAAATTCAACGAATCGTACGGAGCGAGATAGATTTAATTTTTGCAGATAATATGATAGCAAAATCGGACGATAGTTTTTTTTTTGCACAATAAATTGGACGATACTAAAGTGTTAATATATAATGTTCTTAGTTTACTAAAGTGTTTATATATAATGTTCTTATAATAAGGTTCTGCTATAGGGCAAGGAAGATCTAGAAGCACGCAGAATAACTTCAAAGGAAGACTGCAAGTAGGTGAGTATGAGGACTGTCTCAAGTGGGACGGTAATCGTGCGACTTTCACAAATGAGAAATTTCATTGATAATGGATGGAATAGCATTTAGGAAAATCGCTCTAACACCATAAAATGAAGCTTGTTTAAATAGATAAAATCAGGCGTAAATGAGATCCTAAAGAGACACCATATTAGCCCGACCAGGCATTATGAAGAGCCTTCAATTGAGGGGATGTCTTTAATTCATATTACTAAGTAGTAATGGATAATATTTGTACCAAGTTATTTTGAATAACTTAGTATCATGAAGGGGTCTTTGTCAACTAATTTTTGTTAGGCTAAAATACTACTCATTTTTATAGAATAATTAAATTATAATGATTTTAAACATATCTTAGTTCCAACGTTTTTTTTGTTTCAGATTTTAGTTTATTTGGCTCTTTTCTTTTACTTAGTCAATAATGTGTAGCTTATTAATTAACATCAGTGAGTGATTTATCTTTTATTCTCCTCTCGATAATAAGTGTATTTTTTAATTCAGGTCGGACTCACTTGACTATCTCTTATAATAATATATAATGAGATATTGTATATTTATAAGTCATATAATTTATATCTATTTAAAAACTTAATTTTAATTTAATAAGTAGTAATGTAGTATACTCTTATAAAACTATAATATTTTTATTTTAATTAATAAGATATCACTGTCTCAACAAATAAAAATATTATCATGTTTATTAGACGTTGAGTTAAAAAAACAAAGTTTATATCTTTAATTACAAATATTTAAAATTTATATTAAATTATTACAAATATATAATAATATATATTTAATTAACATCATCAACTCGCTGTACTCTCCTAATTTTCTTCTAAACTCATGCAATCCAATAAAAAATATTTAATATAGGATAAATATAATAGAAAACAAATCTTATTAAGAGTGAGGGCTTATCTGTTAGTTTTTACAATCAAAGGTCAACATAAAATGGAGAAATCAGCTGGGCGACATTGACTAGAGGATAATTGTTATGCTAATTCTGTGCCGCCTGTTGCGCCGGTATTGCCATTGAGGATAGATGCCCCCTCCCCCATCAATCAAGAAGAGTTCCTTCCTCACCACCAAGAGTGGATGATACCAAAAAAAAAAAGTGCACTCACACAAGAACACATCTTTGTTTTCTCTTGAACTAACATATAACCGTTAGGGAAACTTTATCATTAAGATATATCACCTTATTATATCTCCACTCTTACCTTCCTTAAATCAGACTTCACTTCTTCATAAATAGACCAGAGACAAGAATGATGATGTGTACTACTACCCAACCTTGTCATGTGATTTTCACACCTGCAACATCATTTGACCTAAATCAAAAGGCAAAAGGGTCCGATCACCTATGTCCTCCTTTTTTAACTACCCTCCATGAAAAAAAGAGAGCGATTACCATTTTAGACGGCAACCTTCTGCCCAATTTTCTCAACTGGAGCCAAAATGGGAACATGGGCCGATGCGACACCAAGATGGTGCCATCAAACCGCACTCCGCTCAAAAAATATCAATGCGCCCAGAGTACTATCATGTTGTTAGACTTTATATTATCTCGATAGGCACAATTTTCTTTTTCAATCTAATTTGAAAGGAATAACATTTTTAATCATGATAGGTATAGATATAGAAAATGATTAAATACCCGTTTGTATTATTTAAACAGGTATAGTTAAATAAGATTTAATGATGAATTACTTTTTAACTTTATAATTTTTTAAATGTTTTACTATTACTGAAACAAGGACTAATAGTCATGGGATATTATCTCTTCTAAAAGATAATATAAATAAAATATGTACAAAAAGTATTTGAGTAAACATTTAGTGAGTATAATAGATTGGTATATCTTTTTTTTTTTATATTTAAAAAATAGGATATACATTTATATGTAAACAATCATAAAAACTACTTATCAAATTTTTGGTATATTGAGTGTCACTTGAAGTTTTACAGTTGGAGCCCTCTTTCACCGAAATCCAATCTGATTGCACATGGAGCATGCTCTATGCAATCAATTTTCCCTGCTTGCCCCCACATTTCCCTCACATTTCCCTCAATCTCCGCATCCTCCACCGGCACAATTATCAAAAGCCGAAAAAAACACATTCCCATGTATAAAAAAGAGCACTAAGACCTTATAGAGTCCATCTCCTTTCATCAATGGCTCCCTTGTCCCTCCTCTTGTTGCTTCTTGCCATGTCATGTTGTTGCACTCATATTCAGGCAAGAGGGAGCAAGTTCTTCAGCAAGGCCGTCCAAATAAATTCCACCACCAAGAATGTAAAGGAAATGAAGAAGCCCGAAAGCCCCATGCCTTCGCCGGAAGACGCACCGGCGGACTCTCCAGTCAAGGCTCCGGCTGCTGGTCCAGCCATTTTTCAAGCTCCGGTGTCCGCTCCGTCTTCCTCCGAGGTTGGCTACGGCCTGTACGATCGTGGCACGGGAAGCTACGAGTCGAAAGTCACCGTGAGCGACGTTGACGATAGCTTCGAGAACGAGATGCTGGCTGAAGAAGAACTCGACGGCAATGAGAGCACCCAGAAGGAGGAATACATCAACAACAACAATAACGAGAATGTGTATTCCAACGGTTACAACATGTACAGCAGCAAGAACAATGGCTACTCCCCGAGTTACGGCAGCAGCAACGGCTACGACAATGCGGACGAGAGGCAGGGGATGAGCGACACGAGATTCATGGAAAACGGTAAGTACTTCTACGATACTAACAGGGACGGCATCCGCAATGATCAGAATGCATTCGAGCAGACGGATGAGAAGCAGAGCACTTATTCGAAGCCAGATAGGGGGTCTTATGAGAGTGAGACTAGCCGTTATGATCCAAATTACTCGAAGTTTGTTTTCAACACCATGGAAGAGTACTACCAGAGCATGGGTTACCATCAGAACAGCCCTGAGGCGTATATTCCCTGAAAAGAGTTGGGCGCATAGATGACAGAGGTTGGAGAATTAGCAGCAACCTATGTATGGTCATTTATTTATGATGTTTTTGTTTTGTCCCTTTTTGTTTACAGTCCGAAATTGAAGACACCAGCAGGAGTGATGAAGCTCAGTTTGAGTGTTTGTCAGATTTTGTAGTGTTGCAACTTGCAAACGAGGTGAAAATGAAGGAAGAATAAGGATTCCATATCAATGCTATGGGTTTTACACCGGTTAATATGTAGTTGCTGCTTATAGTCACTTGTCTACCGTAGTACAAGGGCTTTAAATTGGGTGTGTAATACGTGTTTTCTTAAATTCCTCGGTAACTTCAGATTTGTTTCATACTTCTATGTATTTTTTTGTACAATAACAATTGCATTAAAACTATAACATTTCTAAAGTATGAGAGCGCAAGTACGTGAAGACAAATGATAAGGTGAAAAAACCTCTAAATATAGTACTTAATTTCACTAGTAATCTTGAGTTATATGTATGCTATTATAACAATATAACATTCTATTACAAAACTCTACTTTTCATAATTCTCAACTTACAATTAATAATTACACCTCATTTTAACTCGCCACTCAATGGTAATCGCAAACCATTTGTAGTATCCTGTCAAGCTCAAGAAACTGCGTATCTTAGAGTGATTCTTGGGTGCCTTCTAATTGGATATGACTTCCACCTTTGTTGGGTCTACCTTGACTCCATCTTTGTACACTATGTGCCCTAAGAACCCTACCTCCTGCAACCATAACACACTTGGAGAATTTTGCATATAAATGATTATTTCATAGTGTCTCCAAGGTGATAACCAGATGTTCTTCATGCTTCCGCCTAGTGCGTGAGTATATAAATATGTCATCTATAAATACCATCACAAACTTTTCTAAATGTGGCTGGAACACTTGGTTCATCAAATCCATGAAAGCTGCATGTGCATTCATCAGGCTAAAAGGCATCACCCTAAACTCAGTGTTCACATTGAGACCGAAAGGCAGTTTTAGAGATATTTTCTCTCGGATCCTGAGTTGGTGGTATCCTGACTGAAGGTCTATCTTAGACAATTAGGCTACTCCTTTTAGTTGGTTGAACAGGTCATCGATCCGTGGAAGTGGATACTTATTCTTTATGGTGACCTGGTTCAACTTCTGATAATCTATGCACAACCTCATGCTCCTGTCCTTTTTCTTTACAAATAGGACTGATGCACCCCATGGAGACTGACTAGGGCGTATGAAACCTTTCTCAAATAGCTCATCCAACTGCTCCTTCAACACCTTTAACTCTGATGGAGCCATGCGATAAGGGGCTTGGGATATGGGATGTGTTTCGGGGATTACCTCTATGGTAAATTCCAGTTTCGGCTCATGGATAATCTAGGTAATTCTTCTAGAAATATGTTCGGGTGGTGTTCAACTACTAGGATGCCTTTTGGTTCCTTTTCCTCTGACTTTCTGTTGATGATCATTGCCAAAAAAGCTTTACCACCTTTTTGTATCATCTTTGAAGAACTTATGTGGGACACTATTTGTACTTCTCATTTCCTTCAATCTCCTTGGAAACATAGTCCGAGTGTTTCGGAAGTGTGGAAAGTTATTACTTTCTTCCCACAGTCCATCTTGGCTTGATGGGTACTTAACCAATCTATTTCCAATATTATTTCTACTTACCTTAGAGGTAATGGGATCAAATCCGCCTCTAGTTTAACTCCTCCAATCATGATCTCACATCCTTTTAACTGTTTGTCCCTATTCAATACTTCTCCTAAGGGTGTGAGGATGTTGAGACTTTATTCTAGGGAGGGAAGTTCTAGGGAAAAACCTAGGATTAGATCTTCCTTGATGAAAGATCTCTCTAGTCCTGAATCAAAGAGGGCGTAAACTTTTCTTCCCCACAAGTGTATGTACCCTGATTGAAGAAACGCATGGTTTATAAGAAAAATTTATTTATTGAGTGAAAATCAAATTACAGGTTTTGTCTCAATCTTAGTTAGTGAGGTTTTGGGATGTACCCGCTACGGTACTAGGGTCTTTTCTAGCCTCTTCTTGGGTGAGGTTGTATACCCTAGCTGGTACCCTCGTTGTGGCGTTCTGCCTAGGAGTCCTTGGGTTCGCCTGGGATGGTCCAAGCGTATTCCGTTACTTATTCTCCCTAAGAGTGGGGCATTCCTTTGCAAAGTGCCCCACCTGCCCACATCCGAAACAAGATAAACAGGCTCCCTCATGGTATTTTTGGCATATAGGACAGCGTGGGTTTTCTTGTGGTAAGGTAGGGATCATTCTTCGTAGAGGTGGTGGCACGTCCTTCCTCTTTTGGAAACCCACCCTATTTCCCCATCTTGGACCATTTTATTCTTTCCATCCTCCATGACGACCTTGGCCCTTGTCCTCCTTCTAGTTAGCTTGCTTGATCTGATGGCGTTGGGTCTGCACCAGACGCTCACATTCGTAGGCCATAGTGATTATGATTGCTAGATCCATGGGGCATCCTAAAACTCCCATCCGGTCTCATATATCCATGTTGAGACCATCCACGAATCGTTGGCATATGTCCATAGGTCCGGATAGATCAGGGGCAAAGGGTCTTAACTCATTAAACTTAGTTTCATACTTTGAGATAGAGTTAAGCACTTGTCGAAGTCGGAGGAAATCTTGCTTCTTCTCATTAATCAGATGCGAAGTCATATACTCTCTATGTACCTCTCCTTGAATTATTCCCAGATGTTGGTGGTGGTATGCATGCTTCTAACATTGTCCCACCATCTTTTTACACTGGCCTCCAGGAAATATTCTACCAGGATCACCATGTCCTCTGGTGAAATTTTAACTATCCTCATGAGCTTCTTGATGCTGGTCAGCTAGTCCATAGCAGCTCCAGCATCCTTCTCTCCTAGGAAAGGCTTACATCCTAGTTGACAGAGAGTTTTGAGCTATTTGGGGATGTCAACTAGAGGGGGATTGTTAATAGGTGGTGGAGGAGATTGTACTTCCTCAAGCTCAGCTTGAGAGTTGGTGTCCACCTCAAGGGCGAGGTTAGGCCATCCAAACACTCGCGTGAGCTCCTCGTACAGTCTCTGATGTTCTAAGCTCAGTCCAGGCGGAACTGTCTGGGCTCCTCGGGGTGTTTCCAAAGGAAGGGGTTGCTGGACAGTGTCAGAAACTGCAGCTCTTGTTCTCTTAGTTCCTCTATTGGGAGCCATATGAAATTTTAAGATTTATTCCTCTTAGTTACTATGTTATATAGTCTTGTTAATGCATTCGAGGAAACATGCTTTGATACCACTAAAGTTGTCATGCCCCAACCCGGTTTGGTCAGATCCCTATGAGCAACCCGCCACTCCTTTTGGTCCATCAAGGATTTCACCCTTTCTAAAGCGCAAGGAGTAAGGCGTCCTTTTTCCTTTCTTTCCTAGAATAGCATTAAACAAAACTAAGTATTTTAAAACAAACAAACATGTTCCCTTATTGTTCAAGTTAGAAGGGTCTTTAAGAAGGATCATTCCTCGATTACTTGAAAAGGGTAAAAGGTAGGGGGTAAGTTCTACAACTTAGTGAGCGGGTGTTGGGAGTAAGTTTTTAAGAAAGCAACTTTATTTAAACCATGCCAATATTATCATTTCCTTTAAGGAGTATCTTTCCTCAAATTTTGATTTTTAATACCTTTTTCCCATTACCATATTAGGTGTGTTTCACAAACAACACATGCCTTTCATCAGGAAGGGTACACACATTCGCAGGTGCAACCCGTCCACTGCACCCACTTATAGCTCGGAGCGTCATTACTGGCCACCAAGATAGAAGTCTGTCCACTTCTACCCTAGGTCTGAGTGGATGTTCTCGACATTTGACCCTTAGACTCGAATGCCACTCAGTATCCACATGAGGACAGAGACCTCATCCCGACCCACCCCGGTCTCATGCGCAAGAAGCTACTCCGAGCTTTCCGACTAACTGGCACGATAAACTACCCTTATCTCCACCATGTTATCTAGTTGCCCTTAGGATCCATCACTACCTCTCTTGGGCGTCTTGATGGTCCTGTACCATAAGTGCATGCACAAACAATAGTTTTCACATGTAGCCATTATCTTTGGTGCCAATGGTCCAACGGCCCCGACCCTCAACCCGACCTATAGATGTTTGTCTAGGCCGGTCCGTCAACCTGTCCCTAATGCATTACTGCTAGCACATCGAGTATTGTCGGTCCTGACTCAGTACCATAACAAAATAATATAACAATTTCATTAGAAATTTCATGGCTTTCCTTTACTCAAATTTTTTAAGGCTCCTGCTCGTTCCCACTAGCCTTGGGCCCACTGCACGTGATTTTTCCAAAATCGGGCATTTAGCGCTATAAGTTCAAAAAGCAAGGCCTCTAGCCTACTTGAGCTATTCTAGCTCTCGTCTGGAAGGTATTCCAAATAGTTTAAGCAGTGGCACATACTAAGGGGTGAACACTTCTGACAAAAAGTATATTTTCACATCATCCCACCAACCGGATGTGATGATATCTCCACTTACAACCGGTAAGCGGGTTTCTCCTTTTCTCAAGGAAGTTCATCATACCAACTGGGTATGATTTTAAAGTCCCACTTTCAAGTGGTTTTTCATTTCTAAAGTGCTCACCAACCTAATAGAGTATGATGTAAATATGCCCACTTACTCGATGATCATTATGTATTCATCTCTAGTCGGTTTTCGACTCCACGCTAGCTTATCCTTGTTGGCGTTTTAGTCTCTTGTGTTGCTACATGATTTGGGCACCCTTATCAGTTAAACTTTGGCATAATAGCCATCGTTTTTCTCATGTATGAGCGTTTAGGCTCAAAATTGTTAGTTAATTGCACTTAGGTCCCTAAAGTTCATTTTCGACTTTAGGTCCATAATGTCAACTTTTCCCCAAATTGAGTCTCAAAGCTTCCAAAATTCTCTTTGAGTCCTCAATTTACTCAAAATTGTATAAGAGGCTCAAGTTTTCCAAATTTCCAATTTGGTTCCCAACTTTTCAAAATTTACAATTTTGCCCCTACTTTCCAAAAATTGCAATTTGACCCCAAATATTCTAAAAATTGACCAATTGGTCCATCAACATCTTTCTCATGGCCAATTGGCCTACAATTTTATGGAAATTGCAAAGAGGTCCCTTAATTTTCCAAAAATCCCAATTTTTCCCAAAATTCCCCCCCCCCCCCCTCCCCAATTTCTCCCCTTCAAACTGACTGAATTTGATTTTTTTGAAATTGGCCATTCAATCGATTTTATTTGCTCCAATTTAAGATATGGATCAGTTCCTACACTTCCATATAATTCAGTTGAGCTTTGAACCACATTATTTGGGTTGGAATTGAGTTCATAACGAGCTTCATTTGAAAATTGCTCGTAGAAAGAGAAAGCTTCGAAAGCATACTGTCGGAGGTGTAGTGGTCCGAGCTCTCAATTGGGGAAGGTAGCTATTGTCGTAAGGTTTATTCTAGAATCAAGAATTACTATAATTGACATCGATTCGAGGGAGAATTTCATCCGTGAAGTTTAGTTCTTTCTCTCTCTAACTCCGACCGAAAATGATAGAGGAGAGCTGAATTGGCTTACCTTTCAACTTTGTTGTAGTCGTGTGAGGATTGTGGGGGTGTCGGGAAGGCTTTGTTTGGCCGGAGGAGGGTTGAATATGGATAAATTCTGCTCGGCCAAAATAGGGCATCTTCAGTCCATCGGAGCTACTTCACTGTTTGATTCCACTAATGCTTCTCCGGCGGTCCTCAGGTTACAAGGAAGATACTATGAGGTTGCTGACTTCCCCTAGAGTTTGTAGGACCTGACCTTGCCTTCTTTGGATGAAAAAAATGCCTATATCGGAGCTCTAGTTCGAGCTTCACTAGAAAATGGAGCAGTTGAGAGAGAATTGAGATTTTATGTGTGTGGATGATGAATGGAGAGAAGCTCTTTATATAGGGAGCTCGGGGACCCTTTACTCGATAACTTTCCTTTTTGGTCGTACTTATCCTCGTCTTGAAACGGCCTAATCGAAGCCATTTTTCCTTCGCCAGCGTTATTCATTTTATGCCTTAATGAACATTGCTATCATCCTGAGGAAGTAGATGACACTGTTCCGAACCGAACGGGACCGGTTCGACCGGGTTCAATGCATAAATCGGTCGGTTCAGGCCTGATTCGACCAGTTTTCTCAAAATTAAAAATTTCTAAATTCTCGATTTTCTCTTTTGAAATGACAGGTTCTTTTCTCAGTTTTATTGACTAGAAAGGGATGGGGTTTACAGAGGAGTAAGATACTTGAGTATTGGATCAGTGTTTGCTAAGGAGGGAGGCATATGCAATTTTTACCTTTTCTTTGTTTGTCCTCTCTCATGGCCAAATCAGCCAATCTTCATTAAGCACTACTAGTATGAGAATGTTCTGAATAACGACCTCTTTCTATGCTAGGAGGAATGGATGGCGCCTCTCTAGCCTCCATGTGTGATTTTGTTGATCAATGAGTGAATAAACCCTAAGGTGGCATGACATCCATCCATGGAGTTGAGGGGATTGGCCAACATGTGCTCTTCCACTGATGAGACACAAGTATCACCACATACATGTATTTAACCCCATCTTCCACTTTTCATGTAAGACCCTCCTGCATATGTTATTTTCATGTGCATATGCTAGTCTAGAGCCATGAAGGTCTTGTCTCAAGAAGTTAGTTTGTTGAAACTAATGACCCTTTAAAACTTCACTACAAAGTGAGTTTGCATTGGTTAGAATTCTCCATGTTTTCATTAATATAGTAATGTTAAAGATGTGTGGGTCTTTGAAGCCCAATCCTACTTATTCTTTCATTCCTGTCAGTTTAGATTAGTTCACCCAATGCTTCTTTTGAGTTGTGTCATCTTGGCTCTACAAGAGCTTGGAGATGATGGAGTTGACATTATCGCTCCTCATTCGAGAAAGTAAAAATGAGCTCATAGTATAGTTCAGAATTGAATGTAATACAAATTTAATACGCACTTCAATTTTGCTTTAATAGAGATAATTTTTTCAAACTTTGTAGCTTTATTGTTATCTTATCATTTAGAAAATCCAGTGTTCTAGTCTTGTTTCACCCGTCCCCCAATTGATGGAAAGTTTGAATTATATATATTATGGATCTCATCTCCATTTGCAAAGAAGAAATAAGATTGAGTTGAGTTTTCTAATAAGTGTTGGGACTATAATAGATTGATAATTTACTGTTACTAATTCTATAACCCAACATATCACAATAGCCTTTAATTATTTTAAGAAATTTATTAATGTTAGCCCTTGTAGCCTCCATAAAGAATAATACATCATCAACAAAAAAAAGTATATGGGAAATTGTAGAACATACTTGACATTTTTAAGCCCATTAAATATTTCTTACAACACAATCCAACTAAATTGAGCGATAAAGCATCAACCATCATAACACAAAGGTAAGGTGAGAGTGAGTCTCCTTATCTTAGTCCTCGCTCCGGGTAAAAAGTCTCTCAGCATGTTCTATTGATGATCAACATATAAGATACTAAACAAATACAATACATAATCTAATTAGTGAAAATATTATTAAACTTTATTTTTCTAGATGAGGCTTTTTAATATATCCTACTCTATCTAATCATAAGTTTTCATCATATCAATCTTAAATCCACACCACTCTATCCACTCTGGTTTTTGTGTTTAATTTGTGAAAACACACATGGGCTACTAAGATATTATGTAACATTGTATGTAACATAAAGATTTCCAAAAATAAAACTTAAACCTAATTGGACCGGACACCGATTTTGGACTAGGAATAAAAACCCAAACTGGGAACGAAAACCCGAATCAGGATTTGATGTTGAAAATGAGAATGTGAACCCAAACTAAGAATTAAGATCAAATTAGATTAGCAAATAATGTCATGAACTAGAAAATTGAGATTTTAAAAAAAAGCTAGTTTTTGACAAATTGGGATTGGGATTTAGGGTTAAATTATCTAGGGGACCTCATAAGGTCAAGAAGGCAATTTAATTAAAATAAAAAATAAATAAATTAAGGGAGTTGAGTTACCTATATTCGAGTCAGGTCAATCTAACTCACAAAAGTTGCCCCTTGAACTTGCGACCTCGAGGTGGCTACACGTAACTAGTAGCCCCAAATTGGGAACACTCCAATTGAATTATTTTTTGACGAAATTTCTCACAACAAAATTTAGTGATAAGCTAACAACTCCCATAGCAGCCTCTCTATGAGAATAATTGAGTTTTCATCTACTCATTAGATTGAATTTTGCATCAAAAGTAATAAACCCGATACTGGAACCTCTCCTGACCACTAATGACCAAAAAAGCAATTCACCCTCACCCGTCCACCAAATGAGACAATCTTTGTATCAAAATGCTGCTAATGGACTCCTCTTGAGTTATGTGGGTGGACCTTGACTTGTAAGTGGCCGAAAAATGCCGCATGAGAGTAGTATTTTTGACTCTATTTTTGGGGACATAAAATCTATGTGTTGTCACCGCCCTGCGGTGTCATGCTTCCCCTCTACCTCCCACTAGGAAGGGTTGATCTCTAGCAAGTGGAGAATCATCTACTATGAGTCGATTTCCAATGGAGGGTCTATTCGAATCTATCTGATCATACCCAATTGATGCCCAAATTCTCCCAACTCTAGCGACCACTTGACTAGCCACCACCACATAATGACTCGCCTGGGCATTGGCTTCAAAAAGCATCAACTCATGCTAAATCTCCAACTGTCTTCGATGATAACTTTTTATAATTCCTCTAATACCCGTATTGTCTAGTTTTGGAAAATGATCAAATTGGGTTAGGGTAAGACACCTCACTTTTTCCCTGAGATCATAGGTGTATAATGAAAGTATTTGGAAAAGATTGGTGAAAATGGAAGTTTATTTGGTTGATTTTTAATGTTTAGGGACTAAAGTTAGAGATTAAAAAATTTGAGCCCAATTTGAAAAACATGGCAAAACTTGTGGAAATAGTCCCCAATAGTAGCCTAAAGGGTAGGTGGTAATTTTGGGTCAAATAAAGATGTCTAATGCGGGCAAAATAGTAATTTTTTAATAAAAAGTGACAAACTGGTAATTTTACAATTATAAGGACCTTATTGTGATTTTTGTAGAATAAATACCTAAGGACTAATTCGATTAGTTTTGGGAAACTTTTTAAATTGGATGGCATCACGTAAATGATAGTTGAATTGGGTTCACTGATATGTAAACAAAGCAAACCATACCTTAAGGGCATAATCGTAATTTTAAAAAATTATGGAACGATATGAGAAGTACTAAGATAAATCAAATCTAACACTGGTGATGTGATTTGGTTTGTGTAGAGTAATTCGACATACTATCTTATGAGTAGCACACTTCCTGAGACAATTAGAAATCCAATGGGATGAACAAGTTCTAGTTAAAATGGTGAGTAGATTTATAGACGGCGAATTTTATTTGGTCACTAGTGGTTCTTTACAAGTTTTACCTGAATATACATATATAAGAGTATAATTGAAAATTGTTATAAAAAAGGTCATATAGGCAAACTAAATTGAAATATATTATTGTGAAGAAATGAATTAAAAACCCTCATTTGAGGTTATAAGAGGAAATTGGGCTAAAACTCAAGTCATTTTTCATAACAGAAAGAAGCTAAGGGCAAACTTAATGGACACAAGAAAAATTGACCTAAGACCCATAATTATTATTAAAGGAAAAAAGGGCTAAGTCCTATTTGTTTTATAATTAGTGAATCACCAAAAAGAATATAAGTATTGAGGTCGGTCAATTAGTAAACTGAACCCCCGTGATTTTATGGATAATATGAACATTGAATAAATAAAGTTGTTCAAGAACATTAGTAGTGAGGACAATCAATTAGAAAACATCAGAAAAATCTCCCAAAAATTTTAAGCAGTTTCACACAATCAGAGGAGATCATTTCTAGAAAATGGTTTTCAAAGTTTAATGACGGTGTGCATCACCCCAACTAGGTGTGACGTAAAAAGTCTCACTTACAAGGTAACTGTGACGTGTTTGTCCTAGTTTGATTCTAATCTCAGATATGCCCCTCTACACAAGTACTCGTACAACCAGCTCCTAGGAATTGAGTCCTTAGTTATGCCTCATAATTAAGAATGTTCCCATCTGCACAAGTGATGTGTTCGTCCTAGTTCCTACATGGTTCGAGTATTCCCATAAGTACAGTTTGTCATAGAAGGCCCTTAATTATGCCTCATAGCAATTGAGTCCTTAGAGTTCAAAATTCTTGACTTTAGGTCCCTATTGCTCAAATTGTTTTTAAATCAGGTCTATATGGTTTCCAATGTCCCTCTTAGGTCTTTAATTTTCCAAAATTACCAATTGGTTCTTAATTTCTCCAAAATTACCAGTTGGTCCTTAATTTCAAAAAAATTACCAATTGGCCCTCAATTTCATCTAATTAGCCAATTGGATCTTAATTGGGAGTCAATTTCATGAAAGTCCCCCAATTTTCCTTGAATTACAATTTGGCCCCCAATTTTCCCAAAATTCCCAAATTGCCATTTGACCCTGAAAACTTGTTTCATTCAATTGACCACCCAAACTTGGGCAATTGTCCCAATTCATGATCAGAATCATCTTTCCTATGTCAACCTCATAATTTCAAGCTTTAAAAACATCATTTGGCTTATAAATAAGCTCAAATAAAGATTCATTGGAAAATAGTTCTAGAGAGAGAAAGCTTCGATTACTCACTGGTGAAGAGCTGACGATCGAAGCTTTTGATTCTAATGGATTGCTCCCTTCTTGGAGTTCCTTCCTGAATCAAACCACGCCTCAATTGGTGGCTAGAGAAATGGGAATTTCAAATTTTAAATTTCAGCAAAAGTGCACTATGAATAGTATTTTTCAGCGGAGGACGGGAGAGGGGACTTACCAATTCTGCTCAGTGAAGGTCAAGACACTTCTATGGGTGGTATAGAGGGCTTGGCTTAGTCGAAATCAGGTCATGGGTGGCTCGAATTGAACTCGAACATCTTTGGTTATAGATAGTCGAGGAGCAACGGTACTGTGCGAGCTCACTGACACTTCTTCGGTGATCCTCGTGCTGAACGGAGACTATAGTCATGTAGTTGACTTCTTCTAGATTCCATGGAATCCAAATCTACTTCAGAGTGTAAGAATGTGCCCAAGTCAGAGCTCTAGTTTCAGCTTCATCGGGAAATTGATCGCTTCTTCTTCTTTGAGCGTTTGAGGGATGATGAGCATTAATGGAAGGGAGCTCGGAGAATAACAAACCTATCCATTCATCAATCACTCAACCTCAATTGCTTCATTTACAACTAAAAACGGAGCCATTTATTGGTCGCGGGATTTTCGGTGGCTAACCTATCGCCCTTCTCTCCTCTCATATGACAAGTTGAAGACAACATTGTTCTACACGTGTGGACGTGCCACATGGCACCTCGTGATTAGCTGGCTTTGCTGACGCGACTTCCTACTCAATAGCCTATTTAACCTTTGACTCATTGACCGAACATGTGGTAGCCTCCCATTGGTTGTTCACGTCTACGTGGCTATTGACTATTGACTATGATATGTGTGACTCTCCTAATGGTTGGTCGTTACTAACGTGGGTTTCCTTTTTTGACCGTTGACCAAGTACACATGTCACGCTCTGATTGGTCAATGCTTCCAAGTGCTAATTGACCAGCTGATTGGGTGTGCTTTGCCATGTGTCACACGTTGATTGGTCATGCCTGCTGACTAGGTGCTGACCTAGTAGCAATCTATTGGCCGGTCCAGTCTGACCGAGTTTGGTGACCCAAAAATGAAAATCGGTTGGTTTAGGCCCAATTCAACCGATTTTCCAAAAATTAAAAATTTATAAATTCATTTTCTATCTAATAGTGGCTTTAATTTCCCAATTTGATATTTTTAAGCCACCTAGAAAAATGAATTGTTAAATCAGTTCTTCACAGTTTGATCTGGTTCAAGTCTGGTTCACCCTAAACCGGTCCGGTTTTCACCTCAAATCACTTCATGGTTCCTTTCTATGCTATTTATGTGTTTCTTGGCCACTTGAAATGTCAAATTTCTTAGTTCCAACTCCTCTTTATCATTTTTTGTTCACTTAATTTCTCAGTTTACTCTCAAAAATTTCTAGTTTCCTTTGCTGGTTGCTTAGTCTAAGAGGACGGGGTTTACAACTCACCCCACCTTTTAGGAGTTTTGTCCCCAAAACTAGTCGTGTATCTTTCCCATAGGGAATGGTTTCCTTATATGTCAATTTGCGATTCGCTATGATATGATACTGTGGGGTACGTCCCTATCTTTATTGCATCTATGTTGGGCATCCTATATACCTATCCACCCTTGTGCTTCTTTCCTTTCCAGGTCTTGGGTGTCTATTGTCCTACATTGCTCCTTGAATCCCCTTCTTTCTTTATTATGACTCATGTTCATTTCAAGCCTTTCATTCAACCTCATCATGCTTATGTAAACGATTCTTCCTCGTATAAGTCGCGCCTCTCTCGAGGGCTTGTCCTAGATATCTGCTCCCAACTTACTAGTCCTTTATGGATCATAGGACTATGTCCCTTTTCCCCATCTAGTAGTGTTCCTCAACTATCGTTAATGTTAATTTGGACTTCCGAGTACTGAGTTCTTCCACTTCATTCCTTAACTGGTATTCCCATACTCTCCTTCTCACGTCGTTAGAGTATTTCACTATTCGTTTCCGGTTCGTGTGTCTCTTCCATTCCTATAGTTTTCCTTATTTACTCTTCCTTCACCAACCTCCTTATTGGCTATTCCCGATTCAACCATCAAGTTTTCTAGTCACCTCTTGACTTAACGTCATGCTTGGGATTTCCTCCACGTCCTTCCTATGCAATGGTGTCCTTACTTAAGGGTTTTCGTTCTCCAATCCCTCCTTACTCGCTCATGACCCTTTCACGGTTCTTCATTTCGAATTTATTTCCTCAAGGTCTACTTATTGACTCCTAGGACCCGCTTAGAGGATTTTCTTTCATTGGTCGAATCCTCTACTCTCTTACTTCAGATCAACGATTTCCACCTATGAACTCACAAACGAGGTCACACACACATGAAATAGGGTCAATCAAGGGACTAAGCTTAGGGGGAGGGGGGGGGGAGGGGGGGGGGGAGGGGGGGGGGAGGGGAGGGGTAGGGAAGGGGGAGGGGGGGGGGGGGAGGGGAGGGTTAGGGAAGGGGGAGGGAGGGAGGGAGGGGGGAGGGAGGGGGGAGGTGGGGGAGGAGGGGGGAGGGAGGGGAATGGAGGGAGGGGGGAGGGGGGGAGGTGGGGGAGGAGGGGGGAGGGAGGAGGGAGGGGAATGGAGGGAGGGGGGAGGGGGGGAGGTGGGTGGAGTCGGGAACCACTACCCCCTTATTATGTGTCCTTATGGTTATGGGACCCTAGAGTAAGTTTATGACTCCCTTTTTATGTCATCCTTCTTGTTTAGCCTTTTTCTTTGGAAGTCTTGCAAGCACATTCTTCGTATCCCATTACAAGTTTACCTCCTTAGGGAAGAATTCAGATCCATTCATTCTGAGGCTTCTTATTTGTTTTAAGCATTTCTTCCATCTTTCCTTCTCTGATAGTTGTCATGTCCACTCTTCCTTTCTTAACCTAAGTTTAAATCCTATTCTCTCATGAGGATTAGTTAGTTACTTGCCTTGTCCCTTATTACTCTTGTTGCTAATTGGCTTTGTGCAATTATCTGCTCACGTCCATTTAGCCTAAGTATATTTCCTGCCTTGGTTTAGTGCACAAGTAATCTTTAGTAATTCCTTTCCCTTTTTCTTAGGCCATTGTTTTAATCTCCTTGGTCATCTCATGGTTACTAGACGTTCCCTAGTTTTAGGTCCATCTGTAATCTCACCTAACCTCTCTTCCCTTTGTCTATGATGGGTGGTTCCTTCTTTGTTGGTCTTTATCTCTATATATTGTCCCTGGGCCTTCCTTATCATGCACCCCCTTCCTCCATTGTTTTTTACGTTTTGCTGATTTTTTGGCCTTCTTCAACCCTCTTGTCTTCCTTTTGTGATGGAATCATCTTTTCTATCGTGGATCAAGACTTCCAATATTTTCAGTAGGAGTTCTTGATAACTCGTCTTTAGGGGAAAGGTTATTGGATATTTAAAAATTTTGACATAAAGAAATTTTTATTTATCAAAGAAAAATTTTCTTGCCGAAATCGGCTTATTACATGCACTCGCCATACTCCTATCCTAATCCTTTTTGGTCATTGATTGAGAATCCAACTTAGACTTATTTCGAGACTCCTTGTCTGATGGTTATGAGGATGACGACCTAATATATATGTCTTTTCACACCCCTTGTATGGGTTCATGCTAGGTTCCCTGGAACAGGATTAGATGGTGTTGTAGTGTGTCCAACAAGCATTGACTTGAGAGTTACTTTGAGCCCACACCTCTCTAGAACCACATCTTCACACTCGTAGGCATGTCTCATCATGTTTGTGGGTTCAGGGCTCACTCGGATGGGTGGGAGCTTATGAAAAACCCTCACATAGTTTGCATATGCTTCCCATTAATTCTTCTAGGCCTCCTCTTGTGTCGGGGTTCTTTCTGGCTATTGTAGTGCTGGGGGAGGTGTTAGGTCCCTCTAAGGAGGTGTAGGCTCTTCTTTCTCTTAGAGAGAGTTTTTCTAGTTGATTATCTTTATTAATTCTTCATAGAGTGCCCTATAATTCATGTCCATGTCCTTCGGTGGAGCTCCTTTGAGCTCGGATGTTCCCTTGCTACTTTTCTTACTCGAGGCGGTGACCTTTTTCTTAGAGTCATTATTCCTAAAAGGTAAATAGACTCTATTTAATTTCATATTATATAGTCTTGATAATAAATTTGAGTGAACATGCTCTGATACCACTCAAGTTGTCACCCCCCGACCTGGTTTGGTCAGAACCCTATGAGAAACCCGCTACTCCCTTTGGTTTAGGAAGAGTTATTACTCCCAAAAACTGCGAGAAGTCAGTCGTAACTTCCATACTTATTCCCTCTAATAACATTATACATAACTACAAATACATTAAGAAGAAATTACCTAGATTTTTGGTGTATCAATTCCCTAATGAATTTATCTTCCTTCCTGAAAAGGGTAAAAAGGAGGGGGTGAGTTTCTACATGTCAATGAGTGGGTATTAGAGTAATTTTTCAAAACACTATTTATAATTTCTTTCATTTGGTTAATAAAATTTTTCAATTTCCCATTTCTCGGGATGTACTTAGCAAACAATCACACGCCCTTTATCATAAAGGGTTTAAACGTTCGCGAGATGGGGTTACGTCGACTGCACCCACTTGTGGATCGGAACATCTTTACCATCCACCTGATAGAAGTCCTTGACTTCTACCCAGAGTCTGAGTGGACATTAATCATCCAACCCTCAGACCCAAATATACTTCATGTCCACTATGTGGGACGAGACCTCTCCTAAACCTGCCTCGGTCTTAGTGCGTAGGAAGCTACTTCGAGCTTCGTGACTCACTAGACGACAAAAATGCTCTTATTTCATCATGGTCGTCCAACAGCCCTTAAAACCAACACTACCCCCAACTGAGCGTCTCCATGGTTCCGTATCACAATGCATGCACAAACAAGAGTCTTAGGATTTTAATACATTATCTTTGGTGCTACTGGCATAATGACCCCGACTCTCGGCTTTGGCTTCATTGATGATAGCCCAACAGGTTTGTCATCTTGGCCTCAGCTCAACAACTACTAGCCCATCGAGTTTGTCGGTCCGGATTTGGCATAGTGGCAATTCAAACAATTAGCCAATTTTGAAAGTTTTCTTGGCTCTTTAATCCTATTTGTTTACAGGTTCAAGACCATTCCACTGGCCTTGGGCCCACTTCACGAGTGTTCAAAGCTAGGCCTTAGACTCCATAAGTTCAAAGAAAATCAAGGCCTCTAGCCTGTTGGAGATGTCCCAACTCTCATTGGAAAAATCTCTAAAAAATTTTAAGTAGTTTCACACAGTTAGGGGAGATCATTTCTAGAAAATAATTTTGAAAGTTTAAAGAAAGTGTGTATCACCCCAACTCGGTAAAACATAAAAAGTCTCACTCACCCAGTAAATTTGACATGTTCATCCCAATTAGATTCCAATCTCGAATGTACCCCTCTACACAATTACTCATATAACCAGCTCCTAAATGGTTCGAGTACTCCCATAAGTATAGTTTGGCATAGAAGGCCCATAATTATGCCTCATAGAAATTGAGTCCTTAGAGTTCAAAATCTTGAGTTTAGGTCCCTATTGCTCAAATTGTTTTAAATTAGGTCTCTAAGACTTCTAATATCCCTCTTAGGTCCTTAATTTTTCAAAATTACCAAGTGGTACTTAATTTCTCCAAAATTACCAATTGGTCCTCAATTTCAAAAAATTTCCAATTGGCCCCCAATTTCATCCAATTAGCCAATTGGACCTCAATTTGGAGTTAATTTCATGAAAATCCCCCAATTTTCCTTGAATTACAATTCGCTCCCCAATTTTTCCAAAATTCCCAAATTGCCCAATTTTTCCAAAAAATTACCATTTGACCCTGAAAACTTGTTTCATTCAATTGACCACCCAATCTTGGGCAATTGTCCCCATTCATGATCAAAATCATCTTCCCTATATCTCTCTCATCATTTCAAGCTTTAAAACACTTCATTCAGCTTAGAAATGAGCTCAAACGAAGCTTCATCATAAAATAGTTCTAGAGAGAAAAGCTTCGATTACTCATAGGTGAAGAGCTGACGATCAAAGCTTTCGATTTTAATGGATTTCTCTCTTTTTGGAGGTCCTTCTTTAACCAAACCACACCTTAATTAGTGGCCAGAGCAGCGAAGGAGACTTACCAATTCATCTCAGGAAAGGTTGTGACACTTCTATGGGTGGTATAGGGGGCTTGGCTTGGCTAGAATCGGGTCGTGAGTGGCTCAAATTGAACTCGAACAGCCCAGGTTGAAGATTGCCAAGGAGAGACGGAACTGTGTGAGCTCACCGGCATTTCTCCGGTGATCCTCGAGCTGAACGAAGACTGTTGTTGTGTAGATGACTTCTTTTGGATTCCAAGGAATCCAAATTTGACTTCGGAGTTTGGTGACCCGGAAACGAAAATCGGTCGGTTTAGGCCTGATTCGACCGGTTTTCCAAAAGTGAAAAATTTTTAAATTCATCTAAATTCATTTTGTATCCAATGGTGGCTTCAATTTCCCAATTTGATTTTTTAAGCCACCTAGAAAAAGAAATTATTAAATCAATTCTTTAGGCTTCAATTCGGTTCAAGTTCGGTTCACACTGAACAGGTCCGATTTTCACCTCAAATCTCTTAATGGTTCATTTCCATGATATTTAGGTGTTTCTTCGCCACTTGAAATTTCAAATTTCCCAGTTTTCCCCTCATTTATCACTTTTAGTTCACTTAATTTCTTTGTTTACTCTCGAAAATTTCCAGTTTCCTTTCTTGGTTCCTTAGTCTCAGGGAACGGGGTTTACAAGACCCCTCCACCTCGAGACCCAAGACAAACCTAGGCCTAAGAAGAGGCTGAAAGGAGCTTCTGGGGAGCCTATGCCTATGTGAACATGTCACACCTCGACCCGGTTTGGTCGAATACCCGTGATCAACCCGCCACTCTCCCGATCTATTAAAGGGTTTCCCCTTATTGTAAACCATAAAGAGTAAGGTGTCCTTTAACCTGCACCTTTTCTAGGAATAGCATAATCAAAACTGCATGAAATTTAAAACTTTACATACCTGTCTTACAGGCATCTTAGTTGACGGTCTTTAAGGGTAGACTTTTTGGGATTTCCTGAAAAGGATATAAGGGAGGGGGTGAGTACAACTACTCAGTGAATGGGTTTTTAAAAGCTTTTAACTTTTAAGAAAATAATTATTATTGGAGTGTGCCAGACTCCTTTATTTTCAAAAATCCATTTATTTAAAAATTTGGGTTTTTCCACAATTTCTTAGTTACCAGTGTGTCATCACCCAACACCCACCCTTCATCATGAAAGTTACACATATTCACAAGTCAGTATCACTATTGAACCCGCTAGTGGCTTCGGAGCGACTTTTCCAGCCACCCTGATAGAAGTACGACCGCTTCTACCCTGGGAATGAGTGGATGTATGTGACATCCGACCCATAATCCTGAAATCACTTCTTCGTGTCCATATGAGGACAAAGACCTCATCCTGTTCCCACCCCGGTCTCATGCGCTTAGTGCTACTCCAGATTTCACATAGACACTTAGAACGACGAACTGCCCTTATATCCACCAGGTCGTTCAGTGCCCTTAGGACGCATCATTACCCCTCATGGGCGTCTTGATGATCCCGTACTCACAGTGCATGCACAAACAATGTTTTCTTATATTGCCATGTAATCTGTGGTGCCACTGGTCCAACGGCCTCGACTATTAACTCAACCCATTAATGTCGTGAATTCCACTAGACGGGTTTTTGGTATTCATGCGAGCTTGTCCTTGCTTGCTTTCCCGGTACTTCATATTCCTACACAATATGAACATCTTGGTTCGTTATCCTTCAGTCTAATTGACTTCATTCATTCCAAATGAATGAGAAAGTCAAATTTTCATTTATTTGCAGTTAGGTCCATAAAGTTATTTCTCTTTAAGTCCCTAATGCTAGTTTTTCCTAAAATTGAGTCCCGAAACTTCTAAAATTTATCATAGGACCTCAATTTATTCCATTTCATAAAAAGGCGATTAATTTCCCAAATTTTCAATTTGTCCCTCCAATTTTTCCAAAATTACCATTTTGCCCTTCTTTTACAAAATGGTAAGTTTTGCCCCAAAAATTCTAAAAGTTCTCAATTGGTCCTCCAACATTATTTTCATGCCCTATTGGCCCTCAATTTCATAAAATTTCATTTTGGTCCTTCGAATTTCAAAAATACCCAAATTTCCCCCCAATTTCAACTCTTCAACACTGCCGAATTTGATTTCTTCAAATTGACCGATTAAACACTTCTAATTGTTAAAATTGGAGTTGAAATGGAGTTCCTACATGTTCATACGATTCTAAGAAACTTTAAATCATAGATTTTAATGCCGGAACGAGCTCAAACGGAGCTTTGCCTGAAAGCTTCGATTTCTCACCGATGAGGGCACGGTAGTTCGAGCTTTCGATCTGGGTAGATAGCTCTCATCTAGAGGTTCATTTTAGAATAAAGAATCGCATCAATTGATGCCGAATTAAGTTAGAATTTCATCACTGAAATTCTCCTAGTTCTCTTTCTAGCACCGGCCGAAAATTGCAGAGGGGAACCGAATTGGCTTACCTTTCAGTCCTAATTCAGCCATGGGAGGGCTAAGAAAGTGTTGGGAAGGCTTGATTTTGCCTGAGAATGGCTCAAAATGGCTGATTTCAACTCGGCCAAAACAGGGCAGCTTTGGTCCGCCGGAGCAACTTCATTGTTTCATCACGCCAGCGTCTCGTCGACGACTCTCGAAGTGAACGGAGACTTCATACGTGTAGTTGACTTCTCCCCGATTCTAAAGAACCCAACCTTGCCTTGTTTGGTTCAGAAAAGACCCCACGTCGGAGCTCTGGTTCGAACTTCACCAAAAAATGGAGCAGTTGAGAGAGAATGGAGTTTTCAGGTGTGGAGAGGATGAATGGGGAGGGGCTCTTTATATAGGGAGCTTGGAGACCCATTGGCACCGTTATTGCTGACATTGAAGATGTGAAACGCCCCGAATAGAAGTGTTTCTTCTTCATCAGTGTTTCTTCAGTTTCCCGGCGAGTGAACAGTGTTGTCATCTTGAGGAAGAAGATGACACTGTTCCGAACCGGGTTCAAAGATTAAACTGGCCGGTTCACCCCCCATTCAATCGAGTTTTTCAAATCTAAAAATTTCTAAATTCATCTAAATTCATTCTCTATGGTGGCCTCAAATCTCCAATTTGATTTATTTAAGCCATATAGAAAATTGAATTTAGGATTCAGTTCAATAGTGGTTCAAACCGATCTAAACCAGTTCTAATCTGGTTCACCTGAACCGGTTTGGTTTTCATCCCCAATTCCTTCACAAGTCAATTTCCATGTCTTTTGTGACTCCTTGGGTCACTGAGGGTCCATAAAATTCTCGGTTTACCATCTCTTTATTGATTCTGGTTCATAAACCGGCTTGGTCCTTAAACTGGTTCAATCTGGTTCGGGTCTAGTTCACCCGAACCGGTCTGGTTTTTTTTCTCCCACTTTGTTCTAAGGTTCCTTCGCAAAGTTTATGAATTTCTTTGTAGTATAATTAGTTTAATTCCTTTATTTTGCCTGATCTCTATCGGTTCCAGTTCATGAACCGACTTGTTCATAAACTGGTTCAATCTTGTTGGACCTGGTTCATCCAAACCGGTCTAATTTTCTTCTTCCAATTCATCCTAAGGTTCTTTTCCATAGTATTTTGAACTCTTTGGATCACTTGGGAGTTGTAAATTCCCAAATTGCCCATTCACAAATGATCGGGTTTGTCAACCGGTTCAGTTTTCTCACTCAGTTTGACCGGTTCCCTTCCCAATTTTCCTTAGCTCAAAAGGGCGGGGTTTACAACTCTCCCCTCCTTTTAGGAGTTTTGTCCCCAAAACTTAGTTAACAACCTTGCATGAGCAATCATTTCCTTTGATGCCCCTTTGGTGATTGCTTAAGATAAAAACTTTTCTCTCGTCCTTGAAATTAGTCCCTTTTACAACCTTCACTTAAGAAATTCCTTTTCCTTTATATTATTTACTCCCTCCATGGAGTTTTTCATAACTAGACATACCTTACCTGAGGGTATGTTCTTTGATTTTATCTCTCTCTTTGCTTAGAGCAACATTCTTCCCCTTGAGGTTTTGTACTCATGATTGGGAATTCCAAGATAACTAACCATTTTCGTGTCTTCTTAACCGGTTGATCATTGAAACCTAAGCTCGTCATCCTATAGAGCATTTTGTACTTATTTCCATGGATTTCTTTATCACCACCTTTTCATCCCATTTCGACTCTTCCTCCATTCGTTGTCTATTATAACTTCGGTCCAAATTGTTATATTTGACCTCGTCATGCTTATTAGCCGACTCTTCCTTACTTTAAGTCATATTCTTCTCGAGTTGTTGGGCTTACATGCCCTTACAGCATGGCATTTTTTAGGACCCATCTCTGTCCATTTGATTTTTAGATCATCTCCTGAAGTGTCTCTCTTAGCTTTTAGATCTTTTAGGGATCGTATAACTTCATTCCTCTTTTCTTTTGATAGTATTCCTCAACTATCCTTTTTTCTTTTACCATTATTAACTCCACTTACTCAATTGTGTTGGTTCTCCTTACCCAATCGTTCCTTTTCGACTTCCTTATTGAGTATTTTCGGTTCCAATTAATTAAATTCCCAGATGTTTTACCGATATGCTAGGTTTCATCCTTTCTTAGATCCATCATCATCCCCAATGATATCCTCTACTCATGGGTTTTCCTTTGGCCTTAATCCCCTCTAATTTGTTCGCAACAATTTCACAATTCTTTATTTTTCTGGTCCAATCGTCTAAGTAGCTGTATCACTCGTTCTTCATGCCCATCCTATTGTCAATTATAGAGTGTAGTCTTTACTACATCTCATTCCTTCTTAGGGTTTTGTTCATTCTATTTGGCTGTCCGTCATTATTAGTTTTCCTCTTTCTACTTGGTTCTCTTGTTCCCTCCAAACAGGTCAGCCTGGGCCATTACCATACTTCCTTCCTTGGAAACATTTCCTAATTAAGGGTTGGTTCCTTTCACTCCACATTGTGTCCATCCACCCATCAATAATTCCTTTAGTTTAATTTCCTTCTTAGGATCTCATTTTTCCTTGGTACTCGACCTTTTCCATCTCAACCAACATTTTATTTGTGAGCTTATTGTTCCTTCTATTTCGGTTGGTTCCATTTCCTCTCAATTGAGATACACATGTCTTTTCGGGGCTTCCTTCCTTTGTAGAATTCTTTCCCTTTCTCTGGACATTCCTTTTTACATTTGTTTTGGGGGATTTCTACTCTTGATGTTGTCTTCTCTTGTTTATGTTTATCCCCCAGGTCTTGCAGGACATCTTTTATACTCTATTCGCATCCTTATTCATACCCAATACCTATCTATTTCCTTAGGGAGTGTACAAATCTTCCTTGTTTCAAGATTTCTTGATCATTTTGTGAGAAGTTTGCCTATTTCCTTCTTGACTTGAGTTTGGTTGTTAATTTGGCCTTTTGGTCCCTTTAATTCTTCCATTTTCCCCCCAACTTCAACTCTTCAACACTGTCGAATTTGATTTCATCAAATTGACTGATCAAACACTTCTAATTGTTGAAATTGGAGTTGAAATGGAGTTCCTACAGGTTCATATGATTCTAAGGAACTTTAAATCATAGATTTTAATGCAGGAACGAGCTCAAACGGAGCTTCGCCGGAAAACATACTGTAGAGAGAGAAAACTTCCATTTCTCACTGGTGAGGGCACGACGGTCCGAGCTTTCGATCTGGGCAGATAGCTCTCATCTATAGGTTCATCCTAGAATCAAGAATCGCATCAATTGATGCCGGATTGAGTAAGAATTTCATCATTGAAATTTTGTCGGTTCTCTCTCTAGCACCGGCCGGAAATTACAGAGGGGAGCCGAATTGGCTTACCATTCAGTCCAAATTCGGCTGTGGGAGGGTTGAGGAAGTGATGGGAAGGCTTGGTTTGGCCTGAGCAGGGCTCGAAATAGCCGATTTCAACTTAGCCGAAACAGGGTAGCTTCGGTCTGCCGAAGCAACTTCACTATTTTATCACGCCGGCGACTCTCTAAGTGAATGGAGACTACAAATGTGTAGATGGGTTCTCCCCGGTTCTAAGGAAACTGACCTCACCTTGTTTGGCTTAGAAAAGACCTGATGTCAGAGCTCTAGTTCAAGCTTCACCGAAAAATGGAGCAGTTGAGAGAGAATGGAGTTTTTAGGTGTGGAGAGGATGAATGGGGAGGGGCACTTTATACAGGGAGCTTGGAGACCCGTTGGCCGTCCGTTTGACATCATTATTGCTGACATTGAAGATCTGAAATGCCCCGAATAGAAGTGTTTCTTTAGTTTCCCGGTGAGTGAACACTGCTATCATCTTTCGGAAGAAAATGACACTGTTCCGAACCAGATTGGACCGGTCTGAACTAGGTTCAAAGCTTAAACCAGATGGTTCACCCCCCATTTGATCTAGTTTTTCAAATCTAAAAATTTCTAAATTCATTCTCTATCCAATGGTGGCCTCAAATCTCCAATTTGAATTATTTAAGCCATTTAGAAAAATGAATTTAGGATTCAGTTCAATAGTGGTTCAAACCTGTCCGAATTGGTTCGAATCCGGTTCACCTGAACCGATTTGGTTTTCATCCCCAATTCCTTCACAAGTCCATTTCCATGTCTTTTGTGACTCATTGGGTCACTTAGGGTCCATAAAATTCCCGGTTTACCATCTCTTTATTGATTCCAGTTTATAAACCGGCTTGGTCCTTAAACCAGTTCAGGTCTGGTTAACCTGAACCAGTCTGGTTTTCTCTCCCACTTTGTTCTAAGATTCCTTCCCAAGGTTTATGAATTTCTTTGGACTATAATGGAGTTGAATTCCTTTGTTTAGCCTAATCTCTATCGGTTTTGACTCATGAACCGTCTCGGTTCATAAACCAGTTCAATGCTATTGGACCCGGTTCATCCAAACCGGTCAAATTTTCCTCTTCCAATTCGTGCTAAGGTTCTTTTCCATAGTATTTTGAACTCTTTGGATCACCCGAGAGTTGTAAATTCCCAAATTGCCCGTTCACAAATGATCGGGTTTGAGGCAACCTATGTATTAAGCCATAGTTGAGGCAAGTTCAATTAATGAGAATCGATGAAAAGGGAGTAAAGCCATGAAAAGTATGAAATAGGAAGATCATTAGTACTAGCAAGCCATATGAAGAGATAGACAGAAAGAAGTCAGGAGTAACACTATGTCTTGGGAGTCTCAAGTTCTTGAATGAAAGGTCAAAACTTGACCTATAAGATACTTCTGGACAAGGAAGTCTAGAAGCCCCAAATTTTTAAGAGGAACGCTAGTAGGAATAAGGACCAAGTACTGGAATGTACTCATGATAATCAAAGAGGGATTATTCCCAAAGAAGTGGGTAAATTTGATGGTGACATCAAAGGATGTCGTAATATCGGGTGGATCAGACAACAATAAGAACAAATTTAGAAAAAATATTTCTAAAGTTGTGAAATAAGGAGCACTAGGGACAAGAAGAAAAGTAGTAGACCCAAGTTAAGAAATGATTATTAGGATGAAGGAGGATGGATTAGCCCACCCAAGCCTAATGAAGCTCAAAATAGCAGGACATAGCACGAAACACCCATAATGAGGACACGAAAATGAGAATTTCCTTGGATAGAAGATTGAAAGGGAAACTTCAAAGTCATAAAAAAGTGGTATAAGGATATGAAGTGGGAGGACCTTAAAGGAGTAGTAAAAAATTCGGATGGAACCTCCAAAGATGAATGTCTCGAATCTAAAGTTTGAGGGTAGAAAATGGGACCAACAAAAAAAAGGAAGAACCCCAAGATAAGCCAAGTGATTATATGGTAGTAGAAGGAAGACAATAGTGACGGAGTCATGAACAAGTAATGTCACGCCATGGCCCGGTTGGGCCGGGTTTGATGGACAACCCCCCACTCTCTCGAACCTGAAGGAGAGCTCCTCAAGGCCAAGAGGGTCAGGCGTATTACCTGTCATACGTTTTTGGATAACATTTAACAAAACTTAAATGTTTAAATTTGTGTACTTGGTTTTGGGTCTAAGGGGAAAAATCGGCGCAATTATGTTCCTTCTTGAAAATGTTTAGAAGGAGGGGGTGAGTTTGACAACTTAATGAGCAGGATAAAATTTTTTTCTGAAGGCTTAATCTATCAATTTTAGTTATTTGATAATTCAACTTAGTTATATTTTGGGTTTCTCAAATCAACAACCACCCTCCTATTATAGGAGGGATTATGCATTTGCAGAACGGTTCTCGATCGTGCTACTTGTGGACCGAAACGCCTTTACCATTCACCTTGATACATGGATGCTGCCTCTATCCAGTGTTTGTGCGAACATCAATAGTCCGACCCCAAACTCAAGTATCTCCACTAGGTCCTCTCCACGGGACGAGACTCATTCCCCCTACTGCCCTGGTCTCCATGCAGAGGAAGTCCTCGACTTCACGACCTACTAAACGACGATACTGCCCTTATGCTCCCTGGATCATCCAGCAGTCCTTGGGTCCCATCACTACCTCATGCCAGGTGTCCTGATGGCCCGAACATCACGGTGCATGCACAATCAATAAGTTATTTAAGTTATAACCATTATCTTTAGCCCTCTCGCACAACGGTCTGTCAGCTTGGCTTCAGCCTCACCACACATATTGCCCCAACAGGTTCGACGGCCTAGCTTCAGCAGAGCAATGGTTCGGCCCAACAAGCTCGACAACTCAGCTTGGCTCGATGGGTATCACACAAGTTCCCATTATTTAGATCTTTTGGCCTCGTGTATCACATGACTGTTTTAGATGGGTTCGTGCCACCGGCCTTGGGCCCACTAGCATCTCGAGCCTAAGCTCAAAATTAGCTCTCAAATGATTTAAGCGGAGTCATCTAGTCAGGAGATGCTAATTCTGAGAAAACTATTTTTCAAAGCTTAAACCATCATTCCAACCGGAAAGGATGTTATAGTGGTTCCCACGCACCCGGTGATTGTGGCGGTGTCGCACTAGTGGAGTCAGGCCTCGCGGTCTCTCTTCCAGAAGTATGCGCTTGAATAGTCAGTCCCTACATGGCACAAATGTCTTCGTTAGGATATTGAACTAAGGAATCGCACTTCTTGGCGTATTTGTGTACAAGTCTTCATATTTGGCATTAATTGCACTTTCGCCCCCAAGGTTTGTGCATTTATCTTTACGTCCTCAATTGTCCCCTTTTTCCTTAATTCGGCCCCTAAATTTTCTAATTATCCCTTTAGGTCCTTAATTTTATCAATACTGCCCTTGGGTTCCTCCATTTTTTGAAACTGCCATTTAGCCCCAACTTTACCAAAATTACAATTTGACCATAACTTTTTAAATTTTATAATTTGGTCCTCTATTTGATCTAATTTGTCCAATGGACCCTCAATTGGATAGGAATTGCATAAAAGACCCTCAATTTTTTCAAATTGCCATTTGGTTCCCAATTTTCAACAAATTCCCAATTTGCACAAACTTTTCAAAATTTACATTTTGGTCCCAAATCACAATTTCGTTCAATTGACCCCTAAAACTTGGTTAATTGTCCTCATTCTTGATTTAAATCATCTCCTCTATATTTTTCTCATCATTTCAAGCTTTGAATCGCTCAATTTGCCTAAAAAATGAGCTCAAATGGAGCTTCGCTAGAAAATGTAACCTAGAGAGAGAAAGCTTCGATATCTTACCGGTAAGGGTCTAGCGATTGGAGCTTGGGTTATCAGCATGTTGCTCTCCCTTCAATTGTTGACATGAGCAGTGTGAATTTTTGTGTTATAGTTTTTAAAGAATTCGACCATGCACAGTGTTTTTAGGCGAAGGGTGGCGAAGGGAGCTTACTTGCTTAGCTTAGAGGGAGATCGGGGCACCTCTAGGTGGGGCGTAAGGGGTCTAGCTTGGCCGCAATTGGCCGAGGGAAGGCTCGAACTGGGTCGTAGGGGGCTGGCGGGTTTCCGACTGAGGAGTGGCAGCACTGTTTGAGCTTCCTCGCTCCTCCTTGTAAAGGACTTCCTCCTAATTCTAACGACACCCAATGTGGCTTCGGAGGTCAAGAAAAGACCCGTTGTTGGAGCTCTAGTTTGCAGCTCACTGGAAAACATACTCTTCTTCTTCGCTTGATTGTGGGATGCTAAGAATGGATGAGGGGATACTCTTTATATAGGGAGGTCAGCAACTGCTCAGGCTACCGGCCGGCATAAGACTCGGCCGCCGGAGACCTGGAGCATTTTTCAAGTCGCTAGAGACTCTAACTTTTCCGGTGACTCCCTCCCTCTCTCTTCTTTGTCAGCGTTTGAAGGTTTAAGACGATGATGTGGCTGTCATGCCACATGGTGCACGGTGATTGGTCGGTTTTTCTAACTTGTAATGTCAGCTCGACTATCGCGTCAACTGTTGACCTGTTGACCGAACATGTGGCAGCCTTTCATTGGCTGCTCGTATATGTATGGCATGCTGATGGGGCGCCAACTATCCAATGACTAGACACATGGTAACCTCCCATCGGCTAACCGTGTCTACGTGGCAGTTGACGTGGTACTAGCTGGCCGTTGACCGTTGACTAGTTTGTTAACTATTGACCGGTCTGGTCGGACCGTTGACTGGTCCAGTCCGACCAGGTTCGTGATCTGAATTTTGAAAATTTGTTCGTTCAGGTCCGGTTTAACCAGTTTTCAAAAGTTTAAAATTTTCTAAATTCATCTTAATATTTCCTATCTAATGGTGGTCTCAATTTTCCAATTTGACATTTTTAAGCCACATAGAAAAATGAATTTGTGAACCGGTTCACTATGGTTCATGCCAATTCTAGTCCAGTTCACCCTGAACCAGTTCGGTTTTCTCTTCAATTTCACTTCCTGGTTCTTCCTTGAAGTTTTTGTGAAATTTTGGTCACTTGGGATTTTCCAAATTAGCTATTTTTCGTTCATTAAATGGCTCGATTCTTCATGTATAATTTATACCGGTTCTTTTTCCAGTTTCCTTTGGTCTAGTTAGATGGGTTTTATAGGTAAGGATGGACTTGGGAGTGGAGATCCTTAGGATGCCATCCAACATGAGGAAGGGCGCGAGGGAGGAAAATCTAGAGTAGGTCAGTAGACTAAGCGTGAGGCGATCGGGAAACCCAATAGTGGGAACTAGGGATGACCAATAAGAAGGTGGATAAAGGACGAGTGAATAAGAAAACCAACCATTCAAGAAAGGCATAACGTCTAAGTAAAGGAAATTGAAATGTGTGGAAGGGATGCGTGGCAGTTGAAGCCACCATTAGTTGGAGAAATAAATTAGATGAATTTAGAAATTTTTAATTTTAAGAGAACCGGTCAAATCGGGCCTAAACCGGCCGATTTCCAAATTTGGGTCACCAAACCTAGTTTGACCAGACCAGTCAACGGTCCAGTCGGTCAATGGACTGCTTCTAGGTCAACGCCCAATTAGCAAGAGTGACCAATCATCAGGCAACACGTGGCAAAACACGTCTTGTCAACACCTAGTCAGTGCCTGGAAAAGCTGATCAATCAGAGTGCGACACGTGTACTCGGTCAATGGTTAGAGGATTAAATCCACCTCAGGAATGACCAACCAATAGGAGAGTCACGTGGATGGTCAACGAGTCAAAGGGTGATTTGGACACTGAGTTAGATGCCATGTCAAAAAAGCCAGCCAATCACAGAGTGCCACATGGCAGTTCGCACGTGCAAAGCTCACACGTGCATCACAGTGTCCCCTCAACCTTGGGCACATGAACAAACCGTGTGTGTCAGAAAGAGACCAAGTCTTCGACACCCGAAGAATTCACCACCACCATCAGAATAGGGCGAGTCCAACGTTGGTCGGAACCCTGTCAGTTGCCGAGACCTCTATATAAGGAGCACCTCCTCACTTGGACTCTTCATCACTCGAGCAGCTCCAGAAGGTAGACAACTCCATGTTCTAGTAAGGCACATACTAGAGCTCTGACAAGGGGACTTTTTGAGACCTTAATAGGCAAATTTGGTGTCCCTAAAATTGGGAGGAGGTCTTCTACCTCACTATAGTCCCCACTCAGCTTGAAGACCACCAGAGGGGCATTAGGAGGCTTGCACAGTACATTTGCTCTAGCGATCGTAGAACAGTTGAATTACATCAAGCCTAATTTTGGTCAATCCTAACCTCCTCCAGTAAAACCAGCCTTCCCCCAGCTCTTCTCGACTAACACCCAACCTCCTTGAAGCTCAAGGGTAAGTCCAATCTGCCTACTCTTGTCGGAATAGTAAAATACTAGATAGAGAAAATGTCCAAGGCTACACTAATCGAATTCTCCATGCTCATGACACCAATTGAAAGAGTTCTAGAAAGACCATCGCGGTTAGCACAAGATTCCCAAATCGAAAACTTTAGCAATCGGGTCCTATCTGGTAAGATTCTGAAGCTTTGTATCTCTAGGACCAGTTTTCCGATAAAGCTCTATTATAGCTCAAAACTTAGTCAAATTTTGAAATTCAAAGTTTAGGATGATCATAGGGAATTAGGGGAATCGATTAGCAGTATGATAGGGGAAATTAATAGAGATTAGATGGTCAATTGGAGGAGACAATAAATTAGGGGTCAAAATGCAAATTTTGGGAAATTATGGCAATTTGGGGATTTTTGAAAATTTAGGTGCTGAATTGAAATTAATGGGAAACTTAGGACTTGAGTGAAAATGAGAAAACCTTAGGGACTTAATTGAGAAAAAAGGGGTGTCGGGGGCCTAAATGCAAAAAATTCAGAAATTAGGAACCTAAATACAATTTAGGCAAAATTGAAGGGCATATATGTGAGAATGAGGTCTTACCTACCACATCCCCTTAAGTGATTTCTTAGATCCTATAGAAACTGAGTGTTCGAGTACTTGTGCGGTGGAGCACATCGCGGATTGGAAACTAGCCAGGACGAACATGTCCCAATTATCGGATGAGTAGAAACTTCTAGCATCAGTACTAATTGAGATGATGGTCATGCTTTTAAATTTGAAAACTATTTTTCTAGAATTAGACTCCCTTGACTACGTGAACCTGCTCAAACAATTTGGGAGCTATTTCTAGGGTGAGCTAGAATTGCTCCCAATGGGCCCAAGGCCAATGAGCACGTGTTTAGGCCCATTGAAAATCGTGGAGTAATGAGCCTACAAAATTTTTAATAATGAACAACTTGTGTGCTATTGCTAATATGAACAACTTGTGTGCTATTAATAATCGTAGAGTAATGAGCTCAATTCGGACCCAAATGACGTGGTTTAAAGCTCAATTGAATATTATGGAAGTGTAGGAATTAATCCATACCTTTAATTGACAAAATAACCTCGATTGAATGGTCAATTAGATGAAATAAATTCAAGTTTCAAATGGGGGAAATTGGGAAAAATTTTGGGGATTTCATAAAATTGAGGGACCAAAGTGCAATTTCCCAAAATTGAGGGCCAATTGGCCCTGAAAAAATGTTGAAGACCAATTGGTCAATTTTTTAAAATAATTGGGGTCAAATTGCCATTTTTGTAAAGTAGGAACAAAATAGTAATTTTTGAAAAGTTGGGGACCAAATTAGAAATTTGGGAAGCTTAAACCCCTTAAGTGATTTTGAGTCAATTGAGCATCCAAAGTTAATTTTAGAAAGTTTCGGAACTCAATTTGGGGAAAAGCTAAAGTGCCCGATTTTGGAAAATCACATACAGTGGGCTCAAGGCCAATTGGCACGAGCAGGAGCTCATAAATAAACATGATGATAAGCCATGAAAATTCTTAATGAATGAATTATGTGATTTTTCCATGATACCAAGATAGGACCGACATACTCGATAGCCTAGCGGTAGTGCGACAAGACCAGGTCGACGGACCGGTCCAAACAAATAGTTACAAGTCGAGTTGATGGTCGGGATCATTGGACCAATGGCACCAAAGATAAATGGCTTTGTGGAAAACTTTTTTTTGTGCATGCACTTGAGGTTCTGGACTATTAAGACACCCAAGAGGGGTAGTGATGCATCCTAAGGGCTACTGGACGACGTGGTGGAGATAAGGGTCGTTTGTCGTGCCAGGAGTCAGGAAAGCTCGACGTAGCATCATGCACATGAGACCGAGGTAGGGTTGGGATGAGGTCTCTGTCCCCATACAGACATGGTGGGTGTAGTGGACGTGCCACAAGTGGGTGTAGTGGACATGTTGTCCTGCAAATATGTGATTCCCTTCCTGATGAAGGGCGTGTGTTGACTGTTAAACACACCTGATATGGAAATGAGGATAAATGGTTTTGAATAACCGGGAATTTAAGGAAAAAATATTTGCGAAAGAAAATAAGGAGTCTGGCACACTTCAATTAAAGATGTTTTGAATACTCTCTCTCAACACACATTCACTAAGTTGTCAAACTCATCCCCCTCTCTTTACCCCTTTTCAGGTAACCTAGAGAAAACCTACTTAAAGACCTTCCGATAGTTGAACCTGCAAGACAGATATGTAAGGTTAATATATTTAGTTTTGATTAATGTTATTACATGAAAGGTACAGGTAAAAAGGATACCTTACTCCTCACGGTTTAGAGAAGGGGAAAACCCTTAATAAATTGGGAGAGTGGCGGGTTGTTCATGGGGATCCGACCAAACTAGTTCGGGGCGTGACAGCTACCGAGCCAAGGCCAGATTATTGAGCTTGTTGGGCTAGAAGCTACCACGTTGAAGCTAGGTCATGAAACCTGTTAGGCTAGTGGACTTGGGGCAAAATTTGGGCCAATAGACTGTAGGGTCGGTAGGCCAAAGATAAAGGTCTAATTAAAAGACTTATGGTTGTGCATGCTAACATATGAAACCATCAAGTCGCACGGTATGGGGTAGTGGCGGTTCCACGGGCTATCGGATGACCCAAGGAGAATAAGGCCAGTATGTCGTCCAGGGAGTCAAGAAGTTCATGGAGTTTCATGTGCATTGAGACTGAGGTCAAAGAGGGAGAGGTCTCATCCCACATTTTGCAAACACGGAGTATAATGTGGATTTGAGGGTCGGGTAATTGATGGCCACTCAGACTCTTGGTAGAAGTCATGAACTTCTACAAGGGTGGTCAGTAAAGACATTCCGGACCACTAGTGGAGTTGTCGAAGACTGCTCTGCAACCAAGTGAACCCTTTTTTGATAAAAGAGCGAATGTTGGATGAAAAATAACATTGGAATAAAAAATGCTTGACTAAAACTATGATATAGAAATTTCCTCTCACTAAGACTTGATCTCATTCCTCTCCCTTAAACTCCGTTAAGGAAAGACCGTGCTAAATAGAGTCAAAGCCCGAGGGAAGAGTCGAACCTCCAAGGTATATCCTATTTTACGATGTCTTGAAAATATTGTTATGAAAAATGTATGTACCGGTATGCATTTACCCTTTTTGAATCATCTTAGTAGTGATACCATTGTGGCTCAAGGAAGGGTGACGGGTTGATCACAAAGCCCCGACCAAACCGGGTCATTGTGTGACAAGACGCGTCACTATACAACATACACTCTCCCATGATTGGATCCGGTAAGGCTAGTACCGTGGCTAATGTTAATTTAGACTTTAATTCCTCAAAAGAACCCTCTCACTTTCCATCCCATTTGTACTTCGCTTGTTTCCTTGTTAGACATGTCAATAATGCATCTATCTTGGAAAAGTGTTCCACAAATTTTCGACAGTACCCTGCTAAACCTAATAAGCTATGAATTTTGGTCGGATTAGTTAGGGCATTCTAGTTTGATATTACTTCTATCTTAGCTGGGTCTACCTTAACACCTTTATAGACAATATGTCCTAGAAATCCCACTTCTTGTAGCCAAAAGTCACATTTGGAAAACTTGGCATAAAGTTCATTTTCCTTCAGAGCTCTCAAGGTAGTATCCAAATGTTCTTCATGTTTCTTCTTAGTTTGTGAGTATATAAGAATGTTTTCAATGAATACTATCACGAACTTATCCAAGTAAGGATGAAACATTTGGTTCATTAGGTCCATAAATGTTGTGGGAACATTGGTTAATCCAAATGGCATCACCCTAAACTCGTAATGCCCATACCTTGACCAAAAAGTTGTCTTATGGATATCTTCTTCTTCGATCTTAAGTTGATGATACTTGGATCGTAGATCTATTTTTTGAAAAGTAGGTGGCTCCTTTGAGTTGATCAAATAAATCATCAATTGTGGGTAGAGAATTTTTGTTCTTGATGATTAATCGATTCAACTTCTGGTAATCAATACATAGTCTCATGCTTTCGTCCTTTTTCTTCACAAATAATACTGGTGCAGCCCACGGAGACTGGCTTGATCGTATAAAGTGTTTCTCCAATAATTCATCCAATTGCTAATTTAACTACTATAGTTCTGTTGGGGCCATTTGGTAAGGGGCTTGCAAGATGGGATGGGTCCCGAGAATCACTTCTATAGTAAATTTTAATTGACGATATGGGGGTAACTTAGGTAATTCCTTTGGAAACACTTCATGGTAGTATCTCACAATTGAAATTTGTTCAAGTTTCTTTCTCTCAAGAGTCTTATTGTAAATGAATTCCAAAAATTCTTTGCACCCTTTTCGTATCAAGTTCTGAGCTTGAATATAGGATACCAAATTGATCACATTCCTACACTTATCTCCAAAAAATATTGCTCCTTCAAATCTTGGGGAATGAAATGTTACTATCTTTTTTTGACAGTTGACTCTTGTAAGTTGTAGGGATAACAGTCCATTCCTAAAAACTCTTTCACTTCTTTTAGGGGTGGAGGAATTAAGTTTGCTTCCAAGTCCTTCCCCATGATTTCCACTCTACATCCTTTGAGGACTTTGTTTCTCACCAATTCTTCTCATAGGGGTGTGCGAATGTTTAGGGCTGGACTTAATAAGACGGAGTCCTTAGGAATTGCTTGGCTTACTGATTCTGTGACAAAAGATCGTTCAACACCAGAGTCGATAAGGGCAAAGATTTTTCTACCAAATATTTTGACATATCCTAATTAAAAGATAAAGGCATGTCAAATGGGGAAATATTGTAATTTTATTGAACTTTGAGACATGTACATTCCTCATAAGGGTTATAATCCATATACTGAAAATATCTTATTCGATAAGGGGTCGGGAGGTACCCGTTACAACACTAGGATCTTTGTGTGCTTCCTCTTGCGTGAGGTTGTAAACTCTTGTTGGTATCCTTGGTGTTGGGTTGACTCCTCTTCCTCCCCCTTCTTGTCATCTTACATTGGTTGGTGTGGCATCTAATGGTGTTGGTACCACATTCCTTGGTGGTACTAGACAATTCTTTGCATAATGTCACAACTGTCCACATCAATAACAGGTTACTTCCATACATGTACCATCGTGGTTTCTTCTACATCTTGGACATTAGGGAATCTATCTTTGAGGATTCTTATATCTCCATATTTTTTTAGTTTAGGAAGTTCCATTCATTCCTCCACACTTGGCTCGAGTTCTTTATGGGCCCCTTTTCAAAATTTGGAGAAATTTCTCATCTCTTAGGAATGGTAATTTCAATCTTCTTGTGTCATGCTAATAATGGCTGTCGAGTTAGTAGGTCTCCCAAGCACTCTCACTCTATCTCGTATGTCTAAGTTGAGACCATCCATGAATTGTTTTACAAATGTTGGCCAGTCTAGCCAAATTTGGGGCAAAAGGTCTCACCTCAATGAAGCAAGTTTTGAACTCGGAGATGGTATTTGGGCCTTGACGGAGTCGAAAGAACTCCTGCTTCTTCTCGTTTCTCAAATGGGGAGCTAGGGGTTCATCTATAAATCTCCTCTCAAACAGTTCCCATGAGGGTATGGTAGTGGTGAGGTTTCTTACCTTCTCCTACCATCTTTTGGCACTCCCTTCCATGAAGAATTCATCCATGGTCACCATTTCCTCTATGGGAATTCTGATTAATCCTATAAACCTCTTGCTACTAGTGAGCTAATCTTGCTACTAGTGAAGTTAAAGAGTCGCATTTTAAATGACCAACACACAACCACAAAGAATGTGTGGTATACAAGTTTAAAGGAAATACTAGATGGTGGAGATGACCCTCCATGAAATGAGAAATATGGGTAAAAAATACCAAGAATAGTAACCGGAGAAACCCATACCTTGACACTAAGATGAGATTCCTTGACCTAATAAAAAAATAATGGAGGCAAACTTTTATGAACCAGTGGAACCCTAGAGAACATTTTCCTTAATGGATATTAAGGAATAATGGGTCACATTGCATCTCAAGTAATTCAAGTGGAATGAAGAGGCAAGTGTGGGAAGTATAAAGTAATACTTCGAAAATATAAAGTCCTTTGAATAAGGATTGATTTATAAGTGAGTAAATCAAAATATAACTGTGAGATGGTTATGAACAAATACACCAATACAAGAGTGTAGCTATGTGGAAAATGGGTCTCGTTGATTAGGATGTCTTAGTGTGCTATGTCATGGATGAAAAAAGAACAAGTGAATAAAAGTATATGGTCTGGTGGACCCAAGGGATACTACGGTATCTAGACAAAATAACCCATAAAGTAATGTGGGGAGAAATTAGAAGAGTGATGGAGGCAAGAGTTAGTGGAAATCTGCTAAACTTTCTAAGGACCTTCATTGGTTAAAAAGGTACCAAACGAAAAGTCTTCAAGGACAAGAACGACTGAGACTCGCTGGAATAGACAGTTGAGTATTTGAATAGAAATCACAATCAACTGTGAGAATAACCTATAAGCATATCACAACGGTGAATAAGTAAGGAATAACCTTACCAAGGAACTTGAGGTATAACTATAGAGAAGACCACGAATGGTCACAAAGGTTGTATTATTTAAATAGAAATCACAATCAACTGTGAGAATAACCTTTAAGCATATCACAATGGTGAATAAGTAAGGAATAACCTTACCAAGGAACTTGAGGTATAACTATAGAGAAGACCACGAATGGTCACAAAGGTTGTATTACATAAGCCTATAGGGTGGAGAACTATATGCAACCAAAGTTACAAAGGTTGTGTTATATAAGCCTATAGAGCGGAGAACTATAGGCAAGAAAAGTGACAAAGGTTGTGTTACATAAGCCTATAGGGGTGGAGAACTATAGGGAAGAAGTGAGGTAATTAAGTCTCAAATAATAAGGTATTTACATTTAATAGATGTAACTTTTTATTAATTACAATTAGGCACTTAAGTTTTGCCTTATTTCTAATTAGGTCCCTAAGATTCATAAATCTTCCCTTTGGGTCCCCAATTTCTCATTATTTCCAATTGAGTTCTTGATTTATCAATAATTGCAACAAAATCCCCAATTTTCTAAAATTACAATTTAGTCCCCAAACTTTCAAATTTTTCAATTTAGTCCTCCAACTTTAACTATCATCAATTTGATCTTAAACCTTCCCAATTAAATCTTAAAATGATTCTAATCATCTTCTCTATGTCCCTAGGATCATTTCAAGCTTTGAACCATCCAATTTGGCATTGAAATTATCTTAAATGGAGGTTCGTCAAAAAATTGTTCTAAAGAAAGAAAGATTTGATTACATACAAGTGAGGGACCGGTGGTGCTTGGAGCTTTATGCCAAAAGATTGCTCTCTTCTTAGGAATCCTTCCTAGATCAAATCATGCCTCAATTGATGGCCTCAACAGTGTGAATTCATCGATTTAAGCTTCAGTTAAAACATAATATGAATAGTAATTTTTGGCGAATGGTAGTTGTGGGGACTTACCACGACGGTTGTAGGGAAGGAATGGACTCCACTAGGGAAGGTCTAGAGGGCTTGGTTTGGTCATGGATGGCTTGAGAATAGCTCAAGTTGAGCTTGAGGTTCTCTGGTTCTAGACAGTCGAGGAAGCAATGGTACTATGCGAGCTGACCAACACTTCTCCGGTGATTCTCAATGAAATTGGAGAGTGTAGTAATGTAGAGGACTTCTGTAGGAATCAATGAACCCAAATTCATCTTATGAGGTGAACAAATATTCCCAAGTCGAAACTCTAGTTCACAAGTGATTGAAAAAAGGAGCAGTTCATCTTTTTTGAGCTTTCGAGAGATGAAGATTATGAATGGAGGGGAGCTATTTATATAGGAAGCTTAGGGTTTGTCATTCCTATCCAGACAACCATTGACTGACTATTAACTCTCTAATTTACTCCATTGTCGAAAAGGTTTAATGGTTGTCAAAGTTATGGTGACCTTCGACCTCCTTCTCTATTCATTTGTCATAAGGAAGAAGATGATATTGTGTGCATGCTTATGAGCTTTGCAAATGTGAACTACGATGTGGCACACTGTGATAGGTTGGCATTGTTGATGCAACGTCTTACTCAACATCTGAGTCATTTGTTGACCTGTTGACTTGCCACATGGTGACCTCCCATTGGTCACTCTATCCTACGTGGTAGTTGATCGAATTTGTTCATCCAATGACCATGCCACATGGTATCCTTTTATTGGTTGATTAAAATTCATCAATTTCCATATGACACATTATGTCATTGCCACATGTCCTTCTCTAATTCGTTATGGCCATTCGGCATGGCCTTGCCTTGTGTTGACTCCTAATTGGTAAAGCTTTCTCGGACATCCTTGTTAGTCACTCACCTAGCATCCTTGCCATGTGTCAACCTCTCATTGGCCAACCGTGTTAACGGGGATTTTCCTCAGCCTGTTGATTGAGGACATGTGTTATGCTCCCATTGGTCAGTTTTAAATGGAGTACATTTTCTTGATCCGGCCATTGACTAAGGACATGTGTCATGCTCTCATTGGTCAGTGCTTTTAGACGTTGACCTAGCGGCTAATGAGGCATACTTTGCCACGCGTAATGCATCTACATGTCGTTGACCTGGCATGTAGTTCGTTGACCCGGCTAGACCGTTGACCAATTCAATTGAACCAGGTTCAATGAGCCGAAATAAAAAATCAACCAATTCAGTCCCGATTCAACCGAATTTCTAAAAATTAAGAATTTTCTAAATTTATCTAAATTCATTTTATATATAATGGTGACTTCAATATCTCAAATTAACATTTTAAGTCAACTCTAAAAATGAATCTTTGAATTGATTCTCCTCTTTTCATTCTAGTTCAACCCAGTTCGGATCTAGTTCATCCTAAATTGTTTCGGTTCTCACATCCAATTTGCAATATGATCCTTTTCTTGATTTTTAGATCTTCATTGATCAATTGCTATCACTTAAGTTCCTATTTTAAATTATCTACACCAATTCCGGTTCACTTTAAATCTTAGTTTTCTTTCCAAATATTTTGGTTTTTCTTGTTTTGAGAAACAGGATTTACAAAAGCTACTTAAGAAAAAATTGCTAGTTGAAAAAAAAATTAATCATATACTAGAAGAGGGTTTAATTGCTAGATCGTGATAGGGTGGTTATAACAAGGGGAGATAAGGGAAGCGTTCTCTAACTCGAGATGAATTACGGGTAATTATAATCCATGAGATGTATTAGACCCTAAAGGAATAATAAAAGGAAAGGCCATCCATAATGGTTAAGTGCAAAATAGTACTTATGTAGGTAATTTGTAATGATACGCAATTACTCGGGATATTAGTTTTATTATGAGATATCCATGGATATCAGGATGTAATAAATGAGAGAGTACATGGGTAACCGAAAGGGTGATCTACAACGTAGGATATTTAAAAGGGACCTTAAATAATAACGACTCCATAATGGGTCTTATAGGGAAGGAAGTACGTTCCCGAAGGAATGTGGAAAACAAAAAAGGGGGAAAAGGGAAAAAAGGGAAAAGAAAAAAAAAGAAAATTAAGAAAAAAAAAGGAAAAGAAGAGAAAATAAGAAAAGAAAAGTTTCCACAAGTGAAGATAAATGACAAGGCTAAATAGAATAAAAATATGGGTCAAGAGGGAGGTTTATATATTAACGAGAATGGAATACGGTAATACTATTTGGTGGTATAAAACAAATCGTATGAAATTGAGGAGATGGAAAAATCAAGTGAAATAAGAGGTGAGAATCCTTGGAAAACAATTAAATTTTGAGAACAAAACTCCTAAAATGAGGGGAGTAGTTGTAATATCGGAACAAATGGAACTCGGGTTAAGCCCAAGTGAACTGAAAATCAAATGTAAATTGGGAATAGAATCCTAAACTAAAATAAAAACCCTAAATCGGGAAATGGGATCAAAAATTAAAAATAAGAACCAAAATTGGGAACAATATTCTAGACTCGAGATAGGATCGAAAATCGAGAATGGAATCTCGATTTAGAGACAAAAGCCAAAATTAGGAACGGGACCTCGAGCCAGGAATGGAACCCGAGTTGGGATTTGGAAAGTTAAATTTTGATCATAACACAATGATGGAAATGGGATAGAAAACCCAATGTCTGGAATAGGGATCCGATTGGATTTATGATCAGGTTCCTGGGCACGAAACCAAGGTTTTGGGGAAAGTCGATTTCCACCTGAATAGGGCTGGGATTTAGAACTTAATTACTTAAAGGATCCAAAACAACAAAATGGTAATTTAAAGGTACAAAATGGAAATAAAAAAAGGGAAGTAGGGTTCGATAGGACCGAGTTGGGTCGACCCGACTCCCCACGAGCCACCAAGCACTAACCTCAAGTTTCTCTTGCACCGCTTCAAGACGTGGCTCTAATTAACTCAATTTTTTTTTATTAAATTAAGTGTTACAAATTATAGAGATCACTTAGGAACTAAGCTAGTGGCTTCCCTATGGTGTTAATTGCATTAACTCCACATGGATAGTACAGATTTGTCATTCAAACTTGAAAATCACGTCCTTGGGCTGCTCCCCGATCTCCAAACAGTTAAATGAGTAATTCTCTCTTGTATGATCACCAAATGTGGTGATCTTGATGTCAAACTGATGGTAATTGAGTCCTCTAGATATGCAAGATGGGCCCTGACCTTGTAGTAGCAAAAAAGGCTGCAAAATGGTCATGTTGGTCGACCTCAATTTTGGATAGCAAGATCAACCGATGCTAACGGCCCTTTCAAGTTCCAATTCTCCATCCTCCGACCACCACTCCAGCGACCATCAAGGCCAAAGTAACAGTATTCTTCCCCTCTACACCTCCATTATTAGGGCCAACCTTTGGCAAAGGAGAAATTGGTCGGTAGGAGCCAATTTCCATTTGTGGGTCTATCGAGTTCAGCTCGATCACGGCAAATCGACGGCCAAATTTTCCTAACTCCAGTGACAACTTGGTTGGACACCACCATAGAAAGTTTACCTAGACCTTATCTACAAAATGCCTATGCATCGGCCACCTACGGTGAGAATTTCTAACAATACCCTCTCTTGCTCGGTTTCGACCAATTTTGGAAAATGGCCAAATTCGATTGTGGTTGGTCCGAATAAAGCCCCCCACTACTTCCATGAGCCATTAGAAGTATGATAATATTAAATGGGGGTAACTTGTGAATTTAGAAGTTTATTTTATTTGAATTCCAAAGCTTATGGACTAAATTACAATAATAAAAAATTTGGGGCCAAATTGTAAAATGGAAAAAATGTGGAAAATGTCACTAGAAGTAGTCTAAGGGGCTTAGAGGTGATTTTAAGACATATAAAGATGTCTAAAGTCATTTTCGGGAATTCAAAGGCAAAAATATAAATATAGTGTAAAAGAGTGGCAAAATGGTAATTTTGCTCTAATAAGGGGAAAATGGTCAATTATGCCCAAAGGGATATCAAATAGTTCATTTTGAACTATTAAGGGTAAAATCATAATTTTACCAAGGAAAATAAGTAAAAATAAATATTTTTGCATGTAAGGTAAAAATGGTAATTTTCCCATTTTAGGAACCAAAATATAATTAATACATTTGTAAACCCTGTCCCTTTACAGATAAGAAAACCGGGAAAAGAACCAGTTAGATAGAGAAAGGGGAAAATGGGAAAATTGAAAAATCACAAGTGACTCAAAAAGTCATAAAAACATGGAAAAGAACCTTGGAACAAATGGGAAGCGAAAACTAGATTGGTTCAGGTCGAACCGGTTTGAACCATACTTGAACTGGTTTCTAAAATCATTTTTCTTGGTGGCTTAAAATGTTCAAAATTGGGAAATTGGAGCCACCGTTAGATATAGAATAAATTTATATTAATTTAGAAATTTTTAATTTTGAGAAAATTAATTGAATCGGGCTTGAATCGGCCGATTTACGCCACTGAACCTGGTCGGACCAGTCCGGTTCGGTTCGGAACAGTGCCATCTTTTTCCTCAAGATGACAGCACTGTTCATTAATGCAGAAAACATATATCTCTGGTGAAGATAAAACCGCTCCGTTTAGGTCATTTCAAGGTGAGGATAAGCTCGACCAAAATGAAAAGTGGTCGGGCAGAGGATCTTCGAGCTCCCTATATAAAGAGCTCCTCTCCATTCATCCTCCACACACCTCAAAATCTCTATTCTCTCTCAACTACTCCATTTTTCGATGAAGCTCGAACAAGAGCTCCAACATAGGCATTTTTCTCAGCCTCAGAAGGAAAGGTCAGGTCGTATAGACTCTGGAGGAAGTTAGCTACCTGAAATCAACCTCCTTTCGACCCAAGGACTGCATGAGAAACACCGACGGAATCAAAAAGTGAAGTAGCTCCAAAGGACCAATGCTGCACTATTTTAGCCAAGCTGAATTTGGCCAAATTTAGCCCTCCTCTGGCCAAACCAAGCCTTCCTAATACCCCACAGCCCTCACACGGCCTCAACAGAGCTAAAAGGTAAGCCAACTCCGCCCTTCTCAATCGTTGCCGGTCAGAGTTAGAGAGAGAATGTGCAAAACTTTACTGATAAAATTCACCCACAATTAGACATCAATTGTCACGCCCCGACCCAGTTTGGTCAGAGTACGTGATCAACCCGCCACCCTTTCTTGGATCATTCGGGTATACCTACCCTTACTTTAAGTTGGGGGTAGGAAGCGTACCTTGAGTGCCTAAGCACGTCAAGGACCTTTCTGTTAGGGTATGATCCTGAAAAGGGGGTGAGAGAGGGGGTGAGTAAAATACTCAGTGAGGCAAACTACTATAACGTTTTCTTAATTTCATTGTTCATTAAATTTTTCTGTTGTCGTTATTCAAGCATTTCACACGATTAGTTATCGGTAACCACCCTACTATCATAGAAGGGATCACACATTCACCGAATAGTTCTCTACCATGCCACTTGTGGACCGAAGCGCATTTTCCATCCACCCTCATAGAGGGATACTTCCTATACCCGGGGTTTGAGTGGACATCAATAGTCCGACACATCAAACCCCCAATTACTTTCTTGTGTCTGCTCAGTGGGACAAGACCTCATTTCCCCTACTACCTCGGTCTTCATGCGCAGGAAGCTCATAAGCTTCATGACCTATTGTGTAAACCCCGCACATTTGAGTTAAGGAAAACCGGGAAAAGAACCAGTCAAACCGAATAAGAAAAAAAAATCGATTTACATTTGGGAATAAGCAATATGAAAATTTACAACTTTCGGTTGATCCAAAGGATTTATTAAACATTGGAAAAGAAACTTAAGACAAACTAGAAAACAAAAACCAAATTGGTTCAAGTGAACTAGATTCCATAAGAACTTCAAAGTTAACTAGATCCCATTTCATTCTCCTCACACCTGAACACTTCTCCCTCTCTCTCTCTACTGCTCCATTTCCTAGTAAAGCTTGAACCAGAGCTTCGACTTGAACAAAGGTCGAGCTCTTTAGAACAGGGGAGAAGACAACAATCTGATAGCAAACTCCAGTCAATCCGAGAATCGTTGAAGAAGCACCGACATGATGGAATAGTGAAGCAACTTCGGCGGACCGAAGCTGCCCTATTTCGGCCAACCTGAAATCAGCCATTTCAAGCCCTCCTTAGGCCAAACCAAACCCTCCCAACACTTCCTCAGCCTTTCCACGGCCGAATTAGGACCGAAAGGTAAGCCAATTCGGCTCCCCTTTATAATTTTCGATCGGTGCTAGAGAGAGAGTCGACCGAATTTCAATGACGAAATTCTAATCCAATTCTGCATCAATTGATACAATACTTGATTTTAGGATGAACCTTAGGATGAGACCTATCTGCCCAGATCGAAAGCTCAGACTGTCATGCCTTCACCGGTGAGTAATCGAAGCTTTCTCTCTCTACAGTCTATTTTTCGGCAAAGCTCCGTTTCAGCTCGTTCCGACGTTAAAATCTGCGATTCAAAGTTTCTTAGAATCGTATGAACATACAAGAACTCAATTTCAACTCCAATTTCAATAATTAGAAGTGTTTGATCGGTTAATTTGATGAAATCAAATTCGGTAGTGTTGAAGAGTTGAAATTGGGGGAAAATTTGGGGATTTTCGAAATTCAAAGGGGCCAAAATACAATTTTATGAAATTGAGGGTCAATTGGGCATGAAAATAATGTTGGAGGACCAATTGAGGAATTTTGGAAAATTTGGGGAAAAACTTACCATTTTTGTGAAAGAAGGGCAAAATGGTAATTTTGTAAAAATTAGGGAACCAAATTGGAAATTTGGAAAATTAAACCCCTTTTTGGTGAAATTGAATAAATTGAGGTCCCACGATAAATTTTAAAAGTTACGGGACTCAATTTGAGGAAAAACCGACATTAGGGACTTAAAGTTAAAGAGAAATAACTTTAGGGACCTAATTGCAAATAACTAAAAGTTTGGGTTTTCTCATACATTAATGAATGAAGGCTGTTATGCCGAGTAATAATGAACAAGGTTGTTCATATCGTGTAAGAACGTTAAATACAGGGAACGCCAGCAAGGACAAGCTCGTGTGAATACAAAGAACCAGTCTAGTGGAATTCACAGCATTAACGGGTGAGTGGGTTTACTAACATCATACCCGGTTGGGGATGATAAGTATCTCGATATAAAAACCCACTGTTCAGTGGTATTTTAATCATCACTACTTAGGAAAGTGATGTGAAAGTTATGCGAAAAAAACTACTTATGAGTTGTAAGTAGATCATACACGGTTGGTATGATGAGACTTACTCGAAGGAAGTTGAAAACCTGTTCATCGGTTATGAACGGAGATGTCCTTATACCGGTTGGTATGATGGACAGTAAAAACCTATTTTTGTTGGAAGTGCTCTCCCTTGACTGTGTGCCAATGCTTAAACAATTTGGGAGACCTTCTTGACGGGAGCTCGAATAGCTCTTATAGGCCAGGGGCCTCGATTTTGGAACTTAAGGGCTAGAATGCCCAGTTTTTTTGAAAATCTCGTACAATGCGCCCAAGGCCAGTTGGCACGAGCAGGAGCTCGTAAATGAACATGATATATGTGTCATAAAACTTAATAAGTGAATTGTTTGGCCATGGTACCAAGATAGGACCGACATGCTCAGTCAACTAGCGGCAGTGCGACATGACAGGTCGACGGACTAGTCAAGACAAACAGCTGCAGGTTGAGTTGAGAGTCGGGGCCCTTGGACTAGTGGCACCATAGATTACATGGCAATATAAGAAAACATTGTTTGTGCATGCACTGCGAGTACAGGATCATCAAGACGCCCATGAGGGGTAGTGATGCGTCCTAAGGGCACTGGATGACCTGGTGGCTATAAGGGCACTGGACGACCTGGTGACTATAAGGGCAATTCGTCGTTCCAGGTGTCTGTGCGAAATCTGGAGTAGCACGAAGAGCATGAGACCAGGGTGGGGACAGGATGAGGTCTCTGTCCTCATACGGACATGAAGAAGTGATTTCGGGATTGTGGGTAGGATGTCACGACATCAACTCATTCCCAGGGTAGAAGTGGTCGTACTTCTATCCGGGTGGCAGGAAAAGTCGCTCCGAAGCCACTAGCGGGTTCAGTAATGATACTGACTTGCGAATGTGTGTTGGGTGATGGCACACCGTGGTAACTAAGAAATAATGGAAAAATCCAAATTTTTAAATGATAGGATGTTTTAAAACAAAGGAGTCTGGCACACTCCATATAAATGTTTTTCTTAAAAGTCAAAAGCTTTTAAAAACCCATTCACTGAGTAGTTGTACTCACCCCCTCCCTTATATCCCTTTCAGGAAATCCCGGAAAGCCTCCCCTTAAAGACCGTCAACTAAGATGCCTGTAAGACAGGTATGTAAAGTTTTAAATTTCATACAGTTTTGATTATGCTATTCCAAGAAAAAGGTGCAAGTTAAAGGACGCTTTACTCTTTACGGTTTACGATAAGGGGAAACCCTTTAATAAACCGGGAGAGTGGCGGGTTGATCACGGGGATCCGACCAAACCGGGTCGGGGCGTGACATACTGAATGATGAAACCACCCTTAAGCTCCCTAGGTCGTCCAATAGTCCTTGGGCTCCAACACTACCTCATGACAGATGTTCTAATGCCCCGAACATCATAATGCATGCACAATCAATAATTTTTTTGAATTATAGCCTTTGTCTTTGACCCTCTTGCACAATAGTCTATCGGCTTGGCTTCGGCCCACCATGCGTACTAGCCCAACAAGTTTGACAACCTGGCTTCAGTAGAGCAGCGGTTTGGCCCAACAAGCTTGACAACTCAGCTTGGCTTGATGGGTATCATGCAAATTTCCCATTATTCAGGTCTTTTAGCAATCCTATATCACATGTCTATTTTGAAAGTCACCGCTCGTATCCATCAACCTTGAGCCCAATAGCATCTCGAGCCTAAGCCCAAAATTAGCTCACAAATATTTTAAACAGAGTCAACCAGTCAAGGGATGCTAATTCCCAGAAAATAGTTTTCAAAGTTGAATCGTCATTCCAATTAGAACAGACGTTATAGCAGTTCGCACTCACTCAGTGATCTCGGTGGGGTCGCACCGGTGGAATCTCTCTCTTAGGTGTGCTTCTAAGGTCGGTGCTCGAGTAATCTGTTCCTGCAGGGTGCGAGTGTTCATATTAGGACATGGCGACGAATGGTTAACATACTTTGTCATATCTGCACCAAATGCCCCGTACTTTGCTTAAATTGCACCCGAGTCCCTGATTTTCCTTTAGTCTCTATGAGGTCCCCTAGATTCCCAATTATTCTTTTTGGGTCCTTAACTCTTTTATTTTCACTAATTGGTCCTTAATTTACCAAATTTGCCTTTTAGTCCTTAATTTTTCAAAAAGTGCAATTTGGTCCCCCAACTTTTCAAAGTTTCCAATTTCCCCAAATTTATCCAAATTGCCCAATTGACACTCAATTGGGGTGAATTTCATGAAAACACTCTCAAATTCGTGAAATTGTCTTTCAGCCCTCCAATTTTTGAAAATTGAACAAAAGTCCCCCAAAATCCCCAAATCAAACTTCATCTTCTTCCCCAATTCAAGCACATGAAGCTTCAGATCTTACCTCATCCAATTGGTAGCCTGTAAATCTTTAATTTCTTTGATTCTTGCCCTTATTCGCCTCCTTCAACTCCCCTCGATTGCCTTACACTTCGAATTTCAGAATTTGGTTGAGTTTTACGCCCTGTCGGAGCTTCGCTAGAAAATTCACAATAGAGAGAGAAAGCTTGTGTTTCTCACCGATGGAGAGGTGGCGGCCGGAGCTTGAGGTGGGGCAACTAGAGTTAGTCAAGGGGGATCTAGCAGGACTGAATCCTGTTGCAATTCATTGTTGTCTTGCGGGAATTTGAAGAGAGACGTTTTGGGTGGTGCAGCTTTGAAATTTATAAATTCCAATGAAGGGAGGAAAAATTGAGCTTACCAGGGCATTGTGGAGGGTCTTAGGCAGTCAAAGGTTGTTAATGTGGGTGGTGGGAGGGCCGAAAGGTGCGAGGTGGTGTTGGGTAGGACCGTTTTTCTTGAATTTAAAATTTTCTAAATTTATTTTCTATCTAATGGTGGTTTCAATTTTCCAAATTGACATTTTTAAGCAACCTAGAAAAATGAATTTGTGAACCGGTTCACTATGGTTCATGTCGGTTTGGTCTGGTTCAGGTCTGGTTCACCCAAAACTAGTTCGTTTCCATCCTCAATCCCACTTCCTGGTTCTTCTTTGTCATTTTTGTGAATTTTTGGTCACTTGGGATTTTCCATTTTCTCACGTTAGCTATTTTTTTGCTCATTAAATGGCTCATTTCGTCATGTATAAACATATATTGGTCCCTTTTTCCTAGTTTTCTTTGATTACAATGGATGGGTTTTACAACTCTCCCCACCTTTTAGGAGTTTTATCCTCAAAACTCTGTCGCCTAACTTTTTCTCTCTGAAGAGGTACTGATGTGGCTTCCTTAGGGTGTAAGTTGATATCTTACTAGCTTAAGTCACTCTCCTTGCCTCACTTCCTCAACTCTCCTAGATTCTGTCAATTTTACTTGTCCCCTTTTTCTTGGCATTAATAGAGCCTCATCGGTCGATACTTCCGATAGCTTGGGTGTCAAACTTTCATTCTGGGGTGTTTTCTGGGTTTTAGTGTTTTGATACCTCCCATTGTACCTAGGTTCGTTTACTCCTTCATTGGTCTAGCACCTTGTCCGTTCTGCTATTGTGTTTGCCTTTCTCAGCGTACTTCCCTTTTTCTAGCCCTCAAGCCCCTCCTTGGTTACTCAAGTTCTTTCCTTGTTGACGATTAACTTAGTTATCCCTTGTAGTGCAACTCCTAAGCCTATGGTTCCGTCCTAGTCCTTAGGTCCTGCTTGTCTTATGGTTGGAATCACGTCCCTTTGCTTTGATCCTTGAGGTGTACTCTCTCTTATTCTTGTCCTTTGTATTGCCTAGCCCACTTCGTTGCTTGAATCTCTTACTCCTGGGGTCCTGATTTCATATATCATAGCCATGCTCAAAGGTTCCCGCGAACATGAGTGTCTGGCTCCTTTTGGGAGTTTGGGGGTCATTACATTTGTCGATGGCAGTACTCCTTCGGATTTCTCTCCTTCCATCACAATTGTCCTTCACGGGACTTCTTCCTCTTGTGAAGTCTGTTCCCACATGGAACTGGTTTCCCTTACTGGTTCTGAGGTGTGGTCTTTGGTTCCGTTTTCAAGGACATGAGTCCTCCCTTACTGATCCTCGGTTGCTTTGTCTAGATAGTCGCTTTATCTCAACTCGTCCTATTACCCACTCCTTCCTTGGGGTTGGTGGTCCTATTACCCACTCGTCCTAGAAATTTCTTTTAGCTTCAGCCTGAATTTGGGCCAGGTCTAGTCCTCTGCGTGGAGATACTTCATCCTCCACGAAGTAGGGAGGGGTCCTATCTCGGGGTGCGTCCCAGGGGATGGACTCCTCTAGCGCCTCTACCCATTGTTCCATAGCGTGGATCTAGGGAAACCAGTTCCCACATGGAATTGGTTTCCCTTACTGGTTCCGAGGTGTGGTCTCTGGTTCCATCCTCAAGGACATGAGTCCTCCCTTACTGATCCTCGGTTGCTTTGTCTAGATAGTCGCTTTATCTCAACTCGTCCTATTACCCACTCCTTCCTTGGGGTTGGTGGTCCTATTACCCACTCGTCCTAGAAATTTCTTTTAGCTTCAGCCTGAATTTGGGCCAGGTCTAGTCCTCTGCGTGGAGATACTTCATCCTCCACGAAGTAGGGAGGGGTCCTATCTCGGGGTGCGTCCCAGGGGATGGGCTCCTCTAGCGCCTCTACCCATTGTTCCATAGCGTGGATCTAGGGAAACCAGTTCCCACATGGAACTGGTTTCCCTTACTGGTTCCGAGGTGTGGTCTCTGGTTCCGTCCTCGAGGACATGAGTCCTCCCTTACTGGTCCTCGGTTGCTTTGTCTAGATAGTCGCTTTATCTCAACTCGTCCTATTACCCACTCCTCCCTTGGGGTTGGTGGTCCTATTACCCACTCGTCCTAGAAATTTCTTTTAGCTTCAGCCTGAATTTGGGCCAGGTCTAGTCCTCTGCGTGGAAATAGTTCATCCTCCACGAAGTAGGGAGGGGTCCTATCTCGGGGTGCGTCCCAGGGGATGGGCACCTCTAGCGCCTCTACCCATTGTTCCATAGCGTGGATCTAGGGAATATATTCTTCAGGAGCATTTCTGTTCATGTTTTCTACAAGGTTGTCGAGAATCGGGGATTAGGATGGGTTGGGGAAAAACTAATCAGGAAAGTTATGCTCTGATACAACTCAAGTTGTCATGCCCCGACCCGGTTTTGTTAGAGTCCGCGATCAACCCGCCACCCTTTCTTGCATCATTCAGGTATACCTACCTGAATGAGGCAAGGAAGGTGAAGGCGTGTTTATGTTCAAACCCTTACTTTAAGTTAAGGGTAGGAAGCATACCTTAAGGGCCTGAGCACGTCGGGGAACTTTCCATTAGGGTATGATCCTGAAAAAGGGGTGAGAGAAGAGGGTGAGTAAAACACTCGGTGAGGGAAACTACTATAACGTTTTCTTAATTTCATTTGTTCATTAAATTTTTCCATTTGTCATTATTCAAGCATTTCACATGATCAATGATCAACAACCACCCTCCTCTCATAGGAGGGATCACACATTCGTAGAACGGTTCTCTATCGTGCCACTTGTGGACCGGAGCGCCATTACCGTCCACCCTAATAGACGGATACTCCTTCTACCCAGGGTTTGAGTGGACATCAATAGTCCAACACATCAAACCCCTAATTACTTTCCTGTGTCTGATCAGTGGGACGAGACCTCATTTCCCCTACTACCTTGGTCTCCATGCATAGGAAGCTCGTCAGCTTCATAACCTACTGATCGACGAAACCGCCCTTATGCTCCCTAGGTCATCCAACAGTCCTTGGGCTACATCACTACTTTATGTCAGGTGTCCTAATGGCCCAAACATCATAGTGCATGCATAATCAACAATCTTTTTGAATTATAACCTTTTTCATTGGCCCTCTTGCACAACGGTCTGTCGACTTGGCTTCAACCCACCACACATACTGGTTCAACTAGTTCGACGACCTGGCTTTGACAGAGCGGTAGTTTGGCCCAACAAGCTTGACAACTCAGCTTGACTCGATGGGTATTCCCATTTTCAGGTCTTTTAGCAATCATATATCACATGTCTATTTTGGACGGGTCAACGCCCGTATCCATCAACCTTGGGCCCACTAGCATCTCAAACCTAAGCCTAGAATTAGCTCCCAATTGTTTTAAGCAGAGTCACCCAGTCACAAGATGCTAATTCCGAGAAAATAGCTTTCAAAGTTGAATCGTCATTACGAGAATGGATGTTATAGCGGTTCCCACTCACCTTCTAATCTCGACGAGGTCACGCCGGCGGAATCTCTCTCCTGGTGCGCTTCTAGGGCCCGCACTCGAGTAATCCGTTCTTGCAGGGTGTGAGTGTTCGTATTAGGACGTGGTGATGAATGGATCACATACTTTCTCATATCTGTACCTAAGGCCCTGTACTTTTTTTTAATTGCACCTGGGTCCCTAATTTTCCTTTAGTCTCTATGGGGTCCCCTAGGTTCTCCATTATTCTTGTTAGGTCCTTAACTCTTTCAGTTTCACTAATTGGCCTTTAATTTACCAAATTTTCCTTTTAGTCCTTACTTTTCCAAAAATTATAGTTTCGTCCCCCAACTTTTCAAAATTTCCAATTTGCCCTAAATTTGTCAAATTGACCCCCAATTAGGGTGAATTTCATGAAAACACCCTTAATTTCATGAAATTTTCGTTCAGCCCTCCAATTTTAAAAAATTGCACAAAAGTCCCCTAAAATCCCCAAATCGAACTTCATCTTCTTCCCTAATTCAAGCACATGAAGCTTCAGATCTTACCTCATCTAATTGGCAGCCTGTAAATCCTTAATTTCTTCTATTCTTGCCTTTATTCCCCTCTAAATTTGGTTAAGTTTTACGCCTTGTCGGAGCTTCACCGAAAAATTTACACTAGTGAGAGAATGCTTGTGTTTCTTACCAACGGAGAGGCGGCGACCGAAGCTTGAGGTGGGGGCAGCTAGAGCTAGTCGAGGGGGATCTACCACGACCGAATCCTGCTGCAATACATTACTATCCTGCAGGAATTTGAAGAGAGAAGTTTTGGGTGGTGAAGCTCTAAATTTAGAAATTCCGATGAGGGAATGCGGAATTGAGCTTATCGAGGCCTGTAGGGGCATTGTGGAGGTCTTAGGCAGTCAGAGGTGGTCAATGTGGGTGGTGGGAGGGCCGGAAGGGCCGAAGTGACGTCAAGCAGGAACTCGCTGCTTTGAGCTTTGGAGCAACTTCACTGTGCTATTCTCTATGCACTTCCCCGAGCTTCCTTTGACTGTTCTGATAAGATCTAAAGCTAGAGAACTCTTTCCTCATTCCAATGCCACCCTTTGGAGCTCCTTTGGTGGAGGTTTTGCCCATCGTCGGAGCTCTAGTTTGTAGCTCGCCGAAAAACTCACTCTTCTTCTTTACTCAATTGTGGGATGTTGATAACGAATGATGGGGTGCTCTTTATATAGGGAGCTTGGCAACTGTTCAGGCTACCCACCGACGTAAGACTCGGTCTCCGGCTCAGCCGCCGGCGACCTGACGAGAGCATTTTTCGAGTCGCGAGAGACTCCAGCTTTTTCGGCGACTCCCTCTCTCTCTCTCACTTCTCTATCAGCATCTGAAGATTTAAGACGATGACATGGTGATCATGCCATGTGGCGCATTGTGATTGTTTAGTTTTTCTATCGTGGAGTGCCAGCTCGACTGCCGTGTCAGTCGTTGCCCCATTGACCAGGCACGTGGCAGCCTATCTTTGGTTGCTCATGTCTACATGGCATGCTGACAGGGCGGCAGCTATCCATTGACTGGATACATGGAAGCCTCCCATTGGCTGCACGTGTCTAGTGGCAGTTGGCATGGTGTTATCTAGCCGTTGACCGTTAATCGATCCGGTCAGACCAGGTTCATTGTCCAAAATTCAAAAAATCGGCTGGTACGAATATGGTTCGATCGTTTTTCTCGAATTTAAAATTTTCTAAATTCATTTTCTATCTAAGGGTGGTCTCAATTTTCCAAATTGACATTTTTAAGCCACCTAGAAAAATGAATTTGTGAACCGGTTCACTATGATTCATGTCGGTTTGGTCTGGTTCGGGTCCAGTTCACCCCAAATCGGTTCGGTTTCTTCATGTATAAACCTATATTGGTCCCTTTTTCCCAGTTTTCTTTTATTCCAAGGGATGGGATTTAAATCAATTGTAGCAATTCTTGATCCTAGAAGGAACCTCAGGATGAGAGCTACCTCTTCAGATTGAGAGCTGAGACCGCCGCACCTCCAACTGTAAGCTTTCGAAGCTTTCTCTCTCTACGAACAGTTTTTCGGCAAAGTTCCATTTAAGCTCAATTCGAACCAAAATTTTGTGGTTCAAACTCAATTGAATTGAATGGAAGTGTAGGAAGTGATCCATACCTTCAATTGGAGCAATTAATCCCAATTGAATGGCCAATTTGAAGAAATCAAATTCGGTCAGTTTGAAGAGGAGAAATTGGGGGGAAATTTTGGCGTAAATTTTTTGGAAAATTGGTGATTTCAAAAATTTTAGGGACGACTTTGTAATTTCCCAAAATTGAAGACCAATTGACCATGAGAAAGTTGTTGGGAGACCAATTGGTCAATTTTTGGAACATTTGGGGTGAATTTGCCATTTTTGGAAAGCATGGGGAAAATTGTAATTTTTGAAAAGTTAGGGACCAAATTGGAAATTTGGAAAAACTTGAGCCTCTTACACAATTTTGAGTAAATGAGGACCCAAAAGGAATTTTGGAAGCCTTGGGACTCAATTTGGGGAAAAGTTAGCATTAGGGACCTAAAGTTAAGGAAAATGAACTTTAGGGACATTAGTGCAATTAATCAATAATTTTGAGCCAAGTTGCTCATACGTGAGAAAATGATGGGTTTCATGCCAAACCTCAATTGATAAGGATGCACAAATCATGTAGGGACATGAGAGACCAGAACGCTAGCAAGGAAAAGCTATCGTGGACTTAGAAACTGACTAGGGACAAACATGTCACGGTTATTAGGTGGGTGGGATTATCTAACTCCATATCTGGTTGGGATGAGAAGTACTATCTTTAACTGATAAAACCTACTTACTGACTGTAAGTAGAGATAATCATACCCAGTTGGTAGGATGAGTTTTCTTGAGGAAAGGAGAAACTCGCTTACTAGTTGTAAGCAGAGATATCATCACACCCGGTTGGTGTGATGAAGTTAAAAATAATTTTTTTTGTTAGAAGTGTTCCCCCCTGACTGTGTGCCAATGCTTAAAACATTTGGGAGACCTTCTTGACATGAGCTAGAACAGCTCGGATAGGCCAGAGACCTCGGTTTTTGAACTCATAGGGTTAAATGCCCGGTTTTGGAAAAATATGTGCAGTGGGCCCAAGGCCAATGGACATGAACAGGAGCTCATAAACAAACTTGATTAAAGAAAACCATGAAAATTTCTAATGAAATTGGTTGTGTAATTTCGTCATGGTATCGAGTCAGGACTGACAATACTCAATAGTCTAACGCTAGTGCGTCAGGGCCAGGTCGATGGATCGGCCTAGACAAATAGTTGAAGGTCGGGTTGAGGGTTGGGGTCATTGGACCATTGGCACCAAAGATAATGGTCATATGTGAAAACTATTGTTTATGCATGTACTTGTGGTACATGACCATCAAGATGCCCTAGGCGGTAGTGATGGGTCCAAAGGGCTACTAGATGACATGGTGGAGATAAGGGCAATTTGTCGTACCAGTTAGTCTAGAAGCTCGGAGTAGCTTCTTGTGCATGAGACAGGAGTGGGGTCAAAATGAGGTCTCTATCCTCATACGAACACAAAGTATTTTGGGTCTAAGGGTCGAACGTTTTGGACATTCACTTAGACTTTGGGTAGAAGTCAAGGACTTCTATCAAGGTGGATGATAAAGACGCTTTGATCCACAAGTGGGTGCAGTCGTCGTAACTGCATCTCACGAATGTGTGTACCCTTCCTGATGAAGGGCGTGTGTTGTTTGCTAAACGCCTCCCGAGGTAAGGGTATGGGCTAAGAAAGCTAAACACGCCTAATATTGAAATGGGAAAAAAGTTTCAAGATTTGAGAATCCTTGGAAAAGGAATGGTAAACCTTGGAAAAAGGTTTTGGAAAAAGAAATCGAATTTGATAAACCCTTTTTAAACAAAAATGTTACCCTTGGTAGGGTAAACTAAATATGTTTTAAAAACTCACTCCCAACACCCGCTCACTGAGTTGTAGAACTCACCCCCTCCCTTTTTACCCCTTTCAATTAACTAAGGAATAACCAAACTTAAAGACCTCCCTTATTGGAACTATAAGACAGGTATGTTTGTTTTAAGATATTTAGTTTTGTATAATACTATTCTAGGAAAGATGGGTAATGGGTCGCCTTACTCCTCACGGTTCATAAAAGGGGGAAACCCTAAATGGACCAAAGGGAGTGGCAGATTGCTCACAGGGATCCGACCAAATCGGGTCGGGGCGTGACAATATTTTTGGAGCCCAAGTGTATTTAAATGTGTTATGAGAACCCCAAATGAGAGACTTGGGAAGTCTAGGGTCCAAATTGAGGAACCTTTGATGAGTGGGGGCAAAATGATATTTTTCCCAAAATAATGACCAAGATGCAAACTTTGGAAAAGTTGGGTTATCCAAGTAAGGGTGGGGCATTTTGCTGAATAATACCTAATGTGGTCTAACATTTATTTAGAAGAAAATCATAGGTGGGGTTAGTAATTTTGAAGGATAATTAACACATTAATCGAGATAACCCATCACAAGTGGAAAAATCGTAATTTGTGGAAAATTATGGGATAACAGTTATAAGGGTTTAATAAACATCTAAAATGACCCAGTTGTACAATTTGATTCATATAGGATAAATCCTACAGTGGGTCACATGAGGATCACACAACCAGAGATAGAGTAAATGATGGTCAGGATGAAAAAGTCCAGATGAGAACTATTTGTGGGTGTATTGACGGTATGTCTGATTGGACTGACCAAACAAACTTTTATATGCTTAATTGAGTACTTGATTGAGTACTTAAAATGAAAATAAAGATTATCTTTATAAATTGTATCAGAAGTGAAAAATAACTAAGCGTATGCCCACGTAAACAAAGGCTTCTTTAAAGGCCAAAAGAAAGGAACGATCGTGTGACCAGTATGTGCTATTAATTAAGGTCTATTAGGACTGAGAATTTGGGGATATGTGCCCAACTTTGCTAAATTTTTATGGAGATGGGCCGAATGAAAGGTCAGACTCCCTAGAATAACATGATGTGTGATGTGTGTTAGAGATAATCATAATAAGACCATTTGGGGTCGAGTGTGGCCCATAATTTGAAAAAAGAATTGAGGGCCAAGAATAGCCCATAATTATGAAAATGATTTGGGGCCCAAGAGTGGCCCATATATATGATATTGATTAGGGGTCGAGAGTGGCCCATGTGTGTGCACTATGTTATTATGATGTGTACATTATTTCCAAAATGGTATATACCAATGAATGGTGAATATGGATGTCGTTGGAATGCCTTAATAGCTAGTAATGACACCTAGGGTAAGATTGAAAGTGGTGTAAGAATTGTGTAAGTGATGCTTCCAGATCGCTTGGGTTCCATGTATACTTTCGTGCATGGCAGTAGAGGACAACTGGAGTATACGTATACTTAAGTGTGTGGTCGGAGGGGACATCTAGAGTGGAATTATGTGAAACGGGGTTTTTGGAAACCGCAAATTAATATCCATGTTAGGAAATTTCATGAGATGTCTAAAGTGGTAAGCCATAAAGTGACCCATCATCAATATCTCATTTAACGAGATGTACGCTGACCCCCTCCCCCAAACAATTATTGGTAAGAGCCAAGGAGACTAGCGACGAAGGTGGGAGAACATCCCCAAGCCACTCACCGTCCAAGATAGCCCTCTTATCATGTACATGAATGTTCTAATTTACTGTTTATCAATTACTATATTCCTATGTTATTGTTAAAATATTTTTGGGCACCATGATTTAAAGAAAAGTTTGAAATTTCTGCTGAAAAATATAGATGTATTTTCTATTATGAGCATTCATCCCGTCGATTTTACTTTGGTGAAGTATTCCACCATTATAACATCGAGGATTTTGGCGAGTTGCATGGGACCACATGTCGATGAATTGGGTCGGGCATGACATATATCCTATCAACTCTCAAGTTTAGAGGTGTACTTAGGACTCACTCATACGGTTTCTTGGGGTCCTGATGATTTGGAAGCATATACAATCTCCCCTTATCCATCGCTTCTAATCTACCATGGGTGTCCACCCTACCTCGATAGGTGTCCTAATGACACCCCAACTTCCATAACAAATATATACCAAAACACATGCATATAAAACATCAAGTATGTTTAATTCACAATTCTGAAAGTTTGTTCATTATTCCAACTGACTCTATCTCATATGTCATTTAAGGGCATCGTACCCTCAATTCATATAGTCCTATCATGTAACTATCATCTTTCACGATCTCTTGACCTTATTCCTTTAGACATTATTACATGTTGTCTGTCTCACATGAACATGCATCCAAATAGTTTTCCTAAAAAACTATAAAGTGCACCGGTGGATCCAATCGGATTTGATGTCAATACTTTCACTCACTTTTACAATTGGGACTTATTCATCCCTACTATTTTCCCTTTCATATCGGATGTGAGATCCTCATATGACTATTGTGGAATTACTCTACACAAGTCAGATTACAAATCCATGGTATGTTTTTATTTATACCTGGTATTCGTATAATATCACATAATTTTTTCAAAAATTATGATTTTACCCCCGAATCAAGTTTGCTCGACTTGCGTGTCGATGAACCCGTTTTTAACTATCCCCCTTATATTATTTCATTCTACATATCAAATTTTATACTCATATTGGGTCATATCATGCAAAATGCTTAAAAGTCTCTAAGTTTCTCACTTAAATATTTGTATTTTCCAAATTTTGCATTTTGGTTCTTAAGTTAGACAAAATTACCATTATGTCCTTATACATCAAAATTCTCTCATTTTGGACACTAAACATTCCAAGTTTCTCATTCAGGTCCTTGGGTTTCCTTTAAATTTATTTGGATCGCTAGTTTCTTAGAATCACTTATAGGTCTCCAAATTCCATTATTTACACTTTGATCCCTAAATGTAAAAAATTACCATTTTACCCTTACACCTTAAAACTCTTCCTTTTGGGACCTTAGACTTCTCAAATCTTTTATTTAGGTCCTTAGACTTCCTTTAGTCTTATTTAGGTCCCTAAGTTCACAAGAATCACTTTAGGGTACCAAAATCCTATTGTTTACACTTTGGTCCCTAAACTTTCCCTTAAGTTTTGTTTAGGTTTTTAAGCATTCAAAACTCATTATCCGAGTCTCAAACATTTTCCATTTTACATCATTGGTCTCTAAACCTTCTCCATCCTTTAATAAAGACCCCAAGGAATATCATTAATGAATGGGTCATCTAAATTTACCAAAATTACATTTTATTCTTTGACCTTGGTTTCTTAATAAAATTATTCTAAAAAATTATCAAACTTAAATATGACGTCCCTAACGACTTCCCCTAGGTCATCATGGTCCCTTCCCAATTGAGGTCGACTGAAAGAGTAACAACTAAGGATAGATATAAGGCTCGTAGAAAATAGAGAAACAGTTAGGTAAAGGTTGGGATCTCACTAGAGACGGTAACTCAACTAGTAGTACAATTAGAAAACTGCTCCCATATGAGATTGTTCTCACTTAAATCACCTCAAAATGGAGGTCAGAGCAACCTACAATGGTCATTTTACTATACTCTACTATCATTGAAGACTAGTCGGGAATTCCATGGATTTATTTGACCTTAATACTTATTAAAAGCTTATGAGATTAGTGGGGTTCGAAAGGTAGAATTGAAAGGTGACTATGATATTTTTTGTGGTCATGTTTGGCCATCGATGGCATCGAAAATAGCTTGAGAAGGAGATACTTTGTTCCTAGTCATCAGAGTGTGTGCATTATTTGATCAAGTCAATGTTGGTATAGTATACATCAGTGTCGGATAAAGTTGGCATTAGAAATCTGACTCAAATAGCTTTTTAATAACACCTAAGTACTCAATTTGATGGTCAAGAAATTAAGTGTTTAACTGTCAGAAAGAATTTTGGTGAGCCGATAGTGAGAGGAAGGCCAAGCCTTATTATATGTATGTGTTATTGATTCATTATCTATGTTATCATAGTTTATTTTTATCAAATTATCCTTGCACAAATTAATTTTATCTGCAGTGGGTTTTGGAAACTGAGGCGATGATGTGCGTTCGTGCTATGGTGCATGTTTTTGATGGTTCGATAGGTTACAAACCAATTTTCAACAAATTTCTCCACTAGTTCGACCATTTTTGTTATTTATTAATTGATTTACCTTTAATTCAATTAATTTTTTAATTAATTTATTTTTTAAAAAGTTTATTGTTCAATTACATAATAATTAGACTCAATAAATTTTATTTTTTATTTATATAAGCATTCTAAAAATTGTGCAGTTTTCAACCGAAAGTCAAATTGATTTTCAATAGTTTTTTCCATACTTGATTCCTAAATCAAGTGAGATTATTTTTTTCAAAATCTCGATTTAAACCAATTTTTAATTTAGTTCGATTTTCAATACTATTTCAAGTTACCATCATCTCTAGTCTAGTTGAACTTAAATTTTAGTTTTAAATAGTGTGGCGTTACAATACTCCTAACATTGATAATATTATAGGAACAATACTAAATAGTATTAGATTAGAGAGTATGATGTTATTTTATCAAAAAAGCCAGCATGATATGATACATCATGGAGCGGGTGTACATATTGGACTCGCCTCGTCGATTGATGGTAAAACTAAAATGTGGGCAATTGTGGGTGTACATGGGTTAGATTCAGTGTAACTTGCCCGAATATGCACCAATGTCCCCCGTACAATCCCACGAGAAATTTACCCTTTTATAAACATTTCATTAGTTTAAGAAGTTAGTTCAACTATATATCGGTTGTTAATGTTTTAAGGGAAGCAAACTTGAGTGCTAACGCAATTGAGAGAATTTATTGGAAGGGTTAGGAAGTAAGTAGTAATTTTTCTAATGTATCCCATAGGTTTATAGATATACATGTCAATAGGTGCAAGTCCTATATGGGATAATGACTTATAAATGAGGAATACATGTTTTTCTTGAGCAAAAAAATCCTAAAAAAATTAATAAACCAGGTAAAATTAGAAATGGTGATGAGATTTATATAGATATTTTAGGCGTATAATGACTTATCAGTTTTATATGACTAATTAATTCATATATTTATTTGGTTGAATTGTACTATTGGATATTTACTTTATATTTAATTTCTCTATTTAATTTTATCGGGTGTGAGAGTTCAAAAATCGTGATTATACAAATCAAATTTTCAAGATAAAAAAGAGTGATTATGTAATTCGAATTTAAGATGTTTAACGTGTATCCGTTTTGATAAGTTTTGGGTAATAAATCAGTTTTTTTATTAATTTAACTATTTATTAACTTGGTTATCTTTATTTAGACCATTTATATATTCAAATTTATTTTTTAAAATTAATTAGCCAACTATATAATAATTTGTTTAATAATTTTTAATTTTCAATTTATATAATATTTTCTAAAAATCGTTTATCAATTCGGGAAAGACAATCGTTTAATAAAATTTCCTAATGCCGAGAATAATTCATCTAGACGTTGCAGTTCTAGTTTGAGACACAACTCGAAGCTCCACCTCCTTCACCGTTGCATCCTTTCGCTATTTGGATTCCAAATTGTTGTTCCGTTGGAGTTATCGGCCTCCGTGTGGAGTGGTCGGTAGCTAACCATTTGGAGGACTGAGTAGCCTTTGTTCAATTGGGACTAGAGAATGAATAATAAATTATGGGAAATAGGGATTAGAGTAAAGGTTAATTTGGGGTGAATTTGGAATCAATTAAGAAATGAGAGCTGTCCGTGGGCTTAGTCCACATGAGCAATGATGTGGCTTCCACATCAGCACATTTTCTGACATGGCATCACCATCCTAACAGATACTTGGAAAGTAAACACCGTGGATTGAAAAGACCTATACAAGTTACAGAAGTGAAGTTTTAGGGTTAAACGAGTATTTTTTAAAGTTTAGGATCAAAATTTAAAAACTTCAAAGTTTTGCGACCACAAATATTATCTGGCATTTTTTCCATTCCGAGATGCTTGTATTGCGCACTTTGAGACAGCAAGGCAGAATGGAACTATCCATTCTATCCTTGGATCATTGATATTTGGTAGTATTGGAAGCCAAACCCGGTTAAGGCGTGTAATAACCAAGCGCCCTAACACAAGGAGAGTAGGGTTTAACGCCCTCGGCCACCAATTCCAAACCATTGGCTCCCCAGAGATAAATCCCTCCGCTGCCCTCCACTACATTGGTACGAAGCGTAAAGCCGTGCTGGAGAGCTGAACAATGGCCTCCTTCGCCGTCTCCAGATCCATTATCCGTTCTTGTTCGGCCTGGAATTTCGCCGCTCGGATCGCCTCTGAAGCTCCGGCCGCCCGCTCCCACCTCCCGGCGGCCGCGTCGAAGAGACATCTCTCTCTCCGTTTTCAGGCAAGCATCTAAAGATCTGCTCTTTGATCGATCGAAACATATGGTTATACTGACAGAAATAAAGATGGAACTTCACCTAGGAGTCCCGTGGAGATGAGCTTCTGTGCTGAGTCAATGATGCCGTACCACATGGTGACTTCTACATCATTGATGACCTCGATGCTTCCTATTTCCAGGCGAAGCTATGCGTGGCTTACTGATGGTACGTACTTCGAAGCTATGATTTGCAGTTTACAGTATTTTTATTGACTTGTAGCGAATTCGAAAATATGATAAAAAATGGACGGGAATAAGATGATAGTTTCCTTCCTCGTATAAGAAAAGTTAGCAAGCCAGGGTAGTATATAATTGAGTGAAACCAGCAGTATAAAGCTTGAAATCTTAAAAGGAAAATGAGCAAGAGGAAGTTGAACTAAAACAATGCATGGTTAGTTCTTTCCCTCCATCTCCTAATTCTCTATGTTGGGAGATCGGAAATGCCTCGGAGGAAACTCTCCCTTATTTTGGAAGTACTTCCCACTTGATCTGTGATTATTGGCACTGAAGATTGAGAGGAGGGTATATGGTTGCATATGCCTGTCCATTTGATCAGCCAATTGTTCTTTCTTGAATTAGATAGATATACATTTTATCTAACTAATTGGGGCTGAGCTTCACTGTCATTTATTGACACCATCGCATTTCCATTTCCATTTCCAGTGTAAGAGAAGGCTGATGATAAGGAAGCCAGTGGAACTTTTTCTAAATGCCAAGCCTGCCTACTTTAGATGCCAAGTAGATGTGTTTCAGTATTGGAATGTGATTTACCGAATCTATTTATATTTTATCAGCTTGCAATGATGATTTGTGAAGGAAAGCTTTATAGTGACAATGGATAGTCAATGGAGATTGAAGGTGTAGACAGATTATTGCTTATGCCAGTTGACCACCGGTTTCAATTGATCTCCTTTGGACAGTATTCTCAAGAATCTCATTGTTAAGGCACTCCATACTCGGTTATAATTAGTAAAGCATTTCCTTCTGTTCATCTAATAAGGCAAATCTTGTGCCATAATCATGAATATCCACTTTACCACCAATCAAATTATATATAATGGAAAACTAGGCAGATCTTCAAGAATATAATCCAGAACAAGGCACAGATCCACCCTCATATAAAACTGAATCAAACATAAGCTGTTCCAACATACTATTATTCCACAGCTTTATATGCACTTCCAAATAAAGACCTAAACTTTGGTGAAAGAGAAACTGCAAGCATATCATTAAGAGATTTGGATGATCAGAGCTAAATGCATTAATCCAAGTTCTTCATTGAAAGACAATTGATGATTTACTTCTCAGAAGAATCCATAACAGGAAAACAAACATGTAGGTTCTTTTCACCTGAGAGAATAGCAACCTTTTAAATGTAATATCATCCTCTCATAGCTCAGCATCTGAACAGCATCTGAACGTGGACATAGATTCATCTAACATAGCTCAATAAACTCTTTCCAGATAGGCACTTGTCATTTCATTAATAATGCAAATCGACCATCCACTGCCATGAAACAATCAAGCCAATGATTGCTTCAAGGATTTCACTCCCCAGAAAGTCACTCTTCCGTGACATTCACAAGCTCATACTCGACCAGGGAGAGATTGTTATCCTCCTTCACTTCGAAACTCGCAGGTTCAGTGACTTCTACACGTCCCCACTTGTCAACTGCTAGCCTCATGGTCCCCTTGAACATGTCAATCTTAGCATTGCGGAGAATAACTGTAGCTCCTGCTTTCATGATATCAACTGCATAGGCATACCCATTCTTTAAGTAAAGCAAGCACAAAAAGGAATCTAAATTGAGGAACATGAACGTAAAAAAAATATACTATTAATTTACCCTTATGATATTGGCAGTACCACTTCCACAATTCTAAGGTAAAAGATGAAGAAGCATGAAGCTACTGAACTTATTCATTTCAGATGAAGGGTACCAACAGAATGTCCAAACCGTAATCTTAGTGCCATTTTCTCCAGGATGTAAGTACAAATTTTGAGAAACTTATAGTCGAGCATATAACAAGAAATGATAAAACTTTGACTTGATAATGGATGCCAGTCATTGTTAACTTTCAAAGTTAGCAACTGTATTCTGAAATCAACACCATTCATAACATTCCGGTAACACTCTTCCCTCTGCAATTTATCAACAACTTGAATGAGCCTTCCAAGAACCAGCAGATAATGTATCTAAGAATAGTAAGATTCCCAGTTTCTATAATTCATCTAAACAGCACCTAACCGCTTGGATAATGTAATATATGCATCAAATGATTGGTCCTCTGAGACTATATATATTAATGACGACCAATTATCCTACATAGGAAAACCAGCTTCAACGGTTAATTAGCAGTAAACAGTGTGCAACTCGAGAATCAGTGAATACACTCAAAAAATAACGGACCTTGTTCGTTACGCGCAGTGAATATAATCGACCCAGTTTCGTCGCCGATTAGGCACTCGGAGATGCGGGAGACACGGGCAGGCGGGCGGGACAAGACTGCCTTCGACGAGGAAGTCGGCCTGTTCACCCGGGCGTTCATCGGGACATCCTTCGAGTTGACGACCTTCACCGTCAGATTGTGGCCGCTGGTCCCTGGCTGAAGGCGATCGACCTTCGTAAACACCGGCTTTCTCTTCTCCATCACGGCCGGGGAAGGTGTTGGGGTGGGAGGGGGGCCAGGAGCAGGAGCAGGGGCAGGGGCCGGTTTCGGCGCGTAGGTAGCTTGCCTTGGTGCAGCTCTTGACCTGCTCGCCATAGCTGAGAAAAATTGCTTGGAAATACTGGGCTGGAAACTCTGGCTAGGGTTTGGAGGTTGATGACAAGTCAGAAAGCGGTGCGATGATTAGAAGGTCTGAGGAAAAGGGAGAGCTTTTCTAGGGTTTCTGTTTTGGCCAATTCTCATCTCTCTCAGGAATTATTATTTTACTCCTCAATCTTATGAACCATTACAACGTTAGCCCTAAACTTTTTCAAGATTCCAGAGAATCACCCTGCGTCTCATCTCTATCCCATCTAAAGTACTAATTATAATGTGAGAGTTAATATAATTAATTACTTTTTATTAAGTTTCATATTATAAAATATGCTTTCCATATATATTTAAGGTTCATTTAATATTCATATAAGAATTAATATAAAAATAAATTTTATTATAAAATATTTATGAAGGTTCAAGAGAAACCTTCTACACCTTCCCGTAGAAGGTAGAACCAATTTTGTTGGATTGGAGGAAAAGTACACAGACATATATCTACACAATATTTGTAAATTATAATATTTCATAACATTTATTCTTTTAAAAAATAAGTTTATAATACAAACAATTTAAATCATTAGTATTCTCTAATATTGTGTTTTTGCCCAAATAACATATATGCATCGTGCGTCACACAATACATTAACCCTATATTGATGGATTAAAAAATTGATTTGTTTACTTATATGTGAATCAATTCACCCTAATTAATTAAGGCAAGTTGAGCTCTATTTTTATTGATATAACCCAAATCCTATCATGGTGTGACTTTGGTGTAATGCTAAAGGGCTAGAATTAGTTGTTGGAAATTCCTATAGAGTATAATGTTATTTATTTTAAGTTCCACAACTAGTTGCAATTTTTATATTAGGGTAAATGAGTCACTCTAACATCAATATTTCCAAAAATTGGATTTAAGTTGCATGACTAAGAAATCGGGATCAAACTAGTAATAGAATCTCAAATTAGTAATGCCAATAACAATTGGGAATAGAACCATAAACGTGATCAAGAGTTGAACTCAATCAAGAAACTAAGGTTAAATTGCAAATGCAATTTGGAACCGAGTATATAAACCTAAACCGAGTATGAAATTCCGAACTGGGAAATTAACTCGAGTCATAATTTGAAAGTCAAGTCGGATCATAACCAAATATTGAAACTGAGAAATGGAACTCGATATTGGTAATAGTGATCTTATCGGATTATAATTCATATTCTTGAGTATGAAAATTAATTGTCATGGAAAAACCGTTTTTCACCTAAATGGGCTCGAGATTTCGGAGTAAATTACCGAATGGATTGAAGAATGCAAGAAGTTAATTTTGGATTTTGGAAAGTTTGAAAATGAAGGGGGGCCAAGTTGAGTCGAATTCAACCCAACTTTGGTCGACCCGACCCGACTTGTGGCCATATACCCGATTTCACCCCTCTACCTACTCCAGACAGTTTCTGCAGATGATAGATTATGAAAATACACTTAATTGACTCATTTTTCATCAAATTGCATGCAATCAAACCTAGCATTACAATGATAACTCCCTGAGCGACATACAAGTAAAGTTAATTGCATTTTCATCGCCCCGTCATATCAAATTTGATCTGAGAAGCTAAAATATCCATTCTCATACTCTCTCCTAACACTCGATTGTTCCTACTCAAAACTCTCCCTCACCTGACTACCTAATTGAGTGATTTTTGTGTTGAAAATGCCGCTAATAGACTCATCTTGAGTTCTATGCCAGGTCTCGACTTGTTAGTGGTCGAAAAATGCTGCACTAGAGTTTTTTTTTGGTTGACTTCGATTTGGGACAGGAAATTGTTGTCACATTGTCGCCATTTTAGGTTTAAATTTAGCCACCTCTGGCTATCACTCTAATCGAAACCGGTGCCAAAATGACCGCATATCTCCCATCTACCTTTCCATGGCAAGGGCCAACATCCGGCAAAGGGAATATTGGCCTCATGAGCCAATTTTCATCTGTGGGTCTATTGAGTTCTATCCAATCACAACCAGTCGACAACCAAATTCTCCCAACTCTGGTGACCACTTGATCGGCCACCACTATAGAAAGATTCGCATGGACCTTAGCTAAAAATGCCTAAGCTCTAACCACCCCTTCAACCACCTCCGGTGAGAATTTCTAACAACTCACTACTTAGCTCTATTTCAGACAACTTTGGTACTTGGTTGATTTCGACCAAATTCGATTAGGGTAAGACCCTCACTCCATATTTGAGTTATTAGTATTATAATGCAAGTATTTCGGAGAAATTAGTGAAAATGGAACTTGGTTTAGTTAATTTTTAAAATTTGAGGACTAAAATACAAATTTAGAAAATTTTTGGGACTAATTTGTAAAAAGAACATCTATGAAAATAGTTATCAATGGTAACCTAAGGGGCTAGGAGGTGATTTTCAGAAAATATGAGGATTTTTAAAGTTGTTTTCATAAATTTGGGAATCTAACCTTATTTTTCTATAAATTATGAGTAAAAGTATAATTTTGCCCAAAATGGGCAAAACAGTTAAATTATGTCTTATGTTAAAATATTTAATTTTGAAATATAGAGGGAAAAGTGAAAAATTTTAAACTAAATGAGGTAAAAATAAGATTTTTGTTAATAATTGACAAAATTGTAATTTTGTACATTGTAAGAATACATGTTTAAAGTTATGAATTTTGGAGATATATAAGTAATATTTGTGAATTTAGAGACCAAGTGTAATGTAAACTTGAGTACTCAAATTGGATATTTAGAAAGTTTAGGGGATAAAATGAGAGAATTGAATAAGTAAGAGTAAAATTATAATTTTACCTTATTTAAAAACTAAATTAAAATTTTAGAAAAATTTGAATATTTAAGTGCAAATATTGGATAATTTATGTATTTTAGATAATATGATCAAATATAAATATAAATTCGATATTTGAAATGAAACAATGAAAGAGGTTTAGTTAAATCATATTTATCCATGTACAAGTTAAGCTAATCCAATATAATGTATAAAATCGTAATTTTGAAAAAAATTAAAAGTTTACACTATAATTATCCGAGTAAATCAAATTTAACATTGATTATTTAACATCATTTGTGTAGTAATATTGCCATTCTAATCAGTAATTTTTTAGGGCAGTGGCATTTAGAAAAATAAAGAATAAGTACTATATATATATATATATATATAAATGAGTTTATTGATAGTTTGTACTATTGGAGTGATAATAATTTTTTACATGTTTTACATCAATTAAATAAAGTAGAACAAATGATAAAGTTTACCTAAGTAGAGATATGAAACATACTAAATAATAAATTTGATTAATTAACATGATAACACAGTAGAAAAACTAGAACATTGTTAATATGCCCATATTTTTCTAAAATAAAAAGTGGATCTATATTTTATGTTTATTAATTAATTAAAAAATAATAAAAAATTAAACAAATAATTATTACGAGAAATAGTATAGTATATCAAAAATTGTGAATTAAAAAATTTTTTTATATGCTTAAATGCGATGGATAAATAAAAATATCAATAGTAGGGTTGGTAATATAATATGAATGCATTACTCAATTAAAAATATTATTTTTTGTTATTGTTATTATATATATATATGATATAATTGTTTAGGTATAACAATCATATATATTATATTGTGAGAGTAAAAGGGGACATATAATTATTTTTTTCAAATTAGTCATTGATTATCTGAATATCATTAATGAAAAGTATGGTATCACCCCTCACATAAGCAACAATTTGATACTGATATTTTTTTAAATTACCCTAAACTTAAAATTATTAGATAAAATTTTAAAAAATTATATTTAACACTAAAGGCTAAAAAGACAATATATTATAGCAGGATTAAAAAAAATGTTTAAATATTTAAGTAATAATTAAAAAATATAAAATTTGGGGTTCAATCCATATATATTAGTTAAATAGACGAACTTAACAGAGGAAAAAAAACTATTAACATTAGTATTATTACCAATTTTTCTCCGTTATATTTCCTATCAAACACAAACACGCCGTTTTCTGTTGGTGTAATGAAAATGATCACATTTTAAAATAAAATTAAACAAAAAAATAGCAATTATACCGTAGTAGACCTCGTATAGGACTGACTCAGATATTAGGACGCGTCGATTAAAATATATAATAACTATATTATTGATTCCATATTAATTTTATCCGAATTTTTTGATTAAATAATTTAATTTGAAAATAAATAGTTAATTAACTACTTATAAGTGAAAATACTAATACCTCAAATAATTTATGATTAATATGATGGTTAAACTAATTAGAGGGGTGATTACTCGGCATGTTAAACCCAACTTTTATGAAAAAATTTAAGGCGGACCGTTAGGTGTTAACGCCACAAAATTCACTGCTATTGTGATTCCATCATTGATGCTAAGAGCGCTAATAAAAGACAAGGTAATATTTCTGCATTTCTTTTCACTCTTATCACATAGTTTAAATATTTGAAATACAATAACAAATCTCAAATTTTAATTTTTTTATGATAATTTATTATTTTATTTTTTGTTTATGAATTGAATTACTAGATAAATAAAATAAGATGAAATCTCAAATTCAAATTTTTCTAAAAATTCTCAAATAACATGTTATAAACTTTTAGTTTTAACTTCATAAACTTTACATAATAACTCAAATACTATATTAGTATTTAGATAATAGGTTAAATAAATTATATAATTTAATTTAAAATTACAAGTATATTTGTGTACAATGTCATTTATTATAGGATATTTGAGATTTTATTTGAGAAAAATTATTTAAAAATAAATTCATTTTCAATTCCACAATTACTCTAGAACTAGAGTCACATTATGTTCATGTAAATTATTTAAATCATTACTCTAATTCTACCCGTAAGTTATTAGTTCGGATCGACAGAGTACCCATCTAAATGTATCATTTACTCATCCCACTAGCTTATTTACAAGTTTCAAGTTTTTCTTTGCCTGTCCACATCCTAAACTATGAAAAATTGGCTTAGCCTAAGTTTTGCAACGGATCCATTTTTCCTTGGTGATCGACAAAGATGGCAAGAAACTTCCTCCATCCGCTATTTCAATAAAATATTTATAAAGGTTCAACATAGTAACATTGTGGTAGGAGCTAGAGCCAATTTTGTTGGATTGCTTACGGGAGGAAAAGTAGATCATATATATACACAATTTTTGTAAATTATATTACTTCATGTTATAAAATCTCATACTATTTAATCTTTTAAAAATTACTTTATAATATAAATAATTAAAACAATTTAACTAATTAGTGTTCTCTAATGTTTTTTTGCTCAAATAACCTATTTGCATTGTGTATCACATAATGCATTAACTCTATATTGATGGATTAAAAAATCAGCAAAATAGTCTAAGTCTCATGAATCTAAATCAATTCGCCCTAATTAAATAAGGAAGGTGCGCCCAACATTTATTGATGTAAATCCAAATCTTGCCATGGTGGGGCTCTCCTACACTTAGTTGATTGAAATTTGTCTTGAGGATAATGTTATTTCTACATAGTGAGAATAAGGAAAGTAAAGGCATTGCATAGTTTTCCAAAGTAAAAATAAGTTTTCCAAAGTAAAAATATTATATTGATTTAAGGGTGAGCTCATACATGATAGGGTGACATTATCTTACTCTATTATTGTTGTTGTTCCCACGACCCATGTGCCTCCCTCAAAAAAATTAAAGGAGAGTGGATGAGTTTCCTAACTTAGTGAGTGATCATTTTATCAATGTATTCTAGCTTTATATTTGAATTTAAGCCATTCGTTTGATTTTTTGCACACAATTCAACCGTCCTTTCTCATAAAGGGTTCACATGTACACAAAGTTGTCCTCGACTACTCCACTTGGGGACTGGAGTGTATTTACCGTCCACCTTGGTAGAAGTATATGACTTCTACTCTGAGTCTTAGTGGACAATAGTAGTCCGACTGTCACGCCCTGACCTGATTTGGTCGGAGTTTTGTGATCAACCCACCACCCTTCCTCGTACTAATTTAGTATTTCTACCAAATAGACCAATGAAGGTAAATGTGTCGATGTGCACCTATTTTCTATAACAAAGTTTACAAAATAACTAAAGAAAAGTTACCTGCTTCGGTACCTTTGGCTTTCTCCTCTATCCTCTACTAGTCATGGCGAGGTGGTTTTCCTGAAAAAGGTTAAATGGGAGGGGGTGAGTTTCTACAACTCAGTAAGCGGGGGTTGGAAAGTGAGTTTTCAAAACAATTAGTTGATCAAAACGTTTTATACTTTTAGTTTGTTGTAATATGAATTCATCTCTTGTTAAGCCCTTCCCCTTGCTCGGGAGGTGTTTCAACAAGCATTCACACACCCTTTCTATCATAGAAAAGGATCACACATTTGTAGAATAGTACTCGACTATTCCACTTGTGGACTGGAGCACCTTTATCATCTACCTAAGTTTGAGTGGACATCAATAGTCTGACACTCATACCTTAATCATGTCCACTTGGTAGGATGAGACCTCATTTCCCCTCCAGCCTTGGTCTTAGTGCTTCATCATGTCCACTTTATGGGACGAGACCCCATTTCCCCTCCGACCTCGGTCTCATTACGCAGGAAGCTATTTGAGCTTCTTGATATACTAGACGCCAAACCGTCCTTATGTTGGGTCATCCAACAGCCCTTGGGACCTATCGACTACCCCTTTCGGGTGTCTAGATGCTCCCATAATCTTCATGCATGCATGCAACAATTTTGAATAAGTAACCATGATCTTTGGTGCCAACACTCCAACGACCCTGATACTCGACCTAGCTTGCAGCTGTTTGCCTTGACTGCCCCGTTGACCTAGTATGGGTGCACTGCCACTAGCCCATCGAGCCTTGTCAGTCTTGTATTGTCCTAGTAGCAATTCACACAATGAGTCTAGTTTAATGAGATTTTTTTTTCATGGTTCTTTTGATCCTATTTGTCTAGGGTTCCAACCCGTGCCTACTGGCCCTGGGCCCACTTTACGAGTTTTCCAAAACTAGGCATTCAACCCTATCATTTTTAAATCTGAGGCTTCAGGCTTATTGGAGCAATTCTAGCTCCCACCATAAATGTCTCCCAAAATGTTTAAGTAGTTTCACGTAGTTAGGGGAGATCATTCCTAAAAAAAATGATTTTTTAAACTTAAAAACGGTTATCATCACACCCAACTGGGTATAAAGTTGAAAATCCCACTCACCAGATGTTAGTGACGTAGTCGTCCCGGTGAGATCTTAATTTGTGGTGCGCTTCCTTGCACCAGTACTTGAACAATCAACTCATGCATGGTTTGAGTACCCTTATCAGAAGAATTGATATAAGGGGCCTCAACGGTTCAGGTATTTGCACATAAGTCCTCACAATATGCCTTAATTACATTTAGGTCCCTTAATATTTATAACCTTACATTTGGGTCCTTAATCCTTGTTTAATCTCAATTAAGTCCCTAGGATTTCCAATTATCCCTCATGGGTCCTTAACTTTTCCAAAATTACCAATTGTTCTTTAATTTTCCCAAAATTGGCAATTGGTCCGTAGTTTCCTAAAAATTACCAATTGGTCATTGAATTTTCAAAAATTGCCTATTGGCCCTCCATTTCATCAAATTGCTTAATTGAGCCCCAATTGGAAGTTAATTTCATGAGAATGCCCTGATGTTCCTTAAATTGTAATTCGACCCCTAATTTTCCAAAAATCACCAAATTGCCCAATTTTTCAAAAATTACAATTTGGTCCCCGAATCACAATTTCGTTCAATTGACACCTAAAACTTGGTTAATTACCCCCATTCTTGGTTTGAATCCCCTTCTCTATGTTTTTCTCATCATTTCAAGCTTTGAACCGCTCGATTTGTATTGGAAATGATCTCAAATGGAGCTTCACCGAAAAATTTAGTCTAGAGAGAGAAAGCTTCGATATCTTACCGGTGAGGGTCTGACGACCAAAGATCTTGCTTTCTCTAAATTGCTCTCCTTTCGGGGATCCTCCCTGGATCAAACCACGCCTCAATTGGTGACCTAAGCAGTGTGAATTTCTTAGTTTAAGTTTTTATAGAAATGCACCGTGAATAATGTTTTTTGACGAAGGGGCGGCGGAGGGGCTTACTGTATTAGTAAGGGGGAAGGTCGAGGCACCTCTAGCTGAAGTTTGGGGGGCTTGGTTTGGCTGGAATTAGCCTAGGGATGACTCAATTTGAGCTCAAGTAGCTTGGGCTACTAATAATCGAGGAGTGGCATTACTATTTGAGCCTCCTTGCTCTTCTATGGTGGACCTTAGGTTGAAGGAAGGGTGCAACTGGGTAAAGGACTTCTTCTCAGTTCTAATGACACCGAATGTAGCTTTAGAGGTGGAGAAAAGCCTCGATGTCAGAGCTCTAGTTTGTTGCTCGTTGGAAAATTGAGCACTTCACCTCTTTCGGTCGATTGTGAGATGCTTAGAACAAATGGATTGGTACTCTTTATATATGGAGCTCGACAACTGATCAGGCTATTGGCCATCGTAGGACTCGGCCGCCGGAGACTAGACCAGAGCATTTTTTGAGTCGCTGGAGACTTCTCCTTCCTTCACTCTCTCTCTTTCCTCTCCATTCTCTCTGTTAGTAGCTGGAGATGGAAGATGATGGCATGGTAGGTGTGCCATGTGGCGCACTATGATTGGTTAATTTTTCTAATGTGACATTCCAACTCAACCACCGCGTCAATCATTGTGTGGTTGACCGGACATGTGGCAATGTCCCATTGGCTGCCTGTGTCTGCGTGGCACACTGACCGGTCATCCACTAACTGTTGACCGGACACATGGCAACCTCCCATTGGTTGCTTGTGCTTGCGTGGTTGTTGAATGGGCTTCATTAACCATTGATCGGACCGATCTATTGACCAGTCTAAACCGTTGACCGGTTCGATTCGTTTACCAGCTAGACCATTGACCGGTCTGGTCCGATCAGGTTCGGTGACCTGAATTAAAAAATTAGTCGGTTTAGGCCTGATTTTTTGAAATTTAAAAATTTCTAAATTCATCTAAATTTATTTTCTATCTAATGGTGGCTTTAATTTCACAAATTGAAAATTTTAATCCACCTAAAAAAATGAATCATTGAACCAGTTTACTATGTTTCAATCCGGTTCAGTCCGGTTCGGGTATGGTTCACCCTGAATCGGTCTGGTTCTCTCATCCAATTCACTTCATGGTTCTTCCCCATGATTTTTGTGAAATTTTGGTCTCTTGGAATTTTTCCGGTTCCCATATTAACCCTTTATTATTTTTAGTTTCTTTTCGGCTTAGTTTTATCAAAATCTCTGGTTCTTTCCCTGATTTACTTGGTCCAGGGGGATGGGTTTCACAACTCTCCACTCCTTTAAGGAGTTTTGTCCTAAAAACTTAGCCGTTCATCCTTTACCTTGGTAATAATTCTCTTGTGGTCGACTTGGGGTTTTATTTGACATCCTATCACTCTAGTTACTCCTTTGTACTTATTCATTTACTCCATTGGACTTAATTTCTTTGACTTGCCTTACTCCCATGTCCAAGTAATTTCTTAGGTCAAATGCTTCCTGCCGTTTGGGTGAGAACTTTCCTATTGAGGGTTTTGTCCAAAATTGGGAGTTCTAGAATGTTTGATCGTCCCCGGGTCTACTTGTTTCCTTGATTATTGAAACTCTTATCTCGGTGTCCGTTCGAGCATTTTGTACTAGCGTTCCAGAGTTTCAATGTTATCCCCTTCTTGTCCTATGTCTGCCCTTTATTCCGTTCTTATATCACTTTCTTGTTTGGTTTCTCCATTTCCAATTATTGGTTTTCCTATCCACTCCTTGACTTACTGATATACTAGTTGGTGTCATCTCTTCAATCCTCCCTCACATCCAACGACATCCTTAATCAAGGACTTCTTTATCCCAAATCCATCTTTACTCACTCGTGACCATTTCACGATTCTTTTTTTCTAAATTAATCTCTTATGGCTTACTTGTCCATTCCTTGATTTCATCTGAAGGAGTTCCCTTCGTTGGTTTTATCTCCTACTCTCGTACCTTGAAGTTGGGATTTCTTTCCATCCTTTTGATTTGTGTGTTCATCCTTCTCATCCTTTCTTGAAGGTTTTCCTTAATCGCTTCTTAGTTGAATGGTGCACTCTCCAAGGTTTCTTAGATATCCTTCCCTATATTTCCTTATTATGGGTATCCCATCCATTCCCACTTGTTACGACATCATCCGAGGTTATCCTCCTACTTCCTATTCCTTGGGCTTAGCTTTACTCATCAGGTTGTGGGTACACTTCCCTTTGCGTTCGTTGTTGAAGCTATCAGGCTTTTAATCAATTTCGTGACACCCTTTGATGCCTTTCCTTTTCTGCTTACCCTTCCTTTATACCCTTTCCTTATTCCTACTTGAAATTTTTACAAGTATACTTGATTTGGGGGAAGTGCAAATCCTCCTTGTGTCGAGGTCTCATGATTGCCTTATGGGAGCTCGCTCACTCCTTCTTGTGGCTCGAGGGTGGTCATCAATCTCTTTTGACCATTGATTTCTCTAAGGGTTTCCTTCACCCTTCTTTTTTCGAAGTTTGACCTTTTCACTTCTCCCTTCCTCGTCGGGGTTTAAATTTGTGATTTGCATGAGGGTTAGTTCATTCAATCGCCCTATTCCTATTGCTTTCTTTGTCTAATTGTCTCGAGATAGTTATTTCTTGAATTCACTTATCCTTAATGCCCACCCTATCACCTTCTTTAGGGTGTGGTTATCACCAACATTTTGGTCCTTCTTAGGGTGTCGTTTAGTCTTTTTTGGTTATCCCATGGTTACTAGCTACCTACTTTCGCTAGGTGGGTTTGTAGCCCTACTTGGCTCCTTTGCTTTTTAAAAGCAGGTTTCAATTTGCCATTCCTAATATCATGTTTCTACCTAAGGAACTTTTGGTTCTCATTCTCATCTTGTACACTCCCAATTTCACCTCGTCGTCTGATCCTAGGTTTCCTTAAATAGGTGGGGTTAAAGACTAATGTTGATATTCATCGTTTCTTAGTTAGTGGGCGTACTCTTCCAAGATTCCTCTCTCCTCGAAAATTCCTTCCTTTGTTTCTTGTTTATGGTTACCTTACCTATCCCAATTGGGTTATCGTCTACTTTGCTATTGTCTCCTTATTCGTTCGTTCTTTGGGTTTAGCTCTATATATGGTCCTACCTTCCCTCTTACATAGGCTTGCCTCTTTTAGGGAGGTCGGAGTACCTTGACCGATATAATTTTTTATGGGAACTTGAAATCTTCTTTATTGGGAATGGAATACAACACATTTGGGGACCTCTTCCCTCTAAGGGAGATGGTTAAAAGAAAGGTCGGGAAGCTCTATGCTAGAATTTTGAGGATCTCTCTCTAGGGTGAGTTGAAAATCCTTCTTTGGGGTTGTAGCTTCTGGGGTGGTTTCTTGTCTTCCATCCCCTCGGATCTCAGTAGTCGGAGAGGTACTTCTCTTAGGAGGTATTACCACAAATCCTTGTGGTGTGGGACATCTCCTTATCATATGTCCTATTTCTCCACACCTATAACAGGTTACCCCGACACTAGCTCCTATGTGGATCCTTTGGCATTTGTGCGGTGGAGAGATTTCTTTTTCCCTGTCTTCCTATATCTTCCCTTCTTCATGTCCTTCCCCGCCCATGGATGTAGTGATCCCAGGAATGGGTGCCACCTTCCTTAGTGGTTTTGGGCACTTTTGTGCGTAATGTACACAAAGTCCACAATTGTAGCAGGTAATCTCCTTGTATGCATCTTTATGGCTTCTTCTCCATTTCGGGTCTTGGGGAGTGCTTCTTGGTGGCCTCTGGGGGTCTCTACATTTCACCATCCTTGGGTGCATACTTCCAACAAAACACTCCCCGTTCCTAAGTGCGAAGCAAGGTTCCCTGAATACTTTGATGAATTCTTCGTAAAGTCTCATCGACTCAAGAGATATCCTTGATCTCATGGTTTGTGTCCCCCTAGACTCTTGAGCTCCCAAGCTAATTTCCTTACATAGGGCAGGATTCCTTCTTGGTCTTAGGGTGGCCGAGATAGTGTGGGTTTGTTCAGTTTCTCTAGGAGTGGTCATATCTGTTTGACAAAAGTTGATCGTGGGTTAGGGTTCTAGGGATTTTAGTTTTGAAACTTTGTTTGGAAAACTAGGCTCTGATACCACTATAGTTGTCACGTTCCGACCTGGTCTAGTCGAAGTTCTGTGATCAACCCTCCACCCTTCCTTGTACTAATTTAGTATTTCTACCAAATAGATCAAGGAAGGTAAAGGCGTCAAAGTGCACCTGCTTTCCATAACAAAGTTTACAAAACAACTAAATAAAAGTTACCTGCTTTAGTACCTTTGACTTTCTCCTCTAGCCTCTGCTCGTTGTGGTGAGATTGTTTTCCTAAAAAGGGTTTAGTGTGACGGGGTGAGTTTCTACAACTCAGTGAGCGGGAGTTAGTAAGTGAGTTTTCAAAATAATTAGTTGATAAACAAATTTCATACTTTCAATTTGTTGTAATATGAATTCATCTCTTCTTGAGCCCTTTCCCTTGCTCGGAAGGCATTTCAGCAAGCATTCACATGCCCTTTCTTTCATAGAAAGGGATCACATGTTCACAAAATAGTCCTCGACTATTCCACTTGTGGATCAGAGCACTTTTATCGTTCACCTGAGTTTGAGTGGACATCAATAGTCCGACCCTCAAAACCTAATCATGTTCGCTTGGTGGGACGAGACCTCATTTTCCCTCCAGCCTCAGTCTCGAGACCTCATTTCCCTCTGTCCTCGATCTTAGTGCTTCATCATGTCCGCTTTGTGGGATGATACTTCATTTGCCCTCTGGCCTCGGTCTTAGAGCACAGGAAGCCGTTAGAGCTTCTCGACATACTAAATGCCAAACTGCCCTTATGCACCCTTGGGTCATCCAACAGCCCTTTGGACATATCAACTACCCCTCTTGGGCATTTAGGTGCTCCTAGATTCTCATGCATGCATATCAATAGTTTTTAATTATTGACCATGATCATTGGTGCCAACGTCCCACAGCCCCCACACTCGACCTACCCTACATCTGTTTGTCTTGACCGACCCATCGACCTGGTCTAAGTGCATTGCCACTAGCCCATCGAGCCTTGTAAGTCCTGTCTTGGCCCGTGGCAAGTCACTCGATAATTCCAGTTTTATGAGAGTTTTCATGGTTCTTAAAATAATTCATGTTTGTCAATGGGTCCAACCCATGCACACTGGCATTGGGACCACTTCACGAGTTTTCCAAAACTAGGCCTTCAGTCCTATCATTTTCAACTATGAGGCCTCATGCCTGTTGGAGCAATTCCAACTCCCATCAAGAATGCCCCCCAAAATGTTTAAGCATCTTCACGCAGGCAGGGGAGACCATTCCATAAAAATGATTTTTTAAACTTAAAAATGGTTCTCATCACACCCAATTAGGTATGATATTGAAAATCTCACTTTGAACCACTCGACTTGTCATGGAAATGAGTACAAACAGATCTTTGCCGAAAAACTTAGTCTAGAGAGAGAAAGCTTCGATATCTTACTGGTGAGGGTCCGATGACCAGAGCTATTGCTTTCTCTGAATTTCTCTCCTTTGGAGGATCCTCCCTGGATCAAACCACATCTCAATTGCTGGCCTGAGCAGTGTGAATTTCTTAGTATAAATTTTTATAGAAATGCGTCGTGTACAATGTTTTCCAACAAAGGGGCGATGAAGGGGCTTACCATATTAGCTTGGGGGAAGGTGAGGGCACCTCTAGGTGGAGTTTAGGGGGCTTGGTTTGCCTAGAATTGGCCTAGGGATGACTCGACTTGAGCTCGAGCAGCTCGGGTTGCTGATAGGCGGGGAGCAGTGTCACTATTTGAGCTAACTTGTTCTTTTGCGATGGTTCTCGGGCTGAAGGGACAGTGCAGCTACATAGAGGACTTCCTCCCAATTCTAATGAGACCAAATGCATCTTTAGAGGTGGAGAAAATCCCCGATGTTAGAGCTTTGGTTTGCTACTCATTGAAAAACTGTGTACTTCTCCTTCTTTGGTCGATTGTGGGATGCTGAGAATGAATGGAGGCTTGCTCTTTATATAGGGAGCTCGACATATGACCGGTCTACCGACCGACGTAGAACTTGGCCTCCGACTCGGGCGGAGGCGACTTGACTAGAGCGATTTTCGAGTCGCTGAAGTCTCCCTTTCCTTTGCTCTCTCTCTCCTCTATGTTGTCTCTGTCAACTGTCTGATGTGATTGGTCAGTTTTTCTAATGTGTTGTTTGAACTCAACTTGTCATGCCTCGACCCAGTTTGGTCAAATCCCCATGAGCAACCCACCACTCTTCCCGGTTTACTAATGGTTTTCCACTCCTTTAAACTTGGGAGGAGTAAGGTATCCTTTAAATGTGTACGTTTCCTAGAATAAAAATCAAAACTTGCATAAAAAGTTTAACTTACATAATTGTATTGAAGGTGTGACTTAAAGGAGGTCTTTAGGTAGGTTTCCCTTTATTACCTGAAAAGGGATATAAGGGAGGGGGTGAGTTCGAAAACTCAATGAATGGGTATTTTAAGTTTGACTTTTAGGGAAAATATTTGAATTGAAGTGTGCCAGACTCCTTATTTTCTTTTAAAATTTCTCATTTTCAAAATTGGTTTAATAGCCATTACTCACACCTCAACCATAATCAGTGTACTTATCAACCAACACACGCTGTTCATCATAAAGGGAACACGCCGTTTCATAGCCATTACTCTCCCCTTATCGCTAACTTGTCATCCAACAACCCTTAGAATGCATCACTACCCCTCTTGGGCGTCTTAATGGTCTCGAACCTCAAGTGCGTGCACAAACAAATTTTCCCTCAAAAGCCATTTAATCTTTGGTGCCATTGGTCCAACGGCCCCAACCCTCAACTCAACTTGCAGCTGTTTGTCTCGACTAGTCTGTCGACCTGTCATGTTGCACTATTGTTAGCCTATCAAGTATGTCGGTCCCGTCTCGATACCATGGCCAAACAATTCATTTACTTAAGTTTTCATGGCTTAGAATCATATTTTTTTACGAGCTCCTGCTCGTGCAACTGGCCTAGGGCCCATTGTTCGAGATTTTCAAAATCGGGCATATTAGCCCCCAAGTTCCAAAATCTAGGCCTCCGGCCTAACAGAGCTAATTGAGCTCTCATCAAGAAGGTCTCCCAAAATGTTTAAGTAGTGGCACACAGTCAAGGGAGAGCACTTCCAACAAAATAAATTTTTCTACTGTCCATCATACCAACTGAGTATGAGGACATCTCCGCTTATAACTGATAAATGGGTTTTTCACTTCATTCGAGAAAGTTTAATCATACCAACTGGGTATGATCTACTTATCCTAGTAAGTAGTTTTTCTGTGTGATTTTCACATTACTCCTCTAAGGTGTTTTGTTTAAAATACCACTTAGCAGTGTGTTTTCATATTTGAGGTGCTTATCATCCCAATTGGGTATGATATAAAAGTCCCACTCACCTGTTAATCCGGCTTGTTGTCCTTACTCAAACTTGTTTTAGCTGGCGTTTTCAGTATTTCATGTTTCTACATGATATGAACATTATTGTTCATTATTATTTGGCCTAATAGCCTTCATTCATTTCAAATAAATGAGAAAACCAAACTTTTCATTTATTTGCAATTAGGTCATAAAGTTATTTTTCTTTAAGTTCCTAATGCCGGTTCTTGCTCAAATTGACTCTTGAAACTCTTAAAATTCACCTTAGGACCTCAATTTATTAAATTTCCCAAAAAGGGGTTTAATTTCCCAAATTTACAATTTGGTCCCCCTAACTTTTCCAAAATTTCCATTTTGCCCCTACTTTAGAAAAATGGTAAGTTTTGCCCCAAAAATTCCAAAATTTCCCAATTGGTCCTCCAACATCTTTATTATGCCCAATTGGTCCTCAATTTTTTGAAATTGCACTTTAGTCCCTCAAATTTTTGAAATTACCAAGATTTCCCCTATTTCCCCCTAATTTCAACCTTCTAACTCTGCCGAATTTGATTTTATCAAATTGACCAATTGAATGAGTTTAATTGTTGAAATTAAAGTTAGAGTAGTGTTCCTACACTGCCATATGATTCAATTGCACTTTAAATAGCATGATTTGGTGCCAGAATGAGCTCAAACGGAGTTTCACCAGAAAATTGGTCTTAGAGAGAGAAAACTTCGAAAGCCTATCATCGGGGGCGCGGTGGTCCAAGCTTTCAATCTGGGCAGATAGCTCTTGTCTTGAGGTTTCTCCTAGGATCAAGAATTACATCAATTGGTGCCAAATTGAGTGAGAATTTTATCATCAAAGTTCTACTGGTTCTATCTTTAGCCTCAGTCGAAAATTGCAGAGGAGACCCAAATTGACTTACCTTTTAGCTCTAATTCTACTGTAGGAGGACTGTGGAGGTGTTGGGAGGGCTTGGTTTGGCCTGAGAAGGTCTCGAATTGACCAACTTCGATCACACTGGCACTTCTTCGACAACCTTCAGAGCAAATGGAGACTATAGACGTGTAGCTGACTTCTCCCCGGTTCTAATGAACTCGAGCTTGCTCTATTTGGCTTAGAAAAATACCCAAGTTGGAGCTCTAGTTCGAGCTTCATTGGAAATTGGAGCAGTTGAGAGAGAATGGAGGTTTTAGGTGTGAAGAGGATGAATGAGGAGGGGCTCTTTATATACGAAGCTCGATGACTTCTTGGTCATCCAATTGGTGCCTTAATGGTAGTCATTCATCGCCTGAAACTCCTTGGCCAAAGACTTTTTTGCTTTGTTGGTGCTGCGCGATTTTCCGGTGAGTGAATAGTTCTATTATCTGAAAGAAGTAGGCGACACTGTTTCGAACCGGGTTCAAAGTTTAAACTGGCCGGTTCACCCCCAATTCGACTGAATTTTTCAAATCTATAAATTTCTAAATTTATCTAAATTCATTTTTTATCCAATGGTGGCCTCAAATCTCAAATTTGATTTTTTTAAGCCACATAGAAAAATGAATTTAGCATCCTGTTCAATAGTGGTTCAAACCTGTCCAAATCGGTTTAATCTGGTTCAGATCCGGTTCACCTGAAGCGATTTGGTTTTCATCACTAATTCCTCCTAAAGTCCTTTTTCATGGATTTTTTTTTACTATTTAGGTCATTGGGATCCATAAATTTCCCGGTTTGCCCTTTTTCTTTCAGTTTTGGTTCATAAACCAGTACAATCATGTTGGATTTGGTTCATCTAAACCTGTCTGGTTTTTCTCTTCCAATTTGTTCTAAGGTTCTTTTCCAAGGCTTAATGAATCCTTTGGGTCACTCGAGAGTTGAAATTTTCCCAAATTGCCCGTTCTCTAATGATCGATTTGTGAATGGTCTGGTGTTTCTCACTCCGTTTGATCGGTTCTTTTTCCAATTTTCCTTAACTCCAAAGGGCGGGGTTTACACAACCACCGCGTCAACCATTGATGGACACATGACAGCCTTCCATTGGCTACCCGTGCTTGCGTAGTTGCTGATTGGGCTCCATTGACCGTTGAGTGGTCCAGTTTGTTGTCCAGTTGGACTGTTGACCGGTCCGGTCTGAACGGGTTTGGTGACCCGAATTAAAAAATTAGCCAGTTCAGACTCTATTCGACCATTTTTCTGAAATTTAAAAATTTCTAAATTCATCTAAGTTCATTTTCTATCTAATGGTGGCCTCTATTTCTCAAATTGACATTTTAAAGCCACCTAGAAAAATGAATCATTGGATCGGTTCACTATGGTTTAGTTTGGTTCCATTCGGTTCACATGTCAAAAAATCAAGCAGCACCGATGAAGATGAAATGTCTCTAGCTAGGGAGTTTCAGGCAATGAATGATCCCCATTAAGGTGCCAATCGGATGACTAAGAAGTCCCCGAGAATCCTATATAAAGAGCCCATCCTCATTCATCCTTCACACACCAGAAAACTCCACTCTCTCCCTACTACATTTTCTAGTGAAGCTCAAACCAGAGCTCCAACTTGGGCATTTTTCTATGGCAAAGAAGGTGAGGCTGGGTTCATTAGATTTCGGGAGAAGTCTGCTACCCAACGGTAGTCACCGTTTGCTCCAAGGGTCATCGGACAAATGTCGGCGTGATAGAATAGTGAAGCAGTTCCAGCGGACCGAAGCTGCCCTATTTTGGTCGAGCTGAAAATGGTCAATTCGATCCCTTCTTAGGCCAAACCAAGCACTCCCAACACTTCCTCAGCCCTCATATGACTGAATTAGAGCGAAAAGGTAAGCAAATTTGGCTCCCCTATGTGAATTCAGATCGGTATTAGAGAGAGAACCGATATATTTTTACTAACCAAATTCCCCATCAATTTGAGATGAATTGATGCAATTCTTGATCTTAGGAGAAACCTTAGGACAAGAGTTACCTGCCTCGATCAAAAGCTTGGACCGCCGTGCCTCTGATTGTAAGCATTCAAAGCTTTCTCTCTTTATGTACAGTTTTTCAGTGAAGCTCCGTTTAAGCTCGTTTCGGTGTCAAATCGTACGATTCAAAGTGCAATTGAATTGTATGATGGTGTAGGAACTTAAATCTAACTTCAATTTTGACAATTAAACTCATTTGATCTGTCAATTTGATGAAATCAAATCCGATTAGGTTAGAAGGTTGAAATTGGTGGAAAAATTGTGGATTTCAAAAATTTGAGGGACTAAATTGCAATTTCCTAAAATTGAGGACCAATTGGGCATGAAAAAGATGTTGGAGTACCAATTGGTCAATTTTGGAATTATTAGGGTCAATTTTATTTGTAAAGTAGGGACAAAATGGTAATTTTGGAAAATTTGGGAACCAAATTAGGAATTTTGGAAACTTGAACCCCTTTGGGTAATTTTAAATAAATTGAGGTCCCAAAGTAAAATTTTGAAGTTTTGGGACTCAATTTGGGGAAAAATCGATATTAGGGACATAAATTAAAGAAAAAGAACTTTAGGGACCTAATTGCAATTAATTGAAATGTTTGATTATTTCAGCCTTTCATGATGAATGAAGGCTATTAGGTTAAGGGATAATGAACAAGTATGTTCATATCGTGTAGGAACTGGAAGTACCGGGAACGCCAGCAAGAACAAGCTCGCGTGAAGACAAAGAACCGGTTAAGAGGAAATCACTATGTTATTGGGTGAGTGGAATTTTTATATCATACCCGGTTGAAATGATAAGCACCTCGGAAATAAAAACCCACTATTAAGTGGTATTTTAACCATCACACTTGAGAGTAGTGATGTGGAAATTAAATAGAAAAACTACTTGCCAGTTGTAAGTAGATCATACCCGGTTGGTATGATGAACTCCCTAAAAGGAAGTAAAAAACTTGCTTATCGGTTATAAGCGGAGATGTCCTCACACACGGTTGACTAGTACTATCCCTACTATTGCATTCTTCATGCTTTCATCAAGACTACCTCCCAAAAGGTTTAAGCGTGTTCAATCAGTCAGGAGAGGATAGTCTAGGGAAATCATTTTCAATTTGGGAAAAAATGTGCTCATTAGTCCAACCGGACTTGATGTTAAACCCACTCACCCGGTGTGCAGTGACGTGTCCGTTCGACCGTGTCGCGTTTCTCCACACCAGTCCTTGAATACCTGAATCTACATGGTTAGAATATTATCATGAGAGATCGACATAAAGTATCCCAAGTCCTTAATTTATGTAATAATTACAATTGGGCCAACCTTTTTCCTCACTTTCCTTTAATTACAATTCATTCTCCAATTTTTAAAAATTACTAAATTGCCCATACTTTTCCAAAATTTACCGAATTGCCCCCAAATTTTTCAAAATGACCTATTGGCCTCCAATTGCTTTGAAATTGCTCCTTAGCCCTTAATTTTTCCGAAAATTTCACTTAGGTCCCTCATTTTCCGAAAATCCCCAATTTTCCCCAAATCTCTTCCCCAATTCGTCACTTTTGCCCCGAGATCAAATCCCATCAAATTGAAAGCCAATTGCTTTTGGAAAAGTTAAGGACCCATGAGGGATAATTGGAATTCCTAGCGACTTAATTGAGATTAAATGAGGATCAGGGACCCAAATGTTAGGCTATAAAAATGAGGGACCTAAACACAATTAAGGCATAGTGTGAGAACTATGCACAAATGCCTGAAACCATGAGTTCTCTTATGTCGATTCTCCTAATAAGGGTACTCGAACTATGTAGGAGCCAATTGTTCAAGTATTGATGTAAGGAAATGCACCACAAATCAAGATCTCACTGAGACGACCACGTCACTATTACCGAGTAAGTGGGAATTTCAGCATCATACCCGGTTGGGGGGTGATGAGAACCATTTTTAAGTTTGAAAAATCAATTTTCCAAGAATGTTATCCCCTAACTATGTGAAACTGCTTAAATATTTTGGGAGATAGAATTTCTCCAATATACTTGAAGCCTCAGATTTGAAAATTATAGGGTCGAAGGCCTAGTTTTGGAAAACTTATGAAGTGGGCCGAAGGCCAGTGAGCACGGGTTGGAACCCATAGAAAAACAAGATCGAAAGAACCATGAAAAAAATCTTATTAATCTAGAATCATTGTGTGACTTGCCATGGAGCCTAGACAGGATGGACAAGGCTCGTTGGGCTAGTGGCAGTGTGCCCAAACCAAGTCGATAGGCCTATCAAGGCAAATAGCTAAAGGACAAGTCGAGTGTCGGGGCCATTGGACTGTTGGCATCAAAGAACATGGATACTGATTTAAGAATGTTGTATGCATGCATGAGGATTATGGGAGCATCTAGATGCCTATGAGGGGGTAGTCGATGGGTCCCTAGGGCTGCTGGATGACACATGGTGCACAAGGGTGGTTTTGCATCTAATATGTCAAGAAGCTCTGATAGCTTATAAAACGTTTTGATCAACTAATTGTTTTGAAAACTCACTTCCCAATCCCCACTCTCTAAGTTGTAGAAATTCATCCCTTCCATTAAACCTTTTTCTAGAGAACCACCTCGCCTGACTAGTAGAGGCTAGAGGAGAAAGCCAAAGGTATTATAAGTAGGTAACTTTTATTTAGTTGTTTTGTAAACTTTGTTATGGAAAATAGGTGCACTCCGACACCTTTACCTTGGATTATTTGGTAGAAATACTAAATTAATATGAGGAAGGGTGGTGGGTTGATCAAAGGACCCCGACTAGACCGGGTCGGGGCGTGACAACTTAAGTGGTATGAGAGCAAGGTTTTCCAAACAAAGTTTTAAAACTAAAATCCCTAGAACCCCAACCAATGGTAAACTCATGTCAAACAGATATGACCACTCCTAGAGAAATTGAATAGACCCACACTGTCACAGCCACCCTAGGACCATGAAGAAATCATGCCCCACGCAAGGGAATCATCTTGGGAGCTCAAGAGTTTGGGAGAACCGAACTCACGAGACCAAGGATGTCTCTTGAGCCATGAAGACTTTACGAGGAGTTCATCAAGGTATTCGGGGAATCTTGCTTCACACTTAGGAAGGAGGATTGTTCCATAAGAAGTACGCACCTAAGGTCGATGAAACATAGAGGCCGCCAACAACCAACAAGAAAAACTCCCCAAAACCCGAGATGGAGAAGAAGCTATAACGGTCCACACAAGGAATTAACCTGCTACAATTGTGGACAGAAAAAACACTACACACGAAAATTCCCAAAATCACTAATGAATGTGGCACCCATTCTTGGGAGTACTACCTCCACAAGCGGGGAAAGATAGGGATAAAGGAAGAGAAAGGAGAAAAGAGCAGAGGAAGCCTCTCCACCACGTAAATACCAAACAACCCATGTAGGAGCCGGTGTCGAGATAACCTATTATAGGTGTGGAGGAATCGGACACATGGCGAGGAGGTGTCCCACTCTTCAAGGAGTGATGGCAATACCTCCTTAGAGTAATACCTCCCCGACTACTGTAGTCCGAGGGGATGGAAGATAGGAGGCCGCCCCAGGAGCCACAACTCCAAATGATGATTTCAAACCCACCCAGAGAGAGTTCCTTAAAATTCTAGCATAGAGCTTCCTAACCTTTCTTTTAACTATCTTCATAGAGGGAAGAGGTCCCCAAATGTGCTGTATTCTATTCCCAATAAATATGATTTCAAGTTCCCATAAAATTTTATTGCCCCGAATCATAATGCGTCCAATCAAAATCTTATGCCTTGGGACAAATAAGGAACGAGAAGGACAAGTCTAATAAGGACAAATAATGCCTTTGAATCCCCCAGGCAAAGAGGTCAAGGTACTCTGACCTCCCTGAAAGAGGCAAGTCTATGTAAGAGGGAAGGTAAGACCATGTTTAGAGATAAACCCAAAGAATGGGTGAACCAGCTGACAACAGCAAAAGAGACGATAAGCCAATTGGGATAGATAAGGTAACCATAACTAGAAAACAAATGAAGGAATTTTCGAAGAGAGAGTCGGTAAGTTGTGGAGTGGATGGGAAAACCGATAATTGGAAATGGAGAAACCAAACAAGAAAGTCATATAATAATGGAATAAATGACCAACATAGGATAAGAAGGGGATAACACCGAAACCCTGGAACGCTAGTACGAAACACTTGAACGAACACCGAGATAAGGGTCTCAATAATCAAGGAAACCAATAGACCCGAGGATGATTAGACATTCTAGAAACTAGAGTACCTTCCCTTCTTCGTCCGATTGCAAGATGAGCAAAATGAGAGGAGGGGTGCTCTTTGTATAGGAAGCTCTGCAACTGTCCTGACTTCCAACCGACGTACGACTCGGCCCTAGACTCAACCCCCAGTGTTCATACAAGAGATTTTCCAGGTCGCCAGAGACTAACCCCCTTCTCCCTTATCCATCTCGGTTAGCTATCTTAAGGAAGATGACACTGTGCTGAGCGTGTGAGCTTTGCACGTGTGAGCTTGCCATGTGGCATGTCGTGATTGGTAGGCTTTGCAAACACAACATCCTAATCAGTAGCCTAGTCAGCCTTGAATGGACACGTAGCGGTCTCCCATTGGTAGCTTATTCCAACGTGGTTGCTGATCGTATTTTAGTTGATCGTTGACCACGATATATGACATACTCTTATTGGACCATTTAAATATGTCATATTTCTCCTGAAACATAGTGCCACTGCCACGTGTCAACCATTGATTGGTCGAGGCCATCCGACATGGTTTTACCACATATTGACCTTTCTTTGGTTATTTGTTTCCTCCGAAACCCCTGTCGGGTGCTAACATGGTGTCCTTGCCATGTGTCATCTCCTCATTGGTCGACCTTGCTGATGGGGCTTTTCTGACATTGACCATTGATCAGGGATACATGTCGCCCCCCGATTGGTCAGCTCTTCTAGGTGCTGACTAGGTGAGCTTCGCCACGCGGTGCACACTGATTGGTCACAACTACTGGTTGGGCACTGACCTGGCAGCGGTCTGTTGATCGGCTGAACCTTTGACTTGTTCGATCCAACTGGGTTCAATTACCCAAAATAAAAAATTGGTTAGTACAGGCACGATTCAATCGATTTTCTTAAATATAAAAATTTCTAAATTCTTGTAAATTCATTTTCTATCTAATGGTGGATTCAATTTCCTAAATTAATGTTTTTATTTAATGAATATTTGAATCGGTTCCATTTGGTTCAAGTCCAGTTCAGCCTGAACCTATCCGGTTCTCACACTCACTTTCACCCTTAGTTACTTCCCGTGATTATTTTTGTATTTATTGACCACTTGTGATCTTCTGATCTACTGTTGTTATCCACAATTGCCAATTCTAATTCATTTCCATTTCGATTTTCCCTTTAAATTCTATGCTTCCCTAACATGGCTTTCAGGTGGTGTGGAGACGGGGTTTACAACTTCTCCCCTCCATTAAGGGGTTTTGTCCCTAAAACATCCCACACACTAGACCATGATGGAATTATCCTTTCCCTAGTTCTTGTGTTTGCCTAAAAGTTTCTTTGTGTGGGTTTGGTCCTCACTTCCCGATTATCCATGTCATGTATTTTTGGTGGCTTTAGGTTAAGATGGAAATTCGTGCCTTATTCTTGACTTTACGGTGTCTTGCCCTTTTCTCGTTATTTATGCATTAGCTTGACTCATTTTGAGTTTCCCTTTTTCCTACCTCTTTTTCGAAGCAAGACATGCGATACGACCTTCCATACGGGTCATCGGATCAGGTCGGTATTTGTTGGGGTACGACCCTCATGAGGGTAGTGAAATCTATAGGGCCTACCGCGTTGCATCATTTCCTCACCTCGTCACATCCTTCTTGATGGCCACCGTCACACCCCGACTCAATTTAGTCAGATCCTTGTGAACAACCCGCCACTCTCCTAGTTTATTAAAGGTTTTCCCCTTCTCTAAACTACAAGGAGTAAGGCATCCTTTTCACCTGTATCTTTTCGGAAATAACATTAATAAAAACTAAATAAATTAACCTTACATACTTGTCTTGCAGGTTCAACTATTAGAAACTCTTTAAGTGGGTTTCCCTTAGTTACTGGAAAATGGGTAAAGGGAGTGGGTGAGTTCGACAACTCAGTGAATGAGTGTTGGGAGAGTTTTCATAATTAAAATATCTTTAACTGGAGTGTGTTAGAATCCTTATTTCTTTTAAAAATATTTTCCCTCAAATTCCCTGTTTTTCAAACCATTTTCCTCATTTCCACATCAGGTGTGTTTAACAATCAACACACGCCCTTCATATAGAAGGGAATCACATATTTGCAGGGCAACCTGTCCACTGCACCCACTTGTGGTGTGACGCCTTGACCCAATTTTGTCGGATTCCTATGAGCAACCCACCACTCTCCTAATTTATTAAGGGTTTTCCCCTTTTTTAAACCATGAGGAGTAAGGCGTCCTTTAAACCTATATCTTTCTTGGAATGCCATAAATTAAAACTGCATAAAATTTTAAACTTTTTCATTCCCGTCTTGCAGGTGTAGTTATCTAGGGTCTTTGGGTAGGTTTCCTTGGGTTACCTGAAAAGGTATATAAGGGAGGGGGTGAGTACAACAACTCAGTCAATGGATTTTTAAAATTTACCATTAGGAAAAATATTTGAATCAGAGTGTGTCAGACTCCTTATTTTCATTAAAAACATCCATCCTTAAAAATCTCCGTTTTCATAGCAATTTCTCATTTCCACAATGTGTTTAACAACCAACACACATCCTTCATCAAGAAGGATAACACACATTCGCAGGCCATCCCATCCACTGAACCCACATGTGGCATCGGAGCAACTTTACCGGCCACCTAAATAGAAGTATGTCCACTTCTACCCTGAGAATGAGTGGATGTTCACGACATCCGACCTTCAATCTCATAATCAAACTCTTTGTCCATATGAGGACAGGGACCTCATCCTGTCCCTACCCGATCTCATGCGCTTGAAGGTACATCGAGCTTCACAAGACTTCTAGTACGACTAACTGCTTTATACCCACCAGGTTATTCAGAGTCCTTGGACGCATCACTACCCCTCTTGGACATCTTGAAGGTCCCATAACACAGTGCATGCACAAATCAACAGTTTTTCACATAATCTATATAACCTTGATGCCACTGGTCCAACAGCCCTGACTCTCAACGTGATTTGTAGTTGTTTGTCTTGACTAGTCCAAAGACCTGTCATGTCGCACGACAACTAGTCCATCGAGTATATCGGTCATGTCTCTGTACCATGGTCAAACAACTCATTTACTTAAGTTTTCATGGCATAATAATCATGTTTGTTTACGAGCTCCTACTCGTGCCAACTGGCTTAGGGCTCACTGTTTGAGATTTTCAAAATCGCCATATTAGCCCCAAGTTCCAAAACTGAGGCCTCCAGCGTATATGAGCTATTCAAGCTCCTGTCAAGAAAGTCTCCCAAAAATTTTAAGAAGTGGCACACAGTCACGTGAGAGCATTTTCGACAAAATAAACTTTTCAATTTTCCATCATACCAACCGGGCATGAGGACATCTCTGCTTATATTTGACAAGAGGGTTTTCCACTTCCTTCGAGGAAGTTTCATCATACCAACTGGGTATGATCTACTTACAACCGGTAAGTAGTTTTTCCGCTATATTTCCACATCCCTCTTCTTAGATGTGATGATAAAACACCACTTAGTAGTATATTTCCATTTTTGAGGTGCTTATCATCCCAAATAGGTATGGTATTAAATCCCACTCACCTGATAGTGCAGTGAATTTCCTCTTAGCCTGCTTGTTGCCTTTACACGAACTTGTCTTAGTTGGCTTTCCCATTACTTCGTGTTCCTACACGATATTAACATCCTTGTTCATTATCATTTTGCCTAATTGCCTTCATTCATTCCAAATGAATGAGAGAACCAAACTTTTCATTTATTTGCAATTAAGTCTCTAAAGTTATTTTTCTTTAACTTTAAGTCCCCAATTGGTCCTTCATCATCTTTATCATGTCCAATTGACCCTCACTTTTATGAAATTGCACTTTAGTGCCTCTAAATTTGGAAATTCCCAAATTTCCCCCAATTTCAATTTTTGAACTCAACCGAATTTGATTTCATCAAATTGATCGATCCAATGAGTTTAATTGTTGAAATTGAAGTTAGATTGGAGTTGCTACACCTTCATACGATTCAACTGCACTTTGAATCGTGCGATTTGATGTTGGAATTAGCTCAAATGTAGCTTCACTGAAAAATTGGACTTAGAGAGAGAAAGCTTCGAAAGCTTACCGTCGGGGGTGCGGCGATCCGAGCTTTCGATCTGGGCAGATAGCTCTCGTCTTGAGGTTTCTCCTAGGATCAAGAATTGAATCAATTGATGCCGAATTAAGTGTGAATTTAGTCACTAAAGTTCTTCCAGTTCTCTCTCTAGCACCGATCGAAATTTACAAACGGGAGCCAAATTGGCTTACCTTTCATCTCTAATTTAGCTGTAGGAGGGCTTAGTTTTGCCTAAGAAGGGCTCAAATTGACCTATTTCAGCTCGACCAAAATAGGGCAGCTTTGGTTCGCCGAAGCTGCTTCAATGTTCGATCACGCCAACGTTTCTCCGGCGACCCTCAGAGCAAATGGAGACTACAGGCGTGTAGCTGACTTCTCTCCAAATCCAAAGAACCCGACCTCGTCTTGTTTGGCTCATTAAAGTCCCCAAGTCAGAGCTCTAGTTTGAGCTTTGATGGAAATTGGAGCAATTGAGAGTGAATAGAGTTTTCAGGTGTGGAGAGGATGAATGAGTATGGGCTCCTTATATATGAAGCTCGGGGACTTCTTGGCCATCAGATTGGCACCTTAATGACGATCATTCATAGCCTAAAACTCCCTACTCGGAGACCTTTGAACTTCATCAGCGTCTACTCGATTTTCCGGCTAGTGAAGTGATGTCAACTGAAGGAAGAAGACGACACAGTTCCGAATTGGACTGGACCGGTACGAACCGAGTTCAAAGCTTAAACCGGCTGGTTCAGGCTCAATTTGACTGAACTTTTCAAAAAAAAAAATTCTAAATTCATTTTCTATCCAATGGTGGCCTCAAATCTCAAATTTGAATTTTCTAACCCACCTAGAAAAATGAATTTAGCAATAGGTTCATTAGTGGTTCAAACCGGTCCAAACTAGTTCAATCTGGTTTAGATTCGATTCAATTGAACCGGTTTAGTTTTCATCCCTCATTCATCCTAAAGTCCTTTTTCATGACTATGTGACTCTTTAGGTCACTTGGGATCCATAAATTTCCCGGTTTGCCCTCTCTCTATGGGTTCTAGACTTGGTTCATAAATTGGTTCAATCTAGTTGGATCCGGTTCATTTGAACCGGTCTGGTTTTTCTCTTCCAATTTGTCCTAAGGTTCTTTTCCATGGTTTTATGAACCCTTTGGGTCACTCAGGAGTTGTAAATTTCTTGATAATCGAGTTTGTGAACTGATTTAGTTTTCTTACTCAGTTTGACCAGTTCTTTTCCTAGTTTTCCTTAACTCTAAAGAATGGGGTTTACATGTGGCATTAGAGCGATTTTATTGGCCACCTAGATAGAAGCCCGTCCACTTCTACCCTAGGTATGAGTGGATGTTCATGACATTCGACCCTCAAACCTGAAATCAACTCTATTTTCGTATGAGGACAGAGACCTCATCCCGACCCCATCCTAGCCTCATGCGCATGAAGCTTTGTCGAACTTCCCTGACTACTAGCACGACAAACTACCCTTATCTCCACCATGTCATCCAGTAGCCCCTAAGACGCATCGCTACCCCTCTTGGGTGTCTTGATGGTCCCGAACCTCAAGTGCATGCACAAATAATAGTTTTCCACAAAGCCATTTATCTTTGGTACCACTAGTTCAACGACCCCAACCCTCAACTCGACCTACAGCTGTTTGTCTAGACAGGTCTATCAACCTCGTCCTGATGCACTGCTGCCAACCCATCGAGTATGTCTGTCTTGTCTTGGTAACATGGCGAAATCACATAATCCATTTATTATGAATTTTCATGGCTTATACATCATGTTTGTTTACGAGCTCCTACTCGTGCCAACTAGCCTTGGGCCCACTGTACGTGATTTTCCAAAATCGGGCATTTTAGCCCACAAGTTCCAAAACCGAGGCCTCTGGCCTATATGAGCTGTTCTAGCTCTTGTCAAGAATGTCTCCAAAACATTTTAAGCATTGGAACACAGTCAGGGGAGAACACTTCAGAAAAAAGTAACCTCTTAACTCATCACACCAACCAGGTGTGATGACATCTTCGCTTACAACTGACAAGTGGGTTTTCTCCTTCCTTCTAGGAAGTCTATCATACAAATCAGGAATGATCACTCTACTTACAACCGGTAAGTAGTTTTTTCACTTAGTTCTCACATCACTCCAACTAGGTGTGATGTTAAAATCCCACATAGAAGTGGTTTTTCATTTAAGAAGTGCTCATCATTCCTACCTGGTATGATGTGAATAAACCCACTCACTCGATAATCGTAGTGTATTCCTTCTTTGTTGGTTTTTGCCTCCAGGCTAGCTTATCCGTGCTGGCGTTCCGGTCCTTCGTGTTACTACACAATTTGGACATCCTTATCTATTAAAATTTGGCATGGTGGCCTTCATTCCTCATGTATGAACGACTAAGCCCATAATTTTTAGTTAATTGTATTTAAGTCCCTAAAGTTCTTTTTCCTTGACTCTAGGTCCCTAATGCCAACTTTTCCCCAAATTGAGTCCCGAAACTTCCAAAATTTTACTTTGGGTCATTAAATTACTCAAAATCGTTTAAGGGGTTCAAGTTTTCCAAATTTCCAATTTGGTCCCCAACTTTTCAAAAATTACCATTTTGCCCCTACTTTATAAATATGGCAATTTGACCCCAATTATTTTAAAAAAATCAACCCATTGGTCCTCCTACATCCTTTTCAACCTTTTAGGAATCGTATAACTTCATCCCTCTTTTCGACTAGTAGTATTCTTCGACTACCTTTACCGTTATCTAATCATCCTTCATGTCTTTGACGTCATGTCTTACATAACCATGTTGGTTTTCTTTACCCACTCGTCCTTTTCCAACATCCTTATTGGGTCTTTTTGGTGCCAATCATTGAGTTTCCTCATGGCTTACCGACATGCTAGGATTCTTCCCTTCTTATGCCCTTCCTCATTTTTGGTGGCATCTTTTACTCAAGGATTTTTCCTTTTTCCTTAACCCACTCTTACTTGTTGGTGACAATTTCACGATTCCTTTGTTTGGGGAGTTCTCCTTTAATGATTTTCATTCTCTACTATGTCTTTCAAAGTAGAGATCCTCCCTAGACACTATACATACAAATTTCTTACTACTCCTTGAAAGTTTCCTTCCTTCGCATTCTTGCACCCTTTTGAATTAGAGCTTTTGTCCACTTTTAATCATTCCCCGACCTTTACTTCCTAGTTCAGCCTTTACTTCCTATCCGAGGTATCTTCATTTGTCGAGTCTTATTTTGTGTACTCTCCACTATGCCCATCCATCTACTCTTTAGGCTCCATTAAGTGAGTGTGTACCACAACCAGTTTTGATGTTAGTGGTCATTTCCCTAAATTACTTCTTAATTGAGGGCTTACATCTCCAAGGTTTCTCATACGTTCTTTCCTTTATTCCCTAATTATGGTAGTCCACCCATTCCTACTTGTTACTACATCTTTTGATGCTATCAACCTACTTACCCGTTCCTTGGGTTTAACTTACTTCTTCGGCCCTCATGAGTATTTTTCCTTTGTACTTGATCTTTCCATCTCAACCTGCATTTCATCGGTGAGCTTATCTTTCTTTTCCACTTTGGTTTGTTCCATTACATCTTAGATGGGATAGGTATGCCTTTCTGGGCTTCCTTCCTCGGTAGGATTCTTCCATTTTATCCTGAAATTCCCTTTTCATCCATCCTTGGAAGTATCTAACCTTAAATGACATCCTTTGATGTCGTCCTTCCCGTGCATCCTTCCTTAGAAATCTCGAGGTACGTCCTTGTACCCTTTCCTTAATTCTACTTGTATCCCGCACAAGTTTTCTTCCTTGAGAAGGGTTAAGACATGTTTTGTTTCAAGACCTCTTTGTATGAGGCTTACTTAATCCTCCTCATGGCTTGAGTATGGTCCCCATTACATTTTTGACCATAAATTCCTTTAAGTATTTCCTTCATCCTTCTTTTCCTACATTTGGCCTTTCGACTTCTCTCTTCTCCACATGGGTTTAAATCCATAATTCCTACCATGGTCAATTCATTAACTACCTCGTCCCTACTACTTTCCTTGTTTACTTGTCTTGGGTCAGTTGCCCTTCAAGTTCACTTGTCCTTAGTGTCTATTGTATCGCCCTTTTTGAGTGTAGTCTTTACTATTTCCTAGTCCTTCCTAGGGCGTCTCCTCCCCTAGTTACTAGTTATATCTTTTCATTAGATTCTTCTTGGCTCCTCTACTTTTCCAATGCAGGTTACTCCTTGCTATCCTGAGACATCCTATTTGTCTCTCAAGATTCAGTGTCATGTCTTGGTACCATGGAGAAATCATATAATCCATTTATTAGGAATTTTCATGGCTTATATGTAAACCCCGCTCTTTGGAGATAAGGAAAATCGAGGAAAGAACTAGTCAAACCGAGTAAGAAAAACTAAACCAGTTCACAAACCCGATCATTTGAGAATAGGGAAATTGGGAAATTTACAACTCTCGAGTGACCCAAAGGGTCATAAAAACCTTGGAAAGGGATTTTAGGACAATTTGGGGAAGAAAACTAGAGCAGTTAGGATCGGTTTGAACCACTATTAAACTGGGTGTTAAATTTATTTTTCTAGGCTTGTAAAATTCATATTGGAGAATTGAGGCCATAATTGGATAGAGAATGAATTTAGATGAATTTAGAAATTTTTAATTTCTAAAAAGTCTATCGAATCGGGTCTGAACTAGCTGGTTTAAGCATTCAACCTAGTTCGGCCTGGTCCATTCCAGTTTAGAATAGTGTCGTCTTCTTCCTTTGGATGACAACACTGTTCAATCACCAGAAAATCGAGCAGCACCGACAAAGATGAAAAGTCTCTAGGGAGGGAGTTTCAGGTATTGAATGACCGCCATTAAGGCACTAATTGGACGGCCAAGAAGCCCCCGAGCTTCCTATATAAAGAGCCCCTTCTCATTCATCCACCTCACACCTGAAAAATCCACTCTCTCCCTACTGCTCAAATTTTCGGTGAAGCTTAAACCAGAGCTCTAACTTGGAAACTTTTCTAAGCCAAATAAGGTGAGGTTGGGTTCATTAGATTCAAGGAGAAGTCAACTACCCGATGGTAGTCTGCATTTGCTCTGAGGATTGCTAGAGAAATGCTGGCGTGATCAAATAGTGAAGCAGCTCCGGCGGACCGAAGCTGCCTTATTTTGGCTGAGCCAAAAATGACCAATTGAAGACCTTCTTAGGCCAAACCAACCTCCCCCAACACTTCCACAACTCTCATACGATTGAATTAGAGCTAAAAGGTAAGCCAATTTGGCTCCCCTCTGTAATTTTTTATTAGTGTTAGAGAGAGAACCGGTGAAACTTCACTGACCAAATTTAGCATGGATTGATGCGATTCTTGATTCTAGGAGAAACCTTAGCACTAGAGCTATCTACCTAGATCAAAAGCTCGGACCGTCGCACCTCCGACGGTAAGCTTTAGAAGCTTTCTCTCTCTTTGTTTAATTTTCTGACGAAACTCCGTTTGAGCTCAATTCGGATCCAAATGACATGTTTCAAAATTCCATTGAATCATGTGGAAGTGTAGGAACTCAATTTTACCTTCAATTTCAACAATTAATCTCAATTGATTGGTCAATTTGATGAATTCAAATTTGGCAAGGTTAAAAGGGGGAAATTGGGGGAAAATTTGTGAGAAATTGGGGATTTCAAAAATTCAACTAACTAAAGTGCAATTTTCCAACATTGAGGGCCAATTGGGCATGCGCATGATGTTGGAGGGCCAATTAATTGAATTTTTGAATTATTAAGGTCAAATTTACCATTTTTGTAAACTAGGGGCAAAATCGTTATTTTGGAAAAGTTGGGGACCAAATTGGGAATTTGGAAAACTTGTACCCATTTTTGTGATTTTGAATAAATTTAGGTCACAAAGGGAATTTTAGAAGTTATGGGACTCAATTTGGGAAAAATTGGCTTTAGGGACCTAAAGTTAAAGAAAATAAACTTTAGGGATGTAAATGGAAATAACTAAGAGTTTGGACATTTTACTCATTCATGATGAATGAAGGCTATTAGGCCAAAGGATAATGAACAAGGATGTTCATATCGTGTAGGAACATGAAATATCATGAATGACAGCAAAGACATGCTCATGCGGAGGTAAGGAGCCACATAAGATGAATTAACTGCACTATTGGGTGAGTGGAATTTTTATATCATACTCAGTTGGGATAATAAGCACCTCGCAAATGAAAACCCACTACTAAGTGGAATTTTAACCATCACACTTGAATGAAGTGATGTGAAAATTATGCGGAAAAAATACTTATTGGTTGTAAGTATATCATAGCCGGTTGGTATGATGAACTTCCTGGAAGGAAGTAGAAAACCTGTTCATCGATTATGAGAGGAGATGTCGTCACATCCGATTGGTGTGATGGACGATTAAAAGATTATTTTTATCAGAAGTGTTGTCCCCTAATTATGTGCCACTGCTTAAACGTTTTGGGAGACATTCTTGATAGGAGCTTGAATAGCTCAGATAGGCAGGAGGCCTCGCTTTTGGAACTTGGTTGCTAATATGCCCGATTTTGAAAATCTCCTACAGTGTGCCCAAGGCCAGTTGGCACGAGCAAGACCTCATAAACAAACATGAGTTTAAGCCATGAAAACTTTAAATGAATGATATATTTGGCCATGGTACCAAGACGGGATAGACAAACTCGATGGACTAGCGGTAGTGAAACATGACAGGTCAACGGACCAGTCGAGACAAATAGCTACATGTTGAGTTGAGGGTCAGAGCCATTGGACTAGTGGCACTAAAGATTAAATGGCTTATGAGGAAAATTATTGTTTTGTGCATGCACTGAGGTACGAGATCTTCAAAATGCCCAAGTGGGGTAGTGATGTGTCCTAGGGGGTACTGGACGAAATGGTGGAGATAAGGGTAGATTGTTGTGCCAGCAGTCAGGGAAGCTTGACGTAGCTTCATGTGCATGAGACCGGAGTGGGGTTGAGATGAGGTCTTTGTCATCATATGGACATGGAGTATTTTTGGTCTGAGGGTAGGACGTTAGAGACGTTCACTCAGACTTTGGGTAGAAGTCAGAGACATCTATCAAGGTGAATGGTAAAGATGCTTCGATCCACAAGTGGGTGCAGTCGGCGTAACTCCATCTTGCGAATGTGTGTGATTCCTCCATGATGAAAGACATGTGTTGTTTTTGAAACACATTGAATATGAAAATGGGAAAGAGGTTATGAAAACCATGGAAAGAATTTGAGAATCCTTGGAAATGAATTGGGAAACCATGGAAAAAGGTTTTGATAAACTGGAATTTGAAGAAAAAGCATTTTTAATGAAATAAGAAGTCTGGCACATTCTGATAAAAAAATTGATTTTTGTGAAAACTCTCTCCCAACACCCATTTATTGAGTTGTCGAACTTATCCTCTCCCTTTACCCCTTTTCATGAAACCAAGGGAAAACCAACCTTAAATATATATCGGTAGCTGAACCTTAAGGCAGGTATGTAAAATTTATATTTAGTTTTGATTAATGTTATTCTAGGAAAGGTATAGGTAAGAAGGACTCCTTACTCCCCATGGTTTAGAAGAGGGGAAAACCCTTAATGAACCGGGAGAGTGGCAGGTTGCTCACGGGGATCCGACCAAATCAGGTCGGTGCGTGACAACTAGAGTGGTATCAGAGCCTGTTTCCTTAAATACATTATCAAGACTATATAACATAGTAACTAAGAGAAAGTTTTAAAATTTTCTAGTGGCTCCCAAGAGAGAAACCAAGAAAACTAGGACTAACTCTACTCAACACCCTGTCCTCATAGGAAGACAACCCAAGAAGCTTCCTAATGCCTGTGGCATAGTAGAAGTCTCAAAAGACCAAATGGGGAAGTATCCTGGAGGATGGTGTTAGGACCTATTAAGGTCACAACTCTAAGTACGAAGGAAGCTAAGCCTGAAGCCAGAGATGCCAACAAAGGGTGTTTAACCTTACCTAGGAGGATGCTTATTAAGAATCTCGTAGCTTCCTATTTATTTTGTGACCTCTTTTTGTAATAGGGCTAAAACCCCCAACATATTGTACTACTCTATTAATGAAGTACTCCAAATTCCTAAAAACCCTATCTCTCAAAGTAACCAAACAAACCTGTGCTACCATAGAAACTAAGGAGAATCCCATCCCAATTAAGGAAATGAATTAGGGAATCAAGAAATCTCTACCCGTTTTGAGTTTTGTGATATCCTAGATTGATACCCCTCCGTTGGTTACTTGTTCCCTTTTGGGTATGCTACACTGAGTGTACCATTGGTACTTAGTTTCCCTTTTTGCCCATTTTTCCGTCGAGTTCTGGGGTCTTTCCCAGGTTTATGTTACTTGACTCCCCTTTGCTATGGACTTATTTGACCTATAGTTACCATAGGCAGACTTTAGCTTTCGCGTGCATAAGTTCTTGATCCTCGACTTATTAGCCGTCCTAGGGTGATCTATCTTCTTAGGTTTATGGATTTGAGGCCCCTTTGTCCTTCTTCCTTTTATTTCCCTTGTCCTTTATTTGAGCTCACAACTTGACATAAAGGACTTTTTATTCATTCAAAGAAGTTTGCCAAAATAGGCTTATTACATGGATTCATTCTACTTTCTCCCTAATCCCACATGTTAACTGGTCGGGAATCCACCTTTGGGGAGTTACGAGACTCCTTGTCCGATGGCATCGAGGACGATGAGCTCATGTCCACGTAGTGCCCCTTGCATCCCTTAAAAGGGGTAAGAGATGGGTGAGTTCTTATAACTTAGTGAGGGGTTAAGCTATCGACACACATTATCAAATCATATTTTTGTTTAAGATATTAGTTCAACATTGCACACAATTCAATCACCCTTTAAAAAAAGGGATCATACGGTCATGGAATGGTCTCTGACCGTTCCACTTATGGACCGAAGTGCCTTTACTGTCCACATTGATAAAAGTCCATGCTTCTACTAAGAATCTGATAGGGCATCAATACCTTGACCCTCAGACCTGCATCATACTCCGTGTTTGCAAATGTGAGATGAGACCTCTCCCCATTTGACCTCAGTCTTAGTGCGCATGAAGCTACTCTAGGTTCCGGACATACTAGATGACAAACTGCCCATATGCTTACAGGGTTGTCCAATGCCTCGATAGTTCCATGACATGCACAATCAATAGTTTTCATTTTTTATAGCTGTCGTCTTTGATGCTACTGGCCCAACAGACTCGACAACCTGTCTTTGACTCTATAACTACTAGCCCAATAAGTTTGACGACCTAGCTTCGACTCAGCAGCTACTAACAGATGTTCGTTTGTCTGGCTTCAACATAATAACTATTCCACATAATTATCTGATTATATGGGTGTTTTCAAGCACACAAGTCTTAACTTGTATACTGGCCTACGCCCAAGTCCCATGGGCCTTGTGCCCACTCGAGCAGTACTAGCCCTACTATCGCATGCTTCATGTTTTCATCAGGATTGCCTCCCAAAAGGTTTAAGCTTGCTCAATTTGTCAGGGGAGGGCTGTTCTAAGAAACCGTTTTCAATTCGTAAAAAAATGTGCTCATTAGCCCAACCCGACGTGATGCGAAACCCACTCAACTGGTATGTAGTGCCTCAACCTTTCCCAGGCTGGTTTGTCAGCACTCTCAAGGCACTTTGTAGTTGTAGGTCGATGTATTCCTCTTGTACCTACATCATTATGGATAAGTAACATTAAGTCCCGGTTCATTGAACCATTTCCCGAATTCTACCCTCGTGGCACTTAGTTCTGGTTAAATGCCAACATTACACATTGTTAACTTTGTTAAAATTTCACAAAATTCCTTTTTGGACGTAGAAATTTTGATCTTTTACTTAATCACGAATAAGTCCCCAATTATCCAAAATTACCAATTAGCCCAAAGTTTCCCAAAAATTGCCAATTGGTCCTAAATTTTCTTAAAACCACCAATTGGCCCCCAATTTCCTTAAAATTGCCAATTGGCCCAAAATTTATGGATAATTGCACAAAAGTCCCTCCATTTTCGAAAATCCCCAATTTCACACAATTCTTCACCAAATCACTCCTCTTTGCACCAAAATCCAATTTCATCTAATTGACCTCGCAAATCCAGTTAATAACTCCCTAAAATGATGATAATCATTTTCCTTACCTTCCTACGATCTAATCAAGTTTTGAATAACTGATTTTGACCCCAAAACAGGCTCAAATGGAGCTTTACTGGAAAACTGGACTTAGAGAGAGAAAGCTTCAAAAGCTTATTGGTGGGGGTGCGGTTGTTGCAGCTGTGGATTTGGGAAGTTTGCTCTCATTGGGGTGGTCCTTCGAGGATCAATGGTGGACCCAATTCATGTCCTGTGCAGTGGGAATTTGGTCAGTGACATCGGTCACTTTCTCTTTCTAGAACTAAGCTGCTCCAATGATTAGAGGATGGGTTTACTTAAGTGAAGCTTTAGGGGAGTCGGCCGGGAGGACTTGTGGGAGGCTTGGTTTGGTCGCAAAAGGTCGGAGGTGGCTAGAATTATGCTTGACCGAGATGGGCTACTTCAAGTCCTTTGGAGTAGCGTCACTGTTTGGGCTCTCCTACATTCTTTAGGTGGTCCTTGGATTGAGTGGAGGGTGCAGCTAGGTGAAGGACTTCTTCCTTATTCCATTGATAGTAGTGGAAGCTTTAGAGGTTGAAGAAAAACCCCATGACAGAGCTCTGGTTATGAGTGGACATATCTCTATCATTATACCTTGTCAGTATGATGATTACATTTGAGCTAAAAACCATTTTATCAAAAACGATCTCCCCTGACTATGTGATAATGCTTAAAACATTTGTGAGACTTTTTGGACGAGAGCTCAAACAGCTCCAATAGGCTAGAGGCCTCATTTTTGAACTTATAGGGCTCAAGGCCCAATTTTGAAAAACTCGTGAAGTAGGCCCAAGGCCAATGGGCATAGGCTGGAGCCCGTAGACAAGCATGAGTAAAAGAGCCATCAAAACTTTTATTAAACTAGAAAATTTGCATGACTTGCCACGACACCAAGTCAGGACTTACAAGGCTCGATGGGCTAGTGGTAGTGTGCCTGGACTAGGTCGATAGACTGGTCATGCAAACAACTACATGCTAAGTCGAGTGTCGAGGTTGTTGGACCGTCGACACCAAAGATAATGGCTAATATTCTAAAACTGTTATTTTTGCATGCACTCTGATTTGGGACCATCGAGATGCCCATGAGGGGGTAGTGATGGGTTTGAAGGATTGTTGGATAACCTGGTGGCGATAAGAGCAGGTTGTTATACCAATTAATCATGAAGCTGATTGGAACTTCTTATGCATGAGACTGGGGTGGGGACAGGATGATGTATCCATCCTCACACGGACATGAAGTGATTTCGAGTCTGAGGGTCAGGCGCCTAGGCGACACTCAGACTTAGGGTAGAAGTGGTTGGACTTCTATTAGGGTGGACAACAAAGTCGCGCTGATCTCCTAATGGGTGCAGTTGGAGTACTGCATCTACGAATGTGTGTACCCTTTATGATAAAGGGTGTGTGTATGTTTGTTAAACACCTCCCGGGAATGGAAAGTGATAAAAGAGTTGAACTCACATCACAGTAAATTAAAATGGATGAAATGCTTTGAAGAATAATTTGATAAACTTTATTTTTGAAAACTCACTCCCAAAACCCGCTCACTGAGTTGTAGAAACTCACTCTCATCTTTTAACCATTTTCAAGAAAGGAGACAAACCCTTATAAACCCTCTCGAAGTTGAACCCTAAGTTAGGTATGCCTAAAAGTCTTTATTAATTACTCAAGTTTTGTATAATGTTATTTAAGGAAACCAGGTCAGAAGGACGCCTGACTCCTCACGACCTTGAGAGGGAGTTATCCTTATTAGACTAAAGGAAGCGGCGGGTTCCTCATGAGGTTCCAACCAAACTGGGTTGGGGTGTGACAACTTGAGTGGTATTAGGGTCTATTTACTTGAATACATTAACAATACTATATAACATAAGAACTAAGAGAAAAACTACCAAAATTTTCAGATGGCTCCCAAGAAAGGAACCAAGAGAACTAGGGTTGTAGTCATCGACACTGCCAAAAACCCTATCCTGGTAGAAACTCCTAGAGAAACTCAGACGGTTCCACATGGACTAAGCATAGAACAACAAAGGTTGTACAAGGAGTTTACTCAAGTATTTGGGAGACCCAACCTCACTCCTAAGGTAGACACCAACTCCCAAGCCGTGCTCGAAGAAGTATAGTCCCATCCCACCTCCGTTCATATTCCACATCTAATTAACATCCTCAAGTACCTCAAAACATTCTGTCAATTGGGAGGAAAAATCCTTCTAGGGGGAGAAGGATGTTGAAGCCGCCATGGACTAGTTGGCCAACATTATGAAACTCATGAGAATAACAAGGACCCCACCAAAAGAGATGGTGACCTTGGCAAAATTCTTTTTGGAGGCCAGCACAAAACGGTGGTAGGATAATGTCAGGAACTTGCATGTCACCATGCCCACTTGGGAGCAATTCAAGAAAAGGTATTCAGAGGAATACTTGGCTCCACACTTGATTAAAGAGAAGAAACAAGAGTTCTAAAGGCTTCACCAAGGGCTTAGCACCATCTCAATCTACGAAACCAAATTCAATGAATTAATGACCTTTGCCCCCGATCTAGCTATACGAGTAGATATCTGCCAATAATTCGTGGATGGTCTCAACATGGACATAGGAGACTGGATGGGAGTACTAGGACGTCCCACAGACTAGGCAGCAATAATTAGTATGGCTCATGAATTTTGTAATTTTACCCTCCTTGATCAAAACTAGATAAATTTTGTAATTTTACCCTATTAAATAAAGGAAAATTTGATTAAGCAAAAGAACCTTATTACTTCCTCAATCAGGATACGTACAACTATGGGGAAGAAAAGTTTATGTGCTCTTTGATTTAGGGGCATAAAGGTCCTTTATCAAGGAAGATATTGTCCCAAACTTTCCTCAAGAATTCTCTCCCTCCCTTGAATAGAGCTTGGGCATTCTCACCCCATTAGGTGAAGGACTGAATAGAGATAAACAACTAAAACGATACAAAGTTAAGATTGATGGGGTGAAATTTGAAGCTGACCTAATCCCATTATGCCTAAAGGAAGTAGAGGTAATACTGGGAATGAATTGGTTAAGTACACACAAAGCCAATGTGGACTGCGGAGAGAAACTAATAACCTTCCACACTCTAGGGACTCTCGGGGTACGGTTCCAAGGAGACAAGAAGAAAGGGGGAACACATCTAATATCCCAAATGAAAGCTTAAAATACGATACGAAAGGGATGTAAGGCTTTTCTCACAATGATCATCAAAGTATGTTTAAAAAGGTAGGGACCAAAAGGCATTCCAGTAGTTGAACACTACCTGGATCCCTAAAGGAAGGGACCAGAACTACCAGGACTACCTCAAGCTGCTAATTAGAATTTTCAATAGAGGTGATCCTTGGGACACATCCCATATCACAAGCCCCCTATCGCATGGCTCCAATAGAATTAAAGGAATTAAAGGAGCAACTAGACGAGCTACCGGAGAAGGGTTTCATATGCCCTAGCCAGTCCCCAAGGGGTGCACTAATGCTATTCATAAAGAAGAAGGATGAGAGTATGAGATTATGCATTGATTATCCGGAGATGAATCAGGTTACTATAAAGAATAAGTATAATCTTCCCCGAATTGATGACTTGTTCGACCAGCTAAACAGGGGTAGTCTATTTATCCATGATAGATCTCCAGTCAGGATACCACCACCGAAGGATGTGAGAGCAAGACATGTAAAAGACCGCATTTCAGTCCAAATACAGGCACTACTAATTTAGAGTAATGCCCTTTGGATTGATGAATGCCCCCACAATCTTTATGGACTTAATGAACTGGGTGTTCCAACCCCACTTAAACAAGTTTGTGATAGTACTCATGAACCAAGACAAAGCATGAGGAACACCTAGCTATCACTTTGGAAATACTACATGAGAATCGACTGTATGCAAAGTTCTCCAAGTGTGAATTTTGGCTACAAGAGGTGGGTTTCCTAGGGCACATAGTGTCCAAGGTTGATCTGGCGAAGGTAGAGACCATATTGGACTGGAAGGCACCCACGAACCCCTCTAAGATATGCATCTTCTTGGGACTGGCGGGGTACTACTGGAGGTTTGTAGAGGACTTTTCTAAGATAGCAGCCCTATTAACCTGCCTTACGAGGAAGGGAGTGGAATACAAGTGGAATGAAACCTATGAGAAATCCTTTATGCAATTAAAGTCTCACCAAACAATGGCACCCATACTAACCCTGCCCAATCCAAGTGCAAGGGAATATACCGTTTATAGTGACACATCCGAACAAGGACTCGGGTGCTTACTAATGCATCAAGGAAAGGTTATCACCTATGCCTCACAACAACTAAAGTCACATGAGAAGAACTACCCTACCCATGACTTCGAGTTAGCTGCAATATTGTTTGCCCTCAAAATTTTGTGGCACTACATATACGAGGTCAAGTGTTGGATATACACAGATCATAGGAGTCTCAAATATTTCCTAACTTAGAAAGAGCAAATCTCTGATAGAGGGGGTGGCTGGAGTTAGTGAAAGACTATGACCTTGTAATAAAATACCACCCCGAGAAAGTTAATGGGGTGGCTAACGCTCTTAGCCACAAATATCAAATAGAGGCGGTCCAAATAAAAGTAAACTACCTGCCCTTGTTACAATAATTGGGGGAGATGAAGGTGGACCTCAAAGAAGATAGGGAAAGGAGGTGTCTGATTGCTTACATAGTTGTAAGACCCATCTTGGTTGAGCAAATCAAGGTCCACCAAAAGTAGGATAAAGAACTCCAACCATACTTGGATCCGACTGTCGAGGGATAGAAGTAGCCAATGGGAGGTTGCCACGTGCCGGTCAATGGCTGACACAGCAGTTGAGTTGGATCGCCATATTATTTGAACCAGCCAATAACGTGCCGCCATGTGGCTGATCCACACGTGCGATGTGAAACCCGTCCTCTCGGACTAAGGAAACTAAGAAAAGAACCAATAACTCTCATGATAAAACCGAGCCACTAAACGAACCTAAAATGGTAAAGAAGGGTTAAAATATGAAATTGGAAAATCCCAATTAAGCAAGATGTCATAAAAATCATGGGGAGGAATCATGAAGTGAATTGGATGAAAAAACCAGACTGGTTCAGGGCGAATTGAATCGGAATCTGATCGAATCGTGTTGAATCATAATGAAAAAGATTGGATAATTCATTTTTTTAGGTGGCTTGAAAATCTCAAATTGGAAAATTGAGGCAACCATTAGATAGAAAATAAATTTAGATTAATTTAGAAAATCGATTGAATCGGGCCTAAACTAGCCGATTTTCGTCATCGACCCTGGTTGGACTGGACTGCTTCAGTCTAGAACAGTGTCATTGTCTTCCTTAGGATGATAACACTTTTCATCAATTGCAGAAAGACTTTCCTTTTCCAGCGAGGGAATATTCTCTGCGATTCTGGAATTTTCTTATGAGGATAAGCTCAACCAATATAAAACTAGTAGAGTAGAGGGTCCCTAAGCTCCCTATATAAAGAGCTCCCCTCCATTCATCCTCCACACACCTCAAATCCTCTTCTCCTCCGAAGTGCTCAGTTTTTTAGCAAAGCTCAAACTAGAGCTCTGACTTGAGCACTTTTCTCAACCTTATAAGACAAACTCGGTTCCAATAGACTATGGAGGAAGTTAGCTACCTGACGACAACCTCCTCTCGACCCAAGGATCGCTACAGAAGTACCTGCAAGATAGGAATAAAGCAGCTTCGTTGGTTCAAAGCTGCCTGTTTTGGCCAACCTGAATTGGGCCAATTCAGACCTTTTATAGCCAAATCGAGGCTTCCCTTAGCCCCTAAGGCCATCACACGGCCTATCTAGAGGTGAAAGGTAAGCCAATTTAACCCTTATTTGTTGGAGCAGTTTAGTTCTAGAGAGAGAAAGTGATGGATTTCTTTGATCAATTCCTATTGATCCTAACACTAATTGTCCAAATTCTTGATCTTAGAAGGACACTGAGGGCAAGAGCGATCTTTCGAGATTAAGAACTCGGATCGCCGTGCCCTCAATGGTAAATATTTGAAGCATTCCCTCTCTACATAAAATTTTCCGGCGAAGCTTTGTTTGAGCTCATTTTAGACCCAAATTCTTCAATTCAAAAAGCTCAATTGGATTGTATGGAAGTATAGAAACTGATCCATGCCACCAATTTGAATTTGATTGGTTAGTTTGAAGAAATCAAATTCAGTCAGTATAAAGGGGTGGAATAGGTCCAAGAATTTGGGTGAAATTGGGAATTTTGAAAAATTGAAGGACCTAAATGTAATTTTTCAAAATTGAAGGTCAATTGGTAATGAGAAAGATGATGGAGGACCAATTGGTCAATTTTTGAAAGAATTGGGACCAAAGGGTCATTTTTTGAAGTTGGGGGCAAAACGGTAAATTTGGAAAAAGCTGTGGACCAATTTGGAAATTCGAAAAATTTCAACCCCATATACCCTTTTGAGAATATTAAGGACCCAAGAGTGATATTAGAAACCTTGGGGAATTGATTGAAAATAATTGAACACTTAAGGACCTAAAGTCAAAGATTATGGACTTTAGGGACCTAATTGCAATAAGATAAAAATAAGGGTTTAAATGTAAATACATGGAAATAGAAAGCCTATTCATGCCAAGCCATTCGTTATAAGAATGCTCAATCCATGTAGGAAAGAATTTGGATAAGGATGTGAGCAAAGGAGCTTGAGCAGGACTTGAAAAGTCGACTGGGGATGATCATGTCACAATCATCGGGTGAGTGTGAATTTTACACATCATACTGGTTGGGATGATGAGCACCCTTTAAAAAGGAAAAATTTACTTATGAGTGGGACATCTTAAACGTCATAACCAGTTGGGTTATGAGACCACATTTATGAAAGGAAAAACCTACTTACCGATTGTGAGTGGGTTTACCATTATCACACCTGGTTTGTGTGATGAGTACTTGAGCTAAAAACCATTTTTTCGGAAATGTTCTCCCCTAACTATGTGAAAATGCTTAAATTCTTTCGAAGACATTCTTGACGAGAGCTAGAACAACTCCAATAGGTCGGGCGCCTCAATTTTGAAATCATAGATCTCAAGGCCCAGTTTTTTAAAAACTCGTGAAGTAGGCCCAAGGCCAGTGGGCATGGGCTAGAGATCATAGAAAAATATGAGTAAAAAGAGCCATTAAAACTCTCATTAAACTGGAAATACTGTGTGATTTGCTATCGTACCAAGTCACGACTGACAAGGCTCAATGGGCTAGTGGTAGTGCGCCATGACTATGTCAATCGATCGGTCAGGCAAACAACTATAGGCCAAGTTGAGTGTCATGGCCGTGGGACTCTCAACACAAAATATGATGGATATTATATGAGAAAACTATTGTTTGTGAATGTACTTTGATTTTGGGACCATCAATACGCCCATAAGGGGTAGTGATTGGTTCCAAGGACTATTGGACAACATGGTGGCGATAATGGCAGTTTGTTGTACTAGATAGTCATGAAGTTATAGTGTTTGGGCTTCTCAAAGCTAATGTGTTTGGGCTTCTTGAAGCTACTATATTTGAGCTTCGTGCGCATGAGATCGGGGCGAGTGGGCTGGATGAGGTCTCCGTCCTCATACAAACACAAAGAAATTGTGGGGTTTGAGGGTCTAGTGCTTAGGGCGTCACTTAGACTTAAGGTAGAAGTGGTCGAACTTCTATTAGGGTGGACAATAAAGTTGCGCTCCCGAGGAAAGGGGATGTGCTAAAAGAGCTAAACACACAAAATAAGTGAAAACGGTGCAAGGCTTTGAAAATGGTGAAAGATTTTGGAATGATTTTGTTAAATAATCTTTAAAACTCACTCCCAACACCCGTTCACTGAGTTGTAGAAACTCACCCCCTCCCTTTAACCCTTTTAGGAAGGGAGATAAAAATCTCAGAGGATTCCTTGAAGCTAAACCCTAAGACATGTATGCCTTTAAATTACTCAAGTTTTGTATAATGATATTCTAGGAAACCAGGTAAAAAGGACCTTAGCTCCACGGTTAAGAAGGAAGAGAAATCCTACTTAAACCAAAGGGAGTGGCAGGCTTCTCACGGGGCTCCGACCAAACTAGGTCAGGGCATGACATGCGAAGCTCGCACGTGCGGAATAGTGTCATCTTCCTCATCCGTCCGATGACACTATTTATTGAGGCAGAAAAACTTTCCTTTTTCGGCGAGGGAATATTCCATCCGATTTGGGCATTTTCTGATGAGGATAAGCTCGATCAATAAGGAAACTAGTAGAGTCGAGGGTCCTCGAGCTCCCTATATAAAGAGCTCTCCTCCATTCAAACTCCACACACCTCAAATCTCCTCCACCTTTGATGTGCTCAGTTTTTTGGTGAAGCTCAAACCAGAGCTCCGACTTGGACACTTCTCTCAGCCTCAGAAGATGAATTTGGGTCCTACAGTCTCTAGAAGAATTTAGCTACCTAACGACAACCTCCACCTGACTCGAGGATCGCCGGAGAAGCACTAGTGAGTCCAAATAGTGAAATAGCTCCATAGGTCCCAAAGCTGCCTTGTTTTGGCCAAACTGAATTAGGCCAATTCAGAACTCCTACAATCGAATCGAGCCCTCCTTTAGCTCCTACAACCGTCACATGACCTTCCCCGAGGGAAAGGGTAAGTTAATTCGACTCTTCTTCGTCGGAGCAGTTTGGTTCTAGAGAGGGGAAGTGCTGGATTTCATTGACCAAATTCACCATGATCCTAACATCAATTGCAATAATTCTTGATCCTACAAAGACCCTGAGGACGAGAGCTATCTTCCCAATTAAAAAGCTTGGATTGCCGTACTTCCGATGGTAATCTTTCAAATCTTTCTCTTTCTACGTTTAGTTTTCTGGTGAAGCTCCATTTGAGCTCATTTTGGACCCAAAATTCACAATTCAAAGCTCAATTGGATTGTATGGAAGTATAGAAACTGATTTATGCCACCAATTAGAGAAATTAGCCCCGTTTGAATGACCAATTTGAAGAAATCAAATTCATTTAGTAGAAAGGGGTGAAATTGGGGATTTCGAAAAATTGAAGGACCTTAGTGCAAGTTTTCCAAAATTGATGGTCAATTAGCAAAGAGAAAGGTATTGGAGGATCATTTGGTCAGTTTTATAGAATTGGGACTAATTTGGCCATTTTTTAAAAGTTAGGGAAAAATTGGTAATTTTGGGTAAAGTTGGGGACCTATTGGGATTTTTTGAAAAGCTCGAGTCCCAATTATGATTTTAAGGAAATTAAGGATCCAAGGAGGATATTGGAAATCCTAGGGACTTAATGGAAGAAAATTTAGCATTTAGAACCTAAAGTCAAGAATATGAACTTTAGGGATCTAAGTGCAATAAAACCAAAGATCAGGGCCTAATGGCCAATATGTGAGAATACGAATGCTTTTATGTCGAACCCTTCCTTATAAATATGATCAAATTGTGTAGGGACACTTTGCATCAAAATGTGAGCAAAGGTAGAGCAAGACTTGAACTGGTAAAACTGACTAGGGACAAAAATGTCACAGTCACCGGGTGAGTGGGAATTTTCTAATGTCATACCTGGTTGGGATGATGAGCACATTTAAAAAAAACTAAAAGTCACTTACTGGTTATGAGTGGACATATCTCTATCATTATACCCAGTTGGTATAATGATTACATTTGAGCTAAAAACCATTTTGTCAGAAATGATCTCCCCTAATTGTGTGCCAATGCTTAAAAAATTTGGGAGACTTTTTTAATGAAAGCTGGCACAGCTCCAATAGATTTGAGGCCTCATTTTTGAACTTATAGGGCTCAAGGCCTAGTTTTGAAAAACTCGTGAAGTGGGCTCAAGGCCAAAGGGCACGGGCTAGAGCCCATAGACAAACATGAGTAAAAGAGCCAAGAAAACTTTTATTAAACTAGAAATTTTGTGTGTCTTGCCACAGTACTAAGTCAGGACTGACAAGGCTCAATGGGCTACTGGCAGTGTGGCAGGACTAGATCAACGGACCGATTAGGTAAACAACTACATGCCAAGTTGAGTGTTAGGGCCATTGGACCATCACACCAAATATAATGGCTAATATTCTAAGATTGTTGTTTGTACATGCACTCTGATTCAGGAACATCGAGACGCACATGAGGGGTAGTGATGGGTTCCAAGCACTGCTGGATGGCCTGGTGGTGATAAGGGCAAGCTATCATATCTGTTAGTGATGAAGTTGGACAGAGCTTCTTGCCCATGAGACCGAAGTGGGGATAGGATGAGGTTTTTGTCCTCATACGAATACGAAGTGATTTCGTGTTTGAGGGTTGGGCGTCTGGATCATCACTCAAACTTAGGGTAGAAGTGGTCAAACTTCTATCAGGGTGGATAGAAAAGTCGTGCTGATCCCCAAGTGGGTGCAGTCGGAGTACTACATCTGTGAATGTGTGCACCATTTATTATAAATGGCGTGTGTATGCTTGTTAAACACCTGTCAAGCAAGGGGAAGTGTTGAAAGAGTTGAACTCACATCATAGTAAATTAAAATGGATGAGATTCTTTGAAGAATAATTTGATGAACTTTATTTTTTGAAAACTCACGCCCAAAACCCACTCACTGAGTTGTACAAACTCACCCCTCCCTTTAACCATTTTTTAGGAAAGGAGACAAACCCTTTGAGACCCTTTTATGCCTAAAAGTCTTTTTTAATTACTAAAGTTTTGTATAATGTTATTATAGGAAACCAAGTGAGAAAGACTCTTGACTCCTCGCGGTCTTGAGAGGGAGTGATCCTTCTTAGACCAAAGGGAGTGGTGGGTTCCTCACGGGGTTTTGACCAAACCGGGCTAGGGCGGGACAAGTAGGGCTTACATATACTTGAGTGTGTGGTTGGAGGTGACAATCAAAGTATACGAATGACTAAGGACACATCCTCGATACCCATATGAGTCATGTAAGTTTGGTTGGATCCTCACAAGACCATGTTTGTTCCAATGGGAACATATACTCCATTGATTGTTGTGAATTGGTGAGCGAGAGCTCTACTAGTATATACTTGAATGTGTAACCCTAACATCAAGTGATAAGGGTTGAAGAATTATGAAAATCACATGATACAAGAAGTATAAATATTATATATATAAAGATATTATGAAAATCACATGATACAAGAAGTATAAATATTTTATATATAAAGATATTTTTATTGAATTCTAGGGTCGATGCCATTAAGTGGCTCGACAACAGTAAGCTCAATTACTGAGTTGTGAGATCACCCACTCCCCCAACAAATTATAGGTGAAGTTAAAGGCCGGTGGAAGTCTATTGAATGGGACATTGCCTACATAATTTGCATGACTTGAGATATAAATCTCGATGTACCCATATGAAGTTTTAATTATATTTTTATTAGTTGTTATATTTCTGGTGATTTTGTACAAGTTTTTCGGGCATGCTACTTATGAAACAAAGGTTAAGCTGATGATAAAAAATGAATTTATGTTTTATTATGAACATTTGTTATATTGGTACTATCTTGGTAAAAGTAACCTCTATTTTAGTATTGAGTGGATGTGTCGTATTATTATTAGACCCATGGATCTTAATTAGGTCCGGACATGACACTAATCGAGTTTGACTGTGGATGACACAGGCATGACTTAAGAAGCTCTAGGTGGTTGGCCCATTTGCATTTGGCCTTGGAATTGCATGTAATTCCTTTGGGGAGAAGGTACACAGTTTGGGACCATGGAAGCAAGTTTATTATGTGATGTCTTTGAAGCTTTTTCAATCATCGTTGAGATTGAGCCGATATATGCAAGGTCATAGTACCTTCGTAGGAACCGATATATCGTAAGAGCACCTATTTGTTGCTAAAAGGGCACTTGTCAAAATTATGCTTTGTAGCTCACCAGGAAATGAAGTTGTGGAGGCTTCGATGGAATTTGAGGTGTGGAGAGAATAAGGGAGAAGTTGCTCCTTTTATAGAGAGTTTGGAGACTCAAAATGTTATCCATCACCACCTCTACCCATCTGAATTGTTTGTGGAATCACCATTGTCGAATTGAGCCTTTCTATCCTTGAAAATATCTATTTTACAACTAATGCAACCATGAGTTCTGAACGTGGGATTTAGACGAAGAAACTAACATTGTGCGTATGCATGTGAGCTCGTGCATGCAAGTTAATATGTGGCCCATAACGATTGGTCAAGTTAGCTGATGTGGAAATTACTCCAAGATCCACACCACTTTCCAATAGTTTCACTTGTAAAATGGCACCCATCTGCTAATTGCCTTATCTGACGTGGTTATTATTAATACTTTGGTGTCAATCAACTATTATGGTATCGTCACATGGTGCCCAATGATTTAATAATTTAAATATATCAGGTTTACCACTAACTGACATGTGTATTTGCCATGTGTAAAGTCACGTTCGACCTGGTTTGGTCGGATCCCAATGATCAACCCGCCACTCCCTTAGTTTAAGAGGGCTTTTCCCCTTCTTTTATTCAAGAGGAGCTAGACATAAATTCAAACCTTGTTCTCTAGAATAACATAAATCAGTCTAATGTAAGCTTAAAAGGAACTTTAAGTATACTTGATAGAGGGTACATCTTCGCGCTCTCTTTCATTCTATCCTTACTCTTGAAAAGGGGTAAAAAGGGATAGGATGAGTTCTACAACTTAGTGAGTAGGTATTGAGAGTGAGTTTTAATATTAATAACTTTAGTTTATCCTAACCCTTCCAAGGTTATCAAAAAAGATTTCTTCCTCCAATTCGTGTTTTTAAAACTTTTTCCATTTCCATATTAGGTGTGTTTTATCTCTCTTAGCCCATCCCCTTACCTCGGGAGTAATTTAGCAAACAAACACACGCCCTTCATCAAGAAGGGTACACACATTCACAGGTGAAGCCCGTGCACTGCACCCACTTGTAGATTAGAGGGTCTTTACCATCTACCAAGATAGAAGCCCGTCCACTTCTACCCTATGTTTGAGTAGATGTTCTTGACATATAACCCTCAGACTTGAATGCCACTCCATGTTTGTTTGAGTATAGAGACCTCATCCCGACCCCATCCCGGTCTCATGCGCAAGAAGCTACTACGAGCTTCAAGACTAACCAGCATGACGAACTGTCCTTATCTCCATCATATCGTATAGTAGCCCTTAGGACCCATCACTACCCTTAGGGATTCTTGATGGTCTTGTACCGCAAGTGCATGCACAAAAAAGAGTTTTCCACAAACAGACATTATCTTTGGTTCCAACGGTGCAACGACCCCAACGCTCAACCCGACCTACAACTATTTCTCTAGACCGGTCCGTCGACCTAGCCCTGACGCACTGCCGCTAGTCCATCGAACACTGTCGGTCCTGACTTGGTACAATGGTGAAATCATACAACCAATTTCATTAGAAATTTTCATGGCTCTTTCTTCAACATGTATGTTTATGAGCTTCTGCTCGTGCCCACTGGCCTTGGGCCCAGTGTACATGTTTTTCCAAAACATGGCATTTAGCTCCATGAGTTTAAAAACCGAGGCCCCTAGCCTATTGAGTTATTTTAGCTCCTATAAAGAAGTTCTCTCAAAAAGTTTTAAGCATTAGCACACAGTTAGGGGAGAACACTTCTGAAAAAATTCATTTTCAACTTCATCATATCAATCAGGTTTGATGATATCTCCGCTTACAAGTGGTAGGCGGGTTCTCCTTTCCTCAAGGAAACTGGTCATATGAACCAGGTATAATTATCTCTACAACTGAAATTTCCAATAGATTAAATGAAATCTAGAAAAAAGAATAAAAAATTCAGAATATTTTCATTTCACTTGAATCCTTTAATTCGCAAGGAGCGAATGGGAAGAAACTCTCATGTTCGGTTTTGTAGTAGAGATGGAATTGAAAAAGAAGCATCTACTATAACCCCAAAGGAATCAGATTTCATAAACAACATAGAGGAAGAATGAAAGGGATATCTTATCGAGACAATCACATTTCTTTCGATAAATATGCTATTCAGGCACTTGAACCAGCTTGGATCACATCTAGACAAATAGAAGTGAAGTAGGTTTTATCTTTTAAAGATAGTACTCATCATCCCAACCAGTATGATGTGTAAATTAGCCCACTCACAACCGGTAAGGGGTTTTTCCTTTAATAAAATTCTCACTCACCCGATGACCGTGATGTGTTCGTCCCCATTCGGTTTTCCATGTCCATGCTAGCTTCTCCTTGTCGTCATTCTAGTTTCTCGTGTCCCTACATGATTTGTGCATCCTTATCAATTAAGATTTTGCATGACAGCCATCGTTTTCTCATGTATGAGTGATTATGCTCAAAATTATTGCTTTATTACACTTATGTCCCTAAAGTTCATTTTCCATAACTTTAGGTCCCTAATGCTAACATTTCCGCAAATTGAGTCCCACGGCTTCCAAAATTTCCTTTGGGTCATCAATTTACTCAAAATTGTATAAGGGGCTAAAGTTTTCCAAATTTCCATTTTTGTCCCCAACTTTTCAAAAATTACAATTTTCCCCTACTTTCAAAAAATTACAATTTGAGCCCAAATGTTTCAAAAATTGACCAATTGGTCCCCTAAAATATTTCTCATGGCCAACTAGCCTTCAATTTTGGAGAATTGCATAGAGGTCCCTCAATTTTTTGAAATCCCCAAAATTTCCCAAATTTCCACCAATTTCTCCACATCAAACTGACCAAATTTAATTTTTTCAAATTGGCCATTCAATTGAGGTTAATTGCTCCATTGATGGTATTGACCAGTTCATACACTTCCATACGATTTAACTGAGCTTTGAATTGCATGATTTGGGCCCAAAACGAGCTCAAACGGAGTTTCGTCGGAAAATTGTCTGTAGAGAGAGAAACATCGAAAGCTTACTGTCGGAGGTGCGATGGTCTGAGCTCTCGATCGAAGGAGGTAGCTCTCGTCCTGAGATTCCATCAAGGATCAAGAATTGCTACAATTGATGTCTAATTGAGGATGAATTTGGTTAGTGAAATTTGACTTCTCTGAAGTCTATAGGACCTGACCTTGCCTTCTGAGGCTGAGAAAAATGCCCAAGTCGGAGCTTTGGTTCTTGCTTCATTAAAAAATGGAGCAATTAAGAGAGAATGGCGGTGTAAAGTGTGTGAAGGATGAATGGAGATAATTTCTTTATATTGGGAGCTTGTTGACAATTTGCCTGACCACTTTCCTTTTTGGTCATGCTTATACTTGCCCGAAAATGGCCTGATCAGAGCAGTTCACCATCGAAAAAGGAAATTTTCTGCATCAATGAAAAGTGTTGTCATCTTGAGGAAGAAGATGACAATGTTCCGAACTGAATCGGAATGGTCCGACCAGGTTCAGATTGACATTCGGCCGGTTCAGGCATGATTTGACTGATTTTCTAAAAATTAAAAATTTCTAAATTAATCTAAATTCATTCTCTATCTAATGGTGGCTTCAATTTCCCAATTTGAACATTTTAAGTCACCAAGAAAAATTAATTTACAAACCGGTTCAAGTATGATTCAAATCGGTTCAGGTCCGGTTCACCCTGAACCGGTCTAGTTTTCTCTTCCCATTAGTTCCAAGGTTATTTTCCATTAATTTTTTTACTCTTTGTGTTACTTGGAATTTGCCAATTTCCCATTTTACCCTTTATTTACCAGTTTGGGTTCGTTAACCGGCTCGATTTTTTCTTTTGAATTAATTGGTTATTTTCCTGATTTTCTTATCTTTGAAGGGGCGTGGTTTACAACTCTCCCCTCCTTTTTGGGGTTTTGTCCCTAAAACTAAGTCAACAATCCTTTACATCAGGGGTGACTTCCCATGATGTCCTCTTGGGGTTTGCTTGGCATGTTATCACTTTGGTTATTTCCTTCACTTAGTCCTTTTGCCACACACTTAAGAAGTCTTTCTCCCTTTCCATTTTTCATTCACTCCATGGAGTGTATCATGATCCATCACGTTCTAACCACCAATCCCAAGGTACCTCCTTAGATCTACATCTTACTCAACTTAGGGTAAGACTCTTGTTCTTAAGGGTTCTTATTCATGTCTTGGGTTGGATGTACCTTATATATCCAATTGTCTCTGTTTCCAATCATTCCCTTGGTTGTGGATGCTCCTAGCTTAGCATCCTTTAGGACTTTTCATCCTTAACCCCGTGGGTTTTGATATAATTTCCTCCATATTTTATTTTGGTCCTTCCTACATCTTTGGTTTACTACGACTCCAGTTCCAATTCTTATGTTTGACTAACATACTCAGTCTTACTTGAGTCACCTTTCCTTAGGACTATTGGAACTACATGTCATTTATAGCATGACATGCTCTAGAAATGTCTTTGTCTATTATAGTTCTAGAATATGTGTCCTTGATAACGGTTCATGCTTTCCAACCGTTTAGGGGTCGTATGGCTTCGTTCCTTATTATTACCCGGTAGTGTTCCCCAACTACCTTCAGTGTTCTTCAATTGTCCTTTAAATTTTGACATATGGATCGTGTTGATTTCTCTTTATTTACTCATTCTTTACCAAATTTTCTATGGGTTTTTCCCCCAGTTCCCACCATCGGGTTTCCTGATAACTTACCGACACATTGGGATTCTTTCTCACTTATGTCCTTCCTCATTTCCAATGGTGTCTTTTATTCAAGAGCTTTCCTCTCTTTCATCCATTCTTACTCGCTTGTGACCATTACACCATTCCTTAATTCGAGTTGACCCTTTTTGGTCTACGTATTGATTCCTTGTTTGGAGAGGTCTCCCTTTTATGGTTTTCATTCTCTACTATGCCCTTCAAAGTAGAGACTTCCATCTTAGGGCTATACCTTTGATCTTCTTAAAATTCCCTAAAGCTTCTTTCACTTTACATCCTTACACATTTTTTATATTGGGGCACTTGCCTGCTTTTAATCCTCCATTGTCTTAAAATTCCCATTTCGTTCCTTATTCCCTATCTGAGTAACTTCCGATTATTGGGTCTTATTTCGTGTACTCCACACTATGCCCAGCCATCCACTTTGTAGGCTTCATTAAGTGAGCGCGGACCACGACCAATCTTGATGTTAGTGGTCATTTCCTTTAATCAATCCTTAACTAGGGGGCTTACTTCTCCATGGTTTCTTAGATGTGCTTTCCTCTATTTCCTTATTATGGGTAGTCCACCCCTCTCTTACTTGTACGACATCTTTTAATACTATCTTCCTACATAACCTTTTATTGGGTTTAACTCACTCTTTAGACCCTCATGAGTACTTTTCCTTTGTACTTGATCATCCCAGCTCAACTAACATTACATTTGTGAGCTTACCTTATCTTCCCACCCTAATTAGGTCCATCACTTCTTCGTTGGGGCATGTACTTTCCCAAAACTTCTTTCCTAGGTTGGTTTCTTCCTTCTTCACCCTTACTGCTATCGAACCCTAGAGCAACTTTATACCATCCCTTAATATTGTCCTCTTTTGCTTACCTCTCTTTTGAAATCTCGCGACACGTCATTTGTACTCCATCATCATTTCGACTTGCATCCCAATATCATTTTATCTCCTTTAGGGAGGTGTTCAAATCCTCCCTATTTCAAGGTATTTTGATCACCTTGCAGGAGGCTACTTAATCCTTCTCATGGTTTGAGTTTAGTCGTTAATCCGTTTTCAGCCATTGATTTCCTTAAGGATTTCCTTCATCCTTCTTTCCCAATGTTTGACCCTTTTCACTTCTCCCTTCTTTATTTGGGTTTAACTCCACAATTTTTGTGAGGATCAGTTCGTTAACTGTCCTATGAAACCCATCATTTCGGATCAAGGAAAATCGGGAGTGAACCAATCAATTTAATGAGAAAACCGAACTACTTAAGGAATTGAGAATGATAAAGAGGGGTTAAAATGGGAAATTGGAAAATCCCAAGAGACCAAAAAGTCATAAAAATCATGGGGAAGAACCATGAAGTAAATTGGATGGGAAAAATGGACCGGTCAGGGTGAACCAAACCTGAACCAGGTTGAACCATAATGAACTGGTTTAGCTAATTCATTTTTCTAGACGGCTTAGAAACCTTAAATTGGAAAATTGGAGCCACCATTTGATAGAAAATAAATTTAGATTAATTTAGAAATTTTTAATTTTGAGAAAACTTGTCGAATCGGGCCTGAACATGCCAATTTTCGTTGTCAAACTCGGTCGGACCAATCCGGTCCGGTCTAGAATATTGTCATATTCTTCCTTGGGATGATAACACTGTTCATATGGAAGAAAAATTTCCTTCTCTGGCAAGGGAATATTCCCTTCGATTTGGGCATTTTCTGAAGAGGATAAGCTCAACTAATATTGAAACTAGTAGGGCAGAGGGTCCTTGAGCTCCCTATATAAAGAGCTCTCCTCCATTCGTCATCCACACACATCAAATCCTCCCTTCCTCCAAAGTTCTCCATTTTCTAACAAAGCTCAAACCAGAGCTTCGACATGGGCACTTTTCTTAACCAGAGAAGGCAAACTTGGGTCCTACAGACTCTGGGGAAGTCAGCTACCTGACAACAACCTTCCTTCGACCTAAGGAATGCCAGAGAAGCACCAACGGGATCGAATAGTGAAGTAGCTCAGTTGGTTCGAAGCTACCCTATTTTGGCTAACTTAAATTCGACCAATTCGAATCTCCTATGGCCAAACCAAGCCTTCCCAAAGTCCCCACAACCATCACACGACCTCCACAGAGGTGAAATCGATTCATGTACCTAGGAGGACCCTAAGGACGAGAGCTACCTCTCTAGATCAAGAGCTCGGAACATCGCACCTCCGACGGGACAATCATAATTGGAACACAAACAAGAGAGAGCTAGCGTGGACTTAGATATTGACTGGGGACGAACACATCATAGTCGAAGGATTTGTGGGCTTATTTACAATTTATTCCCGATTGGAGTGATGAACACATTTTAAACTAAAAATCTACTATGAGTGGGACCTTTATACATCATTCCCGATTGGGGTGGTGAGTACCATTTTAATGGTAAAAAACCTATTTACCAGTTATGAGTAGGATCATTTAAGCATCATACCCAGTTAGTATGATGAGCTTCTTTAAGGGAAGGAAAAACTTGCATATCGACTGTAACTAGATCTATCATCACACTTGGATGGTGTGATATGTTAAAAGAATTTTTTTTTAGAAGTATTCACCTCTGACTGTGTGCCATTGCTTAAACAAATTGAGAGACCTTCTTGACAAGAGCTAGAATAGCTCTAATAGGCTAGGGGCTCAATTTTGAACTCATAGGGCTCAAGGCCTAGTTTTGCAAAACACGTGCTGTGGGCCCAAGGCCAATGGGCACAAGCTGAAGCCTAGAAACAAACATGAATAGGTAAAACCATGAAAACTCTCATTAAAAATGGAACTAACTGTGTGATTCACCCCAGTAACAAGTCATAACTGACAAGGCTCAATGGGCTAGCGGCAGTGCGCCAGGGCAAGGTCGACGGACCAGATGAGACAAATAGTTGTAGGTCGGGTTGAGTGTCAGGGTCATTGGACCGTCGACACCAAAGAGAATGGCTAAGTATATGCAAATTTATTGTTTGTGGATGCACTTATGGATTTGGGAACACCAAGATACCTTAGGGGTAATGATGGGTTCCAAGGACTATTGGATGACATAGTGGCAATAAGGGAAGGAGAAGCTACTGTGTTTGGGCTTCTCATCGTATCAGTTAGTTGTGGAGTTACTATGTTTGGGCTCCACGAAACTACTGTGTTTGGGCTTCTCTAAGCTACTATGTTTGGGCTTCATGCACACTGAGGTAGGGATATGATGAGGTCTTCGTCCTCATACGGACACGAAGTTAATTTTGGGTGTGAGGGTCGGACGTCTGTGACATCCACTCAGACTCAAGGTAGAAGTCCGAGACTTCTCTCAGGGTGGATGACAAAGTCATGCCGATCCCCAAGTGGGTGCAGTCTGGGACTGCCCTATTAATGTTTATACCCTTTATGATAAAGGGAGTGTGTTTGTTTGCTAAATGCCTCCCGAGGCAAGGGCATGTACTAACTGAGCTAAACACACATAATAAGAGAAATAGTGAAAGGTTTTAAAAACGTACTACATGAAACACTTCCGAGCAAAGGGAAATGTTAAAAGAGTTAACTCATGTAATGGTGAAGAAATTTCAAGAGGATGATTTATTTTTCTAAGATAACGAGAAACCCCAAAATATTTTGTGAAAAAAGAGTATTTTGGAAAAACTCATTTCCCAACACTTGCTCACTTAGTTATAGAAACTCACCCCCTTCCTTTAACCCCTTTTTGGGAAGGAAGATAAACCCTTAAGGAATACCTCGAAACCCAATCCTTAAGATAGGAATGTAAAGTTGCTAATACATTAAGTTTTGTATAATGTTATTCTAGGAAAAGAAAGAAAAAGGATGCCTGACTCCTCGTGTTTTTGAAGGAAGTCCTTCATAGACCAAAGGCGGTGGTGGGTTGCTCACGGGGATCCCACCAAACCGGGTCGGAGCGTGACAACTTGCGTGGTATCAGAGCATGTTTCCTCGAATACATTATCAAGCCTATATAATATAAGAACTAAGAGAAAATTTTTAAAATTTTCAAATGGCTCCCAAGAGAGGAACCAAGAAAACTAGGAGTAACATCACCAACACCACCCAACACTCTATCCTCATAGGAAGACAACCCTAAAAACTCTCTAATGTCCGAGGTATAGTAGAAGTCCCAAAGGACCAAAAGACATTATGGGAAAGTACTAGTACCGACAAGGAGTATTGTCATGCCCTGACCAGATTTGGTCGATCCCCGTGAACAACTCGCCGCTCCCTTGGTTGAAGAGGGGTTTCCCCCTTCTTTAATTCAAGAGGAGCCAGGCATAATTTTGACCTTGTTCCATGGAATAACATAAATCAATAATAATGTATGCTTATGAGGAGATTAAGCATATCTAGCGGAGGGTAAATCTTGATGTTATCCCTAAATTCAAGAGGAGCCAGACATAATTTTGACCTTGTTCCATGGAATAACATAAATCAATAATAATGTATGCTTAAGAGGAGATTAAGCATATCTAGCGGAGGGTAAATCTTGATGTTATCCATAGTAATTCTCTAATCCTGAAAAAGGATAAAAAGGGTGAGTGATTTTCTACAACTTAGTGAATGAGTATTTAAAATAAAATTTCAATAGAATATTTTTGAATTGGTAGTGTGCCAAACTCCTTATTTTCTTTAACCACAAATGGTGTGTTTACCAATCAACACACGCCCTTCATCATGAAGGGATCATACAATCGTAGGGCAGCCTGTTCACTGCACCCACTTGTGGCATCAGGGAGACTTTATCGGCCACCTAAGTAGAAGCTCGTCCACTTCTCCCCTGGGAATAACTGGATGTATGCGATATCCAACCCTCAAACCTGAAAAGCAACTCCATGTCCATATGAGGATAAAGACCTCATCCCGAACCCACCCCGGTCTCATGCACAATAATCTACGTTGATGGTCTTGTAGCCCCTAGAACGTATCTCTACCCCACTTGGGTGTCTTGGTGGTCTTGAACCTCAGTGCATGCACAAAACAATAATTTTCCACATAAGCCATTTAATCTTTGGTGCCACTAGTCCAATGGCACCAACCCTCAACTCGACCTGCAACTGTTTGCATCGACAGGTCCGTCGATCTTTCTTGTCGCACTACTGCCACTCCATCGAGTATGTCGGTCCTGACTTGGTACCATGGCCAAAACACATTATTCATTAAAGTTTTCATGGCTTAACATCATGTATGTTTACAATCTTCTGCTTGTGCCAACTGGCCTTGGGCCCATTGTACGAGATTTTCAAAATCGGGCATTCTAGCCCCCAAGTTCCAAAATAGAGGCCTTCGCCCTATTTGAGCTATTTGAGCTCCCGTTAAGGTCTCCCAAAAGGTTTAAGTTGTGGCAACTAGTCACGGTAGAGCACTTCCGACAAAAATAATATTTTCATTCATTTATAACACCAACCACGTGTGATGACATCTCCAGTTACAACCGGTAAATGGGTTTTCAACTTCCTTCCAAGAAGTCTATTATACCAACTGGGTATGATCTACTTACAACCGTTAAGTAATTTTTTCGTGTGTTTTCTCACATCACCCCCATCCAGGTGTAATGTTAAAATCTTACATAGTAGCATGTTTTCATTTCTGAGGTACTCATCATCCCAACCGGGTATAATGTGAAAATTCTCACTCACCCGATAGTGTAGTGAATTCCTCTTAAAGCAGTTTCTACCTCCATGTGAGCTTAGCCTTGTTGGCGTTCCCGATACTTCATTTTCCTGCATGATATGATCATCCTTGTTCATTATCCTTTGGCCTAATAGCATACATTAATCCCGAATGAATAAAATGCCCAAACTTTTAATTATTTGCATTTAGGTCCCTAAAGTTCATTTTCTTTAACTTTAGGTCCCTAATGCCAATTTTTCCTAAATTGAGCCCCGAAACTTCTAAAATTCACTTAGGAACCTCAATTTATTAAAACTTCTAAAAGGGGTTCAAGTTTCCCAAATTTCCAATTTGGTCCCCAACTTTTCAAAAATTACCATTTTGCCCACATTTTACAAAAATGGGAAATTTGACCACAATAATTTTAAAAATTGACCAGTTGGTCCTCCAACATAATTTTCATGCCCAATTGGCCCTCAATTTTATGAAATTGCACTTTAGTCCCTCGAATTTTTGAAATCCCTAATTTTCTCCAAAATTTTCCCCTAATTTCCCCCTTTCAACTTGGTCGAATTTGATTTACCGATCAATCGAGGTTCATTATTGAAATTGATGGTAAAATTAAGTTTCTACACATCCATACAATTCAATTGCACTTTGAATCACATGAATTGACGTTAGAACGAGCTCAAACCGAGCTTCGCTGGAAAACTGGACTTAGAGAGAGAAAGCTTGAAAAGCTTACCGTTGGGGGTGCAACGGTCCGAGCTTTTGATCTGGGTAGTTAGCTCTCGTCCTGAGGTTCCTTCTAAAATCAAGAATCACCTTAATTCATGTAAAATTGAGGGCGAATTTGGTCACCATCAAGAACAAATACCCACTCCAGCGGATTGATGACCTATTCAGCCAATTAAAAGAAGCAGCTTACTTTTCAAAAATAGACCTTCAGTCAGGCTATCACCAACTTTGGATCCAAGAGGGGGACATTCCCAAGATGGCATTCCGATCCCGATGCGGACATTACGAGTTTAGAGTGATGTCGTTTGGATTAATGAATACCCCTATAGCCTTTATGGATCTAATGAACCATGTGTTCCAACCACACTTCGATAGATTCATAATAGTATTTATAGATGATATTCTTATATACTCATGAACTAGGTTGGAGCACGAAGAACACCTAGCAATCACCTTGGAGATATTAAGGGAAAATCATTTATATGAAAAATTCTCCAACTGTGAGTTCTGGCGGTAGGAGGTAGGATTTCTTAGGACATATAGTGTCCAAGGATAGAGTCAATGTAGATGGAGTCAATGTAGATCCTTCAGAGATACGAAGTTTCTTAGGTTTGGCAGGATACTACAAATGGTTTGTGCAACACTTTTCTAAGATAGCAACTTCTCTAACTCGGCTCACCAAGAAATGAGTTGAGTATAAGTGGGATGAAAGCTTTGAGAAGTCCTTCTTAGAGTTAAAGACTTGATTGACAACTGCACTGATACTCTCCCTATCTGACCCTAATGCGAGAGAATACACCGTCTATAGTGACGCATCTAGACAAGGACTTAGATGTGTTTTTATGCAACAAGGGAAGGTCATTGCTTATGCCTCATGACAACTTAAGGTACATGAGAGAAACTACCCAACCCACAATCTGGAATTAGCTGCCATAGTATTTGCCTTGAAGATTTGATGACACTACCTCTACGGGGTTAAGTGTAGGATATATACTAATCACAAGAGTCGTAAGTATTTCCTAACTCAAAAAGAGTTAAATCTCCAATAGAGAAGATGGCTGGATTTGGTGAAGGATTACGATCTTGTGATAGAATATCAACCCAGAAAGGCGAATGTGGTGGCAGATGCCTTAAGTCACAAATATCAGACCGAGGCGGCACAAATAAAGATGAGCTACATACCCTTGTTGCAACAATTGGGATGGATGGAGATGAATTTGAGGATAGACAAGCATGAGAAGTGTTTGTTGGCCAATGTGTTGTTAAGGCCTAGTCTAACCGAGCAGATTAAGACTCAACAAAAGGCTGATAAAGAACTCCAACCTTATTTGGACCTAGTTAATAGAGAAACGAAATTGGACTACGACCTACAAGGAGATGGAGTGCTAACCTACAAGGGGTAGGGTTTGTGTGCCTAATGATAAGGAGTTAAGGAGAGGCACATGATTCGGTATATGCGATGCATCAGGGAAGTACTAAGATATATCGCACCCTCAAAAAAGGATATTGGTGGAAAGGAATGAAGAGGGAAATTGTGAAATATGTAGCTTGATGCTTGTCCTGTCAGCAGATTAAAGTCAAGCATCAGAAACCATTAGGACTGTCGCAACCCTTACCAATCCCGTAATTGGAAATGGGAGCACATCACTATAGACTGTCACGACATTACTCGTGACAAGAAAAGGATGAGATGCAATCTGGGTCATAGTGGACCGATTAACCAAGTCAAACCATTTTCTACCAATAAGAGTGATGGATTCAGTTGAACAACTAGTCGTCCTATATATGAGTGAGATAGTAAGACTTCATGGTGTCCCAATGAGTATAGTATCAGTTAGAGACCTTAGATTCACTTCAAGGTTTTGGCCAAACTTACAAAGTGCTATGGGAACCAAGCTCCACATGAGCACGACATTTCACCCTCAGACCAATGGACAGTCTGAGTGAACGATTTTGATCTTGGAGGACATCCTGAGGGCATGCGTACTCACTTTGGACAAAGGTTGGGAATAATACTTGTGCCTAATGGAATTTGCTTACAATAATAGCTATCAAGCAAGTATTTAGATGGCTCCTTATGAAGCCCTTTATGGATGACCATGTCGTACCCCTCTATTTTGGGAAGAAGTGGGGGAAAGGTAGCTGGAAAGGGTAGAGCTAATCGAGGATGCCATAGAGAAAATAAAACTAATAAGAAGTTGCCTTAATACCGCACATAATAGGCAAAAGAGTTAAGCCGATCATTGAAGGAAAGATCTGGAGTTTGATGTGAGAGATCAAGTATTTCTCAAGGTGTCCCCGTGGAGGAGAATACTTATGTTTCAACAAAGGTGAAAGTTGAAATTGAGGTATATCAGTCCATATCCCATTATTCAAAGGATAGGACCGGTGGCCTATAAATTGGAATTACCTCTAGACTTGTAGATGATACACAATGTGTTTCATATCTCCGTGCTTTAGAAGTACCAGCCTGATCCTAGCCATGTATTGGATCGACCTCCACCAAAGTTGGAAGAGAACTTGACCTATCAAATGGAATAGGTATTAATCGTCAACCGGAGGGATAAGAACTTAAGGAATAAGAAGATTAATATGGTCAAAGTTCTATGGCAAAACGGACCTATGCAAGAAGAGACATGGAAAACTAAAAGTGTAAAGAGCGATAGTTACCCTCAATTATTTGACATGTAACTGTTTTAGGGACAAAACCCCTAAAAGGAGGGGAGAGTTGTAAGCCCCGTTCTTTGATAATAAAAATAATTAGGAAAAGAACCGGTCATTTCCAAAGAGAAAATCGAGCCGATTTATAAACCAAAACTGATAGAGAAAGGGTAAACCGGGAAATTTATGGATACCGAGTGACCTAAAGAGTCATAAAAGTTATGAAAAGGGACTTTAGAATGAATTGGAGATGAAAACCAAACCGGTTCAAGTGAACCACACCTGAACCTGATTGAACCATTTTCAACCACTATTAAACTGGTTTTAAAATTCATTTTTCTAGATGGCTTAGAAAATTCAAATTGGAGAATTAAGGTCATAATTAGATAGAGAATGAATTTTGATGAATTTATAAAATTTTAATTTTGAAAAACTCGATCAAATCAGGGTTGAATCAACTGTTTTAAGCTTTGAACTCAATTCAGACCAGTCTGATCCGTTTCGGAACAGTGTCGTCTTTTTCCTTCAGATGATAGCTGTCACGCCCCGACCCAGTTTGGTCAGATCTCCGTGATCAACCCGCCACTCTCCCAGTTTATTGAAGGGTTTCCTCTTATTATAAATCGTAAAGAGGAAGGCGTTCTTTAAACCTACACCTTTTCCTGGAATAACATAAATCAAAATTGCACAATATTTTAAATTTGTCATACCTGTCTCACATGCATTTTAGCTGATGGTCTTTAAGGGTAGACTTTCCAAAGGGATATAAGGGAGGGGGGGTGAGTATGACTACTCAGTAAATGGATTTTTCAAGAAAATATATTTTAGGAAAAGAGTTGTAATGGAGAATGCCAGACTCCTTTCTTTCAAAAATAATTTCATTTAAAATCTTAGGTTTTACCACCATTTCCTTATCTAATTATGGTGTGTCATCACCCAACACACAACCTTCATTATGAAGGTTAAACATACATTCACAGGCCAGTACGACCATTGAACCCACTTGTGGCGTCAGAGCAACTTTACCAGCCACCTAGATAGAAGCACGTCCACTTCTATCCTGAGAATGAGTGGATGTATATGACATCCGACCCTCAATCCCAAAATCAATTCTCCATGTTCGTATGAGGACAGAGACCTCATCCCGTCCCCACTCCGGTCTCATGTGCTTAGTGCTACTCCAAATTTCGCATGGTAACCTAGTACGACGAACTGCCCTTATACTCATTAGGTTATCTAGGGCCCTTAAGATGCATCACTACCCCTCATGGGCATCTTGAAGGTCCCGTACTCATAGTGCATGCACAATCAATGTTTTCTTATCATGCCATATAATCTGTGGTGCCACTGGTCCAATATCCCAGACCCTTAACTCAACCCGTAGTTGTTTGTCTTGATTGGGCCATCGACCTATCATGTCGCACTGCCGCTAGTTGACTGAGTATGTCAATCTTGTCTTGGTACCATGGCGAAACAATTCTTTTATTTAAAGTTTTATGGCATATAACTCATGTTTGTTTATGAACTCTTGCTCGTGCCAATTGGCCTTGGGACCACTGTACGAGATTTTCAAAATCGAGCATATTAGCCCCCAAGTTCCAAAACCGAGGCCCCCGACCTATAAGAGCTATTCGAGCTCCTGTCAGGAAGGTCTCCCAAATTGTTTAAGCATAATACTGATGGGTATAATGACATCTCTGCTCATAATCGATAAACGGGTTTTCAACTTCCATCGAGGAAGTTTCATCATACCAATCGGGTATGATCTACTTACAACCGGTAAGTAGATTTTTCGCATGATTTTCACATCACTCCTCTAAGTTGTGATGTTTAAAAATACCACTTCGTAGTGAGTTTTCATTTTGAGGTACTTATCATCCCCAGCCGGGTATGACATAAAATCCCACTCACAACCGGTAAGTTGTTTTTAACTTAAAGTTGTGCTCATCATCCCAATCGGGTATGACGTTAGTAAACCCACTCACCTATTAATGCCGTGAATTCCACTAGACTAATTCTTTGTATTCACGCGAGCTTGTCCCTGCTGGCGTTCCCGGTACTTCATGTTCCTACATGATATGAACATCTCGGTTCATTATCCTTCGGCCTCATAGCCTTCATTCATTCCAAATGAATGAGAAAGTCAAACTTTCATTTATTTGTAATTAGGTCTCTAAAGTTATTTCTCTTAAACTTTAAGTCCCGAATGCCGGTTTTTTCCTCAAATTGAGTCCCAAAATTTTTATAATTTACCAAAGGACCTCAAGTTATTCCATTTCACAAAAAGGGTTTAAGTTTCCAAATTTCCAATTTGGTCCCCCAACTTTTCCAAAATTACCATTTTGCCCTTCCTTTACATAAATGGTAAATTTTTACCCCAAAAATTCTAAAATTTCTCAATTGACCCTCTAACATTTTTATCATGCCCAATTGACCCTCAATTTTAGGAAATTGCATTTCGGTCCCTCAAATTTTCAAAAATCCCCAATTTCCCTCAATTTTCCCCTAATTCCAACTCTTTAACACAACCGAATTTGATTTGATCAAATTGACTGATCAAACACCTCAAATTATTGAAATTGAGTTTCTCCATGTTCATACGATTCCATAGGACTTTGAATCATGAGTTTTAATGTCAGAACGAGCTCAAACGGAGCTTTGCCTGAAAATAGACTATAGAGAGAGAAAGCTTGGATTACTTATCGATGAGGGCACGACGGTCCGAGCTTTTGATCTGGGAAAATAGCTCTTGTCCTAAGGTTCATCCTTGATTCAAGAATCAAATCAATTGATGTCGAATTGAGTTAGAATTTCATCATCAAAATTTTGTCAGTTCTCTCTCTAGCACTGGCCAAAAATTATAGAGGGGAGCCGAATTTGCTTACCTTTCAGTCCTAATTCGGCAATGGGAGGGTTGAGGAAGTGTTAGGAGGGCTTGGTTTGCCCTGAGAAGGGCTCGAAATGGCCAATTTCAACTCAGTCGAGATAGGGCAGCTTCTGTCCGCCGGAGCTGCTTCACTGTTCCTTCACGCTGGCATTTCTCTAGCGACCGTCGGAGCAAACGAAGACTACAGGCGTGTAGCTGACTTCTCCCCGGTTCTAAAGAACTGGACCTCACCTTGTTTGGCTCAGAAATGACCCTATATCATAGCTCTGGTTTGAGCTTCACCGAAAAACTAAGCAACTGAGAGACAGTGAGCTTTCCAGGTGTGGAGAGGATGAATGGGGAGGGGGTCTTTATATAGAAATCTCGGGGACTTCTTAGCCATCAGATTTGCACATTTATGACAGGCATTGATGGTCGGAAACATATTGAATGGAGACATTTCCTCTTCAACGGTGCTACTTCAATTTTCTAGCGAGTGAACAGTGCTGTCATCTGGAGGAAGAAGATGAAACTGTTCTGAATCGGACCGGGCTCGTCCGAACTGGGTTCGAAGCTTAAACCGGTCGGTTCACCCCTCATTCGACCGAGTTTTTTAAATCTAAAAATTCCTAAATTCATATAAATTCATTGTCTATCCAATGGTGGCCTCAAATCTCAAATTTGAATTATTTAAGCCACATAGAAAAATAAATTTAGGATCTGATTCAATAGTGGTTCAAACTGTTCCAAACCGGTTCGAATCTGATTCACCTAAACCGGTTTGGTTTTCATCCCCAATTCCTTCACAAGTCCATTTCCAAACTTTTGTGACTCCTTAGGTCACTTAGGGTCCATAAGATTTCTGGTTTACCAACTCTTTATCGATTCCGGTTCATAAACCGACTCGGTCCTTAAACCGGTTAAAATCTGGTCCGAGTTCGGTTCACCCGAACTGATTTGGTTTTTCTCTCCCACTTTGTTGTAATGTTTCTTCCCAAGGTGTATAAATCTCTTTGGATCACAAAGGATCCATAAATTTCTTGGTTTACCCATTCTTTACCAATTTCGGTTCACGAATCAACTCGGTTCATAAACCGGTTCAATCCAATTGGATCCGGTTCATCTTAACCGGTCTAGTTTTTCTCTTCAAATTTGTCCTAAGGTTCTTTTCGAAGGTTTTATGAACCCTTTAGATCACTAGGAAGTTGTAAATTTCCAAATTGTCCATTCCCAATTGATTGGGTGTGTGAACCGGTTCAGTTTTCTTACTCGGTTTGACCGGTTCTTTTCCTAGTTTTTCCTTAACTAAAACAGGCAGGGTTTACAACTCTCCCCTCCATTTAGGTCTTTTGTCCCCAAAACTTAATTATCAACTTGCATGAAGAATCATCTCCTTTGATGTCCCTTTGGTTTTTGCTTAACATGCAACTCTTCTCTTGTTTTTTCAATTGGCCCTTTTTACATCCTTCACTTTAGGGATTGCTTTTCCTTGATATTATTTACTCCCTCCATGGAGTTTATCATAACTAGACATACTTTACTTCAGGGTATATTCTTAGATTTATCTCTTTTTTTGCTTAGAGAAACATTCTTTCCTTTGAGATTATGTACTCAAGATTGGGATTGACAAAATAATTAACCATCTTCATGTCTAGTTAACCGCTTACTCGTTGAAACCCTTAGCCCAACTTCCTTTAGAGCATTAAGTACTTATTTTCACGGATTTCCTTATCATCACCTTTTCATCCCATTTCGACTCTTCCTTCATCTGTTGCTCCTTACAAATCAGTTCAAATTTTATGTTTGACTTTATCATGCTTACTTACTGACTCTTCCTTATTTTGGGTCATGTTTTCCTCGTGATTGTTGGGTTTTCCTATCCCTTACAGCATGATGTTTTCTAGATTTTGACTCTATGTCCATTAGATCTCCAAAACACCTCCATCAGGGTTATTCCAAATTTTTCAACCTCTCAGGCATTGTATAAATTCATCCCTATTTTCTTTTGGTAGTATCCCTCGACTACCTTCACCGTTAAATTCAACTTACACAACTGTGTCGGTTTTTCCTAACTCACTTGTCCTTTCTCAACTTTCATATTGAGTCTTTCCAGTTCCAATTGATTGGATTTTCCAATAATTTACCGACAAGATGGGGTTCATCCTTTCTTAGGTCCATCCTCGTTCCCAATGACATCCTTTACTCAAGGATTTTCCTTGGCCTTAATCCACTCTTATTTGTTCGTAATCATTTTTTTAGCTCATTATTCCCATTTGACCCCTTTTGATCTATTTGTCTATTGTTTTGTTTGAGTAGTTCTCTTTTTACGGTTTCATTCTCCACTATATCCCTCAAGGTAGAGATTTTTATTCGATGAGCTACATGCTCAACCTTCTTACCATTCCTTGATGGTTTCTTCCTCTGTTTCCTTACTTTTTCTTCTATACTATGGCATTTGCCTGCTTAGAATCCTTCCCTATCTTAAAATTCTATTTTGTCCCTTATTCTTCATTTGGGGAACTTATTTCATGTACTTCATACTATGCTCAGCCGTCCACTCTTTAGACTTCATTAAGTGAGCATGGACCACTACCTGTCCTGATGTCAGTGGTCATTTTTCCCTAATTAATTTCTTAATTGAGGGCTTACTTCTCCAAGATTCCTCATATATTCTTTCTTTTGGTTTAATTTACTTTTTAGGACCTCATGAGTACTTTTCTTGGTACTCGATCTTTCCAACTCAACCAGTATTTCATTTGTGAACTTATTGTTCTTTCCATTTTGGTTGGTTCCATTTCTTCTTAATTGGGATACATATGTCTTTCCGAAGTTTTCCTTCCTTGCTAGGATTCTTCCCCTTTCTCCTAAAATTTTTGCAAGTATATCTTTGGTTCTCTATCCACATCCCTATTCATACCACAATACACATCTATTTCTTTTAGGGAGAGTTTAAAATTTTTTCTTGTTTCAAGATTTCTTGACCATTATGTGAAAGACTTAACTACTCCTTTCTTGGCTTGAATTCCGTCGTTAATTTGGTCATTGGTTCTTTTAAGGATTTCTTTCATCATTCCTTTCTCCAATATTTGGCATTTCCACCTTTTCATTCTTTTCTAGAGTTTACTCTATGACCCTCACGAGGGTAGTTCATTACCTGACACACCCCTACTATTCACCTTGTCTAATTCCCTTGATGCAGTTGTCTCTTAAATTTTCTTGTCCTTAATGATCTTTCTAGTGGCCTTTTTAGGGTGTATTCCATACTACTTCTCGATCCTCCTTAGGGTGTCATTCATTCTCTTTATCCATCTTGTTGTCACAGTTTGCTTACTTCTGTTATGTTGCTCCGAATCTCCAATTTGACTTCTCTACGTTTTCCAAAGGAAGTTGTACCTAAAATTCTATCACTTTTCCAAAGCAGGTCAGTTTTGACCTCTGATACATCCTTCCTTCAAGTAGTTTCTAATGATGGGTTGGTTCCTTGTACTCCACGTTATGTCCATCCACCAACAAATGATTCCTTCAAGGTACTTAGTTGTATGCATCCCTCCAGAGTTCCCTTTCACAGCGTATTCCTTCTCTTCTTCGCTCTCACTATTTCATTCCCTAGAGTTCCAAATGACATTTTTTTGTGTTTGCCCCTTATGAGAGGGTTCTAGATATCCTTCCCATGTACCTTGTCCCTATTCTTGAGGTATCTTTCTCGGTTTGACCTTCTTAAGAAGAAGTTTAAATTTTGCATTCACCTTGTCATTTTTTGACCTCTTGGTGAACCACTTACTTAACCTGCTCCATAGTTTCGGTCTCTAGTCCTTCATGTCTTTCGTGACCTTTGAGGAGGTATTGCCCTAATTTATGAGGTGTGGAAGACCCCTTCTTTCCTTACACCTATAATAGTTTTATCTTGGTACTTGTCCTTAGTAGGGTTGGGCACTTCTTCAGGTAATGTCTCCATCGTTCATACTTGTAATAGGTTATTCCCTTACATGGATTGTTGTGGTCCCTTCTTTCCTTCAAGTGGTTTGGTGCTTTACCGTTCTTGAGTCTGATCACTTTGACAGTTTTCTTACTGAATCTCATTTGTTAAAGGGTCATGGTAAGAGTTCTACTAGGTTTCTTAATTCCCTGATCCACCTTCCATAACTGAGATGTAACTTTTCCTTAGTTTCTAGGATGGTGTGGGTTTGTTTGGTTCATTTTCCTTAGGCCATCTTCCTAGCCAGATCACATCATTAGGAGATAGACTTTTAAGAATTTGAGTATTTCATTAACAGGGGGATACAAAAGGTTTGGCATTTAGCCCTATCATATAAAGTGGTCACATAGGTAGGAAGCTATGGTTTTGTTTAGCAAGTATTCTCCTAGGTAAGATTATACGACTGTACTAGCATTCCTAGCTTTATGCTTGGCTCCCTTTGTACACAGGACTGTAACCTTAACATATCCTGGCACTGTACTCCTTGGTGGTACCGGATGTTTCTCCATTTGGTCCTTTGGGGCTTCTGCTATATCTCGGGCATTGAGAAGCTTCTAGAGTTGTCTTCCTATGAGGATAAGGTGTTGAGTAGAGTTATTCCTAGTTTTCTTGGTTACTCTCCTGGAGTAATCTGAAAATTTTAAGTCAAATCCTATTAGTTACAATATATTCTAGTCTTGATTATGTATTCGAGGAAACTAGCTCTCATACCACTCAAGTTGTCATGCCCCGACTCGGTTTGGTTGGATCTTCGTGATCAACCTGCCACTCTCCTGGTTTATTAAAGGGTTTCCCCTTATTATAAACCATAAAGAGTAAGGTGTTCTTTAAACCTACACCTTTTCTTGGAATATCATAAATTAAAACTACACAATATTTTAAATTTGTAATACCTGCCTCATAGGCATCTTAGTTGATGGTCATTAAGGGTAAGCTTTCCAAAGTTTCCTGAAAGGGATATAAGGGAGGGGGTGAGTATGACTACTCAGTGAATGTGTTTTTCAAGAAAATATCTTTAAGGAAAAGAGTTGTAATGGAGTGTGCCAGACTCCTTTGTTTCAAAAATTATTTCATTTAAAATCTCGGGTTTTACCATCATTTCCTTATTTAATCACGATGTGTCATCACCCAACACACAACCTTCATCATGAAGGTTAAACACACATTCGCAGGCCAGCACGACCACTAAACCCACTTGTGGTGTTGGAGCGACTTTACCAACCACCTAGATAGAAGCATGTCCACTTTTACCCTGAGAATGAGTGGATGTACATGACATCCAACCCTCAATCCTGAAATCAATTCTTCGTGTCCATATGAGGACAGAGACCTCATCTTGTCCCCACTCTGGTCTCATGTGCTTAGTGCTACTACAAATTTCGCATGGTCACTTGGTACGACGAACTGCCCTTATACTAACCAGGTCATCTAGGGCCCTTAGGATACATCACTACCCCTCATGGGTGTCTTGAAGGTCTCGTACTCATAGTGCATGCACAATCAATGTTTTTTTTTTATCATGACATATAATATGTGGTGTCATTGTTCCAACAGCCCCAACCCTCAACTCAACCCGTAGTTGTTTGTCTTGACTAGTTGACTGAGTATGTCACGCCCCGACCCAGTTTGTCGGATCCCCATGATCAACCTGCCACTCCCCCGGTTTATTTAAAGGTTTCCCCTTATTGTAAACCATAAAGAGTAAGGCATGCTTTAAACCTGTACCATTTCCTGTAATAGCATAATCACAACTGCATGAAATTTTAAACTTTACATACCTTTCTTACAGGCATCTTTCGTTGATTGTCTTTCAGGGTAGGCTTTCCGAGATTTCTTGAAAGGGATATAAGGAAGGGGGTGAGTATGACTACTTAGTGAATGAGTTTTTAAAACTTTTGACTTTTAAGAAAAAACATTTCTATGGAGTGTGCCAAACTCATTTTTTTTTTCAAAAATCCCTTCGTTTAAAAAAGATTCGGGTTTTTCCACCATTTCTTAGTTACCGATGTGTCATCACCCAACACACATCCTTCATCATGAAGGTTACACATATTCGCAAGCCAGTATCACTACCTAACCCACTAGTGGCTTCGGAGCGACTTTTCTTGCCATCCTGATAGAAGTATGACCACTTCTACCTTAGGAATGAGTGGATGTACGTAACATCCGTCCCACAATCCTGAAATCACTTCTTCGTGTCCATATGAGGACAGAGACCTCATCCTGTCCCCCACCCCAATCTCATGCGCTTGGTGCTACTCCAGATTTTGCACAGACACCTAGAACGACGAACTGCCCTTATAGCCACCAAGTCATCCAGTGCCCTTAGGACGCATCACTACCCCTCATGGGCATCTTGATGATCCCATACTCATAGTGCATGCACAAACAATATTTTCTCATATTGCCATGTAATCTATGGTGCCACTGGTCCAACGGCCCCGACTCTCAACTCAACCGGCAGTTGTTTGTCTTGACTGGTCCGTCGACCTGTCATGTTGCAATGCCGCTAGTTGATTCAGCATGTCCGTCCTATCTTGGTACCATGGCCAAACAATTCACTTACTAAGTTTTATGGCACATATATCATATTCATTTACGAGCTTCTGCTCGTGCCAACTGGCCTTGGGCCCACTGTACGAGATTTTCAAAATCGGGCATTTAGCCCCCAAGTTCCAAAACAGAGGCCCCCGACCTATCAGAGCTATTCGAGCGCCCGTCAAGAAGGTCTCCCAAATTGTTTAAGCATTGGCACATAGTTAGGGAAGAACACTTCCGAAAAAACATATGTTTTCTCTATCCATTATACCGCCCAAGTATAAGGACACCTCTGTTCATAACCGATGAATGGGTTTTCAACTTCCTTCAAGGAAATCTCATCATACCAACCGGGTATGATCTACTTACAATCGGTACAGTGGACCCATCATACCAAACTTTCATTTATTTGTAATTAGGTTACTAAAGTTATTTCTCTTTGACTTTAAGTTCCAAATGCCGATTTTTCCTCAAATTGAGTCCCGAAACTTCAAATTTTTATCATAGGACCTCAATTTAATCCATTTCACAAAAAGGGGTTTAATTTTCCAAATTTCCAATTTGGTCCCCTAACTTTTTCAAAATTACCATTTTGCCCTTCATTTACAAAAATGGTAAATTTTGCCACAAAAATTTCAAAATTTCTCAATTGGTCCTCCAACATTATTTTCATGCCCAATTGACCCTCAATTTCATAAAATTTCATTTTGGTCCTTTGAATTTCGAAAATCCCCAATTTTCCCCCAATTCCAACTTCTTAACATAACCGAATTTGATTTTATCAAATTGACCCATCAAACATTTCCAATTGTTGAAATTGAAGTTGAAATGGAGTTTCTACATGTTCATACGATTCTTTAGAAATGTGAATCACAAGTTTTAACGCCGAGACGAGCTCTAACGAAGCTTCGCCGAAAAATGAACTATAGAGAGAGAAAGCTTCGATTACTCACCGGTGAAGGCATGACGGTCCGAGCTTTTGATCTGGGCAGATAGCTCTCATCCTGTGGTTCATCCTAGAATCAAGAATCACATCAATTGATGTGAAATTGGATTAGAATTTCGTCATTGAAATTCGGTTGACTCTCTCTCTTGCACCGATCGAAAATTGTAAAGGGGAGCCAAATTGGCTTACCTTTCGATCGTAATTCGGCTGTAGAAAGGCTAAAAAAGTGTTGGGAGGACTTGAAATGGCCGATATTAGCTTGGCCAAAATAGGGCAACTTCGGTCTACCGGAGCTGCTTCACTATTCCATCATGTCGGCCTTCTCCAGCGATCCTCGTATTGATTGAAGTTTGCTATTAGATAGTTGTCTTCTCCTTGGTTCTAAAGAGCTCGACCTCTCCTTCCGAGGTTAAAAATAATGTTTAAGTCGAAACTCTGGTTCGAGTTTTACCGGGAAATGGAGTAGTAGAGAGAGAGAGAAGTGTTCAAGTGTAAGGAGAATGAATAGGGATGACCTCTTTATATAGGTGTAAAATGGTGTATTAAATGGGAGAGATTTATTACTAATATTAATATTGACATAAATTATTGGTATTAATTTTAATAATTTAATTTTGGTATTAAATTATTTGTATTATTTCAAATAATTTAATTTCGGTATTAAATTATTTGTATTAATACAAATAATTTAATTTAGGTATTAAATTATTGGTATTAATTACAATAATTAAATATATATTAATTTATAGCCATTTATGATAAGACATACGTTCGCATAAAAATTTTTAACCGAAATTTCGGGTTACAAAGCAAGCACGCTTAATTTCAAAGTTCTTATGGGATCTTATTCACCTGAACCAATTTGGTTATTCTCTTTTATTTTGTCTTAAGTTTCTTTTCAAAGGTTTAATAAACCCTTTGGATCACCCGAATGTTGTAAATTTACAAATTGCTTGTTCCCATATGATCGGGTTTGTAAACTGGCTCGGTTTTCTTACTCGGTTTGACCGATTCTTTTCCCGATATTCCTTAACTCGAATGTGCCGTGTTTACAGAGTATGTCAGTCCTTTATTGGTACCATGGCCAAACAATTATTTTATTTAAAGTTTAATGGCATATAACTCATGTTTGTTTACGAGCTCCTACTTGTGCTAATTGGCCTTGGGCCCACTATACGAGATTTTCAAAATCGGGCATATTAGACCCCAAGTTCCAAATCCGAGGCCCCCGGCCTACAAGAGCTATTTGAGCTTCGATCAAGAAGGTCTCCCAAATCATTTATGCTTTCGCACACTATCAGGGGAGAGCACTTCCGATAAAAATATATTTTCAACTGTCATTATACCGATGGGTATAAGGACATCTCCGCTCATAACCGATGAACGGGTTTTCAACTTCCTTCGAGGAAGTCTCATCATACCAACCAGATATGATCTACTTACAATCGGTAACTAGTTTTTCCTGCATGATTTTCACATCACTTCCTCTAAGTAGTGATGTTTAAAATACCACTTAATAGTGGGTTTTCATAACGAGGTACTTATCATTCCCAACCGGGTATGATATAAAATTTCCACTCACAACCGGTAAGTGGTTTTTAATTTTAAGTTGTGCTCATCATCCCAACCGGGTATGATGTTAGTAAACCCACTCACCCGTTAATGCCGTGAATTCCACTAGACTGGTTCTTGGTATTCACGCGAGCTTGTCCTTGCTAGCATTCCCGGTATTTTGTGTTCCTACACGATATGAACATCTCGGTTCATTATCCTTCGGCTTAATAGGCTTCATTCATTCCAAATGAATGAGAAAGTCAAACTTTCATTTATTTGCAATTAGGTCCCTAAAGTTATTGTTGAAATTGAAGTTAGATTGGAGTTTCTATATCTTCATATTATTCAATTGCACTTTGAATCATACGATTTGACATCAGAATTATCTCAAATAGAGCTTCACTGGAAAACTAAACGTAGAGAGAGAAAGCTTCGTATGCTTACAGATAGCTCTTGTCCTGAGGGTACTCTTAAGATCAAGAATTGCATCAATTGGTGTCGAATTGAAGGAGAATTTAGTTAGTTAAAATCTGCTAGTTCTCTCTCTAGTACCAATTGAAATTTATAGAGTGGAGCCAAATTTGCTTAACTTTTCGCACTAATTCAGACGTAGGAGTGCTGAGGAGGTGTTGGGAAAGCTTGGTTTGGCCTTAGAAGGGCTCGAATTGGCCGATTTTAGCTCAACAGAAATAAGGCAGCTTCGGTCCATCGGAGCTGCTTCACTATTCGATCACGTTGGCGCTTCTCTGGTGACCTTCAGAGCAATTGGAGACTACCACTGTGTAGCTAACTTCTCCCCGAGTCTATGGAACCCTACCCAACCTTCTTTGGCTCAAAAAAGACCATATATCAGAGCTCTGGTTTGAGCTTCGTCAAAAAACTGAGTAGCTAAGAGAGTGTGAGGTATTTTAGTGTAGAGATGATGAATGGAGAGGGGCTCATTATATAGGGAGCTCAGGGACTCGTCGACCCTTTGTTTGGAACCTTTATGACAGCCATTGATGGCCTAAAATGTACTGAATGAAAACATTTCCTCTTCACCAATGCAGGTTTGATTTTTTGATGAGTGAATAGTGTTATCATCTAAAGGAAGAAGACGACTCTGTTCTGAACCGGATCAGACCGATCCGAAACAAGTTCAAAGCTTAAACCAACCGGTTCAGGCCTGATTCGACCGAGTTTTTCAAAATTAAAAATATCTAAATATATCTAAATTCATTCTCTATTCAATGGGTGTCAATTCTCTAATTTGAATTTTTTAATCCAATTAGAAAAATGAATTTAGCATCTGGTTCAATAGTGATTCAAACCTGTCCAAAGCGGTTCAATCTAGTTCGGATCCAGTTTGCCTGAACTAGTTTAGTTTTTATCTCTAATTCATCCTAAAGTCCTTTTTCATGACTTTTGTGACTCTGTAGGTCACTCAGGATTCATAATTTTCATGGTTTGCCCTTTCTCTATCGGTTCCTATTTATAACTAACTTGGTTCATAAGATAATTCAATCCAGCTTGATCTGGTTCACTTGAACCAGTCTGGTTTTCTCTCTCAAATTGACTCAATAAAACTTTAACCCTCCCCCCCAATGGATTAAGTGGGCTTATGAGTATGAAGTAGAGGTGTTGGGGAGGAACGAACTCGTGGTGATTCATGAAGTCCATCCTAGCAAGGAAGCCCGACGGGAGTATGGATGGATGTCAACTGGTTCATCAGAGCCCTCGGACCACGAATTCTAAAACAACTTGGAGACTAACTCCCGGCCTATGACTCCAAGGAACTAGAATAGATAGTAGTGAGAAATTCCTGTAATAAGCCGAGTGCGGCAAGAAACTACCTCTTCGAATAAATAAAAACCAAAATTTCCCATTTAAAAGTTAGTCTCCCTGATAGCGACAAGTACCACAAAGGAGGCAAGAAATCTCAGAACAAAGGGAAACTAAGTTTGCCTCTAAGAGGGATAAGTTGAAAGAAAGAAAACAAAGAATACAACAACTAAGATGTAACCATGGGACTTCCCCAGAAAGAAGTAAACCTGGGAAACAACATCTAGATGTTCTAGAATCAGTAGCTATAAGAACAAGGAGAGGAAAATAACTTGAAATTTCTTCACCATTATGTGAGTTAACTCTATTAACACTTACCCTTTCTTGGGAAGTGTTTCAAGTAGTACAACTGTACGTGTTTTTAAAACCTTTCACATCTCCTTGGGAAGTGTTTCCTTATTATGTGTGTTTAGCTCTGTTAGCACATCTCCTTGCCTCGAGAGGCATTTAGCAAACAAACACACGACCTTAATCATAAAGGGTACAAAAATTTATCGGGCAGTCCTAGACTACACCCACTCGAGGATCGGCACAACTTTGCTATCCATCCTGATAGAAGTCCTAAACATCTACCCCAAGTCTAAGTGGACGTCCCAAACATCCAATCCTCATACCCAAAATTCATTTCGTGTCCGTATGAGGATGAAGACCTCATCCTATCGCTACTCGGTCTCGTGGGCATGAAGTCCAAACATAGTAGCTTCGAGAACCCCAAACATAGAAGCTTCATGGAGCCCAAACACAATAGCTCCATGACTAACTGGTATGATGAGAAGCTCAAACACAATAGATTCTCCTTCCCTTATCACCACCATGTCATCCAATAGTCCTTGGAATCCATCACTACCCCTGGGACATCTTGATGGTTCTGAATCCATAAGTGCATGCACAAATAATACATTTTCATATACTTAGCCATTCTCTTTGGTGCCGACTGTCATGCCCTAACTCGGTTTGGTTGGATCCCCGTGAACAACCTACCGCTCTCTTAGTTCAAAAGAAGTTTCCCACTTCTTTAAATCAAAATGAACCTAGCGTATTTTCGACCTTAGTAGCTAGAAAGACATATATCAAATAAAATGCAAGCTTAATAGAAACTAAGCATATCTGACAGAGGATAAGGCTCGGTGTTATTTCTAATCATTTTCTCTTTTCCTGAAAATGGATAGAAAATAGGGATGAGTTTCTACAACTCAGTGAATGAGTGTTAAAAATGGAGTTTTAAAAGAATGTTTTAAAATTTTGGAGTGTGCTATACTCCTTAATTTTATTTAAATTTTCTCAACTTTAAAATCTCAGTTTGAAAAGAACATCCTTCATCATGAAGGTCAATCACGCAGTCACAGGCCAATACATCCATTGAACCCACTTGTGGCGTAAGAGCGACTTTACCGACCACCTAGATAGAAACACGTGCACTTCTACCCTGAAAATGAGTGGATGTTCATGACATCTGACCCACAATCCCGTAACAATTCTCCATGTCCATATGAGGATAGAAACAATATCTCGACCCCACCTCAGTCTCATGTGCTTAAAGCTACGTTGAGCATTGCACGGTCACTTGGCCCGACGAACTGCCCTTATACCCATCAGGTCGTTTAGGTCCCTAGGACATATCACTACACCTCTTGAGCGTCTTAAAGGTCCCGTAATCACAGTGCATGCACAATCAGTATTTTCACATCATGCCATATAATTTGTAGTGCCACTGGTCCAATGGCCCCGAGCCTAAACTCAACCTGCAACTGTTTGTCTTGTCCAGTCCGGAGACCTGTCATGTTCCGTTGCCACTAGTTGATTGAATAAGTCGGTCATGTCTTGGTACATTGGCCAAACGATTTATTTATTTAAAGTTTGATGGCATATATATCATGTTTGTTCATGAGCTCCTGTTCGGGCCAACTGGCCAATTGGCCCACTGTTCGAGATTTTCAAAACTGGGCATATTAGCCCCCAGGTTCCAAAACTGAGGCCTCTAACCTAACAGAGCTATTTGATCTCCTGTCAAGAAGTTCTCCCAAATAGTTTATGTAGTGGCACACAGTTAGGGGAGAGTAATTCTGACAAAAAAATATTTTTAACTATCCATAATACTAATCAAGTATGTGGATATCTCCGCTCATAACCGATGAACGGGTTTTCCACTTCCTCCAAGGAAGTTTCATCATACCAATCGGGTATGATCTACTTACAACCAATAAATAGTTTTTTTTTTTGCGTTATTTTTATAAAACTCCTCTAAGTTGTGATGTTTAAAATACCATTAACTACTAGGTTTGCATTCCGAGGTGTTTATCATCCCAACCGGGTATGATATAAAAATCTCACTCACTCGTTTATGTAGTGAATTTCCACTTAGTTGGTTTTTGTCCCTTGCGAGCTTAACCTCAAACGGCATTCCCGATGTCTTGTGTTCCTACACGAAATGAACGTCATTGTTCATTATCATCTAACTTGATCACCTCATTTAGTATAAATGACTCAATTCATAACTTTTCTAATATTTGCAATTTGGTCCCTAAAGTTTGTTTTCCTTTTACTTTAGGCCCCAATTGCTCGTTTTTCTACAAATTAACTCCCAAAACTTTTAAAATTCCTCTTGGGACCTCAATTTACTTAATTTTATACATAGGGGCTTTACTTTCCCAAATTCCCAATTTGACCCCCAAATTTTCCAAAATTACCATTTTGCCCTTTACAAAAATGGTAAGTTTTATACCAAAAATTCTAAAATTGCTCATTTGGCCCTCAAACATTCTTATCATGCCCAATTGACCCTCAATTTTATAAAAATTATATTTTGGTCCTTGAAATTTTTTGGTAATCTCCTATTTCCCCAAAATTTCCCCCAATTTCAACTCCATAACAAAACCAAATTTGATTTCATCAAATTGACCGATCAAACACTTCTAATTGTTGAAATTGAAGTTGAAATTGAGTTTTTACATGTTCATATGATTACATAGCACTTTGAATCATAAGTTTTAACACTAGAACAAACTCAAACAGAGCTTTGGTAGAAAATAAACTATAGAGAGAGAAAGCTTCAATTGCTCACTAGTGAGGGTGCGGCGATCTAAGCTTTCTATCTGGGCAAGAAACTCTCGTCCTGAGATTCTTCCTAGGATCAAGAATTGCATCAAGTGATGCTGAATTGGATTAGAATTTTGTCATTGAAATTCTGTCGGCTCTCTCTCTAACACCGATCTAAAATTTCAAAGGGCAACTGAGTTGGCTTACCTTTCAGTCCTAATTCGGCCGTGTGAGGGATGAGGAAGTGTTGGGAGAGCTTGGTTTGGTCTGAGGAGGGCTCGAATCGACCAATTTTAGTTTGGCCAAAATAGGGCAACTTCGGTCCGTCGGAGCTGCTTCACTGTTCGATCATGCCAACGCTTCTCCAGCAACTCTCGGAGCTAATGGATGTCACCACCGTGTAGCTGACTGCACCCTGGTTCTAAGGAACCTGACCCCGCCTTCTTTGGAAAAAAAATAACCAATATTGGAGCTTTGGTTCAAGTTTGATGGAAAACTAAGTAACTGAGAGAGAGTGAGCATTTTAGGTGTGAAGAGGATGAATGGAGAGGGGCTCTTTATAGAGGGAGCTCGAAGACTTGTCGACCATCTATTTGGCACCTTTATGACAGACATTAATGGCTTGAAACATATTGAATGGAAACATTTCTACTTTGTTGGTGCAACTTCGATTTTCTGGCGAGTGAACAGTGCTGTCATCTAAAGGAAGAAGATGACACTGTTCTGAATTAGACCAGACCGGTCCAAACCGGGTTCAAAGCTTAAACGGACCGGTTCACCCCCGATTTAACCCAAATTTTCATATCTAAAAATTTCTAAATTCATTTTCTATCCAATGGCAACCTCAAATATCAATTTGAATTTTTTAAGCCACCTAGAAAAATGAATTTAGCATCCGGTTCAATACTTGTTCAAAATGGTCCAAACCAGTTCAATCCGGTTGACCTTAACCGATTTGGTTTTCATCTCCAATTCATCCTAAAGTTCTTTTTCATGAGTTTTATGACTTCTTAGTTCACTTAGGGTTCCTAAAAATTTCCCAATTTGCCCTCTCTCTATGGATTTCGGTTCATAAACTAGCTTGGTTCTTAAATCGGTTCAATCCGATTCGGGTCCGGTTCACCCAAACCGATTCGGTTTTTCTCTCTCAATTTGTCCTATAGTGTTTTCTCAAGGTTTATGGACCTTTTTGAGTCACTTGGGAGTTGAAAGTCCTCCAATTTGCCCATTCCCCAATAAACGGGTTTGTGAACTAGTTTGGTTTTTTTCTCACTTGGTTTGACTGGTTCTTTCCCGATTTTCCTTAAGTCCAAGGAGCAGGATTTACAACTCTCCCCCTCCTTTTAGGAGTTTTGTCCCCAAAACATATTTCACATAGTTTGCATGTTGGCTGAAACTTTTTATTTTTATGAAATTTTCTATGTTATCATCCTACCAGCTTCTCGGTTATTTTCGTTCATCCCTTTCATCACATATCTAAGATTCTCATCTCATCCTAATCCTTTCTTCATTCCATAGAACTCACCTTGACCTAGAATATTTTCCTTGAAGATCTATGATCATTTCCTTTAGTTATTTCCTTCCTTCCAAAGGCACCATTTCCCATCCCAAGCTTCTTTTACCTAAATTTCAGAACTTAAAATTCCCGACATTTTTCTTCCACGGCTTTTGTCATTTATTGCCTTTTCATCCAACATGTATTCCTTCCTCATTCTTTGGTTATCACCTTTAGGCTTGACTTCGTTATGCCTTACTCACATACCATTTCTTGCCCGAGTCTTATTTCTCTAAGTCAGTTGGATTTACCTGCCCCTTTACCGCATGGCGTTCTTCATGATGTCTTTAACTTTACTCACCAATAACAGTATTAGTTTCCGTACTTCTCAGATTTTCCCAATTTTTTTATTCAGTCATTCAACCTTCAAATCTTTAAATTTCCCAATACTTACTAACATATTAAAAGTTTTGATCTTTTACATCATTCTTCATTCCCACTGGTGTCCTTCCCCCTTAAGATCTCTTCTCCTTCCAAATCCATCCTTGCTCTTATCAATATTCCTTCCACTATTATTCATTCTGAGTTTAGTTCCTTTCTTACTCGTATGGCATCTGTTGATGTCATCTTCCTTTCTATACATTACTTGGGTTTGACTTATCCCTTGATTTCTTTACGATTTCCTTCTCCTTATACATGATTCTTTCTTTTCTAGCATCTTGTTCTTGAGTATTTTATTCTCTTTCTTATTTCGTTGGTTCCATTTCCCCTTTATTGGTACACCCATGTCTTACCAAGGTTTCTTTCTCTAGTGAGCTTCACCTTCTCTTCCTCTCATAATTTCCTTCTAGTTTTACCAATGAAATCATTAGATTCTGGAATGTATGTTGCCGATATTGTCACCAGCTTACCCTTAATCTTTAGATCCATGAGTACCATCTATTTATCATGCTTCATTCCCACTTTCTCCAACATTTGTTTATTCCTTTGAGGTGGGCCTCTCATTCTTATTGTGACCAAACCTTTCATATCTTCATGTGCTTGATATTCCCCCTTTGTCATGGTTAGGGTATATTCATTTTACTACTCCCCATCACTTATTACACTTCATTTACTCCTCCGAATTAATTGGTCCGTATAAGTTATTTCCTTAAATTGAGTCCATCTAAAATTTCTATTAGGGTTTCCAAGTCTTCTTGCAGTAGATCACACTTAATCTCCCAACATACTTAGCCAATCATACTCCTTACTAAGGACCTCATTTCGGCTTTGATGTTGCAACCTTCCTTCGATCAATTGTCTTGACCCGGAGCTTTCTCCTCCCCCAATCCAACTTCCTATTTTCCATCCTCCTTCTGGTGTCTTCCATTTTGGGAATTCTTTTTTTCGAACACCCTATCTTTCTTTTAGAAATTTTTCCTTTTAAATTTTCTCTTAAACTTAACAACCTTGTATGATTCGTCTACTCCTATTTTTCCTCTTTTTTTGATCCATACTTTTACCTTTCACATGTCTCCTTATCCTTTGGAATTCCTAAGGAATTTGTATCGTAGTTCTTTAATAGTAGTTGTTACACTTGGGACTTCCCGTTGTTGTACTTTCTCTTCGTCTTTCCTTGGTGGAATCTATACTTAATTATTTTTCTTCTCAATCAACTTCTATTCTTGTGGTTCCTTTGGGATGTTCTACTTCTTCCCGGGTTTGTCCTTATCTGTCATTCTCAGAGCTTAGTTTTAACTTCTTGGATGGTTGCTTCTCTAACTCCTTTTTCCTTTTCTTATGATCTCCTTTAGATGAATTACTCCTTAACATGTTTCTAAGGGTAAGTCTTAAGGGTTGAGTTTAACTATTAATAACCCATTTTTTCTTCCTTAGGGGAATTTCTACCTTTTACTTAAACTTTTATTATCCCACTTTTAAAGTTTATCAAAGAAAACAAACTTCTACTTTCATTTCTTCAAGAAATATTTTCTTTCCATAATTTGGCTTATTATAGGAATTCTCTACCCCCTAATCCCTTGGGGTCATAAGGCTAGAGTTAACCCTAGAACGATTATGAGACTCTTGATCAGAAGGCTATGAGGAATTGATTGGGGTCCATTCGTGCTCCCTAATAGGATGAATTTTATGCATGACCTCTAATCCATACTGCCTTAGTACTTCCACCTCACACTCATAAGTCAACTTCACCCATTGAGAGAAAGCTTCGATTAGTCACCGGTGAAGGCACGACAGTCCGAGCTTTCGATCTGGGCAAATAGGTCTCGTCCTGAGGTTCATCCTAAAATCAAGTATTGTATCAATTGATGGGAATTGGATTAGAATTTCATCATTGAAATTCAGTCGACTCTCTCTCTAGCACCGATCAAAAATTATAAAGGGGAGTCGAATTGGCTTACCTTTTGGTCCTAATTCGGCCGTGGAAAGGCTGAGGAAGTGTTGGGAGGGCTTGGTTTGGCCTGAGGAGGGCTTGATATGGCTGATTTCAGCTTGGCCGAAATAGGGCAGCTTCAGTCCGTCGGAGTTGCTTCACTATTCCATCATGTCGGCGCTTTTCCAACGATTCTCGTATTGACTGGAGTTTGCTATCAGATAGCTTTCTTCTTCCCGGTTCCAAAGAGCCCGACCTTTGTTCAAGTCGAAGCTCTGGTTCGAGCTTTACCAGGAAATGGAGCAGTAGAGAGAGAGAGAGAAGTGTTCAAGTGTGAGGAGAATGAAATGGGGATGACCTCTTTATATAGTCGTAAAACCCGTGTATTAAATGGGCGAGATTTATTACAAGTATTAATATTGCCATAAATTATTGGTATTAATTCCAATAATTTAATTTCGGTATTAAATTATTTGTATTAATTCCAATAATTTAATTTAGGTATTAAATTATTGGTATTAATTTCAATAATTAAATATATATTAATTGATGGCTATTTATTATAAGCCTTCGCATAAAATTTTTTTACCGAAATTTCAGGTTACAAAAAAATCACACTTCCTAGGAGGTCACCCATCATCACACTACTCTCAAGTAAGCACACTTAACTTTGAAGTTCTTATGAAATCTAGTCCACCTGAACCAAATTGGTTTTTATTTTCTAGTTTATCTTAAGTTTCTTTTCCAATGTTTAATAAATCCTTTGAATCAACCGAAAGTTGTAAATTTTCATATTGCTTATTCCCAAATGTAAACCGGTTTGGTTTTCTTATTCGGTTTGACCGGTTCTTTTCCCGGTTTTCCTTAACTCAAATGTGTGGGGTTTACAGCAAAGATTATAGGAAGTTGAACTAGATCACCATCAAGAACAAGTATCTACTTCCACGGATTGATAACTTATTCGATCAACTAAAAGGAGCAGCCTACTTCTCCAAGATAGAGCTTCAGTCGGGCTATCACCAACTTAGAATTCGAGAGGAGGATATTCCTAAGATAGCATTTCAGTCCTAATACAGACATTATGAGTTTATGGTGATGCCATTTGGATTGATAAATGCCCATCCAACTTTCATGGAGTTATGAATCGAGTGTTACAGCCACACTTGGATAGGTTCTTGATGTGTTTATAGATGACATTCTTATATACTCACGAACCAAGCTGGAGCACAAAGAACATTTGGTAATCACCTTGGAGATACTATGGGAAAACCACTTATATGCAAAATTCTCCAAGTGAGTTTTGGTTGCAGGAGGTAGGGTTCTTAGGACACATAATGTCCAAAGATAGTGTTAAAGTAGACCCAACAAAGGTGGAAGCCATATATGATTGGAAGGCACCCATGAATCCCTTGAAAATACGAAGTTTCTTAGGCTTGGCAGGATACTATAGATGGTTTGTGCAAGATTTCTCTAAAATAGCTACCTCTTTAACTCGCCTCACCACGAAAGGAGTAGAGTATAAATGGGATGAAAGCTATGAGAAATCTTTCTTGGAGTTGAACACTCGTTTGACAACCACACATGTACTCTCCCTTCTTGACCCATGTGCGGGGGAGTACACTATCTACAGAGATGCATATGAACAAGGACTTAGATGTGTACTGGTGCAACAAGGAAAGATTATCACCTACACCTCGTGACAACTTAAGTTAAATGAGCAAAATTACCCTACCCATGACTTGGAATTAGCTGCAATAGTGTTCGCCTTAAAGATTTGGCAACACTACCTATACGGGGTTAAGTGTTAGGATATACACTGATCATAAGAGTCTTAAGTATTTCTTAACTCAGAAGGAGTTGAATCTCTGCCAGAGAAGATGGCTGAAATTGGTTAAAGATTATGACCTTGTGATAGAGTATCACCCCAGGAAGGCAAATGTAGTGGCAGATGCCCTAAGTCATAAGTACCAAACTAAGGCGACACAGATAAAGACAAGATATTTACCCTTATTGTAATAGTTGGGAAGAATGAAGGTGGACCTTAGGATGGACAGAAGGGAGAAATGCTTATTGGCTAACGTGGTGGTGAGACCTAGCCTAACAAAGCAACTTAAGGTCCAACAAAAAAAAGATAAGGAGCTCTAACCCTATTTGGATCCAATCAATAGAGGGACAAAACCAGAATATGACCTTCGAAGAGTAACAAAGGTAGAGTATACGTGCCTCGAGATAAGGAACTGAAGAGGTTAATTCTAGAGGAGGCACACGATTCTGTACATGCGATGCATCCTGGCAGTACTAAGATGTATCACACCCACAAACGAGGATATTGGTGTAAAATAAAGAAGAGTGATATTGCGAAATATGTAGCCTGATGCTTGTCAGATTAACAAATTAAAGCTGAGCATCAAAAATCATCAGGATTGCTACAACCCTTACCAATCCCAAACTATAAGTGGGAGCACATTACCATGGACTTTGTCATAGAACTACATGTTACTAGGAAAGGTCGAGACACAATTTGGGTCATTGTGGATAGATTGACCAAGTCTACTCATTTTCTATCTATAAGAGTGACAGATACAGTGGATCAACTGGCCATCTTATACACGAGGGATATAGTAAGACTTCATGGCATCCCAATGAGCATAGTGTCAGATCGAAACCCTAGGTTTACCTCAAGGTTCTGGCCAAGTTTGCAAAGTGCCTAGGGAACTAAGCTTCACATGAATACATCATTTCATCTTCAGACCGATGGATAGTCTGAGTGAACAATCCAAACCCTAGAGGACATGCTAAGAGCATGCGTACTCACTATAGATAAGGGTTGGGAGGAATACTTGTGCCTGATGGAATTTGCGTAAAATAACAGTTATCATGCTATTATTCAAATGGCCCCTTATGAAGCCCTCTATGGACGGCCATGTCGTATCACCTTATTTTGGAAAGAAGTTGAAGAAAGAAAGTTGCAAAGGGTCGAATTAATCGAGGATGCCACATAAAAGATCAAGATAATCTGGAGTTGACTAAAGGCCGTTGAGGATAGGGAAAAGAGCTACGCTGAACATCGGAGGAGGGATTTGGAGTTTGACATGGTAGAGCAAGTATTCCTCAAAGTATCTCCATGGAGGGGAATACTTAGGTTTCAACAACGAGGAAAGTTGAAACCAAGGTAAATCGATCCCTACACAATAATCCAAAGGATAGGACCTATGGCATATAAATTAGACTTGCCTTCAAACTTACAAAGAATACATGATGTATTCCATATCTCAGTACACTAGAAGTACCAGCCTGATCCTAGCCATGTGTTGGACCGACCTCCACCAGAGCTGGAAGAGAACTTGACCTATCAAGTAGAATCGGTATGAATCATTGACCGGAGGGACAAGAACTTAAGGAATAAGAGAATTCCTATGGTTAAGGTTCTTTGGCAAAACAGGCCCACGCAAGAAGAGACATGAGAGACCAAGAGCTTGATGAGGGATGGGTACCCTCAATTATTTGACATGTAACTGTTTTGTGGACAAAACCCCTAAAAGAAGGGGATAGTTGTAAACTCCATGCTTTTATAATAAGAAAACCGGGAAAAGAACTGGTCATTTCTAAAGAGAAAACCAAGTCGCTTCATAAATCTTAATCGATAGAAAAAGAGTAATTTGAGAAATTTACAAATCATGAGTGACTCAAAGAGTCATAAAAATCATGGAAAAGGACTTTCGGATGAATTGGAAGAGAAAAACCAAATTGGTTTAGGTGAACCGGACATGAACTATATTGAACCAGTTTCTAAATTAATTTTTCTAGGTGGCTTAAAATATTCAAATTGGAGAATTAAAGCCACCATTGGATAGAGAATGAATTTAGAAATTTTTAATTTTGAAAAACTCAGTTAAATCATGCTTGAACTGGCCAGTTTAAGCATTAAGCTTGGTTCGGAACAGTGTCGTCTTTTTCCTTCAGATGATAGCATTATTCACTCACCGAAAGAACAAACAGCTCCGACAAAGCTGAATTGTCTCTGTTCAGGGTGTTTCAAGCCATGAATGAGTGCCATAAAAGTGCCAAACGAATGGACAAAGAGTCCCCAAGCTTCCTATATAAAGAGCTCCTCTCCATTTATTCTCCTCACACCTGAAAACTTCATTCTCTGTCAATTGCTCCAATTTTGGTGAAGCTTGAACTAAAGCTCTGACTTGGACATTTTTCTCAACCTCAGAAGGCGAAGTCGGGTTCTTTAGACTTTGGGAGAAGTCAGCTATCTGATAGCAATCTCCATTCGATCCGAGGATCGCTGGAGAAGTGCCTGGATAATCAAATAGTCAAGCAACTCCAGCGGACCAAAGCTACCCTGTTTCGATCGAGCTAAAAATGGTCGAATTGAGCCCTCCTTAGGCTAAAACAAGCTCTCCCAACATCTCCATAACCATTAGACAACCTTAATTGAGCTGAAAAGTAATCCAATTCAGCCCTTCTTAGTCATTGTAGGTTGGATTTAGAGAGAGAAACTAGAGAATTTCACTAATGAAATTCTCCCTCAATTCGAAGTCAATTGTTGGAATTCTTAATCCTAGAGTATACCTGAGGAAGAGAGTTATCCTTCATGGTAGAGAGATTTGACGGTGAGCTTTTGAAGGTTTCTCTCTCTACATTTAGTTTTCTGACAAAGCTCTATTTTAGCTCAATTCAGACCCAAATAATACCCGACGAAGCTCTGTTTATTCACATCATACCTTGTTTGGATGATGAGCACTTAAAAAATGAAAAACCACTTCCATTTGGAATTTTAACATCACATTCGGTTGGATTGATGTGAGAACTATGTGAAAAAACTACTTACCGATTGTAAGTAGAGAGATCATACCCGGTTGGTATAATGGACTTCTTGGAAAGGAGGAGGAAAACCCACTTGCCAGTTGTAAAAGGAGATGTCATCACACCCGATTGATGTGATGAATGGAAAATTATTTTGTCAGAAGTGTTTTCCCCTGACTATGTGCCAATTCTTAAAAGTTTGGGAGACCATCTTGACGAGAGCTAGAATAGCTCAAATAGGTCAAGGGCCTCGATTTTGGAACTTGTGGGGCTAAATACTCCATTTTGGAAAATCACATATAGTGGGCCCAAGGCCAGTTGGAAAGAGTAGGAGCCCACAAACAAAATGATGTTTAAGCCATAAAAATTCTAAATGAATAAATTATGTGATTTCTCCATGGTACCAAGATAGGTCCGACATACTCGATGGACTAGCCATAGTGCGACAGGACTAGGTCGATGGACTAGTCTAGACAAACAGCTATAGGTCGAGTTGAGGGAGGAGTAGTGATGCGTACTATGGGCTATTGGACGACATGGTAGAGATAAATGCAATTTTTCGTGCCAGTAGTTAGGTAAGCTCGATGTAGCTTCATGTGCATGAGACTACGGTGGGGTCAAGATGAGGTCTCTGTCCTCATACGGACAAAAATTTGATTTAGGGTTTGAGGGTTGGATGTCATGAACATCCACTCATACCTAGGGTAGAAGTGAATGGGCTTTTATCTAGGTGGCTGGTAAAGTCGCTCCAACGCCACAAGTGGGTACAGTGGACTGGTTGCCCTGCAAATATGTAATTCCCTTCCTGATGAAGGGATTGTGTTGATTGTTAGACACACTTAATATGGAAATGAGGAAAAGAAATTGTGAAAATTAGGAATTTGAGAATATTTTAAAAAGAGATAAGGAGTCTGGCGCACTCCGATTAAAGATATTTTATGAAAACATACTCCCAACATCCATTCACTAAGTTGTCGAACTCAACCCCTCCCTTTACCCTTTTTCCGGTAACCAAGGAAAAACCCACTTAAAGACTTTTTGATAGATGAACCTGGAAGACATGTATATAAGGTTAATATATTTAGTTTTGATCAATGTTATTCCAGGAAAGATATAGGTGAAAAGGATACCTTACTCCTCACGGTTTAGAGAAAGGGAAAACCCGTAATAAACCGGGAGAGTGGCGGGTTGCTCACAGGGATCCGACCAAACTGGGTTAGGACATGACATCTTTCTATTCATGTTTGTTTACATGCTTCAGCCCATGCCCACTGGCCATGGACCCAACCAAGTGTGATGATAGATCTGCTTACAACCGATATGCATGTTTTTCCTTTCCTTAAGGAAGCTCATCATACTGACCATGTATGATGTTTAAATAATCCTACTGACAATCTGTAAGTAGGTTTTTAACCTTTAAAACAGTGCTCACCATCCCAACCGGGAAGGATGTATAAAGGTCCCACACATAGTGGATTTTTAGTTTAAAATGTGCTCATCACCCTAATCGGGAATGAAGTTTAAATAAGCCCACTCACCTGTTCACTGTGATGTGTTCATCCCCAGTCAATTTCCAGGTCCACGCTAGCTCTCTCTTACTTGCATTCCAATCCTGAGTGTCCTATCAGAGGTGCGGTTCTCTGAGCTCTTTATCTAGTGAGGTAGCTCTCATCCTTAGGGTCCTTTTAGGATTAAGAATCGATTTCACCTCTATGGAGGTCGTGTGATGGCCGTGAGACTTTGGGGAGGCTTCGTTTGGCCGTAGGAGGTATGAATTGGACTAAATCTTGTCGACCGAAAGAGGGCAGCTTCAAACTGAGGGAGCTACTTCATTATTCGATCCCACTGGCACTTTTTCGACGATCCTTGGGTCGAAGGGAGGTTGTTGTCAGGTAGCTGACTTCCCTCGAAGTTTGTAGGACACAAGTTTGCCTTCTAAGGCTGAGAAAAGTGCCCAAGTCAGAGCTCTGACCTGAGCTTTGCCAAAAATGGAGCAGTACAGAGGAGGAGAGGATTTAAGATGTGTGGAGGATGAATGGAGGAGAGCTCTTTATATAGGGAGTTCATGGACCCTCTACCCTACTAGTTTCTATATTGGTTGAGCTTATCCTCTTCCAAAAATCTCCAAATCGAAGTGAATATTCCTTGCAAGAGAAGGAATGTTTTTCTACCATATGAACCGTGTTGTAATCCTAAGGAAGAATACGACACTGTTCTAGACTGGCCCAGACCTGTTCGACTAGGTTTGGCAACAAAAATTAGTTGGTTCAAGCCCGATTCATCTGATTTTCTCAAAATTATAAATTTCTAAATTATTTTAAATTTATTTTCTATCTAATGGTGGCCTCAATTTTCCAATTTAAGGTTTCCATGCCACCTATAAAAAGGAATTGCCTAATCTTGTTTATTATAGTTCAACCTGGTTCACCCAGAATCGTTCCAATTTTTCCATCCAAATTACTTCGTGGTTCTTCCCCATGATTTTTATGACTTTTTTGTCCCTTGGGATTTTCCAATTTCTTATTTTAACCCCTATTTATCATTCTTGGTTCCTTAAGTAGTTTGGTTTTCTCATTAAATTGATCGGTTCTCTCCTAGTTTTCCTTGATCCAAGATGATGGGTTTCACAACTCTCCCCTCCTTTTAGGATTTTGTCCCCAAAACTTGATTACATACCCTTTACCTCAGGGATAATTTCCCTTGATGTCAACTTGGGGTTTGCTTGACATACTACCACTTTAGTTATTTATTCACTTAGCCCCCATTAAACCACACGCTTAAGGAATTTCTATTCCTTTCCATTATCTACTCATTCCATGGAGTTTATCAGGATTAGGCTTGTCTTACCCATTAGTCCAAAGGCACATCCTTAGGTTCACTTTTTACTCTGCTTAGGGTAAGACTCTTCCTCTTGAGGGTTCTTATCCGGGTCATTGGGTTGGATGTTCCATATACGTCCGATCATCCCCATTTCCATTTATTTCCTTTGTCGTTGGTGCTCTTTAGCTTAGCATCCTTTCGAACTTTTCATCTTTAACCCCGTGGGTTTTGATGGGATTCCCTTTTTATCTTATTTTGGTCATTCATCTTTTGTTTACAATAACTCCAGTACCAATTTTTAGATTTGACTTCGTCTTGTGTAACTAACAGACTCTTTCTTACTTGAGTCACATTTTTCCCGGGACTGTTGGGCCTACATGTCCCTTACATCATGACATGTTCTAGAACTTATTTTTGTTCATTAGAATTCTAGAACATTTCCTTGATGGTTGTTCTCAACTTTCCAACCTTTTGGGGATCGTATAATTTTGTCCCTTCTTTTCATCTAGTAGTACTTCTCAACTACCTTTACTGTTATACAATCATCCTTCTTACCTTTGACATCATGTCTTTCATAATTGTGTTGGTTTTCTAAGTTCCAACCCTCGGGTTTCCCTATTTCTTCTTGACTTACTGACATGCTTGTGATTTTTCCTTTCTAATGTCTTACCACATCTCCAATGGTGTCATCTACTCAAGGATCCCTTCCCTCATTTCTTCCTTACTCACTCATTACCATTTCATGGTTCCTTATTTTGAGTTGATCCCTTTCGGTCTACATGTCGATTCCTTTGTTTAGGGAGTTCCCTTTTGATGGTTTCATTCTGTACACTATATCCTTTAAAGTAGAGACTTCCACCTTAGTAGTTATATATTTGACCTTCTTACCATTCCTTAAAGGTCTCCTTCTTTCACATTCTTACACCCTTTTGAATTAGAGCTTACACCCATCTTTAATCCTTCACTAACCTTAATTTCCCAGTTCACTCATTACTTCCTATCCGAGGTATCTCTGATTATCGAGTCTTATTCCGTGTCCTTTACATTATGCCCCAATAATCAATCTTAAGCTCCATGGGCAAGGACCGGAATTAGTTCTAGTGTCCGTTGCTATTGTTTTAAATCACATTTTGACTATTTTACATCCTTTCCTAAGGCTTTACTTCCTTCAGAATTTGTTTCCTTGTTTTTTATTTGGGGTATGTAACCCATTCACACTTATTACTGCATCATTTGACGCTATTCTACCACTTATCCATTCCATGGGTTTAACCTACTTCTTGGGTCCTCATGAGTACGCTTTCTTTTGTACTTGATCTTTTCACCTCGCCCTGCATTGTATTTGTGAGCTTAACTTCTCTTCCCAGCTTAATTAAATCATCGCCTCTTCATTGGGGCATACACTTCCTTGGGACTTCTTTCCTTGATTGGCTTCTTCCTTTCTTCGCCTTTACAGGTATCTAACCTTAGAGCAACTTTATCACATCCTTTGTTGTCATCCTTCCTGTGTACCCTTCCTTGGAAATCTTGTAGTGCTTCCTTAAACCCTTTCCTTAATCCTACTTGTATCCCATACAAGTTTTCTTCCTTTGGAAGGGTTTAGACATTATTTGTTCCAAGACCTCTGTCGTGCCCCAACCCGGTTTGGTCGGATCCCCGTGAACAACCCGCCACTCTCCCAGTTTATTAAAGGTTTTCCCCTTATTATAATCCTTAAAGAGTATGGCGTCCTTTAAACCTGCACCATTGCCTAGAATAGCATAATCAAAACTGCATGAAATTTTAAACTTTACATACCTGTCTTACAGGCATCTTAGTTGATGGTCTTTCAATGTAGGCTTTCCGGGATTTCCTGAAAGGGATATAAGGGAGGGGATGAGTATGACTACTCAGTGAATGGGTTTTCAAATGTCTACTTTTAACTTTTAAGAAAAACATTTATATGGAGTGTGCCAGACTCCTTTCTTTTCAAAAAATTCCTTCATTTAAAAATTTGGATTTTTCCATTATTTCTTAGTTATCGGTGTGTCATCACTCAACACACATCCTTCATCATGAAGGTTACACACATTTGCAAGTCAGTATCACTACTGAACCTGCTAGTGGCTTCGGAGCGACTTTTCCTACCACCCGGATAGAAGTACAACCACTTCTACCTTGCGAATGAGTGGATGTATGTGACATCCGACCCACAATCCTAAAATCACTTCTTCGTGTCCGTATTAGGACAGAGACCTCATCCTATCCCCACCCTAGTCTCATGTGCTTGGTGCTACTCTAGATTTTGCAAGACACCTAGAACGACGAATTGCCCTTATAGCCACTAGGTCGTCCAGTGCCCTTAGGACGCATCACTACCCCTCTTGGGCGTCTTGATTATCCTGTACTCACAGTGCATGCACAAACAATGTTTTCTCATATTACCATGTAACCTGTGGTGCCACTAGTCCAACGGCCCCGACTCTCAACTCAACACGTAGTTGTTTGTCTTGACTGGTTCGTCGACCTATCATGTCACACTGCCGCTAGTTGACTAAGCATGTCAGTCCTATCTTGGTACCATGGCCAAACAATTCACTTATTAAGTTTTATGGCACATATATCATGTTCGTTTACGAGCTCCTGCTCGTGCTAACTGGCCTTGGGCCCACTGTACGAGATTTTCAAAAAATTAGGCATTCTAGCCTGAAAGTTCCAAAATTGAGGCCCCCGGCCTATAGGAGCTATTCAAGCTCCCGTCAAGAAGGTCTCCCAAATAGTTTAAGCATTAGCACATAGTCAGGGGAGAACAATTCCGACAAAATAGGTTTTCACTGTCCATTATACCAACCGGTATATGGACATCTCCGTTCATAACCGATGAACGGGTTTTCAACTTCCTTCGAGGAAGTCTCATCATACCAACCGGGTATGATCTACTTACAACCGGTAAGTAGTTTTTCTACATAATTTTCAATTCACTTTCTCTAAGTGGTGATAATTAAAATACCACTAAATAGTGGGTTTTTATACCGAGGTACTTATCATTCCCTACCGGGTATAACATATAGTTTCCACTCACAACTGGTAAGTGGTTTTTATCTTTAAGTTGTGCTCATCATCCCAACCGAGTATGATGTTAGTAAACCCACTCACCCGTTAATAACGTGAATTCCACTATACTGATTCTTTGTATTCACGCGAGCTTGTCCTTACTGACGTTCCAAGTATTTCGCATTCCTACACGATATGAATAACCTTGTTCATTATTACTCCGCATATCAGCCTTCATTCATTTCCAATGAATGAGAAAGCCCAAACTTTTAGTTATTTGCAATTAGGTCCCTAAAGTTATTTCTCTTTAATTTTAAGTCCCTAATGTCGATTTTTCCTCAAATTGAGTCTCGTAACTTTTAAAATTTATCCTGGGACCTCAATTTATTCAATTTCACCAAAAAGGGGTTTAATTTCCCAAATTTCCAATTCGGTCCCCCAATTTTTCCAAAATTACCATTTTGCCCTTCATTTACAAAAATGGTAAGTTTTGCCCCAAAAATTCCAAAATTCCTCAATTGGTCCTCCAACATTATTTTCATGCCCAATTGACCCTCAATTTCCTAAAATTGTATTTTGGCCCTTTGAATTTCAAAAATCCCCAAATTTTTCCCCAATTTCAACTCTTCAACACTACCGAATTCGATTTCATCAAATTGATTGATCAAACACTTCTAATTATTGAAATTGGAGTTGAAATTGAGTTCCTACATGTTCATACAATTCTAAAAAACTTTGAATCGCAGATTTTAACGCCGGAATGAGCTCAAATGGAGCTTCGTCGAAAAACAGACTGTAGAGAGAGAAAGCTTCGATTACTCACCGATGAAGGCACGGCAGTCCGAGCTTTCGATCTAGGCAGATAGGTCTCATCCTGAGGTTCATCCTATAATCAAGAATTGCATCAATTGATGCAGAATTGGATTAGAATTTCGTCATTAAAATTCGGTCGACTCTCTCTCTCTAGAATCGATCGAAAATTGTAAAGGGGAGCCGAATTGGCTTACCTTTCAGTTGTAATTCGGCCGTGGGAGGGCTGAGGGAGTGTTGAGAAGGCTTGTTTTTGCTTGAGGAAGGCTCGAAATGGCCAATTTCAACTCGGCCGAAATAGGGCAGCTCGGTCCACCAGAGCTGCTTCACTATTCCATTATATCGGCGCTTTTCAAGATATTCTCGAATTGACTGGAGTTTGCTATTAGATAGCTTACTTCTCCCCGATTCTAAAGAGCCCGACCTCTCCTTTCGAGGTTAAGAAAAATGTTGAAGTCGAAGCTCTAGTTTAAGCTTTACCAAAAAATGGAGCAGTAGAGAGAGAGAGAGAGAAGTGTTCGGGTGTGAGGAGAATGAATGGGAATGACCAACCCGTGTATTAAATGGGAGAGATTTATTACTAATATTAATATTACCATAAATTATTGGTATTAATTCCAATAATTTAATTTCGGTATTAATTCCAATAATTTAATTTTGGTATTAAATTATTTGTATTAATTTCAATAATTTAATACCAAAATTAAATTATTAGTATGAATTACAATAATTAAATATATATATTAATTTATGGTTATATATAATAAGCCGTACGTTCGCATAAAAAATTTTAACCGAAATTTTTTGTTACAAAAAAATTTATACTTCCCAAGAGGTTACTAATCCTCAGAGTACTCTCGGGCAAGCACGCTTAACTTCAAAGTTCTTATGGAATCCATACTTCCCAGGAGGTCACACATTCTCACACTACTCTCAAGCAAGCAGCTTAAGTTCAAAGTTTTTATGGAATCTTGTTCACCTAAACCAATTTGGTTTTTGTGTTTTAATTTTTTTTAAATTTCTTTTCTAAGTTTTAATGAACTCTTTAGATCACCCGTAAATTGTAAATTTTCATATTACTTGTTCCCAAATGTAAATCGGCTTGGTTTTCTTACTCGGATTGACCGGTTCTTTTCCCGATTTTCCTTAACTCAAAAGTGTTGGGTTTACAACCTCTTTGTGTGAGGCTTACTTAATCCTCCCATGGCTTGAGTATGGTCACAAATTCTATTTCGGCCATCGATTTCTTTAAGGATTTCCTTCATCCTTCTTTTCTCACGTTTGGCCTTTCCACTTCTCCCTTCTTCGCTGGGCTTTGAGTTCGTTATTCTTATGAGGGCCAGTTCATTAACTGCCTCTTTCCTACCACTCTCATTGATTAATTGTCTCTGAGTCTATTTGTCCTTAATGCCCATCCTACTACCCATTTTATCGTGTAGCCTTTACTTCTTCTCGGTCCTTCTTAGGGCGTCGTTTATTCTCTTTGCAGTGTCCTTGACGTTAGGTTGGCTCTCCTCATAATTGTGGATGTGAGCTCAACAGGTTATAGCACCATAATTGTAAACCCTGCCTATCACGCCCCGGCCCGGTTTGGTTAGATCACCATAATCAACTCGCCACTCTTCCGGTTTATTATGGGTTTTCCCTTTTTTTAAACCGTGAGGAGTAAGGCGTCCTTTAAACCTGCACCTTTCCTGGTATAAAATAAATCAAAACTGTATAAAATTTAAACTTATCATACCTATCTTACAGGTGTGGTTAACTTGTAGTCTTTGGGTAGACTTTCCCCGGGTTACCTGAAAAGGGGTATAAGGGAAGGGTGTTTAAAATATGACTTTAAAAAATAGTTGTATTCGAGTGAGCCAGACTCCTTATTTTCTTTTAAAACATTTTATCCTAAAATCTTAACTTTTCATAGCCATTTCTCATCATTAATCACAATCGATGTGTTTATCAACCAACACACACCCTTCATCATGAAGAGAACACACATTCACAGGGTAGTATGTCTAGTGCACCCATTTGTGGCGACAGAGCGACTTTACCTGCCACCTAGATAGAAGCCCATCCACTTCTACCCTGAGAATAAGTGGATGTATGCAACATCTGACCTTCAATCCCATAAAAAAAAATTTCTTGTCCGTATGAGGACAAAGACCTCATCCAAACCCCACCCCGGTCTCATGCGCATGAAGCTTTGTTGAGCTTCCCTAACTGCTAGCATGATAATATGCCCTTATCTCCACCATGTCGTCGTGTAGCCCCTAGCACTCATCACTACCCCTCTTGGGTGTCTTGAAGGTCCTGTACCTCAGTGCATGCACAAAACAACAATTTTCCTCATAAGCCATTTAATCTTTGGTGTCATTAGTCCAATGGCCCTAACGCTCAACTCGACCTGCAGTTGTTTGTCTCGACTAGTCTATCGACCTGTCATGTCGCACTGCCACCAGTCCATCGAGTATGTCGGTGTTGTCTTGGTACCATGGCCAAACATATCATTCATTTAAAGTTTTCATGGCTTAAACTCATGTTTGTTTACGAACTCCTGCTCGTGTCAACTAGCCTTGGGCCCACTATAAGAGATTTCAAAATCAGGCATATTAGCCCCCAACTTCCAAAATATAGGCCTCCGGCCTATCTAAGCATTTCGAGCTCTTGTCAAGAAAGTCTCCCAAAATATTTAAGCAGTGGCACACAGTTAGCGGATAGCACTTCCGAGAAAATAATCTTTTAGTCGTCTATCACACCAACCGGGTGTGAGAACATCTCCGCTCATAATCGATGAACGGGTTTTCTACTTCCTGCCAAAAAGTTCCTCATACCAACCAGGTATAATCTACTTACAATCGGTAAGTAATTTTTTCTCATAATTTTCACATCACTACATTCAGGTGTGATGGTTAACATTCCACTTAGTCGTGGGTTTTAATTTTCGATGTGGTTATCATCCCAACCGGGTATGATATAAAAATCCCACTCACCTGATAACGCAGTGATTTCCTTCTAACAAGTTTTTTGTCTTCACACGAGCTTGTCCTTTTAGGCGTTCCCGGTACTTTGTTTTCCTACACGATATGAATATCCGTGTTCATTATCCCTTGGCCTAATTACCTTCATTCATCATAAATGGAGAAAATACTCAAACTTGTTAATTAGTTGCAATTAGGTCCCTAAAGTTATTTTCTTTAACTTTAGGTCCCTAATGCTGATTTTACCCCAAATTAAGTCCCAAAACTTCTAAAATTCACATTAGGACCACAACTTATTCAAAATCACAAAAGGGGTTCAAGTTTCCCAAATTTCCAATATGGTGCTCAACTTTTTCAAAATTACCATTTTGCCCCTACTTTACAAAAATGGTAAATTTAAACCCAAAATTTCCAAAAATTTACCAATTAGTTCCAACAACTTTTCCATGCCCAATTGGCCTTCAATTTTATGAAATTTCACTTTAGTCCCTCGAATTTTTGAAATCCTTAAAATTTCCCCCAATTTCAACCTTCCAACTTGGCTGAATTTGATTTAATCAAATTCACTGATCAAATGAGTTTAATTATTCAAATTGAAGATAGATTTAAGTGCCTACACCTCAATACGATTCAATTGCACTTTGAAACACATGATTTGATGCAGGGACGAGCTCAAACGGAGCTTTACTAAAAAATTGAACGTAGAGGGAGAAAGTTTTGAAAGCTTATCGTTGGGGTCGTGGAGGTCCGATATTTCAATCTAGGTAGATAGCTCTAAGGATCAAGAATCACCTCAATTCATGTCGAATTGAGAGAATTTGGTTGGTAAAGTTTTGTCGGTTCTCTCTCTAGCACCAATCGGAATTCATAGAGGGGAGCCAATTGGCTTAACTTTCTACTCTAATTCAACTGTAGGAGGGATGTGGAAGTGTTGGGAGGGCTTGTTTGGCCTGAGAAGGACTTGAATTAGCTGTTTTTAACTCGACCGAAACAAGGCAGCTACGACTCACTGGAGCTGTTTCACTGTTCAATCACACCGACGTTTCTCCACCAACCCTTGGAGCAAATGGAGACTACAGACGTGTAGCTGACTTCTCCCTAAATCCATATAACCTGACCATCCCTTATTTGGCTAGAAAAATGCCCAAGTCAGAGCTCTGGTTCGAGCTTCACTAGAAAATGGAGTAGTAGGGAGAGAGTGGAGTTTTTAGGTTTGAGGAGGATCAATGAGGAGAGGCTCTTTATATAGGAAGCTCGAGGACTCCTTGGCTATCCAATTGGCACCTTAATGGTAGTCAATCATTGCATAAAACTCCCTGGCCAAAGACTTTTTATCTTCGCCGACACTGCTCAATTTTCTGGCGAGTGAACAGTGTTGTAAACCCCGCCCTTTTTAGTTAAGGAAAAACCGGGAAAAGAACCAACCAAACCGAGTAAGAAAATTGAACCAATTAATGTACCCGATCAATTGGGAACAGGAAATTTGGAAATTTACACCTCCTCGGGGATCCAAAGGGTTCGTAAAACCTTGGAAAAGAACCTTAGGACAAATTGAAAGAGAAAAACCAAACTAGTTTAGATGAACCCGATCCAATTGGATTGAACCGGTTTATGAACCGAGTTGATTCGTGAACCGGAATCGATAGAGAATGGGTAAACCTAGAAATTTATGGAACCCTTGTGATCCAAAGAAATTTATACACCTTGGGAAGGAACATTAGAACAAAGTGGGAGAGAAAAACCAGATTGGTCCAGGTGAACCGGACCCGAACCAAATTGAACTGGTTTAAGGACCGAGTCGGTTTATGAACCGAAATTGATAAAGAGATGGTAAACTAGAAATCTTATGGACCCTAAGTGACCTAAGGAGTCACAAAAGTCAAGGAAATGAACTTGTGAAGGAATTGGGGATGAAAACCAAACCGGTTCTGGTGAACTAGATTCGAACTGATTTTGACCAGTTTGAACCACTATTGAACCGGATCCTAAACTCATTTTTCTAGGTGGCTTAAATAATTCAAATTTGAGGCCACCATTGGATAGGAAAAGAATTTAGAAATTTTTAGATTTAAAAAACTCGTTCGAATGAGGGGTGAATCAGCCAGTTTATGATTCGAACTCAGTTCAGACCGGTCCGGTCCAGTTTGGAATAGTGTCATCTTCTTCCTCTAGATAATAGCAGTTTTCACTCACCGGAAAATTGAAGCAGGGTCGGCAAAGAGGAAACGTCTTCGTTCAACATGTTTCCAGCTATCAATGCCTATTATAAAGGTGCCAATCGGACAGCCAAGAAGTCCTCGAGCTTCCTATATAAAGACACCCTCCCCATTCATCCTCTCTACACCTGAAAAGCTCACTCTCTTTGAGTTGCTTAGTTTTTTGGTGAAACTTGAACCAAATCTCCGATATAGGGTCATTTCTGAGCCAAACAAGGCGAGGTTGGGTTCTTTAGAACCGGGGAGAAGTCAGCTATACACCTATAATCTTCATTTGCCTCGAGGCTCGCCGAAGAAACACCGGCGTGATGTAACAGTGAAGTAGCTCCAGTGGACCAAAGCTACCCTGTTTCGGCCAAGTTGAAATCAGCCATTTTCAAGCACCCCTCAAGCCAAGCCTTGCCCTCACAACACTTCCTTAGCCCTTCCACGGCCGAATTAGGACAGAAATGTAAGCCAATTCGGCTCCCCTCTACAATTTTCAGTCGGTGCTAAAGAGAGAACCGACATAATTTCAATGATGAAATTCTAACTCAATTGATGTGATTCTTGATTCTAGGATGAACCTCAGGATGAGAGCAATCTTCCCTAATCAAAAGCTCAGACCGTGCCCTCACCGGTGAGTAATCGAATCTTTCTCTCTCTACAGTCTGTTTTCCAGCGAAGCTCCGTTTGAGCTCATTCCAACGTTAAAACTCACGATTCAAAGTCCTATGGAATCGTATGAAGATGGAGAAAGTCAATTTCAAATTCAATTTCAATAATTAGAGGTATTTGATAGGTCAATTACATGCAATCAAATTCAGTTGTGTTAAAGAGTTGGAATTGACGGAAAATTTGGGGGAAATTAGGGATTTTGAAATATTCGAGGGACCAAAATGCAATTTCCTAAAATTGAGGTTCAATTGGGCATGAAAAAAATGTTAGAGGGCCAATTCAAAATTTTAGAATTTTTGGGGTAAAAATTTACCATTTTTGTAAAGGAAGGGCAAAATGGTAATTTTGGAAAAGTTGGGGGTCCAAATTGGAAATTTGGAAATTTAAACCCCTTTTGTGAAATGGAATAAATTGAGGTCCTTTGACAAATTTTAAAAGTTTTGGGACTCAATTTGAGGAAAAATCGGCATTAGGCACTTAAAGTTTAAGAGAAATACTCATTTGATTAAATCAAATTCGGCTGTGTTGGGAAGTTAAAATTGGGAAAAATTTTGGATTTCAAAAATTTGAGGGACTAAAATGCAATTTCATAAAATTTAGGGCCAATTGGGCATGACAAAAATGTTGGAGGTCCAATTGGGCAATTTTTGGAATTTTGGGGGCAAAACTTACCATTTTTGCAAAGTACGGGCAAAATGATAATTTTGGAAAAATTGAGGACCAAATTGGGAATTTGGGAAACTTGAACACCTTTATGAAATTTTGAATAAATTGAGGTCCCAAGGTGAATTTTAAAAGTTTTTGGACTTAATTTGGAAAAATTTTGGCATTTGGGGCCTAAAGTACAAGAAAAAGAACTTTAGGGAACAAATTACAAATATTTGAAAAGTTGGAAATTCCATTCATACATAATGAATGAAGCCTATCAAGCCAAGCAATAATGAAAAAAAATGTTCATACCATGTAGGAACACGAGGTATCAGGAACGCCGGCTGAGACAAGTTCGCCTGATGGCAACAAGCCGGTTAAGAGGAAATTCACTACACTAACGGGTGAGTGTGATTTTTATATCATACCCGATTGGGATGATAAGCAAGTCAAAAATTAAAATCCACTACTAATTGGTATTTTAACCTTATTCCTGAGAGGAGTGATGTGGGAATTCCATGGAAAATCTACTTACCAATTGTAAGTAGATCATACCTGGTTGGTATGATGAACTTTCTAGAAGAAAGTAGAAAACCTACTTATCCGTTATAAGCGAAGATGTCCTCACACCTGGTTGGTGTGATGGAGTGCTAAAAGTTTATTTTTGTTGGAAGTGCTCTCCCTCGACTGCGTGCCACTGCTTAAACCTTTTGGGAGACCTTCTTGACGGGAGCTCGAATAGCTTAGATTGGCCGTCAGCCTCGGTTTTGGAACTTGGAGGCTAATATGCCCAATTTTGATAATCTCGTACAGTGAGCCCAAGGCCGGTTGGCACGAGCAGGAGCTCATAAAAAGACATGAGTTAAGCCATGAAAACTTTAAATGAATGATTTATTTGGTAATGGTACCAAGACAGGATTGATGTACTCAATGGACTAGCGGTAGTGCGACATAACTAGACAACTGACCAGTCGAGACAAACAACTGCAAGTCGAGTTAAGGGTCGGGGCCATTGGAATAGTGGCATCACAAATTAAATAGCTTAGGTGGAAAACAACTACGGGGCCTTCAAGACACCCAAGAGGGGTAGTGATTCATCCTAGGGCTACTGGATGACATGATGAGATAAGGGCATTTAGTCATGCCAATAATCTTGGAAGCTCAATGTAACTTCATGTGCATGAGACCGAGGTGAGGTCGGAATGACGTATTTATCCTCATATGGACACATAGTTTTATTTACAAGATTGAGGGTCGAATGTCGTGTAAATCGACTCATTCTCAATGTAGAAGTGAACATACTTCTATCTACTTAGCCAGTAAAGTTGCTCTGATGCCATAAGTGAGTGTAGTGGACGTGCTACCCTGTGAATGTGTGTTCCCTTCATGGTGAAGGGCGTGTGTTGAGTGATAAACAAACCATTGTGATGAGAAATGACTATGGAAACCAAGATTTGAGGATAAAGTGTTCTAAAGAAAAATATGGAGTTTGGCCAACTCAAACAGAAAAAACTATTTTTTAAAACTTTATTTTTTAATTTACTCATTCACTAAGTTGTAGAAACTCACCCACCCTTTTTATCCCTTTTCAGGAAATAAGTAAATGACTAGGGATAATACCAGTCCTTACCCTCTTTTAGGTATGCTTAATTATTTTATGTTACATTTTTATTGAGATATGTTATTCTATGGAACAAGATTGAAATTTACCCCTGGCTTCTCTTGAATTTAAGAAGGGGGAAACCCCTCTTGAACCAAGAGAGCAGCGGCTTGTTCATAGGGATCTGACCAAACTGGGTTATGGCATGACAACTTCAGTGGTTTCAGAGCCAAGTTCCCTTGAAACATTATCAATATTATGCCCTGGCATTAATCAAACTTTAACTATCATGTAGGAAGGAGAATCCCTAGGAAATTCACGGTGAAATCCAGTCCTCCACCCATAACCTTGAAAAAGACACCCAACCCAAGGGAAGAGGTCGTTCAAAGATTCTTAAGGGCGAGAAAAGAGTACCCGAGGACATGGTGGAAGACTACCAAAATCTGGTAGGAGCCCTGTTGGAACCAGAAGGTATCACATACCCTCCTCTAAGACAAGAGGAACTTGTACCTCCTCCAAGGAGCCTAACCCCTCCTCCAACCCCACTACAATTGGAGAGGAATCCAACCAAGAAGGAGGCATGGGATAACTACTAGGATTCGTATGCCACATTCACGAAGGCCCACCAAGTACCTCCACCTACTCAACCTGGCTTTAATCCCTTCTAATGGATAAAGTGGACCTATGAGTGTAAGGTCAAGGTACTAAGGTGACACGGACTGGATGCCATACATGTGATTCACCCTATAAGGGAATACGAGTGGACCCCAACTATTTCCTTAGAGGGTTCTGATCAAGAATCCCACAATCGCTCTAGGGCTAACTCTTTGCCTATGACCCCAAGGGATTAGGGGGTAGAAAATTCTGTAATAAGCCAAGTATGGCAAAAATATTTTTTTGAATGAATGAAGTAAAATTTTTTTTGATAAAATTTCTAAGTTTTCTTGATAAATTCAAACAATAAGAGTATGCTAATAAAGATCAACAAGAAAGGATAGGAAATCACTCAAGGAAGGAAAACGAGTTAATTATAGTTAACCTTAACCATTAAAAAAATTTTCTCAAAGTACAATGAAATTTGACAAGGAAGAAGCTCTTAGAGTTCACACAAGGAAGACGAATTCTAATCATAGAAAAGAAGAAGAAAGTTAGAGCAAATAGGAAGTAAGCATCTAATGGTAGAGGATTAAGGAGTTAAGGAAGGATTCAAAGAATAAGGGTAAAGAAAACAAATAGACTATTCCAAAGGAATGGAGATAGATCGGAAAGAAAGGAAGAAAGTTAAGGAAAGCATAGAAAATGTTAAGACAAGTAAGACAAGACAAGGAAAGGAGAAGAGAAAAGAAGTACGATAGAAAGAAAACCCTAGGAATAATACAAACACTTGGAAAGAGCCTAGGATACACATCCATAGGAACCCGATGGTAATAAAAGACTTGTTTGGAGATAAGGATGGAAAACAAAAAAGAATAGAAGATAGGGGAGAAAGCCTGAAGAAATCACCATGAAAAGGTCGAGAAGCATAAGTGAAGACTAAAATGAGAACTTCTAAGGAATAGTAGGGAGATCGAACTTAAGAATCCTAGAACGAGAGACATTAGAAGGAGAATGAGAATAGGAAATTGGATCATGGAAGGAGAAATCTCCAAGTTAAGAAAATCAACCATGGAAAGGTCACAAAATCATAATCGAAATTAGGACCTCGGTAAGAAGTACAAGTGGTTAAGTGAGTGTTTGGGGAGATTAACTATGGTCTAATTACAATAAAGCATGGAAACCCAAATAGGAATTTTAGATGGATATGATTGAAGGAAATAACCCATAGCAACCAAATCATTCAGGAAATAAACTACACTCCAAGAAGGATTATAAAATAATGAGGATCATATCCAAAATAGGGTTGAAATAAATCTCTCAAAATAAATAATTGAGGGGATGAAACAAGTGAGACAATTAATGAGTTGACCATTATGAAGGTCATAATCCCAGTGAAGGGAAAGATGGAAGGCTAAAAACCTTTGAGAAATAAGGGTAGAGGAAAGATTTATTGAGAACAATGAATAATACAGGAGTAACTACTCGAAAACTATGAAAAGGTTAAATAAGCATTATGCAGGAAGATCAAGAGGTTGGGAAACTAAGGGAATGTGAACTCCACCTTGGATAAATAAATTAAGTACTGGAAAAAGGTAAGAATGAAGATAATGTATACAAGAAATAAGTGTAAGGTTGCAAGGGTAAAGGTGGTCAAGAGAGAATGGCATCAAGAAATGTCATTTAAAGTTAGACATCCACAATGATAAAACTTGAAGAAAATTTTGGGAGAAAAGAAGTGTAAAACTTACTAAGGAAGTAAACCTTGGAAGGACACATGTGTGCCAATTTGAAGGAAATGGGACTAACAGAATTGGAAAGAACATAGGTTCCTCATGGACGAGATGTTGATGATGAAAAAGATCAAGTGCAAAAGAAGAGCAATTATAAGGGCCCAATGGGGTAAGTTAACCCAAGTAATGAATAAGTAAGACGATGTCATAAAAAAATGTCAAACAGGTAATAAATAAACTAACTTGGAATAGAGAAATTACGAAATGGCCCCAAGGGAGTAAGAGTAGAGTAACAAAAAGGAAAAGTCTTGCAGAAAGAACGCCAAGGGAGGGGGAGGGGGAATACAGAATGAGTAAGTAAGGAAGTAAATACTGTTACAAAGGAGTAATAGCCAAAGAATGAGTAAAGGAGTAATGTAAGATGAACAGGTGATAATACTAACATCTATGGAAGTATGTACGCATTGCTAGAATGGATACTGAGCTAAGAAGGTCAACAATAAAGAAAATAACTAAATGGAAGAAGGATTGAGTATTTTGGAAGTCCAAATCTTGAAATCATAAGTAAAGGATTGTCAAATGAACAAATAGTGCTCTAGGAAAACGAAGGATGTAAATTTAAGGATATGACTTTAAGCCTTCTTGTAAGATATGTATAGCTAAAGTAAGCTCCATAGAATGAGAAAGGGATATGAATGAAAATAAAATTCTAAGTATGTGATATAAGGGATAAACAAAAACAACAGGAAAGGTTGTAAATTTATAAACTACGAAATTTATATTATTGAAGTTCATTCTAGTACAAAGGATGTGAAATAAGTTTTGGAGACAAAACTCCCAAAAGGAGGGAAGAGTTGTAAACCCCGCCCTTTGGAGTTAAGGAAAACTAGGAAAATAATAGGTCCAACCGAGTGAGAAAATTGAACCGGTTCATAAACCCGATAATCAGAGAATGAGCAATTTGGGAAATTTACAACTCTTGAGTGACCCAAAAGGTTCATAAAAGCCTTGGAAATGGATCTTAGGACATTTGAGAGAGAAAACTAGATCGGTTCAGGTGAATTGAATCCGAGATGGAATGAACCGACTTATTAACCGAGTTAGTTTATGAACCAGAATTGATAGAGAAAGGGAAAACCAAAAATTTATGGATCCCAAGTGTCCTAAAGAGTCATAAAAGTCATGAAAAAGGACCTTAGGAGAATTGGAGCTGAAAATCAAAACGGTTCAGGTGAACCGAATCCGAACCGAATTGAACCAGTTTGAACCACTAATGAATCAAATGCTAAATTCTTTTTTCTAGGTGGCTTAGAAAATTCAAAAATTTTTTATTTGAGGCCACCAAAGGATAGAGAATGAATTTAGATGAATTTAGACATTTTAAATTTTGAAAAATTCGTTCGAATCATGCTTAAACTGGCTTGTTTAAGATTTGAACCGGTTCGAACTGATCCAGTCCAGTTCGGAACAGTGTCGTCTTCTTCCTTCAAATGACAACATTGTTCACTCGCCGAAAAATCGAGCAGCACCGATGAAGATGAAAAGTCTCCGGCCAGGGAGTTTTAGGCAATGAATGACCGCCATTATACGCCAATCAAATGACCAAGAAGTCCTTGAGCTTCCTATATAAAGAGTCCCTCCTCATTCATCCTTCTCACACCTAAAAACTCCATTTTCTCTCAACTCCTCCAAGAGCTCTAACTTGGGCATTTTTATGAGCCAAAGAAGGTGTAATCGAGTTCTTTGGATTTAGGGAGAAGTCAGCTACATGCATGTAGTCTCCATTTGCTTCAAGGATCGCTGGAGAAGCACAAGCGTGATCGAACAGTGAAGAAACTCCGGCACACCGAAGCTACCCTATTTCTGTTGAGCTAAAATTGGCCAATTCGAGCCCTCCTTAGGCCAAACCAAGCTCTACCAACACCTCCTTAGTCCTTCCATGGCCAAATTAGTGCGGAAAGTTAAGCCAATTTGGCTCCCCTCTGTAAATTCTGATCAGTGATAAAGAGAGAACCAATATATTTTCACTGACTAAATTCTCCTTCAATTTTGCATCAATTGATGTAATTCTTGATCCTAGGAGGAATCTTAAGATGAGAGCTATCTACCCAGGTCGAAAGCTTGAATCGCCACACCTGGGACAATAAGCATTCGAAGCTTTCTCTCTTTACGTTCAGTTTTTCGACAAAGCTCCGTTTGAGCTCATTTCGATGTCAAATCGTGTCATTCAAAGTGCAATTCAATCGTATTAAGATGTCGGAACTCCAATGTAAATTCAATTTAAACAATTAAACTCATTTGAATGATCAATTTGATGAAATCAAATTCAACTATGTTGGGAAGTTGAAATTGGGGGGGATTGGGGAAAATTTGTGGATTTCAAAATTTTGAGGGACTAAAATGCAATTTCATAAAATTGATGGTCAATTGGGCATAGAAAATATGTTGGAGGACCAATTGGGTAATTTTTGGAATTTTTGAGGCAAAATTTACCATTTTTTAAAGTAGGGGCAAAATGGTAATTTTGGAAAAATTGAGGACCAAATTGGAAATTTGAGAAACTTGAACCCCCTTATGAAATTTTGAATAAATTGATGTCCCAAGGTGAATTTTAAAAGTTTTGGGACTCAATTTGGGGAAACATTGGCATTTGGGGCCTAAAGTAAAAGAAAAAGAACTTTAGGGACCAAATTGCAAATATTAGAAAAGTTAGAAATTCTATTCATTCATAATGAATGGAGCCTATCAAGCCAATGGATAATGAACAAAAATGTTCATACCATGTAGGAACACAAGGTATCGAGAACGCTAGCAAAGACAAGTTCGCGTGAAGGCAACAAAGCCGGTTAAGAGGAAATTCACTACACTATCGGGTGAGTGGGATTTTTATATCATATCCGATTGGGTTGATAAGAAACTCGAAAATGAAACCCACTACTAAGTGGTATTTTAACCATCATACCTAAGAGGAGTGATGTGGTAATTATGCAGAAAAATTACTAATCGGTTGTAAGTTGATAATACCCAGTTGGTATGATGAACTTCCTAGAAGAAAGTATAAAACCCCTTATCGGTTATATGCAGAGATGTCCTCACATCTGGTTGGTGTGATGGACTGTTAAAAGTTTATTTTTGTCGGAAGTGCTCTCCCCCGACTATGTGCCACTGCTTAAACCTTTTGGAAGACCTTCTTGGCGAGAGCTCAAATAGCTTAGCTAAGCTAGAGGCCTCGATTTTGGAACTTGAAGGCTAATATGCCCAATTTTAAGATTCTCGCATAATGGGCCCAAGGCTAGTTGGCATGAGCAGGAGCTCGTAAACAAACATGAGTTAAGCCATGAAAACCTTAAATGAATGATTTGTTTGGCCATGATACCAAGACAGGACCAACATACTCAATGGACTGGCGGCAGTGCGAAATGACAGGTTGACGGACTAGTCAAGACAAACAGCTGCAAGTCGAGTTGAGGGTCGGGGCCATTGGACTAGTGGCACCACATATTAAATGGCTTATGTGAAAAACTATTGTTTTGTGCATGCACTGAGTTATGTGACCTTCAAGACGCCCAAGAGGGGTAGTGATGAATCCTAGGGCTTCTAGACTGCATGATGAGATAAGGGCAGTTAGTCGTGCTAGCAGTCTTGGAAGCTCGATGTAGCTTTATGCGCATGAGACCGAGGTGGGGTTAGGATGAGGTCTCTATACTCATACAGACACGGAGTTTTATTTATAGGATTGGGGGTCGAATGTCATGTACATCAACTCATTCTCAGGGTATAGGTAGACTTACTTCTATCTAGGTGGCCGAAAAAGTCGCTCCGACGCCACAAGTGGGTGTAGTGGACGTGCTACCCTACGAATGCGTGTTCCCTTCATGATGAAGGTCATGTGTTGAGTGATAAACACAACATTGTGATGAGAAATGACTATAAAAATGAAGATTTGAGGATAAACTATTTAAAAGGAAAATAAGGAGTCTGGCACACTCCAACTCAAAAAACTATTTTTTTAATTTATTCGTTTACTCAGTTGTAGAAACCCACCCACCATTTTTATCCATTTTCAGGAAATAAAGAAATGACTAGGGATAATACAAGACCTTACCCTCTAACAGATATGCTTAATTATTTTAAGTTACATTTTTATTGATATATGTTATTCCCGAGAACAAGGTTGAAATTTACGCATGGCTTCTCTTAAATTAAAGAAGGGGGAAACCCCTCTTGAACTAAGAGAGCGGCAGGTTATTCATGGGGATCTGACCAAACCGGGTCGGGGCATGACAGACACTCTCTTCTCAACTTCCATAAACCTTTGAACGTCTATCTTACTGGAGGTAGGAGCCTTTTTCACGATTGCATGCATGGGTTTGGTTTGGGCGGCGAACTTCCTATGGGCTCTTTTTCCTACAGGGTAATTAAGTTTTTGTTAGTGTTAGGAGATAGTATTGATAATGCTTTCAAGGGAACAAAATTTTGATACCACTTAAGTTGTCACACCCCGACCCGATTTGATCAGATCCCATTGATCAACCCGTCACTCCCTTGCTTTAAGAGGGGTTCCCTCTTCTTTTATTCAAGAGGAGCCATACGTAAATTCAAACATTATTCCCTGGAATAACATAAATTAATCTAATACAAGCTTAAAAGGAACTTTAAGCATATCTGGCAGAGGGTATATCTTCACGCTCTCTTTCATTCTATCATTACACCTAAAAGGGGGTAAAAAGGGAGGGGTGAGTTCGATAACTCAGTGAGTGGGTGTTGGGAGCGAGTTTTCAAAATAACTTTAGTTTATCCTAACCCTGCCAAGGTTATCAAAAAAGATTTCTTCCTCCAATTCAGGTTTTCAAAACTTTTTCCATTTCCATATTAGGTATGTTTTCGCTCTCTTAGCCCATCCCCTTGCCTCAAGAGGTATTTAGCAAACAAATACACTCCCTTCATCAGGAAGAGTACACACATTCGCAGGTGCAGCCTGTCCACTGCACCCACTTGTGGATTAGAGTATCTTTACCGTCCACCTAGATAGAAGCCCATCCACTTATACCTTGGGTCTGAGTGGATGTTCTTGACATCTGACCCTCAGACCTGAATGCCACTACGTGTTCGGATGAGCTGAGAGACCTCATCCCGACCCCACCCTAGTCTCATGTGCAAGAAGCTGCTCCGAGCTTCAAGACTGACTAGCATGACGAACTGCCCTTGTCTCCACCATGTCGCCTAGTAGCCCTTAGGACCCATTACTACCGCTAGGGTGTCTTGATGGTCCCATGCCACAAGTGCTACCACAAACAAGAGTTTTCCACTTATAGCCATTATCTTTAGTGCTAACGGTCCAACGACCCCGACGCTCAACTCGATCTACAGCTATTTGTCTAGACTAGTCCGTCGACCTAACCCTGACGCATTGCCGCCAGTCCATCAAACATTGTTAGTTCTGGCTTGGTACCGTCATAAAATCATACAACTAATTTCAATAGAAATTTTAATGGCTCTTTCTTAAACAAGTTTGTTTATGTGCTTCTGCTCTTGCCCACTAGCCTTGGGCCCACTACGCGTGTTTTTTCTAAAACTGGGCATTTAGCCCCATCAATTCAAAAATCGAGGCCCCTAGCCTATTTGAGCAATTTTAGCTCCCGTCAAGAAGGTCTCTTGAATGTTTTAAGCATTGGCATACAGTTAAGGGAGAACACCTTTGAAAAAATTCATTTTCAACTAGTATGACGTATAAAATTCCTACTCACCCGATGATTGTGACGTGTTCATCCCCATGCAGTTTTCCAAGTCCATGCTAGCTTCTCCTTGTCGACGTTCCAGTCTCTCGTGTCCCTACATGATTTGTGCATCCTTATCAATTAAGGTTTGGCATGATAGCCATCGTTTTCTCATGTAAGAGTGACTAGGCTCAAAATTGTTACTTTATTGCACTTAGATCCCTAAAGTAAATTTTTCTTAACTTTAGTTACCTAATGCTAACTATTCCCTAAATTGAGTCCCAAGGCTTCCAAAATTCCCTTTGATTCCTCAATTTACTCGAAATTATGTAAGGGGCTCAAGTTTTCCAAATTTTTAATTTGTTCCACAACTTTACAAAAATTACAATTTTGCCCTTACTTTCCAAAAATAGCAATTTGACCCCAAATGTTTTGAAAATTAACCAATTGGTCCCCCAACATCTTTCTCATGGTCAATTGGCCTTCAATTTTAGGAAATTATATAGAGATCCTTTAATTTCTCAAAATTCCCAATTTTCCCTAAATGTTCACCTAATTTCTCCCTTTCAAACTGACCAAATTTGATATCATCAAATTTGCCATTCAATTGGGGTTAATTGCCCCAATTGATGGTATTGATCAGTTCCTACACTTCCATACGACAATTGAGCTTTGAATTGCATGATTTGGGTCTAAAATGAGCTCTCGATTGGGGGAGGTAGCTCTCGTCATGAGGTTTCTTCTAGGATCAAGTATTGTTACAATTGATATCCAATTAAGGGTGAATTTGGTTAGTAAAATTCGACACTTTATCTCTCTAACACCTATCTATAATGACAGGGAGGGCCGAATTGGCTTGCCTTTCAGCTCTGGTGAGGTCGTGTGAGGATTATGGGGGTGTTAGGGAGGCTTTATTTGGCTGGAGTAGGGTTGAATTTGGCCGAATTCAGCTCGACCAAAATAGGGCAGCTTCGGTTCATCGAAGCTGCTTCATTATTTGATTCTGTCACACTTCTCCGACAGTCCTCGAGTAGAAAGAAAGTTACTATCAGGTAGCTGACTTCCCACAGAGTCTATGGGTCCTAAACATGCATTCTAAGGCTGAGATTGAATAGCGATTTGAGATATGTGGATGATAAATGGAGAGTATATTTTTATAAAGGGAGCTCGGGACACTCTGCCCAACCATTTTCCTTTTTGGTCGAGTTTATCTTCGCCTGAAAATGACCTCATAGGAGAGGTTACTCCTTCCCCGAAGAAGGAAGTTTTTTATCTCTATATTCAAAATCAAGTATTACACCATTTAATAGATATTGAGAGTTCTCATGTATGCATTACTATCATAACTCGTAAAAAATATCAAATTTTAAGTTATTGATTGTGAACAAAAATATAGTAACGAGTATTGTGAACAAAAATATAGTAATGAGTTTTGTCTACCTATAACTGCAATAAAAAAAATCTTTATAGTATATTGTTTGGAAGATGTGCTTCCTAGCATACTTTCCATTTAAACCATATTTTGCACATTCAATTAGCATACTATAGATAGCATTTCATTTACATTGAAAAAAAGGAAAGAAAAGAGTATCACATTATTTTAAATTTTCTTTTTTAAGTAGACAATTGGATTCCATCAATATTAAATGGATTGATTATCACCATTGAAGCGTTGACCATCACAAGCAAGAGTTGCATGGAACTTACCGAGAAAATAAGGTGTGATCGGAAGATGGCTGAGGCCATTCAACTTGTGTGGTCTTTATGTTCTTCTCTGCCACATGGGTCCATTCCTAGTAGTATTCAACGTCATGAAAGGGAATCACTCGTGATAAATCAGTCAAACTAGAATAAGTGAACGACGATATGATGGGGGAAAATAAATGGAAGAATATGTACTTGAATTTAAATTAAATTAAATTAAATAATATAATAAATTTTATATGTAGTTTTATTAAAAATATATAACATTTCATACAAATTAAATTAGTAATAATTTAATTAAATTTTTCTAATACTAATAATTATACCAAAAAGTTGGGTGGATATGAACGAAAAATAAAGAAGATGCATGGAACTTACATAGTAAATCACTTTGAATAAGTCAGGATGTATCCAACGTGGACACTAAGATCACTTTAAATGAGATCGAATGTATATAATGTTAACATCTTTACATATCTGCTGGTGGTCCGAGCTCTCGGATATATAGAGAGCTCTAGTCTTTACAATTTATTTTTAATTCATAATAAATTTGGTTAGTTAAATTCGAAACTTTATCTATATAACACCGATCTATAACGATGGATAATGATCAAATTTGCTTACCTTTTTTCTCTGTTGAGGATGTGTGAGTGCCGTAAGGTGTCGGGAGGCTTCGTTTGGTTGAAATAGGGCTGAATTTGGCCGAATTTAGCTCAGCCAAAACAGGGCAGTTTCGGTCCGTCGAATCTGTTTCATTGTTTGATTTTTCCAGTACTTCTCTTGCGGTCCTAGGGTAAAAATAAAGTTACTATTAGGTAGTTGACTTCCCCAAAGTCTATAAAACCCGACTTTGCATTCTAATACTAAGAAAAATGTCCAAGTTAGAGTTTTTGTTCGAGTTTCACTGAAAAATGGAGCAGATGATAGAAAATGGCGATTTGAGACATGTGAATAATAAATGGAGAGTAGTTCTTTATATAGAAATCTCGGGTACCCTCTTCTCGACCACTTCCTTTTCAGTCGAGGTTATCCTCTCCCAAAAATGGTCCAATAGAAGCGGTTACACCTTTGTCAGAGAAGAAAGCTTTCTCCATTAATAAACAGTACTGTTATCATGAGAAAGAAAATAACACTATTTCGAACCGGACCGTATCGATCCAATCAGGTTTAATGGCGAAAATCGGTCGGTTTAGACTCGATTCGAACGTTTTTCTCAAAATTAAAAAATTTTAAATTAATCTAAATTGATTATCTATGTAATGGTGGCTTCAATTTCCCGATTTGAATATTTTAAGCCACCAAGAAAAATAAATTTATAAACTTGTTCAAGTGTGGTTCAAACCGGTTCAATATAGTTAAGGTCCGGTTCATCCTAAACCGATCTGATTTTCTCTTCTCATTTGTTCCAAAGTTATTTTTCATGATTTTTATAACTATTTGAGTTATTTGGAATTTACGAATTTCTCATTTTACCCTTTATTTACTGGTTTGAGTTAATTAACCGGCTCGTTTTCTCTTTTGAATTGACCAATTTTTTTCTTATTTTTCTTATATTTGAATGGGCGAATTTACATGTAATCTTAGAATTAATTGTCTACTTGAACATTATAATTCGACTTAACTCAATATTAGTGAATAATTAGGATATACGTATCACTCATTATTGGCCAATTAAGTGAGAAATCTCTATTATTTGTTAACTCAATACACGTTGTACGTGAAATTATTGATCAAATTAGTTGCTTGTTGACTAAATGATCAAATTAGTTGACGTTCCTTTTTGACCGAGATTTCTCTCTATTATCCGTCAGCACCTTTCATACTTCATTAGTTGTGATTTTATATTTCAATTCAAATATTAGTTATCATATATTTACTATCTTGTTATCCCATTTAAATTCATTCTCAATTTTTATTTAAATTTTTTTACCGACCAAACTCTATTTTAGTTCTATTTTCAAAATAAGGTATTACACCATTTAATTGAGAGTTCTCATCTATGCATTACTAACTCTTTAAAAATATTAATTTTTAAGGAAGTTGTTGATTGTGAACAAAAATATATTAATGAGTTTTGTCTACCCATAACTGCAATAAAAAAATAATCTTTATAGCATATTGTCTGAATGATGTGGTTGCTAGCATACTTTCCATTTAAACCATATTATGGAAATTCATTTAGCATACTATAAGATACCATTTCATTTACGTCGAAAAAAAGGAAAGAAAGGAGTATCACATTATTTTAAATTTTCTTTTTTAAGTAGACAATTGAATTCCATCAATATTAAATGGATTGATTATCTCGATTGAAGCGTGGACCATCACATGGAAGAGTTGCATGGAACTTACCTAGAAAATAACGTCTGATGGGACGGTGACGGAGACCATTAACTTGTGTGGCCTTTATTATGTTCTTCTCTGTCTGCTGCCACATGTGTCCATTCCTAGTAGTATTCAATGTCATGAAACGGAATCACTCATGATAAATTAGTCAAACCACGGTTATGATGGGCGAAAATAAATGGAAGAATATGTACTTGAATTTAAATCAAATTAAATAAAATAATATAATAAAATTTATATATAGTTTTATTAAAAATATATAACATTTCATACAAATTAAATTAGTAATAATTTAATTGAATTTTTCTAATACTAATAATTATACCAAAAAGCTGGGTGGATATGATTTAAAAATAAAGAAGCTGCATGGAACTTACATAGTAGATCACTTTGAATGAGTCCGGATGTATCCAACGTGGACACTAAGATCACTTTGAATGAGATCGAATGTATATAACGTTAACATCTGTACATATCCCCTGGCAGTTCCTTGCTACTTGTGTTTTGTCGCATGTATATTGATATAAGTAGCATGGACCAAGCAGGTTGGAATTGCAGGGAATGAGACGACAAAATCTTTTATTCTTATATTCCCATGAATAAGAGTACCTTAGTTTTTTAATCAAATTGAACATACAAACGCATCTACCTACTTTTGTGCTAGAAATTTGATTGGAAATCGTGCTTATCACAAAAAGAATATCTTATTTTCTATTGAGGACGACCACTAAGGAGATAAAGTTACTTCAAGTAAAAAATTTCAATTTGGAAGTATTTGTACTCATTTGAGCAAAAAAAATGTATTTGTATTCAAGAACACTATAAAGAAAAATAGTAGTTTTCTAAAAAAGAGAACATTATTCGTAGATCATGTATTATGATAGTTTGTTGCATAAAAGTACCCGACACAACTAAAAAGTGTTGAATTAGCCAAATGAATACATTTTAGTTAAATTCCAACAAATTGAATAGCTTAAATGAGTAATTACATGCTCATTGGTATATTAGTGATAGTATTATTATAGTAGTTCAATCCATAACGTGAGAGAAGAGATGAGTAAGTCAGTATGAAAATTTTTCATTAATAGGTATGTTTACATTTATACATTTTTTATATAATAAATACAAAAGTACATAAGATAAAAATACACAATCCTAATATACCTATTGTGTAATTTGAGAGAGAAGGTGGACTAAATACAGGTGTATGTTACTGCCGACATTGATGTAGATTGGGATCACTATCATATGAGCTGGTCAGACTTATGTTTTAATACTTGCAAGTTCATAGTTAAATTATGAAATTGATGTTGAACCCTAAATGATTAAAGCGGTAGAGTATAATTTCTTATTGAGATTGTTTGCAATCTCTGCGTTGAGCTGGTGAGATGACAGTCGAATTCTTGGAGTAGTGACTAAACTCAAATGTGTTTAATATATATGCTGTGACCTACTAAGAGTTATTTTTTTTATATCCATAAAATGAGATCGCGATCCACGATTATAGTAAAAAACACTTACAGAACCACCATCATTAATGTTTTCATCCGAACTAGCATAGGAAAAATATTGATGAGTGGGAGGAAATAAATATTATAATGTTTCTTAAAAATAGCGAAGAATTCTCTGGATAGATGTTTAATGAACAGAGGTGGATGGTTGTATGAATTAGAAAATCTAGTGAACATAGTAAGAAAGATTTGGTTGAGTGAGAGTAAGTTACTAAAAAAATTAATGATCTAATGATACTGGGTCGGATTAGGTAGAGCAATATTATTGGTGAGAAAGAGAAGCATCACTCCCAACAAGTGCTCTTAATAGTCTTAGAGAAAAAATTACCAATATATTTCTATTGATTAAGATAAATGTCATCATTATTGGAGTATAGCTCAATTCTAAGAAAATAATGAATAGTGCCCATGTCTTTGATGAAAAACTCATGGCAAAGGGTTGGAAGAATAGAGGTGATAGGGGCATTAGCGGAACTATCAAGGATAATATCATCAACATTTACCATAAAGAACATGATAAAATACTTAGTACAATAAATAAATAAAGAGATGTCATGAATAGACTCTTGTAACCCCAATTGGATAAGAAAGATGTTGAGGCACAAGAACAAAGAACAAGTAGCTTGCTTGATGCTATATAGTGAGGCCATAAGTGATATATATTATCACACCCTGAACCTATTTGGTCGGATCCCCGTGATCAACCCATCACTCTCTTGGTTCAAGAGGGTTTCCTCCGTCCTTAATTCAAGAGTAGCCAAGCATATTCTCAACCTTGTTCACTGCAAGACATATATTATATAAAATGCAAACTTAAGAAAATTAAGCATACCTAACATAGGGTAAGGCCGGGTATTATCCCTAGTCATTTATCTATTCTTGAAAAGTGATAAAAATGGTGCGTGAATTTCTACCACTTAGTGAATGAAAAATTTAAAAAATAAATTTTCAATAAAATAATTTTTGAATTGGAGTGTGACGGACTCCTTATTTCCTTTAAGATATTTCATCCTAAAAAATCATGATTTTCTTATACATTTCTCGTAATTAATCACAAACGATATGTTTATAAACCAACACATGCCATTCATCATGAAGGGAATACACATTCATAGGGCAGCACGTCCACTGCACCCACTTGTGGCATCGGAGCGACTTTATCGGCCACCTATATAAAAGCCCGTCCACTTCTACCCTAAGAATGAGTGGATGTATGCGACTTCCAACCCACAATCCTGTAAAGAAACTCCGTGTCCGTATGAGGACAGAGACCTCATCCCGACCCACCCAAGTTTCATGCGCATGAAGCTACGTCGAGCTTTCATGACTTTCGGCACGACAATCTACTCTTATCTCCATCATGCTGTCCATTAGCCCCTAGGACGCATCACTACCCCTCTTGGGCATCTTAAAGGTCTCGTACCTCAGTGCAAGCACAAAACAATAGTTTTCCTCAATAGCCATTTAATCTTTAGTACCACTGGTTCAACGACCCCGACCCTCAACTCGACCTGCAGTTGTTTGTCACAATTGGTCCATTGACCTTTCTTGTTGAACTATTGCCAGTCAATCAAGTATGTCGGTCTTATCTTGGTACCATGGCCAAACACATCATTCATTTAAAATTTTCATGGTTTAAACTCATGCTTGTTTACGAGCTCCTGCTCGTGTAAACTGGCCTTGGGCCCATTGTACGAGATTTTTAAAATTGGGCATATTAGCCCCCAAGTTCCAAAACTGAGGCCTACAACCTATCTAAGCTATCCAAGCTCCTGTCAAGAAAGTCTTCCAAAAAGTTTAAGCAGTGGCATACAGTCAGGGGAGAGTACTTATGACAAAATAATTTTCCTATTGTTCATCACACCAACCGGATGTGAGGACATCTCCGCTCATAACCGATTAATGGGTTTTCTACTTCCTTCTAAAAAGTTTATCATACCAACCAAATATGATCTACTTACAACTAGTAAATAGTTTTTTCGCATAATTTCCACATCACTCCATCCCGGTGTGATGTTTAAAATTCCACTTAGTAGTGGGTTTTCATTATCGAGTTGCTTAATCATCCCAACCAGGTAAGATGTAAAAATCTCACTCAACTCTAAATGCCGTGAATCCTTCTTAATCGGCTTTTCGTCTCCTTACAAGCTTATCTTAGTTGGCGTTCCTGGCACTTCGTATTCCTACACGATATGAAAATTCTTGTTCAATATACTTTGGCTTGATAGCCTTCATTTATAGTGAATGAATAAAATACCCAACTTTTCAATTAATTTCAACTAGGTCCCTAATGCCGATTTTTCGCCAAATTGAGTCCCAAAACTTTAAAAATTTACTTTGGAACCTCAATTTATTCAAAATTACAAAAAGGGGTTCAAGTTTCCCAAATTTCCAATTTGGTTCCTAATTTTTCCAAAATTACCATTTTACCCCTACTTTACAAAAAATGGTAAATTTCACCCCAAATTTTCTAAAAATTGACCATTGGTCCTCCAACATCTTTTCCATGCCCAATTGGCCCTCAATTTTTTGAAATTGCACTTTAGTCCCTAGAATTTTTTAAATCCCCAAAAATTTCCCAATTTTCCCCCAATTTCAACCTTTCAACTTGGCCGAATTTGATTTCATCAAATATACCAATCAAACAAGGTTAATTGTTGAAATTGAAGGTATATTTAAGTTCCTACACATCCATATGTTTCAATTGTACTTTGAATCGCATGAATTGACACCGGAAGGAGCTCAAACAAAGCTTTGCCGAAAAATTGAATGTGGAGAGAGAAAGCTTCGAAAGCTTACCGTCGGGAGCGCGACAGTATGAACTTTCAATCTGGGCAGATAGCTCCCATCATGAGGTTACTCTTAGAATCAAGAACCACATCAATTCATGTTGAATTGAAGGAGAATTTGGTCAGTAAATATCTGTCGGTTCTCTCTCTAGCACCAATCGAAATTCACAGAAGGGAGCCAAATTGGCTTACCTTTTTGCTCTAATTTGATATTAGAAAAGCTGAGTAAGTGTTGGGAGAGCTTGGTTTGGCCTGAGGAGGGCTCATTGGCTGATTTCAGCCCAATAGAAACAAGGCAAATTTGGTCCACTAGAGCTACTTCACTGTTCGATCATGTCGGTGCTTCACCAATCACCCTCGGAGCAATTGGTGACTACCATAGTGTAGTTGACTTCTCCCCGAGTCTAAGGAACCTGACCACACCTTCTTTGGCTCAGAAAAGACCCTATGTCAAAGCTCTGGTTCGAGCATCGTCAGAAAATTGAGTACCTGAGAGAGAGTGAGGATTTTAGGTGTGTGAAAGATGAATGGAGAGAGGCTCTTTATATAGGGAGCTCAGGGACTCTCCGACCATCTGTTTGGCACCTTAATGATAGTCATTGATGGCCTAAAACATATTGAATGAAAATGTTTCTTCTTCACCGGCACTGTTCAATTTTTCGGCAAGTGAACAGTGCTATCATCTAAACGAAGAAGAAGATATTGTTCTGAACCGGACCAGATTGGTCCAAACTGGGTTCAATGCTTAAACCGGCTAGTTCAGGCCCAATTTGATTGGGCATTTTTAAAATTAAAAATTTGTAAATTTATCTAAATTCATTCTCTATCAAATGGTGACCTCAATTTTCCAATTTTAAATTTAGTATCCGGTTCAATAGTAGTTCAAAACAGTCTAGACTGGTTCAATCCGGTTCGGATCTGGTTCACCTGGTCACTTTCCAAGGTTTTTATGACCCCTCTTGGTCACTCGGGAGTTTTCAATTTTTCAATTTGTCTGTTCTCTATGATCGAAATTTGTGAATTAGTTCAGTTTTCTCAATCAGTTTGACTGGTTATTTCCCCAATTATCCTTAATTCCAAATGTTGGGGGGTTTACAACTCTTCCCTCATTTTAGGAGTTTTGTCCCCAAAACATTTTTAATACTTTTTGTACCAGAATGAACTTCCCTTGATATCAACTTGTAGTTTCTCGACATATAATCTTGTCTGTTATTTCCATCTCTCCCGTATATAACATACACTTGAGATCTTCTTTTCTTTTCCATCATTTTCTCATTCCATGGAGTTTATTTTCATGAAACCTATCTCATTGGAAGGTTTATGGTCATATCCTTAAATTCACATCCTTCATTCCTTTAAACACCATTTCTTCATTCCAAGATCTTTTACTTAAGATTTCAGGATTGGGAGTTTCAAAATACCCAATCCTTCCTACATCCGGTCATTCTCCTTATTGTTGACCTCCTTAGCTCAACATCCGTTCAAACACCACGTACATACTTTTGGTGGTGTTAATGTTATCACCTTTTTCATCCTTCATTGATCCTTTCCTCATTTATTGGTTATTACAAATTTGTTCCACTTTTAATGCCTGACCTTGTCATGCTCAAATCATGGATTCTTCCTTACCTAAGTTATATTTCCATTGGTCAGTTGGGTTTACATGCCCCTCACAACATGATGTTTTCTTTGACCATATGACGTTTTAAAGCACTTCCTAAAGGACTATTCCCAATCTTTGTATCTTACAGGGGTGGTATAACTTCATCCCTCTTTTTGTCTTGTGGTATTTCGTGACTTTCATCATTGTCATCTAATCGTCCCTTTTGCCTTTGACGTCATATCTTTTATTACCGTATTTGTTTCCTTACTTACTCATCCTTTCCTAACTTCTTTATTGGGTCTTTCAAGTTTCAAATCCTTGAGGAGCTATATTCTTTCCAATTCTGTTGGTTCCATTTCCTCCCAATTGGAACACATATGTTTTTCCAAGGTTCCCTTCCTTGGTAAGTTTCACACTTCTTTTCCCCCGAAATTCCCTTCTATTTTTACCATTGCAAATATCTAACCTTAAATGGCATTCTTTGATGCTATCTACTCCTGCATACCTTTACCCTTGACATCCTACGAGTACTTCTCGTCTATCTCACCTCATTCCCACTTGCTACGAGTACTCATCTATTCCTTTGAGGTGAAGTTCACATCCCCTTTGTTTCAAAATCTCTCGTTAATCTTGCAGAAAAATCTATTTAACATTTTCATAGCTTTCGGGTCGTTTACTCCAGTCTTAGCCATTGATCTCTTTAAGGATTTCCTCTTCCCTTATCTCCCAAAGGTTTTGGTCTATCCATCCTTTCCTTCTTTTACTAGAATTATGACATTCACAAGGGTTGGTTTGTTAACTGCCCCATCCGTATTATCCTCTTAGTTTAATTTTTTTTTAGATGGTTGTCTTTTGATTCTTCATGTCCTTGGTATCCATCCCTTTGCCTTGTTTAGGGTGTAGTCCTTACTACTCCCCAGTTCTTCTTAGGGTGTACTTTATTATGGGTTATTTCCTTCAACTTGGTCCATCTAAAATCCCTTTTCGGTTTCCTTGCTTTCTTGCAAGTAGATCACACTTAGCCTCTCTAGACACTTACTTAGCCACCTATACCTTTTAATGAGTACCTTATTTCAGTTCCAGTTTGTGATATTTCCTGTGTTGATAATGTTAGCTTGGAACTTCCTCCTTCCGTGATCCCACTTCCTATTCTCACCCTTCTTCTAAGGTCTTCCATTCTGAGATTTTTTTTATGATTAATCTCCCTACTGCTCTTTGAAAGTTCTTCTCCTATTCTTTTCTTATACTTATGGACATTGTATGGTTGCTCACTTTGGATTCCTTCCTTCTTGTTCCTTATCCCTGCTTTTAGTAAGTCCCGTTATTTTCATGAATTCCTAATAACTTGTATCCTAAGTTATTCCAAGAAGGTATTATTCATGGGATTCTCTTCCTCTTGTACTTCTTTTCTTTCCCATTTTTCCTTATGTTATCTCATTCGACTTAACCTCTTTAGTGGTCCCATTGTGTTCTTACTTTCTTTCGGTCAACTTTCATTCTTTTGGTTTTCCTTGGGATAGTCTAATCCCTCTTTTTTTCCTTCTTTAAGTCTTTCCTTAACCCTTAGACTCTCACTAGTCCCATGCTCTTTAATGCTTTCTTCCCTTGTTCTAAACTTCTCCTTCCTTTCCTTAGTTAGGATTTGTTTCCCTTGGGTGAATTCTAAGAGTCTCTTCTTTGCCAAATTTTTATTGTACCTTTAAGAGAAAATCTTAAATGCTGGGGTTAACTAGAAATAACGCATTTTCCTTCTTTAGGTGATTTTCTACCTTTACTTTATTAACATGCTCTTTTTGCTGGAATTTATCAAGGAGACTCAAAAGTTTTATCAAGAAAATTTAACTTTCATTCATTCAATAAACATTTTCTTGTCATAATTGGCTCATTACATAAATTTTCTACCCCCTAATCCCTTGGGGTCATAGGTTGAGAGCTAGCTTTAGAATAGTTATGGGACTCTTGATGAAATGGCTCTAAGGAACTAGTTGGGCTCCATTTGTATTCCATTGTGGGACGGATTTCATGTTGGACTGAGTAGGTGGGGGTACTTGGTGGACTTTCATGAATGTGGCATACATATCCCAATAATTGTCCCATGCATCCTTCTTGGTTGGATTCCACTCCATTTGTTGTGGGGCTGGAGGAGGGGTTGGGCTTCTAGGAGGAGGTACATGTTCCTCTTGTCTAGGAGGAGGGTATGTGAAGCCTTATAGTTCCAATAACGCTCCCAGAAGTTTCCGGTAATCTTCTACCATGTCTTTGGGTACTCTTTTCTTGCCTTTTAAAAATCTTTGTACGACTGCCTCCCTTGGGGTAGGTGTCCTTTTCAAGATTATGGGTGGAGAATTGGATTTCACAACGAATTTCCTAGGGATTCTCCTCCCTACACGAGAGTTAAAGTCAGATTAATGTTAGGGCATAATACTAATAATGTTTCAAGAGAACTTAGCTCTGATACCATTCAAGTTATCACGCTCCAACCCGGTTTGGTCGGATCCCCGTGATCAACCTGCCGCTCCCTTGGTTCAAGAGGGATTTCCCCTATCCTTAATTCAAAAGGAGCCAGGCGTAATCTCAACCTTGTTCCCTAGAAGACATATATCATATAAAATGTAAGTATAAGAAAATTAAGCATACCTAACATAGGGTAAGGCTGGGTGTTATTCCTAGTTAGTTCTTTATTCTTGAAAAGGGATAAAAAGAGTGGGTGAGCTTCTACAACTCAGTGAATGGGAAATTTTAAAAATAATGTTTCCATAAAATAGTTTTTGAATTGGAGTGTGCCAGACTCCTTATTTCCTTTAAGATATTTCATCCTAAAAAATCACGGTTTTCATAGCCATTTCTCATCATTAACCATAAATGGTGTGTCTATCAACCAACACACTCCCTTTATCATGAAGGGAACACACATTCGTATGGCAGCACGTCCACTACACTTACTTGTGCCGTCGGAGCAACTTTATCAACCACCTAGCTAGAAACACATTCCCTTCTACCCTGAAAATGAGTGGATGTACGTGACATCTGACCGTCAATCCCGTAAAGAAACTCCTTGTCTGTATGAGGACAGAGACCTCATCCTGACCCCACCCAGGTCTCATGTGCATGAAGCTACATCGAGCTTCCTTGACTGCTGGCATGACAATTTGCCTTTATCTCCACCATGTCGTCCAATAGCCCCTAGGACGCATCACTACTCCTCTTAGGCGTCTTGAAAGTCCCGTACCTCAGTGCATGCACAAAACAATAGTTTTCCTCAATAGCAATTTACTCTTTGGCGCCACTGGTCCAATAGCCCCGACCCTCAACTAGACCTGTAGCTATTTGTCTCGACTGGTCCATCGACTTGTCTTGTCGCACTGTCGCTCGTCCATTGAGTATGTCAGTCCTGTCTTGGTACCATGGCCAAACACATCATTCATTTAAAATTTTCATGGCTTAAACTCATGTTTATTTGTGAGCTTCTGCTCATGCCAACTGGCCTTGGGCCCACTGTACAAGATTTTCAAAATCTGGAATATTAGCCTCCAAGTTCCAAAACCGAGGCCTCTGGCATATCTTAGCTATCTTAGCTCTCGTCAAGAAGGTCTCCCAAAAAGATTAAGTAGTGGCACACAATTAGGGGAGAGCACTTCTAACAAAATAATTTTCTAGCTGTCCATCACATCAATCGGGTGTGAGGACATCTCGACTAATAATCGATGAATGAGTTTTCTACTTCCTTCAAGGAAGTTCATCATACCAACCGGGTATGATTTACTTACAACTGGTAAATAGTTTTTCTACATAATTTCTACATCACTCTATCCTAGTGTGATGTTTAAAATTCCACTTAGTAGTGGGTTTTCATTATCGATATGCTTCTTTATCCCAATCGGCTATGATGAATCAACATATGAGATCCCACACAAGAAACATGATCAATCGAAGGATTGACCTCGAAGGAGGGGGTGGGGAGTTAAACCACTACCCCTTTTTTTTACATCTTTATGACTATTTGACCCTAGAGCAACTTTGTAATAACCCTCGATACTATCCTTATTTTTTTATTTTTCCTCACTAGTACCTCGAGGTTTTTCTTCTTGTCTTTGATCTTGGTGATATTCTTGATTACTTATTTGAATGTACCCTTGGTATTTGGTTTCTCGTTTAATTCCTCATCTTTAGTCAAGCTCCGAGTCTTCTTCGATCCTCATGACTTTCATGAGAGAAGTATTATCTTTATCCTAGACCCAACTTCCAAGCTTATCATTTGGAAGATTTTGATTTTGTACTTATTACTTATTTAGAGAGATTGGCTCCTTCATCCAATTGTAAGAGGTTTTAAGTTTTTCAGCTATCTTTTAATTGAGCTTCAAAATTTCCAGACATAAAGAACTTTTGTTCATTTAAGGAAAGGCTTGCCCAAAATAGGCTTATTACATGCACTAGTCTCACTCTCCTCTTAACCATACACATCCACCATTCTGGAATCGACCTTTGATTTGTCACGAGACTCCTTGTTCAAGGTGTCCAAGGATGATGAGCTTATGTCCCAATATTGTCCCTCGCATCCCTTATATGGGTTTAAGCTAGGTTCCTTGGAGTAGGGTGGGACTGTACTGTAGGGTGTTCCTCGAGCTTTTCCCTCATGAGTCACATCGATCCCATACCTCTCCAACACTACATATTCATACTAGTAGGCTTGTCGCATCATGTTTATAGGTTCAAAGCTTACTCGGATGGGTGGAAGTTTATGGAAGATCCTCACATAGTTTGCATAAGCCTCCCAATAGTTCTTCCAGGTCTTCTCTTGTGTCGGGGTCCTTTCTCGTTGTTGGGATGTCAAAGGAGGCGTTTGGTTCCTCTGAGGAGGTGCAGTTTCCACTAAGGGTTCATCCTTTTCTTGGGAAAGGTTTAAACGGTTGAGTACTTCCATCAATTCCACACGAAATGCCCAACAATCTGCGACTATTTCCTCGGGTCGAGCTCTTTTAAGCTCGGAAGTTCCCATGCTACTTTTCTTGCTTGAGGTGGCAACTTTTTTTACTGGTCCGTGGGTTGGACAAGTTCGTGTGGCAAATTTTCTTGGGGCCATTATTCCTACAAGGTGAATAGTCTCTATTCAATTTTGTATTATATAGTCTTGATAATGAATTCGAGGGAACATATCTCTAATACCACACAACTTGTCATGCCCCGACCCTGATTTGTCATGCCCCGACACATGGCTTCGGCTCCATAACTGTCATGCCCAATAGGTTCGACGACCTGGCTTTGACTTAGAAACAACTAGCCCAATGAGTTGACGGTTTGGCTTCAGAAGGGTGGTGATTCACACAAATATCCAATTATGAAACTTTTCATGGCTCTTAAGCTTAATTTTTCTATGGGCTTCAGCCCGTGTCCACTAGCCTTGGGCCCACTTCACAAGTTTTCCTAAACTAGGCCTTATGCCCTAATAGTTTCAAAACTAAGGCCTCCTGCCTATTGGAGCCATGTCAACTCTCGATAGAAATGTCTCCCAAAATGTTTAAGCAGTTTCACACAGTCAGGGGAGAACAGTTCAGGAAAATGATTTTTAAAACAAAAAATGGTACACATTGCCCTAATCGGGTATGACGTAAAAAGTCCCATTCACTAGATATGCAGTGATCCATTCCTGTCGGGCTAGTTTGCTCGTATTCCAAGGGTATTTTGCGATTGTAAGTTGATGCACTTCCTCTTGAACCTACATCATCTCGGGTAAGGAATGAATCGTTAACTTCCTAAACATTCACAAACTTCCTTTTTGGACTTTTAAAATCTCAATGTTCACTTCATTGCACTTTAATCACCAATGTTTCCCAAAATTACCGATTTGTTCCAAATTTCCCAAAAATGACCAATTTATCCTCAATTTCATTAAAATAACTAATTGGCCACCAATTTCATCAAAATTTATGATTGGCCCTCAATTGAGAGTTAATTTTTTGAAAATCCCACAATTTTCTTAAATTTCAAGTTCGTCCCTAATTTTCTGAAAATCCCGAGATTGTCCAATTTTCCAAAAATCTAATTTGACTCCTGAAATATTAATTCATCAAATTGACTTCACAAACTTGGACAATTGTCACTTTTTTTTAATCTGAATCATCTTCCACATGTCTCTCTCATGATTTTGAGCTATAGTACACCAAAAATGGTTTAAAAACGAGCTCGAATAGAGATTAACCGAAAAAATTGGTCTAGAGAAAGCTTCGATTTCTTATCGATGGGGCTCCGATGGTTGGAGCTCTTGCATCCTTTAAGTTGCTCTCTCTCTGGGGATCCTTCCTAGATCAAACCTTGCCTCAATTAGCGACTTGAGTAGTGCAAAGTTCGTATTTTATTTTACAAGAAATAATTATTGTGAATAGTAAATTTCTGGTGAATGATGGTGGATGGAACTTATTAATGTAGCTCAAGAAAGATCGGAACACTTTTAGGGGTGGTCTAGGGAGCTCGATTTGGCCAAAATTGGGTTGTGGGTAGCTCAAATCGAGCTTGAACCACTCGTGTTTTAGACTGTCAAGGAACGATGATATTGTGCGATCTTGTCTGAGCTTCTCTGGCGATTCTTGAGCTGAACAAAGGTTGTCCTTGCGTAGCTAACTTCTTTGGGATTCTAGAGAACCCAAATTCGACTTCCGAGGTGGAGGAAAGTACCCAAGTCAGAGCTCTGGTTCGTGCTTCGTTAGAAAATGGACACTCTTTCTTCTTCAGGTGTTCAAGGGATGAGGAGAACAAATGGAGAGGAGCTCTTTATATAGAAAGCTTGGGAACTGACCATTCTATTTGTTTCTCCATTAATTGGTAATTAACTATCTGATTTATGGCCTTGTTAGAGGTGTTTATTGGCCGCCGATGAAAATGCATCAGATTTTCCCCTTTCTCACTCTTCCCTGTCTGGAGCTAAACGATGACACTGTGGCGAGCGTGTGAGTCTTGCACATGTGGATTTTCCACGTAGTGCTCAATGAATAGCTGGCTTTGCTAGTGTGGTTGCCTACTCAGCATCCTAGTCATCCTATGACCCATTAATCGGACAAGTGGCGGCTTTCCATTGGCTGCTCGTGCATACATGACTGCTGACCATATTGTCGTTGATCATTGACCATGACACATGGTGTTCACTTATTTGCTAGTTTAAATACATCAAATTTCTCTATTGACACACAGTGCCACAACCACGTGTTAGCCTCTAATTGGCTGAGTCATTTCTTCGACATCGACCTCTCATTATTCAGTCATTTCTTCGACATCGACCTCTGATTATTCAGTCATTTCTTCGACATCGACCTCTGATTATTCAGTCATTTCTTCGACATTTATGTCAAATGCTGATGTGGCATCCTTGCCACGTGCCAACTCCAAATTGGTCAACCTTGCTGACAGAGCCTTTCTGACATTAACCATTAACTGGGGTCAACCTTGCTAACGATAATTTTTTGTTCTCTCTTCCCGTTCCTTATTCTAAGAGGACGGGGTTTATAGTACGTGCGCGAGCTTCGCACATGTGAGCTGCCACATGACGGACTATGATTTGTTTGCTTTGCTGACGCGACTTCCCACTTAGCATCCGAGTCACCATTATACTCGTTGGCCAACCACGTGGCATCCTCTCATTGGTCATTCGTTCCAATATGTTTGTTGATTGTCCTCCACTAACCATTTGATTGTGACACATGGCATCCTCTAATTGGATAATTTAAATAAATTAGATTTCCCTCTTGGTGTATTGTGCCACTATCATGTGTCAACATCTGATTAGCTAAAATCGTCTTATGCTTTGCCACATGTCAACCTCTAATTGGACGATTGTTGTCATATTCGGTAGATAACGTGGCATCCTTACCACATGTCAGCTTCTCATTGGCCAATTTGGTTGACAAGGCATCTCCTTAATTGACTATTGATTAAGGACACATGTCGCTCTCCTATTTGTGGGTCGTTAATGATGTTGATTTGACCGTTGACCGAGTACACGTGTCACACTCTGATTGGTCAGTGCTTCCAAGCATTGACTAAGCTTCTGACTGGACATGCTTCACCGCGTGTTGCCCGCTGATTAGTTGCGTGCATAGACTGGGCGTCAACCTAGTAGGCAGTTCGTTGACTGGCTGGAAGATTGACCGGTTCTATCAAATTGGGTTTGGTGACCCAAAATAAAAAATTGGTTGGTTCAGGCCAGATTTGACCAGTTTTCTAAAATCTAAAAATTTCTAAATTTATCTAAAATCATTCTTTATCTATAGGTGACTTCATTATCATGAATTGACATCTTTAAATCTCCTAGAAAAATGCATCTTTAAACCAATTCTTCATGGTTCAATCTAGTTCAGGTTTGGTTCACCCTAAATCGGTTCGATTTTCACCTACCATTCACTTTATGGTTCTTTTTCATAAAGTTTGGTTCTTTGTTGGCCCCTTGGGGCTTCCTAATTTCCCGTTTTGACTTTTATTTTCTAATTCCGGACCACTTTGGTCATCGGTTTTCTTTTGAAATTTTCTAGTTTTTTGTTATGGCTTTCTTATTAAGAAGAAATAGGGCTTACAATCTTGGTAACATGATACAACATCTACGATATTGTTATGAGGCTATTACCTTAAACATTAGTCTGTGTGAGCACCATTGCCCAATCCCCAAATATTTTTGATGAATTTGTCCGCTATTAGAGGGACGAGACCTTTCACCTTCGCCACGTCTATTGCTCATGGGACTCCTAGAGCCCCGAGACATATTAGACCAGTGATAGCTTTCCTTGTACCATCATTGCTGACCAACAGCCATTCAAACCAACACTACCCCTTATTTGACGTCTTATGGTCTTTTATCAAAATTAAACACATGGAACAGTTTTTTGTTTAAGACCTTTCTCATTGTACCACCAGTCCAATGGGCTGCAACCAAACTCTAGATTAGTAGTTTAAACACAAATTATCAAATTTATGATATCTTTTATTAGGCTCAAAAATAAAAAATTGTTGATAGAACTAGTCATGTTTTCATAGGCCTTGGGCCCACTGTACAGATTTTTAAAACATTTGGCCTTGGGTCCACTAGAACATCAAGATTCATGAATGAGTCAATAGGATTCATACTTCATGCTTTAATTAAAAATATCTCCCAAAATTGGTTTTAAATGGTTTCACACTCGAGGGATAATATTTTTTAAAAGAGGGCTTTAGCTTTCATGTACTAAGAAAGTTACGTGCATTAGCCCAATAGAGCATGATGTCACAAATTTCACTATCACGAGATTTGTGACTTGTTCGTCCCAAATGAATATTAGAAGTTTATGACTAGTATTGTGTATGTACGTAAAGTGTTTTGTTTCTATATCATTACAAACAATTGAAATCTTATAAAAAAATAAAATTTTATAAATAGATACTTATGGTTTCATTTATTTACAAGAGTTCCTAAGTTTATTTTATTTATAAATAAACCCCTAAGTTTACTTTATTTACCATTAGTGTCTTATATTTAATTTATTTATAATGTAATTCTTAAATTTACCTTTTTATAAATAAACTTCTAAATTTTATTAAATTATAATTAAATTCCTACATTTATTTTAATTGAAAATAAATCCCAATTTTTATTTGTATTTACAACTACATCCCTAAACTCTCCATATTTATAATTTGGTTGTTAATTCTAAATAAGTCTATAAAAATCCTCAAAATTTTCGAAATCACAATTTTGCCAAATTTCATAAAAAATTGCATTTTCTCCTCGATTCTTAAATTATCAAATTGACATGCGAAACTTCATAACTTCACTTCTAACATATTGTTGATCATCTTCTCTAACTCCCTAGGAGCATTTCAAGGTTTGAATCGTCCAATTTGACTTAAAATTTAGTTTAAACGAAACTTCGTCAGAAACTTTTTTTAGAGAGAGAAAGATTCAATTTCTTACCGATGAGGGTACAGTTGTCCGAGTTCTTGGTATGGGAAGGTAGCTCTCTACAAGTGGATCCTTCCAAGGAAAATTTAATTTTATAATTTTTAACAAAATTTATTCTATAAATTTACTATTTCGACGAAGTGCAACGGTAAAAACTTACCACCAGGACTCATAGAGGATGGAGCTTAGTTGTGAATGATTGGATGATGGTTGGCTTGGTCATATGAGATATGGGGGTGTTATGAAATTAGCCTGAAGTAATATAATCATAGTCGGTTGTCAGAGTGGTGGTACTGTGTGGTCTCACCTGTGCTTCTTCAATGATCCTCGAGTTGAATGGAGTATGTGGTTGGATGGAGAACTCCCTTAGCAATCCAAGGAACCCAATTTCGCGTTTGGAGTGGAGAAGAAGGTCGATGAGGGAGCTCTGGTTCAGGGATAATCAGAATTTGGAGTAGTTTAGGTTCTCTAAGTTTTGGAGATGTGAAGATGATAAAAGGGGGAGATCTCTTTATATAGGGAGCTCGAGAACTAAAGGTTCTATCCATTCCACCATCGGTCATCCATTAACACTCCAATTGAAGGCCTTATCGAAGCAATTTATAGTTAGCCAAAGTTAAGGCGACGTTCCATCTCCTTGTTTGTTCAAAATTTTGAAGGTAGAAGACGACATTGTGCGCATAAGTGTGAGCTGTCACGTGATGCACTATTATTGTTTAGTGTTATTGAAACAACATCCCACTTAGTGTCCAAGTCACCCTATGCGAGCTCGTCGGTGCTTCTCCGATGATTCTAGAACTGAATGGAGGTTGCAGTGAGGTAAAGGACTTCTTCCTACTTTTAGAGAACCCAATTTTGGCTTATGAAATTATAGGAAAGGACCTCGTCGAAGCGTTGGTTTATGTCTCACTGGGAAATGAAGTACCTAGCCTTTTTTGATCATTTGAAAGATGAGGAGGATGATTGGGAAGGAGCTCTTTATATAGGAAGCTTAGAAACTAATAGGGCTACTCTGCCATGCATGACTCAGCCCTAATTTTACCTGTCCTCAATCATATCGGAGTGTATTTTGGGTTGTTGGAGACTGAGCAATTCGTCTAGTTCTTCTCTCTGCTAGCTTTCAGAGTTTGAAGATGACACTATGCTCACGCGTGCGACCTCCGCACATGTGAGCTATCACGTTATGCACTATGATTTGTTTGATTTGCTGACGCAGCTTCCCACTCAACATCTGAGCCACCATTATACTCGTTGACCAACCACGTGGTGGCCTTCCATTAGTCATTCATTCCAACGTGGCTGTTGACTGTCCTCTACTAGCCATTTAAGCATGACATGTGGCATCCTCAAATTGGCTGATTTAAATAAATTAGATTTTTTTCCTAGTGTATTGTACCACTATCATGTGTTAGCATCTAATTAGCTGAAACCATGATACGTGGCTCTGCTACGTGTTGATCGTTCCTCCGATGTCCTATTCGGTCGCAAACGTGGCATCCTTGCCACGTGTTAGCTCCTCATAGCCCAGTCTCGCTAACAAGGCTTCTCCTTAGTTGTCCATTGATTAAGGACACGTGTCATGCTCATATTTGTCAATCATTGATGATGTGTATTTGACCATTGACCGAGAACACGTGTCACACTCTAATTGATCAGCGCTTCGAGGCACTAACTGAGAGGCTAACTAGATACGCTTCACCACTTGTCGAGTGCTAATTGGTCGTGCACATAGATTGAGCGCTAACTTTGCAGAAGGTCCATTGACCGGCTGGACTGTTGACCGGTTTGGTTAGATAGGGTTCGGTGACCCAAAATAAAAAAAAAATGGCCAGTTTAGGCCCAATTTGACAGGTTTTCTAAAATCTAAAAATTTCTAAATTTGTCTAAAATCATTCTCTATCTACAGGTGACTTCATTATCATGAATTGACATTTTTAACTCACCTAGAAAAATGCATCTTTGAGCTAGTTCTTTACAGTTAAATCCAATTCGGATCTAGTTCACCTTGAATCGGTCTAGTTTTCACCTACCATTCACTTCATGGTTCTTTTTCGTAAAATTTTGTTCTTTGTTAGCCCTTTGGTGCTTCCTGATTTCACATTTTGACTTTTATTCACTAATTCTAGACAACTTTAGTCATCGGTTTTCTTTTGAAAATTTCAAGTTTTCTATTATGGCTTTCTTATGATGAAGAAATAGGGCTTACGACCTTGGTACTAGGCTACAACCTCTACCACATTGGTACGAAGTTACGACCTTGACCATTATTCTGTGTGAGCACCATTGCCCAACCCTTAGACATTTCCGAAGAATTTGTCCTTGATTAGAGGGATGGGACCTTCCACCTTCACTAGGTCTATAACTCATGGGACTCCTAGAGTCCTAAGACATACTAGATTAGTGATAGCTTTCCTTGTTCCATCATTGTTGTCCAATAGCCCTTATAACCAACATTACCCCTTATTGGGTGTCTCATGGTCTTGTATCAAAATCAAACAGATGCAATAGTTTTTTGTTTAAAGCCTTTCTCTTTGTACCACTAACCCAACGGGCTGCAACCCGACTCTAGCTCGTTAGTTTAAACACAAATCATCAAATTTGTGATATCTTTTATTAGGCTCATAAATTAGAAATTGTTTACAGGACTGGGCCCATTTCCATTGGCCTAGGGCCCACTGTACAGATTTTCAAAACATATGGCCTTTAGCCCACAGGAACATCATGATTCGTGAATGAGTCAATAGGATTCATACTTAATGCTTTTATAAAAAACATCTCCCAAATTTTGTTTTAGACGGTTTTACATAGTCGAGGGAGAATATTTCTGAAAAAGAAGGGTTTAGCTTTCATGTACTAAAAAACTTATGTTCAGTAGCCCAACCAAATATGATGTTAGAAATCCCGCTCACCCAAGATCCGTGACTTGTTTGTCCCAAATGGATTTTTGTAGATTATGACTAGTATTAGGTACGTACGTAAAGGGTTTTTGTATCTATATCATTACGAACAATTGAAATCTTATAAAACTTAAAATTTTATACTTATATCCCTATGGTTTCATATATTTACATGAGTCACTAAGTTTATTTTATTTACAAATAAACTGCTAAGTTTACTTTATTTACCATTAGGCTCCTATATTTACTTTATTTATAATATAATCCTTAAGTTTACCTTATTTATAAATAAACTTCTAAATTTTATTAGATTATAATTAAATTCCTATATTTATTTTAATTGAAAATAAATCCAAATTTTTATTTGTATTTATAATTAAATCCCTAAATCGTCCTTATTTAAAATTTGGTCCTTAATTCTAAAAAATTCTATAAAAATCCTCAAAATTTTGAAAATCCTAATTTTTCCAAATATATTAAAAAATTGCAATTTGTCCTTGATTCTTAAATGATCAAATTGGCATGGTAAACTTCATTAATTCACTTCTAACATACTGCTGATCATCTTCTCTAATTCCCTAGGAGCATTTTAAGGATTGAATAGTCCAATTTGGCTTAGAATTTAGTTTAAACGATACTTCGTTGAAAACTTTTTTTAGAGAGAGAAAGATTTGATTTCTAACCAGTAAGAGTACGATTGTCAGAGTTCTTGGTATGGGAAGCTAGCTCTCTATGAGTGAATCCTCCCAAGGTCAAATTGCACCTAAATTGCTGGCCTAAGTAAGGAGAATTTGATTTTATAATTTTTAACAAAATTTGTTCTATAAATTTACTATTTTGACAGAGTGTGACGGTAAAAGCTTCCCACTAGGACTCAGAGAGGACAAGGCTTGATCGTGGATGGTGAAGGGATAGTTTCCTTGGTCATATGAGGTATGGGGGTGTTCCGAATTTAGCCCGAAGTAATCTAATCATAGTCGATTGTCAGAGTGGTGGTACTACATGGTCTCACCTGTGCTTCTTCAATGATCCTCGAGTTGAATGGAGTATGTGGTTGGATGGAGAACTTCCTCAGCAATCTAAGGAGCCCAATTTTGCATTTAGAGGTGGAGAAAAATGTTGATGGGGGAGCTCTGGTTCAGGGATAATTAGAATTTGGAGTAGTTTCGGTTCTCTAAGTTGTAGAGATGATAAACGGGGGAGAGCTCTTTATACAGGGAGCTTGAGAATTGAAGGTTCTATTCATTCAACCATTGGTCATCCATTACCACTTTGGTTTAAGGCCTTGTCTGAGCAATTTATGGCTCGCCAAAGTTAAGGCGACCTTCCCTCTCCTCGTCTGTTCAAAAGTTTGAAGGTAGAAGATGACATTGTGCATGTACGTGTAAGCTTAGCATAACATTGTGAGCTATCATGTGATGCACTATGATTGTATGGTATTACTGACATAACATCTCACTCAGTGTCTGACTCATCCTTTTACCCATTAACTAGCCAGGTGGTGTCCTCCTATTGGTCATTCTATCCAACATGGTAGTTGACGGAATCTGACCATCATATGACCTGACTTTGCAACGTGGCATCCTCTGATTGGTTGATTTAAATACATTAGCTTTCCCACCTGACACATTGATCCATTGCCACATGTTCTCTTTTGTTTGGCTATAGCTATTTGACATGGCTTTGCCATATGTCAATCAAAGATTGGTTGGTCCTTCCCAATCAGCTTAACTAGCTGCTAACTTAGCACACTTTTCATGTGTTACCCTCTCATTGGTCAGTCTGCTTGATGGGGATTTCCTTCAATTGACCGTTGACAAAGGACATGTGTTACACTTTGATTAGTCAATGCTTCTAGATGATGACATAGCGACTGACAAGGTGTGCTTCATCGATGGTCGTGCGTTGATTGGTCACACACGCTAAAGAGGAGCTGACCTGGTAGTGGGTCCCTTAACCCCACTAGACCAATTACTAGTTCAATTGGATCGAGTTTGGTGACCAGAAATAAAAAAATCAACTAGTTCAAACCCAATTCAACCAGTTTTCTAAAAAATAAAAATTTCTAAATTCATTTTTTACATGGTGGTGTCTTCAATTTTCCAATTTTACTTTTTTATATCACCCTAAAAAATGAATATTTGAAATGGTTATTTTTGGTTTAATACGGTTTAATCTAGTTTGGTCCTAGTTCACCCTGAATTGGTTTGATTCTCACTCCTAATTTGCAATTAGAATATTTTGCTTGACCTTTGAAACTTCAATCATCACTCGAGTTTACTTCAGATCTTATTTTGATTTCTTTTTAGAATTCTCGTTCGTTTTGATTCACAATTTTCTTTTTTGAAATATTCAGGTTCTCCTTTTCAAGTTTGAACTGGTTCTTTCTGGTTCTTTTTGGTTTAATTAGGTTTAATCTAGTTCAATCCTAGTTCACCCTAAATGTGTTTGATTCTCACTTCCAATTTACAATTGGATTATTTTGCTTGACCTTTGAAACTTCAATCATCACTTGGGTTTACTTCAGATCTGTTTTTTATTTCTTTTCATAATTTTGGTTCGTTTTAATTCACAGTTTTCTTTTTCAAAATATTTAGGTTCTTCATTTCAGGTTTCTCATTTTGAGAAAATAAGGTTTACACAAACTTAACCCAAACCTATGCGAATAAGAAAAATCGAGTTTTTGTTCGGGTCCATCTAGACCCAAATTTGAGCATACCCAAGTTTGGGTCCGTGTAGACTGAGATAAAGCCAACCCAAGTAGACCCAAACTCGGGTCTGTATAACTGGACCTGGACCTGACCTGAGCTCAGGTCAAGAGCGAGTCTTAGATTGGGTTTTGAGTCTAGCTATCATCCCTAGTCTGAAATGAACCTAATTGAGAATATGTAAGGGCTATATAACAATTATGGCCATACAATTAGAAATTTGGGATGGATTGATGAGAGGATTAAAGTCTAGTAGACTTATGAAGAATGAGCCATGAGGATGGTCCACACATTAAAGGCCTAGTCGATCTAGAGCACGAAGGGAAGACTTGAAGCCCACTTTCGTGGGCTAGCTAGCAGCTAGTATAAAAGCCTCCTCTAGAGCCAAAACGTGCCATTTCAGATTTTCTAAAATTTCCTACGGGAAGTCATCATTGATGATCTGTAAATTTGGGGTCGATCTACAAAAAAAATCTAGGGTTTCGACCCTACACGCCGATGAGCGTAAAGCTACAGTCGAGAGGTAGAGTCAGCAATAGACCTTTTTGGATAAAGATTGATAGCAACGATAGGATATTTGAAGCTAAATGTGCCATCGAGACTAGAGCGAGGAGCTCATTGATTTGTCGATCCATACAAGATGGTCCAATGAGCTTAGTGGGTTAGGAGGAGGGACTTAATGGGGTCGATTGTCATAAATTCTAAGGTTATTGATAACTACAAGTTGAAGGATTCTCATTCATATTTGAGACATGCGAGGATACAATTTTCAATATACTTATGGAGTTTTAGGTGTCTGATTTGAGCAATACTTTTGTAGAGAGAGCTAATAAGTTGAAATGGAGCTATCAAACTTGTTTATGTAGCTCTATTTTTGGCCTAGGATCCCTTGTTTCACCTGGACCTACAAGCAAAACAGGGTGAATCAGGGATTGTGATGAAGCTTATATCCTACATATTTCATTTTATTGTTTGTGATGCAATAATGGCAGTAATATAAAACTTGTCATGGGTCACTTGAACTTCGAATTCAGGATTGAGCAATTTGACCTTGTGTAGTTTGTGGAAGATAAAGAAGTTAGAGCGGATAATATTCCATGAGTAAAAGATTATCCATATTATCACTTGAGAGGTAATAATTCATGTGATCAAGTTTTATAAAAAGTGTAGATAATGAGTATGAAAGAAATACTATGAAATTATTTGAGCTCATTTTATTTGGTTATTATATTTATAGGCAATGAGGAATATATGAGTAAAGCGGAGGAATTGTAGCTAGGAACAACTCTTCTTAGGGTTGGAGTTGAAGATGGAGAAGAAAGAGTTGGGCTACCCAATAGTATCAATATGGTGACTTGATGATGCTCTTCTATAATATAAAAATAGTTATGTGATCAAGGTAGGTGGAGAGTTCCATTAATAGATATGTATATATTTATATAATTCTTGTATGATGAAGACAAATGCAGACGAAGGAAATTTTATAACTATAATATAAAGATTTTGTTGTTTGACATCGATGAAGAAAATGTAGTGAATGTCTCCAATTTGATATGGAAGTGCGTTCTTGTTGTTAGGCCGAGGCTGATAATGATAAGATGTCCAGTCCAATGATGAGCCTTCTCGTTGGATACGTATAATTGGATTTATTGTATTTTTAATCACATCTATATAATAGTGTTTATTGTATTTATAATTCATTATTTATTTTTTTCTTCTAAATTTAAAAGTAAAAAATGAAAAGAAATGAGTACCCACCTAGGAAGCCGGATGGAAGCATCACGTCAACAAGTCTTAGTTGAAAAATCAACATAGTCTCTCGCCCACAAATAATAACATAATATCCTTCAATTTGATTAATTTATTAAATAATTACTATACGATTCAAAATTTGTCATTAAATTACGTATATTAAATTTTGAAATTAAATCCTTATAGAATTAAAATTACAATTTATCAGTGATTTAATTCGTCTCAATCATGTAACGTAGTGACAGGGACTCGGAACAGATTTTCCGTCCAAGCATATTAATATTATTTTCGGGTAAATTAGAAAGCATCCTTTCCTGTTATACTTGGACCAAGTATTTAACCCCCACATCTTCACCTTTCATTTACATTTGGGTCAAGAATATTAGTTATATAGAAAGCAATACTTACGGTCAGATTTAGTGCCAGTGAAGTATGTTACCATATTATGAAGTTATGTCATCATTCCAATAAAATATGGCATCATTTGCTTGGAAAGAAGGGAAAAAAAGATAGATTTCCTTTTGTGTTGTTGTGCATGAATTATCAATAATTAAAATATTACATATTTCTTTACCAATTTATCCTAATATATTTGGTTTAATTTTATTTGCAAGTGTTGCCAAACCATGCAAGATACCATTATCTACCGTAGCATAAGTTAGCAGCCACCAAGTAAGACTAGTTTGAAAAATTATGATTAAAGATACATAATTAAATTTTACTATCGGTTATCCATTAACACTCTAATTTAATGCCTTGTGGGATCCATTTATGGCTGGCCAAATTTAAGACAATCTTCACTCTATTTGTCCTTTTAAAAGTTTGAAGTTAGAAACCACATTATGCAAGTTTGTGTGAGCTTCACATTAATGAGCTGTCACATGATGTAATATGATTGTCTGGTGTTGCTGACACAACATCCCACTTAGTGTCTGAGTCACCCTATGCGAGCTCGTCGGCACTTCTACGGTGATCCTTGAGCTGAAAGAATATTGCAACGAGGTAGAGTACTTCTTCTCAATTTCAGGGAACCTAATTTTGGCTTCTGAGTTTGTAGGAAAGGCCCTTGTTGGAGCTTTGGTTGCTGCCTCATTGGGAAATAGACTACCTCACCATCTTAGATCGTTTGAGAGATGAGGAGAACGAATGGTAAGGAGCTTTTTATATAGAAAGCTTGACCACTGATAGGGCTACTCCACCATACATAACTCGGCCCCAATCTCAGCTGTCCTTGGTCATATCAGATGGCATTTTAGGCCGTTAGAGATCGAGCAGTTCGCATGCTCCTACTCTCTGCTAGATTTCAGAGATTGAAAATGCGAGTGTACTCCCTTATGCAAGCTTCGCACGTATGAGCTGCCACGTGATGCATGCGACTTGTTTGCTTTGTTGAGCATCTTCCCACTTAGCATCCAAGTCACCATTATACTCGTTGACCAGTCATGTGGCGGCCTCCCATTGGTTGTTTGTTACAATCTGGTCGCTGACAACCGTTTGACCATGACATGTGGCATACTTTTATTGGTTAATTTAAATAAATTAAAATTTTCTCATGGTGTATTATGCCACTATCATGTGTCAGCATCTGACTAACTGAAATTGTTATATGTGGCTCTGCTACATGTCAACTTCCAATTGGTATATCGTTCCTCCGATGTCTTATTCGGTCACTAACGTGGCATCCTTGCCACGTGTTAGCTCCTCATTGGCAAGTCTAGTAGACAAGGCTTCTACTCAATTGATTGTTGATTAAGACCACATGTCACACTTGTGAAACCCGTCCCCTCGGACCAAGGAAACTAGAAAAAGAACCAGTAGTTTTCTTGAGAACAATCGAGTCAATAAATAAACTGAAAATAGTAAGGAATGGTTAACATGGGAAATTAAAAAATCCAAAGTGACCAAAAATTCATAAAACTCATGGGTAAGATCTAAGAAGTGAATTGGGTGGGAAAATCGGACCGGTTCTATGTGAATCAGACTGGAACCTAATTGAACCAGTTTAAACCATAGTGAACTGGTTTAATGATTCATTTTTTCTAGGTGGCTTAAAAATGTAAATTTGGGAAATTGAGGCAACCATTATATAGAGAATTAATTTAGATAAATTTAGAAATTTCTAATTTTTAGAAAACAAGTCGAACCGGGCATGAACCGACCGTTTTTTTAATTTAGATCACCGAACCAGGTCAGACTGGAGCAGTCAACGGTCTAGTTGGTCAACAAATCGGACCGGTCAATAGTTGATGGCACTTAGTCAACAGCCACGCAAACATGGGCAACCAATGGGAGGCTTCCACGTCTCTGGTCAAGGATCAGCGGATGACCGGTCAGCCAGCCACGCAGACATGAGCAGCCAATAGGAGCTGCCACATGTCCGATCAACGGTTGATGTGACGACTGAGCTAGAACGCCACGTCAGAAAAACTAGCCAATCACAAAGTGTCACATTGCATGCCCACCACGTCATCATCATCTTCCTTAGTTAGCTGATAAAAGGGTTAGAGATAGAGGGAGGCTAATTCCTCTAGCGACCCAGGAAGGGCTTCAGCTTGACCACCGGTGGCCAAGTCACAAGCCAAGTCCTACGCCGACTGGTAGCCTAGTCGATTACCGAGCTCCCTATATAAAGAGCACCCCCTCCATTTCTTTCTCAACATCACGAAATTGTGCAAATAATGTGAAGTGTCCCAATTTCATGCGACAAGCAAACCATAGCTCTAGCAGTGTACTTTTTCTCAAAATCTTAAGCCACATTGGGTACCCCTAAAACTAGGAGTAGGTCATCTACCTAACTACACCCTCCCTTCAGCCCAAGGACCACTAGAGAAGAGCAGGGAAGCTCGCATAGTGTTGCCGCTCCTCGGTTATTAGCAACCTAAGTTGCTCGAGCTCAAGTCAAGCGCTCTCCAGGCCAATTTCAACCAAACCGAGCTCTTTAGATCACACAAAGAGGTGCCCCGAGCCCCCCTGAGTCCTGACGGTAAGTCCCCTCCGTCACCCCTCGCTGGAATATACTGTTTAGAGTACATTTTTGCAAAATCTTAACATGCAAAATTCACATTGCTCAAGCTAATAATTGAGGTGGGGTCAAATCCAAGGAGGATCCCTGGGAGGAGAACAATCCAGAGAAAGCGAGAGCTCCAGTCGTCGGGCCCTCACTAGTAAGATATTAATGTTTCCTCTCTTTAGACGTATTTTTCCAGCGAAACTTCGTTTGAGCTCATTTATAAGCAAAATGAAGCAGTTCAAGGCTTAAAATGATGAGGGAGACATAGGGGATTCAAATCATGAATCAGAACAATTAACTAAGTTTAGGGGATCAATTGAACAAAATGAAGACTCGGAGGGGGGGGGGGGGGGGAGGGGGGAAGGGTAAATTGTAATTTTTGAAAAGTTGGGCAATTTGGGAATTTTTTGACAATTGGGGGCAGAATTGTAATTTAAGAAAATTAGGGGCATTTTCATAAAATTAACTCCCAATTGAGGCCCAATTGGGAAATTGAATGAAATGGAAGACCAATTGGCAATTTTTGAGATATTAAGGGCCAATTGGAAATTTGTGGGGAATTAAGGACTAAATGGCAATTTTTGAAAAAAAAATAAATTGAGGGCCAATTGGTGGTTTTGGAAAACTTAAAGACCCAAGAATGATAATTAAAAATCCTAAGGGCTTAATTGAACTTAAGGGATGAATAGGGGCCTAGATGTAAATTTTAAACCCTAGTGACCTAAATGCAATTAAGGAATAATGTGAGGGCATATGTGCAAAATACTCGAAAGTATGCATCCTCTTATGCCAATCTTTCTTATATGGATATTCGTGTTGAGCTCCTTATATAAAGAGAACCTCTCCATGTATTCTTAGCATCCCGAAATCGAGTAAAGAAGGCGAAGTATCCTAGTTTCTGGTGAGCAGCAAACCAATGCTTCGACAACGAGACTTTTCTCGATCCTATAAGCCACATTCAGTATTGTTGGAATTAGGGGAAGTCCTCTACCTAGCTGTACTTTCCTTTAAGCCTGAAGACCTCTAAGGAAGAGCGAGGAAGCTTAAACAGCGCTACCACTCCTTGGCCAAGTAGCAGCCCAAACCTCTGAACCTTAAGTCAAGCTATCCCCTAGCCAATTCTGGCCAAACTAGACCCCCTAAACTCCACCTATAGGTGCCCCGACCTTCCCCCGAGCTAACAAGGTAAATCCCATCTGCCACCCCTCGCCGAAAAATACTGTTCACGGTGCATTCTTGTAAAAACTTTAATTGAGAAATTTACACTGCTCAAGTCACCAATTGAGGCATGGTTTGATGTGGGGAGGATCCCCACGAAGAGAGCAACTCAGTGACAGAAAAAGCTCCGGTCACCGGAGTCTCACCGTTAAAATATCGAAGCTTTATCTCTCTAGACTGCATTTTCAAACGAAGCTCAATTTGAGCTTATTTTTTGGCCAAATAAGGTGGTTCGGGGCTTGAAATGATGAGAAAAAACATAGAGAAGATGATTCAAATCATGAATGGGGGTAATTAACCAAGTTTTGGAGATCAATTTAATGAAATTGTGATTCAGGGACCAAATTACAATTTTTGAGAAATTGGGCAATTTAGGGATTTTTAGAAAATTGGGGTTTGAATGGTAAATTGATAAAATTATGGGCATTTTCGTAAAATTAAATCCCAATTGTGGTCCAAATGGGCAATTTGGATAAAATGGAAGGCCAATTGGAAATCTTTGAGAAATTAAGGGCTAATTTGCAATTTTTGGGAAATTAGGGATCAAATGACAAATTTTGAAAAATTGAGGGCCAATTGGTGGTTTTTGTACAATTAAGAACCCAAGAAGGACAAATAAAAATCTTAGGGGCTTAATTGAAATAAAGGGGCAAATTGGGACCTAAATGTAAAAGTATAAACTTTAGGGAGCTAAATGTAATTAAGGCATAATGTGAGGGTCTACGCACAAATACTCAAAAATATGCGACCTCTTAGGCAAATCATCCTGATATGGATATCCGTACCATGTAGGAGCAGACTGCCCAAGCACTAGCTCAAGGAATCGCACTGCAATGCGAGGTTTCGTTGAAACGACCCCTTCGCAATTATTAGGTTAGTGGGAAATCTACAACATTGGTTCCGATTGTAATGATAGCTTGCCTTAAAAACTATTTTCTCAGAATTAGCCTCACTTGACTGGGTGAATCTACTTAAAATATTTGGGAGCTAATTTCAGGGTTTAGGCTTGATAATACAAGTGGACCTAAGGCTGGTGGACATGAGTATGTAGTCATTCAGAATTAACATGTGATGAAATGCTAAAAGTACTAATAATGGGTAAATGTGTGTGATGCCCACCGTGCCATGGTTGGCATGTTGGGCCAAATAGCTACTAAGCCAAAACTAGGTCGTCAAAATTGTTGGGCCAGTATGCGTGGGTCGAAGCCAAGCCAACAGACCCTTGAGCTTGAGGGACAAAGATAACGACTATAAACAAAAAAAACTTTTAATTGTGCATGTAGTGTGATATGGGGCCATCAGGACACTTGGTATGAGGTAGTGATGGATCCCAAGGGCTATTGAATGACTCATGGTACATAAGAGTGGTTTGGCGTCCAATATGTCAAGGAGTTCAGGGAGTTTCCTATGCCCAACCGAAGTACATAGTTTCCTCAGAACGCTAAATACTACTGTAAGTTCGTGAAGGACTTTTCAAAAATTGCAGCTTCGTTAATTCACCTCACAAGAAAGGGAGTGAATTACAAGTGGGATGCCAAGTGTCGGGATTCATTCTAGGAGCTCAAGTCCTGATTGACGATGACCTCAGTGCTAGCCTTACCTGACTCAGATGCTGGAGAGTATACAATGTACAGTTATGCATCTGGACAAGGATTAGGATATGTCCTAATGTAGCAAGAAAGGGTCATTGCCTCTACCTCCATGAGAAGAAGTACCCCAGCCATGACCTTGAGTTGGTAGCAATAGTTTTCTCCCTCAAGATTTGGCAACACTATTTGTACGGGATAAAATGCCACATATACACTGACCACAAGAGCCTCAAATACTTCCTAACCTAAAAAGAACTCAACATGCGGCAGTGGAGGTGGTTGGAATTGGTAAAAGACTACGATCTGACGATCGAGTACAACCCCATAAAGGTCAATGTGGTAGCAAACGCACTCAACCGTAAGTACCACAAGTGAGTAGCCTTGATGAGGACCAGCTACCTACCCCTACTAAGTCAGTTGCATAGTTTGAGGGTAAATCTCAACCTAGATAAGGGTCACATAGCCTAATGACCAACCTAGTCATATGGGCCAGCTTAGTAGACCATATACAGGCCCTACAAAAGGAGGATGAGGAACTCTTTCCGCATTTGAACCAACCTATTAATGACCCAACCCAAGACCTTGTAGTAAGAAGTGATGGGTTGATGACTTTCCAAGGGAGGGTCTGGGTACCGAACAACCCAGGATTAAAAAGGCTGATACTGGAGGAGGCACATGACTCAATGTACGCCATACATCCTGGCAGCACAAAGATGGGTTGATGACTTTCCAAGGGAGGGTCTGGGTACCGAACAACCCAGGATTAAAAAGGCTGATACTAGAGGAGGCACATGACTCAATGTATGCCATACATCCTGGCAGGACAAAGATGTACCGCACCATCAAACAAAGATACTTATGGAAGGGGATGAAAAGGGATATCATAGAGTATGTGGCTAGGTGCCTATGGTGTCAGCAGATTAAGGTTAAACATTAGAAACCCTTTGGGCTACTACAGCCCCTCCTAATTCCCGAATGGAAATGGCAATATATCACCATGGATTTCGTAACTGGGGTGCTAGTGACAAAGAAAGGTCAGGATGCAATATGGGTTATCATAGAACGACTAACCAAATTTGCCCACTTCCTACATATTAAGGTGACCGACCCGGTGAAAAGGCTAGCTGCCTTGTACGTGGGGGAAATTGTGTGACTCCACGGGGTCCCCATAAGCATAGTATCAGATTGGGACCTGAGGTTCACCTATCGATTTTGGCCCAGCCTATAAGCTGCCTTCGGGACTAAGCTCCACATGAGCACTGCCTTCCACCCTCAGACAGATGAACAATTCAAATGGACCCTCCAAACCCTAGAAGACATGCTCTGGGCATGTGTTTTGACGATAAACAAGGGATGGGAGGACTATCTATGCCTCATGGATTTCACATACAACAATAGCTATCAAGCAAACATCAAGATGGCACCCTACGAGGCCCTCTATGAGCGACCCTATCGTACACTCCTATTTTGGGAAGAGGTAGGGGAAAGGAGACTTTAGAAGGTGGAGTTAATAGAGGATGCAACTGAAAAGATTGGGATAATAAGGAGCCGGCTTAAGGCGGCTCAAGATCGGTCGAAGAGCTATGCCGACCACTAGAGGAAGGACATAAAATTCAAGGTAGGGGACCGAGTGTTCCTTAAGGTATCATTGTAGAAGGGCATACTTAGGTTTCAATAGAAGGGAATGTTGAAACCAATGTACATAGCTCCATATGTCATAATTCAGAGGATCAGACTAGTAGCATACAAGCTGGAGTTACCTCCGGACCTACAAAGAATTAATGACGTATTCTACGTGTTAGTGCAGCGAAAATATAAACCAGACCCCAGCCATGTGCTAGATCAACTGCCACCAGAAATCGAAGAGGACCTAGTCTACAAGGTAGAGCCAATATGAGTCCTCAACCGATGTGAGAAGAACCTCAAGAATAAGAAGATCCCCATGGTGAAGATCCTTTGGAAAAATGGTCAAGTAGAGGAGGAAACATGGGAGATCGAATAGCTTATAAAGGGTAAATACCCACAATTGTTCAATATGTAAAAGTTTTTAGGACAAAACTCCTAAAAGTAGGGGAGAATTGTAAGACCCATCCACTCAGACAAAAAAAATCAGCAAATTTCATATGAAAAATCGAGTAAATTAATGAACCAAAAATAGTAGAGAAGGGTTAACATGGGAGATTGAAAAATTAAAATTAATCAAAAATTCACAAAAGTCATGGGGAAGAACCATGAAGTGAATTGAATGGGAGAATCGGACCGGTTCAGGGTGAACCAAACCGGTTCGAGGTGTACCGAACTAGAACCAGACTAAACTAGATTGAACTATAGTGAACTGGTTCAATGATTCATTTTTCGAGGTGGCTTAATAATTTCAATTTGTGAAATTGAGGCCACATTAGATAGAAAAAGAATTTAGATGAATTTAGAAATTTTAAAATTTCAGAAAACCGGTCGAATCTAGGTCACCGAACCCAGTCGAACCAAACCGGTTAACAGTCTAGCTGGTCAACGAACTGGACTAGTCAACGAACTGGATCGGTCAACAGACTGGACCGATCAACAATCAACGACGCCTAGTCAGCAGCTAGGTAGACACGAGCCTCCAATTGGAGGCTGCCACATGGCACGCTAGCCAGGTCATCATCTTCAACCTCAATCCGTTGATAAAAATGAGAGAGACCGAGGAGGGGGGAAGTCTCCAAAGACATGAAAAATTCTCTAGTCTAATTGCCAGCGGTCGGGGTGAGGGCTGAGTCTCACGCCGACTGGTAGCTTGGACAGTTGCCAAGCTCCCTATATAAAGAGCACCCCTTCATCCATTCTCAGCATCCTGAAATCGAGCGATGAAGGCGAAGTGTCCTAGTTTCCAACCAACAACAAAGTTGAGCTCTGACAACAGGACTTTTCTTGACCCTAGAAGCCATATTCGATGTCGTTGGATTCAGGGGGAAGTCCTCTTCCTAGTTGCACCTTCCTTTTAGCTTGAGGACTCCCATGGAAGAGCGAGGAAACTCAAACAGTGTTGCCACTCATTGGCTAGGCAGCAGCTCGAACCTCTGAAGCTCAAATCGAACTATCCCCTGGCCAATTTCGGCCAAACTAGACACCTCAAACTCCACCTAGATGTGCCCTGACCTTCCCCCGAGCTATGAAGGTAAGTCCCCTTTGCCACCCCTAGTCGAAAAATACTATTCACACTGCTTAGGTCACCAATTGAGATGTGGTTTGATCCAGGGAGGATCCCCATGAAGAGAGCAACTCAATGACGACAAAAGCTTTAGTCACTAGACCCTCACCAGTATGATATCGAAGTTTTCTCTCTCTTTATATTGGATTTTTCGGCAAATCTTCATTTGAGCTCTTTTCTACACTAAATAAGCTGGTTTGGGGCTTGAAATGATGAGAAAAACATAGAAAAGATAATTTAAATCACGAATGGGAGCAATTAACCATGTTGTTTATATTAATTTAACGAAATTGTGATTTGGGGACCAAATTACAATTTATAAGAAATTGGGCAATTTGGGGATATTTAGAAAATTGGGATCCGAATGGTAAATTGATGAATTATGGGCATTTTCGTGAAATTCACTCCCAATTGAGGTCCAATTTGACAATTTGGATAAAATGGAAGGCCAATTGGAAATCTATGAGAAATTAAGGGCCAATTGGCAATTTGGGGGAAATTAGGGACCAAATGGCAATTTTTTAAAAATTGAGGGCCAATTGGTGGTTTTGGTACAATTAAGGACCCAAGAAGGACAATTAGAAATCCTAGTGGCTTAATTGAAATAAAGGGGCAAATATGGACCTAAATGTAAAAGTACAAACTTTAGGGACCTAAACGTAATTAAAGCATAATGTGAAGGTCTATGCATAAATACTCAAAAATATGCGGCCTCTTAGGCAAATCATCCTAGTATGGATATTCGTACCATGTAGGAGCATACTGCCCAAGCACCAGCTCAAGGAAGTGCACCACGAAGCGAGGTCTCATTGAAACGATTCCGTCACGATTACGGAGTGAGTGGGAACTTTATAGCATCAGTTCCGATTGGAACAATGGCTTGCCTTAAAAATAATTTTCTCATAATTAGCCTCCTTTGACTAGGTGAATCTGCTTAAAATATTTGGAAGCTAATTTCATGGTTTATGCTTGGTAATACAAGTGGTCCTAAGGTTGGTGGACAAAGGTATGGACCAATTCGAAATCAACATGTGATAAACTACTAAAAGTCCTAATAATGGATAATTGTGTGTGACACCCATTGAGCCAAAGCTGGGATGTTGGTTTTGTTGGGCCAAATAACTGCTAAGCCAAAGCTAGGTCGTCGACCTTATTGGGCTTGTACGCATGGGTCGAAGCTAAGCTAATAGACACTTTAGTTGGAGGGCCAAAGATAACGGCTATAAATGAAAAAGACTTTTGATTGAATGTGCATTGTGATACAGTGTAAACCTTGATACTTTAAGGATAAAATACCTAGAAAAAATCAGATGATTCAAAACAGAAAACTGAGCCATTAAATGCACTAAAACTGGTAAAGAAGGGGTAAAATAGGAAATTGGAAAATCCCAAATGACTCAAATAGTCATAAAAATCATGGGGAAGAACCATGGAACATATTGAAAAAAAATCAGACCCGTTCAAGCTGAACCGGTCCTGAACTGGATTGAACCGGATTGAACCAGTTTCTAAATTCATTTTTCTTGGTGGATTAAAATGACCAAATTGGAAAATTGAAGCCACCATTAGATGGGAAATGAATTAAGACAAATTTAAAAAATTTTAGATTTGAGAAAACTAGTTGAATTAGGCCTAAACCGACTTATTTTCACCATTTAACCTAGTTGGACCGGAACAGTCTAGTCCAAAATAGTGTCGTCTTCTTCCTCATGATGACAACACTATTCATTGGTTCAAAGACTTTCCTTTTCTGATGAAGGAATATTCTCTCCAATTTGGGCATTTTCTGAAGAGGATAAGCTCAACCAATATGGAAACTAGTTAGGCAAAGGGTCCCCAAGTTATAAAAAGAGCTTCCATCCATTCATTCTCCAAACACCTCAAATCGCCTTTCTCTCTCACGTGCTCCATTTTTCGGTGAAGCTTGAACCAGAGCTCAAACTTGGGCACTTTTCTGAGCCTTATAATGCAAGGTTGGGTGATACAAACTCTAAGGGAAGTCAACTACCTAACAACAATCTCCCTTCGACCCGAGGTGTCACATGCCCCGACCCGATTTGATTGGATCCCCATGAACAACTCGCTACTCCCTTGGTTTAAGAGAGGTTTCCCCTTCTTTTATTCAAGAGGATCCAGACGTATATTTAAATTATGTTCCTATAATAGCATAAATCAATCTATAGCAAGCTTAAAAGGAACTTTAAGTATACCTAACGAAGGGTACATCTTCACGCTCTCTTTCATTTTATCTCCTTACTCTTGAAAAGGGGTAAAGAGAGGGTGTGAGTTTCTATAACACAGTGAGCGGGTGTTGGGAGTGAGTTTTCAAAACATGTTTAGTTTATAAAAACCATGCAAAAGTTATCATTTCATTTTTAAAAGGATTTTCCTCAAATTGAGGTTTCCAAAACATTTTTCATTTCCATATTAGGTGTGTTTAGCACTCTTAGCCCATCCCCTTGCCTCAGGAGACATTTAGCAAATAAACACACGCCCTTCATTGGGAAGGGAACACACATTCGTAGGTACAGCATGTTCACTGCACCTACTTGTGGATCAGAGCATCTTTAACATCCACCATGATAGAAGCCTGTCCACTTCTACCCCAAGTTTGAGTGGACGTCACGGATGTCCGACCCTCATATCCAAATGCCACTTCATGTCTGTGTGATGATGGAGACCTCATCCTAACCCCACCTTGGACTCATGGGAAAGAAGCTCTCAGAGCTTCAAGACTGACTCGCACAACGAACTACCTTTATCTCCACCATGTCGTCCAGTAGGCCTTAGGACCCATCACTACCTCTAGGGTGTCTTGATGGTCTCGTACCACAAGTGAATGCACAAACAAGAGTTTTCATATATTTATCCATCATCTTTGGTGCCAACGGTCCAATGGCCCCAACACTCAACTCAATCTGTAGCTGTTTGTCTAGGCCAGTGCATCGACCTGACTTTGATGCACTGCCGCCAGTCCATGGAGCATTGTTGGTCTTGACTTGGTACCTGATGCAACACACAATCAATTCTATTAATTAGGAGTTTTCATTTCTCTTCATAATAAAGTTTCTTTATGAGCTTCACGTGTTTCCCAGAACTGGGCATTTTGCCCTGTAAGTTCAAACACCGAGGCCCATGGCCTGTCTAAGCTGTTCTAGCTCCCGTCAAGAAGGTCTCCCAAATATTTTAAGTCGTTGTCACATAGTCAGGGGAGAACACTTCTGACAAAAATCATATTTTTATCTCACCACACCAACCGGTATGATGATGGATCCGCTTACTACCGGTAGGCAGTTTTTTCCTTTCCTCAAGTAAACTCATCATACCAAACGGGTATGATGTTTTCTTATTCGTACTCACAACTGCTAAGTAGGTTTATCCGTTAAAAACAGTGCTCATCATCCCAACCGGGTATGACGTTAAATAATCTCACTCACTTGGTGACTCTGACATGTTCCTCCCTTGTCAGCTTCCAAGACCACGCTAGCATTTCCTTGTTGACATCTGGTCTCTTATGTCCCTACCCGATTTGGGTATCCTTATTAATTAAGGTTTGGCATGACAACCTTTGTTTTCTCATGTATGAGTGACTAGGCTCAAAATTCTTGGTTTATTGCACTTAGGTACCTAAAGTTCATTTTTTTTCTTAACTTTAGGTCCCTAATGCTAACTTTTCTCCAAATTGAGTCTCAAGATTTCCAAATTTCCACTTTGGTCCCCAAATTTTTAAAAATTACGGTTTTGCCCCTAATTTCCAAAAAAAGAAATTTAGCCCCAATTATTTCAAAAATTGTCCAATTGAGAAATTGGCCTTCAATTTTGAGAAATTGCATGGAGGTCCCTCAATTTTTCAAAATCCCCAATTTTCCTCAAAAGTTTCCCCCAATTTCTCCCCTTCATACTGACTAAATTTGATTTTTTTTCAAATTGGTCATTCAATCAAGATTAATTACTCCAATTGATGGTATAAATCAGTTACTACACTTCCATGTGATTCAACTGAGCTTTGAATTGCAACATTTGAGTTAGAAATAAGCTTAAACGTAGCTTCGTCAGGAAACTATTTGTAGAGAGAGAAAGCTTCAAAAGCTTATCGTCGGAGGTGCGGCGGTCTGAGCTCTCAATCTGGGGAGGTATCTCTCGTGCTTAGGTTCCTTCTAGGATTAAGAATTGCTACAATTGAAGTTCATATAAGGGTGAACTTTATCAGTGAAATTTAACACATTCTCTCTCTAACATCTATCTATAATAATGGAGGAGAGCCGAATTGCCTTATCGTTCACCTCTGTGGAGGTTGTGTGAGGGTCATAAGGGCGTTAGGGTGGCTTGTTTTGGCCGAAAGGGGTCTAAATTTGGCCAAATTCAGCTCGGCCAAAACAGGACAACTTTGGTCCGTCGGAGCTACTTCATTGTTTAATTCTGTCGGTGTTTCTCCGACGGTACTCGAGTTGAAAGGAGATTACTGTCTGTAGCTAGCTTCCCCCAGAGTCTGTAGGACCCGACCTTGCCTTCTGAGGCTAAGAAAAGTGTCGAAGTCGGAGCCCTGGTTCGAGCTTCACCAAAAAATGGAGCACTTGAGAGAGAATGGAGATTTGAGGTTTGTGGAGGATGAATGGAGACAAGCTCTTTGTATAAGGAGCTTGAGGACCCTCTACCCGACCACTTTCCATTTTGGTCGAGCTTATCCTCTCCTGAAAAAGCCCTGATCAAAGAGGATATTCCTTCATCGTAAAGTTAAATTTTTGAATAGATGAACAGTGCAGTCATCCTGTGGAAGAAGACGACACTATTCCAAACCGGACCAGACCGGTCCGACCAGGTTTAATTGTGAAAATTGGTCTGTTCATGCCCAATTCGACCAGTTTTCTAAAAATTAAAAGTTTCTAAATTAATATAAATTCATTTTCTATCTATTGGTGGCTTCAATTTTCCAATTTGATCATTTTAAGCCACCAAGAAAAATGAATTTAGAAACCAGTTTTTGTATGGTTCAAACCGGTTCGATTTGGTTCAATCCGCTTTAGGTCCGGTTCACACTAAATCTGTCCGAATTTCTCTTCCAATTTGTTCCAAGGTTCTTTTCCATGATTTTTATGACTCTTTGAGTCACTTGGGGTTTTCCAATTTCCCATTTTACCTTTTCTTTACAAGTTTGGGTTCGTTATCCGGCTCGGTTTTCTCTTTTGAATCGACTGGTTCTTTTCTCAATTTTGAACGGGGTTTACAACTCTCCCCTCCTTTTAGGTGTTTTGTCCCCAAAATAAATTTCGCCTCCTTTCTCCTTGGGCAATCTCCCTTGGTGTCAACTTGGGTTTTCTTCACATTTGGCCATTTACTTTAGTGCCAATGGTCCAACAACCCCGACCCTCAACCCAACCTGCAGCTATTTGTATAGGTCGGTCCGTCGACCTGGCCCTGACGCATTACAACCAGTCCATTGAGTACTGTCGGTCCTAACTTGGTAAAATGGTGAAATCACACAAAAATTTCATTAGAAATTTTCATGGCTTCCTTATCTCAAGTTTGTTTACAAAATCCTGCACATGTCCACTAGCATTGGACCCACTGCCCGTGTTTTCAAAAATTGGGCATTCAGCCCCATGAGTTAAAAACCGAGGCCTCTCACCTATCTAAGATATTCTAGCTCCTGACAATAAGGTCTCCCAAATATTTAAAGCATTGGTACACAATCAGGGGAGAACACTTCTGACAAAAAGTATATTTTCACTTCATCACACCAACTGAGTGTGATGATATCTCTACTTACAACTGGTAAGCGGGTTTCTCCTTTCCTTAAGGAAGTTCATCATACCATATGGGTATGATTACCTCTACTTACGACCGGTAAGTAGGTTTTATCAGTTAGAGATGGTACTCTTCATCCTAACCTGGTTAGAAAATCTAACTTACAACTGATAAGTAGCTTTTAGCTTAAATCCCTCATCACCCTAACTAGGTATGATGTTAAAGTCCCACTCACAAGTAGTTTTTCATTTCTAAAGTGATCACCATCCCAACCAGGTATGATGTGTAATTAAGTCTACTCACCCGATGGTTGTGACGTGTTCATCCCTAGTCGGTTTTCCAAGTTTACGCGAGCTCTCTCTTGTTGATGTTCCGGTCACACATGTCCCTACACAATTTGGGCATCCCTATCATTTAAGGTATGGCATGACAACTAAGGCTGAAAAATTATCGATTAATTGCACTTAGGTCCCTAAAGTTCATTTTCCTTAATTTTGGGTCCCTAATGCCAACTTTTTCCCAAATTGAGTCGAAAATCTTCCAAAATTCTCTTTGAGTCCTCAAGTTACTCAAAATTTATATGGGACTTAAGTTTTCAAAATTTCCAATTTGGTCCCCAACTTTTCAAAAATTGCAATTTTGCCCCTACTTTCCAAAAATGGCAATTTGACTCCAAATGTTCCAAAAATTGACCAATTGGTCTTTTTGAAATTTCCAATTCTTCCCCAACTTTTCTCCCAATTTCTCCCCATCAAATGACCGAATTTGAGTTCTTCAAATTGACCACTCAATCGGGGTTAATTGTTTCAATTGGAGGTATAAATCAATTCCTACACTTTCATACAATTCAATTGAGCTTTATATCCAATCAATTGAGGTCAAAACGAGCTCAAATGGAGCTTCACTAGAAAATCGTTCGTAGAGAGAGAAAGCTTCGAAAGCTTACCATCGGAGGTGCAACAGTTCGAGCTCTCTATCTAGGAAGGTAGCTCTCGTCCTAAGGTTCCTTCTTGGATCAAGAATTGCTACAATTGATATCAAATCAAGGAAGAATTTCATCAGTGAAATATAACACTTTCTCTCTCTAACTCCTACTAGCAATGACAGAGTATGGCCGAATTGGCTTACTTTTCAGCTCTATCACGACTGTGTGAGGGTCGTGGGGGTATCGGGGAGGCTTGGTTTGGTTCCAGGAGGGCTTATTTCGCTGAATTCTGCTTGGCCAAAATAGGACAGCTTCAGTCTTTTGAAGTTGCTTCACTATTTGGTTCCACATGCGCTTCTCCAGCGATCCCCGGGTTAAAATGAAGTTGATGTCAGGTAGCTGACTTCCCCAGAAGTCTATAGAACCCAACCTTGCCTTCTGAGGTAGAGAAAAATGCCTATATTGGAGCTCAGGTTCGAGATTCATTGGAAAATGGAGCAATTCAGAGAGAATGGAGATTTGAGGTGTGTGGAGGATGAATGGAGAGGAGCTCTTTATATAAAGAGCTCAGGGACCCTCTGCCCAATCACTTTCCATTTTGGTTGAGCTTATCCTCGCCCTAAAATGGCCTAATAAGAGCAATTCCAGCTTCGCCGGCATTATCAATTTTCTGCATTAATGAATAGTGCTTCCATCCTGAGAAAGAAGATGACACTACTTCGAACCAGACCGAACCGGTCCAACCGGGTTCAATGCGTAAATTGGTTGGTTCATGACCAATTCGATTGGTTTTCTCATAATTAAATTTTTCTAAATTTATCTAAATTCATTCTCTATCTAATGATGGCTTCAATTCCCCAATTTGATTATTTTAAGCTACCATGAAAAATAAATTTAGAAACTAGTTCAAGTATGGTTCAAACTGATTCACATCTAATTCGTCCTGGATCGGTCTAGTTTTCTCTTGCCATTTGTCCCAAGGTTCTTTTCCATGATTTTTTATGACCCTTTGAGTCACTTAGGATTTGTTGATTTCCCATTTTACCCTTTATCTATCGGTTAAGGTTCATGAGCCAGCTTAGTTTTCTCTTTTGAAGTGACCGGTTCTTTTCCTGGTTTTCTTACCTTTAAAGGACGGGGTTTACAACTCTCCCCTCTTTTTATGGGTTTTGTCCACAAAACTAAGTCATCAATCATTTGCACTGGGAGTGACTTTCGTTGATGTCCTCCTGGGGTTTGCTCGACATGTTATCACTTTGGCTATTCCTTTCACTTAGTCCTTTAGCCACGTACTTGAGAAGTCTTTCTTCCTTTATATTTTCCATTCACACCATGGAGTATATCATGATCAGGCATGTCCAAACTACACATCCCAAGGTATCTCCTTAGGGATACTTCTTACTCTACTTAGGGTAAGAATTTTTTTCTTAAGGATTCTTATTCATGTCATTGGGGTTGGACATTCCATATACATCTGATCATCCCTATTTCCCATTATATCCTAGATTATTAATTCTCTTACTTTCACATCCTTTTGGACTCTTTGTCCTTAACCCTATGGGTTCTTTATGTGATTTCCTTTTTACCTTATTTTGGTCCTTCCTCCATCTTTTGTATACTATAGTTCTAGTTCAATTTCTTAGATTTGACTAACGGACTTTGTCTTACTTGGGTCACCTTTCTTGGAACTATTAGCACTACATTTTCTTTATAGCATGATCTGTTATGGAATTATCTTTGTCCATTATGGTTCTAGAATGTGTATCCTTGATAACTGTTCATGCCTTTACATCCATTTAGGAGTCGTATAACTTCGTTCTTTCCTACAACCCAGTAGTGTTTCCCAACTACCTTTTATGTTGTTTAATTGTCCTTTCAATCTCTTAACATTAGAATCGTGTCGATTCTCTTTATCTACTCATTATTTACCAACTTTTCCATGGGTTCACCCCCCCGGTTCCAACCGTCAGTTTTCCTGATAGCTTACCGACACATTGGGATCCTTTCTCACTTATGTCTTTCCTCATTTACATTGGCCTCTTTTACTCAAGGGCTTTCCTTTCTTGCTTGCTTGTGATCATTCACCATTCCTCATTCCGAGTTTACCCTTTTTTCGGTTTACGTAGTGATTTCTTGTTTTGAGGAGGTCTCCCTTTTATGGTTTTCATTCTCTACTATGTCTTTCAAGGTAAAGATTTCCATTTTAGGGTTATACCTTTGATCATCTTATCATTCCTTGAAGGCTCCTTCCCTTTACATCCCTACACTCTGTTTATTTTGGGACATTTGCCCATTTTTAATTCTCCTTTGTCTTAGAATTCCCTTATTCCCTAATGAACTTCTGATTTAGTGTATTATACCTTATGCTCAGCCGTCATCCTTTAGGCTCCATTAAGTGAGTGTGGACCATAAAAAGTTCTTGATGTCTGTGGTTGTTTCCATTATCCACTTCTTAATTGGATGGCTTACTTTTTCCAAGGTTCCTTAGGTAGTCTTTCCTCTATATCCTTATTATGGGCAATCCATCCTTTTCTTACTTGTATGGCATCTTTCGATGCCATCTTCCTATCTACCCATTCCTTGGGTGTAACTTACTCCTTGGATTCTAGGTAAACTTCCCTTGTAACAGGTTCTTTATTCATCTTTTGTATACTATAGTTTTAGCTCCATTTCTTAGATTTGACTAACAGACTTTATCTTACTTGGGTCACTTTTCTTGATAATGTTAGCACTACTTGTTCTTTACAGCATGATCTATTCTAGGATTATCTTTGTCCATTGTGGTTCCAGAATGTAGATCCTTGATAACGGTTCATGCCTTTCCATCCGTTTAGGAGTTGTGTGGCTTTGTTCCTTCCTACAACCTAGTAGTGTTTCCCAACTACCTTTTATGTTATCCAATTTTCTTTTAAATCTCTTAACATTAGAATTGTGTCGGTTCCCTTTATCTACTCATTCTTGACGAACTTTTGTATGGGTCCCCCCCAGTTCGAACCATCGGTTTTCCTAATATCTTACCGACACATTGGGATCCTTTCTCAGTTATGTCCTTCCGCATTTACATTGGCATCTTTTACTCAAGGGCTTTCCTTTCCTCCATCCTTTCTTTCTTGCTTGTGACCATTCACCATTCCTCATTCTGAGTTGACCCATTTTTTCAGTCTATGTATTGATTTCTTATTTTGGGGAGGTCTCCCTTTTATGGTTTTCATTCTCTACTATGTCCTTCAAGGTAGAGACTTCCATTTTCGGGTTATACCATCGATCTTCTTACCATTCCTTGAAGGCTCCTTCCCTTTACATCCCCACACTCTCTTTATTTTGGGACATTTGACCGTTTTTAATTCTCCTTTATCTTAAAATTCCCTTATTCCCTAATGAACTTCTAATTTTTCGGGTATGATCTATTGTATTCTACCCTATGCCCAACTATCATCATTTGGGCTCCTTTAAGTGAGTGTGTACCATGACAAGTTCTTGATTTTTATGTTTGTTTCCATTATCCACTTCTTAATTGGAGGGCTTACTTCTCCTAAGGTTCCTCAGGTAGTCTTTCCTCTATATCCTTATTATGAGCAATCCATCTTATTCTTACTTGTACGGCATCTTTCAATGATATCTTCCTATCTTCCCATTCCTTGGGTTCTTGGTAAACTTCCCTTGTAACTGGTTCTTTATTCCCAACTTGCATTTCATTTTAAATATTTCCCTTCTATTCCACTTTATTTGTCTTCATTACTTCTTGTATGCCTCTTCAAGGCTCCTTTCCTTGGTAGGCTTCCTTCTCTTTCCTTTGTCTTCTTGGGTATCTATCTTTAAGTCAACCCCATGACATCCTTTGATGTCATCATGTCCTGCTTACCCTTACTTAGGGGAATCTTGCTGGCACATCTCTTGTACCTTGTCTTTATTCTATCTTATACTCTATAATTTTATTTCTATTAGGGAAGTTTTTTCGATCTCCTTTCTTTCCACCTTTCCCTTCCTTTTTGGAGTTTAAATTTATGGTCTTCTCTAAGGTTAGTTTGTTAACTGCCTCGTTCTCACTTTCTCTTGGTCCACTTGTTTGCAACAATTGGCCTTCGAGTTTACTCGTCTTTAATGCCTATTCCATTGTCCTTTTTAGTGTGTAGTACTTATTATTTTCTGATCCTTCATAGAACGTCATTTATTCTACTTGATCCTTTAGTTATTTCTATTTGTTCCCGACTTGACTATTCTCCTTTTTCCAAAATAGGTCACACATGTTACCCTAAGACATCCTTAACCACTTATGCCCATTTTTAAGATTCATTATTTTTTAGTTAAGACACTTATGATCCATTTGTCGATTTTATAGCTTGGGAATTTCCTTCTTTTGGTCTCACTTCCTACCTTCATCCCTTTCTTAGGGACTTTCGTCCTAGGATTTTCACGTTCAACCTCCCTACGCTCCTTGAAGGCTTTTCCTTATTTCCTTTCGTACACCCTTTTGATATCGATATGGTTATCCTCCCTTAATCCCTTTTCCTGTCCTCTAATTCCCTTCTTGTTCCTTATCCTTCCTCCGAGATGTTCTTGATTGTGGGTAGGTTTCTAGCACTCTATGTTACGTCCAGCCACCCATCAATGGTTCCTTCAAGGGTATTTAGTTCCATTCATTCCTCTAGAGTTCTCTCTCCTAGCACATTTCTTTTACTCTTCACTCTTACCATGTCCTATCCTAGAGTTGCCTAAGGAGGTTTTTCCACGTTCACCCTTTTTGAGGGGGTTCTTGTACCTTATCTCTCTTGTTGGACATCTTTCATTCAACTGGTTCTTCTTAGAGTCAACCTAATTCCTCTTGGTTTCCTAACTCTTGTATGAGGGCTCTCTCAATCCCTTATGGTCATTAGGCTTTCCTCCACTCTTCCTACGTCTTATAATGTTGCCTTCCCTTTGCCCAGATTTATTGTAAACGCCGCCCTTTTGAGCTAAGGAAAAACCGGGAAAAGAACTGGTCAAACCGAGTGAGAAAACTGAACCGGTTCACAAACCCGATCATTTTGTGAACAGGAAATTTGGGAATTTACAACTCCCGGGTGATCCAAAGGGTTTATAATACTATGGAAAAGAACCTTAGGACAAATAAGAAGAAAAAAACTAAACCGGTTTGGATGAACCGGATCTAATTTGATTGAACCGGTTTATGAACTAAATCAATTCATGAACCGGAACCGATAGAGATTGGGAAAATCAGAGAAATTTAACTCCCTTGTGCTCCAAAGAAATTCATAAACCTTGGGAAGGAACCTTAAAACCAATTGGGAGAGAAAAAACTAGACCGGTCCGGGTGAACTGGACTTGAACCAGATTAAACTAGTTTATGAATCGAAATCAAATAAGAGATGTTAAACCGGGAATTTATGGACCCTAAATGACCTAAGGAGTCACAAAAGTCATCGAAATAGACTTGTGAAGGAATTGGAGATGAAAACTAAACCGGTTCAGGTGAACTGGATCCGAACCGGTTTGGATCGGTTTGAATCACTATTGAACCGAATGCTAAATTTATTTTTCTGGGTGGATTAAAATTTTAAATTTGAGATTTGAGATCACTATTGGATAGAAAATGAATTTAGATAAATTTAGAAATTTTTAGATTGGAAAAACTCGGCCGAATGGGGGGTGAACCGGCCGATTTAAGCTTTGAACCCAATTTTGACCGGTCCGGTCTGGTTCATAACAGTGTCATCTTCTTCCTCAGGATGAAAGAACTGTTCACTCACCGGGAAATCGAAGTGGCACTGGCGAAGAAGAAATGTTTCCATTCGGTATGTTTCAGGCCATCAATGGCTATCATAAAGGTGCGAAATGGACGGCCAACGGGTCCCCGAGCTCCCTATATAAAGAGCCACTCTCCATTCATCATCTCCACACCAGAAAACTCCATTCTCTCTCAACTACTCAATTTTTCAGTGAAACTCGTACCAGAGCTCCGACATGGGCACTTTTCTAAGCCAAACAAGGAGAGGTCGGGTTCTATAGAACTGGGGAGAAGTCAGCTACATGCCAGTAATCTCCATTTGCTTTGAGGGTCGCCGGAGAAATGCCGGCGTGATGGAACAGTGAAGCAGCTCCAGCGGACCGAAGCTACCCTATTTTGACCGAGTTGAAATCGGCCATTTCGAGCCCTACTCAAGCCAAACCAATCCCTCCCAACACTTTCTCACCCCTCCCACAATCGAATTAGAACTGAAATGTAACCCAATTTGGCTCCCCTCTACAATTTTTGACCGGTGCTAGAGAGAGAACTGACAGAATTTCAATGATGAAATTCTAACTCAATTTGTCATCAATTGATGCGATTCTTGATTCTAGGATGAACCTCAGGATGAGAGCTATCTGCCTAGATCGAAAGCTCGAACCGCTATGCCCTCATCGGTGAGTAATCGAAGGCATCGCTGTGCCTTCGACAGTCTGTTTTCCGGCGAAGCTCCATTTTAGCTCGTCCCAGTGTTAAAACTCATGATTCAAAGTTCTTTAGAATTGTATGAACATGGAGAAACTCAATTTCAACTTCAATTTCAATAATTAGAGGTGTTTGATTGGTCAATTTGATAAAATCAAATTCAGTTGTGTTAAAGAGTTGGAATTGGGGGAAAAATTGGAGGAAATTAGGGATTTTTTAAAATTCAAAGGACTGAAATGCAATTTCCTAAAATTGAGGGTCAATTGGGCATGATAAAAATGTTAGACAGCCAATTGAGGAATTTTAGAATTTTTGGAGTAAAATTTACCATTTTTGTAAAGGAAGGGCAAAGTGGTAATTTTGGAAAAGTTAGGGGACTAAATTGGATATTTGGGAAATTAAACCCCTTTTTGTGAAATGGAATAAATTGAGGTCCCTTGATAAATTTTAAAAGCTTCATGACTCAATTTGAGGAAAAACCGGTATTAGGGACTTGAAGTTTAGGAGAAATAACTTTAGGGACCTAATTGCAAATAAATGAAAATTTGACTTTCTCTTTCATTTGAAATGAATGAGGGCTATTAGGCCGAAGAATAATGAACTGAGATGTTCATATCGTATAGGAACATGAAGTACTTGGAATGCTAGCAAGGTAAGCTCGCGTGATTACAAAGAACCAGTCTAGTAGAATTCACTGCATTAATAGGTGAGTGGATTTACTAACATCATACTTGGTTGGGATGATGAGCACAACTTAAATTTAAAAACCACTTATCGGTTGTGAGTGGGATTTTATATCATACCCGATTGGGAATGATAAGCATATCGAAATGAAAATCCACTATTATGTGGTATTTTGAACATCACAAGTTAGAAGAGTGATGTGAAAACCATACGGAAAAACTACTTATCGGTTGTAAGTAGATTATACCTGGTTGGTATGATAAAACTTTCTCGAAGGAAGTTGAAAACTCGTTCATCGGTTATGAGCAAGATATCCTTATACCTGGTCGGTATAATGGACAGTTGAAAATATATTTTGTTGGAAGTGCTCTCCCCTGACTGTGTGCCAATGCTTAAACTATTTGGGAGACCTTCTTTACCGGAGTTCGAATAGCTCTTATAGACCTTCTTGTGGGGGACTATTTAGGCTATCTTAGGGGTAGTCTTCCACCTTAGGAGAGCTTCTCTCCATTTATTACTCGGTCATGATTGGTTTACTCCAATTTGTTAGTTGTACTTGTCATTATCAAGGAGAATAACTTTTAATTAAGGAAAAAAATAAGCTTTATTCATTCAAAGAGGTAGGTTCTTGATGCACTTGGCTTATTACAGGAATTCACCTCTCCCTAGTCTCTTGGAGTCATAGGCTGAGAGTTAACCTCTGAATGGTTTTGAGATTCGTAGTTCGAGGGCTCTGATGAACTAGTTAACGTCCATCCATACTGCCATCGGGCTTCCCTGATAGGACGAACTTCATAGAATACCTCGAGTTTGTATCTCCTTAACACTTCAAGAAGGTCTCCCAAATTGTTTAATCATTAGCACACAGTCAAGGGAGAACACTTCTGACAAAAAGTATATTTTCACTTCATCACACCAACCGAGTGTGATGAAATCTCCCCTTACAACCAGTAAGCGGGATTCTCCTTGTCTCAAGAAAGTTCATCATACTGACCGAGTATGATTACCTATACTTACGACCTATAAGTGGGCTTTATCAGTTAGAGATGGTACTCTTCATCCCAACCGAGTTAGAAAATCCCACTTACAACTGGTAAGTGGATTTTAGCTTAAATCGCTCATCACCCTAATCGGATATGATGTTAAAGTCCCACTTACAAGTGGTTTTTCGTTTCTAAAGTGCTCACCATCCCAACCGGGTATGATGTGTAATTAAGCTCACTCACCCAATGACTGTGACATGTTCGTCCCCAGTCGGTTATCCAAGTTTACATAAGCTCTCTCTTGTTGGCATTCCAGACACACGTGTCCCTACACTATTTGGGCATACTTATCACTTAAGGTTTGGCATGACAAACAAGGCTCAAAAATTATTGATTAATTACACTTAGGTCCCTAAAGTTCATTTTCCATAACTTTAGATCCCTAATGCCAACTTTTCCCCAAATTGATTCCCAAAATTTCATTTGAGTCCTCAATTTACTCAAAATTGTATAAGGGGATCAAGTTTTCTAAATTACCAATTTGGTCCCCAACTTTTCAAAAATTATATTTTTGCCCCTACTTTCCAAAAATGGTAATTTGATCCCAAATGTTCCAAAAATTGACCAATTGGTCATCCAATATCTTTCTCATGGCCAATTGGCCTTCAAAGTATGGTTAAAACTGGTTCAATCTAGTTCACGTCTGGTTCATCCTAGACTAGTCTAGTTTTCTCTTCCCATTTGTCCCAAGGTTTTTTTTCCATGATTTTTATGACCCTTTGAGTCATTCGGGATTTTTCGATTTCTCATTTTACCATTTCTCTATTTGTTAAGGTTCATGAATTGGCTTGGCTTTCTCTTTTTAATTGACAAGTTATTTTCCCAGTTTTCTTACCTTTAAAGTATGGGGTTTACATAATGCCTAACCAATCTTCTAGGAACGACTATTATGATGATGCCTTCTTGTCACTCGATAGTGTCTTGTCTATTCTTAATGTTATCCAGTCATACTTTCTCCTTAACATCATGCCCTCTTTTGGATGCATTTGGTTCTCTTTTTATTGGATTTCCTTATTCCATCCTTTAAGTTTTCTATCCAATTAAGACTTATTTGTGATCTTCTCCCATTCCTTCCCTTCTTTATTTCCAATGTATCATTGTATAAGGATTTCCTTCCCTCCAGTACATCCTTAACTGTTATGCTCCCTTTTTAGGTTCCTGTCGTCGAGTAATGCCTCGTAGGATTATAATGTCGGTTCCTTAACTAAGTTTTGCTTCCTACTTTTATCCATCTATGTAGATATTCTTGTATTGAGAATATTGAGTCCTACTCCTTTATGTTTCTTGAAGGTCTTCCCTTCCTCTCCTCCTTATCGCCTGGTGGTCGATCCCTAAATCCTTCGTTATCCTCAAATTTCCCTTTTTGACCTTCATCCCTTATGTGAGGAATTTAAAATTTTCTTGGATCTCCTTATTCCTATCCATTTTTTAGATGATAATTAATTGTTTTCTCTGAGTCTGTTGGGTCCGTCATCTCTCTATTAGGGACATATACTTTCCTTGAGGTCTTTTCTTTACTAAACTCCTTTTGTTCCTTATCCTTACAATCATTCAATTTTTGTGTAGCCTTATGCCATTTGTCACTGTCACTCTTCTTGTTTATCCTTCTCTGTAATCTTTCAGGTATGTCCTTGTGCATTTCATATAAGTCAACTTCTTTGGGATAACTTCGGGTGTCATTCATTTTTTATATTTTCTTCTCCTCCTTGTGTGAGGCTTATTTTTATCCTTCTCATCGCCTGAGGGGGGTTGTCATTTCATCTTTCGGTCATTAGTTCATTAAGGATTTCCTTCATCCTTCCTCCCATCACTTACCTTTTCCACCTCTCTCCTCTTTGTTGGGTTTACATGTGTGATTCTCATGAAGGCCAGTTCATTAACTGCCTCGTCCTTACTATTCTTCTTTTTCAATTTGTCGAAACCGCCATCTCTTGAGTTCTCTTGTCCTATCGCCCCTCTTTAGAGTGTAGTCATAATTACTTCTCAGTCCTTCCTTCCTCCTTCGATGGGCTCCTAAGTGTTGGATTCTTTTCGTATGTTTTGTACTATGTCCAATTGTTTAGTCGTGACTCCCTTGAGCCATACATACCCTTTCTAGGCTTTCTTCCCTTAATACTTATTTTCCTCTCCTTTCTCTTATGGCTACCGATCCTAGAACCTCTTGATGTCATTTCTCAAGTTTACTTCTTTCTAGGGAAGTCTCGTGGATACAACTTATCTGTCATATTCTTTGTTGTCATTCTTTCAAATTTTCCTTCTTAGAGGCAAACTCAGTTCCTCTTTGTTCTAGAATTTCTTAACACCTGTATGAGGGCTCGCTTAATCCCTTGTCGGTCATTAGGTTTCTTTTTGGTACTAATCCTCTCGCTCCAATTGTACCTCTTGATGCCACCTTCTCCTTTTCCCTTTCCCCAGTTTTATCCTATTCTTTGACCCATAGAAGTATGCTTCCTTTGCAGTCAACCCCTTGTGAGCATACTCTTTTCTTTCCCCATTTCAATTAGGTCCTTTGTCTCTTGTTAGGGCATGTCCTTTCCGGTGACTCCCTTTCTGGGTAGGCTCTTTGTTCCTCCCTAGAATCCTTCTTCCTAGTCTTTTGTCTCGACTTGTTGCCTTGTTACTCTGAGAAGGGAGTTCCTTGTTTCTGTGAGGGACTATTCGAGTTTAGGTTGGCTATCTTAGGGTTGTCAGTTTGTATTAACTAGTGGTAGCATGTAATCTTCCTTCTCGGGTGGCCCTTCTCCACACACTACCCCAGGTACTGATTGGTACATTCCCATCTGTTAATGGTACTCGTCGTTAATAGGGAGACTAACTTTTAAATAGAAAATTTATTAGTCTTTATTCATTCCAAGAGATAGTTTCTTGCCGTACTCAGCTTATTAAAGAAAATTTTCACTTCCTATTCTAGTTCCTTAGGGTCAGAGGTCGGGAGTTAGCCTTCAAATTCTTTTGGGATTTTTAGTCTGAGGGCTTCGATGAACTGGTTGATGTCCATCAATACTCTTGTCGGGTTTTCTTGCTGGGATAGACTTCATGGAACACCTCGAGTTCGTACCTTCCCAGCACCTTAGTTTCCCACTCATAAGTCCACTTAATCCATTGGGTGGCATTAAAGTTGTACTAAGCTGGTGGAGGTGTTCGAAAAACTTTCATAAAGGTTAAGTGGGCATCCCAGTAGTTGTTCTAGGCCTCCCTTCGAGTCGGAGTCCTTTTTGGCCATCACGGGGCTGGAGGGGGTGTCGGGTTCCTTAGGGGAGGTATTGGTTCTTTCCGCCTTGGGAAGGGTATAGTTTCTTCTTGCCTTGGGGAAGGATATGTTATGCGGGCTAGTTCTAACATTGCCCCAAGAAGCTTTCTATAGTCCTCAATGAGGTCTTTTGGCACATTCTTCTCAGATTCAGTAAGCTTTTGGACATCTATCTTGCTGAAGGTAAGAACTATTTTTAAGGTTTCGTGTGTGGGTTTGGTTCGTACAGCGGACTTCATAGGGAGTCTTCTTCCTATAGGGTAATTATGTTTTTGTTAGTTTCAGGGCATAGTATTGATAATACTTTCAAGGGAACATAGCTCTAATTCCACTCAAGTTGTCATGCCCCAACCTAATTTGGTTGGATCCCCATGATTAACCCGCTGCTCCCTTAGTTTAAGAGGGGTTTCCCCTTCTTTTATTCAAGAGGAGTCAAGTATAAATTCAAGTCTTGTTCCCTGGAATAGCATAAATCAATCTATAGCAAACTTAAAAGGAACTTTAAGCATACCTAATGGAGGGTACATCTTCATGCTCTCTTTCATTTTATCTCCATGCTCATGAAAAGGGGTAAAGAGAGGGGATGAGTTTCTACAACTTAGTGAGTGGGTGTTGGGTGGGAATTTTTAAAACATCTTTAGTTTATAAAAACCATGCCAAAGTTATCATTTTCTTTTTAAAAGGATTTTACTCAAATTCAAGTTTTCAAAAGCTTTTCCATTTCCATATTAGGTGTGTTTAGCTCTCTTAGCACATCCCCTTGCCTCAGGAGGCGTTTAGCAAACAAACACACACCCTTCATTAGGAAGGGTACACACATTCACAAGTGCAGCACGTCTACTGCACCTACTTGTGGATCAGAATATCTTTACCATCCACCATGATAGAAGCCCGTCCATTTCTACCCTGAGTCTGAGTGGACATCCCAGACATTTGACCCTTAGACCCAAATGCCACTCCGTGTCTGTATGAGGATGGAGACCTCATCCTGACTCCACCCTGGTCTCATGCACAAGAAGCTCCTAGAGCTTCAAGACTGACTGGCACGACGAGCTTCCTTTATCTCCACCATATCGTTCAGCAGCCCTTAGAACCCATCACTACCCCCTAGGGCGTCTTGATGGTCCCGTACAACAAGTGCATGCACAAACAAGGGGACCAAATTGGAAATTTGAAAAACTTAAGCCCCTTACACAATGTTGGGTAAATTGAGGATCCAAAGAGGATATTGGAAACCTTGGGATTTAATTTGGGGAAAGATTTAACATTAGGGAACTAAAGTTAAGAAAAATGAACTTTAGAAACCTAAGTGTAATAAACCAAGAACTTTTGTCCTAGCAACTAATACGTGAGAAAATGAAGGCCGTCATGTCGAATCCTTATTGATAATGATACCCCAAATTGTGTAGGGACACATGAGACCAGAACACCAGCAAGAAAAGGCTTACATGGACTTAGAAGCAGATTGGGAACGAACGCATCACAGTGAATGGGTGATTGGGATGATGAACATTGCTTTTAATGGATAAAATCTACTTACGGGTTGTGAGTAGGAATAAACAAACATCATATCTGGTTGGTATGATGAGTTTCCTTGAGAAAAGGAGAAAACTACTTACTAGTTGTAAGCAAATCCATCATCACACCCGGTTGGTGTGATGAGATAAAAAGTATTTTTTGTTAGAAGTGTTCTCCCCTGACTGTGTGACAACAGCTTAAATTATTTGGCATAGCTTCTTAACAGGAGCTAGAACAACTCTAATAGGCTAGGGGCCTTGGTTTTTGACCCCATAAAGCTCAAGGCCCAGATTTGAAAAACACATGCATTAGGCCCAAGGCTAGTGGGCACAAGATGAAGCTTGTAAACAAACATGATTAGAAAAAGCCATAAAAACTACTAATTAAAATGGAATTGTTTGTCTAATGCGCCATGGTATCGAGTTAGGACCGACAATGCTCAATGGACTGGCAGCAATGTGTAAGGGCCAGGTTGACGGACGAGCCTAGATAAACATCTCTAGGTCAGGTTTAGTGTCGGGGCCGTTAGCACCAAAGAGAAAGGCTAAGTATATGAAAACTTTTGATTGTGCATGCACTTAAGGATCGGGACCATCAAGACACCCTAAGGGGTAGTGATGGATCCTAAGGGTTGTTGGACGATGGGGGGCAACAAGGGCAGTTTGTCAAGCCAGTCAATCATGAAGCTCTGGAAGCTTCTTGTGCAAGAGACTGGGGTGGGGACAGAATGAGGTCTCCATCCTCATACGGACACAAAGTGGCATTCAGGTCTGAGGGTTAAACGTTTGCGACGTCCACTCAGACTCAGGGTAGAAGTGGATGGACTTCTATTAGGGTGCACAGCAAAGTCATGTTGATCCCCATGTGGGTGTAGTCTAGGGCTGCCCTACGAATGTGTGTACCCTTCCTGATGAATGGCATGTGTTTGTTTGCTAAACACCTCCTAAGGCAAGGGGATGGGCTAAGAAAGCTAAATATACCTAATATGGAAATTGAAAGAGGTTTTGGAAATTTGAGTTTGAGGAAATCCTTTAAAAAGAAAATGTTAACCTTGGCATGGTTTTGATAAACTAAAGATATTTTGAAAACTCACTCCCAACACCCGCTCACTGAGTTGTAGAAACACACCCCCTCCCTTTACCCCTTTCTAGGCAAAAGAGGAAGACCAATCGTAAAGGCCCCTCATAGTTGAACCGTAAATATAGGTTCGAAACTTTTAATATATTCATTTTTGTATAGTGTTATTTCAAGAAAAATAGGAAAAAGGATGACTAACTTCTCGCGGTTTAGAAAGGGGTGAAACCCCTCATAGACCAAAGGGAGTGGTGGGTTGATCACGGGGATCTAACCAAACCGGGTCAAGGCGTGACAACTTGTGTGGTATTAGAGCATGTTTCCTCAAATGCATTAAAAATACTATATAACATAGTAACTAAGAGAAATAAGTTTTAAAATTTATAGATGGCTCCCAAAAGAGGAACCAAGAAAAGTAGAGTTGTAGTCATTGACACGCCTAAGACCCCATCCCATTGGAAACTCCCCTAGAAGCCCAAACAGTTCCACCTAGACTAAGCTCAGAGCATCAGGTTTGGATGGCCCAACCTCTCCCCTGAGATGGACACCAACTCTCGAGCAGAGCCCGAGGAAGTACAATCCCCTCCCCCTCCAACTAACGTTCCTTCTCCAGATGACATCCCCAAATACCTCAAAACCCTTCATCAACTAGGATGTAAGACGTTCCTAAGAGAGAAGGATGCGGAAGCTACTATGGACTGGTCGGCCAGCATCAAGAAACTCATGGGGATAGTTAGAATTTTACCAAAAGATATGGAAATTCTGGCAGAGTTTTTCCTGGAAGCCAGTGGAAAAAGATTGTGGGATAATGCTAGAAGCATGCATACCACCACCCCAACTTGGGAGCAATTCGAGGAGAGGTATAAGGAGGAATACCTAGCTCTGTATCTAATCAATGGGATGAAGCAAGACTTCCTCCGACTCCTACAAGGGCTTAACTCAATCTCGAAGTATGAAACCAAGTTTAACTAGTTAATACCCTTTACTTCCGACCTAGACGAACCTGTAGATATTTGCCAATGATTCATGGATGGTCTTAATATGGACATACGAGACTGGATGGAAGTGCTAGGGTGCCCCATAGATCTGACAGCCATAATCAGTATGGCCCACAAATGTGAGCGTTTGGTGCAAACCTGACGGAAGGGGCAAAGTGGTCCTAAGTGGGGAAATAAGATGGGTTTCCCAAGGAGGAAGGAAGTGCACCCACCACAAAGGGAGGTAATCCCCACCATACTACAAAGGAGCCCTCACTATCCTAAGTGCTAGAGGTACCATGAGGGAGCATGTTCATCTTGTTTTGGTTGTGGACAAGTGGGGCACTTTGCAAGGGAATGCCCCACTCTTAGGGAGAACAAGCAACGAAACACACTTTGACCACACCAAGGGACCCTGAGGACTCCAAGGCAAGACACCACAACCATGACAAGGGTACCAGCTAGGGTATGCAACCTCATCCAAGCCAGAAAAGACCCTAGTACTGTAGCAGGTACTTCCTAAAACCTCCCTAACCAAAATTAAACAAAACCTGCAATTCGATCCTACTTAATAAAGAAATTGGAATTTTTCTTTCTCTAAAAATGTGCATTTATTCGGTTAGGTTACATATAATTATGGGTGAGAAAAGTCTACGCTCTCTTTGACTCAGGAGCAGAGTGATTCTTCATCAAGGAAGATCTAGTTCCAGGTCTTCCAATAGAACATTCTCACACCCTTAGGAGAAGGACTGAATAGGGACAAACAGTTAAAAGGGAGTGAGATTATGATTGGAGGAGTAAAACTAGAGGTGGATTTGATCCTATTACCTCCAAGAGAGGTAGAAATAATACTGTGAATGGATTGGTTAAGTACCCACCAAGCCAAGGTGGACTGTGAAAAGAAAGTGATAACTTTCCACACTCCTAAAACACTCGAACTACATTTTCATGGAGATAGGAGGAAGGGAGAGACACACTTAGTGTCTCATATAAAAGCCAAAAAGATGATGCAGAAGGGTTGCAAGGTTTTTCTCGCAATGGTCATCAACAAGAATTCGAAGGAGAAAGGACCAGGGGGCATCCTAGTGGTGGAACACTACCCAGATGTATTCCCTGAGGAACTACCAGGATTACCCCTAAGTCGACAACTAGAATTTACCATAGAGGTAATCCCTAGAACACATCTCATATCCCAAGCCCCCTATCGCACGGCTCCAGTGGAATTAAAGGAATTAAAGGAGCAGTTGGACAAGTTATTGGAGAAGGGTTTCATATGCCCTAGTGATTCTCCATGGGGTACTACAGTACTATTTGTGAAGAAGAAGGAAGAGAGTATGAGGCTATGTATAGACTATCAGATGTTAAACTGGGTCACTATAAAGAATAAGTACCCCGTTCCATGAATTGACGACTTGTCCGACCAACTAAAGGGGGTGGCCTACTTCCCCTAGATAGACCTCCGATCAGGATACTTCCAGATCAGGATCCAAGAGGGAGATATCCCTAAGACCGACTTTCGGTCCCAATACAGATGCTATGAATTTTGGATGATGCCTTTTGGTATGATAAATGCCCCCACATCCTTTATGGATTTGATGAACCGAGTGTTCCAGCCTCACTTGGACAAGTTCATGATTGTGTTTATAGATGACATACTCATATACTCATGACCTAGACTTGAACACGAGGAACATCTGGTTATCACCTTGGAGACGCTACGAAATAATCAATTATATGCGAAGTTCTCAAAGTGTGAGTTCTAGTTGCAAGAGGTAGGGTTATTAGGGCACATAGTGTCCAAAGATGAAGTCAAGGTGGATCCGACAAAGGTAGAGGCCATATACAATTTGAAGGCACCCAAGAACCCCTCCGAAATACACAGCTTCTCGGGATTAGCAAGGTACTACCGACGGTTTGTATAGGACTTCTCTAAGATAGCAGCCCCTTTGACCCATCTCACAAGGAAGGGAGTGGAGTACAAATGGGACGAAAACTGTGAGAAATCCTTCCAAGAGTTAAAGACCCGTTTAACAACGGCACCCATACTCGCTCTGCTAGACTCAAATGCAAGGGAGTATACACTCTATAGTGACACATCCAGATAAGGACTTGGGCATGTATTAATGCAGCAAGAAAAGATTATCGCCTACACCTCGTGACAACTAAAGATACATGAGAAGAACTACCCTACTCAAGACTTAGAGTTAGTCGCAATAGTGTTCGCCCTCAATATTTGGTGACACTACCTATATGGGGTTAACTGTAGGATATATACAAATCACAAGAGTCTTAAGTACTTCCTAACTCAAAGGGAGTTGAATCTCTACTAGAGGAGATGGCTAGAGTTGGTAAAGGACTACGACCTTGTGATAGAATACCACCTCGGGAAGGCTAATGTGGTGGTAGACGCTCTAAGTTGCAAGTATCAAACCAAGGTGGCATAGATAAAGATGAGCTACTTGCCCTTATAGTAGCAGCTGGGAAGGATGGAAGTGGACCTTGAAGTAGACAAAAAGGAAAGGTGCCTAGTGGCTGACGTAGTAGTAAGACCCATCCTAATGGAGCAAATCAAGGTCCATTAAAAAGGGGACAAGGAACTCTAGCCCTACTTGTATCCGATCAATGAGGGGACAAACCTGAACTACAACCTTCGAGGTGATGGATTGCGGACCTATAGAGGTAGGGTGTGTGTGCCTTTAAGACAAGGAGCTGAAGAGACTAATATTGGAAGAGGCACATAACTATGTATATGCGATGCATCCAGGTAGTATCAAGATGTACCGCACCCTTAAACAAGGTTATTGGTGGAAAAGGATGAAGAGGAATATCGTGGGGTAGAACAAGAGGTCTAAAAGGAAGGGAGAGTTGTAAACCCCGTTACTTTAAGGATAAAAAATCGAGAAAAGAACTGGATGATTCATAAGAGAAAATCGAGCCATTTAATGAACCAAAACCAATAAAGAAGGGGTAAAATGGAAAATTGGAAAATCTCAAGTGAGTCAAAGAGTCATAAAAATCACAGGGAAGAACCATGGAATAAATTGAAAAAGAAAATCGAACCGGTTAAGGATGAACTGGACCTTAACCAGATTGAACCGATTTGAACTATACTTGAACCGATTTATAAATTCATTTTTTTGGTTGCTTAAAATGATCAAATTGGGAAATTCAAGCCACAATTGGATGGGAATTTAATTTAGATGAATTTAGAAATTTTTAGATTTGAGAAAATTGGTCGAATCAGGCCTAAACCGGTCGATTTTCTCCATTGAACCTAGTTGGACCGAACGAGTTTGATCTAGAACGGTGTCATCTTCTTCCTCAAGATGACAACATTGTTCATTAGTCAAAGACTTTCCTTCTTTAATGAAGGAATATTCTCTCCAATTTTGGCATTTTCTAAAGAGGATAAGCTCGACCAATATGGAAAATAGTCAGACAGAGGGTCTTCGAGCTCCCTATATAAAGAGCTTCCCTCCATTCATCCTCCACACACATCAAATCGCCTTTATCTCTCAAGTGCTCCATTTTTCGGTAAAGCTCAAACCATAGCTCCAACTTGGGCACTCTTTTCAGCCTCAGAAGGCAAGGTCGGGTCCTATAGACTCTAGGGGAAGTCAACTACGCGAGAGCAATCTTCCTTCGACCCGAGGACTGCTGGAGAAGCACCGGCGGAATCAAATAGTGAAGCAGCTCCGATAGACTAAAGTAGCCTTATTTTGGCCGAGCTGATTTCGGCCAAATTCAGACCCCTCCGGCCAAACTGAGCCTCCCCAATGTCCCCACAACCCTCACACAACCTCCACCGAGGAGAAAGGTAAGCCAATTTGGCCCTCCTCGGTCATTGCATATCAGTGTTAGAGAGAGAAAGTGTCAAATTTCACTAACAAAATTCACTCTCGTATGGGCTTCAATTGTAGCAATTCTTGATCCTAGAATGATCCTAAGGATGGGAGCTACCTCCCCAGATTGAGAGCTCGAACCATCTCACATCCAACAGTAAACTTTTAAAGCTTTCTCTCTCTAAGCACAGTTTTCCGGTGAAGCTCCGTTTGAGCTCGTTTCGGAATCAAATTCTACAATTCAAAGCTCTATTTGATCGTATGGAAGTGTAGGAAGAGATCCATGCCATCAATTGGAGCAATTAACTACAATTGAACGGCCAATTTGAAGGAATCAAATTCGCTCAAAAAAGGGGGAAAATTTTGGGGAAAATTGGGGATTTCAAAAAATGGAGGGACCCCTATGCTATTTCCCAAAATTGAAGGTTAATTGGCAATGAGAAAGATGTTAGGGGCTAATTGGATTCAAAAGATTTGGGGTTAAATTGCTATTTTTGCATAGTGGAAAAACCGTAATTTTTGGAAAATTGGGGACCAAATTGGAAATTTGGAAAACTTCAGCACCTAACACAATTTTGGGTAAATTGAGGATCTAAAAAGGATATTGGAAACCTTGTGATTTAATTTGAGGGGAAATTTAGTATTAGGGACCCAAAGTCATAAAAATTAACTTTAGGGACCTAAGTGCAATAAACAAAGAACTTTGGGTCTAGTCACTCAAATGTGAGAAAATGAAGGCTGTCATGTCAAATCCTTATTGATAATGATACCCAAATCGTGTAGGGACACGTGAGACTGTAACGCCAGCAAAAAAAGCTCGCGTGGACTTGGAAGTTGACTAGGGACGAACGCATCACAGTCAACGGGTGAGTGAGACTTTTATACATCATACCGGTTGGGATGATGAGCATCATATTTAACCGATAAAAACCATTTACCATTTTTGAGTAGGAATAAACAAACATTGTACACGGTTGGTATGATGAGTTTCCTTAAGGAAAGGAGAAAATCGCCTATCGGTTGCAAGCGAATCCATCATCACACCTGGTTGGTGTGATGAGATAAAAAGTATTTTTTTCAGAAGTGTTCTCCCCTAACTGTGTGACAACTGCTTAAATTATTTAGGAGAACTTCTTGATAGAAACTAGAACAGCTCTAATAGGATAGAGGCCTTGATTTTTGAACTTATAGGGCTCAAGGCCTAGTTTTGAAAAACACGTATTGTGGGCCCTAGGCTAGGGCACAGGTTGAAGCCCATAAACAAACATGGTTAGGAAGAGCCATGAAAACTCATAATTAAAATGGAATTATTTGTGTAATGTGCCATAGTATCGAATCAAGACCGACAATGCTCGATAGACTGGAGGCAGTGCATTAGGGCCAGGTTGACGGACCGGCCTAGACAAACAGTTGTTGGCCGGGTTGAGTGTCGGGGCCATTGGACCGTTGGTACCAAAGAGGATGGCTACGTATATGAAAACTTTTATTTATGCATGCAGTTAAGGATTGGGACCATCAAGATGCCCGAGGGGGTAGTGATGGATCTCAAGAGCTGTTGGACGACATAGGGGGCGATAAGGGCAGTTTGTTGTGTCAGTCAGTCATGAAGCTCTAGGAGCTTCTTGCGCATGAGACCAGGGTGGGGACAGGATGAGGTCTTCATCCTCATACGGACACAAAGTGGCATTCAGGTTTGAGGGTTGGACATTTAGGACGTCCACTCAAACTTAGGGTACCCTGTGAATGTGTGTACCCTTCCTTATCAAGGGTGTGTGTTTGTTTTCTAAGTACCTCCCAATGCAAGGGGATGGGCTAAGAAAGCTAAACTCACCTAATATGGAAATGGAAAAAGGTTTTGGAAATTTGAGTTTGAGGAAATCCTTTAAAAAAGGAAATGCTAACCTTGGCATGGTTTTGATAAACTAAAGATATTTTGAAGACTCAATTCCAACATCCACTTACTAAGTTGTAGAAACTCACCCCCTCCCTTTACCCTTTTTTCAGGCAAAAGAGGAAGACCAACCATAAAGACCCCTCGCAATTGAACCGTAAATATAGGTACGAAAATTTTAATATATTCAGTTTTGTATAATGCTATTCCATGAAAAGTAGGAAAAAGGATGACTAACTCCATGCAGTTTAGTAAGGGGTGAAACCCCTCAAAGACCAAATGGAGTGGTGGGTAGCTCACGGGGATCCGACCAAACTGGGTCAGGGCATGACATACGGGGCTATGAGAACACTTGGTATGAGATAGTGATGGATCCTAAGGGCTGCAAGACAACACAAGTTGCATAAGGGTAGTTTGGCATCTAGTTTGTCGAGGAGCTCGGGGAGCTTCCTGCGCACTAAGACCAAGGCTGTAGGGGAAATGAGGTCTCTTCCCACAAAGCGAACATGAAGTGTGATTTAGGTTTGAGCGTCGGATGAGCAAGATCCACTCAAACTCGGGGTAGAGGTTGTTAACCTCTATCAAGGTGGATGGTAAAGGCACTACAGTCCACAAGTGGAGCGGTTGGGGACCGTTTTGTGAACCTGTGGTCCCTCTTATGATAGGAAGGGCGTGTGATTGTGTGCAAACTCATGAAGGGGTTGAACTGAACGTGAAATGCCATAATCCTGAAAGTTGCCTATTTAAACACATCCCTTAGTTTTCTCCCACTCACTGAGTCATGGAACTGACCCCCTCCCTCTAAACATTTTTTCAGGAAGGAAGAGAATTATGCGAGAGCTTTCCTCCGTTAGAACCTAAAGTAGGTACAAGTTAAATTTCCAATTTTTTGTAATGTCATTTCGGGGAGACATGACATTTGCTATGCCTGACTCTTCCCGATTCCAGGGAGGAATCCCTCCTCGAGTTCCAGGAGAGTGGTGGGTTGATCACAAGGCCCCAACCCAATCGAGTTAGGGCGTGACACGAAGTGTGATTGAGGTTTCAGGGTCGGACGAGCAAGGTCCATTCAAACTCGAGGTAAAGGTTGTTAACCTCTATTAGGGTGGAGAGAAAAAGGTGCTCTAGTCCATAAGTGGAATGGTCGAGGACCGTTCTGTGAACATGTGATCCCATTCTATGATAGAAGGGTGGTTGATGTATGAATGCTATGCAAATGATGGCTAATGAATTAAGTAACAAATTAAAGAAATCAATCATTGTAGAAATTTTCTCTCACTAAGTATATATGTATATACTCATTCCCCTCCTCTCACCCTTTTAGGAAACTTGAAAAGGATCCGGACAAAGGAGACGTAAAGCTCCACAAAAAAGCTCGGCCCCTCAAGGTCTGCTCCCCATCCAAAACATATAATAAGGGAATGAAATTAAGTATATGTGTACCTTCCTTACATCATCAAAGAAGGAATACTAGGATGATGTGTGGAAAGGTGGCGTGTTGATCATAGGACTCCGACCAAATCAGGTTGGGGCGTGACAATGCTCCTATTTGTCGGTCATTGATGATGTGGATATGACCGTTGATAAATGACATGTGTCACACTTTGATTGGTCAACGCTTCCAGGTGCTGATGGAGCAACTATCTAGGAGCACTTCACCACGTGTCGAGCGCTAATTAGTCATGTGCACAAACTGTGTGCTGACCTGGCATGTGGTCTGTTGACCGGTCAGTCAGATTGGGTTCGGTGACCCAAAATAAACAATTGACCGTTTTGGGCCTGATTTGACCAATTTTCTAAAATCTAAAAATTTCTAAATTTTTGTAAAATCATTCTCTATTTATTGGTGATTTTAATATCCCAAATTGACATCTTCAAGTCACCTAGAAAAATGCATCTTTGAACTAGTTCTTCACGGTTCAATCAAGTTCAAGTCTAGTTCACCCTAAATTGATCCAATTTTCACCTACCATTCACTTCATGGTTCTTTTACGTAAAGTTTGGTTTTTTGTTGGCCCTTTGAGGCTTCCTCATTTCCCATTTTGACTTTTATTCACTAATTCTGAACCACTTTGGTTATTAGTTTTCTTTTGAAAATTTCCTGTTTTTTGTTCTGGATTTCTTATTATGAAGAAATAGGGCTTACAACAATGGTATTAGGCTACAACCTCTACCAAATTGGTAGGAGGCTATGACCACAACCATTAGTCTATGTGATCACCATTGCCCAACCCCGAGACATTTTCGATAAATTTGTCCGCTACTAGAGGGGTGAGACCTTCTACCTTCACCAGGTCTATTGCTTATGTGACTCCTGGAGCTCTAAGACATTAGTAGACCAGTGATAGCTTCCTTTATTCCATCATTGCTGACCAATAGCCTTTAGAGCAAACATTACCCCTTACAGGGCATCTCATGGTCTTATATCAAAATCAAACACATGCAATAGTTTTTTGTTTAAGATCTTTCTCTTTTTACCACCAGTCCAACAGGCTGCAACCCGACTCTAGCTCAGTAGTTTAAACACAAATCATCAAATTTATGATATTTTTTATTATGCTCATAAAATAGAAATTGTTTACAGGACTCGGTCTATTTCAATTAGCATTAGGCCCACTGTACGGATTTTTAAAACATATGGCCTTGGGCCCACTAGAACATCATGATTTGTGAATGAGTCAATAGGATTCATACTTCATGCTTTCATTAAAAACATCTCCAAAAATTGGTTTTAAACGATTTTACACAATTGATTGAGAATATTTCTAGAAAAGAGGGTTTTAGCTATCATGTACTAGGAAAGTTACATTTATTAGCTGAACCGAGCATGATGTCAAAAGTCATGCTCACACGAGATCCATGACTTGTTCATCCCAAGTGGATCTTCAAAGTATATGACCGGTATTGCGTACGTTTGTAGGTAAAGGGTTTTTTTTTATCTATATCATTACTAACAATTGAAATCTTCTAAAACTTAAAATTTTATACTTATATCCCTATGGTTTCATTTATTTACAAGTGTCACTAAGTTTATTTTATTTACAAATAAACCCCTAAGTTTACTTTATTTACTATTAGGCTCCTATATTTACTTTATTTATAATGTAATCCTTAGATTTACCTTATTTATAAATAAACTTCTAAATTTTTTTAAATTATAATTAAATTCCTATATTTATTTTAATTGAATATAAATCCTAATTTTTATTTGTATTTACAATAAAATCCCTAAACTCTTCTTATTAAAAATTTAGTCATTATTTCTCAATAATTCTATAAAAATACTCAAATTTTCGAAAATCCCAAATTTTATAAAAAATTGCATTTTGTCCTCGATTCTCAAATGATCAAATTGACATGCTAAACTTCTTTAATTCACATCTAACATACTACTGATCATCTTCTCTAACTTCCTAGGAGCATTTCAAGGGTTAAATCATCCAATTTGGCTTAGAATTTAGTTTAAACAAAACTTTGCCGAGAAATATTTCTAGAGAGAGAAAGATTCAATTTCTTATCGGTGAGGGTACAGTTGTCAGAGTTCTTGGTATGGGACGATATCTCTCTATGAGTGGAACCTCCCAAGAACAAATTGCATGTAATTGATGGCCTAAGCAAGGAGAATTTGATTATATAATTTTTAACAAAATTTGTTCTATAAATTTATTGTTTTGGCAAAGTGCGATGGTAAAAGCTTAACACTAGGACTCACGAAGGACAGGCCTTGGTCATTGATGGTTAGAAGATGGTTGGCTTGGTCATAGGAGGTATGGGGGTGTCCCAATTTTAGCCTAAAGTAATCTAATCGTAGACGGTTGTCGGAGTGGTCGTATTGTGTGGTCTCCCATGTGCTTCTTCGATGATCTTCAAGCTAAATGGAGTATGTGGTTGGATAGAGAACTCCCTCAACAATCCAAGGAAACCAATTTCATGTTTGGAGGTGGAGAAAAAGGTCGATGATGGAGCTCTAATTCAGGGATAATCATAATTTGGAGTAGTTTAGGTTCTCTAAGTTTTGGAGATGTGGAGATGATAAATAGAGGAGAGCTCTTTATATAGGGAGCTTAGGAAATGAAGGTTCTATTCGTTCCACCATTGGTCATCCAATAACACTTCAATTTAAGGCCTTGTCAGAGTGATTTATGGCTCACCAATGTTAAGGCAACCTTTCCTCTCCTCGTCCATTCAAAATTTTGAAGTTAGAAGATGATATTGTTCATGTACGTGTGAGCTTTGCACATGTGAGTTGTCACGTGATTCACTATGATTGTTTGGTATTGTTGACACAACATCCTACTTAGTGTCTGAATCACCCTTTGACCCATTAACTAGCCATGTGGTGACCTCCTATTGGTTATTCTATCCAACATGGCAATTGACCAAATCTGACCGTTAGATGAACATTGTTGACTTTGCAACGTGGCGTTCTCTAATTGGTTTATTTAAATATATCAGCTTTCCCACCTGGCACATTGTTCCATTGCCATATGTCCTCTTTTGGTTGGCTATAACCATCCGACATAGTTTTGCCACATATCAATCAATGATTAGTTGGTCCTTTCCGAACATCTTAGTTGACTGCTAACCTGGCACACATTTCATGTGTCACCCTCTCATTGGACAGTCCGCCTGATGGGGATTTCCTTTAGTTGACCGCTGACAAAGGACACGTGTCACGCTCCCATTGTCAATTCCTGATAACGTGGAATTTCCTTAGTTGACCGTTGATGAAAGACACGTGTCACACTTTGATTGGTCAGCACTTCTAGACGGTAACATAGCTGCTAATGGGGTGTGCTTCACCACTGGTGGTGCGTTGATTGATCGCACACGCTAATGAGGAGCTGACCTAGTAGTCGGTCTGTTAACCCCACTTCACCATTTACTAGTTCAATTGGACCAAATTGGACGACCAGAAATAAAAAATCAACCCGTTCAAACCCAATTCGACCGGTTATCCAAATATAAAAATTTCTAAATTCATTTTCTACATTGTAGTGACTTCAATTTTCCAATTTGACATTTTTAAGTCACCTTGAAAAATAAATCTTTGAATTGGTTCTTTTTGGTTCAATTCAATTTAATCCAATTTGGTCCAAGTTCACCCTGAACAGGTTCGATTCTCACTCCCAATTTGCAATTGGATTATTTTGCTTGACCTTTGAAACTTCAATCATCACTCAGGTTTACTTCAGATCTTATTTTGATTTCTTTTTAGAATTATTATTTGTTTTGATTCATAGTTTTTTTTTTAAATATTCAGGTTCTCCTTTTCAGGTTTGAATTGGTTCTTTTCGATTCAATTCGGTTTAATTCAGTTCGGTCCTAGTTCACCCTAAACTTGTTCAGTTCTCACTCCCAATTTTCAATTCAATTATTTTACATGACATTTGAAAATTCAATCATCACTCGGGTTTTCTTCAAATCTTATTTTGATTTCTTTTCACAATCCTTGTTCGTTATAATTCACAGTATTATCTTTTGAAATATTTAGGTTCTTCATTTCGGGTTTCTCATTTTGAGAAAATAGGGTTTACCCGAACTCAACCCAAACCTATGTGAATGGGAAAATTGAGTTTTGATTTGGGTCCATCTAGAACCAAATCTAAGCATACATGAGTTCAGGTCCGTGCGGACTAAGACAAACCCGACCCGAGTAGACCCGAACTCAGGTCTGTGCGACTAGACCTGAACTCAACTTGAGCTTAGGTGAAGGGCGAGTCTCACATCGGGTCTCGAGTCTAGCTATCACCCCTAGTCTGAAATGAACCTAATTGAGAACATGTAGGTGCTATATAACCATTATGGTCATAAAATTGGCAATTTGGGATGGATTGATGAGAGGAGTAAAGTGTAGTAGACTTATGTAAAATGATCCATGAGGATAGTCCACAAATGAAAGGCCTAGTCGATCTTGAGCATGAAGGGAAGGCTCGAAGCCCACTTTCATGGGCTAGCTAGTAGCCAGTATAAAAGCCTCCTCTAGAGCCAAAATGTGCCATTTTAGATTTGCCAAAATTTCCTCCGGAAGGTCATCAATGATAATTTGTAAATTTGGGGTCGATCTTCAAAAAATCTAAGGTTTTGTCCTTGATTATTTCTCTGATGTCCTATTCGGCTGCTAATGTGGCATACTTGCCATGTGTCAGCTCCTTATTGGCCAGTCTAGCTGATGAGCCTTCTCCTTAGTTGACCGCTGACTTAATACACGTGTTGTGCTCCTATTTGTTGGTCAGATAACGTGGATTTGACCATTGACCAAGGACATGTGTCACACTCTCATTAGTTGGCGATTAAAGGCACTGATTTAGCGGCTGGCTAGGCACGCTTCACACCGTGCCACGTGCTGCCTAGGTGCTGACCTAGCAGGTGGTCCGTTGACCAATTCAACTATTGACCGATTCGGTCAGACTGGGTTCAGTGACCTAAAATAAAAATTGGTTAGTTCAGGCTCGATTCGACCAATTTTCTAAAATCTAATCATTTTTAAATTTGACTAAAAACATTATCTATCTAATGATGACTTCAATTTTCCAAATTGACATCTTAAGTCACCTAGAAAAATGTATCTTTGAACTAGTTATTCACGGTTCAATCTGGTTCACCCAGAATTAGTCTAGTTTTCACCATTCATTCACTTCATGGTTCTTTTCTGTAAAGTTTGTGTCTTTTTTGGCCTCTTAGGGCTTCCCGATTTCCCATTTTGACTTTTATTCACTAATTGTGGACCATTTTGATCCTTAATTTTCTGTTTCAGCTTTGTTATTATGAAAAAACAAGCTTACAACCTTGTTTCCAGGCTACAACCTTTACCACATTGGTACGAAGCTATGACCTTGACTGTTAGTTTGTGTGAGCACCATTTCCCAACCCCTAGACATTTTTGATGAATTTGTTCGCTATTAGAGGAACAAGACCTTCCACCTTTGCCAGGTCTATTTCTCAGGGGACTCTTAGAGCCCAAAGACATAGTAGACCAGTGATAGCTTCCCTTGTTCCATCCTTGTTTGTCATTAGCCCTTAGAACCAACAATACCCATTATTAGGCATCTCATGGTTTGGTATCTCAAACACATGCAATATTTTTTTGTTTAAGACCTTTCGCTTTGTACCACCGGTCCAATGGGCTGCAACCCGACTCTAGCTCTGTAGTTTAAAGACAAATCATCAAATTTATGATATCTTTTATTAGTCTCATAAATTAGAAATTTTTAACAGGATTAGGCCTGTTTCAATTGTCCTTGGCCCCACTATAAAAAATTTCAAAACATATGGCCTTGTGCCCACTTGAACATCATGATTCTTGAATGAGTTAATAGGATTCATACTTCAGGTTTTCATAAAAAAAAACATCTCCCAAAATTGGTATAAATTAGTTTTACACAGTTAAGGAAGAATATTTTTAAAAAGCAGGGTTTTAGCTTTCATGTATTAAGAAAGATACGTTTATCAACCCAACCCAGCATGATGACAGAAATCATACTCACCCGAGATTCGTCACTTGTTCGTCACAAATGGATTTTCGAAGTTTATGACTGGTATTGCGTACATGCGTAAGGGGTTTTTTTATCTATATTATTACGAACAATTTAAATTTTATAAAACTTAAAATTTTATACTTAGATTCTTATGGTTTCATTTAATTACATGAGTCCCAAATTTTATTTTATTTACGAATAAACCCCTAATTTACTTTATTTTCCATTAGGCTCCTATATTTACTTTATTAATAATGTAATCCTTAAATTTACCTTATTTGTAAATAAACTTCTAAATTTTATTAATTTATAATTAAATTCCTATATTTATTTTAATTTCAAATAAATCCCAATTTTTATTTTTATTTAAAATTAAATCCATAAACTCTCCATATTTACAATTTGGCTTAGAATTTAGCTTAAACAAAACTTTGCCGAAAATATTTTATAAAGAGAGAGAGCTTTGATTTCTTTCCTACGAAGGTATTAGTTGTCAGAACTCTTAGTATGGAAAGCTAGCTCTCTTTGATGAGATCCTCCCAAGATCAAATTGCACCTAAATTGATGGCCTAAGTAAGGAGAATTCAATTTTATAACTTTTAACACAATTTGTTCTATAAATTTACTGTTTCGGCAAAGTGCGACTGTAAAGGCTTGCCACTAGGACTCAAGGAGGATGGGGCTTGGTTGTGGATGGTTGGAGGATGGTTGGCTTAATTACATGAGGTTTGAGGGAGTTCCAAATTTAGCTCGAAGTAATCTAATCGTAGTCTGTCATTGGAGCGGTGGTAATGTGTGGTCTCACCTGTGCTTCTTCGATGATACTCGAGCTGAATGGAGTATATGGTTGGATGGAGAACTTCCTCAGCAATCCAAGGAACCCAATTTCACATTTGGAGGTGGAGAAAATGGTTGATGTCCAAGCTCTAGTCCAGGAATGGTCAAAATTTGGAGTAGTTTAGGTTCTCTAAGCTTTGGAGATGATAAATAGAGGTGAGCCCTTTATATAGGGAGCTCGGGAACTGAAGGTTCTATTCGTTCCACCATCAGTAATCCATTAACTCTCTGATTTGGGGCCTTGTTGGAGTGATTTATGGCTCGTAAAATTTAAGTTGGCCTTCCCTCTCCTCATTCATTCAAAAGTTTGAAGGTAGAAGACAACATTGTATGTGTACGTGTGAGTTGTCACGTGACATGTCTGGTATTGCTGACACAACATCCTACTCAGTGTCTAAGTCACCCTTTGACCCATTAACTAGCCATGTGGTGACCTCATGTTGATCATTCTATCCAACATGGTAGTTGACTGAATCTGACTGTCAAATGACCGTTGTTAACTTTGCAACATAGCATCCTCTGATTGGTTGATTTAAATACATCGGCTTTCCTACTTGACACATTGTTCCATTGCCACATGTCCTCTTTTAGTTGGCTATAGCCATCCGACATGGCTTTGCCACATGTCGATCAATGATTGGTTGGCCATTCTTGATCATCTTAGATGGCTGCTAACTTGGCACACTTTTCATGTGTCACCCTCTCATTGGTCAATTCGCCTAACAGGGATTCCCTTTAGTTGACCGATAACTAAGGACACATGTCACACTCCCATTGGTCAATTTCTGATGACGTGGAATTTATTTATTTGACCATTGATGAAAGACATGTGTCATGCTCTGATTGGTCAACGCTTCTAGACGAGGACATAGCGCCTGACTGGTCGCATTTCACCATCAGTCGTGCGTTGATTGGTCATGCACACTAACGAGGAGCTCACTTGGTAGTTAGTTCGTTAACCTGGCTGGACCATTGACTAGTTCAATTGGATCGGGTTCGGCTACCCGAAATAAAAAATCAGCCGGTTTAAACCCGATTCAACCGGTTTTCTAAAATTTAATAATTTCTAAATTCATTTTCTACATGGTGGTTATTTCAATTTTCTAATTTGACATTTTTAAATCACTCCAAAAAATGAATATTTGAATTGGTTCTTTCTGGTTCAATTCAGTTTTATTCAGTTTGGTCCTAGTTCACCCTGAATTGGTTCAATTCTCAATCCCAATTTCAATTGGATTGTTTTGCTTGACCTTTGAAACTTCAATCATCACTCGAGTTTACTTCAGATCTTATTTTCATTTCTTTTCAGAATCCTGGTTCATTTTGATTCATAGTTTTTTGTTCGAAATATTTACATTCTCCATTTTGGGTTTGAACTGGTTCTTTTTTGTTCTTTCAAGTTCAATTCGGTTTAATCAAGTTCGGTCCTAGTTCACCCTGAACTGGTTCGGTTCTAACTCCCAATTTTCAATTGGATTATTTTGCTTGACCTTTGAAACTTCAATCATCACTTGGATTTACTTTAGATCTTGTTTTGATTTCTTTTCACAATTTTGGTTTGTTTTAATTCATTGTAAATCCTGTGCTTTGGAGTTAAGGAAAACCGAGAAAAAAATCGGTTAAACTGAGTGAGAAAACTAAACCGGTTGATAAAACACAATCATAGAGAACAATTTGGGAAATTGACAACTATCAAGTGACCCAAAAGGTCATAAAATCCTTAGAATGTGACCATAGAACAATCTGGGAAAGAAAACCAGATGGTTTAGGTGAACAAGATCTGAACTGGATTGAATCAGTTTGGACCAATTTGAACCACCATTGAACCAGATGCTAAATTCATTTGTCTAGGTGGCTTAGAAAATTCAATTTGGAGAATTGCATTCACCATTTGATAAAATATGAATTTAGATGAATTTACAAATTTTTAATTTTAAAAAACTTGGTCGAATCGAGCCTAAACCAGTCCGATTAAGCGTTGATCCTGGTTCGGACCAATCCGGTCTGGTTCGAAACAGTGTCATCTTCTTCCTTCAGATGACAACACTGTTCACTCGCAGGAAAATCAAGCAGTACCGGCGAATAGGAAATGTTTTCATTTAGTACGTTTCACGCTATAAATGACTGTCATTAAGGTGCCGACCAGATGGTCGGAGAGACTCCTAGCTCCCAATATAAAGAGCCCCTCTACATTCATCCTTTACACACCTAAAAATCTCACTCTCTCTCAACTACTTAGCTTTCCAAAGAAGCTCAAACCAGAGCTCTAACATAGGATCTTTTTTGAGCCAAAGAAGGTGTGGTCGAGTTCCTTAGACTCGGGGAGAAGATAGCTACACGATGATAGTCTCAAAATGCTTCCAGGTCGCCGAAGAAGCGTCGGCATGATCGAACATTGAAGCAGCTCTGATGAACCAAAGCTGCCCTGTTTCTATCAAGCTGAAATCAGCCAATTAGAGCCCTACTCGAGTCAAACCAAGCTCTCCCAACTCTTCCTCAACCCTACTATGACCGAATTAGAGTGCAAAGGTAAGTCAATTTGGCTCCCCTCTTTTAATTTTGATTAGTGCTAGAGAGAGAACTAGTAAATCTTTATTGACCAAATTCTCCCTCAATTCGACATGAATTGAGGTGATTCTTTATTCTATGAGTAACCTTAGCACGAGAGCTATCTGCCTAGATTGAAAGCTCATACCGTCGTGCCCCCAACAATAAGCTTTTGAAGTTTTCTCTCTCTACATTCAATTTTCTAGTGAAACTAGGTTTGAGCTCGTTTTGGCATCAATTCATGCGATTCAAAGTGCAATTGAATCATATGGAGGTGTAGGAGCCTAAATATAACTTCAATTTCAACAATTAACCTCGTTTGATCGGTCGATTTGATGAAATTAAATTTGGCCAAGTTGAAATGTTTAAATTGAGGGGAAAATTAGGAATATTTTAGGGATTTCAAAAATTCGAGGGACTAAAGTGTAATTTCCTAACATTGAGGGCCAATTAGGCATGGTAAAGATGTTGGAGGACAAATTGGTCAATTTTTGGAATTTTTTGGTTGAATTTACTATTTTTGTAAAGTAGGGGTAAAATGGTAATTTTGAAAAAAGTGGTGAATAAATTGGGAATTTGGGAAATTGGAACCCCTTTATGTAATTTTGAATAAATTTAGGTGTTAAAATAAATTTTTGAAGTTTCAAAACTCAATTTGGGGAAAAATTAACATTAAAGAAAAAGAACTTCAGGGACATAATTATAATTAATTGAAAAGTTATGTATTTTATTCATTCGTGATTAATGAAGGCTATCAAGCCAAATTATAATGAACAAAGATGTTGATATTATCTAGGAACGCGAAGTATTGGGAATGCCAGCTAAGACAAAGTTCGCAAGGAGATGAAAGCCGATTAAGAAGGGTTCACGACATTCACGGGTGAGGGGAATTATTACATCATACTTGTTGGGATGATGAGCACCTCAGAAATGAAAACCCACTATTAAGTATAATTTTAAACATCACATTGGGATGGAGTATTATGGAAATTAAGCAAAAAAAATACTTAGCTATTGTAAGTAGATCATACTCGGTTGGTATGATGAACTTCTTAGAATGAAGTAGAAAACCCGTTCATCAATTATGAGCGGAGATGTCCACATACCCAGTTGGTGTGATGGGTAGCAGAAAGATTATTTTTGTTAGAAGTTCTCTCCCCTGACTGTGTGCCACTGCTTAAAATTTTTGAGAGAGCTTTTTTATGGGAGCTCGAATAGCTCAGATAAGACGGAGGCTTCAATTTTGGAAATTTTAGAGCTAATATGCCTAATTTTGAAAATCTCGTACACTGGGCCTAAGGCTAGTTGGCACGAGCAGGGGCTTGTAAATAAACATGAGTTTAAACCATGAAAATTTTAAATGAATGATGTGTCTAGCCATGGTACCAAGTTAGGAGCAACATACTCGATGGACTAGTGGCAGTGCGACAAGATAGGTCGACGAACTAGTCAAGACAAACACTTGCAGGTCGAGTTGAGAGTCGGGGCTGTTGGACTAGTGGCACCAAAGATTAAATGCTTATGAGGAAAAATATTGTTTTGTGCATGCATTGAGGTACAGGACCTTCAAGACACCCAAGAGGGTTAGTGATGCATCTTAGGGGCTACTAGACGACATGGTGGAGATATGGGTAGTTTTTTGTGCTAGCAGTTAGGGAAACTCAACGTAGCTTCATGTGCATGAGACCGGGGTGGGGTTAGGATGAGGTCTATGTCCTCATATGAACACAGAGTTTTTTTTATGGGATTGAGGGTCAGTTATCACCTACATCCACTTATTCTCATGGTAGAAGTGGATGGGCTTCTATCTAGGTGGCCAGTAAAGTCACTTCGATGCCACAAGTGAGAGAAGTGGACGTGCTGCCCTGCGAATTTGTGTTCCCTTCATGATGAAGAGTATGTGTTGGTTGATAAACACACCATTTGTATAATGAGAAATGGCTATGAAAAACAATGATTTTGATAATGAAATATCTTAAAGGAAATAAGGAGCTTGGCACACTCCAATTCAAACTATTTTATTGAAATTTTATTTTTAAAACACTCATTCACTGAGTTGTAGAAACTCACCCAATCTTTTTATCCCTTTTCAGAAAATAGTGAAAATGACCAAGGATAATACTAGGCCTTACCCTTTGTCAGGTATGCTTAATTATTTCAAGTTGCATTTTTATTGATATATGTTATTCCAGTGAACAAGGTTGAGATTATGTCTGGCTCCTCTTGAGTTAAAAAAGGGGGAAACCCATCTCGAACCAGGAGAGCAGCGGGTTGTTCATGGGGATCTGACCAAATTGGGTCAGGGCGTGACAACTTGAGTGGTATCAGAACTAAGTTCCCTTGAAACATTATCAATATTATGCACTAACATTAATCCAACTTTAACTCTCATGTAGGAAGGAGAATCCCTAGGAAATTTGCTATGAAATTCAATCCTCCATCCATAACCCTGAAAAAGACACCTACCCCAAAGGAGGCAGTCATTCAAAGATTCTTAAAAAGCGAGAAAAGAGTACCTAAGGACATGGTGGAAGATTATCGTAAACTAGTGGGAGTCTTATTAGAACCAGAAGGCATCATATACCCTCCTCCAAGAAAAGAGAAACCTATACCTCCTCCTAGGAGCCTCACCCCTCCTCCAGCCCCACAACAACCGGAGAGGAATCCAACCAAGAAGGAGGCATGGGAAAATTACTGGGATGTGTATTCCACCTTCATTAAAGTCCACCAAGTACACCACCCACTCAGTCCAGCTTTAATCCCTCGCAATGGACAAAGTGGACATATGAGTATGAGGTAGAGGTATTAAGGCGGTACGGATTGGAGGCCATACATGAAATTGTTCCCATAAGGGAATACGAACGGACTCCAACTAGTTCCTTAGATCCATCTGATCATAAGTTCCACAACCATTCTAAAGCTAGCTCTCGGCCTATGACCCTAAGGGATTAGGGGGTAGAAAACTTCTCTAATAAGCCAAGTATGGCAAGAAAATGTTTCTTGAATGAAAGTTAATTTTTCTTGATAAAAATTTTGAGTCTCCTTGATAAATTAAAAAAAAAAAAAAGAGCATCACCTAAGGAAGGAAAATGGGTCATTTCTAGTTAACATCAACCTTTAAGATTTTTCCTCAAAGGTACAATAAAATTTTGCAAAGAAGAGACTCTCAAAGTTCACCCGAGGGAGATGAATAAGGGAAAAGAGCATCAAAAAGCATGGAACTAGTAAGAGTCTAAGGGTTAAGGAAAGACTTAAAGAAGGAAAACAAGAGGGATTAGACTATCCCAAGGAAAACCAAAAGAATGAAGGTTGACTGAAAGAAAGTAAGAATGAAACGGGAGCACTAAAGAGGTTAAGTCAAATGAGATAACACAAGGAGAAAAGGGGAAAAGAAAATAAGTATGATAGGAAGAGAATCCCAGGAATAATACCTTCTTGGAAAGAGTTAGGATACAAGTTATTAGGAACTCCATGAAAATAAGGGGACTTATTGAAAGAAGGATATGGAACAAGAAAGGAGGAATCCAGAGGGAACAACCATAAAAGGTCCATAAGTATAAGAATAGAATAAAAGAACTTTCAAGGAACAGTAGGGAGATTGATCGTAAAAGTCTCAGAACAGAAGATCCTAGAAGAAGGGTGAGAATAGGAAGTGGGATCGCAGAAGGAGAAAGTTCCAAGCTAAAGTAATCAACAGAGGAAATATCGTAAACTGTAACTGAAATAAGGCCCTCATTAAAAAGGTATAAGTGACTAAGTAAGTGTCTAGAAAGGCTAAGTGGGATCTACTTGCAAGGAAGCATGGAAACCAAATAGAGATTTTAGATGGACCTAGTTGAAGGAAATAACCCATAATAACCCAATCATCTAGAAGAAATAAACTACACTCTAAGAAGAAATGGGGAGTAGTAAGGACTACACCTTAAACAAGGCAAAGGGATGGATAACAAGGACATGAAGATTTGAGAGACAGCCATCTCAAAACAATTAAACTAAGAGGATAATATGGTTGGGAGCAGTTAATGAATTGACCTTGGGAAAGTCACAATTCTAGTAAAGAAGGAAAGGATGAAAAGACCAAAACTATGAGAAATAAGAGAAGAGGAAAGCCTTAAAGAGATCAATATCTATGACCAGAGTAATGACTTGAAAGCTATGAAATGTTAAATAGACTTTCTACAAGATGAATGAGAGATTTTGGAACAAAGGGGATGTGAACTCCACCGCAAAGGAATAGATGAGTACTGTGAGCAAGTGAGAATGAGGTGAATTAGATGAGAAGTGCTTGTAGGATCTCAAGGGTAAAGGTAATCAAAAGAAGGTGGCGTCAAGGAATTTCATTTAAGGTTAGATATTCATAATGCTAAAACTAGATGGAAATTTCGGGAGAAAAGAAGTGTAAAACTTACCAAGGAAGGGAACCTTGGAAAAACATAAGTGTTCCAATTAGGAGGAAATGGAACCAATGAAATTGGAAAGAAGATAAGCTCCTCAAATACAAGCTGTTGGAGATGAAAGGATCAAGTGCAAAGAGAAAGAAATTGTGAAGCTCCGAGGGATAAGTTAAAACCCAAGTAACGGGTAAGTAGGAAGACTACATCAAAAGATGCCAATCTTTTGATGCAGGAAGGATTGGGTATTTTGGAACTCCCAATCCTAAAATGTTAATGATCTTGGAATGGAGAAATAGTGCTTTACGGAATGAAGGATGTGAATTTAAGGATATGACCATAAACCTTCCCATGAGATATGTTTAGCTAAAGTAAGCTCCATGGAATGAGAAAGTGATGTGAATGAAAAAAATATTAAGTATGTGATGTAAGTGATAAACGGAAATAACTAAGAATGTTATAGGTCTATAAACTACAAATTATATCAATGAAGGTTCATTCCAGTACAAAGCATGTGGAATAAGTTTTAGGGATAAAACTCCTAAAAGGAGGGGAGATTTGTAAACCATGCCCTTTAAAGTTAAAGAAAATCGAGAAAAGAACCAGTCAAACCAAGTGAGAAAACTGAATCGGTTCACAAAACCTGATCACAGAGAATGGGCAAATTGGGAAATTGACAACTCTCAAGTGACCCAAATGGTCATAAAAACCTTGGAAAGTGACCTTAAGACAATTTGGGAAAGAAAACCAGACTGGATTAGGTGAACCAAATCTGAAACGGATTGAATTGGTTTGAACCACTACTCAACCAGATGCTAAATTCATTTTTCTAGGTGGCATAGAAAATTCAAATTAGAAAATTAAGGCCACCATTTGATAGAGAATGAATTTACAAATTTTTAATTTTGAAAAACTTTATCAAATTGGGCTTGAACCAGTCGGTTTAAGTGTTGAACCCGGTTAGGACCGGCCCAGTCTAGTGTCATCTTCTTCCTTTAGATGACAGCACTGTTCACTTATCGGAAAATCGAGCAGCACTAAAGAAGTGGAAACATTTCCATTCAGTACATTTCATGCCATCAATGACTACCATTAAGGTGCCAAACGGACGGCCGGAGAGTCCCCGAGCTCCCTATATAAAGAGCCCCTCTCCATTCATCCTCCATACACCAGAAAATCTCACTCTCTCTCAACTACTTAGTTTTTCAACAAAGCTCAAACCAAAGCACTAACATAGGGTCTTTTCTGAGCCGAAGAAGGCATGGTCGGGTTCCTTAGACTTAGGGAGAAGTCAGCTACACGGTGTTAGTCTCCAATTGCTCTGAGGGTTACTGGAGAAGCACCAGCGTGATTGAATAGTGAAGCCGCTCCGGCAGACCAAAGCTGCCATGTTTCTGTTGAGCTGAAATCAGCCAATTTGAGCCCTTTTCATGCCAAACCAAGCTCTCCCAACACTTCCTTAGCCCTCCTACGATCGAATTAGAGCAGAAAAGTAAGCCAATTTGGCCCCCCTTTATGAATTTCGATCTGTGCTAGAGAGAGAATTGGCAAATTTTTACTGACCAAATTCTTCCTCAATTTGACATGAATTGACATGATTCTTGATTCTAGGAGGAACCTCAGGACGAGATCTATCTGCCCAGATCGAAAGCTCGGACTGTCGCAACCCAGACGGTTAGCTTTCGAAACTTTCTCTATCGACGTTCAGTTTTTTGACCAAACTCCGTTTGAACTCGTTCCAGCATTAATTAATGTGATTCAACGTGAAATTTAATCATATGTAGGTGTAGTAACTTAAATCTAACTTCAATTTCAACAATTAACCTTGTTTGATCGAACAATTTGATGAAATAAAATTCGATCAAGTTGAAAGGTTTAAAATGGGGGGAAAATTGGGAAAATTTTGAGGATTTCAAAAATTTGAGGACTAAAGTGCAATTTCCTAAAATTAATGGCCAATTGATCATGGTAAAGATATTGGAGGACCAATTAGTCAATTTTTGGAATTTTTGGGGTGAAATTTACTATTTTTGTAAAGTATGAGCAAAATGGTAATTTTGGAAAATTTGGGAATTTGGGAAACTTGAACCCCTTTATGTAATTTTGAATAAATTGATGTATCAAAGTAATTTTTTTAAGTTTCAGGACTCAATTTGTGGAAAAATCGGCATTAGGTACCTAAAGTTAAAGAAAAAGAACTTTAGGGACCTAATTGCAATTAATTGAAAAGTTGGGTATTTTATTCATTCGCGATGAATGAAGGGTATCAAACAAAAGGATAATGAACAAGGATGTTCATATCGTGTAGGAACGCAAAGTATCAGGAACGCCAACTAAGACAAAGTTCACGAATAGGCAAAAGTCGGTTAAGAAGGGTTCACGACATTTACAGGTGAGTAGGATTATTACATCATACCCGGTTGGGATGATGAGCATCTCAGAAATGAAAACCCACTACTAAGTGTAATTTTAAGCATCACGCCGGGATGGAGTGATGTAAAAATTATGCGAAAAAACTAATTACTAGATGTAAGTATATCATACCTAGTTGGTATGATAAACTTCCTAGAAGGAAGTAGAAAACTCATTCATCGATTATTAGCGGAGATGTCCTCATACTTGATTGGTGTGATGGATAGCAGAAAGATTATTTTTGTCGAAAGTGCTCTCCCCTAATTGTGTACCACTGCTTAAACTTTTTGGAAGACATTATTGACATGAGTTCGAATAGCTTAGATAGGCTAGAGGCCTCGGTTTTGGAAATTTGGGGGCTAATATGCCTGATTTTGAAAATCTCGTACAATGGGCCCAAGGCTAGTTGGCACGAGCAAGAGCTCGTAAATAAACATGAGTTTAAGCCATGAAAATTTTAAAGGAATGATGTGTTTGGCCATGGTATCAAGTCAGGACCGTCATACTCGATGGACTGGTGGTAGTGCGACAAGACAAGTCAACGAACTAGTTGAGACAAACAACTGTAGATTGAGTTGAGAGTCGGGGTTGTTGGACTAGTGGCACCAAATATTAAATAGCTTATAAGGAAAACTGTTGTTTTGTGCATGCACTGAGGTACGGGACCTTCAAGATGCCCGAGAGGGGTAGTGATGCGTCCTAGGGACTACTGGACAACATGGTGGAGATAAGGGCAATTTGTTGTGTCAGTAGTCAGGGAAGATCGACCTAGCTTCATGCACATGAGACCCGTATGGGATCAAGATGAGGTTTATATACTCATACGGACACAGAGTTTCTTTACAGGATTGAGGGTCGGATGTCGCGTACATCTACTCATTCTCAAGGTAGAAGTCGACGGACTTCTATCTAGGTGGCCGGTAAAGTCGCTTCGATTCCACAAGTGGGTATAGTGGACGTGCTTTCCTATGAATGTTTGTTCCCTTCATGATGAAGGGCATGCGTTGGTTGATAAACACACCGCTTGTATAATGAGAAATAACTATGTAAAACCGTGATTTTGAGAATGAAATATCTTAAAGGAAATAAGGAGTTTAGCATAATCCAATTCAAACTATTTTATTAAAAGTTTATTTTTAAAATACCCATTCATTGAGTTGTAATAACTCATCTAACATTTTTATCCATTTTTAGTAAATAGAGAAAATGACTAGGGATAACACAAGATCTTACCCTTTGTCAGGTATACTTAATTATTTTAAGTTACATTTTAATTGATATATGTTATTCCAGGAAACAAGGTTGAGATTACGTTTGGCTCCTCTTGAGTTAAAGAAGGGGGAAACTCCTCCCGAACTAGGAGAGCGGCAGGTTGTTCACGGGGATCTGACCAATTCCGGTCGGGGCGTGACATTCATAGTTTTCTTTTTCAAAATATTCAAGTTCTTCATTCTAGGTTTCTCATTTTGAGAAAATAGGGTTTACCCAAACTCAACCCAAACCTATGTGAATGGGAAAAATCAAGTTTTTGTTTGGGTTCATCTAGACCCAAATCTTTAGCATACTCGAGTTCGGGTCCATGCATACTATGACAAACCTGACCCAAGAAGACCTGAACTCGGGTCTGTGTGACTGGACTTGGACTTGACCTTAGTTCAAGTCAAGCACGAGTGTCACATCTTGTCTCGAGTCCAGCTATCAACCCTAGTCTGAAATGAACCTAATTGATAACATGTAGGGGCTATATAACCATTATGGCCATACAATTGACAATTTAGGTTGGATTGATGAGAGGACTAAAGTCTAGTAGACTTATGTAGAATGAGCCATGAGGATGGTCTACATATTAAAGACCTAGTTGATCTAGAGCATGAAGGGAAGGCTCCAAGCCCACTTATGTAGGCTAGCTAGCTGCCAGTATAAAAGCATCATCTAGAGCCGAAATGCACCATTTTAGATTTTCCAAAATTTCCTCTGCGAAGTCATCATTGATGCTTTGTAAGTTTGGGGTCGATCTTCAAAAAATCAAGGGTTTCACCCCTACACACCGACGAGCGTAAAGTTATTCCGAGAGGTAGGGTCAGCAAAAGAACTTTTGGGTAAAGATCGACAACAACAATAGAATATTTGAAGCTAAAGCTGCCTTCGAGACTAGCGCAGGGAGCTCATTGGTTCGCCGATCCATACAGGAAGGTCCAACGAGATTAGTGGGTTAGGAAGAGGGACTTAATGGCATCAACTATCATAAATTCTAATGTTGTTGATAACCTCAAGGTGAAGGATTCTCATTCATATCTGAGACCTACCAGGATATGATTTTCAATTTACTTTGACAGTTTTTGGTGTCTTATTTGGGTAATACTTATGTAGAGAGAGCTAATGGAGGATAGGTATGTTGTCATGGAGCTAACAACTTCTTGATATAGCTACATTGTTGGTACAGGATGTCTTATTTCATGTAGACATACAAGCTAAAGAGGATGTTCAAATGTTACCAAGCCTCGGTGGTTGTGGTAAACCCTATATCTTACATATTTCTTTTTGTTGTTAGTTATGCAAGAATGATAGTAAGATATAACTTGTCATGTGTTGTTTGAAAATGAATAATGTGTTGTTTTCTCTTATTCTTTACATATTCTAGAAGCTCGTAAGTTGCCAACTACCCAGAGAAGTCCTCCCCACCCACTAAAATTTCAAGTAACATTTAAGCAAACTAGTAACAAGGAATCATTAGTAGGTAGTTTCATTGACACATAATTGAATGACATTTTAGCTTACTCTCTCTTTATCCTGCCTAGGAGTTTCATTTTGAGACAATGGTAAGAGCAAACTAGAATGTAAACTCAACTTTCATAGCTTCTACAGAAGTATCTCAACAAGTTATTATTTCTACTTATCTCCGTTGTTTGTTCTTTTGGAATAATAAGTCACTTACTTATGTTAGTTGTGCCCTTTACAGCAGAATAATTAATAGAAACCACACGTAACTAAGCCTCAAACTCCAACACTTCAAACATTTTTAAGAGCCCGCCCGCCAAAAGTGAAAAGTTCCCTTGAAATTGAGCAGGAGGAGCTTGATAAGATCCCAAAATTCAAGGCAAGGCCTCTAAATAAGAAGGTACGCATTCAATTTAAAGTAACAACCCATATACGGATAGATTTAGTTGATTGCGTATAAGTTATTTTACATGCAAAAAGTTGATTGCAGGTTCTTGAGAGCAAAGGCAATTTAGGAATTTTTTGTAATACAAGGAAGCATTTGACACAACCACAAGAGTTTCACTTTGCAATGGATGAAAGGTTTTCACATCCCACAATTATATTTGACATATTTGACAAGGTTGACAATAAAACTGAAATCAGCTTATAACATAATTTTTTTACAGGGTTTTATATGGATATAATGAGTTTCTTGAGCACTTCTATGATTTTTATTACTTTTTTCTATATTTTTAGCTTTCCTTGAATTGGGAAAAACCTGACAATCCTCTTCCAAGGAACACAACTCATGATCCTTTCCACCTCCATATTGAGGTATCATTTATTGAGCAAAATAGAATTATTTAAACATGAGAATTCAAAGTGAATTAATAATCTTCTAACAGTAACACTTTTCTATACAAATCTAGGAAAGAGGAGCTGAGAAGGAGAAGCGGTTTATGATAAAGTTAATGAGAAAGCAATGAGAAAAAGGAAAAGCAAGGGTTCCTAAAGCCAAACCATATCTATATACAACTGAGTACCCAATGGTATAATACTATCTAATAGGTTTATCTCAAATTTACAAGATGAATCATCTTCTATTCTCACTGTAGTTTTGCTTATAGATTCCTTGAAGGCCAAAGCTCAAAACATGCACTAAACTTGAACGATTTCAACTTGAAAGTCTAATAAGACATGAAGTGGAACTTCAGAAGGAATTGGAAGAAAGGATGAGGGAGGAGAAAGAGTAGGCCCAAATGAAGATTTTCAAGGCATAGCCAATACTCAAAGAGTAAGTTATAATCTCATATGCATGTGTCCATGTACGAAAGGAGACTATGTCTCATGCGGGGGCTGAATCTATTTTCAGGGATCCAATTCCTCTACCATAGAAAGTACGAAAGCCCATTACATAAGTTTAGAAATTTAATCTTTGTGTGAAAAGTAGAACAATTGATAGAGTAGAATTTGATCATAAGGTATTATTATCCAGTAGTTTGCATAACATTAGACGTATTTGTTCTATTTTCTCTACTATTTTGTATTTATGGAAGTTCAACATCAAGTCAAAGAGAAGGAGCTTACTTACAAGAGATACATAGAAGAGAGTGAAGCACTGAGAATGATACATTATAAAATATAATACTATTACTTAAGTTTTTAGTTTGCTGTTCAGATGGCTCATAAAAATATTTTTAGAGTTGTTTGTATTTTCAGTTATATAGTCACTTGTGTACTGAATAACAACATTTTTCAGGATTATAGTAGCTGTTTAGAAATATTTTTTTGAACTGGTTATTATCTGGTTAAATTTCTTTTCTAATTTTAGTGATTGGTAGGAGCTATTTAAAAATATTTTATCTGGTTAGATTTCTTTTCTAATTTTAACAATTTGGTTGTTTTTTGTTGATAGGGAATTTGTAGAATCTATTTAGAAATATTTTTTGACTTGGTTATGCAAGCTTATGTGATTTTGAGTGATGAACTTATTTTTTGATAGGAAAATTGATATCTAGTTGAATTTGTTATTTTAAGTTATATTAATATGGCTATTAATAAAGGGACATATAAACCATCATTTATATGTTGATGATCTCATGTTCAGGTTCACATGATTGAGAATCATGATTTGGCATAGTTCTAGAAATTTATTTTAAAACGGAAAAAATTTTCTTTATTTTATTAATGATATATCTTTTTACTGATGACGACGATAATATGTTTTAACCCAAATGGAGGAGGAGAAAGCCATGAAACAGCTAAGAAGGACAATAATTTCTCGTGCAAGACCTTCCTGGATGTCAGCCATCATTTCTCCCCAACAAGTATGTCATATTGTGACATTTGTCATATATTGTGACAATTTAAATTCTAATAATTTAAATTTTTCTTATTTTCCCGCACAAATCTTCCAAAGGGCCAACAAAGACAACATCACCCATTCGGAAAATTATTAGGCTGAAGTAGTTATGGAACTATCAAACTTCTTGATGTAGCTAAATTGTTAATACGTGATATTTTATTTCACGTGTACCTACAAGTTAAAGAGAGTGTTTGAATGCTAATAAGTCTCGGCGGTTGTGATGAACCGTATATCCTACATATTTCATTTTGTTGTTAGTAATGCAAGAATTAATTTGAGCATGTGTCATGTCTCACTCGTACTTCGATTTCAGGATTGAGCAATTTGAGCTTGTGTAGTCTTATGGGAGATAAATAAGTTAGAGCTAATCATATCCAAATATTAAAATATTACCTATATTATCACTTGATAGATAATAATTATAAGTCATCAATTTTTATTAAAAATGTAGGAAATGAGTATGAAAAAAATACTAGAAAATGTCGGAGCTCATTTTATTTCGTTTAACATATGAATAGAGACTAGGAATTGTAGAGGGGAAAACTCTCCTTAGGGTTGGAGTTTAAGATGAAGAAGAAAGAGTTGGGTTGCTCTTCTACCATATGAAAATAGTTATGTGATGAAGGTAGAGGGAAGATAGGTATATATTTTATATAATTCTTGTATAATAAAGACAATTAAATTGTATAATTATAATATAGAGATTTTGTTCTCTGACATAGGTGTAGAAGATGTAGTGAACGTGTCTCCCACTTGATAGAACGTTTCTCCCACTTGATATCGAGGTGTACTCTTGTTGGTGAAGCTGACGCTGATCATATGACCGGTCGAATGAATGACGTGTTGAGCCTTATCGTTGATACATATCATCACCCCAATCTATATAATTGGATTTATTGCATTTTTAATATACTATTTCTTTTTTCTTCTCAATTTAAATGTGAAAAATAAAAAGAAATGAATACCCACTTTCTAGGAAGCCGGATCGAAGCATCATGTGGACAAGTTTGAATAATCAACGTAGTCTCTCGCCAATTGTATAGGTAATAACATAATATCCTAAGATTTGATTAATTTATTAAATAATTACTATACCATTCAAAATTTGTCATTAAATTACATATATTAAATTATGAAATTAAATCCTTATATAATTATAATTACAATTTATCAGTGATTTAATTCCTCACAATTATGTCACGTAGTGATGGGGGACTGGAACAAATTTTCCGTCCAAGCATATTAATATTATTTTCGGGTTAATTAGAAAGCAGCCTTTCGTGTTTTACTTGGACCAAGTATTTGACCCTCACATCCTCACCTTTCATTTTCATTTGGGTCAAGAATGTCTCTTATATAGAAAGCAACACTTATGGTCATGTTTAGTGCGAGTGAAGTATGTCATCATATTATGAAATCATGTCATCATTGCAATAAAATATGACACCATTTGCTTGGAAAGAAGGGAAAAAAAAGGTGATTTCCTTTTGGGTTGTTGTGCATGAATTATCAATAATTAAAATATTACATATTACTTGACAAATTTAGCCCAACATATTTGGCTTAATTTCATTTGCAAGTGTTGCCAAACCATGCAAGATAACATGATCTACTGTAGCATAAGTTAGCACCCACCAAGTAAGACCAGCTAATGGAAAAATATGATTAAAGATACATAATTAAATTCGTATTTAGTCAATCAATAAAAACGTCATCCTTATCCTTATCCGGTGTACAACCATCCTCATTAAATATTATTTTCTTTGGGCAACGTTATTTAAAAATAAAATATATTTTATTAATTCAAATTAAACTTAGAGACTTCATTATTCATACATTTCCATTTCAAGTTTCAAACTTCAAGTTTTTTTAAAAATAAAAATCAGCAAACTAACTCACGTGACAAGAAGGGAATGAATCTAAAATAAAATGAATAAATAAAGGAATTAGACCCGTGACAAGTAGAGCAGAGTGGATATATAATATAACATATATTCTAAAGGTTGAAGACAGGATGTGCTGGTGTACTACCTCACTCGAATTTAAATTAGAAGTAATTAGATTGGAATATATATATATCTTATAAAGGGAAGATTTTTCTTCCTAAGTATATTAAAGCTATGGATGTAGTCTAAATTTCAAAATTTTATTTATTGGATGTATAATACCACATGAATGTGAACACTTATGTATATAAATATGTATAGCTCTTGCATCCTCATCCAAGCCAAGATATATTCGCATTCCTACCTAATCTAGCCACTGCCCTCCGCCGCCATGCCAACAGCCTACCACCTGACCAATCTGCCAGAAGGGGTGGAGGATACGATGGAGAACATGCCGGAGCCGCTTATAAGGTGGAGATTCAAGGCTAACGAGAAGCTTTCCTTCTCCTCCACCACGTCCGTCAGGAGGATCGTTGGCCTGCTTACTGACAGCTTAAGCCCCAATGACCCTAGGCCAGTCATCCCCCTTGCCCGTGGGGACCCCTCCGACTTATCATGCTTCCGTACTACCACCGTGGCAGAGGACGCCATTGTTGAGTCAGCACGGTCAGCTAAGCTCAATGGGTACTCGCCTGCTGTCGGCATTCTCCCGGCCCGGAGGTTAGTATATTGGGCAATACTTGGAGATCCACTTGCTGATTCTTGAGAGTATAAAACTTGATAAAAAAAATCTTCTGATTCTCTTGCGCCTGGTTAATTCCTGCAGGGCAGTAGCAGAGTACCTCTCCAAAAACCTCCCTTACACTCTGTCACATGACGATGTATTCCTTACAGTCGGGTGCGTACAGGCCATTGAAGCCATCACATCGGTCCTCGCCCGTCCCGACGCCAACATCCTACTTCCCCGGCCCGGTTTCCCTTACTATGAACTGCGAGCCACCTGCAGTAGCCTTGAAGTAAGGCACTTTGATCTTCTTCCAGAGAGAGGCTGGGAGGTTGATCTTGCCGAGGTCGAGAGGCTCGCCGACGAGAACACCGTCGCATTGGTCCTCATAAACCCGGGCAACCCGTCCGGAAATGTCTTCACCTACTATCATCTAAAGAAGGTATCACCTAAAATAACTCATTTGAGCACACCTTTATTAAATTTTCAAATCAAGCATCATGACTTCCTGTATCATAAATAAAAGAACCTTGTGCCATCTCTAAAATTTAGGGATGAGGCTGACCACTTTTCCCATCAAAGTGGTAGATATGGCATGCTAAAATTGATAGTGTAATAAATACAAGAGTCACTTGATGCCGACTTGTTAATATATAGAATGAATTTCATGGTAAATACATCCAATTGTCTAATAGGAACAATGTTGGGTAATCATAAATTATTGCCATAAAAATTCAAATTATTTTGATCACATGATAATATCCTCAGCTAATTTTTAGAAAATGGTCAAATATTGTGCTTAAATAATTGATAAAATCAATATCTTTTAGAACATGGGGTTAGTGAGCTACTTCCAAATTTAATATCATATTAGGTTGCTGAGACGGCTAGAAGGCTTGGGATTATGGTGATTTCTGACGAGGTGTACGCCCATCTGGCCTTTGGGAGTATACCGTTCACTCCCATGGGAGTCTTTGGCTCCATAACTCCAGTGATCACTCTGGGTTCGATTTCCAAGAGATGGATAGTGCCAGGATGGCGGATCGGCTGGCTCGTGACCACCGACCCGAATGGCATACTCAAAAAGCACGGGGTAGAGGGCCAAATTATCGCTTTACTCTTTATTTTCTTTCATATTCAAGTAAAAGAATTGTAGATGATATTCGTGCCCTATGGTTGTTTCAGGTTGTCGATTCCATCAAAGAATTCCTAAATACCTGCTGCGAACCAGCCACTGTAATCCAGGTAAACAATTTGGTACTTGTATCCCTACTTTCTAGTAACTGGTGCCAATTAACCATTTTCTTATCTTATGGCAGGGAGCTATTCCCCGGATACTAGAGAGGACAGAACATGACTTCTTCTCAGGGATACTCAACATACTCAAGCAAACCTCAGACATATGCTACGAGATGATCAAAGACATCCCATGCATCACTTGCCCACACAAACCAGAAGGGGCCATGTTTGTAATGGTATGGACCATTCTTTGATAAAAGTATGACCACATTTGTCAAGGAATAAAAGACAGATTTCAAGTGTGTGAAACTTGTCCCAGGTTAAGCTGAACTTGTCCATGCTGGATGGTGTTAAAGACGATCTCGACTTCTGCATGAAGCTTGCCAAGGAGGAATCTGTCATTGTTCTGCCAGGTAATTAACTACTTGACCATCATATCAAGTCTATGTTTCTTTGCAGTAGTTGCAGAATTTAGATTGATGGCATGCTTGATCAGCATGGTCATAAGGTAATGGAGGTTGATGTTGTATGAGATAATAATTGCAGGGATAGCTGTTGGAATGAAGAACTGGCTACGCGTGACTATTGCAGTTGAACCGCATTCGCTCATAGAAGGGCTAGAAAGGATCAAGGTCTTCAACAAGAGGCATGCCAAAGAGAAATAAGATCATAGATCATAGATTGATTATCAGGGGAATAGTTGATGATCAATTGCAGATTCAAGAATATTGTAGAGCTGTGTTTGGGAATGTTGATTGCTCAATTCTATATAGAACTTTCCCTGGTTCAATTACTTTATTTTAGTCCATCCTTTTTACTTGAAATGAAGTGGCCGGAAACAAAATATTCCTCTTTGCAAAGCGAGAAGAACAAATAAGAAACAACCCAAACACAAAGCTAAGTTGCAAATACAATGTATATTTAAAAATGAACAGTGAAAAATCATATTGAAGAGGTTTACCCTCACTGGTCATAAGAAATCTATGCCACCAATGAGTGCTCGTGATTACCCAACATTGGTATAATCTTTATCTATACTTCAAATAAATTTTGAGTAAATTTATATTAAATTTGGACTTTCCTTTTATTTAGAAGTTTCATGATACTCTAACATTAAAAACAAATATTTTAATAAGTTAGAAACTTTTCCCCACATTTTTATTTTGTATGAAATCTTATTAAGATAAGACCTCGTAATATTAATATTATCTTTCCACAATTTTGCTAACTTGTCGGGCTATTTTCTTAGTAGACCATTGCAACTACTGTGAAGAGTAAATGATAGTTACCTCTGAAATGGACCCCAACATGTTGATTCACTTTACTACAATTTGTAGCTAAAATGTGTTACATAAATCAACTTCATCTAGTCTCATGATGTGAAGTTGGACAAATTACCTTGAATACAACTCCAAGAACGCATTTATTGCATTTATCATATTTATATGTCATTAGTTTGACAACACAAACTCATCAAGAAGTTCAAGTCGAACCCATGAAACATTAAATCAATGAGATCATAACCTCTTCGTGAATCATGGATCACAATAGTACATAAAAATTCAGTACTTTATTATGTGACTCACATACTTGATTAGATAATCATCTACGATTGTCATTAATATAACATACTTGAAAAACCTAGCATCCATTACCATTATCATATGCATCCCTTGGACTTGCGTAACTTCGTAACAAAATTTATGAAAATAATCTTCCATGGAAATTCATGTATTGGTAGTGGCTCCAAAAGTCCTCATCTTGAATCCCGTTCTGTCATATCATGTTGATAGACAAGATAAAATCTTACATATGATTCAATGTTTTCCTATAAGTGTGGTCAAAATTAGGGTTCCTCACTAAAACAAGTGTATCTCGCCCCGACCTGGTTTGGTCAGAACCCCGTGAGCAATCTGTCACTCCCTTTAATATAGAAAGAGTCACTTCTTCCCAATGCTGCAAGGAGTCATGCATATCTTCCATCACTGTTCCCTGTAATAATATTATACCAAACAAATACCAATAAATTATATAGATTTAGTGGCTTGGTGTAGGGATTCTATAAGGGTCATTTCTTTCCCTAAAAATGTTTAAAATAGAGTGGGTGAGTTCCACAACTCAGTGAGTGGGTGAGTTCTACAACTCACTAAGTGGGTGTTAGAGTGAGTTTTCAAAAAGATTTATAACATCTTTCTTATTCATTGGTGTGTGGTTTAACTATTTCAATACTTCCCCTTGCTTGAGATTTATTTAACAAATAACCACACACCCTTTATCATAAATGGTTCAAATATTTGTCGATGCAGTACGCCAACTACATCCACTTGTGGACTGAAGCGTATTTACGATCCACTTTGATTGATGTTTATGACTTCTACCCTAAGTCTGAGTGTACATCAATAGTTCGATCCGAAAATACTTCGTGTCCGTAATATGGGACGAGACCTCTTCTGACCCCGCCTCAGTCTCAATGCGCAGTAAGCTACTCCGAGCTTCGAGACTCACTAGACAACAAAACTGCCCTTATTGCATTCTGGTCGTCCAACAGCCCTTAGAACCAACACTACCCTATATTGGGCACCTCGATGGTTCTATAATCGATGCATGCACAAACAGAAGTATTTTAAACTTAGACATTTATCTTTGATGCCACCAACCCAATGCATTCAATACCCCGACTGAAGCTTGGTAACTACCAGCCCAATGATTTCGTCTACTCATCTTACTCGGTAACTACTAGTTAAACGAGTATTTATGATATAGCTTCAGTTGGGTGGCTATTCACACAATTAACCAATTATGAGGATATTTCTTGGCTCATAAGTTTATTTGACTACGGACTTCAACTCGTGCCCATTGGCCTTGGGCCCACTTCACAAAGTTTTCCAAAAATTGGGCATTCGTCCCTATTATTTTCAAAACTGAGGCCTCACACCTACTAGAGTAATTCTAGCTCTCATCTCCCAAAACGTTTAAGTAATTTCACGCAGTTAGAGGAGACCATTCCTGGAAATAATTTTTGAACTTTAAAACACTACTCATCTCTTCAATCAGTTATGACTTTGAAAATCCCCACTCACCCAATCATTGTGACGTGTTCGTCCCAATTGGATTTCCAACCCATATTGTGCTTCTCTACACATGTACTTGTACAACAAGTTCCTACATGGTTCGAGTATTCACAAAAAGGACAGTTTGGCATAAAAGACCTCTTACTTCCAAGTATTTGCATCTAGGTCCTTAATTTATTCCTTATTGCAATTAGGTACCTAAAGCTCAAAATTTTGACTTTAGGTCCCTAATACTTAATTATCTTTAATTAAGTCTCCAAGATTTCCAATATTCTTCTTAGATCCTTCATCTTTTTGAAATTACCAATTAGTACTTAATTTCTTCAAAATTACCAATTAGTCCCTAATTTCCAAAAATTACCGATTAGCCCTTAACTTTCCAAAAATTGCTGATTGACCCTCAATTTCATCCAAATAGACAATTGGCCCTTAATGGAGAGTTAATTTCATAAAAGTCTCCCAATTTTCCTTTAATTGTAATTCGACCCCAATTTATCCAAAATCCCCAAATTTCCCAATTTTCCAAAATTGCATTTTGACCCCTTCAACTTGGGTAATTGTCCCCTATCATGATCAGAATCATCTTCCTTACATCCCCTAATTCATTCTAAGTTTTAAAACACCCAATTTGGCTTAGAAGTGAGCTCAAATGGAGCTTTGCCGAAAAATTGGTCTAGAGAGAGAAAGCTTCGATTACTTATAAGTGGGGATTCGACGATCAGAGCTCTTTCTTTCTCTAAGTTGTTCTATTCCTGGGGATTCTTTCTGGATCAGACCGTGTCTCAATCGGTGGCATGAGTAGTGAAAATTCCTTACTTAAATTTTTAGGAAATACCGACTGTGAATATTAAATTCTGGCGAGGGGCGGTAAAGGGGTCTTACCAATTCAACTCAGGAAAGGTCGGGGTACGTCTAGGGGTTTTCTTGGGAGCTTGGTTTGGCTGAAGTTGGTCCTAGGGTGGCTCGAATTGAGCTCGACCAGTTTGGGTTGTAGACTGCCGAGGAGCAACGGTAGTGTGCAAGCTTGTCGGTGCTTCTCCGACGATCCTCTTGCTAGATGAAGGGTGTCGTTGGATAGCTGACTTCCTCAAAATTCCAGAGAACCTGAATTTGTCTCTTGAGGTGGAGAAAAGTGCCCAAGTCATAACTTTGGTTCGAGCTTTGTCGGAAAACTAAGCACTTCTTCTTCTTTGAGTGTTTGAGGGATGAGGAGGATGAATGGGGATGAGCTCTTTATATAGGGAGCTCGGGATCCCTTGGCTCTATTGGTTTCCAAATTGGTTGAGCTTATCCTCTATAGAAATGCAATTTTCAGATCGGATATTCCCACGTTAGAAATGGAAAATGGAATTATTCCATTTTCCATCCATGAATAATGCTATCATCTAAAGGTTGAAGATTACACAGTTCCGTGCATGCGAGCTTCGCACATGTGGACTTGACATGTGGCGGTCTGTAATTGGCTGGTTTTGCTGATGCAACTTCCTACTCAACAACCTAGTCAGCCTTTGACCCGTTGATTGGACACATGGCAACCTCCCATTAGCTGCTCATTTCTATGCGGCTGCTGACTGTTGACCGTGACATGTGGCATCCTCTGATTGGTTGATTCCCAACACAGAGTGCCACTGCCATGTTTTAGCCTTTGATTGGCTGAGGTCATTCGACGTGGTAGTGCCACGTGTCAACCTTTGAGTGTCCGCTTGTTTCTCCAACATCTTCGTTGGATGCTGATGTGGCGTCCTTGCTATGTGTTAGCTCCTCATTGGTTGGTCTTGCTGACTGGGCCTTTCTGACATTCACCATTGACTGGGACATGTGTCACTCTCCTATTGGTCGGTCGTCGCTGGAATTTTCTCCTTTGACCATTGAATAAGGACACGTGTCACGCTCTAATTGGTTAGCGCTTCCAAGCGTTAACTAAGCGGCTGATTGGGTCCGTTTCACCATGTGTCGTGTGCTGATTGGCTAAGCGGCTGATTGGGTCCGTTTCACCATGTGTCGTGTGCTGATTGGTCACACCTGCTGACTAGGCTCTAACCTGATAGCATTCCGGTTTGACTGATTTCAATTACCCGAAATCGTAAATCGGTCGGTTCATGCCCAATTTGACCGGTTTTCCAAAAATTAAAAATTTGTAATTTCTTCTAAATTCATTTTCTATCTAATGGTGACTTCAATTTTTCTATTTAATATTTTTAAGCCACCTAGAAAAATAAATCTTTGAACCAGTTATTCACGTTTTAACTCGATTCAATTCGGTTCAGGTCCAGTTCACCCATAATCGGTCTAGTTTTCACATACAATCCACTTCATGTTTCCTTTCCATGATCTTTGTGATTTTCCAAATTCCCATTTTAATCCTTCTTAACCCACCCCAATTCACTTAGGTACTCGATTTTCTTTAAAAAATTTCCAGTTTCCTTTGTCCGTGAGGACAAGGTTTACAACTCTCACCACCTTTTATAAGTTTTGTCTCCAAAACTAGTTATGCATCCCTAACATAGTTCATGATTTCCCTTAAGGTTAATTTGTGCTTTGCTCTAATATGATATGGGGGTATGTCCCCATCCTAATTGCATCTACTTTGGGCATTCTTCTTGCATGTCCACCCTTTGGGCATCTTCCCTTTCCATGTTTTGGGGTGTATTTTGTTTTAACACTTATTTTTCCATTGCTCTTAATGGCATGATTTGGTATTCACCCTTGAGGAGAAGATTCCGTAGCGATTGGAACTCCCACTTCCTCTTCGTTGAGCATTTTCTTACTCGTACACTTTTTCTATAGGCAAAATACCACTAGTGTTACTCTTTCACTTAGTCCTTTAGATAGTGTCAATAAGAATTTCTCCTTTCCCCAAATATTCGCCTATTCCATGGAACATTTTAAGATTAGCTTGTCTTACCCACTTGCCTAAAGGTACTTTCTTAGATCCGATTCTTATGTCACTTAAAGATAAGATCCATCTTGAAGTTTTGGTTCATACGTTAGTTCGGATCATAAGGTTGGGAGTTCCAAAGACGTCCTATCATCCCCGTGTCTGTTTATTCCCTTGGTCATTGAACCTCTTTAGCCGGACATCCTCTTGAGCTTTTTGTTCTTAAGCCTACTAGTTTTAATGTTATCCCCTTTTTTAATCTTATATTGCTCCTTTAGTCTATTCTTTCTATATTATAACTCCATTTCAACCAAATTCTTATATTTAATGTCATGCCTCAACCCGATTTGGGGTCGGGATCTTGTGATCAACCCGCCACCTTTCCCTAAATCATCCTAGTATTCATACCTAAATGATTTAAGGAAGGTAAAGGCATACTAATACACATTTTCCATAACATATCTAGAACTCATAGTATGGGACTTTACCTTGAGTATTTGAGCCTTCGCTTGGACTTCAATTATACTTGACCCGACCCCCTCGATAGTTCTCCTGAAAGGGTGAAAGGAGGGGAATGAGCATACAACTCAGGGAGAGGAAATATTTCTACAACAATCGATTTTATAATTTTTTTCCTTTTTCCATGATCAACACAAGTTTCATACATCAACCATAATTTTTATCATGAAAGGGGTCACACAGTTGTAGAATAGTCCATAACTGTTCCACTTGTGGACCAGAGCGCCTTTATTATCCACCTTGATAGGGATTCGTGACATCTACCCTATGTTTGAGTGGACATCAGTTATCCAACTGGGTGTAGTGATAGGTCTGCTTACAATCATTATGCGAGTTTTTCCTTTTGATAAAAAAGCTCATCATACCAACCGAGTATAATATTTAAATAATACCACTTACAACTAGTAAGTAGGTTTTTCTTTCATAAAAGTTAACTCATCATCCCAACTAGGTATGATGTTGGAAATTCCCACTCACAATCGGTAAGTAGGGTTTAAACTTTCAAACTTGCTCATCACCCCAACCGGGTATGGTATTTAAAATGTCCCACTCACCCGGTGACTATGACGTGGTCGTCCCTTACCGATTTTTCCAAGTCAGATTCTGGCTCACTTATTTGCGTTTCGGTCTTAAGAATCCCTACATGGTTTGACCACTCTATACATTAGGGTTTGGCGTAGAAGCTTTCTAGATTTTCAGTATTAGCTACTAGGCCCAAATATTTGGTTTATTACACTTAGGTCCCTAAAGATCATACTTCTTGACTTTAGGTCCCTAGTGTTAATTTTTTCCCAAATCAAGTCCCAAGGGCTTCCAAAATCCTCCTTGGGTCCTTAATTTACTTAAAATTATGAACGGGGCTCAAGTTTACCAAATTCCCAATTCGGTCCCTAATTTTTCTAAAATTACCGTTTTGCCCCTACTTACCAAAAATAGCAAATTGACCCCAATTCTTTCGAAAACTAACCAATTGGTCCTCCAACTTCTTTCTCATTACCAAATGACCTTCAATTTTGAGAAATTGCATGGAGGTCCCTCAATTTTTTGAAATCCCAAAAATTTTCCCCTAATTTCTACCCCTCTCTATTGATTGAATTTGATATCTCCAAATTGGCCATTCAATTGGGGTTATTTTTTCAAATTGATGATATGAATTAGTTTCTACACCTCCATACAATTCAATTGCACTTTGAATTGTAGGATTTGGGTTTGAAACAAGCTCAAACGGAGCTTCGCCAGAAAGCTGGATGTAGAGAGAGAAAGCTTTGAAAGCTTACCGTTGGCAGCACGACGATCCGAGTTCTTGATTGTGGATGTTAGCTCATATCCTCAGGGTCCTCCTAGGATCAAGAATCAGGGCAATTGCTGTTAAGATCAACGGGAATTCAATCAATGAACTCTGTCACTTTCTATCTCTAAAACCAAATGGTAATAATGTAAGAGGGCCGAATTGACTTACCTTTTGCTTCTGTAGAGGTCGTATGTGGCCGCGGGGACTATGGGTGGGCTCAATTCAACTGCATGAGGTCAGAATTGGTCGAATTTCGATCGACCGAAATAGAGCAGCTTCGGTCCGTAGGAGCTGCTTCACTATTTGAGCTCACTGGCACTTCTCCGGCTATCCTTGGGTCGGTTGGAGGTAGGCATTGGGTAGCTGACTTCCTCCCGAATTTGTAGGACCCGAATTCGGCTTTTGAGGCTTGAGGAAGTGCCCAAATCGGAGCTTTGGTTCGACCTTCATCGAAAAACATAGCACATCAGAGAGAGAGAGAGAGAGAGGAATTGATGTGTGTGAAGGATAAACAGAAGGGAGCACTTTATATAGGGAGCTTGAGGGTGCCCGAACAGTTTCCATATTGGTCGTGTTCATCCTGATCGAAAATTGCCCAAATTAGAGCAAATTTCCTTCGTCGGAATAGGAAAGAAAAATGTTTCCTTGATGAATAGAGTCATTGGACGGAGGAGGAAGATGACACTGTGCCACACGTGCGAGCTTCGCATGTGATTGGTCGGTCCAGCTGACATGGAAATCCAACTCATCCGCCATGTTAGCCATTGACCTGTTGATTATATACATGTTAGCCTCTCAATAGCTGGTTGTGATTGCATGGCTATTGATTGGCCACCCGCTGACTATTGACCGTTAATCGGCTGACCGAGTGCTCCTTGCCACACATCATGCTTTGATTGGTCACGTGCATGCTGATTGGGCGCTCACTGATCAACATTCCGTTCATCGATTGGACTGTTGACCAGTCCAGTCTGATTGGGTCGAGTGATCAGAAAATGAAATTCAGCCCCTTCAAGTACGATTCGTCCAATTCTCTCAAAATTAAAAATTTCTATATTCATTTTCTATTCAATGGTACCATTAATTTCCCAAATTGTTCTTTTTATGCCACCTAGAAAAATGAATTAAAAGGTCAGTTCATGTATAGTTCAACCTGTTTCAATCTGGTTCACCATGAACAGTCCGGTTTTCTCATCCAATTTTCTTCATGACCCTTACCCATGATTTTTGTGACATCTTGGTCACTTAGGATTTTTCAATTTCCCATTTCAACCATTCTTTAACGTTCTCATGTCATTAAGCGGTTCATTTTTCTTCTTAAATCGATCGGTTCTTTCTCGGTTTCCTTGATTCGAGGTGATGGGTTTCACAACTCTCCCTTCGTTTTAGGAGTTTTGTCCCCAAAAATAAATTATGCATCCCTTTATATTGGGAATAATCTCCCTTGATGTCAACTTGGGGTTTACTTGACATTCTACCCCTTAGTTGTTCCTTTAGAAACCCCTTTTTAAACTATGCATTAAAAGAATTTCCCTTCCATTCCATTAATCACTCACTCGATGGAGGGTATCCTGATTTGGTATGTCTTACCCACTCGTCCAAAGACATGTCATTCGGTTCGATTCTTACCCCGCTTAGGGTAAGACTCTCTCTCTTGAGGATTCTTATCAAAGTTACCAGGTTGGGTGTTCCATAAATGTCTGATTGTATCATTCCCATTCATTTTTCGTAGTCGTTGATGCTTGTTTGCTCTGCATGCTTTGGCCTTTTGTTTTTTTTAAACCTCGTGGGTTTTGGTATTATTCCCCCTCTTGTCTTATTTTAGTTCTTCCCTCATCCTTTCTTTACCACCTCGGTCTACCTGAACACTTCTATGAGATCGCATCAGGTTTATACTCTCGATTATTTCCTATGGAGTCACATTTTCTTAAGACTATTGGATCTACATTTCCCTCGTAGTAGGACATGTTTTAGGATTCATCTTTCTCTATTTTGCTTCGAGGACATTCCTTGACAGTAGTTCTTGCCTTTTCGTCCTTTTCGGAGTCATGTGGCTTCGCTCTCATTCTTGTCACCTAGTAGTGTTCCTCAACTACCTTTGGTGTCATCAAATCGTCCTTTCTATCCTTCTCTACGTCCAGTGGTGTCTTTTGCTCAAGGATTTCCTTTCTTCATTCGTTCCTTATTCACCCATGACCATTTCACAGTTCCCTATTTTGAGTTGATCTCTTTCAGTTTACATGTCGATTCCTTTGTTTGGAGAGTCCCCTTTTAATCTTCTTGCCATTCTTTGAAGGTTCCTTCCTTCACCTCTTTCGGTTCTCTTTATGCATCTTGTCCATGATGCCCATCTTATCACCCTTTTTAGGGTGTTGTCTTTACTACCTCCTAGTCCTTCTTTCCTCCTTTGATGAGTTCCCTAGTTTAAGGTTCGTTTCGTGTTCTCTATACTATATCCAACCATCCACTCATAACTCCCTTGAGTGTCCTTAAGTCATATGCATCCTTCTAGGCCTCCTTCCCTTAATACATTTCTCCCCTTCTTTGCTCCTATAGATACTAACCCTAGAACCACTTGATGCCATTTCCCATGTTTAACCCTTTTTGGAGAGATCCCGTGGGTATGTCCTAGGTACCCTATCCTTGTTCTCAGTTGCCCTTCCTTCAAGTTGTCCTTTTTAGGGGGAAGTTTAGATCCCCTTTTGTTTTTGGAATTCCATGATGCTGCCTGTTGGTCATTAGGTTTCCTCCTTGTACTAATCCTCCCGTTCCTACATGTTACTACATTAATTGATGCTGCCTTCCCATCTACCCTTCCCTCGGGTTTATCTCATCCTTTGGACTTGTAGAGGTGTGCTTTCCTTGTACTCGCCCCTTTTTACCTATGAGCATATCTTTTCTGTTCCCATTTAGTCAGGTCCCTTGCCTCTTTATTAGGATATGTCCTTTCTTATAACTCCCTTTTCTACAAACTCCTTATTTTCTCGGAATTAATTCTTGAGGTTTCTTAACCTTTAACTTGTCTTGTCACCTTCACCCCCTTGGGCTCGGGTTTAAGTTAGGCCATCCTAGGGTTATCGGTTAGTATTAACTCATTTTTGAATTCCTTCCACCCTTCCATTTATGTGGAGGTTTTGCCTATAGTCTTTCCCTTTGGGTGGTTCCTCATATAACCCATGTTCTAACTTGGTCCTTGTTGATATACTTAGGTATATTTCCATCCCTTGTTGTTTAGTGGAAACCCTATGTTAATGGGGGAGACTATCATATAAATAGAAATATTTATTAATCTTTATTCATTAAGGAAATAATTCTTGTTGTACTCCGCTTATTACAAATAATTCTCACTACTTATCATCATAATTCCTCGGGGTCATAGGTCAGTTTGCCTCCGAATTGTTTCGGGATTCGAGGGAACACAACTGTGATACCACTAAAGTTGTCATGTACCGACCCGGTTTGGTCAGATCCCCGTGAGCAACCTACCGCTCCTTTGGTTCAAGAGGGGTTTTCCCTTCTCTTAGACAAGAGGAGCCAAGCGTAATTTCTTATCTTGTTCCTTCCAATAACTTTAAGCATACCTGACTTAGGACTCATCTTCTCGAGCTCTCTCAGTTGATATCCTTTTTCTTGAAAAAGGGATAAAGGGAGGGGTGGGTTTCTACAACTTAGTGAGTGGGTGTTAGGAGTGAGTTTTAAAAATACTTAGTTTATCAAAATCTTTAGCACACTGTTCTTTAAAACATTTCATCTCTTTTTTTAAGTCATGACGTGTTAGCTCTTTTAGCACATTCCCTTGCCTCAAGAGGCATTTAGCAAACAAACCCATGCCCTTTATCATAAAGGGTATACACGTTTGTAGGGCAGTCCAAAACTGCACCCACTTGAGGATCAGTGCGCCTTTGACGTCCACCCTGATAGAAGTCCCAGACTTCTACCCTGAGTCCGAGTGGAAGTCCAAGTGGACTTCTACCCTTAGACCTAAAATTTACTTCATGTCCGTATGAGGACGAATACCTCATCCTGACCCTGCATCGTTCTCGTGCACAAGAAGCTCCAAGAGCTTCATGATTAAATGGCCCGACGAACTACCCTTATCCCCACAATGTCGTCCAGCATCCCTTGGAACCCATCACTACCCTATTGGGCATCTTGATGATCCCGAATCCACAAGTGCATGCACAAACAATAGTTTTTATAATTTAGCCATTCTCTTTTGTGTCGATGGTCCAACGGCCCCAACACTCTACCCGGCTTGCAGCTATTTGTATAGATGGTCTGTCAACTTGGCCTTAATGCACTAACGCCAGCCCAACAAGCATTTTCGGTCCTAACTTGGTACCGTGGTGAATCACACAATAAATTTCCATTTTAAATAAGAGTTTTCGTGACTCTTCCTATTCTTGCTTATTTACTGGCTTCAGCCCATGACCACTAGCCTTGGGCCCACTGCACATATTTTTCAAAACTGGGCCTTGAGCACTATGAGTTCAAAATTGAGGCCCCTTGCATGTTAGAGCTGTTCTAGCTCTTGTCAAGAAGGTCTCCCAAATAGTTTAAGCAATGACACACAAGAAAGAACACTTCTAATAAAATCTTCTTTTTAACTCATCACACCAACCAGGTGTGGTGAAAGGTCCATTTACAACCGATATGCGTGTTTTTCCTTTTTGTAAAGAAGCTCATCATACCAACCGGGTATGATGTTTAAATAATCCTAATTACAACCATTAAGTTGGTTTTCCTTTCATAAAAGGAACTCATCATCCCTACTGGGTATGATATTGGAAATTCCCACACACAACCGGTAAATTGGTTTTTAACTTTTAAACTTGCTCATCACCCCAACTGGGTATGAGATTTAAAATATCCCACTCACCCGGTGACTGTGACACATTCATCCCCAACTGATTTTTCCGAGTCTAAGTCTGGCTCCCTCGTTCGCGTTCCGATCTCAAAATTCCCTACATGGTTTGACCACTCTTATATGCTAGGGTTTGGCGTAGAATCTTTCTAGCTTTTCAATATTGGCTATTAAGCCCAAATTTTTGGTTTATTACACTTATGTCCCTAAAGTTCACACTTCTTGACATTAGGTCCATAGGGTTAAATTTTTCCCAAATCAAGTCCCAAGTGCTTCCAACATCCTACTTGGGTCCTTAATTTACATAAAATTGTGAATGGGGCTTAAGTTTACCAAATTCCCAATTCGGTCCCCATTTTTTCTAAAATTACCATTTTTCCCCTACTTTCCAAAAATAGCCAATTGACTCCAATTCTTTTGAAAACTGACCAATTGGTCCTCCAACATTTTTCTCATTGCCAATTAACCTTTAATATTGAGAAATTTCATGGAGGTCCCTCAATTTTTCGAAATCCCCAATATTTCTCCCAATTTTTACACTTCTCTACTAACCAAATTTGATATATTCAAATTGGCCATTCAATTCAGGTTATTTTCTCAAATTGATGATATGAATTAGGTTCTACACTTCCATATAATTCAATTGCACTTTGAATTGCCAAATTTGGGTCGGAAACAAGCTCAAATGGAGTTTCACTAGAAAATTGGACATAGAGAGAGAAAGTTTTGAAAGCTTACCGTTGTCGATGCGATGGTTCGGGTTCTTGATTGGGGAAGTTAGCTCTTATCCTTAGGATCCTCCTAATATGAAGAATCAAGGCAATCACTATCGGGATCAATGGGAATTTGATCAATGATCTCTGTCACTTACACTCGAGAACTGAACAGTAACGACAGAGGAGGGTCGAATTGGCTTACTCAATTCGGTGGTGGTGTGGTGGCCGATGGGACTATGAGATGACTCAATTCGGCCATAGAAGGTCAAAATTGGTCGAATTTTAATCAACCAAAATAGAGCAGCTTCGGTCCTAGGAACTGCTTCACTATTCGAGCTTGCAGGTGATCCTTGAGTCGGTTGGAGGTAGGCGTCATGTATTTGACTTCCTCACGAATCTATAGGACCTGAATTCATCTTCCGAGGCTAGAGGAAGCGCCCAAGTCAGATCTCTCGATCAAGCTTTGCTGGAACATAGAGCACTTTAGAGAGAAAGAGGAATTGAGGTGTGTGGAGGATAAATGGAGGGGAGCCCTTTATATAGGGAGCTAGGGACCCTCTACTCGACCAGTTTCCATATTGGTCATGCTCATCGTAATAAAAAATTACCCAAATCGGAGCAAATTTCCTTCGTCGGAATAGGAAAGAAAAATCTTTCCTCGATGAATAGTGTCATTGGACGAAGAAGGAAGATGATACTATTTCGCACGTGCGAGCCGGCCACATGACAACACATGATTAGTTGGTCCAGCTGACAAGGGGATTTGACTCAGCTGCCACATCATCCATTGACGCATTGATAGAGTGCTCCTTGCCACGCATCGCACTCTGATTGGTCGTGTGCATGCTGACTGGTCCGTTGACCGGTCCAATCCGACCATGTCTAGTGACCAAACAATGAAATTTGGCCAGTTCAGGTCCGATTCAACCGGTTCTCTCAAAATTAAAAATTTCTAAATTTTTCTAAATTCATTTTCAATTCAATGTGGCATCAATTTTCCAAATTTATATTTTTAAGCCACCTAACAAAAATGAATTAAGAGACCGGTTCATGTATAGCTTAACCCGGTTCAATCCAGTTCAGGTCTGGTTCACAATGAACCAATCCGGTTTTCTCATCCAATTTCCTTCATGACCCTTCCCCATGATTTTTGTGACATCTTGGTCACTTGGGATTTTCCAATTTCCCATTTCAACCCTTCTTTATCGTTCTCGTGTCATTAAACTGTTTGATTTTCTTCTTAAATCAATCGGTTCTTTCTTGGTTTCCTTGATCGGTGGTGACTGGTTTCACATAGTGAGCAGGAATTAGGGTGAGTTTAAAAAAATAAATCTATTAAAGGATCAACTAAAAATTTTTCTAGTTTAAATCTTAGAACACTTCCCCTTGTCCGAAAGACATTAAACAAACATTTACACGCCTTTTATCATAAAAGGGTACAAACATTCATAAATGTAGTACTATGACTGCACCCACTTGGGGATCAGTGGGCTTTTACCAGCCACCCTATAGAAGTTTGACCACTTCTATCTTAGGTTTGAGTAAATGTTTACACATATGACCCTTAGTGAAAAACCCGTCCCTTAAAGACAAGGAAACTGGGTAAAGAACTAGTCAACCTGGGTGAGAAAACTGAATCGGTTCACAAACCCCAACCATTACAGAAAGGGAAAAACAAGAAATTTACAAATCCCGAGTAACCTAAAGAGTCATAAAAGTTATGGAAAAGGACTTTGGGATGAATTGGAAGTGAAAACTAGACCGGTTCAAGTGAACCGAACCTGAACCAGATTGAACCGGTTTGAACCAACATTGAACCGATCTCTAAATTCATTTTTATAGGTGGCTTAAAATATTCAAATTAGAGAATTGAAGCCACAATTGGATAGAGAATGAATTTAGAAAATTTTAATTTTAAAAAACTCGATCGAATCGGGCCTGAACCGACTGGTTTAAGCATTGAACCCAGTTCGAACCAGTCTGATCTAGATCAGAACAGTGTCATCTTCTTTCGCCAGATGACAGCATTGTTCACTCACTAGAAAAATGAACAGCGCCGGCGAAGCTGAAAAGTCTCTGTTCAGGGCATTTCAAGCCATGAATGATTGCCATAAAGGCGCTAATCGGACGACCAAAGAGACCTCGAGCTCCCTATATAAAGAGCTCCTCCCCATTCATCCTCTTCACACCTAAAAACTCCTCTCTCTCTCTACTGCTCCATTTTCTGGTGAATCTCGAACCAGAGCTCCCACTTGGGAATTTTTCTCAACCTCAGAAGGTGAGGTTAGACTCTTTTGGGTTCTAGGGAAGTCAACTATCTGATAGCAACCTCCATTTGATCCGAGGATCGCGGAAAAATGCTGGCATAATCAAACAGTGAAGTAGCTGTGACAGACGGAAGTTGCCCTGTTTCGGCCAAATTGAAATTGGCCGAATTCAGCCTTCCTCTGGACAAACCAATCACTCCCAACATCCCTACAGCCCTTAGAGAACCTCAATTGAGTTGAAAGTTAAGCCAATTCGACACTTATCAGTCGTTGCATGTAACACTGTGTTTTATTAACTCAAAATTTCAGTTAGAAAAGTTTTTGGAATTTTAATTTAAGTTTAAACCCCAATTGATATAATTGAACAAAACTAATTTAAAATAAGATCATATGGGCTGATTTCATGAAAATAAATAACTCGATGAAATCGAGTTAAGTCTGTTGTAATTAAGCGGAAAAATATATATTTATATATATATATTGTGAATAAGAGACTTTTACACATAAAGGTACATATACTTGTACATGATTAATTTCCAAATGTATATAGAGGAGAAAGAGATTTGAGAGCTGAGATTATATTAATATCAAATAAATAAATACATTAATGTATTAACATATTCAAATACATGCACAATTATGTCTCTAGGCTAATTACAAGTGCTCCTAAAGGGAGGGGGGGGGGTGCATGACCCATTACCTTAAAAATAGGAATACTTAATAGGCAAAGTATGTAAAGGTGAAATAAACAAAAATGTTGGACTTTAGTAAAACTGATAAAGACCTTGGGAAACTTTAGACTTGATTATCCTAGAATCTAAAATGTGACCTTCCTTCTATATAGCAAACACCCTTGAAAATCCATCCATGATGATCGTTGCAAGGATAAGGAGTTGCCTATTTGTGGTTACTTGTGTTAAGGATTGAAGCAAGTGGCTTGAATCCCTCATCCAGTGGGGCCTAAAATTTAGGCAAACAAAAATTATATAGGAGAACCAAGTCTATTGAAAGGTTTAATGAAAAGTAATGTATGATAACAATTTTACTTAAAGTTTGATATGCTTATGAAAGTGAGAAACAACCCAAGTAATCAAATTCATATATTTTATATGATAGGATACATGGTATAAACTCTATAGAGTACTAAAATACTGATGTTGTATTAATAGTAAATTGAGCCTAGAAATGAAAAGCAAGAGATATTTTTTTTCAGAGCCTAGTATGAAAATAGTGAGGTAACAATCTATCAATTATTGTGGCTTACATGGAAACTAAGCATCATAAATTTCTATAAAAGTATGGTATATTATGATATTATGCATTACCAACAAAACAACTAATCAACTCCTAGTAACCAACATCAAACAACTAAACATCATAGGTAATGCCAGTCTATAATAAAGTTAATTTCTCAACTACTAGTAAACTAAGGGCTAAGATATCGAACCACTTAAAGGAAATATAACCAAATGGTGAAGATCAAATCATGATGTTCACAATAATGATAGTTAGAAATTTGTAGTCCATTTGACATTTTCTTGATCTGCAGATAATTAATGGACATTGTGCAAAACTATATACAGAGTAGAATCCACCATGTCAAAGAATTTCATGCTTCATGAAGCAATTAAACCACATAGCGTATCATTTATGAAATCTTAGAACATAAGACAATTCATTCACAATAAATATCAATTTAGATCTTTACATATGGGTCTAACCAATCCAATACTCATATATGAGTCATGAAATAAGTTACTATAATTTAACAAAAATGAGTGGTGGAATAGGAGCAATTACCTGTAGAATTTCTATAGGATGGGAGTGATATCTCTTAGTACATTCATTCCCTAGAAGATAATATAACAAGAATAATAATCATATATTCTCTATCACTTCCCATATTAGCTTTCCAAATAAATATCAATTCTTAAAATGGATCAAAGAAAGTCTCGTTGAAGGTGCTATCATACCTTTATTGGACGAAATTTAATAACTCCTAGCTACTCAAAGGGCTAATTAGTTATTAGTTTTAATGATTAAAAATCAATGGGGCTAAAGTTAAAGGGGCATCCCATTTAACATGGGCTATTTAATGCAATGCATTAAAGGAAATATAAATTACCTAAGGATTAAGGCAACCATGTTAAATAATAAGATTGGCATTAGACATGCCCATAAGAATCAAAAGTTAAGTTAATGAAAGTAGTGATAGAGTTAGAAATAATGGAGTAATAGCTCTTCCCCATTTAAAAAACAATTTTATAGCTATATAAGGAGCTTAGAAAAATTGATCAAAGCCACACCAACTAAGCTAAGAGAGCAATTCGAGTAGAAGAGAGCTACTTGGACCACTAGTCCTTGCTCACACCTCAAACATCATCTTTGCCATGATCACATTAGTTCTACTAGATTAATACTCCCTACCTATGAAATTCTCAATCTCAACATCCACTCTACAACAACCAAATGCAAGGAAAATTGGAAAGTATTGGAGCATAGAAAGATCAATAAGACCAATCGGGGATTGGTACCTAGGAATCCCTTCGGGATGAACATGTCTTTGGATAAAAGGTGGGTGGGATTTAATATCATACACAGTTGGGATGATAAGTAACTCGAAAATGAAAACCCACTATTAAGTGGTATTTTAATCATCACATCTGAGAAGATGTGGAAATCACATGGAAAAACTACTTACTAGTTATAAGTAGATCATACCCGATTGGTATGATGAAACTTCTTGGAAGGAAGTGGAGAACCCGCTTGTCGATTATAGGTAGAGATGTCCTTATACCCGGTTGGTATGATGGACAGTTGAAAATTTTATTTTGTTGGAAGAGCTCTCCTAGATTGTGTGCCATTAAAATTTTTGGGAGACCTTCTTGACGGAAGCTCGAATGGCTTATATAGGCTAGAGGCCTCGATCTTGGAACTTGGGAGCTAATATGCCTAATTTTGAAAATCTTGAACAATGGGCCCTAGGCTAGTTGGCACGAGCAGGAGCATGTAAACAAACATGATTATTAAGCCATGAATACTTAAGTAAATGAGTTGTTTGGCCAAAGTACCAAGACAGGATGGACATAGTCGATGGACTAGTGGCAGTGCGACATGATAGGTTTTTAGACATGTCAAGACAAATAACTGCATGTCGAGTTGAGGGTCGGGGTCATTGGACCAGTGGCACCACAAATTATATGACATTATGTGAAAACTGTTGAATATGCATGCACTGTGTTATGGGACCTTCAAGATGCCCAAGAGGGGTAATGATGCGTCCTAGGGCTCTGAACGACCTAGTGGAAATAAGGGCAATTAGTCATAACAGAAGTCTTGTGAAGCTTGATGTAGCGTCATCATGCATGAGACCGGGGTGGGGACGGGATGAGATCTCTGTCCTCATACAGACACAAAATACTTTTGGGTATGAGGGTTGAACATCTGAGATGTTCGCTCAGACTCTAGGTAGAAGTCATAGACTTCTATCAGAGTAGATGGTAAAGACGATCTGATCCACAAGTGGGTGTAGTTGGCGTAACTGCATCTCGCGAATGTGTGTACCCTTCATGATGAAGGGCATGTATTGAAAGTTAAACACACCTAATGTGGATAATGAGGAAAAAAATTGAAAACCAGAATTTGAGGAAAGAATATGTTTAAAGGAAATAAGGAGTCTGACACAAACCGATGAAAAGCTATTTTTATGAAAACTCATTCCCAACACCCATTCATTGAGTTGTTGAACTCACCCCACCCTTTTTACCCCTTTTCAGGTGACCAAGTAGAACCAACCCTAAAAACCCTCTTGTAGTTAAAATATACAACAGGTATGATCAATTTAATATATGTAGTTTTCTATAATGTTATTCTAAGAAAAATGAAAAAAAAGGACGCCTCACTCCTCACGGTTTAGAAGAGGATGAAATTCTTCATTGACTAATGGAAGTGGTAGGTTCCTCACGGGCATCCGACCAAACTAGGTTAGGGTGTGACATTGCAGGTCGGAGTTAGAGAAAGAGTTAGAATTTCACTGATGAAATTCTCCCTTAATTCGAGGTCAATTGTAGGAATTCTTAATCCTAGAACTTTCCTTAGGAAGAGGGCTATCTTCCCCGTTAGAGAGATCGGATTGTCGCACCTCCGACGATAAGCTTTCGAAGCTTTCTCTCTCTAAGTTCAATTTTCTGGCAAAGCTCCGTTTGAGCTCAATTCGAATCCAAATGACACAGTTCAAAGTTCAATTGAATCGTATGGAAGTGTTGGAATTGATCCATACCTTCAATTGGAGCAATTAAGCCTGTTTAAATGATCAATTTGATGAAATCAAATTTGGCTAGGTTGAAAGGGGGAAATTGGGAAAATTTTTGAAATTTGGGGATTTCGTAAAATTGAGGGACCAAATTGCAATTTTCCAAAATTGAGGGTCAATTTGCCATGAAAAGGATGCTGGAGGACCAATTGGTTGATTTTTGAAAATAATTGGGGTCAAATTGCCATTTTTTTAAAGTAGGGGCAAAATGGTAATTTTTTTTGAAAAGTTGGGGACCAAATTAGAAATTGGGAAACTTGAACCCCTTAAGTGATTTTGAGTAAATTGAGGACCTAAAGTGAATTTTGGAAGTTTCAAAATTCAATTTGGGGAAAAAGTTAGCATTAGGGACTAAAGTCAAGGAAAAAGAACTTTAGGGTCCTAAATGCAATCAATAGAAAATGTTGGGCTTAGTCTTACATACATGAGGAACAAATGATGTTAGGCCAAATATTAATAGATAAGAATGTCCAAATCGTGTAGGAGCATGAGGGACCAGAACGCCAGCAAGAGAAGCTCGCATCGACTTGGAAAACTAACCGAGAGCGAAACGTCACGGTTAACAGGTGAGTGGGTTTATTCACATCATACCTAGTTGGGCTGATGAGCATCTCAAAAATGAAAAACCATTATTTTGTGGAATTTTAACATCACACCTGGTTGGAGTGATGTGAGAAATATGCGGAAAACTACTTATCGGTTGTAAGTAAATCATACCTAGTTGGTATGATGGACTTCCTAGAAGAAAGTAGAAAATCCACTTACCAGTTGTAAGCGGAGATGTCATCACACCTGGTTGGTGTGATGGATAGAAAATTTTATTTTGCAGAAGTGTTCTCCTCTAACTGTGTGCCAATACTTAAAAATTTTGGGAGAACTTGACGAGAGCTGGAATATCTCAGATAGGCTAGAGGCCTCAATTTTAGAATTTGGGGCTAAAATGCCAGATTTTAGAAAATCATGTAATGTGAGCCCAGGGCCAGTTGGCACTAGAAGGAGCTAGTAAATAAAAATGATAATAAGCCATGAACATTCTTAATGAATGATTTATGTGATTTGGTTATGGTACCAAGACAAGACTGATATACTTGATGGACTGGCGGCAGTGTGTCATGGCCATGTCGACGGACTGGTCTAGACAAATAGTTTTAGGTCGAGTTGAGAGTCGGGGCCATTGAACTACTCGCACCAAATATAAATGGCATTATGGAAAAATTATTGTTTGTGCATGCACTTGATGTTTGAGACCATTAAGACACACAAGAGGGGTAGTGATGCGTCTTAAGAGCTATTGGATGACGTGGTCGAGATATGGACAGTTTGTCGTGCCAGCAGTCTGGGAAGCTCGATGTAGCTTCATGCGCATGAGACCAGGGTGGGGTCGGGATGAAGTATCCATCCTCATATAGACAAGGATTTTAGGTATGAGGGTAGGATGTAAGAGACGTTTACTCATACTTCAGGTAAAAGTCAAGGACTTCTATTAGGGTGGATGGTAAAGACGCTCTGATCCATATGGGGGTGCAGTCGGTGTAACTACAACTCGCGAATGTATGTGTACCCTTCATAAAGAAGGGTGTGTGTTGTTTGTGAAACACACCTAATATAGAAATGGGAAAGAGGTTTGAAAACCTTGGAATGGATTTGAGAATCCTTGGTAAAGAATTGGTAAACCTTGAAAAAAGGTTTCGAAAACCAAAACTTAAGGAAATAATATTTTCAAAGGAAATAAGGAGTTGGCACACTCTGGTTAAAGTTATTTTTGTGAAAACTTGCACCCAACACCCATTCACTGAAGCTTTTGAAGAGAGCCATCTTCCTCGATAGAGAGATTGGATCGCCGCACCTCCAACGGTAAGCTTTCAAAACTTTCTCTCTCTAAGTTTAGTTTTCTGGTGATGCTCCATTTGAGCTCAATTGAAACCCAAATGATGTGGTTCAAAGCTCAATTGAATTGTATGGAAGTGTAGGAACTGATCCATACCTTCAATAAGGAGCAATTAACCCCGATTGAATGGTCAATTTGATGAAATCAAAGTCGACTAATTTGAAAAAGGGAAACTTTGGGGATTTCATAAAATTGAGGGACCAAATTGCAATTTTTCAAAATTGAGGGTCAATTGGCCAGGGAAAGGATATTGGAGGACCAATTGGTCAATTTTTGGAATTTATTGGGGTCAAATTGCAATTTTTGTAAAGAAGGGACCAAATTAGAAATTTGGAAAACTTGAGCCCCTTAAACAATTTTGAGTAAATTGAGGTCCCAAAGTGAATTTTGGAAATTTCAGGACTTAATTTGGGAAAAGTTAGCATTATGAACCTAAAGTCAAGAAAAAAAGAACTTTAGGGACCAAAATGCAATTAACTAAACATTTTGGTCATTTTTGTTCATATGTGAGGAATGAAGGCTATCATGCCAAATATTAATAGATAAGGATGTCCAAATCTTGTAGGAACATGAAGGATCAGAACGCTAGCAAGGATAAGCTCGCGTGGAGGCAAAACTCGACTAAGAACGAATACACTCCGATACCCGATTAGGATGATTAACACTTCAAAAATGAAAACCACTTCTATGTGGAATTTTAATATCACACCTGGTTGGAGTGATGTGAGAACTACGCAGAAAAACTATTTAATGGTTGTAAGTAGATCATACTCGGTTGGTATGATGGAATTCCTAGAAGGAAGGGGAAAACCTGCTTGCTAGTTGTAAGCAGAGATGTCATCACACCCAGCTGGTGTGCTGAGTGAAAAGATTATTTTATTAGAAGTGTTCTCTCCTAACTGTGTGTCAATGCTTAAAACTTTTGGTAGACCTTCTTGACGAGAGCTGTAATAGCTCAAATAGGCCAGAGGCCTCAGTTTTGGAACTTGAGGGCTAAAACTCCCCGTTTTGGAAAATCACGTACGGTGGGCCCAAGGCCAGTTGGCACGAGCAGGAGTTCATAAATAAACATGATCTATTTATGCCATGAAATTTTAAATGAATGGAATGTGTGATTTCTCCATGGTACCAAGTCAGTACTAACATACTTGATGGATTGGCCGTAGTGCATCAGGGCTAGGTCGACGGATCGGTCTAGACAAACAGCTATATGTCAGTTGAGGCTCGGGGCCATTGGACCAATGTAACCCAAAGATAAATGGCATTGTGGAAAAATTGTTGTTTGTGCATGCAATTGAGGTTCAGGACCATCAAGATGCCGAAGAGGAGTAGTGATGCGTCCTAGGGGCTACTAGACAACATGGTGGAGATAAGGGTAGTTTGTCATGCAAGCAGTTAGGAAAGCTTGACGTGGCTTCATGCGCATGAGGCCGGAGTGGGGTCGGGATGAGGTCTCTGACCTCATGCGGACACAGAATTGATTTCAGGTTTGAGGGTCAAATGTCATGAATATCCACTCATACCTAGGGTAGAAGTGGACGAGCTTCTATCTAGGTGGCCGGTAAAATTGCTCCGATGCCATAAGTGGGTGTAGTGAACGAGCTACCCTACGAATGTGTGATTCCCTTCTTGATGAAGGGTGTGTGTTGATTGTTAAACACACCTGATGTGGAAATGAGGAAAATAAATGCTGTAAACTGGGAATTTGATAATATTTTTAGAAGAGATAAGGAGTCTAACACACTCTGATTAAAGATATTTTATGAAAACTTTCTCCCAACACCCATTCACTGAGTTGTCGAACTCGCCCCCATCCCTTTACCCCTTTTTAGGTAATCAAGGGAGAACCCACTTAAAAACTTTCCAACAATTGAACCTACAAGACATGTATGTAAGGTTAATATATTTAGTTTTGATTAATGTTATCTAGGAAGGATACATGAGAAAAAGACGTCTTACTCCTCATGGTTTAGCGAAGGGAAAAACCCTTAATAAACTGGGAGAGTGGCAGGTTTCTCACAGAGATCTGACCAAACCGAGTCATGGTATGACAGTTGATCAATCTAATTCAACCGGGTTCGGTGACCTAAAAATGAAAATCTGCTAATTCAAAAAATTAAAAAAAAATTCTAAATTAATCTTAATTTATTTTCTATTAAATGGTGGTCTCAATATTTCAAATTGACATTTTTAATCCATCTAGAAAAATGAATTATTGAACCGGTTCACCCTGAATCAACCTAGTTCAATACTGTTCAGGTCCGATTCACCCGGAACCGCTTTGGTTTTCTCATCCAATACTCTTCATAGTTCTTTTTAATGATTTTTATAACATCTTAGTTACTTTGGATTTTAAATTTCTCTTGCTTTAGCCCTTCTTTACCATGTTTGGTTAATTAAATGGCTTGGTTTTCTCATGAAAATGTCCGGTTCTTTGTTCTGGTTTTCTTATCCTTGGAAGAATAAGGTTTACATGGTTGAAGGACTAAATTGACTTGTTTTGTGAATCGGGAAGGTTGGGGTGGGCTTGAACTGTGGAAAGGGTTGCCCCCCTTCAAGGAGTTTGACTTTTGTGCGGGGATATGGGTTGGCCCATTCCAAAACATGAGATGGATAGTCTATTTTAAAAAGATATTTATGTTTGTTTTTGCTCAATAAATGATGTTTATATATTTTTTACTCAACAACGATATTTAGGTTGAATTTGACTATATTTGAGGTTGTATTCACATCAAGATACCTTAGTATTTTATGCATTAGCCCTATAAAATTAATTTTGAGAGTTAGGGCCTTTTATTAATGTTTTTGGCTTTTACATAAAAAAAATGAGACATTCTAAAATAAAGGAAAATAATGAATTGAGTATTCTAAAAAAAAGAGAATATAGTACTCTTCTTTACATTTGAAGGAGTTGAGCTTACAAATTAAAGAAAATAGGCCTAAACAATCGAGGACAATGATTGTTTTGGAAATCACAATAGTATCAATTTGGATTTTAAGGTAATGATTGTTTTGGAAATCACAATAGTATTAATTTGCAAGTAAGACTACAAATTTGGCTGATGCATATTTGGGCTTGGACTTATCAATATGGAGTTGAAATTGAGTTCACTAAATGATGATTGTTGACAATATTAGAGTTGATGAAAATGTGTTGATGGTTGATTTTGCGTAAATCAAATTCACAACACAAGGTTCATTTTCCTTAAATTAAATTCACAACACGGAAATAAAATAATTTTAACTATGATCACTTGGGATGAAGGAGGAAGACTCCACACAATTAAGCCAAAACTAGTTAATCATCCATATAGTAAATATTCTAATTTAAGGCGAGTGAAAATTTTGAATCTAGTGACATTGAATCAATTAGGTTGATACTTGTCAACATTACATTATACACATTTAAAAAATAAATTTAAATGTTGAAAAATATATGGAGAAATATTTCTAAAATAAATGAATTAAGTGTTGAAATTATAATAATAACATTTAAAAAAAAAGAATAGATCATTTGACTATAATTTTAAACTCACACCTAGATTGTATTATTTTTCTAAAATACTAGAATGTGTTAACTAGATAGCATCTTAAACATGGAAAAAACCCTCAATATGAAAATTATTTCATACCTGAAATAGTGTCGGGGTTAAACAAGTAGCAAGTTAACGTTAGGTTATTGAATTCATTATAATGAAATAGTTGATGATCACTCATAGGAAAAATTACAAAGTGAATTAATGCAATTCAGGAGAAAGTTAAGTGACCATAGTAGCCTTATTATCAAAGTTAATGTGGTCACCAAGGGGTTATTGGAACCGTGGAGTTGATAAGGGGGAGATATGTTTGAGTTACAGTTAGGGTTGTCAAAATCTCGGGTCGGGGCGGGTTTTGGCGAACACGCACCCGACCTGAAGGTGGGTCCATTAGAACCACAGCTGAGTGGACCCAAAGCTCGTGTCCACTTCATCGGGTCTAGACCCGAGGCTTGGGTGCATAGACCCGAGGCCCGAGTCAAAATTTTGGACCCGAACCCATAGCCTCAGGTCCAAATGGACCCGAAGCTCAGGTTCTTCAAAAATGCAATATCTCTCTAGTTTTGCTATAATCATCTCCATCCCTCACTCTGATTCTTAACGTAGCTTGGGCTATCTATTTCTTCCTTTCTTGCCTAACTATTTTTTTCTCTGATTCATCCTTTCTTGGCCTTTGTAATATGTTTAGAGGAGTGTGTTTTATTGAGCAGAGCCACCGGCGCCAGACATGAATCCCACGACGAAGCCTCTAATCCCTCAGCTCCAATCTCCGCTGCCACCCCAGCCCCACCATCACTCCACTTACTACAACCGTCACCCTGATGAGAAATTCATCAGCTTCTACCCTTCCAACCTCTTGCGAGCACCTCACCAATCTAGAGTAGAGCCATCCACCAATGGTACTTCATCCTTCCACAAGTGCTCTACCACTGCCACCACCATCAAGGATATTTTCAAGCCGCCCTTCGTTGCAGCTGCTCCCTCCTTGGTCGAGCTATGCTATAGTAAGTTCTTATTCACCTCAAAGAATGAGTACTTATCCTCCTGCATTTTCGAGCCTTAGAGGAAATCTTATGATGTTAGGATCTGGAGCACCAACCTCTACAACCTTCCTACTATGGACAATGCGACCCTAGTTGAGACAACAAAGCGCAAAGTCAGAGAGGAATCTAAAAAAGTAGAAGCAGTTACGCCTTTTGAAGAAGCATGAAACCCCAATATATTGTAGGATAGATTGTTGAAGATTGTCGAAAAAGAAGTTTCAGGACTCCTAGAACTCACAATGAAGGACCATGTGGATCTCGATCTAAGTCCAAAGAAGACTTCCTCGGGTAGAGAGCTGAAGAAGGAGATCGTCGGAAGCTTCTAGTATGTTTTTAGCAAGAAATTGCAAAAATGGCAGAGTAAGCAAAAAAGGCAAAAATATATAAGGGTGGTTCCATTTGTTAGACCCACCCTTCGGGTCCAACCAACGGGACCCGATCCCGAGTTTTTAGCAGGGCTCAGGTCCAATCAATGGACATAGACCCAAGAAAACCTGACCAATCTTGGGTTGGGTCAGGTAGGGGCTCGGGTCTCGGGTCCCTCTAACATCCCTAGTTGCTGTTGCTCGAACCTATGGAGTTATAGTGTGTCACAACCCGACCCAATTTTTCTAGTCAAACCTCCACACAACACGCCACATCCTCCTAGTTTTACAATGGTGGACATCTTATCATTATAAGCCCGACAAGACTTAATGCTAAGAATAAAACTTATCAGGTTATTTTAAAAAAATATTTATTTAGAATTGAAAAATAAATTTAAATAACAATCCTGGGATCAAGTATTTAATTTAAGGCATAAATTTAGAATTTTTGTAGATTTCTATCTATTCGGCGTGTCTTTAAAACACCTTAGTTTTTTGAAATGGGTATTTGAGGGGAATGAGCTCACAACTCAATGAGTAGGGTTAGCTGAAATTGTGACGTCTTGTCTACAATTCAACGCATACTCCAAAATATTTATAAGGGGTATTTTAGGATAGCAATTCAACACATACTCCAAAATATTTTAATTGGGACTCAATTTTGTTTCCAAAATTTCCAATCAGTCCTCGCACCAAAGTTTCCAAATTACCGATCGACCCTAAAATTTCCAAAAATGGCCAATTGGTCCCATTTCTTCCAAAAATGACCATTTAGTCCTCAAATTTCTTCTACTTTGCCAATCGACATACAATTTTGGAAAAATTGCACAAAGGCTTCTCAATTTTTGAAACCCCCAATTTTCCCAAAAATTTCCCCCAAATTTTACCCCTTTCTATTGACCGAATATGATTTCATCAAATTGGCCATTCAAATAGGGTTAATTATTCCTTTCTATGATTTTAATCGGTCTATTCACTTCCATACAATCGAATCTGGCTTTGAATTGAAGCTTTTGGGTTTGTAACTGTAAAACCCGCTCTTTGGAGTTAAGGAAAATGGGAAAAAGAACCAGTTAAACAGAGTGAGAAAACCAAACCGGTTCACAAACCGATTATCAGAGAGCAGGCAATTTGGAAAATTTCAACACTATAGTGACCTAAAGGATTCATAAAACCTTGGAAAAGAACCTTAGAACAAATTGGAAGAGAAAAACCATACCGGTTAAGATGAATCGGATCCAATAGGATTGAATCAGTTTATGAAGAGAGCCGATTTATGAACTAGAACCGATAGAGAAAGGGCAAATCATGAAATTTATGGATCCCAAGTGACATAAAAAGTCACAAAAATCATGAAAAAGGACTTTAGGATGAATTGGAGATGAAAACCAAATCGGTTAAGGTGAACCAGATCTGAAGCGGATTGAATCGGTTTGAACCACTATTGAACCAGATGATAAATTCATTTTTCTAGGTGGCTTAAAAAATTCAAATTTGAGACTTGAGGCCACCATTGGATATAAAATGAATTTAGATAAATTTATAAATTTTTATAATTGAAAAATTCAGTAGAATTGAGGGTGAACTGGTCGGTTTAATCTTTGAACCCGGTTCAGACTAGTCTGGTCCGGTTCGGAACAGTGTCGTTTTCTTCCTTAAGATGACAACACTGTTCACTCGCCGAAAAATTGTGCAATGCTGGTGAAGCTGAAAAGTCTCAAGCCAGGGAGTTTTAGGCAATGAATGTCTGCCATTAAGGTGCCAATCAAATGACCAAGAAGTTCCAGTGCTTCCTATATAAAGAGCCCCTCCTCATTCATCCTCTCCACACCTAAAAACTCCATTCTCTCTCAATTGCTCCAATTTCCGGCGAAGCTGAAACTAGAGCTCTGACTTTGGCACTTTTTTGAGCCAAACAAGGCGAGCTCGGGCTCTATGGATACTGGGAGAAGTTAGCTACATGCACATAGTCTCCATTTTGTCCGAGGGTTGTTGGAGAAGCGCCAGTGTGATTGAACATTGAAGCAACTCCAGCGGACTAAAGATACCTTGTTTCAGCCGAGCTGAAATCAGCCAATTTGAGCCATTCTCAGGCCAAACCAAGCCCCCAACACCTCCACAACGCTCCTACAGCTGAATTAGAGCTGAAATGTAAGCCAATTTGGCTCCCCTCTATAATTTCCAACCGGTGCTACAGAGAGAACTGATAAAACTTTGATGATAAAATTCTCACGCAATTCAGCATCAATTGATGCAATTCTTGATCCTAGGATGAACCTCAGGATAAGAGCTATCTGCCCAGATTGAAAGCTCGGACTACCGCGCCCCCGACGGTAAGCTTTCGAAGTTTTCTCTATCTAAGTATAGTTTTTTGGCAGAGCTCCGTTTGAGCTCATTCCAACACCAAATTGTACAATTTAAAGTGCAATTGAATCGTCTGAAGGTGTAGGAACTCCAATGTAACTTCAATTTCAACAATTAAACTCATATGATCAGTCAATTTGATGAAATCAAATTTGACAGAGTTAGAAGGTTGAAATTGGGGGAAATTTGGGAATTTTGAAAATTAGAGGGACTAAAGTGTAATTTCATAAAATTGAGGACGAATTGGTCATGATAAAGATGTTAGAGGACCAATTGGGCAACTTTTGGAATTTTTGGGGGCAAAACATACCATTTTTATAAAGTAGGGGCAAAATGGTAATTTTGGAAAAGTTTGGGGATCAAATAAGAAATTTGGGAAATTAAACCCCTTTTTGTGAAATTGAATAAATTGAGGTACTAAGATAAATTTTAAATGTTTTGGGACTCAATTTGAGGAAAAACTGGCATAGAGACTTAAAGATAATTTTAGGGACCTAATTGCAAATAAAGGAAAAGTTTGGTTTACTCATTCATTTGGGATGAATGAGGGTTGTTAGGAACACAAAGTATAATGAACAAGAGCATTCATATCGTGTAGGAACACAAAGTTCCAAGAATGCCAGCTAAGACGAGATCAAGTAAAGACAATAAGCTAGCTAAGAGGAATTTCACTACATTAACGGGTGAGTGGGATTTTTATATCATACCCGATTGTGATAATATGCACCTCGAAAATGAAAACCCACTGCCACCTGAGAGGAGTGATGTGAAAATCACATGGAAAAACTACTTACTAGTTGTAAGTAGATCATACCTAGTTGGTATGATGAAACTTTCTCGAAGGAAGTGGAAAACCCATTCATCGGTTATGAGCGGAGATGTTCTCATACTCAATGAGTATGATGGACAGTTAAAAAATATATTTTGTCAGAAGTGCTCTCCCATAACTGTGTGCCACTACTTAAACAATTTGGGAGACCATCTCGATGGGATCTCGAATAGCTCTATTAGTCTAGAGGCTTCAATTTTGGAACATGGGCTAATATGCCCAATTTTGAAAATCTCGAACAGTGAGCCCTAGGCCAGTTGGCACGAGCAGGAGCTCGTAAACAAACATGATTTATATGCCATGAAAACTTAAGTAAATGAATTGTTTGGCCATGGTACCAAAATAGGACCGACATACTCAATCAACTAGCGGTAGTGCGACATGATAGGTTTTCGGATTAGTCAAGACAAACAACTGGAGGTCGAGTTGAGGGTCAGGGCCGTTAGACCAGTGGCACCACAGATTATATGACATCATGTGAAAAATGTTGATTGTGTATGCACTGTGTTTGCAGGACCTTCAAGATGCCCAAGAGGGGTAGTGATGAATATTAGGGCCCTAGATGACGTAGTGGATATAAGACCAGTTACTCGTATCAGAAGCCTTATGAAGCTCGATGCAGCTTGAAGCCCATGAGACTGGGGTGGGGTCGAGATGATGTCTTTGTCCTCATATGGACACAGATAATTGTTACTGGATTGAGGGTCGAATGTCACGAACGTCCACTCATTATTATGGTAGAAGTGAACGTCGTTCTATCTAGGTGGCCGACAAAGTCGATCTGATGCCACAAGTGGGTTTAGTGGACGTACTGTCCTGTAGTTGTGTTTTTTACCTTCACGATGAAGGATACGTGTTGGGTGATGATACAATATGGTTAATAAGAAATGGTGATAAAAACCAAGATTTGAAATGAAAGGTTTTTAAAAAGAAAATAAGGAGTCCCACACACTCCAAATAAAATTTTTTTCCTAAAAATTAAAATTTGAAAACCCATTCACTAAGTTGTTTTACTCACCCCTCCCTTATATCCCTTTCAGGAAATCCCAGAAAGCCTACCCCAGGGACCATCAATTAATACGCCTGTGTGATAGGTATGATCATTTTGAAATTTTATGCAGTTTTTATTTATGTTTTTCCAGGAAAGGTTCAGGTTTAAATGACACCATACTCTTTATGGTTTATAACAAGGGGAAACTCTTAATAAACTGGGAGAATGGCAGGTTGATCATGGGGATCCGACCAAACTGGGTTAGGGCGTGACAATAACAAGGTCAAACAAAGCTTCATTGGAATACTAAATGCAAAGAGAGAAAGCTTTGAGAACTTACTGTCAGAGGTGTGACACATGAGTTTTCAATTTGGGAAGAAATCTCTCGTTCACATGGTCTTTCTAGGATCAAAAGCCACTATAATTCGTGCCCTGAGCAGTGGGAATTTGGTTAGTTAAATTTGTGCACTTTCTCTCTTTAGACTCTAACTATTCCGACGAGGAAGGGCCAAATTGACTTAGAGACTAAGGGGAGGCTCAATTTGGCTACATGAGGTCTGAATTGGCTGAATTCAAATTGAACAGAATAGGTTGAATTTGAATTGAACAGAATAGGGCAGCCTTAGGTCTTATGGAACAACTTCACTGTTCGGGCTTGCCGATGCTTTTCTGGCGATCCTCCGGTCGGATGGAGGGTGCCGTTAGGTGGCTGATTTCTCCAGTGTCTGTAGGACTTGAATTCACCTTTATGAGGTTGAAAGAAGTGCCCAAGTCGGAGCTCTAGTTTGAGCTTTGTCGAAAAAATGAGCACTTCTTATTCTTCGGAGGTTTGAGGTGTAAAGCCCATTCCATTAAAGATAAGAAAATTGCGAAAAGAATTGATCGATTCAAAAGAGAAAACCAAGATAATTAACAAACCAAAACTGGTAAAGAAAGGGTAAAATGGGAAATTGGAAAATCCCAAGTGACTCAAAGAGTTATAAAAATCATGGAAAAAAACCATGGAACAAATTGGAAGAGAAAATCGAATCGATTTCGGGTGAACCAGACCTGAACTGGATTAAATCAGATTGAACTGATTTGAACCATACATGAATTAGTTTCTAAATTCATTTTTATTGGTAGCATAAAATGATCAAATTTAAAATTTGAAACCACCATTGGATATGAAATGAATTTATAAATTTTTAGATTTGGGAAAACTGGTCGAATTGGGCTTGAAACTGCCGATATTCACTATTGAACCCGGCTAGACCAGACCGGTCCAGTCTGGAAAAGTGTCGTCTTCTTCCTTAGGATGATAGAACAGATCATCGGTTCAAAAACTTTTCTTCTCTGGCAAAGGAATATTCTCTCCCGCATGGGCATTCTTTTGAAGAGGATAAGCTTGAGCAATATGTAAACTGGTCTGGCAGAGGGTCCCCGAGCTCCCTATATAAAGAGCTCTCCTCCATTTATCCTCTACACACCTCAAATCTCCATTCTCTCACAAGTGCTCCATTTTTCGATGAAGCTCGAACCAGAGCTCCGACTTGGAAATTTTTCTAGTCTTAGAAGGCAAGGTTAGGTCCTACAAACTCTAGGGGAAGTCAACTACATTATAGCAATCTCCCTTTGGCCAAGGACCGCCAGAGAAGCGCCGATGGAATCAAATAATGAAGCAACTTCGATGGACTGAAGTTGCCCTATTTTGGTCGAGCTGAATTCGGCCAAATTCATACCTCCTCCACTTTCCAAACCAAGACTCCCCAATGTCCCCACAACCCTCACACGACCTCCACAGAGGTGAAAGGTAAGCTAATTTGGCCCTCCTCTGTTATTACAAATCAGTGCCAGAGAGAGAAACTGCCGAATTTTACTAATAAAATTATTCCTAGTATGTACTTCAATTGTAGCAATTCTTAATCCTAGAAGGAACCTAAGGACGAGAGCTACATCTCCAGTTCGAGAGCTCGGACCGTTGAACCTCCAACAGTAAGCTTTCAAAGCTTTCTCTCTCTACGAACTATTTTTCGGCGAAGCTCCATTTGAGCCCATTTCAAACTCAAATTTTACAATTCAAAGCTCTATTTGATAGTATGGAAGTGTAGGAACCGATCTATGCCATCAATTGGAGCAATTGACCCCAATGGAAATTCTGTGAGAAAAGAGGGGAGAAATTGGGGAAAATTTTGGGGAAAGTTAGGGATTTCAAAATTTTGAGGGACCTCCATGCAATTTGTCAAAATTGAAGGTCAATTGGCAATGGAAAGATGTTGAGGGGACCAATTGGTCAATTTTTAAAAGATTTGGGGCTAAATGGCAATTTTTGGATAGTAGCAGCAAAACCGTAATTTTTTTAAAATTGGGGACCAAATTGAAAATTTAGAAAACTTAAGCCCCTTACACAATTTTAAATAAATTGAGGATCTAAAGAGGATATTGGAAACCTTGAGATTCGATTTTAGGGAAAAGTTAGCATTAGGGAACTAAAGTTAAGAAAAATGAACTTTAGGGACCTAAGTGCAATAAAATAAGAACTTTGGGTTTAGTTGCGCATACATGAGAAAATTGAGGTTGTCATGTTGAATCTTTATTAATAATGAATACCCAAATCGTGTAGGGACACATGAGATCGGAACGCAAGCAAGAGAAAGTAGCGTGGACTAGAAACTGACTGGTCATGAACACGTCACATTCAAACGGGTGTGTGAGACTTTTATACATCATACCAGTTGGGATGATGACACTGTTTTTAACGGATAAAACCTACTTATCAGTTGTAAGTAGGCATGAACAAACATCATACCTAGTTAGTATGATGAGTTTCCTTAAGGAAAGAAGAAAACCTCCTACCGGTTGTAAGCGGATCCATCACCACACCCAGTTGGTGTGGTGAGATAAAAATATAATTTTTGTCAGAAGTGTTATCCCCTGACTGTGTGACAACTGCTTAAATTATTTGGGAGACTTTCTTGATGGAAGCTAGAATAGTTCAAACAGGCCAGGGGCCTCAGTTTTTGAACTCATAGGGCTCAATGCCCAATTTTGGAAAACAAGTGCAGTAGGCCCAAGGTTAGTGGGCACGGGCAAAAGCTCATAAACAAACATGATTAGGAAGAACCATGAAAACTTCTAATTAAAAAGGAACTATTTGTGTGATGCACCATGGTAGCAAGTCAGGATTGACAGTGCTTGATGGACTGGCGACAGTGCGTCAGGGCCAGGTCGATGGAGAGGCATAGACAAACAGCTCCTAGTCGGGTTGAGTGTCGGGGCCGTTGGACCATTGGTACCAAAGTGGATGGATAAATATATGAAAACTTTTGTTTATGCATGCACTTAAGGATCAGGATCATCAAGATGCCCTAGGGTGTAGTGATTGATACCAAGGGTTGTTGGACCACTTAGGGGGCTATAAGGGTAGTTTGTGATGCCAGTCAGTCATGAAGCTCTGGAAGCTTCTTGCGCATGAGACTGGGGTGGGGACAAGATGAGGTCTCGTCCTTATACGGACAGAAAGTGGCATTTGGGTCTGAGTGTCGGACATCTAGGATGTCCACTCAGACTCATGTTAGAAGTGGATGGGCTTCTACCGGGGTGGACAGCAAAGTCACGCTGGTCCCCAAGTGGGTGCAGTCTGGGACTGCCTTGCGAATATGTGTATCCTTCCTGATGAAGGGCGTGTGTTTGTTTGCTAAATGCCTCCTGAGGCAAGGGGATGTGCTAAAAAAGCTAAGCACACCTAATATGGAAATGGAAAAAAGGTTTCAAAAAATTGAGTTTGAGGAAATGCTTTATAAGGGAAATGTTGGTATGGTTTTAATAATTAAAGATATTTTGAAAACTCACTCCTAGCACCCACTCACTAAGTTGTAGAAACTCACCCCTCCCTTTACCCCTTTTTAGGAAAAAGAGGAATACCAACTGTAATGATCCCTCGCAGTTGAACCATAAAGACAGGTACAAAAATTTTAATATATATTCAATTTTGTATAATGCTATTCTAGGATAAACAGTAAAAAGGACTCATAACTCCTCACAATTTAGAAAGGGGTGAAACCCCTCATAGACCAAAGGGAGTGGCAGGCTGCTCAAGCGGATTTGACCAAATTGGATCGGGACATGACAACTTGATCAGCGTGAATAAGCAAGACTTTTTCCGACTCAGAGGAATACCAAGCTCCACATCTGATCAGCGTGAATAAGCAAGACTTTTTCCGACTCCGACAAGGGCTTAACTCTATCTCGGAGTATGAAACCAAGTTCAACGAGTTAAGACCCTTTGCCCCCGACCTAGCTGGACCTATAGGTATTTGCCAATGATTTGTGGATGTTCTTAACATTGACATACGAGATTGAATGGGAGTGATATGATGCCCCATGGATCTGGCAACCATAATTAGTATGGCCCATGAATGTGAGCGTCTGGTGTAAACTTGATGCCGTCATGCCAATCAAAAAGAGGATAAAGGCCATGGCCACCACGGGGGATTGAAGGAACAAAGTTGTCCTAAGTGGGGAAACAAGATGGGTTTCCTAAGGAGGAAGGAAGTGCACCCACCTTAAAGTTAGGTAATCCTCACCATACTGCAAAGGAGCCCTCGCTGTCCTAGGTGCCAGAGGTACCACGAAGGAGCATGTTCATCCTGCTTTGGATGTGGACAAGTAGGGCACTTTGCAAGAGAATGCCCCACTCATAGGGAGAATAAGCAACAAAACACACTTGGACCACCCTAAGGGAACCTGAGGACTCTAAGGTAGGACACCACCATGACAAGTGTACCAGCTAGGGTATACAAGCTCACCCAAGAGGAGGCCAGAAAAGGCCCTAGTGCTGTAGCGGGTACTTCCCAAAACCTCCCAAACCAAAATTAAACAAAACCTTTAATTCAATCCTACTTAATATAGAAATTTAAATCTTTCCTTCTCTAAAAATGTGCATTTCTTTGATTAGGGTACATACAATGGCGGGGGGAGAAAAATCAATGCTCTCTTTGACTCGGGTGCAGAGAGATCCTTCATCAAGGAAGATTTAGTTTCAAGTCTTCCACTAGAACTTACCTCCTTAGAACAAAGTCTCAACATCCTCACACCCTTAGGAGAAGGACTAAATAGGGACAAATAGTTAAAGGGATGTGAGATTATGATTGGAGTAGTAAAACTAGAGTCAGATTTCATCCCATTACCTCGAGCTGCGTTTTCAAGGAGACAAGAGGAAGGGTGAGATGCACTTAGTGTCTCAAATAAAAGCACAAAAGATGATGCATAAGGGTTGTTAGGCATTCCTCGCAATGGTCATCAATGAGAAGTCGGAGGAGAAAGGACTAGAAGGCATCCCACTAGTGGAACACTTCTTGGATGTATTCCCTGAAGAATTACCAGGGTTACCCCCAAGCCGATAACTAGAATTTACCATAGAGGTAATCCCCGGAACACATCCCATATCCAAGCCCCTATCGCATGGCTCCAGAGGAATTAAAGGAATTAAAGGAGCAGTTGGACGAGTTATTGGGGAAGGGTTTCATACACCCAAGCCAGTCTTCATGGGGTGCACCAGTACTATTTCTAAAGAAAAAGGATGGGGGAATGAGGCTGTGTATAGATTATTGGAAGTTGAATTTGGTCACCATAAAGAATAAGTATCCACTTCCATGGATTGATGACATGTTCAACCAACTAAAAGAAGTGACCTACTTCTCCAAGGTAGACCTCCGATCAGGATACTACCAGCTCAGGATCCGAGAGAGAGATATCCCTAAGATTGCCTTTTGGTCTCGATACGGACACTACATATTTAGGGTGATGCCATTTGGCCTAACTAATTCCCTATAGTCTTCATGGATCTGATGAACCGAGTTTTCCTACCTCACTTGGACAAGTTCGTGATTGTGTTTATAGATGACATACTCATATACTCACAAATTAGGCTAGAGCACGAGGAACATCTGGCTATCACCTTGGAGATGCTACAAAACAATCACTTATATGCGAAGTTCTCTAAGTGTGAGTTTTAGTTGCAAGAGGTAGGATTCTTAGGGCACATAGTGTTTAAACATGGAGTCAAGGTGGACTTGGAAAAGGTAGAGGCCATATATGACTAGAAGGCACCTAAGAACCCCTCCGAGATATGTAGTTTCTTGGGACTGGTAGGGCACTGCCGATGATTTGTACATGACATCTCTAAGATAGCAGCCCCTTTGACCCACCTCATAAGGAAGGGAGTGGAGTACAAGTGGGATGAAAATTGTGAGAAATCCTTCTTGGAGTTAAAGACCCATTTAACAATGGTGCCCATACTCACTCTACCTGACCCAAGTGCAGGGGAGTATAGAGTCTACAATGACGCATCTGGACAAGGAATCAGGTGTGTATTAATGCAACAAGGAAAGGTTATCGCCTATGCCTTGCAACAACTAAAGGTACATGAGAGGAACTATCCTATTCACGACTTAGAGTTAGCTGTCATAGTGTTCACCCTCAAGATTTGGCGTGTCATGCCCCAACCCAGTTTGGTCGGATCCCTATGAACAACCCACCTCTCTCCCAGTTTATTAAGGGTTTTCCCATTCCCTAAACCATGAGGAGTAAGATGCCCTTTTACCTGTACCTTTCCTAGAATAACATTAATAAAAACTAAATATATTAACTTACATACCTGTCTTGCAAGTTCAGCTATCAGAAGTTCTTTAGGTAGGTTTTCCCTTGGTTACCTAAAAAGGGGTAAAGGAAGGGGGTGAGTTCAACAACTCAGTGAATGGGTGTTGGGAGAGAGTATTCAAAACATATTTCATTAGAGTGTGCCAGATTCCTTGTTTCTATCAAAATATTATTTTCCTTTTGTTCCTAATTATTCAAAATAATTTTTCTTATTATCCACAAACGGCGTGTTTAATAATCAACACACACCCTTCATCAGGAAGGGAATCCCACATTCGTAGGGTAGCCTGTCCACTACACCCACTTGTGGCGTTAGAGCGACTTTACCGGCCATCTAGATAGAAGCCCGTGCACTTCTATCTTGGGAATGAGTGGATGTTAGCGACACTCGACACTCAAACTTGAAATTAACTCAGTATCCGTATGAGGATAGAGACCTCATCTCGACCCCACCCCGGTCTCATGCGCATGAAGCTACATCGAGCTTCCCTGACTGGTCACACGATAAATTGCCCTTATCTCCACCATGTCGTCTAGTAGCCCTTAGGGTGCATCACTACCCCTCTTAGGCGTCTTGATGGTCCCGAACCTCAAGTACATGGACAAACAAAAGTTTTTAACAAAGCCATTTATCTTTGGTGCCACTGGTCCAAAGGCCCTGACCCTCAACTTGGCCTACATCTATTTGTCTAGACTTGTCTGTTGACCTGGTCATGTCGCACTGCCGCCAGTCCATCAAGTATATCAGTCATGTCTTGGTACTGTGGCCAAATCATAAAAATCATTCATTAAGAATTTTCATGGCTTATCATCATGTTTGTTTACGAGCTCCTGCTCATGCCAGCTGGCCTTGGGCCTACTGTATGTGATTTTCCAAGTAGTTTTTCCACATAGTTCTCACATCACTACCATTAGGTGTGATGTTAAAATTCCACATATTAGTGGTTTTTCATTTTTGATATGCTTATCATCCCAACCGAGTATGATGTAAATAACCCACTCACCCGTTAACCATGACGTGTTCGTCCTTGGTTGATTTTCCCAAGTCAACGTAGCGTCTCTTACTAGCATTTCAGTCCTTCGTGCTCCTACACGATTTGGACAACCTTGTCTATTAATACATGGCATAACAGCCTTCGTTCCTCACGTATGAACGACTAAACTTAAAACTTTCAGTTAATTGCACCTAGGTCCCTAAAGTTCATTTTCCTTGACTTTAGGTCCCTAAGGTAAACTTCAAAAATTCACTTTGGTTACTCAATTGACTCAAAATCACTTAAGGGGTCCACCATGTCGTCCATGGGTATAACATTTTAACTCATCCATCACACCAACCAGGTGTGATGACATCTTCGCTTACAACCGGTAAGCAGGTTTTATACTTCCTTCCAGGAAGTTCATCACACCAATCGGGTATGATCTACTTACAACCTGTAAGTAGTTTTTCCGTGTAGTTTTCACATCACTCCAACTAGGTGTGATGTTAAAATTCCACATAAAAATGGTTTTTCATTTCCAAAGTACTCATCATCTCAACCGGGTATGATATGAATAATCCCACTCACGGTGGCTTCCAATTTCGAAAAGGTGCTCATCATCCCAATCGGGTATAAAGTGTAAATTAGCCCACTCACCCAATAACTAAAGTGTATCCTTCTCTATTCGGTTTTCTCTTTCACGCTAGCTTATCCTTACTGGTATTCTGGTCCCTCGTGTTGTGTCGGGGATATGGCGGTTCAATCTCTCTATCAAGGAAGATAGCTCTCTTCCTAAGGTATCTCCTAGGATCAAGAATTCCTTTCAGCTTAGTTGAGGTCATCTAAGGGCTGTGGGGATGTTGGGAGAGTTTGGTTTGGCCTAAGGAGGCTGAATTCGACCGATTTTCGCTCGGTTGAAATAGGGCAACTTCGGTCCGCTCGAGCTACTTCAGTGTTTGATTCCGCCAGTGCTTCTCTGGTGGTCCTTGGATCGAGCGGAGGTTGCTATCAGATAGCTGACTTCCCCCAGAGTCTAAAGAATCCAACCCTTCAGAGGTTGAGAAAAATGCTCAAGTCGGAGCTCTATTTCGAGTTTCACCGGAAATTGGAGCAGTTGAGAGAGAATGGCGTTTTTAGGTTTGAGGAGGGTGAATGGAGAGGAGCCCTTTATATATCTGTGAAATTATTTGTTAAATGGGGAAGTTTTATTACTAAATTATGGGTATTAATGTTGTCCGTTATTCTCATTAAATTGGGAAATTTATGGGTACTAATTCCAATAATTGAATATAGGTATTTATTTAATAATGGAACAACCTCAACTCTCCTATCCCTTTCTCCTTTATATTTGCTTGGAAATTAATTTTGCACAATTATATATATATATATATGTATACCCTTATATGTAAACATCTATTCAACATTTGTTTGGTTTAATGTCTGTCTTATTATATAACATGAATACCTTAACCCCACTTAATTTTCATTTCCTTTAATGCTTTACATTAAATAGCCCATGTTAAATGGGATGCCCCTTTAACTTTAGCTCCCATTGTTTTTTTAAGCATTAAAACTAATAACTAATTACCCCTTTGAGTCCTCATTTTACTCAAAATTGTATAAGGGACTCAAGTTTTTCAAATTTTCGATTTGGTCCCCAACTTTTCAAAAATTACTATTTTGTCCCTACTTTCCAAAAATGGCAATTTCGCCCCAGTTGTTCTAAAAATTGACCAATTGGTCCTCTAACATCTTTTTCATGGCCAATTGGCCCTCGATTTGAGAAAATTGCAAAGAAGTCCCTTAATTTTATGAAATCCCAATTTGCCCTATCTCTATTAGTTGTGGTTCGTGAACCAGGTCAGTTTTCTCACTTGAGTTGTCTGGTTCTTTCCCCGATTTTTCTTATCTTTAAGGGACGGGGTTTACATAAAGGTTGAGCATCAGAAACCATCAGGACTGCTCCAACCCATGCCAATTCCAGAATGGAAATGGGAACACATTACCATGGACTTTGTCACAGGACTACCTGTGACCAGGAAGGATCGAGACGCAATCTAGGTCATTGTGGATAGATTGACCAAGTCCACCCATTTTCTACCCTTAAGAGTGACGGATTTAGTATAACAACTGGTAGTCTTATACCTGAGGGAGATAGTAAGACTCCATGGCATCTCAGTGGGTATAGTATCGGATAGAGACCCCGATTTACTTCAAGGTTCTGGCCAAGTTTACAAAGTGCCTTGGGAACTAAGCTCCACATGAGTACGACGCTTCATCCTCAAACCGATGGATAGTCTGAACAGACGATTCAGACCTTGGAGGACATCCTAAGGGCATGTGTACTCACCATGGACAAAGGTTGGGAAGAATACTTATGTCTAATGGAATTTGCTTACAATAATAGCTATCATACCAGTATTCAGATGGCTCCTTATGAAGCCCTTTATGGACGACCACGTCATACCCCTTTATTTTGGAAAAAAGTGGGGGAAAGGAGGTTGGAAAGGGTTGAGCTAATCAATAATGCCATAGAGAAAATTAAGTTAATTAGGAGTTGCCTTAAGGCCGCTTAGGACAGGCAAAGGAGGTTGTGGATCATAGGAGAAGGGTTTTGGAGTTTGATGTGGGAGACCAAGTGTTTCTCAAGTTATCCCCATGTAGGGGAATACTTTGGTTTCAACAATGGGGAAAGTAGAAACTAAGGTATATCGGTCCTTATTCCATCATCCAAAGGATAGGGTCGATGGCCTAAAAATTGGAACTACCTCTAGACTTGTAGAGAATACATGGTTTAAGCATTGATCCCAGTTTGGATCGATCTGATCCAATCCATTTCGAAACAGTGTCATCTTCTTCCTTCAGATGGCAACTTGTTCACTCGCCGAAAAATCGAGCAATGCCGACGAAGATGAAAAGTCTCCAGCCATGGAATTTCAAGCAATGAATTACTGCCATAAAGGCACCAATTGGACGACCAAGAAGTCCCGAAGCTTCCTATATAAAGAGCTCTTCCTCATTCATCCTCCTCACACCTAAAAACTCCTCTCTCTCCCTACTGCCCCATTTTATGGTGAAGTTCAAACCAAAGCTCCAACATTAGGGTTTTTCTGAGCCAAAGAAGGTGAGGTTGGGTTCTTTAGATTTGGGGAGAAGTCAACTACCCGACGGTAGTCTCCATTTACTTCGAGGATCGTCATAGAAATGCTAGCATGATCGAACAATGAAACAACTCCAACGGACTGATGCTGCCGTGTTTCAGCTGAGCTAAAAATGGCTAATTCGAGCCCTTCTCAAGCCAAACCAAGCTCTCCCAACACTTCCATAGCCCTCATACGACTGAATTAGAGTTGAAAGGTAAGCCAATTTAGCTTCCCTTTGTAAATTATGATCAGTGCTAGAGAGAGAACCGACGAAACTTCACTGACCAAATTCTCCCTTAATTTAGCATGAATTGATGTGATTCTTGATCTTAGGAGAAACCTTAGGACAAGAGCTATCTGCCCAGATCAAAAGCTCGAACCGACGGTAAGCTTTCGAAGCTTTCTCTCTCTATGTCTAGTTTTCCAACGAATTTCTGTTTGAGCTCAATTAAGATCCAAATGACGCAATTCAAAATTTCATTGAATCGTATGGAAGTGTAGGAACTCAATTTGACCTTCAATTTCAACAAATAAACTTGATTGAATGCTTAATTTGATGAAATCAAATTTGGCCAATTTGAAAGGGGAAAATTGGGGGAAAATTTTGGGAAAATTGAGGGCCAATTGGCCATGAAAAAAATGTTGGAGGGCCAATTGGTCTATTTTTTGAATTATTGTGGTCAAATTTGTCATTTTTGTAAAGTAGGACAAAATGGTAATTCTTGAAAAGTTGGGGAATAAATTGGAAAATTGGGAAACATGAACCCTTTTTTGTGATATTGCATAAATTGAGGTCCCAAAGTGAATTTTAGAAGTTTCGGGACTCAATTTGTGAAAAATTGGCATTAGGGACCTAAAGTTAAAGGAAAATAACTTTAGGGACCTAAATGCAAATAATTAAAAGTTTGGGCATTTTATTCATTCATGATGAATGAAGGCTATTAGGTCAAAGATTAATGAATAAGGATGGTCATATTGTGTAGGAACACGAAGTACTAGGAACGCCAGCAATGATAAGCCCGTGTGAGGCAAAGAGTTGGTTAAGAGTAAAAATATACTGCACTCATCAGGTGAGTGGGAATTTTCACATCTTACACGGTTGGGATAATGAGTACCTCGAAATGAAAAACCACTACTAAGTGGAATTTTAACATCACATTTGGATGGGTGATGTGGAAAATACGCAGAAAAACTATTTACCAGTTGTAAGTAAATCATACTTGGTTGGTATGATGGAATTCCTAGAATGAAGTGCGAAACCCATTTACCGGTTGTAAGCGTAGATGTCTTCACACTTCATAAATTTCCAATTTGGTCACCAACTTTTCAAAAAATACAATTTGCCCCTACTTTAAAAAATGGAAATTTGACCCCAGTTATTTTAAAAAATCAACCAATTGGTCCTCCAACACCCTTTTCATGACCAATTGATCCTTAATTTTGGGAAATTATAATTTGGTCCCTCAATTTTATAAAATTCCCAAATTTCCCCAAAAATTTTCCCCAATTTTCCCCCTTTCAAACTTAGGTTCAAATTGAGCTCAAACGAAGTTTCGTCGGAAAATTGAATTTAGAGAGAGAAAGCTTCGAAAGCTTATTGTCGGAGGTGTGGTAGTCCAAGCTTTCGATCGAGGCAGGTAGCTCTCATCTTAAGGATCCTCCTAGGACTAAGAATTGCAACAATTCATGTCGAATTGAGTGAGAATTTGGTCGGTGAAGTTTCACTATTTCTCTCTCTAATGCTGATCAAAATTTATAGGGTGGAGCCAAATTGGCTTACCTTTCAGCTCTAATTCGGTTGTATGAGGGTTATGGGAGTGTTGGGAGAGCTTGGTTTGGATTACGAAGGGTTTAATTTGGCCATTTTCAGCTTGGCCGAAATAGGGCAGCTTCGGTCTGCCGGAGCTGCTTCACTGTTTGATTACATCGATGCTTCTCTGGTGATCCTCAGATCGAATAGTGACCACCTTGGGTAGCTGACTTCTCCCCGAGTCTAAGGAACCTGACCTCACCTTCTTTGGCTCAGAAAAACCCCAATGTTAGAGCTTTGGTTCAAGCTTTACTGAAAATTGGAGTAGTTGAGAGGGAGATAGAATTTTTGAGGTGTGAGGAGGAATGGAGAGGAGCTTTTTATATAGGGAGCTCGGGGACTCTCTAACCATCCGATTGGCACCTTTATGGTGATCATTCATGGCCTAAAATGCCCTGAACAGAGACTTTTCATCTTCGTTGGCGCCGTTAGCTTTTTCAGTGAGTGAATAGTTCTTCCATCTGAAGGAAGAAAATGAACTATTACGAACCAGACTAGACCGGTCCGAACTGTGTTCAATGCTTAAATCAGCTGGTTCAAGCTTAATTCTATCGAGTTTTTCAAAATTAAAAATTTCTAAATTCATTCTCTATCTAATGGTGGCTTCAATTCTCTAATTTAAATTTTTAAAGCCACATAGAAAAATGAATTTAGAAACATGTTCAATAGTGGTTCAAACTGGTTCAATCCAGTTCACCTAAACCAAATTGGTTTCCTCTTCCACTTCATCACAAAGCCCTTTCCCATGACTTTTAAGACACTTTGGTTACTCGGGACTTGTAAATTTCCCAATTTACCCATTCTCTAATGGTTGGAGTTCATGAACCGACTCAGTTTTCTCTTTGGGAATGACTGGTTCTTTTCCTGATTTTTCTTATTATAAAAGGACGGTGTTTACACAATACCTATACGAGGTTAAGTGTAGGATATATATAGACAACAAGAGTCTTAAGTACCTCCTAACTCCATGGGAGTTGAATCTCCGCCAGAGGAGATGGCTGGAGTTGGTAAAGGTCTATGACCTTGTGATAGAATACCACCCTGGGAAGGCCAATGTTGTGGCAGACACTCTAAGTCGTAAGTATCAAACTGAGGTGGCACAGATAAAGATGAACTACTTGTCCTTATTTCAGAAATTGGGAATAATGGAAGTGGACCTTAAAGTTGAGAAAGAAGATAGATGTCTAGTGGCTAACATAGTAGTAAGACCCATCCTAATGGAGCAAATTGAGGTCCATGAAAAAGGGGATAAGGAACTCGAGCCCTATTTGGATCTAATCAACAAGGGGACAAACCCATACTACAACCTTTGAGGTGATAGATTAATGACCTATAAAGGTAGGGTGTGTGTTCCCCAAGACAATGAACTAAAGTGACTAGTATTGGAAGAGGCACATGACTCTGTCTATGTGATGCATCTAGGCAGTACCAAGATGTATCCCACCCTTAAACATGGTTATTGGTGGAAAGGGATGAAGAGGGATATCGTGGAGTATGTAGCATGATGCTTGTCTTGTCAGCAAATCAAAGCTGAGCACCAGAAACCCTTAGGACTACTACAACCCCTACCAATTCTTGAATGGAAATGGGAACACATCACTATGGACTTCATCACATGACTACCAATGACTAGGAAGGGGCAAGATGCAATTTGGGTCATTATGGATAGGTTGACCAAGTCTACCCACTTCTTACCAATAAGGGTGACCGATTCCATGGAACAACTAGCTGCTCTATACATAGGGGAGATTGTGAGACTGCATGGTGTACCAGTAAGCATAATGTCAGATAGAGACCCTAGGTATACCTCAAGGTTCTAGCCTAGTTTGCAAAGTGCCTTGGGAACCAAACTCCACATGAGTATGACATTTCATCCTCAAACCGATGGACTATCTTAGCGAGTGATCCAAACCCTAGAGGATATACTACGAGTATGTGTACTTGCCATGAATAAGGGTTGGTACGAATAATTTTGCCTAATGGAGTTTGCCTATAATAGCAATTACCATGCCAGTATTCAAATGGCTTCTTATGAGGCCCTTTATGGACGACCATGCCATACCCCCTTATTTTAGGAAGAGTTGGGAGAAAGGAATCTAGAAAGGGTCGAGCTAATAGAATACTTCACGAAGAAAATAAAGATTATAAGGAGTCGCCTTAAGATAGTTTAGGACAAGCAAGAGCTATGTGGACCATCGGAGAAGGGACTTGTAATTTGGTATGGGAGACCAAGTATTTCTCAAGGTATCTCTTGGAGGGGAATACTTAGGTTCCAACAACAGGGGAAGTTGAAACCTAGGTACATCAGTCCCTACACCATAATCCAAAGGATAGGGCCAGTGACCTATAAATTGGAACTACCTCCTGACTTACACAGAATACATGACGTATTCCACGTCTTGGTACTCCGGATGTACCAGCCTAATCCCAGTTATGTGCTGGACAAAACACCACCCTAGTTAGAAGAGAACCTGAACTATCAAGCAGAACCAATGCAAATCATCAACTAGAGAGACAAGAACTTGAGGAAAAAGAAGATTCCCATGGTCAAGGTTCTGTGGCAGAATGAACAAGTACAAGAGGAGACCTGGGAAACTAAGATTGTTATGAGGGATGGGTACCTCCAATTATTTGGGATGTAAACATTTTGGGGACAAAGCCCCTAAAAGGAGGGGAGAGTTATAAACCCCATTCCTTTAAAGATAAGAAAACCGAGAAAAGAATTGGTCGATTCAAAAGAGAAAACAGAGCTAGTTAACAAACCAAAACTGGTAAAGAAAGGGTAAAATGGGAAATTAGAAAAATTCCAAGTAACTCAAAGAGTTATAAAAATCATGGAAATGAACTTTGGAACAAATTGGAAGAGAAAACCATATCGATTTAGGGTGAACAGGACCTGAACTGGACTAAATCGGTTTGAACCATATTTGAACCAGTTTTTAAATTAATTTTTATTGGTGGCTTAAATGATCAAATTAGAAAATTGAAGCCACCATTAGATAGGAAATGAATTTAGAAATTTTTATATTTGAGAAAACCGATCGAATCAGGCCTCAACCGGTCGATTTTCACCATTGAACCCAGTCGGACCGGACCGGTCCAGTTTGGAATAGTGTTCTCTTCCTCCTTAGGATGACAACACTATTCATTGATTCAAAAACTTTCCTTCTCTGGCGGAGGAATATTCTCTCTGCCATGTGCACTTTCTGAAGAGGATAAGCTCGACCAATATGCAAACTGGACGGGCAGAGGGTCCTCGAGCTCCCTATATAAAGAGCTTTTCTCCATTCATCCTCCACACACCTCAAATATCCATTCTCTCTCAAGTGCTCCATTTTCTGGTGAAGCTTGAACCAGAACTCCGACTTGGGCATTTTTCTTAGCCTCATAAGGCAAGGTCAGGTCCTACAGACTTTGGGGGAAGTCAGCTACCTATCAGCAATTTCCATTCGACCCAAGGAATGCTAGAGAAGCACCGATGGAATCAAATAATGAAGCAGCTCCGATGGACTGAATCTATCGTGTTTTGGCCAAGCTGAATTCGACAAAATTCAGACCTCCTCTAGCCAAACCAAGCCTTCCCAACATCCCCATGACCCTCACACGACCTTCACAAAAGTGAAAGATAAGCCAATTTGGCCCTCCTCCATCATTGCAGATCGGTGCTAGAGAGAGAAAGTGCTGAATTTTACTAACAAAATCCACCCTCGTATGGACTTCAATTGTAGCAATTCTTAATCATACTTATTATAGCTATGAGATCCTACATCCTTCTCTCCAAGGAAGGCTGACATCATAGTTGACGGAGGGTTTTGAGGTATTTAGGGATCTCAACTAGAGGGGATTGTTTGTAGGAGGAGGATAGGATTGTACTTCCTTAAGTTCAGCTCGAGAGTTGGTGTCCACCTTGGTGGCAAGGTTAGGCCGTCCAAACACTCGGGTGGACTCCTCGTACAGTCTCTGTTGTTCTGAGCTTTAGTCTAGTTGGAAATGTCTAGGCTTCTCAAGGAGTTTCCATAGAGAGGGATGGTTGGGCAATGTCAATCACTGCGGCTCATGTTCTCTTGGTTCCTCTCTTGGGAGCCATATGTAAATTTTAAAACATATTCCTCTTAATTACTATGTTATATAGTATTGATAATGCATTTGAGGAAATAGGCTCTGATACTGCTCAAGTTGTTACGCCCCGACTTGGTTTGGTCAGATCCCCGTGAGCAACCATCACTCTCTTTGGTCCATTAAGGATTTCAACCTTTTGTAAACCACGAGGAATAAGGCATCCTTTTACATGTATTTCCTTGAATAATATTATACAAAACTGAGTATGGTGTTTAAGTATGGTGTTTACTCAATTACCTGAAAGGGGTAAAAGGGAGTGTGTGAATTGTCATGCCCCAATCCTGTTTGGTCGGATCCCCATGAGCAACCCACCACTCTCCTGATTTACTAAGGGTTTTCCCCTTTTTTAACCCCAGAGGAGTAAGGCGTCCTTTAAACCAGTACCTTTCCTGTAATAACATAAATCAAAACAGCATAAAAATTTTAATTTACATACCCATCTTGGAGGTGTACCTAATTGGAGATCTTTGGGTAGGTTTCCCTTGGTTACCTAAAAAGGGATATAAGGAAGGGGGTGAGTACAATGACTTAGTGAATAGATTTTTAAAGTTTGACTTTTAGGAAAAATGTTTGAATCAAAGTGTGCCAGACTTCTTATTTTCTTTTAAAATAATTCATCCTTAAAATCTCATTTTCATAGCCATTACTCAATCCTCAATCATAACTGATGTGTTTATCAACCAACACATGCCCTTCATCATAAAGGGAAATCACATTCGCAGGGCAGCACGTCCACTGCACCCACTTGTGGCGTTAGACCAACATTACTGGCCACCTAGATAGAAGAACGTCCATTTCTACCTTGAGAATGAGTGGACGTACGCGACATCCAGCCCTCAATCCTATAAATAAAACTCCATGTCAGTACGAGGATGGAGATCTTATCCCAACCCCACCCAGGTCTCATGCGCATGAAGCTACGTCGAGCTTCCAAGACTGCTAGCACAACTAACCGCCCTTATCTCCACCATGTGGTCTAGTAGCCCTAGGATGAATCACTAACCCTCTTGGGTGTTTTGAAGGTCCTGTAACTTAGTGCATGCACAAATCAACAGTTTTCCACAAAAGCCATTTAATATGTGGTGCCACTAGTCCAACAGCCCTGACCCTCAACTTGACCTGCAATTGTTTGTCTCGACTAGTTTGTAGACTTATCATGTCGCATTGTTGCTAGTCCATCGAGTATGTCAGTCCTATCTTGGTACCATGGCCAAACAATTCATTCATTTAAAGTTTTCATGGCTTAAACTCATGTTTGTTCATGAGCTCCTACTCGTGCCAACTGTCCAAGGGCCCATTGTACGAGATTTTTCAAAATCGGGCATATTAGCCCCCAAGTTACAAAACTGAGGCCTTTGGCCTATCTGAGCTATTCGAGCTCCGGTCAAGAAGGTCTCCCAAAAAGTTTAAGTAGTGGCACATAGTAAGGGGAGAAGTTGAACAAGGATAAGGAATTGGTGCCATAAAGAGTGCTAGGAACCAATCTATCAGTAGGAGCTCTTCGAAGAGAGGATAAGGAATAAAAAGGAAATAGAGGACAATGAAGGATAAAGAGTGGGAAATAATACTAAGCATGTCGGTCCTATCTTGGTACCATGGCCAAACAATTCACTTATTAAGTTTTATGGCACATATATCATGTTCGTTTACAAGCTCCTGCTCATGCCAACTGGCCTTGGGCCCACTGTACGGGATTTTCAAAATCGGGCATTTAGCCCCCAAGTTCCAAACCCGAGGCCCCTGGCCTATCAGAGCTATTCGAGCTCCCATCGAGAAGGTCTCCCAAATAGTTTAAGCATTAGCACACAATCAGGGGAGAACACTTCCGACAAAATAGGTTTTCACTATCCATTATACCAACCGGTATAAGGACATCTCCGTTCATAACCGATGAACGGGTTTTCAACTTCCTTCGAGGAAGTCTCATCATACCAACCAGGTATGATATACTTACAACCGGTAAGTAGTTTTTTTTGCATAATTTTCACATCACTTTCTCTAAGTGGTGATGATTAAAATACCACTAAATGGTGGGTTTTTATACTGAGGTACTTATAATCCCCTACCGGGTATGATATAAAATTTCCACTCACAACTGGTAAGTGGTTTTTATCTTTAAGTTGTGCTCATCATCCCAACCGGGTATGATGTTAGTAAACCCACTCACCCGTTAATGCCGTGAATTCCACTAGACTAGTTCTTTGTATTCACGCGAGCTTGTCCTTGTTGGCATTCTTGGTATTTCGCGTTCCTACACGATATGAACATCTTGGTTGATTATTCTTCGGCCTAATCGCCTTCATTCATTACAAATGAATGAGAAAGTCAAACTTTCATTTATTTGCAATTAGGTCCGTAAAGTTATTTCTCTTTAACTTTAAGTCCCAAATACCAGTTTTTCCTCAAATTGAGTCCTGAAACTTCTAAAATTTATCATAGGACCTCAATCTATTCCATTTCACAAAAAGGGGTTTAATTTCCCAAATTTCCAATTTGGTCCACCAAATTTTCCAAAATTACCATTTTGCCCTTCCTTTACAAAAATGGTAAATTTTGCCCCAAAAACTTCAAAATTCCTCAATTGGTCCTCCAACATTATTTTCATGCCCAATTGACCCTCAATTTCATAAAATTTTATTTTGGTCCTTTGAATTTCGAAAATCCCCAATTTTCCCCCAATTCCAACTTCTTAACACAGTCGAATTTTATTTCATCAAATTGACCAATCAAACGTTTCCAATTGTTGAAATTGAGTTTCTACATGTTTATACGATTCTTCAGAAATGTGAATCGCAAGTTTTATTGTCGGGACGAGCTCAAACAGAGCTTCGCCGGAAAAGGAACTATAGAGAGAGAAAGTTTTGATTACTCACCGGTGAGGGCACGGTGGTTCGAGCTTTCGATCTGTACAGATAGCTCTTATCTTGAGGTTCATCCTAGAATCAAGAATCGCATCAATTGATGCGGAATTGGATTAGAATTTTGTCATTGAAATTTGGTCAACTCTCTCTCTAGCACCAATCTAAAATTATAAAGGGGAGCCGAATTGGCGTACCTTTCATTCCTAATTCGGCCGTGGAAAGGCTGAAAAAGTGTTGGGAGGGCTTGGATTGGCCTGAGTAGGGCTTAAAATGGCTGATTTCAACTTGGCAGAAATAGGGCAACTTCGGTCAGCCGGAGCTGCTTCACTATTCTATCACGCCGACGCTTCTCCAACGATTCTCGGATTGACTGGAGTTTGCTATTAGATAGTTGTCTTCTCCCCGGTTCTAAAGAGCCTGACCTTTGTTTAAGTCGAAGCTCTGGTTCGAGCTTTACCGGGAAATGGAGCAGTAGTGAGAGAGACAGAAGTGTTCAGGTGTGAGGAGAATGAAATGGGGATGAACTCTTTATATTGGCGTAAAACCCGTGTATTGAATGGGCGAGATTTATTACTAGTATTAATATTTCCATAATTTAATTTCGGTATTAATTCCAATAATTTAATTTCGGTATTAATTCCAATAATTTAATTTCGGGATTAAATTATTTGTATTAATTCTAATAATTTAATTTAGGTATTAAATTATTGGTATTAATTACAATAATTAAATATATATTAATTTATGGTTATTTATAATAAGGCTTACTGAAATTTTGGGTTACAAAAAAAATTTATACTTCCCAAGAGGTCACCCATCCTCACACTACTCTCAAGCAAGCACGCTTAACTTTAAAGTTCTTATGGAATCTAATTCACCTAAACCAATTTGGTTTTTGTTTTCTAGTTTGTCTTAAGTTTCTTTTCCAAGGTTTAATTAACCTTTTGGATCACCAATCGGGTTTGTGAACCGGTTCTTTTCCTGGTTTTCCTTAGCTTAAAAGGGCAGGTTTTACACTTTCTTTCCACTGTTCTGGCCTTTCCATCTCCCCCTTCCTCACTAGGTTAGTCTACAACCCTACTTGGCTACTCTGTTTTAACAAAGTAGATCACACCTTACTGTCTCGACACATCTTTGTTGTCTTTCATCGTTCGGCTTGTCTTCTATGGAGGGGGTGTTTCCTTCTTTGCTCCTAGGTGGTTTGTAGTGTATCCTTATGGGAAAATTCCCTTTATCTATATTCTACTATTTATGGGTTTTCTTAAGGTACTACCCTTTATCTTCTTTCTGTGATCCTTCCTCGGTTAATTGAGGCATGCAATCATTTTATTAAGGGATAAAGAAATTTTTAGGAACTTAGAATCTTATTTATTGAAGTAAAAATACAGTTTTGGGGTTTTAGGGAGATTGTTACAATGATGGTTTGGGGAATACTTATTACTAATGCCATGCCCCAACCCGGTTTGGTCGGATCCCCGTGAGCAACCTGCCACTCTCCCGGTTTACTAAGGGTTGCCCCTTCTTTATAAACTGTGATGAGTAAAGCATCCTTTAAACCTGCACCTTTCCTGGAATAACAAAAATCAAAACTGCATAAGATTTTAAACTTATCATATCTGCCTTACAAGTGTGTTAGCTGGTGGTCATTGGGGTAAGCTTTTTCAGGATTACCTAAAAGGGATATAAGGGAGGGGTAAGTTCAATGACTCAATGAATGGGTGTTCAAGGATTTACTTTTAGAAAAATAGTTTAAATTTGGAGTGTGTCAGACTCCTTATTTTCCTTTTAAAAACATTTCATTCATAATTTTTAGTTTCTATAACCATTTCTCATCACAACGGTGTGTTTATCAACCAACACATGCCCTTCATCATGAAGGGACACACAATCGCAGTCTAGTCCATCCACTGAACCCACTTGGGGTGTCAGAGCGACTTTACCAGCCACCTAGATAGAAGAACGCCCACTTCTACCCTAAGAATGAGTGAATGTTCGTGACATTCGACCCTTAATCCCGTAACAAAACTCCGTGTCCGTATGTGGACAGTGACACATCACTACCCCTCTTGGGCATCTCGAAGGTCCCATAACACACTGAAAGCACAATCAACAGTTTTTCACATTATGTCATATAATATGTGCTGCCATTGATCCGACGACCTCGACCCTCAACTCGACCTACAGCTATTTATCTTGACTAGTCCGAAGACCTGTTATGTCGCATAGCCACTAGTCCATCGAGTTATGCCAATCCTGTCTCGGTACCATTGTCAAACAACTCATTTACTTAAGTTTTCATGGCATAATAATCATGTATGTTTACAAGCTCCTCATCATGCTAACTGGGCTAGGGCCCACTGTTCGAGATTTTTAAAATCGGTCATATTATCCCCCAAGTTCCAAAACCAAGGCCTTTGACCTATATGAGCTATTCGAGCTCCCGTCAAGAAGGTCTCACAAAAATTTTAAGCAGTGGCACAAGTTCAAGGGAGAGCACTTACTACAAAACAAACTTTTCAACTGTCCATCATACCAACTGGGTATGAGAACATCTCCCCTTATAGCCGATAAGCGGGTTTTCCACTTCCTTCCACGAAGTTTCATCATACCAACCGGGTATGATCTACTTACAACTGGTAAGTAGTTTTTCCGTATGATTTCTACATCACTTCTCTCGGTGTGATGGTTAAAATACCACTTAATAGTGGGATTTCATTTTCGATGTGCTTATCATCCCAACCAGGTATGATATTAATTCCCACTCACCCGATAGTGCAATGAATTTCCTCTTAGTCTACTTGTTGCCTTTACACGAACTTGTTTTAGTTGGCTTTCTCAGTACTTCATGTTCCTACATGATATGAACATCCTTATTCATTATCTTTTGACCTAATAGCCTTCATTCATTCCAAATGAATGAGAAAACTAAACTTTTCATTTATTTTCAATTATTTCCCTAAAGTTATTTTTCTTTTAACATTAAATCCCTAATGTCAGTTTTTCCTCAAATTGAGTCCCGAAACTTTTAAAATTCACCTTGGGTCCTCAATTTATTCAAATTCATAAAAAGGGCTTCAATTTCCCAAATTTCCAATTTGGTCCCAAACTTTTCCAAAATTACCATTTGGCCCCTACTTTACAAAAATGGTTGTTTTGCCCCAAAAATTCGAAAATTTGCCCAATTGGTCCTCCAATATCTTTATCATGCCTAATTGGCCCTCAATTTTATGAAATTGCACTTCAGTCCCTCAAATTTTCGAAATTGTCAAAATTCTCATAATTTTCCCCCAATTTCAAACTTCTAACTCAGCCAAATTTGATTTCATCAAATTGACCAACCAAATTAGTTTAATTGTTGAAATTGTAGTTAGATTGGAGCTCCTACAACTTCATACGATTCAGTTGCCCTTCGAATCGCACGATTTAATGTCAGAATGAGCTCAAACGGAGCTTCACCGAAAAATTGGACTTAGAGAGAGAGAGCTTTGAAAGCTTATGGTCGGGGGCACGACAGTCTGAGCTTTCAATCTAGGTAGATAGCTCTTGTTATGAGGTTACTCCTAGGATCAAGAACTGCATCAATTGATGCCGAATTGAGTGAGAATTGTATCATCGAGGTTCTGTCGGTTCTCTCTCTAGCACTGGTCGGAAATTACAAAGTGATGCCAAATTGGCTTACCTGTTGTAGGAGGACTGTGGAGGTGTTGGGAGGGCTTGAATTGGCTGATTTCAAGTCAACCGAAATAGGGCAGCTTTAGTTCGTCGGAGCTGATTAACTGTTCGATCACGTCGGTGCTTCTCCGACGACCATTAGAGCAAATGGAGACTACAGGTGTGTAGCTAACTTCTACCCGAATCCAAAGAACCCGACCACACATTCTTTGGCTTAGAAAAGGCTCTATATAGGAGCTATGGTTCGTGCTTCACCAGAAATTGGAGCAGTTGAGAGAGAATGGACTTTTCAAGTATGGAGAAGATGAATGAGGAGGGGCTCTTTATATAGGAATCTTGAGGACTTCTTGGTCATCCGATTGGCACCTTAATAGTAGCCATTCATTGCCTAAAACTACCTGGCCGAAGACTTTTCAACTTCGCTGACGCTATTCAATTTTTCGGCAAGTGAACAATGCTGTCATCTGAAGGAAGAAGATGACACTGTTCCAAACTAGACCGGACCGGTTCAAACATGGTTCAAAGATTAAACCAGAAAGTTCAAGCCCGATTCGACTGAATTTTTCAAAATTAAAATTTTATAAATTCATCTAAATTTATTTTCTATCCAATGGTGACCTGAAATCTAAAATTTGAATTTTCTAAGCCACCTAGAAAATTGAATTTAGCATCTGGTTCAATAGTGGTTCAAACCGGTCCAAACTGGTTCAGATCTGGTTCACCTGAACTGATTTGGTTTTCATCTCCAATTCATCCTAATGTGCTTTTTCATGACTTTTGGGACTCTTTGGGTCACTCGGTATTCATAAATTTTCTGGTTTGCCATTTCTCTCTCGGTTCTGGTTTGTAGACCGACTCAGTTTTCAAATTGGAAATGACCGGTTCTTTCCCCTGTTTTCTTATTATCAAAGGATGGGGTTTACAACTCTTCACTTCTTTTAGGGCTTTTCTCCCCAAAACAGTTACATACCAAATAATTGAGGGTAACTATCCCTCATCACACTTTTGGTTTCCCATGTCTCTTCTTGTACGGGTTCGTTCTGCTATAGAACCTTGACCATAACAATCCTCTTATTCCTTAAATTCTTATTCCTTTGGTAGATGATTTGTACTAGTTATGTTTGATACGTCAGGTTCTCTTCCAATTTCAGTGGAGGTTGGTCCAATACATGGCTAGGATTAGGCTGATACTTTCGAAGCATAGAGATATGAAATACATCGTGTATTCTTTATAGGTCTAGAGGTAGTTCCAATTTATAGGCCATCGATCCTATTCTTTGAACGATGGGATATGGACCAATATACCTTGGTTTCAACTTTCCTCTTCGCTGAAACCTAGGTATTCCCTCCATGGGAACACTTTGAGAAATACTTGATCCCCTACCTCAAACTCAAGATATTTCCTTCGATGATCCGTATAACTCTTTTGCCTGTCCTATGTAGTTTTAAGGCGACTCCTGATTAGTTTTATCATCTTCGTGGCATCCTCAATTAGTTCTAACCTTTCTAGCCTTCTTTCCCCCACTTCTTCCCAAAATAGAGAGGTATGACATAGTCATCTATAAAGGGCTTCATAGGGAGCCATCTAAATACTAGCTTGATAGCTATTATTATAGGCAAATTCCATCAGGCACAAGTATTCTTCCTAGCCTTTGTTCATGGTGAGTATACACGCTCTTAGCATATCCTCCAACGTTTGAATAGTTCGCTTAGACTGCCCATCTGTTTGAGGATGAAACGTCGTGCTCATGTGGAGCTTGGTCCCCAAAGCATTTTGTAAGCTTGGCCAGAACCTTAAAGTAAATCTTGGATTTCTATCTAATACTTTATTCACCAGAATGCCATGGAGTCTCACTATCTCTCTCATGTATAAGATGACCAGTTGTTCCACTGTGTCTATCACTCTTACGGGAAGGAAATGAGCTGATTTGGTCAATCTATCCATGATGACCCAAATCGCATCTCGACCCTTTCTTGTCACCGGTAGTCCCATGACAAAGTCCATGGTGATGTGCTTTCATTTCCATTCTGGAATTGGTAAGGGTTGCTACAGTCCTAACGGTTTCTGATGCTTCGTTTTTATCTGCTGACAGGACAAGCATCGGGCTACATATTCTGCAATGTCCCTCGTCATACCTTTCCACCAATATCCTTGTTTGAAGGTGTGGTACATCTTGATAATGCCCAGATGCATTACATACACCGAATTGTGTGCCTTCTCCAAAATTAACCTCTTTAGCTCCTTAATTTGAGGCACACATACCCTACCCTTGTAGGTCAACAACCCATCGCTTCGCAGGTTATAGTCCGGTTAAGTTTCTCTATTAACCGGATCCAAGTATAGATGAAGCTCCTTATCCGCTTTTTGTTGAGCCTTGATTTGCTTAGTTAGATTGAGCCTCACTACCACATTAGCCATCAAGCACCTTTCTCGCATGTCCATTTTCAGGTCTATCTCCATTCTTCCCAATTGTTGCAATAGGGGTATGTAACTCATCTTTATTTGAGATGCCTCAGTTTGGTACTTGTGACTCAAGGCATCTTCTATTACATTTTCCTTTTTCAGGGTGATATTCTATCAAAAGGTCATAGTCCTTAACCAATTCAGCCATCTCCTCTAGCAGAGATTCAACTCTTTCTAAGTTAGGAAGTACTTAATACTCTTGTGATTTGTGTATATCCTACACTTAACCTTGTAAAGGTAATGTCTCCAAATCTTTAGGGCAAACACTATTGCAGCTAATTCCATATCATGAGTTGGGTAGTTTCTTTCATGTAACTTAAGTTGTCATGAGGCATAAGCGATAACCTTCCCTTGTTGCATCAAGACACATCCGAGTCCTTGTATGGATGCATCACTATAGACAATGTACTCTTCCGCATTAAGGTCAGGTAAGGAGGGTACCAGTGTGGTTGTCAATTGAGTCTTTAACTCCAGGAAAGACTTCTCACAGCTTTCATCCCACTTATACTCAACTCCTTTCCTGGTGAGTCGAGCTAGAGGGGCTGCTATCTTAGAAAAGTCTAGCACGAACCATCTATAATATCCTGCCAAACCTAAGAAACTTCCTATTTCTGTAGGATTCCTTGGAGCCTTCCAATTTGATATGGCTTACACCTTGGTTAGATCTACTCTAACTCCATCCTTGGATACTATATGCCCTAAGAATCCTACCTCCTGCAGCCAGAACTCACACTTGGAGAATTTTGCATATAATTAATTTTCCTTTAATATCTCCAAGGTGATTGCCAAATGCTCTTCATGTTCCAACCTAGTTCGTGAGTATATAAGGATGTCATTTATGAATACTATCACAAACCTATCCAAATGTGGTTGAAACATACGGTTCATCAGGTCCATGAAGATTGCAGGGGCATTCATCAATCCAAACGGCATTACTCTAAAATCGTAATGTCCATATTTGGATCGGAATGTCATTTTAGGGTTGTCCTCCTCTAGAATCCTAAGTTGATGATAGCCCGACCGAAGGTCTATTTTGGAGAAGTAGGCTGCTCCTTTTAATTGATTGAATAGGTCATCTATCCACAGAAGTAGGTACGATTCTTGATGGTGACCTAGTTCAGCTTCCTGTAGTCTATGCACAATCTCATACTTCCATCATTTTTCTTTACGAATAGGACAAGTGCACCCTAGGAGACTGGCTAGGACATATGAAATCTTTTTCTAGTAATTCGTCCAATTGCTCCTTCAATTCATTCAATTTCGCTGGAGCTATACGATATGGGGCTTGGGATATAGGGTTTGTTCCCGAAATTATTTCTATGGTGAACTCTACTTGCCGACTTGCAGGTAGTCCAGGTAGTTCTTCTAGAAATACTTATGGGTTCTGCCTAACTATCGGAATGTCTTCAGGCCTCTTCTCTTCATACTCTCCATGGATAACCATTATCAAGAATGTCATACAACCTTTATGTATCATCTTTTGGGCTTTCAGGTGGGACACCATTTGTACTTTGCTTTTCCTTTGATCACCTTGGAACTTTAATCCATTCGTCTCGGGAGTGTGGAAGGTCACCGTCTTCTTTCCACAATCCATCCTAGCGTGATGGTTACTTAACCAATCCATTCCAAGGATTACTTCAACCTCCTTCAAGGGTAATGGAATCAAATCAGCTTCAAGTTTGATCCCTCCAATCTTTATTTCACATCCTTTTAATTGTTTATTCATGTTTAACCCTTCTGCTAAAGGTGTGAGGATATTGAGGATTTGTTCTAGTGGAGTTTGTTCTAGGGGTACACTTGAAATCAACTCTTCCTTGATGAAGGAACTCTCAGTCCTGAGTCGAAGAGGGCATAGGCTTGTTGTCTCCATAGCTGTATATATCCTGATTGAAGAAGCATGTATTTTTAGAAGAAAGCTTTTCTTTATTAAATGAAACTTTTCAGTTTGCAAGATTCTCTTGAACTAGCTTGGAGGGTTTTGGGGTGTACCCGCTACAGTGCTAGGGTCTCTTCCACCATCTTCCTGAGTGAGGTTGTATACCCTAGCTGGTACTCGTGCTATAGTGTTTGGCCTAGGATTCTTGGGGTTCCCTTGAGGTGGTCCAAGAGTATTCAGTATGTTCTCCCTGAGAGTGGGACAATCCTCTACAAAGTGCCCCACTTGTCCACATGTAAAGCAGGTATAGCATGCTCCCTCATGGTTCTTTTGACACTTAGGACAACGAGGGTTTCCTTGGGGTAAGGTGGGACTACTATGTGGGGAGATGGTGGCATGTCCCTTCTCCTTTAAAATGCCTTTCTATTTCCCCATTTTGGACTGTTATGCTCCTTCCATCCTCCCAAACAATTTGGACCATTATTCTCCTTTTGGGTCATCTACTCTATCTGACGGCGTCGGGTCTGCACCAGTCGCTCACACTCATGAGCCATACTGATTACCGCTGCTAGGTCCGTGGGGTGTCCTAGTACTCCCACATGGTCTCAAATGTCAATATTGAGACCATCCACAAACCTCTAGCATATGTTTGTCGACCCAACTAGGTCAGGAGCAAAGGGCCTTTACTCGTTGAATTTCGTCTCATACTCCAATATTTAGTTAAGCCCTCGCCGAAGCCAGGTGAACTTCTACTTCTTCTCATTTATCAGATGGGACGCCAAGTACTCCTTTGAGTACCTCTCCTCGAACTGATCCCATGTGGGGATGGTGGTATGTAGGTTTTGGACATTGTCCCACCATCGTTTGGTGCTTCCCTCCAAAAAGAATTCTATTAGGATAACCATATCCTCTGGAGGTATCCTGGCGATTCCCACCAACTTCTTAATGTTTGCCAGCCAATCCATGGTGGCACCAACATCCTTTTCTCTGAGGAAGGGTTTACACCCTTGTTGCTAGAGAGTCTTGAGATTTCTGGGAATGTCTATTGGAGGGGGATGGTTAATAGGGGGAGGATATGATTGCACTTCCTCCGGTTCAACCCGAGAATTGGTGTCTATCTCAGGGACGAGGTTAGGTTGCCCAAATACACAGATGAACTCCTCGTACAATCTCTGGTGCTCCGTGCTGAGTCCAGGAGGAGTTGTCTAAGCTTATGTGGGAGTTTCTACAGTTAGGGATGGTTAGGCAGTGTTGGAGACTATAGCCCTAGTTCTCTTGGTTACTTTCTTTGGAGCCATTCTGAAAATTTTAGGAGCAATCCTATTAGTTACTATATTTTCTAGTCTTGATTATGTATTCGAGGAAATAGGCTTTGATACCACTTAAGTTGTCATGCCCTGACCCAGTTTGATCGGATCCCCGTGCGCAACCCGCCACTCTCCCAGTTTACTAAGGGTTACCCCTTCTTTATAAATAGTAAGGAGTAAGGCGTACATTAAACCTGCACCTTTTTTGGAATAACATAAATCAAAATTGCACAAGATTTTAATCTTATCATACTTGCCTAACAGGTGCATTAGCTGGTGGTCTTTGGGGTAAGCTTTTTCGAGATTACCTGAAAGGGATATAAGGGATGGAGTGAGTTCAATGACTTAGTGAATGGGTGTTTAAAGATTTAATTTTAGAAAAATAGTTTGAATTTGGAGTATGAGAGGCTCCTTATTTTTCTTTTAAAAACATTTCATTCTCAATTCTTGCTTTCATAATCATTTCTCATCATAATGGTGTGTTTATCAACCGACACATGTCCTTCATCATGAACAAACATACAATCGTAGGATAGCCCGTCCACTGAACCCACTTGTGGCGTTAGAGTGACTTTACCGACTACCTAGATAGAAACACGTCCACTTCTACCCTGAGAATGAGTGGATGTTTGTGATATCTGACCCTCAATACCGTAACAAAACTTCGTATCCGTATGAGGACAGAGATCTCATCCTATCCCCACCCTGGTCTCATGCGCAATGAAGCTACGTTGAGCTTCGCAAGACTTCTGGTACGACTAACTGCCCTTATTTCTACCAGGTCATCTAGAACCCTGGGATGTATCACTACCCCTCTTGGGCATCTTGAATGTCACGCCCCAACCCGGTTTGGTCGGATCCCCGTGATCAACCCGCCACTCTCCCGATTTACTAAAGGGTTTTCCCTTATATTATAAATCGTACAGAGTAAGGCGTTAACCTGCACCTTTTTCCAGGAATATCATAAATCAAAATTGCATAGTAATTTAAATTAGTTGTACCAATCTTGCAGGCGTTTAATTGCGCAAGTCCTTTAAGGTTTGGCTTTTCGGGACTTCCTGAAAGAGGTATAAGGGAGGGGGTGAGTACAACTACTCAGTGAGTGGGATTCAAATCTTTTAACTTTCAAGAAAAACATTTATATGGAGTGTGCCAGACTCCTTTGTTTTCAAAAAAAATCATTTCATTTAAAAATTCATCTTTTTCCATTATTTCTTAGTTATCGATGTGTCATCACCCAACACACATCCTTCATAATGAAGGTTACACACATTCGCAAGTCAGTATCACTACTGAACCCGCTAGTGGCTTCGGAGCGACTTTTCCTGCCACCCGGATAGAAGTACGACCACTTCTACCCTGGGAATGAGTGGATGTACAAAACATCCGACCCACAATCCCGAAATCACTTCTTCGTGTCCGTATGAGGACAGAGACCTCATCCTGTCCCCACCCCGGTCTCATGCGCTTAGTGCTACTCCAGATTTCGCATAGACACCTGGAACGATGAACTGCCCTTATAGCCACCAGGTCGTCCAGTGCCCTTAGGATGCATCACTACCCCTCATGGGCGTCTTGATGATCCCGTACTCATAGTGCATGCACAAACAATGTTTTCTTATATTTCCATGTAATATGTGGTGCCATTAGTCCAACGGCCCAGACTCTCAACTCAACCCGCAGCTGTTTGTCTTGACTAGTCCGTCGACCTGTCATGTCGCACTACCGCTAGTTGACTGAGCATGTCGGTCCTATCTTGGTACCATGGCCAAACAATTCACTTATTAAGTTTTATGGCACATATATCATGTTCGTTTACGAGCTCCTGCTCGTGCCAACTGGCCTTGGGCCCATAGTACGAGATTTTCAAAATCGGGCATTTCGCCCCCAAGTTCCAAAACCGAGGCCCTTGGCCTATCAGAGCTATTCGAGCTCCCGTCGAGAAGGTCTCCCAAATAGTTTAAGCATTGGCACACAGTCAGGGGAGAACACTTCCGACAAAAATAGGTTTTTACTATCCATCATACCGACCGGTATAAGGACATCTCCGTTCATAACCGATGAACGGGTTTTCAACTTCCTTCCAGGAAGTCTCATCATACCAACCGGGTATGATCTACTTACAACCCGTAAGTAGTTTTTCCGCATAACTTTCACATCACTTTCTTTAAGTAGTGATGATTAAAATACCACTAAACAGTGGGTTTTTATATCGAGGTACTTATCATCCCCAACCGGGTATGATGTTAGTAAACCCACTCACAGCCGGTAAGTGGTTTTTAACTTTATAAGGTGTGCTCATCATCCCAATCAGGTATGATGTTTGTAAACCCACTCACCCGTTAATGTCGTGAATTCCACTAGACCGGTTCTTGGTATTCACGCAAGCTTGTCCTTGCTGGCATTCCCGGTACTTCGTGTTCCAGTGAAGGCACGGCGGTCCGAGCTTTCGATCTGGGCAGATAGGTCTCATCCTGAGGTTCATCCTTTCGGTCCTAATTTGGTCGTGGAAAGGCTGAGAAAGTGTTGGGAGGGCTTGAAATGGCCGATTTTAGCTTGGCCGAAATAGGGCAGCTTCGGTCCGCCGGAGTTGCTTCACTATTCCATCATGTCGGCGTTTCTCCAACGATACTCGGATTGATTGGAGTTTGCTATCATATAGCTGTCTTCCCCCCCGGTTCTAAAGAGCCCGACCTTTGTTCAAGTCGAAACTCTCGTTCGAGCTTTACCGGGAAATGGAGCAGTAGAGAGAGAGAGTGAAGTGTTCAGGTGTGAGGAGAATGAAATGGGGATGAACTCTTTATATAGTTGTAAAACCCGTGTATTAAATGGGCGAGATTTATTACTGGTATTAATATTGCCATAAATTATTGGTATTAATTCCAATAATTTAATTTCGGTATTAATTCTAATAAATTAAATTTCAGTATTAATTCTAATAATTTAATTTCGGTATTAAATTATTGCTATTAATTATATATTAATTTATGATAAGGCGTACATACAAATTTTTTGACCAAAATTTCGTCTCAAGTAAGCACGCTTAACTTTAAATTTCTTATGGAATCTAGTTCACTTGAACCACTTTGGTTTTTATTTTCTAATTTGTCTTAAGTTTCTTTTCGAAGGTTTAATGAACCCTTTGGATCACCCGAGAGTTGTAAATTCCCAACTTGTCCGTTTAGAAATAATCGGGTTTGTGAACCGGTTCTAAATCCTCACTTGGTTTGATCGGTTCTTTTCCTGGTTTTCCTTAGCTCAAAAGGGCGGGTTTTACATTGAAGGTCCCGTAACATAGTGCATGCACAATCATCAACTTTCACATAATGTCATATAATCTTTGGTGCCACTAGTTCGATGGCCTAGACCCTCAACTCGACTTACTATTATTTGTCTTGACTAGTCCGAAGACGTGTCATGTTGCACTGCCACTAGTCCATCGAGTATGCCAATCTTGTCTTGGCACCATGGCCAAACATCTCATTTACTTAAGTTTTCATGGCATAATAATCATATTTGTTTACAAGCTCCTGCTCATGCCAACTGGCCTAGGGCCCACTGTTCAAGATTTTCAAAATTGGGCCTATTAGGCCCCAAGTTCCAAAATTGAGGCCTCCAACCTATATGAGCTATTAGAGCTCCCATCAAGAAGGTCTCCAAAAAATTATAAGTAGTGCCACACAATCAGGGGAGAGCACTTCCGACAAAATAAACTTTTCAACTGTCTATCATACCAATCGGGTATGAGGACATATCCGCTTATAGCTGATTAGTGGGTTTTCCACTACCTTCTAGGAAGTTTCATCAAACCAACCAGGTATTATCTACTTACCACTGGTAAGTAGTTTTTCGTATGATTTCCACATCACTCCTCTTAATGTAATGGATAAAATACCACTTAGCAATGGGTTTTCATTTCCAAGGTGCTTATCATCCAAATCGTGTATGATATTAAATCCCACTCACCCAATAATGTAGTGAATTTCCTCTTAGCTGGCTTGTTGCCTCTATGCAAACTTGTCTTAGACAGTTTTCCTAGTACTTCGTGTTGCTACATGATATGAACATCCTTGTTCATTATCCTTTAGCCTAATAGCCTTCATTCATTTCTAATGAATGAGAAAAGCAAACTTTTCATTTATTTGCAACTAGGTCCCTAAAGTTATTTTTCTTTAAATTTAAGTCCCTAATATTTTTTTTTCCCCGAATTGAGTCCCAAAACTTTTAAAATTTACCTTGGGACTTTTTATTCAAATTCATAAAAAAGGGTTCAATTTACCAAATTTCCAATTTGGTCCCTAACTTTTCCAAAATTACTATTTTGCCTCTACTTTACAAAAATGGTAAGTTTTGCCCCAAAAATTCCAATATCTTTATCAAGCCCAATTGGCCCTCAATTTTAATTAATTGCACTTTAGTCCCTCAAATTTTTGAAATTCCCAAAATTTCCCCAATTTTCCCCTCAATTTCAACCATCTAACTTAGCTGAATTTTTTTCATCAAATTGACCAATCAAATGAGTTTAATTTTGAAATTGAAGTTAGATTGGAGTTTTTACAACTTCACACGTTTCAATTGCACTTTGAATTGCACGATTTGATGCTGGAATGAGCTCAAACGAAGATTCGTTGAAAATTGGACTTTTAGAGAGAAAGCATCAAAAGCTTACCGTCAGGGGCGTAACGGTCCAAGCTTTCAATCTGGGCAGATAACTCTTATACTGAGGTTTCTCCTAGGATCAACAATTGCACCAATTGATGCCGATTTGAGTGAGAATTTTTTCATTGAAGTTATGTCGGTTCTCTCTCTAGCATTGGTCAAAAATTATAGAGGGGAGCCAAATCGGTATCCCTTTCAGCTCTAATTCAGCTGTAAGAGGATTGTGGAGGTGTTGGGAGGGCTTGATTTGGCCTGAGAAGGGCCTGAATTAGCCGATTTCAACTGAACCAAAACAAGGTAGCTTCAGTTCGTCAGAGTTGCTTCACTGTTCGAACCTGCCGACGCTTCTCTAGCGACCCTTGGAGCAAATGGATACTATAGGTGTGTAGGTGACTTCTACCTGAGTCCAAAGAACCCAACCACACATTCTTTGGCTAAAAAAAGACCCTATATCGTAGCTCTGGTTCGAGCTTCACCAAAAATTGGAGCTTTCAAGTGTGGAGACAATGAATAAAGAGGGGCTCTTTATATAGGAAGCTCAAGGACTTCTTGGTCATCCAATTGGCAGTCATTCATTGCCTGAAACTCCATGGCCAGAGACTTTTCAGCTTCGCTGGCGTTGTTCGATTTTCCAGCGAGTAAACAGTGCTATCATCTAAAGGAAGAAGATGACATTGTTCTGAACTGTACCGGACCGGTCCGAACCGGGTTCAAAGCTTAAACCGGCCGGTTTAGGCCCGATTCAACCGAATTTTTCAAAATTAAAAATTTCTAAATTCATTTTCTATCCAATGGTGGCCTCAAATCTAAAATTTGAATTTTCTAAGCCACCTAGAAAAATGAATTTAGCATTTCGTAAAAACTAGTTCAATATGGTTCGGATCCAGTTCACCTGAACCGGTTTGGTTTTCATCTCCAATTTATCCAAAAGTCCTTTTCATTACTTTTGGGACTTTTTGGATCACTCGAGATCCATAAATTTTCCTATTTGCCATTTCTCTATCAGTTCCAGTTTGTAGACTGACTCGGTTTTCAAATTGGAAATGACCAGTTATTTCTCCAGTTTTCTTATTATCAAAGGACTGGGTTTACATCTAAACTATAGTCTAGAGGGATTTCTTCGTGGGTGGGATTGGGTTCCCTAGTTGCAATTGTGGTTCTTGTAATATTATCCTTTCAGACTTCTATAGGGGTGGAGGTGTCCTTATTGGAAGGTATCGCTTAGATTCCTTGCAGTGTAGGACAATTCCTTGTTATATGACCCATCCTCTTACATTCATAACATATCCTCTCAGATCTTATCTTTGAAAATGTCGGGCATCTTCTAATGAAGTATCCCCATTGCCCACACCTATAACAAGTCATCTCCTTGCGTGGATCTTTATGGTCCATCCTATACTTTGAGCATTGTGGGGCCTTTCTAAGGGGTTGTTGATGGTTCGATGCCTTGCTGTCCTTGAGTCTGAACACCTTGGAGGCTTTCTTGTTGAGTCCTCTTAGACCTAGGGTTACTCCAAGGGTTCTTCTATTCTCCAGGAACATTTCCTCCCTTGGAATGGGGTTCTCTCTGGCCTCCGAGGTGGCTAAGTAGTGTGGGTTTATTTGGCTACTTTTCTTGGGATCATCTAAATATTTTAAAATTATTTCTATCAATTACTATATTATCTAATCTTGATAATGTATTCATGGAAACAAGCTTTGATACCACTCAAGTTGTCATGCCCCGACCCGGTTTGGTCGGATCCCATGAGCAACCCGCCACTCTCCCAGTTTACTAAGGGTTTCCCCTTTTTTAACCTTGGAGGAGTGAGGAGTCCTTTAAACCTGTAACTTTCCTAGAATAACATAAATCAAAACTACATAAAAATTTAAATTTACATACCTGTCTTGCAGGTGTGACTAATAGGATATCTTTTATTAGGTTTCCCTTGGTTACCTGAAAAGGGATATAAGAGAGGGGGAGAGTACAATGACTCGGGGAATAGGTTTTTAAAGTTTGACTTTTAGGAAAAATGTTTAAATCGAAGTGTGCCAAACTCCTTATTTTATTTTAAAATAATTCATTCTTAAAATATCATTTTCATAGCCATTACTCAATCCTCAATCATAACCTGTGTGTTTATCAACCAACACATGCCCTTCATCATGAAGGGAACACACATTCGCAGGGCAGCACGTCCACTGCACCCACTTCTGGCGTTAGTGCAACTTTACCGGCCACCTAGATAGAAACACATTCACTTCTACCCTGAGAATGAGTGGATGTACACAACATTTAACCCTCAATCCTGTAAATGAAACTTCGTGTCCGTATGAGGATACAGACCTCATCCCCAACCCACCCCGATCTCATGCGCATGAAGCTACGTCAAGCTTCCAAGACATGCACATGACTAACTGCCCTTATCTCCACCATGTCATCTAGTAGCTTTAGGATGCATCACTACCCCTCTTGGGCATCTTGAAGGTCCCATAATTCAGTGCATGCACAAATTAACAATTTTCCACATAAACCATTTAATATGTCGTGACACTGGTTCAATGGCCTCGACCTTCAACTTGACTTGTAGCTGTTTGTCTCGATTGGTCCGTAGACCTGTCATGTCGCACTGCCGCTAGTTCATCGAGTATGTCGGTCTTGTCTTGTTACCATGGCCAAATAATTCATTCATTTAAAGTTTTCATGGCTTAAACTCATGTTTCTTTACGAGCTCCTACTCGTGCCATCTAGCCTATGGCCAATTGTACAAGATTTTTCAAAACCGGGCATATTAGCCCCCATGTTCCAAAACTAAGGTCTCAGGCCTATCTGAGCTATTCGAGTTCCTGTAATGAAGGTCTCCCAAAAAGTTTAAGTAGTGGCACACAGTTTGGGGAGAGTACTTCTGACAAAAATAATATTTTAGTCGTCCATCACACCAATAAGGTATGAGGACATCACCGCTTATTACCGATAAGCGGGTTTTCTACGTCCTTCCAAGAAGTTACATCATACCAATCGGGTATGATCTACTTACAACCAGTAAGTAGTTTCTCCAAGTAATTTTCACATCAATCCTCTTAGGTGTGATGGTTAAAGTACCACTTAGTAGTGGGTTTTCATTTCTTGGGTGCTTATCATCCTAACTGGGTATGATATAAAATCCAACTCACCCGATGACGCAGTGATTTCCTCTTAACCGGTTCTTTGTCTTCACGCGAGTTTGTCCTGACTGACATTCCCTTTGCTGGCTTGTCCTTGCTGGCTTCATGAGAACAATAGCATTCATTCATCATGAATGGATGAAGTACTCAAACTTTTCCATTACTTGCAATTAGGTCCCTAATACCGATTTCCCCCAAATTGAGTCCCAAAACTTCTAAAATTCACCTAGGGACCTCAATTAATTCATAATCACAAAAAAGGGTTCTAGTTTCCCAAATTTCCAATTTAGTCCCCAATTTTTCCAAAATTACCATTTTGCCCCTACTTTACAAAAATGGTAAGTTTTGCCCCCAAAAATTGCCCAATTGGTCCTCCAACATCTTTTCCATGCTCAATTGGCACTCAATTTTATGAAATTGTACTTTAGTCCCTCAAATTTTGGAAATCCCCAATTTTCCTTCCAATTTCAACCTTCTAACTTAGCCGAATTTGATTTCATCAAATTGACCAATCAAATGAGTTTAATTGTTGAAATTGAAGTTAGATAGAAGTTCCTACACCTTCATACGATTCAATTGAACTTTGAATCGCACGATTTGATGTCCGAATAAGCTCAAACGGAGCTTTGCCGAAAAACTGGATGTAGAGAGAGAAAGCTTCGAAAGCTTATCGTCGGAGGTGCGGCGGTCCTTGCTTTCGATCTGGGCAGATAGCTATTGTCCTGAGGTTACTTCTAGGATTAAGAATCACATCAATTGATGTGGAATTGAAGAGAATTTTGTTAGTGAAAATCTATCAGTTCTCTCTCTAGCACCGATCGGAATTTATAGAGGGGAGCCAAATCGGCTTACATTTCTGCTCTAATTCAGCTATAGGAGGGTTGTAGAGGTGTTGGGAGAGCTTGGTTTGGCCTAAGGAGGGCTCGAATTGGCCGTTTTCAGCTCGGCCAATAATAGGACAAGTACGGTTTGCTAGAGTAGCTTCACTGTTCTATCACGCCGGCGTTTCTCCGGCGACCCTCCGAGCAAATGGAGACTTAGGCATGTAGCTGACTTTTCCCCAAATCCAAGTAACCCGACCACACCTTCTTTGGCTCAAAAAAATGCCCAAGTCGGAGCTTTAGTTCGAAATTGACCGAAAAATGGAGCAGTAGGGAGAAAGTGGAGTTTTCAGGTGTGAGGAGGATGAATGAGAAGGGGCTCTTTATATAGGAATCTCGAGGACTTCTTGGCCATTCGATTGGCGTCTTAATGGCGGTCATTCATTACCTAAAACTCCCTAGCCAGAGACTTTTCATCTTCGCCGGTGCTGCTCAATTTTTTGGCAAGTGAACAATGCTGTCATCTTAAGGAAAAAGATGACACTATTATGAACTAGACCGAACCATGTTCAAAGCTTAAACTGGCCGGTTTAGGCCAGATTCGACCGAGTTTTTCAAAATTAAAATTTTATAAATTCATCTAAATTCATTCTCTATCCAATGGTGGCCTCAATTCTCCAATTTGAATTTTCTGAGCCACCTAGAAAAATGAATTTTGGAAACCGGTTCAATAGTGGTTCAAACCGGTTCAGGTCCGGTTCACCTTAACTAGTTTGGTTTTCACCTCCATTTCATCCTAAAGTCCTTTTTCATGACTTTTCTGACTCTTTAGGTCACTCAGCATCCATAAATTTCCTAGTTTACCCTTTCTCTATAGGTTGGGGTTCGTGAACTGATTTGGGTTTCTCATCCAGGTTAAACGGTTCTTTCCCTGGTTTTCTCATCCTAAAAGAGCAGGGTTTACATGAGTTTTACAACTCAGTGAGCAAGTATTGGGAATATGTTTTCAAAATCGCTTTATCCAAATTGTGCCATGGTTATCATTTCCTTTAAAAAGGATTTTCCTCAATTTTGGTTTTCAAAACCTTTTTCCATTTCATATTAGGTGAGTTTAGCTCTCTTAGCCCATCCCCTTGCCTCGAGAGGCATTTAGAAAACAAACACACACCCTTCATCAAAATTGTTAATTAATTGCACTTAGGTCCCTAAAGTTCATTTTCCTTAACTTTAGGTCCCTAATGGCAACCTTTCTCAAAATTGAGTCCTAAGTATTCTGGTTTCTGGCATCTGATGTAGCTTTAATGCCTATGATCATGATTGGAAGGTCCATCAAAATAGAGACGTTATGTAATTTCAATGATGTAGAAAATGAATATACCGTATATTGGCTTTTGGGCCCTATTGAAGTCTTAAATGATCGTTTATCCCATTTGGTGACAAACTGTTTAACTCTATTGAAGGTTCGGTTGATTAAACTTATGAATTCGTAGTATATTTAGTTAGATTCACATCATTCTCCAACTCTTTAAAATGATTTGTGCTCAAATCTTCTTTTGCTTTATCACCTACATTAAAAGACATTAAATTAGAAATAGTTATGTTATAGCTAACGGTATATTTATCACATAACATCATGTTATAATTATTATTAATGAGTTTTAACACTTTAAATAATCCCTCTAATCAATGAAATTTTGATAGTTTTCTATCCATAAACCATTCATTCATTAGATGTAGGCTAATCCAAATCCTTGAATAAAAAATAACCTTCTTGAAACTCTTGATGGCTAGATTAATATTTTCTCGAGTCTGACATTTACTATTCAATGGATTAAAACCATAGATAATCTCCAATGGTGATAACTTAGTCATTTAATAAATATAACAATTATAAGCAAAAATAACATGTGGTAAACATGCAATTGAAAATATAAGTTTTGTATCTAACAAAGTATTCCAAGCAAAACTAAGCAATTTAGTATCAATGATTATAAGCAAAACTTACTTTCCAAATAATGTATTAGTAACTACATTTTTCATACATTGCTTACACTTGATCACATAAGGAGATATATCAATGAATTCCACCCACCTTGCATTACATTTATTCAGCATGTGTTACTACTTAATATGCTTAAGATATTCATGATCTATGTGAATAACAAACTCTTTCGGCCATAAATTATGTGAAATATGCATTGACCAATCTTGAATTACCTTAATTTCCTTGTCAATGCCATTCAAAACTTATAAAATACCCAAAAAATACACGTTTACCCAAACACAATATGCAATTCTTCAAATTGGCAAACAACTGATATTTCCTAAAAAATTATAAGGTAATTTTTAAATATCCTTCATTTTTATCTAAGTAATTATTTTATATTATGATTTTATCAAAATATATGTCAACAAAGTTTTCAATAAAAGCGCGTAGGACATAATTTATTAGCCTTATAAAAGTGTTAGATGGATTAGTCAAACCAAAAATCATAACCAACAATTCATATAAACCATGTTTTACTTTTAATGTAGTTTTCAATCCATAATTACCTTTCATTTGAATTTGTAAATGTTCACTATTGTGATCAAATTTTGGAAACAAGCAGATTCCATGCAACTCATCTACCATAATATTTAATCGAGGAATAGGGTGAAGATGCATTACCTTCATATGGTTGATGATTAAAAAATCAACACACTTTCAACAAATTTTGTCTTTCTTAGACATTTGCACAACACCTAAAATCATGTTATCCCATGCATATCCCAACTTCTTCAAATTTAGGATTTAGTGTTGAATTTGATACTTGATTTCTCGAACTAGTGGCAAACCAGGAGTTATATTCTTAGAAATGACATTCTTGAATTCCCATAGAAGAGAAATACTAATGCTTGGTGAATATCCGACAATATGGTTAGTAAAATATAAATACTTGTACATAAGTACGGTAAGGATAAAATTTGAAATTATCTCTCTCTTTATCTCACTTTTTCTCTCCATAAAATTACTTTTACTCTATTTTCTTTTTATTATGACTTTTCTCTATTCTTTTTCAACCTTGCATTTTCTCTCATCATTTTCAATTCTGGCTTTTCTCTCTTCTTTTTCAATGTTGCATTTTCTCTCTTCATCTTCAATTTTGGCTTTTATTTCTTCTTGTTTTTCTACTATTTTCTTTTCATTTGCCTTTTTTATTTTTAAATGATCCTGAAAAACTTGTTGTAAAGTCAAAGATACAAGAGATATTGGTCTATTATTCATCACGAATGAGTACCAATTTGTTAATCTATCATATGTAACTTGACGATCTAACTTCCAAGCTTCTCCTAACAGAATATGACATGCATGCATTGGTACTACATCACATAATACTTTATCTTTGCATTTCCCAATAGAGAAGGACACTATCACCTGTTGGGTTTCCTTGAGTTTGGGTTGATCATTCAATCTTCGAATTTGATATGGATTTGGATGCTTCATTGTATGTAATGCCAACTTCTCCACAAGCTTGGTGCTAGCAAAGTTAGTGCAAGTTTCCACATCTATGATAAATTCTCACGTTGATTGTCTAAGATATCATCAATCCATAATATATCCCAAGTAGTATGTTGATTAAATGAATTGAGCTTGAGGCTGTCGCAATTAACTTGAAGATCATCGAACTCCCTCAGTTCTTATGGATTGAAGCATTGAGATCGAATGCTCCATGGTCGTTTAGTGGAAGTATGTTGATGTGAGCGTCGTCTCACACCTTCGTCCAAGCGATCCCTTCGTATATGAAGTGGCTCAAATTTAGACTTCACTATCTGTTTTATTTCACTCTTTATTGCTTTCCACTATAGGTTTTGAATGGGCGGTATGGAACCCTCATCTTTCATAGTATTTTCTTGTTGATCCTGCCAATTGGTAGAAAGAAAAGAACCTCGCAACTCTCCCTCACATGTTTCTCTCAAATACTCATGTTTCACACTCAAATGGATTTTTCTTATAAATTTATAACACTCGTGCCTTTTTCCACTCATTTTTCCTCTTTCCATCATAATTGAACTTAAAAACAAATCATTTTTACGAAGCAGTTCAACTTGAGGAACAATCAAGATAAATTAATAAAATTTTCAAAAAGTAATTCCAAAAGAATTTAAGTGTGAGTTACGAATGTACTTAGATAATATTGAAACTTAAATAGACCATAATGAATAAAAAAAACTTAGACAAAATGATGAATTAAACACAAAGGATAAAAAAGAATAATGAAACTCACATAGAGTATAATGAATCTCAAGATAGAATTTTGTGCCTTTTTTTGCATGAATTTTTTGGGTCTTTTTTCTTGCTTTTTTTTTCCTCTTTTTTTGGCACAAATTTGTTTTGGATTTTTTTGCACTTACTAAAAAGAAGATGAATAGAAGATGATAATACTTTTTTTTGTTTTATATAGAGGATAGAAATAGGTAGAGAAAAAAAACTTGATATAAAAGTTAGGATGAAACTTGTCGTGCAACCGTTTGCTCTGATACCAATTAACATGAAACTCACCAATATGTTGATAACACCCTACACCAAATATGACAACGCCCCAAGACTTTCACAATGCAAGTACGAAAAGATGAAAATATACCTTTTTTTTTGTGAGAAACAAGGTATGATATATGTGGATGCCATACCTAAATCCTCTAAAAAGAACTCTTAGAAAACCCTATTGATAAGTTTTGATTGCTTTAATGCCACAGGTAAATACCTGATAAGTTCAAAAATTCTTTCAAGAGAGAAAGAAGACAAAACTGCACAAAATTGAATTCCAAAAGTGTCTCCTCCAATGCTATAGAGTATGCCTTTTATAGGCATAAATAACAAATTAATAGCTTAAAAACAAGGAAATAAAATATATTATAGTTACATGCTAACCATATGACTTCTCATCTAATGTAAATATCTAGGATATTTTAATAACTGCTTTAAAAATCTAAATTTGACTAATTAAAAATCTAATATTATTATTTAATATTATAACAAATTTTTTATATAAATAAATCTCTCATTATTAATTAAATATGTACCTTCCCTTGGGCTTTTCTTGGTCTCTTCTATTGGTCTCTTCTATTGGGCTTCCACTTAGATTTTCTACAATTTTAATCAACCTATATAACTTCTTTGAATTTTTTGATTGGACCCTCTTGAAGTCTCAAATGATTATTTTTCTTATCTGTTGACAAACTGTTCGGTTGATTGGACAACCCATATAACTCCATTGCAGGTTCGGTTGATTGGACTAGTGAATTCGTAGTTTTTTTAGTCGGATTCACATCATAATCCTATTACTCGGGTTTCTAGTATGCTGATCAGATGACTCATAAATATATTTTTAGAGTCGTTTGTGTTTCTAGTGATATGGTTGCTTATGTACAGAACAATAACCCTTTTCAGGGTTGTAGGAGTTGTTTAGAAATGTTTTTTGACCTGGTTATTATATAGTTGGATTTCTTTTATGAGTTTAGTGATTGTAGGAGCTATTTAGAAATGTTTTATGAACTGGATATTGTCTGGTTGGATTTCTTTTCTGATTTTAGTGATGTGATTACTTTTTACTGATAGGGAATTTATAGAAGCTGTTTAGGGAATTTTGACTTGGTTATTATCTAGTTGGATTTCTTTTCTAATTTTAGTGATTGGTAGGAGCTATTTAGAAATGTTTTATGACCTTGTTATTGTTTGATTGGATTTCTTTTCTGATTTTAGTGATGTGGTTACTTTTTGCTAATAGGGAATTTGTAGAAGCTGTTTAGGGTTTTGACCTGGTTATGCAAGTTTATGTGATTTTAAGTGATGAACTTGTCTTTTTGATAGGGAATTTATTATCTAGTTGGACTTATTATTTTAAGTTCTATTGATGTGGCTGCTAATAAAGGACATATAAACCATCTTTTATATGTTTATAATCTCATGTACGAGTCCAATGATTGAGAATCATGATTTGCCCCTGTAGAAAGTCATTTTGAAACTTGAAGCTTTGTCTTTTTTGAATTAATGATATATATTTTTACTGATGATGATAATATGTTTTAACCCAAAAAGAGTAAGAGAAAGTCATGAAATAACAAAGAAGGATGATGATTCCTCGTGCAAGGCCTATCCCAAATTTCAACCATCCTTTCTACCCCCAACAACTATGTCATATTGAGTATGGCATACTTTTTTTTCTCAATGCAGATTTGTGACAATTTAAATTTTTCTTCTTTTCCCGCACAGATCTTTCAAGGTCTAACAAAGAAAAAATCACCCAGTCTGAAAATCATTAGGCAAAAGTTGAAGCGGATTACGACTACAATTGCTTCTATGTCGAGTGCTGCTGCTCTTATGAGATGATAGTCACATTAAGATGTTCAAAAATTATTCTTTGATGGTCGATGGTGTATAAAGTCACATTGCAACAACCATGTTGTTATGATTTCTCATTTCAATAATTCGTAATCGGTATAAATTTGTAATAGCAGCAAATACATTCATCATATTTGGTCAATAAAATAAGAATTGGTATTATAATTTTAATCTCCATTCCAGCATGAATGTTAGTCTAATTTCTTCAAACTATTCCGACGAGATCTTCTCACCATTCTAACAGCCTCATCGGTTAGATCTGTTCCTTTCTAAATGTAGTTCTTGTTAAAAACTAGTTTTTTTTATAATTACTATCAATAAATTTGAAAGAATAAGCGTATATGATGAGCTATGTTAATAATATGCAATGTAAGTAATTTAATGACTATTTTTAAAAGAGGTCAATAGTGTCTTTACCTTCGTTCGTGAAGAAATTGAATAGATATATCTTTTTTTATTTATCATTTAGGTTGATGAACTAAATGAGATAATTGAATAAAAATAAATTTTAATTTATTAGGAAATAAATTAATTATTATCTATTCTTCATGAGATTTTAAAAGAAAATAAAAATAAGTAAGACTTTTATTAGATAGGTTGATTAGTTAGTCACCCAAAAGGGCTCAAAAGCTCAATCATATATAATTTTTATTAAACTTTCTATGTAGGGTTACATTGAACCATTGAGTAAAAATGAGTGGATGGTTAGGAATTAAAAAATACTTACATGCTTAGATCAAATGAGATCTTATGAACTCATTGAATGAGCAATTCAATAAGAGAGCCACCAATAAAATATATAGATAGATTTTAATATGACTAGAGTTCTTGGAATGGGCCATCATCCAATTGAAACTATTATTTTATTTAGTTATTAAATCAATAGCTAATTAAAACACCATTCAAATCCATTTATTTAAAAAAAATGGAAATATGCTTACCTAAATTCGATTTATATTTCATTTGAGAAAAATCATATTTTTCTCATTTTATCAAATATTTTTTTATTAGATAAGAACAAATATGATAAATATTAATAACTCCTACGTATAAATTAATTGTATAATGAAACAACAATTTGAATTATTTTTAAACTTATTCTTGAAACTGTTTGAAATGTAAGAAGCTCATTTGACATCTTTTCATATGCCAATAATTTTTGTAAAAAGTAGAACTGAAAATAGATGACATCTGCTAATATTTTAATATGAAAAAGAAATAATTTAAAGGGTCCCAAATTAATTTGACTTAATCGAAAAAAAACTTTTATTTTGAAAATTTATCTTATTCTTAGTACTGCATGGTTTCACTATGTAATAAATCTAAATAATTCTATTGAATCTAATATTTTTTATTATATATGATATACTTGCTCCAAAATGACTTGGTCCAATAAGAAAATTCCAATTCATTAGGTTTTTCAATACAACCAAATTCTAGTTTAGGAGATTTACATAAAGTTATCCATATAAATTTTTAAGAATAAAATACATATGATATTGCATCTTCATCAAGTTTTACTTAGCCCAAAGATAATATTTCAATAAAAGATAAAAATGGTTCAAGTTAGTCAAATTCCACCAACCAATTTACTCTAAATTACTCTTTATCCCTCAAAACCCTTTTTCCCATTTTCTTTTTGAAGTATATTCTTCATTCAAATTTAAGGCCAAAATACATAGTTCAACTTAGCAAGGATAAAAATGATTATTGGATATTTTATATTTCACACATCAATATAATGTCCGAAACTATTTATATTTGATATATATCGGTGCATTTTATATTACCATTTAATTTTCATAATTACAAATTTTCCCTTAAGATATTGTTCGTCCGATTTGCACATTGGTGAACTTATCTATACTATCATTTGCTTGATCTTGCCCAAATTGTGAATTATTCCCAAAGCTTATGAAAATGACTCTTACGTCCTTACTCTAACAAAAATTACATAAAAACCCTTTGTAAAATTAGCATTTTTCCCTTGCAAACTTAACATTTGACCATTACAAAATTTCCATTTTTGCCTCTTTACATTATAAAATTACACTTTTGCCCATTATTTACAAAAAAATGACTATTTTGTGTATTATTTATCCTAAAATGACCATTTACCCTCAATTTGACTAAAATTCCATTTCCCCCTCTTTAAGGAAAATTACAATTTTGCTCATCATTTATAAAAAAAATGACGTTTTGCCACTAATCTTATAAAAATCACTTTTTACATACCATTTGTCTCGATAATCATCTCCTAACCCTTTATGCTCCCCTTAGGTAATATTTACCAAGTTTTCTCATTTATGAAAATCGATCCCAATCTTTTCAAAAATTGCACTTTAGTTCCCTAACTTCTCGAATCACTCAACTAACTTCAATTTTTACAAACCTCTCCAAAATAATTCATTTTATCTTCTAAGGGCTTGTGGGAGGAGTTAGGGGTCTTACCCCGACTGACTTTGGTCATTTTCTAAAAATGGTTGAAATAGAAGTATCAAAAGTATAATTGAAAATTCTTATGGGAGACAACACCACTAGTGACTGATGAGTAGGCGAAATGAAACTAAGAACCAAGTATCCCATACCGCGGAGGTGTCTAACCAAGTGGTTACCATAGCCATGCCCTTTTCAGTAGAATAATCAATAGAAACCACACCTAATTGAGCCTTGAACTCCAACTCTTCAAACATCTTTAGGGGCCTACCCACCAAAAGTGAAAAGTTCCCTTGAAATTGAGCAGGAGGAGCTTGAAAAGATCCCAAAATTCAAGGCAAGGCCTTTAAATAAGAAGGTACATATTCAATTTAAAGTAACAACCCATATACATATAGATTTAGTTGATTGTGTCTAAGTTATTTTACATGCAAAAATTTGATTGCAGGTTCTTGAGAGGAATGGCAATTTAGGCATTTTTTAATATAAAGAAGCATTTGACACAATCACAAGAGTTTCACATTGCAACGGATGAAATGTTTCCACTACCCACAAGTATATTTGACAAGGTTTGCAATGAAACTGAAAGTAGCTTATATTATAATTTGTTTCTAGGTTTTTATATGGATATAATGAATTTCTTGAGCGCTTTTATGATTTCTATTTTTTTCTGTATTTTCAGCTTTCCTTGAATTGGTAAAAACCTAACAATCCACTTCCAAGGAACACATCTCCTAATCCTTTCCACCCCTATATTGAGGTGTAATTTATTGTGCAAAATATAATTATCAGAACATGCAAATTCAAAATGAATATATAATCTTCTAACCATAGCAGTTTTCTATACAAATCCAAGAAAGAGGAGTTGGGAAGGAGAAGAGGTTTATGACAGAGTTAATGAGAAAGCAGTGGGAAGAAGAAAAAATGAGGGTTCATATAGCCAAACCATATCCATATACAACTGGTATAATACTACCTAATAGGTTTATATCAAATTATAAGATGAATCATCTTCTTTTCTCACTGTAGTTTTGCATGTAGATTCCTCCAAGGCTAGAGCCCAAAACATGCACTAAACCTGAATCATTTCAACTAGAAAGTATAATAAGACATGAAGTGGAACTTCATAAGGAACTGGAAGAAAGGAGGAGGAAGGAGAAAAGAGTAGGCCCAAATGAAGATTTTCAAGGCACCACTAGTACTCAAAGAGTAAGTTATAATCTCATATCCATGTGTCCATGTACCAAAGGCGACTACAACTCATGTAGGGGATGAATTTGTTTTCAGGAATCCAATTCCTCTACCAGAGAAAGTATGAAAGCTCCTTATAGAAGTTCAGAAATTTAATCTTCGTGTGGAAAATAGAATAGTTGATAGAGCATAATTTGATTAAAAGGTATTATTAACTAGTAGTTTGCATAGCATGAGACGTATTTGTTCTATTTTCTTTGCTATTTTGTACTTATGGAAGTTCAACATCAGGTCAAAGAGAAGGAACTTACTTACAAGAGATATAGAGAAGAGAGTGAAACACTAAGAATGCTACATAATAAAATATAATTATATTACTCATGTTTCTAGTATGCTAATTAGATGGCTCATAAATATATTTTTAGAGCCGTTTGTGTTTCTAGTGATATGGTTGCTTGTGTACAGAACAATAACACTTTTCAGGGTTGTAGGAGGTGTTTAGAAATGTATTTTGACCTGATTATTATCTGGTTAGATTTTATTTCTAATTTTAGTGATTAGTAGGAACTATTTAGAAATATTTTATGACCTAGTTATTGTCTAGTTGAATTTCTTTTCCGATTTTAGTGATTTGGTTACTTTTTGCTGATAGAGAATTTGTAGAAGTTGTTTAGGGAATTTAAACCTGGTTATTATCAGGTTAGATTTCTTTTCTGATTTTAGTGATTGGTAGGAGCTGCTTAGAAATGTTTTATGACCTGGTTATTGTTGGTTAGATTTATTTTCTGATTTTAGTGATGTGGTTACTTTTTGCTAATAGAGAATTTGTAGAAGCTCTTTAGAGAATTTTGACCAGGTTATTATCTGGTTGGATTTCTTTTCTAATTTTAGTAATTGGTAGGAGCTGTTTAGAAATATTTTATGACCTGGTTATTGTCTGGTTGGATTTCTTTTTTGATTTTAGTGATATGGTGACTGTTAACTGATAGTGTATTTGTAGAAGTTGCTTAGGTTTTTTTTGGCTTGGTTATGCAAGTTTAGGTGATTATAAGTGATGGACTTGTTTTTCTAATAGGGAATTTGGTATCCAGTTGGACTTATTATTTTAATTTCTATTGATATGGCTGCTAATAAGGGACATATAAATCGTCCTTTATAAGTTTATAATCTTGTGTTCTGGTCCACATGACTGAGAATCATCATTTGAGTCACTTCTATAAAGTCATTTTGAAATGTGAAGCTTCTTTGAATTAAATATATATATTTTAATGATGACGATAATATGTTTTAACCCAGATGGAGGAGGAGAAAGCCATGAAACGACTAAGAAGGATGATGGTTCATTGTGCAAGGCCTGTCCCGAATTTTGGTCATCCTTTCTACCCCAACAAGTATGTCATATTGAGTATGACATACCTTTTTTTTTCAACCCAAAATTGTGATAATTTAAAATTTTCTTTTTTTCCTGCACAGATCTTCGAAAGTGCTAAGAAAGATAAAATCACCAAGTCTAAAAATCTTTAGGCAGAAGGAGAAGTGGATTACGGTTGTTGTTGCTCCTATGTCGAGTGCTGCTCCTTTATGAGATGATAGTTACATTCAGATGTTCAAACATTATTCTTTGAAGGTCGATGTTGTATAAAGTCACATTGCAGTAGCCATGTTGTTGTGATTTCTCATTTCAACAATTAATAATTGGTACAAATTTATAACCGTAGCAAATACAATCATATTTGATAAATAAAATAAGAATTTGTATTATAATTTCAATCTCCATTCCAACATGAATGTTTGTCTCATTCCTTCAAACCATTTTGACAAAATCTTGTCACCTTTTTACAAGCCTAGTCGGTTAGATTTGTTCCTTTCTAAATGTAGTTCTAGTTAAAAACAAGTTTTTTTTTTTTACAATTTCTATCAATAAATCTAGAAGCATGAGCTTATATGATGAGCTATGTTAATAATATGCAATGTAAGAAAATAACTAAATGAGATAGTTGAAAGAAAATAACTTCTAAATTAATAGGAAAAAATGAAGTCTTATCTATTCTTCATGAGATTTAAAAGAAAATAAAAATATGCAAGACTTTTATCACATAGGTTGATTAGTTAGTCACCCAAACGAGCTCAAAATCTCAACTATATTTAATTTTTATTAACCTTTCTATGTAGGGTTACATTGTTACATTGGACCATTGAGTAAAAATGAGTAGATGGTTACGAACTAAAAAATACATACATGTTTAGATCAAATGAGATCTAATGAACTCATTAAATGAGCAATTCATTAAGCAAGCCACCAATTCAATAGATATCAATATGATAAGAGATCTTGGAATTGACCATAATCCAATTGAAACCATTATTTTATTTAGTTATTAAACCAATAGCTTATTAAAACACCATTCAAATCCATTTATTTTAAAAATGGAAACATGCTTAGGTGAATTCGATTTATATTTCATTTGAAAAAATTCATATTTTTCTCATTTGAAACAATAAGTTTTTATTATATAGGAACAAATATGATAAATATTAATAACTCCTACATAAAAATTAATTAGATAATGAACCAACAATTTGAAGTATTTTTAAACTTATTCTTGGAACTGTTTGGAATGTAAAAAATTCATTTGACATCTTTTCATGTGCCAATAATTTTTTATGTGAAAAATTTCAAATGAAAACAAAAGACATGTGCTAATATTCTAATATGAAAAATGAGAGAATTTAAAGGGTCCCAAATTAATTTGACTTAATAAAAAAACTTTTATTTTGAAAATTTATCTTGTTCTTAGTACTACATGGTTTCACTATGGAATAACTCTAAATAATTTAGTTGAATCTAATCTTTTTTATTATAAATAATTTTTTTGATAAAAAATGACCGTGTCCAATAAGAAAATTCCAATTCATTGGGTTTTTCGATACAACCAAATTCCAGTTTAGGAGATTTATTTAAAGTTGTCCCTATAAATTTTTAAAGATAAAATACATATGATATTGCATCTTAATCAAGTTTTACTTAGCCCAAAGCTAATATTTCAATGAAAGATGAAAAATGGTAAGTTAGTCAAATCCCACCAACCAATCAACCCCAATCTTTTCAAAGTTTGTACTTTAGTCCCCTGAATCACTCAACTAACTTCAATTTTTAAAAACCTCACCAAAATAATTCAATTTATCTTCTAAGGGCTCGTGGGAGGAGTTGAGGGTCTTACCCCGACCGACTTTGGTTGTTTTCCAAAAATGATTAAAATAGAAGTATCAAAAGTATAATAGAAAATTCTAATGGGAGATGACACCACTAGTGACCGAAGAGTAGGCAAAATGAAACTAAGGACCAAGTATCCCATTATGTGGTGGTGGCTGACCAAGTGGTCACCATAGTTGTGCCTTTTACGGTAGAATAATCTATGGAAACCACACCTAATTGTGCCTCGAAGTCCAACTCTTCAAACATTAGTATGGGCCCCCCCACCAAAAGTAAAAAGTTCCCTTGAAACTAAACCGAAGGAGCTTGAAAAGATCCCAAAATTCAAAGTAAGGCCTCTAAATAAGAAGGTACACATTGAATATAAAGTAACAACCCATATACATATAGATTTAGTTGATTGCGTCCAAGTTATTTTACATGCAAAAATTTGATTGCAGGTTTTTGAGAGCAAAGGCAATTTAGGCATTTTTTGTAATATAAAGAAGCATTTGACACAACCACAAGAGTTTTGCAATGGAAGAAGGTTTCCACAGCCCACAAGTATATTTGACTTATTTGACAAGGTTGGCAATGAAACTGAAAGCAACTTATAATATAATTTTTTTCTAGGCTTTTGTATGGATATAATGAGTTTCTTGAGCACTTTCGTGATTTCTATTTCTTTTTTTCTATATTTTCAGCTTTCCTTGAATTGGGAAAAACCTGACAATCCACTACCAAGGAGCACAACTCCTGATCCTTTTCACCTCCATACTAAGTTATCATTTATTGTGCAAAATAGAATTATATGAAGATGCGAATTCAAAGTGAATGGATAATCTTCTAACAGTAGCTATACAAATTAGGAAAGAGGAATTGAAAAGGAGAATATATTTATGACAAAGTTAATGAGAAAGTACGGGGAAGAAGAAAAAGCCAGGGTTCCTAAAGCCAAACTGTATCCATATACGACTGACTACCCAGTGGTATAATACTATCTAATAGGTTTATATCAAATTTATAAGATGAATCATCTTTTATTCTCACTGTAGTTTTGCTTGTAGATTCCTCCAAGGCTATAATCCAAAACATACACTAAAGCTTAACCATTTCAACTTGAACGTCTAATAAGACATGAAGTGGAACTTCAGAAGGAACTGGAAGAAAGGAGGAGGAAGGAGATAAATGAGGCCCAAATGAAGATTTTCAAGGCACAACTAGTACTCAAAGAGTAAGTTATAATCCCATATGCATGTGTCCATGTACGAAAGAAGACTGCGTCTCATGCGGGGGCTGAATCTATTTTCAGGAATCTAATTCCTTTACTAGAGAAAGTACGAAAGACCCTTACAGAAGTTCAAAAATTTAATCTTCATGTGGAAATTTGAATAGTTGATAAAGCATAATTTGACTAGAAGGTATTATTATCCAATAGTTTGTATAGCATGAGACATATTTGTTCTATTTTCTCTACTATTTTGTATTTATGGAAGTTCAACATTAGGTCAAAGAGAAGGAACTTACTTACAAGAGATATAGAGAAGAGAGTGAAGCACTGAGAATGTTACATTATAAAATATAATCCTATTACTCTGGTTTCTAGTATGCTGACCAGATGGCTCGTAAATATATTTTTAGAGCCGTTTGCATTTCTAGTGATATGGTTGCTTGTGTACAGAACAATAACCCTTTTTAGGGTTGTAGGAGCTGTTTAGAAATATATTTTGACCTAATTATTATCTGGTTGAATTTCTTTTCTGATTTTAGTAATTTGTAGGAGCTGTTTAGAAATATTTTATGACCTGGTTATTGTCTAGTTAAATTTCTTTTCTAATTTTAGTGATGTGGTTACTTTTTTCTGATAGGTAATTTGTAGAAGCTGTTTAGGGAATTTTGATCTGGTTATTATGTGGTTGGATTTATTTTATGATTTTAGTGATTGGTAGGAGTTATTTAGAAATATTTTAGTACCTAGTTATTATTTGGTTGGATTTCTTTTCTGATTTTAGTGATGTGGTTACTTTTTGCTGATAGGGAGTTTTGTAGTAGTTGTTTAGGTTTTTTGACTTGGTTTTGCAAGTTTATGTGATTTCAAGTGATGAACTTATTTTTCTAACAGGGAATTTGGTATCCAGTTAGACTTGTTATTTTAAGTTCTATTGATATGGTTGCTACTAAGGGACATATAAACCGTCCTTTATATGTTTATGATTTTGTGTTCGGGTCCACGTTTCTAAGAATTATGATTTGAGCCAGTTCTAAAATGAAGCTTTGTCTTCTTTGAATTAATGATATATCTTTTTACCAATGACAATAATATGTTTTAACCCAAATAGAGTAGGAGAAAGCATGAAACAATAAAGAAGGATGATGATTCCTCGTGTAAGGCTTGTCCCAAATTTCAACCATCCTTTCTACTCCAACAAGTAGTTCATATTGAATATGCAATACTTTTTTTTCTCAATGTTATGACAATTAAAATTTTTCTTCTTTTCTCACATAAATCTTCTAAAGGGCTAACAAAGAAAAAATCACCAAGTCTGAAAATCATTAGGCAAAAGTTGAAATGAATTACGACTACAGTTACTCCTATGTCGAGTGCTGCTACTCTTATGAGATGATAATCACATTCAAATGTTTAGACATTATTCTTTGAAGGTCGATGTTGTATAAAGTCACATTGCAACAATCATATTGTTATGATTTCTCATTTCAATAATTCGTAATCGGTACAAATTTGTAATAGTAGCAAATACATTCATCATATTTGGTAAATAAAATAAGAATTGGTATTATAATTTCAATCTCCATTCCAGCATGAATGTCTGTCTAATTCCTTCAAATCATTCTGATGAGATCTTCTCACCTTTCTACCAGCCTAGTCGATTAGATATGTTCCTTTCTAAATGTAGTTCTTGTTAAAAACTAGTTTTATTTTTTTTACAATTTCTCTCAATAAATCTGGAAGGATGAGTGTATATGATGAGCTATGTTAATAATATGCATGAAATATGTTAATAATATGCAATGTTAGTAATTTAATGACTATTTTAAATATATATATTTATTTATTATTTAGGTTATGAACTAAATGAGATAGTTGAAAGAAAATAACTTCTAAATTAATAGGAAAAACAAGACTTTTATTAGATAGGTTGATAAGAGTTCTTCGAATTGACCATCATCCAATTGAAACAATTATTTTATTTAGTTATTAAACCAATAGCTTATTAAAATACCATTCAAATCCGTTTATTTTAAAAAATGGAAATATGCTTACCTGAATTCATTTATATTTCATTTGAAAAAAATCATATTTTTATCATTTGATCCAATCATTTTTTTAGATAGGAACAAATATGATAAATATTAATAACTCCTACATAAAAATTAATTAAATAATGAACCAAAAATTTGAAGTGTTTTTAAACTTATTCTTTTCATGTGCCAATAATTTTTTAGGTAATAACTGTAAACTGAAAACAAAAGACATGTGCTAATATTTTAATATGAAAAAGAGAGAATTTAAAGGGTCCCAAATTAATTTGACTTAATGGAAAAAACTTTTATTTTAAAAATTTATCTTGTTCTTAGTATGCATGGTTTCACTATAGAAAAACTCTAGGTAATTCTCTTGAATCTAATCTTTTTTATTATAAATGATTTCCTTTTTTCAAAATGAATTGGTCCAATAAGAAAATTCCAATTCATTGGGTTTTTCAATACAACCAAATTCCAGTTTAGGAGATTTACATAAAGGTGTCTGTATAATTTTTTAAGGATAAAATAAGTATGGTATTACTTGATCTTGATCTTTTGCTTGATCTATACTATCATTTGCTTGATCTTATCCAAATTATGAATTTTTTTCAAAACTTATGAAAATGACTCTCACATCTTTACTCTAGCAAAAATCACATAAAAACCCTTATATTTGTAAAATTAGCATTTCTCCCTTGCAAAATTAACATTTCCCCATTACAAAATTTCCATTTCTACCTCTTTACTTTGCAAAATTACTCTTTTGCCCACTATTTACAAAAAATGGCTACTTTGTGCATTATTAATCCTAAAATGACCATTTTACCCTCAATTTGTCTAAAATTTCATTTCCCTTATTTAAGTAAAATTACAATTTTGCCTTTGATTTATAAAAAAATGACGGTTTTGCACCTAATCTTACAAAAATCTCCTTTTACATATCCATTTGTCTCGATAATCATCTCCTAACCCCTTATGCTTCCCTTAAATACTATTTCCCAAGTTTTCTCATTTATGAAAATACACCCCAATATTTTCAAAATTTCCACTTTAGTCCCCTAACTTATCGAATCACTCAACTAACTTCAATTTTTACAAACCTCACCAAAATAATTCATTTTATCTTCTAAGGGCTCGTGGGAGGAGTTGGGGGTCTTACCCTGACCGACTTCGGCCTTTTTCCAAAAATGGTTGAAATAGAAGTATCAAAAGTATAATCGAAAATTCTTGTGGGAAACAACACCACTAGTGACTGAAGAGTAGGCAAAATGAAACTAAGGACCAAGTATCCCATTCTATGGCAGTGGCTGACCAAGTGGTCACCATAGTTGCGCAAATTTTAGCCTCTAGTGGTCTTGTATAAGAGAAGTAGAATAGACTCGCTAGAGGAAATCAGCTTGTGGTGGCTTAAGGTCACCTTGTTGGAGGTCGGTTGTAAACCCCGCCCTTTTTACTTAAGGAAAATCGGGAAAAGAACTAGTCAAACCGAGTAAGAAAACCGAACTAGTTCACGTACCCGATCAATTGGAAATTTACAACTCTCATGTGATCCAAAGGATTCATAAAAACCTTGGAAAAGAACCCTAGAACAAATTGGAAGAGAAAAATCAGACCGGTTTAGATGAACTAGATCCAATTGGATTGAACCAATTTATGAACCGAGTCGATTTATGAAAAGGAATCGATAGAGAAATGGCAAAAAGGGAAATTTATGGATCCCTTGTGACTCGAAGAGATTTATAAACCTTGGGGAAGGAATCTTAGAACAAAGTGGGAGAGAAAAACCAGATCGGTTCGGGTGAACCGGACCTGAACCAGATTGAACCGGTTTAAGAACCGAGTTAGTTTATGACCGAGTCGATAAAGAGATGGTAAACTGGGAATTTTATGGATCCTAAGTGACCCAAGGAGTCACAAAAGATATGGAAATGGACTTGTGAAGGAATTGGGGATGAAAACTAAATTGGTTCATGTGAACCGAATTCGAACCGGTTTGGACCGGTTTGAACCACTACTGAACTAGATCCTAAATTCATTTTTCTAGGTGGCTTAAATAATTCAAAATTGAGATTTGAGGCCACCATTGGATAGAAAATGAATTTAGATAAATTTAGTAATTTTTAGATTTGAAAAACTCAGTCGAATGAGGGGTGAATTGGCCGGTTTAAGCTTCGAACTCGGTTCAGACCGGTCCAATGCAGTTTGGAACAATGTCATCTTCTTCCTCAAGATGACATCACTGTTCACTCGTCGAAAAATTGAAGAAGTGCCAGTGAAGAAGAAACACTTCCATTCAGTACATTTCAAGTCTTCAATGCCAGTCATAACAGTGCCAAACGGATGGCCAACGGGTCCCTAAGCTCCCTATATAAAGTGCCTCTCTCCATTCGTCCTCTCCACGCCTGAAAATCTCACTCTCTCTCAGTTGCTTAGTTTTCTAGAGAAGCTCAAACTAGAGCTTTGATATTGGGTCTATCTTGAGCCAAAGAAGGTGAGGTCAGGTTCTTTAGAATTGGGGAGAACTCAGCAACACACCTGTAGTCTGCGTTTGCTCTGAGGGTCACCGGAGAAACGCCGGCGTGATGAAACATTAGAATCGAAGCTGACTTGTTATGATCGGATTGAAATCAACCATTTCGAGCCCTCCTCAAGTGAAACCAAGCCTTCCCAACACTTCCTCAGCTCTCACACGGCTGAATTAGGACTGAAAAGTAAGCCAATTCGACTCCCCTCTATAGTTTATGGCCGGTGCTAGAGAGAGAACCAACATAATTTCATTGATGAAAGTCTAACTCAATTTGGCATCAATTGATGGGATTCTTGATTCTAGGATGAACCTCAGGATGAGAGCTATCTGCCCAAATTGAAAGCTTGGACTGTCGTGCCCTCATCAATGAGTAATTGAAGCTTTATCTCTCTACAATCTATTTTTTGGCAAAGCTCCGTTTGAGCTCGTTCCGACGTTAAAACTCACGATTTAAAGTTCTATGGAATTATATGAACATTGAGAAACTCAATTTCAACTTCAATTTCAACAATCAGAGGTTTTTGATAGGTTAATTTGATAAAATCAAATTCGACTGTGTTAAAAAGTTGGAATTGGGGGAAATTTTGGGGGAAATTAGGGATTTTCAAAAATCGAGGGACTAAAATGCAATTTCCTTAAATTGAGGATAAATTGGGCTTATAAAAATGTTAGAGGGCCAATGGAGAAATTTTATAATTTTTGGGGTAATATTTACCATTTTTGTAAAGGAAGGGCAAAATGGTAATTTTGGAAAAGTTGGGGGACCAAATTGGAAATTTAGAAATTTAAACCCCTTTTTGTGAAATGGAATAAATTGAGGTCATTTGATAAATTTTAAAAGTTTCAGGACTCAATTCAAGGAAAAACTGGCATTAGGGACTTAAAGTCTAAGAGAAATAACTTTAGGGATCTAATTGCAAATAAATGAAAGTTTGACTTTCTCATTCATTTGGAATGAATGAAGGCTATTAGGCCGAAGGATAATGAATCGAGATGTTCATATTGTGTAGGAACACGAAGTACTGGGAACGCTAGCAAGGACAAGCTTGCATGAATAAAAAGAACCGGTCTAGTGGAATTCACGACATTAACGGGTGAGTCGATTTACTAACGTCATACCCGGTTGGGATGATGAGCACAACTTAGAGTTAAAAACCATTTACCAGTTGTGAGTGGGATTTTTTATCATACCCGGTTAGGGATGATAAAGTACCTCGAAATGAAAACCCACTACCAATTGGTATTTTAAACATCACAACTTAGAGGAGTGATGTGAAAATCATGCGGAAAAACTACTTACCGGTTGTAAGTAGATCCTACCCAGTTGGTATGATGAAACTTCCTCGAAGGAAGTTGAAAATCCATTCATCGGTTATGAGCAGAGATGTCCTTATACCCTGTCGGTATAATAGACAGTTGAAAACATATTTTTATTGGAAGTGCTCTCCCCTGACTGTGTGCCAATGCTTAAACGATTTGGGAGACTTTCTTGACGGGAGCTCGAATAGCTCTTATAGGTCGGGGGCCTTGGTTTTGGAACTTGGGGGCTAATATACCAATTTTTAAAAATCTTGTACAGTGGGCCCAAGGCCAGCTGGCATGAGTAGGAGCTCATAAACAAACATGAGTAGTTATATGCCATAAAACTTTAAATAAAGGAATTGTTTGGCCATGGTACCAAGACAGGACCTGCGTACTCAGTCAACTAGCAACAGTGTAACATGACAAGTCAATGGACCAATCAATACAAACAACTGCGAGTTGAGTTAAGGGTCGAGGCCGTTGGACCAGTGGCACCACATATTATATGGCATGATAAGAAAAATACTGATTGTGTATGCACTGTGATTACAGAACCATCAAGACGCCCAAGAGGGGTATTGATGCGTCTTAAAGTCATTGGACGACCTGGTGGGTATAAGGGTAGTTCGTTGTACTAGGTGACTGTGCGAAATTTGGAGTAGCACCAAGCGCATGAGACCGGGGTGGGGACGGAATGAGGTCTCTGTCCTCATACGGAAACGAAGAAGTGATTTCGGGATTGAGGGTCAGATGTCATGAACATCCACTTATTTTCAAGGTAGAAGTAGACGTACTTCTATCTAGGTGGTCGGTAAAGTCGCTCCGAAGTCACAAGCGGGTTCAGTGGATGTACTGACCTACAAATGTGTGTTTAACCTTCATGATGAAGGATGTGTGTTGAGTGATGACACACCATGATTAAATAAGGAAATGGTGATTAAACCCGAGATTTCAAATGAAATGGTTTTGAAAGAAAGGAGTCTGGTACACTCAAAAACTTATCTGTTTCCTAAAGATAAAAGTTTTGAAAAACCCATTAATTGAGTAGTCGTACTCACCCCCTCCCTTATATCCCTTTCAGGAGATTTTGGAAAGCCTACCCTTAAAGTCTATCAACTAAGACGCCTCTGAGACATGTATGATAAAACTAAATTATTATGCAATTTTGATTTATGCTATTCCAAGAAAAGGTGCATGTTAAAGGGTGCCTTACTCTTTATAGTTTATAATAAGGGAAAACCCTTTAATAAACCGGGAGAGTGGCGGGTTGATCACGGGAATCCGACCAAACCGGGTTGGGGCGTGACAACTTGAGTGGTATCAGAACCTATTTCCTTGAATACATAATCAAGACTAAAAAATATAGTAACTGATAGGATTTGACTTAAAATTTTCAGATGGCTCCCAGGAGAGGAATCAAGAAAACTAGGAATAACTCTACTCAACACCCTGTCCTCATAGGAAGACAACTCTAGAAGCTTCCCAATGCCTAAGATATAGCAGAAGCCCTAAAGGACCAAATGGAGAAATATCCGGTACCACCAAGGAGTACAGTGCCAGGACATGTTAAGGTTACAGTCCTGTGTACAAAGGAAGCTAAGCATAAAGCCAAGAATGCTAGTACAGTCGTATAATCTTACCAAGGAGAATACTTCTAGAGAAAACCATAGCTTCCTACCTATTATGTGAGAACTTTATATGATTGGGCTAAACGCCCAACCTTTTGTATCCCCCTATTAATGAAATATTCAAATTCTTAAAACTCTATCTCCTAATGATGTGATGTTGCTAGGAAGATGGCCTAAGGAAAATGAACCAATCAAACCCACACCATCTTAGAAACTAAGGATAAGTTACATCTCAATTATGGTAGATGAATCAGGGAATTTAGAAACCTCGGAGGACTCTTACCATGACTCTTTAGCAAAGGAGATTCAGTAAGAAAACTGTCAAAGTGATCAGACTCAAGAACGGTAAAGCACCAAACCACTAGTAGCCCTGAAAATGCCCCACTCGAAGGAAAGAAGGGACCACAACAATCCATGTAAGGGAATAACCTATTACAAGTATGAACAATGGAGACATTACCTGAAGAAGTGCCCAACCCTACTAATGAAAAGTATCATGATAAACTATTATAGGTGTAAGGAAGAAGGGGTGTTCCACACCTCATAAATTTAGGGCAATACCTTCTCAAAGGTCACGAAAGACATGAAGGACTGGAGACTGAAATTATGGGGCAGGTTAAGTAAGCAGTTCACCAAGAGGTCAAGAAATGATGAGGTGAATGCAAAATTTAACGATGACCAAATTAACAATGAAATCCAAGCCAAGAAAGGAGTAGTTAAGCCTTTCACATAATGGTCAGGAAATCATGAAACAAGGAAATTTTTTTAAAACTCTCCCTAAAAGAAATAGACGTGTACTATGGTATGAATAGGAATGAGGATAGAGAACCAAAGATATACCTGCAAAATTTTCAAGAGAAAGGGAAAGAATCCTACCAAGGAAGGAAACCCCCAAAAAGACATATGTAACACAATTAAGAAGAAATGGAAACAACCAAAATGGAAAAAATGACAAGTTCACAAATGAAATATTGGTTGAGTTGGGAAGATCGAGTACCAAAGAAAGTACTAATGAGGTCCTAAGTAAATTAAACCAAAAGAAAGAATATATGAGGAATCTTTGAGAAGTAAGCCCTCAATTAAGAAATCAATTAGGGAAAAATGACCACTAACATCAGGACGGGTTGTGGTCCATGTTCACTTAATGAAGTCTTAAGAGTGGATGGTTGAGCATAGTATGAAGTACACGAAATAAGACTAATAAGTTCCCCAAATGAAGAATAAGGGATGAAATGGAATTTTAAGATGGGGAAGGATTCTAAGCAGGTATATGCCACAATATAGAAGGAAAAGTAAGGAAATAGAGGAAGAAACCATCAAGAAATGGTAAGAAGGTTGAGCATGTAGCTCCTCAGATAAAATTCTCTACCTTGAGGGACATAGTGGAGAATGAAACTGTAAAAAGAGAACTACTCAAGCAGAATAATAGACAAATAGACCAAAGGGGGTCAAATGGGAATAATGAGCTAAGAAATGATTACGAACAAGTAAGAGTGGATTAAGGCCAAGGAAAATCCTTGAGTAAAGGATGTCATTGGGAACAAGGATAGACCTAAGAAAAGATGAACCCCAGCTTGTCAGTAAATTATTAGAAAATCTAATTAATTGGAACCGAAAAGACTCAATATGGAAGTTAAAAAATGGCGAGTGAGTAAGAAAAAAAACCGACACAGTTGTGTAAGTTAAGTTAATAACGGTGAAGATATTCGAGGAATATTACTAGAAGAAAAGAGGGATGAAGTTATACAATTCCTGAGAGGTTGAAAAATTTGAAATAACCCTAAAGGAGGTGTTTTGGAGATCTATTGGACATAGAGACAAAATTTAGAAAATGTCATGCTGTAAGGGACAGGAAAACCTTACAATCATGAGGAAAACATGACTCAAAATAAGGAAGAGTCAGTTAGTAAGCATGACAAAGTCAAACATAAAATTTGGATAGATTTGTAAGGAGCAACGAATGAAGGAAGAGTCAAAATGGGACGAAAAGGTGATGATAAGGAAATCTGTGAAAATAAGTATGTAAAGCTCTAAAGGAAGTCGAGCTAAGGGTTTCAACAACTAAGCGGTTAACTAGACACGGTATTGGTAAATTATCTTGGAATTCCCAATCTTGAGCATATAATCTTAAAGGAAATAATGTCGCTCTAAGCAAAGAAAGAGATAAATCTAAGAATATACCCTGAAGTAAGGTAAGTCTAGTTATGATAAACTCCATGGAGGGAGTAAATAATATAAAGGAAAAGAAATTCCTTAAGTAAAGGATCTAAAAAGGGCTAATTTAAAGAACAAGACAAGAGTTGTATGTTAAGCGAACACCAAAGGGACATCAAAAGAGATGATTCCTCATGCAAGTTGATAATTATGTTTTGGGGACAAAACACCTAAAAGGAGGGGAGAGTTGTAAACCTCGCCCTTTTGACTCATGGAAAACCGGGAAAAGAACCGGTCAAACCGAGTAAGAAAACCGAACCAGTTCACATACCCGATCAATTGGGAACAAGCAAATTGGAAATTTACAACTCCCATGTGATCCAAAGGATTTATAAAAACCTTGGAAAAGAACCCTAGAACAAATTGGAAGAGAAAAATCAGATCGGTTTAGACGAATCAGATCCAATTGGATTGAACCAGTTTATGAACTGAGTCGGTTCATAAACTGGAACTGATAGAGAAAGGGAAAACATGGAAATTTATGGATCCCTTGTGACCCGAAGAGATTTATATACCTTGGGGAAGGACCTTAGAATAAAGTGGGAGAGAAAAACCAGATCGGTTTGAGTGAACCGAACCTGAACCGGATTAAACTGGTTTAAGGATCGAGTTGGTTTATGAACTGGAATTAATAAAGAGATGGTAAACCGATAATTTTATGGACCCTAAGTGACCCAAGGAGTCACAAAAGACATGAAAATTGACTTATGAAGGAATTTGGGATGACAACTAAATCGGTTCATGTGAACCGGATCCGAACCAGTTTGGATCGGTCTAAACAACTATTGAACCGAATTCTAAATTCATTTTTCTAGGTGGCTTAAATAATTCAAACTTGAGATTTGTGGCCACCATTGGATAGAAGATGAATTTAGATGAATTTAGAAATTTTTAGATTTGAAAAACTCGGTCGAATGAGAGGTGAACCAACCGATTTAAACTTCGAACCCGGTTCAGACCGGTCTGGTCCAGTTCGAAACAGTGTTATCTTCTTCCTCAGGATGACAACACTGTTCATTCGCCATAAAATCTAGGTAGTGCCTGTGAAGAAGAAACGCTTCAGTTCAGTACGTTTAGGTCTTCAATGCCTGTTATAACGGTGCCAAACAGATGACATATGGGTCCTTGAGCTCCCTATATAAAGAGCCCTTATTTATTCGTCCTCTCCACACCTGAAAAGCTCACTCTCTCTTAGTGGTTAGTTTTTCGGTGATGCTCGAACCAGAGCTCCTTTATAGGGTCTATTCTGAGCTAAAGAAGGTGAGGTCAGGTTCTTTAGATCTAGGGAGAAGTCAGCTATACGCATGTAGTCTCCATTTGGTTTGAGGGTCACCGGAGAAACGCCGACGTGATGAAACAGTGAAGCATCTCTAGTGGACCGAAGCTGCCCTGTTACGGCCGAGTTGAAATCGGCCATTTCGAGCCCTCCTTAGGCCAAACCAAGCCTTCCCAACACTTACTCAGCTCTCACATGGCCGAATTAGGACTGAAAGGTAAGCCAATTCGACTCCCCTCTACAATTTCCTATTGGTGCTAGTGAAAGAACTGACAGAATCTCAATGATGAAATTCTAACTCAATTCAGCATCAATTGATACAATTCTTGATTCTAGGATGAACCTTAGGATGAGAGCTATCTATCCAGATCAAAATCTTGGACCACGGTGCTTTTACCAGTGAGTAATCGAAGCTATCTCTCTTTACAGTCTGTTTTCCGGTGAAGCTCTGTTTGATCTCGTTCAGGCGTTAAAACTCGCAATTTAAAGTTCTATGGAATCGTATGAACATGGAGAAACTCAATTTCAACTTCAATTTAATAATTAGAGGTGTTTGATTGGTCAATTTGATGAAATCAAATTCGGCTGTGTTAAAGAGTTGGAATTGGGGGAAAATTTTGGGGAACTTGGGGATTTTTGAAAATTTGAGGGACCGAAATGCAATTTCCTAAAATTGAGGGTCAATTGGGCATTATAAAAATGTTAGTGGGTCAATTGAGAAATTTTGGAATTTTTGGGGTAAAAGTTACCATTTTTGTAAAGGAATGGCAAAATGGTAATTTTGGAATAGTTGGAGGACCAAATTGGAAATTTGGATATTTAAACCCCTTTTTGTGAAATGGAATAAATTGAGGTCCTTTGATAAATTTTAAAAGTTTCGGGACTCAATTCGAGGAAAAATTGGCATTAGGGACTTAAGGTTTAAGAAAAATAACTTTAAGGTCCTAATTGCAAATAAATGAAAGTTTCTCTTTCTCATTCATTTTGAATGAATGAAGGCTATTAGTCCATAGGATAATGAACCGAGATGTTCATATCATGTAGGAACATGAAGTACCAGGACCAGCAAGGACAAGCTCGTGTGAATACAAAGAATCGGCCTAGTGGAATTCATGGCATTAACGGATGAGGGGGTTTATTAACGTCATACCCGGTTGGGATGATGAGCACAAGTTAGAGTTAAAAAATAATTACCGGTTGTGAGTGGGATTTTATATCATATCTGGTTGGGGATGATAAAGTATGTAAACCCCATACTTTTGAGTTAAGGAAAACTGGGAAAAGAACCGGTCAAACCGAGCCGATTTACATTTGGGAAAGAGCAATATGGAAATTTACAACTTTCGGATAATCAAAATGGTTTATTAAACCTTGGAAAAGAAACTTATGACAAAATAAAAGATAAAAACCAAATTGGTTAAGGTGAACAAGATTTCATAAGAAATTTAAAGTTAAGCGTGCTCTCTTTAGAGTAGTGTGAGGATGGGTGACCTCCTAGGAAGTATGAATTTTTCTTGTAAACCGAAATTTTGGTAAAAAAATTTATGTAGAGCTTATAATAAATAGCTATAAATTAATATATATTTTATTATTGAAATTAATACAAATAATTTAATACTGAAATTAAATTATTGAAATTAATACCAATAATTTATGACAATATTAATACTAGTAATAAATCTCTCCCATTTAATACACGATTTTACACCTATATAAAGAGGTCATCCCATTCATTCTCCTCACACTCGAACACTTCTCTCTCTCTCTCTCTATTGCTCCATTTCCTGGTGAAGCTCGAACTAGAGTTTTGACTTAAACATTTTTCTTAACCTCGGAAGGAGAGGTTGAGCTCTTTAAAACCAAGGAGAAGACACCTATCTAATAGCAAACTCCAATCAATCCGAGAATCGCTGGAGAAGCACTGGCATGATGGAACAGTGAAGCAGCTCCGGCGGACTGAAGCTGCCCTATTTCGGCAAAGCTGAAATTGGCATTTTTAAGCCCTACTCAGACCAAACCAAGCCCTCCCAACATTTCCTCAGCCCTCCCACGGCCGAATTAGGACTGAAAGGTAAGCCAATTCGACTCCCCTCTGCAATTTCCCGTTGGAGCTAGAGAGAGAACTGGTAGAATTTCAATGATGAAATTCTAATTCAATTCGGCATCAATTGATGCGATTCTTGATTTTAGAATGATCCTTACAATGAGAGCTATCTGCCCAGATTGAAAGCTCGGATCGCCATGCCCTCACCGGTGAGAAATCGAAGCTTTCTTTCTCTACAGTCTATTTTCCAGCGAAGCTCCATTTGAGCTCGTTTAGGCATTAAAATTTGTGATTCAAAGTTTCTTAGAATCGCATGAACATGCAGGAACTCAATTTTAACTCCAATTTCAATAATTAGAAGTGTTTGATCGGTCAATTTGATGAAATCAAATTCGGTAGTGTTGAAGAGTTGAAATTGGGGAAAAAATTGTGGATTTTCGAAATTAAAAGGGTCAAAATACAATTTTATGAAATTGAGGGTCAATTGGGCATGAAAATAATGTTGAAGGACCAATTGAGGAATTTTGGAATTTTTGGGGCAAAACTTACCATTTTTGTAAAAGAAGGGAAAAATGGTAATTTTGGAAAAATTGGGGGACCAAATTGGAAATTTGGGAAATTAAACCCCTTTTTGATGAAATTGAATAAATTGAGGTCCTAGGATAAATTTTAAAAGTTACGGGACTCAATTTGAGGAAAAACCGACATTAGGAACTTAAAGTTAAAGAGAAATAACTTTAGGGACCTAATTGCAAATAACTAAAAGTTTGGGTTTTCTCATTCATTGGAAATGAATGAAGGCTGTTATGCCGAATAATAATGAACAAGGTTGTTCATATCGTGTAAGAACGCGAAATACCGGGAACGCCAGCAAGGACAAGCTCGCGTGAATACAAAGAACCGATTTAGTGGAATTCACGGCATTAACGGGTGAGTGGGTTTACTAACATCATACCCGGTTGGGATGATGAGCACAACTTAAAGATAAAAACAACTTAGCTGTTGCGAGTGAAAATTTTATATCATACCCGGTAGGGGATGATAAGTACCTCGGTATAAAAACCCACTATTTAGTGGTTATTTTAATCATCACCATTTAAAGAAAGTGATGTGAAAATTATGTGAAAATAACTACTTACCGGTTGTAAGTAGATCATACCTGGTTGGTATGATGAGACTTCCTCGAAGGAAGTTGAAAACCCGTTCATCGGTTATGAACGGAGATGTCCTTATATCGATTGGTATAATGGACAGTGAAAACCTATTTTGTCGGAAGTGTTCTCCCCTGACTCTATGCCAATGCTTAAACTATTTGGGAGACCTTCTTGACGGGAGCTCGAGTAGCTCTTATATGTCGGGGGCCTCGGTTTTGGAACTTGGGGGCTAAATGCCCGATTTTGAAAATCTCGTACAGTGGGCCCTAGGCCAGTTGGCACAAGTAGGAGCTCGTAAACAAATATGATATATGTGCCATAAAACTTAATAAGTGAATTGTTTGGCCATGGTACCAAGATAGGACCGACATGCTCAGTCAACTAGCGGCAGTGCGACAAGACTGGTCGACGAATTAGTCAAGACAAATAGCTGCGGGTTGAGTTGAGAGTCGAGGCCGTTGGACTAGTGGTACCACAGATTACATGGCAATATGAGAAAATATTGTTTGTGTACGCACTGTAAGTACGAGATCATCAAGACCCCCATGAGGGGTAGTGATACGTCCTAAGGGCATTGGACGACCTGGTGGCTATAAGGGCAGTTCGTCATTCCAGGTGTCTGGAGTAGCACCAAGCACATGAGATCGGGGTGGGGACAGGATGAGGTCTCTGTCCTCATACGGACACGAAGAAGTGATTTCGGGATTGTGGGTCGGATGTCACATACATCTACTCATTCCCAGGGTAGAAATGGTCGTACTTCTATCCGGGTGGCAGGAAAAGTCGCTCCAAAGCCACTAGCTGGTTCAGTAGTGATACTGACTTGTGAATGTGTGTAACCTTCATGATGAAGGATGTGTGTTGGGTGATGACACACTGTGGTAAATAAGAAATGGTGGAATACACTGAATTTTTAAATGAAGGGATTTTTGAAAACAAAGGAGTCTGGCACACTACATATAAATATTTTTCTTAAAAGTCAAAAGCTTTTAAAAACCCATTCACTGAGTAGTCATACTCACCCACTCCCTTATATCCCTTTCAGGAAATCCCGGAAAGCCTGCCCTTAAAGACCATCAACTAAGATACCTGTAAGACAAGTATGTAAAGTTTTAAATTTTATGCAATTTTGATTATGCTATTCTAGGAAAAGGTGCAGGTTAAAGGACGCCTTACTCTTTACGGTTTACAATAAGGGAAAATCCTTTAATAAACCAGGAGAGTGGTGGGTTGATCACAGGGATCCGACCAAACCGGGTCGGGGCGTGACAAAGTGCCTCGAAATGAAAACCCACTCTCAAGTGATATTTTAAACATCACAACTTAGAGGAGTGATATGAAAATCATATGGAAAAACTACTTACCGGTTATAAGTAGATCATATCCGGTTGGTATGATGAAACTTTCTCGAAGGAAGTTGAAAACCCATTCATCGGTTATGAGTGGAGATGTCCTTATACCCCGTCGGTATAATAGACATTTGAAAATATATTTTTGTCGGAAGTGCTCTACCCTGATTATGTGCCAATGCTTAAACGATTTGGGAGACCTTCTTGATGGGAGCTCGAATAGCTCCCTTCTTGACGGGAGCTCGAATAGCTCCCTTCTTGACGGGAGCTCGATTAGCTCCCTTCTTGACGGGAGCTCGATTAGCTCTTATAGGTCAAGTGCCTCGGTTTTGGAACTGGGGGGCTAATATGCCCGATTTTGGAAATCTTGTACAGTGGGCCCAAAGCTAGTTGGCACATGAAGGAGCTCGTAAACAAACATGATCTATATGCCACAAACTTTAAATAAAGGAATTGTTTGGCCATGGTACCAAGACAGGACCGATGTACACAGTCAACTAGCAGCAGTGCGACAGGACCAGTCGATGGACTAGTCAAGATAAACAACTGCGGGTTGAGTTAAGGGTCAGGGCCGTTGGACCAGTGGCACCACATATTATATGGTATGATAAGAAAAATACTAATTGTGCATACACTGTGATTACGGGAATATCAAGACGCCCAAGAGGGCTAGTGATGCGTCCTAAGGGCACTAGACGACCTGTTGGATATTAGGGAAATTCGTCGTACTAGGTGACCGTGCAAAATTTGGAGTAGCACCAAGAGCATGAGACCAGGGTGGGGATGGGATGAGGTCTTTGTCCTCATATGAACACGAAGAAGTGATTTTGGGATTGAGGGTCGGATGTCGCGAACATCCACTCATTCTCGTGGTAGAAGTGGATGTACTTCTATCTAGGTGGTCAGTAAAGTCGCTCCAAAGCCACAAGCGGGTTCAGTGGATGTACTGACTTGTGAATGTGTGTTTAATCTTCACGATGAATGATGTGTGTTAGGTGATGACACACCGTGATTAAATAAGGAAATGGTGATAAAACCCGAGATTTCAAATGAAATGGTTTTGAAAGAAAGGAGTCTGACACACTCCAAAACTTATCTTTTTCCTAAAGATAAAAAGTTTTGAAAAACCCATTCACTGAGTAGTCGTACTCACCCCCTCCCTTATATCCCTTTTAGAAGATTTCAGAAAGCCTACCCTTAACGACCATCAACTAAGACGCCTATGAGATGGGTATGATAAAACTAAATTATTATGCAGTTTTGATTTATGTTATTCCAGGAAAATGTGTAGGTTAAAGGATGCCTTACTTTTTATGGTTTATAATAAGGGGAAACCCTTAAATAAATCAGGAGAGTGACGAGTTGATCACGGGGATCCAAACCGAGTCAGGGCGTGACATCGGCCAAGGCTAGTGGTGTAAAACCCACAATCTGATACTATAGATCGGACATGAACACCATGAAATAGATGAAAGCGAGAATGAAATTGGGTTTAACTAAGAAGTTAAGTGGAATCCAAATAATAAGATTGAAACATGAAATAGAGAGAAGTTAAGCCAAGGAAAAATCAGGTTGAAACTAGAATGAACTAGACCAATCATGGAACAATGTGAATTTTTCAATGAATTTCGAGAGATTTAAATATAATTATTGGTTCTACAAGGAAAAAAAGTTAAAAAATTTAGAAAAATAAATTTAGTCAATAATCAACCAAATTTTGTGTGTGTGTGTGTGTGGGGGGGGGGGGGGGAGGGCGTTGACAAGGGCAATAACTGTCGAAATTGGTTGAATTGACCAAACAATACCTAGGAAATTGGTCTAAATAATGTCGATTAGTGGTCATGGACTAGATTGCCACATCAGAGGCCACAACCAATCAAGGCATGCCATATGGCCCGATTGCAATCACCGTTTGCCCCATGGTGAAGCTGTCTGGTTAGTGGATGTTGAGCCACATTAGCACCTGCAACCAACTAGGGTGCACCACATGTCTAATGGACATGGTTGACCACATTTGAGACACGTTGGGAAAGAACGATCAATCATAATACACCATGTCTCGGCTGGCACTATGGACGATAATTAAACACGTTGGATAAGAACAACCAATCAAAATACACCATATGTTGACTAACACCATGGAAGATAGTTAAACATGTTGGACAAGTACGACCAATTGCTGAGTGCTACATGGTGACAATGACATTGTTAGCCCTATTTGAATACAGTCAACCTAGCACAACCAATCATAGAATGTCACATAGCAGATAATACACAATTAGATTATTTTAATCTTGTGAGTTGCAAATGTCAATTGGGATAGCCAATCACTGTCTACCACACGACGACACGCCAAGCATGCACGCATGTGCACACATAATGTTGTCTTCTTCGATGAACACATGCTGGAAATAGAGGAACACTAACTCGATTCTCCCAGAAATGTCTGGTAACACCTATCAGCTTTGACACCAAGGAAAATCTCCACCAAATGATCCCATCCCATAGCAATGAATTCATAGAGGCCTCAAGGAGCTTTGTCTATAAATTCAGTCATCCTCTCCCCTCTGTTCATAGAACTTGCTGATTGCTCAGTTTTCTAGCAAGCAGATTTCCGAGCGTGAGCAAAAGAAAACCAAGGCATGAGGGAAGCCCAAACTTAGTCTAAAATATTTTGGCGAGCCTTCTTTACATGAAGGAGTTTTCATCGGAGTCCCCTAGTGATCGATGCACTGTTGGTGTGGCCAAATAATAGCCATGCTTCAAATGCAAAAAATAGAGGATAAACTCTATTGGTGAATTTTGGCCTCCTCCGATAGCCAAATTGATTAGGGAAGGTGACATGAGGTCCCTAACATCTCCATCTTCATCATTCATGGCCAAGCAGGGTGTAAGGTAAGCTCCCTGCCTTAGTCTTTTATTTTTTTTCTTAGAAAATTTTGCTTAGTTTTTAGGGGGGTAGTTCGACTGTAGTTTAGACAACTTCGGAGGCTGATTAGGGTGGGGCCAAGTCTAGGGAGGTCTCCTAGCTTTCTCGGACGGTGGCCCCGACCAACTCACTGTCGCCGGCGAGATTCCAACAAATTGTGCAAACTATGCAATATTCTGGTGAAGCTCTGATCAAGGTCTAAATGAGGCACAATCAGACTGTTCAAAGCTTGGAATGAGCCTAGAAAGATGAGGGAGATGATAGGAGAAGTTCTAGTGGCAAATTTGAAGGATTTAGTATAAGAATTAGTGAAATTCAACTAGGGGTATTTGTGCAAAAGAGTAGTAAGTTGGGGAATCTAAGTGTAATTACTGAAAGATTTAAGGACTAAATAGAGCTATTAGAAGAATTAGAAACCTTAAGAATATGAATTATCATGGTAGGGACCTAAGCGAATTGACAAAGAGACTTAGGGACCGAAAGGTTGTTATAACATAGTTGAAATGCTTGTGCTGAGTATTGATTCAGTATTACAATTTTAACATCTACATGTATGATAAATGTGAATCAAGTTGATGCTCATCAAGCAATTCGAATGCTAGCCAGTTGAGTGAAATTTTGATTCTAGCATTAGATCTTATTGGACTGATGCTACTTATTTTCTTTTAAATATGTGCGTTTAGGATTTATTCTTTTCTTCTTTATTGAAACGAGAACTAGTACAAAAGGCATTCAATTATTTTATGTTAAAAAGAACTTCTATTTGTATTTTTAGAAGTTGGAGCTATGACCTGTAATTGTGAAAGATGGATCTCGACTCTTAGTTTACGGAAAATAGAACTATTGTTGTATTTTTGTGAAAATAAGTGGGCTCTGACATCTAATTTTTGAAAGTTGGGTTCCTACTCATGTTAAAAAAGGGAAGGTAATGGTCCGTGCTTTGAAAAGGAGGGGCTTCAACCCATAAATGTGATAGAGGGGTGAAAATCATGTTTTTTTGGAAGATGGGCTTCAACCTACATTTTGAAGAAGGGCTACAATTGTACTTCATGAACTAAGGACTTGGGTCCATATTTTTAAAACAAGGCTTTAAGCTATGATGAAAAGGGACTACAATCCATGTTAAAGAAAGAAAAAATTACAAGTTTTTACGGAAGAAGGTATATAAAATGCTCTCCATGACCATTATAGAGTTTGATATATGTAACTATTGAGATACAACACTTAGAGAGGATTTGGTCAGATAGCAATTCTTGCCCCTATCGTTGTTTTGTGATTTTCTTTTCTAAATTGTTTGCTATTTAAGTGGATGTGAGACAATCTCAATAGATGCCTGTATGGAGGGGTAGTACCAAGTACTAAGGGATATCTAGGAGATAAAGTAATAAGGCGGAGATGCTTACTCCGAGATATCTTGGACATAGAGTTATATGGTGGTGTTCATTGATGGATCAGACGATGGTCGGAGATGGTCATAGTATTCCTAAGTCGTAGGTGGTTTGAACCTTAGTGAGTATGAGTGGGTACTCTTCTTGATATGGTTCAGTGAAGGCTAGTGGAGAGATGCTGAGACATGCCACTAGGCACCAAAAGAGACAAGCGTCACCCCATTGCTATTTTTTGACCCTTATACACATGTATTGTTTCGATGAACACAATATGGTTTGTGAGTCAATGTGCAAGACATTACCATGTGGTGTTGTATATTTGTGTGGATGGGGATTTATTCTCATGAGAAATATTACTGAGAAAAACTATTCAAGTGTTAAATGAGAAAAAATATTAAAAGATTTTATACTCCATCCTAGCATTAATAGGGGTTGTGTTCGCAGACACGAAGCCATAACATCAGTGCCCACTCACTAAGCCTCATAGATCGCCTTCTCCCTAACCCCCTTTCAGGTATTGTATGATTAGAGATAGAAGGCCTTTACGTAGGCTTGATACAAATTTCTAGGTAAGTCACATCGACAATAACTACATGAGTCTCTAGAATTAAAGAATTTTCTAGATAGTGTTAGTTTTATTTCTAATTGTTTTTATGCAAAACATTGTGAAAGAAATTCATGTTGAAAATTTTATGGAAGAATATTTTACTTTGCGTATACTGTGCCTTACGACCAACCGATACTATAGTAGTGAGGGTTCCACTATTGTAGTGTTTGGATAGCATGACATATGTGATGATTGTTCAACTCGAAATGTTGAGTTGGGGTGTTACAACTAAAGTAGTATCGGAGCATTGTTTTAAAAATAAGTTTTGGAAAAAGGGGATGGTTGGGAGTTTCAAAAATGAGGAAAGAAAAAATATGCTTGTAAGGAGTCCTATACAACTTAAATGCAAGATTAAAAGCCTTAGTATCTAACACAAGCTAAATATTTTTTAGGAGATCAAAATTAAGAAGATAAGAGTTATATGTTGTAAACCCTATCCCTTTAAAGATAAGAAAACCGGGAAAAAAACCGGTCATTTAAAAAAAGAAAATTGATCAGGTTCATGAATCATAATTGATAAAGAAAGGGTAAATTGGCAAATTGGCAAATCCCAAATAACTCAAGGAGTCATAAAAATCATAGAAAGGTACCTTGGAACAAATGGGGAGAGAAAACAAGTCCGGTTTGGGGTGAACCAGATCTAAACCGGTTTGAACCATACTTGAACTGGTTTATAAATTCATTTTTCTTGGTAGCTTAAAATATTCAAATTGGGAAATTTAAGCCACCACTAGATAGAGAATGAATTTAGATTAATTTAGAAATTTTTAATTTTGAGAAAACAGGTCGAATCGGGCAAGAACTGGCCGATTTTCACCATTGAACCCGTTCGGATCAGTCTGGAACAATGTCATCTTCTTCTTTAGCACTGTTCATTAATGCAAAAAACTTCCTTCTCTGGTGAAGGTGTAACCACTTTGAAAAGGCCATTTTCGGGTGAGGATAAGCTCGACCAAACTGGAAGGTGGTTGGGCAGAGGGTCCTCGAGCTCTCTATATAAAGAGCTTCACTCCATTCATCATCCACACACCTCAAATCGCCATTCTCTCTCAACTGCTCCATTTTTCGGTGAAGTTGAAACTATAGTTTCGACTTGTGCAGTTTTCGTAGCCTTAGAAGGCAAGGTCGGGTCCTATAGACTCTGGGGGAAGTCAACTACTTGACAACAACCTCCTTTCAACATGAGGATTGCCAAAGAAGCATCGGCAGAATCAAACAGTGAAGCAGCTTCGACGGACTGAAGCTGCCCTATATTAGCTGAGCTAAATTTGACAAAATTCAGCCCTCCTCGGCAAAACCAAGCCTCCCCAACACCTCCACGACCCTCACACGGCCTCAACAAAGCTGAAAGGTAAGCCAATTCGACCCTCCTCAATCGTTGCATATCAGTGTTAGAGAGAGAAAGTGTCAAATTTCACTAATTAAATTCACCCTTAATTGGACTTCAATTGTAGCTATTCTTGATCCTAGAAAAAATCTCAGGACAAGAGCTACCTCTCCCGATAGAGAGCTTGAACCACCGCACCTCCGACGGCAACCTTTTGAAGCTTTCTCTCTCTACGAACAATTTTCTAGCGCAGCTTCGTTTAAGCTCGTTTCGGACCCAAATCATGCAATTCAAAGCTCAATTGGAACTGATCCATATCATCAATTGTATGTAAGTGTAGGAACTGATCCATATCATCAATTGGAATAATTAACCCCAATTGAATGGCCAATTTGAAGAAATCAAATTCGATCAGTTTAAAGGGGAGAAATTGGGGGAAAAATTTTGGGAAAATTGAGGATTTCAAAAAATTGAGGGACCTTCATACAATTTCTCAAAATTGAAGGCCAATTATCAATGAAAATGATGTTGGGGGGCCAATTGGCCAATTTTCGAAACATTTGGGGCCAAAATGCCATTTTTGGGAAGCATGGGCAAAATTGTAAAATTTGAAAAGTTGGAGACCAAATTAGAAATTTGGAAAATTTGAGCCCATTACACAATTTTGAGTAAATTGAGGACCCAAAGGGAATTTTGGAAGCATTAGGACTCAATTTGGGGAAAAGTTAGCATTAGGGACCTAATGTTAAGGAAAATGAACTTTAGGGACCTAAGTGCAACAGAGCAACAATTTTGAGCCTAGTCACTCATACATGAGAAAACGATGACTATCATGCCAAATCTTAATTGATAAGGATACACAAATCATGTAGGGACACGAGAGACCGGAACGTCGGCAAGGAGAAGCTAGTGTAGACTTGGAAAACCGACTAGGGACGAATACGTCACGGTCATCGAGTGAGTGGGCTAATTTACACATCATACCGATTGAGATGATGAGCACTATCTTTAATGGATAAAACCTACTTACTGGTTGTAAGTAGAGATAATCATACCCAGTTGGTATGATGAGTTTCTTGGAGTAAAGGAGAAACTCGCCTACTGGTTGTAAGTGGAGATATCATCACACTCGGTTGGTGTGATAAAGTTAAAAATGAATTTTTGTGAGAAGTGTTTTCCCCTGACTATGTGAAAATACTTAAAACATTTGGGAGACCTTCTTGACTGGAGTTAAAATAACTCAAATAGGCCAGAAGCCTCGGTTTTTGAACTCATGGGGCTAAATGCCCGATTTCGGAAAATCACGTGTTGTGGGCCCAAGGCCAGTGGGCATGAGTAGGAGCTCAAAAATAAACTTTATTGAAGGAAGCCATGAAAATTTCTAATGAAAATGGTTGTGTGATTTTTGCCACGATACTGAGTTATGACTAATAATGCTCGATGGACTGGCGACAGTGCTTCAGGGCATGGTTGATAGACTGACCTAGACAAACAGCTGCAGGTCAGGTTGAGCATTAGGGTGGTTGGACCGTTGGCACCAAAGATAATGGCTATGATATGAAAACAATTCATGTTTGTGCATGTACTTATGGTACGGGACCATCAAGATGCCCTAGGGGGTAGTGATGGTTTCTAAGGACCGTTGGATGACATGGGGGCGATAAGGGCAATTTGTCGTGCTAGTCAGTTATGAAGTTCTAGGAGCTTCTTGCGCATGAGACTGGGTGGGGTCAAGATGAGGTCTCCGTCCTCATACGGACACGAAGTATTTTGGGTCTGAGGGTTGAATGTTTGGGACGTTCACTCAAACTCCTGATAAAGGTCAGGGACTTTTATTAGGGTGGATGATAAAGATGCTCCGATCCACAAGTGGGTGCAGTCGTCGTAACTACATCCCGTGAATGTGTGTACCTTCATGATGAAGGGTGTGTGTTATTTGTTAAACGCCTCCCGAGGCAAGGGAATGGGCTAAGAAAGCTAAACACACCTAATATGGAAATGGGAAAAAGGTTTCAAGATTTGAGAATGCTTGGAAAAAGGAATGGTAACCCTTTGAAAAATAAATTGAATTTGAGGAAACCCTTTTTAAATGAAAATGTTACCCTTGGCAGGGTAAACTAAAGCTATTTTAAAAACTCACTCCCAACACTTGCTCACTGAGTTGTAGAACTCACCCCTTCCTTTTTATCCTTTCAGGTAACCGAAGAATAACCAAACTTAAAGACCTCCCTTATTAGAACTATAAGACAAGTATGTTTGTTTTAAGATATTTAGTTTTGTATAATGATATTCCAATAAATATAGGAAAAATGAGCCTTACTCCTCACAGTTTAGAAAAGGGTGAAACCCTTCATGGACCAAAGGGAGGGGCAGGTTGCTCACGTGGATCCAACCAAATCAGGTCGGGGCGTGACAACTTGAGTGGTATCAGAGCATGTTTCCTCGAATACATTATCAAAACTATATAACATAGTAACTAAGAGAAATAAAGTTTTAAAATTTACAGATGGCTCCCAAGAGAGGAACCAAGAAAACTTGGACTGACAACACTCTGTCCTCATAGGAAGACAACCCTAAAAGCCCTCCAATGCCCGAGGTATAGTAAAAATCCTAAAGAACTAAGAGACATTAAGGGGAAGTATCTAAGAGGATGGTGCTAGGACATGTTGAGGTCACAGCCCTGAGTACGAAGGGAGCCAAGACGGAAGACTGGAACGCCAGCAAGGGACCAATGAGGACGCTTATCAAGAACCCCATAACTCCCTATCTATTTCGTAATCACCTTTTGTAATAGGGCTAAGACCCCAACATATTGTACTCCTTCTCAATTAATGAAGAACTCCAAGTTTCTAAAGCCATATCTCTAAAAAATGATGTGATCTTGCTTCTCAACTGTTGGAAGATTACCCTAAGAAAAGTAACAAAACAAACCCGCGTTACCCTAGACACCACGGAGACCGAGGAGATTTCCATCCCAAATAAGGAAATGAACCAGGGGACTAAGGAGTTTAGGAGAACTCTTGGAGGAACTATTGGGCAAAGAAGGAACGACAAGAAAATCTTCAAGATGATTAAGAAGTCTAGGAGAACTCTTGGAGTAACTACTGGTCAAGGAAATGAACTGTTACAAAGTATGGACAATAGGAACACTACTTGAGAAAATGCCCAACACTACTAAGGATAGGTATCAAGATAACTCATTATAGGTGTAAGAGAAATGGGGCATGTAGTGAAGGACTGTCCCACACCACAAGGATTTAGAGCAATACCTTCCAAGAACAACGCCTTCTCAGCTATTGGAGTCCAAAAGGATACCACCCCAAGAAAAACGACTCATGCTCAAAATTTCAACCACATCCAAGAGGAAGCTCTTCAAGATCTTAGCGTAGTGGTGGGTACTTCCCCACCTGCCATTGTAGCAATCTCCCTTTAAGAAAAGCTAAAGCCCCAAATTTGTAATCCTACTTTGAAAGTAAATTTTGAGTTCATAAAACTTTTTTGTCCCTCAATGATGATGTGATGGTGTGCCTCAACTACGTGAGGAAGGGAAACGGACTGAAGGTAGGACCTTGATAAATCGCAAATAGAGCACAGTGTAGATGAAGAGAATTCTTCCTTAAGAAGAAATTTCCAACCATCTAGGAGCAAGGAAGTAAGTGCCTCCACAAGAGTAGACAAGCCCCGAGCATTAGATGACAAATGAGATATCTCGGGATGACAAGTGTGAGCTGCTTTGGAAAGATCAGAGAAGTCAAATAGGAGTTTCAGACAAACATAGCAAAAGGAAGCAAATCGTAACAACGAGATAGTCAAGGAGAATAAACGATGCCCTAAGAAGGACCGGGAAGTAGTAAATACTACATAATAAAAAGGGAAATAGGATGAGCATTAAGAACAAGTAGACTCGAGAGACAACTAGACAAGGAGAGTAGTAGGGATGAGATAGTTAATGAACTAACCCTCATAGGAATCATGGACTCAAACCCCAGCCCCGTAATCACAGTGCATGCACAATCAATATTTTATCATCATACCATATAATATGTGGTGCCACTAGTCCAACGGCCCCGACCCTCAACTCAATCCGCAGCTATTTGTCTTGATCGGTTTGTCGACCTATCATGTAACACTACCATTAGTTGACTGAATATGCCAGTCCTGTCCTGGTACCATGGCCAAACAATTAATTTATTTAAAGTTTTATGACATATTACTCATGTTTGTTTATGAGCTCCTGCTCGTGCCAACTGGCCTTGGGCCAACTGTGCGAGATTTTTAAAATTGGGCATATTAGCCCCCAAGTTCCAAAATCAAGGCCCCTAGCCTATAAGAGCTATTCAAGCTCCCATCAAGAAGGTCTTCCAAATTGTTTAAGCATTGGCACACAGTCAAGGGAGCGCACTTCTGACAAAAATATGTTTCCAATTGTCCATCATACCGACCAGGTATAAGGATATCTGTCATGCCTCGACCCAATTTGGTCGGATCCCCATGATTTACCCGCTACTCTCCTAGTTTATTAAAGGGTTTCCCCTTATTGTAAACTATAAAGAGTAAGGCGTCCTTTAACCTGCACCTTTTCCTGGAATAGCATAATCAAAACTGCATGAAATTTAAAATGCTACATACCTGTCTTAACGACTACTCAGTGAATGAGATTCAAATCTTTTGACTAAAAAAAAAATATTTATATAGAGTGTGCCAGACTCCTTTCTTTTCAAAAATCCTTTCATTTCAAAATTTGGGTGTTTCCATTATTTCTTAGTTACCATGGTGTGTCCTCACCCAACACACATCCTTCATCATGAAGGTTACACACATTCACAAGTCAGTATCACTACTGAACCCGCTAGTGGCTTCGGAGCGACTTTTCCTGCCACCCGGATAGAAGCACGATCACTTCTACCCTGGGAATGAGTGGATGTACGCGACATCCAAACCACAATCCTGAAATCACTTCTTTGTGTCCGTATGAGGACAGAGACCTCATCCTATCCCCACCCCGGTCTCATGCGCTTGGTGCTACTCCAGATTTCGCACAGACACCTGGAACGACAAACTGCCCTTATAGCCACCAGGTCGTCCAGTGCCCTTAGGACGCATCACTACCCCTCATGGGCGTCTTGATGATCTTGTACTCACAGTGCATGCACAAACAATGTTTTCTTATCAAGCCATCTAATATGTGGTGCCACTGGTCCAACGGTCCCGACTCTCAACTCAACCCGGAGTTGTTTGTCTTGACTAGTCCGTTGACCTGTCATGTCGCACTGCCGCTAGTTGACTGAGCATGTCGGTCCTATATTGGTACCATGGCAAAACAATTCACTTACTAAGTTTTATGGCACATATATCATGTTTGTTTACGAGCTCCTGCTCGTGCCAACTGGCCTTGGGCCTACTGTACGAGATTTTCAAAATTGGGCATTTAGCCCCCAAGTTCTAAAACTGAGGCCCCCGGCCTATCAGAGCTATTTGAGCTCTCGTCAAAAAGGTCTCCCAAATAGTTTAAGCATTGGCACACAGTCAGAGGAGAACACTTCCGACAAAATAGGTTTTTATTGTCCATTATAATGACCGATATAAGGACATCTCTGTTCATAACTGATGAACAGGTTTTCAACTTCCTTCGGGGAAGTCTCATCATACCAACCGGGTATGATCTACTTACAACCGTTAAGTAGTTTTTTTTCGCATAATTTTCACATCACTTTCTCTAGGTGGTGATGATTAAAATACCACTAAATAGTGGGTTTTTATACCGCGGTACTTATCATACCCTACCAGGTATGATATAAAATTTAAACTCAAAACTGGTAAGTGGTTTTTATCTTTAAGTTGTGCTCATCATCCTAACCGGGTATGATGTTAGTAAACCCACTCACCCATTAATGCCGTGAATTCCACTAGACCGATTCTTGCTTTTCATGCGAGCTTGTCCTTGCTGGCATTCCCGGTAATTCATGTTCCTACATGATATGAACATCTTGGTTCATTATCCTTCGGTCTAATCGCCTTCATTCATTCCAAATGAATGAGAAAGTCAAACTTTCATTTATTTGCAATTAGGTCCCTAAAGTTATTTCTCTTTAACTAAAGTACCAAATGCCGGTTTTTCCTCAAATTGAGTCCCGAAACTTCTAAAATTTATCATAGAACCTCAATTTATTCCATTTCACAAAAGGGGTTTAATTTCCCAAATTTCCAACTTAGTCCCCCAACTTTTCCAAAATTACCATTTTGCCCTTCCTTTACAAAAATGGTAAATTTTGTCCCAAAAATTTAAAAATTCCTCAATTGGTCTTCCAACATTATTTTCATGCCCAATTGACCCTCAATTTCATAAAATTTCATTTTGATCCTTTGAATTTTGAAAATCCCCAATTTTCCCCCAATTCCAACTTCTTAACACAGCCGAATTTGATTTAATCAAATTGACCCATCAAACGTTTCCAATTGTTGAAATTGAGTTTCTACATGTTCATACGATTCTTTAGAAATGTGAATCGCAAGTTTTAACGCTGGGATGAGCTCAAACGGAGCTTCGCCGGAAAATGAACTATAAAGAGAGAAAGCTTCGTTTACTCACCGGTGAAGGCACATCGGTCCGAGCTTTCGACTTGGGCAGATAGCTCTCGTCCTGAGGTTCATCCTAGAATTAAGAATTGCATCAATTGATGCAAAATTGGATTTGAATTTCATCATTGAAATTCGATCGACCCTCTCTCTAGCACCGGCCGGAAATTGTAGAGGGAAGTCGAATTGGCTCACCTTTCAGTCCTAATTCGGCCGTGGGAGGGCTTGGTTTGGCCAAAGGAGGGCTCGAAATGGCCGATTTCATCTTGGCCGAAATAGGGCAGCTTCGGTCAGCTGGAGCTACTTCACTATTCCATCATGCTGGCGCTTATCCAACAATTCTCGGATTGACTAGAGTTTGCTACCAGATAGTTGTCTTCTCTCCGATTCTAAAGAGCCCGACCTTTGTTCAAGTCGAAGCTCTAGTTTGAGCTTCATTAGGAAATGAAGCAGTAGAGAGAGAGAAGTGTTCAGGTGTGAGGAGAATGAATGGTGATGGTGTAAAACCGTGTATTAAATGGTAGAGATTTATTACTAGTATTAATATTGTCATAAATTATTGGAATTAATACAAATAATTTAATATTGATATTAAATTATTTGTATTAATTCCAATAATTTAATTTGGGTATTAAATTATTGGTATTAATTACAATAATTAAATATATATTAATTTATGGCTATTTATGATAAGTCGTACATTCGCATAAAATTTTTTTACCGAAATTTCGGGTTACAAAAAAAAATTCATACTTTCCAAGAGGTCACCCATCCTCACACTACTCTCGGGCAAGCACGCTTAACTTTAAAGTTCTTATGGAATTTAGTTCACCTAAACCAATTTGGTTTTTTTTTCTAATTTGTTTTAAGTTTCTTTTCCAAGGTTTAATGAACCCTTTGGATCACCCGGAAGTTGTAAATTTCCATATTGCTTGTTCCCAAATGTAAATCGGCTCGGTTTTCTTATTCGGGTTGACCGATTCTTTTCTCGGTTTTCCTTAACTCAAAAGTGCGGGGTTTACAATATCTCCGCTCATAACGGGTTTTTCACTTCTTTCGAGGAAGTTTCATCATACCAACCGGGTATGATCTACTTACAATCCGTAAGTAGTTTTTCCATAAGATTTTTACATCACTTCTCTAAGTTATGATGTTTAAAATACCACTAAATAGTGGGTTTTTCATTTCGAGATACTTATCATCCCCAACCAGGTATGATATAAAATCTCACTCACAACCAGTAAGTGGTTTTTAACTTTAAGTTGTGCTTATCATCCCAACCGGGTATGACGTTAGTAAGCCCACTCACAATCGATAAGTGGTTTTTAGCTTAATTTGCTCATCACCCCAACCGGGTATGATGTTAAAAGTCCCACTCACCCGTTAATGCAGTGAATTCCACTAGTCCTGTTCTTTGTATTCATGCGAGCTTGTCCTTGCTAGCATTCCCAGTACTTCATGTTCTTACATGATATGAACATCTCGATTCATTATCCTTCGGCCTAATAGCCTCCATTCATTCCAAATGAACGAGAAAACTAAACTTTTATTTATTTCAATTAGGTCCCTAAAGTTATTTCTCTTTAACTTTAAGTCCCCAATACCGATTTTTCCTCAAATTGAGTCCCGAAACTTTTAAAATTTATCTTAGGACCTCAATTTATTCCATTTCACAAAAAGGGGTTTAATTTCCCAAATTTCCAATTTGGTCCCCCAACTTTTCCAAAATTACCATTTTGCCCTTCCTTTACAAAAATAGTAAGTTTTACCCCAAAAATTCAAAATTTCCTCAATTGGTCCTCTAACATTATTCTTATGTCCAATTGACCTTCAATTTCATAAAATTGTATTTTGGTCCTTCGAATTTCAAAAATTCTCTATTTTCCCCCAATTTCAACTCCTTAACACAATCGAATTTGATTTTATCAATTTGACAGATCAAACACTTCTAATAGTTGAAATTGAAGTTAAAATTGAGTTCCTCCACTTCATACGATTCAATAGCACTTTGAATCGCAAGTTTTGACGCTAGAATGAGCTCAAACTGAGCTTCGTTGAAAAACAGACTGTAGAGAGAAAAAGCTTCGAAAGCTTACCGTCAGGGGCACAGCGGTCTGAGCTTTTGATTTGGGCAGATAGCTCTCATCTTGAGGTTTATCCTAGAATCAAGAATTGCATTAATCGATGTCGAATTGAGTTAAAATTTTATCATCAAAATTCTATCGGTTCTCTCTCTAGCACCGATCGGAAAATGTCATAGGGGAGCCAAATTGGCTTACCTTTCCGTTCTAATTCGGCCGTGCAAGGACTAAGGAAGTGTTGGGAAGGCTTGGTTTGGCTTGAGTAGGGCTCTAAATGGTCGATTTCAGCTCGGCCGAAACATGGCAGCTTCGGTCCACGGGAGCTGCTTCATTGTTCCATCACGTCGGCACTTCTCCAGTGACCCTCGGAGCAAACGGAGACTACAGTCATGTAGTTGACTTCTCCCCAATTATAAAGAACCCAACCTTGCCTTGTTTGGCTAAAAAATGACCCTATATCGAAGCTCTAGTTCGAGCTTTTCTAGAAAACTAAGGAGTTGAGAGAGAGTGAGCTTTTTAGGTGTAGAGAGGATGAATGGGGAGAGGGTCTATATATAGAAAGCTCGGGGACTTCTTGGCTGTTTGATCGGCACCTTTATGACAAGCATTGATGGTCGAAAACATATTGAACATAGACGTTTTTTCTTCATCAGCGCTGCTTTGATTTTCTGACGAGTGAACAATGCTGTCATCTGAAGGAAGAAGACGACATTGTTTCGAACCAGGTTCGAGGCTTAAACCGGCCAGTTCACCTCCCATTTGACCGAATTTTTCAAATCTAAAAATTTCTAAATTCATTTTCTATCCAATAGTGGCTTTAAATCTCAAATTTGAATTTTTAAGTTACATAGAAAAATGAATTTAGAATTCGGTTCAATAGTGGTTCAAACCGGTCCAAACCGGTTCAATTCAGTTCGGATCCGGTTTGCCTGAACCGGTTTGGTTTTCATCTCCAATTTATTCTTAAGTCCATTTCCATGATTTTTGGGACTCTTTGGGTCACTCGGGATCCATAAATTTCCAGGTTTGCCCTTTCTATATCGGTTTCAGTTCATGAACTAACTCGATTCATAAATCGGTTCAATCCAATTGGATCCGATTCATTTAAACTGGTCTGGGTTTTCTCTTTCAATTTGTCCTAAGGTTCTTTTCCAAGGTTTTATGAACCATTTGGATCACGCGGGAGTTGTAAATTTCTAAATTGCTCATTGCTAAATGCTCAGGTTTGTGAACTAGTTTGGTTTTCTTACTCAATTTGACCGGTTATTTTCCTGGTTTTCCTTAATTCAAAAGGGTAGGGTTTACATATCCCATCTTATGCAGGTGAGTGGTTGCAAGGCGGTTGTAACCCCAAGTGCTAAGACACCTAGTTGCAAGACATCACTCTAGAAGTGTCGATTGTAGTAATAGTGCCATTATGACACCCACACTCCAGTTTCCTGGTTTGGTATTGTCAAAGCGGCGATACACTCCTTGGTGTGTTGTTATGTTAAGGGCATGAGTAGCCCATTGTGTTTAGGGCTTGAGTAGCCCGGGATAAGGCACGGGCCGTGAGTAGCCCGAAAGTGCTAGCCAAATGTAGGCCGTCTCTTGTGGATGAGATATGAATTCCTAGTGTATGCATATCGTCATAATGTGCTTTTGGTTAGGAAGAACTAGATGGGGAAAACCAAGGATAACCTGACCGTAGCATAGACTGCGAGTTGAATGACGTAAGACCGATGTCTTCAGATGTGAAGTAAACCACGTGACTCGGAATGTTAAGTACTAGTGATAAGATAGATGATCATGCTAGGTGGTTTTTAGGGAATTATATGGGTCGTAAGCCACGTACTGGCACTATGTTAGTGTCTCATTCACTAAGGTATGATTTCACCCCCTCCCCTAAATATATTGCAGTCTAAGCTAAGGAGGCATGAGGTAGTGAACGAAAAGAACTTCCCAAGGTGCACATCCGCCTAAGGTAACCTCACACCCTTCTCACGAAGGTATTTATAATTTATCATGTTATATTATTCCCAAGACATTTTTACAAATTTCTTTGTGGACTCTCACGTGAAAAATTGAAAGAAACATTTTGAATATCCAATGTATTTTGCAGGCATTTTGTTTGAAACCTTGGTTCATCTGGTTCTCACTATAGTAAAGGTACCCACTATAATGGTTATCAACGATGATGGACAGAGGGGCACTGGTCTCCGGACGACGGGATCGGGTCGAGCATGACAAATTTGGTCCAAAATCAAATTAATTTGAGTCATTTGTTTGAAGGTGTGCGACCACAATCCCGCTAGGCATGATGGGGGGCACGTGAGTGGTATTTAGGCGAGTCGAGTCTAGCCGACTTGGATCCAAGTAATTCAACTTCCTTTCCTCCCCTTTTTGTTTTAACAAATTAAATTACCTTTTTTGCCCTTTTCGGGTCTGTTAGTAATTTAATCTAAAATCACCTTGGTAGTCGGGTCTACCAAATATTTGGTAGGGGCATTACAACTGAGATGTAGAGAAGATGCAATGATTCTTTTGGCATCGATTCTGATGGGAGTGGTGGCTAGGGGTAACTGAATTTGGCCTTTAAAGGGTGGCGACAATCCGTAGATTTTCTATATTGAAAATAGAGTTGAGAAAATGACACTTAAACTATGTTTTCTTGCCACTTTCCGGTTGGAGCCCAATCATATAATTTAAGAGTAGCCCTTTAATAACATTTTAACACAATTGTCACCGCATTTAGTGTCTAGATAAGGGAAATTTTGATACTTGACCACTTGGTGCTTATAGGCATATGGTAAAGATTTTCTCAATTTTTTATGGGAAATTCGACCTATGAAGGAAGAGATAATTCAACTAATCTTATTGGTAGACTGATATTTAAGCTGTTCGCTCAATCATACTTTTTGTAGTATGTAATTTAGTTAAAAATTGGATTACTTAAGTTAATTTTTTTATAATGTGTAGATGGCATTCAACGTTGTAAATGGGGTGCACGACCATGGTTTTTTAGTCAAGTCAACTCGATTATAAATCTTGATTTAAACTAAAAATTCTCCTATAAATTAAGTTTTTCAAAAATTTTAATTTTTTACTCGAAAAATTGATCTCTATTTCGATTAAATCTCAATTACTCACATAGGTTTCATTTTTAGCTTAATTTTAATTTCTCATTCAATTAAGTTTAAAGTTTAAATTTAGGAAATCCCGTTATTACATATTACGCGGGTAAAGAATCATGGCACATAATAACCATAAATACTTCATAGTTTATCAAAGTTAAAGTGTTAGTACCCAATTGAAAAAAATGCACAACCATTCATAAAAAAATTAAAAATGGCCATATAAGTACCTTCCTTACTGAGCATTTTCCTACTATTTACTTCTTTGTATATTAGTCATCAAGTAGTGTTAATTAAAAACCTTGTTGCAAAGTTAAAATCGGTTATTATAAGGCTAGTAAATCATACGACAAATATATGTGTGGATACAACCACACCAATACGCTAATTATAAGTGATTAACTCATTATTATAAATTAACAAAAAATATAAATAAATATTATAAAATCAAATTAGTTATTTTAAAGTTTTATTATAAATATTTAAAAAAGGGTAAAGTTTTAAGAAGGTGAATGCATTTTTATGTTAATAACTCATTTAAGTATAATATATATTTTTTAATTTTATTAAATGTAGCACAAACTTTTTAATGTATAATAAGTAGTCACTACTAACTGTTATCAAATCTAATAAGTTTTTTGTTATGCATAATATTCCAACAATCATGTATGATAAATATAAAGTGACATGGTATTGAATTGGAATTAATAAAATTATATTTTTTGTAATATGATCAGTTTATTTGGATTGTGCAACATAGACAATTTTAATTAGAATGACGGTACATTATTAAAATGAGGGTACATTTTAATTGAAATATTTCAATAGAAAATATTAAAAGAAAATTATATTTTAATACATTGATCAAACTCGAGTTATATTATTAATAATACAATATAAGTTTTGGATATTACTAGATATATTGAAAAAAATGATAATATGTTGTATTGAATAAAATGAGTAAATGTCTATTTAGTTTTTATAGAAAAGTTATATTATACGTGATATAATAAAATAATAAATTATTTAATTTAGGGTAATGGCCAAAAATAGTTTAAATCTAGAAATTTGATTAAAAAAATCCACTTGGATATATAATTAATCCTTTATAAATAGGTATAGGACACTTTGGGCTATCTCCTCACGCGCTGCCCTAGTTTCACCGTACTCCCCTCAGAAGCCGATAGATTGGGAAATCGGGAAATCCGATGCACGCGCTTCTTAAGCACGTGGAGTAACATCCACTGTAGGTTCTGTCTGTAATGCCACCCCTAGTTTTTTTTGCTTCATAGGTCATTCATGGAGGGGATACATAAACAGTGTAGAGAAAAGGAGATTAGCTGAACTTAAGACCCACCCGTTATTCCTCTCCCTCTGCAAAACGCAGCCACATAATAAAGATTGGAGCTTTGTGCTCAAAGAGCAAAGAAATCAACACCACTGTTTGGGAAAAATCGTCATGGCGGAAGAGCAACTCCATCAATCGCCTTCGCCGGCGGCGGCTGTTCCGGAGGCTCCTCCGCGGGCGTATGCCCTCCTCCTGAGCGTCATGAGCAAGAGGAGGACTTGGGTCTGCCTCTTCGTCCTCGTCTACGCGATCCTCCTCTCCTCAACCTGGAACTCCTTGAGATCCATACTCTCATGGTACAAGATCCAATCGGACCATCCTTCTGGGTGGCCGGCTCTCTACGCGTCGGTGATGCTGGGGGCGGTTTTCGGGGTCCTCTCCATGGCGGCGGCGCTCGCGGTGGTCATTCCGGCCACCCTGGTGACGTGGATCGCCATCGTGGTGCTGCTGGCCTTCTGTGGCAAGCCCCGACGGGCTCTGGTGGTGGAGGGCAGAAAGATCACGAGGGAGATTATTGGATTGGTCTGCCGGGTTCTCCTGAAGGAAGGGAACGTTGTGGCGGCGGTATGTGCCATTGTGGGGTACTTTGCTCTCGTGAAGAGTAACAGAGAAGCTGATTAGGTAAAGAAAAAGGAAGATGCCATTTGTAGGTTTTGGGGATTTTTACCATTTTGGGGATGAGTGAGTGAAAATGGGAAAGTGAGTAAGTAGTATCGTGGTCTTTCTTCCAGGAACACACGGCGTATCTGTTAATTCTTCTTGTAAGCGAGTTCTGTAAATTCTACTGCCTTGTGAGTTTGTGAGTCTCACAGGAAACTAATCCAATGACCAGCTACTTTCTGCTCCATCCATGACTCTCTTTTCCTTTTCCGTTTCTTATCTGTTTGAGCTGTCTTGGAACATCTTACTATAAACTGGCTCTGACTTTCCTGACGCTAGAAGCAATTTTATTGCCCCAATCCAGACATGGCTACTCGGTCTTCCATTGGCCGTGAAAAAAGCGTTCAAGGCTCTCTCCTATGCTCGAATAAGGATGGTCAATCGAATATAAACATCCGCTCTTATGAAACAATTGCAGACGCTAGACGCTGGTGGAAATTTCTCGTATATTGTATGTCCTCAAAGTTGTCATAATATTCAAGGAGTTGGAAGGTTTCCTTCTTTTTCTTTTGTGGATTATTCATATGTTTAAAGAATCAAGCTTCGGTGGTGGTGGACCTGTGGACCTGGAACCTTCAAATTAGCTCTGAATCTGGGCCCTACAAGTTTCACCATAGAAAGCAAAGGTCTTGATTCTCTTCAACTTTTGAACTGAACTGTCAGACTGCATTTGCATACATTAATTACATTGGTTAAACTACCATTGATGAACAACAGATATGGAATTGTGACCAATAGGAAAAAGAATGGTCGATTGTTGCTTACCTGGAGATTTTTCTTGATATACATTTTCTTCCATACTTTACTAATGATTAATTCCTCCTTTTTCAGTTACCTATAACTTGGTAATGGACAAAGAGAAAATACAAGGCATGAGATAACCCCTAAAGTATTGATACCGGAATGCTTTCGGGCGATATGGTGTTCAAAATTCTTTCTTCTCAACCTGAGTAAGACACCATAATCATGTAAATGTCATCATGAGTATTTTCTCAATATCCTTGCTAGGCCGGGACCACAACCATAACTCTATACAATTGAATTATTTTTCCTAAAAACTCCATTCTTCTCTGGAACCCATCTCAGTACTAGTGGCAAGGATCATCAATTCAATTGTCATTTAGTTCATATATGAATTGTAACGTGAGTATCCACGAGTGCTGCATCCACGGGTGCTCTGTCTTGTACTGGATGGGAGACGGACATATTAGGCTGCAATAAAGAGATGGATGTAATGTAATCTTAAAGAAACATCCTGAATTGGAAAAGAATGAATGATCTGCCACAGTAATCCATCTGTTTTTACTTCATCATGAGTGGCATAATAGGCTGATTGCAGTTCACAGCCTGGTGAAACAGTGATCAAGGACATGGTACTCTTATTATCCACATTTCATTACATCAATAGGTACTCAAAATGGAAAACTTATACTACAAAATCTGCAGGATAGCAACTTCCAAAATCCTTGAGTGAAAGTATAAGTTGTAGATAGAAGCAATCAAGTAATGAAAATTCCACCTCAAGAGTCAACTTTCAGTTCCTGCTTATGCTTCTCCTTCTTGCTATGGACGACAATCTCTCATATTCTAAGCCCACGGGTGAATGCTTCATTGAAGAGAATCCTAGTCTGCATTGACTGGAATCCTGGTGCCCATGACAGCACTGCCATGATTATCAATCCAAGCATCATATCAAAAAGGCGGAAACAACACAGTTCCATTGCATCACCCTCTACAGGAATGGCCTGAAAACTTGTGCAATCAATATGATGCCCCATCCAATGGACACAAATGCCAGTAGGGTCGTGAAAATGTGGAAACTTCGAAGTTGGTGAACTCCAGGAGCAGAACAAATGCAAAGTACTGAAAATGTGATGACTAGGAACTGAATGAGCCAGTAGTAGATGTGCTCTTTCACAGAGTACCTATCCCGAGCATGTAAGTTAATCATGTAAATCCCAAATGCAAAAAACGCGTAGATCCACGAGATCAAGTAGACGTCAATGCTGGTGCTTTTATTGGAGATCTTAGGCTGATACACGACGGCATACTGGAAGAAGAAGAATCTAAATTTGAGGACTATCTCCACGGCCTTCCCAAGCATGCCTGTGGTCTTCAAGTAGGCCTGCTCCTCCTACCACCATGTCTCCCAGCTCTGTTCAGCCATGGCATAGAGCCTTTCACCAAACCATATCTAGTCCATGAAATCGTCATAGTCCTTCACAGCCTTCAATCAGTCAAAACCCAAAGGGTTGAACACAAATGAACCAGTGATCAAAGATAAAACCAGAAACCAGCTGTATATTGTCATGTCAATGTAATAGAATGTGTTCTTACCAATTGAACTTGAACGGTAGACGGCATACAACGTGAGGATCAAGGCTAGCTCAATTGCCTTCATGAAATGGATTCGAGCATAGAGGCGGTAGTTCTCAGCAAATCTCTTGTGCTCTTCGACAAAGCCTCGGCATATCTCCCTATACTTGACATCCCCATGTATGATGTTCGGCCAAAAAAAATGTAACTCTTGTTGAACAAAAGAAAACCATACAAAAGATACACACCAAACAAGGCTTGTTCCCATGGAGAATGTGTAGAAAACCAAAGACAACTGGAGGAAGTCTCATATGGTTTGGAGGAACCCCATTTCGAGCGAGTTCTAGATTATTATAGGCAGAGCAGTGAACAAGCCAAGCTGGATGAGGAACTAGAGGTGGCAAAAATCTCTGATCCGACTAGACCAAAACAGACTAAGACTAGATATTAAGAATTCCAGTATGGGTCCAAGATAATAGACCAGACCCATCCGATAGTCTGGTCCCAATTATCTTAGTTGGACTTAGTGGTCGGGTCCAAGAGAATATATGTCACGTTCCGACCAAGTTTGGTCGGAATTCCATGATCAATTCGCCACTCCCTAAACCTTGAGAAGATAGTTTCTCCCCTTAAAGTGAGAAGAGTCAGGTGTACTACCTGCAATGCTTTTCCCGAATGACATTAAGCAAAATTGGAAATCACGATCGTACTTGGTTTGGGTCTTAGTGCGGGAAGGCTTCCGTGCAGTTTCTCCTTTCCTGAAAAATGTTTAGGGGAGGGGTAAGTTCTACAACTCAGTAAATAGGAAAAATCTTATGGATGTATTTAATTATATGTCATCAGATTTTATAGCATTTCACGTTCAGCCCCTTTTCGGGTTTGCACACAATCACACACCATTCCTATTATAGAAAGAGATCACACATTCGCAGAACAGTCCCCAACTGTTCCACTTGTGGAACGTAGCACTTTTATCATCTACCCTAATAGAGGTTAACAACCTCTACCCCGAGTTTGAGTGGACCTTTCTCATCCAACCCTCAAACCTCAATTACACTTCATGTCCGTTTTGTGGGACGAGACTTCCTCCCCCTGTTGCCTCGGTCTCAGTGCGAAGTGAGCTCACATAGCTTCTCGACATACTAGACAACAAACCGCACTTATGCTCCCTAGGTCGTTCAGTAGCCCTTGGGACCACCACTACCTCATACCAGGTGTCCTGATGGCCCCACATCACATTTGCATTCATAATCAAGAGTATTTTCATTTATAGCCATTATCTTTGGCCCTCTAGCTCAATAGTCTATTGACTTGGCTTCGGCCTATGCGCACCAGCCCAACAGGTTCGATGACCGGACTTCGGCTTAGCAGCTATTTGTCCCAACAAGCCCAATATCCTAGCCTTGGCTCGACAGGTGTCACACACAATTACCCATTTTTTTATTCTTTTAGCAGTTTACAAACATGCTAATTCTGAACAAGTCCATACCCATGTCCATTGACCTTGGGTCCACTAGTATTACTAAGCCTAAGCCCGAAAATTAGATCCCAAATATTTTAAGCAGAGTCACCCAATCAGAGGAGGCTAGTTCCAAAAAAATTATTTTTGAAGAAAATTATCGTCCCAATCGAAACCAATGTTGTAGGTTTCCCACACACCCGGTAATAGCAACGGGATTGTCCCGGTGAGACCTCACTTCGTGGTGCGCTTCCTTGCCAGTGCTTGGGCAATCTGCTCCTACATGGTACGAGTATCCATATAAGGAGAATTATCATAAGAGGCTGCATACTTTTGAGTATTTTGTGCATAGGTCCTCTCATTATGTCTTAATTGTATTTTGGTCCATAAGGTTTAAAATTTTTACATTTAGGTCCCTATTCATCCCTTAATTTCAATTAAGCCCCTAAGATTTCCAATTATCCTTCCTAGGTCCTAATTTTTCCAAAACCACCAATTGGCTCTCAATTTTCCCAAAATTGCCAATTGGTCCTTAATTTTTTCCAAAATTGTCAATTGCCCTTGATTCCTAAAAAATTGCTAATTGGTCTTCCATTTCATCCAATTTGCACAATTGGACCTCAATTGGGAGTTAATTTAATGAAAATCCCCTGAATTTCCTTAAATTACAATTCGGCCCTCAATTTTTCCAAAATCCCCAAATTGCCCAATTTCTAAAAAATTGCAATTTGGCCCCTAAATCACAATTTTGTCCAATTGATCCCAAAACTCGGTTAATTGCCCCCATTCGTGACTTTAATCATCTCCCTTATGTTCTCCTCGTCATTTCAAGCCCTGAATTGCTTCATTTGGCTTAGAAATGAGCTCAAACGAAGTTTCCCCGGAAAATGCAATCTAGAGAGAGAACGAATGGAGGGGTGCTCTTTATATAGGGAGCTAGACAACTGATCGGGCTACCGGCTAGTATTGGACTCGGCCTCCAACTCGGCTGGAACATTTCCAATTTATGTTTACTACTTTGGTGAAAAAGTTTACTACTTTACAATTTATGTTTCTTTACACCTAAGGCTTTCCCAAGTCTTCCATTTGGGTCACTCAAGTTCTCTTGATTCTCATTTAGGTCCCAAATAGGCTTTGGAACATTTTCGAGCTCTATTTCTCCAAATTACCGAAAGGCCCCTAAGTTTTGATAAAATTATCATTTGCTCCTCTTCTTGAGTACATATATTTTGAAATCTATTTGACCCCAAATTTACTCATGCAGGTCACTAAATATTTACAAATCACGTTTAGGACCTTAGACTGCCCAAAAGTTACATTTTGGCTATGCAAATACTTATGTTTTCACTTTAGTCCCTAACTTTACCTTTATTGCAAATATGTCTCTAGACCTTCCACAATAGTCAAACCAAGTCCCCTACCTCACCAAACTTCCCAATTAGCCCCACAACTTCATTCAGCCCCTTAGGAAGACCCCATAAAAAGCTCATTCCTATTTGGGTCCCCTAATTTTCACTTATTTTCATTCTAGTCCCCAACCTTTGACCCATACCGAAATTATCTCCAAAAATTATGAAATTAAGTGAGGTCCCCTTGGCTCTCTTTACCCTATTGCAACTTTGGTTTGGTTGGAATCGTTCGAAATCCCTCCGATCGACCTTGATCAGAAACTTAACAAAAAATGAGTAAACGTTGTGTCAAAGTTAGGAGCTCACTGGAGACAACACATCGACTATCAAGGCTAGTGGGGTTGGAAAGCTAACTCTCCAAGGGGTTCATGACCACTTGAATCACCTTGATTGGTGTTATGTAGCTCATGTAATGTCCATTTTAGTTAGCTCACCCACTTAACCCAAAAATCATAAATTGAATGAATTAATTCTTCTTCTATACTGTCACGCCCCGACCCGGTATGGTCGGATCCCTATGTTCAATCCACCACTCTTCCGATTTACTAAGGGTTGCCCCTTGTTTATAAACCATGAAAAGCAAGGCATCTTTTAAATATGTACCTTTCTTGGAATAACATAAATTAAAACTGCATAAAATTTTAAGCTAATCATACCTGTCTTACAGGCATATTAGCTGGTGGTTTTTGGGGTAGGCTTTCCAGGGTTACCTAAAAGGGATATAAGGGAGGGGGTGAGTACAAAGACTTAGTGAATGAGTTTTTAAAATTAACTTTCAGGAAAAATGTTTAATTCAGAGTGTGCCAAACTCCTTATTCTCTTTCAAAAACCTTTCATTTCAAATTCTGGTCTTTATCAACATTTCTTATTAACTACGGTATGTCATCAACCAACACACATCCTTCATCATGAAGTTACATTAGAGTTCCTACACCTTCATATGATTCAATTTCACTTTGAATTGCATGATTGGGTGCCGAAATGAGCTCAAACGTAGCTCTGCCGTAAAACTGGACTTAGAGAGAGAAAGCTTCGAAAGCTTACCGTCTGGGGTGCGACGGTCCGACCTTTCGATTTGGGCAGATAGCTTGTATCTTGAGATTTCTCCTAGGATCAAGAATTGCATCAATTGATGCCAAATTGAGTGTGAATATCATCACCAAAGTTCTGTTGGTTCTCTCTCTAGCATCGATCATAAATTATAGAGGGGAGCCGAATTGGCTTACCTTTCAGCTCTAATTCAGCTGTAGGAGAGCTATGGAGGTGTTGGGAGGGCTTGGTTTGGCCTGAGAATGACTCAAATTGGTCGTTTTAGCTTGACCAAAATAGGGCAGCTTTGGTTCACCGAAACTACTTCACTATTCGGTCACGCTGGCGTTCCTCCAGTGACCCTTAGAGCAAATGGAGACTATTAGCATGTAGCTGACATCTCTCCAGTTCTAAAGAACCTGACTATGCCTTCTTTGGCTTAGAAAAGACCCTATATCGGAGCTTCAGTTTGAGCTTCACTGGAAATTGGAGCAGCTAAGAGAGAATGGAGTTTTTAGGTGGAGAGGATGAATGAGGAGGGGCTATTGATATAGGAAGCTCGGGGACTTCTTGGCCGTCTAATTGGTGCCTTAATGGCAGTCATTCATTGCTTGAAACCCCTTAGTCGGAGACTTTACAGATTCACTGGCACTGTGTAATTTTCTGACGAGTGAATAGTGCTGTTATTTGAAGGAAGAAGACGACACTGTTCCATATCAGACTGTACTGTTCCGAATCGGACCGTACTGGTCCGAATTGAGTTGAAAGCTTAAACAGGCCAGTTCACCCCCAATTCGGCCAAACTTTTCAATTCTAAAAATTTCTAAATTCTCTAATTCTATCCAATGGTGGCCTCAAATCTCAAATTTGAATTTTTTAAGCCACCTAGAAAAATAAATTTAGCATCTGGTTCAATAGTGGTTCAAACTGGTCCAAACCGATTCACTTGATCTAGTTTGGTTTTCATCTCCAATTCATCCTAAAGTCCTTTTTCTAGACTTTTGTGACTCTTTAGGTCACTCAAGATCCATATATTTCCCGGTTTGCCCTTTCTCTATCGGTTCCGGTTCATGAATTGACTCGGTTCAATCCAGTTGCATCTGATTCACTTGAACTGGTCTAGTTTTTCTCTTCCAATTTGTCCTAAGGTTCCTTTCCAAGGTTTTATAAACCCTTTGGGTCTCTCGAAAGTTGTAAATTTCCCAAATTGCCCGTCTTTGGTAATCAGGTTTGTGAACTGACTCGGTTTGACTAGTTCTTTTCCTGGTTTTCCTTAACTGCAAAGGGCGGGGTTTACAACTCTCCCCTCCTTTAAGGAGTTTTGTCCGCAAAACTTAATTAACAACCTTTGCATCATGAATAGATTCCTTTGGTGTTAACTTGGGGTTTGCTTGACATGCTAACTCTTCGGTTGTCCTTTCAGTTGGCCCTTTTTAAATCATTCACTTACGAAATTTCTTTTTCCTTTCCATGGTTCACTCACTCCATGGTGTTTGTCATAATTAGGCATGTCTTAACCACTATTTCAAGGTACATCCTTAAGTTCACTTCCTCCTCTACTTAGGGCAGGATTCTTCCTCTTGAGGGTTCTTGCTCAGAATTTCAAGATTGGGAATTCCAAGATGCCCATTCGTTCCTTTATCTAGTTATTCTCTTCACCGTTGAAACCCTTAGCTCGGTGTTCTTTCAAGCATCACGTACAGATTTCGATGTTATCACTATTTGTCCTATTTCGACCCTTCTTCCATCCGTTGTTTATAATAACTTCGATCCAACTTTTATGTTTGACTTTATCATGCTTATTAGCTGACTCTTCCTTACCTTGAGTTATATATTCCTTAGGACCGTTGGGCTTACATGCCCCTTACAGTATGACATTTTCTAGAACTTGTCTATGCCCATTAGATTGTTAGAACACTACTTTAAGGGTCATTCTCAACTTTCCAACCCTTCAGGGATTATTTAACTTCATCCCTCTTTCGTTTGGTAGTATTCCCCACATTATCCAATCAACTTACCTAACCGTGTCGGTTCTCCTTACCCACTCGTCCCTTTCCAACTTCCTTATTGGGTCATTCCGGTTTCAAATTATTGGTTTCTCGATGGTTTACCGACAAGCTGGGATTCTTTCCTTCTTAAGTCTTTGGCATTCTTTATTCAAGGATTTCTCCTTTTCCTAAATCCCCTTTTACTTACTCATGATCATTTCATGATTCTTTATTCCAATTTAATCACTTTTGGTTTATGTGTCGATTCTTTTGCTTGGGAAGGTTTCCTTCTTCCGATTTTATTCTCTACTATGTCCCTCATAGTAGAGACTTCTATCTTAGGAGTTACATGCTCAACCTTCTTATCATTCCTTATTCCTTACTTGAGATACTTCCAATTATCGATTTTATTCCGTGCACTCCACACTATGCTCAGCCGTCCACTCATTAGGCTTCATTATGTGCGTGTGGACTACGACCCGTCTCACTAATCGTGGTTATTTCTCCTTAGCCACATCTTATTTGGAGGGCTTACTTTCCCAACATTTCTTAGATGTTCTTTCCTTTATTTCTTTATTATGGGTAGTCCACTCATTCTCACTTTTCACAACATTTTTTGATGCTAACTTCCTATTTCCCTATTTCTTTTAACTTATTCCTTGGATTCTCCCAGTATGATTTCTTGGTTCTTTCACCTCAGTTTGCGCTTCATTTGTAAGTTTATCTCTTTGTACCTTTTACTTGGTTCCATTATCTCTTTGTTGGGATACGTATGCCTTTCCAGGGTTTCCTACATTGGTAGGACTCTCCTCTTTATTTTTTCCTTGGTTCTCGGGAATATCGACCCTTAAATGGCATCCTTTGATGTCTTCATCTTCTATTTATCCTTGCTCTTGAAATCTTGCGGGTACATCTTTTGTACTCTATCCTCATCTCCACTCATACCACAGTACGTGTCTATTTCTTTTAGGGAGAGTTCAAAATCTTCCTCGTTTCAAGATTTTTTGATTGAATCCAAAGAACCTGACCACGCCTTCTTTGGCTCTAGAAAGACCCTATATTGTAGCTATGGTTTGAGCTTCACCGAAAATTGGAGCAATTGAGAGAGAATGGAGTTTTTCAGTGTGGAGAGGATGAATGAGGAGGAGCTCTTTGTATAGGAAGCTCAGGGACTTCTTGGCTGTCCGATTGGCGTCTTAATGGTGGTCATTCATTGCTTGAAACTCCATGGCCGGAGACTTTTCAGCTTTGTCGGCGCTACTCGATTTTTCGATGAACAGTGCTGTCATCTGAAGGAAGAAGACAACAATGTTTCGAACTGGACCAGACCGGTCTGAACTAGGTTCAAAGCTTAAACCGACCGGTTCAGGCCCGATTTGACCTAATTTTTCAAAATTAAAAATTTTAAATTCATCTAAATTCATTTTCTATCCAATGGTGGCCTCAAATCTCAAATTTGAATTTTCTAAGCCACCTAGAAAAATGAATTTAGCATCCAATTTAATAGTAGTTCAAACTAGTCCAAACTAGTTCAATCCGGTTTGGATCCGGTTTACCTGAACCAGTTTAGTTTTCATCTCCAATTCATCTTTAAGTCTTTTTTCATGACTTTTGGGTCACTTGGGATCCATAAATTTCCTAGTTTTCCCTTTCTCTATCAGTTCCGATTTGTAGACCGACTCGGTTTCAAATTGAAAATGACTGGATCTTTCCCCAGTTTTTCTTATTATCAAAGGACGGGGTTTACATACCATGTGTCCGGTCAACGGTCAGCTAGTGCCCCATCAGCATGCCACACGGACACGAGCAGCCAATGAGAGGTTGTCACGTGTACGATCAACAGGTCAACGACTGACGCGACTGCCGAGTTGGAACTCCACTTTAGAAAGACTGACTAATTATAGCGCACCACGTGGCACGACCACCACGACATTGTCTTCAACCTTCAAATGCTGATAAAGAGAAGGGAGGAGAGAGAGATGCTAGAAAAGGTGGAGTCTTCGACGACTCGAAAAACTCTCCGGTGAGGTTGTCGGTGGTTGAGTCAGAGGCCGAGTCTTATGCAGGTGGATATCTTGAACTGTTACTGAGCTCCCTATATAAAGAGCACCCCTCATTGATTCTCAGCATCCCACAATCGAGTTAAAAAGAAGAAGTGTGCATTTTCCAGTGAGCTGCAAACTAGAGGTTCGACGACGGGTGAAATCTCTACTAAAGGAGCTTTGAAGGGTGGCATTGGAATAGGGGAAGAGTGCTCTAGCTCCTGACATTTTCAGAATGACCAGAGGATGCCTAGAGAAGTGCGCAAGTGATTGCACAATAAAGTTGCTCCGGAGCTCGAAGTAGCGAACTCCTGCCTGACACAACCTCGACCCTCTCGGCCTTTCCACCGCTCACATTGGCCATCTCTAACTGCCTCAGACCCTCCACAACACCCCTACAGACCCCAGTAAGCTCAATTTCACCTCCCCTCGTCGAAATTTCTAAATTGCAGAACTGCACCACATGAAACTTCTCTCTTCAAATTCCCGTAGGACATCAATGAATTGCAATAGGATTCTGTTCTCCTAGATCCCCCTTGACTAGCTCTAGCTGCCCCCACCTCGAGCTCTAGCCACCGCTCCTCCGTCGGTAAGATACGCAAGCTTTCTCTCTCTATTGGAAATTTTTCGGCGAAGCTCCGATGAGGCAAAAAACTCAACTAAATTCATAAATTTGAAGTGTAAAAGCAAGAATCAAGGAAATTAAGGACTTATAGGCCATTAATTGGACAAGGTAAGATTTGAACATTCATAAGCTTGAATTGGGAAAGAAGATGAAGTGCAATTTGGGGATTTTAGAGGACTTTTGTGCAATTTTTGAAAAATTTGAGGATTGAACAACAATTTCACAAAATTGAGGGTGTTTTCATGAAATTCACCCTAATTGAGGGTCAATTGGTCAACTTAGACAAATTTGGGGGCAAATTAGAAAATTTGAAAAGTTGGGGACCAAATTTCAATTTTTGGAAAATTAAGGACTAAAGGGCAATTTGGTGAATTAAGGACTATTTTCTCGAAATTAACCTCCCCTAATAGGTGACTTTGCTTAAAACATTTCGGAGCTAATTCCGAGCTTAGGCTCGAGATGCCAGTGGGCCCAAGGCCAATGGATACGGGCGTTGACCCGTCCAGAATGAATATGTGATATATGATGCTAAAAGACCGGAATAATGGGAACCTTGTGTGATACCCGTCAAGCCAAGCTGAGTTGTCAAGCTTGTTGGGCCGAACTGCTACTCTGCCGAGGCTAGGTCGTCGAACTTGTTGGGCTAGTATGCATGGGTCGAAGTAAGGCGACAGTTGTGCTAGAGGGCCAAAGATAAAGGCTATAGTCCATGAGCCCCGGTAAACCCGGGTGAGAAAACTGAACCGGTTCACGAACCCCAACCATTAGAGAAAGGAAAAATGGGAAATTTACAAATCCCGAGTAAACTAAAGAGTCACAAAAGTCATGAGAAAGGACATTAGGATGAATTGGAAGAGAAAACCAAACCAGTTTAGGTGAACCAAACCTGAATTGGATTGAACCGTTTTTTAAATTCATTTTCCTAGGTGGTTTAGAAAATGCAAATTGGAGAATTGAAGTCACCATTGGATAGAGAATGAATTTAGATGAATTTATAAAATTTTAATTTTAAAAGATTCGGTCGAATTGAGCCTGAACCGGCTAGTTTAATCATTGAACCCAGTTCGGACAGGTCCAGTCCGGTTCGAAACAGTGTCGTCTCCTTCCTTCTGATGACAACACTGTTCACTCACCAGAAAATCGAGCATCACCGGTGAAGATGAAAAGTCTCTGGCCAAGGAGTTTCAATCAATGATTGACGGCCATAAAGGTGCCAATTGGATGACCAAGAAGTCCCCGAGCTTCCTATATAAAGAGACCCTCCCCATTCATCCTCATAACACCTGAAAACTCATCTCTCTCCCTACTGCTCCTTTTTCCTGTGAAGCTTGAACTAGAGCTCTAACATTGGGGTTTTTCTAAGCCAAAGAAGGCGAGGTCGGATTCTTTAGATTCGATGAGAAGTCAGCTACCCAACGGTAGTCTCCATTTGCTCCAAGGATTGCCGGAGAAATGCCGACGTGATTGAACAGTGAAGCACCTCCGGCGAACCGAAGCTACCCTATTTTGGTCAAGCTAAAAATGGCCAATTCGAGCTCTTCTTAGGCCAAATCAAGCTCTCCTAACACTTCCACATCCCTCATATGACTAAATTAGAGCTGAAAGGTAAGTTTATTTGGCTACTCTCTGTAAAGTGTTAGAGAATGAACCGGCAAAATTTCACTTACCAAATTCTCCCCCAATTTGGCATGAATTGGTGCAATTCTTGATCATAGGAGCAACCTCAGGATGAGAGCTATCTATCCAGATTGAAAGCTTGGACCGCCGCACCCCTGACGGTAAGCTTTCGAAGCTTTCTATCTCTAAGTCCAGTTTTTGGACGAAGCTCTGTTTGAGCTCAATTCAGATCCAAATGATGCGATTCAAAGTTCCATTGAATCATGTGGAAGTGTAGGAACTCAATTTTACCTTTAATTTCAACAATTAAACCTAATTGAATGGTCAATTTGATGAAATCAAATTCGACCAGTTTGAAAGGTGGAAATTGGAGGGAAAATTTGGGGGAATTTGGGAATTTTGTAAAATTAAGGGACCAAAGTGCAATTTCTCAAAATTGATGGCCAATTGGTCATGAAAAAGATGTTGGAGGACCAATTGGTCAATTTTTGGAATTATTGGGGTTAAACTTGTCATTTTTAAAGTAGGGGCAAAATGGTAATTTTTGAAAAGTTGGGGACCAAATTGGAAATTTGGGAACTTAAACCCCTTTTTATTATTTTGAATAATTGAGGTCCCAAAGTGAATTTTAGAAGTTTCGAGATTAAATTTGGGGAGAAATTGGCATTAGGGACCTAAAGTTAAATAAAAAGAACTTTAGGGACCTAAATGCAAATAATTAAAAGTTGGGCATTTCAGTCATTCGAGATGAATGAAGGTTATTAGGTCAAATGTTAATGAACAAGGATGTTCATATCATGTAGGAACATGGAGTACCGGGAACACCATCAAGGATAAGCTTGCATGAGGCAAAGGGCTGGTTAAGAGGAAAAGTACACTGCACTTTTCGAGTGAGTGTGAATTTTCACATCATACCTGGTTGGGATGATGAGAACCTCAGAAATGAAAACTTACTATTATGTGAAATTTGAACATCACACTTGGTTAGGGTGATGTGAGAAAACACAGAAAAACTACTTAACGGTTGTAAGTATATCATACCTGGTTGGTATGTTAAACTTCCTAAAAGGAAGTAGAGAACCCACTTATCGGTTATGAGCAGAGATGTCCTCACACCCAATTGGTGTGATGGACAGGTGAAAAATTATTTTTTGTTAGAAGTACTCTCCCCTGACTATGTGCCACTGTTTAAACATTTTGAGAGACCATCTTGACGGGAGCTCGAATAGCTCATATAGGCTAGAGACCTCTGAAATGCCCGATTTTGAAAATCTCGTACAGTGGGCCCAAGGCCATTTGGCATGAGCAGGAGCTCGTAAACAAATATGATGTTAATTAATGAAAACATTAATGAATGGTGTGGTTTGGCCATGGTACCAAGGCAAGACCGACATACTCGATGGACTGGCGACAGTGCGACAAGATAGGTCGATGGAGCAATCGAGACAAATAGCTGTAGGTCGAGTTGAAGGTTGGGGCTGTTAGACCAATGGCACCAAAGATTAAATGGCTCACATGGAAAAATTATTGTTTTTTGCATGCACTAAGTTTTGAGACCATCAAGACGCCCAAGAGGGGTAGTTATGCGTCCTAGGGGCTACTTAATAACATGGTGGAGATAAGTGTAGTTTGTTGTGCCAATAGTTAGGGAAGCTCGACGTAGCTTCATGTGCATGAGACTGTGGTGGGGTCGAGATGAGGTCTCTGTCCTCATATAGATGAAGTATTTTGGGTTTGAGGGTAGGAGGTTGGAGACGTTCACTCAGAATTTGGGTAGAAGTCAAAGATTTCTATCAAGGTGGATGGTAAAAATGCTCCGATCCACAAGTGGGTGCTATCAATGTAACTGCATCTCTTGAATGTGTGTGAACCCTTCTTGATGAAGGGTGTGTGTTGTTTGTGAAATACACCTAATATGGAAATGGGAAAGAGGTTTGAAAACCTTGGAAAGGATTTGAAAATCCTTGGAAAAGAATTGGTAAACCTTGGAAAAAAAAGGTTTTGAAAACCAAAACTTGAGAAAAGAATAATTTTAAAGAAAATAAGGAATTTGGCACACTCCAATGCAAACTATTTTTCAAGAAACTCATGTTTCAAAAACCCATTCACTGAGTTGTCGAACTCACCCACTCCCTTTACCCCTTTTCTAGGAAACCAAGGGAAAAGCCTATCTAAAGACCTTCTGCTAGCTAAACCTGCAAGATAAGTATTAAAGTTTAAATTTATTCAGTTTTGATTAATGTCATTTCAAGAAAGGTACAATTATAAATGACGCCTTTGTAAACCTTTCCCTTTGGAGTTAAGGAAAACCGGGAAAAGAACCGGTCAAACCGAGTGAGAAACACCGAACCAGTTCGCAAACCCGATCATCAGAGAACGAGAAATTTGGGAAATTTACAACTCCTGAGTGACCCAAAGGGTTCATAAAACCTTGGAAAAGGACCTTAGGACAATTTGGGAGAGAAAACAATATCGATTCAAGAGAACCGGATCCGAGCCAAATTGAACCGGTTTATGAATCGAGTCGGTTCATGAACTAGAACCGATAGAGAAAGGGAAAACCGGGAAATTTATGGATCCCGAGTGACCTAAGGAGTCACAAAAGTCATGAAAAAGGACTTTAGGATGAATTGGAGATGAAAACCAAACTAGTTTAGGTAAATTGGATCCGAACCGAATTGAACCGGTTTGGATTAATTTGAACCACTATTGAACTGGATGCTAAATTTATTTTTCTAGGTGGCTAGAAAATTCAAATGGGTGAATTGAGGAAACAATTTGATAGAGAATGAATTTAGAAATTTATAATTTTGAAAAATTCGGTCGAATCAAGCATGAATCAAACGGTTAAAGCTTTGAACCATGTTCAGACCGGTCCGGTATGGTTAAGAAAAATGTCATCTTCTTTCTTCAGATGACAACACTGTTCACTCGCCAAAAAATTGAGCAGTGCCTGCGAAGATGAAAAGTGTCCAGGCAGGGAGTTTCAAGCAATGAATGATCGCCATTAAGGCACCCATCGGATGACCGCCATTAGGCACCCATGGAATGACCAAGAAGTCCTCGAGCTTCCTATATAAAGAGCCCCTCCTTATTCATCCTCCTCACACCTAAAACTTCACTCTCTCCCTACCACTCTATTTTTTGGTGAAGCTCGAACCAGAGCTCTAACTTGGGCATTTTTCTGAGACAAATAAGGCGTGGTTGAGTTCTTTGGATTTGGGTAGAAGTCAGCTGCACGCCTTTAGTCTCCATTTGCTCTAAGAGTTGCCGGAGAAACGCCGACGTGATAGAATAGTGAAACAGCTCCGGAGGACCGAAGCTGCCCTATTTTGGTCGAGCTGAAATCGGCCAATTCGAGCCCTTCTTAGGCCAAACCAAGCCCTCCCAACATATCCACAGCCCTCCTATAGCTGAATTAGAACGAAAATGTAAGCCAATTTGACTCTCCTCTGTAAATTCCTATCGGTGCTAGGGAGAGAACCGACAGATTTTCAATTACTAAATTTTCACTCGATTTGGCATCAATTGATGCAATTCTGTCCAAATTGAAAGCTTGGACCGCCGCGCCCCCGATAGTAAGCTTTGGAAGCTTTCTCTCTCTAAGTTCAATTTTCCGGCGAAACTCCATTTGAGCTCATTCCGACATCAAATAGTGCGATTCAATGTGCAATTGAATCAAATGAAGGTGTAGGAACTCTAATCTAACTTCATTTTCAACAATTAAACTCATTTGATTGGTCAATTTGATTAAATCAAATTCGACTGTGTTGGAAGGTTGAAATTGTGGAAAATTTGGGAATTTAAAAAATTCAAGGGACTAAAGTGCAATTTCATAAAATTGAGGGCCAATTGGGCATGATAAAGATGTTAGAGGACCAATTGGCCAATTTTTGGAATTTTTGGGTGAAACTTACCATTTTTGTAAAGTAGGGGCAAAATGGTAATTTTAGAAAAGTTGGGGGCCAAATTTGAAATTTGGGAAAACATGAACTCCTTTTTGTGATTTTAAATAATTGAGGTCCTAAGGTGAATTTTAGAGTTTTGATACTCAATTTGGGGGAAAACCTGCTTTAGGGACTTAAAATTAAAGAAAAATAACTTTAGGGACCTAATTGCAAATAAAAGAAAAGTTTGATTATTCCATTCATTTGAGATGAATGAAGGCTATTAGGCAAAAGGATAATGAACAAGGATGTTCGTATCGTGTCGAAACATAAAGTAACAGGACCGCCAGCTAAGACAAGTTTGCGTGAAGGCAATAAGCTTGTTAAGAGGAAATTCACTGCACTATCAGGTAAGTGGGATTTTTTTTATCAAACCTAGTTGGGATGATAAGCACCTCGAAATTTAAAACTCAATACTAAGTTGTATTTTAACCATCACACCTAACAGTAGTGATGTGGAAATTATGTAGAAAAACTACTTATTAGTTGTAAGTCGATCATACCCGGTTGGTATGATGAAACTTCTTGGAAGGAAGTAGAAAACCTGCTTATCGATTATAAGCGGAGATGTTTTCATACCCGGTTGGTGTGATGGATGGCTAAAAGTTCATTTTGTCGGAAGTTCTCTCCTCTGACTATGTGCCACTGCTTAAACATTTTGGGAGACTTTCTTGACGGGAGCTCGAATAGCTCATATAGGCTGGAGGCCTCGATTTTGGAACTTGAGGGCTAATATGCCCGATTTTGAAAATCTCGAATAGTGGGCCCTAGGCTAGTTAACACGAGTAGGAGCTCATAAACAAACATGATTTTAAGCAATGAAAACTTAAGTAAATGAATTGTTTGGCCATGGCACTGAGATATGACCGACATACTCGATGAACTGGCGGCAGTGTGACATGATGGTTCTACAGACCAATCGAGACAAACAACTGCAAGTCGAGTTGAGGGTCGGGGCCGTTGGACCAATGGCACCATAGATTATATGGCTTATGTGGAAAATTATTAATTTATGCATGCACTGAGTTTATGGGACCTTCTAGATGCCTAAGAGGGGTAGTGATGTGTCCTAGGGCTACTAGACGACATGGTGGAGATAAGGGTAGTTAGTCGTGCCAGTAATCTTGGAAGCTCGACATATCTTCATATGCATGAGACCGGGGTGGGGTCGGGATGAGGTCTCTATCCTCATATGGACATAGAGTTTTGTTATGGGATTGAGGGTTGGATGTTGCGTACATCCACTCATTCTCAGGGGAGAAGTGGATATACTTCCATCTAGGTAGCCGATAAAGTCGCTCCGATGCCACAAGTGGGTACAATGGACGTGCTGGCCTACGAATGTGTGATCCCTCCATGATGAAGGGTGTGTGTTGGTTAATAAATACATTGTTGTGATGAAAAATGGCTATGAAAAATCGAGATTTGAGAATGAAAGGTTTTAAAGGAAAAATAAGGAGTTTGGCACACTACAATTCAAATTATTTTTGGAAGTTATACTTTAAACCCCCATTCACCGAGTCGTTGAACTCATCCCCTCCCTTATACCACTTTCAGGTAAATCCGGGGGAAAGCCTACCCAAAGACCACAAGTTAACACTCCTATGAGGCAGGTATGATAAAGTTTAAAATTTTATTCTTTTTTTATTTATGTTATTCCAAGAAAGGTGCAGGTTTAAAAGGACGCATTACTCCTCACGATTTAAATGAAGGGACAACCCTCAATAAACTAGGAGAGTGGCGGGTTGATCACGAGGATTTGACCAAATTGGGTCGGGGCATGACTGCTTTACTTCTCATGGTTTAAAGAAGGGGAAAACCCTTAATAAACTGGGAGAGTGGCGGGTTGCTCATGGGGATCTGACCAAATCGGGTTGGGACGTGGCACAGTTAGTAAGCATGACAAGGTCAAACATAAAATTTGGACCGAAGTTGTAATAAATAACAAATGGAGAAAGGGTTAAAATAGGACGAAGAGGTGATAACACGAAAACCCGTGAAAACAAGTACGTAACACTAGAAAGAACACTAAGCTAATGGTTTCAACGATCAAAAGAATCACTAGACACCAGAACGATTTGGCATTTTGGAATTCCCAATCCTGAAATCCTGTGCAAGAACCCTTAAGAGAAAAAATTTTGCCCTAAGTAGAGGAGGAAGTGAACCTAAGGATATCCCTTTGGACTCGTGGGTAAGACATGCCTAGTTATGATAAAGTCCATGGAGTGAGTAAACAATGGAAAGGAAAAGACATTCCTTAAGCGCGTGATTTAAAGAGGCTAAGTGAAAGAAAAACCAAAGTGGCATGTCAAGCAAATCTTGAGTTGACATCAAGGAAAATTATTCCTGATGCAAAGGATGCTGATTAAGTTTTGGGGACAAAAATCTAAAAAGGAGGAGAGAGTTGTAAACCCCGTCCCTTAAAGATAAGAAAATCGGGGAAAGAATCGGTCAACTCAAGAGAGAATTGAAACAGTGTTGTCTTCTTCCTTCAGATGATAGCATGGTTTAGTCAATATAGAAACAGACAGTGCTGGTGAAGGAAAAACGGCTCTGTTCAGGGTGTTTTAGGGCGAGGATAAGCTTGACCAAGATGTGAAACCGAGCTCCCTATATAAAGAGCTCCTCTCCATTCATCCTCTTCACATATGAAATCTCCATTTTCTCTAAAGAGCTCTTATCCTCTCGTTACAGGTCTAAGTTAGAGAGAGAAACTATGAAATTTCACTAATGAAATTCTCCCTCGATTTGAGGTAAATTGTAAGAATTCTTGATCCTTGAAGGTAACTCAAGAAGAGAGCTACCTTCCCCGATAGAGAGCTCGGACTGCCGCACCTCTAACAGTAAGCTTTCGAAGCTTTCTCTCTTTACGCATAGTTTTTTGGCAAAGCTCCGTTTGAGCTCGTTTTGGTCTCAATTCATGCGATTTAAAGCTCAATTCAATCGTATGGAAGTGTAGGAACCAATTTACAACTCCCATTGAAGCAATTAACCCCAAAACGGTTAATGTGAAGGAATCAAATTTGACCAGTTTGAAAGTGGAAAATTGGGGGAAAATTTTAGGAAAAATTGGGGATTTCATAAAATTGAGGGCCAATTCACAATGAAAAAGATGTTGGAGGACCAATTGGTCAATTTTTTAAAGATTTGGTGTGAAATTGCCATTTTTGGAAAGTAGGGGCAAAATGGTAATTTTTAGAAAAGTTGGGGACCAAATTGGAAATTTTGAAAACTTGAGTCTCTTAAACAATTTTGAGTAAATTGAGGACCCAAATGGAATTTTTGGAAGTTCCGAGACTCAAATTGGGCAAAAGTTGGCATTAGGGACCTAAAGTTAAGAAAAATAAACTTTGGGGACCTAAATGCAATTTATCAATAATGCGCGAGTTTAGGCTTTTATGCCAAACCGAAATTTATAAAACTGTCCAAATCATATAGGTGTGATCAGAACGCAAGTAAGAGAAATCTCGCGTCGACTTGGAAAACCAACCGAGGACGAATACGTCACGAATATCGTATGAGTGGGCTTATTTACATCACACCCCGTTGGGATAATAAGCACTTTAGAAATGAAAAACCACTTGTAAGTGAAATTTTGACATCATACCCGGTTGGGGTAATGGGCGAATGAAGCTAAAACCAACTTACCGGTTGTAAGTAGAGGAAATCATACCCGGTTGGTATGATGGTCTTCCTTGAAAGAAGGAGAAACTCGCTTGCCGGTTATAAGTAGAGATATTATTACACCCGGTTCGTGGAATGAAGTGAAAATTATATTTTATCAGAAGTGGTCTCCCATAACTATGTGCTAATGCTTAAACTCTTTGGAAGACCTTATTGATGGGACCTAGAATAGCTCAGATAGGTTAGAGGCCTCAGTTTTTAAACTTGTGGGGCTAAGTGCCCTATTTTGAAAAATCATGTGTAGTGGACCCAAGGCCAGTGGGCATGAACAGGAGCTCATAAACAAACTTGAATTGAGAAAGCCATGAAAACTCTAATGAAACTTATGTGTGATTTTGCCATGGTACCAAGTCAGGACCAACAATACTCGATGGACTAGCGGCAGTGCGTCAGCGCCAGGTCGATGGACCGGCCTAGACAAACAACTACAGGACGGGGTGAGGGTCAAGGCCGTTGGACCAGTGACACCAAAGATAAAAGGCTATGTGAAAACTATTATTTTGTGCATGCAGTTGAGGTACTGGACCATCAAGATGCCCAAGAGGGGTAGTGATGCCTCCTAAAGGCTACTGGGCTACATGGTAGAGATAAGGGCAATTTGTCATGCTAGTAGTCGGGAAGCTTGACGTAGCTACTTGCATATGAGACCAGGGTGGGGTTGGGATGAGGTCTATGTCCTCATATGGAAATAGAGTTGCTTTTGGGTGTGGGGGTTGGATGTTGAGAACATCCACTCAAACCTAGGGTAGAAGTGGACGGGCTTCTATCTTGGTGGACGGTAAAGATGATCCGAGCTACAAGTCGTTGAAGTGGACGCGCTGCACCTGCGAATGTGTGTTTCCTTCCTGATGAAGGGCATGTGTTATTTTCTAAACACACCAAATGGAAAATGGAAAGAGGTTTTGAAAAACTGGAATTTGAGAAAAAAATCATTCTTAAAGGAGATAGAGATTTTGGCACACTTTGATCAAAGCTGTTTTTATGAAAATTCACTCCCAACACCCATTCATTGAGTTGTAACCGAACCTTAAGATAGGTATGTAAGGTTAAATATATTCAGTTTTGTATAATGATATTCCAAGAAAAATAGGAAAAAGGATGCCTTACTCCTTACGGTTTAGAAAAGGGTGAAACTCTTCATAAACCAAAGGGAGTGGCGGGTTGCTCACGGGGATCCGACCAAACCGGGTCGGGGCATGACATCTCGAATAGGGAATAATGGATGAAATGGTGATTTTAAGAAAATAGAGGATTGAAAGTAGTCAAATGCCCCAATATAGAAAGGGTGTAATGAGATAAAGAAAGGAAACATTCAATGAATGGTAAGAAGGTTGAACATGTAACTTGTAAGATGAAAGTCTCTACTTTGAAGGACATAGTAGAGAATGAAACCTTAAAAAGGGAACTCACCGAACAAAGCAATCAACATGTAGACTAAAAGGGATAAACTTAAAATAAAGAATCATGAAATTGTCATGAGTGAGTAAGAGTGGATGGAGGAAAGGGAAAGTCCTTGAGTAAAGGACACCACTGGAAATGAGAAAGGACATAAGAAGGGAAAAATCCCCACGTGTCGGTAGGTCATCGGGAAACCTGATGGTTGGAACCAGGGAAAAACCAATAAAAAAGTCGATAAAGGACGAATAGATAAGGAAAACCAACACCATTATGAAAGACATGACACCAAAGGTAAAAGGATGATTTTGGGGACAAAACCCCTAAAAGGAGGGGAGAGTTGTAAACCCCGCCCCTTCATGGATAAGAAAACCAGGAAAAAAACCGGTCAATTGAAAAGAGAAAACCAAGCCAGTTAACGAACCCAAACCAACAAAGAAATGGTAAAATGGGAAATTCGCAAATTCCAAGTGATTCTAAGAGTCATAAAAATCCTGCAAAAGAACCTTGTGACAAATGGGAAGAGAAAACCATACCGGTTTAGGGTTAATCGGACATGAACTAGATTGAACCGGTTTGAACCATACATGAACAAGATTATAAATGCATTTTTTGTGGTGGTTTAAAGTGATCAAATTGGGAAATTTCTGCCACCATTGCATAGAAAATGAATTTAGAAATTTTTAGATTTGAGAAAACCAGTGAAATCGGGCCTAAACCGGCCGATTTTTGCCATTGAACCTAGTTGGACCAGTTCGAAACAATGTTATCTTCTTCCTCAGGATGAAAGCATTGTTCATTAATGCAAAAAACTTCCTTCTTCAGTGAAGGTGTAACCGCTCCGATCAAGCTGTTTTTAGGCAAAGATAATATCGACCAAAATGGAAAGTGGTCGGCAAAAGGGTCCTTGTGCTCCCTATATAAAGAGCTTCTATCCATTCATCCTCTACAAACCTCAAATCGCCATTCTCTCTCAACTGTCCCATTTTTTGGTGAAACTCAAACTAGAGCTCTGACTTGGGCATTTTTCGTAGCCTCAAAAGGCAAGGTCAGGTCCTACAGACTCCTGTCGAAGTTAGCTACCTGACAGCAACCTTCTTTCGACTCGAGGATTGCCAGAGAAGTGCCGGCGGAATCAAACAGTGAAGCAGCTTCAACGGACCGAAGCTGCCCTATTTTGGCCGAGTTGAATTCGACCAAATTCAACCCTCCTTCAGACAAACCAAGCCTTCTCGATACCCTCATGGCCCTTACACGGCCTCAACAGAGCTGAAAGGTAAGCCAATTTGGTCCTCCTTCATCATTATAGATCAGTGTTAAAGAGAGAAAGAGTTGAATTTCACTAACCAAATTCACCCTCATTTGGATGTCAATTGTAGCAATTCTTGATCCTTGAAGGAACCTCAGGATGAGAGATACCTCCCTAGATCAAGAGCTCGGACTGCCACACCTTCGATAGAAAGCTTTCGAAGCTCTCTCTCTCTCTCTCTCTCTATCGTATGGAAGTGTAGGAACTGATCCACACCATCAATTAGAGCAATTAACCCTAATTAAATCGCCAATTTGAAGAAATCAAATTTGATCAGTTTGAAGGGGATAAATTGGGGGAAAAGTTTTTGGAAATTTGGGGATTTCAAAAAATTGAGGGACCTTCATGCAATTTCTAAAAATTGAAGGCTAATTGGTAATGACAAAGATGTTGGGGGACCAATTGGTCAATTTTTGGAACATTTGGGGCAAAATTGCCATTTTTGGGAAGTAGGGGCAAAATTTTAATTTTTGAAAAGTTTGGGACCAAATTTGAAATTTGGAAAACTTGAGACCCTTACACAATTTTGAGAAAATTGTGGACCCAAAAGGGAATTAAGCCTTGGAACTCAATTTGGGGAAAAGTTAGCATTAGGGACCTAAAGTTAAGAAAAATGAACTTTAGGGACCTAATTGTAATAAATCAACAATTTTGAGCCTAGTCTAGTCACTCATACATGAGAAAATGATGGGTATTATGCCAAACCTTAATTGATAAAAATGTACAAATCATGTAGGGACACGAGAGACCAGAACGCAGGCAAGGAGAAGCTAGCGTGGACTTGGAAAATTGATTAGGAATGAACATGTCACGGTTATCGAGTGAGTGGGATTATGTGACTTCATACCTGGTTGGGATGATTAGCACTATATTTAACGGATAAAACCTACTTACTGGATGTGAGTAGAGATATTCATACCCAATTGGTATGATGAGTTTCCTTGAGGAAATGAGAAACCCGCCTGCTAGTTATAAGCGGAGATATCATCACACCTGCATGTGTTCCAATGCTTAAAACATTTGTGAGACCTTCTTGACGGAAGCTAGAACAACTCAGATAGGCCAGGGGCCTAAGTTTTTGAATTCATGGGGCTAAATGCCTAGTTTTGGAAAAACACATGCAGTAGGCCCAATGCAAGTGGGCACGAGCAGAAGCTTGTAAACAAACTTGATTAAGAAAGAGCCATGAAAATTTCTAATTAAATTGGTTGCATGATTTTGCCATGATATCGAGTCAGGACCGATAGTGTTTGATGGACTGGCAGTAGTGCGTAAGGGCCAGGTTGACGGATTGGCCTAAACAAACAACTACATGTTGGATTGAGTGTAGGGGTCGTTGGACCATTGACACCAAAGATAATAGCTATATGTGGAGAACTCTTGTTTGTGCATGCACTTGTGGTATAGGACCATCACGATACCCTAGGGGGGTAGTGATGGGTCCTAAGGGCTACAAGACATCATGGTGGAGATAAGGGCAATTCGTTGTGCTAGTCAATCTTGAAGCTTGGAGTGGCTTTTTCGACATGAGACCGGGGTTGGGTCAGGATGAGGTCTCTATCCTCATACGGATATGGTGTGGCATTTGGGTCTGAGGGTCAAATGTCTAGGACATCCACTCAGACCCAAGGTAGAAATGGACGGGCTTCTATATTGTTGGATGATAAAGATGCTCTGATCCACAAGTGGGTGCAGTGGATGGGCTGCATCTGCTAATGTGTGTACCCTTTCTGATTAAGGGCGTGCGTTTGTTTGCTAAACGCCTCCCGAGGCAAGGGGATGGGCTAAGAGAGCTAAACGCACCTAATATGGAAATGGAATAAGGTTTTGAAAATCGAAATTCACTAAAAATCTTTTTATATAAAAATGATAACCTTGAATGGTTTGGATAAAGCTATTTTGAAAACTCACTCCCAACACCCATTCACTGAGTTGTAGAACTCACCCCTCCCTTTTACCCATTTCAAGAGTAAGGGATAAAATAAAAGAGAGTGTGAGGATGTATCCTCCTTCAAGTATGCTTAAAGTTCCTTATAAACTTGCATTAGATTGATTTATGTGATAACATGGAACAAGGTTTGAATTTATGCTTGGCTCCTCTTGAATAAAAGAAGGGGGAAACCCCTTATTGACCAAGGGAGCGACGGGTTGATCACGAGGATCTGACCAAGCTGGGTCGAGGCATGACATGTGTGGAGGATGAATGGAGAGGAACTCATTATATAGGGAGCTCAAGGAGCCTCTCCTCCACCAGTTTCCATATTGGTTGAGCTTATCCTCATCGAAAAATGCCATATTCAGAGGGGATATTCCCTCATCGGAAAAGGAAAGTTTTTCTTCCATTGATGAACAGTGCTGTCATCCTAAGGAAGATGATGACACTATTCATTGACTGGTCGGACCATTGACCAGTTCAGTCCTATCGAGTTCGGTGACTAAAATCTACCGATTCAAGCTCGATTCGACTGATTTTTTCAAATTAAAAATTTTTAAATTAATCTAAATTCATTTTCTATCTAGTGGTGGCTTCAATTTTTCAAATTGACATTTTTAGGCCACTTAGAAAAATGAATTATCAAATCCGGTTCACCATTGTTTAACTCAGTTCAATCTAGTTCAGGTTTGGTTCACTCGAAACCAGTCTAGTTTTCTCATCCAATTTCCTTCATGGTTCTTCCCCATAATTTTTATGACTTCTTGGTTACTTGTGATTTTCCAATTTCCCATTTTAACTATTTTTTTACCATTTTTGGTTCAAGAAAAGGCTCGGTTTTCTTGTGAAAAATTTTGGTTCTTTTTCCCGATTTCCTTGGTCCGAGAGGACCAGTTTCACATACAATATCCCATGTAGGGAACATTAGGCCTCAGTTTATTTTAAAATTCTTGAATCCTACCCTCGTCATTAATAACTCCTGGTTAAATGCCAACTATTATTAACTCGTTAAATTCATAAGAATTCCTTAAATTCTTTTTCGGACTTCGAAATTGTTAATTTTGAGTAATCCCAATTAAGTCTCCACTTTTCCCCCAAATTTACCAAATTGCCCTTAATTTCTCAAAAAATGAAATTGGTCCCCAATTTCCTTAAAATTTCCAATTAGCCCCCAATTTCCTTGAAATTTCTAATTGACCCTCAATTTCCAAAAAAATTGCACATAGGTCCTTTGAATATCAAAAATTTCCAATTTTCCCCAAATCGTTCATTTTGTCCTGAGATTTGATTTCATCAAATTGACCCTCTAATCCTTGTTAATTACTCCCTTGCATGATAATAATCAATTTCCTCACTTTTCTATGGTTTGATCAAGCTTTGAATCATCATTTTGGACCTAAAATGAGCTCAAACGAAGCTTCGCTAGAAAACTGAAGGTAGAGGGAGAAAGCTCCGAAAGTTTACCGGTGGGTGTGCGACGATTGAAGTTCTCAATCTAGGCTTCCTATCGTCGATGTGGTCCTCTGGGAATCAAGAGTTCACCTGATTGGTACCTGGGTAGGAGGAATTTGATCAAAGATGTTTTATCACTTTCACTCTCTATAGTTTAGGCATTCCGACGAGTGGAGGTCGATAGGAAATACGTGGGCACTTCAGGGAGTCGAGGGTCAGCCAGAAGACTTGGGAAAGGGTCAGTTCAGCATCCCAAGGTCGGAGGTAGCCGAAATTGGACTTGGCCAAAGAATGTTGCTTCAAGTCCTTCAGAATAGCTTCATTATTTAGATCTGTCGGCACTTCTCCGGTGGTTCTCGGATCGGGTGTAAGGTGCGATTGGGTGGAGGACACTTGCCTAGTTCCAATGGGTCCTTTGGTAGCGTCAATGGTTGAGTATTGGCCTAACGTCTGAGCTCTAGTTTAAGTCTCATCGAAAACTTGTACACCTCCTCTTCTTCACCTGATTTCTCAATGAGTAGAACGAGGGGAGAGGTGCTCTTTATATAGGAGGTCGACAACTATCTTGGCTACCGACTGACATTGGACTCAGCCTGAGACTCGTTCACTGGCGGTCATACTAGAGCTTTTCCGGGGTTGCCGGAGACAATCCTCCCTTTCTCCCTCATCCACCTCTATTGGCTAACATCCACTAACGTGGCTCTACCACGTGTCGACCTCTCATTGGTTGATCTTTTCTCTAACATCCTGGTCGGATGGTAATGTGGCATCCTTGCCACATGTTAGCTCCTCATTGGTTAGTCCAGCTTACTAGGCCTTTTCGACATTGACTGCTGACCTGGTACATGTGTTGCTCTCATATTGGTTGGTCGTCACTGAGGTGGATTTCCTCCTTTGACCATTGACCGAGGACACATGTCACACCCTAATTGGTCAATGCTTCTAGGCATTGACTATGCATTGACATGGTGTGCATCACCACACATCGCACATTGCTGATTGGGCGCTGACCTGGCAACGGTCCGTTGATCGGCGGGACCGTTGACCGGTCCAGTCCAATCGGGTTCAGTGACCCGAAATAAAAAATTGGCCAGTTTAGGCCCAATTCGTCTGGTTTTCTGAAATTTAAAAATTTCAAAATTCTTGTATATTCATTCTCTATCTAATGGTAGCTTCAATTTCTCAAATTGATATTTTTATTCTATATAGAAAAATGAATCTTTGAATTGGTTCCATAGGGTTCATCTCGATTCAGTCCGGTTCAAGTTCGATTGAGCCTGAACCAATCCGGTTCTCACTCTTACTTTCACCGATGGTTACTTCCTATAGATATTGGGTATTTATCGACCACTCTATATCTTCGGATTTCTTGGTTTGGCTTGCATTTACCAGTTTCGGTTCATTCCCATCTCAATTTTCCTTCATATTTTTTTGATTCCCTAACTCGGTTTTCCTATGGTTTTGAGACAGGGTTTACATGTGAGCTCATACCCTTCCCTAAACCATGTTGTAGGTAAACCTAAGAACTCGATAAAAGGATGAGTAGCTTACGCCGAGGCACCCTACTACTTAGGTAACTCCATGACCTGCACATGAAGTTATACTTATCATTTTTCTATTATTCTTGGGGTTTGTAATGATGAATAAAAATTGGGCTCATGTTGCATTTCATATATAAAAGTTAAAATTTATGTTGCTTTTTGAAAAATGCATTTAAGGGTCTAAACTCGGGTTCCATCGGTCTTACTTTGATGAATGATCTCACCTTTGTAACATAAGGGGAATCGGAGGGGGGCTCCATGGGTCCTTGACCGAGGGAAATCGGGCTGGGGCATGACATCCCATCCGAGTAGTATCAGAGCCCGTGGTTTTTAAATCCGGAAGTTTGAAACCAAAATAGTTTTGGAGGGATGGAAATTGAGAAAAGAAATGATAAGTATTCGTTTATAAGATTAAAGTGAACAAGTTCATAAATTAACACTACCCATCCTTAACATATATATGGCGATGACTCACACCACCAACCAAGTACAAAGAGAAAGGAGAAGATGTGAACACTAAGGGGTAGCATACCTCAGGCCCGAGCTGATCCCACTGGACTTTAGTGACTTGGAGAATGCAACTCTGAAAGACATGAACAACTAAATGTCAGGCCTCGTTGGAGTGGGGTACTATGAGGGCAAGTATAGTCGACTGCTTGTCAACTAGGACACTAACAATCACGGAAGAGCAAGCCTACTAGAAAGTCTGGGTTGTTTCCATGGTGGAGATGATGTGGTGAGAGCCAAAAAATAGCTTCACAACTTGATGAGGGATATGGATTCACTCAAGATGCATTACTTGGATCGTACCCTCGTGGCTACCGGACTTCATTCTAGCGAATCCCGAGAATGGTGGAAGTCGGTGCGATGTGCAATTCAGGGTAGGGAACCCCCAATTGGCTGATGTTCCATGAGAGATTTATGGAGAGGTACCTCCCCACTATGAAGGTGGAGGCATTAACTCTCCAACTAGCCATGCTGACACAAGGAAATGGGACAATGGCATTATAGTTGGATACCCTGTATGAAAATTAAGACCTGAGACAAGTTGGGAAAGGATAGACTAGGGACTTAGTCCAACGACCACACCAACTCCTAGGATAAGGGAGAGAGCCCTTGGTGGTGGCTTGAAACTCGCATAGGGACACGGCCCTAGGTCCTTGCATCTATAAGTTCTGGAACAATTAAGGTGAGTAAGGGTGGAGGGCAGGCACCTTGGTGCCCCCACCCCTCCAAAGGGATGTCCTAAGTACCAAAGAAAAGGGGTTACCATCCTGACATAAGAAGTCAATAAGTGTGTCGCCCTACAAGGGCAAGAAAAAGGGGAAAACCCTTAGAGTAACAAAAGGGTCACGACCCTTGAACCCATCAGACTACATCCTAAGGGAAGGAACAATTATCCTCCTCGAGCCAAGCCAAACTACAAGAATAAGACATGGCAACATGGGCTCATAAAACAAATAGAATCTAGTTCCAAAAAGTGGGATGTGAGAGTAGACGCAATTGTGCCATATCTGGTGTCTAGGCTAAGGCTAGTGGAAGCGATAGTAAGAGGGTCACACAAAATGCCACTCACCAATGGCCGGTGAGAATGGATCACATGCGTTGATAATTGGTGATGCACCGTGGGACAAGATTACTAGGGAATGTCATCCATTGAATGGATAGAGATGCCCCAGAAGGATCACTTGACCTAGAGATCGATACCCTCGGGGATGAATCCATTATTGCAGAGAACATATTTGTTGGCACTAGCAATACACAAAAAACAATGGTTAGGGAGGAGAAGGGAGTCCTTAGGACCACCATTCTTCTTGAGGTGCCCATGCCTACTCGTGAGTAGATGGAGGGGAGCTCAAAGTGATACGTTGACAAGGGTCGACTGGGTAAAGCAACAATCGTCAAATGAGAACCATTTCACAGGAAAATGGAAATGCCCTAGTAAACTCTAAACTAGACCGATTGTAAGGGATACCTCAGAGATAGTCTTGGGGGAACCCTCTGGAAGGAACATCTAAGAAGACAAACCCATGAGGTATGAATTTCGGCAAATAAGAATGACATTGCTAGAACCGAATGCTAGAAGTTCAAGAATGATATTCCCCATAACATCCTAGTGAAGTAACTGTCACATTACAAGAGATTTAAGTACAAGGTAGTGGGTGGACATCATGAGGGAAGGCCCACATCAACTATACAAACCCTCTTGTGTAAGAATAATGAAGGTATGGAAGCAAAATAATAAGACTATAGAACATAGGTGAGAGATATGCCACTACGAGATGGTGCAAGTAGTGTTCCCTACACGATGGAGCAATAGGAAGAATTGTAGTAAGAAGCCAATCTTCTTACAAGTTGTAGTAAACAAATTGAACTAGGGCACCTACTCGTGCACGAATGGTGGGACCTAGTGCCACCTTTCCCTACACACTGGAGGGAGAGACCCATGAGTTACCATGTGCCAGTTAAGGGTTGGGCTATGAGCAAATGATGACTTCAAAAGGAGGGATGACGAGTAACTCCAATTGACCATGATGTCCACGCCGAAGAACCACGGGTCCCTAAGGATCAGATGTAAGTTTGATGAAGCGGGGACTCGAGGAAGTTGTATAAGTAGGGAGATGGCCTAGACTATGCATGATGTACCTAGGTAAGAGCTCCAGAGTGAAGCCGTAAGAGAAAGGGGCGTTCCTAAGTGGGCGAGCAAATGTGGAAACCTTAAAAGAAGTATACCAGAATTCCTCAACCACTCTTTTTCCAGGGAAGGGAATAAAGGAAGATGGTTGGAAGTAGAGTGTAGTGTGAACCAGGATGAGAGACCTTGATGAGATCGACCATCCCTCACCTATGAGGAGAAGGAACCTAATATAATGGTGAGCTAGATGACATATCGTCAAGAAGGCACACTAGTATAGCATCCCAAAATCTATAGGCCCGGACTGAAGTCCCGAGGGAGAGGGTAGATTCTATCTAAGTCAAAATGAGTCTCTAGAGGCAAGGTCCTTTAGAGCGCAGTGTTTCTACCAATCTAATGATTGGCTCGGGCAAATGTTCCGGCCATGATGTTTTGTAGGAAGGTGGGTGACAACGGGACGGTTGCTCCACCATATTCCCTAGGTAGGTTAATATCCCTCCATCGGGATGAATTAGAACTTTGCCCAATACAAAGGCACCTATAAGCCTATGTGACCACATGAGGGATATTGTTTGGGGAAGGATATCCTGATAGGTAAGATCATTGAGAAAGGTGAATAGGGATGGTGGAAATATACGAAGCGTAAGGAAAAAAGCCAGGGGATGGTATCCCAAGTTATTAGGATCCCACGTGACTAGGAGCATAGGCTATGATTCGGTAGAGCAATAAGTCTTAAGTACGGCTAGTTTTGAGGACAAAACTCCAAAAAAAGAGGGTATTTCTATAATACCAAGAATTTTTCAATGCATAAAATGGGAAGAGATGAATTGAGGAAAATGATCGAACTGGGATGTAGAATTCCAACCGGGGAAAAAATTTAGCTAGAATGGATGAGAGAGCTCAATGGAGGAGCCAAGAGGGGTAAAGTGGAGCTTGGGAGACAATTGAGGGTGCCCTGAAATATGAGGAAAAGGATTGGAAAGAAATTAGACGAAAATCAATTATGATTGGGTTCGAGCTAGGGGGAGTTACAAAACCCCCCAAAATTTTAAGGGGTCAAAACAAATCCAAATGAAATGGTTCTTGAGTCGATTCAATAGGGAATTCAATGTAGAATTTTTTAGGTATTTTTATTTTCTCAAGAACCGATTGGGAAGGGGGTGAACCAGGCCAAAAAATAGCTAAACTAGCCAAGAAATATGTCGGGAACTGATTTGCTACAGTGCTAAACCGGTCAACTGGCATGCTATGTGCACGCAAGCTCTGCACGTGCGAGAGCAGGACAGACACAAGTGCTGCACGCACAGAGGATGCGGCGCATGCACTTGCGCACATGTCATCTTCCTCGCCCGACAGCTTACCCGGATTACCCTGTTTTTACCTCACTACTCACCCTGACAACTTGAATCCACTACTTGGGAAATTAATCCATTCCCAAGGCCTCTTGTTATGAAATGAAGAAAGAAACCTATGGCTAGATTGCCATAGATGTCTAGATCACTTGCATATGAAATGGGGCCACTCCCTCACCAGAATGAGCTTAGAATTCTCTCCCAAACACTAACCGTTCCCTTTTCTAGTGACCTGCATATCAGAGAGAATTTCTCCACCGTTTGGACACCTCCGACGATGTTCTTGGTATCCTTGGAAAGTTGACGACCTTAGCTTTCCATTGCTAACACTCTCAACCCTCAATTCTTCTTCTACCATTGCCACCAAGATCACACAATACCCAATCTCCAAGGACTTGAAGCAAGGAAACTTCTTTCAGGGTTCATTCTAATGGCCACAGCGATCCTCACCAGTCGAGAAAATTTAGGTGAGTCCGTTGAGACTCTAACTTTCCATAGCCTCTAATTTTGCACAATTTGAGTCAGGTTTGATTATGAATTAAATCATCCAAATTTTGAATTGTGGGTCTGAGAGCCAAGTTGACTAAAATAGGGACTGTAGGGGCTACAAACCACCATTTAAGGTCATTCAAGTTGTTAGAGGTTCTTGAGAAAGTCAGCTTTCCATTCCCACTAGCCTCGACGGCCGACATGCCATCTCCGATAAGATCCTGGTTTCGACTCGATGACACTACATTTGAATGCAAGTTATTGATCAGGTTTGATCAGAGCACCTCCGACCAAGAGGGAGGCCATGGGGACCTCCCACTTAGTTTGGTAATTTTTGGAGTTAGTTTAATTTTGGGTAAAAAATTACAGTCCAAAATACAAATATTTGAAAGTTTGGGGATCCAAATACAATTAGGATATTTATGGTATCTTCCTAAGGGGAAAAATAAAGTTTTGGGGCTGATAGGAAATATTGGGGACTGGGGTTGCCTAATTTTGAAGGAATATGGACCTATTTGCAAATAACGCAAAGTTAGGAACCTAAATTCAAAAACTTAGTTTTGCATGGATAAAATGTTACTTTTGGGAAACTTAAAGACCCAAACATGAGTTAAAAGAGTTTGGGGACTTCAGTGAGAAATTGGAAGGGTTAAGGAACCCCAAAACCCTAGTTTTATAGAAGAAGGGTGAAAGTGTAATTTTGCTTAAACTTAGGGGAATTTTGGTAATTTAAAGAAAATATGTCTTCAAATGTTTAAATTGGTCATCAAGGACCTGAATGGGACTCAAGTGAACGTGGGGGTCCAAATAGAAGATTTGGAGAAGTCTAATTTCCAAAGAAAGAATGTTTTATGAGAAAAGGGCAAAAAGGTAATTTTTGCCAAATAGGAGGACAAAATGGTAATTTGGTAAAATAAAGCCCCTAGATGGTCAGTAAAGAGGTGGTAATGACTTAGTGAGTGCTTAATGGAATTAGCCTAAGTGTTGAGACAACGAGGTCCCATAGAAAAGGTTTGACCAAGAGGCGAGCCATCATTGTCAAACCAATTAACCAGAACTCCGAAATGACTTGGACCAAAGACCATAGTAATGACTACGATAGGTTAAGTGTTTGTGCTCAAAAGTGAACATGACCTTGGTTGGCTACCCTTGCAGATAAAGCGAAGGTTTTCAATTGGGATTCTAGAATTCCCCACGGGATGAACACTTCCGTGAACGGGTGAGTGAGTTTTGGTTTAATGCCATCGTTGACGATGCATCCTATTGGATTGACCAAGCCGATTGTTTGATTTTGTTTGGCCTTGTGTGCTTTGATATTTAAGTTGCACTTTGATAACTAATATAAGGAATGTGAACCGGTAAGAAGCATGCCCACTAAATCAAAGATCATTTTGAAAGTAAATGAAAGAACCGGTCATGAGAACAACAGGTTTGATGATAGTTGGTTTCTGAGAAATTGAGGAAAAAGTATAGGTTTGGCTTAGTGCCTTGTGTTAAATTTGGGGAGAGGGTTAGACTTCTGATATGTGTGCTATGCTTGCTTTGATTGTCATTAGGCCGATTTTATGCGGTGAAACCTGAGCCCGAGGTCATTAGACCGATTGCTTGAAAAGAGAAGCCAACTCACGTAGAGTTGAGCTCCCGATCTTGTGCATTCATCAAAAGAAATGGGGGAGACATCCGACCTCCTATGTGTTAAATACGTTTTTAGCTTGAAAATTGTGGAATGCATTTGGTATGTTAAGTGATGGAGAGATAACATGTGTTTCACAAGCTCCCAATAACATTGTGTGTGTGGCACCAGTACAAGAAATGGTATTGAGTGTCATCTTATGATTGTGAGTCATATTGTTTCAACCGGTATTGGTGGTGGGGGTGATGGAGGGGTGCCTAAGCGATAGTGCGTCATCCAAGGGGAAAATGAAAAGGAGATAGAGGGAGGTACAATGTGATTACTTCCATGTTTTTTCGGGACACCCGGAACACGTATGGGTACCATCCCGGTACACCTATGTGACATGTAGATTGTAGGATGAGCCATAAGTGTAGGGGCCATAGTCCAGCTAGAGGTGGAAATGTGGATATGATCGCTTAGAACACTAGCTATGAGTGCAGCGAATTTTTGCAACCCCTTCACTCTAGTCCCTATCTAGTGTCATCCAGTGAGGCAGTGCATTCTAAGGTGTTGTTAAGTTTATGTGGGACCCAAGTAGCCCATGGGTCATAGCCTCATTGTAGGATGAGCCCATACACTCTTTATCACTAATGGTGTTCTAAGCACATGGGTCATAGCCTCATTACCACCTCTCGTCGGCCTATGGCCCCTACACTTACAACTTATCCCACCATCTACATGTTAAAGAGGTGTATTGAGACAGTAACTGTACGTGTTCCGGGTCTTCTGGGAAAATATGGAAGTACTCACATTGTGCCCTCCCCACCCTCACCCCCCATCTCCTTTCCATTTTTTCCTAGGATGACGGCACCACTCCTTAGGTGCTCCTCCGTCATCCCCATTCACCAATACTGGTTTAAACAATATGACTCAAAATCATATGATGGCACTCATGGCCATTTTTTGTAATGGTGCCACATGCACAATGTTACCAGATGATTGTATAACATATGTTATCTTCCCATCACCTTGTATACCGAACGCATTTCACAACTTTCATGCCAAAAATGTGTTTAACACACAGGAGACCGGGCATCTCTAGACATTCTCCCCCTTTTCTTTTGAATAATGCACAAACACAGGGAGCTTAGCTCTATGTGAGCTATCCGTTGTAAAACCACATTTTTACGGATCAAATTTTTTTTTTAATTTGAACTAAGGTGGTTAATTAAAATAATAGATTTTATTAGTGACATTTGATCATTTAGTATTTGAAATATAAATATATAAAGATAAAATTATGAATATGAATAGCTTAATAAAAGTAATATATTTAAATTAAAACTCAAACATGTGAGTTATATATGTCTAGTACAAACGAAGTAAAGCCTAAATAATTGGGTTGTCAATAAGAGGCCATTTTTGCCATTGTTGTCCAATAGGCTTACTTACATATAACAAGATGCCTTACCTTGGCCCAAGAACCATATAATTACATTAACCCAATCTCACCCAAAACTTTTGTCCAACAAGGGAACGTTGGGTTAAACCTACGGTGGGGACTAAAGAAACCATGTGCATCCATCTTGGGTTGATCCTTAGTATTGGAGGGCATATGCAAGAGCTTAGGAGGGTTTGGTAAGACATACTCGGGGAGAGGGATAACATGATGATGAAGCACAATGTGATGGATTCTTAATGGGTTCATGATAATTACATGGATGAGAATTTCCTTAGGAGGGTTATAATGCTGCTTGAAGTTCTCTTGGCGAGCTACAAGAGACTGGTGGTGAAGGGTTGGCTGTAAATGTAATATGTATTAGGGCAAAGCTGATCATTCTGAGACTATTGAGGTTTGAGAATGATATAGAGGTTGGAGAGGAGGTGGTTCTTATGACCACCAAAGGGGAAGCCATTGTATTTTTCGACATGACAACTATTGTTATTCCTTCACTAAAACCAAAAGTGACACAACTCTTGACCACCCTCTTCTATCTCATTCTCCATCAAAGAAATAGAAGCTCTAGGCTTTACACCTTATAGATCACCCATCTTCATTCTTGTGTCTCTCCTTTGATCATTGTCGATAAGCTCCTATTTGAGTTATAGGTAGGAGTTGCTATCCCAAAATGGACAGGTGTCATGTTTACAACATCCCACTATGCCATTATCGTCATGACTAGGAAGGTCATGATACTCTCATCGAATTCCACACCACAGCAGTTCGATCCCCATTTGCCGCCACTTTCAAAGGCCTCTCTGAACGATCTTCAATTTGCGCTAGGTTACCTTAAGGTAGTACTAGATCGTACATCTCTATGTGGAAATGGCTACGATGACACCACTAATGCGATGGGCTATTTGATGAACATCTTTTCCTAAAAGGTCTGAGATGTAGCAACTAACACATCACAATAGTTGGCCACAAAGTTGTTTGAGAGGTGGGGGACAAATGCTTGGTAAGAGAGAGAAGGTTTACAACCCATTTTCTCATTCAACCTATGTGGTGCTTATAATATGATGTCAAAACTTCGAAAAGAGCAATTGGATAGAGGGGTTTTGTCATGCCCCAACCCGGTTTGGTTGGAACCCCATGAGCAACCTGCCACTCCTTTGGCTTTAGAAGAGTTACCCCTTCCTCATACCAAGGGGAGTCAGGCAAAATTTGCAAACTTGTTCCTAGAATGGAATTACTCAAAACTAAAGGAAAGCTTAAAAGCATTTTAAGCGTACTTGACTTAGGATTCATATTTGTGGGGTCTCTTAATTTGGTTTCCTTTTTCCTGAAAAAGGGAAAAAGGGAGTGAGTGAGTTTCTACAACTCAGTGAGCGGATTTCAGGAGTAAGTTTTAAAGGTGGTTTAACAAAATCATTCCAAAATCTTTCACCATTTTCAGTCTTTCACCATAATGCTTATTATGTATGTTTAGCTCTTTTAGTACATCCCCTTTCCTCGGGAGGCGTTTAACAAACATACACATGCCCTTTATCATAAAGGGTACACACATGCCCTTTCCTCATCTTGACCCCACCCTAGTCTCGTGTGCATGAAGCTCAAACATAGTAGCTTTGGGAAGCCAAAACATGGTAGATTCATGACTAACTGGTACGAAGAACTGCCCTTATCGCCACCATGTCCTCTAGCAGTCCTTGGAACCCATCACTACCCCTTATGACTGTCTTGATTATACTGAATTAAAGTGCTTGCACAAACAATAGTTTTCATATGTAGCCTTTATCTTTGGTGCCGACGGTCTAATGGCCCTAACACTCGACTCGGCTTGTAGTTGTTTGCCAAACCGGTCCATCGACCTAGTTCTCGAGCACTGCCACTAGCCCATTGAGCCCTGCCAGTCCTGACTTGGTACAATGGCAAATCACACAAAATTTTCCAGTTTAATGAGAGTTTTCATGGCTCTTTTACTCATATTTGTCTACAGGCTCTAGCCCGTGCCCACTAGCCTTGGGCCCACTTCATGAGTTTTTCAAAAACAATTGGGCCTTGAGCCCTATGAGTTCAAAATCAAGACCCCTGACTTATTGGAGCTGTTCTAGCTCTCGTAAGGAAAGTCTCTCAAAGAGTTTAAGCATTTGCACACAGTAAGAGGAAAACATTTCTAAAAAATGGTTTTTAGCTCAAAGTACTCATCACACCAACTGGGCATGATGATATAGTTATATCCACTCACAAGTGGATTTTTCATTTTTAAAGGGTGCTCATCATCCTAACCGATATGACGTGAAAAATTCTCTCTCACTCAATAACTGTGACATGTTTGTCTCTAGTCATTTTTCCAAGTCTAGGTTGTGCTCCCTTTTTGGCTCACTTCCTGGTCCAACGTGTCCCTATACAGTTTGAACATCCTCATAAGGAATGGTTCGGCGTGGAAGCCTTTTTGTTCTCATGTATTGGCAACTAGGCCGAAATATTGGTTTTATTGCACTTAAGTCACTAAAGATCATACTTCGGTTCATGTACGATTTGACCAGTTTTCTAAAAATTAAAATTTTTTAAATTAATATAAATTCATTTTCTACCTAATGGTGACTCAATTTTCCAAATTGATCTTTTTAAGCCACTTAGAAAAATAAATTAGTGAACCGACTCACCACAGTTCATCTCGATTCAATCTAATTCAGGTCCGGTGTCACGCCCAGACCCGAATTGGTCAGATCCCCTTAAGTAACCCGCCACTCCTTGGTCCATGAAGGGTTTTCACCCATTTCTGAATTACGAGGAGGAAGACGTCCTTTCTCCTATCATTCCTGGAATAGTATTATTCAAAATTGAATATTTTAAAACGGGCGTACCTGTCTTATAATTCCAACACATGAGAGTCTTTTGGTTGAATGTTTTCCCTTGGGTAAAGGGAGGGGGTGAGTTCTACAACTCAGTGAGCAGGTGTTGGGAGTGAGTTCTACAACTCAGTGAGCGGGTGTTGGGAGTGAGTTTTCAAAATAGTTTATCCAAATAATGCCATGGTCATCATTTCCATTAAAAAGGATTTTTCCTAAAATTTGGTTTCCAAAATCTTTTCCAAAGGGTAACATTCCTTTTACCAAGGATTTTCAACCTCAAATCTTGAAGCTTTTTCCATTTCCATACTAGATATGTTTAGCTTTCTTAGCCCATTCCCTTGCCTTGGGAGGCGTTTAACAAACAAATGCACGCCCTTCATCAGGAAGGGAACACACACTCGTAGGTGCAGCCCATCCACTGCACCCACTCGTGGATCAGAGCATATTTACCATCCACCAAGATAGAAGTCCGTCCACTTCTACCCTAGGTCTGAGTGGATGTTCTAGACATCCGACCCTCAGACCCGAATGCCACTCCAAGAGCATATGAGGATTGAGACCTTAGCCTAGTCTCGTGTGAATGAAGCTCAAACACAGTAGCTTCAGAAAGCCTCAAACATAGTAGCTTCAAGGAGTCCAAACACTGTAACTCTGTGAAGTCCCAACATAGTAACTTTGTGGAGTCCAAACACAGTAACTCCATGACTAACTGGTACGATGAGAAACTCAAACACAGTAGTTTCTCCTTCCCTTATCGCCACCATGTTGTCTATAGGACCCATCACTACCCCCTAGGGTGTCTTGATGGTCCCGTGCCACAGGTGCATGCACAAACAATAGTTTTCATTTTCTTAACCATTCTCTTTGGTACCTATGGTCCAACGGCCCGACACTAAACCCGACCTGCAGTTGTTTATCTAACTAGTGTGTCAACCTTGCCCTAATGCATTGCCGCTAGCCCATCGAGCCTTGTCGGTCCTAACTTGGTACCATGGTGAATCACATAGTAAATTCCACTTTTAATGAGAGTTTTCATGGCTCTTCCTATTTATGTTTGTTTACGAGCTTCGGCTCATGCCCACTAGCCTTGGGCCCACTATACATGATTTTCCAAAACCGGGCATTTAGCCCCTATGAGTTCAAAAATCGAGGCCTCTGGCCTATCTGAGCTGTTCTAGCTCCCGTCAGGAAGGTCTCCCAAATCTTTTAAGCACATAATCAGGGGAGAACACTTCTGACAAAAAAATTATTTTTTACTTCATCACACCTGCCGGGTGTGATCATACCTTCACTTACAACCGGTAAGCGGCTCCTTTCCTGAAGGAACTTCATCATACCAACTGGGTATGATCATCTCTACTTACAACCAGTAAGTAGGTTTTCTTTCTATAATAGTAAGCTCATCATCCCATTTGGTATGATGTATAACATTCTCACTCACCCGTTAACCGTGACGTGTTCGTCCACGGTTGGTTTTCCAAGTTGATGCGAGCTTCTCTTTTTGGTATTCTGATCACCCTTGTCGCTACAAAAATTGGGCAGCCTTTTCACTTAAGGTTTGGTATAATAGCCTATGCTCACAATTTATCGACAAATTGCATTTAGGTTCCTAAAGTTTATTTTTCTTAGCTTTAGGCCCCAAATGCAAATCTTTGCCCAATTTGACTTCCAAAGTTTCTAAAATTCCATTTGAGTCCTCATTTTACTCAAAATTGTATAATGAGCTCAAGTTTTCCAAATTTCCAATTTGGTCTCCAACTTTTCAAAAATGACCATTTTTCCCCTAGTTTCCAAAAATGGTAATTTGACCCCAAATGTTCCAAAAAATCGACCAATTGGTCATCCAACATCTTTTCCATGGCCAATTGGCCCTCAATTTTTGGAAATTACATTTTGGTCCCTCAATTTTACGAAATCCCCAAATTTCCCTAAATTTCCCCTTTTCTAACTGGCTGAATTTGATTTAATCAAATTGACCATTCAATCAGGGTTAATTGCTCTAATTGAAGGTATGGACCAATTCCTACACTTACATACAATTCAATTGAGTTATGAACAATGTCATTTGGGTCCATATTGAGATCAAACGGAGCTTCACCGGAAAATTGAGCGTAGAGAGAGAATGCTTCGAAAGCTTACCATTGGAGGTGCGTCGGTCGAAATCTCTATCTGGGCAGGTAGCTCTCCTCCTGAGTTATCTTCTAGGATCAATAATTCCTATAATTGACCTCAAATCGAGTGAGAATTTTATCAGTGAAATTCTGTAGTTTCCCTCTCTAACTCCAACCTACAACGACTGAGTAGGGCTGAATTGGCTTACCTTTCAGCTTAGTTGAGGTCGTCTAAGGGCTGTGAGGATGTTGGGGGAGCTTGGTTTGGCCGAAGGAGGGCTGAATTCGGTCGTTTTTAGCTCGACCGAAATAGGGTAGCTTTGGTCTACCAGAGCTACTTCACTGTTTGATTACACTAACACTTCTCCGACGGTCCTCAGATCGAACGGAGGTTGCTATCAGATAGCTGACTTCCCCTAGAGTCTAAAGAACCTGACCTCGCCTTCTAGTTTGAGAAAACTGGCCAAGTTGGAGCTCTAGTTCAAGCTTCACCGGAAAATAGAGCAGTTGAGAGAGAGTGGAGTTTTTAGGTATGAGGGGGATGAATGGAGAGGAGCTCTTTATATATGGAGCTCAAGGACTCTCCGAACGTCCATTTGGAACCTTTATAGCGCTCATTCATGGCCTAAAATGCCTTGAATGGAGGCGATTCATCTTCACCGACATTGTCCGTTCTTTCAGCGAGTAAACAGTGTTGTCATCTAAAGGAAGAAGACGACATTGTTCCGAACCAGACCAAACCAGTCTGAACTGGGTTCAATGCCTAAACCGACCGGTTCAAACTTGACTCGACTGAGTTTTTCAAAATTAAAAATTTATAAATTCATTCTCTATCCAATGGTTGCTCCAATTCCCCAATTTTAATATTTTAAGCTACATAGAAAAATGAATTTAGAAATTAGTTTAATGATGCTTCAAACCGGTTCACCTAAACCGGTCTGGTTTTCTCTTCCAATTCATCCCAAAGTCATTTTTTATGGTTATTATGACTCTTTGGGTCACTCAGGATTTGTAAATTTCCCAATTTGCCTTTTCTCTAACTGTTGGGGTTTGTGAACTGGTTCGATTTTCTCCCTTGGGTTGATCGGTTCTTTCCCCGGTTTTCTTACCTTTAAGGGATGGGGTTTACGTCTGGTTCATCCTGAACTGTTACGGTTTTCTTATCCAATCTGGCTTGTGGTTCTTTCCCATAATTTTTATGAATTTTTTGTCACTTGGGATATTTAAATTTCCTACTTTAACCTCTTCTTTACCATTTTTGGTTCATTAAATGGTTATGTTTCCTTATGTAATTTACTAGTTCTTTTCCGGATTTTCCTTGGTACAAGAGGACATGTTTCACAACTCTCCCCTCTTTTTTGGTGTTTTGTCCCCAAAATTAAATCATTCACCCCTTTTCATTGGACATGAGTTCTCTTTAGATTAACTCGAGATTTGAGTTGATATCCCCTCATTTTGGTTACCCCCCTTTCACTTAGTTTCGTAGGCCACATACTTAAGGAATTTTCCTTCCTTTCTAATCGTTCATTTATTCTTGTGAATTTTGTCCCATTGACTTGTATGGTCCTCGTGTTCTAGTAATTTCCGTAGTCCAACGCTTCCTACCCCTTCAGAGTAAGATCCTTCCTTTTTAGGGTCCTCGTTTGCTTCATTGGATTGGGTGCTCCATAGTTGCCTGAATGTCTCAATTTCTATTTATTATCCTTGGCCATCGAATATCTTTAACTTCGTGCCATTTCGATGGCTTAGTCCTAACCTCTCTGGTTTTTGGTGCCCCCTTTTGTGACCTATTAGTCCTTCCTTTATCCTTCTTTACTACGAGTCCACCCAACTACTTTTATGGGACCACATCAAGTTTACATAGTTGACTCTTTCCTAATGAGTCGCGTTTCCTTAGAACTATTGGACTTGCATATCCTTTGTAGTGAGGATTGTTCTAGAATTTGTCTTTTCATTTACAATTCTAGATTATTCCTTGATGGAAGTTCATGCCTTTCCAACCTTCTAGGGGTTACGAGGCTTCACTCCTTGTCATCTAGTAGTGTTCCTCAACTACCTTCAAGGTTACAAGCAATTAACCTCGACTAAATGGCAAATTTGACGAAATTAAATTTGATCAGTTTGAATAGGAGAAATTAGGAAAACATTTTTGGAAAAATTGGGGATTTCGAAAAATTGAGGAACCTATTTGCAATTTCCCAAAATTAAAGGCTAGTTTGTCATGAGAAAGATGTTGGGGGACCAATTGGTCAATTTTTGGAAAAATTGAGGCCAAATCTACTGTTCAAAGGCCGTTTCTCTCCCTAACTGCTAGGTATGTCATGTCCTCTCTTCAGAAGTACCCAACGGCCTCGTCCCTCTCCTTTTCTTCTTTTGCACAGTCCTTTTCACTTCTTGCATTTTCTTGCCATTAAAAATTATCGCTTTAATGAGTTTTGAGTGAAAGAAGTATTAAGTGAAATGTTTGGATGGGTAACAAATTTAAAAAATAAATTTGTTTTTAATTAAATTTAATAATATATTAAGTAATATATAAATAATTAAATTATATTAAATATACTATATAATAAAATATTAATATAAAAAATATATATAATTATATTATATATAATAAATTATACCTATTAAATTTTATTATATAAGTAATTTATATAAAATAATTATGTTATTATTTTAATAAAAAATAATTAATATTAGTTATATATAAATATTTATAATGATAATAAGAAAAATATTATATATGTATATAATAAATTATATTATATATATTTAACATATTATTTTTATTATATAATTATATTATATAAATTCATATAAAATATTATTATATAATTTTATTTAAAATATTATTATATAATTTTATTTAAAATATATAAAATTAAAATAAATAAATAAATAAACTAATATTAAAATAATTTAAATAAAAAAAATAAAAATAATTCAAATTTATAAAATTAGAAAATTATATTATATTGTAAATGAAAGGTTTGAACGTAATACTCCAAACTCATCTATTTTATTTTATCAAATAAAAAATTCTGCACTTCAAAAATAACACCTACTGTAGAAAATTCTAAAAAATAACGCTTAAAAAATTTCATTCAATCTCCATTAATTAAGCCTTAGTATCTATCCAAATATTTGGCATAAAACCCTCAAATTTTATATTAGAATTGAAAATTTATTTAGTTAAAAGTGATATTAAAAATAATCACATAAAATATATAAAATCTCATAAACACACAATCTAATATGATAATTATTAGTAAAAAGATTACACACTTCAACTATACACTCCATTTGGGTGCAAAAAAGACTATACACTCATTCATAAATATGTTCATTTAAAAAATTAATATCTATAACTCTTGGAAAATAAAATTGTACATGACATCATTTAGAAAAAGAACTATTTTATTCATGAATTTTAATTACATTTATTGATATTTCACTGTCAACCATATATTTCATTAAATTGTGTCCCCCTTTATTTGTACTCACCAATATCTTAAAAGAAAAAAATATAATTGTAATTTATTTTTTTTATTAATGGTGTCTAAATTTCCTTGATTGACATTATATTAAAAAAATAAATATATCCTATTAAATTTTATGGCCCTTTATTTGTACTACAGGGAAAAATACAACTGTATTTAATTTTCATTAATAAAATAATATCATTTTCACTGTAATTAACGTTACAAGACCATGATCATATGTAAATTGCCTAGTGCAATCCAATCACGAATAGCTTACCTTACGAGCATATAAATTCTTTAAAACAATATTTTAATTCTTATTTCTAATATATTAGGTTGATACAAGTTTTGTTAATATTTTTTATATTTTTAATACAATTATTAGGGTCCATAATAAATTAAATTATAATTAATATAATTCAAATGGGTGTGATAAAACTCTTATAAAGTGAATTTTTTCATACATATAAACTCAAACCTAATTAGGGGAACATCCCAAGCAAATCCACTTTGATTATTGGTGAGTCATACATATTTGAAATTTATATTTTTTGGTTCTATATATTTAAAATTTTTAAATTTGTATTCATATATTTTTAAAAATAATTCATAAATCATATATATTTTAAAAAATATGTCTATTTTTTATCTCATATGCAATGGATTTTTAAGACCGGAATTCATACACAATTATTTTTTTAGTATTGAAAGTATTAATTATATCACTCATATATAAATTAAAAAGTTCTTTTCAAATATATAATTAAACATATCACTTTTTAAAATATAAAAGATTAAAAAATACCTTTAAAATATTATATTAAAATGGTATTGAAAGTAAAATATTTGGACTATACTGTTAAATACTCTTTATTTATCATCATATAGTTTCTATTTTTATGGATAAATAATTTATTGTTAGAATTATTTAATACTTTATTTTTTTCTTTATTTTGAATAAAATTAATATTTAGTCAAATTCACCTTGGTTAATAACAAGTATATCATATTGGTCAGATCCATTGGAGTTTTTTATTTTTTTTTAAATTTTATTCCCTACTTTGCTCAGACATGTGAAACAAGAGTAAGTTACCACGTAATTTTCAGTGATGCTGCCGGATAATTGCTGCTCCTAGGCAGCTCCATTGGATTTGCATGACACGGCATTGAAGAATCTTATCAGAATAAAATTGCTAACTAACGGACTCATATCTCCAATCAACAACAAAACGACCCCGGCGTAGGAGATAATGGCTCGTCCGGGCGTCAGGATTCTGCTGGTCGTTGCGATCCTCGCAACTTGCTGGGGACAGTGGTTGCCGGCGGCGGTCGCATTCAACAGGTGCCAGTATGTCTACGAGTACTTCTCATACTGCATTGACTTCCTGGTGGGTTGCCAACTGGTGGTGCCGAGGCAGTGCTGCAGCCACGTCAGGAAGCTCAACTTCCTCGCCAAGCACATGCTGGGCCCTCGGTTGATCTGCAACTGCATCGAGGCCATGGTGAAGGGGATGGAACCCCCACTTATCGCCTACAATATCTACGCCCTTACTTTGGAGTGCTCGATCCATCTCAGCTTCCCCATCTCCTCCAGCATGGATTGCTCCAAGTAATGATAACATGAAAACTATCAGAGTCGGCCATTAAATGTAATCCACAAAAGCTGACGGACTTTTTGTTTGTTTGCTTTTTGCAGGGTTCCAGCCTAAATACCCAGGAGGAAAATACCATAATTTGCTTCTCTTATACTTGTTGGGCAAACAAAAAAATGTGTCAATTACTTTACTACTTTCAGGAACATACATAGTTAAATGGCTTGTAATTCAGTTTGATTATTATAGATCTATAGTTATATATTCGTTTCCAGTAGAATACATTACTGAGATTAATTCTGCAGGAATATTTCTTAAAAGCCATGAAAATGGGATGATGAGCTGTTCAAGCACAAGCAGCAGTGAGAAAGGAGGAAAAATGCACTTTGCATTTGCCGATAAAAGCTGCTGTTTTTAAGATCAGCAACAAGCACAATTCTCCTCTTCTCGTAAAAGTTTCCAATAAAAATTTCAATTTAGGTTCTGCTGATCTGCTCTTATGATGATGAAGCTAACGGCTGCGGAGCCGAGCTAAAAAGGTACGTCTCGGGTTTTTCTGGGTCATGAGAATGACATTTCTAGCACCTGGTAAGTAGCGAAGACATACAAAGGATTTTACATTTTATATACTGAAAAAGGGCTCATAGTCTTCTGAAGCCAACTGAAGGACCGACCATGGCTCAATTCTCATCAAGACTAATACAATACCTCTGTCTTCTTCTTATTGTTGTTCTTCTTCTTATGGGATTCTCATCATCATCGACTGCCACTGAGAGTCCGTCCATAATATGCTCCGATGTGTTCGGCTACTTCCGGAAATGCATCGGCTTCCTGACGGGCATCAAGCCTTGTCCGGGGTATGCCTGCTGCATCTCCATATCAGAGCTCAACGAGAAGACCCAACAACTCCGAGATGGTCCGAAAACGGTCTGCCAGTGCATCGAGGACGTCTCGTACGTGACCAAGTCAATCTACAACTTCTCCCGCATCCACCAGCTGAACACTATATGCCAGAAGCACCTTAGCTTTCCCATCTCCATAGCCATGAACTGCTCCAAGTAATGAAAGAGTTCTCACATTTCAAACTGAAACGTCGACATCTTTTTCTTTATGAATCATGCCCTCATGATTGTTCTTGTGGTCTTATGCAGGGTATAATGAAAAGACAGGAAAAATGGAGTTATCTCTAGCTGTCTATATACCTTAGAATTCTAGAACAAGATAGCTTAGTTAATGGTATTTCCCTTTTCCCTTTATTCTAATTGAGTTCGGAGATCAACCCAATCAAATTGTGAAGGAAGACTGGTGAAAAGTAGCTCTAATAGTGGAAGTGGAAATAGCACTAGGTCAAAGCTACATACACCTTAGATAGTTACCACAGCCCTACCACTATTAGGCAACATTCGTCAGTTATAATAATTACTTTTTATAATTCAATATTACATATCAGCTTTTATGATATCAAAGTAGTATGTAACTTCAATGCACAATTCAATATTATACTGCCTTCATTATAACAGTTACTATCAGCAAAATAAAAAAAAATTATACACAATATTATCAACTCACAATCAACATGGCCAATTCAATATTCCGATATATTTTGATCTCCCTACTAGGCATCTACGGATTTCAACCAAACTTGATGGAATGGAATGAATTTTTACATTTGACATAACAATAAAATATCTTCTTGATATTTACAAGCCCATGGATACCCCCACCATTACTCTTTATTATATGTAATTAAGAAGTGTTGGTATAGTTTTATATAAAATATTATTAATATATATTTAAAATATAAGAATAAAAATAAAGTAAAATAAAAAATAAAACATAAATATATAAAAAGTATTAAGTAATTTAAACAACAAAATATTAATTTTCGTGTAAATATATGGGTTTAGAGTGATTTATCCATTGCGTCAAATTCATTAATTTTATTTTACTAAACAACGAATTTTTTTGCCCCTCCAAATAAGGATGAAACTAGACCGAGTGGGGTACGATTTCATGGAAATCCGAACCCAACCTAAAGTATTTGTCATCGGACTTTAAGTTCGGGTCCATCTAACCTTCATAAACCCGACCATACCTAAAATCTAAAATATATTTTTGCCTCCGAGCGAATTCGAACTAGTAGAAATAAACACGACCTCAGGTCGTAGAACCAAAATTTATGAAAACAGTATTTAAAATCTAATTACACTAAAAATCGATATTTAACCCATAATAAAAACTCAAATCAAGATTTGAAAATTAAAATGGGTTGAAATTCAGTAAATAGCGTAAAATTAGATGATAGATATATTAATTAAATTATACTAAAAAAAACTCACTTAATTAAAAATTAAGTATTGAAAAAATTTAGATTGAAAACTAGTTTAAATTAATATCGAATCGACTTAGAGCACGAAACCTCACAATTTTTAGAATTGGTTATATAAATTCTAAAATATCAATTATTAATCACAATTAATATGTAATTATACAAAATATTTTTAGAAAAATAAACTGTGACAAGAAACGGTTGAATTAGAGGTAAAATAATAAAAAAAATGACTAAAATTGATCAAACAATTCAATTTATTCATTAGAAACCAGTTTGTTACAATATGAACTTACTAACAGCCAATCGAGCATGAGATGCGTGCGCACGTGTGATAATCTCATTTGTTCGATTCAATACCCAAATCTAACCAGTAATCCGAATGGTGACTCGGTTCAAGTGTGGTTTTTGACAATCTCTCACTCGAGAAAAATTAAATGCAAAGTAAGTATATGGGGTCTAATCCAACTAGCTATAAACATGAGTTGATAGGCTTAGTCCCATGAGCGGTACATATAAGATTCGATCCAATTCTTGTTGGCGGGTCAACAAAATTCTCTTTAAAAGCCAAACTACTCAAGTTTTCAACAAACTCACTTGGATAGACAATAACTTTCGATTCGGACCATATTACTTGGTGATTCTAGTGGCATTATAATCATACGAAAGTTAACTTGCAAACCAAATCTCACGTCCAACCTAATTTCCCGGGTCGGGGTTCACTGACAATCTGCCATGTCCCCTCAATGCTACTATGGTGGATATTTTCACCAAAGTAAAACCAACATGACAAATACTCAGAATAAAGACTTTATGAAATTCAATAGAAATTTCAAACCTTTAAAATGCATGTAGTGTTCCCAAAATAAAATACAACTTTCCCTCATTAATAAAGTAATTGATAAGTAAATTAACCTTTGTGCACACCTTTCGAGTTTCATACCTCAATTGTGTGTGTTTTAATGTTGAGGCTCGCGTATGATCATATGTGCTCCTTTGCACACACCTAAAAATGGATTAGGGGAGGGAATGAGCTTACAACTTAGTGAATATTTTTATTGACGTTAAGCCATTACATAACTTACGACATGGTCTTTACTTTATGCTTACTCATTTTTAGACATAAATCCGTATAAAATTATATCTCATGTCCTCTTACTTTTCCTGAGTTTATTAGGGGTCCATAACTTCTTATAAATTCCATTTTGGTCCTCCAACTTTTTAAAATTACCATTTAAAACCTTAAACTTTTCCAAAAGTCCCACTTATGTCCTTAGCCTCATTTAGGCTACCATTTATGGTGCCTAAGTTTCTCCAACTTTCCTTTGGGTCCCTATACTTTCACTAAGTCTCATTCGAGTAACCATTTTTAGGAAATTACAGTTTGGTCCCTAACTTTCAAAAAAATTCTAATTTGGTCCCTAAACATTTATCTCTTTCCAAATGACTCCATATGTAAGATCGGGAAATCCCAACTTGAGAACTGGGCCGAGTCGAATCGAAAAGTGGGATCAAATCAGGGGAATAATGTGAAACCAGGAAAAGTAATTGGACAAAAGATAAGCAAGGGATCGATGGAGAGGCTAAGAGGGGTGAAAAAGAGTCATGATAAACCTTTGGAGGTGTTTCGAGACATGGAGTCAAGGATTAGGAGAAAACTGGGAGAGAACTAGTTTGAACCGGGTTCAAGCTAGGTGGAGTAAAATTTGAAGTGGTCAAAACAAGTCCAAATGAAGCGGTTCTCGAGTCCATTCAATAGGAAATTGAACGTAGAATTTTTAGGTATTTTTATTTTTCCAAGAACTAGTTGGGAAGAGGATAAATCGGGCCAAAAACCGCTGATCCGACTATAAAATATTGTTGGAAATTATTTTGCTATAGTGTAAATTGGGCGTCGTGTAATGTCAAACGCATGCACGCATGACCACACACACATGTCATCTTCTTCACTTGATTGACAGACTTGGATCTCCTATTTTTAACCCGACAACGCACCATTGACCAACAACTCCACCGCTTGGGGAAATTAATTCATTGCTAGCACCTTTCTCTCATTAATTCATTGCTAGCACCACAAGCTATGAATTAATGAGAGAAAGCTATGGATAGATAGTCACACAAGTTTAGATCACATACATATAAATTGGGGTGTTCCCTTATCGAAGTCGTGTCAGCAAAGCCAACCAATCATGGAGCACCATGTGGCAAGTCCGCTCATGTGAAGTTCGTACACTGGTATAGTATCATCGTCTACCTTCAGATATGCAGGAGAGAGAGGGCCAAAATGGACACCCTTTCTACGACGACCAATAAACTCCTTTGATAAGGCCTTAAATTGGAGAGTTAATGGCCAATTGACAGAGTAATGTATAGAAAGGCCAATCCCTGCACTCCTTATGTAAAGAGCTCCTCTCCATTCATGCTCATCATCCCTCAAACGCCCGAAGAAGAACGAGTGGTCATTTTCTGATGAAGCACGAACCAAAGCTCTAACTTGTGCACTTTTCCCCGCCTCTAAAGGTGAATTCGGGTTCTTTGGAATCCTAAGGAATTCAGCTACACAATTGCAACCTCCATTTAGCTCGAGGACCACCGGAGAAGCATCGACGAGTCCACATAGTACCATCACTCCTCGGAGGTTTGTAACCCGAGCTGGTTGAGCTCAATTCGAGCTACACTCAAATCATTACTGACAAAACCAAGCTCTCCAAGCCACCCTTAGAAGTGCCCTGATCTTACTCGAGCTGAATTGGTAAGTCCCCTCTACCACCCCATTAAAACTATTAAAGTACTATTAAATTCACACTGCTCAAGTCACCAATTAAGGCGTGGTTTGATCTAGGAAGGATCCCTAGGGAGAAAGAAATTTAATGGAAGCAAGAGCTTCGATCACCAGATCCTCACCGACAAGAAATCGAAGTTTTCTATCTTTAGAACAATTTTTTGATAAAGCTTCATTCAAGCCCTAGAAATGATGAGGAAGATATAGGGAAGATGAATCAGATCATGAAAGTGGTCAATTACCCAAGTTTATGGGGTCAATTAAAGGAAATAAAATTTCGGGGGTCAAATTGTAATTTTTGGCAAAATTGGGCAATATGGGGATGTTTTAGAAAATTGGGAGCCGAATTGTAATTAAATGAAAAATTAGGAGATTTTCATGAAATTAACTCTCAATTGAGGGCCAATTGGTGATTTTAAGGAAATTGAGAACCAATTGGTCATTTTCAAGAAATTTGGGGCAAATTTGTAATTTGGAAAAATTGGGGACTAAAGTGAAAGTAAGCGAAAATTAAGATTTCAAAGTCCAAAAAGGGATTTTTGTGAACATATACAAAGTTAACGATTTATATTGCTGGTATTTTACTAGGAGTTAATTACCATGAGGGTAGAGTTTGGGAACTTTGAAATAAATTGGGACTTAACGTTCCTTACCCATAATGATGTAGGTCCAAGAGGAAGCACATCAAAGTCCAAAAAGGGAGTTTTGTGAACATTTACAAAGTTAACGATTTATAATGTTGGTATTTTACCGAGAGTTAATTACCATGAGGGTAAAGTTCAGGAACTTTAAATTAAATCGGGACATAACGTTCCTTACCCGGAATGATGTAGGTCTAAGAGGAAGCACATCAACTTACAACTATGAAACACCTTAGGAATACAGGTAAACCAGCTTGAGAGAAACGAGTCACTGCACACCATGTGAGTGGTATTTTCCAACATCATACTTAGTTGGGGTGATGAGCACCGTTTTCTGTTTTGAAAATTATTTTTTAGGAATGTTCTCCCATGACTGCGTGAAACTGCTTAAGCTTTTTGGGAGATCTTTCTAATGAGAGCTGTGATAGTTCAATAGGCTGAAGGCCTCAGTTTTGAAACTTATAGGGCCCATGGCCTACTTTTGGAAAACTTGTGAAGAGGGCCCAAGGCCATGGGCACGGGCTAAAGCCTGTAGAAAAATAAGCTTATGAGTCATGAAACTTTTTCATAACCAGTTAATTATGTGAATCACCATTATGCTAAAGCTAGACTATCAGACTTGATGGGTTAGTAGCTGTTGAGCCAAAACCAGGTTGTCGAACTTGTTGGGCTACCAGTTATGGATCCGAAGCTAAGTTGTTGGACTTGTTGGGCTGGTAGCACAAAGAATGATGAATATAATTTTAAAAACTATTATTTGTGCATGCAATGAGTTTGGAACCATCGAGGCGCCAGGTATGGGGTAGTACTGGTTCCAAGGGCAGTTGGATGACCTAGTGAGTATAAGGGAAGCTTGTCGTCTAGTATGTTGAGAGCTTTGAGAGCTTCATACGCATTGAGGCTGAGGTCGGAGGGGGAGAAGTCTCATCCCACATTGTGGACATGAAGTACTATTCGGGTCTGAGGGTCGGACAATTGATGTCCATTCAGACTCATGGTAGAAGTCACGAACTTCTATCATGGTGGTCGATAAAGATGCTTCGATCCACAAGTTGATGCAGTCGGTGTACTGCATTTGTGAATATATGAACATTTTTGTTAAAGGGCATGTGATTGAATACTAAGCAAATGCCGAGCAAGGAGAGTAATTGAAATATTTTTCCAGAGGAAGCTAAACTCAAAAACCTGTGAACAAGAAAGATGCTATGAATTCTTTTGAAAACTCATCCTAATACCCACTCATTGAGTTGTAGGAAGTCACCTCTCCCTTTAAACATTTCAAAAAAATCCTATAATTATGTAACCCTTGCGCCAAGCCTATAAACTCAGGGAATTTATTTTGTTATTTTTAGTTTTGTATTATGTTATTCCAGTGAACAATGACAAAATATATACCTGACTCCTCGCGATCTTGGGAATGGTGACTCTTCCTAGAATAACAGGAGTGGCTGATTGCTCAAGGGGTTCTGACCAAACTGGGTTGGGGCGTGACAGAGGTGGTTTATGGGATAGACCTTGGTTGTAAGCCATGTATTGGCAAGGTGTCAGCTTCCCACTTGCTAAGTTGTGATGTCACATCCCGACCCGGTTCGGTTAGAGCCCTGTGAGCAACCCGCCACCTGTCCTTATATTGTCCGGCCATTTCTACCAAGTTAGGACAAGGAAAGTAAAGGCATCCATTTAACCAGTTTTTCCAAATAAGAGAAATCAAAGCAACTCAAGGGTGAGTTCGTACCATAGTGAGTGACGTCTCCCCACCCATTGTTTTCTTTCCTCACAGCTCGTATACCTCCGTGAAAAGATTAAGGGAGGGGCGAAGGGGGGGGGGGGGGTTCATACTCAGTGAGGGGCTTGCTATCAATGTACTTTAGCCTTTATATTTAAAGTTAAGTCATTAATTTGATTTTGCACATAGTTCAATCATCCTTTATCATCAAAGTGTTTACACATTTGTAGAGCAGTCTTTAACTGCTCCACTTGTGAACTAGAGCGCCTTTACCGTCCACCCTGATAGAAGTCCATGACTTCTACCCAAAGTCTGCATGGGCATCAATTACCAGACCCTCTGACCCAAATAATACTCCGTGTCCACGATGTGAGATGAGACCTCTGCCCCTCCGACCCTAGTCTCAATGTCATGAAGCCCCCACCTCCAGCTTCGACTTGTTGGACAACAAACTTCCCTTATACTCACTAGGTCCTCCAGCAACCCTTGGAACTACCACTACACCATATTGGGCACCTCGATGGTTCTAAACTCATAGCATGCACAATCAATAGTTTTGTTAGTTATGACCGTTATCTTTGGTGCTTCTAGCTCAATGGGCCTAACAACTCGACTTTGGCTTTGTAACCACTAGACCAACAAGTTTGCTGACTCAGCTTTAGCGTAGCGGTTACTAGCCCAACGAGTCTAATAACCCAGCTTAGGCAGAGTATCTAATTCACACAATTATCCATTTTGTGAGAACGTTTCTTAGCATATGAGCTTACTTGTCTATAGGCTTAATCCCGTGCCCATTGGCCTTGGGCCTTCTCGAGCATCTCTAGCACTATTATTGCATGGTTCATGCTCTCTTCAAGATAGTCTCCCAAAATATTTCCTTAACATTGCCAATTTGCCCTCAATTTCTAGAAAATTGCACATAGGTCCTTTGAATTTTGAAAACTTCCAATTTCCCCATAAATTCTTCCCAAAATCGTTCATTTTTATCTCGAGATTTGTTTTTATCAAATTGACCCTCCAATCCTTGTTCCCTAACATGATACTAATAGGTTTCCTCACCTTCCTACGATCTGATCATGCTTTGACTCGTCATTTTTGGACTCAAAATGAGCTCAAACAGAGCTTCACTGGAAAATTGAATGTAGAGGGAAAAAGCTCTAAAAGTTTGCTGGTGGGTATGTCACGGTTAAAGTTCTTGATTTGGGGAGCTTTCTCTCATTGGGGTGGTCCTCCGAGAATCAAGAGTTTCCCCGATTTGTCACTTGGGAGGGGGAATTCCATTCGAGAAGTTTCATCACTTTCTCTCTCTATAATTTAGGCATTCCAACGAGTGGAGGTTGAAAGGACTTACGTGGGCACTTCAAGGAGTCGAAGGTCTGGAAAGACTTGGGGAAGGGTCGGTTCAGCCGCTCGTGGTCAAAGGTAGCCAAAATTGGACTTGGTAGAAGCACACAACTTTGAGTCCTTTGGAGCAACTTCATTGTTTGGGTCCGCCTGCGCTTCTCCGGTGGTCATTCGATCGAGTGGAGGGCGTGGTTGGGTGGAGGACTCTTGCCCAGTTCCAATGGGTCCTCTAGTAGTGTTAGTGGTTGAGAATTGGCCCGACGTTAGAGCTCTGGTTCACGCCTCATCGAAAACTTGCACACCTCCTCTTCTTCGCCCGATTGCTAGATGACCAAAATGAGGGGAGGGGTTATTTATATAGGGAGCTGGACAACTGTCAGGGCTACTGGCTGGTGTAGGACTTGACCCTAGACTCGACCTCCGACGGTCATACTAGAGCTTTTCTTAGGTTGCCAGAGATTGGCCTCCCTTTCTCCCTCATCCACCTTTGTGAGCTGTCATGAGGAAGATGACACTGTGCCACACGTGAGAGCTTCGCACGTGTGGATTTGCCATGTGGTACTCTATGATTGGCTAGCTTCACTAACATGGCTTATTACTTGGCAACTTAGTCAGCCTTTGACTTATTGACCAAACACGTGGCGGCCTCCCATTAGCCTTTTGTTCCAACATGGTTGTTGACTGCGTTGGGTCATCCTTTGACTATGACACGTGGCATCCTCTGATTGACTGGTTTAATTGGCTAAAATCCTCCAACGTGGCTCCACCACATGTCAACCTCTAATTGGTTGGTCATTTCTCTGGTCGAATGCTAATGTGGTGTCCTTGACACGTGTAAACTCCTCATTGGTTGATCCATCTAACTTGGCCTTTCTGACATTGACTACTGACCAATGACACGTGTCGCTCTCCTATTGGCCAGTCGTCACTGAGTGGATTTTCTCCGTTGACCAAGAACACGTGTCGCGCCCTGATTGGTCAGCACTACCAGATGTTGATTATGCACTGGCATGGTGCGTTCTGCCTCATGTCACGTGCTTTTTGGTCGTGCCTATTGATTGGGTGATGACCTGCCAGTGGTCCGTTCACCGGCTAGACCGTTGACCCATCTGGTTTGACCAGGTTCGGTGACCCGAAATCGAAAATCGATCGGTTCATGCCCGATTCGACTGATTTTCTAAAATTTAAAAATTTAAAAATTCTTGTAAATTCATTCTCTATCTAATGGTGGCTTCAATTTCCTAAATTGATATTTTTATGCCACATAGAAAAATAAATCTTTGAACAAGTTCCATATTGTTCATCTCGATTGAGTGCGGTTCAAGTCCGGTTGGGCCTAAACCAATTCGGTTCTCACTCCTACTTTCACCCATGGTTACTTCATATGGTGTTTGGATATTTATGGAACACTTGAGATCTTCCAATTTCCCATTTTGGCCTACATTTATCAGTTCCAATTCGTTCCCATTTCAATTTTCCTTCAAATGTTTTCATTTCCATAACTTGGTTTTCCTATGGTGCGGAGATGGGGCTTATAACTTCTCCCCTCCTTTAAGGAGTTTTGTCGTCAAAACTCTCCACACATTTGACCATGATTAAACTCCCTTTCCCTTGTTCTAGTGTTTGCTTACCCGATTCTTCACACTTCCGGAGCATCCTAGTTATGTATGTTTGAGGGCTTTGGGGTACGATGTACTTTTGTGTCTTACTAGACTTTACGACGTCTAGCCCTTTCCACGTTATTTATTCATGAGCATGATTCCTTTCAAGCTTTCCTTTCTCCTACCTCTTTTTCATAGCAGGGTGTGCGATGTGACTCTCCATATAGGTCCTCAGATCAGTTTGGTATTAGTTGGTGTACGACCCTCATGAGGGTAGTGAAATCTCTAGGGCCTACCGTTTGCTTACTTTCCTCATCACATCCCATCTTCCCAGATGGCCACCTATCCTAGTGCTGCTCTTGTCCAATCATGCTTAACTTCAGAGTTTTGATGGGATTCGGTGCATTCGTGCTTGTACGATCACACCTGTCTAACTAAGGTTATGTCTTTTGGCGTTGGCCTTAGACCAAGGACTAATGAATCATTCTTTATAACTACGATGACTCCTTGCTTTCAACTCCATCCCATGGGATGTTATCCAAGCGTCCTCATTCTGAGCCAATCCAGTTCCTACTAGACTCATGGGGCATTTCGTTATCCTTACATTTCCTGTTACCTCGCTCTGAGCATGCCCCTACCTTGTCTCACAATTTAAAATTTCTCGATGAGCGCCTACTTGCTCGGACTGGTCCATTGATTGCACACAATTCTTAACTTCTTCCCTATTGCATTGGGCCTTCCCTCAGGCTGTCGAAGTCATTTACCTTCATTTTGTTTGTTACTTCCTAGTACCATGGGACACTCCAATAGTCCAAATGCTTGGCTCATGTGTTGGGCCCTACGGTTGTTTTATCCCACCAACTCATCTTCACGTGTTTGTCCCTTACTTGCCATCGTCCCAAGACAGTCCAATTCGTAGTCCCTCCTATCTCATATTCGATATTGACCAACCTTTCTCACTTCTTCACTTATGTTTTAACATTGGGGCTCTCATGAGGGTTCGTTCATTACTGCCTGGTCTACACTACTCTCCTTGCCCCTGTCCTCTTTGAGTTATTTCTTTTCTCTTTGACCATCCCTGACCACTGCACCATGAAAACCCATCCGACTTCCTTGGGCGATGCCCACTCTACCTTCATCCTTGTACAATGGCTTTGGGCTGTTTTCTTTCATGTCCTTTCGACCTTGATTCATTTCTTGCCACTGTTTAGCGCAAGTACAATCCTCAATACCTCTCTTTCCTTCCTTAATATATCATTCGATCCCCCCGGAGAATTTACCAGTTCCTTATCATTTCCCCCGGTCATGTTCATCCATATTCTTGCTTTCCTTATCCTCTACTTTCCAAGGTGGATTTTTCTATGCCCCCCTTCACATTCTGTCACATGTCTTTTGTTCGGAGGCTGCATTTTCTTTTGAGGGCATTCCTCCCTAAACATCAACATGACACGTACCCACTAAGAGTAGAATTGTCCTTTCACTCACATGCCCTTTATGTAAACCTCGTCCCTTGAAGATAAGGAAATCGAGGCAAGAACCGTTCAACTCAAGAGAGAAAACCAAACCGGTTCACAGACCCCAACCATTAGAGAACGAGTAAAATGAGAAATTAACACATCCCAAGTGACCCAAATAATCATAAAAACCATGGAAAGGGACTTTAGGACAATTTGGGAGAGAAAACCAAACCAGTTTAGGTGAATCGGATCTGAACTGGATTGAATCGGTTTGGACCGGTTTCAACCATCATTGAACCAGATTATCACACCCCGACCCTATTTGGTCGGATCCCCATGATCAACCTGCCACTTTCCTGGTTTATTAAAGGATTTCCCCTTATTATAGACCGTAAAGAGTAAGGCTTCCTTTAAACATGCACATTTTCCAAGAATAGCATAAACAAAACTACATAATAATTTAGATTTGTCATACCTGTATCACATGCGTCTTAGTTGATGGTCTTTAAGGGTAGTCTTTCCGAAATCTCCTGAAAGGGATATAAGGAGGGCGTGAGTACGAATACTTAGTGAATGAGTTTTCAAAAGTTTAGACTTTTAAGAAAACATTTATTATTGGAGTGTGCCAGACTCCTTTCATTTCAAAAATCATTTCATTCAAATTCTCGTATTTATCACCATTTCTTTTTAACCACGGTGTGTCATCACCCAACACACATCCTTCATCATGAAGGTTACACACATTCGTAGGTCAGCACGACCACTGAACCCACTTGTGGGTTCGGAGCGACTTTACCGACCACCCAAATAGAAGTACGTCCACTTCTACCCTGAGAATGAGTGGATGTTTGTGACATCCGACCCTCGTTCCCAGAATAAAATCTTTGTGTCCGTTATGAGGACAAAGACCTTATCCCATCCCTACCCCGGTCTCATGTGCTTGGCGCTATTGCAAATTTCTCATAGACACCTGGAACGACGAACTGCCCTTATACTCACCGGGTCATCCAAGACCCTTAGGATGCATCACTACCCCTCATGGGCGTCTCGATGATCCTGTACTCATAGTGCATGCACAATCAATATTTTATCATTATGCCACATAATCTATTGTGCCACTGGTCCAACGGCCCTGACTCTCAACTCAACCCGCAGTTGTATGTCTTGATTGGTCCATCGACCTGTCATGTCGTACTACCGCTAGTTGACTGAGCATGTCGGTCCTATCTTGATACCATGGCCAAACAATTCACTTATTAAGTTTTATGGCACATATATCATGTTCGTTTTCGAGCTCCTGCTCGTGCCAACTGGCCTTGGGCCTATTGTACGAGATTTTCAAAGTTGGGCATTTAGCCTCGAAGTTCCAAAACCAAGGCCCTTGGCCTATCAGAGCTATTCGAGCTCCCGTAAAAAAGTTCTCCCAAATTGTTTAAGCATTGGCACACAATTAAGGGAGAGCACTTCTGACAAAACATATGTTTTCTCTATCCATTATACCGCTCGGGTATAAGGAAACCTCCGTTCATAACCGATGAACAGGTTTTTAACTTCCTTTGAAGAAGTCTCATCATACCAATCGGGTATGATCTACTTACAATCGGTAAGTAGTTTTTTAGCATGATTTTCACATCACTTCCTCTAAGTTGTGATGTTTAAAATACCACTTAATAGTGGGTTTTCATTCCGAGGTACTTATCATCCCAACCAGATATGATAAAAAATTCCTACTCACCCATTAACACAGTGGATTCCACTATACCGATTCTTTGTATTCACACGAGCTCGTCCATGCTGGCGTTCTCGGTACTGCGCGTTCCTACATGATATGAACATCCTTGTTCATTATTACTCGACATAATAGCCTTCATTCATTTCAAATGAATGAGAAAACCCAAACTTTTTAGCTATTTGCAATTAGGTCTCTAAAGTTATTTCTCTTTAACTTTAAGTCCCAAATATCGGTTTTTCTTCAAATTAAGTCTTAGAACTTTTAAAATTTATCTTGGGACCTCAATTTATTCAATTTCACCAAAAAGGGGTTTAATTTCCCAAAATTCCAATTTGGTCCCTTATCTTTTACAAAATTACCATTTTGCCCTTCCTTCCCAAAAATGGGAAGGCTTGGTTTGACCTGAGGAGGGCTCAAAATGGCCAATTTCAACTCGGCCGAAACAGGGCAGCTTCGGCCCGCTGGAGTTGCTTCATTGTTTCATCACGCCAGCGTTTCTCCGACGACCCTCGGAGCAAACGAAGACTACATACGTGTAGCTGACTTGTCCTCGATTCTAAAGAACCCTACCTCGCCTTGTTTGGCTCAGAAAAGACCCCATATCGAAGCTCTGGTTCGAGCTTCACCAGAAAATGGAGCAGTTGAGAGAGAATGGAGAAGATGAATGGGGAGGGGCTCTTTATATAGGGAGCTCGGGGATTCGTTAGCCGTCCGTTTGGTATCTTTATGACAGGCATTGAAGACCTGAAACGTATGAACAAAAACATTTCTTTCTCGTCGGCACTACTTCAATTTTCCGGCGAGTGAACTGTGCTGTCATCTTGAGGAAGAAGATGACACTGTTCCGAACCGGACCCGACCGGTCTGAACCACGTAGCTTAAACTGACCGGTTCACCACCCATTTGACCGAGTTTTTCAAATCTAAAAATTTCTAAATTTATCTAAATTCATTCTCTATCCAATGTGGCCTCAAATCTCCAATTTGAATTATTTAAGCACCTAGAAAGATGAATTTAGGATTCAGTTCAATAGTGGTTCAAACCGGTCCAAACTGATTCGGATTCGGTTCACCTGAACTGGTTTGGTTTTCATCCCCAATTCCCTCACAAGTCCATTTACATGTCTTTTCTGACTCCTTGAGTCACTTAGGCTCCATAAAATTCATGGTTTACTATTTCTTTATCGATTCTAGTTCATAAACCAGCTTGGTCCGTAAACCGGTTCAATCCGGTTCGGGTCCGGTTCACCCAAATCGATCTAGTTTTTCTCTCCCACTTTATTCTAAGGTTCCTTCCCAAGGTTTGTAAATTTCTTTGGGGCACAAGGTAGTTGAATTTCTCTGATTTTCTTGTTCTTTTTCAGTTCCTGTTCATGAACCGACTCAGTTCATAAACCAGTTCAATATAGTTGGATTCGGTTCATCTAAACTGGTCTGGTATTTCTCTTCCAATTCATCCTAAGGTTCTTTTCCATGGTATTATGAATCCTTTGGATCACCTGGGAGTTGTAAATTCCCAAATTGTCCGTTCACAAATGATCGGGTCTGTGAACCGATTCGGTTTTCTCACTTGGTTTGACCAGTTCTTTTCCCAATTTTCCTTAGCTCAAAAGGGCGGGGTTTACAACTCTCCCCTCCTTTTAGGAGTTTTGCCCCCAAAACTTAATTATCAGCCTTGTAAGAGGAATCATTTTCTTTGATGCCCCTTTGGTGTTTGCTTATCATGCAAACCCTTCTCTTGTCCTTCTAATTAGCCCTTTTTACAACCTTCACTTAAGGAATTCCATTTCTTTTATATTATTTACTCCTTCCATGGAGTCTATTATAACTAGACATACCTTATTTCAGGGTATATTATTAGATTCATATTTTTCTTTGCTTAGATCACATTCTTCCCTTGTAGGTTATGTACTAAAAAATCAGGAATTCCAAGATACCTAACCATACTTGTGTCTAGTTAACCCCCTGGTCATTAAAACCTTTAGCTCGATGTTCTTTCAAGCGTTACGTACTTGTTTCCACGGTTTTCTTTATTATCACTTTTCGTCCTATTTTAAACCTTCCTCCATTCGTTGTCTATTATAACTTCCATCCAAATTGTTATATTTGACCTTATCATGCTTATTAGCCGACCCTTCCTTACTTTGAGTCATATTCTCCTCGGGTTATTGGGCTTACATGCCCTTGCAGCATGCCATTTTTTTAGGACCTGTCTCTATCCATTTGATTTCTAGAACATCTCCTGGTGTGTCTCTCTTAGCTTTTAGACCTTTCAGGGATCGTATAACTTCATCCCTCTTTTCTTTTGATAGCATTCCTCAACTATCCTTTTTACCATTATCATCTCCTCCATCATGCCTTTGAAGTTATGTCTCACATAACCACATGGATTCCTCTTACCTACTCATCTTTCCCCAACTTCTTTATTAGATCTTTTCGGTTCCCATTTATTGGGTTTTCCAATACAATACCGACAAGCTGGGATTCATCCTTTCTTAGGCCCATCCTCGTTCCCAATGACATCCTTTACTCAAAGATTTTACTTTGGCCTTAATCCACTCTTATTGTTCGAAATCATTTCACAATTCTTTATACTGAGTTGATTCCTTTCGGTCTACATGTCGATTTGCTTGGTTTGGGGAGTTTCCCTTTTTATGGTTTCATTCTCTACTATTTCCTTCAAAGTAGAGACTTTCACCTTAGGAGTTACATGTTCCACCTTCTTACCATTTCTTGAAGGTTTCCTTTCTTCATCTCCTTACACCCTTTCTATATTGGGGTATTTGCTCATTTTCAATCCTCCCTTGTCTTAAATTTTTCATTCCATCCCTTATTCCTTATTTGAGTAGATTCCGATTATTGGTCTTATTTCGTGTACCCCACCTTATGCCCAGCCATCCACTCTTTAGGCTCTATTATGCGAGTGTGGACCACAATCCATCTTAATATTAGTGGTTGTCCCCCCTTAACCACTTCTTATTTAGGGAGCTTACTTTCACAAGATTTCTCGAACATTCTTTCCTTTATTTTCTTATTATGGGTAGTCTTCCCATTCTTACTTGTTACGACATCTATTGATGCTATCTTTCGACCTACTTGTTCCTTGGGTTTAACTTACTCCTAGTATGTTTCCCTTGGTTCTTTCACCTCACCATGCACTTCATTTGCAAGTTCGCCTCCTTGCCTCTCGTCAACTGGTTCCATTTCTTCTTTATCAGGTCTTGTATAATTTCTCAAGGTTTCTTTATTTGGGAGGATTCTTACCCCTTTCTCCCGTAATTTCTTTTTCATTCATCTTGAAGTCACCTTACTTTAAATGACGTCCCTTGATGCTATTCTTTCATGTTTACCTTTACTCTTGAGATCCTATGGGTACGTCTTTCATACTCCATCCTCATTATCACTCGTACCCCATTACATGTCTATATCTTCCTTAGGGAGAGCTCACATCCACCTAGTGTCAAAATCACTTGATCATCCTTCGAGAGGCTCACTTAACCATTTCATGGCCTTTTGATAGTAAATCTGATCTTGGTCATTGATTTCTTTAAGGATTTCCTTTCTTCATTTTTTTTCAACATTTTAGCCTTTTCACTTCTCCCTTCTTTGTTATGGTTTAAATCCATGGTTCTCTCGAATACTAGTTCTTTAATTGTCTTTTTCTCTCTATTTTTCTGGTCCAATTGTCTGGGCAGCTATATCACTCGTCCTTCATGCCCATCCTATTGTCCTTTATAGAGTATAGTCTTTACTACATCTCTGCCTTTCTTAGGGTTTTGTTTATTCTCTTTGGCCATCCCTTTATTACTCGTTTCTTCTTTCTACTTGGTTCTCCTGAAATTATTGTTTGGTTCTCCAGCTTTCTCTAAACAAGTCACACTAGGTCATCACGATACTTCCTTCCTTTTGAAACATTTCATAATTAAGGGTTGGTTCCTTGCATTCCACATTAGGTCCATCCGCCCATCTATAATTTCCTCAAGGCTAGTTAGTTGTATGCATCCCTCCAAAGTTTACTTTCATAATGTATTTCCTTATGGAGCGTTCAAATCTTCATTGTTTAAAGATTTCTTGACAATTGTGTGAGAGACTTGCCTATTCTTTTCTTGACTTGAGTTTAGTCGTTAATTTGACCTTTGGTCCTATTAGGGATTTCTTTCATCCTTCTTTGACAGAGTATTTGACCTTTTCACCCCTCTCTTCATTGTTGGAACTCAAATTATGGCTTTCCTGTGTATTGGTTCGTTAACTGCCTCGTCTCCACCATTCCTTTGGTCTAAGTTTCTTAGGGCAGTCGTTTTCTCGAGTCCTCCTGTTCTTAATGTCTATCTCACTAACCTTTTAGGTTGTAGTCCTTTCTACCTCTTGGTCTTCCTTAGGGTGTCATTTATTTCCTCTGACTATCTTGTTTTTATGGTTTGCTTACTCCTGCTATGTTGGTCAGAGACTTCAATTTTTGACTTCTCTGCTTTTTTTTTTCAAAAAAGGTTGTACTTTAAAATTATATCACTTTTCCAAAGCAGATTAGTCTTGGCCTTTGATACTTCCTTCCTTCAAGTAGTTTCTAATGAGGGGTGGGCTCCTTGCACTCCACGTTATGCCCATCTGCCAACCAATGATTCCTTCAAGGCACTTGGTTATATGCATCCCTCTAGAGAGTTCCCTTTCACAGCGTATTCCTTCTCTTCTTCACTCTCACTGTGTCATTCCCTAGAGTTCCAGGGGATGTTTTTCTATATTTGCCCCTTATGAGAGGGTTCTAAACATGCTTCCCATGCACCTTATCCCTATTCATGAGGTATCCTTCTCGGTTTGACCTTCTTAAGAAGTTTTTGCATTCCCTCATCATTTCTTGACCTCTTTGTGAATCGTTTACATAACCTGCTCCATGGTATCGGTCTCCAATCCTTCACGTCTTTCGTGACCTTTGAGGAGGTATTGCCCTGAATCTATGAGGTGTGGAACACTCCTTCTTTCCTTGCACCTATAATAGTTCATCTTGGTACTTTTCCTTTAGTAGGGTTGGGTAGCTCTTCAAGTAATGTCCCATTGTTATTCCCTTACATGGATTGTTGTGGTTCCTTCTTTCCTTTGAGTGGGGCTTTTCTAGGGTTACTAGTGATTTGGTGCTTTACTGTTCTTGAGTCTGATCACTTTGACAGTTTTCTTGCTGAATCTGCTTTGCTAAAGGGTCATGGTAAGAGTCCTCCCTAGTTTCTTAATTCCCTGATTGATCTTCCATAACCGAGATGTGACTTTTCCTTAGTTTGTAGGATAGTGTGGGTTTGTTTTATTTTCCTTAGGCCATATTCCCAACAAGATCGCATCATTAGGAGATAGAGATTTGAGAATTTGAGTATTTTATTAACAGAGGTATACAAAAGAATAGGCTTTCAGCCCTATTACAAGAAATGGTCACAAAATAACTAAGGAGTTATGGAATTCTTGATAAACATCCTACTTCATACTTAGAGTTGTGCCATCGATAGGTCCTAGCACCATTCTCCAGGATAATTTCCCATTTGGTCTTTCTAGATTCCTGCCAGGTCTCGAGCATTTGGAAAGCTTCTAGTGTTGTCTTTCTACGAAAATAGGGTATTAAGTAAAGCCATTCCAAGTTTTCTTGGTTCCTCTCCTGGGAGCCATCTGAAAATTTTTGGATAAATCCTATTAGTTACTATATTTTCTAGTCTTGATTATGTATTCGAGGAAACATGCTCTAATACCAATCTAGTTGTCATGCTCCGACCCTATTTGGTCAGATCCCCGTGGTCAACCCACCACTCTCCCAGTTTATTAAAGGGTTTCCCCTTATTATAGACCGTAAAGAGTAAGGTATCCTTTAAACCTGCACCTTTTCCAGGAATAACATAAACAAAACTGCATAATAATTTAGATTTATCATACTTGTATCATAGACGTTTTAGTTGATGGTCTTTAAGGGTAGCCTTTCTGAAATCTCCTGAAAGGGATATAAGGGAGGGGGTGAGTACAACTACTCAGTGAATGGGTTTTCAAAAGTTTAGACTTTTAAGAAAACATTTATTATTAGAGTGTGCCAGACTCATTTCTTTTCAAAAATCATTTTATTCAAATTCTTGTATTTATCACTATTTCTTTTTAACCACAGTGTGTCATAACCCAACACACACTCTTCATCATGAAGGTTACACACATTCATAGGTCAACACGACCATTGAACCCACTTGTGGCTTCAGAGCAACTTTACCAGCCACCCAGATAGAAGTACGTCCACTTCTACCCTGAGAATGAGTGGATGTTTGTGACATCCGACCCTCATTCCTGGAATAAAATCTTTGTGCCGGTTATGAGGAGAAAGGCCTCATCTCGTCCCTATCCCGGTCTCATGCGCTTGGCGCTACTGCAAATTTTGCACAGACACCTGGAACGACGATCTGCCCTTATACTCACTGGGTCGTCCAGGATCCTTAGGACGCATCACTACCCCTCTTGGGGGTCTCGATGATCTCGTACTCATAGTGCATGCACAATCAATATTTTCTCATTATGCCATATAATCTATGGTGCCACTAGTTCAACAACCCCGACTCTCAATTCAACCCGTAGTTATTTGTCTTTACTGGTCCGTCGACCTGTCATGTCGCACTGCCATGAAGTGCAATTAGGTCCCTAAAGTTATTCGGCTGAAATAGGGCAGCTACGGCCCGCCAGAGCTGCTTCACTATTTCATCACGCCGGCGTTTCTCTGACAACCCTTGGAACAAACGGAGACTACAGGTGTGTAGCTGTCTTCTCCCTAGTTCTAAAGAACCTGACCTCGACTTGTTTGGCTCAGAAAAGACCCCATATCGGAGCTCTAGTTTGAGCTTTATCAAAAAATGGAGCAGTTTAGAGAGAATGAAGTTTTTAGGTGTGGAGACGATGAATGGGGAGGGGCTCTTTATATAGGGAGCTCGAGGATTCGTTGGCCGTCCGTTTGCACCTTTGTGACAAGCATTGAAGACCTGAAACGTACCGAATGGAAACATTTCTTTCTCACCGGCATTGCTTCGATTTTCCGGCCAGTGAATAGTGATGTCATCCTAAAGAAGAAGATGACACTATTTCTAACCGGACAGGACCGGTCCAAACCGGATGCAAAGCTTAAACCAGCCGGTTCACCCCCCAGTCGACCGAGTTTTTCAAATCTAAAAATTTCTAAATTCATTCTCTATCCAATGGTGGCCTCAAATCTCCAATTTAAATTATTTAAGCCACCCAGAAAAATGAATTTATGATTCGGTTCAATAGTGGTTCAAACCGGTCCAAACCTGTTCGGATCTGGTTCAACTGAACCGGTTTGGTTTTCATCCCCAATTCCCTCACAAGTTCATTTCCATGTCTTTTGTGACTCCTTGAGTCACTTAGGGTCCATAAAATTCCTGGTTTACCATCTCTTTATCGATTCCGGTTCATAAATCGGCTTGATCATTAAACCAGTTCAATCCGGTTTGGGTCCGGTTCACCTGAACCGATCTAGTTTTTCTCTCCCACTTTGTTCTAAGATTCCTTCCCAAGGTTTATAAATTTCTTTGGGGCACAAGGGAGTTGAATTTCTCTGATTTGCCCGTTCTCTATCGATTCCGGTTCATGAACCGACACGGTTCATAAGCCGGTTCAATCTAGTTGGATTCGATTCATCTAAACTGGTCTTGTATTTCTCTTCCAATTCATCCTAAGGTTCTTTTCCGTGGTATTATGAACCCTTTGGATCATCCAGGAGTTGTAAATTCCCAAATTGCCTGTTCACAAATGATCGGGTTTGTGAACTGGTTTGGTTTTCTCACTTGGTTTGACCTGTTCTTTTCCCGATTTTCCTTAGCTCAAAAGGGCGGGGTTTACACAAATGTTAAATTCAATTTTCTAGATGTCTTAAAATATTCAATTGGGAGAATTGAAGCCCCCATTGGATAAAAAATGAATTTAGATGAATTAAGAAATTTTTAATTTTAAAAAACTTGGTCGAATCGGGTATGAACTAACCAGTTTAAGCATTAAACCTGGTTCAGACCGGTCCGGTCCTGTTCGGAATAGTGTCATCTTCTTCATTGAGATGACAACATTGTTCACTCGCTAGAAAAATGAACAGCGTTGGTGGAAAGAAAACGTTTCCATTTAGGATGTTTCAGGCCATCAATGAGCACCATTAAGGTGCCAAACGGACGGTCGGAGAGTGTCCGAGCTCCCTATATAAAGAGCTACTTCCATTCATTCACCTCACACCTAGAAACCCCACTCTCCCTCAACTACTCAGTTTTTCGATGAAGCTCGAATGAGAGCTTTGACATAGGAGTTTTTCCAAGCCAAAGAAAGCGAGGTCGGGTTCTTTAGGCTCCGGGAGAAGTCAGCTACCCGACGATGGTCACCATTCGATTCGAGAATCAATGGAGAAGTGCTAGTGTAATCAAATAGTGAAGCAGCTCCGGTGGACCGAAGCTGCTCTTTTTTCTGTTGAGCTGAAAATGGCCAAATTGAGCCCTCCTCAGGCCAAACCAAGCTCTCCCAACACACCCTCAGCCCTCATACGATCGAATTAGAGCGGAAAGGTAAGCCAATTTGGCCCCCTCTATAATTTCCGATTAGTGTTAGAGAATGAAACGGTAAAATTTCACTGACCAAATTCTCACTCAAATGAACATGAATTCTTGTAATTCGTGATCCTAGGAGGAACCTTAGGATGAGAGCCATCTGCCCTGATTGAAAGCTTGGATCGCTGAATCTCCGACGGTAAGCTTTTGAAGCTTTCTCTCTTTATACCCAGTTTTTCGATAAAGCTCCGTTTGAGCTCATTCCAACCTCAATTCATGTGATTCAAAGTTCAATTGAATCATATGGATGTGTAGAAACTTAATTTTACCATCAATTTTAACAATTAACCTCGATTGAATGGTCAATTTGATAAAATCAAATTTGGCCAGTTTGAAAGGGGGAAATTGAGAGAAAATTTTGGGGGAAATTAGGGATTTCGTAAAATTGAGGGGCCAAAGTACAATTTACCAAAATTGAGGGCCAATTGGCAATGAAAAAGATACTGGAGAACCAATTGGTCAATTTTTGAAAAGAATTAGTGTCAAATTGCCATTTTTAAAAAGTAGGGGCAAAATGGTAAATTTTGAAAAGTTGGGGACCAAATTGGAAATTTGGGAAACTTGAACCCCTTAAGTGATTTTGAGTAAATTGAGGAACTAAAGTGAATTTTATAAAGTTTTGGGACTCAATTTGGGGAAAAGTTTTCATTAGAGACCTAAAGTAAAAAAAGAACTTTAGGGACCTAAATGTAAATAACTAAAAAGTTTGGGCATTTTGTTCATACATGAGGAATAAAGGCTATTATGCCAAATATTAATAAACAAGAAAGTCCAAATCGTGAAGGAACATGAAGGACACGAACGCCGGAAGCAAAAAGCCGATTAAGAGGAAATACGCCGCAAATCTTGGGTGAGTGGGATTATTCACATCATACATGGTTGGGATGATGAGCATCTCGGAAAGGAAAAACCACTTCTATGTGGAATTTTATCATCACGCCTAGTTGGAGTGATGTGAGAACTACGCAGAAAAACTATTTATTGATTGTAAGTAGATCATACCCGGTAGGTATGATGAACTTTCTAGAAGTAAGTAGAAAACCAACTTATCAATTGTAAGCGGAGATGTCATCACACCCAATTGTTGTGACGGACAAGTTGAAAAGTTATTTTGTTAGAAGTGTTCTCTCCTGACTATGTGCCAATGTTTAAAACTTTTGGGAGACCTTATTGACGAGTGCTCAAATAGGCTAGATGCCTCACTTTTGGAACTTGTCGGTGAAAATGCCCGATTTTTGGAAACTCACTTACAATGGGCCCACAGCCAGTTGGCATGAGTAGGAGCTCATAAACAAACATGATGATAAGCCATGAAAATGCTTAATGAATGATTATGTGATTTGGCCATGGTACCAAGACAGGACCGACAGATTCGATGGACTGGCTGTAGTGTGACAGGACCAGGTCGACAGATAAATGGTTGCATGTCGAGTTGAGGGTTAGAGCCGTTGGACTAGTGGCACCAAAGATAAATGGCTTTATGGAAAACTTTTTTTGTGCATGCACTTGAGGTTTGGGACCATCAAGACACCCAAGAGGGGCAGTGATGCGTCCTAGGGGCTATTGGACAATATGGTGGAGATAAAGGCAATTTTTCATGCCAGCAGTTAGGGAAGCTCAACGTAGTTTCATGCATATGAGACCGGGGTGGGATTGGGATGAGGTCTCTATCCTCATACGAACATGGAGTTGATTTTGGGTTTGAGGGTCGGATGTCACGAACATCCACTCATTGACAGGGTAGAAGTGGATGGACTTCTATCTTGGTGGCCGGTAAAGTCGCTTTGACACCATAAGTTGGTGCAGTTGACGGGATGCCCTACGAATGTGTGATCCCTTCATGATGAAGGATGTGTGTTGTTTGTTAAACACACTGATTGTGGATAATGAGGAAAGTGTTTGAAAACTGAAATTTGAGGAAGGATTAATCTTAAAGGAAATAAGGAGTCTAACACACTCCAATTAAAAACTATTTTTTTTATAAGAACTCTTCTTCAAACACCCATTCACTGAGTTATAGAAACTCATCCACCTTTCTATCCCTTTTTAGTAATTGAGAAAATGTCTAGAGATAACACTAGGATCTACCCTCTATTAGGTATGCTTAAAAGTCTTTTTCTTTTTAAGCTTGCATTTTTATTGATATATGTTATTCAAGGGAACATGGTTGAAATTTCACTTGACTCCTCTTGATTTAAGGAAGGGGGAAACCCCTCTTAAACCAAGGGAGTAGTGGGTTGATCATGGGAATCCGACCAAACTGGGTTGGGGCGTGACACTTTATGTACCCAAAATCCTGCTCTGTTCGCATCCTCCTTAGGGTCCTACCTTTGGCCTGCGTTGCGTCCCTCGATCCCCTTAAATGTCTATGTCCCGAGCAGTTGGTTGGCTACCTCACTTCGATCTTGCTATTGTCACCTTGGACGGAGATTGAGTTCTTACCTTTGGCATTCTTTACCTTTTTTATTATGCTTCCCTTCTCTTCGATCTCACTATCGTCCCTTTCGCATTCTTAACCTTTTCATACTCAGTGAGGGGCTAGCTATCAACGTAATTTAGCCTTTATATTTGAAATTAAGCCATTAGTGTGATTTCACACATAGTTCAATCGCCCTTAATCATCAAATGAGTTTAGGCTTTTATGCCAAACTAAAATTTATAAGGCTGTCCAAATTGTATAGGGACAAATGTTATCAGAATGCAAGTAAGATAAAGCTCGTGTCAACTTGGAAAACTAATAGATGACGAATACGTCACGATTATCAGGTGAGTGGGCTTATTTACATCATACGCAGTTGGGATGGTGAGCACTTTAGAAATGAAAAACCACTTGTAAGTGGCATTTTGACATCATACCCGATTCGGGTTATGGGTGAACAAAGCTAAACCTACTTACCAGTTGTAAGTAGAAGAAATCATACCCGGTTTTATTATGATAGTCTTCCCTAAAGGAAGGTGAAACTCGCTTGTCGGTTTTAAGCAAAGATATCATCACACTCGGTTGGTGGGATGAAGTGAAAATTATATTTTGTCTGAAGTGTTCTCTCCTGACTATTTGACAATACTTAAACTCTTTGGGAGACCTTCTTTACGTGAGCTAGAATAACTAAGATAGGCTAGAGGTCTCAATTTTTGAACTTGTGGAGCTAAATGCCTGGTTTTGGAAAATCACGTGCAGTGGGCCCAAGGCCAGTGGACACGAGTAGGAGCTCATAAACAAACTTGAATTGAGAAAGCCATTAAAACTCTAATGAAATTGATGTGTGATTTCGCCATGGTACCAAGTCAGGACTGACAGTACTCGATGGACTGGCGGCAATGTGTCAGGGCCAGGTTGATGGACCGGCCTAGACAAACAGCTGCATGTCGGGTTGAGGATCAGAGTTGTTGGACCAGTGGCACCAAAGATAAATGGCTATGTGAAAACTATTGTTTTGTGCATGCACTTGAGGTACATGACCATCAAGATGCCCAAGAGGGGTAGTGATGCGTCCTAGGGGCCATTGGACGACATGGTGAAGATAAGGGCAATTTGTCGTGTTAGTAGTCGGGAAGCTCGACGTAGCTTCTTGTGCATGAAACTGGAATGGTGTTAGGATGTGGTCTTTGTCCTCATACGAACACATAGTTGCTTTCAGGTTTGGAGGTCAAATGTCGAGAACATCCACTCAGACCTAGGGTAGAAGTGGATGAGCTTCTATCTTTGTGGCCGGTAAAGACGCTCCAATCCACAAGTGGGTGCAGTGGATGGGCTACACCTGCGAATGTGTTTTCCCTTCCTGATGAAGGGTTTGTGTTATTTGCTAAACACACCAGATGGTAAATGGAAAGAGGTTTTGAAAAACCTAAATTTGAGAAAAAAATCATTCTTAAAGGAGATAGAGATTTTGGTATACTTTGATCAAAGTTGTTTTTATGAAAACTCACTCCCAACACCCGTTCACTAAGTTGTAGAACTCATCCCTCCCTTTACCCCTTTTCAGGTAAAAAAGGGAAACCAACCTTAAATAACTTTCTGTAACCGAACCTTAAGACAAGTATGTAAAATTTAATATATTCAGTTTTGTATAATGCTATTCTAGGAAAAACAAGAAAAAAGATGCCTTACTCCTTGCGGTTTAGAAAAGGGTGAAACTCTTCATAATCCAAAGGGAGCGGCAAGTTGTTCACGAGGATCCAACCAAACCGGGTTGGGGCGTGACAACTTGAGTAGTATTAGAGCCTATTTCCTCGAATACATTATCAAAACTATATAACATTGTAACTAAGAGAAAGTTTTAAATTTTTTTTCAGATGGCTCCGAAGAGAGGAACCAAGAAAACTAGGGCTGACATCACTAACACAACCTAACAATCTATCCTCGTAGGAAGACAACCCTAGAAGCTCCCCAATGCTTGAGGCATAGTAGAAGTCCCAAAGGACTAAATGGGGAAGTATTCGGTACCACCAAGGAGTATGGTGCCAGGATATGTTAGGGTCACAACCCTGAGTACGAAGGGAGCCAAACCTGAAGCCAGAAATGCCAACAACGGTGTATAACCTTACCTAGGGGGATGCTTATCAAGAACCCCATAGCCCCCTATCTATTTTGTGAGCACTTTTTGTAATAGGGCTAAAACCCCAATATATTGTACTCCTCTATTAATGAAGTACTCCAAATTCCTAAAACTCTGTCTCTCAAATGATGCGATCTTGCTAGGAAGATGGCCCCAAGAAAAGTAGCCAAACAAACCTGTGGTACCATAGAAACTAGGGAAAATCCCACCCTAGTTAAGGAAATTGAATTTGGGAATCAATAAATCTAAGAGGACTCTTGGAGTGATCATTTGACAAAGAAGATTCAACACGAAATCTCTTTGGGTATTCAGGCTCATTGATGGTGAAGCATTGAACCACCAACAATCCCCTAGAAAGACCCTTCAATGCTCGAAGTAAAGGAGGAACCACATCAATCCACACAAGGAAATTACTTGTTATAAGTACGGATGATAGGGAAACCATGTTAAGAAGTGCTCAACCCTATTAAGGACAAGTACTAAGATAACCTGTTATAGGTATAGAGGAGTAGGACAGGTAATAAAGGATTGTCTCACACCCCATGGACTGAGGGCAATACCTTCTAAGAACCACGTCAACTACTGAAATCCAAAGTCACGGAAGATAGGAAGGACCAGAGACAAGAACCATGGATCATGTTAAGTAAGCTATTCATAAGAAGGAAAAGCCTTCAAGGAGTGTTAGGGAGGTTGAACATGAAAATCCTAGGACAGAAGTCCCTAAGATAAAGAATAAAGAGAGGAAGTGAGACCATAAGAAGGAAATTTCCAAGCTATGGAATTGACAAGTGGATTATAAGTGGCTTAACTCAAAATAAGGAACCTCAAAAAGAGGCATAAGTGGTTAAGGATGTCTTGGGATGGCAAGTATAATCTATTTTGGAAAAAGGTAAAGAAGCCAAATAGGAATTTCGGACCAACATAACGGAAGGAAGCAAATCGTAAAAACAAGATAGTTGAGGAGAATAAACAATGCCTTAATAAGGTCCGAGAAGTAGTAAGGACTACACCCTAAAAAGGGCAATAGGATGGACAAGAAGACTGAGGAGACAACAACCTTAAGATAATTAGACAAGGAGAATAGTAGGGATGAGGTAGTTGACGAACTAACCCTCGTGAAGGTCATAGATTTAAGCTTCGATAAAGAAGGGAGAGGTGGAAGGGCAACACATTTGGAAAATAAGGATGCAGGAAATCCTTAAAGAGATCAATGGCCAAGACCGAACTAATGACCGAACTCAAAGCCAGGAGAAGGTTAAGTAAGCCTTTCGTAGGATGATTAAGAGATCTTGAAAATAAAGAGGATTTGAGCTCTTCTTAAAAGAAATAGACGTGTACTGGGGTACCAATATGAATGAGGATAGGGTACAAAGGACGTACCCGCAAGATTCCAAGAGTAAAGGTAAGCATGAAAGGATGGCATCAAAGGATGTCATTTAAAGTTAGGTGCCCTCAAGGGTGAATGAAAAAGGAATTTTGGGAGAAAAGGGTAAGAATCCTCCCAAGGAAGGAAACCCTAGGGAGGGATACATGCCCCAACTAAGAGGTAATGGAACTAGGTGACGAGGGATTAGGAGACAAACTTTCAAATAAAGTACATGTTGAGGTGAAAGGAACAAAGTGAAGCATCATACTAGGAGTACCCAAGGAGTAATTTGAACCCAAGGAACAAGTAAGTAGAAAGATAGCATCAAAAGATGCCGTGACAAGTAAGAATGGGTGGACTACCCATAATAAGAAAATAAAGGAAATAACGTTCAAGAAACCTTGGGGAAGTAGGCCCTCCATTTAAGAAGTGGTTAAGGGGAACAACCACAAATATCAAGACTGGTTGTGGTACACGCTCGCCTATTGGGGCCTAAAGTGTGGACGACTGAGCATAGGGTGGAGTAAACAAAATAAGACCAATAACCGAAAGTCCCTCAGATAAGGAATAAGGGAAGAAATGGAAATTTTAAGACAATGGAGGATTGAAGGCAGGCAAATGCCTAATATAAAAAGGGTGTAAGGAGATAAAGAAAGAAACCTTCACGGAATGGTAAGAGGGTTGAGCATATAGCTCCTAAGGTGAAAGTCTCTACTTTGAAGGATATAGTAGAGAATAAAACCGTAAAAAGGGAACTCTCCAAACCAAGCAATCAACGCATAGACTGAAAGGGATCAACTCGGAATAAAGAATCGTGAATGGTCACGAATGAGTAATAGTTGATTAAGGAAAGGGAAAGTCCTTGAGTAAAGGATGCCACCGGAAATGAGAAAAGACATAAGAAGGGAAGAATACTAATGTGTCGGTAAGTCATTGGAGAACCCAAATGATTGGAAAGAGAAAAAAACAATAAGGATGTTGGGAAAAGACGAGTAGGTAAGGAAAACCAACACTGTTATATTGGATAAATGTAGTTGACGAACACTACTAGATGAAAAGAGGGACAAAGTTATACTATCCCCGAAAGGTTGGAAAGTTGGGAATAGGATCTAGAACATGTCATGCTGTAAGGGATAGGTAAGCCCAACAGTCCTAGGTAAAAATGTGACTCAAGAAAGGAAGAGTCAATTTGTAAACCCCGCCAATTTTGGGATAAGAAAAATAGGGGAAAGATTCGGTCAACCCGGGTGAGGAAATCGAACCGGTTCACGAACCCCAATCGTTAAAGAAAGGGAAAAATGAAGAATTTACAAATCTTGTGTAACCTAAAGAGTCACAAAAGTCATGAGAAAGGACTTTAAGATGAATTGGAAGTGAAAACAAAACTAGTTCAGGTGAATCGAACATGAACTAGATTGAACTGGTTTGAACCACTATTGAACCAATTTCTAAATTCATTTTTCTAGGTGGCTTAGAAAATTCAAATTAGAGAATTGGAGCCACCATTGGATAAAGAATGAATTTAGATGAATTTACAAAATTTTAATTTTATAAAATTCGGTCGAATCGGGCCTGAACCAACCAGTTTAAACATTGAATTCGGTTCGGAAAAGTGCACTCTTCTTCCTTCAGATGGCAGCACTGTTCACTTGCTAGAAAATTGAGCGGCACCGATGAAGATGAAAAGTCTTTGGACATGGAGTTTTAGGCAATGAATGAAAGCCATAAAGGTGCTAATCAGACGACAAAGAAGTCCCCGAGCTTCCTATATAAAGAGCACCTCCCCATTCATCCTCCTCACACTTGAAAACTCCTCTCTCTCCCGATTGCTCCTTTTTTCGGTAAAGCTCGAACCAAAGCTCCAATATTGGGGTTTTTTGAGCCAAAGAAGGCGAGGTCGAGTTCTTTAGATTCAGGGAGAAGTCAGCTACCCGATAGTAGTCTCCATTTGCTCTGAGGATCGCCAAAAAAATGCTAACGTGATCGAACAGTGAGCAGCTCCGGTAGACCGTAGTTGCCATATTTTGGTCAAGCTAAAAATGACCAATTCAAGCCCTTCTCAGAAAAAACCAAGCTATCCCAACACTTCCACAACCCTCATATGACTGAATTAGAGCTGAAAGGTAAGCCAATTTGGCTCCCCTCTATAATTTTCGATCTGTGTTAGAGAGAGAACTGACGAAAATTCACTGACCAAATTCTCCCTCAATTTGACATGAATTGATGTGATTATTGATCCTAGGAGGAACCTCAAGATGAGAGCTATCTGTCCAGATCGAAAGCTTGGACCGCCGCACCCCCGATGATAAGCTTTCAAAGCTTTTTCTCTCTAAGTCTAGTTTTCCGACAAAGCTTTGTTTGTGCTCAATTCGGACCCAAATGATGTGATTTAAAGTTCCAATGAATCATGTGGAAGTTTAGAAACTCAATTTTACCTTTGATTTCAACAATTAAACCTGATTGAATGGTCAATTTGATAAAATCAAATTCGGCCAATTTAAAAGGGGAAATTGGGGGGAGAAATTTGGGAATTTCATAAAATTGAGCTACCAAAGTGCAATTTCCCAAAATTGAGGGCCAATTCTCCATGAAAAGGATTTTGGAGGACCAATTGATCAATTTTTGGAATTATTGGTGTTAAACTTGCCATTTTTGTTAAGTAGGGGCAAAATTGTAATTTTTGAAAAGTTGGTGACCAAATTGGAAATTTGGGAACTTGAACCCCTTTTTGTGATTTTGAATAATTGAGGTCCCAAAGTGAATTTTAGAAGTTTTGGGACTCAATTTGGGGAGAAATTGGCATTAGGGACCTAAAGTTAAAGAAAAAGAACTTTAGGGAACTAAATGCAAAAAATTAAAAGTTTGACATTTCAGTCATTCGAGATGAGTGAAGGTTATTAGGTCAAATGTTAATGAACAAGGATGTTCATATTGTGTAGGAACATTAAGTACCGGGAACGCCAACAAGGATAAGCTCTCGTTAGGTAAAGAGCCGGTTAAGAGGAAAAGTACACAATACTTATCGGGTGAGTGGGAATTTTCACATCATACCCGGTTGGTGTGATGAGTACCTAGGAAATGAAAACCGACTATTATGTGGAATTTTAACATCACATCTGGTTAGGGTGATGTGAGAAAACATACGAAAAAACTAATTATCGGTTGTAAGTAGATCATACCCGGTTGGTATGATAAACTTCCTGGAAGGAAGTAGCAAACTCACTTATTAGTTATGAACGGAGATGTCCTCACACTCGGTTGGTGTGATGGACAGGTGAAAAGTTATTTTTATTAGAAGTACTCTCCCCTGATTGTGTGCCACTACTTAAACATTTTGGGAGACCTTTTTGATGGGAGTTCGAATAGCTTATATAGGCCGGAGGCCTCAGTTTTGGAACTTGAGGGCTAAAATGCCCGATGTACAGTGGGCCCAAGGCCACTTAGCACGAGTAGGAGCTTGTAAACAAACATCATGTTAAGACATGAAAACTTTAATGAATGTTATGGTTTGGCCATGGTACCAAGACATGACCGACATACTCAATGGATTAGCGGTAGTGCGACAAGACAGGTCGACGGGCCAGTCAAGACAAACAGTTGTAGGTCGAGTTGAGGGTCGGGGCCGTTGGACCAATGGCACCAAAGATTAAATGGATTATGTGGAAAAATTATTTGTTGTGCATGCACTGAGGTTTGGGACCATCAAGATGCCAAGAGGGGTAATGATGTGTCATAGGGGCAACTGGACGACATGGTGGAGATAATGGCAGTTTGTCATGCCAGCAGTTAGTAAAGCTCGATGTAGCTTCATGTGCATGAGACCAGGGTGGGGTCGGGATGAGGTCTCTGTCTTTATATAGACACAAAGTATTTTATGTATGAGGGTAAGATGTCGGAGACGTTCACTCAGACTTCGAGTAGAAGTCAAAGACTTGTACCGGGGTGGATGGTAAAGATGCTCTGATCCAAAAGTGGGTACAGTCGACATAACTGCATCTCGTGAATGTGTGTGAACCCTTCCTGTTGAAGGGCATGTGTTGTTTGTGAAACAAACCTAATATAGAAAAGGAAAAGAGGTTTGAAAACCTTGGAAAGGATTTAAAAATCCTTGGAAAAGAATTGGTAAACTTTGGAAAAAATGTTTTGAAAACCAGAACTTGAGAAAAACATTATTTTAAAGAAAATAAAAAGTTTAGCACACTCTAATGCAAACTATTTTTCAAGAAACTCATGTTTTGAAAACCCATTCACTGAGTTATTAAACTCATCCCTCCCTTTACCCCTTTTCAGGAAACCAAGGGAAAAGCCTATCTAAAAACCTTCTGCTAGCTAAACTTGCAAGACAGTTATGAAAGTTTAAATTTATTCAGTTTTGATTATTGTCATTCCAAAAAATGTACATGTATAAAGGACGCCTTACTCCTCATGGTTTAAAGAAGGGGAAAACCCTTGATAAACTTGTAGAGTGGTGGGTTGCTCACAGGGTTCCGACCAAACCGGGTTAGGGCGTGACAACTTAAGTGGTATAAGAGCCAGGTTACTCGAATACATTATCACGACTATATAACATAGTAGTAACTAAGAGAAAATTTTTTAAATTTTTAGATGGCTCCCAAGAGAGTAACCAAGAAAACTAGGACTGGCATTACCAACACCACCCAACACCCTATCCTTGTAGGAAGACAACCCTAGAAGCTCCCCAATGCCTAAGGCATAGTAGAAGTCTCAAAAGACCAAGTGGGGAAGTATCTAGGAGGATGGTGCCAGAACCTGTTGAGGTCACAACTCTAAGTGCGAAGGGAACCAAGCCTGAAGCCAGGATTGCCAGCTAAGTGTGTATAACCTTACCTAGGAGGATGCTTATCAAGAATCCCATAGCTTCCTATCTATTCTGTGACTACTTTTTGTAATAGTGCTAAAACCCCAACATATTGTACTCCTCTATTAATGAAGTACTCCAATTTTCTAAAAACCCTATGTCTCAAAGGATGTGATCTTGCTAGGAAGATGGCCCCAAGAAAAGTAACCAAACCTGTGCTACCATAGAAACTAAGGAGAATCCCATCCTAGTTAAGGATAACTGAATTGGGGAATCAAGAAATATAAGCGGACTCTTAGAGTGATCCTTTGGAAAAGAAGATTCCACAAGAAAACTCTTAAGATACCCAGACTCAAGGATGGCGAGCACCAAAACCAGCAATTCCCTAGAAAGATGCTAGGACGAACCACTTAGGTCCACGTAATTACAAGTTTGAACGATAGGGACACTACGTGAAGAAGTGGCCAACCCTACTAAGGACAGGTTTCGAGTTAACTTGTAGGGGGATAGGACATGTAATGGAGGACTACCCCAAACCCCATGGATTTAAGGCAATACCTCCCAAGAAAACATGTCGACTACCAAAAATCCAAAGCCATGGAAGGTAGGACCTTGAGAAATCGCAAACAAAATATAATATAGATGTAGGGAATCTCCCCTTATAAGAGAGCTATAGGCCATCTAGGAAGCAAAGAAGGAAGCACCTCCACGAGAGAAGACAAGCCTCGAATGTTGAGAGACAAATAGGATGTCTCGAGATAGCAAGGAGTGAACTACTATGGAAAAGCAGAGGAGCCAAGAAGAATATAGCGAACATATGTAACTAGTAACGGTAGAAGGAGGCACCCTAGGAAGGACCAAAAAGTAGTAAAGACTACACTAAAAAAGGGCAATTGTCATGCCTTGACCCGGTTTGGTCGGATCCCTATGAACAACCCGCCACTCACCCGATTTATTAAGGGTTTTCCCCTTCTTTTAAACCGTGAGGAGTAAGGTGTCCTTTAAACCTATACTTTTCCTAGAATATTATTAATCAAAACTACAAGAAATTTTAAACTTAACATACCTGTCTCATAGGTGTGGATGGCTTGAGGTTTTTAGGTAGGCTTTCCCATGGTTACTTGAAAAGGGATATAAGGGAGGGGGTGAGTTCAACGATTCAGTGAATGGGTGCTTAAAATTTTGACTTTTAGAAAATAGTTTGATTTGGAGTGTGCGAGTCTCCTTATTTCCTTTAAAACATTTCATCCATAAAATCTCAGTTTTCATAGACATATCTCATCATTAACCATAAATGGTGTATTTATCAACCAACACATGCCCTTCATCATGAAGAGAACACACATTCGCAGGGCAGCACGTATAATGCACCCACTTGTGGTGTCGGAGCAATTTTATCGGCCACCTACATAGAATCACTTCCACTTCTACCCTGAGAATGAGTGAATGTACGTGACCTCTGACTCTCAATCTTGTAAATAAAATTCCGTGTCCGTATGAGGACAGAGGCCTCATCCTGACCCACCTTGGTCTCATGCGCATGAAGCTACGTTGAGCTTCCCTGACTGTTGGCACGACGATCTGCCCTTATATCCACCATGTCGTCCAGTAGCCCCTAGGACGTATCACTACCCCTCTTGGGTGTCTTAAAGGTCTCGTACCTCAGTGCATGCACAAAATAACAGTTTTTCTCATAAGCCATTTAATCTTTGGTGCCACTGGTCCAATGGCTCTGACCCTCAACACGACCTATAACCGTTTGTCTCGACTGGTTCGTCAACCTATCTTGTCGCACTGCCACCAGTCCATCGAGTATTTCGGTCCTGTCTTGGTACCATGGCAAAACATATCATCCATTTAAAGTTTTCATTGCATAAACTCAAGTTTGTTTACGAGTTTCTACTCGTGCCAACTGGCCTTTGGCCTATTGTATGAGATTTTCAAAATCGGGCATATTATCCCCCAAAGATACAAAACCGAGGCCTCTGGCCTATCTGAGCTATTCAAGCTACCATCAAGAAGGTCTCCCAAAAAGTTTAAGAAGTGGCACATAGTCAGGGGAGAGCACTTCCGACAAAATAATTTTTTCATCTGTCCATCACACCAACCGGGTGTGAGGACATCTTCGCTTATAACCGATAAGCGGGTTTTCTACTTCCTTCTAGGAAGTTCATCATATTAACTGGGTATGATCTACTTACAACTGGTAAGTAGTTTTTCTGTGTAATTTCCACATCCCACCATCCATGTGTGATGTTTAAAATTCCACTTGGTAGTGGGTTTTCATTACCAAGGTGCTCATCATCCCAACTAGGTAAAATGTAAAAATCTCACTCACCCGTGAATGCAGTGAATTCCTCTAAACCAGGTTTTTGGCCTCCATGCAAGCTTGTCTTGGCTGGCGTTCCTGGTACTTCATGTTCCTACATGATATGAACACCCTTGTTCATTATCCTTTGGTCTAATAGCCTTCATTCATCCCGAATGAATAAAGAAACCAAACTTTTTAATTATTTATAATTAGGTCCCTAAAGTTCTTTTTTCTTTAACTTTAGGTCCCTAATGCCAATTTTTCATCAAATTGAGTCCTAAAACTTATAAAATTCACTTTGGACCTCAATTTAATCAAAATCACAAAAAGGGGATCAAGTTTCCCAAATTCCTAATTTGGTCCCCAACTTTTCCAAAATTACCACTTTGCCCCTACTTTACAAAAATGGTAAATTGCACCCCAATAATTCCAAAAGTCGACCAATTGGGCGTCCAACATCTTTTCCATGCCCAATTGGACCTCAATTTTATGAAATTGTAGTTTATTCCCTTTAATTTTTTAAATTCCCAAAATTTCCCCAAAATTACCCCAAATTTCCCCCAATTTCAACCTTTCAACTTGGTAGGATTTGATTTCATCAAATTGACCGATCAAAAGAGGTTAATTGTTGAAATTGAAGGTAGATTTAAGTTCCTACTCATCCATATGATTCAATTGCACTTTGAATCACATGAACTGATGTGAGAACAAGCTTAAACGAAGCTTCACCGGAAAATTGAACATAGAGAGAAAGCTTCAAAAGCTTATCTTCGGGGGCATGGTGTTTCGAGCTTTCGATCTGGGCAGATAGCTCTCGTCCTGAGGTTATTTCTAGAATCAAGAATCACCTCAATTCATGTTGAATTGAGGGAGAATTTTGTCAGTAAAGATTTGTCGTTTCTCTCTCTAGCACCAATTGGAATTTATAGAGGGGAGCAAAATTGGCTTACCTTTCCACTCTAATTCATTTGTATGAGGGTTGTGGAAGTGTTGGGAGGGCTTGGTTTGGCCTGAGAATGGCTTGAATTAGACGTTTTTAGCTCGATTGAAACAAGATAGCTTTAGTCCACTAGAGTTGTTTCACTATTCTATCATGTTGGCATTTCTCTAGCGACCCTTAGAGCGAATGAAGACAACCGTTGGATAGCTGACTTCTCCCCGAATCTAATGAACCCGACCTCGCCTTCTTTGGCTCGGAAAAATGCCCAAGTCAGAGCTTTGGTTTGAGCTTCACCCAAAAATGTAGCAGCAGGGAGAGAGTGGAGTCTTCAAGTGTGTGGATGTAAGCCCCGCCGTTTTGAGTTAAGGAAAACTAGGAAAAGAACCGGTCAAACCGAGTAAGAGAACTGAACCGGTTCACAAACCCAATCATTTGGGAACAGGCAATTTGGAAATTTACAACTGTAGGTGATCCAAAGGGTTCATAAAACCTTGGAAAAGAACCTTAGGACAAATTGGAAGAGAAAAACTAGACCAATTTAGGTGAACCAGATCCAACTAGATTGAACCGATTGATGAATAGAGTCGGTTCATGAACCAGAACCGATAGAGAAAGGGCAAATTGGGAAATTTATGGATCCCGAGTGACCCAAAGAGTCACAAAAGTCATGGAAGTAGACTTAAGATTGAATTGTAGATGAAAACCAAATTGGTTCAGGTGAATTGGATCCAAACCAGATTGAACCGATTTGTACCAGTTTCAACCACTATTGAACCAAATTATAAAATCATTTTTCTAGGTGGCTTAAAAAATTCAAATTTGAGATTTGAGGCCACCATTGGATAGAAAATGAATTTAGAAATTTTTAAATTTAAAAATTTAAAAATTTTGGTCGAATGGGTGGTGAACCGACCTGTTTAAGCTTTGAAACTAGTTCAGATCGGTCCGGTCCGGTTCGAAATAGTATCGTCTTCTTCCTTTATACGATAACATTGTTCACTCACCGGAAAATTATGCAGTGCTGGTGAAGCTGAAAAGTCTTTGGCCAATGAGTTTTAGACAATGAATGACCGTCATTAAGGCACCAATCGGATGACCAAGAAGTCCCCAAGCTTCCCTTATAAAGAGCCCCTCTCCATTCATCCTCTCCACACTTGAAAACTCCATTCTCTCTCAACTACTCCTTTTTTTCGGTGAAGCTCCACATTTCTGAGCCAAATAAGACAAGGTTAGGTTCTTTAGAACTGATGAGAAGTCAGCTACACGCTTGTAATCTTCGTTTGCTCCAGGGGTCACCAGAGAAGTGCTGATGTGATGGAAGAGTGAAGCGGCTCCAACGGATCGAAGCTACCCTATTTTGATCGAGCCTTTCTTAAGCCAAACCAAGCCCTCCCAACACCTCCTCAGCCCTCCCATGGCCGAATTGGAATTGAAAGGTAAGCCAATTTGGCTCCCCTCTACAATTTCCGACTAGTGTTAGAGAGAGAACCGACAAAATTTCAATGATAAAATTCCAACTCAATTTGGCATCAATTGATGCAATTCTTGATTCTAGGATGAACCTCAGGACGAGAGCTATCTGCCTACATCAAAAGATCGGATCGTCGTGCCCCTGACAGTAAGTAATTGAAGCTTTCTCTCTCTATATTCTGTTTTCCGGTGAAGCTTCGTTTGAACTCGTTCTGACGTCAAAACTTGCAATTCAAAGTCCTATTGAATCATATGAAGATGTATGAACTCAATTTTAACTTCAATTTCAACAATTTGAAGTGTTTAATCGGTCAATTTGATGAAAACAAATTCTGCTGTGTTCGAAAGTTGAAATTGGGGGAAAATTGAGGATTTTCAAAAATTCGAAGTATCAAGATGCAATTTTATAAAATTGAAGGGCCAATTGTGGATTTTTAGAATTTTTGGGGTGAAACTTACAATTTTTGTAAAGGAAGAGCAAATTGGTAATTTTGGAAAATTTGGGGGCCAAATTGGAAATTTGGGATACTTGAAACCCTTTTATGAAATTGGGTAAATTGAAAAGTCTTAAGAGTAATTTTAAAGGTTTTGGGACTCAATTTGTGGAAAAACTGGCATTAGGGACATAAAGTTAAAGAAAAGTAACTTTAGGGACCTAATTCCATATAAAGGAATAGTTTGATTTTTCACATTCATTTGGAATGAATAAAGGCTATTAGGGCGAGGGATAATGAACAAGGATGTTCATACCATGTAGGAACATAAAGTACCAGGAATGCCAATAAGGACAAGCTCATGTGAATACAAAGAACCGGTCGAGTGGAATTCACTGCATTAACGGGTGAGTGAGATTTTTATTTCATACCCAGTTGGGATGATAAACACCTCAAAATGAAAACCCACTACTTAGTGGTATTTTAAACATTACAACTTAGAGGAGTGATGTGAAAATAACTAAGAAAAACTACTTACTCGTTGTAAGTAGATCATACCTGATTGGTATAATGAAACTTCATTGGAGGAAGTGGAAAACTCGTTCATCGGTTATGAGCCAAGATATCCTCATACTTTGTTAGTATGATGGATTGTTAAAAATATATTTTTGTCAGAAGTACTCTCCCCTGACTGTGTGTCACTACTTTAATGATTTGGGAGACCTTCTTGACGGGAGCTCGAATAGCTCTGATAGGCCAGAGGCCTCGATTTTGCAACTTAGGGGGCTAATATGCCCGGTTTTGAAAATCTCGAATAGTGGGCCATAGGCAAGTTGGCACGAGCAGGAGCTCGTAAAGAAACATGAGTTATATGCCATAAAACTTTAAATAAATGAATTGTTTGGCCATGGTACCAAGACATGACCGACATATTCAATCAACTATTGTCAGTGCGACATGATAGGTCTACGGACCAGTCAAGACAAATAGTTGCATGTTGAGTTGAGGGCCGGGGCCGTTGGACCAGTGGCACCACAAATTATATGGCATGATGTGAAAATACTTATTATGCATGCACTATGATTACGGGACCTTGAAGTTGCCCAAGAGGGGTAGTGAGGTGTGCTAGGGCCCTGGATGACCTGGTGGGTATAATGGCAATTCGTCGGAGCAGGTGACCTTGCGAAGCTCGACATAGTTTCATGCGCACGAGATCGAGGTGGGGTCGGGATGAGGTCTCTATCCTAATATGGACACGAAGAATTGATTTCGAGATTGAGGGTCGGATATCACGTACATCCACTCATTCTCAAGGTAGAAGTAGACATGCTTCTATCTAGGTGGTCGATAAAGTCGCTTTGACGCCACAAGTGGGTTCAGTGGATGGGCTGGCTTGCGATTGTGTGTTTTTGACCTTCATGATGAAGGATGTGTGTTAGGTTATGACACACCATGATTAATAAAAAAAATGGTGATAAAACAAATAGATTTGAAATAAAAGGATTTTTGAAAGGAAATAAGGAGTTTGACATACTCCACACAAATCTTTTTCCTAAAAAGTTAAATTTAGAAAACCCATTCACTGAGTCGTTGTACTCACCCCCTTCCTTATATCCCTTTTCAGGTAAACCAAGGAAAACCTACCCAAGACCTCTTGTTAGTCACACCGGCATGATAGATTTGTAAAGTTAAAATTTTATGCAAGTTTTGATTTATTTTATTCTAAGAAGAGTACAGGTTTAAAGGATGCCTTACTCATACTAAGTTAAAGAAGGGGAAACCCTTAATAAACTGGGAGAGTGGCAAGTTTCTCACGGGGATCCGACCAAACCGGGTCGGTGCGTGACAGTGGAGGATGAATAAGGAAAGGCTCTTTATATAGGAAGCTCGGGGACTTCTTGCCCATCTAATTGGCGCCTTAATGGCAGTCATTCATTAACTGAAACTCCCTGGGCAGAGACTTTTCATCTTCGGTGGTGCTGCTTGGTTTTCCGATGAGTGAACAGTGCTGTCATTTGAAGGAGGAAGATGACACTATTTCAAACCGGACCGGACCGGTCTGAATTCATCTAAATTCATTATCTATAAAATGGTGGCCTCAATTCTCAAATTTGAATTTTCAATGCCACCTAGAAAAATGAATTTAGAAACTGGTTCAATAGTGGTTCAAATCGATTCAATCTAGTTCAATCTGGTTCAAGTTTGGTTCACCTGAACTGGTTTGGTTTTCACCTCCAATTCATCCTAAATTCCTTTCTCATGACTTTTGTAACTCTTTAGGTCACTTGGGATGCATAAATTTCCAGGTTTTCCCTTTCTCTATCGGTTGGGGTTCGTGAACCGGTTTGGTTTTCTCACCTGGGTTGACCGGTTCTTTCCCCGATTTTATCATCCTAAAGGACCGGTGTTTACAACTCTCCCCTCCTTTTAGGAATTTTGTCCCCAAAACTGAATCAACATTTTTCACTCCAGGATAAACTTCCCTAAATGTCAACTTGGGCATGTTAATACTTTGGTCATTCTTTCACTTGGCCCACTTTAAATCACACACTTAAGGAATTTCTTTTCCTTTACATTGTTTACTCCTTCCGTGGAGTTTTATCATACCTAGTATGTCTTGCCCGTGAGTCCAAAGGTATATCCCTGGGTTCACATCTCCTTTGACTTAGGGCAAGATTCTTCCCTTTGAGGTTCTTGCTCAAGATTTCAGGATTGACAGTTCCAAGATTCCCAATCGTTCCCTTGTCTAGTTATTCTCTTCATCGTTGAAACCCTTAGCTCAATGTTCTTTTGAGCGTTATGTACATGTTTCGGTGTTATTATCCCTTCATCCTAATTTGACCCTTCCTTCATTTGTCATTGATTATAACTTTGATTAAAATTATGTTTGGCCTTGTCATGCTTACTAACTAACTCTTTCTTACTCGAGTCACATTTTACTCGGGACTGTTGGTGCTTACATGTCCCTTACGACATGACATATTCCAAAACCTGTATCTGTCATTTAGACTTATATAACACTTGCTTGAGGGTTGTTCTCGAACTTCCAACCTTTCGAGGGTTGTATAACTTCGTATGGTAGTACATTCTCTACTACCTTTACCATTATTCACTCATTCATCTTGCCTTTGATGTCATGCCTTAGATAACTGTGTCGATTTCCCTTACCTGTTCGTCCTTCCCCAACTTTTTTATTGGGTCTTTTCTATTCCCATTATTGGGTTTTTCCCCATGACTTACCGACATGCAGGGATTCTTCCTTTCTTATGCACTTCCTCATTTCTAGTTGAGTCGTTTCCTCAAGGACTTTCCCTTTTTTTTTCTTAATCCATTCTTACTCGCTCGTGATCATTTTCATGATTCTTTATTTCGAGTTATTATCTTTCGGTCTATGTGTCTATTACTCTATTTGGGGAAGTTCCCTTCTTACAAATTTTATTCTCTACTATCTTCCTCACAGTAGAGGCTTTCACTTTTGGATCGACTTGCTCCACCTTCTTACCCTTCCATAAAAGTTTCTTTCTTCCTTTTTTCATACTCCCTTCTATATTAAGTATTTGACCGACTTTAATCCTCCAATATCTTAAAATTTCCATTTCTTCCCTCATTCCTTATTTGAGGGACTTCCTCTTATTGGTCTTATTTAGTGCACTCTACCTTATGCTTAGTCGTCCTCTCTTTAGGCTATATCAAGTGAGCGTAGACCACAACTAGTGTTGATGTTAGTGATCGTTCACTTTAGTCACTTCTTAACTGGAGGAGTTACCTCTCCAGGATTTCTTAGATTTAATTTATTCTATTCCCTTTTCTTATGGGAAGTCCGACTTACCCGTTCCTTGGGTTAACCTACTCCTTGGATCCTCCTAGTATGCTTCCCTGGGTTCCTTTCATCTTAGAATGTATTTTATTTGCAAATATGCCTTCTAATTCCTTGTCACCTAGTTCCATTTCCTTTTAGTTGGGACATGTATCCCTTCCTAGGGTTTCATTCTTTGGGAGGATTCTTACCCTTTTCTCCTGAAATTCCTTTTTCATTCATCTTTGAAGGCACCTAACTTTAAATGCCATTCTTTCATGCTGACCTTTACTCCTGAAATCTTACGGGTATGTCCTTCGTACTCCATCCTCGTTCTCACTCGTACCCCAAATACATGTTTATTTCTTTTTAGGGAGAGCTCACATCCTTCTAGTTTCAAAATCTCTTGATCATCCTTCGAGAGGCTCATTTAACCATCTCATGGCTTTTGATTGTAACTCCAGTCTTGGCCATTGATCTCTTTAAGGATTTTCTTCATCCTTCTTTTCTAATGTTTTGGCCTTTCACTTCTTCCTTCTTTGTCATGGTTTAAATCCATGGTTCTCTTAAAGGCCAATTCTTTAACTGCCTTCTTCCTACTATTTTTCTTGTCCAATTGTCTGGGCAGATGTATCACTCATCCTTCATGCCCATCCTATTGTCCTTCTTAGAGTGTAATCTTTACTACTTCCCAGACCCTTCTTAGGGCATTGTTTATTCTCCTTGACCATTCCATTGCTACTAGTTTCTTCTTTCTACTTGGTTCTCCTAGAATCGTTATTTGGCTCTTCTGCTATTTCAAAGTAGGTCACACTGGGTCATCATTATACATCCTTCCTTCAAGAAGTTACTAATTAAGGGTTGGTTCCTTACACTCCAAGTTATGTCCATCCACTCATCAATGATCCCTTCAAGGGTACTTAGTCGTATGCATCCCTCCATAGTTCCCTTTCATAGTGTATTTCTTCTCTTCTTCACTCTTCATAGCGTATTAACTTGCTTTATGGTTTTGGTCACCGGTCCTTCATGTCTTTCGTGACTTTTGAGGAGGTATTTCCCTAAATCTATGAGGTGTGGATCAGTCCTTCTTTACCTATCCTATTCCCCTACACTTATAACATGTTATCTTGGTACTTGTCATTAGTAGGGTTGGGCACTTCTTCATGTAATGTCCCCATCATTCACACTTGTTATAGGTTATTACGTTGCGTGGACTGTAGTGGTTCCTCCTTTCCTTCGAGTATTACAGGACCTTTCTAGGGGTTACTGGTGGTTTGGTGCTTTGCCGTCCTTGAGTCTAAACACCTTGAGAGTTTTCTTGTTGAGTCTTCTTTTCAAAATGATCACTCTAAGTGTCCTCATATATTTCTTAATTCCTTGATTCAGTTTCCTTAATAGGGATGGGATTCTCCCTAATTTCTATGGTAGTGGGGGTTTGTTTGTTTACTATTCTTGGGGCGATCTTCTTAGCAAGATCACATCATTTGAGAGGTAGGGTTTTAGGAATTTTGAGTACTTTATTAATAGAGTACAAGATGATGGAGTTTTAGCCCTATTACAAAAAGTCATCATAAAATAGATAGGGAGATACGAGGTTCTTAGTAAGCATCGTCCTTGGTATGGTTATATGCCTGTGCTGGCATTCTTGGCTTTAGGCTTGGCCCCCTTCGTACACAGGACTGTGACCCTAACATATCCTAGTACCATACTCCTTGGATACTTCCCCAATTGGTCCTTTGAGGCTTCTACTATGTCTCGTACATTAGGGAGCTTCTAGGGTTGTCTTTCTACAAGTGTTTTGAGTAGAGTCAGTCCTAGTTTTCTTGGTTACTCTCTTGGGAGCCATCTTAAAATTTGAAACTTTTTCTTAGTTACTATGTTATATAGTCTTGATAATGTATTCGAGGAAAGAAGCTCTAATACCACACAAGTTGTCATGCTCCGACCCGGTTTGATCGGATCCCCATGAATAACCTGCCACTCTCCCAGTTTATTAAGGGTTTTCCTCTTCTTTTAAATCGTGAGGCGTAAGGCATCCTTTAAACCTGTACTTTTCCTGCAATATCATTAATCAATACTGCAAGAAATTTTAAACTTAATATACCTGTCTCACAGGTGTGGATGGCTTGAGGTTTTTGGGTAGGCTTTCCCTTGTTTACCTGAAAATGGATATAAGGGAGGGGGTGAGTTCAATGACTTAGTGAATGGGTGTTTAAAAATTTGACTTTCAAAAAATAGTTTGATTTGGAGTGTGCTAGACTCCTTATTTCCTTTAAAACATTTCATCCTTAGAATCTTAGTTTTCATAGACATATCTCATCATTAACCACAAACGGTGTGTCTATCAACTAACACACGCCTTCATCATGAAGGGAACACACATTCGTAGGGCAGCACGTCCACTGCACCCACTTGTGGCATCAAAATGACTTTACCGACCACCTAGATAGAAGCACGTCCACTTCTACCATGAGAATGAGTGGATGTACATGACATCTGACCCTCAATCCTATAAATAACACTCTATGTTTGTATGAGAATAGAGACCTCATCCCGACCCCACCTCGGTCTCATGCGCATGAAGCAATGTCGAGCTTCCCTGAATGTTGACATGACGATCTGCCCTTATCTCCACCATGTCATCTAGTAGCCCTTAGGATGCATCACTACCCCTCTTAGGGATCTTGAAGGTCCTGTACCTCAGTGCATGCACAAAACAATAGTTTTTCTAATAATCCATTTAATATTTGGTGTCACTGGTCCAACAGTCCCAACTCTCAACTCAACCTACTGCTGTTTGTCCCAACTGGTCTGTCGACCTATCTTGTCGCACTACCACCAGTCTATCGAGTATGCCATCCTGTCTTGGTACCATGGTAAAACATATCATTCATTTAAAGATTCCATGGCTTAAACTCATATTTGTTTACGACCTTCTGCTCGTGCCAATTGTCCTTGGGCCCACTGTACGAGATTTTCAAAATCGGGCATATTAGCCCCCAAGTTCCAAAATTGAGGCATCCGACCTATCTGAGCTATTTGAGCACCTGTCAAGAAGGTCTCCCAAAAATTTTAAGCAGTGGCACACAACCAGAGGAGAGAACTTCTTACAAAATAATCTTTTTATCTGTCTATCACACCAACCGGGTGTGAGGCCATCTCCGCTTATAATCGATAAGCGGGTTTTCTACTTCCTTCCAAGAAGTTCATCATACCAACCGAATATGATCTATTTACAACCGTTAAGTAATTTTTCCACGTATTTCTTACATCACCCCAACCAGATGTGATATTTAAAATTTCACTTAGCAGTGAGTTTTCATTACCGAGGTGCTCATCATCCCAATCGGGTATGATGTAAAAATCCCACTCACCTGTGAATGTAGTGAATTCCTCTACATCGGCTTTTTGGTCTCTGTGTGAGCTTGTTTTAGCTAGCATTCCTGATACTTCGTATTCCTATACGGTATGAACACCCTTGTTCATTATCTTTTGGTCTAATGGCCTTCATTCATCCTGAATGAATAAAATACCCAAACTTTTCAATTATTTGCAATTAGGCCCCTAAAGTTCTTTTTCTTTATCATTAGGTCCCAATTGCCAAAATTTCCCCAAATTAAGTCTCAAAACTTCTAAAATTCACTTTGGGACCTCAATTTATTCAAAATCACAAAAAAAGGGGTTCAACTTTCCCAAATTCCCAATTTGGTCCCCAACTTTTCCAAAATTACCATTTTTCCCTTATTTTACAAAATGGTAAATTTCACCCCAATAATTCCAAAAAATTGACCAATGATCCTCCAACATCTTTTCCACACCCAATTGGCCCTCAATTTTATGAAATTGCACTTTAGCCCCTCAAATTTTTGAAATCCCCAAAATTTCCCCAATTTTCCCCCAATTTCAACCTTTCAACTTGGCCGAATTTAATTTCATCAAATTGACTAATCAAATGAGGTTAATTGTTGAAATTGAAGGTAGATTGAAGTTCCTACACATCCATACGAATCAATTGCACTTTGAATCACATGAATTGACCCCAGAATGAGCTCAAACGGAGCTTCGCCAAAAAATTGAATGTAGAGAGAGAAAGCTTCGAAAGCTTACCGTCAGGGGCGCAATAGTCCGAGCTTTTGATTTGGGAAGATAGCTCTCGTTCTAAGAATCTTTCTAGAATTAAGAACCACCTCAATTCATGTCGAATTGAGGGAGAATTTGGTCAGTAAATATCTGTCGGTTCTCTCTAGCACCGATCATAATTTACATAGGGGAGCGAAATTGGCTTAAATTTCCTCTCTAATTCAGTTGTATGAGAATTGTGGAAGTGTTGGGAGGGCTTGGTTTGTTTGAGAAGGGCTCCAATTGGCTATTTTTGGCTCGATTGAAATAGGGCAGCTTCGGTCCGCCGGAGCTGCTTCACTATTCTATCACATCGGCATTTCTCCAACGACCCTCGGAGCAAATGGAGACTACTGTTGGATAGCTGACTTCTCCCCAAATCTAATTAAGCTATCCTCACCTTCTTTGGCTCTGAAAAATGCCCAAGTATGAGCTCTGATTCAAGCTTCACCAGAAATTAGAGCAGTAGGAAGAGAATGGAGTTTTTAGGTATGTAGAGGATGAATGAGAAGGGGCTCTTTATATAGGAAGCTCAGGGACTTGTTGGCCATCCCATTGGCGCCTTAACAGCAGTCATTCAATGCCTGAAACTCCCTGGCTGGAGACTTTTCATCTTCGTCAGTGCTTTTCAGTTTTCTGGCGAGTGAACAATGTTATCATCTGAATGAAGAAGATGACACTATTCTGAACTAGATCGGACCTGTTTGAACTGGGTTCAATGCTTAAACCTGCCTATTCAGGCCCGATTAAACCGAGTTTTTCAAAATTAAAAATTTGTAAATTCATCTAAATTCATTATCTATCAAATGGTGGCCTCAATTCTCAAATTTAAATTTTCTAAGCCAAATAGAAAAATGAATTTTGAAACTGGTTCAATAGTGGTTCAAATCGGTTCAGGTCCGGTTCACCTGAACCGACTTTCTTTTCACCACAAATTCACCCTAAAGTCCTATCTCATGAATTTTGTGGTTGTTTAGGTCACTTGAGATCCATAAATTTCCTGGTTTCACCCTTATCTATCAATTGGGGTTTGTGAACCGGTTCGATTTTGTCATGCCCGACCTGATTTGGACGGATCCCTGTGATCAAACCGCCACTCTCCCAGTTTATTAATGGGTTTCCCCTTATTGTAAACCGTAAAAAGTAAGGCGTCCTTTAACCTGCACCTTTTCCTAGAATAGCATAATCAAAATTGTATGAAATTTAAAACTTTTCATACCTGTCTTACAAGCATCTTAGTTGACGGTCTTTAAGGGTAGGCATTCCAGGATTTCCTAAAAGGGATATAAGGGAGGGGGTGAGTACAACTACTCAGTGAATGGGTTTTTAAAAACTTTTGACTTTTAAGAAAATAATTATTATTGGAGTGTGTCAGACTCCTTTCTTTTTCAAAAATCCCTTCGTTTAAAAATTTGGGTTTTTCCAAATCCCCTCATTCTCCTCACACCTGAACACATCCCACTCTCTCTCTCTCTCTCTCTCTCTCTCTCTCTACTACTCCATTTCCTGGTAAAACTCGAACCAAAGCTTCAACTTGAACAAAGGTCGGGCTCTTTAGAACTGGGGAGAAGATAGCTATCTGATAGCAAACTCCAGTCAATCCGAGAATCGTTAGAGAAGTGCCAACATGGTGGAATAGTGAAGCAACTCCGGCTGACCGAAGCTGCCCTATTTCGGCCAAGCAGAAATCGGCCATTTCAAGCCCTCCTTAGGCCAAACCAAGCCCTCCCAACACTTCCTCAGCCTTTCCACGGCCGAATTAGGATCGAAAGGTAAGCCAATTCGGCTCCCCTTTACAATTTTCGATCAGTGCTAGAGAGAGACTTGACCGAATTTCATTGACAAAATTATAATCTAATTACACATCAATTGATGCAATTCTTGATTCTAGGATGAATCTCAGAACGAGACCTATCTTCCCAGATCGAAAGCTCGGACTATCGTTCCTTCACCGATGAGTAATCGAATCTCTCTCTCTCTCTACAGTCTATTTTTTGGCGAAGCTCCGTTTGAGCTCGTTCTCGCGTTAAAATCTGCGATTCAAAGTTTCTTAGAATTTTATGAACAAGTAGGAACTCAATTTCAACTCCAATTTCAATAATTAGAAGTGTTTGATCGGTCAATTTGATGAAATCAAATTCGGTAGTGTTGAAGAGTTGAAATTGGGGGAAAATTTGGGGATTTTTAAAATTCAAAGGGCCAAAATACAATTTTATGAAATTGAGTGTCAATTGGGCATGAAAATAATGTTGGAGGACCAATTGAGGAATTTTGGAAATTTTGGGGCAAAACTTACCATTTTTGTGAAAGAAGGGCAAAATGGTAATTTTGGAAAAATTGGGGAACCAAATTGGAAATTTGGGAAATTAAACCCCCTTTTTGGTGAAATTGAATAAATTGAGGTCCTAGGATAAATTTTAAAAGTTACGGGACTCAATTTGAGTAAAAACCAACATTAGGGATTTAAAGTTAAAGAGAAATAACTTTAGGGACCTAATTGCAAATAACTAAAAGTTTGGGTTTTCTCATTCATTGGAAATGAATGAAGGCTGTTATGCCGAGTAATAATGTACAAGGTTGTTCATATTGTGTAGGAAAGCGAAATACTAGGAACGCCAGTAAGGATAAGCTCGTGTGAATACATAGAAACAGTCTAGTGGAATTCACGACATTAACGGGTGAGTGGGTTTACTAACATCATACCCGGTTCGGATGATGATCACAACTTAAAGATAAAAACCACTTACCGATTGTGAGTGGAAATTTTATGTCATACCCGGTAGGGAATGACAAGGACCTCGGTATAAAAACCCACTATTTAGTGGTATTTTAATCATAACCATTTAGAGAAAGTGATGTAAAAATTATGAGAAAAAACTACTTACCAGTTGTAAGTAGATGATACCCGGTTGGTATGATAAGACTTCTTTGAAGGAAGTTGAAAACCCGTTCATCGGTTATGAACGGAGATGTCCTTATACCTGTTGGTATAATGGACAGTGAAAACCTATTTTTTTGGAAGTGTTCTCCCCTTACTATGTGCCAATGCTTAAACTATTTGGGAAACCTTCTTAACAGGAGCTCGAATAGCTCTTATAGGTCGGGGGCCTCGGTTTTGGAACTTGAGGGCTAGAATGCCTAGATTTTTAAAAATCTCGTACAGTGGGCGCAAGGCCAGTTGGCACGAGTAGTAGCTCAAATGAACATGATATATGTGCCATAAAACTTAATAAGTGAATTGTTTGGCCATGGTACCAAGATAGGACCGACATGCTCAGTCAACTAGCGGCAGTGCGACATGAAAGGTCAACGGACCAGTCAAGACAAACATCTGCAAGTTGAGTTGAGAGTCGGGGCCGTTGGACTAGTGGCACCACAGATTACATGGCAATATGAGAAAACATTGTTTGTGCATGCACTATGAGTACCGGATCATCAAGATGCCCATGAGGGGTAGTGATGTGTTCTAAGGGCCTTGGACGACCCGGTGAGTATAAGGGCCGATCGTCGTTCCAGGTGTCTGTGCGAAATTTGGAGTAGCACCGAGGGCATGAGATCGGGGTGGGGATAGGATGAGGTCTCTGTCCTCATATGGACATGAAGAAGTTATTTTAGGATTGTGTGTCGGATGTCACGTACATCCACTGATTCCCAGGATAGAAGTGGTCGTACTTCTATCTAGGTGGTAGGAAAAGTCCCCCCGAAGCCACTAGCGAGTTCAATAGTGATACTGACTTGCGAATGTGTGTAACCTTCATGATGAAGGATGTGTGCTGGGTGGAGACACACCGTGGTAAATAAGAAATGGTGGAAAAACCCAAATTTTTAAATGAAGGGATTTTTGAAAACAAAGGAGTTTGGCACACTTCATATAAATGTTTTTCTTAAAAGTTGAAAGTAGAGCTTTGAAAACCCATTCACTGTATAGTCGTACTCACCCCCTCCCTTATATCCCTTTCAGGAAATCCCAGAAAGCCTATCTTGAAAGACCGTCAACTTAGATGCCTGTAAGACAGGTATGTAAAGTTTAAAATTCCATGCAGTTTTGATTATGCTATTCCAAGAAATGGTGCAGGTTTAAAGGACGCCTTACTCTTTACGGATTATAATAAGGAGAAACCCTTTAATAAACCGGGAGAGTGGCGGGTTGTTCATAGGGATCCGACCTAACCGGGTCAGGGCGTGACAGTGGATGTACGCGACATCCGACCTAGAATCCCGTCCCCACCCCGGTCTCATGCACTTGGTGCTACTCCAGATTTCGGACAAACACCTGGAACGACGAACTGCCCTTATAGCCACCAGGTCATCCAGTGCCCTTAGGACGCATCACTACCCCTCATGGGCATCTTGATAATCCCCTACTCACATTGCGTGCACAAACAATGTTTTCTGATATTGCCATGTAATTTGTGGTGCCACTAGTCCAACGACCCCAACTCTCAACTCAACTCGCAGTTGTTTGTCTTGACTGGTCCGTCGACCTGTCATGTCGCACTGCCGCTAGTTGACTGAGCATGTCGGTCCTATCTTGGTACCATGGCCAAACAATTCACTTATTAAGTTTTATGGCACATATATCATGTTCGTTTATGTGCTCTTATTCATGCCAACTGGCCTTGGGTCCACTATACAAGATTTTCAAAATCAGGCATTTAGCCCCCAAGTTCATAAACTGAGGCCCCCGGCCTATCAGAGCTATTCGAGCTCCCATCGAAAAGGTCTCCCAAATTGTTTAAGCATTGGCACACAGTCAGGGGAGACCACTTCTGACAAAACATATGTTTTCTCTATCCATTATACCGCTCGGTATAAGGGCACCTCCGTTCATAACCGATGAACGGGTTTTCAACTTCCTTCGAGGAAGTCTCATCATACCAACTGGGTATGATCTACTTACAATCGGTAAGTAGTTTTCCCGCATGATTTTCACGTCATTTCCTCTAAGTAGTGATGTTTAAAATGCCACTTAATAGTGGGTTTTCATACCGAGGTACTTATCATTCCCAACCGGGTATGATATAAAATTTTCACTCACAATCGGTAAGTGGTTTTTAATTTTAAGTTGTGCTCATTATCCCAACCGGCTATAATGTTAGTAAACTCACTCACCCTTTAATGTCGTGAATTCCACTAGACCTGTTCTTGGTATTCACGCGAGCTTATCCTTGCTGGTGTTCCTGGTACTTCGTGTCCCTACACGATATGAACATCTTGGTTCATTATCCTTCAGCCTAATCACCTTAATTCATTTCAAATGAATGAGAAAGTCAAACTTTCATTTATTTGCAATTAGGTCTCTAAAGTTATTTCTCTTTAACTTCAAGTCCAAAATGCAAGTTTTTCCTCAAATTGAGTCCCGAAACTTCTAAAATTTATCATAGGACCTCAATTTATTCCATTTCACAAAAAAGGGATTAATTTCTCAAATTTCTAATTTGGTCCTCCAACTTTTCCAAAATTACCATTTTGCCCTTCCTTGACAAAAATGGTAAGTTTTGCCCCAAAAATTCGAAAATTTCTCAATTGGTCCTACAACATTATTTTCATGCCCAATTGGCCCTCAATTTCATAAAATTTAATTTTGGTCCTTCGAATTTCGAAAATCCCCAATTTTCCTCCAATTTCAACTCTTCAACACTGCCGAGTTTGATTTCATCAAATTGACCGATCAAACACTTCTAGTTGAAATTGGAGTTGAAATTGAGTTCCTACATGTTCATACGATTCTAAGGAACTTTTGAATTGCAGATTTTAACGCCGGTACAAGCTCAAATGGAGCTTCGCCGGAAAACAGATTGTAGAGAGCGAAAGCTTTGATTTCTCATCGGTGAGGTCACCGTAGTCCGAGCTTTTGATATGGGCAGATAGCTCTCATCTTGAAGATGATCCTAGAATCAAGAATCGATCAATTGATGCAAAATTGGATTAGAATTTCGTCATTGAAATTTGGTCAACTCTCTCTGTAGCACCGATCAAAAATTGTAAAGGGGAGCCGAATTGCTTACCTTTCGGTCCTAATTCGGTCATGGAAAGGCTGAGGAAGTGTTGGGAGGGCTTGAAATGGCTGATTTAAGCTTGGCCGAAATAAGGCAGCTTCGGTCCGCCGGAGCTGCCTCACTATTCCATCATGCCGACGCTTCTCCAACGATTCTCAGATTGACTGGAGTTTGCTATCAGATAGCTGTCTTCTCCCCGGTTCTAAAGAGCTCGACCTCTTCTTCTGAGGCTAAGAAAAATGTTTAAGTCGAAACTCTGGTTCAAGCTTCACCGAGAAATGGAGCAGTAGAGAGATGGAGAGAAGTGTTCAGGTGTGAGGAGAATGAATGGGGATAACCTCTTTATATAGGTGTAAAATCGTATATTAAATGGGAGAGATTTATTACTAGTAGTAATATTGACATAAATTATTGGTATTAATTTCAATAATTTAATTTCGTTATTAAATTATTTGTATTAATTCCAATAATTTAATTTAGGTATTAAATTATTGGTATTAATTACAATAATTAAATATATATTATGACCATTTATGATAAGGCCTACGTTCGCATAAAAATTTTTGACCCAAATTTCGGGTTACAAAAAAATCATACTTTCCAGGAGATCACCCATCCTCACACTACTCTCGAGTAAGCATGCTTAACTTCAAAGTTCTTATGGAATCTCGTTCACCTGAACCAATTTGGTTTTTATCTTTTATTTTGTCTTAAGTTTCTTTTCCAAGGTTTAATGAACCATTCGAATCACCCGAAAGTTGTAAATTTCCAAATTGCTTGTTCCCATATGATCGGGTTTGTGAATCGGTTCAGTTTTCTTACTCAATTTGACCGGTTCCCTTGCCGGTTTTCCTTAGCTCAAACGGGCAGGGTTTATAGGTTTTCTCACTCGGGTAGACTGGTTCTTTCCCCGATTTTCTCATATTAAAGGAGTGAGGTTTACAATGATAGGATAGGCACTAAGGAAAAGTGAACTTGAGGGGCAACTAACCCAAGAGTAGTAGGGACGAGACAGTTTACGAATTGACCTTGGTAGGAATTATGGATTTAAACCTAGGCGAAGAAGAGAGAAGTGGAAAGGCCAAATGTTGGAAAGGAAGGATTGAGGAAATCCTTAGAGGAAATTATTTTAAAAAATGAAATGAAGACCATACTCAAGTCATGAGGAGGATTAAGTAACCCTTGCACAATGAGGTCTTGAAACAAACCATGTCTGAACCCTTCTTAAGGAAGAAAACTTGTGTGGGATACAAGTAGATTTGAGGAAATGGTACAAGGACGTACAATCAGAGGATGTCATTTAATAGTTAGATACTTCCAAAGGTCGAATGAAAAAGGAATTCCGAGAGAAAAGGGAATGAATTCTACTAAGGAAGGAAGCCCCCGAAAGGCATACGTATCCTAATTAAGAGTTAATAGAACCAACATAAGTGGAAAGAAAGATAAGCTCACCAATGAAATGATGGTTGTGATAGAAAGATTAAGTACAAAGGAAAAGTACTCATGAGGGTCCAAGAAGTAAATTAAACCCAAGGAATTGGTAAATAGGATGGTAGCTTCAAAAGATGTTGTAACAAGTAGGAACGAGTGAACTACAATAATTGAAATAAAGGAAAGAACATATGAGAAACCTTGGAGAAGTAAGCCCTCAATTAAGAAGTGAATTAGGGAAATGACCACTGACATCAGGACGGATCATGGTCCACGCTCACTTAATGGAGCCTAAAGAGTGGATTAAGGAAAATGAAAGTCCTTGAGTAAAGGACGCCACTAGAGAGGAGGAAGAACCTAAGAAGGGAAGGATCCCAACATATCAATAAATCATTTGGAAACCCAATAATTGGAACTAGAATAACCCAATAAGGCAGTTGGAAAGGACGAGTGGGTAAGGAAAACCAATACGGTTATGTAAGTTGATTGAATAACGGTAAAGGTGGTCGAGGAATACTACCAAACGACAAGAGAAATGAAGTTATACAATCCCTAGAAGGTTGGAAAATTGAGAACAACCATTATGAAAGTTTTCTAAAATTTTAGAATGGTCAAAGACAGGTTCTAGAGTATGTCATGCTATAAGGGACATGTAAGCCCAACAATCCCAAGGAAAAATGTGACTCAAGGAAGTGTCAGCTGGTAAGCATGATGAGGTCAAACATCATTTTGACCGAAGTTGTAATAAATGAAAGATGAAGGAAGGGTCAAAATAGGAAGAAGGGGTAATAATACCAAAACCTGTGAAAACAAGGCTTGTTTACTCCTTTCTTGGCTTGAGTTTAGTCGTTAATTTAGCCATTGGTCAATTTAAGGATTTCTTTCATCCTTCTTTTCCCTAATATTTGGCCTTTCCACCTCTTTTTTCTTTGCTAGAGTTTAAATTATGACCTTCACGAGTATCAGTTCATTAACTACCTCGTCTTTATTATTCTCTTGGTCTAATTATCTTAGGGCAGTTGTTTCTCGAGTCTTCTTATCCTTAATGTCCATCCTATTGCCCTTTTTAGGGTGTAGTCCTTTCTACTTCCTGGTCTTCCTTAGGGCATCGTTTTATCCTCCTTGACTATCTTATTGTAATGACTTGCTTCCTTTTGCTATGTTTGTCCAAAACTTCTATTTGGATTCACTGCATTTCCAAAGTGATTCATATTTGAAATCTCGTGACATTTCATTTGTCGTTAAATGCTCAGCTGGTCTTCTCTCATGTAGGCTCTCCCTTCTTTGCTCCTAAATGGATGAAAATTTGTCCCTAAGAAAAACTTTATGCAACTTTGTTCCTGTTTGCGGTTTATCGAGGTCTTACCTTCAGTCCTTTTTCCCTCCTACCACTATGCTAGGATCTTGAAGAGTTTCCTCCTAGATGTAGTCGAAATTCCAAGCAGGAGTTGTATTTCTAGGGATAGTATCCTTTCGGGTTTTCTATAGCTGTGGGGGTATTATTCTTGGAAAATATTGCCCTAAATCCTTGTGATGTGGGATAATACTTCACTTCATGTCCCATTTCCTTACACTTGTAATAGATTGTTTCCTTGCCCAATTATTCTAAGAGTTCTCTTAAACTCCTTAATTACCTTGACAATTCACTTGTGATGCCTTCTTTGCCCCATAATTCCCTTGATTCGTTCCTCTATTTGGGATGAAAATCTCCTTGGTCTACGTGATGTCTAGGGTAATACGAGTTTGTTTGGTTACTTTTCTTGGGCAATCTTCCTATACTTGAGGTGTAAGGTCACATCATTTTTTAGAGATATAGTTTTTAGGAACTTGGAATTCTTTATTAGTAGAGAAGTAGTACAATATGTTGGGGTCTTAGCCCCATTACAAAAAATGGTTAAGGAATAGATGGGGAGCTATAGGGTTTTTGACAAGCGTCGTCCTTGGTAAGGTTATAAGCCCTTGTAGCATTCCTGGCCTTAGGCTTGGCTCTCTTCGTACTCAAGATTGTAACCTCCACAAGTCCTGTTACCATCTTCTTGGATACTTCCCACTAACGTCTCTTGGTTCTTTGGGACTTCTTGGGTATTTTAGAGGGATCTCCCTACGGGGACAAAGTGTTGGGTAGTGTTGGTAACGCAAATCCTAGTTTTCTTGGTTACTCTCCTGGGAGCCATCTAAAACATTTTAAAATCAATCATATTATTTACTATATTTTCTAGTCTTCATTATGTATTCGAGGAAATAGGCTCTAATACCACTCAAGTTGTCACGCTCTGACCCGGTTTGGTCGGATCCCCATGATAAACCTGCCACTCTCTCGGTTTACTAAGGGTTGCCCCTTGTTTATAAACCGTGAAGAGTAAGGCGTTCTTTAAACCTGCACCTTTCTTGGAATAACATAAATCAAAACTGCATAAAATTTTAAACTAATCATACTTGTCTTATAGGCATATTAGTTGGTGGTTTTTGGGGTAGGCTTTCCGAGGTTACCTGAAAGGGATATAAGGGAGGGGGTGAGTACAACAACTTAGTGAATAGGTTTTTAAAATTAACTTTCAGGAAAAATGTTTGATTCAGAGTGTGTTAGACTCCTTATTCTCTTTCAAAAACCTTTCATTTGAAATTCCAGTCTTTATCACCATTTCTTATTAACCACGGTGTGACATCACCTAACACACATCCTTCATCATGAAATGGTCAAACACACAATCACAGACCAGCCCATCCACTGAACCCACTTGTGGTGTCAGAGCGAATTTACTGGCCATCTAAATAGAAGCACGTCGACTTCTACCCTGAGAATGAGTGGATGTTTGTGACATCCAACACTCAATCCCATAACAAATCTCTGTGTCCGTATGAGGATAGAGACATCATACTGACCCCACCCTAGTCTCATACGCTTAAAGCTATGTTGAGTTTCGTAAGACTTCTGGTATGACAAACTGCCCTTATATCCACCAGGTCATCTAGAGCCCTGGGACGCATCACTACCCCTCTTGGCCATCTTGAAGGTCCCGAAAACATAGTGCATACATAATCAATATTTTTCACATGATGCCATATAATCTGTGGTGCCACTGGTTTAACGGCCCCAACCCTCAACTCAACCTACAGTTGTTTGTCTTGACTAGTTTGAAGACCTGTCATGTTGCACTGCTGCTAGTTGACTGAGTATGTCGGTCCTGTCTTGATACTATGGCTAAACAATTCATTTATTTAACTTTTCATGGCATATAAATCATGTTTGTTTACAAGCTCCTGCTCATGCCAACCGACCTAGGGCCCACTATTCAAGATTTTCAAAATTTGGCATATTAGCCCCCAAGTTCCAAAACCGAGGCATCTGGCCTAACAGAGCTATTCGAGCTCCCGTAAAGAAGGTCTCCCAAAATGTTTAAGCAGTGACACACAGTCAAGGGAGAACACAACTCCAACAAAATACTTTTTAACTGTCCATCATACTAATCGAGTATGAGGACATCTCCACTCATAACCGATGAATGGGTTTTCCACTTCCTTTGAGGAAGTTTCATCATACTAACCGAGTATGATCTACCTACAACCAGTAAGTAGTTTTTCCGTGTTATTTTCACATCGCTCCTCTCAGGTGTGATGTTTAAAAATACCACTTAGTAGTGGGTTTTCATTTTCGAGGTATTTATCATCCCAACCATGTATGATATAAAAATCCCACTCATTCGTTAATGTAGTAAAATTCCTCTTAGCTGACTTGTTGTCCTTACTTGAACTCATCTTAGCTAGTGTTCTTGGTAGTTCGTGTTCCTACACGATATGTACGTTCTTGTTCATTATCCTTTGGCCTAACAGCACCCATTCATCTAAAATGAATGAGAAAACCAAACTTTTCCTTTATTTGCAATTAGGTCCCTAAAGGTAATTTTCTTTAACTTGAAGTCCCTAATGCTGGTTTTCCTCAAATTGAGTCCTAGAACTCTTGAAATTTATCTTGGGAACTCAATTTATTCAAATTCACAAAAAGGGGTTTAATTTCCCAAATTTCCAATTTGGTCCCCTAACTTTTCCAAAAATTACCATTTTGCCCATACTTTATAAAAATGGTATATTTTACCCTAAAAATTCCAAAAAATTGCTCAATTGATCATCCATCATCTTTATCATTCCCAATTTGGTGCTAGAATGAGCTCAAACCTAGCTCCGCCGGAAAACTGGACATAAAGAGAGAAAGCTTCGAAAGCTTATCATCTGGGGCGCGGCAGTCCGAGCTTTCGGTCTAGGCAGATAGCTCGTATCCTAAGGTTTCTCCTAGGATCAATAATTACAGTAATTCATGTCGAATTGAGTGAGAATTTCTTCACCAAAGTTTTATCGGTTCTCTCTCTAGCACAAATCATAAATTATGGAGAGCAGCTAAATTGGCTTACCTTTTAGCTCTAATTCAGCTGTAGGAGGAATGTGGTGGTGTTGGGATGGCTTGGTTTGACTTGAGAAGGGCTCGAATTGGTGGATTTCAGCTTGGCCGAAACAGGGCAGCTTCGGTCCGCCGAAGCAGCTTCACTGTTCGATCACGTCGGCATTTCTCTGGTGACCCTCTAAGAAAATGGAGACTACAAGCGTGCAGCAGACTTCTCCCCGGTACTAAAGAACCTGACCATGCCTTCTTCGACTCAACAAAGACCTTGTATTGGAGCTTTGGTTCGAGCTTCGCTAAAAATTGAACCAGCTGAGAGAGAATGGAGTTTTCAGGTGTGGAGAGGTTGAATGAGGAGGGGCTCTTTATATAGGAAGCTCGGGGACTTAATGGGCGTCTGATTGGTGCCTTAATGGTGGTAATTCATTGCCTGAAACTCCCTGGCAGGAGACTTTTCAGCTTCGTTAGCATTGCGAGATTTTTCGGTGAGTGAACAGTGTTATCATCTGAAGGAAGAAGATGACACTATTCCAAATCGGACTGTACAGGTCCGAACTGGGTTCAAAGCTTAAATCGGCCAGTTCACCCCCAATTTAACCGAATTTTTCAAATCTTAAAATTTATAAATTCATTTTCTATCCAATAATGGCCTTAAATCTCAAATTTGAATTTTTTAAGCCACCTAGAAAAATGAATTTAGCATTCGGTTCAATAGTGGTTCAAACCGGTTCAATCTATTTCAGATATGGTTCACTTGAAATGGTTTGGTTTTCATTTTCAATTCATCCTAAAGTTCTTTTTCTTAACTTTTGAGACTCTTTAGGTCACTCGGAATCCATAATTTTCCCAATTTCGGTTCATGAATTGACTTGATTCATAAATCGGTTCAATTGAGTTAGATTCAGTTCACCTAAACCGGTTTGGTTTTTCTCTTCCAATTTGTCCTAAGGTTCCTTTCCAAGGTTTTATGAACCCTTTGGGTCACTCGGGAGTTGTAAATTTCCCAAATTGCCCATGCTCTGGTAATCGGGTTTGTGAACCAGTTCGATTTTCTCACTTGGTTCGACTGGTTCTTTTCCCGATTTTCCTTAACTCAAAAGGGTGGGGTTTACATATACTCACTCAAATCAAGAAAGATTGGGGGTTATGGAAAGATTATTATCTATAGAATCTGCTGAATTATTTTCAGCCATCGGGGGTCATCAAGGCAACTAGAATTGGCCCTCGAAGTAATTGTTCTATTTTTTACCAGTAGAGCTCTGTCACCGTGCGATCACATCGGCACCGGTAGAGTGAGAGGTGAGGGTTGGGAGAAGTGAAGTTGGAAAGCTAACTTACTCAGCTTTCCAAGGACACCAAGATCATATTATGAGGCAGTAGGATGATGGAGCTAGGCTCTCTACAAATCGGGTCACTAGGATTGAGAGTTATCTATGTTCTAGTGAGGATTCTAGTTGAATTCTGATGAGGGAACACTTGCAATATTTATGGTTGGATTCTTGACTTCATTGACAATCCAACCATATCTCACTTTCATCAATCCATAGCTTATAGCACTTGGAATAAATTCATATCCCCAAGCAATGGACACCATGTTGTCTACTGATATTTATCAGGTTTTTTTGCTGAAATCGGGTCGGGTCGAGTGAAGGAGACAACATGTGAGCACATGTGCCCCACGCTCTACACATGCCCCACGTGAGTGCACTCTACATGTGCCATGCGTTCATCTGCTCCGCACATGTCACATGTGTGTGTGCCTGACGTGGCACGCAGACTGGTCTGCACTATAGCGATGTTGTTTCTAGTGAATTTCTTGGTCGATTTAGTAGATTTTTGGCCTATTTTACCCCCTTTTCAGTTGACTTTTGGAAAAATAAAATATCTAAAAAATCTATTTTCAATATCCTATTTAATGGACTCAAGAACCCCACATTTTGATTTGTTTAGCACCCTAAAAAATTTGGAGGGTTATCCCTCTCCGAGCCGGTTCGATAAATTTCAGCCCTTCCTTGGTCGGTTCACCTCCGATCATACCGGTTCCTAGCCCAATTAATTTTTTCTAAAAATCCTCTTTCACATCCTCTATTGATTGTCATTAAGATTCCCCCATTTATGGGTTGTTTAGCCCCCCTTAAAAATCATGACATTTTACCATAATTTAGCTCAATCCCATTTTGGATCAGTTCCCACTTTGTGCCCTTCCATCTTTCAGGAAAAGAACGGGTTAAACTGAGGAAGAAAACCAAGAACACTTTAACTGTAAACCCCACACATTTGAGTTAAGGAAAACCGGGAAAAGAACCGGTCAAACCGAATAAAAAAACAAAACCGGTTTACATTTGGGAATAAGCAATATGAAAATTTACAACTTTCGGTTGATCCAAAGGATTTATTAAATATTGGAAAAGAAACTTAAGACAAATTAGAAAACAAAAACCAAATTGGTTCAGGTGAACTAAATTATATAAGAACTTAAAAGTTAAGCGTGCTTACCTTGGAGTAGTTTGAGGATGGGTGACCTCTTGGAAAGTATGATTTTTGTAACCCGAAATTTCGATCAAAAATTTTTATGTGAACGGCTTATCATAAATAGCCATCAATTAATATATATTTAATTATTGGTATTAATTTTAATAATTTAATTTAATACTGAAATTAAATTATTAGAATTAATACCGAAATTAAATTATTGGAATTAATACCAATAATTTATGGTAATATTAATACTAGTAATAAATCTCGCCCATTTAATACACGGGTTTTACGACTATATAAAGAGGGCATCCCCATTTCATTCTCCTCACACCTGAAGACTTCTCTCTCTCTCTCTCTACTGCTCCATTTCCCAGTAAAGCTCGAACCAGAGCTTCGACTTGAACAAAAGTCGGGCTCTTTAAAACCAGGGAGAAGCCAACTATTTGATAGCAAACTCTAGCCAATCCGAGAATCGTTGGAGAAGCGCCGACATGATGGAATAGTGAAGCAACTCTGGCGGACCGAAGCTGCCCTATTTCGGCCAAGCTGGAATCGGCCATTTCAAGCCCTCCTCAGGCCAAACCAAGCCCTCCCAACAGTTCCTCACCCTTTCCACAGCCGAATTAGGACCGAAAGGTAAGGCAATTCGGCTCCCCTTTATAATTTTCGATCGGTGCTAGAGAGAGAATCGACCGAATTTCAATGATGAAATTCTAATCCAATTCCACATCAATTGATACAATACTTGATTTTAGGATGAACCTCAGGACAAGACCTATCTGTCCAGATCGAAAGCTCGGACTGTCGTGCCTTCACCGGTGAGTAATCGAAGCTTTCTCTCTCTATAGTCTGTTTCTGGAAAAGCTCCGTTTGAGCCTGTTCCGACGTTAAAATCTGTGATTCAAAGTTTCTTAGAATCGTATGAACATACAGGAACTCAATTTCAATAATTAGAAGTGTTTGATCGGTTAATTTGATGAAATCAAATTCGAGAGTGTTGAAGAGTTGAAATTGGGGGAAAATTTGGGGATCTTCGAAATTCAAAGGGGCCAAAATATAATTTTATGAAATTGAGGGTCAATTAGGCATGAAAATAATGTTGGAGGACCAATTGAAGAATTTTGGAAAATTTGGGGAAAAACTTACCATTTTTGTGAAAGAAGGGCAAAATGGTAATTTTGGAAAAATTAGGAAAACCAACTTGGAAATTTGAAAAAATTAAACCCCTTTTTGGTGAAATTGAATAAATTGAGGTCCCACGATAAATTTTAAAAGTTACGGGACTCAATTTGAGGAAAAACCGACATTAGGGACTTAAAGTTAAAGAGAAATAACTTTAGGGACCTAATTGCAAATAACTAAAAGTTTGGGTTTTCTCATTCATTAATGAATGAAGGTTGTTATGTCGAGTAATAATGAACAAGGTTGTTCATATCGTGTAGGAATGTTAAATACCGGGAACGCCAGCAAGGACATGCTCACGTGAATACAAAGAACTAATCTAGTGGAAATCACGGTATTGACAGGTGAGTGGGTTTACTAACATCATACCCGGTTGGGGATGATAAATGCCTCGATATAAAAACCCACTGTTTAGTGGTATTTTAATCATCACTACTTAGAGAAAGTGATGTAAAAGTTATGCGAAAAAAAAACTACTTACGGGTTGTAAGTAGATCATACCCGATTGGTATGATGAGACTTCCTCGAAGGAAGTTGAAAACCCATTCATCGGTTATGAATGGAGATGTCCTTATACCGGTCGGTATGATGGACGGTAAAAACCTATTTTTGTCGGAAGTGCTCTCCCCTGACTGTGTGCCAATGCTTAAACAATTTGGGAGACCTTCTCGACGGGAGCTCGAATAGCTCTAATAGGCCGGCGGCCTCGATTTTGGAACTTGGGGGCTAAATGCCCGATTTTGAAAATCTCGTACAGTGGGCCCAAGGCCAGTTGGCACGAGCAGGAGCTCGTAAATGAACATGATATATGTGCCATAAAACTTAATAAGTGAATTGTTTGTCCATGGTACCAAGAAAGGACCGACATGCTCACTCAACTAGCGGCAGTGCAACATGACAGGTCGACGGACTAGTCAAGACAAACAGCTGCGGGTTGAGATGAGAGTCGGGGCCGTTGGACTAGTGGCACCACAGATTACATGGCAATATAAGAAAACATTGTTTGTGCATGCACTATAAGTACGGGGTCATCAAGACGCCCATGAGGGGTAGTGATGCGTCCTAAGGGCACTAGATGACCTGGTGGCTATAAGGGCAGTTCGTCGTTCCAGGTGTCTGTGCGAAATTTGGAGTAGCACGAAGCGCATGAGACCGGGGTGGGGACAGGATGAGGTCTCTGTCCTCATACGGACATGAAGAAGTGATTTCGGGATTGTGGGTAGGATGTCACGTACATCCACTCATTCCCAGGGTAGAAGTGGTCGTACTTCTATCCAGGTGGCAGGAAAAGTCGCTCCGAAGCCACTAGCGGGTTCAGTAGTGATACTGACTTGCGAATGTGCGTAACCTTCATGATGAAGGATGTGTGTTGGGTGATGACACACCGTGGTAACTAAGAAATAATGGAAAAAAAACAAAAATTTTTAAATGATGGGATTTCTGAAAACAAAGGAGTCTGGCACACTCCATATAAATATTTTTCTTAAAAGTCAAAAGCTTTTGAAAACCCATTCACTGAGTAGTCGTACTCACCCCCTCCCTTATATCCCTTTCAGAAAATCTCGGAAAGCCTCCCCTTAAAGACCGTCAACTAAGATGCCTGTAAGACAGGTATGTAAAGTTTTAAATTTCATACAGTTTTGATTATGCTATTCCAGGAAAAAGGTGCAAGTTAAAGGATGCCTTACTCTTTATGGTTCACGATAAGGGGAAACCCTTTAATAAACCGGGAGAGTGGCGGGTTGATCACGGGGATTTGACCAAACCGGGTCAGGGCGTGACATTAACGACTTCAAGCGCTTGGCCTATCTCACCGACTTTGAAGCTATCCTACTACACTAACCTTAATACTCCACTTTAGTATATTTCCCATGTTTCCAAGTAACTTTACTATTCCACTTGATAAAACACGAGTGTTTCATTATTCAATTACACAAAAAGGAGAAAGCTAACATCCTTAATCAACTTACTAAGACATTCCTGCTACCATACTTGGGTTGGCTGCGCCCTTTCCTCACATCTTACTATAGACTCCTAGGTAGGATGTTTGAGTCTACATGGAAGGAGTTTCAAATCCCCCACTTTGTCGTACTACTACCATATACATCATTTTCCCTTGCTTGTGACCTTTGGGGGGTAGTGTGTTCAAGCCATTGAGGTCTCAACAGTGGCAACTAAGCACTCAACATATGAGCAGTTACAAGCAAAGTGTATTGGTTGTTCGCACATGTAATATATTGTGCCCCAACTGGCACATGGGTGAATCTTTCTGCACCTCGGACATCAGGATGCCTTGGTCCCCATATGGTCCTTACTTTTCATTCACTTCCTAGGAGAATACTTAGTACTACTCGGTGCTCGCCTGGTCTTCCAATTGTACCTTCCTAGAGTGGCCAATATTACTCCACTCTCCTTTCTCTTTCTAACTCCTTCCATTGGGATTTTGTTGGTCAGCAAGATGCATTCACTCTCATGTGCCAAGTTAATGATTTTTGCTAGGTCCGTGGGTCACCCTAGGCTTCCCATACAACATTGAATCTCTAGAGACATTTCGATCAGAATATTCTGGTAAATATCAGTCGGACTTGCTAAATTCGGTGCAAACAACCGAAGTGCGTTGAATTTATTCTTGTATTCTGTCATTGATCCAAAACCCTATCGTAATAGGAGGAACTCCTGCTTCTTTTCATTCATCATGTATGGCGACAAGTATTCCTTCGTAAACCTAGCCTCAAACTTGATCTAGTTTGTGGGTGATGGGGACATGTCCCATTGGTTTAGCCATCATATGTCGACCTTTTCTTCCAAGAAGAATTCGACAATGGTTAGCCTAGCTATCTCTGGCATGTTTACCATGTCCATTAGACTTTTTGCAATCCTTATCGAATCCATAGCTTTGATATGTCCTTCTTGCCTGCAATGGTCTTGCATCCTAATTTCCTAAGAACCTTTAGGTTCTTGGGAATGGCAAGCTCTTGAGCATTCTGGTCCTCGGGTAGTGCCACCTCGTGCACTCTCACCTCCGGGAGTTCAACCTATGTTGATAACCCGATGAATCCAGGGCTCATTTTGATATGTGTCATGATATCCTTATATACTTGGATATACTCAAAAGTTATGATGTTTGCCTAGGAGTTCTCTGATGGAATTTCCCTTCCCCTCCTAGTTCTCCATGATACGACCCCTCTACCATTTCATTGTCATGCTCCATCGAGATCTGCATAAACAAGCAACTCCTTAACCTTCTTGTTATCTACAAAATGGTTGTTATAGTTAGAACCCTTCTATACTACTTTCACCTTCTATACTAGAAAATGGTTGTTATAGTTAGAACCCTTTTATACTTTCACCTGTGTACGCATCATAATGGACATATTATTAAAATTTATCAAAGTACATTTGGGTCTCATCCAAACATTCCCCTTATTAGACTCGAGTACCATGGTCGCCATGGCCCAACCATGTTACAACCCAAAATGAATCGACAGATCGATTCTACCCATATGAGGTTCATAGTATGTGTCCTATCCAAAAAGATGTACATTTAAACCTTCCTACTTCTGTCATATAAGGGATCAAGAGGGTTTCCACCACACCGGGGTATCTGAACTCTGAACACCCCTATGGATCCTTCTTCCTATTTCCTTGGTTATCAGGCTCTCCCTAGGGTTTTGCTTACCTATCAGACTTGTTGTCGGTCATAATGCCCTCCCCTTTCAGGTGGTCTCTATGCACCAGTGAGTCGGGTAGCAGTGACACTTACAGTTCCAGTTGGGAGTTGCCCAACTAACAATCCTAAACCCTATTCCCTTGTCAGCCGCAACCAAAACATATCATTTCCCCTCAGTAGTGTCCCTTATTACCCTTTTTATATTTAGGGCACGACAATGGTTCTATGGTTTTGCACACTACTTTCACAATCCTTTAACCTTCATTGGTTGGATTCAAACAGTTCTACACTCTCGAGCCCTGTGCCCCAGTGATCCACACTCAAAACACCTGCTCGTCCCACATAGCCCTTTGAGGAACCGGTCGCAGCGTGGGCACCAAGGGGATTTACCCCAAACACTCTGTAGGTTTTCTGGGGTAAGCCTTCTACTTAAGCCAATTCCCATATTGGCTACTGCCCCAGTATTATCCTTCCCCTCTGAGCCATTTTTTAATCCCCCCCAAGCCATTTTTTACTCTATTCTCTTGTCCCACCATGCCATATGTAAACTCCATTTGTCAATAATAAGGAAGTCGGGTTGGGGAACCGAAAAATTTTGAGTGGAAACCAAGGCCAAAATGAACCAAAACTCGTAAATTAAAGCAAACTTGAAAAATTGAATAACCCAAGTGAATAATAAGGACCCAAAAATCATGGAAAGGAACCATGGATGGAATTGGGTGTAAGAACCGAACTGGTTCATGTTGAATTAGACCAAACCAGATTGAACCGAGATGAATCATGGAGAACTGATTTAAAGATTAATTTTTCTAGGTGACTTAAAAATATCAATTTGGGAAATTGAAGCCACCATTGGATAGAAAATGAATTTAGATTAATTTAGAAAATTTTAAATTTTAGAAAACTAGTACAATCGGGCATGAACCGGCCGATTTTCTAAATTGGGTCATCGAACCCGGTCCGACCGAACTAGTCAACAGTCTAGCTAGTCAACAGACCGCCCGCCAGGTTAGCACCCAATTAGCAGACACAATGAATCAGAGTATGACACACGGCGAAGCATAACTAGTCAACCGCTCAGCCAGTGCTGGAAAGCCCCAACCAATTAGAGCATCACATGTGTTCTCAGTCAACAGTCAAAGGAGGAAAATCCACCTCAGTAATGACTGACCAATAGGAGAGTGACACGTGTCCTCGTTCAATGATCAATGTTGGAAAAGCCTAGTCAGTTGGATTGACCAATGGGAAGTAGACACATGGTAAAGGTTCCATGTCAGCGTCCGACTAGGTTGTCAGAGAAACGGTTGACCAATTAGAGGTTGACTTGTGGCACAGCCACGTCAGATGGCCTAAGCCAATTAGAGGCTGACATGTGGTAGTGGAAGTGCGGGAGGGAAATATGACACATTTAAATTAACCAATTAGAGGATGCCACATGTCATAGTCAATGGCTAACCGAATACGGTCAGCAGCCACATTGGAATAAGTAGCCAATGGGAGGTCGCCATGTATCCTATCAATGAGTCAAAGGCTGGCTAGGATAATGAATAGGAAGCTGCATCAGCAAAGCTAGCCAATCATAGCGCGCCACGTGGAAAGCTTGCACGTGCAGTCTTCCTCCTTGGAAAATCTGGTAGAAAGAGATAAGAATGAAAGCTTGGTCTCCAATGATTAGAAAAGCTCTCCGATCTAACCGTTAGTCAGCGAGGCTGGGGCCAAGTCCTATGCCAGCCAGAAGCTCTGTCAGTTGCTGAGCTTCCTATATAAAGAGCACCCCTCCCCTCATCTTCCTCATCCAAAAAATGAGCGAAGAAGAAGTGGTGCTCCATTTTCCGACGAGACTTAAACTAGAGCACTGACATCGGCACTTTCCTCAACCTCCAAAGCTGTATTTAGTGTCTCTAGAACTGGGAGGAAGTTCTCCACCCAGCTACACCCTCCAAAGCTGTATTTAGTGTCACGAACCCCAACCAATAGAGAAAGGAAAAACTGGGAAATATATAGATCTCGAGTGACCTAATGAGTCATAAAAGTCATGAGAAAGGACTTTAGGATGAATTGGAGGTGAAAACCAAACCGGTTTAGGTGAACCATACCTGAACCGATTTGAACAACTATTGAACCGATTTCTAAATTTATTTTTCTAGTTGGCTTAGAAAATTCAAATTGGAGAATTGAGGCCACCATTGGATAGATAATGAATTTAGATGAATTTAAAATTTTTTAATTTTGAAAAATTCGGGCGAATCGGGCCTGAACCGACCGATTTAAATTTTGAACCCAGTTCGAACCAGTCTAGTCCGGTTTGAAATATTGTCGTCTTCTTCCTTTAGATGACAATACTGTTCACTCACCGGAAAATCAAGTAGTGCCGGCGAAGATGAAAAGTCTCAGGCCAGGGAGTTTTAGGCAATGAATGACCTCTATTAATGCGCCAATCAGACGACCAAGAAGTCCTCAAGCTACCTATATAAAGAGCCCCTCCTCATTCATCCTCCTAACACTTGAAGACTCCGCTCTCTCCCTAGTGCTCCATTTTCGGGTGAAGCTCAAACCAGAGCTCCGACTTGGGCATTTTTTGAAGTTAAAGAAGGTGTGGTCGGGTTCCTTAGATTCGGGGAGAAGTCAGCTACATGCTTGTAGTCTCCATTTGCTCCGAGGATCGCTGGAGAAACAGTAGCGTGATAGAATAGTGAAGCAGCTCCGACGGACCGAAGCTGCCTTATTTTGGCTGAGCTGAAAATGGCCAAGTTGAGCCCTCCTCAAGTCAAACCAAGCTATCCAAACACCTCCACAACTCTTCTACAACTGAATTAGAGCGAAAACGTAACCCAATTTGGCTCCCCTCTATAAATTATGATCGGTGCTAGAGAGAGAACCTACATATCTTTATTGACCAAATTCTCACTCAATTTGACATGAATTGACGTGATTCTTGATCATAGGAGAAACCTCGGGACAAGAGCTATCTGCTCAGATTGAAAGCTCGGACCATCGCGCTCCCGACGGTAAACTTTCGAAGCTTTCTCTCTCTACGTTCAATTTTTTGGTGAATCTCCATTTGAGCTCATTCCAGCATCAAATCGTGTGATTCAAAGTGCAATTGAATCGTATGGAGGTGTAGGAACTCCAATCTAACTTCAATTTCAACAATTAAACTAATTTGATCGGCCAATTTGATGAAATCAAATTCGACTGAGTTAGAAGGTTGAAATTGAGGGAAAATGTGGGGAATTTTTAGGGATTTCAAAAATTAGAGGGACTAAAGTGCAATTTCATAAAATTGAGGGCCAATTGGGCATGATAAAGATGTTGGAGGACCAATTGGGCAATTTTTGGGGCAAAACTTACAATTTTTGTAAAGTAGGGGCAAAATGGTAATTTTAGAAAAATTGGGGACCAAATTGGAAATTTTAGGTCCCAAGGTGAATTTTACAAGTTTTGGGACTCAATTTGGGGAAAATCGGCCTTAGGGAACTAAAGTTAAAGAAAAAGAACTCTGGGGACCTAATTGCAATTAATTAAAATTTTGAGTATTTCATCCATTCATGATGAATGAAGGCTATTAGGCCAAGTGATAATGAACAAGGATGTTCATATCGTGTAGGAACACGAAATACTGGGAATGCCAACAAGGACAAGCTCGCATGAAGGTAAAGAATCGGTTAAGAGGAAATCACTACATTCACGGGTGAGTGGGATTTTTTATATCATACCCGATTGGGATGATAAGTACCTCAAAAATGAAAACCCATTACTAAGTGGTATTTTAACCATCACACTAGAGAGGAGTGATGTGGAAATTATGTGGAAAAACTACTTATCGGTTGTAAGTAGATCATACCCAGTTGGTATGATGAACTTCCTAGAAGGAAGTAGAAAACCCACTTATCAGTTTAAAGTGGAGATATCCTCACACCCGATTGGTGTGATGGACAGATTAAAAGATTATTTTATCATATGTGCTCTCCCCTGACTGTGTGCCACTGCTTAAACTTTTTGGGAGACCTTCTTGATGGGAGCTCGAATAGCACAGATAGGTTGGAGGCCTCTATTTTGGAACTTGGAGGCTAATATACTCGATACTAAAAATCTCATATAGTGGGCCCAAGGCCAATTGGCACAAGTAGGAGCTCGTAAATAAACATGAGTTAAGCCATGAAAACTTTAAATGAATGATTTGTTTGGCCATGGTACCAAGACAAGACCAACATACTCGATGGACTAGCGGTAGTGGGACATGACAGGTCGACGGACCAGTCAAGACAAACAACTACAGGTCGAGTTAAGGGTCGGGGTCGTTGGACCAGTGGCACCACATATTAAATGGCTTATGTGGAAAATCATTATTTTGTGCATGCACTAAGGTATGGGACCTTCAAGATGCCCAAGAGGGGTAGTGATGCGTCCTAGGGGCTACTAGACGACATGGTGGAGATAAGGGTAGATTGTCGTGCTAGCAGTTAGAGAAGCTCGACGTAGTTTCATGTGCGTGAGACCGGGTTGGGGTCGGGATGAGGCCTTTGTCCTCATATGGACACAGAGTTTCCTTTACGAGACTGAGGGTCAGATTCTACGTACATCCACTCATTCTTAGGGTAGAAGTGGACATGCTTCTATCTAGGTGGTCGGAAAAGTCACTCCGATGCCACAAGTGGGTGTAGTGGACATGTTGCCCTGCGAATGTGTGTTCTCTTCATGATGAAGGGTGTGTGTTGGTTGATAAACACACCGATATTGATTGAGGATTGAGAATTGGCTATGAAAATCAAGATTTCAAGAATTAAATGTTTTAAAGGAAAATAAGGAGTTTGGCAAACTCCAATTCAAAATATTTTTTGAAAGTCATACTTTAGACACCCATTCATTGAGTTGTTGAACACACCCCCTCCCTTATACCCCTTTCAAGTAACCCGAGGAAAAGCCTACCCAAAGACTCCGAGTTAAACTACACCTGTGAGATAGGTATGCTAAGTTTAAATTTTAATGAAGTTTTGATTTATGTTATTCCATGAAAGGTGCATATTTAAAAGACATCTTACTCCTTTCGAGTTAAAGAAAGGAAAAACCATGAATAAACCGAGAGAGTGGCGGGTTACTCACGGGGATCCGACCAAAATGGGTCGAGGCGTGACAACTTGAGTGGTATTAGAGCCTATTTCTTATAATACATTATCAAGACTATACAACATAGTAACTAAGAGAAAGTTTCAAAACTTTCAGATGACTCCCAGGAGAGGAACCAAGAAAACTAGGACTGACTCTACACAACACCCTGTCCTCATAGGAAGACAACCTTAGAAGCTTCCCAATGCTCGAGGCATAGTAGAGGTCTCAATTGACTAAATGCAAAAATATCCAGGAGGATGATGCTAGTACCTATTGAGGTCACGACTCTAAGTACGAAGGAAGCCAAGCCTGAAGGCAAAAACGCCAATAAAGAGCGCATAACCTTACCTAGGAGGATGCTTATCAAGAATCCCATAGCTCCCTAATTATTCTATGACAACATTTTGTAATAGGGCTAAAACTCACAACATATTATACTCCTCTATTAATGAAGTACTCAAAATTCCTAAAAACCTTGTCTCTCAAAGGATGTGATCTTGCTAGGAAGATGGCTCCAAGGAAAGTAATGAAATAAACCTGTGCTACCATAGAAACTAAGGAGAATTCCATCCCAGTTAACAAACTAAATTAGGAAATCAAGAAATCTAGGAGGACTCTTAGAGTGATCCTTTGGCAAAGAAGACTCCACAAGAAAACTCTCAGGGTATCTAGACTCAAGGACAGCGAAGCACCAAAACCAACAATTCCCTAGAAGGATTCTAGAAGAAACCACTTAGGTCCATGTAATTACAAGTATGAACGATAGGGACAATACGTGGAGAAGTGCCCAACCCTACTAAGGATAGGAATCAAGTTAACCTGTAGGGGGATATGACATGTAATGGAAGATTGTCCCAAACTCCATGGATTTAGGGCAAAACCTCTCAAGAGAACATGTCGACTACAAAAATTCCAAAGCCACGGAAGGTAGGAAGGACCGAAGGTAAGACCTTGAGAAATTGCAAACAAGAATATAATATAGATAAAGGGAATCTTCCCTTACAATAGAGCTACATGCCATCTAGGAGCAAAGAAGGAAGCACCTCCACCAGAGAAGACAAGCCCCGAATGTTGAGACACAAATAGGATTTCTCGGGATAGCAAGAAGTAACTTACTATGGCAAAGCAGAGGAGCCAAGAAGAATCTAGCGAATATATGTAACTAGTAACTAGGGGGAGGAGACGCCCTAGGAAGGACCAAAAGTAGTAAAGACTACACTAAACAAAGGGGCGATAGGATAAGCACCAAGGACAAGTGAACTCGAAAGGCAAATAACCCAAGACAAGTAAACTAGTAAAGTAGTAGGGACAAGACAGTTAACAAACTAACACTCGTAGGAATTATGGATTTAAACCTAGGCAAGGAAGAGTATAAATGCCGCACTTTTGAGTTAAGGAAAACTGGGAAAAGAACCGGTCAAACCGAGTAAGAAAATCGAGCTGATTTACATTTGGGAACAAGCAATATGGAAATTTACAACTTTCGGTAATCCAAATGGTTCATTAAACCTTTGAAAAGAAACTTATGATAAATTAGAAGACAAAAAAAACCAAATTGGTTCAGGTGAACAAGATTTCATAAGAACTTTGAAGTATGCTTGCCCGAGAGTAGTGTGAGGATGGGTGACCTCCTAGGAAGTATGATTTTTATTTTGTAACTCGAAATTTCGGTCAAAACTTTTTATGCGTATAGCTTATCATAAATAGCCATAAATTAATACATATTTAATTATTGTAATTAATACCAATAATTTAATACCTAAATTAAATTATTGGAATTAATACAAATAATTTAATACTGAAATTAAATTATTGGAATTAATACCAATAATTTATGGCAATATTAATACTAGTAATAAATCTCTCCCATTTAATACACGGTTTACACCTATATAAAGAGGTCATCCCCATTCATTCTCCTCACATCCGCACACCTCTCTCTCTCTCTCTACTGCTCCATTTCCCTGTGAAGCTCGAACCAGAGTTTTGACTTAAACATTTTTCTTAACCTCGGAAGGAGAGGTCGAGCTCTTTAGAACCGAGTACAAGACAACTATCTAATAGCAAACTCCTGTCAATCCAAGAATTGTAGGAGAAGCGCCGGCATGATGGAACAGTGAAGCAGCTCCGGCCGAATTAGGACTGAAAGGTAAGCCAATTCGACTCCCCTCTGTAATTTCCGATCGGTGCTAGAGAGAGAACTGGGAAATTTCAATGATGAAATTCTAACTCAATTTGGCATCAATTGATGTGGTTCATGATTCTAGGATGATCCTTAAGATGAGAGATATCTGCCTAGATCGAAAGCTTGGACCGCCGTGCCCTCACCGGTGAGAAATCGAAGCTCTCTCTCTACAATCTATTTTTCGGCGAAGCTCCATTTGAGCTCGTTCTGGCGTTAAAATCTATGATTCAAAGTTCCTTAGAATTGTATGAACATGTAGGAACTCAATTTCAACTCCACTTTCAACAATTAGAGGTGTTTGATTGGTCAATTTGATAAAATCAAATTCGGCAGTGTTAAAGGGTTGAAATTTGGGAATTTTCGAAATTCGAAGGGCAAAATGAAATTTTATGACATTGAGGGCCAATTAGGCATGAAAATAATGTTGGAGGACCAATTGAGAAATTTTAGAAGTTTTGGGGCAAAACTTACCATTTTTGTGATGGAAGGGCAAAATGGTAATTTTGGAAAAGTTGGAGGACCATATTAGAAATTAGAGAAATTAATCCCCTTTTAGTTAAATGGAATAAATTGAGGTCTTATGATAAATTTTAGAAGTTTCGGGACTCAATTTGAGGAAAAACCGGTATTTGGGACTTAAAGTTAAAGAGAAATAACTTTAGGGACCTAATTACAAATAAATGAAAGTTTGACTTTCTCATTCATTTGGAATGAATGAAGGCCATTAGGCCGAAGGATAATGAACCAAGATGTTCATATCATGTAGGAACACGAAGTATCGGGAACGCCAGCAAGGACAAGCTCGCGTGAATACCAAGAACCGATCTAGTAGAATTCACGACATTAACGGGTGAGTGGGTTTACTAACATCATACCCGGTTGGGATGATGAGCACACCTTATAATTTAAAAACCACTTACCTGTTGTGAGTGGGTTTATTAACATCATACCCGGTTGGGATGATGAGCCCAACTTAAAATTAAAAACCACTTACCGGTTGTGAGTGGGTTTACTATCATCATACCCGGTTGGGATGATGAGCACAACTTAAAATTAAAAACCACTTATCGATTGTGAGTGGAAATTTTATATCATACCCGGTTAGGAATGATAAGCACTTCGGTATAAAAATCCACTATTAAGTGGTATTTTAAACATCACTACTTAGAGGAAGTGATGTGAAAATCATGCGGAAAAAATACTTACCGATTGTAAGTAGATCATACCCTGTTGGTATGATGAGACTTCCTCGAAGGAAGTTGAAAACTCGTTCATCGGTTATGAACGGAGGAGTCCTTATACTGGGCGGTATCATGGATAGAGAAAACATATGTTTTGTAGGAAGTGCTCACCCCTGACTGTGTGCCAATGCTTAAACAATTTGGGAGACCTTCTCGACGGGAGCTCAAATAGCTCTGATAGGCTGGGGGCCTCGATTTAGGAACTTGGGAGCTAAATGCCCTATTTTGAAAATCTCGTACAGTGGGCCCAAGGCAGTTGGCACGAGCCGAAGCTCGTAAACGAACAGGATATATGTGCCATAAAACTTAATAAGTGAAATGTTTGGCCATGGTACCAAGATAGGACCGACATGCTTAGTCAACTAACAGTAGTGCGACATGACAGGTCGACGGACCAGTCAAGACAAACAACTACAGGTTGAGTTGAGAGTTAGGACCATTGGACCAGTGGAACCATAGATTACATGGCAATCTGAGAAAACAATGTTTGTGTATGCACTATGAGTATGGGATCATCAAGACGCCCATAAGGGTAGTGATCCATCCTAAGGGCACTGGACGACCTGGTGGCTATAAGGGCAGTTCGTCGTTCCAGGTGTCTGTGCGAAATCTGGAGTAGCACGAAGCGCATGAGACTAGGATGGGGACAAGATGAGGTCTCTATCCTTATACGGACACGAAGAAGTGATTTCGGGATTGTGGGTCGGATGTCACGTACATCCACTCATTCCCAGGGTAGAAGTGGTCGTACTTCTATCCGGGTGGCAGGAAAAGTCACTCCGAAGCCACTAGCGGGTTCAGTAGTGATACTGACTTGCAAATGTGTGTAACCTTCATGATGAAGGATTTGTGTTGGGTGATGACACACCGTGGTAAATAAGAAATGGTGGAAAAACCCGAATTTTTAAATGAAGGGATTTTTAAAAATAAAGGAGTCTGGCACACTCCATATAAATATTTTTATTAAATGTAAAAAGCTTTTAAGAACCCATTCACTGAGTAGTCGTACTCATCCCCTCCCTTATATCCCTTTCAGGAAATCCCGAAAAGCCTCCCCTTAAATACCATCAAGTAAGATGCCTGTAAGATAGGTATGTAAAGTTTTAAATTTCATGCAGTTTTGATTATGCTATTCCAGGAAAATGTGCAGGTTAAAGGACACGTTACTCTTTATGGTTTACAATAAGGGGAAATCCTTTAATAAACCGGGAGAGTGGCGGGTTGATCATGGGGATCCGACCAAACCGGGTCGGGGCATGACAAAGAGAGAAGTAGAAAGGCCAAATATTGGGAAAGAAGGATGAAGTAAATCCTTAAAGGAAATTATGGTAAAAAATGAAAAGGGGACCATATTCAAGCCATGAGGAGGATTAAGTAAGCCTTGCACAAAGAGGTCTTGAAACAAACTGTATCTGAACCTCTCTCAAGTAAGAAAACTTGTGCATGACACAAGTAGAATTAAGGAAATATTACAAAGACGTACCGCTAGATTTCTCAAGAAGGGTGCACGGGAAGGATGACATCAAAGGATGTCATTTAATGATTTGATACTTCCAAAGGATGAATGAAAAAGGAATTTCAGGAGAAAGGGAAAGGATCCTACCAAGGAAGAAAGCCTCAGAAAGGCATACGTATCCCAACTAAGAGGTAATGGAATCAACCGAAGTGGAAAGAAAGATAAGCTTACCAATAAAATGCTGGTTGAGATGGAAAGATCAAGTACAAAGGAAAAGTACTCATGAAGGCCCAAGAAGTAAGCCTTCAATTAAGAAGTGAAATAGGGAAACAACCACTGACATTAGGACGGGTAGTGATCCACTCTCACTTAATGGAGCCTAAAGAGTGAACGGATGAGCATAGTGTGGAGTAAACGGAATAAGACTGATAATCGGAAGCACCTCAAGTAAGGAATAAGGGATGAAACAGAAGTTGTAGATAGAGAAGGATCCAAAGCGGACAAATGCCCTAACATAGAAAGGGGTGTGAAGAAAGGAAGAAAGAACCCTTCAAGAAATGATAAGAACGTTGAGCATGTAACTCCTAAGATGAAAGTCTCTACTGTGAGGGACATAATAGGGAACAAAATCGGAAGAATGGAACCTTCCTAAGCAAAGGAATCGACACATATATCGAAAGTCATTAGCTTGGAATAAAGAATTGTGAAATGATCACGAGTGAGTAGGAGTGGATTAAGAAAAGGGAAAGTCCTTTAGGAAAGGATGCCACTGGAAATGAGGAAGGACATAAGAAGGGAAGAATCCTCGCATGTCTGTGAGTCATCAAGAAACCCAATGACTGGAATCGGAAAGACCCAATAAAGAAGTTGGGAAATGACGAGTAGGTAAGAGAAATCGATACGGTTATGTGAGACATGACGTCAAAGGTAATATGGATGAGAGGATAACGGTAAAGGTAGTCAAGGAATACTACCAAGCAAAGGGAGGGATAAAGTTATACGATCCCTTAAAGGTTGGAAAGCTAGGAACGACCCTCAAAGAGGTGTCCTAGAAATCTAATGGACAGAGACAGGTTCTAGAAAATGTCATGCTGTAAGGGGTATGTAAGCCCAACAATCCCGAGGAAAATATGACTTAAAGTAAGGAAGAGTCAGTTAGTAAGCATGACAGGGTCAAACATAAAAATTTGGACCGGAGTTGTATTAAACAACAAATGAAGGAAGAGTCAGAATAGAACAAAAAGGTGTTAGAAAAGAAACTCGTGAAAAACAAGTACGTAACGCTTGAAAGAACATTGAGTTAAGGGTTTCAACAACCAAGAGAATTAATATACATGAAAATGGTTGGGTATCTTGGAACTCCCAATCCTCAGTACAGGATCTCAAAAGGAAAAATGTTGCTCTCAGTAAAGTAAGAGGTGAAACTAAGGATATACCCTTGAGTAAGGTATGTCTAGTTATGATAAACTTTGTGGAAAGAGTAAACAATGGAAATGAAAAGAAGTTCCTTAAGTGAATGATATAAAAGGGGCTAACTGAAAAAAAAAAAAAAAGAGCTAGCATACCAAGCAAACCCCATGTGTACACCAAAGAAAATTATTCTGGATGCAAAGGTTGCTAATTAAGTTTTGGGGACAAAACTCCTAAAAGGATGGGAGAGTTGAAACCCCATCCCTTAAAGATAAGAAAACCGGGGAAAGAACCGGTCAACCCAAGTGAGAAAACTGAACTGGTTCACGAACCCCAACCGATAGAGAAAGGATAAATCGGGAAATTTATGGATATCGAGTGACCTAATGAGTCACAAAAGTCATGAGAAAGGACTTTAGGATGAATTGGAGGTGAAAACCAAACTAGTTCAGGTGAACCAGACATGAATCGAATTGAATCGGTTTGAACTGGTTTGAACCACTATTGAACTGGTTTCTAAATTCATTTTTCTAGGTGGCTTATAAAATTTAAATTGGTGAATTGAGGCCACCATTAGATAGATAATGAATTTAGATGAATTTTCATATTTTTAATTTTGAAAATTTTGGTCGAATCGGGCTTGAACCAGTCGGTTTAAGCTTTGAACCCGGTTCGAAATAGTGTTGTCTTCTTCCTTCAGATGACAACACTGTTCACTCGTAGGAAAATCGAGCATCGTTGGTGAAGATGAAAAGTCTCTAGCCAAGGAGTGTCACGCAATGAATGACCACCATTAAGGCGCCAATCAGATGGCCAAGAAGTCCATGAGCTTCCTATATAAAGAGCCCCTCCTCATTCATCCTCCTCACACCTAAAAACTCCAGTCTCTCCCTACTGCTCCATTTTCCGGTGACGCTCAAACCAGAGCTCTGACTTGGGCTTTTTTCTTATTCAAAGAAGGCATGGTTAGGTTCCTTGGAATCATGGAGAAGTCAGCTACATGCCTGTAGTCTCCATTTGATCTGAGGATCACCAAAGAAACGCCAACGTGATAGAACAGTGAAGCAGCTCTAATAGATCGAAGCTACCCTATTTTCGTCGAGCTGAAAATGGCCAAATCAAGCCCTCCTCAGGCCAAACCAAGCACTCCCATCACCTCCACAGCCCTGCTACAACTGAATTAGGGCAGAAAGGTAAGCCAATTTGGCTACTCTCGGTAAATTCCGATCGGTGCTAGAGAGAGAATCAACAGATCTTTACTGACCAAATTCTCCCTCAATTCGACATGAATTGAGATGATTCTTAATCCTAGGAGGAACCTCATGACAAGAGCTATCTTCTCAGATTGAAAGCACAGACTGTCGAGCCCCCACAGTAAGCTTTCGAAGCTTTCTCTCTCTACGTTTAGTTATCTAGTGAAGCTCCATTTGAGCTTGTTCTGGAATCAAATTGTGCGATTCAAAGTATAATTGAATCATATGAAGGTGTAAGAACTTCAATCGAACTTCAATTTTAATAATTAAACTCATTTGATGGGCCAATTTGATGAAATCAAATTCAACTGAGTTAGAAGGTTGAAATTGGGGGAAATTTTGGGGATTTTAAAATTTTGAGGGACTTAAGTGTAATATCATAAAATTGAGGGCCAATTGGCATGATAAATGTATTGGAGGACCAATTGGGAAATTTTTGGAATTTTTGGTGCAAAACTTACCATTTTTGTAAAGTAGGGGCAAAACAGTAATTTTAAAAAAAATGGGACCAAATTGGAAATTTGGGAAACTTGAACCTTTTTCTTATTTTGAATAAATTAAGGTCCCAAGTGAATTTTAGAAGTTTCAAGACATAATTTGGGGAAAAATCAGCATTGTGGACCTAAAGTTAAAGAAAAGGAACTTTAGGAACCTAATTGTAATTAATTAAAAAGTTTGAGCTTTTCATCCATTCATGATAAATGAAGGCTATTAGGCCAAGTGATAATAATCAATGATGTTCATATCGTGTATTAACACGAAGTACTGGGAACGCCATCTAGGACAAGCTCACGTGAAGGCAAAGAACCAGTTAAGAGGAAATCACTACATTCACGGGTGAGTGAGATTTTTATATTATACCCGATTGGGATGATAAGCACCTCAGAAATGAAAAACCCATTAATAAGTGGTATTTTAACCATCACACATGAGGGGAGTGATGTGGAAATTACGTGGAAAAAATACTTATCAGTTGTAAGTAGATCATACCTAGTTGGTATAATTAACTTCCTAAAAGGAAGTAGAAACCCCGCTTATCAGTTATAAGTAGAGATGTCTACACACCCGGTTGGTGTGATGGATAGATTAAAAGATTATTTTGTCAGAAGTGCTCTCCCCTGACTGTGTGTCACTACTTGAACTTTTTGGGAGATCTTCTTGATGGGAGCTCGAATAGCTCAGATAGGTTGGAGGCCTCGATTTTGGAACTTGGGGGCTAATATGCTCGATTTTGGAACTTGGGGGCTAATATGCTCGATTTTGGAACTTGAGGCCAATTGGTAAATTTGGAGAAATTATGTAATTAAATGCAATTAAATATAAACTTGGGTCTTAATTGCAATTGAGGGAAAATTGAGGACTTGGGTGAAAATAAGAAGAAATTAGGGTCCCTAGAGGAAAATTGGAAACCTTAGGGACCTAATTGAGGATAAAATGGATATTAGGGACCTAAATGTAAAGTTATAAACTTTAGGGACCTAATTGCAATTTAGGCACAATGTAAAGAACTATGTACAAATATATGAAAGTTTAAGGTATGTTACGACAATTTTTGTGATGTGAATACTCGAACCATGTAGGAACTGGTTGTTTGAGTAATCGTGCAGAGGAGCACATCACAGATCAGGATTCCACCGGGACAAACACATTACTAGTACCGGGTGAGTGGGATTTCAGACATCAGGATCGATTGGAGCTTTTGAAATATCATGCTTCATTTTAAAAACCCATTTTCCATAAATATAATCCCCTGATTGTGTGAATCCACTAGAACGTTTTGGGGTTATATTTCTAATGATAGCATGAATCATGATAATAGGATAACCTATGTACGGTGTATGAATACCCCCCAAGGGTTATGGTCTAGTCCGACCTTCGATGCATGATATGGGTGAGACTCATGAACGATAAGGGTGAGCTAGATCTAGTACTATACTAGTGGGCCCAAGGCCAATGGACATGTGTCACCCCGTAAATAAACTTGATATAATAGCCTATAAGAAATGATCAAAAACTGCATAATGCTTGAAAAGCTACTGTGCCAAAGCCAGGTTACAACCTGATGGGCCTGTAGTGCAAAGACAAAGGTTTTAAATCAAAACTTATGCTTGTGATTACAATCGTACAAGACCAAAGAGATGTCTAGTTCAGGGTAGTGTTGGTCCTAAGGGCTATTGGACAACAAGGGTGCTATAAGGGTATATATGACTATTCTAGTATGTCTCGAAGCATAGAGAGCTTCACGCGCACTGAGACCAAGGGGTGGAAGGTGAGGTCTCACCCCTAAAGTGTTTTGGTCTGTTCTATGACCATTTGTTCCCTTTATGGATAAAGGGTGCATGTTTGTTTGAGGTATGAAACAAACCTTGGTAGATTCACTAATGTAAACCCCCTCATATTAGGAAGGTACCTACCCTAAGCTTAACAAGATAAGCTAAGAAACAACAAGAAATCTAATTACTGAGGATAAGAGAAGCTATGACTTGCATATCATACGATTTTCAACAAATAGGGAAACATATTGTTAAAAGACCTTGAAGTCATGTTGTCCTACAACCCTACTCACTAAGTTGTGGAACTCACCCCCTCCCTTTTCCCCTTTAAGGGAAGCTCATATACTAAAGAGAGGGAAGCCAGAGTAGTAGGCCAGGATTTCCCTAAAAAGGTAAAAGTTATTAAAATATTTTGTTTACTTTGTTATGGAAAATAGGTATGTTTATACACATTTTCCTTTCTCGGCCCAGCTTGGTAGAAATACCATTCTAGTATGGGAAGGGGTGGCAAGTTATTCACATGGATCCGACCAAACAGGGTCGGGATGTGACAACTTGAGTGGTATTAGAGCCTAAGTTTTCCAAACAAAATTTCAAAACTAAATCCTAGAACATGATCAATAAATACCTCTCATCTTGTATACATGGCCCTGAAACGAGGAACCAAGCAAACCCTGATGTCACGTCCACCTCTAGACCTACGAGAAACCTTATCCCAAATGTGGAAATTAGCCTGGGAGCACATGAATCCTAGAGAACTCAATCCACAACACCTAAGATGACTCTCGAGCAGAAGAAGCTCTATGATGAGTTCATTAAGGTGTTTGGGGAACCCAACCTCCCATAGAGAGGAGGAAACTGCCTGGTAGGAAAGGTACCCCCAAGGAAGATAAGAGACCTCCACTAGAACCATAGAAGCCATAATTGACTCAAACTCAGGAGGAAATGGAAAGGAACTATTGGGAGACATATACCAATTATGTGAGGGTGTTCCATAAGCTCCCACTGGTCTGGATAAGCCTAGAACCAATGAATCTGATGCAACAAGCATACAACCATGAATTTGTAGTCCTGGAGAGGTACAAGATCTTCATAACCCATCAAGTCAGAATTCGAGGACTCCTACGCAAGGCATCTTTCTCCAAGTACAAAGAGCCTAGTTTAAACCTGTGTGTGAAGTGCAGGAGGCACAATGAAGGCCCTAGCTCACCTAGAAAGTGGGCGTCAATGTCACGCCCCAAACTAGTTTGGTTAGAACCCTATGATCAACCCACCACCCTTCTCTGTACTAAATTAGTGTCTTTACCAAAATAGGCTGAGGAAGGTAAATGCACAGGAGTACACATGCTTTCCACAACAAAGTTTAACAAAATAACAAAATAAGAGTTTATCTTCTTGTGGTACCTCTAACTTGCTCTTCTAGCTTCCACTTTTCTTGACAAGAGGTTTTCCTAAAAAATGTTTAGGGGACATGGTGAGTTCTACAAATTAGTGAGTGGATGTTAGGGTTACTTTTTGTAAAGACAGAAAAAGGTTTATAATTACTACCCTTCTTATTTACGAGTTTTGTGGGTTTAACTCTGTAGAAAAATATTTTAATATTTTCCCCTGCTCGGGTTTGGTTTAGCATACAATCACACACACCCTTTATCACAAAGGGTTCACACATTTGTAGAGTAGTGTCTGACTACTTCGCTTGTGGCCCAAAACGACATTACGGACCACCCTGGTAGGAGGTGATAGGTCATGTCCTGACCCAGTTTGGTCGGATCCCCATGATCAATCCGCCACTCTCTTGGTTCAAGAAGGGTTTCCCCCATTCTTTAATCAAGAGAAGCCGAGCAAAATTTACAACTGTGCTCTCTGGAATAACATATATCAATCAAAATGTAAGTTTAAAAGAAATTTAAGCATACCTAACAGAGGGTTAATCCTGGTGTTATCCCTAGTCATTTCTCTATTCCTGAAAATGGATAAAAAGAGTGGGTGAGTTTCTACAACTCAGTGAATGGGTATTAAATTTTTTTAATAAAATAGCTTTTGAATTGGAGTGTGTCATACTCCTTATTTCCTTTAAAATTATATATTCCTTAATTTCTCAATTTTCAAAACCATTACTCCTCATTAACCACAAATGGTGCGTTTAGCAACCAACGCATAACCTTCATCATGAAGGGATCACACATTCATAGGTCAGCCCATCCACTGCACTCATTTGTGGCGTCAGAGTGACTTTACCGACCGCCTAGATAGAAGCCCATTCACTTCTACCCTGGCAATAAGTGGATGTATGCAACATCTAACCCACAAACCTAAAAAGAAATTTTGTGTCCGTATGAGGGCAAGGACCGCATCCCAACTCCACCCCAGTCTCATGCACATGAAGCTACATCGAGCTTCCCTGACAACTGGCATGATAAACTGCCCTTATCTCCACCATGTCGTCTAGTAGCCCCTAGGACACATCAATACCCCTCTTAGGCATCTTGATGGTCCCAAACCTTAGTGCATGCACAAACAAATTTTTTTTACATATAATCCATTAATCTTTGGTGCAAGTGGTCTAACAGTCCCGACCCTCAACTCAACTTGCAGCTGTTTGTCTAGACTAGTCCATCGATTGAGTCTTATCGCACAATCACTAGTCCATCAAGTATGTCAGTCCTATCTTGGTACCATGGCTAAATCACATCATTCATTAAAAGTTTCATGTCTTAATATCATGTTTATTTATGAGGTCCTACTCGTGCCAACTAGCCTTTGGCCCACTGTACGCGATTTTCAAAATCGGGCATTTTAGCCCCCAAGTTCCAAAACCGAGGTCTCTGGCCAAACTAAGCTATTCGAGCTCCCATCAAGAAGGTCTCCCAAAATTTTTAAGCAATGGCACACAGGAAGGGAAGAACACTTCTGACAAATATATGTTTTTACTTGTCGATCACACCAATTGGATGTGATGACATCTCCGCTTACAATCGGTAAACGAGTTTTTCACTTCCTTCCTAGAAGTTTATCATACCAACCGGGTATGATTTACTTACAATCGAAAAGTAGTTTTTCCGTGTAGTTTCCAAATCACCCCATCCGAGTGTGATGTTAAAATTTCACTTAGTAGTGGTTTTTCATTTTGAGGTACTCATCATCCCAACCGAATATGATGTGAAAATTCCCACTCACCCAATAAATGCAGTGTACTTTTCCTCTTAACCGACTCTTTGCCTCATGCGAGCTTATTCATGTTGGCGTTCCTGGTACTTCATGTTCCTACATGATATGAACATCCTTGTTCATTAACATTTGACCTAATAGCCTTCATTCATTATGATTGAATGAAATGCCCAACTTTTAATTATTTGCATTTAGGTCCCTAAATTTCTTTTTCTTTAACTTTAGGTCCTTAATGCTAATTTTAGCCCAAATTGAGTCCCGAAACTTCTAAAATTCCCTTTGGAACCTCAATTTATTCAAAATCACAAAAGTGGTTCAAGTTTCTCAACTTTCCAATTTGGTCCCCAACTTTTCAAAAATTACCATTTTGCCCCTACTTTACAAAAATGGCAAATTTGAATACAATAATTCCAAAAATTGACCAATCGGTCCTCTAACATCTTTTTCAAGGACAATTTGCCCTCAATTTTTGGAAATTTCACTTTAGTCCCTCAATTTTACGAAATTCCCAAATTTCCCAAAAGTTTTCCCCAATTTTCCCCTTTCAAATGGCCTGAATTTGATTTCACCAAATTGACCATTCAATCAAGTTTAATTGTTGAAATTGAAGGTAAAATTGAGTTCCTACACTTCTACATGATTCAATGGAACTTTAAATCACATCATTTGGATAAGAATTGAGCTCAAATGGAGCATCGTCAGAAAATTGGACTTATAGAGAGAAAGCTTCAAAAGCTTACTATTGGGGGTGCAGCGATCCGAACTTTCTATCTAGGCAAATAGCTCTCATCCTAAGGTTCCTCCTAGGATTAAGAATCGCATCAATTAATGCCGAAATGAGGGAGACTTTGGTCATTGAAGTTTCACCGGTTCTCTCTCTAACACTGATCGAAAATTATAAAAGGGGGCCAAATTAGCTTACCTTTCCGCTCTAATTCAGCCGTATGAGGGTTGTGGGTTTCTCCTTCCTTTAAGGAAGCCCATCATACCAACCAAGTATGATTTCCTCTACTTACAACTAGCAAGTAGGTTTTAGCTTAAATCTCCCATCACCCCATCCGAGTATGATGTTAAAATCCTAGTCACAAGTGGTTTTTCATTTCTAATGTGCTCACCATCCCAACTGGGTATGATGTAATTATGACCACTCACCCGATAAACGTGACGTATTTTTCCTCGGTCAGTTTTCCAAGTCTATGCGAGCTTTCTCTTGCTTGCGTTCCGGTCACACTTGTCCCTACATGATTTGGGAAGCCTTATCAATTACGATTTGGCATAAAAGCCTAGGCTTACAAATTATCAATACATTGCACTTAGGTACCTATAGTTCATTTTTCTTAACTTTAGGTCCCTAAGGCTAATTTTCCCCAATTTGAGTCCTAATGTAAACCCTGCCCCTTGAAGATAAGGAAACAGGGGAAATGGCCGGTTAACTCAAGTGAGAAAATCAAACTGGTTCACGAACCCCAACCATTAGAGAAAGGGCAAATGGGGAAATTTATAAATCACGGGTGACCCAAAGAGTAATAAAAACCATGAAAGAGGACTTTGAGATAATTTTAAAAAGAAAACCAGACCAGTTCAGGTGAACCAGACCTAAACCAGATTGAACTGGTTTGAACCATCATTGAACCTATTTCTAAATTCATTTTTCTAGGTGGCTTAAAATATGTAAATTAGGGAATTGAAGCTACCATTGGATAGAGAATGAATTTAGAAATTTTTAATTTTTAAAAACTCGGTAGAACTTTAACATCACACTAAGTTGGAGTGATGTGAGAACTATTCAGTAAAACTACTTGCCGATTGTAAGTAGAGAGATCATACCTGGTTGGTATGATGGACTTTCTGGAAGGAAGGAGAAAACCCGCTTGCCGGTTGTAAGCAGAGATGTCATCACACCCGGTTGGTGTGATGAATGGAAAATTATTTTGTTAGAACTGTTCTCCCCTAACTGTGTGCCAATGCTTAAAAATTTTGGGAGACCTTCTTGATAAGAGCTAGAATAGCTCAGATAGGCTGAAGGCCTCGATTTTGGAACTTGAGGTTTAAAATGCCTGGTTTTGGAAAATCACATACAGTGGACCCAAGGCCAGTTGGCACGGGCATGAGCTCATAAACAAACTTGTGATATTTGTGCCATGAAAAGTCTAAATGAATGGAATGTGTGATTTTTCCATGGTACCAAGACAAGACTGACATACTTGATGGACTGGTGGCAGTGCGTTAGGGCTAGGTCGACAGACCAGTCTAGACAAACAGTTGTAAGACGAGTTGAGGGTCGGGGCTGTTGGACCAGTGGCACCAAAGATAAATGGCATTGTAGAAAAATTATTGTTTATGCATGCACTTGTGGTTTAGGACCATCAATATGCCTAAGAGGGGTAGTGATGCGTCCTAGGGGCTACTAGACGACATGTTTGAGATAAGGGTAGTTTGTTGTGCCAGCGGTCAGGAAAGCTCGACGTAGCTTCATGCGCATGAGGTCAGGGTGGGTTTAGGATGAGGTCTCTATCATCATACATACACGGAGTTGATTTCACGTTTGAGGGTCAGATGTCATGAACATCCAGTCATTTCCAAGGTAGAAATGGACGGGCTTCTATCTAGGTGGCCAGTAAAGTCGCTCTGACACAAAAAGTGGATGTAGTGGACGGGCTGCCCTACGAATGTGTGATTCCCTTCTTGATAAAGAGTGTGTGTTGAATGTTAAACACACCTATTGTGGATAATGAGGAAATAAAAATTTGAAAACCGAAATTCGAGGAAGAAATGATCTTAAAGGAAATAAGGAGTCTGACACACTCCAATTAAAACTATTTATTTCTCTGAAAACTTATTTCCAACACCCATAATAGAGGGATAGAAATTTACCCCTCTTTTCTATCCCTTTTTATGAGTAGGGAAAATGACTAAGGAAAACAATAGAACCTACCTTTTGTCAGGTATGCTTAAATGTTATTTTTAAGCTTGTATTTTTTTATTTATGTTATTTCAGGGAAAAAGGTTAAATTACGTCTGGCTCTTCTTTATTAAAGAAAGGGTAAACCTCTCTTAAACCAAGGGAGCAACGGATTGATCACGGGGATCCAACCAAACTAGGTAGGGGCATGACACCCAAGCTTTCCAAAGTTCCCTGTTAGTCCTCATTTTACTCAAAATTGTATAAGGGGCTCAAGTTTTCCAAATTTCAAATTTGGTCCCCAACTTTTCAAAAACTACCATATTGCCCCTACTTTCTAAAAATGGCAATTTGACCCCAAATGTTTCAAAAATCGACCAATTGGTCCTCGTACATCTTTTTATTGGCCAATTGGCCTTCAATTTTGGGAAATTATAAATAGGTTTGTCAATTTTCTAAAATTCCCAAATTTCCCCAAAATTTTCATCCGTTCAAATTGACCAAAATCAATTCCTACACTAACATACGATTCTATTGAGATTTAAATAACATGAATTAAGGTCGAGATAAGCTCAAACGGAGTTTCACCAGAAAAGCTTATCGTCAGAGGTGCGTCGGTCTAAGCTCTCTATCTTAGAAGGTAGCTCTTATCCTAAGGTTACTTCTAGGATCATGAATTGCTACAATTGACATTGAATCGAGGGAGAATTTCATCAGTGAAATTTAGCACTTTCTCTCTCTAACTCCAACCGAAAATGATAGAGGACGCTCGAACTAGCTTACCTTTCAGCTTTATTATGGTCGTGTGAGGGCTATGAGGGTGTCGGGAAGGCTTGGTTTGGTCAGAGGAGGGTTGGATTTGGTCAAATTTAGCTCAGCCAAAACAGGGCAGCTTTGGTCCTTTGGAGTTGCTTCACCATTTGATTCTGCCTGCACTTCTTTGATGGTCCTCGTGTCAAAAGAAAGTTGCTGTCAAGTAGCTAACTTCCCCCGAAGTCTATAGAACTCAACCTTGCCTTATGAGGCATAGAAAAATACATATATCGAAGCTCTAGTTCGAGCTTCACCAGAAATTGGAGCAGTTGAGAGAGAATGGAGATTTGAGGTGTGTAGAGGATGAATGGAGAGGAGCTCTTTATATAGGAAGCTTGGGGACCCTCCACCCGAAAACTTTCCATTTTGGTCGAGATTATCCTCGCCCTAAAATAGCCTGATCGGAGCAATTTAAGCTTTGCTGGTGTTATCCATTTTTTGCATTAATGAACAGTGATGTCATCCTAAGGAAGAAGATGACACTATTCTGAACCTGACTGGAACGGTCCAATCGAGTTCAATGCGTAAATTGGCCGGTTAAGGCCCGATTCGACCGGTTTTCTCAAAATTAAAAATTTCTAAATTCATTATCTATCCAATGGTGGCTTCAATATCCCAATTTGATTATTTTAAGCCACCTAGAAAAATGAATTTAGCAACCAGTTCATGTCCGGTTCACCTTTGAGTCACTTAAGATTTTTTTTTATTTCCCATTTTACCCCTTTGTCTATTGGTTAAGGTTCATAAATCGCCTCAGTTCTATTATGGTTGACCAGTTCTTTTCCTGATTTTCCTTATATTTAAAGGACATGGTTTATAACTCTTCCCTGCTTTCAGGGGTTTTGTCCCCAAAACTTAATTCAGCCATCATTTGAGTTAGAAGTGACTTTCCTTGATGTCCTCCTAGGGTCTGCTCAATATGTTATCTCTTTGGTTACTCCTTTCATCTAGTCCTTTAGCCATATACTTGAGAAGTCTTTCTTCCTTTATATCTTCCACTCACTCCAAGAGTGTATCATGATTAGTCATGTCAAAATTACCCACCTCGAGGTACCTCCTTAGGTCTCCTTCTCACTGCACTCAAAGTAAGACTTTTCTTCTTAAGCGTTCTTATTTGTGCCTTTGGGTTAGACGTTCCATATACATCCTATCATCCTTGTTTTCCCATCATTTCCTAGATTTGTTGATGCTCTTAGTTTAGCATCCTTTCGGTCTCTTCACCCTTAACCCCTTGGGTTTGGACATACTTTCTTCCTTAGCTTATTTTTTATCCTTCATTTTTTATTTCCTACGATTCTGGTTCCATTTCTTAGACTTGATTTATGGACTTGGTCTCACTTGGTCACCTTTCTTGGATCTATTGACACTACATGTTCTTTAAAATATGATATGTTCTGGAATTATCTTTTCCCATTATGGTTCCAGAATGTATATTCTTGATAACGGTTCATGCCTTCTTGTTCATTTAGGAGTCGTATGGCTTCATTCCTTCCTACTGCCCGGTAGTGTTTCCCCACTACCTTTTATGTTGTCCAATTGTTCTTTGAATCTCTTAACATCAGAATCACATAGGTTCCCTTTATCTACTCATTCTTTACCAACTTTTCTATGGGTTCACCCCGGTTCCAGCCATCGGTTTTCCAACTTATTGACACATTGGGATCCTTTCACACTTATGTCCTTCCTCATTTTCATTGGCATCTTTTACTAAATGGCTTTCCTTTCCTCCATCCTTTCTTGCTTGCTTATGACCATTCCCCATTTCTCATTCCGAGTTGACCCTTTTCTAGTTTACATATTGTTTCCTTGTTTTAAGGGAGGTATCCCTTTTAGGATTTCCCTTCTCTACTATGTCCTTCAAAGTAAAGACTTCCATATTAGGGTTATACCCTCAATCTTCTCACTATTCCTTGAAAGTCAATTCCCGTTTCTTCCCTATACTTTCTTTATTTTGGTAAATTCGCCCGCTTTTAATCCTTCATTGTCTTAGAATTCCCATTTCATCCCTTATTCCCTATCGAATAAACTTCTTGTTTTTAGGTCTTATTTCGTGTATTCCACACTATGCCTAGCCATCATCCTTTACGCTCCATTAAGTGAATGTGAACTACAACAAGTCTTGATGTCTATGGTTGTTTCAATTATCCACTCCGTAATTGGAGGGCATACTTCTCCCAAGGTTTTCAGGTAGTCTTTCCTCTATGTCCTTATTATCGGCAATCCATCCCTTTCTTACTTATATGACATCTTTCGATGCTATATCCTTCACTACCCGTTCTCTGAGTTTAATTTACTCCTTGGTATGGGTAAACTTCCCTTGTAACTGGTCCTTTATTACCAACTTGCATTCCATTTGAACTTTTCTCCTCTATTCCACTTTAGTTGGGTTCATTACTTCTCCGTTGGAATATGTATGTCTCTTTAGGGCTCCTTTCCTTGGTAAGCTTCCTCCTCTTTTTCCCAGATTTCCTCTTTCCTTCGTCTTCTTGGTTATCTATCTTTAAGTTGACCTCATGACATCCTTGATTTCATACCATCCAACTTATCCTTACTTTGGGGAGCTTTACTAGCACATCCCTTGTTCTTGTCTTTATCCCAACTTGTATTCACTGCGATTTTTTATTTCTATTGGTGAAGGGTTTTCGGTCTTTTTCCTTTCAAGGTTGCTCAATCCCTTTTTGAGAGCTTATTTAATCCCTTCTATGGCTTAGATTTGGTCACGATTTGGTCACGACTCATTCTCGGTCATTTATTTCTTCCAAGATTTCTTTATTCTTTCTTTCCAATGTTTTGACCTTTACACCTTTCCCTTCCTTGCTGGCATCAAATTTATGGTCTTCTCAAGGGTCAATTCGTTAACTGCCTCATACCTACTATTCACTTGGTCACTTGTCTTGGAACAGTTGTCCTTTGAGTTCACTCATCCTCAATGCCTATCCTATTGTCCTTTTTAGGGTGTAGTCCTTAATATTTTCTAGTCCTTCATAGGGCACCGTTTATTTTCCTCGATCATTTCGTTATTTCTCATTGTCTCCCACTTGACTACTCCCTTTTTTCCTAAGCAGGATGCACCTGTCATTTAGAGACATCTTTAATTACTTATGCCCCTTTTTGGTTCTCTTATTTTGGGTTATGCCTCTTATGATCCACCCTTCAGTTCCTTAGCTTGGAAATTTTCTTCTCATGGTCTCACCTCCTACCTTCATCCTTTTTCTTAGGGACTTCCATCCTGGGATTTTCAAGTTCAATCTCCCTAATGCTCCTTGAAGGCCTTTCCTTCTTTCCTTTCTTACACCCTTCCGACACCGGTATGGTTATCCGCCCTTAATTCCTTTCCGTCCTCTAATTCCTTTTTGTTCCTTATCCTTCCTTCGGGGAGTTCCGGATTGTTGGTGGGTTCCTAGCACTTTACGTTATGTCCATCTGCCTATCAATGGTTCTTTCATGGGTACTTGCACATTCCTCCGGAGTTCTCTTTTGTAAACCCCACCCTTTAGAGCTAAGGAAAATCGAGAAGAGAACTGGTCAAATTGAATGAGAAAACTGAACCAGTTCACAAACCCGATCAATTGTGAATGAGCAATTTAGAAAATTACAACTCCCATGTGATCCAAAGGGTTCATTAAACCTTGGAAAAGAAACTTAAGACAAATTAGAAGACAAAAACTAAATTGGTTCAGGTGAACGAGATTCCATAAGAACTTTGAAGTTAAGCATATTTGCCAGATAGTAGTGTAAGGACGGGTGACCTCTTGGGAAGTATGATTTTTTTTTGTAACCTGAAATTTCGGTCAAAACTTTTTATGTATACGCCTTATCATAAATAACCATAAATTAATATATATTTAATTATTGAAAATACTTCTAATAATTTAATTTAATACCGAAATTAAATTATTGGAATTAGTACCAATAATTTATGGCAATATTAATACTAGTAATAAATCTCTTTCATTTAATACATAGTTATCCCCATTCATTCTCCTCACACCCGAACACTTCTCTCTCTCTCTACTGCTCCATTTCCTGTTGAAGCTTAAACTAGAGATTCAACTTAAACATTTTTCTTATCCTCGAAAGGAGAGGTCAAGCTCTTTAGAACTGGGGAGAAGTCAGCTATCTGATAGCAAACTCTAGTCAATCCAAGAATCACTGGAGAAGCGCCGACATGATGGAACAATGAAGCAGCTTCGGCGGACCGAAGCTGCCCTGTTTTGGCCAAGTTGAAATTGGCAGTGTTGAAGAGTTGAAATTGGGGGAAATTTTGGGGGAAATTGGGGATTTTTTAAATTCAAAGAGCTAAAATGCAATTTTATGAAATTGAGGGTCAATTGGGCATGTAAATAATGTTGAAGGGCCAATTGAGGAATTTTGGGGGCAAAACTAACAATTTTTGTAAAGGAATGGCAAAATGGTAATTTTTGAAAAGTTGGGGGACCAAAATGGAAATTTGGGAAATTAAACCCTTTTTTGTGAAATTGAATAAATTGAGGTCCCAAGATAAATTTTAAAAGTTTTGGGACTCAATTTGAGGAAAAACTTGCATTTGGGGACATAAAGTTAAAGAAAAATAACCTTAGGGACCAAATTGCAAATAACAAAAAAGTTTGAATTTTGTCAATCATTGGAAATGAATGAACGTTGTTAAGTCGAGTAATAGTGAACAAGGATGTTCATATCATGTAGGAACATGAAGTACAAAGAACCGGTCCAATGGAATTCACTACGTTCACGGGTGAGTGGGTTTACCAAGATCATACCTGATTAGGATGATGAGCACAACTTAAAATTTAAAACTGCTTACCGGTTATGATTGGGATTATATATCATACCCGGTTGGGAATGATAAGTGCCTCGATATAAAAATCCACTTTTTAGTGGTATTTTAATCATCACCACTTAGAGAAAGTGATGTGAAAATTATGCGGAAAAACTACTTACCAGTTGTAAGTAGATCATACCCGGTTGGTATGATGAGACTTACTCGAAAGAAGTTGAAAACCCATTTATCGGTTATTAACGGAGATGTCCTTATACCGGTTGGTATAATGGACAGTGAAAACCTATTTTATCAGAATTGTTCTCCCCTGACTGTGTGCCAATGCTTAAACTATTTGGGAGACCTTCTTGACGGGAGCTCAAATAGTTCTTATAGGCCGGGGGCCTCAGTTTTGGAACTTGGGCGCTAAATGTCCAATTTTGAAAATCTCGTACAGTGGGCCCAAGGCCAGTTGGCACGAGCAAGAGCTCGTAAACGAACATGATACATGTGCCATAAAACTTAATAAGTGAATTGTTTGGCCATGGTACCAAGATAGGACCTACATGCTCAGTCAACTAGTGGTAGTGCGATATGACAGGCTGACAGACTAATCAAGACAAACAACTGCGGGTTGAGTTGAGAGTCAAGGTCATTGGACTAGTGGCACCACAGATTACATGGCAATATAAGAAAACATTGTTTGTGCATACACTGTGAGTACGGGATCATCAAGACGCCCATGAAGGGTAGTGAAGCATCCTAAGGGAACTAGACGACCTGGTGGCTATAAGGGCAATTCGTCGTTCCAGGTGTCTGTGCGAGATTTGGAGTAGCACCATGCGCATGAGACTGGGGTGGGGACAGGATGAGGTCTCTGTACTCATACGGACAAGAAGAAGTGATTTTGGGATTGTGGGTCGGATGTCGTGTACATCCACTCATTCCGAGGGTAGAAGTGGTCGTACTTCTATCCGGGTGGCAGGAAAAGTCGCTCCAAAGCCACTAGCGGGTTTAGTAGTGATACTGACTTGCAAATGTGTGTAACCTTCATGATAAAGGATGTCTGTTGGGTGATGACACAACGGTAACCAAGAAATAATGGAAAAACTCAAATTTTTAAATGAAGGGATTTTTGAAAAGAAAGGAGTCTTGCACACTCCATATAAATGTTTTTCTTGAAAGTCAAAAGATTTGAATCCCATTCACTGAGTAGTTGTACTCACCCCTCCCTTATACCCCTTTTAAGAAGTCTAGGAAAGCCGAACCTTAAAAGACTTGCACAATTAAACGCATGTAAAATAGGTACAATTAATTTGAATTACTATGCAGTTTTGATTTATTATATTCCTGGAAAAAGGTGCAAGTCTAAAGAATGCCTTACTCTTTACAATTTATAATATAAGGGGAAACCCTTTAGTAAATCAGGAGAGTGGTAGGTTGATCATGGGGATCCGACCAAACCAAGTCGGGGCGTGACAACTAGAGTGGTATTAGAGCATATTTCCTTGAATACATAATCAAGACTATAAAATATAGTAACTAATAGGATTTATTCTAAAATTTTTAGATGGCTCCCAGGAGAGGAACCAAGAAAAGTAGGAATGGCTCTACTCAACACCCTATCTTCGTAGGAAGACAACCCTAGAAGCTTCCCAAATGCCTGAAGCATGGCAAGAATCTCACAAGAGCAAATGATGAAGTATCCCAGAGAATGGTGACAGGACCTATTGAGGTCACAACTCTAAGTATAAAGGAAACCAAGCATGAAGCCATAAAACAGGGCATATAACCTTACATAAGAGGAAGCTTATCAAGAATCTCGTAGCTCCCTAGTTATTTGGTGACCATTCTCTATAATAGGGCCATAACCTCCAACATACTGTACTACTAGATTAATGAAGTACTCCAAATTCCCATAAACCTGTCCCTCAAATGATGTGATCTTCAAGGAAGACTCCAAAAAGAAAAAACTCTCACGGTATCCAAACTTAAGGACGAAGGAGCACCAAAACTAACAATTCCCAAGAAAATGCAAGGAGACACCACTTATGTTCATGTAATTACAAGCATGAATGATAGGGACACTGCGTGGAGAAGTGCCTAACCCTACAAAGGATAGGAATCAAGTTAACCTATAGGGGAATAGGACACGAAGTGAAAAACTGTCCCACATCGCCAGGAGTCAGGACAATATTTTCAAAGAATAAACACCACACAACTATAGGAAATCCAAAAGGATACCATCCCAAGAAACGTGACTCCAGTTGCAACCATAGATAAGAGGAAACTCTTCAAAATCTTAGCAAAGTGGTAAGAAGGAAAAAGGGGTAAAGGTAGGACCTCAATAAAACTACAAACGGAACAAAGGATAGCTGAAGAGAATTCCCCCTTTAAGAAAAAATCCAAACAATTTAGGAGCAAAGAAAGGAGTGCATCCACAAGAGAAAACAAGATGAACATTTGATGATAAATGGGACGTATTGGGATTACAGAAATAAATTACCTTGGAAAAAGCAACTCTGCCAAATAGGAAGTTCGGACCAACAGGACAAGAGAAAGCAAGTTGTTACAACAAGATAGTCAGAGGGAACAAATGACACCCTAAGGAAGACCGTGAAATAGAAGGGGCTACACCATAAAAAGGTCAGTGAGATGGACATTAAGGATGGGAGTACTCGAGAAACAACTGCCCTAAGAAACTTATACCAAAGGAATGGTGGAGGTAAGGCAGTTAACACACTAATACATGGGAAAACCATAATTTGAGTTCCAACAAAGAAGAGAGGGGCGAAAAGGCCAAATACTCGGGAAAAGAAGGATGAAAGAAATCCTTAACAGGACCAAAGGCCAAATTAACCAAGAAAAGAATAGGCAAGCCTCTCACATAATTATCAAGAAATCTTGAAATAAGGAAGATTTGAATGCTCCATAAAGAAATACACTATGAAAGTAAACTTTGGAGGGATGCATACGAGTAACTACCCTTGAAGGAATTTTGATGGGTGGATGGACATAATGTGGAGTGCAAGGAACCAACCCTTAATTGGGAAATTTTTCAAAGGAAGAAAGTATCGTGATGGCCCAATGTGACCTACTTGGAGAGAGCAGGAGAACTAAACAATAATTTCAGGAGAGCCAAGTAGAAAGAAGAAATGAGTAACAACAGGACGGCCAAAGAGAATAAACAAAACCCTAAGAAAGGCTAAAATGTAGTAAAGACTACACTCTATGAAGGACAAAGGATGGGCCTGAAGGAGGAGTGATACAGCTGCCCAGATGATTGGATCATAAAAAAATGGAGAGAAGGAGATATTGAAGAACTGTTCTTCAAGAGAACCCTAGATTTAAACCACGATAAAGAAGGGAGAAGTGAAAAGGCCAAAACATTGGAAAAAGAAGAATTAAGGAAAATCCTTAAAGAAATTAATGGCCAAAACCGGATTTCTAGTTTAAAGTCTTGAGATAGTTAAGTGAGCTTCACGAAGGATGAACAAGAGATTTTGAAACAAGAAGGATGTGAACCCTCCTTAAATGGAAATAAGGATTGTGTGCCAATGGTTAAACTATTAGGGAGACCTTCTTGACGGGAGCTCGAATAGCTTTTATAGGTCGGGGGCCTCGGTTTTGGAACATGGGGCTAAATGTCCAATTTTGAAAATCTCGTATAGTGGGCCCAAGGGTAGTTGGCACGAGCAGGAGCTCGTAAACAAACATGATATATGTGCCATAAAACTTAATAAGTGAATTGTTTGGCCATGGAACCAAGATAAGATCGACATGCTCAGTCAACTAGCGGCAGTGCGACATGATAGGTTGACGGACTAGTCAAGACAAACAACTGTGGGTTGAGTTGAGAGTCGGGGCCATTGGACCAGTGGCACCACAGATTACATGGCAATATGAGAAAACATTTTTTGTTCATGCACTGTGAGTACGGGATCATCAAAACGCCCATGAGAGGTAGTGATGTGTCCTAAGTGCACTGGACGACTTGGTGGCTATAAGGGCAGTTCGTTGTTCCAGGTGTCTGTGCGAAATTTGGAGTAGCACCAAGCGCTTGAGACTGGGGTGGGGACAGGATGAGGTCTCTTTCCTCATACAGACACGAGGAAGTGATTTTGGGATTGTGGGTCGGATGTCACGTAGATCCACTCATTCCCAAGGTAGAAGTGGTCGTACTTCTATCCAAGTGGTAGGAAAAGTCGCTCTGAAGCCACTAGCGGGTTTAGTAGTGATACTGACTTGCGAATGTGTGTAACCTTCATGATTAAGGTTGTGTGTTGGGTGATGACACACCGGTAACCATGAAATAATGGAAAAACCCAAATTTTTAAATGAAGGGATTTTTGAAAAGAAAGGAGTCTTGCACAGTCCATATAAATATTTTTCTTGAAAGTCAAAAGATTTGAATCCCATTCACTGAGTAGTTGTACTCACCCCCTCCCTTGTACCCCTTTTAGGAAGTCCCAGAAAGCCGAACCTTAAAAGACTTGCACAATTAAACGCCTGCAAAACAAGTACAATTAATTTAAATTACTATGCGGTTTTGATTTGTTCTTTTCTCAATTTCCTTAACTTCAAAAGTGCGGGGTTCATAACTCTATCCTCCTTTTAGGAGTTTTATCCTCAAAACTTTATTCAACATTCTTTGCATTGGAAAGAACTTCCCTTCGATATCAACTTGTAGTTTGTCAATATACACTTTCTCGGTTATTTCCATTTATCCCTTATATCACATACACTTAAGGTTTTCCTTTCCTTCCAATCACTTTCTCATTCTACGGAGCTTACTTTAGCTAAGCATATCTCACTGTAATGTTTAAGGCCATATCCTTAAATTCACATCATTCGTTCCTTAAAGTATAATTTCTCCATCCCTAGATTCTTTACTTAAGATTTCAGAATTAGGAGTTCCAAAATACCCAATTGTTCTCGTGTCTAGTTATTCTCTTGGTCGTTGAGACCCTTAGCTCGGTGTTCTTTTGAGCATTATGTGCTTGCGTTCATGGGTTTCTATGTTATCACTTTTTTGTCTTATTTTTAACCCTTCCTTCATCCATTACTTATTACATCTTTGGTCCAATTTTGATATTGACCTTATTATACTTAACTAACTGACTCTTCCTTAATTGAGTTATTTCCTTCCCTGGACTGTTGGGCTTGTGTGTCCCTTACAACACGACAATGCTCCAGAATCTGTCTTTGACCATTAAAATTTTAAAACACTTCCTTACTGGGTGTTCCTGACCTTCCAACCATTCCAGGGTTGTATAATTTCGTTTGATAGTACATTCCTGACTACCTTTACCGTTTATTCACTCACCCATCTTACCTTTGAGGTCATATCTTACATAACCATGTCGAATTTCCCTTACCTGCTCTTCCTTCCCCAACTTCTTTATTTCCATTGGAGTCCTTTCCTTAAGGACTCTCTTTTTTCCTAAATCCATTCTTACTCGCTCGTGATCATTTTCATGATTCTTTTTCCTTTCATGTGTCAATTACTTTGTTTTGGAAAATTCCCTTCTTATAGATTTTGTTCTTTATTACGCACCTCATAGTGGAGGCTTCCACTGTGGGAGCTACTTGCTCCACCTTCTTACCATTCCTTGAAAGTTTCTTTCTTCCTTTCCTCACACTCTTTTCTATATCGGTTATTTGCCCACCTTTAATCCTTTGTTGTCTTAAGATTCCCATTCCTTTCCTCATTCCTTATCTGAGAGACTTCTGGTTATTGGTCATATTTAATGTATTCCACCTTATGCTTAGCCATACGCTTTTTAGGCTACATCAAGTGAACATAGACCACAACTAGTCTTGATGTCAGAAATCGTTTACTTTAGTCACTTCTTAACTGGAGGACTTACCCCTCCAAGATTTCTTAGATATACTTTATACTATTCCCTTTTTATGGCCAGTCCACCCCTTTTTTTTTTACTCGTACAGCATCTTTTGATGATATCTTCCGACTCACCCGTTCCTTGGGTTTAACTTACTCCTTGGATTCCTCCTATTATGCTTTCCTTGGTTCTTTCACCTTGGCGTGCCCTTCATCTCCTCATCATTTGTCACTTGGTCCATTATTTATTAGTTGGAACATGTATGCCTTCCCAGGGTCTCCTTCTTTGGGAAAGGCTCAGGCACTTGTTTGCTCCAAAACCTCTTTGTGCGGGACTTACTAAATTCTCCTTATGGCTTGAGTGTAATTATTATTTCATTTTCAGCCATTTATTTCTTCAAGGGTTTTCTTCATCCTTCCTTCCTACTATCTGGCCTTTCCACTTCCCCCTTCCTCGCTAGGTTAGTCTACAAACCTACTTGACTCCTCTGTTTTTCCAAAGTAGATCATACCTTACTGTCTTGAGGCATTCTAGTTGTCTTTCATCGTTCAGCTTGTCTTTTATGGATGAGGTATTTCCTTCTTTGCTCCTAGGTGGTTTGTAGTGCTCCTTAAGGGAAAATTCTTTTTATCTATATTCTACTATTTCTGGGTTTTCTTAAGGCTATACCCTTGATCTTCTTTCCATGATCTCGGGCAATTGAGGCATGTTGCCGTATTATTAAGGAACAAATAAATTTTCAGAAATTAAAAAATTTATTGAAGTAAAAGTACAGTTTTTGAGGTTTTAACATCTCTTGAGGGAGATTGTTACAATGATGGGTTGGGGAATACTCCTTACTAAACTATGGTCTAGAGGAATTTCTTCCTAGGTAGAATTGGGTTCCCTAGCTACAATTTTGGTTCTTGTAATGTTATCCCTTCAGACTTCTGTAGGGGTGAAGGTGTCCCTTTTGGAAGGTATCACTTGGATTCCTTGTAGTGTGGGACAATTTCTTGTTATGTGTCCCACCCTCCTACACTCATAACAGATCCTCTCGGGTTTTGTCTTCTGAAATGTCGGGCATCTTCTAATATAGTGTCCCCATTGTCCACATTTATAACAGGTCATCTCCTTGCATAGAAATTTTTGGTTCCTCCTATACTTTGAGCATTGTGAGGCCTTTCTTAGGGGTTGCTAATGGTTTGATGCCTTGCCATCCTTGACCCTGAACACCTTGGAGGCTTTCTTGTCGAGTCCTCCTCAAACCAGGGTTAGTCCAAGGGTCTTTCTATACTCTTGGTTCATTTCCTACCTTGGGATGGGGTTCTCCCTAGCTTCCGGGGTGGCTAGGGTAGCGTGGATTTGTTTGGAAACTTTTCTTGGGGCCATCTAAAAATTTTAAAAGTATTCCTATCAGTTACTATGTTACCTAGTCTTGATAATGTATTCAAGGAAACAAGCTCTTATACCACTCAACTTGTCACACCCTGGTTCGGTTTGGTTGGATCCCCGTGATCAACCTGCCACTTTCCCGGTATATAAAGGGTTGCCCCTTCTTTATAAAACATGAGGAGTAAAGCATCCTTTAAACCTGTACCTTTCCTGGAATAACATAAATCAAAACTACACAAAATTTTAAACTTATCATACCTGCCTTACAAGTGTGTTAGCTAGTAGTATTTGGGGTAAGCTTTCTGGGGTTACCTGAAAGGGATATAATGGAGGGGGTGAGTTCGACGACTTAGTGATTGGGTGTTCAAAAAATTTTACTTTTAGAAAAATAATTTGAATTTGGAATGTGCCAGACTCCTTATTTTTCTTTTAAAAACATTTCATTCTCAATTCATGGTTTCCATAACCATTTCTCATCATAACGGTGTGTTTATCAACCAACACACACCCTTCATCATGAAGGAACACACAATCATAGGCCAGCCCATCCATTGTACCCACTTGTGGCGTCGGAGAGACTTTACCGGCCACCTAGATAGAAGCACATCCACTTCTACCCTGAGAATGAGTGGATGTTCGCAACATCTGACCCTCAATCCCGTAATAAAATCTATTTCCGTATGAGGATAGAGACCTCATCCTGTCCCCACCCTAGTCTCATGCGCTTGAAACTACGTCGAGCTTCGCAAGACTTCTAGTACGACTAATTGCCCTTATATCCACCAAGTCATCTAGAGTCATAGGACACATCACTACCTCTCTTGGACGTGTTGAAGGTCTCCTAACACAGTGCATGCACAATCAACAATTTTTCACATAATGCCATATAATATGTGGTGTCACTGGTCTGACAGCTCCGACCCTTGACTTGACCTACAACTATTTGTCTTGACTAGTCCGAAGACTTGTCAGGTTACACTACCACTAGTCCATCACGTATGTCAGTCTTCTCTCGGTACCATGGCCAAAGAGTCATAAAAACCTTGGAAAGGGACTTTAGGACAATTTGGGGAAGAAAACCAGCCCGGTTCAGGTGAACCGGATCCAAACTAAATTGAACCAATTTGAACTGGTTTGAACTACTATTGAACCATATGCTAAATTCATTTTTCTAGGTGGCTTAAAAAATTCAAATTGGTGAATTGAGGCTGCCATTGGTTAGAGAATGAATTTAGATAAATTTATAAATTTTTAATTTTGAAAAACTCAGTGAAATAGGGCTTGAACCGACCGGTTTAAGCTTTGAACCTAGTTCGGACCAATCTCGTCCGGTTTGGAATAGTGTCATTTTCTTCTTTCATATGATAGCATTGTTCACTCACTAGAAAATCAAGCGGCAGCAGCGAAGATGAAAAGTCTCCGGTCAGGGAGTTTCAGGCAATGAATGACCGCCATTAAGGTGCAAATCGGACGGCCAAGAAGTTCTCGAGCTTCCTATATAAAGAGCCCATCCTCATTCATCCTCCTCACACCTATAAACTCCAATCTCTCCCTACTTCTCCATTTTTCGGTGAAGCTTGAACCAGAGCTCCGAATTGGGCATTTTTCTGAGCCAAAGAAGGCGTGGTTAGGTTCTTTGGATTCAGGGAGAAGTCAGCTACACGCTTGTAGTCTCCATTTGCTCCGAAGGTCGCCAGAGAAACACCGGCGTGATAGAACAGTGAAGCAGCTCCGACAAACCGAAGCTGCCCTATTTTGGCCGAGCTGAAAATGGCCAATTCGAGCCCTGCTCAGGCCAAACCAAGCTCTTCCAACACCTCCACAATCCTCCTACAACTGAATTAGAATAGAAAGAAAAGCCAATTTGGCTCACCTCTCTAAATTTTGATCGATACTAGAGAGAGAACCGACAAATTTTTATTGACTAAATTCTTCCTCAATTCGGCATCAATTGATGCAATTCTTGATCCTAGGAGGAACCTTAAGATGAGAGTTATCTGCCCAGATTGAAAGCTTAGACTGTCGCAGTCCCGACGGTAAATTTTTGAAACTTTCTCTATCTATGCTTAGTTTTTCAGTGAAGCTCCGTGTGAGCTCATTCCGACGTCAAATTATACCATTCAAAATGAAATTGAATCGTATGAAGGTGTAGGAACTCCAATCTAACTTCAATTTCAATAATTAAACTCATTTGATCGGTCAATTTGATGAAATCAAATTCGGCAGAGTTAGAAGGTTGAAACTGGGGAAAAACTTGGGGGAAATTTGGGGATTTCAAAAATCCGAGGGACTAAAGTACGTTTTCATAAAATTGAGGGCCAATTGGGCATGATAAAAATGTTGGAGGACCAATTGAGCAATTTTTGGAATTTTGGGGGCAAAACTTACCATTTTTGTAATGAGTGGGCAAAATGGTAATTTTGAAAAAATTGCGAACCAAATTGGAAATTTGGGAAACTTGAACCTCTTTTTTCTAATTTTGAATAAATTGAGGTCCTAAGATGAATTTTAGAGTTTTAGGACTCAATTTGGAGGAAAATCGGCATTAGGGACTTAAAGTTAAAGAAAAATAACTTTAGTAACCTAATTCCAAATAAATGAAAAGTTTTGTTATTTCATTCATTCGTGATGAATGAAGACCATTAGGCCAAAAGATAATGAACATGGATGTTCATATCGTATAGGAACACAAAGTATATGGAGGTGTACCTCATGGTCCACCTCTATCTAGGAGTACACCAGTATATTGTCAATAAATACTATGATGAACTAGTCAAGGTAGGGTTAGAAGATCATTTTTATTAAGTCCATAAATGTTGCTAATGCATTTGTTAATCTAAAGGGCATCACTCTAAACTTGTAATACTCATACCTTGTTCTAAAAGTCATTTTCTGGATATCTTCCTTCTTGACCTTCAATTGGTGGTATCCAACCCATAGATCGATCTTAGAGAAGTTTGATAATCCTATCAGTTGATCGAACAAGTCGTCGATCGTAGGTAGTGGATATCAATTCTTGACTATTGTTTGGTTTAACTAATGGCAGTTGATGCACATGCTCATACTCTTGTCCTTCTTCACGAATAGAACTGGAACACCCCAAGGAGAGTAACTTAGTCTTATGAATTCTTTTTCTATTAGCTCTTTTAATTATTTTTTCAACTCTTTTAATTTTAATGGTGTCATTCGATATAGCGCATGCGATATTGGGTTAGTTCTTGGGATAACGTCAATCACAAAGTTAAATTGTCTATCCCGTGAAAATTTAGGCAAGTCTTCTATAATACATGTAAGTATTCTCGCACAACTCAACTCGAGTGTTATTGGGTGTTGCTCCATTTGTTTATAAAATATAATTTAATATCTTAGAGTTCAACCTTATCCGTTATTCTATAATTAAAATTAAATATAAAAAACTTAATAATGCTAAAAATTTATTTGAATCCAATATATGCTCATGGAGTTCATTTCAATTTTATGCTTTTTCATTCTTTCATCATCCGATGTCTTTGCTATTGATGTTGAACGGCTGGGATGAGCCATGCACAGGTTGCAGTAAATTCATGGCTTCCCGATTAGGTTAATGAAAAGGCACGCACTTTTTCATGTTATAATACTGGAGAAGGTTAATGAAACAAGATCTAGCCTTCTGCAGTCGGTTCCTTGAAAATATGGACAGAAATCCAACACTAAAATTAAATATAAAAAAACTTGACAATACTATAAATCAATATATTTGGAAAAAATGTCTGAGGGTCTATTGCTCCGAAGGCTTAAAATTTTCCGTTGCAGGGACTTAAACCCAGGTCTCTCGGGTGAGAGCCGAGTATCCTAACCAACTAGACTACAACGGAGATGCTTTAATTTTACTTATGAATTCTTTATTCTATTCATTACAGAAACTGGTTCAGATTCTTGGCTGCTGTCACTACAGCAGCTGCTACCACTGCCTCGGTTGCTGCTCCTCCGTCGAGCATCGCCTGCAATTGCAATCTCAGGCTCTTTCTTGAGGTGGATCCACAGAAATTCCGTCTCTTCTTGTTTCTGTTTTTCCCTACTGTTACTGGAGTTTGACGAGTCTCCGTTGCCCAATCCATGCTCTTTCTTGGGCTTGATAACGTTTTTTATTTTGGCACAATGGCTTGACAACGTTTAAATCTTTGTATTATGTGAAGAGACGCTATAGAAAGTCTTGAATTTATCTTTGAGACCTCTTGTCTGAAAATTGAATCGGGACCCTTTGTTTCATCAATTCACTTCAACTGCTAATCAATTCCAGAAGTTTTCTTGATTCCCCTCTATTAGTATAACCCAAATTCGACCCTTCATTTTTTTTTATTGCGTATTAGCTATGAATAAAGTTTTCAAATTGATACAGAGTTCAGGTGATAATATGTGAACCCTATTTCTGCCATATCCATAAATGTGATTTTTTGTTCATAATTTGTTGCTGGCATTTGGTTCTCTCCAGCTCAGCAATAATTGACCAACTAGATTCTCAGGTTGGAATAATTAATTAAGAAGAAGGGCTGTTCACAGTACAGAACAGGCTGACAACTTTCTCAAGCAAGAATACATCAAACCAGTTGTTTATGATTTCCTTTTAGGATGGAAAGATAAATTCTTTAAGATTAGCCAAGTTTTGAAGGGAATATCTGCATGACTTTGAGAAGGTTGACGAGCATAAATTATCAAGAATGGTTTGAGGAATAGGACAATCAAAGCAAAAATGTCTTCACTCACAAAAGCTCCAAACTTTTTGACTAGACCAGCTCATCACTTACTAACCAGGATTCATTATACAGGAATCTGATATGAACATGTCACACAGATAATAATCTGCTGCAGTAGATTGTCCTGGTAAGCCCACTGAAAATTCTTTTGGTTTAATACCCCCCATAACTAAACTATATCTTATGCAGCCTTAAATAATATATTACATACGTGGGATTTTCTATGATGAAAGAAATTGAAGGCACATGTAACAGAATAAATCACAGAACGGGGCCAGCTTTAGAGCAGTAGTAATTGGATCAGCAGATATACAAAGGCAAAGGTTCCTGCAACCAGCCAAGTAGTCGGAGCCATCAATTTCTGGGCATTGCTGCTGATGGCTGAACTTTTGCCAGATGCAGCAGCAGGTGGGACTGCGCTGCAATCAAGACCTTCCTTGCCTTCTTTGCACTCATTGGCAAAGAGACCAGGGGGATATTTCCCATAGAGGTTGATGTAGCTGAACACGGTTGAAGCACAGTCAGTTGTGAGGTCATTGATCTGATCAACAAAAGGGCAAGCGAATTGCTTGAAAGCTGCACAACACAGATTTGCCTCGTACAGAGGCCCTTTACACTGGTTCGTGAGTACTGTGTAATTCTGGTTCTCAAAGTCTACAGTGCAGCCTTCACATATAGAAATGACATTTTCATGAGATCAACACTCTTTGTATATGCATAAACAAGTTACAGAGCCAGCAATAATGTGCCAGATCCATCAATGACGCAACGAGCAGATCATTGGCAGAGGGAAAAAATGAAAAATCAGCAGATCAATATTGTATGAAAATCGAGCAGCAGCCTTCAAAAGGGTTCTGAAAACATATTTAGCTCATTTGAGTCTTTCATCCACAGTTACTTCCACTAGCAGGTGTGTACAATGCTGAAAGATGAAGGCATCAGTGATAATAATAAAATGCTTCAGCCCAATTCTATTTCCCTATTGGTTCCATATACACCAAACACCAGGAAACAAAGGGATTAATATGGCTCTCAATCAATTATGATCCATCCTCTAGTATAAAAGAAAAAAAAAACATGAAGCGTCTCACACAATACCAACCAATTATAGCCCTTTATTCGCCAAGAATCGCCACTTCTATAATAAATTTTCATACTCCTCGATATCTCAACAATTTTTTCTATCAACTAAACAACTATTTACATTTAGTTGCATGATATGACGGCCGTATAATCTATTGGGCATAAACATCGAATCCATAAAATGCTGCAATAAATAACACTAGCAAAGCAAAAGAGTAGCCATAAAAATTACTCTGTTTGGCCTGAAGAAGGGCGCGCCCCGGAGCTCCTTGAGATTCAAAAATACCATCTGCATGGACAAAAACATATGGAAATAATGATTACAATTAACTAATCAAAAGCAAATGAAACAAGCCTTCACTATGAAAAGCCAATGAGTCATATTCAGTTCCAATGGACCTCACCCAATAAGAGAATAGAAGGATGTACCTGAGAGGGAAGAAGAGGAAGAAGAAGAAGCTAAGTCCAACAAGCTCAACAGGAGGATCAAATGAAACAAGGACGAAAAACTAAACACCATTTCCGGTTTTGGGGCTTCTCGGGAGATGAATCGTTCTTCCTTTGAGGAATCGACCTCCAAGAAACTACTCAGATCCAGGACCCTTTTCAGCGGCTTTTGGCTTCTATGAGCTGACCTAGTAATAATACAAGTATAAATGTAATTTATACGATTTTTTAATTGAGCAGTTTGTAATGATTTAGAGGGAGTTTTTTTTACTCCCAGGAGTTGGTGAAGTTGACTGATTGGTAAAATAAAATGCCGGATTTGGAGTATTTATATGGGTTGTTATTTTTTGTTTTTCAATGAATTTAATAGTCTTTTATTTATTTATTTATTTATACTATTTTCTTATTTATTTTATTTTATTGCTACCCTAATATATATTAAATTAATTTATATAATAATAATATTTTATATAAAATTATACTATATAATTATAAAATAAAAATATTTTAAGTAAAAATAATATATTAAATATATAATATAGTTTATTATAATTATAAAAAATATATATAATTAATATTAATTTATTTTTTTATTTTATTAATAACTATATGATTTAATTATATAATAAAATTATGTATAATATATTTATATATATTTATTTAAATTAATTTTTTTTATTGTATAGTATTTGTAATATAAATATAAATTTTTATTTTTATTTTTTATTAATATATCATTCCCTGCAATATATATGGAGATAATTGTAACACATTTAAACCCTTTTCATCAAATCTCTCCATTGAAACAAATACAAAAAGTTGTTAAATATACCAAAATTTGAATATCTCATATTTTAAATGTATTTCATAATTATTTTATTTAAATAATCTTACATAGTGAAATTCACACCTAGGATTTTCTATTGAATTGCACTTTCCATAAATATCTTATTTTATAAATGCAAAATAAAATAGGAAAATTTCTCATATCATACATTTTTTTTCTAAATAGTTATAAAATAAGGTCGGCTTATTCTCGGTCTCTCCTTTCTATCCCACACCTCTAACATTTTATATGCAAGTATCGAGATTTAGTCCTACACAAAATCATGGCCTACACTCGAGTAACATGTTTGGACTATTCACAACCTGCACTTAGATCTGACAACTTAGACCTAAATCAAAGTATGAGCAACTCATGTCCCTAAAGAAAACACTATACGTGCGAGATGTATTGCCTCTATGGCAATACCAGGTTGGGAAATTGGAGTATGGGGACCCAAAGCACTCTGCCAACAACCGACACATCACTTGTGTCGTCTCTCAGTCAAGTGTCTGAACACCCTAGGATCGTAGCGGAACTAATACTGCTCTCCCGCACACGTTGTGCACTTAGGTCCGCACACAAATGGGCTACTTAGGCCTTATATATATATATTACACTCCCCATAATGGACAACCCTTCTAGCACGATAACAGATAGGGAACTTTAGTGAATGGGTCGCGAACCCTCTAACCACAACAACACCCTCACGTGTTATCTCACATTTGGATGACTCAGCACCCTGGGTTATAGCCACTTAATCGCCTCTCATTGACCCATGACCCATACAAATGTAACTTAGTTCTACCATCGTCTCGTCACAATGGTGTACAAGGATGGTACTCGTACATCACCCGGGTGTCCCTGGAAAAATGGAAGATATCACACAATACACTTCTTGATCTCCTTTCTATTTTTCTTTAAGCGATGACACAACCACTAAGGTTTCCATTCGTCGCCCCCTCCTATACTAGTATTTACAAACATAAACAACATGACCCATGGTCATAACCGTGACACCCATGTCCACTCTCATAATAGTGCTTCACGCATTTCATTACCGGGAGCTCAACGTGTATCTCGCCCGACTTTCCCCAAATCACAAATAAAATAATGTGTCAGTAATTCAACATACTATACATGGAGATAATGGGGAGTTCGGGCCCCTACTGGCCGACTCCCCCATGCCATGAAAATAAACCCATGAGTCCGACCTGACATAGGTTCATCTCACCATATCACACAATTCGGCCATTCAGCCTTTTGACTCGAGTTTGATGGCTTTTTTTGAAACCCAATCATTCAAACCAACATACTAATCATGTTGGGAGCCCGATCTCTCAACGACCATCTCTCCAATTCACACAAAACTTAAAAAAAAAAAAGCAATACCCTTTCCCTCCCATTTCTCAGAATCAGTTCTTTTCACATTACATACTCCGGTCTTATGACCGATTCTTAGTCATCCCTTAGAAAATTTATATTTGATTTAAGTGAACATGGTCTCATTCATTTACATAGCTTATAAGAGTTATAAGACCATCTTACTACTTAGAAACACACAATCATACAAGTGTGTTTATTTAGTGCCCCGGTCGGTCCAATAGGACTCATCATCAAAATCTCACTCACCTCTTTTTCATGGAACTTGCTAGTCCCACAAGGTGATCAAAATCTTGTTCTTGATTCTGCATGACTGCTCCTTGCGTTCTCTACAAGGTATAGTAACACTATAGTCAATCTTTCTACTGACCATTAAATAGTTTATCTAATTGTACTCTCCTTACGTTCCTATTATCTACCCCTTTCAGGTCTCAGTTACCCGATTGATTTGCCAACAACACGAACTGTCATGCCCTGACTCGATTTGGTCGGATCCCCATGATCAACCCACTGCTCCCTTGGTTCAAGAAGGGTTTCCCCCTTTCTTTAATCAAGAGGAAACAGACGAAATTTCAACTATGTTCCCCGAAATAACATATATCCAAGTTTAAAAAGAAATTAAGCATACTTGATAGAGGGTAAATCCTGTTTTTATCGCTAGTCATTTCTCTACTCTTAAAAAATGATAGAAAAGGTGTGTGAGTTTCTACAACTTAGTGAATGGGTGTTTGAAAAAGAGTTTCAATAAAATAGTTTTAATTGGAGTGTGCCAAACTCCTTATTTCCTTTAAGATTATTTCTTCCTCAAATTCTTAGTTTTCAAAACCATAATTCCTCATTATCCACAATTGGTGTGTTTAACAATCAACACACACCCTGCATGATGAAGGGATAATACATTTGTAGGGCAGCCCGTCCACTACACCCACTTGTGGTGTCAGAGCAACTTTACCGGCCACCTAGATAGAAGACTGTCCATTTCTACCTTGGGAATGAATGGATGTTCGCGACATCTGACCCTCAAACCCGAAAAGTAACTCCGTGTCCATATGAGGATAGATACTTCATCTCGACCCCACCCCGATCTCATGCGCATGAAACTATGTCGAGCTTCCCTAACTACTTGCATGAAAAATTTCCCTTATCTCCACCATGTTGTCTAGTAGCCCTTAGGAGGCATCACTACCTCTCTTGGGCATCTTGATGGTCTCGAACCTCAGTGAACGCACAAACAAAGTTTTCCATAAAGCCACTAATCTTTGGTGCCACTAGTCCAACAACCTCAACCCTCAACTTGACCTACAACTGTTTGTCTAGACCAGATCCGTTGACCTCGTCTGTCGCACTACTGCTAGTCCATCGAGTATGTCGGTTCTATCTTTGTACCATGGCCAAATCACATAATCATTCATTTAGAAATTTCCATGGTTTATCAACATGTTTGTTTATGAGCTCCTACTCGTGCTAATTGACCTTGGGCCTACTGTACGAGATTTTCTAAATCGGGCATTTTAACCCTTAAGTTCCAAAACCGAGGCCTCTAGCCTATATGAGCTACTTGAGTTCTCGTAAAAAAGGTCTCCAAAAACTTTTAAGCATTGACACATAGTCAGGGGAGAACACTTCTGACAAAATAATTTTCAACTCATTCCTCACACCAACCAGGTGTGATGACATCTTCGCTTACAACCGGTAAGCAGATTTTCTACTTTCTACCAGGAAGTTTATCATACGTGTATGATCTACTTACAACTAACAAGTAGTTTTTCCGTATAGTTCTCACATCACCCAACCAAGTGCGATGTTAAAATTCCACAGAGTAGTAGTTTTTCATTTCTGAGGTACTCATCATCCCAATCGGGTATGATGGGAAAAATCCCACTCATATGATAAGTGCATTATATTCCTCTTGATCGACATTTTACCTCCACACGATCTTATCCTTGCTGGCGTTTCCAGTCCTTCATGCTCCTACACGATTTGGACATGCTGGTTTATTAACATTTGGCATAATAGCCCTAATTCCTCACATATGAACAAATTGCCCAAACTTTTTATTTGCATTTAGGTCCATAAAGTTCTTTTTGTTTAACTTTAAGTCCCTAATGCTAATTTTCCCTAAATTGAGTCCCCAAACTTCCAAAATTCACTTTGGGCCTCAATTTATCCAAAATCACAAAAAGGGGTTCAAGTTTCACAAATTTCATATTTGGTCCCCAACTTTTTAAAAATTACCATTTTGCCCCTACTTTACAAAAATAGCAATTTGGCCACAATAAATTCCAAAAATTGACCAATTGGTCATTCAATAACATTTTCATGCCAATTGGCCCTAAATTTTGGGAAATTGCACTTTGGTCCCTCAACTTTACGAAATCCCCAATTTCCTCCAAAAATTTCCTCCAATTTCCTCCTTTCAAACTAGATGAATTTGATTTTATCAAATTGACTATTCAATCAAGTTTAATTGTTGAAATTGAAGGTAAATTTGAGTTTCTACACATCCATACGATTCAATTGAGCTTTGAATCGCATGATTTGGGGTCAGAATGAGCTCAAACAGAGCTTTGCCGGAAAATTGGGCGTAGTGAGAGAAAGCTTCGAAAGCTTACTGGCAGAGGTGCGACAGTACAAGCTTTCGATCGTGGAATGTAGCTCTTATCCTAAGGTTTCTCCTAGGATCAAGAATTACAACAATTCATGTCAAATTAAGGGAGAATTCAGTCAGTGAATTTTCGCCGGTTCTTTGTCTAACATTGATAAAAAATTATAGAGGGGAGCCAAATTAGCTTACCTTTCTGCTCTAATTCGGTTGTATGAGGGCTGATGGAGTGTTAGGAGAGCTTGGTTTTGCCTAAGGAGAGCTCAATTTGGCCACTTTTTGCTCAGCCAAAACAGGGCAGCTTCGGTCCATTAGAGCTACTTCATTATTTTATTACGCTGATGCTTCTTCATCGATCCTTGGATCAAATGGTGACCACCATCGGGCTGACATCTCCTTGAGTCTAAGGGACCCGACCTCACCTTTTTTGGCTCAAAAAACCCCCTATGTCGGAGCTCTGGTTTGAGCTTTATTAGAAAACTGAGTAGCTGAGAGAGTGTGAAGTTTTCAGGTGTGTGGAGGATGAATGGAGAGGGGCTCTTTATATAGGGAGCTTAGGGACTCTCCAACTGTTCATTTGGAACCTTAAAGGCACTCATTGATGGCTTGAAACGTCCTGAATAGAAACATTTTCTTTCCGCTGGCGCTGTTCATTTTTCTGGCGAGTGAATAGTGTTGTCATCTAAAGGAAGAAGACGACACTATTACGAACCGGACCAGACTAGTATGAATCGGGTTCAATGCTTAAACTGGCCGGTTCAGGCTCGATTCGACCGAGTTTTCAAAATTAAAAATTTCTAAATTCATCCGGTCCAAGCCATTTTAATCCGATTCAGATCCAGTTCACTTGAACCGGTCTGGTTTTCTTTCCCAAATTGTCCTAAAGTTCCTTTCCATCATTTTTATGACTGATTGGGTCACTCGTGATGTGTAAATTCTCATTTTACCCGTTCTCCAACTATTGGGGTTTGTGGACCAGTTTGGTTTTCTCACTCGAGCTGACCGATTCTTTTCCCAGTTTCCTTATATTCAAGGGACGGAGTTTACAACTCTCCCCTCATTTCAGGAGTTTTGTCCCTAAAACATAATTCCACATCCCTAGCACAAGAAATAATTTCTCTTAATTTCAATCTAGAGTTTATTGACATAAAAGCATTTTGGTTATTACTTAGCCCCATTCTAACACGCACTTTAAGAAATTTCTCTCCTTTCCATTGCTTACTCATTCCATGGAGCTCATCCCCGCTAAATATATCTTACCTGAGAGCTCAAGGGTATATCCTTAGATTCACACCCTTCTTTGTTTAGAGCAAGGTTCTTCCCTTGAGGTTCTTTACTCAGGATTTCAGGAGTGGAAGTTCTGAGATACCTCATCATTCCCGCGTGTAGTTATTTCCTTCATCGTTAAAACTCTTAGTTTCAGCGGTGTCCCTTTTCTCAAGGACTTTCCTTTCTTTAGTCAACTCTTATTCTCTTGTGATCATTTCAAAATTCTTATAAGAGTTAATCTCCTTTGATCTTAGGTGTCGATTGCTTATTTGTGATAGCTCCCTTATTTCGGTTTTGTGCTCTACCATATCCCTTACAGTAGAGAAGTTCACCTTAGGAACTACATGTTCAACCTTCTTATCATTTCTTTGAAGATTTCATTCCTTCCTTTCTTCGTACCCCTTTCTATGATAGGGTATTTGTACTTTTGAATCATTCTTTAACTGAATTTCAGTCTCTTCCCTTATTCTTTACCTAAGACATTTCCATTTATCAATCTTATTTTGTGTACTCCATACTATGTCTAGTCGTTCTCTCTCTAGGCTCTATCAATTCGAACGTTGATCACTACTAGTCCTGATGTTAGTGATCTTTTTACTTTAATCCCTTCCTAATTGAGGGGTTAACTTTTCCAAGGGTTCTTAGATGTGTTTTCCTCTATTTCCTCTTTTACAGCAATCTGCCCCTTTCTTACTCACACGATAGCTTTTGATGTTGTTTTCCTACTTATACTTTACTTGGACTTTGCTCACTCATAGGGTCCTCTTGAGTACCTTTCCTTTATACTTGATCTTTCTACCTCCATCGACAGATCATTCATGATCTTATCTTCCTTTCCACTTTGGTTGATTTTATTACTTCTTGGTTGGGACATATATGTCCTTTCAAGGCTTCCTCCCTTGATAGAATTTATACTCCCTTATTATAAATTCTCTTAAAATTTTTCCATTGAAAACATCAATCCTTAAATGACCTTCTTAGATACCATTTGCTCCTACTTCCCATTGTTCTTGAAACTTTACGTGTATTTCTTGTTTACCTCTTTTTCCCTCTCACTCTTTCCTAGTACCCATCCATTTCTTTTAGGTGAATTTCACCTTTTTCTTAGTTTTACGATCTCTTGATCATCCTACAGGAGGCGTTGCTTAGCATTCTCATGATTTTTTATCATTACTCTCATCTCAACCATTAATCCCTTTAAGGCTTTCCTTCATACTCTTTTCCCTAAGTGTCTTTAGCATTTCCACCTCCCCTTTCTTAATTAGAGTATTGACCTTCACAAGTGTCCATTCATTAACTGTATTAATCCTATTATTCTCCCTATCAAGCTATCCTAAGGTCGTCGTCTCTTGAGTCTTCTTGTTTTTAATATCCATCTCATTTTCCTTTTTTTAGAACGTAGTTGTCACCACTTCTCGGTCCATTTTAGGGCATCATTTATTCCCCCAGATCATCTTATTGTTATGAGTTACTATCTTTCAACTGGGTCTGTCTAAAAATCCTTATTTGGTTTCTCTGCTCTCTTGTAAGTAGATCACATCTGGCCATCCATGTATTTCCTTAGCCACTTATAACCTTTAATAAGGTTCTTATTTCAGCTTTAGTTTTATGATGGTTCGTTTGTTGGTTACCTTAACTTGGAACTTTCTCCTTCCACAGTTCCACTTCCTATCCTTATCCTTCTTCTAGTGACTTATGTTCTGGGATTTTTACGTTCAATCTCCCTACTGCTCCTTGAAAGTTCTTCCTTTTTATCTTTTTCTTATACTTTATGAGCTTTGTATGGTTATTCACTTTGGATTTCTTCCTTATCTTCTATCCCTTTTTGTTCCATATCCTTGCTTCAAAAAGTCCCCTTATTATTATTGAGTTCCTAAGAATTTGTATTCTAACTCTTTCCAAGTACTAGTATTATTCCTAGGGTTTTCTTCCTATCATATTTCTTTCCTTTCTCCTTCCTCCTTGTCTTATCTCAATTGACTTAACATCTTTAGTACTCCCATATCTTTCTTACTTTCTTCTTGGTCATCTTCCATTCCATTGATTTTCCTTGGGATAGTCTAACTTTTATCCATATAGTCTTTCATTAACTCATTAGACTTCCACTAGTCCCATACTCTTTGGTGCTCACTTCCCTTGCTCTAGACTTCTTCTTCCTTTCCTTAGTTAGAATTTGTCTTCCTTGGGTGAACTCTAGTAGTCTCTTCTTTGTCAAGTTTTATTGTATTGCTTTTCCCTTCTCTAGATGGTAAACTTACTTTAAAAGTTTGGGTTAACTAGTAATGACCCGTTGATTTTCCTTTCTTAGGTGATTTCATCCCTACCCATTACTCTGATCCTTATTGGCATACTCTTGTTGTTTGAATTTATCAAAGAGACCCAAAAGGTTTTATTAGGAAAATTATATTGTCATTCATTCAAGAAATAGTTTCTTGCCATACTTGGCTTATTATAGAGATTTTCTACCCCCTAGTCCCTTGGGGTCATAGGCTGGGAGTTAGCCTTAGAACGATTGTGGGATTCATGATCAGATGACTCTAAGGAACTGGTTGAAGTCCATCCATATACCCTTATGGGATGAACTTCATGTATGGCCTACAGTCCATACAGCCTCAATTCCTTAGTCTCACACTCATATGTTCACTTCATCCATTGAGAGGGATTGAAGCTAGATTGAGTAGGTGGGGGTACTTGGTGGACTTTCATGAAGGTGGCATAATCATCCTAGTAGTTGTCCCATGCCTCCTTCTTAGTGGGATTTCTCTCCGGTTGTTGTGGCGCTAGAGGAGGTGTTGGGCTACTAGAGGAAGGAATAGGTTCCTCTTGCCTTGGAGGAGGGTATGTAAAGCCTTCTAGTTCTAGTAAGGCTCCCACGAGTTTTTGATAATCCTCCACCATATCTTTGGGCACTCTCTTCTCGCCCATTAGGAACCGTTGAACAGCTGCCTCCCTAGGGGTAGGCATCTTTTTCAGGGTCAGGTGTGGAGTATTGGATTTCACGGTGAACTTTCTAGGGATTCTCTTTCTTACATGGTAGTTAAAGTTTTATTAGTGTCAGGGTATAGTATTGATAATGTTTTAAGGGAACTTGGCTCTAATACCACTCAAGTTGTCACGCCCCAACCTGGTTTGATCGAATCCCCGTGATCAACCTGCAGAATTAGCTTACCTTTCAGCTCTAATTTAGCTGTAGGAGGGTTGTGGAGGTGTTGGTAGGGCTCGGTTTGGCTTAAGAAGGGCTCGAATTGGACGATTTCAGCTCGGCCGAAATAGGGCAGTTTCGGTCCGCCAGAGCTGCTTCACTGCTTGATCATGCTAGCATTTCTCCGACGACCCTTGGAACAAATGAAGACTACCATGTAGCTGACCTCTTCCCTGTTCTAAAGAACCTGACCACACCTTCTTTGGCTCATAAAATACCCTTTATCGGAGCTCTAGTTCGATCTTCGCCGGAAATTGGAGCAGTTGAGAGAGAATAGAGTTTTTAGGTGTGGAGAGGATGAATGAGGAGGGGCTCATTATATAGGAAGCTTAGGGACTTCTTGGCCATCCGATTGGCACCTTAATGGTGGTTATTCATTGCCTAAAACTCCATGGCCAGAGACTTTTCAGCTTCGCCGGCGTTGCACAATTTTTCGGTGAATGAACAGTGTTGTCATCTGAAGGAAAAAGACGACACTGTTTCGAACCAGACTAGACCGGTTCGAACTGGATTCAAAGATTAAATCGGCTGGTTCACCCCCAATTTGACCGAAATTTTCAAATATAAAAATTTCTAAATTTATCTAAATTCATTTCCTATCCAATGGTGGCCTCAAATTTCAAATTTGAATTTTTAAAGCTATTTAGAAAAATGAATTTAGCATCCAGTTCAATAGTGGTTCAAACCGGTTCAATTCGGTTCGGATTTGGTTCACCTTAACCGGTTTGGTTTTCATCTCCAATTCATTCTTAAGTCCATTTCCATGACTTTTGGGACTCTTTGGGTCACTTGGGATCCATAAATTTCCCGGTTTGCCCTTTCTCTATTGGTTCTGGTTTGTAGACTGATTCGATTTTCAAATTGAAAATGATTGGTTCTTCCCCGGTTTTTCTTATTATCACAGGATGGGGTTTACAACTCTCCCCTCCTTTTAGGGGTTTTGTCCCGGTTTCCCATGTCTCTTCCTGCACGGGTTTGTTCTGCCACAAAACCTTGACTATAGGAATACTCTTACTCCTTAAATTCTTATCATTTCGGTTGATGATTTGTACCGGTTCTATTTAATAGTCCATGTTCTCTTCCAATTCTAATGGAGGTCAGTCTAATATATGACTAGGATCAGGCTGATATTTCTGAAGCTCCGAGATGTGGAATACATTGTGTATTCTCTACAGGTTTGGAGGTAGTTCCAATTTATAGGCCACCGGTCCTATCCTTTGGATGATGGGATATGGACCGATATACCTTGTTTTCAACTTTCCTCTTTGCTGAAACCTATGTATTCCCCTCCATGGGGAAACTTTGAGAAATACTTGATCTCCCACCAAACTCTAGATCTTTCCTCCGATTGTCCGTATAACTCTTTTGCCTGTCTTGTGCGGTCTTAAGGTGACTCCTGATTGGTTTTATCTTTTCTATGGCATCCTTGATTAACTCTCCCCTTTCTAGCCTTCTTTCCCTCACTTCTTCAAAAAATAGAGGTGTAACTATTATTGTAAGCAAATTCCATCAGGCACAAGTATTCTTCCCAGCCTTTGTTCATGGCGAGTATGCATGCTCTTAGCATGTCTTCCAAGGTTTGGATGGTTCGCTTAGACTGTCCATCTGTCTAAGGATGGAATGCCGTGCTCATGTGGAGCTTGGTTCCCATAACACTTTGTAAGCTTGGCTAGAACCTTGAAGTAAATCTTGGATCTTTATCTGATACTATACTCATCAGAACGCCATGGAATCTCACTATTTCCTTCATGTATAAGACAACAAGTTGTTCCACTATGTTCGTCACCCTTACAGGAAGGAAATGAGCTGATTTGGTCAATCTATCCACAATGACCCAAATCGCATCTCGTCCCTTTCTTATCACCGGTAGTGTCACGCCCTGACCCGGTTTGGTTGGATCCCCGTGATCAACCCGCCACTCTCCCGGTTTATTAAAGGGTTTCCCCTTATCGTAAACCATAAAGAGTAAGGCGTCCTTTAACTTGCACCTTTTTCCTGGAATAGCATAATCAAAACTGTATGAAATTTAAAACTTTACATACCTGTCTTACAGGCAGCTTAGTTGACGGTCTTTAAGGGGAGGCTTTTCGAGATTTCCTGAAAGGGATATAAGGGAGGGGGTGAGTACGACTACTCAGTGAATGGGTTTTTAAAAGCTTTTGACTTTTAGGAAAAACATTTATATGGAGTGTGCCAGACTCCTTTGTTTTCAAAAATTCGATCATTTAAAAATTTGTGTTTTTTTTCCATTATTTCTTAGTTACCACGGTGTGTCATCACCCAACACACATCCTTCATCATGAAGGTTACACACATTCGCAAGTCAATATCACTACTGAACCTGCTAGTGGCTTCGGAGTGACTTTTCCTGCCACCCGGATAGAAGTACGACCACTTCTACCCTGGGAATGAGTGGATGTACGTGACATCCTACCCACAATCCCGAAATCACTTCTTCATGTCCGTATGAGGACAAAGACCTCATCCTGTCCCCACCCCGGTCTCATGCGCTTCGTGCTACTCCAAATTTTGCACAGACACCTAGAACGACGAACTGCCCTTATAGCCACCGGGTCGTCCAGTGCCCTTAGGACGCATCACTACCCCTCATGGGCATCTTGATGATCCCGTACTCATAGTGCATGCACAAACAATGTTTTCTTATATTGCCATGTAATATGTGGTGCCATTAGTCCAACGGCCCTGACTCTCAACTCAACCCACAGCTGTTTGTCTTGACTAGTCCGTCGACCTGTCATATCGCACTGCCGCTAGTTGACTGAGCATGTCGGTCCTATCTTGGTACCATGGCCAAACAATTCACTTATTAAGTTTTATAGCACATATATCATGTTCGTTTACGAGCTCCTGCTCGTGCCAACTGGCCTTGGGCCCACTGTACGAGATTTTCAAAATCAGGCATTTAGCCCCCAAGTTCCAAAACCGAGGCCCCTGGCCTATCAGAGCTATTCGAGCTCCCGTCGAGATGTTCTCCCAAATTGTTTAAGCATTGTCACACAGTTAGGGAGAGATCTTCCAACAAAAATAGGTTTTTATTGTCCATCATACCGACCGGTATAAGGACATCTCCGTTCATAACCGATGAACGGGTTTTCAACTTCCTTCGAGGAAGTCTCATCATACCAACCGGGTATGATCTACTTACAACTAGTAAGTAGTTTTTTCACATAACTTTCACATCACTTTCTCTAAGTAGTGATGATTAAAATACCACTAAATAGTGGGTTTTTATATCGAGGCACTTATCATCCCCAACCAGGTATGATGTTAGTAAACCCACTCACCCGTTAATGCCGTGATTTCCACTAGACTGGTTCTTTGTATTCACGCGAGCTTGTCCTTGCTGGCGTTCCTGGTATTTAACGTTCCGGTGAAGGCACGACAATCCGAGCTTTTGATCTGGGTAGATAGGTCTCATCCTGAGGTTCATCCTAAAATCAAGTATTGTATCAATTGATGCGGAATTGGATTAGAATTTCGTGATTGAAATTCAATCGATTCTCTCTCTAGCACCGATCGAAAATTATAAAGGAGAGCCGAATTGGCTTACCTTTCGGTCCTAATTCGGCCGTGAAAAGGCTGAGGAAGTGTTGGGAGGGCTTAGTTTAGCTTGAGGAGGGCTTGAAATGGCCGATTCCAGCTTGGCCGAAATAGGGCAACTTCGGTCCACCGGAGTTGCTTCACTATTCCATCATGTCGGCGCTTCTCCAACGGTTCTCGGATTGGCTGAAGTTTGCTATCAGATAGCGTCTTCTCCCCAGTTCTAAAGAGCCCGACTTTTGTTCAAGTCGAAGTTTTGATTCGAGCTTTACTAGGAAATGGAGCAGTAGAGAGAGAGAGAGAAGTGTTCAGGTGTGAGGAGAATGAAATAGGGATGACCTCTTTATATAGTCGTAAAACCCATGTATTAAATAGGCGAGATTTATTACTAGTATTAATATTGCCATAAATTATTGGTAATTTAATTTCGGTATTAATTCCAATAATTTAATTTCGGTATTAATTCCAATAATTTAATTTCGGTATTAATTCCAATAATTTAATTTCGGTAATAAATTATTTGTATTAATTCCAATAATTTAATTTAGGTATTAAATTATTAGTATTAATTTCAATAATTAAATATATATTATTTGATGGCTATTTATGATAAGCCGTACGTTCGTATAAAAATTTTTGACCGAAATTTCAGGTTACAAAAAAATCACACTTCCCAGGAGGTCACCCACGCTTAACTTTGAAGTTCTTATGTAATCTAGTTCAACTGAACCAATTTGGTTTTTGTTTTCTATTTTGTCTTAAATTTCTTTTCCAATGTTGAATAAATTCTTTGGATCAATAGAAAATTGTAAATTTTCATATTGCTTATTTCCAAATGTAAACCGGTTTGGTTTTTCTTATTCGGTTTGACCGGTTCTTTTCCCGGTTTTCCTTAACTCAAATGTGCGGGGTTTACAGGTAGTCCTATGACAAAATCCATGGTGATGTGCTCCCATTTCCACTCAGGAATTGGTAAGGGTTGTAGTAGTCTTGACGATTTCTAATGCTCTGCTTTTATTTGCTGTTAGAACAAGCATCATGCTACATATTCCACAATGTCACTTTTCATACCCTTCCACTAGTATTCTTGTTTGAGGGTGCAATACGTTTTGGTACTGCTCGGATGCATAGCATATACTAAATCATGTGCCTCTTCCTAAATTAACCACTTTATTTCCTTACTTTGAGGCACACATACCCTACCCTTGTAGGTCAGCACTCCATCACTTCACAGGTCATAGTCTGGTTTAATTTCTCTATTAACCAGGTTTAGGTAGAGTTGAAGCTCCTTATCCATCTTTTGTTGAGTCTGGATCTGCTCAGTTAGACTAGGTCTTATTACCACGTTAGCCACCAGGCACCTTTCCTGCTTGTCCATTTTTAGGCCTATCTCCAGTCTTCCCAATTGTTGTAACAAGTGTATGTAACTCGCCTTTACTTGAGTTGCCTCAGTTTGGTACTTGCAACTCAAGGCATCTACTACTACAATTGCCTTTCCGGGTGATATTCTATCACAAGATCATAATACTTAACCAATTCTAGCCATCTCCTCTGGTAGAGATTCAACTCTTTTTGAGTTAAAAAGTACTTAAGACTCTTGTGATCTATGTATATCCTACACTTAACCCCGTAAAGGTAGTGTCACCATATCTTTAGGGCAAACACTATTGCAGCTAATTCCATATCATGAGTTGGGTAATTTCTTTCATGTAACTTCAGTTGTCACGAGGCATAAACGATAACTTTCCCTTGTTGCACCAAGACACATTCGAGTCCTTGTACGAATGCATCACTATAGACTGTGTACTCTCTTACATTAGAGTTAATTAAGGTGAGTACTGGTGCGGTGGTCAGTCGAGTCTTTAACTCCTGAAAAGATTTCTTATAGCTCTCATCCCACTTATACTCAACTCCCTTCCTGGTGAGTCGAGTTAGAGGAGTTGCTATCTTAGAAAAATCCTGCCCAAACCATCTATAGTATCCTGCTAGACCTAAGAAACTTCTTATTTTTGTAGGATTCCTCAGAGCCTTCCAATCCATTATGGCTTCCACCTTGGCTGGATCTACCTTAACTCCATCCTTGGACACTATGTGTCCTAAGAATCCTACTTCCTACAACTAGGACTCACACTTGGAGAATTTTGCATATAATTGATTTTTCTTTAATATTCCCAAGGTGATTGCCAAATGTTCTTCATGTTCCGACCTGGTTCGTGAGTATATAAGGATGTCATCTATGAATACTATCACAAACCTGTCCAAATGAGGTTGGAACATACGGTTCATCAGATCCATGAAGGCTGCAAGGACATTTGTTAATCCGAACGACATCACTTTGAACTCATAATGTCCATATTTGGATCAGAATGTCGTCTTAGGGATGTCCTCTTCTCGAATCCTAAGTTGATGATAGCCCGAACGAAGATCTATTTTGGAGAAGTAAGCTGCTCCTTTTAATTGATCGAATAGATCGTCTATCCTCAGAAGTGGGTATCGATTCTTGATGGTGACCTAGTTCAGCTTTCTGTAGTCTATGCACAATCTCATACTTCCGTCCTTTTTCTTTACGAATAGGACAGGGGCACCCCCACAGAGACTGACTTGGATGTATGAAATCCTTCTCCAATAATTTGTCCAATTGTTCCTTCAATTATTTCAACTCTGCCAAAGCCATCCGATATGGAGCTTGGGATATGGGGTTTGTTCCTAGAATTATTTCTATGGTGAACTCCACTTGCTGACTTGGAGGTAGTCCTGGTAGCTCCTCTGGAAATACCTTTGGGTAGTGTCTAACTATCAGAATGTCTTCCAGTCTCTTTTTCTCAGCTTTTTCGTCTACAACCATGGCTAGAAAAGATGTACAACCTTTTTATATCATCTTTTGGGCTTTCAGATGTGACACCATTTGTACTTCACTTTTCCTTTTATCTCTCTAGAATTTTAATCCATTTGTCTTGGGAGTGTGGAAGGTTACCGTCTTCTTTTCATAGTCCATCCTTGCTCGATGGTTACTCAGCCAATCCATCCCCATGATTACTTCAACCTCTTTTAAGGGTAATGGGATTAAGACAACTTCAAGTTTGATTCCTCCAATCTTTATCTCACATCCCTTTAATTGCTTCTTCCTATATAAACCTTCTCCTAAAGGTGTAAGGATATTAAGGCTTTGCTCTAGTGGTGTGAGTTCTAGGGGTACTCTTGAAACCAACTCTTCCTTGATGAAGGATCTCTCAACTTCGTAGTCAAAGAGAGCATAGACTTATTGTCCCCATAGTTGTATATACCCTGATTGAAGAAATGTATTATTTAGAAGAAAGTTTCATTTATTAAATCAAATAGATCTTCAATTTACAAGACTCTCTTGAATTAATTTGGAGGGTTTTGGGATGTACCCACTACAGTGCTAGGGTCTCTTCTAGCCTCCTCCTGGGTAAGGTTGTATACCCTAGCTGGTACTCTTGCGGTAGCGTCTAGCCTTTGAGGTGGTCTAAGAGTATTCCATTGCATGCTCTCCGTGAGGGTGGGACAATCCTTTGCAAAGTGTCCCACTTGCTAGCATGCAAAGCAGGTAAGGCACGCTCCCTCATGGTTCCTTTGACCCTTTGGACAGCGAGGGTTTCCTTGAGGTAAGGTGGGGACTACTATGAGGTGAGGTGGTGGCATGTCCCTTCTCCTTTGGAATGCCATTCTACTTCCCCATTTTGGACCGTTATGTTCCTTCCATCCTCCTTGACGGTTTGGGCCCTTATCCTCCTTTCGGGTCGTCTACTCCATTCGATGACGTCGGGTCTGCACCATTCCCTCACACTCATGAGCCATACTGATGATGGCTGCCAGGTTTGGTCAGATCCCCGTGATCAACCTGCCACTCTCCCGGTTTACTAAGAGTTGCCCCTTGTTTATAAACTGTGAAGAGTAAGACGTCCTTTAAACCTGTACCCTTTCCTAGAATAACATAAATCAAAACTGCATACAATTTTTAAATTGATCATACTTGTCTCACAAGCGTATTAGTTGATGGTCTTTGGGGTAGGTTTCTTGGGGTTACTTGAAAGGGATATAAGGGAGGGGGTGAGTACAATGACTCAGTGAATGGGTTTTCAAAATTTATCTTTTAGGAAAATGCTTGATACTTCTTATTAACCACGGTGTGTTATCACTCAATACACATCCTTCATCATGAAGGTAAAACACACAATCATAGGCCAACCCATCCACTGAACCCACTTATGGCGTCGGAGTGACTTTACCGGCCATCTAGATAGAAGTACGCCCACTTCTACGCTGAGAATAAGTGGATGTTCACGACATCCAACCCTCAATCCCATAATAAATCTCCGTGTCCGTATGAGGACAGAGTCCTCATCCCGACTCTACCCCGGTCTCATGCACTTGAAGCTTGGTCGAGCTTTGCAAGACTTCTGGTACGACTAACTACCCTTATATCTACCAGGTCGTCCAAAGCCTTGGGACACATCCCTCTTGGGCGTCTTGAAGGTCCCGTAAAGATAGTTCATGCACAATCAACATTTGTCACATGATGTCATATAATTTATGGTGCCACTAGTCCAACGATCCTGTCCCTCAACTCGACCTACAGTTGTTTGTCTTGACTAGTCTGAAGACCTGTCATGTCGCATTGTCGCTAGTTGACTAAGTACGACTAACAACTCATTTAATTAAGTTTTCATGGCATATAATTCATGTTTGTTTACGAGCTCCTACTCGTGCCAATTGGTCTAGGGCCCACTGTTTGAGATTTTTTAAATTTGGGCATATTAGACCCCAAGTTCCAAAACTGAGGTTTCCGACCTAACAGAGCTATTCGAGCTCCCGTCAAGAAGACCTCCCAAATTGTTTAAGTAGTGGCACACAGTCATGGGAGAGCACTTATGACAAAATATATTTTTAATTGTCCATCATACCAACCGAGTATGAGGACATCTCCGCTTATAATTGATGAACGGGTTTTCCACTTCCTTCGAGTAAGTTTCATCATACCATTCGGGTATGATCTACTTACAATCGGCAAGTAGTTTTTTCGCATGAATTTCACATCACCCCTATCAAGTGTGATGGTTAAAATACCACTTAGCAGTGAGTTGTCATTTTCTAGGTGCTTATCATCCCAATCGGGTATGATATAAAAATCCCAGTCACCCGTTAATGCAATGAAATTCCTCTTAGCTGTCTTGTTGTCCCTACTCAAACTCATCTTAGCTGGCGTTGTTGATACTTCATGTTCCTACATGATATGAATGTTCTTGTTCATTATTCTTTGGCCTAACAGCCCTCATTTCTCCCAAATTAATGAGATAAACCAAACTTTTCCCTAACAGCCCTCACCCCCAATTCGACTGAATTTTTCAAATTTAAAAATTTCTAAATTCATTTCCTATCCAATATTAGCTTCAAATATCAAATTTGAATTTTTTATACCACTTAGAAAAATGAATTTAGCATCTGGTTCAATAGTGGTTCAAAACAGTTCAATCTGGTTCAGATCCGGTTCACCTAAACCGATTTGGTTTTTATCTCCAATTCATTCTTAAGTCCATTTCCATTACTTTTGGTACTCTTTGGGTCACTTGGAATCCATGCATTTCCTGGTTTGCCCTTTCTCTATCGGTTCCAGTTTGTAGACTGACTCGGTTTTCAAATTGAAAATGACCCGTTATTTCCCCAGTTTTTCTTATTATCAAAGAATTGGGTTTACACATCCGGACTTAGTCGCGCACACATGCATGGCCTATGCTCGGATGGTACTATTGGGCTACTCATGACTCGCGCCCCGACCTGACAATGCAGGCCTGAATAGAAGCATGGACAACTCATGCCCCCAAAGAAAAGAAATCAAATGCCCAAAACAGATAACCTCTTTCGCAATCTTAGATCAGGAAGCTAGGGTGTAGGAGGCCTAAGGCTCTCTTCCCACCATCGACATCTCACTCGTGCCTTCTCGCAGCTCAGTGCCTCAGCATCTTAGGTCTACTCAAGCCCCCAAACAACACACACATGGGGTTGCTGCCGACCCTCTTTTTACTTTCATACCACATTTGTGGATGTTGAGGACATGTCCTCACCCAAATGTATTGTAAACCACGTTTTCTCAAAATAAGAAAGTAAAAAATGAGAACTGGAAAATTTTAAGAGAAAACCATTGATCAAAGTAAATCGGGGTAGATAAGGAGAATACAAAATGAGAATTCGGACAATTCCAAGTGATCAATGAAGATCCAAAAATCAAGGATAATAATCATGAATCAAATTGGATGTGAGAACTAGAACTGTTCAATGTGAACCAGACTTGAACCGGGTTGAACCAAGAAGAACTGATTCAAACATTCATTTTTCTAGGTGACTTAAAAATGTAAATTTGGGAAATTGAAGTTACCACTAAGTAGAAAATGAATTTAGATTATTTTAAAATTTTTTAATTTTTAGAAAATCAGTCGAATCGGTCCTAAACCGATCGAATTTTTATTTCGGGTCACTGAACCTGGTCCAACCGAACTAATCAATGGTCCAACCAGTCAACGGACCGCCTACTAGGTTAGTGCCCAATTTGCGCACCTGACCAATTAGCGTGTGACACATGGCAAAGAGCACCCAGTCAGCCACTCGGTCATTGTTTGAAAGCACTAACCAATCAGACTGTGAAACATGTTCTCCATCAATTGTTAGACAAAGAAAATCCACATCATAGGGAACTGGCCAATGTGAGGCTGACACATGTCCTCAATCAATGATCAATTGATGGATATCTCTATCAACAGGGCTAACTAATAAGAGGCTAACACATGGTAAAAGTGTTGGGTCAACAACCAAAAAGGATGTCTGAGAAAGGTAAACCAATCAGAGGTTGACCTGTGGCAAAGCCACGTGAGATGGCCATATCCAATCAGAGGAGAACACCTGACAATCGCATGGTACGTTAGGTGGAAAACTAACAAATTTAAATCAACCAATCAGAGGATGCTACATGTCATGGTTATTAGACATAAAGATACAGTCAATGACCACGTAGGATGGAGTGACCAATGGGAGGTTGCCACATGGCCAATCAATGGGTCAACATACTACTCGGACACTGAGTAGGATGTTGCAATAATGTATTTGAGGAAACAGTCTCTGATACCACTCAAGTTGTCATGCCCCGACCCAATTTGGTCAGATCACCGTGAGCAACCCGCCACTAACTTTGGTCTATGAAGGATTTCACTTCCTTCTAGATCGCGAGGAGTCAGACGTTCTTTTTACCTGATTTTTCTAGAATAACATTATATAAAACTTAATATGTTTACATACTTGTCTTTATCCTGAGGGTTTGGCTTTGAGGTATTCTCTAAGGATTTGTCTTCATTCTTGAAAAGGGGTTAAAAAGAAGGGGTGAGTTTCTACAACTCAGTGAGCGGGTGTTGGAAGTGAGTTTCCAAAATAGCTTTAGTTTATTCAAATAAAACCATTCCATGGTTATCATTTTCTTTTAAAAGGAACTTCCTCAAATTCAGGTTTTGAAAACCTTTTTCCAAGGTTTACCATTCCTTTTTCCAATGATTTTTCTTAAACTCCAAAAACCTTTTTCTCATTTCCTTATTAGGTGTGTTTAGCTCTCTTAGCCCATCACCTTGCCTCGGGAGGTGTTTAGCACACAAACACACACCCTTCATCAGGAAGGGTACACACATTCGCAGGTGCAACACGTCCACTGTACTCACTTGTAGATTAGAGCATCTATAACATCCACCATGATAGAATCCTGTCCACTTCTACCCTGAGTCTGAGTTGATGCCCCAAATGTCTGACCCTCAAACCCGAATGCCACTTCATGTCTGTATGAGGATAGAGACCTTATCTCGGTGTCATGCACATGAAGCCCAAACACAATAGCTTCAGGAAGCCCAAATGTAGTAGGTTCGTGAAGCCCAAATGTAGTAGCTCCGTGGAGCTCAAACATAGTAGCTACAAGACTAACTAGTACGACGAAAAACCCAAACGCAGTAGTTTCTCTTTCCCTTATCGCCACCATGTCGTCCAACAGTCCTTGGGACCCATCACTACTCCCTTGAGCATCTTGATGGTCCCGAATTCATAGGTGTATGCACAAACAATAATTTTCATATACTAGCCATTCTCTTTAGTGCCGATGGTCAAATGGCCCCGACACTCAACCCGACCTACAGTTGTTTGTGTAGCAAATCAGAACATTTACAACTCTCAGGTGACCCAAAGAGTCATAAAAACCTTGAAAAGGGACTTTAGGACAATTTGGGGAAGAAAACCAGACCAGTTCATGTGAACCGGATCTGAACCGAATTGAACCTGTTTGGACAGGTTAGAACTATCATTGAACCGTATGCTAAATTCATTTTTCGAGGCGGCTTAGAAAATTCAAATATGTGAAGTTAGCCACCATTGGATAGAGAATGAATTTAGATGAATTTAAAATTTTTAATTTTGAAAAACTCGGTTGAATCAAGCCTGAATCGGCCGGTTTAAGCATTGAACTTGGTTCGGACCAGTCCAATCTGATTCGGAACAGTATCATCTTCTTCCTTTAGATGACAACACTGTTCACATGTCAAAATTGAACAGCACCGGAAGAAAGGAAATGTTTCTGTTTAGGATGTTTCAGGCCATCAATGATTGCCATTAAGGTGCCAAACGGATGGCTGGAGAGTCCCCGATCTCCCTCTATAAAGAGCCCCTCTCCATTCATCCTCCACACACCTAAAAACATCACTCTCCCTCAACTACTCAGCTTTCTGATGAAGCTCAAACCAAAGCTCTAACATAGGGTTTTTTTGAGCCAAAGAAGGTGTGGTCGGGTTCCTTAGACTCGAGAAGAAATTAGCTACTTGACGGTAGTCTCCAATTGCTTCGAGAATGGTCGGAGAAGCGCTAGCATTATTGAAGAGTGAAGCAGCTCCGACAGACCGAAGCTGCCTTATTTCTATTGAGCTGAAATCAGCCGATTTGAGCCCTCCTTAGGCCAAACCAAGCTCTCCCAATACTCTCTCACCCTTATACGACCGAATTAGAATGGAAAGGTCGGCCAATTTGGCTCCCCTCTATAAATTCTGATCGATGTTAGAGAGAGAACCGACGAAACTATACTGACCGAATTCTCGCTCAATTCAACATTAATTGAGGTGATTCTTGATTCTAGGAGGAACCTTAGGATGAGAGCTATCTGCCCATATTGAAAGCTTAGACCGCCACACCCTCGAAGGTAAGATTTCGAATCTTTCTATCTCTAAGTCCAGTTTTCTAGCGAAGCTCCATTTGAGCTTGTTTTGGTGTCAATTAATGTGATTCGAAGTGCAATTGAATCTTGTGGATGTGTAGGAACTCAATTTTACCTTTAATTTCAATAATCAACCTCGATTGATCGGTCAATTTGATGAAATCAAATTCATCCAGGTTGAAAGGGGGAAATTGGGGAAACTTTTTGAAGGAAATTTGGGATTTCTAAAATTCAAGGGACTAAAATGTAATTTCCCAAAATTGAGGGCCAATTGACCAAGAAAAAGATGTTCGAAGACCAATGGGTCGAATTTTGGAATTTTTGCAGGTCAAATTGCCATTTTTGTAAAGTAGGGGCAAAATGGTAATTTTTGAAAAATTAGGAACCAAATTGGAAATTTGGGAAACTTGAACCCTTTTTGTGATTTTGAATAAAATGAGGTCCCAAAGTGAATTTTAGAAATTTTGGGACTCAATTTGGGGAAAAATTGGCATTAGGGACCTAAAGTTAAAATAAAAGAACTTTAGGGACCTAAATGGAAATAACTAAAAGTTTGGGCATTTTATTCATTAGTGATGAATGAAGGCTATTAGGCCAAAGGGTAATGAACAAGGATGTTTATATTGTGTAAGAACATGATGTACCGGGAATACCATCTAGGCTAAGCTCTCGTGGAGGCAGAAACCTCTTAAGAGGAATTCACTACACTATCGGGTGAGTGGGAATTTCCACATCATACCTGGTTGTGATGATGAGTACCTCGGAATGAAAAACTACTACTAAGTGGTATTTTAATATCAAATCTAGATGGGGTTATGTGAGAAAACGTGCAGAAAAACTAATTACTAGTTGTAAGTAGATCATACCTCGTTGGTGTGATGAACTTCCTAGAAGGAAGTAGAAAATCCGCTTATCGATTATGAGCGGAGATGTCCTCACACCCGATTGGTGTGATGGACGGCTGAAAAGTTATTTTTGTTATAAGTGTTCTCCTCAAACTGTGTGCCACTGCTTAAACATTTTGAGAGACCTTCTTGACGGGAGCTAGAATAGCTCAGATAGGCCAGAGGCCTCGGTTTTGGAACTTAGGGCTAAAATGCCCGATTTTGAAAATCTTGTATAGTGGGGCCAATGCCAGTTAGCACGAGCAAGAGCTCTTAAATGAACATTATGTTAACCCATGAAAATTTTAATAAATGATATGATTTAGCCATGGTATCAAGACATGACCGACATACTCGATTGACTAGGGGTAGTGCGACAAGACATGTTGACGTACCAATCTAGACAAACAGCTATATGTCGAGTTGAGGGTCAGGGCAGTTGTACCAATGGCACCAAAAATTAAATGGACTATATGGAAAATTATTGTTTTGTGCATGCACTGAGCTTCTGGACCATCAAGACGCCCAAGAGGGGTAGTTTGTCGTGCCAACAGTTAGGAAAACTTGCATTATTATTAATATATGTTATTCCATGGAACAAGGTTGAGATTTCACCTGGCTCCTCTTGAATTAAGGAAGGGGGAAACCCCTCTTGAACCAAGGGAGCGACGAGTTGCTCACGGGGATCTGACAAAATCGAGTCAGGGCGTGACAAACTAGGTGTGATGTTTGTTCATTCCTACTCACAACCGGTGAGTAGGTTATATCCTTTAAAAACAGAGCTTATCATCCCAACCATGTATGAAGTGCAAATAAGGCCGTTCATAGTGGTGTTTCAAGTTAAAGGGTGCTCATCATCCCAACTGGTATGATGCGTAAAGTTCCCACTCACATGGTGACTGTGACGCGTTCGTCCCTAGTTGGATTACAAGTCCACGCAAGCTTTCTTTTGCTAGCGTTTTGATCTCATGTGTCCCTACTCAATTTGGGTATCCTTATCATCTAAGGTTTTGCATAACAGCCATTGTGTTCTCACATATGAGTGACTGTACTCAAAATTATTGGTTTATTGCACTTAGGTCCCTAAAGTACATGTTTCTTTAACTTTAGGTCCCTAATGCTAACTTTTTCCCCAAATTGAGTCCCAAGGTTTCCAATATCTCTTTTGGATCCTTAATTTACTCAAAATTTTTTAAGGGGCTCAAGTTTTCCAAATTTCCTATTTGGTCCCCAATTTTTCAAAAATTACAAATTTGCCCCTACTTTCCAAAAATAGCAATTTGGCCCCAAATATTTCAAAAATTGGCTAATTGATCCCCCAACATCTTTCCCATTGCCAATTAGCCTTCAATTTTGAGAAATTGCATGGATGTTCCTCAATTTATTTCGAAATCCCCAAAATTTCCCCAATTTCTCCCCTTGACACTGACTGAATTTGATTTCTTCAAATTGGCCATTCAATCGAGGTTAATTGCTTCAATTGATGGTATTGATCAGTTCCTACACTTTCATACGATTCAATTGAGCTTTGAATTGCAGCATTTGGGTCTGAAGCAAGCTCAAACGAAGCTTCGCAGGAAAATTATTCGTAGAGAGAGAGAAAACTTCGAAAGCTTATCGTTAGAGGGGCGACGATCCGAGCTCTAGATTTGGGGAGGTAGTTCTCATCCTTAAGTTCCTTCTAGGATCAAGAATTGTATCAATTGAAGTCCATATAAGGGTGAATTTTATCAGTGAAATTTGACACTTTCTCTCTCTAACACCAATCTCCAACGACGGAGGAGGGCCAAATTGGCTTACCTTTCACCTCTGTAGAGGACGTGTGAAAGCCGTGGGGGCATTAGGGAGGCTTAGTTTGGCCAGATTTGATTGAATTTAGGTCGACCAAAATAGGGCATGTCACACCCTAACCCAGTTTGGTTAGGGTCCATGATCAACCCGCCACCCTTTCTTGCATCATTCAGGTATCCCTATCTGAATGAGACAAGGAAGGTAAATGCGTGCTTACATTCAAACCGTTACTTTAAGTTAGGGGTAGGAAATGTACCTTGAGGGTCTAAGCGCGTTCGAGAACTTTTCATCTAGATGCTATCCTAAAGAAAAGGAGAGAGGGGAATGAGTATGAAAAACTCAATGGGTATCACACAAAATTCCTATTATTCATATCTTTTAGCATCATGTATTACATATTTGTTTTAGACGAGTCCATACCCGTATCCATCGGCCTTGGGCCCACTAGCATCTCGAGCCTATGCCTGGAATTAGCTTCCAAATATTTTAAGCAGAGCCATCTAGTCAAGGGAGTCTAATTCCAAGAAAATGGTTTTAAAAGCTGAACGATCATTCCAATCGGAATTGACGTTATAGCGGTTCCCACTCACCAGGTGAGTTTGGCAGGGTCACGCTGGCGAAGTCTCTCTCCTCTGTGTGCTTCTGGAGTCGATGCTTGAGTAATCCGTTCTTGCAGGGTACAAGTGTTCGTATCAGGGCGGGGTGACGAAGATGTCACTTACTTTCTCATATTTGCACCTAAGGCCCCATACTTTGCTTAAATTGCACCTGGGCCCCTGATTTCTCTTTAATCTTTATTAAGCCCCTTGGGTTTCCAATTGTTCTTTTTGGGTCCTCAACTCTTTTAATTTCATCAATTGGCCCTTAATTTACCAAAATTACCCTTTAGTCCTCAATTTTTCAAAAATTGCAATTTGGTCCCCAACTTTTAGAAATTTCCAATTTGCCCTTATTTTTCCCAAATTGCCCAATTGACCCTCAATTAGGGTGAATTTCAAGAAAATGGCCTAAATTTCATGAAATTGTCATTTAGTACTCCAATCTTTTGAAAATTACATAAAAGCCCCAAAATCCCCAAATTGCACTTCATCTTCTTCCCCAATTCAAGCTTATGAATGTTCAAATCTTACCTTGTCCAATTGGCGGCCTGTAAGTACTTAATTTCTTCGATTCTTGGCTCTATTCGCCTTCTTCAGCTCCCCTTGGTCATCCTACACTTTGAATTTCTGAATTTGGTTGAGTTTTACGCCTCGCCGGAGCTTCCCTGGAAAATTTACAATAGAGAGTGAAAGCTTTGGTGTCTTATCGTTGGAGGGGAGGTGGCCAAAGCTTGAGGTGGGGATAGCTAGAGCTAGTCAAGGGGAACCTAGCAGGATCAAATTCTGCTACAATTTGTCGATTTCCTACGGGAATTTGAAGATAGAAGTTTTGGGAAGTGCAACTTTGAAAATTTCTAAATTCATTTTCTATCCAATGGTGGCCTCAATTTTCCAAATTGACATTTTTAACCACCTAGAAAACTGAATTAGTGAATCGGTTCACTATGGTTCTTCCTGGTTCAGTCCAGTTCACCTAGAACCGATCCGGTTCTCTCCTCAAATCCAATTCCTGATTCTTCCTTATGATTTTTGTGAATTTTTTGTTACTTGGGATCCTGTAATTTTCCAAGTTAACCCTTCTTTACTATTTTATAATGGTTAAATGGGCCCAATTTTTTTATAATGGTGTCAGTTCTTCCCCCGGTTTCTTTGGTCCGAAGAGACAAGTTCCACAACTCTCCCCTCCTTTTAGGAGTTTTGTTCTCAAAACTCTGTCATTCTCCCTTTACTCTCTGAAGAGATCCCTAAGTGGTTCCTTTAGGGTATAAGTCGATATCCTACCGATTTGAGTTACTCTCTTTGTCTCACTTCCATTACTCTCTAGGATTTGGTCAGTCTAACTCATCCCTTTTTCCATGGCATCCACGAAGACTCATAGGTTCGATTCTTCCTGTAGTTTGGGGTCAGACTTTCATTTTGGGGGTGTTGTCTGGACTTGATTAAATCACACCTAGGTTTGTTTACTCCGTTGTTGGGTAGAACAGTTTGGCACCTTATGTAAATTCCATCCCTTGAAGATAATAAAACCAGGGAAAGAACCGGTCAATCCAAGAGAGAAAACCGAACTAGTTCACGAACCCCAACTATTAGAGAAAGGGAAAATGGGGAAATTTAAAAATCCCGAGTGACCTAAAGAGTCATAAAAGTAATGAGAGAGGACTTTTGGATGAATTTGAAGAGAAAACTAAACAGGTTCAGGTGAATTGGACCTGAACTAGATTGAACCGGTTTGAACCATCATTGAACTAGTTTCTAAATTCATTTTTCTAGTTGGCTTAAAATATTCAAATTGGGGAATTTAAGCCACCATTAGATAGAAAATGAATTTAGAAATTTTTAATTTTGAAAAACTCGATCGAATTGGGCCTGAATAGGCTAGTTTAAGTATTGAACCCGTTTTGGATCAGTCCGGTCTAGTTCAGAATTGTGTCGTCTTCTTCCTTTACATGATAGCACTATTCACTCACCGGAAAAATGAATAGTGTTGATGAAGGGGAAAAGTCTCCATTCAGGGCATTTCAAGCCATGAATGAGTGCCAAACGGATGAACAGAGAGTCCCCGATCTCTCTATATAAGGAGCTCCTCCCCATTCATCCTCCTCATACCTGGAAACTCCATTCTCTCTCAACTGCTCCATTTTCCATTGATGCTCGAACCAGATTTTCGACTTGGGCATTTTTCTCAACCTTAGAAGGCGAGGTTGGATTATTTAGACTCTAGGAGAAGTGAACTATTTGATACCAATCTCCATTTAATTTGAGGATTGCCAGAGAAGCACCGGCGTAATCAAACAGTGAAACAACTCCAGCGAACCGGAGCTGCCTTATTTCAGATGAGCTGAAAATGACTGAATTGAGCCCTCCTCAGATCAAACCAAGCTCTCCCAACATCCCCACAGCCCTTAGACGACCTCAACTGAGCTGAAAGGTAATCCAATTCAGCCCTTCTTAGTCATTGCAGATTGGAGTTAGAGAAAGAAAGTGTAGAATTTTATTGATGAAATTCTCCCTCAGTTCGAGGTCAATTGCAGGAATTCTTGATCCTAGAAGATACCTCAGGAAGGGGCCTATCTTCATTGATAGAGAGATCGGACCACTGCACCTCTGACCGTAAGCTTTCGAAGCTCTCTCTCTCTCTACGTTTAGTTTTCTAGCGAAACTCCGTTTAAGCTCAATTAGGACCCAAATGATGTGGTTCAAAGCTCAATTGAATATCATATGGAAGTGTAGGAAGTGATCCATACCTTCAATTGGAGCAAATAACCTCGATTGAATGGTCAATTTGATGAAATCAAATTTGGCTAGTTTGGAAGGGGAAAATTGGGGATTTCTTAAAATTGAGGGACTAAATTGTAATTTCACAAAATTGAAGGTCAATTCGCCATGGAAAGAATATTGGAGGACCAATTGGTCGATTTTTGGAATTAATTGGGTTAAATACCATTTTTGTAAAGTAGGGGCAAAAAGGTAATTTTTGAAAATTTGGGGACCAAATTGGAAATTTGGAAAACTTGAGCCCCTTAAACAATTTTCAGTAAATTGAGGACCCAAAGTGAATTTTGGAAGTTTCGGGACTAAATTTGGGGAAAGGTTTGCATTAGGGACCTAAAGTCAAGGAAAATGAACTTTAGGCACCTAAATGCAATTAACTGAAAATTTTGGGCTTAGTCTGGAATGAAGGCTATCATACCAAATATTGATAGATAAGGATATCCAAATTGTGTAGAAACACGAAGGACTAAAACACTAGTAAGGATAAACTAGCGTAGAGGCAAAGACTGACTAAGATGGAATACACTACAATTATCGTTTGAGTGATTTTATTCACATCATACCCGGTTGGGATGATGAGCACTTCGAAAATGAAAAACCACATCTATGTGGAATTTTAACATCACACTATGCGAAAAATGTGAGAACTATGCGAAAAATCTACTTATAGGTTGTAGGTAGATCATACCCGATTGGTATGATGGACTTCCTAGAAGGAAGGAGAAAACCCACTTGCTGGTTGTAAGCAGAGATGTCATCACACTCGGTTGGTGTGATGAGTGGAAATATTATTTTGTTAGAAGTATTCTCCCCTAATTGTGTGCCAATGCTTAAAACATTTGGGAGACCTTCTTGACGAGAGCTGAAATAGCTCATATAGGATAGAGGCCTTAGTTTTGGAACTTGAAGGCTAAAATGCTCGGTTTTGGAAAATTACATACAGTGGGCCCAAGGCCAGTTGGCACGAGCAGGAGCTTGTAAACAAACATGATGTATTTATGCCATGAAAATTCTAAATGAATGGAATGTGTGATTTCGCCATGGTACTAAGACATGACTGACATACTTGATGGACTGGCGGAGTGCGTTAGGGCCAAGACGACGAATTGGTCTAGAAAAATAGTTGTAGGTCGAGTTGAGTGTCGGGGTTGTTGGACTAGTGGCACCAAAGATAAATGGCATTGTGGAAAAAATTATTGTTTGCGCATGCACTTGAGGTTCGGGACCATCAAGACGCCCAAGAGGAGTAGTGATGCATCCTAGGGGTTACTTATAAACCCCACACTTTAGAGTTAAGGAAAACTGAGAAAGAACCGGTCAAACCGAGTGAGAAAACCGAACCGGTTCACAAATCCGATTATTGAGGAACGTGCAAATTGGAGAAATTAAAACTCCCATGTGACCCAAAAAGATTCATAAACCTTGGAAAAGAACTTTAGAACCAATTAGGAGAGAAAAACTAGACTGGTTCGGGTGAACCGGATCTGAACCAGTTTACGAATCGGAATCGATAGTGTCACGCCCCGACCCAGTTTGGTCAGATCCCCATGATCAACCCGCCACTCTCCCGGTTTATTAAAGGGTTTCCCCTTATCGTAAACTGTAAAGAGTAAGGCGTCCTTTAACTTGCACCTTTTTCCTGGAATAGCATAATCAAAACTGTATGAAATTTAAAACTTTACATACTTGTCTTACAGGCATCTTAGTTGACGGTCTTTAAGGGGAGGCTCTCCGAGATTTCCTGAAAGGGATATAAGTGAGGGGATGAGTACGAGTACTTAGTGAATGGGTTTTTAAAAGCTTTTGACTTTTAAGAAAAACATTTATATGGAGTGTGTCATACTCCTTTGTTTTCAAAAATTCCATCATTTAAAAATTTGGATTTTTCCATTATTTCTTAGTTACCACGGTGTGTCATCACCCAACACACATCCTTCATCATGAAGGTTACACACATTCGCAAGTCAGTATCACTACTGAACCCCGCTAGTGGCTTCGGAGCGACTTTTCCTGCCACCCGAATAGAAGTACGACCACTTCTACCCTGGGAATAAGTGGATGTATGTGACATCCTACCCACAATCCTGAAATCACTTCTTCATGTCCGTATGAGGACAGAGACCTCATCCTGTCCCCACCCCGGTCTCATGCGCTTCGTGCTACTCCAGATTTCGCACAGACACCTGGAACGACAAAACTACCCTTATACCCACTAGGTCGTCCAGTGCCCTTAGGACGCATCACTACCCCTCATGGGCGTCTTGATGATCCCGTACTCACAGTGCATGCACAAACAATGTTTTCTTATATTGCCATGTAATCTGTGGTGCCACTAGTCCAACGGCTACGACTCTCAACTCAACCCACAGCTGTTTGTCTTGACTAGTCCGTCGACCTGTCATGTCGCACTGCCGCTAGTTGACTAAGCATGTCGGTCCTATGTTGGTACTGTGGCCAAACAATTCACTTATTAAGTTTTATGGCACATATATCACGTTCGTTTACAAGCTCCTGCTGTGCCAACTCACCTTGGGCCCACTGTACGAGATTTTCAAAATCGGGCATTTAGCACCAAGTTCCAAAACCGAGGCCCTTGGTCTATCAGAGCTATTCGAGCTCCCGTCGAGAAGGTCTCCCAAATTGTTTAAGCATTGGCACACAGTCAGGGGAGAGCACTTCCGACAAAAATAGGTTTTTACTGTCCATCATACCGACCGGTATAAGGACATCTCCGTTCATAACCGATGAACGGGTTTTCAACTTCCTTCGAGGAAGTCTCATCATACCAACCGGGTATGATCTACTTACAACCAGTAAGTAGTTTTTCCGCATAACTTTCACATCACTTTCTCTAAGTAGTGATGATTAAAATACCACTAAATAGTGGGTTTTTATATCGAGGCACTTATCATCCCCAACTGGGTATGATGTTAGTAAACCCACTCACCCGTTAATGCCGTGAATTCCACTAGACTGGTTCTTTGTATTCACGCGAGCTTGTCCTTGCTGGCGTTCCCGGTATTTAACATTCCTACACGATATGAACAACCTTGTTCATTATTACTTGGCATAAAAGCCTTTCATTCATTAATGAATGAGAAAACCCAAACTTTTAGTTATTTGCAATTAGGTCCCTAAAGTTATTTCTCTTTAACTTTAAGTCCCTAATGTCAGTTTTACCTCAAATTGAGTCCCGTAACTTTTAAAATTTATTGTGGGACCTCAATTTATTCAATTTCACCAAAAAGGGGTTTAATTTTCCAAATTTCCAATTTGGTTCCCCAATTTTTCCAAAATTACCATTTTGCCCTTCTTTCACAAAAATGGTAAGTTTTCCCCCAAAATTTCCAAAATTTTTCAATTGGTCCTCCAACATTATTTTCATGCCAATTGACCCTCAATTTCATAAAATTGTATTTTGGCCCCTTTGAATTTTGAAAATCCCCAAAATTTCCCCCAATTTCAACTCTTCAACACTACCGAATTTGATTTTATCAAATTAACCATCAAACACTTCTAATTATTGAAATTGGAGTTGAAATTGAGTTCCTATATGTTCATACGATTCTAAGAAACTTTGAATCACAGATTTTAATGTCGGAACGAGCTCAAACAGAGCTTTGTCGAAAAATAGACTGTAGAGAGAGAAAGCTTCGATTACTCACCGGTGAAAGCATGATAGTCCGAGCTTTCGATCTACGCAGATAGGTCTCGTCCTGAGGTTCATCCAAAAATCAAGTATTGTATCAATTGATGGGAATTGGATTAGAATTTCGTCATTGAAATTCAGTCGACTCTGTCTCTAGCACCGATAAAAAATTATAAAGGGGAGTCGAATTGGCTTATCTTTCGGTCCTAATTCGGCCGTGGAAAGGCTGAGGAAGTGTTGGGAGGGCTTGGTTTGGCCTGAGGAGGGCTTGAAATGGCTGATTTCAGCTGGGCCAAAATAGGGCAACTTCGATCTGCCGAAGTTGCTTCACTATTCCATCATGTCGGCGCTTTTCCAACGATTCTCGTATTGACTGGAGTTTGCTATTAGATAGCTGTCTTCTCCCTGGTTCTAAAGAGCCCGACCTTTGTTCAAGTCAAAGCTCTGGTTCGAGCTTTACCGGGAAATGGAGCAGTAGAGAGAGAGAGAGAAGTGTTCAGGTGTGAGGAGAATGAAATGGGGATGACCTCTTTATATAGTTGTAAAACCCGTGTATTAAATGAGCGAGATTTATTACTAGTATTAATATTGCCATAAATTATTGGTATTAATTACAATAATTTAATTTTGGTACTAAATTATTTGTATTAATTTCAATAATTTAATTTAGGTATTAATTTATTGGTATTAATTTCAATAATTAAATATATATTAATTGATGGCTATTTATTATAAGCCGTACGTTCGCATAAAAATTTTTGACTGAAATTTTGGGTTACAAAAAAAATCACACTTCCCAAGAGGACACCCATCCTCACACTATTCTCAGGTAAGCACGCTTAACTTTGAAGTTCTTATGAAATCTAGTCCACCTGAACCAATTTGGTTTTTGTTTTCTATTTTGTCTTAAATTTCTTTTCCAATGTTTAATAAATCCTTTGGATCAACCGAAAGTTGTAAATTTTCATATTGCTTATTCCCAAATGTAAACCGGTTTGGTTTTCTTATTCGGTTTGACCGGTTCTTTTCCCGGTTTTCCTTAACTCAAATGTGCAGGGTTTACAGATAGAGAGAGAGAGCAAACCAGGGAAATTATGGATCCCAAGTGACCTAAATAGTCACATAAATCAAGAAAAAGGACTTATGGATGAATCGGAGATGAAAACCAAACTGATTCACATGAACCAGATCCGAACCAAATTGAATCGGTTTGAACAACTATTAAATCGGATACTAAATTCAATTTTCTATGTGGCTAAAAAATTCAAATTTGAGATTTGACGCCACCATTTGATAGAAAATGAATTTAGATGACTTTAGAAATTTTTAGGTTTGAAAAATTCTATCAAATCGGGGGTGAACCAGCCGGTTTAAGCTTTGAACCCGGTTCAGAACAATGTTATCTTCTTCCTTCAGATTACAACACTGTTCACTCGCCGAAAAATCGAAGCAGCACCAAGAAGAGGAAATGATTATGTTAAGTACATTTCACGCCATCAGTGATTGTTATAAAGGTACCAAATGGAGGGCCGACGAGTCCCCGCACTCCCTATATAAAGAGCCCCACTCCATTCATCCTCTCCACACCTAAAAGCCTCATTCTCTCTTAGCTGCTTAGTTTTCCGGTGAAACTTGAACTAGAGCTCTGATTTAGGGTCTTTTCTGAGCCAAAGAAGGCATGTTCATGTTCCTTAGAATTGGGGAGAAGTCAGCTACATGGTGGTGGTATCCACTGACTCCAAGGGTTGTTGGAGAAGCGCCGACGTGATCGAATAGTGAAGCAGCTCCAGCAGACCGAAGTTGCCCTATTTCAACTGAGATGAAATCGGCCAATTCGAGCCCTCCTCAGGACAAACCAAGCTCTCCCAACACCTACTTAGCCCTCTTACAGCTAAATTAGAACTGAAATGTATGCCAATCCGACCCCCTCTATAATTTCCGATCGATGCTAGAGAGAGATCTTATAGAATTTTGATGATAGAATTCTCACCTAATTCAGCATTAATTGATGAAATTCTTGATCCTAAGAGTAACCTCAGGAGTAGAGCTATTTGCCTAGATTAAAAGCTTGGACCACCGCACCCCTCACGATGAGCATTTGAAGCTTTCTCTCTCTAAGTTCTATTTTCTGGCGAAGCTCCATTTGAGCTCGTTCTTACGTCAAAACATGCAATTCAAAGTGCAATTGAATCGTGAGGATGTAGAAACTCAAGTTTAACTTCAATTTCAATAATTAAAAGTGATCTGATTGGTCAATTTGATGAAATCAAATTCGGCTGTGTTAAGAAGTTAAAATTGGGGGAAAATTAGGAAAAGTTGGGGATTTCAAAAATTCGAGGGACCAAAATGCAATTTTATAAAATTGAGGGTCAATTGGGTATGATAAGAGTGTTAGTGGACCAATTGAGCAAATTTTAGAATTTTTGGGGTAAAAAATACCATTTTTGTAGGGGAAGGGCAAAATGGTAATTTTGGAAAAATTAGGGGCCAAATTAGGAATTTGGGAAACTTGAACCCCTTTTTTTGAAATTGTATAAATTGAGGTCCCGAGGGAAATTTTAAAACTTTCGGGACTTAATTTGGAGAAAAATCGGCAATTGGGGCCTAAAGTAAAGGAAAAATATTTTTAGGGACCAAATTACAAATATTTAAAAAGTTGGATATTTTAGTCATTCAAAATGAATGAAAGTTATCTATCCAAATGATAATGAACAAAAATGTTCATTTCGTGTAGGAACATGAGATATTAGGAACGCCAATTGAGATTAAGCTCATAAGGGACGAAAACCAACTTAGAGGAAATACACTACACGATCGGGTGAGTGTGATTTTTATATCATACCCAGTTGGGATGATGAGCACCTCGAAAATGAAAACCCACTGCTAAGTGGTATTGTAAACATCACACTTGAGAGAAGTGATTTGAAAAATCACGCGGAAAACTACTTACTCGTGTAAGTAGATCATACTCGATTGATATGATTAAATATTATTGAGGAAAGTGGAAAACCCATTCATTAGTTATGAGTGGAGATGTTCTCATACTCGGTTGGTATGTTGGACGTTTGAAAATTTTATTTTGTCAGAAATTCTCCCCTGACTGTGTGCCACTACTTAAAAGTTTTGGGAGACTTTCTTGATAGAAGCTTAAATAGTTCATATAGGTCGGAGGCCTCGATTATGGAACTTGGGGGCTAATATGCCCGATTTTGAAAATCTCGAACAGCGGGCCCTAGGCCAATTAGCACGAGCGGGAGCTCATAAACAAACATGATTATTATACCATGGAAAATTAAAGTAAATAAGTTGTTTGGCCATTGTACCAAGATAGGACCGACATACTCAATGCACTAGTGGCAGTGCAATATGACAGGTCTTTGGACTAGTCAAGACAAACAGATTATAGTTGAGGGTCTTATATGGCTTATGTGAAATTGTAGGTCTAGTTGAGGGTCAGGACTTTCCGACCAGTGGCACATAGATTATATGGCTTATGTGAAAACTGTTGAATGTGCATGCACTGTGATTGTGGGACTTTCATGATGCCCAAGAGGGGTAGTGATGCGTCCTAGGGCTATGGACGACCTGGTAGATATAAGGGCAATTTGTTGTACTAGAAGTCTTGCGAAGCTCGTAGTAGCTTCAAGCGCATGAGACCGAAGTGGGGACATGATGAGGTCTTTGTCCTCATATGGACATGGAGATTTATTACAGAATTGAGGGTTGGATGTTGTGAACATTCACTCATTCTCAGGGTAGAAGTGGATGTGCTTCTATCGTGGTGGTTAGTAAAGTCACTCCGATGCTACAAGTGGGTTTAGTGGATGGGCTGGCCTACGATTGTGTGTTTTACCTTCATGATGAAATATGTGTGTTAGGTGATGACACACTATGGTAATAAGAATTGATTTTGAAAACCGAGATCTGGAAATGAGAAAAATTTAAAGAATTTGGAAGTCTAGCACACTCCAACTTGAAAACTATTTTTATTAAAACTTCATTTTTGTTAAATACACATTCACTGAATTGTAGAAGCTCACCCCTCTTTTTATCCCTTTTTAGGAATTAGGAAAAATGACTAGGGATAACACTAAGCCTTACCCTCTATTAGGTATGCTTAAATTCTCTTAAGCTTGCATTTTATTTGATATATGTCTTTCCAGGGAACAAGGTTGAATGTACGCCTAGCTTTACTTAAGTTAAAGAAGGAGGAAACTCCTCTTGAAACAAGAGAGCGGCAGGTTGTTCACAGGGTTCTAACCAAACTGAGTCGATGCGTGATAACTAGAGTGGTATTAGAGCCATGTTCCCTTGAAACATTATCAATATTATACCCTGATATTAATCCAACTTTAAACTATCATATAGGAAGGAGAGTCCCTTAGACATTTACGGTGAAATCTAGTCCTCCACCCATAACCCTGAAAAAGACACCTAACCCGGGGGAGGAAGTCATACAAAGGTTCCTGAAAGGTGAGTAACGAGTAGCCAAGGATATGGTGAAAGACTACTAGAAACTGGAAGGAGCCTTATTGGGATAGGAATGCATCATATACCCTCCTCCCAAACAAGAGGAACCGATATCACCTTCTAGGAGCCCAACCCCTCCTCCTCCATTCCCACAACAACCAGAGGGGAATCCAACCAAGAAGGAGGCTTGGGATAATTACTGGGATGTGTATGCCGCCTTCATGAAGAGCCACCAAGTACCTCCACCTACTCAACCTGGCTTCAATCCCTTCCAATGGGTGAAGTAGACCTATGAGTGTGAAGTTGAGGTACTAAGGCGGTACGGATTGGAGGCCATACATGAAATTTGTCCTATTAAGGAACACGAATTGTCCCCAACCAATTCCTTAAAGCCTTTTGATGAAGAAGAGTCTCACAACCATTCTAGGGTTAATTCTAGTCCTATGACCCTAAGGGATTAATGGGTAGAAAATTTCTGTAATAAGCCAAGTTTGACAGGAAAATATTTCTTGAATGAATGAAAGTAAATGTTTTGTTAAAACTTATGAGTTCTTTGATAAATTCAAAACAAAAGAGTACGCTAATAAAAAAATTTAAGTAAAAGGTAGGAAATCACCTAAGAAAGCAAAGACGGATTATTATAGATAATCTTAACCCTTAAAGACTTACCATTGGGAATACTATCACGCCCCGACCCAGTTTGGTTGGATCCCTGTGATCAACCAACCACTCTCCCACTTTATTAAAGGGTTTCCCCTTATTGTAAACCGTAAAGAGTAATGCATCCTTTAACCTGCACCTTTTCCTGGAATAGCATAATCAAAACTGCATGAAATTTAAAACTTTACATACCTGTATTACATGCATCTTAGTTGACGGTCTTCAAGGGTAGGCTTTCTGAGATTTCCTAAAAGGGATATAAGGGAGGGGGTGAGTACGACTACTCAGTGAATTGGATTAAAATCTTTTGACTAAAAAAATATTTATATGGAGTGTGCCAAACTCCTTTCTTTTCAAAAATCCCTTCATTTCGAAATTTGGGTTTTCCATTATTTCTTAGTTACCACGGTGTGTCATCACCCAACACACATCCTTTATCATGAAGGTTACACACATTCGCAAGTCAGTATTATTACTAAACCTGCTAGTGGCTTCGGAGCGACTTTTCCTGCCACCCGGATAGAAGCACGACCACTTCTACCTTGGGAATGAGTAGATGTACGCGACATCCGACCCACAATCCCAAAATCACTTCTTCGTGTCCATATGAGGATAGAGACCTCATCCCATCCCCAACCCGGTCTCATGCGCTTGGTGCTACTCCAAATTTCGCACAGACACCTAGAACGACGATCTGCCCTTATACTCACCGGGTCATCCACGGCCCTTAGGACACATCACTACCCCTCATGGGCATCTTGATGATCCCGTAATAATAGTGCATGCACAAATAATGTTTTCTTATCAAGCCATGTAATATGTGGTGCCACTGGTCCAACGGCCCCAACTCTAAACTCAACCCGCAGTTGTTTGTCTTGACTAGTTCGTCGACCTCTCATGTCGCACTGCCGCTAGTTGACTGAGCATGTCGGTCCTATCTTGGTACCATGGCCAAACAATTCACTTATTAAGTTTTATGGCACATATATCATGTTCATTTACGAGTTCCTGCTCGTGCCAATTGGCCTCTAGCCCACTGTACGAGATTTTCAAAAAACTGGGAATTATAGCCCTTAAGTTCCAAAATCGAGGCCCCCGACCTATAAGAGCTATTCGAGCTCTCATCAATAAGGTCTCCCAAATAATTTAGGCATTGGCACACAGTCAGGGGAGAACACTTCCGACAAAATAGGTTTTCACTGTCCATTATACCAACCGGTATAAGGACATCTCCGTTCATAACCGATGAACGGGTTTTCAACTTCCTTCGAGTAAGTCTCATCATACCAACCGGGTATGATCTACTTACAACTGGTAAGTAGTTTTTTTTTCATAATTTTTACATCACTTTCTCTAAGTGGTGATGATTAAAATACCACTAAAGAGTGGGTTTTTATACCAAGGTACTTATCATCCCTTACTAGGTATGATATAAAATTTTCACTCACAACCGGTAAGTGGTTTTTATCTTTAAGTTGTGCTCATCATCCCAACCGGGTATGATGTTAGTAAACCCACTCAAAACTGGTAGGTGGTTTTTAAATTATAAGATGTGCTCATCATCCCAACCGAGTATGATGTTAGTAAACCCACTCACCCGTTAATGCCGTGAATTCCACTAGACCGATTCTTGGTATTCACGCGACCTTGTCCTTGCCGGCGTTCCCGATACTTCGTGTTCCTACATGATATGAACATCTTGGTTCATTATCCTTCGGCCTAATCGCCTTCATTCATTCCAAATGAATGAGAAAGTCAAACTTTCATTTATTTGCAATTAGGTACCTAAAGTTATTTCTTTTTAACTTTAAGTCCCAAATGCCAGTTTTTCCTCAAATTGAGTCTCGAAACTTCTAAAATTTATCATAGGACCTCAATTTATTCCATTTCACAAAAAGGAGATTAATTTCTCAAATTTCCAATTGGGTCCTCCAACTTTTCCAAAATTACCATTTTGCCCTTCCTTTACAAAAACGGTAAGTTTTGCCCCAAAAATTCTAAAATTTCTCAGTTGGTCCTCCAACATTATTTTCATGCCCAATTGGCCCTCAATTTCAAAAAATTTCATTTTGGTCCTTCAAATTTCGAAAATCCCCAAATTTCCCCCAAATTCAACTCTTCAACACTTCCGAATTTGATTTTATCAAATTGACAGATCAAACACCTCTAATTTTTTAAATTGGAGTTGAAATTGAGTTCCTACATGTTCATATGATTCTAAGAAACTTTTGAATCGCAAATTCACTGGAACGAGCTCAAATGGAGCTTCATTGGAAAATAGATTGTAGAGAGAGAAAGCTTCGATTTCTTACCAGTGAGGGCATAACAGTCCGAGCTTTTGATCTGAGCAGATAGCTCTCATCTTGAAGATCATCCTATAATCAAGAATCGCATCAATTGATGCGGAATTGGATTAGAATTTCATCATTGAAATTCGGTCGACTCTCCCTAGCACTGATCAAAAATTGTAAAGGGGAGACGAATTGGCTTACCTTTCGGTCCTAATTCGGCCGTAGAAAGGCTGAGGAAGTGTTGGGAGGGCTTGAAATGGCCGATTTAAGCTTGGCCGAAATAGGGCAGCTTCAGTCCGCTGGAGCTGCTTCACTATTCCATCATGCTAGCGCTTCTCCAACGATTCTCATATTGACTGGAGTTTGCTACCAGATAGCTATCTTCTCTCCAGTTCTAAAGAGCCCGACCTTTGTTCAAGTCAAAACTTTAGTTCAAGCTTGATCAGGAAATGGAGCAGTAGAGAGAGAGAGAGAAGTGTTCAGGTGTAAGGAGAATAAATGGGGATGACCTCTTTATATAGGTGTAAAACTGTGTATTAAATGGGAGAGATTTATTACTAGTATTAATATTGCCATAAATTATTGGTAGTAATTCCAATAATTTAATTTCGCTATTAAATTATTTGTATTAATTTCAATAATTTAATTTTGGTATTAAATTATTGATATTAATTACAATAATTAAATATATATTAATTTATAGCTATTTATGATAAGCCGTACCTTCCATAAAAATTTTTGACTGAAATTTCTTGTTACAAAAAAATCATACTTCCTAGGAGGTCACCCATCCTCACACTACTATCAGGCAAGCACACTTAACTTTAAAGTTCTTATGGAACTTAGTTCACCTGAACCAATTTGGTTTTTGTTTTCTAATTTGTCTTAAGTTTCTTTTCCAAGGTTTAATGAACCCTATTGCTTGTTCCCAAATGTAAATTGGCTCGGTTTTCTTATTCGGTTTCACCGGTTTTTTTCCCGGTTTTCCTTAACTCAAAAGTGCGGGGTTACAAATACGATAAGAATCCATCTAAGGGAGATCTGGAAAAATAAGTTGGAATAAAGGGAAGCAATCATCAAAGAGTACATAATCATGGAAAGTCCAAGGAGTTAAAAATAAGCTCAGAGAATGAAGAGTAAGGATAAATAAGGAGTAGAACATTCCAAAGGGAACCACAAGAATAGAAGCTGATCAAAAAGAAAAAAAATAAGTATAGAGACCACCAAGGAAAGATAGAAAGAAAGCAGAATAACAGGAAGGCCCATGTGTAACAACTACTTAATAAAGAACTAAGATACAATTCCTTAGGAACTTCATAAGATAGAAAGACTTGTGGAAGGAAAAGGTATGGACCAAAAGAGGAAGAAAAGCAGGAGTGGATGGGTCATACAAGACCCTTAAGTTGGGTGAAGATTTAAAGGAGAGAATTTCTAAAGAATGGTAAGGTGATTAAACAAAAAGAATCCCAGAATGGAAGATACTAGAAGGAGGATGAAAATAGGAAGTTGGATCGGGGAAGGAGAAAACTCCAAGTCAAGAAAATCAAACGAGGATATGTCACAAAACCGGAGCAGAAATAAGGACATCAATAAGTATTACGAGTGTTTAAGTGAGTATTTTGGGAGGTTAAGTGTAATCTATTGTAAGAAGAGCTAGAAACCCAAATAGAAACTTTAGACGGATCTGATTGAAGGAAATAACTTCTATGGATCAAATCATTCGGAGGAGTAAACAAAGTTCTAGTAAGAGATGGGGAGTAGTAAAAGAATACACCCTAATCAAGACAAAGGGAGGAGTACCAAGGACACGGAGATACGAAAGGTTTGGAAACAATAAGGATGAGAGATCCACCTCAAAGGAATAAACAAATACTAGAGCAAGTAGAAATGAAGCAAGATAAAGAAAAAGTGCTCATAGATTCGATGAGTAAAATGTAAGCTGGTGAAAATGATGGCAAAAGACATTCCAAAGTTAAATAATTGTAGTGGTAAAACCAGAAGGAAATCCCAGGAGAGATGGAATGTGAAGCTCACCAGAGAAAGGAATCTTGGGAAAACATGGGTGTATCAATGAAGAGATCTTAAAGAGGAAGGACACCAGTGGGAATGAAGAATGAAGTATGAGATCAAGAGTTTTAAATATGTCAGCAAGTATCAGGAAGTTCAAGGATATGAAGGTTGAATGAACAAATAAGGAATTTTGAAAAAGACGAGTAAGTAAGGAAACCAATACAATTATAGGGACGTGAAGTAAAAGACATCACGAAGAATGTCATGTAGTAAGGGGTAGGTAAACCCCATTGACTCAAGAAATATGACTTAGGCCAGGAAAGTCTATGAGTAAGGCATAACAAAATCAAGCACAAAGGTGATAACTAAAGGATGAAGAAGGGATCCTTGTAGGATGAAAAGGTGATAAAGGCCAAAACATGTGGAAGAAAAGTGACCGGAACTCATAGTTCTAAAATCTTAGATAAAAGAAGCTTGGAATGGGAAATGTTTCCTTGGGGAGGAAGGATATAACTAGAAGAGATGATCTTAGATCTTCCAGGAAGATATTCTAGGCTAAAATAATTTCCATGGAATGAGGAAAGCATTAGGAGGAAGTGAGAATCTTAGGTATGTGGTGTAACGGATGAACGAAAACAACTGAGAAGGTTGTAAAATGATGAAATAGAAAATTTTGCATATCAATAAAAAGTTTAAGTCAATACGCAAAAAGTGTGGAATACGTTTTGAGGACAAAACTCCTAAAAGTAGGGGGGAGTTGTAAACCCCGCTCTTTGGAGTTAAGGAAAACCGGGAAAGAATCGGTAAAATCGAGTGAGAAAATCGAACCGGTTTGCAAACCCGATTATTGAGGAATGGGCAAATTGGAGAAATTACAACTCCCATGTGAACCAAAAATATTCATAAACCTTGGAAAATAACTTTAGAACCAATTGGGAGAGAAAAACCAGACCAGTTCGGGTGAACCGGATCCAAATCGAATTGAACCTGTTTATGAACCGAGTCGGTTTATGAACCAGAACCAATAGAGAGAGGGCAAACCGGGGAAATTATGGATCCCAAGTGACCTAAAGAGTTACATAAGTCATGAAAAAGCAATTATGGATGAATTGGAGATGAAAACCAAACTAGTTCAGGTGAACTGGATTCGAACTGGTTTGGACCGGTTTGAACCACTATTGAACCATATGCTAAATTCATTTTTCTAGATGGCTAAAAAAATTCAAATTTGAGATTTGAGGCCACCATTGGATAGAAAATGAATTTAGCTGACTTTAGAAATTTTTACATTTGAAAAATTTGATCGAATCGGGGGTGAACTGGCCGGTTTATGCTTTGAACCCGGTTTAGACTGGTTCAGAACATTGTCATCTTCTTCATTCAGATGACAACACTATTCACTCGTTGGAAAATTGAAGTAGCACCGATGAAGGGGAAACATTTATGTTCAGTACATTTCAAGCCATCATTGACTGTTATAAAGGTGCCAAAAGGATGGTTGACGAGTCCCCGAACTCCCTATATAAAGAGCCTCACTCCATTCCTTCTCTCCACACCTGAAAATCTCATTCTCTCTCATCTGCTTAGTTTCTCGGTGAATCTCGAACTAGAGCTTCGATATAGGGTCTTTTCTGAGCCAAAGAAGGCATGACGGGGTTCCTTAGAACCAAGGAGAAGTCAGCTACACGGTGGTGGTATCCATTCACTCCGAGGGTCATCGGAGAAGCATCGGTGTGATTGAACAATGAAGCAGCTCTGGCGAACCGAAGCTTCCCTATTTTAGTCGAGTTGAAATCAGCCAATTCGAGCCCTTCTCAGGGAAAACCAAGCTCTCCTAATATCTCCTTAGCCCTCCTACGACTGAATTAGAACTAAAAGGTAAGCCAATTTGGTTCCCCTCTGTAATTTCTGACCGGTGCTAGAGAGAGAACCGATAGAATTTCAATGATAGAATTCTCATCCAATTAGACATAAATTGATGCAATTCTTGATCATAGGAGTAACCTCAGTAGGAGAGCTATCTGCCAAGATTGAAAGCTTGGACCGTCACGCCCATGACTGTGAGCATTTGAAGCTTTCTCTCCTACGTTCTGTTTTTCGATGAAGCTCTTTTTGAGCTCGTTCCATCATCAAAACTTGTTATTCAAAGTGCAATTTAATCACATGAAGAACTTCAATAACTAAAAATGTTTTATCGGTCAATTTGATAATATCAAATTCGGCTGTGTTAAGAAGATGAAATTGAGGGAAAATTTGGGGATTTCAAAAATTCCAGGGAACAAAATGTAATTTTATAAAATTGATTGTCAATAGGGCATGATAAGAGTGTTAGGGGACCAATTGAGCAAATTTTAGAATTTTTGGGGTAAAACTTACCATTTTTGTAAAGGAAGGGCAAAATGGTAATTTTGGTAAAATTTGGGGTCAAATTGGGAATTTGGGAAACTTGAAACGCTTTTTATGAAATTGTATAAATTGAGGTCCCGAGGGAATTTTAAAAGTTTAGGAACTCAATTTCAAGAAAAATTGGCAATTGGGGGCGTAAAGTAAAGGAAAAATAACTTTAGGGACCAAATTATAAATATTTGAAAAGTTGGATATTTTATTCATTCATAATGAATGAAAGTTATCAAGCCAAATCATAATGAACAAAAATGTTCATTTCATGTAGGAACACGAGATATCGGGAATGCCAGTTGAGATTAAGCTCGTAAGGGACGAAAACTGACTTAGAGGAAATACACTGCACGAATGGGTGAGTGAGATTTTTATATAATACTCGGTTGGGATGATAAGTACTCGAAAATAAAAACCCACTGCTAAGTGGTATTTTAAACATCACACCTGAGAGGAGTGATGTGAAAAATCACGCGGAAAACTACTTACTCGTGTAAGTAGATGATACCTAGTTGGTATGATAAAACATTCTCGAAGGAAGTAGAAAACCCGTTCATCGGTTATGAGCGAAGATGTTCTCATACTCGGTTGGTATGATGGAAAGTTGAAAATTTTATTTTGTCGGAACTGCTCTCCCCTGACTACATGCCACTGCTTAAAATTTTTGGGAGACTTTCTTGACAGGAGCTCGAATAGCTTATATTGGTCGGAGGCCTCGATGTTGGAACTTGGGGGGTAATATGCTTGATTTTGAAAATCTCGAATAGTGGGCCCTAGGCCAGTTGGCACAAGCGGGAGCTTGTAAACAAACATGATTATTATGCCATGAAAACTTAAAGTAAATAAGTTGTTTGGCCATGGTGCCGAGACAGTACCGACATACTTAGTGGACTAGTGGCAGTGCGACATGACAAGTCTTCGGACTAGTCAAGACAAACAGCTGCAAGTCTAGTTGAAGGTTGGGGCCTTTGGACCAGTGGCACCACAAATTATATGGCTTTTGTGAAAACTGTTGATTGTGCATGCACTGTGTTTACGAGACCTTCAAGACACCCAAGAGGGGTAGTGATGCGTCCTAGGGCTCTAGACAACCTAGTGGATATAAGGGCAATGAGGTCTCTGTCCTCATATGGACATGGAGATTTATTACGGGATTGAGGGTCGGATGTTGTGAATATCCACTCATTCTCAAGGTAGAAGTGGATGTGCTTCTATATAAGTGGCCAGTAAAGTCACTCCGATGCCACATGTGGGTTCAGTGGACGGGCTGGCCTACGATTGTGTGTTTTACCTTCATGATGAAGGATGTGTGTTGGGTGATGATACACTTTGGTAATAAGAATTTATTTTGAAAACCGAGATCTGGAAATGAGAAAAAATTAAAGAATTAAGGAGTTTGGCACACTCCAACTTGAAAACTATTTTTATCGAAACTTCATTTTTTTAAATACCCATTTACTGAGTTGTAGAAATTCACCCCTCTTTTTATCCATTTTCTGGAATTAAGGAAAATGACTAGGGATAACACCAAGCCTTACCCTCTATCAGGTATGCTTAAATTCTCTTAAGCTTGCATTTTATTTGATATATGTCTTTCCATGGAACAAGGTTGAATGTATGCCTAGCTCCACTTAAGTTAAAGAAAGAGGAAACTCCTCTTGAACTAAGAGAGCGATGGGTTGTTCATGGGGATCTGACCAAACTGAGTCGGAACGTGATACTACTGGACGACATGGTGTAGATATGGGAAGTTTGTCGTGCCAGCAGCCTAGAAAGCTCGACGTAGCTTCATGCGCACGAGGCTGGGGTGGGGTCAGGATGAGGTCTCTATCCTCATATAGATATGGAGTTAATTTCGGGTTTGAGGGTCGGATGTCACAAACATCCACTCATTCCTAGGGTAGAAGTGAATGGGCTTTTATCTTGGTGGTCGGTAAAGTCGCTCCGATGCCATAAGTGGGTGCCGCGGATGGGATGCCCTATGAATGTGTGATTCCCTTCCTGATGAAGGGCGTGTGTTGATTGTTAAACACACCTGATGTGGAAATGAGGAAAGGAAATTGTGAAAATTGGAAATTTTGAGAATATTTTTAAAAGAGATAATGAGTCTGGCACACTCCAATTAAATATGTTTTATGAAAACTTTCTCCCAACACCCATTCAATGAGTTGTCAAACTCACCCCCCTCTCTTTACCCTTTTTCAGGTAACCAAGAAAGAACCCGCTTAAAGACTTTTTGATAGCCGAACCTACAAGACAAGTATGTAAGGTTAATATATTCAGTTTTGATTAATGTTATTCTAGGAAAGATATAGGAAAAAAAAGATGCCTTACTCCTCATGATTTAGAGAAGGGGAAAACCCTTAATTAACCAGGAGAGTAGCAGGTTTCTTAGGGGATCCGACTAAACCAGGTTGTGGTGTGACACCTTATGTCACTCCCCGACCTAATTTGGTCAGATCCCCATGAACAACCCGCCACTCTCGTGGTCTATCAAGGGTTTCCCTCTTTCTAAACCACGAAGAGTAAGGCATCCTTTTTACCTATCTTTCTTGGAATAACATTATAAAAAAAAATAAGTAATTTAAAATAGACATACCTATCTTATTCCAAATTAGTAGGGTCTTTAGGAAGGGTCTTTCCTCGATTACATGAAAGGGGTAAAAAATGGAGGGGATGAGTTGTACAACTCAGTGAGCGGGTGTTGGGAGTGAGTTTTCCAGAAATAGATTTGTTCAAAGTGTGCCAAGATTATCGTTTCTTTATGAAGGATCTTTCCTCAGATTCCAGTTTTTAAAACCTTTTTCCCATTTTCATATTAAGTGTGTTTAGCTAACAACACATGCCCTTCATTAGGAAGGGTCCACACATTTACAGGTGTAGCTCGTCCACTGCATCCACTTGTGACTCGAATCGTCTTTACCGGCCATCAAGATAGAAGCCCATCCACTTCTACCATGTGTCTGAGTGAATGTTCTTGACACCCAACCCCCATACCACTATGTGTCCGTATGAGGACAAAGACCTCATCCCGACCCCCACTGGTCTCATGTGCAAGACGCTACTCTAAGCTTCCCGACTGACTGGCATGACGAACAGACCTTATCTCTACATTGTCATCCAGTAGCTCTTAGGAACAATGTCATGCCCCGACCCGGTTTGGTCAGATCCCCGTGTTCAACCCACCACTCCCCCGGCTTACTAAGGGTTTCCCCTCCTTTTAAACGGTGAGGAGTAAGGCGTCCTTTAAACCTGCACCTTTCCTGGAATAACATAAATCAAAATTGCATAAAATTGTAAACATATCATACCTACCTTATAGGTGTATTAGCTTATGGTCTTTGAGTAGGCTTTCTAGGGTTATCTAAAAGGTATATAAGAGAGGGGATGAGTTCAACCAATCAGTGAATGGGTGTTTAAGGTATGCTATTAGAAAATAGTTTGAATTGGAGTGTGCCATACTCCTTTTTTTCTTCTAAAATATTTCATTTTCAAATCTCAGTTTTCATAACCATTTCTCATCACAACGGTGTGTTTATCAACCAACACATGCCCTTTATCATGAAGGAAACACACATTCACATGCCAGCCCATCCATTATACCCACTTGTGGCATCGGAGTGACTTTACCAGCCACCTAGATAGAAGAACATTCACTTCTACCCTGAGAATGAGTGGATGTACGTGACATCTGACCCTCAATCCCATAATAAAAATCAGTGTCCGTATGAGGACAGAGACCTCATCCTGTCCCCACCTCGGTCTCATGTGCATGAAGCTACGTCGAGCTTCTCAAGACTTCTGGTACGACTAACTGCCCTTATTTCCACTAGGTTGTCTAGAGCCCTAGGACGCATGACTACCCTTCTTGGGCATTTTGAATGTCGTGTAACACAGTGCATGCACAAATCAATAATTTTTCCACATAAGCCATATAATTTGTGGTGCCATTGGTGCAACGGCCCCGACCCTCAACTCGACCTGTAGCTATTTATCTAGACTAGTCCAAAGACTTGTCATGTCGCATAACTGCCAGTCCATCGAGTATGTCAATCCTATCTCGGTACCATGGCCAAATAATTCATTCACTTAAGTTTTCATGGCTTAAATCAAGTTTGTTTATGAGCTCCTACTCGTGCCAACTAGCCTAGGGCCCACTGCTTGAGATTTTCAAAATCGGGCATATTAGCCCCCAAGTTCCAAAACCAAGGCCTCCCGCCTATCTGAGCTATTCGAGCTCCCGTCAATAAGGTCTACAAAAATTTTAAGTAGTGGCACATAGTCAGGTGAGAGAACTTCTGACAAAATAAACATTTCAGTCGTCCATCACACTAATCGAATATGAAGACACCTCCGCTTATAACCGATAAGCGGGTTTTCCACTTACTTCTAGGAAGTTTATCATAACAATTGGGTATGATCTACTTACAACTAGTAAGTAGTATTTTCATGTAATTTCCACATCACTCCTCTGAGGTGTGATGGTTAAAATACCACTTAATAGTGGGTTTTCAATTTTGAGTTGCTTCTCATCCCAACCGAGTATGATATTAAATATCTCACTCACCCGATATGTAGTGTATTTCCTCTAAATCGGCTTTCGTCCCTTGCGAGCTTCGTCTCAGCTGGCGTTCCCAATATCTCATGTTCCTACATAGTATGAACATCTTTGTTCATTATCATTTGGCTTGATGGCCTTCATTCATTATGAATGACTAAAAAATATCTAACTTTTCAAATAGTCGCAATTTAGTCCCTAAAGTTCTTTTTCTTTTACTTTAGGCCCCAAATGCGGGTTTTCCCCCAAATTGATTCCAAAATTTTTAAATTCCCCTCGGGACCTCAATTTATTAAATTTCACAAAAAGGGGTTCAAGTTTCCCAAATTCCCAATTTGGTCCACAATTTTTCCAAAATTACCATTTTGCCCCTCCTATACAAAAATGGTAAGTTTTACCCCAAAAATTTCAAAATTTGCCCAATTGGTTCTCCAACACTATTATTATACCCATTTGGCCCTCAATTTTATAAAATTTCATTTTAGTCCATCGAATTTTCGAAATCCTCAAAATTTCCCCCAATTTCAACTTTTCAACATAGTCAAATTTGATTTCATCAAATTAACCGATCAAACTAGTGTAATTGTTGAAATTGAAGTTAAATTGGAGTTCCTACATCTTCATATGATTCAATTACACTTTGAATAGCACGATTTGATATCGGAACGAGCTCAAATGGAGCTTAGACGGAAAACAGAACGTAGAGAGAAAAAACTTTGAATCCTTACCCTCGAGGGCGTGACGGTTTGAGCTTTCAATCTGGGTAGATAGATCTCTTCTTGAGGTTCCTCCTAGGATCAAGAAGTGCATCAATTGATGCCGAATTGAGTGAGAATTTTATCATCAAAATTCTATCGGTTCTCTCTTTAGCATCGGTAAAAAATTACAGAGTGGAGCCAAATTGGCTTACCTTTTAGTTCTTATTCGGTCGTAGGAGGGCTGAGGAAGTGTTGGGAGAGCTTGGTTTTGCCTGATGAGGGTTCGAATTGGCTGTTTTTAGCTCGGCCAAAACAAGGCAGCTTCAGTCCAACGAAGCTCCTTCAATGTTCTATCAAGCTAGCATCTCTCCGGTGATCCTAAGAGCAAATAGAGACTACCGTCGGGTAGCTGATTCTCCCCAGTTCTAAAGAACCCGACCATGCCTTATTTGGTCAAAAAAGACCTTATGTCAGAGCTCTAGTTCGAGCTTCACTGGAAAATGGTGCAGTTGAGAGAGAATGGAGTTTTCATGTGTGAGGAGGATGAATGAGGAGGGGCTCTTTATATAGGAAGCTCGAGGACTTCTTAGCTATCCGATTGGCGCCTTAATGGCAGTCATTCATTGCCTAAAACTCCCTGGCTGGAGACTTTTCATCTTCGTCGATACTGCTCAATTTTCTAGCGAGTGAACAATGCTATCATCTGAAGGAAAAAGACGACAATGTTTCGAACTAGACCGGACCGATCCGAACCGATTTCAAAGCTTAAACTGGCTGGTTCAGGCCCGATTCCACCGAATTTTTCAAAATTAAAAATTTCTAAATTCATTATCTATCTAATGGTGGCCTCAATTCTCTAATTTGAATTTTCTAAGCCACCTAGAAAAATGAATTCAGCATCCGGTTCATTAGTGGTTCAAACCGATCCAATCCAGTTTGGATCCGGTTTACTTGAACCGGTTTGGTTTTCATCTCCAATGCCTTTTTCATGACTTTTGTGACTCTTTAGGTCACTTAGGATCCATAAATTTCTGAATTTGCCTTTTCTCTATTGGTTCTGATTCATAAACTGACTCAGTTCATAAACCGGTTCAATCTAGTTCGGGTTCGGTTCTCCTGAACCGATCTGGTCTTCTCTCCCAAATTATCTTAAGATTCTTTTCCTATGTTTTATGAACCCTTTGGGTCATTCAGGAGTTGTAAATTTCCCAAATTGCCCGTTCTTTGATGATCGGGTTTTGTGAACCAGTTCGGTGTTTCTCGCTCAGTTTGAATGATTCTTTTCCCAGTTTTTCTTAACTCAAAAGGGCAAGGTTGACAACTCTCTCCTCCTTTTAGGAGTTTTTTCACCAAAACTAAATCAATATTTTTCACTCCAGGATAAATTTCCCTTAATGTCAACTTTGACATATTAATACTTTGGTCGTTCTTTCACTCAGTCCACCTTAAATAACGCACTTAAGGAATTTCTTTTCCTTTATATTGTTTACTCCTTCCATAGAGTTTTATCATAACTAGTATGTCTTGCCCACAAATCCAAAGGTATATCTACCAGGTCGTCTAGAGCCCTAGGCTGCATCACTACCCCTCTTGGGCATCTTGAAGGTCCCGGAACATAGTGCATACACAAATCAATAATTTTTCCACAAAAGCCATATAATTTGTGGTTCTACTGGTCAAATAGCCCCGACTCTCAACTTGACATGCAATAATTTGTCTTAACTAGTCCATAGACCTATAATGTCGCACTACCGCCTGTCCATCTAGTATGTCGGTCCTATCTTGGCACCATGGCCAAACAATTCATTCACTTAAGTTTTCATGGCTTAAATCAGGTTTTTTTATGAGCTCTTGCTCGTGCCAACTGGCCTAGGGTCCATTGTTCGAGATTTTCAAAATCGGGCATATTAGCCCCCAAGTTCCAAAATTGAGGCCTCTAGCATATCTGAGCTATTCGAGCTTCTGTCAAAAAGGTTTCCCAAAAATTTTAAGTAGTGGCACATAGTCAGGGGAGAGCACTTTCGACAAAATAAACTTTTCAGTCGTCCATCACACCAACCAAATATGAGGACACCTCCGCTTATAACCGATAAGTGGGTTTTCCACTTCCTTCTAGAAAGTTTATCATACTAACCGGGTATGATCTACTTACAACTAGTAATTACTTTTTCTGTGTAATTTCTACATCACTCCTCTCTGGTGTGATGGTTAAAATACCACTAAATAGTAGGTTTTTCATTTTCGAGGTGCTTATCATCCCAAACAGGTATGATATTAAATATCCCGCTCACCCGATCGTGTAGTGTATTTCCTCTAAATCGGCTTTCATCCCTTGCGAGATTTTTCTTAGCTAGCGTTCCCGATATCTCGTATTCCTACATGGTATGAACATTTTTGTTCATTATGATTTGGCTTGATGACCTTCATTCATTATAAATGACTACAAAATATCAAACTTTTCAAATATTTGCAATTTGGTCCCTAAAGTTCTTTTTTTTACTTTAGGCCCCAAATGTCGGTTTGTCCCCAAATTCAGTCCCAAAACTTTTAAAATTCCCCTTGGGACCTCAATTTATTCAATTTTACAAAAAGGGGTTCAATTTTCCCAAATTCCCAATTTGGTTCTCAATTTATCCAAAATTACCATTTTGCCCCTCCTATACAAAAATGGTAAGTTTTACCCCAAAAATTCCAAAATTTGCTCAATTGGTCCTCCAACACTCTTATCATGCCCAATTGGCCCTCAATTTTATAAAATTGCATTTTAGTACATCAAATTTTTTAAATCCTCAAAATTTCTCCCAATTTTAACTTTCCAACACAGCCGAATTTGATTTCATCAAATTGATCGATCAGACAAGTTTTATTGTTAAAATGGAAGTTAAATTGAAGTTCCGACATCTTCATATGATTCAATTTTACTTTGAATCATATGATTTGACGCCGGAACGAGCTCAAATGGAGCTCTGCCGAAAAACAGTAGTAGAGAAAGAAAGCTTCAAATTCTTACCATTAGGGGCGTGGTGGTCCGATCATTCAATCTGGGCAAATAGCTCTCTTCCTGAGGTTACACCTAGGATCAAGATGTGCATTAATTGATTTCGAATTGAGTGAGAATTTTATCATCAAAATTCTATCGGTTCTCTCTTTAGCATCAGTCGGAAATTATAGAGGGGAGCCAAATTGGCTTAACCTTTAGTTCTAATTCGGCTATAGGAGGGCTAGGGAGGTGTTGGGAGAGATTGGTTTGGCCTAAGGAGGGCTTGAATTAGCCATTTTCAGCTCGGCCAAAACAGGATAGCTTCAGTCCGTCGGAGCTGCTTCACTATTTTATGACGTCGACGTCTCTCAAATAGAGACTACCGACAGGTAGCTGACTTCTCCTCGATTCAAAAGAACCCGACCACACCTTCTTTGGCTTAGAAAAGACCCTATGTCGGAGCTCTGGTATGAGCTTCACCAGAAAATGGAGCTGTTGAGAGAGAATGGAGCTTTCAAGTGTGAAAAGGATGAATGAGAAAGGTCTCTTTATATAGGAAGCTCATGGACTTCTTGGTCATCCGATTGACACCTCAATGGTGGTTATTTATTGCCTGAAACTCCCTGTCCAGAGACTTTTTATCTTCGCCAGTGTTGCTCGATTTTCTAGTGAGTGATTAGTGCTATCATTTGAAGGAAGAAAACAACACTATTCTGAACCAGGTTCAAAGCTTAAACTGGTCGGTTCATGCCCGATTCAACTTAATTTTTCAAAATTAAAAGTTTATAAATTCAACTAAATTCATTCTCTATCCAATGGTGGCCTCAATTCTCCAATTTAAATTTTCTAATCCACCTAGAAAAATGAATTTAGCATCCGGTTCAATAGTGGTTCAAACCGGTTCAATCCAGTCTGGATCCACTTCACTTGAACTGATTTGATTTCATCTCCAATTCATCCTAAAGCCCTTTTTTATGACTTTTGTGACTCTTTAGGTCACTCGAGATCCATAAATTTCTCGGGTTGCCTTTTCTCTATTGGTTCCAGTTCATAAACCGACTTGGTTCATAAATCGGTTCAATTCAGTTCAGGTCTAGTTCTCCTTAACCAGTCTATTTTTCTCTCTCAAATTATCCTAAGATCCTTTTCCAAGGTTTTGTGAACCCTTTGAGTCATTCGGGAGTTGTAAATTTCCCAAATTGCCCATTCTCTAATGATCAGGTTTTGTGAACTGGTTCAGTGTTTCTCGTTCGGTATAACCGATTCTTTTCCTAGTTTTTCTTAACTTAAAAGGGCGGGGTTTATAAACCATCACTACTCTTCTTAGGCATCTTGATGGTACTGTACCACAAGTGCATGCACAAATAATAGTTTTCACATATAGTCATTATCTTTGGTGCCAATGGTCCGACGACCCGGACCCTCAACCCAACCTGCAGCTATTTGTCTAGGCCGGTCTGTCGACCTGGCCCTGACACACTACCGCCAGCCCATCGAGTATTGTCAGTGCTGACTTGGTACCATGGTGAAATCGCATACATAATTTCATTAGAAATTTCATGGCTTTCCTAACAAATTATAAATTAGTTGCACTTAGGTCCCTAAAGTTCATTTTCGTTAACTTTAGGATCCTAATGCCAACTTTTTCCCCAAATTGAATCCCAAGGTTCCAAAATTTCCTTTGAGTCCTTAATTCACTCAAAATTGTATACGGGGCTTAAGTTTTCCAAATTTCCAATTTCATCCCCAACTTTTCCAAAACTACAATTTTCTCCCTACTTTCCAAAAATGGCAATTTGACCCTAATTTTTTCAAAAATTGACCAATTGGTCCCTCAACATATTTCTCATGGCCAATTGGCCTTTAACTTTGGATAATTGCAAAGAGGTACTTCAATTTTTTGAAATCCCCAATTTTTCCCAATTTCTCTCCTTCAAATTGGCCATTCAGTCGGGGTTAATTGCTTCAATTGAAGGTATGGATCAATTTCTACACTTCCACACAATTCAATAAATCTTTGAACCGCAGCATTTGGGTTCAAATTGAGCTAAAACAGAGCTTCACCCGAAAACTACCAGTAGAGAGAGAAAGCTTTGAAAGCTTACCGTGAGAGGTGTGGTGGTCCAAGCTCTCGATCGAGGAAGATAGCTCTTGTCCTGAGGTTTTTTTTAGAATCAAGAGTTGCTACAATTGATATCGAATCAAGGGAGAATTTTGTTAGTAAAATTTAGCACTTTCTCTTTATAACTCCGATTTGCAACGACCGAGGAAGGCCGAATTGGCTTATCTTTCATCTTTGTTGAGGTTGTATGAGGGTTGTGGGGATGTTGGGGAAACTTGGTTTGGCTAGAGGAGGGCTGAATTTGGCCGAATTCAACACGGCCAAAATAGGGCAGCTTCGGTTCACCGGAGTTGCTTCACAGTTTGATTCCGCTGGCGCTTCTCCGGCAATCCTTGGGTCGAAAGGAAGATGCTATCAAGTAGCTAACTTCCCTCGGAGTCTATAGGATCCGACCTTACCTTGCGAGGCTAAGAAAAATGCCAATATCGGAGCTCTGGTTTGAGCTTCACAAAAAATGGAGCAGTTAAGAGAGAATGGAGATTTCAGGTGTGTGGAGGATTAATGAAGAGGAGCTCTTTATATGGGGAGTTCGGGGATCCTCTACTCGACAACTTTCCTTTTTGGTCAAACTTATCCTCACCCTAAAATAGCCTGAACGGAGCCGTTTTTCCTTCACCGATGTTATCTATTTTTGCATTGAATGAACAATGCAGTCATTTAGAGGAAGAAGATGACACTGTTCTGAACCAGACTGGACTGGTCCGATCGGGTTCAATGCGTAAATCGACCGGTTTAGGCCCGATTCGACTGGTTTTCTCAAAATAAAAAATTTCTAAATTTATTCTCTTTCTAATGGTGGCTTCAATTCCCTAATTTGATCATTTTCAGCCACCAAAATAAATGAATTTAGAAACTGGTTCAAGTATGGTTTAAACCAATTCAATCCAGTTTAAGTCTGATTCACCCTAAACCGGTCTAGTTATCTCTTCCCATTTGTCCCAAGGTTCTTTTCCATGATATGTATGACTCTTTGAGACACTTGGGATTTGTCAATTCCCCAATTTACCCTTTTCTTACCAGTTTGGGTTCATTAACCGGCTTGGTTTCCTCTTTGGATTGATCGGTTCTTTTCCCGATTTTTCTTATCTTTAAAGGATGGGGTTAACAACTCTCCCGTCATTTTAGGAGTTTTGTTGCCAAAAATTAATCAGCATCCTTTGCATCAGGAATAATTTAACTTGATGTCAACTTGGGGTTTGCTTGACATGCTAACACTTCGGTTGTTCTTTCACTTAGCCCCTTTAAATCACGCACTTAAGGGATTTCTTTTCCTTTCCATTGTTTACTCACTCTGTGGAGTTTATTACAACTAGGCATGTCTTACCTCCTAGTCCAAAGGTACATCCTTAGGTTCACTTCTTACTCTACTTAGGGCAAGATTCTTCTACTTGGGGTTCTTGCCTAAGATTTCAAGATTGGGAGTTCCAAAATACCCAATCGTTCATGTGTCTAGTTATTCTCTTGATTGTTGAAATCCTTAACTTAGTGTTCTTTCGAGCATTACGTACTTGTTTTAATGGATTTTGGTGTTATCACATTTTTATATTATTTTGACCATTCCTCCATCTATTGTTTATTACAACTTCAGTCCCAATTTTATGTTTGACCTTAGCATGCTTAACTAACTGACTCTTCCTTACTTGAGTCATATTTTTCCCTAGGCTATTGGGCTTACATGTCCCTTACAACATGATATGATTTAGAACTTTTCTTTGTCCATTAGGATTCTAGAATACTTCCTTGATGGTTGTTCTCAACTTTTAAACCTTTCGGGGATTGTATAGTTTCGTCCCTCTTTTCATCTGGTAGTATTCCTCAACTACCTTTACCATTATCAAATCATCCTTCTTGCCCTTGATGCCATGTCTTACATAACTGTGTTAGTTTTCCTTACTTACTCATGCTTTCCCAACTTCCTTATTGAGTTTCTCCGGTTCCAATCATTTGGGGTTTCCTGATGACTTACCAACACGCTGGGATCCTTTCCTTCTATGTCCTTCCTTATTTCTTGTGTCGTCCTTTATTCTAGTACTTTCCCTTTCCTTAATCCACTCTTACATGCTTGTGACCATATCACAATTCTTTATTCCAAATTGATCCCTAGTAGTCTATGTGTCGATTGCTTTGTTTGGGGGAGTTACCTTCTTAGGATTTTGTTCTCTACTATGTCCCTCAAAGTAGAGACTTTCACATGATGAGCTACATGCTCAACCTTCTTATCATTCCTTGAAGGTTTCTTTCTTCATTTCCTCACACCCGTTTCTATATTGGGGCATATGCCCACTTTAAATCCTTACTCATCTAAAAATTCAATTACACCCCTTATTCCTTATCTGAGGAACTTCTGATTATTGGTCTTATTTCATGTACTCTACCCTATGCCCAATCATCCACTCCTTAGGCACCATCAAATGAGTGTGGACCACAATCAGTCTTGATGTTAGTGGTCATTTCCTTTAATCACTTCTTAACTGGAGGACTTACTTCCCAAGGTTCCTTAGATGTGCTTTCCTCTATTTCCTTTTTTATGGTAGTCCACCCCTTTCTTACTCATACAAATCTTTTGATGCTATCTTCCTACTTACTTGTACCTTGGGTTTAACTTATTCCTTGGGTCCTCCTAGTATGCTTCCCTTGGTTCTTTCACCTTAGCATGCACTTCATTTGCAAGTTCATTGCCTCATACCTCATCACTCGGTTCCATTACCTCCTATTTAGAACATGTATCCCTCCCCAAGGTTTCTTTCCTTGGAAGTATTCTTACTCTTTTCTTCTGGAATTATCTTTTCATTCACCCTTGAGGACATCTAACCATAAGTGACATCCTTTGGTACCATCCTTTCCTACTTACCTTTACTCTTGAAATCTAGTGGCACATCTTTTGTACCCCATCCTCATTCTCACTTGTACCCCAGTTGGAAACCCCGCTCCTCTAGGATGAGAAAATCGGGGAAAGAACCGGTCATTTCCAAAGAGAAAATCGAGTCGATTTACAAATCAAAACTGATAGAGAAATGGCAAACTGAGAAATTTATGGATCCTGAGTGACCTAAAGAGTCACAAATATTATGAAAAAAGACTTTAGGATATGTTGGAGATGAAAACCGAACCGGTTCAGGTGAACTAGATCCGAACCGGATTGAACCAGTTTGGATCAGTTTGAACCAATATTGAACCAAATGCTAAATTTATTTTTCTAGGTGGCTTAGAAAATTTAAATTGGAGAATTGAGGCCACCATTGGATAGAGAATAAATTTAGATTAATTTTGAAAAATTCGGTCAAATCAGGCATGAACCGGTCAGTTTAAGCTTTGAACCCATTTCAGACCGGTCCGGTACGATTCAGAATAGTGTTATCTTCTTCCTTCAGATGACAGCACTATTCACTCGCCGAAAAATTGAGCAGTGCCAACGAAGATGAAAAGTCTCCAACCAGAGAGTTTCAAGCAATGAATGACCACCATTAAGGCACCAATCGGACAGCTAAGAAGTCCCCGAGCTTCTTATATAAAGAGCCCCTCCTCATTCATCCTCCTCACACCTAAAAACTCCATTATCTTTCAACTGCTCCATTTTTTGGTGAAGCTCGAACCAGAGCTCCGACTTGGGCATTTTTTTTAGCCAAAGAAGCCACAGTCCAGTTGTTTGGATTTGGGGAGAAGTCAGCTGCACGCCTGTAGTCTCCATTTGCTCCGAGGGTCGCTAGAGAAGCGCCGGCGTGATCGAACTGTGAAGGAGCTCTGGCGAACTGAAGTTTCCATGCTTCGGCCGAGCTGAAATCAGCCAATTTGAGCCCTTCTCAAGCCAAACCAAGCCCTCTCAACACCTCAACTGTACTTCTACAGCTGAATTAGAGCTGAAAGGTATGCCAAATTGGTTCCCCTCTTTAAATTCGGATCGGTGCTCGAGAGATAACCCACAGAACTTCGATGACTAAATTCTCACTCATTTTGGCATCAATTGATGCAATTATTGATCCTAGGAGTAACCTGCATAGATTGAAAGCTCGGATCGCCTAGATTGAAAGCTCGGACCGCCACGTCCCCAACGGTAAGCTTTAAAAGCTCTCTCTCTAAGTCTAGTTTTCCGGCGAAGCTCCATTTGAACTCAATGCAACATCAAATCATGCGATTTAAAGTGCAATTGAATCATATGAAGGTGTAGGAACTCCAATCTAAATTCAATTTCAATAATTAAATTCATTTGATCGGTCAATTTGATGAAATCAAATTCGACTGAGTTAGAAGGTTGAAATTTGGGGAAATTTTGGGAATTTAAAAAATTTGAGGGACAAAAGTGCAATTTCTAAAATTGAGGGCCAATTGGGCATGATATAGATGTTGGAGGACCAATTGGGCAAATTTTGGAATTATTGGGGCAAAACTTACCATTTTTGTAAAGTAGGGGCAAAATGGTAATTTTGGAAAAATTGGGGAGCAAATTGAAAATTTGGGAAATTTAAACACTTTTTTTTATTATGAATAAATTGAGGTCCTAAGATGAATTTTAGAGTTTTGAGACTCAATTTGGGGGAAATCGACATTAGGGACATAAAGTTAAAGAAAAATAACTTTAGGAACCTAATTGCAAATAAATGAAAAGTTTGGTTTCTCATTCATCCGAGATAAATGAAGGCTCTTATACCAAATGATAATGAATAAGAACATTCATATCGTGTAGGATCATGAAGTATCGGGAACGCCATCTAAGATAAGTTCGCGCAAAGGCAACAAGCTGGTTAGAGGAAATTCACTACACTATCAGGTGAGTGGGGTATTTAATATCATACTCGGTTGGGATGATAAGCACCTCGGGAATGAAAACTCACTACTAAGTGGTATTTTAACGATCACACCTGAGAGTAATGATGTGAAAATCACACAGAAAAACTACTTACAGGTTGTAAGTAGATCATACACGTTTGGTATGATGAAACTTCGTGGAAGAAAGTGCAACACCTGCTTGACGATTATAAGCGAAGATGTTCTCATAACTGGTTGGTATGATGTGTAGTTAAAAAGTTATTTTGTCGGAAGTGCTCTCCGCTAACTATGTGACACTACTTAAAAGTTTTGAAAGACCTTGACGGGAGCTCGAATAGCTCAGATAGACTGGAGGCCTCGATTTTGGAAATTAGGGGCTAATATTCCCAATTTTAAAAATCTTAAATAGTGGACCTTAGGCCAGTTGGCACAAGCAGGAGCTCCTAAAATAAACATGATAATTAAGCCATGAAAATTTAAGAAAATGAGTTGTTTGGCCATGGTACAAAGACAAGACTGACATACTCGATGAACTAGTGGTAATGCGACATGACAAGTCTACGGATCAGTCAAGACAAACAACTGTAGGTCGAGTTGAGAGTCGGGGTCGTTAGACTAGTGGCACCACAAATTATATGGATTATGTAAAAAAATTATTGATTTGTGCATGCACTATGTTACAGGACCTTCAAGATGCCCAAGAGGGGTTGTAATGCATCCTAGGGCTCTAAATGACCTGTTGGAAATAAGGGCAGTTAGTTGTACTAGAAGTCTTAAGAAGCTTAACGTAGTTTCATGCATATGAGACCGGGGTGGGGACGGGATGAGGTCTCTGTCCTCACACTGACATGGAGTTTTGTTACAGGATTAAGGGTCAGGTGTCGCGCACTTCTACTCATTCTCAAGGTAGAAGTGGACGTGCTTCTATATAGGTGGCCGGTAAAGTCACTCTGACGCTACAAGTGGGTACAGTGGACGGGCTGGCCTGCAAATATGTGTTCCTTCATGATGAAGGGCGTGTGTTGGTTGATAAACACACCGTTGTGATGAGAAATGGTTATGAAAACCGAAATTTGAAATGAGAAAATTTAAAGAACTTAAGGAGTCTGACACACTCCAATTTGAAAAATATTTTTACCGAAACTTCATTTTTTTTAAAAATACTGATTCACTGAGTCGTAGAACTCACCCCCTCCCTTATATCCCTTTTAGGTAAACCCGGAAAGCTTACCCAAAGACCACTAGCTAACACACCTATAAGGCATGTATGATAAGTTTTAAATTTTATGCAGTTTTGATTTATCTTATTTCAAGAAAAGGTGCAAGTTAAAGGACGTCTTACTCTTTACAATTTAAAGTAAGGGGAAATCCTTTAATAAATTGGGAGAGTGGCAGGTTGATCATGGGGATCCGACCAAACTAGGTCAGGGCGTGACAACTAGGATTTAGAACAATACCTTCTAAGAATAAATGCCCAACAGCTATAGAAATACAAAAGGATACAATTCCAAGAAAACTACTCTAGCTCATAATTTCAACCATAGTCAGGAGTAAGCTCTTCAAAATCCTAGCATAGTGGCAGGAAGGAAAAAGTGTAGAAGTTAGGACCTCGATAAAACACAAACATAATAAAAAGAATTCTTCCTTAAAGAAGAAAGTTCCAACAATTTAGGAGCAAAGAAGGGAGTGCATCCACAAGAGAAGACAAGTCGAGCATTTGACGACAAATGAGATGTCTTGGGATTGCAAGTACGAATCACTTTGGAAAAAGCAGTAAAGCCAAATAGGAGTTTCAAACCAACATGGTAGAAGAAAGCAAGTCATAACAACAAGATAGTGAATGAGAATAAACAACGCCACAAGGAAGACCGGGGAGTAGAAAGGACTACACTCTAAAAAGGGCGGCATGTTGGACATTAAGGACAAAAAGACTCGAGAAACAACTGCCCTAAGAAACTTAGACCAAGGGAATGGTAGGGACAAGGTAGTTAAATAACTGATACTGGTGAAATTCACAATTTAAGCTCCAACAAAGAAGGGAGAGGTGGAAGGGCCAAATATTTAGAAAAAAGAAGAATGAAAGAAATCCTTAAAAGGACCAATGGCCAAATTAATGACTGAACTCAAGCTAAGAGAGGAGTTGGCAAGCCTCTCACATAATGGTCAGTAAATCATGAAACAAGGAAAATTTGAACTCTCCCTAAAAGAAATAGACGTGTACTGTAGTACAAGTTGGGATGAGGATAGGGTACAAAAGATGTGCCCATAAGATTTTGAGAGCAAGGATAAACAAGAGATGATGACATCAAAGGATGCCCTAAAGCAAATGAAAAAGGAATTCTGGCAGAAAAAGGGGAGAGTCCTACCAAGGAAGGAAACCATGGAAAAGCATATGTATCCCAACTAAGAGGTAATGGAACCAAGTGAAAGGGATAAAGAGATAAACTTACAAATGAAGCGCAAGCTGAGGTGAGGAACCAAGAAAGTATACTAGGAGGACCCAAGGAATAAGTTAAACCCAAGGAATGGGTAAATAGGAAGTTAGCATCAAAAGATGCTACGACAAGTAAGAATGAGTGGAGTACCCATAATAAGGAAATAAAGGAAAGAACATTCGAGAAATGTTGGGAAAGTAAGATCTTCAAATAAGAAGCGGCTAATGAGGAATAACCACAAATAGTAAGATGGGTCGTAGTCCACACGCGCATAATGGAGCCTAAAGAGTGGACGGTTGAGCAAAGTATGGAGTACACGGAATAAAACCGATAATCAGAAGTATCTCAAGTAAGGAATAAGGGCTGAAATAGAAGTTGTGGATAGAGAATGATCCAAAGCGAGCAAATGCCCTAACATACAAAGGGGTGTGAAGAAAGGAAGAAAGAACCTTACAAGGAATGATAAGAAGGTTGAGCATGTAGCTCCTAAGATGGAAGTCTCTATTGTGAGGTATATAGTAGGGAACAAAACTGGAAGAGGGGAACTTTCCCAAGCAAATGAATCGACACATAGATCGAAAGTGATTAACTCAGAATAAAGAATCATGAAATGATCACGAGCGAGTGGGAGTGGATTAAGAAAAGGAAAAGTCCTTGAGGAAAGGACACCACTGGAAATGAAGGAGGACATAAGAAGGGAAGAATTACAACATGTCGGTAAATCATCAAGAAACTCAATGATTTGAAACCAGAAAGGCTCAATAAGGAAGTTGGAAAAATGGACGAGTAGGTATGGAAAACTGATACGGTTAGGTAAGATATGATGTCAAAGACAAGATGGATGATGGGATAATAGTAAAGGTAGTCGAGAAATACTACTAGAAGAAAAGAAGGACAAAATTATACTATTCTAGAGAGGTTGGAGGGTTGAGAACAAACATTATGGAAATTTTCAAAAAATAATATTTTTTAGTCAAAGATAGGTTCTAGAATATGTCATGTCGTAAGGGACATGTAAGCACCAACAGTTCCGAGTAAAATGTGACTCGAGTAAGAAAGAGTCAGTTAGTAAGCATGAAAAGGTCAAACATAATTTTGACCAAAGCTGTAATCAATGACGGATGAAGGAACGGTCAAATTAGAACGAAGGGATAATAACACCAAAACCTATGAAAACAAGTATGTAATGCTCGAAAGAACGTCGAGTTAAGGGTTTTAACGATGAAGAGAATAACTACACAAAGGAACGATTGGGTATCTTAGAACTCCCAATCCCGAAATCTTGAGTAAGAACCACAAAGGGAAGAACCTTGCCCTAAGTAAAGGGAGATGTGAACCTAGGGGTATACATTTGGACTTGCAGGCAAGACATATTAGTAATGATAAAACTCTATGGAAAGAGTAAATAATGTAAAGGAAAAGAAATTCCTTAAGTGCGTAATTTAAAGTGGGCTAAGTGAAAGGACAACCAAAGTATTAACCTATCCAAGTTCACATTAAGGGAAGTTTATCCCGGAGAGAAAATTACTGATTTAGTTTTGGGGACAAAATTTCTAAAAGGAGGGGAGAGTTGTAAACCCAGCACCTTTAGGATGAGAAAACTGAGTTGGTTTACAAATCAAAATGGATAGAGAAAGGGCAAACCGACAAATTTATGGATCCCGAGTGACCCAAATAGTCACAAAAGTCATGAAAAAGGACTTTAGGATGAGTTGGAGATGAAAACCAAATCAGTTCAAGAGAACTAGATCCAAACTAGATTGAATAGGTTTAGACCAGTTTGAACCACTATTGAACCGGATGCTAAATTCATATTTCTGGGTGGCTTAGAAAATTTAAATTAGAGAATTGAGGCTACCATTGGATAGAGAATGAATTTAGATGAATTTAGAAATTTTTAATTTTGAAAATTTTAGTCGAATTGGGCCTCAATCGACCAGTTTAAGCTTTGAACCCGGTTCGGACCGGTCTAGTCTGGTTCAAAATAGTGTCGTCTTCTTCCTTCATATGATAACTCTGTCCAGTTCAGAACAATTGAGTAGTGCTGGCAAAGAAGAAAAGTCTTCGACTAGGGAGTTTTAGGCAATGAATGACCACCATTACAGTGCGAATCAGATGACCAAGATGTTCTTGAGCTTCCTATACAAAGAGCCCCTCCTCATTCATCTTCCTCACAATTGAAAACTCCATTCTGTCTCAACTGCTCCATTTTCCGGTGAAGCTCGAACTAGAGCTCCAACTTGGGCATTTTTCTGAGCCAAAGAAGGTGCAGTCGAGTTCTTTGGATTTGGGGAGAAGGCAACTACATGTCTGTAGTCTCCATTTGCTCCGAAGGTCACTGGAGAAGCATTGGTATGATCAAACAGTGAAGCAGCTCCAACGGACCACAGCTGCCCTATTTCGGCTAAGCTGAAATTGGCCAATTCGAGCCCTTCTCAGGCCAAACCAAGCCCTCCCAACACCCCAACAGTCCTCCTACAGCTGAATTAGAGCTTAAAGGTAAGCCAATTTGGCTCCCCTTTGTAAATTTCAGTCGGTGCTAGAGAAAGAACCGACAAAACTTTGATGACTAAATTATCCCTCAATTCAGCATCAATTGATGGAATTTTTTATCATAGGAGGAACCTCAGGACAAGAGCTACCTGCCTAGATTGAAAGCTTGGACCACCGCGCCCCTGACGATAAGCTTTCAAAGCTTTATTTGTCTAAGTCCAGTTTTTTGGCGAAGCACCGTTTGAACTCATTTCGGCATCAAATCGTATGATTGAATTATATGAAGTGTAGGAAGTCCAATCTAAATTCAATTTCAACAATTAATATAATTTGATTGGTCAATTTGATGAAATCAAATTTGGCTAAGTTAGAAAGTTGAAATTAGAGGAAATTTGAGGGAAATTTGTGAATTTCAAAAATTCAAGGGACTAAAATGAAATTTTATAAAATTGAGGGGCAATTGGGCATGATAAAAATGTTGGAGGACCAACTAGGCAAATTTTTGAAATTTGGGGCAAAACTTACCATTTTTGTAAAGTATGGGCAAAATGGTAATTTTGGAAAAAATTAGGACCAAATTGGAAATTTGGGAAATTTGAAACCCTTTTGTGATTTTGAAAAAATTGAGATCCTAAGGTGAATTTTAGAGTTTTTGGACTCAATTTGGGGGGAAATCGACATTAGGGACTTAAAGTTAAAGAAAAATAACTTTAGGGACCTAATTGCAAATAAATGAAAAGTTTGGTTTCTCATTCATTCGGGATGAATGAAGGCTATTAGGCCAAAGGATAATGAACAAGCATGTTCATATCGTGTAGGATCATGAAGTATTGGGAACGCCATCTAAGATAAGTTCACGTGAAGGCAACAAGCCGGTTAGAGGAAATTAACTACACTATTGGGTGAGTGGGATATTTAATATCATACTCGGTTGGGATGATAAGCACCTTAGGAATGAAAATCAACTGTAAGTGGTATTTTAAGCAGCACACCTGAGAGGAGTGATGTGAAAATCATGCGGAAAAACTAATTACTAGTTGTAAGTAGATCAAAAACGGTTGGTATAATGAAACTTTCTAGAAGGAAGTGGAAAACCCTTTTGACGATTATAAGCGGAGATGTTCTCATAACCAGTTGGTATGATGGGTAGTTGAAAAGTTATTTTGTCGGAAGTTCTCTACCCTAACTATGTGCCACTGCTTAAAATTTTTGGGAGACCTTCTTGATTGGAGCTCGAATAACTCAGATAGGTCGAAGGCCTTGATTTTGGAAATTTGGGGCTAATATGCCCGATTTTAAAAATCTCGAACAGTGGGCCCTAGACTACTTGGCACATGCAAAAGATCATAAAACAAACATGATTATTAAGCCATGAAAACTTATGTAAATGAGTTGTTTGGCCCTAGTACCGAGACAGGACCGACATACTCGATGGACTAGCGATAGTGCGACATGACAGGTCTACGGATTAGTCAAGACAAACAGTTACAAGTCGAGTTGAGATTCGGGGTCGTTGGACTAATGCCACCATAGATTATATGGCTTATATGTAAAATTGTTGATTTGTGCATGCACTGTGTTACGGGATCTTCAAGATGCCCAAGAGGGGTAGTGATGCATCCTAGGGCTCTGGACGACTTGGTGGAAATAAGGGCAGTTAGTCGTACCAGAAGTCTTGAGAATCTCGACATAGCTTCATGCGCATGAGACTAGGGTGGGTGCAAGATGAGGTCTATGTCCTCATATGGACATAGAGTTTTGTTATGGGATTGAGGGTCGGGTGTCATATACATCCATTTATTCTCAAGGTAGAAGTGGACGTACTTCTATCTAGGTGGCCGGTAAAGTCGCACTGATGCCACACGTGGGTACAATGGACGGGTTGTCCTGTGAATGTGTGTTCCTTCATGATAAATGGCGTGTGTTGATTGATAAACACACCGTTGTGATGAGAAATGGTAATGAAAACGGAAATTTGAAAATGAGAAAAATTTAAAGGAATTAAGGAGTCTAGCACACTCCAATTTGAAAACTATTTTTACCGAAACTTCATTTTTTTTAAAATACCCATTCACTAAGTCATTGAACTCACTCCTCCCTTATATCCCTTTCAAGTAAACCCCAAAAGCATACCCAAAGACCACCAGCTAACACACCTGTAAGGCAGGTATGATAAGTTTCAAATTTTATGTAGTTTTTATTTATGTTATTCCTAGAAAGGTGCAGTTTTAAAGGATGTCTTACTCGTCACAGTTTATAGAGAAGGGGCAACCCTTAGTAAGCCAGGAGAGTGGCGGGTTGATCACGCGGATCCGACCAAATCGGGTCAGGGTGTAACACTAGTACTCATTTATTTCTTTTAGGGAGAGCTCACACCCTTCTTGTTTTCAAGATCTCTTGATAATCCTGTGAGAGGCTTACTTAACCATCTCATGGCTTTTAGTCGTTAATCTAGTCTCGGCCATTGATCTTTTTAATGATTTCCTTCATCCTTCTTTTCCAATGTTTTGGCCTTTTCACTTCCCCCTTGTTAGTTGGGGCTTAAATCAATGGTTCTCCCGAAGGTCAGTTTGTTAACTGCCTCACCCCTACTATTTTCTTGTCCAAATGCTTGGGGCAGCTGTCTCTAGAATTTACTCATCCATGATTCCCATCCTATTGCCCTTCTTACAATGTAGTCTTTACTACTTTCCAATCCTTCTTAGGGCATCGTTTATTCTCCTTAACCATCCCGTTGTTACTCATTGTTTCCTTCCACTAGGTTTGTCTGGAATCCCTATTTGGCTCCTCTGCTCTTCCAAAGCATGTCACACTTGGCCATCAGGATACACCCTTAATCACTTATGCCTCTTTATGAGGTTTCTTATTTCGGGTTAAGTATCTTATGTATCACTTCCTACCTTTATCCTTCTACACAGGGACTTCCATCCTGGGAGTTTCATGTTCAACCTCCTTAACACTCCTTGAAGGCTTTTCCTTCTTTTCTTTCTTACACCCTTCTAATGTCGATATGGTTGTCCGCTCTTTATCCTTTCGTGTCCTCTAACTCCTTTTTTGTTCGTTATCCTCCCTTCAAGGAACTCCTGATTATAGGTTGGTTCCTAGCACTCCGTTTTATGTCCAGCCGTCCATCAATGGTCCTTTCGAGGGGTACTTAGTCATATACATCCCTCTAGACTTCCCTTCTTCACTCTTACTGTGTCCTACCCTAGAGTTACCGAAGGATGCTTTCTATGTTTTCCCTTTTTGAGGGGTTCTAGGTGTACTTCCCATGTATCTTACTTCCTCTTTGGTTGACCTTCTTAAGAAGAAATTTGAATTTTCTCTTTATCTTGCTATTTCTTGACCTCTTTGCAAACATCTTACTTGACCCTCTCCTTAAGGGAAACTCTACATTTGGCTCCATTTGGATTTTCTTAAGGTCCTACCCTTGGTCTTCTTCCTGTTATCCTTCCTCATGTCATTAAGGCACACAATCGCATCATTGAGAGACACAATTTTTAGGAACACACAATTTTCTTTATTCATCATTGAAGTAGGAATATGTTTTGGGGGTTTTAACTTATCTTAAGGGAGATTGTTACAATGACAAGTCGGGAAGTACTTACTACTATGCTAGGGTCTAGAAGAATTTCCTCCTGGGTGAGGTTGAAATCCCTAGCTAAAATCGTGGTTCTTGTGGTGTTATCCCTTTGATATTCGGTAGGTGAGGGGGTGTTCTTATTAGAAAGTATCACTTTGATTACTTGCGATGTGGGGCAGTCCTTTGCTATATGTCCTACTCTTCTATACTCATAATAGGTTCTCTTGGGTCCTGTTCTCCGTAACGTTGGACACCTTCTCATGAAGTGTCCCCATTGTTCACATCTATAACAGGTCATATCCTTGCATGAACCTTTGTAGTTCCTCATATATTTCAAGCATTCCAAGGCCATTCTAAGGGATTGTTGGTGGTTTCGTGCTTCACCATCCTTGAGCCTGAACACCTTGAAGGTTTTCTTATCGAGTATTCTTCTACTAGGGTTTACTCCAAGAGTCCTCCTATACTCCTTAGTTCTATGGTTCATTTCCTCCTTTGGGATGGGATTCTTCTTAGTTTCCAGGGTGGCTAGGGTAGCACGAGTTTGTTTGGCTACTTTTCTTGGGGCCATCTTCCTACAAGTTAGGTAGTTTTTGTTTAATTCTTACGTTATATAGTCTTGATAATGTATTTGAGGAAACAGACTCTGATACCACTCAAGTTGTCATGCCCCCAACCCGATTTGGTCGGATCCCCGTGAACAACCCGCCACTCTCGTGGTCTATTAAGGGCTTTCCACTTTCTAAACCATGAGGAGTAAGGCGTCCTTTTTACCTATCTTTCCTGGAATAGCATCATAAAAAACTTAGTCATTTTAAATAGAGATACATGTCTTATTCCAAATTTATAGGGTCTTTAGGAAGGGTATTTCCTCGGTTACCTGAAAAGGGTAAAAAGGGAGGGGGTGAGTTCTACAACTCAATGAGCGGGTGTTGGGAGTGAGTTTTCAAGAAAGAGCTTTGTTTAACGTGTGCCAAGATTATCATTTCTTTATGAAGGATCTTTCCTCAAATTCTGATTTTCAAAATCTTTTTCCCATTTTTATATTAGGTGTGTTTAGCACATGCCCTTCATGAGGAATGGTCCACACATTCGTAGGTGCAGCTCATCCACTACACCCACTTGTGGCTTGAAGCATCTTTACAAGCCACCAAGATAGAATCTTGTCCATTTCTACCCTGGGAATGAGTGAATGTTCTCGACATCCAACCCTCAGATCAGAGTACCACTCCATGTCCATATGAGGACAGAGACCTCATCCCGACCCCACCCTGGTCTCATGCGCAAGAAGCTACTCTAAGCTTCCCGACTGACTGGCACAATGAACTACCCTTATCTCCACCATGTCGTCCGGTAGCCCTTAGGACCCATCACTAGCCCTCTTGGACGTCTTGATGGTCCTGTACCACAAGTGCATGGACAAACAATAGTTTTCACATATATCCATTATCTTTGGTGTCAATGGTCTGATAGCCCCGACCCTTAACTCGACCTGCAAATGTTTGTCTAGGCTGGTCCATCGACCTGGCTCAAATGCATTATCACCATCACATCGAGTATTGTTGGTCCTGACTCAGTACCATGGTGAAATCACATACAAAATTTCTTTATAAATTTCATGGCTTTCCTTTACTCAAGTTTGTTTACGAGCTCCTACCCATGCTCACTAGCCTTGGGCCCACTGCACGTGATTTTCTAAAATCGGGCATTTAACCCCATAAGTTCAAAAATTGAGGCCTCTAGCCTATCTGAGCTGTTCTAGCTCCTGTAAAAAAAGGTCTCTCAAATAGCTTAACCATTGGCATATAGTTAGGGGAGAACACTTCTACAAAAAATATTTTCACTTCATCCATCAACTAGCAGTGATGATATCTCCGCTTACAACCGACAAGTGGGTTTCTCTTTCCTTCATGAAAGTTCATCATACCAACCGCGTATGATTTCCTCTACTTGCAACTGGTAAGTAGGTTTTAGCTTAAATCGCCATCACCCCAACAAGGTATGATGTTAAAGTCTCACTCACAAGTGGTTTTTCGTTTCTAAAGTGCTTACCATCCCAACTGGGTATGATGTAAATATGCTCACTCACCTGTTGACCGTGACGTGTCCGTGCTCGGTCGGTTTGCCAAGTCTACGTGAGCTTTCTCTTGCTTACATTTCGGTTACACATTTCCCTACATGATTTGGGCAACCTTATCAATTACAGTTTGGCATAACAACCGAGGCTCACATTTTATCGATTAATTGCACTTAGGTCCCTAAAGTTAATTTTCCTTAACTTTAGGTTCATAATGCACTTTTTCTCCAAATTGAGTCCTAAGATTTCCAAAAATCCTTTTGAATCTTCAATTTACTCAAAATTGTATAATGGGCTCAAGTTTTCCAAATTTCCAATTTGGTCCCCAACTTTTCCAAAATTGCAATTTTGCCCCTACTTTTCAAAAATGGCAATTTGACCCTAATTGTTCCAATAATTGACCAATTGCCCTTCAGCTTTGGGAAATTGCAAAGAGGTCCCTCAATTTTTCAAAATCCCCAATTTTCCCCAAAATTTCCCTCCAATTTCTCCCCCTTCAAACTGACCAAATTTGATTTCTTCAAATTGGCCATTCAATCAGGGTTAATTGCTCCAATTGAAGGTATGGATTAATTCCTACACTTCCATATGATTCAACGGAGCTTTGAACAACAACATTTGGTTCGAAATTGAGCTTAATGGAGCTTCACTGAAAAATTGCTTGTAGAGAGGGAAAGCTTCGAAAGATTATCGTCGGAGGTGCGACGATCCGAGCTCTCGACTAGGGAAGGTTGGTCTTGTCCTGAGATTCTTTCTAAGATCAAGAGTTGCTACAATTGATATCAAATTGAGGGAGAATTTTGTTAGTAAAATTTAGCCTTTTCCCTCTCAAACTCCGATATGCAATGATTAATGAGGGCTGAATTGACTTACCTTTCAGTTCTGTTGAGGTTGTATGAGGGATGTGGGGTGTTGGAGAGGCCTAGTTTGGGCGAAGGAGGGTTGAATTTGGCCGAATTCAACTCGACCCAAATAGGGCAGCTTCAGTTCATCGGAGTTGGTTCACTGTTTGATTCCATTGACGCTTCTCTGACGGTTCTCTTGTTGAAAGGAAGATGCTATCTAGTAGTTAACTTCCACCAAAGTCTATAGGACTCGACCTTGCATTCTGAGGCTAAGAAAATTACCTATATCAGAGCTCTGGTTCAGTTGAGAGAATGGTTAGGAAAATGGAGCAGTTGAGAGAGAATGGAGATTTTAGTTGTGTGGAAAATGAATGGAGAGGAGCTATTTATATAGGGAGCTCGGGGACCCTCTGCCCGACAAATTTCATTTTTGGTCGAGCTTACCCTCGCCCTGAAATGGCCTGATTAGAGCCATATTTCCTTCATCGACATTATCCGTTTCTATATTGAATGAACTATGTTGTCATCTGGAGGAAGAAGATGCCACTGTTCCGAACTGGACCGGATCGTTCCAACTAGGTTCAATGCGTAAATTGGCCGGTTCAGGACCGATTCGACCAGTTTTCTCAAAATTAAAAATATCTAAATTTATTCTCTATCTAATGGTAGCTTTAATTCCCTAATTTGATCATTTTAATCCACCAGCAAAAATGAATTTAGAAATCGGTTCAAGTATAGTTCAATCTGGTTCAGGTCCGATTTGCCTTGAACCGGTCTAGTTTTATCTTCCCATTTGTCCCAAGGTTCTTTTCCATGATATATATGACTCCTTGAGACACTCAAAATTTGTCAATTCCCCAATTTACCCTTTCCTTACCGATTTGGGTTCGTTAACTAGCTCGGTTTCCTTTATGAATTAACCGGTTCTTTTTCCAATTTTTCTTATCTTTAAAGGCCAGGGTTTATACCTTATCTCGTTTACCATTGCGTTTGCCCTCTCTGACGTTAATTCCCTTTCTTGGTCCTCTAGTCCATCCTTTAGTACTCGAGTTCCCTCCTTGTTGGTGGTTGGACTTAGTTGTCCCTAGCGGTAGGACTCCTACGCCATGGGTTCTACCATGTGCTTGAGGCCCGTCTTGTCTTGCGGTTGGAACTGTGTCCTTTTACTTTTATCCTTAGAATGTACTACCTCTTATTCTCGTCCTTTGCAGTATCAAGGTAACTTCATTGCTTGACAATTTTACTCCTTAGTTATGATTCCCTATGTCTCTCCCATGCATCGATGTCCCAGGAATATAGATGTTAGACTCCTTATATGACTTTAGGGTTTTCCCGTGTTTATTTGTTATGTTCCATTGCCCACTAGTGTGATTGCTCGTCTCTAACTATCAGATTCCAGGCCTATGTTGGTCCCATCGTCGACACCCCCCCCCCCCCCAGGTTTTCTTGCCTCCGTCCATTCGAGCGTTTGATGGCATTCCCCAGCTAGCGAGGGATCCCTCCTTTTTCTGGTCCATCTCTTCTCTCTTAGCCTAGGGGTCATTATGCTTTCTCTAGTTCTAGATGGCAAGGCCTTGTATTTAATTATATGATTACCCTTTGAATCAATTCTTATCGAGGTTGTCCTCAAGGGATTTCCCTCTTGCGACGTCCACCTTCCACGTGGGATTGGTGAGGGTTTCTAGGTTTTCCCACTTGTTTCGAGGTGTGGTCTCGGGTTTCACCCTTGAGAACTCAGGGTCCTCCCTTGCTAGTCCCTGGTTGTTGTATTTGGATCATCATCCCATTTCAACTCGTCAGACCACCCACTCTTCACCTGACGTTGTCATGTTTCAGGTGTCGATCCTTCCCTTATTGGTTGGTGTTCCTCTTCGGGTTATGGGATTCATGCTTCTCCTGTGCTTTCCATCTTATGGGTTGGTTTGTCCTTCCGCTTCGGTGTCCTCCTCGAGTTTCAAATCTCTTGACATAACTCCCTTATGTAACTGCTTAATCTGACTTTAGAGACCATGCTTGCCTGCACCTTCCTTTTTGCCTTCCTCTAGTCTCTAGTGTTAGGATGATCCATACCTTCATCACGGGCATGCTTCTTAGTCCCTCGTTATCGCGGTATTGTGCTGTTATCTCTCGATTATCTTGGCCATTCCTTGTTAGGGTCCTATGGGGTGGTTAGGTCCTTTCCTAACCTGTCTTTTATTTTGCTCGAGTTCTCGTCTCTAATATTTTTATGTCAGGCCTTTGCCCTAATGTCATTCCTAGTTTGCCTCCTTCGTTTCTATTTTGACATCCCCTTTCTGGGGTCGCTTTCCTCTTTCTTGATACTGCTCCCTTTTGGGTCAATGCTCCTATCTTAGGGTCCTCGCTAGCTCACTCATGATGCCTCATCCTAACTTATTCTGTAAGGTTCCTTATTTTGCCCTTCAGGGTTGGCCATGGTTTGTCCTATTGGGTTTAGCTTTCCTTTGTCTTTTAGGATTCTCCTTGGGGTCTCTTGTCACCCTAGTCTCATTAGGTGGGGGTACAGATATTGAAGGGGACGGCTGACTTCGAGTCTTTGCTTACTCCTTTAGGGTTTCCTAGTACTTTGGGTCCCCTTGTTGTAGTTCCATGGTTTCGAGGATTGGTTAAGAAATTTGGGTTCTTCCTTTAAGAATAATTGAAATCCTTTATTTATCGGACCGAAGAACCCTGGTCAAGATTTCATTACAATCAAAATTTCTAGAATTTATTGCCTCTCTCCTACCCTCTCTAGTTAACTAACCTAGAGTTATACCTAGGCGGGTTGAGAGATTCTGTATCAGGTGTTTGGAGGCACCTCCTCCTCCTAGGTGGGCATTCTCCCCCATGGTATCTTCCATAGCAGGGGCATGGGTTCATGTTTGGTTCTTCAAACTTTGTGGATGACCATATGCTAGGGTCCTCCTAGCCCGTATGGGTGGTGTTATGTCTATCCCATATCGGCGTAACATTGCAGTGTCGTGGGCGTGTTGTGCGGGGCCAGTGGTACATGCACTATTGTGGATTGGAGGGAGTCAGTGAAAAACCCTCACGTAATTAGCATACGCCTCCCAAAAATTTCTTTTGGCCTTTGCTTGTATATGAGCCAGATCTTGTTCCTTAGGTGGGGATACTTCATCCTCCATCGAGTAGGGAGAGGTCCTATCTAGGGGTGCATCCCATGGGATGGGCTCTTCTAGCGCCTCAACCCTTTGTTCCATGTCATGCATCCAGGGAATGTATTTTTCAGGGGTGTTCCCATTCATGTTTCCTACAAGGGTGTCAAGAATTATGGATTAGGATGGGTTGGGGGGAAAGACTAAGCAGAAAAGTTATGCTCTGATACCACTCAAGTTGTCACGCCTCGACCCAGTTTGGTCGGGGTCCATGATCAACTCACCACCCTTTCCTGCAACATTTGAGTATCCCTATCCGAATGAGATAGGGAAGGTAAAGGCGTGCTTACCTTCAAACCCTTACTTTAAGTTGGGGGTAGGAAACATAACTTGAGGGTCCAGGTGCATTCGGGAACTTTCCGTCTAGATGCTATCCTGAAAAAAGGGAGAGAGAGGAATGAGTATAAAATACTCAATGAGGAAAACTACTATAATGTTTACTCAATTTCATTTATCTGTTCATTAAAATTTTCTGTTTGATGTTATTCACACATTTCACACGATCAACAACCACCCTCCTATCATAGAAGGGATGACACGTTCGCAGAACGGTCCTCGACCGTACCACTTGTGGACTAGAGCACCTTTATTGTCCACCCTAATAGAGGTGCACTGCCTCTACCCAGAGGGGACATCAATAGTCCGACCCTCAAACCCTGATCACTTAACCCTGTCTGCATAGTGGGACAAGACCTCATTTCCCCTAGTGCCTTGGTCTCAATGTGCAGGAAGTTTCTCGAGCTTCACAACCAACTAAACGACAAAACCGCCCTTATGCACCCTAGGTCGTCCAACAGTGCTTGGGCTCTATCACTACCTCATCCTAGGTGTCCTAATGGCCCAAACATCACAATGCATGCACAATCAATAGTCTTTTAAAATTATAACCTTTATCTTTAGCCCTCTAGCACAACGGTGTATCGACTTGGCTTCGACCCACACGTACAGGCCCAACAGGTTCGACAACCTAGCTTCAATAGAGTAGCGGTTTAGTCCAACAAACTTGACAACTCAAGCTTGGCTCGATTGGTATCACACAAAATTCTCATTATTCATATCTTTTTAGCATCATGTATCACATATTCATTCTAGATGGGTCCATACCTGTATCCATCAGCCTTGGGCCCACTAGCATCTCGAGCCTAACCTCAGTATTAGCTCCCAAATATTTTAAGCAAAGTCACCCAATCAAGGAATGCTAATTATGAGAAAATGGTTTTCAAAGTTGAACCGTCATTCCAACCAGAATTGACGTTATAGCAGTTCCCACTCACTCAGTGATTTCAGTAGAGTAGTGGTTCAGCCAAACAAGCTCGACACCTCAGACTTGGTTCGATGGATATCACACAGAATTCCCATTATTCATATATTTTAGTATCATGTATCACATATTCGTGCTGGACGGGTCCATACCCGTATCCATCAGCCTTGGGCCCACTGGCATCTCGAGCCTAAGCCTGGAATTAGCTCCCAAATATTTTAAGCAGAGTCTCCCAGTCAAGGGAGGCTAATTACGAGAAAATGGTTTTCAAAGTTAAATGGTCATTCCAATCGGAATTGACGTTATAGGAATTCCCACTCACTTAGTGATTTCGGGGAGGGGGAGGGGTCACGTCAACAGTGTCTCTCTCCTCGGTGCGCTTTTGGGGTCGGCGCTCGAATAATTCGTTCCCATAAGGTACGAGTGTTCATATTAGGGCGGGGTGACGAAGAGGTCATTTACTTTCTCATATTTGTAGCTAAGGCCTCATACTTTGCTTAAATTGCACATAGGTCTCTAATTTCTCTTTAATCTCTATTAAGCCCCTTGGGTTTCCAATTGTTCTTTTTGGGTCCTTAATTCTTTTAATTTCACCAATTTTCCCTTAATTTACCAAAATTGCCCTTTAGTCCTCAATTTTTCAAAAATTAAAATTTGGTCCACAACTTTTAGAATTTTCCAATTTGCCCCCTATTTTACCCCTAATTGCCCAATTGACCCTCAATTGGGGTGAATTTCATGAAAACACCCTCAATTTAGAGAAATTGTCGTCCAGTCCTCAAATTTTTCAAAAATTGCATAAAAGTCCCTAAAATCACCAAATTGCACTTCATCTTCTTCTCCAATTCTAGCATATGAATGTTCAAATCTTACCTCATCCAATTGGTGGCATGTAAGTCCTTAATTTCTTCGATTCTTGCCTCTATTCGTCACATCCAGCTCCCCTCGATCGTCCTACACTTCAAAATTCTAAATTTGGTTGAGTTTTATGCCTCGCCGAAGCTTCACCGAAAAATTTACAATAGAGAGAGAAAGCTTGCGTATCTTACCATCGAAGGGGAGGTGGCCAAAGCTTGAGGTGGGGACAGCTAGAGCTGGTCGATGGGGGACCTAATAGGACCGAATCCTGCTGCAATTCACTGTTGTCATGTAGGAATTTGAAGGCAGAAGTTTTTGGAGGTGCAGCTCTGAAACTTAGAAGGCAAAATTGAGCTTATCGGGGCCTCTAGAGGTGTTGTGGAGGATCTTAGGCAGTCAGGGATGGCCAATGTGGGTGATGGAAGGGTCGAGAGGGTCAAGGTTGGGTCGGGCAAGAGCCCGCTGTTTCGTGCTCGAGGCATCCTCTGATCGTTCTGAGAATGTTTAGAGCTAGAGCACTCTTCCATCATTCCAATGCCACCCTTTGAAGCTTCTTTGGTGGAGATTTTGCCCGTTGTCGGAGCTCTAGTGTGCAACTCACCAAAAATTTTATTCTTCTTCTTCACTCAATTGTGGGATGCTAAGAATGAATGGAGGGTGCTCTTTATATAAGGAGCTTGACAACTGTTCAGGCTACCCGTCGGGCGTAAGACTCAACCTCCGACTCGGCTGCCAATGACCTAACCGGAGAGTTTTTTGAGTTGTCGAAGACTCTAGCTTTTCCGATGTTTCCCTCTCCTCAATCCTCTCTATCAGCATCTGAAGGTTAAAGACGATGACGTGGTAGTCGTGCCACGTGGTGTTATGTGATTTGTCAGATTTTTTGAAGTGGAGTGCCAACTCAACTACCGCATCAGCCGTTGACCGGACATGTGGCAGCCTCTCATAAGATGTTTATGTTTGTATGGCATGTTGATGGGGCGCCTACTGTCCGTTAACCGGACACACGACAGCCTCCCATTGGCTGCTCGTGTCTGTGTGGCAGATGGGGCATCAGCTGTCTGTTGACCATTGCCTATTGTTCATTGTCCGCTGACCAATTCATTGACCGGTCTAGTCCGATCGGGTTCGTAGTCCAAAATTTGAAAATCGGTCAGTTCGGACTTGATTCGACCAATTCTTTAAAATTTAAAATTTTCTAAATTCATTTAATGTCTAATGGTGACCTCATTTACTCAAATTGACATTTTTAAGCCACCAAGAAAAATGAATTCATGAATCTGTTCACTATGGTTCGTCCCGGTTCAGTCCAGTTCGGGTCCAATTCACCCCGAATCGATCTGATTCTCTCCTCAATTCCATTTCTCGGTTCTTCCTCACAATTTTTGTAAATTTTTTTACTTGGGATCCCCCAATTTCCCATGTTAACCCTTCTTTACTATCTTATAATTGTTAAATGGGCCCGGTTTTTTATAATGGTGTCAGTTCCCCCCCCCCCCCCCCAGCTTCTTTGGTCCGATGGGACGGATTCCATAGGGTAGCTTTAGTCCGTTAGAGTGGCTTCACTGTTTGATTCTGTTGGCACTTCTCCAGTAGTCCTCAGGTCGAAGGGAGATTGCTATCAGGTAGCTGACTTCCCTCAAAGTCTATAGGACTCAACCTTGCCTATTGAGGCTAAGAAAAGGGCACAAGTCGGAGCTCCGGTTTGAGCTATACCGAAAAATGGAGCACTTGAGAGAGAATGGCAATTTGAGGTATGTTGAGGATGAATGAAGGGGAGCTCTTTATATAGGGATTTTAAGGACCCTCTGCCCTACCAATTTCTATATTGGTTGAGATTATCCTATTCCAAAAATTCCCAAATCGACAAGAATATTCCTTTGACAGAGAAGGAAAGTTTTTCTGCCATATGAATAGTGTTGTCATCCCAATGAAGAAAACGATATTTTTCCTAACCAGATTGGATTGGTCCGACCGAGTTCAATGGAAAAAATATGTTGGTTCATGCCTAATTCAACCGGTTTTCTCAAAATTAAAATTTTCTAAATTAATCTAAATTCTTTTTCTATCTAATGGTGGCCTCAACTTTCCAAATTAAAATTTTTAAGCTACTAAGAAAAATAAATTTAGAGGTTGGTTCATGTATGGTTCAATCTGGTTTAGGTTCGTTTCACCCTAAACTGATTCGGTTTTCCCATCTAATTTACTTCATGGTTCTTCCCTATGATTTTCATGACTTTTGGGTCACTTGGGATTTTCCAATTCCCCATTTTAACCCCTATTTATCATTCTCGTTTCCTTAAGTGGTTCGATTTTCTCATTAAATAGACCGGTTCTTTCCCGGTTTTCCTTGATCTGAGATGATGGGTTTCACAAGTCCATTGACTGACTAGACTATTGATCGGTCCGGTCCAACTGGGTTCGATGACCCGAAATCGTAAATCGGTCGATTCAGGCCCGATTCGACCGGTTTTCCAAAAATTAAAAATTTCTAAATTTATTTTCTATTTGATGGTGGCATCAATTTTCAAATTTGATATTTTTTAAGCTACCTAGAAAAATGAATCTTTGAATCAGTTCAACTTAATTCAATTTGGTTCTGGTTCGATTCATCCTGAACCGGTCCAGATTTCACATCCAATCTACTTCATGGTTCTTCTCCATGATTTTTGTGATTTATTGGCCAGTTGGGATTTTCCAAATTTACATTTTGACCCTTTTTTTTATAAATTTCGGTTCATTTAGATTCTCAATTTTTCTCTCAAAAAATTTTGGCTCTTTTTTCCGATTTCCTTGGTCCGAGAGAACAGGGTTCACAGACTAACTCTCCATCTCATATGCATGATAACACTTAGCAAGCAATATATGTGTTCAATTGAAATCATAGGGATCTTAGTACTTCAACAACCAACTCTATAATTTAGATGCATGTGTTTTTCAATTCTTATACGTGAGAAGTTTGGTCCTTAACTCAACCAACTCCTATTAGTAAATCATCTTGGGTACAAAGCCCTAACTCACATAGTCCTGGTATACAATTATGATTTATCATAGTCTATCAACCCTATCTTATTTTGTCATTTCATAAAACAATATACTTTAGTGAGCATGCATAGTACAGTACCAACATATTATTCCTTTTTGTTCAGGTTGTGAGTTCCACACTTTAAGGGAGTGTGCATTCTCTCCACCAGAGTCATAGTACAATATTGGGATCAATTTAAGTACTTAAATTAGCCCATAAATTCTACAGTGTATGTTTCCTAATAAATTATGTTTTTGCCCATTGGACCCGATTTACTCGACCTACATGTTGAAGAACCGTTCAAACTAAACTCCTTCTAAGGTTAATTTTTACTTAGGGTTATAATCTTCTATGGTTATACTTGTCCATATGCTTACAAACCCTTAAGTTATCACTTTGGTATCTTACTTTCTCAAAATTACATTTTGATCCCAAAGTTGTGAAAAACGATCATTTTTCCCTTTATTACTTAAAATAAACTCTTTTTGGACCCTAAACTTTTCCAATTCTTTCAATTGGATCCTTAAATATCTTTGGGTCTCATTCTGGTCCCAAAATACTTTAGAATATTTCCTAAGTCTCATTTCCAAACTATTTACAAAATGACCTTAAGTTGGCCAAAATTACCATTTTGCCCTTTATGGCTTAAAATCCATTGTTTTTGGATCGTAGAATTTTCCAAAACTTTCACTTTGGTACTCAAGTTTTTTCGGTTCTCACTCTAGTCCCCAAAATACCTTAGGATATTTCCTAAGTCTCATTTTCTCACAATTTGCAAAATAGTCCTTAAATTTGATAAAATTACCATTTTGCCCCAATACTTTAAAACTCATCTTTTTGGGACCCAAGATTCTCCAAATCTTCCATTTGGATATTTAGAATGCTTCTATTTCTTATTTGGGTCCTTAAACTTACTAAAAATTACTTATGGGCACACAAATTCCCTTATTTGAACTTTAATGCCAAAACTTTCTTTTTCGTAACATTTTGTTTCTTAATGTAAACCTCGTCCTTCGATAATGTGAAAACCGGGAAAAGAACCAGTCACTTTAAAATTTTAAAACGGAATTGGTCTACAAGCTCGATTATTAGGAAATGGAAAATTTTGTGAATTTTCAACTCCCATGTGACTCAAATAGTCCATAAACTTGGGAAAAGAACCTTAGGATGAAATGGGGAAGAAAAATTGGATCGGTTCAAGAGAACCGGGTCCGAACCGAATAGAACCGATTTATGAACCGAGTTGATTCATGAACCGAAACCAATAGAGAATGGATAAACCAAGAAATTTATGGATCCCTTGTGATCCAAAAAGATTTATAAACCTTAGGAAGGAACATTAGAACAAAGTGGGAGAGAAAAACCAAATCTATTCGGGTGAACCGGATTCGAACCGGATTGAACCGGTTTAAGGACCGAGTTGGTTTGTGAACCAAAATTTATAAAGAGATCGTAAGCTAGGAATTTTATGGACCCTAAGTGACCTAAGGAGTCACGAAAGTCATGGAAATGGACTTGTGAAGGAATTGGGGAGGAAAACCAAACCAGTTCAGGTGAATTAGATCCGAACCGGTTTGGATCGGTTTAAACCACTATTGAACCAAATCCTAAATTCATTTTTCTAGGTGGCTTAAATAATTCAAATTTGAGATTTGAGGCTACCATTGGATAGAAAAACTCAGTTGAATGAGGGGTGAACCAGCCGGTTTAAGCTTCGAACCCGGTTCGGACTTGCCCGGTCCAGTTCGAAATAGTGGCGTCTTCTTCCTTCAGATGACAACACTGTTCACTCGCTGGAAAATCGAAGCAGCACTGGTGGAGAAGAAACGTTTCTGTTTGATGCGTTTCAAGCATTCAATGTCTGTCATAAAGGTGCCAAACGGACGGCCAACGAGTCCACGGGCTCCCTATATAAAGAGCCCCTCTCCATTCATCCTCTCCACACCTGAAAAGCTTACTCTCTCTCAGTTGCTTAGTTTTCTGGCGAAGCTCGAACCAGAGCTTCGATATATGGTCATTTTTTAGAACCCGGGGAGAAGTCAGCTACACGGTGGTGACTTCCATTCATTCCGAGAGTTGTCGGAGAAGCGCTGACTTGATCGAACAGTGAAGCAGCTCCGACGGACCGAAGTTGCCCTGTTTCGGCCGAGCTAAAATCAGTCAATTTGTCCCCTGACCTCGCCTTATTTGGCTAAAAAATGACCCTATATCGAAGCTCTGGTTCGAGCTTCGCCAGAAAACTAAGCAACTGATAGAGAGTAAGCTTTTCAGGTGTGGAGAGGATGAATGGAGAGGGGCTCTTTATATAGGGAGCCCGAGGACTCGTTGGTCGTCCGTTTGGCACCTTTATGACAGACATTGATGGCCTGAAACGTATTGAAAAGAAAAGTTTCTTCTCCGCCGGCGATGCTTCGATTTTCTGGTGAGTGAACAGTGTTGTCATCTGAAGGAAGAAGACGACACTATTCTGAACCGGACCAGACTAGTCCGAACCGGGTTCAAAGCTTAAACCAGTCAGTTCACCCCTCATTCAACCGAGTTTTTCAAATCTAAAAATTTCTAAATTTATTTTCTATCCAGTGGTGGTCTCAAATCTCAAATTTGAATTATTTAAGCCACCTAGAAAAATGAATTTAGGATCTAGTTCAATAGTGATTCAAACTGGTCCAAACCGGTTCGAATTCGGTTCACCTAAACCGGTTTGGTTTTCATCCCCAATTCCTTCACAAGTCCATCTCCATGAATTTTGTGACTCCTTAGGTCACTTAGGGTCCATAAATTTACCACTTTACCATCTCTCTATAGGTTCCAGTTCATAAACCAGCTCGGTTCTTAAATCGGATTAATCTGGTTTGAGTCTGGTTCACCCAAACTAATTTGGTTTTTCTCTCCCACTTTGTTCTAATGTTCCTTCTCATGGTTTATAAATCTCTTTGGATCACAAGGGATCCATAAATTTCTTGGTTTACCCATTCTCTATCGGTTCCGGTTCATGAACCGACTCGATTCATAAACAGGTTCAATCCAATTGAATCTGGTTCATCTAAAATCGTCTTGTTTTTCTTCTTCCAATTTATCCTAAGGTTCTTTTCCAAGGTTTTATGAACCATTTGAGTCATATGGAAGTTGTGAATCCTCAATTTTCCTGTTTCCTATTAATCGAGCTTGTAGGCCGATTCGGTTTAAAATTCAAAACTGACTAGTTCTTTCCCGGTTTTCTCATTATCAAGGGATGGGGTTTATAACTCTCCCCTCCTTTTAAGGGTTTTGTCCCCAAAACAGTTATATGTTAAATAATTGTGGGTAACTATCCCTCAACATACACTTAGCTTCCCATGTCTCCTCCTGCACAGGTCCATTCTACCATAAAACCTTGACCATAAGGATTTTTTTTTCTTGTTCCTTAAATTCTTGTCTCTCTGTTCGATGATTCATACTGGTTCTGTCTCATAGGTCAAGTTCTCTTCTAGTTCCATTGGAGGTCGATCCAGTGCGTGACTATGGTTAGACTGATATTCCCGCAACACGAAGTTGTGGAATACATCATGTATTCTCGGTAAATCAAGAAGTAGTTCCAATTTATAAGCTACAAGTCCTATCCTTTAAATGATGGGATATGGACTGATATTTCTTGGTTTCAACTTTCATCTTTACTGAACCTTAGTATTCCTCTCCATGGGGATACCTTGAGGAATACTTGATCTACCACTTTAAAACCCTAGACTTCGATTATCTGCATAACTCTTTATTAATTTTATCTTCTCTGTGGCATCCTCAATTATTTATGTCCTTTCTGACTTCATTTCCCCCACTTCTTCCCAAAGTAGAGGGTTGAGGTAAGGTCATCCATAAAGGGCTTCATAGGGAGCCATCTGAACACTGGCCTGATGACTATTATTGTAAGCAATTTCCATCAGGCACAAGTATTCCTCCCAGCTTTTGTTCATGGTGATCTCATAAGCTCTTAGCATGTCTTCCAAGGTTCGGATGGTCTTCTCAGGCTGACTATCTATCTGAGGGTGGAATGTCGTGCTCACATGAAGCTTGGTCCCTAGGGCATTTTGTAGACTCGGCCAAAACCTAGAAGTAAATCTTGAATATTTATCCGCCACTATACTCATCGGGACACCATGGAATCTCATGATTTCCTTCATGTATAGAACGGCCAGCTGTTCTACTGTGTCTGTCACCTTTATAGGAAGGAAATGTGCTGATTTGGTCAATCTATCCACAACTACCCAAATTGCATCTCGGCCTTTTCTGGTCACCGATAAGCTCGTAACGAAGTCCATGGTGATGTGCTCCCATTTCCACTCCAGAATTGGTAACGGTTTCTGATGCTCTGCTTTTATTTGTTGATAGGACAAATATCAATCTACACATTCCGCAATGTCCCTCTTCATGCCCTTTCACCAGTATCCTTGTTTGAGGGTGCGATACATCTTAGTACTGCCCGAATGCATAGCATATACCGAATCGTGTGCCTCTTTTAAACTTAATCTTTTCAACTCCTTATCTTGAGGCACACATACCCTACCCTTATAGGTTAGTACTCTGTCACCTTGCATGTCATAGTCTGGTTTCTTTTCTCTATTTACCAGGTCCAAATAAAATTGGAGTTCTTTATCGACCCTTTGTTGAGCCTTAATATGCTCGGTTAAACTAGGTCTTACTGCCTCATTAGCCACCAAGCATTTCCTGCTTGTCTACCCTCAGATCTACCTCCATCCTTCCCAAATGTTGTAACAAGGGTAGGTAACTTTTCTTTACTTGTGTTGTCTCAGTTTGATACTTACGACTTAAGGCATCTGCTACCACATTAGCCTTTCTAGGGTGATATTCTGTTGCAAGATCACAATTCTTCACCAATTCCAGCCATCTCCACTAACAAATATTTAACTCCTTCTAAGTTAGGAAGTACTTAATGCTCTTCTGATCTGTGTATATCCTACACTTAACTCCGTAAAGGTAGTGTTGCCATATCTTTAGGGCAACACTATTGCAGCAAATTCTCAGTCATGAGTCGGATAATTTCTTTCTCTTTGTACATGATCCTTTCTTCCCATTATCTTGTTCTTGAGGAATTATCCAATTACTTATTTCATTTATTTCACTTTCTTTCCTTTGTACGCCAATGTCTTTCCAAGATTTCTTTCTCTAATGAGCTTTTCATTCTCTTTTCCCTTCATATTTCCTTCTAGATCTACTATTGAAATCCTTAAATTTCTAGAGTATATTTTGCTGATATTTTCACCAACTTATTCTTACTTTTTGGATCCAAGGGTACCTTCTATTGATCCTGCCTCGTTGCCACTCGCTTTAGTGTTCGCCTATTCCTTTGAGGTGGGTCTCTCCTCCTCATCGTTTCCAAACCTTTCATACCTTTATATCCCCAGTATTTCTCTTTTTTGCCTTTGTTGGGGAGTATTCTTCCACTATTCCCCATCTCTGGTTAGATTGCGTTTACTCCTCCAAATAATTTGGTTCTAATAAGTTATTTCCTTATATAGGATTCTTTTGAAGTTCCTATTTTGAGTTTTCCAGGCCCTCTTGTAGTAGATCATGCCCAACCTCCCTATACTTTCACCTAACCATCGTATTTTCTAGTGTTTGATCATACTATCCCTTGGAAACTCTCTCCTAAACTTAAGGATCTGGTATGATTCATTTACTTCTCATTTTTCTTCCTTCTTTGACTCATACTTTACTTTCCACATGTCCCTTATCCTTTGCAATTTCTAAGAAAATTGTATCATAGTTCTTTAGTTTGTTACACCTAGGACTTTCTGTTGTTGTACTTTCTCTCCATCTTTTCGTGGTAGACTCTATACTTAATTTCTTTTCCTTATCAATTCGCTTCTGTTCTTGTGGTTTCTTTTGGGATGTTATACTTCTTCTTGTATCTTCAATTCTTAGAACTTCTCATCTCTCAAAAGCCACGTACTCTTAGATGGTTGCTCCTCCAACTCTTTTTCCTTTTCTTGGGATCTCCATCATATGAATTTATCTAAGGTAAGTCTGAAGGGTTGAGTTTAACTACCCATACCCCATTCCTCCATAAGGGGGTTCCCTTTTTATTTAAACTCTTATTATCTAACACTTAATTTTTTTCTCAAGTAAACTTAGAAGTTTTAAAAAAAACTTCAGTTTTATTTATTTAGGAAATAGTTTCTTGCCAAAATTTGGCTTATTACAGGAATTCTCTACCCCCTAATCCCTTGGAGTCATAGAGCTAGAGTTAACCCTAGAACGATTATGGGACTCTTGATCAGAAGGCTCTAAGGAACTAATTGGGGTCTTTTCATGCTCCTTAATAGGACAAATTCCATGTATGGCCTCCAATCCGTACCGCCTTAGTACTTCCTCCTCACACTCGTAAGTCTACTTCACCCATTGACACGGGTTGAAGTTTGGTGTAGTGGGTGGACGTACTTGGTGGACCTCCATGAAGGTAGCATATGCATCCCAATAGTTATCCCAGGCCTCCTTCTTGCTGGGATTCCTCTTCGGTTGTTGTGGCATTGGAGAAGGAGGGGTCAGACTTCTAGGAGGTGTTGATGGTTCTTCTTGTTGGGGAGGAAGGTATATCATACCTTCTGGTTCTAATAGTGCTCCAACTAGTTTCCGGTAGTCTTCTACTGTAAAACCCGCCCTTTTGAGCTAAGGAAAACCAGGAAAAGAACCGGTCAAACCAAATAAGGATTTAGAACCGGTTCACAAACCCGATTATTTCTGAACGGGCAAGTTGGGAATTTACAACTCTCGGGTGATCCAAAGGGTTCATTAAACCTTGGAAAAGAAAGTTAAGACAAATTAAAAAATCAAAATCAAAATGGTTCAAGTGAACTAGATTTCACAAGTACTTTAAAGTTAAGCGTGCTTACTTGAGAGTAATGTGTGAGGATGGGTGACCTCCTGGGAAGTATGAATTTTTTTTGTAACCCGAAATTTCGGTCAAAAATTTGTATGTACGCCTTATCATAAATTAATATATAATTAATAGCAATAATTTAATACCTAAATTAAATTATTGGAATTAATACAAATAATTTAATACCGAAATTAAATTATTAGAATTAATACTGAAATTTAATTTATTGGAATTAATACCGAAATTAAATTATTGGAATTAATACCAATAATTTATGACAATATTAATACCAGTAATAAATCTCGTCCATTTAATACACGGGTTTTACAACTATATAAAGAGTTCATCCCCATTTCATTCTCCTCACACCTGAACACTTCTCTCTCTCTCTAATGCTCCATTTCCCGGTAAAGCTCGAATGAGAGCTTCGACTTGAACAAAGGTCGGGCTCTTTAGAACTGGGGGAAGATAGCTATCTGATAGCAAACTCCAATCAATACGAGTATCGTTGGAGAAACGCCGACATGATGGAATAGTGAAGCAACTCCGGCGGACCGAAGCTGCCCTATTTCGGCCAAGCTGAAATCGGCCATTTCAAGCCCTCCCAACACTTTCTCAGCCTTTCCACGACCGAATTAGGACCGAAAGGATGAACCTCAGGATGAGACCTATCTACCCAGATCGAAAGCTCGGACCGCCGTGCCTTCACCGGAACACGAAGTACCGGGAACGCCAGCAAGGACAAGCTCGCGTGAATACCAAGAACCGGTCTAGTGGAATTCACGGCATTAACGGGTGAGTGGGTTTACTAACGTCATACCCGGTTGGGATGATGAGCACAAATTAAAGTTAAAAACCACTTACCGGTTGTGAGTGGGTTTACTAACATCATACCCGGTTGGGATGATGAGCACAACTTAAAATTTAAAACCACTTACGGGTTGTGAGTGGGTTTACTAACGTCATACCCAGTTGGGATGATGAGCACAAATTAAAGTTAAAAACCACTTACCGGTTGTAAGTGGGTTTACTAACATCATACCCGGTTAGGGATGATAAGTGCCTCGATATAAAAACCCACTGTTTAGTGGTATTTTAATCATCACTACTTAGAGAATGTGATGTGAAAGATATGTGGAAAAACTACTTACGGGTTGTAAGTAGATCATACCCGGTTGGTATGATGAGACTTCCTCGAAGGAAGTTGAAAACCCGTTCATCGGTTATGAATGGAGATGTCCTTATACCGGTCGGTATGATGGACAGTAAAAACCTATTTTTGTCGGAAGTGCTCTCCCCTGACTGTGTGCCAATGCTTAAACTATTTGGGAGACCTTCTCGACGGGAGCTCGAATAGCTCTGATAGGCCAAGGGCCTCGGTTTTGGAACTTGGGGGCGAAATGCCCGATTTTGAAAATCTCGTACAGTGGGCCCAAGGCCAGTTGGCACGAGCAGGAGCTCGTAAACGAACATGATATATGTGCCATAAAACTTAATAAGTGAATTGTTTGGCCATGGTACCAAGATAGGACCGACATGCTCAGTCAACTAGCGGCAGTGCGACATGACAGGTCGACGGACTAGTCAAGACAAACAGCTGCGGGTTGAGTTGAGAGTCGGGGCCGTTGGACTAATGGCACCACATATTACATGGCAATATAATAAAACATTGTTTGTGCATGCACTATGAGTACGGGATCATCAAGACGCCCATGAGGGGTAGTGATGCATCCTAAGGGCACTGGACGACCTGGTGGCTATAAGGGCAGTTCGTCGTTCCAGGTGTCTGTGCGAAATCTGGAGTAGCACTAAGCGCATGAGACCGGGGTGGGGACAGGATGAGGTCTCTGTCCTCATACGGACACGAAGAAGTGATTTCGGGATTGTGGGTCGGATGTTTCGTACATCCACTCATTCCCAGGGTAGAAGTGGTCGTACTTCTATCCGGGTGGCATGAAAAGTCGCTCCGAAGCCACTAGCGGGTTCAGTAGTGATACTGACTTGCGAATGTGTGTAACCTTCATTATGAAGGATGTGTGTTGGGTGATGACACATCGATAACTAAGAAATAATGGAAAAAGATGAATTTTTAAATGAAATGATTTTTTTTTAAAACAAAGGAGTCTGGCACACTCCATATAAATGTTTTTCTTGAAAGTTAAAAGATTTGAATCCCACTCACTGAGTAGTTGTACTCACCCCCTCCCTTATACCTCTTTCAGGAAGTCCCGGAAAGCCGAACCTTAAAGGACTTGCGCAATTAAACGCCTGCAAGATTGGTATAGCTAATTTAAATTACTATGCAGTTTTGATTTATGATATTCCTGGAAAAAGGTGCAGGTTAACGCCTTACTCTTTACGATTTATAATATAAGGGAAAACCCTTTAGTAAATCGGGAGAGTGGCGGGTTGATCACGGGGATCCGACCAAACCGGGTCGGGGCGTGACAACTAGAGTGGTATCAGAGCCTGTTTCCTCGAATACATAATCAAGACTATAAAATATTGTAACTAATAGGATTTATCCTAAAATTTTCAGATGGCTCCCAAGAGAGGAACCAAGAAAACTAGGAATGGCTCTACTCAACACCTTATCTTCGTTGGAATACAACCCTAGAAGCTTCCCAAATGCCTAAAGCATGGCCAGAATCTCAAAAGAGCAAATGAGAAAGTATCCTAGAGAATGGTGACAGGACCTATTGAGGTCACAACTCTAAGTATAAAGGAAGCCAAGCGTGAAGCCATAAAATGAGGCATATAACCTTACATAGGAGGATGCTAATCAAGAATCTCGTAGCTCCCTAGTTATTTGGTGACCATTTTCAGTAATAGGGACAAAATCCCCAACATACTGTACTACTCTATTAATGAAGTACTCCAAATTCCTAAAAACCCTGTCCCTCAAATGATGTGATCTTCAAGACTCAAAAAAAAAAAAACTCTCGCGGTATCCAGACTTAAGGATGATGGAGCACTAAAATTAACAATTTCTAAGAAAACGCCAAGAGGAACCACTTATGTTCATGTAATTACAAGCATGAATGATAGGGACACTGCATGGAGAAGTGCCCAACCCTACAAAGGACAGGAATCAAGTTAACCTATAGGGGAATAGGACACGAAGTGAAAAATTGTCCCACATCGCTAGGAGTCAGGACAATATTTTCCAAGAATAAATACCCCACAACTATAGGAAATTCGAGAGGATACCATCCCAAGAAACGTGACTCCATTTGCAACCACAAATGAGAGGAAACTCTTCAAAATCTTAGCAAAGTGGTAAGAAGGAAAAAGGGGTAAAGGTAGGACCTCAATAAAACCACAAACAGAACAAAGGATAGTTGAAGAGAATTCCCCCGTTAAGAAGAAAATCCAAACCATTTAGGAGCAAAGAAAGGAGTGCATCCACAAGAGAAGACAAGACGAACATTTGTTGACAAACGGGACGTATTGGGATTACAGGAATAAATCACCTTGGAAAAAGCAACTATGTCAAATAGGAAGTTCAGACCAACAGGACAAGAGAAAGCAAGTCGTTACAACAAGATAGTCAGAGGGAACAAATGACACCCTAAGGAAGACCGGGAAGTAGAAGGGACTACACCTTAAAAAGGTCGGTGAGATGGATGATAAGGATAGGAGGACTCGAGAAACTACTGCTAAGAAACTTAGACCAAACAAATGGTGGAGGCAAAGCAGTTAACGAACAAATACTCGGGAAAGCCATAATGTAAGTTCCGACAAAGAAGAGAGAGGCAGGAAGGTCAAATACTCGGGAAAAGAAGGATACAAGAAATCCTAAAAAGGACCAAGGGCCAATTAACGACTAAACTCAAGCCAAGAAAGGAATAGGCAAGCCTCTCCCACAATGATCCTGAAACAAGGAAGATTTGTACGCTCCCTAAAGAAATAGACAAGTACTGGGTACGAATAAGGATGCAAATAGTGCTCCTCGGGGAGTTTCCACAATAAGGGGTTATTGGGCAGTGTTAGAGACCGTAGCTCTTGTTCTCTTGGTTCCACTCTTGAGAGCCATCTAAAATTTTAAGATTTATTCATATTAGTTACTATGTTTTATAGTCTTGATAATGTATTCGAGGAAACTCTCATACCACTTAAGTTGTCATGCCCCGACCCGGTTTGGTTGGATTCGCGTGAGCAATCCACCACTCTCACGATTTATTAAGAGTTTTCCCTTTTCTAAACTGCAAGGAGTAAGGCGTCCTTTCACCTATATCTTTCCCGGAATAGCATTAAACAAAACTAAATAAATTAAATCTTACATACCTGTCTTTCAGGTCCGGCTATAGGGAAGTCTTTAAGTTTGTTTTCCCTTGGTTACCTAAAAAGGGGTAAAGAGAGGGGTGAGTTCTCTAACTCAGTGAATGGCTGTTGGGAGTGAGTTTTCATAAACAAAACAGGTTTAATCGGAGTGTCAAACTTCTTATTTCTTTTAAGAATGTTTTTTTCCTCAAATTTTGGTTTTTAAAACCCTTTATCCTCATTTTCCACATTAGGTGTGTTTAACAGTCAACACACACCCTTCATCACAAAGGGATCACACATATGTAGAGCAACCCCTCCACTGCACCCACTTGTGGCTCCGAGCGACTTTACTGGCCACCAAGATAGATGCCTGTCCACTTCTACCCTAGGTCTAAGTGGATGTTCGCAACACCCGACCCTCAAACCCGAAATCAACTTCTTGTCCATATGAGGACAAAGATCTCATCCCGACCCCACCCTAGTCTCATGCACATGAAGCTACGTCAAGCTTTCCTAGCTGTTGGCATGACAAATAGCACTTATCAACACCAAGTTGTCCAGTAGCCCTTAGGATGCATCACAACCCATCTTAGGCGTCTTAATGGTCATGAACCTCAATTGCATGCACAAACAATAGTTTTCCGCAAAGCCATTTATCGTTGGTGTCACTAGTCCAACGACCCCGACCCTCAACTCGACCTACAGCTATTTGTCTAGGTTGGTTTGTCGACCTAACCCTGATGCACTGTCGTCAGTCCATCGAGTATGTCAGTCCTATCCTGTGGCAAAATCACATAATCAATTCATTAAGATTTTTCATGGCTTTCATATTTCATAGACTCTCACAGACTCAATTGTATCTAGTGCTTATGGCAACTGCCACATCCTTTCAACGCTACGATGGCGAGTACTTTCACCAAAGTAGAGTCGATAAAATGTCAGGCTCATAAACAAAAAAAAATACATAATTTGCAATATAAATTTAAATTTTCAAAAACCATATATTTAGCCTCCAAAATATTTAATACAAATTTACCGTTGGAAATAGAACAACAAATAATCATAATTCTTAACTTTTATACACGCAACAAAGTCTTGTACCTCTTTACCATGTCCTAAGTGTTGATGCTAGTGTGAACTCCCTAGTGCTCCCTCGACCAAACCTAATATGTTTTGGGGTTGGGTGAGCTCACAGCCTAGTGAGTGTGTTTACCGATGTTGAGCCACGACATCACTTACGACCAAGTCTTTATAAATCTCTTATTAATGTTTATTTCATAGATTTTTCCCCTTTTACTTGATTCAATTTTCTAGTATTGTTTGTTTCGGATTTTATCTCTTATATCACACTTAGTGCAATACAACAATAATCACATGACTCTTGGGGGTCACCCATATACGATTGTGGGATTAGAGGGGTAATGGTGCGTACGTGTATCGCACGCGTGGGGACATCCCCGATAACCTTCCTACTCATGTCGTCATTGATGGAACTCATACCATATCGACGTCACACCTAGTGGCATGAGCATCTTATCCCTTGAGGGCACACATAAGAGCAACTTAGCACTATGCGGTTATTGTGCATTATATAACCACACTCACTTATAACATCTCACATGAACCATCTCCATCATACGTATACTAATGATGTGTAAACCGAAATTTTGCAACCCTTTGATACGCTCAACCTACACCAGGATCGCAGGGGGTGCCTTGACCCCAATCATAAACCTCCATGGGTTTTGGAAATTTTTAGAAGCCACTCTTCCCTTATATCACCACTTTTGTTATTCCCTATACGCTGACACCACCTGTTATTTTAGGTGCCATGCGAGTGTCATAACTCGTCCACCCCAACAAGTCATAACAAGCATAATAAATCATATGAAATAATAATAACAACAACATTTATAATCTGAGTATGCGGTATGCTACCTGATTGACCCTACTACTCATATTTTTATGCATACATCACATTTACATATATCAAAATTTTTAATTCAGCAGATGTGATATGTTATTTGATCGATCACACTACTCATGTTCTTATTTATTCGAGTAGTTTATCATTATTTTCATTATTTACTTAATTGAATAGTATGGAGCCTAGCTCCCCTTTTTTACTTTTAGAAATTCATGGCGTATTAGTCTTTTTAAGATAATCATCCTCGTAACGTAGTTCCAGTTTTTCTCTTCTAACATCATTATCACTAGTCCATTCACAATTTAGAATGTACTTTCATAACCCTGTTCATCTTTAGGTAATCTCTATCATCATCTATTTAGTCTATGCTATTAAATTAAAAAACTGTAAAGTACCATGATCCATCAAATAGTACTTGTAGTCTATAAACGCACTCACATCTTTTCTGAAACTTGTTCGTCTCGGAAGATTTAATTCTGACTATCTCAGGATGCATGTACTCCCGTATTGTTTGGGATGATGATTTCACTACAAATTTTGAATTACACAAATAAGGTAAGATTCGGTTTTCCATGGATAACCATAGCATTACCCATAAAGTTTCTAAAATTACGGTATTACCCCTTTAACCGAGTTCACCCTAATTTCACATCAGTGAGCTCGTGCGTATAATTATCACTCTTTGCTTGCTATTTCTATATTTTACCCTTGGTTACTTTACCATTTTATTTCAAATTCCCCAAAATTCGCATATCTTTTAAAAATACTCAACTTTTACCATTTTACCCCCTTATACTTCCTAAAATTACCAAAATGCCCTTATTATTTTTACTACCTATTTTTATAAGTCAAATTTATTAAATATTTCATTTTGGTCCCTACATTGTACCTTAACTCCATTCTTCTTCTTAAGTTTATTAAATTATCATTTTGCCCCACATTTCATTGAATTTAACATTTTACTCCTTAAACCTTTTAAAAACTTCATTTTGATCCTTAGAAAAATTTAAAATATTAACTTAATTACATGAGTTTGTTAGCATATTATATATAGTTCCTATACTTCTATTGACTTTGCACCAAGGTCCCCATATTTTAGAAAATATGAATTTGGTCAATATACTTTTGAAAAATTACACTTTAGTCCCTCCAACTTTTTCTATCATCAAATGACCTCAATAACATCAGCAACAAGTCATAATATATTCTTGAGCATGTTCCCTAGGTCCCCATGACCCTACTCTAGCCAACCTTGGCCGGAACAGTGTCATTTCTACCATGTTTAGCGTATCGTCGGAAAATGACACAAAGTGTGGTTTGGGGTTATACCTCACCCGAGTGAATGACGGTCATCGGCACCGATAGGGATGGAAAGCTAACATCCCCATGCATTTAGGGCCACCTTGATCACCCTCAGAGGTGGTCGAGACTACCTGCAATTTCATGTTTATATAGTGGTGTTAAAAATAGAGTCTAAAAGGAGCTTCCATGGAGGAGAATAGCCACTAGGCTTACCTTCAGCTTGCAAGGCCAATATGGTTCGTTAGACTAAGTCAGGTGGAGGGCGTGGGAATTCTTGTGTGGTTTTAGGACATCTAGTGGGGTAGAATTTGGCCCCAAAAGAAGTGGGCAATTTTCCTGCGAGAGATGGTCTGTTACTATGAGGGATCATTGGCACGAGTAGGAGGGATGTCGTTGTAGGACACCAGTGCAGATGGAAAGCCAACCTCCGCATGAGCATAAGGACACCAAAATCACGAAGCTTGGTGGTCTAAGGGAGAAGAATTTATACCCAAAAATGTCTGTTATTAGAAGGTCACCGAAAATCAAACAAACGAGGGGATGCTAGCACAATTGCTCATATGGACTGATAGATTGATAAGTTTTCAGTTTAATGACAATTTTTATTATGTGGAATTTATGGAAATTGAGGTTTTCTAAGCAATTCCCTTTTGCGTGCTAAAAAGAAGATTTTCATCAAAAAGTGGGCTGAAGGGTTGAACAATACTAGGTCACGGGTTCAAGATCGATTTTTCAATCATGCAACAGAGATAACATGGGCGTCCACGCGCCCCACATGTGTGGAGCATTGACAAGTTCTTACTCTAGCAAACTGGTTTGCACCGAATAAATCAGTCGTTTCAACCAATTTCAGCATTTACTTGGCTAGTTCAACTCCAATTTGACCAGTTATTTGCCAAAATAAAATATATAAATATTCTTAATTTAATTTTCTATCATCTCAACTCAAAAATGGCCATATTTTAATTTAATTCCCCCTTTAAAAATTAGGGGTTTACTATTTTGAGTTGATTTGACCAATTTTGGCCATCTTTCAGTTGATCCACCTTTAATTGCTCGATTCTCAATCCCATGTAATATTCTAAAAATCCTCGTTCACATTCCCTACTAACTTGGCTAAGGGTTTCCTTTTTCTTGATGCATTTATATACTTTAAAATTTTTGGAGTTGCTTTACTTAAATGACACATGTTTTGGTCCGTCCTCATTTCCACTTGGGATTTGTGCGATCCTCCAACAAAAATAGGAGGTGACTTCCTCGCTATGAAGTTTCTCACTTTCAAGTTCGGGTTTTGTATGGCCTTCCCCCACCTAGTTTGATTTTAAAATTTCCCGCCTTCCCATTCTACTTTCCTTAAATTCCCCATTCGGATTTTCTAGTGTTACAACCACCCCCTCCCCCCAGGAGTTTTATCCCAAAAACTTTCATTCATTTGTTAGATAAAGGTCAACATTACAATTTAGCAATTTACTCATGAAATATGAAAGGGTATTTTTTGTCACACCCTGACCCGGTTTGGTCAGATCCCCGCGATTAACCTGTTGCACCCTTGGTTTAAGATGGGTTTCCCTCTTTCTAACTATCAAAAGGAGCTAGGCATAATTTATCATTTTCCTCTAATATAACATAAATCAATAAAAGTGCAAGCTTAAAAGTAACCTTTTAAGCTTACTTGACAAAAGGAAGGTCCTGGTGTTATCTTTAGTCATTTGTTCTACTCCTAAAAAGGGATATGAAAGATGGGTGAGTTTCTATAACTCAGTGAATGGGTGTTGGAAATGAGTTTTCATAAAAATAGTTTTTAATTGAAGTTTTCCAGACTCCTTATTTTCTTTAGTAATAATTTTTTTCTCAAATTCTGATTTTTCAAACCTTTTTCCTCATTTCCACATCAGGTGTGTTTAACAATCAACACACGCCCTTCATTAGGTGGGGATCACACATTCACAGTGCAGCCCGTCCACTGCACCCACTTGTGGCATCGAAGCGACTTTACCGACCACCTATATAGAAGTTCATCCACTTCTACACTAGGTATGAGTGTATGTTCATGACATCCGACCCTCAAAACCAAAATCAACTTTGTGTCTGTATGAGAACAGAGACCTCATCCTGACCCCACCCTGGCCTCATGCGCATGAAGCTACGTCGAGCTTCTTTGACTGCTGGCACGACAAATTGCCCTTATCTCCATCAAGTCATCAAGTTGCCCTTAATCACTACCCCTCTTATGCGTCTTAATGGTCCCAAACCTCAAGTGCATGCACAAACAATAGTTTTCCACAAAGCCATTTATCTTTGGTGCCACTCGTCTAATGGCCCCGACCCTCAACTCAACATGCAGTTGTTTGTCTAGACCTGGTACTGACGCACTATCGCCAGCCCATCGAGTACGTCGGTCCTATCTTGGTACCATGGAGAAATCACATAATTCATTCATTAAGAATTTTCATGGCTTTAACATATCATGTTTATTTACGAGCTCTAGCTCGTGCTAACTGGCCTTGGGCCCACTATACGTGATTTTCCAAAATTGGGCATTTTAGCCCACAAGTTCCAAAACCGAGGTCCCTAGGCTATCTAAGATGTTCTAGCTCACGTAAATATTGTCTCTCAAAAATTTTAAGCATTGGCACATAGTCAGGGGAGAACACTTATGACAAAATAATCATTCAACTCATCACAACAACCGGGTGTGATGACATCTCCTCTTACAATCAGCAAGCAGGTTTTCTCCTTCCTTCTAGGAAGTCTATAATGCCAACTGGGTATGATCTCTCTACTTACAACCAGTAAGTAGTTTTTCCACTTAGATCTCACATCATTCCAACCGGGTGTGATGTTAAAGATCCCACATAGAAGTGGTTTTCCTTTCCGAAGTTATCATCATCCCAACTCTGTATGATGTGAATAAACCCACTCACCCGATAATCGCACTATATTCCTTCTTAGTTGATTTTCGCCTCCACACTAGCTTATCCTTGATGGAATTTCAGTCCTTCGGGTCCCTACACGGGGTGGACATTCTTGTCTATGAATATTTCGCGTAACAGCCTTTGTTTCTCATGAATGAACGTCTAAACTCAAAGTTTTCAATTAATTGCATTTAGGTCCCTAAAGTTCTTTTTCCTTGACTTTACATCCATAATGCTAACTTTTCCCCAAATTGAGTCCTAAAGCTATCAAAAATTAACTTTGGATCCTCAATTTATTCAAAATCATTTAAGGGGTTCAATTTTTCCAAATTTCCAATTTGGTCCCCAACTTTAAAAAAATACTATTTTGCCCCTACTTTACAAAAATGGCAATTTAACCCCAATTATTTTCAAAAATTGACCAATTGGTCCTCCAATATCCTTTTCATGGCCAATTAGCCATCAATTTTGGGAAATTGTAATTTGGTTCTTCAATTTTTTGAAATCCCCAAATGTCCCCCAATTTCCCCTTTCAAACTGGCCGAATTTAATTTCATCAAATTGACCATTAAATTGGGGTTAATTGTTCAAATTGGAGGTATAATTCAGTTCCTACACATCCATACAATTCAATTGAGCTTTGAATTGCATGAATTGAGGCCAAAACGAGCTCAGACGGGTCTTCGCCAGAAAACTATGCGTAGAGAGAGAGAGTTTCGAAAGCTTACCGTTGGAGGTGCGGCGATTCGAGCTTTCTATCTGGGTAGGTAGCTCTCATCCTAAGGTTTCTCCTAAGATCAAGAATCACAACAATTCATATCGAATTAAGGGAGAATTTGGTCGGTAAAGTTTTCACAATTTCTCTCTCTAACGCTAATTGGAAATGACAGAGGGGGCGAATTGGCTTACCTTTCAGCTATAATTCGGTCATGTGAGGGCTGTGGGAGTGTTGGGAGACTTGGTTTGGCCTGAGTAGGGCTGAATTCAACCAATTTCAGCTTAGCCGAAACAGGGTAGCTTCAGTCTGCTAGAGCTACTTCACTGTTTGATTACGGCGACGCTTCTCCAGTAGTCCTCCGATCAAATAGAGACTGCAGTCAAGTAGCTGACTTCTCCCGAAATCTAGGCCTAACCTCACCTTCTAAGGCTCAGAAAAACCTCGATGTTGAAGTTCTGGTTTGGGATTCGTCAGAAACTAAGTAGTTGGAAGATAATGAAGTTTTCATGTGTGAGGAGGATGAATGGAGAGGAGCTCTTTATATAGGGAGCTCGGGGACTCTCTACACGACCATTCGACACCTTAATGGCGCTCATTCATGGCCTAAAACACCTTGAATAGAAACATTCCACTTCTGTCGACGTTGTCCGTTCCACTTCTGTCCGTTCTTCTAGAGAGGAAGAAGACGACAATGTTCTGAACAGGACCAGACCGGTACGAACCGGGTTCAATACTTAAATCGATTGGTTCAGGCCCGATTAGACCGAGTTTTTCAGAATTAAAAATTTCTAAATTCATCTAAATTTATTCTATATCCAATGGTGGCTTCAATTCCCCAATTTAAATATTTTAAGCTACCCATAAAAATAAATTTAGCAACCGATTCAATGGTGGTTCAAATCGGTTCAATCCGGTTCAGGTCTAGTTCACCTGAACTAGTCTCATTTTTTTCCAAATTGTCCCAAAGTCCTTTTCCATGACTTTTATGACTCTTTAGGTCACTCGGGATTTGTAAATTTCCCCATTTGCCCATTCTCAAACGGTTGGGGTTTGTGAACTGGTTCGGTTTTCTCACTCGGGTTGGTCGATTCTTTCCTCGATTTTCCTTATCATTAACGGACAGGGTTTACAATTTTGCTCTCATAACTTTCTAAGGTTCCCAAGTTTCTTCTTCCATCTGGTTATTGTGCCATACTACACTCACAATGGGAATCTTTTTATTCTGCAACTGCTTTTCCTAGCGGTCCATAATGTCGATCGACTCTACGGCGTATGTTAGCATCTCTTCTAGCTCCAATGGTGGTTGGTATAACTCATGTCTTGGGTCTAGTTCATACTTCCTTAGCATCGACACATGGAAGACAATATGATTTTGTTCTAATTCGGGTGGGAGCAGTAATTTTAGGCTACAAGCCCAATTTCTGCATTACAGCATATCGCTCGATAAATCGCAAGTTCAGCTTCCCTTTGTGTCGGAAACACAGTATACCCTTCCATAGAGATACATTTAGAAATAACTTGTTCCCCACCTCAAAGTTCACCTCTCACCGCTGGTTATTCACATAGCTTTTATGCCGGTCATGGGTGGCCTTGAGCTATTCCTTTATGTTATTTATTTTTTGATGGTGTCTTCAATTAATTACAGCCTTTTCAATTTTCACTCTCCTACCTCATCCTAATACAGGGGAGTCCTACACCTCCTTCCATATAATGCCTCGTTGGGGGCATCTATATGTTGGCTTTATAACTGTTATTATAAGTAAATTCTATCAAGCACGGATAGTCCTCCAACTTCCTACTAAAATTCATCAGACAAGCCCATAGCACTTCTTCTAGGGTTTATGTGGCCCATTCTGATTGGTCATTCGTCTGGGGTGAAAGGCAATACTGAGAAGTATTTTTGCCCCCAACGAGTCTTGAAGACTCGGCACGAATCAAGATGTAAACCTTTGATCCCTATTTGATACGATGGACATCAACAGCCCATGCGGTCGTACAATTTTTGTGATGTATAGTTTGGCCAACTTCTCAACTAGTTCAACCACTCAGATGTGTAGGAAGTGGGTTGACTTGGTGAGTCGATCTACTATTACCCACATAGTGTCGTGTCCTTTGGCCGATTGGGGCAACCCAGTCACAAAGTCCATAATGGTCTTCTTCCACTTCTATTTAAAATTGGGGAGTGGTTGGAGCAACCTCTCCAGTTTCTGATGCTTTTCTTTTATCTATTGCAAGACATACAATGGCCTTTGTACTTAACTATCTCCCGCTTCATCCCCAACCACCAATATCCCTCCTTTAGGGTATGGTACATCTTGATGTTGTTGGGGTGCATTGCAATACCAAGTCATGAGCCTCATCCAAAATAGCATTCTTTAAGGGAACATTATTTGGCACTATTACTCGACCCTTGTATGTCAATACTTTATCATTTCTTATAGAAAATTTTGTGGTAGTGGAATCAATAATCATATCCCAATATTTCTTCATTCCCACCTCAGTCTTCTGCTTTTCTTTAATTTACTCCACCAGGGTGGGAAAGATGGTGACATTTTCCAACAAATAGCTCGGCCCTTCCACATTGCCCAACGCAATCCTCAATCGCCCTAGCTATTCCAATAGAGGTAGGTATGTCATTTTGATATATGTCACACTCACGCTATGCTTGCGACTCAAAGCATATGCCGCCACATCTTCCTTCCCAAGATAATATTCAATTATGAGGTCACTATCTTTTATTAGATCCAACCACATTCATTGTCTCAGGTTTAGCTCCTTCTAGGTCATGATATACTTCAAGTTTTTATGGTCAGTGAACATTCGACATGTAACCTCATAGAGGTAGTGTTGCCAGATCTTGATGGCAAACACTATGGCTACAAATTCAAGATCGTGAGTGGGGTAGTTGACCTCTTTTTTCCTTAGGTGTCGGTAGGCATAAGTAATTACCCAATCCATTTGCATCAGTACACATGTTAAACCAAGATTGAAAGCATCACTATACACTGTTTACTCACCTCCATTAACATTTAGAAGTGCTAGGACGGGCGCTGGCATGAGTCTTTTTGTCACATCCTTAAATGAAACATTGCACTCTCCATTCCATTCATATTTGATACCTTTTCGAGTTAGATTGATCAAAGGATTATGCTATTATAGAGAAGTCCTTCAAAAAGTTCATCTAATAATTGGCCAACCTTAGGAAACTCCGGACTTTGGTCGGATTCTTGGGTGCTTCCCATTTTTCTACGGCTTTAATCTAGGAGGGTTCAACCTAAATTCTTGCCCCTAAAACAACATGTCCTAAAAATGCCACCATCCTCAATCAAAACTCACACTTCAAGAAATTTGCATATAATTGATTTTCCCATAGGACTTGCAGCATTGTCCTATGGTGTGACATGTGGTCCTCTTCCGTCTTGGAGTATATGAGGATATCAAATATAAATACGATGTCAAACTATCTAAAAAGGGTTGGAAGACTTGATCCATCATGTTCCTAAATATCATTGGTGCATCAGTTAGTCCAAAATTCATCACCTTGAATTCATAATATCCATACTAGGGCCAGAAGTCATCTTCTAAATGTCTTCTTCCTTTATACGTAGTTGGTGGTATCTAGAATAAAAAACAATCTTAGAAAAATATGAAGCCCCTAGTAGCTATTCAAATAGGTCATCTATCATTAGGAGGGGGTATTTATCCTTTGGTGTAGCTTGGTTCAATCATCGATAATTCACACACAGTCGTATGCTCCTATCCTTCTTTTTGACAAACAACATAGGGGCTCCCCACAAGGAGTGACTAGGGCATATAAATCCCTTCCCAAGTAGCTCATCCAATTATTCATTTAACTCCTTGAGCTCTGTATGCGCCATTTTATACGGGGTTTGAGAAATTAGATACGTTATGTGAATGGTATCTATTATTAATCACTCTCGTTCTAGAGGGAGTTCCGATTGCTTCTCAGAAAATGCATCAGTACATTGTTTACCTTCGTCACCACCTCCAGCAATATATCTCCCTTTTGATTGCTAAACACATAAGTAAGACATGTTGCACCCTGTTTCGACTCATTTGTTGGGCCTTAAGGATTGAGGCATATGTGTGACTTTGCATTCGTTCTTTTCTCTTGTTAATGTTCCTCATAGTCTTGATACTCATACTCTCATGTGAGTTGTGTCAACACCTATAATGCTCATAACCAAGTTTTCTAGATTACAGGAATGTTTTGGTGCCACCCTCCCTCTCATCATCTTTTCATTCTCCCTACTTACATGGACTCTACAATCAATTCTTTCATGTGGTTAATAATAATTGGTCATATTTGCTTCCTATGTTCATAAATTTTAAGATCTTTTACATTCTTAAACATAGAAAGTACGATGAAAATATCATGCATGAGTCATTATGCTATGACTCGATTACTACAGGAAAGTTAACTACTTCCCAAAAAAAAAAGTTTCCACATTCCAAAAAGTTCCTTCTATTGTCCTCCTCCATGATTGAGGAACGAGACTCCCTTTCCTTCTTTTCCATGGTCCTAATTATCTGAGGTCAATGATGGCAAATCTACCTCTTTGTCAATATCCATACCACCCTACATCTCATCTGCCATCATTTCACATTCATATACAACTTCTATGGTTGTGTCCAAATCCAGGTAGGATCTTGTCCCCTCCATGATAAATTTTACCTCCGAGTTTAGTCCTATGATCAAGCCCTTACAGGTCGCCTTAGCCACGTGCTTCTCACGAAGGAAACAAATGAAGTTGAGGACGTCCTATGCATATTGGTTCACTGTCCTTTCACCTTATCGCAAATTGTACAAAGCCTAAGTCATTTATTAGACCATGTGAAGGGTAGGTACCATTCCTTAAATTTTTCTTCGAACATCTTCTAGTCATAGTACCAATTTGGAGGGCACCAATTTTTCTCCCTTGTCCACCAGGTCATGGCCTCTCCCTCTAAGAGAATCTCAGATATGATCTTCTTTTCATGCAACCTTATTCCTTCCCATTTCAATCATTTCTTTAGAGTGGTTTTCCACTTCATGGTCGATATTACATCATTCCCTCCATGAAACCTCCCTCCATATGGACCTTAAGGCGATTTCCCTCTTCACATGTATATGGGAGTCCCTGCTCTAAATGTTGCAAGTAGCCCCCATTGGTGCCCTAGGGTAGTTCTATTGTTCTCCTTCCTTCTCCTTCCTTTGGCGGTACAATACTACTCATTCACACTCAATAGCCATAACTATTGTTCCCAAATTGGTGTGCAGTCCCACCTCCAACATGAGGAGTCTAACCTTCAAGTTTAATTCATCAAGGAATCCTAGGCACAAGGTATCGAGATATATCCCCTTTGGAGTATAGCGTAGGAGGCCTTGATATTCTTCGGCATATGCAGTCATAGTTCTTCCATTCTGGTGGAGGGTGGCAAATCGATAAAGTGGATCTTCCTTCTCCAAAAGGGGTATGCTCCTCATGACCCTAGCCACCTACCCATCAATCCAACCACTCCTAAATGAATTACACAAGAACCATCATGCTTATCTTCCGGGTGTGAATCATTTATGGCCCCATATTTACAAGATTTTTTTAAATGTTTATATCATAATTCTTTCATGGTATTTCGTACACATAGCTCTTTCTATGTTATTAATGAAGATTATATCATTTCTATTACCGGTTTTGTCAACCATCCCAAATCCATTTTGTTGTGAAAATGTCTCTTTCTAAAAATGGTAGGCTCTAATACTACTTTAGTTGTCACGCCACGACCCGAATTCCCAAGTTGGGGTGCCTGTAGTAACTGCCACGTCCTCTCGATGCTACAATAGTGGGTATCTTCACCAAAATATAGACGACATGATGTAAGGCTCAAAAACCAAAAACATACATAATTTGCAACATAAATTTAAAATTTCATAAGCCATATATTGAGTACCCAAAATATTAATACAAATTTACTGTCACGCCCCAACCCGGTTTGGTCATATCCCCGTGAACAACCCACCGCTCTCTTGGTTCAAGAGGGGTTTCCCCCTTCTTTAATTCAAGAGGAGCCAGGTGAAGTTTCAACATTGTTCCACGAAATAACATATATCAAATAAAATGTAAGTTTAAGAAAAATTAAGCATACCTGACAGAGGATAAGGCTTGGTGTTATCCCTAGTCATCTTTCTATCTTCTAAAAAGGGATAAAAAGGGTGGGTGAGTTTCTACAACTTAGTAAATGGGTATTTTCAAAAAAAAATGATGTTTCAATAAAATCATTTTTAAATTGGAGTGTGTCAGACTCCTTAATTTCTTTAAATTATCTCTTTCTTGAAATCTCAGTTTTTTATAGCAATTTTTTGGAGTGTGTCACTTGTGGCGTCAAAGTGACGTTACCGGCCACCTAGATAGAAGCACATCAACTTCTACCTTGAGAATGTGTGGATGTACGCGACATTCTACCCTCAATCCTGTAACAAAACTCTGTGTCCGTATGAGTACAGAAACCTCATCCCGACCCTACTTCGGTCTCATGTGCATGAAGCTACGTCAAGCTTCCAAGACTGCTAGCACGACTAACTGCCCTTATCTCCACCATGTCATCCAGTAGCCCTGGGACACATCACTACCCCTCTTGGGTGTCTTGAAGGTCCCGTATCTAAGTGTATGCACAAAACAACAGTTTTTCAACATAATCTATTTAATATGAGGTGCCACGAGTCCAACGGCCCCGACCCCCAACTTGACCTACATCTGTTTATGTTGACTGGTCCATAGACCTGTCATGTCGCACTACCACTAGTCCATCGAGTATGTCGGTCCTGTCTTGGTACCATGGCCAAACAAATCATTCATTTAAAGTTTTAATGGCTTAAACTCTTGTTTGTTCATGAGCTCCTGCTCGTGCCAACTGGCCTAGGGCCTACTGTACAATATTTTCAAAATCGGGCATGATATAAAATCCCACTCACCTGATAGTACAGTGAATTTCCTCTTAACTGGCTTGTTGCCTTCACGCGAACTTGTCTTAGCTGGCGTTCCCGATACTTCGTGTTCCTACACGATATGAACATCTTTGTTCATTATCCTTTAGCATAATAGCCTTCATTCATCCTGAATGTATGAAATAACCAAACTTTTCATTTATTTACAATAAGGTCCCAAAAGTTATTTTTCTTAAACTTTAGGTCCCTAATGTCAGTTTTCCCTCAAATTGAGTCCCGAAACTCTAAAATTCACCTTAGGACCTCAATTTATTCAAAATCACAAAAAGGGGTTTAAGTTTCCCAAATTTCCAATTTGGACCCCAACTTTTCCAAAATTACCATTTTGCCCCTACTTTACAAAAATAGTAAGTTTAACCCCAAAAATTCCAAAAATTGGCCAATTGGTCCTCCAACATCTTTATCATGCCAAATTGGCCCTCAATATTATGAAATTGCACTTTAGTCCCTCAAGTTTTTGAAATTCCCAAATTTTCCCCCAATTTTAACCTTCTAACACATATGAATTTGATTTCATCAAATTGACCAACCAAATGAGTTTAATTTTTGAAATTGAAGTTAGATTGGAGTTTATACATCTTCATGCGATTCAATTGCACTTTAAATCACATGATTTGATGCAGGAATGGGCTCAAATGGAGCTTCGCCGAAAAACTGGACGTAGAGAGAGAAACCTTTGAAAGCTTATTGTCGAGGACGCAGCGATCTAAGCTTTCAATCTGGGTAGATAGCTCTTGTCATGAGGTTCCTCCTAGGATCAATAATTGCATTAATTAATGTTGAATTGAGTGAGAATTTAGTTATTGAAAATCTATCGGTTCTCTATCTAATATCGATCAGAATTTAGAGAGGGGAGCTAAATTGGCTTACCTTTCCACTCTAATTCAGCTGTAGAAGGGCTATTGAGGTGTTGGGAGGGCTTGGTTTGGCATGAGGAGAGCTCAAATTGGCTGATTTTAGCTCAACAAAAATATGGCAGCTTCAGTCCGTCAGAGATGCTTCACTGTTTGATCACGCCAGCGCTTCTCCGGCGACCCTCGGAGCAATTGAAGACTACCACCGTGTAGTTGATTTCTCCCCGAGTCTAAGGAACCTGACCACGCCTTCTTTGGCTCAAAAAAGACCCTATATCGAAGCTTTGGTTTGAGCTTCAGTGAATAACTGAGTAGCTGAGAGAAAGTGAGGTTTTCAGGTGTGTAGAGGATGAATAGAGATGGGCTCTTTATATAGGGAGCTCGGGGACACGTCAGCCGTCCATTTGGCACCTTTATTACAGTTATTGATGGCCTAAAATGTACTAAATGGAAATGTTTCCTCTTTATTAGTGCTGGTTTGATTTTTCGGTGAGTGAACAATGCTGTCATCTAAAGGAAGAAGACGACACTGTTCCAAATCGGATCGAACCGGTTTGAACCGGGTTCAAAGCTTAAACCGGTCAGTTCAGGCCCAATTCGATTGAGTTTTTTAAAATTAAAAATTTCTAAATTATCTAAATTTATTCTCTATCCAATCGCGGTCTCAATTCTCCAATTTTAATTTTCTAAGCCACCTAGAAAAATAAATTTAGTATCTAGTTCAATAGTGGTTCAAACTAGTCCAAACCGATTCAATCCTGTTTGGATCCGATTCACCTAAACCAGTTTGGTTTTCATCTCCAATTCATTCTAAAGTCCTTTTTCATGAATTTTATGACTCTTTAGGTCATTGGGATCCATAAATTTCCTGATTTTCCCTTTCTCTATCAGTTCCAGTTCATAAACCGACTTGGTTCATAACTTGGTTCAATCCGGCTCGAATCCGGTTCACTTGAATCGGTCACATTTTTCTCTCCCAATTTGTCCTAAGGTTCTTTTTCAAGGTTTTATGAACCATTTGGGTCACTTGGGAGTTGTAAATTTCCCAAATTTCACGTTCTCTAATAATCGGGTTTGTGAACCGGTTCAATTTTCTCACTCGATTTGACCAGATTTTTTCCGGTTTCCTTAACTCCAAAGTGTGGTGTTTACATTTACCCTCAAGAATAGAACAACTGGTAATCATAATTCTTAACATCTGTGCACATAATAGAGTCTTGTACCTCTTTAGTGTGTCCTGAGTATTAATGCTTGTGTGAACTCTTTAGTGCTCACTCACGCGAACCTAAAATGTTTTGGAGGAGTGGTGAGCTCACAGCCTAGTAAGTGTGTTTACTGATGTTAAGCCACAACATGGCTTACGAACCTTTCTTTTCTAAATCTCTTATTAATGATTATTTTATAGATTTTTCCCATTTTACTCATTTCAAATTTATCGTATTATTTGTTTCAGATTTTATCTCTTATATCACACTTAATGCATTACAACAATAATCACAAGACTTCTGGAGGTCGCCCATATGCGACCGCAAAATTAGAGAGATAATTGTGCATACTTGTTTCGTACTCATGGGCTCATCTCAGATGACCTTCCCCCTCGTGTCATCGTTGATGGAACTCATGTCATACCAATATCACACTTGGTGGCCCGACCATCATATCCCATGAGTGCCACACACGAACAACTTAGGGCAATAAAGGTATTGTGTATTACATAACCGCATTCTCTTGGAACATCCCAGGTGAATTGTCTTTGTCATGCCCCAACCCGGTTTGGTCGGATCCTCGTGAACAACCCGCCACTCTCCTAGTTTATTAAAGGGTTTCTCCTTATTATAATTCGTAAAGAGTAAGGCGTCCTTTAAACATGCACAATTTCCTGGAATGGCATAATCAAAACTGCATGAAATTTAACTTTACATACCTGTCTTACAGGCATCTTAGTTGATTGTCTTTCAGGGTAGGCTTTCCGGGATTTCTTGAAAGGGATATAAGGAAGGGGGTGAGTACGACTACTCACTGAATGGGTTTTTAAAGGTCTACTTTTATCTTTTAAGAAAAACATTTATATGAAGTGTGTCAAACTCCTTTCTTTTCAAAAATCCCTTCATTTAAAAATTTTGGGTTTTTCCATTATTTCTTTGTTACTGGTGTGTTATCACCCAACACACATCCTTCATCATGAAGGTTACACACATTCGCAAGTCAGTATCACTACTAAACCCGCTAGTGGCTTCGGAGTGACTTTTCCTGCCACCCGGATAAAAGTACGACCACTTCTACCTTGGGAATGAGTGGATGTACGCGACATCCGACCCACAATCCCGAAATCACTTCTTAGTGTCCGTATGAGGACAAAGACCTCATCCCGTCCCTACCCCGGTCTCATGCACTTGGTGCTACTCCAAATTTCACACAGACACCTGGAACAACAATTTGCCCTTATACTCACCGAGTCGTCCAGGGCCCTTAAGACACATCACTACCCCTCATGGGCGTCTTGATGATCTCGTACTCATAGTGCATGCACAAACAATGTTTTCTTATCAAGCCATGTAATATGTGGTGCCACTGGTCCAACGGCCCTAACATACTCAGTCAACTCGCAGTTGTTTGTCTTGACTAGTCTGTCGACCTGTCATGTCGCACTACCGCTAGTTGACTGAGCATGTCGGTCCTATCTTGGTACCATGGCCAAACAATTCACTTATTAAGATTTATGGCACATATATCATGTTCGTTTACGAGCTCCTGCTCGTGCCAACTAGACTTGGGCCCACTGTACGAGATTTTCAAAAAAACTGGGCATTTTAGCCCTCAAGTTCCAAAATCGAGGCCCCCGACCTATAAGAGCTATTCGAGCTCCCATCAAGAAGGTCTCCCAAATAGTTTAAGCATTGGCACACAGTCAGAGGAGAACACTTCTGACATCTCCATTCATAACCAATGAACGGGTCTTCAACTTCATTTGAGTAATTCTCATCATACCAACTAGGTATGATCTACTTACAACCGGTAAGTAGTTTTTTTTGCATAATTTTTACATCACTTTCTCTAAGTGGTGATAATTAAAATACCACTAAACAGTGGGTTTTTATACCAAGGTACTTATCATCCCCTACCGAGAATGATATAAAATTTTCACTCACAACCGGTAAGTGGTTTTTATCTTTAAGTTGTGCTTATCATCCCAACCGGGTATGATATTAGTAAACCCACTCACCCGTTAACGTAGTAAATTCCACTATACTGGTTCTTTGTATTCACACGAGCTCGTCCATGCTGGCGTTCCCGGTATTTCGCGTTCCTACACGATATGAACATACTTGTTCATTATTACTCGACATAACAGCCTTCATTCTTTTCCAATGAATGAGAAAACCCAAACTTTTAATTATTTGCAATTAGGTTCCTAAAGTTATTTCTCTTTAACTTTAAGTCCCTAATGTCGGTTTTTCCTCAAATTGAGTCCCGTAACTTTTAAAATTTATCTTGGGACCTCAATTTATTCAACTTCATCAAAAAGGGGTTTAATTTCCCAAATTTCCAATTTGGTCCCCCAACTTTTCCAAAATTACCATTTTGCCCTTCCTTTACAAAAATGGTAAGTTTTGCCCCAAAAATTCCAAAATTCCTCAATTAGTCCTCCAACATTATTTTCATGCTCAATTGACCCTCAATTTCATAAAATTGCATTTTGGTTCATTGAATTTCGAAAATCCCCAATTTTTCCAAATTTTCCCCCAATTTCAACTCTTCAACACTACCGAATTTGATTTCATCAAATTGACCTATCAAACACTTCTAATTGTTGAAATTGGAGTTGAAATTGAGTTCCTGCATGTTCATATGATTCTAAGAAACTTTAAATCATAAATTTTAACGTCGAAATGAGCTCAAACGGAGCTTCGCCGAAAAATAGACTGTAGAGAGAGTAAGTTTTGATTTCTCACCGGTGAGGGCATGGCGGTCCGAGATTTTGATCTAGGCAGATAGCTCTCATCTTGAGGTTCATCCTAGAATCAAGAATCACATCAATTGATGCAGAATTGAGTTAGAATTTCATTATTGAAATTCTATCGGTTCTCTCTTTAACACCGACCGGAAATTGTAGAGGGGAGCCGAATTGGTTTAGCTTTCAGTCGTAATTCGGTCATGGGAGGGCTGAGAAAGTGTTGGGAAGGCTTGGTTTGGCCTGAGAAGGGCTCGAAATGGCCAATTTCAACTTGGCCGAAATAGGGTAGCTTCGGTCCACCGGAGCTGCTTCACTATTCCATCATGTTAGCGCTTCTCTAGTGATTCTCGGATTGACTGGAGTTTGCTATCAGATAACTGACTTCTCCCCAGTTCTAAACAGCTCGACCTCTCCTTCCAAGGCTAAGAAAAATGTTTAAGTCGAAACCCTGGTTCAAGCTTCACCGGGAATTGGAGTAGTAAAAAGAGAGAAGTGTTTAGGTGTGAGAAGAATAAATGGTGATGACGCGTAAAACCCGTGTATTAAATGGGCGAGATTTATTACTAGTATTAATATTGCCATAAATTATTAGTATTAATTCCAATAATTTAATTTCGGTATTAAATTATTTGTATTAATTCCAATAATTTAATTTGGGTATTAAATTATTTGTATTAATTCCAATAATTAAATATATATTAATTTATGGTTATTTATGATAAGGCGTACATAAAAAGTTTTGACCAAAATTTCGGGTTACAAAAAAATTCATACTTCCCAAGAGGTCACCCATCCTCACACTACTCTCGGGCAAGTACGCTTAACTTCAAAGTTCTTATGAAATTTTGTTCACCTAAACCAATTTGGTTTTTGTCTTCTAAATTTTCTTAAATTTCTTTTCCAAGGTTTAATGAACCCTTTGGATCACTCGAAAGTTGTCAATTTCCATATTGCGTGTTCTCAAATGTAAACCGGCTTGGTTTTCTTACTCGGTTTGACCGGTTCTTTTCCCAACTTTCCTTAACTTAAAAGTGTGGGGTTTACAGTCTCCCTCATACGAATACGTATGATGTGTCATCCAATATTTTGCATTCCTTTAATCCTCTCAACCTATATCGAGATCACACAGGATACCTGGACCCCAACCATAAGCATCCTTGGGTTGTGGAAATTTCCAAAAGTCACTCTTTCTTTGTATCACCACTTTCGTTGTTCTATATACGACAACGCCAACTCTTATATTAGGTGTCATGTCAGCATCATAACTCGTTCACCTAAACAAGTCATAACAAGCATAATCAATCATATGAGAAAATAGCAATAACAACATTTCTAATCTAAGTGTACAGTATATTATTTGATCGACACCACAACTCATATTTCCATGCATGCATCACATTAACATATCAAAGTGTTTTAATTCACGGGGTGCGGTATGCTATCTGACCAACCCCACTACTCATGTTCTTATTTTTTTGAGTAGTTTATCATTAATTTCCTTATTTACTTAATTGAATAACAAGGAGCCCATCTCCCCTTTTTCCTTTAGAAATTCATGACGTATTAGTTTTTTTAGGAGAATTACCCCCCCCCCCCCCCCGAAACATAGTTTTGATTTTTCTCTTCTAACATCTTTAGGCAAACTCTATCATGCTCTCTTTAGTCTATGGCATTTAATGAAAAAAATATAAAGTACCACGATCGTTCTAATAGGACTCGGTGTCTATAAACCCACTCACGACTTGTTCGTCCCGAAAAGTTTCCTTCTAACTATCTCAAGATGTGTGTACTCCCGTATTGTTTGGGACAATAATTTCATTACAAATTTTGAATTATTCGAATAAGATTAGGTTCAGTTTTCTTTGGTTAGCCATATTACTACCCCGTAATTTTTTAAAATTACGATTTTACCCCTTTAACTAGATTCACCTAAATTTCTCATTGGTGAGCTCGTTCATATAATTATCCTTATTTGCTCAATATTTCTATATTTTACCCTTGGTTACTTTATCATATTTATTTCAAAGTTCCAAAATTTTCCATATCTTCTAAAAATACTCAACTTTTACTTTATACCCATCAAACTTACTAAAATTACCAAAATGTCCTTATTTTTTTTACTATCTATTTTTATAAGTCAAATTTTTTAAATATTTTATTTTGGCCCCTACATTGTTCCTCAACTCCATTATGCTCCTTAAGTTTACTAAATTACCATTTGGCCCCACTTTTCATATTATTAACTATTTTATCCCTTAAACCATTTAAAAACTTCATTTTGGTCCTTAGCAAATTTTAAACTCTTAAGTCCATGAGTTTCTTAGCATATTACATCTGGTCACTATACTTCTACTGACTTTGCTCCTAGGACCCCATATTTTTTAAAATATAAATTTAGCCCTAATAATTTTTAAAAATTACACTTTAGATCCTCAACTATGTCTATCATCAAATGACCTCAATAATTTCATTAACAAGTCCTAATATAGTCTTGTGCATGTTCCTTAGGTCCCTACGACCCTGCTCTGGTCGGCCATGTCTAGAACAGTGTCGTTTCGGCTATGTTTAGTCTATCGTCAGAAAATGACTCAAAGTTGGATTTGGGGTTATACCTCACTGGAGAGAGAATGACAGTTGTCGACACTAGTGAGAATAGAAAGTCCCACGAGTTTATGGCCACCTTGAACACCCTTGGAGGTGGTCAAGAATACTTGAAATTTTCCATTTATAGAGGGGTATTAAAAATAGAGTTTGAACAGAGTTTCAGTGGAGGATAACAACCACTAGGCTTACCTTTAGCCTGCAAGGCCAATATGGTTTGTTAGCCTGAGTTGGAAGGAGCCGTGAAAATTTTTGTACAATTTTAGGACATTAGGTGGAGGAGAATTTGACCCTAAAAAAAGTTGGTTATTTTTCGAAGTTAGGAGTTTGTATACTCTTCCCCACTTTATATAATTTTTAAATTTTCAACATTCCCAATCTACTAATTCATATTTTCTATTCTTACCTTGAAATTTTTGCCACCTTTTTTATTTTTAAATTTTTAGCATTCCCAATCTACTACTTCATATTTTCTATTCTTACCTTGAAATCTTTCCCACCTTTTTTATTTTTAAATTTTTAGCATTCCTAATCTACTACTTCATATTTTCTATTGTTACCATTATTACCGTGAAATCATAATGATTAGTCATAATAATTGAAAAAATGACATAATATATGAATTATGATATAATTATTCATATATAAATATTTGATTAAAGTTTAGGATCGAAAATATGTAAATATCTAGTGTCAATAACTATATTAATTGAATTATAAACTCACTTATCTTATCAAATAAATTTTAGGTAAAATAAAAAGTTTAAAAAATACAAAATCAAACATCAACTATTATATCTACCAAAAGAAGCTTACAAAAATTTTCCTTATATTATTATTTAATATTGTATTTTCAATAATTTTGTAATAGTATTTTAAATATATTATTTATAGTAAAAAAATTAAATTTTCATTACAAAAATATTTTATTCTAAAATTTAGTAATATCATTAATAATTTGATAAAAAAAAACAAGTAAATATATAATGTGAACTTGACTGTATATTATTAAATTACAACCCTAACATCCTATCGTAATATTTTTATTATTTCTCACTCCCTTTTTCTCCTCCTTCCTTTCCATTCATTCCCCACTTCTCATTTCTTCCCCTTTCCTCTTCCATTCGTTCGTACCTCCGCATCTCATTTCTTCCACCTTCCACTTAGTGCTCCCTCTTCGTTCCTTTCAAAATCTTTTATACCCTTCTATCCCTTAATCTCTCGTTCCCTCTCGTCCCCTACCAAGTGCATTTCTAGACATGTTAATGGGATCCGAGGCTTGGATTCTTACCCAACCCGAGCGGACTTGAGTAGCCTCGAGTCTACTCGGGTCCGTAATCGGGTTCAAGTCCAAAAAAGTGAACGTGAAGCTCGTGTTCATGACCTAAAGCTCGGGTACAAATGGAACAGAAGAGCCATAATATTTTTAAATTTTTTTCACTTTTTTAATAAAAACACATTATTTTATTAAAGGTAAAGAAAATTTTTTTAAAAAAATTATTATTTAACGATTGTTATATTTTTTATTTAACACGTAATATATTATTGTCGTATTATATTTTTTTTCCTTTATTAGACAATAATAATATTTTTCATTTATTATACTCTAATATATTTATAAATATATTATCGACATACTATATTACTTATTTTTTATTATATCTTATAGATTATTTTTTTTCTTTTTAAACTTTAATAAATTTATAATTTTTTAAAATAATTACAATAAAAAAATTTATATTATATTAAATTATATCTTTAGTTAAATATATTATTTGATAAAAAAAATGTAAATTATATTTAAATTTTTAACATGTTTAAAGATTTATACTTTATTTTTAACTAAAAAATTAAATTTAAATTATATAAATAAAATTATATATATTCATAATTATACAAAAAAAATACTATATCAATCAAACCACCGGGGCATATGGATGTAACCAACACAATTATCATTTTTATTTTTGTGTATATAAATAAATATCAGTATTTATTTTAATCTCATATTTTAATTTTCTTATATTCAAAATTTAGATTGTTATATTGTTTTTTATTATTTACAAATTAAAATTAATAAAAAATTATAATAATAATTTATTAGGTAAATTAAAGCTAACTAATATTTTAAATTTTAAATTTTTTAACAAATATTAAAAAAATTATATATTACAATAATTTAAAATTTTTTATTTTTAGTAAAAAAATATATATTAAAAAATAAAATAAATTCCAGAAACAAATTCAAATCCAACTTTTAAACTAAAGTTTCGAGTTCAAATAAATGTCGGGTTGGATTTGGACCCAACCAAGTAAACTCGAACTCGATTACACTCGGGTGCGGATCTACTGTACCTGAACTCAGATCAGACACATGTACATTGAAACTCACCCCGATCCGAGCTATCGACGTCTCTATTATTTCCCTCCTCCTCATCCCTTTCTTCTTCACTCGTCCCTCCTACCCCGCCTTCCTCTATTCACTTCCTCGACATATTTATTCATCGCATCTCTCCCACTGTCTTCCTCGTCTCCAATATTCCCTCTTCACCCTTCTACCTACCTATTCCCCCTTTCTATTCACCTCCCTCTATTCCCCCATTCCTCCTCCACTCATCCCTTCCCATCCATCTTCCTCCACTCCATCCCTATTCCCTATTCCCTATTCCCTATTCCCTCCACCTACCCCTTCCCCTCACCCACTCCTCTCACCTAGGCATACTAATGTTAGTTTTAATGTGTTATAGTACAAAATGAGAAGTAATATATATTAAGAAATATTATATATGACAACTTTAACAATTGAGATGTTAATTGTAAAATAAAAATTAGTGAGATTATAACGAAAAAATATGCAATAGTGCACAAATTATTATACTATTAAAGAATGATTTAATATCTACATTTCATACATGAATATATCAATTTTGCCCCATACTTAAATGGTTATTACCTACAATATCAACGTGGGTTCTCAAGACTTTCACAAATAGTAATATTAATTATATATTCATATTGTGGTAGAGTTGTGGGGAGAGTACTTTCTCACTTTCCCGGGAAATGGAGGTTTCATCGAAAGATTTTTGACATATTTATTGGGTAGCAGCTATATGCTTACCAAAATAACCTTAGAATACATTCACTTTAACCATTTGTAGGTTAATGTTCACATGATTACTAGTTTCAAATATCATGAGTAGAACTCATCAACTTACCAAGCCATTTTGTCCAAGCATGATGTCGAAGCATTTTGTCCATTATGGTCAACTTGGTGCTATCCCAAAGTATAATGTAGGTATTTTTTCCTAAAAAAATTAGCACAAAAAATAAGAAAGTAGTGGAGCGAAAATCTCATACCAACACACATGATAGAGGTATTATAATATAAAGTTATGAAGGGATGTTGAACCTCTTCATCAATCATGCTTTACTCTTTCATCCATTATCAATATTCTCGCTAGTTCTTTTTTTATTTTATCCTAGTTTATGAGTAATATTTTGGGACGTGTGGGAGTGATTCTAGAGCAAGAAAGCCTATGAAGTCACCAAAAAGAGAAGGGACATTCCATAAATAGATATAAATATTAAAAACTATGAAGGTAAGTGATATAACATTCAATTACTTGATCAATTAAAACGTACCAAACAAAATAATATATATATATATATATGGATAGTATGCACAGGGGAGGCTTCATTGGTGAAAGAGCAACTTCTACTATTATGCCCGATTTTTTTTTTGCTCAATTATTATGTCCAAATAAAATGCCCTTAACATATATGAAAGCAAGCATATGTTGGTTTGAATATCGTACAAATTCAACATTTGTAATAATATAAAGTATAATAGTATAATGAAAAAATAAACCATGGAAGTATTGATAATTTAGTATTTCAGCTGGACTAAAGTGAAACAATTATATAACTAAAGGATTATTTTTGTAATTCTTTTGTTTTAGTTAGGATTAGTATTGTAACTAATTAGATGTTATGCAAAGAGGAAAACTTGGAACGAAATTTAAGAAATATATTAGAAGTTTCCATTTTCTTCCCCAAATGAAATTAATCATACTTTCTCTGATTATAGTACAAATTTGATTCACAAAAATTATGAATTAAAGAAATTTTGTTCAAATCAGCTAAAAGAAAAATGAAAGGTTAGAAAGAATTTAACTTGGAAAATGAGGTTTTCTAAAGAAATCAACAAGTTCAACGATGTGTTAGAACTTACCTTTGTATCTACCTTCAATAAAAATATAATTCATATAAAAAATTTATAGAATGTATTGTTGAGAAAATTAAAGTGAGTAATAGATTTTTAGTATTAAAAATACATTAGCAAAGTTATTAGTTTTATATGCTTTATAAATATACAATATTTTTCTATTTAATATAATATTCTATCCTATTTTATTATATTACGAAAATAATAAATTTGAGTTATATATATTTTTTCTATAATGATATATTTTAAAAACTGGTATTTCCAGTTCTGAGTGTGATACTAATTAGAGTATTAAGAATTTATTGTGTAGTGATAATAAATAGAGTAAAATTTTATTTAAAATTGATAATTTTTAAGTAGTAAAATATTTTTAATATTATAAAAATATAATAATTATCTATTTTATAAATTTTGAATTTATATTTTAAAAAATATGCAAATATAAACAGAAAAGTTAAAGTTAATAGCAAGTTAGGCCGGTAGATCTGGTAATAGAGTAGGGAAGGAGATTACATTAATAGATAAAGACATATGAAAGTGTGAGTGAAGATTGAGGAAATAATAGTCTCAAATCTTATAATACAATAAATTCTATCACTTATTATTTTAAGTTTTAAGTAAATATAAACTTAATTTTTTATAAGATCAAAACTTTTTTTACATTAAATCAAATTTGGTGGATTTATATAACACTTTCACCTGTTCTCAAAATTTGGGTGATAGGACAACTGGATTATAAAATAAAATTATCAGTTATTCTCTCGTTTAAAATCTAAAAAAATCCTAATTTATAGGTAAATAATTATTTAAATAGAGTTTAATTATATTGACAACTATTTATATTTCAATTAAATATTAATGTTGAAATAATTATACCACATTGATTAAAATAAAAAATATTATAATTTTATAAGAATATAAAATATTACGGTGGGTCATCATCCCTCAATAATTTGTACAGAGAAAACATGCCTCAATGATTCAATAATACATGCCTCCAACATCTGCAATCACTCATGGCCGAGGGGCCCTAGGAAGTCCATCTTGACATCGTCTGTCACCTCCTGCTTACCCATCATCAAGAAAGCGTTGAACTGCTGCTCCGCATAGAGTGGCCACGCCACGGTGGGGGACCCCAACCAGAGGTCCTCCAGGATCGAGTTCCAGCCGCTGTGCGACATGAAACCGTTGGTGCGCTCCATGAACCCTTCGGGGAGCACCTCCGGCGGGTTCTCATACTCCTCCTCACATGCAGTTTGTAGGTCAGAATCAGTCTTGTCGTTTCCCATGTTAGAATCAGGGATGAAAGTATCCCGGGCATCCAAAATAACCGTTTCTGCATTCTGTTTGGCTCAACTGCAAGCAATTCATTTCAATAGAAAATTCTTCTCATAGAGCTCCCAAGTAAAAAATTCTCATGATCAGGCATTCAGTTTTAAAGAAGATGCAGTAGCAATGCAAGCATAAAACAAAACCCAAGAGATAGAAAAGAAATGGAAACTAGCATCTGACCAGAGCTCCTGTTAAACGAGTTAAACGAGAAAGGAACTCTAACCAGCACTTGTATCGCATTCTGCGAGCTGTAAATGCACAATCTTGCAGGCACTTTGCCCACTGAAAGAGTCAAAAGAGAAAAGGAAACTGAAGCGGGACAAGGTTAACTGCAGTACCCGAGGTGGAATCCCTTCACGAAGACCCAACAGAGTCACAAGTGGAAAGACAGTAATGCAGTGCAGCTGCACCCGTTTCAGAGATTGCGTGCCCCCAAAAAAAATGACTGTGGAAGGAGACCAAGCTCAGACTACGAAGACAAAGGGGGAGAGACAGAGAGAGCGCCCGCGATGCCTGAGGACCCTAAAGTGCGAGAAGATGGACAAGACGCAAGAGGGGCACCGACGTCTTTTCATCTTCACGAGTCTTCTCTATCACAATGATGCTTAGTGTTCTTCCGTTTCTGGTACAGTTGTTTCATAGTTAATAGTTGCACATGCAGCATCTATGGCACTGGCGCAGAAGAAACTCTTGATATCTTTATGCATTAGCATCCAGTAGTTGTGTGCCTTCACGGTTAAATTCATTAGGAGAGGATCTAAACAACCTTAAGTAAACTCCAAATGACCTCATAGTGTATCTAAATCAACAGTAGGAGTATAAATTAGGGATGTCAATTTGAATGTGGTGGGTGACCGGACCGGGCACCAACAAGAGGGATTCATGTAAGTTGTGTTGTACTATCTTTGACTTACTTGATTTGAATTAAGAATATGATAGCATATTTTAGTTTTACCCCCATTTATAATTTATAATTATAAATTATTATAATTATTTATCAGCATAAAATATATTTTCATAATATCAATTGTGATCATAGCCGTATTCAACCCAATACTAAGAAAAATAAGATAAGTGGAGAGGATATTCCCATGGAACCAATATATTTGGGCTTAGGCTTGTGGTGAGGGATTGAATAAGTTATCAATGAAATTGAGGTTATAGGAAGTCCTAAATAAGCCCAACAAGGTCACTTCATAATAGCACCCAACTGGCGTCCCCTTGCCACTGGGACCTAGCCAGAGATTCTAAAGGACTTTAGTGTCTTGTGGGGTCTCCCATGAGATCATGCAAATCCCATCTATCATGGTAGGAGTTGAGGTGCACCATAGCTTAACTAAGTTCATGTAAAATTGGAGTGGTGGGTGAGTTATATTATCATTCCTAAATATATATATATATATATATAATATATATAATTAATTTATGTGATCTATTAAATACAAATTTATAACAAATGAAATTATGATATTATTTAAAATTTATCATAAATATTAGTTTCTTATTTCATATTTAAGTTATTTAAAAAGGAGCCACCCCCACTCTCTCTCCATCCCCTCTCTTTTACCATTGTCTCTCCCTATTTATTCTCTCTCTGACTATCTTCCTAGCAGCGTAAACTACATTGAGTTGGTTTCCTCCACGCAAAAGGAAAATCCTTTGCCTTTTTTTGTCTTCCACCTCTTGCTTCTGCTCTCCTTCCCCTTTCCAGCTTCACCAGAGGTATATCGTGTACCCTCCTGGTTCATCTCATCCAGATTTACACATCATCTGCCTTATCCAAGATTCCCGTTTTTTTTTTTTAATTTTATTGGAAATTTCCTTTCTTGCTTTCCTAGGCTTCCTGCACTGTACCGTCTAATGATAAGAAAGAAAGTGGAACCACCTGTTTGTTAGGACCTTTCCGGTGGTCCTTTGCACACCTCAAATCACCTTTACTCAATATAAGCTGCAGATGAAGAGTTTTGTTTCGATTTGCTTTGCTCCGCATATTGATTCATTTTGCTTGGTCTGCTCGTTGATCTGAATCGAACTTTGATGGCTCCCTTCGATATTCCCAATTTTTTTGTTCCAAGCAATTTATTTGCTTGAAAGTTCCGTCTGATTCTTTGATTTATGGTCTGTACTTAATGCTGTGTACCTTCTTGCCTATCCTTGCAGGGCTGAGTTGCAAATATATTTTTATTGCTCTGCCGGTGATTTTGCTCTATGTCTGCTGTTCTTATAGAAAAGGGACAGTTCTAATAAAATCCGCATCACCAATCCATTTTCCATATTTTAAATTATCTACAAATAAAATCTCATATGTGATTTCATTGCATAGATAGCTTAGTAGAATTATGTTCTGGAAGAGAAAAGTTTGTGGGCAGTTCAATGTAAGAATTCAATATTGTTCATCATGATGCAAGTCATTATAGATGCATGACACAATTATTTTTCTTATGTCTGTCCTAGGAAACACTTTTCGTTTTGATGAATTGATTTGTAGGACGAGATAGGCATGATTTTATCTTTCCATGTTCTTTCCTATTGTTCATAAGGAAAATAATAATTTTGTATGGACTTTCTATTTCACCAGTAATTGTTAGAATTCTTATGAAGCCACGTCCTTAGTATATTTCATAGATACTTCTTAGATATATTCATTGACTGGACACATCTCAAACTACTTTTCATTACATTGAATCTTAAGAATGTAGGCATATTTGATTTTTTTTCTATGCAAATATTGTTTTGGATTAGATTTTATTGCAAGGGCCTTTTACGAGGATCTTCAATAGCACATCTTCTTAAATGATTGGGCATTCTGATAATTCCTTTTAATTTTATGCAGATAATTATTTGTATTGACTAACAAGATACTTTAGCCCTGCTTGGCTTGCCCTTGAGTGCAATCATATATGGGCTGAGGTGCTTTTCATGGGAGGTGTTGAGGATGAAACTGAACCCTCCAGAAAACGTATAAGGCTATCACATGAGGTTCTGAGAGATCTTGCGAACGGTTTGTCTATAGTGGGGTCTAATCCTGACTTTTCAGGAGACTTAATGGCCCGCTCTCTACCCATTAAAGGGGATGAAGAGATTGTTGGTTCAAAGGGTATTATAAAAAGGGTTGAATTTGTCCGTATTATCACCCAAGCACTATATTCCCTTGGCTATGAAAATAGTGGGGCTCGTTTGCAGGAAGAGTCAGGAGTATCCTTGCAGTCCTCTGTTGTGAATCTATTAATTCAACAGGTTCTTAATGGGAAATGGAATGAGAGCTTGGCTACTTTAAAAAGTATTGGCCTCTTAGATGAAAGTATTATTAAGTCAGCCTCTTTCTTGATACTGGAGCAGAAATATTTTGAATTATTAGATGATGATAAGGTCATGGATGCTCTGAAGACTCTGAGGATGGAAATCACTCCCCTCTCTATTAATAATGCCCGAGTACGCGAGATCTCTTGGTCCATTCTCTTTCCAGTGAAATTTGTTCATTTTGATTCATCCAATTTCAGTACCACAAGGGCAAAGTCTCGGGCAAAGTTACTAGCAGAACTGCAAAAGTTGCTTCCTCCTCATGTAATGATACCTGATAGAAGGTTGGAGCATTTGGTGGAGCAGGCTCTTATTCTACAGAGAGACACTTGCATGTTTCATAATTCGGAAGACAATGTGATGTCATTATACAAAGATCACCAGTGTGGAAGAGATCAGATTCCTTCTCGTACTTTGCAGGTTAGAACAAAACTACTCTAGTAGAGGTCCGAGCATACTTTCTACTTGTGTAACATGTTGAAGTTGTCTGCCCTCTTGGACCTCTGTAATGTGAGATATCTGATATGATTGTCCTATTGTGACTACTGCATAGAAGTAACTTTTATTCCATTTATCAGTTGTTTCTGACTGGTAATTTCAGTGTTCCATGTCTCCTTATTTCTTAAGCTGTGGAAGGAAGGATTTCTTGTATAAGGATTCAAATGTGGAAAAGGAGTTTCACCTGGGAATAATAATAATAAGGATCTAGGGTTTGTTTTTTATTTTTTTGATGAAGCGTCTCTAGAGAAGGTATATGTTGATTACAGAGGCAATCTAGATGTATGACATTATTGCTTCTTATTGAAAAATATAGTAAGGTAATGTGAATTCAATCACTTCATTGCTGGGTAAAATCTTCCCTCTTCTATGACTGTTGAGGTTTATCTTTCCTGTGAAGATTTGCTTGTTAAATCCCACCATACTACTCTATCATTCCCTACATGTTGATGTTAATCTGTCCTATGTGAACTTGCTTGTTAATCCCTCCATACCACATGCTTATCTTTCATACTAACCTCAAGTTTGATCTCTTTTAATGCATGCTTCTTTCAGTTGGTACTGTAAGTTAATGTCCTCAAATTCACTCATTTGCCCTTTCTAGATACTCAATTACTTGTTCAGGTATATTCTCATTATATATACCCTTAAAAGAGTGAGGTTTCTGGCCTTATGCACGTGCTTGATTGATAGGTACTTGAAGCTCATAACGATGAGGTATGGTTTCTTCAATTTTCTCATGATGGAAAGTGTCTAGCATCAGCATCCAATGACCGGACAACTATTATTTGGGAGGTGAAATGGGTTACTATATCTCTTCTAATATTTATATGCTGGGTACACAAGTTTGAGGGCTTTCTACATCAAATAAGAGTTTACCCCTTATTAATTTGCATTTAACCCCTACCCTACCTTTAATTTTATTGGGGAAGTAATATGCATCAGTTCTAATTGTTCTGCAGAATTTCTCAAGTTTTAGATGCTTTTTGTAGTCATATGGTGTCTTACAGCTTATGTTGGTACAAAGAATTAGATCTACTATTGGTCCAGTTTCTTGAAATAAAAAGGAAAGTGGAACAGGGACATTGGGACACTAATAATGCATAAAAGAATTACTCCTGGAAAGTAGCTTTCCATGGTGTTGACTGATCAGCTTTTCTGAAAGTTGGAAGGTGTTCACTCTTTCCCTCCCTTACATTGTGGATTGCATTTTGTCCATTTAGGTTGACTCGCATGGTGATCTTTCTGTGAAACATAAACTGTCTGGGCACCAGAAGCCTGTCTCCTCCATGTCTTGGAGTCCTGATGACTCCCAGATTCTCACCTGCGGGGTTGAAGAAAATGTGAGGCGCTGGGATGCCTCCTCTGGTGAATGTCTCCATGTTTACGAGAAAGCCGGTTATGGATTTGTCTCCTGTGCATGGTTTCCTGACGGGAAATCAATGTGCTTAGGGGTCAATGACAAGAGCATTTGTATGTGGGATCTAGAAGGGAAAGAGCTACAATGCTGGAAGGGCCAAAGAATCCTAAAGATTTCTGATCTTCAAGTCATGAATGATGGGAAGCAGATAATAAGCACCTGCAGAGAATCCTCAATACTCTTGCTTGATGTGGAGGCAAAGGTGGAGAGACTGATTGAGGAGGACCAGGCCATAACATCTTTCTCTTTATCCAGGGATAATAGGTTCTTGCTTGTGAATCTTTTGAATCAGGAGATCCATCTTTGGAATATAGAGGGTGAAGTCAAGCTTGTGGCTAAATATAAAGGGCATAAAAGGACCTGCTTTCTAATAAGATCGTGCTTTGGTGGCCTTGAAGAGGCATTTATTGCCAGTGGTAGTGAAGATTCCCAGGTACTTGTTTCCATCTTTTTGTTTGGATATTAGTTATAGTATATGCCAGTTAGGTCTTCATTGCAAACATGTGGGCGCTCATGACTTGTTGGAGTATGGAATATGTTTTCTCGTCTGTGTCTCCCTAACCTCCTTTCATCTTAAATATACTAGGTATGAATATCTTTCACTGTAAGCCACTATGGGTCACCTACTGGTGCATCATAGATAGAAAATGACTGTTTGGACGTGTGTTCTCATCTATCTCCAAAGATATGGGGGGATCCTTTCGGTGTAGTTTATATTGTTGAAAGACCGAACTGGCTTGAATTATGGGATAACTTATATATGGACTGTGGGGAGATTGTATAATACACTGTCTTGATAAGATCCCTTTGGGCTTGATGAATTGAAATTCTTGTCTAATTATGGCCATGGTGATTGTGGAAGGGCGAGTGAGTCTGTGATGATTTGACATAAGAAAGCTCAGGTCCTAGAACTCCATTGACAAACTGGGGCTGTCGCTGAATTTTCTCTCTCAACTCTCTTTTAGGTGTACATTTGGCACAGAGGTTCTGGAGAGTTGATCCAGGCACTCCCTGGACACTCTGGTGTTGTCAACTGCGTGGCATGGAATCCGGCGAATTCCCACATGCTGGCATCAGCAAGTGATGATCACACAATTAGGATATGGGGCCTAAACGACCTGAAGATGAAGCACAAGGGTCCTGCCAATCACTGCAATGGGGTTCACTACTGCAACCGGAAGACTGATAGGGGCGAAACATGGTTATGATTGGGATCTGTCATCTGTTTTACTAATTTCCAGCTTCCAATAACAAATGCTTTTCTGTAAATACTTTCATGTTCCATTATCAGTCAATCAATCTCAAGCCAGAACAAGGGAAAGGAAAGGGAAAAAACATTCATGACAATGCGTGCCTGCACGTGCTTACCGACCTTTGCTGTTCAGCAAATTCCTTAATAAATTTACCTTTTTACCATACCTTTCAGAAGTTCTTTTTACCATGTTTGCTTTCTTTCTCATAAGGGGATCATCTCCTATGAGAAAGGTGATCATTCTACAAAGCGAATCATTTTAAAGAAGTTTATCTCCGTTGCATATGTCTGACCGCAAAAGAAAAGAATAAAAATGGTTACCTGTCAGGTTTCAAGGTCAAGAGGATCTTGTCTTGCATCAAAAAAGGAAAAAGATTCTTCTAATACGCTATCTTCACGGAACTTCTTGTATACACGCAAGTAAAGTTGTTCTTTATTTTTTCTCAAATTTATTTTTTTTAGAAATTTAATTATCCAATTTTAAAAATAAAATTGGAGGGAGTAATGTGGTAGTCGTAAATGAAATTGGAGTGTTAAATTATTGAAAAATAAACTTAGGAATAGAACTGTTAAAGCTATAATTTAGGCAAAATACTCCTTTGGTAAGGCGGTGTGTTATATTTCTCTCCCAAATTTCTGCCACCACTTACAGTCAATTTCAGGTGCTTTGGCTAATATGGATATTTAATAGCCTGCAAAGTACATCTAGATAAATCTATTAATTTGATACATGCTAATTTTAATTCTATTAATATATAAAAAATTAAAAAAAAAAATACAATTTTAGATTATTTTAAATCTATATCATATAAAAGCAACAATCCATTATCAATAAGACATCTGTCAGTAAGCTGCAGCCAAAGGGTAGCGTATATACATTTCCTCACTTTTTGGATTAAAATATTATTGAAATAATATATAATTAAGGTAATTGGCGTAAGGGTGCTTAGTTTGTTATAATTACAGTATAAAGTTAAATTATAGGTCATATTCAATGTAATGATAGGAAGAAATGTTTAATAATTATTTTAAATTAAAGGATATTATTGCAATACAATGCTATATATTTAATAAATTTACTAAAAAATCCATTTATCTCATTCTCTCTCACTTTTGTCATTTTTTTAATGTAAAGTTAAAGGTTATATTTGGAAATAGTGTGGGTCCATGACAGTAAAAAGGGTTAATTACCTAAAATTATAAATTTTGCTATTTTTAATTTTAGCTATGTTTTATAATTGTTTGTGGCAACATCATTTTTTATGAAAATTTGATAGTAATATTAAATTAAAAATTTTAATTAGTTATTACAAAATCATATCAATAATAGGTCATTATTATTTATTCTAATGAGTTAATTAACAACACAATTTTAGATTTAAAAAAATGAATAAATTAAATTTTTTTTGGATAATTGCACAATATCTTTACCATGTCATTTATAATGTTTAAATTGTATAAAATTTGTGATACTTTTTATTTTATTTTTATAAATACTGAATTTTGTACTAAATGTGATACAAACTAAAAGTTTATATATTAATTAGATCAACCAAAAAAGTGTTATACCATAATAATACCATATGCTCATTCACTTTTATTATATTTATAAAATGAAAAACATGAATGCAATTTTTTTTGCAGGGAAAAGGTGTCTTCCTTTCTTACCAAATATTTCTCTAGATTAGGTCAAAGAAAGTCTACCGCGAAAGACCCTTTACGGTTAAAAATGTTAATAACATTAATTGATAAATCAGTTTTTTTTGCTGTAAATTTGATTTTCTGCCAAAAAATGTTAACAATATTAATTATTTTTTAAAATGCACCAGTTCTTTACTACGCTTGGTAGTAAAAGCCCACCTGTCCTTTTGCTCTTTGATTCTCCTCCAAGTTGAAGATCGATGAGACAACCACTCTGCTCACTGTGTTCTCAGCCTTTTCTTGAAAATCTGAATCAACTCACTGATGCGTTCTCTCCTCTCCATCGTTCACTTCCGCTGACGAAGCCGAGATCCGCATTCCGTTTGTAATTCGGCCTTTTGCTTTTTGCTCGAGTATGTACTTCTCTCTCTCTCTCTCTCTCTCTCTGCTCGCTTCGTTGGTTTTTTAAAGTTCAGTGCAATCCGCTATCGAGTTCATTCTGGGTCGCCGATCTCTTCCTGGGGTTTGTTGTTTTTTGAGTTCATTGATGGGGTTTCTGGTCCCTTAACGTCTGAAGATTTCAATGCGTTTCCGATTTGAATCACTGTCATCTCTGAAGCACTGAAGATAGATTGGCCACCGATTCATATTTAAATATCGGTCAAATGGCATCAGACAATTTACTTTGTTTTGCTTTCGAATGGCCCATAATAATAAGCTGAAGTTTACCCAAAGAATTCCGATAAAGTTCATAAATTGGCATTTCTTTTGGTATCAATCTAGCCCGCTTCTATTTCCGAAGCTTGTAGAGTTGTGTCTGAAGTTATGGGTTGTGATCGTTGATCAGGCCATCTGCTGGTTGTCTTTTCTATGGTGTTGTTTCTGCCATAGCTGATTATCATGGTACCTAGTTTTGATTGCATTCAAATAGATAAGGATCCTTGAAAATCATAGAGTTCATGAAAGAAACTGAACTTTGCTTGCTCAATGATGAGATTGCATTATTGGATTTCAGCAGGCTTAAGTTCTTGCACCACCCCCCTCTCTATGTAGCTCATTAGGTAGCTTCAACAAACAAACAGGATATTTAAGAAATTTCTTTGGTATTTTAGCCTCTATCTATGCTGTACGCTTTATCCCTTTTCCTTGGCTTAGTGATGCCTTTTTTGCAGATGGTAATATTTCCTATTTCTACAACTTTTGCTGCAATGACATCTTTTTGAAATTAGTATACCTTTCCCAATTATAAATCCTTAATCCAGGATACAACCATACAGCAGTATCAATATGTTCCTTTTTTTTTATATTTATGCCTGTGGTTTCATGATATTATTAAGGACAAGTTCTTATTCATACATATATTTCTTAAGATCCACATAGTATAAAGATTTTTTCCTTGATGTAAGTTACTGTTTTTTAAATCCTAGGAAAAGATGCCTGAGAAAATAACTGCTGAGGATTTTATGAACAATATCGTTGAAAAGCTGACGGACAGCATTCCAAGGCAGAAATCAATCTCATTCTTTGAGGAGGATAAATCGAATTCGGTTGCTTCTCAGTTTAACAGACTCTTCGGGCGCCAAAAACCTGTACACAATCTTTTAGGGGGAGGAAAATGTAAGAAAGTTTCATTTTTCTTCGTCTTGATGAATTAATTATTCACGAATATGAAAATTTCCCCAATTTCTTCTGAAATTGTGCAGCTGCTGATGTGTTGCTCTGGAGGAACAAGAAAATCTCGGCTGGTGTCTTGGCTACTGCTACAGCTATCTGGATTCTTTTTGAATGGCTGAACTATCACTTTCTGACTCTTGTTGCTTTTGCCCTGATTCTGTGCATGCTTGCCCAATTTCTCTGGGCAAATGCTGCTTGCCTTCTGAACAGGTAAAAATTAACCATTAAATTAATTTTAGTTGATTCTTTTCTTTCGGTGTCCTTTTTTATCCTAAAGGTTAAAAAAGTCAACATATTTTTCTACGGATGGATTACTGCTTGGTTAATGTATGGATTCCCTCAGATGCTGAAATTAACCTCAAGTTTTATGATGACTACAGGTCATCATCTAGACCCCCTCGCCTGGTTATTCCCGATGAGCTATTTACCGATGGTGGCAAGCTGATTGGTGTTGAAGTAAACCATGTGTTGAAATTCCTTCAGGATGTTGCAGCCGGTGGAAACTTGAGACAATTCCTCCTGGTATGGAAAAAATGAATTGCATATAGTTTTTTTTGTATAAGTTCTAATGATGGCTAATCCTTGTATTTTTGAGATATTTGAAAAGCCGCTGCCCCACTGTTTCCTTATAATGGAAAAATCACACATTTAAATTTTGAGGTTTTAATGTTCTAAGTAACTCGGTGGTTCAATTACTGAGAATTCCTTTCAGGTTGTTGGAGGCCTGTGGGCTGCTGCTGTGATTGGGAGCTGGTGCAATTTCCTCACTTTCCTGTACATTGGTGAGTCAAATGCACATTTGATATTTAGCCTGTTATAAATAGTCAAGAGGGAACATTTTGAATGTCATCTTCCAGTTTCATACTCATATGTTGGTGAAGTGTTTAAATGGATGGAGCTGTGCTCAGTCGTATTTATCAACTTAGGCCCCTGTATATTTATTTAATGTTGCTGGTACTGTACTGGGTTCATTAAGAGGCATAGTGTCAGCAAGTGGGTTTGTGGTCTAAGCCTATACCTTATAAAGGGGCCTGTAATCAGAAATTGGGAAAGAAATTTATTTTTCACTCGGGTTTATTCGTAGGCAAGATTGAATAACAAGGCATCGTAAGTATCATTTCTTTTATTTTCTTTTCTATGCCTTTCCATCTATTTGTACCATACTAGGACCCTGGTGTTGCGATTCTTATTTCATAGTTGAAAGCAAGCAATATGGTGCCAAACAATTTGTAGTTTTCGATAGATCCATGCCTTGTATAGTTCACTTGTTCAGCTGAATGATAACAAACAGAGACATAAATACATCTATTCCCTCATAACTTTGTTGCTTATTTGGGGAAATACTAGCTCACTTGTTCAGCTGAATGATAATAAACAGACATAAATACATCTTTTTCCCTCATTACTTTGTTGCTTATTTGGGGAAATACCAGCGGACGCACTGGCTTTCCTGTCCAATCTGCTGATAAGTTTTCATTTGATGAACTCTGCCATGTTCTAAAGGCTTTTGATGTTCCTGCTGAAAGGTTTTGTTGCGGCTCACACATTGCCCCTTCTGTATGAGCGATATGATGACCAAGTGGATGGATTCGTTTACCAGATGGGGCAAAAGCTCCAGCATCACTACCGCAAAGTTAACTCTGGGTTCCTCAACAAGATCCCCAAGGGGAAGTTCATCGCCAAGAAGTTCAACTAAAAGCTCCTCCTGAAGGGTCGGCTAGTTGGTTGGTCTATTATAATCAAATACCTCTCTGCATTTTCATCCGCTATGCAAGTCTCCAGAACTGCATTCATGGGGGGCAGCCTATTATTGCCAGTGCAAATTTGCATAAAATGAACGCTTCTCCAGAATAGTGATAGATGTAGATCCAATCAGGTGGTCCTGTCGAGAAATGCCAAATGATATCACTCAACAATAGGCTCAGTTCAGGTCTGAGTATGAAATAGTCTTCCCGTATTTGCAGGGTATTAATTGTAGGTTCCAAGTTGGTGTCATGCACTGTCTGGCTTAGTGGGCAGATACAGTATCAGGCACTCTTTCCATAAGAGAAAATAAACCATTTCTAGGGCACTATCAAATGACCATTTCCAAACTATGAGTTGATATTTTTGCCCCATGGTAAAACGCGATTTCAAGTCTTCATAGATGGAGAAATTCATACTAGTAATTTTTTTCCCTGATGGGCCTTCATTCTTCCCATATAAATCTGTATATCAGAAAAACCATTGCCATAAATGAGACTGTCCACAAACAGAAGTTGCTTGGACAAGATGCCATACTAATAGAGTTTGTGTATCTTCTCCGAAGCCCCAAGTAAGTTTGGTACATATTCGATTTCTTACGTCTGAGAATAGACAAAAAGAAGAGAAAATGAGAACCCCATTGTCCCACTTCTGCCACATCCATCAGCTGCACGTGCTCCAATGGCCTCGAGAGCGTGCTGGAATGCTGCCTTCATTCAAATTTTGTGTCCAGCACCGGTCCGCCATGTGCCCTTCCTCGGTTCGAGGGACTGACTACGACACAAGTCGCTCGTCAGATGAGATTGAGCACGTGCCCTTATTGTAAAATTTCACATTCCAGTAGTCATATAAATTGGAGAAAATTGTTATGGAAGGGAAAGAGATGAGTTGCAACAAACAAACATTATGTTGTTGAAATAGCATCCCCTGCTCACAAATCTTCCCTCAGGAGAGATTCACGCCCAAGCAATTCTTAGTTGGATGAAGTTGGTCACATCATGTTATGATCCACGCATACGCCATCCATCGTTGATATTACATGTAAAATAGGCCCATCCATGTCATAAACAGTATAATTGTGGCATATATAGTACAAGCCACGGCAGGCATGCTGTATAAATAGGTGTATTGTGTAGTTTCATATGGCCCATCGCCCCCACCCAACCTATCAATCCTCTCTTGGCCTTCTCTACAACCAACCCTCAGTTCCCATTAGCACTCTGCTTCCAGAACAATGGTGGTGGTGGTCGTCATTTCACCTGAAAACCCTACCTTTCTCCGCTGCTCATTCAGTACGGACACTCGCAAAGGAGCCACCAGTTTCAAGTCATGCATCTGCAGGGAAGACGAAGACGATGGGGATGATGATGACGACGACGACGACGATGATGCCTCTACTGTGGCTCCGGCTGCTTGATTCCAGACTACTAAGACTAATCCAGCTCCTGGATGATTATATAGTACTTACTTTATGTATCTGAATGTGGAAAACCTACTGATCCGTATATACACTTACTGCTCAGGTATCCGGTGAAGTAGAAGACCGACCGCACCCACGTACTAATATTTCCGAATAGTTTCGCTGTTTATATGCCAGAGACTGTGCTCCAATAGCTCGGGATGTACGACTGTTGGTTTGATAAATAAAAATGGCATCTGATTATGCGGATGCTTTAAATATATGAGAACATATCTTGTCTTTGTCATGTGTCTATGGCTTCCCACCCTCACTTTTCATCAAATTTGCTCCTAATAAATAATAAATTCATGACCTTTTTATCTAATTACTCCTATCAAATCGTATTAGACTATCACAAATTCAGTTTAAGCCCATTAAAGAGTACATCTCATGGCTAGGCTACCACACTACCAATTAACTTTAATAAATCACTTGAACTAACATAGTGACACGGAGCAAGTAAAAGTACATGACATTAGGTTGAAGAGTCCGTCAAGTAAAGTACGAAAATGAAAAGGGAAGAAGAGCAATATGGACTTAGTAGAAAAGTTAACCTAAAAATATCATAAAATTAAACTAACCCTTTATTGGATATTTATATGTGATAGGGGAATTCCCAATTATCATTTTATTGTACAAAATCAAATATAGGAATAACTCTTACAACATATACATATTTTTTATAAATAATTTTGGGTTAACTTATAATGATATATCTCAATATATTGTAATTTTATAAAAATTATGATTTTATTCGTAATTACAAATTTTAAAATTGAATTCACAATTTATTATAAATAAATAGGAAAATCCAATAATATTAATAAATTCTAAATTTCATATCTCCTAAGAAGAGTCGTATATTTAGAAGACAACCCATTCTCATTCATATATCAAATCTCATCTCCTTATAACTCAATGTCCAAACTATGTTTAGGTTCACTTTATTTAAATAATGGAAATCCACCTAATCTACTTTGTTTCAATTTATTAGAGTCATTAATCTAAACTAATTTTTGGCCCAATTCAAACTCAACCATTCACCAATTTAAATTCAACAATCCCATTTCTCATTCAACCCAACATAAAATGCAACTTACCTTTCTCAATTTTTTCTCCCTCACCCCACTTACCACTTTTCTCTTCAACAAAACCCGAGTACGTGTCCAATTTTTTATTCTCTTCATCCATTGACCAAATCTCATCTCCCCATTCTCAATTAAACCACTTTAGCCTTCTTCCCCTCAACCTTTAAGAGATTCTATAATCGCTTGGCCTCTTTCAGTCCGCCGGCAATAACTGACTTCCTTTCCATTACGTAAGCACTCAACCTTCACTAGAGTTCCTCCACACCGATTCCTCCAATCGAAAGAGTACCCAAACTAGAATAGTTATAACACTGAAAATTTTCCGATACATAAACTGAGAAAAGATAAACCGGGAGACAAAATGCCAATCATGAAATAAAATTAAGCCAAAATGGAAGAGAGCGATCAATGAAGGAGTCGAGGGGTAAAGTGGAGTTTGAGAGAGTGTCTCGAAACATGAGAAAAATGATTAAGAATAAATCAGAAGAAAATTGATTCAGACCGGGTTTGAGCTAAGGGGAATCACAAAACCCTCCAAAATTTTAAGGGGTCGAAACAAATCCAAATGGAACGGTTATTGAGTTCATTCAATAGAAAATTGAATGTTATTTTTATTTTCTGAAAAACTGATCGAGTATTGGGTAAATTGGGCCAAAAAACTACTGAACAGGATGAGAAATTTGTCGAAAACCGATTCGTTATAGTGTCGAACCGGTCAGTTGGATCGCCGGGCATACGCACGTACTGCATACGCGGCCATGCACACGTATCTTCTCTTTTTCACCCATCAGCTTACCTGGATTCCCCTGCTTTTACCCAACAACTCGAATCCACCGTTTGGGGAAATTAATCAATTCCCAAGATCTCAGGCTATGAAATAAAAAAAGAAACCTAGGGCTAGATTGCCACAGAGATCTAGATCACCTTCATATAAAATGGGGCTGCTCCTTTACCGGAATGAGCTCAAAATTCTCTCCCAACCACAAGATGCTCCCTTTTTTGGTGACATGCATACCCGAGAGATTTTCTTTGCCGTCCGGCCACCCCCGACAATGTTCTTAGTATCCCTTTGAAGCTGAGGACCCAAACTTTCCATCGCCACCCCTCTCGACCCTCGACTCTTCCTCTGCCATCGTCGGCGAGATTGCACAATACCCGATCGTCAATGACTTGAAACAGAGCATCTGATTTTGGGGCTAATTTTGACGGTCATGACGACCCCCGCGAGCTGAGAAAAATTAGGTGAGTCCCTTGAGCCTTTAGCTTTCCATAGCCTCCGATTTTGCCCGATTTGAATCAGGTTTGAGGATGAATTAAATCATCCAAATTTTAAATTGTGGGTCCGAGTGCCGAGCTGACTAAAACATGGATTGCAGGGGTTATAAACCACCATTTTAAGGCATTTAAGTTGCTAGAGGTTTCCAACCCCACCTGCCTTGACGACTGACGTGCTATCTTTGGTAAGATCCCGACTTCGACCTAACTCCACTGCGTCTGCATGCAAGTTTATGATCAGGTCTTATTGGAGCACCTTCGATTGACCTTGGCCAAACCAGTCTTACGACCCCTAGAGAGAGGCCAAGGGGACCTCCCCACTTAGTTTGGTGATTTTTAGAGTTAGTTTAATTTTGGGTCAAATGTCGAGGACCAAAATGCAAATATTTGAAAGTTAAGGGACGTAATAAATTTAAATTTTTATGGGGTCTTCCTAAGTGGCAACATAAAGTTTTGGGTCTCATAGAAAATGGGAAGGTAGTGGTCCGAGGTTTCCTATTTTTGAATGAGCAGGGACCTATTTGCAAATAATACAAAGTTAGAGATCTAAATTGTCACAAGTTGACTCGGTCTGGTCGGAGTACTGTAATCAACCCGCCACCCTTCCTTGTACTAATTTAGTATTTCGATCAAATAGTACAAGGAAGGTAAATGCATCGAGGTATACCTGTTTTCTATAAAAAATTTTACAAAACAATTAAATAAAAGTTACATACTTATAGTATGTGAAACCTGTCATGTCCTGACCTAGTTAGATCAGATCTCGGTGAGCAACCCACCACTCTCTCGGTTTATTAAGGGTTTTCCCCTTCTTTAAACCATAATAAGTAAGGCGTCCTTTATACTTGCACCTTTCCTATAAAAAGATAAATCAAAACTGCATAAAATTTTAAACTTTTCATACTTGCCTTACATGTGTGTTAGTTGGTGATATTTGGATAAACTTTCCGGGGTTACCTAAAAGTGATATAAGGGATGGGTGAGTATAACGACTCAGTGAATGGGTTTTCAAAATTTAACTTTTAGGAAAAATGTTTGAATTGGAGTGTGCTAGACTACTTATTTTCTTTTAAAAATATTTCATTCTCAATTTTAGTATTTATAACTATTTCTTATTACCACGATGTGTAATTTAGGCATGTCAATGGGACCCGAGACTCGAGCTTTGGGTCCCTACCCAACCCGAGCAGACTCGAGTAGCCTCGGGTCTGCTGGGGTTCGGATCCCGCTGGTTTAATTCCTGCGGGCTTAGGTCCCACTGGCTGGACCCGAGCCTCGGGTCTAGAAAAGTGGACCCGAATGTGGGCCCACAATCATTTTAAATTTTTTCCTTTTTTAATGTTCATTTCATTAAATATACTAAAAAATATTAAAAATTTTTAATAAAAAAGTGATTTAAAAATTACTATCTTTTTCTATAACGTTGTTATATTATATTATTTTTTTCTTTTTTAAAACTTAATTAATTTTTTTCCTTTCTTATACCCTAATAGATTTATAAATATATTCTCGTTATATTATATTATTTTTTTCCTTTCTTATACACTAATAGATTTATAAATATATTATGTTATATTATATTATTTTTTTCGTTTCATATATTATAATAGATTTATAAATATATTCTCAACATGTTATATTAATTTTTTCCCTTTCTTATAACCTAATATATTATTTTTTTCTTTCTTATACCATAATAAATTTATAAATACTTATAAGAATTACACTATAAAAGTCATATTAAATTAAATTAATATCACACTATATTATTTGATACAAAATTATATTAATATCACACTATATTATTTGTCAATTAATTCTCTAACATTCACAGTTTTACTAATTGATCGTATTTTTTATTGATCGTTTCCTATTATTTACAAGTTAAAGTTAATGAAAAATTATACCAGTAAATTATTAGGTAAATTAAAGATAATAAATATTTAAAAAATTAAATTACCAAACAAATATTAGAAAGTTTATATATTACAATAATTTTGAATTTTTTATATTTGGTAAAAAATATATATTAAAAAAAAAGATAGACCCGAGGCTCGGGTTCAAGCGGGTCTCGAGTCTAGTAGACCCAAAATCGGGTTGGGTTTGGACCCACCAAGTGGACCTGAGCTCGGGTCGGGCATGGGTCCGCTAAAACCCGCCCTGACCCGAACTATTGATATTCCTAGTGTAATTACCCAACACATATAATCGCAGGCCATCCCGTCCACTGTACCCACTTGTGGGATCGAAGCGACTTTACTGACCACCTAGATAGAAGTACGTTCACTTCTACCCTGAGAATAAGTGGATGTTTGCGACATCCGACCCTTAATCTCGTAACAAAACTCTGTGTCTATATGAAGACAAAGACCTCATCCTGTCCCCACCCCGGTCTCATGCGCTTGAAGCTATATCGAGTTTCGCAAGACTTCTGGTATGACAAACTGCCCTTATACCTAACAGTTCGTCTAGAGCCCTAGGACGCATCACTTCCCCTCTTAGGCGTCTTGAAGGTCCCATAACATAGTGCATGCACAATTAATAGTTTTTCACATAATGCCATATAATCTGTGGTGCCACTGGTCCAATGGCCTCGACCCTCAACTCGACCTGTAGCTATTTGTCTTGACTAGTTCGAAGACCTGTCATGTCACACTGCCACTTGTCTATCGAGTATGTCAGTCCTGTCTCAGTACCATGGCCAAACAACTCATTTACTTATGTTTTCATGGCATATTAATCATTTTTGTTTACAAGCTCCTGCTCGTGTCAACTAGCCTAGGGTCCATTGTTCGATATTTTCAAAATTGGGCATATTAGCCCCCATGTTCCAAAATCGAGGCCTTTGGCCTATATGAGCTATTCGAGCTCCCGTCAAGAAAGTCTTCCAAAAATTTTAAGTAGTGACACATAGTCAGGGGAGATAATTTCCGACAAAATAAACTTTTCAACTATCCATCATACCAATCGGGCATGAGGATCTCCCTTATAACAGACAAGTAGGTTTTCCATTTACTTTCAAGAAGTTTCATCATACCAACTGGGTATGATCTACTTACAATCGATAAGTAGTTTTTCCGCGAGATTTCCACATCACTCTTCTCAGATGTGATGATTAAAATATAACTTAGCAGTGGATTTTCTTTTTTGAGGTGTTTATCATCCCAACCGGGTATGATATTAAATTTCCACTTACCCGATAGTGCAGTGAATATCCTCTTAGCCGACTTGTTGTCCTTACTCGAACTTGTCTTAGCTAGCGTTCTCGGTACTTCGTGTTCCTACACGATATGAACACTCATGTTTATTATCTTTTGGCCTAATAACACTCATTCATCCCAAATGAATAATAAAACTAAACTTTTCCTTTATTTGTAATTAGATCCCTAAAATTATTTTTCTTTAACTTTAAGTCCCTAATGCTGGTTTTTCCTCAAATTGAGTCCCAAAACTTTTAAAATTCACCTTGGGATCTCAATTTATTCAAATTCACAAAAAAGGGTTTAATTTCTCAAATTTCCAATTAGGTCCCTGACTTTTCCAAAATTACCATTTTGCCACTACTTTACAAAAATGGTAAGTTTTGCCCCAAAATTCTAAAAATTGCCCAATTGGTCCTCAAACATCTTTATCATGCCCAATTGGCCCTCAATTTTATGAAATTACACTTTAGTCCCTCGAATTTTCAAAATCCCCAAATTTTCCCCAATTTCAACCTTCTAACTCAGTCGAATTTGATTTCATCAAATTGACCGATCAAATGAGTTTAATAGTTAAAATTGAAGTTAGATTGGAGTTCATACACCTTCATACGATTTAATTGCACTTTGAATCGCCAATTTGATGTCGTAATGAGCTCAAATGGAGCTTTGCAAGAAAACTAGACTTAGAGAGAGAAAGCTTCGAAAGCTTACCGTTAGGGATGCGACGGTCCAAGCTTTCGATATGGGCAGATAGCTCTCGTCCTAAGGATACTATAGGATCAAGAATTGGGTCAATTGATTCCAAAATGAATGAGAATTTAGTTATCGAAGTTCTGTCAGCTGTGTCTCTAGCACTGATCAAAATTTATAGAGTAGAGCCAAATTGGCTTACCTTTATGCTCTAATTCAACTGTAGGAGGGCTGTGGAGGTGTTGGGAGGGCTTGGTTTGGCCTGAGGAGGGATCTAATTGGCCATTTTTAGCTCGGCCAAAATAGGGTAGCTTCGGTCCGCCGGAGATGCTTCACTGTTCTATCACGTCGACGTCTCTCCGATGACCCTAAGAGCAAATGGAGACTACCGTCGGGTAGCTGACTTCTCCCCGGTGCTAAAGAACCCGACCACGCCTCCTTTGGCTCAGAAAAGACCCTATATAGGAGCTCTAGTTCGATATTCACCGAAAATTGGAGTAGTTGAGAGAGAATGGAGTTTTTAGGTGTGTGGAGGATAAATGAGGAGGGGCTCTTTATATAGGAAGTTCAAGGACTTCTTGGCCATCCGATTGGTGCCTTAATGGCAGTCATTCATTGCCTGAAACTCATTGGCCAGAGACTTTTCAGCTTCGCTGGCGTTGTTTGATTTTCCGGCGAGTGAACAGTGCTGTCATCTAAAGGAAGAAGACGATACTGTTCCGAACCGGGTTCAAAGCTTTAACCAGCTAGTTCATGCCTGATTTGACTGAATTTTTCAAAATAAAAAATTTTTAAATTCATCTAAATTCATTTTCTATCTAATGGTAATCTCAAATTTGAATTTTTTAATCCAACTAGAAAAATGAATTTAACATTCGGTTCAATAGTGGTTCAAACTGGTTCAATTTGGTTCAAATCCGGTTCACCTGTACCAGTTTGGTTTTCATCTCCAATTCATCGTAAAGTCCTTTTTCATGACTTTTGTGACCCCTTAGGGGATCCATAAATTTCTCGGTTTGCCATTTCTCTATCGATTTTGGTTCATGAACTGACTCAGTTCATAAACCGGTTAATTCCAGCTCAAATATGGTTCTTCTGAACCGGTCTGATTTTTCTCTTCCAATTTGTCCTCAGGTTCTTTTCCAAGGTTTTATGAACCATTTGGGTCATTCAGGAGTTGTAAATTCCCCAAATTGCCCATTCTCTAATGATCAAATTTGTGAAATAGTTCAATTTTTCTCACTCGATTTGACCGGTTCTTTTCCCGATTTTCCTTAACTTAGAAGGGCAAGGTTTACAAAACCTGTCATCTCAAATCAAGGAAAACCAGGAAAGAATTGGTCAATTTAATGAGAAAACAGAACCACTTAAAGAAACGAGAATGATAAAGAGGGGTTAAAAGGGAAATTGGAAAATCCCAAGTGACCTAGAAGTCTTGAAAATCATGGGGAAGAACCATGAAGTAATTGGATGGGAAAACCGGATCAGTTCAGGGTGAACTGGACCTAAACCAAATTGAACTGGATTGAACTATGCATGAACCAATTTCTAAATTCATTATTATTGGAGGCTTAAAATGATCAAATTGGGAAAATGAGGCTACCATTGGATAAGAAATGAATTTAGACGAATTTAGAAAATTTTAGATTTGAGAAAATCGGTCGAATTGGGCATGAATTGGCTGATTTTCACCATTGAACCATGTAAACCCCACCATTTCAAGGTAAGAAAACTGAGGAAAGAATCGGTCAACCCAAGAGTGAGAACTAAATGGTTCACGAACCCCAACCATTATAGAAAGGGAAAATTGAGAAATTTACAAATCTTGAGTGACCCAAAGAGTAATAAAAGTCATGAAAAAGGACTTTGGGATGAATTGGAAGAGAAAACCAAACCAATTCAGGTGAACCGGACCTGAACTAGATTGAATCGGTTTGAACCACTATTGAATCAGTTTCTAAATTCATTTTTCTAGGTGGCTTATAAAATTAAAATTTGAGAATTTAAGCCACCATTGGATAGAGAATGGATTTAGATGAATTTAACTTTGAAAAACTTCGCCGAATCAGGCCTGAACAGGCCGATTTAAGAATTGAACCCGGTTCAGACTGGTTCGGTCCGGTTCAAAACAGTGTGGGCTTCTTCCTTCAAATGGCAGCATTGTTCACTCGCCAGAAAAGCGTGCAGCGCCGACGAAGTTGAAAAGTCTCAATTCATGCCATTTTTTTGCCATGAATGATTGCCATAAAGGTATCAATCAGTTGACCAAGGAGTCCCCGAGCTTCCTATATAAAGAGCTCCTCGTCACACCTAAAAACTCCCCTCTCCCAACTTCTTCATTTTCTAGTGAAGCTCGAACCAAAGCTTCGACATCGGGGTTTTTCTGAGCCAAAGAAGGTGAGGTCAGATTCCTTAGATTTGGGGAGAATTTAGCTACCCGACAATAGTCTCCATTTGCTCCGAGGATTGTCGGAGAAGCGCTAGCGTGATCGAACAGTGAAGTAGCTCCAATAGACCGAAGCTGCTCTATTTCGGCTGAGCTAAAAACAGCCAATTTAAGCCCTTCTTAGGCCAAACCAAGCTCTCCCAACACTTCCAAGACCTCATACGACTGAATTAGAGTAGAAAGGTAAGCTCTAATTGGTCGATTTTTTGAATTATTGGGGTCAAATTGCCATTTTTGTAAAGTATGGGCAAAATGGTAATTTTTGAAAAGTTGGGGATCAAATTGAAAATTTGGGAAACTTGAACCCCTTTTTTGTGGTTTTGAATAAATTGAGGCCCCAAAGGAAATTTTAGACGTTCTGGGACTCAATTTAGGGAAAAGTTTGCATTAGGGACCTAAAGTTAAGGAAAAAGAACTTTAGGGACCTAAATTTAAATAATTGAAAAGTTTAGACATTTTACTCATACATGAGGAATTAGGGCTATTATGTCAAATGTAAATAAACAAGGATGTCTAAATCGTGTAGGAGCACGAAGGACCGGAAACGCCAGTAAGGATAAGCTCACGTGGAGGCAAAAAACCGATCAAGAGGAATACACTGCACTTATCGGGTGAGTGGGATAATTTACACTTTATACCCAGTTGAGATGATGAGAATCTTTTATAAATTAGAAGCCACAGTGAGTGGAAAGTTTTAGATAATACCCGGTTGGGATGATGAGTACCTTGGAAATGAAAACCCACTACTATGTGAAATTTTAATATCACACCTAGTTGGGGTGATGTGAGAAACACGTGGAAAAACTACTTATCGGTTGTTAGTAGATCATACTCGGTTGGTATGATAAACTTCCTAGAATGAAGTGGAAAACCCGTTTACCGGTAGTAAGTAAAGATGTCATCACAACTGGTTGGTGTGATGGACAGGTAAAAAGTGATTTTTGTCACAAGTGTTGCCCTCTAACTGTGTGACTTTGCTTAAAACTTTTGGAGACCTTCTTGACGAGAGCCCGAATAGCACAGTTATGCAGAGGCCTCAGCTATGGAACTTGGGGGTTAAAATGTCCAATTTTGAAAATCTCGTACAGTGGGCCAAAGGCTAGTTGGCATGAGTAGGAGCTCGTAAACAAATATTATGATAAGCCATGAAAATTTTAATGAACGATGTGATTTGGACATGGTACCAAGATAGAACTAACATACTCGGTGGATTGGCGACATTGTGACATGACCAGGTCGACAAACCGGTCTAGACAAACAGTTGCAGGTCGGGTTGAGGGTCGGGGCTATTATACCAGTGGAAGCAAAGATTAATGGCTTATAAGGAAAACTTTGTTTGTGCATGCACTTGAGGTACGAGACCATCAAGATGCCCAAGAGGGGTAGTGATGCATCCTAGGGGCTATTGACGACATGGTGGAGATAAGGGTAGTTTGTCGTGCCAACAGTTAGGGAAGCTCGACGTAGCTTCATGTGCATGAGACTGGGGTGGGGTCGGGATGAGGTCTCCGTCCTCATATGGACACGAAGTATTTTGGGTTTGAGGGTAGGACGTCGAAGACGTTCACTGAGACTTCGGATAGAAGTTAGGGATTTCTATCAGGGTGGATGGTAAAGACGCTCTGATCCATAAGTGGGTGCAGTAGGCATAACTGCATCCCACAAATGTGTGTGTACCCTTCCTGATGAAGGGTGTGTGTTATTTGTAAAACACACCTAATATGGAAATGGAAAAGAGGTTTGAAAACCTTGGAAAGGATTTGAGAATCCTTAGAAAAGAATTGGTAATCCTTGAAAAAAAGGTTTTAAAAAATTAGAACTTGAAGAAAGAATGTTTTTAAAGGAAATAAGAAGTTTGGCACACTTCGATTAAAGTTATTTTTGTGAAAACTTGCACCCAATACCTATTCACTGAGTTGTCGAACTCACACCCACCCTTTACCCCTTTTCAGGAAACCAACGGAAACCAACCTTAAAGATTTTCCTATAGCTGAACCGTAAGTTAGGTGTGTAAAATTTATATTTAGTTTTGATTAATGTTATTACAAGAAAGATACAAGTGAAAATGACACCTTACTCCTTGTGGTTGAGAGAAAGGGAAAATCTTTTATAAACTGAGAGTGGTGGGTTGTTCATGGGGATCCGGCCAATTTGGGTTGGGGCGTGACAAACCCGGCCAGACCGAACTGGTACGGTTTAGAATAGTGTCTTCTTCTTTCTTGGGATGACAACACTGTTCATATGACAAAAAAAAATTTCCTTTTCTGGCGAAGAAATATTCTCTCCGATTTGGGTATTTTCTAAATTAGATAAGTTTGACCAATATGGAAACTAGTAGGGTAGAGGGTCCTTGAGCTCCGTATATAAAGAGCTCCTCTCCATTCATCCTTCACACACCTCAAATCCTCTCCACCTCCGAAGTGCTCCATTTTCCGACGAAGCTCAAACCAGAGCTCCGACTTGGGCACTTTTCTCGGTTTTGAAGGTAAGGTCGGGTTCTACAGACTCTGGAGAAGTCGGCTACCTGATAGGAACCTCCCTTCGACACAAGGATCACTAGAGAAGTGCCAACGTGATCGAACAGTGAAGCAGCTCTGTCGGACGAAAGCTGCTCTGTTTTGGCCGAGCTGAATTTGACAAATTCAGCCCTCCTATGACCAAACCAAGCCTCCCCAAAGTCCTCATGACCCTCACACGACCTCTACAAAGGTGAAAGGTAAGCCAATTTGGCTTACTCCATTGTTGCAAATCGGTGCTAGAGAGAGAAAGTGCCAAATTTCACTAACAAAATTCACCATCATATATGTCACACCCGACTCAGCTTGGTCGGGGTTCTGTGATCAACCCACCACCCTTCCTTATACTAATAGTCTGAGGAAGGTAAAGGCATTGGAGTACCAGTTTTCCATAAAAAAGTTTGCAAAACATAAAAGTTACCTGATGGTGATGCCATTGGCCTCTTCTCCAGCCTAGTCTCTTCGTGGCAAGGTGTTTTCTTGAAAAAGGTTAATGGGAGGGGGTGAGTTCAACAACTCAATGAGTGGAGAAAATCTTTTATGAAGGTCTAATTCAGCAATTTCAATTATTTGATATTTTAGTAGTTTTCTTCTTAGGTTTCTCAATTCACATCAACAACCGCCCTCCTATCATAGGAGTGATCACATATTCATAGAACGGTCATCGACCGTGCCACTTGTGGACCAGAGCACCTTTACCATCCACCCTGATAGAGGGATGCTACCTCTACCCAGAGTTTGTACGTACATCAATAGTCCGACCCCAAACTCAAGTTTCTCCACCATGTTCGCTCAATGGGATGAGACCATATTCCCCCTACTACCTCGGTCACTATTCACAGGAAGCTCCTCGACTTCGCGACCTATTGAATGTCAGAACCACCCTTATGCACCCTTGGTCATCCAACAGTACTTGGGTTCCATCACTACCTCTTGACAGGTGTCCTGATGGCCCGAATGTCATTGTACATGCACAATCAAAAGTCTTTTCAAATTATAACCTTTATCTTTGGCCCTCTAGCACAACGGTCTGTCAGCTTGGCTCTGACCCGCATGGTTTGGCCCAATAGTTTCGACGGCCTGGCTTCGGCAGAGTAGCGGTTCGGCCTAACAAGCTTAACTACTCAACTTGGCTCAATAGGTATCACTTAAATTATAACCTTTGTCTTTGGCCCTCTAGCACAATGGTCTATCGACCTGGCTTTGGTCCATGCATACTGGCCCAATGGTACAATAGCGGTTCGGCCCAACCAGCTTGACAACTCAGCTTGGCTTGATGGGTATCAAGCAAAGTTCCCATTGTCCTGGTCTTTTAGCATTATATATCACGTCTATTTTGGACGGGTCCATGCCCGTATCCACCAGCCTTGGGCCCACTGGTATCTCGAGCCTAAGCCCAGAATTAGCTCCCAAATATTTTAAGTAGAGTCACCTAGTAAGGGGATGCTAATTCCGAGAAAATAGTTTTCAAACCTGAAACGTCATTCCAACTGGAATTGATGTTATAATAGCTCCCACTCATTGGTAATAGTGACGTGGCTGTACAGGTGAGATCCTGACTCGTGGTGTGCCTCCATGCACCGATACGTGAACATTCAACTCCTGCATGGTTTGAATATCCTTATCAGGAGAATTGACATAAGGGATTCCCAAATTTCAGGTATTTATGCATAGGTGCCCATACTATGCCTTAATTGCATTTAGGTCCCTCAATGTTTATCACCTCATATTTGGGTCCCCAATTTTCATTAAATCTCCATTAAGTTCCTAAGACTTACAATTACCCTTCATGGGTCCCTAACCTTTCCAAATTTACCAATTGGTTCTCAATTTTCCCAAAATTACCAATTGGTACTTAATTTTCTAAAAATTGCAAATTGGTCCTTGAACTTTCAAAAATTGCCAATTGGCCCTCCAATTGATCCAATTGCTCAATTGGGTCCCAATTGGAAGTTAATTTCATGAAAATACCCCAATTTTCCTTAAATTCCAATTGGGCCCCCAATTTTCGAAAAATTCCCAAATTGCACAATTTCTCAAAAATTGCAATTTTCCCTAGATCATAATTTTGTTCAATTAATCCCCAAAGCATGGTTAATTGTCTCAATTGGTGTTCTGAATTGTAAACCCCACCCTTTGGAGTTAAGAAAAATTGGGAAAAGAATCAGTCAACCCGAGTGAGAAAACTAAACCGGTTCACGAACCCCAACCACTAGAGAACGGGCAAATCGAGAAATTTACAACTCCCAAGTGACCCAAAGAGTCATAAAAACCTTGAAATGGGACTTTAGGATAATTTGGGAAAGAAAAACAGACCGGTTCATGTGAACCGGATCCGAACCGGATTGAACTGGTTTGGACTAGTTTGAACCACTACTGAACCATATGCTAAATTAGTTTTTCTAAGTTGTTTAGAAAATTTAATTGGAGAATTGAGGCCACCATTGGATAGAGAATAAATTTAGATGAATTTAAAAATTTTTAATTTTGAAAAACTCGATCGAATTGGGCCAAACCGACCGGTTTAAGCGTTGAACCCGATTTGGACTAGTTTGGTCCGGTTCGGAACAGTGTCGTCTTCATCCTTCAGATGACTGCACTGTTCACTCACCGAAAAATCGAGCAACACTTGTGAAGATGAAAAGTCTCCGGCCAGTGAGTTTAAGGCAATGAATGACCACCATAAAGGCGCCAATTGAACAACCAAGAAGTCACCGAGCTTCCTATATAAAGAGCCCCTCCTCATTTATCCTCCTCACACCTGAAAATTCCACTCTCTCCCTACTGCTCCATTTTCTGGTGAAGCTCAAACCAGAGCTCCGACTTGGGCATTCTTCTAAGCTAAAGAAGGTGACATCGAGTTATTTAGATTCATGGAGAAGTTAGCTACATGATGGTAGTTTCCATTTGCTCTGATGATTGTCAGCGTGATAGAATAGTGAAGCAGCTCCGGCGGACCGAAGTTGCCCTATTTTAGCCGAGCTAAAAATGGCCAATTTGAGCCCTTCTCAGGCCAAACCAAGCAGCCCCCAACACTTCCACAACCCTCATATGACTGAATTAGAGCTGAAAGGTAAGCCAATTTGGCTCTCCTTTGTAATTTCCGATTATTGTTAGAGAGAAAGCTGGTGAAACTTCACTGACCAAATTCTCCCTCAATTTGGCATGAATTGATGCAATTCTTAATCCTAGGAGAAACCTCAGGATGAGAGCTATCTACCCAGATCAAAAGCTCGGACCGCCGCACCTTTGACAGTAAGCTTTCAAAGCTTTCTGTCTCTAAGTTCAATTTTTCCATAAAGTTCCGTTTGAAATCAATTCGGATCCAAATGACGTGATTCAAAGTTCCATTGAATCATGTGGAAATGTAGAAACTCAATTTTACCTTCAATTTTAACAATTAACCTCGATTAATCGGTCAATTTGGTGAAATCAAATTTGGCCAGGTTGAAAGGGGGAAATTAGGGAAAAAATGGGGAGTTAAAAAATTCGAGGGACTAAAGTGCAATTTTCCAAAATTGAGGGCCAATTGGGCATGGAAAAGATGTTGGAGGATCAATTGATCAATTTTTGGAATTTTTGAGGTGAAATTTACCATTTTGTAAAGTAGGGCCAAAAATGGTAATTTTGGCAAGGTTGGGGACCAAATTAGGAATTTGGGAAACTTGAACCCCTTTTCATGATTTTGAATAAATTGAGGTTCCAAAGTGAATTTTAGAAGTTTCAGGACTCAGTTTGGGAAAAAAAATTGGCATTAGGGATCTAAAGTTAAAGAAAAAGAACTTTAGGGAACTAATTGCAAATAATTGAAAACTTATTCGTTCGTGTTGAATGAAGGCTATTAGACCAAGGGATAATGAACAAGGATGTTTATATCGTGTAGGAACACGCAGTACTAGGAACACCATCCAAGACAAGCTTCCGTGAAGGCAAAAATCCTGTTAAGAGGAATTCACTAGATTCTCGGGTGAGTAGAATTTTTATATCATACCCGATTGGGATGATAAGCACCTCGAAAATGAAAACCCGCTACAATGTGGGATTTTATCATCACACCTAAATGGGGGTGATGTGAGAAAACACATGGAAAAACTATTTACCGATTGTAAGTAGATCATACCCGGTTAGTATGATGAACTTCTTGAAAGGAAGTAGAAAACCTGTTCTTCAATTATGAGCGGAGATGTCCTCGCACCCGATTGGTGTGATGGATGACTGAAAGATTATTTTTTTTTTTCAGAAGTACTCTCCCCTGACTATGTGCCACTGCTTAAACTTTTTGGAAAACCTTTTGGAACGTAGGGGCTAATATGCCTGATTTAGAAAATCTCGTACAATGGGCCCAATGGCAGTTGGCATGAGCAGGAGCTTATAAACAAACATGAGATTAAGCCATGAAAACTTTAATGAATGATTTGTTTGGTCATGGTACCAAGATAGGAGCGACATACTCAATGGGCTAGCGACAGTGTGACAAGACATGTCGACGGACCAATCGAGACAAACAGCTGTAGGTCGAGTTGAGGGCCGGGGACGTTGGACCAGTAAAGGTTAATAAGAAATAATGAAAATTTGAGATTTTTAAAGTGGAGAAAATCTAAAGGAAATTAAGGAGTCTAGCACACTCCAACTTGAAAATATCACTCTCGGTAGGGTAAAGGTTTTAAAAACCAGTATTTTAGGAAAGGATATTCTAAAGGAAAATAAGGAGTTTGGCACACTCCGATTAAAGTTGTTTTGTTTATGAAAACTCACTCCCAATCCCCGCCCACTAAGTTGTAGAACTCACCCCCTCATTTATATCCCTTTCAGGAAATCAAGGGAAAACCAATCTTAAAGACTTCCCTATATAGGAAATATAAAATCAGGTATGTCTATTTTTCAGTTTTGTATAATGTTATTCTAGGAAAGGTACAAGTTTAAAGGACGCCTTACTCCTCCTAGGTTTAAAAGAGGGGAAAACCCTTAGTAAATCGGGAAGAGTGGCAGGTTGCTCACGGGGATCCAACCAAACTGGGTCAGGGCATGACAACTAGAATGGTATCAGAGCCTATTTCCTCGAATACATTTTCAAGACTATATAATATAGTAACTAGGAGAAAGTTTTAAAATTTTCAGATGGCTCCCAAGAGAGGAACCAAGAAAACTAGGACTGATGTCGCCAATATTACCCAACAATGCCTAAGGTGTAGTAGAAAGTTATTGGAAATGAATCCACATAAGTGTACAAAAAAAAAGGGGGTTAAGAAGTAGAGACTAATGTTGCATGAGTTTTGGGGACAAAACTCCTAAAAAGGTGGGGGGTAATTGTAATATCGTACTTTTGGTAACCAGAAAAAAAAATTAGAACATAAAAACTAAATTGGTTAAGATGAACTTGGTCTCATTGGAATATTGAAGTTAAGCGTGATTGCGTGAGAGTAGTGCTAGGATGGGTGACCTCTCAGGAAGTATTGATTTTGCATTCTCTTAATAATTGTCAACTCATATTGTTTTAGTAACCCAAAATTAAATAACATACTAGCAATAATGTATATGATCCTATTAAAACTCTAAGATTAAGTGTGTTTGGGCGAGAAGTGTTAGGAAGGGTGACCTTGGGATGTATCCATTTTGCATTACCTCAATAGTTGTCAAACCATATTTTTTTAGTAACCCATAATTAAAAAACATACCAACACCAATGCACAAAGATTTGATTAGAACTCTAAAGTTAAGCATGCTTAGGCAAGAGAAGTGCTAGGATGGGTTGGAAAGTATTCATGCAGGGTTGCACCCTTTCAATAATTGACAAATCATATTTTTTTTAGTAATCCAAAATTAAAAACATACCAGTACAAATGCAGGATCCCTTTAGAACTTCGAAGTTAAGCGTACTTTGTGAGAGTAGTGTTAGGATGGATGACTTATTGGGAAGTATTCATGTTGAATCCCCTCAATAGTTGTCAAACCATATTTTTTTTAGTAACGCAAAATGTAATAACATACTAGCACTAATGCACCAGATCCTATCAAAACGGAAAGTTATTTTTTTAAAAACCCGAAATTTCGGTCAAAAGTAGTTTATGGAATTATATTATAAGTTTAAAATTCAATGGATATAATTGGAACAAATAAAATAAAAAGTGTAAATTATTAGGTGAAAATAATGAGATAAATATATAAAATTTTATTATTTATTTTTTAATCTTACCTATATTTATTTTATTTATAAATACCTATATTTATTTATTAAAATTAATACTAATAATTTAATACATATATTTAATTATTGGAATTAATACTTATAAATGCCCATCGATTTCCTAAGAATAATGACAAAATTAATACCGTAGTAATAAATACTCCCAATTTAATACGCAATTCTAATATAAAGAGCTTATTCCCATTTATTATCATCACACCTGAAAACTACTCTCTCTTTCTAATACTCCATTTCCCAGTGAAGCTCGAACCTAAGCTTCGACTTGAGCATTTTTCTTAATCTCAAAAAGAGTGGTTGGGCTCCTAGATTCCGAGGGAAGTTAGCTATCTAATAGCAACCTCCATTCGATCAAAGGATCGTCGTAGAAGCGCCGACATAATCAAATAGTGAAATAGCTTCAGTAGACCAAAGTTGCCCTGTTTCGGCCTAGCTAAAATTAGCTGAATTCAGCCCTCCTCTAGCCAAACCAAGCTCTCCCAACATCCCCACAACCCTCATACGACCTCAACGATGCTGAAAGGTCAATAGTAGGAATTATTGATCATAGAAGGTACTTTAGGAAAAAAGCTACCTTTCCTGATAGAAAGCTCGGACCGTCGCACCTCCGATGGGACATGTAAACCTCATCCTTTGATAATGAGAAAATCGAGAAAAGAACCGGCACTTCCAAATTTTAAAATCGAATTGGTCTACAAGTTCGATTATTAGGAAACGGTCAAATTTGAGAATTTTCCACTCCTATGTGACTCAAATGGTCCATAAACTTGGGAAAAGAACCTTGTGACAAAATGGTGAAGAAAAACTAGATCGGTTCAAGAGAACCAAGTCTGAACCGAATAGAACCGGTTTATGAACCAAGTTGATTCATGAATCAAAACCAATAAAAATGGGTCAACCAAGAAATTTATGGATCCCTTGTGATCCAAAGAGATTTATCAACCTTGGGAAGGATAGAACAAAGTGGGAAAGAAAAAGCAGATCGGTTCGGGTAAACCGGACCCGAACCGGATTGAACTGGTTCAAGGACCGAGTCAATTTATGAACCACAATTGATAAATAGATGGTAAACTAGAAATTTTATGGACCCTAAGCGACCAAAGGAGTCACAAAAGTCATGGAAATGGACTTGTGAAGGAATTGGGGATGAAAACTAAACCGGTTCAGGTGAACCAGATCTGAACTAGTTTGGAACGGTTTGAACCACTATTGAACTGAATTCTAAATTCATTTTTCTCTGTAGCTTAAATAATTCAAATGTGAGATTTGAGGCCACCATTGGATAGAAAATGAATTTAGATAAATATAGAAATTTTTAGATTTGAACTGAGGGGTGAACCGGCCTGTTTAAGCTTCGAACCCGGTTTGGACCGGTCCGGTTCGGAATAGTGTCATCTTCTTCCTTTAGATAACAGCACTTTTCACTTGCCAGAAAATCGAAGCAGCACCGACGGAGAAGAAACGTTTCCATTCGATATGTTTCAGGCCATCAATGTCTGTTATAAAAGTGCCAAACGGACGACCAATGAGTCCCCAGCCTCCCTATAGAAAGAGCCCCTCTCCATTCATCCTCTCTACACTTGAAAAGCTCACTCCCTCTCAGTTGCTTAGTTTTCTAGTGAAGCTCAAGCCAGAGCTTTGATATAGGGTCATTTCTGAGCCAAAGAAGGCGAGGTTGGGTTCATTAGAACCGATGAGAAGTCCGCTACATGGTGGTGACATCCATTCATTCCGAGAGTCACCAGAGAAGCGCTGTCGTTATCGAACAGTGAAGCAGCTCTGGCGGACTAAAGCTGCCCTATTCCAGCCGAGTTGAAATCGACCAATTTGAGCCCTCCTCAGGTGAAACCAAGCCCTCCCAACACTTCCTCAACCCTCCCACGGCTGAATTAGGATGGAAAGGTAAGCCAATTCGGCTCCCCTCTACAATTTTCGATCGGTGTTAGAGAGAGAGTCCGTCGAATTTCAATGACGAAATAATAATCCAATTCAACATTAATTGATGTCATTCTTGATCCTAGAAGAACTGTCACGCCCCGACCCGGTTTGGTCGGATCCCCATGATCAACCCACCACTCTCCCGGTTTATTAAAGGATTTCCCCTTATTGTAAACCGTAAAGAGTAAGGCGTCCTTTAACCTGCACATTTTCCTGGAATAGCATAATCAAAACTGTATTAAATTTAAAACTTTACATACATGTCTTACATGCATCTTAGTTGATGGTCTTTAAGGGGAGGCTTTCTGATTTTTCCTGAAAGGGATATAAGGGAGGGGGTGAGTACGACTACTCAGTGAATGGGTTTTTAAAAGTTTTTGACTTTTAAGAAAAACATTTATATGGAGTGTGTCGGACTCCTCTGTTTTCAAAAATCACTTCATTTAAAAATTCAGGTTTTTCCACCATTTCTTATTTACCACAGTGTGTCATCACCCAACACACATCCTTCAACATGAAGGTTACACACATTCGCAAGTCAGTATCACTACTGAACCCGCTAGTGGCTTCGGAGTGACTTTTCCTGCCACCCAGATAGAAGTACGACCACTTCTACCCTGGGAATAAGTGGATGTACGTGACATCCAACCCACAATCCCGAAATCACTTCTTCGTGCCCGTATGAGGACAGAGGCCTCATCTTGTCCCCACCCCGGTCTCATGCGCTTGGTGCTACTCTAGATTTCGCACAGACACCTAGAACAATGAACTGCTCTTATAGCCACCAGGTCGTCTAGTGCCCTTAGGACTCATCACTACCCCTCATGGGCGTCTTGATGATCTCGTACTCACAGTGCATGCACAAACAATGTTTTCTTATATTGCCATGTAATCTGTGGTGCCACTGGTCCAACGGCCCTGACTTTCAACTCAACCCGCAATTATTTGTCTTGACTAGTCCGTCGACCTGTCATGTCGCACTACCGCTAGTTGACTGAGCATGTCGGTCCTATCTTGGTGCCATGGCCAAACAGTTGACTTATTAAGTTTTATGACACATATATCATGTTCGTTTACGAGCTCCTGCTCGTGCCAACTGGCCTTAGGCCCACTATACGAGATTTTTAAAAAACTGCGCATTCTAGCCCTCAAGTTCCAAGATTGAGGCCCCCTGCCTATAAGAGCTATTTGAGCTCCCGTTAATAAGGTCTCCCAAATAGTTTAAGCATTGGCACACAGTTAGAGGAGAACACTTCCGACAAAATAGGTTTTCACTGTCCATTATACCAACCAGTATAAGGACATCTCCGTTCATAACCGATGAACGAGTTTTCAACTTCCTTCGAGGAAGTCTCATCATACCAACGAGGTATGATCTACTTACAACTAGTAAGTAGTTTTTGCGCATAATTTTCACATCACTTTCTCTAAGTGGTGATGATTAAAATACCACTAAACAGTGGGTTTTTATACCGAGGTACTTATCATCCCCTAACGGGTATGATGTTAGTAAACCCACTCACAACCGGTAAGTGGTTTTTAAATTATAAGGTGTGCTTATCATCCCAATCAGGTATGATGTTTGTAAACCCACTCACCCATTAACGTAGTGAATTCCACTTGACTGGTTCTTTGTATTCACGCGAACTCGTCCATGCTGGCGTTCCCGGTATTTCGCGTTCCTACACGATATGAACATCCTTGTTCATTATTACTCGGCATAACAGCCTTCATTCATTTCCAATGAATGAGAAAATCCAAACTTTTAGTTATTTGCAATTAGGTCCCTAAAGTTATTTCTCTTTAACTTTAAGTCTCAAATGTCGGTTTTTCCTCAAATTGAGTCCCGTAACCTTTAAAATTTATATTGGGACCTCAATTTATTCAATTTCACCAAAAAGGGGTTTAATATCCCAAATTTCTAATTTGGTCCCCCAATTTTTCCAAAAGTACCATTTTGCCATTCCTTTACAAAAATGGTTAGTTTTCCCCAAAAATTCTAAAATTCCTCAATTGGTCCTCCAACATTATTTTCATGCCCAATTGACCCTCAATTTCATAAAATTACATTTTGGCCCGTTGAATTTCGAAAATCCCCAATTTCAACTGTTCAACACTACCGAATTTGATTTCATAAAATTGACCGATAAAAAACTTCTAATTGTTGAAATTGAGTTCCTGCATGTTCATACGATTCTAAGAAACTTTGAATCGCATATTTTAACGCCGAAACTAGCACAAACGGAGCTTCACTAAAAAAACAAACTATAGAGAGAGAAAGCTTCGATTTCTCACCGACGAGGGCACGACGGTTCGAGCTTTCAATCTAGGCGGATAACTCTCATCTTGAGGTTCATCCTAGAATCAAGAATTGCATCAATTGATGCCGAATTGAGTTAGAATTTCATTATTGAAATTTTGTCGGTTCTCCCTCCAACTCCGATTGGAAATTATAGAGGGGAGCCGAATTGGCTTACCTTTCGGTCATAATTCGGCCGTGGGAGGGCTGAGAGAGTGTTGAGAAGGCTTGGTTTGGCTTGAGGAGGGCTCAAAATGGCTAATTTCAACTCGGCCAAAAAAGGGCAACTTCGGTCCATCGAAGTTGCTTCACTGTTTTATCATGTCGGCGCTTCTCTAGTGATTCTTGGATTGACTGGAGTTTGCAATCAAATAGCTGACTTCTCCCCGGTTCTAAAGAGCCCGACCTGTCCTTTCGAGGTTAAGAAAAATGTTGAAGTCGAAGCTCTGGTTTAAGGTTCATCAGGAAATGGAGCAGTAGAGAGAGAGAGAGAGAGAGAGAAGTGTTCGGTGTGAGGAGAATGAATGGGAATGACCTCTTTATATAGGTGTAAAACACGTGTATTAAATGGGAGAGATTTATTACTAGTATTAATATTGCCATAAATTATTGGTATTAATTCCAATAATTTAATTTTGTTATTAAATTCTTTGTATTAATTTCAATAATTTAATTTAGGTATTAAATTATTGGTATTAACTAAAATAATTAAATATATATTAATTTAAGGCCATTTATGATAAGGCATACAACTTATAAAAAATTTTAACCGAAATTTCAGGTTACGAAAAATCATACTTCTCAAGAGGTCACCCATCCTCACACTACTCTCAAGCAATCACACTTAACTTCAAAGTTATTATGGGATCTTGTTCACCTGAACCAATTTGGTTTTTGTCTTTTAATTTTTCTTAAATATCTTTTTTCAAGGTTTAATAAACCCTTTGGATCACCCGGAACTTGTAAATTTCCATATTACTTGTTCCTAAATGTAAACCGGCTCGGTTTTCTTAGGTTTGACTGATTATTTTCCAGGTTTTTCCTTTACTCAAAAGTGCGAGGTTTACAAGAACTACTTGCCCAGATAGAAAGCTTGGACCACTGTGCCCTCACCGGTAAGTAATTGAAGCTTTCTCTCTCTAGAGTTCATTTTCCGGTGAAGCTCCGTTTGAACTCGTTCCGACGTTAAAACTTGTGATTCAAATTGCTAAAGAATCATATGAACATGTATAAACTCGATTTCAACTTCAATTTAAACAATTGGAAACGTTTGGTAGGTCAATTTGATGAAGGACCGAAATGCAATTTCCTAAAATTGCGGGTCAATTGGGCATGATAAAAATGTTAAAGGGCCAATTGAGGAATTTAAATTTTTTGGGGTAAAATTTACCATTTTTGTAAAGGAATAGCAAAATGGTAATTTTGGAAAAGTTAGGGGACCAAATTGGAAATTTGGAAATTTAAACCCCTTTTTGTGAAATTGGATAAATTGAGGTACCAAGTGGAATTTTAAAAGTTTTGGGATTCAATTTGAGGAAAAACTTGAATTAGGGACTTAAAGTTAAAGAAAAATAACTTTAGGGACCCAATTACAAATAAATAAAAGTTTAGTTTTTCTCATTCATTTAGAATAAATGAAGGCTATTAGGACGAGAGATAATGAACTAAGATGTTCATATCGTGTAGGAACATGAAACACTGGTAACGCCAGCAAGGAAAAGCTCGGGTGAAATCAAGGAACCAGTCTAGTGGTATTCACGGACTTAACGGGAGAGTGGAATTTTATATCATACGTAGTTGGGGATGATAAGTACCTCAAAATAAAAACCCACTATCAAGTGGTATTTTAAACATCACAACTTAAAGGAGTGATGTGAAAATCATGCGGAAAAACTACTTACTGGTTGTAAGTAGATCATACCCGGTTGGTATGATGAAACTTCCTCGAGGGAAGTTGAAAACCCGTTCATCGGTTATGAGTGGAGATGTCCTTATACCCGGTCGGTATAATGGACAATTGAAAATATAATTTTGTCGGAAGTGCTCTCCCCTGACTGTGTGTCAATGCTTAAACTATTTGGGAGACCTTCTTGACGGGAGCCCAAATAGCTCTTATAGGTCGAGGGGCCTCGGTTTTGGAAATTGAGGGCTATTATGCCCGGTTTTGAAAATCTCGAACAAGTAGGCCATATGCCAATGGGCACGAGCAGGAGCTCGTATACAAATATGAGATATGTGTTGTAAATCTTTAATAAATGAATTGTTTGGCCATGGTACCATAACAGGACTGACATATTCAGTCAACTAGCGATAGTGCGACATGATAGGTCTCCGGACCAGTTAAGACAAACAACTGCAGGTTGAGTTGAGAGTCGGGGCCGTTGGACCAGTGGCACCACGGATTATATGGCATGATAAGAAAATACCATTTGTGCATGAACTATGATTACAGGATCATCAAGATGCCCATGAGGGGTAGTGATGCATCCTAAGGGTCATGGACGACCCGATGAGTATAAGGGTAGATCATTGTACTAGGTGACCATGCGAAATTTGGAGTAGCACTAAGCGCATGAGACCGGGGTGGGGACAGGATGAGGTCTATGTCCTCGTACGGACACGAAGAATTGATTTCAGGATTGAGGGTCGGATGTCGCGTACATCCACTCATTCTCAGGGTAGAAGTGGACATGTTTCTATCTAGGTGGCCGGCAAAGTCGCTCTGAAGACACAAGTGAGTTCAATGGATATGCTGGCCTGTGAATGTGTGTTAACCTTCATGATGAAGGTTGTGTGTTGGGTGATGAGACACCGTGATTAAATAAGAAAATGGTGGTAAAACCCGAGATTTTAAATGAAATGATTTTTGAAAGAAAGGAGTCTAGCACACTCCAATACAACTCTTTTCCTCAAAGATATTTTCTTAAAAAAAAACCCATTCACTGAGTAGTCATACTCCTCCCCTCCTTTCTATCCCTTTTTCAGGAAAAGGAAAAGTGACTAAGAATAATACCGAGCCTTACCTTCTGTCAGGTATTCTTATATTTCCTTAAGCTTGCATTTTATTGGATATATGTCTTCTAGGGAACAAATTCGAAATTACGCCTGGCTCATCTCGAGTTAAAGTTGGAGGAAACTCCTCTTGAACCAAGAGAGTGGCGGGTTGTTCATGAGGATCCAACAAAACCGGGTTGGGGTGTGACAACTAGAGTGGTATCAGAGCCAAGTTCCCTTGAAACATTATTAATATTATGCCCTGATATTAACCTAACTCTAAACTATTATGTAGGAAGGAAAGTCCCTAGGAAATTCACGAAGAAATCCAGTCCTTCCCCTATAATTGTGAAAAAGACATCTAACCCAAGGGAGGAAGTTGTTCAAAGGTTTCTAAAGGGCGAGAAGATGGTACCCAAGGACATGGTAGAAGACTATCGAAAATTAGTTGGAGCCTTATTAGAACCAGAAACTATCATATACCCTCCTCCCAGACAAGAAGAACCCCAACACCTCCTAGAAGTCCAAACCATCCTCCTCCAATACCATAACAACCAAAGAATCCCACCAAGAAGGAGGCCTGGGATAACTTTTGGGATGCATATACCACCTTCATGAAGGTCCACCAAGTACCTCCACCCACTCAACCTAACTTCAACCCATCTCAATGGGTGAAGTGGACTTATGAGTGTAAAGAGGAAATACTAAGGCAATTCGGATTGGAGGCCATACATGGAATTCGCCCTATTAAGGAGCAAAAAAAGACCCCAATCTGTTCCTCAGAGCCTTCTAATCAAGAGTCCCATAATCGTTCTACGGTTAACTCTAGCTATGTGACCCCAAGGGATTAGGGGGTAAAGAATTCCTGTAATAAGCCAAATTTTGGAAAGAAGATATTTCCTAAATAAATGAAAGTGAAGTTTATTAAAACTCCTAAGTTGCCTTGAGAAAAATTATGTGTAAGATGATAAAAGTTTAAATAAAAATGGAACCCCTTAAGGAAGAATGGGTTATGGATAGTTAAACTCAACCCTTAAGACTTACCTTAGAAAACATGATCTGATGGAAATCCTAAGAAAAGGAAAAGAGTTGGAGGAGCAATCATCCAAGAGTACGTGGCTTTTGAGAGACGAGAAGTTATGAGAATTGAAGATACAAGAAGAAGTATAACAACCCAAAAGAAGCCACAAGAATAGTAGCATATCGATAAGGAAAAGAAATTAAGTATAGAGTCTACCTCGGAAAGATGGAGAGAAAGTACAACAACAGAAAGTCCCAGGTGTAACAAACTAAAGAACTAAGATAAAAATTCCTTAGAAATTGTGAAGGATAAAGGAAATGTGGAAAGTAAAGTATGAGTCAAAGAAGGAAGAAAAATGAGAAGTAGATGAATCATACTAGGTCCTTAAGTTTAGGAGAAATTTTCCAAGGGATAGGGCGATCAAATACCAGAAAATACAAGTGGTTAGGTGAAAGTATGGGGAGGTTGGGCATGATCTGCTACAAGAGGGCCTGGAAAACTCAAAATAGGAACTACAAAAGAATCCTATATAAGGAAATAACTTATTGGACCAAATTATTTGGAGGAGTAAATGCAGTCTAACTAGAGATGGGGAATAGTGGAAGAATACTCCCCAACCAAGGCAAAAAGAGAAATACTGGGGATATAAGGGTACGAAAGGTTTGGACATGATGAGGAGGAGAGACCCACCTCAAAGAAATAGGCGAACACTAAAGCGAGTGGAAATGAGGCAGTATCAATAGAAGGTACTCCTAGATCCAAAGAATAAGAATAAGTTGGTGAAAATATCAGCAAAATATACTCAAGAAATTTAAGGATTTCAATAGTAGATCTAGAAGAAAATATAGAGGGAAAAGAGAATGAAAAGCCCATCAAAGAAAGAAATCTTAGAAAGACATTGGCGTACTAAGGAAAGAAAGTTAAATAAATGGAATAAGCAATAGGATAATTCCTCAAGAACTGAATAATGGGAGGAAAGAATCAAGTAACAAGGAGGAAGAAATTTCCCGACTCATGACTGAGAAATTGCTGCAATAGTGTTGCCCTAAAGATATGGTGACCCTACCTTTACGGAGTTAAGTGCAGGATATACACAGATCAAAAGAGCATTAAGTACTTCCTAACTTAGAAGTAGTTAAATATCAGTCAGAGGAGATGGCTAGAATTGGTAAAGGATTATGATCTTGTAATAGAAAATCACCCCGGAAAGGCAAATATGGTAGCAGATGCCTTAAGTTGCAAGTATCAAATTGAGACGATACAAGTAAAGACAAGTTACCTACCCTTGTTACAACATTTGGGAAGGATGGAGGTAGATCTAGGGGTGGACAAGTAGGAAATGCCCGGTTGCTAATGTGGCAGTAAGACCTAGTTTAACCGAGCATAATAAGGCTCAACAAAGGACTAATAAAGAACTTCAATCTTATTTGGACCTAGTAAATAGAGAAAGGAAACCAAACTATGATGTGTGAGGTGACGGAGTACTAACCTATAAGGGTATGTATGTGTGCCTCAACATAAGGAGTTGAAAAGATTAAGTCTAGAAAAGGCACATGATTTGGTATATGCTATGCATCCGGGCAGTACTAAGAGGTATCGCACCCTCAAACAAGGATATCGGTGGAAGGGCATGAAGAGGGACATTGCGGAATGTGTACATCGATGTTTGTCCCGTCAACAGATAAAAGCAGAGCATCAAAAACCATTACCAATTATGGAGTGGAAATGGGAGCACATCACCGTGGACTTCGTCATGAGCTTATTGGTGACCTGAAAAGGTCAAGATGCAATTTGGGTAGTTGTGGATAGCTTGACCAAATCAGCACATTTCCTTCCTATAAAGGTGATAGACACAGTAGAACAACTGGTCATTCTATACATGAAGGAAATCATGAGACTCCATGGTGTCCCGGTGAGTATAGTGGTGGATAGATATATGAGATCTACTTCCAAGTTCTTGCCAAGTCTACAAAACGCTCTAGGGACCAAGCTTCATGTGAGCATGACATTCCACCCTCAGACAGATGGTCAGTCTGAGCGGGCCATCCAAACCTTGGAAGAAATGCTAAGAGCGTGCGAGATCACCAGGAAAAAAAGCTGGGAGGAATACTTGTGCCTGATGAAAATTGCTTACAATAATAGTTATCAGGCCAATGTTCAGATGGCTCCCTATGAAGCCCTTTATGGACGACCTTGCCACACCTCCCTACTTTGGGAAGAAGTGGGGGAAATCAAGTTAAAAAGGATAGAAATAATTGAGGATGCCACAAAGAAGATAAAATTAATAAAGAATCGTCTTAAGACCGCCTAGGACAGGCAAAAGAATTACGCGGATAATCGAAGTCTAGGGTTTTAAAGTGGGAGATTAAGTATTCCTCAAGGTATCTCCATGGAGAGGAATACTAAGGTTCATCAAAGAGGAAAGCTGAAACCAAGATATATCGGTCCATATCCCATCATTTAAAGGATAGGACAGGTAGCTTATAAATTGGAACTACTTCCTAATTTACAAAGAATACATGAGGTATTCCACAAATCCATGCTTCGGAAATATCACCCTGACCCTAGTCACATACTAGACCGACATGGAACTAGAAGAGAACTTGACCTATCAGACAGAACCGATACGAATCATCGAACGGAGAGATAAGAATTTAAGGAAAAAGAAAAAAAATCCCTATGGTCAAGGTTTTATGGCAGAATGGACCTATGCAGGAGGAGACATGGGAAGCCGAGTGTATGTTGAGGGATAGTTACCCTCAATTATTTAATGTGTAACTGTTTTGGGGACAAAACTCCTAAAAGGTGGTGAGAGTTGTAAACCTCGTCCTTTGATAATGAGAAAATCGGGAAAAGAACTGGTCACTTCCAAATTTTAAAATTGAATTGGTCTACAAGTTCGATTATTAGGAAATGGGCAAACTTGAGAATTTTTAACTCTTATGTGACTCAAATGGTCCATAAACTTGGGAAAAGAACCATAGGACGAAATGGTGAAGAAAAACTGGATCGGTTCAAGAGAACTAGGTCCGAACCGATTTATGAACCGAGTTGATTCGTGAACCGGAATTGATAGAGAATGGGTCAACCAAGAAATTTATGGAACCCTTGTGATCCAAAGAGATTTATAAACCTTGGGAAGGAACATTAGAACAAAGTGGGAGAGAAAAACCAGATCAGTTCGGGTGAACCTGACCCAAACCGGATTGAACCGGTTTAAGGACCGAGTCGGTTTATGAACTGAAATCGATAAAGAGAAGGTAAATCGGAAATTTTATGGACCCTAAGTAACCTATTGAGACACAAAAGTCATGGAAATGGACTTGTGAAGGAATTGGGGATGAAAATCAAACTAGTTCAGGTGAACCGGATCCGAACCGGTTTGGACTAGTTTGAACCACTATTGAACTAGATTCTAAATTCATTTTTTTAGGTGGCTTAAATAAGTCAAATTTGAAATTTTAGGCCACCATTAGATAGAAAATGAATTTAGATAAATTTTGAAATTTTTAGATTTGAAAAACTCTATCGAATGAGCGATGAACCGACCAGTTTAAGCTTCGAACCCGGTTCAGACCGGTCCGGACCGGTTCGGAACAGTGTCGTCTTCTTCCTTGAGATGACAGCACTATTCACTCACCGAAAAATTGAAGTAGCGCCGGCGAAGAAGAAACGTTTTTGTTCGATATGTTTTAGGCCATCAATGTCTATCATAATGCTGCCAAACGGACGACCAACGAGTCCCTGAGCTCCCAATTTAAAGAGCCCCTCTCCATTCATCCTCTCTACACCTGAAATCTCACTCCCTCTCAATTGCTCAATTTTTCGGCAAAGCTCAAACCAGAACTCCAATATAGGGTCATTTCTAAGTCAAAGAAGGTGAGGTCGGGTTCATTAGAACTAGGGAGAAATCAGCTACAAGGTGGTGACATCCGTTCATTCTAAGAGTCGTCGGAGAAGCGCCGGCGTGATCAAACAGTGAAGCTGCCCTATTTCAGCCAAGTTGAAATCGGCCAATTTGTGCCCTCCTCAGGTAAACCATGCCCTCCCAACACTTCCTCAACCTTCCCACGACTGATTTAGGATGGAAAGGTAAGCCAATTCAGCTCTCCTCTACAATTTCTGATCGGTGTTAAAGAGAGAGTCGGCGAATTTCAATGATGAAATACTAATCCAATTCGACATTAATTGATGTCATTCTTGATCCTAGGAAGAACCTCAGGAGGAGAACTACCTACCTTGATAGAAAGCTCGGACCGTCGTGCCCTCACCAGTGAGTAAACGAAGCTTTCTCTCTCTAGAGTTCATTTCCGGCGAAGCTCCGTTTGAGCTCTTTCTGGCATTAAAACTTAAGATTCAAATTGCTAAAGAATCATATGAACATGTAGAAACTCGATTTCAACATCAATTTCAACAATTAGAAATGTTTGATAGGTCAATTTGATGAAATCAAATTCGGCTGTGTTAAGAAGTTGGAATTGGGGGAAAATGGGGATTTTCGAAAATTCAAAGGATCGAAATGCAATTTCCTAAAATTGAGGGTCAATTGGGCATGATAAAACCGTTAGAGGGCCAATTGAGCAATTTTAAAATTTTTGGGGTAAAATTTACCATTTTTGTAAATGAAGGACAAAATGGTAATTTTGGAAAAGTTGGGGGACCAAATTGGAAATTTGGAAATTTAAACCCCTTTTTGTGAAATTGAATAAATTGAAGTCCCAAGTAGAATTTTAAAAGTTTTGGGATTCAATTTGAGGAAAAACCGGCATTAGGCACTTAAAGTTAAAGAAAAATAAGTTTAGGGACCTAATTGTAAATAAATAAAAGTATGGTTTTTCTCATTTATTTGGAATGAATGAAAGCTATTAGGCCAAGAGATAATGAACCGAGATATTCATATCATGTAGGAACACGAAGCTCCGGGAAAGCCAGCAAGGACAAGCTCGCATGAAATCAAGTGTCACGCCCCGACTCGATTTGGTCGGATCCCCGTGAACAACCCGCCACTCTCCTAGTTTATTAAAGGGTTTCCCCTCATTATAATCCGTAAAGAGTAACGCGTCCTTTAAACCTGTACCATTTCCTGGAATAGCACAATCAAAACTGCATGAAATTTTAAACTTTACATACCTGTCTTATAGGTATCTTAGTTGATGGTCTTTCAAGGTAGACTTTTCGGGATTTCCTGAAAGGGATATAAGGGAGGGGGTGAGTACGACTACTTAGTGAATGGGTTTTCAAAGGTCTACTTTTAACTTTTAAGAAAAACATTTATATGGAGTGTGTCAGACTCCTTTCTTTTCAAAAAAAATCCCTTCATTTAAAAATTTGGGTTTTTCCATTATTTCTTAGTTACCGGAATGTCATCACCCAACACACATACTTCATCATGAAGGTTACACACATTCGCAAGTCAGTATCACTACTAAACCCACTAGTGGCTTCGGAGTGACTTTTCCTGCCACCTGGATAGAAGCATGACCACTTCTACCCTAGGAATGAGTGGATGTATGCGACATCCGACCCATAATCATGAAATCACTTCTTCGTGTCCGTATGAGGACAGAGACCTCATCCTGTCCCCACCCTGGTCTCATGTGCTTGGTGCTACTCTAGATTTCACACAGATAGCTGGAACGAGAACTACCCTTATAGCCACCAGGTCATCCAGTGCCCTTAGGACGCATCACTACCCCTCATGGGCGTCTTGATGATCCCGTACTTATAGTGCATGCACAAACAATGTTTTCTTATATTTCCATGTAATCTGTGGTGCCACTGGTCCAATATCCCCGACTCTCAACCCAAGCCGCAGTTGTTTGTCTTAACTAGTCCGTTGACCTGTCATGTCGCACTGCCGCTAGTTGACTGAGCATGTCGGTCCTATCTTAGTACCATGGCCAAAAAATTCACTTATTAAGTTTTATGGCACATATATCATGTTCGTTTATGAGCTCCTACTCGTGCCAACTGGCCTTGGGCCCACTGTACGAGATTTTCAAAATCGGACATTTAGCCCCCAAGTTCCAACACCGAGGGCCCCGGCCTATTAGAGCTATACGAGCTCCTGTTGACAAGGTCTCCCAAATTGTTTAAGCATTGGCACACAGTCAGGGGAGAACACTTTCAACAAAATAGGTTTTCACTATCCATTATACCAACCGGTATAAGGACATCTCCGTTCATAACCGATGAACAGGTTTTCAACTTCCTTCGAGGAAGTCTTATTATACCAACTGGGTATGTTCTACTTACAACCGGTAAGTAGTTTTTTTCGCATAATTTTCACATCACTTTCTCTAAGTGGTGATGATTAAAACACCACTAAACAGTGGGTTTTTATACCGAGGTACTTATCATCCCTTACCAGGTATGATATAAAATTTCCACTCACAACCGGTAAGTGGTTTTTATCTTTAATTTGTGCTCATCATCCCAACCGGGTATGATGTTAGTAAACCAACTCACCCGTTAATGCCGTGAATTCCACTAGACTGGTTCTTTGTATTCACGCGAGCTTGTCCTTGCTGGCGTTCCCGGTATTTCATGTTCCTACATGATATGAACATCTTGGTTCATTATCCTTCAGCCTAATCGCCTTCATTCATTCCAAATGAATGAGAAAGTCAAACTTTCATTTATTTGCAATTAGGTCCCTAAAGTTATTTCTCTTTAACTTTAAGTCCCAAATGCCAGTTTTTCCTCAAATTGAGTCCTAAAACTTCTAAAATTTATCATAGGACCTCAATTTATTCCATTTCACAAAAAGGGGTTTAATTTCCCAAATTTCCAATTTGGTCCGCCCAACTTTTCCAAAATTACCATTTTGCCCTTCCTTTACAAAAATGGTAAAATTTGCCCCAAAAATTTCAAAATTCTTCAATTGGTCCTCCAACAATATTTTCATGCCCAATTGACCCTCAATTTCATAAAATTTCATTTTGGTCCTTTCAATTTCGAAAATCCCCAATTTTCCCCCAATTCCAACTTCTTAACACAGTCGAATTTGATTTAATCAAATTAACCCATCAAATGTTTCCAATTGTTGAAATTGAAGTTGAAATGGAGTTTCTACATGTTCATACGATTCTTCAAAAATGTGAATCTCAAGTTTTAATGTCGGGACGAGCTCAAACGGAGCTTCGCCGAAAAATGAACTATAGAGAGAGAAAGCTTCGATTACTCACCGGTGAAGGCACGACGGTTCAACCTTTCGATCTGTACAGATAGCTCTTATCCTGAGGTTTATCTTAGAATCAAGAATTGCATCAATTGATGCAGAATTGGATTAGAATTTTGTCATTGAAATTTGATCGACTCTATCTCTAGCACCGATCAAAAATTATAAAGGGGAGCTGAATTGGCTTACCTTTCGGTCCTAATTCGGCCGTGGAAAGGCTGAGAAAGTGTTGGGAGGGTTTGGTTTAGCTTGAGGAGGGCTTGAAATGGCCGATTTCAGCTTGGCTGAAATAGGGCAGCTTCAGTCCGCCGGAGTTGCTTCACTATTCCATCATGTCGGCACTTCTCCAAAGATTCTCAGATTGATTGGAGTTTGCTATCAAATAGCTGTCTTCTCCCCGGTTCTAAAGAGCCCGACCTTTGTTAAAGTCGAAGCTCTAGTTCGAGCTTCACCGAGAAATGGAGCAGTAGAAAGAGAGAGAAGTGTTCAGGTGTGAGGTGAATGAATGGGGATGACCTCTTTATATAGGTGTAAAACCATGTATTAAATGGGAGAGATTTATTACTAATATTAATATTGTCATAAATTATTGGTATTAATTCCAATAATTTAATTTCGGTATTAAATTATTTGTATTAATTCTAATAATTTAATACATTATTGGTATTAATTATAATAATTAAATATATATTAATTTATGGCTATTTATGATAAGCTTGGCATAAAAATTTTTGACCAAAATTTCGGGTTACAAAAAATCATACTTCCCAGGGGGTCACCCATCCTCACACTACTCTCAGTTAAGAACACTTAACTTTAAAGTTCTTAAGTACTCTCGTTCACCTGAACCAATTTAGTTTTTTTATTCTAATTTATGTTAAGTTTCTTTTCCAAGGTTTAATAAACCCTTTGGATCACTCGGAAGTTGTAAATTTCCAAATTGCTTGTTCCCAAATGATCGGGTTTGTAAACCGTCTCAGTTTTCTTACTCAGTTTCACCAGTTCTTTTCCTGATTTTCCTTAACTCAAAAGTGCGGGGTTTACATCAAGGAACCAGTCTAGTAGAATTCACAGCCTTAACGGGTGAGTGGGATTTTATATCATATCCGATTCGAGATGATAAGTACCTTGAAATGAAATCTCACTATCAAGTGGTATTTTAAACATCACAACTTAAAGGAGTGATGTGAAAATCATGCGGAAAAACTACTTACCGGTTGTAAGTAGATCATACCTGGTTGGTATGATGAAACTTCCTCGAGGGAAGTTGAAAACCCGTTCATCGGTTATGAGCAGATATGTCCTTATACCCAGTCGGTATAATGGACAGTTAAAAATATAATTTTGTCGAAAGTGCTCTCCCCTTACTATGTGTCAATGCTTAAACTATTTGGGAGACTTTCTTGATGGGAGCTCGAATAGCTCTTATAGGTCGGGGGGCCTCGGTTTTGGAAATTGGGGGCTATTATACCCGGTTTTGAAAATCTCGAATGAGTGGGCCATAGGCCAGTGGGTACGAGAAGGAGCTCGTAAACAAACATGAAATATGTGCCATAAAACTTTAATAAATGAATTGTTTGGCCATGGTACCAAGACAGGACCGACATATTCAGTTAACTAGCGGCAGTGCTACATGACAGGTCTCCGGACCAGTCAAGACAAACAGCTGCAAGTTGAGTTGAAGGTCGGGGCCGTTGGACTAATGGCATCACAAATTACATGGCATGATAAGAAAATAGTGTTTGTGCATGCACTATAATTCGAGACCATCAAGACGCCCAAGAGGAGTAGTGATGTGTTCTAAGGGCCCTGGACAACCTGGTGAGTATAAGGGCAGTTCGTCGTACCAGGTGACCGTGCAAAATTTGGAGTAGCACTAAGCGCATGAGACTGGGGTGGGGATGGGATGAGGTCTATGTTCTCGTACGGACACGGAGAATTGATTTCGGGATTGAGGGTTGAATGTCAAGTACATCCACTCATTCAGGGTAGAAGTGGATGTGCTTCTATCTAGGTGGCCGGTAAAGTCGCTCCGAAGCCACAAGTGGGTTCAATGGATGTGCTGGCCTACGAATATGTGTTAACCTTCATGATGAAGGTTGTGTGTTGGGTGATGACACACCGTGATTAAATAAGGAAATGGTGGTAAAACCCAAGATTTTAAATGAAATGATTTTTGAAAGAAAGGAGTTTGGCACACTCTAATACAACTCTTTTCCTCAAAGATATTTTCTTAAAAAAAAAACCCATTCATTGAGTAGTCGTACTCACCTCCTCCTTTCTATCACTTTTTCAGGAAAAGGAAAAATGACTAAGAATAATACCGAGTCTTACCCTCTATCAGGTATTCTTAAATTTCCTTAAGCTTGCATTTTATTGGATATATGTCTTCTAGGGAACAAATTCGAAATTACGCCTGGCTCATCCCGAGTTAAAGTCAGAGGAAACTCCTCTTGAACCAAGAGAGCGGTGGGTTGTTCATGGGGATCCAACCAAATCGGGTTGGGGCATGATCAAACAAGTGTGATCGGAACACCAGTAAGAGAAAACTCGTGTCAACTTGGAAAATCAACCGTGGACGAACACATCACGGCTAATGGGTTAGTGGGTTATTCACATCATACCCGGTCGGGATGATGAGCACCTTTTCTAAATTAGAAGTCACCATGAGTGGGTTATTCACATCATACCCAGTCGGGATGATGAGCACCTTTTCTAAATTAGAAGTCACCGTGAGTGGGTTATTCACATCATACCCGGTTGGGATGATGAACACCTTTTCTAAATTAGAAGTCACCATGAGTGGGTTATTCACATCATACCCGGTTGGGATGATGAGCACCTTTTCTAAATTAGAAGTCACTGTGAGTGGGTTATTCACATCATACCCGGTTGGGATGATGATCACCTTTTCTAAATTAGAAGTCACCGTGAGTGGGCTTACTAACGTCATACCCGGTTGAGATGATGAGCACAATTTAAAGTTAAAAATCCCTTACCAGTAGTGAGTGGGAATTTTATATCATACCCAGTTGGTAATGATAAGTACCTCGAAATGAAAACCCAATATTTAGAGGTATTTTAAACATCACAACTTAGAGAAGTGATGTGAAAATAATGTGGAAAAACTACTTACCGGTTGTAAATTCATCATACCCGGTTGGTATGATGAACCTTCCTCGAAGGAAGTGGAAAACCCGTTCATCGGTTATTAGCGGAGATGTCTTCATAATCGGTTGGTATGATGGAAAGTTGAAAACATATTTTTGTCAAAAGTGTTCTCCCCTCACTGTGTGTCAATGCTTAAATAATTTGGGAGACCTTCTCGATGGGAGCTCGAATAGCTCTTATAGGTTGGGGGCCTCGGTTTTGGAACTTGAGGACTATTATGCCGGTTTTGAAAATCTTGAATAGTGGGCCATATGCTAATGGGCACGAGCAGGAGCTTGTAAACAAACATGAGATATGTGCCATAAAACTTTAATAAATGAATTGATTGGCTATGGTAACAAGATAGGACCAACATATTCAGTCAACTAGTGGCAGTGCGACATGATAGGTCTCCTAACTAGTCAAGACAAACAGTTGCAGTTGAGTTGAAGGTCAGGGCCGTTAGACTAATGGCACAACAAATTACATGGCATGATAAGAAAATAGTGTTTGTGCATGCACTGTGATTACGAGACCATCAAGACACCCAAGAGGGGTAGTGATACGTTCTAAGGGCCCTGGACGACATGGTGAGTATATAAGGGTAGTTTGTCGTGCTAGGTGACCGTGCGAAATTTGGAGTAGCACCAAGCGCATGAGACCGGGGTGGGGACGGGATGAAGTCTCTGTCCTCATACGGACACGGAGAATTGATTTAGGATTGAGGGTCAGATGTCACGTACATCCACTCATTCTCATGGTAGAAGTGGACGTGCTTCTATCTAGGTGGCCGGTAAAGTCGCTACGTCGCCACAAGTTGGTTCAGTGGATGGGTTGGCCTGCGATTGTGTGTTTTAACCTTCATGATGAAGGATGTGTGTTGGGTGATGACACACCGTGATTAATAAGAAATGATGAAAATTGAGATTTTTAAAGTGGAGAAAATCTAAAGGAAATTAAGTAGTATGACACACTCTAACTTGAAAATGTCACCCTCAGTAGGGTAATGGTTTTAAAAACTAGTATTTGAGGAAAGAATATTCTAAAGGAAAATAAGGAGTTTGGCACATTCTGATTAAAGTTGTTTTATTTATGAAAACTCATTCCCAACCCCTGTTCACTAAGTTGTAGAACTCACCCCTCCCTTGTATCCCTTTTAGGAAATCAAGGGAAAACCAATCTTAAAAACTTCCCTGTATAGGAACTATAAAATCAGGTATGTCTATTTTTCAGTTTTGTATAATGTTATTCCAGGAAAGGTACAGGTTTAAAGGACACCTTACTCCTCCCAGGTTTAAAAGAGGGGAAAACCCTTAGTAAACCGAGAAGAGTGGCGGGTTTCTCACGGGATCCGACCAAACCGGGTCGGGGCATGACATGACCTATTGAAAGTGTGGACAATGGCGAACCTACATGAGGAGGTGCCCAACACTATTGAAGACATGTCCCAAGAGAATCTGGTATAGGTGTAGAGGAATAGGACATATAGTAAAGAACTGTTCCACACTGCAAGGATTTAAAGCGATACTTTTCAATAATGACACCTCCTCACCTATAGAAGACTGAAGGGATAACGCCACAAGAAGCACAATTCCAGCTAGGGATTCCAATCTCACCTAGGAGGAAATTCTTCTAGATCCTAGCATAATAGTGGGTACTTCCCGACCCGTCATTGTAATAATCTCCCTTAATAAGAGTTAAAACCCCAAACTGTATTCCTTCTTCAATAATGAATAAAGAAATTTTGAGTTCCTAAAAATTTTCTTGTCCCTCAATAATGATGCGATTGTGTGCCTCAAATACATAAGGATCATGAAAAAAAGACCAAGGGTAAGACCTTAAGAAAATGCAAATGGAGCAGAATATAGATGAAGGAAATTTTCCCTTAAGAAGAACTACAAGCCATCGAGGAGCAAAGAAGGAAGCACCTCCACCAAAGAAGATAAGCCCAAACGTTGGAAGACAAATAGGATGTCTCGGCATAGCAAGGCGTGACCTACTTTGGAAAAGCAGAGGAGCCAAGTAGGAAACGAACCTAGCGAAAAGATGTGACTAGTAATTATGGAAGGAGATGCCCTAGGAAGGACCAAAAAATAGTAAAGACTACATCCTAAAAATGGCTACAGTATAGGCATTAAGAACAAGTAAACTCGAGAGACAATTGTCTCGAGACAACTAGACATGGAGATTAGTAGGGATGAAGCAGTTAATGAACTAACCCTCATAAGAATCATGGACTCAACCCCCAGCAAAGAAGGGAGAAGTGAAAATGTAAAACCTGTCCTTTTTTAATAAGAAAACCGGATCGGTCTAGTCCATAATAGTGTCATCATCTTCCTTGGGATGATAGCATTATTCATCAATGCAGAAAAAAAAACATTCCTTTTTCGGTGAAAGTAATATTCCTCCTATTTGGGCATTTTCTGATAAGGATAAGCTCGACAAGTATGGAAACTGGTAGAGCGGAGTATCCCTGAGCTCCCTATATAAAGAGCTCTCCTCTATTCATCTTCCACACACCTCAATTCAACTCTTCCTCTAAAGTGGTCAGTTTTCTGGAAAATCTCAAACCAGAACTCTGACTCAGGCACTTTTCACAGCCTTAGAAGGCAAACTTGAGTCCTACAAACTTCGGAGGAACTCAGCTACCTGACGACAACCTCCACTTGACCCAAGGATCATCGGAGAAGTGCTGGCGAAATCAAACAATGAAGCAGCTTCATCGGTCCGAAGCTGCCATATTTTAGTCGACCTGAATTTGGCCAATTCAGACCTTCTACAACCAAATCGAGCCTCCTCTTAGCCCCCAAGGCCATCACACGACCTTTTTAGAGGAGAAATGTAAGCCAATTCAGCCTTCCTCCGTCGATGCAATTCAATTCTAAAGAGAGGAAAGTGACAAATTTATTTGATCAATTCCCATCGATCATGACACCAATTGTTCCAATTCTTGATCCTAGAAGGACACTGAGGACAAGAGCTAACTTCCTAGATCAAGAACTCAGATCGACATGCCCCCAATGGTAAGCTTTCGAAGCTTTCTCTCTCTACGTACAGTTTTCCGCTGAAGCTCCGTTTGAGCTCATTTCGAACCCAAATTCTACAATTCAAAACTCAATTGGATTGTATGGAAGTATAGAAACCGATTCAAGCCACCAATTTGAGAAATTAACCCCATTTGAATAGCCAATTTGAAGAAATCAAATTCGATCAATAGGAAGGGGTGTAATTGGGGAAACAATTTGGGGGAAATTGGGAATTTCGAAAATTTGAGGGACCTAAAGGCAATTTCTCAAAATTGAAGGTCAATTGGTAATGAGAAAGATGTTGGAGAACAAATTGGTCATATTTTGAAAGAATTGGGACCAATTAGCCATTTTTAGAACTTAGAGGCAAAATAGTAATTTAAAAAAGTTGGGGACCAATTTGGGAAATTTGAGTCCCATATACCATTTTGAGAAAATTAAGGACCCATGGGGGTATTGGAAGCCCCTGGGACTTGATTGAAAATAATTGGGCATTTGGGGACCTAAAGTCAACGGTTTTGGACTTTAGAGGCCTAATTGCAATAAGGCAAAAATATGGGTCTAAATGTAAATACACGAAAATAGAGGGGCTAATCATGCCAAGTCATTCCTTGTAAGGATATTTAAATCATGTAGGAAAGAATTTGGATAATGCCATGAGCAAAGGAGCTCAAGTAGGACTTGGAAAGCTGACTAGGGATGAATACATCACAGTTATCGAGTGAGTGAGAACTTTATACATCATACCGATTCGGATGATGAGCACTCTTTTGAAAATTAAGAATCACTTATCAGTTGTGAGTGGGATCCTTGTACATCATACCCAATTGGTATGATGGACATTACATGAAATAAAACCCACTTATCAGTTATAAGTGGACATACACTCTATCATCATACTCGGTTGGTATGATGAATACAATTGAGCTAAAAGAGATTTTGTCAGAAATGTTCTCCCCTGACTGTGTGCAAATGCTTAAACTCTTTGGGGGACTTTCCTGACAAGAGCTAGAATAGCTCCAACAGGCTGGGGGCCTCGATTTTGAACTCATAGGGCTCAAAGCCCAGTTTTTGAAAAACTCGTGAAATGGGCCCAAGGCTAGTGGGCACGAGCTAGAGCCCGTAGACAAACATGAGTAAAAGGAGCCATGAAAACTCTCATTTAAAAATGAAAATGCTATATGAATTGCTAAGATACCAAGTCAGGCAAATAACTACAGGCCAAGTTGGGTGTTAGGGTCATTGGACCGTCGACACCAAAGATAAAAGATATTATGTGAAAAATATTGTTTGTGCATTCACTCTTATTCGAGACCATCAAGACGCCCAAAAGGAGTAGTGATGGGTTCCAAGGCTATTAGACAACCCAGTTATGATAAGGACAGTTAGTCATTAAACTACTGTGTTTGGGCTTCCTACGCATGAGACCTAGGTGGGGACAGGATGAAGTCTCCATCATCATACAGACATGAAAATATTTTTGAGTCTGAGGTCCTAACGCTCAGGGCGTCACTCAGACTCAAGGTAGAAGTGAAAGAACTTCTATCAAGGTGGATGATAAAGATGCTCCGATCCACAAGTGGGTGCAGTCGGCGTACTGCATCGGCAAACATTTGTATCCTTTATGATAAAGGGTGTTTGTATGTTTGCTAAACTCCTCCCAAGGAAAGGGGTGTGCTAAAAGGGCTAGACACACATAATAAGTGAAAATGGAGTGTTTGAAAATAGTGAAAGATTTTGGGAATAACGATTTTTAAAACTAAATATTTTCAAAAAACTCACTCTCAATATCCAATCACTGAGTTGTAGAAACTCACCCCTCCCTTTTAACCCCTTTTAGGAATGGAGACAAAAACCTTAGAAAATTTTGTGAACATGAACTTTAAGTCAGGTATGCAAGTTTTAAGCTATTAAGTTTTGTATAATGCTATTTTAGGAAACATGGTCAGAAGTTACGCTTGAATCCTCACGGTTTGGAAGGAAGAGAAATCATTCTAGAAGGAAGAGAAATCCTTCTTAGACCAAAGGGAGTGGCGAGTTGCTCTCAGGGTTCCAACCAAATCAGGTCGGGGCGTGACATAACACATGGTGACTTCTCATTGGTCAACTAAACTAACATGATTGTTGACCGAATCTAACCCTCTGTTGACCATGACACGTGGCATCCTCTCATTGGCTAATTTAAATTTGTCAGTTTTCCCTTTTGATGCACTATGCCATTACCACGCGCCAGCTTTTGATTGGCTATGATTGTCGATGGATTTTCCACGTGTCAACCTCTGATTGATCGACCATTCTTCGACATCCTAGTCAACCACTGGCGTGGCATCTTTGCCACGTGTCAACACCTCATTGGTCAACCCTATTGTTGAGGCCTCTCTTCATTGACTGAGGACATGTGTCGCTTCCTCATTGGTCGATCTTTGGTGATGTGGCTTTTTCTTTGTATGACTATTGATAAAGGACACATGTCACACTATGATTGGCCACCGCTTCCAAACGTTGTCCGAGCGGTTGACTGGGCGTGCTTCGCCACACGTCGTGTGCTAATTGGTCATGCGCGCTGATTGGGCGGTGACCAAGTAGGTAGTTGGTTGATCAACTAGACCGTTGACTGAGGACACATGTCGCTCCCTCATTGGTCGATCTTTGGTGATGTGGCTTTTTCTTCGTATGACTATTGACAAAGGACACATGTCACACTATGATTGGCCACTGCTTCCAAACGCTAACCGAGCGGTTGACTAGGCGTGCTTCACCATGCATCGTGGGCTGATTGGTCATGCGCGCTGATTGGGCGGTCAAGTAGGCAGTCTGTTGACCGACTAGACCGTTGATCAGTTCGGTGACTCGAAATTGAAAATCAGCCAGTTCAAGTTCTAAAATCTAAAAATTTATAAATTTGTCTAAATTCATTTTCTACACAATGGTGACTTTAATTTCCCAAATTGATATTTTTAAGTCATCTAGAAAATTGAATTTTTGAACTATTCCTTCTTATTCGATTTGATTCAACCTGATTAATGTCCGATTCACCATGAACCGGTTCAGTTTCCTAATCAAATTTCATTCATGGTTCTTTTTCATGATTTTTTTTGTATTTATTGACCACTTGAAAATTTTCAAATTCCCATTTTGGCTTCTCCATACCAATTCCAGTTCACTTTGAACCTTGGTTTTCTCTCGAAATCTTTTGATTCTCATTTCCGGCTTTCTTATTATTGGAAACGGGGTTTACATAGTATGTCGTGGAGCTCTGAGATCTTTGTGCGCATTGAGACCGAGGAAGAAGGGGGAGAGATCTCGTCCCACAATATCGAACATGAAGTTCAAAAAAGTATGGGGTTGGGCAATTGTGCTCACACAGACTTGTGGTAGAGGTTGCAACCTCTTACCAGGGTAGACGGTAAAGTCATTTCAAGCTATAAGTGGAATAGTCGGGGAATATTCTGTGAAAGTATGATCACTTTGATGATAAAGGGCATGTGATTGATTGTTAAACCAAACTTGTGAAGGAGAATGGTGAAATATTTTGTTTGATAATAAAAAGACTTGTGATTGTTTATTAAACCAAAAATAAGAATAGTGATATAAGTTGATAATTAAACAATCCTTTTCATCCTTAAATAAATTACCTCATTACCCGCTCACTAAGTTATCGAACTAATCCACCCCCTAATCCCCACAGGAAATGAATCATTCATATTGTCGAGAGTAGAAACCAGTGAATCCTACCATCAAGGTACAATGTGTAATTTATGTTAAGCAAGTTTTGATAACATTGTCTCGGAAAAAACTTGGATTTTTAGTGTTTATCATGTGTGAACTATGATGGTAAGTGATAATATTATAGTATGGAGAGGTGTGGCGAGTTGTACACTAATTCGACTGTCCAAACCAAGTCAGGGTGTAATAGTTGGTGTAGGGACATAAACACCTTAATTGTCAGATTGTGGTGGGGTTAAATGGGAGAAGCTCACAACACTAAAAGAGAATGCAGAATTGGACTTAAGGACTTGCATGCCTTTAATAAAGTAATATTGATAAAAATTGTGTGGAGCTAGAAGTCTCAATCATTGTGTGCCTGAACTTTAAAAGACAAGTATTTCCATTATGCAAACTTGTTAAATTCTGTGTGGGACTGCTATGGAAGAGCATTTGTTCAAGAAATAATCACTTAAAGGAGGAGCTCCATGGCACCTAGGGGATAGTGGGTGAATCCATGTATGGAAGAATGGATAGATTTACTCTTTGAACTCTGGCAGGTTGTCCTCCCTCTTTCTATCGAATGTGGTGGTAAATTTAAGGGTTTGTTCATTGACCTCACGTCAAACATGTACATGAAATTTAACGCCATTACGGATATTTTGACAAATGAAAAACTAAATACTATAGTAGAATTTTCTTTGCTCCACCTGCATAGATCGGATATATATAAAGAAAGGGTGTGATATCTGTGTTGAACAGGGTCCTATCAGTGAGCAATGTAGATTATTTATAAATATCTTACGACGAATGGAAGCATGTTAGTGTCCTTATTATTACTAGTTGGACAATATAGAATGAACGAAATGAAGTGATGTTTAGTCGAATTCTATTCCAACCGACTAATAAGGCGGTGGAGAAGTGATATAACAGTGGTCTCTCTCGTTCATGGGTTTTCCAAAATATATATATATACAAGTTTTTACACTGGCCCATTTTTCATTCAATTGACATTGATCTTAAACTATAAATAGAAGAAAACCATTGCAAAAGGATAAAATTAAACTTCCATAAGGTTTTCTAGGTTCAAATAGTATGATTAACATGAGAAGTACACGTCTAGTTTTAATTTAATTCATATATATTAAAAATGAATTTTAGTCTAATATTTTTTTAAAAAAAGTGTCACTTTCAATATTTTTCAAGTTACATATATTAGAAAATGACACTTTGATTCATGATTATTAGAATATATAAGTTTTTACAGACAGGTCAATTTCCCATTGATTTGTCAATTCATCTTCAACTTTATGTTTTAGAAAACTATTGTAAATGGGAAAAATGAAACTTTCATTGATGAGCTTTCTAGGTTCAAATAGTGTGATTAACATGAGAAATGCATGACTTGTCTTAATTTAATTTCTACATATCTGAAAGTGATGTTTTAGTCCTATATTTATCAAAAAGTTGTACTTCCGTTGGCGGGTTTCCTAGGTTTTAGTATGGTTAACACGAGAAACGCGTGACTATTTTAAATTTAATTATCATATATTTTAAGTGATTTTTTTGTCCATATTGTACATTATTCATTCATTCGGCATTCATTTTCAACTTTACGTAGGAGAGAATCATTGCAAATGGGAAATACTTGAAGTTCCATTTATTAGCTTTCTTCGTTCAAATAGTATGATTAAAATGAGAAATACATGACTATTTTTAATTGCCTCCCTGGAAATCCTCCAATTTATTCTTCACTAGCATCAACAAATAGTTTCTCCAGTTCTATGTGAGTGGGTGAATTGCAGGGTCAAAGTGCAGCTAGCTCCTCGATCGGTGCACTGACAATGGCTCTGCAGCTGAGCAGCGCGTGCTATTGCATCGGCCGGTCAGGCCACAGGAGAGCAAGTGTGGCCAAGACGACTGCGGCCTTGAATGAAGCACAGGAGGAGAAAATTAAGTTGGGCGGCTCCGATTTGAAGGTCACGAGGCTTGGGATTGGCGCTCGGACCTGGGGGGACACTAGCTTCTGGAACCACTTGGAATGGGATGGTAATATCGATCTCTTCATCACCTCCACTTCCTCCGTGATGCCTCATGAAGAATCTGTCCTTTTTATCGGTGAATTTGTCTGGCCGTGGGGTCCTGAGATGAAAAGCAGCTCTCCGCTTTCCTGCATGAAAACTTTACTATAGTACGATGTGGATTGCTGCAGAAAATTCAATTATGTTTCTCCTTCTATATACATTTTCCAGGAGGTATAGGGAGGGTCTATTGGAGGAGCATATTCGGTTTTTCAACAGAACATACTGTCTTTATAGAATAAGATGTTCATATTTCAATTCAGTAGAGCCATCAGTCACATATTTGGAGAATTATTTATTGCAGACAGGAAGATGAAAGCTGCCAAGGCTGCCTTTGATACCAGTGTCGACAGTGGCATAACCTTCTTTGACACTGCTGAGATCTATGGCTCTCAGGTAAGAGATAATCGGAGACTCTGTCTATTATCTTCCGACTGTAGTTCATGGGGAAGGTGGAACTTAGAGAAACGCCAATTTATGTGCAGCTATCCTTCGGTACCATAAATTCGGAGACTGTACTGGGAAGGTAAACTCTCGAGAACTGCAGCATGTTGCTTCTCATTCTCGTGAGAGAAGAGATCGACTCATTTATAAGATTTCACATCTGGCAGGTTTATCAAGGAAAGGAAAGAAAAGGACCCACAAGTCGAGGTTGCTATTGCGACCAAGTTTTCCGCCTTGCCATGGAGACTGGGCCGTCAGAGTGTTGTGAGTGCCCTTAAAGATTCTCTCTATCGCCTTGGACTTCCTTCTGTGGAACTTTATCATCTTCACTGGTATGAAACGTCCTCCTTCCATCACATTGAGGCAAATTAACTGAATGTCGAAATCATTATGTCACCTGTGTCTACTATGGCTCTCTTTTACAGGCCTGGAATATGGGGAAATGAAGGTTAATTGCGTGCTACTCTATTCTCTCGTGTTTGGATCATCTTTACAACTTAAAGAATTAAGGATGAAAACTGCCTCAATAAGGTAAAGAGCAATGAATTGACCATGTTTCAGGATACATTGATGGCCTCGGAGATGCCGTTGAACAGGGCCTTGTCAAAGCCGTTGGCGTTTCAAACTACAGTGGTAAGCATCCTCGGACTACCTGGGAAGTTCTCTCCTTTCAGTTTAGTTTTTACGGATTTTTCTGTGCTTGTACAGAAAGAAGACTCCGGGATGCTTACGAGAGGCTGAAGAAGAGAGGCATTCCTCTGGCAACCAACCAGGTGAATTACAGTCTCATATACAGGCTGCCGGAGGAAAATGGTGTCAAGGCTACCTGCCACGAGCTCGGGGTAACTCTGATTGCTTACTCCCCCATAGCTCAAGGTAAGTCAGATGGTGGCATCTTATCTGTTATATTTGGTAGGTATAAATGAAATTGAAGTGAAATTTGAAAATATTTTTCATTAATCACGTATAAATGGTCTTCAATCCACTTTCATATTTCAGTTAATTTACAAACATTTGTAAAATGAGGCAGTTTATTATTAAATCATTTAAAATACTCTTTAATATTAAAATTTTGATAAAATTAACTTATTTAATATAAAACTAAAAATTGTTTCAACTACTATTTTATAAAATATTTGATAATAAAACGGTTACTTTTTACAAACTTATATCATCAATATAATTTAATCAAAATTTTGACACGGAGATTTTTAAAATATTCTATACTAATATGTCATTTGTTACAAATACTTTATATTATAAATATAATTTAGCATTCATATTTCATTACTAGCTTTCTTTAGATCACGCTTGGTAACTATTGGGAATAAGAAATGAAATTATAGTTGGAATGAATGAAAAAGAATTTTTGAGCAAAAATAATGTAAAAAGAATGGTCATCACTATTACTTTATTTGAGTTGAATGAATTCTAATATAAACGTATTTTCCTCATTATTATTCACAATTTAGTAAATACTTTTATAACATTTTAAATGATTTATAATAATAATATTTTATATTTTTCATTTAAAACTTTGAAATTAATAAAATATAATATATTTAATCATTTACAATTTATTTATAATAGTTTATTAAAATAAATTATAAAATCTAAAAATATATTTTTATGAAATTTATAAAATGATAATTGATTTTTTGTATTTCTATTTTATTTATAAAAATAAGTATAAGTAAAATATTGATAAATCATCGGAAGTGATAAATATTTCTTAGAAAGTCAATCCAAGGCCAAACAAAACTAGCCATGACCCAAAGGTATGAGAAAGCTAGAGCATCTCCCAAGATGCTTTCGATCAATGGCTATGAAGTAAATATCCTAGTATTAGTTATGGTAGCTTGTCATATTTATATTGTGCAAAAAAAAAGCATGTTATATTTATAAAAAAATATTTCAAATATAACAGTTTGCTATAAATATTTAAAATTTAATAATTTGTGCATAAAATTTTGAAAATTACTATTTTATCATATGAATTATCAAATTTGTATTAATATCTTTAATTAGGATTGAAATGATAATATTTTATGTTGATGTGATATTAAAATAAAAAAAATATTAAAAATATATATAATTAAAAATAAAATAGGAGAGGGACTAGTGGCGGCCAAAGGGATCCTTTGTGACTTAGTTACTTGGACTGGGTCGGAAGCTCACTGGACACTGACGGATTTACGCATGGGAGGGCTTGCCCGAGTCTGCTCAGCCTCTCCATGGTGGGTTTCGGCCTCCCTTCGACCGCCTCATGGAAGGGCTTGAGGGAGGCTAGTCGGCCTCCATATGGATAAGACAGAGGGAGAACGCCATCGAGAGGGCGTCCCAACCCCCATGCCCCTTGAAACCCACAATGATTTCCGACGGAGCAAGGAAGGCTAGGTGGTCACTCCTCCCTCTGAGTTTCAGGTGGGGTAGAGGAGGTTGAGGGTCCTCCCTGACCGCCTCTTCCCTCTGGCGACCCATTTAGGAGGCTGATGAGCCTCCCGCGGCCGCAGGGCAACCGAAGGGAGGGGCCTTGAGAGAGTGCCCCTCCAGCGGCCACCAGCCCCTCCTTTTTTTCTTTTTAAATTTAAAGTCTATTTAAAAAATATTTATTATTATTTTGATAGGTAGTCATTAATAATATTGATGTTAACATTAACATTTAAGTTTATATTAATGGTTTTGGTACAAATTTGATAGTTTGCATGCCTCAATATCACTTTTTAAAATGTTTTATCTTAAATTATTATTCTTTAAAGGTTTTATATTAAAGCATTATTGTTCTGAAATATTTAGTATAAACAATGCATTTTATCCGCATTACTTGATTTATTAACAAATAAAAGAGAGCCACATTTTTTGTTATTAAACTTTAAAAAATGAAATATACATATATATATATATATTAAATTTTAAATATAAATTATTATAGATATATAAAATTAAAAATACCATTTAGAAACAATAAATTTTAAATTATTAACCTCACCTCAACCCAATACTTTTAATATATTTAAACATCATTAAAAATAAGGTTTGAAGAATACTTACTATTTTGTCGTAGTTATGGGAAAGAGTAATGAAGTGAGGGGAATCAAATGAGAGATTGAAAATGCCCATTCCTCTCACTAATGACAAGTAACCAAACGTTGGGATGAAATGGGAATCTCATTCATATCCTTGTTATATTTCAGCCTAAAAAAGTAACATTGATTTGTTCATTTGCTACTGATAATTGATCGTATCTCTGTAAAACGGCATTCAAGGAGCCACTTGCAGAACAAAAGGGTTCTTTGTTATATAGCTATTCGACCAAGCTTCATGCCTTTTTCTTTTCTTGTTGGGTAATACGTCGATGTCCTTATTTTATCAAATACATTTTTTCAGGCGCTCTAACCGGGAAGTATAGCCCGGAAAACCCACCAACCGGGTCACGAGGCCGGATATACACGCCCGAGTACTTGACCAAGGTGATCCTCTAGTTACAACTGTCATAGGGCATGCAAGAGATCTTTATCCAAGCTCTGCATGATCGTTATTGTCTCTGTTACGAATTCTTATTCCTTGCAGCTGCAATATCTACTCAATAGAATCTCGGAGATCGGACAAAAGTATGGAAAAACTAACACTCAGGCAAGTAAAGGGTTTCTCCAACCCCATGGATATATAAAGCACTATCTCCTGCTCTGGTGTCAATATAGCGTTAGTATTTACAAACCACCTCTCGTGTCTGATGCTTGTCATAGGTCGTCCTGAACTGGCTCATAGCACAGGACAATGTGGTTCCCATACCAGGAGCCAGGAATGCCGAACAGGCTAGGGAGTTCGCGGGTGCGCTCGGGTGGAGGCTCGACGGTGAAGAGGTCGAGGAGCTGCGGTCTCTCGCATCTTGCATAAAACCAGTGATCGGGCTCCCAGTAGAGAGGCTGTAGATTCTGGTTCAACAGTCGGTTTGAGAGCTTGTCAACGCAGACGTGCGTAGTGGGTCCGTATAAGATGGAGCTAAGCTAATGAAACTTTGCCGCTGCACCATCCCTAGAAACAGAGCATATAAGATTCACGTTCTGCAAGTAAAGGGTGCCATCTTATTGGTTGCAGAAAGTGGATGTTCGATAGAGCGATAAGCCCTAGAGATCTTACTATTATTTCAGAATAAAATAAAAAGTGAAAAAATACAACCATGAACACAAAGGCAAAAGATGATTGACGAGTCTATCTCCTTTGAATTGGAGTGTCATAAATGACATATATTATGTCTATTTGCAAGTAATGTTTTCTTTATCTCAATTGTGTCAATATTGATAGAAACTATACCTTTTATGTATGCATGTGAATCGTTACTTACTCTCCAAGTAACTAAGGCTTTAGATCGGTACAAAGCCTCTTCTTGATTAGCAAGAAGCTTCTTTACTAAAACCAAATGATTTGAAAGTGAAATAGTTTTTTTTTATATTTACGTGGATTCCAGCATGTGAAGTTTATAATGATCTTTGTCACGTGATTATCACGCGTGAAAACAGTTGTCTCTATGATATAAAGCGGTGTCGTTTGATAGCCCGCGGATTGCATCGAATCCGAAACGTTGCTCTTTGTTTGCCTACAGCTGACCTTGATCCTAAATATACTTGTTTTTGTTGTCGCCCCCGAATATCCGCTACAGTTAATTTCCCTATGTTCCACCCTATCCTTCCTCAAATCAAATGGAGCATATACTACACGTTTTGTCCTTAATATATATATATATATATATATATATATTATTTTAATATTTATTTATATTTTTATACAATTTATTATTTTATTTATTAATAAATAATTATTTATCATTATTAAACCTATTAATTATCGCATTTATCGTTTAAAATTATATACTACTCTATTTTAAATTCCTACATATTATTAGAATAATTGTATTACAACTAATCTATGTACGCTAAAATATTTATTGCACTAAATTTATTTACTTTTTAAGTATTTATTAAATATTGTTGAATAAATCCTATAAATTAAAAAAGTTAATATAAGTTATCCTATTAAAAAATACAGCTCTAATATCACTGTACTTTTCTCTAACCTTCTCCTATTACTTTCATGTATAGTTTGATAGTTTTTTCTTGTCTCGTACAGTTTACCTCAATTATAATAAAAAAAATAAGCACAAATGACAAATTATGTGAGTGGGATGGACTGACCGGTGATTCGCATTAGCTTAGACATCTCTCGTTATAAATTTAGATTTACCTTCGCCAATAATTTAGATTTACCTCAATACATTTTGGATTCACCAATAATTTAATTTACATAATACGAGTTTTAATGGATCCACTTTATTTAACATTATACAACAATAAAATAATTTACCCATTTATTGGCGTTTTAAGAGCATGAGGTAAATATGAATATTTAGCTTATTATTATCCTTTATATGAATTCAATATCTCACAATTTCTTTTTTTCTTATAGCAATAAAATTAGTTTGAATAATATTAACTGGTATGTTGATTTATATCTATAATAATTTATTTCACATTTCTATTAAAGAGAATAAATCACTTTTTAAAATATTTTTAATTAAAGATAAGATAAGTTTACCCATTTTATTATTTATATTTTTTTTTACATTTTCTACTTGGGCTTTTATTTCAATAATATCTATTATTTTACTCAAATTTACCTTAAGTTACTCTATATCTCCTCTCCTAATTTACTTAAGAATACTTATTATTTTGAATGTAACTATAATCACTTTCTTATAAAAATATTGTTTCTCGCTGCTGCGTAAAAATAGCAAGGGAGGCATATAATTTTTTCATACATCTGGCTTTTCCTATTGCTAGTTGTGTATTTTCTAAACATTTATCAATTAAAACTATATTACATTTATTATTATTTAATTTATGTTCTTGTGAAAAAATCACTTAACATTCTTTCAACTCATCTGATTAGTACTCGTCCTCTTGATCTCATTTATACCGACATATGAGGACTCGCTCCTATTATATCTTATACATTTCATATTTCCTATATTTATTTTCTTGATAACTATAGTTAAGTTCTCATGTTTTTTGTTATGAAAAATCGTTTGGATATTTTATCTATTTTTCAAAAATTTCGTTTGCAAGTTGAAAATTTCATTGACTATAAAATTAAATTTCTACCGTTAGATGATGACAATAAATTTATGTCGATTTCCTTTCAGTCCGAACTTCAACTTGCAGGCATTAGTCACCACCTCTTGTGTCCACACACACCCCAATAAAATGGATCAGCTGAACGTAAAAATCATCATATTGTGTATATGTGACTCACTCTCTTAATTCATTCTCATGCTCCAACAAAATTTTGGGATTCTACCTTTGATATATCTGTCTATCTAATTAATCTCCTTTCTACATGGTCCATAGGGTTTCATTCTCCTTATAAAATATTTTATCATACCGCTCTTGATTATAAATCTATATATGTGTTTGAGTGTTTTTGTTTGCCCTACCTTCATCCATACATGTCTCACAAATTTCAACTCTGGCCTGCTACTTATATTTTCCTTGGCTATCCTTTTCCTTATGTCGGGTATCGCGCTTTGGATTCTCGTACTAATCAAATCTTCATTTGTAACACTATTATTTTTAACAAAATAATATTTCCCTTCTTAACAGACAATACACCTCCCTCCAGTTCTATAAACCTTGTTTTCCAATGACAAATAAGAATTGAAAATTTTTGAAAAAGGAAAACGTGGTTCAAACTGAACCGAAATAATAAAGAGAGATCAAAATGGAATATGAAGCAATCCCAAAGGACAATTGAGGTTCAAGGAATCAATGAAAAGTTTGATATTTCAAATTGGAAGAGAAAATTAAACTGGTTCAGGGTGAACCGTACCTGAACCAGATTGAATTGATTCCAAAATTTAATTTTCCAGATAAATTAAAAATATCAATTTGAGAAATTGAAGTCACTAATATGTAGAAAATAAATTTAGATAAATTTAGAAAATTTTAATTTTTAGAAAATCGGTTGAACTGAGCCTGAACCAGATGATTTTCAATTTCGGGCCATCGAACCCAGTCTCACCAAACCAGTCAATCGTCCAATCGATCAACAAACCGCTTGTTAGGTCAACATTCGGACAGTGCGCACGACCAATCAGCACATGACATGTGGCGAAACACGCTTAGTCAACCTCTTGGTCAACGTTGGGAAGCGCTGACCAATCAAAGTGTGACACATGTACTTGGTTAATGGGGGAGCAACATGTGTACTTAGTCAACGGTTAACTCAGGAGAAGGCTCGTTAGTAGGGTAGACCAATGAGGAGTTGACATGTGGCAAATGTGCTACATCAGTGACACGTGGCAAGTGTGACATTTGTTTTGGAAAATTTAGAATATTTTAATTATTTTTTACTATTTATTTTATTTTTTAATTCATTATTTTTGTTTGTGTAATTTTATTTACGTTTTATTTTTGAATTTTTATTTTTTAATTTCATACTATTTTACATTATTTTCATTGATTCTCACAAATTTTTATGTTTTGGCAATTGTTTATATTTTTTAGTGTTTATTATTTTCTTTAAAATTTAACTTATATTAAGTATAAATTACTATTTATGTTATTTATTTGAATATATCATTTTATGTTTTGTTAGTCATTTTATTTATATTACATTATTTTTTGTAAATTAATTATATTTTTAATTTTAATTACTATTTTTGTAGTTATATTTGCAATTAATTTTTTTATTTTTAATGTTTTTCAATTTTTTATTCTATTTTTGAATCTACCTTACCACATTTATATAATTAATCATCCTTACTATTTTGGAGTTTATTTATATTTAATGTATTTCTTATTATTTGAAGTATTTTTTTGAATCTATCTTATTATATGTTTTTTCTTTATTTAAGTGTTTTTTTAAATATTTTTTGTTTTTACAAACATTTTTAGTGTTATTTACTATTTTTAGTAATTATTTTAACAATTTGATTTTAAAATTTTTTGTAGTTTTTTTTATATTTCTTACTTTTTCGTTGTTTTGATTTATTATTACGTTTTAGTGTAGTTTTAGTGTTTTCTTTTAATGTTTATTTTTTAATTTTATTATATTTTTAAAAATTCTTATACCATTTTTCATGTTTTTATAGATTATTAAAAAAATTCTTAAAAGATAACAATTTTTTTGGGTTTCAATTGGATATTTGTATAATTTTTTTGAAGATGGCTGGATAAGAACAATTTGGAAGGAAAGATATCAGATTTCATTGGGAATTGGACAAACCTTCAATTACTGTGAGACCTTCCTTCACTTCACTGCCTTGCTTGCCCGAATATCATTTTTTTTTCTGAATTAATTGCAAGGATACATACAACCATAGTTCACCAATTTGGGACCAATACCCTCTACCATTGAACTCCTCAAGAGATTATCCTATTTGTGAGTACAACGTTTTAGATTGTTGTCCTCTACATTCAAAACTAAAAACTAATTTAGACTTAAGTATTGTATGGATAAAATATTTTAGGATAAAAAATCAGTGTTTGCTCTATAACTTACTGCTTGTTGAATTTCAATTCATGAGCAGGAACTTGGATCACTTGAATGGAGCTGAATCACCTTTTTCCCAACCTTACCACTAAGGACACTGTGGGATAAATACTCACCCCCACACCACACCACAGATTATTTGATTAATAAGACTCTGACTGTTGCACTTCTCGACAGGTCATTGAGAAATTGCAATCTGGTGGGAGTGCTTCCTGGTCATCTTGGGAGCTTTCCATATGTAAGTGTCTTGTGAGTATGCTGAGGAATGTTGAAATAGCCATCATGGACTTGGACCAGGCGCTTAAAGCAAAAATCCCACCTATTGAATCAAAATTTATCTGTCAATCTCTGTATTTGAGTATGGTTAGTTAATGTGGGATTATATGTGTGTGTCGGAACTTGTGCAGAGATGTCCGTTTCAATAAACTGAGTGGAGAAATCCCGGGCAACTACGTCGAATATGGAATCTCTGTAAGTAGCCTTTTGTGTTATAGACGGACGGCTCAGTGGTAACAATTTCACGGGGAAGATACCAAATTTCATCGGGAATTGGACCAAACTTGGAACGCTGTGAGAAGTTAAACGCCAAGCTGCATGGCTCATATTAATGAAAGGAAGTACGCCTGCAGGAACCAATACCTTCTAGCATTGAAGATCTGGGCATATTAAACGATTTGTGAGTAGTACAGTACAGTGATTCATACTGAACTCCTAGACAAAGATAATCAATTGGATGATTTCTTCTTACGTGAATTATAATTCGATGAATTTTAAGAAATTCTTCTTAAGAAATTGCAATCTGGTGGGAGAAGTTCCCCAATATCTTGTAGGATTTTCAAAACTAGAAAACCTGTAAGTAGGCTTGTCTTATTCTTCTTCTTCTCATTGGATCAACCTTCGTACTACCTTATCTGGTTAGAGCAAAGAGGACAGCCCGAGGGGAATCTTATTTTCTTGTTTGAATCTAATGCAGAGATATCAGCTTCAATAAACTTAGAGGAGAAATCCCTAGCAACTAAACCTACACATCACTGTAAATTAAGTCTTTTACAAATATATCTCTTAAATGACATATTATGTACTAAATGTTGTTTCTAACCTAATCTAATTAAGAGTATGGAATCAAGCTCATCTTTAAAAGTAAAACGGAATTCCTAATCTCCTAACGAATATTTATAAAATTAAATAAATATCACGTAAGTCACCTAAATCCTATTAAATACACTACTGATAGAAGTACAAATACATTACGGTTATATATTATCGAAAGATATATATTTTCTTTTAAAAAAAATATCATAATTATTACTCTTATTTATTCTAACCGGAAATGATATCACCTTTGAAATGAACTATTAAGGTTAGGGTAATTTCTGTCTCTACTTTAATATTAGATAAAAAAATATAGTGATTTCATATCAATTTCTTACTTATTCTTAATTATAAACAAAAAACATGTGTATAACACTTTAACATATTAATTATATTTAAAAAAATTAATAACTTTTTCTATATTAATTTAGAATACTTTACCTGTTTATAATAACTTATTTTTTAGAAAATCTATATTTTCTAATGTATTTCTCATATATGTTGAAGTCGAAACTATACATTATTTACTAGTTAAATGTGCACGGATTAGATTAGTGTTATTTAGAACGTGTGGGTAAGAATTGAACAGTTTAGTGATTTGTCTTTAATTGAATTGATTGAATTTTAGTTATTTAATTTAAAATAGAAAAAAAAAAGAGGAAAATAATGAAGTACAGACTTGCCACATCTCATTGTACAATATGGAAGAAACATAATAGAACTTTATTCCTATTATGTCCTTCACAAGTTGAGAAACCGATATGTAAAATTATGGGTTTGTATTGGAATAACTAAAACTTGCACAATAATATATTAGTAGTGAGCGATATGAAATAATCGAGCGTATTGAAATAATTAAAATTTACATAACAACAAAAATAATTCAAAATTATACTTGAATGTAACTCTTTTATAGTATAAGATATACTTCAGAATCAGCAAATAGAAGTTACATGGATTGTCCGATTTTATATTGATTAATCGTAACATTAAATGAGATTTTTAGAGTGTTAAATGAGACTAGTTAAACGATTAATCAACTCATATACATATGAATTAACATATTTCTATATTAAGAATCGGGAATAAAGTGGTTTAAATACTGTTGTACCAATAATATTAGATTTATTATTAATAATTAAAAAATTATCTTATATTCATTTCTTATTATTCGGATATTCTATTTAATTTGATAAATTAATTAAATAATATTTTATTGAACAAAAAAATTCACAAATTTGACTAATAATGTAACTACAAATGGGTAAGTTGAATATTTTTTATGATATTTCTGATCTGGAATCATAGCAGAAGTACAGTATCTACTAGATTGTTTTTGTACGTTGAGATGGTGGAATGTATCATATAACAATTTCACCAGAAGCTTCGAATGCTAAGTTAACAAAGTGTATGTAATGTACTTTTCCTGTATACCCAGCTGTGCAAACATTTTCACTAATCATACTCTCTTCCAATCACTAACTCTCAATCACCTCTCACTCGTGGGAATTCCCCTACAATCATTATTACAGTTATCATTTCAATTACTAAATGCATGCTTTTTAATTGAAATAGAGGGATCGCTTCCTGTATGAAAATTGATCCATGTCTCGGAAGTAAGTACAGTTTTTCCATTATAGACAAAAAAAATTAGTTTCTGTATAAACCCGTTAACAAAATTACTTTCATATATGCTTAACCCTGGAAATAATTAGTGGTCACAGCAACTCTGTTCATCGGCATGGAGAGGAAAGCTTGTACATTCTGGATTGGGTAAAGCAACTATATTCCATATTCTTTCGTTTACTGTTGTTGTTTTTCTTTGACCCAACAAAGTGATTTTATTGTGTATGGCTTAATTTTATTCATTCTCTTGACTTAGGCTCGTCTTTTGGATCAAAGCGGGAGTACAATGCTTCTAGTCGATAGGAGACTAGGTTCAAACTTCAATGAAGACGGGTTGCCTTACTTTGCACCAATGCATCACCATCAGTTAGGCCGCCTATGTCTTCTGTTGCAGGAATGCTAGAAAACAAGGTTGCAGTTCCAATATCTGATCCAAGCAGTTCTGCCAGTAATTCCATGAAGATCAACGCCATGAAGAAGCATTTCATGGGTAGTACAGACGATGATGAGGAGACCAAGGCTCTGACTCGGTAGGTCAGATAGCACGATCAACCAAGGGCAGACCTTTATATATTAACTCTGCATCTTTGGATGATTGTTCCACTATGATTGGTGAAACCATAAGATCTACTTGCTAGTCAAATACACTAATAAATTTATTGAATATAAAGTGTTTTTAATATTATTTATATGTGCTTTTAGAATTTAAAAGAAAATTTTCATTATTTCCCACATTGATAATAATGAGTAGAAGAAGCTTATGAAAATATTATAAAATCAAAATTAATTTGCTTCCGGTTCATACAATCATTCTTTTTTTTTTTTGCTCAGTATACAATCATGCTTTAAGCACATTATTTAGTGTTAGCCTCTTTATGTTGATCATAATTAAATAATAAATTAAATTTTTTATTAAAAAATATCATGAATTTGAATGGCCTCTTGTAGTAGTGCAAAGAGTGTTGAATGAATGGGAAAATATTATCAAGATTTGGGTGTAACCAACCAAAGCCGCCAACCTCACCCAATTTTCTCTTGTGGTTCAACAAACTAATTAGATGCCCTTTTTAGCTCACACTGCAAATGCCATTCAAATTCAACACATTGCTCTTCGTCTATGTATAAATCCCACGAAACTCAGACATCCCACATGAACATATCTTACACCCGCTTAAGAGTACAGCAGCACCCTCACGATGACCATGGATGGGTGACCACCCAGTAAAAACCCTAAGCCAGTAACCAATTACTCAACTACTCCAAGCAAAATTTATTAGCCAGGTCTTACCATCATTTAAGTGCAAGGAAGAAAAGAGAGACCATAAAAGACCCGACCAGGACACCCATAGAAATAGCCTCTTCAAATCTTGAAGTGCAAGTAAACTCAAGCCTACTCAAGAACTAGTAAATTAAAAAAAAAAAAAAGCAAAGATAAAAAGGGTGGGCATGGCTGGTCGAGGAAGCTGCCCTTCAAGTTCACTTGACGTTCATGATGCTTAACACCTCGGGATGAGCCGGAAGGGTTGGGATGGCTCCCTTCTTGGTGGTTGTGATGGGACCGCAGGTATTGGCATACCTGAGCACTTCCCTCAGCCGTCCATCGTCCTGCATTCCTAGATGTGTTATTGCAATGATCTGTTTGGATAGCCCCAATGCACAAGGAAACTTTTCAACAGTGCAGTTGAGTTTATTTACTCCATAAACCAATTATAATAGATAGTTTTATTTAAAATAAGAACGGTCCTTCATTCCATTCATCATCAATTGGGAAAGATGTGTTACCTCAATATAGTAAGCCCCTATATATTATATTTTTTTGCCAACTGTGGTATGCACTAAGATACAAAACGATAAGATAATATAATATGACAATTGAATTTATTAATGTTTGAAGTGACTTATATATACACATATGGGTAATCATATAAAAAAATCAATTATTTTAAGCACTTTTTTCTATTTAATGGAACATGTGGTGGATCATCTCCATAATCTTTAAAGGGTTGTCATTACCAAGTTTCAAATTAAACATGTTTTTGAATTCAACTAACATAGTATTGTATTGTATATTAGACTCCATTATTGCATGTACACAAGGCACAATGACACTCTCACCTTTTTTTCCTTAAAATTTGCTAAAGAGAATTCCTTTGTTGTAAAAATCACTTGGACTGGAGTAGAATGTGTGTGAGATTGAGCGGTAATAGTACTACTTTACAAATGTACGAACCATTTAATAATAAAAGCTATTTGCTTCATATGTTAATACTAAATTAATAAAATAAAAATAATAAATCGTATCCTATTAAAATTATGTAGTGTTACTCACTCATTAATTTATAAAGTAATCTATTCTCTTGAACTTTTTTCAATATAAGATGAATAAATGTACTGGAAAAAAATACTTTATCTGATAATCTCTATATAATTATTATATTTTGACATATTTTATAAATTATTTAAAAATATTCTAAATTTCACCTAATTACTACTGGTATTAAAATAATTGGTAAAACGAGAGAAGTGGTAGATTAATTACAGTAATCTAATTAAATCGGATTGATACATAATAAATCCATTCTTTAGGATTAGTTTCAGCCGGTAGCAGCCCAAAATGTCGCCAAGTATATATTTGTGTGCTTGTGTGACTTTCCGATATTAGCATATTTTTGTGATATATTGTAGGTTATGTAAAATTAAATAGGATAAAAGGATAATTCAATCCTAGAATAAAATACAAGTTAAATTGTTGGAGATCAATTTCTACATGTACAAAATAAACCATGGAATTCAGAATTTTAAGTATGAATAATGAGATAAAAGATAATTATAAATAGTTTATGAAAAATATATGAGTAATAAGTTATGTAATAACATGATATCAATGTCAATGAGGTGTGAGCTCACTCATTTATCTAGAAATATTGCATGCTAAACTAAGGAGGTGCAGGAGAGTAAAGGTAACATTATACTCTACTCATAAAGGTGGTGTTTACGTTGTTATCATATTTCTATTATTCCTCTAATATTTTCATAAACCGTTTTTTGAGCTATTGCCAGAAAAAAAGTTTGCTCTCATTGGAGTCTGCCCTGATGCATGGGCTCTCATCTATGAGCATGCATCAAATGGTTGCCTTGACGACCAACTTAGCAGAGAAAACAACCTCAGCCCTTTATCATGGAAGGATCGGATACGTATCTCCATGGAGATATGTTCGGCACTCATTTTCCTTCATTCCTGTAACCCTAACACTATAGTGCATGGTGATCTGAATCCCAAAAATGTGCTCCTTGATTCTAACTTGGTAAGCAAACTCATAGACCTTCGAATTCCAAGCCAGAATTCAGTCAGTGAATCATCTGAGGATGGACATGATTCGCCGCGGGAATTATCTGTTGAATCAGATGTTTACTCGTTCGGAGTCCTTATCTTACAACTACTGACTGGGAAATCAGCGCCAAACCTAGCTGCAGAAGTACAAGATGCTCTAATGGAAGGGAATATAAATGATATGCTGGACCAAACTGCAGGTGACTGGCCATTCATGGAAACCACCCAATTAGCTCTCTTGGCACTGAATTGCTGTGAGATAGATCGCCTAAACCCTCCAGACTTCAGGTCAGAGGTTTGGTTAGTGCTGGAATCTATAAAAGCCTCGTGTGAAGGCTCTGCCGTATCTCCTAGGCAAAATGATTCTAATGGACCTAATGATCCCCCATCTTATCTCATCTACTCCATATCCCAGGTCATTCTGATGCTCTCTTCAAGCTTTTGCTTCTTCCAAGTACTTTTGATAGTTAGCGGACCAAGTTTTATCCCAAATGCAGTAGAATATTGGTTGTGTTATTTCTGATATGATACGGTGTTTGCATTGCATGCACTTGCAGGAGATAATGGAAGATCCTCATGTGGCAGCAGATGGTTGAAAAGACTGCTATTCAAGAATGGCTGAGGGGCGGGCATGGTACTTCGCCCATGACAAACCTTCAGCTGCCAAATGACCATCTTCTCCCTAATTGGACTCTCCGTTCAGCCATCCAGGATTGGATGCAAAATCATAATCCTAATGACATCCCTGCACCTTAAACCAAGCATGTGACAAGTCCAGTTAAAGGGACATAACATACATTGGCTTGGGACTTGGGTTTCAGGTTGAAGAAGGTGCGTTCGTTATGCTATGCTATGCGATAGTTTTCGTATGTAAATAATAGTCATGAATGGTTTGGGTCTCCCTCCCTAATTCTGTGGGCTAGAAGTGGTGGTTAGCACGGGGATTTACTTTACATGAATTGAATATGCTTCAAAAGGTAAGGGTATGTCTCTTGCTTAATCTATGGCTGCCTGGCCTCTGGTTTGATGAGATAATACGACTGTCAAATGACAGTTTTAGGTACTGGAAATCTCTGTTGGAGTATATGATATGTGGGCCTAGAGAGTGCAGAGTTTGAATTATGGTCTTATATGTCTCTTTGTCTTGGGGACAAGGGTGTCACTGGCCACATTCCTGGTGATGCCCACTTAATGCATGGTCAATTGAGTTTCACCTGTTTGTAGGTAACAATGCTTAAGCTCTCCTTGGATTATTAGATGTGCGGTGTCGTGTTGTAATCCTATAGTGCAGCTTTATATGCGAAACAAATGTAATTTGCTCTCATTTAGAAGGAAACAGAAAGTGGAGAAGCAGATGGAGCTAAGCCTAGTGATAGTTGTACAAGGCAGTACAATTGACGCAAGAGTATTGGAGTGTGCCTAATGCCAATGAAGATTCCATATCAAATCCATCCACTGCTGTCAACTTAGTGCAGCCATGGCTGGCCCAGAAAAGTTGACTTTTGAATTATTATTAGTATATTTTTAAATTATGTTCTTTTAACTTTTTTTTAGATGAGCATTATACTAAGTTATTTAAATAATAAAGGATATTGCTATCATTTCAAAGGTAAAGGTATCAATTATTAATTAGTAACACTCAATTTATTTATACAATTTTTAATATAAAGTTATTTAAAAAATTATTACTAATAGTCTCAATCATATTTTAAGTTCATTTATTGCTAATAAAATGTATTAGTATAGATAGTATAATTATTCATAAATTCTTTCATTTACTTTAACATAAAACTAAATTAATATAGCAAACACATATAATAAGTCCTCCTAAATATAATAAATTTTGAACTAATTTTTACTAACTATATTCCTGCTTGTGTGAACTCTGTTAACTACAGAATATTAATAAACGTAAGCAAATCAAATTGATACAACCGGAACTATGGTAGAAAAAGCCTCTTTCTCCTTTTTTTTTTAACTCTTTTTATTCATATAAAACATACTTTTTAAATTAATTACTTATGTTTTTATTCTTATTAATTACTTATGTTTTTATTGGATGTATCCTCTTGTAACGTAGAAGTCATTTAAAAAATTAATAAATATATACTATTTGGCATTGGGTCAAAAAGTGAATTATAAGAAGTTTGTGTTATTTTAATGTAAATGTTAGGCTCACTTTGTAAAAGTAAATTAAAGAGTCCTAACTTTTCTATGGTCAAGTATAAAAAGAGATACTTGATTTTCAAATATAATAAGAAGAAGTAAGAGTAAAGTTTAAATTTTTTAAAATATAGAATAAGCTCTAAAATTTATAGATAGAAATTGATATATCTATAACAAGTAGAGATGGTTTTATAATTAAATATATTTTAAGTATAATACCTAATTATACGAGAAAATACATATTTTTTGGTAGTGATAATACAAGTAGATTAATTATATAATCTTCCGATTTTAAAAAAGTTATATAGAGAAAAAGACGAGATAAGTTGGATAAGATATAAATAATCATAAAAATTAAGAAAGTTGCATTTATATTTTTAAAAAATCTTAACTCAATATAGAGCAAAGTTTTAAAAGGTAAGATATTTTGAAAATTTAAATATATAGGTCAACATGTTCTAATAAATTAATAAAATACTCACATGGTAAGTGAGAATGAAATTTAAGTGTATACTAAAAAAGCTCTCTTATTAAGCTACAATTTAGAAAATGTAAGTTAGATATACTAATTAGATTAATCTAAAAGAATAAATAGTAATAAGAAATATATGACTTTTACACCAAATACTTAAGATTATAGAATTTAAATTTAGGAGAATAGTAGTAAAATAAATAAATTAATTAAAACTGGTAGTGGAAATTACTATAGTTTGCTATAATATTTGAAACTAATATAATTATGCAAAATGAGAAGTATACGGTCTCGTATCCAAGTTATACAAGCAGAGCAAGACTTAAGCTACCCAAACCAAGAGGTGATAACGACCCGAAAGGTGTGAAAATTTGAACTATAATAACTTTTTTGTCATAAGGCAGACAGTAGCGATAATAGTAGTAATAGATCAGGAAAAAAACTGTTTTAAAGTAAATTATTATATCTACCAACTCCAATTAGATATTTCAAAATATTAATTAGGAAAAATGCAGTAAAAAATAGATAACTAAGATTTTATGGAATAAAATTTAAGTTATATATAACAAATTTAACCGAATTATATTTAATTTGGTTAATAGAAAATTAATGTATGTTTTGATGCTATAATTTATATTTTAATATATTAATTAGGTTATAAAGCAAAAATAAACTGAGGAAAGTTCCCATCAAATCCATATGCCGGTCAAGAAGTACGGGTAGTATAGAAAATATTCAATTAATAGGTCGGATAGAATAGAACATATTGGATTATTAAGTCTTGTATTTTTTTGTTCAAAAAAATTTTAATTTTATTTTATAATCAATAAAATTTAAATACAACCAATAAAATTTTAATATATATTCAAAATATAAATATTATTTTGAGAAAAAAATTAAATATTTAAATCTTTTATTAAAAATATTACTATTTTTAATAAATAATAAAATTAATTATATTTTAGATGTTATTAATTTGTTAGAATATTAAAATTCACTCGCTTAAAAATATATATTTTTTGTTCTAGCGGAGTGAATGAGTACATGTTCTAGCAGAGTATGAGTGCCCTTTTAAAAGAACCATATCAACCTTGTTAAGAATCACTACGTGGAGTAACACAATGTATTTCACACTAAAATTTTGAAATAATAAAAAATAAGCTTTATATTAAAGAGAAGTTCATATATTTCCTTGTAAATGGCTATTTTCCATATCATACATACCAAGATACAGTTCTAATCACTCTTTAAGAAAATAAGAGATGGCTAATTTCTTTGTTATCAAAATCAGAAACTAAAGCTTGGCCTAACTTAGAAATGAAGCAGAAGATTCAAGTCAAGCTGGTCTTCCAACTAGAGAACTGATGCAAGGGAAGCAGAATTTGTCAACCCTGTTGTCTCTAGCAATATGTGGTCAAGATTACACTAGCAAACAGGATTGGTTATGTCATCATCAAAATCCTCAAATGTCCCACTATCAACCATTCATAAGCTCATTAACATGAATCAAAATGCACATACAATATAGATAGAAAATCTCACAAGATAGTGCTGCTTATTCTAGTAATCCAACTACAGATCACATAGAAAATTTAAGCACACAGCTCCAACCCAGATAGACGTAAAAATGGGTAAATAAAATTTCTCACATTGGATTTACTGGCGCCGAGGTAAAAGCCACTGTCATCGAGCAGATCTGCAGTGGAGGTGAGCATCTTGACGGCAAGCTCTTCTTCTTCCTGCTGGTCGTCAATATCCCCAATTAGCAAGTAGCTTTCCCCTGCCTAATTGATCCAAAAGACCAAAAGAGAAATGGTGGAGGGAAGAGGGGAAAGTTGCATTGGGTTGGAGAAAAAAAGGGATTCATTATCTTAGAAAGGTAAGATGCAATATTATTGATACGTGTTGTACCCACTTATTCACCCATGTCTATCTCTCTCTGTTTTGTCTTTGGCCTCCTTCCACTTCCACTACCTAACTATGCCATCATAAAGAACCTCCCTACTTCTTCTATTGCATTCGACCTCCTCAACCCACTATGCCAAGAAAAACAAGAGAATTGAAAAGTGGAAGTGACCCACACAGCCAATATGTCCATTGGAATCCTCCCAAGTGGGTGGTGTCCACTAACTACATATAATGGCCTTCTTCAAATACTTGCAATTGCATCTCCTCATTTGACATTCATCCTACAAGAAACCCATTCAAGGCCACACCCTTTGATGATCTGCCTCCTCCACTACATCAAACCACACATACCCACCCACTGAAATATGCATTAAATAACATTGCATTTACCATAAAAATTAAATTTCATGATTACAATATTAAATATATTTACTATAATAAATATGATAAATGAAGGAAAATTCATGTTAAATATGAATGCAATTGTTCCTCACATAGTATGTTGAAAAAGGTAGATTTGCTGACAGACTCTCAACCTCTCTCTCTCTCTGCTTCCTTCAGATTTGTTTAGTGCTCTGATTTCGTCTTACGTTACTATTCTCGCCCCTTTAACCACACCCACTTTCGAATTCAAACTCTTCTCCGATATCCACCTAACCTTCTCTCAACGCCAGCAGGTGGGTGGAGGCAAAGGAAGCAGAAGAAGGGGAGCATGACCACCTTCAGTTTGTCGTCCATCAACGCCTTCCTCGCCAAGCGGACCTCCGTCTTCGGCCTACGCATGTGGGTCGTGATCGGGATCTCCTTCGGCTCCCTCATCGTCGCCGCTCTCTTCCTCATCATCTTCTGCCTCACCTGCTGCCGCGGCCGCGGCCGCCGCCGCCGCCATAGCAGTACCAAGCGCAGAGGCGGCCAATACACGAACTCCGCCGATCCCTCCGCTTCCGTCCGCCCCGACCCCAGGGATATCCAGGATGTCGTCCCCCGCCCCTCCCCGCCGCCGCCTCCTGTCCCGGAGATCCGGCTCGACGTGCGGAGAGCAGACCACAGGGCAGCGCACTCGGACCTGTATTCCAGTGGGGACAGCCGGGAGACCGCCGGGTTCGAGACAGATTCGGCTGGGATCAGCAGGAACGCAGATGGCGATGTCTTCGATATGGCTTTGGCGTGGGGGCGGAGGTACAGCCTGAGGGAGCTGGAGGCCGCCACAGGCGGGCTGAGCGAGGAGAGCGTGATCGGAAAAGGCGACGATGGTGTTGTTTATTGCGGCATCCTCGAAAACAGCACTGTAGTAGCTATCAAGAGCCTCTCGAACCGCAGGTAAAAACCCAACTCTGTATACTCCTCAACCGCAGTAGAAAATTCACAAGCAACACGATTGCTTCCTTTTTTGGGTAATACATATCGTTCTTTACCGTAATTTGCAAAGGCTTATATGGATTTTGCAGGGGACAGGCGGAGAGGGATTTCAAGTTGGAGGTGGAAGCTATTGGCCGTGTCAAGCACAAGAACCTCGTCAAGCTTCTGGGGTACTGTGTTGAAGGACCCTACAGGTACATATTCATATGAAGGAAATATTTTATTAAGAATAATATTTTAGTCCCTCAATAGATAAGAATCTAACAATTTAGTCCCCTAATATTTTGACGACCCTTTACTTTTCATTTAGGATGCTTGTGTACGAGTATGTAGACAATGGCAATTTGGGGCGGTGGCTCCACGGCGATGTCGGAGATGACAGCCCTCTGACATGGGACATCCGCATGAACATCATCGTCGGAACTGCAAAAGCGTAACTATCATCACTCCTCGAATTACATCTCATTTCCGACATAATCCAAAGGACTTCACATGTTGCTCTGCCCCCTCACAGTTTTCACCACCCCTAACACTATTTTATCATCAAAAGGATTAAGACTGGTTGTCGAGTGAAGTATTACCGATTCCATGTGTGTTTGTTTATTGGCGATATTCTTCTCTCAGGCTCGCGTATCTTCACGAGGGCCTCGAGCCTAAGGTGGTGCACCGCAACGTGAAGTCCAGCAACATACTGCTCGACCGCCAGTGGAACCCTAAGGTGTCCGACTTCGGTCTCGCCAAGCTCTTGGAGCCCGAGGTTACTCATGTGTCAACCCGTGTGGTCGGGACTTTTGGGTCAGCGCGATGATGATTTTTCACAACATTTCTTTCTAATCCAAACTTGATGGTTTTTAGTAGATAACATTCGATGATGTGTGGTGTATTTTAGTTATTTGGCGCCGGAGTATGCCCACACCGGGAAGTTAACGGAGAAAAGCGATGTTTATAGCTTTGGAGTGCTTATCATGGAGGTGATTACGGGAAGAATTCCGGTCGACTACAGCCGACCGAGACCGGAGGTTGGTGATCCCAAATTCCTCCACATACACAAGTTTACTGTGGAATTAACATACACTTTTTGACGAATGACATACGACAATTCAACTGCAGGTGAATCTGGTGGACTGGTTAAAGGCCACAGTCGGAGACGGGAGGGCCGAGGAAGTAGTCGATCCGAAGCTTCCCGATATGCCTACTTCAAAGGTGCTTAAGCGGATACTACTAGTGGCCCTCCTCTGTGTCGATCCCGACTTAAGGAAAAGGCCCACAATGGGGTATATCATCCACATGCTCGAGGCTGCCGGCGACTCTCTGATTCGCAATTTGAGCCAGAGATGAGAGATCCTTTCCTGCTGGTATCAGCATCCATTATTGCCATCTCGAAACTTTTAACTTCCGAGATCCGACGGAGGCTCCGGAAGAGGAGAGGACTGCAGCACCGGTTGTGATTGTCAATAGCGGACTACACTACAAGCATTCTTTTTTTCCAACAATTTGCATAGCTTTGTCAGGTAGGAGGTAGGAAAAAATGGCCACTCCTCTGCCCGATGCTCCCAAGTTTTCTAAGTCTGGTTGAAAATAACCATTACCAATCAAATGGATCGGTTACATGGAACATGGCTTGATTAATAACAGAAGACATTCTGTGTAATGCAGACTCCATGATGGATGATCATACAAGAAAACTCACTTTTAATTGAAGATTTCAACAATGGGATGATGTATCATGGAATGCTTGTGTCATACGTAGTGCTGCCCAATTTTGCTCCATGTTGCTTAATTATCTGGACTGCCTGCAAAAGAATATCTTGCTGTGCAGAATATAACTCGTCTTTGCTCTGAAATGGCACAGCCAGGAAAAGAAGATGAAAAAACCTTAGTATATATTAGAAACCATAACAAGCATGCAAGTTAAAACACAGCAAATCGAATCAAGTTAATCTCTTAAAGTTGGATAAGAAACATTGAAGTACAGTAAATACATAGGATGCCAAGCTCCAAATTGAATGCAACATTATGCAGGAACCAGACAAATGTAGATGGGAAATTATAAATGATGTGATAAATGTGCATGTGCTGAATTTCACAAATGAAAGCCATGATGTCAAATGTGAACCTAAAACCTGGAAAGTGACTGTTGCATACTGAGAAGAAATATTTACCATTTGAGTGAGATTACACCCGAGGGTTAGCTCCGCGTATAGATTTTCCACCCGAGACAGATAACAGTAAGGGATCTCCTTCCCCAAGAAAACTTTGGGGTGTACTTTAAGCATGTTTTTTATGTCATTTGTCACCTGAGGAATCTTGTCCACATCATCACTATGGAGAGGAATTTTTATTACCATGGCACGCCACTCAGCACGAGACTTGTTTACAATAACCTATGAATTTCAGGAGCATGCATAAAAAAATGATGATCAATAAAAAATTATAAGTTGCCGGAAGTGAAACATTCAAAGAAAGCTTTGTGCAATAGTCTGTCTACTTGCAAGAGTGATATGAAGTTTAAAGTACCATTATAGCTTTGAGTGGGTTCTCGAATGGCATTTTAAAACAAGAATCTAGACAACTATGGACATTCATGATGTTGGATCATTATGTTTGCTTTAGATGTAATATGAATATCACCAAAACAGGAGCCATGTGAAGCTTCACAATAGATAAAATTCCATGTGACCATATAAGGATTGCCCACCTGACTAGAAAACAGGGAGTTAGGAACAATTACTGGAAACTTCTCAGCATTAAGCAGTGATGTGGTCGTGAGCCCCATATCCATGACTTGACCTTCTATAGATCCTGCCTGAATCAGATAATTTTAGAAATATCTACTGTAAGATTTGTTTTCCTTTCATTCTGTCAATTACAATCCTAGATGGAAAACAGAGAACATGAAAAATTTTCACTGAGTATGAGTGTAAGGGGAGGCAAATTTGTTCAGAAACTCTTTTCTTGCTTAAGAAATCAGCATAATATCAACTAAAATCCCTGCGACCACACGAATTTAGAGCATGTATAAAGATTAAAAATTATTAAGTACTTATAAATAAAGAAGAATTACTGTCTCACCAAATTTGATGGCTAAAATGTAGTATAAAGTAGAGATAAAAATATACTTTATGAAACTTTCTCGCGGAACAAGTATACCAAGATGAAAAAAACCCTAATAATTAAATTTCAGTAACTGATGAAATGCGATAAAGAATCCCCTTCATATTCTAAGGAGCTCTACAATAAGTATAAAACCACAATCTTAACTGTACTTATCATAATGATATTTCAACAATGCTTTTCAAACAAAATTTCCTGTGGACAGTGACTGATTCATTACATGAAAGTTCACAGGCTGCATGTTAGTTTCAGTTAAATTAGAACCATGGTAGTCATAAATCAACAATCGAGCAGATACTATGAATGAGTTTCCATTGTATTGCACACCAGTAACATAGAAAATGCAATTTGAGGGAATTTGATATCTAAGAACTGCAGCATTAGCAAACAACTCAGGCTTCATCGCAGCTGTAGTACTTCAACGTTTCAAGTCGAATATTGTGTATCAATGATGGTTGGTGGGATGCCAATCATAATGAAGAGTTAGGTTCATGAACCAATATGTATCCAGATTATGATTCGTTATATCAACAGAAAACATGGTTTAACATACTTTTATTGTATCTCCCAGGGAAAAAGGCTTTGAAAACTGAATAGACAATCCACTGAGTACATTTCCAAGAACATCTCTAGCAGCAAAAGCAGTTGCCACTCCTGTACCAAATCAAAAGAAAAGATTTATAATGTAAAGGTGCCAGAAAAAAGCACATTACTAGAGTTTAATCCTCTAGAGTCATGCCAACATAATCCACAGGGAGCAATAATAGCAAGCATACGTGATCATTTCCTCAGAACAATCAATAAAATAATCATGAATAATCAATAAATGGCACACAATGAATTATATCAATCCTTTTTTATTGTATATCAATAAACGACATAATTCCTATCAATAAGGACGGGACAAAATTGCCAACCGCCAATCATCAGAACCTGCATTATGTACTAGAACATATCTTCACATTAAATAGAAATTATAAAACAACATGACTTCACTTCATTTAATATGTCATGGATAAATTTTGAAGATACGAAATAAGAATACTTAAAGCATCCCAAACTAATTTTCCAAGAAGTTTGGTATAGCTAAAGGCAAACTGCCTTTCCGTTTGAAAATCAGTTGTCAGAAAAAACAATGTGTGAATTTCCAATGTACTTTAAATAGTACCTTGAACTAATCCACCAACAAAAATATGCTAATGAATTTAAAGTTAAGGCAAAATTACCTCCTATACCACCCACAGTGATTATCGATTGCAATGGCACTCCACATGCCTCTGCTAAAGCCATGATGCCAATTGCAAGTAGCCCAACAGATGAAAGTTTGTCCAAAGCAATCAATCTCTCTCGATCAAGTACTGCCAAACTTTTGGCTGCTAATGCACGAGAGAATACGTTTGACTTCCAGCGGTATAAAAACCATAAAAATGAAAGAACAACTGCACCCCTCCATGCTTCTACAATGTATTGAGATGATATAACCTTGGGGGCCACCATCACGGCACTGCAAACCAAAAGAACATTTCATAGCCCTGATTAATTACAACAGCCCTATAGAGATGAAAGAAATATGAATCCCAAAGGATGTTGCTACTTAACTCACATTTGTGAAAATGCAATGAAAGTGAACAGATATCTAATAGGATCCTCCAGAGCACCCCACAAACTTTTCTCATATGGAACCTGCTCACCAAGAAGCGTTCCAGGAAATAATGCAGCATGACCTTGCAGAGCATAATTGTGAAACCTCCTCAGAATTCTAGGCATGACTACCCAAGCCAATAGAGTAGCAACCAAAGTATATGTAACAGGAAGGATAACATTCTTAAGATATGGATGGGATTCAAGCAACTGATGAGCATATGGACTCAATTCATCTGAAGCTTCTCTAACTTTTTGTCCTGCATAACCTGCAGCATCTAACGTGCCATGCCAGGCATCCTTCAGTTTATCAACCCAATCATTTCCAATCACACCAGTGTCTCCCTGGCCCATTTCACCTGTACTGGAAACAGCTGAAACTTCACCATCCCTCTGTTTATCCCCCTTGCCACTGAAAAAGGATGAGTACGACCTATAATTAAAACCAGTGCCTGTGGAGATAGAATGCACAGCAATCCCAATTTGTGCTCGAGAGAATACAGAGAGAGATGCATCTGCAGGTCTATTTTTGTAATGGAAGTTGTCCAAGCAAGACACAGAAGCCAGCGTCCTGGCATGCGGAGATGGGAGATTTCTAATGGCTGGAGATGCAACTGGACAGCAGTAACTGTACATGTAGGAGTCTCTCGACAGCAGCAACCGAAATTCTGAAGTAGCACCCGTGAACCTGCTACCGGATTTCAAACGGGAGAATATCACTCCAGCCATCAACTAAGCTCACTGCACAAAGATCATCCGCAGAACAAACATAAGATCAGAATAACAGATTTCCAGATCTTCAAAAAGAAAAGAAGAAGCCATCAGCGGCACGCAATTTGACATCAACATGGCTAAGAGGCGCACTACGGAAAGTGGCGCCATGACAGATTCAAAAGTATAGCTCATAACAGGTTCAATTGTTCAGTCTAGGGCTTCAGGACTCACTTCACCGCCGAAGATAGACAAAATTTAGGCGGCGAATCGCCGCGAGGATGATTAACCTCTCCCAAGCAAGTCGCTAATCATCCACGTATCGCTCGACCATCACAGGCCTAGGCTAGGCAGAAGAGTCGATTCTCTGCCGCTTCGCCGAGTATAATATGGCAGCATACTCTAAACAGAGCTACATCGACTTGGAAGAAAGAAGAATGCATTGCCGAGCTGTTCCGGCCGGTCCATGTACTCCATGTTTAGGTGAAGCGTGTCATTATTAGCCATAATTTATTATCTTTAATTATAAGATTAAAGTCCTAATATTAGTCGAGGAAAGGAATGCAGAAGCTAAATTAGATTAATGCTTAATTGCTGAGCCTACTACTGGGCTTTCATCAGATTCTCTGGACTTTGGGCTGAAGCAATCTTGTAGAAGGCATCTGGGCTTTCTATTGACTCTTTTGACTTTTTAATACATGAATATATTATATAACCTCGAATTTCTCTGCAACAAGATGAATATAACCATCTGCTCTCTCTGATCGTGAAATACCCAACTTGTCCCGCTAACTCGTGATGGTTTAGTATCCACCGTTCATGTGCTGCAGCAGGCATTCATGCATGAGGAGGCTGCGGTGGAATAATGTCGACATCATACTCACGAGATTGAAAAATATATGGAATGATGCCAAAAGACATCTGTGTCTATGACAACCAACACAAAGAGGCCCTTCAACAGAAGCTCCAAAATAAGGGTCAATGCATTGGAAGTTAGAACCCATAAACAACAACACTTGCAGAGAAGATGAGACGAATGAATGCATTCTAGCCTTGTGGGTGTGCTTGCACCGGAGAGAAGATGAGGATGAGGAGACATGGATTGAACATATCCATATCCATATCCATATCCACTGCATAATCATGCATGTTTGTAGTGTAACATATGATTGTACCAGGAAACTAAACAAGTGTGCTACTATTTGGGAAACCATTTCTTCTTGCTTTGATGATCATTCAAGCAAAGAAAAAGGTGCGCCTTATCTGATAAATTCAGCTGATTTTCCACTAGAATAGACCCTACTAGTGAAGGGTTTGTGGTTGAGATAGATGCTGATCCAAAGAGTGACCCACCAATACCATTTGCTTATTGGCCATTAGGTCAGATAGGTATAGGGGTAGCCTTATAGGGGGGTGGGGGTGGGGGGGCAATTGGGCCATGGCTGTTTTGGACTCAGAAGGCAGGTATCCAGAAGTGTGCATTGAAAATCTAATTCACACCGCCCTCCATATCCCGAACTCTTCATTCCAACTCCAATGATAGAGCATCATGAACCCATCCGTGGATGAGCTGCCGGTTGGCAAGGGTCACTGTTATTGTCATGTCTTCTTAACCACCGTGGTCTCAGATTCCGCACGAGCAAAATCCTAGTTATGGGTGGTGAGGGGTGGTCACCCGATCGATCTTGGCCGTTCATTTCATCTGGGGCAGCTTGTACGTGTGTATGCATCTTTTGGCCTATTAAGGGGCACATAGAGGGACACACTGGATGTGATATTTTGGTGGTGTGATGTGTCCCTTTCGATTCTCTTTGTTCACCCACCGATTCCATGATGGTCTTTTGGAAGTGGGGGAAGTGCCCCACTGTGCTCTCATTAGGTTCTAACTCAGTGATGGTGTGAGGCCACTTTCCCAAGTTTGGCTATAGATGGTAATGCTGCATTGTTGGTATTGCACCTCTTTCCTTCTCTTATCCATGGCCATTTTCTACCCTAATTAAAAAAATCATTTTTCAACATTTTTTGGTCCTTATTGAAAAAAAATAAAACCCATAATCATTTAATTAATAGGATGAGCTGCCGGTTGGCAAGGGTCTTTCGGTCCTTATAAGTCAAAAATGAATTAAAATAATTACAAATCAACAAACAATTTCTCAATAAAAAAAAGCAAATTACCCAATCATCCTGTGGTAAAAATGTCTGCCTAGCGGCTGATCCGAGATTTGTCGTTGTCCCCTTCAGTCACAGCCCGTGAAAATATCATCCCCTATCTTTCCAACTCCCACTATATATCACCGACTCCCGTTAGCTTGGCTGATTAACGGAACCTATTCCTCTGTCTGCCGAATTCCTCTGCACAAAAAAAGAGAGTGGAGTAAAGAAAAGCTCAGAAGAGGAAGAAGAGGAAGGAGAAGCAGGATACGAGAATCCTCTCCTCAGAGCGGTTATTCTGGTGAAAATGGGTTTTCCGGTGGGATACACCGAGGTGTTCGTGCCGAAGCTGTTCATCCACGTGCTGTCTCTCCTGGGCTTTATCAGAGCACTCATCTCCTCCCTCTTCGGCTTCCTCGGCCTCTCCCACTTCCTCGAGTCCGACCCTTTCTTCCCCCCGGACCTCCCATCCCACCGGCCGGAAAACGACAGCCCTCCCGTCTCCGCCCTCCTCATCCGGGAGTTCCTCCCCGTCACCCGCTTCGAGGGCGGCGGAGAAGGAACGGAGGAACCGCCGGACGGCTGCGCGGTGTGCCTGTACGAGTTCGAGGCTGGGGAGGAGATCCGGCGGCTGAGGAACTGCCGCCACGTGTTCCACCGCGGATGCCTGGACCGGTGGATGGACTGCGATCAAATGACGTGTCCGCTCTGCAGGACCCCGTTCGTGCCCGACGGGATGGAGGAGGAGTTCAATCAGCGGCTCTGGGCCGCCTCCGGCGTCCCTGTCGGTGGCGGAGAGGGCGATTTTTTCTGCGAGTACAGTTCAGTTTAGTTCAAAATGGGCTTGCGTGTAAAAGTAAAAAATAATAAGAAAAAAATTATTGGGTTTTCCCCTCTAAACATCTATTTAATTTTTTTATAAATTAAATGTGATTTTTTTTTGAAATTATAATTACAAATAAATTAATATACAATAAAAATGAATTGAAATAGATATAATAATTGGAATTTACATGGACTGCGCTGCGCTGCCTGCAACCTCCGGGGCGTGAAAAGTGAGATGAATCCAGCAACCTGACAATTAATGTCCACGAGAGAAGGCGAGAAAGCTCTAATAATTTTAATGGGTTTGCCCGAGGAGATATGGGTCAACCCGATTTGTCCGGATCTTGTCAGGTTTCCGGCCCGGCCTTATTTTTATTTTGTAATTTATTTTTTCTCTGCTTTTTTCCCTTACTCAATCAATCTTAGGTGACTTGGAGATTGTTGCAGCCACTGGGAGAAGAGAATGAATGGATTGATTACCAATGAATGATCAGTCGCTGTCTCAGCTTTGTAAGAGAGAGAGAGTGAGAGAGGGCAGGTGGTGGGCATAAAGGCCAGGGTGGGAGGGGGACTCAGGTGCTATCCATCTCAATATCCTACTCCATATAACATAGGAAAAAAACTGCACTTTTTTCCAGCCATAACTCGAAACCTCATGGCATAACTCATTCAAGTTCCCGTAAAGTCTTTTTGATTCTTTTGTACAGCTTTTCTTTATTTAGCCTCAAGACTCTCTCTCTCCATTGCCAATCTCGAGACCCCATCTTTCTCCAAGCTCCCAAGATGTCTTGAGATATCAGCTGCATCTTGGAGTTGGATCAGTCATCTTTTCACAGGTACTACTGCTCGGGGCAGCTCTGCCGTGTGAGGACAGCTGGTGCAGGATGGGGTCCTGCAATGGCGACGGAGCTTGCATCTGCGACATTCCTGACCCTTGAACGGTATTTTTCTTGAATTCTTGACTATGATTAGTAATAATAGGATATGATTCTATAATGATTAAAGCCGTTGATTTGTTGATTTGTAATCCAAATACTAGTGAGAAGGTGGCTAGTGTCAAGCGGAAGCTCTGCATAGATCCATGGGACCTCATTGGAATATCCCTTGCATGTAAGTTTGCATGCACCCCACTAACTTTTTACCGATTTAGATTTTTGACGTTAAATATTAAAAGAGAGGTAATTCAAATAATATGCCCCTCATTCAATTCTTTTTTATCATTTACATTTAATGGACGTGTACGAGTATATTATTGATTGTGTAAGGTGGTCCTAAAAATATTGGTGGAGCTATGGTCCCCGAGGTACCTCAAGGAGGACAGCTAGCTAATAAAGGATCAATTAGCACTAAGACCATGATGTTGGAGGTGTAGGGGGTCATGTTTGGTTGTAGAGATATGTGCATTTCACAAGTGCATGAGGGGTAATATCATGTTATTACTCCTTGTAAGCTTAAGAAAAGATCTTGAAAATTGATCTTCCAACTAAGAGTAAGAGGTGGAGTAAGTAAAGGGAAGATCATTGGTAAGAATATTGGTCAGATAGAGATCAATGACAATAAATTGAATAGTGAGTTGGTTGTGAGTAACACACTCCTAATATAATAAAGTAGTAGTTGATCTTTATATATTTTTGTAAGGAAATAAAATATAACAATTAATTTTTTGAAACCAAAATTTAAACTTAATTGGACTCGAAAACGATTTTAAAGAGTGAATTATAACTCGAAAATCGAGATTTAGAATCAAACTAGATTAAAAATTGATTTATAGGCTAAACTTGAACAATTGGTAATTTTGTGAAATTATATTCTAAGAATCTCTTTTGATTGGAAATAAAAAATCAAAAAAAGTTCAAGTGAAAATCAGTTCGAATCATATTTGAATTATCTTAAAGTAAAAATTGTTCAATTTTTAAGAGTGATTAGATAAATTGTAAAATAATAATTTTTGAGCCCAATTAATATTAAATGTGATGGAAAATTTTTAAAAAAAAGAAATGGGTCAAGAACCGAGCGAATCAAAGGTGAATTGACCAAAAGATGATCAAAATCGATTGAACTACATCAGAGTATTAAAACCCCAAATTTTTAGAATTAGCTAAATAAATTAGAAAATAACGATTATTGAGTTTAATTTATAGAAAATAGAAAATTTAATTTTTATAAAAATAAATTGGGCCAAGAATAAGGCAAATTGAGGGTGAACGTGCCAATTTATTTATCTAAATTTTTTTTTGTTCAATTTCCTACAAATTAGTTATTTGCTAAACACCAGTTTGCTACAGTATGAATTGGTCAGCACACCATATCGAATGCACACATGTGTCGTCTCATTCACCCAATTATTGATCCGGAAACCTAATTTGGATCTGGACCTCCTCATGACCCACATGTCGAGGAGGTCAGCACACCTCATGACCCGATTGATAGTGCGATTTTAGGCATCATGTCCCCGAGTGAAATTAAATGCAAAGTAAGGTCTACGAGTTCCCACCTGGTCAGCTAAGCACATGGGGTGATGAATATTCGGTCCCCCGAGCTCCTAAGACTTGGTGGTTGCCTCACCGACGTTTGCCAGGATTTTCTTTCACGCCCTGACCCGGTTTGGTCAGATCCCAATGAGCAACCCACCACTTTTCACGGTTTAGTAAGGGTTTTCCCCTCCTTTAAACCTGGGAGGACTAAGGTGTCCTTTAAACTTGTACCTTTCATGGAATATATAAATAAAAAATGTATAAAAATTTTAACTTACATACCTGTTTTGCAGGTGTAACTAACAGGAGGTATTTGGGTAGGTTTCCCTTGGTTACCTGAAAATGGATATAAGGGAGGGGTGAGTTCAACGACTCAATGAATAAGTATTTAAAGTTTGACTTTTAGGAAAAATATTTGAATTGGAGTGTGTCAAACTCCTTATTTTCTTTTAAAATAATTCATCATCAAAATATCAGTTTCATAGCCATTACTCACTCCTCAACCATAACCAATGTGCTTATCAACCAGCACATGCCCTTCATCATGAAGGGAACACACATGAATAAAATTATGTGTCCATATAAGGACAGAGACCATATCTCGGTCTTGTGCACATGAAACTCAAAAACAGAATATTCAGGAAATCCTAAACACAATAGTTTCATGGAGTCCAAATACAGAAACTCCGTGGAGTACAAACACAGAACTCCATGACTAATTGGTATGACGAGAAACACAAACCCAGTAGCTTCTAATTTCCCTTATCACCACCATGTCATACAACAACCCTTAGGACGCATCACTACCCCTCTTGGTCGTCTTAATGATCTCAGACCTCAAGTGCATGCACAAACAAAGTTTTCCTCAAAAGCCATTTAATATTTGGTGCCACTGATCCAACGATCTTGACCCCCAACTCAACCTATAGCTGTTTATTTCAATTGGTCCGTCGACTTGTCATGTCGCACTATTGCCAGTCTATCGAGTATGTTAGTCCTGTCTCGGTACCATGACCAAACAATTCATTTACTTTAAGTTTTCATGGCTTAGAATCATGTTTGTTACGAGCTCTTGCTCGTGCCAACTGGCCTAGGGCCCACTATTCGAGATTGTCAAAACCGGGCATATTAACCCCCAAGTTCCAAAACGAGGCCTCCGACCTATCTAAGCTTTTCGAGCTCCTATCATAAAGGTATCCCAAAATGTTTAAGCAGTGGCACACAGTTGGGGAGAGTACTTTCAAAAAAATATCTTTCAACTGTCCATCATACCAAGTATAAGGACATTTCCGCCCATAACCCATGAACGGGTTTTCCACTTCCTTCGAGGAAGTTTTATCATATCAACCGAGTATGATCTACTTACATCAGTAAGTAGTTTTTCCGTGTGATCTTCACATCACTCCTCTTAAATGTGATGTTTAAAATACCACTTAGTAGTGTATTTTCATTTTTGAGGTGCTTATCATCCCAACTGGGTATGATATAAAAATCTCACTCACACGTTAATGTAGTGAATTTCTCTCAACCGGTTCTTTGTATTCACACGAGTTTCTCCTTGTTTTCGTTCTTGGTACTTCGTGTTCCTACATATATGAACATCTTTGTTCATTATCCCCCAGCCTAATAGCCTTCATTCACTCCAAATGAATGACAAAGCTAAACTTTTTATTTATTTGCAATTAGGTACCTAAAGTTATTTTTCTTTAACTTTAAGTCCCTAATATCAGTTTTTCCTCAAATTGAGTACCAAAACTTTTAAAATTCACCTTGAGACCTCAATTTACTCAATTTCACAAAAAGGGGTTTAATTTCCCAAATTTCCAATTTGGTTCCCCAACTTTTCCAAAGTTACCATTTTGCCCCTACTTTAGAAAAATGGTAAGTTTTACCCCAAAATTCCAAAAATTTCCCAATTTGTCCTCAATTTTATGAAATTATACTTTAGTCCCTCTAATTTTTGAAATTCCCAAATTTCCCCCCAATTTCAACCTTCTAACTCTGCAGAATTTGATTTTATCAAATTGACCGATCAAATGAGTTTAATTTTGAAATTAAAGTTAAATTAGAGTTCCTACACCTTTATACGATTCAATTGTACTTTGAATCGCACGATTTGGTGCCGGAATGAGCTCAAATGGAGCTTTGTCAAAAAATTGGACTTAGAGAGAGAAAGCTTACCGTCAGGGGCGCGACGGTCCGAGCTTTTGATATGGGCAGATAGCTCTTTTCTTGAGGTTACTCCTAGGATCAAGAATTGCATCAAGTGATACCGAATTAATGGTCCCGAACATCAAGTGCATGCATAAACATAAGTTTTCCACAAAGCCATTTATCTTTGGTGCCACTAGTTCAACGGCCCCGACTCTCAACTCGATCTGTAGCTGTTTGTCTAGATCGATATGTCGATCTGGTCTTGTCACACTGCCACCAGTCCTTCGAGTATGTCGATCTTGTCTTGGTACCATGGAAAAATCACATAATTCATTCATTAAGAATTTTCATCACTTAAACATCATGCTCGTGCCAACTGGCCTTGGTCCACTATACGTGATTTTCCAAAACTAGGCATTTAGCCCTACAAGTTCCAAAACCGAGACCTCTAGCCTATTTGAGCTATTCTAGCTCTCGTCAAGAAAGTCTCCCAAAAGTTTTAAGCATGGGCACACCGTCAAGGGAGAACACTTCTGACAAAATAATATTTCCACTCATCACACCAATCGGATGTGATGACATCTCCGTTTACAACCAGTAAGTGGGTTTTCTCTTTCCTTCCAGGAAGTCCATCATACCATCCGAGTATGATCTACTTAACATGATAAGAAGTTTTTTTTTTGCCTAGTTATCTCATCACTCCAACCGGGTGTGATGTTAAAAATTTAATAGATAAGTGGTTTTTCATTTCCGAGGTACTTATCATCCCAATGTAGTGTATTCTTTCTTAGTTGGTTTTTGCCTCCATGCTAACTTTTTCTTGCTAGCGTTCTAGTCCTTCGTGTTCCTCCATAATTTGGACATCCTTATCTATTAATATTTGGTATAATAGCCTTAATTCCTCAAGTAAAAACAACTAAGCCCGAAATTTTTAGTTAATTGTATTTAGGTCCCTAAAGTTCTTTTTCCTTGACTTTAGGTCCCTAATGCTAACTTTTCCCCAAATTGAGTCCCGAAACTTCCAAGAATTCACTTTGTGTTCTCAATTTACTCAAAATCGTTTAAGGGGTTCAAGTTTTCCAAATTTCCAATTTGGTCCCCAACTTTTCAAAAATTACCATTTTGCCTCTACTTTACAAAAATGACAAATTGACCTCAATTATTTTCAAAAATAGACCAATTGGTCCTCCAACATCCTTTACATGGCCAATTGGCCCTCAATTTTGGGAAATTGCAATTTGGTCCCTCAATTTTACGAAATCCCCAAATTTCCCCAAAAATTACCCCAATTCCCCCCTTTCAAACTGGTCGAATTTGATTTCATCAAATTGACCATTCAATTGGGATTAATTGCTCTAATTGAAGGTGTGGATCAGTTTCTACACTTTCATACAATTCAATTGAACTTTGAATCGCATCATTTGGGTCCGAATTGAGCTAAAACGGAGCTTCGTTGGAAAGTAGAGCGTAGAGATAGAAAGTTTTGAAAGCTTACCGTCGGAGGTGTGGCGGTCCGATCTCTATATCGGGGAAGATATCTCTCTTCCTGAGGTATCTTCTAGGATTAAGAATTTTTACTATTGACCTCGAATCGAGTGCGAATTTTGTTAGTGCAATTCTATAGTTTCTCTCTCTAACTCCTACCTACAACGACTGAGGAGGCTCAAATTGGCTTACCTTTTAGCTCAGTTGAGATCGTCTAAGGGCTGTGGGGATGTTGGGAGGGCTTGGTTTGGCTGGAGGAGGGCTGAATTCGGTCGATTTTGGCTTGGTTGAAACGGGACAGTTTCGGTCCGTCGGTGCTACTTCACTATTTGATTGTGCTGACGCTTCTCCAGCGGTACTCGGATCGAACGGAGGTTACTATCATATAACTTACTTCCCCCGGAGTCTAAAGAACCCGATCTCGCCTTCTAAGGTTGAGAAAAATTCCCAAGTTAGAGCTCTAGTTCGAGCTTCACCAAAAATTGGAGTAGTTGAGAGAGAATGGAGTTTTTAGGTGTGAGGAGAATGAATGGGGAGGAGATCTTTATATAGGGAGCTCGGGGGCTCTCTGGTCGTCCGTTTGGCACTTTTATGGCGCTCATTCATGGCTTAAAATGTCCTGAACCGAGATGATTCAGCTTCGTCGGTGCTGTCCGTTCTTCCGGCGAGTGAACAGTGCTGTCATCTGAAGGAAGAAGACGACACTGTTCCGAACTGGACTAGACCAGTTTGATCCGGGTTCAATGCTTAAACCAGCTGGTTCAGGCTCGATTCAACCGAGTTTTTCAAAATTAAAATTTTCTAAATTCATTCTCTATCCAATAGTGGCTTTAATTCCCCAACTTGAATATTTTAAGCCAGCTAGAAAAATGAATTTAGAAATCGGATCAATATTGTTAAGGTACCCATTATAGTGGTTATCGACGTAGACGGACAGATGGACACGGGTCTCCAATTGATAAAATCATATTGGGATGTGACAAACTTAGAGTTATTAGGACATTTTGGCAAACGTGACCCAACATAGATGTACACCTAGAATAGTGAAAAGGAATAACAAACATGGGTTAGTCACAACGAGTTTTGTCGATGCGCGGGAGTCAAGCAAATTGAGTCTGAGGGGAAAAACCATAATTATTTGGACGGGGTAATACCTCCAACTACTCACACAAGCCCTTAAGAGATAAATGAAAGTATTTGGGGGTGGATTTTCAAATTTTTATGTTGGTTAGAGATGGTTTCAAAGTTCGGGAACATAAGTGCAAACTTTAAAAAATTTGGGGACTAGTTTGAAAAAAGGAGAAAACTTGGGAAATAGTCCTTAAGGGAAGCCTGATCGGCTAGCAAGTGATTTTGAGGTAAATGAAGATGTCAAAATTTATTTTCGGGAGTTTATGATCAAAACAGTTATTTTTGGTAAATAAATGGTAAAATGGTCATATTTGCATAAAATGAGCAAAATAGTCATTTTTGAGTAAATTGAATGCAAAGTGGTTAGTTAAGGTGAATGTTGGGTAAAAATGTAATTTTTGCATAAGAAGGGCAAATTGATAATTTCACCTAAATATAGACAAAATGGTCATTTTATATCATGAGGGGCAGGATGATCAGTTTTGACCAATAGTTGGTGAAAATATTAACTTTGGAAAAATGAAGGAGCATAAATGAAGGTTTTGTAAAAAAATTACAAAATGGTAATTTTACAAATATGAGGATTTTAAGGAAACTTTTGGAGAAAAAAAGGACTAAAGATCATTTGGATTATTTTGGAAAACTTCACTATTAGAATGAGATATAGTAAATGTTATAGGAAAAGGGTTTGTCGATTCACAAATTGGACAAACCATACCTTAAGTGTAAAACCCGTAATTTTTTTAAATTATGGGGCAGTATAAGATATAATAATATAGATCAACTCTAAATAATTTTTAGTATTAAAATAATGTGTATATATATTATTTATAGAAACATATACTTACACAACGATTGTACACCGGAACACGGAAATTTAGAGTACATTCAATACGAATAAGTCTCGAATAACTAGTAAGTGTGGTTTTTAATTTCGTGTTTGATTGAACTAATGTAGTTAATACTACTTGTTTTATAAAATGGCGATACGCATCTTTTAAAAATATTTTTATAAAATTTATAGAAAAATCTGACATGTAAAATTTTATTAAAAAATAGAAAGTATCTCGAACGATTTTAAAAAGTAGGCTAACACTGGATTACCTATAACACTGAATTTAAAAAAAAAAAAGGTGAGAAATCGACCTTTTATAACTATTTATAAAATGTGCATTAAGCCTAATATTTATAAAAGGGTTAAGGTTCATGTTTTTAAAATGTCTTAGGCCATCATTTATAAAATGAGCATAAGGCCCAACATTTATAAAAGAGGCTAAGCTCATATTTATAAAAAAAAATGCTTAAGCTACTATTTTTAAAAGAATTATAAGGCCTATTTTTTTATAAAATGAATTAATACTCATATTTATAAAATAATTTATGCCACCATTTATGAAAAGTGTATAAGTCCTAATGTTATAAAAGTTAATTATGAGAAATAATGAGATATGTGCAAGAAAATTTTAATATGGGTGACAAATCAACAATTTATGATAATGGTATATGAGTGTATTTTTTATGAATAAAAAAATAAATTTTAAACCTCCTACAATGTGTTGTGTTTTATGATAGAATGATTGGTTAAATAATAAGTCAATCCTTAAATTTATATGATATACTATATGAAATTATTTAAATAACACTTGCATAAAAAATGGTAATAAGGAGAGAAGTTTTGTTCATATATAGGGATTGTGATAAATGAGATAGTAATTACAACTAGGGGCAGTGATAAAGGGGATAAATACAATACACCACTCATGATGGTGATAAGTGTGACATTTATGATTTAGGATGTCTTAAATTATCATTATTAATTTGATGAATTCTGGTAGGATTCAAGCCTATACTCCGGAATTCGGTTTAATTTGCATATCATTAATTTAAAATTTGATGAAATGTATAAGTATCGTATCTTAAGGATATTCAGTTATGTTTATATGTGATAAATAAGAATAGTGAAATTATCTATTTATAAACGCCATACGAATGTAATATTCGTTGAATAATGGAAAGTAATAACACCTATTAGTACTACGATGGTGAATATATCAACTATTATAGGATCGATGGTATATGGTGAGTTGTTATTAGACCTAACCCAGAAGATTAATTTGGGATGTGACAACACCAATATACTAATATGGTTAACATATTTTGTTGTGACTTATATGTTAAGTTAGTAAAACTTATAAAAGATCATATATATATATATATATATATATATATATATATATATATATTTAAAGATAACAGACAAATTAAATAGATGAAATTTTACGCTTAAGTTTTGAAAATTTAATTGAAGTCAATAGACTTGATAAATTTAAAATCTTGTAAAATGTGAGAAAAATCTATTAACTTAAATTTTATAAAATAATTTGAGTATTTGGTGAGTCTAGAACATAAAATCTCCGTATGAGTCCCTATTCAATGAGCTCAAAGCTCACTCACCCACTCAAATATCCTTTTTAGGAAACCTAAAAATAGAATATCTCTTACAATTTTAAGGGAAGTAAAGATGGTTAAACAAAGGTACACAATCACACTTATCCACTCATCATTTTTAGATAATTGTACAAGTGATTTTCAATTGAGCAACACTTTAGATAATTGTACAAGTGATTTTCAATTGAGCAACACAATCACACTTATAATTGATTATGTATATCTAAATAAATTATTGATATTCAATATGAATACTTGCGTTAAAGGAAAAAAATGACTAGATCGCCTATATGTTAGAAAAGTTGATGATCCATTAAAAGATGAGCAGATTCCACCATTGATGCCGTGAGTGTGAGATCGATAACCAAATTCATTAGTTAGTGAGCTTACCTCACTTTAAACCCCAGCACGTGGTTAGCAAGTTCAAACCCAAATGGAGATACGACGCTAGAAACAACCACTGTTGTTCTAAAATATTTGCTACATTTATGATCACAATCGATATTTTTAAGTTACTGTGCATATTTCAAAATTATTTTATAAAAATTTATATTATGAGTGAAATTTTAGAATAATGTTAATTTTAATTTGTTAGTTTTATGTAATGTAATATACATTATTATAGCGTCGACAGAATATACCAATTGTCAATCTATCTGAATAATCGGCCGCGAACTCTTGATACACAACATGTAGAACGGGCTGAAAAAAGAGCATGAAGAGAGATAGATAGATAAAGATGTGAATAATATATTTAAGAAAATATGTGAGGTTTAGAAACTAGCTTGGGTTATGCAGAGAGCCATGGAAACGTCCCACATCATCAAAAAAATCAATAATTCACAAAAGTTAGAGGTATAAAGAAATATATCGTTAACATAAAATAAACAAATGTGTGAATTAAGGGAAATGCAAATTAAAATGATAACAGGAATAGTAATGAATTTAATAATGGAACTAAATATATCATCAGAGAGACCTTTTTAGTAAAAACATTTGGCAACAACACAAGTTTGTAGACAATAACATGACGTGTACGGGGAGAATAAACTACCTACCTAATAGACGTGTGCGAGCATGGTGAGGTCTATACCAGCAAGTGCCCCAAAGGGTAAACCGGTGAGCATTGCGAGCTTATGGGAGCTCATGGGGGGTGACATCTTTTGTTTTCGCAGTTGGGTCGATCAAGCCGCACAGTGAACCCAATGCAAGTCTCAGCACTCAGTTCTGATCTGCATCAGACAATCAAATAGAACAGATGTTGATGTTTTGATTCACATTAGAGTCCCAACGGTCACGAGATGAGGTTGGGAGTTTCTATGTTGGGGGAGTTATAGTGTTCTTCCTGGTGGCGTTGTGCTCATTAGCGGCTGTTTGGGGCCGCTGCAACCTGCAAGCAGTGCCTCACAGAGGCAGCAGAGGCATCGGAAGCTTGATGAAGTGGAAGACCAAGGATAACTCCACGGAGATGGACACTATCAAAGATGGCAATTTACACCTTTAGTCGATGAAAAATATAGCTTCCAATTCACAGTACAAGAGACCTCCATTGTTCTGTTAAAACCAATAAAAACACAAGTTCTGTGGTAAGCCTGCATACACCAGGTCTTCTCCATTAATGTAGTAGATTGTAAAACTATGTTTGCCTGTACATTTCCATTAGTGAATAACATAAAAAAAAAAAAACAGTGCAGTCCTTATCGCCAGCATTTCTCTGCAAAATAGGACTTCCAGTAACATAATATAAACGTTCAGATACAGACCACTCAACGGACTACCAGATAATCTATGATTTTTTACTAACTTATGCAGAGTCCTTGTCCTTGACAGAGTTCAAGAAGGGGAAGAAGAAAGGGTGAGTTAAGCACTAATATCAGGCTAAAAGAGTGAGGGGGGTTAGAAAGGGAAGAAGAAAGAGTAAAGAAAAAATAAGCCAAGCCTATAGGAGGAATGAGAAATTACAGCGAGTCAAAACTATGAGGACTTCATTGGAAGTGCTGAAGCTGTATATGAGGACACGGCCTTTCTGGTTCTCCCCTTGTCCACAGCCTCTTCAGATCTCCTCTTTGCTTTCCTATGGTCAGAAAGGTCCCTGCCCCAAAAGAAAGAAGATGCAAATTGAAAGCAAAATCATAGAAAGAAGGCCAAGGTCTTTAAGTACAGAGCATTTTTTAGTGCTTTACTCTATTGACTCAATATGGTAACCCTGTTTACTTGAAACCAAGAAAATTGAAGTCTATGTTGACTTAAACTGGGTTTTCAATAGATTATATCTCAGCAAAGGAATCTGTCCATTGGACACTTAAGATACTAACCGAGAGTGAAGGGAACGATATAGAGCAGAGCCGGTTGGCCATGCCCGTCCATCAGATTAAGAGCCACATACGTGATGAGAAGACCTGCAGGGAACATTTCTGTAATTTATTCCTCTGGGGAAAGAAAGATCTTGTAAATGCAATATTAGGAAATGTTCTGTTACACAGCAAGATCAGTACCCACATATTTGAACTTCACTCTTACCTAAACCATATGCAACCATTGCCCAGAGAAAATATCCTTCCTTGAAGCTCTTCTTTGCTAACCAATCATACCTGCAAAAGGGGAGAGATGATGTGCGTACCAAAATTAAAAATATATATCGATTTCACTTTGTAAGAGATATGATGCACATAATGTACGTAAAAAAATAAATATGGATTTCTGTCAAATGATCAAATGTTAAACTTCCACTTGAGCTTAAGGAATTCAATTCAAACCTCAGTGAGAATACCACCACGAGCCCTGGCAAGATGATATCTCCAAATCCTATTATACTATAACCACCCCATGGGTCAAACATCCGTGGAATTTTAAGAAGCATTGGTATCCCATCCTCCCCACTCCTATCTCCACGAGCCACCTGTAAGAAACAATTGAGTAAATAAAATTCAAGTCCTTTGAATGTGGCCAAAAACCTAAGACATCAGTATGAAGATCGTATTAAATACTTGCAAATCAAATGTAACAAGAACTTTGTCTCAATCTTTATTTGCAAATTACACATTTCAGCTTAAGGTTATTTAAGTTCAGGCTGAATCCTACAAAATATGAATGTGAATGAGCGGTGTCTTCCGTTCTAGTTATCAAAAAGAGGAAAGGGAACTAAGTGCTCTTATGTAACTTTATATGTTGAGAAACTTTATACATTGAAAAAGCATGTGCTAGATCAAGGATGGAACTCGTGCCTAACACAAAATAGTGTGGAAAAGATCTAGTCAGTTTCAAGGTTTAACTGCTCACCACTATCATGACGCTTTCATGGAACCACCATTTAGAGACAAATACCCAGAAGATATCATAGAGAAAAGCGCAGCTCAGAAGTACTGTTCCTACCTGATCATATAAAAGGAACAAAGAGGTTGGTTGCATCAGAAATGAAACAAAGAGGTGCATCAAATTGTAAGGGCATTGTTGAATTTAACATTTTTGGGATTCCATGATTTACCAATCATGGTCTATAATTGTTGCAAACAGCCTCAATACTTTCAATAGTTATATAATTTTATTACAATTTTGAAAGCTACCAAGGATGAGTTCTGGTCATCACCTTAAGATTTGGTATGTGGACAATCTGAAGAACGGTAATGATCAGAGCAATTCCCTATTACACCAAGCCAAAGTTTCATTAGTCATCCTCCATTTCGTACTAAGTATACCTTGAGAAGATGGGAAATAGAAAATTAGAGAAAAGGGTTGGTGTGAATACAATTACTTAATGTAGACAAGCAAGAACATGAGCATCAAGATGGATATGAAAATGTAATATTTTTTAGGATTTGACAGGCTTAAAGAGCTTGTAATACTACAATACATCATGGAAATTCATCATTACTAATAAGGGATATTACAATTTCATGTACATAAAACCTTAAGGTGCAAAAGACCAACTTATGCATAAATGCTGGATGTAAACAATTATGTGCCTTACAAGTATATCTTGACCGATCCATGCAAAGGAGACTGTACGAAAAATTGCCCACACAACTGCAAATGCTATGCAGAATGGAGATACAGCCAATGTCAAATAGGATACAGCTCCAAAGAGTGGTAGTTCGAGGAATGAATGGCCAGCACGTGCAAACCATCTGAAACTAAATTGACTTCCTGGTCAGTCTCAAAAGGTTTGAGTAAATAGCAGGATAGGCAGTGCACAGCACTCAGAGAGTCAGTTCAGAGCATCTCCATTTCCTTCTGTAAATAAAGCTGGAAAATTTTACTTCATCTAATACTATTACTGAGCCATGTCAGGAACAAAAAGTCAGTTCTTTGAAATAAGTTACTACATAACATTTTGGACTTAGAATCACATTTCTCAGCCTTTCTTTCATTCTCTCTCTCTCCCCCTCTCTCAACATACATATATGCAGAAAAAAGTAGCACATAAAGATTGTAGTAACACTAGATAACATATTATTTTGACGTAGATTATGATTCAGGGATAAACAATGAAGACATACAAGTGGAAAGAATGGTTTTTCATTTTCAAATGTAGAGAATAACAAGCTAAATTAAATTAATCACAAACATTAATGCAGTGGAAAAATATAATGCAATGAATAGCAAGAATATCCAGAAAATTTCATTGTTTTACAACCACAGAGATTACATGAGTTTATTCTTAAACATGATAGATTATTTAGAATGCTGAAAGAAACAAATATGTACCATGAAAGCAAAGCCACTGAGCAAGTTTGCAAGCCCTGCAGGCAGAAGAATTGCAAGGTTAGAACCCTCATCCTAGAGAACTTAAGAGATTCAATATTAACATATCTATGGGAAATAACGAATCATCACATCTATTCCCAACAGGAAATGTAGAATTTTAGACTAAATCTAGGGTGATGGCTAAGAAAAATTCCATTATCTAAAGAAAAATAAAATAATAGAGAGTTCAACCATCCATGACTTCCTGAAAGGAACAGCAATATTCCATGTAATGACTTTTTCCCAAATGCGAACGCCCACAAATGATATTTATCATTATTATTTATAATCCATTAAAAAAAGATAGGACATACCTCAATGCCACCAATGCAAAACAGAACCACCAGCACCTCAATGAACCAGTATGACATAAGTTTGTAAAGCATGATTAAGAAGCACGACGCAATTACAACAAAGAGAACTGCTGATATAGTATTTATTTCCACTATGCCACTTGAACCCACACCTTGTATTTGAACATGATTGTTAGAGCCATCCTGCAATTATGGAGGAATGCATAGTTCAGGATAACAACAAAATCACATTGAAGTACGGTGTCAGAAAGTCAATATATTCTGGCTTAGTTTCAATATGAACCCTAATAAAGCTCACAGAACCTTTAGCAACTTGTCCTGCTCAATAGCTGCTTCTCTAGCACTGTGTGCTGACCAATAAGAAGCGCATAGTATAGTACCAACTGCCATAAGCCACAGAAAAACTTCTGCTACATCCACCAGTGGACGTCTTGGGGAGTATAACTGCACTGAAACTGTAAGAAACACACATACATTCTTAAAACAGGACTCTAATGAAACCATGCCAAAATCATTATTAGGAAGTGCTTCTTTACCTACAACAAATATTATCTCCATAAAGAGTGCACAACACCCTAAGCAACTTGCTCTTAGAAAGAAGTGAAATATAGTAACAGAAGTATCTGACATGACTATGTAAAAGCTAGAGCTATATCTCTTTGGTGGATGTGGGACAGAAATATGCCTGTAGAGGTAGCAATTAAATTCTCGAGGCTTGCACCAGCGTCTTGTGGGAGCATGACAGCTGGTATTTTGATATTGACACCTGTTTCATTAGCTTCACAAACCATCTTGAACAGTTCTGCAATATGTAAGAAGCTGTGCTTATAAGAAAATCAACTGATGGTTTATAACTTTTCTCTGAGACTGGAAATATCTTACGCAATAATTATCACAAATATGTTGGACAATAACATTTTTGACGCATGAAGAAAAGGAAGAGGACCAAATGATACCCCTTGGTATAAAGAATGCACTGCTTTATAACTCTAGAAATACCGTATTATTTACTAGAGTCTGAAGGCAGTCATAATGCCAAAAAAACAAAAGCTTCCAATGGATGTGTATTTTAGTGAATCTCTCAAAATCCTGGTCAGATCGTTCATATATGTACCTTCTTGCAGGTATGACTAAGCATATTTTCCTAGTAGATTTTTCCTTTTAATATTTCAACATCCCACAAGTCCCTGGCGTGGAACAGATGCACTATTGAGAATATAACTTTTACACTGTAGCTAACATGTTCTACAGAACAATACACTAGTATGTCTTTATGTGAGAAAGGAGGACCGCCATGAAGCAAAAAAGGCACCAAAGGATGTTGAAAGCAAAAGCACAAGTAGATAGAGGGAAACATTATTCACTGGAAAATATCTTTTCCCAAGATTGCTGTAAAGATTCTTATTCTCTGATATAGTGGCAAGAATATTCCACAGATTATTTGGGGATATCACTCATGATGCAGAGGAGGAACATATAATTCCTTATGACTTAAAAGTGAATTGTGTTCTAGTTAATTTATCAAATGAAGGAATAAGCAGAGAATGCCTGAGCAAGACTCATTCACAGTGAGTTTCTTCCAATCTTTCCAAAGAAATATTCCTAATAGAAAACAAAAAGGGAAGAAGAAATGGAGAACATGCAGCTCAAAATATGTCTAGTTGCACAAAAATTACAACTAAAATTTAAGAAGCATGCATGACATGCTTAGCTAGTAAAGAGATTATAATAAATATCTATGAGATTTCTTAATTACCTGTCTGGTAGTTTATAATGAGGACAGCAGAAGCTCCAGCACGTTCAGCCATACTTGACTTAGTAGTGAAACTGCAATTACCTCTATGCACCAAAAGGGCCTCTCCCTTGAGCTTTAAATGGAAAGAACCGAAAATAAAGGTTATTCATAACAATTGCTGAGTATATTTAATTTTTCCCTCAATAAAATTGATTTTTACATGGAAAGAAAGATAAACCTTATTAGTGGGCATGTCACAACAATCAGGGGGGTCTGCAATGATAATTTTGGTCATGTTGGCATGTTTTTCTTTTGATTCCAAGGTAGGTCCAAATCGAGCACCAACACCAACATATTCAATGTCTTCAACTCCATTAACCCAAGTTAGCACTTTCACCTAGCCACGTTGTGAACTTATTACAGGTGAAATGAAGAACATACATTGAAGGACACACACAATGACAGAATATTTTTAAAAAATAATGGTAACAAGTTTCAGACAGCCAAATATGTCCTCTAATATACTAAATGAAATGGTATGGAACAATAAGCTCTCAACTCCTGTCTAGTTTCTGGAAATCTAAGAAGCTGAAATGTATGTATTCCAGAATTTCTGCACTAAGTAACCGATTAAAGTAGTTCTTCTGTTGAATATGGCTTGTAAACTAATCACTTGAGAGAACATACTCATCAAAAAAATCTGTCCCACCTAATGCTGGTCAACTTGAGAGAAAATTTGATTCTCCCATATACAATTTTCATTGCATACAAGTTTCTTGGTATAAGGTACAAAACAGTTATGACTATCCTTGATGGGAAATCAAGCAAGTATTCCCCGTGAAAATTGAAATTGCCAATGGCACAAGAAATTCGGACCCCAACATTAAGGTGGCATGTGAAATTCGGATTAATCTCATCCATGATATATTATATTTACATATAAGAACCTAGGAAAGCGTCAATTGCAACAGGATCCCAAGTCAAACCCCTTAAATTCTTCCAACTAATATTATCATCTACAAGTCAAACTTTTTTCCTGGCCTTACCCGCCAAGCACAGTGAATACAGAAAAACCGACCCACTGAAGTGATTAGCGGAAATCTAATCCCTAATCTACACAAAACAACAGCCCAAACACCACCTGCAGACGTAAATAATAAGCGAAGCACCACAATATGCTAATATAGCCCATAGTTTGAATATTTCCATCTTGGCCCCCAATATTGTAGAAAACAGGAAATCCGTACACTCCGCAGAGAGTGACAGGACAATTCACCTTAGCTGGAATTAAGCTTCCGAAGCCACTGGGAGGAGGCAAAAGCAAAAGTTTTTTCACCTCATTTCCCGCGGACTCATATCAGCTGTGAAACTGACAAGAAACCGCAGGTTGATTGAGGAGGAGATGCAGAAGAAGGCTAGTAGAAGTAGAAGAAGAGGAAGCAAGAGCTTGGGATGGATCATAAATACCAGTACGAAGTTGTTGTCGCAGCCCGGTCTCTTGGGAGCGACGTCGTCGTGGTGTATTATATCACCTCCAAGCACCTGAGGCGAGCTCCAGCTCAGCATCAAACAGATCGCCATGGACGTGTACAAGTACGCACAAAATCTCCTCGAATCCATGGCCCCAAGAAGAAGTACGACAGATGAAAAAAAAGAGAAGCAGGAGGAAGGAAAGAAGGAAGGAAGGAGATTACGAGGGGAGACAAAGTAAGAGAGAGAGAGGAAGGTCAGGGAGAGAAATATCGTGTCCCGATTTTTTTCTCTGGGCTTCTAAGGTCCAAGTTGTCGTTTTTTGCGAGGAAAAGACTAATAAAACGCCGTGCGGTAACCGTTGAGCAATAGTTTCAGCAGCTGTTGCCTTCTTACACGAACTACAAAGGATTTACCCACGCGCGCCTCGCGAGTGTATGGACAGGAAATATTGGTAATTATCACCTGCATGAAGACCACCACGCCGACCATCCGAAAAGTGGAGTGCCACGTGTCTAACTTGAGAAAGCTCATATCTTTTACAAATTTTAGATTTAGTCCCAATATTTTGAGTTGATAAAAATTGTTAATTTTAAATAGTTGAAATTACAATCCTTTCTTATACTGCATTTATTTGTTATTAACAAATTTATACTATTTGAATATATTTTTTTCAATTTTATACTACTAGTTGAATATTTTTTATAATAATATTATTTATCTATTTAATTTAATATATAATTATTACTTTTCAACCTCTTTTAAATTAATAATATTTTTGTATGAAGTCATTTTAACCTAAAAAATTATATTAAATTTAATATGTTATTATAAAAATTAATCGGCATCACACAAAAAAATTTAGGGGAGTTTAATTCTTATATGTTTAATTTGTTAATAATGGGTAAAAATAGTTCGAAATATATTTTATTTTTAAAAATTTTTGGACAATAAAAATTACTATTCCCAACTTATTAATTATAGGATAATAATAACTAAGTGGTTTATTAAAGTTGCCGTCCCTAATGCCGTGGGGAAGGATACGAAGCTGAAGCGCGTGGGAAGTCCACCAACTCCATTGTCGAAATGTCCATAGGCTACCGGTTCAAGAGGTTCGAAGTGTCGTATAAACCGAAACCGTACAGATAATACGGCAGGAAAAATAAATAAGCAGTCCTCGTGCTTCCCATGATATCCTCCGCATTCGGTCTCATAAAACCCCTAAAAAACCCCTCACCGTTGATTGGTCAGAAAATCGAGGCGTGTTAGCTAACTGCTCAAGTTAAGAAACGTGGAATCCTTTGCGTGGGTGTAAGTGTATAGGAAAACTGAACCGTTATTAATTATATGTTCAACCTAATTTATTATCGATCCAATCTACCTTAAATAGGAGACAAGGTCAGAGGATTTGGACAAGCCAACTAGATCAATGTAAGGTGGAATTGAGACTCACCATATGGAATAGTTATTGAGGGTGGTAAAAATGGTATCCATGGAACGGACCCACTAATCTGGTACAAGTTAAAGACAATGGATCTAGTAGTCAGATCCGAGTGGAGTCAAGATAATAAATCCGGTAATCAAGTTTGAGTATAGAAAAATTAACTTGGTGGACCAATTTTAATGGGTTAATAATGTGTTGTTCAGTAGGACTACTTGGGTTTGATTATCATGCCGAATCCATCTTAATTTTAGTGAATATCCGTCTCATATGATATGATCTAAGTGGGTTTTGCTTTTGGGGATGAAAAAGTACGGGCATGGTAGCTTCATATGGGTCATCATTGAAGAGAAACTTAGTCAAGGAATACGCTGTTCCTCTGACGTGACATCAACTTATACTAATAATAATTCAAAAGTCAACTTTTCTGGGCCATTCATGGCTGCACTATGTTGACAGCAGTGGATGGGTTTGATATGGAATCCTGGCATTAGGCACACTCCAATACTCTTGCGTCAATTGTACCGCCTTGTACAACTACCACTAGGCTTAGCTCCATCTGCTTCTCCACTTTCTGTTTTCCTTCTAAATGAGAGCAAATTACATTTGTTTCGCATATAAAGCTGCACTATAGGATGACCACACGACACCGCACATCTAATAATCCAAGAAGAGCTCAAGCATTGTTACCTACAAACAGGTGAAACTCAATCGACCATGCACAATGTGGAAACAGATAAATGACATTACCTCATGATGATAGTGGGTACAGCATCTTTATGGTCACTGGAATGTGGCCAGTGACACCCTTGTCCCCAAGACAAAGAGACTTATAATACCATAATTCAAACTCTGCACTCTCTAGGCCCACATATCATATACTCCAACAGAGATTTCCAGTACCTAAAACTGTCATTTGACAGTCGTATTATCTCATCAAACCAGAGGCCAGGCAGCCATAGATTAAGCAAGAGACATACCCTTACCTTTTGAAGCATATTCAATTCATGTAAAGTAAATCCCCGTGCTAACCACCACTTCTAGCCCACAGAATTAGGGAGGGAGACCCAAACCATTCATGACTATTATTTACATACGAAAACTATCGCATAGCATAGCATAACGAACGCACCTTCTTCAACCTGAAACCCAAGTCCCAAGCCAATGTATGTTATGTCCCTTTAACTGGACTTGTCACATGCTTGGTTTAAGGTGCAGGGATGTCATTAGGATTATGATTTTGCATCCAATCCTGGATGGCTGAACGGAGAGTCCAATTAGGGAGAAGATGGTCATTTGGCAGCTGAAGGTTTGTCATGGGCGAAGTACCATGCCCGCCCCTCAGCCATTCTTGAATAGCAGTCTTTTCGTAAGTAAAACCATCTGCTGCCACATGAGGATCTTCCATTATCTCCTGCAAGTGCATGCAATGCAAACACCGTATCATATCAGAAATAACACAACTAACATTCTACTGCATTTGGGATAAAACTTGGTCTACTGAACTATCAAAAATACTTGGAAGAAGCAAAAGCTTGAAGAGAGCATCAGAATGACCTGGGATATGGGGCAGATGAGATAAGATGGAGGATCATTAGGTCTATTAGAATCATTTTGCCTAGGAGATTCGGTAGAGGCTTCACACGAGGCTTTTATAGATTGCAGCACTAACCAAACCTCTGACCTGAGGTCTGGAGGGTTTAGGCGATCTATCTCACAGCAACTCAGTGCCAAGAGAGCTAATTGGGTGGTTTCCATGAATGGCCAGTCACCTGCAGTTTGGTCCAGCATATCATTTATATTCCCTTCCAATAGAGCATCTTGTACTTCTGCAGCTAGGTTTGGCGCTGATTTCCCAGTCAGTAGTTGTAAGATAAGGACTCCGAACGAGTAAACATCTGATTCAACAGATAATTCCCACCGCGAATCATGTCCATCCTCAGATGATCCGCTGACTGAATTCTGATTTGGAATTCGAAGGTCTATGAGTTTGCTCACCAAATTAGAATCAAGGAGCACATTTTTGGGATTCAGATCACCATGTACTATAGTGTTAGGGTTACAGGAATGAAGGAAAATGAGTGCCGAACATATCTCCATGGAGATACGTATCCGATCCTTCCATGATAAAGGGCTGAGGTTGTTTTCTCTGCTAAGTTGGTCGTCAAGGCAACCATTTGATGCATGCTCATAGATGAGAGCCCATGCATCAGGACAGACTCCAATCAGAGCAACCAAATTTGGATGCCTCAATTTGCTCACTAATTCAACCTGAAAAGAAGACATGCCATATATGGTCACACATTACATATTTACTAAGAGATCCATGAAAGAAATTTCTGGTTTAGTTTAAAAATAAATTGTGAAAGCTAGCTACCTATCATATTGCAGTGTTTTAGCATGCTAAATGATGAATCATATAATAAAATAATGACATGACCTCAAGATGATACTGTGACGGCCCCGGTGAGCTACCAGAATGCAGCATCTTTATGGTCACTGGAGTGTGGCGAAGGAAACCCTTGTAAATGCTTCCCCAATCCCCTTCCTTAAGTTTCAAGGATGGATCAAAATTGTCAGTAGCTTCCTGGATTTCTGAGAAAGAGAACTCCATCACAACTTGTTGTCTATGATAAGTGGATGGTTCTGCTACTTGATGGAACAATAACTCCTCATTTACTTTGAGAGCATTCTCAAGATGCACCCGCAAATCTTCTTGTTCTTTCTTGCATATCTCCAATAGGTCTTCATTAAAGGCAATCTTGTCTTGCAACTCTTGCATCATATGATTGCTATTTTCCAGTTGACTCTCTTGCAATGTTCTCTGGTCGTGGGCAACAGACAGCTCTTCAGTTTGCCGATTATTGAATGTTTCAAAATCCTCCCTTTCTTTAGCTAATATTTCCTCAAGTTCTTTCCTTCTTCGCAACTCTTCAGAGTATAAATTTTCAAGAATTTTGGCCTGCATATTAATTTAGTTATCACATGGCACAAACAGCAACAGGTTCCATCCTGAACTGAACACTTATAAATTGTAGTGCTCTGATGGAATGGTATTCTAAGTCATATATGAAAATATCATGGGTTTCTCATGAAATGTATAACCAACCATTCAAGAAAATTTGGTCTCATAAAAAGAATAGAAGAAATAATTGGTCCATGCATGTGAAATACAAGTTTTCTGAATCTTTGCAATCAAGTGATGGGAGAACATAATTACTCACTCTGTGACTAATTTCAATGGCACTTTTTTCAGCTTTCTGGCGGCGGAGCAATTCTTGGTACGCCTCTCGCTTTGCATCGGCAGCCTCAGCCATTGCTCTTTCAAGTTTTTCATAGAGGTCATCATTACCATTTTCTTCCTGTAAAGAACTATAGATCAACTCTATAGATCCATCTCCTCTATTTGAGAAATGTCAGATTGATTTGCAAATCAGTTGCTTCATGAATGCTCAACCTTACTTTGGCTTATCATTTCCAAATAAACTGTCTGCAAGTACAATCTTATAAAAGTAATGGATGAATAAAATAGCAGCTTTACCAGCACAGGTAGAAGAGCAAGCTGACGATCCTCCTCATATGAAGAGATCAAATTTGATCCTGTTGCATGCCTGCTAGCCTCACCTCTCTCATACCGAAGCAATGGTACATCGTTCTCTATTTCACTCGAGTAAGATGCTGAAAGAACAGAACTTACTGATGGACTCCTTGGCTCTGATGGGACTGTTGCAGCAACAGAGTTTGTTTGTGGCCATGAAGAGGAGATGTCCATATCGATGGTAGTCAGATCACCCTTTCTATAGCAATATTAAGCATTAAGATGACTTATCATTTCCATATTTCCAGCATCGCGCAATCAATGACTACATTCAAGTTGTTGGAAAATCAACAGGGAGGCCATTATGCAAAGGAAATAAATTAAGACATGGAGGAAACTTGGTCACTTCCTTCAGGTCTCAGGAATCACAAAAAACTATGCAATATGCATATTAACCATGTGGCATAAAATTCTCTCGTTTGCAATGGCAAGAAAGAAAAAGATTTGAAAAATTAAAATAGACTTTGCTGTTCAGAAGCATCTGACCCAGTAACTCAGTCACAGGGAAGTACACATTCATATTTTACAAACTATAAATAAAATACTCTTATTTACCTGAAATCAATTAGGTGACCATTGCAGATAAACCAAATCTGACAAGAAGGATGAGCATATTGATTTACAAACTTTGCTTTTGTAGATTTAAGTTCTTTCATCCCCCTGCATTTTCAAAGACAATATAGCTACAGGTGTCAGCATGCAGACAAAAAGCCAGAATAGGGAAAACATCTAATTTTCTAAAATTAATATGCTGCATAGTTCACAAAAATTTTAAAGAGAATTGTGTGATATATATACCTCCTTATACCACCCATAATTAAAAAAAATACACAATGTCATCCCATTATGTCCCAGCCACCTCCCCCTCTCTCATGTAATTCTTGGAGATGGGAATGGTTGGGGGTATGAAGAAATAGCTCCTTCCAATTCCAATTGCAAAATAAGGCCTTCAAATATTATAAATACATAAAGATTTCCCGAACATCAACAATTAGTTTACAGATATTCAACAGTGTTGGTAAGCACTGCCAAGGTTTATCAACAGGGTATCCTATCAATCCAACCCCATCCAATCATGTGACATTCATGTAATTGATGGAATATTCCTCATATGCCGAATTCTAAGAGGCTCACTTTCTGGATTTGTTAAATACTAAGATCCTTAAGGGCCAAGTTTTTCTATTTATATATATTTTTTAGGCAGTAACTCCAAACTATAATAGCAAGTATTATCAAATTATCTTTGTCCTAGTGTGAGAGGACTACAATCTTACACGGTGAAGTTCCTATCTGCAGCCGCTCCCATAACAAGCCTGGTAACAGCATGCTGCTCAATAAGTTCCACAATCCCTTTTCCTATGTCTCTCATCTCAATCCACCGCTTCTCCACCGAAACCTGTACAATAAATTGTGGTAGGTTAAAACATAAGAAAAAGCTTTCTTGAACCAAATAAGGTAAACAAGCATGTTCTTTAAGAAAACATTTGCCCGATTATGGATAGATATGAACCTTGGCATGGAGACAAATGCGTACATATTCATCCAGGATCTCCTCCATGGCATGAATGGCACGAACCCTTGGAACAAATATTGCTGCACCATAGAACTCACCAATTGATTAAAAAAAAACAAGAAGAGTGCTGTCATGTTATAGAATAAGAAAATGCTAAAAAAAGGAGGGTATATGAAATCCCACGGTACTAGCTCAAAGCACAAACACTAGACGTTTCATCTTCTTCAAGAAAGTAAAATTTTTAGCATTTATAAGAAATCCCATGTCCGATTTGTGTGCAAATTCACATTTTAAGAGAAAAGGTGAAAGATAATAATCTTGTCTTGGAGTAGATGAAAATAAAATACTATATGTGCCACCAGTAGCTAACTCTATGTTGGGAATTGTTATTGCAGTAAGGTTTGAATATGAGTAATGAAAACAATATTAGAATGGTAACAAAAGAAGGGAGAGATTTTTGGTTCTCCGTTAAAATTACAAACATCAATTTCCTTTAATTTCCACAAATATCTGGAGAAATCAACATCAGCTCTCCCTGATTGATGCCAATTATTAGGTACTTGATCCACCTAACTAAAAGTCAATGGCTTCTCCCCTTTTGTGCTGTGCAAGTTCTAATCATCAATGGCCAAATTATTACTCTTTCCATCTCTTTGCCATGGATAAAACAGGAAACTTTAACTTCTAACCAAATGCAAGAACGAACCAAAAGCACAATTCGGTGAAGATGAAACGGAAGCGGATATAAGCACCACATAAGAATGCGAAGATCAAAGGAGATTCAACATTCATCCATCCAACATCGAGACTTACCGCCAGGGCTGTCCGAAGAAGGGGTGAGAACATGGAGGATGCGGAAATCGCCGTCGAAGTTCTGCAACGCCCATTGAAGGGTGAGCCTGCTCTCCTCAACATCGTTCCCGACGGCCACATACACTCGCTCGTTGACCACCGTAGCAGGAGATGAATCATTGGAAGCCATCGACGCAGGGCTGAGCAAGCTGGTCGAACGGACTACGGGACGGGGTGAGCAACTACCGAAGGGCGGAACGTAAGCAATGGTGGCGTCGCGGAACTGCAGCGTTCAGTGGCGGAGGTGCACTGGCAAATGGAAAGGGGCAGATATGATCGTTTTCATGGCGATTCCCTCCCTCTCTCTCTCTCTCTCTCTCTGTACGTACAAGGAGAGCGGGTTAACTTCTCAGAGAAGGAGTACTCGACTCACCGAGTCACCCTGTCTTTGTCGAGTCAAGTCAATGTGCTATGCTCACGGGCACGGCGTGCAAAATCGAAATACGGAAAAATAGAACAACATGGAATAAACTATCACTTTAGCCCCTAATATTTTGACACATTTACCAATTTGACCCAAATTATTTCTTAGCCACCATTTAAATGATAATTTATTTTGTCTTCATAGTTCCCATTTAATGCCATTATAAATTTGATATGGCATTCAATGTCTTGAAATAATGTTATAAAATTATTAATAAATTATACAAATTAGTATGATGTTATTTTAGTTAAAAAGATAAAATAAAACAATTTGAAATTTCCTATTAGGTCAAATTAAATAATTAAAAAGGTAACTTTAGTTCAATCTATGGTATTATGTGAGATGCCACTAAACAAAAGAACGTGTTAAAGTATAGAATAACATATAATTGGAAATAAATTGGTGATTTTACTCATAAATATACTTAGATTTCCTTTTAAAATATAGTTTTAAATAAACATACTAATTTATTTACACTATATGTATTTAAGGTAGTATTTACTAAATCCATCTACTAGGGTCCACATATGATTAAATTCCTTTTTTAGCAAGTAAAATGACAACATGCAAAAAAAAACATGGGATGTGATTTTGTGTTTCCAATCCAATTTGCTCCTCTTAGTAAGTGTTGTGGATAGAATCTCCAATGTCCTTAGATCCTTCACCAACCATGAGGATAACCTTTGTGGATTACATTATTTAATGATGGGTTTGGACAACATTAGTACTAAGAAGATTATATGAGAAATAGAATATTTATAGGCTTGTCACCCTCACATGATGTATTATTATTGAAGGAGAGTACACAATTGATTAAAGGCCAACAATGTTTAATTAATTACTTTAATGATAGGTATAAATTAATTTGTCATCATCTACAATTTATGCGGGTCCCGCAAAGGGTGGGGTCAATTTTTTTTTTATCAATTTATGGGTAATCTAATTTTTATACCTATTTTTATTCATGCTACATGTACGAGTTGAATACTTGGTCGACACGTGATTAAGTTAGATTCATACGAGTCGGTCTACTACAGGTTTATTTTACCATATTTACTCATAAAGGTGCATGATTTCCCTTCACTATTATCACTTGTATATTGGAGTAAACTAAATATGGCATATCTGATTTTTTGGATTGTACTAACTTCACATCCGACTACTTATTTTTGCTAATATAATAGTATAGCTTCTACCACTATAAGAATGAGAATAGGTTAACATAAAATAAAATAAAAATATATAATTCTCATAAATAATATAAACTTATTCATAAAATTAACTAGTTCATAAAATTGTTGTATTAATCTAAATAAGTTGATCGGTTGAAACTCTTATATGTGCTTCTAAGGGATATGTTGATGGAAGAAAAACAAAATTCCAAGTTATGATAAGTGAAACCTAAGTACCCAATCTCACTCCTATTTAAATGTATATAACATTCAAATGTATAAGATGGAAGACTTTCTCTTGAGTTTTCTTACCCATTTTCTTAGTAATTATATGTGTTTCTATCCACTAAACTCTTATATTTCTAATATTTTTACTGAAAAGGGATACTTTGATGGAAGAAAAATAAAAATCCAAAGTTATGATACTCAATCTCACTCAAATTCAAAAGTATAACATGGAAGACTTTATTTTGAGTTTTCTTACACATTTTCTTAGTATAAAAATATTCACACATGTCATTTTTTATCATAATTAATAACCTATAATTATTTATCTAAATATCATTAAGGTTCGATAAAATATGACAAATAATAGTTGCATACTAAAAATATATAAGTTAGGGACTTTTACCCAAAATTTAATTGTTAATAGGAGTTGATCAAGTTAAGAACTGTGTTAAAATTTTGATCATGGTATATGCATATAAATATTTAACTTGGTCGGGTAATTGACTAAACTCTCCATTATTAATTGAACACACATATTACTTGTTATTTTTCGTACATATTTGTGTGCATGTTTATATTATATATATATATATATATATATTAGAAGTTTGAAGCATTATTAAGAAACCTATTGAGTTAGTGTCAATTCCTATGGTAATTGAAAATGATAAATATGGGAAGATGAAAATTATACTTCAAGATTACCTTGGGACCATTAGATGATGTACGAGTATGAACCCAAGGCTACACCGCTGCAATGAGAAATGATAAAATTGAATCAAATATGTACGAGACATGTACATGAAGTTGGACATGTTAGTGTCATGTAATCAAATGCTAAGACATTAAAATGAGAGGCGAACTCAATGGGTATTATATCACGCTTCGACCCGATTTGATCGAATCCCCGTGATTAACCTACCACTCTCTCGGTTTATTAAAGGATTTCCCCTTATTGTAAACCGTAAATAGTAATGCGTCCTTTAACCTGCACCTTTTCCTGGAATAATATAATCAAAACTGTATTAAATTTAAAACTTTACATACATGTCTTACAGGCATCTTAGTTGACGGTTTTTAAGGGGAGGCTTTCCGAGATTTCCTAAAAGGGATATAAGGGAGTGGGTGAGTACGAATACTCAGTAAATGGGTTTTTAAAAACTTTTGACTTTTAAGAAAAACATTTATATGGAGTGTGCCAGACTCCTTTGTTTTAAAAAATCCCTTCATTTAAAAAAATTCTGGTTTTTCCACCATTTCTTATTTACCACTGTGTGTCATCACCCAACACACATCCTTCATAATGAAGGTTACACACATTCGTAAGTCAGTATCACTACTAAACCCGCTAGTGGCTTCAAAGCGACTTTTCCTACCACCCGGATAGAATTATGACCACTTCTACCCTAGGAATTAGTGGATGTACGTGACATCCGACCCACAATCCCAAAATCACTTCTTCGTGTCCGTATGAGGATAGAGACCTCATCTTGTCCCCACCCCAGTCTCATGCGCTTGGTGCTACTCTAGATTTCGCACAGACACCTAGAATGACGAACTGCCCTTATAGCTACCAGGTCGTCCAGTGCCCTTAGGACACATTACTACCCCTCATGGGCGTCTTGATGATCTCGTACTCACAGTGCATGAACAAACAATGTTTTCTTATATTGCCATGTAATCTGTGGTGCCACTGGTCCAACGGCCCCGACTCTTAACTCAACCTGTAGTTGTTTGTCTTGACTAGTCTGTTGACCTATCATGTCGCACTGCCACTAGTTGACTGAGCATGTCGGTCCTATCTTGGTACCTTGGCCAAACAATTCACCTATTAAGTTTTATGGCACATATATCATGTTCGTTTACGAGCTCCTACTTGTGCCAACTGGCCTTGGGCCCACTATATGAGATTTTCAAAATCGGGCATTTAGCCCCCAAGTTCCAAAACCAAGGCCCCCGACCTATTAAAGCTATTCGATCTCCCGTCGAGAAAGTCCCCCAAATTGTTTAAGCATTGGCACACAGTCAGGGGAGAGCACTTCCGAGAAAACATTTGTTTTCTCTATCCATTATACCGCCCGTATAAGGACACCTCCATTCATAACCGATGAATGGGTTTTCAACTTCCTTCGAGGAAGTCTCATCATACCAACCGGGTATGATCTACTTACAACCAGTAAGTAGTTTTTCCGCATGATTTTCACATCACTTCCTCTAAGTAGTGATGTTTAAAATACCACTAAATAGTGGGTTTTTATACCGAGGTACATATCATTCCCAACCGGGTATGATATAAAATTTTCACTCACAACCGGTAAGTGGTTTTAAAATTTTAAGTTGTGCTAATCATCCCAACTGGGTATGATGTTAGTAAACCCACTCACCCGTTAACGCAGTGAATTCTACTAGACCGGTTCTTTGTATTCACGCGAGCTCGTCCATGCTGGCGTTCCCTGTACTTCGTGTTCCTACACGATATGAACATCCTTGTTCACTATTACTCGACTTAATAACCTCCATTCATTTCCAATTAATGAGAAAACCCAAACTTTTTAGTTATTTGCAATTAGGTCCTTAAAGTTATTTCTCTTTAACTTTAAGTCCCCAAATGCAGGTTTTTCCTCAAATTGAGTCCCGAAACTTTTAAAATTTATCTTGGGACCTCAATTTATTTAATTTCACAAAAAGGGGTTTAATTTCCCAAATTTCCAACTTGGTCCCCCAACTTTTCCAAAATTTCCATTTTGCCCTTCATTTACAAAAATGGTAAGTTTTGCCCCAAAAATTCCAAAATTCCTCAATTGGTCCTCAAACATTATTTTCATGCCCAATTGACCCTCAATTTCATAAAATTGCATTTTGGTCCTTTGAATTTCAAAAATTCCCAATTTTCCCCCAATTTTAACTCCTTAACACAGCCGAATTTGATTTTATCAAATTGATCGATCAAATACCTCCAATTGTTGAAATTGAAGTTAAAATTGAGTTCCACCATCCTCTTACGATTCAATAGCACTTTGAATCGCAAGTTTTGACACCAGAACTAGCTCAAACAGAGCTTCGCCGGAAAACGGGCTGTAGAGAGAGAAAGCTTCGATTACTCACCGGTGAGGGCACGCCGGTCCAAGCTTTCAATCTGGGCAGATAACTCTCATCTTGAGGTTCAATCTAGAATCAAGAATCACATCAATTGATGCCGAATTGAGTTAGAATTTCATCATTGAAATTCTATCGGTTCTCTCTCTAGCACCGGCCAGAAATTATAGAGGGGAGCCGAATTGGCTTACCTTTCAGTCCTAATTCGGTTGTGGGAGGGCTGAGGAAGTGTTGGGAAGGCTTGGTTTGGCCTGAGGAGGGCTTGAAATGATTGATTTCAGCTTGGCCGAAATAGGGCTGCTTCGGTCCGCCAGAGCTGCTTCACTATTCCATCATGCCGGCGCTTCTCCAACGATTTTCGGATTGATTGGAGTTTGTTATTAGATAGTTGTCTTCTCCTTGGTTCTAAAGAGCTCGACCTCTCCTTATTAGGTTAAGAAAAATGTTAAAGTCGAAACTCTAGTTCGAGCTTCACTGGGAAATGGAGCAGTAGAGAGAGAGAACTGTTCAAGTGTGAGGAGAATGAATGGGGATGACCTCTTTTTATATAGGTGTACAATCGTGTATTAAATGGGAGAGATTTATTACTAGTATTAATATTGCCTTAAATTATTGGTGGTATTAATTCCAATAATTTAATTTCGGTATTAAATTATTTGTATTAATTCCAATAATTTAATTTAGGTATTAAATTATTGGTATTAATTACAATAATTAAATATATATTAATTTATGTCCATTTATGATAAGGCGACATTCGCATAAAAATTTTTTTGACCAAAATTTTGAGTTACAAAAATAATAATACTTTTTAGGAGGTCAACCATCCTCACACTACTCTCAAATAAGCACGCTTAACTTCACAATTCTTATAGATTCTCGTTCGCCTGAACCAATTTAGTTTTTCTCTTTTAATTTGTCTTAAGTTTCTTTTTGAAGGTTTAATGAAAATGAACTCTTTGGATCACCCGAAAGTTGTAAATTCCCAAATTGCCCGTTCAGAAATGATCGGGTTTGTGAACCGGTTTTAAATCCTCACTTGGTTTAACCGGTTCTTTTCCTGGTTTTACTTAGCTTAAAAGGGTGGGTTTTATATATTAGTTGTAAAGAGTGCATGTGACTCACAAGCTTTCATCTTACCCAATAGAATTAAAGTATAGCTTGGGCCATGAGTTGTCAATATGTGTTATTATGTTCATAACATTAATTATTGATGAAATTTTTGGGAGAGAGAGTTTGACCCAAAATAACTATGAATTACGGTTCCATGTAGCCCAAGACAGTAGTATAAGGGGATGGGTAAAATTATAGATAATGAATAATTGTGTAAAAATCATGAATAAATCTCCATGTTATAATTTTATGTGAAGTACAAATTTGTAAGTAATGTAGTTACCCGACATGAGTAGCTCATTTATTGAGTTGTGAACTCACCCACTCCCCCAAGTTTCAAGTGAGAGCCAAGTTCTGAATGGTTTTAAGTCGAGATATCATCCATATAACTTGTGGGAATGAGGTACATACCTCAAGATTCAAACACGAATGTTTTTAAATTATTATTATCAATTGCTATACATTCTTGAGGTATTGTATTAATTTTTTGTTCATCGTGCATTTCAAAAGAAAAGTTCAAATTTCCATAGAAAATTGATGTAGTCATTTTTATTCTAAGTCTTAGTCTCTCTAGTTTTACCTTAGTAAAGGTACACACCAGTGTAAAATCGAGTGCATTAGCGAGTTGCACAGACCGTCGGCCGAGAATCGAGCATGGGCATGACATGGCTGACCAAGTGGTCGCTAGAGTTGGACACATTTTGGATTTGAATGTTCACGACTAGAAGTTTTAGAACAAACCCGTAGGAGGAAATCGGCTTGTGGCGGTCGAAAGTCCCCTTAATAGAGGTCGGCCAAGGTTTGTGTAAGGTAGAGGAGAGGCGCATGATTCTTTTGGCATCAACATCATCTAAAATGGTAGTTGGAGGTGGTCGAATTTGCCTCCAAAAGGGCGGTGACAGTGCACAGTTTTTCTATTCCTGATCGGGGTCGACCAAAACAACACTCAAGCGACATTTTTTGTTCAATTTCAAATCGAGACCTTACCACAAATACTCAATAGGAGTCCCTTAGTGACATTTTGACATAAAATCATCTCATTTGGTAGTCGCATGAAGGAGAATTTCTCAATCGACCACTCGTGTGTTGGAAGTGTATCCTAGATTTGGTTTTCCAACTTTATGAGAGGGAGAAGATAACTCCCTTACTTATGAACCAATTTTCCAACTCCAAATGGGCTTATGAACCGGTCTTACTTAGTGAGAAAATTGAACCAGTTCATAAGCCCATTATAGGGGAATGGACAAGTTGGAGAAATTTTAATTCTCAGGTTGGAGAAACTCAAAGAGGTTCTTGAACCTTGGAAAAAAATTTTAGGGCAAAATGAGAGAGACAAACTAAACCGGTTTGGGTGAACCGTACCCAAACCAGATTGAAACGGTTTAAGAACCAAGCCGATTTATGAACCGAAACCCATAGAGAGGGGGGAGGGGGGAGGAGGGGTGCAAACCGGGAAATTTATGTACGTTGTCACTAAGGAGTCATAAGAGTAAAAAAAAAGGGCTTTAGGATGAATTGGAGATGAAAACCAAACCGGTTCAGGTGAACCATATTCGTACTAGATTGAACCAGATTGGACCGGTTTGAATCACTATTGAACTGAATTCTAAATTCATTTTTCTAGGTGGCTTAGAGAATTTAAATTTGAGATTTGAGGCCACCATTGGATAGAAAATGAATTTAGAAATTTTTAGATTTGAAAAATTCAGTGGAATGGGGGGTGAACTGGTCGGTTTAAGCTTTGAACACGGTTTGGACCGGTCTGGTCCAGTTTAGAATAGTGTCATCTTCTTCCTTCAGATGACAACATTGTTCACTTGCCAGAAAATTGAAGCAGCACCGACAAAGAAGAAACGTTTCCATTCAATACGTTTCAAGTCATTAATTTCTGTCATAAAGGTGCCAAACGGAAGCCCGACGAGTCCTCGAGCTCCCTATATAAAGAGCCCCTCTCCACACCTAAAAAGCTCACTCTCTCTTAGCTGCTTAGTTTTTCGGTGAAGCTAAAACCAAAGCTCCCATATAGGGTCATTTCTAAGCCAAAGAAGGCGTGGTCAGGTTCCTTAGAACCGAGGGGAAGCCAGCTACACGGTGGTGACATCCATTCACTCTAAGAGTCACCGGAGAAGTGCCAGCGTGATTGAATAATGAAGTAGCTCTAACGGACTGAAGCTGCCCTGTTTCGGCCGAGCTAAAATTAGCCAATTCAAGCCCTCCCAACACTTCCTCAGCTCTCCCACAGCCAAATTAGGACCAAAAGGTAAGTCAATTCGGCTACACTCTATAATTTCCGACTAGTGTTAGAGAGAGAGTCGACAAAATTTTAAGGATAGAATTCTAATGCAATTCGACATCAATCGATGTCATTCTTGATTGTAGGATGAATCTCAGGTGGAGAGGTACCTGCTCAAATAGAAAGCTTAGACGACCGCGCCCTCACCAATGAGCAATCGAAGCTTTCTCTCTCTATAGTCTATTTTCCGACGAAGCTCCGTTTGAGCTCGTTCCAGCATTAAAACTTATGATTCAAAGTGCTATGGAATCATATGAACATGTAGAAACACAATTTCAACAATTAGAAGTGTTTAATCGGTCAATTTGATGAAATCAAATTCGACTGTGTTAGTGAGTTGAAATTGGGGGAAATTTTGGAGAAATTGGGGTTTTTCAAAAATTCAAAGGACCAAAATGAAATTTTCTAAAATTGAGGGTCAATTGGATATGATAAGAATGTTAGAGTGCTAACTAAGAAATTTTAGAATTTTTGGGGTTAAAACTTACCATTTTTGTAAAGGTAGGGCAAAATGGTAATTTTGGAAAAGTTGGGGGACCAAATTATGAATTTGGAAAACTTGAACCCATTTTTATGAAATTGAGTAAATTGATATCCCAAGAAGAACTTTATAAGTTTCATGACTCAATTTGAGGAAAAATTGGCATTTTTGGACTTAAAGTTAAAGAAAAATAACTTTAGGGACCTAAATACAAATAAAGAAAAAGTTAGTTTTTCTCATTTATTTTGAACAAATGAGGGCTATTGGGCCAAAGAATAATGAAAAACTATGTTTATTTCGTGTAGGAAAATGAGACATTGGGAACGCCAGCTGATGTTAAGCTCGCTAGGGACAGAAACCGACTAAGTGGAATTTCACTGCACGATTGGGTGAGTGGGATTTTATATCATACCCGGTTGGGGATGAGTACCTCAAAATGAAAACCCATTATTAAGTGGTATTTTTAAATGTCACAACTTAGAAGAGTGATGTGAAAATGTCACAGAAAAACTACTTACTAATTGTAAGTAGATTATACTCGGATGGTATGATGAAACTTCCTCAAAGGAAGTACAAAACTTGTTCATCGGTTATCAATGGAGATATCCTTATATCCGGTTGGTATAATGGATAGTTGAAAATATGTTTTATTAGAAGTACTCTCGCTTGACTATGTGCTGCTCCTTAAACAATTTGGGAGACCTTCTTGATGGGAGCTCGAATCGCTCTGATGGCTGGGAGCCTCAGTTTTGGAAATTGGGGGCTAATATGCCCAATTTTGAAAATCTCGTACAATGGGCCCAAGGCCAATTGGCATGAGCAGGAGCTCGTAAACAAACATGAGTTATATGCCATAAATGAATTGTTTAGCCATGGTACCAAGACAAAACTGACATAATCAATCAAATAGTGGCAGTGCGACATGACATGTCTCCAAACTAGTCAAGACAAACAGATGGAGGTTGAGTTGAGGGTCAGGGCCCTAGTGGCACCACAGATTATATGGCAAGATGTGAAAATACTGATTGTGCATGCATTGTGTGTACGGGACCTTCAAGACGCCTAAGAGGGGTAGTGATGTGTCCTAGGGCCCTGAACAACCTGGTGGATATAAGGGCAGTTCGTCAAACCAGGTGACCTTGGGAAGCTCGACATAGCTTCAAGCGCACGAGACCAGGGTGGGGTTAGGATGAGGTCTCTATCCTCATACGAACATGGAGAATTGATTTCGGGATTGAGGGTCGGATGTCGTGTACATCCACTCATTCTTAGGGTAGAAATAGACATGCTTCTATCTAGGTGGCTAGTAAAGTCGCTTCGACGCTACAAGTGGGTTCAGTGGATGGGCTGGCCTGCGATTGTATGCTTTTGACCTTCATGATGAAGCATGTGTGTTGGGTGATGACACACCGTGATTAATAAGAAATGATGATAACAACGAAGATTTAAAATGAAAGGATTTTTGAAAGAAAATAAGGAGTCTGGCACACTCCAATACAAATCTTTTTCCTAAAAGCTAATTTTCAAAAACCCATTCACTGAGTAATAGAAACTCACCCCTCTTTTCTATCCCTTTTTCAGGAAAAGAGAAAATGACTAGGAATAACACCAAGCCTTACCCTCTATCAGGTATGCTTAATTTTCCTTAAGCTTGCATTTTATTTGATATATGTCTTTTGAGGGAACAATGTTGAAATTATGCGTGGCTCATCTCGAGTAAAAGAAGGAGGAAACTCCTGTTGAACCAAGAGAGTGGCGGGTTGTTCACGGGGATCCAACCAAACCGGGTTGGGACGTGACAACTAGAGTGGTATGAGAGCATAGTTCCCTTGAAACATTATCAATATTATGCCCTGATATTAACCCAACTCTAAACTATCATGTAAGAAGGAGAGTACCTAGGAAATTTGCAGAGAAAATCCAGTCATCCCCCTATAATTGTGAACAAGTCATCTAACCCAAGGGAGGAAGCCATCCAAAGGTTTCTATGGGGCAAGAAAAGGGTACCCAAGGACATGGTGGAAGACTACCGAAAACTAGTCGGAGCCTTACTAGAACCAGAAGGCATCATATACCCTCCTTCCAGACAAGAGGAACCAGCATCACCTCCTAGAAGTCCAACCCCTCCTCCTCCAATGCCATAACAACCGAAAGGGAATTCCACCAAGAAGGAGGTCTAGGATAACTATTGGGATGCATCTGCCACCTTCATGAAGGTCCACCAAGAACCTCCACCCACTCAACTTGGCTTATATCCGTCTCAATGGGTGAAGTGGATTTATGAGTGTGAGGTTGAAGTACTAAGGCGGTATGAATTAGAGGCCATACATGAAATTTGTCCTATTAAGGAGCACGAATAGATCCCAATCAGTTCCTCAGAGCCTTTTGATCAGGAGTTCCATAATTATTATAGGGTTAACTCTAGCTCTATGACCCCAAGGGATTAGGGGGTAGAGAATTCCTGTAATAAGCCAACTTATGGCAAGAAAATATTTCCTGAATAAATGAAGGTAGAAGTTTATTAAAACTCTTGAGTTCCTTAAAAAAATTTAAGAGTATGATAATAAAAGTTTAAATAAAAGGGTAGAAATTCCCTTAAGGAAGAATGGGTTATTGATAGTTAAACTCAACCCTTAAGACTTACCCATAGAAACACGATAAGGAGAAATTCATCTAAAGGAGATCCTAAGAAAAGGTAAAGGGAGTTGGAGGAGCAACATCCAAGAGTACATAAATTTTTTTGAGAGACCAAGAAGTTAAAACTAAACTCTGAGAATTTAGGATAAGGAAAAATCCAGGAGGAAGTATAATATCCCAAAGGAACCACAAGAATAGAAGTTGATCGAGAAGAAAAAAAAGAATTAAGTATAGAGTCCACCAGGGAAAGATGGAGAGAAAGTACAACAATAGAAAGTCCTAGGTGTAACAAATTACTATTAAAGAACTAAGATACAGATTCCTTGGGAATTCCCAAGGATAAGAGACACGTGGGAGGTAAAGTATGGATCAAAGAAATAAGAAAAATAAAAGTAGATGAATCGTACCAGGTCCTTAAGTTTAGGAGAAAATTTGAAAGGAAAATTTCCAAAAGATAGTGCGATCAAACGCAGGAATTCCAAATTGGAAGACACCAGAAGGAGGATGGAAAATAGGAAGTTGGATCGAGGAAGGAGAAAGCTTCAGGTAAAAAATGGTTGATCGAAAAAGGGTTGCAACCCCAAGATTGTGATGAGGTCCTCAATAAGAAGTACGAGTAGTTAAGTTAGAGTATTGGGAGGTTGAGCATGATTTACTACAAGAAGGCTTGGCAAATAACTTATTTGAACTAAATTATTTGGAGGAGTAAACGAAGTCTAACTAGAGATAGGGAATAGAGGAAGAATACATCATAACCAAGGCAAAAAGGGTAATACTAAGGATATGAAGGTACGAAAGGTTTGGATACGATGAGGATTAGAGATCCACCTCAAAGGAATAAACGAATATTGAAGTGAGTGGAAATGAAGCAAGATCAATAGAAGGCACTCATGGATTCAAAGAGTAAGAGTAAGTTGGTGAAAATATTGGCAAAAAGATACTCCAGAAATTTAAGGATTTTAATGGTAGAACTAGAAGGAATTACTGAGGGAAAGAGAATGTGAAGCTCATCAGAGAAAGAAATCTTGGGAAGACATTGGTGTACCAAGGAAAGAAAGTGAAACCAACAGAATAAGCAAGAGAATAACTCCTGAAGAACAAGATAATGGAAAAGAAAGAATCTTGTACAAAGAGAAGGAAATTGTAAAGAAATTAGGGGATAAATCAACCCAAGTGATATATAGAATGGAAGATGACATCAACAAATTCCATACGAGTAAAAAAGGAACTAAACTCAAAATGAATAATATTGGGAGAAACAATGATAAAGGTAAGGATGGAATTGGAAAGAGAAGAGATCTTAAGGGGGAAGGACACTAGTGGAAAGGCAGAACGAAGTAAAAGAGCAAAAGTTTTAATATGTCAGTAAGTATCAGAAAATTTAAGGATTTGAAGGCGGAATGAACAAATAAAGAAATTTGGAAATGACAAGAAGTACAAAAACCAATACTATCATAGGGACGTAAAGTTAAAACATCACGAAAAACATCATGCGGTAAGAGGGACGGGTAAATCCAACTGAATTTGAGAAATACGACTTACAGAAGGAATGGTCTATAAGTAAGACATAACGAAGTTAAGCATAAAAGGTGATAACCAAAGAATGAGGAAGGATCGGGAATGGAAAAATGATCCGTGGAAGAATGATAACCAATAAATGCCAGAATCCGTGGAAGAAAAATGATTGGGAATTCTAGTTTTGAGATTTTGGGTGAAAGAAGCCTAGGATGTGAAATGGTGCCTTAGGAAAGAAGGTTGTAACGAAAGAGAATGATCGTAGATGTTCAAAGGAAATACTCTAGGCTAAGGTAAATTTTATAGAATGAGGAAATGATGAGAATCTTAAATACATGATGAAAGAGATGGACAAAAATAACAGAGAAGATCGTAGGATGAAAGAATGGAAAACTTTATAACAATAAAAAGTTTAAGCCAACATGCGAATAATGTGAAATAAGTTTTGGGGACAAAACTTCTAAAAGGAGGGGAGAGTGGTAAACCCTGCTCTTTGGAGTTAAGGAAAACTAGGAAAAGAACCGGTCTTAATGAGTGAGAAAACTGAACCGGTTCATAAGCCCATTATAGGGGAACGGGCAAGTTGGAGAAATTTTAACTCTCAGGTGACTCAAAGAGGTTCGTAAACCTTGGAAAAAAACTTTAGGACAAAATGAGAGAGAGAAACCAAACCAGTTTGGGTGAACCGTACCCAAATCGGATTGAAACGGTTTAAGAACCAAGTCGGTTTATGAACCAAAACCCATAGAAGAGGGGGGAGGGGGGGCAAACCGGGAAATTTAGGGACCCTGAATGATCTAAGGAGTCATAAGAGTCATGAAAAAGGGCTTTAGGATGAATTGGAGATGAAAACCAAACTGGTTCAGGTGAACTGGATTCAAACCAAATTGAATCAGTTTGAATCACTATTGAACCAGATTCTAAATTCATTTTTCTATGTAGCTTATATAATTCAAATTTGAGATTTGAGGCCACCATTGGATAGAAAATGAATTTAGAAATTTTTAAATTTGAAAAATTCAATTGAATGGAGGGTGAACCTGCTGGTTTAAGCTTTGAACCCGGTTCGGACCGGTACGGTTCGTTTCGGAACAGTGTCGTCTTCTTCCTTTAGATGACAGCATTGTTCACTTGCCAAAAAATTGAAGTAGCGTTGGTGAAGAAGAAATGTTTTCGTTCAATATGTTTCAAGCCAAAAATGTCTATAATAAAGGTGCCAAACAGACGGCCGACGAGTCCTCGAGCTCCCTATATAAATAGCCCTTCTTCATTCATGCACTCCACACTTGAAAAGCTCACTCTATCTCAGCTGCTTAGTTTTCCGACGAATCTCGAACCAGAGCTCTGATATAGGGTCATTTTTTAGCCAAAGAAGGCGAGGTTGGGTTCCTTAGAATCGGGAAGAATTCAACTACACAGTGGTGAAATCCATTCATTATGAGTGTCGCTAGAGAAGCACCAGCGTGATCAACCGGTGAAGCAGCTCCGGCAGACCGAATCTGCCCTATTTTGACCAAGCTGAAATTGGCCAATTCGAGCCCTCCTCAATGTAACCAAGCCCTCCCAACACTTCCACAGCCCTCCCACGGCCGAATTAGGACTGAAAGGTAAGCCAATTTGGCTCCCCTCTACAATTTCTGACCGGTGTTAGAGAGAGAGTCGATAGAATTTCAATGATAGAATTCTAATCCAATTTGACGTCAATTGATGTCATTCTTGATCCTATGAGGAACCTTAGGAGGAGAGCTACCTACCCAGATAGAAAGCTTAGACCATCGCGCCCTCACCAGTGCAAGCTAAGACTCTTTCTACAGTCTATTTTCTGGTGAAGCTCCGTTTGAGCTTGTTCCGACGTTAAAACTTACGATTCAAAGTACTATGGAATCGTATGAATATGTAGAACCTCAATTTGAACCACAATTTCAACAAGTAGATATGTTTGGTCGGTCAATTTGATGAAATCAAATTCGGTTGTGTTAGTGAGTTGAAATTGGGGAAAATTTTGGGGAAATTGGGGTTTTTAAAAAATTAGAAGGACCAAAATACAATTTTCTATGAGGGTCAATTGGGCATGATAAGAATGTTAGAGGGCTAATTGAGGAATTTAAAAAAATTTGGGGGTAAAACTTATCATTTTTGTAAAGGAAGGGCAAAATGTTAATTATGGAAAAGTTAGGGGACCAAATTGGGAATTTGGAAAACCTGAACCCCTTTTTATGAAATTGAGTAAATTGAGATCCCAAGAAGAATTTTAAAAGTTTCATGACTCAATTTGAGGAAAAACTGGCATTTTTGGACTTCAAGTTAAAAAAAAATAACTTTAGGGACCTAAATGCAAATAAAGGAAAATTTGGTTTTTCTCATTCATTTGGAATGAATGAGGGCTATTTGGCCAAAGAATAATGAACAACTTTGTTCATTTCGTGTAGGAAAATGAGACATCGGGAATGCCAGCTGAAGTTAAGCTTGCTAGGAATGGAAACTGACTAAGTGGAATTTCACTGCACAATCGAGTGAGTGGGATTTTATATCATACCCGGTTGGGGATGATAAGTATCTCGAAATGAAAACCCACTATTAAGTGGTATTTTTAAACGTCACAACTTAGAAGAGTGATGTGAAAATGACATGGAAAAACTAATTTCCGATTGTAAGTAAATTATACCTGGTTGGTATGATGAAACTTCCTCTGAAGAAGTGGAAAACCCGTTCATTGGTTATCAGTGGAGATATCCTTATACCTAGTTGGTATGATAGATAGTTGAAAATATGTTTTATCGGAAGTGCTCTCCCTTGACTATTTGCCACTGCTTAAACAATTTGGGAGATCTTCTTGACAGGAGCTCGAATAGCTCTCATAGGTCGGGAGCCTCGATTTTGGAAATTGGGGCTAATATGCCTAAATTTTAAAAATTGGTACAGTTGGCATGAGTAAGAGCTCGTAAACAAAGATGAGTTATATGCCATAAAACTTTAAATAAATGAATTATTTGGCCATGGTACCAATACAGGACCGACATAATTAATCAACTAGTGGTAGTGCGATATGACAGGTCTCCGAACTAGTCAAGACAAATAGCTGCAGATTGAGTTGAGGGTTAGGGCCGTTGGACTAGTGGCACCACATATTATATGGCAAGATGTGAAAATACTAATTGTGCATGCACTATGTGTACGGGACCTTCAAAACGCCCAAGAGGTGTAGTGATGTGTCCTAGGGCCCTGGACAACCTAGTGGATATAAGGGCAGTTCGTCAAACTAGGTGACCTTGCGAAGCTCGACATAGCTTCAAGCGCATGAGATCGGGGTGGGGTTGGGATGAGGTCTCTGTCCTCATACGGACATGGAGAATTGATTTTGGGATTGAGGGTCGGATGTCGCGTACATCCACTCATTCTCAGGGTAGAAGTGGATGTGCTTCTATCTAGGTGGCCGGTAAAGTCACTCCGATGCTACAAGTGGCTTCAATGGATGGGCTGGCCTGCGATTGTATGCTTTTGACCTTCATGATAAAGGATGTGTGTTGGGTAATGACACACCATAATTAATAAGAAATGATAATAACAACAGAGATTTGAAATAAAAGAATTTTTTAAAGAAAATAAGGAGTTTGACACACTCCAATACAAATCTTTTTCCTAAAATTTAATTTTTGAAAACCCATTCACTGAGTTGTAGAAACTCACCCCACTTTTATATCCCTTTTTCAGGAAAATAGAAAATGCTAGGAATAACACCGAGCCTTACCCTCTATCAAGTATGCATAATTTTCCTTAAGCTTGCATTTTATTTGATATATGTCTTTCCAATGAACAAGGTTGAAATTATGTGTGGCTCATGTTGAGTAAAAGAATGAGGAAACTCCTCTTGAATAGAGAGAACGGCGGGTTGCTCACGGGGATCCAACCAAACCGGGTTGGGGCGTGACAGAATGGTCTAAACTATCTTTTTTCGAAATACTACGATTTCTCATTTAAGAAATCGATTTTCAATCCGATTCAATATCAAATTACTAGCCTGGGTTCTCATTCCTAATTTGACCTTGATTTTCAATCAAATCCGGTGTTACATGCTTGCTATCTGAATAACCCATCTAAAGAATTTACAACCAAATCACACTAGGCCATCAAGGTTCTCAAATTACATGAAAGTCATTTATATCTTTTCATAAATATTAGAATTATACTCATTTTTATATCTAGTGGGCTTTGGTCCCTTTTTATAAATATTAAACCTTACCCATTTCAAAAATATTTAGTTTTCACCAATTTTAATAAATATTGGGCAAAAGTTCTTTTTTCATAAATGTTGAATTGAAACCCGTTTTCATAAACATTGGGTTGAAATTCATTTTCATAAACATTTGGGTCAAAACCCATTTTTATAAATGTTGGGCCAAAACTCATTTTTCAAAACCTTAAATATTAAATAACCTTCATTTTGTTTTCTATGTTAAGAAATATAAATTCAAACCCACACAAGTAATATAATTTTAAAAACTATAGCAAGATGTTTTAAGTCCAATTGAAATTTGAATTAATAAAACTCCACTCACCTTGGTTAGGGTTATTTTGGTGAGTAGTGGTGTCCGGGCTCATTTGTACGTGAGAGATTTTGCGTTTGTCATTGTTGTTTCTAGTTAGAGTTGTTTTCTTGCCAAGTTGACACTATACAAAGAAGATCCAAATTCCAAAACCTAATTTACAATTCAAGCAAAATTCAAATGAGCTATTTGAGTTCCTTACCTTAAAGGCATATTGACTACCTGAAAAGTGCAAGCCTAATCTCTTTAAGGTATCAACCTAACGTCTATAGTCCAAGCCCTCACTTATAGTCCAAGCCTATATCCTTATATTTTGGATTCATATATATGTCTCTTCAAAGACTAACTCCTTATAGACCCTACTCATGTTTTCAAAGTGTCCAAATCTTATTAAAGGCCTACGCCCATCAAGCCTAAACAATGAAAGCCCATACCATTAATTTTAGTCCAATTTCGAATTCAAGCGAAATTCATTTCATGTCCAAGAAAATTATGTATGGTTCCATATTCAGTTGGAACAAGCTAGTGGTTAGTCGGAGGTGGCATCGATCATCCAGGTGGCAGAGCCGGGGCATAGTTGGGAATGGCGATGAGAGTTCTGATTTGATCCTTAGGATAGGGTGAATGAGATGGTCGAGGGATGGATTTTGGAAAACACACTGTACACTCACTTTGAGGTTGTTGCAGCCCGTTTGGGGCCCGTATTGGCCGCCCAAGGTAGCCATCACCACTGCTCGATAGTGCCGATGTCGGTGAGGCTTAGCTTGGATGCGAGTAGCCACCTTGGGCATTAGGTCTCAATCCGAAAAAGGAGATTTCAGTGGTGGTTTGGGATCATACTACTGCAAGCTCAAGGGTACAACATTGGAATGGAATCAATGGAATTCGTATGCTCAATTGTTGATTAGGAAAGAGTAATCTAGGCCACACGGAGGTCATGCAAAGAGGTGGTACATGCGGAGTAGTGTGAGGAGGCTTGACAAGTTGGTTGTGATGGTGGTGTAGTGGGTAACTAAAAAGGAAAGTTTTGTAGAACAATTGAGAGTGCATGCCTTCTATTGATCATTTGTGTACATTTTATACAAGATTGGTAAAATAAAAGACAAAATAAACTAAAAATAATATTGTACAATGTCACGCCCCGACTCGGTTTGGTCCGATTCCTGTGAACAACCCGCCGCTCTCCCAATTCAAGAGGAGTTTCCCCATTCTTTTACCCGAGAGGAGCCAAGCGTATTTTCGACCTTGTTCCTTATAAAGACATATATAAAAAAAATGCAAACTTAAGAGAAATTAAGCATACGTGATAGAGGGTAAGGCTCGGTGTTATTACTAGGCATTTTCTCTTTTCCTAAAAAGGGATAGAAAAGAGGGGTGAGTTTCGACAACTCAGTGAATGTGTATTTTAAAAATGGAGTTTTAAAAAAAATATATGTTTTTTAGTTGAAGTGTGTCAGACTCCTTAATTTCCTTTAAATTTTCTCCATTTTAAAAATCTCAGTTTTCAAAAGAGCATCCTTCATCATGAAGGTTAATCCACAATCGAGGTAATTACGTCCACTAAACCCACTTGTGGCGTCGAAGTGACTTTTTCGGCCACCTATATAGAAGTACATCCATTTCTACCCTGAGAATGAGTGGATGTTATCGACATCCAATCCTCAATCCCATAACAATTCTCGTGCACTTGAAGTTACGTCAAGCTTCGCAAGGTCACCCGATACGACTAACTGCCCTTATATCCATTAGGTCGTCCAAGGCCCTAGGATGCATCACTACCCCTCTTAGGCGTCTTTTAGGTCCCGTAATCACAATGCATGCACAATCAATATTTTCACATCATGCCATATAATTTGTGGTGCCACTGGTTCAACGGCCTTGACCCTCAACTCAACTTGCAACTGTTTGTCTTAACTAGTCCGGAGACTTGTCATGTCGCACTACCGCTAGTTGACTGAGTATGTCGGTCCTATTTTGGTACCATGGCCAAACAATTCAATTATTCAAGTTTTCATGGCATATAATTCATGTTTGTTTACAAGCTCCAACTCATGCCAAATGGCCCATGGCCCAATAATCGAGATTTTCAAAATTGGGCATAATAGCTCCCAAATTTCAAAACTGAGGCCTCCGGCCTAACAGAGTTATTCGAGCTCCCGTAAAGAAGGTATCACAAATTGTTTAAGCAGTGGCACATAGTCAGGAGAGAGCACTTTAACCAATGAACATGTTTTCCACTTCCTCTGAGTAAGTTTCATCATACCAATCGAGTATGATCTACTTAAAACCAGTAAATAGTTTTTCTATGTCATTTTCACACCACTACTCTAAGTTATAATGTTTAAAATACCACTAAGTAGTGGGTTTTCATTTTTGAGGTATTTATCATCCCAACCGGGTATGATATAAAAATCTCACTCACCTGATTGTGCAGTGAAATTCCACTTAGTAGGTTTTCATCCCTTGCGAGCTTAACCTTAGCTGGCGTTTTCGATGTCTCATGTACCTACACGAAATGAATAATGTTGTTCATTATTATCTGGCTTGATCACCTCATTCAGTATAAATGACTAAATTTATAACTTTTCTAATATTTACAAATTGGTCCCTAAAGTTAATTTTCCTTTTTTACTTTAGGCCCCAATTGCTGGTTTTTCCCCAAATTGAGTTTTGAAACTTTTAAATTTCCTCTTGGGACATCAATTTACTCAATTTCATAAAAAAGGGGTTCAGGCTTCCCAAATTCCCAACTTGGTCAACAAATTTTCTAAAATTACCATTTTGCCCTTCCTTTTACGTAAATGGTAAGTTTTAGCCCAAAAATTCTAAAATTTGCTCAATTGGTCCTCTAACATTCTTATCATGCCCAATTGACCCTTAATTTTATAAAATTGCATTTTAGTCCTTCGAATTTTTGAAAAACTCCCAATTTTCCCCCAACTTCAACTTTCTAACACAATTGAATTTGATTTCATCAAATTGACTGATCAAACACTTCTAATTGTTGAAATTGAATTTAAATTTGAGTTTCTACATCTTCATACGATTCAATTGCACTTTGAATCCCATGTTTTGACGCTAGAACGAGCTCAAACAGAGTTTAGTCGGAAAATAGAACATAGAGAGAGAAAGCTTCAATTACTCACTGATGGGGGTGCGACGGTCCGAGCTTCCAATTGGGGCAGATAGCTCTCCTCCTAAGATTCCTCCTAGGATCAAGAATCACATCAATTGATGCTGAATTGGGTTAGAATTCTATCATCGAATGTTTGTCGGTTCTCTATGTTGCACCGATCAAAAATTGTAGAGGTGAGTCGAATTGGCTTACCTTTCAGTCCTAATTCAGCTGTAGGAGAGCTAAAGAAGCATTGGGAGAGCTTGGTTTGGTTTGAGGAGGGCTTGAATCATCTAATTTCAGCTCAGCCAAAACAGGGCAACTTTGGTCCGCCGGAGCTGCTACACTGTTCGATCACCCCGACGCTTCTTCGGCGACCTTTGGAGCGAATGGATGTTACCACTGTGTAGCTGGCTTCTCTCCAGTTCTCAGGAACCTGACCACGCCTTCTTTGGATCAGAAATCACCCTATATTGGAGCTATGGTTCAAGCTTCACTGTAAAACTAAGTAGCTGAGAGAGAGTGAGGTTTTCAGGTGTGGAGAGGATGAATGGAGAGGGGCTTTTTATATAGGGAGCTCGGGGACTCATCGACCATCCGTTTGGCAGCTTTATGATAGAAATTGATGGCCTGAAATGTACTGAATGGAAATGTATATTCTTCGTCGATGGTGCTTCAATTTTTGGGTGAGTGAATAGTGTCGTCTTTTGAAGGAAGAAGACAGACACTATTCCGAACCGGACCGGTCCGAACCGGGTTCAAAGTTTAAACCGGCTGGTTTACCCTCAATTCGACCTAATTTTTCAAATCTAAAAATTTCTAAATTAATTTTCTATCCAATGGTGGCCTCAAATCTCAAATTTGAATTTTTTAAGCCACCTAGAAAAATGAATTTAACATCTGGTTCAATAGTAGTTCAAACCAGTCCAAATCGGTTCAATCTGATTCGAATCCGGTTCGCCTAAACCGGTTTGGTTTTTATCTCCAATTCATGCTAAAGCCCTTTTTCATGACTTTGATGACTCCTTAGGTTACTTAGGGTCCATAAATTTCCCGATTTGCCCTCTCTCTATTGGTTTCGGTTCATAAACTAGCTCGATTCTCAAACCGGTTCGAGTCTGGTTCACCCAAACCGATTTGGTTTTTCTCTCTCAATTTGTCCTAGAGTTATTTTCCAAGGTTTATGAACCTTCTTGGGTCACTTGGGAGTTGAAATTTCTCCAATTTGCTCGTTCCCCAATAAACGGGTTTGTAAACCGGTTTGATTTTCTCACCTAGTTTGATCGGTTCTTTCCCAGTTTTCCTTAACTCCAAAGAGCATGGTTTACAACTCTCCCCTCTTTTTAGGAGTTTTATCCCCAAAACGTATTTCACAATGTTCGCGTGTTGGCTTAAACTTTTTATCGTTATGAAAATTTCTATTTTATCATCCTTCAACCTTCTCGATTATTTTCGTTCATCCCTTTCCTCACATATCTAAGATTCTCATCTCATTCTCATCCTTTCCTCATTCCATGGAACTTACCTTAGCCCAAAATATTTTCCTTTAGTTACGTCCTTCTTTCCCAATGCACCATTTCTCAACCTAAGTTTCTTTTACCCAAAATTTTAGAACTATAATTTCCGGTCATTTTTCTTCCACAGATTCTGGTATTTATTGTCTTTTCATCCTACATGGATTTCTTCCTCATTTTTTTGTTATCACCTTTATGCTTGACTCCGTTATGCCTTACTCATAGACCATTCCTTGCCTAAGTCATATTTCTCTGAATCAGTTGGATTACATGCCCCCTTACCGCATGACATTCTTCGTGATGTCTTAACTTTATGTCCCTATAATAGTATTGGTTTCCATACTTCTCATCTTTTTCTAAATTTCTTTATTCGGTCAATCCACCTTCAAATCCTTGAATTTCCCGATACTTAATGACAAATTAAAATTTCTAATCTTTTACTTCATTCTTCATTCCCACTGGTGTCCTTCATCCTTAATATCTCTTCTCTTTCTAAATCCATACTTGTTTTTATCAATGTTCCTCCCACTATTATTCATCCTGAATTTAGTTACTTTCTTACTCGTATGGCATCTTTTGATGTCATCTTCCTACCTATACCTTACCTGGGTTTGACTTATCACTTGATTCTTTACGATTTCCTTCTCCTTGTGCATGATCCTTTCTTTTCCAGCATTTTGTTCTTGAGGAGTTTATTCTCTTTCTTATTCCGTTGGTTCCATTTTCTCTCCTTTGTACACCCATGTCTTCCCTAGATTTCTTTCTCTGGTGAGCTTCACATTCTCTTTCCCTCGATATTTGCTTCTAGTTCTACCATTGAAATCCTTAAACTTTGGAGTATCTTTTTACTGATATTTTCATCAACATACTCTTACTCTTTGGATCCATGAGTACCTTTTGTTGATCCTACTTCATTCCCACTCGCTTTAGTATTTGTTTATTCCATTGAGGTGGACCTCTCATCCCCATTGTGTCCAAACCTTCTGTACCTTCATGTCCTTAGTATTCCCCTTTTGTCTTGGTTAGGGTGTATTCTTTTACTACTCCCCATCTCTTATTAGACTTTGTCTACTCCTCTAAATGATTTGTTCCATATAAGTTATTTCCCTAAATCGGATTCGTCTACAGTTTCCATATTGGGTTGCCAGATCTTCTTGTAGTAGATCACACTTCAACTCCCAACACACTCACTTAGCCACTCATACTCTTTACTGAGTACCTTATTTCGGCTTTGTTGTTGCAACCTTCCTTCGATCAATTGTCTTGGCTTTGAGCTTTCTCCTTCCCGATCCAACTTCCTATTTTCCATCCTCCTTCTAGTGTCTTTCATTCTGGGATTCTTTTGTTCGATTGGCCTACCTTTCTCTTAGAAATTTTCTCTTTTTAAAATTTCTCCAAAGCTTAAGGACCTTGTATGATTCATCTATTTCTGCTTCTCTTCTTCCTTTGATCTATACTTTCGCCTTCCACATGTCTCCTTATCCTTTGGAGTTCCTAAGGAACTGTATCTTAGTTCTTTATAAATAGTTGTTACACCTAGGCCTTCTTGTTATTTTATTTTCTCTCCATCTTTCCTTGGTGGACTCTATACTTATTTCTTTTTCTTTTCGATCATCTTCTATTCTTCTTATTCCCATTGGGATGTTCTACTTCTCCCGGTTTTTCCTTATCCTTCAACCTCAAAGCTTAGTTTTAATTTCTTGGACTCTCCAAAAATTTGTACTCTTAGATGGTTACTTCTTTTTCCTTTACCATCTCCTTTATATGGATTATTCCTTATTGTGTTTCTAAGTATGTCTTAAGGGTTGAGTCTAAGTATAAATAACCCATCATTTCTTCCTTAGGTAAATGTCTACCTTTTACTTAAATTTTTATTATCATATTCTTTTGTCTTGAATTTTATCAAAGAACTTAGAAGTTTTAACAAACTTTTACTTTCATTATTCAAGAAATATTTTCTTACCATAATTTGGCTTATTATAGGAATTCTCTACCCTCTAATCCCTTGGGGTCATAGAACAAGAGTTAACCCTAGAATGATTGGGACTCTTAATCAAAAGGCTATGAGAAACTTATTGGGGTACATTCGCGCTCCCTAATAGGATGAATTTCATGTATAACCTCTAATCCGTACCACCTTTGTACTTCAACCTCACACTCATAAGTCCACTTCACCCATTGGGAGGGATTGAAGCCATGTTGAGTGGGTGGAGGTACTTGATGGACTTTCATGAAGGTGGCATATGCATTTCAATAATTATCCCATGCCTTCTTCTTGGTTGGATTCCCTTCTGATTGTTGTGGGACTCGAGGAGGAGGGGTTGGACTTCTAGGAGGTTATGTTAGTTCTTCTTGTATGGGAGGATGTTACATGATGCCTTCCAGTTCCAATAAGGCTCCTACTAGTTTCTAGTAGTCTTCCACCATGTCCTTGGGCACCCTTTTCTCGCCATTTAGAAACCTTTGGATGGCTTCCTCCCTTGGATTGGATTTCTTTTTCAAAGTTATAGGTGGAAGACTGGATTTCACCACAGATTTCAAAGGGACTCTCCTTCCTATACGATAGTTTAGATTTAGGTTAATGTCAGGGCATAATATTGATAATATTTCAAGGGAACTAGGCTCTCATACCACTCTAATTATGATGCCCCGACCCGGTTTGGTCGGATCCCCGTGAACAACCTGCTGCTCTCTCGGTTCAACAAGAGTTTGCCCCTTCTTTTACTCGAGATGAGCCAGGCGTATTTTCGACCTTGTTCCCTAGAAAGACATATATCAAATAAAATGCAAGCTTGAAAGAAATTAAGCATACCTGATAGTGGGTAAGGCTCAGTGTTATTCCTATTCATTTTATATTTTCCTGAAAAGTGATAGAAAAGAGGGGTGAGTTTCTATAACTCAGTGAATGGGTATTTTAAAAATGGAGTTTTAAAAAAATATATATTTTCTAGTTGGAGTGTGCCAAACTCCTTAATTTCCTTTAAATTTTATCCACTTTAAAAATCTTGGTTTTCAAAAGAACATCCTTCATCATGAAGGTCAATCACACAATCATAGGCCAGTACGTCCACTGAACCCACTTGTGGCATCGGAGCGATTTTATCGACCACCTAGATAAAAGTATGTTCACTTCTACCTTGAAAATGAGTGGATAATCGTGACATCCGACCCTCAATCTTGTAAAAATTCTCCATGTTCATATGAGGACAGAGACCTCATCCCGTCCCTACCCTAATCTCGTGCACTTGAAGCTACGTCGAGCTTCGCAAGGTCACCTCATACGACTAACTGCCATTATATAAAACAAGTCCTCGAGAGCCCTAGAATGCATCACTACCCCTTTTGGGTGTCTTGAAGATCTCGTAATCATAGTGCATGCACAACCAGTATTTTCACATCATGCCACATAATTTGTGGCGCCACTAGTCCAACAGCCCCAACCCTCAACTCAACTTGATTCTGTTTGTCTTGACTAGTCCGGAGACTTGTCATGTCGCACTGTCGCTATGTGATTGAGTATGTTAGTCCTGTCTTAATACCATGGCCAAACAATTCAATTATTTAAGTTTTCATGGCATATAATTCTTGTTTGTTTATGAGCTCCTGCTCGTGCCAACTGGCATATGACCTACTATTCAAGATTTTTAAAATTGGGCATAATAGCCCCCCAAGTTCCAAAACCGAGGCCTCCTACCTAATAGAGCAATTCAAGCTTCCGTCAAGAAAGTCTACCAAATCGTTTAAATAGTGGAACACAATTAGGGGAGAGCACTTCTGACAAAAATATATTTTTAACTATCCATCATACCATAACCGAGTATGAGGATATATACACTCATAACCGATGAACAGGTTTTCCACTTCCTCGGAGAAAGTTTAATCATACTAACCGGGTATGATCTACTTACAACTAGTAAATAGTTTTTTCGTGTTGTTTTCACACCATTCCTCTAAGTTCTGATGTTTAAAATACCCCTAAATAGTGGATTTTTATTTCCGAGGTACTTATCATCCCAACCCGGTATAATATAAAAATCTCATTCACCTGATCGTGCAGTGAAATTCCACTTAGTAGGTTTTTGTCCTTTGCGAGCTTAACCTCAGCCGGCATTCCCAATGTCTCATGTTTCCACATGAAATGAATATCGTTGTTCATTATTATCTACCTTGATCACCTTATTCAGTATGAATGACTAAATTCACAACTTTTCCAATATTTACAAATTGGTCTCTAAAGTTATTTTTCCATTTACACTAGGCCCCAATTGCCGGTTTTTCCCCAAATTAAGTTCTGAAACTTTTAAAATTTCTCTTGCGACTTCAATTTAGTCAATTTCATAAAAAGGGGTTCAAGTTTCTAAAATTCCCAATTTGGCCTACAAATTTTCCAAAATTACCAATTTGCCCTTCTTTTAAAAAAATAGAAAGTTTTACCCCAAAAATTCTAAAATTTGTTCAATTGGTCCTCTAACATTCTTATCATGCCCAATTGACCCTCAATTTTATAAAATTGCATTTTGGTCCTTCGAATTTTTGAAAAATCCCCAATTTTCCCCAACTTCAACTTTCTAACACAGTTGAATTTGATTTCATCAAATTGACAGATTAAGCACTTCTAATTGTTGAAATTGAATTTACATTCGAGTTTCTACATCTTCATACAATTCAATTGCACTTTGAATCGCATGTTTTGACACCGGAATGAGCTCAAACGAAGTTTTGCCGGAAAACAAAATATAGAGAGAGAAAGCTTCAATTGCTCACCGGTGGGGGCAAGGCAGTCTAAGCTTCCAATTGGGGCAGATAGCTCTCCTCCTGAGGTTTCTCCTAGGATCAAGAATCGCATCAATTGATGCTGAATTTGGTTAAAATTCTATCATCGAAAGTCTATCTATTCTCTATGTAGCACCGATCGGAAATTGTAGAGGGGAGCCGAATTGGTTTACCTTTCAGTCCTAATTCAACTGTGGGAGGGTTGATAAAGCATTGGGAGAGCTTGGTTTGGCCTGAGGAGGGCTCGAATCAGCTAATTTCTGCTCGGCTAAAACAGGGCAACTTTGGTCCGTTGGAGCAACTTTAGTGTTCGATCATGTCGGCGCTTCTCTGGCGACCCGTGTAGTGAATGAATGTTACCACCATGTAGTTGGCTTCTCCCCGGCTGAGAGATAGTGAGGTTTTCAGGTGTGGAGAGGATGAATCGAGAGGGGCTCTTTATATAGGGAGCTCAGGGACTCGTCGGCCACCCGTTTGGCACCTTTATGACAGACATAGAGGGCCTGAAACGTACTAAACGGAAATGTTTCTTCTTCATCGGTGCTACTTTGATTTTCCGATGAGTGAATAGTGTTGTCATCTGAAGGAAGAAGATGACACTGTTCAGAACCGGACCGGACTGATCCGAACTGGGTTCAAAGCTTAAACTAGTTGGTTCACCCCCGATTCGACCGAATTTTTCAAATATAAAAATTTCTAAATTCATTTTCTATCCAATGGTGGCCTCAAATCTCAAATTTAAATTTTTTAAGCCACGTAGAAAAATGAATTTATCATCCTATTCAATAGTAGTTCAAATCGATTCAATCTCGTTCAAATCTGGTTCACCTGAACCGGTTTCGTTTTTATCTCTAATTCATGCTAAAGCCCTTTTTCATCACTTTTATGACTCCTTAGGTCACTTAGGGTCTATAAATTTCCCATTTTTCCCTCTCTCTATTGGTTCTGGTTTATAAACCGGCTCGGTTCTCAAACTGGTTCAATCTAGTTCGGGTCCGGTTCACCCAAACCGATTTGGTTTTTCTCTCTCAATTTATCCTAGAGTTCTTTTCCAAGGTTTATGATCCTTCTTGGGTCACTTGAGAGTTGAAATTTCTCCAATTTTCCCATTCCCCAATAAACGGGTTTGTGAACCAGTTTTACCAATTCTTTCCCAGTTTTCCTTAACTCCAAAGAGCAGGGTTTACGTACAATTTTTGTTATAACAAATGCAATGGTGGAGTAGTGTTGTGTGCTGCCATTTCTGTCATGGAATAGTTGGCTTGGGTGTGGTGGTCCCCTCTTGATCATAACGTATTTTCTCTTCCTCATTTAAAGGTCTAATACTCCCCCACAAGCTCAAGGGGAGACCATGAACATTGAGCTTGGACCGTAATGAACAGAAATGGGTGGATGGCATGCCTTTAGTAAGTAGGTCAACAAGTTGAGCATCGGTGCCAACGAAACGAACTTGAAGCAGGTGACGACGAACATGCTCTTAAATAAAGTGATAATCAATGACGACGAGCATGAAAAATAGGATTAGCAATGAGATAAATAGCAGAGAGGTTGTCACACCATAAAGTGGGAGGCTGAGAAATGAAAATATTAAGCTTTCAAAAAAAAGAGATTGATGCCAAATTAGCTCAGTAGTATCATTGGCAAGACTCTTGTATTCGGCCTCCGTACTTGAACGTACAACAGTTCATTATTTTTTAGAACTCCAAGAGATAAGATTACGTCCCATGAACACAGCAAAACCACAGACAGAATGACGATCATTAAGATTGCCAGCCCAACCAGCATTAGAAAAATAGTGAAGTAAGAGGGGTGAATCCCACCACAAAAAAAGGCCAAAATGGAGAGTAACCTGAAGATAGCGGAGAATGCGCTTGTAAACCCTAGCCTTTTGAGTTAAGGAAAATCGGAAAAACAACCGTTCAAACCGAGTGAGAAAACCAAACCGGTTTACAAACTCAATTAACAGGACTTGAGCAATTTAGAAATTTACAACTCCCAAGTGATCCAAAGGATTCATAAAACCTTGGAAAAGAACTTTAGGACAAATTGGAAGAGAAAAACCAGACCGATTCAAATAAACCGGATCCAACTAAATTGAACCAGTTTATGAATCGAGTTGGTTCATCAATGGGAACCGATAGAGAAAGGGCAAACCAGGAAATTTATGGATCCCAAGTGACCCAAAGAGTCCCAAAAAGTGATGGAAATGGACTTGAGAATGAATTGCATATGAAAACCAAACCGGTTCAGGTGAACCAGATCTGAACGGATTGAACCCGTTTGGAACAGTTTGAACCACTATTGAACCGGATGCTAAATTTATTTTTCTAAATGGCATAAAAATTTTAAATTTGATATTTGAGGCCACCATTATATAAAAAATGAATTTAGATAAATCTAGAAATTTTTAAATTTGAAAATTTTGGTGGAATGGAGGGTGAATTGACCGATTTAAAAATTTTAACCTGGTTCATACCGGTCCGGTCCGGTTCGGAACAGTATCGTTTTCTTCCTTCAGATGTCAGCACTGTTCCCTCACCGAAAAATCGCACAGCATCGGTAATGATGAAAAGTCTCTTGCCATGGAGTTTCAAGCAATGAATGACTGCCATTAAGGCACCAATCGAACGGCCAAGAAGTCCCCGAGCTTCCTATATAAAGAGCCCCTCCCCATTCATCCTCTCCACACCTAAAAACTCCATTCTCTCTCAACTACTCCATTTTTTGGCAAAGCTCAAACCAGAGCTCTAACTTGTGCACTTTTCTGAGCCAAACAAGGTAAGGTCAAGTTATTTAGAACCGGGGAGGGGGGAGGGAGGAGGGAGGAGTCAGTTGCATGCTTGTAGTCTCTGTTTGCTCCGAGGGTCACCAGAGAAGCGCTGACGTGATGGAACAGTAAAGCAGCTCCAATGGACCAAAGCTTCCCTGTTTCGGCCAAGCTGAAATTGACCAATTCGAGCCCTCCTAAGGCCAAACCAAGCCTTCTCAACACTCCACAGCCCTCATAATGTTGAATTAGAGCTAAAAGGTAAGCCAATTTGGCTCCCCTCTACAATTTTCGAGTGGTGCGAGAGAGAGAACTGACAAAACTTTGATGATAAAATTCTCGTTTGAGGAAAAATGCCCTCCAAAAACTCTAGGGGTATGACACAGTAAGAGTGAAGAAGAGAAGAAATACACTATAAAAGGAAACCTTAGAGGGATGTATACGACTAAGTACCCTGGATGGAATTATTGATGGACAGATGGACACAATGTGGAGTACAAGGAACCAACCCTTAATTAGGAACCTCTTGAATGAAGGATGTATCGTGGTGGTCCAGTGTGACCTGTTGGAAAGAGCAGAAGAACCAAATAGCAATTCTAGGAGAACCAAGTAGAAAGAAGCAACTATTAACAATAGGATGGGCATGAAGGACGAGTGATACAGCTGCCTTGATATTGGACAAGAAAAATAGTAAGAAGGAGGCAATTAAAAAAATGGTCTTCAAGAGAACCATGGATTTAAACCACGACAAAGAAGGGAGAAGTGAAAAGGCCAAAACATTGGAAAAGAAGAACGAAGGAAAATCCTTAAGAAATCAATGGACAAAATTGGATTTATAATAAAAAGTCTTGAGACGGTTAAGTGAGCCTCACGAAGGACGATCAAGAGATTTTGAAACAAGGAGGATGTGAACCCTCCTTAAAAGGAAATAAGTTAATGGGTTAGCATCAAAAGATGTTGTGAAAAGTAAGAATGAGTGGACTACCCATACTAAGGTAATAAAGGAAGGAACGTCTGAGAAATGTTGGAAAAGTAAGTCCTCCAAATAAGATGTGGCTAAGGAGGAATAACCACAATTGGTAAGATAGGTCATAGTCCATACATGCATATTAAGTCTAAAGAGTGGACGGCTGAGCATAGTGTGGAATGCACGGAATAAAATCGACAATCAAAAGATCCTTAGATAAAAAATAAGGAACGAAATGGAATTTTAAGATGAGGAAGGATTCAAAGCAAGAAAATGCCTTAATAAAGAAGGAAAGGTAAGGAAAAGAAAGGAAGAAAGAACCCTAAAAGGAATGATAAGAAGGTTGAGCATGTAGCTCCTAAGATGGAAGTCTCTATTGTGAAAGACATAGTAGAGAACAAAACCGGGAGAAGGGAACATCCCAAGCAAAGAAATCAACACCTAGATCGAGAGTGGATTAAGGAATAAGGAAAAATCCTTGAACAAAGGATGCCAAGGACTTAAGAAGGAAAGAATCTCAGCTTGTCGATAAATCATTGGAACCGGAAAGACTCAATAAGGAAGTTGAGAAAGGACGAGTGGGAAAGGAAAACTGATATGGTTATGTAAGTTGAATGGATAACAGTAAAGGCAGTAGAGGAATACTACCAAATGAAAATAGGGATAAAGTTATATAATTCCTAGAGTTTTGAAAGTTGGGAACAACCCTAAAGGAGGTGTTCTAGAAATCTAATGGACATAGAGACAAGATCTAGAAAATGTCATGTTGTAAGGGGCATGTAAGCCCAACAGACCCGAGGAAAACATGACTCAAAATAAGGAATAGTCAGTTAGTAAGCATGACAAGGTCAAACATTAAATTTGAACTGAAATTGAAATGAACAACGGATGAATGAAGAGTCGAAGTAGGACAAAAATGATGATAATAAGGGAAACCCGTGAAAACAAGTATGTAACGCTCTAAAGAACATTGAGCTAAAGGTTTCAATGACCAAAATACTAATTAGACACAGGAATGGTTAGGTATCTTAGAACTCCCAACCCTGAGTATAGGACCTCAAAGGGAAAAATGTTGCTCTAAGCAAAAAAAGATGTGAATCTAAGGATATACCCTTAAGTAAGGTATGTCTAGTTTTGATAAACTTTATGGAGGGTTAATTGAAAGAACAAGAGAAGAGTTTACATGTTAAGCAAACACCAAATGGACATCAAAGGAAATGGTTCTTCATACTAGGTTGCTAATTAAGTTTTGGAAACAAAACTACTAAAAGGAGGGGAGAGTTGTAAACCCCACCCTTTTGAGTTAAGGAAAATCGGGAAAAGAACCGGTCTAACCAAGTGAGAAAATCGAACAGGTTCACAAACTCGATTAATAGGAAATGGGAAATTTGGAAATTTATAACTCCTGGGTGATCCAAAAGGTTCATAAAACCTTGGAAAAGAACCTTAAGACAAATTGGAAGAAATAAACCATACCGGTTCAGATGAACTGGATCCAACTAGATTGAACCGGTTTAAGAACCGAGTCAGTTCATGAATCGGAATCGATAGATAAAGGGCAAACCGATAAATTTATGGATCCCAAGTGACCCAAAAAGTCATGGAAATGGACTTGAGAATGAATTGGAGATGAAAATCAAACCGGTTCAGGTGAACCGGATTGAACCAATTTGGACCGGTTTGAACCACTATTAAACCGAATGCTAGATTCATTTTTCTAGGTGGTTTAAAAATTTTTAATTTGAGATTTGAGGCCACCATTGGATAGAAAATGAATTTAGAAATATTTAGATTTGAATAATTTGGTCGAATAGGGGGTGAACCGACTAGTTTAAGCTTTAAACCTAGTTCAAACTGGTTTGATCTGGTTCAGAACAGTGTCGTCTTCTTCTTTCAGGTGACAACACTGTTCACTCGCCGAAAAATTGCACAGCGCCGATAAAGCTGAAAAATCTCCGACCAAGGAGTTTTAAGCAAAGAATGACCGCCATTAAGGCGCCAATCAAACGGCCAAGAAGTCACCGAGCTTCCTATATAAAGAGCCCCTCCCCATTCATTCTCTCCACACCTAAAAACTCCATTCTCTCTCAACTGCTCCATTTTCCGACAAAGCTTGAACGAGAGCTCTGACTTGTGCACTTTTTTTGAGCCAAACAAGGCGAGTTTAGGTTCTTTAGAACCAGGGAGAAGTCAGCTACACGCTTGTTATCTCTATTTTCTCCGAGGGTCGTTAGAGAAGCGCAGGCGTGATGGAACAGTGAACGGCTCCAGCGGACCGAAGCTACCCTGTTTCAACTGAGCTAAAATTGGCCAATTCGACTGAAAAGTAAGCAAATTCGACTCCTCTCTACAATTTCTGAGCGGTGCTAGAGAGAGAACCAATAGAATTTTGATGATAAAATTCTCATTCAATTCGGCATTAATTGATATAATTCTGGATTCTAAGATGAACCTTAGGACTAGAGCTATCTGCCTAGCTCAAAAGCTCGGACCGTCGTGCCCCCGACGGTAAGCTTTCAAAACTTTCTCTCTCTAAGTCTAATTTTCTAGCAAAGCTCCGTTTGAGGTCATTTCGGTGTTAAAACTTACGATTCAAAGTGCTATGGAATCGTATGATTATGTAGAAACTCAATTTCAACAATTAGAAGTGTTTGATTGGTCAATTTGATAAAATCAAATTGGCTATGTTATGGAGTTGAAATTGGGGGAAATTTTGGGAAAATTGGGAATTTTCAAAAATTCGAAGGACCAAAATGAAATTTTATAAAATTGAGGGTCAATTGGGCATGATAAGAATGTTAGAGTGCTAATTGAAATTTTTTAGAATTTTTGAGGTGAAACTTACCATTTTTTAAAAGGAAGGGCAAAATGGTAATTTTAGAAAATTTTGGGGGCCAAATTGGGAATTTGGAAAACTTGAACCCCTTTTTATGAAATTGGGTAAATGGAAGTCACAAGAGGAATTTAAAGGTTTAGGGACTCGATTTGATGAAAAACTGGCGTTAGGGACTTAAAGTTAAAGAAAAGTAACTTTAGGGATCTAATTGCAAATAAATGAATAGTTTTATTTTCTCATTCAATTGGGATGAATAAGGGCTGTTAGGCCAAAGAATATTGAACAAGAATGTTCATATCGTGTAGAAACATAAAGTACCAAGAACGCAAGCTAAGACGAGTTCAAATAAGGACAACAAAGCCGGCTAAGAGGAATTTCACTACACAATCGGGTGAGTGAAATTTTATATCATACCCGACTGGGAATGATATGTACCTCAAAATGAAAACCCACTACTTAGTGGTATTTTAAATATCACAACTTAGAGGAGTGATGTGAAAATGATGCGAAAAAACTACTTACAAATTGTAAGTAGATCATACCCAGTTGGTATGATGAAACTTACTCGGAGGAAGTAGAAAACCCATTCATCGATTATGAGCGAAGATATCCTCATACTCGGTTGGTATGATGGATAATTGAAAATTTATTTTTGTCAGAAGTGTTCTCCTTTGATTGTGTGTCACTGCTTAAATTATTTGGAAGACCTTCTTGACGGGAGCTTGGATCTGTTAGGCCGAAGGCCTCAGTTTTGGAACTTGAGGGCTATTATACCCAATTTTGAAAATCTCAAACACTGGGCCATAGGCCAATTGGCACAAGTAGGAGCTCGTAAACAAACATGAGATATATGCCATAAAACTTTAAATAAATGAATTGTTTGACCATGGTACCAAGATAGGACTGACATACTCAATCAACTAGCGGCAGTGCGACATGACCGGTCTTTGGACTAGTTAAGACAAACAACTGCAGGTTGTGTTGAGGGTCGGGGCCGTTGGACTAGTGGCACCACAGATTATATGGCATGATGTGAAAATATTGATTGTGTATGCACTGTGTGTAGGGAACTTCAAGACACCCAAGAGGGGTAGTGATGTCTCCTAGGGCCCTCGACAACCTGGTGGGTATAAGGGCAGTTCGTCAGACCTGGTGACCTTGTGAAGCTCGACGTAGCTTTAAGCGCACGAGACCGGGGTGGGGTCAGGATGAGGTCCCCGTCCTCATACAGACACGGGGAATTGATTTTAGGATTGAGGGTCGGATGTCACGTACATCCACTCATTCTTAGGGTAGAAGTGAACATACTTCTATCTAGGTGGCCGGTAAAGTCGCTCCAACACCATAAGTGGGTTAAGTGGACGTGTTAGCCTGTGATTGTGTGATTGACCTTCATGATGAAGGATGTGTATTGGGTGATGACACATCGTGATTAATATGAGATGGTAATAAAAACAGAGATTTAAAATGAAAGGTTTTTAAAAGGAAATAAAAAGTCTCGCACACTCCAAAACAAATAATTTTCCTAAAAAAATTGAATATCGAAAACCCATTCACCGAGTCGTTGTACTCACCCCCTTCCTCATATCCCTTTTAAAAAAATCCCGTAAACCTACCCTCAAGGACCACCAACTAATATGCCTATGAGACTGGTATGATAAATTTAAAAATTTATACAGTTTTGATTTATGTTATTCTAGGAAAAGTGTAGGTTTAAAGGATGCATTACTCTTCACAATTAATAACAAGGGGGAACCCTTAAATAAACCGGGAGAGTGGTGGGTTGATCATGGGGATCTGACCAAACTATGTCAGGGCGTGACAGTGCTTGACAGCGGCCCAATGAGTAGTGGTGGGACGATGCATGAACTGATAAACCTGGTGTACAACAAATGCAAGATCGGGGTAAGTAAGAGTGGGATATTGAAGAGATTCCACAATTTGCCAGTATGGAATAGGATAAAAAAGGGGAGTCCCATCAGTTAGCGAAAGACAAGGCCCGGTAGCCACTGGAGTGGAGAGAGGCCGACAAGTAGCCATAGTAGCTTTAGAGAGAAAATCACGAATATACTTCTGCTGAGTAAGGCAAATACCATCAGAGTGAGAGTGAACTTCAATACTAAGAAAGTGATGAAGTGGGCACAAGTCTTTAATGGAAAATTCTTGATGAAGAGCCAGGAGAACATGATCAATAGGAGCATGAGTCAAACCGGTGAGAATGATATCATCAAGATAAACAAGTAGGAACATAACAAAAGCTTGAGTACGATAGATGAAAAGAGAAGTGTCAGCAACCCGAAATTTTTGTAACCCGAAATTTAAGAGTAGTTTGAGGATGGGTGACCTCCTGTGAAGTATGATTTTTTGTAACCCAAAATTTCGGTCAAAAATTTTTATGCGATAGCCATCAATTAATATATATTTAATTATTAAAATTAATACCAAAATTAAATTATTGGAACACTTCTCTCTCTCTCACTACTGCTCCATTTCCCGGTAAAGCTCGAACCAGAGCTTCGACTTGAACAAAGGTCGAGCTCTTTAGAACCGAGGAGAAGACAACTATCTGATAGCAAACTTCAGTCAATCCGAGAATCATTGGAGAAGCGCCGTTAAAATCTGCGATTCAAAGTTTTTTAGAATCGTATGAACATATAGGAACTCAATTTCAACTCCAATTTCAATAATTAGAAGTGTTTGATCGGTCAATTTGATAAAATCAAATTCGGTAGAGTTAAAGAGTTGAAATTGGGGGAAATTTTGGGGATTTTCGAAATTCGAAGGGGCCAAAATACAATTTTATGAAATTGAGGGTCAATTGGGCATGAAAATAATGTTGGAGGACCAATTGAGGAATTTTTAAAATTTTGGGGAAAAACTTACCATTTTTGTGAAAGAAGGGCAAAATGGTAATTTTGGAAAAATTGGGGAACCAAATTGGAAATTTGGAAAATTAAACCCCTTTTTGGTGAAATTGAATAAATTGAAGTCCCACGATAAATTTTAAAAGTTACGGGACTCAATTTGAGGAAAACCCGACATTAGGGACTTAAATTTAAAGAGAAATAACTTTAGGGACATAATTGCAAATAACTAAAAGTTTGGGTTTTCTCATTCATTAATGAATGAAGGCTGTTATGTCGAGTAATAATGAACAAGGTTGTTCATATTATGTAGGAACGTTAAATACCGGGAACGCCAGCAAGGACAAGCTCGCATGAATACAAAGAACCAGTCAGTAGAATTCACGGCATTAACGGGTGAGTGGGTTTACTAACATCATACTCGATTGGGATGATGAGCACAACTTAAAATTTAAAAACCACTTACTGGTTGTGAGTGGGTTTACTAACATCATACCCGATTGGGATGATGAGCACAACTTAAAATTTAAAAATCACTTACCTGTTGTGAGTGGGTTATTCACATCATACCCGGTTGGGATGATGAGCACAGTTTAAAGTTAAAAACCACTTACCGGTTGTGAGTGGGTTTACTAACATCATACCCAGTTGGGATGATGAGCACAACTTAAAAGTTAAAAACCACTTACTGGTTGTGAGTGGGTTATTCACATCATACCCAGTTGGGATGATGAGCATAGTTTAAAGTTAAAAATCACTTACCGATTGTGAGTGGGTTTACTAACATCATACCCGGTTGGGGATGATAAGTGCCTCGATATAAAAACCCACTGTTTAGTGGTATTTTAATCATCACTACTTAGAGAAAGTGATGTGAAAGTTATGCGAAAAAAAACTACTTACAGGTTGTAAGTAGATCATACCCGGTTGGTATGATGAGACTTCCTCGAAGGAAGTTGAAAACCTGTTCATCGGTTATGAACGGAGATGTCCTTATACTAGTCGGTATGATGGACAGTAAAAACCTATTTTTGTCGGAAGTGCTCTCCCCTGACTGTGTGCCAATGCTTAAACAATTTGGGAGACCTTCTCGACGTGAGCTCGAATAGCTCTAATAGGTCGGGGGCCTCGATTTTGGAACTTCGGGGCTAAATGCCCAATTTTGAAAATCTCGTACAGTGGGCCCAAGGCCAGTTGGCACAAGCAGGAGCTCGTAAATGAACATGATATATGTGCCATAAAACTTAATAAGTGAATTTTTTGGCCATGGTACCAAGATAGGACCGACATGCTCAATCAATTAGCGGCAGTGCAATATGACAGGTCGACGGACTAGTCAAGACAAACAGCTGCGGGTTGAGTTGAGAGTCGGGGCCGTTGGACTAGTGGCACCACAGATTACATGGCAATATAACAAAACATTGTTTATGCATGCACTGTGAGTACGGGATCATCAAGATGCCCATGAGGGGTAGTGATGCGTCCTAAGGGCACTGGACGACCTGGTGGCTATAAGGGCAGTTCGTCGTTCCAGGTGTCTGTGCGAAATCTGGAGTAGCACGAAGCGCATGAGACTGGGGTGGGGACAGGATGAGGTCTCTGTCCTCATACGGACATGAAGAAGTGATTTCGGGATTGTGGGTAGGATGTCACGTACATCCACTCATTCCCAGGGTAGAAGTGGTCGTACTTCTATCCGGGTGGTAGGAAAAGTTGCTCCGAAGCCACTAGCGGGTTTAGTAGTGATACTGACTTGCGAATGTCTGTAACCTTCATGATGAAGGATGTGTGTTGGGTGATGACACACTGTGGTAACTAAGAAATAATGGAAAAATCTAAAATTTTAAATGATGGGATTTTTTAAAACAAAGGAGTCTGGCACACTCCATATAAATGTTTTTCTTAAAAGTCAAAAACTTTTAAAAACACATTCACTAAGTAGTCGTACTCACCCCCTCCCTTATATCCCTTTCAAGAAATCCCGGAAAGCCTCCCCTTAAAGACCGTCAACTAAGATGCCTATAAGATAGGTATGTAAAGTTTTAAATTTCATACAGTTTTGATTATGCTATTCCAGGAAAAAGGTGCAAGTTAAAGGACGTCTTACTTTTTACGGTTTACGATAAGGGGAAACCCTTTAATAAACCGAGAGAGTGGCGGGTTGATCATGGGGATCCGACCAAACTGGGTTGGGGCGTGACAATCATAGTCGAGACCACGTTGTTGAGAAAAACCCCGAGTAATGAGACGAGCCTTATAACGAGCAATGGAGCCATCAGGGTATTGTTTGATTTTGTAAACCCACTTACAACCCACAATATGCCGATTGGGTGGAGGAGGCACTAGATCGCAGGTATGATTGGAAGAGAGAGCGGACAGTTCATCGGACATAGCATTCTGCCAACAGAGATGCCGACTAGCTTGGAGATAGGTACGAGGTTCTGAAATAGCCATAAAAATAGCGGGATCGATAATAAACTGACGAGGAGGAAGAGTGTTGTTCTAAGAACGAGTAGTCATCCGAGGATGGGCCGGTGCAATGAGAGAGCTGAGAGGTACTTGCGGTGATGAGACCAAAGAGTCTGCAATCATAAAAGATAATGAAGTATCAACAGTATTTGAGGAAGAGGGCATACCTGATTCCGAGGCATCTGGAAGAGGAATGGAGGGAGAAGGTAAACGAAGAGAAGGACAGGAAGCTTACATGGGAGCAGAAGAGGGAACATTACTTTTTGGGGAACGACCTGCAAAAGGAAAACGATCCTCATGGAAAATAACGATACGAGAGATAAAAATGTGACCGGTGGAGGGATCAAGACAACGATAGCCAAGGTAGCCAGGGGGATAACTAAGAAAAACACATGGTGTAGATTGGGGTTGAAGCTTATGAAGACGATAAGGATATAGATAAGGAAAATAAAGACAACCAAAAGCACGAAGATGAGTGTAATCAGGGGGTTTATGAAAAAGATGGGAAAATGGGGATGGGTGTGTTCGAGTGGGAAGACGATTAATAAGAAAAATAGTAGTTTTAAAAGCAAAATCTGAGAACTTTAAAGGAAGGTGAGTTGAGCAAGAAGAGTTAGCCCCATTTTGACAATGTGCCGATGTTTACGTTAAGCAAATCCATTTTATTGATGAACATGAGGACATGACACACGATGAATAACGTCATGTGATTGAAGTTCGGTCTGAAAAGAGAGAGACATGAATTCTTTGGCTCCATCTGTTTGAAGGGTCTTAATTTTTCGATCAAAAATATTTTCAACTTGAAGATGGAAAGCACGGAAAACAGATAAAGCATCAGAGCAATGTTTAAGAACAAAGAACCATGAATATTTGTTGAAGTCATCTAAAAAGTGAATATAATATGTATGACCTATTTGAGAGGATGGGAGCAGGACCCTAAATGTTGATGTGAATCAACTGAAGTGGTGCAGTTCTGAGATGATTAGTCATAGGAAATGGACATTAAATGATTTTACTACAAGCACAAGCATTGCATAAAGGTAAACAAGAAACTTGATTCATTGATAGATGCTTAAATAAAACATGATGTATTATAGGATAAGCGGGGTGTCCAAGACGTTGGTGCCACACCAAACTACTAATAGAACGACTAACATAAGCACGAGGTGAAATAGGTGAAGATCCCAAGTGCAAGCAATATATCCCTCTTCTACGGTCCCCACGTAGCAGCTCCTGATGAGTTTGAAGGTCCTTAACAAGGAAAAATGAAGGGTAAAATTCAAAATAACATGAGTTATTTAAGGTAAATTTATAAACAAATAAAAGATTAATTGATATTTGAGGTACGTAAAAAACATTTTTTAGAAGGAAATGATGAAAAGAATTGGTTAGAGAAGTGGTTCTAGAGGAGAGAATGGGTAAACTTATTCCATCTCCGATTAACAGATGCTTAGGAAATGCCTGGTCATCCTGAACAGATAACTAAGACAAATCATTAGTAACATAGTTAGTGGCACCTGAATCAATATACAAATCAAGTTGATGATCGGTGTCGCTTCCAGGTATGGCATAGGCTTAAGGAGCGTGAAATGTAGACAATTGTAGACAAATTGGTGCAATATAATCTATTTGCCCACATAATTGGCAAGATTGTTACGATGATAATCTAGTTTGTTACTCAAATGAGGCAGTCCTATTCGTGATGGGCCAAGGAAGAAGACCAAGAGCAGAATTGGGCCTAAAATGTTGTGAGGGTAGACGACTGGACCCATGCCCATTAATGCAGTCAATGAAATTGGGCCCATTACTATGTCCCAGCCCACATCGCGTGAAGCCCAACTAATTGGCCCCCTATAAAAACGCCCCTGAAGCTCAAAACGATGCGTTTGAGCTTCATTTCTTCTCCAATATGAGAGTTGGCGTCCCCAATTCTCTGAAGGCCGAAAATGAGGGTTTTCGATTTTTCCAAAACAAGGGTTTTGATTTCCCATTCCAATCGTCGATGTGGTGCGCCCAAATGATCTTGGATGGAAGGCTCCTTGATGATGTTGAGAGAATGCTGCAATGGAGTCCATTGATGATGCATTCCTTCTAGAAGACCCAAGAGTGGAGCTTCTAGGTTTGTTGATCCATACAGGAAGATTCGACGTGCCTCATGTGCAAGGAGTAGAGATTTGACTGCGCCAACTATCATAGAATCCAATGTTGCTGATAGCCCTAAGGTAAGAGACTCTCATTCATAACATAGTCCTGCTAGCATGCGATTTTTTATTTATTTTGGAGTTTTTGGGTGGCCGATTTGAGCTAAACCTGTTGCTAGAGAGATAATAGAGGATATGTAATTAGACATAGAGCTATCACTCTTCTTGAGTTCATGCCATTGCTGATCTAGTATATCTTGTTGGGTATGCACCTGAGATCTGAAAAGAATCTCCAATTGTTGCCAAGCTTGAGCTGCTGTAGTGGCTCCAATAACCTGTAGGTTAACTTCAGTTGTTAAGGATGCAATAATAGCAGTGAGGCAAAATTTATTGTGAGTTTCCTAAACTTCGAATTCTGGGTTCGACAACTGGTACTCATCTCCTTCTTTAGTTGTTTGAGTGATGAATTGAGGGGGTGCATGTAATGAGTCATTGGCATATCCAAGGAGTCATATGCTTGTAGAAGGTGACTCATATTGTTCTTCCATAGATAGTAGTTTGAACTACCTAGCTTAATGGGAAGTGCAGGAAAAGAAGCCGGTAGTGATACAGGAAAGGATGTAGAGCTCATTGTAACCTTTGTTTGATGCAAATGACGAAAAACTGAGAAGGATTGTTTGAAGAGAGAGAATGCTGGATGAATAACCCTTAGGTGAGATTGATATGTTGTAGAATAACCTGATACCATGAAAATGAAAGACTTATAGAAGAATTGAGAGTAGCTAATAGAAGAATTTTGCATGCCTTCTATTGATCATTTGTATACATTTTATACAAGATTGGTATAATAAAAAATAAAATAAACTAAAAACAATATTGTACAATTTCTATTATAACAAATGCAATGGTAAAAAAATGGTATGTGTGATCATTTCTGTCATGAAATAGTTGGCTTGGGTATGATGGTCCACTCTTAATCATAGCGTATTCTCTCTTGCTCATTTACAGGCCTAATAGTCACAATTGACTTGTCATGGAGGGCCACAAGAAGGACAATTGGGGTTCGTTCCAGTGAATCTCAACTTTTACCCATAGGCAATGGACGGAGGTGGCCCCTTGTCAATTGGACTCCATGAGTTTGACCTCAAGTCGATTTTAAGTCGAATAAAATTGAAAATTAATGATTTCTCATGCCTATAAATCTCTACACTCTAAATTAATACAAATATCTCAATTAAAAAAATATTAAGTAAAAATTGTATTAAGTAAGAGGGGCTGGAGAGTAGGATTTCAAGAAGGGAAAAAAAAGTATCATGTAGTTTTTAAAGAGTATGAGTATTAATTCTTTACATTGCAATTACCCTAGTGTTTATTGTTAATTTCACTTAAATTTTAATTTTAAGTATTGTCTAAATCATAATACTAATCCGATTATATTTTCAATCAACTTTTTATCAAATTACTTCAACAAATTTTTTCAATAGTTGATTTTCTATAAATTTTATTTATTTTGTTTAAATTGAAATCAAGTTTTGATTCCCAAATTTTTTATTCCAAACGAATTACCATTTTATTCATTTTTCAAACTCATTTAACTTATATTTCTCGTTTAAATTAAATTCATTATCTCTTTATAAATTTACCTGTTACAAACTCACCTGATGAATGACTATAAATTAAATTTACCTTGTTGATATGGGTGGTCATAGAAGGAAACTAACATGTGTGCCATGAGAATTTAATGATAAAAGGGGAAATGCAAAAGCACTAATGCTTGAATTTATTGCCCACGGCCAAAAAGTATGTCTCTACATTTATGCTAAAAAATTATTTTTTAAAAAACCATTTAGAATAAATTGTTCCCGACTTAGAGATTCATCTTAAAAAACCATTTTATTGGACGTGCTTGGCTTGAACCATATGAGGTTGTTCTAGCTCACATATAACAGTTTACTTTTTTAATTAAAAAATCATCTATTAATAAGTTATAAACAAGGTTTAATGAGATATAGCCCTTTCATAAATAAATATTTAATTAGTTATATAATTTTAATATAATTAAAATGTTGAATTTAATTAATTTATATATACATATTTTTATTTAACTTAAATTATATATATTTTAATAATAACTCAAAATATATATATATATATTTTTTAATAATTTATTAAGTATATATTATATAATAAAATATATTATACAAATATATAACTTAAAATCAACATTTTTAATTATATTAAAATTATATAATTTACCACCAAATTTTATTATTATAAAAAATAAGATATATATTTGTATAAAATACTTAATTTATTTTTTTAATTAATTAATTAAATATTAATTAGTTATTTTAAATAAATATTAATTACCAAATAAAATATATTTATTTTAAATATATACATATTCAATATAATTTAAATAAAATATTATTAAATATATTAAATATAATTTATATTATAAATTAAAGTTAATTAAAATTTTCAAATATATATGTTATGTTGTTAGTATAATGTCAAATTAGGTAAACAATTCAACTTGTAACTTAATTAAATACTAACACCATAACTATGGAAATATGATAGATATATATATATATATATTAATTGACCTTAACTTATAATATAAAATATTTCACTAATGCAAATTATATTAAAAATAATTGGTAATATTTTTTAAAAATTAAATTATATATATTTAAAATAATTATAAATTAAATATATATTTTTACTTAATAAAATTATAAGTAAAATAATGTATAATTAATATTTTTTAATTAATTTAAATCAATAAATTAAGTGTTACACATACATATTTCATTTTTTATAATAATAAAATTTTGATAATAAATTATATAATTTTAGTATAATTAAAATGTTAATTTTAATTTATATATTTGTATAATATAATAATTTTTATATACATATTTTATTTAACTTAAATTACATATAATTTTTAATATTTAAATTATATATATTTAAAATAATTATAAATTAAATATATATTTTTACTTAATAAAATTATAAGTAAAATAATGTATAATTAATATTTTTTAATTAATTTAAATCAATAAATTAAGTGTTACACATACCTATTTCATTTTTTATAATAATAAAATTTTGATAATAAATTATATAATTTTAGTATAATTAAAATGTTAATTTTAATTTATATATTTGTATAATATAATAATTTTTATATACATATTTTATTTAACTTAAATTACATATAATTTTTAATATACATATAATTTTTAATATTTTATTAAATATAAATTATATATAATGATATTATATTATTAAGTTAAATATGTAATATAATATCATTATATATAATTTATATTTAATAAAATATTAAAAATTATATGTATATTAAAAATTATATGTAATTTAAGTTAAATAAAATATGTATATAAAAATTATTATATTATACAAATATATAAATTAAAATTAACATTTTAATTATACTAAAATTATATAATTTTGTATCAAAATTATATTAGTATAAATAATATTAGATTCATTAGTGACGTAAATAGCTCGGGTCGGTGCAAGTTTTAGCGAACCCGCACCTGATTCGAGTTTGGATCTAATTGGTGGGTACAGGCTCGACCCGATTTTAGGTTTACTAGACCTGATTACCTTTTAACTCGAGTCGGGTCTATCTTATTTTTTTAATATATATTTTTTTATCAAATATAAAAAATTTAAAATTATTGTAATATATAAAATTTCTAATATTCGTTTGGTAATTTAATTTTTTAAATATTTATTTTCTTTAATTTACTAGTATAATTTTTTATTAACTTTAACTTGTAAATAATAAGAAACGATTAATTAGTAAAACTGTTAAGGTAAGAGAATTAATTGAAAAATAATATAGTGTGATATTAATATAATTTTGTATCAAATATAATATAATATAAATTTTATAGTATAATTTTTATAAATATTTATAAATTTATTATGGTATAAGGAAAAAATAATATATTAGATTATAAGAAAGGAAAAATAATTAATATAACATTATAATATATTTATAAATCTATTATAGTATAATAAAGGAAAAAAATTAATATAATATAAAATAATATATTTATAAATTTATTAGCGTATAAAGGAAAAAAATTAATTAAAGAAAGGAAAAAATAATATAATATAAATAGAAAAAGATATACTAATTTTTAAATCACTTTTTTATTAAAAATTTTTAATATTTTTTACTATATTTAATGAAACGATATAGTTGAATTAAAAAAAAATTCAAAATGATTGTGGGCACCAGCGGGACCCGAGGCATAGGTCCGGTACAATCTATGGATCCGAACCTGAGTACGGACTCGAGCATACTCAGGTCCGCTTGAGTCGGGTAGGGACCCAAAGCTTGGGTCTCGCGTCCCTATATTCATTTGTAAAATATATTAAATTTATTATTTTAAATTATTTAAATAATTATTAATTGTTATTTTTATTTAATAAAATTATAATTAAAATTTTATTTATTTAAAATAATAAATTAAAATATTTTACAAATATATCTCTTATTATTAATAATTATATAATTTTGATAGTAAATTACATAAATTTAATATTATTAAAATATTAAATTTAATTAATTTATTTATATAATATCATAATTTATATATATTTATTATATAATTTACATTTAATAAGATATTACAAAATATAATAAAATATTATTAAATATATATATAATTTAAGTTAAATAAAATATGTATATATAAATTATGATATTATACAAATATATAACTTAAAATTATATAATCTAATAACAAAATTTTATTATTATAAAAAAAATTAGAGATATTTTTGTGTAATATACTTAATTTATTATATCAAATTAATTAAACAAAATATTAATTATGCGTTATTTTTACTATAAAATTATATATTTATTTTAAATATATATTAATTTAAATAAAAAATATTAACAATTATTTTTAATATAATGTGTATTGATAAAAGAAATTATTATATTATAAGTAAAAATTAATTAAAATTTTCAAATATATATTATGTTTTAATGGTTATGGTGTTTTTATTTGAAGTATAAGTAAAAAAATGTTTTTCTAATTAATTATTTTTCTTTTATAATTATTATTTTATATTTAAATTATTTAACCATAATTTTACGTGATTCACATTGCTCCTTGAGATTAATCCCCTAACCAGTGGTTCAATCCATACTCAGTGGTGCGATCCCCTATTAGCTTCCAAGTTTCCTTCCCAAGGGTTTCAACTGCTATAAGTAAACCTTTCTAGATATATGATTGTCGAGTTAATTGAATTCCATTATTTTTCAAAGTATTACCATATTTTGGAATAAAAATTATACCCAATAAGTTGTTTGGTTTTGCAAATAATATAAACCAAAATGACCTTGAAAGGATAAGGATAACTTTGTTATTACCAGCTAGCTAGCTGCTGATCTGAATCCCGGACCTCCATGGCTTTTTGGAAGACATAACTAGTTTCAACTTGGTGGTGTATAGAAGCTACCATCTAGTAGGAGTTCATTCTCAAGATTGTTTGTGTGACCTGACCTCATGCTGAAAAAACCTTCTAGATCATGTGACCACTGGGGTTTCATAGTGTAGATCATATGAAACCATGTTAGCCAAAGTGAAGCTGCTAAGGTGATGATGATGATGAAGATGGCCATGGCTGGCTCTGGCAAAAGTATCAACTGCGTATCAAATATACCACTTCATGTAAAGGACCGCTTAATGTACCGTCCACTGGAAGCTAAGTTTCTTTTTGAAATGTAAATAAGAGCAAATAATCGGTCCATGCAGGTAAAAAAATGTCTGCAGAATCTTAACAGTCAAGTGACAGTAGGACATAATTTCTTATTCTCTTACCAATAATTAATTTAAATTAGAAATTAACTCAATTTTTTATCGGTTGTTCGAGACCGTAAAGTGTTATATCAGTAAATTAATATATATATATATATATATATGCTTTAAATGACATGGGTCAGTTTTGTCGATTCAATGGGCTGGGCCGATTATGGGCCATATTTCAAGGAACAATGATCTAGCTTTAAATCTGGCTTGTGGGCCAATACCAGTTCATATTGATGGATGCACGAGAGTATATTGAAATGACATAATTAACCAATACATGGACAAACCGTGCCTACCATCAAAGACAGGGAGTGGGCAATAAAATTGCTTGGAGATCTGTTGTCGTTCATTATAAGATAAAGCCATGCATAGGCGTAGGCTGTTGAAGAGGCAACAACAAGATGATCTACATCAAACCCATTTTAACTTAAACCCTATATCTTCCAACATCACATACGACCATACAATGTGGTGGTCCGCAATACATCCATGAACTGCAAATTAATTAGGAGACAAACTAATCCCTTAATTGCATTAGATATTGTATTAGGTGAACGTTGCTCTAGGCATGCATTTGTCGTATGGGTCACGACACGGACCACGTCGTCATTTTCACACATAGAAAGCAAGTAGCGTGTGCTGGCCCCTCCTAATTGCACTAGCTTGTAAAAGGGGCTTTTGCCCTCCACTCGATCTTCCCAATGTGTCAATGTCGCTTTCTTAGTCTACTTCAGTGACAGATTCTACTAGATAGTAGCACTGTAGTGTTACTCTTTTCAAAAAAATAAAGAAAATAGGTGAACTATATACATTTTTAGGTTAATAAGAAACCCTAAAAAGGCCATAAATCTAGCGTTTTAATTTTACCAAGTAAATGGTATGCTGAAATGGATTGTGACCCTTTTCTTGAAAAGATTTGTAGATAGCCAAACGATCAAAAGCAATTGAAAGAGAAGGTTGTCGGTGGGGATTGCACAGTGCACTGCATCCATTTTCCTCCACATCTAAAGAGAAGTTGGTCCCATCATTCCAATAAAAAAAAAGAGGAATTGATGTTAGGGTGATTCATTAATAGTACTAGATATTTTATGCCACCAAATTATTTTTTCATCAAGAATATGAAGAGTGGAGATGTTTGCCACTCTAGATTCTCCTTATATCCCATTTTATGTCGGTTGTCTTGTTTTATGTGAACAACTAATAATCCAAACATGGGTAAATTATTTAAAAATACATGTTTTTTTGTCAATTTTATCCATATGCATAATTTTAGGTATTAGTGTGCATGGATTTTTTTTGTTCTAGAAACTCTTAACTTGTCCGTCCATGATAATTTATAAGTTAAATTTATTTTTCCAATATTATATTAATATAAATAACTAAACAAAGAAATAATAAAATATAATTTAAATTTGTACATGTGCCAAGATGTAGTTGGAGCAATGTTACTATAGGGAGTGAGTGCATTGTGGTCCTCTTCTATTATCTTGCTAGTTGACTTCACATTCTAAAGGGACCTCGCATTGGCTCCTCCTCCTCTATTATTATTATTTTTTTTTTTGCTCAATTTCTCTATTATTATTCAAAAGGCATGTAAATAACGTGCGAAAAATGCGACCTTCGGTCCCTGGCCACCAGTAATCTCATAAAGTGTACTAGTAATAATGATCATATTATATATTTAAAATTTTAAACAAGTCGAAATAAATGGTCTTGTGTATTATTGGAATAATTGCATGAAGTAGAAGGAGCCGTGGCATGCATTATTGCTTTATCTTTTTGGGCAAGCAACCTAAAGCTGAATCAAAGCTGGTGGGGAAAGCAAAAGCTCTCTCGAGTCCTCACTCTTTCCCCTTCTCTTTGATATTATTTGATCTTTCCTTTAATGTGATTGGCCAAAATTAGATCAATTGTAATTATTAAAAATATAATTATATATTTTATAAAATAAATAAGTATTATTGTTTTATAAGATGGTAAATGTTGTATTATTTATTTATAAATAATAATTTTTAAGTATTAATATATTTATTTATTAATAAATAATATATTATCACATTAGATTACAATTAACTCGTATATATATCCGAACCAATATTGTAAACCTAATTAGTTCTCTATCCGATTATTAAAAAAAATATTTAACTCAATACTATTTATCTCATTTTTTTCTAAATTAAAATAATAATAACGGTATAGTAACGTGTTTAAAATTTTACATAATAATATACTTTTATATTAAATAAAATAAAAAATTATTGTCAATTTATAAGATTAAAAATATTTTATTAATTATAAGTTATAAATTTTAAGTAAAAATAATTTAAATGGGTTATCTATACACAATATATACTTTTTAAAATCAACTAAATATCTAATTATCCATCATAAATTTAAGTTAGTATCAAATTTGTTATTAAACTACATCACCCATGCTATGCCATGGAATCCAAGATATGAAAATTAATTGGAAGTTGTTAGGTTATTTGCCAATTATAGTGTCAATTACATTATTTATCTTCTATAGATTTAAAACATTGCTATCAACCAAACCATTAACAAAAAAAATCATTATTTAGACATACTCACTAGGAACTTGTATATACATAAATTTTAATGTAAATATTTAAATATAATGAAATTAACTTTATATTTAAGGGTTAATAGCTAAAAAAATTCTCAATTTTAATCTTAGTTTGGATTTTGATAATTGGTGTAAAAGTGCATGGAATTTAGTTTTTATACTACGTTTGATTATAAATATAAAATAATTTTAAAATCATATTACAATATATTTTTTTTAAATAAAATAAAAAATAAAAATAGGACCAGACCCTTGATTTTTATTGTAGTAATCCATAGTCTACAAATGAATCCGTTCCGGACATTTAAAAAAAAATACTCATCCCTAATTACTAGGTTTTAAATTTTTTTCCCTTAAAATATATATTTAATATTATATATAATATGGACTAAAATTAGTATAAAAATTAAAGCTGGTGCTATTTTTAAGCCAACCATCAAAGTTCGGGTAAAATTGAGTTTTCTCCTAAAATTTGGGCTTGGGTGAACTATATACAAAGAGAGATATAGTATAATACTATAGGAATATAATAATTTAACTATTTTAATTCAAATTATATTTTATTATTAATTAAAATGTAAAATATATAATTTTTTGGAGAAAAAAAAGGTAGATGAGTCCAATATCTTAAATATATAATCTTTGTAAATTAATATGTGTGGTAAAAGTATCTACGGAGGAGGTGAGGGGTGGGACATCATCCTATCGTCTCTAATTGTCTGACTTGGTTGACCTTTATAATTCCTTAAACAATATTATAATTTTATATTTAGAGATGGGAACGTGTACCCATAAATGAGTTCCATGTACCCATAAATGAGTTCGATGGACTCATACTCGATCAAATTTAAATTTGCACAGATTTAGGGTGAGGTACGGAACTTATACATTAGTAGACCCAACTTATACATTAGTATATCCGACACAGAATCCGAGTTAATTTGATTGGACCCGAACTTATACATTAGTAGACCCAAACTCCAAACCCGAGCAACTCTGAATACATATCCGAGTCCTCTGAAGCTCGACATTCGTATTCCATCCCAGAGCAACCTTGACCCCTAGCTTGCAGTATAACCCTGACCGAGTTATTCAACTCTTGAATTCCGACCGAGTTCTCGAGCGTACAAATTATTCGGTTAATTAATTCGAATTTACAATATTAGATCAAATTTATCATTATTTTTTTATACCCAAAAAATTTTAAAATTCAATTACATATTAGTTGGGTTGAAAATCCAAATTTATTATCTCCTATTTACATACTCAAATTCGAGTTTTAAAGAGTGGCACATCTATTCTCTCCAAATCCTCTCCTACCCCTCTTATATGAATTCCATATCTAACTTCCCTTCCATGGATACCCCTCTTCTTTGAATTCCTTACCTAATTTCCCTTCCATGTCCCCCACCCTTACCACTTTAACCGCCTCAATCCAAACATACCCTTCCCACTTTAGGTAAGTTACATTATTCTTTTGGCAAGGTGAAGCGGTTGAACTCATCATGGTTGTGGTTGTGGTTGTGGACCCACCTGAATTTTCTAGTGGTGGCCCCATATAACTATTTCTTCGTGGCTCAACTGCTCCTCACATGCACCGTCAAGATGCCTTAGATTGATGCACAGTTATTCACATATATATATATATATAACTCTAAATTCGAAAATTTACTCAGAAATATAAGAAAGAGCGAGTCACGAGGCCTTGGCATGTACTTCATAGGATCCTACTGAAGATCATCAGGGCCAACCGTGCATGATTCAGTCCATAGCATTATGCCCTACAAATCGTCCCCTAGTTTATGGCGTATGTTTCATCACACAATCATTTGCTTTGTCTTTGATCTCACTCTGTTCATCTTGTGAACCATCCATACATGCCTGCTTGTGGTATGAAAATGGACTGAAGCCTACATTTTAGAAATCAACTATTTGGCAGTTCGCTCACTCCATTCTATTTCTAGAGACTTATGCCAATCATGACGTGATGGACGCCAATTAAGCAAATGGAGGGCATGTCCTCATTAAGCAAATGCACAGTCAACTAATAATGCAATGAAATTGATAGTCCTTTTTAATCATGAGGAAGTTATATCAAGGCATCATAATTTGTTGCTTAACCTTCACATGAGCAAGGAAGTTGCATCAACCACACCCTCATTAATCATGACGCTCCAAGGTTCACACTCTACCCTCTATTCTCACATAATTATATTGTCACTTTTAAAATCTTGGAATTTGATTGTTGCTACAATAATATTTATAATAATAAAATTTATTTATAAGAGAGTAGACTTAATCTATTATTTATGTTATTCAAGTTAAAATAATGATTTCACTATATAATTTACAATACTATTTAAAATTTCAATAATTATAATTAATTTATTATTGTTCGTATGTTCATATATCCTATATCTTAAACAAACTTGTTATTGTCAACCATAATTTATAATAATTGATAAATTGTTCACCATAAATATAAATATATTTATTGTGAGAAATTATTACGTGTATATAGACTTTTTTAGATAAATTTGTTATTTTTAATTTTAAATTCGTAGGTACGATTATTGCGAACGTGTATAAATACATCAAATCAAGTAATAATTTGTAATTAATATAAATTTTTTAATTTTATAGAAAAATAAAAATTCTCTATTTTATTTAATTTATAACTATATTTTTAAATATACAGTATTTAATTGAGATTTAAATGTATTATTCATACATCTATATTCAGTCTAAAACTATCAAGCATAATTATTGCAGTGGGACACGATTTCTTATAATTTATTAAGAGAATGATTATACATAAACTAAAATAGCCATTTGTTACATGTTATGGGAAACATTACATTCCCTTAATCAGAATTCTACCTAGTGCTATATGTAATAATAAGACAAAAATACACCAATTATGAAGTTGGAAAATTAATAAAAAATAAAAAAATAAAAAAATTTATAATTGAAAATGTATTTAATTGTACTAATAGTGAATTTAAACTTAATCTTTTATATGTATATACATATTTTTCACCCTATTAATAATATATTATTAATAATAGAATATATACAATTACAATTACATGGTCAATTGTAACACCCATGCGAGACCATCTTCCCCATTTAATAACACACAAGACTCCATCAAGTATTAGTCAAATGATTTGGTGCATAATTACTTGTCCTCACCATATATCCATAATTTTTAAATATATTGAATAAGTTATTATTATTATTTTTTTAAAAAAAATTAATTATTATATATCTATTTATTTATAATTAATATATTATTTTAGAATAAAAGAAATTATAGGCAAGGAGGATGTTCCTTGCTCACCCTCATCCAATACAATCCTCTTACCATTTATTCTTTTCCTTATGCAATGATTAATCAATGCATGCAATGCAAGATGAGTCACTACGCGCTTACAAACAAATATACATACACATAGATAAAGAATGAGAGTGGTTGGTTGACCCACTTTTCCCTAGTGGTTGCACACAATATTGATTCCTCCTCTAAGCCATACCCACTAACACATACCCACAAAGACTTGCACAAGTTCGTCTTCTACATTACATGATTTCGAGAAATTTTGTAAGATGCCATGAATTTCACCAATGGTGTGGTTTGGTCGTGCCAAGTAATAAATAGCGTGTTTTCCATAATATATTATAAGCTAACAATTATAGCATTATACTCATGGAGTAAGTAGCAAGTTCCAACCATTATTCCTTGTTCAAGTATATATCAAAATGCCAAGACATTTTATGGAGATTGATTTTTTCCATTATAATTAAAAAAAGTCGAGAATGAATAATTATGAAATTGCACTAAATTTCATCTTTAGTTTTAGAAACAATTAAATTAAGTATTAAAGTGAATACAAAATTGTGCTATTTTTTCATAATTTACTAATAAATTAAAAAAAAAACTTTATTAAAAATGGATCAACAAAAAAGATTAAGCCCGAATTAAAAAGGAAAATGAAAGTCAGTGCCTTTTTTCTAATTTGCCCCATTTTCTTTCCATAGGCAAAATTGGGAATATGGGAGTCTTGGGAAGTTGGGACCCATGAGAGCGCCATCCCAAACCCAACTGTCACTATTTTTTCCACCTTCCTTCACCCAGCAGACAACAACATTGTAGTAAAGCTCATACCTTTCCTTTTCACAACCCCCTTCCCTTCATCCCTCTTCTCCTTCTTCCTCACTTCTCCCACTTTTTTTTTCAGTCTCTATTAGAAAATCATGGGTGGGTGGTGGTGCTCCATAAGCATCTGAGTCCTCTCCCCTTCATCCTCTTTTTTTCTTGCCGACCAAAAAGGGCAGGCGCCTGCTTTTTGTAGAAACCCAATGCCAGACGCTTCTTCTTCCCTCCATCGAAGAAATCGTTTTCCAGAACTTGCACGGAGATCCCTGATCCGGGCTGATTCGATTTTCTGGTCTTGAAGGGGGGGTGTCAAGCGGAAGGATTATTGGGGCCTCTCTTTAACGGGACTTGGAGAGAGGCCAGTGAATCAATCCACTAATCCTGACGATGAATCACTGTTTGCATTTTCAGTTTTCAGATTGGTTTAATAAAAAGTTGGCTTCTTTTGTGAATCGAGGCGATCGTGGCGTTGCTGGAATGTATAGACCTCTGAGTGTGGATTACCATCATGATGAACAGTGCTGGTGAAGTTATTAAGCTACGATAGAGACAGCTCTGCTTGCTGTATACTGTCTTTGAAGAGGGGATCGGGTGCCCTTTCAAGATATGAAGTGGACTTTTCATGCCTTGCCCATAGAAGAATAAGGTGCCATCTCCAGAGCTTATCTGAACTTTCACCCTTTTGAAAACTTCAAGTCTTGAACTTGGAATCTATTGGAACATCGAAGAGGACCGGTCTTCTCATTCTTGGAGTTGAATTCTGCTGCTTTTCAGGCTGAGGTGAGTAACTTCTCTGCAATCCCCCGTCTTCTCTGCGTGTTTTGTCCAAATCTTCGTTTTTTTTGTTACGCAGCTCTTGGTGTCTGTCATGTAGAGATAATTTGATCTTTAGTGAATTCATACTTCCCATCTTAATATGCTTTTAGCCATCTCTGATTGTGTCCTACAGCCTTCATAGCTCCCTGATTTATGGATTTTCAAGATTAAACAAGCCGTGCGCAGGATTTTTGGAATAAATTCATCATGACTAAGCCTGCTCAAAGACGCTCTCTTGGGTATGATCAGTCAGGTTGTATGGGGGGCCTCATTAGTCTCTTGGATTTTCGACATGGAAGTAAATCCCCTCGGAAGCTCCTTGCTGATAAAAGGCGTGCGAGCAGGCAAACAATTGGTGATAATGCTTGCTCTATCATTATGTTTTTTTTCTATTAGAATCTCGTACATGCTTTTGGACTGACCATGTTTGTTTTGATGAACAGTGAAAACCTTTAATGATTCTTTTAGATGCTGAAAATTTTCTCCTTTCCTGAATGCAGATTCAGAGGGTTTGGGCGGCAAGTCAGAATTATCTATTGACATCAAGGAGAATCATCTGGCCAAGCTTGTATGTTGCGCATTGGTACATTCTTTCAAGTTTCCAGTTTGTTACTAGAAAACAAAATGATTGGATAATCTCGCTTTCAGGTTGAAGAACGAAGCTCCAAAATGACTGCTGCTGATGCTCCCGATGATAAGCCTAGTGTGAAGACGCTCATAGAGGAAGAAATGGTCTGTGTGAAGGGTGCACGAAAGGATCCGAAATTACCTCCGGAACAACACGAAGATCGGAAGAAGCGCTGGAAAAGAAGAACGAGGAACTCCAGAGGAAGCCTTGAAATGGAAGTTAGCGATTTGAGTAGTGGTCATGAGAGCCTCACTTCCTCCAAATGCCCTTGCAATCATTCAAGTGATAAAGGATCATTCGATAAGCAGAACAAGGATGATATAATCTTGGAAGAAGTTCGTAACCATATAACCCAGAGAGGTATTAGTGAAGTTTGCTTGGAGCTGAAGCCAAACAATTCCGACCTTGGTGTGAAAGAAAAATTGCATGAAGCGATCAAGGAGCTCATATCTCGAGAGGTTGTGAAAGAGAACAATCTCCAGGAGAATGAGGGAGTTAAATTCTCCAAAGAAATGGTGGATGCGCTTCAGATCCCTAATCTCAAGGAAGAATCTTTCATGAAAATCCTGCCAAACTCCTCAATGGAAAATGCTGGTACTGTGAACTCCTTGGACAAGGATGATAAACCAAAAGATTCTGTAGAGCTGAAGGGACGCAAGTTCTTCAGAAGACATAGCAAGTCTAAGGAGACGAAGGTCCTGAAGGAGGAGCAGAAGGGACCTAATTGTGACTCAATTGTTGTTCTTAAGCCGAGACTGGACTCACCCTCTGACTCATCTCAAGCCCAAACAGCTGAGAGGGCAAAAGCTTATTTTTTCCTCTCAAAGATTAAAAGAAGGTGGAAAAATATGATGGGAAAGGAGCAGAATCCCAATATTGTTGTAAGGAAATCGAGTTCCAGATTCAATGGAGAGAATCTAGAGCTGAAGTCTCCGAGTAAAGATCATTTTTTCATCGAGAAAATTGCAAAGCCAAGAGATGCTGGAGTCAATAATAAGTCTGAATCTGTTAGCAGCTCCAAGCAAAGGGTGCCCAACATTTATGTAGAAGCTCGGCGGCACCTATCGAATATGCTGATCAGTGGAAATGAAGAGGCGGGTTCTTTTGGAGCCAAGTCTCCTAAAACATTGGCAAGGATTCTTGCTCTCTCAGAATTCAGCTCTCCTATTCCCAGCCCAAGAATGAACTCAGAGCAGAGGATTTCAATGACACGAATGAGATCCTTTGAACATAAGAATGATCAGTCTGAGAAGGTTAGCGAGATCGAGGGGCGGGTGATTGTCCAAGGTAATGGAAGCCATCTCAATTGGTCTGCAAAAGGTGTAGAAACAGAGCTAAGCGATACGGTATCTCATAATGTTGAGATTGGAGAGGCATATTCTGCTGCCAGAGAAGATATGATGGCTGATGGTGATTAATTCTCTCTGCAGTTTGTTGATGCAAAATCTGATTTCATCTTTGAGGCCTGAATGCAAGCTTTAGCCCTTTCCTTTTTGTTTTGCAGTTAATACCACAATCCTTATATCAAGTGATGTAGCAGCAGTTGGGGAAGATGGAGGCTATGCTCCCTCTGAATTAATTTGCATGCCCGCTGATGAATGTGATGAGCTAATCCACTCACCGGAAATTCCAAACAGAGACATGGACTTACAAATGGCAGAAGAGGTGCGTTCTAAATGTTAAGTTTATAACTACCATCTTCTTTCTAGAGCTACTTGGACGCCGAGTTTATATAATGTACTATATTTTTAGGAAGGGGTTCGTGATAGTCAACCTCCACCAACATGTTTTGAATCACCACCCAGCTCTTATACTGTAAAGGCTCTGGAAGCATCAAAAGCATTGGCAGACATACCCGAGAGGCCTAGTCCTGTATCTGTTCTTGAGTCTTTGTTCATGGAGGAGGACACAATCTCTGCAAAAACTGGCTCTCTATCAGGTATTCACACCTCTGCAGTATTCACAGTCCGATGAAGCTTGCATATTGATTTATATCTTTTCATTCAAGGGTTTCATTTTGTTTTTCTAATTCTTAGGTGGTCTGTCAATAGAACCCCTGAAGATCAACTTCAAAGATGATGATAACTTAACTTGTCCAGAACTGTGCAACCTCTCCAAAAACCACTCGGAGTCTGCGGAGGAGGAAACATTACTGTTGTACGTAACATCTGTCCTGCAAGCACTTGGATTAAATTGGACTGAACTTTATTTGAAATCGCAGTTATCTGATCAGCTTCTCGAGCCCTCCTTGTATGGAGAGGTCGATTTTTTCTGCGATCATCCTCAGTTCAACCAGAATCTTGTGTTTGACTGCATCAATGAGTCTCTCCTCGAGGTTATTGATCACCACTTTCGACTCTGGCCCCGTGTATCTTTTACAAAGCCCATGATTAGAGCCATTCCTAGTTTGAAGGATGCCATTCTCGAGGTATGGGAACGAGTCACTTGGCACCTCCTTCTCCCGATGCCTCAGCCCCGAACATTGGAGCAGGTTGTCCGTAAAGACATGGCTAGGAATGAAAGCTGGATGGACCTGAGAGCTGATTCTGAAGGCCTTGGCTTTGACATGAGTGATGAAATCCTTGATGATTTGATGGAGGAATTGTCTGATGAAAGTCTGCATAGCTTGTATGCTTCTAGTTCTACAGGAGTAATAGAAAATGAGGACAATATTGGCTCGTAAGTGTTGACTTCCCATATCTTATGATTCTCAGTAGAAGACCTGACCCATTACCACTCTTGGATGAGGACGCTTGATTATCGCCATTTTTCTCTCTGGAGCTTGAATGGAGGTGTAGTTTTCTGACGAGCCGCCTCAAAATCCTAACGGAGACAGCTGATCAGCTCTGCTTTGCTCTCCTTACTACACCTTACTTGTAGGGGTTCAGACCCTTCTTCTCTGGTTTTGTAGATAGCTGGCTTTTGAGTGAGCACGGGTGTTTGCATTTTTGTATCTATTATTCCATAACCATTTTCCTGCTTTTGTTGTTCTGCTCAGTTATGTTTGATCTCTCCCATAAAGTTGCTGCACCATCTGCAGCATTTGGAGTGATGATCCTTGGGGGCATTTTAGATTGTAACCATAAAGAAGGAAAACATCCTTGATTGCATATGAAGGTGCCCTGTTTTACTCGAGTTCAACTCTAAATCCACAATTGACCATAATTCTTCAATGTTTTTGACACTCATGTTGTGTTGCATGCTGCTTACCTGTTGATAGCTCCCTTTTTCATAAATAAAGTCAATTGTTATATCTCTATATAAGGGGTAATAGTAGAATTGAAGAGTATACAAAGGTTATGTGAGAAATGTCATCAAAAGTCCTTCTCATGGACTCCTAAGATCATCAACAATAAGAGAGTTCCCATTTCGAAAATATCTGAACTATTTTTTGTTAAATTCGTACGGTTTATTCAAATGTGAGAACACCTTTTCTTTTGCCTTGTTTCCCCTTCTAACTCTATCCCGAACGACTTTTCGGAAGCCTGGAGACTACTTCGTCCATCCCCAGAATCTATATCTACGCCTTATCTGTATTCGGTCCTATTATTTTGTATTATTGTTACTTGTAACTCCGTTTTCACCATCAATTGCAGGGTTTGAACTTCTCATTCAAATTGCTTATTAAACCCTTTTTGTAATCCATTGCCAGCCTTGTGCGAGTGTTCTTCTCTGTAGATGGCTTACGCCTCTGCTCCTTATTAAAATTCGGATACAGAATGGACACCCTGTATACCGGGATCTTCGTTCTTGACCAAGAGACCTTGGAGTCTGCTAGTGTAGCAAGTCGTTCTTTTGTCAGCTGCCATGCCCCCTAATTGGCATTCGAGGGTTGAGCCCCCTCATGCCATAGTTGGTCCTGAGGTGTCTGTTTGTAATATTAATAAGTTAAGGGTATATTTGTAAATAGTATAAATATACCACATATATATATTTAATTTAATTTACTAGTAGTGCATTCTATTTTACAATATTCAATATCATATTAGAGCTAGGTTTTTCTGGTATTTTCAAGTTTTGGCGGATCTGAAGGATCAGGAGTGTCTGTGACAGCTCCGGATGCGAAGTAGCTGAATTGTCAAATTAGACGAAAAGATATCTATAAGATTTGTTGTTGCCGGGAGCTGCGATCAGGAGAACCAAAATCTGGAAGGGATTCGAGAGAGATGAAAAATATGAATAGCAGATTTCTCATAATACTGGATGAGAATGAGATCAATTGTGGTAATCGGGTACAAATACTTGAATCTTCCACAGATTGTATCACGCCCCGACCTAGTTTTGTTGGATCCCTGTGATCAACCCGCAACTCTCTCGATTTATTAAAGGGTTTCCCCTTATTGTAAACCGTAAAGAGTAAGGCGTCCTTTAACCTGCACCTTTTCCTGGAATAGCATAATAAAAACTGCATGAAATTTAAAACTTTACATACCTGTCTTACAAGCATCTTAGTTGACGGTCTTTAAGGGTAGGCTTTCCGGGATTTCCTGAAAGGGATATAAGGGAGGGGGTGAGTACGACTACTTAGTGAATGAGATTCAAATCTTTTGACAAAAAAAAACCATTTATATGGAGTATGCCAGACTCCTTTCTTTTCAAAAATCCCTTCATTTCAAAATTTGGGGTTTTTCCATTATTTTTTAGTTACCACAATATGTCATCACCCAACACACATCTTTCATCATGAAGGTTACACACATTCGCAAGTCAGTATCACTATTGAACCCGCTGGTGGCTTCGGAGCGACTTTTCCTGCCACCCGGATAGAAGCACGACCACTTCTACCCTGGGAATGAGTGGATGTATGCGACATCCGACCCACAATCCCGAAATCACTTTTTCATATCCGTATGAGGACAGAGACCTGTTCCTGTCCCCACCCCGGTCTCATGCGCTTGGTGCTACTCCAGATTTCGCATAGACACCTGGAACGACGAACTTTCCTTATAGCCACCAGGTCGTCCAATGCCCTTAGGACGTATCACTACCACTCATGGGCGTCTTGATGATCCTGTACTCATAGTGCATGCACAAACAATGTTTTCTCATATTGCCATGTAATCTGTGGTGCCACTGGTCCAACGGCCCCGACTCTCAACTCAACCCGCAGTTATTTGTCTTGACTGGTCTGTCGACCTGTCATGTCGCACTACTACTAGTTGACAGAGTATGTCGGTCCTATCTTGGCACCATGGCCAAACAATTCACTTATTAAGTTTTATGGCACATATATCATGTTCGTTTACGAGCACCTGCTCATGCCAAATGACCTTGGGCCCACTGTACGAGATTTTCAAAATTGGGCATTCAGCCCCCAAGTTCCAAAACCGAGGCCCCCGACCTATCAGAGCTATTCGAGCTCCCGTCGAGAAGGCCTCCCAAATTGTTTAAGCATTGGCACACAGTCAGAGAAGAGCACTTCTGACAAAACTAGGTTTTTACTGTCCATCATACCGACTAGTATAAGGACATCTCTGTTCATAACCGATAAACGGGTTTTCAACTTCCTTCGAGGAAGTCTCATCATACCAACCGAGTATGATCTACTTACAACCCGTAAGTAGTTTTTCCGCATAACTTTCATATCACTTTCTCTAAGTAGTGATGATTAAAAATACCACTAAGTAGTGGGTTTTTATACTGAGGTACTTATCATCCCCAACCGGGTATGATATAAAATTCCCACTCACAACCGGTAAGTGGTTTTTAATTTTAAGTTGTGCTCATCATCCCAACCGGGTATGATGTTAGTAAACCCACTCACAACCGGTAAGTGATTTTTAACTATAAGTTGTGCTCATCATCCCAACTGGATATGATGTTAGTAAACCCACTCACCCGTTAATGCTGTGAATTCCACTAGACCAGTCGTTGGTATTCACGCGAGCTTGTTCTTTCTGGCGTTCCCAGTACTTCGTGTTCCTACACGATATGAACATCTTGGTTCATTATCCTTCGGCCTAATCGCCTTCATTCATTCCAAATGAATGAGAAAGTCAAACTTTCATTTATTTACAATTAGGTCCCTAAAGTTATTTCTCTTTAGCTTTAAGTCCCAAATGCCGATTTTTCCTCAAATTGAGTCCCGAAACTTCTAAAATTTATCATAGGACCTCAATTTATTCCATTTCACAAAAAGGGGTTTAATTTCCCAAATTTCCAATTTGGTCCCCTAACTTTTCCAAAATTACCATTTTGCCCTTCCTTTACAAAAATGGTAAATTTTGCCCCAAAAATTTCAAAATTCCTCATTTGGTCCTCCAACATTATTTTCATGCCCAATTGACCCTCAATTTCATAAAATTTCATTTTGATCCTGAATTTCAAAAACCCCAATTTTCTCCCAAGTCCAACTTTTTAACACAACTGAATTTGATTTTATCAAATTGACCCATCAAACATTTTCAATTGTTGAAATTGAAGTTGAAATTGAGTTTCTACATGTTCATACGATTCTTTAGAAATGTGAATCGCAAGTTTTAACGCCGGGACGAGCTCAAACGGAGCTTCATCGAAAAATGAACTATAGAGAGAGAAAGCTTCGATTACTCACCAGTGAAGGCACAGCGGTCTGAGCTTTCGATCCGGACAGATAGCTCTCGTCCTGAGGTTAATCCTAGAATCAAGAATCACATCAATTGATGCAGAATTGGATTAGAATCTCGTCATCGAAATTCGGTCGACCCTCTCTCTAGCACCGATAAAAAATTGTAAAGGGGAGCTGAATTGGCTTACCTTTCGTTCCTAATTCGGCCGTGGAAAGGCTGAGGAAGTGTTGGGAGGGCTTGGTTTGGCCTGAGGAGGGATTGAAATGGCCGATTTCAGCTTGGCCGAAATAGGGCAGCTTCGGTCCGCCGGAGCTGCTTCACTATTCCATCATGCCGGCGCTTTTCCAACGATTCTCGGATTGACTGGAGTTCGCTATTAGATAGCTGTCTTCTCCCCGGTTCTAAAGAGTTCGACCTCTCCTTTCGAGGTTAAGAAAAATATTTAAGTCGAAACTCTGGTTCGAACTTCACTGAGAAATGGAGCAGTAGAGAGAGAGAGAGAAGTGTTTAGGTGTGAGGAGAATAAATGGGGATGATCTCTTTATATAGGTGTAAAATCGTGTATTAAATGAGAGAGATTTATTACTAGTATTAATATTGCCATAAATTATTGGTATTAATTCTAATAATTTAATTTCGGTATTAAATTATTTGTATTAATTCCAATAATTTAATTTATGTATTAAATTATTGGTATTAATTACAATAATTAAATATATATTAATTTATGGCTATTTATGATAAGGTGTACGAAATTTCGGGTTACAAAAAAATCATACTTGTGCTTAACTTCAAAGTTCTTATGGATTCTTATTCACCCGAACCAATTTGGTTTTTCTCTTCTAACTCTTCTTAAATTTCTTTTCCAATGTTTAATGAACCCTTTGGATCACTCGAAAGTTGTAAATTTTCAAATTGCTTGTTCCCAAATGATCTGGTTTGTAAACCGGCTCGATTTTCTTACTTGGGTTGACCGGTTCTTTCCCGGTTTTCATTAACTCAAAAGTGCGGGGTTTACATATTGGGTTATTGATTCTGGTGCTTCAAGACATATTACATGATCAATAGAAGAATTTAATACATATGATAAATATTCTCAAACTCATAAGGGAGTTGTTCATACAACAGATGGAACAGTACAATCTATGGCTCTGTTAGATATAATGATTTGATCACATTATCATCTGTTTTGCATGTTCCATCTTTTCCAATTAATCTATTGTTAATTAGTAGTATAATTGATCAATTGAATTGTCAAGTAATTTTTGATGGGGATACTTGTATCTTTTGAGAGAGAAATATTGAGAAGATACTTGGAAATGACAGTAAGTGTGGAGTATTGTGATATCTAAATAGAAGAGTTGCAGATAAAAGTTTGAGTGTTGCAGTAAATAGTAAAGAAGAAGATGAAGCAATGTTAGAACATTGTCGGTTGGGACATCCATCTTTTGAGAGACTTAAAAGGTTGAGACCAGAGCTGATGAGGAAAGTAGAACACAATAAACTTGTTTGTGATGCTTGTGAGTTTGAAAAACACACAAAAACAAGTTATAATTCTATTGGATTAAGAAGTATGTAGCCATTTTTATTGATTGAATCGGACATTTGGAGGCCATGTTCGATTACCTCTACTAGTGGATTCAAATAGTTTATCACCTTTATTGATTGTCACTCTTGGATGACATAGTTATATTTGACGAAGCACAAAAGAGAAGCACTATTATGTTTCAAAGATTTTTTAGCTCTTTTTCAAACTCAATTTAATGCAAAAGTTTGTACCCTTAGAACAGATAATGACACTGAGTATGTGAATCGGGAATTTTCATCTTATTTATCTAGTAAGAGAATTATTCATCAAAATACACGTCCAAATACCCCCAACAAAATGTTGTTGCAGAGAGGAAAACTCGTCATTTGTTGGAAGTTGCTTGTTCTCTTCTCTTCAAGATGAATATACCAAAGTATTTATGGAGTGAAGTTGTACTGATAACAACTTATTTGACTAATCGAATTCCCTCGCAAGTCTTGAACTTTAGATCACCTTGTGAAGTATTGATGGGAAAAAAATACATACATAGTCCCTACTCGTGTATTTGGATGTATATATTTTGTGAGAGATCATCATCTTTCAATAAGCAAGATTAATCTTCGTGCATTGAAATGTATTTATGTGGGTTATTCCAATACTCAAAAGGGATACAAGTGTTGGAGTTCAAGTGAGAAAAGACTCTATGAGTATGGATGTGACTTTTCGTGAGAATGAACCATTCTATAAGGAATCAACGCAGTCTACAACCATATTACAAGACTTGTTAATTCCTGATATATGACAAACAAATGAAGAAATTGTCAATCATCAAAGTGCTGAAAATATTATTGTAGGAGTGAATCTGTGTCCTATAATTTGGAGAAAAAAAGATGGAAAAAAGGATGACACTCAATTGAAGGTATATAGCAGGAGAAATAAGGACGGTGCTAAGGGGGAGAAAGATGAGTCATGTGATGGTGAGGCAATCCCAAGTATTAATCAACCCTCTAACGGTTCATCAACGTCACCATAAGGTAATGACTCTATACAACCTTCTAATGGTTCATCCATGTCATCGAATGGTAATTATTCCTTACCTATTGCCATTAGTAGAGAACTTAGAGATAATGTAGAGAAAACTCCAATTAGATATGGTTTTGAGAATGGTATATCTAATTATGTTTCATACCACCTGCATACAAGTCATTTATTGCATCATTAGAGTCAGTACACATACCAAATAATTGACAAGAAGCTAAACAGGATCCGAAGTGGCTTGGAGCAATACATGAGGAGATGAAAGCACTAGAGAAGAATAAAACGTGGGAACTTGCTCAACTTTCGAATGGAAAAAAAGTGGTAGTATGTAAGTGACTATTTAATATGAAATAGAATGACGAGGAGAAGTTGTGAGATACAAAGAAAGGTTGGTGGCAAAAGGTTATAGTAAAACATATGGAATAGACTATAATGAGACTTTTGCACCAGAAGCTAAGATGAGCACTGTTAGAATGCTTATCTCATGTGTTGCTAATTTCAGGTGGACATTATATCAAATGGATGTAAATAATGCATTTTTGCATTGAGACCTACACGAGGAAGTATATATGGAGATTCCACCTAGATTTGGTATGATGAAGACTGTGGGGAAGGTATGTAGATTGAAGAAATCTATGTATGGACTCAAACAGTCACCAAGAGCATGATTTGATCGATTTTGATGTTGTGGTCAAAATGGGTTACTGATAGTGTAAGGGAGACCATACGGTTTTCTATCGACACTCTAATGGTCGGGTTGCTATTCTCACTATATATGTGAATGATATCATTATCACTTGGGATGATGATGTTGAGATATTACAGTTGAAAAAATAACTAAGAATTTGAGGTAAAAGTCTTAGGTCCTCTAAAGTATTTTCTCGTTATTAAGATTGCAAGATCTAGGAAAGGCATAGTACTTTCTCATAGAAAGTATACATTAGATTTACTCACTAAGACAAGGATGTTAAGTTGTCAAATTGCTTCGATACCAATAGAACTGAATCATAAGTTATGTGCTCAGTTAGGTGACCCAATGGATAAAGAACGATATCAAAGAATTATGGGATGATTGATCTATCTATGTCATACAAGACCTGATATCATATATGCAGTCAGTATTGTGAGCATATATATGCACGATCTTAGGACAAATCACTAGGATACTACCATGGGAATATTGAGATATTTAGAAAGGAGTCCGGGTAAGGGACTTTGGTTTAAGCCTCGGAGTCACACCAGAGTGTAATACTTTTGTGATTTAGATTGGGCTAATTGTGTGGATGATAGGAGATCTACGTTTGGCTATTGTGTGTTTGTTGGAGGTAATCTTGAATCTTGGAGGAGTAGGAAACAAGAAGCAGTTGCCCAATCATCAGCAAAAGCAGAGTACAGATCAATCGCTTAAACTGTTTGTGAGATAATTTGGATAACAAGCTTACTAATGGAGATTTTCCTCTTTAGAGAGAACCTATGAAGTTGTGGTATGATAATAAGTCTGCTATAAATATTGCTAGCAATCTAGTTCAACATGATATGACCAAATATGTGGAAATTGATCGATTTTTCATCAAAGAAAAAAATTGATATGAAGATTGTAGAACTGCAATATATGAAGACCAGTAGTCAACTAGCAAATTTTTTAACTAAAGGTTTAGATTACAGAGAATGAGATGATATTTGTAACAAGATTGAAATGGTGGATATCTATCGTCTATCTTAAGGGAGAGTGTGCAATATTAATAAGTTAGGGGTATATTTGTAAATAATACAAATATACCTTATATATATATTCTTAATATAATTTAATAGTAGTGTATTCTATTTTCTAATATTCAATAGGCTATTTTCATGGCAGTGTAGAGCCAGAGGGACCAACGTAGCCTCACTTTGATTTTGGTGGCTCCCTTTTGTAAGGAGAGCTATCTCCGATGAATACTTGCGAATTAGTTAACTGGTATAATTATTTTTGTAGGTAGTCGAGGGTAGTCCACCAGTAAGTATTGCACACAAATGGAATCAAGAGAACCAAGTCATCACCTAGTGGGACAATGAATCTCCGCCTAGGTAACCCCTCTAGACATTGTGGCACCAGACCCCACTGGAAGTGTTCGCTTGATTGGTTGAGTGATTTCATTGATAAAGATTAGCTGGGGAGCGATCAAAGGCATCCTTAAATGGGCATGAAAAGATATTGGCATAGTGAGAATAGATTCTATGGCAACCAATACATTCTCATTTGAAATTCAGAGTAAACAAAAAGCTCAGATATTAGTGAAGGTAGTCCTTGGTCAATTGAAGGGCAAAGCATGTTCCTAAAGGAATGGGATGAAGACAAGGATTTGAACCAACTTGATATTAAACATTTCCCTATATGGATGCAAGTTCATGGTCTAGCTCAACTATATATTACGGAGAGCAATGGGTGGAAACTTGGAAGGAAGGTTGGAGATGTGATACATGTAGATGATCATCAATCACCTATGAGGAGGGGGAACTTCCTAAGACTGCAAGTGCTATTGGTAGTGGATGGATAACTTACGACTAGCACCTAGAGCTTAAATGCAAAGGGAGAGTAAATTTTGCTCCCTTTCAAGTATGAAAGACTAGCTAATTTCTGCTACCATTGTGGGAAACTAGCTCACACCTTTCGTAATTGCAGCGAGCCAGTCCCAATTAAACAAATATTTGGACTATGGACAAGAGCATATGTTGGGAAGGGTCACAATGCAGTGACAAACTCTGCCCAAACCTCTCAGCCAAATGTTTATAATGTTCAACATGATAAGTACAACCTCAACAACCAGGGAAACACTCATGCCCTCCAAATAAATCCCTGGTCAACCACCATTAGGGATGCCACTTAGGAAAAGCCACTAGTTCCGATTCAATCAGTAGCGGATAATCTCAAACTTAGGTCAGAGGTATTATCAAATGACACTGTCACAGAGGACTAGAAAGGACATGATAAATTTAAGGGAAAGGACATCAAATCCTATATTATTCAGCAAGTCTACATTCGTAGGAAGGTTGGGCTCGCAAAATAGTGACAGTGTTTACCTCACAAAAAATCCCAACATGCCACCCAAAGGGAAGGATGTAGTAAAGATCTATAATCATGGGTAAATGTTGAACTACAAAAAAGTTGGAGCACATCCACAGCCACCAGGGATCTTAGCATGTTAGGATTACCCTGATGGTATACAATCAAGTTACCCGCAAGGATATACAGGGGAGAAAAATCCTACAAAGGGTAATACCCCAAAAAAGGGATATAGCCTATGCAATAATACTTCATCATGTTATTATAGGAAGGTCTCGAGGGCTCTGAAAGACTCTCAGGTGAATAAAATGGTGATCTCAGAAGAACTATCAAAATCAGCTCTTGTAGATGGCAAGGTGATTAGTGCAATTCAATACTTACAGGAATCTTCGGGTAGTGGCGGCTGGCCTACAATAGCTGCACGGACCCCATGAAGTTAATCTCCTGGAATTGTCAAGGTATAGGCTTCCCCTTAACAATTCACCACTTAAAGGACCTCATTAGGAAGTATCAGCTGGAGATGGTTTTTCTAATAGAAACAAAAAACTAGAAAGGTAAGGTAACAAGAGTGTGACAATCGTGTAGATTTTTGAATGAAGTAACAGTGGATCTAGAAGGTATTAGTGGAGGTTTAACTTTATGGTGAAATCATCAACAAGTTTAGATAATTAAGATACTCAATTACACGATTGAATCCAAGATATGGTCCATACATCACAAATGTTGGGTCCATATTACTTGGCTGTATAGTCATTGCGATGAGCATGAATGCAAGCGACAATGGGAAGAAGTGCAACAAGTGGGCTCAGAATTATAGGATCCTTGGATGGTCATAGGGGGGACTTTAATTCAATTATTTCACAAAGCAAAAAGTAAGGTGGCCGCCCTAAGGAACATAGTAATATACAAAGCTTTCAAAGGTTTCTAAATAGAACTCATTTGCAGGATGTTGGTTATAGTGGATAGATGGGTACTTGGACGAATAAATGGGAAAGCCCACATAATGTCATTGAACGCTTAGACCGAGCACTATGCTCGAGCAGCTGGCGAAGCCTATTCCCCACTATGAGAGTTCATCATGGGGATTAGATCGGTTCGGACCATATCCTCTCAGTAGTGGATTGCACAAGTAGCATACAACACAAGTTGAAAGGCTTCCATTTTTAAGATAAATGGTTAATGAACCCTAATTGTCGAACTGTTATTGAGACAACTTGGAGATCTATGCCTTTGAATACCCTAAATTTGGTATGTTTTCAACTCGGTCACATTGCCAAACACCTCCAAAATTGGAGTTGAGACAATTGTAATCATGCAAGAAAGGAGATCAATCGACTACAGGAGGAATTAGCCAAAGTGAATCCTCATCACCTGGGGGCATTGACAAAAGATCTAGGCTGATATTTAGGCTTGATCAAGCTTGGAAGGAGGAGAAACAATACTAGAGCCAAAGGTCGAGGATTAAATGGCTACATGAGGAAGACAAAAACACAAAGTTCTTCCATCAAAGCACCATGATCCAACGAAACCGTAATGCCATTCTTGTAGTGAGGGGCACAGATGATAGTTGGCTCAGAAAACATGACCAAATTATAAAGGGCTTCCACGACTACTATAAGAATATGTTTACAAAGGGACAATGTGATGGAATTGGTTGGCATTATCCAATTATATCACATTTATTTTTTGCTGACGATGCACTAGATTTCCTTGAGGCGTCTGAGGATAGTGCATCATGTCTAATGCAATTATTAAGTGAATATTATATGGCCTCAGGTCAAAAGATTAGTTTAACCAAATCTTCTTTATATTTTAGTGCAAACACAAGGCCATCAACTCAAACAACAATTAGCAACAACTTGGGCATAGGCAATGGTGAAGTCAATGATACATAATTTGGTCTGCCTATCTTTTGGGGACGTAATAAATGGAAAACCATCCATTTCTTGAAGGAAAAAATGACACAAAAACTCCAAGGGTGGAAATCAACATACTTGTCTCCAAGTGGTCGAGAGGTTCTTATAAAATCTACCCTTTGTGCTATACCCACATATGTTATGGATTATTTTTTGCTACCACATGTTTGATGTTCAGAGGTGAACTCACTCCTATCACAATTTTGGAGTAACTCGACCAAAAGAAGATCCCTTGGGTTAAGTGGGCTAGACTTACCTATTGAGAATAATATTCCACATTGGATAAAATAGAGAAGTGTTGTGGGTTTATAATGTTGGAATTGTTCCACTACTTATAAGTCATAAATTTTAAGTAAGCATGGGTCCAACCCCTAATCGATCCACAATACCTTCTCACATGGTATCAGAGCCAGTGGGCTTGCACCCGTACCTAACCTAAGACTGAAAACCCGGCTCGTGGTCTGCTTGAGTATGGAGGAAAAATACCCAACTCGAGGCCATTGTTCCCTCTCGTCCGAGAAAGAATAATACCCAACTCGTAGATAGTTGTTGAGGGCGGGTTTAAAATTTTCTCAGCTGGTCCAGGTAATTGTCCCTGTTGGTTGTGGAGGAGTTTATGTAGAAATCAACCTGACATTTTCTCAGCTGGTCCAGGTTATTGTCCCTGTTGGTTGTGGAGGAGTTTATATGCAGGTAAAGAACATACATCATTTCTTTCATGTTAGATTTAAAACATGAGAGGGAAGCAATGAAGTGTAGATACCACAACGTATTGGGCGATATGGAAGGAACAAAATATAACTCTATTCCTAGGATGCCCGACACAAGTTGAGAAATTGATCGGTAACATCATGGGTTCCATGGATCAAATGTATTACATGAGGTTTTTAGAGTGTCAAGTGACACTAGTTAAATGATTAAGCAACTCCTGTGTAGATGCATGTTTCTATAGGAAGAATTATTGAGAATGAGAGAATTATTTCATTTTATTTTCTTATTTTACGGATATTGTATCTGATTTGATAAATTAATGAAATAGTATTTTGTTGAGCAAAAAAAAAAAAGATCATCAATAGTCGGTAATCTTTTTCGGGTCATTGAATATTGTACATTATTAGCCTATATATACAGTAAATATTGTATATTCTTACAATTCCATTATTCTCTACCAATTCTCATTTAAGCACTTACCTACAACTAATCTTCAGTCATTAGAGTTAAGATGAGTTCTTTAATTTTTCACCTCTTCCACTATCCTCCACCAAGCTCCCCATATCACTTCTTACATTACCCATAAATTTAGATAATATCAACTACAATATATTGAGTGAATACTTTCTCTAAGTGGTCTCAAATTCAGTATCCTCTCAAGTAAAATGTTAATCCAAGTTAATTACTTCGATCTCCCCTTAGCATGGTGATAAATATGCTAGACTACTTATTGCATTGAGAGATCAATATCAACTTCCTTCTTGAAATTTTGGATAGGGGATACATCAAAATATGATTATATCATAAGCTTTCATAAGATTGAAGCTATAATATTAAATGAGTTATGTAAGAGTTGATTTGTGTATAGTATAGATCCAAACATGAGGTCTGAACTACGTACGCCCTAATATTTGTCATTCGTAAAAACTCGTTTTTAGGTTTGAGTCTATCTGTTGGACCAAACTACATGAATCCGAACCTCGAATTTGGGTTGGGTCCATACCAGATCACACGTGCCCAAATTCGGGTATGTGCGAACTTGGGTCTCTTTGATTTGAGCTTAAGCCGGTTCCAAGTTTGACCACAAGGACCCCGAAGGGTTTAAGTTTCCTAGATCCGAGTACATATCGCAAAAAACTTAACACAACCCGAGATTTTGACAATATTTAGGGTCTCTTGATATTGGTAATCAACACTTAGTGGTATGTTGATGTTGGTAATCAACCATTATTTATTTATGGTCAATTCTTGGCCATTCACCTCATAAAAACCCTTGAGTGAAGTTGTTATTTTAACTCTTTTACCATTCTCATTGATATTATTTTTGTTGATATATTATTAGAATAATATTATAAATAGTTAGAATATTTAATATAATATTAATATTATGTGTTTCTATTTTTATGTTACTATTATTGTATAAATATGCATTTATCAATTCAATTTAAAATGATATCAAAGTAGTGTTAGCTAATCTTTTCTATAAGTGCAATTTGCTTATTTATCCTTTTCTTTTATTACTAGAGTTTATGTGTCCGTGCTTTTCTTGAAAATCCCAATTGCTTTTCAATTTCTTCTGCGCTATTTGCTTCTCATTTTTCACTTTTATTTTTTGTCCATATTTTACCACCATTAATCTTGAATGTTGATGTTTATTTTTTCATTAGTTATTGGTGTTCTTTCTATTATCCATAAAAAATAACTACTATTCTTTAAATGAGTTAAACTTTTTAACAATTTGATAAATTTATCTGATTTAATTTGGGAAAATGATTTACATTTGTTGAAACTGGTTTGCAGACAATTAAAATAATACAATATCTCAGTTATGAAGAATCGACTAAACCTAGAAAAATAAAGACATATATTATAAAATATAATACCATTCATATAATATTATGAAATGCAATGAAAATAGAAATTTTGTTAAGGGTGGTGCATACATTCAACATTAGAAAGAATATGTGAAATTATTTGTAATCCATCTACTTAGGGAAAACAAGTATGTCACACATATTCGATCTCTTAAAAATATACACATCATGAATAGTATAACGGGCCAATCTTATTGATATGTTTGATCAAATGAGAGAATTGTTCCCTTATTATCTCAATCATGCCATGTATGAGCTACTTTGGAATCAACTTGATACTCTCATGTTTTTTAGAGGTATATCTTCAAAATATTCCATATCGTGACCAATTCTTTTAGGTTAATATAATGTACCAACCTTATAAACAACATATCATCTTCTACATGATATGTTTACATCTAAATGTGGTCCTCCGCCACATTAGAAAAAAAGATGGCTCTTGTAACTAGATCATATAAAGGAAAAGTTATCAATAAATTATTATGTCAAGGAGAAAAATGTCATGATGGATCTCTTATCTGTGCCATTATTGCAAGAAATTTGGTCATGTAAGATGAAATTGTTCTAAACTTCCCAAAAGATCACAATAACTTCCTCATGCTCAAGCGACTATCATTAATCAATCATGTAACAAATAAACAAATCTTGAATAAGCTACTAAATTGATTTGACAACTTGAGAATTTAGGCTTATCTCAAACAACTATATTAGAACTTTCAAGGACTAGTCAAACACATTCAGGCATAACGTTCAATTGCCTTATAACAAACATATCATCATAAACTATTGGCTTAGGTGCTTTTGATCACATGACTGAGAATAAAAGTAATTTTTTAGAACTCTCCACTACTTCTTAATTACCCATCCATATAGCAAATGAATAAACTTATAATATTGATGAAATTTTCACATATGCCATTATCATCTGTCTTATATATCCCATCATTTTATGAAAATCTTATCTCTGAGGGCAAAATAACAAAACAATTATATTTCTCAATTATTCTCACCTTAGCATGTTGCGTGCTTGAGTACTATTAGTGTTAAGAAAGTTCATTCACAACTATGGCACTCATATCACCAAGTTTTACAGAAAATTAATCATGAATTTCAAAGACGTATTCCTATGGTTTTGGCCTATAACCTACCATGTCTATCTCTCAACATCTCCCTCCTTCATCTATCAAGTATTTTAAATTCAAAATGGTATCAAAGTAATTAATCATTCCGACACTCCTTTGACATTAGTCCATTATGATGTATGAGGCTCATGTTTGTTGAAACCATATATGGATTTCGTTATTTTATTAATTTTTTGGATGATTTTTCTCGTGCTACTTGGAATTTTCCTTTTTGATGATAGTTAGACATGCTTTCGAACCCTTGAAGTCCTATGTCTTCATTCCATATTTTATTCCTCATTGGCATAGAATGTTTCAATTATTCTCTGATAGATGACCCACTGCACGAGCTTTGTAACATAATAACATGATATCCGTAATATCTCACTTTTGCACCCGATTAATAGTACCTTATGTCATGGTCTATTATATCTAGACATCGTTCGAGGTCTAATCCCAAGTGAGATTCCGTAATAACCTTCGAGTCTTCGTCCAATATGTGCACTTACTTTAGAAATTTCCATTTTTATGGTTACACATATCTCATGACTAGAGCTACTCATCATTTCTTACTCATTATCCTTTGAGACTTAATTCTCTAACTTTCATGAGATTTGTTCATTACCTCATTCTCCTAGAACATCGTTCATCTTTACCTCTCTTGGGCTTTAGAGGAATTATGCTCGCATCTTGACAATTTGTTGTCGTGGTACCTTAGGAATCTATTCGATTCCTTGAGTGATACCTATATCATGTGATCATAATAGTTTGATGTTGACATTTGGTACTTCTCCATTCATCCACGTCTAACAACCCTCGACAATTGATCCCTCATTGCCTATTCTTCTTTTGGCAAACTGCTCATTATATTTTGACTTAAGGACATTTATTACTATGTCCCTACCATTCCCTGGTACACTAGTAACTTCCAAACTATTCCTCAATATCACTTGTTTTCTCTTATAACAACTTTAACCATCCACTCAAACTTAATCAATCCCTATTATTTTAAAATGGGTTGGCCTTTATTTCTCCGAAACACACCTTAGTTCGTTCAACTTATGATAGCGTAATTCTCTTACCAAAGGTGTTTCGCTCCTTATATTGGTATGCCATGTACTTACTAATGGTGGAAATGCCATATTTACTCTACTTGTCGCACTTCTATTGAAACTTTTGGCCTTCCTTTCCATATGCATTGCTTTCATCTATTAGCACAATCCATTTTCTATTCCTCTTACACTTAGGTTTTTTGACCTTTGTTTACATCAATAAGGTCTCACCTTAATACTTGTCGACTGTGTCGAGTTTCCTTTCTCACAGTCATATGCCTTCAACGTTTCCTTATACACACATACTTGTACTCATATGGTTCTTCACTCCTTTGGGACAAGTCAATTCAAACACTTTTTTCCAACATTTGTAACTTGGGCTTCATGCACATTAATTTGAATAATTTATTACATCCTTCCTATTGTGTAGTATGTTATCCAAATAAAACACAGTAATACTTGGCAGACCTTATTCGCACACTCAGTGCAAGAGTTTCCTTTTTCTCTTGAATTATCTAAAATCTTGATGTGAGGTTTGTCAATTTACTTGTATACATGTCCTAGCCTGCTTTGACTTTCTCGTGTATTTGGTTATGCCCTACTATTAGCACCCTTCACTAAACATAGGGTTTGCTCAGTCATGTCACTTCTCGAGTCGCTACCTATGAATTCTTCGACATTCGTAGTGGCTTGTATTATGATTTTCCTACATGTATGCTCACCACAACCCTAGGCTGAGTGTTGTTCGCACATATTTAAATGTAACATGTCCATGTTACCTTCCTTGTTAGTAGTCAACCTCTTATCAAATGTACTTCCACATTTCATTAGTACCAAGCTTTAATCTATCTTATTCATCCATCCTGCTGTTCATACCTTGATGTTTCATTACGTTCTCCATCTATGACTACGATTCGATCGCATCATTTGTCCAATGATACTAAAAACCTACCATTTACAACTTATGGTTAAGTCTTTTGAGAACATTTACGATACTTCATTTCCCCACCGGACCTTTTCTAATTTATTTGGGGAACTATCCCTCGTACCGTATATTATATGATCCTTTCCATCGGGATGTCCTCATAGTCCTTTTATCAAATGTGTATTGTACATTTTTTCCATGGACACTTTCTTACATTAGAGCTTTCATCCTCTAGTGTTACTTTGTGAGATAATAAGCATATACCCTTAAGGTAATTGACTTTAATAAGAGTCTTGATACATACAAGTAGTGTGTGATGCATCCGCTACATTTGCCCATTAGGTCTCATCGTAACTTACGTTGGTACCCTCCCTATATTCATGGATTACTAGGACTCATCATTTCTTATGTGCTTACCATCCAACCCTATCGAATAGGTTGTGTATTAAATGGGTATTTGTTGCTTTGTCAAAGTATTTTACTGTATTGTTAAGTCTTCCACCCACTAGTTTTCTTATATATGAGTGTTCATCACTTCTTGCTTATTTATGTAAGAATCTAACCTTAGTTAAGGTTCTAAAATGTACTAGTGGCTTCCTTCGCGTACTATCGACTTCTCACTAAGTCATGTTGTATTACTCTCTCCCCGGTACCCCTGACTGGTCTGGGTCGCTTAGACACACTATCATTTGGGCCACTATCATGAGCCTTGTTCTAGTTCTCATATCAACTCAACCACTTTGACTATCTTGGTTGTCGACTATAAACCCCATCCTTTAGAGGTAAGAAAACTGGGAAAAGAACCGATCAATTCAAAAGAGAAAAACTGAGCCAATTCATGAATCTTAACCGATAGAAAAAGGGTAAAATGGGAAATCGACAAATCCTGAGTGACTCAAAGGGTCATAAAAATCATGGAAATGAACCTTGGGACAAATGGGAAGTGAAAACCAGACTAGTTCAGGGTGAACCAGACATGAATCAGATTAAATCGGTTTGATTCGTACTTGAACCAATTTTTAAATTAAGTTTTCTTGGTGGCTTAAAATGATCAAATTGGGGAATTGAAGCCACCATTAGATAGAAAATGAATTTAGAAATTTTTAATTTTGAGAAAACCGGTCGAATCGAGCCTGAACCAACCGATTTACGCATTGAACCTGGTCGGACCGGTCCGGTCCGATTCATAATAGTGTCATCTTCCTCCTCAGGATGATAACACTGTTCATTAATAGAAAACGGATAACGCCAACGAAGCTAAAATTGCTTTGATGAGGCCGTTTTAGGGCGAGGATAAGCTCAACCAAAATGGAAAGTTGTCGGGCAGTGGGTCCCCGAGCTCCCTATATAAATAGCTCCTCTCCATTAATCCTCTACATACCTCAAATCTCCATTCTCTCTCAACTGCTCTATTTTCTGGTGAAGTTTGAACTAGAGCTCCACATACCTCAAATCTCTATTCTCTCTCAACTACTCCATTTTCTGGTGAAGTTTGAACTAGAGCTCCGATATAGGCATTTTTCTCAGCCTAAGAGGTCAAGGTTAGGTTCTATAGACTCCGGGGAAAGTCAGCTACTTGACAACAACTTCCTTTCGACCCGAGGACCGCCGGAGAAACACTGGTGGAATCAAATAGTGAAGCAAGTCTGAAGGACCGAAGCTGCCCTATTTTGGCCAAGCTGAATTCTACCAAATTCAGCCCTCCTCTAGCCAAACCAAACCAAGCCTTCTCGATACCCCCACTACCCTCACACGATCGCAACAGAGCTGAAAGGTAAGCCAATTCGGCTATGCTCTATCATTTCTAGTTGGAGTTAGAGAGAGAAAGTGCTAAATTTCACTAACGAAATTCTCATTTGATTCGATGTTGATTGTAGCAATTCTTGATCCTAGAAGAAACCTCAAAACGAGAGCTACCTTCCTGGATAGAGAGCTCGGACCGCCGCACCTTTGACGGTAAGCTTTTGAATCTTTCACTGTCTACGAATGATTTTTTTAGTGAAGCTTCGTTTGAGCTTGTTTCGGCCTCAATTCATGTGATTCAAATCTCAATTGAACCATATGGAATTGTATTAATTGATTTATACCTCTAATTGAAATAATTAACCATGATTGAATAGCCAATTTGAAGAACTCAAATTTGATCAGTTTGAAAGGGGGAAATTGGGGGAAACTTTTGGGGAAAATTGGGAATTTCTAAAAAATGAGGGACCTCTTTGCAATTTCCCAAAATTGAAGGCCAATTGGCCATGAGAAAGATGTTAAGGGACCAATTGGACAATTTTTTAGAACATTTGGGGTAAAATTGCCATTTTTGGAAAGTAGGGGCAAAATTATTTTTGAAAAGTTGGGGACCAAATTGGAAATTTGGAAAACTTGAGGGCCTTATACAATTTTGAGTAAATTGAGGACTCAAAGGGAATTTTGGAAGCTTTGAGACTCAATTTGCGGAAAAGTTGGCATTAGGGACCTAAAGTTAAGGAAAATGAACTTTAGGGACCAAAGTGCAATTAATTAATAATTTTTGAGCCTATGATGTTATGTTGAACTCTAATTGATAAGGATGCCCCAAACCGTGTAGGGACACGAGTGATGGAACACCAGCAAGGATAAGTTAGTGTGGATTTGGAATCCAACTAGAGATGAGTAAGTCACTGTCATTAGGTGAGTGGGCATATTTACATCATACCCGGTTGGGATGGTGAGCACTTTAGAAATGAAAAATCACTTGTGAGTGAGAATTTTACACATCATACAAGTTGGGATGATGAAAACACCTTATTGAAAAAAAAATCTACTTACTGGTCGTAAGTAGAGATAATTATACTCGGTTGGTATGATAAACTTCCTTAAGGAAAGGAGAAACCCACTTATCGGTTGTAAGCGAAGATATCATCACACCTGGTTGGTGTGATGAAGTGGAAAATAAACTTTTTATGAGAAGTGTTCTCCCCTAATTGCATGCCAATATTTAAAAGTTTTGGGAGTCATTCTTGACGGGAGCCAGAACAGCTCAAATAGGCCAGAGGCCTCAATTTTTAAGGTTATGGGGCTAAATGCCCGGTTTTGGAAAATCATGTGCTGTGGGCTCAAGGCTAGTGGGCACGAGCATGAGCTTGTAAACAAACTTGAGTAAAGGAAAGCCATGAAATTTCTAATGAAATTGTTATGTGATTTCGCCATTGTACCGAGTCAGGACTGACAATACTCGATGGGCTAACGACAGTGCGTCAGGGCCAAGTCAACGGACCGGCCTAGACAAACAACTGTATGTCAGGTTGAGGGTTGGGGCCATGGGACCATCGTCACCAAAGATTATGGCCATATATGAAAAATTATTGTTTGTGCATGCACTTGTGGTACAGGACCATCAAGACGCCCAAGAGGGGTAGTGATGGGTCCTAAGGGCTACTGGACGACATGGTGGAGATAAGGGCAGTTTGTTGTGCCAGCCAGTTGGGAAGCTCGGAGTAGCTTCTTGCGCATGAGATTGGGGTGGGGTCAGGATGAGGTCTTTGTCCTCATATGAACATGGAGTGGCATTCGGGTCTAAGGGTCAGATGTCGAGAACATTCACTCAGACCTAGGGTAGAAGTGGATGGGCTTCTATCTTGTTGGCTAGTAAAGATGCTACAAGCCACAAGTGGCTGCAGTGGATGGGTTGCACCTGTGAATGTGTGTTCCCTTCCTAATGAAGGGCGTGTGTTGTTAAGGACGAAGAGTCCGAAAGGATGTTTAACTAAGAGCATCAACAATCTAGGAAATGATGGGAAACAAGGATGATCGAATGTATATGGAACGTCCAACCTAATGACATGAATAAGAATCCTTAAGAAGAAAATTCTTATCCTAAGTAGAGTAAGAAGTAGACCTAAGGAGGTACCTTGGGAGGGGTAGTTTGGACATGACTGATTGTGATATACTCCGTGGTGTGAGCAAAGAATATAACGGAAGAAAGACTTCTCAAGTACGTGGCTAATGGACTGAGTGAAAGGAATAGCCAAAGTGATAACATGCCGAGAAAACCCCATAATGACATCAAGGAAAGTCACCCCTAGTGCAAATAATTGCTGCTTAGTTTTGGGGACAAAACCCCTAAAAGGAGGGTAGAGTTGTAAACCCCGTTCTTTAGAGGTAAGAAAACCAGGAAAAGAACCGGTCAATTCAAAAGAGAAAAATCGAGCCGGTTCATGAACCGTAACCAATAGAGAAGGAGTAAAATGGGAAATCGAACAAATCCCAAGTGACTCAAAGGGTCATAAAAATCATGGAAAGGAACCTTGGGACAATTGGGAAGAGAAAACTCAACTGATCAGGGTGAACCAAACATAAAACGAATTGAACCGGTTTGATCCATACTTAAACCGATTTCTAAATTTATTTTTCTAGGTGGCTTAAAATGATCAAATTGGGGAATTGAAGCCACCATTAGATAGAAAATGAATTTAGATGAATTTATAAATTTTTAATTTTGAGAGAACCTGTCAAATCGGGTCCGAACCGACCAATTTACCCATTGAACCCGGTCAGACCGGTCCGGTCCAGTTTGGAACAGTGTCATCTTCTTCCTCAAGATTACAGCATTGTTCATTAATGCAATAAATGGATAACTCCGACGAAGCTGAAATTGCTCCGATCAGGCCGTTTCAGGGTGAGGATGAGCTTGACCAAAATGAAAAGTTGTTGGGCAGAGGGTCCCCGAGCTCCCTATATAAAGAGCTCCACTCCATTCACCCTCCACCCTCCACACACCTCAAATCTCCATTTTCTCTCAATTGCTCCATTTTCTGGTGAAACTCGAACAAGAGCTCTGATATAGGCATTTTTCTCGGCCTCAAAAGGCAAGGTTAGGTTCTATGGACTCTGGGGGAAGTCGGCCAAGGACCGCTGGAGAAGCACTGAGAAAATCAAACAGTGAAATAGCTTTGAAGGACTGAAGTTGCCCTGTTTTGGCTGAGCTGAATTCGACCAAATTCAACCCTCCTTCGGCCAAATTCAGCCCTCCTTTTGCCAAACCAAGCCTTCCCGACACCCCCATAGCCCTCACATGATTGCAACCGAGCTAAAAGTTAAGCCAATTCGGCCCTCCTCTGTCATTTCCAATCGGAGTTAGTGAGAGAAAGTGCTAAACTTCACTGACAAAATTCTCACTTGATTGTAGAAATTCTTGATCCTAGAATGAACCTCCAAATGAGAGCTACCTTCCCAGATAGAGAGCTCGGACTACCGCACCTTCGACGGTGAGCTTTCAAAGCTTTCTCTCATTAGGAATAATTTTCTGGTGAAGCTCTGTTTGAGCTTGTTTCGGCCTCAATTCATGTGATTCAAATCTCAATTGAATCGTATGTAAGTGTAGGATCTGATTTATACCTCCAATTGAAATAATTAACCTCGATTAAATGACCAATTTAAAAAAAATAAAATTTGGCCAATTTGAAATGGGGAAATTGGGGGAAAATTTTGGGGAAAATTGGGAATTTCAAAAAATTGAGGGACCTCTTTGCAATTTACCAAAATTGAAGGTCAATTGGCTATGAAAAAGATGTTGAGGGACCAATTGGTCAATTTTTGGAACATTTGGGGTCAAATTGCCATTTTTGGAAAGTAGGGGCAAAATTGTAATTTTTGAAAAGTTGGGGACCAAATTGAAAATTTGGAAAACTTGTGACCCTTATACAATTTTGAGTAAATTGAGGACTCAAAGGGAATTTTGGAAACTTTGGGACTCAATTTGGGGAAAAGTTGGCATTAGGGACCTAAAGTTAAAGAAAATAAACTTTAGGGACCTAAGTGCAATTAATCGATAATTTTTGAGCCTACGCTGTTATGCCAAACTCAAATTGATAAGGTTGCCCTAAACCATGTAGGGACACGAGTGATGGAATGCCAACAAGGATAAGCTAGCGTGGATTTGGAAACCGATTAGAGATGAATACGTCACGGTTATTGGGTGAGTGAGCATATTTACATCATAACTGATTGGAATGGTGAGCAATTTAGAAACGAAAAACCACTTGTGAGTGAGAATTTTACACATTATACCAGTTGGGATGATGAGCCCACCTTTATGAAAAGAAGACCTACTTACTATTCGTAAGTAGAGATAATTATACGTAGTTGGTATGATGAACTTCCTTGAGGAAAGGAGAAACTCGCTTATTGGTTGTTAGCGGAGATATCATGACACCCGATTTGTGTGATGAAGTGGAAAATAAACTTTTTATTAGAAGTGTTCTCCACTGACTGCATGCAATGATTAAAAGATTTGAGGGACCTTCTTGACGGGAGCTAAACAACTCAGATAGGTCAGAGGCCTCGATTTTTGAACTTATGGGGCTAAATGCTCAGTTTTGGAAAATCACGTGTAGAACACACTCCCTCTCTTGAAAACTTGGTACAACCCGCCACTCTCTTGGTTTATTAAAGGGTTTCCCCTTATTGTAAACCGTAAAAAGTAAGGCGTCCTTTAACCTGCACCTTTTTCCTGGAATAGCATAATTAAAACTGCATAAAATTTAAAACTGTACATACCTGTCTTACAGGCATCTTAGTTGATGGTCTTTAAGGGGAGGCTTTCCGGGATTTCCTGAAAGGGATATAAGGGAGGGGGTGAGTACGACTACTCAGTGAATGGGTTTTTAAAAGCTTTTGACTTTTAAGAAAAACATTTATATGGAGTGTGCCAGACTCCTTTGTTTTAAAAAATCCCATCATTTAAAAATTTAGATTTTTCCATTATTTCTTAGTTACCACGGTGTGTCATCACCCAACACACATCCTTCATCATGAAGGTTACACACATTCGCAAGTTAGTATCACTACTGAACTCGCTAGTGGCTTCGAAGCGACTTTTCCTACCACCCGGATAGAAGTACGACCACTTCTACTCTAGGAATGAGTGGATGTATGTGACAACCTACCCACAATCCCGTAATCACTTATTCATGTCCGTATGAGGATAGAGACCTCATCCTGTCCCCACCCCAGTCTCATGCGCTTCGTGCTACTCTAGATTTCGCACAGACACCTGGAACGACGAACTGCCCTTATAGCCACCAGGTCGTCCAGTACCCTTAGGACGCATCACTACCCCTTATGGGCGTCTTGATGATCCCGTACTCACATTGCATGCACAAACAATGTTTTCTTATATTGCCATGTAATCTGTGGTGCCATTAGTCCAATGGCCCCGACTCTCAACTCAACCCACAGCTATTTGTCTTGACTAGTCCGTCGACCTGTCATGTCGCACTGCCGCTAGTTGACCGAGCATGTCGGTCCTATCTTGGTACCATGGCCAAACAATTCACTTATTAAGTTTTATGGCACATATATCATGTTCATTTACGAGCTCCTGCTCGTGCCAACTGGCCTTGGGCCCACTGTACGAGATTTTCAAAATCGGGCATTTAGCCCCCAAGTTCCAAAATCGAGGCCCCCGGCCTATTAGAGCTATTCAAGCTCCCGTCGAGAAGGTCTCCCAAATTGTTTAAGCATTGGCACACAGTCAGGGGAGAGCACTTCCGACAAAAATAGGTTTTTACTGTCCATCATACCGACCGGTATAAGGACATCTCCGTTCATAACCGATGAACGGGTTTTCAACTTTCTTCGAGGAAGTCTCATCATACCAACCGGGTATGATCTACTTACAACACGTAAGTAGTTTTTCCGCATAACTTTCACATCACTTTCTCTAAGTAGTGATGATTAAAATACCACTAAACAGTGGGTTTTTATATCGAGGCACTTATCATCCTCAACCGAGTATGATGTTAGTAAACCCACTCACCTGTTAATGCCGTGAATTCCACTAGACTGGTTCTTTGTATTCACGCGATCTTGTCCTTGCTGGCGTTCCCGGTATTTAACATTCCTACACGATATGAACAACCTTGTTCATTATTACTCGGCATAACAGCCTTCATTCATTAATGAATGAGAAAACCCAAACTTTTAGTTATTTGCAATTAGGTCCCTAAAGTTATTTCTCTTTAACTTTAAGTCCCTAATGTCGATTTTTCCTCAAATTGAGTCCTGCAACTTTTATAATTTATCGTGGGACCTCAATTTATTCAATTTCACCAAAAGGGGGTTTAATTTTCCAAATTTCCAATTTGGTTCCCCAATTTTTCCAAAATTACCATTTTGCCCTTCTTTCACAAAAATGGTAAGTTTTTCCCAAAAATTTCCAAAATTTCCTCAATTGGTCCTCCAACATTATTTTCATGCCCAATTAACCCTCAATTTCATAAAATTGTATTTTGGCCCCTTTGAATTTAAAAAATTCCCAAATTTTCCCCCAATTTCAACTCTTCAACACTACTGAATTTTATTTCATCAAATTAACTGATCAAACACTTCTAATTATTGAAATTGGAGTTGAAATTGAGTTCCTGTATGTTCATACAATTATAAGAAACTTTGAATCGCAGATTTTAACGTCGAAACGAGCTCAAACAGAGATTTGCCGGAAAATAGACTCTAGAGAGAGAAAGCTTCGATTACTCAACGGTGAAGGCACGACAGTCCGAGTTTTCGATCTGGGCAGATAGGTCTCGTCCTGAGGTTCATCCTAAAATCAAGTATTGTATCAATTGATGCGGAACTGGATTAGAATTTCGTCATTGAAATTCGGTCGACTCTCTCTCTAGCACCAATCGAAAATTATAAAGGGGATCCGAATTGGCTTACCTTTCGGTCCTAATTCGGCCGTGGAAAGGTTGAGGAAGTGTTGGGAGGGCTTGGTTTGGCCTGAGGAGGGCTTGAAATGGCCGATTTTAGCTTGGCAATAGGGCAGCTTCGGTCCGCCGGAGTTGCTTCACTATTCCATCACGTCGGCGCTTCTCCAACGATTCTCGTATTGACTGGAGTTTGCTATCAGATAGCTGTCTTCTCCCTGTTTCTAAAGAGCTCAACCTTTGTTCAAGTCGAAGCTCTGGTTCGAGCTTTACCGAGAAATGGAGCAGTAGAGAGAGAGAGAGAGAAGTGTTCAGGTGTGAGGAGAATGAAATGGGGATGACCTCTTTATATAGTTGTAAAACCCGTGTATTAAATGGGCGAGATTTATTACTATTATTAATATTGCCATAAATTATTGGTATTAATTCAAATAATTTAATTTCGGTATTAATTTCAATAATTTAATTTCGGTAATAAATTATTTGTATTAATTCCAATAATTTAATTTAGGTATTAAATTATTGGTATAAAGTTAAATAATTAAATATATATTAATTGATGGCTATTTATGATAAGTCACGATTCGCATAAAAATTTTTTACCGAAATTTCAAGTTACAAAAAATCACACTTCCTAGGAGGTCACCCATCCTCACACTACTCTCAAGTAAGCACGCTTAACTTTGAAGTTTTTATAGAATCTAGTTCACCTAAACCAATTTGATTTTTGTTTTCTAGTTTGTCTTAAAGTTCTTTTCTAATATTTAATAAATCTTTTGGATCAATCGAAAGTGTCCGATCAACTGTCAACGACACCCAGTTAGCAACCACACAGACATGGGTAGCCAAGTGTCCGATCAACGGTCAGCGGATGACTTGTCAACTTGCCACGCAGACACGAGTAGCCAATGGGAGGTTGCCACGTGTCTGGTCAATCGGTCAATGGCTAATGCGGTAGCTGAGTTGGAACTCCATGATAGAAAAACCAGCCAATGACTACACGCTAAGTAAACCCTATCCTTTGATAATAAGAAAAATTTGGAAAGAAACTGGTCATTTCCAAAGAGAAAATCGAGTGGGTTTATAAACCGTAACCAATAGAGAAAGGGAAAACTGAGAAATTTATAAATCCCATGTGACCTAAAGAGTCACAAAATTCATGAGAAAGGACTATAGGATGAATTGAAAGTGAAAACCAAACTTGTTTAGGTGAACCAGATTAAACCGGTTTGAACCACTGTTGAACCAGTTTCTAAATTCATTTTTCTAGGTGGTTTGGAAAATTCAAATTGGAGAATTGAAGCAACCATTGGATAAAGAATGAATTTAGAAATTTTTAATCTTGAGAATCTCAGTCAAATCAAGCTTGAATCGGCAAGTTTAAGCATTGAACCCGGTTCAGTTCGGAATAATGTCATCTTCTTCCTTTAGATGATAGCACTATTCACTTGCCAGAAAAGTGAGCAGCGGCGGCGAAGATGAAAAGTTGTTTAGGGCATTTTTTGCCATGAATGATCAACATAAAGGTGCCAATCAGATGACCAAGGAGTCCCTGAGCTTTCTATTTAAAGAGCCCATCCTCAATCATCCTCCTCACATTGAAAACTCCTCTCTCTTTCTACTGCTCCAATTTCTTGTGAAGCTCAAACTAGAGCTCCGACTTGGGCATTTTTCTAAGCCAAATAAGGCAAGGTTGGGTTCCTTAGATTTGGGGAGAAGTCAACTACCCGACGGCAGTCTCCATTTGCTCCGAGGATCACTGGAGAAGCATCGTTGTGATTGAACAGTGAAGCAGCTCCGACGAACCAAAGCTGCCCTGTTTTGATCGAGCTAAACATGACCAATTTGAGGACTTCTCTCAAGCGAAACCAATCTCTCCCAACAGTTCCATAGTCCTCATACGATCGAAATAGAGTGGAAAGGTAAACCAATTTGGCTCCCCTCTGTAATTTCCAATCAATGTTAGAGAGAGAATCGACGAAACTTCACTGACTGAATTCTCCCTCAATTCGATATGAATTGATGCAATTCCTGATCCTACGAGGAACCTCAAGATGAGAGTTATCTGCAATGATCGAAAGCTCGGACCTATACACCCCCGACGGTAAGCTTTTAAAGCTCTCTCTCTTTAAGTCCAATTTTCCGGCGAAGCTCCGTTTGAGCACAATTCGGATCCAATTGACATGATTCAAAGTTCCATTGAATCGTGAGGAAGTGTAGGAACTCAATTTTACCTTCAATTTCAAAATGATACCCAATTAAATGGTCATTTTGATGAAATCAAATTCAACTAGTTTAAAAGGGGGAAATTTGGGGAAAATTTTGGGGAAATTTAAGAATTTTGAAAAATTGAGGGACCAAAGTGCAATTTCCCAAAATTGAGGGCCAATTGTCCATGAAAAAGATGTTAAAGGACTAATTGGTCAATTTTTGGAAATTATTGGTGTCACGCCCCAACCCGGTTTGGTCAGATCCCTGTGATCAACCCGCCACTCTCCCGGTTTATTAAGGATTTTTCCCTTTTTAAACCGTGAGGAGTAAGACGTCTTTTAAACCTATACTTTTCCTAGAATAACATTAATCAAAACTGCATGAAATTTAAACTTAACATACTTATCTTAGAGGTGTAGTTAACTGGTGGTCTTTGGGTAGGTTTTTCCCTTGGTTACCTAAAAAGGGGTATAAGGGAAAGGGTGAGTTCAATGACTCAATGAATTGGTGTTTAAAACTCGACTTTCAAAAAAATAGTTTGAATTGGAGTGTGCTAGACTCCTTATTTTCTTTAAGACATTTCATCCTCAAAATCACGATTTTCAAAACCATTATTCCTCATTAACCACAGTCGGTGTGATTAACATTCAACATACACCCTTCATCATGAAGGGATCACACATTCGTAGGGCGGCACGTCCACTACACCCACTTGTGGCGTCGGAGAGACTTTATCGGCCACCTAGATATGAGCTTGTTCACTTCTACCCTGAGAATGAGTGGATGTAGCGACATCCGACCCTCAATCCCGTAAAGAAACTCCATGTTCGTATGAGGACAGAGACCTCATCCTGACCCCACCCCGGTCTCATGCGCATGAAGCTACGTTGTCATGCCTCGACCCAGTTTGGTCGGATCCCTGTGAGCAACCTACCACACTCCCAGTTTATTAAGGGTTTTCCCCTTCTTTTAAACCGTGATGAGTAAGGCATCCTTTAAACCTGTACCTTTTCTAGAATACCATAAATCAAAACTATATAAAATTTTAAACTTTTATATACCTGTCTTGCAAGTGTAGTTATGTGGGATCTTTGGGTAGGTTTTCCCTGAGTTACCTGAAAAGGGATTTAATGGAGGGGGTGAGTGCAATGACTTAGTGAATGGGTTTTCAAAATTTAACTTTTAGGGAAAATGTTTGAATCGAAGTGTGCCAGACTCCTTATTTTGTTTTTAAAAAATATTTCATTCTCAAATTCGATTTTTGTATCCATTCTTATTACCATGGTGTGTTATCACCCAACACACATCCTTCATCATGAAGGTAAAAGAAATAATCGCAAGCCAACCCGTCCACTGTACCCACTTGTGGCATCAGAGCAACTTTATTGGCCACCTATATAGAATCACGTCCACTTCTACCTTGAGAATGAGTGGATGTTCATGACATTCGACCCTCAATCCCATAACAAATCTCCATGTTCATATGAGGACAGAGACCTCATCCTATCCCCACCACAGTCTCATGTGCTTGAAGCTACGTCGAACTTCGCAAAACTTCTGGAACAACTAACTGCCCTTATACCCACCAAGTCGTCCAGAGCCTTGGGATGCATCACTATCCCTCTTGGGCATCTTGAAGATCCCATAACATAGTGCATGCACAATAAACAATTTTTCACATAATGCAATATAATCTGTGGTGCCACTGGTCTAACGGTCCTGACCATTAACTCGACTTATAACTGTTTGTCTTAACTAGTCCGAAGACCTATCATGTCACACTAAACTCTTGGGCGTCGACTATGTCGGTCCTGTCTCGGTACCATGACCAAGCAACTCATTTACTTAAGTTTTCATGGCATATTAATCATATTTTTTTACGAGCTCCCGCTCGTGCCAACTGGCCTTGGGCCCACTATTCAAGATTTTCAAAATCGGGCATATTAGCCCTCAAGTTCCAAAACCGAGGCCTCTAGCCTATATGAGCTATTCGAGCTCCCATAAAAAAGTCTGCCAAAAATTTTAAGTAGCGGCACACAGTTAGGGGAGTGCAATTCTGAAAAAATAAGTTTTTTAGTCGTCCATCACACCAACCGAGTATGAGGACATCTCCCCTTATAACCGATAAGTGAGTTTTCCACTACCTTCCAGAAAGTTTCAACATACCAACCGGTTATGATCTACTTACAACCGGTAAGTAGTTTTTCCGCGTGATTTTCACATCACTCCTCTAAGGGGTCATGATTAAAATACCACCTAGCAGTGGGTTTTCATTTTCAAGGTGCTTATCACCCCAACTGGGTATGATATTAAATTCCCACTCACCCGATAGTGATGTGAATATCCTCTTAGCTGGAATGTTGTCCATACTCGAACTTTCCTTAGCTGGCATTCTCGGTACTTCATGTTCCTACATGATATAAACACTCTTGTTCATTATCCTTTGGCCTAATATCCCTCATTCATTCCAAATGAAAAAGAAAATCAAACTTTTCCTTTATTTCCATTTAGGCCCCTAAAGTCCCTAATGCCAGTTTTTCTTCAAATTGAGTCTTGAAACTTTTAAAATTCACCTTGGGACCTCAATTTATTCAAATTCACAAAAGAGGTTTAGTTTCCCAAATTTCTAATTTGGTCCCCCAACTTTTACAAAATTACCATTTTACCCCTACTTTACAAAAATAGTAAGTTTTGCCCCAAAAATCCAAAAATTTATACAATTGGTCCTCCAACATCTTTATCATGTCCAATTGGCCCTCAATTTAATGAAATTGCACTTTAGTCCCTTGAATATTCAAAATCCCCAAAATTTCCCCAATTCCCCCCCAATTTCAACCTTCTAACACAGCCGAATTTCATTTAATCAAATTGAACGATCAAATGAGTTTAATTGTTGAAATTGAAGTTAGATTGGAGTTTCTACACTTCATACGATTCAAATGAACTTTGAATCACATGATTTGATGCCGGAATGAGCTCAAACGGAGCTTCATTAAAAAACTAGACTTAGAGAGAGAAAGCTTCGAAAGCTTACCGTCGAGGGCGCGACGTTCCGAGCTTTCAATCTGGCCAGATAGCTCTTGTCCTGAGGTTTATTCTAGGATCAAGAATTGCATCAATTGATGCCAAATTGAATAATAATTTAGTCATCAAAGTTCTGTCTGTTCTCTCTCTAGCACCGATCAAAATTTATAGAGGGGAGACAAATTGGCTTACCTTTCCACTATAATTCATCTATACGAGGGTTGTGGAGGTGTTCACAGGGCTTGGTTTGGCCTGAAAAGGGCTCGAATTGGCCAATTAAAGCTCGGTCGAAATAGGGCAGCTTCAGTCCGCTAGAGCTGCTTCACTGTTCGATCGCGCCGCTGACCCTTAGAGCAAATGGAGACTATAGGCGTGTAGCTGACTTCTTCCCGAATCCAAAGATGTCTACAATGCCTTCTTCAGCTAAAAAAAGGCTAAATATCGGAGCTCTGGTTTGAGCTTTGCCAAAAATTGGAGTAGTTGAGAGAGAATGGAGTTTTCAAGTGTAGAGAGGATGAATGAGGGGGTCTTTATATAGGAAGCTCGAGGACTTCTTGGTCGTCCGATTGGTTCCTTAATGATGGTTATTCATTGCATAAAACTCCCTGGCCATAGACTTTTCAGCTTCACTGGTGCTGTTCAATTTTCCGGCGAGTGAACAGTGTTGTCATATGATGGAAGAAAATGACATTGTTTCGAACCGAACCAGATCGGTCCAAACCGGGTTCAAAGATTAAACTGACCGGTTCAGGCCTGATTCGACCAAATTTTTCAAAATTAAAAATTTCTAAATTTATCTAAATTCATTCTCTATTCAATGGTGGCCTCAAGTGTCAAATTTGAATTTTCTAAGCTACCTTGAAAAATGAATTTAGCATCTAGTACAATAGTGGTTCAAACCAGTCCAAACTGATTCAATCCGGTTCGTATCCGGTTTGGTTTTCATCTCCAATTCATCCTAAAGTACTTTTCTTGACTTTTATGACTCTTTATGTCACTCGGGATCCATAAATTTCCCGGTTTGCCCTTTCTCTATCAGTTCCAGTTCATGAATCGACTCGGTTCATAAACCAGTTCAATCTAGTTGGATCCAATTCATCTGAACCACTCTAGTTTTTCTCTTCAAATTTGTCCTAATGTTCCTTTCCAAGGTTTTATGAACCCTTTGGGCCACTCGAGAGTTTTAAATTTCCCAAATTGCCTATTCTCTGATGATCGAGTTTGTGAACTGGTTCGATTTTTCTCACTCGATTTGATCGGTTCTTTTCTCAGTTTTCCTTTACTCAAAATGGCGGGCTTTACAACTCTCCCCTCCTTTTAGGAGTTTTGTCCCCAAAACTTAATTAGCAACCTTTGCATGAGGAACAATTTCCTTTGATGTCAACTTGGTGTTTGCTTAACATGCAAACTCTTCTCTTGTTCTTTCAATTTGCCCTTTTTACATCATTCACTTAAGGGATTTCTTTTTCTTTATATTATTTACTCCCTCCATGGAGTTTATCATAACTAGACATACCTTACTTAAGGGTATATCCTTATATTCACATCTTTCTTTGCTTAAAGCAACATTTATCCCTTTGAAGTCCTGTACTCAGGATTGGGAGTTCTAAGATACCTAACCTTTCTCGTGTTTAATTAACCTCTTGGTTGTTGAAACCCTTTGAGCTCGATGTTCTTTAGAGCATTACATACTTGTTTTCATGGGTTTCCTTGTTATCACCTTTTTGTCCTATTTTGACTCTTCCTTCATCTATTGTTCATTACAATTTCAGTCCAAATTTTATGTTTGACATTGTCATACTTACTAACTGACTCTTCCTTATTTTGAGTCATGTTTTCCTCGGGACTTTTGGGTTTACATGCCCCTTACAACATGATATTTTCTAGATCTTATCTCTATGCCCATTAGATTTCCAAAACACATCCTTCAGGGTTATTCCTAACTTTCCAACCTCTTAGGGATAGCATAACTTCATCCCTCTTTTCGTTTGGTAGTATTCATCGACTACCTTTACCGTTATCCAATCAACTTACATAACTCTGCCGGTTCTCCTTACCCATTCTTTCTTTCTCAACTTCCTTATTGAGTTTTTCTAGTTCCAATAATTTGGTTTCCCAATGGTTTACTGAAGTTGAGATTCTTTCTTTCTTAAGTCCTTGGCATTCTTTATCCAAGGATTTTTTTTATTCATTAATCCACTTTTACTTACTCGTAATCATTTCATGATTCTTCGTTCTAAAATAATCACTTTCGATCCATGTGTCAATTCCTTTGCTTGGGAAGGTTCCCTTCTTCCAGTTTCATTCTCTACAATGTCCCTCACAACAAAGATTTCCATCTTAGGAGCTACATGCCCAACCTTCTTATCATTTCTTATGGGGTTCTTTCTTCCTTTCTTCGCACCCCTATCTATCTTAGGGCATTTGCTCACTTTGGATCCTTCTCTATCCATAAATTTTGTTTCATCCCTTATTCCTTACTTGAGATACTTCTAATTATCTATTTTATTCTGTGCATTCCACACTATGCTCAGTCATCCACTCTTTAGGCTTCATATGCACGTGTAGACTATGACCCGTCTTACCAATTGTGGTTATTCCTCCTTAGCCACATCTTATTTGGAGGGCTTACTTTCCCAACATTTCTCATATGTTCTTTCCTTTATTACCTTAGTATTAGTAGTCCACTCATTCTTACTTGTCACAACATCTCTTCATGCTAACTTCCTATTTACCTGTTAACTTATTTCCTTGGTTTCCTCCTATTATGTTTCCAGGGGTTCCCTTCATATTAACATGCATTTTATTTACAAATCCATTTCCAAATCAACCATCATCAAGTTCTATTTCCTTTTAAGGAGAGTTCACATCCTTCCTGGTTTCAAAATCTCTTGATCGTCCTTCGTGAGGCTCACTTAATCGCATCAAGACTTTTAATTGTAAATATGGTCTTGGCCACTGATTTCTTTAGGGATTTTCCTTTGTCCTTTTTTCCAATGTTTTGGCCTTTTCACTTCTCCCTTCTTTGTCGTGGTTTAAATCTATGGTTCTCCCGAAGACCAGTTAGTGATCTGTCACCTTTCTAATAGGTTCTCCTGGAGTCGTTATTTGTCTCTTTTGTTTTTCTCCAAGCAAGTCATGCTGGGTCATCCTGATACATCCTTCCTTGGAAAATTTCTTAATTAAGGGTGGGTTCCTTGAAAACCACTTCCTGACCATCCACCCATAGATGATCCCTTCAAGAGGTACTTAGTCGTATGCATCCTTCCAAAGTTCTCTTTCATAGCGTATTTCTTCTCTTCTTCACTATGCCCTACCTTGGAGTTTCTGAAGGACATTTTTCATGTTTGTCCCTATTGAGGAGGGTTCTAGGTGTACTTTCATTATACCTTACCTCTATTCTTGTGATATCCTTCTATATTTTATCTTCTTAAGAAGGAGTTTAAATTTCACTTTACCTTGCCATTTCTTGACCTCTTTGTGAACTGTTAACCCGCTTCATGGTTTTAATCACCAGTCCTTCGTGTCTTTCATGGCTTTTGATTTGTTTTGGTAGTCGACGTACTTCTCAGGAAGTATTGTCCTAAATCAATGGAGTTTGAGACAGACTTCCATTACATGTCCTATTCCCCTATAGGTTAACTTGATTCCTGTCCTTAGTAGGGTTGGGCACTTCTCCATGCAATGTCCCTATTGTTCATACTTGTAATTACGTGGACATAAGTGATTCCTCCTCGCATCTTTCTAGGGAATTGCTGGTTTTGGTGCTTCGTCGTCCTTGAGTCTGAATACGTTGAGAGTTTTCTTGTGGAGTCTTCTTTGTCAAAGGATCACTCTAAGAGTCCTCTTAGATTTATTGATTCCCTAATTTAGTTTCCTTAACTTGGATGGGATTCTCCTTAGTTTCTATGGTAGCGTATGTTTGTTTGGTCACTTTCCTTGGGGCCATCTTCCTAGCAAGATCACATCCTTTGAGAGATAGGGTTTTTAGGAATTTGAAGTGCATCATTAATAGAGGAGTACACGACCAGTTCAAAATGGGTTCAAAGCTTAAAACGGCCGGTTCAGGCCCGATTCGACCGAATTTTTCAAAATTAAAAATTTCTAAATTCATTCTTTATTCAATGGTGGCCTCAATTGTCAAATTTGAATTCTCTAAACCACCTAGAAAAATGAATTTAGCATCCGGTTCAATCGTGGTTCAAACTGGTCCAAATCAGTTTAATCTAGTTCGGATCCAGTTCTCCTGAACCGATTTGGTTTTCATCTCCAATTCATCCTAAAGTCCTTTTTCTTAACTTTTGTGACTCTTTAGGTCACTCAGGATCCATAAATTTCCCGGTTTGCACTTTCTCTATCGGTTCTAGTTCATTAACCAACTCGGTTCACAAACTAGTTCAATCTAGTTGGATCTGGTTCATCTGAACTGGTCTGATTTTTCTCTTCAAATTTGTCCTAATGTTCCTTTCCATGGTTTTATGAATGCTTTGGGTCACTAGGGAGTTGTAAATTTCCCAAATTGTCCGTTCTCTAATGATCTGGTTTGTAAACCAGTTCAGTTTTTCTCATTCGGTTTTACTGGTTCTTTTCCCAATTTTCCTTAACTCAAAAGGACGGGGTTTACATACGTCAAGCTTCCCTGACTGCTAGCACGACAAACTACCCTTATCTCCACCATGTCGTCTAGTAGCCCCTAGGACGCATCACTACCCCTCTTGGGTGTCTTGATGTTCCCGTACCTCAAGTGCATGCACAAATAATAATTTGCCATACAAGCCATTAATGTTTGGTGCTACTGGTCCAATGACCCCGACCCTCAACTCGACCTGCAGCTATTTGTCTCGACTGGTCCGTCGACCTATTTTGTCGCACTGCCACTAATCCATCGAGTATGTCGATCTTGTCTTGGTACCCTGGCCAATTCACATCATTCATTAAAATTTTCATGGCTTAATCTCATGTTTATTTACAAGCTCCTACTCGTGCCAACTAGCCTTAGGCCCATAGTACGAGATTTTCAAATTCGGGCATATTAGCCCCCAAGTTCCAAAACCGAGGCCTCTGACCTATCTAAGCTATTCAAGCTCATGTCAAGAAGGGCTCCCAAAAAGTTTAAGCAGTGGCACACAATCAAGGGAGAGCACTTCTGACAAAATAATTTTCCAGCTATCCATCACACCAACCCGATGTGAGTACATCTCCACTCATAACCAATGAATGGTTTTTTTTACTTCCTTCTAGGAAGTTCATTATATCAATCAGGTATGATCAACTTACAATTAGTAAATAGTTTTTCCATGTAATTTCCACATCACTCCATCCAGGGGTGATGTTTAAAATTCTACTTAGTAGTGGTTTTTAATTTTCGTGGTGCTTATCATCCCAACCGGGTATGATTTGAAAATCCTACTCACCTGATAATGCAGTGAATTCCTCTTAACCAACTCTTTGCCTTTATGCAAGCTTGTCCTTGTTGGCGTTCACGGTACTTCATGTTCCTACACGATATGAACATATTTGTTCATTATCCTTTGGCCTAATAGCCTCATTTATTAAGAATGGATAAAATACCTAAAAAATTTTATTATTTGCATTTTGGTCCCTAAAGTTCTTTTTCTTTAACTTTAGGTTCCTAATGCCAATTATTCCCCAAATTGAATCCCAAAACATCTAAAATTCACTTTGGAACCTCAATTTTATTCAAAATCACAAAAAGGGGTTCAAGTTTCCCAAATTCCTAATTTGGTCCCTAACTTTTCAAAAATTACCATTTTTCTCCTACTTTACAAAAATGGCAAATTTGGTCCCCAACTTTTCAAAATCCCCAATTTCCCCCTTTCACACTGATCTAATTTGATTTCATCAAATTGACCAATCAATTGAGGTCAATTGTTGAAATTAAAGGTAAAATTGAGTTCTTACACTTGCACATGATTCAATGGAACCTCAAATAGAGATTTGTTGGAAAATTGGACTTAGAGAGAGAAAGCTTCGAAAGCTTACCGTCGGGGGTGCGACGATCTGAGCTTTCGATCTGGGTAAATAGCTATTGTCTTAAGGTTCCTTCTAAGATCAAGAATTGCATCAATTCATGCTGAATTGAGGGAGAATTTGGTTAGTGAATTTTCATTGCTTCTCTCTCTAACACTGATTAGAAATTACAAAGGTGAGCCAAATTGGCTTACCTTTCCGATCTAATTCAGTCATATGAGGGCTATGGAAGTGTTGGGAGAGCTTGGTTTAACCTGAGAAGGGCTTGAACTAGCCATTTTTAGCTTGGCTGAAATAGGACAGCTTCGGTCCGTCGGAGCTGCTTCACTGTTCTATCATGTTGGCGTCTCTCCGACGACCCTTAGAGCAAATGGAGACTACCATTGATTAGCTGACTTCTTCCCAAATCTAATGAACCCGACCTCCCCTTCTTTGGCTAAAAAAAATGCCCAAGTTGGAGCTATGGTTCGAACTTCACCAAAAAATTTTGCAATAGGGAGAGAGAGGAGTTTTTAGGTGGGAGGAGGATGAATGAGGAGGAGCTCTTTATATAGGAAGCTCGAGGATTTCTTAGCCATCAGAGTGGTACCTTTGTGGCAGTCATTCATTGCTTGAAACTCCCTGGTCAGAGACTTTTTATCTTTGTTGGCACTGCTCGATTTTCCGGCGAGTGAACAATGTTGTCATCTGAAGGACGAAGACAACACTGTTTTGAACCAGACTGGGCCGGTCCAAACCGAGTTCAACACTTAAACCGGTCCGTTCAGGCTAGATTTGATCGAGTTTTTCAAAATTAAAAATTTGTAAATTCATCTAAATTCATTCTCTATTCAATGGTGACTTCAATTCTCCAATTTGAATTTTCCAAGCCAACTAGAAAAATGAATTTAGAAATCGGTTCAATAATGGTTCAAACTAGTCCAGGTCCAGTTCACCTGAACCTGTTTGATTTTCACTTCCAATTCATCCCGAAGTCCTTTTTCATGACTTTTATGATTCTTTAGGTCACTCGGGATTTGTAAATTTCTCATTTTGCCCTTTCTCTAATGGTTGGGGTTCGTGAACCGGTTTGGTTTTCTCATCTAGGTTCACCGATTCTTTCCCCAATTTCCTTGTCTTTAAGGTACAGGGTTTCCACTTTGGTTGGTTCCTTTACCTCTTAATTAGGATATGTATACCTTTCCAAGGCTTCCTTTCTTGGTAGGATTATTTCCCTTTCTCCTAGAATTCCTTTTTTCATTCGTCCTTTGGAAATATCTAATCATTAAATGACATCATTTGATGTTTTCCTTCCCGTGTACCCTTCCTAAGAAATTTTGCGGTACGCCCTTGTACCATTTCCTTAATTCTACTTGTATCTCGCACAAGTTTTCTTCCTTGAGAAAGGTTCAAACATGGTTTGTTTCGAGACCTCCTTGTGCGAGGCTTACTTAATCCTCCTCATGGCTTGAGTATGGTCCCTATTCCGTTTTCAGCCATAATTTCCTTTAAGGATTTCCTTTATCCTTCTTTTCCAACATTTGGCCTTTCCACTTCTCTCTTCTTCTCCTGGGTTTAAATCCATAATTCCTACGAGGGTCAATTCATTAACTGTCTCGTCCCTACTACTTTCCTTGTTTTCTTGTCTTAGGTTAGTTGCCCTTCGAGTTCACTTGTCCTTGGCGCCTATCCTATCGCCCCTTTTTTAGTGTTGTCTTTACTACTTTTTGGTCCTTCCTAGGGCGTCTCCTCCCAAAATTATTAGTTAAATATGTTCCCTAGATTCTTCTTGGCTCCTCTACTTTTCCAAATTAGGTTACTCCTTCCTATCCTGAGACATCCTATTTGTCTCTCAACATTTGGGGCTTGTCTTCTCTGGTGGAGGTGTTTCCTTCTTTGCTCCTAGAAGGCCTATAGCTCTCTTGTAAGGGAAGATTCCCTTCATCTATATTATATTGTTGTTTGTGATTTCTCAAGGTCCTACCTTTGGTCCTTCCTGCCTTTTGTGGCTTTGGATTTTTGGTAGTCGACGTATTTCTTGGGAGGTATTTCCATAAATCCATGGAGTTTGGGACAGTCCTCCATTACATGTCCTATCCCCCTAACTTGATTTCTGTCATTAGTTGGGTTGGGCACTTCTCCACATAGTGTCCCTATTGTTCATACTTGTAATTACGTGGACCTAAGTGGTTCCTCCTAGCATCTTTCTAGGAAATTGCTGGTTTTGGTGCTTCGTCGTCCTTGAGTCTAGATACCTTGAGAGTTTTCTTGTGGAGTCTTCTTTGCCAAAGGATCACTCTAAGAGTCCTCCTAGATTTTTTGATTCCCTAATTAAATTCCTTAACTAGGATGGGATTCTCCTTAGTTTCTATGGTAGCGCAGGTTTGTTTTGTTACTTTCCTTGGGGCTATCTTCCTAGCAAGATCACATCCTTTGAGGATAGGGTTTTTAGGAAATTGGAGTACTTCATTAATAGAGGACTACAATATGTTGGGGGTTTTAGCCCTATTACAAAAAGTGGTCACAGAATAAATAGAGAGCTACGGGATTCTTGATAAGCATCCTCCTAAGTAAGGTTTTACGCCCTTTGCTGGCGTCTCTGGCTTCAGGCTTGGCTTCTTTCGTACTTAGAGTTGTGACCTCAATAGGTCCTAGCACCATCCTCCTAGATACTTCCCCGTTTGGTCTTTTGAGAATTCTATTATGCCTCGGGCATTGGGAAGCTTCTAGGGTTGTTTTCCTACGAGGAGGGTGTTGAGTAGAGTCAGTCCTAGTTTTCTTGGTTCCTCTCCTGGGAGCCTTCTGAAAATTTTGAAACTTTCTCTTAGTTACTATGTTATATAGTCTTGATAATGTTTTTGAGGAAACAAGCTCTGATACCATTCAAGTTGTCATGCCCCGACCTAGTTTGATCAGATCCCTATGATCAACCCGCCACTCTCCTAGTTTATTAAGGGTTTTCCCCCTTTTTTTAAACTGTGAGAAGTAAGGTATCGTTTAAACCTGTACTTTTCCTAGAATAACATTAATCAAAACTACATGAAATTTAAACTTAACATACTTGTCATGCCACGACCAAGTATGGTCGGATCCCGTGATCAATCTGCCACTCGCCCAGCTTACTAAGGGTTGCCCCTTCTTTTATAAACTGTGAGGAGTAAAACATCCTTTAAACATGTACCTTTCTTGAAATAACATAAATAAAAAATGCATAAATTTGAAACTTATCATACCTGCCTTACATGTGTGTTAGCTGGTGGTCTTTGGGGTAAGCATTCCACGGTTACATGAAAGGGATAAGGGGAAGGGGTGAGTTCAATGACTCAGTGAATGGGTGTTTTAGGGTATCACTTTCAGAAAAAATAGTTTGAATTGGAGTGTGTGAGACTCCTTATTTTCTTAAAAATTTCCTATTTTTAAAATCACGGTTTTTTTCATAGCCATTTCTCATCTCAACGGTGTGTTTATCAACCAACACATGCCCTTCATCATGAAGGAAAACACACATTCGCAGGCCAGCCCGTCCACTGTACCCACTTGTGGCATCGGAGCGACTTTACTAGCCACCAAGATAGAAGCACGTCCACTTCTACCTTGAGAATGAATGGATGTACGCGACATCCAACCCTCAATCCCATAACAAATCTCTAGGACTGTATGAGGATAGAGACCTCATCTCGTCCCCACCCTAGTCTCATGCGCAATGAAGCTATGTCGAGCTTCTCAAGACTTCTAGTACGACTAACTGCTCTTATCTCCACCAGGTCATATAGAGCCCTAGGATGCATCACTACCCCTCTTGGGCGTCTTGAAGGTCCCTTAACACAGTGCATGCACAAATCAATAATTTTTTCACATAAGCCATATAATATGTGGTGTCACTGGTCCAACGGCCCCAACCCCCAACTCGACCTATAGTTGTTTGTCTTGACTAGTCCGAAGACCTATCATGTCGCACTAGTGCCAGTCCATCGCGTATGTCGATCCTATCTCGGTACCATGTCCAAACAATTCATTCACTTAAGTTTTCATGGCTTAGAATTATGTTTATTTACAAGCTCTTGCTTGTGCCAACTAGCCTAGGGAATACTGTTCGAGATTTTCAAAATCGAGCATATTAGCCCCCAAGTTCCAAAACTGAGGCCTCTAGCCTAACTGAGCTATTCGAGCTCCTGTCAAAAAGGTCTCCCAAAACTTTTAAGAAGTGGCACATAGTTAGGGGAGAGCACTTCCGACAAAATAAACTTTTCAGTCATCCATCACAACAACCGATAACCGATAAATGGGTTTTCCAACAAGTATGAGGATATCTCTACTTATAACCAATAAACAGGTTTTCCACTTCCTTCTAGGAAGTTTCATCATACCAATCGGGTATGATCTACTTACAACTGGTAAGTAGGTTTTCTGTGTGATTTTCACATCACTCCTCTCAGGTGTGATGGTTAAAATACCACTTAGCAGTGGGCTTTCATTTACGAGGTGCTTATCATCCCAATCGAGTATGATATTAAATATCCCACTCACTCAATAGTACATTGAATTTCCTCTTAGACGGCTTGTTGCCTTCATGTGAACTTGTCTTATCGTCGGAGGCGTGATGGTCCGAGCTTTCAATCTGGGCAGATAGCTCTTGTCTTGATGTTCCTCCTAGGATTAAGAATTGCATCAATTGATGCCGAATTCAGTGAGAATTTAGTCATCGAAGTTCTGCCAGTTCTTTCTCTAGCACCGATCAGAATTTACAAAGGGGAGCTAAATTGGCTTACCTTTCAGCTCTAATTCAGCTACAGGAGGACTGTAGAGGTGTTGGGAGGGCTTGGTTTGGCTTGAGAAGGGCTCGAATTAGCCAATTTCAACACAACTGAAACAGGGTAGCTTTAGTTCGTCGGAGCTGCTTCACTATTTGATCACGCTGGCGCTTCTCTAGCGACCCTCGGAGCAAATGGAGACTACAGGAATGTAGCTGACTTCTCCCCAGTTCTAATTGGCTGATTTTAGCCTGGCTAAAATAGGGCAGCTTCGATCTACCAGAGCTTTTTCACTGTTCAAACACGCTGGTGCTTCTCCAGCAACCCTTTAGAGCAAATGAAGACTATAGGCGTGTAGCTGACTTCTCCCCGAATCCAAACAACCCAACCACACCTTCTTTGACTCATAAAAGACCCTATATCGGAGCTCTAGTTTGAGCTTCGCCTGAAATAGGAGCTGTTGAGAGAGAATGGAGTTTTCAAATGTGGAGAGGATGAATGAGGAGGGGCTCTTTATATAGGAAGCTCGGGGTCTTCTTGGTCGTCTAATTGGCACCTTAATGGTGGTCATTCTTTGCCTAAAACTACCTAGCCGGAGACTTTTAATCTTTGCCGATGCTGCACGATTTTTCGGTGAGTGAACAATACTGTCATCTAAAGGAACAAGACGACACTATTATGAACTGGACAGGACCAGTCCGAACCAGGTTCAAAGCCTAAATCGACCGGTTCAGGTTCGATTCGACCGAGTTTTTCAAAATTAAAAATTTCTAGATTCATCTAAATTTATTCTCTATCCAATGGTGTCTCAATTCTCCAAATTGAATTTTCTAAGCCACCTAGAAAAATGAATTTAGCATCCAGTTAAATAGTGGTTAACTGGTCCAAACCGGTTCAATTCGGTTCGGATCTAATTCACCTGAACCGGTTTGGTTTTCATCTCCAATTCATCCTAAAGTCCTTTTTCATGACTTTTGTGACTCTTTAGGTCACTCGGGATCCATAAATTTCCCGGTTTGCCTTTCTCTAATTATCGGGTTTGTGAACCGGTTTAGTGTTTCTCCATCGGTTTGACCGATTCTTTTCCTGGTTTTCCTTAACTCCAAAGGGCGGGGTTTACAACATGGCTCATGACCCAAATATTTCCCATAAACCACCTAGCTTGGGATTCTATATCCTTTACTCGTAATGTCACATCCTGACTCGGTTTGGTCGGATCCCCGTGAGCAACCCGTCACTCTTCCCGGTTTACTAAGGGTTTTCCCCTCTTTTTAAACCCAAGAGGAGTAAAGCGTCCTTTAAACTTGTACCTTTCTTGGAATACATAAATCAAAATTGTATAAAATTTTTAACTTACATACTTGTCTTGCAGGTGTGATTAACAGGTGGTCTTTGGGTAGGTTTCCCTTAGTTACCTTAAAAGGGATATAAGGGAGGGGGTGAGTTCAACAACTTAGTGAATGGATGTTTAAAGTTTGACTTATATGGGAAAATATTAAAATTTCTCATTTTCAAAATCTCATTTTCATCACCATTTCTCACTCCTAAACCATAATCAGTGTGTTTATCAACTAACACATGCCCTTCATCATGAAGGGAACACACATGATTAAAACTCTATGTCAGTGTGAGAACTGAGACCATATCTTGGTCTCGTGCACATGAAACTCAAACACAGAAGCTTCAAGAAGTCCCAAACAAAGCAGCTTCACGGAGTCCAAACAAAGAAACTCTGTGAGTACAAACATAAAACTTCATGGAGTACAAACACAGAATGCCACGACTAACTGGTATGATGAGAAACACAAACCCAGTAGCTTTCCTTTTCCCTTATCGCCACCATGTCATCCAACAGCCCTTAGGATGCATTACTACCCATCTTGCGCATCTTAATTGTCCCGAACCTCAAGTGCATGCACAAACAAAGTTTTCCTCAAAAGCCATTTAATCTTTGGTGCCACTAGTACAACAGTCCCGACCCTTAACTTGATCAGTAGCTGTTTGTCTCGATTGGTTTGTCAACCTGTCATGTCGCACTGCTACCAGTCTATTGAGTATGCTGGTCCTGTCTTGGTACCATGGCCAAACAATTCATTTACTTTAAGTTTTTATGGCATAGAATCATGTTTGTTTACGAGCTCCTACTCGTGCCAACTGGCCTAGGGCTCACTATTCAAGATTTTCAAAATCGGGCATATTAGCCCCCATGATCCAAAACTGAGGCCTCCGGCCTAATAGAGCTATTCGAGCTCCTGTCAAGAAGGTCCCCCAAAATGTTTAAGCAGTGGCACACAGTCAAGGGAGAGCACTTCAGATAAAATATACTTTTCAGCTGACCATCATACCAACCGATTATGAGGACATCTCCGCTCAAAACCGATGAATGGGTTTTCCACTTCATTCAAGGAAGTTTCATCATACCAACCGGGTATGATATAAAAATCCCACTCACAACTGGTAAGTACGTTTTCCTTAAATAAAAGTGCTCACCATCCCAACCGGTATGATGTAAATAAAATTGGTCCTCAATTTTATGAAATTGCACTTTAGTCCCTCGAATTTTTGAAATTCCCAAATTTCCAACAATTTCAACCTTCTAACTCTATTGAATTTGATTCAATCAAATTGACCGATTAAATGAGTTTAATTGTTGAAATTGAAGTTTGATTGGAGTTCCTACACCTTCATATGATTCAATTGCACTTTGAATCGCATGATTTAGTGCTGGAATTAGATCAACTGGAGCTTCGCCGAAAAACTGGTCTTAGAGAGAGAAAGCTTCGAAAGCTTACCATCGAGGTGCAGCGGTCTAAGCTTTTGATCTAGTCAGATAGCTCTCATCCTGAGGTTCCTCCTAGAATCAAGAATTTCATCAATTGATTCTGAATTGAGCAAGAATTTTATCATCAAAGTTCTGTCAATTCTCTCTCTAGCACCGGTCAGAAATTGTAGAGTGAGCCAAATTAGCTTACCTTTCAGCTCTAATTCTTTTACAGGAGGATTGTGGAGGTGTTGGGAGGGCTTGGTTTTTCCTGAGAAGGGCTCGAATTGGCCAATTTCCGCTCGGCTAAAATAGAGCAACTTCGGTCCGCCAGAGCTGCTTCACTGTTCGATCACGCTAGCGCTTCTCTGGCGAAACTCGGAGTAAATGAAGACTAGAAGTGTGTAGCTGACTTCTACCCGGTTCTAAAGAACCTGACCTTGCCTTGTTTGGCTAAGAAAAGTGCCCAAGTCGGAGCTCTGGTTTGAGCTTTACCGAAAAATGGAGCAATTGAGAGAGAATGGAGTTTTCAGGTGTGGAGAGGATGAACGAGGAGTGGCTCTTTATATAGGAAGCTCGAGGACTTATTGGTCATCCGATTGGCGCCTTAATGGCAGTCATTCATTGCCTAAAACTCCCTAACTGTAGAATTTTTAGCTTCGTCGGTGCTGCGCGATTTAACGGCAAGTGAACAGTGTTGTCATCAAAAGGAAAAAAGACAACATTGTTCCGAACCGGTCCGAACTGGGTTCAAAGCTTAAACTGGCTAGTTTACCACCAATTCGACCGAATTTTTCAAACCTAAAAATTTCTAAATTCATTTTCTATCCAATGGTGGCCTAAAATCTCATATTTGAATTTTTTAAGCCACCTAGAAAAATAAATTTAGCATCCAGTTCAATAGTGGTTCAAACCGGTCCAAACTGGTTCAATCTGGTTCAGATCCAGTTCTCTTGAACCGGTCTGGTTTTCTCTCCCAAATCATCCTAAGATCATTTTCCAAGGTTTTATGAACCTTTTAGCTCTCTCGAGAGTTGTAAATTCTCAAATTGTTCGTTCCCTGATGATCGGGTTTGTGAATCGGTTCAGTTTTTCTCATTCGGGTTGACCTGTTCTTTCGCCAGTTTCCTTGTTTTAAATGGATGGGGTTTACAACTCTCCCTTCCTTTTAGAAGTTTTGTCCCCAAAACCAAATCAACATCCTTTGTATCGGGATTTGCTTAACATGCCATCCCTTTGGTTGTTCTTTCACTTATCCCTTTTTGAATCATGCACTTAAGAAATATCTTTTCCTTTCTGTTGTTTACTCACTTCCCGGAGTTTATCATAACTAGGCATGTCTTACCCATGTGTCCAAAAGAATATCTTTATATTTATTTCCTCTTCTACCTAGTGTGGTTTCTTCCTCTTGAGGGTTCTTGCTCAAAATTTCAAGGTCGAGAGTTCCAAGCTATCCAATTGTTCCCTTGGGTTTAACTTACTTTCTTGGATCATCCTAGCATGCCTTCTTTAATTCTTTCACTCTAACATGCACTTCCTTTGCAACCTCATCTCCTTATCCTTTGCCACTTGCTTCCATTACATCTTAGTTAGGATATGTATGGTTCCCTAGAGTTTTCCTTCCTTGGTATTATTCTTCCCCTTTCTTCCAAAATTCTAAGTGTCCTTGAGTGTATCTATCCTCAAAATGATGTACTTAAATGTCAACCTTTCCCGTTTACTCGTTGAAATTTTGTGAGTACGTTCATTTTATTTTCTCTTACTTGTACCACAAGTTTATTTTTGTATAAAATATAACTTTCATTATGATGATAAAGAATTATAGTTTTCAACTATATTTATTCTGGGGAATTTTGGTAAGTACTAACTACAGTATTAGGGTCTTCCTATGTTTCTTCTTAGGTGAGGTTATATATTTTGGTTGGGACCCCTGATGTAGTGGCGATGTCTTGCCCTCTTTCTAGTGCCCTTGGGTTTCCTTGAAGTGTTAGGTGTGTACTTTGTTGTGTATTGTCCTGAAGGGCTGGGCAGTTCTTTACAAAATGGTCAGGCCGTCTACATTTGTAGCATATTCGACATAGTCCTTCATGGTTTTTCTGGCACTTGGTACAATAGGGGCTTCTCCTTGGCAGAACTATATTTGTCTCCCTTTGTGTATGATAACCTTCCATTGTCCTAGAGAACCCCATTCTTGTTCTCCATTTCTATCCACCTAGTCCTTTTGTCTTCCTCAACTATCCTGGCCTCCTTCCTCTTTCCTACCAGTCTGTTCTACCTGGCGGTGTCTCGTCTGTACCAAATGCTCACATTCATGGACCATGCTGATGATAGTAGCTAAATCCGTGGGGCATCCTAGTACTCCCATTCGGTCATGTATGTCCATATTAAACTGTCCCCAAATCGTTGGCAAACATCCGCAAGTTCAACTAGGTCAAGGGAAAAGGGTCTTAACTCATTAAACTTGGTTTCATACTCTGAGAAAGAGTTAAGCCCTTGTCGGAGTTGGAGGAAGCCTTGTTTCTTCTCGTTGATTAGATGTGGAGCTAGCTATTCCTCCATATATCTTTCCTCAAATAGCTCCCATGTGGGGGTGGTGGCATGCGAGCTTTTGACATTATCCCACCACCTCATCACACTAGCTTCCAGGAAAAACTCTACCAGGATCACCATATCCTTTGGTGAAATTCTGACTATCCCCATGAGTTTCTTGATGCTAGATAGCTAGTCCATAGCAGCCCTTCACATCATTTTCTTCTAAGAATGGTTTACATCCTAATTGTCAAAGGGTTTTGAGGTATTTGGGAATGTCCACCTTAGAAGTGAGGTTAGGCCGTCCAAACACTCGGGCAAGCTCTTTGTACAATCTTTGATGTTCCAAGCTTAATACAGGTGGGGTTGTTTGGGCCACTCGGGGAGTTTCCATAGGGAGGGTTAGTTGGGTAGTGTTGGAGACTACAACTCTGGTTCTCTTGGTTCCTTTCTTGGGAGCCATCTGTAAATTTTAAAATTATTCCTATTAGTTACTATATTCCCTAGTCTTGATAATGTATTCGAGGAAACATGCTTTGATACCACTTTAGTTATCATACCCAAACTCGATTTGGTCGGATCCTCGTGAGCAACCCACCACTCGTCCCGATTTACTAAGGGTTTCTCCTCTTTTTAAACCTGGAAGGAGTAGGGTGTCCTTTCCTAGAATACATAAATCAAAACTGCATAAAAATTTTAACTTACATACCTGTCTTGCAGGTGTGACTAACAGGAGGTCTTTGGGTAGGTTGCCCTTGGTTACCTGAAAAGGGATATAAGGGAGGGAGTGAGTTCAACGACTTAGTGAATGGGTGTTTAAAGTTTGACTTTTAGGGGAAAATATTTAAATTGAAGTGTGCTTGTCACGCCCTAACCCGGTTTCGTTAGATCCCCGTGATCAACCCGCCACTCTCCCAGTCTATTAAAGGGTTCCCCCTTATTATAGACCGTAAAGAGTAAGGCATCCCTTAAACCTGCACCTTTTCTGGGAATAACATAAATCAAGACCACATAATATTTTAATTTCATCATACCTATCTCACAGGCGTCTTAGTTGATGGTCTTTAAGGGTAGGCTTTCCGAAATTTCTTGAAAGGGATATAAGGGAGGGGTTGAGTACAACTACTCAGTGAATGGGTTTTTCCAAAAGTTTTAACTTTTTAGGAAAAAGACTTCTAATGGAGTGTGCCAGACTCCTTTTTATCAAAAACCCTTTCATATCAAATCTCAGTTTTTTACCACCATTTCCTTATTAATCATGGTATGTCATCACCCAACAAACATCCTTCATCATAAAGATCAAACACACATTCGCAGGCCAGCCTATCCACTGAATCCACTTGTGGCTTCGGAGCGACTTTACTGGCCACCCAGATAGAAGTACATCCACTTCTACCCTAATAATGAGTGGATGTTTGCGACATCCAACCCTCAATCCAAAAATCAATTCTTCTTTTCCCCACCCTAGTCTCATGCACTTCATGCTACTCCAAGTTTTGCACAGTCACTTGGTACGACGAACTGCCCTTATACCCACTAGGTTGTTCAGTGCCCTTAGGAAGCATCACTACACCTCTTGGGCATCTTGATGGTCTCATAATCACAGTGCATGCACAAACAGTATTTTCTTATCATGTCAAATAATTTGTGGTGCCACTGGTCCTATGGCCCCGACCCTCAACTCAACTTGTAGTTGTTTGTCTTAACTGGTCTTTCGACCTATCATGTCGCACTGCCGCTAGTTGACTGAGTATGTCGGTCTTATCTTGGTGTCACGGCCAAACAATTCCTTTATTTAAAGTTTTATCGCATATAACGCATGTTTGTTTATGAGCTCCTGCTCATTCCAACTAGCCTTGGGACCACTGTACGAGATTTTCAACATCGGGCATATTAGCCCCCAAGTTCCAAAATCGAGGCCCCAGGCCTATAAGAGCTATTCGAGCTCCCATCAAGAAGGTCTCCCAAATCATTTAAGCATTGGCTCACAATTTGGGGAGAGCACTTCCAACAAAAAGATGTTTTCAACTGTCCATCATACCGACCGGCTATAAGGACATCTCCGCTCATAACCGCTTAACGGGTTTTCAACTTCCTTCGAGGAAGTTTCATCATACAAACCGGGTATGATCTACTTACAATCGATAAGTAGTTTTTCCGAATGTTTTTCACATCACTCCTCCAAGTTGTAATGTTTAAAATACCACTTAATAGTGGGTTTTCATTTTGAGGTACTTATCATCCCCAACTAGGTATGATATAAAATCTCACTCACAACCCGTAAGTAGTTTTTAACTGCAAGTTGTGCTCATCATTCCAACCGGGTATGACGTTAGTAAACCCACTCACCCGTTAATGTAATGAATTCCACCAGACAGTTTCTTTGTATTTATGTGAGCTTGTCCATGCTGGCTTTCCTGGTACTTCGTGTTCCTACATGATATGAACATCTTGGTTCATTATCCTTCGGCCTAATAGCCTTCATTCATTCCAAATGAATGAGAACACCAAACTTTTATTTATTTGCAATTAGGTCACTAAAGTTATTTCTCTTTAACTTTAAGTCCCTTATACTGGCATTTCCTCAAATTGAGTTCCAAAACTTTAAAATTTATCTTAGGACCTCAATTTATTCCATTTCAAAAAAAGGGGTTTAATTTCCCAAATTTCTAATTTGGTCCCCCAACTTTTGCGAAATTACCATTTTGCCCTTTACAAAAATATTAAGTTTCAACCCAAAAATTCCAAACTTCCTCAATTGGCCCTCTAACAACTTGATCATGTACAATTAACCCTCAATTTTAGGAAATTGCATTTTGGTCCTTCGAATTTTTTAAATTCCCCAATTTCCCCCAATTCCAACTTTTTAACACAACCGAATTTTATTTCATCAAATTGACCGATCAAACGTTTCTAATTGTTGAAATTGAAGTTGCAATTGAGTTTCTACATGTTCATACGATTCTTCAGCAATTTGAATCACAAGTTTTAATGTCGGAATGAGCTCAAACGGAGCTTTACCGGAAAATGAACTATAGAGAGAGAAAGCTTCGATTACTCACTGGTGAGGACACGACGGTCCAGCTTTTGATTTGGTAAGATAGCTCTCGTCCTAGGGTTTATCCTAGAATTAAGAATTGCATCAATTGATGCCAAATTGAATTAGAATTTCATCATCAATATTCTATCGGTTCTCTCTCTAGCACCGGTCAGAAATTGCAGAGGGGGGCCGAATTGACTTAACTTTCAGTCCTAATTCAGCTGTGGGAGGGTTGAGGAAGTGTTGGGAGGGCTTGGTTTGGCCTAAGGAGGGCCCGAAATGGCTGATTTTAACTCAGCCGAAACAGGGCAACTTCGGTCCGCCGGAGCTGCTTCACTGTTCCATCATGCCAGCACTTCTCTGGCGACCCTCAGGGAAAAGGAGACTACAGGCATGTAGCTGACTTCTCCCCAGTTCTAAAGAACCCAACCTTGCCATCCTTGGCTTAGAAAAGACCCTATATCAGGGCTATGGTTCGAGCTTCACCAGAAAACTAAGCAATTAAGAGAGAGTGAGCTTTTTAGGTGTGGAGAGGATGAATGGGGAGGGGGACTTTATATAGGAAGCTCGAGGACTTCTTGGCCATCCGATTGGTGCCTTTATGATAAGCATTGATAGCCAGAAATGTATTGAACAAAGACATTTCTTCTTCGTCGGCGCTGCTTCTATTTTCCGGCGAGTGAATAGTGCTGTCATCTAAAAGAAGAAGACAACACTATTCCGAACCGGACCGGACCGGTCCAAATCGGGTTCGAAGCTTAAACCAGCCGATTCACCCCTCATTCGATCGAGTTATTCAAATTAAAAAATTTTCTAAATTCATTTTCTATCCAATGGTGGCCTTAAATCTCAATTTTGAATTATTTAAGCCACTTAGAATAATGAATTTAGGATCTGGTTCAATAGTGGTTCAAATCTGTTCAAACCAGTTCGGATCCGGTTCACCTGAACTGGTTTGGTTTTCATCTCCAATTCCTTCACAAGTCCATTTCCATGACTTTTATGACTCCTTAGGTCACTTAGGGTCCATAAATTTCCCGGTTACCATCTCTCTTTCGATTTCGGTTCATAAACCAGTTTAATCTGGTTCGGGTTCGGTTTACCCGAACTGATCTGGTTTTTCTCTCCCACTTTGTTCTAAGGTTCCTTCCCAAGGTTGATAAATCTCTTTGGGTCACAAGGGATCCATAAATTTCCCTGTTTTCCCTTTCTCTATCGGTTCCGGTTCATGAACCGACTTGTTTCATAAACCGGTTTAATCCAATTGGGTCTGGTTCATCTAAATCGGTCTAGTTTTTCTCTTCCAATTTGTCCTAAGGTTCTTTTCCAAGATTTTATGAACCCTTTGGATCACCTAGGAGTTGTAAATTTTCAAATTGCCCGTTCCCAATTGATCGGGTACGTGAACCGGTTCAGTTTTCTTACTCGGTTTGACTGGTTCTTTTCCTGGTTTTTCTTAACTCAAAAGGGCGGGGTTTACAACTCTCCCCTCCTTTTAGGAGTTTTGTCCCCAAAACATAATTAGCAACCTTGCATGAGAAATCATTTCCTTTGATATCTACTTGGTGTTTGCTTAACATGCAAAATCTTCTCTTGTTCTTCCAACTAGCCATTTTTACATCCTTCACCTAAGGAATTTCTTTTCCTTTATATCATTTACTCTCTTCATGGAGTTTATCATAACTAGGTATACCTTACTTAAGGGTATATCTTTAGATTCACATCTCTCTTTGCTTAAAGCAATATTTTCACCTTTGAGGTCCCGTACTCAAAATTGGGAGTTCCAAGATACCAAACCATTTTCGTGTCTAGTTAACCTCTTGGTTGTTGTAACCCTTAGCTCGACGTCCTTTAGAGCGTTACGTATCTGTTTTCACGAATTTCCTTGTCATCATCTTTTTGTCTTCCTTTATATGTTATTCATTACAATTCAGACTAAATTTTAGGTTTGACATTGTCATTTTTACTAATTGACTCTTCCTTATTTTGAGTCATGTTTTCTTCGAGACTGTTGGGTTTACCTGACCTTTACAGCATGACATTTTCTAGATCTTGTCTCTATGTCCATTAGATTTCTAGAGCACCTCCTTTAGGATTATTCCTAACTTTCCAAACTCTTAGGGATTGTGTAACTTCATCCCTCTTTTCTTTTGGTAGTATTCCTTGACTACCTTTACCGTTGTCCACATCAACTTATAAAACGGTGTCATTTCTCCTTACCCACTCATCCTTTTTCAACTTCCTTATTGAGTCTTTCTGGTTCCAATTATTTGATTTCCAGATGTTTTACTAACATTCTAGGATTCATCCTTTCTTAGGTCCATCCTCGTTCCCAATAACATCCTTTACTCAAGGATTTCCTTTGGCCTTAATCCACTCTTACTTGTAGGTAATCATTTCATAGTTCATTATTCCCGTTTGACCCTTTTTAGTCTATTGTTTTGTTCGGGGAGTTCCCATTTTAGGATTCATTCTCTAATATGTCCCTCAAGGTAGAAACTTTCATTCTAGGAGCTACAAGCTCAACCTTCTTACCATTCCTTAAAAGTTTCTTTCTCCTTTTCTTCGCACCCTAATCAATGTTAGGGCATCTATTTTCTTTGGATCCTTCTCTATCCACAACTTTTGTTTTATCCCTTATTCCTTACATAGGATACTTCTAATTATTAGTTTTATTTTGTGCATTCCATACTATGGTCAGTCGTCCACTCTTTAAGCTTCATATGCGCATGTGGACTGTAACCCGTCTTACCAATTGTGGTTATTCCTCCTTAGCCACATCTTATTTGGAGGCCTTACTTTCCCAACATTTCTTGAACATTCTTTACTTTATTACCTTAGTATGGGTTGTCCACTCATTCATACTTATCACAGCATCTTTTGATGCTAACCCGTTAACTTATTTCCGTTTAAGGAGGGTTCACATCATCCTTGTTTCAAAATCTCTTGTTTGTCCTTCATGAGGCTTGCTTAACCGTCTCAAACTTTAAACTAGAAATCCAGTTTTGGCCATTGATTTCTTTAAGGATTTTCCTTCGTTCTTCTTTTTCCAATATTTTGGCTTTTTCACTTCTCCCTTCTTTATCGTGGTTTAAATCCATGGTTCTCTCGAAGACCAGTTCTTTTACTGTCTCTTTCTCTCCATTTCTCTGATCCAATCATCTAGGCAGTTGGATCACTCGTCCTTCATGCCCATCCTTTTGTTCTTCATAGAGTGTAGTCTTTACTACATCTCAGCCTTCCTTAGGACTTTGTTTATTCTCTTTGGCCATCCATTGCTACTAGTTTCTTCTTTCTACTTGGTTCTCCTGGAATTATTATTTGGTTCTCCTGCTCTCTCCAAACAGGTCACACCGGGCCACCACGATACTTCCTTCCTTTGAAACATTTCCTAATTAAGGGTTGGTTCCTTGCACTCCACATTATGTCCATCTGCCCATCAATAATTCCTTCAAGGCTAGTTAGTCGTATGCATCCCTCCAAAGTTTACTTTCATAGTGTATTTCTTTATGTAGCATTCAAATCCTCCTTGTTTCAAGATTTCTTGAAAATTATGTGAGAGGCTTGCCTATTCTTTTCTTGGCTTGAATTTAGTCATTACTTTGGCCTTTGGTCCTTTTAAGGATTTCTTTCATCCTTCTTTTCCTGAGTATTTGGCCTTTGGTCCTTTTAAGGATTTCTTTCATCCTTCTTTTCCTGAGTATTAGGCCTTTCCGCCTCTCTCTTCTTTGTTGGAACTCAAATTATAGCTTTCCCCTATATTAGTTCGTTAACTGCCTCGTCTCCACCATTCCTTTGGTCTAAGTTTCTTAGGGAAGTTGTTTCTCGAGTACTCCTATCCTTAACGTCCGTCTCACTAAACATTTTAGGGTGTAGTCCTTTCTACCTCCCGGTCTTCTTTAGGCTGTCATTTATTTTCTTTGATTATTTTGTTGTCACGGTTTGCTTACTTCTACTATGTTGCTCCAAATCTCCAATTTGACTTCTCTACTTTTCCAAAGGAAGTCGTACTTGAAATCCCAAAACATCCCATTTGTCATCAAACACTCGGCTTGTCTTCTCTTGTGGATGCACTCCCTCCTTTTCTCCTAAATTATTAGAAATTTCTTCTTTAAGGGAGAGTTCTCTTCAGCTACCTTTTGTTCTATTTATGGTTTTATCGAGGTCCTCATTTAGCCCTTTTTCCTTCCTACCACTTTGTTGTGATCTCGAAAAGTTTCCTCCTATCCGTGGTTGAAATTACAAGCGGGAGTCATGTTCCTTGGGAGGGTATCCTTTCGGATTTCCTATAGTTGTGGGGCATTTATTCTTAGAAAGTATTGTTCTAAATTCTAGTGGTGTGGGATAGTCCTTCATTTCATGTCCTATTTCCTTTGTACTTTATAATAGGTTGTTCCTTGCTTAGTTACCCCAAAATTCTCCTAAACTCCTTACCATGATGATTTGCATAATAATCTCCTTGAATTATTCCTTTATCCTTGATATCCGTGGTGTCTAGGGGATTGCAGTTTTGTTTGGTTACTTTTCTTAGGGCAATCTTCCTAACAAGATTACATCCTTTTGGGAGATAAGGTTTTTAGAAATTGGGAGTACTTCATTAATAGAGTAGTACAGTATGTTGGGTGTTTTGGCCCTATTATAGAAAATGGTCACAAAATAACTAGAGAGCTATGGGATTCTTGATAAGTATCCTCCTATATAAGGTTATATGCCTTTTTGTTGGCGTTTATGGCTTCATACTTGGCTTCCTTTATCCTTAGAGTTGTGCCATCGATAGGTCCTAGCACCATTATCCGAGATACTTCCCCATTTGGTCTTTTGAGATTCCTGCCAGGCTCAGGCATTTGGGAAGCTTCTAAGGTTGTCTTCCTATGAAGATAGGGTGTTGAGTAAAGTCATTCCTAGTTTTTTTGGTTCCACTCCTATGAGCCATCTGAAAATTTTAGGATAAATCCTGTTAATTATTATATTTTCTAGTCTTGATTATGTATTCGAGGAAATAGGCTCTAATACCACTCTAGTTGTCACACCCCAACCTGATTTGGTCGGATCCCCATGATCAACCCGCCACTCTCTCGATCTATTAAAGGGTTTCCCCTTATTATGGACAGCAAAAGGTAAGGCATCCTTTAAACCTGCACCTTTTCCTGAAATAACATAAATCAAGACTGCATAAAATTTTAATTTCATCATACATGCCTCACAGGCATCTTAGTTTATGGTTTTTAAGGGTAGGCTTTCCAAAATTTCCTGAAAAAGATATAAGGGAGGGGATGAGTACAACTACTCAGTGAATAGTTTTTCCAAAACTTTTAACTTTTTAGGAAAAAGACTTGTAATAGAGTGTGTCGGACTCGTTTCATATCAAATCTTGATTTTTACCACCATTTCCTAATTAATCAAGGTGTGTCATCACCCAACACACATCATTCATCATGAAGTTCAAACACATATTCGCAGGCCAGCCTGTCCACTGAACCCACTTGTGGCTTTAGAGTGACTTTACTGACCACCCAAATAGAAGTACGTCCACTTCAACCCTAAGAATGAGCAGATGTTCGCGACATCCAACCCTCAATCCCGAAATCAATTCTTCGTATCCATATGAGGACAAAGACCTCATCCCGTCCCCACCTCGGACTCATGCGCTTGGTACTACTCCAAATTTTGCACAGTCACCTAGTACTACAAACTGCCCTTATATCCACCAGGTCATCCAGTACCCTTAGGATGCATCACTACCCCTCTTGGGCATCTTGATGGTCCCATAATCACAGTGCATGCACAAATAGTATTTTCTTATCATGCCATATAATCTGTGGTGCCACTGGTCCAACGACCCTGACCCTCAACTCAACCCGCAGTTGTTTCTCTTGACTGGTCTTTCGACCTGTCATGTCGCACTGTCGCTAGTTGACTGAGTATGTCGGTCCTGTCTTGGTACCATGGTCAAACAATTCCTTTATTTAAAGTTTATGGCATATAACTCATGTTTGTTTATGAGCTCCTACTCGTGCCAACTGGCCTTAGGCCTACTGTACGAGATTTTTAAAATCGGGCATATTAGCACCCAAGTTCCAAAACTGAGGCCCTCGGCCTATAAGAGCTATTCGAGCTCCCGTCAAAAAGGTCTCCCAAATCGTTCAAGCATTGGCACACAGTCAGGGGAGAGCACTTCCGACCAAAAGATGTTTTCAACTATCCATCATACCGACCGGGTATAACGACATCTCCGCTCATAATCGCTGAACGGGTTTTCAACTTCCTTTGAGTAAGTTTCATCATACTAACTGTGTATGATCTACTTACAATCGGTAAGTAGTTTTTCCACATGTTTTTCACATCACTCCTCTAAGTTGTGATGTCTAAAATATCACTTAGTAGTGGGTTTTCATTTCGAGGTACTTATCATCCCCAATCGAGTATGATATAAAATCTCACTCACAACCGGTAAGTGGTTTTTAACTTTATGTTATGCTCATCATCCAAACCGAGTATGATGTTAGTAAACCCACTCAACCGTTAATACATTGAATTATATTAGACCAGTTCTTTGTATTCACGCGAGCTTGTCCTTGTTGGCATTCCCGGTACTTCATGTTCCTACATGATATGAAAATCTCGGTTCATTATCCTTCGACCTAATAGCCTTCATTCATTCCAAATGAATGAGAAAACTAAACTTTTATTTATTTGATATTATGTTACTAAAGCTATTTCTCTTTAACTTTAAGTCCCTAATGCTGGTTTTTCTTCAAATTGAGTCCCAGAACTTTTAAAATTTATCTTAAAACCTCAATTTATTCCATTTCAAAAAAAGGGGTTTAATTTCCCAAATTTCAAATTTGGTCCCCAACTTTTCCCAAATTAACATTTTGCCCTTTCTTTACAAAAATGGTAAGTTTCACCCCAAAAATTGAAAACTTCCTCAATTGGCCCTCTAACATTTTCATCATGCCCAATTGACCCTCAATTTTAGGAAATTGCATTTTGGTCCTTCAAATTTTTGAAAATCCCCAATTTCCCCCAATTTTTCCCCCATTTCCAACTTCTTAATACTACCGAATTTGATTTCATCAAATTGACCAATCAAACATTTCCAATTGTTGAAATTGAAGTTGAAATTGAGTTTCTACATATTCATACGATTCTTTAGCAATTTAAATCATAAGTTTTAACATCAGAAAGAGCTCAAACAGAGCTTCGCCGAAAAATGAACTGTAGAGAGAGAAAGCTTCGATTACTCAACGGTGAAGACAACGGTCCGAGCTTTCGATCTGACAGATAGCTCTCATCCTGGGGTTCATCCTAGAATCAAGAATCGCATCAATTGAGGCAAAATTGAATTAGAATTTCTTCATCAAAATTATGTCGATTCTCTCTCTAGCACCGGCTGGAAATTATAGAGGGGAGATGAATTGGCTTACCTTTCAGTTCTAATTCGGTGGTCGGAGGGCTGAGGAAGTGTTAGGAGGGCTTGGTTTGGCTTGAGAAGGGCTTGAATTGGCCAATTTCAGCTCGGTCGAAACAAGGCAGCTTCGGTCCGCTGGAGCTGCTTCACTGTTCCATCACGTTGGCGCTTCTCTGGCGACCCTCGTAGCAAACGGAGACTAATGTCATGTAGTTGACTTCTCCCCGATTCTAAAGAACTCAACGTCGCCTTCTTTGGCTTAGAAAAGACCCTATATCAGAGCTCTGGTTTGAGGTTCACCGGAAAACTAAGCAACTGAGAGAGAGTGAGCTTTTCATGTGTAGAGAGGATGAATGGGGAGTGGGTCTTTATATAGGATGATCGGGGACTTCTTGGCTATCCGATTGGTGCCTTTGTGACAAGCAGTGATGGCCAGAAATGCATTGAATGGAGACATTTCTTCTTCGTCGGCGCTGCTTCGATTTTCCGGTGAGTGAATAGTTCTGTCATCTGAAGGAAGAAGATGACACTATTCCGAACCAGGTTCGAAGCTTAAACTTATCGATTCACCCCTCATTCGACCGAGCTTTTAAAATCTAAAAATTTATAAATTCATTTTCTATCCCATGGTGTCCTCAAATATTAATTTTGAATTATTTAAGCCACCTAGAAAAATGAATTTAGGATCTGGTTCAATAGTGGTTTAAACCGGTCCAAACCAGTTCGGATCCGGTTCACTTAAACCGGTTTGGTTGCCATCTCCAATTCCTTCACAAGTCCATTTCCATGACTTTTGTGACTCCTTAGGTCACCTAGGGTCCTTAAATTTCCCGTTTACCATCTCTCTTTCGATTTTGGTTCATAAACTAGCTCGGTTCTTAAACCGGTTTAATCCGATTTGGGTACGGTTCACCCGAACCGGTCTAGTTTTTCTCTCCCACTTTTTCCTAAGGTTTCTTACCAAGGTTTATAAATCTCTTTGGGTCACAAGGGATCCATAAATTTCCATGTTTGTCCTTTCTCTATCGGTTCCGATTCATGAACCAACTTGATTCATAAACTGGTTCAATCCAATTGGATCCAATTCATCTAAATCGGTCTGGTTTTTCTCTTCCAATTTGTCCTAAGGTTCTTTTCCAAGGTTTTATGAACCCTTTGGATCACCCGGAAGTTTTAAATTTCTAAATTGGCCATTCCCAATTTATCGGGTACGTGAACTGGTTCAATTTTCTTACTCGGCTTGACTGGTTCTTTTCCTAGTTTTCCTTAACTCAAAAGGGTGGGGTTTACAGTGCCAGACTCCTTATTTTAAAACTTCTCATTTTCAAAATCTCAATTTCATCGCCATTACTCACTCCTCAACCATAACTGGCGTGTTTATCAACTAACAGATGCCCTTCCTCATGAAGGGAACATACATTATTAAAACTTTTTATCTGTATGAGGATAGAGACCATATCTCGATCTCTACACATGAAACTCAAACACAGAAGCTTCAAGAAGTCCCAAACACAGCAGCTTCACGGAGTCCAAACACAAAAGCTCTACGGAGTACAAATACAAAACTCCATGACTAACTGGTATTACGAGAAACACAAACCTAGTAGCTTCCCTTTTTCCTTATCACCACCATGTCATCTAGCAGCCCTTAGGATGCATTACTACCCCTCTTGGGTGTCTTAATGGTCCTGAACCTCAACTGCATGCAAAAACAAAGTTTTCCTCAAAAGCCATTTAATCTTTGGTGCCACTGGTCCAACCACCCCGACCCTCAACTCAACCTACAGCTATTTGTCTCGACTCGTCCGTCGACATGTCATGTCGCATTGCTTCTTCGGTGACCCTCGGAGCAAATGGAGACTACAGGCATGTAGCTGACTTCTTCCCAGTTCTAAAGAATCTAACCTTACCTTGTTTGGCTCATAAAAGTGCCCATGTCAGAGCTCTGGTTTGAGCTTCACCGGAAATTGGAGCAGTTGAGAGAGAATGGAGTTTTCAGGTGTTGAGAGGATGAATGACGAGGGGCTCTTTATATAGGAAGCTCGGGGACTTATTGGCCGTCCAATTGGCATCTTAATGGCGGTCATTTATTGCCTAAAACTCCCTAGCCATAGACTTTTCAGCTTCACCGGTGCTACGCGATTTTCCAGCAAGTGAACAGTGTTATCATCTGAAGGAAGAAGATGACACTATTCCGAACCAGGTTCAAAGCTTAAACTGGGCAATTCGACCAAATTTTTCAAATCTAAACATTTTTAAATTCATCTAAATTCATTTTCTATCCAATGGTGGCCTTAAATCTCAAATTTGAATTTTTTAAGCCACTAGGAAAAATGAATTTAGCATCTGGTTCAATACCGGTCCAAACCGGTTCAATCTGGTTTGGATCCGGTTATCCTGAACCGGTATGGTTTTCTCTCCCAAATTGTCCTAAGATCCTTTTCCATGGTTTTATGAACCCTTTGGGTCACTCGAGAGTTGTAAATTCCCAACTTGTCCATTTCCTGATGATCGGGTTTGTGAACTGGTTCGATTTTTCTTATTCGGGTTGACCGGTTCTTTCCCCAGTTTCCTTGTTTTAAAGGGACGAGATTTACACGTACTATCCCTACGAGTCCCATGGTTTACTTTCGCCCTTCAAGGCCAGAGTCTGAGGCCCTCCGTCTCAAAGTCTAAACTATGGTCGAGTTATTCTCGGTCTCCCATTTACTATCTCACGCATCTAGCATGTTATAAGCAAGCACCGAGACTTGGTCACACACACAATCACGACCTATGCTCGGGTGACACATTTGCACTATTCACAACCCGCACCTAGAACTGACAACTTAAGCCTACTAAAAGTAGGGGTAACTCATGGCCCTAAAGTAGACAATCACACACCCAAAATGAATTGCCACTTGGGCCATTCTAGATCGGGAATTGGAGTGTGGGATACCCAAGGCACTCTTACCACAACTGACACTTCACTCATGCCGTCTTCTTGCTTGGTGTCTCAGCACCCCTGGGTCCTAGTGAAACTCATGCCACTCTCATGCACACTTCGGACACTTAGGCCCACATACAAATGTGCTACTTGGGCCCATCATATATATATATCACAACCTTAGAATTTACCACCTTCTAGGATGATACCAGATAGGGAACTGAAATGTGGGGGTTGCGAGCCTTTTAACTGCAACCAACACCCTCATGTGTTGTCTCACAGTTGGTGTCTTAGCACTCGAGTTACGGTCACTTAACCGCCTCTTGTCGGCCCATGCCCCCTACACATGTGACTCAATTCCACCATTGTCTCGTCACAGTAGTGTACTAAGATGGTACTCGTGCATCATCTGGATGTCCCGAGAAAACATGGAATATTTCATTGTTTTTCCTCGATCTTCTTTCCATTTTCCCTTGGGTAACAACACAATCTCTTAAGCATTCATCTATCGCCCCCACTCTCCTATACTAGCATTCAGAGAAACAAACAACATGACCCTTAGTCATAAACGTGACACCCATGACCACTCTCGTAACGGTGCTACACGCATCTCGTTATGGGGAGCTCAGCACGTATCTCGCCCGAGTTTCCCCAAATCACACACATAGACAACAATGCAACAATTCAAACATGCTATACATGGATAGGCTAGGAAGTTCATTCCCTCATTGTCCGTCTCCCCCATGCCATGAAAACAAACCCGAGAGTCTAGCCCCATATGGGTTCGTCTCATCGTATCACAAAATTTGGACATTTGGCCTTAGACTCAGGTCTTATGGCCTACCCTAGAACTCGGTCATTCAAAATAGCACACTAAGCATACTAGGAGCCCGACCCCTCAAGAGACATCTCCCCCAATTCACACAAGGCTTAAAACAACACATTTTTCCCCTCGGTTTCTCAAAAACGATTTTTCACTTCACATGCTTTAGTCTTATGCCCGATTTCTTATTTATCCTTTAGAAAACTCACATTTGATTTAGTGGGCATTATTTTATTCATTTGCAATAATTATATGAGTAATAATGCCATCCTGCTACTTAGAATCACACAAGCACACAAGCACGTTATTTAATGCCCCAGTCGGTCCAATAAGACTCGCCATAAAAAAAACCCACTCATCTCTTTTCCATGGAACTTGCTAGTCCCATGAGGTGTCTGAAATCCCGTTCTTGATTCTGTGAGACTCCTCCTTATGTTTTGTGCAAGGTATAGTATACTACAATCAATCTTTTTATTGACCATTAATAGTTTATCCGACCACACTCTCTTTTATGACTCTATTATCTACCCCTTTTGAGTCATGGTTACCTGATGCAATAGCCGGTAACCCGACCCTTGGTCTAACCTTCTCTAAGGTCAACCTTTCAGGCCTAAACTCCTTTTCTTTTCACTTAGGACTTATTAAAGTGTCAAATCACAAGAGTTATATACAACAAGAAGATGACCAACGAGTGATAACCTTAATGATTTGAATGTAACATCTTTCCAAGAAAAGGACCCAGAAGAATATCTTGAATGGGAAAAAGAAGATGGATAAGTTCTTTTAATATCACAATTACTATGAAGCGAAAAATGTACAAGTTGCATCCTTTGCATTTTCATATTATGCAATTACATGGTGGGATCAATTGGTGAAAGATAGTAGATGCAACCATGAACGCCTTGTGGAGTCATTGAGCAAGATGGAAGTAATTATGCACTGATGATTTGTTCCTAACAACCACTATTGGGATTTATCCAATAAACGTATTGGTAACATCTTCAAAGCGATGGATATTACTATGATCAAGTTAGGTTTGGAAAAAAAGAAATAAAAGTTGGAAATGAAAAGGAAGAGATAAAAGGTAGAGCTAAAAAAGAAGAGAGAATAGCCATAATTGAAAAGGAAGAGAGAAAAGACAGAGTTAAAAAAGAAGAGAGAGAAATCATAGTTGAAATAGAAGAGAGAAAGTCCAAAATTGAAAAAAAAAAGAAGAAAAAAGTTATAATTGAAAAGAAATGGAGCAAAAATAATTTTATTATAAGAAAAGGTAAGATCAATATAGATATAATTTTACAACATGTTCTTACCGTACTTATGTATAAGGATATATTTTTGAATACTAATTCCATTGTTGGATATTTTCCTAGCAATATTATATATTTTTTGCAAGAATTCAAGCATGTTCTTAAGAAAATATCTCATGTTTTGTTGTTAGCTCAAGGGTTCAAGTATCATACTCAACACCAAGTCCTAAAGCTGATGGAAAAGAGAAGCGTACCCAAGAGAATTAATCCATGTGTTGAGCAACTATTCAAGAAGGGTAAGACTTGGTAAACATGCATCGATTGTCGAACCATTGATAATATCACATTAAAGTTTCGACACTCTATTCCTCATTTAGATAATATGGTCGATGAGGAGTATGGATCTTATTTGATTTAAAAAATAAAGCTTAAAAATGAATATAATAAATTTGAATAAAAGATAAATATAAATTAAAAACTGAATTAAAGACAAAACATGGTTTATATGAATGGTTAATTATGATTTTTTGTTTGAATAATGCAACTAATACTTATATGAGGTTATAGAATTATTTCTTACATACTTTCATTGAAAAGTTTGTTGAGGTATATTTTGATGATTTAATAATATATAACATGATCTTATATGAACATAAAAGATATTTAAAAATTGTCTTAAATGTTTTTAGAAAACATATATTATTTTTCAATTTTAGTAGATGTATATTTGGTTAGGATAATATTGTATTTCCTAAATGTATTGCAAGTTCTAAAGGAATTTCATTGAAAAGAAAATCATGGCAATTCAAGATTAGCTAACACCTTATTTGGTAAGTCAGGTGAGAAGTTTACTTAGATTAACTAGTTTTTATAAGTGTTTTGTTCCTCACTTTAGTGGTCACGCCCCGACCCTGTTTGGTCGGATCCCCTTATTATAGACTGTAAACAGTAAGGCGTCCTTTAAACATGCACCTTTTCCAAGAATAACATAAACAAAACTACATAATGATTTAGATTTATCATACTTATATCATAGGCGTCTTAGTTGATGGTCTTTAAGGGTAGGCTTTCCGAAATCTCCTGAAAGGGATATAAGGGAGGGGGTGAGTACGACTACTCAGTGAATGGGTTTTCAAAAGTTTGACTTTTAAGAAAAAATTATTATTGAAGTGTGCCAGACTCCTTTCTTTCAAAAATCCATTTATTAAAAAATCTCAATTTTTCCACCATTTCCATATTTAACCACGGTGTGTCATCACCCAACACACATCCTTCATCATGAAGGTTTTCACACATTCGCAGGTCAGCACGATCACTAAAGCCAATAGTGGCTTCGGAGCGACTTTACTAGCCACCCGGATAGAAGCACAACCACTTCTACCCTGGGAATGAGTGGATGTACATAATATCCAACCCTCAATCCTAAAATTGGTTCTTCATGTTCATATGAGGATAGAAACCTCACCCCGTCCCCACCCTGGTCTCATGCGCTTGGTGCTACTCCAAATTTTGCACAGACACCTGGAACGACAATCTGCCCTTATACTCACCGGGTCGTCCAGGGCCCTTAGGACACATCACTACCCCTCATGGGCATCACTACCCCTCATGGGCATCTTGACGCCACATGGAACCATTAGGACTACTGCACAAACAAAGATTTCTTAAATTGCCATGTAATATGTGGTGCCATTAGTCCTAACGGTTCCGACTTTCAACTCAACCGGTAGCTGTTTGTTTTGACTGGTTCGGAGACCGGTCATGTCTTACTGCTACTGGTTGTCTGAGTATGTCAAACCTGCCTTGGTACCATGACCAAACAATTTACTTATTAAGGTTTACTGGCACATATATATCATGTTCGTTTACGAGCTCCTGCTCGAGTCCATTGGCCTATGGCCCACTATTCGAGTTTTTCAAAAACTAGGCATTATAGCCCTCAAGTTCCAAAACCAAGGCCCTCGACCTATAAGAGCTATTCGAGCTCCCGTCAAGAAGGTATGTATGTGCTCAAACTCTACAAAATGACAACACTACCTAAGGCCAAAAGAGTCTGCGATTTACATTAATCATGAATTAGTTTTACGCCTTAAAGGGCAACACATGCTGAACAAGCGTCATGCAAGTTGGGTGGTTTTTATCAAGACTTTTCCATACATTATCAAGTATAAAAAAGTTATGAAATATATAGTTATCGATGCACTATCACAAAAGTACATTTTTCTTACACTACTTGATACTAAATTACTTGGTTTTTATTATATTAAGGAATTGTATGTAAATTTTTATAATTCTTGTGAATAGATTGGAAGTTATATCATTTGTGAGTTTGGAAAGTTTTGCTCACAAAATTGGTTTATTTCTCAGGAAAACAAATTATTTATCTCTTAATTTTCTTTGTGTGAGTTACTTATTAAGGAATGATATGTTGTAGGACTTATTGGACAATATAGGGTAGCTAAGATTATTGCAATATTACATTAGTATTCATTTGGTCCATATATGAATATAAATATGTCACGCCCCGACCCGGTTTGGTCGGATCCTCGTGATCAGCCCGCCACTCTCCCGGTTTATTAAAGGGTTTCCCCTTATCGTAAACCATAAAGAGTAAGACGTCCTTTAACTTGCACCTTTTTCCTGGAATAGCATAATCAAAACTGTATGAAATTTAAAACTTTACACACCTGTCTTACAGGCATCTTAGTTGACGGTCTTTAAGGGGAGGCTCTCCGGGATTTCCTGAAAGGGATATAAGGGAGGGGGTGAGTACGACTACTCAGTGAATGGGTTTTTAAAAGCTTTTGACTTTTAAGAAAAATATTTATATGGAGTGTGCCAGACACCTTTGTTTTCAAAAATCCCATCATTTAAAAATTCTGGTTTTTCTTTCCATTATTTCTTAGTTACCACGGTGTGTCATCACCCAACACACATCCTTAATCATGAAGGTTACACACATTCGCAAGTCAGTATCACTACTGAACCCGCTAGTGGCTTCGGAGCGACTTTTCCTGCCACCTGGATAGAAGTACAACCACTTCTAACCTGGGAATGAATGGATGTACGTGACATCCTACCCACAATCCCGAAATCACTTCTTCATGTCCGTATGAGGACAGAGACCTCATCCTGTCCCCACCCCGGTCTCATACGTTTCGTGCTACTCCAAATTTCGCACAGACACCTGGAACGACGAACTGCCCTTATAGCCACCAGGTCGTCCAGTGCCCTTAGGACGCATCACTACCCCTCATGGGCGTCTTGATGATCCCGAACTCACAGTGCATGCACAAACAACATTTTCTTATATTGCCATGTAATCTGTGGTGCCACTAGTCCAACGGCCCCGACTCTCAACTCAACCCGTAGCTGTTTGTCTTGACTAGTCCGTCGACCTGTCATGTCGCACTGCCGCTAGTTGACTGAGCATGTTGGTCCTATCTTGGTACCATGGCCAAACAATTCACTTATTAAGTTTTATGGCACATATATCATGTTCATTTACGAGCTCCTGCTCGTGCCAACTGGCCTTGGGCCCACTGTACGAGATTTTCAAAATCGAGCATTTAGCCCCCAAGTTCCAAAATCGAGGCCCCCGGCCGATTAGAGCTATTCGAGCTCCTGTCGAGAAGGTCTCCCAAATTGTTTAAGCATTGGCACACAGTCAGGGGAGAGCACTTCCAACAAAAATAGGTTTTTACTGTCCATCATACCGACCGATATAAGGACATCTCCGTTCATAACCGATGAACGGGTTTTCAACTTCCTTCGAGGAAGTCTCATCATACCAACCGGGTATGATCTACTTACAACCCGTAAGTAGTTTTTTTCGCATAACTTTCACATCACTTTCTCTAAGTAGTGATGATTAAAATACCACTAAACAGTGGGTTTTTATATCGAGGCACTTATCATCTCCAACCAGGTATGATGTTCATAAACCCACTCACCCGTTAATGTCGTGAATTCCACTAGACTGGTTCTTTGTATTCACGCGAGCTTGTCCTTGTTGGTGTTCTCAGTATTTAACGTTCCTACATGATATGAACAACCTTGTTCATTATTACTCGACATAACAGCCTTCATTCATTAATGAATGAGAAAACCCAAACTTTTAGTTATTTGCAATTAGGTCCCTAAAGTTATTTCTCTTTAACTTTAAGTCCCTAATGTCGGTTTTTCCTCAAATTGAGTCCCGTAACTTTTAAAATTAATTGTGGGACCTCAATTTATTCAATTTCACCAAAAAGGGGTTTAATTTTCCAAATTTCCAATTTGGTTCCCCAATTTTTCCAAAATTACCATTTTGCCCTTCTTTCACAAAAATGGTAAGTTTTTCCCCAAAATTCCTCAATTGGTCCTCCAACATTATTTTCATGCCCAATTGACCCTCAATTTCATAAAATTGTATTTTGGCCCCTTTGAATTTCGAAAATCCCCAAATTTTCCCCCAATTTCAACTCTTCAACACTACCGAATTTGATTTCATCAAATTAACCGATCAAACACTTCTAATTATTGAAATTGGAGTTGAAATTGGGTTCCTGTATGTTCATACGATTCTAAGAAACTTTGAATCGCAGGTTTTAACGTCGGAATGAGCTCAAACGGAGCTTTGCCGGAAAACAGACTGTAGAGAGAGAAAGCTTCGATTACTCACCGGTGAAGGCACGACAGTCCGAGCTTTCGATCTGGGTAGATAGGTCTCATCCTGAGGTTCATCCTAAAATCAAGTATTGTATCAATTGATGCAGAATTGGATTAGAATTTTGTCATTGAAATTCGGTCGACTCTCTCTCTAGCACCGATCGAAAATTATAAAGGGGAGTCGAATTGGCTTACCTTTCAGTCCTAATTCGGCTGTGGAAAGGCTGAGGAAGTGTTGGGAGGGCTTCGTTTGGCCTGAGGAGGGCTTGAAATGGCTGATTTCAGCTTGGCCGAAATAGGGCAGCTTCGGTCCGCCGGAGTTGCTTCACTCGGGGCTTCTCCAATGATTCTCGGATTGACTGGAGTTTGCTATCAAATAGCTATCTTCTCTCCAGTTCTAAAGAGCCCGACCTTTGTTCAAGTCGAAGCTCTGGTTCAAGCTTTACCGAGAAATGGAGCAGTAGAGAGAGAGAGAAGTGTTCAGGTGTGAGGAGAATGAAATGGGGATGACCTCTTTATATAGTCGTAAAACCCGTGTATTAAATGGGCGAGATTTATTTCTACTATTAATATTGCCATAAATTATTGGTATTAATTCTAATAATTTAATTTCGGTATTAAATTATTTGTATTAATTCCAATAATTTAATTTCGGTATTAAATTATTGGTATTAATTTCAATAATTAAATATATATTAATTCGTGGATATTTATGATAAGCTGTACGTTTGCATAAAAAAATTTTACCGAAATTTCGGGTTACAAAAAAAATCATACTTCCCAAGAGGTCACCCATCCTCACACTACTCTTAAGTAATCACGCTTAACTTTTAAGTTCTTGTGTAATCTAGTTCACCTAAACCAATTTGATTTTTGTTTTCTAGTTTGTCTTAAGTTTCCTTTCCAATGTTTAATAAATCCTTTAGATTAACCGAAAGTTGTAAATTTTCATATTGCTTTTTCCCAAATGTAAACCGGTTTGGTTTTCTTATTCGGTTTGACCGGTTCTTTTCCCGGTTTTCCTTAACTCAAATGTGCGGGGTTTACAAAATATGTGAAAATTTTATTTTTAATGCATTACATGTAAATAAGCTATGTTTAGCCAACAATTCTACATTTTATATATTACTATTTCAATTCCTAGAGTACCTGCTTAGATTGATATCTTTATGGAATTTATCCAGTGATTACTTAGGATTAATAATGGGAGATATTTTATGTTTCTCACAGTTAAACAATTCTTAAAAATGATATCTCTCATTTCATATAATAAAATTAATGATTTAAAAAATGTTGCTAATTTATTATTTAGAGAAGTTATTATATTACATGGTATTCATAGAACTATTTTATATGTTCATGATTATGAATTTCATATTTACTTTTGGAATATTTTGTTGAGTAAATTCGAAAGAAAGCTTTTATTTTCAACTAAATATTTACATTATATTAAGTTTACATATAATCATTATATTCATTCTACAATTAGGTTTTCATTATTTGAAGTTGTTTATGGTTTTAATTCATTGTTTCATATATATTTAATATTACTTACTGTTATTGAGTTAATAAATTTAGATGGGAAGTGAAAAGATGAGTTTATGAAACAAACAGGGGTTAAAGTGTAAATTTTGGAGAAATTTGGGGCAATTTGGGAATTTTTAAAAAAATTGGGGGATAAATTGGAATTATATGGAAATTTAGGGCTTAAGTGGAAATAAGAAAAACTTAGGGACTTAATTGAGAATAAAAGGCGTGTCAATGCCTAAATGCAAAATTTCAAAAATTAGGAGCCTAAATGTAATTTAGGTAAAATTGAAGGACCTTTGTGCGAGAAGGAGGTCTCACATACCAAATCCCATTATGTGATTATTCGGATAATATAGGAATTGGGTGTTTGAGTACTCGTGCAGAAGAGCATGTCGCGGATCAGAAATCTAGCTAGGATGAACGCATCACGGTTACCGGGTGAGTGAAAATTTCGGCATGAGAACCGTTTGGGGTGATGAGCACCTTTTCAAGTTTAAAACTATTTTTCATAAGAAGTCTCTCCTGATTATATGAACCTGCTTAAATTTTTTGGGACCTACTTGTAAGTAGAGCTAGAATTGCTCAAGTGAGCCCAAGTTCAATGGACACGGGTTTAAACCCATTGATAATTAGACGAGTAAAGAGCCTATGAAAGATTCCCATAAAAGGTAAAATTTTGTGATATAACCACCAAGCCTAGGGCCGGCTTGTTGAGCTCGTTGGGCTAGCAGCTACCACGTCGAAGTCGAGTCATCGAACTCGTTGGGCTAGTGGACATTGGGCCAAAGCTGGGCCAACAGACATGTGGGATCGATAGCCCAAAGATAAAGATCTTAATTAAAAGACTTGTGATTGTGCAGGTATACGGAACCATCGAGGTGCCCAATATGGGGTAGTGCGGGTTTCAAGGGCTAATAGAAAACCTAGGAAGCATAAGGAAAGTTTATTGTTCAGTGAGTCAGGAAGCTCAGGGAGCTTCAAGCGCATTGAGACTAAGGAAGAAGGGGGAGAGGTCTCGTCCCACAATAGTGGACACAGAGGAATCGGGGTCTGAGTGGTGGACGGTAAGGCTCATACAGATCTATAGTAGGGGGTGAGACCTCCTACCAAGGGTGGTCGGTAAAGGCGCTCCGGACCATAAGTATAGTAGTCGGGAGACTGCTCTATGACTATATGAACCCTTTTATGATGAAAGGGCGAGAGTTAAGTGACAAAGAACATAGTTGAGAAAAAATGAAACTATAAAAAAAATGTTTTTAGGTAAGTCGTAAGAATTTCCCCTCACTAAGTTATGAAACTCATTCCCCTCCCTTAAATTCTTTTCAAGGAAACTTCATTCCAATTAGAGTTGAAGCTAGAGAATGAACCGAACCTCCAAAGTAACTACATTTAAGATTCCTTATAAATTTATTATAGAAAACATACGTATGAGTAAGCATTTACCTTTCTTGAACCATCTTGGTAGAAATACCATGGTGGCTTAGGGAAGGGTGGCGGGTTGATCATGGGGATCCAACCAAACCGGGTTGAGGTGTGACAAAAGGGTCCTCGAGCACACTATATAAAGTGCTACTCTACATTCATCCTCCTCATCCCTCGAAAGCCTTAAGAAGAAGAACAACTACTTCTTTTGATAAAACACAAACCAAAGCTCTGAATTTGGCACTTTTCTCCACCTTTGAAGGTGAATTCAGGTTCCTTGAAATCCTGAGAGAGTCCTCTACCTTCATTCCTACTTCGTTCAGCTCGAAAGTCACTAGAGAAGCGCTAAAGAGCTCGCACAGTACCTTCACTCCCTCGATAGTCTACGACCAAAGATGGTCAAACTCAATTCGAGCCACCCTCGAGCCAACCATGACCAAACCAAGCCATCGAGACCTTCCTTAGAGGAGTCCAAACCCTCCCTAAGCTGTCGTGGTAAGTCCCCTCGCCACCCTTCATCGGAATTTACTATTCATAGTGCATTTTTACCTGAAAAATAAGTTAAGAAATTCACACTACTCAGGCCACAAATTGAGGCAATTTTTTATCCAAAAAGGATCCTGAGAAAGAGAGTAACCTAGTGGAAGTAAAAGCTCCGATCGTCAGATCATCATCGGTGAGTAATCGAAGCTTGCTCTCTCTAGGATAATTTCTAGGCAAAGCTCTGTTTAAGCACATTTTTAAGCTAAATTTAGTGTTTTAAAGCTTTAAATGATTCAGGGGAAATAGGGAAGAGGATTAGAATCATATTATGAATCAATTGGAAAGAATTAATGTCGAATTGATGAAATTCAAGTTGGAGGACTAAATTGCAATTTTGAAAGTTGGGGACATAATTACAATTTTTGAGAAATTAGGGATTTTCTATAATTAGCGAGAAATATTATACCCAATTGGAATTTTTAGTAAATTAGGACCCAAATGGAAGATTTGAAAATATTAGGGACCTAATTGGAAATAAGGTATAACTTAAGGGCTAAATCGTAATTAATTGAAAGTTACTAGTTTTAAGTGTAATTACCTTATTACTTGGAAATTAATTTCCCAATCTATTTTAAGAACAAATCACCTACAATTTCATGCAAAGAAAATGCATGTCAACCTTGCAAATCCCTAGGATGACCAAGTCTCGGAATACAAGTGAGTGGGATTTCTGACATCTGGACCAAATTCACTAATTATGCACATACTTAAAGATCATGCTTTATTTTGAAAAGAGATTTCCAGAAATATAATATACTAACTATGTGAAGCTGCTTAAACATTTTGGGATTATATTTTTGAAAAAACCATGAAGTATGTTATTAGGACAACCCATGAACGGTGTATGGATACACCTTAAGGGGTATGGTCTAGTCCGACTATCGATGTAGGATATAGGTGAGGCCCATGGTTGACATTGGTAGGTTAGACCGCCACTCTCCCTATTTACTAAGGGTTGCCTCTTGTTTATAAATCGTGAAGAGTAATGCATTCTTTAAACCTGCACCGTTCTTGGAATAACATAAATTAAAACTGCATAAAATTTTAAACTGATCATACCTGTCTCACAAGCGTATTAGTTTATGATCCTTGGGGTAAGCTTTATGGGATTTCCTGAAAAGGATATAAGGGAGGGGGTGAGTACAATGACTCAGTAAATGGGTTTTTAAATTTAAATTTTTTAGGAAAAATGTTTGATTTGAAGTGTGTCAAACTCCTTATTTTCTTTTAAAAACCTTTTATTTCAAATTTCAGTTTTTATCACCATTTCAAATTTCAATTTTTATCACCATTTCTTATTAACCACAGTGTGTCATCACCCAACACACATTCTTCATCATGAAGATCAACCACACAATCGCAGGTCAGCCCATCCACTGAACCCATTTGTGGCATCAGAGCGACTTTATCGAACACCTAGATAGAAGTACGTCCACTTCTACCCTAAGAATGAATGGATGTTCACAACATTCGACCCACAATCCTGTAACAAATCTTTGTGTTCGTATGAGGATAGAGAACTCATCCTAACCCCACCCCGGTCTCATGTGCTTGAAGCTACGTTGAGCTTTGCAAGGCTTCTGGTACGACTAACAGCCCTTATATCCACCAGGTCGTCCAAGGCCCTAGGACACATCACTACCCCTCTTGGGAGTCTTGAAGGTCCCATAAACACAGTGCATGCACAATCAACATTTTTCACATTATGCCATATAATATGTGGTGCCACTAGTCCAACGGCCCCAACCCTCAACTCGACCTATAGCTGTTTGTCTTGATTAGTCCAGAGACCAGTCATGTCACACTGCCCCTAGTCGACTAAGTATGTTCGTCCTGTCTTAGTACCATGGCCAAAAATTCATTTACTTAAGTTTTCAAGGAATATAAATCATGTTTGTTTACAAGCTCCTGTTCATGCCAACCGGCTTAGGGCCCACTATTCGAGATTTTCAAAATTGGGCATAATAGCCCCCAAGTTCCAAAGTCGAGGCCTCCGGCCTAATAGAGCTATTCGTGCTCCCATCAAGAAGGTCTCTCAAATTGTTTAAGTAGTGGCACACAGTCAGGGGAGAGCACTTCCGACAAAATATATTGTCAACTATCCATCATACCAACTGAGTATGAAAACATCTCCGCTCATAACCGATGAACGGGTTTTCCATTCCCTTCAAGGAAGTTTTATCAGACCAACTGGGTATGATCTACTTACAACTATTAAATAGTTTTTCTGCGTGATTTTCACATCAAAACTCTCAAGTGTGATGTCTAAAATACCACTTAGCAGTGGGTTTTCATTTTTAAGGTGCTTAACATCCCAACCGGGTATGATATAAAAATCTCACTCACCCGATAATGTAGTGAAACTACTCTTAGCCAACTTGTTATCCTTACTCGAACTCGTCTTAGCTGGCGTTCTTGGTACTTCATATTCCTACAGCCTTCATTCATCCCAAATGAATGAGAAAATTAAACTTTTCCTTTATTTGCAATTAGGTCCCTAAAGTTATTTTTCTTTAACTTTAAGTCCCTAATGACGGTTTTTCCTTAAATTGAGTCCTGAAACTTTTAAATTTTATCTTAGTATCTTAATTTATTCAAATTCTCAATAAGGGGTTAAATTTCCCAAATGTCCAATTTGGTCCCCTAACTTTTTCAAAAATTACCATTTTGCCCCTACTTTACAAAAATGGTAAGTTTTGCCCCCAAAATTTCCAAAAATTGCCTAATTGGTCCTCCAACATCTTTATCATGCCCAATTGGTCCTCAATTTTATGAAATTGCACTTTAGTCCCTCTAATTTTCAAAATTCAAAAATTTTCCCCAATTTCAACCTTCTAACTCTGTCGAATTTGATTTCATCAAATTGACCGATCAAATGAGTTTAATTATTGAAATTAAAATTAAATTAGAGTTTATTCACCATCATATAATTGAATTACACTTTGAATCGCACGATTTGGTGTCGGAATGAGCTCAAACGGAGCTTCATCAAAAAATTGGACATAGAGAGAGAAAGCTTCGAAAGCTTACCATCGAGGGCGCAGCGGTCTGAGCTTTTGATATGGGCAGATATCTCATATCTTGAGGTTCCTTCTAGGATCAATAATTGCATCAATTGATGTCGAATTGAGTGAGAATTTCATCATCGAAGTTTTGTCAGTTCTCTCTCTAGCACCGATCGAAAATTATAGAGGGGAGCCGATTTGGCTTACCTTTCAGCTCTAATTCAGTTGTCAGAGGGTTGTGGAGGTGTTGAGAGGGCTTGGTTTGGCTTGAGAAGGCTTGAATTGGTTGATTTCAGCTCGGCCGAAGCAGGGCAACTTCAGTCCACCGAAGCTGCTTCACTATTTGATCACATCAGCACTTCTTTGGCGACTCTCGGAGCAAATGGAGACTACAGGCATGTAGCTAACTTCTGCCTAATTCTAAAGAACCCAACCTGGACTTGTTTGCTTAGAAAAGTGCCCAAGTAGAAGCTCTGGTTCGAGTTTCACCAGAAAATGGAGCAGTTGAGAGAGAATGGAGTTTTTAGGTGTGGAGAGGATGAATGAGGAAGGGCTCTTTATGGAGTTTTCAGGTGTGGAGAGGATGAATGAGGAAGGGCTCTTAATATACAAAGCTCGAGGACTTCCTTGCCATTCGATTGGCACCTTAATGGCAGTCATTCATTGCGTGAAACTTCCTGGCTGGAGACATTTCAGCTTCGCCAATGCCGTGTGATTTTCCAGTGAGTGAACACTATTGTCATCTAAAGGAAGAAGATGATGTTGTTCCGAACCGGACTGGACCGGTCCAAGCCGGGTCCAAAGCCTAAACTGGCCAATTCACCCCCAATTCAACCAAAATTTTCAAATCTAAAAATTTCTAAATTCATCTTTTATCCAATGGTGGCCACAAATCTCAAATTTGAACTTTTTAAGCCACCTAGAAAAATAAATTTAGTATCGGGTTCAATACTGGTTCAAACTAGTCCAAACCGGTTCAATTTGCTTCGGATCCGGTTCACCTAAACTGGTTTTGTTATCATCTCCAATTCATATTAAGGTCCTTTTTCTTGACTTTTGTGACTCTTTATGTCACTTGGGATCCATGAATTTCCTGGTTTGCCCTTTCTCTATCAGTTCCAATTCAGGAACTGACTTGGTTCATAAATCGATTCAATCCAGTTGGATCTGGTTCATTTGAACTAGTCTAGTTTTTCTCTTCCAATTTGTCCTAAGGTTCTTTTCCAAGACTTTATGAACCCTTTGGGTCACTCGAAATTTGTAAATTTCCCAAATTGCACGTTCTCTGATGATCAAGTTTGTGAACCGGTTTGGTTTTTCTCACTCGGTTTGACCAGTTCTTTTCCCGGTTTTCCTTAACTTAAAAGGGCAGGGTTTACAACTCTCCACTCCTTTTAGGAGTTTTGTCCCCAAAACTTAATTAGCAACCTTTGCATGAGAAACCATTTCCTTTTATGCCTACTTGGTGTTTGCTTAACATGCAAACTCTTCTCTTGTTCTTTCAATTAGCCCTTTTTACATCATTCACTTAAGGAATTTCTTTTCCTTTATATTATTTACTCCCTCCATGGATTTTATTATAACTAGACATACCTTACTTAAGGGTATATCCTTATATTCATACCTTTCTTTGCTTAGAGCAACATTTTTCCTGTTGAGGTCTTGTACTTAGGTTTGGGAGTTCCAAGATACCTAACCATTTTTCGTGTCTAGTTAACCTCTTGATTGTTGAAACCCTTAGCTCGATGTTCTTTAGAGCATTACATACTTGTTTTCATAGGTTTCCTTTTTATCACCTTTTCGTCCTATTTCAACTCTTCCTTCATTTGTTGTTCTTTATAATTTCAGTCCAAATTTTATATTTGACCTTGTCATGCTTACTAACTGACTCTTCCTTATCTTGAGTTATGTTTTCCTCGAGACTGTTGGGTTTACATGTCCCTTACAGCATGACATTTTCTAGATCTTGTCTCTATGTCCATTAGATTTCCCAAACACCTCCTTTAGGTTTATTCCCAACTTTCCAATCTCTCAGGGATTGTATAATTTCATCCCTACATGCATTGGGTAGTATTTCTCGACTACCTTTATTATTATACAATTATCCTTTGTGTCTTGACAAGTGTCATACATAATTGTGTCGGTTTTTCTTTAACCACTCATCCTTTCCCAACTTCTTCACTGGATCTTTCTAGTGCCAATTATTAAATTTCCTGATGACTTATCGATATGTTGAGATTCTTCCCTTCTTATATCTTTCTTCATTTCTGGTGGCATCCTTTACTCAAGGATTCTCCTTTTCCTTAAACTCATTATCATTTACTTGCAATCATTTCATGATTCCGTCATTTTTAGGGCGTTCTCCTTTAATGATTTTTATCCTCTAATATGTCCTTCAAAGTAGAGATTTCCCTTTAGGTGCTAGATGCTCGAATTTCTTACTACTCCTTGAAGGTTTCCTTCCTTCGCATTCTTACACCCTTTTGAATTTGGGCTTCTATCCACCTTTAATCATTTGTCAATCATCGGGTCTTATTTCGTGTATTTAACACTATACCCGCTCTATTACCCTTCTTTAGAGTGTAGTCTAAACTACTCCCTTGTCTTTCCTATGGTCTCGTTTATTCTCCTTGGGCATCTTGTTGTTACTAGTTGTCTCCTTCTTACATCCTTCTGAGGTCGGTATTGTTTCATGTTCTTTATCCTTCACTATCCTCCATTTCCTATTTATTCCTTATCCTCTCTTCAAAGAGTTCATGTTGATAGATTGGTTCCTAGCACCTTTATGTCCAGCTATACACTCATTGGGCTCTAGTAAGTGAGTGTGGACCATGACCGGTCTTGATATCATTGGTTGTTTTCTCCTTACCCTCTTCCAAATTGAAGTGCTTACTTTCCCAAGGTTTTTCTGTTGTTCTTTTCTCTATTTCCTTATGATGGCTAGCCCACCCATTTTCACTTGTCGATGTGTCATTTGATGTTATTTCCTACTCAGCCGTTCCTTGGGTTTAACTTTCCCCTTGGGTCCTCTGAATGTACTTCCCTTGGTTCTTTCACCTCAACGTGCACTTCATCTCCTCATCCTTCGTTACTTGGTCCATTATTTCTTAATTGGGACATGTATACCTTCCCAGGGTCTTCTTCCTTAGGAAAGGCTCAGGCACTTATTTCCTACAAGACATCTTTGTGCAGGACTTACTAAATCCTCCTTATGGCTTGAGTGTAATCATCATTTTATTTTCAGCCATTTATTTCTTCAAGGGTTTTCTTCATTCTTCCTTTCCACCGTTCTGGCCTTTCCACTTCCCCCTTCCTTGCTAGGTTAGTCTACAACCCTCCTTGACTCCTCTATTTTTCCAAGGTAGATTATACCTTAGTGTCTCGAGGTATTCTAGTTGTCTTTCATCATTCAGCTTGTCTTCTATGGAGGAGGTATTTCCTTATTTGCTCCTAGGTAGTTTGTAGTGCTCTTTAAGGGAATTTCCCTTTATCTATAACCTACAAATTTTGAGTTTTCTTAAGTTCTACCCTTGATCTTCTTTATGTGATCCTTCCTCGAGCTATTAAGGCATGCTACCATATTATTAGGGAACAAAGAAATTTTTAGAAACTCAGAATCTTATTTATTGAAGTAAGAATACAGTTTGGGGTTTTAACATCTCTTGAGGGAGATTGTTACAATGATGGGTTGGGGAGTATTCACTACTAAACTATGGTCTAAAGGGATTTCTTCCTAGCTAAGATTGGGTTCCTTAGTCGCAATTGTGGTTCTTGTAATGTCATTCTTTTGAACTTCTATAGGGTTAGAGGTGTCCTTATTAGAAAGTATCGCTTGGATTCCTCGCAGTGTGGGACAATTCCTTGCTATGTGTCCCACCTTCCTACACTCATAACATATCCTTCTAGGTCTTGTCCTCCGAAATGTTGGGCATCTTCTACTGTAGTATCCTCATTGCCTACATTTATAACAGGTCATCTCCTTGTGCGGACCTTTATGGTTCCTCCCAAACTTAGAGTATTGTGTGGCCTTTGTAAGGGGTTGTGGATGGATCAATGTCGTGTCGTCCTTGAGCCTGAACACCTTAGAGGCTCTCTTATAAAGTCCTCTTTGACTCGGGGTTACTCCAAGGGTCCTTCTATACTCTTGGTGCATTTCCTCCCATGGGATGGGGTTCACCCTGGTTTCCAGGGTGGCTATGGTAGCGTGGTTTTGTTTGGCTACTTTTCTTGGGGCCATCTGAAAATTTTAAGATCAATTCTATTAGTTACTATATTTTCTAGTCTTGATTATGTATTCAAGGAAACAAGCTCTGATACCATTCAAGTTGTCACAACCCAACCTGGTTTGGTCAGAACCCCGTGATCAACCTGCCACTCTCCTGATTTACTAAGGGTTGGCCCTTGTTTATAAACCATGAAAAGTAAGGCATCTTTTAAACCTCCACCTTTCCTGAAATAACATAAATCAAAACTGAATAAAATTTTAAACTAATCATACCTGTCTCATAGGTGTATTAGTTTATGGTCCTTGGGGTAGGCTTTCCAGGATTTCCTGAAAGGGATATAAGGGAGGGGGTGAGTACAACAACTCACTGAATGGATTTTCAAATTTTAATTTTTTAGGAAAAATGTTTGATTTGCAAGGCTTTTGGTATGACTAACTTCCCTTATATCCACCAGGTCATCCAGGGCCCTAGGACGCATCACTACCCTTCTTGGGTGTCTTAAAGATCCCGTAAACACAGTGCATTCACAATCAATATTTTTCATATGATGCCATATAATCTGTGGTGCCACTGAAACGGCCCCGACCCTCAACTCGACCTGCAGCTATTTGTCTTTACTAGTCCAAAGACTAGTCATGTCGCACTGCCCCTAGTCGATTGAATATGTTCGTCATGTCTTAGTACCATGGTCAAACAATTCATTTACTTAAGTTTTCATGGCATATAAATCATATTTGTTTACGAGCTCCTACTTATGCTAACTGACCTAGGGCCCATTATTCGAGATTTTCAAAATTGGGCATAATAGCCCCCAATTTCAAAACCAAGGCCTCCGGCCTAACAGATTTATTTGAGCTCCCGTCAAGAAGGTCTCCCAAATTGTTTAAGCAATGGCACACACTCAAGGGAAAGCACTTCCGACAAAATATATATTCAACTGTCCATCATACCAACATAGTATGAGGACATCTTCGCTCATAACCGATAAACGGGTTTTCTACTTCCTTTAAGGAAGTTTCATCATACCAACCGAGCATGATCTACTCACAACCGTTAAATAGATTTTTATTTGATTTTCACACCACTGCTCTCAAGTGTGATGTTTAAAATATCACTTAGCAATGATTTTTCATTTTCAAGGTCCTCATCATCCCAACTAGTATGACATAAAACTTCCACTCACCCGATAGTGCAGTGAAATTCCTCTTAGCCGCCTTATTTTCCTTACTCAAACTTGTCTTAGCTGGTGTTCTTGGCACTTCATATTCCTACACAATATAAACATTCTTGTTCATCATTCTTTAACCTAACAGCCCTCATTCATCCCAAATGAATGAGAAAATCAAAATTTTCATTTATTGGCAATAAAGTCCCTAAAGTTATTTTTCTTTAACTTTAAGACCCTAATACTAGGGTTTCCTCAAATTGAGTCCTGAAACTTTTAAATTTTATCGTAGGACCTCAATTTAATCAAATTCTCAAAAAGGGGTTAAATTTCCCAAATTTCCAATTTAGTCACCCAACTTTTTCCAAAATTACCATTTTGCCCCTACTTTACAAAAATGGAAAGTTTTGCCCCAAAATTTGCCCAATTGGTCCTCCAACATCTTTATCATGCCCAATTGATCCTCAATTTTATGAAATTGCACTTTAGTCCCTCTAATTTTTGAAATTCCCAATTTTTCCCCAATTTAAACCTTCTAAATCTGTCGAATTTGATTTTATCAAATTGACCAATCAAATGAGTTTAATTGTTGAAATTGAAGTCAAATTGGAGTTCCTACAACTTCATAAGATTCAATTTCACTTTCAATCGCACGATTGGGTGTCGGAATGAGCTCAAATGGAGCTTCACCGGAAAATTGGACTTTGAGAGAGAAAGCTTATTGTCGAGGGCGCGGCGATCCAAGCTTTCGATCTAGGCAGATAGCTCGTGTCATGACATTCCTCCTAGGATCAAGAATTGTATTAATTGATGTCAAATTGAGTGAGGATTTCATCATCGAAGTTCTGTCGATTCTCTCTCTAGCACCGGTCAGAAATTATAGAGTGGAGCCAAATTGGCTTACCTTTCAGCTATAGGAGGGTTGTGGAGGTGTTGGAAGGGCTTGGTTTGGCCTAAGAAGGGCTCGAATTGGCTGATTTCAACTCAGCCAAAATGGGGTAGGTTCGGTCCGTCGAAGCTGCTTCACTATTCGATCATGCCGATGCTTCTCCGATGACTCTCGGAGCAAATGGAGACTACTTTTATGTTTGACTTCATTATATCTTACTCATAGACCATTCCTTGCCTAAATCATATTTCTCTGAGTCAGTTGAATTTACATGCCCCTTTACTGCATGACATTCTTCGTGATGTCTTTAACTTTACATCCCTATAACACTTTTGGTTTCCACACTTCTCATCTTTTCCAAATTTCTTTATTCGGTCATTCAACCTTCAAATCCTTGAATTTCCCGATACTTACTAACATATTAAAAAATTTTATCTTTTACTTCATTCCTCATTCCCACTTGTGTCTTTCTTGCTTAAGATCTCTTCTCTTTCTAAATCCATCCTTGCTCTTATCAATGTTCCTCCCACTATTATTCATTATGAGTTTAGTTCCTTTTTTACTCGTATGGCATCTTTTGATGTCATCTTCCTACCTATACATTATATGGGTTTGACTTATCCCTTGATTTTTTACGATTTCCTTCTCTTTGTACATGATCCTTTCATTTCCAACATCTTGTTCTTGAGGAGTTTATTCTCTTTCTTATTCCGTTGGTTCCATTTCTCTTCATTGATACACCTATGTCTTCTCCAGATTTCTTTCTCTAGTGAGCTTCACATTCTCATTCTCTCGAGATTTCCTTCTAGTTCTACCATTGGAATCATTAAACTTTGTAGTGTCTTTTGTTGATATCTTCACCAGCTTATAATTACTCTTTGGATCCATGAGTACCTTCCGTATATCTTGCTTCATTCCTACTTGCTCCAGCATTTGTTTATTTTGTTGAGGTGGGCCTCTCATCCTTATTGTTTCCAAACCTTCCAAATCTTTGTGTCCTTGGTATTCCCTTTTTGTCTTGGCTAGGTTGTATTCTTTTTCTACTCCTCATCTCTTATTAGACTTCATTTACTCCTTCGAATGCCTTAGTCCACATAAGTTAAATCCTTAAATCGGATCCGTCTAGAATTTTCTATTTGGGGTTCCAAGTCTTCTCGCAGTAGATCCCGCTCAACATCCTAACACACTCACTTAGCCACTCGTACTTTTTACTAAGGACCTTATTTCAACTTCGGTTTTGCAACCTTTCATCGATTAATTTTCTTGACCTAGAGCTTTCTCCTTCCTCATTCCAAATTCCTATTTTTATCTTTCTTCTTGTATCTTCCATTTTGAGATTTCCTTTTTGTTTAATCATCTTACTATTCTTTAGAAATTCATTCCTCTAATTTTTCTCCTGACTTAAGGGTCATGTATGACTTATCCACTCCTGTTTCTCTTCCTCTTTTTATTCATACATTTGCTTTCCCCAAGTCTTTCTCTCTTACGAAGTTCCTAAGGAATTATACCTTAATTTATTATGTAGTTTTTATACCTGGGCCTTCCTATTATTATTATTTTCTTCTCATCTTTCCTTGGTGGTCTTTATTTCTTTTTCTTTTTCTTTATGATATTCATGTGGTTCCGTTTGGAATGCTCTACTCCCCCTTGTTTTTCCTTACTCCTTATTCTCTAAGCTTATTTTTAATTCCTTGGACTTTTCATGATCTCGTACAACTTGATGATTGTTTTCCTTCTCTTTTCTTTTCTTAAGATATTTATTAGATGGATTCTTCTTTATCATATTCTAAGGGTAAGTCCTGAGGGTTGAGATTTACTCATATTTTCTTCCTTAGATGATTTCCTGCTTAAATTATCATACTCTTTTGTTTTTAAATAACTCGGTAGTTTTAATAAAATTTTCACTTTCCTTCATTCAAGAAATATTTTTCTTGCCATAATTTGGCTTATTACAGGAATTCTCTACCCCCTAATCCCTTGGGGTCATAGGACTAGAGTTAACCCTAGAATGATTATGAGACTCTTGATCAGAAGGCTCAAAGGAACTGATTGGGGTCCATTTACGCTCCCTAATAGGACGAATTTCATGTATGGCCTCCAATCCGTACCGCTTTAGTTCCTCAACCTCACACTCATAAGTCAACTTCACCCATTAGGAGGGGTTGAAGCTAGGTTGAGTGGGTGGAGGTACTTGGTGGACCTTCATAAAGGTGGCATATGCATCCCAATAATTATCCCCTGCCTCTTTTTTGGTGGGATTCCCTTCCGATTGTTGTGGGACTGGAGGAGGAGGGTTTGGACTTCTAGGAGGTGTTGTTGGTTCCTCTTGTCTAGGAGGAAGGTATATGATGCATTCCGATTCTAATAAAGCTCCTACTAGTTTCCAATAGATTTCCACCATGTCTTTAGGCACCCTTTTCTCATCCTTTAGAAACCTTTGTACGGCTTCCTCCATTGGGTTGGATGTCTTTTTCAAGGTTATAGGTGGAGGACTGGATTTCACCGCGAATTTCCTTAGGACTCTCCTTCCTACACGATAGTTTAGAGTTAGGTTAATGCCAGGGTATATTATTGATAATGTTTCAAGGGAACTACACTATAATACCACTCTAGTTGTCATGCCCCGACCCGATTTGGTCGGATTCCCGTGAACAACCTGTCACTCTCTCAGTTCAAGAGGAGTTTCCTCCTTCTTTAACTCGAGAGGAGCCAGGTGTATTTTCAACCTTGTTCCCTCGAAAGACATATATCAAATAAAATGCAAGTTTAAGAGAAATTAAGCATATCTGACAGAGGGTAATGCTTGGTGTTATTCCTAGACATTTTCTTTTCCTGAAAAGGGATAGAAAAGAGGGGTGAGTTTCTACATCTCATTGAATGGGTATTTTTAAAAATGGAGTTTTCAAAAAAATGTTTTCAAATTGGAGTGTGCCAGACTCTTTAATTCCTTTAAATTTTCTCTACTTTAAAATCTCAATTTTAAAAAACACGTCCTTCATCATGAAGGTCAATCACACCATCATAGGCTAGTACATCTATTGAATCCACTTGTGACATCGGAGCGACTTTACCGGCCACCGAGATAGAAGTACGTCCACTTCTACCATGAGAATGAGTGGATGTTTCCGACATTCGACCCTCAATCCCGTAACAACTCTCCTTGTCCATATGAGGACAAAGACCTCATCCCGACCCCACCCCAGTCTCGTGCACTTGAAGCTATGTCAAGCTTCGCAAGGCCTCCTGGTATAACTAACTGCCCTTATATCTAATTCGGTTCGGTCCAGTTGGATCCAGTTCATATGAATCAGTCTGGTTTTTCTCTTCCAATTTGTCCTAAGGTTCTTTTCCAAAACTTTATGAACCCTTTGGATCACTCGAGAGTTGTAAATTTCCCAAATTGTCCATTCTCTAATGATCGAGTTTGTGAACCAATTCAGTTTTTCTCACTCGGTTTGACCAGTTCTTTTCCCGGTTTTCCTTAACTTAAAAGGAAGAGATTTACATGAGCCCAATGCCATGTTTTGAAAACTTGTACAAGTGGACACAAGGCCAATGGAAACGGGCCTAGTCCCTTAAATAAATTTGATTTAAGAGCCTGTAAAAAATTATCACAATTGGATAGTGCTTGTTGAAGCTACTATGCTAAAGCCAGATCACAGCCTATTGGGCTAGTAGTGCAAAGATAAAGGTCTTAAATTAAAATACACTTGTATCTAATTGAAATTGTACGGTAGTGTTGGTTCTAAGGGTTGTTGGACAGCAAGGTAAGCACAAGGGTAGAAACGATGTTCTAGTATGTCAAGAAGCTCTGGGACAACCGGAGAAGAAGTAATTAGAGGTCTCGTTACTCAATAGCGGACAAAAGAAGTGATGAGGTCTGGGGTTGAGTGATGGTGCTCACACAAACTTGTGGTGGAGGTTTGTGGCCTCTTACCAGGGTGGACGGTAAAATTGCTCTGGGCCACTAGTGGAATAGATCGAGGTTGTTTCCTCCGATGGTTTGTTATACGATTGTTTTATCCCTTTATGGATAAAGGGTGTTTGTTTGTTTTTGGAAACACAAACCATGGTAGGTCTATTAATTTAAATCCCTCCAACTTGTAAGGAACCTACCCAAAACTTGATGAAATAAATTAAGAATTTTATGATAAACCTTTTTATGAAAGATAAGACAAGTAATGTCTTGTTTATCATATTTTTAAAAAGGGAAAATTTTTCTTTAGTGCATATTGAATCATGAAGTCATGATGTCCTATAAATACTACTCACTAGGTTGTAGAACTCACCCCCTTCCTTAAACCTTTTTAGGAAAAATATGAAGAGGAACATGGATGAAGATTTAACTCATTGGTAAGCTTTATGCAATAATTATATTCTTGTATGTTTTATAGAAATATATTTTTTAATTTATTTTAAAATATTTTTAGGTTACTCTTGACTACTATCGATACCACAGTGGTGATTACCCTTTTAAATACCGGGATGAGTGACAGATTGTTCACAGAGTTCCAACCAAACTAGGTTGGGGTGTGACAATGAAGATTCGGTACTTATATTTTCTGGTATTGGTTATTGAATTATTTTTCATATTTTACAAAATTAATATTATGTAAAGGTTATGATAATATTTTTTATATCCCGAGTCTTAAGTTTTCTCGATCCTACAATGATGAAGGCGCTCACTATTGTAGTATTGAGAGGATATGGTGAGTTGTTTACAAGTCCGATCGAGAAATTGGTTCGAGTGTGACAATTTACCATAAACTTCAGTCTTCCCGTCATATGTTTATTATAGGCCATGTTGTGTTTATTTCTACTTCTCTATAAGAACCTCAAATATTTGTCATATCCCAATAACATGTGTTAGATGGATGTCATGACGGTTGAATATCAAACTCTTCTTAGTAATCATACATGAAATTTGGTTTCTACTCCTCTAAGATATGTCATTAATTGTAGATGGGTCTATAATATCAAAAAATATCTTAATAGATCTATTGTTCATCATAAGGCTCGTCATGTTACTTAAGGTTTTTCCCAAAAAAAGTATTAATTATGAAAAGACTTTTAGTATAATCATCAAATTCATTACTAGTTGGATTATCATGTTTATTATATTTTCATTTAATTTGCATATTAGACAACTTGATCATGTATTTATTCATGACAAGTTGACTAAAGAAATTTATATGGCCCACCTACCTCACTTTATTGATGTAGTTGATACCACTTATGTTTGTCTACTTCATTAGTCAATTTGTGATATCAAACAAGCTCCCTAAGTTAGGTTCTTTCGGTTGATAAATTTTTTACTCACTCTAGGATTTAATGTATATATTGCATACATCTTTTTTTATTTTTTTATCATACACTTTTAAATTTATTGTATTTTTACTAGTTTATGTAAGTGATATAATTATCACATTCTCATCTAAGACACAAATTAATTATATTGTGTATGTCATTCTCGAGGAATTCTCTATTAAAAACTTGGATTTTTTCATCATTTTGACCTCACTCTTATGGACTTGTTCTCACATAATCTAAGTGTATTAGTCATATTCTAACTCGAGTCAATATAAATGACTTCAAGTTCATGTCTACTCCTATGAGACTCACTCTCATTTATTTCTTCATGATGAGTTTCTGTTAATAATATCTTACTCTATTGTCAATTTGTTGGATCTATTTAGTATCTCACCCTAACTTGTCCTAATATATCTTATGCAATCAATTAACTATATTATGCACCGGCACACTCCAGCTCATTGGATTGCAATTAAAATAATTTTATGGTATAAGTTTATTATATTACAATTAAAAGAATTTTATGGTATCTTTATAATACTTACAATCATTAACTTTATTTGTGACGTAACTTTTAACCATATCTTAACTATTTTGTTAGTACGAATTAGATCAATAATCTTGATAATTGTTGTTGTATAAGTGGTTTTAGAGTCTTTCTAGATAATTATTTTTATCTTTTATATTTTCAAGGATCAATTTATTATTGTTTATTAAAACATAAAACATGTTAAAATACTATTAGCACTTCAACTATTAAATTTAATTGGATTCAATTATTTATTGTTGGAAAAGTAAATTTTAAATGTTTCAAAATGTTCGACTTTATATTATAGTGATAATTTATCTATGATTTATATTAGTTGTATTTCATATTTGTACCAAATACATACAAATTATTTATTATTTTGTTTGAAAAGAGATAACAATATATCTATTCATTTGATTCATTGAGATTGATGGTCAACTAGCTAATTTATTTAGAAAGGTGCTTCTTCACTTCACTTTGTCAAATTCAAATTTAAGATGAATGTTAGATCTACCTTTATTGTGCCGAAGAGCAATAACATAATTAAAGAGCCCACCATTGTTACCTCATAAATGCAGTGTGTGCTTCATGGACTCTTGACGGCAAAAGTCATTAATCACTTATTATTGTAACCACTCATTGAATATTGTACATTATTAGTCAATATATATTTGCAAAGATCAACCCTATAATGCAATGCAAGACATGTATTCATATCATTCTATTGTTCTCTACTAATTCTCATTTCACCACTTACATTTCTTCGCTAGCAGGTAAATGTCAAATGCAGCCAATATTTTATTGACAACAAGGCAACAAAGTGGATGGCCATTATTGGGATCTTACGTAGAGCCGGTAAACAGCCAATTCCACAAGATGCTCTGCCATGCCATATGAAAACTCGAGCATCATCGGAATTCGTGTTTGGAAGCTCCCCGTAGAAACTCCCTTGTACTACAAAAATAGGTACTTTTTTTCTTTACATTCATTCAACAGAATATGCCTAAGATAATGTCTCCTCCTTAAGGTTGGTTATTCATGCCCTTGATGATCTCGGGTATTACTATCTACATGGAGCACGCCTTCAATCCAAGTCGTGATATTGAATGCTAGCCCTTCGAGCACTCTTGAGTAACTCTCCAGAACTGCCTGCCCCACGTCCTGCACCGATAGGAAAGACAAGACGTATTTCTTCAATGAATTGCAGCTTAAATTTCCAAGACGTATTTTGCAAGTGTCCAAGCTTGTCTGAGAGAGCTAAGGGAACCTCTGCTTCAAGCAGAGCAGCAAGGTCTCGGCCCTCTCTGCTAGTGTGTGGTTCTTGTCACTCCTGCCACTCTCACCCATATGCTCTTTCATTGATGTCCATGAAGGTTTGGAGTGGTGGAGGCAGGCCTTACGCCTCCACGTGTACATGGACGACTCCACTCGATCCGCAAGCTCCAGGGCCTCGTGCTCAGATGATATACTGAGGCAGTCAAAGAGACTCTCTGGAGAAAACTTGTCTAAAGTCGACATGCATCGATAGATGGAGTCGCCTATGCTTGTTCTTCCAGACTGAAACAAGGAAAAAGTTGAATTGATGATCGAAAACTAACCAAAAAACACGTAACTTTATACCCAGAACTGATCATTTTTCTGCTAATGTTTTCTTAGTTGTACTAAAAAAACAAACCTTTGGGAGAGATGCCAAGTATGATCGAGGAATATCCATCTCATCAAGCACGCTGCTGTTGATTGCCATTGCTGCCTTGTGGATCTGATATGCACAGTCACGTTTCTGCTGCAAATGCTTCCTCCAAGTCTCCGACAAGCCCTCAGAAGGGACACAAGGGACGGGCAGCCACCACTTCTCCTCCGTGTCGTTGTCGTGAACACGTGAACGACCCTTCTGAATGACCCACATGGGTTCGAGTTCGATTTTGAGAACATGCTCCCCTGCTCTGCATACCAGAATTCTGTGTCCTGAAAGCTGTCCAAGATTTCCTGTCCCAGCAAACAAGCATAGATCTTTTTCAGTAATTCAATGATTTCCCATTTATTTGATTTCAGTAAGACAGCTTTGAGGAGGAGGAGGGTATTGGGCACTTGCCAGGAGCATTGCGTCGAGCTGTCTTAGAGCGGGGAGATTGATGCAAATATCGGTCCTCGGCCTGCTAGACATGATCTGAGACACCAAAAGTACAACATCAGATGCAGAACTGAACATAAAACTTCTGGTCTAGATTGGTCTGTAGTGCGATCAGTTATTAGTCATTACCTCGACAGTAGTCCCATCCCGTAAATTCTGCATTGTCGGGAAGAACTCGACCATGTAGTTGCATACCGACAGAAGGCAGTCCATTTCTCTCTTCCACATAGCCTTCTTCTCCGGATTCAAGGGCTCTAACCTGAGATTATGCCCAAACACAGTTGCTGCAGAACAAAAAAAAACACATGTTAGCCTAACGACAATGGGAGGCAAGAACCTGAAGTTGATATTTTCATGGCAAATTTACCATATAGATTCGTGATAGCATTCGAGATTGTAAGGGCTGTACATACTCCTTTGCCGCTACCCGACATGTCCTCCCCCAGCAGCAACTTTGCAAATCTTTCCTTCATCATCTCGAGATCTTCTAAATTTAGATGAAACCGACAATGCAGATGCCAGTATTGTTAGAGAAAATTCAATTCCATGGAATTTAGACAAGAAAACAAAGGTTCCAACTTGAGCCCACCTAAGTCTAAGGGACTAGCAAGCTTCTTCTCATGGTTGTCGTGCTGGAGACGCTCAAGTCCCAGCCTTCTGCTAAAAACGATCGGATTATGGCGGCTCGACTTATTAACGGGCAATTTGTCTGAAGGAATCAGCGCTCATTGTGGAGTAGAAGACCGGAGTCTCTACGGGCGAATGGGGGTCGATGTGGTTGGAAGAAGAAGGCGAAGCCTCATAATTCTCCATTGAAGAACTGAAGCTTGCGCTCTGGACAGCTCTGCGCATCATCACTGCAAGAACTGGACAGGAAAGAAACAAAAGAAAGAAGAAGAAGAAGAAGAAGAAATAGAGCAACGATGAGTGACTTTTTCCTTGGACTATTGTCGAAAAGCGGAAAAGGGGTTCATTCATATGTTGTTATAACCACTGAATTTGCAGCAAGAGAAAGATGGAAGCTTGAAGCTCTTTAATGGAGAAAAGCAACGGTCTAATAAAGTATAAAATTAAACGCTACAGAAGACCCTTTTCTTGCCCACAATATACCTTTCGAGTGACCGAGTAAAATTCGAAATTGAAACCGTCAAGGCCAAGAGAATTAACTGGTTTGAAGGAGTTCATCCTTCCCAAGCATATCCCCTCAAGAACACCTCCGTGGGATCACAGTTCTTGGGAGTGGGAGGAAGTTTCTGAAGGGGGCATTTATATTACAAATCATGTGGTGTAAGTGGACGAATTTTACCGATCAATTTGCAGTCCCAGTCCTTCTAGAGAGAGGCCCAGTACTAAGTTGCCAGAGATTTTGTATTATGTCTCGTTAAATCCTAAATCAATAAAATGTATTAATTATTAACCATTAATCTACTAAAAAAATGTGCCTTTTTAGATTATATTTATTTATCATTTTCAACATATTTGACTAAATTATATGGTCCAATAAAATTCATAATATAATAAATTAGATTATCGTAATCATATTTATTTTCTAGATGCCCTCTAACATCACAGTCACATTTCAATTGGCCATGGACCGCATTTATTTGATCTTCAAAGGTATGTACGGTGTTGTGTCATTAAATTTGGCTCATGAGATTAAAAAACAATTCTTTCCTGTCTAATTTTAATACTATACTTTTTTTCTAAAATGAAATTTAAATATTATTTTAATCTTTTAACGATATATTAAATAATATGTACATTTTTGTATTAGAATAAAATTGCCTTTGTTTCTTCCTTTTCTTTTAGAAACATTTTCGACAAAGATCCCATTTATGGGCACAAAGCCTACGGGGAGGCAGGCTATGAACATTTTCTGCAATGATTTGTTGGAATTTAGAGAATTATTGTTTTCTGCAATGATTCCTCATAGTTTGTGAGTGAATCTTAGGTTGCTCGGTTCACTGCTACAGTGTCAGAATGCTTACAGAAGCAGTGGCATGACAAACTTATTATAATTATAATTATTATTATTATTATATAAAATTATCATTTCTTTGTAAAAAGATATTCAATATAATTGATAACTTCAATGTGGCCCATAAAAAGTATAATTTTTTTAATAATAAATTTTATCGTGAATAAATAATTTATTTCTCGAATTTATTTTCTACTAATATTTAGGTATTTAAAATTTAATTTCCAATCATTTATTTAAAATATTATAACTTTTTCGAACAATTAAATTATTTTTCTTTAAATTTTAACGAAAAATTTGATATGCACGATAATATATTAATATCACATCATTTTCACACGCTTAAGGTAAATATCACATGTATAAAATATCAATTATTTTCTTTAAAATTTGAAGTGAAGAGTTAAAATGTCATGCAAAAAGAAAATGTTTGGACTAAATTATTATAACTTGGAAATTTGAAGTTCAAGTATTAATGTAAAGAAATTCATCTATTAATTAAAAGTTTAAGACCCATAATAAATATAATAAAAATTATTAATCCAAGAATTGAAGTTCTAATTTTTAAATTAGAAATAGACCCACGTATAATCACATTAAAAAAAAGTTTACTTTTCTCTTGAGACTTTTACTGCCATATTTTTTTTGCACCAAACCATTAAAAAGAATTTTGACATAATTAAGCAAAAAAATGGTTTTATTTGTTTTTTCCTGTCCAGATTCCATGAAAACACAAAAATGGGCTTCATTTTAGGGATAGGCTTGGAAAGGGTTCCATTCTATAGAGTAGTGGGCATCAATTAATGCAGCTCTATTCGACCAAGAAGTCTCATGCAGCAAACATGAAATTACACAAGATAAATTAATAAAAATAATTACAATGATTAATGTACCTGGAGTTTAGTGGCTTGATTGCTCATTGGGAGATGGATCCAGGTGGGATGAGTTCACTATTTCAATTTTAATGGTGAGATATTTTGTTTAAATATCACTGGTTTATTGAACTATATTATATCATTGGTAATGCTATGTAGATGTGCCTAGTGTTCAACCCACTAATTATGCAATCTGTCTTATAAAAGTTTAAACGTTATTTGTAACATTAATATGGTCTTATCATCATTTTTTATGGAGAAAAAAGAATATATATATATATATATAATAGCAGAAAATGATGGATTTGATGCCCAAGGCCATGGAGATTTGTGCTTTGTAGTACGGGAATATTTTTGTAGTAGGGGAATATTAAACGTTATGGATGTATTGTGAGCGACGAGTACTTCCTCTTACATTCCCTTTCTTCCTTACATCTCATTTGCATTCACGTATTACCAAGTTTCTTAAGTCAATTATTGGTATTGCTATAGACTTGTTGGAAGTCACATTGTGCGTATTTTGTGTATTTCTATTTTTTCATTGAAATTCTTGATTTTTATCTTGCTCATTCCACTAGTATAGTTGAGTGTTTCATACTCTATCAATTCAACTAGTTAACATTATTGCCTCCTCATTACTTATAATTACCTTATATTCGTTGTTTATTTCTAATTGTGTTGCAGAACTTGGATAATCGGTATATCGAGAAGAAATAGACCAAAATCTGTTATCGAAGAACTTAGGCATTGTCTCGAAATCAATTATATAAGATTAGAAGTACTTGATTTGAATATAATATCCAATTATGTGTGTTGTATTAGATTCGGGTCATCAAAATACCTGACATAAGTTAATTATGAAGTAAAAGAACTGCCAGACAACCCAGTATATATAAGAGTAGAATGTTCAGTAAATTGTGAAGCTCAAGTAGTTTACTTTGCACTTATACCGAGTTAGTAGGAAAAATAAGGTCAAGTAGTTTACTTTGCACTTATACCGAGTTAGTAGGAAAAATAAGGTCACGTCCCTCTTAATATATATGATGAAGTGATCAAGTTTTAAGGTTTATATTATTAATTTCTACTCAAACTTTATTAGAGGCGGTGCAACTATTGGATCTGAAATGGTTTGTACCTGTTTTGAGAACATGTAATTACTAAATTGAACATTTTATAAAATAATTTTTTTTATACTAATTCAGTTGTCACTATTCACTCTAAACATTTTTAGGTATTAAATCACTATTTCTTTCTATAACCTACCAGTTTTGTTTAATATTATACAGAGAAATCATGACAATTATTACAACTGAATCTCTTTAATTAAGAGTGGCGGGTTTGTATCAAGAGTTTGGTCAAACCGGACCGGGATGAGAGGTATACATAGAGGTCACCCTTTTAAAAAATGCTCAAACAAAACTTACATTTTAAAGTGAGCTTAAATAAGACTAATATTTGTAATATATCATGCATATAGCAGGTAAAAAAATTAAATTTATAATAGATTATTTTATTAAAATTGTTACCTAAAGTATAGGGTCTTATTTGATATATTATGTAAATATTTAAATTTTATTAAAGATTAAAAATAATTAATTTAATTAAGAAAATTGAGACTTATATAAAATTATTGCCAAAATTTATGGGCCCTATATAAATGGAATAATTCATAAGTATTTGGTCAATATAATTAAATATTAACATCATTATTTAGGCATAAAATGCACGCACTTCATAATCGTAGGTATAAATGGAAGAGCTTGTTTTTAATGGTGAATTGTATAGATGGCCATGGTGCCCGTGAATGCTTCTTCTATGTTTCCTTCCTTCATCGATCATCCACGGTGTCCCGTGAAGTTGCCGGTTGGTGGGTTTTTCACATTAATTTTGAAGGATGATATGAAAATGTAATGTTATGATCATAAAAACAAAAATTCCATTATATATATATATATATATATATATATCATCTAAGGGGTACAATGGGCCGCAACACAATAGGCCAGATAACCTTAATCATATTCAATTGACCAATTTACTGGGCCGATGGATCAGTACCTTTCAATTGTCCAATCAAATACAAGGCTTATTACTATTATTGAGAATGTATCCCACAATATTTTATATAAAATGGTATGAAAGTGATTTTTTTTTACAGTGTATGAAAGTGATTACTAATCGAAAATTTAGTGTTATTTTCGAATATATAGAAAAAAATAATAAATTTGAATTCGTTAGGAAAATAATTGTTAACAGCATATTTAAAATTAAATATATTACTAATGGTAAGTCAATGGAAATATTAAAATAATTGATTAAATAGTTACGAAAATAATTTAACATTTACAAAAAAATTTCACAAATTAAATTGGGTAACACTTAATCAACCTAACATTATTCTCACCTATAGTTTAATTCATCCATAAAATTAAACTTAAAAACCTTTAATCAAACCCCTTTTCTTTGATTAGTTAATTTTTTTTAGACCAAAAGATGTTTGAGCATTTTAAATGGTTTGTTTTTTAAGTTCAAGTGATGTAATAATTATAATAAGTAGATGAAACATTTAAGTCCATGTGTATTGAGTGATTTATAATAATTTGTAGTGTTGGTGAAGTAACGGATTTGAATATAATGAAAATGTAAATTATTTAAAGTGTAAATATATTATTATATTATTAATTATTTATTTTAAATAATTATATATTTTTTAAAATATACCAATATCTAATTTTGATAGTATTATATACCTTTATACCACTGGATTTTTCCAGAATATATTTATATTTATATTACATATATTTTAATAATAATAAAAATAATATTAATTAATAATAATATAATTTAAAATATAAAAAATATTAATAATAATAATATAATATATATTTAAATAAATATATATTACAAAACTATTAAATATTATATTTAATATAATATTTTTAATTATATTTTCTTAGGATTAAAATAAGAGAAACACAATTTTAACTATAATTTTTTTCAAAAATTATCCAAATAATAATCAAATAAATGAAATTAACCATTACAATTTGCATTAATAATAACTTTAAGGCTAAAAATTAATATATAAAAATATAGTACACATAATATACATATATTAATAAATAAATATAATATATTAAAATTTCAACATATTTAAAAATAATAATTAAATATAAAATATAAAACTCAATGCATATAAACATTAAAAAAATTATTATAAATACATAAAATAACTAATATAAATAAATAAATATAAACTGATTAACAAATTTAGAATATATTATATAAAAATTCTTAAATATAAATATTTGTAAATAAAATTAAAAATTAAAAATATATTTCAAAAATAGTTAATTAAATTTAGTAAATAGGAATAAGAAAATAAGGTAAGTTTTAGTATTATATATAGAAGAATAATAAGTATATTAATATTTTTAATATTATTTTAATTAAAATTTTATATTTATTTCAAATACCCTAAAATTAGAGGTATTACTAAAATGTAACAAATGAATCATTCCAAAACCCTCAAAAAATTACCAGATGAAAGATTTTTTTACCATTACAAATTATTTCAAACTGGTCAATTCAAATATAAAGTAATAAATAATTTGCATATTTAAAAAAAATTGTTATCACTAGTAGTCTTTTTTCGACGATGGATGGTGCTATAAATGGTTATTTTCCATATCGTAGTTGGGGATTTTTATAATTAAATTACAAGGCTTATAATCTATTTTAGTATAATATTTAATATACATATAAAAATTCTAGTATAATATTTTTCTATATTTTAAATATCCATCATGTTGGTCTATTTTATTAAAATAGAGTTAAAACTTATATCTTTAAAAAATCATATTTATTATTTTATCAATTATAATAATATTTTTTTCATCTAAGAGTATGAAACTAGTATTCAATAATTAAACTATATTACATTCAAATCTATCTTATTTATTTTGAAATGGATATGGGGGTTTTTTAACCATTTGTATACAATATTTTTTATGCAATTCATATAATTTTAAGAAAAATTATGATATTTTACCCTTGATATAAGAAATAAATGTTTTTTCATGTTATGATGCAATAAAAAAAAGTAAATTTTGGCTTAATAATAATAATTAGACCTTATTCAAAATTAAGTTGTTTGAGTACTTTCAACCTTACTTCACTTAAAATTTATATATATATGATACTTATTTATTTTTAATTAATATTATATTAATTCTCTCAATATTCCTAATTACGTGTAATTTTTATACATTTGTTATGTTAATTGTTATTAACTATTTACAATACATGTATTATTATTTTTATATTGTGGTAATAATAACATAAAATTGGATTGGGTAACCTACTATATTTAATATTATATTAAATAATATTATTTATAAATATTTTAAATAATATTTATTTAAAATTAATAAGTTGTAATTAATAGTATTATATTAAAGGTTAGATTTTAATTCTGGAACACATAAATAATATATATATATATATCCTTTTAATAACAAATAATTTGTTCTTTTTATATAATTATCATTATATTTTATAGATTTATTTTTCTGAGACAAGACAATCCATTCCACATGGAAATAATGATCCATGTCCCATAACTTATAGGCATAGGCACCCCCCAAATATTCTAAAGGCTAATCCAACCAAATTGTCCCAGGGGATCTTACTTTCATAGTCTCTGTTTTTTTCCTACTTGGGATAAATGTAGCCTCACGCATGCTTGGCCAATTTCTTATTAAAGAGCATACCATAAACCAAGAAGGGGTCGCCTCCCATTGGTCAGTAAGGAACCATTACTGTAGATGTCACCTTGAACTTAGCAACAAGCATGACTAAGGTTCCAACCCAAACCCTTGAGTATGCCATCAAGGCAACCATTCCCTGTCTTTCTGTTTTATTTTTTTGTTCTTTATTTCTCAATCAAGTTCCTTTGTTCTTGCCTAATCAGAAAGTAGGCTTGAGGATGAGACTGTAGAAGGGGAGGAGACAGTCAAAGCCTTTCATCATAAGAATCCTCCAAAGCTCAAGAATCTATGTCCAGTTTTAAAAAAATGCCAATCCATGTCCTCTTCCTCTGGCCACAGTTTTCCAATATGGAATCAAAGATCTTCAGATCTCTGTGTACCTTCCATTTGGCTCTCTGCATCTAGTTCCCGTGAACAGTCAAGGTGAGGTTCCTGGATCAACAAACACATATAGATCCATTCAGGGCCTTGCCTCCACCATTGATGACCACAGCTACACCCAGACATTAATGCTGGTGTTGGGTGCTCCATTATATAAAAAAAAAAGGGAACTTGGTCAAACGACTCGAGCCCATGTGGGGTGGCCTTGAGTAGGTCACCCTTCAATATGTGCTGCAGCGCTGAGCATATTTTATTGGGTGATAAGGGACTCGTTATGGCTTCCATTTCCCTCCAACCATCATCACGCTTGCTTATAGAAACGCCACCTCCAACAGCGAAGAAACTGAAAAAAAAAAAGATTAATGGAGTCGCCCACGGTAATCCGCATGGACTACACTTCACCAGCACGCAGTCACCATCCTCTGCATTAAGATCTAGCAAGTTCTTTATATCACTTAACTTATAGTGGTCTCATCACGAGTAAGTCAGTTCAGTTCAATTCTTGTCTTAGAATTTGTGTGTTTCGTTGGTGAACTTTTCCTGCATGATCTCCTTCTATGTCACAGAGAAGATGATCGATGACACGGTCATCGACCTTCCTGTCCTTGACATCTCTTTGCCGCTGGAAGAAAGCCAGTCTGATCTCCTCTCGCCCATAGCCGAAGCCTGCAGGAGGTGGGGCTTCTTCCTGATAGCCAACCATGGGGTCTCTGAAGAGCTCTACACGAAGCTCAAGAGCCTCTGCAAGCAGCTCTTCAGCCTCCCACCTGATACCAAGCTCAAGCTCGGTCCCCTCTCCCCAATCAAGTCATATACTCCTCATTTTATAGCCTCACCGTTCTTCGAGAGCCTTCGAGTCTCGGGTCCCGACTTCTTCTCCTCCGCTCAGGGTTCCAGCGATGTCCTCTTCGACCAGAAAAGGCACGAGTTCTGGTAATGCCAATGGCCCCTTTAGTTCCTTCAGTTGGTGTCATTAGCTAAGTGTCAGTATTTATTTTTCTCTCTTTATATCGACAGTGATGTGCTTGAAAAATATGGTACGAAGATGACAGAACTTTCTAAGAAGATCATAGAAATAATGCTGAAGATACTGGGGGAAGGCTTTGATGACAAATACTACAGGTCTGATTTCGATAACTGTCATGGATACTTGAGAATCAACAACTACTCGCCACCTGAGACCGTCGAGAGCCAGCAAGTCGAGGGGCTCGGGCAGCACACCGACATGAGCTGCATCACAATCGTCTTCCAGGACGAGATCGGGGGGCTGCAGGTGAGATCGGAGTGCGGAAAATGGTTCGATGTCAGCCCTAGAGATGGGATCCTGGTGGTGAATATTGGGGACATGCTGCAGGCTTGGAGCAATGACAGGTTCCGGTCATCGGAGCATAGGGTCGTGTTAAGGGCGCCCGAGACTAGGCTGTCTTTAGCGTTCTTTTGGTGCTTTGAGGATGAGAAAGTGGTCATCTCACCCAATGAGATTGCTGGAGAGGGTCGCGTGAAGCTCTACGAGCCCTTTAAGGCGGCGGATTATGTGAAGTTCCGGGAAAGTTGCGTTCCCAGTAAGTTTGAGAAGGTCGGGTTCACCGTGAAAGACTTTGCCGGAATAAACCCATCAGACACCATGGAATAAAGGCTTGTAGTCTCATTTCAAGACTTCTATGTATCATCTTCTGGTTGGAGTTCCTTCCGGATTAATTATCTGTATCTACTTTGACCCCCAAGTGGGTAGGAGCTTAGGACTGATTCCTCACTGCTTCTTCAACCAAGTTCAGAACCTATTTTCTTTACAGGAACTTGTTCATCTGAATCATTTGACAAAGGCTCATCTATTATCAAACAAGATACTGCCATGAGGTTCGAACACAGCTTGTCTGCTTAAAGTCATCAATAAGAAATATACCACTGAATACTATACTAGATTTAACAGCAAACATGAATTTAACATCAAAGAAAATGTTCTAGTTTATTTGGGTACTCTTCATTACAAGTGAAATGAAACTCAGGCTACTGAACAAGAGAGAAGGGACAATTGGCATGGATCCTCAGCAGCTGCCCATTATTTTCTGAAGAGCTTGTTTTATCATCCCGGCGGGAGATATTGCTGCTCCCCGAAACTGAAACCACAACCAAATCAAAAAGGTTGAAACCAGAGCATTCCTTTTGGGGATTACCTGATACAATTGTTAGTTGAATTTATATGCAACGGTGATTCTGAATTTGACAGCACTTTTCTTTGTTTATAATAAAAAAATTTCCCTCTCATATGAAAGTTTTATTGATGTGCAAAAACTCCACTGTGTGAAACTTAGGCTATAGCAAAGTTGAAGGAATGATGTACCATAGACTTGAGAGTCAATGTAAGAACCCCATTTGATGATGATGATTGAATGGAGTGAGCATCCAAGTGGAGATTATTAATGGCTTCCATGATGTCAAGCAGCAAATACTCTCTGTAAGGACATCTCATCTCAATGAGAACTTCCTTGTCCTTAATGTGGACTTTCAGTTGTGGTTGACCGCCGCTCTGAGGAGCAGGATTGAATTCCTCATTTTCTGTCTCATCAATGTCGCAAGCTTTCCTCTTGTTAATTATGGACTGCCTTCTTCCCTCATTCAGCTTCCTATTCTCATAGTTATCAGAAGATTGTTCTCCCAGCTCAGAGGACTTCCTCCTCACAGGTTTTGAAAAGTCAGTTGAATCCATGCATGATTCCAGCTCCTCCACTCTTGCCTCGAGCTCCTTTAAATACAATATCGTGTCATTAAGGATTGATGCTTTATCTATCTGCAACAATCACAACCCAATTTGTCAACACAGAGAAATATAAACATACCACCGATTGATACTGTGAAATCTTCAAAAATACACATTATATGTGCAATTCATGAGAGTTAATGGCTGTGTAAGGATAATGAGCCAATTTCCAAGGCATTAGAAAACGCAGCTTTACTTATTACTAGAGACTTTAGCTTTTAACAAAATGTGTCCCTCACGCTCACTCGGCCAAAGCAGAAACTTCTTTCGAAGAAATGAGATTACCTCGTCGATTGCAGGAACCATAGACTTGAGAAGGAGAAACTTGTCATTCTCTTTTTTCTTAGCCAACAGAACACAGCCTTCTGCATGCTGCTCCTTTGGCTTCTGTAAATGAGAGTTCTCATACATCAAAGGAACTTTAAATAACATATTTTTCAGTAATTTCTGGTGTTCTGGTTGGACCCTAATTCCGTCGGATATCTTCCAGCATATAAAACTAGATTTGCATCCACAGCACCTTCCAATCTTTTGCATGTCATTGGATGGATGAGAGTTTCTTATGATGATAGAAACTGTTCTCTTGTAGTGTGTAACATCATCTTCAGGTCCAAGATCAAGGGAGCTAAGTTTTGAGTGGTTGCACTCTTGTAGTTCTTTCAGCTGGAGACTCTGGGAAGTATTCGGATTTCTGCTCACTGGGTGCACGACTGCTTCTGATATGCAATCACTTGAGTTCATTGAGCATTGAAATCCATTGCTGAAGTCATCTTCAAAGAAATGCCAACTCTGAACTTGAGACGCCCCACCACCATTGACAGCTTCCACCATGAAGGAGTTCTCTGTTTCCTGATTATGTTCACAGCCATTAGAACACTCATCAGGAGAGTCTTCAGTAAATTCCATTTGGAGATTTCCAGGTAGTTCGGTATGTCTTTCTTGATGGAAGTTGATTCTTTCTGTTGATGAGAGTAGATTTTCAAATACCAAGTCGTCCAAAATCTCATCATCAACCTTCACTGTCACTGCATCCAATTCATAATCTCCATTCTGTGGAGCAAAGGAAGATTTCGAAGAACATAAGGGCTTGGATAGATTGAGGAGAGCTACTTTAATGTGCTGTAGGAGTCTTGGATCCTCTTCCACCTAACAGCAGTCAAAGAAATTTACAGAAGTCAGATACCTCATAATTGAAAACCCACATATTTGGCAATGACATTACTTACCATTTCAGTAACCCCAAGCTCAATCACGCCTCCAAGATATGGGAAACAAACCACAGTCTGCAAAAAGAAGGCACAAAGAATGGAGCTATTTAAAAAGTAGTATAATTATGGCGCATATTTTCTGTAATCTCTTCCTTCAGGAAAGTATACCATTGATAGCAGTAAGAAAGAAATAAAAAAAAAAAAAGGGATCATTTTGCTAGGTACTTGAATTGCATTCCAACATGAAAATGAGGAAGCTGATTGTGCTCATGAGCATTTAACAGAAGAAAGAACTAAGAGAGGAAAACACCTGAATAGATGCACTCTGAGGATATTATCAAAATCCAGTTGAGAGAGCGACCACACCGCAGAGAAAACAAATAGCAAGTTAGTCCATTTGATTCAAAGATAGTCTCTTAAAGCACTCGATATCTCAAAAAAAGCATGACACTAGTTCTCATCCTTATGGACATGGACCTTTGCAAGCAGCGAACGAGGAAAGACTTTGCTGTCTGCATATTGGGCATTGCACAACCATATTGTCCGGTCATTAGCTAGTGCCCTTCCCGGCAAGCTACAGAGGCAATTTTATCATTAAACGGACAATGAAGTCAAGGAGAAAAAAAAGAAGGTTTATAGTTCTGTTTAGTTACTGATGTTTATCAAACAAAATTTAACACGAGATCAGGTCATACCCTTCACTGGGATTGAACACGAAGGACATGCAAACTAAGTAATACCACTCCTCGTCAGTGAGGTCCTCAGGAGACAAAGAGGCAGAAGGCCTCTTGGATTGTTGTTGTTCGCTTTCTCCTTCCTGTAAGGCCTCGTAAAGCTGCCTTAGTTGCTCACTCCTCTGCAGCAATATCTTGTCGGGGGTAAGTTCCCCTGCTTGGACTGTCTTCCTCGTCTTAATGTCTCCATTATAATATCCATCTCCCCATTCAAGAATGCTTTGCAAAAAATAACGAACAAATAAAAGGTTGGTTAATGAACAAAAGTTGAACTTGGGATGGGATTATGTCCCAAAGAAGAACAAGCATAATAAGCAGGGAACTGTTGTTAATGTTTTCAAATGCTATTGAAATTTCAACAAAGGAACAGTTAAGAAATATCATGGAAGGTCTCCAAAATACGCACAAATGGTCTTGTTCTTGTGAAGACAATTTGTATATTAGTTCAAGTTTAATATTTTCAGGGGATGCTTCCAATCTATTAAACGCCAAATCTTCCCTATCACCTCAAAGATAGATTCACCTTTTTCTGTTTTTTTCCTTGTGAGACTCAAAAAGGGTAAACTATGGCCCATCTTCTCCCCAAAAGTCTGGGTTCAAGTGCATAGTTAAGGCTATGTTGCCTCATTTTCTTTCAAAATTGACTGAAAGCTCAGTAGAAGTAATATCGAATTAAGAATCATATCTTCACGATGACGACGGAGGTCATGGAAAATGAAAATTTTCCCCTAAACAAGCCAAGCCAGAAGATAACAGCAGTCCAAATGATTCAAATGTATAGATCACTTTCTTCGTCAGTCACCGAGCACAAGCACTCTTGAAGCAGCAGCCTCATCATTCAATGTACTCCAAAGTCAGCCAACCACTTTGAGGAAATTAAACCCCCAAATTTCCATTTTAATCAAGGATACTATTTTTAGATAAGTCAGATAAAAGATGACAATGACCAAATAGAAATTGAAGCAAGAAACACTGAAGTTATACCCTTGCTGGGTGGGTGATGGCGACCAGAAAATTGCATAGCTCCACTGGATGCTCCTCACAGCAACAGCAAGCTGCTTTCTCATACTGCGGGGCACCCCCTCACGAGGTCCAACTCCATTTGCTTTTTTCTCCTCCATTGTAGTAATGAATAACAAGAAAATGACCCTTATGCTGAAGTTTCAGAAACCCATTTCCCCAAACTTGCAAGAAGCGTCATTGGCGCTGGTAAGAAATCTGAAATCAATGGGGGAGGAAGACGAATAAAAGGCGGCTCCTTCAGTTTGTTGTCCGATCGAGAAAGATTAGACCAAGTGGGTGTCTTTGCTCATTTTCTTAGGCAGCTAAAGGTAGGGAAAGTGAGAGCAGTACATACCATAATATATTGCTCTGCTGCAGTTTGTGTTGGATTCTTGCGAGTAAATAAAAATAAATGCGTGTGTGAATAATGGTAAGTTAGAGTTTAATTAACAGGACAAGTACATGAGGATACAGGACAGGACAAGGTCCTCTCTTTTTCACTTTCAGAGAGAAAAAAAAGGGTAAGAAGGACTCTTTCTTTTACAATTCTTTGATGGTCTCCATTTTATCCCTTACAGAGCTCCCTTTCCATCTCCACCATGAAAAATCCTTCAATCTGCAACAACTAACCCAATCCCCAAGAAAAAATAAGGGTAAGGGAAAACGATTCCTTCTGCCTTTTTTTTTTCACCAAGTTCAGAATTTTAAGATTGAAAATACTACTGCCATGACTCTGCCCAAGATGACGAGTGGATCAAAATCAAAGAAGAAGATTCAACTTTTGTACAGTGGTGATATACATACACCACCTCCCCACAGGGCCACATGCATAGGCTCCCCAGAGTCACATAAGCTCCTTCACCAGAAATGCTGTAGGGGACAAGCATTCATGAGAAATAAAGAGGAAGAAGATAAAATGATATGACCCACATGCTAATTGCTACCCCTACCATCCCTTTGTTCAGGCATGCATTTCTTAATGACGATAGTTTATTTTGCCTTTGTCACGTAATAATTATAACTATGTATACATAATAATGAATAATTTAGCTTCAACCCATAAAGTAAGACGCATGTTCCAGTTTTGTACATTACTAAGAATGAATAGTAAAATAAATTAGGAGTTATATGCTAAGTTGGGTAGAAATGAATAAAATTAATATATTATAAATGTGATCTGAAAATATATATTTTATTATTAATAATTTAAAATTTGGTACATAAAAAGAAATATTTTGTGCAAATGAATGAATTTTATTAAAATTTTAGTATAAATATTTTTAAAAGGTTATCGGTTATTTATTTATTTTTCATTATGGTTGAAAAATGATATAAAATTAAGATATTGTACTTTATTAAAGTGAATTAAAAAGAAAAAAAGAGTGACCTTTAGGTTTTATCGAGAAAGGGATAAGAGGCTGCAGAGAAGAGATGCTAAAGGTTAAGTTATTGGCAAAAGTCTGAATCCCACACCGTACATTTATGGGAAAAATAAATCATATAAAGGTTGGACCGACAAAAATACTAATTTTTAATTATTTTATTGTTTCTAATATTTTTTATTTAATAATTCAAAATTTTCATTTTTTATTTATTGTGCAAAAAAAATCACCACAGTTGAATATAATAAAATAAATCAATATTAATTTTCATTTATGTTAAATAATCCACTCATTCTACATATAATTAGGCAAGGTGTCAAGAAAGAAAAATGAAAGATGTGTAGAAATTGAGACATCATATTTAATGCTAGGAATATCATATGATATACACACATGGGTTTAAACTTTATATTAATTTAATATTTTAAATAAATAAAAGTTAAAAATATAGGGAAAAATGCAATAGAAGAGAGAAAGTTAGGGCCCCATTGCAAGACTGTCAAAATTAAGTCATTTTCTTTCTGTTGGAGGGCAGTATGCAGTGCAGTGTACTGTGGGTCAATCAACATTGTGTATGCATGTTCCATGATACAAGTGTAGTAGGTAGGGTGGCATAGAAGTTAGCGTAAGTTAGCATAAGAATAATACAAACAAGCAGGAAATTGATTATTAATTTTAACTGCCAGCACTTTGTTTTTTCCTAGAACCCTCAATTGATATTAATAAGCAGTAAATTGGCACTGGGGGTTCAGTGATTAAGGTATTAGGCAAGTACAATGTGTTTGTTTATGTGTCACATAAAAATGTTACACATTTATGTGTAAATGTGTATGGAGATACCATAAAATATAATGGTTTGGATGTATGTTAAGGTATTGGTCCTAAGCTTGGCAATAGGGTTGCATTATTGAGGGGCCAAGAATGGGGATTGTCGGACCAGAAGATTGGATTGTCTCTAACAATGGGGCGGCAAGCTGATGAACAAATCCCTTTACTCCTTGTTTGGAACTGAAATTAGTCTTCTCCTTTTGCCTTGTATTTGCACTTTAATGAGTTGAAGTGATAGAATAATAATAATAATGCACATTCTGTGATACAATTCAAATGTCCAATCATATTTCAATTGTTAGCCTACATGCTTTATAAGACTCGTCCACAGTACCATGGTTGTTGGATTTATAGGATTCCATAGACTGAATATTATTTATTATTCCAACTGAATCATGATGTCATCAATTCATTACTAGTATAATTAATGATAATTTTATCGCCAACTTTAGTCAAATTGGTATATTTATAAAATATAGTTAATACCTTTATTACCTCCATTCAATCAAAGCATTGATCAAAATCATGCAAGATAGATGAGTAGGAGAGTAATTTCTACATTTTACTCATTATTTACACTGATTAAAAGATGTGAAACAATACTATAAACATTAAATTTAGGGCTTTTTTTAGAGATTTACAACCAAGAAAAACCCTAAAAAAATGGGTTAATTCAAGAGTTTTATATGAATATCCTCTCTCCCATTTGAACCAACTATTGAATATACACGTACCAACGCGGATCTTCATCTTGCCCTTGTTAGTAGAATACGCCCACATTGGCGGACAAAGTCACCTAGCACTCAAACTTTATTTGAATGGAGTGGTTTTGAGAAATTTAGAGAGTTATTAATTTGTAGTGTTGAATCAATTTATTATTTGGTAAAAAAAATAGAATAGTTTGAAATGGTGCAGAATTACCTCCAAATCACTCCATTAACATTATAAGACTTGTGGATAATTAGAGTAATTGTGTAATTTATTGTTTAAATTATTTTAATACCCTCATTTCTTATTTATTTTTATTTTTATATGTATTAAATAAATTTATATATTAATAATATTTTATATAAAATTATATGATATAAATATATAATACAAATATTATACATAAAAAATTATTTTACAAAATATATTTAATATAATTTAATTATATAAATAACTAATATATTATTTAATTTAATTAAAAAATAAATTTGTATTTCTATTTTTTTATTTATAATTTTATAACTCACTATCATCTAAAATAATATTAAAAAATTTTAACAGCTCTAAATCTATTATTTCAGTTCTCATTCAAACATATCTAAACAATTCACCTCCAAATCCGTTAATCTTTCCATACAAACATAGCATAAAGGTCTAATTGACTCTTATACCAAAGTGAACATGCCAAAAGCCAAAATGATGGCTGGCTAGAGTAGCCAAAGGGGGACCAACTCATCAATATATTCAAAGACTAAACAAGTGTTAGCCTTGCAGAGATGATTAAACAATGCAATATACAATGGATAAACCCTAAATATCCTGCAATATTTTTTCCTAGATTTTTTTAATGAGATTCTTGTTAATTTTTTTTTCCCATCAGATCTTGGCTTTTCCCAAGGACACATTTGCAATTATAGTAACAAGGGTCGTTCTAGGCTATCTAGCATCACATGTCCCGCAGCATTTATGTATGTAGCCTTTATACTAATAATGTTTAGATTGAGAAGTGAGTGTTGATTTATGTACGAAAACTTTGAGGACCCAAATGTATTATAGGACAAAATCATTATTGTTAGTGTTTTGGTACATAGACTACTCATGCAAGTGAAAAAAAAAGATACATATGATCTGGTCTGAAATAAATGTACACATAATAAATTAGTGAAAATATTGAAATAATTTATTTTAAATTAACTAAAATAAAGAAATAATATATATATATATATATATTATTGAATAATATATACATACCTATAATATATTAAAATATAAAAAATTCGTTATTCATCTCTTCATATGAATGGACCCATGTGAGAAAATACATAGAATATCCTCCTCTTGTTTATACTACCAAGTGTCCTAATTGAATGGAGATTGAAATAACGATATGCCATATGGGATACCATCTGGGCGTGCATCAAACCTGACACAAAATAATCCAAGCATCTGTCTTAAGAACCCTAGCTGTATGTCAGATATGGTAGGGAACACTTCAGGCCATTAAATTCAATGAGACAATTGTACTTGTACAGCCTCTTAGCCATACTGTCATGCGCGTGGTCCAGGTCTGGATGGATGGTAGCAGATAGAAGAAGTCACCATTGAACTTGTCCCCACCAAAGGCTATCTAAGCAACCCTGTATGCATTATTATGCATAATTTCACAAGGGTCTAGAAAGACGTGATCCTGAATCACTATGCATTAGGTTGCCACTGCCCTGCCCTCAAGCGTTGGTGGTCCTGTTCTAATTAGTGTTTGGTTGGATATATTAGGGTTTTTGTCTGGGTCAGACAGACCAGACCAGAAGCTGCTGAGGGGAAAGTTGGAGAGTGAAAACGAAAGATGAGCCGAAACTGATCACATGCATAGCAGAATAATATAATTCTCCATGAATACTGCAAGGTTATTTATGAATGGATTTCCTCTGGAGTGGAGTGGACGAGGGTGCACATGAGAATAATGAGTGTATGGTGCGAGTGCACAGGACTGGCTGGTCTCCGTCTTCTTCCATTGGCCCACACATTAATGGGAGATTTTGTTGTCTAAAAAACAGTCTTCCATGTACAATAGCAGTCTTCTCCTTGGTGAGAACAAAAAAAGGAGGTTCATTTGCAAATATAAAAAGTTGAGGGGCTTCATTATGACGACTAAAATATGGTTCATGATACTATATTATGAAAAAATGTTGTAATAATTTAAAAAAAATAATTATTTTCTCAAACGATAAAAAAACAATCGAAGGATAAAATTAATAATTAAATAATTTAATGTATGCATTAAATGTTATTTCCGAAATTAGTGAAAAGGGTGTTTTGTTGTTTCAAGGTGTTCTTGCTTTTCAACGGAATATCCACTGGTTTTGTTTTTTGGTTTAACATTCAAGGGAGTAAAGACAACCTACATGAAGGCCAATCTCATCGATCACGTTCTAAATGTGGTATTATACATATATACATGTTTATATATATTGTCGTGAATCGAGTCTAAACTCTAAAATAATTATGTTTACAGTGAATAAGTACCATATTCGAGTAGTTTAACTTTCACTACTCAATAAACAGAAAAAAAAAAACAATAGCTTTCACTCTTATCAAGAAAATTGATTAGTCTACTTAATTAATACCGTACCAAAACTTTAAATTTATAATATTATTAAAATATATTAATTTGATATGTAATAAGATATTATTAACGTTAATAAATTTGCTGGTGTAGTTTTAAAATAAACAAAAAAAATAAAATAAAAAGAATACTAGGCTGCCAGGAGCGTATCTGGTGTCCCTTTGACCATCCTCGATGATGCTCACTGGAGTAGCCCATGTGTATGGTTGGACTGAGTAAAGCTGAGTATACCTAATAATATCATGGGTGGATTATTAATAAATTAATATTTATTTAAAATAATAATTTATAAACTTTTGTAATGTTTCCAATATAATATAATATGCTTATCTTACTTATTTATTTTATCGAATATATAATTTTTAATTATTAACCCTTGCTATAGTGGGTAAGATAAGCATATCACTTATAATATTAGATATAATATTTTTCTTTTATACTATAAGTCAAATTTTTAGTCACCTAAGAATACTATAATGATGTGTACACCCTATTATATTAAAAATATTTTAATTTGATAAATGATTAAACTTATATTACTATAGCATGGAATACTTCCAAAATTATATATATATATATATATAATATTTTTTTACCTTATAAAGAGTGTTGACGTTTAATTTTCTCCTATTTTTTGAAATTTATTTAATATAATTTTTATAATATATCAATAAATTTACTAATATTAGTATTAAAAATATTATTACATATTTAATGGTTTGTATAAGCTATTTTAAAAATATTTTATATTAAATTATTACGTTAGGAGTTTAATTTTTTTGTATAAATACATTAGTATTACGTAAATTGGACTCTCTGAATAATCAGGCTCTAAATTGTAGATTTGATTGAGCAAAAAAAATTTTTGTAGATTTGCTTTTTTTCTGAAAAAGAAACATGAGTCCCACTGATTTATTTGTTTTTAATTCAGACCCCAAACTTTCCCAGGTGGATTTTTTTGCTAAGTCACGTTTTCCCCATTTGTGCAAGGTAATGGGCCCAAGAGGAAACATGGGCTACTTGGAACATTAACCCCAATTTCTTCGCTATGACCCCATCCGACCTTAACTTCCCCTTAATTTATTTTTGCTAAAATCTTAAATAAAATATAAAAGTTTACATGATACAGAAAGCTATTTTATTTTACTTAATTTATATTAATAAAAAATATCAAACTTATTTTCGTTGACAAAAATCATATTCCACTTGTATATTGGTTGATAACTAGTTAAAAATTTTATATTTCAAAGTGTAACCACATTAAACTTGAATATAAAAAAATAATCGCATATTTACTAAAATAGATTATGCATATATAAGATTTGGAAGTTTTAAATAATTATAAGTTATGATTTTTAATTGAATATGATCCTTAACCAATTAAATTATCACCCAAAAAATTGTACCTTATTTGAGATTTTAATTTAAATTTTTTAGGCAAAAACTTCTTGGTTATTGATTGGGTTGATTTTACAAGACTGTCAAGAGTCGTGACAAAAAATGGTTGATGTCTTACAAGTAGGCATGGATTCAAAGGCAATGAGAAGTTCAATGGAATGATTGCCATTATATATGAATTTTGTTGACAAAAGATCCCAATATCCATGGAGAAGGGCTGAAAGAGATGAAGCAAGCATTGAATCAGCTAGGAATTAGTATGTCAGACTTTTTAACTGCAAATTGTGCTTGTCATACTCATGTGGCAACCAATAGGCAATGAAAAGAAACACTCAGATGAAATGCAAGGTAATGGCATTGAACCAAACTTGGAATGATTTCTCACTAGATACTCGTTTATGGGGCAGGCAGATATAGTCCCAAAAGGCTGACTGATCCTAAACATTCACACCTAGCATGCTGAACTTTTCACACATTAAGAAAGGGCAAAAAACCCAACTCAGCTAGTTCTATCCTTCCTAAATGCAGGATGAATAATGCTTGGATGTGAGTCTAAATTGTCAATAGCAGAAACGCACCCTTTCAACCGCTTCAAAAGGCCGTGCAGGGCAGCAATGTTTTTCATAGTCTTCTCTTTGAGCAGCTCTATCTTCTTGGCGGTGTCTATGTAACTTTCAGACACTGGTGAATTAGAAACAAGTTCAGAATCCCTACTTGGGCCTGTAAGGGTAGGGGAGATTCAGTTTAGTAACTCCAGTATCTAAAATCTTATGAGTGAGATATGTTGATCGAGTGAGAAGAACACACGGAAACTCTGACATACAGCCGATGTATGAATAATGGGAGAGGCTTGTAAACTATAGCAGCACAACCATCAAGCACTTTTCCTTCTAAAGATCCATTCAACAGAGGCAACAAAAGCTTTGGGAATGCCATGTTTTCTACAGACAAGTAGACAAAGGAGAAGCAAAAGAAGCATAAGAAAATGCTAAATGATACAATTCGATTCATCCAATCTTCTGTTTCACTTAGAAAATTGAGCAGCAACAGAAGTGTGGTTCAATGCAGCATGAACTGACCTTGTGACGGGAACCTGATGAATGACACAGAGAAGAGAAGGCCACCATGATCGAATCAGGCCAATAACTTATTTTACTAATTCTTTCATTTTCGAACAGCCTCTCGTGACCTAAAAAGGGACCCCACATCTAACTGCTAAAATCTCATGTCATTTCAGTTCGCACCATCACGAGTTGATTCACGCTCTAAAGTGTACTGCTAGGGAATTCGGAAACTAATAACAAACATCTTGGCCAAATTAAGCGACGATTATAATCCCGTTTGGTGATTATTTCCCGCAAAAAAAATTATGCAGGAACAAGCAATTGAAAATCGAGATTGGAGCAGCAAAGGAGAAACGCTAGAAACGGGAGCGCGACGAGCAGTACCTTGGCGAGGAGCTCCGGAAGGCCGGGGCTCGGATCCGGAATCAACCAAAGGCGTTCTTGAGCTGCTCGGAAAGCGTACTACGGTAATGGAGGATTTTCTCGGCCATGTTCTGCTCTTCCAACTCCAACTGCTCGAGGTCTTCCTCCATCTGTGCGTCTTCAGGCTCGAAAATTGAAGCTTGTACACATCTTGAGCAGCTCAATATTTTCTTCATCAATTATATTTTAGTAATTTAATTATATAATTTCACTAATTTAAAAACAAACCCTCCAAAGGCTAAAAGAATAAAGAGTAAAAGTAAGAAGGCGGGCCTTGTTGAAATTACAAGAAATATGAAGGTTTATAAATTTATATATTAGATCATCAAATATAGAAATAATAAGTAGGATATTATCGTTAGTTATGGATTGATTAGCATAAAACATAAATATGGGGGACGAAATAGTAAATAACTTAAACTAATGCCGGGTGCTAGGGTTTATAACTGCAATTGCAATTAGAAGGGTACAATACGGGTGTGGACTGCAGAGGAGAATCAACTCGATCGGCTAAGGATGTCGAAGAAGAACAACTTGGGTCGTAGGAAGAAGCAGCACGAATTCGATCTTCAAAGTAAATCGACTTTATCGCTTGTGTAGAGTGATTTCAGCTTTGTCTCTGTTGAATCTCGCCGCTAACCCTCGTTAAATTTGTGCCCTCGTTAAATTTGTGCGTTTTCTTCGTTTTTCTGTGGGTTGGATTAGGGGAGAAAGAAGAGAAAGAAAAGAGGGAAAAGAAGCTTCATGCAAAGAAGAACAAGATGAAGGTCAGTTTCTAATTTTTCTTTCGGGTTCAAGCTTGGACAATTTGATCGCGTTGATCTCTAAAGTAGTGAATAGGTTTATTGTCTGGAAAAGTGTGAAATACCTAGAAAAAAAATGATGTTTTTGCTTATCTGCCAGTGAATTGATTGAAAAGGTATTTTGGTGTTTGTAGGTTGATGGCGGCAAGAAAAAGAAGGGTGGAAGCGGGTTTCAAGTTGGGAAGAGGAAGGTGAAGACGAAGCTGACCGCATTGACCAAAGCTAAAGTGTCACAGGCAATGGAGCTTGATAAGTGAGGTTCTTATTTCGGAGATTAAATATGAGAATATGTAGGACACGTGTGCTGATGTCTGAGTTCTTTCAGCTATGTTATCTTGTATGGTTTCTTCCTGGCCATGGGTTTGCAGCTAGGCATTCGATGTGTTTCAAGAAGAAAGTACTCTTTACCTTTAGTTGTACCTTATTCTATATTTAATCAAATTTTGATGGGGAAAAATTCCGGTAATGACCGCTTCTTCACGTTCAACATGGGAATTGAGACTGGTTCTCAAGAATTTGGACTCAATGGTGCCTTTTCATGTTTTTGTGCATGTAATAAATATTGGCTTTGCAAATCTGTGAACTCTGGTAAGTACTGGATCTAAGAATGATTTAAGAGCTCAGTGATTTTATTATGGTTGCTACAGTTGATTTTGTTTTCTTTGGTCATACTGTTGGGGCTAGAAATTCGAAATTTCTCAAGTCAATACCTAAGACACCCTTTGAGAATCTTGTCACATCTATTTTAAGAAGGTAAGCATGTTGGTGGAAGATCTATCAGGTAAGTCAATTTCCTACAATGAAAATGTGAGGAAGCGTAATTGTTTTCATCATAATGATGCAAACTAGGGGAATGTAGGCGCTATGCATTGAGATCATGCCTGAATCAGGATCCCTTAACGATGGTAGGTTGAGGAGAGGAGCCATCTTCTAGTGAGCCAATAAACTGCCAACTTGATCTATGCTTCTCAACCATTTATCGGTTCCTCTTCTTCAAGGGAACCCCCCTTGACAATGACCACTTGTCTATGAGAGTTGTCTACCTATTCTTGACCTCTTTGTTTACCACTAGATTATGATCAGATACTTATGGCGCAAGCTGCAATATTCATCTGTTGTGAGTGTTTCCTGTATAACTTGTACTCTTTCAAGTTCTGTCTTTACATGATCAGACAAGGGGAGACCCAGGATGAAGTCCCTTTATTGAAATTGGAGGCTCCTGGTAAAAGGTATGAGCCTGATATAATAATACTATGAACCATATTCTAGAAGTTGGGTCATGTTAAGTTTGGAGTAAGAGGATGAGGTTCTCATGATCAAATGGGCATGGGAATTAGAAGAACAGCAACTCAGCTGTTGATGTCATTAAAAATATAAATATTATAATATATATATATATATAATTCCATCTACTTGTCCTTGCAATATGAAGAAATGCATATATATATATATATATATTTGTGGATAAGTCAGTGAGTTTGAGTCCACACAATTGTCTAGCTACTGGTTTATCTTGCATCCTATCCTTAGGCCAGATTGAGGAGTTATTTGGGAATGCTGCCAAGATGTCAGCATCTCTGGTTTTATATTTAGTAGTATAATAATTCAGTTTATACTTTTTATTTAACACTTGCTTTAGTCTCCCTTTGTGGTCACATAAGTTACTTAGTACACAAATTATAAATTAAAATTTTGCAGATCTACTCAACATAAATTGGGAAAGTTTTCATAACTAACTAGAATGGTTCTTTATTATCTTATTCCAATTTTGTGATCTTGTATTTTTTTTACATAATTCATTTTATCCTACTAATTAATAATCTAGAAAAAATTGTAAATTTATATTGACTATTTGTTCTGCATAGTCCAACTATAAATAGTAATTTTTTATTGTGGAAAGGTGTTTGAGCAGTAAAAAAGTGGAATCTTGTATTTCCATTATTAAATTTAATATTCAACCCATAGCCATTGGGTTCCACCCATCTAGAGATTAAGAGGTACGATGAAAGTTCAGAATAACAGGCCCTAGGTATCCAAATTTGACTATAATTATTTTTATTTACTAAAAATATCTTAACTTTGTGTGCTATTAAATTTGACCTGTTATAAAATAATGATAATAATAATAAATATTTATTTTTATAAGAACAAAAGTAAAAAATGTAAAATAATTTTTTTAGATGGAAAAATAGATTTTTGACGTCATGTATGCGAAATTATGACTTGGTATTTCTTAGCAAAAAGAAAAAAACTTTAGAGCTAAAATTAGGAATTGTATTAAAATTCGGTCTTGTCGGTAATTATGCCCTTTACTTTTGAAAGCTTGAAATGTTGGGGGCCCCAACCCAAACCAGCTGGTCCATGCCCATTTCCTGTGTGGCTGCCACCTTCCCACCACCACTAACTCTCCCCACGCGCTTCCATGGGACAGTGGTGTGGCATCTGACTTCGTTGCCTCCAAGGGTGTTTCTAATGTAGAGTAATATTATTACATTTGAGTATATTTCATATCACTGGTGTAGGGTCCATCATCAAAGACTAATTTTAACCAACTATTATATGGAGATCGCATTACAACTTAGATTGAGACCAAATGGTCGGTGAAATTTACAAAAATTACAAATGAGTCCCTTGATATACAATTGAAGGTGGTTATGACGCGCGCCTGCATGCGCGTATTTGACCGGGGGATATACCATGAGGTGACGGACCAGCAAGAGTAAATGAGCAGCACCCACCGTGGACGGACGCCCGTCCCCACCTTGCAACGGCTCCCTGCTTTTCATTAGGTTCTCTCTCTACTCTAGAGAGGGAAGAAAAAGGAAACAAAAAGATCTGTTCAGCGTTATCCATAAAGGTCCCTTTTTCTCTGTCTTCTTCCTTTGCATTTCCAACCCAGTTACCATACCACCACAAGGTCCACAACCGTCCAGCCACCCACCGCTTAAAGGAGAGGAGGTAGAGGGAGAGAGAACAGCTCCCCCTTGTTGCCATAGGAAACTGCAATCCGATCAGGACCTCTGAATGTAGCTAGTATCTAGCCATGGTCTATCTATGGTCCCCACCCTCCCTTTTTGCTGCATTTCAGTCCGAGCCTTTAATCTCCACCTCTGCGTCTCTGATCCCAGCTCATTAAATTTCTTGCCTTTTGAGGCCACTGTGCTATCCTCCTTTTCTTGAATGTAGAATTGCGCTTTTGCTTTGTCTTGGATTAGGTGCAGGCCTTTTGAATCTCCGGCTGTGTCATTTATTAAGAAGATGCTTGGTCGCTAAAGTCTCTGTTAAAGCTCGACGGGTTGGTGCGAGTCGTTCTGCTCAAGTCTTCCTCTTTCACCTTTATCTTCAAAATGACTACTTTTTCACTGGTTCCTCTCTTTCTTCAGTTACCTGCTGATAGATAGATAGATATATCTTCCTTACCTTTTAACCCCAAAGTTTCTCAGGCTTTGTCACTGCCTTCCTCACCCGATCCTCTAGCGTACCCCTTTCTATCTCTTCTGCTACTCCTCTGTGGATTCTCTTTTTTTTTTCTTTCTAATTCAAAACTCACAACGCATTCAATCTGTCCGAAAACATCATCTTCTTGGGTGATTTTATTTGGTTTGCTCCTGTCACCTTCCCCAAGACCTGATCCTTTTGGAGGGTTTTACACTGTACAACACTGCAAAGTAGATGAATGGATCGGAGAGACTCAACCGCTTACTACAGTCCCCAGAGGGGACTCTCCGGAGCACAGCCTCTTAATCATCCAGCAAACATGCAGTTCCAGTCAAACTTTGCGGCCAGCTCTCTTGCGTCAACGCTGCATCCAGAGCCCGCTTCTGGCTTCTCCGGCAACGTGGGTGTCCCACCTTTCGTGCCCCCCACCTCACAGTCACAGAGCGAGCCCGTGAAGAGGAAGAGAGGTCGGCCCCGCAAGTATGGCACTGATGGAAGCGTCTCTTTGGCTCTCTCTTCGGCCTCGATCTCTCCATCGCCGGGTTCGTTAGGTCCTATACAGAAGAGGGGCCGGGGGAGACCTCCTGGCTCGGGAAAGAAGCAGCAGTTAGCTTCCTTTGGTGAGTCTTCTGATTTCTGGCTGTATATATATATATATATATATAGTTGTCTTAGGTCTCAGAATATTATATTATGGAACTAGGCAGAGCCAGAAATAGACTTAGTTTATAATACATAAGCCAGCAGTGACAAACCGTTTTCCTTTTCCAAAGGGCAAAGATGCTGTCAAAAGGAGGTGGGACATCCTAGTCTAGATTATCCTCTTAAGATTTTTTTTCATCATAGTCAATTACCTCATGCCTGTCTTGTAATCACATCATCATTTTTGTTCTGGTTTCCTTTTTGTTTGCTTTTCTATAGTCCCATTAAAATATACTTCCTGTTAAGTTCCCAGAATACTTGTATATGTCCAATTCAAATTTGACTTTGATTCTGCCAACAATGCCCAAATAAGATAGAACTTTATGCTAGAATTCAGCAGTTGCCATATGGATACTGCATGCATTCTGATATCAAAGTTATTGGGCGCAAACAGAAGAGAAGAAAGTTATTAATCTGATGATTATTGGCTCTGCTATTCGATCCTAGGAAAATTGAGTTCATCACAATCGAGAGAGACTTGTATGGTGACTAATATTGACTAGTTGTTTTGAGTTATTCAGGAGACATTTGTTGCAAAATTTGATGGAAATTCTGCTACTTTAGATATACTTGTATTGCTTCTTCCCTGGGAAAAGAGCTCCCAAACCCATCCTTGTCTTGATTTGTTGTAGAAATCAATTGAAAAACTGGTTAAGAGATTGTGAATCAATTGAAGGCAAATAATGGTTATGTTTTTTTTTTCCTGAACGTGTATTGACCAGCAAATGCTTATGACTGCTAGGTGAATGCCTATCTAGTTCTGCTGGGATGGGATTTACTCCTCACATCATCACAGTTGCAGCAGGAGAAGTAAGTTATTTTGATTTAGTGTATCTCCTGCCAATTGAGAATACCCTTGGCACTTTGAATCATCCACTAAGAGGAATCTCCATATTCATCTTTAGGATGTTGCTACCAAAATCATGGCATTTTCACATCAAGGATCAAGAGCCATGTGCATATTGTCTGCTATGGGTTCTGTATCCAATGTGACTCTGCTTCAGAGTTCTAATTCTGGGGATTCTGTAACTTATGAGGTAAGCTTCTAAAATTCTTTCATAGTCAGTTATTCCTACATCCATTTGTCTTTAACTTTCAGTGAATTATTGGGCATGGAGAAAATGGCCATTCAAATTTTAATGTAGTCTCTGACTTCTTAATTATTGAATTTTTTATACTTGGACTACTGCAGGGCCGTTTTGAGATTTTGAGTCTATCCGGGTCTAACTTGCTTACAAATAACAGTGGATCCCACAATCGAAGTGGTGGTCTTAGCATTTCTCTTGCGAGCCCTGATGGCCGTGTTATTGGTGGAGGAGTTGGGGGTATGCTTATCGCAGCCAGCCCTGTTCAGGTATTGAGCTTGTGTTGGCACACTTGCAGTTATTTGTTTCTATGGCTTATGCATCATGGAGGAGAGTTTGTAGTATTAGATGCGAAGAGACCAACCAAGCCGGACTATACCAATGAAAAGTGTGTACTTGTTTAAATTGTGCAAAAATATTGATGAATCTATCTGGGACCTGTTCAATGAAATGATCAATATATACAACTGAGTTCAATTGGTTCATTTTGAGAATACTCGATATAGCATTAGAGTTTATAGTTGGATTAGTAGTCGATTACTATTACTATTTTGAACTAATGGGATTGTCTTTATACTGTGAATCTTCAGGTGATTATGGGGAGCTTTTCTTGGGGCAGTTCAAAGATGAAGAGCAAGAAAGGGGCTGAAGCCTCTGATACTTTGATAGGAAGTCCCACCACAACTCCCATGAGTCAAAATCTAACTCCACTCCCTGCGGGTGTTTGGCGAGACTCTCAACCATCGGATCTCGACATTGATCTGATGCGCGGTTGACAGTTTTTGGAGTTGGAAGATTTACTTCTTCTGTTCTCTGAGTTGTAAGGTAAGGTCCAAATCTCTGTTTAGTTCCAGTTAACGGGTACAGCAGATGACTTGTTTCTGGTGGCGCACATCATCACATACTGGCATTGTACTTTTTGTTGCAAATTGAGGAATTGGTATGACTTTCTTCCATGGGTCCGTTTCTGGCTACTAGTTTATCCATGCATTCTACTGCATAAAATGGAGAGGTAAATGGGATGACAAACCAGAGTTTCTAATCTCTCCCAGTCTTCCCTTTAATCTTTTGCTGTTGTTTCTATGTTTCCGCCTTGTTTGTGCCATGAAGTAATGTAGAACTTATATTTGAGTTACAGAGCTAGAGTTGATTCAAAGTTTATTGCAAAAAATTCTATTCCGTTGCCGGGACTTGAACCCGGGTCTCTCGGGTGAGAGCCGAGTATCCTAACCAACTAGACTACAACGGATATTGTTAAAGGTAATCTTGGTTTATTTATCTGACAATTCATAGAGTTTGTATGTTTTAATTTTCGTTGAATAGTACCCATTATATTAAATTTAATTATATGAGTAATAAAGTTGTGGCTTCCGCCCCAGGAGATAAAAAAAACAATTTTGAACTCGTATCTGCTTTGATTGGCGCAGTTGAACCTTGATAGTTTTTTTTAAATAAATAAGTATCAATTTTTTAAAGATAATTTGATTATTTTAAATATATTATTAATTTATAAAATTATATAAAAACTAATATTGCCCAATTAGTTAAGAACAAAATTTTGAGTTTTATAATTTTAGTTTGAATAAGTGTACTCAAGTATAGAAAGTTCGAATTCATTTTCAAATATTATTTAATACACTCGGATTTCGGATAAAAACTCGAAATCCAAATTCGACCATGTACCCGACCGCTTCCGAAAAATTTCGGATCACACGCCATCAGCAGATTTTTCTTACCAGTCTAATAATATAATAAGTTAGTTATTTAAATATTTTTATTATGCATATATACATATATATATATATAAAGGCCTTTTTTATTATTAATTATGTGTCTTCCATTCATATTAACAAATGGAATATAATTAGATTTGTTATCCATTTAATACTTTAATATTTTTCATTAAAAATAAAATCTTATACACATTAAAATAGATAGATAATATATGAGTTTATAACATTTAAAAATTACAATACTCAGAATTTATAACAAGTAGATATGTAAATTTTTATCGACAAATAATACTTAAACTATCACTAATATCTTATTCGAAATTAAAAATTCTACTCATATTATTCACAAAAATGAATAAAAAAATAACGTACTAAAAATCGTCGTTACCATAAAATCAATTATATTCAACTTGGAATACAATTGTTAAGATAATTTGAGCATTTATTTTGAGAATAATATAAAATAAATATCATTACTTTATAAAATTTTCTATATATTACATTTGTATATAAAATTTTGTTTCATATTTTTATATATAATAAATTATAAAATGATAATTTTAACTTTATTAACTTATATTTATCTGTTTGAAATTTGTACTTAAAATACTAATATAATAACCATTATACTACTTGAAGTTTTTAATTAACTTTTACACATAATTTAATTATTAACATAAATTATATTAAAAAATATGTAATATTTTATTTAAATTAAATTATATATATTTAAAACAAATAATATTAAATATATATTTTTATTCAATAAAATGATATGTAAAAATTGTATATAATTAATATTTTATTTAGTTAATTTGAAAAAATAAATTAATTATATTATAAAAATAAATCTCATTATTTATAATAATAATATTTTAATAACAAATTATATAATTTTAGTATAACTAAAATGTTAATTTTAAGTTACATATTTGGATAATATCATCATTTATATATAATTTATTACATTATTTATAATAATAATATTTTAATAACAAATTATATAATTTTAGTATAACTAAAATGTTAATTTTAAGTTACATATTTGGATAATATCATCATTTATATATAATTTATTACATAATTTATATTTAATAAAATATTTAAATATATATATATATATTAAGTTATTAGTAATAATTATATGTAATTTTAGCTAAATATATATATATATATAATTTATGATATTATACAAATAAATAAATTATTAAATTTAATATTTTAATTTTACTGAAATTATATAATTTTTTAATAAAATTTTATTAATATAGATAATAACTGATATATTTGTATAATATATTTAATTTATTATTTTAAATTAATTAAATAAAATATTAATTATATATTTTAGTTATAATTTTATTAAGTATAAATATATATTAATTTATATTTATTTTAAACATATACATAATTTAAGTTAAATAAAATATTGAAAATTTTAATATAAGTAAAAATTAATTTAAAACTTAATTATATTTATTATGGTACACTAATTTTATTAGAAAGTAAAATTGACTTTTAAGTTGGTAAATGAATTCTCATATTTTCAAAATAAAATTTAATTCACATTTTTTGTTTTGACTATCAAGCACGTTATTTTGTGCATTTTATTAGTATTGAAAGCTTATTGTAAAATATCATATATACATATATATATATATATTAATTAAAAACCCCAAAAATATTTAACTTAAAACACTTAAAATTTTAATATATATCTTTCAAATATTTGATATTTTACTACCATCATCATTCAAACGAATATGTATTAAATTAATTACATGTAAAATCATAGTTAGATACAATTTTAGCTCTTAATGTTGCACTATGTCAACTTATTATCATATTTTGATATGACCTTTAAATAGTATGACTCAAATTTAATAAATATTAATAGACAATAAATTAAATTAAAATCAAGTAAACCACAATTAAATACACAAGTTGTAGTTACAAAAAATGAATACTTAAAAGTCAATATACATAATCTGCTAAATTTTTATAAAATTCTTTTTAAATATTTTTATATTATTTTAATATATTATATCTATTCGTGTAAATACTTAATTAATTCTATATAAATAAATGAGATTGTACAATTATTAAATTAAATATTATACATATTGTCTAATATTTGAATACAAATATTTAGTTTTTTACAACATCATCCTACAAACTAATGTGTATTAATTTAATTACATATAAAACCATAGTTAGATAGAATTTTAGCTTTTAATATACACTATGTCAACCTATGATCATATTTTGAGATTTTAAATAGTATGACTCAAATTTAATAAATATTAATAGAAAATAAATTAAATTAAAGTAAAAACAAACCACAAGTAAATAACACAATTCCTAACATATATTACTAAATAATAATGTTACGATATTAAAAATGAATGAATACTTACAAGTAATATATATAATCACTAACTGAAATTACAATAAATATGAGTATATTAATATAATTCTAAATTTTTATTGAATTTTATTTAAATATTTTTATATTATTTTCGTATGATTTTAATATATTATATTTATTAATATAAATATTTAATTAATTCTATATAGATCAATAGGATTGTACAAGTGTTAAATCAAATATTATACACATTATCTAATATTTGAACAAACTCTCAAATATTTAGTTTTTTACAACATTAACTTCATCTTTTAAATTAATGTGTATTAAATTAATTACATGTAAAACTATAGTTAGATACAATTTTAGCTCTTAATATTGCACTATGTCAACCTATGATCATATTTTGAGATGACCCTTTAAATAGTATGGCTCAAATTTGAATATTACCAATGAATATGATGTATATTTGACCCTTTGATGGTCGATCCAAACATTGTATAATCCACAGCATATTATAAAAAAAGTATCATATGGTCAATAATCAGATCTTGATTGTTTAAAACTACTATTCTATTGTAAATGGCATATGATTTCTAGACATAAGAAAACACAGACCAATCACTTCAACAGAAATCCTCATGATTTGAATTCAAAGTGAGAGCCATAATCTTACCTATATTGCACCTAAAATAATGGCACCTCCATATGGTTTTGGGATATCCAGCCCAAAGAAGACACCAGCCATCTGAGTATGGGACAGTGTTTGTCCGCCACCAGATCCATATCTTAGGCCACTCGGCTATCATGTCACTCAATTAGGGCACCTCATGACAGCCAAATGCACCCTGTCCTGTTAAGCATATAATAATGCCAAGAAGGTCAAGTAGCAAGTCTTCTTTTAGTCTAATTGTACCATATTTAGAACTCCATTGGCATCTATCATGTTTAAAGGAAAAAAATATGCTAATTGTAATATTTAAAGGAAGTTTAGTGGAGCCGCATCAGCACCACCATCATTTTCATCCTTATAAAATGCCATATATATATATATATTACTTTTTAAGAAATGGAGATATATCAACTTGCAAAATAAAGGTACCAACTTTTTTTTCTTAAATAAAAAAGTTTACACGTATAAAAATAAATTATTTTTAAGGAAAATTTTTAAAAAATCTTAGAGGTGCTTATATTACACGCGCTCCTAGTGCAAGTGGGGAAGGGTGGAAGCCACCCCTTCTATTAATTATTAGTCTATTATTACTATTATACGGTGTTCCAAAATTTTAATAGTATTTTATCGGTATAACTTTAATCCCTAATTTAGTAGTTATTAATAAAATTATTATTTTAACTTCACATTAATTTAATAATTTAATCAGTTACTTTTTAAAAATATATATTTTAATTTTATTTCTATGAATATTTTATTATCTCCATTTCATTATTTAATTTGAGCACATAAACTAAAATATTAATAAAAGTAAAATTATATAATGACGTGGCAGGGCCATGGCCGCTTGGCCCCCCGGTCCCTTCTACGGCGTCGTTTAACTTGAGGCCCACCCGTTTTACCTGTCGGCAGGACTATCAAATGATCCGGTGCGCCGGACCCGCATCCGCTCTCGTACGCCCACGTCTGGGGACCGCCCCCATGATGAAACACGTCATTACATCAACGATCATATTATAGTGTACATCACATGTCCGGCCCGCGTCGGAGCTCTAGAGATATGGTAATGGAGATACTATGCGTATTGGCTGTCCTAACAAAGAGTAGTTATTAGCTGTCGTCACTGTATATAATGGTCCCCTTGACGGAGTACTAACGGTATCGATCGGAGGAAAAAGATTGCCTTCGGTTTTACAGCTGTGGTATAGATAAGGACAGTGGAGCAGGGCAGAGGGAACTGATGACAGAAATGGCTGAGGAGGTAAAGAAAATGGAAGCAGAGAAGGCTGTTGCAGAGGAAGAGCCGAAGAAGTTACACCCCGAGGAGAAGGAGAAGGAGAAGGATAAGGAGAAGGAGAAGGATAAGGAGGAGGAGAAAGCTGATGTTCAGGCACCTGATGAGAAGGCTCTTGTGGTTTCTGAAAGTAAAAAGATCCTTCTCTTCATCATCCGTACTCTACATGTGCTCGATCTTTTGTCCTTGTGGGTGATCTGTGGTTTTATCAACCTTCATGAACTGTGGCTCTCGCAATCAAGCTCTGTTTTTTTTGTTTGATTTTGAGGCTGGTCTAATGAAATACTGCTTTTTTGTTGATCTGAGTTGTGTGGATGCCTTTGATTCTCTCCTTTTTTTGTTCTTCGTTCAAGCAGCATAAAAGTTGTTCTTCTTCTGATTCAAGTCTCATGCTTTTGAAAATTGGAAAAGTAAGACAGAGTTTAGTGCTAGTGTCATGAAACCTATTGTGTGGAAGGATCAACTTTGCATGAAGGAGTCTCTTCTTAGTTCTAAGTTCTTAGTGCTGGATGTGCTGTCCCTGTTCCTCAAATCATCAGAATCATTTACTTGTAAAGGAAAGAAGGGAGGATAGAATAATTTATTTGTGAAGATAAAAAATGAAGTTTTTACTAGATTAAAAGTTCTTTAATTTGTTCTTAGCATTGGGGGCTCCCCTCCTGAAAGGATTCAGACCCCATCTTCTTTTATTGTAATGCTGTGATTTGACAATATTTTGCTTTCTGTCTTCAACAGAAGCTTCAGAACCCATCCTTGTGAAGAAGACTTCAGTTGATAGAGGTAAATTCCTTCAAGCTCTGGCCTGGTCTTCCTGGTTCTTAGAGTTGAGACATTGGACCAACTCACCAGAGATTATGTAAAAAGAATTAGTCGATTACTGATCAAACCCTTCCCCGTGGTTTCATTTCAGATCTAGCCCTTGCAGAAGTGGAACGGGAGAAGAAGGAATCATTCATCAAGGCATGGGAAGACAGCGAGAAGGCAAAAGCCGTGAACAAGTAAGGCTTAGCTCATCTAAACTGGGCGTTAATCTGTCAGAAATCAGGAGTGTGTATGGGGAATCTTTTCTCGTTTAATCATTCATTCTAGTCAATCGTGGAGTGCTCTTCATTGAACTGCAATGGAAACACTGGTTTTCATGGGCCACCACTGACATAGAACATTATAACATAACATTGTATACTGCAGACTGCAGCATGTTCTTTAAGAAAGACATTTGCTCGTGGTGACGACCAAATCAGGATTGAAGAAAGGACTGTTTTTTATGACATGGGTTTTATGAATCTGGGAAATTTACTTATCCTTCTTTTGGCAGGGCTGAGAAAAAGCTCGCCCAAATTGCTTCATGGGAGAACTGTAAGAAGGCTGCCAAAGAAGCTGAGCTTAGAAAAATTGAGGTAAACTGACAACTTGCTCTCACCTTCCATCTTTTTATTATATGATGAAATTCATATTCAACGCAAGATCAATTTCTCCTGCAGGAGAAGTTGGAGAAGAAGAAGGCAGAGTATGGGGAGCTGATGAAGAACAGGGTGGCCCTAATCCACAAGCAAGCAGAGGAAAAGAGGGCAATCATCGAGGCCCAGCGCGGAGAAGAAGTCCTCAAGGCAGGGGAGACGGCTGCAAAGTACCGTGCAACAGGAATTATCCCGAAGAAGTTCCTTGGTTGCTTCTGATTGTGTCATTGTATGATCCTCCATGTGTACATTTCTCTGGGGTACCTGAACCCATTCTGTGTGTGTAGATCTTGCAAAAGAAACATTGAAAGGGAAAGTTCTTTTTTTTTTTTCTTTTTGTTTTAGCGTGTTTGGATTACCGTGTCAAAAAGACGTTTTTTAAAGTCCTTACGAGTGATTTGTTTGTTGACGTGCAAAAAAATGATTTGTTTGCTGCAGAAGCTCATCCTCTTCTTGCCCATGTTTAGCTGATAAAACCATTAGTCAAGCCAGTCTGAATTCAGTCTTGCTGAAGATCTAGCTGATCAATGATGGTGTGACTTGACGGAAGAACATGCTGCATTTTTCTGGGAACAATGTTTCGTTATACATAGACACTGCACCATGTTATTAGCATATGGCCCCATGAGCTCAATATGCTCTTCTGATATCAACAAATCATAATCAAGATCACCAAATATCCTATAACCAAAATATTTCGAGAGGGAGAGAGAGAGAGAGAGATTAACAACCAAGATAATGAAGTTCAGTTTTGAGTAGCTTATGAGATGGTTCAACCACACAATGGAGATGCCTCTTCCAGAACAAGAGCATCAATCCGATAGCACAGAACCCCGCAGGGTTCTAATTATTGATGGAAACATGGCAGCATACTGCCATGAGGCAGATAAGCAAAGGCAATTAAAAAGCTTAAGAGGGATCAAACTGGTTCGGACCCAGCTACTCCCCCCAAGGGTTCACAAAAAAGACCATATTCATGAATTCAAGCCCCCTGTCTAAATGTATCAGAGATCAACATATCCAATACCCGAGAACAGAACCATTTCTGACTGACATCACTGAGAACCCACCACCATGCATCTCAGGTTTCGTTCTCAAGATAAATCCCGAATGCGAGCAAAGATCCCGACTACATTCCACAAGCATCCATTTGATCCTAAATAGATTCAAAGCACATGTTAGGTAATGCAACCAATGATGCTAACAGTTTGGATACGCGGCAGCTAATGCACTTGGGTACTCACCTATCAATGTTTCAGCACCATTGAGAAGATCCACACATCACCGGCAGTATATACCCTGATCAATGTGTGGAGGAATCTGCTTGATTTCAGTGCCAAGTTCTTGCTCAATCCTATACCTGTTGAGATGATAATCATTTTGTAACAGCCGACTCAACATAACTGTGCACATATTTCAAGCAATGCAAGAAACAAAATACTTACAAGTTAAAGCGATCCTCATAAGTGATCAAATTGACAGCTAAGCCAAGGTGTCCGAACCTACCAGAACGACCCACCTGCATTGCAACTAAAATATAAGATGCTAACAAATATGAATGCCATTGAGTGAGTAGATGCAAATTACCCTATGCAAATATGTTTCCGAGTTCTTGGGGAAATCAAAGTTGATCACCACATTAACTGCTTGAATGTCAATTCCCCTAGTAAATAGATCTGCAAGGAATAAATGGAGGGCGGATAAGAATTAATAACAGTAGAGTCGATAATAAATAAATATTTTTCTGATAAGAAAATATTCATGTATCAATCACTGGCAGATACAATAAAAACTTCTAGTGATTGATATGATAAGAGCTTCTACTGGAATTTCCTTTGGAAGGAAAACAGAACAAATGAAACAGATGAAAACTGCTCACCACTACAAGTACTAGAAAATATTAAGCAAGGTTAGATGCTTCATGAAATGTCATATAATTCGAATTATCAGCCAAAAATAAGATGGAATTGATGAGCTAAAGGATATACTCATACACATAATTAGACACAAACTAGTCCATAACTTCATATATACTCATACGCATAATTAGACATAAACTGTCCATAACTTCAACTACATACACCTAAAATGACTTCCCCTGTAGTTGTGGAACTTTGTACAGTTAAAAAAATAATCAAGACTTGAAAATGTACCGGTGCAAACAAGATTTCTGCAGGCGCCATTTCGGAAATCATGAAAAACTCTATTCCGATGGTCTTGCAGCATCTTTGCATGTATATAGAAACAAGAGTACCCAAGTTCTGTAATCTTCTTTGCTAACAGCTCCACCCGATTAACTGAGTTGCAAAATATAATTGATTGGTTGATTTGAAGCTGCCAAAGAAATGAATAGTCAATAAACTGAATGTCAAAAACAAAAACAAAATGTCCTTCAACTAATGACTAATTAAACTGACCTTGGAGAACAGTGTGTTGAGGCAATGAACTTTCTGCCTTTCTTCAACAAAGGCATAGAATTGAGTGATACCCTTCAATGTAAGTTCATTCATGAGGTTTATAATATATGGTTTATGCAGATATCTCTCTTTAAAGTCCTTCACAGTGACTGGAAATGTAGCAGAAAACAACAAAATTTGACGACTGGCTGGCATGAACCGAATGAGCTGCTCCACCGATGGTTGAAACTCAGGGGACAAGAGTTTGTCAGCCTAAAATATCAATGTCAAAGGTATCATATTTCTTAATGCATATAAAATTGTGCATATTGTATATAATAACACACTAAAAACACATGAAGTAACAAAAAAAACCCAAACGGATTTGATAAGGTTATCCTAGGATTATTATGCTAATGAATTAAATTCTTGTCAGTAAATGAATCCTAGGAGAAAAACTCTGCGAAACATTCTCAATCATGGTGATTTTATACTACTAACAGAAAGCTCTCAGCAAAACATTCTCCTCAATTGAAAAGAAGAAATGCTGGAAGGCAATGACACATATATCGGTATCAATAGTTTCAAATCCAGACAACAGGTTAGGGGCCACAACATGATATTTACCTCAGATTTCCAAAGGAAGATTTAAAAAGACACCTAGTAAAAGAGATGAATGGAAATGGGGAAAATAATAAAACACTTGCCTCATCCATTATAAGCATGGAGCAATCTTTCAAAATGCAAATGCCCTTCTTGGTAAGATCTAATATTCTTCCTGGTGTCCCAACAAGTAAATGGACAGGCTGATACAACCGCATGATGTCATCCTTTAGACTAGTTCCCCCAGTAGTGACCATCACTTGTATTTTCAGGTGTTTCCCCAGCTCCTTACAGACTTGTGATGTTTGTAAAGCCAATTCTCGTGTTGGAACGAGTATAACAACTATGTCAAATGGCATATATAAGACATCCATCAGACCAATTTAAAAGAATGAATGCCAGATAAGTCGCACATTAAAAAACACGCAGTTCAAACTGTTGACAGCATTTTAGCAGCTAGATTATTATTAAAACTTGCATAAGATGAAAAGCATTAATATCCTCTATAAAAGCATTTTTCTCAACAGGTGATCATGATTGAATTTTTTTCCTGCTGCAAAGCCATCAAAGAGGGTGATTTTCATAAGAAATCACTAACTTTATGGGAATATACGGTGAAAAATTACCTTGGATAACATTGTTATCTTGATCAATTTTTTCCAAGGCAGGAATGCAGAAAGCAGCAGTTTTCCCTGTTCCATTTTTAGCTCTAGCAAGGACGTCACTGCCAGTTAAGGCAATTGGAATGCTTTCTTCTTGGATAGGAGATGGCCTCTCAAAACCCTTCTCATATATTCCCATAAGAAGCTCTCTTTTTAGGAAATAGTCTTCAAAATCATTTCCTTTCGTGAGTGTTACATCCTAGAAAATAAAACATGGAGGTAGATAAATTTGAGATTTACAAAGAAACAATAAGCATGAATTATGTCAATCTCACATTCAAAATCATAAAATGGAAATTGTGAAATATTAATAAAATTCAATAGTGTAGTAGAAATAAGAGAGCATACCTCTGTCCTATACCTTGTGTCAGGTGGAGGAATATCTAACCCTGCTTTCCAAGCCTGTGAACTACAAGGCATAATAACATGATGTCAATGATTTAATCAACTAAAATGACTTAATACCCAATAAAAGGTGTTATTGTGTATAAGTATAATAGACAATCTAATCTAGCATATATTAAGGAGTAAAATAAATTATTGAAGGCAAGAAATCCATCTCAATGAAGAAAAGAAGACGAGTACCAATCCGTCAAGTTACAACATTATGATATTTTAGACATGAGACTCCTAAAAAAAATGAGATTTTAGACATGATTTGTGCACAATCTATCCTAAAATGATCCATTATTACATATGAATATTTCAACTAGGCACCATGAACTTCACAGATATAATTAGAGCACGTTACCAAGATAAAGGAGCACCTAAGACGCTTTCTTTCCATCCAATTGAGAAGAATGGATTATAATATATATATATATATATATATGTATGCATCCAGCCTCTCTTACAAGGCAATGTTTTTCCCACACAATGTTATGTTTTCCAATTAGTTCAACAGGTGTGTCAATTTTGATTCCCGAGCGTGTGACGTGACGAAGAGAGAAGGCTCACATAAGAAAAATAGGTATTGGAAAATAAACCTGGAATCAACAGCCTCAGACTGCACAGTCTTCTCCACTTCCTCTACACTAGCTTCAGTACTGCCTATCTGAGCTCTGTGAGCCAACTGTTGGTACTGATGATCTGCCAAATGTGGCTGCGGCTGTGGCTTTTGGTGATAATTCGGCTGGAATTGTTGCTGCCCTAACTGATTCCTCTGCACATACTGCATTTGCGGTGCCCTGGACTGAAAAGCGGGACCAGCGTTCATGCCAGCGCCTCTCCCAGCGCTGATACCAGGCGGATACCTCGCTCGGTTGTTCATCTAGAGAGAAATGAAATGACAAACTAAAAACCTGAAAGATGCGCTACCGCCTATGACTTATGAGGCTTCTTTTTACAATATTCCTTTCCAAACGTAAGTCAACCTACCCGACTCTAGCACAGGATCAGCAATCTAAGATAAAAACAGACAAACCACTAAACAGTTTCAGAGCTAGGGCTCCAATGGCGGCAGAATCGTAAAGCGGAGCGGAACCGTGGGTACAAAAACTGATTCTCGCATCCAGTGAGAGATTAAAACGCTAAAACACAAGATTTACACCTACAGGAGAGATGTCAAGCTACCGGCCAACCAAACAGAGCGTAACCAAAAATCAGAGACTGACACAATGAATTTTGTACAGATCTGTGGAAAATAAGATCGAAATGGAAGAGAAAACAGGCGCTTAGATAAACAATTCAATAAGCTGAGAGATTGCTAGTAGGACTGGAACTAAGTCGGCTTCATCGTGATCTCTGCGGAGCTTCTTTTAGCAGTCAGAGGAGGAAATGATTGATGGTGGAGGGGGGATTGGTCCTAGGTCGTCAAATAATTACAATAAATTTCTATGCGCTCCCCATACTTTCATTTATACTGAATCTATACTGTCAACTTTCCTTGCTTTGGTAATTCCTACCGTTGATGAGGAAATATAATTAAGCAAAAACCAAATGAAGGGAATGAAAATAATATTTGTAGAGTAATTTTTATTTCTTTAATTTCTAACAATTTTTTCTTAAGAAAAATAATTAAAAAACAATTATATGTGAATTGATGTTATTAATTCAATTTAAATATTAAATATCTCTAACCAAATTTATTTTAAAAATAATTAAATTTATAAAAAAATCAAATCTATTGCATCCAAAATCACGTCTAATAATTTTAATATATTTATAAAAAAATTTAGTTTAAATTATTTTATATTTATAGTGAACTAATAATATCAATTTACTAATTATATGATACTAAAATAGTATACTACCATATATATATATATATATATGAAACCCACTCTCTCCACATGCCTTTAATAGCAAAGCACAAACTATATAATATATTATCAATTAAATTACTTAAATGCTATAATTTCACACACCCCTAATATGAATATATTTTCTTATTAATATCATATAATAATAATTTCCTTAAAAAAATATTATTGATGAATACTAGTCATATTGCATTAAAAAATTACTAAATAATAAAAAATATATGATACTACAATATAAATAACAATCCCTCTTCCATATGATTTATCCTAGTATATTAATAGTTTAGTCATCGGCTTATTATTTATTAATATTTTTTAATTTTCAATTTATTATTTAATATTCCAATTATTAAATTTCACATTCACTTAGTGTTCTAGTTGCTCCAATCAAATTAAACAACCAAATGACGTAACCAAAGTGTTAGTAAAAGTGAATTTGGAAAATTAAAGTATTAAAAAATGAAATTTGATGAATCAAAATGTTTGACAAGATTAAAATTGTATGACTAAAGTATTAAAAATAAAATTTGATAGATGAAAATGTCAGGCAAAATTAGGATTGGCAGTTAGGTTTTTAATTTTTTTTTATTGATGAGGGGTTTGTACTCTTTCTCCGGATTTGACCCGGTCTAATCGAACCGGTACCTATAGATTAAAGGGTTCGATCCAATAAAATAGAACTGGCGAATTTAATTGTCGTGTTTTGTTCGTACTGAATGCACAATCTAACCGGGACACGATACTGTATGAGAGTGAGACAGTATTTATCAAAAAGGAACAACTTCTTTCCCTGAGAAGAATAGGCCGGAAGGCCCCGTTTGTGGGAGGAGGGCAAGAAACACAGGGCTCTCTGCTCCTTCCAGGGGGCTCCAAAGTCCGGTGCCGAAGGTCATGTCGGTCTTAATGAAGCCCGGGCAGACGCAGTTCACAAGAAACGATGGCAACTCCTTTGCTAACAGCCTTGCGTAAGCATTCAGAGCCGCTTTTGAGATACTGTATGCTGTCCAGTTTCCACACCACCCTTTGGCTTCTAATTGACCCATCTGGAAATCTTCCAGAAATTCCTTCAGGATCGCGTCTATTCCATCTCTGGTGAGGGTCTCCATATCTCCCAGGGCATCAGTTGTAGGTTTCCCGCCAAGATTCTGAGAATTGGCAGAGATGATATGATATATTAGAAAAAAAAGGAGTTTGAAAATGATAACACCGTTAATGCTATGGTCGATACTCTTCAATCACATGAATGAGTAAGCTAATTTGAAAAACTGAAGTTCAGAAGTATTGATTTCCTTCAGAAAAATAATAAACTACCTTGAAGAGTGCTAATGATGAAGATAAGTTGACAATTCGTGCAGAATCTGATAGTTGAAGCAAGGGAATAAGAGCTTCAGTCACTCTTTTTGCACCAAAGTAGTTTGTTTCAATGCATTCTACAGCCATTTTGTAATCTTGGGTGGCTATCTCCTTCCACTCTTCATCTGTTGGCTGCGTATCAGGAAATAAAAAGACAGTTTCCAGTTCCATTAAAGGGGAAATTCTACAACTTCAAGGCATGTCATTTAAGTAGTGACTGAGTAGTTAGTTCAGTCGCATGTCAAGTTCAAGTTGAGTTTCCTCCATTCCAATTTAAAAGCCATCACAGGATAACATAAAGACTTGCCCAACCATCACGCTCCACTACTTTTATGAAAGCATTGGCATCTATGGCATGTCCACTGACCCCGGCGTTGTTCACCTGCAAGGATTACCACTTTCTTTTATTCATTGCAGAAGGGCATGCCAAGATGAGTTCCCCCTGCCAAAATTCATGGGATTTGAGATCATTGTATGTACCAGAATGTCCAGCTTTCCGAATCGGGCTCTGATGAACTCAATGAGGGAGTCGATGCTTGCTGAGTTAGTAACATCAAGCTGATGAAAGATCACTTCACCCGAGACAGTAGCAGAGCCTTGTGGTAATTCTTCCTTCAGTCTGCAGACAGCCTCAAGACCCTTTTTCTCGTCTCTTGAAGTTAATACCACCGTCACCCCATTAGCGGATAGAAGCCTGCAGATCCCGAAGCCAATCCCCTTGTTTGCTCCTGTCACTACAGCATACCTTCAAGAGGACACATATCCTCATATGGTTTATCCATAATTTGAAACAGGAAGAAAAAAGAGAGAAGAAAATAAAGTACTAAGATAGTTAAACCTGATGTGGGAGTCATGCTTGCTGACTTGCGAGATCTTCTTCAGGAGAGAAGTGGAAGGTGAACATACCTCTGGACAGTGAGAAATGTGGATGCTTCTGCCATGGAAAATGATTCTCTATTCAAGCTCAAGATTCTGGCTGCAAAATTGTATGGACGTGATCTCCCCAGCCGCACCACCACCCTCTATATATATAGAGGCTAAATTATAATAGCTAAACATTTGTCTAAATGTTGTTTTATGACAAATCTTTAAAACATATTTTATACCAATTTTATTTTTTCCCTTAGAAATGTTGAAATTAATTTAATAATTTTTCATATATGCTATACCATATCATGTTCATGACAAGTCATATGAGTCACTCTTAGGGAATATTTTAAAATTCTAAATACAATACAATACAATAATAAATTTAGTTGAAAATATAATTTAGTTTATTTAATAATCTAAGCTTTTAATTTATATCTTAATTTACATATAAATATTTTATTTAACTTTAATTATATATATATATATTTAAAATACATTATATATATAATTTTTATTTAAAAAATTATAAAAATTATATATAATTAAATTTTAAATTAAATATTTTATAAAAATGTAATTTAAATATATATATATATATTGAGTTATTAATAAAAATATATACTTAAAAGTAAATAAAATAATTATATAAATTATAATATTATACAAATTATATATAAATAAGTATATAATACAAAATTTTACTTATAATTTTATTACCTTAAAATATATATAATTTGTGTTTTTATAAATATATATATATATATAAATTTATGTATACGTATTTTTATTTAAATTAAATTACATACACTTTTTATTAATAAATTAAAATATATAATTTTTTATTATATTTGTATAAGACATTTAATTTATTGTTTTAAATTAACTAAAGAAACTTTTAATTATATATATATATATATTTAAATATATAGGTAATTTAAGTTAACTAAAATATTAATATATATATTATAATATTATACAAAAAATATATATTATAATTTTCAACTATAATTTTATTAAGTAAAAATTATATATAACTTATATATTTTTAGATAATTTTATATATAAATTATGATAGCTTATGATATATAAATTTTTACACTATCATAATTTATGTATAAATTATATTATAATATTATTTATATATAGTTGGTAAAATATTATATTTTATATATAAATATTATATTTTATTTAAATTATATATAATTTTTATTAATAACTTAATATATATAATTTTCTATTATATTTGTTTAAGTCATTTAATTTATTAAACAAAAAAATAAATATATTAATTTTATTTTATAAAATTATTAAGTGAAAATTATATATGATATGCTTTTTCTTAAAATATATATACTTTAAATAAAATAAAATATTTATATATAAATTAAGATATATTATGATTTAGTGCAAAAAATATATGTTGATAGTGAACTAGATTATCATGTAATTAAATAATATTTTTAATTAAATTTATTATTTTATCATGATTTACATTTTATATTATAGTATAAAAAATATGTGTTCAATTTTATATTTTTTAAATTATGCATTTTATTTAAAATTATTTTTAAATTGAAACGTTAGTGAAAAATCATTAAATTTATTTTAGCGTTTTTAATATAAATTAAAATTGGCAGAAAATACTCATTTTACAAAAAAAAGGTTGACAATAAAATATATTAATTAAAAGTTTGGCACAAAAGTGTCATTTTCTCACCCTTTGGCATAACAGTGTAATTTAGTATATATGTATATCCTCTAATCTCCTATAAAGTTACATTTGATATATTCTCACTCTCAATGTAGATATTTGACTTGTGTAATAATATGATAAGATAATTGATATGTACTAAAGAAATATTGTATGCACATCCTTACAAGACACTATTTTTAAATAAATATGTGTCTAAATATTTATATATCGATAATATTTTCTAACATTGTATTAATGTAATTAGGATTACACTATATCCAATACATAACTGAAAATTTTGCATTGGTTCAATTACCATACTAGACACAAAATTTGACCGGGTAAATTCTATCATTTACTATTATAATTTTTAACTTGATATAAAATTAATTTATTAATATAAACCCAATATTTTTATAGTATAATAGGGCAAAAATATTATGAGATTCCATATTTAAAAGCCAACTGATGTGCAAAATTATATCTACTAACTTAGAATTTCTTCTCATTTTCCCCTTGTATTGAAATAGAAAAACATTATTGTACATGATATTACACTGTTTTTACCTTATAGTTGTATTTTTTGAGACAATATAACGTTCTTCTCACCTTTTCCATTATATTAGAATAGAAAGACAATGCTGTACATGGTACTATAATATTTTTTTGCCTATTATTGTAAAAGGAGATAAAAGATAAAAGACTACTTGTGGATTAATGTACCCTTCACTTACAAGTCATGCCTATACCATAGATAAACAAGTTATTTGTCCATAATATTTTCTAGTATAATAGGACAAAATATTATATTTCACATGGGTTCTCCATATATAATGTAAGGGCCAACTATTTCATCTCACTTTTTTCCATTATATTGGAATAAGAAGACACCCTTTGCACATGGAACATAATATTTTTGGTGTAAAAGTAGATAAGTAAAGCCTACGTGTGGATTGGTGTACCATCTCATAAATTGATTGAGATAATACTTTCCAACAAATTTTTGTTACAAGAATTAGGCCACACGTTTGTGATAAAAGCTTCAAACGCCTCTACATCATAAGGGTTTCTCAAGAAGGTATGGACAAAATATTTTGCATGGAGTGTGCAACAATGGTCTAGCTACTCATGTGAATTTGTATAAGCGATGGGGTTGGTCAGACAAACTATCATTTTTATGACAATATTGAAACTGCTGAACACTACTTTATATTAAATATATTTGGTTTGTACTTTAGCAATGGTAGGGGCCATAGTGAGTGGTAGAACCAGAGAGGTCATGTGGACTCAAAAGTTGAGGTATATGAACACCTTGTAAGGAAGACCCATGCCTCTACCCTTATGTTGAGGAGTTAATACTAATTTTACCCAATATTTTAAGGGCTGGTTGGTACAAGGCTGGTTGCATAATATGATGGCACATTAACATGAAGTTAACAAGGGTCTTGTTTTGTGGCTCACTATTGGAAGAGACGGTCTTTTCTTAGAAAGGAAAAACTTCTTTCCTTGAGAAGAAGAGGCCAGAAGGCCCCGTTTTTGGGAGAAGAGCAAGGAACACAGGGCTCTCTGCTCCTTCCAGAGGGCTCAGAAATCCAATGTTGAAGGTCATATCAGTTTTGATGAAGCCTGGGCAGATGCTGTTCACAAGAAATGATGGCAACTCCTTTGCTAAGAGCCTTGTGTAAGCATTCAGAGCCACCTTTGAGAGGCTGTATGCTGAGCAAATTACAGGCCAGCCATTGGCTTCTAATCGACCCTGCCGGAAATCATCCACAAATTCCATCAGGATCTTCTCTATTCCATCTCTGGTGAGGCTCTCCATATCGCTCAGGGCGTCGGTGGCAGATTTCCTGGGAATATTCTGAGAATTGACAGAGATGACATGAGAGAAGAAGTGAAGTCACTATGTTCTAATAAAACTCTGCTCCAATTTTCCATGGGATTTTGATGAGGATAAATCTAAAAGTAGCTTCTTTGACAGTTGACGGACTAAAATTACAGCTCCATGTGGATATATATGTTTTCCTTGGTTCATGAGATTCATTCAAAGACCAAGATCCTAAAATTAATCACATAATGATTGATGAACTGTAAAGCTGAAGTTCAGACATATATGTTCTTCTTAGAGATCTGGGAAATCTGAGTTAGTGCTAAACTACCTTCAAGAGTCCTAACAATGAAGAAATGTTGACAATTCTTGGGGAATCAGACTGTTGAAGCAAGGGAATAAGGGCTTCGGTCACTCTTTTTGCACCCAAGTAGTTTGTTGCCAGGCATTCTTCAGCCATTTTGTGATCTTGGGTTGCTATCTCCTTCCACTCCTGTTCATCTGTTGGCTGCATACCAGAGAAATAGACAGTTCCCAGTTTCATTAAGGGGGAACTCCTACATGTTTTTGGCATATCATTAGAGGCCAGCTTAGGCAGTCTGGTCTCATGTCTGTCAAGTTCAAACGAACTTTTCCTCCATTCAAGTGTAAAAGCCCTCAGAGGAGAGGATAGATAGTAAGAAGACTCACCCAACCACCGGCACGCTCAACAGCTCTTCTGAAAGCATTGCCGTCCATGACAATTCCACTAATCCCGGCGTTGTTCACCTGCAAGGATTGACGTCTTCTTCTAGTCATTGCAGAAGGGAAAACAAAGACGAGTTTGGCCATTCAAGTCTGTCAAGTTCATGGGATTTGAGATCATTCATTGTATGTACCAGAATGTCCAGCTTTCCATATTGGGATTCGATGAACTCAACGAGAGAGCCGATGCTTGCAGAGTCAGTAACCTCAAGTTGATGAAAGAGCACTTCACCCACACCCGCGAGAGAAGCAGAGCCTTGTTGTGACAGTTCTTCCTTCAGTCTGCAGACAGCCTCAAGACCCTTCTTCTCATCTCTTGAAGTTAATATCACTGTCACACCTTTCATGTATAAAAGTCTGCAGATCTCGAAGCCAACCCCCTTGTTTGCTCCCGTCACCACAGCATACCTTGAACAAGACAAGAGTACTCCGCCTTTAAAATACCCATCAAACAGTAATACTCGTATACTCTAAAGACAATCATCTTTTAGCACATCATATACATATATGCTCACCACCCAAAAAGCTCTACCTTGAATGTTCATCCATGAATTGAAATAGGGAAAAAAAAGACAAAAAAAGAAAGAACTAATATCGGTAAGACTGCTGTCTGCTAAAATCACGCTTGCAAACTTGCCAGATATTTTTCAGGAGAGAAGTGAAAGGTGAAGGTACCTCTGGGCAGTCAGAATTGTTGATGCTTCTGCCATGGATATGTGAGTCCGGATTCAAGCTTCCAGATTCCGTGTGCAGAATTGTGTGGACGTGAGCTTCTCCCAATAAATACTGCATTACCTAATACGTGGTTGTGTAATGATCGAGATTTCTTCTCTATCTTCCCATTATATTGAAATAGAAAGAGACTGTTGTACTTGAACGATACATTTGGTGCCCTAACTAAAATAATTATTCATCTTCCTTGTTTCTTTTCTCCCCTAACTAAAATTAGAGATTTGAATGTGATAGCTGCCCTATCAGAGCCCGTTTTGTTTTCTGTGAAGATCTGTAAGGGAAGCTGTGAGAAACGTGGAATCTGGAGTGCACTATTTACCATGGTAACTTCTTCCTCCCCTTTTATCTTCCAATCTACTTTGGAGTATGGGCGGGTATTAGGTAGAGTCTTCCTTCTTCCAACGCCATTGTTAGCTGGCTGGGTTGCTAAAAGTTGGATCGAAGGGAACATACAAATTCTATCATTATATGGTGCATTGTGATCTCTTTTTAGTGTACGTGGAATGCAGGGACAAAATTTCAGAAAGAAGTTTAAAGTTGTATTTAGTTTGGATTTTGCCCGCAAGTACCCAACTCCAAGAAATAGGTAGTAGGCATGTTCATATCAAAAAAGGCAAGCAGCTAGGACGCCCAGAAAAAGTGCTCAAATGGGCCGGGGAATATAGGGGCAAAATGATGCATAGAGAATGTTAAAAGAAAACGTGTGGATATTGGAGGGAGAGTATGTTACCAGTGGAGTGGGATCACCCACATGGATTGGGAACTCGGAGTCTATGGATACATGTTCATGATTTACCCCGCAATTAAATTCGGGAATCAAACCCTACAATTAAATCTTGGAATCAAACAGATGGAAGGTGCGACAACCGGAGAGGTGTTGGAAGTAGAAGGACGTTATTGAAGAAGAGGTAAAATATCCTATCTTAGTATCCATGCTATAGTGAGTATTAAGGAACCCCTCCTTAGTAAGTAGTGCATGGATTGGTACGAACTCGGTAAGGCGAAATGTATACCTTTCAAATATTGTGCACGACTATCTTGTGCCATTGTCCATAAGAATAACATAGATATATTGAGAAATATTAAAAGTTAGCTAGTGGAAATATATTTTATATATTATTAATATAATTTGTTATATATAGTATTTTATTTTTAATATTTAATATAGTATTAGATATAAGATTTTATTGTATTTTCAAGTTTTGGCGAATTTGAAGAATTGAGGAGAGTGATTCAGCTTGGGATATGAAGTAGCTAAATTGTTAAAAATGATGAAAAGATATCTCTAAAATTTATCACCACCGGGATTTGCAACCAGTAGAACCAAAAGTCCAAAATGATTCGAGAGAGATTGAAAATATAAATTGCAGATTTCTCATTAAATTGGACGAAAATAAAATCAATTATGATAATTAAGTACAAATACTTGAATCTTCCATACCATCATATAAAGATTGAGTTATTGATTCTGGTGGTTTAAGATATATAACAATATTATTAAAATAGTTTAATACATATCATGAATATCCTCAAACTTATATGAGAATTGTTTATAAAATAGATGAAACAGTACAATCAAAGGGAAGGGCTCTCTTATATGTAATAATTTGATTAAATTATCGTCTGTTTTGCATATTCCCTATTTTCCAGTTAATCCATTGTCAGTTAGTAGTATAATTGGTCAATTAAACTATTAAGTAATTTTTTATGGGAACATTTGTATGTTTCGAGAGAGAAATTGTCACACCCCGACTCGGTTTGGTCGGATCCCCGTGAGCAACTTGACACTCTTCCCGATTTACTAAGGGTTTTCCCCTCCTTTAAACCCGGGAGGAGTAAGACGTCCTTTAAACATGTACCTTTCCTGGAATACATAAATTAAAATTGCATAAAAATTTGTTAACTTACATAAGGGAGGGGGTGAGTTCTTTAGGTAGGTTTCCCTTGGTTATCTAAAAAGGGACATAAGGGAGGGGGTGAGTTCGACGACTTAGTGAATGGGTAATTAAAGTTTGACTTTTAGGGAAAATATTTGAATTGGAGTGTGTTAGACTCCTTATTTTCTTTTAAAATAATTCATCCTCAAAATATCGGTTTCATAGCCATTACTCACTCCTCAACCATAACCGGTGTGCTTATCAACCAACACACGCCCTTCATCATGAAGGGAATACACATGAATAAAAAAACTCTGTATCCGTATGAGGACAAAGACCATATCTCGGTCTCGTGCACATGAACTCAAACACAAAACCTTTAGGAAATCCCAAACACATTAGTTTCGTGGAGTCCAAACACAGAAACTCCGTGGAGTGCAAACACAGAACTCCGTGGAGTAACTAGTATGACGAGAAACACAAACCCAGTAGCTTTTCTCTTCCCTTATCGCCATCGTGTCATCCAATAGCCCTTAGGATGCATCACTACCCCTCTTGGGCGTCTTATTGGTCCTGAACCTCAAGTGCATCCACAAACAAAGTTTTCCTCAAAAGCCATTTAATCTTTGGTGCCACTGGTCCAATGGCCCCGACCCTCAACTCGACCTGTAGCTGTTTGTCTCGACTGGTCTGTCAACCTATCATGTCGCACTGCAGCTAGTCCATCGAGTATGTCGGTCCTGTCTTGGTACCATGACCAATCAATTCATTCATTTAAGTTTTATGGCTTAAATTCATGTTTATTTATGGGCTCCTGCTCATGCCAACTAGCATAGGGCCCACTGTTCGAGATTTTCAAAATCGGGCATATTAGCCCCCAAGTTTCAAAACCAAGGCATCCGACCTAACAGAGCTATTTGAGCTTCCGTTAAGAAGGTCTCCCAAAAATTTTAAGCAATGGCACACAGTCAAGGGAGAACACCTCTGATAAAAATACTTTTCAATGTCCATCATACCAACCAGGTATGATCTACTTACATCCGGTAAATAGTTTTTCCACTTGATTTCCACACCACTCCTCTCAGGTGTGATGATTAACCACTTAGCAGTGTGTTTTCATTTTTGCGGTACTTATAATCCCAACCAGGTATGATATTAAATTCCCACTCACTCGTTAATGTAGTGAATTCCTATCGACTAGTTCTTTGTATTCAAGCGAGCTTGTCCTTATTGGCATTCCCGGTGCTTTGTGTTCCTACACGATATGAACACCCTTGTTCATTATCCCCTGACCTAATAGCCTTCATTCACTCCAAATGAATGAGAAAACCAAACTTTTCATTTATTTACAATTAGGTCCCGAAAGTTATTTTTCTTTAACTTTAAGTCCCTAATGTCGGTTTTTTCCTCAAATTGAATCTCGAAACTTTAAAAATTCACCTTGAGACCTCAATTTATTCAATTTCACTAAAAGGGGTTTAATTTTCGAAATTTCCAATTTGGTCCCCCAACTTTTCCAAAATTACCATTTTGCCCATACTTTACAAAAATGGTAAGTTTTGCTCCAAAAATTCCAAAAACTACCCAATTGATCCTCTAACATCTTTATCATGCCCAATTGGTCCTCAATTTTATGAAATTGCACTTTAGTCCCTCAAAAATTTTTAAATTCCCAAATTTCCCCCAATTTCAACCTTCTAACTCAGCCGAATTTGATTTCATCGATAAATTGAGTTTAATTGTTGAAATTAAAGTTAGATTAGTGTTCCTACACATTCATACGATTCAATTTCACTTTGAATTGTACGATTTGGTGTCAAAATGAGCTCAAATGAAGATCCACCAGAAAACTAGTATTAGAGAGAGAAAGGTTCGAAAGCTTACTGTCGGGGGGCACGGCGATCCGAGCTTTCAATCTTGACAGATAGCTCTTGTCTTGAAGTTACTCCTAGGATCAAGAATTGCATCAATTGATGCCGAATTGAGTGAGAATTTTATTATCAAAGTTTTGTCAGTTCTCTCTAGCACCGGTCGGAAATTGTATAGGGGAGCCAAATTGGCTTACCTTTTAGCTCTAATTTAGCTATAGGAGGATTGTGGAGGTGTTGGGAGGGCTTGGTTTGGCCTGAAAATGGCTCAAATTGGCTGATTTCAGCTCAGCCGAAACAGGGCAGCTTCGATCCACTGGAGCTGCTTCACTGTTTGATCACGCCGGTGCTTCTCCGGCGACCCTTGGAGCAAATGAAGACTACAGGCGTATAGCTGACTTCTCCCCGGTTCTAAAGAATCCAACCACGCCTTCTTTGGCTAAAAAAAGACCCTATATTGGAGCTCTGGTTTGAGCTTAGTTGGAAATTGGAGTAGTTGAGAGAGAATGGAGTTTTTAGGTGTTGAGAGGATGAATGAGGAGGGGCTCTTTATATAGGAAGCTCATGGACTTTTTGGCCGCCCGATTGGCGCCTTAATGGCGGTCATTTATTGCTTGAAACTCCTTGGCCGGAGACTTTTTAGCTTCGCCAGTGCTGCGGATTTTCCGACGAGTGAACATTGTTGTTATCTGAAGGAAGAAGACGACATTGTTCTGAACCGGACCGGACTGGTCTGAACCGGGTTCAAAGCTTAAACCGACCAGTTCACCCCCAATTCGACTAAATTTTTCAAGTCTAAAAATTTCTAAATTCATTTTCTATCCAATGGTGGTCTCAAATCTCAAATTTGAAGTTTTTAAGCCATCTAGAAAAATGAATTTAGCATCCGATTCAATAGTGGTTCAAACTGATCCAAACCGGTTCACCTAAACCGGTTTGGTTTTCATCTCCAATTCATTAAGTCCTTTTTATGGCTTTTGTGACTCCTTAGGTCACTCGGAATACATAAATTTCCTGGTTTGCCCTTTCTCTATTGGTTTCGGTTCATTAACCTACTTAGTTCATAAACTGGTTCAATTTGGTTCGGATCCAGTTCTCTTGAACCGGTCTGGTTTTCTCCCCCAAATCATCCTAAGATCCTTTTTCAAAGTTTTATGAACCCTTTGGGTTATTCAGGAGTTGTAAATTTCCCAAATTGCCTATTTCCTGATGATCGGGTTTGTGAACCGGTTCAGTTTTTCTCACTCGGGTTGACCGGTTCTTTGCCCGGTTTCCTTGTTTTAAAGGGACGAGGTTTATAGAAACACTCAGAAGATACTTGGAACTGACAGCAAGTGTGCATGATTGTGATATATTAATAGAAGAGTTGTGGATAAAAGTTTGAGTTTTGCAGTGAATAGTAAAGAAGAAGATGAAACAATGTTAGAACATTGTCGGTTGGGATATCTATCTTTTGATAATATTAAAATGTTGAGACCAGAGCTATCACGCCCCAACCCGGTTTGGTCGGATCCCCGTGATCAACTAGCCATTCTCTTGGTTAAAGAGTGGTTTCCCCCTTCTTTAATTCAAGAGCAGCCATGCGAAATCTCAAACTTGTTCCCTAAAATAACATATATTAATAAAAATACAAGCTCAAGATAATTAAGCATACCTAACAAAGGGTAAAGCCAGATGCTATCCCTAGTCATTTCTCTATTTCTTGAAAAGGGATATAAAGGGTGGGTGAGTTTCTACAACTCAGTGAATGAGAAATTTAAAAAAAATATAGTTTCAATGAGATAGTTTTTAAATTGGAGTGTGTTAGACTCATTATTTACTTTAAGAAATTTCATCCTCAAAATCTCAGTTTTCATAACCATTTCTCATAATTAACCACAAACGGTGTTTTTATTAACCAACACACACCTTTTATTATGAAGGGAACACATATTCGCAGGGCAGCACGTCCACTGCACCCACTTGTGGCGTCGGAATGACTTTACCGACCACCTAGATAGAAGCCTGTCCACTTCTACCCTGAGAATGAGTGAATGTACACGACATCCGACTCTCAATCCCGTAAAGAAACTCAGTGTCTATATGAAGACCAAGACCTCATCCCGACCCCACCCCTGTCTCATGCGCATGAAGCTACGTCGAGCTTCCGTGGCTGTTGGCACAACAGACTGCCCTTATCTCCACCATGTCGTCCAGTAGCCCTTACGACGCATCACTATCCCTCTTGGACATCTTGACGGTCTTGAACCTCAATGCATGCACAAAATAATAGTCTCTCATAAGCCATTTAATCTTTGGTGACATTGGTCCAACAACCCCAACCCTCAACTCGACCTGTAGCTATTTGTCTCGACTGGTCCATCGACCTGTCTTGTCGCACTGTCGCCAGTCCATCGAGTATGTCGATCCTGTCTTGGTACCATGGTCAAACACATCATTCATTTACAATTTTTATGGCTTAAACTCATGTTTGATTATGAGCTGCTGCTCGTGCCAACTGGCCTTGGGCCCACTGTATGAGATTTTCAAAATCGGACATTTTAGCCCCCAAGTTCTAAAATCGAGGCCTCTAGCCTATCTGAGCTATTTGAGCTCTCGTCAAGAAGGTCTCCCAAAAAGTTCAAGTAGTGGCACAAAGTCAGGGGAGAGCACTTCCAACAAAAATAATTTTTCAGCTATCTATCACACCAACCGGGTATGAGGACATCTATGCTCATAATTGATGAACGAGTTTTCTAATTTCTTCGAGGAAGTTCATCATACCAATCAGTAAGTAGTTTTTCCGTGTGTTTTCTCACATCACCCCATCCAGGTGTGATGTTAAAATCCCACATTATAGCAGGTTTTCATTTCCGAGGTGCTTATCATCCCAACCGAGTATGATATAAAAATCCCACTCACACGTTAATGTAGTGAACTCTTCTTAACCGACTTTTTGTCTACTTGCGAGCTTGTCTTAGCTAGCGTTCCCAGCACTTCACGTTCCTACATGATATGAACATCCTTGTTCATTATCCATTGGCTTGATAGCCTTCATTTATCACGAATGAATAAAATACCCAACTTTTCAATTAATTGTAATTATGTTACTAAAGTTCTTTTTCTTTAACTTTAGGTCCCTATTGCTAATTTTTTCCCAAATTGAGTCCCGAAACTTCAAAAATTTACTTTGGGACCTCAATTTATTCAAAATTATAAAAAGGGGTTCAACTTTCCCAAATTCCCAATTTGGTCCCCAATTTTTCCAAAATTACCATTTTGCGCCTACTTTACAAAAATGGTAAATTTCATCCTAAAAATTCAAAAAATTGACCAATCAAACGAGATTAATTGTTGAAAATGAAGGTAGATTTAAGTTCCTACACATCCATATGATTCAATTGCACTTTGAATCACATGAATTGACGCGGGAACAATCTCAAACGGAGCTTCATTAGAAAATTGAATGTATATAAAGAAAGCTTCGAAAGCTTACCACTGAGGGCGCGTCGGTCTGAGCTTTCAATCTATGCAGATAGCTTTCGTCCTAAGGTTCCTCCTAGAATCAAGAATCACCACAATTCGTGTTGAACTGAAGGAGAATTTGGTGAGTAAAGATTTGCTGGTTCTCTCTCTAGCACTGATCGAAATTCATAGAGAAGAGCCAAATTGGCTTACCTTTCTGCTCTAATTCGGTTGTAGGAGGGCTGAGTGAGTGTTGGGAGAGTTTGGTTTGGCTTGAGGAGGGCTTAAATTGGCTGATTTCCGCTCAACATAAACAATGCAACTTCAGTCTATCGGAGCTGCTTCATTGTTTGATCATGCCGACGCTTCTCCAGCGATCCTCGGAGCAATTGGAGACTACCACCGTGTAGCTGACTTCTCTCCGAGTCTAAAGAACTCAACCACACCTTCTTTGGCTTAAAAAAGAACCTATGTCGGAGTTCTGGTTCGAGTTTCGTCGAAAAATTGAGTAGCTGAGAGAGAGTGAGGTTTTCAGGTGTGTGGAGGATGAATAGAGAGGGGCTCTTTATATAGGGAGCTTGGTGTAAACCCCGCCATTTTGTGTTAAGGAAAACTGAGTAAAGAACCGGTCAAACTGAGTGAGAAACACTAAACCAGTTTACAAACCCGTTTATTTGGGAATGAGCAAATTGGAGAAATTTCAACTCCCAAGTAACCCAAGAAGGTTCATAAACCTTGGAAAAGAACTTTAGGACAAATTGCGAGAGAAAAACCAAACCGGTTCGGGTGAACTGGACCCGAATCGGATTGAATCGGTGTAAGAACCGAGCCAATTTATGAACTAGAACCGATAGAGAGAGGGCAAACCGGGAAATTTATGGATACCGAGTGACCCAAAGAGTCCCAAAAGTCATGGAAATGGACTTGAGAATGAATTGGAGATGAAAACCAAACCGGTTCAGGTGAACTGGATCCAAACTGGATTGAACTAGTTTGAACCACTATTGAACCGAATGCTAAATTCATTTTTCTAGGTGGCATAGAAAATTCAAATTTTAGATTTGAGGCCACCATTGGATAAAAAAAGAATTTAGAAATTTTTAGATTTGAAAAATTCGGTCGAATTGAGGGTGAATTGACCGGTTTAAGCTTTGAACCTGGTTCGTACCGGTACGGTCCAGTTCGGAACAATGTCATCTTCTTCCTTCAAATGACAACACTGTTCACTCGTCGGAAAATCGCACAGCGCCAATGAAGCTGAAAAGTCTCCAGCTAGAAAGTTTTAGGCAATGAATGATCGCCATTAAGGCACCAATCGGACGATTAAGAAGTCCCCGAGCTTGCTATATAAAGAGCCCCTCTGTCATGCCCTGACTCGATTTGGTTGGATCCCCGTGATCAACCCGCCACTCTCCTAGTTTATTAAAGGGTTTTCCCTCATTATAAATTGTAAAGAGTACGACATCATTTAAACCTGTACCTTTTCCTGTAATAACATAAATCAAAACTGCATAATATTTTAAATTTATTATACCTATCTCACAGGAGTCTTAATTGATGGTCTTTAAGTATAGACTTTCCGGGATTTTTTGAAAAGGATATAAGGGAGGGGGTGAGTACGACTACTTAGTGAATCGGTTTTCGAAATTTAACTTTTAGAAAAAAAAATTTGTATTGGAATGTGCTAGACTCCTTATTTTCTTTCAAAAATCTTTTCATTTCAAATCTACATTTTTATCACCATTTCTTATTAATCACGGTGTGTTATCACCCAACACACATCCTTTATTATGAAGGTATATCACACAATCACAGGCCAGCCTGTCTACTAAATCCAGTTGTGGCGTCGGAGCGACTTTACCGGCCACCTTGATAGAAGCACATTCACTTCTACCCTGAGAATGAGTGGATGTATGTGATATTTGACCTTCAATCCCGAAATCAATTCTTCGTGTCCGTATGAGGATAGAGACCTCATCCCGATCCCACCTCGGTCTCATGCGCTTGAAGCTACGTCGAGCTTCACAAGGTCACCTAGTCCGACGAATTGCCCTTATATCTAGCAGGTCGTCTAGGGCCCTAGGACACATCACTACCCCTCTTGGGTGTCTTGAAGGTCTTGTACACACAGTGCATGCACAATCAGTATTTTCACATCATGCCTTATAATATGTGGTGCCACTGGTCCATTGGCCCCGACCATCAACTCAACATGCAGTTGTTTGTCTTGACTAGTCAGGAGATGATAGCACTGTTCACTCACTGGAAAATCGCATAGCACCGACGAAGCTGAAAATTCTCCGGCCAGGGAGTTTTAGGCAATGAATGACCACCATTAAGGCACTAATGGGATGGCCAAGAAGTCCCTGAGCTTCCTATATAAAGAGCTCCTCCCCATTCATCCTCTCCATACTTAAAAACTCCAACCTCTCTCAACTGCTCCATTTTTCGACAAAGCTCTAACTTGGGCACTTTTCTAAGCCAAATAAGGTGAGGTCGGGTTCTTTAGAACCAGGGAGAAGTCAGCTACACGCCTTTAGTCTCCATTTACTGTGGGGGTCGCTGGAGAAGCACCCGAGTGATGGAACAATGAAGCAGCTCCGGTGGACCCAAGCTACCCTATTTCGGCCGAGCTGAAATCGACCAATTCGAGCCCTCCTCAGGCTAAACCAAGCCTTTTTCAACACCTCCACAACCCTACTACAGCTGAATTAGAGCAATTCGGCTCCCCTGTGCAATTTTTGACCGGCGCTAGAGAGAGAACCGACAGAACTTCGATGATGAAATTCTAACTAAATTTGGCATCAATTGATGCAATTGTTTTATCCTAGGATGAACCTTAGGATGAGAGTTGTCTGCCCAGATCGAAAGCTCAGATCGCCACACCCACGTTGGTAAACTTTCGAAGCTTTCTCTCTCTAAGTCTCGTTTTCCAGTGGAGCTCTATTTAAGCCCATTCCAACACCAAATCGTGTGATTCAAAGTGCAATTGAATCATATGAAGATTTAGGAACTCCAATCTAACTTCAATTTCAACAATTATAAGTATTTAATTGGTCAATTTGATGAAATCAAATTCAGTTGTGTTAGTAAGTTGAAGTTGGGGGGAAGCACCAAAATGCAATTTTATAAAATTGAGGGTTAATTGGGCATGATAAGAATGTTAGAGGGCCAATTGAGAAATTTTAGAATTTTTGGGGTAAAACTTATCATTTTTGTAAAGGAAGGGTAAAATGGTTATTTTGGAAAAGTTGGGGGGGACCAAATTGGAAATTTGTGAAATTAAACCCCTTTTGTGAATTTGAATAAATTGAGGTACTAAGATAAAATTTAAATGTTTCGAGACTCAATTTGAGGAAGAACTAGCATTAGGGACTTAAAGTTAAAGAAAAATAAATTTAGGGACCTAATTGCAAATAAATAGAAAGTTTGGTTTTCTCATTCATTTGTAATGAAGGAAGGCTATTAGGTCGAAGAATAATGAATAAGGGTGTTCATATCATGTAGAAATATGAAGTACCGAGAACGCCAGCTAAGACGAATGCAAGTAAGGACAACAAGCCGACTAAGGGGAATTTCACTACACCATCGGGTGATTGAAATTTTTATATCATATTCGGTTGGGATGATAAGTAACTCGAAATGAAAACTCACTAATTAGTGATATTTTAAATATCACAACTTAGAGGAGTGATATAAAAATAATGCGAAAAAATTACTTATTGGTTGTAAGTAGATTATATTTGGTTGATATGATGAAACTTACTCGGATGAAGTGGAAAACCCGTTCATCAGTTATGAGCGGAGATATTCTCATATTCAATTAGTATGATTGATAGTTAAAAATATATTTTTAACTGATGAACAGGTTTTCCTGACTGTGCGTCACTGCTTAAATGATTTGGGAGATCTTATTGACGGGAGCTCGAATAGCTTTGTTTGGTCGGAGGCCTTTGTTTGGGAACTTGGGGGCTAATATGCCCAGTTTTGAAAATGTCGAACAGTGGGCCATAGGCCAGTTGGCACGAGCAAGAGCTTGTAAACAAATATGAGATATATGCCATAAAACTTTAAATAAATGAATTGTTTGGCCATGGTATCAAGTTAGGACCAACATATTCAATCAACTAGTGGTAGTGCGACATGACAGGTCTCCAAACTAGTCAAGACAAATAGTTGCAGGTTGAATTGAGGTTGGGACCGTTGGACCAGTGGCACCACAGATTATATGGCATAATGTAAAAATATTGATTATGCATGCACTATAATTATAGGACCTTCAAGACGCCCAAGAGGGTTAGTGATGTGTCCTAGGGCCCTGTACGACCTGGTGGGTATAAGGGTAGTTCGTCGGACTAGGTGACTTTGTGAAGCTCGACATAGCTTCAAGCGCATGAGATTGGGGTGGGGTCGGGATGAGGTCTTTGTCCTCATTTGGACATGGAGAATTAATTATGGGATTGAGGATCGGATGTCGTGAACATCCACTCATTCTTAGGGTAGAAGTGGACGTACTTCTATCTAGGTGGCTGGTAAAGTTGCTCCGATGCCACAAGTGGGTTCAGTGGACAGGCTGGCCTGCGATTGTGTATTTTTTTACCTTCATGATGAAGGATGTGTGTTGGGTGATAACACACTGTAATAAATAATAAATGATGATGAAAACTGAAACTTTTAAATGAAAGGTTTTTAAAAGAGAATAAGAAGTCTGGCACACTCCAACTCAAACAGTTTTCCTAAAAGTTAAATTTTGAAAACCCATTCACTGAGTCGTTGTACTCACTCCCTCCCTTATATCTCTTTCAGGAAATCCTGGGAAAAGCCTACCGTAAGGGCCATCAATTAATACGCCTGTAAGACAGGTATGTTAAGTTTAAAATGTTATATAGTTTTGATTTATGCTATTCCAGGAAAGGTGCAGGTTTAAAGGACGCCTTACTTGTCACGCCCCGACTCGGTTTGGTCAGATCCCTGTGATCAACCCGCCACTCTCCCGGTTTATTAAAGGATTTCCCCTTATTGTAAACCGTAAAGAGTAAGGCGTCCTTTAACCTGCACCTATTCCTGGAATAGCATAATCAAAACTGCATGAAATTTAAAATTTTACATACCTGTCTTACAGGCATCTTAGTTGATAGTCTTTAAGGGGAGGCTTTCCAGGATTTCCTGAAAGGGGTATAAGGGAGGGGGTGAGTACGACTACTTAGTGAATGGGTTTTTAAAAGCTTTTGACTTTTAAGAAAAATATTTATATGGAGTGTGCCAGACTCCTTTATTTTAAAAAATCCCTTCATTTAAAAATTTGTGTTTTTCCACGGTGTGTCATCACCCAACACACATCCTTCATCATGAAAATTACACACATTCTCAAGTCAGTATCACTACTGAACCCGCTAGTGGCTTCGGAGAGACTTTTCCTGCCACCTGGATAGAAGTACGACCACTTCTACCCTGGGAATGAGTGGATGTACGTGACATCTGACCCACAATTCCGAAATCACTTCTTCATGTCTGTATTAGGACAGAGACCTCATCCTATCCCCACCCCGGTCTCATGCGCTTGGTGCTACTCCAGATTTCGCACAGACACCTGGAACGACGTACTGCCCTTATAGCCACCAGGTCGTCCAGTGCCCTTAGGACGCATCACTACCCCTCATGGGCGTCTTGATGATCTCGTACTCATAGTGCATGCAAAAACAATGTTTTCTCATATTGCCATGTAATTTGTGGTGCCACTTGTCTAATGGCCCCAACTCTCAACTCAACCCGCAATTGTTTGTCTTGACTGGTCTGTCGACCTGTCATGTCGCATTGTCGCTAGTTGACTAAGCATGTCGGTCCTATCTTGGTACCATGGCAAAACAATTCACTTATTAAGTTTTATGGCACATATATAATGTTCGTTTACGAGCTTCTGCTCGTGCCAACTAGCCTTGGGCCCACTGTACAAGATTTTCAAAATCGGGTATTTAGCCCCCAAGTTCTAAAACCAAGGCCCCCGGCCTATCAGAGCTATTCGAGCTCCCGTCGAGAAGGTCTCCCAAATTGTTTAAGCATTAGCACACAGTCAAGGGAGAGCACTTCCGACAAAACATATGTTTTCTCTATCCATTATACCACCCGGGTATAAGGACACCTTCATTCATAACCGATGAATGGGTTTTCAACTTCGTTCGAGGAAATCTCATCATACCAACCGGGTATGATCTACTTACAAACGGTAAGTAGTTTTTTCGCATGATTTTCACATCACTTCCTCTAAGTAGTGATGTTTAAAATACCACTTAATAATGGGTTTTCATACTGAGGTACTTATCATTTTCAACTGGGAATGATATAAAATTTCTACTCACAACCGGTAAGTGGTTTTTGAATTTTAAGTGGTGCTCATCATCCCAACCAAATATGATGTTAGTAAACCCACTAACAACCGGTAAGTGGTTTTTAAATTATAAGGTATGCTCATTATCCCAACCGGGTATGATGTTAGTAAACCCACTCACAATCAGTAAGTGGTTTTCAACTTTAAGTTGTGCTCATCATCCCAACCGGGTACGATGTTAGTAAACCCACTCACAACCGGTAAGTGGTTTTTAATTTTAAGTTGTGCTTATCATCCCAACCGGGTATCATGTTAGTAAACCCACTCACCTGTTCATGCCGTGAATTCCACTAAACCGGTTCTTTGTATTCACGCGAGCTTGTCCTTGTTGGCATTCCTAGTACTTCATGTTCCTATACGATATGAACATCTCAGTTCATTATCCTTCGGCCTAATCGCCTTCATTCATTCCAAATGAATGAGAAAGTCAAACTTTCATTTATTTGCAATTAGGTCCCTCAAGTTATTTCTCTTTAACTTTAAGTCCATAATGCCGATTTTCCTCAAATTGAGTCCCGAAACTTCTAAAATTTATCATAGGACCTCAATTTATTCCATTTCACTAAAAGGAGATTAATTTCTCAAATTTCCAATTTGGTCCTCCAACTTTTCCAAAATTACCATTTTACCCTTCCTTTACAAAAATGGTAAGTTTTGCCCCAAAAATTCTAAAATTTCTCATTTGGTCATCTAACATTATTTTCACATGCAATTGGCCCTCAATTTCATTTTGGTCCTTCGAATTTCGAAAATCCTCAAATTTCTCCCAATTTCAACTCTTCAACACTACCGAATTTGATTTTATCAAATTGACCGATCAAACACTTCTAATTATTGAAATTGAGTTCCTGCATGTTTATACGATTCTAAGAAACTTTGAATCGCAGATTTTAACACCGGAACAAGCTCAAACGGAGCTTCGCCGGAAAACAGATTGTAGAGAAAGAAAGCTTCCATTTCTCACCGGTGAGGGCATGGCGGTTCGAGCTTTTGATATAGGCAGATAGCTCTCATCTTGAGGATCATCCTAGAATCAAGATTCACATCAATTGATACCGAATTGAGTTAGAATTTCATCATTAAAATCCTGTCGGTTCTCTCTCTAGCACCTACCGGAAATTGCAAAGGGGAGTCGAATTGACTTACCTTTCAGTCCTAATTCGGTCGTGGGAGGGCTGACGAAGTGTTGGGAGGGCTTGGTTTGGTCTGAGGAGGGCTCAAAATGGCTGATTTTAGCTTCGCCGAAATAGGGCAGCTTCGGTCCGTCGGAGCTGCTTCACTGTTCCATCATGTCGGCGCTTCTCTAGTGATTCTCAGATTGACTAGAGTTTGCTATCCGATAGCTGACTTCTCCTCGGTTCTAAAGAGCTCGACCTCTCCTTCCGAGGCTAAGAAAAATGTTTAAGTAAAAACTTTAGTTTGAGCTTCACCGAGAAATGGAGCAGTAGAGAGACAGAGAGAAGTGTTGAGGTGTGAGGAGAATGAATGGGGATGACCTATTTATATAGGTGTAAAACTATGTATTAAATGGTAGAGATTTATTACTAGTATTAATATTGCCATAAATTATTAGTATTAATTTCAATAATTTAATTTGGGTATTAAATTATTGGTATTAATTACAATAATTAAATATATATATTAATTTATGGCTATTTATGATAAGCCTCACATAAAAATTTTTGACTGAAATTTTGGGTTACAAAAAAAATCATATTTCTCAAGAGGTCACCCATCCTCAAACTACTCTTGGGCAAGCACGCTTAACTTTAAAGTTATTACAAAATCTAGTTCACCTGAACTAATTTGGTTTTTATTTTCTAGCATGTCTTAAGCTTCTTTTCCAAGGTTTAATAAACCCTTTGGATCACCTGAAGGTTGTAAATTTCGATATTGCTTATTCCCAAATGTAAACCGGCTCGATTTGACCGGTCCTTTTCCCAATTTTCCTTAACTCAAAAGTGTGGGGTTTTGCATTACTCTTCACGGTTTATAAAGAATGGGTGACCCTTAATGAAATGGGAGAGTGGTGGGTTGATCACGGAGATTCGACCAAACCGGTTGGGGCGTGACACTCGGGGACTCTCTAATCGTCCATTTGGAACATTAATGATAGTCATTGATGGTCTAAATCGTACTGAACTGAAACGTTTCTTCTTCGCAGGCGATGTTCAATTTTCTGGCGAGTGAACAGTGTTGTCATCTGAAGGAAGAAAACAACACTGTTTCAAACTGGACCGGATTGGTCCGAACCATGTTCAACGCTTGCACCGATTGGTTCATGCCCAATTTAACTGAGTTTTTCAAAATTAAAATTTTGTAAATTCATCTAAATTCATTCTCTATCAAATGATGGCCTAAATTCTCAAATTTGAATTTTCTAAGCCACCTAGAAAAATGAATTTAGCTTCCAGTTCAATAGTGGTTCAAATCGATCAAAACCGGTTCAATCTAGTTCGGATTCGGTTCACCTGAACCGGTCTGGTTTTCTCTCCCAAATTATTCTAAGGTCCCTTTCCAAGGTTTTTATGATTTTTTGGGTCATTCAAGAGTTGTAAATTTCCCAATTTTCCCATTCTCTAGTGATCAGATTTGTGAACCGGTTTGATTTTTCTTGATTTAATTGATTCTTTCCCCTGTTTTTCCTTAACTCAAAAGGGCAGTGTTTACAAGAGCTGATGAGTAAAGTAGAAAGCAATAAACTTGTTTGTGATGATTGTATGTTTGGAAAACATACAAAAACAAGTTATAATTCTAGTGAATTAAGAAGTATTGATTCACTCAGATGTTTGGGGGCTATGTCGGATTACCTCTACAAGTGGATTAAGATGTTTATCAGTTTTATTGATTGTCACTCTCAGATGATGTGATTATATTTGATAAAGCACAAAGAAGAAACACTACTATGTTTAAACGATTTTCTAGCTCTTGTTCAAACTAAATTTAATATCAAAGTTTGTACTCCTAGAACAAACAAGTGGATTAATATGTGAATCGGAAATTTTCATATTATCTATCTAGTAATAGAATTATTTATCATACTACATGAGCAAATACCCCCAAACAAAATGGTATGGTAAAGAGAAAAAATTGTCATTTGGTGGAATTTGCTCATTATATTCTCTTTAATATGAATATACCAAAGTATTTATGGAGTGAAACTGTACTAACAACAGTGTATTTGTTTAATCGGATGCACTCACAAGTGTTGAGATTTAGATCACCTTGTGAAGTATTGATGGGAAAAAAATACATAAATAATTACTACTCATGTGCTGGATACGTATATTTTGTGAGAGACATCGACATTCGTAAGCAAGCTTGATCCTTATGCTGGATGCATTGAAATGTATTTATTCGGGTTATTTTAGAACTCAAAAGGGATATAAGTGTTGGAGTTCAAGTGAGAAGAGACTATTTGTGAGCATGAATGTGACTTTTCATGAGAATGAACCATTATATAAGGAATTAACACAGTGTGCAATAGTATTACAAAAATTGTGAATTTCTAATATACGACAAACAAATAAAGAAATTGTCAATAATTATAGTGGTAAAAATATTATTCCTCGTCCCACGAGCGAGCGAAAAAGGAGAAGAGGTTATTTTTTCGTTGAGGCTTAAACCAAAACTCTGTCATTGAGCTTTTTCTCAACCTCTGAAGCTCCCCTAAGTGTCATTGCACCAGGAAGAAGTCCTCCACCTAACTATAACTTTAGCTCGGCCTAAGGACCACCACTGATATTTGACGAGCTCAAACAAGACCACTACTACTTCGGTTGGGACGAATTCAAACTCTTTGAGCTGCACTCCAGTCACCCCCAGCCTCTTACATCTAAACCGACCCCTCCCCAGCCCTCCTCAACCCATACCAGACCCTCTACAACCTTTGAGGTAAGCCAATTCCACCTTGTATCACCAAAATTTAGAAGTTACAGAAGCTAACATGCTCAAACTTCTCTCATCAAATTCATGGTGCTTAGTTAGACAATTGGCCAACATCTTGATCCTAGAATGACCCATTGGGAGAGCACTAGCCACATCCATTAAGAGCTCTGACCGCCGCTCCCTCACTGATAAGGAAACCAAGCTTTCCAACGAGGCTCCGTTTTAGCTCAAATCAGCACCAAATGAAGCGATTCAAATGCCAAATTGATCGTAGAGAGATGGAGGGAGAGATTAATAGCATGATAGGGGGAAATTTCCCAAGTGTGGGTAGTCAATTTGATGAATCCAAGATTCGGGGGAGAAAATGCAATAAATTGTGGAAATTTGGGCGAAATTGGGGATTTTTGGAAAATTGAGGGCCGAATTGCAATTGAAAAATTGAGTACTTGAATGGAAATAAAGGGAAATTTGGGACCTAAAGGGGGGAAATGGAAACCTTAGGGACCTAGTTGATGATAAATGGGACATTAGGGATCTAAGTGCAAAACTCTGGACTTTAGGGTCCTTAAGGTGCAAAACCTAGTTGATGATAAATGGAAACCTTAGGGACCATAATTATGACATAATTAAGGACCAAATTGCCAATACGGGCAAGTATGAGGTCCTTCATGCCACTGGTACTGATATGAGTGTCCAGACAATGTAGGATGGGCAGTTCTAAGGATCATGCACAAGATCACGCGACTGACTGAGATATCATCAGAAACAAGTCACACTACCTCGTGTGAGTGGGTTTAGCATCACGTCCGATTGGACTAATGAGCATTGGCTTTTTCCCGAATTGAAAACTGTTTTTCAGGACTACTCTCCACTGACTGATTGAACAAGCTTAAACATTTTTGGAGACTATACTGAAGAGAGCATGAACCATGAAATTATAAAGCTAGAAATGCTCCAGTGGGCACGGGCTTAAGCCCATAGAAAAGTAAGCTCATATGCTAAGAAACGTTCTCATAAATGGATAATTGAGTGAACAAGCTATTGTGTCGAAGTCGTACCATTAGACTCATTGGGTTAGTAGCCACTAAGCTGAAGTCGGGTCGTCGAACTCGTTGGGCAGGCAGCTATGGTGTAAACCCCACACTTTTGAGTTAAGGAAAACCGAGAAAAAAACCGGTCAAATTGAGTAAGAAAACTGAGCCGGTTTAAAAACCCAATCATTTGGGAACAAGTAATTTGGAAATTTACAACTTCCAGGTGATCCAAAGGGTTCATTAAACCTTCAAAAAGAAACTTAAGACAAATTAAAAGAGAAAAACCAAATTGGTTTACGTGAACAAGATCCATTTCCTGTTAATACCTAAATTAAATTATTGGAATTAATACAAATAATTTACTACCTAAATTAAATTATTGGAATTAATATCAATAATTTATGGTAATATTAATACTAATAATAAATATCTCCCATTTAATACACAATTTTACACCTAAGGTCATCCCCATTCATTCTCCTCACACTCGAACACCTCTCTCTCTCTCTCTACTACTCCATTTACGTGGAGCTCGAACCAGAGCTTCGACTTGAACATTTTTCTTAACCTCGAAAGGAAGGTCAGGCTCTTTAGAACTGGGGAGAAGTTAGCTATTTGATAGCAAACTCCAGTTAATCTGAAAATCACTAGAGAAGCGCCAACATGATGGAACAGTGAAGCAGCTCTAACGGACTGAAGATGCCCAATTTTGGCCAAGCTAAAATCAGCCATTTCGAGCCCTCCTCAGGCCAAATCAAGACCTCCCAACACTTCCTCAGCCCTTCCACGGCCAAATTAGGACCAAAAGGTAAGCTAATTTGTCTTCCCTTTACAATTTCTGATCGGTGTTAGTGAGAGAGTCGATCGATATTCAATGACGAAATTCTAATCCAATTCAACATCAATTGATGTGATTCTTAATTCTAGGATGAACCTTAGAATGAGATCTATCTTCCCAGATCAAAAATTTGGTTGTGTTAAAAAAGTTGGAATTTGGGGACAATTGGGGATTTTTGAAAATTCGAGAGACTGAAATACAATTTCCTAAAATTGAGGGTCAATTGGGCATGATAAAAATGTTAGAGGGCCAATTGAGGAATTTTAGAATTTTTGGGGTGAAACTTACCATTTTTGTAAAGGAAGGGCAAAATGGTAATTTTGGAAAAGTTGGGGGACCAAATTGGAAATTTGGGAAATTAATCCCCTTTTTGTGAAATGGAATAAATTGAGGTCCTATGATAAATTTTAAAAGTTTCGAGACTTAATTTGAGGAAAAACCAGTATTTGGGACTTAAAGTTAAAGAAAAATAACTTTAGGGACCTAATTGCAAATAGATGAAAGTTTGACTTTCTCATTTATTTGGAATGAATGAAGGCTATTAGGCCAAAAGATAATGAATCGAGATGTTCATATCGTGTAGGAAAACGAAGTACTGGGAATGCCAGCAAGGACAAGCTCGCGTGAATATAAAGAACCAGTCTAGTGGAATTCACGACATTAACGAGTGAGTGGGTTTACTAACGTCATACCCGGTTGGGATGATGAGCACAAATTAAAGTTAAAAACCACTTATCGGTTGTGAGTGAAATTTTATATCATACCCGGTTGGGGATGATAAGCACATCAAAATGAAAACTCACTACTATGTGGTATTTTAAACATCACGACTTAGTGTAGTGATGTGAAAACCATGCGGAAAAACTATTTACCGGTTGTAAGTAGATCATACTCGATTGGTATGATGAAACTTACTCGAAGGAAGTTGAAAACCCGTTCATCGGTTATGAGCGGAGATGTCCTTATACCCAGTTGGTATAATGGATAGTTGAAAATATAATTTTGTCGGAAGTGTTCTCCCCTTACTGTGTGCCAATGCTTAAACTATTTGGGAGACCTTATTGACGGGAGCTCGATTAGCTTTGATAGGCTGGGGGCCTTGGTTTTGGAACTTGGGGGCTAATATGCCCAATTTTGAAAATCTCGTACAGTGGGCCCAAGGAATTGTTTGGCCATGGTACCAAGATAGGACCGACATACTCAGTCAACTAGCGGCAGTGCGACATGATAGGTCGACAGACCAATCAAGACAAACAAATGCTGGTTGAGTTAAGAGTCGGGGCCGTTGGACTAGTGGCACCACAGATTATATGGCATAATGAGAAAATATTGATTGTGCATGCACTGTGAGTACGGAACCATTAAGATGCCCAAGAGGGGTAGTGATGCGTCCTAAGGGCATTGGACGACTTGGTGGTTATAAGAGCAGTTCATCGTACTAGGTGACCGTGCAAAATTTGGAGTAGCACCAAGCGCATGAGACCGGGGTGGGGATAGGATGAGGTCTCTGTCTTCATACGGACACAAAGAATTGATTTTGGGATTGAGGGTTGGATGTCAGTGAACATCCACTCATTCTCAGGGTAGAAGTGGACGTACTTCTATTTGGGTGGTCGGTAAAGTTGCTATGAAGCCACAAATGGGTTCAGTGGACGAACTGGCCTGCGAATGTGTTTAACCTTCATGATGAAGGATGTGTGTTGGGTGATAACACACCATGATTAAATAAGGAAATGGTGATAAAACCCGAATCATTTTAAATGAAATTGTTTTGAAAAAGAAAGGAGTCTAGCACACTCCAAAAATAAATCTTTTTCCTAAAGATAAAAAGTTTTGAAAACCCATTCACTAAGTAGTCGTACTCAGCCCCTCCCTTATATTCCTTTCAGGAGATTTTGGAAAGACTACCCTTAAAGACCATCAACTAAGACGCTTGTGAGACAGGTATGATAAATCTAAATTATTATACAATTTTGATTTATGTTATTCTAGGAAAAGGTGCAGGTTAAAGGATGTCTTACTCTTTACGATTTACAATAAGGGGAAACCCTTTAATAAACCAGGAGAGTGGCGGGTTGATCATGGGAATCCGACCAAACTAGGTCGAGGCGTGACATATGGAGCCGAAGCCGAGTTATCGGGCTCGTTGGGTCAGTAACACCAAAGATGATGATCATAATTACTAAAACTATTGATTGTGCATGCTATGAGTTTGGAACCATCAAGGCACCCGATCTGGAGTAGTGGTGGTTCCAAGGGCTGCTGGACGACCCAGGGAATATAAGGGAAGTTTGTCGTCTAACATGTCGAGAAGCTTAGGGAGCTTCATGCGCACTCAGATCGAGGTTGGAGGGGGAGAGGTCTTGTCCCACATCGCGGACATGAAGTATTATTTGTGTCTGAGGGTCAGGTAATTGATGCCTACTCAAACTCAGGGTAGAAGTTGTGGGCTTCTATCATGGTGGACAGTAAAGGTGCTCCGGGTCACAAGTGGAGTAGTCAGAGACTATTTTACGAACGTGTGATCCCTTTTAATGATAAAAGGGCGTGTGATTGTGTGTCAACCCAATTCCATGATTAACACACAAGGATAATAAGAAAATGATGATCACATTATATGCAAAATTAAATGAGAAAGTCGAAATGAACCTATCTTTAAGATTACCTGCACATTGAGTTCCACTCCCTTAAATTTTTTTAGGAAAGGGTGGCCCATTAAGAGATCATCCACCAAACCTTAAAAGTAGGTACCCTTTTTATTTAAATTTCTAGTAGCATCACGGTTTTACATAATGTTATTTCAGGAATAATGGTGGAAAGTACGCCTGACTCCCCGTGGTCTTGGGAGTGGTGACTACTCTAGGCCAAGGAGAGTGGCAGGTTGTTCACGGAGTTCTGGCCAAACCGGGTTGGGGTGTGAAAGAACTGAAGGAACCCACTATCAAATATAAAGAAGGAATTACAAACTTGAGATAATAGAAGGAAGGTAGAAAGAGGGGGAAATTATCTGTATGTTATCCTTGAGTAGATACAAAATTAAACTCTTATCACAATGCATCATATTCTTTACAAACTCGACTCACCCAACTCACCCAGGTACCACACATGCACTCCATTCTCGCTCGACGAATTTCGATCGCACACATTCAAATAAAATACTTGAATTGATTCAATTTTGTACTAAATTGCACATCACAAATTGCAGTAATCACCTGACAACTGAGCTACTAGTTCCACTATGAAGTTATATTAACTCTCTTTGAACAAATCGAATTTCAGATTCAAAGTTTGAAATCCCGATACCAGAAACCGTCTCAACCTCCCGATAATTGAATGATCAATTCTACTTCATCCAACCACCAAATGGAGTGATCTTATTATCAAAATACCATTTATAGACTTTTATTGAGTTATGTGGTCTAGTCCAACTTGTTAGTGTCCGGAAAATACCGCACAAGTGTCGTTTTGGCCGACGTAGATCCAAGATAGAAAATATATCTATCATCGTTCTTACAAAACCAAATTCGACAACCTCAACCACCAATTGGATTATGTTTCTCCACTCTAGCTCTTCATTATGCCAATTGAGGATAGATTTGTGTGATACCATGTATTTTAACAAGGGACAATTGGGGAGGGCAAGGTAACCATGGTAACCATCCCTCCAAGCAGAAACAACAACACTACTTTTGGGGTAGAATGGGACAAGGACTAAGAGATAATGATGGAGATAGATTTAAAAGAGTTATTCGAATAACTTCTAGAGAAGACCACATCCACATATCCACATATTCAAGATATTAGAATGAGGTTTTGGAATATTCACATTATTAGAATAAATCTAATAAATAGACTAGTAAATTTAATTGTATGTAGATAGAATTTCTCATATATACAATAGAGTCGAGATTTAAATAAATATGTTTCTACCATACTCTAATATCTTTTATTTTTTGCTGAGAAAGTCATAGTGAAAGAGATGCACAATCAGACACAACCATCATTTTAATTTTACAAAAAATGATATTTTCTACGCCCAAAAAAGTAGAATATGGATTAGAATAAATCTAATAAATAGAATAGTGAATTGAATTGTATGCAAATAGAATTGCTCATATATACAATAGAGTCGGGATTTAAATAAATACGTTTCTACCATACTTGAAAATCTTTTATGTTTTGTTGAGAAAGTCGTAGTGAAGGAGATACACAATCACACACAACCATAATTTCAATTTTACATAAGATGATGTTTTTTTGGCCCAAAAAAGAAGAACATGGATTAGACTAAATCTAATAAATAGAATGAATTGTATGCAGATAGAATTGCTCATATATACAACAGAGTCGGGATTTAAATAAATACATTTCTACCATACTCGAAGATCATTTATGTTTGGTAGAGAAAGTCGTAGTGAAGGATATGCACAATCAGACACAACCATCATTTTAATTTTACATAAGATCATGTTTTCTTTGCCCAAAAAAGTAGAACATGGATTAGAATAAATCCAATAAATAGAATAGTGAATTGAATTGTATGCAGATAGAATTGTTCATATATACAACAGAGTCGTGATTTAAATAAATACGTTTCTACCATACTCGAAGATCATTTATGTTTGGTTGAGAAAGTTGTAGTGAAAGAGATGCATAATGGGACATAACCATACATTTTAATTTTAAATAAGATGATGTTTTCTTGGCCAAAACAAGTAGAACATGGATTAGAATAAATCTAATAAATAGAATAGTGAATTGAATTGTATGCAAATAGAATTGCTCATATATACAATAGAGTCGCTATTTAAATAAATACGTTTCTACCATACTTGAAGATCTTTTATGTTTGGTTGAGAAAGTTGTAGTCAAGGAGATGCACAATCGAACACAACCATCATTTTAATTTTATATAAGATGATGTTTTCTTGGCCCAAAAAACTATAATATGGATTAGAATAAATCTAATATATAGAATAGTCAATTGAATTGTATGCAAATAGAATTTCATATATATACAATAGAGTCAGGATTTAAATAAATACGTTTCTACCATAATCGAAAATCTTTTATGTTTGGTTGAGAAATTCGTAGTGAAGGAGATGCACGCACACAACCATCATTTTAATTTTACATAAGATGATGTTTTTTTGGCCCAAAAAAGTAGAACATGGATTAGAATAAATCTAATAAATAGAATAGTAAATTGAATTGTATGCAGATAGAATTGCTCATATATACAACAAAGTCAGGATTTAAATAAATACATTTCTATCATACTTGAAGATCTTTTATGTTTGGTTGAGAAAGTCGTAGTGAAGGATATGCACAATCAGACACAACCATCATTTTAATTTTACATAAGATGATGTTTTCTTTGCCCAAAAAGGTAGAATATGGATTAGAATAGATCTAATAAATAGAATAGTGAATTGAATTATATGCAGATAGAATTGCTAATACATACAGTAGAGTGGGGATTTAAATAAATACGTTTCTACCATACTCGAAGATCTTTTATGTTTTGTTGAGAAAGTCGTAATGAAGGAGATGCACAATCGCACACAACCATCATTTCAATTTTGAATAAGATGATGTTTTCTTGGCCCAAAAAAGAAGAACATGGATTAGAATAAATATAATAAATAAAATAGTGAATTGAATTGTATGCAGATAGAATTACTCATATATACAATAGAATCGGGATTTAAATAAATACATTTCTACCATACTCGAAGATCTTTTATTTTTAGTTGAGAAAGTCGTAGTGAAGGAGATGTACAATCGGACACAACCATCATTTTAATTTTACATAAGATGATGTTTTCTTGGCCCAAAAAAGTAAAACATGGATTAGAATAAATCTAATAAATAGAATAGTGAATTGAATTGTATGCAGATAGAATTGCTCATATATACAATAGAGTCGGGATTTAAATAAATACGTTTTTACCATACTCGAAGATCTTTTATGTTTGGTTGAGAAAGTCGTATTGAAGGAGATGCACAATCGCACACAACCATCATTTTAATTTTACATAAGATGATGTTTTCTTGGCCCAAAAAAGTAGAATATGGATTAGAATAAATCTAATTAATAGAATAGTGAATTGAATTGTATGCAGATAGAATTGCTCATATATACAATAGAGTCGGGATTTAAAGAAATTTGTTTCTACCATACTCGAAGATCTTTTATGTTTGGTTGAAAAAGTCGTAGTGGAGGAGGTTTACAATCGGACACAACCATCATTTTAATTTTACATAAGATAATGTTTTCTTGGCTAAAAAAAGTAGAATATGTATTAGAATAAATCTAATAAATAGAATAGTGAATTGAATTGTATGCAGAGAGAATTGCTCATATATACAATAAAGTCAGGATTTAAATAAATACATTTCTACAATATTCGAAGATCTTTTATGTTTGGTTTAGAAAGTTGTAGTGAAGGAGATGCATAATCGCACACAATCATCATTTTAATTTTACATAAGATGATGTTTTCTTGGCCCAAAAAAGTAGAACATGGATTAGAATAAATCTAATAAATAGAATAGTGAATTGTATTGTATGCAGATAGAATTGCTCATATATACAATAGAGTCGGGATTTAAATAAATACGTTTCTACCATACTCGAAAATCTTTTATGATTGGTTGAGGAAGTCGTAGTGAAGGAGATGCACAATCGGACACAACCATCATTTTAATTTTAGATAAGTTCATGTTTTTTTAGCCCAAAAAAGAAGAACATGGATTAGAATAAATCTAATAAATAGAATAGTGAATTGAATTGTATGCAGATAGAATTGCTCATATATACAACAGAGTCGGGATTTAAATAAATAGATTTCTACCATACTCGAAGATTTTTTATGTTTGGTTGAGAAAGTTGTAGTGAAAGAGATGCATAATCGTACATAACCATCCATTTTAATTTTAAATAAGATGATGTTTTCTTGGCCAAAAAAAGTAGAACATGGATTAGGATAAATCTAATAAATAGAATAGTGAATTAAATTGTATGCAAATAGAGTCGATATTTAAATAAATATGTTTCTACCGTACTCAAAAATATTTTATGTTTGATTGAGAAAGTTGTAGTGAAGGAGATACACAATTGTACACAACCATCATTTTAATTTTATATAAGATGATATTTTCTTGGCCCAAAAAACTATAATATGGATTAGAATAAATATAATATATAGAATAGTCAATTGAATTGTATGCATATAGAATTACATATATATATAATAGAGTCGGGATTTAAATAAATACGTTTCTACCATAATCGAAAATCTTTTATGTTTGGTTAATAAATTCGTAGTGAAGGAGATAAATAATCGGACACAACCATCATTTTAATTTTAGATAAAATAATATTTTCTTAGCCAAAAAAAGTATAACATATATTAGAATAAATCTAATAAATAGAATAATGAATTAAATTGTATGCAGATAGAATTGCTTATATATATAATAGAGTAAGGATTTAAATAAATACGTTTCTACCATAATCGAATATTTTTTATATTTGATAAAGAAAATTGTAGTTAAGGAGATATACAAGTATCATTTTAATTTTAAATAAAATAATATTTTATTGTCCCAAGAAAGTAGAACATGTATCGAGAGATGTTGACCATTCTGAAATATTCTGAAATAGTACTTGATATACCTCCAATAGTCCTAATACTGAAGAGATGTTGACCATTCTTGCCGAATCCGACTGCTGGAGCATAGGAAGAGGAGCTTCGCTCACTCTTTTGGCACCGTAATAGTTCGTGTCTATGCATTCTTTGGCTGATATGTAATCCTGGTATGTCATCTTCTTCCAGTCCTGCTCAACATTTCTTTGCATCAAAGAATAAAACAAGTTCCAATGACAAGGTTGATTCCAAGTCATACAGGATTTATAGCTTGAAGATTTACCCAACAGCCAACACGCTCAATAGCTCCTGTCAAAACATTGTCGTCTATAACAACTCCACTGATCCCAGCGTTATTCACCTGAAAGAGTTTCCAAGTTTTAAGCCATTAAAGAGAGGCACGATGAGACTGGTAATTTAGCCAATGATTTTGATTATGTAAATATAAAGTGGGTTAGTAGGGATGCAATAGGTTCTGATCTGAGCTTCCTGGATAAGTTCTTATGAAGTTCAATGATATTACGAGGTTATTCATGAAAAAAAATGCACAATGAGAAGATTGGTGAGAGTTCAAGGTAGCATGTAATACCAGAATGTCCATCCTCCCAAATCGGGTTTCAATGAACTCAGCAAGGGAGCTGATGCTTGCAGGGTCGGTAACATCGAGCTGATGGAAGACCACTTCACCCAAGAGAGCAGCAGAGCCTTCTTCCTTCAGTTTGCAGACAGCCTCAAGGCCCCTCTTCTCGTCTCTTGAAGTTAAGACCACTTTCACCCCTTTCAAGGCCAGCTGCTTGCAGATCTGGAACCCGATCCCTTTGTTCGCTCCAGTCACCACAGCCTACCTGTAGGAAGAGAAGGAAGACAGCCATTAAATTCCGAATTCCACTGAAACAATGTAGGATCATCAACCTTTTAGCCATGTGATCAGTGGTCTTCTTAGGGGCGGGGGGAGTGGAAGGCTGTAAATTATACCTCTGTGTGGTGAGAAATGTCGATGCTTCTGCCATGGAAAAGGTAATTTAGATCACTGATTTTATTGCTGGAGTAACGAGTGTGTGAAACTCAAGTTTCTGAGCTATACAGCGCATGGAAGCATGAATAATGGGTTTTGGGTCACATTTACATCATCTGAAAATTGATCAATGAAGGGTTCCTCATGGATCACACTCGTAGTTGAATGCTTCTGTAAAGAAAAAAGCATATGTTATGATAGTAAATACAAGGACAAAATAATGAAAACAGGCCAGAGAAGGACAATGTGTTTTTGTGCTTTTGTAGCCTGTGGATACACTGAAAAATAACTATCATCATTGTATTCAAATAAAAACAGTGAAATATGAATTTGGAATTATAAAACAAAATTTTCTTGCCATAATAAATTTATAATTCATGCACTAAGCGTGTAGTAAGGTTGATTTAAAAAACTTTACTTATTCACCCATAATAATTTTTTATTATTATCTTAATTAGTATAATTATTCCCATTTCTAAACATAGAGAACAAGGAGATTGGTGTTTTTTTTCATACACTAATATACCCGGAGACAAGATTAAGCTCGTCATTAAATTGGCTAGTTATCGATTTTAATATCGTATAGCTCGATCTTAATATATTATTTTCATTCCTACTTAAAAATTCATTATTTATAATTAATGCAATCATTTCAAAATTAGTTGAGATGTTATACATACTTATTATAATTGAAATTATACCTAAAAAATAACCTGTCCATCAAAATTTATAAGAATTTATCTCAAAATAAATTAAATACTAATAAATCATATTAGGTTGAATATGATAGCCAAAATTTAAAAAATATACATATATTTTAACGATATTCAATATAATATAATTTATTAATATTTAACTTATGTATAAAATAATTATAGAAAACAAATAAAATAAATTATAAAACTAAAAATATAGTATAAATTTTAACAAGTTCTTATTCAATTTTTTTTTCCTAAGCTCCAACAAAAAAATACACTAACAAAGAGACTTGATTACAACAAAACAAACCTCAACCATCTTAAACCAATGGGCGGTTGGATGTCACTATATGCCTTGTCATAGTAGGAAAATAATTGTGACAAATGTAGTTGCATTATTACGGATGACAGGTATTGGGGTATTGAAAAAAACAAACCCCATATGAATACATAAGTTGGGAATATAATGGAATAAACAGGTCTAGACAGTAATTTGATACATAACACTAGAATTGGGATAGGTATCAAGCAGGGCATTCAGCAGTAGTACTTGCCCCTCACACAAGAAGATCGCCAAAGATCTTATCAAAGTCATCACAATCCTAAGGAAAACGAGACTATGAAGGAAGGAGGAGACTTATTTCTCAAGTTACCTGCTCGTTGTTGAGCTATTTTCTCTCGCTTTGGATCCAGCTGAGTGTAGTATCATGGGGGTTGTGGATGTTTTCAGCTTCTTGTGTCCGTTTTGGCTTTTTTATCATCCATCTGATGGGTGAGCAGGCGTGCTGGGAGAATCTTACTTTTCATGGACAAGGGGGCTGTAGACGGGGAACCACATGTTCCGTGTCACATATTCCACAGTCTCCTCCTGCACCAGGAACAAGGCCCCTTGAACTGAGAAACATGGATTTCCGATCAAGAGGATAGGAGACGGAAAAATAGGATACCTCTGACATCTGCTGGAGCTCTCTTGGACCGACCTCGCAGTGTCCCTCCGCTAATCCTTCAGCAACAGCTGTCCGTAGGACCGCAGCACCAACTTCAGCTGTTATGTGTCGGATGCTGCACAATAACAAAGGCAAGGACAGCAAATAAGTCAAATACAGAGAGATATCGTAGGGACTTACCTGTGTATAAATTGAATTTCCTGAGCATAGCAGTAAAACGGACAGGGTGAAAAAGTTGCATGATAAGGGCAGTGATTTCTACCTGTTAACGGAGGGATATAAGATGCCATCTTGAATTTCCTCATCTGTCATGTAAGAAGCAAGGCTGCCAATAAAATTACAGTTAGTGATTTATAATGAGAAATAGGTGTTCTTTTCAGAGTCGTAAGAAAGAATCTAGTAAAATACTTCAAGACTAACATTCATCAGAATCAATTGCAGAATGCAAGCAAATCTGTTTTAAATAGGTTTGTTTATGGGGGTTTGATTAGAAAGATAACAAGAGACCAAGGACAAATGCACACCGCTCAGCAGCTGCCTGTAGCATTCCATCTGTTATCAAGCGGGCACCAGAAAGGAGAGCTCCCAGACCAATTCTGCCAGGAAGTAGCAGCTTTTCAGCAAATACTTAGATCTGTTGAGACTTGTAAAAAAAGGAAATAATCTTTCTACAGCTTTAGAATACTTACCCAGGGAAGAGGTACATATTATTTGCCTGATTCACGTGGCCCACCTTTCCATTGCCTATCAAGAGACAGGTGGAGCAAAAATAATTATACAAATACAAGAAAAAAAATGAATACTACAGACAATGGCATGAAGGTAATAGATTCGTTGGTTCACCAAGAAGAAAACTAAAACATTCATTTAGAAAATAAATGATGAGAAGGAGCATACCAAGATCAACATTTTCAAAAGGGCTTCCGCTGCCAAAAACTATGTTTGGTCCAGCATGCTTGAAGGCATCAATAGCAGTGCATTCAGCTGGCAGAAACAGTATAGAAAGGATATGAGTGTGATAAAATGGAGAAGCCGAAATATAATGAGCGTACTTTGGGTGTCAGAGAATAAGCTTAGTTAATTCTAAATGTACCATTCTTTGTGGGATTTGACATGGCGAATATAGCAGGTTTAGGCGAATCGGACTCACGCATAGACTTAAGCACCTGAAGATAATAAAAAATGTTAATCACCAGAAAATGCTAAAGGGTAACATTTATAGATTTGATGGATCTTGATGAAGTAAAAACTGAGACTACAATGCACAAGTTAACTGAGAATATTCTCCATGTGCTACTCAACAAGAAATATCACCAATGCTGTTACTAGCAAAATCTACTTAAGAAGGCAATATATGAAGCACAATATGCAACGGAATCTGATTATAAGCTGCAATGAAATATAGAGAATATCCTGTCATCAATAGCGTAATGAAGTGATATGAAATATTAAGATCTTCTACGGGGTTTCCACTATCCGGAATAACCAAAAAGAAAAAAACTCTAAAGGGGAATAAAAACATATCTAGAAAACCTCTTACCTCCTCATTGAAGATACCGCCCACTCCAGATAGGCCAAGAAGCACATGAGGCCTCACCTTCTTAATCTGAATAGAGAGCTCTCAGATTAGCAAAAAGAAAAAAAAAATGACGTGTATATGAAAGTAAGGAACTCAAGGTTCCAGCATCTACTTGTCCGGCTTACCACTTCAATTAGGTTGTCACCTTCCTTGAGTCCTTCAATATCTCCTTGATTTCTTGCAAATGGAGCAGCTGCAGGATCAAGGTTCTTCCTCTCTTTTGTAATGAGACCCTGCGTCAGACATACTTTCTGAGCAATTTAAAGCAATACAAGAATCTGGATAAATCATATTCTTCAGCTGTCAGAATAATTTATTGGAGCAGAACTAAGAATAATGAAAAGTATCCATAGAAGAACAAGCTGCTAACTAAACAATTTTACATGCACATTTATCCGATAAGACATGACTAGAAATTGCAAGCAATGCTTATTTATAGAGAGAGAGAGAGAGGAGTTGCATTCAATTACTGTCAGTGAAGAGATTTTAAGATGTGAAGGAAAAACTCAAATCATACATCTTTGTCAAGCAGGAAAAAGTTGTTTGTAGCAGTTGCTCTGTTTCCACCCATTCTCGCAACAGCCTGCACAGCCATGCTAAGTACCCCGAGCCCTGCACTGGAACCCATCACAAAATATTGCTTAAAAGAAAGCAATAGATCCAAGGGAAAATGGGTTACAGGACAAATACAGAGTCACACATGCATAACAGACTAATGTAGGTTGAGATAATCCATAGGGAAAAATACGCTATTTTGCATTTGTACCTTCCAGCTCCAACCACCACTATCTTTTGCTTTGTGAAGTCCTCCAATGGTCGTCCTTGAGTTCTTACCGTTCCCAAAAGTCCCGCCAGTGCAACCCCAGCAGTTCCCTGTGAAAGACACAAAGAAAGGATACTCTAAGTCAATAATTTCAACAAGAAATATATATACATATATATATGTCATAATTCAGATTCAAGCAGCTTCTGCTTACCTGGATATCGTCATTGAACATGCAGAACTTTTTGCGATAGCGTTGCAATGTTTCAAAAGCCCATTTCATTTGAAAATCCTCGAACTGGAAAAATTAACTGCAGGTTACTCTAATTATTGAATAAAATAGGAATATAGAGTGTGTATTGAAAAATGTGCACCTGCACGATTGCCTTTGGCCAGCGTGTATGAATAGCTTCCATGAATTCATCAACAATTTCTAGGTACTCATCCCCTTCTAGTCTAGGCCGTCGAAGTCCTAAATCTATTAATCATGGTAGCAGTTTTACATATGAATGTATAAGTGAAGTATGTCTACCCACTAAAGAGAAAATAAATGTAAGGACTCATGAGTAAAGTAAAATAACTTTCAGTTAACCCTACAGCATCATAAAAAGGAAGGTCTGGATGTAAGTCATCCTTACTCACAAAGAGGATCTTCAAGTAACTTCTGATTATTAGTGCCAACATCTAGCATGATGGGAAGTATCTGTAAAAGAAATATAAGAAATTATAACAAAATTATATCTTCACATCTGGGAGCATGAATTTCCATGAGATGCATTTTTATCCTATTACCATTTTATTATCCCCATATTTATGAATAATGTCTGTCCATGCAATTATAGTATAGGTGCTCAATAATAAAAGCTAAAGCATGTGATATCTAAAAGTATATACACTTGTGTTATATGTCCAGCCTGTATATATTTCAATAAGTGACTGTGTCACCATCTAATGAATAGGTGAACTTTGCTGGATGAGTTATTCTACTCTAGAATGCCTAACCTCCCAATTACATGTACAAAGTGGTACTTGATTGCCCATACGCTCATGTTTCGAATGTGTAGGTTGTCATGTAAAGGGGGAGAGAAAAAAGACAAAACAGAGATTGATAGCAGCCATACTTTCTGTGGGTTGATACCAGCGGCAGCAACATACATATCAAGCTTTCCTATTGGTATTCCAATACCCTGTACGCCAAGATCACCGAGGCCAAGGATTCGGCTCCCATCAGTGATAACTATCATGTCTACCTGCATTTTTTAGGAGTGGCAGCACCGAAGGCATTATAAGAATTGAATCAGCTGTTAATTTCCAAAGAAAAGAAGAATAAAATTACCTGTGAATTCATAAATCTCTTTTTTGTAAGTTATGAATTCATAAATCTTGATTTAAATTCCTTTTTTAATTTTATAGAATAGATGAAGTTTCAGAGTGTTTAGTCTTTTTCTTTACCAATAAAGAACAACCATCTACTGTCCAAATCCAATATGAAACCTATGTTTTGTCCTTCAGCAGAGTCCGGGAATGTGTACATATTCCAACCAAATAATATATCAGAAGGAACAGGAACGAACTATCTTAGCTATCAAATGAGGTAGACTGTTGAACATAGAAAAAAGAAAGCATGTACAAAGTCTAATTCTGAAAGCATCTGCAGTGAACCTTTTGTGCAGGCCAGTTGTAGATCATAGACATCATCTCTCCTTTGTCCTTTGCACTAAAATACATGCCACGGGGACGTCTAAATAACCCCGAATAATTTTGACATACTAATCCTACTGTAGGGGTGTAGATTATTGGCGCAAAGTCTTTAATGTTATCAATGAGAACCTGAACCAGAAATAACAATGGTATTAAAGACCTTATCTACTGAAATGAAAGTGTTAATGCTTACGAAAGAAGGGCACTTACACGATAGTACAGGGTTTCGTTCCTGTCATGCAGCCTATTTAAGATTCGCCATTTTGCTAATGACACAATGCTGTCTGGCTGGCCCTGAGTATTTTTCTCCAAAGATTGATATGATTCCACTGAGAATAACAGAAAACACAGAAAAAATACATTATAATGTTGTATTACTATTGTATACCATAGCACTAATATTCAAACCACTGAAGTTATGGTTTTATTCATGGCTGGGGATTTGATCTTGGAGTAATAAAATTCCCCATTTACCCAAAAACAAAATTCAACCAGAGAGAATGAGAGAAAGCAATCAGCAAAAAGAGGGGGCTGTATTACACTATAGGCACCTTGATTGTCCGTACTATGAATGAGCTCATGATTCTACAGTTGGCCTCAAATGAATATCAAGACATAAGGGCATATAAAAAATTGCCACTTCAGACTCTGAACCATAAATTCTTGTAATCGAAAATAGAATCTCACATAATCCACCATGGTAGGTCTCCATGTTTAGCTCATTGCAGTTAGTCATGAAATGAACTTAAACGAAATGCATGCAACTGCTGCAGAGAAAGCTGGAGATAAGCTTACTGAATCGGGCATACTGCTGCTCAAATGATATTACACGAGGTGGAAGCAGACCTCGAAGTCCCAGGCGATCTCTCTCAGTCAAGGGGAAGCCGGTGTCCTGCTCTTTCAGCAATACAGGCATTTAACATTTACAGCTAAAAGATTACAATTTCGGAACACTCTAGAAGTTCTCCTGTCAATAATACCTTAAAATACATTTGAATGAAGTTAACATATATTAAACCCATCCTATAATATTCAATTGTGTTTTATCAATTGAAAGAAGCTTCTTTCATGCGGAAGCTACTCAAGTGCCAGATAGAAATTATTAAATCTCATGCTGGTGCTATCTTTGCCTCCTACTTTTTTGGAACTAAACTTTCAGAAAAAAATAATGAAAAGCCGCGGCTAGTGAAAAAGGACTTCATGAGAGGAATCGACCATTCTAGATCATAAGACCATGAGCAACATTGAATCGAAATGGAGGAACAACACGCCAGATTCAGAGACTCGACCTTGTTAAACCACGGATCATGGAGAATATCAGCGCCGCGCTTGTGCACGATGGAAGGGGCGGGAATTGCAGTGGAGAGCCGCCTTGACCCGCGCAGACTGGCAGCCGCAAATCGCGCAACCTTCCACATCATGTACCCTAAGAGCTGGAAGATCAGGCACCAAACACCTCTACCTCCTAGAGCAATGAACAGAACCGCGAAGGCTTCAGATCCTCAACGTCAGATTGCAATTCTCCCCTTCTCAGATAGCAGCACTCTTCAGTTCCAGCAGAGACAAAGATGAGTACGAGCCAAGGAGTAGACTCAGGAAATGCCTTATCTGAAGAAGGAGACCGTTTGGTCACTGAAGCTGAGTAGCTGACTGATTTATATACCTCCGTAGATTTTTCGTAAAGAAAAAGTCTATTTTGGCGGTGCCCAAAAATACCTCCTTAACTTATATCTTTTAAATTTTATTTGATAAAAAAATTATATAAAAAACTTTAATTAATTTACATTATTTATTATCGAATCATTCTAATTAATTAATTTAATATATTTTATTTGTACATTAATTTATTGGAGAATTTATTCGGTCCACGGTCTTTCGTCGGAGTCTCTGCGATGGTGATAGGAGCAGTCGAAGAAGCGAACTGTTGAAAAGGCAGACGCCGAACAGGGTAGGCCGTCGGTCTGCCCGGACGGTCAGAGGAGAAACGTTGAGGAACAGAAGCCGAACGTGTCAACTGCCCGTCCCCGACCCGAGGAGGGTCCACTCTCGGGTTCGGGTCTATAGATTGAACCCGAGACTCGAGACTCGGGTCCCATTGGCTGTACCTGATGTTCCGTTCTTGTAGGCTCGGATCTTACTAGCTGGATATTAAAAGTTATCTCAATCTAAATATTTTATTACAGTGAAAAAAATAAAAATAGTACATGAATATGCATATTTAAATCGTAATTTTACCAATAACCTTAACCGAGACTAACCAACCCTGCGGTGATGATAGGGTGCTCTCTTATATAAGTAATTTTACTTATTTAATTTATTATCTTATTTATTACTATTGAAGTGCGCAAATCGTAGTTTTATCGATAACCTTAATCGAGACTAATTAATCTGTTGTGATCGTCATACTGTATTATTGTCGCTCACTGCCGCCTAGGGTTTTATATCATGTTACTTTAATATCTAGTATGCTCTCTTATATAAGTAATTTTACTTATTTAACTTATTATCTTATTTATTACAATTGAAGTGCGCAAATTTTTATATATTATTTTGTAAAGTTTTAAAAAATTATTTTATTTTGTATATATTTATGTAAGTATATATATATATAAAATTATTAAGTACAATTTTAAAAATTTATATAGGATTGTAGAGCTACAGTTTTAGAATGCACTATTTTTTTAATATTTAAAAAGTTTCGAAATCAACTATAGAACAAATATTAAGAAATTAACTATACAATTATGAAAATTTTTAATTGATTCTTTTAAATAGAAAATATTAAATTTGAACTAAATAATAGTTTAGATGGTTTGTCTTTAACTTATAATTTTATTTATTTATAAATTATATTTTATTTATTTGTAATTATATTTATTATTACTTTATATAGTAATAAATTATGGCAGATGGTAAAACACCGACTAATACTAATGTGCAATCAAGCTATTGTATCTATATTTATAGGTGTTGTAGATACCAAATATTTATTTGGTATTCTTATTATTAAAATTCAAAATTCTCAACGTGAAAAATTTACTTCTACTATTTGGTACCATTACACTATTACCGTAAGATTAAATGTAAAATTCAACTATTTGTGGAAACTTTTATGTCACATATGTTAAATAAAGTACAAGTCATTTAAGTAAACTTATGGGGAAATGTTAAAAAAGTACAAGTCAACATTTTATGAGATATGCTGACGGAAGTTTATAATTGGAGAAAAACCGTATTGAAGACTATATTTTTTATCAACAGAAATGTCATTCATCACTTGCATAAATACTTATACTATATGGATATCCAATGAACATGATAGAGCATTACGGGTTTAGAGAGTTTGTGAAAATTTACAACCACAATGCAATATCATGTCACGTAATACAATTAGAAATGATTGTATTAAATTATATGTAGTTGAAATAAGGCATTAAAAGAGATTTTGGAGAAGTTGAATAGTAGATTGCAATCACTAGTGACATGTGGACTTGAGAGACACAGAAAAAGGGATATATGGTGATAATCGGTCATTACATTGATAATGATTGGACATTACAAAACCGTAATGATTTATACAATAATGTATATTTGTATTTTTTTTGTATTTGTTTGGTACAATTGATTTATTATTTTTTTGTATTTCTTTTGTTGTAGGTTATTTCATATACTATGTCCACACACAAGTGAGGTATTGTGTGAAAAAGTATCAACTACCCTTATTGATTGGAACATTGATTCCAAACTGTCTACTATCACTTTAGATAACTATTCTACAAATGATAGTATGATATAACTTTTGATTGAAAAACTGCCTTTGAATTCAATGATGTTGGAAGGACATATATTATATATGCGGTGTTGTGCACACATTCTGAATATAATTGTGAAAGTAGGATTGTATACAATTGTAAAAAGCATTAATAATATACACGAAAGCCTATTATATTGGACTAGTACACCAAAGAGGTAGGAAAAATTTGAGGAAACTGCTTGTCAACTACATATTAAATGGGTTAAGAAGCTTACTCTTGATTCTAATACCCATTGGAACTCAACTTATAAGATGTTGCAGGTACCATTAGAGTACAAAGATATTTTTTCTCGTTTGAAATTGCGTGATACACAGTATAAATGTTTGCCTAGTGAATTAGATTGGTCATTGGCAAATGAGATTATTAGCAAGCTGAGTGTGTTCAACGACGCCACCAATATATTTTCTGGTAGAAATTATCCCACCACTAATTCATACATGCCTATTATTTGTTCGATCAAAGCTACTGTTAGTGGATGAATATATTGTGGTATATACTGTATTGAGGTCATGACTGCTGAAATGATGAAAAAAATTAAGAAATATTGGTGGAAATTCGGTGTTATATTAGGAATTGCAACAATTTTTTATCCACGATGGAAGGTGTATAGTTTGACGTATTGTTTTGATAAACAATAAAAGGAAATGACAGATCAAGAAATATGCACAATAGTAAATATATTCAAGATGCTGTTTGTTGAATATACCAATACTATATAACAATACATTGATCAAATATTTGAGGATGATGCTATATGCACAAGTAGTAAAAGTAAATTGGAGCAAATAAATCTATTTGATCCTTTTATCAGATTTGAGCATGATAATAAAAATAAGAAGCTAAAGAAAGTAAAGTATAAGTTGGACTTACATTTGGATGAGAATGTGATTCACAATACAGATGGCTTCAACATATTTTATTGGTGGAAAAATAATGTTGCTCTCTATCCAATATTATTAAGAATGGCTAAGGATATATTGGTTATTCCGGTTACAACTATTGATTTAGAATCAGTATTTAGTGTAAGCGGTCATATTATCAGTTAATCTCGTAGTCGACTTGCCGATAAAATAGTTGAAACACTTATTTACTTAGTATTGTACTTTTCTAAATTTATGCCGATATGTTCTGTTATTATAATTTATTTTATTTGTTAAATTTTCTAGCAAATACTAATGTTAATTAGATTAATTATAATCTGGATAAAAATAATGTATAAGTGGGACCAAGTGGTGTTTAATTATATTTTTATTGTATTTTATCACATTTGTATGTATTTAGTATAATTTGTTTGAATTTTATAATGATTAAATATTTTAAGTATATTAAGTTATTTTTTATTAACTTTAATTATAACAATTATTATAAATGAGATGAAAATGACTAGTTTATACCAATTTGATTTAAAAATTATAATAAGTAAATAATATTTAATTTTTATTAACCTTTAATATTAACGATTTTTTAATTAAATTAAATATATATCTTTCGACAAAAAATAATATTTTAAATTTGATTTATACTATTTTTTATTCGTAATTATCAAGAAAATAATAAGCATATTACACCATTATTGTAATATATTATAATATAAATATAGAAATTATTTTTGAAACTTTCATTTATCGAACTTTTCTCTTATATTTGTATTTATTATTTATTTTTTAAAATAAATTTTATTTATACGATATAATTTTTTGACCAATTATATAAAAAAAATTTTAAATAAAAAATAATATAATAAATATACAATATTACAATAATTTATAATTTTTTATTATTAATAAAAAAATATATATTATAAAAATACATATTAAAAAAATAGATACAAGCAGTAGGTTCGGGTACCGGCATATCTTAGATATAGACAGATCGGGTCTGGATCGGATTCGAATCTCGAGTCCATTTAGGTACGAATCCACTAGAACCAATCTCGAGTCGGATAGTACGCCACAACCCGCCTCAACTCCAGCTATTTATATGCCTATCTTGATACCCGCTTCAAGCTCTGTGGATACCTTCCTTTTCACATTTGTACCCTAAACTAATTATAGTAGCATATTAAATTTACTGATAATACTCATTCAATTTATTATAATAATTTAATTTTGTATGCTCCTCCACTACGGGTGGCAATATAGGTGAAAAAAATTTAAAAAAATTTAAAAAGTTTTAAACTGCTTCAAATCTAGACGAATACAATTCGTCTTATTGGGAATATAATTACCCTCCCGTTTGAATTCTAATATAAACATAACACGTGACAAATATCATGATCTTATTTTAGCTTAATTGAAAAAATAATTATTTTATTTGAATTAATTTAAAATTATTAAGTTAAAAATTAAAGTTTTATTTGATTTATTACTCAAAATTTAATGTTTTATTTGAGTAAAAAATTCCTTTGGATCTCTTCAGTCATCAACAAGTATTCTTTTTTTCAGGCCTTATTCATAACAATGGGCCTCTTTGTGACCAAATATTATGGACCAGACTGCCGGAAACAGTGGCAACATCGTGATTACACCAAACTAGAAGGGCTCTTTTATGGGCTCGGTTCATCTTTTTTGGCACGGTCGGTGCAAGCTCCGTGGATCATAGTCATGCTCGGTACCGAGAATATACCGGTACTGCTCTTCGGCTTCGTCTAACTTACGTAACGAACCAGCTCATTTCCTTCATCATCTCCGCCTTGGAGCTTCGTGACGTTTCCGGTAAGGGTTTCCGCCTCCCCAAGATTGATTCTGTTTTGTCCGTCCTTTCGTTTCCTCTGGTTTCTAGAGCTTTCTCTGTGTCAAAATTTGGTGTACATCGCATATGCGAATGAGCAAATCTATTCACTGAATCGCGTGCTTGCGGATGTCTTTCCAATGGCTGAGGCTCTGATCTTGATTGAGACGGCTCAATCGAATTGTCTAACGGTCGATAATTGTGGTTTGGCCATTAATTTTCTCTGTTCCCCTGCCAAGTTTTTTACTCCGAAATTGTTGTTGTTCATCAGCGAATTCTCCACAGATAAGTTGTTCATGAGTTCAATTTCTGCGATGTCGAACTACACTTGCTTGTTTCCCATTCGGAAGCCATTTTTGTTCAGATAGATTTTGTATATTATGTTACGACAAGTATTCAACAGGCGCATGTAACTATTGACAAGAATTACACAGGTTTTGCTCCCACGAGTTATCAGTTTAGAGTTTCTTTTCTGTGGAATAAGCGAAATTATTTCTAGTTCTATTTCAATGTTCCTAAGATCACCTTTTCTTTTCTTCCATTTTTCGTGCTATTGAGATATATCTGAGGTGATTACAGCCACTGGAAACTTGGTTTTTTTAGCGTAGCCTTTTAACATCTCAGATATTCAATATGACAGAAAGACCTGAAACCTAAAAATTCAATGGATCGGAAGCAGCATATTGCAATATTTACCACTGCAAGTCTTCCATGGATGACTGGCACTGCAGTTAACCCGCTTTTCCGTGCTGCTTATCTCTCCAAAGATGGGGTGAGGAAGGTGACTCTGGGAATTCCCTGGTTAACACTGAAAGATCAGGAATTAGTGTATCCCAGGAACATTACATTTAGGACTCCTTCAGAGCTGGAGGGCTATGTCCGTCACTGGCTTGAGGATAGGACTGGCTTTAAACCCACCTTTGACATTCGTTTTTATCCTGCAAAGGTGATAGTGCTGCAGGATATCTTTCTTCTTGTTTATGCCAAGTTTGAAACTTCAGTATCTCATTATTGTCTGTTATAACACAGTTCTCCATAGACAAGAGGAGCATCCTTCCTGTGGGAGATATTTCGGAGATTATTCCGGATGAAGAGGCTGATGTCGCTGTGCTTGAGGAACCCGAGCATCTCACATGGTATCACCATGGGAAGAGATGGAAGATTAAATTCCGTCTGGTCATTGGAGTCATTCATACAAATTACCTCGAATATGTGAAAAGGGAAAAGAATGGCCAGCTCCAGGCGTTTCTTCTTAAATACTTGAACACTTGGGTTGTCGGTATCTACTGCCACAGAGTATGTTGCATGTTTGTATTTTTTTTACTTTGGGAACCTAGCTTGAATAACATTTTACATTGTTCTACATTTTTTAATGTTCATATTTATATAATTTTCATGATTAGATGCATATATCAAGTCAGTGAAAACTGGCTCGCATCTTCTCCTCCATAAAAAAGCAATTATCTTTGACTTTAAAAACTGTGTTGTTGTTTGGGGTGATCCTGTAGGTTATTAGATTGTCTGGAGCTACCCAGGATTATCCTAATTCCATAATCTGCAATGTTCATGGAGTCAACCCCAAATTCCTTGACATTGGCAAGAACCTGGAGGAAAATCATGGTCAAAAGCCCTTCACCAGAGATGCTTACTATATTGGGAAGATGATTTGGAGCAAAGGCTATAAAGAGCTTCTAAAGCTCCTTCGTGATCATCACAAGGAGCTTTCTGTACTCAAGGTTGACCTCTATGGTAGTGGGGAGGACTCTGATCAAGTTGAAGAAGCTGCCAAAGAGATAGGAGAGTTTGTGAATGTTCATCCTGGCCGGGATCATGCTGACCCTTTATTCCACGAGTGCGTATTCTAAAACCTATTTTTCATATTCAACCTGATACATTTGATTGTTGCATATTTGTTGAACCTAAATATTGAATCCTGGCTATATGGTTATCATGAATGTTAAAAAATCACAATCCTAATGTGCTAAACTTTCATTGTATTTTACTTCCAGTTACAAAGTGTTCCTGAACCCCAGCACCACTGACGTGGTCTGCACAACCACTGCTGAAGCATTGGCTATGGGAAAGTTTGTCATTTGCGCTGATCATCCCTCGAACGAATTCTTTAAGCAGTTTCCAAATTGTCGAACATACAGCAACCCTAAGGGGTTTGTCAATGAAACTCTACGGGCACTGAGTGAAGAGCCTTCTGAGCTCAACAGTACGCAGAGGCATGAGTTGTCCTGGGAAGCTGCCACAGAACGATTTCTGAGGGCTGCCCAGTTAGACCAGCCACTCAAGAAATTGGACAGTGCTGCTTCCATGAAGAACTTTGCTTCCACCTCCTTCAGCATGAGATCAGGTGTGGAAGAAGCTTCAGCATACATACACAATCTGGCTTCAGGTTTTGAGATATCAAGAAGAGCATTCGGGGCAATCCCAGGGAGCTTGAAACCTGATGAAGAGCTGAGCAAGGAGCTCGGGTTGGCCACGCCTACTGCTCAGAAACAAGGCTCAAGCACAACAGATTAATCACCCCTCCTTCCTTCCTCATTGTAAAGGATCTCTCATAAAAGGGCTGATCTCCTGGTGATGGGTAAGATTCCCTAACTGAACAACAGATTCAAACTGAACCCGTACATACCACACCATTTGATTCTAGTGAATATTAAATCAGGGCTTGCTTGTGGATTATTATAAGTGGTTCCTTTGTCTGTTCAGGTATTTGATCCTTGGGGGCGGAGTGCTAGCATGTCTTTTCTTCTCATTGATGGAGTAGAGGCATTCAAACATTGATCTCTGTTGTTAATACCTCTGATTTAAATACTTGCTGATAAGCAATAATCTTTATCCCTCTTTGATGACCAATTAAATTATAAACGTGTACAGATAAAGGATTGCTCACTTTGATCTGTCTGTCTGAAACAATAAGCGTCGGTTGCTTGCGCATTGTCCGACGAATTGTCAAAACCTCTTCTGTATCCTACCTAGGAATTGACCAGCTGGATTGCTTGTGCGACAATTAGGTGACCTGCCAGCAGCGTTGTCCACAATGCCGGCATTTGGTTATTATGGTTGAATTCATGATCATGGTTTTTTTTTCTTTCTGAAAATCACTTATTGATTATTCTTTACTGCTAATATAGAAGACAAGCCAGATGAAAGGTTTCTAGGCCACCCATTATATGTATGTAGTCATTCATTAAACGTTCAAATGTGGCGTGCAAACATGTGAAAGAAAGAGGGGAAAAAAAAGATGGTTGGCATTCCAAAGCACGAGGATGATGGCTTGAATGGTTAGACAATGCTTCTCCGCAATTTGGTGAAGATAAAAAACGATTATTATCTTACTTATTCACAATTCAATTAGGTGAGAGACTTAATTGCATTGCACTGCATTGTCTACGGGTCGCAAGTCCGATGAATATTGTACATTGTTTATAATATTTGAGGGATTTCTCTATACGTGGATTTAAATAACCCAGAAATCACAGCAGAAACCACCTCATGACTTCTTTGCTTTCATGTTTCACATATGAACCTCTCCATCTCTCTCTCTATATATATATAATACACAAAGTCAATTTCCTTCATCTCCATTGTTTCCCTTGGAATTACAATCTGGAAAGAAATATAACTGTCATTTCAGCCTTCAATCTTGACATGCAAGAGGATATCATGGAGTCTATAGAAATAACCATCTTGTCAGCGGAGAACCTCCGGGACGGAAAGAAGCCCGTCAAGAGGAGCACCTTCGTGGCCGTGAGGACTGGCTCCGATCCCGATCCCGGCAAATGCTCCACGACAAAGATGTCGCCGGAGGGCGGCAGCTACCACACATGGGGCGATAAGGTGGTGCTGGACCGGCAAGCTATGCAAGCCGGATTCTTCACGCTGGAAGTGCACCGCCCCACCTCCGCCGCCAAAGGGAGGAGCAAGATCGTCGGAGGGGCCAGGGTGCCCGTCTCCGACTTCCTCTGGGGTTACGTTCCGGCGAACCACCTGCAGTTCTTGAGCTACAGGCTGTGGGACTACGCCGCCTGCGAGAGGAATGGTGTTATCAACATCTCCGTGAGAGTGACGTCTCCAACGGAGCCATTCCGGCGTCCCGAGCCGCCGAAGAAGCCCAATACGGTCGTCGTAGTTCCGTCCCGGGAAAAGGAGAGGGTGGGCGGCGGCGTGGTGACCGGAGTTCCGGCGGTTTGGATCGGTCGTAGTCGTTGTACATACTAGATGTTGGTCAGTTTCAACTGCCTGGGCTATCGTATTCAAATTTTCCCTTGACGCTACAAGGCAGCAATCAGCTTTACCATGTTTCTGTTTGGCTAGTATTCAAATAATATATAGGCTATTGATCCTATGATCCATAAAACAAGCATGTTTCTTTTCTCTTGTTTTCATCTTCATGTTCTTTTTTGGGCAATAAATTACATTCAAATTTAATATTATTTTTAAAATAAGAGATATGACTATATGAATTGGTTTGGGTGTTTGGGCATGGCAAAGGTTGGAGTTCAAGTTTTAGAATGAAAAAAAATTATCCTATGAAATTTTAATTCCTTAGTATATGATCCCACTTGAACTGAATTAATCATATAGGAAGGTGAGTCATGAATATTAGTAAACATATTGAAAGATATGTTAATGAATGTATAATTTTCTATTCATCTTAATCTTTTTATATATATATATTATTAATCCTAAAGTTTAAGTTTTTTTTTGAAGTAATGAAAAAGGGAGGCCTATCTTCAACCTCCTCAATGCCAAGAGGATGACATTGATGATCACCTCTCCTCTCTCTACTAAATTCAGATTTTGGTAGACACATTTTTTGTTCTATTACAATATAAGGTACATGAGCCTAAAAACAGTAAGAATATGGGTTTAAGGGATATGTGAATTATATCAAAATTAAAATATATTAATTATTAGTAAAGTGTTGTATCACTACATTATCCACATATGAAAGAAAATAAATAAGGAATCAACTATTGTGGTCAAATAACATAGAAGTTGCCTTTGCCAACCAAATTGTTGGTGTGAAGATGAGCAAATTTCCGCGTGAAAAAGGCTTGGTCAGCCGAGCTTTTCCATTAGGATAAATGGGCTGCAATGCAATGACTCAACCACCTACCTGCCCGCATTCACAAATGTCAAGTCAAGGATTAGGAATTTGAATAAAAAATGTCATATTTCTTCCTATGAATTTTTCTATTCTATATCAAAAAGCCATTATTATATATATAATTTTATAGTTAATATACCCATATTTATTCTTACCAAATAAATCATAGATCTACATTTTTGTTTTTAAGTGGTATTTTAATATTTATTAATTTTATCCTATTTATTTAATACTTTACATTTTAACATTTAAAATTTAGTGCTTTGGATTTACTTAATTATTAACTTTTGAGTAAATATTAAAATTTTAGGATTTACTAGACAAATTTTAAATTGAGGGATTTAAAGGCAAGGGGATAAATAAATTTGGAAGGATTTTTAGTTTTGTTATTTAAATAATCTTAATATTCTTTTATATATTAATACTATTTGTTTATTATATATCTAAAATAAATTTATATATTACTAATATTTTATATAAAATTATATTGTAAAATTATTATAAATGAAAATCTTACGAGATATATATAGTTTATTATATATATTTATATATAACTATTATTATATACCTAATATTAATTAATTTTATTATAATAATATTTTAATTATATAATAAAATTTGATAAGTATATTTTATTATATATAATATATATTACTTAATAAATTATTAAATTTAAATAAAATAATAATTTTATTTTCTTAATTTTTTATTAACAACCCTTCTGTTCCTAACATATTCAAATGGTTCATTTGACTTATTCTTTTAAATCACTCAATCCAAACAAAATTTTAGTATTTATCTAGCAAATAATTTATATTTTAAAGTATTTTTAGTTAGATTTATTAATATTTTTAGGTTCAAAGAATTTTAATTTTTAACTATTTTTAGTAAATATAAAACAATAAATAAACCCTAATTGATTAATTAACAATAGAAAAGCAAATATAAAATGGAAAGACATTTATAATATACAAAAAATTACATTTTGTTATATACTTTTCTAAATAATATTTTAATGTTAATATGCTACGTATAGATATAATTTGTTTTATAGCAAATAATTAGTTATTATTTAGTATAAAGAATTATAATAATTCATTAATTATAATAAAGAATATTAGTACCTTACTCATATCAACGCTCCACCATCCACTTTTTGGGAGAGTAGGGCTGGGCTGGGCCGGGCTGGACTCGAGTATGACGGCATTAATTACTACGGGCCGTCCAGAAGAATATCCTGATAGGCCGATTCAATTATTTTGGGTCTGAATTGTGGTGCACATTATCTCGAGCTGCAGCCCACATAGATGTGCGTTACTTTTTCATCAACAGAGCACACCGTCCATCATCTTTTCCAGAAAAAGCCGAGTTTCCGTGTGGTCTTCACCTTTAGTTGTTGGGTGGGTGGTTGTGATAAAGAGGAATGGGGAAACCAAGATGTGTTTCCGCAGAGGGTCAGGAAGGAATAGCAAGAGACCAGCTGAATGAAGAATTCCATAGTCTAGCCATTCGTTTGCTAGGGGAACTGAGAAGAAAATCTACCGTCCATTGCAGGATACTCAACTCTCGTTGAGTGGATGCACCGGTCAATTCTGCAGCAAAAAGAGATTTAGAGAAGATTGCATTTGTGTTTTTTTACTTTGCTTTATCTTCCATCACTCTCTTAAAATGTGGAGGAAGAAGATTGGAAGAAAATAACAATGATTAGAAGGTTTTTCACTATTACATAACAAATATAATATAATATAAAAATATTTAAATAACAAATAAGACAACGTATTGATTTCGGTAAGTATTCTAATAATTAAATATATTAGTAACTATAGATAATTTAGACAATAATGATTAACGTGTTATTATTTTTATTACTATTATTACACAATCGTAAGTTATATGATAGTATCACTTACAATAAGTTTGAATTATACTAAGTTAAACGGACTTGTGTCAGTCACTTGTTAATAATATTAGTTAATTATTCATGTGTTAATGAAATAAATATGAAATTGTTATTGAATAATATTTTTACACACAAAATAATTATTAATTTTAATATTTTTGGTATAAGTATTTAAGATCGAATTAGTGGTAAAATAAATTGTGAATAAGTTCTCGCACCAAAAGTGGAGTTAAACTAGACGAAAGTTTAAACTTAGTTGTATTATTAACTAAGATTTTGTATTCGACTTATGTGTTATAGTGAGCGATATTTCGATATTTATTTTAATTTTAAGAGATCAATAATAAATTTATTGAAAGAGTATCAATTATTAGGATTATCAATCTAATTAACATTAGAAAAATAGTGAAGTGATGTATATGAATCACACAAAAAGAAAGTTCTTGATTAGATATCTCATGTCACGTCTCGATTCGGTTTGTTCGGATTCCCGTGAGCAATCCACTACTCTCTCGGATTATTAAATGATTTTTCCTTATTATAATTAGTAAACAGTAATACGTAATTTAAGCTTATACTTTTTTCTGTAATAACATAAATAAAAACTGCATAATAATTTAAATTAATCATACCTGTATCAGGCATTTTAGTTGATGGTTTTTAAAAATAGACTTTTCGGAATTTTCTGAAAACGGTACAAGGGAGTGGGTGAATACGACTACTCAGTGAATGTATTTTCAAAATTTAATATTTAGGAAAAATATTTGTATTATAGTGTGCCAGACTCATTTCTTTCAAAAATCCCTTCATTTTAAATCTCGATTTTTACCACCATTTCTTATTAATCACGGTATGTCATCACCCAACACACATTCTTAATCATTAAGGTCAAACACACATTTGTAGGCCAGTACGTCGACTGAACCCAATTGTGGTGTCGGATCGACTTTACCGGCCACTTAGATAGAAAAACGTCCACTTCTACCCTAAGAATAAGTGGATGTACGCGACATTTGACCCTCAACCCCAAAATCAATTCTCCGTGTCTGTATAAGGATAGAGACCTCATCCCGTCCCCACCCTAGTCTCATACGCTTGGTGCTACTCCAAATTTCGCATGGCCACCTAGTACGACAAACTGCCCTTATACTCACCAAGTCGTCCAGGGCCCTTAGAACGCATCACTACCCCTCTTGGGCGTCTTGATGGTCCCGTAATCATAGTGCATGCACAATCAGTATTTTCTTATCATGCCATATAATCTGTGGTGCCACTAGTCCAACGGCCCCGACCATCAACTCAACCTGCAGCTGTTTGTCTTGACTGGTTCGGAGACCTGTCATGTAGTACTGCCGCTAGTTGACTAAATATAGTAGTGTCTTGGTACCATGACCAAACAATTCATTTATTAAAGTTTTATAGCACATATCTCATGTTTGTTTACGAGCTCTTGTTCGTGTCCACTAACCTATAGCCCACTTGTTTAAGATTTTCAAAACGGGGTATAATAGCCCTCAAGTTCTAAAACCGAGGCCCCCGGCCTATAAGAGCTATTCGAGCTCTCATCAAGAAGGACTCCCAAATTGTTTAAGCATTGGTACACAATCAGGGGAGAACACTTCCAACAAAACAAATTTTCAACTACCCATCATACCAACCGAGTATAAGGATATCTCCGCTCATAATCGATGAAAAGGTTTTCCACTTTCTCCGAGTAAGTTTTATCATACCAATCGGGTATGATCTACTTACAATCTTTAACTAGTTTTTTCACGTTATTTTCACATCACTTTTTTAAGTTGTAATGTTTGAAATACCAATAAATAGTGAGTTTTCATTTAGAGTTACTTATCATTCCCAACCGAGTATGATATAAAATTTCATTTACAATCGGTAAGTGGTTTCTAACTTTAAACTGTGCTTATCATCCCAACCACGTATGACATTAGTAAACCCACTCACCCATTAATGTAGTGGATTCCACTCGACCGGTTCTTTGTATTCACACGAGCTTGTCCTTGCTGGCGTTCTCGGTACTTCATATTTCTACACTATATGAATATCCTTGTTCATTATCCCCCAACCTAATAGCCTTCATTCATTCTAAATAAATGAGAAAACTAAACTTTCTATTTATTTACAATTAGGTTCCTAAAATTATTTTTCTTTATCTTTAAGTCCCTAATGCCAATTTTTCCTCAAATTGAGTCCCAAAACTTTTAATATTTATCTTAGGACCTCAATTTATTCAAATTCACAAAAAGGGGTTTAATTTCCCAAATTTCCAATTTGGTCCCCCAACTTTTCCAAAATTACCATTTTGCCATTCCTTTACAAAAATGGTAGGTTTCACCCCAAAAATTCTAAAATTTCTCAATTGGCCCTCTAACATTCTTATCATGCCCAATTGACCCTCAATTTTATAAAATTGCATCTTGGTCCTTCGAATTTTCAAAAATCCCCAATTTCAACTCCTTAATACAACCGAATTTGATTTCATCAAATTGACTAATCAAACACATCTAATTATTGAAATTAAAGCTAAAATTGAGATCGTATAGCTTCATACGATTCAATAGCACTTTGAATTGCAAGTTTTGATGTCAGAACGAGCTCAAACGGAGCTTCGCCAGAAAAAAGACTGTAGAGAGAGAAAGCTTCAATTACTCATCGTCGGGGTCACGGTAGTCCGAGTTTTCGATCTGGGTAGATAGCTCTCATCCTGAGGTTCATTCTAAAATTAAGAATTGTATCAATTGATGCTGAATTGAGTTAGAATTTCCTCATCAAAATTCTATCGGTTCTCTCTCTAATACCGGTCGAAAATTGTAGAGGGGAGCCGAATTGGCTTACCTTTCCATTCTAATTCGACTGTGGGAGGGTTGTGGAGGTGCTGGGAAGGCTTTTTTTGGCATGAGGAGGGCTCAAAATGGCGATTTTTAGCTCGGTTGAAATAGGGCAGCTTTGGTCCGCCAGAGTTGTTTCATTGTTCCATCACGCTGATACTTCTCCGACAACCCTCGGAGAAAATGGAAACTACAGGCGTGTAGCTGACTTCTCGTCGGTTCTAAAGAATCTGACCTTGCCTTGTTTGGCTCAGAAAAGTGCACAAGTCAGAGCTTTGGTTCAAGCTTCACCGAAAAATGGAGTAGTTGAGAGAGAATTGAGTTTTCAGGTGTGGAGAAGATGAATGAGGAGGGTCTCTTTATATAGGGAGCTTGGGGACTCATCGGCCGTTCGTTTGGCACATTTATGATAGACATTGATGGTCTGAAACGTATTGAATAGAAATGTTTCTTCTTCGCCGGCGCTGCTTCGATTTTTCGGTGAGTGAACAGTGCTGTCATTTGAAGGAAGAAGACAAAACTGTTACTAACCGGACCGGACCGGGTTCAAAGATTAAACCGGCCAGTTCACCCCCCATTCGACCGAGTTTTTCAAATCTAAAAATTTCTAAATTCATCTAAATTTATTTTCTATCCAATGGTGGCCTCAAATCTCAAATTTGAATTTTTTAAGCCACCTAGAAAAATGAATTTAGAATTCGGTTTAATAGTGGTTCAAACCGGTTAATCCGGTTCGGATCCGGTTCACCTGAACCAGTTTGGTTTTCATCTCCAATTCATTCTCAAGTCCATTTCCATAACTTTTGGGACTCTTAGGTCTCTTGGAATCCATAAATTTCCTGCTTTACCCTTTCTCTATCGGTTCCAGTTCATGAACCTACTCGGTTCATAAATCTGTTCAATCTAGTTGGATCCGGTTCATCTAAACCAGTCTGGTTTTTCTCTTCCAATTTGTCCTAAGGTTCTTTTCCAAGGTTTTATGAACCATTTGGATCACCTGAGAGTTGTAAATTTCCAAAATTGCCCGTTCCCCAATAAACGGGGTTTGCGAACTGGTTTGGTGTTTTTCACACAGTTCGACCAGTTAGTTTCCTGGTTTTCCTTAACTCAAAAGGGCGGGGTTTACAACTCTTCCCTCCTTTTAGGAGTTTTGTCCCCAAAACTTAACCAATATATTCCACATCGGGAATAATTTCCCTTAATGTCAACTTGGGTTTTCTTGACTTGCTAATGCTTCGATTGCTCTTTTGCTTAGTCCCCCGTAATCATTCACCTAAGGAATTTCTTTTCACTTATCATGTTTACTCCTTCCATGGAATTATAATAACAAGGCATGTTTGACTCATTAATCAAAATGTATATTCTTAGGTTTGTATCTCCCTTTATTTAGGGTAAGGTTCTTCCTTTTTTTGGGGTTCTTACTCAAGATTTAAGGATTGGGAGTTCCAAGGTGCCCAATCGTTCCTTTGTCTAGTTATTCTCTTCATCGTTGAAACCTGTAGCTCGACGTTCTTTCAAGCATTACGTACTTATTTTCACAGGTTTCTGTGTTATTATTCTTTCGTCCCAATTTGACCAATCCTTCATCTGTCATTAATTACAACTTCGGTCAAATTTATGTTTGACCTCGTTATGTTTACTAACTAACTCCTTCTTACTCGAGTTACATTTTACTCGGTACTGTTGGTGCTTATATGTCCCTTACGACATGACATAGTTTTGAATCTGTCTCTGTCCATCAGACTTCTTACAACACCTCTTTTAGGGTTGTTTTCGACTTTCCAACCTTCTAGGTACTGTATAATTTCATCCCTCCTTTCATCGGATAGTATTCCTCAACTACCTTTATTATTATCCAATTATCCTTCGTATCTTGACAACATGTCTTAAATAACCGTGTCGATTTTCCTTACCAACTCGTCCTTTCCCAACTTCTTTATTGGGCATTTTTGGTACAAATTATTTGGTTTCCCGATAGTTTACCAATAAACTAAGATTTTTTCTTCTTAAGTCCTTGGCATTCCTTATTAAAGAAATTTTCCTTTTTCCTTAATCCACTTTTACTTACTTGTAACCACTTTATGATTCTTCACTCTACAATAATCGCTTTCGATCTATGTGTCGATTCCTTTGCTTGGTAAGGTTCCCTCCTTCCAGTTTCATTCTCTACTATGTCCCTTACAATAGAGATTTTCATCTTAGGAGTTGCATGCTCAACCTCCTTATCATTCATTGTAGGGCTCTTTCTCCCTTTCTTCGCACCCCTATCTATGTCAGGACATTTACCCGTATTGGATCCTTCTTTATCCGCGACTTCTGTTTCATCTCCTATTCCTTACTGGAGATACTTTCGATTTTTGGTCTTATTCTGTACACTTTACACTATGCTCAACCATCCACTCTTTAAGCTTCGTATGCGGGTGTGGACTATGATCTGTCTTACCAATTGTGGTTATTCCTCCTTAACCACATCTTATTTGGAGGGTTCACTTTCCCAACATTTCTCGGACGTTCTTTCCTTCATTACCTTATTATGGATAGTTCACTCATTCTTACTTGTCACAACATCTCTTGATGCTAACTTCCTACTTACCCTTTTCTTGAGTTTAACTACTCAGATTCTCTTAATATGCATCCCTGGGTTTCTTTCATGCATTCTATTTGCAAATTTGTCTCCTCACGTCTCGTCACATGGCTCCATTTCTTCTTTATTAGGTTATGTATCCTTTCTCAAGATTTCCTTATTTGGGAGGATTCTTTCCCTTTTCTCCCGTAATTTCTTTTTCGTTCATCTTGAAGACACCAAATTTTAAATGACATCCCTTGATACTATTCTTTCATGCTTACCTTTACTCTTGAGATCCTACGAGTACGTCTTTCGTACTCCATCCTCATTCTCACTTGTACCCCAGTACATGTCTATTTCTTTCTAGGGAGAGCTCACATCCACCTAGTTTCAAAATCCCTTGATCATCCTTCAAGAGGATCACTTAAGCCTCTCATGGCTTTTTGATCATAAATCTGGTCTTGGTCATTGATTTCTTTAAGGATTTCCTTTATCCATTTTTTATTTTTACATTTTAGCCTTTTCACATCTTCCTTCCTTGTCGTGGTTTAAATCCATGGTTCTCCTGAAGGTCAGTTCGTTAACTGTTTCGTTCCTACTATTTTTATTGTCCAACTATCTGGATAGTTATATCATTTGTCTGTCATGCCCATCCTATTGTTACTAATGACTTCTTTTTACTAGTATATCTTGGAATTATTATTTGGCTCTATTATTCTTCCAAAGCAGGTTAGTCTTGGCCTCTGATACATCCTTCCTTCAAGAAGTTTCTAATGATGAGTTGGAAGGATGTATCAGAGGCCTCTGTCCATCTGCCAACCAATGATCCCTTCAAGAGAGTATTTAATCGTATGCATCCCTCTAGAGTTCCTTTTTGTAACTTCTTTCTTCTCTTCTTCATTCTTACTGTATCCTACCTTGACATTTTCGGAGGACATTTTTCTATGTTTGCCCCTTTCTGAGGGGGTTCTAGGCGTACCTCCAATATATCTTACCTCTATCCTTTTGGTATTCCTCTATGGTTGACCTTCTTAAGAATAAGTTCAAATTTCCTTCCTTTACCTTGTTATTTCTTATCCTAGTGAATAGATTACTTAACCTGCTCCATGGTTTTGGTCACCAGTCTTTCCCGTCTTTCATGACCTTTGAGGAGGTATTGCCCTAAATTTATGAGGTGTGGAATAGTCCTTCTTTACCTGTCCAATTTCCTTGCACTTATGACAAGTTTGGTACTTGTCCTTAGTAGGGTTGGTTACTTCTTCACGTAATGTCCTTATTGTTCACACTTTTAATAGATTATTCCCTTGCATGGACTGTTGTGGTTTCTCCTTTCCTTCAGATATTGTAGGGCCTTTCTAGGGGTTACTAGTAGTTTGGTGCTTCACTGTCCTTGAGTGTGATCACCTTGAGAGTTTTCTTGTTAAGTATTCTTTGCCAAATGGTCACTCTAGGATTCCTCCTATATTCCTTGATTCCCTCATTCAACTTACTTAACTAGGATGGGAATCTCCCTAATTTTAATGGTGAAGGGGTTTGTTTGTTTACTATTCTTAGGACCATCTTCCTAGCAAGATCACTTCATCGAGAGATAGGATTTTAGGAATTTCGAGTATTTTATTATTTGAGGACTACAGTATATTGGGGGTTTTAGCCCTATTACAGAAAGTTGTCACAAAATAAATAGGGAGCTACGGGGTTCTTGATAAGCATCCTCCTAGGTAAGGTTATACACCCTTTGCTGGCGTTTATAGCTTCATGATTGGCTTCTTTTATACTTAGAGTTGTACCCTCAATAGGTCCTAACACCATTCTCCGAGATACTTCCTCATTTGGTCTTTTGAGATTCCTACCATGCCTCAAGCATTTGGGAAGCTTCTAGGGTTTTCTTCCTACGAGCACATGGTGTTGAGTAGAGCCATTCTTAGTTTTCTTGGTTCCTCTCCCGGGAGCCATCTGAAAATTTTAAGATAAATTCTATTAGTTACTATATTTTCTAGTATTGATTATGTATTCGAGAAAACAGGCTCTCATACTATTCAAGTTGTCATGCCCTGACCCGATTTCATTGGATCCCCATGAGCAACCCGCCACTTTCCCGGTTTATTAAAGGGTTTCCCTTTATTATAAACCGTAAAGAGTAAGGCGTCCTTTAAACCTGCACCTTTTCTTGGAATAACAAAAATCAAAACCGCATAATAATTTAAATTTATCATACTTGCCTCACATGCATCTTAGTTGATGGTTTTTAAGGGTAGGCTTTCCAGAATTTTCTGAAAGGGGTATAAGGGAGGGGGTGAGTACGACTACTTAGTGAATGAGTTTTCAAAATTTAACATTTAGGAAAAAGATTCGTATTGGAGTGTGCCAGACTCCTTTCTTTAAAAAATCGCATCATTTCAAATCTTAGTTTTTACCACCATTTCTTATTAATCACGGTGTGTCATCACCCAACACACATCCTTCATCATGAAGGTCTTTACACATTCGCAGTTCAATATGTCCATTGAACCCTCTTGTGGCTTCATAGTGAATTTACCGCCACCTAGATAGAAGAACGTCCACTTCTACCCTGAGAATGAGTGGATGTATAGGACATCCGACCCTCAATCCCGAAATATATTCTCCATGTCCATTTGAGGACAGAGACCTCATCTCCTCCCCACACCGATCTCATGCTGTAAACCTCGTCCTTTTAGTAATGAGAAAAAAAACCCGGAAAGAACCGGTCAATGTGATCTTTAAACCGAATTGATCTACAAGCCCGACTATTAGGGGACAAGCAAATTCGAAAATTTCTAACTTCCATGGGACAAAAAAAGGTTCATAAACTTGGGCACAACAGCCCTAGCACAGAATGAGGAAGAAAGACCGAAGCAGTTCAATAAAACTTGGTCTGAACCAGATAGAACCGGTTTATGAATCGAGTTGATTCATTGAACAGGAACCGATAGAGAATGGATAAACCAAGATGCTTATGGATCCCTTAAGATTCAAAGAGGTTTATAATCCTTGAGAAGGAACCCTAGAACAATGTAGGAGAGAAAAACCAGATCGGTTCGGGTGAACCGGACCCGAACCGGATTAAACCGGTTCAAGAACCGAGCCTATTTATGAACCGAAATCGATTAAGAGATGGTAAAACAGGAATTTTATGGACCCTAAGTGATCCAAGGAGTCACAAAAGACATGGAAATGGACTTGTGAAGGAATTGGGGATGAAAACCAAACCGATTCGAACCACTATTACTAGATCCTTAATTAATTTTTCTAGGTGGCTTGAATAATTCAAATTTGAGATCTGAGGCCACCTTTGGATAGAAAATGAATTTAGAAGAATTTAGAAATTTTTAGACTTGAAAAACTTAGTCGAATGAGGGGTGAACCGGCTGGTTTAAACTTTGAACCTGCTTCGGACATATATGGTCCAGTTTGGAATAGTGTCATCTTCTTCCTCAGGATGACAACACTGTTCACTTGCCAGAAAATTGAAGAAACACCGGCGAAAAAGAAACACTTCCATTTGGTACATTTCAGGTCTTCAATTCCTGTCATAATGGTGCCAAACGTACGTCCAACGGGTCCTGAGCTCCCTATATAAAGAGCCCCTCTCCATTCGTCCTCTTCACACCTGAAAAGCTCACTCTCTCTCAGTTACTTAGTTTTCCGGTGAAGCTCGAACCAGAGCACTGATATAGGGTCAATTCTAAGCCAAAGAAGGTGAGGTCGGGTTCATTTGAACCGGGGAGAAGTCAACTACACGGTGGTGGCGTCCGTTCATCTCGAGAGTCACCGGAGAAGCGCCGGTGTGATCAAACAGTGAAGCAGCTCCGGCAGACCGAAGCTGCCCTGTTTGGGCCGAGTTGAAATCAGCCAATTCAAGCCCTTCTCAGGCCAAACCAAGCTCTCCCAACACCTCCTCAGCCCTTCCACGGCCGAATTAGGAATGAAAGGTAAGCTAATTCGGCTCCCCTTTACAATTTCAGATCATTGTTAGATAGAAAGTCGACCAAATTTCAATGAAGAAATTCTAATCCAATTTGACATCAATTGATATCATTCTTGATCCTAGGAAGAACCTCTGGAGGAGAGCTACCTGCCCAGATAGAAAGCTCTGACCACCGCTCTCTCACCGGTGAGAAATCGAAGCTTTCTCTCTCTATAGTTTGTTTTTTCGGCAAAGCTTCGTTTAAGCTCGTTTCAGCGTTAAAATTTGTGATTCAAAGTTCCTTAGAATCGTATGAGCATGTAGTAACTCAATTTCAACTCCAATTTCAACAATTTGAGGTGTTTGATCGATCAATTTGATGAAATCAAATTCGGTAGTGTTGAAGAGTTGAAATTGGGGGAAAATTGGGGAAATTTGGGGATTTTTGAAAATTCGAAGGACCAAAATGTAATTTTCTAAAATTAAGGGTTAATTGGTCATGATAAGAATATTAGAGGGCCAATTGAGAAATTTTATAATTTTTGGGACAAAATTTACCATTTTTCTAAAGAAGGGGTAAAATGGTAATGTTGGAAAAATTGAGGGACCAAATTGGAAATTTGGGAAATTAAACCCCTTCGTATGAAGTTAAATAATTTGAGGTCCTAAGATAAATTTTAAAAGTTTCGGGACTCAAATTTAGGAAAAACTCGACAATAAGGACTTAAAGTTAAAGAAAAATAACTTTAGGGACCTAATTGCAAATATATGTAAAGTTGAGTTTTTTCATTCATTTGAAATGAATGAGAGCTATTAGGCCAAAGAATAATAAACAATTATGTTCATTTCATGTAGGAGAACGAGACATCAGGAATGCCAGTCGAGGTCCAGCTTGCTAAGGACGGAACCCGACTTAGTGGAAGTTCACTCCACTATCGGGTGAGTGAGATTATATATCATACCCGGTTGGGGATGATAAGTAGCTCAGTATAAAAAAAACCCACTGTTTAGTGGTATTTTAATCATCACCACTTAGAGAAAGTGATGTGAAAATTACACGGAAAAACTACTTACCGGTTGTAAGTAGATCATACCCGTTTGGTATGATGAGACTTCCTCGAATGAAGTTGAAAAGCCGTTCATCAGTTATGAACGGAGATGTTCTTATACCGGTCGGTATAATGGATAGTGAAAACCTATTTTGTCGGAAGTATTCTCCCCTGCCTGTGTGCCAATGCTTAAACTATTTGGGAGACCTTCTTGACGGGATCTCGAATAGCTCTTATAGGTCGGGGGCCTCGGTTTTGGAACTTGAGGGCTAAAATGCCTAGTTTTTGAAAAACTTGAACAGTGGGCTATAAGCAAATGGACACGAGCAGGAGCTTGTAAATGAACATGATATATATGTGCCATTAAAACTTAATAAGTAAATTATTTAGTCATGGTACCAAGGCAGGTCCGACATACTTAGACAACCAGTAGTAGTACGACATGATCGGTATTCGGACTAGTCAAAACAAACTGTTATCGGTTGAGTTGAAAGTTGGGACCGTTGGAACTAATGGCACCATATATTTCATAGAAATATAAGAAAACTTTGTTTGTGCATGCACTATGAGTACGTGATCATCAAGACACTCATGAGGGGTAGTGATGTGTCCTAAGGGCCCTGGACGACCCGATGAGTATAAGGGCAGATCGTTGTTCTAGGTGTTTGTGCAAAATTTGGAGTAGCACCAAGCGCTTGAGATCGGGGTGGGGACGAGATGAGGTCTCTGTCCTCATATGGACACGAAAAAGTGATTTCAGGATTGAGAGTTGGATGTCGCGTACATCCACTTATTCCCAGGATAGAAGTGGTCGTGATTCTATCCGGGTGGCTGGTAAAGTCACTCCGAAGCTACTAGTGGGTTCAATAGTCGTACTGACCTATAAATGTGTGTAACCTTCATGATGAAGGATGTGTGTTGGGTGATGACACACCATGGTAACTAAGAAATGATAGAAAAAGCCAAATTTTTAAATGAAGAGATTTTTGAAAATAAAGGAGTCTAGCACACTCCATATAAATGTTTTTCTTAAAAGTTAAAAGTAGACCTTTGAAAAACCCATTCACTGAGTTGTAGAAACTCATCACTCTTTTCTACCCCTTTTCAGGAAAAGAGAGAATGAATAGAAGTAACACTGAGCCTTACCCTTTATCAGGTATGTTTAATTTTTCTTTAAGCTTGCATTTTATTTGATATATGTCTTCCAGGGAACAATGTTGAAATTTCGCCCAGCTCCTCTCGACTAAAAGAAGCGGGAAACTCCTCTTGAACTGAGAAAGAGCATCGGGTTGTTTACGGGGATCTAACCAAACCGGGTTGGGGCATGACAACTAGAGTGGTATCAGAGCCAAGTTCTCTTGGAACATTATCAATAATATGCCCTGATATTAATCCAACTCTAAACTATCTTGTAGGAATGAGAATCCCTAGGAAATTTGCAAGAAAATCTAGTCCTTCCCCTATAAGGAAGAAAAAGACCTCCAACCCAAGTGAGGAAGCCGTTCAGAGGTTCCTAAGGGGCAAAAAACGAGTACCCAAAGACATGGTGGAGGACTACCGAAAGCTAGTTGGAGCCTTATTGGAACCATAACGCATCATATACCCTCCTCCCAAACAAGAGGAACCGTCACCACCTCCTAGAAGTCCAACCCCTCCTCTGATACCACAACCACAGAAGAGGAACCCCACCAGGAATGAGGCCTGGGATAATTATTGGGATGCTTATGCCACCTTCATGAAGGTCCACCAAATACCTCCACCCACTCAACCTAACTTCAATCCATCTTTATGGATGAAATGGACATATGAGTGCGAGGCGGAAGTACTAAGGCAGTACGGGTTGGAGGCCACATATGAAATTCGTCCTATTGAGGAGCACGAATGGACCCCAATCAATTACTTAGAGCCTTCCGACCAAGAGTCTCATAAACGTTTTAGGGTTAACTCTAGTCCTATGACCCCAAGGGATTAAGGGGTAGAGAAGTCATGTAATAAGCCAAATTTTTGGCAAGAGAATATTTCCTGAATGAATTAGAAGTTTATTAAAACTCCTGAGTTCCTTGAGAAAAAAATCTAAGTAGATAAAATTTTAAGAGAAGAAAATCCTCCTAAGGAAGAATGGCTTATGGATAGTTAAACTCAAACTTTAGGACTTTAAAAAGGAGAAATTCATCTGGTGGAGATCCTAAAGAAAGGAAAATGGATTTGGAGGAGCAGCCATTTAAGGACACATAACTTTCAAGAGACCCAAGAAGAAGTATGACCACAAGAATAGAAGCTAATCGATAGGGAAAAGATATTAAGATTTCACCAGGCAAAGATGAAGAGAAAGTGCAATGACAGGAAGCCCCAAGTGTAACAAATTCCTTAGAAATTTAAGAAGATAAGAAATAGATAGAAGGTAAAGTGTGAGTCGAAGAAAAACAAGAGTAGAGGAGGCGTACCAAGTCTACAAGATAGGAGAGAATTTTTCAAAGAATAAGGCGATCAAGCATTAGAGAGTATGAGTGGTTAAGTAAGAGTGTTAGGAGGTTGAGCATGATCCACTACAAGAAGGCCTAGAAAAATCGAATTTGGAACGTCAAAGGAATATTATGTAAGTAAATAACTTAATTGGACCAAACGATTTGGAGGAGTAAGCGAAGTCTAACTAGAGAAGGGGAATAGTGGGAGAATACACCCCAACCAACACAAAGAGGGAAACACTGGGGATATAAAGGTACAAAAGCTTTGAAAACGATAAGGATAAGAGAACCACCTCAAGGGAGTAGGCGAATATGAAAGCGAGTGGGAATAAAGCAAGGTCAAATGAAGGTACTACTAGATCCAAAGAGCAAGAATAAGCTCAAAATTTAAGGAGTTCAATGGTAGAATTAGAAGGAAATATGGAGGGGAGGAGAATGGAAATTATCGGACTCATGACTTAGAATTAGCTGCGATAATGTTGGCCCTAAAGATATGGTACCCCTACCTTCACGTGATTGAGTACAGGATATAAACAGATCACCAGAGCTATAACTACTTCCTAACTAAAAAGGAATTAAACCCCATCAGGGGAGATGACTGAAAATGGTGAAGGATTATGATCTTGTAATAAAATACCACCCGGAAAGGCTAATATGGTAGTAGATGCTTAAAATTGCGAGTAATGAACTGAGAAGAGAGAGGCGAAAAGGCCAAATACTCGGGAAAAAGAAGGATGAAAGAAAACCCTTAAAAGGACCAAAGGCCAATTAACGACTAAACTCAAGCCAAGAAAGGGATAGACAAGACTCTCACAATATGGTCAAGAAATCTCAAAACAAGGAAGATTTGTACACTCCCTAAAGAAAAAGATAGGTACTGGGTACGAATGAGGATGCATATAGGGTATAAAGGATGTGCCTGCAAGAATTTAGGAGTAAAGGTAAAGAGGAGAAGATGACATAAAGGGATGTCATTTAAGGATAGAAATCCCCTAGAGAAAATGAGGATGTCAGGAGGAACGAAAGGAATCCTACCAAGGAAGGAAGCCCCGGAAAGACATGCGTATCCCAATTAAGAGGGAATGGACCCAACCAAAATGGAAAGAACAATAAGCCCACAAATGAAATGTTGGTTGAGATGGAAAGATCAAATACCAAGGAAAAGTACTCATGAGGTCCTAAGAAGTAAATTAAACCAAAGGAATGGATAAATAGTATGGTAGCATTAAAGAATGTCGTAACGAATAAGAGTGGGTGGACTACAATAATAAGAGAGTAAAAGAAAGAATATAGGAGGAATCTTGGAGAAGTAAGGCCTTGAGTAAGAAATCAATTCAAGAAAATGACCACTGACGTCAGGACGGGTTGTGGTCCATGCTCACTTAATGGAGCCTAAAGAATGGGCGGGTGAGCGTACTAAGATGTACCGCACCCTCAAACAAGGATGCTGGTGGAAGGGTACGAAGAGGGACATTGCGGAATATATAGTCGGATGCTTGTTATGCCAATAGATAAAAGCAGAGCATCAGAAACCGTCAGTACTACTATAACCCTTACCAATTTCGGAATGGAAATGGGAGCATATCACCATGGACTTCATCACAGGCCTATTGGTGACCAAAAAGGGGCGAGATGTGATTTGGGTAATAGTGTATAGGTTGACCAAATCAGCCCACTTCCTCCCTATAAAAGTGACGAACACAGTAGAATAGTTGGCCGTCCTATACATGAAGGAAATAATAAGACTCCACGGTGTCCCGGTGAGTATAGTATCAGATAGAGATCCGAGATTTACTTCTAGGTTTTGGTCGAGTCTACAAAATGCCATGGGAACCAAACTCCACATGAGTACGACATTTCACCCTCAGACAGATGGTCAGTCTGAGCGAACCATCAAAACCTTGGAAGACATGCTAAGGGAGTGTCTACTCATCATGAATAAAAGCTAGGAGGAATACTTATGCCTGATGGAATTTGCATATAATAATAGTTATCAGGCCAGTATCCAAATGACTCCCTATGAAGCCCTTTATGGATGACTCTGTCGTACCCCTTTATTTTGGGAAGAAGTGGGCAAAAGGATGTTAGAAAAGATAGAGATAATAGAGGATGCCACAGAGAAGGTAAAATTAATAAGGAGTCATCTTAAGACTGCATAGGACATGTAGAAGAGTTATGTAGACAATTGAAGAAAAGATATGGAGTTCGAGGTGGGCGATCAAGTATTCCTCAAAGTATCTCCATGGAGAGGAATACTTAGGTTTCAGTAAAGAGGAACGTTGAAACCCAGATATATCGGTCCATATCCCATTATTCAAAGGATAGGACTAGTAGCTTATAAATTAGAACTGCCTTCTAATCTGTAGAGAATACATGATGTATTCCACATTTTAGTACTTCAGAAATATCAGCCTGATCCTAGTCACGTACTGGACCGACCTCCAATGGAATTGGAAGAGAACCTGACTTATCAGACAGAGTTGGTACGAATCATCAACCGTAGAGACAAGAATTTGAGGAATAAGAAAATACCTATGGTCAAGGTATTGTGGCAGAACGGACCCGTGCAGGAAAAGACATGGGAAACCGAGTCTATGTTGAGGGATAGTTTTCCTCAGTTATTTAACATGTAACTATTTTGAGGAAAAAGCCCTAAAAGGAGGGGAGAGTTGTAAACCCCGTCCTTTAGTAATAAGAAAAAAATCGAGAAAGAACCGATCAATGTGATCTTTAAATCGAATTGGTCTACAAGTCCGACTATTAGGGGACAGGAAAATTTGAAAATTTCTAACTTCCATGAGACTAAAAAAGGTTCATAAACTTGGGCAAAAGAACCCTAGGATAGAATAAGGAAGAAAGACTGAATTAGTTCAATAGAACCTGGTCTGAATCGGATAGAACCGGTTTATAAACCGAGTTGATTCATTGAACCAGAATCGATACAGAATGGGTAAACCAAGATGCTTATGGATCCCTTAAGATTCAAAGAGGTTTATAATCCTTGAGAAGGAACCTTAGAACAATGTGGTAGAGAAAAACCAGATCGGTTCGGGTGAACCGGACCCAAATCGGATTAAATCGGTTTAAGAACCGAGCCTATTTATGAACCGGGATCGATCAAGAGATGGTAAACCGGGAATTTTATGGACCCTAAGTGACCCAAGGAGTCACAAAAGACATGGAAATGGACTTGTGAAGGAATTGGGGATGAAAACCAAACTGGTTTAGGAGAACCGGATCCGAACTAGTTCGGACCGGTTTGAATGACTGTTGAACCGAATCCTAAATTCATTTTTCTAGGTGGCTTAAATAATTCAAATTTGAGATTTGAGGCAAACATTGGATAGAAAATGAATTTAGAAATTTTTATATTTGAAAAATTCAGTCGAATGAGGGGTGAATCGACCGGTTTAAGCTTTGAACCTAGTTCGGACCGGTACAGTCCGGTTCGGAATAGTGTCATCATCTTCCTTAGGATAACAGCATTGTTCACTCGTCGGGAAACTGAAGAAACACCGGTGAAGAAGAAACACTTCCATTTGGTACGTTTTAGGTCTTCAATTCCTATTATAACGGTGCTAAACGGACGACCAATGGGTCCCCAAGCTCCCTATATAATGAGCCCCTCTCCATTTGTTCTCTTCACACTTGAAAAGCTCACTCTCTCTCAGTTGCTTAGTTTTTTGGTAAAGCTCGAACTAGAGCTCCGATATAGGGTCAATTCTTAGCCAAAGAAGGTGAGGTCGAGTTCATTAGAACTAGGGAGAAGTCAACTACATGGTGGTGGTGTCTGTTTGTCCCGAGAGTCGTCAGAGAAGCGCCGGTGGGACCAAAACAGTGAAGCAGCTCCGGCGAACTCGAGCTGCCCTGTTTCGGCGGAGTTAAAATCGGCCAATTCAAGCCCTCCTTAGGCCAAACCAAGCTCTACCAACACCTCCTCTACCCTTCCACGACCGAATTAGGACTGAAAAGTAAGCCAATTCGGCTCCCCTTTACAATTTCATATCGTTATTAGAGAGAGAGTCGAGCGAATTTCAATGAAGAAATTCTAATCCAATTTGACATCAATTGATGTCATTATTGATCCTAGGAAGAACCTCTAGAGGAGAGCTACCTGCCCAGATTGAAAGCTCCAACCGCTGTGCCCTCACCGGTGAGAAATCGAATCTTTCTCTCTCTACAGTCTATTTTCCGACGAAGCTCTGTTTCAGCTCGTTCCGGCGTTATAATCTGCAATTAAAAGTTCCTTGGAATCGTATGAACATGTAGGAACTCAATTTCAACTCCAATTTTAACAATTTGAGGTGTTTGATTGGTCAATTTGATGAAATCAAATTCGACAGTATTGAAGAGTTGAAATTTGGGGATTTTCAAAAATTTGAAGAACCAAAATGTAATTTTCTAAAAGTAAGGATCAATTGGTCATGATAAGAATATTAGTGGGCCAATTGAGAAATTTTAGAACTTTTGGGGTAAAATTTACCATTTTTTTAAAGAAGGGGCAAAATGGTAATTTTGGAAAAATTGAGAGACCAAATTAGAAATTTGGGAAATTAAACCCCTTTATGTGAAATTAAATAATTTGAGGTCCTAAGATAAATTTTAAAAGTTTCGGGACTCAAATTTAGGAAAAACCTAGTAATAAGGACTTAAAGTTAAAGAAAAATAACTTTAGGGACCTAATTGCAAATATATGTAAAGTTGGGTTTTCTCATTCATTTGGAATGAATGAGGACTATTAGGCCAAAGAATAATGAACAATTAAGTTTATTTCTTGTAGGAGAGCGAGACATCGAGAATGCCAGTCGAGGTCCAACTTGCTAAGGACGGAACTCGACTAAGTGGAATTTCACTCCACTATCCAGTGAGTGGGATTATATATCATACCCGGTTGGGGATAATAAGTACCTTGGTATAAAAAACCAACTGTTTAGTGGTATTTTAATTATCACCACTTAGAGAAAGTGATGTAAAAATTACGCGGAAAAACTACTTACCGGTTGTAAGTAGATCATACCCGTTTGGTATATGAGACTTCCTCGAAGGAAGTTGAAAACTCATTCATCGGTTATGAATGTAGATGTTCTTATACCGGTCGGTATAATGGACAGTGAAAACCTATTTTGTTGGAAGTATTCTCCCCTTATTGTGTGCCAATGCTTCTACTTGGGAGACCTTCTTGACGGAAGCTTGAATAGCTCTTATAGGTCAGGGGCCTCGGTTTTGGAACTTGAGGACTAAAATACCCAGTTTTTGAAAAACTCAAATAGTAGGCCATAGGCCAATGGACACGAGCAGGAGCTTGTAAATGAACATGATATATATGTGCCATTAAAACTTAATAAGTAAATTGTTTGGTCTTGGTACCAAGGTAGGTCTGACATACTTAGACAACCAGTAGCAATACGACATGACTGGTCTCCGGACTAGTAAAAACAAACAGTTACCGGTTGAGTTGAAAGTTGGGATCGTTGGGACTAATGACACTACATATTACATGGTAATTTAAAAAAACTTTGTTTGTGCATGCACTATGAGTACGAGATCATCAAGACGCCCATGAGGGGTAGTGATGTGTCCTAAGGGCCCTAGACGACCTAGTGAGTATTAGGGCAGATCATCGTTCTAGGTGTCTGTGTGAAATTTGGAGTAGCACCAAGCGCATGAGATTGAGGTGGGGACGGAATGAGGTCTCTGTCCTCATATGGACACGAAGAAGCAACTTCAGGATTGAGGGTCGGATGTCATGTACATCCACTCATTCATAGGGTAGAAGTGGTCGTGCTTCTATCCAGGTGGCCGGTAAAGTCGCTCTAAAGCCACTAGTGGGTTCAATAGTTATACTGACCTGTGAATGTGTGTAACCTTCATGACGAAGGATTGTGTTGGGTGATGACACACCATGGTAACTAAGAAATGATGAAAAAACCCGAATTTTAAAATGAAGGAATTTTTGTAAAGAAAGGAGTCTGACACACTCCATATAAATATTTTTCTTAAAAATTAAAAGTAGACCTTTGAAAAACCCATTCACAAAGTTGTAGAAACTCACCCCTCTTTTCTACCCCTTTTCAGAAAAAGAGAAAATGACTAGAAGTTACACCGAGCTTGCATTTTATTTTATATATGTCTTCCATGGAACAAGGTTGAAATTTTACCTGGCTCCTCTTGACTAAAAGAAGGGAGAAACTCCTCTTGAACCGAGAAAGAGCGCCAAGTTGTTCACGGGGATCCAACCAAACCGGGTTGGGGCGTGACACATGCGCTTGGTGCTACTCCAAATTTCGCACGGTTACCTGGTACGACGAACTGCCCTTATACTCACCAGGTCATCCAGGGCCCTTAGAACACATCACTACCCCTCTTGGGCATCTTGATAGTTCCGTAATCATAGTGCATGCACAATCAATATTTTCTTATCATGCCATATAATCTATGGTGCCACTAGTCCAACGGTTCCGACCTTCAACTCAACCTGAGCTATTTGTCTTGATTGGTCCGGAGACCTATCATGTTGCACTTCTGCTAGTTGACTGAATATGTCGATACTGTCTTGGTAGAATGGGCAAACAATTCATTTATTAAAGTTTTATGGCACATATCTCATGTTTGCTTACGAGCTCATGCTAGTGTCCACTGGCCTATGACCCACTTATTCGAGATTTTTAAAACTGAGCATAATAGCCCCCAAGTTCTAAAACTAAGGCCCTCGGCCTATAAGAGCTATTTGAGCTCCCGTCAATAATGTCTCCCAAATCGTTTAAGCATTGGCACACAGTTAAGGGAGAACACTTCCGACAAAATAAATTTTCAACTACCCATCATACCAATTGGGTATGAGGATATCTCTGCTCCTAACCGATGAAAAGGTTTTCCACTTCCTCCGAGAAAGTTACATCATACCAATCGAGTATGATGTACTTACAATCTGTAAGTAGTTTTTTTCACGTTATTTTCACATCACTTATTTAAGTTGTGATGTTTAAAATACCACTAAATAGTGGGTTTTCATTTCGAGTTACTTATCATTCCCAACCGGATATGATATAAAATCCCACTCACAATTGGTAAGTGGTTTTTAATTTTAAACTGTGCTCATCATCCCAACTGGGTATGACGTTAGTAAGCCCACTCACCCGTTAATGTAGTGAATTCAACTCGACCGGTTCTTTGTATTCATGCGAGCTTGTCCTTGCTGGCATTCTCGGTACTTTGTATTCCTACATAATATGAACATCCTTGTTCATTATCCCTCGGCCTAATAGCCTTCATTCATTCCAAATGAATGAGAAAACAAAACTTTCTATTTATTTGTAATTAGGCCCTTAAAGTTATTTTTCTTTAAGTCCCTAATGCCGGTTTTTCCTCAAATTGAGTCCCAAAACTTTTAAAATTTATCTTAGGACCTCAATTTATTCAAATTCACAAAAAGGGGTTTAATTTCCCAAATTTCCAATTTGGTCCCCAACTTTTCCAAAATTACCATTTTGCCCTTCCTTTACAAAAATGGTAAGTTTCACCCCAAAAATTCTAAAATTTTTCAATTGGCCCTCTAACATTCTTATCATGCCCAATTGACCCTCAATTTTATAAAATTGCATCTTGGTCCTTCAAATTTTTGAAAATCCCCAATTCCCCCCCCCAATTTCAACTCCTTAACATAGCCAAATTTAATTTTATCAAATTGACCGATCAACCACATCTAATTGTTGAAATTGAAGTTAAAATTGAGATCCTACAGCTTCATATGATTCAATAGCACTTTGAATCACAAGTTTTGATGTTGGAACGACCTCAAACGGAGCTTCGCCGGAAAATAGACTGTAGAGAGAGAAAGCTTCAATTACTCACCGTCGGGGGCACGACGGTCCGAGCTTTCGATCTGGGCTGATCTCGTCCTGAGCTTCATCCTAGAATCAAGAATTGCATCAACTGATGTTGAATTGAGTTAGAATTTCCTCATAAAATTTTTTTCAGTTCTCTCTCTGACACTGGTCGGAAATTGTAGAGGGGAGTCGAAATGGCTTACCTTTCCATTCTAATTCAGCCGTGGGTGGGTTGTGGAGGTGTTGGGAAGGCTTGGTTTGGCCTGAGAAGGGCTCGAAATGGCAATTTTTAGCTCGGTCGAAATAGGGCAACTTCGGTCTGTAGGAGCTACTTCACTATTCCATCACGCCGGCGCTTCTCCAGCGACCCTCAAAGCAAATAGAGACTACAGGCGTGTAGCTAACTTCTCACCGGTTCTAAAGAATCCGACCTCACCTTGTTTGGCTCAGAAAAGTGTCCAAGTCGGAGCTCTGGTTCGAGTTTCACCGGAAAATGGAGTAGTTGAGAGAGAATGGAGTTTTCAAGTGTGGAGAGGATGAATAGGGAGGGGTTCTTTATATAGGGAGCTCAGGGAATCATTGGCTGTCTGTTTGGCACCTTTATGACAGACATTGATGGCCTAAAATGTACTAAATGGAAACATTTCTTATTCACCGGCACTGCTTCGATTTTCCAGCGAGTGGATAGTGTTGTCATCAACACTATTCTGGACCGGTCTAAACCGGGTTCAAAGGATCGATTCTCCCCCCATTCGACCGAGTTTTTCAAATCTAAATTTTTTTTAAATTCATCTAAATTCATTTTCTTTCCAATGGTGGCCTCAAATCTCAAATTTGAAATTTTTTAAGCCACCTAAAAAAATGAATTTAGAATTTGGTTCAATAGTGGTTCAAACCGGTTTAATTCGGTTCACCTGAACCGGTTTGGTTTTCATCTCCAATTCATTCTCAAGTATATTTCCATGACTTTTGGGACTATTTGGGTTACTTGGGATCCATAAATTTCCCAGTTTACCTTTTCTCTATCGGTTCCAATTCATGAACCTACTCGGTTCATAAACCGGTTCAATCCAGTTGGATTCGGTTCATCTAAAATGGTATAATTTTTCTCTTCCAATTTGTTCTAAGGTTCTTTTCTAAGGTTTTATGAACCATTTGGATCACTCGGGAGTTGTAAATTTCCAAAATTGCTTGTTCTCCAATAAACGGGTTTGCGAACTGGTTCGGTGTTTCTCACTTAGTTCGACCGATTCTTTTCCTGCTTTTCCTTAACTCAAAAGGGTGGGGTTTACATCCCAAGAACAAAGTGCAAGATACGATTAACAACAATTCAATGAGTTGTCGTATACCGATGCATAAATTGATATACTTGATGTACCAGATAAGAGATATCGAGCCAGGTAAGAGTAAGGTATTGCAGAGAACAAAAAAATGGTTTTAGATAAAAACAACTTGTAAAATGTAGTGAAAATTCAAAAATTTTCATTTAAAGTTTATCGTTTGAGCCCAACAAATGGTTTACCAAAATATATCGGAAAAAATAACATATGATAAAAAATTTAAAATACATTTGTGAGCAGGGTATGAGATTATCTTATGCGATACACGCCTTAAGAAGATACTTCCCCTTTATGCCTTGCGTCTCCTCGACTTAACCTGCAATTCGTTTAGGGAAGAAGAGAGAGCTCACAACTCAGTTAATGAGACACTGATGTTGGACCACTACATGGCTTACAACTCAGACATTCCTCGTAAACCCCTAATATAAGTATTTATCTCATTACTCGTACTTATGGACTTCATGTCTCATGGTTTACTTTGTCCCTTTGATACCTTTGTCTTGATCCATCCGACCCGTAGTCTACCCTACTATTGGATTATTCTCGGTCTGCTCTATTGGTTTTATATGAATAGCAGTAAGTACATATATCACAAAATATACATAAATTGAGAACTTATGTCCTGCACACAAGTATGGCCTACACTTGATCAACACTTTCGGGCTACTCACGGCCATGTCTCATCCCATGCCACTCATGCTCGCATACAATGGGCTACTCAAGCCTGCATACAATGGGCTACTCAAGCCTGCATACAATGGGCTACTCAGACTTTACACACAATAACATGCCCCAGAGTGTACCACTGTGTCACACCCTGACACAATTCTATCGGCTGGAGGCCCTTGCCCCTACACCCGTCATGCTCGATAACCATTATGGTAGGTACCTTTACCATAGTGAGAACATGATAGATTAGAGCTTCAAACAAAATGCTTATAAAATACAGTGAAAATTAAAAACTTTTCTTTCAAAGTTTCATGTGAGAGCCCATAAAGCGATTTATAAAAATATCCCGGGAATAATACCGCTTGATAAACTATGAATACTTTTGTGAGCAAGGTACGAGGTTAGCTTATGCAAATGTGCGCCTTGATAAGTTTCTTCTCTTCACTATCTCGTGCCTTCTTGCCTTAGCCTGCAATATATTAGGGGAGAGTGGTGAGCTCATAACTTAGTGAATGAGACACTATTGTCATACCACTATATGGCTTAAGACTCAGATAATTCCCCGCAAATCACCTAGCATGATCATCTATCTTATCACTCGTACTTAACATTCCGAGTCTCGTTGTTTACTTTACCCCTAGGGACACCACTCTTGGGCCATCCGACTCATAGTCTATTTATGGTTGGGTTATCCTCGGTTTTTCCCCTTCGGTTCTTCCTAACCAAAAACACATTACAGCGACATGCATACACTAGGAACTCATGTCACGCACACAAGGGATAACCTACACTCGACTGACACTTCTGGGCTACTCACAGCCCGTGCCTCATCACATGCTACTCAAGCCCTAAACACAATGGGCTACTTAGGCACTTAACACAACAACACATCTTGTAGTGTATCACTACTTGGACGATACCAAACAAGGAAACTGAAGTGTGGTTGTCATGTCACAACTTAGTTTAGTTGGATCCCTGTGATGAACTCACCACTATTTTTTTATATAAAAGGATTCTTTCCCTCTAGTCATTTATAAGAGTCAGGCGAAGTCCATGGTCGACAATGGTGGGGTAGATCTAGTTATGTACAAGTGGGCCCAAGGCCACGATTTTTTAAAAGTGAATTGGATCCAAGGCTGTATTCTAAAAACTCATACAGTGGGTCCAAGGTTGATGGAAACGAGTTCAATACCGTAGATAAACTTTTATTTATGAGCCTAGTAATAAAAATTTATTACAATGGATAAATGTGTGTGAGCTACCGAGTCGAAGTCGGATTGTCAAACTCTTTGGACTGGTAGCATCAAAGATAAATGTTTTAACTAAAAGACACTTGCTTGTGATTTACAAATCATACGGAATTAAGAAAACGTCATTCACATGGATAGTATTGATTTTAAGGGTTGTTGGATATCAAGGTTGACACAAGAGCAAAAATGTTGTTCCGATATGTTGTGGAACTCTAGGAGCTCCGTACACATTGAAACCGAGTGAATAGAAGAGTGATGTCTCACACCTACAAATATGGGAATCAAAGTATCAATAAGTTTGTGGGATGAGCGATGGTGCTCACATAGACTTTTGTTAGAATTTTGTAACATATCATGAAGGTGAACGATAAACTCGATTTGGGCCATTATTGTAACCGATCGAGGTTTTAGCCCGTGATATCTGTTATGAGACTGTTTGATCTATTTATGTATAAATGATATTTATTTGTTTGTGAAAAATAGACCATGGTAGGTTTAATTAATTAAATTTCTACAGTTAGAAATATACCTACCCTAATATTGATAAAATAACCTAACAAGTTTTCAAGAAATTTTTTAAAAATAATATAAGTAGTGATTTGCTTATCACATATACTTTTTGAGAAAGGAAACTTTTATTGGGTGCATACTAAATAAGGGATATGAAGTCATTATTTTATTTAAACACTATTTATTGAGTTATAGAACACATTCAGTCTCTCTAGTCCCTTTTTCAAGGAAAATTTCCCGCTAAAAATAGCAAATAAAGAAGTTAGAATTACCTTGAAAATGTAAATTTTATTAAGAAATTTTATTATAGAAAAAATATATACTTATAATCTTTTACTCTTGCTCGATAGAAATATTAATTTAACACAGTAAGTAGTGACACGTTGATCAAGTTTTTTAAACTAAAACATGTTAAAGGTGACATAGATGATGAAAAGTGTAACATCGTGAAAGAGTTTGTCCAGTTGAAATATCCCCTATTTTTATATATTTTTTTAATTTTTCTAAATTTTATTTATTTATATATATTGACCAAAACTATATACGCTCATTCATAATATAATAGGAATGGAATGGAACTCATTTGGATTTCAAAATTAAGTGAGTTACCTAGAGTAGTACAAATATGGGTGCTTAGCAATTTATATTTATTTTTTTTCTTGTTTATTCCAAATTTCCCGTCTTCAAATCTGTTCTGATTCAACAAAATAACATGTGGGATTATACTATATTAATACATCAACATCACTCCTAACTTCTAAGTTAAGTGGGAGTAGTTTGTGCACCATTTTTCTTTTTAATTTTATTTTTTTAATTTTCTCAAAAATTTAACTTTTAATTTCATTTGATCCTACCTCGGATTAATTCAAATTTTCAATTAATAATCCTAAAATATTATACCAAATTTGATATAACTTAAATTTAAAAAAAATTAAAATCTCAATTTTAATTTATTTTCGTTCATCCTAATTTCTGTTCCAACTCAATTAAATCATTTTCTAAAAAGGCCGTATTACAAAAATATGAAACAAACTCTCGGGCACATAAAATATTAAGTGCGATGGATGTTTCCTGAACTCCAAATGTAGGGTCGGAATTGGATATATATAGCAAGGGAAAACTCGGGTCGGTGGTACGATGGAGGTGGTCAGTCTACTATTAGGGAAATCATTAGACAAGGGAAGAGACAGCATCCCGATGGGGATGGGGCCCTGGGGACACCAAATTTGTTGCAAATTGCCCTTTAGTGCCACGATGGGACATCACCCACATCAGGCTTCGTCCCCGCTCCAATTAGTCTTCACCTTGGGCCCGGTGGGACCCTCCTCTCCGAACAACTCACTCGGCAAGCCTTTCAACAGGCTGTTGAAGAGCGACCTGAGCTTTTCCGGAAGCAAACTTTCCACCTTCTCAGCCTCCTCCGCCATATTGTAAGTAATTTTTGGCCCCCACTTCCTCATGTAGTTCAACCAAGGCGGCGGAGCATCCGAACTCTCCTCTGCTGCCACCTCATAATCGACCGCCACGATGGAGAAGGCAGCTGCCGTGTCCACCTTCAGGCCGCTCTTCGCAGTATCGTTCCTTATCCCTATCCCTCCACTTCCCTGCAGGACCAGCCCTGGTTTCGAGTACGCTGCATGGCCGTTCAGCGAAGAGTAGGCCACAAACCGGTTTCCTCCGTCGGCCTGGTACTCGAGCTCCGATGCATCGACCCATGTCCCACCGCTGTGCTGCGAGAAGAAGACCCTCCACAGCACGCCGTCGAAGTTACTTACCCTGAGGGTCACGTGCTCCCAGTCGCCGATATGCTCCCCGATTCTCCCCAGCGGAATTTCCTCGATGACCCCGAGCTTAGCTGTTGATGGCCCGTTGAAAGGGTAGAAGACCCAGATGGCAATATCCGTGAAGGTCCCACCGTACATCGGCTTGGCATGCACGTAACCCTTCGAGCTCTCCAAGTTTCCTTTCTTTACCGTCTCTTTGTCAGCTTCAGCCACCGGAAGGTCCATCCAGTATAGCCCATCGTTTGAGCCGTCTTGTGGAAGGTTCAAGCCAGTCGGCTGGACCGGTACTGGATTGGACTCATAGCCCTTCTTGTACAGTAGGGCTCCGTTGCTGAAGAACCAGCTCACGGAGCTTGGTAGGTACTTTTCCTTGGGATGGTAGTAAATCAGCGGAGAGTAAGTTCTGGTAAGTAAATTTATTTGGCTCCTATTTGGCATGTAAGATGTGTAGTTAGAACTGTTGTTTTTTAGGCATCTGATAGGATTAATGGATGAGTTAATCTCTGCGACATAAGTTCCGGCAGACACCCCTAGGGCTTGTGTCCCTCGGCTTTGCGGTCTCGAACTGGACACTTTGAATGACCCCGTCGTGTCGTTGGGCGGTCCCCATATTGATGTCTCTGCCTCGGAAGGCTCGGTGAAGTCGGACCGCACGCACCAGATATGGTCCATGGGCGGCTTCTCGGGCGAGGTGGTGATGATGAGGCCCACAGCCGTGTAGCCATCGGGCGCCACGGGGAGCCAGAAGTACCCGGGCTTGTCTTGCTTAATCTTCAGGGACTCGCTGCTCCAGAGGAGGGTGTAGTCACTCGGCTTAGCAAGGGAGGCTCCACCGCCACCGCCACCACCACCTCCGTCTTTGCCCACGAGGACCCAGCCATTGAGGGGCTTGCTGTTGGGCTGGCAGTAGCCTCCTAGCATGAAGAACCCTTGTGGGATAGATGCCGGCTCGAAAAAGGTTGCACCGAGGTTGTCCGTTCCTCCCTCGTACACTGTCCAAACTTCCTTAAATGTTGACACTTTGGCCACCTTGAGCCCTCCAAGGTCGATAGCTCCGCTCCCGAACCTTGAACCTACATAAAGAAACCAATATAATTTTCAGAAAATATATAGTTTAAGATCATATCATGTAAGGTAGAGTAGATTGAAAAAGGGTTTGTAAATACCGTGCGGCCAGGTGGGCAGGGGAGCGGGGAGCTTGAATGGAGTTTCGATGGGAAGAGAATTGTCGAAAGTTGAGCAGAAGGGAATACAGTTGCCCATTTTGCGGTTCTTGGCTTGTAGAAAGGAAGCCAAAGGAGGAAGGTGAAGCACGATGCCCCTCTTCTGATTTGAGCCACAAACTTATAGATAGTGAGCTTTCCTTATGGGTATATTTAACTTGGGATAACATCTTGCCATCTCTCGAGGTTGTCTCGTGCAAGTAATCCAAGACAACAATCAAAGGGGGAAGCAATTGCGGCTAAATAGAAGTTTTTTTTGCCCATCCTTCTTCTTTTTTATCTTATATTAAATATTTTATGACTAATTATTTATTTTTAGATTTTATTAATTTAAAAGATTAACATTTATTCAAAATGTATTAAAGGTTTACACTACCAAATAACGTGTTATATGACATGCACTAAAGAGGATGGTATGTATGCATACTACACAAGCCAAAAAAAGAAAGCATAATGTGACTGTTTCCACCTCAGCATCATCATGTGATTGATCTTTATAGAGTTTATTCTGATTGGGACTCTACCCGAATAGGTCAGGTGTTTACTTCAAGCAATGAACTTGCTTCAAAGAAAGATGCATGGGACATTTTTTTTCCAGGGGACTAATGATTAGAGGTTGTTGCCCTATGCTATCCTTGATAAGCATTCAACTTGTATACCTTAATCTAAAATATCACCCCCTATAAAGAATCATACTAATTTTCTTGTTAATGTAAGGTAATGATACACTTATATAGTACCTCTTATTTGCAATAATATATTTTAAATTATCATAAGGCAGGAATCTACCACCACTTTGATGGCTCCTTTTTTTTGCAAGTATATATGGCATATGCCGTAATTATGATTAGAGTTAACTTGTAAGATATCATTTGCTTTCCAAGCTTGTGTCTGACTTTCCATTGACGTGGTTCAACTTCTCTTTTAAAGCAAACCAATAGCACTCATCAAACCAACTTTGCTAGCACTTACCAAAAGTATTCTTTCATCTCTTAAGGGACGAAAGTCAAGGTTTCATCTCCCAATTCAGTTATCTCCGTGAATGAAGAAAATTTAGATTGGAATAGGTTTTAAAAAATAAAGGGAGGAGAGCCGGATAATAGAATAAGGGGTAGGTAGATAATATATTTAAAATATTATTATAATACTCTTTATATTTGTATAATTTAATAGGTTTGTATAAATTTAATAAAGATTTTAGATAAATAAATATAATAATATGAATAGAATTTAATAATATCTAAATATAATCTCGAGTAAATTTAAAATTATTTGAATAGGTTAACTTATCTTGATAATGTCGGCTAATGCTTGTATCTATTTACTTATAATTTCTTTTAGTAATGTGTAATATTAGTTGAGGATGTTTATTTGACTTTTGATATTTTTTTGCTTCAAATTAATTTTTTGCCTATTACTCCACTCTTATTAAATTCACCACACTTAAGTGTAAAAATAAAACTTAAAATTAGATATAAATAAAATAATTAAATAATTAATATATACTGTATTATTGAATATATTCGCTAAAAAAATAAACTTATTGAATAAATATTAAAAAAAAAGAATATTTACGCTATTTAAAGAAAACTAAAAAATACTTAAAATTTTAAAAGAAAAAGATTGAACTAAATTAAAATTTTTTTAAAATTTAGAATTTTATTTCTTGATATTACAATAAAAGCGATAAAATAAAAGTGATTTCAAGTTGAAAAATGATATATAATAAAAACGAATGAATTTAGGGTCGAATAATAATAAAGGATACATATGGCATTATATTTAATAATTCTTTTTCAATAAGGTTTGATACTATAAACAAAATAATGAGAGACAAATAATATATGTAAAATATTGTTGTAATACTGTTTTTTTATTTTTATAAGTTTAATAAATTGTTTAGGTAGAAAAATACAATATATTAAAATAATATAAATATAATTTAAAATATCTAAATAAAATATTAAAGAAATCTAATTGTATATAAATATATTCATTTGTCTTATATCTATTATAGTTTATCTTTATACTTGTTATTTCTCTTTATAATATAATTGAATATTATTTCTATTAATTATATATATCTTATAATTTCTTAGTAATATTCATTGAAATTTGAGTATTTTTTCTTGTAATTCCTTTTAACTTCAACTTAATTTATTATCTATTAGGTTTATTTAATGAATCTTCACATCTCCATCTTCCACTAATTGAAACTTTCATACCTCTCCATGACATTTGCATGTTCATCCCACGCAACAATATTCCCCTTTATGTTTTCTTTTGCCATTCACTTAGTCAACTGTTGCCTATGTATCCATTTGTACCCAAAGCTCATTGACTAATAATAAATTGAATTGGTCCACGGAAAACTTAAAACCTAAGCATTGTTGGCTTACCACATTCTAATAGACAAAAATGCCCAATCAATTATTAATAATTTTATATTAAAAAACCATTTTATATTCTAGCTAATTTAACTCGGCTAAACTCTTATTTTTCTATAAATAGAGCACTATTCTACTTTTATTCCCCTTCTCTAGGGTTTGGTTCTTTATTAAATAGAGTAGGATTTGATTTCATAATTTTGGAATTCGTCTTATAAAAGTTAGTATACCAAGTACCACATTTCTATAGAATGCCCAAATACACTCTTCTAAATAAATGTAACAATTTAAAATATTTTTAAAATTATTTATAATCATAAAAATATTATGTTAATAATTGTACCAACAAGAAAAAAAATAACAAGGAAAATATCATCACTACAAAACCAGTGGGCCCCATTTTTGCTGACAAAACCAGTTGACTCACTCAAAATACTAGCTTGTGTTGTCATACAATGGGTTTGTCGGACATGGTCCATATCATGGATCAATATTTTAAAAAATAATAGTAAACTTTATTTTTAACATATTTGATCCTTAAAATTTAACAATTGATATGCTATTTAATTGTTTTTGTCGATTAAAATGTTAATGATATTATATTAATAAATAATCATAAATATATAAAATATGAAATAGACTATTTATAAACTTTGTCCAATGAATATTCAAGTTATAGTTCATTGCTTATTTTCTTTATTTTTTACACACTTTTTTATTGTTCAAGTTAACACTAAACTTTTAGTTTGTCTATCGTTTGGCATCAAAAGACGGGCATTGGTTGCTAAAAGCTCATCAAACAAGGCCCATTTTATTGGTCAAGTAATTGGGCCCATTTAAGGATACCAATATTTGGGCCAGACTCGAGCCCAATATATCAACCTTTTCGTTGTTTGTCCGACTTTATACCCATGTACTTCCACGAACTTCCCACTAGTCCCAACTTCATACTTCCCTTTGAGAACTCATCTTTCATCCTAAACCTATATAATTTTATTAATTCAATTCAAACTATAAATTATTTCGTATATATAACTTCTATTATAATTTAAAACTTTTTCAATTCAAATAATATTTAAAATTTTGTTATATATGATATTTTTACGGAATAAAATAATCCATATATAGAAAATAAATTTGAAAACTTATAAATTAAATATTTACAAGTTAATAACTAATTATTTTTTCAATTGATCAACAAATTTTTAAAATAATACTAAAAAAACACACAAGAAAATAAATATAAGATTTTATAAGAATCAAATACAAGCACGACAAAGATACTAATGAATTAAGTCTAAAAAATAGTTTGAGTCGATAACTCATTTTTATGAAAAAAAGATGATGAGTGGGACAATGTTGTTGGAAAAATAATATATAAAATAATAATAGTTAAAAAATCTTAAAATATCTTTCATCAATGTACCGTTATATTATTGGCTCTATTGAAGAGTCTCATAACATGTCTTTTAATGACTATAAATAAGTTGCACAATAACTTGCTTGAGCATAGAATATGAATAAGGTCATTCTATTTGTAAAAAACAAAGAGAAAAAAAAAACTCAAATAGAAGTTTTATCATAATTAATAAATGAGGCATATGTATGGTTTGAAATTCTCTAAGTTGAGTGTTTTAAATTCCATAGAACGGGAATTATTAAAATCAATGTCGGGAGAATTTAAGAAGTTTTAGGAACAACAAGATAAAATATAAATGTTGCTTATGGTTCTTGAAAATCTAAAAACTAATGAAAATAATAAAAGTGTGTGGTACCTAAACTATGGTTGCAAGAATCATATGTTATGTACGTTTATAGAGATTTTTTTATTTATTTTGATGATAATGTAAGTAAACCAATGAAGTTTGGAGATAATTATTTATTTTGAATGTTCAGTAAAGAAAAATACAATGAAAGTGGAAGGATTAGATATATTTTTTCGGATATATTTCATATACCCGAACTTAAAGGAAAAAAAAGTAGACAATTATTTTTTAAAGATGTATATGTAAAGTCATTTACGAGAAAAATGAAGTGATATTTAAATCAATAATGTAAGAAAGTCAAACTTTTAAAGTGGAAACTAACGTTTAGAAAAAAAGTATAAAATTTAGAAAAAGAAAAAAACTATGAAGGTGGGCTCACAACAAAATCGATTATTAGCTACAGTTTTGAAGCAAAATCAATTAGCTACACTTTTGAAGAAATCACAATTGTTGGAGGTAAAGGAAAAATGAAAATAAGTCGTAGAAGAGAATTTGTGTTGAGTTAGATTTCAAAAAGCAATTTAAATTAATATATATTTTATGAGAAAAATTATAAGTTATTGAAGAGCTTTGAAAATTAGAAAACTCAAGTAGAGTAATTAGGAGCAGGGGATGATTCACATATTATATGCAAACACAATTTCAAATTAAGACATTATAGTTTAGGAGATGATTTGTTAGGTATTTTTTTGAATGAGTCAAATAAATTTGTTTTATATAAAACAAAGGTTTGAAAATTAATTATGAATAAGAATGTGATTTTATATTGGATAAAATAGAAAAATATTATTGGTTTATAAGATTAGAAAGTTTACACTATTTATAATTTATTACTTTTAAGTATATATGAGCTCAACCATTTATCGATCTACAATACCTTCTCACATGGTATGAGAGCGAGTAATCTCGCACCCGTACCTGACCCGAGATTGAAAACCCGACTTGTGTTCTGTACGAGTATAGAGGAAAAATACATAACTCGAGGCCATTGTTCCTACTCGTACGAGATCGGAAAAATAATACCCGACTCATAAACAGTTGTTGAGGGCGGGTTTAAAAATTACAGTGACAAGTATATCCACTTTGCACGTGAGGGCAGATGTTGAGAATATGATCACATATTGAATAATATAGAGAAGTTTTATGAGTTTATAAGGTTGAAAATGTTACACTACTTACAAGTCATTACTTTTAAGTAGACATAAATATACCAGATTAATACTCACTGCCTATGAAATTCTCAATCTCAACATCTACTCTACAACAACTAAATTTAAGGAAAATTGGGAAGTATCGGAGCAGAGAAATACCAATAAGACCAATCAGGGACTCGTACCTGAAATCCCTCTAGGATAAATATGTCTCTAGATAAAAGGTGAGTGAAACTTTTAACATCATACCCGGTTGTAGTGATGAACACATTTTAAAAATTGTTTTCTAGAAACAATTTCCCCTGATTGTGAGCGAGACTTTCAATATCATACCCAGTTGGGGTAATAAGCACATTTTGAAAACTGATTTTCAAAAACAGTCTCCCTCGATTATGAGTGAGACTTTTAATATCATACTCAGTTAGGGTGATTAACATATTTTGAAAACTGATTTCCAAAAATGGTCTCCCCTCACTTTGAGTGAGACTTTTAATATCATACTTGGTTGAGGTGATTAACACATTTTGAAAATGGTTTTCCAAAAATAGTCTCCCCTGATTGTGAGTGGGACTTTTAACGTTATACTCGATTGGGGTGATGAGTACGTTTAAATTGAAAAACCACTGTTAGTGGAATTTTTTAACATCATACCCGGTTGGGGTGATGAGCACCGTTTCTAGATTTAAAAATCATTTTCCAAGAATGGTCTCCTCTAATTGCGTGAAACTGCTTAAACTTTTTGGGAGACGTTTCTATTGAGGGCTGAGATAGCTCCAATAGGTCGAAGGCCTTGGTTTTAAAACTTATAGGGCCCAAGGCCTAGTTTTGGAAAAGTCGTGAAGTGGGCCCAAGGCCAGTGGACACAGGCTAAAGCCCGTAGACAAATAAGCTTATGAGCCATGAAAATGTTCATAACCGGTTATTTGTGTGAATCGTCACCGTGCCAAAGCCGGTCCGTCAACTTGTTGGACTAGTAGTTACTAAGTTGAATTCAAGTCGTCGAACTTGTTGGGCATAATAATTATAGAGCCAAAGTCGAGTGTCGGGATCGTTGTGCCGGTAGCACCAAAGATATTGAATATAATTTATAAAATTATTATTTGTGCATGCACCAATTTGCGGAACCATCGAGACGCCCAATTTGAGGTAGTGTTGGTTCTAGAGGCTGTTGGAGGACCCATGGAGTATAAGGGAAGCTCGTCATTCAGCACTCAAAGCTTAGAGTAGTTTCCTGTGCACTAAGACCAAGGTGGAAGGGGGAAGAGGTCTTGTCCCCTAGTGTACATGAAGTATTTTCGGGTATGAGGGTCGGACTATTGATGTCCACTTAGACTCGGGGTAGAAGCCACAAACTTCTATCAGGGTAGATGATAAAGATTCTCCGGTACACAAGTGGATGCAATCGGTATACTACATCGACGAATGTTTGAACCCTTTCTGATAAATGGCGTATGATTGTTTGCTAAACAAATCCCGAGCAAGGAAAAATATGGAAAGATTTAAATCCATACACCAGTGAACAAGAAAGATGCTATGAAATTTTTTGAAAACTCACCCTAACACTCACTGAGTTGTAGAAACTTAACCCCTCCTTTTAAATATTTTTCAGGAAAGAAGATGGCCCTTTAAGGGAATCCTTACGCTAAGCCTAAAAATCTAGGTAATTTACTTTTAACGTTTTCTGTTTTGTATAATGTTATTCCAGGTAACAATGATAGAAGGTACGCTTGACACCTCACAGTTTTGGAAGTGATAACTCTTCCTAGACCAAATGGAGTGGTGGGTTGCTCATGGGGTTTCGACCAAACTAGGTTGGGAATGTGATAGGTTTGGTCAGAACCCTGTGAACAACTTGCCACTCTTCCTAGTATTTAAAAATAACCATCACTGTAGTACTGGAAAGAGTCAAGCGTAACCTAAAAATATTTCAAAATAAATTTAAGGAAATTTATTCCCATAAAACATATCGAAATATATATTATAGTACACAAATATCTTTAAAATGGTTGGTTATATAACATATTGGTAATTCGTTCCTTAACATCCTTTGCACCATTTTGAATAGGACCTGAAAGGAGTAAGGGAGAGGGGGTGAGTTCAACAGCTCAATGAGCAGGGTTTATAGGATATCATGACTTCTTGTCCATTATTTAGTATGCATTTAAGCAAAATCTCATTTTTCTTGAAAATATGATAAACAAGCCACTATGTCTTATATTTCATAAAAATTTTTTTTTATCAATTATTTACTTATTTCATCAAGTTTAGGGTAGGTACCTTCCTAGTTGGAGGGATTTAATTAAATAAACCTATCATGGTTTGTTTCACACAATAAACAAACAAACAAAAAAAATTTATCCATAAAGGGATCAAACAGTCGCAGAACATACCATTAGAAGCAACAACCTCGATATGTTCCACTAGTGGCCCAAAGTGTATTCATCATCCACCTTGGTGATAGGCCACAACGTCCACCATAGTTTGTGTGAGCAACATTGCCTAACCCCCAAACCTCATTACTTATTTTGTCTGCTATTGATGGAAGAAACCACTACTCCCTTCTTCCTCGGTCTCAATGTGCACGAAGCTTCCAGAGCTTCTTGACATACTAGAACAATATTTCTGCCCTTATACCAATATTGCTGTCCAGCATGTCACGCCCCGACCCGATTTGGTCGGATCCCCATGATCAACCCACCACTCTCTCGGTTTATTAAAGGATTTCCCCTTATTGTAAACCATAAAGAGTAAGGCGTCCTTTAACCTGCACCTTTTCCTGGAATAGCATAATTAAAACTTTATAAAATTTAAAACTCTACATACCTGTCTTACATGCATCTTAGTTGACGGTTTTTAAGGGGAGGCTTTCCTGAAAGGGATATAAGGGAGGGGGTGAGTATGACTACTCAATGAATGGGTTTTTAAAGGTCTACTTTTAACTTTTAAGAAAAATATTTATATGGAGTGTGTCAGACTCCTTTCTTTTCAAAAATCCCTTTATTTAAAAATTTGGGTTTTTCCATTATTTCTTATTTACCACGGTGTGTCATCACCCAACACACATCCTTCATCATAAAGGTTACACACATTCGCAAGTCAGTATCACTACTGAACCCGCTAGTGGCTTCGGAGCGACTTTTTCCTACCACCCGGATAGAAGTACAACCACTTCTACCCTAGGAATGAGTGGATGTACGTGACATCCGACCCACAATCCCGAAATCACTTCTTTGTGTCCGTATGAGGACAGAGACCTCATCTTGTCCCCACACCGGTCTCATGCACTTGGTGCTACTCTAGATTTTGCACTGACACCTGGAACGACGATCTGCCCTTATACTCACCGGGTCCTCCAGGGCCCTTAGGACACATCACTACCCCTCATGGGCGTCTTGATGATCCTGTACTCATAGTGCATGCACAAACAATGTTTTCTCATATTGCCATGTAATCTGTGGTGCCACTAGTCCAACGGCCCCAACTCTCAACTCAACCTACAGCTGTTTGTCTTGACTAGTCCGTCGACCTGTCATGTTGCACTACCTCTAGTTGACTGAGCATGTCGGTCCTATCTTGGTACCATGGCCAAACAATTCACTTATTAAGTTTTATGACACATATATCATGTTCATTTACGAGCTTCTGGCCGTGCCAACTAGCCTTGGGCCCACTGTACGAGATTTTCAAAATCGAGAATTTAGCCCCCAAGTTCCAAAATCGAGGCCCCCAGCCTATAAGAGCTATTCGAGCTCCCGTCGAGAAGGTCTCCCAAATTGTTTAAGCATTGACACATAGTCAGGGGAGAGCACTTTTGACAAAACATATGTTTTCTCTATCCATTATACTGCCCGGGTATAAGGATACCTCCGTTCATAACTGATGAACGGGTTTTCAACTTCCTTCAAGGAAGTCTCATCATACCAACCGGGTATGATCTACTTACAATCGGTAAGTAGTTTTTCTGCATGATTTTCACATTACTTCCTCTAAGTAGTGATGTTTAAAATACTACTTAATAGTGGGTTTTCATACCGAGGTACTTATCATTGCCCAACCGCATATGATATAAAATTTTCACTCACAACCGGTAAGTGGCTTTTAATTTCAAGTTGTGCTCATCATCCCAACCGGGTATGATGTTAGTAAACCCACTCACCTGTTAATGCCGTGAATTCCACTAGACCGGTTCTTTGTATTCACGCGAGCTTGTCCTTGCTGGCATTCCCGTTATTTAACGTTCCTACATGATATGAACAACCTTGTTCATTATTACTCGGCATAACAGCCTTCATTCATTTCCAATGAATGAGAAAACCCAAACTTTTAGTTATTTGCAATTAGGTCCCTAAAGTTATTTCTCTTTAACTTTAAGTCCATAATGTCGATTTTTCCTCAAATTGAGTCCTGTAACTTTTAAAATTTATCCTGGGACCTCAATTTATTCAATTTCACCAAAAAAAGGGGTTTAATTTCCCAAATGTTCAATTTGGTCCCCCAATTTTTCCAAAATTACCATTTTGTCCTTCTTTTACAAAAATGGTAAGTTTTGCCCCAAAAATTCCAAAATTCCTCAATTGGTCCTCCAACATTATTTTCATGCCCAATTGACCCTCAATTTCATAAAATTGCATTTTGACCCTTTGAATTTTGAAAATCCCCAAATTTTCCCCCAATTTCAACTCTTCAACACTACCAAATTTGATTTCATCAAATTGACCGATCAAACACTTCTAATTATTGAAATTGGAGTTGAAATTGAGTTCCTGCATGTTCATACGATTCTAAGAAACTTTGAATCACAGATTTTAATGCCGAAACGAGCTCAAATGGAGCTTCGTCGGAAAATAGACTGTAGAGAGAGAAATCTTTGATTTCTCACCGGTGAGGGCATGGTAGTCCGAGCTTTCGATTTGGGTAGATAGCTTTCATCTTGAGGACCATCATAGAATCAAGAATCGCATCAATTGATACCGAATTGAGTTAGAATTTCATCATTGAAATTCCATCGGTTCTCTCTCTAGCCCGGCCGAAAATTGTAGAGGGGAGTCGAATTGGCTTACCTTTCAGTCCTAATTCGGTTGTGGGAGGGCTGAGTAAGAGTTGGGAGGGCTTGGTTTGGTCTGAGGAGGGCTCAAAATGGCCGATTTCATCTTTGCCGAAATAGGGTAGCTTTGGTCCGTCGGAGCTGCTTCACTGTTCCATCATGTTAGCGCTTCTCTATTAATTCTCGGATTGACTAGAGTTTGCTATCCGATAGCTGACTTCTCCCCAGTTCTAAAGAGCTCGACCTCTCCTTCCAAGTCTAAAAAAAATGTTGAAGTCGAAACTCTGGTTCGAGCTTCACCGGGAAATGGTGCAGTAGAGAGAGGGAGAGGAGTGTTCAGGTGTGAGGAGAATGAATGTGGATGACCTCTTTATATAGGTGTAAAATTGTGTATTAAATGGAAGAGATTTATTACTATTATTAATATTGCCATAAATTATTGGTATTAATTTCAATAATTTAATTTTGGTATGAAATTATTTGTATTAATTCTAATAATTAAATATATATTAATTTATGGCTTATTTATGATAACCATACGTTCACATAAAATTTTTTTACCCAAATTTCAGGTTACAAAAAAATCATACTTCCCAAGAGGTCACCCATCCTCACATTACTCTCAAGTAAGCACGCTTAATTTAAAGTTCTTATAGAATCTAGTTCACCTGAACCAATTTGGTTTTTACTTTTTAGTTTGTCTTAAGTTTCTTTTCCAAGGTTTAATAAACCCTTTGGATCACCCGAAAGTTGTAAATTTCCATATTGCTTATTCCCAAATGTAAACCGGCTCGGTTTTCTTATTCGATTTGACCGGTTCTTTTCCCGGTTTTCCTTAACTCAAAAGTGCGGGGTTTACACAGCAACCCTTAGAACTAACACTACCCATACCAGGTGTTTCTTTGGTTCCGCATGATTGCAATCACATGCAAGTGTCTTTTGATTTAAGACTTTTATCTTTGTGCTACTAGCCCAACATGCTGCGACTTGGCTTCGGTATAGTAGGTTAAGCAAGCATTATCCAATTATGATAATTTTTATAGTCTCTTAAATCAAACTTATTTACATGACTAGACCTGTTTCCATTGGCCTTAGGCCCACTTGTATGAGTTTTCAAAACATGGCCTTAGGTCAATTTCACTTTCCAAAAGCTATTGCCTTAGGCCCACTTACACAGAACTAGATCTAGCCCACCCTTGTCGATCATGGGCCTCACCCATATCCAACATCGACCATACTAGACCATATCACTTGAGGTGTATCTATACATTGTTCATGGATTGTTCTAATAACATACTTTATTCTTTCTTTAGAAATATAATCTCAAAAGGTTTAAGCAGATTTACACAATCATGGGATTATATTTCTAGAAATCTCATTTCAAAATAAAGCATGATCTTGAGTATGTGCATAATGGGTACAATCAATGTCACGCCCCGACCCAGTTTGGTCGGATCACCGTGATCAACCCGCCACTCTCTCGTTTTATTAAAGGGTTTCCCCTTATTATAAACCATAAAGAGTAAGGTGTCCTTTAACCCGCACCTTTTCCTGGAATAACATAAATCAAAACTGTGTAATCATTTAGATTTATCATACCTGTCTCACAGGCGTCTAATTTGGTGGTCTTTAAGGGTAGGCTTTCCGAAATCTCCTGAAAGGGATATAAGGGAGGGGGTGAGTACAACTACTTAGTGAATGGGTTTTCAACAGTTTAGACTTTTAAGAAAACATTTATTATTGGAGTGTGCCAGACTCCTTTCTTTCAAAACCATTTCATTTGCAAATCTCGGGTTTATCACCATTTCTTTTTAACCACGGTGTGTCATCACCCAACACACATCCTTCATCATTAATGTTACACACATTCGCAGGTTAGCACGACCACTGAACCCACTTGTGGCTTCAGAGCGACTTTACTGGCCACCTAGATAGAAGTACGACCACTTCTACCCTGAGAATGAGTGGATGTACGTGACATCCGACCCTCAATCCCGAAATCAATTCTTCATGTCCATATGTGGATAGAGACCTCATCCCGTCCCCACCCCGATCTCATGCGCTTAGTGCTACTCCAAATTTCGCACAGTCACCTGGTACAACAAACTGCCCTTATACTCACTAGGTCATCGAAGGCCCTTAGGATGCATCACTTCCCCTCATGGGCATCTTGATGATCCCGTAATCATAGTGCATGCACAAATAGTATTTTCTTATTATGCCATGTAATCTGTGGTGCCACTAGTCCAACGGCCCCAACTCTCAACTCAACCCACAGTTGTTTGTCTTGTGTCCGTCGACCTGTCATGTCGCACTGCCACTAGTTGACTGAGTATGTCGGTGCTATCTTGGTACCACGGCCAAACAATTCCTTTATTTAAAGTTTTATGGCATATAATTCATGTTTGTTTTATGAGCTCCTACTCATGCCAACTGGCCTTGGGCCCACTATACGAGATTTTAAAAAATCGGGCATATTAGCCCACAAGTTCCAAAACCGAGGTCCCCGACCTATTAGAGCTAGTCGAGCTCCCATTAAAAAGGTCTCTCAAATAGTTTAAGCATAGACACATAGTCAGGGAAGAGCACTTCCGACAAAAATATGTTTTCACTGTCCCTTATACCTTATGGGTATAAGAACATCTCTGTTCATAACCAGTGAATGAGTTTTCAACTTCATTTGAGGAAGTTTCATCATACCAACTAGGTATGATCTACTTACAACCGGTAAGTAGTTTTTCCGCATGGTTTTCACATCATTACTCTAAGTCGTGATGTTTAAAATACCACATAGTGAGTTTTCATTTTGATGTGCTTATCATCCCCAACCGGGTATGATATAAAATTCCACTCACAACTGGTAAGTGGTTTTTAACTTTAATTTGTGCTCATCATCCCAACCGGATATGATGTTAGTAAACCCACTCGCTCGTTAATGCCGTGAATTCCACTAGACTGGTTCTTTATATTCACGATAGCTTGTCCTTGCTGGCATTCCCAGTACTTCATTTTCCTACACGATATGAACATCTCGGTTCATTATCCTTTGGCCTAATAGCCTTCATTCATTCCAAATGAATGAGAAAGTTAAACTTTCATTTATTTTTAATTAGGTCCCTAAAGTTATTTCTCTTTAACTTTAAGTCCCTAATGTTGGTTTTTCCTCAAATTGAGTCCTGAAACTTTTAAAATTTATCATAGGACCTCAATTTTATCCATTTCACAAAAGGGGGATTAATTTCCCAAATTTCCAATTTTGTCCCCCAACTTTTCCAAAATTACCATTTTGCCCTTCCTTTGCAAAAATGGTAAGTTTCACCCCAAAAATTCTAAAATTCTTGAATTGGCCCTCAAACATTTTTATCATGCCCAATTGACCCTCAATTTTAGGAAATTGCATTTCGGTCCCTCGAATTTTTGAAAATCCCCAATTTCCCCTAATTTTCCCCCCAATTCCAACTCTTTAACACAGGCGATCCTCGGAGAAAATGTAGACTACAGGCATGTACCTGACTTCTCCCCAGTTCTAAAGAACCTGACCTTACCTTGTTTGGCTTAGAAAAGACCCCATATCGGAGCTCTGGTTCGAGCTTTGCCAGAAAATGGAGCAGTGTAGAGAGAATGGAGTTCTTTATATGAATGGGGAGGGGCTCTTTATATAGGGAGCTCGGGGACCCGTTGGCCATCCGTTTGGCACCTTTATAACAGTCATTAATGACCTGAAACGTACCGAACAAAAACATTTCTTCTTCGCCAGTGCTGCTTCAATTTTCCGGCGAGTGAACAGTGCTGTCATCCTGAGGAAGAAGATGACACTGTTCCGAACTGGACTGGACTGGGTTCAAAGCTTAAACGGGTCAGTTCACCCCCATTTAACCGAGTTTTTCAAATCTAAAAATTTCTAAATTCATTCTCTATCCAAGGGTGGCCTCAAATCTCCAATTTGAATCATTTAAGCCACCTAGAAAAATGAATTTAGGATTTGATTCAATAGTGGTTCAAACCGGTCCAAACTGGTTCAAATCTGGTTCACATGAACCGGTTTGGTTTTCATCCCCAATTCCTTCACAAGTCCATTTTCAAGACTTTTGTGATTCCATAGTTCACTTAGGTTCCATAAGATTCCTGATCTATCATCTCTTTATCAATTTCGATTCATAAACCAACTCAGTTCTTAAACCGGTTTAATTCGGTTCAGGTCCGGTTCACCCGAACTAGTCTGGTTTTTCTCTCACTTTGTTCTAAGGTTCCTTCCCAAGGTTTATGAATTTCTTTGGAGTACAATGGAGTTGAATTCCTCTATTTTGCCCGATATCTATCAGTTCTAGTTCATAAACCAGTTCAATCTTGTTGGACTCGGTTCATCCAAATCAGTCTAGTTTTCCTCTTCCAATTCGTCCTAAGGTTCTTTTCCATAGTATTATGAACCCTTTGGATCACCTGGGAGTTGTAAATTCCTAAATTTCCCATTCACAATTGATCAGGTTTGTTAACCAATTCAGTTTTCTCACTCGGTTTGACCGGTTCTCTTCCCGGTTTTCCTTAGCTCAAAAGGGCGGGGTTTACAATCAATCCCGATGTAAAAAATTCCACTCACATGTATTTTGAGACTTGTTCATCCAGGGGACTTCTAAGCTTGACGTGTCTTTCCTTTGTATGAAAGGTACCTTATGCTAATTTGGGAAAGAAAACAAATCCGATTCAGGTGAACTGGATCCGAACTGAATTGAACCAGTTTGGACTAATTTGAACCACTATTGAACCAGATGATAAATTCATTTTTCTAGGTGACTTAGAAAATTCAAATTGGAGAATTGAAGCCACCATTGGATAGAGAATGAATTTACAAATTTTTAATTTTGAAAAAATTGGTCGAATCGGGCCTGTACTGGCTGGTTTAAGCGTTGAACCCGGTTCGGGCCGGTCTAGTTCGGTTCGGAACAGTGTCGTCTTCTTCCTTAAGACAACAGGACTGTTCACTTGCCGGAAAATTGAACAGCGCTAGTGAAGAGGAAATGTTTCTGTTCATGATGTTTCAGGCCATCAATGACTGTCATTAAGGTGCCAAACGAACGACCGAAGAGTCCCTGAGCTCCTTATATAAAAAGCCCCTCTCCATTCATCCTCCACACAATTTAAAACCTCATCTCTCTCAGCAACTCAGTTTTCCGACAAAGCTCAAGCCAAAGCTCCGGCATAAGGGGTTTTTCTGAGCCAAAGAAGGTGTAGTCGGGTTCTTTAGACTTGGGGAGAAGTCAACTACCCGACGGTAGTCACAAATTGCTCCAAGGATTGCCGGAGAAGCGCCGATGTGATTGAACAGTGAAGCAGCTCTGGCGGAACATAGCTATCCTGTTTCTGTCGAGTTAAAATCGGCTGATTTGAGCCCTCCTCAGACCAAACCATGCTCTCTCAACACTTCCTCAGCCATCATATGATTGAATTATAGCGGAAATGTAAACCAATTTGGCTTCCCTCTGTAATTTATGATCGATGTTAGAGAGATACCGATGAAACTTTACTAACCGAATTCTCAAGACAATAGCTATCTTCCTAGATCGAAAGCTCGAACTGTTGCACCCCTGACGGTAAACTTTCGAATCTTTCTCTCTCTGCATCCAGTTTTCTGATAAATCTCCGTTTGAGCTCATCTCGACATCAATTCATGTGATTCAAAGTGCAATTGAATCATATGGATGTGTAGAAACTCAAATCTACTTCAATTTCAACAATTAACTTTGCTTGATCGGTCAATTTGATTAAATCAAATTTGACCAGGTTGAAAGGGGAAAATTAGGGATTTCAAATATTCAAGGTACTAAAGTGCAATTTCCCAAAATTGAGGGCCAATTGGCTATGGAAAAGATGTTGGAGGACCAATTGGGCAATTTTTGGAATTATTGGGGTCAAATTTTCCATTTTTGTAAGGTAGGGGCAAAATGGTAATTTTTGAAAAGTTGGGGACTAAGTTGGGAATTTGGGAAACTTGAACCCATTTTTGTGATTTTGAATAAATTAAGGTCCCAAAGTAAATTTTAGAAGTTCGGGACTCAATTTGGGGGAAAATTGCCATTAGGGACCTAAAGTTAAAGAAAAAGAACTTTAGAGACCTAAATGCAAATAAATAAAGTTTGGACATTTTATTCATTAGTGATGAATGAAGCCTATTAGGCTAAAGGATAATGAAAAAGGATATTTATATCGTGTAGGAACATGAAGTATCGGGAATGCCAACAGAGACAAGCTCGCGTGTAGGTAAAGAGCCACATAAGAGGAAATCACTGCACTATCGGGTGAATAGGAATTTTCATATTATACCCGGTTGGGATGATGAGCACCTTGGTAATGAAAACCTACTATTATGTGGGATTTTAACATTACACCTGGTTGGGGTGATGTGAGAAAAACATAGAAAAACTACTTACTTGTTGTAAGTAGATCACACCTAGTTGGTATGATAAACTTCCTATAAGGTACTAGAAAACCTGCTTATTGGTTATGAGCGGAGATGTCTTCACACTCGTTTGGTGTGATTGATAGATGAAAAATTATTTTTATCAAAAGTGCTGTCCCCTGATTGTGTGCCACTGCTTAAAGATTTTGGGAGACCTTGATGGGAGCTCGAATAGCTCAAATAGGCTGGAGGCCTCGGTTTTTGAACTTAGGGGCTAAAATGCCCGATTTTAAAAATTTTGTACAGTGGGCCCAAGACTAGTTGGCATGAGCAGGAGCTTGTAAACAAATATGATGTTAAGTCATGAAAACTTTAATGAATGATGTGATTTGGCCATGGTACAAAGACAGGCCTAACATACTCGATAGACTAGCAGCAGTGTGACAAGACAGGTCGATAGACTAGTCGAGACAAATAGCTGTAGGTCGAGTTGAGGATCGAGGCTGTTGGACCAATGACACCAAAGATTATATGCTTATATGGAAAATTATTGTTTTTTTGCATGCACTGAGGTTCGGGACAATCAAGACACCCAAGAGGGATAGTGATTCGTCATAGGGGCTAATGGACAACATGGTGGCGATAAGGGCAGCTTGTCGTGCCAACAATCAGGGAAGCTTGACGTAGCTTCATGCACACGAGACTAGGGTGGGATCGGGATGAGGTCTCTGTCCTCACATGGACACGAAGTTTCTTTTCAAGTTTGAGGGTTGGATGTTGCATACATACACTCATTCCTAGGGTAGAAGTGGACAGGCTTCTATCTAGGTGGCCGATAAGGTCACTCCGACACCATAAGTGGGTGTAGTGGATGGGCTACCCTACGAATGTGTGATCCCTTCATGATGAAGGGCATGTGTTGGTTGCTAAACACACCATTTGTAGTAAATGATAAGTAATAGTTTTGAAAACTGAGATTTTTTGGATGAAATAATCTTAAAGGAAATAAGGAGTATGACACACTTCAATTCAAAAATATTTTATTGAAACTTTAATTTTTTTTAAAACACCCATTCACTAAATTGTGGAAACTCACCCACCCTTTTTTTATCCCTTTTCAAGAATAGAGAATGACTAGGGATAACACTAGGATTTACCCTCTCTCAAGTATACTTAATTTCTCTTATATGTTATTGATATATGTTATTCCAAGGAACAAGGTTAAAATTTTGCCTGAGTCCTCTTGAATTAAAGAAGGGGGAAACCACTCTTGAACCAAGGGAGTGGCGGGTTGCTCACGGGGATCCGACCAAACTAGGTCGGGGCATGACAACTTGAGTGGTATCAGAGCTAAATTCCCTTGAAACATTATCAATACTATGCCCTGACATTAATAAAACTTTAACTATCGTGTATGAAGGAGAATCTCTAGGAAGTTCGCTATGAAAGCCAATCCTACACCCATAACCCTGAAAAAGACACCTACTCCAAGGGAGGTAGCTGTTCAATGGTTCTTAAAGGGTGAGAAAAGAGTACCCAAGGACATGGTAGAAGATTATCGGAAACTTGTGGGAGCCTTATTGGAACTAGAAGGCATCACATACGCTCCTCCAAGGCAAGAGGAACCTGTACCTCCTCCTAAGAGCCCAACCCCTCCTCTAGCCCCACAACAACCAGAGAGGAATCCAACTAAGAAAGAGGCTTGGGACAACTAATGGGATGCATATGCAACCTTCATGAAGGTCCACCAAGTACCCCATCTACTCAGTCCATCTTTAATCCCTCCCAATAGATGAAATGGACATATAAGTGTGAGGTGGAGGTATTGAGGTGGTACAGACTAGAGGCCATACATGAAGTTCGTCCCATAAGGGAATATGGATGGACTCCAACTAGTTACTCAAAGCCATATGATCAACTCTTAGCCTATGACCCCAAGGGAATAGAAGGCATCACATACCCTCCTCCAAGGCAAGAGGAACTTGTACCTCTTCCTAAGAGCCCAACCCCTCCTCTAGCCCCACAACAACCAGAGAGGAATCCAACTAAGAAAGAGGCTTGGGACAACTAATGGGATGCATATGCAACCTTCATGAAGGTCCACCTAGTACCTCACCTACTCAGTCCATCTTTAATCCCTCCCAATAGATGAAATGGACATATGAGTGTGAGGCGGAGGTATTGAGGTGGTACAGACTAGAGGCCATACATGAAGTTCATCCCATAAGGGAATATGGATGGACTCCAACTAGTTACTCAGAGCCATCTGATCAACTCCTAGCCTATGACCCCAAGGGAATATAGGGTAGAAAATTTTGTAATAAGCCAAGTATGGCAAGAAATACTTCTTGAATTAATGAAATTTTAATTTTCCTGATAAAATTTCTGGGTCTCCTTGATGAAGTCAAGCAATAAGAGTATGCTAGTAAAGATCAAAGTAAAGGGTAGAAAATCACCTAAGGAAGGAAAAACGGGTCATTTCTAGTTAACCTCAACCTTTAAGATTTCCCTCAAAGGGACAATAAAATTTGAAAAGGAAGAGACTCCTAGAGTTCACCCAAGGGAGGCAAATCCTTTATAAGGAAAGGAAGAAGAAGTTTGGAACAAGGGAAGTGAGCATCAACGAGCACGAGATTAGTGAAAGTCTAAGGAGTTAAGAAAAGGTCAAAGAATAAGAGTAAGGAAAACAAGAAGGAATAGACTATTACAAGGAAAACCAAAGGAATGGAAGTTGATTGGGAAGAAAGAAAGAAGGTTATAGGGAACACTGAAGATGTTAAGACAATTAAGATAGGATAAGGAGAAATAAGAAAGGAAAGAGATACGATAGCAAGAAAGCCCCAGGAAGAATACCTACTTGGAAAGAGTTAGGATAAAAATTCTTAGGAAATCCATGAAAATAAGGGGACTTGTTGAAAGCAAGGATAAGGATCAAGAAAAGAAAAAACCATAGTGAATAAACCATACAAAGATTCGTAAGTATAAGAAAAGAATAAAAGAAGAACTTATAAGGAGCAGTAGGGAGATCGAACGTAAGAATCCCAAAACGGAAGACCCTAGAAGAAGGATGAGAATAGGAAGTGGGATCATGGAAGGAGAAAGTTTTAAGTTAGGGTAATCAAGAGAAGAAATGTCATAAAACTAAAGTGTAAATAAGGACCTCGGTAACAAGTATAAGTGACTAAGTAAGTGCTTGGAGAGGTTGAATGTGATCTACTTGCGAGAAAGCAGGGAAACCAAATGGGAATATGAGACGGACCCAATTGAAGAAAATAACCCATAATAACCAAATCATCCGGGAGAATAAACTACGCTCTAAGAAGGATTTGGAGAGTAGTAAAGACTACATCTTAAACAATGCAAAGGGATGGATACTAATGACAAGAAGATTCAAGAGACGACCATCTTAAAATAACTAAACTAAGAGGATAATACAGGTGAGGTTGTTAACGAACGGTCCCTTGTGAAGGTCAAATCCCAGTAAAGAAAGAAAAGATGGAAAGGCCAAAACCTTTGGGAAATAAGAACAGAGGAAGGCCATAAAGAGATCAATGGCTAAGACCAGAGTAACGACCCGAAAACTAAGAGAAGGTTAAATAAGCTTTTTGTAGGACGATCAAGAGATTGTGAAACAAAGGGGATGTGAACTCCACCACCAAGAAATAGATGAGTAATGGGAGCAAGTGAGAATAAAGATGAGGAATACAGGAAGTACCCTTAGGGTCTCAAGGGTAAAGGTAAGCAGGAAAGGATGGCAACAAAGAATGTCATTTAAGGTTAGACATTCGTAATGGTAAAACTAGAAGAGAATTTCGGGAGAAAAGGAGTATAAAACTTACCAAGGAAGAAAACCTTGGAAAAACATATGTGTTCCAATTAGGAGGAAATGGAACCAACAGAATTGGAAAGAAGATAAGCTCCTCAAAGATGAGCTGTTGTAAATGAAAGGATCAAGTGCAAAAGAAAGTAATTGTAAGGGTACAAGGGGTAAGTTAAACCCAAGTAATGGGTAAGTAGGAAGACAACATCAAAAGATGTCGTACGAGTAAGAAAGGAACTAACTCGGAATAGAGAATCGTGAAATGATCATGAGTGAGTAAGAATGGATTAAGAAAAGGAAAAGTTTTTAAGGTAAAGGACCCCACTAGGAATGAGGAATGGCATAAGAAAGGAAGAGTTTCAACATGTTAGTAAGTTATTGGGAGACTCAAAGACTTGAAATTGGAAAGACCCAATAGAGAAGTTGGGAAAAGACGAGTAAGTAAGGAAAACCAATATGGTTATATGGGATATGACGTCGAAGGAAAAAGGGATGATTTGATAATAGTAAAGATAGTCAAGGAATATTACCAGATGAAAAGAGGGACGAAGTTATACTATCCCTAAAAAGTAGGAAGGTTGAGAACAATCATCATGGAAGTGTGTTAAAAATGTTGAAAGTCAAAGACAGGTACCAAATAACGTCGTGCTATGAGGGACATGTAAGCACAACAGTCCCAGGGAAATATGATTCAAGTAAGGAAGAATCCATTAGTTAAGCATGACAAGGTGAGGCATTGAATTTAGAACGAAGTTGTAATAACCAACGAACAAGGGAAGGATCAATGTTGGATGAAAAGGTGATAACACCGACACCTGTGGAAGCATATATGTGGTGCTTGAATGGACACTAAGCTAACGAGGTCAACAATAAAGGGAATGACTGGATACATAAATGATTGGGCATTTTGGAATTCCCAATTCTGAAATCTTAAGTAAAGAATCTCGGGATGGAGAAAATTGTACTTAGGGAACAAAGGATGTGAATTTGAGGATATGACCTTAAACCTTCCAGTGAGATATGCTTAGCTAAAATAAGCTCTATAGAATGAGAAAGTGATGGGAAGGAAAAGAAAATCTCAAGTGTATGTTATATAAGGGATAAATGAAAAAAAACCGAGAAGGTTGAATATCTATGAACAACAAATTGACATCAATGGAAGTTCTTTCCAGTGTGAAGAACATTGAATAAGTTTTGGGGATAAAACTTCTAAAATGAAGGTAGAGTTGTAAACCCCGCCATTTGGAGTTAAGGAAAACCGGGGAAAGAACCGGTCAACCTGAGTGAGAAAATCGAATCAGTTCACTAACCCTGACCATTTGAGAATGGGTAATTAGGAAATTTACAACTCTCGAGTGACCGAAAGAGTAAAAAAAAAAACCTTGGAAAGGAGCATTAGGACAATTTGAGAGAGAAAATCAGACCGGTTTAGGTGAACCGATCCAAATTGGATTGAACCAGTTTGGACCGATTTGAACCACTATTGAACCAGATGCTAAATTCATTTTTTAGGTAGCTTAGAAAATTCAAATTGGAGAATTAAGGCCACCATTGCATAGAGAATGAATTTAGATAAATTTAGAAATTTTTAATTTTGAAAAACTCGGTCGAATCGAACCTGATCGGCTGGTTTATGTGTTGAACCCAGTTCGGACCGGTCTGGTCTGGTTCAGAACAATGTTGTCTTCTTCCTTCAGATGACAACACTGTTCACTCACCGAAAAATCGAACAACACTGTTCACTCAGGATGTTTCAGGCCATCAATAACTGTAGTTAAGGTGCCAAATGGACAACTGGAGTGTCACACCCCGACCTTGTTTAGTCGGATCCCCGTGAATAACCCGCCACTCTCCCGGTTTATTTTGGCTTTTCCCCTCTTCTAAACCGTGGGGAGTAAGGCATCCTTCTTACCTGTACCTTTACTAGAATAGCATTAATCAAAATTGAATATAAATTTTACTTACATGCCTTAAGGTTTGGCTACCGATAAATCTTTAAGGTTATTTTTCCCTTGGTTTCCTGAAAAGAGGTAAAGGGAGGGGGTGAGTTTGACAACTCAGTGAATGGGTGTTGGGGTGAGAGTTTTCACAAAAATCAATTTCTTTAATAAGAGTGTTCCAATCTCCTTATTTCATAAAAATGCCTTTTTTCAAATTTCGTTTATCAAAACCTTTTTCTAAGGTTTCCCAATCCATTTCCAAGGATTCTCAAATCCTTTCCATAGTTTTCATAACCTCTTTCCTATTTCCATACTTGGTATGTTTAACATACCACACACGCCCTTCATTATGAAGGGATCACACACATTCGTGAGATGTAGTTATGCCGACTGCACCCACTTATGGATTGGAGCGTCTTTACCATCCACCCTGATAAAAGTCTCTGACTTCTACCCGAAGTTTAAGTGAACGTCTTTGACGTCCTACTCTCAGACTAAAAAAAACTCCTTGTCCATATGAGGACAGAGACCTCTTCCTGTCTCCACCCTGGTCTCATGTGCAATGAGGCTATGTCAAGCTTTTCAAGACTTCTAGTACGACTAACTGCCCTTATCTCGACCAGATCGTCTAGAGCCCTAGGACACATCACTATCCCTCTTGGGCGTCTTGAACGTCCCATAACACAGTGCATGCACAATCACAATTTTTCACATAAGCCATGTAATATGTGGTGCCACTGGTCCAACGACCCTCACTCTCAACTCGACCTACTGCTATTTTTCTTGACTGATCTTGTAAACCCCACCCTTTTGAGTTAAGGAAAACTAGGAAAAGAACTGGTCCAACCGAGTAAGAAAATCAAACCAATCATTTGAGGGTTTATAAAACCTTAGAAAAGAACCTTAAGACAAATTAGAATAGAAAAAGTAGATTGGTTCAGATGAACTGAATCTCATCAGAACACCAAAGTTAAGTGTGCTCGTGTGAGAGTAGTGCAAGGATGTGAAAGTAATAAATCTCTCCCATTTAATACACAATTTTACACCTATATAAAGAGCTCATCCCTATTCATTCTCCTCACACCTGAACACTTCTCTCTCTCTACTACTCCATTTCCCGGTGAAGCTCAAACCAGAGTTTCGATTTGAGCATTTTTCTTAAAGTCAGAAGGAGAGGTTAGGCTCTTTAGAACCGGGGAGAAGTCATCTACACGCATGTAGTCTCCGTTTGCTCCGAGGGTCGCCGGAGCAGTGCCGACATGATGGAACAGTGAAGCAGCTTTGGCGGACCGAAGCTGCCCTATTTTGGCCAAGCTGAAATCGGCCAATTTGACCACTCCTCATACCAAACCAAGCCATTCCAACATTTCCTTAGCCCTCCCACAGCCGAATTAGAACAGAAAGGTAAGCTAATTCGGCTTCCCTTTGTAATTTTCGATTGGTGTTAGAGAGAGAATCAGTAGAATTTCGAGATTTGAAATGGTGGTAAAAACCGAGATTTGAAATGAAAGGATTTTTGAAAGAAAGGAGTTAGGCATACTCCAATACAATTGTTTTTCCTAAAGGTTAAAAATTTTGAAAACCCATTCACTAAGTCGTTGTACTCACAGTTTTGATTTATGTTATTCCAGGAAAAGGTGCACGTTTAAAAGATGCCTTACTCTTTACGTTTTATAATAAGGGGAAACCCTTTATTAAATCGGAAGAGTGACAGGTTGATCATGGGGATCCGACCAAACCGGGTCGGGGTGTGACAGATCCGTAGAACTGTCATGTCGCACTGCCGCTAGTCCATCGAGTATGTCGGTCCTGTCTCAGTACCATAGCCAAACAACTCATTTACTTAAGTTTTCATGGCTTAATAATCATGTTTGTTTACGAACTACTGCTCATGCCAACTGGCCTAGGGCCCACTGTTCGAGATTTTCAAACTTGGGCATATTAGCCCCCAAGTTCCAAAACCGAAGCCTCCGACCTATATGAGCTACTAGAGCTCCTATCAAGAAGGTCTCCCAAAATATTTAAGCAGTGACACACAGTCAGGGGAGAGCACTTTTGACAAAATAAAACTTTCATTTGTCTATCATACCAATCGGGTATGAAGACGTCTCTGCTTATAACCGATAAGCGGGTTTTCCACTTCCTTCTAGGAAGTTTCATCATACCAACCGGTAAATAGTTTTTTCACATAATTTTCATATCACTCCTCTCATGTGTGATGTTTAAAATACCACTTAGCAATGGGTTTTGATTTCTGAGGTGCTTATCATCACAACCGGGTATGATATTAAATATCTCACTCACCCGTTAATGTAGTGAATTCCTCTTGACTGGTTCTTTGTCTTCATGCGAGCTTGTCCTTGTTGGCATTGCCGGTACTTCATGTTCCTACACGATATGAACATCCTTGTTCATTATCCATTGGCCTAATAACCTTCATTCATCGTACATGGATTAAACACTCAAACTTTTTTATTTATTGTAATTAGGTCCCTAAAGTTCTTTTTCTTTAACTTTAGGTCCCTAATATCGTTTTTCCCTCAAATTGAGACCTGAAGTTTCTAAAATTCACCTTGGGACCTCAATTTATTAAAAATCACATAAAGGGTTCAAGTTTCCCAAATTTCCAATTTGGTCCCCAACTTTTTCAAAATTACCATTTTGCCCCTACTTTACAAAAATGGTAATTTTTGCCCCAAAAATTGCCCAATTGGTCCTCAAACATCTTTATCATGCCCAATTGGCCCTCAATTTTATAAAATTGTACTTTAGTCACTCAAATTTTCAAAATCATTAAAATTTTTCCCAATTTCAACCTTCTAACTCGACCGAATTTTATTTCATCAAATTAACCAATCAAATGAGTTTAATTGTTGAAATTGAAGTTAGATTAAAGTTCCTACACCTTCATATGATTCAATTGCACTTTTAATCGTGCGATTTGATGTCGAAATGAGCTCAAATGAAGCTTCTCCAGAAAACTAGACTTAGAGAGGGAAAGCTTCGAAAGCTTACCGTCAGGGGCGCGACGGTCCGAGCTTTCGATATTAGGAGATAGCTCTCATCCTGATGTTCCTCCTAGGATCAAGACTTACATCAATTGATGTCGAATTGAATGAGAATTCAATCATCAAAGTTTTGTTGGTTCTCTCTCTAGCTCCGATCAAAATTTACAGAGGGAAGCCAAATTGGCTTACCTTTCCGCTATAATTAAGCTATAGAAGGGTTGTGGAGGTGTTGGGAAGGCTTGGTTTTGGCCTGAGGAGGGCTTGAATTGGCCATTTTCAGCTCAACAAAAATAGGGCAACTTCGTTCCATTGGAGCTTCTTCACTGTTCTATCACGCCTGCGTCTCTCCGACGACCCTCAGAGCAAATGGAGACTACCGTCGGGTAGCTGATTTCTCCCCGGTTCTAAAGAAACTGACCACGCCTTCTTTGGCTTATAAAATACCCTATACCGGAGCTCTGGTTCGAGCTTCACTGAAAATTGGAGTAGTTGAGAGGGAATGAAATTTTTAGGTGTGGAGAGGATGAATGAGGAGGAGCTCTTTATATAGGAGGCTCGAAGACTTCTTGGTCGTCCGATTGGCGCATTAATGGTGGTCATTCATTTCATGAAACTCACTGGCCGGAGTCTTTTCAGCTTCGTCGGCAATGCTCAATTTTTTGGCGAGTGAACAGTGCTATCATCTAAAGGAAGAAGACGACACTGTTCCGAATCGGTTCGAACGAGGATCAAAGCTTAAATCAGCTAGTTCAGGACAGATTCGACATCGTTTTTCAAAATTAAAAATTTCTAAATTCATTTTCTATCCAATGACACAAATCTCAAATTTTAATTTTCTAAGCCACCTAGAAAAATGAATTTAGCATCCGGTTCAATAGTGGTTCAAACCGGTCAAAACCGGTTCAATATAATTCGGATTAGGTTCACCTGAACCGGTTTGGTTTTAATCTCCAATTCCTCCTAAAGTGCTTTTTCATTATTTTTGTGACTCCTTAGGTCACTCGGGACCCATAAATTTCTCAATTTGCCCTTTTTCTATCGGTTCCGGTTCATGAACCAACTTGATTCATAAACCGGTTCAATCTAGCTCGGATCCGATTCTTCTGAATCGGTCTAGTTTTCTCTCCCAAATTGTTCTAAGGTCTTTTTATAAGTTTTTATGAACCCTTTGGGTCACTCAAGAGTTGTAAATTCTCCAAATTGTTTGTTCTTTGATGATCGGGTTTGTGAACCGATTCAATTTTTCTCACTCAAGTTGACCGATTCTTTATTCGGTTTCCTTGTTTTAAAGGGATGAGGTTTACAACTCTCCCCTCTTTTTAGGAGTTTTGTCTCCAAAACTAAATCAACATCCTTTGCATCGAAAATAATTTCCCTTAGGTTAACATCTTTATCATGCCTAATTGGTCCTCAATTTTATGAAATTGCACTTTAGTCCCTCAAATTTTTTAAATTCCCAAATTTCCAACAATTTCCCCCCAATTTCAACCTTGTAACTCTGTTGAATTTGGTTTTATCAAATTGACCATCAAATGAGTTTAATTTTTGAAATTGAAGTTAAATTGGAGTTGCTACACCTTCATAGGATTCAATTGCACATTGAATCCCACAATTTGGTGCTGGAATGAGCTCCAAGAGAGCTTCGCCGAAAAACTAGACTTAGAGAGAGAAAGTTTCCAAAGCTTACCGTCTAGGGCACGACAGTCCGAGCTTTCAATTTGGGTAGATAACTTGTGTCCTGAGATTACTCCTAGGATCAAGAATTGCATCAATTGATGCCAAATTGAGTGAGAATTTCATTATCAAATTTATGTCGGTTCTCTCTCTAGCACCGATCGGAAATTATAAATGGGGCCAAATTGACTTATCTTTTAGCTCTAATTTAGCTATAGGAGGGATGTGGAGGTGTTGGGAGAGCTTCATTTAGCCTAAGAAGGGCTCGAATTGGCCGATTTTAGCTCAGCTGAAACAGGGCAGCTTCGGTCCACTGGAGCTGCTTCACTATTCAATCATGCTGGCATTCCTCCAATGACCCTTAGAGCAAATGGAGACTATAGGCATGTAGCTCACTTCTCCCTGGTTCTAACGAACCTGACCTCGCCTTGTTTGGCTCAGAAAATGCCCAAGTCAGAGCTCTAGTTCGAGCTTCACCGGAAAATGGAGTAGTTGAGAGAGAATGGAGTTTTCAGGTGTAGAGAGGATGAATTAGGAGAGGCTCTTTATATAGGAAGCTCGGGGACTTCTTTGTTGTCCGATTTGTGCCTTAATGGTGGTCATTCATTGCCTAAAACTCCCTGGCCAAAGAATTTTCAGCTTCTTCAGTGCTGCGCGATTTTCCAGCGAATGAACAGTGTTGTCATCTGAAGGAAGAAGACGACACAGTTCCAGATCGGTCTAAAACGGGTTCAAAGTTTAAACCGGCCAATTCACGCTCGATTAGACTAAAATTTTCAAATCTAAAAATTTCTAAATTTATTTTCTATCTAATTGTGGCCTCAAATCTCAAATTTAATTTTTCTAAGCCACCTAAAAAATGAATTTACATTCCAGTGCAATAGTGGTTCAAACCTGTCCAAACCGGTTCAATTTGGTTCGGACCCAGTTCACCTGAACCAGTTTGGTTTCCATCTACAATTCATCCTAAACTCCTTTTTCTTGACTTTGTGACTCCTTAGGTCACTCAGGTTCCATAAATTTCCCGGTATGCTCTTTCTCTATCGGTTCTGATTCATGAACCGACTCGGGTAATAAACCGGTTCAATCCAGCTCGGATCCGGTTCTCCTAAATCAGTTTCATTTTTCTCACTCAAATTGTCCTAAATCCTTTTTCTAAGGTTATATGAACCCTTGGGTCACTCGAAAGTTTTAAATTCTCCAAATTGCTCATTCTCTAATTATTGGGTTTGTGAACCGGTTCAGTTTTTCTCACTCGGGTTGATTGGTTCTTTCCCTAGTTTCCTTGTTTTAAAGGAACAAGGTTTACATGGAGAGTCCCCGAGCTCCCTATATAAAGAGCCCCTCTTCATTCATCATTCATACACCTGAAAACCTCACTCTCTCTTACCTACTCAGTATTCCAATGAATCTCAAACTAGCGCTCCAACATAGGGGTTTTTTTTTGCCAAAGAAGGAGTAGTCGAGTTCTTTAGACTCGGGGAGAAGTTAGCTACCTGACGGTAGTCTCTAATTGCTCCAAGGAACGTCGGAGAAGCACCGGCGTGATCGAATAGTGACGCAGCTCCGGCGGACCGAAGCTGCTCTATTTCTATCGAGTTGAAATTGGCTGATTCGAGCCCTTCTTGGGCCAAACCAAGCTCTCCCAACACTCCCTCAGCCCTCATACGACTAAATTAGAGCAAAAAGGTAAATGACAAAAATTAACTAACCAAATTCTCCCTCAATTTGACATTAATTGAGGTGATTCTTAATTCTAGAAGGAACCTCAGGACGAGAACTATCTGCTTAGATTGAAAACTCGGACCGCCGCTCCCCCAATGATAAGCTTTCGACAATTTCTCTCTTTAAGTCTAGTTTTCTAGAGAAGCTTCGTTTCAGCTCTCCCAACACTCCCTCAGCCCTCATACGACTAAATTAGAGCAAAAAGGTAAATGACAAAAATTAACTAACCAAATTCTCCCTCAATTTGACATTAATTGAGGTGATTCTTAATTCTAGAAGGAACCTCAGGACGAGAACTATCTGCTTAGATTGAAAACTCGGACCGTCGCTCCCCCAATGATAAGCTTTCGACAATTTCTCTCTTTAAGTCTAGTTTTCTAGAGAAGCTTCGTTTCAGCTCATCCCAATATCAATTGATGTGATTCAAAGTGCAATCAAATTGTATAGATGTGTAGGAACTCAAATCTACCTTCAATTTCAATAATTAACCTCGATTGATCGGTCAATTCGATAAAATCAAATTCAACCAGGTTGAAAAGGGGAAATTGGAGGAAAATTAGAGATTTCAAAAATTTGAGAGACTGAAGTGCAATTTTCCAAAATTGAGGGCCAATTGGCCATAGAAAAGATGTTGGAGGACCAAATGGTCAATTTGTGGAATTATTGGGGTCAAATTTACCATTTTTGTAAAGCAGGGGCAAAATGGTAATTTTAGAAAAGTTGGGGACCAAATTGGGAATTTGGGAAACTTGAACCCCTTTTGGGATTTTGAATAAATTAAGGCCCCAAAGTAAATTTTAGAAGTTCAAGACTCAATTTGGTGGAAAATTGGCATTAGGGACCTAAAGTTAAAGAAAAAGAACTTTAGGGACCTAAATGCAAATAAATAAAACCTTGGGCATTTTATTCATTCGTGGTGAATTAAGGTCATTAGGGAAAAGGATAATAAACAAGTATGTAAATATCATGTAGGAACATGAAGTATCAGAAACGCCAACAAAGACAAGCTCACGTGGAGGCAAAGAGCCACATAAAAGGAATTCACTACACTATTGGGTGAGTGGGAATTTTTACATCATACCCGGTTGGGACGATAAGCACCTTGGTAATGAAAACCCGCTACTATGTGGGATTTTAACATCACACCTGGTTGGGGTAATGTGAGAAAAACGTGGAAAAACTACTCACCGGTTGTAAGTAGATCATATCCGGTTGGTATGATTAACTTTCAGGAAGGAAGTAGAAAACCTGCTTATCGATTATAAGCAGAGATGTCCTCATAACCGATTGGTGTAATGGATAGATGAAAAATTATTTTTTCCAGAAGTGCTCTCCCCTAACTGTGTGCCACTACTTAAAGATTTTGGAAAACCTTCTTGACGGGAGCTCGAATAGCTTAGATAGGTTGAAGGCCACAATTTTGGAACTTGGGGGCTAAAATGCTTGATTTTGAAAATCTTGTACAGTTGGCCCAAGGACAGTTGGCACGAGTAGGAGCTTGTAAACAAACATGATATTAAGCCATGAAAACATTAATAAATGACGTGATTTGGTCATGGTACTAAGACAGATCTGACATACTCGATGGACTAGCAACAGTGCAACAAGACAGGTCGATGGACCAGTTGGAACAATGCCACCAAAGATTATATGGCTTATATGGAAAATTATTGATTTGTGCATGCACTAAGGTTTGAGACCATCAAGATGCCCAAGAGGGGTAGTGATGTGTCCAAGGGGCTACTAGACGAAATGGTGGAGATAAGGACAATTTGTCATGCCAGCAGTTAGGGAAGCTTGACGTAGCTTAATGCGCATGAGACTGTGGTGGGGTCGGGATGAGGTCTCTTTCCTTATACGAACATGGAGTTTCTTTTCGAGTTTGAGGGTTGGATGTTATGTACATCCATTCATTCCCATGGTAAAAGTGGACGGGCTTCTATCTAGGTGCTCGGTAAAATTGCTCCGACACCACAAGTGGGTGTAGTGGACGAGCTGCCCTATGAATGTGTGATCCCTTCATGATGAATGGCATGTGTTGGTTGCTAAACACACCGTTTGTGGTAAATGATGAGTAATGCTTTTGAAAACCAAGATTTTGAGGATGAAATAATTTTAAAGGAAATATGGAGTCTAGCACACTCCAATTCAAAAATATTTTATTGAAACTTTATTACTTTTTTTAAAACACCCATTCATTAAGTTGTAGAAACTCACTCACCCTTTTTATCTCTATTCAAGAATAGAGAATGACTAGGGATAACACCAGGATTTACTCTCTATTGGGTATACTTAATTTCTCATAAGCTTGCATTATTATTGATATATGTTATTCTAGGGAACAAGGTGGAGATTTCGCATGGCTCCGCTTGAATTAAATAAGGGGGAAAACCCTCTTAAACCAAGGGAACAACGGGTTGCTCACGGGGATCCGACCAAACCAGGTTGGGGAGACTTTCTTGATGGGAGCTTGAATAAGTCATATAGGCCGGAGGCCTTGATTTTGGAACTTGTGGGCTATTATGCCCGATTTTGAAAATCTCGAACAGTTAGCCCTACACCAGTTGGTACGAGCAAGAGCTCATAAAAAAACATTATTAATATGCCATGAAAACTTAAGTAAATGATTTATTTGGCCATGGTATCGAGATAGGACCAACATACTCGATGGACTAGTGGTAGTGTGACATGACGGGTCTTCGGACTAGTCAAGACAAACAACTCCAGGTTGAGTATAGGGTCTGGGCTGTCGAACCAGTGGCACCACAGATTATATGGCATTATGAGAAAAATTGTTGATTGTGCATGCATTGTGTTACGGATCCTTCAAGATGCCCAAGAGGGGCAGTGATGCGTCCTAGGGCTCTAGACAACCTAGTGGGTATAATGGCAGTTATTCATACCAGAAGTCTTGCGAAGCTCGACGTAGGTTCAAGCACATGAGACCGGGGTGGGGATAAGATGAGGTCTCTGTCCTCATATGGACATGGAGTTTTGTTACGGTATCGAAGGTCAGATGTCGTGAACATCCACTCATTCTTATGGTATAAGTGGACGTGCTTCTATCTAGGTGGTCGATAAAGTCACTCTAATGCCACAAGTGGGTACAGTGGACGGGCTGGCCTGCGATTGTGTGTCCTTCATGATGAAGGGCATGTGTTGGTTTATTAATACACCGTTGTGATGAGAAATGATTATGAAAATCGAGATTTGAAAATGAAAAATTTTAAAGAAATTAAGGAGTCTAGCACACTCCAAATTTAAAACTATTGGTTATCGAAAAATTCTTTTTTTTGAAAATACCCATTCATCGAGCTGTACAAACTCACCCCTCTTTTTATCCCTTTTCAAGAAATAGAGAAAATGACTAGGGATAACACCAAGCCTTACCCTCTCTCAGGTATGCTTAATTTCTCTTAAGCTTGCATTTTATTTGATATATGTCTTTCCAGGAAACAAGGTTGAAAGTACGTCTGGCTTCTCTTGAGTTAAAGAAGGGGGAAACTCCTCTTGAACTAGGAGAGCGGTGGATTGTTCACGGGGATTCGACCAAACCGGGTCAGGGCTTGACAGAACTGGTTCATGAACCTTAACCGATAGAGAAAGGGCAAAAATGAAAATTTATAAATCTAGAGTGACCTAATGTCATGCCCCGACCCAGTTTGGTCGGATGCCCTTGATCAACCCACCACTCTCCTAGTTTATTTAAGGGCTTCCCCTAGTTATAAACCCTAAAAGGGTAAGACGTCCTTTAAACCTGTACCTTTCCTGGAATAACATAAATCAAAACTGCACAAGATTTTTAAATTAAACGTACCTATCTCACAGACATATCACTTGGTGGTCCTTGAGGGTAGGCTTTTCGAGATTTCCTAAAAAGGGATATGAGGGAGGGGGTGAGTACAACGACTCAGTGAATAGGTTTTCAAAATTTTATTTTTTAAAAAGATTTATTTGGAGTGTGCCAGACTCCTTAATTCCTTTTAAAAAATCCATTCCTTTTAGTTTTCAATTTTTATCACCATTTCTCATTAATCACGGTGTGTTAACACCCAACACACAACCTTCATCATGAAGGTCAATCACACAATTGCAGGCCAGCCCGTCCACTGAACCCATTTGTGACGTCAGGGTGACTTTACCGGTCACTTAGATAGAATCACGTCCACTTATACACTGAGAATGAGTGGATATATGCAACATCCGATCCTCAATCCCGAAATTAATTTTCCATGTCCGTATGAGGACAGAGACCTTATCCTGACCCCACCCCAGTCTCATGCACTTGAACCTACGTCAAGCTTCGCAAGGTCACCTAGTTCAATGAACTGCCCTTTATATCCATTAGGCCGTCCAGGGCCCTAGGACACATCACTACCCCTCTTGGGCGTCTAGAAGGTCCCATAATCATAGTGCATGCACAATTAGTATTTTCACATCATGCCTTATAATCTATGATGCCACACGATATGAACACTCCAGTTGGCATTCCCGGTACTTCGTGTTCCTACACGATATGAACATCCTTGTTCATTTTCTTTCGGCCTAATAGCCTTCATTCATTCCAATGAATGAGAAAACCAAACTTTTTATTTAAGGCATGTTCATTTGCAATTAGGTCCCTAAAGTTTTACACCAAAAATTCTAAAATTGCTCAATTGACCCTCTAATATTTTTATCATACCCAATTGACCCTCAATTTTACAAGATTGCATATTGCTCCCTCGAATTTTCAAAAATCCCCAATTTTCCCCCAATTTCAACTTCCTAACATAGTCGAATTTAATTTAATCAAATTAACTAATTAAACACTTCTAATTGTTGAAATTGAGTTCCTACATCTTCATACAATTCAATAGCACTTTGAATCGCAAGTTTTTACGCCGGAACGAGCTCAAACGGAGCTTTGCCGAAAAATAGACAATAGAGAGAGAAAGCTTCGATTACTCACTGTCGGGGGCACGTCGGTCCGAGCTTTTGATATGTGCAGATAGCTCTCATCCTGAGGTTCATCCTAGAATCAAGAATTGCATCAATTGATGTCGAATTGGATGAGAATTTTATCATCAAACTTCTGTTGGTTCTCTCTCTAGCACCGGTCGAAAATTGCAGAGGGGAGCTGAATTGGCTTACCTTTACACTCTAAATCAGCTGTAGGAGGGTTGGGGAGGTGTTGGGAGGGCTTGGTTTTGACTAAGAAGGGCTCAAATTGGCTGATTTCAGCTCAGCCAAAATAGGGCAGCTTCGATCCGCCAGAGCTGCTTCACTGTTCGATCACATCGGCGCTTCTCAGGTGACTCTAGGAGCAAATGGAGACTACATACGTGTAGCTGATTTCTCCCTGAATCCAAAAAACCCGACCTCACCTTGTTTGGCACAAAAAAGTGCCCAAGTTAGAGCTCTGGTTCAAGCTTGGCCAGAAATTGGAGTAATTGAGAGAGAATGGAGTTTTCAGGTGTGGAGTGGATGAATGAGAAGGGGCTCTTTATATAGAAAGCTTGGGGACTTCTTGGTTGTCTGATTGGTGCCTTAATGTTGGTCATTCATTGCTTGAAACTCCCTGGCTAGAAACTTTTCAGCTTCACCGGTGTTGCACGATTTTCCGGCGAGTGAACAGTGCTGTCATATGAAGGAAGAAGACAATACTGTTCCGAACCGGACCGGACCGGTACAAACCAAGTTCAAGCTTAAACCAGTCGGTTCACCTCCCTGTTCGACCAAATTTTTCAAATTTTTCAAATTTAAAAATTTTCTAAATTTATTTTATATACAATGGTGACCTCAAATCTCAAATTTGAAAATTTTAAGCTAACTAGAAAACTGAATTTAGAATTTGGTTCAATAGCGGTCCAAATCGGTTCAATCCAGTTCGGATCTAGTTCACATAAACCGGCTTGGTTTTCATCTCCAACTCAGTCTCCAGTCCATTTCCATGACTTTTGGGAGTCTCTAGGTCACTCGAGATCCATAAATTTCCCGGTTTTCCCTTTCTGTATCGATTCCAGTTCATGAATCGACTCAGTTCATAAACCGGTTCAATCCAGTTGGATCCGGTTCATCTAAACCAGTCTGGTTTTTCTCTTCCAATTTATCCTAAGGTTCTTTTCCATGATTTTATGAACTCTTTGGATCACCTAGGAGTTGTAAATTTCCAAATTGCCCATTTCTTGTTAATCGGATTTGTGAAACGGATTGGTTTTCTCACTCATTTTTACCGGTTCTTTTCCCGGTTTTCCTTAACTCAAAAGTGCAGTGTTTACAACTCTCCCCTCTTTTTATGAGTTTTGTCCACAAAACTTAATTAGCAACCTTGTATGAGGAACCATTTCCTTTTATGTCCATTTTGTGTTTGCTTAACATGCAAACTCTTCTCTTGTTCTTTCAATTTGCCATTTTTACATCCTTCACTTAAGGAATTTCTTTTCCTTTATAGTATTTAAACCCTCCATGGAATTTATCATAACTAGACATACCTTACTTAAGGGTACATCCTTAGATTCACATCTTTCTTTGCTTAGAGCAACATTTTTCCCTTTGAGGTCCTATACTTGGGATTTGGAGTTCCAAGATACCTAATCATTCCTATGTCTAATTAGTCTCTTGGTTGTTGAAACCTTTAGCTCGATGTTCTTTAGAGCGTTACATACTTGTTTTCATGGATTTTCTTGTCATCACCTTTTCGTCCTATTTCGACTCTTCCTTCATATGTTGCTCATTACAATTCAGTCCAAATTTTATGTTTGACTCTGTCATGCTTACTAACTGACTCTTCCTTATTTTAAGTCAAGTTTTCCTCGGGACTGTTGGGTTTACATGCCCCTTACAGCATGACATTTTCTAGATCTTATCTCTATGTGCATTAGATTTCCAGAACACCTCCTTTAGGGTTGTTCCCAACTTTCCAACTTCTAGGGATTTTATAACTTCATCCCTATTTTCGTTTGGTAGTATTCCTCAACTGCCTTTACCGTTATCCATTCAACTTACATAATCGTGTCAGTTTTCCTTTCCCACTTGTCCTTTCTCAACTTCCTTATTGAGTCTTTCTGGTTCCAATGATTTCGTTTCCTAATAATTTACCAACAAGCTGCGATTCCTTCCTTCTTAACTCCTTGGCCTTCTTTATCTAATGATTTTTCCTTATTCCTTAATCCACTTTTAATTACTCGTAATCATTTCATGATTCTTCGTTCTTACAAAAATTGCTTTCAATCTATGTGTCGATTCCTTTGCTCGGGAAGGTTCCATTCTTCTGATTCCGTTCTCTACTATGTCCCTCACAATAGAGATTTTCATCTTAGGAGTTACATGTTCAATCTTCTTATCATTCCCTTTAGGGTTATTTCTTCCTTTCTTCGCACCCCTATCTATGTTAGGGCATTTGTCTATTTTGGATCATTCTCTATCCACAACTTTCGTTTCATCCCTTATTCCTTGGGATACTTCCGATTATTGGTTTTATTGCGTGCATTCCACACTATGCTCAGTCGTCCATTCTTTAGGCTTCATATGTGTGTGTGGACTATGACCCATCTTACCAATTGTGGTTATTTCTCCTTAGCCACATCTTATTTGGAGGACTTACTTTCCCAACATTTCTTGAACATTCTTTCCTTTATTACCCTAGTATGGGTAGCCCACTCATTCATACTTGTCACAGCATCTTTTGATGCAAACCCATTAACTTATTTCCTTTTAAGGAGGGTTAACATCCTCCTTGTTTCAAAATCTCTTGATCGTCCTTCGTGAGTCTCACTTAACCATCTCAAGACTTTTAATTATAAATCTGGTTTTGGCCATTGATTTCTTTAAGAATTTTCCTTCTTCTTTTCCAATGTTTTAGCCTTTTCACTTATCCCTTCTTTGTCGTGGTTTAAATCTATGGTTCTCTCGAAGACCAGTTCTTTAACTACCTCCTTCTTACTATTTTTCTTGTCCAATTGTCTGGGCAGCTATATCACTCGTCCTTCATGCCCATCCTATTGTTAATAGTTGATTCTTTTTACTTGGTTCTCTAGGAATTGCTATTTGGTTCTTATGCTCTTTCCAATAGGTTACACTGGACCATCACGATACATCCTTCCTTCGAGAAGTTCCTAATTAAGTGTTGGTTCCTTGCACTCCACATTATGTCCATCCGCCCATTAATGATTCCTTCAAGGATACTTAGTTGTATACATTCCTCCAAGGTTTCCTTTCATAGCATATTTCTTCTACTCTTATTGTGTCGTAATCCTAGAGTTTCTAGAGGACATTTTTCCGTGTTTGTCCCTTATGAAGGGGTTCTAGGTATACTTTCTTACCTTCATTCTTGGGGTATCCTTCTCAGCTTGACCTTTTTAAGAAGAAGTCTTAAATTTGGTTTTTACCTCATCATTTCTTGACCTCTTTGTGAACTGCTTACTTAACCTCCTTCATGGTTTTTGGTCACCAATCCTTTTGTGTCTTTTGTGGCCTTTGAGGAGGTATTGCCCTAAATTAATGAGGTGTGGAACAATCCTTCATTACCTGTCCTATTCCCTTACACTTATGACAGCTTTGGTACTTGTCCTTAGTAGGGTTGGGTGCTTCTTAACATATTGTCGCTAGTGTTCATACTTATAATAGGTTATTCCCTTGTGTGGACCATCTAGTTCCTCCTTTCCTTTGAGTATTGTGGGGCCTTTCTAGGGTTTACTGGTAGTTTGGTGCTTCGCCGTCCAACCTTGAGAGTTTTCTTGTTAAGTCTTCTTTGCCAAATGGTCCCTCTAGGAGTCCCCCTATATTTCTTAATTCCCTAATTCAACTTTCTTAACTAGAATGGGATTCTCCCTAATTTTTATGGTGAATGGGGTTTGTTTGTTTACTATTATTGGGACCATCTTCCTAGCAAGATTACTTCATCGAGAGATAGGATTTTAGGAATTTCGAGTACTTTATTAATAGAGAAGTACAATATGTTGGGTTTTAGCCCTATTACAGAAAATGGTCACAAAATAAATAGGGAGCTACGGGATTCTTGATAAGCATCCTCCTATGTAAGGTTATACGCCCTTTGCTAGCATTTTGCTTCATGCTTAGCTTCCTTCGTACTTAGAGTTGTGCCCTCAATAGGTCCTAGCACCATCCTCTTGGATACTTCCTCATTTGGTATTTTGAGACTTCTACCATATCTCAGGCATTAGGAAGCTTCTAGGGTTATCTTCCTACGAGGACAGGGTATTGAATAGATTTATTCCTAGTTTTCTTGGTTCCTCTCCTAGGAGCCATCTAAAAATTTTAAGATCAATCCTATTAGTTACTATATTTTCTAGTCTTTATTATGTATTCGAGGAAACAGGCTCTGATACCACTCAAGTTGTCACGCCCCGATCCGATTTAGTCGGATCCCCATGATCAACTTGCCACTCTCCCGGTTTATTTAAGGGTTTCCCCTAGTTATAAACCGTAAAAGGGTAAGGCATCCTTTAAACATGTACCTTTCCTAGAATAATATAAATCAAAATTGTACAAGATTTTTAAATTAAACGTACCTGTCTCACAGGCATATCAGTTGGTGGTCCTTGAGGGTAGGCATTTCGAGATTTCCTAAAAAGGGATATGAGGGAGGGGGTGAGTACAACGACTCAGAGAAAGGATTTTCAAAATTATAATTTTTAAAAAGATCTATTTGGAGTGTACCAAACTCCTTAATTCCTTTAAAAAATCCTTTCCTTTTAGTTTTTGATTTTTATCACTATTTCTCATTAATCACGGTGTGTTATCACCCAACACACATCCTTCATCATGAAGGTCAATCAGACAATCGCAGGCCAGCCCATCCATTGAACCCACTGCAGTGTCAAAGCGACTTTACCGGCTACCTAGATAGAAGCGTGTCCACTTCTACCCTGAGAATGAGTGGCTGTATGCGACATCCGACCCTCAATCCCGAAATCAATTCTCTGTGTCCGTATAAAAATAGAGACCTCATCCCAACCCCACCCAATCTCATGCGCTTGAAGCTACATCAAGCTTCGCAAGGTTACATGGTCCGATGAACTACCCTTATATCCACCAGGTCGTTCAGGGCCCTAGGACACATCACTACCCCTCTTGGGCGTCTTGAAGATCTCGTAATCACAGTGCATGCACAGTTAATATTTTCACATCATGCCATATAATTTGTGGTGCCACTAATCCAACGGCCCGCACACTCAACTCAACCTGCAGCTATTTATATTGACTAGTCTGTCGACCTGTCATGTTACACTGCCACTAGTTGATTGAATATATTGGTCCTATCTTAGTACCATGGCCAAACAATACATTTATTTAAACTTTTATGTCATATAACTCATGTTTGTTTACGAGCTCCTGCTTATGTCAATTGGCCTCTGGCCCACTGTTCAAGAATATCAAAACCAAGCATGTTAGCCTCCAAGTTCCAAAACTGAGGCTTCCAGCCTAACAAAGCTATTCGAGCTCTCGTTAAAAAAGTCTACCAAATCGTTTAAGCAGTGGCATATAGTCAGGGGAGAGTACTTCTGACAAAAATATATTTTAACTTATCCATCAGACTAACCGAGTATGAGGATATCTCTGCCCATAACCGATGAACGGGTTTTCCACTTCCTCCGAGGAAGTTTCCTCATACCAATCGAGTATGCTCTACTTACAACCAGTAAATAGTTTTTTCGTGTTATTTTCACATCACTTCTCTAAGTTATGATATTTAAAATACCACTAAGTAGTGGGTTTTCATTTTGAGATATTTATCATCCCAACCAAGTATGATATAAAAATCTCACTCACCCGTTAAGGCAGTGAATTCCTCTCGACCAATTCTTTGTATTCACGCGAGCTTGTCCTTACTAATATTCCTAGTACTTCGTGTTCCTACACGGTATGAACATCCTTGTTCATTTTCTCTCGGCCTAATAGCCATCATTCATTCCAATGAATAAGAAAACCAAACTTTTTATTTATTTGCAATTAGGTCCCTAAAGTAATTTAAGTCCCTAATGCCGGTTTTTCCTCAAATTGAGTCCAAAATCTTTTAAAATTCACCTTGGGACCTCAATTTATTCAATTTTACAAAAAGGCGTTCAAGTTTCCCAAATTCCCAATTTGGCCCCCAAATTTTCCAAAATTACCATTTTGCCCTCCTTTAAAAAAATGGTAAGTTTTACCCCAAAAATTCTAAAATTGCTCAATTGGCCCTCTAACATTCTTATCATGCCTAATTGACTGTCCATTTTACTAGATTGCATATTGGTCACTTGATTTTTTTTAAATCCCCAATTATCCCCAATTTCAACTTCCTAACACAATTGAATTAATCAAATTGACCAAATTAAACACTTCTAATTATTGAAATTGAAGTTAAAATTGAGTTCCTACATCTTCACATGATTCAATAACACTTTAAATCACAAGTTTTGACACCAGAACGAGCTCAAACGGAGCTTCGCCGGAAAATAGATTGTAGAGATAGAAAGCTTCAATTACTCACTGTCGGGGGCACAGCGGTCCAAGCTTTCGATCTGGGCAGATAGCTCTCGTCCTAAGGTTCATCATAAATCAAGAATTGCATCAATTGATGTTGAATTGGATAAGAATTTTATCATAAAACTTCTACTGGTTCTCTCTCTAGCACCAGTCAAAAATTTGTAGAGGGGAGCCAAATTGGCTTTTTTTTTCCACTCTAATTCAGTTGTAGGAGGGCTATGAGGTGTTGGGAGGACTTGGTTTGGCCTGAGAAAGGCACAAAATGGCCGATTTCAGTTCGATCGTAACAGGGCAGTTGTGGTCCGTCGGAGCTGCTTCACTATTCCATCACGTCAACACTTCTCCAGCAACCCTTAGAGCAAATGGAGACTATAGGCATGTAGCTGACTTCTCCTTGGTTCTAAAGAACCCGACCTCGCCTTGTTTGGCTCAAAAAAGTGCCCAAGTCGAAGCTCCGGTTCGAGCTTCACAGGAAAATGGAGCAGTTGAGAAAGAATGGAGTTTTCAGGTGTGGAGAGGATGAATGGGGAGAGGGTCTTTATATAGGAAGCTCAGGGACTTCTTGGTCGTTCGATTGGCACCTTAACAATGGTCATTCATTGTCTGAAACTCCCTGGCTGGAGACTTTTCAGCTGCATCGACGCTGCGCCATTTTCCGATGAGTGAACAATGTTGTCATCTGAAGGAAGAAGATGGTGTGAATCGGGTTCAAAGCTTAAACCAGTCGGTTCACCCCCCATTCGACAAAATTTTTCAAATCTAAAAATTTCAAAATTCATCTAAATTCATTTTCTATCCAATGGTGGCCTCAAATATCAAATTTGAATTTTTTAAGACACCTAGAAAAATGAATTTAGAATCTGGTTCAATAGTGGTCCAAACCGGTTCAATCCGATTTGGTTCCGGTTCACCTGAACCAGTTTGGTTTTCATCTCCAACTCATTCTCTAGTCCATTTCCATGAGTTTTGGGACTCTTTGGGTCATTCGGGATCCATAAATTTCCCGGTTTGCCCTTTCTCTATTGGTTTCGGTTCATGAACCGACTTAGTTCATAAACCGGTTCAGTCCAGTTGGATCCAATTCATCTAAACTGGTCTAGTTTTTCTCTTCCAATTTGTACTAAGGTTCTTTTCCAAGGCTTTATGAACCCTTTGGATCACCCGAGAGTTGTAAATTTCTAAATTGCTTGTTTCTTGTTAATCAGGTTTGTGAACCGGTTCGGTTTTCTCACTCAGTTTGACCAATTTTCCTTAACTCAAAAGGGTGGGGTTTACACCTAAAGAGTCATAAAAGTCATGGAAAAGGACTTTGGGACAAATTGGAAAGAAAACTAGACCAGTTCAAGTGAACCGAACCTGGACCGAATTGAACCAGTTGCTAAATTCATTTTTCTAGATGGCTTAATATATTCAAATTAAGGAATTAAAGCCACCATTGGATAGAGAATAAAATTAGATAAATTTAGAAATTTTTAATTTTAAAAAACTTGATTGAATCAAGCCTGAACCGATCGGTTTAAGCATAGAACCCGCTTCAAACTAGTACGGTCCGGTTCAGAACAATGTCGTCTTCTTCCTTCAAATGACGACACTGTTCATTCACCAGAAGAACAGATAGTGCCAGTGAAGATGAATCGCCTCCGTTCAGGGTGTTTCATATCATGAATGAGCGCCATAAAGGTGCCAAACGGTTGGGTAGAGAGTCTCTGAGCTCCCTATATAAAGAGTTCCTCTCCATTCATCATCCTCACACCTGAAAACTCCATTCTCTCTCAACTGCTTCATTTTCCGGTGAAGCTCGAACTAGAGCTCCGACTTGGACAATTTTCTCAACCTCAGAAGGAGAGGTCAGGTTCTTTAGATTTTGGGAGAAGTCAACTATCTAACAGCAGCCTCTGTTCGATCCAAGGACCGCTGGCGGAATCAAATAGTGAAGCACCTTCGATGGACCGAAGCTGCCCTATTTCAGCCGAGCTAAATTTGGCCAAATTCAGCCCTCCTCTAGCCAAAACAAGCCCTCTCAACATCCCCACAGCCCTCACACAACCGTAATAGAGCTGAAAGGTAAGCTAATTTGGGCCCCTTGTGTCATTTTTGATCGGCATTAGAGAGAGAAATTGTAAAAATTCACTGACAGAATTCTCCCATGATTCGGGGAGAATTGTATCGATTCTTGATCCTAGGAGAAACCTCAAGATGAGAGCTAACTTCCCAGATAGAAAGCTCGGACCGCTGTGCCTCCGACGGTAATCTTTCGAAGCTTTCTCTCTCTATGCTCAATTTTCCAGCAAAGCTCCATTTGAGCTCAATTCAGACCCAAATGATGCAGTTCAAAGCTCAATTGAATCATATGGAAGTGTAGAAACTGATCCATACCTTCAATTGGAGTAATTAACCCCAATTGAATGGTCAATTTGATGAAATTAAATTCGACCAGTTTGAAATGGGGAAATTTTTGGGGAAATTTGGGGATTTCGTAAAATTGAGAGACCATTTTGCAATTTCCCAAAATTGAGGGCCAATTGGCCATAGAAAAGATGTTGGAGGACCAATTGGTCAATTTTTGGAACATTTGGTGTAAACCCCATCCTTTAGTAATGAGAAAATCAGGGAAAAAACCGGTAAATTTTAATCTTTAAACTGAATTGGTCTACAAGCCCGATTGTTAGGGGATAAGCAAAAATTGAAAAAAAAAATTATAACTCCCATTTGACTCAAAAAGGTTCATAAACTTAGGAAAATGACCCTAGGACAAAATAAAGGAGAAAGACCATAGTAGTTCAAGAGAACCGGGTCCAAACCGGATAGAACTGGTTTATGAATCAAGTTGATTCATGAACCATAACCGATAAAGAATGAGTTAACCAAGAAGCTTATGGATTCCTTGTGATTTATAATCCTTGGGGAGGAACCTTAGAACAATGTGGGAGAGAAAAACCAGATCGGTTCAGGTGAACTGGACACAAACCGGATTAAACTACTTTAAGAACTGAGCTAGTTTATGAACCGAAATTGATTAAGAGTTAGTAAACCGGGAATTTTATAGACCCTAAATGACCCAAGGAGTCACAAAAGACATTAAAATGGACTGGTGAAAGAATTGGGGATGAAAACCAAACCGATTTAGGTGAACCAAATCCGAACCGGTTCGGACCAGTTTGAATCACTATTGAACCAAATCCTAAATTCATTTTTCTATGTGGCTTAAATAATTCAAATTGGAGAATTGAGGCCACCATTCAATAGATAATGAATTTAGATGAATTTAGAAATTTTTAGATTTGAAAAACTCAATCGAATGAGGAGTGAACTGGCCGGTTTAAGCTTTGATCCCGGTTTAGACCAGTCCAGTCTTGTTCGGAACAATGTCATCTTCTTCCTCAGGATGAGAGCACTGTTCACTCTTCGGAAAATTAAAGCAGCGCTGGCAAAAAACAAATGTTTCCGTTAGGTATGTTTCAGGTCATCAATGCCTATTATAAAGATGCTAAACAGACGACCAACGGGTCCCCAAGCTTCTTATATAAAGAGCCCCTCTCCATTCGTTCTCTCCACACCTGAAAAGCTCTCTCTCTCTCAATTGCTTAGTTTTTCGGTGAAGCTCGACCTAGAGCGCTGATATAGGGTCAATTTTGAGCCAAGAAGGTGAGGTCAGGTTCATTAGAACTGGGGAGAAGTCAGCTGCACGGTGGTGACATCCGTTCATTTCGAGAGTCGTCGGAGAAGCGTCGGCGTGATCGAACAGTGAAGCAGCTCCGGTGGACCAAAGCTGCCGTGTTTGGGTCAAGTTGAAATCGGCCACTTCGAGCCCTCCTTATGCCAAACCAAGCTCTCTCGACACCTCATCAGCCCTTCCACGGCCGAATTAGGAACAAAAGGTAAGCCAATTCGGATCCCCTTTACAATTTTCGTTTAGTGTTCGAGAGAGAGTCAACCGAATTTCAATGACAAAATTTTAATCCAATTCAACCTCAATTGATGTCATTCTTGATTCTAGGAAGAACCTCTGGAGAAGAGCTACCTGCCCAGATAGAAAGCTTAGACCGTCGCGCCCTCACCGATGAGAAATCGAAACTTTCTCTCTCTACATTCTATTTTCCGACGAAGCTCTGTTTGAGCTCGTTCTGGCATTAAAATCTACGATTCAAAGTTCCTTAGAATCGTATGAACATGTAGAAACTCAATTTCAACTTTAATTTCAATGAATAGAGGTGTTTGATAGGTCAATTTGATGAAATCAAATTCAGCAGTGTTAAAAAGTTGAAATTGGAGGGGGGAATTTAGGGATTTTCAAAAATTTGAAGGACCAATATGTAATTTTCTAAAATTGAGGGTCAATTGGTCATGATAAAAATATTAGAGGGCCAATTGAGAAATTTTAGAATTTTGGGGGTAAAATTCACCATTTTTGTAAAGGAAGGGCAAAATGGTAATTTTAGGAAAATTGAGGGACCAAATTGAAAATTTGGGAATTTAAACCCCTTTTTTGCGAAATTTAATAAATTGAGGTCCTAAGATAAACTTTAAAAGTTTTGGAACTCAATTTGAGGAAAACCCGGCAATAGAGACTTAAAGTTAAAGAAAAATAACTTTAGGGACCTAATTACAAATATGTATAAAGTTGGGTTTTCTTATTCATTGGAACGAATGAGGGCTATTAGGCTAAAGAATAATGAACAACCATGTTAATTTCATGTAGGAGAATGAGACATCGGGAACGCCAGTTGAGGTCTAGCGTGTAACGAACGGAACTCGACTAAGTGTAATTTCACTACACGATCGGGTGAGTAGGATTTTATATCATACCCGGTTGGGGATGATAAGTACATCGAATTAAAAACCCACTACTACGTGGTATTTTAAACATCACGACTTAGAGTAGTGATGTGAAAACCATACGGAAAAACTACTTACCGATGGTAAGTAGATCATACCCAGTTAGTATGATGAAACTTACTCGAAGGAAGTTGAAAACCTGTTCATCGGTTATGAACGGAGATGTCCTTATATTGGGCCGGTATAATGGATAGTGAAAACTTATTTTTATCGAAAGTGTTCTCCCCTGACTGTGTGCCAATGTTTAAACAATTTGGGAGACCTTCTTAACGGGAGCTCGAATAGCTCTTATAGGCCAGGGGCCTTGGTTTTTGGAACTTGGGGGCTATTATGCCCTGTTTTTTTTTTTAAATCTCGAACAGTGGGCCATAGGCCAATGGGCATGAGCAGGAGCTCATAAATAAACATAATATATGTGACATAAATCTTTAATAAGAGAATTGTATGGTCATGGTACTAAGGCTGGTCCGACATCCTCAGTCAACTAGCAGCAGTTCAACATGACCGGTCTCCAGACCAGTCAAGACAAACAACTGCATGTTGAGTTAGAAGTCAAGACCGTTGGACTAATGAAACCACAGATTACATGGTATAATAAGAAAACATTGTTTGTGCATGCACTATGAGTACGGGATCATCAAGACGCCCATGAGGGGTAGTGATGCGTCCTAAGGGCCCTGGACGACCTAGTGAGTATAAGGGTAGTTTGTCATTCCAGGTGACCGTGCGAAATTTGGAGTAGCACTAAGCGCATGAGACCGGGGTGGGGACTAGATGAGGTCTCAGTCTTCATATGGACACGAAAAATCTATTCCGGGAATGAGAGTTGGAAGTCGCGAGCATCCACCCATTCTTAGGGTAGAAGTGGGCATATTTCTATCCGGGTGGCCGGTAAAGTCACTCTGAAGCCACAAGTGGGTTCAGCAGTCATGCTGTCCTGCGAATGTGTGTAACCTTCATGATGAAGGATGTGTGTTGGGTGATGACACACCGTGATAAGAAGAAATGTGAAAAAAAAACCTGAGATTTTAAATGAAATGATGATTTTTGAAAAGTGAGGAGTCCGGCACACTCCAATATAAATGTTTTTCATGAAAGTCAAAAGATTTGAAACCCATTCACGGAGTAGTCATACTCACCCCCTCTCTTATACCCCTTTCAGGTAAATCCTGGAAAGTCTGTCCTTAAAGACCTGCAAATTTAAAAGCCTGTGAGATAGGTATGATTATTTTAAATTTCTATGTAGTTTTGATTTATTTTATTCCTAGAAAAAGGTGCAAATAACATATTACTCTTTACAGTTTAGAAAAGGGGAAACCCTTTAATAAACCGGGAGAGTGGCGGGTTGTTCACGGGGATCCGACCAAACCGGGTCGGGGCATGACATTTGGGGTCAAATTGCCATTTTTGGATAGTAGGGGTAAAATGGTAATTTTTGAAAAGTTAGGGACTAAATTGGAAATTTGGGAAACTTGAGCCCCTTATATAATTTTGAGTAAAATGAAGACTTAAAGGGAATTTTGGAAAATTTGGGAGTCAAATTGGGCAAAGGTTTGCATTAAGGACCTAAAGCTAAGAAAAAATAAACTTTAGGGAACTAAATACAATTTATTGATAAATTGTGAGTCTAGGCTATTATGCCAAACCTTAAGTGAAAAGGCTGCCCAATTCGTGTAGGTACAAGTGTGATCGGAACGTCAGCAAGAGAAGCTCACGTCAACTTGGAAAACTAATCGAGGACGAACACATCACAGTTAACGGGTAAGTGAGTTTATTCACATCATACCCGATTAGGATGGTGAGCACTATAGAAAAGAAAAACCACTTCTATGTGGGATATTAACATCACACCCGGTTTGAGTGATGTGCGAAGTAAGTTGAAACCTACTTACCTGTTGTAAGTAGAGATCATACCCAATTGGTATGATGGACTTCCTAGAAGGAAGGAAAATCCGCTTGCCGGTTGTAAGCGGAGGTATTATCACACCCAATTGGTATGATGAATTGAAAGATAATTTTTGTCAGAAGTGTTCTCCACTGACTGTGTGTCGATGCTTAAAATTTTTGGGAGACCTTCTTGGCGAGAGCTAGAATAGCTCAGATAGGCCAGAGGCCTCGGTTTTGGAACTTGTAGGGCTAAATGCCCGATTTTAGAAAATTATGTGTAGTGGGCCCAAGGCCAGTTGGCACAAGCAGGAGCTCATAAACAAACATGATACATATAAGCCATGAAAATTTTTAATGAATAGATTATGTGATATCGCCATGGTACCAAGACAGAACTGACATACTCGATGGACTGGCGACAGTGCGTCAGGACCAGGTCAACGGACCGATCTAGACTAACAGCTGTAAGTCGAGTTGAGGGTCGGGGTCATTGGACCAGTGGCACCAAAGATAAATGGCTTTGTGGAAAACTATTGCTTGTGCATGCACTTGAGGTTCGGGACTATTAAGACACCCAAGAGGGGTAGTGATGCATCCTAAGGGCTACTGGATGACATGGTAGAGATAAAGGTAGTTTGTCATGCCAGTAGTCAGGAAAGCTCGACGTAGCTTCATGGGCATGAGACCGGGTGGGGTCGGAATGAGGTCTCCGTTCTCATATGGACACGAAGTATTTTTGGGTTTGAGGGTTGAACATCTGAGATATTCACTCAGACTCCGTGTAGAAGTCAGGGACTTCTATTAGGGTGGATGGTAAAGATGCTCCGATTCACAAGTGGATGTAGTCGGCGTAACTACATCTCTCGAATGTGTGAACCCTTCCTGATGAAAAACATGTGTTGTTTGTGAAACACACCTAATATGAAAATGGAAAAAAATGTTTGAAAACCTTGGAAAATATTTGAGAAATCCTTGAAAAAAGAATTGGCAAATCTTAGAAAAATATTTTGGAAAATAGATTAAAATTTGAGGAAAATCCTTTTAAAAAAAGGTCGCCCTTGACAGGGTAAAGGTTTTAAAAAACGGAATTTGAGAAAAGAATATTCTTAAAAGAAATAAGGAGTTTGGCACATTTCGATTAAAGTTATTTTGTTTATAAAACTCACTCCCAACACCCATTCACTAGATTGTATAACTCACCCCCTCCCTTTTATCCATTTCAGGTAATCGAGAAGAAGCCAAAACTTAAAATTTTCCTTATAAGATAGATATGTCTGTTTTAAAATATTCAGTTTTGTATAATGCTATTCCAGAAAAGACAGGAAGGAAGTATGTCTTACTACTCGCAGTTTAAGAAGTGTTAAATCCTTTACGGATCAAAAGGAGTGGTGGGTTGCTCACAGGGATTCAACCAAACCAGGTTAGGGCATGACAACCATTGTCGAAGCAGTAGATCCGATCAATACGAGTTGATGTCAGGGTTCGCACGAACTTAATCAAGCTTCATATATGCGCTCCGAGCTAAGACTTAAGATCGTGTTTCTTGATTAGAGCAATACGTGAAATCAGGCTTTTAGACTTTAATCAAGTGGCGTTCAACTTGATTTCATAAAAGTTAGATAAATTTTATATTATGTAGAGATTTATTGGATCTCCTTATTTTTTGTCTTTTTCCCCACAATTTATTGATTTTCGCTTATATTCTCAACTTTACTTCGACTAATATTCAATTCGGTATAATTTACTCATAATTTCTATCTTTTTCTTTTTTTCAACCCTCTATTTATATAGGAAATATCATGCATATCACTTGATTTTTTTAGCACATATTTTATATTTTATAAAATATTTAGATAATATATTATATAATATTATTTTTTTATTATCTAAAATAATAATTAGTTTCAAATAATATATTATAATTTTATCAATATCATTATTTTATTTATTTATTCAAAAATATTAATATTATATTTAACAAATATCATTAAATGAATTTATATGAAATCTTGTATTTACTCCCAAAATTTTCAACTATTAAACGATGATAGAATTGTTTTAAAATTATATAAATCTATATAATTTACAATAATAATTTTATAATATGATTTCACATATATATAACTTTAAATTGATTTATTTTTGTATATATAATTTTACATGTTATATAATTACAAATTTTCATAATTAAAATTTATTATTTTACGTAGAATTTTAATAAATAGTCATTTTATATATAGTATTATCAATTTATTTACCATAAATATTTTACTAATTTTATAATATTATAATTTTATGTACTATAATTATAATTATATAAATAACCATTTGTAAAAAAAATTAATTTATCTACATAAAATAATTTAATGTAATTACATAAATAGTCATTGTACAATAATATAATAAATATTTATATAATTAAAATTTGTAAAATTTATGTAGATGAAATATTTTTTTATAATGAAGTTGTTTTATTTCATGTACAATAGTTATTTTATATGAAATAAATTAATTTATATAAATTAAATAATTATGTATAAGTATTATAATATATTAACTTACAATACAATAAAAAATTTTTGATAGAAAATTATAATTTTAAGTACAATAATATTAATTTATGTATTATAAATAATTTGGTATAATTATTTTTTTATAATTGTATGTAAATTAGTCATTTTAGTATATTAAAATTAATTTATATCAATTAAATCATTTTAAATGATTATGTACAAAACTATAATATTATAATATATTATGTATAATGCATATTTTTTATAATTAAAAATTTCTAATTTTATGTACATGTTATTTTATATATAATATTATCATTTTTATAAAAAAAATAATTTTATATAATTAAAACTTTTTAATTTTATCTACCATAAAATTAATTTAGGTAAATTAAATAATTTAGTATAATTATGTATAATATATCAAATTATTATAAACGAAATATTTATATAATTAAAAAACTATAATTTTATATACAAATTATTTTGTGTATATAAAATAATGTACTATAATTAAAATATTTTAATTTATATAAAGTATAATTTATTATAAATATAAATTTTAGAACTTTTTTTAAATTTAAAAAAAATTAAGATTATTTTAGAATTTTTTTCAACTCATACTAAAACAATCATTTTTTTGTCAATTTGGGTAAAAAAAAAATAGTATTAGTAAGAAAGGGCTCTATCTCATAAAAATTGGACAAACCCCATTGACAGACTCGGAGAAACATAGAGTCCTACCGGATTGTACTCCTTCTCCGGCCCCTAAGAAGCACTCCTATGATATATTAATTGGCTCACTTAAAAAGTTGTGGAGGCTCCCCTACCGCCTCGTTGCCCTAGGGCTAGGATGAAACTTCCACAACTACAAGGAGGGTCTTTTTATCTAAAGGAGGAACTATTTGTTAATTCTTCCATTTGGGATGGGATGAAGTTGAAATGTGCAGCCCATTTGGATGGACTCATATTCATGGGTGATATGAACTTAAGGATGAGATTCTTCATAACATTCTTAGTGGATAAGTTTTGTACATTGAAATTGCAAATTATTATTATATATAACTTAATATATCCCATGGGAATGTGGGTTTTTTTTAATATGTCTATGTATGTTTTCTTTCTTGTTCTAGGGGAAAGGATGTTGCGGGTGAACAATATGAAAATTCATAAATGGTTAAAAGTTGTAATAGATTTATTTTCTACCCTCTCTTGTAATAGTTAGCTGAAATTTAATCAAGTGGCCAAAATTATATTAATTTGGAGCTTTCTCCTAACCACACTTACCATAGTCAGAACGTGCTAATTAAGATTTTGTGTTTAAATAATATTCATAAATTACATTTGAGTTCATAACTAATCATCTTCCTATATTAAAAAGGAATTCATTTAAATTTTGATTATCAAACCTATTTATTTATCTAACTATTAAAAAGAAATATAATAAATTAATAGCACAATTTTTAATGTTACTGAAATAGTATATAACTTAATTTGAATAAAATCAGTTTATATCGAATTTTTATATTATAAATTAAATTGAATAACTTAAATTAATTTATATCTTATTCAGTAATTGAATTTAGTTAAATAATTAAAAATATTTAAATTTGTATATAAAATTTGATTATTATGGAAAAGTTTGATTGGACTACTTGTACTAAATCGGACCGTTATCCAAAATTTAATTATAATTTTTAAAAAAATTTTAAGGTTAATTAATATTATTCTAATAAAATAAAAGTTTAATTAGATTGAGAGTTGTTAGTTTCATATAAATTGGAGTGTATTGGCTTATATTTGAACATATATTATTAAGTTATGAGTATCAAATTTGAAAAAATTAATTGGGTTCATTTAATTAGTTCTAATCTAATTTATTTAAATGTAAAAATAATTATTTTAGGAAAATTTAAACTAATTGTAAGCTCATTCAATTTAAGTTAAATTTATCATAGTATAATATTTTATATATCCTAATTAATATCGAAAAAAAATGTAAATGGCATATCAAGTAGTAGGAGGACTAAAATTTATAATATTGGGACAAGACAAGAGTGGCATTACAAAATAAGGCTCTTTTTCCAAGGAAAATATTTAATGTGGAGGACAAGTGCCATAGTGCTAGAAAATTAAATTGTATACAGGTCGGTCAGGTCCCGATTCATCATGGCTTCAGATCAAGCTGTGTGGATTGAAAGGGAGGTATGGTCTGACATGACGCAATAGTCATCTCTTCCAAAACCCTAGTAAACGCGTAAGGGTAAATTTTATCAGTTTTTTTATAATTAATGGTTATATCTAGCTCATAATTTAATTTTCCTTTTAAATTATATATATATAATTGATTAACTTGATTAGCAAAAAAAATTGGAGTATGTATTAATTGTTCTTTTATTTTCAGATTTTTTGTATTTTAATTTTATTTATTTTAAAATATTTTTTGTTATAGTCAATTTTAGTCCAATAATCTAATTTAAGTTTCATATGTTTGATAAAAGTGATATTTTCAATATAATGGATAAAAATATTTTTAAAGGTATATGAATAAAGTATCAAAACAATTATTTAGCAAAGTGATTATGGGATTAAGCCATAATCAACAATAAATGATAAGGAGCAACTATAAAATTGGATAAATGACAACTCTACTAATTATATCTTTACATTTAGGGAAATAAAATGTTAATGAGCTAGTTATTCATTTTTTTACTTTTTTATTAAAATTAAATATAATATTTTTATTATTTTAAATAACAACTAATTAACTAATTTTTTAAATATTTATTCGAGTTCGAGAACAATCGAATTTCTAGGATCCGAATTTGTAATTCGGACTACCCTTTGGGATCAAGTGTCCGCTCTCCCATTCCCATATAGGGTCCGAGTACGTTCTCTCAGACCCACTTATCGGGCGGGTCGGGATGCGCGACATAGGGAGTGGATTCGAGTCAGCGATGATCCTGCACTTGCATGGTGGGTACAAGTCTATGCCTCCAAATCCGACACATGTCAAATTAATTGCATCCCTAATTCTATATATTTTAATTTGATTCGAGTGAACTTATTTTTATGATAATTATTATTATTTTTAAACTTACTTAATTTTTTATTATTTATTTAATATATTTTATATTTTGGAAATATTAATATTTATTGATTTTAAATTAGATTATTACCCACGTCAAGATGTAATCCGTGTAAATAGTAGGAGGAGATGGCATCGTTGAAAACGGTCAGGTGAGGAAGAGGTTTGACTTTTTTTTTTGTAGGTTTGCCAGGTCATCGTAACGCTCACTTAGCCAGTAGAAGTTAGCCACGTGTAATGTAACAGTCGGACTAATTAAGTGCGTTTGACGACCCCTCCTCCTCCACCCTGTCGTCGTCTACTTCCCTTTCTCTTAATACTCGTTTTAAAAATATATATATATACATAGAGTTTGGCATGGATCGAATTGAATTTACTCCAAGCCATTTATTGCGGTGCGCTGAAGCAAAGGGGAGAGGGGAGACTCCATGGACTGATGAGTTGTGTAGAACAGTGCGGAATTCTGACAGGAGAAAAAGAGAGAGAGAGAGAGTGACAGAGAGGATTAGAAGTAGACATAGCGGGTCTTCTCCATTGAGTCTTGATGAGGTTGTGCTAGTGATTCACAGTTAGAGAGAGAGAGGAGCTTTCCTTTCGTTCTCACAGCTTCTGTATCTCTCCGATCTACAGGTTAATACACAACCTCTCTCCCTCCCTCCCTCTCTCTCTCTTAGAGCGCTGATCTTCAGCTCACTCAGATGATAAGTCTCCGGGGTTTTCTATTTCTTGTATGTTTTGTATACTTCTCGAGTGTTTCCTGTGTTTTCTTTCATGTCTGTCGGCCAAAACGCTAGGGTTTACTCAAGTCTCCCCTTTTTTCTAGGTTTGGAAATGTCAAAAAATCATACCTGCCTCACTCCTTCTAGACGTTACAGAAAACAACTTTTCTCTCCTTCCCTTTCTGCTCTATCTCTCTCTCTCTCTGCTAGCTACACTCTTTATTCAGCTCACATCCTCTCTTCTTTCTCAAAGATATTTTCCCCCAACCAGCCATGAGCTGATCTTAGTGGATGTTTCAACTCACATGCAGATGCCCCTCTAGATTTCTTATTATACTTCTGCTGTTGACTCTATGGTTATTTCACAACTCAGAACCCTTGCTGCGTAATTACGCAGAGGTGAATTCTAATTACGCATCTACCTGCAGGAAGAAATGATTGGTGACTGCCAGGTTATGTCCTCCATGGGAGCTGGGAGTGGGATCCCCACGGACTCTCTCTTCTCCTCGCCTATCCGAAACCCTAACTTCGACTTCATGTCGAGCATTCCCTTCAACGCCTTGGTTCCCATCATCCCTGTAATTCTTCTCTTCTCAAACTCGTTTCTCATAACCGACTTTTCGGAAACCTTTCTCTGCTTCTGTTTTTGGAATGAAAAAACGAGTGTTTCTTACAGAAGGAAGAGATCAACGGATCAGTGGTGAGGCTGGGAAAGGAAGAGATCATGGAGAGCGGTGGCTCCGGCAGTGAGCTCCAGTTGGAGGAGAAGTCAGTGAACGAGACGTCGGAGGCCGGTGATCAGCTGTCTCAGCCTAACGGCAAGAAGAAACGCTACCACCGCCACACTGCTCGTCAGATCCAAGAAATGGAAGCGTATGTCATCTCCTCTACATCTGCTAAAAGAAGATAAAAGCATTTTATCGCTAGTATACCCACAAATTAAATGCAACAGTATGGAGTAATTCTTATTTTGCATGCACATATTATATGTATAGAAAGCAACATATATACATGATGCTAGTTCTCAGGAAAAATTCACATATCATCGAACGGTGATTGTATGATTTGCAGTTTGTTTAAAGAGTGCCCCCACCCGGATGACAAGCAGAGGATGAAGCTGAGCCAGGAGCTCGGGCTGAAACCCCGACAGGTCAAGTTCTGGTTTCAGAATCGTCGGACACAAATGAAGGTCAGTATCTGCAAATTTAGCCATTAAAGTCTCTAATGCATGGATAAATGAGATTTGATACACTCATATTACGCCTTAATACAAACCAAACAGGGACTAATCTGTCGTAGATGAATAACCCTATCTCTTACCATCCTTCCCAAAGAAAAACCTAAAATGTGACACAGTTCCCAAGGAAAAGTGACCGCGATACATTAATGTTCTTTGAGCACTACATGACTCATCTTGGGAAAAGGAGGCACATGGAACAGAAAACCCAAATCCGAGCGGGTTAAGTTAGCCCATATGTAAAATGCTTATTGATTTAAGAGATAAAAGTGGGTCGGGGGGCGGGGTATGGAAAAAGACAAGGATCGCTGTGAAACATAAATGTTGAGCCATAAAACCCTAACTGCTAGCCTGCATCCATGAAGGGTGCAAGCAGTAAATGCTAGCTTGCTTGCTCCAGTTCATCCGCTCATGTTAATTTCCAACGTGTAGGCTCAACAAGACCGATCGGATAACATGATCTTGAGAGCGGAGAATGAGAACCTCAAAAACGAGAATTACAGGCTGCAAGCGGCTCTCCGTAGCATTATGTGCCCAAGCTGTGGAGGCCAGGCTGTGCTAGGGGAGTTGGCATTCGATGAGATTCGCATAGAGAATGCTCGACTGAAGGAGGAGGTATGGGGCTTCCCCGGAGAACTTACTCTCTACACTTGTACAATGAATACCACAAGTGTATTAATTTCTTTTATGGCCCCTCCATTGGGTATTTATGTGACAATTTGTAGTTGGAGCGAGTATGCTGCATGGCTTCCCGGTACGGTGGCCCCTCAATCCAGGCAATAATGCCGGCAGGTGCCACGGCTGCCTCGCTTCTCCAGCCTTCACTCGATTTGGACATGAGCATCTACGCTTCAAGGCAGCAGCACTTCCACCAAGACCCTTCCATGGTCACCACATGCTCCGAGCTTGAGCTCACTATTCCCATTCTGCCTCAGGATGTCCAACTGCCGTCACCCCACCTGCTCGAAAGTGGCGGCAGGATTTCCCTTTTAGCGGACGAGAAGTATCCTCTCGCGCTCGACCTCGCCCTCTCATCCGTGAAAGAGCTCATCAAGATGTGCCAGCTTACCGAGCCTCTCTGGGTCAGGAAGAGCAACGACAAGTACGGTAACCCTAAGGAGGTGCTCAATCTCGCGGAGTACGTGAGATTATTCCCTTGCCACCACAGTAATCTATGTTCCGAGGAGTCCTTTATTAGAGAGGCGAGCAAGGACAGTGCAGTGATTATCATGAACAGCATCACTCTGGTCGATGTTTTCCTCAATGCTGTAAGGGCACTCCTTGCATCCTTTGATCTCTTTAAATTGACCCTCCTATAATATCTATAAATCCTTGCAGAACAAATGGATGGAACTATTCCCTTCCATAGTTTCGAGGGCAAAAACTATCCAAGTTATCACATCGGGCATCTCCGGTCATACGAGCGGTTCTCTCCAGCTAGTAAGTCGCTGATAACTCGAGTTTGGTTTCAGGGTTGAATGTTGATCATTCATTGATTTATTATATAAACCATCATCTTCATTGGAAACGAACAGATGTACGCAGAACTGCAAATGCTCTCCCCTCTTGTGCCCACTCGGGAGGCGTATTTTCTTCGGTACTGCCATCAGAATGTGGAGGACGGAACATGGGCGATCGTGGATTTTCCGATCGACAGCTTCCATGAAACCCTCCCACTTTCATTTCCCAGGTACAGGAGAAGGCCTTCAGGCTGTCTGGTTCAAGATATGCCCAATGGATACTCGAGGGTATGCGTACCAACCACAAGATAATTGGCAATTATTCGATTTCCTAAAGGCTTTATCAGCTCGGAACTAACCATTTAATGGTCGTTCTATTTCTTTTTTGATGATGGTATGTAGATTACTTGGGTGGAGCATGCGGAGATCGAGAAGAAACCAGTTCATTCGGTTTTTGGACGATTCACATGCAGTGACATAGCATTTGGAGCTCCTCGATGGCTTGCCGTTTTACAGAGGCAGAGCGAGCGCATCGCAAGTCTCATGGCTCAAAATATACCCGACCTAGGAGGTACACATAATCTATGGAAAAGATGAACCTTGAGTCGAAATTGAAGTTCCATTGTATGAGCAGATATATGTTAAACTTTGTTGCAGTGATACCTTCACCTGAAGCGCGAAGGAACCTAATGAGGCTGGCACAGAGAATGATAAGGACATTCTGCACAAACATGAGCACCTCTGGGGACCAATCTTGGACCGCTCTATCGGACTCAGGCGATGACACCGTGAGGATCACGACCCGGAAAGTATCTGAGCCGGGGCAGCCTAATGGAGTGATTCTTGTAGCTGCATCCACCACTTGGCTCCCCTGCCCTCACTACCAAGTTTTCGATCTCCTGAAAGATGAGCGTCGCAGATCTCAGGTCAGATCTGATCGAGTAGTCATGTTACTAATATTATCCCATGTGCTTCCTATTGATCGTTGTTGATGATTAATGATTTCAGCTTGATGTGCTATCGAATGGGAATTCTCTGCATGAAGTTGCTCACATAGCCAATGGATCTCATCCTGGGAACTGTATCTCTCTCTTTCGCGTCAATGTGAGCGGCTTATATATTATACTTGTGAGCTTTTTATCTGCCATTAATGGCTTCCTACAAGATATCCACAAGTAATTTCTCCATGCAGGTATCAAGCAATTCATCACAGCACGTTGAGCTGGTGCTGCAAGAGAGCTGCACCGACCACTCGGGCAGCCTCGTGGTATACTCCACCATTGACGTTGATTCAGTCCAGCTTGCCATGAACGGGGAGGATCCTTCTTGCATCCCTCTTCTGCCGATCGGCTTCTCCATCGTCCCGGCAGCTTGTCCAGAATCCAACGGCCAAGACAGCCTCATCTACGGTTGCTTGCTCACAGTCGGCCTCCAGGTCCTGGCCAGCACAACCCCGACCGCAAAGCTCAACTTGTCTAGCATCACTGCCATCAACAACCATATCTGCAATGTAGTACAGCAGATCAGTGCTGTGCTGTGCAATGGAAGCATGAACTGCCAGACCGACATGATCGTTCCTGTGGCAGGGCTGTCGAGTGAGCCTTCTGGTTCACCCGGACAGTAGGTTCCCAACCATGGAAGTCTCCCAACTACCCCGAATCTCCCCTCATCTACATATACCCACCAAACTAGGGTTTGCTGCATACAAAGAGAGGGGAGGTTTTGGGTAATTTGGAAAGGAGCTTAAGGGCTAGAACGAATAATAAACATAGGAGACTGGGACATTTCACCTATAGTAGCTAGCAGCATTTTGGAATATCATTGGCATGCAAGGATAGGGTGCTGGTATTACTAGTGTAATGTAGTTAGTTGATCATGCATTGTGGGAGGCTAGGTATACTCTCTGAATGTGTGTTGCATCGATGGGTGTTTGTTTTTTCTAGGGGTCGGTGGTTGGGTTTTCTCAGATAGTCCATGAGCCGCCGCAGCCCAACAGGATGGTCGATCCCACGTGACCTAACTTAGCGGTGGCTCATGAGCGATCTGTCATGGAAAGTATTCCTAGGTTAGGTTATGTGATAGTTATGGGGGATGTGAGGTGGTTGTATGGGGGGTGGCCAGAGGGAGTCAAGAGCGCACCAGACAGGACCCCTTGGTATCGGGAGGAGAGGGGACTTGCCAGTCAATTTAGGAGGGGTGTGGTGGTTCGGGTATTGACTCCTGCCGGCCCATTTCTCTTTTCAATGAATTTAATGCTTTTTTTTGTTTTTTTTTTCTTTTTTCATGCTGCCTGTCTGTCACTTGTGGTCCTCATCTGTATGCTTTTGTTCTGACTTTTTATTCACTGTTGTCCCATTTGTTAGCGTCCTGGCTGGATCTTCAAAGCTAGCCTCCATCCACCGTCTCCTGTCATTAAATAGATGCAGATTTTGGTGTGGTAGGGAGCTTTGGCTTATAGTGTTGAAACCTAAGCTGGACCATGCATCATCATATACCAAATGCTTACATATTATCTAAAAATATATTAATTTTATTTTTCATTTTTAAACAAAGTTTTTTTATAGATCTAATTAAAAATGTATATATATTTTAATTTTATATCTTATATAATATAATAAAATATTTATATTGAGATTATTGACAGGGGGAGATATAAGGTGATATATTAAAAGAATAGATGGGCCGACTGTTGGGTTGCTGGCTGGGCCTCCCATAGATATTTTAGGTCGGCTTTTCTTTTTCTTTTTTTGATATAAATTTTTCTCATTCCCAACGAATGAGTTGATCCGAGTCGAGTTAGATTAGTGTAGAAAGTCAATTGTCTATGAACAAAGAATATTATATAAGCTAAACCTTCTCGAGGCATATTCATTCCATGGCACTTTTTGACACGTTTCACCCTTTCACACCCTGAAGGAGAAAGTCAAGAGTCTTCTCAGCCTAATTGCGTCCGTCACTTTCTCAAGTCACCGGTCAAAGCTGGCTGGTCAAACCCTATTCATGGATGTTATCATCATCATCATCTACCATATCGGATTCAAGCATAATAATTTCTATGATCAACTATCTTAAAAAAGTTAGGATCATCTCTACCATTAAATCTAGGGTTGGTAGAACTCGTGGTCGAGAGTTTTCAACATCTCTTTAGCCACGGGCAGTACTCTGCAATAACTGGCTAATCAAATCATCCCAGTATTTGGACTATGGAGAGGTCATATCCATGGAATCCTGGTACATGGTCGGCACCAAAGTGTGAACATAGAAGGTGGGAAGGCAGTAGCGACTTTAAATAATATATACTTGTGGAATAATGTGGAACCGTATCTGCATTAAAGAATATGTTTTGCCCACCAATGGTTGCGCAAGATGCCTTATTTGCCTTATCAAATTCTTCTGTTGAATTCAGAAGACACGGCCACCCCTGATTCGTGGTGGGTTCATTGGAATCCACGAGGAAGGTGACAAGCACTCATTCCATTGCATCACTTCTGCTTTTACTTTGGAATAGAAGATTCTCGAGCTTCATTTTTTTTGGCAACACTAATTTGTGCCGACAAAGTATTCACATATAGTCGAACTTGACTGCTATTTTTTTGCGAGTCAATTCATTTTAAATAATTGGTTTAACTTTGTTATTACCCTTACCTACATCAAATTATTAGGTCGATGATCACTTGTCTATAATATGTAATTTGATGAGTTTGAAGATATTATATAATATTTTAGATATTTATATTTATTTAAAATTTGTAAGTTTTATATTTGACTGCTATTTTTTTGCGAGTCAATTTATTTGAAATAATTGGTGGAACTTTGTTATTACCCTTGCATACATCAAATTATTAGGTCGATGATCACTTGTCTATAATATGTAATTTGATGAGTTTGAAGATATTATATAATATTTTAGATATTTATATTTATTTAAAATTTGTAAGTTTTATATTTATTTTAATATTATATATTTGTAATAATAATAATAATATTTTTCTGATTTAATCAATGGGGATTTAATTATCTCAATTCATTCCAACCATATATATATATATATGATTGTTTTAGTATGAGATGAGTGGAAATAACCACTATAAATTATTTTTGTATATTATTAAAATAGATAACTTATAAATTTTTTTTATTTTGATAAAATTACTTCCAAAAAAAATCTAATGCCATATTTTTTTATGTGATAGAGAGATGTCTTTTTAAACAACACTTTGGAAGATACCCATTTTAAGGAAAGAGTTGCCATGGAACATTGAGGGGTAGTGCACCAAGTACATATATGGATATGGTTGTAGGATGAATGATTGGATAGAAGAGTGTGACAAGTGTCCGGTTACAGTGCATTATTCACCCAAGCCTTCTCCTCCAGCAAGACCAAGCATTCTCCTCCAGCAAGACCAAGCATTCACCAGAAGGGGATAAAAAGGGTTTTTTATGCTCACCTAAAGGTCCTATCCCAATGTACTTTTGGGTTATAATATTCATATTCTATCTCATATGATTTTTCACCATTCCCCTTAAATTCCAAAATTGTGGTCATAAAAAAGGAGAAAATTGATTTTCAATTGGTGGGTGAACTTACGTCATCTCATATATTAGTTTTAGGGTTACTTATTTTATTTTTAAATTTTTTATTAATGTAAAAATTTCAATTGGTGGGAGAATATATATTGAACTAAATATTGGGCAGGTATTATATAATAAAAATATGATATGAAATACTCTTGGTTCATCCCATATTGTTTAAATATGGTTTAAATAGTCATTTAAAAAATATATTTTATATTTATTACTAATTTTTACGCAATAAATTTACTTCTTAAACATGGCATGCAGTTAGCTAGATATAGCCATATAACATGGAAGAAATTGAATAATTGTTAGAAAAGATTAAGGAATAACATATAGTAAGAACTAAAACCCTAGCACTTGGTATTATTACATCTTAGTGCGTGCCGGCGCAGCCTTTTTCCTGGACATGTGTTATAAAACTATCATCAGCATAACGTTTTGAAAGCAGGAAATTATACTATGGTCCACGCTGCCCACTGGAGCACTTCCACTAGCTAAATGGATCAATTTGTTGCCATGAACCGCCGACTAATTAGTTAGCCGGAAAGGGTTAAAGTTTGTCAGCTTTCACTAGTTTTACTGTACAGCCCATTGGACATAGGCATGGATTATTGTCACATGAAAAAAAAAAAACACTTAGAGGAACCATTTGTGCATTAAAAAAAACGTGTCATGTATATTTTATATCTTTCATGCAATAATGCCTCTATTGAAACACTATGTTAGATTGATATCGTATTATATCGACCAATAATCTTACATATATAACTAATTAAAAGTTATTAATGATAAATAGTACAATTTTTTCAAATTTATAAATATATAATATTTATTTATTTAATTTATTTATTATTATATTATTAAAATCAGCTCCCACTATTATATACATTTAAAATTTTCAATTTTAAACTAGTAATTAACAAATATATACATTTCTGGTATACCTAGTGGTAACAATAAATTCTAGTTGATTATTTTTCCTATTTAAGCAGGATTACAGTGTCGGACAGGTACGCAATCCAACTGTATTTGATATAATGTAAAAATGTATTATTTACTAATAAAATTTTAAATAAATATATATTTAAAAGTGGAATCATATTTTTAATATAATTATTCTTCCAATCACATAATAAAACTATGGTCCCCATATTTTCATGGATATTAGTGAGAGTTACCACTCTAAATATGGTGTGTATCACCTAAACACTTGTTATTAACTATGATCTAATTAGAAACTGTAAGATAAATTTATGTGTTATTTAAATATTTTAAAATTTTGAAAGACTATATGATCTATTTTTTTATTTGCTCTTACTTAAAGTAGATGACTAATTAATACTCACTCAATATTTAATGTGATATTGATGCAAAAAAATATTTAATGGGATGTTTCTTCGTAATTTTGCTCCAATTTTTTTTGGAAGTTTTAACTCCCAAAAGACTGTAACAATCATCCCTTAACCTTTAGTTTCTAATAATGGAAGATATAGAAAAGCCTTTTATACCACAAAGAGCACCCCTTGTGTTAAAAAATAGAAATACTATTTTTCTCCATTATGCATATTATGACTTCACTAAAAAAGGAAAAAGAAAATAATAATGAGCTTTTTGGTCACCAACTTCACTACATTAAGACCCTTCTTTTATTTATTAACTATACTAATATATAAACAGCATATTATATTGCTTTGTGTGTCTTAATCCCAACCCTAGCTAATTGTTTCTTTAATATATGCTTCCTCCTTGATGAATAGTCCACTCAAAATGGGACACACAACTTGCCCATTCTTGTATGTGCAAGTGATGGATGATCATGTGTGCAAGCACTTCCTATCCATTTAACCCCTTTATTTTTATCTTATTTTTTATATCATGAGGGGTGAAATAAGTGATAAATCTTTCTCCATATGATTTTTTAACCATTCACTAAACTTTATCAACAAATTGTTTTGTGATATTATCTTATGATCACCTAACATTGATGATGTGATGATCCATTAAGTCATTCTATAGTAGGGAATGAGGAATTGTTGGGGCTTATTATTGATACAATGTACTGAGTCATGGGTGATTTTTTTGTGGGTCTTGAGACAACATACGGTATTTGTATGCCACTCCCACCCAATCCATGAACATAATTGATCTGAAAATGTACGGAAATGTTACTTAGCTTTTAAAATTAGGAAAATGTGAGATCCCATTCAATCTTGCTGGTCCCATGTGGGTGTTTTGACTGCCATGGTTAGGAACACTAATAGGGGTGACATAAAAAGTAACCATTGGATATGGGGACATGCAATTAATAAATAAATATATGATGGTGGGCAGACATGTGATAATAAGTCCAAAAAGAAACAATAATTACAGTAAGATATTATTCAGGGTATGCATACACATCCATCACACAAGGCATTAAATTCTGCCTCGAATCAAATTTATTGCTTCCCCTACATGGCAGGTGAGGGGAACCTAGGGTCTACCTCGTCTACCACCCTTCATATGATAGATGATAGTGGATAGACCCACTCGACCCCCTACCTACAATCAATTGCCATTGCCATATTATATTGAACATTTTCTCATAGGCTCTCCCACCTGCCATTCAACACACTATATGATCTATTAAGCGTTAGGATGATCTCCCTCTTACCAACTCCTCTCATAAATGGGAATGTCATATTTCTTTTATCAGTGTCATATTTCATAAATTACATCAATTAGAAGATATAATAATATATTATAATCCATGTAATGTTATATTAGCAAAATAGATAAATAAATAAAATTAGCATAAATATCATTTAATAAAAATTGAACATGGAGTCAAATATGAAATAAAATTAAAATTTTAGTAAATAAAAAATTGTGTCAAAATAAAGGAAAATAGTAAAGTTTATACTTTTTACATACTTAGTCCACCTTTAAATCAAAATCTTCAATTGATATATTTTCTTTTTTAAAAAAAAACATATACAAATATGTAAATGGAATTATTAAATTAGCAATAAAATTTAACTATTTGTACCTTCCGCATCATACTTGGAATGTAAATAATGGGCAAAAATGTAAAAAATTATGTGAATTATGAATGATGCTTATTTTGCTACATCAAATTTAGCACCTTATTATTATTTTTTATTTTTTTGTATAACGTATATTATTAATATTAAATTTATTTTTAAAATTATTATAAAAAATAAATTATTTTAAAAAATTCACCGTTTCTTTAAAAATATATTTATTTTTTTATTAATCATTAAATTAATGAATAAATTTATATTTATAAATTAAAGTTAGTATATTTTAATTTTAAAATAAATAAATGTTATCCTAATAAAAAGAAAAATAAATCATTAAATAAAAGGGAAAAAATGAATTAAAATTTGAAGAAGATGAGAAAATGGTAAAAAGATAAAAAATTGAATAATATCACTAAGTTTGGATAATGGTAGGGGCTAGAGGTTTTTTTTTACACAATTTTAACTTTTATGAGTTTGATGATGAACAATTGTTTATAATCTTATTTATTTTCAATAAACTAAAATAAAATAAAAATAAAATGTGTTGAAAAGACCCCAAGCCATGTATTTCTTTTGAATATAACATAACAATTTTGGACATCATTTGATTTAATAAAACTTCATATTAAATATTGCAAAACATGTTTTTTTTATAATAATAGAGATTAATAAATTATATTTACTATAACTAGTTTTTTTAATTACTTTTAATTATAATCTCAACATTATTTATTAGTTTGATCCATATATTATTTATTTGATATTAATTATATGAATAAATATTTCTCATAAAGATATTTTTTAAAATATTCATATATCATAATTGCTTACCATATCATATCGCATGAGTATTTATTGTCATGCCTACTCAATCTAACTATTAGAGTCAACATAACTGGTAATATTATCTACAAAAGATTTAGCAATGCAATAAATAAGTAAATGTTGTAAGTAATTGGATTGTAAATAAATATTGAATTGAGAATAAAAATTTAAATAATAAGAATAAATTAAAATACATTAAAAATTAATTATACAAAGAAATATTAATTTTTAAAAAATTTTATGTATATTAATTTATATACGGGAAAATATAATTTAAATTAACGAGAAAAATAAAAAATAATTTTAGAACTAATATAAAATTATAAAAATTAAAACAATTACTCGAGCGGGGCATCGACCCACGCCCCGCTCCAGTTGATTTTCCCTCTGCCCACGCTATTTATTGCATGCCATCGACTAAAAACAGTTAAATTTACTCAATTTTTTAATAAATTACCTGTAAAATAGAGTATAATTAAGCTCACAACTCATTCACTTGTTCACTTAATATTAAATGAGTTATATTCTCCTAATAATATCAAATTTCTCTCTCAAATTAGAAAACTAAAAAATTCTCACTTATCTTATAACCAAACAACTTATTATTTTTTTTGTTTCAAAAGAATACTAATAAACTCATTTTGAGTTTTATGACATATTCCCACTTGAAAGTGGTTAAAAATCATTACAGGAGTATCATATTTATTTTGATTATAAGACCAAAAAATTGAGTGACATTAATAACCTTTAGGGCCAAATTCTAAAACGGTATGCCACCACTCCGGTTAGTATAAGTGACAAAAAGATTGATTTATTATTTTTTACCTCCTACAAGTCTCATCCTAGTTCCGACAAATTGACTTTGGGCCATAATAAGTCATTTTCTAATGACATGCTCGCTCGACAACTCACAATCGTGATCACTCAAGTTCAAAATTTGACGAGTTCCCACGATCCATTGACTTTATTTTGCCTTTACTCCATTGTAATGCTCTAACTTAATTATTGGACCGGGTCGAATAATAATCCGACACACCCTCTTAATGCTAAAATAGTGGGTGTTTTCACCATTGTAGAACCGAAATAACATAAAACTCAAAATATAAACCATCACAATTTTCTTAAAAAATTAAACCTTTCATTAATATAATTAAACAAGTTTATAAATACATTTGCAATTCTATGGAAAACATACCATACTAAATAAAAAATATTTATAAAATTCTTTATAGGGATGTTCACCTCGATCTCGACCTTCGTCGAAGATGTAATTTGACTCTCGGGACTATACTCACTTATTCGAAAATTGCTTATTGAGTCACACATAGCCTCAATACGATATTCACTCAAAATGTTTATACGAATTTTATAAATATTTCTATTGAAATATTATGGTAGATTGCTAAGATATTATTTCAGTTAATTAAACTTATCTCATATATTTTCCTATTATTTGTTTCTATCTTTGTATTATTTTTAGCATATAAATAAGCACCTCTATTATGTAATTCAATGAGTCACTCATCAATAAAAATTTATTTCCATAATTTAGATCTATGATCGACCTATTTTAGATTTGTACATGGTTTCAGAGGGGTTCGATCATATAATTTTACTGTAAAAGATACGACAATTTAACTACCTACAAGTTACAACTCAACTCAAGTGAAGTTCAAGTTTTTGAAGGTGCAAAAGATAAGCCAACTTAACTACCTACAAGTTACAACTCAAGTGAAGTTCAAGTTTATGAAGGTGCCAAAAAACTATTATATTGATAGAATATAAAATGAAATTTAGTGGATAATAGAAAATAATTTTTGCTAATTTGAAAAAATTGCTATGCCCACGGAATAGAAAATAACTTTTGGTTAGTATAAAGAAACTGCTATGCAAGCAACATAGAAAATGACTTTTGATGGTTACTTTCTATGCTAATTGAATAAAAAATAACTATTAGTTAGTATACCCTATGTAATCAAAATATAAAGCAGCTACTGATTACTTGAACTTGAGTAGATATTTGGTAGTTGTATTTATGATTTTACAAGATAATTTTATTTGACTACATGTTCATCTTGAGGGGAAGTGTTAAAATATTATGGTATATTGTTATAATTTTATTTTAAGTAGTTATAATATATGATATAATCTTAACTATTAATATTATATTATATATTTTTATATTATTTATTTCTATATTTGTGTTATTCTTAGCATATAAATATACAACTCTATTATTTAATTCAATAAGTCACTTATCAATAAACTTTTCTTCGCCTATGACCTACCAAACCTATAATTTAATATTTTTCCTCCATTATTTTAAATTTCCACATCATTTTCTATTTTCTCCACAATTATTCTTAATTGTTAAAAATTCTTGCCGTGAAATATTTATAAAAAGTAGATCACAACCATTTTCTTAATATTAAGATAATTCATTAACAATTTGGTATAATCGGGTTTATTCATGAAACCCCCAAATCATCACATATATATACATACTAAGTAAACATAATGGTGCAACTATGCACATATAATCTAAGAAACACATGCTAAGCTATAATCATGACCTAATCATACTCTCAGACATTATGCCCCAACCCAATTTGGTTGGAACCCTGTAATCAACCTGCCACCATTTCTCATACTACATTAGTATTTCTACCAAATAGATCGGTGAAGGTAAAAGCGTAGAAGTACACATATTTTACATAACAAAATTAACAAAACAATAAAATAAGAGTTTACTTGTTCAACCTCTGACTTGCTCCCCTAGCTTACGCTAACTCAGTGAGCGCGTGTTGGGGTGACTTTTCGTAAAAATAAAAAAATGTTTATAATTACTATCTTTTTTGTTTACAGATTTTGTGGGTTTAACTCCTCATTAGAAAAACGTTGTGAAATTTTAAAACCACTTACCGGTTGTGAGTGGAAATTTTATATTATACCCGGTTGGAAATGATAAGTACCTTTATATGAAAACTCACTATTTAGTGGTACTTTAAACATCACTACTTAGAGGAAGTGATGTGAAAATCATGCGAAAAAACTAATTACTGGTTGTAAGTAGATCATACCCGGTTGGTATAATAAGACTTCCTCGAAGGAAGTTGAAAACCGGTTCATCGGTTATGAACGTAGGTGTCCTTATATCGGGCGGTATAATGGATAGAGAAAACATATGTTTTGTCAGAAGTGCTCTCCCCTAATTGTGCCAATGCTTAAACAATTTGGGAGACTTTTTCGACGGGAGCTCGAAGAGCTCTGATAGGCCGGGGGCCTCGATTTTGGAACTTGGGGGCTAAATGCCCAATTTTGAAAATCTCGTACAGTGGGCCCAAGGCCAGTTGGCACGAGTAGGAGCTCATAAACGAACATGATATATATGCCATAAAACTTAATAAGTGAATTGTTTGGCCATGGTACCAAGATAGGACTGATATGCTCAGTCAACTAGCGGCAGTGCGACATGATAGGTCGACGGACCAGTTAAGACAAACAACTGCGGGTTGAGTTGAGAGTTGGGGCCGTTGGACCAGTGGCACCACAAATTACATGGCAATATGAGAAAAAATTGTTTGTGTATGCACTGTGAATACGGGATCATCAAGACGCCCATGAGGGGTAGTGATGTGTTCTAAGGGCACTGGACGACCTTGTGGCTATAACGGCAGTTCGCCGTTCCAGGTGTCTGTGCGAAATTTGGAGTAGCACCAAGTGTATGAGACCGGGGTGGGGATGAGATGAGGTCTTTGTCCTCATATGGATACGAAGAAGTGATTTCGAGATTGTGGGTCGGATGTTGCGTACATCCACTCATTCCTAGGGTAGAAGTGGTCGTACTTCTATCCGGGTGGCAAGAAAAGTCGCTCCGAAGCCACTAGCGGGTTCAGTAGTGATACTGACTTGCGAATGTGTGTAACCTTCATGATGAAGGATGTGTGTTGGGTGATGACACACCGGTAACTAAGAAATAATGGAAAACCCAAATTTTTAAATGAAGGGATTTTTGAAAAGAAAGGAGTCTGACACACTCCATATAAATATTTTTCTTAAAAGTTAAAAGTAGACCTTTAAAAACCCATTCATTGAGTAGTCATACTCACTCCCTCCCTTATATCCCTTTCAGGAAATCCCGGAAAGCTTACCCTGAAAGACAATCAACTAAGATGCCTATAAGATAGGTATGTAAAGTTTAAAATTTCATGCAGATTTGATTATGCTATTCTAGGAAATGGTGTAGGTTTAAAGGACGCCTTACTCTTTACGGATTATAATAAGGGGAAACCCTTTAATAAACCAGGAGAGTGGCAGGTTGTTCACGGGGATCCGACCAAACCGGGTCCGGGTGTAACAACATCAATTACTCGACCCTTAGACCCGAATAATACTCTGTGTCCGCAATGTGGGATGAGATCTCTTCTCCTCTGACCTTAGTCTCAATGCGCATGAAGATTCTCCAAGCTTCGTGACATTCTAGATGACAAAACTTCCCTTATGTACCTTGTGTCGTCCAACAGCCCTTAGAACTAACACTACCCCATGTCGGAGGCCTCGATGGTTTCGTATCTCAGCATGCACAAACAAAAGTATTTTAATTTAGACCTTTATCTTTGGTGCCACTAGCCCAACGAATTCGATGACTCAGCTTCGGCTCAGTAACTACCTGCCCAATGAGTTCGACGACCCGACTTCAGCTAGGTAGCTACTAGCCCAACGAGTTCTACAATCTGACTTCGGCTGAGTGGCTTTATCACACAACTTAACCATTTTTGATGAATTTCCATAATGCTTAGGGATCAAGATTTTATCTACGGGTTTAAGCCTGTTCCCATTGGCCTTGGGCCTACTTCACGAGTTTTTTCCAAAAATGTGCCTTGGGCCCTATTAGTTTAAAATCGAGGCCTTGGGCCAACTAGAGCAATTTCAACTCTCATCATAAATGTCTACCAAAAGGTTTAAGAAGGTTCAAACATTCATGGGAGACTATTTTTGGAAAATGACTTTTAAAATCGAAAAGGTGCTCATCACCCCAACATGGTATGATGTTGGAAATCCCACTCACCCTATAATAGTGAAATGATTGTCCCGGTGAGATTTCGATCCATGATGTGTTCTCCTGCACAGGTACTCGGACAACTACCTACTACATGGTTCGAGTATTAACATTAGGAAAAACTTAGCATAGAAGACCTTATAGTTTCATGTATTTGCACTTAAGTGCTCACATTATGCCTTAATTACAATGAGGTCCCTAAAGTACATAGTTGTGCCTTTAGGTCCCTAATGCTCCATTTATCTTTAGTTAGGTCTTTAAGGTTTCCAATTTCCATCTTAGGTCCCTAATTTTCCCAAAATTACCAATTGGTCCTTAATTTCTTCAAAATAACAATTGATCCCCAATTTTCCTCAAAATTACCGATTGACCTTCAATTTCATCCAAACTGCCAATTGACCCTCAATTGGAAGTTAATTTCACAAATTTTCCTTTAATTTCAATTCAGCCCCCAACTTTTCAAAAATCCTAAAATCACCCAATTTGTTTTCCAAAAATTAAAGTTTGACCCCCAAATTCTCATTTCATTCAATTGACCACTTAAACTTGGTTAATTGCCCCTATCATGCTACTAATCATTTTCCCCATCTCCCTACAAGAATTCTGACCTTTGAACGACATGAACTGACCCACTTTTGAGCTCAAATGGAGCTTCATCGGAAAAAAAACTTTCTAGAGAGAGAAAGCTTAGTTGTCTTACCGATAGGGGAGTGGTAGTCGAAGCTCTGTATAAGGGCGACTAGTGCTTGTCGAGTGAATCCTCCTAGGATCAACAAGCGAGTTAATTAGTAGTTGAAGCAATGTCAATTTGATAAGAGAAGTTTTCGTGCTCTAGTTTCTACAACCTTACCATTCTGGTAAAATTGGGCAGAATTAGCTTAACTTCTTGGTTCGAAGGAGTCGAGGGTCAATCTAGGAGGGCTGTGGGAGGTTTGGCTCAGCTGTAGGAGGCTGGGGATGATCGGAATTTGACTTGGTCAATTCAGCTTCTTTACGACTACCAGAGCAACAACACTGTTTGAGCTTGTTGATGCTCCCACGAGTGATTTTGAAATAAATGGTATGTGAACTCCACCTCAAAGAAATAGATGAGTTCTGGGAGCAAGTGAGAATGAGGTGAGATAGACGAGATGTACTCGTAGGATCTCGAGGGTAAAGATAAGTAGGAGAAGATAGCGTCAAGGAATGTCATTTAAGGTTGGATATTCGCAATGGTAAAACTAGAAGGAAATTTTGGAAAAAAAGATGTGTAAAACTTACTAAGGAAGGGAACCTTGGAAAAATATATGTGTTCCAATTAGGAGGAAATGGAACCAACGAAATTGGAAAGAAGATAAGCTGCTCAAAGACAAGCTGTTGGAGACGAAAGGATCAAGTGCAAAGAGAAAGTAATCGTGAAGATCCAAGGGATGAGTTAAACCCAAGTAACGGGTAAGTAGGATGACATCATCAAAAGATGTCGTACGAGTAAGAAAGGCACTAATTCAGAATAGAGAATCATGAAATGACCCCAAGGGAGTAAGAAAAAGGAAATTTTTTGGAGAAAGGATGCCACAGGTGATGCAGAATGACGAAAGAAAGGAAGGGTCTCACCATGTTAGTAAGTATCGAAAAACTCAAGTAACAGGTAAGTAGGATGACATCATCAAAAGATGCCGTACGAGTAAGAAAGGAACTAATTAAGAATAAAAAATCATGAAATGACCCCAAGGGAGTAAGAAAAAGGAAATTTTTTGGAGAAAGGATGCCACCGTGAAGCAGAATGACGAAAGAAAGGAAGGGTCTCACCATGTTAGTAAGTATCGAAAAACTCAAAGACTTGAAATTTGAAAGACCCAATAAAAAAGTTTGGAAAAGACAAGTTCTAGAGAATGTTGTGCTATGGGGGATATGTAAATCAAACTGTCCTAGAGAAATACGACTTAGGTATGGAAGAGTCCATTAGTTAAGTATGACAAGGTCAAATATTAAATTTGGAATAGAGTTGTGATAATCAACGAAAGAAGAAAGGATCAATGTAGGATGAAAAGGTGATAATACCAACACTTGTGGAGGCATGCACGTGGTGCTTGAACAAACAATGAGCCAAGAAGGTCAACAAATAAAGAGAATAATTAGATACAGGAATGATTGGGTATTTTGGAACTCTTAATCTTGAAATCTTAAGTAAAGAATCTTGGATAGAAGAAATAATGCTTTAAGGAACGAAGGATGTGAATTTAAGGATATGACCTTAAATCTTCCAATGAGATAGGTTTAACAAAAATAAACTCCATGGAATGAGAAAATGATGGAAAAGAAAAGGAAGATCTCTAGTGTATGTTATATAAAGGAGAGATGGAAACAACCGAAGGGATTATATGTCGAGAAGCTACATGTTGTTATTAAGGGAAGTTCATTTTGGTACAAAAATTGTGAAATAAGTTTTGGGGACAAAAATCCTAAAAGGAGGGGAGAGTTGTAAACCCTGCCCTTTGGAGTTAAGAAAAAACCGGTCAAATCGAGTGATAAAAACCGAACCGATTCATAAACTCTGATCATAGAAAATGGGAAAATTGGGAAATTGAAAACTCCCAAGTGACCAAAAGAGTCATAAAAACCTCGGAAAGGGACGTTAGGACAATTTGGGAAAGAAAACCAGACTGGTTCAGGTGAACTGGATTGAACCAGTTTGGATCGGTCTGAACCACAATTGAACCAGATTCTAAATTTATTTTTCTATATGGCTTAGAAAATTCAAGTTGGGGAATTGAGAACATCATTTGATAGAGAATGAATTTAGATGAATTTAAAAATTTTTAATTTTGAAAAACTCAATCGATCAGGCCTGAACCAACTGGTTTAAGCGTTGAACCCAGTTTGGACCGGTCCAGTCCGGTTCGGAATAGTGTCATCTTCATCCTTTAGATGACAACACTGTTCACTCACTGAAAAGTTCAACAGCATTGATGAAGAAGAAACATTTCCATTTAGTACGTTTCAGGCCATCATTGACTGTCATTATGGTGCCAAACAGACAGCCGGAGAGTCCCCGAGCTTCCTATATATAAAGCCCCTCTCCATTCATCCTTCACACACCTGAAAACCTCACTCTCTCTCAGCTACTTAGTTTTCTAATGAAACATAAACCAGAGCTCTGATATAGGGTCTTTTCTTAGCCAAAGAAGGCATGGTCAAGTTCCTTAGACTTGGGGAGAAGTGAGCTACACGGTGGTAGTCTTCAATTACTTCGAGGGTCGTCGGAGAAGCGCCGGCATGATTGAATAGTGAAGTAGCCTTGACAGATCGAAGCTGCTCTATTTCTGTCGAGCTGAAATTAGCCAATTTGAGCCCTTCTCTTGCCAAACCAAGCTCTCCCAACACCTCCTCAGACCTTCTACGATCGAATTTGTGCGGAAAGGTAAGCTAATTTGGCTCCACTCTATGAATTTCGATCGGTGCTAGAGAGAGATCCGACAGATCTTTACTGACCAAATTCTCCCTCAATTTAATATTAATTGAGGTGATTCTTGATTCTAGGAATAACCTCAGGACGAGAGCTATCTGCCTAGGTTGAAAGCTCGGACTGCTGCGCCCCCGATGGTAAGCTTTCGAAGCTTTCTCTCTCTACGTTCAATTTTTCGGCAAAGCTCCGTTTGAGCTCGTTCCAATGTCAAATCGTGTGATTTGAAGTGCAATTGAATTGGGTGTAGGAACTTGAATTTAACTTCAATTTCAACAATTAACCTCATTTAATCGACAAATTTGATGAAATCAAATTCGGTCAAGTTGAAAGGTTAAAATTGGGGATTTAAAAAATTCGAGGGACTAAAGTGCAATTTCCTAAAATTGAGGTCTAATTGGGCATGATAAAGATGTTGGAGGACCAATTGGTCAATTTTTGAAAAATTTGGAGTGAAACTTACCATTTTTGTAAAGTAGGGGCAACATGGTAATTTTGAAAAAATTGGGGACCAAATTGGGAATTTGGGAAACTTGAACCCCTTTATGTAATTTTGAATAAATTGAGGTATCAAAGAAAAATTTTGAAGTTTTAGGACTCAATTTGGGGGAAAATTGACATTAGAGACCTAAAGTAAAAGAAAAAGTACTTTAGGGACCAAATTGCAAATATTTGAAAAGTTGGGTAGTTTATTCATTTATAATGAATAAAGGCTATCAAGTTAAATGATAATGAACAAGGATGTTCATACCGTGTTGGAAGACGAGGTATCAGGAACGCCATCTAAGACAAAACTCGCGAGGAAACAAAAAGCCGAATAATGAGGATTCACTGCCTTAACAGGTGAGTGTGATTTTTATATTATGCCCGGTTGGGATGATTAGCACATCGGAAATGAAAACCCACTACTAAGTGAAATTTTAAACATCACACCTGAATGGAGTGATGTGAAAATTATTTGGAAAAACTACTTATCGTTTGTAAGTAGATGATACCCTAATTGGTATGATGAACTTCTTGGAAGGAAATAGAAAATCCGTTCATCGATTATAAACAGAGATGTCCTCACACCTGGTTGGTGTGATGGACGACTAAAATATTATTTTTGTCAGAAGTACTCTTTCATGTCTATGTGTCACTTCTTAAAATTTTTGGGGGAATTTCTTGATGGGAGCTCGAATAGCTCAGATAGGCCCGGGGCCTTGGTTTTGGAACTTGGGGCTAATATGCCCAATTTTGAAAATCTCGTAGAGTGGGCCCAAGGCCAGTTGGCATGAGCAGGAGCTCGTAAACAAACATGAGTTTAAGCCATGAGAACTTTAAATGAATGATATGTTTGGCCATGGTACCAAGACAGGACCGACATGCTCGATGGACTGGCAGCAGTGCGACATGATAGATCGCTGAACCAGTCGAGACAAACAACTGCAGGTCGAGTTGAGGGTCGAGGCCGTTAGACCAGTGGCACCAAATATTAAATGGCTTATGAGGAAAACTATTGTTTTGTGCATGCATTGAGGTATGAGACCTTCAAGACACCCAAGAGGGGTAGTGATATGTCCTAGGGGCTACTGGATGATATGGTGGAGATAAGGGCAGTTTGTCGTGCCAGCAATCAAGGAAGCTCAACGTAGCTTCATGCGCATGAGATCGGGGTGGGGTTGGGATGAGGTCTCTGTCCTCATATAGTAAGGAAGTTTCTTTACAGGATTGAGGGCTGAATGTCGCGTAGATCCACTTATTCTCAGGGTAGAAGTGGACGGGCTGCTATCTAGGTGCCCAGTAAAGTTGCTCTGACGCCACAAGTGGGTGCAGTGGACGTGCTGTCTTGTGAATGTGTGATCTCTTCATGATGAAGGGTACGTGTTTATTGTTTAACACACCGATTGTGATTAATGAAGAATAATGGTTTTGAAAATCATGATTTTGAGGATGAAATGCCTTAAAGAAGATAAGGAGTGTGGCACACTCCAAATCAAAAACTATTTTATTGAAACTTTATTTTTAAAACACCCATTAACTGAGTTGTAGAAAGTCACCCACCCTTTTTATCCCTTTTCAGGAAATAGAGAAATGACTAGAGATAACACCAGGCCTTACCCTTTGTTAGGTATGCTTAATTATCTTGAGATTGCATTTTTATTGATATTTGTCATTCCAGGGAACAGGGCTGAGATTACGCCTGTCTCCTCTTGAATAAAATAATGGGGAAACCCCTCTTGAACCAAGAGAGCAGCGGTTTGTTCACAAGGATCCGACCAAACTGGGTTGGGGTGTGACAATAGTACTCCATTCCTTCTTACCATCTAGTAGTGTTCCTCAACTACCTTCAGCGTTATCCCTTCATCCCACGTACATAACCCCATCATTTGGTTATTTCTCACTAACCTCGTAATTCTCCCTACTTTGAAATTCGAAATTCCCAATACTGAATTCTTCCACTTCCTTCATTAGATGGTGTTCCCTTGCTCTTCTTCTTATGCTATTAGAGTGTTTCACCACTCGTTTCTGATTTGTGCATCTCTCCCATACACATAATTTTCCGTTACATTAGACACCATGCCTTTCATGATCGTTTGGATTTTCCTTATTTACTTGTCATTCACTAACTTCCTTATTGGGCATTCTCAGTTCCACTATCGAGTCTCCCGATCACTTCTCAACTTACCGACCTGCTCATGATTTTTCCTCCATCATGCACTTCCTTATGTTTGATGGCATCCCAACCTAAAGATTTCCATTCCCTAGTACATCCTTACTCGCTCATAATCATTTCACTGTTCTTAATTCTGAGTTGATTCCTCAAAGTCTACTTATTGACCCCTGGGACTCATCTGGAGACGTTCCTTTCATTGGACTCATCCGCTACTCTCGTACTTTGGAGTAGAGATCTCCATCCATGAACCCATACACCCTACCTTCTTATTCTTACACCTCCTTGCATTATTACGGTTGTCCATATCAAATCCTCTACCGTATTTGTGTTATTCAATTGAAATTCTATTTCCATTAAGTGGGGGTGGGTTGGATTCGTTATCCTTGATGTTCATAGGTTGGTATCCTTCTTATTCCTTTTTAATTGGATCAACCACTTCTTCGTTGGAATATATACCTCTTCAGAACTCCCTTGATTGGCTTCTTTCTCTCCTCCTGGAATACTCCCCTTTCATTCGTCCTTATGAGTATCTAACCCTAGAGCAACTTTATGACATCCTTTGATGCCATCCTTCCGGTTTACCCTTTCTTTGAAAATCTCATGGGTACATCCTTTGTACCCTATCTTTATTCCTTCTTGTATCCCATTACAAGTTTACTTCCTTAGGGAGGAGTTCAAATTCTTTTTGTTCGAATATTTCTTGACCTCCTTATGAGAGGCTTACTTAATCCTTCCCGTTGCTTGAGTTTGTCCGCCCTTGACATATCAGTTAATCCTTTTTGGCCATAGGTTGCTTTAAGGATTTTCCTCATCCCCCCCCCTTTTTTTTTTTTCTGAAGTTTGACCTTCCCACTCCTCCTTTGCTCATATTTTTTTGTTGAGGCATGAGATTGCATCATAATTTGAGAGAGAAAAGTTTTAGGAACTTGGAATTTTTATTAATTATTGGAGAAGGAATACAATACATTTGGGACTTTGTCCCCTCTTAAAAGGAGATTGTAAACCCCATCCTTTAGGACCAAAGGAACCCATAAGGAGAACTGAAAGTTTACAAGAGGAAAACTGAGAGTCTAAACGAACTAGAATTAGTCAGGTCATGCTCCGACCCGGTTTGGTCAAATCCCCGTGATTAACGCACCGCTCCCTTGGTTTAAGAGGGGTTTCCCCTTCTTTTAATCAAGAGGAGGCAGACGTAATTTCAAACCTTGTTCCCTGGAATAGCATAAATCAATCCAATGCAAGCTCAAAAAGAAATTTTAACCATACATGATGGGGGATACATCTTCATGTTTTCTTTATTATATCTCCTTATTCTAAAAAGGGGTAAAAGGGAGGGGGTGAGTTCTACAACTTAGTGATCGGGTGTTTGGAGTGAGTTTCCTTTAAAAATAGCTTTTGTTTATCTAAAACATGCCAAGGTTATCATTTCCTTTCAAAAGGATTTCCTCAATTTGGTTTTCAAAACCTTTTTCCATTTCCTTATTAAGTGTGTTTAGATCTTTTTAGCCCATCCCCTTGCCTCGGGAGGCATTTAGCAAAACACACGCCCTTCAATAGGAAGAGTTCACACATTCGCAGGTGTAGTTTGTCCAGTGCATCCACTTGTAGATTGGAGCATCTTTACCATCCACTTCTACCCTGGGTCTGAGTGGATGTTCTCGACATCCAACCCTCAGACCCGAATGCCACTCTGTGTCCGTATGAGGACAAAGGCCTCATGCCAACCCCACCCCAGTCTCATACACAATAAGGTACTCCGAGCTTCCAAACTGATTGGCACGACGAACTGCCCTTATCTCCATCATGTCGTCCAGTAGCCTTAGGACCCATCACTACCCCCTAAGGCATCTTGATGGTCCCATACCACAAGTGCATGCACAAACAATCAGTTTTCATATATGGCCATTTTCTTTGGGGCCAATGGTCCATCGACCCCGACCCTCAACCCGACCTCTAGTTGTTTGTCTAGGCCGGTCCGTTGATCTAGCCCTAATGCACTACCACCAATCCATCGAGTATTATCAGTCCTGACATAGTACCATGGTGAAATCAAACAACAATTTCATTATAAATTTTCATGGATTTCTTTACTCAAGTTTGTTTACGAGCTCCTGCTCGTGCCCACTAGCCTTGGGCCCACTGCATGTGATTTTTTGAAACTGAGCATTTAGCCCCGTGAGTTCAAAAACCTAAGGGCTCTGGCCAATTTGAGCTATTGTAGCTCCTGTCAAAAAGGTCTCCCAAATCTTTTAAGCATTGAAACATAGTTAGGGGAGAACACTTTTGCCAAAAAGTTTATTTTCAACTTTATCACACCAATCGGGTGTGATGATATCTCCACTTATAACCTGTAAGCGGGTTTCTCCTTTCCTCAAAGAAGTTCGTCATACCAATTAGGTAAAAGTGAGTGCATCATCCCAACTGGTATGTTGTATAAATTTTCATTCATGGTGGTCTTTCTTTTCAATTAAAATGTCCTCATTACCCCAACCGGGTATGACCTTAGTAAGCCCACTCACCCGATGATCGTGACATGTTCGTCCCTAGTCGATTTCTAGGTCCACGCCAGCTTTTCCTTGCTAGCGTTCCATCTCTCATAGCCCTACACATTTTGGGCATCTTTGTCAATTAAGTTTTGGCCTGGCAGCCTTCATTTTCTCATGTATGAGCGACTAGGCTTAAAATTGTTTGTTAATTACACTTAGGTCCCTAAAGTTCATTTTCCTTGACTTTAGGTCCCTAATGCTAACTTTTTCCCCAAATTGAGTCTCAAGGCTTCCAAAATTCCCTTTTAGTTCTCTATTTACTCAAAATTGTATAAAAGGCTTAAGTTTTCTAAATTTCCAATTTGGTCCCCAACTTGTCAAAATTACAATTTTGCCCATATTTTCCAAAAATGGCAATTTGACTCCAAATGTTCCAAAAATTGACCAATTGGTTCCTCAACATCTTTCTCATGGCTAATTGGCCTTTAATTTTGGGAAATTGCAAAGAGGTCACTCAAATTTCTGAAATCCCCAATTTTCCCCAATTTCTTCCCTTCAAACTGATCGAATTTGATTTTTTTAAATTGACCATTCAATCAGGGTTAATTGCTCCAATTGTAGGTATAAATCAGTTCATAAACTTCCATATGATTCAATTGAGCTTTGAATTGCATTATTTGAGTCCAAAACGAGCTCAGACGAAGCTTCGCTAAAAAATCGTTCGTAGAGAGAGAAACTTCGAAAGCTTACCGTTGGAGTTGCGGCGGTCCGATCTCTCTATCTGGGGAAGTAGCTCTCTTCTTGAGGTTTCTTCTATGATCAAGAAGTGCTACAATTGATATCCAATCGATGGAGAATTTCATTAGTAAAGTTTAGCACTTTCTCTCTCTAACTCTGATAGGCAATGGTAGAGTAGGGCCGAATTGGCTTAGCTTTCAGCTCTGTTGAGGCTGTGTGAGAACCGTGGGGGTGTCAGGAAGGCTAGGTTTGGCCGAATTCAGCCCAGCCAAAATAGAGCCGCTTCGGTCCTTTGGAGCTGCTTCACTGTTTGATTTTGCTGATGCTTCTCCGGTGGTCCTTGGGTCGAAAGGAGGTTGCTGTCAAGTAGCTAACTTTCCCCAGAGTCTATCGGACCCGAACATGCCATCTAAGGCTGAGAAAAAGGCCTATGCTGGAGCTCTGGTTTGAGCTTCATTGTAAAATGGAGAAGCTAAGAGAGAATGGAGATTTGAGGTGTGTAGATTATGAATGGAGAGTAGCTCTTTATATAGGGAGCTTGGGGATCATCTGCCCGACCACTTTCCATTTTGGTCAAGCTTATCCTCGCCCTAAAACGGCCAGAACGGAGCAGTTTTAGCTTCACTGAAGTTGTAAACCCCGCCCTTTTAGTTAAGGACAACCGGGAAAAGAACTAGTCAAATCGAGTAAGAAAACTGAACCGGTTCACAAACCCGATCATTTGGGAATGAGCAATTTTGGAAATTTACAACTCTCGGGTGAGCCAAAGAGTTCATAAAACCTTGGAAAAGAACCTTAGGACAAATTGGAAGAGAAAAACCAGACCGGATTAGATGAACCGGATCCAACTGGATTGAAACAGTTTATGAACCGAGTCGGTTCATGAACCAAAACTGATAGAGAAAGGGCGAACCGGGAAATTTATGGATTTTGAGTGACCCAAAGAGTCCCAAAAGTCATGGAAATAGACTTGAGAATGAATTAGAGATGGAAACTAAATCGGTTAAGGTGAACCGGATCCGATTCGAATTGAACCGGTTTGGAGAACTATTGAACCGGATTCTAAATTCATTTTTCTAATTGGCTTAAAAAATTAAAATATGAGATTTGAGGCCACCATTGGATAGAAAATGAATTTAGAAATTTTTAGATTTGAAAAATTTGGTCGAATGGGGAGGGGGGGGGTGAATTGGCCGGTTTAAGCTTTGAACCTGATTCGGATCGGTCCGGTCCGGTTTGAAACAATGTCATCTTCTTCCTTCAGATGACAACACTGTCCACTCGTTGGAAAATCGTGCAGCGCCAGTGAAGCTGAAAAGTCTCCGGCCAGGGAGTTTCAGACAATAAATGATCGCCATTAAGGCACCAATCGGACGGCCAAGAAGTCCCCGAGCTTCCTATATAAAGACCCCTTCTCCATTCATCCTCTCCACACCCGAAAAGCTCACTCTCTCTCAGCTGCTTAGTTTTTCGGTGAAGCTCGAACCTGAGCTCTGATATAGGGTCATTTCTGAGCCAAAGAAGGTGAGGTTGGGTTCTTTAGAACCGGGGAGAAGACAGCTACATGTTATAGTCTCCGTTTGTTCTGAGGGTCGCCGACGTGATGGAACAGTGAAGCAGCTTTGACGGATCGAAGCTACCCTGTTTCGGCCAAGCTAAAATCGACCATTTTGAGCCCTCCTCCGGCCAAACCAAGCCCTCCCAACACTTCATCAGCCCTCCCATGGCTGAATTAGGACTAAAAGGTAGCCAATTTGGATCCACTCTGCAATTTCTAATCGGTGCTATAGAGAGAACCGATAGAATTTCGATGATAAAATTCTAACTCAATTTGGAATCAATTGATGCTGTTCTTGATTCTAGGATGAACCTCAGGATGAGAGCTATCTGACCAGATGGAAGGCTTAGACTGCCGTTGTAAACCCCGCACATTTGAGTTAAGGAAAACCGGGAAAGAGCCGGTCAAACCGAGTAAGAAAATCGAGTTGGTTTACAAACCCGATCCTCTGGGAACAAGCAATTTGGAAATTTACATCTCTCAGATGATCCAAAGGGTTCATTAAACCTTGGAAAAGAAACTTAAGACAAATTAGAAGAGAAAACCCAAATTGGTTCATGTGAACGAGATTCCATAAGAACTTTGAAGTTAAGTGTACTTGCTTGAGAGTAGTGTGAGTATGGGTGACCTCTTGGTAAGTATGATTTTTTTTGTAACCCAAAATTTCGGTAAAAATTTTTTATGCGAACATGTAGCAATTTAATTTCAACTCCAATTTCAACAATTAGAGGTATTTGATCGGTCAATTTTATGAAATCAAATTCGGCAATGTTGAAGAGTTGAAATTGGGAAAATTTGGGGATTTTAGAAAATTCGAAGGACCAAAATGTAATTTTCTAAAATTGACGGTCAATTGGTCATGATAAGAATATTAGAGGGTTAATTGGCAAAATTTACCATTTTTCTAAAGAAGGGGCGAAATGCTAATTTTGCAAAAAATTGAGGGACCAAATTGGAAATTTGGGAAATCAAACCGCTTTTTGTGAAATTAAATAATTTGAGGTCCTAAGATAAATTTTAAAAGTTTCAGGACTCAAATTTAGGAAAAACACGGCAATAGGAACTTAAAGTTAAAGAAAAAATAACTTTAGGGACCTGATTGCAAATATATGTAAAGTTGGGTTTTCTCATTCATTTGTAACAAATGAGGGCTATTAGGCCAAAGAATCATGAACAATTATGTTCATTTCATGTAGGAGAATGAGACATCGGGAATGGCAGTCGAGGTCCAACTTGCTAAGGACGGAACTCGACTAAGTGGAATTTCAATGCACTATCGGGTGAGTGGGTTTACTAACATCATACCCGGTTGGGATGATGAGTACAACTTAAAGATACAAACCACTTACCGGTTGTGAGTGGGAATTTTATATCATACTTGGTTGGGGATGATAAGTAGCTCGGTATGAAAACCCACTATTTAGTGGTATTTTAAATATCACAACTAAAAGGAAGTGATGCGAAAATCATACGGAAAAACTACTTACCGGTTGTAAGTAGATCATACCTGGTTGGTATGATGAGACTTCCTCGAAGGAAGTTGAAAACCTGTTTATCGGTTATGAACGGAGGTGTCCTTATACCCGAGCGGTATAATGGATAGAGAAAACATACGTTTTGTCAGAAGTACTCTCCTCTCTCTGTGTGCCAATGCTTAAACAATTTGGGAGACCTTCTCGATGAGAGCTTGAATAGCTCTGATAGGCCAGGGGCCTCGGTTCTGGAACTTGGGGGCTAAATGCCCAATTTTGAAAATCTCGTACAGTGGGCCCAAGGCCAGTTGGCATGAGCAGGAGCTTGTAAACGAACATGATATATGTGCTATAAAACTTAATAAGTGAATTGTTTGGCCAAGGTACCAAGATAGGACCGACATGCTTAGTCAACTAGCGACAGTGCGACATGACAGGTCGACGGACCAGTCAAGACAAACAACTGCGGGTTGAGTTGAGAGTCGGGGCCGTTGAGACAAATGGCACCACATATTACATGGCAATTTAAGAAAACTTTTTTTGTGCATGCACTATGAGTACGAGATCATCAAGACCCCCATGAGGGGTAGCGATGCGTCCCAAGGACCTTGGACGACCCGGTGAGTATAAGGGAAGATTGTCGTTACAGGTGTTTGTGTGAAATTTGGAGTAGCACCAAGCGCATGAGACGGGGGTGGGGACGTGATGAGGTCTCTGTCCTCATATGGACACGAAGAAGCAAATTTCGGTATTGAGGGTCGGATGTCATGTACATCCACTCATTCCAGGGTAGAAGTGGTCGTGCTTCTATTTGGGTGGCCGGTAATGTCGCTCTGAAGCCACTAGTGGGTTCAGTGATCGTGTTGACCTGCGAATGTGTGTAACCTTCATGATGAAGGATGTGTGTTGGGAGATTACACATCGTGGTTAAATATGAAATGGTGGAAAAACTGAAATTTTTAAATCAATGGATTTTTGAAAGAAAGGAGTCTGGCACACTCCAATGATAAATGTTTTCTTAAAAGTCAAAACTTTTGAAAAACCCATTCATTGAGTTGTAGAAACTCACCCCTCTTTTCTACCCCTTTTCAGGGAAAGAGAAAATGACTAGAACTAACACTAAACCTTACCCTTTATCAGGTATGCTTAAATTTGTCTTTAAGCTTGCATTTTATTTGATATATGTCTTCCAGGGAACAAGGTTGAAATTTTGCTTGGCTTTTCTCAACTAAAAGAAGGGGTAAACTTGTCTTGAACCGAGAAAGAGCGATAGATTGTTCACGGGGATCCAACCAAATCGAGTTGGGGCGTGACAGCCGTGCCCCCAACGGTGAGTAATTGAAGCTCTCTCTCTATAGTCTATTTTTCGGCGAAGCTTCATTTGAGCTCGCTCCGACGTCAATACTGGTAATTCAAAGTGCTATTGAATCATATGAAGATATAGGAACTCAATTTTAACCTCAATTTCAACCATTAGAAGTGTTTAATCGGTCAATTTGATGAAATCAAATTTGGCTGTGTTAAAAGGTTGAAATTGGGGAAAAATTTGGGGATTTTCAAAAATTCGAAGGACCAAGATGCAATTTTATAAAATTGAGGGTCAATTGGGCATGATAATAATGTTAGAGGGCCAATTAAGGAATTTTAGAACTTTTGGGGTGAAACTTACCATTTTTGTAAATGAAGGGCAAAATGGTAATTTTGGAAAAGTTGGGGGATCAAATTGGAAATTTAGAAAATTAAACCCCCTTTTGTGAATTTGAATAAATTGAGGTCCTAAGATAAATTTTATAAGTTTCGGGACTTTATTTGAGGAAAAATCGGCATTAGAGTTTTAAAGTTACAGAGAAATAACTTTAGGGACCTAATTGTAAATAAATAAAAGTTTTTTTCTCATTCATTTGGAATGAATGAATGCTATTAGACCGTTGGATAATGAACCGAGATGTTCATATCGTGTAGGAACACGAGGTACCGAGATCGCTAGCAAGGACAAGCTCCCGTGAATACAAAGAATCGATCTAGTGGAATTAATTGCATTAATGGGTGACTGGGCTTACTAACGTCATACCCGGTTGGGATGATGAGCACAACTTAATGTTAAAAATCACTTACTGGTTGTGACTGGAATTTTATATCATACCTAGTTGGGGATGATAAGTACCTCAAAATGAAAGCCCACTACTTAGTGGTATTTAAATATCACAACTTAGAGGAGTGATGTGAAAATCATGCGGAAAAACTACTTGTCGATTGTAAGTAGATCATACCTGGTTGGTATGATGAAACTTTCTCAAAGGAAGTGGAAAACTCGTTCATCGGTTATAAGCGGAGATGTCCTTATACCCAGTCGGTATGATGGACTATTGAAATCATATTTTTTTGGAAGTGCTCTCCCCTCACTGTGTGCCACTACTTAAACAATTTGGGAGACCTTCTTGACAAGAGCTTGAATAGCTCTTATAGGTTAGAAGCCTTGGTTTTGGAACTTGGGGGCTAATATGCCCATTTTTGAAAATCTTGAACAGTGGGCCATAGGCCAATTGATACAAGTAGGAGCTCGTAAACAAACATGAGATATATGCCATAAAAATTTATGTAAATGAATTGTTTGGCCATGGTACCAAGACAGGACTGACATATTTAGTCAACTAGTGGTAATGCGACATGACAGGTCTCTGGACTAGTCAAGACAAATAGCTGCAAGTTGAGTTGATGGTCAGAGCTGTTGGACTAGTGGCACTACAAATTATAAGGCATGAGATGAAAATGCTAATTGTGCATGCACTGTGTGTATGAGACCTTCAAAATGCCCAAGAGGGGTAGTGATGTGTCCTAGGGCCCTAGACGATCTGGTTAATATAAGGCAGTTCGTCGGACAAGGTGACCTTGAGAAGCTCGACGTAGCTTCATTGCGCATGAGATCGGGGTGGGGTAGGAAAGAGGTATCTGTCCTCATACGGACATGAAGAATTGATTTTGGGATTGAGGGTCGAATATCGCGTACATCCACTTATTCTTAGGGTAGAAGTGGACATGCTTCCATCTAGGTGGCTGGTAAAGTCTCTCCGATGCCACAAGTGGTTTCAGTGGACGAGCTGGCCTGCGATTGTGTGATTGACCTTAATGATGAAGGATGTGCGTTGGGTGATGACACACCATGATTAATAAGAAATGGTGATAAAATAGAGAATTGTAATGAAAGGATTTTTGAAAGAAAATAAGGAGTCTAACACACTATAAATACAAATCTTTTTCCTAAAAGTTAGATTTTGAAAAAACCCATTCCCTGAGTAGTTGTACTCACCCCCTCCCTTATATCCCTTTCAGGTAGACCAAGAAAAATATACCCAAGACCTCATGTTAGTTACACCTGTAAGACTGGTATGATTAATTTAAAATTTTATGCAATTTTGATTTATGCTATTCCAGGAAAGTTGTAGGTTTAAAGGACTCCTTACTCTACATGGTTTATAAATAAGGGGCAACCCTTAATAAACTGGGAGAGGTGTGGTGTCACGCCCCGACCTGGTTTGGTCGGATCCCCATGAAAAAGCCGCCACTCTCCCGGTTTATTAAAGGGTTTCCCCTTATTATAAACCATAAATAGTAAGGCTTCCTTTAAACCTGCACCATTTCCTGGAATAGCATAATAAAAATTGAATGAAATTTTTAACTTTACATACCTATATTACATGCATCTTAGTTGATGGTCTTTCAGGGTAGGCTTTCCGGGATTTCCTGAAAAGGATATATGGGAGGGGGTGAGTACGACTACTTAGTGATTGGGTTTTTCAAAAGGTACACTTTTAACTTTTAAGAAAAATATATATATGGAGTGTGCTAGACTCTTTTCTTTTAAAAAATCCCTTCCTTTAAAAATTTAGGTTTTCCCTTATTTCCTAGTTACTGGTGTGTCATCACCCAACACATAGCCTTCATCATGAAGGTTACATACATTCGCAAGTCAGCATCACTACTAAACTCTCTAGTGGCTTCAGAGCGACTTTTCCTGCCATCCGGATAGAAGTACGACCACTTCTACCCTAGGAATGAGTGGATGTACGTGACATCCGACCCACAATCCTGAAATTACTTCTTCGTATCTGTATGAAGACAGAGACCTCATCCTGTCCCCATCCCTGTTGCATGCGCTTGGTGCTACTCCAGATTTCGCACAGACACCTGGAACGACGATCTGCCCTTATAGCCACTAGGTCGTCCAATGCCCTTAGGACGCATCACTACCCCTCATGGGCGTCTTGATGATCTCGTCCTCATAGTGCATGCACAAACAATGTTTTCTCATATTGCCATGTTATCTGTGGTGCCACTAGTCTAACGGCCCCGACTCTCAACTCAACTCGCAGTTGTTTGTCTTGACTGGTTTGTCGACCTGTCATGTCGCACTGCTTCTAGTTGACTGAGCATGTCGGTCCTATCTTGGTACCATGGCCAAACAATTCATTTATTAAGTTTTATGGCACATATATCATGTTATTTTATGAGCTCCTACTCGTGCCAACTGGCCTTGGGTCCATTGTATGAGATTTTCAAATTCGGGCATTGAACCCCCAAGTTCCAAAACCGAGCCCCCTGGCCTATCAGTGCTATTCAAGCTCCCGTCGAGAAGGTCTCCCAAATTGTTTAAGCATTGGCACACAGTTAGGGGAGAACACTTCCAACAAAATAGGTTTTTACTATCCATTATACCGATCGGTATAAGGACATCTCCGTTCATAACCGATGAACGAGTTTTCAACTTCCTTCAAGGAAGTCTCATCATACCAACTGAGTATGATCTACTTACAATCGATAAGTAGTTTTTTCGCAATATTTTCACATCCCCAATTGGGTATGATATATATAATCCCACTCACAATCGGTAAGTGGTTTTTAATTTTAAGTTTTGTTCATCATCCCAACTAGGTATAATGTTAGTAAACCCACTGACCCGTTAATATAGTGAATTCCACTAGACCGGTTCTTTGTATTCACGCGAGCTCGTCCATGCTGGCATTCTCGGTACTTCGTGTTCCTACATGATATGAATATCCTTGTTCACTATAACTCGACTTAACAACCTTCATTCATTTCCCAACGAATGAGAAAACCCAAACTTTTTAGTTATTTGCAATTAGGTCCCTAAAGTTATTTCTCTATAACTTTAAGTCCCCAAATGCTGATTTTTCCTCAAATTGAGTCCCAAAACTTTTAAAATTTATTTTGTGAACTCAATTTATTCATTTTCACAAAAAGGGGTTTAATTTCCCAAATTTCCAATTTGGTCCCCCAACTTTTCCAAAATTACCATTTCACCCTTCCTTTACAAAAATGGTAATTTTTCCCCCAAAATTCTAAAATTCCTCAATTGGTCCTCCAACATTATTTTCATGCTCAATTGACCCTCAATTTCATAAAATTGCATTTTGGTCCTTTAAATTTAAAAAATCCCCAATTTTCCCCCAATTTAAACTCTTCAACACTTTTGAATTTGATTTCATCAAATTGACCAATCAAACACCTCTAATTGTTGAAATTAGAGTTGAAATTGAGTTCCTACATGTTCATACGATTCTAAGAAACTTTAAATCATAGATTTTAAAGTCGAAACGAGCTCATACGGAGCTTCGCTGGAAAACAAACTATAGAGAGAGAAAGCTTTGATTTCTCACTGGTGAGGGCACGACGGTTCGAGCTTTCGATCTGGGCAGATAGCTCTCATCTTAAGGTTTATCTTAAAATCAAGAATTACATCAATTGATGCCGAATTGAGTTAGAATTTCATTATTGAAATTATGCTAGTTCTCTCTTTATCACCGGCCGAAAATTGTAGAGGGGAGCCGAATTGGCTTACCTTTTAGTTCTAATTCAGTCATGGAAGGGCTGAAGAAGTGTTGGAAAGGCTTGGTTTGGCCTGAGGTGGGCTTGAAATAGCCAATTTCAACTCGGCCGAACAGGGCAGCTTCGGTCTGCGGGAGCTGCTTCACTGTTCCATCACGTCGATACTTCTACAGTGATTCTCGGATTGACTAGAGTTTGCTATTAGATAGCTGACTTCCCCCCGGTTCTAAAGAGCTCGACCTCTCCTTCCAAGGTTATGAAAAATGTTCAAGTCGAAGCTCTGGTTTAAGCTTCACCGGGAAATGGAGCAGTAGAGAGATAGAGAGAGAGAGAGACACTACTCTCGACCAAGCATGCTTAACTTTAGAGTTCTTATGGATTCTTGTTCACCTAAACTAATTTGGTTTTTCTCTTCTTATTTTCCTTAAGTTTCTTTTCCAAGGTTTAATGAACTCTTTGGATCACCCGAAAGTAAACTTCTAAATTGCTTGTTCCCAAATGATCGATTTTGTGAACCGGTTCAATTTTTCTCACTCAGTTTGATCGGTTCTTTTCCCAATTTTCCTTATCTCAAAAGGGTGGGGTTTACAGGGGGGTTGATCATGGGGATCCGACCAAACCGGGTCGGGGCATGACTAAAGGTATCAGTTTTCTACATTAATTAATAGTGCTGTCATCCTGAGGAAGAAGACGACACTATTCTGAACCGGACCAAACCGGTCCGATTGGGTTCAATGGAGAAAATTGATGGATTTAGGCCCGATTCGACTGGTTTTCTCAAAATTAAAAATTTCTAAATTAATCTAAATTTATTCTCTATCTAATGGTGGCTTTAATTTCCCAATTTGAATATTTTAAGCCACCAAGAAAAATAAATTTAGAAATTGGTTCAAGTATGGTTCAAATCGGTTCAATCTGGTGCAGGTTCGGTTTACCAAGAACCGGTATGATTTTCTCTTCCCAGTTTCCCCAAGGTTCTTTTCCATGATTTTTATGACTCTTTGAGTCTGTTGGGATTTGTCAATTTCCCATTTTACCCTTCATTTAACGGTTATGTTTCGTGAACCGGCTCGATTTTCTCTTTTGAATTGACCGACTCTTTTCCCGATTTTTCTTGTATTTAAAGGACGGGGTTTACAACTCTTCCCCTATTTTAGGGGTTTTGTCCTCAAAACTAAGTTAGTAATCCTTTGCATTGGGAGTAATTTTCCTTTGACATCCTCTTAGGATTTGTTGGACATATTATCACTTTGGTGGTTCCTTTACTTTGCCCCTTTTAACCACGTTCCTACGATATTCTTTTCCTTTTATTGTTTACTCACTCCTTGGGGTTTATCATGATTAGACATGTCTTACCCACTGGTCCAAAGGTACATCCTTGGGCCCACTTCTTACTCTACTTAGGGCAACACTCTTCTTCTTTAGGGTTCCTTTTCATGTTATTGGATTGTATGTTCCATATATATCTGATCATCCCCGTTTCCCTTCATTTCATAAATTGTTGATGCTCTTAGTTTAGCATTCTTTAGGACTTGTTTTCCTTAATCCTATGGGTTTTGATATAATTTCTTCCATATTTTATTTTGGTTCTTTTTCCATTTTTGGTTTACTATGACTCCTGTCTCAATTCTTAGGTTTGGCTTCGTCATGTTTAACTAATGGAATCTTTCTTACTTGTGTCACATTTTCCTGGGACTATTTGGCCTTCTTGTCCCTCACAACATGACGTGCTCTAGAATTTGCTTTGTCCATTATAGTTTTAGAACATTTTCTCAGTAACGGTTTATGCCTTTCCAACCGTTAGGAGTCGTTGGCTTCATCCTCTCTTACTACCCGGTAGTGTTCCCCAACTATCTTCAGTATTATCCAATTGTCCCTTAAAATTTCAACATCATGATTGTGTCGGCCTTTCCTTAACTACTCATTCCTTACCAACTTCATTATTGGTTTTTCCCCAGTTCCAAACATCGAGTTTCCTGATGACTTACTGACACATTGGGATTCTTCCTCTCTTATATATTTCCTCATTTCCCATGGCATCCTTCACTCAAGGACTTCTTTTCTTCCATCCACTCTTACTCGCTTGTGACCATTTCACCATTACTTATTCTGAGTTCATCCTTTTCGGTCTACGCATTGATTCCTTGTTTAGGGAGGTCTCCCTTTTATGGTTTTCCTTCTCTACTATGTCCTTCAAGGTAGGGATTTTCATCTTAGGCTCTACCTTTGCCATTCTTTAAAGGTTACTTCCCTTTACTTCCTTACTCTCTTCTCTATCTTGGGTGTTTGCCTACTTTTAATCTTTTATCATCTTGAACTTTCCATTCCATTCCTTATGGGAGGAATTTTTGTTCATTGGTCTTATTTCATGTACTCCACTCTATGCCCAACTGTCCACTCTGTAGGCTTCATTAAATGAATGCAGACCACGACAAGTCTTGATGTCAATGGTCATTTCCTTTAATCAATCCTTAAATGGAGGCTTACTTCTCCAAGGTTTCTTAGATGTGCTTCCTTTTATTTACTAATATGGGTAGTACACTCCTCTCTTACTTGTACGACATCTTTCGATGCTATCTTCCAACCTACCCGTTCCTTGGATTCTAGGTAAGCTTCCCTTGTAGTTGGTCCTTTATCCTAACTTGCATTCCATTTACAATTTTACCTTCTATTCCATTTTAGTTGGGTTCATTACTTCTTCGCTAGAATATGTATGCCTCTCCAAGGCTCCCTTTTTTGGTAGGCTTCTTCCACATTTTCCGGATTTCCTCTTTCTTTCCCCTTCTTGGGTATCTATGTAAACCCCGCCCTTTGGAGTTAAGGAAAACCGGGGAAAGAACTGGTAAACTCGAGTGAGAAAACTGATCCGGTTCACGAACCTTGACCATTTGAGAATGGAAAAGTTAGGAAATTTACAACTACTGAGTGACCCAAAGAGTAATAAAAATCTTGGAAAGGGATCTTAGGACAATTTGGGAGAGAAAATCAGATCGATTCAGGTGAACCAGATTCGAATCGAATTGAATCGATTAGGACTGGTTTGAACCAGATGCTAAATTCATTTTTTTAGGATAAAAAATTCAAATTGGAGAATTGAGGCCACCATTGGATAGAGAATGAATTTAGAAATTTTTAATTTTGAAAAACTCAGTCGAATTAGGCCTGAACTGGCTAGTTTAAGTGCTGAACTCGGTTCGGACCGATCCGTACTGGTTTGGAACAGTGTTGTCTTTTTCTTCCAAATGACAACATTGTTTACTCATCAGAAAATTCAACAGTGCTGGCAGAAAGGAAACAATTCCATTCATGATGTTTAAGGCCATCAATGAATGTCATTAAGGTGCCAAATGGACGGTCGGAGAGTCCCTGAGTTCCTAATATAAAAAGTCCCTCTCCATTCCTCCATACACCTGAAAACTTCACTCTCCCTCATCTACTTAGTTTTCCAACGAAGCTCAAACCAGAGCTCTGACATTGGGGTTTTTCTAAGCCAAAGAAGGCATGGTCTCCAATTGCTCTGAGGATCGCCGGAGAAACGCCGGCATGATCGAACACTAAAGCAGCTTCTGTGGACCGAAGCTGCCATATTTCTGTCAAGCTAAAATTAGCTGATTCAAGCCCTACTCAGGCAAAACCAAGCTCTCCCAACACTACCTCAACCCTTATACGACTAAATTAAAGCAGAATGGTAAGCCAATTTGGCTCCCCTTTGTAAATTTCGATCAGTGTTAGAGAGAGAACTGACAAAACTTTACTGACCGAATTCTCCCTCAATTTGACATGAATTGAGGTGATTCTTGATTCTAGGAGTAGCCTTAGGATGTGAGCTATTTGCCCAGATCGAAAGCTCGGAACGCTGCACCTCCGACGGTAAGCTTTCGAAGCTTTCTCTCTCTCAGTCCGGTTTTCCAGCGAAGCACAATTTGAGCTTGTTCTGGCATCAATTCTTGTAATTCAAAGTGGAATTGAATCATATGGATGTGTTGTAACTCAATTTTACCTTCAATTTCAACAATTAACCTCAATTGATCGGTCAATTTAATGAAATCAAATTTGGCCAGGTTGAAAGGGGGAAAATGGGGGAAACTTTTGGGGGAAATTGGGGATTTTGAAAATTCGAGGGACTAAAGTGCAATTTTCCAAAATTGAGGGTCAATTGGCCATGAACCAATGGGTCAAATTATGGAATTTTTTGGGGGTTAAATTTCCATTTTTGTAAAGTATGAGCAAAATGGTAATTTTTGAAAAGTTAGGGACCAAATTGGAAATTTGGGAAATTTGAACCCTTTTTTGGATTTTGGATAATTGAGGACCCACAATGAATTTTTGAAAGTTTCAGGATTCAATTTGGGGAAAAATTGGCATTAGGGACCTAAATGCAAATAATAAAAAAGTTTGGGTATTTTGTTCATTCATGAGAAATGAAGGCTATTAGGCCAAATGATAATGAACAATTATGTTCAAATCGTGTATGAATACGAGGGACCAGGAACGTCGGCAAAGACAAGCTCGAGTAGAGGCAAAGAGCCAAATAAGAGGAATACACCGCATTATCGTGTGAGTGAGAATTTTCACATCATACTCGATTGGGATGATTTGTACCTCGAAATGAAAAAATACTACTAAGTGGAATTTTAACAATACACTTGGATGGGGTGATGTGGAAACTATGCGGAAAAACTACTTAATGGTTGTAAGTCGATCATACTCGATTGGTAAGATAAACTTCCTAGAAGGAAGTGGAAAACCCGCTTATCAGTTGTAAGCGAAGATGTCATCACACCTGGTTGGTGTGATTGACGAGTGAAAAGATATTTTTGTCAGAAGTGTTCTCCCCTGACTGTGTGCCACTACTTAAAGATTTTGGGAGACCTTCTTGACGGGAGCTCGAATAGCTCAGATTGGCCGGAGGCCTTGGTTTAAGAACTTAGGGGCTATAATGTCCGATTTTGAAAATCTCGTACAGTGGGCCCAAGGCCACTTGGCACGAGTAGGAGCCCGTAAACAAACATTATGTTAAGTCATGAAAATTTTAATGAATGATGTGATTTGGCCATGGTAATAAGACATGACCAATATACTCGATGGATTAGTGGCAATGCGACATGACAGATCGACGAACTAGTCTAGACAAATAGTTGTAGGTGGAGTTGAGGGTCGGGGCCGTTGGATTAGTGGCACCAAATATTAATGGCTTATATGGGAAATTATTGTTTGTGCATGCATTGAGGTTTGAGACCATCAAGACACCCAAGAGGGGTAGTGATGAGTCATAGGGGCTATTGGATGACATGGTGGAGATGAGGACAGTTTTTTATGCTAGTAGTGAGGGAAGCTCGACGTAGCTTCATGCGCACGAGACCGGGGTGGGGTCGGGATAAGGTCTCTATCCTCATACGGACACAGAATTTTTTTTGGTTTGAGGGTCGGAAGTTGCGAACACCCTCTCATTCCCAAGGTAGAAGTGAATGGACTTCTATTTAGGTAGCCGGTAAAGTTGCTTTGACGCCACAAGTGGGTATAGTGGACGGGCTGCCTTGCGAATGTGTGATCCCTTTATGATGAAGTGTGTGTGTTAATTGTTAAACACACCAAATGTGGATAATGTGAAAAAGTTTTTGAAAACCAAGAATGTGATGAATAAATAATTTTAAAACAAATTAAGGAGCTTGACACACTCCAAATTATTTTATTGAAACTCTTTTTCAAACACCCATTCATTGAGTTGTAGAAACTCACCCGCCTTTGTATCCCTTCTAAGGAATAGATAAATGACTAGGGATAACATCAGGATTTTCTTCTGATAGGTATGCTTAATCTTCTCTTAAGCTCACATTATTATTTATATATGTTATTCCAAGGAACAAGGTTAAGATTACGCATGGCTCCTCTTAAATTAAAAAAAGGGGGAAACCTCTCTTGAACCAAGGGAGCGGCGGGTGTTCACGGGGATTCGACCAATCCGGGTTTGGGCATGACAACTTGAGTGGTATTAGAGCTAAGTTCCCTTGAAACATTATCAATATTATGCCCTAGCACTAATAAAACCTCAACTACCGTGTAGGAAGGAGAATTCCTAGGAAGTTCACCGTGAAATCAAATCCTCCACACATAACCCTAAAAAAGACACCAACCCCAAGGGAGGCAACTGTTCAATGATTTTTAAAGGGGGAGAAAAGAGTACTGAATGATGTGGTGGAAGATTATCGGAAACTTGTGGGAGCCTTATTGGAACTAGAAGGCATTACATACCCTCCTCCAATTCAAGAGGTACCTATACCTCCTCCTAGGAGCCCAACCCCTCCTCCAGCCCCACAACAACTGTAGAGAAATCCAACTAAGAAAGAGGCTTAAGAAAACTACTGGGATGTGTATGCCACCTTCATGAAGGTCCACTGAGTACCCCCACCTACTTAGTCCAGCTTTAATACCTCCCAATAGATGAAGTGGGCATATGAGTATGAGGCGGAGGTATTGAGGTGATACGGACTGGAGGCCATACATGAAGTTCATGCCATAGGGGAATACAAATGGACCCCAGCCTATGACCCCGATGGATTAGGGGTAGAAAATTTCTGTAATAAGCCAAGTATGAAAATAAAATATTTCTTTAATGAATGAAAGTCTAATTTTCCTAATAAAACTTTCGAGTCTCCTTGATGAATTCAAGCAATAAAAGTATGCTAATAAAAGATCAAAGTAAAGGGTAGAAGTCACCTAAGAAAGGAAAAACGAGTCATTACTAGTCAACCTCAACCTTTGAAGTAAGATTTCCCTCAAAGAGACAATAAGACTTGGCAAAGAAGAGGCTCCCAAGAGTTCACCCAAGGGAGACAAATCCTAACTAAGGAAAGGAAAGAGAAGTTTGGAGTAGGCAAAGAGAGCATCAAAGAGCATGGGACTAGTGAGAGTCTAAGGATTAAGGAAAGACTTAAGGAATAAAAGTAAGGAAACAAGAGGGATTACAATATCCCAAGCAAAACCAAAGGAATGAAAGTTGACTAGAAAGAAAGTAAGAATGAAATGGGAGCACTGAAGAGGCTAAGTCGAATGAGATAACACAAGGAGAAAGGGGAAAGGAAAGAAGTAAGATAGGAAGAGAATTCCAAGAATAATACCTTCTTGGAAAGAGTTTGGATACAAGTTCTTAGGAACTCCATGAAAATAAGAGGACTTGCTAAAAGCAAAGATATAAAACAAGAAGGAAGAAATCCAGAATGAATAACCATACAAAGGTCCGTAAGTATAAGAAAAGAATAAAAGAAGAACTTTCAAGGAGTAGTAGGGAGATCTGTCACGCCCTGACCTGGTTTGGTTGGATCCCCGTGAACAACCCCCACTACTCTCCCAATTTATTTAGGGTTTTTCCCTTATTTAAACCATGAGGAGTAAGGCATTATTTTTACCTGTAACTTTCCTAAAATAACATTAATGAAAACTGAATGAATTAAATTTACATACCTGTCTTGCAAGTTTAGCTAGCGGGAAGTCTACATGTAGGTTTATCCCTTGGTTACTTGTAAAGGGTAAAGGGACGGGGGGTGAGTTTGACAACTTAGTGAATGGGTGTTTAAAACATGAGTTTCTCAAAATAGTTTGAATTGGAGTGTGCTAGACTACTTATTTTCTTTAAAATCCTTTCTTCCTCACTTTCTCAGTTTTCAAAACCATTACTCATCATTATCCATATTTTGTGTGTTTAACAATCAACACACATCCTTCACCATGAAGGGATCACACATTCGCAGGACAGCCCATCCACTACACCCGCTTGTGGCGTTGAAGCAAATTTACCGGCCACCTAGATAAAAACCCGTCCACTTCTACCCTGAGAATGAGTGGATGTACGTGACATCCGACCCTCAAACCCAAAAAGAAACTCCATGTCCATATGAGGACAGAGATCTCATCCCGACCTCACCCCGGTCTCATGCGCATTAAGCTACGTCGAGCTTTCCAGACAGTTAGCACGACAAACCGCCCTTATCTTCACCATGTCGTCTAGTAGCCCCTATGACACATCACTATCCCTCTTGGGTATCTTGATGGTTCCGAGCTTCAGTGCATGCACAAAACTATATTTTTCCATATAAGCCATTTAATATTTGGTGCCATTGGCCCAACGGCCTCGACCCTCAACTCAAACTGCAGTTGTTTGTATAGACTAGTCCGTCGATCTATCTTGTCGCACTACCACCATTCCATTGAGTATGTCAGTTCAGCCTTGGTACCTTGGCCAAATCACATCATTCATTAAAAATTTTCATTACAAGCTTCTGCTCATGCCAACTTGCCTTGGGCCCACTGTACGCGATTTTCAAAACCGAGCATTCTAGCCCCCAAGTTCCAAAATCGAGGCCTCTGCCTATCTGAGCTATTCGAGCTCCCATCAAGAAGGTCTTCAAAAATTTTTAAGCACTGACACACAGTTAGGGAGAGCACTTCCAACAAAAATAATCTTTTCATTCATCTATCACACTAGTCGGGTGTGAAGACATCTCTGCTTACAACCGGTAAATGGGTTTCTCACTTCATTCTAGGAATTCCATCATACCAACCAAGTATGATTTACTTACAACTGGTAAGTAGTTTTTCTGCGTATTTTCCACATCACCCATCCAAATGTGATGTTAAAATTCCACTTAGTAGTGGTTTTTCATTCCGAGGTACTCATCATCCCAACCGTGTAAGATGTGAAAATTCCCACTCACCTGATAAGTGCAGTATATTTTTACTCTTAACCAACTCTTTGCCTCACACGGGCTTATCATTGCTGGCGTTCCTGGTACTTCGTGTTCCTACACAATATGAACATCCTTATTCATTAATCTTTGACCTAATAGCCTTCATTCATCATGAATGAATAAAATGCCCAAACTTTTAATTATTTGCATTTAGGTCCCTAAAGTTATTTTCCTTTAACTTTAGGTCCCTAATGTCAATTTTTCACAAATTGAGTCCCGAAACTTCTAAAATTCACTTTGGGACCTCAATTTATTCAATATCACAAAAAAGGGTTCATGTTTCCCAATTTTCCAATTTATTCCCCAACTTTTCAAGAATTACCATTTTGCCCTACTTTACAAAAATGACAAATTTGACCACAATAATTTTAAAAATAGACCAATTGGCCCTCCAACATTTTTTTCATGGCCAATTGGCCCTCCAACATTTTTTTCATGGCCAATTAGCCCTCAATTTTCCCAAAATTTTCCCCCAATTTTCCCCTTTCAAATTGGCCAAATTTGATTTCATCAAATTAAGCATTCAATCAAGTTTATTTGTTGAAATTGAAGGTCAAATTGAGTTCCTACACTTCCATACGATTCAATGAAATTTTGAATTGCGTCATTTGGATCTGAATTGAGCTCAAACAGAGATTCGTGGAAAACTAGACTTAGAGAGAGAAAGCTTCGAAAGCTTACCGTCGGTTCGAGCTTTTGATTTGGGCAGATAGCTCTCGTCCTAAGGTTTCTCCTAAGATCAAGAATCACATCAATTAATGCTAAATTAAGGGAGAATTTGGTCAGTGAAGTTTCGTCGGTTCTCTCTCTAGCACTGATCATAATTTACAAAGGGAAGCTAAATTGGCTTACCTTTCAACTCTAATTCAGTCGTATGAGGGCTATGGAAGTGTTGGGAGAGCTTGGTTTGGCCTGAGAAGGGCTCGAAATAGCCATTTTTAGCTTAGCCGAAACACGGCAGCATCAGTCCGTTGGAGCTGTTTCATTGTTCGATCATGCTAGCATTTCTATGACGATCCTCGAAGTAAATGGAGACTACCGTCGGGTAGTTGACTTCTCCCCAAATCTAAAGAACCCAACCTCACCTTCTTTGGCTCAGAAAAACCCTAATGTTGGAGCTTTGGTTTGAACTTCACCATAAAATGGGGCAGTAGGGAGAGAGAGGAGTTTTTAGGTGTGAGGAGGATGAATGAGGAAGAGCTCTTTATATAGGAAGCTTCGGGACTTCTTGGTCGTCCAATTGGTGCCTTTATGGCGGTAATTCATTGCTTGAAATTCCATGGCTGGAGACTTTTCATCTTCGTCGGCATTGCTCGATTTTTCGGCGAGTGAACAAGTTGCCATCTGAAGGAAGAAGATGACACTGTTCCGAAACGGATTGGATCAGATCGATCCAAACTGGGTTCAATGCTTAAACCGTGTATTCTCTACAAGTCTAGAGGTAGTTCCAATTTTTAGGCCATCGACCCTATCCTTTGGATGATGGAATAAGGACCGATATACCTTAGTTTCTACTTTCCCCATTGTTGAAACCAAAGTATTCCCCTACATGGGGATACCTTGAGAAACACTTGGTCTCCCACATCAAACTCCAAAACCCTTCTCCTATGATCCACAACCTCCTTTGCCTGTCCTGAGCGGCCTTAAGGCAACTCCTAATTAACTTAATTTTCTCTATGGCATTGTTGATTAGCTCAACCCTTTCCAACCTCCTTTCCCCCACTTTTTTCCAAAATAAAGGGGTATGACGTGGTCATCCATAAAGGGCTTCATAAGAAGCCATCTGAATACTGGTATGATAGCTATTATTGTAAGCAAATTCCATTAGACATAAGTATTCTTCCCAACCTTTGTCCATGGTGAGTACACATGCCCTTAGGATGTCCTCCAAGGTCTGAATCGTCTGTTCAGACTATCCATCGGTTTGAGGATGAAGCGCCGTACTCATGTGGAGCTTAGTTCCCAAGGCACTTTGTAAACTTGGCCAGAACCTTGAAGTAAATCGGGGTCTCTATCCGATACTATACCCACCGGGATGCCATGGAGTCTTACTATCTCCCTCAGGTATAAGACTACCAGTTGTTATACTAAATCTGTCACTCTTAAGGGTAGAAAATGGGTGGACTTGGTCAATCTATCCACAATGACCTAGATTGCGTCTCGATCCTTCTTGGTCACAGGTAGTCCTGTGACAAAGTCCATGGTAATGTGTTCCCATTTCCATTCTGGAATTGGCATGGGTTGGAGCAGTCCTGATGGTTTCTGATGCTCAACCTTTATTTAAACCCCGTCCCTTAAAGATAAGAAAAACCGGGGAAAGAACCAGACAACTCAAGTGAGAAAACTGACCGGTTCACGAACCACAACTAATAGAGATAGGGCAAATTGGGATTTCATAAAATTAAGGGACTTCTTTGCAATTTTCTCAAATCGAGGGCCAATTGGCCATGAAAAAGATGTTAGAAGACCAATTGGTCAATTTTTAGAACAACTGGGGTGAAATTGCCATTTTTGGAAAGTAGGGACAAAATAGTAATTTTTGAAAAGTTGGGGACCAAATCAAAAATTTGAAAAACTTGAGTCCCTTATACAATTTTGAGTAAAATGAGGACTCAATGGGGTAATTAGTTATTAGTTTTAATGCTTAAAAAAACAATGGGAGCTAAAGTTAAAGGGGCGTCCCATTTAACATGGGCTATTTAATGTAAAGCATTAAAGGAAATGAAAATTAAGTGGGGTTAAGGTATTCATGTTATATAATAAGACGGACATTAAACCAAACAAATGTTGAATAGATGTTTACATATAAGGGTATACATATATATATATATAATTGTGCAAAATTAATTTCCAAGCAAATATAAAGGAGAAAGGGATAGGAGAGTTGAGGTTGTTCCATTATTAAATAAATACCTATATTCAATTATTGGAATTAATACCCATAAATTTCCCAATTTAATGAGAATAACGGACAACATTAATACCCATAATTTAGTAATAAAACTTCCCCATTTAACAAATAATTTCACAGATATATAAAGGGCTCCTCTCCATTCACCCTCCTCATACCTAAAAACGCCATTCTCTCTCAACTGCTCCAATTTCCGGTGAAACTCGAAACAGAGCTCCGACTTGAGCATTTTTCTCAACCTCTGAAGGGTTGGATTCTTTAGACTCTGGGGGAAGTCAGCTATCTGATAGCAACCTCCTCTCGATCCAAGGACCACCAGAGAAGCACTGGCGGAATCAAACACTGAAGTAGCTCGAGCGGACCGAAGTTGCCCTGTTTCAACCGAGCGAAAATCGGTTGAATTCAGCCTCCTTAGGCCAAACCAAACTCTCCCAACATCCCCACAACCCTTAGATGACCTCAACTGAGCTGAAAGGAATTCTTGATCCTAGGAGATACCTTAGGAAGAGAGCTATCTTCCTTGATAGAGAGATTGAACCGCCATATCCCCGACACAACACGAGGGACCAGAATGCCAGTAAGGATAAGCTAGCGTGAAAGAGAAAACCGAATAGAGAAGGATACACTTTAGTTATTGGGTGAGTGGGCTAATTTACACTTTATACCCGATTGGGATGATGAGCACCTTTTCGAAATTGGAAGCCACCGTGAGTGGGATTATTCATATCATACCCGGTTGAGATGATGAGTACTTTGGAAATGAAAAACCATTTTTATGTGGAATTTTAACATCACACCTAGTTGGAGTGATGTGAAAACTACACGGAAAAACTACTTACAGGTTGTAAGTAGATCATTCCCGATTGGTGTGATGAACTTCCTAGAAGGAAGTATAAAACCTGCTTACCGGTTGTAAGCGAAGATGTCATCACACCTGGTTGGTGTGATGGATGAGTTAAAATGTTATTTTGTTAGAAGTGTTGTCTCTTGATTGTGTGCCAATGCTTAAAACTTTTGGGAGACCTTCTTGACGAGAGCTGGAATAGTCAGATAGGCTAGAGGCCTCGATTTTGGAACTTGGGGGCTGAAATGCCCGATTTTTTGAAAATCACGTACAGTGGGCCTAAGGCTATTTGGCATAAGCAGAAGCTCATAAACAAACCTGATGTATAAGCCATTAAAATTCCTAATAAATGGATTATGTGATTTTTCCATGGTACAAAGATAGGACCGACATACTCGATGGGCTAGCGGCAGTGCGTTAGGACTAGGTCGAAGGACCGATCTAGACAAATTGCTGCTAGTCGAGTTGAGGGTCGGGGCCGTTGTACAAGTGGCACTAAAGATAAATGGGTTTGGGTAAAGCTATTGTTTGTGCATGCACTTGAGGTTCGAGACCATCAAGATGCCCAAGAGGGGTAGTGATGTGTCCTAGGGGCTAATGGACGACATGGTGGAGATAAGGCCAGTTTGTCATGCTAACAGTTAGGGAAGCTCAACATGGCTTTATACCCATGAGGTCAGGGTGGGGTCAGGATGATGTCTATGTCCTCATATGGACACGGAGTTGATTTTGGGTTTGAGGGTCGGATATCACGAATATCCACTCATACCTAGGGTAGAAGTGGATGGGCTTCTATATAGGTGGCCGGTAAAGTTGATCCGATTCTACAAGTGGGTGTAGTGTATAGGCTGCCCTACGAATGTGTGATCCCTTCCTGATGAAGGGCGTGTGTTGATTGTTAAACACACCTAATGTGGAAATTGAGGAAAGAGGGTTTTAAAAACCTAAACTTGAGGAAAAAATGTTTTTTAGGAAATAAGGAGTCTGGCACACTCCAATTAATGATTTCTTATTTTTGGAAACTCTCACCCAACACCCACTCACTAAGTTGTAGAACTAACCCCTCCCTTTATCCCTTTTAGGTAACCAAGGGAAAACTTAAAGATCTTCTTGTAAGATAGGTATGTTTGTTTTAAGATATTCAATTTTGTATAATGTCATTCCAGGAAAGAAGGATGCCTTACTCCTTGCATATTAAAAAGGGTGAAACCCTTTACAGACCTAAGGGAGTGGCAGGTTGCTCATGGAGATCCGATCAAACTGGGTCGGGGCGTGACACTTTTTCTGTTGACAGGACAAGCATCAGGCTAGGTATTCTGCAATGTCCCTCTTCATTCCCTTTCACTAATATCCTTGTTTGAGGGTGCAATACATCTTAGTACTGCTCGGATGCATCGTATACACCGAACTGTCTGCCTCTTCCAGAATTAACCTCTTCAGCTCCTTATCTTGAGGCACACATACCCTTCCCTTGTAGGTTAGCACTCCGTCACCTCGCAAGTTGTATTTTGGTTACGTTTCTCTATTAACCGAGTCCAAATAAGATTGAAGTTCCTTATCAGCCTTTTGTTAGGCCTTGATCTACTCGGTTAGACTGGATCTCACCACCATATTAGCCAACAAGCACTTCTCCTGCTTGTCCATCGTCAGGTCCACCTCCATTCTCCCCATCTATTGCAATAAAGGTATGTAGTTTGTCTTTATTTGTGCTGCCTCATTTTGGTATTTGCAACTTAAGGCATCTGCCACCACATTTGCCTTTCCGAGGTGATACTCTATCACAAGGTCATAGTCTTTCACCAATTCCAGCCATCTCCTCTAGCGAAGATTTAACTCCTTCTGAGTTAAGAAATACTTAAGACTCTTGTGATCAATGTATATCCTACTCTTAACCCCGTAGAGGTAGTGTCGCCAAATCTTTAAGGCAAACACTATCGCAGCTAATTCTAGGTCATGGGTTGGGTAATTTCAATCATGTACTGTAAGTTGTCATGAGGCATAGGCAATAACCTTTCCTTGTTGCATCAGCACACATCCAAGTTCTTGTCCAGATGCATCACTATAGACAGTGTACTCTCCTGCACTTGGGTTAGGAAATGAGAGTACCGGTGCGGTTGTCAATAAAGTTTTCAACTCCAAGAAGGACTTCTCATAGCTTTCATCACATTTATACTCAACTCCTTTTTTGGTGAGAGGAGTCAAAGGGGCTGCTATCTTAGAAAAGTCTTGCACGAACCGTCTATAGTACCCTGCTAGACCTAAGAGACTTCGTATCTCTAAAGGATTCTTGAGTGCTTCCAATCAGATATGGCTTCCACCTTTTGTTGGATCTACCTTGACTCCATCCTTGGATACTATATGTCCTAAGAATCCTACCTCCTACAGCCAGAACTCACACTTGGAGAATTTTGCATATAAGTGTTTTCCCTCAATATCTCCATGGTGGTTGCTAAATGTTCTTCGTGTTCAAACCTAGTTCGTGAGTATATGAGAATATCTTCTATGAATACTATCACTAACCTGTCCAAATGTGGTTGGAACACTCAGTACATTAAATCCATAAAGGCTACAGGGGCATTTGTTAATCCGAATGGCATCACTCTAAACTCGTAATGTCCATATCGGGATCAAAATGTCTTCTTAGGAATGTCCTCCTCTCAGATCCTAAGTTGGTGATAGCTCGATTGAAGGTCTATCTTGGAGAAGTAAGTTGCTCCTTTTAATTGGTCGAATAGGTCATCAATCCATGGAAGTGGGTACCTATCCTTGATGGTGTCCTGATTCAACTTCCTATAATCTATACACAGTCTCGTGCTTCCATCCTTTTTCTTCACGAATAGGACTGGTGCACCTCATGAAGACTCACTAGGATGTATAAAATCCTTCTCCAATAGTTCGTCCAACTGCTCCTTCAATTCCTTTAGTTCCAATGGAGCCATGCAACAAGGGGCTTGGGATAAGGGGTTCGTTCCTGGGATAATTTCTATAGTGAATTCAACTTGTCGACTTGGGGGTAGTCCAGGTAATTCCTCCAGAAATACCTCTGGGTAGTGTTTAACTACTAGATTGTCTTCGAGTCCCTTCTCCTCAGATTTTTTCGTTGATAACCATAGCCAGAAAAGCCATACAGCCTTTTTGTACCATCTTTTGGGCCTTCATATGGGACACCATCTGTACTTCACCCTTCCTTCGATCTCCTTGGAATTTTAATCCATTTATCTCAGGAGTGTGGAAGGTCACTATCTTCTTTCCACAGTCCATCCTAGCCTAATGGTTACTTAACCAATCCATCCCATGATTACTTCTACCTCCCTCAGAGGTAACCGAATCAAATCTGCCTCGAGTTTGATTCCTCCAATCCTTATCTCACATCCCTTTAATTGTTTGTTCATGTTTAACCCTTCTCCTAAGAGTATGAGGATGTTGAGACTTCGTCCTAGAGGAGTGAGTTCTAGGGGTAAACTTGGAATTAAGTTCTCTTTGTAGAAGAATCTCTTAGCTCCTAAGTCGAAGAGGGAGTAGAACTGTCGTCCCCATAAATGCACATACCCTGATTGAAGAAATATATATTTTTAGAGGAAAGGCTTTCTTTATTGAAAAAAAATTTTCAATTACAAGATTTTTCTTAAACTAATTGGGAGGGTTTTGGGATGTACCCGCTATAGTATGAGGGTCTTTCCTAGCCTCTTTGTGGGTGAGGTTGTATACCTTAGCTGGTACTCTAGCTGTAGCATCTAGCCTGGAATTCCTAGCGTTCTCTTGTGGTAGTCCAAGTGTATTCCTCTGCTTGTTCTCCATGAGAGTGGGGCATTCCTTCACAAAGTACCCCACTTGTCCGCATGCAAAGCAGGCCAAACATGCTCCCTCGTGATGCCTTTGACACCTAGGACAATGAGGGTTTCCTTGGGGCAAGGTGGGGATGACTATATGGGGAGGTGGTGGCATGTCCTTTCTTTTATGAAATGCCACTCTATTTCACCATCTTGGACCATTATGCTCCTTCCGTCCTCCCTGACGGTTTTAACCCTTATCCTCCTTCGGGGTCGTTTGCTCCATTCGACACCATCGGGTTTGCACTAGTCACTCACACTCATGAGCCATACTGATTTGCGCCGCCAGGTCCGTGGGGCATCCTAGTACTCCCATATGGTCTCGTATGTCCATATTGAGACCGTCCATAAACCACTGACATATATCTACTGGCCCAGCCAGGTTAGGAGCAAAGGGTCTTAACTCGCTAAATTTTGTTTCATACTCCAATATGGAGTTAAAACCTTGTTGAAGTTGGAGGAAATCTTGCTTCTTCTCATTAATCAGATGAGGAGCAAGGTACTCCTCCGCGTACCTCTCCTCAAATTGCTCCAGGTAGGGGTGGAGGTATGCAGGTTTCGGACATTGTCCCACCATCTTTTGGCACTTCGCTCCATGAAGAGTTCTGTCAGGATCACCATGTCCTCTGGTGATATACTGACTATCCCCATTAGCTTCTTGACATTTGCCAGCCAATCCATGGTGGCCCCAACATCTTTCTCTTTGAGGAAAGGCTTACATCTCAGTTGACGGAGAGTCTCAAGAGTTTTGGGAATGTCAACTGTAGGGGGATGGCTAACAGGAGGAGGATGGGATTGTACTTCCTCTAGTTCAACCCGAGAGTGGGTGCCTGCCTCAGGGACGAGGTTAGGTTACCCAAATACACAGGTCAACTTCTCGTACCACCTCTGGTGTTTCGGGCTAAGTCTAGGTGGGGTTGTTTGGGCTCCTCGGGGAGTTTCCATAGGTAGGGGTGGTTGGGTAGTGTCGGAGACTACGACTTTAGTTCTCTTGGTTCCTTTCTTGGGAGCCATTCTGAAAATTTTAAAATCATCCATATTAGTTACTATGTTATCTAGTCTAGATAATGTATTCATGGAAACAAGCTCTAATACCACTCAAGTTGTCACGCCCCGATCCGTTTTGGTCGGATCCTAGTGAACAACCCGCCACTCTCCCGGTTTATTTAGGGTTTTCCTCTTCTTTAAACTGTGAGGAGTAAGGCGTCCTTTTTACTTGTACCTTTTTTGGAATAACATTAATAAAAAATGAATGAATTAAATTTATATACATGTCTTGCAAGTTTAGCTACCAGGAAGTCTGCAAGTAGGTTTTTCCCTTGGTTACCTGTAAAGGGGTAAAGGGAGAAGGGTGAGTTTGACAACTCAATGAATGGGTGTTTGAAAGATGACTTTCTGAAAATAGTTTGAATTGGAGTGTGCCAGACTCCTTATTTTCTGTAAAATCCTTTCTTCCTCACTTTCTCAATTTTCAAAACCATTACTCATCATCATCATTTTCTATGTGTTTAACAATCAACACATGTCAGATCACACATTCGCAGGGTAGCCCATCCACTGCATCAACTTGTGGTGTCAAAGTGACTTTATCGGCCATCTAGATAGAATCTCGTCCACTTCTACCCTAAAAATGAGTGGATTTACGTGACATCCAACCCTCAAACCTGAAAAGAAACTCTGTGTCCATATGAGGACACATACCTCATCCCAATCCCACCGCGCATGAAGCTATGTCGAGCTTCCTTGACTGTTGGCATGACAAATTGCCCTTATCTCTACCATGTTGTCCAGTAGCCTCTATGATGCATGAATACCCCTCTTGGAGGTCTTGATGGTCATGAACCTCAGTGCATGCACAAAACAATGATTTTCCATATAAACCATTTAATCTTTGGTTCCATTGGTCCAATGGCCCCGACCCTCAACTCGACCTATAGCTATTTGTCTAGACTGGTATGTCGACTTGTCTTGTCGCACTACCACTAGTCCATCAAGTATATTGTTCCTGTCTTAGTACAATGGCCAAATCACATAATTCATTTAAAATTTTCATGGCTTAATATCATGTTTGCTTACGATCTCCTTCTCATGCCAACTGGACTTGGGCCCGTTGTATGAGATTTTTAAAATCGGGCATTCTAACCCCCCAAGTTCTAAAACCAAGGCCTCTGGCTTATCTAAGCTATTCGAGGTCCCGTCAAGAAGATCTCCCAAAATTTTTAAGAGTGGCACATAGTTAGGGGAGTGCATTTCAAACAAAAATAATCTTTTCATTCGTCTATCACACTAGTTAGGTGTGATGACATCTCCATTTACAACTGGTAAACGGGTTTTCCACTTGCTTCCATGAAGTCTATCATACCAACCGAGTATGATCTACTTACAATCGATAATTAGTTTTTCCGCAGATTTTTAAAATCGGGCATTCTAACCCCCAAGTTCTAAAACCAAGGCCTCTGGCTTATCTAAGCTATTCGAGGTCTCGTCAAGAAGATCTCCCAAAATTTTTAAGAGTGGCACATAGTTAGGGGAGTGCACTTCAAACAAAAATAATCTTTTCATTCGTCTATCACACTAGTCAGGTGTGATGACATCTCCATTTACAACTGGTAAACGGGTTTTCCCCTTCCTTCCATGAAGTCTATCATACCAACCGAGTATGATCTACTTACAACCGATAATTAGTTTTTCCGCAGATTTTTAAAATCGGGCATTCTAACCCCCAAGTTCTAAAACCAAGGCCTCTGGCTTATCTAAGCTATTCGAGGTCCCGTCAAGAAGATCTCCCAAAATTTTTAAGAGTGGCACATAGTTAGGGGAGTGCACTTCAAACAAAAATAATCTTTTCATTCGTCTATCACACTAGTCAGGTGTGATGACATCTCCATTTACAACTGGTAAACGGGTTTTCCACTTCCTTCCATGAAGTCTATCATACCAACCGAGTATGATCTACTTACAACCGATAATTAGTTTTTCCGCAGATTTTTAAAATCGGGCATTCTAACCCCCAAGTTCTAAAACCAAGGCCTTTGGCTTATCTAAGCTATTCGAGGTCCCGTCAAGAAGATCTCCCAAAATTTTTAAGAGTGGCACATAGTTAGGGGAGTGCACTTCAAACAAAAATAATCTTTTCATTCGTCTATCACACAAGTCAGGTGTGATGACATCTCCATTTACAACTGGTAAACGGGTTTTCCACTTCCTTCCATGAAGTCTATCATACCAACCGAGTATGATCTACTTACAACCGATAATTAGTTTTTTCGTAGATTTTTAAAATCGGGCATTCTAACCCCCAAGTTCTAAAACCAAGGCCTCTGGCTTATCTAAGCTATTCGAGGTCCCGTCAAGAAGATCTCCCAAAATTTTTAAGAGTGGCACATAGTTAGGGGAGTGCACTTCAAACAAAAATAATCTTTTCATTCGTCTATCACACTAGTCAGGTGTGATGACATCTCCATTTACAACTGGTAAACGGGTTTTCCACTTCCTTCCATGAAGTCTATCATACCAACCGAGTATGATCTACTTACAACCGATAATTAGTTTTTCTGCAGATTTTTAAAATCGGGCATTCTAACCCCCAAGTTCTAAAACCAAGGCCTCTGGCTTATCTAAGCTATTCGAGGTCCCGTCAAGAAGATCTCCCAAAATTTTTAAGAGTGGCACATAGTTAGGGGAGTGCACTTCAAACAAAAATAATCTTTTCATTCGTCTATCACACTAGTCAGGTGTGATGACATCTCCATTTACAACTGGTAAATGGGTTTTCCACTTCCTTCCATGAAGTCTATCATACCAACCGAGTATGATCTACTTACAACCGATAATTAGTTTTTCCGCAGATTTTTAAAATCGGGCATTCTAACCCCCAAGTTCTAAAACCAAGGCCTCTGGCTTATCTAAGCTATTCGAGGTCCCGTCAAGAAGATCTCCCAAAATTTTTAAGAGTGGCACATAGTTAGGGGAGTGCACTTCAAACAAAAATAATCTTTTCATTCGTCTATCACACTAGTCAGGTGTGATGACATCTCCATTTACAACTGGTAAACGAGTTTTCCACTTCCTTCCATGAAGTCTATCATACCAACCGAGTATGATCTACTTACAACCGATACTTAGTTTTTCCGCACATTTTCTACATCACCCCATCCAGATGTAATGTTAAAATTCCACTTAGTAGTGGTTTTTCAATCCGAGGTACTTATAATCCCAACAAGGTATGATGTGAAAATTTCCACTCACCCGATAAGTGTAGTGTATTTTTCCTTTTAATCGGCTCTTTGTCTCAAGCGAGCTTATCCTTGCTGGCATTCCTGGTAATTCGTGTTCCTACACGATATAAACATCCTTTTTCATTAACTTTTGGCCTAATAGCATTCACTTATGACGAATGAATAAAATGCCCAAACTTTTAATTATTTGCATTTAGGACCCTAAAGTTGTTTTCCTTTAACTTTAGGTCCCTAATGCCAATTTTTCCCCAAATTGAGTCCCAAAACTTCTAAAATTCACTTTGGTATCTCAATTTATTGACTATCACAAAAAGGGGGTTCAAGTTTCCCAAATTTCCAATTTGGTCCCCAACTTTTCATAAATTTCCATTTTGTTCATACTTTACAAAAATGGCAAATTTGACCCCAGTAATTCCAAAAATTGACCAATTGGTCCTCCAACATCTTTTTCATAGCCAATTTTTTGTTCCTCAATTTTGGATAATTGCACTTTAGTCCCTCAAATTTTTGAAATCACCAATTTTCCCAAAATTTCCCCCTTTCAACCTAGCCAAATTTGATTTCATCAAATTGACCATTCAATTGGGTTTAATTGTTGAAATTAAAGGTAAAATTGAGTTCCTACACTTCTATATGATTCAATGGAACTTTGAATCACATCATTTGGATCCAAATTGAGCTCAAATAGAGCTTAGTCAGAAGACTTGACTTAGAGAGAGAAAGCTTTGAAAGCTTATCATCGGGGGTGCGATGTCCGAGCTTTCAATCTAGGTAGATAGCTCTTATCCTGAGGTTTCTCCTAGGATCAAGAATCACATCAATTCATGCTGAATTAAGGGATAATTTGGTGAGTGAAGTTTCACCGGTTCTCTCTCTAGCACTGATCGGAATTTACAAAGGGGAGCCAAATTGACTTACCTTTCAGCTCTAATTCAGTCGTATGAGGGCTGTGAAAGTGTTGGGTGGGCTTGGTTTAGCTTGAGAAGGGCTCAAATTGGTCGTTTTAAACTCGGCCAAAATAGGAATGCTTCGGTCCGCCGGAGCTGCTTCACTGTTCAATCAAGCCGATGTTTCTCTAGTGATCCTCGGAGCAAATGTTGACTACCGTCGGGTAGTTAACTTCTCCCAGAATCTAAAGAACCCGACCTCACCTTCTTAGGATCAGAAAACCCCAATGTCAGAGCTCTAGTTTGAACTTCATCGGAAAATGGAGTAGTAGGGAGAGAGATGACTTTTTAGGTGTGAGGAGGATGAATGTGAAGGAGCTCTTTATACATGAAGCTCAGGGACTTCTTGGCCGTCTGATTGGCGCCTTTATGGAAGTCATTCATTGCTTGAAACTCCCTGGTCAGAGAATTTTCATCTTCACCGGCGTTGCTTCATTTTCTGGTGAGTGAACAGTATTGTCATCTGAAGGAAGAAGATGACACTGTTCCAAACTAGACCGGACCGATCCGAATCGGGTTCAATGCTTAAACAGGTCAGTTTAGGCCCGATTCGACTGAGTTTTTCAAAATTAAAAATTTTTAAATTCATCTAAATTCATTCTCTATCCAATGGTGGCTTCAATTCTCAAATTTGAATTTTCTAATCCACCTAGAAAATTGAATTTAGAAACAAGTTCAATAGTGGTTCAAACTAGTTCAATCTGGTTCATGTCCACCTGAACCAATTTGGTTTTCACCTCCAATTCATTCTAATGTCCTTTCTCATGACTTTTGTGACTCTTTAGGTCACCCAAGATTTATAAATTCCTCGATTTGCCCTTTCTCTATCGATTACTGTTGATAAACCGACTCGGTTTTCTCTTTAAAAATGACCGGTTCTTTTCCTGGTTTTTCTTATTACCAAAGGACGGGGTTTACAAGATCAATTGTAAAAATCTCAGAACGGAAGACCTGAGAAGAATGATGAGAATAGGAAGTGGGATCATGGAAGGAGAAAGTTCCATGATAAGGTAATCAACAGAGGAAATATTGCAAAATTTGGAGTTGAAAGAAGGACCTCATTAAAAGGTATAAGTGGCTATGTAAGTGTCTGGAGAGGCCAAGTGTGATCTACTTGCAAGAAAGCAGGGAAACCAAATATGGATTTTAGATTGACCTAGTTGAAGGAAATAACCCATAACGACTAGATCATCCGGGAGAATAAAACTACGCTCTAAAAAGGATCGGGGAGTAGTAAGGACTACACCCTAAATAGGGTAAAGAAATGGATACTAAGGACATGATTATTCGAGAGACAACCATCTCAAAATAATTAAACTAAGAGGATAATATGGGTGAGGCAGTTAACAAATTGACAATTGTGAAGGTCACAATCCCAATAAAGAAGGAAATGATGGAATGGCCAAAACATTTGGGAAATAAGGACAGAGTAAAGCCTTAAAGAGATCAATGGTTAAGACAGGAGTAACGACCCAAAAACTATGAGAAGCTTAAATAAGCTTTTTACAGGATGATCAAGAGATTGGGAAACAAAAGGGATGTGAACTCCACCTCAAATAAATAGATGAGTACTGGGAGCAAGTGAGAATGAAGATGAGGTATACAAGAAGTACCCGTAGAGTCTCAAGGGTAAAGGTAAGCAGGAGAGGATGACATCAAATAATCTCATTTCAGGTTAGACATTCGCAATGGTAAAACTAAGAGAGAATTCTAAGAGAAAAGGAATATAAAACTTAGTGAGAAAATCAAACCAGTTCACAAACCCCGACAATTTGAGAACGGGTAAATTGGGAAATTTACAACTCCCGAGTGACCCAAAGAGTTATAAAAACCTTGGAAAGGGACCTTAATACAATTTAGAAGAGAAAACCAAATTGGTTCAGGTGAACCGGATCCGAACTAGATTTAACCGATTTGGACCGGTTTGAACCACTATTGAACCAGATGCTAAATTCATTTATCTAGGTGGCATAGAAAATTCAAATCGAAGAATTGAGGCCACCATTAGATAGATAATCAATTTAGATGAATTTAGAAATTTTTTATTTTGAAAAACTCGGTTGAATTGGGACTAAACTGGCTGGTTTAAATGTTGAACCCAATTCAGATCGGTCCGGTCTGGTTCAGAACAGTGTCGTCTTCTTCTTTTAGATGACAACACTATTCACTCTCTGGAAAATCTAAGAGCACTGGCGGAAACATTTCCGTTCAGGACATTTCAGGCCATCAATAAATGTCATTAAGGTGCTAAACGGACGGCCGGAGAGTCCCCAAGCTCCTTATATAAAGAGCCCCTCTCCATTTATCCCCCACACACTTGAAAACTTCACTCTCCCTTTGCTACTTAGTTTTCTGAAGAAGCTCAAACCAGAGCTCCGACATAGGGGCTTTTTCGAGCCAAAAAAGGCATGGTCGGGTTCCTTAGACTCGGGGAGAAGTCAGCTACCCGATGGTAGTCTCTAATTGCTCCGAGGATCGCCGGAGAAGTGCTGGCATGATCAAATAGTGAAGAAGCTTTAACGAACCGAAGTTGCCCTATTTTTGTCAAGCTGAAATTGGCCAATTCGAGCCCTCCTCAAGGCTAAACCAACCTCTCCCAACACATCCTCAGCCCCCATACGACTGAATTAGAGTGGAAAGGAAAGCCAATTTGGCTTCCCTCTGTAAATTCCCATCGGTGTTATAGAGAGAATCAATGAAAATATATTGACCAAATTCTCCCTCAATTTGACATGAATTGAGTTGATTTTTTATTATAAAAATAACCTTAGGACGAGAGCTATCTACCTAGATCGAAATCTCGGACCACCACACCCCTGATGGTAAGCTTTTGAATATTTCTTTCTCTAAGTCCAGTTTTTCAGCAAAGCTCTGTTTGAGCTCATTCTAGCGTTAATTTATGCGATTCAAAGTACAATTGAATTGTATGTATATGTAGAAACTCGATTTTACCTTCAATTTCAACAATAAACCTCAATTGATCGGTCAATTTGATGAAATCAAATTCGGCCAGGTTGAAAGGGGGAAATTGGGGGAAACTTTTGGGGGAAATTGGGGATTTCGAAAAATTGAGGGACTGAAGTGCAATTTCCCAAAATTGAGGGCCAATTGACGATGAAAAAGATGTTGGAGGACCAATGGGTCGAAGTTTGGAATTTTTGGGGGGGTCAAATTGCCATTTTTGTAAAGTAGGGGCAAAATGATAATTTTTAAAAAGTTAGGGACCTAATTGGAAATTTAGGAAACTTGAACCCTTTTTGGGGTTTTGGATAAACTGAGGACTCACAATGAATTTTTGAATGTTTCGGGACTCAATTTACGGAAAAATTGGGATTAGAGACCTAAAGTTAAAGTAAAAGAACTTTAGGAACCTAAATTCAAATAATTGAAAAGTTTGGGTATTTTATTCATTCGTGATGAATGAAGGCTAGTAGGGAAAAGGTTAATGTACAAGGATGTTCAAATCATGTAGGAACACGAGTGAATAGAAACGCCAGCAAAGATAAGCTCGTGTGGAGACAAATAGCCAAATAAGAGGAATACACTACATTATTGGGTGAGTGGGATTTTTCACATCATACTCGGTTGGGATGATGAGTACCTCGAAGCAAAGAACCACTACTAAGTGGAATTTTAACATCACACCTGGATGGGGTGATGTGGAAACTACACGGAAAACTACTTACCGGTTGTAAGTACATCATACCCGATTTGTGTGATAAACTTCTTAGAAGGAAGTGGAAAACCTGCTTATCGGTTGTAAGCGGAGATATCATCACACTTGGTTGGTGTGATCAATGAGTAAAAAGATATTTTTGTTAGAAGTGTTCTCCGTTGACTGTGTGCCATTGCTTAAATATTTTGGGAGACCTTTTTAACGGGAGCTCGAATAGCTCAGATAGGCCGGATGCCTCAGTTTTAGAACTTGGGGGCTAGAATGCCCAATTTTGAAAATCTTGTACAGTGGGCCCAAGGCCAGTTGGCACGAGCAGTAGCTCATAAAAAAACATTATGTTAAGCCATGAAAATTTTAATGAATGATGTGATTTGGCCATGGTACCAAGACATGACCGACATACTCGATGGACTGGCGGTAGTGCGACAAGACAAGTCAACGGGCCAGTATAGACAAACCACTGCAGGCTGAGTTTGGGTTGGGGCAGTTGGACTAATGGCACCAAAGATTAATGGCTTATTTGGAAAATTATTGTTTGTGCATGCACTGAGGTTTGTAACCATTAAGACGCCTAAGAGGGATAGTGATGTGTCATAGGGGCTACTGGACGACATGAAGGAGATATGGGCAGTTTGTCGTGCTAGAAGTTAGGGAAGCTTGACGTAGCTTCATGCGCACGAGACCAGGGTGGGATTGGGATGAGGTCTCTTTCCTCATATGGACACGAAGTTTCTTTTCGGGTTTGAGGGTTGGATGTCATAAATATTCACTCATTCCCAGGGTAGAAGTGGACGGGCTTCCATCTAGGTGGTCGGTAAAGTCGCTCCAATGCCACAAGTGGGTGTAGTGGACAGGCTGCCCTACGAATGTGTGATCCCTTCATGATGAAGGGTGTGTGTTAATTGTTAAACACACTCAATGTGGATAATGTGAAAAAAATTTTAAAAAATAAGAATGTGATAAAAAAATAATTTTAAAAGAAATTAAGGAGTCTAACACACTCTAAATCATTTTATTGAAACTCTTTTTCAAACATCCATTCACTAAGTTGTAGAAACTCAACCACCTTTTCATCCCTTTTCAGGAATAGAGAAATGACTAGTGATAACACTCGGATTTTTCCTCTGTTAGGTATGCTTAATCTTCTCTTAAGCTCGCATTATTATTGATATATGTTATTCTAGGGAACAAGGTTGACATTACGCCTGGCTCCTTTTGAATTAAAGAAGGGGGAAACCCCTCTTGAACCAAGGGAGTGACGGGTTGTTCACGGGGATCCGACCAAACCGGGTTGGGGCATGGCAATCTATCTTTAAGTCAACCTCATGACATCCTTTTATGTCCTTCTCTTATGCTTACCCTTACTTCAGGGAATTTTGCTGGCACATCCTTTGTACCTTTTCTTTTTTCCAACTTGTACTCACTACAATTTTTATTTCTATTAGCGAAGGGTTTTCAATCTCTTTACTTTCGAGGTTTCTTAATCTTCTTCTTTGGGCTTACTTAATCCCTTTCGTGGCATGAGTTCAATCATCGATTTGTTCTCGACCATTTCTTCAAGGATTTCTTCATCCTTGTTTTCCAATGTTTTGGCCTTAACACCTTTCCCTTCCTTGATGGAGTTCAAATTTATGGTCTTCTCGAGGGTCAATTCGTTAACTGCCTCATCCCCACTATTGTCATGCCCCGACCCGATTTGGTCAGATCCTCGTGAGCAACTCGCCACTCTCCCAATTTACTAAGGGTTTTCCCCTTCTTTAACCTGGGTGGATTAAGGTGTCCTTTAAACCTGTACCTTTCTTGGAATAACATAAATAAAAACTTAATAAAAATTTTAACTTTACATACCTATCTTGCAGGTATGACTAACAGGAGGTCTTTGGGTAGGTTTCCCTTGGTTACCTGAAAAGAGATATAAGGGGGGGTGGGGTGAGTTTAACAACTTAGTGAATGGGTGTTTAAAGTACGACTTTTATGAAAAATTGTTTGAATCGGAGTGCGCCATACTCATTATTTTCTTTTAAAACAATTCATCCTTCAAATCTCATTTTCATAGCCATTACTCAATCCACAATCATAACTGGTGTGTTTATCAACTGACAAACGCCCTTCATCATGAAGGGAACACACATTCGCAAGGGAACATGCCCACTGCACCCACTTGTCACGTTGGAGCGACTTTATGGGCTACCTAAATAAAAGCATGTCCACTTCTACCCTAAAAATAAGTGGATGTATGCGACATCCGACCCTCAATCCTGTAAAGAAAACTCTGTGTCCGTATGAGGACAGAGACCACATCCCGACCCCACCCCGGTCTCATGCTCATGAAGCTACGTCGAGCTTTCCTGACTACTAGCATGACAAATTGCCCTTATCTCCACCATGTCGTCTAGTAGCCCCTAGGACACATCACTACCCCTCTTGGGCGTCTTGAAGGTCCTGTACCTCAGTGCATGCATAAAACAATAGTTTTCCACATACGCCATTTAATATGTGCTGCCACTGGTCTAACGGCCCCGACCCTCAACTCAACCTACAGCTGTTTGTCTCGATTGGTCCGCCGACCTGTCAATTTGCACTATAACCAGTCCATCGAGTATGTTGGTCCTATCTTGATACCATGACCAAACAAATCATCATTTAAAGTTTTCATGGCTTAAATTCAAGTTTGTTTATGAGCTTCTACTCGTGCCAACTGGCCTTGGGTCCACTGTACAAGATTTTCAAAATTGGGCATATTAGCCCCCAAGTTCCAAAATCGTGGCCTACACCTTATCTGAGCTATTTGAGCTCCTGTGAACAAGGTCTCCCAAAAGTTTAAGTACTAGCACATAATAAGGGGAGAGCACTTCCGACAAAAATAAAATTTTAGCAGTCCATCACACCAGCCGGGTGTGAGGACATCTCCACTTATAACTGATAAGCGGGTTTTCTACTTCCTTCCAAGAAGTTCATCATACCAACCGAGTATGATCTAATTAAAACCGGTAAATAATTTTTCCGCAAAATTTCTACATCACTCCATTCTAGTGTGAAGGTTAAAATTCCCCTTAGTAGTAAGTTTTCATTTCTGAGGTGCTTATCATCCCAAACCGGGTATGATATAAAATCTCACTCACCCGTGAATGGAGTGATTTCCTCTTAACCAATTCTTTGCCTTCGTGCGAGCTTGTCCTTGTTGGCATTCTTGATACTTATTGTTTCTACACGATATGAACATCCTTGTTCATTATCCCTTGGCCTAATAACTTTCATTCATCAGAAATGGATGAAATACTCAAACTTTTTAATTAATTACAATTAGGTTCCTGAAGTTCTTTTTCTTTAAGTTTAGGTCCCTAATTCCGATTTCCCCAAATTGAGTCCCAAAACATATAAAATTCACCTTGGGACCTCAATTTATTCAAAATCACATAAAGGGATTCAAGTTTCCCAAATTCCCAATTTGGTCCCCAACTTTTCTAAAATTACCATTTTGCCCCTACTTTACAAAAATGGTAAGTTTCACCCCAAAATTTTCAAAATTGCCCAATTGGTCCTCCAACATCTTTATCATGCCCAATTGGCCCTCATTTTTTTGAAATTACACTTTAGTCCTGCGAATTTTCAAAATCTCTAAATTTTCCCAAAATTTCCCCCAATTTCAACTTTCTAACTCAGTCGAATTTGATTTCATCAAATTGACCTATCAAATGAGTTTAATTGTTGAAATTGAAGTTAGAATGAAGTTCCTACACCTTCATATGATTCAATTGCACTTTGAATCGCATGATTTAACGTCGGAACAAGCTTAAACGGAGCTTCGCCAAAAAACTAAACGTTGAGAGAGAAAGCTTCGAAAGCTCACTGTCCGGTGCGCGACGATCCAAGCTTTCGATATGGTCAAATAGCTCTTGTCCTGAGGTCTTTCTTAGAATCAAGAGTCACCTCAATTCACGTTGAATTGATGGAAAATTTAGTTAGTGAAAATCTGTCGATTCTCCCTCTAGCACTGATTGAAATTTACAAAGTGAAGTCAAATTGGCTTACCTTTTTGCTCTAATTCTGCCGTAGGAGAGCTGTGTAGGTGTTGGGAGGGCTTGTTTTGGGTTGAGGAGGGCTCAAAATGGCCAAAACAGGGCAACTTCGGTCCGTCGGGGCTGCATCACTGTTCTATCATGCCGGCATTTCTCCGACGATCTTCGGAGCAAATGGAGACTACAGGCGTGTAGTTGACTTCTCCCTAAATCTAAAGAACCTGACTATGCCTTCTTTGGCTCAAAAAAATGCTCAAGTCGAAGCTCTGGTTCTAACTTCACCGGAAAATGGAGCAGTAGGGAGAGATTGGAGTTTTCAGGTGTGAGGAGGATTAATGAGGAGGGGCTCTTTTTATAGGAAGCTAGGGGACTTCTTGGCCATTCGATTGGTGCCTTAATGGCATTCATTCATTTCCTGAAACTCCCTAGCCGGAGACTTTTCTTCTTCGCTAGCGCTGCTCGATTTTCTGGCAAGTGAACAGTGCTGTCATCTGAAGAAAGAAGATGACACTATTCCGAACTGGGTTCAAAGCTTAAACCGGCCAGTTTATGCCTGATTCAACCAAGTTTTTCAAAATTAAAAATTTATAAATTCATCTAAATTCATTCTCTATCTAATGCTAGCCACAATTCTCCAATTTGAATTTTCTAAGCCACCAAGAAAAATGAATTTTGCATCTAGTTAAATAGTGGTTTAAACCGGTCCAAACCGGTTCAATCCAGTTCGAATCTAGTTCACCTAAACCAGTTTGGTTTTCATCTACTATTCATGACTTTTGTGACTCTTTAGGTCACTCGGGATCTATAAATTTCCCAGTTTATCCTTTCTCTATCAATTTTGGTTTATAAACCGACTTGGTTTTCTCTTTGGAAATGACCGGTTCTTTCCTCGATTTTTCTTATTATCAAAGGACGGGGTTTATAACTCTCTCCTCCTTTTAGGGGAACTATACCTCATTACACTTTCTATTTCCAATGTCTCTTTCTGCACGGGTCCATTTTTCCATAGAACCTTGACCATAGGAATCATCTTATTCCTTAAGTTCTTATCCCTTCGGTCGATGATTCGTATTGGTTCCGTTTGATAGGTCAAATTCTCTTCCAACTCTGGTGGAGGTTGGTCTGATACATGTCTAGGATCAGGCTGATACTTCCAAAGGACAAAGATATGGAATACATCATGTATTCTCTGTAGGTCTCGAGGTAGTTCCAATTTATAGGCTACCGGTCCTATCCTTTGAATGATGGGATATGGGCCGATATACCTCGGTTTTCGCTTTCCCCTTTGTTGAAACCTAAGTATTCCCCTCCATGAGGACACCTTGAGAAATACTTGATCTCCCACATCAAACACCAAATCTTTCCTTCGATAATCTACATAACTCTTTTGTTTGTCCTATGCGGTCTTAAGACGACTCCTAATTAGTTTTATTTTCTTCATTGCATCCTTAATTAGTTATGCCCTTTCTAGCTTCCTTTCCCCCACTTCTTCCCAAAATTGAGGGGTATAACATGGTTGCCCATAAAGGGCCTCATAGGAAGCCATCTGAATACTAGCATGATAGCTATTATTGTAAGAAAATTCCATTAGACACCAGTATTCCTCCCAGCCTTTGTTCATGGTGAGTATGCACACTCTTAGCATATCCTCCAAGGTTTGAATGGTTCGCTTAGATTATCCATCAGTTTGAGGATGAAATGTCGTGCTCATGTGGAGCTTGGTTCCCATGGCACTTTGTAATCTTGGCTAGAACCTTGAAGTAAATCTTGGATGTCTATCTGATACTGTAATTACCGGAACACCATGGAGTCTCACTATCTCCCTCATGTATAAGATGGCCAGTTGTTCCACTATATTCATCACTTTTATAGGGAGAAAATGAGCAAATTTGGTCAATCTATCCACAATGACCCAAATTGCATCTCGACCCTTTCTTGTCACAAGTAGTCCGGTGACAAAGTCCATGGTAATATGCTTCAATTTCCATTTTGGAATTGGTAAGGGTTGCATCAGTCCTGATGGTTTTTTATGCTCAACTTTTATCTACTAACAGGACAAGCACCGGGCTACATATTCCGCAATGTCCCTCTTCTTCCCCTTCCACCAATATCCTTGCTTGAGGGTGCTACACATATTGGTACTACTCGGATGCATTGCATACACAAAATCGTGTACCTATTCTAGAATTAACCTCTTCAGCTCCTTAGTTCACACATACCCTACCCTTGTAGGTAAGCACTCCATCACTTCATAGGTCGTAGTCTGGTTTCATTTATTTATTAACCGGATCCAAATAAGATTGAATCCCACGTTTTGTTGAGCCTAGATCTATTTAGTTAGACTAGGCCTCACTACCATGTTAGCCACCAGACATCTTTCCCGCTTGTCCATTTTCAGGTTCACCTCCATTCTTCCCCATTAATGCAACAAGGGTATGTAACTCATCTTTACTTGTGTCGACTTAGTTTGGTACTTGCGACTTAAGGCATCTACTACCACATTATCCTTTCTGGGTGATATTCTATCACAAGGTCATAGTCCTTTACCAATTCCTGCCATCTCCTCTAGCGGAGATTTAACTCCTTTTGAGTTAGGAAGTACTTAAAACTCTTGTGATGTGATCTGTGTATATCCTACACTTAATCCTGTAAAGGTAGTGTCGCCAAATCTTTAGGGCAAACACTATCGTAGCTAATTCCAAATCATGAGTTGGGTAGCTTCTTTCATGTACCATAAGTGTCGCGATGCATAAGCGATAACCTTCCCTAGTTGAATCAATACACATCCGAGTCCTTGTCTGGATGCATCACTATAGACTGTGTACTCTCCCGCATTAGGTTCAGGTAGGAAGAGTACCAATACGGTTGTTAACCGAGTCTTTAACTCTAAGAAAGAGTTCTCATAGCTTTCATCCCACTTATACTCAACTCCTTTCCTGGTGAGCCGAGTTAGAGAAGTTGCTAAATTAGAAAAGTCTTGCATGAACTGTCTGTAGTATCCTACCAGACCTAAGAAACTTTGTATCTCTAAAGGATTACTTGGAGCCTTCCAATCTTATATGGCTTCCACCTTGGCTGGATCTACTTTGACTCCATCCTTGGACACTATATGTCCTAAGAATCCTACCTCTTACAACTAGAACTCACACTTGGAGAATTTTACATATAAGTGATTCTCCTTCAATATCTCAGAGGTGATTGCCAAATGTTCTTCCTGTTCGAACCTAGTTCGTGAGTATATAAGAATGTCGTCTATGAACACTACGACGAACCTGTCCAAGTGTGATTGGAACATACAGTTCATCAAATCCATGAAGGCTATAAGGACATTCGTTAATCTGAGCGACATCACTCTGAACTCGCAATGTCCATATTGGGATCAGAATGTCGTTTTGGGAATGTCCTTCTCTCAGATCTTCAGTTGATGATAGCCCGACCGAAGGTAGATTTTGGAGAAGTAAGCTGCTCCTTTTATTTGATCGAATAGGTCATCAATCCATGAAAGTGGGTATCTATTCTTGATGGTGACCTGGTTCAACTTTCTATAGTCTATCCACAGTCTCATGCTTCCATCCTTTTTCTTTATGAATAGGACGGGTGCACCACACAAAGATTGGCTAGGATGTATAAACTCCTTCTCCAATAATTTGTCCAATTGCTCCTTCAATTCCTTTAGTTCCATCGGAGCCATACAATATGAGGCTTGGGATATGGGGTTTGTTCCTAGGATATTTCTATGGTGAACTCTACTTGCCGACTTGGAGGTAATCCGGGTAGTTCTTCTAGAAATACTTCTGGATAGTGCTTAACGACTAGAATGTCTTCAAGTCTCATCTCTTCAGACTCTTCATTGATGACCATGGCTAGGAAAGTCATACAACCCTTCTGTATCATCTTTTGGGCTTTTACATGGGCCGATGGTCCCCAATGACCGTTTTCCATTTTGGTCAACCCTTTTGTATCCATTTGAGCTCATTCCAGCACCAAATTGTGCGATTCAAAGTGCAATTGAATCGTATGAAGGTGCAAAAACTCCAATGTAACTTCAATTTCAACAATTAAACTCATTTGATCGGTCAATTTGATGAAATCAAATTTGGCAAAGTTAGAATGTTGAAATTGGGGAAAAATTTAGGAATTATGAATATTAGAGGGACTAAAGTGTAATTTCATAAAATTGAGGACCAATTGGGCATGATAAAGATGTTGGAGGACCAATTGGGCAATTTTAGAATTTTGGGGCAAAACTTACCATTTTTGTAAAGTAGGGGCAAAATTATAATTTTGGAAAAGTTGGGGGACCAAATTGGAAATTTGGGAAATTAAACCCATTTTTATGAAATTGAATAAATTGAGGTCCTAAGGGGAATTTTAAAAGTTCCAGGACTCAATTTGAGGGAAAATCGGCATTAGGGACTAAAAGTTAAAGAAAAATTACTTTAGGGACCTAATTGCAAATAAAGGAAAAGTTGGTTTTCTCATTCATTTAGGATGAATGAGGGCTATTAGGCCAAAGAATAATGAAGAGGATGTTAATATCATGTAGGAACACAAACTATCGAAAACACCAGCAAGGACGAGCTCGCGTGAAATACAAAGAACCGGTCGATAGGAATTCCCTACATCAACATTTATATATCATACCCGGTTGGGATGATAAGTAACTCGGAAATGAAAACCCACTACTTAGTGGTATTTTAAACATCACAACTTAGAGGAGGGATGTAAAAATGACACGAAAAACTACTTAATGGTTGTAAGTAGATCCTACCCGGTTGGTATGATGAAACTTTCTTAGCAGAAGTGGAAAACCCGTTCATCAGTTATGAGCGGAGATATCCTCATACTTGATTGATATGATGGATAGTGAAAATATAATTTTGTCGAAAGTGTTCACCCCTAACTGTGTGCCACTGCTTAAATGATTTGGGAGACCTTCTTGATGGGAGCTCGAATAGCTTTGATAGGCCAGAGGCCTCAATTTTGGAACTTGGGGGCTAATATGCCCGGTTTTGAAAATCTCGAACAGTGGGCCATAGTCCAGTTGGCACAAGCAGGAGGTCGTAAACAAACATGAGTTATATGTCATAAAACTTCAAATAAATGAATTGTTTGGCCATGGTACCAAGACAGGACCAACATATTCAATCAACTAGTGGCAGTGCGACATGACAGGTCTTAGGACTAGTCAAGACAAACAGTTGTAGGTTGAGTTGAGGGTCGGGGCAGTTGGACTAGTGGCACCACAGATTATATGGCATTATGGGAAAATATTGATTGTGTATGCACTATGATTATGATACCTTCAAGACAGCCAAGAGGGGTAGTGATATGTCCTAGGGCACTAGACGACCTGATGGGTATAAGGGTAGTTCGTCGGACTAGGTGACCTTGCGAAGCTCGGAGTAGCTTCAAGCATATGAGACTGAGGTGGGGACGGGATGAGGTCTCTGTCCTCATATGAATACGGAGAATTATTACGGGATTGAGGGTCGGATGTCGCGAACATCCACTTATTCTTAGGGTAGAAGTGGATGTACTTTTATCTAGGTGCCCGGTAAAGTCGCTCCGATGCCACAAGTGGGTTCAGTAGATGTATTGGCCTACAATTGTGTGATTGACCTTCATGATGTGTGTTGGGTGATGATACACCATGATTAATAAGAAATGGTGATAAAAACAGAGATTTAAAATGAAAGAATTTTTGAAAGGAAATAAGGAGTTTGGCACACTCCAAAACAAATCTTTTTTTCCTAAAAGTTAAATTTTGTAACTCATTCATTGAGTCGTTGTACTCACCCCCTCCCTAATATCCCTTTTAGGAAATTTCAGAAAGCTTACCATCAAAGACCATCAACTAATACGCCTGTGAGATAGGTATGATCAAATTTAAAATTTTATGCAGTTTTGATTTATGTTATTCTAGGAAAGGTGCATGTTTAAAGGATGCCTTACTATTTACGGTTTATAACCAGGGGAAACCCTTAAATAAACTGGGAGAGTGGCGGGTTGATCATGGTTATCCAACGAAACCGGGTCGGGGCGTGACAACTTGAGTGGTATTAGAGCCTATTTCCTCGAATACATAATCAAGATTATAAAATATAGTAACTAATAGGATTTATCCTAAAATTTTCAAATGGCTCCCAGGAGAGCAACCAAGAAAACTTGGATTGACTATACTCAACACCCTGTCCTCGTAGGAAGACAAACCTAAAAGCTTCCCCATGCCTAAGGCATGGTAGAAGTCTCAGAAGTCCAAATGGGGAAGTACCCAGGAGGATGGTGCTAAGACCTATTTAGGTCACAACTCTAAGTACGAAGGAAGTCAAGCATGAATCCATAAATGCCAGCAAAGGGCATTTAACCTTATCTAGGAGGATGCTTATCAAGAATCCCGTAGTTCCCTATTTATTTTGTGACCATTTTCTATAATAGGGTTAAAACTCCCCAACATATTGTACTCCTCTATTAATAAAGTACTCTAAATTCCTAAAACTCTATCTCTCAAAGGATGTGATATTTCTAGGAAGGTGGCCCAAGAAAAGTAACCCAACAAAACCACAATACCCTAGACACCACGGAGACCAAGGATCAAGGAATAAATCAAGGAAATTATTAGAAAAAGAAGGCATGACAAGAAAACCGTCAAGGTAAGGAGTCTAGAAGAACACCTAGAGTAATAACTAAGCAAGGAAACAACCTATTACAAGGTGCAAAGGAAATAGAACATGAAATAAAGGATTGTCCCACTAGTATTTAGAATAATACTTTCCAAGAATGATGCCCCCATGGCTATAGGAAATCCGAAAGGATACCATCCCAAGAATCATGACTCTCACTAATAATTTCAACGAAAGATAGGAGTAAGCTCTTCAAGATCTTAGCAAAGTGACAGGAAGGAAAAAGGGCTAAAGGTAGGACCTCAATAAAACCACAAACAGAACAAAAGGTAGTTGAAGAGAACTCTCCCTTAAAGAAGAAATTTCCAATAACTTAGGAGCAAAGAAGGGAGTTCATCCACAAGAGAAGACAAGCTGAGTGTTTGATGACAAATGGGATGGCTTGAGATTTCAAGTACAACTTCCTTCGAAAAAAGTAGAGAAGACAAATTGGAGTTTGGACCAACATAGTAGAAGTAAGCAACAGTGACAATCAAGATGGTCAAATGGGATGGTTTTTCCATTATTTCTTAATTACTGGTGTGTCATCACCCAACACACATCCTTCATCATGAAGGTTACACACATTCGCAAGTCAATATCACTACTGAACCCGCTTGTGGCTTCGAAGCGACTTTTCCTGCCACCTGGATAGAAGTACGACCACTTCTACCCTGAGAATGAGTGGATGTACATGACATCCGACCCACAATCCCGAAATCACTTCTTCGTGTCCGTATGAGGACAAAGTTTTCATCCTGTCCCCACCCCAGTCTCATGTGCTAGGTGCTACTCCAAATTTCACATAGACACCTGGAACAACGAACTGCCCTTATAGCCACCAGGTCGTCTAGTGCCCTTAAGACGCATCACTACCCCTCATGGGCGTCATGATGATCCCATACTCACAGTGCATGCACAAACAATGTTTTTCTCATATTGACATGTAATATGCGGTGTCACTGGTCCAACGGCCCTGACTCTCAACTCAACCAGCAGTTATTTGTCTTGGCTGGTCCATTGACCTGTCATGTCGCACTGCCGCTAGTTGACTGAGCATGTCGGTCCTATCTTGGTACCATGGCCAAACAATTCACTTATTAAGTTTTATGGCATATCATGTTCGTTTACGAGCTCCTGCTCATGCCAACTGGCCTTGGGCCCACTGTACGAGATTTTCAAAATTGGGCATTTAGCCCCCAAGTTCCAAAACTGAGGCCCCTGGACTATCAGAGCTATTCGAGCTCCTGTCGAGAAGGTCTCCCAAATTGTTTAAGCATTAGCACACAGTTAGGGGAGAACACCTCCGACAAAATAGATTTTCATTGCCCATTATACCAATCGGTATAAGGACATCTCTGTTCATAACCGATGAACGAGTTTTCAACTTCCTTCGAGGAAGTCTCATCATACCAACCGGGTATGATCTACTTACAACCGCTAGGTAGTTTTTCCGCATAATTTTCATATCACTATCTCTAAGTGGTGATGATTAAAATATCACTAAACAATGGGTTTTTATACCGAGGTACTTATCACCCCCAACCGGGTATGATATATATAATCCCACTCACAACCGGTAAGTGGTTTTTAATTTTAAGTTGTCCTCATCATCCCAACCGGGTATGATGTTAGTAAACCCACTCACTCGTTAATGCCGTGAATTCCACTAGACCGGTTCTTGGTATTCACGCGAGCTTGTTCTTGCTGGCGTTCCCGGTACTTCGTATTCCTACACGATATGAACATCTTGGTTCATTATCCTTCGGCCTAATCGCCTTCATTCATTCCAAATGAATGAGAAAGTCAAACTTTAATTTATTTGCAATTAGGTCCCTAAAGTTATTTCTCTTTAAGTCCCAAATGCCTGTTTTTTCATCAAATTGAGTCTTGAAACTTCTAAAATTTACCATAGGACCTCAATTTATTCCATTTCACAAAAAGGGGAGCCGAATTGGCTTACCTTTCAGTCCTAATTCGGCCATGGAAAGGGTGAGGAAGTGTTGGGAGGGCGTGGTTTGGCCTGAGGATGGCTTGAAATGGCCGATTTTAGCTTGGCCGAAATAGGGCAGCTTCAATCCGTCGGAGTTGCTTCACTATTCCATCATGTCAGTGCTTCTCCAACAATTCTCTAATTGATTGGAGTTTGCTATCAAATAGTTGTCTTTTCCCCAATTCTAAAGAGCCCGACCTTTGTTCAAGTCGAACCTCTGGTTCGAGCTTCACCGGGAAATGGAGCAGTTGAGAGAGAGAGAAGTGTTCAGGTGTGAGGAAAATGAATGGGGATGACTTCTTTATATAGGTGTAAAAATCGTGTATTAAATGGGAGAGATTTATTACTAGTATTAATATTTCCATAAATTATTGGTATTAATTCCAAAAATTTAATTTTGATATTAAATTATTTGTATTAATTCCAATAATTTAATTTAGATATTAAATTATTGGTATTAATTACAATAATTATATATATATATATATATATATATTAATTTATGGCTATTTATGATAAAGGTACGTATAAAAATTTTTTACTGAAATTTCTGGTTAAAAAAAATCATACTTCCTAGGAGGTCACCCATCCTCACACTACTCTCGAGCAAGCACGCTTAACTTTAGAATTCTCATGGATTCCCATTCACCTGAACCAATTTGTTTTTTCTATTCTAATTTATGTTAAGTTTCTTTTTCAATGTTTAATAAACCCTTTGGATCACTCGTAAGTTGTAAATTTCCAAATTGCTTATTCCCAAATGATCGGGTTTGTAAACCATCTTGGTTTTCTTACTCGGTTTGATCGGTTCTTTTCCCGATTTTCCTTAACTCAAAAGTGCAAGGTTTACAACTCTCCCCTCCTTTTAGGAGTTTTGTCCCCAAAACTTAACCAATATATTCCACATCGGGAATAATATCCCTTAATGTCAACTCAGATTTTCTTAACATACTAACACTTCGATTGCTTTTTCGCTTAGTCCCCGTAATCATTCATCTAAGGAATTTCTTTTCATTTATCATGCTTAATCCTTCCATGGAGTTATAATAACGAGGCATGGATAGCTCATTAATCCTAATATATATTCTTAGGTTCACATCTCCCTTTATTTAGGATAAGGTTCTTCATTTTGGGGATTTTACTCAAGATTTCAGGATTGGGAGTTCCAAGGTGCCCAATTGTTCCTTTTTCTAGTTATTCTCTTCATTGTTGAAACCCCTAGCTTGACGTTCTTTCGAGCATTACATACTTGTTTTCACAGGTTTTTGTGTTATTATTCTTTCGTCCCAATTTGACCCATCCTTCATCCATCATTGATTACAACTTCGGCCAAATTTATGTTTGAACTTGATATGTTTACCAACTGACTCTTTCTTACTCAAGTTACATTTTACTCGGGATTGTTGGTGCTTATATGTCCCTTACAACATGACATAGTTCTGAACCTGCCTCAGTCCATCAGACTCCTACAGCACCTCTTTTAGGGTTGTTTCCAACTTTCCAGCCTTCCAAGGACTATATAATTTCATCCCTCCTTTAATTGGGTAGTATTCCTCAACTACCTTTATTATCATTCGTATCTTGACAACATGTCTTACATAACCATGTCAGTTTTCCTTACCCACTCATCCTTTCCCAACTTCTTTATTGGGTTTTTCTAGTGCCAATTATTTGGTTTCCCAATAGTTTACCAACAAACTAGGATACTTTCCTTCTTAAGTCCTTGGCATTCCTTATTCAAGGGTTGTTCCTTTTTCCTTAATCCACTTTTACTTACTCATAATCACTTCATGATTCTTCATTCTACAATAATTACTTTCGATCCATGTGTTGATTACTTTGCTTGGGAAGGTTCCCTCCTTCCGGTTTTGTTCTCTACTATGTCCCTTACAATAGAGATTTCCATCTTAGGAGTTACATGCTCAACCTCCTTATCATTCATTGTATGGTTCTTTCTTCCTTTCTTCGCACCCTTATCTATGTTAGGGCATCTGTTTGCTTTGGATCCTTCTCTATCCATAACTTTTGTTTTATTCCTTATTCCTTACATGTGATACTTCCGATTATTGGTTTTATTCCGTGCATTCCGCCCTATGCTCGGTCGTCCACTCTTTAAGCTTCATATGCGTGTGTGGACTATGACCCATCTTACCAATTGCGGTTATTCCTCCATAGCCACATCTTATTTGGAGGACTTACTTTCCCAATGTTTCTCGAACATCCTTTGCTTTATTACCTTAGTATGAGTTGTCCACTCATTCATACTTGTCACAACATCTTTTTTATGCTAACTCGTTAACTTATTTCCGTTTAAGGAGGGTTCACATCCTTCTTGTTTCAAAATCTCTTGTTCATCCTTTGTGAAGCTCACTTAACTGTCTCAAGACTTTAAACTAGAAATCCGATTTTGGTCATTAATTTCTTTAAGGATTTTCCTTCATTCTTCTTTTTCCAATGTTTTGGCCTTTTCACTTCTCCCTTCTTTGTTGTGGTTTAAATCCAGGGTTCTCTCGAAGACCAGTTCTTCAACTGTCTCCTTCTCTCCATTTTTTTATCCAATTATCTAGGCAGCTATATCACTTGTCCTTCATGCCCATCCTTTATCCTTCGTAGAGTGTAGTCTTTATTACATCTCAGCCTTTCTTAGGATTTTGTTTATTCTCTTTGGCCATCCCATTGTTACTCGTTTCTTCTTTCTATTATGTTCTCCTAAAATTATTGTTTGGTTCTCGTACTCTCTCCAAGTAGGTCACACTGGGCCATCACGATACTTCCTTCCTTTGAAACATTTCCCAATTAAGGGTTGGTTCCTTGCACTCCACATTATGTCCACCCGCCCATCAAAATTCCTTCAAGGGTAGTTAGTCATATGCATCCCTCGAAAGTTTACTTTCATAGTGTATTTCTTTATGGAGCGTTCAAATCTTCCTTATTTCAAGATTTCTTGATAATTATGTGAGAGGCTTGCCTATTTTTTTTTTCTTGGTTAATTTGGCCTTTGGTCATGTTAAGGATTTCTTTCATCCTTCTTTTCCCGAGTATTTGGCCTTTTGGCCTTCTTTGTTGGAACTCAAATTATGGTTTTCCCATGTATTAGTTTGTTAACTGCCTCGCCTCCACCATTCCTTTGGTCTAAGTTTCTTGGGGCAGTTGTTTCTCGAGTACTCTTGTCCTTAACGTCCATCTCACTGACCTTTTTATGGTGTAGCCCCTTCTACTTCTCAGTCTTCCCTAGGGTGTCATTTGTTTCCTCTGACTATCTTGTTGTAACAACTTGCTTTCTCTTGTCCTGTTGGTCCAAACTTCCTATTTGGCATAGTTGCTTTTTCCAAGGTGATTTATTCCTGTAATCCCAATACATCCCGTTTGTCATCAAATGTTCATCTTGTCTTCTCTTGTGGATGCACTCTTTTCTTTGCTCCTAAACTGTTTGGATTTTCTTCTTAAAGGGGGAATTCTCTTCAGCTATCCTTTGTTCCGTTTTTGGTTTTATTGAGGTCCTACCTTTTCCCCTTTTTCCTTCTTACCACTTTGCTAAGATTTTGAAGAGTTTCCTCTTATTTGTGGTTGCAAATGGAGTCACGTTTCTTGGGATGGTATCCTTTCGGATTTCCTATAGTTGTGGGGTGTTTATTCTTGGAAAATATTGTCCTGACTCCTGACGATGTGGGATAGTTTTTCACTTCATGTCCTATTCCCCTCAAGGTTAACTTGATTCCTGTCCTTTGTAGGGTTGGGCACTTCTTCACATAGTGTCCCTATCATTCATGCTTGTAATTACATGAACATAAGTGGTTCCTCCTGGCATTTTCTTGGGAATTGTTAGTTTTGGTGCTCCTTCGTCCTTAAGTCTGGATACAGTGAGAGTTTTTTTTTTTTGGAGTCTTCCTTGAAGATCACATCATTAGAGGGACAGGGTTTTTAGTAATTTGGAGTACTTCATTAATAGAGTAGTATAGTATGTTAGGGGTTTTGACCCTATTACAGAAAATGGTCACCAAATAACTAGGGAGCTACGAGATTCTTGATAAGCATCCTACTATATAAGGTTATATGCCCCCTTTTATGGCTTCACGCTTGGCTTCCTTTATACTTAGAGTTGCGACCTCAATAGGTCCTGTCACCATTCTTTGCGATACTTCCTCATTTGCTCTTTTGAGATTCCTACCATGCTTCAGGCATTTGGGAAGCTTCTAGGGTTGTCTTCCTACGAAGATAAGGTGTTGAGTAGAGCCATTCCTAGTTTTCTTGGTTCCTCTCATGGGAGCCATCTAAAAATTTTAGGATAAATCCTATTAGGTATTTGAGGAAATAGGCTCTGATACCACTCTAGTTGTCACGCCCCGACCCGGTTTGGTCGGATCCCCGTGATCAACTCGCCACTCTTCTGATTTACTAAAGGGTTTCCCCTTATATTATAAACTGTAAAGAGTAAGGCGTTCTTTACACCTGCACCTTTTTACAGGAATATCATAAATCAAAATTGCATAGTAATTTAAATTAATCGTACCTATTTTGCAGGCTTTAATTGCATAAGTCTTTTAAGGTTCAGCTTTCCGGGACTTCCTAAAAGGGGTATAAGGGAGGGGGTGAGTACAACTACTCAATAAATGGGACTCAAATCTTTTGAATTTCAAGAAAAACATTTATATGGAGTGTGCTAGACTCCTTTCTTTTCAAAAATGCCTTCATAAAAAATTCGGGTTTTTTCATTATTTCTTCATTACCGGTGTATCATCACCCAACACACATCCTTCATCATAAAAGTTACACACATTCGCAAGTCAGTACCACTACTGAACCCGCTAGTGGCTTCGGAGTGACTTTTCCTACCACCCGGATAGAAGTACGACCACTTCTACCCTGGGAATGAGTGGATGTACGTGACATCCAACCCACAATCCCGAAATCACTTCTTCGTGTTCGTATGAGTACAAAGACCTCACCCTGTCCCCACCTCGGTCTCATGTGCTTGGTGCTACTCCAAATTTCGCACAGACACCTAGAACAACGAACTACCCTTATAGCCACCAGGTCGTCCAGTGCCCTTAGGACGCCTCACTACTCCTCATGGGTGTCTTGATGATCTCGTACTCACAGTGCAAGCACAAATAATGTTTTCTCATATTTACATGTAATATGTGGTGCCACTGGTCCAACGGCCCCGACTCTCAACTCAACCTGCAGTTGTTTGTCTTAACTGGTCCATCGACCTATCATGTCGCATTGCTGCTAGTTGACTAAGCATGTCGGTCCTATCTTGGTACCATGGCCAAACAATTCACTTATTAAGTTTTATGGCATATCATGTTCGTTTACGAGCTCCTGCTCATGCCAACTGGCCTTGGGCCCACTGTACGAGATTTTCAAAATTGGGCATTTAGCCCCCAAGTTCCAAAACTGAGGCCCCTGGACTATCAGAGCTATTCGAGCTCCTGTCGAGAAGGTCTCCCAAATTGTTTAAGCATTAGCACACAGTTAGGGGAGAACACCTTCGACAAAATAGATTTTCATTGCCCATTATACCAATCGGTATAAGGACATCTCCGTTCATAACCGATGAACGAGTTTTCAACTTCCTTCGAGGAAGTCTCATCATACCAACCGGGTATGATCTACTTACAACCGCTAGGTAGTTTTTCCGCATAATTTTCACATCACTATCTCTAAGTGGTGATGATTAAAATATCACTAAACAATGGGTTTTTATACCGAGGTACTTATCACCCCCAACCGGGTATGATATATATAATCCCACTCACAACCGGTAAGTGGTTTTTAATTTTAAGTTGTCCTCATCATCCCAACCGGGTATGATGTTAGTAAACCCACTCACCCGTTAATGCCGTGAATTCCACTAGACCGGTTCTTGGTATTCACGCGAGCTTGTTCTTGCTGGCGTTCCCGGTACTTCGTATTCCTACACGATATGAACATCTTGGTTCATTATCCTTCGGCCTAATCGCCTTCATTCATTCCAAATGAATGAGAAAGTCAAACTTTAATTTATTTGCAATTAGGTCCCTAAAGTTATTTCTCTTTAACTGTAAGTCCCAAATGCCGGTTTTTTCATCAAATTGAGTCTTGAAACTTCTAAAATTTACCATAGGACCTCAATTTATTCCATTTCACAAAAAGGGGACTAATTTCTCAAATTTCCAATTTGGTCCTCCAACTTTTCCAAAATTACCATTTTGCCCTTCCTTTACAAAAATGATAAGTTTTGCCCCAAAAATTCTAAAATTTCTCAATTCATCCTCCAAAATTATTTTCATGCCCAATTGGCCCTCAATTTCATAAAATTTCATTTTAGTCCTTTGAATTTCAAAAATCCCCAATTTTCCCCCAATTCCAACTTCTTAACACAATCGAATTTGATTTCATCAAATTGACCCATCAAACATTTCCAATTGTTGAAATTGAGTTTCTACAAGTTCATACGATTCTTTAGAAATGTGAATCGCAAGTTTTAATGCCGAGACGAGCTCAAACGGAGTTTCGCCGGAAAATGAACTATAGAGAGAGAAAGCTTCGATTACTCATCGGAGAAGGCACATCGGTCCGAGCTTTCAATCTAGGCAGATAGGTCTCATCCTAAGGTTCATCCTAAAATCAAGAATAACATCAATTGATGCGGAATTGGATTAGAATTTCATCATTGAAACTCGGTTGACTCTCTCTCTAACACCGATCAAAAATTGTAAATGGGAGTCGAATTAGCTTAACTTTTGGTCCTAATTCGGCCGTGGAAAGGCTGAGAAAGTGTTGGGAGGGCTTGGTTTGGCCTGAGTAGGGCTTGAAATGGCCGATTTAAGCTTGGCTGAAATAGGGCAGCTTCGGTCCGCCAGAGTTGCTTCATTATTCCATCATGTCGGTGCTTCTCCAACGATTCTCCGATTGACTGGAGTTTGCTATTAGATAGTTGCCTTCTCCCCGGTTCTAAAGAGCCCGACCTTTGTTCAAGTCGAAGCTCTGGTTCGAGCTTCACCAGAAAATGGAGCAGTAGAGAGAGAGAGAAGTGTTCAGGTGTGAGTAGAATGAATGGGGATGACCTTTATCGTGTATTAAATGGGAGAGATTTATTACTAGTATTAATATTGCCATAAATTATTGGTATTAATTTTAATAACTTAATTTTAGTATTAAATTATTTGTATTAATTCTAATAATTTAATTTATGTATTAACTTATTGGTATTAATTATAATTATTAAATATATATTAATTTATGGCTATTTATGATAATGGAAAGTTCACATAAAAAGTTTTGACCGAAATTTCTAGTTAAAAAAAATCATACTTCCTAGGAGGTCACCCATCCTCACACTACTCTCAAGCAAGCATGCTTAACTTTAGAATTCTCATGGATTCTTGTTCACCTGAACCAATTTGGTTTTTCTATTCTAATTTGCGTTAAGTTTCTTTTCCAAGGTTTAATAAACCCTTTGGATTACTCGGAAGTTATAAATTTCCAAATTACTTGTTAACCAAATGATCAGGTTTGTAAACCGTCTCAGTTTTCTTACTTGGTTTGACCGGTTCTTTTCCTGATTTTCCTTAACTCAAAAGTGCGAGGTTTACACGGAAAGACCAAGTACCAAGGAAAAGTACTCATGAGAGCCTAAGAAGTAAATTATACCCAAGGAACGAGTAAATAGGATGGTAGCATCAAAAGATGCTATAACAAGTAGGAATGAGTGGACTACAATAATAAGAGAATAAAAGAAGGAATGCATGAGGAATATTGGAGAAGTAAGCCCTCAATTGAGACATAAATCAAGGAAACGACCATTGACATTAGGATGGGTCGTGGTCCACACTCACTTGATGGAGCCTAAAAAATGGATGGATGAGCATAGGGTGGAGTACAAGAAAGAACACCAATAATAAAAAATTCCTCAGATAATGAATGAAATGGAGTTTAAGATGAAGAAGGATTTAAAGAGGACAAATGCCTCAACATAGAAGAATGTGTAAGGAAATGAAGGAAGAAATTTCCAAAGAATGGTAAGAAGGTTGAACATGTAACTCTTAAGGTTAAAATCTCTACTTTGAGGGATATAATAGAGAATGAAACCATAAGAAGGGAACTCCACAAATAAAATAATTAACACATAGACCAAAAAAAAGGATCAACTCAAAATAATGAATCGTGAAATGGTAACGAGCAAGTAAGAGTGAATTAAGGGAAAAGGAGAATCCTTTAGTAAAGGATGTCACTGGGAATGAGGAAGGACCTAAGAAAGGAACAGTCAGTGGGTAAGCATGATGAAGTCAATCGAAATTTTGACCGAAGTTGTAATAAATGATGGACGAAGGAAGGGTCAAAATAGGATGAAAGGGTAATAACTTCTTCACCACCGAACTAAGAGTTTCAATTATGCAAAGAATAACTAGACATAGTAACGATTGGGTATCTTGGAATTCCCAATATAGAAATTTTGAGTAAGAACCTCAAAAGGAAGAATCTTGCCCTAAGCAAAAGAAGATGTAAACCTAGGAAAAATACCTTGGAACTCGCGAGCAAGACATACTAAACCCCATGGAAGGAGTACACAATATAAAGGGAAGGAACTTCTTGAAGCGCATTATCTAAAGTGGTGTAAGTGGAAGAATGACCGAAGCATTAACATGTTCAAGTTAACATTAAGGAAGGTTATCCCAGAATGAAAAATGTTGATTTAGTTTTGGGGATAAAACTCCTAAAAGGAGGGGAGAGTTGTAAACCCCGCCCTTTTGAGTTAAGGAAAACTGGGAAAAGAATCGGTCAAAACGAGTGAGAAACGTCGAACTGGTTCACAAACCCAATTATTAGGAATCGGGCAAATTGTAGAATTTACAACTCCCAATGACTCAAAATAGTTCAAAACACCTTGGAAAAGAACCTTAGGACAAATTGGAAGAGAAAAACCATACCAGTTCAGATGAACCGGATCCAACTGGATCGAATCGGTTTATGAACCTAGTCGGTTCATGAACCAGAACCGATAGAGAAAGGGAAAACCGAGGAATTTATGGATCCTGAGTGACCCAAAGAGTCCCAAAAATCATGGAAATGGACTTGAGAATGAATTGGAGATGAAAACCAAACTGGTTCAGGTGAACCGGATCCGAACCAGATTGAACCGGTTTGGACCAGTTTAAACTACTATTGAACCGGATGCTAGATTCACTTTTCTAGGTGGCTAAAAAAATTCAAAATTTGATATTTCACCATTGGATAGAAAATGAATTTAGAAATTTTTAGATTTAAAAATTCGGTCGAATGGGGGGTGAACCGGCCAGTTTAAGCTTTGAACCCAATTCGGACCGGTCTGGTCCGATTCAGAACAATATCGTCTTCTTCCTTCAGATGACTGCACTGTTCACATACCGAAAAATCGCGCTGCGTTGGAGAAGCTGAAAAGTCTTCGACCAGGATGCTTTTGGCAATGAAGGACTGCCATTAAGGCACCGATCAGATGACCAAGAAGTCCCCAAGCTTTCTATATAAAGAGCCCCTCCTTATTCATCCTCTCCACACTTGAAAACTCCATTCTATCTCAACTACTCCAATTTTTAGTGAAGCTTAAACCAGAGCTCTGACTTGGGCACTTTTCTGAGCAAAACAAGGTGAGGTTAGGTTCTTTAGAACCAAGGAGAAGCCAGCTACACACATGTAGTCTCAGTTTGCTCTTAGGGTCACCAAAGAAGCGCCGACATGATCGAACAATGAAAAGTTGGAAAAGTTGCCCTGTTTCAGCCAAGCTGAAATCGGCCAATTCGAGCCCTTCTCAGACCAAACCAAGCCCTTCCAACACCTCCACAGCCCTCCTACAGCTGCATTAGAGATGAAAGGTAAGCCAATTCAGCTCCCCTCTACAATTTTTGACCGATGCTAGAGAGCGAACCGACAGAACTTTGATGATAAAATTCTCATTCAATTTGGCATCTCTTGATTCTAGGGTGAACCTCAGGATGAGAGCTATCTACCCAGATCGAAAGCTCGGACTGTCGTGCCCCCGACGATAAGCTTTCGAAACTTTCTCTCTCTAAGTTTAGTTTTCTAGTGGAGCTCCATTTGAGCTCATTCAGGCACCAAATCGTGCGATTCAAAGTGCAATTGAATCGTATGAAGGTGTAGGAACTCCAATGTAACTTTAATTTCAAAAAATAAACTCATTTGATCTGTCAATTTGATAAAATCAAATTCGGCAGTGTTAGAATGTTGAAATTGAGGGAAATTTTGGGGAAATTTTAGGAATTTCAAAAATTAGAGGGACTAAAGTGTAATTTCATAAAAATGAGGACCAATTGGGCAATTTTGGAATTTTTAGGGCAAAACTTACCATTTTTGTAAAGTAGGGGCAAAATGGTAATTTTGGAAAAGTTGGTGGGACCAAATTGGAAATTTGGGAAATTAAACCCCTTTTTATGAAATTGAATAAATTGAGGTTCCAAGGGGAAGTTTAAATGTTTTGGTACTCAATTTAAATAGGTCTCGATTTTGGAACTTGGGGACTAATATGCCCATTTTTAAAAATCTCGAACAGTGGGCCATAGGCCAATTGGCACGAGCAGGAGCTTGTAAACAATCATAAGTTATATGCCATAAAACTTTAAATAAATGAATTGTTTGGCCATGGTACCAAGACAGGATCGACATATTCAATAAACTAGTGGTAGTGCAACATGACAGGTCTCTGGACTAGTCAAGACAAATAGCTATAGGTTGAGTTGAGGATCAGGGCCATTAGACCAGTGGCACCAGAGATTATATGGCATGATGTGAAAATACTGATTGTGAATGCACAGTGATTATGGGACCTTCATGATGCCCAAGAGGGGTAGTGATGTGTCCTAGGGCCCTGGACGACTTGTTGGGTATAAGGGCAGTTCGTCGGACAAGGTGACCTTACGAAGCTCAAAGTATCTTCAAGCAAATGAGATCGAGGTGGGGACGAGATGTAGTTTCTGTACTCATACGGACAGATAAAATTTTTACGAGATTAAGGGTTGGGTGTCGTGAACATCCACTCATTCTCATGGTAGAAGTGGACGTACTTCTATCTAGGTGGTTAGTAAACTCGCTCCGATGCCACAAGTGGATTCAGTGGACGTACTGGCCTGCGATTGTGTGATTGACCTTCATGATGAAGGATGTGTGTTGGGTGATGACACACCATGATTAATAAGAAATGGTGATAAAAATAGAGGATTGAAATGAATGGATTTTTGAAAGGAAATAAGGAGTGTAGCACACTCCAAAATAAATCTTTTTCCTAAAAGTTAAATTTTGAAACCCATTCACTAAGTCATTGTACTCACCCCCTCCCTTATATCTCTTTTAAGAAATCCTAAAATGCCTACCCTCAAAGACCATCAACTAATACGCCTGTGAGACACGTATGATCAAATTTAAAATTTTACACATTTTATTTATGTTATTACAGAAAAGGTGCAGGTTTAAAGGACGTCTTACTCTTTACGGTTTATAATAAGGGGAAACCCTTAAATAAACCGAGAGAGTGGTGGGTTGATCACGGGGATCCGACCAAACTGGGTCAGGGTGTGACATTGAGCATTATGGGTCCTTTTAAAGGTATTACTGATGGTCCGATGCCTTGCCATCCTTAAGCCTAAACACCTTGGAGGCTTTCTTATCGAGTCCTCTTTAACTCGGGATTACTCCATGGGTCCTTCTATATTCCTGGTTCATTTCCTCCCTTGGGATGGGGTTCTTCCTACCTTCTAGGATGGCTAAGGTAGCACGGGTTTTTTTAGCTACTTTTCTTGAGACCATCTGTAAATTTTAAAATTATTCCTATCGGTTAGTATGTTATCTAATACCACTTAAGTTGTCATACCCCGACCCAGTTTGATCGGATCCCTATGATTAACCCGCCACTCTTCAGGTTTATTAAGGGTTTTCCCCTTCATTTAAACATTGAGGAGTAAGGCATCCTTTAAACATGTACCTTTCCTGGAATAACATTAATCAAAATTGTATGAAATTTAAACTTAACATACATGTCTTATAGGTGTAGTTAACTTGAGATCTTTGGGTAGGCTTTCCCTTGGTTACCTGAAAAGGGGTATAAATGGAGGGGTGAGTTCAACGACTCAATGAATGGGTGTTCAAAAATTTAACTTTCAGAAAATAGTTTGAAATGGAGTGTGCCAGACTTCTTATTTTCTTTTAAAACATTTCATCCTCAAAATATCGGTTTTCATAGCCATTTCTCATCATTAACCACAACGATGTGTTTATCAACCAACATACGCCTTTCATCATGAAGGGAACACACATTCACAGGGCAGCACGTCCACCGTAGTCACTTGTGACATCGGAGCGACTTTACCTGCCACCTAGATAGAGGCCCATCCACTTCTACCATGAGAATGAGTGGATGTACGCAATATCCAACCCTCAATCCCGTAAAAAAAATCCCATGTCCATATGAGGATAGAGTCCTCATCCCGACCTCACCTAGGTCTCATGTGCATGAAGCTATGTCGAACTTCCCTCACTATTGGCATGACAATTTGCCCTTATCTCCACCATGTCATCCAGTAGCCCCTAGGACGCATCACTACCCCTCTTAGATGTCTTGAAGATCTTGTACCATAGTACATGTATAAAACAACAATTTTTCTCATAAGCCATTTAATCTTTGGTGCCATTGGTCCAATGGCCCTGACCCTCAACTCGACCTATCATGTCGCACTGCCGACAGTCCATTGAATACGTTGGTCCTATCTTAGTACCATGGCTAAACATATCATTCATTTAAATTTTTCATGGCTTAAACTCATCTTTGTTTACAAGCTCCTGCTCGTGCCAACTGGCCATGGGCCCACTATACGAGATTTTCAAAATTGGGCATATTAGCCCCAAGTTCCAAAACTGAGGACTCCAGCCTATCTGAGCTATTCAAGCTCTCGTCAAGAAGGTCTCCCAAAACATTTAAGTAGTGGCACATAGTTAGGGGAGAGCACTTCCAACAAAAAATAATCTTTTAGCCGTCCATCACACCAACTAGGTGTGAGGACATCTCCGCTCATAATCGATGAACGAGTTTTCTACTTTCTTCCAAGAAGTTCATCATACCAACCGGGTATGATCTACTTTCAACCGGTATGTAGTTTTTTTGCAAATTTTCAATATCACTCCATTTAGGTCTGATGTTTAAAATTCCACTTAGTAGTGGGTTTTCATTTCCGAGGCACATATCATCCCAACCGGGTATGATATAAAAATCCCACTCACTTGTGAATACAGTTAATTCCTCTCAATCGGCTTTTTGCCTCTATACTAGCTTGTCTTGGCTGGCATTCAGGTACTTCATGTTCCTATACAATATGAACATCCTTGTTCATTATCCTTTGGCCTAACAGCTTTCACTCATCAAAAATGGATGAAATACCCAAACATTTCTATTATTTGCAATTAGGTCCCTAAAGTTTCTTTTTAATTAACTTTAGGTCCCTAATGCCAATTTTTCCCCAAATTGAGTCCCGCACTTCTAAAATTCACTTTGGCACTTCAATTTATTCAAATCACAAAAAGTGGTTCAAGTTTCCCAAATTCCCAATTTCGTCCCCTATTTTCACAAAATTACCATTTTGACCCTATTATACAAAAATGGTAAAATTTAGCCCCAAAATTCAAAACAATTGACCAATTGCTCCTCCAACATCTTTTCCATGCCCAATTGGCCCTCAATTTTAGGAAATTACACTTTAGTCCCTCGAATTTTGGAAATTCCCAAATTCTCCCCAATTTTCCACCAATTTTAACCTTTCAACTTGGTCGAATTTGATTCTATCAAATTGACCGATCAAATGAGGTTAATTATTGAAATTGAAGTTAGATTTAAGTTCCTACATAACCATACAATTCAATTGCACTTTGAATCGCATGAATTGACGTCGAATCGAGCTCAAATGGAGCTTCACCAGAAAATTGAATGTAGAGAGAGAAAGCTTCGAAATCTTACTATCGGGGGCAGGACGGTCCGAGCTTTCAGTCTGGGCAGATAGCTCTTATCCTAAGGTTCCTCCTAGGATCAAGAATCACCTCAATTCATGTCGAATTGAAGGAGAATTTGGTCAGTAAATATTTGTCGGTTCTTTCTCTAGCACCGATCAAAATTCATAGTGAGGAGCCAAATTGGCTTACCTTTCCACTCTGATTCAGCAGTAGTAGGGTTGTGGAAGTGTTGGGAGGGCTTGGTTTGGTCTGAGAAGGGCTCGAATTAGCCATTTTCAGCTCGATCGAAATAGGGCAACTTTAGTTCGCCGAAGCTACTTCACTGTTCTATCATGTCGGCATTTCTCTAGCGATCTTCGGAGCAAATGGATACTACAGTCGTGTAACTAACTTCTCCGAGAATCTAAAGAACCTGACCATGTTTCTTTGGCTCAATAAAATGCCCAAGTCGGAGCTCTGGTCTTAGCTTCATCGAAAAATGGAGCAATAAGGAGAGAGTAGAGTTTTCAGGTGTGGGGAGGATGAATGAGGAGGGGCTCTTAATATAGGAAGCTTGGAGGCTTCTTGGTCATCTAATTGATGTCTTAATGGTGGTCATTCATTGTCTGAAGCTCCCTAGCCAGAGACTTTTCCTCTTTATTGGCGCTGCTCGATTTTCCGACGAGTGAACAGTGTTGTTATCTGAAGGAAGAAGACAACACTGTTTTGAATCGAGTTCAATGCTTAAACCAACAGGTTCAGGCCCGATTCAATCAAGTTTTTCAAAATTAAAAATTTTTAAATTTATTATCTATCAAATGGTGGCCTCAATTCTCCAATTTGAATTTTCTAAGCCTCCTAGAAAAATGAATTTAGAAATCGGTTTAATAGTGGTTCAAATCGGTTTAATTTGGTTCATGTCTGGTTCACCTGAACCGGTTTGGTTTTCACCTTTAATTCATCCTAAAGTCCTTTCGCATGACCTTTGTGACTCTTTGGGTCACTCAAGATCCATAAAATTCCCAATTTACTCTTTCTCTATCAGTTGGGGTTCATGAACCCGTTCAGTTTTCTCACTCGGGTTGACGCGTTCTTTCCCCGATTTTATCATCCTAAAGGATCAGGGTTTATACCGGTCCTGCCTTGGTACCATGGCCAAATCACATGAATCATTCATTAAGAATTTTCATGGCTTATCATCATATTTGTTTACGAGCTCTTGCTCATGGCAACTAGCCTTGGGCCCTTTGTTTGTGATTTTCAAAAATCGGGCATTTAAGAACCCCAAGTTTCAAAACTGAGGCCTTTGGCCTATTTGAGCTATTTGAGCTCTCGTCAAGAAGGTCTCCCAAAATTTGTAAGCATTGGCACACAGTCAGGGGAGAACACTTCTAACAAAATAACTTTCAACTCTTCCATCACACCTATCGGGTGTGATGACATCTCTGCTTACAACTGGTAAGTAGTTTTTCAACTCCCTTCCAGGAAGTTTATCATACTAACAGGGTATGATCTACTTGCAACCGATAAGTAGTTTTTCCTCGTAGTTCTCACATCACTCCAACTAGGTGTGATGTTAAAATTCCTTATAGTAGTGGTTTTTAAGTTAAGTTGTTCATCATCCAAACCGGGTATGATGTGAATAATCCACTCACCCAATGTTCATAGTGTTTTCCTTCTTAATTGGCTTTTTACCTCCACACGAGCTTATCTTTGCTAGCATTTCAGCCCTAGTGATGTCGGAGCGACTTTACCGGCCACCTAGATAGAAGCACGTCCACTTCTATCCTAAGAATTAACTCAACCTGCACCTATTTGTCTTGACTAGTCCATCGACCTGTCATGTCGCACTACTACTAATTGACTGAGTATGTTAGTCCTGTCTTTGTACCATGGCCAAACAATCCATTTATTAAAGTTTTATAGCACATATCTCATATTTGTTTATGAGCTCTTGCTTGTGCCCACTGGCCTATGGCCCACTGTTCGAGATTTTCAAAACCGGGCATATTAGCCCCCAAGTTCCAAAACTGAAGCCACCGGCCTATAAGAGCTATTCGAGCTCCCGTCAAGAATGTCTCCCAAATCATTTAAGCATTGGCACACAGTCAGAGGAGAGCACTTCCGACAAAAATTTGTTTTCAACTATCCATTATACCAACCGAGTATGAGGACATCTCCGCTTATAACTGATGAACGGGTTTTCCACTTCCTTCGAGTAAGTTTCATCATACCAACTAGGTATGATCTACTTACATCTAGTAAATAGTTTTTTCGCATGATTTTTACATCACTTCTCTAAGTTGTGATGTTTAAAACACCATTAAATAGTGGGTTTTCATTTCAAGGTACTTATCATTCCCAACCGGGTATGATATAAAATTCCCACTCACTCGTTAATGCAATGAATTCCACTCGACTCGTTCTTTGTATTCACGCGAGTTTGTCCTTTCCGGTGTTCCTAGTACTTCGTGTTCCTGCATGATATGAACATCTCAGTTCATTATCATTTGGCCTAATAGCCTTCATTCATTCCAAATGAATGAGAAAACCAAACTTTCTATTTATTTGCAATTAGGTCCCTAAAATTATTTTTCTTTAACTTCAAGTCCCTAATACAAGTTTTTCCTCAAATTGAGTCCCAAAACTTTTAAAATTTATCTTAGGACCTTAATTTATTCAAATTCATAAAAAGGGATTTAATTTCCCAAATTTCCAATTTGGTCCCCCAACTTTTCCAAAATTACCATTTGCCCTTCCTTTACAAAAATGGTAAGTTTCACCCCAAAAGTTCTAAAATCCCTCAATTAGCCCCTTTAACATTTTTATCATGCCCAATTGACCCTCAATTTTATAAAATTCCATCTTGGTCCTTCGAATTTTCAAAAATCCCCAATTTCAACTCCTTAACACAATCGAATTTGATTTCATCAAATTGACCAATCAAACACATCTAATTGTTGAAATTGAAGTTAAAATTGAGATCCTACATCTTCATACAATTCAATAGCACTTTGAATCACAAGTTTTGATGCCGGAACAAGCTCAAACGAAGCTTCGCCAGAAAACATACTATAGAGAGAGAAAGCTTCGATTTCTCACCGGTAAGGGCGCAACGGTCTAAGTTTTCTATCTGGGCAGATGGCTCTCATCCTGAGGTTCATCCTAGAATCAAGAATTGCATCAATTGATGCCGAATTGAGTTAGAATTTCATCATCAAAATTATGTCGGTTCTCTCTCTAGCACCGGTCGGAAATTGTAGAGTGGAGCCGAATTGGCTTACCTTTCAGTCCTAATTCGATTGTGGGTGGGCTGAGGAAGCGTTGGGAAGGCTTGGTTTGGCCTAAAGAGTGCTCGAACTGGCCGATTTCAGCTCGGCCAAAACAGGGCAACTTCGGTCCACCGAAGCCGCTTCACTGTTTCATTATGCCGACGCTTCTTCGGTGACCCTCGGAGCAAATGGAGACTATAGGCGTGTAGCTGACTTCTCCCCGGTTCTAAAGAACCCGACCTCACCTTGTTTAGCTCAGAAAAGTGCCGTTGTCGAAGCTCTGGTTCGAGCATCATTGAAAAATGGAGCTATTGAGAGAGAGTTGAGTTTTTAGGGGTGGAGAGGATGAATGAGGAGGGACTCTTTATATAGGGAGCTCGGAGACTCGTCGGCCGTCCATTTGGCACCTTTATGACAGACATTGATGGCCTGAAATGTAGTGATTGGAAACGTTTCTTCTTCACTGGCGCTGCTTTGATTTTTCGGCGAATGAACAGTGCTGTCATCTGAAGGAAGAAGACGACACTATTCCAAACCGAACTGGACCGGTCCGAACCGGGTTCAAAGTTTAAACCGGCCCATTCACCCCCCATTCGACCGAGTTTTTCAAATCTAAAAATTTCTAAATTTATCTAAATTCATTTTCTATCCAATGACTGCCTCAAATCTCAAATTTGAATTTTTTAAGCCAACTAGAAAAATGAATTTAGAATTCGGTTCAATAGTGGTTCAAACCAGTTCAATTCGGTTCGGATTCGGTTCACATAAACAGGTTTGGTTTTCATGTCAAATTCATTCTCAAGTCCATTTTCATGACTTTTGGGACTTTTTCAGTCACTCGGGATCTACAAATTTCTTGGTTTGCCCTTTCTCTATCAGTTCTAGTTCATGAACCGACTCGGTTCATAAACCGGTTCAATCCAGTTGGATCCGGTTCATCTAAACCGCTCAAGTTTTTCTCTTCCAATTTGTCCTAAGGTTCTTCTCCAAAGTTTTATGAACCCTTTGGATCACCCCGGGAGTTGTAAATTTCTAAATTGCCTGTTTCCTGATAATTAGGTTTGTAAACCAGTTCGGTTTTCTCACTTGATTTGACTAGTTCTTTTCCTGATTTTCCTTAACTAAAAAGGGTGGGGTTTACAAGAGCTGTGAGAAGTCTTTTTAGAAGTTAAAGACTCGATTGAAAATTGCACTGGTACTCTCCTTACCTGACTCTATTGTAGAAGAGTGCACTGTCTATAGTGATGCATCCGGACAAAGACTCAGATGTGTCTTGATGCAATAAGGGAAGGTTATCGCTTATGTCTCGCGACAAATAAAGGTACATGAAAGAAACTACCCAACTCATGATTTGGAATTAGCTGCAATAGTGTTTGCCCTAAAGATATGGCGACACTACCTTTATAGGGTTAAATGTAGGATATGTACAGATCACAAGAGTCTTAATCACTTCCTAACTTAGAAAGAGTTGAATCTCCGCCAGAGAAGATGGCTGGAATTGGTTAAGGATTATGACCTTGTGATAAAATATCACCCTAGTAAGGCAAATGTAGTAGCAGATGCCTTGAGTTGCAAGTACCAAACTAAGGCAACTCAAGTAAAGACGAGTTACATACCCATGTTACAACAATTGGGAAGAATGGAGATAGGCCTAAAAATGGACAAGTGGGAAAGGTTCCTGATGGCTAACATGGTAGTAAGACCTAGTCTAACTAAGTAGATCTAGGCTCAACAAAAGATGGAAAATGAGCTTCAACTCTACCTGGATCCAGTTAATAGAGAAACTAAACTGGACTACAACCTGTGAAGCGATGGAGTGTTGACCTACAAGGGTAGGGTATGTGTGACTCAAAGTAAGGAACTAAAGAGGTTAATTCTGGAAGAGGCGCATGATTCGGTATATACTATGCATTCGGGCAGTACCAAAATGTACCGCACCCTCAAACAAGGATACTGGTGGAAGGGTGTGAAAAGGGACATTACGGAATATGTAGCATGATGCTTGTCCGGTCAGCAAATAAAAGCGAAGCATCAGAAACCATCAGGACTGCTACAACCCTTACCAATTTCGTAGTGGAAATGGGAGCACATTACCATGGATTTTGTCACGGGACTACCGGTGATAAGAAAGGGGCGAGATGTGATTTGGGTCATTGTGAATATATTGACCAAATCAGCTCATTTCCTTCCTATAAGGGTGACAGACAACAACTGGTCATCTTATACATGAAGGAAATAGTAAGACTCCATGGCGTTTCGGTGAATATAGTATCAGATAGAGATCCAAGATTTACTTCAAAGTTTTGGTCAAGCTTGCAAAGTGCTATGGGAACCAAGCTCCACATGAGCACGGCGTTCCATCCTCACACAGATGGGCATTTTGAGCAAACCATCCAAACCTTGGAGGACATGCTGAGAGCGTGCGTACTCACCATGAACAAAGGCTGGGAAGAATACTTATACCTGATGGAATTTGCTTACAATAATAGTTATCAAGCTAGTATTCAGATGGCTCCCTATGAAGCCCTTTATGGATGACCATGTCGTACCCCTCTATTTTGGGAAGAAGTGAGGGAAAGAAGGCTAGAAAGGGCAGAGCTAATCGAGGATGCCACGGAAAAGATAAAACTAATCAAGAGTCGCCTTAAGACCACACAGGACAGGCAAAAGAGTTATGCGGACAATCGGAGGAAAGATCTAGAGTTTGAGATGGGAGATCAAGTATTTCTCAAAGTTTCCCCATGGAGGGGAATACTTAGGTTTCAGCAAAGAGGAAAGTTGAAACCAAGGTATATCGGTTCATATCCCATCATCCAAAGGATAGGACCGGTGGATAATAAATTGGAACTACCTCCAGACCTATAGAGAATACACAATGTATTCCACATCTCTATGATTCAAAAATATCCGCCTGATCCTAGTCATGTATTGGATCGACCTCCATTAGAGTTGGAAGAGAACCTGACTTATCAAACAGAACCGATATGAATCATCGACCGGAGGGACACGAATTTAAGGAATAAGAGAAATCTTATGGTCAAGGTTTTGTGGTAGAACAGACCCGTGCAAGAAGAGACATGGGAAACCGAGAGTGTGATCAGGGATAGTTACCCTCAATTATTTAACATTTAACTATTTTAGGGACAAAACCCCAAAAAGGAGGGGAGAGTTGTAAACCCCGTCCTTTGATAATAAGAAAACTGGGGAACGAACCGATCATTTTCAATTTAAAAACTGAGTTGGTCTACAAACCGTAACCGATAGAGAAAGGGAAAACCGAGAAATTTATGGGTCCCGAGTGACCCAAATAGTCCCAAAAGTCATGGAAATGGAATTAAGAATGAATTAGAGATGAAAACCAAACCGGTTTAGGTGAACCAGATCCAATCCAGATTGAACCATTTAGGACAGTTTGAACCACTATTGAACTGGATGCTAAATTTATTTTTCTAGGTGGCTTAAAAAATTCAAATTTGAGATTTAAGGCCACCATTGGATAGAAAATGAATTTAGATGAAATTAGAAATTTTTAAATTTGAAAAATTGGGTCGAATTGGGAGTGAACCGGCCGGTTTAAACTTTGAACTCGATTTGGACTGGTCCGATCCGGTTCGGAATAGTGTCATCTTCTTCCTTCAGATGACAGCACTGTTCACTCGCTGAAAAATTCCGCAACACCAACGAAGTTGAAAAGTCTCTAGACAGGTAGTTTCATGCAAATAATGACTGTCATTAAGGTGGCAATCGGACGGCCAGGAAGTCACCGAGCTTCCTATATAAAGAGCCCCTCCTAATTCATCATCTCCACACCTGAAAACTCCATTCTCTCTCAACTGCTCCAATTTCTAACAAAACGCGAAACAGAGCTCCAACTTGGGCATTTTTCTTATCCAAACAAGGCAAGGTCAAATTCTTTAGAATCAAGGAGAGGTCAACTACACACTTGTAATCTTTATTTGCTCTAAGGGTTGCCGGAGGAGCACCAACTTGATCGAACAGTAAAGCGGCTCCGGCGGACCAAAGCTGCCATGTTTTGGTCGAGTTGAAATAGGCATATTCGAGCCTTTCTCAGACCAAATCGAGCCCTTCCAACACCTCTACAGCCTTCCTATAATTGAATTAGAGTGAAAGGTAAGGCAATTCAGCTCCTCTTTGTAATTTCTGATCGGTGCTAAAGAGAGAACTGACAGAACTTCGATGATGAAATTCTCATTCAATTTGGCATCAATTGATGCAATTCTTGATCCTAGGAGGAACCTCAGGACACGAGTTATCTACCTAGATAAAAAGCTCAGACTGCCACACCCCCGATGGAAAATGAAATACCGAGAACGTCAGCTAAGACGAGTTCAAGTAAAGACAATAAGCCGGCTAAGAGGAATTTCACTACACGATTGGGTGAGTGGGATTTTTATATCATACGCGGTTGGGATGATAAGTACCGCGAAAATGAAAACCCACTACTAAGTAGTATTTTAAACATCACACCTGAGAAGAGTGATGTGAAAATCACGTGGAAAAACTACTTATCGATTGTAAGTAGATCTTACTCGGTTGGTATGATGAAACTTCCTCGAAGCAAGTGGAAAACCTGTTCATCAATTATGAGCGAAGATGTCCGCATACTTGGTTGGTATGATGGATAGTAAAAAAATATATTTTGTCAGAAGTGCTCTCCCCTAACTATGTGCCACTGCTTAAACAATTTGGAAGACCTTCTTGATGGGAGCTTGATTGGCTCTATTATGTTAGAGGCCTCGATTTTGGAACTTGGGGGCTAATGTGCCCAATTTTGAAAATCTCGAACAATGGGCCCAAGGCTAGTTGGCACGAGCAAGAGCTCATAAACAAACATGATTTATATGCCATGAAAACTTAAGTAAATGAATTGTTTGGCCATGGTACCAAGACAGGCCGACATACTTAGTCAACTAGCGACAGTGTGACATGATAGGTCTCCGAACTAGTCAAGACAAACAACTACAGGTCGAGTTAAAGGTCGGGGCCATTGGACCAATGGCACCATAGATTATATGGCATCATGTGAAAAATGTTGATTGTGCATGCACTATGTTTACGGGACCTTCAAGATGCCCAAGAAGGGTAGTGATGCGTCATAGGGCTCTGGACGACCTGGTAGATATAAGGGCAGTTTGTTGTACCAGAAGTCTTATAAAGCTCGGAGTAGCTTCAAGTGTATGAGATTAGGATGGGGTCAGGATGATGTCTTTGTCCTCATACGAAAAGGAAATTTGTTATGAGATTGAGGGTCGGATGTCGCGAACATCCACTCATTCTTAGGGTAGAAGTGGACGTACTTCTATCTAGGTGGCCGGTAAAGTTGCTTTGACGCCACAAGTGGGTTCAGTGGACGGGCTGGCATGCGATTGTGTGTTTTACCTTCATGATGAAGGATGTGTGTTGGGTGATGACACACTGTGGTTAATAAGAAATAGTGATAAAAACCATAATTTGAAATGAAAGGTTTTTAAAAGAGAATAAGGAATCTAGCACACTCCGAATCAAACATTTTTCCTAAAATATAAAATTTAAAAACCCATTCATTGAGTCATTGTACTCACCCCCTCCCTTATATCCCTTTCAGGTAACCCCAAAAAGCCTACCCCAAAGACCACCAGCTAATACGCCTGTAAGACAAGTAAGATCAGTTTAAATTTGTATGTAGTTTTGATTTATGTTATTCCAAGAAAGGTGAAAGTTTATAGGACACCTTACTCTTCCCGATTTATAAACAAGGGGCAACCCTTAGTAAATCGGGAGAGTGGCAGGTTGATCACGTGGATCCGGCCAAACCGGGTCAGGGCATGACAATGTCAACTAGAGGAGGATGCTTAACAGGAGGGAGATGAGATTGTACTTCCTCTAGCTTAGCTCGAGAGTTGGTGCCCACCTCAAAGATGAGGTTAGGTCATCCAAATACTCGGGTGGATTCCTCATACAATCTCTGGTATTCCAAGCTTAGTGTAGGTGGAACTGTCTAGGCTTCTCAGGGAGTTTCCATAGGAAGGGGTTGTTGGGCAGTATTAGAAACTGTGGCTCTTGTTCTCTTCATTCCTCTCTTAGGAGCCATCTGAAATTTTTAGATTTATTCATCTTAGTTAATATGTTATATAGTTTTGATAATGTATTCGAGAAAACAGGCTCTGATACCACTCAAGTTGTTACACCTTGACCCGGTTTGGTCGAATCCCCATGAACAACCAGCCACTCTTATAGTTTATCAAGAGTTTCCCCTTTCTAAACTACGAGGAGTAAGGTATCCTTTTTACATGTATCTTTCTTGGAATAGTATTAAACAAGGCTAAATATATTAAATTTTACATACCTGTCTTAAGGGTTTGGCTACAAAAAGGTATTTAGGATTGGTTTCCCTTGGTTATCTGAAAAGAGGTAAAGGGAGGGTGAGTTCTACAACTCAATGAATGGGTGTTGGGAGTGAGTTTTCATAAACAAAACAGCTTTAATCAAAGTGTGTCAAAAATCTTATTTCCTTTAAGAATGATCTTTCCTCAAATTCCAGTTTTTCAAAATATTTTTCTCATTTCCACATTAGATGTGTTTAACAATCAATATATGCTCTTCATCACGGAGGGATCACACATTCGCAAGTGCAACCCGCCCACTACACCCACTTGTGGCTCGAAGCGTCTTTACCTGTCAACAAGATAAAAGCCCGTCCACTTCTACCCTAGGTCTGAGTGGATGTTCGCGATATACAACCCTTAGACCCAAAAACAACTCCATGTTCGTATAAGGATAGAGACCTCATCCCGACCCCACCCTGGTTTCATGCGCAAGAAGCTACGTTAAGCTTTACGACTGCTGGCATGACAAATTGCCCTTATCTCCACCATGTCATCCAGTAGCCCTTAGGATGCATCACTAACCCTCTTGGGCATCTTGATGGTCTTATACCTCAAGTGCATGCACAAAATAATAATTTTCACAATTGGCCATTTATATTTGGTGCCACTTGTCCAACAGCCCCGACCCTCAACCCAACCTATAGCTGTTTGTCTAGGCCGGTCCGTCAACCTAACCTTGATGCGTTGCCGCTAGTCCATTGAGTATTGTCGGTCCTGGCTTGGTACCATGGCGAAATCACACAACCATTTTATTAGAAAGTTCATGGCTTTATATATCTCATGTTTGTTTATGAGCTCTTGCTCGTGTCCATTGGCCTTGGGCCCACCACACGTGATTTTCCAAAACCAGGCATTTAGCCCCATAAGTTCAAAAACTAAGGCCTCTAGCCTATCTGATCTATTCTAGCTCATGTTAAGAAGGTCTCCCAAAGAGTTTAAGCATTGGCACATAGGCAGGGGAGAATAGTTCCGATAAAATAAAATTTTCACTTCATCACACCAACCGGGTGTGATGATATCTCTGCTTACAACCGGCAAGCGAGTTTCTTCTTCCTTCAAGGAAGACCATCATATCAATCGGGTATGATGTCCTCTACTTACAACTGGTAGGTAGGTTTTAGTTTAGTTGGCTTATCATCCCATCTGGGTATGATGTTAAACATCCCACTTACAAGTGGCTTTTCTTTTCTAAAGTGCTCATCATCCCAACCGGGTATGATGTGAATAAGCTCACTCACCCGATAACCATGATGTGTTCATCATCGGTTAGTTTTCCAAATCAATGCGAGCTTTCTCTTGCTTATGTTCCAATCACACTTGTCCCTACACGATTTGGGCAGCCTTATCACTTAAGGTTTGGTATAAAAGCCTAGGCTCACAAATTATTGATAAATTGCATTTAGGTCCCTAAAGTTTATTTCTCTTAACTTTAGGTCCCTAATGCCAACTTTTGCCCAATTTGAGTCCCGAAACTTCTAAAAATTCTCTTTGGGTCCTCAATTTACTCAAAATTGATTAAGGGGCTCAAGTTTTCCAAATTTCCAATTTGGTTCCCAACTTTTCAAAAATTACAATTTTGCTCCTACTTTCCAAAAGTGGAAATTTGACACCAAATGTTCCAAAAATTGACCAATTGGTCCTTCAACATCTTTTTCATGACCAATTGTCCCTCAATTTTGAAAAATTGCAAGGAAGTCCATCAATTTTATGAAATCCACAATTTTCCCCAAAATTTTCCCCCAATTTCCCCCTTTCAAACTGACCGAATTTGATTTATTTGAATTGACCATTCAATCGAGCGTAATTGCTTCAATTGGAGGAGTAAATCAGTTCCTACACTACCATACGATTTAATTGAGCTTTGAATTGCATGAATTAAGGCTGAAACGAGCTCACACAAAGCTTCATCAGAAAACTATGCGTAGAGAGAGAAAGCTTCAAAAGCTTATCGTCGGAGGTGTAGCGGTCCGAGCTCTCTATCAGGGAAGGTAGCTCTCTTCCTGAGGTATCTTCTAGGATCAAGAATTTATACAATTGACCTCAAATCAAGGGAGAATTTTGTTAGTGAAAATTCGTAGTTTCTCTCTCTAATTCCTACCTGCAATGACTAAGTAGGGCCGAATTGGCTTACCTTTCAGCTTAGTTGAGGTTGTATAAGGGCTGTGGAGGTGTTGGGAGGTTTTGGTTTGATCGAAGGAGGGCTGAATTTGGCCGATTTCAGCTCGGTCGAAATAGGGCAGCTTCAATCCTTCGAAGCTGCTTCACTGTTTAATTTCGTTGGTTGTCCTCTGATCGAACGGAGATTGTTGTCAGGTAGCTGACTTCCCCCATAATCTAAAGAACCCAACATTGCCTTCTGAGGCTTAGAAAACTGCCTAAGTCAGAGCTCGAGTTTGAGCTTCACTGGAAAATGGAGCAGTTGAGAGAGAATGGAGATTCTAGGTGTGAGGAGGATGAATGGAGAGGAGCTCTTTATATAGAGAGCTTGGAGACTCTCTGCTCGACCATTTCACATCTTGGTCAAGCTTATCCTTGACTTGAAACACCCTGAATGGAGATGTTTTTCCTTCGTCGGCACTATCAGTTTCTGCATTGAATGAACAGTGTCGTCATTTAAAGGAAGAAGACGACACTATTCTAAATCGAACCGGACTGGTCCGATTGGGTTCAATACTTAAATTAGCTGGTTCAGGCCTGATTCGACCAATTTTCTCAAAATTAAAATTTTCTAAATTCATTCTCTATCCAATGGTGGTTTCAATTCCCCAATTTGAATATCTTAATCCACCTTGAAAAATAAATTTAGCAACCGGTTCAATGATGGTTCAAACCAATTCAATCTGATTCAGATCCAGTTCACTTGAATCGATCTAGTTTTCTCTTCCAATTCATCCTAAGGTTTCTTTCCATGGTTTTTATGACTCTTTGGGTCACTATAGATTTGTAAATTTCCCATTTTGTCCTTTTTCTATCGGTTAAGTTCATGAATCGACTCAATTTTATCTTTGGAAATGACCGGTACTTTTCCCAGTTTTCTATGATTACAGAAATTTTGTGTGATACCCATCAAGCCAAGTCTGAGTTGTCGAGCTTGTTGGGCCGAATCGCTACTCTGCCGAAGCCAGATCGTCGAACCTGTTAGGCCAGTACGCATGGGCCGAAGCCAAGCTAACAGACTGTTGTGCTAAAGGGCCAAAGATAAAGGTTATAATTCAAAAAGACTATTGATTATGCATGCACTATGATTTTCATGCCATCAAGACACCTGGCATGAGGTAGTGATGGAGCCTAAGGACTATTGGATGACCCAAGGTGCATAAGGGTGGTTTTTTCATTCAGTAGGTCGTGAAGCCGAGTAGCTTCCTGCGCATGGAGACCGAGGCAGTAGGGGAAATGAGGTCTCGTCCCACTGAGCGAACATGATGAAGTAATCAGGGTTTGAGTGTCAGACTATTGATGTCTACTCAAACTCTGGGTAAAGACAATGCACCTCTATTAGGGTGGACGGTAAAGGTGCTCTAGTCCACAAGTGGCATGGTCAAGGACCGTTTTGTAAATGTGTGATCCCTCCTATGATAGGGGGCAGTTGTTGACCATGTGAAATGTGTGAATAATAGCAAACAGAAAATTTAATGAATGGATAAATAAATTAAAACAAACATTATAGTAGTTTCCCTCATTGAGTATTATGTATTCATTCCCCTCCTCTCATCCTTTCAGGTATAGTGTCAAGATAGAAACTTGTCGGACCAATTTAGATCCTCAAGGTACATTTCCTACCCCCAACTTAAAGTAAGGGGTTTGAATGTAAACATGCATTTATCTTCTCTGTTTCATTCGGCTAGATATACATGTATGATATAGGAAAGGGTGACAGATTGATCACAGACTCCGATCAAGCCGGGTCGGGGTGTAACAGATCAAGTTACTATGGTAGAGCCCCTCGAAGAGAAGGATACAAGGATTTTCCATTAAGTAAGTTATGTATTTCTCCATATTTTTAAACGATTCTACTGCCCATGGCTAAACTTTTGTGAAAAGTTTTAGTTTCTACTAAGAAATAAAAGAAACAAATATGTACGTTTTATATCATGAGCTTTGGTCTTGTCAGTACTACTTCGGTAAATGAACCCACTATAACAGTATGCTGAGGAGGTGGTGTGTTGGCACGGGCATTCTAACCCGAGAAAATTGGGTTGGAGCATGACAGTCCCAACTAAATTTGGTTATTTTTCAAAAAGGTCAAAATTGTGCTACCATAGCTATGACCAGAAATTCTCACCGGAGACAACACAATCGATGACTGGAGTATAGGTGAAATAAAGCAAAGGTCCAAGAGAGTCAATTTGTGATGATCGATGGTCGTGGGTCACTGGAGCTAGTCAAATTTTAAGCTTGAGTGGCCACAACCATGAGTTTACGAATGGACTAGTCATTGGAAAACAGCTTGAGTGGGAGAAAGTGAGCTTATCGGAGCCAGGGTGAGGCATGTGGGAGGTAGATGAGAGTCAAAAAGTCATTTTGGCACCGGTAGTAGCTGGAGAGATGGTCTAAGGCGGTGGTATTTGGCCTCGAAAGGTCGTTAGTGTCGTTTGATTTTTTAGTCTCAGAAACAAAGTTAAAAAAAAGTTATCATGTAATAGTTTTTAACCACTTTCGAGTTGTAACTCATCCATAGAACTTAAAATGAGTTTGTTAGCTTTGTTTTAAAATAAAAATCAGATGTTGGTATTCGGATAACTGGGAATTTTGAGGTCAATTACTCATAGGTGAAAAGGTACGTGCATAATAATTTTTCTTGATTTTGAAAGAGAAATTTAATTTGATAAGAAAATAATTAAAGTATAGAATTTTTCAACTTAATAATAAATTTTGTAACGTATAATTTGATAAAAAAAAATATATCAATTTGATTGATTTCTAATAGGTGAGAAGGGATAGAAAGTGAATAGTAGAGTGGGGAAAGAGATTGATCTTGGGCAAAAAAAAAAAAGACAAGTTTCTACCAAATTCATTGACATTGGCGCATGAGTAATATTTTGTTATTAATTATTCTAAAAATTATATATTTACTATTTTATAGTACTTTATATAATTTAAATTATATATTTTTAAATTCGAATTGATTTAAACTGTCTTCTAAAAATTATAATTTATATTTTTAAAAAATAAAATTTTAATTGTATTTGATTTCGTCTATCTATTTAGGTTTATATTTTTATTAAATCTTAATTTATAATACAATTGTATTTAATTTTTTTTTTAGAAAATTTGGTTTTACAAGTAGACCCAATAATTTTTTAAGTTTTTTTAAAATAAAGTTGATAGGAAATGTTGGTGGATCCATATATACTCCATTAGGCTCCATAACCTCATTAGATGGTGTGACATCCAATGGAAAACCCGTAACCTAAAATAAATAAATTCCAAACATTTATTACATGAATAAAATGCTAAAAAAACTATTTGTAATATATGTTAAATGTGGTGAAGTTAAACAATTTAATTGAATAAATTTGTATAAGTTCATCTCTAGACAATGATTAAACTCACTCTCATAATCGTCTACATTTTTTATATTTGATAACATAAAGTGACTGTACATGTGTTCATCGCCCACCTGTCCTACACCTGTGATGAATTTAAAAGGATAGATTTGACTAGGACTTGTCTGGTGGATCAAAATAAGGATTTAGACCCGCCCTTTAAATACGGTTCGGACAAATCAATTTTTGTCAATTTTATGTGTAAAAATGGTAAGTTATGTCATCCCTACACTATGATCCAAAGTAATTCAACCTACAAGTAGACCAATTCTATAATATTTACTAAAAATGAATGAAATATTAAAAAATGTTTTTTTATAAAATAGATTAAATGAAGTGATATTAAATATGTGAATCGAGTAATATGTGTACATTAGTAAATTTATTAAAAGATAGAATTCAACTTTTTAAAATATTTAATTATTTTAAAGATAAATTTAATTAAAATTATTTATTATTTAAAATAAATTAATAAAATAAAATTTAGTAAAATAGTACAATGGATCCTCTCATTTCTACTTATCACACATATGGACAGTATTTACCGTCCCACAAGCGGTACAGTCGTTCAGCTACTACAGACTGTGCCAAACTAATCATTAGACCAACCTCCCTTGGCAAAAAGCTCGACATGGACCGACCAGCCAATTGGATTAGGAGAGAGAGCGTCTGACACTCCAAAATAGGAAATATAAAAAGGTATCACCCACCAGTTGAACCATATAATTAATTTGTATTTACTTTAAAAATAAACTTTTCTAGTTTAAATATTATAAAATATAATATATTCATGTTCCGAGTGGTCTAACTCCTAAATCCATTTGATTTATATTTTTTTATCTACCACTATAGTAAATTTATTATATCATATTTATTAAAAATATCAGTTTTATATTAAAATTTAAAATAATTTTGATATCAAATATTTGAAAATTTTGAAATTTTTTAATAAAAATTGTAATAATATACTTTTAATATTAAATATTTTTATAAAAATATATTTATTCGTCGGAGGATTCAAATGTGATAATGTGACACTATTTGCTATGAAATTTAATTTTCATAGCAAATGGAATTTTGTATCTGGCGGTTACCGAGTAACCAGAAGCGCCGGTCCAATGTGGGGGCGCATAAATCGCCGGAAGCGTCTCACGGACCTGAAGAGGTGTCACCCAATAGAAACTCTGACTTCACCGTCCCCTCAATTGACCCCGAATACCCGCTCGAGGCCCATGTGAACAACCGTAACCCCGAGGGTGTCGCGCGTGATTAAGGATCACTCTCCAGGGTAAAACCGGTATAAATGAAAAAAAGAACCCAGGAAAGAGCCAAAGGCTGCGGTAAAAGAAACGCGCTTTTAAGGCCGGTGGGGGTCGTTTGAACATGAACCACCTAACAACAGCCACTCACCTTCGCACTTCTCCTACCCCACCCCCCATTTTTAATTATTTATTTATATCGTCATAAAATAAAATAGTATTAAGAGAATAAATTATCTCTAATCACACAATAATACAGTTAGTCCGGTTGTTTATTAATTGATAATAATAAATATATAATTTATTATTATTTTTTCTTTTAAAAAGGAAAGACGTTTTCATCACAAAAGCGGCAGGAGTCCAGACTATATAACTGTAAAATTATCCCGTTTTATTTTCTTTTTTGATTTTCTAAGAATTGTGTGTCTTCCTCCCTTCTCTCTGCCGTTCTCCTTCCTCTTTTCCTTTCCTCTCCTGCCGGAAACTGACTTTTCTCCGGCGAATGCGTACCTTCTTCTGCCGGGAAACTTCTCTGTCTTGCCTGTCCTGCCTCCTTTCCTCGATTCCTACAGGCCTCGTGCCGAAACTTTCCGGATCTCCTGCTCTCTAGTCACTGCGGTCTCGTCTGTGCCTCTGCGCGGGTAATGTGGCGAGGTTGCGGTTTATTTAAGGTAGTAGTTGATTCATCGATACGAGGTTTGTGATCTAGGTTTTGTTTCTCGGCGACCAGGTTATATTGCTTTATACCTGCTTTGCTGGTGAGGCGGGGAAAACGGAGGCCTACAAGAACAGGCTTCGTAATGAGATGGTATGATTCTTTGCATTGACTGCTGTTTGCCATCCTTTCTTTTTTCTGCTTATCTTTGGCTATAATTTTTTATTTTATCTTCTCCTATTTCCCGTTCCAGATTCTAGACATTGTGCTTTTCCTTGAAGATTTGAAGTATTATATTCACTTTCCATTCTCACATTGTTCTTTCCTCTTGATTGTTTGCTTTCGGCTGTTTTTACATGGGATATCTCTTCGTGGCCATCTGATCTGTTGAAAGTCACTTTTCAAGTTTTTATCCTAATGAGTGGCCCTATTATTCAAACGTTTGCCCCTTTCAATCAAATGGTGATGCTACTGAAATTCATAAAATCTTTGTCAAGTCTAAGGCCTTAATAACTTTTTTTAACTGAATTTCGTTCATTTGACCATAAAAGGTGAGGCTGATATTGTGGCTGAAGGTGATGAGGTCGTTAGGTTGCTCCTGTTATTCTGCTCTAGTTATGTTAGCTGGATGGATTTCTGTGATGATTTGAGGAATTATGGTTTTATTTACTCTATATCACATAAATGGGCCTGAAATTCAGTCAATGTTTGATTTCTAGGTGCTGTTTTATGAATGGAGTTGGTTCCATATAACCAAGTATTACACTCTTTTTTGTGGCAGAATAAACTGAAATCTGTCTTGTAGGCATGACATGCCTCACATGCTTTGATGCTTCATTAATATGTTTGGTGATTTCAGTAGAGGTCAATGATCTCATCATTTTCTATATGGGATTGTTGCCGTTGTAATATGTAGTCCTGTAATCTAATTGTAGTTCTGTTAGTCTATCTTTCTTGTTTATTTAATCATAATTATTAAATAATGTGGAAATTGGAGCCTTGGTTCATTTTATTGCCCTTTTACTGAACAGGTGGAAAGGAGGGTCTCTTCATCTAAAAATATTCAGAATAGTCTAAAGGTTCTGAAGCAGAAAAGGCTTCAACGAATGGAGAAGGTGACCGTTCTAAAGACTGATGGTCTCTCTAATATGATTTCTAGAAGTGGAGGAGATGCACTGAGGCCTTCTGCTGTCTGTGGTGTGAGACTACTTGGTGGCAATAAGTTTTTTCCCAAGTTGCATGGTGCATCAACTTGCAATGACGAATATCTGAAGCAAAAGCAGGATAAGTTTCATGTGGATGACTTGGATTGGACTGAAAAAATTCCAGAGTGCCCTGTTTACTATCCATCAAGGGATGAATTTGATGACCCTTTGGTCTATTTGCAGAAGATAGCTCCAGAAGCTTCAAGATATGGTAATTTAATCTGATCCATGAGAACCTATAAGTCTAATCTGAATGCATAGGACAACTTATTTGAAGATCATGGAATTGATTATTGATACGCTTTGTCTATACTGGGAATGCAATTGGCATTGTAGAGGAATTCTTTTGATGACTGTCAGCCATGTTGACACAAGTATAAAACTGATTCCTTCTGCAATGATTTTTTAATCTCCAGATACTATAATAGATTAAATACTTTTCAGAAGGCCTTCTCACTAAGAAACAATGAACTTGTTCTGTATCCTGCAGGAAATGAAACTCTAATTTATCTGTGCATAATCAAATTAGGCAGAGTCAGTTGCTCACTGATGGTATTTTTTAGTTATGCTACCAATTTAGTTTCAACGATTAGTTTAAAGATCAGTCTCACAATATGAACACTGAACAAGGGAATCTTGGTTAATGCAGATTCTTTTCCACAAAATCTTCTTTACTATTGTTCTTGGCTACACAATATTACTTTTTCTTATGAATCATGGCAGTCATTTTGGTGCATACTCTTTTGTCAGGTATATGCAAGATTGTATCTCCTGTAACAGCATCAGTCCCTGCTGGAGTTGTTTTGATGAAGGAGAAACTGGGATTTAAGTTCACCACTAGAGTACAGCCTCTCCGGTTTGCTGAATGGGACTCTCATGATAAGCTCACGTTTTTCATGAGTGGAAGGTGAGATTTTCATCATGGTTTATTACAAGCTTCTCTCTTCTCATTCTCTCTACTGATGAGTGCAATGTTTTTCTAGGAGTTATACTTTCCGTGATTTTGAGAAAATGGCGAGCAAGGTTTTTGTTCATAGATATCATAGTGTCGGATGTCTTCCTGCATCATACATGGAAAAGGAATTTTGGAAGGAGATTGCCTGTGGAAAGATGGAAAGTGTTGAATATGCTTGTGATGTTGATGGTAGTGCCTTTTCATCATCTCCCAATGATCCACTTGGGAATAGCAAATGGAATTTGAAGGTTTGCATTTTCAATTTAAGTGGTCTATTTGATGTTTCAGTTTTTGTCATCGTGATGATTTTCTTGATGTAGGAAATATCTTTGATTAGGTATAGCTTTAATAATATAGATCATTTCACTAGTTGCAACTTGTAAGTACCATATTTGTTTTTTCATTAGTCTAATACTCTTCTTTTGTTGTCATGTTTCATTTCAGAATCTTTCACGGTTACCCAAGTCCATTCTGCGCCTGCTGGAGAAAACCATTCCGGTACTATGAGGACTTCCTTACGATTGACAGGATTAGTGCTTGCTTATTCTGTTTCAATGTCCAATTATCTAAATGTTGTTGTACCTGTTACAGGGGGTAACTGATCCTATGCTTTACATTGGAATGCTGTTCAGTATGTTTGCCTGGCATGTGGAGGATCATTACTTGTATAGGTATGAGTAACCTCTTCTGCTTTTGGTGCTTACAAAAATGTTTTCATCTTTGTTTTCTTAACTTGAGGGCAAAAAAATTTTTGTTTTCTCAATTGAGATGTGTTTCTCTGTTTGCAGTATCAATTATCATCACTGTGGAGCTTTTAAAACTTGGTACGGTGTCCCTGGTCATGCAGCCCTTGATTTTGAGAAGGTTGTGAGAGAACATGTGTATTCAAATGATATTCTATCCAGTGAGGGGGAAGATGGTGCCTTTGATGTACTACTTGGAAAGACAACTTTATTTCCTCCTAGCATTTTGCTGGCGCATAATGTCCCAGTTTACAAGGCAGTTCATAAGCCTGGGGAGTTTGTGGTTACTTTTCCGAGGGCTTATCATGCAGGATTCAGTCATGGTACGGACCATAATGAATGAAATGGATACAAGATACTTTCACCCCTTTTTATTTTTTAATATTGCCTGTTTTATTTTCTGCTTCTCTTTTCGTAGTAATTTTTTGGAACATTCTGTAGGTTTTAATTGTGGCGAGGCAGTGAACTTCGCTCTTGGTGATTGGTTCTCCCAGGGAGTTGATGCAAGTCGACGCTATGCCCTGCTTAATAGGGTTCCCTTGCTGCCTCATGAAGAGCTCCTGTGCAAAGAGGCGATTCATCTATACAGGGGTTTGCAGTCTGAAGATTTAGAGTTCTCTTCCCCAGACTTGACTGATGCCAATTCAGTCAAGGTCTCTTTTGTGAATTTGATGCGCTTCTACCATCGTGCTCGCTGGTCTATTGTGAAATCAGGAACTTGTAATGGTGTTATACCTGTTTCACATGGGACCATCCTCTGCACTCACTGCATGCGTGATTGCTATGTAGCTTACCTTACCTGCAAGTGCTACACACACTCTATTTGCCTTCGGCATGGTATTCTATGTGCTCTTTCCTATGCTTTTTGATTTTGTGTGGCATTTGTATCCCATGGTAGACTCATAGATCCTTATATTGCAGGTCTGAAGTCTGTTGATTGTTCATGTGAGAGTGGTCTGATTCTATGCACAAGGGACGGCATACTAGAACTGGAAGATGCAGCCAAAAAATTTGAACGGGAAATAAAGACAATGAAGGTTGTTTATCAAGGAGCTAGAAATGGTGACTTATTATATGGTATTCATGAGTGGTCTGAAGACGCCGTTGATGTTGAATATTCACTTTATTGTGACATAAATTTTGATTCCAAACATCAAACAGCTGCAGGCATGGTTTCTCATTCATTAGAGCTAGAAGCAAAGATGGACCTGACTCATCAAACTAAAGCACAGGCAACCTTTCCAAAGCCAGAGTCCGCTAAGAAGAAATCGTCTCTTCTTGGCCATGTAAGATCTTGCCTTATCTGCAATTTCTTTTTTACTTTCTATTATTCACATTGCCTGGTGGAGACCTTGCTTTTTTAACTAGTTAATTGTAGCAAAATCTTATTGGGCGAAAAAAATTAGTAAAATGTTAATAATATCCTTCTTAATTTTGTTGATATTCTTGCAGAAGATTGGAAATTCTGATCCTGGGAGGCTTTCTGAAGATCTATCTCGTAATTCCCATGAATGCAGTTTGTCAGGTGATGAATTCACGAGTAGCCATGGAGCTACACATAGTGGATCAGATTGCAGGTCTATGATGGATAGATGCTGTAATAAGCCTGAGTCAGAGTCTGAGTCTGAAGAAGTATTCAGGGTTAAGCGCAGGTCATCAGTAAAAGCTGAAAAAAAGACTATGAAGCATTGCATATTTTCAGAGGACTCTGATAATCAGGTATTTACTTCTACAAATGAACATAACCCTGACTGCTAAGTATCTGTTTGAAACTGCTAGAATTTCTCCTCTGATGTGTGTTTCTATTAATAGAGAATTAAGAGACTGAAGATGCAGAAACCCGTGGATCGGCCATATGGTGAGTCCAGGTATGGTTGTGGTGGCCTTGGTCATCAGAAAGGTACTCCAGAAAATGGCTCAAGGGATAGGTTCGTCAAAGAAACGTCTGCCACCTATATTTCTATCCAACACAAGAAGCCTAGCAAGGAACTTATTAGAAAGCGAGAGCAGTATCACAGTCCCAAAGTCTCCGGAAGGACAGCTATAGAACATCCCCATCGCCTTAAGGTTCCAGGCCTACCTCGTGAGCAGCGGAGAGCAGGTTGATTTAACAACTAGATGTTTAACAAGCAGACACTGTACAGGGAAAGGGTGAGGAATCAAGCAGGTCCAACAACATTGACAGCATGACTTCCTAACAATCTACCGTATCTTAAGGGGGTTTTCTTCTTATTCTCCTCTAACCACAGTTGGAAGGTAGACTGATTCACTGGCTGCAGCAGCTAAACACATTAACCTCAGTTCTTAGGACATGGGATTCAACATTCTTTGTGGGCAGGACTCCTTCAAAAATGGGGGAAGATCGTGCACTCTGCAGACAGACTGATGAAATTCTTGGGGCTTTCCTCCTCATCTTGATGAGAAAGCCCTCTTTGCCATGCTCTTAGGTTCAGGTGTTAGGTTTTTAGTGTGTACAAATTTGTGTTTTTCTTTTGTTGAGGGGATTTTGCACTGAAGAAGTGCGCCATGTCATCCCCTTTCTTAACATTAGGGTCCTTTTGTGTTACCTTACTTATGCTGCTTCCAGTTCCAGTGTGTAGTGTTGGTTATTCTTTTGTGTAGCAATGGAGGCCATTAGTTTGTCTCCGGGACCACTCAAATAAATGTGGTAGGTAGATTCCTGTTTTCTTCCTCTAATGTTTACGGAGAAAGTGTGATAATTGCCACCCAATGTGAGGGTGAATGATGGCCCCACCTTAGCCATCTCCTCATCCACCTTTTGCTTAGGATTGATGGATAGGGTTGGATCTGTCTTTTCCATTAGTTGAGATGTCATTGAAAAAGGTCCACTCCACTCATTCAACGTTATATTTGAGTTTACATATCCACCATTGTGTACTACGACAGAAAATCCTACCGGCTGTATGGGCCGGACTTTCTCAATAAAAAGGCCGATTGTTGGCTTAGTTTTAGCTGCAATATTAGCCCTTCAGCCCACTCTTTTATGTTCTTTTGAACTTTGTAAAAGTTGAGTAACATCGGTATTTTTATATGTTCGATTAGATAATGTGTGAAAATTAATAAGAATTAAAATCAAATTAAAATGTGCTAAATTTTAATAAGGATCAAAGTCAAATTCATATACTAAAACTGAAAGAGTATGAAAAAATTATAAATAAGAAATATAATTAAAGTAATCATAATTAGGAATATTCAGGATTTTATATTACGGATTAATAACACCTAATTTTATTATACGCATACATGATAAGTCGAAACACAAATCGCATTTTAAAAACTAAAACTTACAAAGTAATAAGAATTACTTAAAATAATACTTGAATTATACTCTCGTATGAGTAATTAGAAATTTTTTATTTTAATTAATCACTACATTATATTAAATTTTTAGATTGTAAAATAACATTAGTTAAACTAGTTAAACCATTAATAAAATATTTTATAGATATATTAGTACGTTTATATAAAAAAAAATCATTTTTAAAACGATTTGAATACTGATTTATTCGATAATTTTAGATTTATTATTTACAATTAAAAAATTATCTTATTTTTATTTTTTAGGGTAAATATTATATATAATTTAATAAATTAATAAAATAGTATTTTATTAAAAAAAAATATTAAAAAGGAAGAAATGAGTCCATTATAAGTCTTATTTGGTCGGTTGTATTTTATCTAACTATACATACATATATGTATATATATATTCCTGCTTTTGCACCCAAAACAAAATGTGCTAGCTTTGATATGCGTCAATTTCAGTTGAACTGCGTAGTCAATTGTAGATACCCTCCTCTTGTTTTCCAAATCCTCAAGTTTCACATCACTTGAAATGCATACTAGTTATCATGTCTTTTTTTGGTCTCATATAAAGATACACAATGATAGTATATGGAAGGTTGTGAACTGATTCTGGATACCATTTCACTTAAAGTGACGAAATGAGACCAGACAAAGGTCTCCTTGTGGCTAAAGCTTCGTTTTCCATTTATACAATCGACCCATGATTGGACTTTTTCCTAATACTCAAAAGGAAAAGGGTCGTCGTCCCTGTAGAGGGCATTGACTATCTTTCTCTTTGCTTCCCATGAACCCCCTTTAAAAGTACAAGGCAAAGAATTGAAAGCCACGGCCATCCATCACCCCTCGAATGAGCTAGAGAAAAAGGAAGGTCACAACACAAGAGGTTGATTCCATTTCCCTTACAACCACTTCATTATAGATTAACATTTAACTTCGAACCCATGACTTATATTAATCATGTCCCCATTCGCTTGTCCGAATATCGATTCACATACAGTGTTTCAGTTAAATTCGAACATTCCACTTGACAACTGGGGGAAGAGAACATAAGCTAAATTATAAAGCCTAGGAATAGGTTTTCACAGTAAAAGGGGGAGGAGAACATCCACAAAACCCTGAGTTATGACAAAAGGAGGGGTTATTGTCAGAAATCCACAAACCACAGCTTTCAGTCACTTAACTTTTCCTGCACATCCTGTTGGGCGCTAATGAGATCACTTATTTTATGCAGTCAGATAAGATTCTGTCTCATCTTTTTGCTCTTTGGACTTGTCCAAGAATAGGTTCCCCTCACACATAGTCCCTTATATTGACATGCTAGTTATCATATAACATTAAACTAGCAAATCGTAGGACATACCTTGTCCTCAGTTATAAACATTATGGTCATAATCTTCTCTCCACCCCCCCCCCCCCCCCCCCCCCCCCCCTCCTGTTTTATTTTCTCTTTTCAAGGTCAATTCAAAGATACCAGAGAATATGATTTATGCATCCCCACTCGGATAAACATATTATTCTATGATTAATAAAATAAGTATATTATTTCATGAGGTCAATAAAAAAAAAAGACGTCAATTAATCAAAAGTCCAACTCATCGCCACGTCTGTATAATATGCAGTTACAAATAATACAGCTAAAGTAATAGAAATTATACCTAGGACAATTCCAAATAGAAAAACTTCAATAATTTCAATTTATTTGAAAGAGAAAAAGGAGAGGTAATATTTATCCCTACCATCATTAATTTGAAATTGATGTGGTAAGAACCTATAAAACATATAAATACTTTAAAAAAGATTTCTTTTTATAAGTTGTATTTATTTATGCAATTAATTTTAAATAAGTTATATCTTGGTTAGACCAATAAATAGAGTTGAGGATATAGTTAAAGTTGCAAGTAGAAAATCGAAAAAACTAGTTATAGTAAGTATGAAAATGAAGGAAGTTAAAGGAGATAAATGAAATATGTTCTTTTTATAGGTGCACTTATAAAACACTTTTCTAAGTTCAAGTTTTAAAAGGTATTAAGAAAAAATACTAATTTAATAATGATATTAGCTAATTTGGCATAAGATATTTGTGAATATTATATAAAATTTTAAATTAAATTAAACATATAAATATTTTGATTTTATAAAATTAATAAAGTTTTAACTTATAACTTTTAAATAAATATAATTTTAAATTATTATGGAATTCCTCTTAACCTAATATATTTTGAATTTTAATAATTCAAAATATTTTGGGTTCATTTTTTTAGATTTTACTAATTTGAAATTATTTTAGGATTTATTAATGAGTTTGCATATTATGCTTTGTGTGCTAAACAATTATATTTTTTTTATTATATTAATTTATAGTTTAAAGTCTTTTAATTCCGTTAAATTTTATTTAAGAAAATATATGGATGATATATAATAGAAAATTTAATGTACATTGGTTATATGTTATCCTTTTTATTTTTTCTAGGATTTTAAAATTATCAATATATAAAAAATGAAATTATGAAAAACTGAATAAATCTAAATTTATTTTAAATTAATACCGATTTAATATTAAATAAATCATACGAGAATTAATATAATATAAAAATAATTCCTCCAATATATATAGTTAGGTAATTTATTTTATAAGAGAATATCAGAAGTAGATTAGACAATTTACAATAATTAAAAATAATTAAGATATTTCAATAAATAGTTTTCACTATAGTCTAATTAATACCTACTAATTTTTTATATAAGATAATTATATATATATACTATTGTAGATGATGTGATAAGTGACTATGAGGCTCTATTATTTGCTACAAAAAGCAAAGCAAAGCAAAGCAAAACAAAACAAAAATGTCAATATTGTAGCCATAATGATAAAATATTCTCACAAAAGACCAGAAAATGGGAAGTAGAATAATTCGACCTTTCTTAAGAGGTTAGAGAATGAATATTTTGCATACATGGCATGAGTTCCAATGTTGTCGGGAACTATAGGAGAAGAAATTTGTCATTTTTTTATTATGTAACCATGAATATCTTAGTAAATTAATATTAAAATATTTTGTTAAATTGGGTGATATAAAAATGTGTAAAAATCATAATTTGGTATAAAACTTCATAAAAAATCTCATTCGGTGTCAAATATTTGCACTAAATATTTCGTTTCATATATTTTAAAAATATCATTTTATCATCAAATATTTATAAAATAAATATATTAAATATAATAAATTTTTATTTTTAATATTAAATAAATAAAAAATTATATAAAAATATTTTATATAAAAATTTCAAAAATTGATATAATCAAAATAATTTAGTATAAAATATTTTATAAATTGTAATCAACAAGATATAAAATCATTTAAATAAGTTGAAAAAGCCCACTTTGTATATCGGTAATATTAATATGAATAAAAAAATTTAAAATAACCATTACATTTATATTCATTTGGTTGTGAAACATATTAAAAATTATTATAATAAGATTCAAATAAATTATAAATTAAAATATATATAGAATAATAATTTTATTTTAAAAAATGTAAATTTAAATGTCGAAATTTAGACAGAATGCACGGTTTCTACAATAATTAGCCAGTGATGTTAACATTATGAACGAAAAGATCAGACCTTAGAACTATTGTTTTCCATGTTCTTAAATGTCTCATTAGGCTTGTATAATTGTGCGGCGTGGGTAGGCACGGCTCCTTCTCATGGCCATTGACAATTTTTAAAGCCCTAGCCAAGCTTGCTGCCCTTCAATTTTCGAGACATATCATATGTATGTGTATTGATTGCATCCCAATACTTTATACAGATATATTAGAAAGTGGAGGCAGCTAGTAGAATGAGTTCAATGAATCCAAAGTGGGCATGCAAAAGTCTAAACTGGAGAGTTGATTTAGATAGACATTGAAGCCGAAGTTGACGTTATCAACAACCTAGAGAAGAGAAGATTCATGAATGTATTTTGAACAAGGGTTTGCGAAGTTGAAACTTGTGCGCCATTTATTTGATGATGATAATACAATGTATATTATATATGATGAAATTATGCTACAAGTTGAAAGAATGTCTACAGGCAAAAGGGTTTTCTGATAGGGAGTTAGTTCCTTTTGCTTTCATGTAGGAAGGGGTTGAGCCATGAAGTTAATGGTTGTTTAGGAGTTACAAGCTATTTGCTTTGTAGCCCACGATCATGTGTCCTTTGACCGTCTCTTTAACTTAATGAGAAAGGAAGATGGCCTTACAATTATGTTAGCTTTTTAAGTCTTTCTCTTGGTCAATCGTTATTTTTTTGTTAAATATAATCAAATAGAATTGATAAGCATACTACGATAATAATACTTCTTTATTTTCCATAATAATACCTTTTTATTTTGGTCAATATTGATTACTCTCATATTATATTATGTTACAAGCATATTTATTTAAAAATTATTAGTTATAAGTGGTAAAAAAATAATTGAAAAAAATTAATGAATTAGCATGCTAATATCACTTGGAAATGGATTTAGGTAGAGCCTAAATTATGGATGCAAATACTATAAATGAATAGATAAACCAATATGTTATTGACAAAAAAAGTATTAGTTCAAATGATAAAATATACCTTCTTTAATTTGACGACCAATTCAAATATGAATTAGTAATGCAATCCCATTCAAAGAATTTTAATTTGACATAAATTTTATTTTATTCATTCATTTGACATAAATTTATTTCCTTATTTTGATTAGCACTAAAATTTTGATTTTGTGTCATTTTTGCATAAACTCCATTTTTTATAAGATTATAATAGTAATACTAATTTAACTTATTTAATTGAATAATATAATATAATAGGAATGATTTGTTATTATTGTATTTTATTAAATTAATAATTTTTAGAGTATTTACCTTTTTCTTTATAGCAAGTGGTCCACACGGAATAATGAAAACTAAAAGCAGAGCCACACGGTGGGGATGGCTCAGAAAACCAGGACAAGAAAAAGGGTCAAGCTTTAAAGAAAATGATGAAGAAAAAGGTAACGCTTACCGAGGCTCTTCTCTTTATCATTTAAAATGAGATGAAATGGGTTTTGCTTCCATACAATTGTTCGTAACACAAACACATTTCCATGTATAGTATATATAGTATAGATCAGCCACCACGGGTTCGAGGTTTCTGTAATTTTTTGCCATTCCGATTGTGGAGTATGTATTCAGCAGGATGGTCAAGCTCCTCACCACTATACGTGTAAAATTTTTAACCTTTTATTTAAAAAGTGTGAAAATTATAAAATTTATTTGAACAATTGGATATAGTACACAAAATTGTATGTAAAGTAGTGGTACTATTCTTTTCGATTTTATTAACTTTTATCCCGTCATCTATCTTATCTCAATTTAGGACAATTCTTACATTCTCCTATTTTTTAATTTCCATTATTTTACAATTGCGTTAAATTGATAAAAATATCTTAAATTTATAATATAGGTAAAAGTACAAATATTAATTATATTTTCTTAATATATATATTATATATATATTCATATTAATATTAATATTAATATTAACATTAACATTAACATGGAGCTTTTTTGAATTCAAATATTCTCAAGATTTTTCCTAGAAAATGTGACTAAATTCAAAATAATATAATATTTATATCTATTAGTGTAATGCTTATATTTATTATCACCAGTATAAAATGAGAGATATTGAACATTGAAATGTGGTAAATCGACACGAATAAGAACATTTAGTAAATATATATGCAATTTGAGCTTATATGTCAATGAAATGAATGTGTAGTTTCCCAAATTGACTTGTTTATAAACGAAGTGATAGTTTATCTAAATATGTTTGGTACGGGAATGAAAAACATGAATTTAATTAACATAAATTATTAACATATTATCATACCGGAGAGTTAACGAAGATTAATAATAAAATTTGAGTTAACAAAGTAGTGAATGGATTCAAATGAGTTCATTAGTTACATTTCCGATACTCATATATTCCACTTTAGTATTAGAATAGATAACCGTGCGTTACTTTTTAACACTACACGAAATTAAGTTATTTTCAAAAAATACTAAAAAGCCACTCATGGAACACTGACCTTCAGACTTGCCAGCCCAATTGGGATTAGAGAAACAATTGAGATGTGACTAAGAGTTTTTCTAGAAATAAAACTCGCTCTTTGGGGACCAAAGAAAATCGAAAAAAGAACCAGTATAGGTTTATACATGAAGAATTGAGCCGTTTAATGAATAAAAATAGCTAACGTGGGAAATTGGAAAATCCTAATTGACCAAAAATTCACAAAAATTATAAATAAGAACTGGGAAGTAGAATTAAAGAGAGAACTGAAACAGTTCGGGGTGAATCAAATATGAACCATAGTGAACCGTTTCACAAATTCATTTTTCTAGGTGGCTTAAAAATATCAAATTAGAAAATTGATACCACCATTAGATAAAAAATGAATTTAGAAATTTTAAATTTGAGAAAACCGGTCGAACTAGTCAATTTTCGAATTTTGGACAACGAACCCGGTCAGACCAGAACGGTCAACGGTCCGACTAGACTGGTTAACGGTCAATGAATCGGTCAACAGTCTGACCATACTGGTTAACGGTCAATGAATCAATCAACAGTCAACGGTCAGTTGGCACCATGTCAGCTGCCACGTAGACGTAATAAGCCAATGAGAGGCTGCCACGTGTATGACCAACGGACAACTTGTGCCCTGTCAACACGACACACATTCACTATCAGTCAATGAGAGGCTGCGACGTATCCGGTCAATGGGTTAACGACTAATGCGATTGTGGCGACCGAGCTGGCGTTCCACATTAGAAAAACTAACCAATCATAGCACGCCATGTGGCACGATCGCCACATGGCACGATTGCCATGTGTCATGACCGCCACATCATCGTCTTCAACTTTCAAACGTTGATAGAGAAGAGAGAGAGAGGGAGTCGCCGGAAAAGCTGGCCGGAGAAGCGCCTGCATGATTGAACAATGAAGTAGCTCCGGTAGGCCGAATCTACCCTATTTTGGCTGAGTTGAAATCGACCAATTCGAGCCCTCCTTAGGCCAAACCAAGCTCTCCTGACACCTTCTCAGCCCTTCCACGACCGAATTAGGACTGAAAGGTAAGCTAATTCGACTCCCCTATACAATTTTCGATCGGTGTTAGAGAGAGAGTCAACCAAATTTTAATGACAAAATTCTAATCCGATTCGACATAAATTGATGTCATTCTTGATCCTAGGAAGAACCTCTGGAGAAGAGCTACCTACTCAGATAGAAAGCTCAGATCGCCATGCCCTCACCGGTGAGAAATCGAAGCTTTCTCTCTCTACAATCTATTTTCCGGCGAAGCTCCGTTTGAGCTCGTTCCAATGTTAAAACCTGCGATTCAAAGTTCTTTAGAATTATATGAACATGTAGAAAATCAATTTCAACTTCAATTTCAATGAATAGAGATGTTTGATTGATCAATTTGATGAAATCAAATTCGGTTGTGTTAAAAAGTTGAAATTGGGGAAAAAACTAGGGAAATTTGGGAATTTTCGAAAATTTGAAGGACCAAAATGTAATTTTCTAAAATTGAGGGTCAATTGGTCATGATAAGAATATTAGAAGGCCAATTGAGAAATTTTAGAATTTTTGGGGAAAAATTTACCATTTTTGTAAAGGAAAGGCAAAATGGTAATTTTGGAAAAATTGAGGGACCAAATTAAAAATTTGGGAAATTAAACCCCCTTTTGCGGAATTTAATAAATTGAGGTCCCAAGATAAATTTGAAAAGTTTCAGGACTCAATTTGAGGAAAAACCCAGTAATAGGGACTTAAAGTTAAAGAAAAATAACTTTAAGGACCTAATTGTAAATATATATAAAGTTGGGTTTTCTCATTTATTAGAATGAACGAGGGCTATTAGGCCAAAAAATAATGAATAACTATGTTCATTTCGTGTAGGAGAACGAGACATCGAGAATGCCAGTTGAGGTCCAGCGTGCAAGGGACATAACTCGACTAAGTGGAATTTCACTGCACGATCGGGTGAGTGGGATTTAAGATCATACCCGGTTGGGGATGATAAGCACATCAAAATTAAAACCCACTACAATGTGGTATTTTAAACATCACGAGTTACAGTTATGATGTGAAAACCATGCGGAAAAACTACTCACCGGTTGTAAGTAGATCATACTCGGTTGGTATGATGAAACTTCCTCAAAGGAAGTTGAAAACCCGTTCATTGGTTATGAACGGAGATTTCCTTATATTGGGTCAGTATAATGGACAGTGAAAACATATTTTTGTCGAAAGTGTTCTCCCCTGACTATGTGCCAATGCTTAAACAATTTGGAAGACCTTATCGACGGGAGCTCAAATAGCTCTTATAGGCCAGGGGGCCTCAGTTTTTAGAACTTGGGGGCTAATATGCTCGGTATTTAAAAAACCTCGAACAGTGGGCTATAGGCCAATGAGCACGAGTGGAAGCTCGTAAACGACCATGATATATGTGCCATAAAACTTTAATAAGTAAATTGTATGGTAATGGTACCAAGGCTAGTCCAACATTCTCAGTCAACTAGCAGTAGTGCGACATGACCGGTCTCCGGACTAGTCGAGACAAATAGCTGCAAGTTGAGTTGAAAGTCGGAACCGTTGGACTAATGACACCACAAATTACATGGCATATTAAGAAAATATTGTTTGTTCATGCACTATGAGTACGTGATCATCAAAACACCCATGAGGGGTAGTGATGCGTCCTAAGGGCCCTAGACGACTCGGTGAGTATAAGGGCAATTGTCGTTCCAGGTGACCGTGCAAAATTTGGAGTAGCACCAAGCGCATGAGACCGGGGTGGGGACGGGATGAGGTCTCTATCCTCATACGGACACGAAGAAATGATTTCAGGATTGAGGGTCGGATGTCACGTACATCCACTCATTCTCAAGATGGAAGTGGTCATACTTCTATTTAGGTGGTCGGTAAAGTCGCTCCGAAGCCACAAGTGGGTCCAGTGGTTGTGCTGACCTGCGAATGTGTGTAACCTTCATGATGAAGGATGTGTGTTGGGTGATGACACACCATGATAATAAGAAATGGTGAAAAGCCCAAATCTTTAAATGAAGGGATTTTTGGAAAGTGAGGAGTCTGGCACACTCCAATACAAATATTTTTCTTAAAAGTTAAAAGTAGACTTTTGAAAAACACATTCACTGAGTTATAGAAACTGACCCCTCTTTCTACCCCTTTTCAGGAAAAAAGAAAATGACTAGAAGTAGCACCGAGTCTTACCCTTTATTAGGTATGCTTAATTTTTCGCCGGGGAACAAGGTTGAAATTTCGCCGAGCTCCTCTCGAGTAAAAGAAGGGGGGAAACTCCTCTTGAACCGAGAAAGAGCGGCGGGTTGTTCACGGGGATCCAAGGAAACTGGGTTGAGGCGTGACACATTGGCTATCCATTTGGCACTTTTATAATAGTAATTGATGGCCTGAAATGTACTGAACGAAAACGTTTCCTATTCGCTGGTGCTAATTCAATTTTTCAGCGAGTGAATAATGATGTCATCTGAAAGAAGAAGACAATATTGTTCTGAACCGGACCGTACCAGTCCGAACCGGGTTCAAAGTTTAAACCGGCCAGTTTAGGCCTGATTTGACCGAGTTATTCAAAATTAAAAATTTCTAAATTTATCTAAATTTATTCTCTATCAAATGGTGGCCTCAATTCTTCAATTTTAACTTTCTAAGCCAACTAGAAAAATGATTTTAGCATCCAGTTCAACAGTGGTTCAATCCAGTCCTAATCGGTTCAATCCATTTTAGATTCGGTTCACCTGAATCGGTTTGGTTTTCATCCCCCATTCATCCTAAAGTCCTTTTTCATGAATTTTGTGACTCTTTAGATCACTTGGGATCCATAAATTTACTAGTTTACCCTCTCTCTATCGGTTTTGGTTCATAAACTGACACGCTTTATAAACTGGTTCAATCCGGCTTGGATTCGATCCATTAGAACCGGTCTAGTTTTTCTCTTCCAATTTGTCCTAAGATTCATTTTAAAGGTTATATGAACCCTTTGGGCAACCCAAAAGTTGTAAATTTCCCAAATTGCCCATTTTCTGATGACCAGGTTTGTGAACCAGTTCAATTTTCTCATTCGGTTTGACCGGTTCTTTTCCGATTTTCCTTAACTCCAAAGAATGGGGTTTACAGAGATAGATGTTTGAACATGTTATGCCATAAAGGACACATAAGCCCAACAATCCTAAGGAAAAATGTGACTCAAGTAAGGAAGAGTCAGTTGGTAAGCATAATGAGGTCAAACCTAAGTGAGACCAAAGTTGTAATAAATAACGGATGGAGAAAAGGTCAAAATAGGATGAAGGGGGATAACACCGAAACTAGTGAAAATAAATACGTAATGCTCAAAAGAACCCCGAGCTAAGGGTATCAATGATCAAGAGAATAACTAGACACGAGAATGATTGGGCATTTTGGAACTCCCAATCCTAAAGACCTGGGCAAGAACCCCAAGAGGAAGAATCTTGCCTTAAGTAGAGGGAGAAGTGAACCTAAAGATGTGCCTTTGGAATAGTGGATAAGACTTGTCTAGTTATGAAAAACTCCATGGAAAGTGTAAACAGTGGAAAGGAAAAGAAGTTCCTTAGGTGCTTGTTTAAAATGGGCAAAGTGAAAGAACAAATGAAATGTTAACATTTCAAGCAAACCCCAAGTGGACATCAAGGGAAATTATTTTCGAGGCAAAGGATGTTAATTTAGTTTTGGGGACAAAACTCCTAAAAGGAGGGGAGAGTTGTAAACCCCGTCCTTTAAAGGTAAGAAAAATGAGGAAAGAACTGGTCAACCCGGGTGAGAAAACTGAGTTGGTTCACAAACCACAACCGATAAGGAAATGGTAAAAAGAGAAATTTAAAAATCCCGAGTGACCTAAAGACTCATAAAAGTCATGGAAAAGGGCTTTGGGATGAATTGGAAGAGAAAACCAGACCGGTTCAGGTGAACCGAACCTGAATCGGTTTGAACCAACATTGATCCGATTTCTAAATTCATTTTTCTAGGTGGCTTAACGTATTCAAATTGGAGAATTGAAGCCACCCATTGGATAGGAGATGAATTTATAAATTTTTAATTTTGAAAAACTCGATCAATTCGGGTCCGAACCGTCCAGTTTAAGTATTGAACCTAGTTCAGACTGGTACGATTCAGTTCGGAATAGTGTCATCTTCTTCCTTCAGATGACAACACTATTCACTCACTGAAAAATCTAATAGCACCGACGAAGGTGAAAAGTCTCTGTTAAGGGCATTTTAGGCCATGAATGATTGCCATAAAGGTGCCAATGGATGACCAGAGAGTCACCGAACTCCCTATATAAAGAGCTACTCCCATTCATCCTCCTCACACCTGAAAATTCCTCTCTCTCTATATTGCTCCATTTTCCGGTGAAGCTCAAACTATAGCTCCAACTTGGGCATTTTCTCAAACTCAAAAGTTGAGGTCAGGCTCTTTAGACTTTGGGGGCAACACAAATATGATTTTGACCTGAATTCATTCATTCCATTACCTACTTCCTCATAGATTTTCCTTCGAGGATACACTACAAAAAATTACTTTGAGACCCTGATTAATGATCAAATCTCACACTACAAAAATTAATGCTGAGATGATAACTCGTCCCTCTATCCATTCATAGGCATAACTCAAGCTCTCATGCCCTTAGATGGAAGAATTTATTTCTGAAAGTCAAGAGGGACAAACTATAGTGACCTCCCAACATCCAAAAGCTTTAAGAAGAAATTCTCCCTCCTAAAGCCACCAAAATCAAGTATTTTAGTATCACTATACTAGCACGAAGTGTAATTTTCATCTCCCACTGGTGTCTTGCACCGACGACCCCTCTACCGGCACCAGTGAGCTTGAATAATGATCGACCCCTTCACACCCAAAAGAGGCCAACACTTTTTGAAGTGAAATTCCCCATCCTCAGCTGATCTAAAATCCTCCCAAAAATCCTACAATATGGTCTAAACTCTAATAACTACAATCCAGTGGCCCTCAGGGGGAAATGTAAACTTAGTGGCCACATTCTACCGTGATAGCTTCGGTAATCCTTGTTCTTAATACCCCTTTGTAAATTGTGTATTGTAAGCATCTCCAATAACCTACGAGGGTGATTCAGGTGCCCCCAGACTCGTGGGGAATTTAGCTTTCAATACCCACCATGTTGACCACCACCATCCTCTATTTGACAAGGTATAACCCTATATCGACATTGTGTTACTTTACGACGAAGGGCAAAAAATGGCATTGTTCTGACAGTAGTCAGTCAGAAGAGGCTCGTGGGACCTTGGGGAACAATACTAAGTCCATGTTGGAGATATTTGTTGTACTTATGGAGATATTTTTGTGTGAAGAAAAGTTGAGGGACTAAGATTGAATTTTTTATTTTGGGGGCCATTTAGTAATTTTAGTAAATAGGGGGACTCGATGAGAAGTCAGAAGGACTATGAGGACATGAGAAAGATATCTATAAAACTTAGGGACCTAAATTGATAATTTTAGAAAGGTTAGGGACTTAAATGTAATTTTTGTAAACTTTAGGAGTAAAATGGTAATAGGGTAAAGATTAGGGCCAAATGATAATTTTAAGGATTTGGGGACTCAATTGTGACTAAAACACAATATAAGGACTAAATGGAGAAATTTTAAAAGTTGAATCCTTAAATGGAAGAACTTTAAAACTGGATAGATAATTTTGGTAATTTATGAAAAGTTGAGGGCAAAAAGGTAATTTTGGTAATTTGAATTATACGTGTTTAAAAGTGTAGAGACTTGAAGAGAATAGTGTGGATGGAGTAAAATGAGGGAATGACTTTAGAAATTATGAATATATGTGGAAAGATTAGCATGACCTGAGTTCTACTATCCGATATGGGTGAAACTGAGTCACATAGCAATAACCACAAATCTAGATATTTTAGGAAGGTGAAAATATACCAAGGCGGACCAATTTGACCATGAAATTGTAACTTGATTTATGTAGAGTAATTATATCGCAAATTCATAGAGCCTCCCACAATAATTTGAAAGAAAAGTTGGGACAAACAAGTTTCAAGTATAAGGTGAGTGGGATTTACTAACGATGAGTCCTATTGGACTGACCATGGTTCTTTAGAACATTTCCATAAAAGAGCGTGTGTGTGTGCATCTTTGAATGTTAGTACAAAAAGGTAGGAAAGACCAAATATATGAAATTAATACCATCTAAATGAAAATGGACTAAAAAGCCTAGCTCGAGGTTACAAGAGAAAAAGGGGGTTGAGAAACTTGATGTTTTAGTAATGAGAAAAGGGGTTGAGAACACTAAGACCCATAACCATGCGTTAAAAGAAGAGAGACCTAAGTCCCACATGTCTTGTAATAAGTATGGTGTCAATGAAAGAATACGAATATAGGAATAAGTTAGCTAGCAAATTAAACCCTCGGAATAAATACTTGTTAGGGATGCGATATAAGGGTATGAAATCCCTAAGTAATGTGAGTAGCGGGGTCGACCAGTAGAGGGCCATACCTCGGGAAAATAAAAGCTCATTATACATGTGAAGTAGTACACACGTGATTGAGTGTAATGCATGATATTATGATAAGTGGAGTGAGTCGAGTGAGGATCTAGCTCTGAAGAAATCAATGTGTGCTATATTTTTCTATATGTTCGTGAGTTATGTTTGGTATATATATATATATATTGTGATCCTAGGTTGGTGGAGACCTAAGTATACCGAGTTGTGTGGATGACATGGAATGGAGGGTATAAAATATACTCATGATGTGGATGGTAGGGAATATCTAAGTATGTACATACTATTACATGGATGATAGGTAATGCAAGTATGTGGATGATCGGTGTTATAACCTAGATATCCTTATGAGTGCATAAATATGTGTGTAACGAGTGAGTGTGAGCATGTGACTCACATGTACTCATATAACCACTTTGTGTGTGTGACCTTCAAGAAAGATATAGTTATGTGGTTGTAGCATGCAGATTTATGCGGTTGATTGATTTGATACATGGTGAGCGGTGGCTCCACCAGAATATTAATGCGTGTGAAAACCCTAAGGCATGAGTTCTAAGGGCCGATAAATATTGGAAATAAACTAATATAAATCCATATGGAGGAAATATTTATGAATAAACATTTTAGTAAAGTCTCAGGTAGTAATCCATGTAGTGGTCTGACACCAATAAACCCATTCACTAATATGAGATTTCAACCCCTCCCAAAGCATTTTTTGTGTGAAGGAAGAAACATGGGGATAACTATAAGTGGTAAAAATAATACACACTGTATGTTGTGAATTTGATGTATACATCTTAAGAACTCAACACGAATGTTACTCATTTCCTTATCAATTATTTTTATTCCATGGGATTTCATTCTCATTTGGAAAGTTGTTTTTATCTCAAAAGAAAATATTTTTAAATGAGTTATAGCTTGTTTTTATTTCGAGCCTTTCGTCTACTTGCTTCTATAAGGGTCATTGTACTCTCCTTTGTATTATAAAGTGGACGTGGCGGTTTGTCATCGAACCAGTCTGGGAAATCGGATTAAGGCGTGATATGTGGACCCAAATGAGACCAAATAAAGTTTAGGGACCTAAATGGAAGACTTGAAATGTAACACCAAAATTTTCGAAATCGGGGTCTAAACCCAATTGGACTGGAAACAAATGTTGAATCGGGAATGAAAATCTGAAAACCTATGTTTGGAATTTAATGGGTTGGAGACTAGTTTAGACCATAAACTTAGACAATGTGTAAGATAAAGAAAAATCTCAACTTCATAATTGGGCAGAGCCGAACGAGGAGCTCATGAGTAACCAGAGAATAGATTGAATCAGAAGAGGAAAGGGATCAATGGAAGGCCTCGATGAATCAATAAGGGTCATGAGAAACCCTTAGGATGGTTGTGGGACTCGAAATTAAGGATTTGGAGAAAATTGGAAGGGAACCGATTCAAACCAGGTTCATGTTCGAATCAAGCCAAAAACCGCTAAACCAGCTGAGAAATTCATTGGAAATCGGTTCGCTATAGTGCCAAACTAGTTGGCTGAGAAGCTGGATGCATGCACGCATGACCATGTGTGCACATGTTATTTTATTCACCCGATTTCCGACTCGAAATGCCCTATTTTACTCGACAAATCACCTTTCTCTACCGCTTGGGGGAAATTAATTCATTTCCAGCACCACAAGCTATGAATTAATGAAAGGAAGTTATGAAAATATTACCACAGAGGTCTAGATCATAACCATATAAGTTGGGTTTGCTCCATCACTGGAATTTGCTTAGAAACTTCTCCTAACTACCAATTGCTCCCAACTCTGACGACCTTGCTACTAAAAAGTATAACTTCGCCTCCTACCACATCCGATGACATTCTTGGTAGGTAGTCCCTTGCACCACCAACTTTTCATAGCCATCGGCCTTGCCCGATTTGATCAAGAATTGAAATCTGAATTAAATTATCAAATTATCAGATCACATGCAAAGTGACCTAGCTAACTAAAATGTAAATTGTAGTAGCTAAAAACCACCATTTGAGTTGATTCAAGTGGATACGGACTCATGGTAGTGTAAGCTTTCCAACTCTATCAGCCTCGATGGTCGACGTGCCACCTCCGATGTCACGCCCCAACCCGGTTTGGTCGGATCCCCATAAGCAACCCGCTACTCCCTTTGGTCTAAGAAGGATTTCACTTCCTTCTAAACCGTGAGAAGTCAAACATCATTTTTCCTGCTTTTCATGGAATAAAATTATACAAAACTTAATGTATTAACAACTTTATATACCTGTATTAAGGGTTAGACTTTGAGGTATTCCTTAAGGGTTTGTCTTCCTTCCTAAAAAGGGGTTAAAATGAGGGGTGGGTTTCTACAACTCAGTGAGTGGGTGTTGGGGAAATGAGTTTAAAAAATAATGGTTTGTTAAAAAAATTCTTTCTTCACATCACCGTGGGTTTTTCTTTATCTTAGAAAAACATTCCGTCATTTTTTTATAGTTCCTTCACTGTTATATAAGAACCGTCCTTCGGGACCAAGGAAAATCGGAAAAAAACTGAAGATATTCATGTGAAGAACCGAGTTGATTAATGAATGAAAAATGGTAAAGAAGGGTTAACGTGGGAAATTAGAAGGTCCTAAGTAACAAAAAATTCACAAAAAATTGTGAGGAAGAATGAGGAAGTGGAATTGAGGAGAGAACCGAACCGATTCGGGGTGAACCAGACCTGAACCGAACTAAACCGATTTAATGATTCATTTTTCTTGGAGGCTTAAAAATGTCAATTTGGGAAATTGAGGCCACTATTAAATAGAAAATGAATTTAGAAAATTTTAAATTTAAGAAAACCTTTTGAATCGGGTCCGAACCGACCAATTTTTGAATTCGGGACAACGAACCCAACCGAACCGGACCGGTCAATGAACCAGACCAATCATCGGTCCAACCGATCAACCGAACCGGACCAGTAGGACCAGTGGCACCATAGATTACATGGCATGATAAGAAAACATTGTTTGTGCATGCACTATGAGTACAAGACCATCAAGACGCCCAAGAGGGGTAGTGATGCGTCCTAAGGGCACTCGACGACCTGGTGAGTATAAGGGCAGTTTGTCATACCAGGTGACCGTGCGAAATTTGGAGTAGCACCAAGCGCATGAGACTGGGATGGGGATGGGATGAGGTCTCTGTCCTCATACGGACACAAAGAATTTATTTCGGGAATGAGAGTCGGATGTCGTGAACATCCACTCCTTCTCAGGGTAGAAGTGGACGTACTTCTATCCGGGTGGCCGGTAAAGTCGCTTCAAAGCCACAAGTGGGTTTAGTGGACGTACTAACCTTCGAATGTGTGTTTAACCTTCATGATTAAGGATGTGTGTTGGGTGATGACACATAGTGATTAAATAAGAAAATGGTGATAAAAAACAAATTTTTTAATGAAATGATTTTTGAAAGAAAGGAGTCTGGCACACTCAAATACAAATCTTTTTCATAAAAGTAAAAGTATTAAAATCCCATTCACTGAGTAGTTGTACTCACCCCGTCCCTTATATCCCTTTCAGGAAATTTCGTAAAGCCTACCCTTAAAGACCATCAACTAAGACGCCTGTAAGACAGGTATTTAAAGTTTAAAATTTTATACAGTTTTGATTATGCTATTCCAGGAAATGGTGCAGGTTTAAAGGACGCCTTACTCTTTACCGTTTATAATAAGGGAAAACCCTTTTAATAAAGCAGGGGAGTGGCAAGTTGATCACGGGGATTCGACCAAACAGGGTCGGAGCGTGACAACTAGAGTGGTATCAGAGCCTGTTTCCTCAAATACATAATCAAGACTAGAAAATAGTAGCTGATAGGATTTATCTTAAAATTTTCAGATGGCTCCCAGGAGAGGAACCAAGAAAACTAGGAATTACTCTGCTCAGCACTTTATCCTCGTAGGAAGATAACTCTAGAAGCTTCCTAAATGCCTAGGGCATGGTAGAAATCCCCAAGGACCAAATAACAAAGTATCTAAGAGGATGATGCTTGGACTTGTTGAGGTCACACCCCTGAGTACAAAGGGAGCCAAGCCTGAAACCATGGAGGATGCTTACACCCTGTAGCCCTCTCCTTACTCCAGCCTTGACCGTGTGCCACGACTTAAACATTTTGTGAGACCTTGACGGGAGCTCGAATAGCTCATATAGGCTGGAGGGCTCGATTTTGGAACTTGGGGGCTAATATGCTCGATTTTAAAAATCTCGAGCAGTGGGCCCTAGGCTAGTTGGCACGCACAGGAGCTCGTAAACAAACATGAATTTGAGCCATAAAATATAAATGAATGAATTGTTTGGCCATGGTATCAAGATAGGACCAACATACTTGATAGATTAGCATCAGTGCGACATGACATGATCACTTCTACCTTAGGAATGAGTGGATGTACGTGACATCCGACCCTCAATCCCGAAATTGCTTCTTCGTGTCCATAGGAGGACTAAGACCTCGTCTTGTCCCCACCCCCGGTCTCAAGTGCTTGGTGCTACTCCAAATTTCGCACAGACACCTGGAACGACAATCTGCCCTTATACTCATCTGGTCATCTAGGGCCCTTAGGATGCATCACTACCCCTCATGGGCATCTTGATGATTCCGTACTCATAGTGCTTGCCCAAACAATGTTTTCTCTTTATGCCATATAATATGTGGTGCCACTGGTCCAACGGCCCCGACTCTCAACTCAACCCATAGTTGTTTGTCTTGACTAGCCCATCAACCTGTCATGTTGCACTGTCGCTAGTTGACTGAGCGTGTCGATCTTATCTTGGTACCATGGCCAAACAATTCACTTATTAAATTTAATGGCACATATATTATGCTCGTTTATAAGCTCCTGCTCGTGCCAACTGGCGTTGGGCCCACTGTACGAGATTTTCAAAATCGAGCATTTAGCCCCCAAGTTCCAAAACTGAGGCCCCTGACCTATAAGAGCTATTCGAGCTCCCGTCAAGAAGGTCTCCCAAATAGTTTAAGCATTGGCACACAGTCAGGGGAGAACACTTCCGAAAAAATAGGTTTTCACTGTCCATTATACCAACCGGTATAAGGACATCTCTGTTCATAATCGATGAACGAATTCTCAACTTTCTTTGAGGAAGTTTCATTATACCAACTAGGTATGATCTACTTACAACCGGTAAGTAATTTTTCTGCATAATTTTCACATCACTTTCTTAAAATGGTGATGATTAAAATACCACAAAACAATGGATTTTTATACCGAGTCACTTATCATTCCCAACCGAGTATGATATATAATCCCACTCACCACCGGTAAGTGGTTTTTAAATTTTAAGTTGTGCTCATCATCCCAACCGGGTATGATGTTAGTAAACCCACTCACCCAATAGTGAAATGAAATTCCACTTAGTCGGGTTCCGTACTTAACAAGTTTGACCTCGACTGGCATTCTTGATATCTTGTTCTCCTACACAAAATGAACATAATTGTTCATTATTCTTTGGCCTAATAGCCCACATTCGTTCCAAATGAATGAGAAACCCCAACTTTACATATATTTGTAATTAGGTCCCTAAAGTTATTTTTCTTTAACTTTAGGTCCCTATTGCTGGGTTTTTTTTCCTAAATTTAAGTCCCAAAACTTTTAAAATTTATCTTAGGACCTCAGATTATTTAATATCGCACAAAGGGGTTTAATTTCCCAAATTTCCAATTTGGTCCCTCAACTTTTCCAAAATTACCATTTTGCCCTTCCTTTACCAAAATGGTAAGTTTTGCCCCAAAAATTCCAAAATTCCAAAATTCCTCAATTGGTGCTCCAACATTATTTTCATGCCCAATTGACCCTCAATTTCATAAAATTTCATTTTGTTCCTTTGAATTTAAAAAATCCCCAATTTTCCCCAAATTTTGCCAATTTCCCCCCCAATTTCAACTCATTAGCACAACCGAATTTGATTTAATCAAATTGACCGATCATACACATCTAATTGTTGAAATTGAAGTTAAAATTGAGTTCCTCCATCTTCTTACGATTCAATAGCACTTTGAATAGCAAGTTTTGACGTTGGAAGAAGCTTTGTCGAAAAACAGACTATAGACAGAGAAAGCTTCGATTACTCACCGGTGAGGGCACGGTGGTCCGAGCTTTCAATCTGGGCAGATAGCTCTCATCTTGAGGTTTATCCTAGAATCAAGAATCGCATCACTTGATGCCGAATTGAATTAGAATTTCATCATTGAAATTCTGCCGGTTCTCTCTATAGCACCGACCGGAAATTGTAGAGGAGAGCTAAATTGGCTTACCTTTCAGTCCTAATTCAGCCATGGGAGGGCTAAGGAAGTATTGGGAAGGCTTGGTTTGGCTTGAGGAAGGCTCGAAATGGCCAATTTTAACTCGGCTGAAATAGGGTAGCTTCGGTCCGCCGGAGCTGCTTCTTTGTTTCATCACGCCGGCGTTTCTCTGGCGACCCTCGGAGTAAACGAAGACTACAGGCGTGTAGCTGACTACTCCCTGGTTCTAAAGAACCTAACCTCACCTTGTTTGGCTTAGAAAAGACCCCATGTCGGAGCTCTAGTTCGAGCTTCGCTGAAAAATGGAGCAGTTGAAAGAGAATGGAGTTTTCCGGTGTGGAGAGGATAAATGGGGAGGGGCTCTTTATATAGGGAGCTTGGAGACCCATTGGCCATCCGTTTGGCACCGTTATTATTGACATTGAAGACTTGAAACACCCCAAACAAAAGCGTTTCTTCTTCACCGGCATTTCTTCAATTTCTCGGCGAGTGAACAGTGTTGTCATCCCGAGGAAGAAGATGACACTGTTCCGAACCGGACTGGACCGGTCCGAACCGAGTTCAAATTTTAAACCAGTCGGTTCACCCCCATTCGACTGAGTTTTTCAAATCTAAAAATTTCTAAATTCATCTAAATGCATTCTCTATCCAATGGTGGCCTCAAATCTCTAATTTGAATTATTTAAGCCACCTAGAAAAATGAATTTAGGATTCGGTTCAATAGTGGTTCAAACCGGTCCGAACTGGTTCGAATCTGGTTTACTTGAACCGGTTTGGTTTTCATCCCCAATTCCTTCACAAGTCCATTTCCATGTCTTTTGTGACTCCTTGGGTCACTTAGGGTCCATAAAATTCCCAGTTTACTATCTCTTTATCGATTCTGGTTCATAAACGGACTCGGTCCTTAAACCGATTCAATCAAGTTTGGGTCCGGTTCACCCGAACCAGTCTGATTTTTCTCTCCCACTTTGTTCTAAGGTTTCTTCCTAAGGTTTATGAATTTCTTTAGAGTACAATGGAGTTGAATTCCTTTGTTTTGCCCGATCTCTATCCGTTTCGGTTCATGAACCGACTCGGTTAATAAACCGGTTCATCCAAACCGGTCTAGTTTTCCTCTTCCAATTCATCCCAAGGTTCTTTTCCATAGTATTATGAACCCATTGGATCACCTGGGAGTTGTAAATTCTTAAATTGCCTATTCAAAATTGATCGGGTTTGTGAACTAGTTCGATTTTCTCACTTGGTTTGGCCGGTTCTCTTCTCGGTTTTCCTTAGCTAAAAAGGGCGGGGTTTACACATTATCTATCAAATAATGGCCTCAATTCTCCAATTTTAATTTTCTAAGCCACATAGAAAAATGAATTTAGAAGCTTGTTCAATAGTGGTTCAAATCGGTTCAGGTCCGGTTCACCTGAACCAATTTGGTTTTCACCTCCAATTCCTCCTAAAGTCCTTTCTCATGACTTTTGTGACTCTTTAGGTCACTCGGTATCAATAAATTTCCCGATTTACCCTTTCTCTATCGGTTGGGGTTCGTGAATCAATTCAATTTTCTCACCTGTGTTGACCGGTCCTTTCCTCGGTTTTCTTATCCTAAAGAAGTGGGGTTTACATGTCTCCCCTCTTTTAGGAGTTTTGTCCCCAAAACTAAATAAACATTTTTCATTCCAAAATAAATTTCCCTAAATTTCAACTTGGATATGTTAATACTTTGGTCATTCTTTCACTTAGCCCACTTTAAATCACGCACTTAAGAAATTTCTTTTCCTTTACATTGTTTACTCCTTCCATGGAGTTTTATCATAACTAGTATGTCTTGCCCGCGAGTTCAAAGGTATATCCCTAGGTTCACATCTCCCTTTACTTAGGGAAAGATTCTTCCCTTTAAGGTTCTTACTTAAGATTTCCAGATTGGGAGTTCCAAGATGCCCAATCATTCCTTTGTCTAGTTATTCTCTTCTTCATTGAAACCCTTAGCTCAACGTTCTTTCGAGCATTACGTACATGTTTCAGTATTATTATCCCTTCGCACTAATTTGACCCTTCCTTCATCCTTCATTGATTACAGCTTCAGTCAAAATTATGTTTGACCTTGTCATGCTTTTGACTGACTCTTTCTTACTCGAGTCACATTGTACTCGGGACTGTTGGTGCTTACATGTCACTTACGACATGACATATTCCAGAACCTGTCTTTGTCCATTAGACTTCTAAAACACCTCCTTTAGGGTTGTTCCAAACTTTCCAACCTTTCATGGATTGTATAGCTTTATCCCTATTTTCATTGGGTAGTATTCCTCAACTACCTTTACTGTTATCTAATCAACCTTTATGCCTTGACAACATGTCTTACATAATCGTGTCGGTTATCCTTACCCACTCGTCATTTCCAAACTTCTTTATTGGGTCTTTTTGGTGCCAATGATTGAATTTCCTGATGACTTACCGACATGCTGGGATTTTCCCTTCTGATGTCTTTTTTCATTTCTGGTGATATCCTTTACTCAAGGATTTTCCTTTCCCCTAAACCCACTCTTACTTGCTTGTGACCATTTCACGATTCTATTTTTTGGGGAGTTCTCCTTTAATGATTTTCATTCTCTACTATGTCCTTCAAAGTAGAGATTTCCCTTTAGGTGCTATATGTTTGAATTTCTTACTACTCCTTGAAGGTTTACTTCCTTCGCATTCTTACACCCTTTTGAATTAAGGCCTTTGTACACCTTTAATCATTTGATGATCATAATTTCCCAGTTCACCTTTTACTTTCCAATTCAAGGTATCCCCGATCGTCGGATCTAATTTTGTGTACTCAACACTTTGGCCACTCTATTACCCTTCTTTAGAGTGTAGTCTCCACTACTTACTGGTCCTTTTTAGGATCTCGTTTATTCTCCTTGACCTTCATGTTGCTATTAGTTGTTCCCTTCTTTTCTAGGTTCATTGGTACTCTCTAATTGGCTTCTTTACTCTTCCAAATCAGGTAATACTTTGGCCATCCTGACATACCCTTAACCACTTATGGTTCTATATGAGGTTCTTTATGTTGGTTTAAGCCTCTTAGGATCCATATGGTGGTTCCTTAGCTTTGGAACTTCCCTTTTTTTGAGGTCTCACTTCCTACTTGTATCCTCTACCTAAAGATTCCCATCCTGGGTCAACCTCTCTAATTCTTCTTGGAGGCTTTCCTTTCTTACACCCTTCTAAGATCGGTATTGTTGCCCGCTCTTTATCCTTCACTATCCTTCACTATCCTCCATTTCCTTTTTGTTCCTTATCCTCTCTTTGAAGAGCTCCTACTGATAGATTGGTTCCTAGCACTCTGTTTTATGTCCAGCCATCCACTCCTTGGGCTCTATTAAGTGAGTGTGGGCCACGACCAATCTTGATGTCATTGATTGTTTTCTCCTTACTCTCTTCCGAATTGGAGGGCTTACTTTTCCAAGGTTTTTCAGATGTTCTTTCCTTTATTTCCTTATGATGGGTAGCCCACCCATTTTCACTTGTCACTGCATCCTTTGATGCTATTTTCTATTTATCCGCTCATTGGGTTTAAATTTCTCATTGGGTCCTCTTAGTTTACTTCCCTCGGTTCTTTCACCTCCGTGTGCACTTCACTTCCTCACCCTTCGTCACTTGGTCCATTACTTCTTAGTTGGAACGTGTATGCCTTCCTAGGGTCTCCTTCCTTGGGAAAGGTTCAGGTGTTACTTGCCCCAAGACCTCTTTGTGCGGGACTTACTAAATCCTCCTCATGGCATGAGTGTGGTCATCATTTCATTTTTGACCATTTATTTCTTCAAGGTTTTCCTTCATCCTTCCTTTCCACTATTCTAGCCTTTCCATCTCTCCCTTCCTTGCTAGGTTAGTCTACAACCCTACTTGGCTTGTTTGTTTTTCCAAAGTAGATCATACCTTGCTGTCTTGAGACATCCTATTTGTCTTTAGGGGCTTATCTTCTATGGAGGAGGTGCTTCCTTCTTTGCTTCTAGGTGGTTTATAGTGCTTCTTAAGGGGAAAATTCCCTTTATCCACATTCTACTTAAGATTCTACCCTTGGTCTTCTTCCCGTGATCCTTATGTAATTGAGGCACACGATCGTATTATTGAGGAACCAAAAAGTTTTTTTAGAAACTCATAATCTTATTCATTTTTGAAGTAAGAATACAGTTTGGGTTTTTTTAAATCTCTTAGGGGAGATTGTTACAATGATGGTTTGGGAAGTACTTAGTACTATGCTAAGGTCTAGAAGGATTTCTTCCTAAGTGAGATTGGGATCCCTAGGCCGAATTGTGGTTCTTGTAATATTATCCCTTTGGGCTTCTATAGGGGTGGAGGTATCCTTATTGGAAGGGATCACTTTGATTCCTTGCGGTATGGGGCAATCCTTTGCTATGTGTCCCACCCTCTTACACTCATAACAGATCCTCTCGCATCTTGTCCTCCGTAATGTTGGGCATCTTCTTATGTAGTATCCCCATTGCCCACATCTATAACAGATCATCTCCTTGTGTGGACCTTTGTGGTTCCTCCAATATTTTAAGCATTGTGTGGCCTTTTTAAGGGATTCCTGGTGATTTGGTGCTTTGCCATCCTTGAGCTTGAACACCTTGGAGGTTGTCTTGTCAAGTCCTCTTTGACCTGGGATTACTCTAAGAGTCCTCCTATACTTCTGGTTCATTTTCTCCTTTGGGATGGGGTTCTTCCTGGCTTTCGGGGTGGCTAAGGTAGCATGGGTTTGTTTGGCTTCTTTCCTTAAGGCCATATATAAATTTTAAAATTATTCCTATTAGTTACTATGTTATATAGTCTTGATAATGTATTCAAGGAAACATGCTTTGATACCACTCAAGTTGTCATGCCCTGACCCAGTTTGGTCAGATCCCAATGATCAACCTGACACTGTCCCAGTTATTAAGGGTTGTCCCCTTCTTTTAAACCGTAAGGAGTAAGGTGTCCTTTAAACCTGTACCTTTCTTGGAATAACATTAATAAAAAAATGTATGAAATTTAAACTTAACTTACCTATCTTACAGGTGTGGTTAACTTGAGGTCCTTCGGTAGGCTTTCCTTTGGTTACTTAAAAAGGGGTATAAGGGAGGGAGTGACTTTAACGATTAAGTGGATGGGTGTTTTAAAATTTAACTTTCATAAAATGGTTTGAATTGGAGTGTGCCAGACTCCTTATTTTCTTTAAAATATTTCATCCTCAAAATCTCGGTTTTCATAGCCATTTCTCATCATTAACCACAACCGGTGTGTTTATCAATCAACACACGCCCTTCATCATGAAGTGAACACATATTCGTAGGGTAGCACATCTACTACACCCACTTGTGGCGTCAGAGGGACTTTTCCGGCCACCTAGATTGAAGTACGTCTACAACCTTGAGAATGAGTGGATCTGCGTGACATCCGACCCTTAATTCGTAAAGAAAACTCCATGTCCACATGAGGACAGAGACCTCATCCCGACCCCACCTCGTTCTCATGCGCATGAAGCCACATCGAGCTTCCCTGATTGTTAGCATGACAATCTGCCTTTATCTCCATCATGTCGTCCAATAGCCCCTAAGACCCATTACTACCTCTCTTCGGCGTCTTGAAGGTCCCGTAACTCAGTGCATGCACAAAAAATATAGTTTTCCTTATAAGCCATTTAATCTTTGGTGCCACTGGTCCAACGGCCTCGACCCTCAACTCGACTTGCTGCTGTTTGTCTCAATTGGTCCGTCGACCTGTCATGTTGCACTGCCGCCAGTCCATCGAGTATGTTGGTCCTGTCTTGGTACCATGGCCAAATATATCATTCATTTAAAGTTCTCATAGCTTAAACTCATGTTTGTTTACGAGCTCCTGCTCATGCCAACTAGCCTTGGGCCCACTATACGAGATTTTAAAAATTGGGCATATTAACTCCCAATTTCAAAACAGTGGTGTCTGGCCTAACTAAGCTATTCGAGCTCCCATCAATATGGTTTCATAAAAGGTTTAAGCAGTGGTACATAGTAAGGGGAGAGCACATTCGACAATATAATTTTTTCATCTGTCCATCACACCAACCGGGTGTGAGGACATCTCTGCTTATAACTGATAATCATTTTTTCTACTTCCTTTTAGGAAGTTCATCATACCAACCATGTATAATCTACATACAATTGGTAATTAGTTTTTTCGTGTAATTTCGACATCACTCCACTCAAGTGTGATGGTTAAAATTTTCACTTAGTAGTGAATTTTCATTTTCGAGGTGCTTGTCATCCCAACCAGGTATGATATAAAAATCCCACTCACCCGATAATGCAGTGATTTCCTCTTAACTGGTTCTTTGTCTTCACACGAGCTTGTCCTTGCTGGCGTTCCTGGTACTTCATATTTCTACACGATATGAACATTCTTGTTCATTATCTCTTGGCCTAATAGCCTTCATTCATCAACAATGGTTGAAATACTAGAAATTTTTAATTAATTGCAATTAGGTCCCTAAAGTTATTTTTCTTTACCTTTAGGTCCCCGAATGTCGATTTCCCCCCAAATAGTCCTGAACTTCTAAAATTCACCTTGGGAACTCAATTTATTCAGAATTACAAAAAGGGGTTCAAGTTTCCCAAATTTCCAATTTGATCCCCAACTTTTCCAAAATTACCATTTTGCCCCTACTTACAAAAATGGTAAAGTTCACCCCAAAAATTCTAAAAATTGACCAATTGGTCCTCCAACATCTTTTTCATGCCTAATTGGCACTCAATTTTATGAAATTTCACTTTAGTCCCTCGAATTTTTGAAATCCCCATATTTCCACAAAATTTCCCTAATTTCAACCTTCCAATCTGATTGGATTTGATTTTTTTAAATTGACCAATCAATTAAAGTTAATTGTTGAAATTGAAGGTGGATTTGAGTTTCTACACCTCCAAATGATTCAATTGCACTTTGAATCATATGAATTGACGCTGTAATGAGCTTAAATGGAGCTTCGTCAGAAAATTGGACATGGAGAGAGAAAGCTTCGAAAGCTTACCGTTAGAGGCGCGATGGTTCGAGCTTTCAATTTGGGAAGGTAACTCTTGTCCTGAGATTTCTCCTAGGATCAAGAATTGCATCAATACAAGTCGAATTGATGGAGAATTTGGTCAATAAATATTTGTCGGTTCTCTCTTTAGCACCAATCAGAATTCAAAGAAGAGAGCCAAATTGGCTTAACTTTCCTCTCTAATTCAGTTGTATGAGGGCTGAGAAAGTGTTGGAAGAGCTTGGTTTGGCCTGAGAAGGGCTCGAATTGGCCATTTTTAGCTCGGCCAAAACCGGGCAGCTTTGGTTTGTCGGAGCTGCTTCCCTGTTCTATCACGCCGATGTTTCTCTAACGACCCTTGGACCAAATGGACACTACCATTGGGTAGTTGACTTCTCCATGAATCTAATGAACTCGACCTCACCTTCTTTGGCTAAAAAAATGCCCAAGTCGGAGCTATGTTTCGAGCTTCACTGGAAAATTGAGAAGTGGGGAGAGAGTGGAGTTTTCAGGTGTGGGGAGGATGAATGAGGAGGGGCTCTTTATATAGGAAGCTCTGGGACTTCTTGGTCATCCGGTTGGCACCTTAATGATGGTCATTCATTGCCTGAAACTCCCTAGCCGGAGACTTTTCCTCTTCGTCGGTGTTGCTCAATTTTCCTACGAGTGAATAGTGCTATCATCTGAAGGAAGAAGACGACACTATTCTGAAGTGAACTATACTAGTCCGAATTAGGTTTAAAGCTTAAACCGATCGGTTCAGGTTCGATTTGACCGAGTTTTTCAAAATTAAAAATTTGTAAATTTATTATCTATCAAATGGTGGCCTCAATTCTCCAATTTGAATTTTCTAACCACCTAGAAAAATGAATTTAGAAGCTAGTTTAAACTGGTTCAATCCGGTTCAGGTACGTTTCACATGAACCAGTTTGGTTGTCACCTCCAATTCCTCCTAAAGACCTTTCTCATGACTATTGTGACTCTTTAGGTCACTCGGTATCCATAAATTTCTTTGTTTACCCTTTCTCAATCGGTTGGGGTTCGTGAATCGGTTCGATTTGCTCACCTAGGTTGACAGGTTTTTTCCCCGGTTTTCTTATCCTAAAGGGGTGGGGTTACACTAAGAAAGGCCCGATGACCCAATGGGATGTCAAGATAGAAAGGAAGGACATGTACCAGGAATGGCTTCATGGCAAAAGCCAAACATGAAAATCCCGTAGACGAGAACCCTAGAAAAATGGAAGGCATGTCAAGGATAAACCAAGAAAAGACCTAACTGCCCCATAGGACCCTAGCGAGGAACAAGCAAGATAATCAAGAAATAACAACAAAGTCCCCTGGTAATGAGGGACTGAGAAGCAAGCCCCTGATGAAGGTACGAATCACCCCGACACCAAAGATCAGGGGAAACCAAAGAGGAAGGAGTGGGCAAGCATGAAGACTATAAAGTTGGATCAGACGGTTATATTAGGAAGTTATATCGAGAAACTTGAAACTCAAGGATGACACCGGATCGGAAGGGCAAAATAACCCGTAGGAAGGAAAGCACGGGAGGGGCACGGACACCAAACCTGAAGAGGAGCACAAATGAGGGAAGAAAGGACCGACATATAGGCATGACAACATCAAGTGAGGAGTGGGTAGCCCGATGAGTTGAAATGGGATGACGATCCAAATAGATCCACCAATGACTAGCAAGGGAGGACCCACCCCCGAGTCCTCGAGGATGAAACCTGGGACCATATCTTAGAACAAGTGGAGAAACCTCTGAAAACCCTCACAAGTCCCACATGAAAGGTGGACGTCGAATGAGGAAGAAGTCCCTCAAGGACGACTTCGATAAGAACTAATTCAAAAGGTAATCATAGAATTAAACATAGAGCCTCACCACCTAGAGATAGAGAAAGGGATAAATCCAAAAGAGTCCAGTCATTACTGGTCGGCAAGCGTAATGACCCCTAGGCCAATAGAGAATGGAGGAGCAAGAAAGAGGAAGGACCCCTCCCTAGCAGGAGAACACCAGCAAATGTAAGAACGGACGGAGGCATGAGAGCCGATATGTCAATGGGGTCAACCTGGGGCTGGAAACTCGATAGAGGGAGACATGCAAACTCAATATGGGAATGGAATAGAATGAGTGAAAAATGAAAAAAACCCAAACTCATATAAGGAGCCTTTGATCTATATTCTAGGGACATCAGAGCATGGAAGGGACATCTGGATCCAAGGGTAAAATAATCGAGTAACGAAATAACTTAGATAATGCAAAGGACAAGAATAAGAGGGGGTACACTCTAGAGAAAAGAGTGAAAGGACACGGTTCCAACCACAAGACAGGTCGGGCCTTACGCCCAAGGTAGAACCATCAAGCATAGGAGTTCTACTACCACGAGCAACTAAGTTCAAACTCCAACAACAAGGGAACTTGAGTACGAAAGGATGGACTAGAGAACCCAGAAAAGAAAGTAACACTAAGAAGGAAAAACAAAACAGCCGGAAGGGAGGAAATACCAAGGAGTCCCAAAAAACAAGGGAGTAGAAAAGCCCATGTGTGATTGGGTGTGTTAGAACCTCAAGTCTAGATTAACCCTGAACAAAAGTCGGACCCTACATCACAGAGAGTAGCGGACCTAAGAGACTTCATGAACACTAGGGGATAGGGCAAGCCAAATTGAGTGGATCTTGGAGAGTAAGGGAAGTGAGGTGAGAGAAGTGACCCAAAACGGTAAGATAATGGCTTGTACCCGAAGGGGGCCATTCAGGGATACCTTCCAAGAGAAGAAAATAATAAAAAAGTTTTGAGGACAAAACTTCTAAAGGTGGGGAGAGTTGTGGAACCCATCCCCTCGGACCAATGAAACTAGGAGGAGTCCGACCCTATAGTCGAAATATTGGGCTAATTTAATCAATAGAAAATAGTAAAGAAGAATTAATGAAGGACATTGGAAGATCCCAAATGACCAAAAATCCACAAAAATTGTGAGAAAGAACTAGGAAGCAGAATTGAGGAGAGAACCGGACTGGTTCGGGGTGAATCAGACCCGAATCGGACTAAACCCGGATGAACCATAGTGAATTGATTAAATAATTCATATTTCTAGGTAGCTTAAAAATGTCAATTTGGGGAATTGAGGCCACCATTAGATATAAAATGAATTAAGATGAATTTAGAAAATTTTAAAATTTAGAAAACTTGTTGAATTGGGTTCGAACTGACCAATTTTCAAATTCGGGACAACGAACACGGTCGGACCTAACTGGTCAATGAACTGGATTGGTAAATGGTCACACTAGTCAGTAGACCAAATGGTCAATAGTCAACGATGCCATGTAAATAGCCATGCAGAAACAGGCAACTAATGGGAGGCTGCCACGTGTCTGGTCAACGTACAGTTGGCGACCGTTAGCATGCCATGCAAACATGAGCAACCAATGGGAGGCTACCACGTGTCTGGTCGACGACTAACGCGGCAGCCGAGTTGGACCTCCATGTCAGAAAAACTAGCCAATCATAGCACACCACGTGACACGACCACCATGTCATCATCTTCAACCTTCAGATGCTGATAGAGAGAATGAAGGAGAGAGAAACACCGAAAAAGTTGAAGTTTTTAGTGACTCGAAAAACTTTTCGGTCAAGTTGTCGACGACTGATTCAGAGGCCGAGTCTCATGTTGGCGGGTAGCCTGAAGAGTTGTCGAGCTCCCTATATAAATAATACCTCTCTATTCATCCTCAGCATCCCATGATCGAGTGAAGAAGAAGAGTACATTTTTTGGTGAGCAGCAAACCAGTGCTATGATTACGGGCAATAGCCCAACCAAAGAAGCTCTAAAGGGTGGCGCTAGAACTAGGGAAGAGTGCTCTAGCTACATACACTCTTAGAACAACCAGAGGATACCCAAGGAAGTGTAAAAGGGATCGCACAGTGAAGTTGCTCTGGAGCTCAAAATAGCGAGTTTCTGACCGACCCAACCTCGACCCTCTTAGCCCTTCCACCGCCCACATTGGCCATCTCTAACCACCTAGGACCCTCCACAACCCCTTACAGGCCCCGTTAAGCTCAATTTTAACTCTACTCATCGCAATTTCTGAGTTTTAGAGCTGTACCCCTAAAAAATTCTCTCTTCAAATTCCTGCAGGACAGCGGCGAATTGCAACGAGATTCAGTCCTAATAGATTCCCCTCGACGAGCACTAGCTGCCCCCACCTCAAGCTCCGGCCATCGCTCCTCTGTCAGTAAGATACGCAAGCTTTCTCTCTCTACAATGAATTTTCTGGCAAAGCTTTGACGAGTCTTAAAACTCAACCAAAATAAAAAATTTCAAAGTGTAGGACAATTGAGGGGAACTGGAGGAGACAAATTGAGGTGAGAATTGGAGAAATTAAGGATTTACAGGCCGCCAATTGGACAAGGTAAGATCTGAAGGTTCATATGCTTAAATTGGAGAAGAAGATGAAGTTCAATTTGGGGATTTTGGGGACTTTATGTAATTTTCGAAAAATTGAAGGACCGAACCACAAATTCTTGAAATTGATGGGGTTTTCATGAAATTCACCCAAAATTGAGGGCCAATTGGACAATTTAGGCAAAATAGAGGGCAAGTTGGAAATTCCTAAAAGTTGGGGACCAAATTATAATTTTTGAAAAAACATTAAGGAATAAAGGGGAAATGAGGGACCCATGTGCAATTAAGGTAAAGTATGGGGCCCTATGTGCAAATACACGAAATTATGGGACCCCTTAGCCAAAAACACCCTGGCACGAACACTCACGCCATGCAAGAGTGGACTACGTGCATGCCAATCCCCGGAAGTAAATCGAGGAGCTGTATTCCACCGGCACGACCCCACCAAGATCACCAATTGAGTGGGAACTGCTATAACATCTATTTTGATTAGAATGACGACTCAACTTTAAGAATAATTTTCTTGGAATTAGGCTCCCCTAACTATGTGACTTTGCTTAAAACATTTGGGTGCTAATTTTAGGCTTTGGCTTAGTATGCTAGTGGGCCTAAGGTCAATTGATACGGGCATGGACCTGTCAAGAAGGAGTATGTGATGAATGATGCTAAAAGATCCAAATAATGGGAACTTTGTGTGATACCCATCTAGCCAAGTCTGAGTTGTTGAGCTTGTTGGGCCAAATAGCTACTCTACCAAAGCTAGGTCGTCGAACTTGTTGGGCCAGTATGCGTGGGTCGAAGCCAAGCCGATAAATTGTTGCGTTGGAGGGCCAAAGATAAAGGCTATAATTAAAAAGACTATAGATTATGTATGCACTGTGATGTTCTGACCATTAGGACACCTGACATGAGGTAGTGAAGGAGCCCAAGGACTACTGGATGACCCAATCTTCCCGTATGATGTAGGAAAGTGTGGTGGGTTGATCACAAACCCCAATCAAACCAGGTTGGGCATGACAGTTGATGACGAGACTTTTCTCAACCTCCAAAGGCACATTTAGTGTTTTTGAAACTATGAGGAAGTCGTCTACCTAGCCCTACCCTCTGTTTAGCTTGAGAGCCACCGAGGAGGAATGAGGAAGCTTGAACAATACTGCCACTCCATGGTCAAAAAATTGCCCAGCCCCCTACAGCCACTTCGAGCTTTCTCATGACCAATTGTGGCCAAACCAAACCCCCTACACCCCACCTGAAGGTGTCCTGACCTTCCACTGAGCTAAGAAGGTAAGCTCCCTCTGCTGCCCTTCGCCGGAAAATAGTATTCACAACCAAGTTCTGCTAAAACTTTAACACAAAAATTAACACTGCTCATGTCAAAATTGAGGTGTGGTTTGATCCAAGGAGGATCCCCACAACGAGAGCAATGTAGTGGTAGCCAAAGCTCCAGTCACCATACCCCCACTGATAAGATATCAAAGCTTTTGCTCTATAGATTGTATTTTCCAGCGAAGCTCTATTTAATCTCATTTTCGAGCCAAATGAAGAGGTTCATGGCTTAAAATGACGATGAAAACATGAAGAAGATGATCCAAATCATGAATGGGGACAATTAATAACGTTTTGATGATTAATTAGATGAAATTGGAATTTAGAGGTCAAAGTGTAAATTTTGAGAAAGTTGGGCAAATGGGGGATTTTTCAAAAGTTGGGGACGAATGGAAAATTGATGAAATTGTGGGTATTTTCATAAATTCACTCACAATTGAGGGCCAATTGGGCAATTTGGATAAAATGGAGGACCAATTTGTAAAGTTTGAAGAAGTTTGGTGACAAGTTGCAATTTTGGGGAAATTGGGGATTAAATGGCAATTTTGGAAAATTGAAGGGCCAATGGGCAATTTTGATAAAACTAAGCACCTAAAAAGGATAATTGGAAATCCTAGGGACTTAATTGAAAAGAAGGGATAAATAAGGAACTAAAGGTAAAAATACAAACTTTAGGGAAAAATGTGAGGGCTTGTATTCAAATACCCAAAAAATGTGACCCCTTAATCAAGACTTCTAATATGAATATTCATGTCGTGTAGGAGCAAACTGCTCGAACGCCGTCTTCTGGGAGCACACCGCGAGGCCAAACTTTGTCGAGGCAACACGCCGAGATTACCAAGTGAGTGGAATTGCTATAACATCTGTTCCGGTTGGAATTACGGTTCATTTGAAAATGATTTTCTCAAAACTAGCCTCCTCTCATTAGGTGACTCTGCTTAAAATATTTGAGATCTAATTCTAGGCTTAGACTCGGTATGCAAGTGGGCCTAAGGCTGATGGACACGGGTATGGACCTATCCAAAACAAGCATGTGATTAGAAATGCTAAAAGATCCAATTAATAGGAAATTGTGTTTGATACCCGCTGAGCCAAGTCTGAGTTGTCGAGCTTGTTGGGCCAAACCACTGCTCTACCAAAGCCAGGTCGTCGAACCTGTTGGGCTAGTACGCGTGGGCCGAAACCAAGCCAACATACCATTGTGTTGGAGGGCCAAAGATAATGGCTATAACTTAAAAGACTGTTGATTGTGCATGCACTGTGAGATTTGAGCCATCAAGACACTTGGCACGAGGTAGTGATGGAGCCCAAGGACTGCTGGATGACCTAGGGCGCATTAGGGCGGTATGTCGTCCAATAGGTCGAGAAGCAAGAGTTTCCGACACACAAAGACCACGGAAGTAGGGGAAAGGAGGTCTCGTCCCACAAAGCGGACATGATGAAGTGATCAGGTTTTGAGGGTCGGACTACTGATGTTCACTCAAACTTAGGGTAGAGGTAGTGCACCTCTATCAGGGTGGGCAGTAAATGTGCTCCGATCCACAAGTGGAACGGTTGGGGACTGTTTTACGAACGTGTGGTCCCTCCTATGATAGGAGGGCGGTTTATGATCATGTGAAAAGAAAAAAAACTTGAGAAAGAACTGCTTGTGAAATTTCAAACATTTGAAATGTTAAAATGAGTATTTCCCAAAAGATTTCTTGCACTTACCGAGTTGTTGAACTCTCCCCTCCCTCTAAACTTTTTCTTTTAGGAAGGAACGTGGTTACATCAGCCTCTCCCTCCTCAGAACATATCCCAGGTATAAAGATTCAAAGTTCCAATTTTGTATAATGTTGTATAGGGAAAATATGATAGGTACTACACCTAACTCTCTTTGATCTCCTGAAGGAGCCCCCCTCGAGGTCCGAGAGAGTGGTGGGTTGACGAGAGGACCTTAACCAAACTGGGTTGGGGCTTGACAACTTCGATTGTATCAAAGTGTGTCAGATCCTTAGCTTGGGAATTTCCTTTTTATGGTCTCACTTGCTACCTTTATCCTTCTACTTAGGGACTTCCATCCTAGGAGTTTCATGTTCAACCTTCCTAACACTCCTTAAAGGTTTTTCCTTCTTTCCTTTCTTACACCCTTCTGATATTGGTATGGTTATCCACCCTTAATCCTTCCTTGTCCTCCAAATCCCATTTTGTTCCTTATCCTTCCTTCGAGTAGCTCCTGATTATGGGTTGGTTCCTAGCACTCCACGTTATGTCCAGCGACCCATTAATGGTCCCTTCGAGGGTTACTTTGTCGTATACAATCCTCTAGAGTTCCCTTTCCTAGCACATTTCTTCTCCTCTTCACTCTTACCATGTTCTACCCTAGAGTGATCGGAGGATGTTTTCCATTTTTGCCCTTTTCTAAGGGGCTTCTAGGTGTACTTCCCATGTACCTTACCTTTATTCTTGTGCTATTCCTCTCTAGTTGAACTTCTCGAGAAGAAGTTAAAATTTTACCATGCTATTTCTTGACCTCTTTACGAACATCTTACTTAACCTGATCCTTAAGGGAAAATTCCCTTTATCTACATTCAGCTCCGTCTTGATTTTCTTAAGGTCCTACCCTTGGTCTTCTTCCCATGATCCTCATGTAATTGAGGCACACAATTGCATCCTTGAGAAATAGATTTTTTTTTAGGAACTCATAATTTTCTTTATTCATCATTGAAGTAGGAATATGGTTTGGGGTTTTAACTTCTCTTAAGGGAGATTGTTACAATGACGGGTCGGGAAGTACTCACTACTATGCTAGGGTCTAGAAGAATTTCTTCTTGGATGAGGTTGAAATCCCTAGCCGAAATCGTGGTTCTTGTGGTGTTATCTCTTCGATCTTCTATAGGTGAGGAGGTGTCCTTATTGGAAGGTATCACTTTGATTCCTTGTGGTGTGGGACAGTATAAAACCCGCTCCTTGGAGTTAAGGAAAATCGGGAAAGAACCTATCAAACCAAGTGAGAAAATCAAACTAGTTCACAAACCCTATTGGGGAATGGGCAAATTGGAGGAGTTTCAACTCCCAAGTGACTAAAAAAGGTTCATAAACCTTGGAAAAAACACTTTAGGATAAATTGAGAGGGAAAAATCAAATCGGTTCAGGTGAATCGGACCCGAACCAGATTGAACCGGTTGAAGAACCGAGCTCGTTTATGAATTGAAACCCATATAGAGAGGGAAAATTGGGAAATTTAGGGACCCTAAGTGACCTAAGGAGTCATGAAAAAGGACTTTATGATGAATGAGAGATGAAAACCAAACTAGTTCAGGTGAAATAGATCCGAACCAGATTGAACCGGTTGGAACATCTATTGAACCAGATGCTAAATTCATTTTATCTAGGTGGCTTACAAAATTAAAATTTGAGATTTAAGGACACCATTGGATTGAAAATGTCATGCCCTGACCCAGTTTGGTCGGATCCCCGTGATCAACGCACCACTCTCCTAATGTATTAAAGGGTTTCCCCTTATTATATACCGTAAAGAGTAAGGCATCCTTTAAACCTGCAACTTTTCTTTGAATAATATAAATCAAAACTGCACAAGATTTTAAATTTATCAAACCTGTCTCACAAGCATCTTAGTTGATGGTCTTAAGGGTAGGCTTTCCAGAATTTCCTGAAAGGGATGTAAGGGAGGGGATGAGCACGACTACTTAGTGAATGGGTTTTCAAAAGTTTCAACTTTAGGAAAAAGATTTGTATTGGAGTGTGCCAGACTACTTTCTTTCAAAAGTCCTTTGGTTTCAAATCTCAGTTTTTACAACCATTTCTTATTAATCACGGTGTGTCATCACCCAACACACATCCTTCATCATGAAGGTCAAACACACATTCATAGGTCAGTACGTCCACTGAACCCACTTGTGGTGTTATAGCGACTTTACCGGCCACCTAGATAGAAGTACGTCCACTTCTACCCTGAGAATGAGTGGATGTTCGTAACATCCAACCCTCAATCCCGAAATCAATTCTCCGTGTCCGGATGAGGATAGAGACCTCATCCCGTCTCCACCTTGGTCTCATGTGCTTAGTGCTACTCCAAATTTCGCACGGTCACCTGGTACGATGAACTGCCCTTATACTCACCAGGACGTCCAGTGCCCTTAGGACGAATCACTACCCCTCTTGGGCGTCTTGATGGTCCTATAATCATAGTGTATGCACAAATAGTATTTTCTTATCATGCCATATAATTTGTGGTGCCATTGGTCCAATGACCCTAACTCTCAACTCAACCTGCAGCTGTTTGTCTTGACTGGTCCGGAGACCTGTCATGTTGCACTGCCACTAGTTGACTGAATATGTCGGTCATGTCTTGGTACCATGGCCAAACAATTCCTTTATTTAAAGTTTTATAGCATATAACTCATGTTTGTTTACGAGCTCCTGCTCGTGCCAATTAGCCTTGGACCCACTATATGAGATTTTCAAAATCGGGCATATTAGCCCCCAAGTTCCAAAATCGAGGCCCCTGGCCTAGAAGAGCTATTCGAGCTCCCGTCAAAAAGGTCTCCCAAATCGTTTAAGTATTGGCACATAGTCAGGGGAGAGCACTTCCGACAAAAATATGTTTTCAACTGTCCATTATACCGATCGGGTATAAGGACATCTCCTCTCATAATCGATGAATGGGTTTTCAACTTCCTTCGAGGAAGTTTCATCATACCAAGCAGGTATGATCTACTTACAACCGGTAAGTAATTTTTCTTCATTATTTTCACATCACTCATCTAAGTTGTTATGTTTAAAATACCACTTAGTAGTCGGTTTTTATTTCGAGGTACTTATCATCCCCAATCGGGTATGATATAAAATCCCACTCACCCGTTAATGCAGTAAATTCCACTAAACCGGTTCCTTGTATTCACATGAGCTTGTCCTTACTGGCGTTCTTGGTATTTCATGTTCCTACACGATATGAACGTCTCAGTTCATTATCCTTTGGCCTAATAGCCTTCATTCATTCCAAATGAATGAGAAAACCAAACTTTTATTTATTTGTAATTAGGTCACTAAAGTTATTTCTCTTTAACTTTAAGTCCCTAATGCTTGTTTTTCCTCAAATTGAGTTCCAAAACTTTAAAAATTTATCTTAGGACCTCAATTTATTTCATTTCACAAAAGGTGTTTAATTTCCAAAATTTCCAATTTGGTCCCCCAACTTTTCAAAAATTACCATTTTGCCCTTCCTTTACAAAAATGGTAAATTTTACCCCAAAAATTCTAAAATTCCTCAATTGGTGCTCTAAAATTTTTATCATGCCCAATTGAATCAATTTTAGGAAATTGCATTTCGGTCCATCAAATTTTCAAAAATCCCCAATTTTCCTCAATTTCCCCCCAATTCTAACTTATTAACGCAACTAAATTTGATTTCATCAAATTGACTGATCAAACACTTCCAATTGGTGAAACTGAGTTTCTACATATTCATACAATTCTCTAGCAATTTGAATCACAAGTTTTAATGCTGGAATGAGGTCAAACGGAGCTTCGTCAAAAAATGGACTGTAGAGAGAGAAAGCTTCGATTACTCACCGTCGGGACACACTGGTTCGAGCTTTCGATCTAGGCAGATAGCTCTCATTTTGAGGTTCATCCTAGAATCAAGAATTGCATCAATTGATGCTGAATTGAGTTAGAATTTCATCATTGAAATTTTGTCGGTTCTCTCTCTAGCACCGACTGGAAATTGTAGAAGGGAGTCAGCTTAACTTACCTTTAAGTGCTAATTCCATTGTGCGAGGGCTAAGGAAGTGTTGGGAGGGCTCGGTTTGGCTTGAGGAGGGCTCAAAATGGCTGATTTCAACTCGGTCGAAACAGGGAAGCTTCGGTCTGCTAGAGCTTCTTCACTATTCCATCACATAAGCATTTCTCCGGCGACCCTCGGAACAAACAGAGACTGTAGGGGTGTAGCTGACTTCTCTCCAATTCTAAAGAACCCGACCTCGCCTTCTTTGGCTCAGAAATGACCCTATATTGGAGGTCTGGTTCGAGCTTCATCAAAAAATGGAGTTATTGAGAGAGAGTGAGCTTTTTAGGTGTGGAGAGGATGAATGAAGAGGGGCTCTTTATATAGGGAGCTCGGGGACTCGTTGGTCATCCGTTTGGCACCTTTATGACACGCATTGATGGTCGAAAACATATTGAATGAAGTCTTTTCTTCTTCACCGGTGCTGCTTCAATTTTTTGGCGAGTGAACAGTGCTGTCATGTGGAGGAAGAAGATGACACTGTTCTGAACCGGATGGGACCAGTCCGAACCGGGTTCGAAGCTTAAATCGAATAGTTCACCCCCCATTCGACCAAAATTTTCATATCTAAAAATTTCTAAATTCATCTAAATTCATTTTCTATCCAATGGTGGCCTCAAATCTTAAATTTGAATTTTTTAAGCCACCTAGAAAAATGAATTTATAATTCAATTCAATAGTGGTTCAAACGTGTTCAAACCGGTTCGAATCCAGTTCACCTGAACTGGTTTGGTTTTCATCTCTAATTCACCCTAAAGTTCTTTTTCATGACTTTTATGACTCCTTAGGTCACTTAGGGTCCATAAATTTCCCAGTTTACCATCTCTCTATCGATTTCGATTCATAAACCGGGTCGGTTCTAAAACCAGTTTGATCCGGTTTGGGTCTGGTTCACCCGAACCGGTCTGGTTTATCTCTCCCACTTTCTTCTAAGGTTCCTTCCCAAGGTTTATAAATCTCTTTGGGTCACAAGGGAGTTGAAATTTCTCTAATTTACCCATTCCCCAATAAACAGGTTTGTGAACCAGTTCGGTGTTTCTCACTTTGTTTGACCGATTCTTTTCCTAGTTTTACTTAACTCAAAAGGGCAGGGTTTATAACTCTCCCCTCCTTTTAAGAGTTTTGTCCCCAAAAATTAACCAATATTTTCCACATCGGGAATGATTTCCCTTAATGTCAACTTGGGTTTTCTTGACATGCTAACACTTCGATTTCTCTTTCGCTTAGTCCATGTAATCATTCACCTAAGGGATTTCTTTTCATTTATCATGCTTAATCCTTCCATGGAGTTATAATGACGAGGTAGCTTGGCTTATTAATCCAAATGTATATCCTTAGGTTCACATCTCCCTTTATTTAGGGTAAGGTTCTTCCTCTTAGGGTTCTTACTCAAGATTTCAGGATTAGGAGTTCCAAGGTGTCCAATCATTCCTTTGTCTAGTTATTCTCTTCATCGTTGAACCCCTAGCTCGACATTCTTTCAAGCATTACGTACATGTTTTCACAGGTTTCTGTGTTATTATTCTTTTGTCTCAATTTGACCCATCCTTCATCCATCATTGATTACACCTTCGGTCAAATTTATGTTTGACCTTGTTATGTTTACTAACTGACTCCTTCTTACTTGAGTTATATTTTACTCGGGACTATTGGTGCTTATATATCCCTTACGATCTGACATAGTTCTAAACCTATCTCTGTCCATCAGACTTCTATAACACCCTTTTGAGGGTTGTTTCCAACTTTCCAGCCTTCCAGGGATTGTATAATTTCGTCCCTCCTTTAATCGGGTAGTATTTCTTAACTATCTTTACTATTATCCAATTATCATTTCTACTTGACAACATGTCTTACATAACTGTGTCGGTTTTCCTTACCCACTCGTCCTTTCCCAACTTCCTTATTGGATCTTTTTGGTGCCAATTTGGTTTCCTGATAGTTTACCAACAAACTAGGATTCTTACCTTCTTAAGTCCTTGGCATTCCTTATTCAAGGAAATTTTTTTTCCTTTTTCCTTAATCCACTTTTACTTACTCGTAATCACTTCATGATTCTTCATTCTACAATAATCGTTTTTGATCTATGTGTCGATTCCTTTGCTTGGGAAGGTTCCCTCATTCTGGTTTCATTCTCTACTATGTCCCTCACAATAGAGATTTCTATCTTAGGAGTTACATGTTCAACCTCCTTATCATTCATTGTAGGGTTCTTTCTCCCTTTCTTTGCACCCCTATCTATGTTAGGGCATTTGCCCGTATTGGATCCTTTTTTATCCACAACTTCTATTTCATCCCTTATTCCTTACTGGAGATACTTTCGATTTTCGGTCTTATTTCGTACACTTCACACTATGCTCGACCATCCACTCTATAAGCTTCATATGCGCGTGTGGACTATGACCTGTCTTAACAATTGTGGTTATTCCCCTTTAACCACATCTTATTTGGAGGGTTCACTTTCCCAACGTTTCTTAGACGTTCTTTTCTTCATTATCTTATTATGGATAGTTCACTCATTCATACTTGTCACAACATCTCTTGATGCTAACTTCCTACTCACCATTTTCCTGAGCTTAACTACTCCTTAGATTCTCTTAATATGCTTCCTTGCATTTCTTTCACCTTAGCATGCATTTTGCATACACATTCATCTCCTTCCCTCTCGTCATCTAGTTCCATTTCTTCTTTTGTTGGGTCATGTATCCTTTCTCAAGATTTCTTCATTTGGGAGGATTCTTACCCTTTTTTCCTGTAATTTCTTTTTCATTCATCTTGAAGACACCTTACTTTAATTGACATCCCTTGATGCTATTCTTTCATGCTTACCTTTACTCTTGAAATCCTATGGGTACATCTTTCATACTCCATCTTCATTATCACTCGTACCCCAGTACATGTCTATTTCATTCTAGGAAGAGCTCACATCCACCTAGTTTCAAAATCACTTGATCGTCCTTCGAGAGGCTCACTTAAACATCTCATGACCTTTTGATAGTAAATCCAGTCTTGGTCACTGATTTCTTTAAGGATTTCCTTTCTCCATTTTTTTAACATCTTAGCCTTTTCACTACTCCCTTCTTTGTCATTGTTTAAAACCATGGTTCTCTCGAAGACCAGTTCTTTAACTGTCTCTTTCTTTCCATTTATCTGGTCCAATCGTCTGGGCAGCTATATCAGTTTTCCTTCATGCCCATCCTATTGTCCTTCATAGAGTGTAGTCTTTACTACATCTCAGCCTTTCTTAGGGTTTTGTTTATTCTCTTGGGTTGTCCCATTGCTACTAGTTTCTTCTTTCTACTTGGTTCTCCTAAAATTATTATTTGGTTCTCCTGCTCTCTCCAAACAGGTCACACTGGGCCATCACGATACTTCCTTCCTTTAAAATATTTCCTAATTAAGGGTTGGTTCCTTGCACTCCGCATTATGTCCATCCACCATCAATAATTTCTTCAAGGGTAGTTAGTCGTATGCATCCCTCCAAAGTTTACTTTCATAGTGTATTTCTTTATGGAGCGTTCAAATCTTCCTTGTTTCAAGATTTCTTAACAATTATGTGAGAGGCTTGCCTATTCCTTTCTTGGCTTGAGTTTAGTCATTAATTTGGCCTTTGGTCCTTTTAAGGATTTCTTTCATCCATCTTTTCTCGAGTATTTGGCCTTTCTGCCTCTCTCTTCTTTGTTGGAACTCAAATTATGGCTTTCTAGTGTATTAGTTCGTTAACTGCCTCGCCTCCACCATTCCTTTGATCTAAGTTTCTTAGGGTAGTTGTTTCTCGAGTTCTCCTGTCCTTAACATCCATCTCATTGATCTTTTTAGGGTGTAGTCCTTTCTACCTCCCGGTCTTCCTTAGGGTGTCATTTATTCTCTTTGACTATCTTGTTGTAACGACTTACTTTCTTTTGTCATGTTGGTCCAAAATTCATATATTGCAGTTGCTCTCCCTTCTTTGCTCCCAATATTTAGAATTTTCTTCTTTCAAGGGAGAGTTCTGTTTGTTCTATTTGTGGCTTATTGAGGTCCTACCTTTAGTCCCTTTTCTTTTTCTTCCTACCATTATGCTAGAATCTTGAAGAGCACTGTTGGATGTAATTGAAGTTCCGAGCAGGAGTTGTATTTCTAAGGATGGTATCCTTTCGAGTTTCTATAGCTGTGAAAAATATTGTCCTGACTCCTTGCGGTGTGGGATAGTTTTTTTCACTCCATGTCCTATTCCCCTATAGGTTAACTTGATTCCTATCCTGGGTAGGGTTGGGCACTTCTCCACATAGTGTCCCTATTGCTCATACTTGTAATTACATGAACATAAGTGGTTCCTCCTAGCATTTTTCTAGGGAATTGTTAGTTTTGGTGCTTCTTCATCCTTGAGTCTAGATACCTTGAGAGTTTTTTTTTTTTTGTGGAGTCTTCTTTGTCAATTGATCACTATAAGAGTCCTCCTAGATTTCTCGATTCCCTAATTCAATTTCCTTAATTTGGATAGGATTCTCCTTAGTTTCTATGATAGTACATGCTTATTTGATCACTTTCTTTGGGGCCATCTTCCTTGAAGATCACATCCTTTGAGGGACAGGGTTTTTTTAGAAATTTGGAGTACTTCATTAATAGAGAAGTATAGTATGTTGGGTGTTTTGACCCTATTATAGAAAATGGTCACAAAATAACTAGGGAGCTATGAGATTTTTTTATAAGCATCCTCCTATGTAAGGTTATATGCTTGTTGCTACCGTTTGTGGCTTCATGCTTGACTTCCTTCATACTTTGAGTTGTGAACTCAATAGGTCCTAGCACCATCCTCTTGGATACTTCCTCATTTGGTTTTTGAGACTTCTACCATACCTCAAGCATTGGAAAACTTCTAGGGTTGTCTTCCTACAAGGACAAGGTATTGAATAGAGTCATTCCTACTTTTCTTGGATCCTCTCCTAGGAGCCATCTGAAAATTTTAAGATTAATCGTATTAGTTACTATATTTTCTAGTCTTGATTATGTATTCAAGGAAACAAGCTCTGATACCACTCAAGTTGTCATGCCCTGACCCGGTTTGGTCAGATCCCCGTGATCAACTCGCCACTCTCCTGGTTTATTAAAGGGTTTCTCCTTATTATAGACCGTAAAGAGTAAGATATCCTTTAAACCTGCACCTTTTCCTAGAATAACATAAATCAAAACTATATAATATTTTAAATTTATCATACTTGTCTTACAGACGTCTTAGTTGATGGTCTTAAGGGTAGGCATTCCGAAATTTCCTAAAAGGGATGTAATGGAGGGGATGAGTATGACTACTCAGTGAATGGGTTTTCAAAACTTTTAACTTTAGGAAAAAGATTTGTATTGGAGTGTGCCAGACTAATTTCTTTTAAAAGTCCTATGGTTTCAAATCTTGGTTTTACCACCATTTCTTATTAATCACGATGTGTCATCACCTAACACACATCCTTCATCATTAAGGTCAAACACACATTTGCAGGTCAGTACATCCACTGAACCCACTCGTGGAGTTGAAGCAACTTTACCGACCACCTAGATAGAAGTACGTCCACTTCTACCCTAAGAATGAGTGGATGTTTGCGACATTCGATCCTCAATCCCGAAATTAATTCTCCATGTTCGTATGAGGACAGAGACCTCATCCCGTCCCCACCCCGATCTCTTACGCTTAGTGCTACTCCAAATTTCGCACGGTCATCCGGTACGACGAACTGCCCTTATATTCACTAGGTCGTCCAGTGCCCTTAGGACGCATCACTACCCCTCTTGGGTATCTTGATGGTCCTATAATCATAGTGCATGTACAAACAGTATTTTCTTATCATGCCTTATAATCTATGGTGCCACTAGTCTAACGCCCCCGACTCTCATCTCAACCTACAGCTGTTTGTCTTGACTGATCCGGAGACCTGTCATGTTGCACTACCACTAGTTGACTGAATATGTTGGTCTTGTCTTGGTACCATGGCCAAACAATTCCTTTATTTAATGTTTTATGGCATATAACTTATGTTTGTTTATGACCTCCTACTCGTGCCAACTAGCCTTGGGCCCACTGTACGAGATTTTCAAAATCAGGCATATTAGCCCCCAAGTTCCAAAACTGAGGCCCCTAGCCAAGAAGAGCTATTCGAGCTCCCGTCAAGAAGGTCTCCCAAATCGTTTAAGCATTGGCACACAATTAGGTGAGAGCACTTCTGACAAAAATATGTTTTCAACTGTCCATTATACCGACTGGGTATAAAGACATCTCTGCTCATAACCGATGAACGGGTTTTCAACTTCCTTCGAGTAAGTTTCATCATACCAACTGTATATGATCTACTTACAAACGGTAAGTAGTTTTTCCGCATGATTTTCACATCACTCCTCTACTTGTGATGTTTAAAATACCACTAAGTAGTGGGTTTTTATTTCGAGGTACTTATCATCCCCAATCGGGTATGATATTAAATCCCACTCACTCATTAATGCAGTGAATTCTACTGGACCGGTTCTTTGTATTCACGTGAGCTTGTCTTTGCTAGCGTTCTTGGTACTCCATGTTCCTACACGATATAAACATCTCAATTCATTATCCTTCGGCCTAATATCCTTGATTCATTTCAAATGAATGAGAAAACCAAACTTTTATTTATTTGCAATTAGGTTCCTAATGTTATATCTCTTTAACTTTAAGTCCCTAATGCCGATTTTTCCTCAAATTGTGTCCCGAAACTTTTAAAATTTATGTCAGGACCTCAATTTATTCCATTTCATAAAGAAGGGTTTAATTTCCCAAATTTCCAATTTGGTCCTCCAACTTTTCCAAAATTACCATTTTGCCCTTCCTTTACAAAAATGGTAAATTTTACCCCAAAAATTCTAAAATTTCTTAATTGGCCCTCTAACATTTTTATCATGCCCAATTAACCCTCAATTTTAGGAAATTGCATTTCGGTCCTTCGAATTTTTGAAAATCCCCAATTTCCCCCTAATTCCTACTTTTTAACACAACCGAATTTGATTTTATCAAATTAACCAATCAAACACTTCCAATTGTTGAAATTGAAGTTGAAATTGAGTTTATACTTGTTCATACGATTCTCTAGCAATTTGAATTGCAAGTTTTAACGTGGGAACGAGCTCAAACAAAGCTTCGCCAGAAAATGGACTGTGGAGAGAGAAAGCTTCGATTACTCACCGTCGTTGAGGGCACTACGGTCCAAGCTTTCAATCTGGGTAGATAGCTCTCGTCCTAAGGTTTATCCTAGAATCAAGAATTGCATCAATTGAAGCCGAATTGAGTAAAAATTTCATCATCGAAATTCTATTGGTTCTCTTTTTTGCACCAGTTGAAAATTATAGAGAGTAGCCGAATTAGCTTACCTTTCAATCCTAATTTGGTCGTGGGAGGGTTGAGAAAGTGTTGGAAGGGCTTGGTTTGGCCTGCGGAGGGCTCGAAATGGTCGATTTCAACTTAGCCGAAACATGGCAGCTTCGGTCCTCCGAAGGTGCTTCACTATTCCATCATGCTAGTGTTTCTTCGGTGACCCTCGGAGCAAACGAAGACTACAGGCATGTAGTTGACTTCTCCCCGATTAAAAGGAACCCGACCTTGCCTTTTTTGGCTATGAAATGACCCTATATAGAGGTCTAGTTTGAGCTTCACTGGAAAATGGAGCTATTGAGAGAGAGTGAGCTTTTTAGGTGTGGAGAGGATGAATGGAGAGGGGCTCCTTATATAGGGAGCTCGAGGACTTGTCGGCTGCCCGTTTGGCACCTTTATGATAGGCATTAATGGCCGGAAACCTAATGAACAGAGACGTTTCTTCTTCGCCGGTGCTGCTTTGATTTTCTGGCGACTGAACAGTGCTGTCATTTGGAGGAAGAAGATGACACTATTCTGAACCAGACTGGTCTGGTCCAAACCGGGTTTGAAGCTTAAATCAATTGGTTCACCCCCCCATTCGACCAAAATTTTCAAATCTAAAAATTTTCAAATTCATCTAAATTCATTTTATATCCAATGGTGGCCTCAAATCTCAAATCGGTCCAAATCGGTTCGGATCTAGTTCAGTTGAACCAGTTTGGTTTTCATCTCCAATTCATCCTAAAGTCCTTTTTCATGACTTTTATGACTCCTTAGTTCACTTAGGGTCCATAAATTTCCTGATTTACCATCTCTCTATTGGTTCCGGTTCATAAACCAACTCGGTTCTTAAACCGGTTTAATCTAGTTCGGGTCCGGTTCACCTGAACTAGTCTGGTTTTTCTCTCCCACATTGTTCTAAGGTTTCTTCCCAAGGTTTATAAATCTCTTTGGGTCATAAGGGAGTTGAAATTTCTCTAATTTACCCATTCCCTAATAAACGAGTTTGTGAACTGGTTCGGTGTTTCTCACTCGTGACCGGTACTTTTCCTGGTTTTACTTAACTCAAAAGGGCAGGGTTTATAGAAAACGAATTTAGAAATTTTTAGATTTGAAAATTTTGGTCAAATCGGGGGTCTAACCGTCCAGTTTAATCTTTGAAGCCGATTCAGAACTGTGTCGTCTTCTTCCTTCAAATGACAACACTGTTCACTTGCCGAAAAATCGAAGCAGTGTCAGCAAAGAAGAAATGTTTCCGTTCAATATGTTTCAGGCCATCAAAGTCTGTCATAAAGGTGCGTAACGGACGGTTGACGAGTCCCCAAGCTCCCTATATAAAGAGCCCCTTTCCATTCATCCTCTCCACACCTGAAAAGCTCACTCTCTCTCAGCTGCTTAGTTTTTTGGTGAAGCTCGAACCATTGCTCTAATATAGGGTCACTTCTGAGCCAAACAAGGCGAGGTCGGTTTCCTTAGAATAGGGGTGAAATCAACTACACAGTGGTAACATCCATTCGCTCTGAGAGTTGATGGAGATGCACTAGCATGATCGAACAATGAAGCAGCTCCGACGGACCGAAGTTGCCTTATTTTGGCCAAGCTGAAATCGGCCGATTCGAGCCCTCCTTAGACCAAACCAAGCTCTCCGAACACTTTCTCAGCCATCCCACGACTAAAATAAGATTGAAAAGTAAGCAAATTTGGTTTCCCTTTATAATTTTCAACTAGTGCTAGAGAGAGAGCCGACAAAATTATAATCCAATTCAGCATCAATTGACGCCATTCTTGATCCTAGGAAGAACCTTAGGAGGAGAGCTATCTACCCAGATAGAAAGCTCATACCGCTGCGCCTTCATCGGTGAGTAATTGAAACTCTCTCTAGAGTCTATATTATAGCGAAGCTCTATTTGAGTTCATTCCAACATTAAAACTTACGATTCAAAGTGCTATGGAATCGTAGAACATGTAGAAACTAAATTTTAACTTCAATTTCAATAATTAGATGGGTTTGATTGGTCAATTTGATGAAATCAAATTAGGTAGTGTTACAGAGTTGAAATTGGGGGAAATTTGGGGAAATTGGGGATTTTTAAAAAATTCGAAGGACCAAAATGCAATTTTATAAAATTGAGGGTCAATTGGGCATGATAAGATTATTAGAGGGCCACTTGAGCAATTTTAGAATTTTTGGGGTAAAACTTACCATTTTTGTAAAGTAAGGGCAAAATTGTAATTTTAGAAAATTTGGGGGCCAAATTGGGAATTTGAGAAACTCTAACCCTTTTTATGAAATTGAGTAAATTGAGGTCCCAAGAGGGATTTTAAAAGTTTGGAGACACAATTTGAGGAAAAATCGACATTTGGGACTTATAGTTAAAGAAAAATAACTTTAGGGACCTAAATGCAAATAATGAAAAAGTTGTTTTTCTCATTTATTTTGAATGAATGAGGGATATTAGGCCAAAGAATAATGAACAACTATGTTCATTTCATGTAGAAACACAAGACATTGGGAATGCCAGCTGAAGTTAAGCTTGCTAGGGACGAAAACTGATTAAGTGGAATTTCACTGCACGAACGGGTGAGTGGAATTTTTATATCATACCTGATTGGGATGATAAGTACCTCGGTAATGAAAACCCACTACTTAGTGGTATTTTAAATGTAACAACTTAAAAGAGTAATGTGAAAATGACATTGAAAAACTACTTACAGAATGTAAGTAGATCATACCCGATTGGTATGATGAAACTTACTCGGAGGAAGTAGAAAATCCGTTCATTAGTTGGTATGATTGATAGTTGAAAATATATTTTTGTCGGAAGTGCTCTCCTCTAACTGTATGTCACTACTTAAATAATTTGGGAGACCTTCTTGATGGGAGCTTGAATAGCTTTGATAGGCTGGAGGCATTAGTTTTGGAACTTGGGGGCTAATATGCTCGGTTTTGAAAATCTCGAACAGTGGGCCATAGGCCAGTTGGCACGAGCAGAAGCTCGTAAACAAACATTAGATATATGCCCTAAAACTTTAAATAAATGAATTGTTTGGCCATGGTACCAATACAGGACCGACATGTTCAGTTAACTAGTGGTAGTGCGACATGATAGGTCTCTGAACTTGTCAAGACAAACATCTGCAGTTTGAGTTGAAGGTTAGGGCCATTGGACTAGTGGCATCACAGATTATACGGCATGATATGAAAATATTGATTGTGCATACACTGTGTTTACGGGACCTTCAAGATGCCCAAGTAGGGTAGTGATGTGTCCTAGGGCCTTGGACGACCTGGTGGGTATAAGGGTAGTTCGTCGGACCAGGTGACCTTGCAAAGCTCGACGTAGCTTCAAGCGCACGAGACCGGGGTGGGGTCAGGATGAGATCTCTGTCCTCATACGAACATGAAGAATTATTACAGGATTGAGGGTCGGATGTCGCAAACATTCACTCATTCTCAGGGTAGAGGTGGATGTACTTCTATCTAGTGGTCGGTAAAGTCGCTCCGATGCCACAAGTGGGTTATGTGGATGTACTGGCCAACGATTGTGTGATTAACCTTCATGATGAATGATGTTCTTTTGAAACTGATATTTTAAAGTTGGAGAAAATTTAAAGGAAATTAAGGAGTTAGGCACACTCCCAAAAAAAATTTAAAACATATTTTTTTAAACTTCATTTTTAAAACATCCATTCACTAGGTTGTAGAAACTTACCACTCTTTTTTATCCCTTTTTAGAAAAAGAGAAAATGACTAGGAATAACATCGAGCTATATCTTCTGTCAGGTATGCTTAATTTCTCTTAAGCTTGTATTTTATTTGATATTTGTCTTTCTAGGGAATAAGGTCAAAAATATGCCCGATTCACCTCGATTTAAAGGAGGAAACTCCTCTTGAACCAAGAAAGTGGCGGGTTGTTCATATAGATCCAACCAAACTAGGTTGAAGCATGACAACTTGAGTGGTATTAGAGCCTAGTTCCCTTGAAACATTATCAATATTATGCCCTGATATTTACCCAACTCTAAACTATCGTGTAGGAAGGAGAGTCCCTAGAAAATTCATGGTGAAATACAGTCCTCCACCTATAACCTTGAAAAAGACATCCAACCCAATGGAGGAAGCCATCCAAAGGCTTCTAAAGGGCGAGAAAAGGGTGCCCAAGGACATGGTGAAAGACTACCGGAAACTAGTAGGAGCCTTACTGGAATCAGAAGGCATCATATACCTTCCTCCCAAACAAGAGGAACTAGCATCACCTCCTAGAAGTCCAACCCCTCCTCTTACATTCCCACCACAACCAGAAGGAAATCCCACCAAGAAAGAGGCCTGGGATAACTATTGGGATGCATATGCCACTTTCATGAATGTCTACCAAGTACCTCCACCCACTCAACTTGGCTTCAATCCATCTCAATGTGTGAAGTGGACTTATGAGTGTGAGGTGGAAGAACTAAAGCGGTATGGATTGGAGGTCATACATGAAATTCATCCTATTAGGGAGCGCGAGTGAACACCAATCAGTTCCTTAAAGCCTTTTGATCAAGAGTCTCATAATCATTCTAGGGTTAACTCTAGCCCTATGACCCCAAGGGATTAGGGGGTAGAGAATTCCTGTAATAAGCTAAATTATTGTAAGAAAATATTTTTTGAATAAATGAAAGTAGAAGTTTGTTAAAACTCTTGAGTTCTTTGATAAAATTTAATAATATGATAATAAAAGTTTAAGCAAAATGTAGAAATTCCCCTAAGGAAGAAAAGATGAGTTATTGATAGTTAAACTCAACTCTTATGAGTTACAAAGATGATAAGGGGTAATCCATCTGAAGGAGATCCTAAGAAAAAGAAAAAGGAGTTGGAGAAGCCACCATCCAAGAGTACAAAATTTTTGGAGAATCCAAGAAGTTTAAACTAAGCTCTAAGAATGAAGGATAAGGAAAAACCCGGGAAGAAGTAGAACATCCCAAAGGATCCACAAGAATAGAAGCTGATCGAGAAGAAAAAGAACTAAGTATATAGTCCACCAAGGAAAAATGGAGAGAAAGTACAACAATAAAAAGTCCCAGGTGTAACAACAACTATTAAAGAACTAAGATACAGATTCTTTAGGAAATTTGGAAGGATATGGAGACATGTGGAAGGTAAAAGTATGGATCAAAGAAAGAAGAAAAATAGGAGTAGATGAATCGTACAAGGTTCTTAAGTTAGGAGAAAATTTAAAAGGAAAAATTTTTAAAAGAAAAATAGGGCGATCGAACAAAAGAATCCCAAAATGGAAGAAATCAAAAGGAGGATGGAAAATAGGAAGTTGGATCAGGGAAGGAGAAAGCTTCAGGTCAAGATAATTTATCAAAGGAAGGTTGCAACACCAAAGCCGAAATGAGGTCCTTGGTAAGGAGTACGAGTGGCTAAGTGTGTTGGGAGGTTAAGTGTGATCTACTACAAGAAGACCTAGAAACCCAAATATAAATTTTAGATGGATTCAATTTAAGGAAATAACTTATACGGACCAATTAATTCAGAGGAGTAAACGAAGTCTAGTAAGTGATGGGAAGTAGTAAAAAGAATACACCCTAACCAAGACAAAGGGGGAATACCAAGGACACGAAGATACGGAAGGTTTGGACACAATAAGGATGAGAGGTCCACCTCAAAGGAAGATGACATCTACAAATGCCATATGAGTAAGAAAGGAACTAAACTCAAAGTAGTGTCTGTAACATTGGGTTCCTTCTCATGTAGTGTCCCCATTGTCCACATCTATAACATGCCTTCTCCTTGCGTGAGCCTTTCTGGTTCCTCCTATACTTCGAGCATTGTAGGGCCTTTCTAAGGGATTGTTGATGGTTCGGTGCTGTGCTATCCTTGAGCCCGAACACCTTGAAGGTTTTCTTATTGAGTCTTCCTTGACCACGGGTTACTCCAAGAGTCCTCCTATACTTCTAAGTTCCCTAGTTCATTTCCTCCTTTGGGATGGGATTTTCCACGTTTTCCGGGGTGGCTAGGATCGTGGGTCTATTTGGCTATTTTTCTTGGGGCCATCTTCCTACAAGGTAGGTAGTTTTCATTTAATTCATATGTTATATATTCTTGATAATGTTTTTGAGAAAATATGCTCTGATACCACTCAAGTTGTCATGCTCCGACCTGGTTTGGTTAGTTCCCCGTAAACAACATGCCACTCCCTTTGCTCCATGAAGGGCTTCACACTTTTTTTAAATTGCGAGAAGTAAGGTGTTCTTTTTCCAATCTTTCTTGGAATAACATTATACAAGATTGAATATCTTAAAACAGACATACCTACCTTACAGTTCCAGTACAGAGAGGTCTTTAAGTTCAAATTTTCCTTGGTTACCTAAAACACTTTTTACCATGCAAATGTTAACATTTTCCTTTTTTAAAGGGTTTTTCTCAAATTCAATGTTTTTTCCAAAACGTTTTTCCAAGGTTTACCATTCCTTTTTACAAGGAGTTTCAACCTCAAATCTCGAAACCTTTTTCCCATTTCCATATTAGGTGTGTTTAGCTTTCTTAGTCCACCCCTTACCTTGGGAAGTGTTTAGAAAATAAACACACGCCCTTCATTAGGAGGTGTACACGCATTCACAGGTGTAGCGCATCCACTACACCCACTAAAGAATCAAAGTGTATTTACAGTCCACCAAGATAGAAGTCCATCCACTTCTACCCTAGGTCTGAGTGGATGTCCTAGACATCTAACCCTTAGACCCAAATGCCACTCCGTGTCTGTATGAGGATAGAGACCTCATCCCGATCCCACCTTGGTCTCATGCGCAAGAAGCTACTCCGAGCTTCAAGACTAACTGGCATGACAAAATGCCCTTATCTCCACCATGTCGTCCAATAGCCCTTAGGACCCATCACTACACCCTCGAGCATCTTGATGGTCTCATACCACAAGTGCATGCACAAACAAAAGTTTTCCAAATATAGCCATTATCTTTGGTGCCAACGATCCAATGTTCCCGATGCTCAACCTGACCTGCAGCTGTTTGTCTAGGTCAGTCCGTCGACCTGGCCTTGATGCACTGCTGCTAGTCCATTGAACATTGTCGATCTTGGATTGATACCGTAGTGAAATCATACAACCAATTTCATTTGAAATTTTCATGTCTCTTTCTTAAACAAGTTTGTTTATGAGCTTCTACTTGTGCCCACTAGGCTTGGGTCCACTATACTTGTTTTTCCAAAACTTGGCATTTAGCCACATGAATTCAAAAATCGAGGCCCATGGCCTATCTAAGCTATTTTTGCTCCAGTCAAGAAGATCTACCAAATGTTTTTAGCATTGGCACACAGTCAGGGGGGAATAATTTTGACAAAAATTCATTTTCAACTTCATCACACTAATTAGTTGTGATGATATCTCCGCTTACAATCGGTAGGCGAGTTTCTCCTTTCCTCAAGGAAACTTATCATACCAATCGGGTATGATTATCTCTACCTACAACTAGTAACTAAGTTTTATCTGTTAAAGATAGTACTCATTATACCAACCGGTATTATGTGTAAATTAGCCCACTCACTCGATGATTGTAACATGTTCGTCCCTAGTCTATTTTACAAGTCCACGCTAGCATTTCCTTGCTGACGTTATGGTCTCTCGTGTCCCTAAATGATTTGGGCTCAAGTTTTCCAAATTTCAAATATGGTCCCCAAATTTTCCAAAATTATGGTTTTGCCCCTATTTTCCAAAAATAGCAAATTGACCCCAATTATTTTGAAAATAGACCAATTGGTCCCCCAACATCTTTCTTATTGCCAATTGGCCTTCAATTTTGAGAAATTGCATGTATATCCCTCAATTTTCCCAAATCCCCAATTTTCCAAAAAATTTCCCCCCAATTTCTTCCCTTCAAACTAACCGAATTTGATTTCTTCAATTTGGTCATTCAATCAGGGTTAATTGCTCCAATTGATGGTATTGATCATTTTCTACACATCCATACAATTCAATTGAGCTTTGAACCGCAACATTAAGTGTAAACCCCGCCCTTTTGAGCTAAGGAAAATCGGGAAAAGAACCGGTCAAACCGAGTGAGAAAACTAAATCGGTTCACAAACCCGATAAATTGTGAACGGGCAATTTGGAAATTTACAACTTCCAGATGATCCAAAGGGTTCATTAAACCTTGAAAAAGAAACTTAAGACAAATTAGAAGAGAAAAACCAAATTGGTTTAGGTGAATGAGATTCCATAAGAACTTTGAAGTTAACCGTGCTTGTTTTTGAGTAGTGTGAAGACGGATGACCTCCTAGGAAGTATGATTTTTTTTGTAACCCAAAATTTTGGTCAAAAAATTATTATGCTAATGTACGCCTTTTCATAAATAGCCATAAATTAATATATATTTAATTATTGTAATTAATACCAATAATTTAATACCTAAATTAAATGATTGGATTTAATACAAATAATTTAATACTGAAATTAAATTCTTGGAATTAATACCAATAATTTATGGCAATATTAATACTAATAATAAATCTCTCCCATTTAATACACGATTTTACACCTATATAAAGAGGTCATCACCATTCATTCTCCTCACCATTTAATAATAAATCTCTCCCATTTAATACTACTACTCCATTTCCCAGCGTAGCTCAAACCAGAGCTTTGACTTGAACATTTTTCTTAACCTCAGAAGGAGAGGTCGGGCTCTTTAGAACCGGGGAGAAGACAGCTATCTAATAGCAAACTCCAGTCAATCCGAGAATCGTTGGAGAAGCGCCGACATGATGGAATAGTGAAGCAGTTCCGACGAACCGAAGCTACCCTATTTCAGCCAAGCTTAAATCGGTCATTTCGAGTGCCCCTTAGACCAAACCAAGCCCTCCCAAAACTTCCTTAGCCCTCCCACGACTAAATTAGGACTAAAAGGTAAGCCAATTTGATTGCTCTCTGCAATTTTCGGTCGGTGCAATAGAGAGAACTGACATAATTTCAATGATGAAATTCTAACTCAATTCGACATTCTTGATTCTAGGGTTTTCTCATTCATTTGAAATGAATGATGGCTATTATGTCAAGTAATAATGAACAAGTATGTTCATATCGTATAAGAACATGAAGTACCGGGAACGCCAGCATGTACGAGCTCGCATGAATACAAAGTACCGGTCTAGTGGAATTTACGGCATTAACGGGTGAGTGGGTTTACTAACATGATACCGGGTTAGGATGATGAGCACAACTTAAAATTAAAAATCACTTACCAGTTGTGAGTGAGATTATATATATCATACCTGGTTGGAGATGATAAGTACCTTGGTATAAAAATCCATTGTTTACTGGTATTTTAATCATCACCACTTAGAGAAAGTGATGTGAAAATATTGCAGAAAAACTACTTACCAGTTGTAAGTAGATCATACTCAGTTGGTATGATGAGACTTCCTCGAAGGAAGTTAAAAACCCGTTCATCAGATATGAACGGAGATGTCCCTATACTGGTCGATATAATGGACAGTGAAAACCTATTTTGTAAGAAGTCTTCTCCTCTAACTGTGTGCTAATGATTAAACTATTTGGGAGACCTTCTTGACGGGAGCTCAAATAGCTCTGACAGGTCGGGGGCCTCGGTTTTGGAACTTGGGGGCTAAATGCCCAATTTTGAAAATCTTGTATAGTGGACCCAATGCTAGTTGGCATGAGCAGGAGCTCGTAAAAGAACATGATATATGTGCCATAAAACTTAATAAGTGAATTGGAGTAGCAACAAGCACATGAGACTGGGGTGGGGACAGGATGAGGTCTCTGTCCTTGTATGGACACGAAGAAGTGATTTCAGGATTGAGCGTCGGATGTCGCGTATATCCACTCATTCCTAGGGTAGAAGTTGTCGTGCTTCTATCCAGATTGTCGGTATAGTCGCTTCGAAGCCAATAGTGGGTTTAGTAGTCGTACTGACCTACGAATGTGTGTAACCTTCATGATGAAGAATATGTGTTGGGTGATGACACACCGTGGTAAGTAATAAATGATGGAAAACCCCGATATTTTGAATGAAGGGATTTTTTAAAAAGAAAGGAGTCTAGCACACTCCAGATAAATGTTTTTCTTAAAAGTTAAAAGTAGATTTTTAAAACTCATTCACTGAGTAGTCGTACTCAACCCCTCCCTTATATCCCTTTCAAGAGATTTAAGAAAGCCTACCCTTAAAGACCATCAACTAAGATGCCTGTGAGACAGGTATGATAAATCTAAATTATAATGTAGTTTTGATTTATGTTATTCCAAGAAAAGGTGTAGGTTAAAGGATGCCTTACTCTTTTCGGTTTATAATAAGGGGAAACCCTTTAATAAACCGGGAGAGTGGCGGGTTGATCATAGGGATACGACCAAACCGGGTCGGGGCGTGACATTAAGGTATGACATGAGCTCAAACGAAGCTTCTCTGGAAAACTGTTCGTAGAGAGAAAAAGCTTCGAAAGCTGGTTCAAGTATGGTGGCTTCAATTTCCCAATTTTAACATTTTAAGCCACCAAGAAAAATGAATTTAGATTCTGATTCAAGTATGGTTCAAACCAGTTCAATCCGGTTAAAGCTGGTTTAGGTCTAGTTTTCTCTTCCCATTTGTTCCAAGGTTCATTTTCATGATTTTTATGACTCTTTGAGTCATTTTGGATTTGCAAATTTCCCATTTTACCCTTTCTCTACCGATTTGGGTTCTTTAATTGGCTTGGTTTACTCTTTTAAATTGACAAGTTCTTTTCCTGGTTTTCTTATCTTTAAAGGGGCAAAGTTTACAAAACTAGACCAGTTCAGGGTGAACCGGACCCGAACCTAATTGAACCGGTTTGAACCATACTTGAATTGGTTTCTAAATTCATCTTTCTTGGTGGCTTAAAATGTTCAAAATTAGAAATTGAAGCCACCATTAGATAGAGAATAAATGTAGATTAATTTAGAAAATTTTAATTTTGTGAAATTCGGTCGAATCAGGCTTGAACCGACCGATTTTCGCCATTAAACCCGGTCGTATTGGTCTGGTCCAGTTCGGAACAATGTCATCATCCTACTCTTGTTGACAACTCTGTTCATTAATACAGATAACTTCCTTCTCCGAAAAAGGAATATTTGCTCTGATCAAAGCATTTTCGGGCGAGGATAATCTCGACCAAAATGGAAAGATGTTGGGCAGAGGGTCACTGAGGTTCCTATATAAAGAGTCCCTCTCCATTCATCCTCCATAAGCCTTAAATCTACATTATCTCTCAATTGCTCCATTTTTTGGTGAAGCTCGAAACATAGCTCCGAATTGAGCATTTTTCTCAGCATTAGAAGGCAAGGTTGGGTCCTATAGTCTCTGGGGGGAAGTTAGCTACCTGACAGTAACCTCTTTTCGACCCGAGAACCGCTATACCGAAGCTGCCATGTTTTGGCCGAGCTGAATTCAGCTAAATTCAGCCCTCCCCTGACCAAACCAAGCCTCGTCGACACCTCCACAACCCTTACACGACCTCAACAGAGCTGAAAGGTAAGCCAATTCAGCCCTCCTCCGTCGTTGTAGATCAATGTTAATAAGAGAAAGTGTCAAATTTCTCTGATTAAATTCACCCTCAATTGGTCTTCAAATGTAGCAATTCTTGCTCCTAGAAGAAACCTTAGGACGAGAGCTACCTCTCCAAATCGAGAGCTCGGACCGCCACATCTCCGACGGTAAGCTTTCGAAACTTTCTTTCTCTATGAACACTTTTTTCAACAAAGGTATGTTTGAGCTCGTTTCGGACCCGAATCATGCAATTCAAAGCTCAATTGAATTTTATGGAAGTGTAAGAACTGATCTATACCATCAATTGGAGTAATTAACCCCAATTGAATGGAAAAATTGAAAAATATCAAATTCGGTCAATTTGAAGGGGAGAAATTGGGGAAAATTTTTGGGGAAAATTGATGATTTTGAAAAATTAAGGGACCTCTATGCAATTTCCCAAAATTGAAGGCCAATTGGCAATGAGAAAGATGTTGGAGGACCAATTGGTCAATTTTTGAAACATTTGGGGACAAATTGCTATTTTTGGAAAGTTGGAGCAAAATTGTAATTTTTGAAAAGTTTGGGACCAAATTGGAAATTTGGAAAACTTTAGTCCCTTACACAATTTTGAGTAAATTGAGGACCCAAAGGGAATTTTGGAAGCCTTGGAACTCAATTTGGAGAAATGTTAGCATTAGGGACCTAAAGTTAAGGAAAATAAACTTGAGGGACCTGAGTGCAATAAACCAACAAGTTTTAGCCTAGTCGCTCATACTTGAGAAAATGATGGCTGTCATTTCAATTAATTGATAAGGATGCCCAAATCATGTAGGGACACGAGAGACAGGAATGCTAACAAGGAAAAGCTAGCGTGGACTTGGAAAATCAACTAGGGACAACACGTCACGATCATTGAGTGAGTGGGATTATCTAAATTCATACCCAATTGGGATGATGAGCACTATATTTAATGGATAAAACCTACTTACTACTTATAAGTAGAGATAATCATACCCGATTGGTTTGATAAGTTTCCTTGAGGAAAGGAGAAACCCGCCTACTAGATTGTAAGCGGAGATATCATCACACCCGGTTGGTGTAATGCATTGAAAATGAATTTTTTTTCAGAAGTGTTCTCCCCTGACCGTGTGCCAATGCTTAAAACATTTGGGAGACCTTTTTGACGGGAGCTAGAACAACTCATATAGGCTAGGGGCATCAATTTTTGAACAAATGGGGCTAAATGCCCAATTTTGGAAAAACACATGCAGTGGGCCTAAGGCCAGTGGGCACGAGCAGAAGCTCATAAACAAAATTGATTAAGAAAGTGCCATGAAACTTTTTAATGGAATTGGTTGTATGATTTCGCCACGGTACCAAGTCAAGACCGAAGGTGTTGATGGACTAGCAGCAGTGCATCAAGGCTAGGTTGACGAACCAACCTAGACAAATAGTTGCAGGTCGGGTTGAGCATTGGGGTTGTTGGACCGTTGGCACCAAAGATAATGGTTATATGTGGAAAACTCTTGTTTATGCCTGCACTTATGGTACGAGACCATCAAGATGCTTTAGGGGGTAGTGATGGGTCCCAAGGGATGTTGGACGACTTGGGGGCGAAAAGGGCAAATTTTCATGCCAGTCAGACATGAAGCTCTAGGAGCTTCTTGCGCATGAGACCGGGGTGGGGAGAGGATGAGGTCTCTATCCTAAAATGGACATGAAGTGGCATTCGGGTCTGAGGGACAGACGTTTGGGACATTCCACTCAAACTCAAGGTAGAAGTGAACGTGCTTCTATCTTGGTGGATGGTAAAGACGCTCCGATCCACGAGTTGCACCTATGAATGTGTGCACCCTTCTTGATAAATGACGTGTATTTTTTTGCTAAATACCTCCCGATACAAGGGGATGGGCTAAGAGAGCTAAACACATCTAATATGAAAATGGAAAAATATTTTTGAAATCAAAATTAAAGAAAAATCTTTTTATAAAGAAAATGATAACCTTGGATGGATTGGATAAAACTATTTTGAAAACTCACTCCCAACACCCATTCACTGAGTTGTAGAACTCACCCCTCCCTCTTACCCATTTTTAGGAGTAAGGGATAGAATGAAAGAGAGCGTGAAGATGTATCCTCTTTAAATTCCTTTTAAGCTTGCAATAGATTGATTTATGTGATTACAGGGAACAGTGTTGAATTTGTGACTGGCTCCTCTTGAATAAAAGAAGGGGAAAGCCCCTCTTAAACCAAGGGAGTGGTGGGTTGATCACGGGGATCCAACCAAACCGGGTCGAGGCGTGACATAAGGAATCTTTCTTCCTTTCCATAATCCACTCACTCCATGGAGTGTATCACAATTAGGTATGTCTTACCCACTAGTACCAAGGTACATCCTTAGGTCCACTTCTTACTCTACTTAAGGTAAGTGATGTGAATCCGACAAAGAGTCTACAAATTCACAAGTTCAATCAACCGAATCTGTAATGGAGCTGAACAGTTTGTCACCAAATATGATAAATACTCATTTGAGACTACAAGAGTACCTAATGACAAGGTTAAGGGCTAAAAGGTTCAAATAGGCTTTATATGGGTTGACTAAAGAGATTGTAGAAAATTTAAGTGGAAGCCTAATTAAAGAGTCCAAGAAATGCCCATGAGAAGGAAGCCCAATTAAAGAGTCAGAGAAATACCTATGAGAAGGAAGCCCAATTAAAGAGTACAAGAAATGCCCATGAGAAGGAAGCCCAAATAAAGAGTCCAAGAAAAGCCCACGACAAGGTCTAGATTTTATTAATGAGTAGAGATTTATTAATATAATAAATCTTCTACAATATTAAATGATAATATTAGATATTTAATTAGTTAAATTTTGATTTTTAAATTGGTTATAAAAATATCCAAGATATTTAGATTAGATATGGTTGGCATGTAACCATAAGATATATTTTCCTTGTTTTTAGGCTATTCGGTTGTGTATGTGCCTATAAAAGGCATACTCCATAGCACTGGAGGACAGACACTTTGGAATTTCAATCTTGTGAGGTTTTGTCTTATTTCTTTTCTTGAAAGAGCTTTTCGAACTTATCAGGTTTTTACCTCTAGTGTTCAAACAATCGAGACTTATCATCCAAGATTTTCTAAGAGTTCTTCTTAGAGGATTTGGGTGTGGCGTCTACATATCCCATACCTTGTTTCTCATATAAATAAGGTATATTCCATCTTTTCGCACTTGCGTCGTGAAAGTCTTGGGATCGTTGCCATATTTGGTGTAGGGTGTCGTTAGCATATTGGCGGGGTTCGCATCAGTTGGTATCAGAGCACACGGTTGCACGGCAAGTTCTATCCCATGTTTTATATCTAGTTCTTTTTTTTATCTTATCTACCTATTTTATTCTATTAAAAAAAATCTCATCTTCTTCTATATATCTTCTTCTTGGTAAGTGCAAAAAAAAAAAAAGAAAAAAAGGCAAAAAAAATTCGTGCAAAAAAAAGAGCAAAAAAAGTTAAAAAAATTTGTGAAAAAAAGACAAAAGAAAAAAAAGAGGCACACAATTCTATCTTATATCTCATTCTTATTCTGCTCTATCTAAGTCTATTACTTTATTCCATCTTAATTTCTTTTTTCTCTATCTAAATTTTACTTTTATTTCTAAGTCTATTCATACCTCTCACTTAAATTCTTTGGAATTACTTTTTGAAAACCTTTATCGATATGTCTTGATTGTTCCTCAAGTTGAACTGCTTCGTAAAAATAATTTGTTTTTAAAGTTCAATTCAGATTGAAAGAAGACATATGAGTGGAAAAAGGCAAGAGTGCTTTAAATCTATAAGAAAAAGCCATTTGAGTGTGAAACATGAGTGTTTGAGAGAAACATGTGAGGGAGAGTTGTGAGGTTCTTTTATTTCTAACAATTATCAGGTTTAGAAGGACCAACAACAAGGAAACACAATGAAAGAAGAGGGTTTCATATCGCTTATTCAAAACCTAAAATGGAAAGCAATGAAGAGTCAAATGAAACAGATAGTGAAGTTTAAATTTGAGTAACTCCATACGTGAATGGATTGCTTGGAGGAAGGTCTAAGATGACACTCATATCAACATACTTCCATTGAACGACCATGGAGCAATCGATCTCGATGCTTCGAACCACAGGAACTAGGGGAGTTTGTTGATCTCCAAGTTAATCACGGCAACATCAAGCTCAATTCCTTCAATCAACCTACTACTTGGGACAAACCATGGATTGATGATATCTTGGACAACCAACGTGAAAAGTTATTTCATACTCATTGCTCTATGAACAATAAGGTTTGTTCTATTATCATAGATGGGGAAAGGTGCACTAACTTTGCTAGCTCCAAGCTTGTGGAGAAGTTGGCATTACATACAACGAAGCATCCAAAACCATATCAAATTCAAAAGCTGAATGATCAACCCAAACCCAAGGTAACCCAACAGGTGATAGTGTCTTTCTCTATTGGGAAATATCATGATTAAATATTATGTGATATAGTAACAATGCATGCATGTCATATTTTATTGGGAGAACCTTGGAAGTTAGATCGTCACTTTACATATGATAGATAATAGATATGTACTCATTTGTGATGAATAATAGATCAATATCTCTTGTACCTCTAACTTTACAAGAAGTTTTTCAGGATCAGTTGAAAAAAGAAAAAGGCAAATGAAAAGAAAATAGCAAAAAAAATAAGAGAGAAAAGCCATGATTGAAGAGGAAGAGATAAAAGGCAATATTAAAAAAGAAGAGAGAAAAGCTAGAATTGATAATGATGAGAGAAAAGGCAATGTTGAAAAAGAAGAGAGAAAAACCATAATACAAAGAAAAGAGAGTAAAAATAATTTTATGAAGAGAAAAAGTGAGATACAATTTCAGATCAAATCCTTATAGTACTTATGTACAAGGATTTATGTTTTACTAACCATATTGTCGGATATTTGCCAAGCATTAGTGTTTCTCTTATGCAGGAATTCAAGAATGTCATTCCAAAGAAGATAACTCTTGGTTTGCCACCAGTTCGAGAAAACAAGAATCAAAGTCAACACCAAGTCCTAAAACTGATGGAAAGGAGATATATACATAAGAGAAAGCGACCATGTGTTGTATCCTTGAAGGATGTAACTTGGCAAATATGCCTCGATTGTCGAGCCATTGACAATATCATAGTAAAGTATCGACGACATCTTTCTCATTTATATGATATTATTATTGAGTTGCATGGATACTATTTATTTTCAGAACTTGATCTTAAAAGTCAATATCATCAATTTCAAATTAAAGAAAAAGTTGATTTGAAAACAACATATGAAACAAAACCAGGTCTATATGATTGGTTAATTGTGATTTTTGGATTGACTAGTGCCTTTAGCACTATCATGATATCAATAAACCATATATTGCATGTTATCATTTTTAAAGTTTGACTATATATATTTTGATGACATCCTAGTATATGATAAGATCTTAGATGAACTTATGGAATATTTGAAAATTATGTTAGAAGTTTTTAGGAAAGATCAGTTATTTGCCAAATTGAAGAATTGCATATTGTGTTTGGGTAAACTTGTATTTCCTAGATATGTTATAAGTTTTGAAGGTATTAGCATTGACAAGGGGATTAAGGTAATTCGAGATTGGCAAACACCTTATTTGGTAAGTTAGGAAAGAAGAACAATTGCACATTATAATGAAAAGTTCAACGGAGTAGCCCTCAAGCTTAATGAGTATCATGCAAGGTGGGTATAATTCATTTATACATTTGGTTATGTGATCAAGTGTAAGCAAGGTATGAAAAATGTAGTTGCTCATACATTATCTAGAAGGTATGTCTTGCTTACAATTATTGATACTAAATTGCTTAGTTTTGCTTGGAATACTTTGTTTGATACAAAATTTCTATTTTCAACTACATGTTTACCACATGTTGTGTTTGCTTATAATCGTTATATTTATTTAGTGACTAAGTTATCACCATTGGAGATTATCTATGGTTTTAATCAATTTGAAAGAAAACAACAGAATCAAGAAAATATTAATCTAGCCAACAAAAGTTTCAAGAATGTTGTTTTTGATCCAGGGATTTGGATTAGCCTACATCTGAGGAATTAACTATTTATGAATAGAAAACTATCAAAATTTCTTAGATTAGAAAGATTACTTAAAGTGTTAAACTTAGTAGTAATAATTACAACAGGAAGTTATCTAGCAAATATATTGTTAGCAATAACATAAATATTTATTAGTTAATGTCTTTTGATGTAGGTGACAGAGGAAAAGAAGATTTGAGGACAAATCATTTTCAAGAGGGGGAGAATGATGTGAATCCGACAAAGAGTCTACAAATTCACAAGTTCAATCAACCGAATCTGCAATGGAGCTGAACAGTTTGTCACAAAATATGATAAATACTCATTTGAGACTACAAGAGTGCCCAATTACAAGGTTAAGGGCTAAAAGGTTCAAATATGCTTTATATGGGTTGATTAAAGAGATTGTAGAAAATTCAAGTGGAAGCATAATTAAAGAGTCCAAGAAATGCCCATGAGAAGGAAGCCTAATTAAAGTGTCCAAGAAATGCCCATGAGAAGGAAGCCCAATTAAAGAGTTCAAGAAATACCCATGAGAAGGAAGCCCAATTAAAGAGTCCAAGAAATGTCCATGAGAAGGAAGCCCAATTAAAGAGTCCAAGAAAAGCCCATGAGAAGGTCTAGATTTTATTAATGAGTAGAGATTTATTAATATAATAAATCTTCTACGATATTAATTGATAATATTAGATATTTAATTAGTTAAATTTAGATTTTTAAATTGGTTATAAAAATATCCTAGATATTTAGATTACATATGGTTGGCATGTAACCATAAGATATATTTTCCTTATTTTTAGGCTATTCGGTTGTATATGTGCCTATAAAAGGCATACTCCATAGCATTGAAGGACAGACACTTTGGAATTTCAATTTTTTGAGGTTTTGTCTTCTTTCTTTTCTTGAAAGAGCTTTTTGAACTTATCAGGTTTTTACCTGTGGCGTTCAAACAATCGAGACTTATCATCCAAGGTTTTTTAAGAGTTCTTCTTAGAGGATTTGGGTGTGGCGTCTACATATCCCATACCTTGTTTCTCACATAGACAAGGTATATTCCATCTTTTCGCACTTGCGTCGTGAAAGTCTTGAGATCATTACCATATTTGGTGTAGGGTGTCGTCCGCATATTGGCGGGGTTCACATCAGTAAGACTCTTCCTCTTGAGGGTTCTTTTCCAAGTCACTAGGTTAGGTGTTCCATAAACGTCCGATCATCCCTGTTCCCATTTATTTCCTTGGTCGTTGATGCTTTTTAGTTCAGAATCCATTTAGACTTTTTATCCTTAACCCTGTGGGTTTTGATATGATACCCCTTTTATCTTATTTTAGTCCTTCCTCCATCTTTTGTTTACTTTAACTCTGGTCCAAGTTTTTAGGTTTAACCTCGTCATGCTTAACTAACAGACTCTTTCTTACTTGTGTCACATTTTTTCCTATTACTGTTGGACCTACATATCCCTTACAACACGATATGTTCTAGAACTTATCTTTTTCCATTATAATTCCAGAACATTTTCTTGATGTCTATTCTTGACCTTCCAACCTTTCGAATGCCATATGATTTCGTCCTTTATTATAATTTGGAAGTATGCCTCAACTACCTTTAGCATTATCCTATCATGCATTTACCTTTGACGTCATGTCTTTCATGATCGTGTCAGTTTTCCTTACCTACTCGTCCCTTACCAACTTCCTTATTGGTTTTACCCTGTTCCAATCATGGGTCTTCCCGATTACTTCTTGACTTACTGACATGCTTTGGATTTTTCCTTCCATATGTCCTTCCACATCTCCAAGGGCATCATTTACTCAAGGATTCCCTTTCTTCATTCCTTCCTTACTCACTCGTGACCATTTCACAGTTCCTTATTCCGAGTTGATGCCTTTCGGTCTATGTGTTGATTGTTTTGTTTGGGGAGTTCCCTTTTGATGGTTTCATTCTCTACTATTTTCTTCAAAGGAGAGACTTCCACCTTAGGAGCTACACGTTCAACCTCCTTGTCATTCCTTGAAGGTTCCTTTCCTTTACCTCATCACACTCTTTTTATATTGAGGCATTTGTCGACTTTTAATCCTTCTTTGTCTTATTATTCCCATTTTTCTCTTATTCCCTATCTGAGAAACTTCCGATTATCAGGCCCATTTTCGTGTACTCCACACTATGCCCGGCCATCTAGTCTTTAGACTCTATTAAGCGAACGTAGACTGCGATCAGTCTTGATGCCCGTGATTGTTTCCTTTACCCCTCTTGATTTAGGAGCGTACTCTTCCAGGGTTTTTCCAATATCTTTCCCTTTATTTTGTTATTATGGGTACTCCTTCCATTCCCACTTGTTATGACATCATTCGGTACTATCTTACTACTTCATGCTCCTTGGGTCTAACTTACTCTTTAGGCCCTCCTGATACGCTTTACTTGGTTTTTTCTCCTCAACATGCCCTTCATTTGCAAGCTTATCTCCTTATCCCATTTCCATTGGGTCCATCGCCTCTTCATTGGGACATATACTTCTGTGGAACTTCTTTCCTCGATAGGCTTCTTCCTTCTTCGCCCTTACGGGTATCTGGCCTTAGAGCAACTTTATGATATCCTTTGTTGTCATCCTTCTTGTGTACCCTTTCTAGGAGATCTTGCAGTACGTCCTTGTACTTTCCTTAATCCTACTTGTATCCCATACAAGTTTTCTTTCTTGGGAAGGGTTCAGACACTATTTGTTTAAAGATTTATTGATCTCTTTGTGCGAGGCTTACTTAATCCTCCTCATGGTTTGAGTGTGGTCACCAATTCATTTTTGACCATTGATTTCTTTAAGGATTTCCTTCATCCTTCTTTTCCCATGTTTGGTCTTTCCACTTCTCCCTTCTTCGTTGGGGTTTGAGTTCTTGATTCTTATGAGGGTTAGTTCATTAACTATGTTTTCCCTACTACTCTTCTTGTCAAATTGTCTTGAGACAGTTCTCTCTCGAGTCTACTTGTTCTTAATGCCCATCCTATTACCCTTTTTGGGGTGTAGTCTTTTCTACTTCCTGGTCCTTCTTAGGGCGTCGTTTATTCTCCTTGATCATTCCGTTGCTACTAGTTGCTTCCTACTTGGGTCCTTTACTTTTCCAAAGCAGGACATACTTTTATCTCCCGAGACATCCCTTTGTCTTTCAACGTTCAGGGCTTGTCTTCTCTGGTGGAGGTGCTTCCTTCTTTGCTCCTAGAGGGCTTGTAGCTCTCTTTAAGGGAAAATTCCCTCAATCTATATTCTGCTTCGTTTGCGGTTTCTCAAGGTCCTACCTTCGGTCCTTCCCACCTTTCGTGACTCCTCCTTATATAGTTGAAGCATAAGACTATATCATTATCTAAGAGGCAAAGTTTTAGAAATTTGGAGTCCTTTATTAATTGATAAAGAGTACAATACATTTGGGCATTGTCCCCAAAGAGGGAGATAGTTACAATGATTGGTAAGTACTCTCTATTACACTAGGGTTTTGACGAGCCTTCTCCTTGAAATATCTAGTTGGAATTGTGGTTCTTGAGGTGGTCTTTCGTCTTCCATCCCTTCAGACTCCATTAGTCGATGTGGTTCTTATGAGGTATTGCCCTAAATCCATGGGGTGTGGGACAGTCTTTCATCTTATGTCCTATTCCTATAATGGTTTATCTTAGTACCTATCCTCAATAGTTGTGTCCCCGTCATCCACACCTGTAGCATGTCATTTCCTTGCGTGAACCTTAGTGGTTCCTCAAATACTTTGAGCATTGAGGAGCCCTTCTAGGGGATTGTTGGTAGTTATGTGCTCTGTCGTACTTGAACCCAACCACCATGATGGTTTTCTTGTTGTGTCTTCCTTGCCCAATAGTTCCCTAAGAGTTTTCCTAGACTCCTTAGTCCCCTGGTTCATTTCCTTATTTGGAATGTGATTCTCCCCAGTCTCCGTGGTGCTTAGTGTAATGCGCGTTTATTTGGTTACTTTTCTTAGGGCAATATCCCTATAATTGAGGCACAAGATCACATCATTTTTTAGAGACAAGGCTTTAGGAATTTGGAGATCTTCATTAATAGAGGAGTAGAATACGTTGGGGTGTTAGCCCTATTATAAAATAGTGGTCACCAGGTAGATTGGGAGCTACTAGTTTCTTGATAAGCATATTTCTTGGTAAGGTTATAAGCTCTTGCTGGCGCTCCTAGCTTCAGGCTTAGCTACCTTCGTACACGGGGTTGTGACCCCAACAAGCTGGTACCATACTTCTTGGTGGTACTAAATACTTCCCCATAATGTCTCTTGGTCCTTTAGAACTTCTACTGTAACTTGGGTATTGAAGAGCTTCTAGGGTTGTCTTCCTATGAGGATAGAGTATTGGTTGGTGTTGGTGATGTCAGTTCTAGTTTTCTTGGTTCCTCTCTTGGGAGCCATCTAAAAATTTTAAAATTTCTCTTAATTCTTATGTTATATTGTCTTGACAATGTATTTGAGGAAATAGACTCTGATACCACTCAAGTTGTCATGCCCCGACCTGGTTTGGTCGGATCCCCATGAGCAACTCGCCACTGCCTTTAGTCTAAGAAGGATTTCACTTCCTTCTAAATCGTGAGGAGTCAGACATCCTTTTTCCTATTTTTCCTAGAATAACATTATACAAAACTTAATGTATTTACAACTTTACATATCTGTCTTAAGGGTTGGGCTTCGAGGTATTCTTTAAGGGTTCATCTTCCTTCCTGAAAAGGTGTTAAAGGGAAAGGGTGAGTTTCTACACCTTAGTGAGCAGGTGTTGGGGAAATGAGTTTTAAAAATAACAGTTTATCAAAGCATTTTTTCTTCACATGACTATGGGTTTTTCTTTATCTTAGAAAAACATCCCATATACTTTTTTAAGTTCCTCACTATTATGTGAGTTCAACCCTTAACACTTCTCCTTGCTCGGGAAATGTTTCACATACGTACATGCCCCTTTATCACAAAGGGTTCACACATTTTTCCCTTGCTCGGGAGGTGTTTAGCAAACAATCACACATCCTTTCTAGATGACCACACCCACTTGTGGATTGAAGCGTCTTTACCATCCACCCTGATAGAAGTCCATGACTTCTACCCAGAGTTTGAGTGGAAATTAACTGTTCGACCTTTAGACCAAAATACTTCGTGTTCAATATGATGATGGAGACCTCATCCTGACCCCACCCTGGTCTCGTGAGCAAGAAGCTCCCAGAGCTTCATGATTAATTGGCATGACGAGCTCTCCTTAACTCTACCATGTCGTCCAACAGCCCTTGGAACCCATCACTACCCCCTTGGGCATCTTGATGGTCCCGAATCCATAAGTGCATGCACAAATAATAGTTTTCATAATCTAGCAATTTTTTTTGGTGTCGATTGTCTAATGAACCCGACACTCAACTAGTCATGCAGCTGTTTGTCCGACCAGTCCGTTGACCTAGCCTTGACGCACTGCCACCAACCCATCAAGCATTGTCAGTCCTGACTTGGTACCATGGCGAATCACACAATTAATTCCCACTTAAATAAGAGTTTTTCATGGCTCTTCCTATTCATGTTTGTTTATGGACTTCAGCCTGTGCCCACTAGCCTTGGGTCCACTGCACGTGTTTTTCAAAACTGCGCCTTGAGCCTTATGAGTTCAAAACCACAACCCCTGGCCTGTTTGAGCTATTCTAGCTCTCGTCAAGGTCTCCCAAATAGTTTAAGCAATGACACACAATTAGGGGAGAACACTTTCAACAAAACCTTCTTTTTAACTCATCACACCAATTGAGTGTGATAGTAGGTTCACTTACAACCGATATACAGATTTTTCCTTTCAGTAGAGAAGCTCATCATGCCAATCGAGTATGATGTTTAAATAATTCCACTTACAACCGATAAGTAGGTTTTCTTTTAATAAAACATACTCATCATCACAACCAAGTATGGTGTTAGTATGCCCACTCACAACGGGTAAGTAGCTTTTTAATTTAATAAAGGTACGCTCATCACCCTAACCGGGAATGACATTTAAAAAGTCCCACTCACCTGATGACTGTGACACATTCGTCCCCAGTCGATTTTCCAAGTCCACGTTAGCTCTCTTGCTTGCATTCCAATCTCAACTGTCCCTACACGGTTTGGGTATCATTATCTAGAAGGGTTCAGCATGACAGCCTTCTTTTTCTCACGTAGGGGCAACTAGGCCAAAATCTTGGTTTTATTGCATTTAGTTCCCTAAAGTTCATACTTCTTGACTTTAGGTCCCTAGTGTTCAATTTTTCCCAAATCAAGTCCCAAGGATTTCCAATTTCCTCCTTGAGCCCTTAATTTTTTTATAAAATTGTATATGGGGCTCAAATTCTCCAAATTCCAAGTCGACCCCCAACTTTTTCAAAATTACCGTTTTACCCCTAAGTTCCAAAAATGACCAATTGGTCTCAATTCTTTCAAAAATTAACCAATTGGTCCTCTAACATCTTTATCATTTCCAAATGACCTTCAAGTTTGAGAAATTGCTTCGAAAGCTTACTATCGGAGGTGCGACAATGTGAGCTCTTAATCTAAGAACGTAGCTCTCGTCCTTAGGGTACTTATAGGATCAAGAATTGCTACAATTGATGTGAGGATTAATGTAAATTTGGTTAGTGAAGTTCAACACTTTCTCTCTCTAGAACCGATCTACAATGAGGGAGGAGGGCCGAATTGGCTTACCTTTCACCTCTGTGGAGGGCGTGTGATGGTTGTGGGGACTATGGGGAGGCTTGGCTTGGCCGTAGGCGATCTGAATTGATCGAATTTTGATTGACTAAAATAGGACAACTTTGCACCCACAGAATTGTTTCATTGTTCGATCCCACCGGTGCTTCTCTGGTGATCCTTGGGTCGAAATGAGGTATCTATTAGGTAGTTGACTTCCCCCGGAGTTTGTAGGACCCGACTTTGCCTTCTGAGGCTGAGAAAAGTGCCAAGTCAAAGCTATGATTTGAGCTTCACCGGAAAATGGAGCACTTTGGAGAGGAGGATGATTTGAGGTGTTTGAGGGATGAATGGAGGGGAGCTCATTATATAGAGAGCTCATTGACCCTCTGTCCTACATGTTTCCATATTGGTCGGGGTTATCCTCATAAAAAATGCCCAAATCGGAGGGAATATTCCCTTGTAGGAAAAGGCAAGTTTTTCTGCTATATGAACAATGTTGTCATCCCAAGGAAGAAGATAACACTGTTCTGAGGTGGGCCGAACTGGTCCGATCGGGTTCAATGGTGAAAATTGGTCGGTTTAGGCCCGATTCGACTAGTTTTCTCAAAATTAAAAATTTCTAAATTAGTTTAAATTCATTTTCTATCTGATGGTGGCCTTACTTTTCCAAATTGAGATTTTCAAGCCACCAAGAAAAATGAGTTTTTCAATCCGGTTCATTATGGTTCAACCCGATCAAATCCAGTTCAATCTGGTTCAGGTTTGGTTCACCCTGAACCAATCCCATTTTTCCATCCAATTTACTTCATGGTTCTTCCCCATGATTTTCATGACTTTTTGGTCACTTGGGATTTTGAAATTTCTCATTTTTACCCCTCTTTATCATTCTTAGTTTTTTAAGTGGTTCAGTTTTCTCATGTAATTGGTAGGTTCCTTCCTGGTTTTCATTGATCCGAGGTGACGGGTTTCACAACCGGTGAGTTTTCGACTTTGACTCGACATACTACATACTATGTATAAGTGTCTAATCAAGATCGGTGAAAGCAACTCCATTCAACGCTGGCCAAACCAGGCTTACGACTTAGTAGAGGGAGGCTAGGAGGACCACTCTACTATATTTGAGAATATTTCGATACACCTGAGTTATGGGTCAAAGGTGGGGTCTAAAATATATAGATTTGAAAGTTAGGGGACCCAATTAGGAATAAGCTTTTTATGGGGTCTTCCTAATGGTCCAAATAATATTTTGGGTCTAGTTGGGAAGTTTGGGCACCAATGTTGCCTATTGGGAAATGTTTAGGGACCTTTTTGGAATAAAGGCAAGGTTTGCGGTGAAAGTGCAAATATGAGCTTTTGCATGGCCAAAGTGGACTTTGGGGCAGTCCAAGGACCTAAAATTAATAAAAAGAAGTTCAGGAACCTATGTGGGGGTCAAATGGATCCCGAAACCTAAGTTCTCAAATAGAGGGGCAAAATAGTAATTTTTCCAAAACTTAAGGGCCTTATGGCAATTAAATGGAAATAAGGCTTCTAATCATTTTCAATGCCTATTGGGACCTAAATGGGACCAACAAAAACTTTTGGGACTAAATGGAAAGACTTAAGAAAAGTTTAAGGTCCAAAAATAGGAACCTTAAGAATGTAGGGACCTTAGGAAGAATGCGATCAGGAAAAGTATAAGTGGTTAGTAGATGGACTGACCATGGTTTTGCTATACATTGTAGAGAATGCAAGGTGCATTCACACGAAATCAGAGTGAATTCCAGTCACCTCACAAAATAGACAAGTCTTGTGACCTAGGTGAGTGGATGTGTTTGACGACACATCCTATTAGACTAACAGAGTTCCAATCACTTGTGCTTGTGTGAACTTGTGTGCTACGATAGAAAGATGAACTATTTTTATCTACGATATCATTTTAATAATGTGAGTAAGAACCGAGCATGAGGACCGGGGTATGAAATGAATACCGGTTTTGAAAAAACCTAAGGAAAACTATTTTTAGCTTAGAGCCATTATGTGGATTATGGAGAGGTCCAATGAGGTCCAGACTCCTGTTATGAGTGTATTGCTATGATAGTGACCGGGTCGGGTTCATTTGGTGAGACCTGAGTCCGGGACCATTGGGTCAGTTGTTTGCAAAGGGAAGTCGACTGCTATAGAGCCAAGCTCCTAGTTTTGTGAATACATCCTTTAAGGGGGAAATGGCCAGTGAGGGTTTGAACTACCATGTTTAACCATGTTTTTAGCATGATGATTGTGTTGTGCATTTTATGTGCAAAATGATGGGGAGTCGTGCATGTGTTGCGTTGAGCTCCCAGTAACACTATCCATCTAGCACCATTATGATGAATGGTCATGAATGCTAGATTATGACCTATAGTCATATGAATTATTATTATAAATACTAGTATGGGAGAACATGGGTGAAAAATGGATGCATTCGTGGTTGTGCCGTTAGTCATGGGGAAAATGAAAAGGAGATCAGAGAGTGCACAATATAATCATCCATGTTTCTCAGGACACCCAAAATATGTATGAGTACTATCCTAGTACATCTCTACGACGGGGAGATGGTGGAGATGAGTTGTATATGTAGGGGCCATAGGCCGGAGAGAGGTGATTATGCGTCTCTGACTCGGGTGTTGAGATAACAATTATGAGACTACACATGAGGGTGTTGGTTACGCTGAGGGTTCATGAACCCCTCACTCTAGTTCCCTATTTGGTGTTGTCCTGAGAGGGCGGTTCATTATGGGGAGGTTTTATGTTTTGTGTGGGGCCCGAGTTGCCGAAATTGCTGTGGAGGCCAAAGTGCCATATTGTGTGGGAGAGCACTTGCAAAGTTGCGAGGACCCTGGGGTGCTAAGGCACCGACCTATGAGGCAGCACAAGTGAGGTGCTAGTTGTGGAAAGAGAGGCTTAGGGCCTCCCACACTCTAGCTCCCAGTCTGGGATTGTCGAGTGGCGATCCATTATGGGCGAAAATGTAATTGCGTTTTAGGGAAATGAGTTGTCCATTATTTTTGTGTTGTTTCCCAAGTTGTCGGGCTATTTCATGGGTCACAAGTAACTCGGGAGTGCCATCCAAGCATATGCCATGTGTTTATGCGGGACCACATCCCATGTTTTATACCAATGAATTAAAGGGTATGAATACCCAATGAGGGGGAGACCAAGACTATCCTGGCCGTATGATAGAGACAAGCCAGAAGACCCGAGACTATATCTCAAAGGGGTGAAAACAAACCATGAGGCTCACATGGGGGATGTAAGCGATTAGAATAAACTTTGTTGCTAGGTTATTTTTGGCAATGGTCTGGGTCGTCAACCATGTAGTGGCACGACGTCAATGTCCCACTCACTAGATGTTCTTGAGCCAAATTTATAGGAAATTTTATAAATTATTTTTATAAAAATCAATTGGGCCAAGAACTGGTATAATTGGAGGTGAACTGACCAAGGAAAGGCCAAAATTAGTTGAATTGGCCAATTTATTCATTTACAACATGTTCGCTATAGTGCGAACCGACCGATGTGTATGTCGGGTGCACAAATGTGTGTTCATCTTCCTTGTGTGACTAAAGGGTCTAGATCCCACATAGAACCCAAAAAGTTTTGTTTTTATTTTGCACGATTTCTAGTACTATGCCTTCGAGGATAATTAAATGTAAAGTGCGGACCATGGGGTTCCATCCAACCAGCTATGGTCATGGGGAGATGAATCGTTGATCCCCCGAGCTGGCTATATAAGCCTCGATCCCACTCCCATCGGCCGACCAACAAAATTCTCTCTAAAAGCCATCTCTCTCAGTTTTCCAGCGTACTCACTTCCAAAAGTGATAAGTTTCAATTTCAACAATCAAACTCATTGTTTTAGGTGGTGCTAAAACCACACGAATGTTAGATTTCTAATAGCATCTCTCTTCGAAATTGGGGTTCCTTCTACCGACATCAACGTGATCAAATAGCACTCCCTTGGCAAAAAATAGAGTAGTAACTTCTCGAGCTTACCTTGACCTTCATGATGGCTAACCATGATCCAAAATAATTTCAAGGTTTCCTCTCAGTCCCCTATAGTCAACTCCACTGGCCGTTCGAACTAAAGATAAGTCTCGTGGTTGTGAAAATTGTTGGAAGCTCTAGTGATACCTTTATTTTGAAGAATCCTTGTATAGTGCATTTTACAGATGCCCAGACAACCATTTAGGTTAATTCAAGAGGTACAGAACATGCAAAAGAACTGGTATGTATCCTTACCACTTTATGTAAATTGCTGGTATGTATGCTTTAGAAAGTTATGAGAAACCCATAGAAAAACTATATAGAAGCTTTTATCAAAACACCAAAGATATCACGAACTATTTGAGAAGTGATCCATAAGCTGATGATTTTGGAAAATATGGGTGCAAACTCGAGTGTTTAAAAATAGTGATACCTGAACCCTCAAAATAATATTGGATCAAATGGGATAAGGCTCAATGTTTAAGTTATGATTGGAATAAGGCTCGATGTTTATGAAAAGGAACTAAGGCTCGATATTGGTGATAATTTTAACACAACTCTTAGAAACAACTAAAAGTATGTATTTTAAAAGAAGGGTAATCACACAATATTTTCCAAGAAAATAATATTCGTGTGACAAATTATGACCTTTATGGTTGAATTGATAATGATATCAATAGAGGGATGACCAGTTAGCAAGCCATCCTCAATACACGATTGTTTGTACAAATGTTAGTTGGTTCAGATGATAGTTACCATACAAATTTTTTTAAATTGATTCCCATTTTAAATATGGATAATTGTGCTAAAGAAATACCCTAGCACAATATTGAGTGTGCATCGATAGATATCACTCGAATAGTTGGTTTGGATGATAGTTCCTGTCCAATGTTTTTAAATCAGTTCACATTATAAATTTGGATGATTGTGCAAAAGGGATGCCCTAACATAATATTGAGTGTGTATCGATAAACATACTCGATTAGTTAGTTCAGATGATAGTTCTCGCCTATTGTTCTCAATTAGTTTCAATTATGAATATGGATGATTGTGGTAGTTAATGAGGGATGCCCTAGTAGAATATCTAGTGTACATCGATAAATGTCACTTGATTAGTTGGTTCAGATGATAGTTTTTTTACTAATGTTAGGTGCATAATATAGGTTGAAAACTTCTAATAGTGCATTAACGATATCTTCAATAATGAACCACCATAGAAAATGAAAATTTAAAGTTCTTATAAGCTATTGTGACTTGCGACAACATCAAGGCCATGAATGACCCGATAAGCAGTTTTCATACTCACTGAGCGTTGCTCACCCCCTCCCCCTAACACATTTAAGGGATATACATGGAAGAGGAGCATAACAAAAGAGGACATGCACATAGCATAAATCGTGAGACAAGGTACTCAAGTTTAATAGTAGGTGGTTCAAAGCATCTACTCATTTCGCGGGATTCATTTGTGATCCACTATGTACATTAAAAAAGTAATTTATAAAACCTTGAATTCTTAGTAATTTTAGAACATTGTATTTAATCTGAGCCTTTCGGTCTATCGGTTCCACTATAGTGAGTTACCCACTATTGTATTGTTGAGAGAACATGGCGGTTGTCGGTCTGACCCGTCCAACAGGTCGAGATGTGACATATTTAGTGATATCACAGCCTAATTTTCAAAAGAAGGAGCTTTTTAAAAATGTGTCATTGGGAAGTGGAATAGACTGGGAAGAGTATTGGTTGAATCAACTATAAAACATCAAAATTATTTCTCCATAAGAGAAGTGGTACATGAAATACTAATTGAGTAAAAAGATTTGTATATATGGCACCTAGATGAGGAACTAGGCATGCCCCATCGGCTAAGGAGCATCATCCTCTAGAGAGACAAGTGATGAGTCCATTGAATTCACGACTCCTATTCTAGAATGTTGTTAATCCCCAAATGGAATTCCGAGTTGAGGAACCTCCTCGACCACAAATGAACTGATAATACCTCAAGATTTATGAGGATTTTTTTAGGGTGTTGAGGATACCGTCCATAAATACGGGTAGAGCACCTCCAACATAGACAACCACTAATGGGTCGTATGGATTTGAGGTAGTTGGGCACTAGTTTGAGAGAATGGCCACGACACTAGTTCGAGAGAATGCCTTCGACACTAGTTCAATATCAACACTACTTTGATGTCCAAAAGTGTTAGGAGTATTTGAGGTAGTTAGGCTGCCAAGGCTTTAAGTGCAAGAAGAATGCTATGAGAACCATGTGTTGAATCAAGGAAGTAAAGAGTCAGATGAATTTCCTCAGGGTGCTAGTGACCCAAATGGTCATGATAGTCGAGTCTTTACTTAAGGGACATACACATTGCTGGTGGGAAAACATAAAAGCCACTTCATTAGGCACACCATATTGAGCTGAATTCGAGCAAAGATTCAACAAAGAATATATTGTTCCCCATGTGATAAATGAGAAGAAATAAGAATTCTTCAAGATGAAGCAGGGTTTAGGCACCACCACATAATATGAAGATATGCAGAACTCTGAAAATTTGCCCAGTCCGGAAAAAAAATATGTCAAATCTTTCTAGATGGGCTATCCATAGACATTTTGAATTGAATGAGAAGCATGAGATGCCCTATTTACTTGATAGGAATGATAGTGATGGCCTATTACTGTGAACATCTTGTTTAGGCCAGGCATGGACGTGCTAGAAAGAGGAAGGAAAGAGACATACTCCTGTTTCATGGGAGTAATGTTAGGGAATAGTGTAACACTTGATGCGGAAACCCTCTTATGTATCCAACCATCTCTTTGGAACTAAGGGAAAGGACCCTTCAAGAGCCTACATGGACCAATTAGGACAAGGAGCTCCCGTGCCAGTAATATGGGGAGTAACACCAATGTGCGGAATAGACCCCCATTATGTCAAGAATGTAGGAAGATGCACTATGAGCCATGCCACTCAATAGTGTAACACCAAAATTACTGAAATCAAGATTTAAACTCAAAGTCGATGTTGAACTAAGAATGGAAACTTGAACACTGAGATTTGGATTTGAACCGGATTAGAAATTAGTTTAGACAATGAATTTAGTCAGTGAATGTAAACTCCGCACTTTGGAGTTAAGGAAAAATCGGACAAAGAATGGGTCAACCCGAGTGAGAAAACCGACCGGTTCACGAACCCCGACCATTGGAGAACGGGAAAATTAGGAATTTACAACTCTCAAGTGACCCAAAGAGTCATAAAAACCTTGGAAAAGGACCTTAGAACAATTTGGGAGAGAAAACCAAACCGGTTCAGGTGAACCGGATCTGAATTTGATTGAACTAGTTTGGACCGGTATGAACCACTTTTGAACAAGATGCTAAATTCATTTTTCTAGGTAGGTTAAAAAATTCAAATTGGAGAATTGAGGCTACCATTGGATAGAGAATAAATTTAGATGAATTTAGAAAATTTTAATTATGAAAAGCTCAGTTGAATCATGACTAAACTAGCCTGTTTAAGCATTGAACCCAGTTCAGACTGGTCCAGTCTGGTTCGGAATAGTGTCGTCTTCTTCCTTCAGATGACAGTACTGTTCAGTCACTGAAAATTCAAAAAGTGCTGATGGAGATTAAATGTTTCCATTCAGTACGTGTCAAGCCATCAATGACTATCATTAAGGTGCCAAACGGATGGTCAGAGAATCCCCAAGCTCCCTATATAAAGAGCCCCTCTCCATTCATCCTCCACACACCTAAAAACCTCACTCTCTCTTAGCTACTCAATTTTCCGACGAAGCTCGAACTAGAGCTCCTACATAAGGGCTTTTTAGGCAAAGAAGGCATGGTCGGGTTCTTTAGACTCGAGGAGAAGTCAGCTACTAGACAGTAGTCTCCAATTGCTTTGAGGATCACCGAAGAAGCACCGACGTGATCGAACAATGAGGCACCTCTGGCAGACCGAAGTTGCCCAATTTCAATTGAGCTGAAATTTCATAAGTCAAGCCCGCCTCAGGCCAAACCAAGCTCTTCCAACACTCCTTTAGCCCTCATACGATCGAATAAGAGTGGAAAGGTAAGTTAATTTGGCTCCCCTCTATGAATTCTGATAGGTGTTAGAGAGAGAACCAACAAAAATTTACTAACCGAATTCTCCCTCAATTCATAATTGAGGTGATTCTTGATTCTAGGAGTAACATCAGGACGAGAGCTATATGCCCAGATCAAAAGCTTGGGACAAGAGCTATATGCACTTTCGAAACTTCCTCTCTCTAAGTCCAATTTTTATGCGAATCTTCGTTTGAGCTCGTTCAGACATCAGTTCATGAAATTTAAAGTGTAATTGAATCGTATGGATGTGTAGGAAATTCGGGGAAACTTTTGGGGGAATTTGGGGATTTCAAAAAATTGAGGGACTAAAGTACAATTTCCCAAAATTAAGGGCCAATTGGCCATTAAAAAGATATTGGAGGATCAATTGGTCAATTTTTGGAATTATTGGGATTAATAGCTCTGATACCACTCAAGTTGTCACGCCCCGATCTAGTTTGGTCGGGTCATATGCGTAAGAAGATACTTCGAGCTTCTAGAGTGACTGGCACGACGAACTGCCCTTATCTCCACCATTTCGTCCAGTAGCCCTTAGGACCCATCACTACCCCCATAGAGCGTCTTGATGGTCCCGTACCAAAAGTGCATGCACAAACAACAATTTTCACATATGGCCATTATCTTTGATGCCAATGGTCCAACGTTCCTGACCCTCAACCCGAATTGCAATTGTTTGTTTAGGCCAGTTTGTCGACCTAGCCCTAACACAGTGTCACAAGTCCATCGAGTACTTTCAATTCTGACTCAGTACCATGGAAAAATGACACAATGAATTTCATTAGAAAATTTCATGGCTTTCTTTAATCACTAGCCTTGGGCTTGGGCCCATTGCATGTGATTTTCCAAAACTAGGCATTTAGCCCAATGAGTTCAAAAACTGAGTCATCTGGCTATTTGAGCTGTTCTAGCCTCCGTGAAGATCTCCCAAATCTTTTAAGCATTGGCATATAGTAAGGGGATAACACTTCTAACAAAATTTTATTTTCAACTTCATCACACCAACCGGATGTGATGATATCTCTGCTCACAACTGGTAAGCGAGTTTCTCCTTTCATCAAGGAAACTCATCATACCAACCAGGTATTATTATCTCTACTTACGACTAGTAAGTAGTTTTTATCAGTTAAAGATGGTACCCCCCGTCCCATCTGGGTATGAAGTTAGATAATCCCACTCACAAGTGGTTTTTCATTTCTAAAGTGCTCACCATCCCAACCGGGTATGATGTATAATTACGTCCACTCATCTGATGACCATGACGTGTTCATCTCCAGTTGGTTTCCGAATCCATGCTAGCTTTTCCTTGCTGGTGTTTCGGTCTCTCACGTCCCTACCCAATTTGGGCATCCTTATCAATTAAGGTTTGGCATAATAGGCATTGTTTCATGAGACTAGGCTCAAAATATTGATTAATTGCACCTAGGTTCCTAAAGTTCATTTTCCTTAATTTTAGGCCCCTAATGCCAACTTTTCACCAAATTGAGTCCCAAGACTTCCAAAATTTCCTTTTGAGTCCTCAATTTGCTCAAAAGTTTATAAGAGTCTCAAGTTTTCCAATTTTCCAATTTGATCCCCAACTTTTCAAAAATTACAATTTTTCCATACTTTCCAAAATTGGCAATTTGACCCTAATTGTTCCAAAAATTAACCAATTGGCCATCAAGTTTGGGAAATTGCAAAGTGGTCCCTCAATTTTTTGAAATTCCCAATTTTCCCCAATAATTTGCCTAATTTCTCCCCTTCAAAATGACCGAATTTGATTTCTTCAAATTGGACATTCAATCGGGGTTAATTGTTTCAATTGAAGGTGTAAATCAGTTGCTACACTTCCATATGATTCAATTGATCTTTGAATCGCATGATTTGAGTATGAAATGAGCTCAAACAGAGCTTCATCGAAAAATTATTTGTAGAGAGAGAAAGCTTTGAAAGCTTACTGTCGGAGGTATAGCGGTCCAAGCTCTTGATCTGGAAGGTAGCTCTCATCATGAGGTTCATTCTAGGATCAAGAATTGGGACAATTGCTATTAAGATTAGTGGGAATTTGATCAACAAAATCTATCACATTCTCTCTATAGAATTGAAATGTACTGATGGAGGAGGGTCAAATTGGCTTACCTTTAAGCTCTGTTGCAGCCATGTGAGGGCCGTGGGGGTGTCGAGGAGTCTTGGTTTGGTTGGGGGATGGCTAGATTTAGCTAAATTCAGCTCAGCCAAAATAGGGAAGCTTTGGTCCGTCGAAGCTGTTTCACTGTTTGATTCCACCGACGCTTCTCCGGTGGTCCTCGGGTCGAAAGGAAGTTGCTGTCAGGTAGCTAATTTCACTTGGAGTCTATACGACCAGTCCTTGCCTTATGAGGCTAAGAAAAAGGCCTATGTCGGAGCTCTGGTTTGAACATCACCAAAAAATGGAGCAGTTGATATAGAATGGAGATTTGAGGTGTGTGGAGGATGAATGGAGATGGGCTCTTTATATAGGGAGCTCGGGGACCCTCTTCCTGACCACTTTCCATTTTGGCCGAGCTTATTCTCTCCATGAAACGACCTGAACGAAGAGTTTTCATCTTTGCTAGATATATATGCTTTATGCATTAATGGACAATGCTATAATCTTGAGGAAGAAGATGACACTGTTCCAAACTAGACCGGACCGATCTGACCGGGTTCAATGGCGAAATGTTTTAGGTGTAATTAGACCGATTTACTCAAAATTAAAATTTTATAAATTAATCTAAATTCATTTTCTATCTAATGGTGGCTTCAATTTCTCCATTTGAACATTTTAAGCCATCAAGAAAAATGGATTTAGAAATCAGTTTAAGTACGGTTCAATCTAGTTCATATCCGGTTCGCCCTGAACTAGTTTGGTTTTCTCTTCCCATTTGTCCCAAGGTTCTTTTCCATGATTTTTATAACTCTTTGAGTCACTTTGGATTTGTCGATTTCCCATTTTACCCTTTATTTATCAGTTAAGGTTTTTGGACCGGTTCGATTTTCTCTTCTAAAATGATTGGTTCTTTTCCCAATTTTCTTATCTTTAAAAGATGGTTTTACAACTCTCCCCTCCTTTTAGAGGTTTTGTCCCCAAAACTAATTTAGTAATTCTTTGCATCGGGAGTAATTTTTCCTTGACATTTTCTTGGGGTTTGTTTAACATGTTGTCATTTTGGTGGTTCCTTCACCTCGCCCCTTTTCAACCAAGTTCCTAAGAAATTCTTTTCCTTTCGTTGTTTACTCACTCCTTGGAGTTTATCATGATTATACATGTCTTACCCACTGGTCCAAGGTACATCCTTGGGTCCAATTCTTATGCTGCTTAGGGTAAGGCTCTTCTTCTTACTGTTTCTTATCCATGTCATTGGGTTGGATGTCTCATAAACATCTGATCTTCCCCGTATCCAATTATTTCCTTGCTCACTGATGGTCTTTAGCTCAGCATCCCTATGGACTCTTCATCCTTAACTCTATGGGTTTTTTATGTGATTTCTTCTCTTCTCATTTTGGTCCTTCCTCCATTTTTGGTTTAGTATGACTTCGTTTCCATTTCTTAGGTTTGACTAATGGACTCAGTTTTTACTTGGGTTACCTTTCCTTGAGACTGTTGGAACTACATGTCTTTTACAGCATGACATGTTCTATAAATGTCTTTGTCTATTATGGTTCCATAATGTGTATCCTTGATAATGGTTCATGCCTTTCCATCCGTTTTGGAGTCATATGGCTTTGATCCTTCCTATTAGCTGGTAGTGATTCCCCACTACCTTCTATTTTGTCCAATTGTCCTTTAAATTTTTAACATCAGGTTCATGTCAATTTCTCCTTATCTACTCATTCTTTACCAATTTTTCTATTGGTTTTCCCTCGGCTCCAACCATCAATTTCACTTATGTTCTTCCTCATTTACATTGGTGTCTTTTACTTAAGAGCTTTCCTTTCTACCATCCATCCTTCCTTGCTTGTGACCATTACACCATTCCTTATTTTGAGTTGACCCTTTTTGGTCTACGTATTGATTCCTTGTTTGGGGAGGTCTCCCTTTTATGGTTTTCATTCTCTACTATGTCCTTCAAGGTAGAGACTTCCGTCTTTAGGGTTATACCTTCATCGTTTCTTGAAGGTTATGTCCCTTTACCTCCTTATGCTCTTCTCTACCTTGGGGAGTTTGCTCGCTTTTTCTCTTTCATCATCTTGAAATTTCCATTTCATCCATTTTTCCTTATTCGAGGAACTTCCAATTATCAGTCTTATTTCACGTACTCCATCATATTCCCAGCCTTTCACTCCGTAGGCTTCAATAAGTGAATGCGGACCACAACCAATCTTGATGTCAGTGGTCATTTCCTTTAACCAATCCTTAACTGGAGGGTTATTTCTCCAAGGTTTCTTAGATGTACTTTCCTTTATTTCCTTATTATGGGTAGTCCACCCCTCTCTTACTTGTACAACATCTTTTGATGCTATCTTCCCACGTACTTATTCCTTGGGTTTAACTTACTCTTTAGGCCCTCATGAGCACTTTTCCTTTGAATAAGGGATGAAATGGAATTTTAAGATGAGTAAGGACTCAAAACGAGCAAATGCCTCAATATATTAGGTGGTGTAAGGGAATGAAGGAACAAATCTTCAAGGAATGGTAAGAAGGTTGAGCATGTAACTCCTAAGACGAAAGTCTCTACTTTGAGGGACATAGTAGAGAATGAAACTGTTACATGGGAACTCCCCAAACAAAACAATAGACACATAAACCGAAAGAGGTTTAGATGGGAACTCCACCTAGAATAATGAATCATGAAATGGTCATGAGTAAGTAAAAGTGGATTAGGGAAAAGGAAAGTCCTTGAATAAAGGACGCCATTAGAGAAGAGGAAGGAAATAAGAAGGAAAGATTCACAGCGTGTCAGTAAGTCATCGGAGAACCTAAATGATTAGAACCGAAAATAGAAAAAAATGCAACAAGGAAGTTGGGAAAGGACGAGTGGGTAAGAAAACTGACATGGTAATGAAAGGCATTATGTCAAGGGTATGAAGGATGATTGGATAACTGTTAAGGTAGTCGAGGAATACTACCAGACAAAAAGATGGATGACATTATATGATCCTTGAAAGGTTAGAATGTTGAGAACGACCTTACAAAAGGTGATATAGAAATATGATGGATAGAGACTGTCATGCCCCGACTCGTTTTGGTCAGATCCCCATGAACAACCCGCTGCTCTCTTGGTTCAAGAAGGGTTTCCCCCATCTTTTACTCAAGAGGAGCTATACGTAATCTCAACTTTGTTCTCTAGAATAACATATATCAAATAAAATACAAGCTTAAGAAAAATTAAGCATACCGGAGAGAGGATAAGGCTTGGTGTTATCCCTAGTTATCTTTCTATTTCCTTAAAAGGGATAAAAGTGGTGGGTGAGTTTCTACAACTCAGTGAATGGGTATTTAAAAAAAATAGAGTTTTGATAAATAATTTTTAAATTGTAGTGTGCCAGACTCCTTAATTTCTTATAAATATCTCATTTTTGAAATCTCATTTTTTATAGCTATTTCTCATCACAACGGTGTGTTTATCAACCAACACATGCCCTTCATCATGAAGGGAACACACATTTGTAGGTCAGTACGTCCACTGTACCCAATTGTGGCGTCGGAGCAACTTTACCAGCCACCTAGATAGAAGTACATCCACTTCTACCTTGAGAATGTGTGGATATACGCATCATACAACCCTCAATCCCATAACAAAACTCCATATCTGTATGAGGACATAGACCTCATCTCGACCCCACTCCGGTCTCATGTGCATGAAGCTACGTCGAGCTTCCAAAACTGTTGGCACGACTATTTGCCCTTATCTCCACCATGTCGTCCAATAGCCCTAGGACACATCACTTCCCCTCTTAGGCATCTTGAAGGTCTCGTAAACTCAATGCATGCACAAATCAATAATTTTTCACATAATCCATATAATTGGTGGTGATACTAGTCCAACGGTCTGACCCTCAAATCGACCTGCAGTTGTTTGTCTCTACTGGTCCGTATACCTATCATGTCGCACTACTACCCATCAAGTATTTCGGTCCTGTCTCGGTACCATGGCCAAACAATTCATTTAGTTAAGTTTTCATGGCATAAAATTATGTTTGTTTTCAAGCTCCTACTCATGCCAACTAGCCTAGAGCCTACTGTTTGAGATTTTCAAATTCAGGCATATTAGCCCTCAAGTTCCAAAACCGAGGCCTCTAGCCTATCTGAGCTATTCGAGCTCCCATTAAGAAAGTCTCCCAAAAGTTTTAAGTAGTGGCACACGGTCAGGGGAGAGCACTTTCGACAAAATAAACTTTTCATCTATCCATCACACCAACCGGGCATGAGGACATCTCCGCTTATAATCAATAAGCGGGTTTTCCACTTCCTTATAGGAAGTTCATCATACCAACTGGGTATTATCTACTAACAATCGGTAAGTAGTTTTTCCGTGTAATTTCCACATCACTCCTTTCAGGTGTAATGGTTAAAATACCACATAATAGTGGGTTTTCATTTCTAAGATGCTTTTCATCCCAACTGAGTATGATATTAGATCCCACTCACCAGATTACGCAGTGATCTCTTAATCGATTTTCGTCTCATTGCGAGCTTTGACTTAGCTGTGTTCCCAATATCTCGTGTTCCTACACGGTATGAACATCCTTATTCATTATAATTTGGTCTTATAGCCTTCATTCATTATGAATGACTAAAAATATCCAACTTTTCAAATATTTACAATTTGGTCCATAAAGTTCTTTTTCTTTTACTTCGGGCCCAAATACCGGTTTTTCCCCAAATTGAGTCTCGAAACTTTCAAAATTCACTTTGGGACCTCAATTTATTCAATTTCACATAAAAGGGGTTCAACTTTACCAATTTGGTCCTCAATTTTCTAAAATTACCATTTCACCCATCCTTTACAAAAATGGTAAGTTTTACCCCAAAAATTCCAAGAATTGCTCAATTGTTCCTCCAACACCCTTATCATGCCCAATTGGCCCTCAATTTTATGAAATTGCATTTTAGTCCCTCAAAATTTTGAAATCCCCAATTTTTCCAAATTTCAACTTTCCAACACAGCCAAATTTGATTTCATCAAATTGTTCGATCAAACGAGTTTAATTGTTGAAATTGAAGTTAAATTTGAGTTCCTACATCTTCGTACCATTCAATTGCTCTTTGAATCACATAATTTAACACCAGAACGAGCTCAAATGGAGTTTCACCGGAAAACTGAACGTAAAGAGAGAAAGCTTCGAATGCTTACTGTTGGGGATGCAACGGTCCGAGCTTTTGATCTGGGCAGACAGCTCTCATCCTGAGGTTCCTCCTAGGATCAAGAATTGCATCAATTGATGTCGAATATAATGAGAATTTAGTCACAAAATATCTACCGGTTCTCTCTCTTGCATTGATCAAAATTTACACAGGGGAGCCAAATTAGCTTACCTTTCCGTTCTAATTTGGCCATAGGAGGGTTGAAGAGTTGTTGGGAGAGCTTAGTTTAGCCTAAGGAGGGCTAGAATTGGTCAATTTTAGCTCGACTGAAATAGGGCAGCTTCAGCCCACCGGAGCTACTTCAATGTTCGATCATGCCGATGCTTCTCTAGCGACCCTCGGAGTAATTGGAAACTACCACCGTGTAGCTGACTTCTTCCCAATTCTAAGGAACTCGACCATGCATTCTTTAGCTCAGAAAAGACCCTATATTGGAGCTTTGGTTCGAGCTTTGCCAAAAAACTGAGTAACTGAGAGAGATTGAGATTTTCAAGTGTAGAGAGGATGAAAGGAAAGGGGCTCTTTACATAGGGAGCTCATGACACATTGTGTAAACCACGTCCTTTAGTAATGAGAAAATCGGGGAAAGAACAAGTCAATTTGAATCTTTAAATCGAATTGGTCTAAAAACCTGAATGTTTGGGGACGAGCAAATTTGAAAATTTCTAACTCCCATGGGACTAAAAAAGGTTCATAAACTTGGGCAAAAGAACCCTAGGACAGAATAAGGAAGAAAGATTGAAGTAGTTCAATAGAACCGGTTTATGAATCGAGTTGATTCATTGAACTAGAACGGAGAGAGAATGGGTAAACCAAGAAGCTTATGGATCCCTTGTAATTCAAAGAGGTTTATAATCCTTCGGAAGGAATCTTAAAACAATGTGGAAGAGAAAAACTAGATAATTTCAGGTGAATTGGACCCGAACCGGATTAAACCGGTTTATGAACCGGAATTGATTTAGAGATGGTAAAATGGGAATTTTATAGATCCTAAGTGACCCAAGTAGTCACAAAAGACAAGGAAATGGACTTGTGAAGGAATTGGGGATGAAAACCAAACCGGTTCAGGTGAACCGGATCCGAACCGTTTTGGACCGGTTTGAACCACTATTGAATCGAATCCTAAATTCATTTTTCTATGTAGCTTAAATAATTAAAAATGAGATTTGAGGCCAATATTGGATAGAAAATTAATTTAGATGAATTTTAGAATTGAAAAACTCGGTCGAATGAGAGGTGAACCGACCGGTTTAAGCTTTGAACCCGGTTCGGCCCGACCCAGTCTAGTTTGGAACAGTGTCATCTTCTTCCTTAGGATGACAACACTGTTCTATAAACCCCGCCCTTTTGAGCTAAGGAAAACTGGGAAGAGAACTGGTCAAACCAAGTGAGAAAATCGAATCAGTTCACAAGCCCGATAATTGTGAATGGGCAATTGAGGAATGTACAACTCCAAGGTGATCCAAAGGGTTCAAAATACTATGGAAAAGAACCTTAGGACAAATTGGAAGAGGAAAATTAGACCGGTTTGGATGAACTTGGTCCAACAGGACAGAACCGATTTATGAACTAAGTCAGTTCATGAACCAGAACCGATAGAGATCGGGCAAAACAAAAGAATTCAACTCCATTATACTCTAAAGAAATCCTTGGGAAGGAACCTTAGAACAAAGTGGGAGAGAAAAACCAGACCGGTTCGGGTGAACCGGACCCAAACCGGATTGAACCGGTTTAAGGACCAAGCCTGTTTATGAACTAGAATCGATAAAGAGATGGTAAACCGGGAATTTTATGGATCTTAAGTGACCCAAGTAGTCACAAAAGACATGGAAATGGACTTGTGAAGGAATTGGGAATGAAAACCAAACCAATTTAGGTGAACCAGATCCGAACCGGTTTGGACCAGTTTCAATCACTATTGAACTGAATCCTAAATTCATTTTTCTAGGTAGCTTAAATAATTCAACTTGGAGATTTGAGGCCACCATTGGATAGAGAATGAATTTATATGAATTTAGAAAATTTTTAGATTTGAAAAACTCAGTCGAATGGGGGATGAACCGACTGGTTTAAGCTTTGAACTCGGTTCGGAACATTGTCATCTTCTTCCTTAGGATGACATCACCGTTCACTTGCCGGGAAACTGAAGAAATGTCGGCGAAGAAGAAATGCTTATGTTCAGGGCGTTTTATGTCATCAATGTTAGTAACACTCTGAGAGTCACCAACGAGACGCCAACGTGATGAAACAGTGAAGCAGCTCCGGCGGACCGAAGCTGCCATGTTTTAGCCGAGTTGAAATCAACAATTTTGAGCCCTTCTCAGGCCAAACCAAGCCTTCCCAACACTTCCTCAGCCCTCCCACAGCCGAATTCGGATTGAAAGGTAAGCCAATTTGGCTCGCCTCTACAATTTCTGACAAGTGCTAGAGAGAGAACCGACATAATTTCTATGATGAAATTCTAACTCAATTTGGTATCAATTGATGTTATTCTTGATTCTAGGATGAACCTCAAGATGAGAGTTATCTGCCCAGATTGAAAGCTCAGACCGTCGTGCCCTCACCGGTGAGAAATCGAAACTTTATCTCTCTACAGTCTATTTTTCAGCGAAGCTCCGTTTGAGCTCGTTCCAGCGTTAAAATCTGCGATTCAAAGTTCCTTTGAATCGTATGAACATGTAGGAACTCAATTTGAACTCTAATTTCAACAATTAGAGGTGTTTGATTAGTCAATTTGATGAAATCAAATTCGGCAGTGTTGAAGAGTTGAAATTGGGGGAAAAATTGGGGATTTTCGAAATTCAAAGGATCAAAATGAAATTTTACGAAATTGAGGGCCAATTGGGCAAGAAAATAATGTTGGAGGACCAATTGAGAAATTTTTGAATTTTTGGTGCAAAACTTACCATTTTTGTAAAGGAAGGGCAAAATGGTAATTTTGGAAAAGATGGAGGACCAAATTGGAAATTTGGTAAATTAATCCCCTTTTGTGAAATGGAATAAATTGAGGTCCTATGATAAATTTTAGAAGTTTTGGGACACAATTTGAGGAATAATCGGCATTAGGGACTTAATGTTAAAGAGAAATAACTTTAGGGACCTAATTTCAAATAAATGGAAGTTTGACTTTCTCATTCATTTGGAATGAATGAAGGTGATTAGGCCGAAGGATAATGAACCGAGATGTTCATATCTTGTAGGAATGTGAAGTACCGGGAACGCTAGCATGGACAAGCTCGTGTGAATACAAAGAACCGGTCTAGTGGAATTCACAGCATTAACGAGTGAGTGGGTTTACTAACATCATACCCAGTTGGGATGATGATAACAACTTAAAATTTAAAACCACTTACCGGTTGTGAGTGGAAATTTTATATCATACTCGGTTGGAAATGATAAGTATCTCAGTATGAAAATCTACAATTTAATAGTATTTTAAACATCACTACTTAGAGGAAGTGATCTGAAAATCATGTAGAAAAACTACTTATCGGTTGTAAGTAGATCATACCCGGTTGGTATGATGAGATCTCCTCGAAGGAAGTTGAAAACTTGTTGATCGGTAATGAACGGAGGTGTCCTTATACCCGGGCAGTATAATGGATAGAGAAAACATATGTTTTATCGGAAGTGCTCTCCCCTGATTGTGTGCCAATGCTTAAACAATTTGGGAGACCTTCTCAACGGGAGCTCGAATTGCTCTAATAGGTTGGGGGCCTTGGTTTTGGAACTTGGAGGCTAAATGCACGATTTTGAAAATCTCGTACAGTTAGCCCAAGGCCAGTTGGCACGAGCGGGAGCTTTTAAACGAATATGATATATTTGCCATAAAACTTAATAAGTGAATTGATTGGCCATGGTACCAAGATAGGACCGACATGCTCAGTCAATTGGCGGTAGTGCGACATGACAGGTCAACGGACTAGTCAAGACAAACAACCGCGGGTTGAGTTGAGAGTCAGGGCCGTTAGACCAGAGGCACCATAAATTACATGGCAATATGAGAAAACATTGTTTGTGCATGCACTGTGAGTACGGGATTATCAAGATGCCCATGAGGAGTAGTGATGCGTCCTAAGGGCCCTGGATGACCCGATGAGTATAAGGGCAGATCATTATTACAAGTGTCTGTGCGAAATTTGGAGTAGCACCAAACACATGAGATCGGGCTGGGGATAGGATGAGGTCTCTGTCCTCATACGGACACAAAGAAGTGATTTTCGGATTGTGGATCAGATGTTGCGTACATCCACTCATTCCCAAGGTAGAAGTGGTCATACTTCTATCCGAGTGGCAGGAAAAGTCTCTTCGAAGCCACTAGCGGGTTCAATAGTGATACTAACTTGCAAATGTGTGTAACCTTCATGATGAAGTATGTGGGTTGGGTGATGACACACCGATAACTAAGAAATAATGGGAAAACCTGAATCTTTTTAAATGAAGGGATTTTTTAAAAGAAAGGAGTCGACACACTTGATATAAATATTTTTCTTAAATTTTTAAAGTGGACCTTTGAAAACCCATTCACTGAGTAGTCGTACTCACCACCTCCCTTATGTCCTTTTAAAGGTAATCCCGAAAAGCCTACACTTAAAGACCATCGACTAAGATGCTTGTAAAATAGGTATGTAAATTTTAAGATATCATGCAATTTTGATGATGCTATTCTAGGAAATGGTGTAGGTTTAAAGGATGTCTTACTCTTTACGGTTTATAATAAGGGGAAACCCTTTAATAGTTGATGGTCTTTCAGGGTAGGCTTTTCGGAATTTCCTGAAAAGGATATAAGGGTGGGGATGAGTACGACTACTCGGTGAATGGGTTTTAAAAGGTCAACTTTTAAATTTTAAGAAAAATATTTATATGGAGTGTGTCAAACTCCTTTCTTTTCAAAAATCACTACATTTAAAATTTCTCTCGGGTTTTTCCATTATTTCATAGTTACCGGTGTGTCATCACCAACCATACATCCTTAATCATGAAGGTTACACATATTCGCAAGTCAGTATCACTATTGAACCCGCTAGTGCCTTCGGAGCGACTTTTCCTGCCACTCGGATAGAAGCACGACCACTTCTACCCTGAGAATGAGTGGATGTTCGCGACATCCGACCCTCAATAACGAAATCGCTTCTTCGTGTCCATATGAGGATAGAGACCTCATCCTGTCCCCACGCCGATCTCATGCGCTTGGTGCTACTCCAAATTTCGCACAGACACTTGGAATGACAATCTGCCCTTATACTCACCGGGCCATCCAAGGTCCTTAGGACACATCACTACCCCTCATGGGCGTCTTGATGATCCCATACTCATAGTGCATGTGCAAACAATGTTTTCTTATCAAGCCATGTAATATGTGGTGTCATTGGTCAAAGGGCCCCGACTCACAACTCAACCCGTAGTTGTTTGTCTTGACTGGTCTATCGACCTGTCATGTTGCACTATCGCTAGTTGACTGAGCTTGTCAGTCCTATCTTGGTACCATGGCCAAACAATTCACTTATTAAGTTTTATGGCAAATATGTCATATTCGTTTATAAGCTCCTGCTCGTGCCAACTGGCCTTTGGCCCACTGTACGAGATTTTCAAAAATCTGGGCATTCTAGCCCTCAAGTTCCAAAACCGAGGCCCCCAGTCTGTAAGAGCTATTCGAGCTCCAATCAAGAAGGTCTCCCAAATAGTTTAAGCATTGGCACATAGTCAAGGTAGAACACTTCCAAATAAATAGGTTTTTACTATCCATTATACCGACGGTATAAGGACATCTCCTTTCATAACCGATGAATGGGTTTTCAACTTTCTTCGAGGAAGTCTCATCATACCAATCGGGTATGATCTACTTACAACCGGTAAGTAGTTTTTCCGCATAATTTTCACATCTCTTCGTCTAAGTGGTGATGATTAAAATACTACCAAACAGTGGGTTTCTATACCGAGGTACTTATCATCCCCTATCAGGTATGATATAAAATTTCCACCCACAACCGGTAAGTGGTTTTTATCTTTAAGTTGTGGTCATCATCCCAACTGGGTATGATGTTAGTAAACCCACTCACCCAATTGTGCAGTGAAATTCTACTTAGTCGGGTTCCGTCCTTAACAAGTCGGACCTCAACTGTCGTTCCCGATGTCTCGTTCTCCTACACGAAATGAACATAATTGTTCATTATTCTTTGCCTAATAGCCCTTATTCGTTCCGAAAGAATGAGAAAATCCAACTTTACGTATATTTACAATTAGGTTCCTAAAGTTATTTTTCTTTAACTTTAAGTCCTTATTGTTGGGTTTCTCCTAAATTTGAGTCCCGAAACTTTTAAAATTTATCTTAGTTCCTCAAATTATTTCATTTCACACAAAGAGGTTTAATTTCCCAATTTTCCAATTTGGTCCCCCAAATTTTCAAAAATTACCATTTTGCCCTTCCTTTACAAAAATGGCAAGTTTTGCCCCAAAAATTCCCAAATTCCTAAATTGGTCCTCCAACATCATTTTCTTGCCCAATTGACCCTCAATTTCATAAAATTGTATTTTGGTCTTTTGAATTGTGGAAATCCCCAATTTTCCCCAATTTCAACTCCTTAGCACAGCTGAATTTGATTTTCTCAAATTTACTGAACAAACACCTCTAACTGTTCAAATTGAAGTTAAAATTGAGTTCATCCATCTTCTTACCATTCAATAGCACTTTGAATCGCAAGTTTTGACACCGGAACGAGCTCAAATGTTTCTTCGCCGGAAAATGGACTGTAAAGAGAGAAACCTTTGATTACTCACCAGTGAGGGCACAACGTCCGAGCTTTTGATCTTGGCAGAGAGTTTTCATCCTGAGGTTCATCCTAGAATCAAGAATCACATCAATTGATGTCGAATTGAGTTAGAATTTCATCATTGAAATTCTACCGGTTCTCTCTCTAGCACCGGTCGGAAATTGCAGAGGGGAGCCGAATTGGCTTTCCTTTCAGTCGAATTTGGCCGTGGGAGGGTGGAGGAAGTGTTGGGAAGGCTTGGTTTGGCCTGAGGGGGGCTCAAAATGGCCAATTTCAACTCGGTCGAAACAGGGCAGCTTTGGTCCGCCAAAGCTAGTTCACTGTTCCATCATGCCGGTGCTTCTCCAGCGATTCTCAGATTGACTAGAATTTGCTATCAGATAGTAGTCTTCTCCCCAGTTCTAAAGAGCTTGACCTCTCCTTCCGAGGTTAAAAAAATGATCAAGTCGAAGCTCTAGTTCGAGCCTCAGCAAGAAGAGGTCACCCATCCTCACACTACTCTCGAGCAAACACGCTTAACTTCAAAGTTCTTATGGATTCTCGTTCACCTGAACCAATTTGGTTTTTCTCTTATAATTTGTCTTAAGTTTATTTTCCATAGTTTAATGAACCCTTTGGATCACCCATAAGTTGTAAATTTCCAAATTGCTTGTTCCTAAATGATTGGGTATGTATATCAGCTCGGTTTTCTCACTTGGTTTGACCGGTTCTTTTCCTGATTTTCCTTAACTCAAAAGTGCGGGGTTTACAACTCTCCCCTACTTTTAGGAGTTTTTTCCCCAAAACTTAACCAATATATTCCACATCGGGAATAATTTTCCTTAATGTCAACTTGGGTTTTCTTGACATGCTAACACTGCGATTGCTCTTTCGCTTAGTCCCCGTAATCATTCATCTAAGGAATTTCTTTTCATTTATCATGCTTACTGCTTCCATGGAGTTATAATAATGTGGCATGTATGGCTCATCAATCCTAATGTATATTCTTAGGTTTGCATCTCCCATTATTTAGGATAAGGTTCTTCCTTTTGGGATTTTACTCAAGATTTCAAGATTAGGAATTCCAAGGTGCCTAATCGTTCCTTTGTCTAGTTATTCTCTTCATCGTTAAAACACCTAGCTCGACGTTCTTTCAAGCATTACATACTTATATTCACAATTTTTTTTGTTATTATTCTTTCATCCCAATTTGACCCATCCTTCATCCGTCATTAATTACAACTTCGGTCAAATTTATGTTTGACCTTTGGTATGTTTACCAACTGACTCATTCTTACTCGAGTTACATTTTACTCGGGATTGTTGGTTTTTATATGCCCCTTACGACATGACATAGTTCTGAACCTATCTCAGTCCATCAGACTCCTACAACACCTCTTTTACGGTTGTTTACAACTTTCCAACCTTCCAGGGACTATATAATTTCATCCCTCCTTTCATCGGGTAGTATTCCTCAACTACCTTCACTGTTACCCAATTATCATTCGTATCTTGAAAACATGTCTTACATAACCGTATCAGTTTTCCTTACCCACTCGTCCTTTCCCAACTTCTTTATTGGGTCTCTCTAGTGACAATTATTTGGTTTCCCAATAGTTTACCAACAAACTGGGATTCTTTCCTTCTTAAGTCCTTGACATTCCTTATTCAAGGGTTTTTCCTTTTTCCTTAATCCACTTTTACTTACTCATAATCACTTCATGATTCTTCATTCTACAATAATTGTTTTCGATCTATGTGTCAATTACATTGCTTGGGAAGGTTCCCTCCTTCTAGTTTTGTTCTCTAGTATGTTCCTTACAATTGAGATTTCAATCTTAGGAGTTACATGCTCAACCTCCTTATCATTCATTGTATGGTTCTTTCTCCCTTTCTTCGCACCCTTATCTATGTTAGGGCATCTGTTTGCTTTGGATCCTTCTCTATACACAACTTTTGTTTTATCCCTTGTTCCTTACATAGGACACTTCCGATTATTTGTTTTATTTTGTGTATTCTACACTATGCTTGGTTGTCCACTCTTTAAGCTTCGTATGCATGTGTGGGCTATGACCCGTCTTACCAATTGTGGTTATTTCTTCTTAGCTACACCTCATTAGGGAACTTACTTTCCCAACATCTTCTCGAACATTTTTCCTCCATTACCCGAGTATGGGTTGTCCAATCATTCATACTTGTCAAAGCATTATTTGATGCTAACCCATTAAATAATTTCTGTTAAGGAGGGTTTACATCCTCCTTATTTAAAAATCTCTTGTTCGCTCTTCTTGAGGCTCACTTAACCGTTCCAAGACTTTAAACTATAAATCTGATTTTGACCGATTTCTTTAAGGATTTCCCTTTGTTCTTCTCTTCCTACGTTTTGGCCTTTTCACTTCTCCCTTCTTTATTGTTGTTCAAGTCCATGGTTCTCTCGAAAACCAATTCTTTAACTGTCTTCTTCTCTTTATTTTTCTGGTTCAATTGCCTGGGCAGCTGTATCACTCGTTCTTCATGCCCATCCCATTGTCCTTCAGAGAGTGTAGTCTTTACAACATCTCATCATTTCTTAGGGTTTTGTTCATTCTCTTTGGTTGTCCACAGTTACTAGTTTCTTCTTTCTACTCAGTTCTTCTAGAATTCTTTCTTGATACTCCTACTCTTTCTCCAAACATGTCATACTGGGACATCATGATACTTCCTTGGTAGGATTCTTTCCTTTTCTCTTGACATTCCTTTTTACATTTGCTCGAGGGGATTTTTATCCTTAAATGACATCCCTTGATGTTGTCTTCTCGTGTTTACCTTTACTCCACAATTCTTGAAGGCACATCTTGTATACTCTATTCAAATCTTCATTCGTACCCAGTACATGTATACTTCTTTATGGAGCATGCAAATCTTTCTTGTTTCAAGTTTTCTTGACCGTTATGTGAGAGGCTTGCCTATTCCTTTCTTGCCTTGAGTTTTAGTCATTAATTGGCCCTTGGTCCTTTTAAGAATTTTTTTTCATCCTTCTTTTCTCCAATACTTGGCATTTCCACCTCTTCCTTCTTTGTTGGGTTTACTCTATGACCCTTACAAGAGTAGTTCATTACCTGTCTCCCCCTACTTTTCACCTTGTTTAGTTTTCTTGAGTAGTTGTCTCTCTAATCTCCTCGTCCTTAATGATCCTTCCAGTGCCCTTTTTAGGGTGTATTCCTTACTACTTCCTGATCCTCCTTAGGTTGTCGTTCATTTTCTTTGACCGTCTCGTTGTCACGGTTTGCTTACTTCTATTATGTTGTTCCGAATCTCCACTTTGACTTCACTATATTTTCCAAAGGAAGTTGTACCTAATATTCTATCACTTTTCAAAAGTAGGTTAGTCTCGACCTCCGGTACATCCTTCCTTTAAGTAGTTTCTAATGAGGATTTGGCTCCTTGCACTCCTCATTATGCCCATATACCAACCAATGATTGTCCTTAATAGTGTTGAGCACTTTCTCGAGTAGTATTCCTATTGTCCTCACCTTGTAACATGTCATTTCCTTGCCTAGTAGTTACTACCAGAGTTCTCACTCCTTAGTCTCCTTGTCAATTTTCTTGTCGAGCCTTCTCTGCCTACTAATTTTCCCTTAAGAGTTCTCCTAGACTCTTTAGTCTTTTGGTTCATTTACTTATTTGAGATCGGATTCTCCTCGGTCCCCGAGGTTTGTTTGGTTACTTTCCTTGAGGCAATCTTCCTACAGTTGAGATGTAGGTTTACATCCTTGTTTAGAGACATGGTTTTAGGAACTTGGAATTCTTCATTAATGGAGAAAAAGTACAATATGTTAGGGTCTTAACCATATTACAAGAAGGTGGTCATGAAATAGGTAGAGGACTACGGGGTGTGTGCTAAGCATCCTCCATGGTAAGGTTATATGCCCTAACTGATGTTCCTAGTCTCAGGCTTGGCTTCCTTTGTACTCAGGGTGTGACCTCAACAGGTCCAAGCATCATCCTCTTGGAGACTTTGTCATTTGGCCCTTGGGGATATCTACCATGCCCCAGGCATTTGGGAAGCTTCTAGAGTTGTCTCCCTGTAAGGACAGGGTGCTGAGTAGAGTCATCCCTAGTTTTGTTGGTTCCTTTCCTGGGAGCCATCTGTAAATTTTAGGATGAATCCTATTAGTTACTACATTTTCTAGTCTTGATTATATATTCGAGGAAATAGACTATGATACCACTCTAGTTGTCATGCCCCGACCCTTTTTGGTCGGATCCCCGTGAACAACCCGCCACTCTCCCGGTTTATTAAAAGGTTTCCTCTTATTATAAACTATAAAGAGTAAGAATTCCTTTAAACCTGTACCATTTCCTTAAATAACATAATTAAAACTGCATGAAATTTTAAACTTTACATACCTGTCTTACAGGCATCTTAGTTGATGGTCTTACAAGGTAAACTTTTTGGGATTTCCTGAAAAGGATATAAGGAATGGGGTGAGTACGACTACTCAGTGAATAGGATTTTAATGGTCTACTTTTAACTTTTAAGAAAAATATTTATATGCAGTGTGCCAAACTCCTTTATTTTAAAAAAATCCTGTCATTTAAAATTTCTCTCAGGTTTTTCCATTATTTCACAGTTACCGGTGTGTCATCACCCAACACACATCCTTCATCATGAAGGTTACACACATTCACAAGTCAGTATCACTATTGAACTCGCTAGTGGCTTCAGAGCGACTTTTCCTGCCACTCGGATAGAAGCACGACCACTTATACCTTGAGGATGAGTAGATGTTCGCGACATCCGATCCTCAATAACGAAATCACTTCTTCGTGTCCATATGAGGACAGAGACCTCATCCTATCCCCACCCCGGTCTCATGCGCTTGGTGCTACTCCAAATTTCGCATAGACACTTGGAACGACAATCAGCCCTTATACTCACCGGGTCCTCCAGGGTCCTTAGGACACATCACGACCCTTCATGGGCGTCTTGATGATCCCGTACTCATAGTGCATGCACAAACAATGTTTTCTTATCAAGCCATGTAATATGTGGTGCCACTGGTCCAACGACCCTGACTCTCAACTCAACCTGCAATTGTTTATCTTGACTAGTCCGTCGACCTATCATGTCGCACTGCCGCTAGTTGACTGAGCATGTTGGTCCTATCTTGGTACCATGGCCAAACAATTCACTTATTAAGTTTTATGGCACATATATCATGTTCATTTACGAGCTCCTACTCATGCCAATTGGCCTTAGGCCCACTGTACGAGATTTTTAAAAAACTGGGCATTCTAGCCCTCAAGTTCCAAAACCGAGGCCCCCAGTCTATAAGAGCTATTCGAGCTCCAATCAAGAAGGTCTCCCAAATAGTTTAAGCATTGGCACATAGTCAAGGGAGAACACTTCCAAATAAATAGGTTTTTACTATCCATTATACCGACGGTATAAGGACATCTCCTTTCATAACCGATGAATGGGTTTTCAACTTTCTTCGAGGAAGTCTCATCATACCAATCGGGTATGATCTACTTACAACCGGTAAGTAGTTTTTCCGCATAATTTTCACATCTCTTCGTCTAAGTGGTGATGATTAAAATACTACCAAACAGTGGGTTTCTATACCGAGGTACTTATCATCCCCTACCGGGTATGATATAAAATTTCCACCCACAACTGGTAAGTGGTTTTTATCTTTAAGTTGTGCTCATTATCCCAACTGGATATGATGTTAGTAAACCCACTCAGCCGATAGTACAGTGAAATTCCACTTAGTCGGGTTTTGTCCTTAACAAGCTGGACCTCGACTATCGTTCCTGATGTCTCATTCTCCTACATAAAATGAACATAATTGTTCATTATTCTTTGGCCTAATAGCCCTCATTTGTTCCAAATGAATGAGAAAACCCAACTTTACGTATATTTACAATTAGGTTCCTAAAGTTATTTTTCTTTAACTTTAAGTCCCTATTGCCAAGTTTTTCCTAAATTTGAGTCCCAAAACTTTTAAAATTTATCTTAGTACCTTAAATTATTTAATTTCGCACAAAGAGTTTTAATTTCCCAAATTTCCAATTTGGTCCCCCAACTTTTCCAAAAATACCATTTTGCCCTTCCTTTACAAAAATGGTAAGTTTTGTCCCAAAAATTCCAAAATTCCTCAATTGGTCCTCCAACATCATTTTCATGCCCAATGACCCTCAATTTCATAAAATTACATTTTGGTCCTTTGAATTTCGAAAATCCCCAATTTTCCCTAATTTTCCCCCCAATTTCAACTCCTTAGCACAACTGAATTTGATTTCCTCAAATTGACCGATCAGACACCCACAACTGTTGAAATTGAAGTTAAAATTAAGTTCCTCCATCTTCTTACGATTCAATAGCACTTTGAATCGCAAGTTTTTACGTTGGAATGAGCTCAAATGTTGCTTCACTGGAAAACATACTATGGAGAGAGAAAGCTTCGATTACTCACCGGTGAAGGCACGACAGTCCGAGCTTTCGATCTAGGCAGATAGCTCTCATCCTGAGGTTCATCTTAGAATCAAGAAATGCATCAATTGTTGTCAAATTGAGTTAGAATTTCATCATTGAAATTCTACCGGTTCCCCCTCTAGCAGCGGTCGAAAATTGTATAGGGGAGCTGAATTGGCTTTCCTTTCAGTCCTAATTCATCCGTGGGAGGGCGGAGGAAGTGTTGGGAAGGCTTGATTTGGCCTAAGGGGGGCTCAAAATGGTCGATTTCAACTCGGCCGAAACAGGGCAGCTTCGATCCTCTAGAGCTGGTTCACTGTTCCATCATGCCGGCGCTTCTCCATTGATTCTTAGATTGACTAAAGTTTGCTATCAGATAGCTATCTTCTCCCTAGTTCTAAAGAGCCCAACCTCTCCTTCCGAGGTTGAAAAAATGATCAAGTCCAAGCTCTAGTTCGAGCCTCACCAGGAAATGGAGCAGTAGAGAGAGAGAGAGAAGTGTTCAGGTATGAGGAGAATGAATAGGGATGACCTCTTTATATAGGTGTAAAATCGTGTATTAAATGAGAGAGATTTATTACTAGTATTAATATTACCATAAATTATTGGTATTAATTCCAATAATTTAATTTAGGTATTAAATTATTGATATTAATTACAATAATTTAATATATATATATATATATATATATATTAATTTATGGCTATTATGATAAGGCGTACGCTCACATAAAAATTTTTGACCGAAATTACAACTCTCAAGCAAGCACGCTTAACTTCAGAGTTCTTATGGATTCTCGTTCACCTGAATCAATTTGGTTTTTCTATTATAATTTGTCTTAAGTTTCTTTTCCAAGGTTTAATGTACCCTTTAGATCACCTAGAAGTTGAAAATTTCCAAATTGCTTGTTCCCAAATGATCGGGTTTGTAAATTGGCTCAATTTTCTTACTCGGTTTGACCGGTTCTTTTCCCGATTTTCCTTAACTCAAAAGTGCGGGGTTTACCAATAGAGTATACAAGATGTTCTTGCAAGAATTTTGGAGTAAATGTAAACAGGAGAAGACAACATCAAGGGATGTCATTTAAGGGTAAAAATCCCCTTGAGCAAATGTAAAAAGGAATGTCAAGAGAAAAGGAAAGAATTCTACCAAGGAAGTATCGTGATTTCCCAGTATGACCTGTTTGGAGAAAGAGCAGGAGTATCAAGAAATAATTCCAGAGGAACCGAGTAGAAAGAAGAAACTAGTAACGGTGGACAGCCAAAGAGAATGAATAAAACCCTAAAAAAGGATAGATGTAGTAAATACTACACTCTCTGAAGGACAATGGGGTAGGCATGAAGAACGAGTGATACAGCTGCCTAGGCAATTAGACTAGAAAAATAAAGAGAAGAAGACAATTAAAGAAATGATTTTCGAAAGAACCATAGATTTAAACCACAACAAAGAAGGGAGAAGTGAAAAGGCCAAAACGTAGGAAGTGAAGAATGAAGGGAAATCTTTAAAGAATCCGATGGTCAAAACCAGACTTATAGTTTAAAGTCTTGGAATTGTTAAGTGAGCCTCAAGAAGGGTGAACAAGAGATTTTGAAATAAGGAGGATGTGAACCCTCCTTAACAGAAATTATTTAATGCGTTAGCATCAAAAGATGTTGTGACAAGTATGAATGAGTGGACAACCCATACTTGGGTAATAGAGGAAAAATGTTCAAGAATATGTTGGGAAAGTAAGTCCCCTAATAAGGTGTAGCTAAGAAGGAATAACCACAATTGGTAAGACGGGTCATAGCCCACACACACACATACAAGCATAGTGTGGAAAGCACAGAATAAAACCAATAATCGGAAGTGTCCTATGTAAGGAACAAGGGATAAAATAAAAGTTGTAGATAGAGAAGGATCCAAAGCAAAATAGATGCCCTAACACAGATAAGGGTATGAAGAAAAGGAGAAAAGAAAACCTTCAAGCAATGGTAAGAAGGTTGAACATGTAGCTCCTAGAATGAAAGTCTCTACCTTGAGGGACACATTAGAGAATGAAAACGTAAAAAGGGATCTCCCCAAAAAAAACAATAAGACCGAAAAGGGTCAAATGGGAATAATGAACTATGAAGTGGTTACAAACAACTAAGAGCTGATTAAGGCCGAAGGAAATCCTTAAGTAAAGGATGTTATTGGGAGTGATGATGAACCAAAGAATGGACGAGTCCCAGCATGTCAGTAAAACATCTAGAGATCAAATAATTGGAACCAGAAAAAAAAACTCAATAAGTCGAAAAAGGACGAGTGGGTAAGGAGAACCAACACAATTGAGTAAGTTGAGTTAATAATGGTAAAAAGGATAGTTAAGGAATGCTAAAAAAAGAAAAGAGTGATGAAGTTATACGATCCTTGAAAGGTCTAAAAGCTAAGAGAGACACTTTAGGAGATGTTCTAGAAATCAAATAGATAGAGACAGGTCCTAGAAAATGCCATGCTACAAGGGCATGTAAGCCTAACAACCCGAAGAAAATATGACTCAAAGTAAGGAAGAGTCGACTAATAGGCATGAAGAGGTCAAATATAACAATGTGGACCGAAGTTATAATAGACAACGAATGGAGGAAGGGTCAAAATAGGACAAAAAGGTGATGATAAAGAAATTCGTGGAAATAAGAACGAAATGCTCTATAGGATGATGAGCTAAGGGTTTCAATGACCAAGCGGTTAACTAGGCACGGAAATGGTTAGCTATCTTGGAATTTCCAATCTTGAGTACAAAACCTCAAGGGGAAGAATATTGCTCTAAGCAAAGAGAGAGATAAAATCTAATAACGTACCCTGAGGTAAGGTATGTCTAGTTATGAACACTCCATGGAGGAAGTAAATAATATAAAGGAAAAAGAATTCCTTAAGTGAAGGTTGTAAAAGGGGCTAATTGAAAGGACGAGAGAAAAGTTTGCATCTTAAGCAAACACCAAAGGGGCATCAAAGGAAATGATTGCTCATGCAAGGTTGCTAACTAAGTTTTGGGGACAAAACTCCTAAAAGAAGGGTAGAGTTGTAAACCCTGCCTTTTGAGCTAAGGAAAACCGGGAAGAGAACCGGTCAAACCAAGTGAGAAAACCGAATCGGTTCACAAATCCAATATTTGTGAATGGGCAATTGAGAAATTTACAACTCCTAGGTGATCCAAAGGGTTCAAAATACTATGTAAAAGAACCTTAGGACGAATTGGAAGAGGAAAATTAGACCGGTTTGGATGAACCGGGTCCAACGGGATTGAATCAGTTTTTTAACCAAGTCGGTTCATGAATCGGAACCGATAGAGATCACGCAAAACAAAGGAATTCAACTCCATTATACTCCAAAGAAATTCAAAAACCTTGGAAGGAACCTTAGAACAAAGTGGGAGAGAAACTAGACTGGTTCGGGTGAACCAGACCTAAACTAGATTGAACCGGTTTAAGGATCAAGCTGATTTATGAACCAGAATCGATAAAGAGATGGTAAACCGAGAATTTTGTGGACCTTAAGTGACCCAAGGAATTACAAAAGACAGGGAAATGGACTTGTGAAGGAATTGGGAATGAAAACCAAACCGGTTCAGGTGAACTAGATCAGAACCGGTTCAGACCGGTTTGAACCACTATTGAACCGAATCCTAAATTCATTTTTCTAGGTGGCTTAAATAATTCAAATTGGAGATTTGAGAACACCATTGGATAAGAATTAATTTAGATGAATTTAGAAATTTTTAGATTTGAAAAACTCAGTTGAGTGGGGGATGAACTGGTCGTTTTAAGCTTTGAACCCGGTTTGGACCGGTCTGGTCCGATTCAGAACAGTATCATCTTCTTCCTCAGGATGACAAAACTGTTCACTCACCAGGAAATTGAAGAAACACCGTTGTGCCCTCATCGGTGAGAAATCGAAGCTTTCTCTCTCTACAGTCTATTTTCTGGAGAAGCTTCGTTTGAGCTCGTTGTGACGTTAAAATCTGTGATTCAAAGTTCCTTAGAATCATATGAACATGTAGAAACTCAATTTCAACTCTAATTTCAACAATTAGAGGTGTTTGATCAGTCAATTTGATTAAATCAAATTTGGCAGTGTTGAAGAGTTGAAATTAGGGAAAATTGGGGATTTTTGAAATTCGAAGGACCAAAATGTAATTTTATGAAAGTGAGGGCCAATTGGGCTTGAAAATAATGTTGGAGGACCAATTGAGAAATTTTGGAATTTTGGGGCAAAACTTACCATTTTTGTAAAGGAAGGGCAAAATGGTAATTTTGAAAAAGTTGGAGGACCAAATTGGAAATTTAGGAAATTAATCCCGTTTTATGAACTGGAATAAATTGAGATCCTATGATAAATTTTAGAAGTTTCGGAACTCAATTTGAGGAAAAATCAGCATTAGGGACTTAAAGTTAAAGAGAAATAACTTTAGGGACCAAATTGCAAATAAATGGAAGTTTGACTTTCTCATTCATTTGGAATGAAAGAAGGCGATTAGGCCGAAGGATAATGAACCGAGATGTTCATATCGTGTAGGAATACAAAGTACAGGGAATGCTAGCAAGGATAAGCTTGCGTGAATACGAAGAACTAGTCTAGTGGAATTCACAGCAATAACGGGTGAGTGGGTTTACAAACATCATACCTAGTTGGGATGATGAGCACAACTTAAAATTTAAAACCACTTACCGATTGTGGTTTTTTAGGGAATGCTAGCAAGGATAAGCTTGCGTAAATACGAAGAACTAGTCTAGTGGAATTCACAGCATTAACGGGTGAGTGGGTTTACAAACATCATACCTAGTTGGGATGATGAGCACAACTTAAAATTTAAAACCACTTACCGATTGTGAGTGGAAATATCAGTAGGAACGCGAAGTACAGGGAATGCTAGCAAGGATATGCTCGCGTGAATATGAAGAACTGGTCTAGTGGAATTCACGGTATTAACGGGTGAGTGGGTTTACTAATATCATACCCAGTTGGGATGATGAGTACAACTTAAAATTTAAAACCACTTACCGATTGTGAGTGAAAATTTTATATCATACTCGGTTGGGAATGACAAGTACCTCAGTATGAAAACCCACTATTTAGTGGTATTTTAATCATCACTACTTAGAGCAAGTGATGTGAAAATCATGCGAAAAAACTACTTACCGGTTGTAAGTAGATCATACCTAGTTGGTATGATGAGACTTCCTTGAAGGAAGTTGAAAACCCGTTCATCGATTATGAACGGAGGTGTCCTTATACCCGGGGTGGTATAATGGATAGAGAAAACATATGTTTTGTTGGAAGTGCACTCCCCTGATTGTGTGCCAAAGCTTAAACAATTTGGATAACCTTCTCGACGGGAACTCAAATAGCTCTGATAGGCCAGAGGCCTTGATTTTGGAACTTGGGGGCTAAATGCCCGATTTTGAAAATCTCGTATAGCGGGTCCAAGGCCAAATGGCACGAGGAGGAGCTCATAAAGAAACATGATATATGTGCCATAAAACTTAATAAGTGAATTGTTTGACTATGGTACCAAGATAGGACCGACATGCTCAGTCAACTAGCAGTAGTGCGACATAATAGGTCGACGGACCAGTCAAGACAAACAACGACGGGTTGAGTTGAGAGTCGGGGCCGTTGGACCAGAGGCACCACAGATTACATGGCAATATGAGAAAACATTGTTTGTGCTTGAACTATGAGTACGGGATCATCAAGATGCCCATGAGGGGTAGTGATATGTTCTAAGGACCTTGGACGACCCAGTGAGTATAAGGGCAGATTGTCGTTCTAGGTGTTTGTGCAAAATTTGGAGTAGCACCAAGCGCATGAGATCGGGGTGGGGACAGGATGAGGTCTCTGTTCTCATACGGACACGAAAAAGTGATTTCGGGATTGTGGGTCGGATGTCGCGTACATCCACTCATTCCCAGGGTAGAAGTGGTCGTACTTCTATCTGGGTGGCAGGAAAAGTCGCTTCGAAGCCACTAGCGGGTTCAGTAGTGATACTGACTTACAAATGTGTGTAACCTTCATGATAATGACTTATTTCACACCGGTAACTGTGAAATAATGGAAAAACCCAAATCTTTTTAAATTAAGGGATTTTTAAAAAGAAAGGAGTCTGACACACTCCAGGTAAATGATTTTCTTAAAAGTTAAAAGTAGACCTTTGAAAACCCATTCACTGAGTAGTCGTACTCACCCCCTACCTTATATCCCTTTCAGGAAATCCCGAAAAGCCTACACTTAAAGATCATCAACTAAGATGCCTGTAAGACAGGTATGTGAAGTTTAAAATTTCATGTAATTTTGATTATGCTATTCCAGGAAATGGTGCAGGTTGAAAGGATGTCTTACTCTTTACGGTTTATAATAACGGAAAACCCTTTAATAAACCGGGGAGTGGCGGGTTGATCACGGGGATCTGACCAAACCGGGTCCGGGCAGGACATGATCACTCACCCAAAAATCAAAGCAACGCTGGCTTAAAAGAAACACTTCCGTTCGTTACATTTAAGGTCTTTAATGCCTCTCATAAAGGTGCTAAACAGATGGCTAACTGGTCCCTAAGCTTCCTATATAAAGAGCCCCTCTCTATTCGTCCTCTCCACACTTGGAAAGCTCATTCTCTCTCAGTTGCTTATGGGAATTCTTGAACTAGAGCTCTAATATAGGGTCAATTCTAAGCAAAAGAAGGTGAGGTCGGGTTCATTAGAACTGGAGGGTAGTCAACTGCACGGTGGTGACATTCGTTCGTTCCGAGAGTCGCCAGAGAAGTGCCGGCATGATCGAACAGTGAAGCAGCTCTGACAAACCGAAACTGCCCTATTTCAGCCGAGTTGAAATCGGCCAATTCGAGCCCTCCTTAGGCCAAACCAAGTTCTCCCAACACCTCCTTAGCCCTTCCACGGCCGAATTAGGACTGAAAGGTAAGCCAATTCGGCTCCCCTTTACAATTTCTGATCGGTGTTAAGAGAGAGTCAACCGAATTTTAATGACAAAATTCTAATCCGATTCGACATCAATTGATGTCATTCTTGATCCTAGGAGGAACCTCTGGAGGAGAGATACTTGTCTAGATAGAAAGCTCGGACCGTCGCACCCTCACCGGTGAGAAATTGAAGCTTTCTCTCTCTATAGTCTGTTTTCCGGTGTAGCTCCGTTTGAGCTCCTTCTGATGTTAAAACCTGTGATTCAAAGTTCCTTAGAATCGTATGAACTTGTAGAAACTCAATTTCAACGAATAGAGGTGTTTGATCGATCAATTTGATGAAATCAAATTCAGCTGTGTTAATGAGTTATACATAGATAACAAGAGCTACCTTTACGGGATTGAGTACATGATATACACAGATAAGAAGAGCTATAAGTACTTCCTAACTAAAAAGAAATTAAACCCCGTCAGGGGAGATGACTGAAAAATGGTGATGGATTATGATATTGTAATATAATACCACCCGGAAAGGTTAATGTGGTAGCAGATTCTTAAAATCACGAGTATCGAACTGAGACGACATAAGTAAAGACAAGTTACATATCCTGTTACAATAATTGAGAAGAATAGAGGTGGAACTGAGGAAAGACAAGCAGGAAAAATGCTTGGTGGTAATATATTACCACCCGGAAAGGTTAATGTGGTAGCAGATGCTTAAAATCGCGAGTATCAAACTGAGATGACATAAGTAAAGACAAGTTACATATCCTATTACAACAATTGAGAAGAATAGAGGTGGAACTGAGGAAAGACAAGCAGGAAAAATGCTTGGTGGTTAATGGGGTGGTAAGACCTGGTCTATCGAGTATATAAAGGCTCAACAAAAGTTGGATAAAGAACTTCAATCTTACTTGGATCCGGCTAACAGAGAAAGGAAACTAGATTACAACATGCGAATTGACAGAGTAATGACATATAAGGGTAAGATATGTGTGCCTTGAGATAAGGAGTTGAAAATTCTAGAAGAGCCACATAGTTCAGTGTATGCTATGCATTCGAGCAGTACTAAGATGTACCACACTCTCAAATAAGAATACTGGTGGAAGGGTATGAAGTGGGAAATTGCGGGATATGCAGCCCAATGTTTGACCTATTAACAAATAAAAGCGGAATATCGGAAACCGTTAGGGCTACTACAACCATTACCAATTCACGAGATGAAATAAGAGCACATCATCATGAACTTCGTCACGGGCCAATTGGTGGCTAAAAGGGGTCGAGATGCTGATTTGGACAATAGTGGATAGATTGACCAAATCCGCTTGTTTCCTCCCTATAAAAGTGACAGACACAGTAGAATAGTTGGCCATTCTATATATATGAAGGAAATAATAAGACTCCATGGTGTCTCGGTGAGTATAGTATCGGATAGAGATCTAAGATTTTCTTCCAAGTTTTTGGTCGAGTCTACAAAATGCCATGGGGGACCAAGCTCCACATGAGTACGACATTTCAACCATAGACAGATGGACAGTCTAAGCAAACCATCCAAACCTTGGAAGACATAATGAGAGCATGGATGCTCACCATGAACAAAAGCTAGGAAGAATACTTATGCCTGATGGAATTGCGTATAATAATAGTCATCAGGCTAGTATTTAGATGGCTCTCTATGAAGCCCTTATGGACGATCTCGTTGTACCCCTCTATTATGGGAAGAAGTAGGGGAAAGGAAGTCAGAAAGGGCATAAATGATTGAGGATGCCACGAAGAAGATAAAACTAATAAGGAGTCATATTAAGACCGCACTTGACAGACAAAGGAGTTACGCGGATAATCGGAGGAGAGATGTGGAGTTTGATGCGGGAGATAAGGTATTCCTCAAAGCATCTCCATGGAGAGTAATACTTGGGTTTTGGCAAAGAGGAAATCTAAAACCCAGATATATCAGTCCATATCCCATTATTTAAAGGGTAGGACCGATAGCTTATAAATTAGAACTGCCTCCTAATCTACAGAGAATACATTATGTATTCCACATTTCAGTACTTCAAAAATATCAGCTCGATTCTAGTCACGTATTGGACTGACCTCCAATGGAACTAGAAGAGAACTTGACTTATCAGATAGAGCCAATACGAATCATCAACTGAAGAGACAAGAATTTGAGGAACAAGAAAATTCCTATGTTCAAGGTGTTGTGGCAGAATGGACCCGTGTAGGAAGAGATTTGGGAAACCGAGTCTGTGATGAGGGATAGTTATCCTCAATTATTTAACATGTAATTGTTTTGAGGATAAAACCCCTAAAAGGAGGGGAGAGTTGTAAACCCTGTCCTTTAGTAATGAGAAAACCGGGGAAAGAACCGGTCAATTTTAATCTTTAAACTGAATTGGTCTAAAAACCCGATTGTTAGGGGACGAGCAAATTTGAAAATTTCTAACTCCCATGTGACTAAAAAAGGTTCATAAACTTGGGCAAAAGAACCTTAGGACAAAATGAGGAAGAAAGACCAAAGTAGTTCAATAGAACAGGGTCTGAACTGGATAGAACTAGTTTATAAACTGAGTTAATTCATTGAACCGGAACCGATAGAGAATGGGTAAATTAAGACGCTTATGGATCCCTTGTGATTCAAAGAGGTTTATAATCCTTGGGAAGGAACCTTAGAACAATGTGGGAGAGAAAAACCATATCGATTCGGATGAACCAGATTAAACCGGTTTAATAACCGAGATAGTTTATGAACCTGAATCTATTAAAAGATGGTAAATCAGGAATTTTATGGACCATAAGTGACCCAATGTGTCACAAAAGACATGGAAATAGACTTGTAAAGGAATTGGGGATGAAAACCAAACCAGTTCAGGTGAACCAGATTCGAACCAGTTCGGGCCAGTTTGAACCACTATTGAAACGAATCCTAAATTCATTTTTCTAGGTGGCTTAAATAATTCAAATTTGAGATTTGAGACCACCATTGGATAGAAAATGAATTTAGAAATTTTTAGATTTGAAAAAGTCGGTCAAATGAGGGGTGAACTGACCGGTTTAAGCTTTGAACCCAGTTTGGACCGGCCCGGTCCGGTTTGGAATAGTGTCATCTTCCTCCTTAGGATGACAACACTGTTCACTCGATGGAAAATCGAAGGAGTGGAGGAAAAAAAGAACCATTTCCGTTCTATTCGTTTCAAGTCTTTAATGCCTCCCATAAAGGTGCGAAATAGACGGCCAACGGGTCCCGAGCTCCCTATATAAAGAGCCCCTCTCCATTTGTCCTCTCCACACCTAAAAAGCTCACTCTCTCTCAGTTGCTTTTGTTTTCCAGCGAATCTCGAACTAGAGCTCCAATATAGGGTCAATTTTGAGCAAAAGAAGGTGAGGTTAGGTTCATTAGATTCGGGGTGAAGTCAGCTACACGGTGGTGACATCCGTTCGTTTCTTCTCCCCGGTTCTAAGGAACCCGACCTCACCTTCTTTGGCTAAAAAATGACCCTATATTAGAGCTATGGTTTGAGCTTCATCGAAAAACTAAGCAGCTGAGAAAAGATGAGCTTTTCAAGTGTGGAGAGGTTGAATGGAGAGGGGCTCTTTATATAGGGAGCTTGGGGACTCGTCGACCGTCCGTTTGGTACCTTTTGATAGACATTGATGGCCTGAAATGTATTGAATGAAAACATTTCTTCTTCGTCGGGTCTGCATCGATTTTCCAACAAGTAAATAGTGCTGTCATCTAAAGGAAGAAGATGACATTGTTCCGAACCGGACCGGACAGGTCTGAACTAGGTTCAAAGCTTAAACCAGCTGGTTCAACCCCGATTCGACCGAATTTTTCAAATTTAAAAATTTCTAAATTTATCTAAATTCATTTTTCATCTAATGGTGGCCTCAAATCTCAAATTTAAAATTTTAAGCCACCTAGAAAAATGAATTTAGGATCCGGTTCAATAGTGGTTCATGCTGGTTCAATCCTGTTCGAATCCGGTTTGGATCCGGTGCACCTAAACCGATTTAGTTTTCATCTCCAATTCATTCTCAAGTCCATTTCTATGACTTTTGCGACTCTTTGGGTCACTCAAGATCCATAAATTTCCCGATTTGCCCTTTCTATATCGGTTCCAATTCATGAACCAAGTCGGTTCATAAACCAGTTCAATCCAGTTGGATTCGGTTCATGTAAAATAGTCTGGTTTTTCTCTTCCAATTTGTCCTAAGGTTCTTTTCCAAGGTTTTATGAACCCTTTGGATCACACGAGAGTTATAAATTTCCAAATTTCTCATTCCTAAATGATCGAGTTTGTGAACCGGTTCAGTTTTCTTACTCGGTTTGAACGGTTGTTTTCCAGTTTTCCTTAACTAAAAAGGGCGGGGTTTACATGTCAGGATGAGGGCTTTGTCCCCATACTGACACGAAATTTCTTTACGGGATTGAGGGTCGGATGTTGCGTACATTCACTCATTCTCAGGGTAGAAGCGGACGGGCTTCTATCTAGGTGGCCGATAAAGTTGCTCCAATGCCACAAGTGGGTGCAATGGATGTGCTGCCCTGCAAATGTGTGTTTTGTTCATGATGAAGGGCGTGTGTTGGTTGATAAACACACTGTTCATGGTTAATGATGAGAAATGGCTATGAAAACTGAGATTTTGAGGATGAAATGTTTTAAAGAAAATAAGGAATCTGTCACACTCCAATTTAAACTATTTTCTAAAAGTCAAATTTTAAAACACCCATTCACTGAGTCATTTAACTCACCCCTTCCTTTATCCCTTTTTAGGTAACCGAGGGAAAAGCCTACCTAAAGACCTTCAACTAGCTAAACTTATAAGACATGTATGTAAGTTTAAATTTTATGCAATTTTGATTAATGTTATTCCAGGAAAGGTACAGGTTTAAAGGACGCCTTACTCCTCGCGGTTTAGAGAAGGGGAAAACCTTTAATAAACCGGAGGAGTGGTGGGTTGCTCATAGGAATCCGACCAAACTAGGTTGGGGCGTGACAACTTGAGTGGTATCAGAGCCTATTTCCTCAAATACATTATCAAGACTAGAGAACATTGTAACTAATAGGAATGACTTTAAAATTTTTAAATGGCCCCAAGAAAAGTAGCCAAAAAAACCTACACTACCTTAACCACCCCGGCAACCAGGGAGAACCCCATACCAAAGGAGGAAATGAACCAAAAGTATATGAGGACTCTTGGATTAATCCCGGGTCAAAGAAGACTTAACAAGACAACCTCCAATGTTTTCAGGCTCAAGGACGGCAAAACACCAAACCACCAGGAACCCATTAGAAAGGCCCATCGATGCTCAAATTATTGGAGGAACCACAAAGGTCCACGCAAGGAAATGACCTATTATAGATGTGGACAATGGAGACAATATATCATAAGATTTCCAACAGTTCGAAGGACAAGACCTGAGAGGATCTGTTATGTGTGTAGGAGGGTGGGACACATAGCAAAGGCATGTACCACACCGCAAGGAATCAAAGCGATACCTTCCAATAAAGATACCTCCACCTCTACAAATGCTCGAAGGGATAACACTATAAGAACCACAATTCCAGCTAGGGATCCCAATTTTACTCAGGATGAAATCCTTCTAGACAATAGCATGGTACTGAGTACTTCCTAAACCATCATTGAAACAATCTCCCTTAAGAGATGTTAAAACCCTAAACTATATTCTTACTATAAAGAATAAGATTCTGAGTTCCTAAAATGATTTTATGTCCCTCAATAATAAGATAGTGTGCCTCAATTACATGAGGAAGGATCATGTGAAGAAGACCAAGGATAGGACCTTAAGAAAACCTAGATAGAGCAGAATATGTATAAAAGAGAATTTCCTTTAAGGAGCATTACAAGCCACCTAGGAGCAAAGAAGGAAGCACCTCCTCCACAGAAGACAAGCCTCTAATGATGAAATGTCTCAGGATAACAAGGTGTGACCTACTTTGGAAAAGCAAAGGCGCCAAGTAGGGTTGTAGACTGAGCTTGCGAGAAAGTGTAACTAAAAAACTTTGGGAGAATATGCTCTAGGAAGAACTGAAGAACAGTAGCGAATACCCCCTAAAAAAGATGACGGGATAGGCATTAAGGATGAGTAAAATAATAGGAAAATTGTTTTGAGACAAGTGAACCATGAGGGTAGTAGGGAAGAGGTAGTTAACGAACCGACCCTTAAGTAGGGCATAAATTTAAACACCAACAAGGAAGGAAGAGGTGGAAAGGCCATAATGGTGGAAAGGAAGGATGAAGGAAAATCCTTGAAGAAATAAATGGTTGAAAACAAAATGGTGATCACATTCAAGCCATAAGGAGGGTTTAGTAAGTCACACACAAAGAGGTCTTGAAGCAAAAGGTGTCGAACCCTTTGCAATAAAGAAAACCCTGGAAAGGCATACATATCCCAACTAAGAAGTATTGGACCAAATGACGAAGGATGAAGAAATGAAGTGCATACGGAGGTGAAAGAGCCAAGGAACACATACTGGAAGAACCCAAGGAGAAAGTTAAACCCAAGTAATGAGTAAGTAAGAAATAGCATCAAAGGACACTGTGACAAGAAAGAATGTGTGGGCTAATAATAATAAGGAAATAAAGGAAAGAAGGAAATGCCTCCAAGGAGCATTAAGGAGATTTAACTAGAATGGGAGTCACTAGGTAAAAGGATAAGAGTAGGAAGTGAGACCATAAAAAGGGAAGTTCTGAAGCTAAGGAGCCACCAGATGAATCCTAAGAGGCTTAACTAACATAAGGAACCTTATAAAGAACCATAAGTGATTGATGGTATATCAGGACAACCAAATATTACATGTATTGGAAAAGAAAAGAGGCCAATTTGGGATTTCTGACGAACTTAGTAGAAGGAAGCAACTTGTAGAAACATAATGGTTAAGAAGAATAAACAAGGCCCTAAGAAGGACCGAGAAGTAGTTGAGACTACACTCTAAACAAGGGTATTATAGTGGGCATAGTGTTGAGTACACAGAATAAGACCCGAAGATTGGAGATACCTTATGTAGGAAAGTAAAAGGTGAACTAGGAAATTATGATCGACAAATGATTAAAGGTGGGCAAAAGCCCTAATTCAAAAGGGTGTAAGAATGTGACGGGAGAAAACCTTTAAGGAGTAGTAAGAAATTTGAACATATAGCACCTAAAAGGGAAATCACTACTTTGAAGGATATAGTAGAGAATGAAAATTGTTAAAGGAGAACTCCCCAAACAACGGAATCGTGAAATGGTCACAAGCAAGCAAGAGTGGGTTTAGGGGAAAGGAAAATCCTTAAGTAAAGGATGTCACCAGAAATGAAGAAGGACATAAGAAGGGAAGAATCCCAGTGTGTCAGTAAATCATTAGGAAATCCAATGATTGGCACAAGAAAGACCCAATAAAGAAATTAAGAAAGGATGAGTGGGTAAAAGGAAAGTCGACATGGTCGTGTAAGACATTTTGTCAAGGCATGGAGAATGATTGGATAACGGTAAAGGTAGTCGAGAAATACTACCAGATGAAGGGAGGGATGAAGATATACAATCCCTGAAATGTTTGAAGATTGGGAACTCCCAGTAAGGGAGTATTCTTAAATGCTAATGGTCAAGGATAGATTATGGAGCATTGTCGTGCTATAAGGGACATGCAAGCCCAACAACGCAAGAGAGGATATGACTCAATTAAGGAAGAGTAAGTTAGTTAAACATAATAAGGAAAACATCAAATTTGGACCAAAGATGTAATAAATAACGGATGAGGGAAGGGTCAAAATAAGACATAAAAGGGGATAACATAGAGACTTGTGAAAACAAGTACGTAATGCTTGAAAGAACACCGAGCTAAGGGTTTCAAATGACCAAAGGAAAAACTAGACACCGAAATGGTTGGACATTTTGGAACTCCCAAACCTGAAGTCTTCGGCAAGAATCCCAAGAGGAAGAATCTTGCCCTATGTAGAGGAGGAAGTGGACCTAAGGATATACACTTGGATGAATGGGCAAGACATGCCTTGTTATGATAAACTCCATGGAAGGAGTAAGCAGTGTAAAGGAAAAGAAATTCCTTAAATAAATGATTTACGGGGATTAAGTGAAAGAATAATTGAAGTGTTAGCATGTCAAGCAAACCCAAGTTGACATTAAGGGAAATTATTCCCAATGTGAAATATATTGATTAAGTTTTGAGGACAAAACTCCTAAAAGGAGGGGAGAGTTGTAAGCCCCGTCCGTTGACAATAAGAAAACTGGGAAAAGAACTAGTCATTTGCAAGGAGAAAATCGAGTTAGTTTATAAACTGAAATGGATAGAGAAAGGGTAATCTGGGAAATTTATGGATCCCGAGTGACCTAAAGAGTCACAAAAGTCATGAGAAAGGACTTTAGGATGAATTGGAGGTGAAAACCAAACCGATTTAGGTGAACCGGACATGAACCAGATTGAACTAGTTTGAACTGGTTTAAACCACTATTGAACTAGTTTCTAAATTCCTTTTTCTAGGTGGCTTACAAAATTCAAATTTGAGAACTGAAGCCACCATTGAATAGAGAATGAATTTAGATGAATTTACAAAATTTTAATTTTGAAAAACTCGGTTGAATCGGGCTTGCATCGATCGGTTTAAGCTTTGAACTCAGTTCGGCCAGTATGGTCCGGTTCAAAATAGTGTAGTCTTCTTCCTTCAGATGACAACACTGTTCACTCGCCGAAAAATCGAGCAGCGCCGGCAAAGATGAAAATTCTTCGGCCAGTGAGTTTAAGCCAATGAATGACTGCCATTAATGTGCCAATCTGTCACGCCCCAACCCGGTTTGGTTGGATCCCCGGGAATAACCCGCCGCTCTTTCTCAGTTAGAGAGGAGTTTCCCCTTTTATTTAGTCGAGAGGAGCCATGCGAAATTTCAACCTTGTACCCTAGAAGACATATATGAAATAAAATGCAAGCTTAAAGACAAATTTAAGCATACCCGAGAAAGGGTAAGGCTCGGTATTACTTCTAGTCATTTTCTCTTTTCCTGAAAAGATTTAGAAAAGAGGGGTGAGTTTCTACAACTCAGTGAATGGGTTTTCAAATGTCTACTTTTAACTTTTAAGAAAAATATTTATATGCACTCTGCCAGACTCCTTACCTTTTCAAAAATCCCTTCATTTAAAAATTTGGGTTTTTCCAATATTTCTTAGTTACTAGTGTGTCATCACCCAACACACATCCTTCATCATGAAGGTTACACATATTCTCAAGTAAGTATCACTACTGAACCCGCTAGTGTCTTCGAAGCGACTTTTCCTACCACCCGGATAGAAGTACGACCACTTCTACCCTGGGAATGAGTGGATGTACACGACATCCAACCCACAATCCCGAAATCACTTCTTCGTGTTCGTATGAGGATAGAGACCTCATCTCGTCCCCACCTCGGTCTCATGCGCTTGGTGCTACTCCAAATTTCGCTTAGACACCTGGAATGATGATCTTCCCTTATACTCATCAGGTCGTCCAATGCCCTTAGGACACATCACTACCCCACATGGGCATCTTGATTATCCCGTACTCATGGTGCATGCACAAGCAAAGTTTTCTTAAATTTTCCACATAATATGTGGTGCCATTTGTCCCAACGGTCCTGACCTTCAAGTCAACATGTAGCTATTTGTCTCGACTGGTCCGGAGACTTGTCATGTCGCACTGCTACTAGTTGACTAAGTATGTCAGACTTGCCTTGGTACCATGACCAAACAATTCACTTATTAAGTTTTAATGGCACACACACACACACATATATATATATAATGTTCTTTTATGAGCTCCTGATCGTGTCCATTGGCCTATGGCCCACTATTCGAGTTTTTCAAAAACTGGCATTTTAGCCCTCAAGTTCCAAAACTAAGGCCCTCAGCCTATAAGAACTATTTGAGATCCCATCAAGAAGGTCTCCCAAATAGTTTAAGCATTGGCACACAATCAGGGGAGAACACTTCCAACAAAAATAGGTTTTTACTGTCCATTATACCGACCGGTATAAGAACATCTCCATTCATAACCGATGAACGAGTTTTCAACTTCCTTCGAGGAAGTCTCATCATACCAACCGAGTATGATCTACTTACATCCTGTAAGTAGTTTCTTCGCATAACTTTCACATCACTTTCTCTAAGTAGTGATGATTAAAAAAAATACCACTAAGCAGTGGGTTTTTATACTAAGGTACTTATCATCACCAACCGGTATGATACATAATCCCACTCACATGATAGTGTAGTGAAATTCCACTTAGTCGGGTTCCATCCTTAGCAAATTGGAGCTCGACTAGCGTTCCTGATGTCTCATTCTCCTACATGAAATGAACATAATTGTTCATTATTCTTTGGCCTAATAGCCCTCATTCATTCCAAAGGAATGAGAAAACCCAACTTTACATATATTTGCAATTGGTTACCTAAAGTTACTTTTTTTCTTTAACTTTAGACCAAAGGGAGTGGCGGGTTATTCACAGTGTTCCGACCAAACTGTTTTGACCGTGACAGAAAACCTCCACTCATAGTGGTTTTTAGTTTAGCAAAAGTGCTCATCACCCCAAATGGGTATGATGTTGGAAAATCCCACTTACGTGATAACTGTGACGTGGTCGCCCCCAGTCGGATTCCCAATCCTATTGTGCACTCCTGCACCCGTTCCTACATAGTTCGAGTATTCTCATAAGGAAGTTTTTTGGCATGAAAGTGCTCTTATTTTCACATTTTTGCAACTAGGCCCCAACGTTTTACCTTATTGCAATTAGGTCCCAAAAATTCATAATCTTTGACTTTCGATCACTAATGCTCAATTAATTTCAATTACGTCCCTAGGATTTCCAATATCCCTTATAGGTCTTTAATTTTCCAAAATCACCAATTGGTCCTTAATTTTCTAAAATTACCAATTGGTTCTAAATTTATCCAAAAATTCCAATTGGTCCTTAAATTTTCAAAAATTGCCAATTATCCCTCAATTTCATCCAATTTCCCAATTGGACCTCAATTTGGAGTTAATTTCATAAAATTCAACTAAATTTCCTTAAATTACAATTTGACCCCCCAATTTTCCCAAAATTCCCAAATTGCCTAATTTTCTCCAATATTATCATTTGACCCGGAAACTTGTTTCATTCAATTGGCAACCCAAACGTGGGCAATTGTTCCCATTCATGGTCGGAATCATCTTCCCTATGTCTCCCTCGTCATTTCAAGCTTTGAAACACTTCATTTGGCTCAGAAATGAGCTCAAACGATGCTTTGCCATAAAATAGTTATAGAGAGAGAAAGCTTCAATTTCTTACCGATGAGGATCCGACGATGGGAGCTTTTGCTTTCTCTGAATTGCTCTCCTCCTGGGGATCCTTTCTAGATCAAATAGTGTCTCAGGTGGCCTGAGCAGCGCAAATTTCTCAGTTAAAGTTTTAGTAGAAATGCACTATGAATAGTATTTTTCGGCGAAGGGTAGTGGAGGGGACTTACCAACTTAGCTTAGGAAAGGTCTGGGCACCTTGAAGGGTCGAGGGAGGGCTCAAATTGGGCACGAGTAGCTTGAGTTATCGAGTGTCGTGGAACAACGATACTATGCAAGCTCCTCGGTGCTTCTCCAACGATCCTCGAGCTGAATGGAGACTGTGGTAGGCTAGCTGACTTCCTCATAATACTAAAGAACCATAATTTGCCTTCTAAGGTGGAGAAAAGTGCCCAAATAGGAGATCTACTTCGAGCTTTGGCAAAAAACTAAGCACTTCTTCTCTAGGCATTTGAGGGATGAGGAAGACGAATAGGGAGGAGCTCTTTATATTGGGAGCTCAGAGACTGATAGACTTATCTGTTCCCTAATCACTCAGCATTAATTGCTCCATTTATGGCCTGAATTAGAGGCCTTTCTTGGTCATCAGATTTCTAGCGGCCAGCCTGTCCTCTCTCTCTCTTCTCAGCTGCCAGGTTGAAGATGAGACTATTTCGCGCATGCGGAAGTGCCACGTGGCACCTTCTGATTGGTTGTCTTTGCTGACTTGGCTTCCCACTCACCAGCCTAGTAAACTGTTGACCCGTTGATCAGACATGTGGCAGCCTCTCATTGGCTATCAGTGTTGGCATGGCTATTGATTGGGTTTTCACTAAATGTTGACCGGGACATGTGTCGCTCACCTATTGGTCGATCGTTGCTAAGGTTGATTTTATTCCTTTGACCAAGGACATGTGTCGCCTCCTGATTGGCCGACACTTCTAGGCACTTACTGAACGATTAACTCAGCGTGCATCGCCACATGTCACATATTGATTGGTCATGCATGTTGATTGGTCGCTGACCTGGAAGCAGTCCTTTGACCGGCTGGACCGTTGATTGGTCCAGTTCGACTAGATTCGGTGACTCGAAAATGAAAATTGGTCAATTTAGGCCCGATTCAATCTGTTTTCTAAAAATTAAAATTCTCTAAATTAATCTAAATTTATTTTCTATATAATGGTGGCCTCAATTTTCAAAATTAACATTTTTAAGCCACCTAGAAAAATGAATTATTGAATTGATTCATCAAGGCTCAATCCGGTTTGACCTGGTTTGAGTTTGATTCTTCCTGGACTGGTCCGTTTTCAAATCCACTCCACTTCATGGTTCTTTCCCTTGATTTGTTGGTTACTTGGGATTTTCCAAAATTTTGTTTTAACCCTTCTTTACCATTTTTGCTTCATTTATGTGCTTGATTTTCTCATGAAAATTGCCCATTCTTTTCCTAGTTTTTCTTATTTTAGAAAGAATAGGGTTTACAACTCTCCCCTCGTTTTCGGGGTTTTATCCCCAAAACCTTTACATCTCAAATAGTTGAGGGTGCCTACCCCTCATGGCTTATTCGGTCTCCAATGTCTCCTCTTGTAATTGACCATTCTACCAAAGAACCTTTATCATGGGAATTTTCTTGTTCCTCAGGTTCTTGTCTCGTCGGTTGAGTATTTGTACCGACTCCACTTTATAAACTAAATTCTACTCTAAATCAGGCAGCAACCAATTCAACACATTATTGGGATTGGGTTTATATTTTCGGAGTACTAACACATGGAATACAATGTGTATTCTTTGTAAGTCTTGAGGCAGCTTGAGTTTGTATGCCACTGGTCACACCCTCTAAATTACGGTATATGGACTGATGCACCTAGGTTTCAACTTCCTTCATTGTTGAAACCTGAGTATGATTCTCCATGGGGATACCTTGAGAAATACCTAATCTCCCACTTCGAACTCTAGGTCCCTTCTCCAATGGTCGGCATAGCTCTTTTGCCGATCCTCGGTCGCCTTAAGTTGACTCCTTATGATTCAGATTTTCTCCATGGCATCCTCTATAAGCTCGATTTTCTTGAGCTTCCTTTCCCCCACCTCCTCCTAGAATAGGGGTGTACGACATGGTCATCCATAAAGGGGCTCATAATGCACCATTTTTATGCTAGCATCGTAACTATTACTTTAAGCAAACTCTATTAGTCATAGGTAATCTTCCCAACCCTTGTTCATTGTCAATACGCATGCCTAGAGCATATCCTCCAAGGTTTGGATTGTTTGCTTAGACTGTCCATCGGTCAGAGCATGGAATGTTGTACTCATATGGAGTTTAATTCCCAAGGCATCTTGTAGGCTTGGCCAAAACTTTGAGGTAAATCCCGGGTCCCGATCCGATACTATGCTTACCAGGACTCCATGGAGCCTTACAATTTCTCCCACATACAGAGCAGTCAGTTGTTCCATGGAGTCAATTACTCTTATTCATAGGAAATGGGCAAAATTGGTCAATTTATTCACGATGACCCAAATTGCATCCCATCCTTTCCTTATAACTAGTAGCCTCGCCACAAAATATATGGTGATGTGTTCCCACTTCCATTCAGGGATCAGTAGGGTTTGTAGTAGTCCTAAGAGTTTTTTATGTTCCACCTTGATTTTCTGGCAGGATAAGCATCGTGCCACATATTCCATGATGTCTCTCTTCATCCCTTTCCACCAATAGCCCTGTTTGAGGGTACGGTACAACTTTGTACTCCCGGGGATGCATTGCATACACGGAGTCTTGTGCTTCTTCTAGTATTAGTCTCCTCAACTCCTTTACTTGGGGTACACAGACCCTACCTTTGTAGGTCACTAGTTCATTGCTCCGAAGGGCAAAGTCTATGGCCGTTCCCTTGGTGGTCATCCCCTTTCCTCCCCTTAGTCAAAAAGAACGTAGACTTTCCTCCCCCACAATTGTACGTATCCTTATTATGGAATTAACAAGAACTTTTAGTGAATGAAAACTTCTTATTCATTATAACGGTAAAAAAATTACAAAATTTGGCTAGTTTTGGTCAAGAAGGGTTTGGGAAGTACTAGTTACGGTACTAGGGTCCTTCCAAGCTTCCTCCTATGTGAGGTTATAAACTCTGGCTGGAACCCTCGATGTTGTGGTTGTGTCCCGTCCCCCATTCAGTGCCCTTGGATTCCCTTGAGGTGGTTGGAGGGTATTCCTTTTGTATATTACCATGAAAGGCTAGGCAATTCTTTGCAAAGTGCCTGAGTTGTCCACATCTGAAGCATGTGTGACAAAATCCTTCATGCTTCCTCTTGCATTTAGGGCAATAGGGACTCCTCCTTTGTGGAGATGCACTTGCCTCTCTTTGGACTGGGTAGACTTCCTTCCTCCTAAGGAACCATATTATGTTTCCCCACCTCTGACCACCTTGTTCCTTTCGTCCTCCACGGTGGTTATGGCCTCTTCCCTCCTTCCGGTTTTCTTGTTCTGTCAAACGGCATCTTATCTGTACTAGACGCTCACATTCATGGGCCACGCTAATTATTATAGCAAGATCTATGGGGCTTCCTAGTATTCTCAATCGGTCTCATATGTCCATGTTGAGACTGTAAACCCCATCCTTTGAGGCTAAGGAAACCGGGAAAAGAACCGGTCAAACTGAGTGAGAAAACTGAACCGGTTCACAAACCTGATCATAGGGGAACGGGCAAATTGGGGAACGTACAACTCTCGAGTGAACCAAAAGGGTTTATAAACCTTGGAAAAGAACCTTAGGACAAATTGGGAAAGAAAAACCAGACCGGTTCGAGTAAACCGGATTGAACCGGTTTATAAACTAAGCCGGTTTATGAACTGGAACCGATAGAGAATGGGCAAATCGGGTAATTTATGGATCTCGAGTGACCTAAAGAGTCACAAAAGTCAAGAAAAAGGACTTTAGGATGAATTGGAGATGAAAGCCAAACCGATTTGGACTGGTTTAAACCACTATTGAACAAGATTCTAAATTCATTTTTCATAGGTGGAATTCAAATTTGAGATTTGAGGCCACAATTGGATAGAAAATGAATTTAGATAAATTTAGAAAATTTTAGATATGAAAAATTCGGTTGAATTGGGGGTGAACTGACCGATTTAAGATTTGAACTCGGTTCAGACCGGTCTGGTCCGATTCGGAACAATGTCATCATCTTCCTTTAGATGACAGCATTGTTCACTCGTCGGAAAATTGTGCAGCACCGACGAAGCTGAAATGTCTCCGGCTAGGGATTTTCAGACAATGAATGACCGCCATTAAGGCACCAATTGGACGACCATGAAGTCCCCGAGCTTCCTATTTAAAGAGCCCCTCCTCATTCATCCTTTCCAGGTAAAAAATTATAGAGGGGAGTCGAATTCGCTTACCTTTTAGCTCTAATTCAGTTGTAGGAGGGCTATGGAGGTGTTAGGAGGGCTCGGTTTGGCCTGATAAGGGCTCTAATTGACCGATTTTAGCTTGGCCGAAACATGGCAGCATCGGTCTGTTGGAGCTGCTTCACTGTTTGATCATGTCGACACTTCTCCGGTTACTCTTAGAGCAAATGGAGACTACAAGCTTGTAGCTGACATCTCCCCGATTCTAAAGAATCTGACCTCGCCTTATTTGGCTCAGAAAAATACCCAAGTCAGAGCTCTGGTTCGATATTCTCCATTTGAGCTCATTCCGACACCAAATCGTGCTATTCAAAGTGCAATCGACTCGTATGAAGGTGTAGGAACTCCAATTTAACTTCAATGTCAACAATTAAATCATTTGATCGGTCAATTTGATAAAATTAAATTCGGTAGAGTTAGAAGGTTAAAATTGGGGGAAAATTGGTAATTTTAAAAATTAGAGGGACTAAAGTGCAATTTCATAAAATTGAGGACCAATTGGGCATGATAAAGATGTAAGACGACCAATTGTGCAAAGTAGGGGCAAAATGGTAATTTTGGAAAAGTTGGGGGGCCAAATTGGAAATTTGGGAAATTAAACCCCTTTTGTGAATTTGAATAAATTAAGGTTCTAAGATGAATTTTAAAAGTTTTGGGACTCAATTTGATGAAAAACTAGCATTTGGGGACTTAAAGTTAAAGAAAAATAACTTTAGGGACCTAATTGCAAATAAAGAAAATTTTGGGTTTCTCATTCACTTGGGATGAATGAGGGCTATTAGGCCAAAGAATAATGAACAATAATATTAATTTCGTGTAGGAAAACGAAGTATTGAGAACACCAGGTGAGACGAGTTTGAGTAAGGATAACAATCCGGCTAAGAGTAATTTCACTACACATTCAGGTGAGTCGGATTTTTATATCATACCCGGTTGGGATGATAAGTACCATGAAAATGAAAACCAATTGCTAAGTGGTATTTTAAACATCACACCAAAGAGGAGTGATGTGAAAATCACGCGGAAAAACTACTTACCGATTATAAGTAGATCATTTCTTGTTGGTATGATGAAACTTTCTCGAAGGAAGTGGAAAACCCATTTATCTATTATGAGTGGAGATGTCCTCATACTTGGTTGGTAGGATGGACAGTTGAAAAATATATTTTTTGTCGGAAGTGCTCTCCCATGACTGTGTGCCACTACTTAAACAATTTGGGAGACCTTCTTGAGGGGAGCTCAAATAGCTTTATTAGGCTAGAGGCCTCGATTTTGGAACTTGGTGGCTATTTTGCCCAAAGTTTGAAAATCTCGAACAGTGGACCCTAGGCCAGTTGGCATGAGTAGGAGCTCGTAAGCAAACCTAAATTATATGCCATGAAAACTTAAGTAATTAAATTGTTTGGCCATGGTACCAAAATAGGACTGACATACTCAGTCGATTAGTAGCAGTGCGACATGACAGGTCTTTAAACTAGTTAAGACAAACAGCTGCAGGTTGAGTTGAGGGTCGGAGCCTTTGGACCAGTGGCACCACAAATTATAAGGCATCATGTGAAAAATGTTGATTGTGCATTCACTGTGTTTACGTGACCTTCTAAACGCCCAAGAGGGGTATTGATGTGTCCTAGGGACCTAGATGACCTAGTGGATTTTAGGGCAATTAGTCGTTCCAGAAGCCTTGCGAAGCTCCACATAGCTTCAAGCTCAAGAGACTGAGGTTGCGTTAGGATGAGGTCTCTGTCCTCATACGGACATGGAGATTTGTTACAGGATTGAGGGTCAGATGTCGTGAACATCCACTCATTCTCATGGTAGAAGAGGATGTGCTTCTCTCTAGGTGGTTCGGTAAGTTGCTCCGACGCCACAAGTGGGTTCAGTGGACGGGCTGGCCTGCGATTGTGTGTTTGACATTCATGATGAAGGATGTGTGTTGGGTGATGACACACTGTGATTAATAAGAAATGGTTATAAAAACTAAAATTTGAAATGAAAGGTTTCTTTAAAGAGAATAAAGAGTCTGACACACTCTAAATCAAACATTTTTCCTAAAAGATAAATTTTGAAAATTCATTCACTGAGTTGTTATTTTCACCCCTCCCTTATATCCCTTTAGGTAACCCTGGAAAGCTTACCCCAAAGGCCACCTGCTAATATGCCTGTAAGATAGGTATGATCAATATAAAATTATTTGCAGTTTTGATTTATGTTATTCCATGAAAGGTGCAGGTTTAAAGTACGCCTTACTCTTCATGGTTTATAAACAAGGGGCAACCCTTAGTAAACCAGGAGAGTGTCAGATTGATCACGGGGATCCGACCAAACTAGGTCAGGGCGTGACAACTTGAGTTGTATTAGAGCCTATTTCCTTGAATAGATAATCAAGACTAGAAAATATTGTAACTAATAGGATTGATCTTAAAATTTATAGATGGCCCAAGAAAAGTAGCCAAACAAACCCAAAGTTTGTTCCCTAATAATATGGTAGCATGCCTCAATAGCTCCAAGAAGGATCACGGAAAGAAGATCAAGGGTAGGACCTTAAGAAAACCCAAAGTTTGTAGAATATAGATAAAGGGAAGTTCCTTAAAGAGCACTATAAACCGCCTAGGAGCAAAGAAGGAAACACCTCCTCCATAGAAGACAAGCTGAATATTGAAAGACAACTAGAATGCCTCAAGACAGTAAGGTATGATCTATCTTGGAAAACAAAGGAGTCAAGTAGGGTTGTAGACTAACCTAGCGAGGAAGGGGGAAGTGGAAAGGCTAGAATGGTGGAAAGGAGGAATGAAGAAAACCCTTGAAGAAATAAATGGCCAAAAATAAAATGATGACTACACTCAAGCCATAAGGAGGATTTAGTAAGACCCGCACAAAGATGTCTTTGAGCAAATAAGTGCCTTGGCCTTTCCCAAGGAAGAAGACCCTGAGAAGATATACATGTTCCAATTAATAATGGACCAAGCAAGGAAGGATGAAGAGATGAAGTGCACGCTAAGGTGAAAGAACCAAGGGAAGTACATTCAGAGGACCAAAAGGGAAAGTTAAACCCAAGGAACGACTAAGAAGGAAATAGCATCAAATGACACAGCGACAAGTGAAAATGGGTGGACTAGCCATCATAAGGAAATAGAGAAAAGAATATTTGGACAACCATGGGAAAGTAAGCCCTTCAATTCAGAAGAGGGTAAGGAGAAACCAACCAATGATATCAAGATTGGTCATGGTCCACAGTCACTTACTAGAGCCCAAAGGAGTGTATCGCTGGACATAAAGGGTGCTAGGAACCAATCTATCTGCAGGAACTCTTCGAAGAGTGGATAAGGAATAAAAAGGCAATGGTGGATAGTGAAGGATAAGCATAGGAAACAATACTGACCTCAAAAGGATGTAAGAAGGAGGCCACTAGTAACAACAGGATGGTCAAGGAGAATAAATGAGACCATAGGAAATACAACGGAGTAGTGGATACTACACTCTAAAGAAGTAGAGCGGGTATAGTGTTAAATACATGAAATAAGACCCGACGATCGACAAATGATTAAAGGTGGACAAAAGCCCAAATTCAAAAGGGTGTAAGAATGTGAAAGGAAGGAAACCTTCAAAGAGTAGTAAGAAATTTGAGCATCTAGCACCTAAAGGGAAATCTCTACTTTGAAGGACATATTAGAAGATGAAAATCATTAAAGGAGAACGCCCTAAAAATGACGGAATAGTCAAATGATCACAAGTAAATGAGAACGAGTTTAAGGAAAAGGAAAATCCTTGAGTAAAGGATGTCACCAGAAATGAAGAAAAACATAAGGAGGGGAGAATCTCAGCATGTGGGTAAGTCATTAGGAAATTTAATAATTGGCACTAGAAAAACCCAATAAAGAAATTGGGAAAGGATGAGTGGCTAAAGAAAAACCGGCACGATTATGTAAGACACCTTGTCAAGACACGAAGGATAATTAGATAATAGTAAAAGTAGTCAAGGAATACTACCCGATGCAAGGAGGGATGAAATTATACAATCCCTAATTGATTGAAAAGTAGGGAATAACCCTAAAAGAGGTGTTCGAGAAATCTACTGGACATAGTGACAAGATCTAGAAAATGTCATATTACAAGGGCCATGTAAACCCAACAATCCCAAGGAAAACATGACTCGAGATAAGGGAGAGTCAGTTAGTAAGCATGACAAAGTCAAACATAAAATTTGGACTGAAATTATTAATGAACAAAGGATGAAGGAGGAGTCGAAATAGGATGAAAAGATGATAACAAAGAAAACCGTGAAAAGAAGTATGTAATGCTCCAAGAAACATCTAGCTATAGGTTTCAACAATCAAGAGGTTAACTAGACACGGGAATGGTCAGGTATCTTAGAACTCTCAATCTTGAGTATAGGACCTCAACAGGAAAAAATGTTGCTCTAAGCAAAGAAAGATGTGAATCTAATGATATATCCTTTAGTAAGGTATGTCTAGTTATGATAAACTCCATGGAGGGAGTAAATAATATAAAGGAAAAGAAATTCCTTAAGTGAATGATATAAAAAGGGCAAATTGAAAGAGTAAGAGAAGAGTTTGCATGTTAAGAAAACAGTTGACATCAAAGGAAATGGTTCCTCATGCAAAGGTTGCTAATTAAGTTTTGGGGAAAAAACTTCTAAAAGGATGGGAGAGTTGTAAACCCCACCATTTTGAGGTTAAGGAAACTGGGAAAAGAACCGGTCAAATCGAGTGAGAAAATCGAACTGGTTCACAAACCTAATCATAGGTGAATAGGGAAATTGGGGAATGTACAACTCCCGAGTGAACCAAAAGGGTTCATAAACCTTAGAAAAGAACATTAGAAGAAATTGGGAAAGAAAAAATAGACCGGTTCGGGTGAACAGGATCCGAACCGGATTAAACCGATTTATGAACCGAGGTAGTTTATGAACTGGAACCGATAGAGAAAAGGGCAAACTAGGAAATTTATGGATCCCGAATGACCAAAACAGTCACAAAAGTCAAGAAAAAGGACTTTATGATGAATTGGAGATGAAAACCAAACCAGTTTAGGTGAACCATATCCGAACCGGATTGAACCGGTTTGAACAACTATTGAACCAGATTCTAAATTCATTTTTCTATGTGGTTTAAAAAAATTCAAATTTGAGATTTGAGGCCACCATTGGATAGAAAATGAATTTCGATTAATTTAGAAATTTTTAAATTTGAAAAATTCGGTCAAATTTGGGGTGAACCAGTTAGTTTAAGCTTTGAACCCGGTTTGGTCCGGTTTGTAATAGTGTCTTCTTCTTTCTTCAAATGACAACACTGTTCACTCGCTGGAAAATCACGTAGCACTGGTGAAGCTGAAAGGTCTCCAGATAGGGAGTTTCAAGCAATGAATGATAGCCATTAAGGCACCAATTGGATGGCCAGGAAGTCCCCGAGCTTCCTATATAAAGAGCCCTTCCTCATTCATCTTCTTCACACCTTAAAACTCCATTCTCTCTCAACTACTCTAATTTCTGGTGAAGATTGAACCAGAGCTCTGACTTTGGCATTTTTCTAAGCCATACAAGGCGAGGTCAATTTCTTTAGAACTAGGGAGATGTTAGCTACACGCCTGTAGTCTCCATTTGCTCCGAGAGTTGCTAGAGAAGCGTAGATGTGATCAAATAGTGAAGTAGCTCTGGTAGACTAAAGCTGCCCTATTTTGGCCGAGCTAAAATTACCAATTAGAGCACTTCTCAGGCAAAACCAAGCCCTCCCAACATCTCCATAGCTCTCCTACAGCTGAATTAGAGCTGAAAGGTAAGCCAATTGAACTCCTCACCGTAATTTTTGACCAGTGCTAGAGAGAGAACCGACAGAAAATCGATGCTGAAATTCTCACTCAATTTGGCATTAATTGATGCAATTCTTGATCCTAGGTGGAACCTCAAGACGAGAGCTATCTGCTCAGATTGAAAGATCGGACTACCGCGCTCCCGACGATATGCTTTCAAAGCTCTCTCTCTAAGTCCAGTTTTTTAGCGAAACTCCTTTTGAAATCATTTCGACACCAAATTGTGCGATTCAAAGTGCATTTCAGTCGTATGAAGGTGTAGAAACTCCAATTTAACTTCAATTTCAACAATTAAACTCATTTTAACGGTCAATTTGATAAAATTAAATTCGGAAGAGTTAGAAGGTTGAAATTGGGGGAAATTTGGGAATTTCAAAAATTAGAGGGACTAAAGTGCAATTTCATAAATTCTAGGACCAATTGCATGATAAAGATGTTGGAGGACCAATTGTGCAATTTTTGGAATTGTTGGGGCAAAACTTACCATTTTTGTAAAGTAGGGGCAAAATGGTAATTTTGAAAAAGTTGGGGGACCAAATTGGAAATTTGGGACATTAAATCCCTTTATGTGAATTTGACTAAATTGAGGTCCTAAGATGATTTTAAAAGTTTCAGGACTCAATTTGAGGAAAAATCGACATTTGGGGACTTAAAGTTAAAGAAAAATAACTTTGGGGACCTAATTGTAAATAAAGGAAAAGTCAGGTTTCTCATTCATTTGGGATGAATGAGGGCTATTAGGCCAAAGAATAATGAACAAGAATGTTAATATCGTGTAGGAACACTAAGTACCAAGAATGCCAGCTGAGACGAGTTCGAGTAAGAAGAACAATTCGGCTAAGAGAAATTTCACTACACAATCAGGTGAGTGGGATTTTTATATCATACTCGATTGGGATGATAAGTACCTCGAAAATGAAAACCCAATGCTAAGTGGTATTTTAAACATCACACCTCAGAGGAGTGATGTGAAAATCACGCAGAAAAACTACTTGCCAGTTGTAAGTAGATCATACCCGGTTGGTATGATGAAACTTTCTCGTAGGAAGTGGAAAACCCAGTTATCAATTATGAGCGAATTTGTCCTCATACTTGGTTGGTATGATTGATAGTTGAAAAATATATTTTTTTCGGAAGTGCTCTCCCCTAACTATGTGCCACCACTTAAACAATTTGGGAGACCTTCTTGACGGGAGCTCGAATAGCTCTGTTAGGCCAGAGGCCTCGGTTTTGGAACTTGGGGGCTATTATGGCCAAATTATGAAAATCTCAAGTAGTGGGCCCTAGGCCGGTTGGCACGAGCAGGAGCTCCTAAACAAACCTGAATTTGTATGCCATGAAAACTTAAGTAATTGAATTATTTGGCCATGGTACCAAGACAGTACCGGCATACTCAGTCGACTAAGGACAATGCGACATGACAGATCTCCGGACTAGTCAAGACAAATAGCTGCAGGTTGAGTTGAAGGTCGAGGCCGTTTGACCAGTGGCACCATAGATTATATGGCATAATGTGAAAAATGTTGATTGTACATGAACCTTGTTTACGGGACCTTCATGATGCCCAAGAGGGGTATTGATGTGTCCTAAGGCCCTGGACGACCTAGGGGATATATGGGTTGTTAGTCATACCAGAAGCCTTATGAAGCTTGATGTAGCTTTAAGTGCATGAGACTGGGGTGGGGTCAGGATGAGGTCTCTGTTCTTGTAAGAACACAGAGATTTGTTACGAGATTGAGGGTCAGATGTCTCGAACATCCACTCCTTCTCAGGGTAGAAGTGGACATGCTTCTATCTAGGTGGCCAGTAAAGTTGCTCCGATGCCACAAGTGGGTTCAGTGGACGGGTGTGCTTGCGATTGTGTGTTTGACCTTCATGATGAAGGATGTGTGTTGGGTGATGGCACACCATGATTAATAAGAAATGGTGATAAAAACTGAAATTTGAAATGAAAGGTTTTTTTGAAAGAGAATAAGGAGTCTGGCATAGTCTAAATTAAACATTTTTCCTAAAAGATAAATTTTGAAAATCCATTCACTAAGTTGTTGTTTTCACCCCTCCCTTATATTCCTTTTAGGTAACCCCAGAAAGCTTACCCCAAAGGCCACTCACTAATATGCTTGTAAGATAGGCACGATCAATATAAAATTGTTTGCAGTTTTAATTTATTTTATTCTGGGAAAGGTGTAGGTTTAAAGGATGCCTTAGTCTTCACGGTTTATAAACAAGGGGTAACCCTTAGTAAACCGGGAGAGTGGCGGGTTGATCATGGGGATCCGACCATATCGGGTTGGGGCATGATAGAGACCGTTCATGAATCATTGACACATGACCGCCGGTCCGACTAAATCTGGAGTAAAAGGCCTTAACTCGTTAAATCTAGTCTCGTATTCCAAGATGGTGTTGGACCTTATCGGTGCCTGAAGAATTCTTGCTTCTTCTCATTGATCAAATTGGGGGCCAAGTATTCCTCTAATTAAATTTCTTCAAGTTGTAACCAAGTGGGAATGGTGGCATATAAACTTCTTACATTATCCCACCATCTTTTGGCCTGGCATCCAAGGAGAATTCCGCTAGGGTTACCATCTCTTCCGAAGGTGTCCTTATTATCCCATAAATTTCTTAATATTGGCCAACCAGTCCATAGCTGCCCCAGTGTCCTTTTCCCCTTGAACAGACTTACACCCAAATTGACAAAGTGTTTTGAGATACTTAGGAATGTTAATTAGGGGAGGAGAATGAATGGAGGTGGGATGTGACTGTACTTCTTCAAACCCGTCTTGGGAATTGGTATCAATTTCAAGAGTGCGGTTGGACCTCCCAAATACTGGGGTAAACTCTTTGTATAACCTATGGTGCTCCGAGCTTAGTTCGAGTAGGGTTCTATGAGCTTCTCTGGGAGCTTCTACGGGAACAGGGTTTTGGGCGGTGTCAGTGACATTAGTCCTATTTCTCTTGGTTCCTTTTCTAGGAGCCATCTGAAAATCTCATAGTCTTTCATTTAGTTCGTATATTGTATAGTTTTGATAATGTATTCGAGAAAATAGGCTCTAATACCACTCAAGTTGTCACACCCTAACCCTGTTTGGTCGGAACCTCGTGAACAACTCACCACTCCCTTTTGTCTAGGAAGGGTCACCACCTCTCAATACCGCGAGGAGTCACACATATATTTTGTCCTTAGGGTTTCGCCTCAAGATTTCCATAAGGTTTCTCTTCTTTCTTGAAAAAGATTTAAAGGGAGGGGGTGAGTTTCTACAACTCACTGAGTAGGTATTAGGGTGAGTTTCAAAATACAACTTTCAAATCATCATTTTTGTTCACTATTATATGAGTTCACCTCTTTTAACACTTCCCCTTTCTCAGGAGGTGTTTAGCAAACAACCACATGCCCTTTATCATAAAGGGTACAAATGTTCGCTGGTGCAGTACTCCGACTGCACCCACTTGGGGATAGGAGCGCCTTTACCATCCACCCTGATAGAAGTCCTTGACTTTTACCCTGAGTCTGAGTGGACGTTACCCGTCCGACCCTCAAACTCGAATGTAATTCATGTCCTCTTATGTGGGACAAGACCTCATATTGACCCTACCCCCATCTCAACACAGGAAGCTACTCTGAGCTTCAGACCTCATAAGGGTAGTTTCATCATGCTAGTGGGTCATGAAGCTTGGAGTAGCTTCCTACGCATTAAAACTGGGGTGGGTTAGGATGAGGTCTCGTGCCACATAGCAAACATGGAGTACATTTGAGTATGAGTGTTGGACGGGTAACGTCCACTCATACTCAGGGTAGAAGTCTAGGACTTCTATTTGGGTGGACGGTAAAGACACTATGATCCCCAAGTGGGTGTAGTCAAAGTACTGCATCTGGAAACATTTGTACCATTTATGATAAATGGCTTGTGATTTTTTGCTAAACACCTCCCAAGCAAGGGGATGTGTTAGAAGAGCTAAACTCACATAACAGTAAATTAAAATGATAATTTGTAAAATGTGTTTTAAAAACTCATCCTAACATCCGCTCACATAGTTGTAGAAACTCACCCCCTCCCTTTAAATCTTTTTTAGGAAAGAAGACACCCCTTAAAGAATTTCGAGGACAAGCCTTAAGTCAGGTATTTTAAAAATTTTATGCTATTAAGTTTTGTATAATGCTATTCCAGGGAACAAGCTCAGAAGATATGTCTGACTCCTCGAGGTCTTGGGAAGCGCTAACTCTTCTTAGACCAAAGGGAGTGGCGGGTTTCCCACAGGGTTCTGACCAAACCAGGGCGGGGCATAATAGGTTAACTAGGTGTGCTTGACCATGTGTTACACGCTGATTGGGCACTGACATAGCATGCAGACCGTTGACTGATTCGGTCAAACCAGGTCCGGTGACCCAAAATCGAGAATGACTGGTTCAGACTCGATTCGACCAATTTTCCAAATTTTTAAAATTTCTAAATTTATTTTCTATTCAATGGTGACTTAAATTTTCTAAATTGTTGTATTTAAATCACCTAGAAAAATGAATTTTTGAACTGGTTCTTTACGGTTTAATCTGGATCAGGTCCGGTTCACCCTGAATTGGTCTGGTTTTCAGCACCAATTAATTTCATCATTCTTTTCCATGGATTTTGGATCTTCATTGACCAATTGGGATTTCCCAGATTCCTATTTTGACCATTCTTTACAATTTCGGTTCACTTTAACCATGATTTTCACTCGAAATCTTCTGATTCCTAATTTTGACTTCTTTATTATTGGAAACGGGTTTATAATGGTCTTGTTTCGATCATCTCCAAATCAATACACATAGCATATCATTTTCTTGAGCACAATCTATCATTCAACCCTCTCCCCAATTCAGCAAAGTGGGCATGTATCTCCAAATACCCGACCCCAATGGGCTCAATAAAAACAACACACACCGGTCACATGAGCTTGCCTTACTTTTAGCTTTTAAAGGAACATTTGTTTTAGTGGAAATGCACTTAGTCATTTTACACTACTTATACAAGTTATAAGGTCAAGCTTTCTATCTTTTTCAAACATTCATTCAAGCAACATATGATCATGCTCCAGTCGCTATAACCAGACTCGCCGTCAATACTCCCACTCGCCTTTAGTCTTAGAACTTGTTCATTTTGAGGGGTTTCGGAAATCCCATTCTCGGTGTCACCCGAGTGATCTCTTGTTCCTTATATAATGCATAGAAAATAAAGAGAACAATTTCACCCCTAATAATTCTTAAACCAATACACCAAAATTCCTTCACTAATTTACAGTTCCCCTCTTCCTCCTCGAGGCCATGTCTACCTGACCTACTAATTGGTGAACCGACCCTTATTCCAACCTTCTATAAGGTAAGTTCCTCAGGCTTAAGGTCATTTTATTTCAACTTTGTACTTGATGAAGTGATCATTATTTACTAATTTACCACCTAGTTGTCTTACTTTTCCAAATATACAACTGGGTCCTCCACATGGGCAAAATTACCATTTTGCCCTAATGCTTTAAAACCATCTTTTTGCACCATAGACTTTCCTAAGTCTTCCAATTGGGTCCCCAAGTTTTCTTGAATCCCATCTTGGTCTCAGACATGTATGGGAACATTTCCAAGCTCTATTTCTTACAAATTATTGAATGGTCCCTACGTTTAAGCAAAATTATCATTTTCCCTTCTTCTTTACAATTTAACTCCCGCGACTCGTTTGTACTTCATTTTTCTCATTTGGGTCCCTAAACTTTCTTTAATTATGTTTAGGTACTTGGACTGCCCAAAAGTCATATTTTGGCCACACAAATCCCCTCATTTGCACTTTAGTCATCCTTCCAAAGGTACAAGGGAAGTGCACATAAAAACCCCTTAGAAAGGGGAAAATGCCCTTTGGTAATTATGGGGTATGACATGACAAGAGTGAAGAGGAAAAGAAACGTGTTAGGTAAGGGAACTCTAGAAGGATGTATACAATTAAGGGCCCCTTGAAGGGACCATTGAAGGGACCATTGATGGGTGGCTGGACATAACGTGGAGTTCAAGGAACCAACCCATAAGCAGGAACTCCTCGAAGAGATGATAAGGAACAAAAGAGAAATTTCCAAGTTAAGGAACCAACAATTGGATCATAAGAGGCATAAACCGAAATAAGCAACCTCAAAAAGGGGCATAAGGGGTTAAAGATGTCTCGGAATGGCAAGTGTGACATGCTTTGGAAAAGTAGAGGAGCCAAAAAGGTATTTCAGATGAACCTGCTTTGGGCATTCCAAAACATGCCAACCTAATCCTCAAACTTCACCAAACTTTCCAATCGACCCTAATACTTTATTTAGCCTCTTAAAAAGACCCCATGGAAAGCTCATTTAATTTTGGGTCCTCTAAATTTTGCTAATTTATATTTTACTCCCCGACCCTTGGCCCCTTGCCAAACCATCTTAAAAAATTCCCAAACTAAGTTATGGGGTCCTCTATCCTTCCTCTAGGCCATCTTAAACTCTATTCAGAGGGGGTCGGCCGGAACATTGTCGATCACGCTTGATTGTGAATAAAAAATATTACGAACAATAGTCGAGTCAAGCCCGAGAACTCACTAGAGATAGCACGTCCATAATCGAGGTTGATGTAGTTTGAAAGTTGGCTGCTAAAGGACTCTATGGCCACTTGAACTGCATTGATTGATGGTCTAGGTCACCTATAAAGTCCATTTTAGTCATCATAGTCGTTTTCCCTAAAAATTGAAGCTTAACTTATTTAATTCTACTTCTATACTTACTCAAATCGTGCAAGATTTGTGGCAATGGAATATTGGTGACATGAGGAACCTATTAAATCTTTTTGAGCCTTTGAGGTTTGTCGAGGGCATCGAAATTCATCTTTAAAACATATGCTCTATTTCCAGTCATCGGAGGTTCGACACTAATAGAGGGAGAGTTGAGGGTCAAGAGAGGTGACAATGGAAAGTTGATGTCATTAACTTTCCAGTGACACCACGATCACCAAAGGTGGGAGTCGAATGGAGGTGTTGTAAACCCCGTCCTTTAAAGATAAGAAAATCGGAAAAAGAACTGTTCATTTCAGAAGAGAAAACTAAACCTGTTTACAAACCTTAATCGATAAAGAAAGGGTAAAATGAGAAATTGACAAATCCCAAGTGACTCAAAGAGTCACAAAAATCAGGGAAAAGAACCTTAGGACAAATGGAAAGAGAAAACCAGACCAGTTCAGGTGAAACCACATATGAACTATATTGAACTGGTTTGAACCATACTTGAACTGACTTCTAAATTCATTTTTCTTGGTGGCTTAAAATGTTCAAATTAAGAAATTTAAGCCATCAATAGATAGAAAATGAATTTAGATTAATTTATAAATTTTTAATTTTGAGAAAACCGGTTGAATTGGGCCTAAACCGGCTGATTTTTGCCATTAGATCCGGTTGAACCAGTCCGGTCTGGTTCCGAACAGTGTCATCTTCTTCCTCACGATGACAATATTGTTCATTAATGTAGAAAATGTATATCTCCAGTGAAGATGAAACTAATCCCTTCAGGACATTTCAGGACGTGGATAAGCTCGACCAAAATGGAAAGTGGTCTGGTAGAGGGTCACGTGCTTCCTATATAAAGAGCTCATATCCATTCATTCTCCACACCTCAAATCTCCGTTCTCTTCCAATTGCACCATTTTTTGGCGAAGCTCGAACTAGAGCTCCGACATAGGCAATCATGCCCCGACCCGGTTTGGTCGGATCCCCATGATCGACCCGCCACTCTCCTGGTTTATTAAAGGATTTCCCCTTATTGTAAACCGTAAAGAGTAAGGCGTCATTTAACCTGCACCTTTTCCTGGATTAGCATAATCAAAACTATATGAAATTTAAAACTTTACATACCTGTCTTACAGGCATCTTAGTTTACAGTCTTTAAGGGTAGGCTTTCCGGGATTTCCTAAAAGGGATATAAGGGAGGGGGTGAGTAGGACTACTCAGTGAATGGGTTTTGAAAAGCTTTTGACTTTTAAGAAGAATATTTCTATGGAGTGTGCCAGACTCTTTTTTTTTCAAAAATCCCTTCGTTTAAAAATTCAGGTTTTTCCACCATTTCTTAGTTATCGGTGTGCCATCACCCAACACACATCCTTCAACATGAAGGTTACACATATTTGCAAGTCAGTATCACTACTGAACCCGCTAGTGGCTTCGGAACGACTTTTCCTACCACCCGGATAGAAGTACAACCACTTCTAACCTGGAATGAGTGGATGTACGTGACATCCGACCCACAATTCCGAAATCACTTCTTCATGTCTGTATGAGGACAAAGACCACATCCCATCTCCACCCCGGTCTTATGCGCTTGGTGCTACTCCAGATTTCGCACAGACACCTGGAACGACGAACTGCCCTTATAGCCACAAGGTCATCCAGTGCCCTTAGGACGCATCACTACCCCTCATGGGTGTCTTGATGATCTCGTACTCATAGTGCATGCACAAACAATGTTTTCTCATATTGCCATGTAATCTGTGGAGCCACTGGTCCAACAGCCCCGACTCTCAACTCAACTCGTAGTTGTTTGTCTTGACTGGTCTGTCGACCTGTCATGTCGCACTACCGCTAGTTGACTGAGCATGTCGGTCCTATCTTGGTACCATGGCCAAACAATTCACTTATTAAGTTTTATGGCACATATATCATGTTCGTTTATGAGCTCCTGCTCATGCCAACTGGTCTTGGGCCCATTGTACGAGATTTTCAAAATCAGGCATTTAGCCCCAAAGTTCCAAAACCGAGGCCCCCGGCCTATCAGTGCTATTCGAGCTCCCGTCGAGAAGGTCTCCCAAATTGTTTAAGCATTGGCACACAGTCAGGGGAGAGCACTTCCGACAAAACATATGTTTTCTCTATCCATTATACCGCCTGGTATAATGACACCTCCGTTCATAACCGATGAATGGGTTTTCAACTTCCTTCGAGGAAGTCTCATCATACCAACTGGGTATGATCTACTTACAACCAGTAAGTAGTTTTTCCGCATGATTTTCACATCACTTCCTCTAAGTAGTAATGTTTAAAATACCACTAAATAGTGGGTTTTCAAACTGAGGTACTTATCATTCCCAACTGGGTATGATATAAAATTTCCACTCACAACCGGTAAGTGGTTTTAAAATTTTAAGTTGTGCTCATCATCCCAACCGGGTATGATGTTAGTAAACACACTCACCCGTTAAAGCCGTGAATTCCACTAGACCGATTCTTTGTATTCACGCGAGCTTGTCCTTGCTGGCGTAACTGGTACTACGTGTTCCTACATGATATGAACATCTCAGTTCATTATCCTTTGACTTAATCACCTTCAGTCATTCCAAATGAATGATAAAGTCAAACTTTCATTTATTTGCAATTAGGTCCCTAAAGTTATTTCTCTTCAACTAAGTCCCTAATGCTAGTTTTTCCTCAAATTGAGTCCCGAAACTTCTAAAATTTATCATAGGACCTCAATTTATTCCATTTCACTAAAAGGGAATTAATTTCTCAAATATCCAATTTGGTCCTCCAACTTTTCCAAAATTACCATTTTGCCCTTCCTTTACAAAAATGGTAAGTTTTGCCCCAAAAAATCTAAAATTTCTAAATTGGTCCTCCAACATTATTTTCATGCCCAATTGGCCCTCAATTTCATAAAATTTCATTTTGGTCCTTCGAATTTCAAAAATCCCCCATTTTCCCCCAATTTCAACTCTTCAACACTGCCAAATTTAATTTCATCAAATTGACCAATCAAACACCTCTAATTTTTTAAATTGGAGTTGAAATTGAGTTCTTACATATTCATACAATTATAAGGAACTTTGAATAACTTATTTTAATGCCAGAACGAGCTCAAACGGAGCTTCGCCGGAAAATCGATTGTAGAGAGAGAAAGCTTCGATTTCTCACTGGTGAGGGCACGACGGTCCGAGCTTTCGATCTGGGCAGATTGCTCTTATCTTGAGGATAATCCTAGAATCATGAATCAAATCAATTGATGTAGAATTGAGTTAGAATTTCATCATTGAAATTCTGCTAGTTCACTCTCTAGCACCGACCGAAAATTACAGAGGGGAGCCGAATTGGCTTACCTTTCAATCCTAATTCGACTGTGGGAGGGCTGAGGAAGTGTTGGGAGGGCTTGGTTTAGTTTGAGTAGGGCTCAAAATGGCCGATTTCAGCTTCATCGAAATAGGGTAGCTTCGGTCCACCGGAGCTGCTTCACTGCTCCATCATGGCGATGCTTCTCCAACGATTCTCGTATTAACTAGAGTTTGCTATTAGATAGTTGTCTTCTCCTCGGTTCTAAATAGCTCGACCACTCCTTCCGAGGTTAAGAAAAATGTTAAAGTCGAACCTCTGGTTCGAGGTTCACCAGGAAATGGAGTATTAGAGAGAGAGAGAAGTGTTCATGTGTGAGGAAAATGAATGGGGATGACCTCTTTATATAAGTGTAAATTTGTGTATTAAATGGGAGAGATTTATTACTAGTATTAATATTGACATAAATTATTGGTATTAATTTCAATAATTTAATTTTGTTATTAAATTTTTTTATTAATTCTAATAATTTAATTTAGGTATTAAATTATTGGTATTAATTACAATAATTAAATATATATTAATTTATGGCCATTTATGATAAGGCTAATTTCGGGTTACAAAAAAAAATCATACTTCCTAAGAGGTCACCCATCCTCATACTACTCTCAAGCAAGCACGCTTAATTTCAAAATTCTTATAGAATCTTGTTCACCTGAACCAATTTAGTTTTTCTCTTTTATTTTGTCTTAAGTTTCTTTTTTAAGGTTTAATGAACCCTTTGGATCACCCGGAAGTTGTAAATTTCCAAATTGCTTGTTCCCATATTATTGGGTTTGTAAACTGGCTCGGTTTTCTTACTCGGTTGGACTAATTCTTTTCCTGGTTTTTCTTAACTCAAAAGTGCAGGGTTTACATAGGCCTTTTTCTCAATCTCAGAAGGCAAGGTCGGATCCTATAGACTCTCGGGGAAGTCAGCTAGTTGACAGCAACGTCCTTTTGACCTGAGGACCGCCAGAGAAGTGCCGGTAGAATAAAAAAGTGAAGCAACTCTGACGAACTGAAGCTGCCCTATTTTGGCCCGGTTGAATTTTTCCAAATTTAGCCTCCCCTGGCCAAACCAAGCATCCCCGACATCCACCCGACCCTCACATGGTCACAATAGAGCTGAAAGGTAATTCAATTCGGCCCTCCTCCGTCGATACAGTTCAGTTCTACAGAGAGAAAGTGACAAATTAAGTTGATCAAATTCCCACTAATCCTGATAGCAATTGTCCCTATTCTTAATCATAAAAGAAACCTCAAGATGAGAGCTAACTCCCCAGGCTCATACTGCCGCATCTCTGACGGTAAGCTTTTGAAGCTTTCTCTCTCTACGAACGATTTTCTGGCAAAGCTCAGTTTGAGCTCATTTCATACTCAAATCATGCGATTCTAAGCTCAATTGAATCAGATGGATGTGTATGAACAGATTTATACCTCCAATTGAAACAATTAAAGCCGAATTAAATGACCAATTTGAAAAAATCAAATTCGGTAAGTTTAAAGGGGAGAAATTGGGAATTTCAAAAAATTGAGGGACCGCTTTACAATTTCCCAAAATTGAAGGCCAATTGGTCATAAGAAAGATGTTGGAAGACCAATTGGTCAATTTTTGGAACAATTGCGGTCAAATTGCCATTTTTAGAAAATAGTGGCAAAATTGTGATTTTTGAAAAGTTAGTGACCAAATTGGAAATTTGGAGAACTTTAGCCCCTTATACAATTTTGAGCAAATTGAGGACTCAAAGTTAATTTTGGAAGTCGCGGTACTCAATTTGGTGAAAAGTTGGCATTAGGGAACTAAAGTTGGAAAATGAACTTTAGGGACGTAAGTGCAATTAATCAACATTTTGAGCATAGTCGCTCATACGTGAGGAAACAATTGTTGTTATGCCAAACCTTAATTGATAAGGATGCCTAAATCATGTAGAGACGTGAGAGATTGAAACACCAGCAAGGAAAAGCTAGCGTGCATTCGAAAACTGACTAGAGACAAACACGTCATGGTTATCGGGTGAGTGAGCTTAATTATACATCAAACCTTGTTGGGATGGTGAGCACTTTAGAAATGAAAAACCACTTATGAGTGGGATTATCTAACTTCATACCCGTTCGGGATGAGGAATACCATCTTTAATTGATAAAACCTACTTACTGGTTGTAACTATAGATAATCATACCCGATTGGTATGGTGAGTTTCCTTGAGGAAAGGAGAAACTTGCTTACTGGTTGTAAGCAGAGATATCATCACAACCAGTTGGTGTGATGATGTTGAAAATAAAATTTTATCAAAAGTGTTCTCCCCTAACGGTGTGCCAATCCTTAAAAGATTTGATTGACCTTCTTAATGGGGGCTAGAACGGCTCATATAGGTTAGAGGCCTCGATTTTTGGACTCATGGGGCTAAATGCCCGGTTTTAAAAAACCACGTACAGTGGGCCCAAGGCTAGTGGGCACGAACAAAAGCTCATAAACAAACTTGATTAAAGAAAGAGATGAAAATTTGTAATGAAATTGGTTGTGTGATTTCAGCATGATAGAATTAGGATCGGGGCCAAGTCGACGGACTTGCCTAGACAAATAGCTGGAGGTCGGGTTGAGGGTCGGGGCCGTTGAACCATAGGCACTAAAGATAATGGTCATATGTGAAAATTGTTGTTTATGCATGCACTTGTGGTACAAAACCATCATGATGCCCTAGGGGTAGTGATGGGTCCTAAGGGCTACTAGACGACATGGTGGATATAAAGGCAGTTCATCGTGCTAGTCAGTCTGGAAGCTCAGAGTAGCTTCTTCCTCATGAGACTGGGGTGGGATTAGGATGAGGTCCCTGTCCTCATATGAACACGAAGTGACATTTGAGTCGGGGGATCGGATGTCGAGAGCATTCATTCAAACCCAGGGCAAAAGTGGACGAGCTTCTATATTGGTGGACAGTAAAGACACTCTGATCCACAAGTGAGTATAGTGGATGGGCTTCACCTACGAATGTTTGTACCCTTCCTTATGAAGGGCGTGTGTTTGTTTTCTAAATGCCTCTCGAGGCAAGGGGATGGGCTAAAAGAGCTAAACACACCTAATATGGTAATGGAAAAAAGTTTTGAAAACAAACTTTGAAGAAACCTTTCTTTTTAAAGGAAATGATAACCTTGTCATGGTTTGATAAACAAAAGCTACTTTGAAAACTCACTCCCAACACCTACTCACTGAGTTGTAGAAATCACCTCCTCTCATGCCCTCTGTTTGGTATGCTTAATGTTCCTTTTAAGCTTGCATTTGATTGATTTATGCTATTCTAGGGAACAAGGTTTAAATTTACATCTAGCTCCTCTTCATTAAAGGAAGGGGAAACCCCTCTAAAACCAAGGGAGCAGCAGGCTGATCATGGGGATCCGACCAAACCGGGTTAGGGCGTGACAACGTGAGTGGTATCAGAGCCTTGTTCCCTTGAAAGCATTATCAATACTATGCCCTACACTGACAAAAACTAAACTCCCTTGTAGGAAGAAGAGTTCATAGGAAGTTCATCATGTGAACCAAACTCATGCACGAGATTGTGAAAAAGACTCCTACCTCCAGAGAGATAGTCGTTCAAAGGTTTGTAGATGTCGAGAAGAGAGTGCCCAAAGATATGGTCAAGGACTATAAGAAACAGGTTGAAGCATTGTTAGAGCTAGAAGGCATAACGTATCCTCCATCAAGGCAGGAAGAACCTACCCCTCCTCCAAGGAGCCCGACACCCCTCTAGCACCGCGACAGCCAAAAATGACTCCAACTAAGAAGGAGGTATGGGATAGCAATTGGGATGTCCACGTGACCTTTGTGAAAGTCCACCAGGCACCCCTACTAGATCAATTCCATTTTAACCCTTCCCAATGGATGAAGTGGACCTATGAGTGCGAGGTTGAGGTGCTAAGGAGGTACGAACTCGAGGTATTCCATGAAGTCCGTCCTAACATGGAAGCCCAATGAGAGTTTGGATGGACATCAACCATTTCATCAGAGCCCTTGGATCACGAATCCCAAAACCATTTTGTAGGCTAACTCTCGACCTATTACTGCAAGGGACTAGGAAGTAGTGCGAAATTCCTATAATGAACCGAGTACAACAAGAAACTACCTCATTTAATGAATAAATACCATTTTCTTTATTTAAAAGTTAGTTTTCCTCCTATTAAAGTATAACTAACATAATAGAGTATACCAATTAGGACTGGGGTAATAGATAGAGAGAAGGCCATCTAGGGAGAAAAACTACAGGTCACCTCTAGTTAACACTAATCATAAGTTAGCCAACCTAAATAGTTCCCCACAAGAACTAGGAAATGTAGAGTAACAAGGCAATAGGTCGAGACAAAAGACTAGGAAGGAAGTTTCCAAAAAGGAACAAAGAGCCTACCTAGAAAGGGAATCATCATAAAGGACATACCCTAATCAAGGATACGGAAAAAGGAAACAGTATGCTCGTGAGGGGTCTAATATATGGGAAGTGATGCTTCTACGGAGTCAAAAATAGGATCAATCTGGAGAAAGGGAAGGCAACATCAAAAAATGCTGGAGGAGTGGGAGGAAAGCCTAAGGGATTGAGCAAAGCCCTCATACAGGAGTTAAAACCAAGAGGAGTTGAGTTGACTCTAAGAAGAACAAGTTGAGTGAAAGACAAACAAAGAAGAGAGGTGAGGTACAAGGAAAGTGCACCTAAAAACCCCTCATAAAGGGGAAAATGCCCTCCGGTAATTCTGGGGTATGACACAATAAGAGTGAAAAGGAGAAGAAATGTGTTAGGAAAGGGAACTCTTGAAGGATGTATACAATTAAGGGACTATTGATGGGCGGCTAGACATAACGTTGAGTGCAAGTAACCAACCCATAAGCAGGAACTCCTCGAAGTGATGATAAGGAACAAAAGTGAAATTTCCAAGTTAAGGAAACAACAAGTGGATCATAAGGGGAATAAACCGAAATAAGCAACCTCAAAAAGGGGCATAAGTGGTTAAAGATGTCTCAGAATGGCAAGAGTGACCTACTTTGGAAAAGTAGAGGAGCCAAATAGGGATTTTAGACGAACCTAGCGGGAGAAAGCAACTTGTAACAATAGGATTGTCAAGGAGAATAAACATTGCCCTAAGAAGGACCAAGAAGTAGTAAAAAATACACTCTAAGATGGGAAATAGGATGGGCATCAAGGATGAGTGAATTCTAGAGACAGTTGCCCCATGTTGGTCAAGAAAATAGTAGGGATGAGGCAGTTAACGAACTGAACCTTGGGATTGCCATGGATTTAAGCATTGGTGAAGAAGTGAGAATTGGAAAGGCCAAACATTGGAAAGATGGATGAAGGAAATCCTTAAAGAGATCAATGACCGAGAACGGATGAACGACCAAACTCAAGCCATGAGAAAGTTAAGTAAGCCTCTCACAATGTGATCAAGAGACAAGGAGGATTTGAACGCCTTCCTAAAGGAATAAAATTGGTACTGGGATGCAAGTCGGAATGATGGTAGGGTGAAAATGACGTGCCCTCAATATTTCAAAAGAGTGGATAAGTAGAAAAGGATGACATCAAAGGATGACATCAAAGGATGTCATAAAGTTGCTTTAAGGTCGGATACCTGTATGGGCAAAAAAGGATGAAACCAATCTAGGAAATAAGTCCGAGGGAAGTATATGCCCCAACGAAGAAGTGGTGGACCTAATTAAAGTAGGAAGGGAGGATAAGCTTGTAAAGGCAATACTAGCTGAAATGGGAAGATATCTTATATGAGGACAATAGATCCCACATTGGATAAAGTAGAGAAGTGCTTTGGGTTTATAAGGTTGGAAGGGTACCACTACTTACATTCTCAACATCCGTCCTCACGTGCAACGTGGATACACTTGCCACGTGCAATTCTCAACACTTCTCAACACCCGCCCTCAACACCTGTCTACGAGCCGGGTATTCCTCTTCCGGTCTCGGACGAGGGGGGACACAATGGCCTCGAGTTGGGGATGAGGAATTGAAAACTACCTTATTTTCTCCAAACCCTAACTCAATTATATACATGTCTATTTATTAACTACCTTAAATAGAATATATGATATAATCTTAATTACCAAGATTATATCGTAATTACCTTAAATATCTTATACTATTTCAACACTCCCCCTCAAGATGGGTGATAAATATCTATCATTCCCATCTTGTTACAAATATTAATCCACTCTTTAGGTCCTAATCCTTTAGTTAAATAATCTGCTAATTGTTCGCCACTCTTCATGTAGTGTAGCTCCACAATCTTGCTCTCAAGTTTCTCTTTGATGAAGAATCGATCAATTTCAATATGTTTAGTTCTATCATGTTGAACTGGATTGTTAGCAATGTTGATTGCTGATTTATTATCACACCATAACTTAATGGGTTCTTTCCTAAATAAACATAACTCCACCAATAAGTTCTTTATCCATATTATCTCGCATATGCCTTGAGTCATAGCTCTGTATTCTGCCTCTGTCATTGATCTTGCGACCACCTCCTGTTTCTTACTTCTCCAAGATACAAGATTACCTCCAACAAACACGCAATAACCTGATATCGATCTTCTATCATCTACACAACTCCCAATCAGAGCCACAAAATCCTTCAACTTTTGTATGACCTCGAGACTTGAACCAAAGGCCTTTTTCCGGGCTACTCTTTAGATATCTCAATATTCGCATAACTGCCTCCCAATGTTCTGTCCTAGGATCATGCATATATCTACTTACAATACTAACCGCATATATGATGTCCGGTCGTGTGTGACACAAGTAGATAAGTCGTCCCACAATTCTTTGGTATTGTTCTTTATCCACTAGATCCCCTGACTGAGCACATATCTTATGATTTGGTTCAATTGGAGTGGTAGCAGTTCGACAACCCAACATCCTTGTTTCAGTAAGTAGATCCAATAGATATTTTCTCTGAGAAAGCACTATGCCTATCCTAGACCTGACTATCTCAATACCGAGAAAATACTTAAGTGCACCAAAATCTTTCACTTCAAATTCTTTGCCCAATCTTTGCTTTAGTCGCAATATCTCATCGCTATCATCTCCAGTTATAATAATATCATCTACATATACTGCAAGGATAGCAACTTGACTATTTGAGTGTCGATAGAAAACTATGTGATCTCCATTACATTGTTGATACCCCATTCTAACTATTGCATGTCGAAATCGGTCAAACCAAGCTCTTGGTGATTGCTTGAGTCCATACAAAGACTTCTTAAGTTTACATACCCTCCCAATGGTCTTCATTGTATCAAATCCAGGTGGAATCTCCATATATACCTCTTCTTGTAAGTCTCCATGCAAAAATGCATTCTTTACATCTAATTGATGTAATTTCCATCCAAAGTTGGCAGCACATGATATAAGTATTCTGATGGTACTCATTTTAGCAACTGGTGCAAATGTCTCATCATAATCTATTCCATACGTCTAACTATAGCCTTTTTGCTACCAATCTTTCTTTATACCTTTCAACCTTTCCTTCAGCATTTTGCTTAACAGTGAATACCCATTTGCATCCAACAACCTTTTTTCCGCTTGGAAGCAATGCCAGTTCCCAAATCTTATTTTTCTCTAATGCATGCATCTCATGCATTACTGCAAGCCACTTTGGATCATTTTTGGCCTCTTGCCAATTTCTTGGTATGTGCACTAACTGTAATGATACAATAAAGTCTTATATATAGATGGGACAGATTTATATGAGACATAATTAGATATATCATGTTCATAACCATATCTAATTGGAGGTTTTCCTGCATTAGCTCTAGGTTATTTACGAATAGCAATGGGCAGAGATTCATTACCATCTGGTGATGATGAGGAATTGTCAGGAGATTGATGGGTATCTGGGACATCCCATGATGATGAGGAATCGTCAGAAGATTGATGGGTATCCTGGACATCCTATGATGATGAGGAATCGTCAAAAGATTGATGGGTATCTAGGACGTATGGGGGCAATGAGTGTGGTATAAGTATCTGTTCTTGTCACTCTCCATCATCTTCTTTATCTTCCTCCCCCTGAGCACAACTCTTGTTCCTTCTACTATAAACCTTCAATTCTAGTTCATTGGTCCCTCCTTCATTGCTACTCAATCTCATAGGAAATGGGATTATACCTATAATGACATCATCTTCTTTATTATCACTAATTCTATCTTCATTTCCATGTTGTGCTTCAGTCAAATCATCTAACACTGTGGATGACGTTGTTGATTCACCATAAAAGGGTTCATTCTCATGAAATGTTACATCCATACTCACAAAAAGTCTTCTCTCGCTTGGACACCAACACTTGTAACCTTTCTGAGTGCTAGAATAGCCCACATAAATACACTTCAATGCACGTGGATCAAGTTTAGTTGCTGTGGGACGATGATCTCTCACAAAACATACGCAACCAAATACACAAGGACGGACTGCATGTATGTTGCGTCCCATCAAAAGTTAACAAGGAGATTGAAAGTTTAATATCTGAGAAGGCATCTGGTTAATTAAATATGTTGTCGTCAATACTGCTTCACTCCATAGATATTTTGGAACATTCATTGTAAACAGAAGAGTGCAAGCTACCTCTAACAAGTGTCGATTCTTCTGTTCTGCCACTCCATTCGGTTCTGGTGTATCTAGACATGTGGTCTGATGTAGAATCCCCTTTGTAGATAAATATGATGAGAATTCTCTATTAACATATTCAGTACCATTATCTGTACAAAGAGTACTCACTTTGGCATTATATTGTGTTTGCACCAAAGCTAAAAAAATCTTTAAAGCAAACCAATGTCTCATATATATTTTTCATCAAATATACCCATGTCATCCTTGAGTAACAATCAATAAATGTAATAAAATATCTGAATCCACTAATCGAAGTAACTGGACATGGTCCCCAAACATCAAAATGTATTAACGAAAATGGTGAAATACTTCTTAAACCAGTAGAAGAATAACGTGTTCTTGTATGTTTTCCAAACTCACAAGCATCACATACAAGCTTGCTACGTTCTACATTATTCATCAAGTCAAGCCTTACCCTCTTAAGATTCTCAAATGAAAGATGACCAAGACAACGATGCTCCAATATGACTTCATTCATTGCTCGTTCAGACAAAGTGGTGGTTAAAGCTGCGCTAGACTCATCTCTCATAAGATACCACAATCCATCAAGCCTCTGTCCAGTCCCAATTATTCTCTTGGTATTCCTTTTCTGAATGACACATGAATCTCGATCAAAGATTACTTGACAATTCAATTGATCACTAATTGCACTAACTGATAATAGATTAACCGGAAATGATGGGACATGTAAAACTGATGATAATGTAATTGATGAAGTGCATTTAATCGAGTCGAATCCCATAATCGGTTGAAATGTGCCATCAGTAGTTTGAACTCTATTATGGGAACAAGGTGGAGAACCAATATATGTAGTAAACTCTACTGATGTTCCTATCACGTGTCTAGATGCGCATGAATCAATAATCCATTCTGTGGAAGATAGTTTAGAAGAAAATGCATGTGCAATAGTACCTGACTCAGCATTAGCATAACACTTGTCATTGTTTAAAATGTCAGCACCTTTAGCACAATATGTTTATCCCTCAAATCGTCCATAACCTCGACCTTGACCTCGGGCTCCACGTCCTCTGATGCTATGACTTGTTCCACCCCATGTAGGAATACGTGTCGAGGAACAATTCCAACTAATATGTTCATTCTTCCCATAATTATAGCATTGTCGGTTGTCAATAATCGGTTTTGCTAAAGTAGAGCGAACCGGTAATGCTGATATCTTAGAAGTGTTCATAACCTTTTGTCTTGACTCCTCATGAATTAGTGCAGCAATAACATCTTCCATCGGAGGAATTGGAGACTAATGACACATATCATTGCTCTCTTGTATTCATATTCTAGATTTAGTCCCCTCAGGAGGCGAATCACACATCGTCGCACCATCCATGCTCTAATAGAAGTTGTATCTGAAGGATCAAATGTAATTAATGGATCATAATAATCAAGTTCGGACCATAACCTTTTCAACTCAGTACTTTATTCTATTATACTTCGCTCCCCCTGCTTTAGTGCGTCCAACTTATCTTCAATCTCAATCATAGTCATCATATTCCCAATACCAGAGAATTTAGTAGCCAAAATCTTCCATATATCATATGCTTTACTAATACCTTCTACCAACCCCGCGATAGAAGGAGAAAGTGATCCTATTATCCATGCAACCACCAGAGAATTAGTCGCCCTCCACACCTTCCATGATGTGCAGGTAGTATCAGTGAGTTCTTCATACGAGTCGTCAATGTAGTCTTCCAAATATTTTGACTCTAGTATGAGTCTCATCTTTCTCGACCAACTCAAATAGTTTTTCGTTCCTTCAAGTCTCTACTCTATTGGGAGTAATTCCAACTTCAAATCTCGATTGAGAGTATTGTTATGTTGAGACGATACATCGTCTCTTCCTACAAGCAATTTGGCCATACCTTCTAAAATTTCCTTCAACTCCCTTCCTGTTAATGCTGCATCCATTTTCTCCATCTTCTACGACAATTCAGTTATGTCGTGTCTTGGGCCTTCAGATAAAAAGACCTTGAAAATAGCAGAAAACCTTAGCTCTGTCGGGTACGATTATGAGTCCACTAGCTCTGATACCATGTTAGAGAAGGTATTGTGGACTGATAAGGGGTCGGGCCCATGTCTACTTAAAAGTCATGGTAGACAGGTGTTGAGGGCGGGTGTTGAGAGGTGTTGAGAATTGCATGTGGCAAGTGTATCCACGCGGGTGTTGAGAATAGATCCCACATTGGATAAAATAGAGAAGTGTTGTGAGTTTATAAGGTTGGAAGGGTACCACTACTTACAAGTCATGACTTTTAAGTAGACATGGGCCCGACCCCTTATCGGTCCACAATACCTTCTCTAACAAGGAACTTCTGATTATTAGTCTTATTTTGTGTACTCCTCCCTATGCCCAGCCATTCACTCTTTATGCGAGTGTGGACCACAACTCGTCTTGATATTAGTGGTTGTTCCCCCCTCAACCACTTCTTATTTGGATGGATTACCTCTCCAAGTTTTCTCAGGTGTTCTTTCCTTTTTTTTCCTTATTTTAGGCAGTCCACCCCTCTCATACTTGTACGGCATCTTTTGATGTTACCCACCTACTTGCCCATTCCCTGGGTTTAACTTACTCCTTTGGACCTCCTAATATGCTTCCCTTGGTTCTCCCACCTCAGCATGCACTTCATTTGCAAGTTCATCTCCTCCTTTGTCACTTAGTTCCATTACCTCTTAGTTGGAACATGTATCCCTCCCTAGGGTTTCCTTCCTTGGGAGGATTCTTACCCTTTTCTCTTGAAACTCCTTTTTCATTCGCCCTTGAGGGCACCCAATCTTTAAATGACATCCTTTGATGCCATCCTCTCCTACCTACCTTTACTCTTTAAACCTTACTTGCACATCTTTTACACATTATACCCATTCTCACGTGTAACCCAATAGCAGTTTATTTTTTTCAAGGAGGCTTTCCAATCCCCCTTGTTTCAAGGACTTTTGATCACCTTGCGAGAGGCTTACTTAACCTTCTCATGACTTGAGTTTGGTCGTTAATCCATTCTTGGCCATTGATCTTTTTAAGGATTTCTTTCATTATTCTTTTCCAATATTTGGCCTTTTCACTTCTCTATTCTTTGTTAGGTTTGAATCCATGGTTCTCCCAAAGGTCAGTTCGTTAACTGCCTCATTCCTACTATTTTTCTTGTACAACTGTCTCGGCAGTTGTGTCTAGAATTCACTCGTCCTTCATGCCCATCCTATTGTCCTTCAAAGAGTGTAGTTTTTACTACTTTCCAATCCTTCTTAATGCATTGTTTATTTTCCTTGACCATCCCATTGTTACTAGTTGCTTCTTTCTACTAGGTTCTCCTAAAATCGTTATTTGGCTCTTTTGCTCTTCCAAAGCATGTCACACTTGCCCATCCCAATACATACTTCCTTCGACAAGTTCCTAATGATGGGTTGGTTCCTTGCACTCCACGTTATGTCCATCCACCCATCAATGATACATTTACGGGGTACTTAGTGTATGCATCCTTCGAGAGTTCCTTTTCATAACGCGTTTCTTCTCTTCATCACTCTTACGGTGTCCTATCCTAGAATTTTCGAAGGACGTTTTCTGTGTTTGCCCCTTTTTGAGGGGGTTCTAGGCGTACCTTCCATGTACCTTACCTATATTCTTGTATTATTCCTATATGTTTAACCTTTTTAAGAAGAAGTTTAAATTCCACATTACCTCGCCATTTCTTGACCTCTTTGCTAAATGCTTACTTAACTTGCTCCATAGTATTGGTCCCTAGTTCTTCCTGTCTTTTGTGACTTTTTAGGAGGTATTGCTCTAAATCTATGTGGTGTGGGATAGTCCTTCTTTACCTTTCCTATCCTCCTACACATATAATAGGTTATCATGGCACTTGTCCTTAGTAGGGTTGAGCACTTCTTCACATAGAGTCCCCATCGTTCACCCTTGTAATAGGTTATTCCCAGCAATTGACCGTTGTGGTTCCTCCTTTACTTTTAGCATTGTGGGGACTTTCTAGGGTTGCTAGTGGTTTGGTGCTTCAACGTCCTTGAGTTTGATCACCTTAAGAGTTTTCTTATTGAGTTTTCTTTGCTAAAGGGTCATTTTAAGAGTCCTCCTAGATTTCTAAATTCCCTGATTCAATTTCCTTAACTAAGATGAGATTTTCCTTAGTTTTTATGGTAGTGCGGGTTGGTTTGGTTACTTTCCTTGGGTTTATCTTCCTAGTAAGATCACATCATTTGAGAGATAGGTGTTTCGGAATTTTGAGTACTTCATTAATAGAGGAGTACAAAATGTTGGGGTTTTAGCCCTATTACAAAAAGTGGTCACATAATAGATAGGGAGCAATGGGGTTCTTGGTAAGCATCCTCCTTGGTAAGGTTATACGCCCTTGTTGGCGTTCCTGGCTTCAGGTTTGGCTCCCTTCATACACAGGACCGTGACCCTAACATATCCTGGCACCATACTCCTTGGTGTTACTAAATACTTTCCCCATTTGGTCCTTTGGGGCATCTACTATGTCTCAAGCATTAGGGAGCTTCTTGGGTTGTCTTCCTACGAGGCAAGGTGTTGGGTAGAGTTAGTACTAGTTTTCTTGGTTACTCCCCTTCTACTATGTTATATAGTCTTGATAATATATTCGAGGAAACAAGCTCTAATACCACTCAAGTTTTCACGCCCCGACCTAGTTTGGTAGGATCTTCGTGAACAACCTGCCACTCTCCCGATTTATTAAGGGTTTTTCCCTTCTCTAAACCATGAGAAGTAAGGCATCCTTTTTACCTGTACCTTTCTAGGAATAACATTAATAAAAATAGAATATATTAACCTTAAATACTTATCTTGCAGGTTTAGCTATCGGAAGGGTTTTAAGTAGGTTTTCCCTCGGTTACCTGAAAGGGGTAAAGGGAGGGGGTGAGTTTGACAACTCAGTGAATGGGTGTTGGGAGAGAGTATTACAAACATTTTTAATCAAAGTGTGCCAGTCTCCTTATTTCTTTCAAAAATATTCTTTCCTTAAATTTCCAAGTTCTTCAAAACCATTTTTCCTCATTTCCAAATCAGGTGTGTTTAACAATCAACATACGCCATTCATCAGGAAGCGAATCACACATTTGTAGGGCAGCCCATCCATTGCACTCACTTGTGGCATTGGAGAGACTTTACCAGCCACCTAGATAGAAGTTGGTCCACTTCTACCCTAGGAATGAGTGGATGTTTGCGACATCCGATCCTCAAACACGAAATCAACTTCATGCACGTATGAGGACAGAGACCTCAACCCGACCCCACCCCAGTCTCATGTGCTTCAAGCTACGTCGAGCTTCCCTAACTGCTGGCATGACAAACTGCCCTTATCTCCACCATTTCATCCAGTAGCCCTTAGGACGCATCACTACCCCTCTTGGGTGTCTTAATTGTCATGAACCTCAAGTGCATGCACAAACAAAAGTTTTCCACAAAGCCATTTATCTTTGGTGACACAGGTCAAATGGCCCCGACCCTCAACTCGACCTGGATCTGTTTGTCTAAACCAGTTTGTCGACCTCGTCCTATCCCACTACCGCCAGTCCACCGAGTATGTCAGTCCTATCTTGGTACCATGGCAAAGTCACATATTTCATTCATTAAGAATTTTCATGGCTTAAACAACATATTTGTTTACAAGCTCCTGCTCATGACAACTAGCCTTGGGCCCACTCTACGTGATTTTCTAAAAACGAGCATTTTAGCACCCAAGTTCGAAAACCGGGGCCTCTAGCCTATCTGAGCTATTCTAAATATTGTCAAGAAGGTCTCCCAAAAGTTTTAAGCATTGGTACACAATCAAGGGACAACACTTCTAACAAAATAACTTTTCAACTCGTCCCTCACACCAACAGAGTGTGATGTCATCTTCGCTTACAATCAGTAAATGGGTTTTCTACTTCCTTCCTGGAAGTTCATCATACCAACCGAGTATGATCTACGTACAACCGATAATTAGTTTTTCTGCATAGTTCTCACATCACTCCAACTAGGTGTGATGTTAAAATTTTCACATAATAGTGGTTTTTTATTTCTGAGGTGTCGATCATCCCAATCGGGTATGATGTGAATAATCCAACTCACCCGTTAACCGTGACGTGTTCGTCCTCGGTTGATTTTCCCGAGTCGATGTGAGCTTCTATTGCTGGTGTTCTAGTCCTCTGTGCTCCTACAAGATTTGGACAACCTTTTCTATTAATAATTGGCATAACAACCTTCGTTCCTCACATATAAACGACTAAACTCAAAATTTCAAATTAATTGCACATAGGTCCCTAAAGTTCATTTTCCATGATTTTAGGTCCCTAATGCAAACTTTTCCCCAAATTAAGTCCCGAAACTTCCAAAATTCACTTTGGGTCCTCAATTTACTCAAAATCACTTAAGGGGTTCAAGTTTCCCAAATTTCCATTTTGGTCCCCAACTTTTCAAAAATTACATTTTTGCCCCTACTTTATAAATATGGCAATTTGACCCCAATTATTTTCAAAAATTGACCAATTGGTCCTCCAACATCTTTTTCATGGTCAATTAACCATCAATTTTGGGAAATTGCAATTTGGTCATTTAATTTTATGAAATCCACACATTTCCCCAAATTTGTTTGCCCAATTTCCCCACTTTCGAACTGGCCGTATTTGATTTCATCAAATTGACCATTCTGTTGATGTTAATTGCTGCAATTGAAAGTATAGATCAGTTCCTAGACTTCCATATGATTCAATTGAGCTTTGAACTGCGTCATTTGGGTTTGAATTGAGGTCAAACGAAGCTTCGCTGGAAAACTGAACTAAGAGAGAGAAAGTTTCGAAAGCTTATAGTCGAAGGTTTGGCGATTCGATCTCTCTATCAGGGAAGATAGCTCTCTTAATGCGGTATCTTCTAGGATCAAGAATTCCTAGAATTGACTTCGAATTGAGGGAGAATTATGTTAGTGAATTTCTGCAGTTTCTCCCTCTAACTCCGACGTGCAACAACAGAGTAGGGTCAAATTGGCTTACCTTTCAGCTCCATTGGGATCGTCTATGGGCTGAGGGGACATTAGAAGGCTTGGTTTGACCGGAGGAGTGCTGAATTCGGTTGATTTCATCTCGGACGACATAGGGCAGCTTTAGTCCTCCGAAGCTACTTCACTACTGACGATCCTTAGATCAAATGGAGGAATCTATCAGATAGCTTACTTCCCCTAGAGTCTAAAGAGCCTGACCTTGCCTTATGAGGTTGAGAAAAATGCCCAAGTCGGAGCTCTAGTTCGTGCTTCACCAGAAAATGGAGCAATAGAGAGAGAGGAGTTTTCAAAAGTAAGGAGGATGAATGGGGAGGAGCCCTTTATATGGGGAGCTCGAGGAATCTCTGGCCATTCGATTGACACCTTTCTGGTGATCATTCAGGGCCTAAAACACCATAAATGGAGACTTTTCACCTTTGTTTGTGCTATTAGCTTTTCTAGTGAGTGAACAGTGTTGCCATCTGAAGGAAGAAGAGGACACTGTTCTGAATCAAATCGTACCGGTCCGAACCGAGTTCAATGCTTAAACAAGTCGGTCCATACCCAAATTGACCAAGTTTTCAAATTAAAAGTTTATAAATTCATTTTCTATTCAATGGTGGCTTCAATTCAACAATTTGAATATGTTAAGCCGCATAGAAAAATTAATTTAGAAACCCGATCAATGTTGGTTCAATCCGGTTCAGGTCTAGTTCACCTGAACCAATCTAGTTTTCTCTTCCAATTCATCCCAAAACCCTTTTCCATGACTTTTATGACTCTTTAGGTCACTAGGGATTTGTAAATTTACATTTTACCATTTCCTTATCGGTTGTGGTTTGTGAACCAACTCGGTTTTCTCACCCGGGTTTACCAGTTCTTTCCTTGATTTTCTTACCTTTAAAGGATGGGGTTGACAACTCTCCCCTCCTTTTAAGAGTTTTGTCCCAAAAACTAAATTAACATCATTTGCCTCGGGAATAATTTCCCTTGATGTCCACTTGGGGTTTGCTTGACATGTTAACATTTCATTTGTTCTTTCACTTAGCCCCTTTTAAACATGCACCTAAGGAACTTCTTTTCCTATCCACTGTTTACTCTTTCCACAGAGTTTTTCATAACTAGACGACACATATCCACTATTCCAAAGGCACATCTTTATGTTCATTTCACCCTCTGCTTAAGGCAAGATTCTTACTCTTGGGGTTCTTGCCTAGGTCTTTAGGATTGGGAGTTCCAAAATGCCCAATCATTCATGTGTCTAGTTATTCTCTTGATCATTGATACCCTTAGCTCGAGGTTCTTTCGAGTATTACATACTTACTTTCACTGGTTTTGGTGTTATTCCCCCTTTGTCCTATTTTGACATTTCCTCTATCTGTTATTTATTACAACTTCGGTCCCACTTAGGCTTGACCTCGTCATACTTACTAACTGACTCTTCCTTACTTGAGTTACATTTTTCCTCAAGACTGTTGGGCTTACGTGTCCCTTACAGCATGACATGTTCCAACATCTGTCTCTATCCATCATATTTCTATATCGCCTTCTTTAAGGTCGTTCTCAACTTTCCAACCTTTCAAGGATCATTTAACTTCATCCCTCTTTTTGTCTGGTAGTATTCCTCGACTACCTTAACAGTTATCCAATCATCCTTCATGCCCTTGACGTAATGTCTTTCATAACCATGTTAGTTTTCTTACCCACTTGTCCTTTCCCAACTTCCTTATTGAGTTTTTTTTTTCTTTTTCTGGTTCCAGTCATTTAGGTTCTCCAATGAATTACCGACACACTGGGATTATTCCCTTTTTATATTCTTCCTCTTCTCTAATGGCGTCCTTTATTCAAGGACTTTCCTTTTCCTTAATCCACATTTACTTACTCGTGACCATTTCATGATTCATTATTCTAGGTTGATCCCCATTCGGTCTATGTGTCTATTGTTTTGTTTGGGGATTTCCCTTCTTACGATTTCATTCTCTACTATGTCCCTCAAAGTAAAGACTTTCATCTTAGGAGCTACATGCTCAACCTTCTTACCATTCCTTGAAGGTTTCTTCCTTCATTCCCTTACACCACCTAATATATTGAGGCATTTGCCAGCTATGAGTTCTTCCTCATCTTAAAATTTCATTTTATCCCTTATTCCTTATCTCAGGAACTTCCGATTATTAGTCTTATTTTGTGCACTCCTCCCTATGCCCAACCGTCCACTCTTTATGCAAGAGTGGACCACAACCCGTCTTGATATTAGTGGTTGTTCCCCCCTCAACCACTTCTGAAGGGCTTACCTCTACAAGGTTTCTTAGATGTTCTTTCCTCTTTTTCCTTATTTTCGGTAGTCCACACCTCTCTTACTTGTAGGGCATCATTTGATGTTATCCAACTACTTGCTTGTTCCCTGGGTTTAACTTACTTCTTGGGACCTCCTAATATACTTCCCTTGGTTCTTCCAACTCAGCATGCACTTCATTTGCAAGTTCATCTCCTCATCCTTTGTCACTTAGTTTCATTACCTCTTAGTTGGAACATGTATCCCTCCCAAAGGTTTCCTTCCTTGGGAGGATTCTTACCCTTTTCTCCTAAAATTCCTTTTTCATTCACCCTTGAGGGCACCCAATCTTTAAATGGCATCCTTTGATACCATCCACTCATGCCTACCTTTACTCATGAAACCTTACTTGCACATCCTTTATACCTTATACCCAGTCTCAGGTGTACCCCAATACTAGTTTATTTTTATCAGGGAGGCTTTCAAATCCCCCTTGTTTCAAGGTCTATTGATCACATTGCGAGAGGCTTACTTAACCTTCTCATGACTTGAGTTTGGTCGTTAATCCGTTCTTGGCCATTGATCTTTTTAAGGATTTCTTTCGTTATTCTTTTTCAATATTTGGCCTTTTCACTTCTCTTTTCTTTGTTGGGTTTGAATCCATGGTTCTCCCGAAGGCCAGTTCGTTAACTACCTCATTCCTACTATTTTTCTTGTCCAACTGTCTCGGCAACTGTGTATAGAATCCACTCGTCCTTCATGCCCATCCTATTGTCCTTCAAAAAGTGTAGTCTTTACTACTTCCTAGCCCTTCTTAGGGCATTGTTTATTTTCCTTGACCATCCCATTGTTACGAGTTGCTTCTTTCTACTAGGTTCTCCTAAAATCGTTATTTGGCTCTTTTGCTCTTCCAAAGCATGTCACACTTGCCCATCCCAATACATACTTCCTTCGACAAGTTCCTAATGATGGGTTGGTTCCTTGCACTCCACGTTATGTCCATCCACCCATCAATGATACATTTACGAGGTACTTAGTGTATGCATCCTTCGAGAGTTCCTTTTCATAACGCGTTTCTTCTCTTCATCACTCTTACGGTGTCCTATCCTAGAATTTTCGAAGGACGTTTTCTGTGTTTGCCCCTTTTTGAGGGGGTTCTAGGCGTACCTTCCATGTACCTTACCTATATTCTTGTGTTATTCCTCTATGCTTGACCTTTTTAAGAAAAAGTTTAAATTCCACATTACCTCACCATTTCTTCACCTCTTTGATAAATGCATACTTAACCTGCTCCATAGTTTTGGTCCCCAGTCCATCCTATCTTTCGTGACTTTTTAGGAGGTATTGCTCTAAATCTATGAGGTGTGGGACAGTCCTTCTTTACCTTTCCTATCCTCCTACACATATAATAGGTTATCTTGGTACTTGTCCTTAGTAGGGTTGAGCACTTCTTCACATAGAGTCCCCATCGTTCACCCTTGTAATAGGTTATTCCCAGCAATTGACCATTGTGGTTCCTCCTTTACTTCGAGCATTGCAGGGCCTTTCTATGGTTGCTAGTGGTTTGGTGCTTCAATGTCCTTGAGTTTGATCACCTTAAGAGTTTTCTTATTGTGTTTTCTTTGCTAAATGGTCATTTTAAGAGTTCTCCTAGATTTCTAAATTCCATGATTCAGTTTCCTTAACTAAGATGAGATTTTCCTTAGTTTTTTTGGTAGTGCAGGTTGGTTTGGTTTCCTTCCTTGGGTTCATCTTTCCAGCAAGATAGGTGTTTAGGAATTTTGAGTACTTCATTATAGAAGAGGACAAAATGTTCGGGTTTTAGCCCTATTACAAAAAGTGGTCACATAATAGATAGGGAGCAACGGGGTTCTTGGTAAGCATCCTCCTTGGTAAGGTTATACGCCCTTGATGGCGTTCTTGGCTTCAGGTTTGGCTCCCTTCATACACAGGACCTTGACCCTAACATATCTTAGCACCATACTCATTGGTGGTACAGGATACTTTCCCCATTTGGTCCTTTGGGGCTTCTACTATGTCTCAAGCATTAGGGAGCTTCTTGGGTTGTCTTCCTACGAGGACAGGGTGTTGGGTAGAGTTAGTACTAGTTTTCTTGGTTACTCTCCTTGGAGCCATCTGAACATTTTGAAACTTTTTCTTATGTTATATATTCTTGATAATATATTCGAGGAAACAAGCTCTGATACCACTCAAGTTGTCACGCCCCAACCCGGTTTGGTCGTATCTCCCTGAACAACCTGCCACTTTCCCAATTTATTAAGGGTTTTCCCCTTCTCTAAACTGTGAGGAGTAAGGCGTCCTTTTTACCTGTACCTTTCCGAGAATAACATTAATCAAAACTAAATATATTAACCTTACATACCTGTCTTGCAACTTCAGCTATCGGAAGGTCTTTAAGTAGGTTTTCCCTCGATTACCTAAAAGGGGTAAAGGGAAGGGGCGAGTTCGACAACTTAGTGAATGGGTGTTGGAAGAGAGTATTACAAACATCTTTAATTGGAGTGTGCCTTACTCCTTATTTCTTTCAAAAATATTCTTTTCTTAAATTTCTAGGTTCTTCAAAACCATTTTTCCTCATTTCCAAATCAGGTGTGTTTAACAATCAACATACGCCATTCATCAGGAAGCGAATCACACATTCTTAGGGCAGCCCGTCCATTGCACCCACTTTCGGCGTTGGAGAGACTTTATCGACCACCTAGATAGAAGTCGGTCCACTTCTAACCTAGGAATGAGTGGATGCTCGTGACATCCAACCCTCAAACCTGAAATCAACTCCGTGTCCATATGAGGACAGAGACCTCATCCTGACCCCACCCCAGTCTCATATGCTTGAAGCTACATCGAGCTTCCCTAACAGCTGGCACGACAAACTGCCCTTGTCTCCAACATTTCATCCAGTAGCCTTTAGGATGCATCACTACCCCTCTTGGGCATCTTAATGGTCCTGAGCCTCAAGTGCATGCACAAACAAAAGTTTTCCACAAAGCCATTTATCTTTGGTGTCACTAGTCCAACGGTCTCGACCCTCAACTCGACCTGGAGTTGTTTCTCTAAACCGGTTCGTCGACCTAGTCCTGTCGCACTGTCGCTAGTCCATCGAGTATGTTGGTCCTGTCTTGGTACCATGGCGAAATCACATAATTCATTCATTAAGAATTTTCATGACTTAAACATCATATTTTTTTACGAGCTCCTGCTCGTGCCAATTGTCCTTGGGCGTGCTATAAGTGATTTTGCAAAAACGGGCATTTTAGCCCCTAAGTTCCAAAACTGAGGCCTCTAGCATATTTAAGCTATTCCAACTCTTGTCAAGAAGGTCTCCCAAAAGTTTTAAGCATTGGCACACCGTCAGGGGAGAACACTTCTAACAAAATAACTTTTCAACACGACTCTCACACCAACCGAGTGTGATGTCATCTCCACTTATAATCGGTAAACGGGTTTTCTACTTCCTTCCTGTAAGTTTATCATACCAACCGAATATGATATACTTACAACCGATAAGTAGTTTTTTCACATAATCTCACATCACTCCAAGTAGGTGTGATGTTAAAATTTCCACATAATAGTGGTTTTTCATTTCCGAGGTGCAAATAATCCCCACCAGGTATGATGTGAATAATCCGACTCACCTATTAACCGTGATATATTCATCCTCAGTTGATTTTCCCAAGTCGACGCGAGCTTCTCTTGATGGCGTTCCAATCCTTCATGCTCCTACACGATTTGGATAACCTTTTCTATTAATAGTTGGCATAACAGCCTTCGTTCCTCACGAATGAACGACTAAACTCAAAATTTCAAATCAATTGCACATAAGTCCCTAAAGTTCATTTTCCTTGACTTTTAGGTCCCTAATGCAAACTTTTCCCCAAATTGAGTCCCGAAACTTTAAAAATTCACTTTGGGTCCTCAATTTACTCAAACTCACTTAAGGGATTCAAGTTTCCCAAATTTCTTTTTTGGTCCCCAAGTTTTCAAAAATTACCATTTTGTCCCTACATTACAAAAATAGCAATTTGACCCCAATTATTTTCAAAAATCGACCAATTGGTCCTCCAACATCCTTTTCATAGTCAATTGATCCTCAATTTTGGGAAATTGTAATTTGGTCCCTCAATTTTACGAAATCCCCAAATTTGTTTGCCCAATTTCCCCCCTTTCGAATTGGCCAAATTTTATTTCATCAAATTGGCCATTCTATTGGGGTTAATTGCTCCAATTAAAGGTATGGATCAGTTCCTACACTTCCATATGATTCAATTGAGCTTTGAACCGCGTCATTTGGATCCGAATTGAGCTCAAATGAATCTTAACTGGAAAACTGAACTTTGAGAGAGAGAGCTTCGAAAGCTTACTGTCGGAGGTGTGGTGGTCTGATCTCTCTATCAGGGAAGATAGCTCTCTTCCTACGGTAACTTCTAAGATCAAGAATTCCTATAATTGACCTAGAATTGAGGGAGAATTTCGTAAGTCAAATTCTACAATTTCTCTCTCTAACTCCGACCTGCAACAACTGAGTAGGGCCGAATTGGCTTACCTTTTAGCTCCGTTGGGGTCGTCTAAGGGCTGAGGGGACGTTAGGAGGGCTTGGTTTGGCCAGAGGAGGGCTGAATTTGGCTAATTTCATCTCGACCATCACAAGGTAACTTTAGTCTACCGGAGCTGCTTCATTGTTTAATTACGCTGGCGCTTATACGACGATCCTCAAATCGAATGGAGATTTCTATCAGATAGCTGACTTCTCCTAGAGTCTAAAGAGCTTGAACTTGCCTTCTGAGGTTGAGAAAAATGCCCAAATCGGAGCTCTATTTCATGCTTCACTAGAAAATAGAGCAATAGAGAGAGAGGAGTTTTCAGGCATAAGGAGGATGAATGGGGAGGAGCTCTTTATATAGGGAGCCCGGGGACACTCTAGTCATCCGATTGGCACCTTTATGGTGATCATTCATGACCTAAAATTCCCTAAATGGACACTTGTCACCTTTGTTAATGCTATTAGCTTTTCTAGTGAGTGAACAGTGTTGTCATCTGAAGGAAGAAGATGGCACTATTTTGAATCGGATCGGACCGGTCCGAACCGAGTTCAATGCTTAAATAGGCCATTTTATACCTGAATTAACTGAGTTTTTCAAAATTAAAAGTTTATAAATTCATTTTCTATCCAATGATAGCTTCAATTCTCTAATTTGTATATGTTAAACCACCTAGAAAAATTAATTTAGAAACTGGATCAATGATGCTTCAAACTTGTTCAATCCGATTCAAGTCTGGCTCACTCAAACTAATCTGGTTTTCTCTTCCAATTCATCCCAAAACCCTTTTCCATGACTTTTATTACTCTTTAGATCACTCAGGATTTTTAAATTTACATGTTTACCATTTCCTTATCGGTTGTGATTTGTGAACCAACTCGGTTTTCTCACCTTCATTGACCAATTCTTTCCTCAGTTTTCTTACCTTTAAAGGACGAGGTTTACAACTCTCCCTCCTTTTAGGAGTTTTATCCCTAAAACTAAATTAACATCCTTTGCCTTGGGAATAATTTCCCTTGATGTCCACTTGGGGTTTACTTGACATGTTAACATTTCATTTGTTCTTTCACTTAGCCTCTTTTAAACATGCACCTTAGGAACTTCTTTTCCTTTCCACTGTTTACTCTTTCCATGGAGTTTTTCATAACTAGATGAGTCGTATCCACTATTCCAAAGGCACATCTTTAGGTTCACTTCTCCCTCTTGGGGTTCTTGCCCATGCCTTTAGGATTGGAAGTTCCAAAATGCCCAATCATTCCTGTGTCTAGTTATTCTCTTGATCATTGATACCCTTAGCTCGGGGTTCTTTCAAGCATTACGTACTTATTTTCACTGGTTTTGGTGTTATCCCCACTCCATCCGTTATTTATTACAACTTCGGTCCCACTTAGGCTTGACCTCGTCATGCATACTAACTGACTCTTCCTTACTTGAATCACATTTTTCCTCGGGACTGTTGGGCTTATGTGTCCCTTACAGCATGACATGTCCAACATCTGTCTCTATCCATCAAATTTCTATATCACCTTCTTTAAGGTCCTTCTCAACTTTCCAACTTTTCAGGGATTGTAGAACTTCATCCCTCTTTTCGTCTGGTAACATTCCTCGACTACCTTAACAGTTATCCAATCATCCTTCATGCCCTTGACGTAATTCCTTTCATAACTGTGTTAGTTTTCTTACCCACTCGTCCTTTCCCAACTTCCTTGTTGCTTTTTTTCTCTTTTTCTGATTCCATTCATTTAGGTTCTCCAATGACTTACCGACACACTAGGATTCTTCCCTTCTTATGCCCTTCCTCATCTCTAATGGCATCCTTTATTCAAGGACTTTCCTTTTCCTTAATCCATTTTTACTTACTCGTAACCATTTCATGATTCATTATTCTAGGTTGATCCTCATTCGGTCTCTGTGTCTATTGTTTTATTTGGGGAGTTCTCTTCTTATGGTTTCATTCTCTACTATGTCCCTCAAAGTAGAGACTTTCATCTTAGGAGCTACATGCTCAACCTTCTTACCATTCCTTGAAGGTTTCTTCCTTCATTCCCTTACACCAGCTAATATATTGAGGCATTTGCCCGTTATGAGTTCTTCCTCATCTTAAAATTTTATTTTATCCCTTATTCCTTATATGAGGAACTTTTGATTATTAGTCTTATTTTGTGTACTCCTCTCTATGCCCAACCATCCACTCTTTATGCGAGTGTGGACCAGATCTCGTCTTGATATTAGTGGTTATTCCCCCCCTCAACCACTTCTTATTTGGAGGGCTTACCTCTCCAAGGTTTCTCAGATGTTCTTTCCTCTTTTTCCCTATTTTGGGTAGTCCACACCTCTCTTACTTTTACGACATCTTTTGATGCTATCCACCTACATGCCTGTTCCCTGGGTTTAAGTTACTCCTTGGGTCCTCCTAATATGCTTCCCTTGGTTCTTCCACCTCAGCATGCACTTCATTTGCAAGTTCATCTCCTCATCCTTTGTCATTTGTTTCCATTATCTCTTAGTTGGAACGTGTATCCCTCCCTAGGGATTCCTTCCTTGGGAGGATTCTTACCCTTTTCTCTTGAAATTCCTTTTTCATTCGCCCTTGAGGGCACCCAATCTTTAAATGACATCCTTTGATGCCATCCTCTCCTACCTACCTTTACTCTTGAAACCTTACTTGCACATCTTTTATACCTTATACCCATTCTCACGTGTACCCCAATACCAGTTTATTTTTTTCAGGGAGGCTTTCCAATCCCCCATGTTTCAAGGTCTTTTGATCACCTTGTGAGAGGCTTACTTAACCAACTCATGACTTGAGTTTGATCGTTAATCCGTTCTTGGCCATTGATCTTTTTAAGGATTTCCTTCATTCTTTTTTTCCAATATTTGGCCTTTTTACTTCTCTCTCCTTTATTGGGTTTGAATCCATGGTTCTCCCGAAGGCCGGTTCGTTAACTGCCCTGATCCTACTATTTTTCTTGTCCAACTGTTTGGGTAGCTATCACACCTCGACCCGATTTGGTCGAATCCCCATGAACAACCTGCCACTCTCCCGGTTTATTAAAGGGTTTCCCCTTATTATAATCCATAAAGAGTAAGGCGTTCTTTAAACCTGCACCATTTCCTGGAATAGCATAATCAAAATTGCATGAAATTTAAAACCTTGCATACCTGTCTTACAGGCATCTTAGTTGACGGTCTTTAAGGGTAGGCTTTCTGGGATTTCCTGAAAGGGATATAAGCGAGGGGGTGAGTACGACTACTCAGTGAATGGGTTTTTAACGGTCTACTTTTAACTTTTAAGAAAAAATATTTTATATGGAGTGTGCCAGACTCTTTTCTTTTCAAAAATCCCTTCATTTAAAAATTTAGGTTTTTCCATTATTTCTTAGTTACCGGTGTGTCATCACCCAACACATATCCTTCATCATGAAGGTTACACACATTCGCAAGTCAGTATCACTACCGAACCCGCTAGTGGCTTCGGAGCAACTTTTCTTGCCACCCGGATAGAAGTACAACCACTTCTACCCTAGGAATGAGTGGATGTACATGACATCCGACCCACAATCCCGAAATCACTTCTTGGTGTCCGAATGAGGACAGAGACCTCATCCTGTCCCCACCTCGATCTTATGCGCTTGGTGCTACTCCAGATTTCGCACAGACACCTGAAACGACGAACTGCCCTTATAGCCACCGGGTCATCCAATGCCCTTAGGATGCATCACTACCCCTCATGGGCGTCTTGATGATCTCGTACTCACAGTGCATGCACAAACAATGTTTTCTTATCAAGCCATGTAATCTGTGGTGCCACTGGTCCAATGGCCCCGACTCTCAACTCAACCCACAGTTGTTTGTCTTGACTGGTCCGTCGACCTGTCATGTCGCACTGCCGCTAATTGACTGAGCATGTTGGTCCTATCTTGGTACCATGGCCAGACAATTCACTTATTAAGTTTTATGGCACATATATCATGTTCGTTTACGAGTTCCTGCTTGTGCCAACTGGCCTTGGGCCCACTATACGAGATTTTCAAAAAACTGGGCATTCTAGCCCACAAGTTCCAAAATCGTGGCCCCCGGCCTATAAGAGCTATTCGAGCTCCCGTCAAGAAGGTCTCCCAAATAGTTTAAGCATTGGCACACAGTGATGGGAGAACACTTCCTACAAAATAGGTTTTCATTATCCATTATACCAACCAGTATAAGGACATCTCCATTCATAACCGATGAACAGGTTTTCAACTTCCTTCGAGGAAGTCTCATCATACCAACCGGGTACGATCTACTTACAATCGGTAAGTAGTTTTTCCGCATAATTTTCACATCACTTTCTCTAAGTGGTGATGATTAAAATACCACTAAATAGTGGGTTTTTATACCGAGGTACTTATCATTCCCTACCGGGTATGACATAAAATTTCCACTCACAATCGGTAAGTGGTTTTTAAATTATAAGGTGTGTTCATCATCCCAATCGGGTATGATGTTTGTAAACCCACTCACAACCGGTAAGTGGTTTTTAAATTATAAGGTGTGTTCATCATCCCAATCAGGTATGATGTTTGTAAACCCACTCACTCGTTAATTCTGTGAATTCCACTAGATCGGTTCTTTGTATTCACGCGAGATTGTCCATGCTGGCGTTCCCGGTAGTTCACGTTCCTACACGATATGAACAACCTTGTTCATTATTACTCGGCATAACAGCCTTCATTCATTTCCAATGAATGAGAAAACCCAAACTTTTAGTTATTTACAATTACGTCCCTAAAGTTATTTCTCTTTAACTTTAAGTCCCTAATGTCGGTTTTTTCTCAAATTGAGTCCCACAACTTTTAAAATTTATCCTGGCACCTCAATTTATTCAATTTCACCAAAAAGGGGTTTAATTTCCCAAATTTCCAATTTGGTCCCCCAATTTTTACAAAATTACCATTTTGCCCTTCTTTTACAAAAATGGTAAGTTCTTTCCCAAAAATTCCAAAATTCCTCAATTGGTCCTCTAACATTATTTTCATGCCCAATTGACCCTCAATTTCATAAAATTGTATTTTGGCCCTTTGAATTTCGAAAATCCCCAAAATTTCCCCAATTTCAACTCTACAACACTACCGAATTTGATTTCATCAAATTGACCGATCAAACACTTCTAATTATTGAAATTGGAGTTGAAATTGAGTTTCTGCATGTTCATACGATTCTAAGAAACTTTGAATTGCAGATTTTAACGCTGGAACGAGCTCAAACGGAGCTTCGGCGGAAAATAGATTGTAGAGAGAGAGCACTTCGATTACTCACCGGTGAAGGCACGGCAGTCCAAGCTTTCGATCTGGGCAGATAGGTCTCGTCCTGAGGTTCATCCCAGAATCAAGAATTGCATCAATTGATGCGGAATTGGATTAGAATTTCATCATTGAAATTTGGTCGACTCTCTCTCTAGCACCGATTGAAAATTGTAAAGGAAAGCCGAATTGGCTTACCTTTCGGTCCTAATTCGGCCGTGGAAAGGCTGAGAAAGTGTTGGGAGGGCTTGGTTTGGCCTGAGGAGGGCTTGAAATGGCCGATTTCAGCTTGGCCGAAATAGGGCAGCTTCGGTCCGCCAGAGTTGCTTCACTATTCCATCATGTCGGCGCTTCTCCAACGATTCTCGGATTTACTGGAGTTTGCTATCAGATAGCTGTCTTCTCCCCAGTTCTAAAGAGCTCGGCCTTTGTTCAAGTCAAAGCTCTGGTTCGAGCTTTACCGGGAAATGGAGCAGTAGAGAGAGAGAGAAGTGTTCAGGTGTAAGGAGAATGAAATGGGGATGAACTCTTTATATAGGCGTAAAACCCGTGTATTTAATGGGCGAGATTTATTACTAGTATTAATATTGCCATAAATTAATGGAATTAATTCCAATAATTTAATTTCGGTATTAATTTCAATAATTTAATTTTGGTATTAAATTATTTGTATTAATTCCAATAATTTAATTTCGGTATTAAATTATTTGTGTTAATTCCAATAATTTAATTTATATGAGGTCACCCATCCTCACACTACTCTCGGGCAAGCACGCTTAACTTTGAAGTTCTTATAAAATCTAGTTCACTTGAACCAATTTGGTTTTTGTTTTCTAAAGTTTCTTAAATTTCTTTTCCAAGATTTAATGAACCCTTTAGATCACCCGAAAGTTGTAAATTTACATATTGCGTGTTCTCAAATGTAAACCGCCTCGGTTTTCTTACTTGGTTTGACCGGTTCTTTTCCTGGTTTTTCTTAACTCAAAAGTGCGGGGTTTACATCAGCTGTGTCTAGAATTCACTCATCCCTCATGCCCATCCTATTGTCCTTCAAAGAATGTAGTCTTTACTACTTCCCAGCACTTCTTAGGGCATTTTTTATTTTCCTTGACCATCCCATTATTACTAGTTGTGTCTTTCTAATTGGTTCTCCTGAAATCGTTATTTGGCTCTTTTGCTCTTCCAAAGCATTCACACTTACACATCCTGATACATCCTTCCTTCAAGAAGTTCCTAATGATGGGTTGGTTCCTTGCACTCCACGTTATGTCCATCCGCCCATCAATGATTCCTTCAAGGGGTACTTAGTCGTATTTATCCCTCCAAAGTTCCTTTTCATATTGCATTTCTTCTCTTCTTCAGTCTTACTGTGTCCAACCCTGGAATTTCTGAATGACATTTTCTGTGTTTGCCCCTTTTTGAGGGGGTTCTAAGCATACCTTCCATGTATCTTACGTCTATTCTTGTGTTATTCCTCTCTGTTTGACCTTCTTAAGAAGAAGTTTAAATTCCACTTTACCTTGCCATTTATTGACATCTTTGCCAACTGCTTACTTAACCTACTCCTTAGTTTTGGTCCCCCGTCCCTCCTGTCTTTCGTGACTTTTTAGGAGGTATTGCCATAAATCTATGAGGTGTGGGATAGTCCTTCTTTACCTTTCCTATCCCCTTACACCTATAACAGGTTATCTTGGTACTTATCCTTAGTAAGGTTGAGCACTTGTTCACATAGTGTCCCCATCGTTCACCCTTGTAATACGTTATTCCCATGTGTGGACTGTTGTGGTTCCTCCTTTACTTCGAGCATTGTGGGGCATTTTTAGGGTTGCTGGTGGTTTGGTGATTCGTTGTTCTTGAGTCTGATCACCTTGAGAGTTTTCTTCTTGAGTTTTCTTTGCTAAAGGGTCATTCTAAGAGTCCTCCTAGATTTCTTAATTCCCTGATTTAGTTTCCTCAACTAGGATGGGATTTTCCTTAGTTTCTATGGTAGTGCGGGTTGATTTGGTTACTTTCATTAGGGCCATCTTCCAAGCAAGATCACATCATTTGAGAGGTAGGCTTTTAGGAATTTTGAGTACTTCACTAATAGAGGAGTACAAAATTTTAGGGTTTTAGCCCTATTACAAAAAGTGGTCACAAAATAGATAGGGTGCCATAGGGTTCTTGGTAAGCATCCTCCTTGGTAACGTTATACGCCCTTGCTGGCGTTCTTGGCTTCAGGTTTGGCTCCCTTTGTACACAGGACTGTGACCCTAACATATCCTGGCACTATACTCCTTGGTGGTACTGGATACTTTCCACATTTGGTCCTTTGGGGCTTCTACTATGTCTTAGGCATTAGGGAGCTTCTTGGGTTGTCTTCCTACAAGGACAAGGTGTTGGGTAGAGTCAGTCCTAGTTTTATTGGTTACTCTCTTGGGAGCCATCTAAAAATTTTGAAAATTTTCCTTATATTATATAGTCTTGATAATGTATTTGAGGAAACTAGCTCTGATACCACTCAAGTTGTTACGCCCCGACTCGGTTTGGTCAGATCCTCTTGAACAGCCCACCACAATAAGGGTTTTCTCCTTCTCTAAACCGTGACGAGTAAGGCGGCCTCTTTACCTGTAGCTTTCTTGGAATAACATTAATCAAAACTAAATATATTAACCTTACATACATGTCTTGCAAGTTCAGCTATCGGAAGGTCTTTAAGTAGGTTTTCTCTCGGTAACCTGAAAGGGGTATAGGGATGGGGTGAGTTCGACAACTCAGTGAATGGATTTTGGGAGAGAGTATTACAAACATATTTTATCGAAGTGTGTCATACTCCTTATTTCTTTTAAAAATATTCTTTTCTTAAATATCCTAGTTCTTCAAAACCATTTTTCCTTATTTCCAATCCAGGTGTGTTTAACAATCAACACACGCCCTTCATCAGAAAGGGAATCACACATTCGTAGGGCCGCCCATCCACTGCATCCACTTGTGGTGTTATAGCGACTTTACCGACCACCTAGATAGATACCCGTCCACTTCTACCCTAGGAATGAGTGGATGTTTGTGACCTCCGACCCTCAAACTTGAAATCAACTCTGTGTCTGTATGAGGACAAAGACCACATCCCAACCCCACCCCGGTCTCATGTGCATGAAGCTTCGTCGAGCTTCCCTGACTACTAGCACGACAAATTGCCCTTATCTCCACCATTTCGTCCAGTAGCCCTTAAGACGCATCACTACCGCTCTTGGGTGTCTTAATGGTCCCGAACCTCAAGTGCATGCACAAACAAAAGTTTTCCACAAAGCTAATTTATCTTTGGTGTCACTAGTCCAATGGCCCTGACCCTCAACTCAACTTGTAGCTATTTGTCTAGACCGGTCTGTCGACCTGGTCCTATCGCACTACCGCCAGTCCATCGAGTATGTCGATCTTGTCTTGGTACCATGGCAAAATCACATAATTCATTTATTAAGAATTTTCATGGCTTAAACATCATGTTTGTTTACAAGCTCCTGCTCATGCCAATTGGCCTTGGGCCCACTGTACGTGATTTTCCAAAACTAGGCATTTTAGCCCCCAAGTTCTAAAACCGAGGCCTCTAGCCTATCTAAGCTATTCCAACTCTCGTCAAGAAGGTCTCCTAAAAGTTTTAAGTATTGACACATAGTTAGGGGAGAACACTTCTGACAAAATAACTTTTCAACTCATCCCTCGCACCAATCGAGTGTGATGATATCTCCGCTTACAACCGGTAAACAGGTTTTCTACTTCCTTCCAAGAAGTTCATCATACCGATGGGGTATGATCGACTTACAACCAGTAAGTAGTTTTTCTACGTAGTTCTCACATCACTCCAACTAGGTGTGATGTTAAATTTTCCACATAATAGTGGTTTTTCATTTCTGAGGTGCTCATTATCCCAATCAAGTATGATGTGAATAATCTCACTCACCGGTTAATCATGACATGTTCATCCTCGGTTGATTTTCCCAAGTTGATGAGAGCTTCTCTTGCTGGCGTTCCGGTCCTTCGTGCTCTTACATGATTTGGACAGCCTTTTTTATTAATACTTAGCATAATAGCCTTTGTTCCTCACATATGAACGACTAAACTCAAAATTTTCCATTAATTGCACTTAGGTACTTAAAGTTCATTTTCCTTGACTTTTAGGTCCCTAATGTAAACTTTTCCCCAAAATAAGTCCCGAAACTTCCTAAATTCACTTTGGGTCCTCAAAATCACTTAAGGGGTTCAAGTTTCCCAAATTTTCAATTTGATCCCCAACTTTTCAAAAATTACCATTTTGCCCCTACTTTACAAAAATGGTAATTTCACCCCCAATTATTTTCAAAAATTGACCAATTGGTCCTCCAACATCCTTTTCATGGTCAATTGACCCTCAATTTTATGAAATCCCCAAATTTCCCCAATTTTCCCCCTTTCAAACTGGTTAAATTTGATTTCATCAAATTGTCCATCCAATCGATGTTAATTGCTCCAATTGAAGGTATGGATCAGTTCCTACACTTCCATATGATTCAATTGAGCTTTGAACCACGTTATTTGGATCTGAATTGAACTCAAATGAAGCTTCACCGGAAAATTGAACTTAGAGAGAGAGAGCTTTGAAAGATTACCGTCGGAGGTGTAGAGGTCTGATCTCTCTATCTGGGAAGATAGCTCTCTTCCTGAGGTATCTTCTAGGATCAAGAATTCCTACAATTGACCTCGAATTGAGGAAGAATTTCGTCAGTAAAATTCTGTAGTTTCTCTCTCTAACTCCAACTTACAATAACTGAGCAGGGCTGAATTGGCTTACTTTCAGCTCCGCTGAGGTTGTCTAAGGGTTGAGGGGGCACTGGGAGGGCTGAATTCGGCCGATTTCAGCTCAGTCAAAACAGGGCAGCTTTGATCTGCCGGAGCTACTTCACTATTTGATTACATCGGTGCTTCTCCGATGATCCTCAGATCAAATAGAGGTTGCTATCAAATAGCTGACTTCCCTCAGAGTCTAAAGAGCCTGACCTCGCCTTCTGAGATTGATAAAAATGTCCAAGTCGAAGCTCTGGTTTGAGCTTCACCAGAAAATGGAGCAGTAGAGAGAGATAGGAGTTTTCAGGTGTGAGGAGGATGAATGGGGAGGAGCTCTTTATATAGGGAGCTCGGGGACTCTCTCGTCGTCCGATTGGCACCTTTATGGCGATCATTCATGGCTAGAAACGCCCTGAATGGAGACTTTTCACCTTTGCCGGTGTTATTACCTTTTCCAGCAAGTGAATAGTGCTGTCATCTGAAGGAAGAAGAGGACACAGTTTCGAACCGGACCGTACTGGTCCAAACCAAGTTTAATGTTTAAACCGGCCGATTTAAACCCAATTCGATCGAGTTTTTCAAAATTAAAATTTCTAAATTTATCTAAATTCATTTTATATCCAGTGGTGGCTTCAATTCTCCAATTTGAATACTTTAAGCCACCTAGAAAAATGAATTTAGAAACCAGTTTAGTGTTGGTTCAAATTGGTTCAATCCGGTTCAGGTCCAGTTCAGGTCCAGTTCACCTGAATTGGACTGGTTTTCTCTTTCAATTCATCCCAAAGCCCTTTCCATGACTTTTATGACTATTTAGGTCACTCAGAATTTGTAAATTTCCCTTTTTACCCTTTACGTATTGGTTGTGGTTTGTGAACTAACTCGGTTTTCTCACCTGGGTTAACCGGTTCTTTCCCCAGTTTTATTACCTTTAAAGGACGGGGTTTACAAATCAAGATTTCTGAGAATTTATTTGCCCTTGATACTTATCCAAAGCACAATAAGCTGGTGGGATTTTCTAGATGGGATCAAGAGAAGTATGTGGCATTTTTCTTGTTTGTGTTGGTCATTAGGGGCATCGGAAATAATTTGAGAATTAAATATTATGTTTTTGGTTGCCGAAACATATGTATTGTTTAATCACATTAGTGTCGGTAGAGTAGTCATCTCATGTTGGAATGTTGACTCCAATGGGGTTCCAATGGCACTTGAATCACTCGAATTGATTGTAAAAAATGAAAGTTATGATCTTTACAAATCGTGTCACCAAAAAAGAAAGTAGCTTCACTTCCATAGAGGATTCTGGTAAGTCATCGATAAGAGTGGGGACAAGTCTTGTTTGGACGTGCTCTAAACTTAAAAAGATATTTGTTCATAATTTTCTTCCATTAAATTATATTTTCATTATCCTTATAAGAATTTATTTTTATCGGTAGTAAGTTTTGTCATTGTAGTGGGAAAATTGGGTCGGGGTTGTCGAATTTTTTATTAGGTAGAGGGGACAAGTACGTGTGGCGTGTGTCCTATCCGTCAGCTGATTCGGTACTATTCAAAAATGGTTTATAGGTAATTTATCAGTAAATTTTATCAATTTTAATTATTTTTTGGTTAGTTTACTTATAATTCAACCGATTTTTTGTTCAATTTATATTTTTAAAAATATTTTGGTCAATTTTATATTATATATACCCAAAAATTATGATTTTGTGATTTTTGATTTGTTTGAAAAAATTGTTGAATTTTCAGTTCAAGTCACTTCAATACTGATTCGAACTGATTTTCAATTTAATTTTTTTAATATTTGATTGTCGATCAAGTGATATTAATTTGGAATATTTTATATTCTTTTATCACTTATCTAAAATTATGGTTTGAATCGATTTTTAATTTGATTCTATTTACAATTTCAAATCAAATTTTTATTTTCAATTTACCCTCATTTTTTGGATCATAATAGTTTTAAATTTCATTTTCGAAAATTTCCATATAATAAGTAGGATAATTAATTTTATTACCATTAAAAGCTTTATATCTATATAATAATAAGTGTTTCAATTTCCATTTTAATTTTAGTAAGTGATAATAGTTTTTTTTTTGCAAATTAAGTGTTAATAGATCATGGGTTAAAAGAATAAAGCTATACAAATAAAAATATTATTTTTAAAAATATATAATACTAAAAAATAGTTTAAAATGTATAATATATACACAAATTCAAAAGTTATAAGACTAATCATATAATTCTCTTATTTAACAACAAACATTTCATAAGCTTTTACATATTGGATTCCTTTAAATCCTTTCACTCTCATAGGAGGAATAGCAAATAGTTTTGCATTTTGTATTAAGCTTGTGAAGGCATGTGTAACGTGGCCACTTCACTCCCCGACTTAATGCATGTAAAGGCTTCATGATCCCAATGAAATTTGTGCGTTTCTTTTAACTGCCCTATTGAGTGGTAGACAGGCGGGCTACGTTGAATTCCCAACCAGAACATAGAATTGCCCGACAAAACAATATTTATTGCCGGTCCGCATGACATAGGAGAATTTGCATGTGCACTTTAAAGCTTTGTTGGCTGTCTTGAAATTTGATAAAATATGTACTCTCAATCCTCTCTTCTCACTTTCCTTATTTTTACGTGCAAAAAAATTCGATACGTGATCGCAAATGAAATAATTGATTGTCTCATTGCGAGTTTACATCGAATAATGCCCACTTCACTTTGCATCAATCAACTGAAAAAAAATTACAAATTAATTAAAATTAAAAAAATATATATTATATATTTATAATATTTGTATCATTTTATTAATTATAAATTATAATTTTTTAATATTAATTTAATAATGTATGGATACACAATAATATTTTAATTTGAATTTTATTTAAATATATAATAAAAATATTTAAGTGGATAATATTATTTTACTATTAGGGAAAGTAAAAATTATATTGGACTAATAAATAAATGTCAAATAAGAAATTAAAATTTGTATTTATATTGAAATAGAGAAATATTATATATTTATAAGTTTTTTTATTATTAAACACCTTACCCTACACATATTTTAAGTGAATATAGTTTAATAAGTTTGGGTAAAAATATTTCACTCACAATACTATATTATAATGTTTTGTGGTGATATTTATTTTTTATGATTTTTTTATGATATATTTTGATTATATTAAAAAATTTACAAAATTATTCATAATATTTAGGAATATATATAGTGTGAAGTCTAATTTGGTAATATAAATTATATTTTATTTTCGTATATAGAGTATATTCTATGAGAAAGTCTCAAGCGTGTTGCGTGTTTTTCTTTAATATTTAAACCGATTTTATTTATTTTTTTTTTATTATTATTAGCTTTTCTTTCTCCCACTCCATTATCTTTTTAATGTATAGCTTAATGCAATAGTACCACCACTCATGTCCTTAGCCTAACATCTGAGATATAGTATACCAACAATTTTTTTTAATTTAAGTCTATTTTCCCTTTATATCCCTTAACCCATCAAAGCAAAAAAAAAAAAAAACAAAAAAAAAACTCACAAAGGCTCAAGAATCTGTCCCATAGGAAAATTTATGGGTTTACTGAATTCATACATAAAGCCTAGCTAAAGAGAAACCATTGTCATATCAATTATCACAGCCCATTCATGCAAAAGCTAATTTATTCCCCTCACCCTCTTTCTCCCTTATGCTCACTTTTTTCCACTCAACTGCATATAAAAAAATTCTCCATAGTAATCCATTATGGGTATAAATTTAAGACCCACCTTGGTATCTGCATATAGGGTCCACAGTCCCATCTGACATGCTAATTTATGACCATCTGTACATATCTATATTTCATCATATATGTAATATCACAAATTTATTTATTTTTATTCTTTAAAAAAAATCTCTCATCATGATGGGTGTAGATAGAACCCTCTAATGTCATTTTCTCGCATATAGTTCACTCAACTCATCCACTTCATTTCTTGTCATTTCTCCCATCTTTTTCTTCAACTTCTCTCTCTCTCTCTCTTTCCCCATCACTCCCAGTCTCTCTGCAACTACTCCTTCTTCCTTCTTATAATATTGATCATATACCTCCATAGCCTCATCTATATCTGTGATCTCTCCTTTTGTTAAAGTTCATCCAAATCCCTCAGAAAGAATACGCTGAAACCACTCGAAATCTCCATAGAATAAGCATCCACTTTTCAAAAGCCTTAGTGATAATACACAATGGAGCTGTTCCCAGCACAACCGGATTTGTCTCTCCAGATCAACCCTCCAAATACCAAGTCCTCCTCCGCTTGGAGACGGCCCGGCAGTGATGCCAACAGCTTCGAATTCTGGAGTAAGATCCAATCTTTGGACCTTACTCCCGACCCCCCCTTCCACCTCTCCCTATCAAACCTGCAGGAGGACTCCAACAGCATTCAACGGACCACCGCCATCAATGTCGGTAGCAGAAGTAGCATCAGTTTTATGCCCCACTACCTTCAGCATGAGCAGCAGAAAGGGCAGTTGACCATGAGGGAAGAGGAGCTGGCCTTCTTCAATCCCATTAAAGGAATCCCACTCCATCACCATCACCATCACCACCACCAAAACCATTACTTATCATCGGCCCCAAACAGTAACCTTCTACGGAAGGAGGCTTGCTTGGCCTCGGCTAATCCTACCTCTCCGGGTAGCCGTAGGAACATTTCCACGCACTCCATGTCCCTACATTCCCATCAAAGACAGAGGCTTTACTCGAGGTTTCCGACCAAACGGAGCGCTAGAGCTCCTAGGATGAGGTGGACAACCTCGCTCCATGCTCGGTTCGTCCATGCCGTGGAGCATCTGGGTGGCCACGAGAGTAAGATGCTTCCTACTCTATATATAGTTTCATTCTCTTAATCTCCTTCCTCGGCTGCAACTTTTTCTGAGACTTGTTTTGTTTGTGGATCATCTAGGAGCCACGCCAAAATCAGTTCTTGAGTTGATGGATGTGAAGGATCTCACTCTTGCACACGTCAAATCCCATTTACAGGTAATAACTCATCCATCATCAGTTTTACTTAGGCCCAATGATTAACTCCTTGAGGTCAAATTATCATGGAAATGGAACCCAATTAGAAGCTACTCAGAAACGAGTTTGAATTGCACTGGGACATCTTCATGATCATACTTTTTTTTGGAAGTTGTCTTCGTATTAATATGATCAAAATGTACACAGAGCAAAACCTGTGCAACTTCACCCGAGATTGTTCCTACTTTTCCTGTGTTAATACTAGGAACAGTAGAAAATTTTCTCCTAACTAGCCCAAGTATCATATCCTTGGTAGAATTATTCTACAAACTATCTAACTGAAACAATATCAAATTACATCCAACTCAAAATCCCAGTCTCCCACTTGACAATAATCATATTACATATGAGAGTAGCTTCAGCCTCAGATTAGTCAAAGAAGAGGTGATCCCATAATTCCAGCAGTCTACCACAAAGATTAGACAAATGAGGGTTCCAATAGCATATTTGATCCTCTTAGTGACCATTTAGCATGATAGAAGAGAAGATGTGTATACTCTTTGTGACAGGACTAAAGGGTTTGATATAGTCTCCTAGACCCAAGATTTTCCTCCAATTCCACAATGAGTTAGGAGAGAGGGATAAAGAAGACCAAATGGTATACTGACAAATCAAGTACTCGTGAATTAAATTGACCCATAGGGAATCAACATAGAGAAATCATGAATCATAGATTGCAAATATGGTAAGTTGAGTTCCATGAGACTAAGTCATTTAATACTAAGTCACCCTCACCCTTGGGGAGAAGGCATAGAGAGTTCCCATGCCACCTTAACTCCAAAAGACCAAGTAGGGCCACTCGTCCAAATAAAGGAGACACATAGCTGGCTCACTTGCCTCACCACGTGCTTAGGAGGAAGAGTAAAATGAGAAAATCTCTAGTTAGTCGACCACATAAGAGAGATATTTAGATGTTCATTGCCACATCTGTCCATTTCATGATGAAAGGCAACAACATATGGGATGGAATTCAATATTCCCCTGAACAACTACTTGGTTAAATACACGAGAAAGATAATTGAACAAACCAGGAACAAACAAGTACACAGATAACGGATCACCCTATCATACAACTCAAGCCCTAGAAAATAGCATCACAGAAACTCATTGAAAGATATTGAGAACCGTGAGATAGAAAAATAAGTTGCTAACCACTTCTGAAAGTTAGGAGGAAAATCAACATGGAGAATGATATATAATTCAAATACTCTAAAGAAATGGAACTAAAGGCTTTAAAATGATCAGCCTTCAAAGTACCACTGCATGCATGCAGTGCAGCCTATGTAATGAACAAGTAATATATGACAAAAATACAATGTCCATGAATGAAAGCAACTTGATTCTTACTAACCAGAGAGAACATGTGGTATTACAACATGAGATGGCTTAGAAATCTACCAACATCTAGGAGCTTACCCGTGTAAAAATTGAACCAATTAGCAATCTTTGAATAATTAAGTTGTCCAACCATCTAGATTAAGTGAGAATAAGGCAGCACACTCCCCGTAATTGGGATAATCTGACATTTCTAATGCCTCAATTGAAACTTTACTAGTCTAATTGTAGAACTATACTCTAGCACATTACTTGAAAACTTATTCAAGAGGGACATTAAAAAAAAAAGAGCATGACCCATGAATTTGATGCAAGAGTAAAGAGATTCAGAACAAATCCCAGCACTAAAGACAATCTCAATGGTTCTTTCTCACTTCATTTTATGGCTATATGTGCCCACTTGATGAGCTGCCCTTTTGACCCTTCCTCTGGTTGAGAATTCACATGGCCTAATTGATGGCATGTATGCATGTAGGATTCCAAAAATCCTACTTTTAAGGCACTTGATTTTTCTTCCGTGCAGAGGGACTAGAATCTAATGCTGCTGTTTTCATTTTATATAATATCTAATGGTGTATAGACAGTTGGGTCGGAAGTCTGCAAGCTAATAAGCAGCTTGTTGCTATGAACCAGCCAAAGCTAAAGGATTATTTATTTCATATATTTTCATGAACTCTCCAAGTCCAGAGTTAAAAGGGGCAGATTGCCAAAAACCCAAAAAGAAAGGGAGTAAAATGGAAAAAGAATAAAAGAAAGTACGAAACACCATCATTGCTCAATTATTGTCTTCTTCATCACTATGGTTTTTTAACCAGATATCTGTAACCATAACCATGGTATGGTTAGTCTTGTAGCTTTTATACCTACCAGCCCTCACCTTGGAAAAAAAACATTATTCACAACATGACAGATCTATATATATATGCATTGATCTTTGTCAATGTGGGATTGATTCGTGCTTAATTTCTGGCTTCCTGAAATGATCTTTAAGTTTTTATACTCAGATGTATCGGACTGTGAAGACCACAGATCATAGGACGGTGGATTCCTCAGGTAAACTAAACCCTTCAACTATTCACCCACAATATTTGATTCCATTAGCAATCGTGCGATTCTACATGCCACTCTGATACTTGCCCCTCTGCAAAGCAGGCGTGCATGACAATGGATCACTGAGAGATGCAAGCGTCGACTTATTCGAGCTATCGATCCAGAAAGGAAGGTCCAATCACCAAGATCACAGAGATGATGGCCATGGTTCTCCCTGGATCAAACAATCAAGGTGTGTATTCCAATATAATGACACATATTCCAATATAATCATGGTCTTTTTAGTGTCATTTTATTTCCATCTTATCCTTCATCTTCTTTGTACATAAACATCATTGTAATGTATTGTGGATAGCATTAACCTTGGTATTTTTTTAATATTCATATTTAATCACTCAAATTAGTGTCCCCATCCTCTCTCATGTTAATCATCTTATTTTTTTTCTCACCATCTTCCCAATGGAAGAATATTCCACCTAAATAATAGAGATGTCTCTTTCTTCTTGGATTTTGTGGCATCATTAATTAATGGTCATTGATGAGATTATCAAAGCAAAATGACAACACTTGGATATTGGACCCCATTAGTGGAAATTTGGTGCAAAATGCCACATTGTCCTTTCCAAATCCTTTTTCCAAGTTGATGTTGCCTTCTTTGAAAAATGGGCCATCACGTGGTAAGAGGATTTAGTTTTGTCCCTCAATCATCACATTTTGTTTGGATATATAAAGATGCCCTTTCTTCTCACCGTTTGCTTTCCTTCCATCATCACTACACCTTTTGTATAGAGATTTTTCCTATCTATCTATGCCACCATGTAATTTTGTGATTAGAAATTAGAATATGACCTGACCCTTAAACTTTTTTAACCTTTAAAGAAATTCCCTTTATAATCAATCTTGACTGGTGCTGAGGCTGCAGAGAAGCTAGTTGGCTGCACCATGGAAATGATGGATCAAGTGACTTGAGGGCAAATTCCCCATCTTTTGAGGTACCAAATAGTCCCTTTTCACTTTAGTGTTGATATGCCCTAAAAGTGTGAGATATATTATGACTTGAAATGAAACTATGGAGCACATTGCCTTGATCTTATTTTTTTCCAATGAAATAAGGGAGAAAGTGTTTGGCATGAACAACTAAAAGAACTAAATTTTATTCTTAATACATGACTTATTATGTTCATTTATTTCACTACCCCATGTCCATGGTCCACCTATTTAATGATGAAAAAATGTCCCAGCTAAAGGATGCATGCTGCAATTGATCATGGGTATAGGGAAACAAGAGCATGTTGGTTTGAATTATTATTAATGAGGATGAATAATCACTTTATTCTCTTAATTTTCCTATTACTCTGATATTAATGGACAAATTAAAAAAAGATCAATTCTAATTATAAAAAATTAATCAAAAAAAACTTAAGCATCTATTATCATTGCATGTGATTATTCATCATCTATCTCTCTTCCTAGAATAGTTTCAGATTGTACTGTTTTACATTGTTTCCATATCCTTTGATGATATTCTTTGTCACTCATTCACGGGGTCTAAAAATTGTCCTATATGATTCTCCTCTCACCCACCCTTCAATCTCTACAGATTCATGGTAATATGTATGTGTATGTATGTTTACTATATTGTCTTCCTTATTCACCCACTTTCTTGCTAATTTCCCTAATTTCCATGGCTCTTTTTTATGTTCAGAGAAAAGACTACGCCACAGATTACTGGAGATATGACAGAACATCAGAAGCAAGCTCACCAAGTCCCAAGAAGATGCCCAACCTTGAGTTTACACTAGGAAGGACCTCATCATGACATTCCTATTTTAGCTTACTTTATTTTTAATTTTATAGGTTGTCTAATATGGAGGACTGATTATATGCATAATGAGTTTCTCTCTCTCTTTGAAGGGCCTGCAAAAACAGAACCAGGTTCCCCTCTAAGAAAATCATTAGAAAGAAGAAAGGAGTGAAAGAAAAAGGGAGGGAGAGAGAAAGAGTTGGAAAGAGTAGGGGGGAGAGGGGACTAAAGCAAAAGACAAGGAGACAAGAGAATGATAGCAAGTAAACAAAAGCTTCGACTAGGAAGAAAAGCATGTACTTGTTATTGTTCTTAATGATCATTAAAGCTATGGGATCCTAATCACAAAGTATTATATTCCAAAATTACCAAATCTATCATACTTGTCCACATACTTTGTAGGGGACTTGTATGACATCTCAAATGAGAACTCTTGGTGCCACTCATTGAAAATTGACAAATTGTTGATGAGAGTAAGAGAGAAGAAACACATGGTCTTCTAACCAAGTTCTACTAGTGCAATAATTACTTTCTAGAACGAACTCCTAGCATATATATCTATATATAATAGGAATTGCATTCTAGTACAAAATTACATGATGACACATGTACTTTTACAAGGGCACTATGCTCCCTCCCTTAGCTCATTTGATTCACTATGTATCTTCATTCCCACTCAATGGAACCACATACACTCAAATACTACTTAGTTGATTGCCATACAAGTTGCACGAAATAATATAAGGGTTAGTACTTTACATCATGTTCATCTTGTGTCCAAAAAACATAAAAAAAAAAAAAGTGATAAACTCAAGTATGAGAAAAAGGCCAACTCGTGGCTAGATATTCCGATATTTAACGTGTAATAATACATTTTAAAAATAGAAATAATGTAAGCTTATATGAGGTGTGAGTATGAACAATTTTTTTTTACCATTTAATGGAAATAATTGCTATAAAGAAAGGAATCTTACTCTTGATATAATCAATCACTCATATTCACACATCTAATTAGATTATATAATGTAGTTTATCTCAAGCTAGATATTACTCCTCTTTGGTAATTGTGTTGTTCATATATATATATATATATATACACACACACGAGTGTAAGCAATATATATCCTTACGTGTATGTATGTATGATGGTCTATGCTAGTGTCTTGTGCATAGTAAGTGTTTGCACTTTGAAAGAAAAGAAAAAGAAAGAGAGCACTTTTCTTTGGTCGGAGTAGAAAAAGCTAAAAAAAGTTAATTGGGAGAGATGATAAAAAGATCATGAACTATATATATATATATTATATGACACACACAATAAAAGCAATAAAATCTACAGAAACAACAACCTTCATTGGAAAAAGATACCCCTCTCTCCCTTTTGCATGTCTTTACTTCTTTAGTAGAAAATTTGTACATGTATTCATTGGAGGAGCTTGAAGGAGATTGTCCCTTATGTGAATAGTAATCATATCAAAGGGTCAATGGTATTTCTCTACTGGACATGCCTAATGTTTTCTGGTGTAAATAGTTTGATAATGAAATGGTCAAAACATCCTTGATACTTATTACTATGTTTAAAATTCTAACTTTAGTTGATGAAGGATTGCGTTGAGACTTGATATAGATCAAGCATAATCCCATTAATTATATATTAAAAAAATTATACTAACTTTAGTGAGGTACAATTTTAATAAGCATATTTGAATCCAAATGATTCATCTCAAATTTGAATTTGGGATAGAGAGAGAGACCATACTCTACTCCAACTCCACCAAATCATAGTTCATTTTTGTGAGTCAGTATTTGGTTTAGGACCCCTTCATTGTAAGGTGTGATGGATTGACAAACCCACCCTTACTGGCATGTTCCCCTGCGTGACAACAGAATAATTTGTGGACACTGTGGAGAGGATGAAGAACGTACCAAAGCTCAGCGGATCTTTTGGATCTATGGATGGATGATGCATGAATGAACGGGTCGCTCACATCACATTGAGTTAGTTCTCCATACATCTGTCATCAAATTGAATTGAATCCCCCATCCTCAGTTTCATTTCAATCCGTCAATAAATTTATATTAATAGCAAAAAAAATAGAGAAAAGCAGGTATTATTTTTTTGGATGTTATTAAATTAATTGAAAAAATCAGAAGACAAATATAAATAAATAAATACTAATTCCAAGTCAGAGGCCATGATGCAGATCCCACCACGTGGAACCTCTTCCCGATGCCAACATCCTTCTATTTTGCTTTTGCATGGATGCTTTTCAGCCATTATTGCTGCCATCATTACTGTTTTGCACTATAACATGCAGAATTCCCACATTATATTCCATACGCCTAGACTCCATTTCCATTTATTCTTCTTCATCTTATACTAATCCTTATTAAATTTATTACAAGTAATTAAAACCCTTATAAATAACTATTTACCATATTAGTATTGTTAGCCAAGAGAATGAATACCATACTTTTTTTAGTACTTATACACGAGTGTCTACCCTAACTCTAATATAATATTATAAATTATTTTTTGTAAATAAAATCATATATTTATATCTGTGCTGAAATGAATTATAATAATTTCCTAATTAATTATAAGAAATTCCTATATTTATTTATTTTATATAAAAAGTATATTAAACGTTGTTACTATATTTTCCATGGTGTTCATATTATTTATCTATCTTCCATCCATTTAGTTCATTTTTAATGTCTAGTTTATGTATAGAAAAATGGATAGAAAGTGTGATTGATTTCTAAGCACAGTCTTTCTGACTACATAATATACAGAAAACAAACCGGTAGAAAATAGATGACTTTTATATGGCAATTAAACTTTGGTTTTCCATTGCTAATAATTCAAATTCCTTCGTGTACTCCATGGAGGGGCTGGTGGGCCTCTTTCCAACTACAAGACGCCAAAAGGGTACAAATATCATTCAATATAATCAAAATGATGAGTTGGAATGGACAATATATACAAAAGCATATAAATTGGGATCTAATTTATATCATGTCACTTCACAGGGAGAGTCCCACTCTGGGTGGCATTTAATGGATCTTCCTCTTGTATCAATAAATTGCTACATTATTTTTGGTTGACCATAAGCTTCAATCTTATCCTATAGGACGGTCTACGCAAAATGCCATGAAATTCAGGTATTCGACTTCTCTAGCTGCAGACATACATACATACTAACCAATGGAGATTCCAGGTCACCGCCGAGCTATGGCAACGAAGCCTGGGTTCTGGGCTCTCCTGGTTGCTTCCAATAATCCTTTGATCTTGCATGGTCCATCCTATTTGCAGCTAAAATTCCATTTTCTCCCCCATGAAAATGACTGAAAATGAAAAAAAAAAACAAAAGCATATATTTTCCACGTAGGGTGGGCCATCGAGGACTGCATGGGCATTATTAAATGGATCTTTATATTATATATATACATAGATACATGTATACATACATACTAGATTAACTATTTAGAAGATCCAACTAGCATGAACATCTTATCGACAAGCCATTAAAGGTCTCGCTCGTACATACCCTTACCACGTACCATCAAGCTACCATCATCTTCCACAAAAAAAACTTTCCATAGGATTCGGCAAGGTGTCTGTCTGGCTGGCTATAGATAGCAAACCCATGTGGAAGTCCGAAATATATAGCATTCAATCGGACGATGAACAGCGTAGATGACCATCGTTAGAATTCAAATCTCTTGCTCGTGGTGGTTTGGAGCAGCACTGTCTTGTTTGTTTGCTTGTCTGTATATGCATAAGATCACGAGTCTTTGAGAGGCATCGCTGTCGAAGTGATGATGATGGACATTTATGTGCGTGTCCTTGAAAGAGGGGCTGCATGTGAGACGCCTACTACAATTAATGAAAGCACAGTGGGTCACTGTCGTTTTAATTTATTTATTTAGAAAAAAAACCCTGGAAGAGTCTTTGGTTTGGGCCATGTTGAAGAATAAAGAATGGAAAAGCAGTTCATTAATATTCTCTAAAATCATGGCTGGTTTATGGAGTGCATTCAAAGCAGAATTACAAGTGTGCTCTAAGTAGGTGAGTGGCTCGGGCCCAACCGGTCTTCGTAGGCTGGTAGCTGACACTGCAATGAGGAATGTGCCAACCGCACGACCTTGTTTAAGAATCATTACCGTATGCTCGAGACAGGCCTTATCGGTTTGGGCTCTTATTGGGCCAGTCTAGCCCAACCCGACAAAATAATTAGGCATGCGGGGGAGCTCAATGGCAGCCCGTTAATGATCCATAAAGCCCTTGATTCTTGAGGAAATATTTAGCCTAGTGGGGATGTGGCCGAAAAAGACTGCTATTTGGTGAAAGCAATTCGAACCAGATAAATCTAAATATCGAAGTTTGACATGAGGAGCTCCCCAACAAGAGCAGAATATAAGCAGCAGAGAAAGTGCATCGAAGCTTTGCAAATGGTCATCTTGGACGAGAGATCACCCCCACCAGATGAAGCGCAAAGTGTTATTGGCCCCACATAAACTACCACAAGAAAATAGCAAGAAGGTTTGACATGCACAGGGGCCTAGAACTGTTTCAACTCACTGATCATGAAAAAGCTCTGAACATTCTACCCTGGAACCTAAAGCTACCATGGGGATATTCATCAGAAATTATAGAGGAGCATTACCTTGAGAGACCCACCCTTCACAGTTTGCTATCCGAGACTATCAGAGCCCTAACTATTCTGCTCAATCATTGGAGTTTCATGCTCCGTAGGAATCTGCATGTGAGCAACTTTCATTAGAGAAACTAATGACAACAACAAGGAAATGGACAGTTCTGTCCATTCTGCGTGTTAGGAAGCATTATAGACTGACAATTTGGAACCCTTTTTGGCGTAAATGCTGGTTAATAGATTAGATGAAAATAGTCCAATGAGAAAGTTTCCCTCCTGCTTAGCAACAAAACTAAAGGATGGGATCCCCAGCAAGCCATTTTTCTGGAAAACGCGTCGAATTTCAGGCCAATTTCAGCCCTAAAAAGATGAATGGAAATGTCTCAACTTGGCCTGGACATTACCTTGCACTTGAGGCCTATTATAGTAGATCTCAACAGATCATCACCAACTATAGTCCTCAATTTCTTGACAAAATCAAGACGAGTCATATTTTTAGCCTGAAGAGATACCAAAGGGAAAAGATCTTTAAGCCATTGACATAATACACAACCTAGAACATCTTTGAGAGGAAATCCATTTTTACCTTAAACAAGTTGTAGTCACATTTGATCATATCCATGTCCTTGGGAGAAACTTTCTCAGAAATAGCATCAAACAACATAGGGAAAGGCATCCAAGGGGACCTCGGCATCCTCAGAGCACTTGAAGCCATAGTCGGAGGTCCTGCCTGTGAACCATCAATATCCAAATCAGCTGGATTACTTTTCCACTAACAGCAGCAGTAAAGACAAACCAGATATAGTTGCAAGGAGAAGAAACTGCTGGCAGAGAAGAGTCTAATCCTAATCCAACACTTACCGGATTAATCATGGATAGAGGCACCTTAGACTGTTCTGTGGGAACTTTCAAAGATGTGGTACCTGATTCAATTTTAGTCCTTTCGCTCCAATTTCCTGTAAGAAAATTAAAAAGGAAAATTGCATTCCTGGACTCCAAACTTTTGAAGAGTACATAATAAGTGTGAACAACTGACTCATCAAATCATAGTTGAAACTGAGGGATCATCTCCATGATGTAAAAGCCCCCACCAAAGAGTTAAGGCCCCCGTCAAGACAACCAATGACTTCTACTCATTTTGCTGTCCTACTTCATATTGGATTTGGAGGGTTCAGATTGAGAAGTTGATAGCATCAGAGACACTTCCCATGTCTCATGACATGGATGAACCATAACATCGCACACTTGTTATTATGAATGTTATAGCATGGCAAAAAGATTTAAACAAACAAAAAGTTCTCAGGGAGAAGTATATCACCTTCAGCACAGTCTGGTAACTTGAAACTAATAACATATTCTGGAAAGACGTGGGAGTTGGCATTCATAGTCCACACTATGTAGTGTGCGGGGTTTTTGACATCATCCACTCCACTGTCAAAATCCTTGCTGCTTGGATGGAATTGTCCAGATCCAGGGAGTATACGCTCCATACTTCCCATTATCACGCGACAAAATGCCATGTGCAGAACCCCATATTCATCAACATCACAATATTGTGCACTGAGAAAGTCAAAGTTTACACCTTACCAAACAATGTCATAAAATCCAGTGGTAGAAATGAAGGAAAACATACAGGACAAGAAAGATATATTTCCAATTTAGAAATTATTTTACAGCCGTATAAAGTGCATAAAGCAGAACATCATGATCAAAGCAAATAATTTTACAACCAAGACAATACTGCAAAAGTCCTAGGGTGAGGGATCACCTAAAACAATTGTGGGGATAAGTGGAGAAGAAAGATAAGTTGCAAAATAGGTGAATATGAAGCCACAAGGAAACAAGGGGAAATAGAAACATGTTGAAAAAAATGAAAGGTTATGGGCATCTATAATTGCTCTGGAAAACCTCATTTCATGGCTTCAAGTTCCAAAAACTTGTCCACAATTATTTATCAGTTGCCAGAATTGAAGAATAAAATATCAACCTGATGTTAGGGCAGTAGGCAGGAGCAAGATGGATACCAATGCCGTAGTGTGACTTATTTATTATAGATCCACAGGCTCCAATACCATAAGTCATGATAGACGACCGCTCTCCACTAGAAATGGCAAGCCAAGCATAGCGGACATTTACTTCTCGACGATGGTGTTTTGTAATTTCAGCTTGTTTCTGAAAGAGCTCAAACCGTGCTTGTCCCAAAGTACTAGAACAGTGTTGTACATCAACAATGTCAACGGTACCAAACGAGGTCATGTTCATAAGGAACAACTCCCTCACAAATCCAGGGTTTATTTTAGCAGGTTTAATCATTGGAGTTCCATTTCCTTCCACTTCTTGATTCACCCTTCCAGTACTGATTAATTTTTTATCAGGGACATTTTCATCCCCATCTTCAATAGCCATATTCAATAGGTTGAAAGGATGTTTCTGATTATCTTGTGTATCCTCTTCTATATTATTTGATTCCCCTATACATTCTCTCATATCAATTCCCATAATGTCAATTTCAAGCTTTAAGTTCAATTCATGAGGACTAGAAAAGTCTGTGTTCAGATGATCATCGTGCTTACCACATTGATTGCAGGAGTGGGAAGTGAAAATTTCTGGAAAAAAGCAGCTACCAGCTTCATCAATCCATGCAATAGGTTGTTGGGAACCTGCTTTCAAGTCTGTGCATTTCATGTGCAAAAAATCAAGACGGAGCTTATAACTGTCCAACTCAACTTCAATGGAAGGCCTCTTCATCTGAAAGTCCTTCTTGACCAAATGGATTAGTCCCCTTGGAAAATCAGTCCATTCACCACCCCGATAGAGCAGCAAACGCTGTGGTATCCCAGTTTTCATGAAATTCGAGATGTACCTTGCAATGGATTTTTGGTAAACACACCCATAGCGTGTAGGTTCCTCATTAGTTCCATTTTTTTTTTGTCGCTTAGAAGCACAGCCAGCGTGTTCTTTTGGCAAGTTACTGAAGCTTAGGGCAGAAGAAGCACCGCTTGAAAATGCTGCATGTGCTGCCCGTTTTCTCTTCGGTTTCTGCAAAATTCTTTGATTGCTCTGACTATCCAATGCCTTTACGGTTCTGGATTCCATTACTATCTGCTACCTGTAAAGCAATCCCTAGCAACTTGCTTGAACACAAAGGTGCAAAAATAAAACTAAGCAAACGAATGAAAACTTTCTCCTGTGAATCTCATAGATGATGTCCCATTGAGGGTAGATGGAAACCCCTGCACGGGTAAATAAATTGTAAGTAGCAAAAATGCAAATCTCATGAAAGTGATAAATAGAGAAAAGAGAAGATCACCCAGAAAAGTATATTTCATTCACATGATATCTCAATTTTGAATAAACAGAAGATGGGTTGAGAAAATAAAACATATAAAAAGGAAGTCTCCAGAGGACTCAGAATATATAGAAAGACATCAATCATCTTGCTTTGCTGTGAGACCTTGAATTACCATCAGATGGCAAAGGGTGATGATGCTCCCGTAATAAGAAACCATTTAAAAAATGAAAACAGAACAATTGTAAAGATTACAGGCCTAGGTAAGCAGTTAGAATTCACACTGTATAACATAATCCTCTCTTTTAATTTCTCATGATGAGTATAACTGCAAACCCAATCAAGGCGAGTATCTATCAAAACACAGCCTAACTCCAACAAATTCAAAGCTATGAAACAACTTAGAAGGCAGTAGGAGCTTAAGAAACAAAGCATAGTGTAATAGTTCTAACTTCAAATTGCATGTGGTGGAAAAAGATGAAACAAACTAAGACATTTCAAATCAAATACAAACATCTGTCCTGAAACACAATCAAGTGCCAATAGAATACAAAAAATATTAGTCCATGCAAATTCCCATGATCTTCAAGCAAAAATAGTTAGGATTACATATTCCATAACAAAAACACAGGTAAAGTAAGGTAAGATTGACCGGTGAACACCAAAAAAAGCAGAAATTCATAGATAAAATCCAAGCATGAGAGATTCGAAGGATAGAAAAGTCATAGGCTCCCACAATCGGGATAGATCTCCGAATCTATTAAGCTCGAGGAAACAGAAGAACTTATACAAGTCCAATTTTGCAAAACATCAATTCAGAAAAAAAAACAAACAACAGCCTGAGCCATGTGATCCGAAGGTGCAGTCTCACCTACTAATATCATCACAACTATAGAACTAAATCGTTACGATTTACTTTAGCCCTCATGAGAGGAGGCGCAAACTTGGGACGGGAAGAATAGGAAAGAGGAGAAAAGGTGGAAGAGAAAAAGTGGAAGAAGGGTGAGAACTCTTGGGGCCAGAGGGGCGTTTAAGTAACAAGAAATTCATGGTGACCCCACTTAAACAACATGAGCTAAAGGATGTAAATAATGTGGTTGTATTAGTCGTTTAGGGACCACATGACTTGATATTTTTTTGGTCAATAATAAATGAATTAATTGAATTTTTAAAATTTAATTTATAAAATTATAATTTTTTTTGAGAATTCCTAATACAAATTCAAAAGAATCTCTTATAACTTTTATAATATTAATTAATTTACTTTTAAGAATATTGATATATATATTTATTTAAATAAATAATAAATAGTATAATTGAAAATAATAAATCGTGATTAAATTATTTAAATTATCAACAACTTTCAATAATTTTGAATTTCACCTCCATTTATTTTTCTATTTAATAAATTATTTTATTTTTAGTTATTTAATTTATTATATTGAATTATAATAATATTTTCATTATATTTATCTTAAATTTAAATATTTTTATTAATATATATATGTATAGTAAAAGTTACTGTACATACAATTTATCTCAATTCATTTTGATATTAATTTGATTATTACAAAATTAATTATATAATAAAAGTTAATTTGATAATTTTGATAATATTATTTAAATGTATTTAAATAAGATTCATATATATAAATAAATATAATTATAAAGTTCACTAAATTTGAATTAATATTTATAAATTAAATTATGTTTAAATTTGGATCAATATTCTTATGTTAGTTTGATTACATAACAAAAATGCTAATCCAAAAGGTTTTTAGATAATAGTAATAAATACTAAATAAATTACAATAATTAATGAAGTTAAAAAATGTGACTTTCTATAATAATTTAATATTTTTGCTATTAATTTATATATAAATATTTTATTTTAATTTAAATTATATATATTTAAAAATAAATATGACATAAATTTTTCTTAATAATTATATATAAAATATATATAATTAACATTTTATTTAATTAAATTGAAATAATAAATTAAATATTTTATACAAATATAATATAAATTATATATTTTAAATTATTAATAAAATTTATATCTTATTTAAACTAAATAAAATATTTATATATAAATAATAATATGTACAAATGTTTAGAAAATTATATATATTTTTATATTTTATATAAATTTATATATAATTTGTATATTATAATAACATATATATTATTAAAATTAAATTACATATATTTTTTATGAATAGCTAAAAAATATAATTTTATATTATATTTGGGAAAATATTTATTTTATTATTATAAATTTATACAAAAAATATTTATTATATATAATTTTAGTAAGTAAAAATTATATATAATTTACATTTTCAAAATATATAGTCTAATTAAATAAAATATTTATATACAAATTATTATATTATATAAATTATAATATCGTACATATATATATTATTTTTAATTAAAATTTTATTAAGTGAAAAGTAAATATATTTTGATATTTTTAATTAAAATTTTATACTAAATTTCCTTTTTTTATTTAATATTTTGTTAAAAATTAATAATTATACATCCATAATATAATTTACCCTTACCTTAATCTTTTAGGGTATTTTAGATAGTGTTATTATGATTAACACATACCTTACATTTTACTATTTTATTCTTAATTTAATTATTAAATAATAATAATTGATATTAGTTTTGTTAATTTACTTCATTCACCATAGTTTATCCACTCATTTATATATTTTCACGTGGTTGTGTGCATGAAATGGGATGTCAAGTCACATGTTTGTATGCATATTTATATTTTGTTACGTGTACCTGTGCATGTATGAGACGGTCACATGTCGGTACCTGTCTGATCCCATCTGAATGATTCAGACTAGCAATAATTTGATTTGTGCCCGTGTAATGTCTTGAATTCAAATAATTTTAAATTTTTATTTTTATATATTTATAATAATTTAGAAATAAGAAAATTCATTTATAAATTATAAAAATATATACCAATAATATTATAAATTTATTAAATTATATCAAATTTTCTCTAATAATATAAGTTCAGATAAAAAAATATTTTTTTTCTCATAAATTATCTCGCATTTCCATTATTTCTCTGACTTCCATGTTCCCATATCTATAGCCAAACATTTGTCCAATTAACTTTAGAACCTTTCTAGTTAATCAAAGAAAAAGAAAAAATATCGGAATTCAATAAGAGTAGAGAAGGGGACCACCATATGCTGACCCTTTCCCATATAACCCTTTACTGTCATCGTTTTTGTTCCATTATTGATTCGTTCTTTTCCTTTCACTCATAAAGCCCTTTAGCTTTATGGAGAAGCTTAAGCTATATACCAAAATAAGGAAAAAAAGTATTGGTTGCGTTGGTTCCTTTTATTCCCCTATAGTTGCACGCTAAAATTTAACTCAACTCATGTATATCTATCGAGTTAAAGCCTCCCACCCAAATCAAGAAAAATTCCTCTACAGTCAGACTGCCTTCAATCACGGGATGAATATATTAAACTTAGGGTGCCTTGTAAACCAAGTTTAATAAAAGGAGTGGGTGCTATTGACTGAGGAAAGAGACCTTTGATGAAAATTATAGTAAACTATAGACTTTCATTTGTAAATTATTAATGCTAGGGTGTAAATAGACAAAGATTGATGAAAGAGGAGTCTTGTCTTGGATTCTCAAGTCTATTTTCTTTTGGGGCTAATGATATATTTTATTTTAGCTTTGTAAGGAAGTTTCCCAGCGTGTTACTTTGTCACAATCAAGACAAGACTTTGGAGGGGCAGACGACCTTTTAACTTTAATAGTAGCTAATAGTGGAAGCACTATACCTATGATCTATTTATTTAGAGGTGCTTAGTACTCATTTGATTCCCCAGCAAGGGTTTTAAACTGGTTTCAAAATGTATTTTATGTCGTAACAATCATATTGTAGCTATTGTTTTCAATGGAATGAAATAAATAATCAATTATAATAGTAAAGATACTATTTAAAATTTAATATTCTACATATTTATTATTAGTAATTGAATCGATATGATAGTTAAAAATATTTATTAATTAAATTCATTTGTACGAGGTCTAGATGACCCGCACCGATCACCTAATTTAGAATCTTCCGTTTTCGTGGGGTTGAAGGGTCGATCGCGCTTTGCAGTATCCCTCCATTCTTCCACTCTAATCGCTTCCATCTCTTTTAAGGGTAAGGTCGAGTCTTCCGGTACTGGGCTCGTTGTTTATTTTTCCCCTTCTTCACGTATGGGGCCATTTTCCATTGAAAGTTTTATTTAATATTTTTTTCATCTTCTAATAATTGTTACATTAGCGAGTGAATGATTGAATCTCTAACCACTCATTTCACACATTTCTAGAAATTCTCCCCTCTATCCCTATCCAATTGGGGTAGCAACCTAGGGACCATCAAATTGGGCTCCCCAATTTTCGTTTTCTGAGTGTTTTTCATTTTTTTGAGAGCTACATTAATATCGTATATTGCAGGTGATTATTGAGTTTTATCTTGCATTTGAATTTATTTGGTGTAGCAATTCTCTACTTCTAATAGGACCATTCAACCAATCTCCATAACATACCACTCTAGATGTTTGAATGGTGCGACAAGAAACTCAAAGGTACTCCATTCTATACACTCATTCAGAGTGATAATAATATTTTGATAGGGAGAATTATTCATTGGAACACTAATATGGTTCTTAAATGAACGATAAAAGTCATTGATATTGTAAAGTTATAAAATGCAAATCCTATTTTCTCATAAAAAATCGTAAAATAGTATCGAAAATTTTATTGAGAAAATTGTTGTTAAAATTGTACCTAAATTGGTAAAAATAAACTAAAACAAGAAATTAAACTATAACAAGTAATAAATGAAAATCCAAAAATGATAAAAATGAATCATGCAATTAAATTGGATACGAGAATCAAATGGTTTAGGGTGAATCGGACATTAACGGTATTGAAACGGGATAAATCGATAAAAATTGATTAAAATATTCATTTTTCTAGATAACTTAAAAATAACAATTTAGAAAATTGAAGTAACTAATTTGTAAAAAATAAATTTAGATTATTTTAGAAGTTTTTAATTTTTAGAAAACCGAGCAAATCGAACCTGAATCGACCGATTTTTTATTTCAGTTCACCGAATCCGATCAAACCAAAGCGGTTAACGGTTTAGTTGATCAATGGACCGCTTGCCATATTAGTGCCCAGTCAGGACCTACAACTAATCAACACGTGATACATAGCAAAGCGCACCTAATGAGCCGCTTGGTCAACGTCTAGAAGTGCTGACCAATCAGAGCGTGACATGTGTACTTGGTCAACGGTAAGATAAAGAAAAATTCACGTCACCAAACACTGACCAATGATGAAGCGATACATGTACTCAGCCAACAGTCAACTAAGGAGAAACCTCATCAGCAGTGCTGGCCAATGAGGAGTTAAAACATGGTAAAGGTGCCATGTTAACTATCACACCTCGATCCAATTTGGTCGGATCTACGTGAGCAACTCGCCACTCCCTTCGGTCTATGAAGGGTTTCACCCTTTTTTAAACTGCGAGAAATAAGATGTCCTTTTCCTATTTTTTCTGGAATAGCATTATATAAAACTGAATAGATTAAAACAATCATACATGTCTTATAGTTCCACTTACAACAGGGACTTTAGGGTGGGTTTTCCTCTATTACCTGAAAAGGGGTAAAAGGAGGGGAATGAGTTCTACAACCTAGTAAGCGGGTGTTGAGAGTGAGTTTTTAAAATATTTTTAGTTTATAAAAACTATGCCAAAGTTATCATTTTCTTTTTAAAAGGATTTCTCTCAAATTCAGGTTTCCAAAATCTTTTTCCAAGCTTTACCGTTTTTTTTCCAAGGATTTTTCAAATTTAAATCTCGAAACCTTTTTTCCATTTCCATATTAGGTGTGTTTAGCTTTCTTAGCACATCTCCTTGCCTCGGGAGGCGTTTGGCAAACAAACACACGCCCTTCATCAGGAAGGGTACACACATTCATAGGTGCAACACGTCCAATGCACCCACTTGTGGATCAAAGCGTATTTATCGTCCATCAAAATAGAACCCCGTCCACTTCTACCCTAGGTTTGAGTGGAACTTCCTAGATGTCCGACCTTCAAATCCGAATGCCACTTCATGTCATATGAGGACAAAGACCTCATCATTACCCCACCCCGGACTCATGTGCAAGAAGCTCCCATAACTTCATGACTGACTGGCACGATAAACTGCCCTTATCGCCCTCATATCGTCCAACAACCCTTGGGACCCATCACTACCCCCGTGGCATCTTAATGGTCTTGTACCTTAAGTGCATGCGCAAACAAGATATTTTCATATAATAGCCATCATCTTTGGTGTCAACGGTCTAACGGACCTAACGCTCAACCTGACATGAAATTGTTTGTCTAGGCCAATCCGTTGACCTGACCCTAACGCATTGTCGCCATTCTATCGAGCACTATTGGTCATGACTCGATACCGTGGCGAAATCACATAATCAATTTCATTAGAAATTTTCATGGCTCTTCTTAATCAAATTTGTTTATAAGCTTCTATTTGTGCCCACTGTCCTTGGGCCCACTACACGTGCTTTTCCAAAAACTTGGCATTTAGCCCCATGAGTTCAAAAACTGTGCCCCCTAGCCTATTTGGCTGTTCTAGCTCCCATAAAGAAGGTCTCCCAAATGTTTTAAGCATTGGAACACAGTCAAGGGAGAACACTTCTGACAAAAAAATATTTTCAACTCATCACACCAATCGAGTGTGATGATATCTTCGCTTACAACCGGTAGGCGGGTTTCTCCTTTTCTCAAGGAAACTCATCGTACTAACCGAGTATGATATGAAATAATCCCACTCATAAGTAGGTTTTCATTTCTAAAGTACTCACCATCCCAACTGGGTATGATTTATAATTAAGCCCACTCACTGTGGCTTCCAATTTAAAAAAGGTGCTCATCATCCCAAGCGAGTATGAAGTGTAAATTAGCCTACTTACGGTTACGTGTTCGTCTTTAGTTGGTTTTCTAAGTCCACACTAGCTCTCTTTTTTGTGTTCCGGTCTCAAGTGTCCCTACACGGTTTGGGTATCATTACTAGGAAAGGTTCGATATGATAACCCTTCTTTTTCTCACGTATGGGCAACTAGGCCCAAATCTTGGTTTATTGCACTTAGGTCCCTAAAGTTCATTTTCCTTAATTTTAGGTCCATAATGTTAACTTTTCCCCAAATTGAGTCACAAGACTTCCAAAATTCCCTTTGGGTCCTCAATTTACTATAAATTGTGTAAGGGGCTCAAGTTTTCCAAATTTCCAATTTGGTCCCCGATTTTTCAAAGATTACCATTTTGCCCCTACTTTCCAAAAATAGCAATTTGGCCCCAAATGTTTTGAAAATTGCCCAATTGGTCCCCCAACATCTTTCTCATTGCCAATTGATCTTCAATTTTGAGAAATTGCATGGAAGTCCCTCAATTTTTTGAAATCCCCAATTTTCCCCAAAATTCCCCCCCCAAGTTCCCCCTTCAAACTAATCGAATTTGATTTCTTCAAATTGGCCATTCAATCGGGGTTAATTACTCCAATTGATGGTATGGATTAGTTCCTACACTTTCATACGATTCAATTGAGCTCTGAAGTGCATCATTTAGGTCCGAAATGAGCTCAAATTAAGCTTCATCGGAAAACTATTCGTATAGAGAGAGAGCTTCGAAAGCTTACCATTAGAGGGGCGGCGGTCCGAGCTTTCGATCGGGAGAGGTAGCTCTCGTCCTGAGGTTTCTTCTAGGATCAAGAATCGCTATAATTAAAGTCCAAATGGGGGTGAATTTAATCAGTGAAATTCAACACTTTCTCTTTCTAACACCGATATGCAACGATCGAGTAGGGCTGAATTGGCTTATATTTAAGCTCTTTTGAGGCCGTGTGAGGCCGTAGGGGTGTCAGAGAGGCTTGGTTTGGCTGTAGGGGGTCATAATTTGGCCAAATTCAGCTCGACCAAAATAGGGCAGCTTCGGTCCGTCAAAGCTATTTCACTGTTTGATTCCGATGCTTCTCTGGCGATCCTCGAGTCAAAAGAAGGTTCTATCAGGTAGCTGACTTCCCCTGGATTCTATAGGACCCGACCTTGCCTTCTGAGGCTGAGAAAAATGCCCAAGTTGGAGCTCTGGTTCGAGCTTCACTGGAAAGTGGAGCAGTTGAGAGAGAATGGTGATTTGAGGTGAGTGGAGAATGAATGGAGAGGAGCTCTTTATATAGGGAGCTCGGGGACCCTCTGCTCGACCACTTTCCTTTTTGGTTGAGCTTATACTTGCCCGAAAATGCCCTGATCGGACCAAATATTCCTTCGCATGAGAAGGAAAGTTTTTGATGAACAGTGCTGTCATCCTGAGGAAGAAGATGACATTGTTCTGAACCATACCGGTTCGGTCCGATCGGGTTCAATGGCGAAAATCAGTCGGTTCAAGCTCGATTCGACCGGTTTTCTCAAATCTAAAAATTTCTAAATCCATCTATATTCATTTCCAATCCAATTATGGATTCAATTTCCCAATTTAATCACTTTAAGCCATCACAAAAAATGAATTTAGAATCTGGTTCATGTATGGTTCAAACCGGTTCAATCTAGTTCAGGTCTGATTCACCCTAAATCGGTCTGGTTTTCTCCTCCCATTTGTTCCAAGGTTCTTTTCCATAATTATTTTTATGACTCTTTGAGTCACTTGGGATTTTCCAATTTCCCACTTTACTCTTTCTTTACTGGTTTGGGTTCGTTAACCGGCTCAGTTTTCTCTTTTGAATTGACTGGTTCTTTTTCCCGATTTTCTTATCTTTAAAGGACAGGGTTTACAACTCTCCCCTCCTTTTAGGGGTTTTGTCCCCAAAACTAAGTCAACAATCTTTTGCATCAGGAGTAACTTCCCTTGATGTCCTATTGGGGTTTGCTCGACATACTATCACTTTGGTTGTTTCTTTCACTTAGTCCTTTAGCAATGCACTTAAGAAATCATTCTTCCTTTCCATTTTTCACTCACTCCATGGAGTGTATCACGACCAATTATGTCTTACCCCCTAATCCCAAGGTACATCCTTAGGTCCACTTCTTACTTTGCTTAGGGTAAGACTTTTCCTTTTGGGGTTCTTATCCAAATCACTCGGTTGGGTGTTCCATAAATGTCTGATCGTCCCCATTTCCAATCAGTCCCTTGGTTGTTGATGCTCTTTAGCTTAGCATCCTTTTGGACTTTTCATCCTTACCAACTTATTGGTTTTTCCCCAGTTCCAACCATCGGGTTTTCCGATGACTTATCGACACATTGGGATTCTTCCTCTCTTATGTTCTTCTTCATTTCCAATGGCGTCTTTTACTCAAGAACTTTCCTTTCTTCCATCCACTCTTACTTGCTCATTTCCATTTCACCATTCCTTTTTCTGAGTTGATTCTTTTTGGTCCATGTGTCGATTCCTTTGTTTGGGAAGTTCTCTTTCTACAGTTTCATTCTCTACTATGTCCTTCAAAGTAGAGACCTCCACCTTAGGAGCTACACGTTCAACCTTCTTACCATTCCTTAAAGGTTTCCCTTCTTCATCTCCTTACACCCTTTTCTTATATTGGGCATTTTCTTGCTTTCAATCCTCCATTATCTTAAAATCTCCGCTTCCTCCTTTATTCCCTATCCGAGGAACTTCCTATTATAGGGTCTTATTTCGCGTACTCCACACTATGCCCAACCTTCCACTCTTTAGGCTCTATTAAGTGAGCGTGGACCACGACTAGTCTTGATATCAGTGGTCTTTTCCCTTAATCACTTCTTAATTTGAGGGTCACTTCTCCAAGGTTTCTCAGAAGTTCTTTCCTTTATTTCATTATTATGTGTAGTACACCCCTTCCTTACTTGTACGACATCTTGGACATTGTAGCTATTTGTCTAGGCCGGTCCATCGACCTAGCCTTGACGCATTGTCACCTGTCCATCGAGCATTGTTGGTTTTGACTAGATATCATGGAAAAATCACATAATCAATTTCATTAGAAATTTTCATGGCTCTTCTTAATCAAATTTGCTTACGAGCTTCTGTTCATGCCCATTGGCCTTGGGCCTGCTGCACGCGTTTTTCCAAAAACTTGGCATTTCGCCCCATGAGTTCAAAAACTGAGCCCCCTGGCCTATCTGAGCTGTTCTAGGTCCCATCAAGAAGGTCTATCAAATGTTTTAGGCATTAGCACAGAGTTAGGGGAGAATACTTCTGACAAAAATTTATTTTCAACTCATTACACCAACTAGGCGTGATAATATCTCCACTTACAACTAATAGACAGGTTTCTCCTTTTCTCAAGAAAACTCATCATACCAACCGTGTATGATGTGAAATAATTCCTGTAAATCCCATCCTTTGGAGTTAAGGGAAAACCGGGAAAGAATTAGTAAACCCGAGTGATAAAACTGAACAGTTTCACAAACTCCAACCACTAGAGAATGGGAAAATTGAGAAATTTACAACTCCCGAGTGACCCAAATAGTTATAAAAACCTTGAAAATGGATTTTAGGACAATTTAGGAGAGAAAACAAGACCGGTTCAGGTGAACCGGATCTAAATCGGATTCACCCAATTTTGATTGGTTTGAACCATCATTGAACTGAATGCTTAATTCATTTTTCTAGGTGGCTTAAAATATTCAAATTGGAGAATTGAAGCCACCATTGGATAAAGAATAAATTTCGATAAATTTAGAAATTTTTAATTTTGAAAAATCGATCGAATCGGGCCTAAACTGGCCAATATAAGCATTGAACCCAGTTCGGATTAGTGCGTTCCGGTTCGGATTGGTGCGGTTCGATTTGGAATAATGTCATTTTCTTCCTTAAGATGATAGCATTGTTCACTCACCAGAAAAAATAAACCATGCCAGTGGAAATTTTGGAAAAATTGGGGGACCTAATTGGAAATTTGGGAAATTAAACCCTTTTTTGTGAAATTGAATACATTGAAGTCCCAAGATAAATTTTAAAAGTTTCGGGACTCTATTTGAAGAAGAATCGGCATTTGGGGACTTAAAGTTAAAGAGAAATAACTTTAGGGACCTAATTGTAAATAACTAAAAAGTTTGAGTTTTCTCATTCATTTGGAATGAATGAAGGTTGTTAAATCGAGTAATAGTGAACAAGGATGTTTATATCGTGAAGGAACACGAAATACTGGGAACGCCAGCATGGACGAGCTCGCGTGAATACAAAGAACCGGTCTAGTGAAATTCACTGCATTAACCGATGAGTGGGTTTACTAATATCATACCCGGTTGGGATGATAAGCATAACTTAAAATTTTAAAACCACTTTCCGGTTGTTAGTGAAAATTTTATATCAAACCCGGTTGGGAATGATAAGTACCTCGATATGAAAACTCACTATTTAGTGGTATTTTAAACATCACTACTTTGAAGAACTAATGTTAAAATCACGTAGAAAAACTACTTACCGGTTGTAAGTAGATCATACTCGGTTGGTATTATTAGACTTCCTCGAAGGAAGTTGAAAACCCGTTCATCGGTTATGAATGGAGGTGTCCTTATACCGGGCGGTATAATAAATAGAGAAAACATATGTTTTGCCGGAAGTGCTCTCCCCTGACTGTGTGCCAATGCTTAAACAATTTGGAAGACCTTTTCGACAGTAGCTCGAATAGCTCTGATAGGTCGGGGGCCTCGATTTTGGAACTTGGGGGCTAAATGCCCGATTTTGAAAATCTCGTACTATGGGCCCAAGGCCAGTTGGCAAGAGCAAGAACTCATAAACAAACATGATATACATGTCGTAAAACTTAATAAGTGAATTGTTTGGCCATGGTACCAAGATAGGACCGACATGCTCAGTCAACTAGCGGCAGTGTGACCTGACAGGTTGATGGACCAATCAAGACAAACAACTACAGGTTGAGTTGAGAGTCAGGGCCATTGGACCAGTGGCACCACAAATTACATGGCAATATGAGAAAATATTGTTTGTGCATGCACTGTTTGTACGAGATCATCAAGATGCCCATGAGAGGTAGTGATGCATCCTAAGGGCACTGGATGACCTGGTGGCTATAAGGGCAGTTCATCGTTCTAGGTGTCTGTGCGAAATTTGGAGTAGCACCAAGCGCATAAGACCGGGGTGGGGACAGGATGAGGTCTCTATCCTCATACGAACATGAAGAAGTGATTTCGGGATTGTGGGTTGGATGTCGCATACATCCACTCATTCCCAAGGTAGAAATGGTTGTACTTCTATCCGGGTGGCAGGAAAAGTTGCTCCGAAGCCACTAGCGGGTTCAGTAGTGATACTGACTTGCGAATGTGTGTAACCTTCATGATGAAGGATGTGTGTTGGGTGATGACACAACGGTAACTAAGAAATAATGGAAAAACCCAAATTTTTAAATGAAGGGATTTTTGAAAAGAAAGGAGTATGGCACACTCCATGTAAATATTTTTCTTAAAAGTTAAAAAAAAACCTTTAAAGTTAACACTACCCTACGAATGTGTTATCCATTCATGATAAAGAGCGTGTGTTGATTATTAAACACACTGACTATGGTTAACGATGAGTAATGGTTTTGAAAACCAAGAAATTGAGGAAGAAATGGTTTTTAAAGAAAATAAGGAGTCTGACACACTCCAATTCAAACTATTTTTCTGAAACTCATGTTTTAAACACCCATTTACTAAGTTGTCGAAGTCACGCCCTTCCTTTACCCCTTTTCAAGTAACCAAGGGAAAAACCTACCTACAGACATTCCACTAGCTAAACCTGCAAGACAAGTATGTAAATTTAATTTTTTTTCAGTTTTGATTAATGTTATTCTAGGAAATGTACAGTTATAAAGGATGCCTTACTCCTCATGGTTTAAAGAAGGAGAAAACCCTTAATAAATCGAAAGAGTGGTGGGTTGCTCACGGGATCCGACCAAACCGGGTTGGGGTGTGACAACTGCCCCACAAATATATGTACCCTTCTTGATGAAAGGCATGCGTTTGTTTGCTAAATGCCTCCCAAGGCAAGGGGATGGGCTAAAAGAGCTAAACACACATAATATGGAAATGAAAAATGTTTGAGATTTGAGTTGAGAAAAATCCTTGAAAATGAACTATTAAACCTTGGCATGATTTTGATAAAGAAACTAAAGCTTATTTTTGAAAACTCACTCCCAATACCCGCTCACTAAGTTGTAGAAACTCACCCCCTCCCTTTACCCCTTTTCAAGTAAAAGTGTAAGAGCAACCATAAGAACCCCTCGCAGTTGAATTATAAGGCATGTATGAAAATTTTAATATATTCAGTTTTATATAATACTATTCCAGGAAAAACATGGAAAAGATGCCTGACTTCTCGCGATTTAGAAGGGGGTGGAACACTCTTGTACCAAAAGGAGTGGCGGGTTGCTCACGGGGATCCGACCAAACCTGGTCGAGACATGACACCCTACCATATGGCCCCCATAGAGTTAAAGGAGTTGAAAGAGCAATTGGATTAATTACTAGAAAAAGGCTTCATATGACCAAGTCAATCTCTATGAGGTGCACCAATATTGTTCGTGAAAAATAAGGATGGAAGTATGAGGTTATGCATTGATTATCAGAAGTTAAACCAAGTGACTATTATGAATAGGTACCCTTTGCCAAGGACTGGTAACCTATTTGACCAACTGGAATGAGCAACTTATTTTTCCGAGATTGATCTACGGTTCGGGTACTATCAACTTAAGATTAAAGATGATAATATACAAAAGAATGCGTTTAGATCACATTATGACCATTATGAATTCCAAGTTATGCCTTTTGGTTTAACAAATGCTCATGTAGCCTTTATGGATCTAATGAACTGAGTATTTCAACCTTACCTAAATAAGTTCATGATAGTATTCATAGACAATATACTTATATACTCATGAACTAAGGCGAAGCACGCATAGCATTTGGGGATTTCTCGAAGTGTTTTAAATGAAAACAAGCTCTACACTAAATTCTCAAAGTGTGAATTTTGGTTGTAAGAGGTGAGCTTCCTAGTACATGTCATTTCGAAAGAAGGAATTAAGGTGGATCCGACTAAGATAGAAACAATATCAAATTGGAAAGCTCCCACCAACCCAATGGAGATACGCAATTTCCTAGGGCTAGCATGGTATTATCGAAAATTCGTGGAGGATTTCTCAATAATTGTGGCTCCATTAGCTTGTCTAATAAGAAAAGGAGTGGAGTACAAGTGGGGTAAAAAGTGTAAGAACTCCTTCCAAGAACTTAAGTCATGTCTAACGATAGCTCTAGTACTAGCCTTACCTGATCCAAATGTGAGAGAATATAATGTGTATAGTGACGCTTGCCGACAAGGATTAAGATGTGTTTTAATGCAAAAAGGAAGAGTTATAGCTTATGCATCCCAATAATTAAAGACACATGAGCTGAATTACCCCACCAATGATCTGGAATTGGCTGCAATAGTGTTTGCCCTTAAGATTTGGCGACACTATCTATATGGAGTCAGGTGTAAGATATTCACATACCATAAGAGCTTAAAGTATTTCTTGACACAGAATGAGCTCAATCTAAGGCAAAGATGGCTAGAACTGGTGAAGGACTACCCAAAGAGGATATGATGCTTCATGATAAAAGGGTGATAGGTCTAGAAGCTAGTCAAAGAGGATACGATGCTTCACTAGTTCAATCTTGGAACGATCCACAAATATACATAAAATTGAAAGAGGATACGATGCTTCACCAATTCAATCTTGACACGGAATGCTTCATACCCAAAGGGGATCCAATGCTTCATACCATCCACAAATATGTCTAGAAGCTCTTGGAGATTCATGCTCATTGAGATCGAGTAAAAAGGGTGAGAGGTCTCATTCCACATTAGTGGACATGAAGTTTAAAAAAGTCTAGGGGTTGGGCAATTGTGCTCACACAAACTTGTAGTAGATGTTGCAATCTCCTACCTGGGTCAACGGTAAAATTGCTCCGGTCCACAAGTGGAACAATCGGGGAGTGTTATGCGAATGAATGAATCATTTAAAGATAAATGGCACGTATTTATTTGATAAACCAAAAAATTCGCATGGGAGAATGGTGAAGTAATGTGATTAAGAAATAAAACTTATTATTACCTTATTACCCACTCACTTAATTGTCAAACTCACCCCTCCCTTTTTCCACTAGAAGAATCTCAACCTTGTTGAAAGGAAATACAGCTAGTTCCAACGATTAAGGTATAATGTGTACATATTTTCTTATGAAATAGTTTTGATAATATTGTTTTAGGAAAATATTGGAAAAGTAAGTCACACCTAACTCTTACGAGTATCTTAGTGGTAATTATTCTTTTATCAGGAAGAGTGATGAGTTATTCACAGGGTTTCGACCGAACATAGTCGGGGTGTAACAATATCTGTGTGTATATTGAAACTATAGATCATATGTTATTTAAGTGTAAATGGACTATGCAAATTTGATATGTTGTGTGTTAAATTCATGTGAATATTATACATCTCTAATTGAATTACTATAGAATTGCAAAAGTAATAGTGAGAATGACAAATAATACATAATATTTTTTTTATCTAGAATAACACATGCTCACATATATGAAAATAAAGGAATTATAGTTTGTTTTAAGGTGATCGTTCACGTATTAAAACTGTAATAGCATATATTTTATTTGTTGTCACTAATTTTATACTATACAAAATATTAGGAAAAAGAATGTTGGAAATTAATTACAGCAATCTAGAGTGAAATAGGTGCCCACTCTAGGAGTTTATTAAATTAAATTGTGATAATTCATTATTGTCCTCTAGTGAAAGTACAAGTATTAGCTTCATTACTAGGGTATAGAGGAATCTTGCTCAAGGAGGAAAGAAGTATATGTTGGTTGTGGCAATCCATTGGAAGCTGAAGCACATACTATTATATCATACATTTAATATGCAACAAAAATATGACAGAAATGTATATTTCTCAAAGTGAATTTACAAATTTTGACCAAGGCATTGGTAAAATAGAATACAAATGTATATTGACAACTATATCCTTTTTATGCACTCATATCAACATTTGTAGAGTCATTTTTAGGTCTTTTTATATACTTCATATTTCTAGAAGTCCAAACTTTTGTATTAATATTATAGCACACTTCTAAAGATAATCGAGGATTTTTTTTTGCTCAATAAATAATCAAAATTTACATTGTCATTTTTCTACTAAACCTAATTTTTTGTGTAACGCTTTAAAAACTAATATGCTGGTAATAGATAAGTTAATTAATTGTCGCAGATAGTGTATACAATTTTTTATATTAATGGAATGAATTAGTTTACTATAAAAAAAATGTGATCTAGATCACTCATATATCATTTATATGACTCCCTAAATGACGATGAGCTCTAGTGTAAACCCTTACCACCATTTTCAATGATAACCTTCATATTATTGTTACTTGTGCTCCTTTCAAAAGTGAATCACCTCATCCTTTTCCCAAGTTTTCCAACCCCATCAATTGCATTTACATGAAGATTTCTTGCTAAGCAAGGATTTTGTGGTGGCAAAATTCTGAGGTCGTATGGCAATATAAGCAGATGCCAAGTTCGACAATTTATTGGATGTCGTTTTTCAAAATTAAATATAGGATTTGGATACAAGTACTATACCGGTGGTTGCCATAAGAACTAAGTTAAATATTTTGCACGAAATTAATAAAAAAATTATATGATTTTTAGTATAAAAATAGAAAAAAATTAAAATTAAAATTTATAATAAATTATATTATACATAAATTAAAACATTTGAATTATAATAAATTATTTTGTTTACATAAAACACTTTATAAATAAAATTAAAAGTTTAATTATAGTAATCGATAAATTTTAATTATAGTAAAATGTTTCTATACATAATATATACTTATAAAAAATATTTATTGTAATATAATCTATATTGTACATAATTATACTAAATAATTTAATTTTTATAAATTAATTTTACTAAACACTAATATACATAAAATTGAAAAACAATAATTATAGTAAATTATTTTGTATACATAAAAAATAACTTTTACATAAATTTATTATTTTTTAATTATAAAAAATATAATAATAGATAATTATTTAATTTATATAAATTAATTTTACTTTACTAAAATAGTTAATATATATAAATTAAAAAAATAATTATACTAAATTATTAACCTTCCTTAAATTTTTATTTTTTATATAAAATTATATTATATATATAATAATTATTATCATGTAAGTTGATATATTATATATAATTATAATAAATTATTTAATTTATATAAATTAATTTTGAATATAATAAATTATTTAATTTACATAAATTGATAATTTTGTAAATAAATTTTATATAAATATCATAATTTTTAATTATATAAAATATTTATTATAAGTGATAAAATGATAAAATTGTATATAAAACTATTTAATTATATACAATCATATTAAATTAAAAAGTTTATAAAATATTTTAATTATAGTAAATTATTTATTGTAAATGAAAATATATAAAATTAAAAAAATTTAATTATACAAAATATATGTTATATAATTTGTTAGTTGTTATATTATAATAGGGTAAATAATTATTTTAAATTATTTAATTTAAATAAATTAATTTACTTTAAAATAATTATTATACCAAAATTAAAAAAAATTAGATAAGAAATGATCTGAACCGGACCCGATAATATCCGATAATCGGGTTCCAGCACTTTAAATTATACTCGACAGATTCCAATACTTTAATTTTAACCTTAGGGCAAAATTCTAATACTGTAAATTGAATCGCACCGTACAGTGTATCCGACTACTCGACCCAACACCCAGATCCCGGGTCTGGTCGGGTATGGGTGGGTCTGGTGGCAAAAACCCGTTAGAATCTTTTGCCACCTCTAAGTCATGCTAGCCCATCATAGATACCTACACCTATCCCGCTCCTTCCATAGGCGGCCCCCATCCGAGTTATAATCTTCTTGCTATTATAATTTTTAAATTTATGGATTTATGTGGATACCAATCTCTTAAACGAGCTAGATTATGGATTTATGTGGATACCAATCTCTCAAGCGAGCTAGAGAGCACGTGGAAATAATTGACCTAATAAAAAGGAGAATCACGTTTATAATTTTTTAAAGTAAATATTTTATTTGAATCAATATTCATAATAAGCGATTTCTAAGATATTAGGGTAGGTTTTTAGATATTATTTTAGATAAATTATTATTATATCATAAAATTATTTATATTTATATTATTATAAATTAATAAATATAAATATAAAATATTTTTTTTATATAATTTCGAATTTTAACTAACACGTACATATTTCAATATTTCATTCCTATTCATATTCAGTATACCAGGCAAGATAAATGAAAGTCACTCAGCTCAATGATTCATTTAACCAGGCAGTAATTTTGATAGTTGAGATTTACCTCTGTGCTGTGTGGTGTCTCTGTCTTCTGAAGCTGGAAATGTTGGATGTCATACCCTTACTTTAGCTGCAGCTTCCTTTATTTGTTCTATAGTGAATATTCCAAAGAAGTCATCATCCGTCACTGCATTTATCACTGCCAGGGCAACATCGTCCACACTGACTGGAGGGGCCAAGAGTAGATCTGATCCTGGAAGAGAACTTAGAGGCTTGGTGAAGTTCTCTGTAGCACGGAGGATTCTCTCAGCCGGTTCCCCGATGAGATCAAGAGGGATCTCGAAGCCATCCACCCTCCTTTTCCCGTAAATGAAGCCGGGTCTTAAAACAACACCTGAAGATAACAAGAACAGTGAATTAAATCTCTCGTGGAATAGCATCTCCTCAATCAAAAACTAGTGTGTAGTCAACTTTAAGTTGTCACTTTATTTTAAGCATTGAGAGTAGGACCCCACAGGGTTGTAAGGCTATGTGGGAGTACCATGGTTCTGAAATTCATATTTACGATACGACCTATAAACAATAAGGGCTAATAAATCCACCAAACCACGTGAGATGTCTCTACCAAGAATCTGCCCTTGTAAGAAAGATGTCAGAGTTGCCTAATTACCAGAATTTGGGTATTTTGAGAGAACCTCTGATTCAGCTTTCCTCTTTCCTGTGAAGTATCCCGATGTAAGGAGAAATGTTGGTAGATTGTAATCATGAACAGAAATCAATATGAACTTGGGAACACCTGCAACAGAAAAGCAAATAGAAGCCACAAGATTATTTTTTTGGCCGGATTATAACATATTAAATAGTTCCCATCTAATTGAAAAACATGCATCTTCATTGAACGTATATCTTTAATCAACACCAAAGAGAAGCTGAAACATCTCGTAGCACAAAAAGAGTAATTAGGTTGAACTGTTATTTTACCAAAATCCTTGGCAGCATTAACAGCCACAACATTAGCCTCTCCATTGATTCTTTGCATTTGTTCCTCACTACCAATACCTCCAAGAGTAGAAATAACGGCAGTTGCCCCCACCAGGACTTCATCCCAGTTAGCATAGAAGACATCTCCTGCATGATGGTATATCTAGACTCAGCAAGACAACTTTGCAGATCCAAGCACTGCCCTAAAGCTCTGTCTCTATTGATATATAAGACAAGTTACAAGTAAACAACTGGATATAAACTTACCTGGCATCCATGTAACTTGGTCCACCCATGAGCCTGGGTGTGTAGAGCGCCCAGACCTGTGAATAGAAAAAATTTGCTTTTCCAATTAAAAATAAGGGAGACAGTCAATTCCTGACTACTAGAATGCCCCATGACAAAACAAAAAGCAATCCAAGATTACTCTCATCACATCCCATGCACATCAGACAATCATTCACCTGCTTAGGCTTACGACTTCAATGCCTTTGGAGACCGCAGCCTTGCAAATAGCAGATCCAACAAATCCACTGCCTCCCAAGACAACAACCTATAAAAGGATGGATTTGTTCTCAAAAGCCAGTGTACAAACAATTCAAGTAGTGGACTAAAGTTCAAAATACGAACCCTCTCAGTCCTGATATTCGCTACAACATCTATTGTTGCTGACTTAGAATCGTCCTTCAGAGTGGCATCTGCATAGTTGCACTTTATCTTTGATCTGCAGAAGTAATTAAAGTAGAGAGGTTGAAAGTTCATCAGCAAAGCTAAAAGATTGCAAGCAACACCAAGGAAAATAAGGCTGAGAATATAGCAACATTGCTAACTAGTAATCAAGGCTCATAACAACAAATGATACACCACCCACAAAGAGGAGTAAAGATGGAAATCCAACATTCCTGGTCACAAACTCTAAGATGAAGAGGTTAGCTTTAAGTTGAAATGACTGTATAGTAGTTCAGTTTTCTCCATGATGTTGCATAAATCCCAGATTGTAGGACCAATAAACAATCCATTTGATCTGTTTACTCTTTCAAGCACCAATCTCTTTCCTGATATCCGCTCATTACCTTGTATTTGACATAGGAAGCCACAGAATATTCCATGCACACTGAGTTCTTCACGGGAAGGATCCTAATTGAACCTCATTTCTAGCTGTACAACAAACTACCTACTGTTTGCAATAATCCAACTTCCAAAGAAGCCCCAGTTTTCAAACTCTCATAGTACAATATTATAGTCTTGACTCCCAATGGGCGTAATGCCTGCCACTTTTCATGGGAACTACTGGTCCTCGCTTGAACAGGATGTCACACTAAATGTTCCATAATTATTACTAAATCGTCGAAGAACTAAAACAGAGCTTCTCGAGTATACAGAAAGCCTTAATAATGTACCATGTCCACACATCTTCTCAAGCTCCCCGTTTAAGCTCTTACCAAAATAGTCACCGGTAACACAAGCACCACACCGGCAACAAAAAATCCTTTACAAACTCTTCTGATAGCTCGACGGATTAAAGAAAAACTGAAAGGAGAAATCCGATAATAGGCTGATGCCAACCTATCATGACCGCAATCAATTGGGAGAAAAACAACTTCATCCGACGCAGCCGAGATAACTTTAGGAAATAGAGTAAAAGTAGCACAGGATGAGCGAGTGAACTGACCGGTTGCAAGGAAGAGAGCTGAGGCGACCGAACAGAGAATCTCCGCGGAGAGCCAACGTAGGTCTAGCAATGGCGGATAGAGGCGAAAACGAGGTCATCCGTCTGGCCTTGGACGCCGATGCGCAAGGAATTCTGCTATCGATTTCGCCGGAGGAACCAGGAAACGAATGACGAAGAATAAATCCCATGAGTTTTATTTATTTTGCTGAAAATGGAGCTCGCACTTCACCCATGCGTTTGGCATGCTTCTGTTTATTGCCGGGGAAAGAAGAGAAACAAACGGATGTAATATAGGCTAAATTTTCAAATAAATCCTCATATTTATAAGAAATTTTAAATAAATCTCTGTTCTTTAACTTAAATAAAATTTTAACATTTTCATACTATTTAAATAAATTGTATACAATAAATTTAATTGTACATATTATAAATTGACTTATCGTCAAATATAAATGTGATATATATAAATATTGGGTTAACTCTAATAAATAAATGGACCTTTTTTTAGTGGAGTTAAAAATTAAGGATTTATTTGAATTATTACATTTATTTAAATGAAATAAGTATATTTATTTAAAACTATATTTATATCCCTAAATTATGAGACAATTTTAGAAATTGGGAGTAAGGGAAGAGACGTGTTATTATCCCACTAATTACATTAATATAATTAAGGATTTATTTAAAACTATATTTATATTCCTAAATTATGAGACAATTTTAGAAATTAGGAATAAGGGAAAAGATGTGCTCTAATATCATTAATACAATTACAAATAAAGTTCGTTTGAGAATAGTTAAAAATAATAATAAATATAATATTACGAGTTAAAAATTAGAAAATTATATTTTAATAATATATTATATTATATATTTAATATATATATAATTATCATAAATAATATAAATAAACCTTACAAATAATATAATAAAATAATGAGAAATTCACCTGAGTTAATAATTATCTTGAGAAAGAATTGATAATAAAATAAAAAAAAGTGAAATGTTTTGAGATCATCTAAGATTGATACTATTAGATTATAACTTATTTTTACCGGTAAGTATGAAAAATATATTGAATCGGGCTTAAACCTGTGGGGGCCAATTATAAGATAATTACAAGATTAGGGGCAAAATGAAATACTAATATAAATCAGAGTCAGTCTTCAGTCTTATGTGAGTGACACCCAACCAAGCATAGATATTAAATGATAAAAGGTTTTTAGCGTTCCAGTACAGAAGCAGAAAAAGAAGTAGACAACGACCAGAAGAGAAAGGAGGGTTGTTTCAGAAGAATGGCGAGATCGATCGGCGATGATGTTCTAGCTCTCTTCCATTCTCTCCGCTCTGCTTACGCAGCTACCCCCAAGAATCTCAAAGTCAGTCTGTTTATTTTGACGTAATCAGATCTCGCTCCCTCTCTGCGTGTTTTGTGTGTGATACATGACTCAATTGCTACTGTTATTTCAGATCATCGATCTATATGTGGCATTCGCTGTATCAACTGCTTTGATCCAGGTACTCTAATGATTTTTGCCCCTTTTCATCTGCGGCCTTAATTTATATTTTAGCTGGAAAAAATGTTCATTGATTCGAAGCTGTCGCCCAATTGTAGATCCTGCAGGGTCATGTTTAATTTCTTAAAAAAAGTATGGACTTCGAGGATCTGGGTCTTGAATTTTTGTTTGAATTGCGAGATTTAAATGTAATCTAGATATAGGTTGACAAAAGGGATTAAACCGTGTAATTGTGATCTCTGTTGGATTTTTTTGTCATGATAGAGGCAACTATGGACGTAGCTGGGAATATGTTGTGTTTATAGTAATAAGTTATCATTATGAAGATAAATAATGACATTTGAACTTATATTATTCTTTGATTTGGTATGCTCTAGTGTCAGAGGATGATAGAATCAGTATGAAATGTCTACAATAATATGGGAACTGTTGTCAGTGCATTTTCTATCTAATAGATATCCCATTGAAATGACATTTCAGGGGTGATTTGTTTTACTGATGAGCAGGTAGTATACATGGCTATGGTGGGATCATTTCCCTTCAATTCCTTCTTGTCTGGAGTACTTTCTTGTGTTGGGACAGCTGTCCTTGCAGGTGTGTTGGATAAATTCTACACTGCCAGTATATTGTTCTTAATCCTTTTTGCAGAGAACTTGTAGAACTTACAACTGTTATAGAATGATCTAATGTCAATTTGCCTGCAGTATGTCTTCGTATCCAAGTGAACAAAGAGAATAAGGAATTCAAGGTAAGCCTCACTTGCTTTGCCTTTTATTTTATTTCAGTGACGCGATTTCAGGATTCTATGAAAATACTTCACTTCATCCGCATTGTTTCTTTTCTGGTATGACTCTTCTAAAAGATGTAATAATTGCTAAGACTTGTTCCCCTCGCAAGAGTTTGTCAGATGCTCATGTGGTCTCTACCATTGATAGAAAGTCTTTCAATTGCAGGATTTACCACCAGAGCGTGCCTATGCTGATTTCATTCTCTGCAACCTGGTGCTTCACTTGGTGATTATGAATTTCCTAGGTTAAAATAAGTTACCACCTTTGTGGAATTTTTGTTAATTGTTGGAAGAGAGGCCAAAGGAGTACAGCCTCTTGTGACAGCCTTGTTCCTGGATTGGGTAATTTATGACATTAACTATGAGAATGGGTTTTCTTGGTGGAGATGTCAGGGCTCAATCAACTTCAACTTCATGTTCATTTTTGTACGTTATGAGATCTAAACTTTCTGGGATATTCTTCAATCTACCTGTGTAATCTTTTGATCCTTTTTCCAAAGTTTGCAGATTATATCGTTAATGTGAGTGAGAGAGCATTTTTATGGATCATGGTTGAAAGTGTGTGGCCTCGATCGAATGTTTCATAACAAGCATTTCCTCTTCTACTTGGGAAAAATAAGAGCTCCATATGGAATTAAGCACTCCCTCAATTTTGAACTCTATAAACTTTCAATGCAAATAAAATTCTCTTGTCAAGGGAATTCTTGGGGGTGTCAATTTTATGCCAAGAGATCGAATATTTAACTTTGTAACTATTATTACCTATTATCTAATGTCAGAAAAATCATAATTTGCTTGATTATTGTTATTGAGAGAATATTTAAAAATTAAATGTCACAAGTATATCTACTATCACCAAGTTATAAGATCAACCCAAGTCAATACGTGCATAATTACTTATTGAATGACAATTGTAATACTATAACTTACAAATATAAGTTCAATTGGACCGTAAATTGAATTTTAACTATTAATAAAACTATATCAATAATAAAAATTTAAAACATGATAAATCAAATCGAATCAAAATTGAGGTTGAAAATGAGAATAAAAATCTGAGCTGTTAATATAGATCCAATCAAATTAGATATCGATTTTACGAACAATATTTTTGAAAAAGACCAGTTTTCAACCAATAAAGATCAAATTTTGAGTTAAATTAATCAGTGGATCTAAACAGTGCAAAAAGACAATTTTAAAATTTTTTTAAATAAAAATAATAATAATAATAAAAGGGGCATAGAGTCGGGTCACCCGATCCGACCCGACTCCCCCACCCAACCTACTATCGCGTCTCCCTTATCCCCGATATGGAAATCTATTGTTACGTTCTTAGAAAAATCTATCAAATTGACCCAATTTTTAGCCAAATTTTACATACATCTATTGCTAAATTCGGTGACCTCTAATCATCAATTCTGTTGACAACAGTGCCAAAAGAACCCACTACCTCTACTATAACTCCCACAAGTCTAGGCTAACCTCCCAGCAATGGAACTTTTGGCTGCTACAAGCCAATTTTCTTTAACGGTTTGTTCACGAACTTTTGATTGCAGTTGTTTAAGGACAAATTTTGTCTAGTTCCGACGACCACTTGCCTCACCACTACCTCATAATGAGTCGCTTGTGCCTTAACTTCAAAACTCTTACCTGCCGACCACTTGTGGTGCCATCTTAATTGAGTATTTCCGATAAACTATTCGGTAACTTTATTTTGACTAGTTTTGGAAAACGGCTAAATTTAGTTGGGGTAAAATCCTATATCCCTCACCAGAGCCATTAGAAGTATAATAAAAGTATTTGAGAAGTGATTTGTAAAAATAGAAATTAGTTTGATTATTTTTTAAACTTCGAAGATTAAAGTGAAAACTTTGAAAAATTTAGAACCGATTTGAAAAAATAAGAAAAGTTGTGTAAATAGTCCCCAAGTATGGCCTAAAAGGCTCGAATGTAATTTTAGGGATAAATAAAGATTTTTAATGTGATTTTTGTAAATTTGAGAGCAAAACTATAATTTTTGATAAAATGGAGAAAATGATAATTTTACTAAAATAAAGGCAAAATGATTATTTATGTGTAATGGAGGGTAAAATGGTTTATTTTGAGTCATATAGGGAAAAATTGTAATTTTTTAAAATAAATAGAAAAAATGAGATTTTTTACAATTAAATAGCATGCCCATTTTAATAACTAAAATATAAAATTTTAAAAAGTTATGAATTTAAGTAAGAAATTTAAAATTTTTTGGGAATTTTACAAAAATATTACTAATATGGGTATAAACTTTGATTTGCAAATATAAATGATTGATTAGATTAGTAAAATGAGTTTAATGACATGATAAGTCGAACGAACTAGTCTCAATTAGTAAAACTATAATTTTAAAAAATTAAGTGATATATGAATACCAAGTACAGGTAGAGATTGATCTCAAATTTATTGATATTATTTATGTAGAGTAACTCGATTGTTGTTCTAATGAGATTACGTTTCTCAAGACATTTAGAAAAGTACCAAGATAAATAAATCTCAGATATAACGGTGAGTGTGAATATTGACAATGACTTCAATTGGACCAACCGTGCCACTTTACTATTTTCCGTAAAATCCACGTGTGTGTTAAGTGATTTTGAAAATTATCATGGAATGTAGTATAAAAATCATTAGTTTTCGGTATAAGTTAGTTTGATCCAAATTTGAATTGATTCTCAATCAAACTTTTCTCAATACTTAATTTTCAATCAACTAGTGTTATTTGAGAGTAATTTGTGTTATTTTTTCAATTATCTAAAATTTCAGTCTGAATCAATTTCAAATCTTGGTTCAGGTTTCCATTCTCGGTCGATCTCAGTTTCTAATCGTTATTTTATCATGCATTATTACCATCTCACATGTATTTTTCTAATGTCTCCTCCATTTTGTCCCATATCCTCATTCACATTAGCCTAATCATTTATCTTAGAATGATGATAACTATTTTTCTAATATTTTTTTTGGGAATATCATGTCATCCCTTATAAGTCTTCTTTTGGAGTCATCATTAGAGGCTCATGCCAATTGTCTTAGATAGCATATGTGGAACCCATTCACTCGGACAAAGGAAACCAGGAGGAGAACCGACCCCATTTTTTTTAAAAACCATGCAAATTTAATCAATAGAAAATAGTAAAGAAGCGTTAACAAGGGAAATTAGAAATTTCTAAGTGACAAAAAAATTACAAAAATTGTGAGGAAGAATCGAGAAATGGATTTGATGAGAGAACCAGACCGGTTTGGGGTGAACCGGACTGAATCGTGATGAACCATATTGAATCGGTTCAATAATTCATTTTTCTAAGTGGCTTAAAAATAGAAATTTGGGAAATTGAGGCCACCATTGGGTAGAAAATAAATTTAGATGAATTTAAAAGTTTTTAAATTTTAGAAAATCGGTCAAATCGCATCCGAACCGACCGATTTTCAAATTCGGGTCATTGAACTCGGTCAGACCGGTCAATGAACCGGACCGGTCAATGGTCTAGTCAGTCAATAGACTAGACTAATCAGCGATCAACGAAGCCTAGTCAGTAGCCATGCAGACACGAGCAACCAATGGGAGGCTGCCACATGTTCGGTTAATGATTAGCGGGCGACCCGTTAGCCTACCACACAGACACGAGCAGCCAATGAAAGGTTACCACGTGTCTCGTCAACCGATCAACAGTTGACACGGCAGTTGAGTTGGACCTCCATATCAGAAAAACCAGTCAATCACAGCGTGCCACAGGGCACACATGCCACATCATTTTCTTCAACCTCAGTACGATGACCGAAAGGAGAGAGGCCAGGAAAGCTGGAGTCTCCGACGACTAAAAAATCTCTCTGGTCAGGTCGCTGGTGACCGGGGCGGGGGCCGAGTCTCACGTTGGCCAATAGTCTGAACAGCTGCCGAGCTTCCTATATAAAGAGCACCCTCCCCCTCGTCCTCTTCACCTCTGAGGCACTCTCTGAAGACAAACAACTCATTTTCCGATGAAACTTCGAACAAGGCTCTGACGGCAGGCAATTTCACAAGCAAAGAACCTCCAAATGGTGGCATTAGAATCGAGGAAGAGTCCTCTAGCTTGAGACATCCTCAAAGAGACCAGAGGACGGTTGGAGAAGTGTCGAGGTGATAGCATGCTAAAGCTGCTCTAGAGCCTTGAAACAACGAGCTCCCGACCGACCCAATCCCGACTCCCTCAGCCTTTCCACCGCTAGAATTGGCCACCTCCAACCGCCTAAGACCTTCCACAGCCCTCACAGACCACCCGTAAGCTCAATTTCTCCTCTACTCGTCGGATTTTCTAATTTTCAGAACTTTACCTCCTCGAAACTTCTCTCTTCAAATTCTCGGTAGGTTCCCCTCGATGCGCACTAGCTGCCCCCACCTCAAGCTCCGACCACTGCCCATCCATCTATAAGTTAAGCAAGCTTTCTCTCTCTAATGTAAATTTTTCGACGAAGCTCCGACGGAGCTCAAAACTCAACCAAATTTAGAAATTCGTAGTGTAGGACGATCGGGAGAGCTAGAGGAGGCAGATTATAGCAAGAAACAAAGAAATCAAGGACTTACATGTCGTCAATTGGACGAGGTAATATTCAGAGGTTCATATGCTCAAATTGGGGGAGAAGAAGAAGGCAAATTTCGGGATTTTGGGGCTTTTGTGCAATTTTTCAAAATTTGAGGGCCGAATGGAAAATTGACAAAATTGAGTGTATTTTCATGCAATTCACTCCCAATTGAGGGTCAATTGGGCAATTTGGGTAAAATGGAGGGTCAATTGGCAATTTTGAGAAGTTTAGGGCCAAAGTGCAATTTTTAGAAAATTTGGGACTAAATGAAAATTTTGGAAAAAAAAGAGCTAATGGGTGAATTTAAAAAAAGTTAAGGACCCAAGAAGGATAGTTGGAAATCCTAGGGGCTTAAATTGAGACTAAGGGACAATTAAGGACCTATATGCCATCAAGGCATAAGAGGCCCTATGTGCAAATAATAGAAAATATATGACTATTTAGTCAACGTATCCTGATATGGACACTCGTGCCATGTAGGAGTAGATTGTCCACGATCGGCTCTAGGGAGCATGCCACAAAACAAAAGTTCCGTCGAGATAACCCTATCGAGATTTACCGGGTGAGTGAGAATGCTATAACGTCCATTATAGTTGGAATGACAGTTTATTTTGAAAATTATTTTCTTAGAATTAGCCTTCCTTGACTGGGTGACTCTGCTTAAAACATTTGGGAGCTAATTTCGAGGCTTAGGCTCGGTATGCAAGTGGGCCCAAGGCCGATGGACACAACATAGGTATGGACTCGTCTAGAACTAGCATTTGATGAGTAATGCTAAAAGATCCAATTAATTTGAAATTGTGTATGATACCCACCGAGCCAAGTCTGAGATGTTGGGCTTGTTGGACCAAACCGCTACTAAGTCGAAGCTAGGTCGTCGAACCTGTTGGGTCAGTACGCGTGGACCGAAGCTAAGCCAACAGATCTTTGTGCTGGAGGGCCAAAGATAATAGCTATAACTAAAAAGATTCTTGATTGTGCATGCACTCTGAGATTTGGGTCATCAGAACACCTAATATGAGGTAGTGATAGATTCCAAGGACTGCTAGATGATCGAGGGTGCATAAGGGTGGTATGGCGTCCAGTAGGTTAAGAATAGGGATGTCAATAGCTCAGGTCCAACAGAACTGTGCCCGAGTGGATCCGAGCCTCGGGCCTATTTGGTCGGGTCTAGACCCGACCCGACCCGATCTTGGGTCTGCTAGACCCGAGACCCGCATGGACCCAAACCCGCTGCTCGAGTCCATTTGGACCCGAGTCGAGTCTATCTTATTTTTCTAATATATATTTTTTATAAAAAATAAAAAATTCTAAATTATTGTAATATATAAATTTTCTAATATTTGTTTGAAAATTTAATTTTTTAAATGTTTATTAGCTTTAATTTACTTAATAAATTACTGCTATAATTTTTCATTAACATTATATTGTAAATAATAAGAAAATGATATATAAAAAATGATCAAATAATAAAATTATGAATTTGAGAAAATTAAGATATGAAAATGAATTAAATGCTAATATTAATTTATATAAACAAAATGGATAATGGTGTAGGTTGAATGCGATATGCGGATGATACTCATATTAACACTGTTGATTTATGTAATATTTTTTTTGTATAATTATTGATATATAAAATTTTATTTATATAATTTAAATTTAATTTTTTATTTAAAAATAAAATTTAAATCTATTAACCATATCAAAAATTTAAATATGGGTTATACTTTTGTATCAAATAATATAGTTAATTAAAGATATAAGTTAATTTAATATGAATTTTTTCATTGTATTTATAAATATGTTTTGGTATAATAAAGGAAATTTTTTTTAGTGTATAATAGAGGAAAAATAATAAATAAAGTATAACGAGATATTTATAAGTATATTAAGGTATAATAAAGGAAAAAAAATCTATTTGTGTATAGGAAAACAAAAAATGAATATATTATTACGAGAATATATTACATATTAAATAATGAATGAAAAAATTGAATAAGTTTAAATAACATTTTTTATTAAAATTTTCTAATATTTTTCCCCTAAATTTAATAAAACGACATGGTTTCATTAAAAAAGGAAAAAAATTCAAAGGAAATGTGGGCCTACCTTCGGGTCCACTTTTTTGGACCTAAGGCTTGGGTTTGGCCAGCAGGATCCAACCCCGCAGGAATCAGCTAGCTGGACCCGAGGCTCGGGTCTCGGGTTCAGTCTATGGACTCGAACCCGAGTATAAACCCAAGGCTCGGGTCGCAAGTCCCATTGACATGCCTAGTCGAGAAGCTTGGGGAGCTTCCTACGCATTGAGATCAAGGCAGTAGGGGAAATGAGATCTTATCCCACAAAGCGAACATCATGAACTGATCAGGGTTTGAGGGTCAGACTATTGATGTCCACTCAAACTCAGGGTAGATGTAAACCCTGTCCCTTTAAATATAAGAAAATCGGGAAAAGAACTGGTCGTTTCAAAAGAGAAAATTGAGCTAATTCACGAACCATAACTTATAAAGAAAGGGTAAAATGGAAAATTGACAAATTCCAAACAACTTGAAGAGTCATAAAAATCATGGAAAAGAACTTCGGGATAAATGGGAAGAGAAAACTAGATCGGTTGAGGGTGAACCAGACTTGAACCATAATTAAACTAGTTTCTAAATTCATTTTTCTTGGTGACTTAAAATATTCAAATCGAGAAATTTAAGCTACCATTAAATAGAGAATGGATCTAGGAAGGTCGGACCGGTTCGGAACAGTGTCATCTTCTTCCTTAGGATGACAACACTGTTCATTAATGTAGAAAACTTTCTTCTTCGATGAAGGTGTAACCGCTCCGGTCAGGGTGTTTTCAGGCGAGGATAAGCTCGACTAAAATGGAAAGTGGTCAGACAGAGGGTTTCCAAGCTCCCTATATAAAGGGCTCCTCTCCATTCATCCTTCACACACCTCAAATCACCATTCTCTCTCAATTGTTCCACTGTCCGATGAAGCTCAAACCAAAGCTTCAACTTGGGCAGTTTTCTTAGCCTCAGAAGGCAAAGTCGGGTCCTACAGACTCTAGGGGAAGTCAGCTACCTGACAGCAACCTCCTTTCGACTCGAGGATTATCGGAGAAGCACCGACGGAATCAAATAGTGAAGTCACTTCGACGGACCGAAGCTGTCTTGTTTTGGCTGAGCTGAAGTCAGCCAAATTCAGCCCTCCTCCAACCAAATCAAGCCTCTCTAGCACCTCCACGACCTCAATAGAGTTGAAAGTTAAGCCAATTCGGCCCTCCTGAGTTGTTGCAGATCGAGGTTAGAGAGAGAGTGTCGAATTTCATTGATTAAATTCACCCTCAATTTGACTTCAATTGTAGCGATTCTTGATCCTAGAAGGAACCTCAGGACAAGAGCTACCTCCCTCGATAGAGAGCTCAGACCACCGTACCTCCGACGATATGCTTTCGAAGCTTTCTCTCTCTACAAACAATTTTCCGGCAAAGCTCCTTTTGAGCTCATTTCGGACCCAAATGTTGTAGTTCAAAGCTCAATTGTATTGTATGGAAGTGTAAGAACTGATCCATACCATCAATTGAAGCAATTAACCTCGATTGAATGGCCAATTTGAAGAAATCAAATTCGGTCAGTTTGAAGAAGATAAATTGGGGATTTCAAAACATTGAGTGACCTTCATGCAATTTCTCAAAATTAAAGGCTAATTGACAATGAGAAAGATGTTGGGGGATCAATTGGTCAATTTTCAGAACATTTGGGGCAAAATTGCTATTTTTGGAAAGTAGGGGCAAAATTGTAATTTTTGAAAAGTTGGGGAAAAAATTGGAAATTTGGATAAACTTAAGCCCCTTACACAATTTTGTGTAAATTGAGGATCCAAAGGGAATTTTGGAAGCCTTGGGACTCAATTTGGGGAAAAGTTAGCATTAGACACCTAAAGTTAAGGAAAATGAACTTTAGGGACCTAAGTGCAATAAACTAACAATTTTGAGTCTAGTAGCTCATATGTGAGAAAACGATGGCTGTCATGCCAAAACTTAATTGATAAGGATGCATAAATCATGTAGGGACATGAGAGACTGGAACGCCGACAAGGAGAAGCTAGCGTATACTTGGAAAATCGATTAGGGATGAACACGTAATTGTCATTGGGTGAGTGGGCTAATTTATACATCATATTGGTTGGGATGATGAGCACTATCTGTAACTGATAAAACCTACTTACTGGTTGTAAGTAGAGATAATCATACTTGGTTGGTATGATGAGTTTTCTTGAGGAAAGGAGAAACCTGCTTATCGGTTGTAAGTGAAGATATCATCACACTCGGTTGGTGTGATAAGTTGAAAAAGAAATTTTGTTAGAAGTGTTCTCCCCTAACTATGTGCCAATGCTTAAAACATTTTGGAGACGTTCTTGATAGGAGCTAAAACAACTCAGATAGGCCAGGGGCCTTAGTTTTTGAACTCATGGGGCTAAATGCCCAGTTTTGGAAAAACACGTGGAGTAGACCCAAGGCCAGTGGGCACGAGCAGAAGCTCGTAAACAAACTTGTTTAAGAAAGAGCCATTAAAATTTATAATGAAATTGGTTGTATGATTTCGTCATGGTACCGAGACAAGACTGATAGTGTTCGTTGGATTGGCGGTAGTGTGTTAGGGCCAGGTCGACAGACCGACCTAGACAAATTGTTGCAGGACATATTAAGCGTCGAGGCCGTTGGACCGTTAGCACCAAAGATAATAGCTATGTGGAAAACTCTTGTTTGTGCATGCACTTGTGGTACAGGACCATCAAGATGCCTTAGGGGTAGTGATGGGTCCAAAGGGCTACTTGATGACATGGTGGAGATAAAGGCAATTCATCGTGCTAGTCAGTCTTGAAGCTCGGAGTAGCTTATTGCGCATGAGACTAGGTTAGGGTTTGGATGAGGTCTCTATCCTCATACAGACACAGAGTGGCATTCGGGTATGAGGTTCATATGTCGAGAACATCCACTCAGACCCATGGTAGAAGTGGACGGGCTTCTATCTTGGTGGACAGTAAAGACGCTCCGATCCACAAGTGGGTGCAATGGACGGGCTCCACCTGCGAATGTGTGTACCCTTCCTGATGAAAGGCTTGTGTTTGTTTGCTAAACGCCTTTTGTGTCAAGGGGATGAGCTAAGAGAGCTAAACACACCTAATAAGAAAATGGAAAAGATTTTGAAAACCAAAATTGAGGAAAATCTTTTTTAAGGAAATGGTAACCTTGACACGAGTTAGATAAAGCTATTTTTGAAAACTCACTCCCAACACCCGCTCACTAAGTTATAGAACACACTCCTCCCTTTTACCCCTTTTAGGTAACCAAGGAAACACCAATCTTAAAGACCCTCCTATATTGGAAATTCTTGCTTTAAAATATTCAGTTTTGTATAATGCTATTCCAGGAAATACAGGTAAAAGGACGCCTTACTCATCACGGTTTAAAAAAGGGTAAAACCCTTAATTTGCTCACGGGAATTTGACCAAACCAGGTTGGGGTGTGACAGTAGAGGCAATTAACCTCTATCAGGGTGGACAGTAAAGGCACTTTGGTCCACAAGTGGAATGGTCAGGGACCGTTCTGCGAATGTGTGATCCCTCCTATGATAGAAGGGAGGTTGAGCCGTGAATGATATGCAAAAAATGAAAAATGAATGACTAATGGAGGAAGAAACAAAACAAATCAATCGTTGTAGTAGTTTCCCTCATTGGGTATATGTACCTATATACTCACTCCCCTCCTCTCACCCTTTCAGGTTAAGGATAAAGACGGAAAGTCCCAAGACAAGCTCAGGCCCTCAAGGTATGTTCCTCACCCCCAATTTATAGTAAGGGAATGAATGTAGGCATTTACCTTCCCTATATCATTAAAGTAGGGATATCCGTATGATGCATGAAAGGGTGGCGGGTTGATCATGGGACATCGACCAAACTAGGTTGAGGCATGACAACTTGAGTGGTATCAGAGCATAACTTTCCTAATAAGTCCCCCACCCATCCTAATCCTTGATTCTCAATAACCCTTGTAGAAAAGATGAATGGAAACGCCAATGATGAATATATCCCTTGGATACATGCCATGGAACAAAGGTTGGAGGTGCTAGAAGAGCCTATCCCGTGGGATGCACCTTGAGAAAGAACCCCTCCCTACTCAATGGAAGATCAGACTTCTCCACCTAGAGAACCTAATCAGGCTCAGATCCGAGAGGAGAACAAGAGGAATTTCTGGGAGGCGTACGCTAACTACGTGAGAGTTTTCTGCTGACTCCCTCCAATACACAGTAGTGCATGTACTGCAGGTTCTATGCAACATGCTCACGATGTCGTTGTTTTAAACCGATATTTGGTGGATATCGCACAAGCAGTGCAAGCCAGGAGGGCTCCCAGTTTGTCAGCATCCACGAAGTTTGAGAAACCCAACATGAACCCGTGCCCCCACTACGGGAGATACCATGGAGGCGACTGCCCGCCTAGGAGGAGGAGACGTGCTAGTGCACCTGATGTTGAGTCCCATAACCCACCTAGGTTTAACTCTAGGTCAATTAATTGGGGAGGTTAGAAAAGTAGTAAGAAATTCTTGGGATTGGTTACTGTAATAAACCCAACTGGGGTTTTACTAGTTAATAAATAAAAGATTACAATTATTCTCGTAAAATGCCAAATGTGAAGGAGGTGAATAACCCTAGCATAGAAAACTCGAGAAGGAACCCAAAGAGGTACCAGATGATTCTTGACCTTATCCCCGTAGATTGAGAAACCCTAGAACTACAAAAGGAAAATACAACTCCTATACAAAGGAGGCACGGGGTGCTGAGGAACCCTAGGAGAACGAGACAAGAAACGAAGCTAGCCAAATGCGGGGTGGACAAGCTACCCACTTCCCAACATCTGTACTAAATGATCTAAGCGAAGATGCCAAAACTAGGATAGTGAGGCTAGGGAAAGAGCAGGAGGACCTTGAAGGAGACCTCAAAGGACAAGGAAAGGTTAGACACAATGGAGTAAACCAAAGTGATCCCAGAAAGACAAAAAGGGAACCGTACATAATAGGTTGGGATAAGGCACCGTAAACAAGCCAACGATGTGTCAAAAGATGAGGACCCTAAGTAGGAAGATAGTCAACCAAAAATGAGGGTAAGGTAGGCTCAACGGACTAAATGGAGATCGAGGAGCCATAGTAGGGACTAGGAAGGTGGCCTCACAAGCGGATGTTAAGATAGAAAGGGAGGACACTGGCCAAGTATAGCATTAGGGCGAAAGCTCGGTCATGAAGGGGGAAGTTCGAGACTAGTAACAAGAACAAAAGAGGGGAGACTAAGGACCGCTCTTGAGGGCGAATCAAGAGAAGGCCTAACCACATTAGAGGAACCCTAGTGAGTGACAACTAGGATGATCGGGAAATAGCGACAAGGTATTCCATTGAACAAAGGAGTGAGAGGCGAGTCAGTGGCAAAAGGGATAGGAAGCCATGGCACCAAGAAATAGGAAAAGTAAAACTGCAAGGAGGATGGGCAGACAAGTGTGGAGTTGATAAGGTTGGTTAAGATGCTACATAAGGAAACCATGCAGAAAATCTGATACCCGAGAGAAACATAGGCCAGGAGGGTATCATACCCCTTAAGGAGGAAAGCGTGGGAGGACACCCTCTATCGAAACTGGAAATTTCAAGGGAACGAACACCTACAAGGTTAGGGAGAAGTGACCAAGCTAGGGGTGTATGCGTTAAATAACTAGGCGACCCCAAGGTAGTGAAGAAACACCACTAAGCTATAACGAAGGGTAGAGCCCAAGGTTCCAATGAATTAGGGGGTTGTGAGAGAGATATCTAAGAAAGTAAGAGCAGGTCTGGAACACGTCAAACCACTAGGGATACGTGGGCTCCACTAAGCCCCAAATGGACGTACAACCTAGGGGAGGAAAGATCACCCATCCCGACATGACAAAATCGAGTGAGAGGTGGATGGACCCAATGAACAAGAAGGAACAAAGACCTAAAAGAGCGAATGAGGAAAAAAGGGGGAAACCTACTCCAAGCCACCAGAGAACGAAATCTATGATCGTAGTTTGGGACAAATGGGAAACATCAAAGAATTAGTATAAGTCCCACGTGGTAGGTAAATGTTGGGAGAGAGGGGAAGTCCCATGAGGGTGACTTAGGTAGGAACTAAGCGAGGAGACAATCGTAGGGATAAACACCAACCCTTGCCATTTGGAACAACGAAATAGACTAAACCCAAGGAAGTCCAGTTGCTACGGGTCAACAGTCGTAATGGCCCCAAAGCAGAGAGAGAAGAAGGGAAGAAGGGAAAGGAAGAACCCCTCACTAGTCAATGACGCTAGTGAGCGGGAGAACAGACTGAGGGAGGAGAACACTAGTAGACCGATGGGACCAAAAGGAAGCGAGAAACCTGCAAGTTGGAGATGGGAAGAGTATCTTCTTTCCTCAAATTTTGATTTTTCAAAATAATTTTTCTTCATTTCCACATCAGGTGTGTTTAACAGTCAACACACGTCCTTCATTATGAAGGGACACACATTTGCAGGGCAGCCCATCCACTGCACTCACTAGTGGCTCATAGTGACTTTACCGACCACCAAGATAGAATCCCGTCCACTTCTACCCTAGGTCTGAGTGGATGTTCATGACAACTGACCCTCAAAACTGAAAATAACTCTATGTCCATATGAGAACAAAGACCTCATCCCGACCCACCCCGATCTCATGCGCATGAAGCTATGTTGAGCTTCTTTCACTACTGCCATGGCAAATTGCCTTTATAAACCCTATCCTTTGGAGTTAAGGAAAATTAGGAAAGAACCAGTCAACCTAAGTGAGAAAACCGAACCAGTTCACGAACCCCAACCACTAAAGAACGGGCAAATTGGGAAATTTACAACTCCCGAATGACCTAAAGAGTCATAAAAACCTTGGCAAGGGACTTTAGGACAATTTGGGAGAGTAAACCAAATTGGTTCAGGTGAACTGGATCTGAATCGGATTGAACCAGTTTGGATCGGTTTGAACCATTATTGAACCAGATGCTAAATTCATTTTTCTAGGTGGCTTAAAATATTCAAATTTGAGAATTGAAGCCATTATTGGATAGAGAATGAATTTAGATGAATTTATAATTTTTTTAATTTTGAAAAACTTGGTTGAATCGAGCCCGGACCAACCAATTTAAGCATTGAACCCGGTTCGAATTGGTCCTGTCATGCCCGACTTGGTTTGGTCAGATCCCCGTGAAAAACTCGCTGCTCTCTTGGTTCAAGAGGGGTTTCCCACTTCTTTTACTTAAGAGGAGCGAGGCCTAATCTCAACTTTGTTCCTTGGAATAACATATATCACATAAAATATAAGCTTAAGAAAAATTAATCATACCTGATAGAGGATAAGGCTTGGTGTTATCCCTACTCATCTTTCTATTTCCTAAAAGGGATAAAAAGAGGTGGGTGAGTTTCTACAACTCAGTGAATGGGTTTTTAAAGTTTAACTTTAAGGAAAAGTGTTTGAATCGGAGTGTGCCAGACTCCTTATTTTTCTTTTAAAACAATTCATCCTTAAAATCTCATTTTCATAGCCATTACTAAATCCTCAATCATAACCGGTGTGTTTATCAACCAACACACGACCTTCATCATGAAGGGAACACATGTTCATGGGCTAGCATGCCCACTGTACCCACTTTTGGCATCGAAGTGACTTTACTGACCACCTAGATGGAAGTACGTCCACTTATTCCCTGAGAATGAGTGGATGTACGTGACATTCGACCCTCAATCCCGTAACAAAACTCCATGTTTGTATGAGGATGGAGACCTTATCCCGACCCACCCCGGTCTCATGCGCATGAAGCTACGTTGAGCTTACAAGACTACTATCATGACTAACTGCCCTTATTTCCACCATGTCGTCTAGAGCCCTAGGATGCATCACTACCCTTCTTGGGCATCTTGAAGGTCCTGTAACTTCAGTGCATGCACAAATCAATAATTTTCCACATAAGCCATATAATATATGGTGCCACTGGTTCGATGGCCCCGACTCTCAACTCGACCTGCAGTTGTTTGTCTCGATTGCCAGTCCATCGAGCATGTCGGTCATGTCTTAGTACCATGGCCAAACAATTCATTCATTTAAGTTTTCATGGCTTAAATAATGTTTGTTTACGAGCTTCTACTCGTGCCAACTAGCCTAGGGCCCACTATACGAGATTTCCAAAATAGGGCATATTAGACACCAAGTTCCAAAACCGAGGCCTCCAGCCAATCTGAGCTATCCGAGCTCCCGTCAAGAAGGTCTCCCAAAAGTTTTAAGTAGTGACACACAGCCAGGGGAGAGCACTTTCGACAAAATAAAATTTTTATCTGTACATCATAGCAACCGGGTATGAGGACAACTCTGCTTATAACTGATAAGTGGCTTTTCTACTTCCTTCCAAGAAGTTCATCATACCAACCGATATGATCTACTTACAACTAGTAAGTAGTTTTTCCACGTAATTTCCACATCACTCCTCTCAGCTGTGATGGTTAAAATACCACTAAATAGTGGATTTTCATTTTTGAGTAACTTATCATCCCAACTAGGTATGATATTAAATCTCACTCACCCGATTACACAATGATCTCTTCTTAACCGATTTTTGTCTCCTTGCGAGCTTTGTCTTAGCTAGCGTTCCCGATATCACGTGTTCCTACATGGTATGAACATACTTGTTCATTATCATTTGGCTTGATAGCCTTAATTCATTATGAATGACTAAAAATATCTAACTTTTCAAATATTTGCAATTTGGTCCCTAAAGTTCTTTATCTTTTACTTTAGGCCCCAAATGCCGATTTTTCCCTAAATTGAGTCCCGAAACTTATAAAATTCACCTTGGGACCTCAATTTATTCAATTTTACAAAAAGGGGTTCAATTTTCCCAAATTCCCAATTTGGTCCTCAAATTTTCCAAAATTACCATTTTGCCCCTCCTTCACAAAAATGGCAAGTTTTACCCCCAAAATTTCAAAAATTGCTCAATTGGTTCTTTAACACCCTTATCATGCCCAATTGGCCCTCAATTTTATGAAATTACATTTTAGTCCCTCAAATTTTTTAAATCCCCATTTTTCCCCAATTTTCCCCCAATTTCAACTTTTCAATAGAGTCGAATTTGATTTCATCAAATTGACCAATCAAACGAGTTTAATTGTTGAAATTGAAGTTAAATTGGAGTTCCTACATCTTCATACAATTCAATTGCACTTTGAATCACACGATTTGACATCGGACCGAGCTCAAACGGAGTTTCACCGGTAAATTGAACCTAGAGAGAGAAAGCTTCAAATGCTTACTGTTGGGGGCGTGGCGATCCAAGCTTTCAATCTGGGCAGATAGCTCTCGTCTCGAGGTTCCTCCTAAGATCAAGAATTCCATCAATTGATGCTAAATTGATTGAGAATTTAGTCATTTAAAATCTATCAGTTCTCTCTCTAATACTGATTTGAATTTACAGAGGGGTGCCAAATTGGCTTACCTTTCTGTTCTAATTCGACTGTAGGAAGGCTGAATAGGTGTTAGGAGAGCTTGGGTTGGCCTGAGGAGGGCTCGAATTGGTAGATTTCAGCTCGACCAAAATAGGGCAGCTTCGATCTGCCAGAGCTGCTTCACTGTTCGATCATGCCGGTGCTTCTCCGGCGACCCTCGGAGCAAATGAAGACTACCACCATGTAGCTGACTTTTCCGAGTCTAACGAACCCAACCATGCCTTCTTTGGCTAAAACAAGACCCTTTATTGGAGCTCTAGTTTGAGTTTTGCCGAAAAACTGAGTAGCTGAGAGAGTGAGGTTTTTAGGTGTGGAGAGCATGAATGGAGAGGGACTCTTTATATAGGGAGCTTGGGGACTCGTCGTCCGTTCGTTTGGCACCTTTGTGACTATCATTGATGGTCTGAAACATACTGAACAAAAACATTTCCTCTTCGCTACCACTGATTCGATTTTTCGGTTAGTGAAATGTGTTTTCATCTAAAGGAAGAAGACAACACTAGTCTGAATCAAATCGAACCGGTCCGAACAGGGTTCAAAGTTTAAACCGACCGATTTAGGTCTAATTCAATCAAACTTTTCAAAATTAAAAATTTATAAATTCATCTAAATTTATTTTCTATCCAATGGTGTCCTCAAATCTCAAATTTGAATTTTTTAAGCCGCCTAGAAAAATAAATTTAGCATCCAATTCAATGGTGGTTCAAACTAGTCCAAATTGGTTTAATTCTGTTCGGATCCGGTTCACCTGAACCTGTTTGGTTTTCATCCCTCATTCATCCTAAAATCCCTTTTCATGACTTTTGTGACTCTTTAGGTCACTCGGGATCCATAAATTTTCCAGTTTGTGCTTTCTCTATTGGTTCCGGTTACAGGTCCGGTTCGATTCTGAACACTGTCGTCTTCTTCCTTCAGATGACGGCACTATTCACTCACCAAAAAAATGATCAGCGTTGGTGGAAAGGAAACATTTTTGTTTAGGACGTTTCAAGCCATCAATGAGTTTTATAAAGGTGCCAAACGGACGACCGGAGAGTTCTCGAGGTGCCTATATAAAGAGCCCCTCTCCATTCATCCTTCACACACTTGAAAACTTCACTCTTTCTCAGCTACTTAGTTTTTTGATGAAGCTCAAACCAGAGCTCCGAGATAGGGGTTTTTCTGAGCTAAAGTAGGCGAGGTCATGTTCCTTAGATTTGGGGAGATGTCAGTTACCCAACAATGGTCACCATTTGATCCGAGGATCATCGAAGAAGCACCAACGTAATCAAACATTGAAGCAGCTTTGATAGACTGAAGCTGCCCTATTTCGGTTGAGCTGAAAGTGGCCAAATTGAGCCCTCCTCATGCCAAACCAAGCTCTCCCAACACCCCTTCAGCTCTCATACGACTGAATTAGATCGAAAAGGTAAGCCCATTTGGCTCCACTCTGTAATTTCGATCAGTGTTAAAGAGAGAACCAGCGAAACTTCACTAACTGAATTGTCCCTCAATTCAATATGAATCGATGTGATTCTTGATTATAGGAGGAATGTCAGGACAAGAGCTTCCTACCTCGATCGAAAGCTTAGACCGCTGCACCCCTGACGATAAGCTTTTGAAGCTTTCTCCTTCTAAGTTCAGTTTTTCGGCAAAGCTCCGTTTGAGCACGTTCCGACACTAAATCATGTGATTCAAAGCTCAATTGAATCGTATAGATGTGTGGGAACTCAAATTTACCTTCAATTTCATCAATTAACCTCGATTGAATGTTCAATTTGATGAAATCAAATTCGACTAGTTTGAAAGGGGGGAATTGGGGGACTATTTTGGGTAAAATATGGGATTTCGTAAAATTGTGGGACCAAGGTACAATTTTCCAAAATTGTGGGCCAATTGGCCATGAAAAGGATGTTGGAGGACCAATTGGTCGATTTTTGAAATTTATTTGGGTCAAATTGCCATTTTTGTAAAGTAGGGGCAAAATGGTAAAATTTGAAATATTGGGGACCCAAATTGGATTTTAGAAGTGTCAGGACTCAATTTGGGGAAAATTAGCATTAGGAACCTAAAGTTAAGGAAAAACAACTTTGGGGACCTAAATGCAAATAATTAAAAAGTTTGGGCATTTTGTTCATTCGTGAGGAATGAAGGCTATTAGGCCAAATGTTAATGAACAAGGATGTTCAAATCATGCAGGAACACGAAGGACCAGAAACGCCAGCAAGGATGAACTCGCGTGGAGGCAAAAATTTGATTAAGAGGAAAATACACTATGAATATCGGGTGAGTGAGATTATTCACATCATACCCGGTTGGGATGATGAGTACCTCAAAAATGAAAAACCACTACTATGTGGAATTTTAAGATCACACCTGATGGGAGCGATGTGAAAATACCCAGAAAAACTATTTATCAGTTGTAAGTAGATCATACCCGGTTGGTATGATGAACTTTCTAGAAGGAAGTAGAAAACCCACTTACCGGTGGTAAGCGGAGATGTCATCACAGCCGGTTGGTGTGATGGATGAGTGAAAAGTTATTTAGTTAGAAGTGTTCTCCCATGACCTTGTGCCTCTACTTAAAAATTTTGGGAGACCTTCTTGACGAGAGCTGTAATAGCTCGGATAGGTTAGAGGCCTAAGTTTTAGAACTTGGGAGCTAAAATGCATGGTTTTGAAAATCTCATATAGTTGGCCCAAAGCCTGTTTGCACAAGCAAGAGCATGTAAACAAACATGTTGATAAGCTATGAAAATTCTAAATGAATGATTATGTGATTTGGCCATAGTACGAAGACAGGACTGACATACTTAATGGTCTGGCGACAGTGCGATAGGACCAAGTAGACGGACCGGTCTAGGCAAATAGCTGTAGGTCGAGTTGAGGGTTGGGGCCGTTGGACCAGTGACACCAAAGATAAATGGCTTTGCAAAAAAAATTTGTTTGTGTATGAACTTGAGGTTTGAGACCATTAAGACGCCCAAGAGGGATAGTGATGCATCCTAGGGACTATTGGATGACATGGTGGAGATAAGTGTAGTTTATCATGCCAACAGTTAGGGAAGCTTGACTTAGCTTCTTACGCATGAGACCGGGGTAGGGTCGGGATGAGGTCTCTATCCTCATACAGACACGGAGATGATTTCAGGTTTGAGGGTCGAATGTTGCTAACATCCACTCATTCTTAGAGTAGAAGTGGACGGGCTTCTATATAGGTGGCTGGTAAAGTCGCTCTGATGCCACAAGTTGGTGCAGTGGACATGCTACCCTGAAAATGTGTGATCCGGTTGGTGTGATGGACAGCTAAAAGTTTATTTTTGTCAGAAGTGTTCTCTCCTAACTGTGTGCCACTACTTAAACTTTTTGGGAGACCTTCTTGACGGGAGCTCGAATAGCTCAAAAAGGTCAAAGGCCTAGGTTTTGGAACTTGGGGGCTAGTATGCCCAATTTAGAAAATCTCGTACAGTGGGCCCAAGACCAGTTGGCATGAGCTGGAGCTTGTAAACAAACATGAGTTTAAGCCATGAAAAATTTAAATGATATGATATATTTTACCATGGTACCAAGAGAGGACCGACATACTCGATAGACTGGTGGTAGTGCGACATGATAGGTCGATAGACTAGTCAATACAAATAGCTGTAGGTCGAGTTGAGGGTCGGGGCCGTTGGACCAATGGCACCACAGATTAAATGGCTTATGTAGAAAACTATTGTTTTGTGCATGCACTAAGTTACGGGACCTTCAAGATGACCAAGAGGGGTAGTGATGCATCCTAGGGCTACTGGACGACATGGTGGAGATAAGGGCAGTTAGTCGTGCTAGTTGTCTTGGAAGCTCAATGTAGCTTCATGCGCATGAGATTAGGGTGGGGTTGGGATGAGGTCTCTATCCTCATACGGACATGGAGTTTTATTTATGGGATTGAGGGTCAAATGTCGCGTACATCCACTCATTCTTAGGGTAGAAGTGGATGTGCTTCTATCTAGGTGGTCGGTAATGTCACTTCGATGCCACAAGTGGGTGCAGTGGACGTGTTTCCCTGTGAATGTGTGTTCCCTTCATGATGAAGGGTATGTGTTTATTGATAAACACACCGTTGTGATGAGAAATGGCTATGAAAACCGAGATATGAGAATGAAATGTTTTAAAGGAAAATAAGGAGTCTGACACATACCAATTCAAACTATTTTCTAAAATTCATAATTTAAACACCAATTCACTAAGTCGTTGAACTCACACCCCCTCCCTTATACCCCTTTCAGGGGAAAGCCACCCCAAAGACTACGAGTTAAACTACACCTATGAGATAGGTATGATAAGTTTAAATTTTATATAGATTTGATTTATGTTATTCTAGTAAAGGTGCATGCTTAAAGGATCTCTTACTCCTCCTTGGTTAAAGAAGGGGAAAACCCTGAATAAACTAAGAGAGTGGTGGGTTGCTCATAGGGATCCGACCAAACCAGGTCGGGGCGTGACATTTTGTGCCAAAGTACAATTTTTGGAAAATTTGGGACTAAATGGTAATTTTGGAAAAATTAAGGGTCAATGGGTGAATTTAAAAAGAGTTAAGGACCTAATAAGGATAATTGGAAATCCTAGAGGTTTAAATAGAGACTTAGGCACAATCAGGGATGTAAACCTCGTCCCTTAAAGACAAGAAAATAGGGGAAAGATCTGGTCAATCCAAGTGAGAAAACCGAACCGATTCAGAAACTAGATCATCAAGAGAACGAGCAATTTGGGAAAATTTAAAATTATTGGAGTGACCCAATGGGGGTCATAAAATCCTTGGAAGAGGGCCTTAGGACAATTTGGGAGAGAAATCCAGACTGGTTCAGTTGAACCGGATCTGAACCAGATTTAACCGTTCATTTCCAAAGAGAAAACTGAGTCGGTTTATACACTAAAACCAATAGAGAAAGGGCAAACCGAGAACTTTATTGAACTTGAGGGACCTAAGGAGTAACAAAAGCCATGAAAAAGAACTTTAGGATAAATTGGAGATGAAAACCAAACCGGTTCAGGTGAACCGGATCCAAACCGGATTGAACTAGTTTGGATCGATTTGAACCGCTATTGAACCGTATGCTAAATTCATTTTTCTAGGTAGCTTAGAAAATTTAAATTGGAGAATTTAGGCCACCATTGGATAGAGAATGAATTTAGATAAATTTAGAAATTTTTAATTTTGAAAAACTCAGTCGAAGCGGGCCTGAACCGGCCGGTGTAAGCTTTTAACCCGGTTTAGACTAGTTTAGTCTAATTCGAAACAGTGTCATCTTCTTCCTTCAGATGACAACATTGTTCACTCACCGGAAAACTGAGCAGCGCCGATAAAGATTAAATGTCTCCGGCCAGAGAGTTTCAAGTAATGAATTACCACCATCAAGGTGCCAATCGAACGAACAAGAAGTCCCCAAGCTTCCTCTATAAAGAGCCCCTCCTCATTCATCTTCCACACACCTGAAAACTCCACTCTCTCCCTACTACATTTTCCGGTGAAGCTTGAACTAGAGCTCCGACTTGGGCATTTTTTTTAAGCCAAAGATGGCGTAGTCAGGTTCTTTGGATTTGAGGAGAAGTCAACTACATGGCTGTAGTCTCCATTTGCTCCGAGGGTCACCGAAGAAATGTCGGCGTAAAAGAACAATGAAGCAACTCAAGCGGACTGAAGCTGCACTATTTCAGCCAAGATGAAATCAACCAATTCGAGCCCTTCTTAGTCCAAACCAATCCCTCTCAACACCTCTACATCACTCATACAACTGAATTAGAGTGGAATGGTAAGGTAATTTGGCTCCCCTCTATATTTTCCGGTTAGTGCTAGATAGAGAACCGATGAAACTTCACTAACCAATTTCTCTCTCAATTTGGCATCAATTCATTCAATTCTTGATCTTAGGAGGAACCTCAGGACAAGAGCTATATGCCCAGATTTAAAGCTCGGACCGCCGCGCCTCCCACAGTAAGCTTTTGAAACTCTCTCTCTAAGTCCAATTTTCTGGGGAAGCTTCGTTTGAGCTTGTTTCGACGTTAAATCATGTGACTCAAAGTGTAATTGAATCATATGAAGATGTAGAAACTCCAATCTAACTTCAATTTCAATAATTAAACTCATTTGATCGGTCAATTTGATAAAATCAAATGCGGCTGAGTTAGAAGGTTAAAATTGGGGGAAAATTTGGAAAACAAATTGGAGATTTCAAAAATTCGAGAGACTAATGTGTAATTTAATAAAATTGAGGGTCAATTGGGCTTGATAAAGATGTTGGAGGACCAATTGGGCAATTTTGAAAATTTTGGGGTGAAACTTACAATTTTTGTAAAGTAGGGGTAAAATGTCCAATTTGGTCCTTAACTTGAACCCCTTTTTGTGATTTTGAATAAATTGAGGTCCTAAGGTGAAATTTAGAAGTTCTGGGACTCAATTTGGGGAAAATCGACATTAGGGACCTAAAGTTAAAGAAAAAGAACTTTAGGGACCTATTTGCAATAAATAAAAAAGTTTGAGTATTTCATCCATTCACCATGAATGATGGCTATTAGGCTAAGAGATAATGAAAAGGGACGTTCACATCATGTAGGAACACGAAATACTGGGAATGCCAACAAGGATAAGCTCGCGTAAAGACAAAGAACCGGTCAAGAGGAGATCACTGCATTATCGGGTGAGTAGGATTTTATATCATACTAGAATGGTATGATAAGCACCTCGGAAATGAAAACCCACTACTAATTGGTATTTTAACCATCACACCTGTGAGGAGTGATGTGAAAATTACGTGAAAAAACTACTTACCGGTTGTAAGTAGATCATACTCGGTTGGTATGTTGAACTTCCTAGAAGGAAGTACAAAACTCGTTCAACGATTATTAGCAAAGATGTCCTAACACCCGGTTGATGTGATGGACGGCTAAAAGTTCACTTTTGTTGGAAGTGCTCTCCACTCACTGTGTGCCATTGCTTTAACATTTTGGGAGACCTTTTTTACAGGAGCTCGAAATGCTCATATAGGTTGGAGGCCTCGATTTTGGAACTTGGGGGCTAATATGCCCGATTTTAAAAATCTTGTACAATGGGCCCTAGGCCAGTTGACATGAGTAGGAGCTCGTAAACAAACATGAGTTAAGCCATGAAAACTTTGAGTGAATGAATTGTTTGGCAATGGTGCTAAGATAGGACCGACATACGCGATGGACTGGCGGCAGTGCGACATGACAGGTCGACGAACAAGTTGAGACAAACAAGTGTAGGTCGAGTTGAGGGTTGGGGCCATTAGACAAGTGGCACCACAGATTAAATGACTTGTGTGGAAAACTATTGATTTATGCTTGTGCTGATGTTACGAGACCTTCAAGATGCCCAAGAGGGGTAGTGATGCATTCTAGGGCTCTGGACGACATGGTGGAGATAAGGGCAGTTAGTCGTGCCAACAGTTTTCGAAGCTCGGTATAGCTTCATGCGTATTAGACTAGGGTGGGGATTGGATGAGGTCTCTATCCTCATACGGACATAGAGTTTTGTTTACAGGATTAAGGGTCGGTTGTCACATACATCCACTCATTCTTATGGTAGAAGTAGACGTACTTCTATCTAGGTGGCCGGTAAAGTCGCTCCGACGCCACAAGTGGGTGCAATGGACGTGCTGCCTTGCGAATGTGTGATCCCTTCATGATGAAGGGCGTGTATTGAGTGATAAACACACCATTGTGATGAGAAATGACTATGAAAACCGAGATTGAGGATGAAATGTTTTTAAGGAAAATAAGGAGTCTGACACTCTCCAATTCAAACTATTCATTTTGAAAATCAAGTCTTAAACCTCATTCATCGAGTTGTCGAACTCACCCCCTCCTTTATACCCCTTTCAGGTAACCAAGGGAAAACTTTCCCAAGGACTTCCAATTAATTACACCTGCAAGACAGGTATGAAAAGTTTAAGTTTCATGTAGTTTTGGTTAATGTTATTTCAAGAAAGGTACAAGTTTAAAGGACGCCTTACTACCCACAGTTTAAAAGAAGGGGAAACACTTAATAAATTAGGAGAGTGGCGGGTTGATCACAGGGATTTGACCAAACCAGGTCGGGGCATGACAACTTGAGTGGTATTAGAGCATGTTTCCTCAAATATATTATCAAGACTATATAATATAGTAACTAATAGGAATCATTTTAAAATATTTCTAATGGCCCCAAGAAAAGAAGACAAACAAATCTGCGCAAACTCCAAAATAAACTAGAAGTATAGGAGGACTCTTGGAGTAATTCCGGGTGAAAGAGGACTCGACAAGACAACATCCAAAATATCTAGGCGCAAGGTCGGCAAACCACTGAACCACGAGGATTTCCTTAGAAAAGCCCCCGCAATGCTCAAATTATTGGAGGAACCACAAAGGTCCATGCAAGGAGATGACTTGTTATAGATGTGGGCAATGGGGACACTACATAAGAAGATGCCTAACATTTTAGAGGATAAGATCCAAGAGGATCTGTTATGCATGTAGGAGGGTGGGACACATAGCAAAGGACTGTCCCACATTGCAAGGAATCAAAGTGATACCTTCCAATAAGGATACCTCCATCCCTATAGAAGCCCAAACGGATAATGTTACAAGGACCATAATTCCAGCTAGGGATCACAATCTCACTCAGGAGGAAATCTTTCTAGACCATAGTATAGTATTGAGTACTCCCCAAACCGTCATTTTGACAATCTCCCTCAAGAGATGTTAAAACCTCAAAGTTGTACTCTTACTTTAATGAATAAAATTCTGAGTTCCTGAAAATTTCTCCGTCCCATAAAATAATACTATTGTATGCCTCAATTATATGAGGAAGGATCATAGGAGAAATGTCACGCCCCGACCCGGTTTGGTCGGATCCCCGTGATCAACCCGTCACTCTCCCGGTTTATTAAAGGGTTTCCCTTATTGTAAACCGTAAAGAGTAAGGCGTCCTTTAACTTGCACCTTTTTCCTGGAATAGCATAATCAAAACTGCATGAAATTTAAAACTGTACATACCAATCTTACAAGCATCTTAGTTGACGGTGTTTAAGGGGAGGCTTTCCAGGATTTCCTGAAAGGGATATAAGGGAGGGGGTGAGTACGACTACTCAGTGAATGGGTTTTTAAAAGCTTTTGACTTTTAAGAAAAATATTTATATAGAGTGTGCCAGACTCCTTTGTTTTCAAAAATCCCTTCATTTAAAATTTTGAGTTTTTCCATTATTTCTTAGTTACCACGGTGTATCATCACCCAACACACATCCTTCATCATGAAGGTTACACACATTCGCAAGTCAGTATCACTACTGAGCCCACTAGTGGCTTCGGAGCGACTTTTCCTGCCACCCGGATAGAAGTACGACCACTTCTGCCCTAGGAATGTGTGGATGTACGTGACGTCCGACCCACAATCCCAAAAATCACTTCTTCGTGTCCGTATGAGGACAGAGACCTCATCCTGTCCCCACCCTGGTCTCATGCGCTTGGTGCTACTCCAGATTTTGTACAGACACCTGGAACGAGAAACTGCCCTTATGGCCAACAGGTCATCCAGTGCCCTTAGGACGCATCACTACCCCTCATGGGCGTCTTGATGATCCCGTACTCACAGTGCATGCACAAACAATGTTTTCTTATATTGCCATGTAATCTGTGGTGCCACTAGTCCAACGGCCCCGACTCTCAACTCAACCCGCAGCTGTTTGTCTTGACTAGTCTGTCGACCTGTCATGTCGCACTGCCGCTAGTTGATTGAGCATTTCAGTCCTATCTTGGTACCATGGCCAAACAATTCACTTATTAAGTTTTATGGCACATATATCATGTTCATTTACGAGCTCCTACTTGTGCCAACTGGCCTTGGGCCCACTGTATGAGATTTTTAAAATCGGGCATTTAGCCCCCAAGTTCCAAAATTGAGGCCCCCAGCCTATTAGAGCTATTCGAGCTCCCGTCGAGAAGGTCTCCCAAATTGTTCAAGCATTGGCACACAGTCAGGGGAGAGCACTTCCGACAAAAATAGGTTTTTACTGTCCATCATACCGACTAGTATAAGGACATCTCCGTTCATAACTGATGAATGGGTTTTCAACTTCCTTCGAGGAAGTCACATCACACCAACCGGGTATGATCTACTTACAACCCGTAAGTAGTTTTTTTCGCATAACTTTCAATCACTTTCTCTAAGTAGTGATGATTAAAATACCACTAAACAGTGGGTTTTTATATCGAGGCACTTATCATCCCCAACCGGGTATGATGTTAGTAAACCCACTCACCCGTTAATGCCGTGAATTCCACTAGACTGGTTCTTTGTATTCACGCGAGCTTGTCCTTGCTGGCGTTCCTGGTATTCAACGTTCCTACACGATATGAACAACCTTGTTCATTATTACTCGGTATAACAGCCTTCATTCATTAATGAATGAGAAAACCCAAACTTTTAGTTATTTGCAATTAGGTCCCTAAAGTTATTTCTCTTTAACTTTGAGTCCCTAATGTCGGTTTTTCCTCAAATTGAATCTCGCAACTTTTAAAATTTATCGTGGGACCTCAATTTATTCAATTTCACCAAAAAGGGGTTTAATTTTCCAAATTTCCAATTTGGTTCCCCAATTTTTCCAAAATTACCATTTTGCCCTTCTTTCACGAAAATGGTAAGTTTTTTTCCCAAAATTTCCAAAATTCCTCAATTGGTCCTCCAACATTATTTTCATGCCCAATTGACCCTCAATTTCATAAAATTGTATTTTGGCCCCTTTAAGTTTCGAAAATCCCCAAATTTCCCCCCAATTTCAACTCTTTAACACTACCGAATTTGATTTCATCAAATTAACCGATCAAACACTTCTAATTATTGAAATTGGAGTTGAAATTGAGTTCCTGTATGTTCATACGATTCTAAGAAACTTTGAATCGCATATTTTAATGTCGGAACGAGCTCAAACGGAGTTTGTCGGAAAATAGACTGTAGAGAGAGAAAGCTTCGATTACTCACCGGTGAAGGCACGACAGTTCGAGCTTTCGATCTGGGCAGATAGGTCTCACCCTGAGGTTCATCCTAAGATCAAGTATTGTATCAATTGATGCGGAATTGGATTGGAATTTTGTCATTGAAATTCGGTCGACTCTCTCTCTAGCACCGATCAAAAATTATAAAGGGGAGCCGAATTGGGTTACCTTTCGGTCCTAATTCGGTTGTGGAAAGGCTGAGGAAGTGTTGTGAGAGCTTGATTTAGCCTGAGAAGGGCTTGAAATGGCTGATTTCAGCTTGGCCGAAATAGGGCAGCTTTGGTCTGCCGGAGTTGCTTCACTATTCTATCATGTCGGCGCTTCTCCAACGATTCTCGAATTGACTGTAGTTTGCTATCAGATAGCTGTCTTCTCCCCGGTTCTAAAGAGCCCGACCTTTGTTCAAGTCGAAGTTCTGGTTCGAGCTTTACCGGGAAATGGAGCAATAGAGAGAGAGGGAGAGGTGTTCAGGTGTGAGGAGAATGAAATGGGGATGACCTCTTTATATAGTCGTAAAACCCGTGTATTAAATGAGCGAGATTTATTACTGGTATTAATATTGCCATAAATTATTGGTATTAATTCCAATAATTTAATTTGAGTATTAATTCCAATAATTTAATTTCGGTAATAAATTATTTGTATTAATTCCAATAATTTAATTTAGGTATTAAATTATTGGTATTAATTTCAATAATTAAATATATATTAATTGATGGCTATTTATGATAAGCCGTACGGTTTGGATAAAAAATTTTGACCGAAATTTCGGGTTACAAAAAAATTCAAACTTCCCAAGAGGTCACCTATCCTCACACTACTCTAATGTAAGCACGCTTAACTTTAAAGTTCTTATAGAATCTAGTACACCTAAACCAATTTGGTTTTTGTTTTCTAGTTTGTCTTAAATTTCTTTTCCAATGTTTAATAAATCATTTGGATCAACCGAAAGTTGTAAATTTTCATATTGCTTATTCCCAAATGTAAACCGGTTTGGTTTTTCTTATTCGGTTTGACCGGTTCTTTTGCAGGTTTTTTTTAACTCAAATGTGCGGGGTTTACAAGAAAGATCAAAGGAAGGACCTTAAGAAAATCCAAATATAGCAAGAAGGTAGATAAAGGGAATTTTCCTTAAGGGGCACTCCAGGCCACCTAGGAGCAAAGAAGGAAACATCTTCTCCATAGAAGACCAGTCAAACAATGAAAGATAATTGGGATGTCTCGAGATAGCAAGGTATGATCTACCTTGGAAAAACAGAGTAACCAGGTAGGGTTGTAGACTAACCTAGTAAGGAAGGGGAGATGGAAAGGCTAGAACAGTGGAAAGAAAGGATGAAGGAAATCCTTGAAGAAATAAATGGCCAAAAATGAAATGATGACCACACGCAAGCCATAAGGAGGATTTAGTAAGTCCTGCACAAAGAAGTCTTGGAGCAAATAGTGCCTGAACCTTTCCCAAGGAAGGAGACCTTGGGAAGGCATACATGTTCCAACTAGGAAGTAATGGACCAAGTGATAAAGAATGAGGAGATGAAGTGCACGCCGAAATGAAAGAATATCTGAAGAACCTTGGAGAAGTAAGCCCTCCAATTTGAAAGTGGGTAAGGAGAAAACAACCAATGTAAAACCCGCCCTTTTGAGCTAAGGAAAACCAGGAAAAGAACCGGTCAAACCAAGTGAGGATTTAGAACCGGTTCACAAACCCGATTATTTCTGAACGGGCAGGTTGGGAATTTACAACTCTCGGGTGATCCAAAGGGTTTATTAAACCTTGGAAAAGAAACTTAAGACAAATTAGAAAATAAAAACTAAATTGGTTCAAGTGAACTAGATTTCATAAGAACTTTAAAGTTAAGTGTGCTTACTTGGGAGTAATGTGACGATGGGTGACCTCTTGGGAAGTATGAATTTTTTTGTAACCCGAAATTTCGGTCAAAAATTTGTATGTACGCCTTATCATAAATTAATATATAATTAATAGCAATAATTTAATACCTAAATTAAATTATTGGAATTAATACAAATAATTTAATATCGAAATTAAATTATTGGAATTAATACAAATAATTTAATACCGAAATTAAATTATTAGAATTAATACCGAAATTAAATTATTGGAATTAATACCAATAATTTATGGCAATATTAATACCAGTAATAAATCTCGCCCATTTAATACACGGGTTTTACAACTATATAAAGAGTTCATCCCCATTTCATTCTCCACACACCTGAACACTTCTCTCTCTCTCTCTACTGCTCCATTTCCCGGTAAAGCTCGAACGAGAGCTTCGACTTGAACAAAGGTCGGGCTCTTTAAAACCGGGGGGAAGACAGCTATCTGATAGCAAACTCCAATCAATCCGAGTATCGTTGGAGAAACGCCGACATGATGGAATAGTGAAGCAACTCCGGCGGACCGAAGCTGCCCTATTTCGGCCAAGCTGAAATCGGCCATTTCAAGCCATCCCAACACTTTCTCAGCCTTTCCACGACCGAATTAGGACCGAAAGGATGAACCTCAGGATGAGACCTATCTGCCCAGATCGAAATCTCGGACCACCGTGCCTTCACCGGAACACGAAGTACCGGGAACGCCAGCAAGGACAAGCTCGTGTGAATACCAAGAAGCGGTCTAGTGGAATTCACGGCATTAACGGGTGAGTGGGTTTACAAACATCATACCTGATTGGGATGATGAGCACACCTTATAAAGTTAAAAACCACTTACCGGTTGTGAGTGGGTTTACTAACATCATACCCGATTGGGGATGATAAGTACCTCGATATAAAAACCCACTGTTTTGTGGTATTTTAATCATCACTACTTAAAGAAAGTGATGTGAAAAGTATGCGGAAAAACTACTTACAGGTTGTAAGTAGATCATACCCGGTTGGTATGATGAGACTTCCTGGAAGGAAGTTGAAAACCCATTCATCGGTTATGAACGGAGATGTCCTTATACCGGTCGGTATGATGGATAGTAAAAACCTATTTTTGTCGGAAGTGTTCTCCCATGACTGTGTGCCAATGCTTAAACTATTTGGGAGACCTTCTCGACGGGAGCTCGAATAGCTCTGATAGGCCAAGGGCCTTGGTTTTGGAACTTGGGGGCGAAATGCCCGATTTTGAAAATCTCGTACAGTGGGCCCAAGGCTAGTTGGCACGAGTAGGAGCTCGTAAACGAACATGATATATGTGCCATAAAACTTAATAAGTAAATTGTTTGGCCATGGTACCAAGATAGGACCGACATGCTCAGTCAACTAGCGGCAGTGCGACATGACAGGTCGACGGACTAGTCAAGACAAACAGCTGCGGGTTGAGTTGAGAGTCGGGGCCGTTGGACTAATGGCACCACATATTACATGGCAATATAAGAAAACATTGTTTTTGCATGCACTATGAGTACAGGATCATCAAGACGCCCATGAGGGGTAGTGATGCATCCTAAGGGCACTGGACGACCTGGTGGCTATAAGGGCAGTTCGTCGTTCCAGGTGTCTGTGCGAAATCTGGAGTAGCACTAAGCGCATGAGACCGGGGTGGGGACAGGATGAGGTCTCTGTCCTCATACGGACACGAAGAAGCGATTTCGGGATTGTGGGTCGGATGTTTCGTACATCCACTCATTCCCAGGGTAGAAGTGGTCGTACTTCTATCCGGGTGGCAGGAAAAGTTGCTCCGAAGCCACTAGCGGGTTCAGTAGTGATACTGACTTGCGAATGTGTGTAACCTTCATTATGAAGGATGTGTGTTGGGTGATGACACATCGATAACTAAGAAATAATGGAAAAAAGATGAATTTTTAAATGAAATGATTTTTTTTGAAAACAAAGGAGACTGGCACACTCCATATAAATGTTTTTCTTGAAAGTTAAAAGATTTGAATCCCACTCACTGAGTAGTTGTACTCACCCCCTCCCTTATACCTCTTTCAGGAAGTCCCGGAAAGCCGAACCTTAAAGGACTTGCGCAATTAAACGCCTGCAAGATTGGTACAACTAATTTAAATTACTATGCAGTTTGATTTATGATATTCCTGGAAAAAGGTGCAGGTTAACGCCTTACTCTGTACGATTTATAATATAAGGGAAAACCCTTTAGTAAATCGGGAGAGTGGCGGGTTGATCACGGGGATCCGACCAAACCGGGTCAGGGCGTGACAACTAGAGTGGTATCAGAGCCTGTTTCCTCGAATACATAATCAAGACTATAAAATATTGTAACTAATAGGATTTATCCTAAAATTTTCAGATGGCTCCCAGGAGAGGAACCAAGAAAACTAGGAATGGCTCTACTCAACACCTTATCTTCGTTGGAATACAACCCTAGAAGCTTCCCAAATGCCTAAAGCATGGCCGGAATCTCAAAAGAGCAAATGAGAAAGTATCCTAGAGAATGGTGACAGGACCTATTGAGGTCACAACTCTAAGTATAAAGGAAGCCAAGCGTGAAGCCATAAAATGAGGCATATAACCTTACATAGGAGGATGCTAATCAAGAATCTCGTAGCTCCCTATTTATTTGGTGACCATTTTCAGTAATAGGGACAAAATCCCCAACATACTGTACTACTCTATTAATGAAGTACTCCAAATTCCTAAAAACCCTATCCTGAATGATGTGATCTTCAAGACTCAAAAAAAAAAAAAACTCTCGCGGTATCCAGACTTAAGGATGAAGGAGCACTAAAATTAACAATTTCTAAGAAAACGCCAAGAGGAACCACTTATGTTCATGTAATTACAAGCATGAATGATAGGGACACTGCATGGAGAAGTGCCCAACCCTACAAAGGACAGGAATCAAGTTAACCTAGAGGGGAATAGGACACGAAGTGAAAAATTGTCCCACATCGCTAGGAGTCAGGACAATATTTTCCAAGAATAAATACCCCACAACTATAGGAAATTCGAGAGGATACCATCCCAAGAAACGTGACTCCATTTGCAACCACAAATGAGAGGAAACTCTTCAAAATCTTAGCAAAGTGGTAAGAAGGAAAAAGGGGTAAAGGTAGGACCTCAATAAAACCACAAACAGAACAAAGGATAGTTGAAGAGAATTCCCCCGTTAAGAAGAAAATCCAAACCATTTAGGAGCAAAGAAAGGAGTGCATCCACAAGAGAAGACAAGACGAACATTTGTTGACAAACGGGACGTATTGGGATTACAGGAATAAATCACCTTGGAAAAAGCAACTATGTCAAATAGGAAGTTCGGACCAACAGGACAAGAGAAAGCAAGTCGTTACAACAAGATAGTTAGAGGGAACAAATGACACCCTAAGGAAGACCGGGAAGTAGAAGGGACTACACCTTAAGAAGGTCGGTGAGATGGATGTTAAGGATAGGAGGACTCGAGAAACTACTGCTAAGAAACTTAGACCAAACAAATGGTGGAGGCAAAGCAGTTAACGAACAAATACTCGAGAAAGCCATAATGTAAGTTCCGACAAAGAAGAGAGAGGCAGGAAGGTCAAATACTCGGGAAAAGAAGGATACAAGAAATCCTAAAAAGGACCAAGGGCCAATTAACGACTAAACTCAAGCCAAGAAAGGAATAGGCAAGCCTCTCCCACAATGATCCTGAAACAAGGAAGATTTGTACGCTCCCTAAAGAAATAGACAAGTACTGGGTACGAATAAGGATGCAAATAGAGCATAAAAGATATGCCTAAAAGATTTGAGGAGTAAAGGTAAATAGGAGAAGACGACATCAAGGGATGTCATTTAAGGGTACAAATCCCCTAGAGCAAATGTAAGAAAAGAATGTCAGGGGAAAGGCAAAGAATCCTACCAAGGAAGGAAGCCTCGGAAAGACATGTGTATCCCAATTAAGAGGAAATGGAACCAACCCTTATTTAGGAAATGTTTTCCAAGAAAGGAAGTATTGTAATGGTCCATTGTGACCTGTTTGGAAAGAATAGGAGAACCATGTAGAAAGAGGAATACTAGTAACGACGGACAGCCAAAGATAATGAACAAAACTGGATGGGTGAACCTTCCCAAGCAAAGTAATCGACACATAGATCGAAAGCAATTATTGTAGAATGAAGAATCATGAAGTGATTTATGAGCAAGTAAAAGAGGATTAAGGAAAAAGGAAGTCATTGAATAAGGGATGTCACTAAAGAAGAGAAAGGACATAAGAAAAAAAAAATCCTCGTATGACAATAATCATCAGGAAACCCAATGATTGGAATTGAAAGGACAAAATAAAAACGTTTTGAAAGGATGAGTAGGTAAGAGAAATCCATGCAGTTATGTGAGACATAACTTCAAAAGCATGATGGATGAGAGGATAACGGTAAAAAGGATAGTTGAGGAATGCCATCAAAAGAAAAGAGGGATGAAGTTATATGATCCCTGAAAGGTCAAAAAAAAAAAAGCTAAGAGAGACCCTCAAGGAGATGTTCTAGAAATCTAACGGACAAAGACAGGTCCTAGAAAATGCCATGTTGTAAGGGGTATGTAATCCCAACAATCCCGAGGAGAATATGACTCAAAGTAAGGAAGAGTCGGCTAATAAGCATGACGAGGTCTAATGTAAAAATTTGGACTGAAGTTATAATAGACAACGAATGGAGAAAGGGTCAAAATGAGATGAAAAAGTGAGAATAAAGAAAACTGTGGCAACTAGTATGTAACACCCGAAAGAACATTGAGCTAAAGGTTTCAACGACCAAGGGGTTAACTAGACATGGGAATGGTTAGGTATCTTGGAATTTCTAATCTTGAGTACAGAACCTCAAAGGGAAGAATGTGCTCTAAGCAAAGAAAGATATAAATCTAAAAATATACCATGAAGTAAGGTATGTCTCGTTATGATAATCTCCATGGAGGGAGTAAATAATATAAAGAAAAAGAAATTCCTTAAGTGAAGGATGTAAAAAGGACTAATTAAAAGAACAAGAGAAGACTTTGCATCTTAAGCAAACACTAAAGGGGCATCAAAGGAAATAATTGCTTATGCAAGGATGTTAACTAAGTTTTGGGGACAAAACTCCTAAAAGGAGTGGAGAGTTGTAAAACCCGCCCTTTTGAGCTAAGGAAAACCAGGAAAAGAACCGGTCAAACCAAGTGAGGATTTAGAACCGGTTCACAAACCCGATTATTTCTGAACGGGCAAGTTGGGAATTTACGGTGATCCAAAAGGTTTATTAAACCTTGGAAAAGAAACTTAAGACAAATTAGAAAATAAAAACCAAAGTGGTTCAAGTGAACTAGATTTCATAAGAACTTTAAAGTTAAGTGTGCTTACTTGGAAGTAATGTGAGGATGGGTGACCTCCTGGGAAGTATGAATTTTTTTGTAACCCGAAATTTCGGTCAAAAATTTGTATGTACGCCTTATCATAAATTAATATATAATTAATAGCAATAATTTAATACCTAAATTAAATTATTGGAATTAATACAAATAATTTAATACCGAAATTAAATTATTGGAATTAATACTGAAATTTAATTTATTATAATTAATACCGAAATTAAATTATTGGAATTAATACCAATAATTTATGGTAATATTAATACCAGTAATAAATCTCGCCCATTTAATACACGGGTTTTACAACTATATAAAGAGTTCATCCCCATTTCATTCTCCACACACCTGAACACTTCTCTCTCTCTCTCTACTGCTCCATTTCCCGGTAAAGCTCGAACGAGAGCTTCGACTTGAACAAAGGTCGGGCTCTTTAGAACCGGGGGGAAGACAGCTATCTGATAGCAAACTCCAATCAATCCGAGTATCGTTGGAGAAACGTCGACATGATGGAATAGTGAAGCAACTCCGGCGGACCGAAGCTGCCCTATTTCGGCCAAGCTGAAATCGGCCATTTCAAGCCATCTCAACACTTTCTCAGCCTTTCCACGACCGAATTAGGACCGAAAGGATGAACCTCAGGATGAGACCTATCTGCCCAGATCGAAAGCTCGGACCGCCGTGCCTTCACCGGAACACGAAGTACCGGGAACGCCAGCAAGGACAAGCTCGCGTGAATACCAAGAACCGGTCTAGTGGAATTCACGGCATTAACGGGTGAGTGGGTTTACAAACATCATACCTGATTGGGATGATGAGCACACCTTATTAAGTTAAAAACCACTTACCGGTTGTGAGTGGGTTTACTAACATCATACCCGATTGGGGATGATAAGTACCTCGATATAAAAACCCACTGTTTAGTGGTATTTTAATCATCACTACTTAAAGAAAGTGATGTGAAAAGAATGCGGAAAAACTACTTACGGGTTGTAAGTAGATCTTACCCGGTTGGTATGATGAGACTTCCTGGAAGGAAGTTGAAAACCCGTTCATCGGTTATGAACGGAGATGTCCTTATACCGGTCGGTATGATGGATATTAAAAACCTATTTTTGTCGGAAGTGTTCTCCCCTGACTGTGTGCCAATGCTTAAACTATTTGGGAGACCTTCTCGACGGGAGCTCGAATAGCTCTGATAGGCCAAGGGCCTCGGTTTTGGAACTTGGGGGCGAAATGCCCGATTTTGAAAATCTCGTACAGTGGGCCCAAGGCCAGTTGGCACGAGCAAGAGCTCGTAAACGAACATGATATATGTGCCATAAAACTTAATAAGTGAATTGTTTGGCCATGGTACCAAGATAGGACCGACATGCTCAGTCAACTAGCGGCAGTGCGACATGACAGGTCGACGGACTAGTCAAGACAAACAGCTGCGGGTTGAGTTGAGAGTCGGGGCCGTTGGACTAATGGCACCACATATTACATGGCAATATAAGAAAACATTGTTTTTGCATGCACTATGAGTACAGGATCATCAAGACGCCCATGAGGGGTAGTGATGCATCCTAAGGGCACTGGACGACCTGGTGGCTATAAGGGCAGTTCGTCGTTCCAGGTGTCTGTGCGAAATTTGGAGTAGCACTAAGCGCATGAGACCGGGGTGGGGACAGGATGAGGTCTCTGTCCTCATACGGACACGAAGAAGCGATTTCGGGATTGTGGGTCGGATGTTTCGTACATCCACTCATTCCCAGGGTAGAAATGGTCGTACTTCTATCCGGGTGGCAGGAAAAGTCGCTGCGAAGCCACTAGCGGGTTCAGTAGTGATACTAACTTGCGAATGTGTGTAACCTTCATTATGAAGGATGAGTGTTGGGTGATGACACATCGATAACTAAGAAATAATGGAAAAAAGATGAATTTTTAAATGAAATGATTTTTTTTGAAAACAAAGGAGTCTGGCACACTCCATATAAATGTTTTTCTTGAAAGTTAAAAGATTTTAATCCCACTCACTGAGTAGTTGTACTCACCCCCTCCCTTATACCTCTTTCAGGAAGTCCCGGAAAGCCGAACCTTAAAGGACTTGCGCAATTAAACGCCTGCAAGATTGGTACAACTAATTTAAATTACTATGTAGTTTGATTTATGATATTCCTGGAAAAAGGTGCAGGTTAACGCCTTACTCTGTACGATTTATAATATAAGGGAAAACCCTTTAGTAAATCGGGAGAGTGGCGGGTTGATCACGGGGATCCGACCAAACCGGGTCGGGGCGTGACAACCAATAACATCAAGACTGGTCGTAGCCCACACTCGCTTAAATAGAGCCCAAGGAGTGGATGGATGGACATAAAATAGAGTGATAGGAATCAACCCATGATTAGGAGCTTCTCGAAGGAAGGATAAGAGAGAAAAAGGATTTGAAGTACGGGGAAGGAACAAGGCAGATAACTATATTGATATCAAAAGGGTGTAAGAAAAGAAAGAAGGAGAAGCTTTCAAGGAGCGTTAGGGAGGTTGAATGTAAAACTCCCACGAAAGTCCCTAGGTAGAAGGATAAATATAGGAAGTGGGACCATAGAAAGGGAAATTTCCAAGCTAAGTAACTGACAGTTGGATCATAAAAGGACTAACCCGAAATAGAGAACCTCATTAAGGGACATAAGTTGTTAAGGTTGTATCGAGATGGCCAAATGTGACCTGCTTTGGAAGAGCAAAGGAACCAAATAGGGATGTCAGAAAAACCTAATAGAGGGAAGCAACTAGTAACAATGGGATGGTCAAGTAGGATAAACAATGCCCTAAGAAGGACTGGGAAGTAGTAATTACTACACTCTAAGAAGGGCAATATGATGGGCATCAAGAACAAGTGAATTCTAGATACAGCTGCCCAAACAGTTGAATAAGGAGAATAGTAGGAACAAGACAGTTAACGGATTGACCTTCATGAAGGTTAAAACTTCAGTAATGAAAGGAAAAGTGGAAATGCCAAAATAATTGGGAAATGAGGATAAAGATAAAACCTTAAAGAGATCTTGAAATAAAGAGCATGTAAGCTCTCCCTAAAGGAAATAGACATGTACTGGGATACAAGTGAGAATGAGGATGGGGTGCAAAAGAGATGTGCACGTAAGGTTTCAAAAGTAAAGGTAAGTAGGAGAAGATGACATCAAAGGATGTCATTTAAGGTGAGACGTCCTCAATGGCAAATGAGAAGAGAATTCTGGGAGAAAGGAGTATAAATCATACCAAGAAAAGAAACTTTAGAGAAGTGAGCCCTCTAGTTAAGAAGTGATTAAAGTAAATGACCACAAGACTGGTTGTGGTCCACACCCAAATGATTGGAACAAGAAAGACCCAATAAGGAAGTTGGGAAAGGACTTGTGGGTAAGATATGCCTAGTTATGATAAACTCCAGGAAGTGAATAAACATCGAAAAGGAAAAGACATTCCTTAAGTGCATGATTTAAAGGGGCTAAGTGAAAGAACAACCGAAGTGTTGGCATGTCAATCAAATCCTGAGTTAACATTAAGGGAAATTATTCCCTATGAAAAGGATGTTGATTTAGTTTTGTGGATAAAACTCCTAAAAGGAGGGGAGAGTTGTAAACCCCATCCCTTAAAGATAAGGAAATTGGGGAAAGAACTGGTCAACCCGAGTGAGAAAACCGAATTGGTTCACAAACATGATCATCAAGAGAACGAGCAATTTAGGAAATTTACAACAATTGAGTGACCCAATGGGGTCATAAAAACCCTGGAAGATGGCTTTAGGACAATCTAGGAGAGAAATCTAGACCAGTTCAGGTGAATCGGATCCGAACCGGATTTAACCAGTCATTTACAAAGAGAAAACCGAGTCCGTTTATAAACCAAAACCAATAGAGAAAGGGAAAATTAGGAAATTTATGGATCCTAAGTGACCTAAGGCATCAAAAAGTCATGAAAAAGGACTTTAGGATGAATTGGAGATGAAAACCAAACAGGTTCAGGTGAACCGAATCCAAACCAGATTGAATCGGTTTGGACCGGTTTGAACCACTATTGAACCAGATGCTAAATTCATTTTTCTAGGTGGCTTAGAAAATTCAAATTGGAGAATTTAGGCCACAATTCGATAGAGAATGAATTTAGAAATGTTTAAATTTGAAAAACTCGGTCGAATCAGGCCTAAACCGGTCAGTTTAAGCTTTAAACCCGGTTTAGTTCGAAATAGTGTCATCTTCTTCCTTCAGATGACAGCACTGTTCACTAGTCGGAAAACCAAGCATCGACAAAGATGAAATGTCTTCAGCCAGGAAGTTTCAAGCAATAAATGACTACCATTAAGGAGCCAATCGGACGGCCAAGAAGTCCCCCAGCTTCCTATATAAAGAGCCCCTCCTCATTCATCCTCCACACACTTGAAAACTCCACTCTCTCCCTACTGCTCTATTTTCCGGTGAAGCTCGAACCAGAGCTCTAACTTGGGCATCTTTTTAGCCAAAGAAGGCGTGGTCGGGTTCTTTGGATTAGGAGAGAAGTCAGCTACACTCCTATAGTATCCATTTGCTCCAAAGGTCGCCCGAGAAATGCCGACATGATAAAACACTGAATCAGCTCCGACGGACCTAAGCTACCCTATTTTGGTCAAACTAAAATCGACCAATTCAAGCCCTTCTCATGCCAAACCAAGCTCTCCCAACACCTCTACAGCCTTCCTACAGCTGAATTAAAGCGGAAAGATAAGCCAATTTGACTCCCCTCTATATTTTCTAGTCAGTGCTAGAGAGAGAACCGACAAAACTTCATTGACCAAATTCTCCCTCAATTCGACATCAATTGATGCAATTCTTAATCCTAGGAGAAATCTCAAGATAAGAGCTATCTGCCGAGATTGAAAGCTCGGATCGTCGAGCCCCTGATAGTAAGCTTTCGAAGATTTCTCTCTCTAAGTCCAATTTTCCGGCAAAGCTTTGTTTGAGCTCATTCTAGCGTCAAATTGTGCAATTTAAAGTGCAATTGAATTGTATGAAGATGTAGGAACTTCAATCTAACTTCAATTTCAACAATTAAACTCATTTGATTAATCAATTTGATGAAATCATATTCGACTAAGTTAGAAGGTTGAAATTGGAAAAAAAATTGGGGATTTTGAAAATTCAAGGGACTAAAGTGCAATTTCATAAAATTGAGGGCCAATTGGACATGATAAAGATGTTGGAGGACTAATCGGGCAATTTTGAAAATTTTGGTGTGAAACTTACCATTTTCGTAAAGTAGGGGCAAAATGTTAATTTTGGAAAAGTTGGGGACCAAATTGGAAATTTGAGAAACTTGGACCCCTTTTTGTGAGTTTGAATAAATTGAGGTCCTAAGGTGAAATTTAGAAGTTTCGGGACTCAATTTGGGGAAAATCAACATTAGGGACCTAAAGTTAAAGAAAAAGAACTTTAGTGACCTAATTGCAATAAATCGAAAAGTTTGAGTATTTCATCCATTCACCATGAATGAAGGCTATTAGGCCAAGAGATAATAAATAAGGATGTTCATATTGTATAAGAATATGAAATACTGGGAACGCCAACAAGGATAAGCTCACATGAAGGCAAAGAATCAATCAAGAGGAGATCACTGCATTATCGAGTAAGTGGGATTTTATATCATACCTAGTTGGGATGATAAGCACCTCGGAAATGAAAACCCACTACTAAGTGGTATTTTAACCTTCACACCTGTGAGGAGTGATGTGGAAATTATGTAGAAAAACTATTTATTAGTTGTAAGTAGATCATACTCGATTGGTATGATGAACTTCCTAGAATGAAGTAGAAAACCCATTTAGCTATTATGAGCGAAGATGTCTTCACACCCGATTGGTGTGATGGACGGCTAAAAGTTCATTTTTGTCAGAAGTGCTCTCCCCTTACTATGTGCCACTACTTTAACATTTTGGGAGACCTTTTCGACAAAGCTTGAAATGCTCATATAGGCCGAAGGCCTCGATTTTGGAACTTGGGGGCTAATATGCCCGATTTTGAAAATCTCGTACAGTGGGCCATAGGCTAATTGGCACAAGAAGAAGCTCATAAACAAACATGAGTTAAGCCATGAAAACTTTAAGTGAATGAATTTTTTGGCCATGGTACCAAGACAGGATCGTCATACTCGATGGACTGGCGATAATGTGACATGATAGGTTGATGGACCAGTCAAGACAAATAGCTGCAGGTCGAGTTGAGGGTTGAGGCTGTTGGACAAGTGGCATCATAGATTAAATGGCTTATGTGGAAAACTGTTGATTTGTGCATGCACTGATGTTACAGGACCTTCAAGACGACCAAGAGGGGTAGTGATGCATCCTAGGGCTCTAGACGACATGGTAGAGATAAGGGCAGTTAGTCATGCCAGCAGTCTTAGAAGCTTGACGTAGCTTCATGCGCAAGAGACCGAGGTGGGAACGGGATGAAGTCTCTGTCCTCATATGGACACGGAGTTTTTTTTTGTGGGATTGAGGGTCGGATGTCATGTACATCCGCTCATTCTTAGGGTAGAAGTGAACGTACTTCTATCTAGGTGGCCAGTAAAGTCGCTCCAATGCGACAAGTGGGTGCAGTGAAAGTGCTACCCTATGAATGTGTGATCCCTTCATGATGAAGGGTGTGTGTTGAGTGATAAACACACCATTGTGATGAGAAATGGCTTTGAAAACCGAGATTGAGGATGAAATGTTTTGAAGGAAAATAAGGAGTCTAGCACACTCTAATTCAAACTATTCGTTTTGAAATTCAAGTCTTAATCCCCATTCACAAAGTTGTCGAACTCACCCCCTCCCTTATGCCCCTTTCAGGTAACCAAGGGAAAACCTACCCATATACTTCTAGTTAACTACACTTGCAAGATAGGTATGGAAAGTTTAAATTTCATGCAGTTTTGGTTAATGTTATTCTAGGAAAGGTACATGTTTAAAGGACGTCTTACTCCTCACAGTTTAAAAGAAGGGGAAACCCTTAATAAACCGGGAGAGTGGCGGGTTGATCATGGGGATCTTACCAAATTACGTCGGGGCGTGACAAGGGACCTATATGCAATTAAGGCATAATATGAGGCCATATACGCAAATACTAGAAAATATGTGACCTCTTAGTCAACGTATCCTGATATGGATATTCGTGCCATGTAGGAGCAGACTGTCCATGCATCGGCTCTAGGGAGCATGCTGCAAAATAAAAAGTTTTGCCGGGACAACCCGGTCAAAATTTACCGAGTGAGTGGGAATGCTATAATGTCCATGGTTGTAATGACTATTCGTTTTGAAATTGATTTTCTTGGAATTAGCCTCCCCTGACTGGATGACTTTACTTAAAACATTTGGAAGCTAATTATGAGGCTTAGGCTCAGTATGCAAGTGGGCCCAATGCCAATGGACACAGGTATGGATCTGTCTAGAACAAGCATATGATGAATAATGCTAAAATATCCAATTAACGGGAAATTGTGTGTGATATCCACCGATCCAAGTCTGAGATGTTGGGCTTGTTGGGCCTAATCGCTACTAAGCCAAAGCCAAGTCGTTGAACTTGTTGGGTCAATACACGTGGGTTGAAGCCAAGCTAATAGAGCGTTCCACTAGAGGGCCAAAGAGAATGGGTATGACAAAAATGACTCTTGATTGTGCATGCACTATGAGATTCAGGTCATTAGGACACTTGGTATTAGGCAGTGATGGATCCCAAGGACTGTTGGATGACCCAAGGTGCATAAGGGCGGTATGGCATCTAGTAGGTCGAGAAGATTGGGTAGCTTCCTGCGCATTGAGACCGAGGTAGTAGGGGAAAGGTGGTCTTGTCCCACAAAGCGGACAACATAAAGTGATCAGGGTTTGAGGGTTGGACTATTGATGTCCACTCAAACTTAGGGTAGAGATAGTTAACCTCTATCAAGGTGGACGGTAAAAGCGCTCCGGTCCACAAATGGAATGGTTGGGGACCGTTCTACGAATATGTGATCCCTCCTATGATAGGAGGTGGTTGATGCATGAATAATATGCAAAAAATGACAAATGAATGACTAATGGATGAAGAAATAAAACAAATCAATTGTTGTAGTAGTTTCCCTCACTAAGTATGTATACCTATATACTCACTTCCCTCCTCTCACCTTTTTAGGTCAAGGATAAAGACAGAAAATCCCAAGACAAGCTTAGGCCCTCAAGGTACATTCCTCACCCCCAATTTATAGTAAGAGAATGAACATAGGCACACCTTTACCTTCCTTGTATCATTAAGGTAGGGATAGTCGGATGATGGATGGAAGGGTGGCAGGTTGATCACGGGACCTCGACTAAACCGGGTCGAGGCATGACATCATATCATTCCTATCAGTTACCCGTATACTCCCTAATTTATAAAATCTAAATTTGTCTGAATACCTTTGGCTATCACCCCGTAGTCTAGGTTTTTGCATAACTCTATAAAATTAAGTACATTTTCGTACTTAGCCATTATGGGTGTCACCCATTTTTCATCATATTTATCACAAGTGTACACCTCTTACTTTACTCGGGATGACTCACAACACTTGTTCGGGAAATATCTGATGGAGATAATGTGTCAGGGGTCATAACTCACTCTACCAATTTCTAGGGGTGGTATGAGTCTATATAGTCATACCAATGCTAGGATGCGCACTCCTTTGATACATTCTATCTCCTTGTGTTAGCCTAGTGCATTATTGATAAAAGAGTGACCATTGGTCTTTCCCAAGACTTTCTTTTTTACCAACTTAATTTTTTTTCATTTATTGCCCTCATGTTTCATGACTCTTGTCGTGCTCCTTAGGGTCTAATCCATATAATAAATAATGACGACCTATAACATACCTCAAACTCTAAGAAATTCAAACCTTGCCTCCATTAGACATCATCGTTTCCTCACATTCCAATAATTGAAATTATTTTTTTGGACTATATTTCATTTTTCCAAACTTCATATAACATCATGGTTACGGTTGAGCATTTCTCATCACATATGGGTGATCATCTTTCCCTTTCCTCGACTCTCAAGTCTTAATGTTTGTTACACCATGTGGTCTTTTTCAAATGTTATTTTGTTGGTATCATTATCTATCAGTTTTCAATGTCGAGAAAATTCACCAATGTTTCTTTGTACTCATCTTCGGGTGGTTCCTTTTAATATATCTATCACTCTAGGTGATAGCCACTTTCCATAAAGACAATTAAACTTAAGTTCAATTTCTTTTACATCTTTGTTTATCATGCCCCATACATCCACGTGTGGGGGTTCATTCTCATTTCTTGTTCGGCGATTCATCTACCTTAACTCATTGGGTACCATATGGATTTTACTTGTGTCATTACACTTGAGGCATCTACCTTTCTGGACATTTCGATGATTAAGAGATCATAATCCCTTATTGTCCACAAAACTTTAGGTGTAATTCTTTAGCATAATCAATTTTTAGGATGATACCGTACATCATTTTTCAAATCCGGACTATAATCCATCTTGGTTACTATAGTCCTAACTTGTGCTTTCTAGTTTACATAACACTTAGCACTTCTCACCCATATAACCCTTGACGTATAACTCATTACCACGACTTGGTCGCTTATGATAACATGAATATTATTTACTTATTAATGATACTTGGAATTGCTCTTGGACTATCGAGGTCCTTGAACTCTATTCCACAATTTATTCCTCCTTGGTATGGAATGGGACTGGAATGTTTCAACCAATCTCAGGTGCTTGGCCCTACTACACGAGCTTGGTAAGCATTATGTCACATCATCTATTATATCCTATTTTTTGCACCGATCAATCATACTTTTTGGTATGGTCCATTGTATCCAGATGCCATTCGATGCCTAATCCAATGAAGTCATGTGCATTTTATAGTTAAGCCTCTCTTTTCAATGCTTCTATCTAATACTCATACTGCCCATTTAGGATATCCATTCATTCTTTTAAATCGCAATTCCATTGTATCCGCCTTAGTTATTTGGTGCACCATTTCCCCAAGACTTAGCTAATCTTTCAATCCAAACACATCCATTGTCATTTTGGTCTTGGTTGAGTGCTAATTGGTCATAACTATTTTCTACCATTAATATGTTTCCATCCCTCTCTACACCTTCAATTATAACTCTCTTAAGTGAATTCATACTTCATGCTCTTTTAATTTTTGTAAATGTCCTTTAGGGGTCCGAGTGCACATGATATTTCCCCAGGATAATCCCACTTATTTTGTTCTATTATTGCTTACCAACAATCTAATGTGAGATTATAGAATGATATTCGAGAGTCCTTCCAATACATTTACCTACCTTAGCAATTTCAATGATTGTAGTTACACACATCCCATGACTAGGGTTGCCCATCATTTCTTGACTTTCCATGCTCCATTCACTCATACTTAATCAATCCTTATTTATTCCAAAATGGGTTGGCATGTATTTTTCTAAAAACACCTTAGTTTGTTTCAGCTTTTAACAACATAATTCTCTTATAAAAGGCATTTCACTCCAAATATTCATATGGAATGTACATGTTAAAGGTTGTCATGCCTCATTCACTCAACTTGTCACACTTTTATTGTGATTCTTGGTCTTCCCTTCCATAAGTCTTACTTTTGTCTTTCTAGTATCGATCTTTCTTCACCCCTCTAACACTAGGGTGTCAACCATTTCGTTTTATCTCAATAAGGTCTCACCTTGTCACACCCTGACCTATTTCACGATCGACAGTCATGTGCAACCCGTAACATCCCCTTAATATTACAATGGTGGGTACATTTACCAAGGCAATACCAAAGGGACCAACGCTCAAAATAAAAAGAATACCTCGAATTTCAGCATAAACATAATTTTTTCTTTCATACATAGTGAACTGAAAAAGGATTATACAATACATTGGGAATACATCAATTGATAAGAAAATAACTTAAAACCTTTGTATGCGAACTTTAAGATTCGTAACTCAAGTCACATATGTTATGAGGCGATGTTTTGGCTTGTGCCTTAGAAAACTTGGCTTTTACCTGTAATTATTTGGGGGAGGGGGTGAGCTCACAACTCAACGAATGAGATACTGATGTTGGAGTACTATATGACTTTACAACTTCAAACTTGACATAAAAATTTACACATGGAGAATTATTCATAATTTCACAAATTTAGTTATTTTCATAATTTTTTGAGACCCTTAGTACTCATTCCTCATGCTTTCCATAATCATATTCATAAATACGTCAAGTTGAGTTCCCATTCGCCAAATTAATATCAATAAGAATTTATATGCATATAATAGCTCATATTGGCAACTCATGGCCATTTTCATGCTCAAAATTATGCCATAATTCTAATCCGGTAATATGAGAGTGAGTTAGTCAGGTGTACTCTACATAACTAACACCCCTTGGATTTGTTCTCTCATATGAATGTTATTATCCTAAGGACATAATGATATCCCACTATTCACACCATCCATGCCTCTGTATACATATGACACATACCGTCAGTCACCCAAGCGTAGTGATGCACTCACAGGGACCACACCAGTACATCATTCGAGGGTCCCGTGTAATTTGGAAGTATGATTTGATCACCCCTTATCTGCCACTTCTAATATACCTTGGGCGTCGATAATAACTCGATAGGTGTCCCGATGATGCCCCCAACTTCCAACTAGTATATAACAAAAATGTATATATGAACAACAACCATGCTCAATTCATAATATAACAGAGTTTGGTCCTTAGTCCGACCAACTCAATATCTCAAATGCATGCATAAAAATCAACAAGTAACAAGAGTGTTCAAATCTAAATCAGCAAAGAGTTTGTTCCTAAATCCAACCAACTCCATATCAAATATTTAATCCAAGCACAATACCCTCATTCACATAGTCCTATCATACAACTATGGTTTTCTCACAATATATCAATTTTATCCCATTAGACTTTCAAAAAAAATTATCTTTATTAGTGATCATGCATCCATGTAGTGTTTCACCACTTTTCAAAATATTTTAAAAAACATAAATCATGCATTTCAATCGGCAAAGGTATGCTAGTATGGTGACCATAATGGAAGGAGAAATGAGTAAACACAAACATGGGAAAGAGAAACTTATTCCCTAATTTTTTGACATGTAACGAGTTTTGGGGATAAAAATTTTTAAAAAGAGGGGAAAAGTTGCAAACCACGTTCCCAATAATAAGGAAACTAGAAATGGGAATCGAAAATTTTTGAGTGAAAACCAAGGTTCAAATCGAACCGGAATTGGTATAAAGAAGCCAAAAAGGGAATTTGGAAGGTCCCAAGGCTTTAATTAAGATACAAAGATGATATAAATGGATCATGAACCAAGTTGGATGTGAGAACATGACTCGTTTAGGGTGAATTGAACCTAAAATGGGTTGAACCGAACCGAACTAAAAGGAACCAGTTCAAAGATTCATGTTTGAAGGTTCCATAAAAATATAAATTTGGGAAATTGAAGACACCATTGGATAGAAAATGAATTTAAACAAATTTAGAAATTTTTAAATATTAGAAAATTAGTAGAATCAAGCCTCAACTAACCGATTTTTTATTTTGGGTCATTGAACCCGATCCAACCGAACAAATCAACGGTCGATCCGGTCAATGGACCGCCTGCCTGGTCAGCGCCTAGTTAGCGCACGTGACCAATCAGCATGCCATGAGTGGAGAAGCGCGCCCAGTCAGCCGCTCGGTCAGCGCATGGAAGCGCTGACCAGTTAGAGAGTGACACATGTCCGATTGGTAGGGCAAAGAAAATTCACGTCACCAACAACCAACCGATGGGAGAGCGACACGTGTCCTCAGTCAAGAGTCAACTCTAGAGTAACCTCGTCAACAAGGCTAACTAATGAGGAGCTGACATGTGGCAAAGGTGTCAAGTCAGCTACCGACTAGGATGTTGAAGAAATGGTCAACCAATTAGAGGTCGACACATGGCAAAGCTACCGACTAACACGTGGCACTGGCATAGTGTGTCAGGTGGCGAAAATGTCAAATTTAAATCGACCAATCAAAGGACGCCACATGTCATAGTCAAAGATGGTCAAATGTCCATTGGAACAAGCGACCAATGGGAGGTCGCCATGTGGCCGACCAACAAGTCAACAGACGACTTGAACGCTGCGTGGGAAATCGCATCAGTGAAATTAGCCAATCATAGTGTGCCACATGGAAGCTCAGACACGCACTGTGTCATCTTCAACCTCTGAAAGCAAGGCAGATAAGAATGATAGGTTGGCTACCAAAATTCCGATGACCTGAAAATTCTCCCAACATGGCCATAAATGGGAGATATTGAGGCTGAGTGATTGATGAATGGATAGACCTGTATGTCCCCGAGCTTCCTATATAAAGAACTCCTCCCCATTCATCCTCATCACCCCTCAAACGACTAAAGAAGAAGAAGAAGAGCTCATTTTACTGACGAGGCATGAACCGGACCTCTGAAGGCGAATTTGGGTTCCTTGGAATCCTGATGAAGTCAGCTACATGACTGCACTCGAGGACCATCGGAGAAGCACTGGCGAGGTCGCACAGTACCTTTGCTCCCTCGACATTCCATGAACAAAGTTAGTCTAGCTCAGTTCGAGCTACACTCGGGCCAACCCTGGCCAAACCAAGTCCTCCAGACCATCCCTAGAATAGTCCAAACCTTCCCTAGAACAGTCCAGACCTTCCCTAAACTATAGTGGTAAGTCCCATCTGTCACCCTTCACTGAAAATGACTATTCACATTGTATTTTGCCTGAAAAATAAGTTAAGCAATTTGCACTTCTCAGGCCACTAATTGAGGCACGGTTTTATCCATGAAGGATCCTCAGGAAGAGAGCAATTTAATGGAAGCAAAAAGCTTCGATCATCGAATCCTCACCCGTGAGTAATCAAAACTTTCTCTCTCTATGACAATTTTTCGGCGAATTTCTGTTTGAGCTCATTTTTAAGCCAAATATAGTGTTTTAAAGCTTGGAATCAATAAGGGGACATAGGAAGATGATTAGTATCATGTTAGGATCTAATTGGGAAGAATTAAGGTCGAATTGATGAAATTCAAGTTGGATGACTAAATTGAAATTTTTGAAAATTTGGGGGCTTAATTGCAATTTTTGAACTATTGGGGATTTTTTTGTAATTTATGAGAAATTACTTTCCCAATTCGAAATTTGAGTAAATTAGGGACTCAAATGGAAGATTTAAAAATCTTAAGGGCCTAATTGGAAATTAAGGTATAATTTAAGTGCTAAATCGTAATTTTAGGAAAATTATAGATCTTAAGTACAATTACCTTATTTTATGGGACCTAATTGCTCAAATTACTATAGGTATGAATCACCTATAAGTTCGTGCAAGAGAAAGGCACTTCAAGCTTAGAAATCCCCGAGACAATCAAGTCTCGAAATACGGGTGAGTGAGATTTCTTATATCGGGACCGATTGGACCAATTATGCACATACGTAGGATAATTTTTTACTTTGAAAAATTAATTTCCAGAAATATAATCATCTTACTGTGTGAACTGGTAAAACATTTTGGGATTATATTTTTGAAGAAAGAATGAAGCACGTTACTAGGACAACCCATGAACAATGTATAGGTACGTACACCTTAAGGGGGTATGGTCTAGTATGACTATCGACGTAGGAGATGGGTGAGGTCCATGGTCGATAATGGTGGACTAAATCTAGTTCTATGCAAGTGGGCCCAAGACCACGATTTTGAAAGTGAAGTGGGCCCAATGCCATTTTTTGAAAACTCATACAAGTGGGCCCAATGCCAATGGAAATGGGTTCAATCCCATAAATAAGTTTCTTTAAGAGCCTATAAAAAATTATCACAATTGGATAATGTTTGTTAAAACTACTATGTCGAAGCCAGGTCTCAACCTGTTGGGCTAGTAGCACAAAGGTAAAGGTCTTAAATTAAAATACACTTGTATATGATTGCAATCCTGTGGAACCAAAGAGGTGCTCGTATGTGGTAGTATTGGTTCTAAGGGTTGCTAGACAGCAAGGGTGTCATAAGGGCAGAAACAATGTTTCAATATGTCTTAAAGCTCTCAGAGCTTCATGCACATTGAGACTGAGGGGAAAGAAGAGTGAGGTCTCACACCATATAATTTGAGAAGTTTGGGGGTTGGGCCAAGGTGCTCACACAAACAATGTGGTGGAGGTTGCGGCCTCTCACCAAGGTGGACAGTAAAGTTGTTATGGGTTACAAGAGGAACAAATCGAGGTTGTAGTCTTTGAGGGTATGTTCTACGACTATTTGATCCATTTATGTATAAAGGGTTTTGGCTTGTTTGTTGTGTGAAACAAACAATGGTAGGTTTAAATTAATTAAATTCCTCCAACTAGGAAGTTATCTACCCTAAGCTTGATTAAATAAGCTAAAAAAATTTCAAGAAAATTTTAAAAGATAAGGTAAGTAGTGGCTTGCTTATCACACATATACTTTTCAAGAAAGGAAACTCTACTTAAGTGAATACTAAATTAGGGATATGAAGTTATGATGTCCTGTAAACCCTACTCACTAAGTTGTAGAACTCAATCACTCTCCCTTAAACCCTTTCAAAAAATTATGAAGAGGAACGCTCGCAAGTATTTAGCTTCCTGGTATGTTCATGCATTAATAATATTTTAGTATGCTTTATAAAAAGATATTCTTTTAAATTATTTTAAAAATATTTTCAGGTTATGTCTAACTCCTACCGCTATCATAGTAGTGGTTATCTTTATAAATTCTACAAGGAGTGGTGTGTTATTCACAGGTTTTGATCAAATTAGGTAGGGGTGTGACACTGTCATTAGGCAACCCAACTACTCATTTTCATCCCTAAACTTTTTTTTAATATGAGCTTTATTATTTTCCATGTTGGGTTTATGGACTAGTACATGGGTTGGGCTTATTGCAAAACTTTATCTTGTATGTACGTGGGTTTACAACAACTACAACCCACTTACTTATTAATTTAATATATATATATATATATATATATTCTTGCAATAATAATAATTAAATTTGAAAGGATTTAATCAGATCTTCAAGGTTAATTTAACCCGACTTGATTAAGTGACATTCAACTTGTTTCATAAATTAAATTTGATCAAATTGAATGACTTTTCTTGTCACGCCCCGACCCGGTTTGGTAGGATCCCCGTGATCAACCCGCCACTCTCCCGGTTTATTAAAGGGTTTCCCCTTATCGTAAACCATAAAGAGTAAGGCGTCCTTTAACTTGCACCTTTTTCCTGGAATAGCATAATCAAAACTGTATGAAATTTAAAACTTTACATACCTGTCTTACAGGCATCTTAGTTGACGGTCTTTAAGGGGAGTCTTTCCGGGATTTCCTGAAAGGGATATAAGGGAGGGGGTGAGTATGACTACTCAGTGAATGGGTTTTTAAAAGCTTTTGACTTTTAAGAAAAATATTTATATGGAGTGTGTCAGACTCCTTTGTTTTCAAAAAATCCCATCATTTAAAAATTTGTATTTTTTTTATTACTTAGTTACCACGGTGTGTCATCACCCAACACACATCCTTCATCATGAAGGTTACACACATTCGCAAGTCAGTATCACTACTGAACCCGCTAGTGGCTTCGGAGCGACTTTTCCTGCCACCCAAATAGAAGTACGACCACTTCTACCCTGGGAATGAGTGGATGTACGTGACATCCTACCCACAATCCCGAAATCACTTCTTCATGTCCGTATGAGGATAGAGACCTCATCCGGTCCCCACCCCGGTCTCATGCGCTTGGTGCTACTCCAGATTTAGTTCACCTAAACCAATTTAGTTTTTGTTTTCTAGTTTGTCTTAAGTTATTTTTCCATTGTTTAATAAATCCTTTGTATCAACCAAAATTTGTAAATTTTCATATTGCTTATTCCCAAGTGTAAACCGATTTGGTTTTCTTATTCGGTTTGACCGGTTCTTTTCTTAGTTTTCCTTAACTCAAATGTGCGGGGTTTACATTTCTTATATTTGATTTCTAATTTAATATATTTACTTAATTCCTAAATCAAAGATGATCTTATCGATCCTAGAAATAATTGGATCATTATTTTAATTCCATATTAAATCATTTTCATTTTCAATTTATTTTCCCTTCCTGTTTAATTTCTCATGAATGGAGGCTAGTAAAAAATTTCATTAACTTTTTGGTATCAATACTTATACAATGCCCAAGAGGCTTATGGGGTTGGGTAGTTGGGACCAAGAAAAGTTTGTGAATTTATTTTGGCCATGTTTGGTCGTCGGTGTATTAGAAATAGCCTCAGAAGAAAATATTATGTTGTTGGTTGTCAGAGTGTAGTTATTATTTTATTACATCAATAGATTGTCATCAATATTAGGACGAGATGGTGTTGGAATGCTGACTTAAGTGGGGTTATAATGACACTTGAATTACTCAATTTGGTGGTTGGAAAAGAAAGTTATGGTCTCTATAATTGGGATCACTAGAAAATAGAGGAAGCTCACATCTAGAGAGGATTTAGGTAAGTCACTAACGAGAGGGGCCCAAACCTTATCTAGTCATCTCTCTAATGTCAAGGCTATGTAACCATATCTTCCCTTTGTTAATTCATAGATCTTATAGTCTTGCACAAATTTATATCGATCATCGGTGAGTTTTTCGTTGTGGTGGAAGAAATAAAGTGCATTTCTAGGTTGTCGGACTTTCGGTCAAGTGGAGGGGACGATCTTGTGATTGTGTCGTGTGCACATGCATGTAGTGTGTGTTCTTCCCATTCAGCTTCAGCAATGTTCCAAATCGTTTTCATGAGAATTTTTCAGTCGGTTCATCCAATTGTTATCAATTTTTGGTCAGTTCACCTCCAATTCGATCTGCTCTTTACCCAAATCATTTTTCTAAAAATTATTTGATTAATTTCCTATAATTTGAGGCATATAATTTATGTTTTTTCCATTTTTTAGAGACATTATAAAATTTTTAGAGTTTTCGGTACGAGTTGGTTCGATCCGAGTTCGAATCACTTTTCAATTGAACGTTTCCTAATCATTGATTACAAATCAATGGAGTATTTTGGGAATAATTCAAATTACTTTACCAAATGTTCAAGATATTGATTTGAACCACTTCTTAAATCTAATTCAATTTACAATCACAATTTGGTTTTCTCATTCCCGGTTCGATGTCGATTTTTAGTACAATTGGATCAAATCATGTTTTTTGAAATCATGATATTACATTTCTAGTTTAAAACTAAAGAATAGGGTAAATATGCTAAAATGTATATAACTTCTCAAGTGTGCTAAATTGATAAAATTATCCTAAATTTATAATACATGAAAAAAATACAAATATTAAGGACATTTCTTTTAATATAAACATATCTTTTCATATGGGCATATATTTTCATATGGATATATCTTACAAGGATTTTCCTTGAATTCGAGGAGACTCGAGCCTCTTACTAAAAGATATAACTGAATCCGAAGTAGTGCAATATGTAGATCTCTTATTACTCCCCTTCAAGCATAACGGGAGGTCTTGAACATTGAGCTTGAAGCGGAGTTTGCCAAATCAGCGCGAAGAGAGACCTTTGGTAAATATATATACAATTTGTGCTTTTGTGCCAATGAAGCGAATGTGGAGTTCCACGCGATTAACTTGTTCATGAACGAAGAGATAGTCTATCTCAATGTGTTCGGTACAAGCATAAAAAATTGGATTGTCACTGAGATATATTGTTGACATATTATCACACTAGAGAGTTGGTAGAGATGAAGAATGAAATTTGAGTTCTCGAAGTAGTGATTAGATCCAAATGAGTTCAGTAGTTGCATTATCGATACTCTTATATTTCACTTCAATGCTAGAATGGGCAACCGTGTGTTGCTTCTTAGCACTCCACAAAATTAAGTTATTTCCAAGAAATACTAAAAGCCCACTAATGGAATGCCAATCCTCAAGGTTCCTAACCCAATCGGCATTAAAGAAACAACAGAGATGTGGCTAAGAGTTTTTCTAGAAATATAATCTATTACTGGATGTTACTAAAAAATAATGTAAAATTCCCTCGATTGCAACCCAATGAGTTGTCGTTGGCTTGTGCATAAATTGATAAACATGATTTACAGTATAGGAATTGTCTAGTTAAATCAATGTTAGATACTAAAGAGAACCAATGACTTGCATGTATATATGAGGGTTATCTAGTGGAGTGTAATCATATAGAGATAGTCTATACTCGATAGTTACTAGTGTACAGATATGTTTACAGTCAGACATTGGTACTTTTATAAGAATGTCATGAATGTACTTTTGTTGAGTTATGATGAGACCTACAGAATGGAAATGTACCTCAATCCCAAGAAAATGATGAACAAATCCAAGATCCCTAATAAAAAATTCCTCTTTAATAGTAGACACAATGGATGTTAGAGGAGCAATAGGTGAGCCAGTGAGAATTATATCATCCACATATAATAGGAGTAATATGACAAATTGAGGTGTCCAATAGATAAAAAGAGAGGTACCTACAACAAAATCTTCAAAACCAAGTCTTAACAAGAACATACTCAGTCAGAGAAACCAGGCATGGAGAGCTTACTTCAAGCCATATAACGAGTGACGATGAAGACATACATGTCAGGATATGTGTAGTCCGGTGGTTGTGTCATATAAACTTCCTCATTGAGATGCTCGTGAAGAAAGTGATTATTAACATCAAGTTGCTGAATGGGCCAATTATAGGAGACGACAAGTGATAAAATAACCTAAATAGTGGTTGGTTTAATTATCGGGATGAAAGTATCATCATAGTCGAGTCCTTCCTATTGAGAGAAACCATGTGCAACTAAGCGAGCTTTATAGCATGCAAGAGTCCCATATGGATGATGCACTTATATCCAAAAGAGTTGTATATTCATAATTCATATCATCAAATCAACATGGTTGTATTTGAGCTTGTTTAAAAGTCTGTGGCTCCTAAATAGAGGAAGCAAGAAACACAGTAGTATCAATTTTAAAACGTCGTGTAGATAAGGTATCATCTTAAGACCTGGTGAGCATGCAAGAGGGCGGGGAGATAGGAGAAGAACTATCAACATCGACGAAGATTATGTCTAGAGATATAGGTGGTGGTGCAACACTAGGTGTTGGGGAGGAAAACTCATCAGAAATTGTCACGAGGGAAACATGTTCAAGTAAAGAAGGAAAGGAATATTAAAATAAAGGTAGAGAGGGAATACGGTCACTAGGAGTTGTAAGGGGTGCACTACCTGTAGATGAACATTTATCAAAAGAAAATCTTGTTTCATCAAAGTGAGCAGTTCAATAAATGAAAATATGTCTTGTTTGAGGATCCAGACAACGATATCCTAAAATTTTAGTAGGATAACCAAGAAAAACACGTCTTAGAACGAGGTTGAAGTTTATCATTCTAGTATGGACGGAGGTATGGAAAACACAAATGCTTGAAACTCATAAAAGTTTAGTCGATGTTTGGTGATATGGAGAATTGAACTTAAAGAAGTGGGTGGGTAGTCGATTAATGAGATATACAGCTGTTTCAAATGCAAAGTCCCAAATTTTCATGAGAATATGAGAATTTAGCAAAAGTGTAAGTACTATATTAATAATATATCTATGTTTTCTTTGGGCAGAACCATTTTGTTGTAGTATATGTGGGCAAGAAATTTGATGAGTAATCTCATGATTGTGTAATTCATTTTGGAAGGCAGATGACAAAATTTCCTTTGCACCATCAGTTTGAAGAGATTTAATTTTTTTATCAAAAAAATTTTCAAAAAGTGCAGAAAATTTGGAGAACATCATAATGATTTTTTTTATAACAAAATACCATAAATATTTACTATAATCATCAAGAAAATGAATATAATAAATATGAATAGTATGTGATTTGATTGGTGCATGTCCCCAGATATCAGTATGCACAAGTTGAAAAGGGTGAGTGTTTTATGATGAGTTAAGTGAAAAGCTTTTTGAATGATCTTACCTAATGAGCAGGAATCACAAAATTGAGAATTAACATAATTACTTTTTATTGAATTCTTAGACAAGACATGTGAAATAATAGTAAGGGCAGAATGCCCAAGTCTAGCATGTCAAATAGTACACGGTATCTAAACACTTAATACATAAGGACTAACTTTTGATAGTAAAGTCCGCCTTTACGAGCTCCATGGAACAACTCTTGATGGGTGAGATGGTCCTTTACAACAACAAAAAAGAGGGTGAAAGTTAAAGTAGCAAGAATTATTTTGGGTAAATTGAGAGACTGAGAGTAAGTTCACGGTTATAGTGGAGATGTAAAATACTTTATTTAGAGAGAATTGTTTAGTGGGAGTGGAAATTGAAGTAGAACCAACAAAGAAATTTTTTTAAACCTAAATAATCGCCTATGATAAATTGATTTGGATGAGTTATGTTCTCTTGTAATGACAAATGTGAGAAATAGTTGATTACATGATTGGAGGCACCTAAATCAATGTATGTACCAATCAAGGGTGGGTATGCCGACATTCATGTTTTGGGCAACTTTGACTTGAGGAATCTGATACTTGGCTGGCAATTGGGGACATTTTGTAGCTACATGTACGAGTTTGTAACAAACATGGCAGACAAGTATACAACTTCGAGTTTGGAAATTGTGCACGCAAGGTAGAGGAGCGCTAGATCCAATTGATGATGGAATAGGCTTATTCCAATGAGGTGGGATAGGCCCTTTCCGTTGTTGAGATCCACGAGAGCTCATGCTATGACAAGGGTTTTGTCATGACCCGACCCAGTTTAGTCGAAACCTCGTGAACAACCCGTCACTCTCTTTGGTCTAAGAAGAGTCACCACTTCACAATACCGTGAGGAATCAAGCGTAATTTCTAACCTTGTTCCCTGGAATAGCATTCATGATACAAAACTCAATAGGTTAAAAACTTTAATATACCTGACTTAAGGCTTGTTCTTGAAATTTCTTTAATAGTATTCTCCTTTCTTGAAAAGGGTTAAAGGGAGTGGGTGAGTTTCTACAACTCAGTGAGCGGGTATTGAGGTGAGTTTTCAAAACACATCAACTTTCAAATCATCCCCTTTTAATTCATTGTTATGTGAGTTCAGCTCTTTTAACACTTCCCCTTACTCGAGAGGTGTTTAGCAAACAATCACACGTCATTTATCATAAAGGGTACAAGCTTTTGCAAGTGTAGTTCTTTGATTGCACCCACTTGGGGATCAAAGCGCCTTTACCGTCTATCCTAATAGAAGTCTTTGACCTTTACCCTGAGTCTAAGTAGATGTTACCCATCCGAACCTCAGACCTAAATGTACTTCGTGTCCACTTATGTGGGATGAGACCTCATCCTGACCCCGTCCCGGTCTCCATGTAGGAAGCTACTGCATGCTTCATGACTCACTGGCACAACAAACTGCCCTTATCGCATCTAGGTCGTCTAGCAGCCCTTTGAACCAACACTACCTCTCTTGGGCGTCTAAATGGTCCTGTATCATAATGCATGCACAAAAAATAGTTTTGGGATTTATGATCCATTATCTTTTGTGTCAACGGCCCCAACTCTCGACTTGGGCTCCATAGTTGTTTACTTGACCGATCCGTTGACCTGGCCCTGGCGCACTGCCACTAGCCCATCGAGTCTTATTTGTCCGGGTTTGACACTGTGGCAATTCACACAAAATTAGCCAATTATGAAAATTTTCATGACTCTTATAATCATATTTGTCTATGGGTCATAGCTTGTGTCCACCAGCCTTGGGCCCACTTCACGAGTTTTTCAAAACTAGGCCTTAAGCCCTATAAGTTCAAAAATCGAGGCCTCTGACCTGTCAGAGCTATCCTAGCTCTCATAAAAAAAGTCTCAAAATTTTTAAGCAGTTGCACAAAGTTACGTAAGATCTTTTCTAGAAAATGGTTTTCAATTTTCAAAGAGTGTATTTATCCCCTTAATTGGGTATGATGCCAAAAATCTCCACTCATGGTGGATTTTCAATTAGAAAAGGTGTACTCATCACCCCAATTCTGTATGACATTTAAAAGGTCCCACTCAACCAATGACTGTGACTTGTTCATTCCAATCAAACTTCTAATCCATGTCATGCTCCCTTGCACATGTTCTTATCCAACACGTCCATACACGGTTCGAGCATGCTCAAGAGAAAAGGTTTGGCATGAAAGGCCTCATATTTCCATGTATTGAAACTAGGCCCCAATTTTTGCCTTATTACAATTAGTTTCCTAAAGATCATAATCTTTTACTTTAGGTCCCTAATGCTCAATTATTTTCAATTAAGTCCCTAATATTTCAAATATCCTCCTTGGGTCCTAAATTTTCAAAAATCACCAATTGGGACTTAACTTTTTCAAAAAAAATCCAATTAGTCCCTTAACTTTCCAAGATTACCGATTGGCCCCAATTTTTCCAAAAATAGCCAATTGGCCCTAATTTTTCTAAAAATGACAAATTAGCCGTCTAGGTTCCTCTACTTTGCCAATTGACCTTCCATTTTAGAAAAATTGCATAAAGGTCCCACAATTTTTTAAATCCCCAAAATCCCCCCTCCCCCATTCATCCTTTCCATTGACCTAAAATTGATTTCTTCAAATTGACCTTTCAAATCATGTTAATTGTTCCCAATCATGGTGTTAATCGGTTTCCTCACTTCCCTACAATCTGACTGAGCTTTGAATCATCATTTTTGGGTCCAAAATTAGCTCAAAGGGAGCTTCGCCAAAAAACTGGACATAGAGAGAGAAAGCTTCAATAACTTACCATCAGACTTGCAGTAATCAGAGCTCTTGATTTGGGATGAAAGCTCTTGTCCACAAGCTTGTTAGAGGATCAAAAGCAGCTATAATTCGTGTCTTGAGTAGTGGGAATTTGGTTAGTGAAATTTGGTCACTTTCTCACTCGAGAATTAAGCTATTCCAATGAGGGAGGGCCGAATTGACTTACATGGTTGCTTCGAGAGGTTGAGTGCAGGCTAGAGAGACTTGAGGAGGGCTTGGTTTGGTGGTAGGTGGTCAGGGATGACTGAATTTGGACTAGGTAGAATAGGGCAGCTTCAAGTCCTATGAAGCAGCTTCACTATTTGAACCCGCCAATGCTTCTTTGGTGGTCCTTAGGCTGAATGGAGGGCAATGTTAGGTAGTTGACTTCCTTCGGAGTGTGTAGGACCTGAATTTGCCTTCTATAGTGGAAAGAAGTGCCCAAGTCAGAGATCTAGTTTGATATTCGTCGAGAAATCGAGCACTTCTTCTTTTTTGTGTGTTTGAGGTGTGAGGAGAATAAATGAAGGGGAGCTCTTTATATAGGGAGCTCGAGGACCCTCAACTCTACTGGTTTCCATATTGGTCGAGCCTATCCTCTTCAAAAAATGCCATTGTCGGAAGCAATATCCTATCATCGGAAATGGAAGGCGAAATTCCTTCCATGAACAATTTCATCAACTGAAGGAAGGAGACACACTATTCCGCACGTGCAAGCTTCACACATGCGTACTTACCATGTGGCGATCTATGATTGGCTGGCTCAATTAACATGGCTTCCTACTCAGCTGCCTAGTTAGTCATTGACCCATTGCCCATACACATGGCAGCCTCCCATTGGATGTCCGTGTCTATGTGGCTACTGACCGGTTTTTGTTGACCATTGATGGGGATACGTCTCACTCTCCTATTGGTCGGTCATTGTTGAGGTGGATTTTCCTCATTTGACAGTTGACTGAGGACATGTGTTGCCTTCTAATTAGCAAGCGCTGACTGAGTAGCTGATTAGGCATGGTTCGCCACATGTTGCATTATGATTGGCCCTACCTACTGACTGGGCGATGACCTGGCAGCGAACCGTTGACTGGCTAGACCATTGACTGGTCTGGTCCGACCAGGTTCGGTGACCTGAAAATGAAAATCAGCCGGTTCAGGCCTGATTCGACCAGTTTTCTAAAAATTAAAATTTTCTAAATTAATCTAAATTCATTTTCTATCTATTGATGGCCTCAATTTTCCAAATTGACATTTCTAATCTAGATGGAAAATGAATTATTAAACTGGTTCATCACGGTTCAACCCGGTTCACCCTAAACCGGCCCGATTTTTACATCCAATCCACCCTATGTGTAAACCCCATCCTTTGATAATGAGAAAACTAGGGAAAGAACCGGTCAATTTCAAATTTTAAAACTGAATCGGTCTACAAGCTCAATTATTAGGAAATGAGCAAATTGAGAATTTACAACTCTTATGCGACTCAAAATGGTTCACAAGTCTTTGAAAAAAAACCTTAGGATGAATTCGGAAGAAAAACCAGATCGGTTCAAGTGAACCGGGTCCGAACCAGATAGAACCGGTTTATAAATCAAGCTAACTCATGAACTAGAACCGATAGAGAAAGGGGTAAACCGAGAAATTTATGACTTCCGAGTGACCCAAAGAGTCCCAAAAGTCATGGAAATGGATTTGAGAAGGAATTGGAGATGAAAACCAAACCGGTTGTGGTGAACTGGATCCGAACCGGATTGGACCAGTTTGAACCACTATTGAACCAGATTCTAAATTCATTTTTCTAGGTGGCTTAAAGAATTCAAATTTGAGATTTGAGACCACCATAAGTTAGAAAATGAATTTAGAAATTTTTAGATTTGAAAATTTTGGTCAAATGGGGAGTGAACCGGCCAGTTTAAGCATTGAACCTGGTTCAGTCCAATTTGGAACATTATCGTCTTCTTCCTTCAAATGACAACACTGTTCACTTGCCGGAAAATCACACAACATCGGCGAAGCTGAAAAGTCTCCAGCCAGGGAGTTTTAGACAATGAATGACCACTATTAAGGCACCAATCGGACGGCCAAGAAGTCCCCGAGCTTCCAATATAAAGAGCCCCTCTCCATTCATCCTCTCCACACTTGAAAATCTCACTCTCTCTCAGCTACTTAGTTTTCTGGTGAAGCTCGAACCAGAGCTTTGATATAGGGTCTTTTCTGAGCCAAAGAAGGCGAGGTCATGTTCCCTAGAACTAGGGAGAAGTCAGCTACACAGTGGTGACATCCCCTTGCTCTGAGAGTCACCGGAGAAGCGCCAGCGTGATAGAATAGTGAAGTAGCTCCGACAGACCAAAGCTGCCCTATTTCGGCCAAGGTGAAATCAGCCAATTTGAGCCCTCCTCAGGCCAAACCAAGCCCTCCCAACACTTTCTCAGCCCTCCCACGGCCAAATTAGGATCGAAAGGTAAGCCAATTTGGCTCTCCTCTGCAATTTTCGATCAGTGTTAGAAAGAGAGAGTCGATCGAAATTCAATGATAGAATTCTAACCAATTCGACATCAATTGATGTCATTCTTGATCCTAGGAAGAACCTCAGGAGTAAAACTACCCGCCCAGATAAAAAGCTCAGACCGTCGCGCTCTCACCAGTTAGCAATCAAAGCTTTTTCTCTCTACAGTGTATTTTTCGATGAAGCTTTGTTTGAGCTTGTTCCAACATTAAAACTTGTGATTCAAAGTGCTAGAGAATCGTGGGAAATTAAAGCCATTTTTGTGAATTTGAATAAATTGAGGTCCTAAAATAAATTTTAAAAGTTTTGGGACTCAATTTGAGGAAAAACTAGCATTAGGGACTTAAAGTTAAAGAAAAATAACTTTAGGGACCTAATTGCAAATAAATAGAAAGTTTGGTTTTCTCATTCATTTGGGATGAATGAAGGCTATTAGGCTAAGGAATAATGAACAAGGATGTTCATATCGTGTAGGAATATGAAGTATCGGGAACGCCAACAAGGACAAGCTCGCGTGAACACAAAGAATCGGTCGAGTGGAATTCACTGCATTAACAGTTGAGTGAGATTTTATATCATACCCGGTTGGGAATTATAAGTACCTCGAAATGAAAATCCACTATTTAATGGTATTTTAAACATCACAACTTAGATATGTGATGTGAAAATCACTCGGAAAAACTACTTATCAATTGGAAGTAGATAATACTTGGTTGGTATAATGAAACTTCCTCGAAGGAAGTGGAAAACCCATTCATCGGTTATGAGCGGAGAGGTCCTCATACTCGGTTGGTATGATGGACAGTTGAAAAAATATTTTTGCGGGAAGTGCTCTCCCCTTATTGTGTGCCAATGCTTAAACAATTTGGGAGACCTTCTTAATGGGAGCTCGAATAGCTCTTATAGGTCGGAGGGCCTCGGTTTTGGAACTTGGGGGCTATTATGCCCGGTTTTGAAAATCTCAAACAAGTTGGCCATAGGTCAGTGGGCACGAGTAGGAGCTCATAAACAAACATGAGATATGTGCTGTCACACCCCGACTCGGTTTGGTTGGATCCTCGTGATCAACCCGCCACTCTCCCGGTTTATTAAAGGGTTTCCCCTTATTATAAACCGTAAAGAGTAAGACGTCCTTTAAACCTACACCTTTTTTCATGAATAACATAAAAAAAACTGCATAATAATTTAGATTTATCATGCCTGTATCACAGGCGTCTTAGTTGATGGTCTGTAAGGGTAGGCTTTCTGAAATCTCCTGAAAGGGATATAAGGGAGGGGGTGAGTAGGACTACTCAGTGAATGGGTTTTCAAAGGTCTACTTTTAATTTTTAAGAAAAACATTTATATGGAGTATGACAAACTCCTTTCTTTTTCCAAAATCCCTTCATTTAAAAATTCAGGTTTTTCCATCATTTCTTAGTTACCACGGTGTGTCATCACCCAACACAAAACCTTAACCATGAAGGTTACACACATTCGCAAGTCAATATCACTACTGAACCCGCTAGTGGCTTCGGACCGACTTTTCCTACCACCCGGATAGAAGCACGACCACTTCTACCCTAGGAATGAGTGGATGTACACGACATTCGACCCTCAATCCTGAAATCACTTCTTCATGTCCATATGAGGACAGAGACCTCATCCTGTCCCCACCCCTGTCTCATGCGCTTGGTGCTACTCCAAATTTCGCACAGACACCTGGAACGACGATCTGCCCTTATACTCACCGGGTCGCCCAGGGCCCTTAGGATGCATCACTACCCCTCATGGGTGTCTTGACGATCCCATACACATAGTGCAACCACAAACAATGTTTTCTCATATTTCCATGTAATCTTTGGTACCACTGGTTCAACGACCCCGATTCTCAACTCAACCCGCAGTTGTTTGTCTTGACTAGTCCGTCGACCTGTCATGTCACACTGCCGCTAGTTGACTAAGCATGTCGGTCCTATCTTGGTACCATGGACAAACAATTCACTTATTAAGTTATATGGCACATATATCATGTTCGTTTACAAGCTCCTGCTCGTGCCAACTGGCCTTGGGCCCACTGTACGAGATTTTCAAAAATCAGGCATTTAGCTCCCAAGTTCCAAAAACCAAGGCCCCCAACCTATAAGAGCTATTCCATCTCCCGTCAAGAAAGTCTCCCAAATAGTTTAAGCATTGGCACACAGTCTGGGGAGAACACTTCCGACAAAATAGGTTTTCATTGTCTATTATACCAACTGGTATAAGGACATCTCCGTTCATAACCAATGAACGGGTTTTCAACTTCCTTCGAGGAAGTCTCATCATACCAACCGGGTATGATGTACTTACAGCCGGTAAGTAGTTTTTTGCGCATAATTTTCACATCACTTTCTCTAAGTGGTGATGATTAAAATACCATTAAGCAATGGGTTTATATACCGAGACACTTATCATTCCCAACCGGATATGATATATAATCCCACTCACAACTGGTAAGTGGTTTTTAATTTTAAGTTGTGCTCATCATCCCAACCAGGTATGATGTTAGTAAACCCACTCACCCGTTAATGCTGTGAATTCCACTAGACCGGTTTTTTGTATTCACACGAGCTTCTCCTTACTGGCATTTCCAATACTTCATGTTCCTATATGATATGAACATCTCGGTTCATTATCCTTCAGCCTAATACTCTTCATTCATTCCAAATGAATGAGAAAGTCAAACTTCCATTTATTTGCAACTAAGTCCCTAAAGTTATTTCTCTTTAACTTTAAGTCCCTAATGTCGATTTTCCTCAAATTGAGTCCCAAAACTTCTAAAATTATCATAGGACCTCAATTTATTCCATTTCACAAAAAGGGGATTGATTTCCCAAATTTCAAATTGGTCTATTTCAACTCGGCCAGAATAGGGCAACTTTGGTCCACCAGAGTTGCTTCATTGTTCATCACGCCAGCGACTCTTGGATTGAACGGAGACTACAGACGTGTAGATGACTTCTCCCCGGTTCTAAAGAACCTGACCTTGCCTTGTTTAGCTCAAAAAAGACCCCATGTCGGAGCTCTGATTTGAGCTTCACCAGAAAATGGTGCAGTTGAGAGAGAATGGAGTTTTCAGGTGTAGAGAGGATGAATGGGGAGGGGCCCTTTATATAGGAAGCTTCGAGACCCATTGGCCATTCGTTTGGCACCGTTATTGCTAACATTGAAGAATTGAAACGTCCCGAACAGAAGCATTTCTTCTTCGCCGACGTTTCATCAATTTCCCGGCTAGTGAATAGTGTTGCCATCTTGAGATAAAAGATGACACTGTTCTGAACCGGATCGGACCGGTCCGAACTAGGTTCAAAGCTTAAACCGGCCGGTTCACCCCCCATTCGATCAAGTTTTTCAAATCTAAAAATTTCTAAATTCATTCTCTATCCAATGGTGGCCTCAAATCTCCAATTTTAATTATTTAAACCACCTAAAAAAATAAATTTAGGATTCGATTCAATAGTGGTTCAAACCGGTCCGCACCAGTTTGGATCCGGTTCACCTGAACCGGTTTATTTTTCATCCCCAATTCCTTCACAAGCCCATTTCCATGAATTTTGTGACTCCTTGAGTCACTTAGGGACCATAAAATTCCTGGTTTACCATCTCTTTATCGATTCTAGTTCATAAACCGACTCGGTCCTTAAACCAGTTCGGGTCGGTTCACTCGAACCGGTCTGGTTTTTCTCTCCCACTTTGTTCTAAGGTTCCTTCCCAAGGTTTATGAATTTCTTTGGACTACAATGGAGTTGAATTCCTTTATTTTGCCCGATCTCTATTAATTTCGATTCATGATCCGACTCGGTTAAAAAACCGGTTCAATCCTGTTGGACCCGGTTCATCAAAACCAGTATAATTTTCCTCTTCCAATTCATCCTAAGGTTCTTTTCCATAGTATTTTGAACCCTTTGGATCACTTAGGAGTTGTAAATTCCTAAATTTCCCATTCACAATTATCGGGTTTGTGAACTGGTTTGGTTTTCTCACTTGGTTTGACCGGTTCTCTTCCCGATTTTCCTTAGCTCAAAAGGGCGAGGTTTACAACTCTTCCCTCCTTTTAGGAGTTTTGTCCCCAAAACTTAGTTAGCTACCTTGTATGAGCAATCATTTCCTTTGATGCCCCTTTGTTGTTTGCTTAAGATGCAAACTTTTGTCTCATCCTTGCAATTAGTTCCTTTTACATCCTTCACTTAAGGAATTCTTTTCTTTTTTCGTTTATATTATTTACTCCCTCCATGGAGTTTTTCATAACTAGACACACCTTACCTCCAGGTATGTTCTTAGATTTTATCTCTTTCTTTGCTTAGAGCAACATTCTTCCCCTTGAGGTTTTGTACTCAAGATTGGAAATTCCAAGATCACTAACCATTTCCGTGTCTAGTTAACTACTTGGTCATTGAAATCCTTAGCTCGTCGTCCTATAGAGCATTTCGTACTTATTTCCACGAATTTCTTTATCATCACATTTTCGTCCCATTTCGACTCTTCCTTCATTCGTTGCTAATTACAAATCGGTTCAAATTGTTATATTTGAACTCGTCATGCTTATTAGCCGATTCTTCCTTACTTTGAGTCATATTCTCCCCGGGTTGTTGGGCTTACATGCCCTTGTAGCATGGCATTTTCTAGGACCTGTCTCTGTCCATTTGATTTCTAGGACATCTCTTGAAGTGTCTCTCTTAGTTTTTAGACCTTTCAAGGATCGTATAACTTCATCACTCTTTTCTTTTGATAGCATTCCTCAACTATCCTTTTTACCAGTATTAACTCAACTTACTTAATTGTGTTGGTTCTCCTTACCCACTCATCCTTTTTCGACTTCCTTATTGAGTTTTTCTGGTTCCAATTATTTGATCTCCAGATGTTTTACTAACATGCTGGGACTCGTCCATTCTTAGGTTCATCATCACTCCCAATAACACCCTTTACTCAAGGATTTCCTTTGGCCTTAATCCGCTCTTACTTGTTTGTAACCACTTCATAGTTCATTATTCCCATTTGACCGTTTTTAGTCTTATTGTTTTGTTTCGAGGAGTTCCCTTTTTATGTTTTCATTCTCTAATGTGTCCTTCAAGGTAGAGACTTTCATTCTAGGAGCTACATGTTCAACCTTCTTACCATTGCTTGAAGGTTTCCTTTTCTCCCTTTCTTCATACCCTTATCTATGTTAGGGCATTTGTTTTTCTTTGGATCCTTCTCTATCCACAGCTTTTGTTTTATCCCTTCTTCCTTACATAGGACACTTCTGATTATCGGTTTTATTCTGTGCATTCCACACTATGCTTGGTCGTCCACTCTTTAAGCTTCGTATGTGTGTGTGGGATATGACCTGTCTTACCAATTGTGGTTATTCCTTCTTAGCTACACCTTATTAGGGGACTTACTTCCCCAACATCTTCTCAAACATTTTTCCTCTATTACCCAAGTATGGGTTGTCCACTCATACATACTTGTCACAGCATCTTTTGATGCTAACACATTAAATAATTTATGTTAAGGAGGGTTCACATCCTCCTTATTTCAAAATCTCTTGATCGCCCTTCATGAGGCTCACTTAACTGTTCCAAGGCTTTAAACTATAAATCTGGTTTTGACCATTGATTTCTTTAACAATTTCCCTTCGTTCTTCTCTTCCTACATTTTGGCCTTTTCACTTCTCCCTTCTTTGTTGTGGTTTAAATCCATGGTTCTTTCGAAAACCAGTTCTTTAACTTTCTTTTTCTCTTTATTTTTCTGGTCCAATTGCCTGGGTAGTTGTATCGCTCGTTCTTCATGCCTATCCCATTGTCCTTCAGAGAGTGTAGTCTTTACTACATCTCATCCTTTCTTAGGGTTTTGTTCATTCTCTTTGGATGTCCACCGTTACTAGTTTCTTCTTTCTACTCGGTTCTTCTAGAATTATTTCTTGATACTCCTGCTCTTTCTCCAAACGGATCATACTGGGACATCACGATACTTCCTTGGTAGAATTCTTTCCTTTTCTCTTGGTATTCCTTTTTGCATTTGCTCAAGGGGATTTTTACCCTTAAATGGCATCCATTGATGTCATCTTCTCCTGTTTACCTTTACTCCACAATTCTTGCAGGCACACCTTGTATACTCTATCTGCATCTTCATTCATACCCAGTACATGTCTACTTCTTTAGGGAGCACACAAATCTTTCTTATTTCATGTTTTCTTGATCGTTATGTGAAAGGCTTGCCTATTCCTTTCTTTGCTTGAGTTTTAGTTGTTAATTGGCCCTTGGTCCTTTTAAGAATTTCTTTCATCCTTCTTTTCTCCAATATTTGGCCTTCCCACCTCTTCATTCTTTGCTGGAGTTTACTCTATGACCCTCACGAGAGTAGTTCATTACTTGTCTCACCCCTACTTTTCACCTTATTTAGTTTTCTTGAGGCAGTTGTCTCTCTAATCTCCGTGTCCTTAATGATCCTTCCAGTGCCCCTTTTTTGGGTGTATTCCTTACTACTTCCCGGTCCTCCTTAGGGTGTCATTCATTTTCTTTGACTATCTCGTTGTCATGGTTTGCTTACTTCTATTATGCTGTTCCGAATCTCAACTTTGACTTCTCTATATTTTCCAATGGAAGTTGTATCTATCATCCCAAAACATCCCATTTGTCGCCTAATGCTCAGCTTGTCTTCTCTTGTAGAGGTCATTCCTTCCTTGCTCCTAGATGGCTAGAAATTTCTTCTTAAGGAAGAATTCTCTTCATCTACCCTTTCTTTTATTTGCGATTGATCGAGGTCCTACCTTCAGTCCTTTTCCTCCCTTATCTAGTTGAGGCACACCATTACACCATCATTGAGGGACAAAAAGTTTTAAGAACACAAAATTTACTTTCGAAATATGAGTACCAACTTGGGGCTTTAGCTTTTCTTAAAGGAGATTGGATCGAGAAGTACCCGCCACTATGCTAGGATCTTGAAGAGCTTCCTCCTGGTATGGTTGAAGTTTCGAGTAGGAGTCATATTTCATGGGGTGGAATAATTTCGAATTCATGTAGCTGTAGAGGCATTGTTCTTGGAAGTTATTGTTCCAAATCCTTGCGATGTGGGGCAATCCTTCACTTCATGCCCCATTTCCCTTACACCTATAAAAGGTTATCTTGATACTTGTCCTTAGTAGTGTTGAGCACTTTCTAGAGTAGTGTTCCTATTATTCTCACCTTGTAACAGGTCATTTCCTTGCCTAGTAGTTACTACCAGAGTTCTCACTCCTTAGTCTCCAAGTCAGTTTTCTTGTCGAGCCTTCTCTGCCTACTAGTTTTCCCCTAAGAGTTCTCCTAGACTCTTTAGTATTTTGGTTCATTTCCTTATTTGGCATGAGATTCTCCTTGGTCCCCGTGGTTTGTTTGGTTACTTTTGTTGGGGCAATCTTCCTACAGTTGAGGAGTAGGCTTACCTCCTTTTTTAGAGACATGGTTTCAGGAACTTGGAATTCTTCATTAATGGAGGAGTACAATATGTTAGGGTCTTAACCATATTACAAAGAGGTTGTTATGAAATAGATAGAGGGCTACAGGATGTTTGATAACCATCCTCCATGGTAAGGTTATAAGCCCGAACTAGTGTTCCTAGTTTTAGGCTTGGCTCCCTTTGTACTCAGGGGTGTGACCTCAACAGGTCCAAGCATCATCCTCTTAGATACTTTGTCATTTGATCCTTGGGGATTTCCACCATGCCCCATGCATTTGGGAAGCTTCTAGAGTTGTCTTCCTACGAGGACAGGGTGCTGAGCAGAGTCATTTCTAGTTTTCTTGGTTCCTCTCCTTGGAGCCATCTGAAAATTTTAAGATAAATCCTATTAGTTACTATATTTTCTAGTCTTGATTATGTATTCAAGGAAACAGGCACTAATACCACTCTAGTTGTCACACATCGACCCGGTTTGGTCAGATACCCGTGATCAACTCGCCACTCTCCCGATTTATTAAAGGGTTTCCTCTTATTATAAACCATAAAGAGTAAGGCGTCCTTTAAACCTGCACCTTTTTTCATGAATAACATAAAAAAAAACTGCATAATAATTTAGATTTATCATGCCTGTATCACAGGCGTCTTAGTTGATGGTCTTTAAGGGTAGGCTTTCTGAAATCTCCTAAAAGGGATATAAGGGAGGGGTGAGTAGGACTACTCAATAAATGGGTTTTCAAAGGTCTACTTTTAATTTTTAAGAAAAATATTTATATGAAGTGTGACAGACTCCTTTCTTTTTCAAAAATCCCTTCATTTAAAAATTTGGCATGAAGGTCACACACATTCGCAAGTTAGTATCACTACTGAACCCGCTAGTGGCTTCGGAGCGACTTTTTCTGCCACCCGGATAGAAGCATAACCACCTCTACCCTAGGAATTAGTGGATATATGCGACATCCGACCCTCAATCCCGAAATCGCATCTTCATGTCCATATGAGGACAGAGACCTCATCCTGTCCCCACCCCGGTCTCATGCGCTTGGTGCTACTCCAAATTTCGCATAGACACTTGAATGACGATCTGCCCTTATATTCACCAGGTCATCTAGGGCCCTTAGGATGCATCACTACCCTTCATGGGCATCTTGATGTTCCCATACTCATAGTGCATGCACAAATAATGTTTTCTCATATTTCCATGTAATCTTTGGTGTCACTGGTCCAACGGCCCCGACTCTCAACTCAATCCACAATTGTTTGTCTTGACTAGTCCGTCAACCTGTTATGTTGCACTGCCGCTAGTTAACTGAGCATGTCGGTCCTATCTTAGTACCATGGCCAAACAATTCACTTATTAAGTTTTATGGCACATATATCATGTTCATTTACGAGCTCCTACTCGTGCCAACTGGCCTTGGGCCCACTTTTAGCTCCCAAGTTCCAAAAATCGAGGCCCCCGGCCTATAAGAGCAATTCAAGCTCTTGTCAATAAGGTCTCCCAAATAGTTTAAGCATTGGCACACAATCAGGGGAGAACACTTCCGACAAAATAGGTTTTCATTGTCCATTATACCAACCAGTATAAGGACATCTCCGTTAATAGCCAATGAATGGGTTTTTAACTTCCTTCGAGGAAGTCTCATCATACCAACCAGGTATGATCTACTTATAACAGGTAATTAGTTTTTCCGCATAATTTTCACATTACTTTCTCTCAGTGGTGATGATTAAAATACCACTAAATAGTGGATTTTTATATTGAGACACTTATCATTCCCAACTGGGCATGATATATAATCCCACTCACAACCGGTAAGTGGTTTTTAATTTTAAGTTGTGATCATCATCCCAACCGGGTATGATGTTAGTAAACTCACTTACCTGTTAATGCCGTGAATTCCACTAGACAGGTTCTTGGTATTCACGCGAGCTTGTCCATGCTGGCATTCTCGATACTTCATGTTCCTACATGATATGAACATCTCGGTTCATTATCCTTCGGCCTAATAGTCTTCATTCATTCCAAATGAATGAGAAAGTCAAACTTTCATTTATTTACAATTAAGTCCCTAAAATTATTTCTATTTAACTTTAAGTCCCTAATGTCAGTTTTTCCTCAAATTGAGTCCCGAAACTTCTAAAATTTATCATAGGACCTCAATTTATTCCATTTCACAAAAGGAGGATTAATTTCCCAAATTTCCAATTTGGTCATTCAATTTTTCCAAAATTACCATTTTGCCCTTCCTTTACAAAAATGGTAAGTTTTACCCCCAAAATTTCCAAAATTCCTCAACTGGTCCACCAACATTATTTTCATGACCAATTGACCCTCAATTTCATAAAATTTCATTTTGGTCCATTGAATTTCGAAAATCCCTAATTTTTCCTCAATTTCAACTCTTCAACACTACCGAATTTGATTTCATCAAATTGATCGATCAAACACCTCTAATTGTAGAAATTGGAGTTGAAATTGAGTTTCTACATGTTCATACGATTCTAAGGAACTTTAAATCGCAGATTTTAACGCCTAAACGAGCTCAAATGGAGATTCGTCGGAAAACAGACTATAGAGAGAGAAAGCTTCGATTTCTCACCGGTGAGGGCACGGCGGTCCGAGCTTTCGATCTGGGCAGATAGCTCTCATCTTGAGGTTCATCCGAGAATCAAGAATTGCATCAATTGATGCCGAATTGAGTTAGAATTTCATCATTGAATTTCTGTCGGTTATCTCTCTAGCACCGACTGGAAATTGTAGAGGGAAGCCAAATTGGCTTACCTTTCAGTTCTAATTTGGCCGTGGGAGGGCTGAGGAAGTGTTTGAAAGTCTTGGTTTGGCCTGAGGAGGGCTCGAATTGGCCAATTTCAACTCGGCCGAAATAGGGCAGCTTCGGTCCGCTGGAGCTCTCCACTATTTCATCATGCCGGCGACTCTCGAGGTGAACGGAGACTACAGGCGTGTAGCTAACTTCTCCCCAGTTCTAAAGAACCCGACCTCACCTTGTTTGGCTCAGAAAAGACTCCATGTCGGAGCTCTGGTTCAAGCTTCGCAAGAAAATCGAGCAGTTGAGAGAGAATGGAGCTTTCAGGTGTAGAGACGATGAATGGGGAGGGGCCCTTTATATAGGGAACTTGGAGACCCGTTGGCCGCCCGTTTGGCACTGTTATTGCTAACATTGAAGACCTTAAATGCACCGAACAGAAGCGTTTCTTCTTCACTGGTGTTTCTTCAATTTCCCGGTGAGTGAACAGTGTTATCATCTTGAGGAAGAAAATGACAATATTCTGAATCGGACCGGACCAGTCCGAACCGAGTTCAAAGCTTAAACTAGCCGGTTCACCCCCATTCGATCAAGTTTTTCAAATCTAAAAATTTCTAAATTCATCTAAATTCATTATCTATCAAGTGGGGGCCTCTAATATAGAATTTGAATTATTTAAGCCACCTAGAAAAATGAATTTATGATTCGGTACAATAGTGGTTCAAACCAGTTCGAACTTATTTGGATCCGGTTCACCTAAACCGGTTTGGTTTTCAACCCCAATTCCTTCACAAGTCCATTTCCTTGTCTTTTGTGACTCCTTGGGTCACTTAGAGTCCATAAAATTCCTGGTTTACCATCTATTTATCAATTCTGGTTTATAAATCAACTCTGTCCTTAAACCGATTCAATCCGATTCGGGTCCGGTTCACCCGAACCAGTCTGGTTTTTCTCTCCCACTTTGTTTTAAGGTTCCTTCCCAAGGTTTATGAATTTCTTTGGAGTACAATGGAGTTGAATTCCTTTGCTTTGCCTGATCTCTATCGATTCTAGTTTATGAACTGACTTGGTTCAGAAACTGGTTCAATTTTGTTGGACCCGGTTCATACAAACCGGTCTAATTTTCCTCTTCCAATTCGTCCTCAGGTTCTTTTCCATAGTATTTTGAACCCTTTGGATCGCTTAGGAGTTGTAAATTCCTAAATTTCCCATTCACAATTATCGGGTTTGTGAACTAGTTCGATTTTCTCACTTGGTTAGACAATTCTCTTCCAAGTTTTCCTTAGCTCAAAAGGGCGGGGTTTACATGTGCCATAAAACATTAATAAATGAATTGTTTGGCCATGGTACCAAGACAATACCGATATATTCAGTCAACTGGTGGCAATGCGACTCAACAGGTCTCGGGATTAGTCAAGACAAATAGCTACAGGTTGAGTTGAAGATCAAGGCTCTTGGACTAGTGGCACCACAGATTATATGGCATGATAAGAAAATACTGATTGTGCATGCACTGTGATTACGGGACCATCAAGATGCCCAAGAAAGGTAGTGATGTGTCCTAAGGGCCTTAGACGACCTGGTGAGTATAAGGGCAGTTCATCGTACCATGTGACAATGTGAAATTTGGAGTAGCACCAAGTGCATGGAACCGGGGTGGGGACGAGATGAGATCTCTGTCCTCATATGGACATAGAGATTTGATTTCAGGATTGAGAGTTTGATGTCGTGTGCATCCACTCATTCTTAGGGTGTAAGTGGACATGCTTCTATCTAGGTGGCCAGTAAAGTCGCTCCGACGCCAAAAGTGGGTTTAGTGGACATACTGGCCTGCGAATGTGTGTTTGACCTTCATGATGAAGGGCGTGTGTTAGGTGATGACACAACATGATTAATAAGAAATGGTGGTAAAAACTAAGATTTCAAATGAAAGGATTTTTGGAAGAAAGGAGTTTGGCACAGTCCAATACAAATCTTTTTCCTAAAAGTTAAAAGTTCTAAAAACTCATTCACTAAGTAGTCATACTCACCCCCCTCCCCTATATCCCTTTTACTAGACTGGTCAACAGTCCAACCGGTCAATGAAATTAACCAGTCAACGGTTCAATCGGTCAATAGACTGGACCGGTCAATGGTCAACGGGGTCCATCAACAGCCACGCACACACGTGTAGCCAATGAAGGGATGCCATATATTCGGTCAATAGTCTGTGGGAAACCCATCAACCTACCACACAGACACGAACAGCCAATGTGAGGTTGCCACATGTCTGTTCAACTAGTCAACAACTGACACGGTGGTTGAGTTGGACCTCTAAATCAGAAAAATCGGCCAATCACAGTGCACCACATGACATGCCCACCATGTCATCATCTTCAACCTCAGTCCGCTGACAAAGAAGAGAGAGAGGCTAGGAAAGAGAGACTCTCCCACGACTAAACAATCCCTCCGGTCAAGTCATTGGCGAGTGGGGCGGGGGCCGAGTCTCACGCCGACCGGTAGCTTGAACAGTTGTCGACCTCTTTATATAAAGGACCGATCAATGGTCAATGAGGTTCGTTAGTAGCCACGCACACACGTGTAGCCAATGGGAGGCTGCCATATGTTTGGTCAATAGTCAGTGGGCAACCCATCAACCGGCCACATAGACACGAATAGCCAATAGGAGGTTGCCATGTGTCCATTCAACTAGTCAACCGCTAACGTGGTGGTTGAGTTAGACCTCCAAGTCAGAAAAATTGGCCAATCATAGTACGCCACATGACATGCCCACCATGTCATCTTCTTCAACCTTAGTATGCTGTCAAAGAAGAGAGAAAGGCTGGGAAAGAGGGACTCTCCCACGACTCAAAAATCCCTTCGGTCAAGTTACTAACGAACGGGGCGGGGGCCAAGTTTCACGCCGGCCGGTAGCTTGAACAATTGTCAAGCTCTTTATATAAAGAGCACCCCTCCATTCATCCTCAACATCCCACAATCGAGCGAAGAAGAAGAATTGTCTCACACCCCGACCAGGTTTGGTCAGATCTCTGTGATTAACCCGCCACCCTCCTAGTTTACTAAGGGTTTCCCCTTCTTTAGAAATTGTGAAGAGTAAGGCGTCATTTAAACCTATACCTTTCTTGGAACACATAAATCAAAACTGTATAAAATTTTAAACAATTAATGCTTGTCTCACAGGCGTATTAGTTGAAGGTCCTTCGGGGTAGGCCTTCCAAGATTTACTAAAAGGGATATAAGGGAGGGGGTGAGTACTACAACTCAGTGAATGGGTTTTCAAAATTTAACATTTAGGAAAAAGATTTGTTCGGAGTGTGCTAGACTCCTTATTTCCTTTCAAAAATCCTTTCATTTCAAATCTCTATTTTATCACCATTTCTTATTAATCACAGTGTGTCATCACCCAACCCACATACTTTATCATGAAGGTTAATAACACAATCGCAGGTCAGTACATCCATTAAACCCACTTGTGGCATCGGAGCGACTTTACCGGCCACCTAGATAGAAGTACGTCCACTTCTACTTTGAGAATGAGAGGATGTTCGCGACATCCAACCCTCAATCCTGTAACAATTCTCCATGTCCTTATGAGGACAGACACCTCATCCCGACCCCACCCCGGTCTCGTGCGCTTGAAGCTACGTCAAGCTTCGTAAGGTCACCTGGTCTGACGAACTGCCCTTATACCTACCAGGTCGTCCAGGGCCCTAGGACACATCACTACCCCTCTCAGGCATCTTGAAGGCCCTGTAATCACAGTGCATGCACAATCAGTATTTTCACATCATGCCATATAATCTATGGTGTCACTGGTCCAACAGCTCCGACCTTCAACTCAACCAGTAGCTACTTGTCTTGACTAGTCCGGAGACCTGTCATGTCGCATTCCAATAGTTGACTGAATATGACGGTCATGTCTTGGTACCATGGCCAAACAATTCATTTATTTAAAGTTTTATGGCATATAACTCATGTTTCTTTATGAGCTCCTACCCGTGCCAACTGGCCTATGCCCACTGTTCGAGATTTTTTAAAATTGGGCATATTAGCCCCCAAGTTCCAAAATCAAGGCCTCTAGCCTAACAGAGCTATTCGAGCCCCCATCAATAATGTCTCCAAAATTGTTTAAGCAGTGACACATAGTCAGGGGAGAACACTTCTAACAAAAATATACTTTCAACTATCCAACATACCAACCGAGTATGAGGATATCTCTACGCATAACCAATGAACGAGTTTTCCACTCTCCGAGGAAATTTCATCATACCAATCGGGTATAATCTACTTACAACAAGTAAGTAGTTTTTTCGTGCCATTTTTACACCACTCCTCTAAGTTGTGATGTTTAAAATACCACTAAGTAGTGGGTTTTCATTTTCGATATACCTATCATCCCAACCAAGTATGATATAAAAATCCAACTCACCCAATTGTGCAGTGAAATTCCTCTTACTGGCTTGTTGTCCTTACTTGAACTCGTCTTAGCTGGCGTTCTCGATACTTCTTGTTCCAACACGATATGAACGTTCTTGTTCATTATTATTTGGCCTAATAGCCCTCATTCATATCAATCGAATGAGAAAACAAATTTTTCCTTTATTTGCAATTAGGTCCCTAATGCTAGTTTTTCCTCAAATTGACTTCCAAAACTTTTAAAATTTATCTTAGGACCTCAATTAATTCAAATTCACAAAAAAAAGGGGGTTTAATTTCCCAAATTTCCAATTTGGTCCTCCAAGTTTTTCAAAATGACCATTTTTCCCTTCCTTTACAAAAATGGTAAGTTTTACCCCAAAATTTCTAAAATTCCTCAATTGGCTCTCTAACATTATTATCATGTCCAATTGACCCTCAATTTTTTTAAAATTGCATTTTGTTTCTTCAAATTTTTGAAAATCATCAATTTTCCCCAATTTCAACTTCCTAACACAGCAGAATATGATTTCATCAAATTGACTGATCAAACACTTATAATTGAAGTTAGATTATAGTTTCTACACCTTCATACGATTCAATTGCACTTTGAATCGCACAATTTGGTGTCGAAATGAGCTTAAACGGAGCTTCGCCAGAAAAATGAACTTAGAGAGAGAAAGCTTCAATTACTCACCGTCGGGTGCGCGACAATATGAGCTTTCTATCTATATAGATAGCTCTTCTCTTGAGGTTCTTCTTAGGATCAAGAATTACATCAATTGATTCCAAATTGGATTAGAATTTTTTCATCAAAATTTTGTCGATTCTCTCTCTAGCACCAGTCGAAAATTGCAGAAGGGAGTCGAATCGGCTTAACTTTCAATTTTAATTCGGCTGTGGGAGGGCTACATAAGTGTTGGGAGAGCTTGGTTTGTCCTAAGGAGGGCTCAAATTGGCTGATTTCAGCCCGGCTAAAACAGGGTAGCTTCAATCCACCGTAGCTGCTTCACTGTTCAATCATGTTGGCATTACTCCGGTGAGTCTCGGAGCAAATAGAGACTACAAGCATGTAGCTGACTTCTCCCTGGTTCTAAGGAACCCAATCTCGCCTTCTTTATATTAGAAATGATCCTATATCAGATCTCTGGTTCAAGATTCGCCAGAAAACTAAGCAGCTGAGAGAGAATGGAGTTTTTAGATGTGGAGTGGATGAATGAGAAGAGGCTCTTTATATAGGAAGCTCAGGCATTTCTTGGTTGTCCGATTGCTGCCTTAATGTCGGTCATTCAATAACTAAAACTCCCTGGCCGGAGACTTTTCAGCTTCATTGGCGCTGTAAAATTTTCTAGTGAGTGAATAGTATTGTCCTCTTAAGGAAAAAGACGACACTATTTTGAAATGAATCATACCGGTCCGAACTAGGTTCAAAGATTAAATCAACTCGTTCACCCCCAATTTGACCGAATTTTTCAAATCTAAAAAATTCTAAATTAATCTAAATTCATTTTCTATCCAATGGTGGCATCAAATCTCGAATTTGAAATTTTTAAGCCACCTAGAAAAATGAATTTATAATATGGTTCAATAGTGGTTCAAAACGGTTCAATCAGGTTCGAATCTGGTTCACCTAAACTAGTTTGGTTTTCATCTCCAATTCATTCTCAAGTCCATTTCCATGACTTTTGGGACTCTTTGGGTCACTCGGGATCTATAAATTTCTCAATTTGCCCTTTCTCCATCGGTTCCGATTCAAATAGTGTTTTCGCTCCTCGGCCAGAAAATAGACCGACCTTCTACAGCCCGAATCGAGCATTCCCCTAGCCAATTCTAGCCAAGCCATACCCTCCACACTCCACCTAGAGGTGCCCCGACCTTCCCCTGAGCAGAGAAGGTAAGTTCCTTCTATCGCCCTTCACCAGAAAACACTATTCATGGCCAAATTCTACAAAAATTTTAACTAAGAAATTCACACTGCTCAAGTCATCAATTGAGGCATGGTTTGATCCAGGTAGGATCCCCATGAAGAGAGCAACGCAGTGACAGCCAAAGCTTTGGTCACCGAACCCTCACTGATAAGATATCAAAGCTATCTCTCTCTAGACTATATTTTTCAGCGAAGCTCTGTTTGAGCTCATTCTTAAGTCAAATGAAGTGGTTTATGGCTTAAAATGATGAGGGAAACATAAGGAATGTGATCCAAATCATGAATGGAGGCAATTAACAACATTTTGATGATCAATTTAATGAGATTGTAATTCGGAAGCCAAATTGTAATTTTTGAGAAATTTGGGCAAAATTGGGGATTTTTTTTAAATTGGGGGTTGAATGGCAAATTGATGAAATTGAAGGCATTTCATGAAATTCTGTAAAATTCATTCCTTAAAGATAAGAAAACTAGGGAAACAACCGGTCAACTCAAGAGAAAAAATTGAACCGGTTAATGAACCTTAATCGATAAAGAAAGGGCAAAATGGGAAATTGCAAACCTCAAGTGACACAAAGAGTCATAAAAAGGATGGAAAAGCACCTCAGGACAAATTAAAGAGAAAACTAGACCGGCTCAAGTGAACTGGACCAGAACCCATTTGAACCATCATTGAACCGATTGATAAATTCATTTTTCTAGTGGCTTAAAATATTCCAATTGGGAAAATGAAGCCACCATTGGATAGAGAATGAACTTGATAAATTTAGAAATTTTTAATATTGAGAAAATTGATCGAATCAGGACTAAACCAGCCGATGCATTAAACTCGGTCAGATCGGTTCAGAATATTGTCATCTTCTTCCTTCATATGACAACACTATTTATTCAATATAGAAACAGATAGCGCCGACAAAGGAAAAATGACTCTGTTCGAGCTGTTTTTCCACCTCACAAATAAAATCTCCATTCTCTCCCAACTGCTCCATTTTCTGTCGAAGCTCAAACCAGAGCTCCGACATAGGCATTTTTCTTAGCCTTAGAAGGCAAGGTTGGGTTCTTTAGACTCTGAGGGAAGTCAGCTACTTGGGAGAAACTTCTGTTTGACCCGAGCATTATCGAAGCAGCACCGGAGGAATCAAATAGTAAAGCAGTTCCAAAGGACCAAAGCTGCCCTATTTTGGCCGAGCTAAAATCGGCCAAATGCAGCCCTCCTCCGGCCAAACCAAACCTCCTAACACCCTCACGGCCCTACACGACCGCAACAGAGCTGAAAGGTAAGCCAATTCGACCCCTCTCTATCATTTCAAGTCAGCATTAGAGAGAGAAACTATGAAATTTCACTAACATAATTCTCCCTCGATTCGATGTGAAATGTTGCAATTCTTGATCCTAGAAGAAACCGCAAGATGAGAGCTACTTGCCCAGATAGAGAGCTCGGACCGCCGCACCTCCGACGGTAAGCTTTCGAAGCTTTCTCTCTCTACGCACAGTTTTCCGGCAAAGCTCCGTTTGAGCTCATTTCGGCCTCAATTCATATGATTCAAAGCTCAATTGAATCATATAGAAGTGTAGAAATTGATTTACACCTCCAATTGAAGCAATTAACCCTGATTGAATGGTCAATATCAAGAAATCAAATTTAACTAGATTAAAACCCCAAAATTGAGGGCTAATTAAGGGGTCAAATTAAGGGACCATTTTGCAATTTCCCAAAATTGAGGGCTAATTAGCCATGAAAAAGGTGTTGGCAGACCAATTGGTCAATTTTTGAAACAATTGGGGTTAAATTGCCATTTTTTGAAAGTAGGGGCAAAATAGTAATTTTTGAAAAGTTGGGGACCAAATTGGGAATTTGAAAAACTTGAGCCCCTTATACATTTTTTAGTAAATTGAGCACCCAAAAAGAATTTTTGGAAGTTCGGGACTCAATTTGGGGAAAAGTCAGCACTATGGACCTAAAGTCAAAGAAAATGAACTTTAGGGACCTAAGTGTAATTAACCAACAATTTTGAGCCTAGTCGCTCATATGTGATAAACGAAAGCTATTATGCCAAAATTTAATAGATAAGGGTGTCCAAATCATGTAGGAACATGAGAGACCAGAATGCCAGCAAGGATAAGCTAGCGTGGAGGCGAAAACCAACTTGAGAAGAATATGCCATAGTCATTGGGTGAGTGGGTTAATTTACACTTCATACCCAGTTGGGATGATAAGCACTTTAGAAATAAAAAATCACTTGTAAGTGGAATTTTGACATCATACCCAGTTGGGGTGATGTGTGAATGAAGCTAAAACCTACTTATTGGTTGTTAGTAGAGGAAATCATACCGGGTTGGTATGATGGACTTCCTTGAAGGAAGGAGAAACTCGCTTGTTGGTTGTAATTGGAGGTATTATCACACTCGGTTCGTGAGATGAAGTGAAAAATTACATTTTTGTCAGAAGTGTTCTCCCCTTACTGTGTTCCAATGCTTAAACTCTTTGGGAGACCTTCTTGACGAGAGCTAGAACGACTCAGATAGGCCAGAGGCCTCTATTTTTGAACTTTTGGGGCTAAATGCCCAATTTTGGAAAATCACATGCAGTAGGCCCAAGGCTAGTGGACACGAGCAAGAGCTAGTAAACAAACATGAGTTATGAAAGCCATGAAAACTCTTAATGAAATGGTTATGTGATTTCTCCATAGTACCAAGTTAGGACCGATAGTACTCGATGGACTAGCGGTAGTGCGTCAAGGTCAGATCGACGGACCGACCTAGACAAATAGCTACAGGTCGGGTTGAGGGTCGGGGCCATTAAACCAGTGGCATCAAAGATAAATGGCCAATTGTGAAAATTATTGTTTTGTGCTTGCATTTGAGGTACAGGACCATTAAGACGCCCAAGAGGTGTAGCGATGCATCCTAAGGGCTACTATATGACATGGTGGAGATAAGAGCAGTTCGTCATGCCAGCAGTTGGGAACCTCGAAGCAACTTCTTGCGCATGAGACCGGGGTGGGGTTGGGATGAGGTCTGTGTCCTCATACAAACACAGAGTTGCTTTTGGATATGAGGGTCGAATGTTGCGAACATCCACTCAGACCCAGGGTAGAAGTGGACGGGCTTCTATCTTGGTAGCCGGTAAAGATATTCTGAGCCACAAGTGGGTGCAGTGGACCGGCTACACCTACGAATGTGTGTTCCCTTCCTGATGAAGGGCATGTGTTGTCTGTTAAACACACTTAATGTGGAAATGAGGAAAACGGTTTTGATAACCGAAATATGAGAAAAACTTTCTTTGAAAGAAAACAACAACCCTAGCACAATTTAGTTAAAATTATTTGTTTTGAAAATTCACTTCCAACCCTCACTCACTGAGTTGTAGAACTCACCCCCTCTTTTATATCCCTTTTCAGGAGTAGTGAAAACATGACTAAAGAAAACACCAGGATCTACCCTCTATCATGTATGCTTAAAAATTCTTTTAAACTTGCATTTTTATTAATCTATGATATTCCATGGAACAAGGTTTAAATTACGTCTGATAGGTCTTGATTAAAGAAAAGGGGAAACCCCTCTTAAATCAAGGGAGCAGCGGGTTGATCACGGGGATCCGATCAAACCGGGTCAAGGCGTGACAACTTGAATGGTATCAGAGCCAAGTTCCCTTGAAAGAATTATCAATACGAAAATTTAACTATCCTGTAGGAAGAGGAGTTCTTAGGAAGTTCGTTATGCAAACCATACCCCCACACGAGATCATAAAAAAGACGTCTACCTCTAGAGAGGCAGTCGTTCAAAGATTCATAGAAGGCGAGAAGAGAGTGCCCAACGATATGGTCAAGGACTATAGGAAACTTGTTGGAGCACTATTAGAGCCAGAAGGCATCGTATACCCTCCTCTAAGGAGCCTGACACCCCCACCAACTGCACAAAAAACAACTATTGGGATGCCCATGCCACCTTTATTACAGTTCACCAAGTACCCCCACCAATTCAATCCAACTTCAACCCTTCTCAATGGATGAGGTGGACCTACAAGTGTGAGGTTGAGGTGTTGAGGAGGTACAAACTCGAGGCCATTCATGAAGTCCGTCCTATTAGGGAGGTCCAACGGGAGTATGGATGGACATCAACCAGTTTATTAGAGCCTTCGGACCATGAATCCTGAAACCATTCAGAGGCTAACTCTCGGCCTATGACTCTAAGGGACTAGGAAGTAGTAAATTCTTTGTAAGAAGCTTAATACGGCAAGAAACTACCTCTTTGAATGAATAAAGTTCATTTTTCCCTTAATTGAGAATTAATCTCCCTAATAATGACAAATACAACTATCAAGATTGGAGTATACCAACCTTGACTGGGGTAATAGATGAAGAGAAGGCCATTTAAGGAGGAAAACTACCAATCACTTCTAGTTAATACTCACCCCAAGATAGTCAACCTAGATGGTTCCCCCTACAAGAACTAGGAAATGCCAAGTAACAAGGCAACAAGACAAAAGACTGAGAAGGGAGTTTCATTAGGGGAACCTGCCTAGAAAGGAGGAAGGACATACCCTAACCAATGGATGAAGGACAGGGAGGTTAGCATCAAAAGATGTAGGAGGAATAGAGGAAAGCCTAAGGACCATAAGGAATTAAGAGAGTCTCATACAAGAGTGAGGAAACCAAGAGGATTGAGTTGCCTTTAGAAAGAACCAGTTGAATGAAAGGTAACCAGGAAGAGAAGTAAGGTACAAGAACCCCAAAGGAGTGAATGCGAAAAAACTATTCAGGCAACTCTAGGATAGGACATGGTAAGAGGGAAGAGGAAGAGAAAGGTGTTAGGAAAGAGTTATTGATATGCAGATGGGAAAAATGAAGAGTGATAGAAGTTGCTTCAATTAGGAACTTCTCAAAGAAAGGAGAATGAACAGGATGGGAATTTGAGGACGAAGAAGGATCAAGGGCGAATAACCATACTGATGTCATAAGGGTGTAAGAAAGGAAAGAAGAAAAAACGTTCAAGAAGCGTTAGGAAGGTGAACGTGGAAATTCCAAGAAAGAAGTCCTAATAAAAGGATAAAGGTAGGAAATAAGAATGTGGAAAAGAAACTCCCAAGCTAAGGAACCAAGAAGAGGATCATAAGAGACTTAAGCCAAAATAAGGAATCTTAAAAAGGCAGGCAGAAGTGGTTAAGGATGTTTGGAGATGACGAGTGTGACCTATTTTAGAAACAAAAGAGTGGTCAAGCAGGAAGCAACTAGAAACAACAAAATGATCAAGCAGAATAAACGATGCCTAATGAGGAACCAAAAACATAGTAAGGGTTACACCCTAAAAAGAACAACTATTCCAAGACGAGTGACCAAAGGGAATAGTGGAGGTGAAACAGTTAATGAACCGACTGGCTTAGGTAAACCGGATCCAAACCGGATTGAATCAGTTTATTAACCTAGCTAGTTTATGAAACAAAACCAATAAAGGGAAAACCGGGAAAATTATGTATCCCAAGTGACCTAAAGAGTCACATAAGCCATGAAAAAGAACTTTAGGATGAATGGGGGGGTGAAAACAAAACCGGATCAGGTGAATCGGATCCGAACTGTATTGAACTGGTTTTGACCAATTTGAATCACTATTGAACCAGATGCTAAATTCATTTTTCTAAGTGGTTTAGAAAATTAAAATTTGAGATTTGAGGCAACCATTGGATAGAAAATGAATTTAGATAAATTTAGAAATTTTTAATTTTGAAAAATTCGGTCAAATTGGGCCTGAACGGGCCGGTTTAAGATTTGAACCCAATTCAAACTGGCCCAGTCTGGTTCGGAGCAATGTCGTCTTCTTCCTTTAGGTGACAGCACTATTCACTCGTCGAAAACTCGAGCAGCACAGGCGAAACAGAAAAGTCTCTAGCAAAGGAGTTTGAGGCAATAAATGACCTCCATTAAGGTGCAATCAGATGGTTCAGAAGTCCTCGAGCTTCCTATATAAAGAGTCCCTCCTCATTCATTCTCTGCACACATGAAAACTCCATTCTCTCTCAAATGCTCCAATTTTCGGCAAAGCTCGAACCAAAGCTCCGATATAGGGTCTTTTCTGAGCCAAAGAAAGCATGGTTAGGTTCTTTAGAACCGGGGAGAAGCTAGCTACCCACAGTAGTCTCCATTTACTCCAAGGGTCACTGAAAAGATGTCGACGTGAAAGAATAGTGAAGCACCTTTGATAGACCGAAGCTGCCTTGTTTTGGCCGAGCCGAAAATGGCCAATTCGAGCCCTCCTCATGTCAAACCAAGCCCTCTCAACACCTCCACAACCCTCCTACAGCTGAATTAGAGTAAAAAGGTAAGCCAATTTGGCTCCCCTCTATAAATTTTGATCGGTGCTAGAGAGAACCTGCAGAACTTCGATAACTAAATTCTGATTCAATTCGGCATCAATTTATCCAATTCTTGATCCTAGAAGTAACCTCATGATGAGAGCTATCTGCCCAAATCAAAAGCTCGAACAGTCGCGCCTCCGACGGTAAGCTTTCGAAGCTTTCTCTTTACAAGTCCAATTTTTTATTTGAGCTCATTCTGGCACCAAATCGTGCGATTCAAAATTCAGTTGAATTGTATGAAGGTGTAGGAACTCCAATCAAACTTCAATTTCAACAAATAAACTCATTTGATTGGTCAATTTGATGAAATCAAATTCGGTTGAGTTAGAAAGTTGAAATTGGGGGAAAATTAGGAATTTCACATTTTTGAGGAACTAAAGTGCAATTTCATAAAATTGAGGACCATTTGGGCAATTTTTGAATTTTTGGGGCAAAACTTACCATTTTTTTAAAGTAGGGGCAAAAAGGTAATTTTGGAAAAGTTAGGGGGGCCAAAATGGAAATTTGGGAAATTAAACCCCTTTTTGTGAAATTGAATATATTGAGGTACCAAGGTGAATTTTAAAAGTTTTGGGAGTCAATTTGAGGAAATACGAGCATTAGGGACTCAAAGTTAAAAATAACTTTAGGGGCCTAATTGCAAATAAGTGAAAAGTTTGGTTTTAACATTGATTTGGGATGAATGAAGGTTATTAGGCCAAAGGATAATGAATAAGGATGTTCATATCGTGTAGGAACACGAAGTACTGGGAACGCCACCTAAGACAAGTTCGTGTCAAGACAACAAGTCGGATAAGAGGAAATTCACTGCACTATCGGGTGAGTGGGAATTTAATATCATACCCGGTTGTGATGATAAGCACCTCAAAAATGAAACTCACTGCTAAGTGGTATTTTAATCATCACACCTGAGAGAAGTGATGTGGAAAACAAGCGAAAAAATGACTTACCGGTTGTAAGTAGATCATACCCGATTGGTATGATGAAACTTTCTTGAAGGAAGTGGAAAACCCTTTCATCGGTTATGAGCAGAGATGTCCTCATACTTGGTTGGTATGATGAATAGAGAAAAATATATTTTTTCGGAAGTACTCTCCCCTAACTATGTGCCACTGCTTAAACATTTTGGGAGACCTTCTCAACGGGAGCTCGAATAGCTAATAAAGGTCAGAGGCCTTAGTTTTGGAACTTGGGGGCTAATATGCCCGATTGTGAAAATCTCGAACAGTGAGTCCTAGGCCAATTGGCACGAGTAGGAGCTTGTAAACACATATGATTATTATACCATGAAAATTTAAGTAAATGAATTGTTTGGCCATGGTACCGAGACAAGACTGACATAATTGATGGACTAGTGGCAGTGCGATATGACGGGTCTTTGGACTAGTCAAGACAAATAGTTGTAGGTCGAGTTGAGGGTCGGGGCCGTCCGACTAGTGGCACCACAGATTATATCGCATTATGTGAAAAAATGTTAATTGTGCATGCACTGTGTTACGGGACCTTCAAGATGCCTAAGAGGGGTAGTGATGCGTCCTAGGGCTCTAGACAACCTGGTGGGTATAAGGGCAATTAATCGTACCAAAAGTCTTGCGAAGCTCAACGTAGCTTCAAGCACATGAGATCGGGGTGGGGACAGGATGATGTCTCTGTCCTCATATGGACATGGACATTTGTTATGGGATTGATGGTCGAATGTCATGAACATCCACTCATTCTCAAGGTAGAAGTGGACGTGCTCCTATCTAGGTGGCCGGCAAAGTCGCTCTGATGCCACAAGTGGGAACAGTGGACCGGCTAGGCTGCAATTGTGTGTTTTACCTTCATGATGAAGGATGTGTGTTCGGTGATAACACACCATGGTAATAAGAAATGGATACAAAAACTAAATTTGAGAATGAAACATTTTTAAAAAAGAAAATAAGGAGTTAGGCACACTCCGATTCAAACATTTTTTCTAAAAGTTAAATTTTGAAAACCCATTCATTAAGTCGTTGTACTCACCCCCTCCCTTATATCCCTTTTTAGGTTGCTCAAGGAAAACCTACCCAAAGATCCTAGATAACTACACCTGCAAGACAAGTATGTAAAAGTGCAAAAATTTATGCAGTTTTGATTTATTGTATTTCAAGAAATGTACAGGTTTAAAGGATGCCTTACTCCTCACGGTTTATAGAAGGGAAAATCCTTAAAAAACTGGGAGAGTGACGGGTTACTCACGGGGATCCGACCAAATCGAGTCAGGGCGTGACAATAGCACTATTCATTCAATACATAAATGGACAGCACCGACAAGGGAAAAACAACTTCGTTCATGCCATTTTAGGGCGAGGATAAGCTTGACCAAGATGTGAAACGATCGGGCAAAGAGTCTCCAAGCTCCCTATATAAAGAGCTCCTCTCCATTCATCATCCTCACACCAGAAATCTCCATTCTCCCCCAACTGCTTCATTTTCCAGTGAAGCTCAAACCAGAGATTCGACATAGGCAATTTTCTCAGCCTCAAAAGTCGAGGTCGAGTTCTTTAGACTCCGAGGGAAGTCAACTACTTGACAACAACTTCCGTTCGACCTGAGGACCGCTGGAGAAGCGCCGACGGAATCAAATAGTGAAGCAGCTTCGATGGAAATCGTACCCAGTTTGTATGATGGACTTCCTTGAAGGAAGGAGAAACCCGCTTGCCGGTTGTAAGCGGAGGTATCATCACACTCGGTTGGTGAGATGAAGTGAAAAAATACATTTTTGTGAGAAGTGTTATCCCCTAACTGTGTGCCAATGCTTAAACTCTTTGGGAGACTTTCTTGATGGGAGCTAGAACAACTCAGATAGACCAGAAGCCTCAGTTTTTAAACTTGTGGGACTAAATGCCCGGTTTTGGAAAATTGCGTGTAGTGGGCCCAAGGCCAGTGGGCATGAATAGGAGCTTGTAAACAAACATGAGTTATGAAAGACATGAAAACTCTTAATAAAATGGTTGTGTAATTTCTCCATGGTACCAAATCAAGATCGACAATACTCGATGGACTGGTGGCAGTGCGTCAAGGTAAGGTCAATAGACCGACCTAGACAAACAGTTGCAGGTCAAGTTGAGGGTTGGGGTTGTTGGACGAGTGGCACCAAAGATAAATGGCCAATTATGAAAATTATTGTTTTGTGTACGCACTTGAGGTATAGGACCATTAAGATGCCCAAGAGGGGTAGTGATGCGTTCTAAGGGCTACTAGATGACATGGTGGAAATAAGGGTAGTTTATTGTGCCTATAGTCGGGAAGCTCGGAGCAGCTTCTTGTGCATGAGATCTGGGTGGGGTCGAGATGAGGTCTTTATCCTCATACGAACACGGAGTTGCTTTTGGGTCTGAGGGTCAGATGTCACGAACATTCACTCAAATTCAGGGTAGAAGTGGATGGGCTTCTATCTTGGTGGCTGGTAAAGACGCTATAAGCCACAAGTGGGTGTAGTGGACCTGTGAATGTGTATTCCCTTCCTGATGAAGGGCGTGTGTTGTCAGTTAAACCCACTTAATGTGGAAATGAGGAAAAAGGTTTTGATAACCGAAAAATGAGAAAAACTTTCTTTAAAAGAAAACAACAACCATGGCACAATTTACTTAAAACTACTTATTTTGAAAATTCACTTCCAACCTCCACTCACTGAGTTGTAGAACTCACCACTCCCCCTCCCCCGCCCTCCCCCCCCCCCCCCCCCCCTTTATATCTCTTTTTAGGAGTTGAGAAAACATGACTAAAGAAAACACCAGGATCTACCCTTTGTTAGGTATGCACAGAAGTTCTTTTAAACTTACATTTTTATTGATCTATGCTATTTTAGGGAACAAGGTTTAAATTATGTTTGGCTCCTCTTGATTAAATAAAAGGGAAAACACCTCTTAAACCAAGGGAGCGGCGGGTTGATCACGGGGATCTGACCAAACCGGGTCGGGGTGTGACAAATTCACTCCTAATTGAGGGCCAATTGGGAAATTTGGGAAAAATGGAGGACTAATTAGCAATTTTGAGAAGTTTGGGATCAAATTGCAATTTTGGGGAAATTAGGGACTAAATGGGAATTTTGGAAAAATTAAGGGCCAAAGGATGATTTTGATAAAACTAAGTACCCAAGAAGGATAATTGGGAATCCGAGGGGCTTAATTGAAACTAAGGGGTAAATATGGACCTAAAGGTAAAAGTACAAACTTAAGGGACCTAAATGTAATCAAGGCATAATGAGAGGGCCTATGTGCAAATGCCCAAAAAAATACTGCCTCTTAGTTAAAGCATCCTGATATGGATATCTGTGTTGTGTAGGAGTAGACTGCTCGAGCATCGACTCTCGGAAGCACGCCGTGAAACCAGACTCCATGGGACAACCCGTCGAGATTATCGGGTGAGTGGGAATTCTATAACGTCCATTACAGTTGGAAAGACGATTTGTTTTGAAAATGATTTTCTCGGAATTAGCCTCCCCTTACTATGTGACATTTCTTAAAATATTTGGGAGCTAATTTTGAGGCTTAGTCTTAGTATGCAAGTGGGCCCAAGGCCGATGGACACGGGTAAGGACCCATCTAGAACCAGCATGTGATGAGTAATGCTAAAAAAATCCAATTAACGAGAAAGTGTGTGTGATACCCGTCAAGTCTGAGATGTTAGGCTTGTTGGGCTAAACCGCTGCTAAGCCAAAGCTAGGTCGTCAAACTTGTTGAGCCAATATGTGTGAGCCAAAGCCAAGCTAACAAACTGTTGTGCTAGAGGGCCAAAGATAATGGCTATAACTAAAAAAACTCTTAATCGTGCATGCACCATGAGATTCGGGCCATCAGAACACCTAGTACGAGGTAGTGATAGATCCCAAGAATTGTTGGATGACCCAGGGTGCACAAGGGTGGTATGGCATCCAATAGGTCAAGAAGCTCGGGGAGCTTCCTGTGCACTGAGACCAAGGCAGTAGGGGAAACGAGGTCTCGTCCCACAAAGCAGACAGCATGAAGTGATCAGGGTTTGAGGGTCGGACTATTGATGTCCACTCAAACTCAAGGTAGAGGCAGTTAAACTTTATCAGAGTGGACGATAAAGGTGCTCTGGTCCACAAGTGGTACGGGTGACCATTCTACAAACGTGTGACCCCTCATATGATAGGATGGCAGTTGATTTTGTGTAAAATCCGTGAAGAAGCTACTTATGAAATGTCAAAAATCTTGAAAGTGCTTAATTGAACATTCCCTAAAAGATCTCTCCCACTCACTGAGTTGTTGAACTCACTCCCTCCCTCTAATCATTTTTCAGGAAGGAACGTGACTACACCAACCTCTTCCTCCCCAGGACCTGCACCGAGTATAAAGATTTCAATTCTAGTTTTGTTTAATGTTGTCCAGGGAAAACATGACAGGTATTACGCCTGACTCTCCTTGATCTCCTGGAGGAGTCCATCTTTGAGGTCCGAGAGAGTGGCAGGTTGATCATAGGACCTCGACCAAACTAGGTCGGGGTGTGACATACTGAGTCTAAAATAAGTCCTCCAGTTTTGTTTTAATCTTTCTTTGCTTTCGCACTCAATAGCATAGATTTTAGCTCATCGAGACTGAGGAGTGCGAGAGTTAGTGTGAGGGCAAGATAAAGTGCCTCCCATTCATCATCTAGTCCAATAAAGATATGATCTTTGATTTGAGCTTCGATTTTAGGATGCTCAATTTGAGCAAAACTAGTAGCCAAACTTGCAATTGCGGTGAGATAAACGGCCATGGTGTGATCGCCTTTGTACAAATCCTGCCATTGATCATCAAGCGGGTTGGTATGGGCACGAACTTGGCTGGAGTATAGAGTTTACAATTTTACCCAAATGTCGGTCAAATTTTGAATGTCGATAGCTTGTAGATTAACTTGGGTAGTGAGTGATCCCATGATCGTGGATAAGCAAAGGTAATCATAGACATTCCAAGAAGTATAATCAGGTTGATGATAGTAGTTAAATCTATCTTCTTTCTGACCAGGAAGGTTCGGTGAGTGTGTTGGGATTGTGTCATCAGCATACCCTAATAGTTGGTATGTCTCCAACAACGGCATCATGTTATTACGCCATAAGAAATAGTTGGTCTCGTCCAATTTGATTGGTAGAGTCAGGATATTGTTTGAAAGATTGATAATTATTAAATTCATATTTGGTGTAGAGACTTGGGAGATGGTTTCTTAAATAAATAGAAAAAACTGAAACAGGAGAATTGTATTACGGTGACTTAAAATCATAAATATTGCAGGAAAACAGTATCACGTGATTTTTACTTGAAGTAGTTGGAGACAATTTCTGAAGTAAGGGTCTGGTGTCAAGAGAAATTTTGAGCGAACTTTCTAGATTTTATATTAGCCTTCAATTGGTATTTTGGTAGTATAGGATCGGGATGTTATGGAGTGATGTAGATCTGACACCATAAATAATAGGAAAAATATGCTAAAATATATATTTTTTCTAAAGTGTGTTATATTTATAGAATTGTTCTAAATTTATAATAAATGGAAAGTGAAAGAAATGAAGAAATATAGAATAGAAAGAGCGCAACACTATAGAGATATAAGATTGTAAATTATATTGTATTGTTACATTTACAATATCTCCTTTATATAGGAAGAAAATGATACATAAACGTAAACAAATTAATGTAGAACTATTAATATACAATAACCACATTTAAGTTTGGAACAAAGTATGGAGAAATGATGAGAAGATAGTCCCTTGGTGAATATATCTGCAATTTGAGCATCGGTGCCAATAAAACAAATGATAAGTTCTTTGGGAGCAACCCTTTCTCAAACAAAGTGATAATCTATCTCAATGTGCTTGGCACGCGCATGAAAAATAGGATTATCACTTAGATAAATTGCAGATAGATTATCACACCATAAAGTAGGAGAATTTGAAGGTGAGAATCCAAGTTTACGAAGAAGAGATTGAATCTAGATTAGTTCAGCTGTAGCATTTCCCAACTTTTATATTCAGCTTTAGTACTAGATTGTGCAACTGTGTGTTGCTTCTTAGCACTCCATGAAATCAAATTAGTGCCAAGAAAAATTGAGAAACCACTGATAGAACGTCGATCATCAGGATTACCAGCCCAATCGGCATCGGAGAAACAATGGAGTTGAGATTGAGAATTATTCCAAAAATAAAGACCATGACTTGATGTGCCTTTGAGATATCATAGAATTCGCTTAACTGCCACCCAATGAAATGTAGTTGGTTGTTGCATAAATTGGCATACTTGATTAACTGCATAAGAAATATCAAGTCTTGTCAGTGTGAGATATTGAAGAGAACCAACAACCTGTCGATAAAGGCGAGAATCAACCAGAGGAGTTCCATCATGAACAGATAGGCGAGAGCCCATAGTAATAGGGGTCAATGAAGGTTTGCAATCAACCATAGCAACTCGAGTAAGTAGATCAGAAATATACTTGTATTGAGTTAGAATAAGCCCACCGGAATGTGAATGTACTTCTATGCCAAGAAAGTGATGTAGCTTGCCTAGATCCTTGATAGAAAATTCTTGTTTGAGGACACTGAGGATGAAGTCCAGAGGAGCATTACAAGATCCTGTGAGTATAATATCATCTACATAAACCAGAAGAAAAATGACAAAATTTGGGGTTTTGTAGATGAATAGGGATGTATCAGCCAGTGATGCTTCAAAGCCAAGGATGAGTAAAAATGTACTCAAACAAAGAAACCATATTCTAGGTGCTTGCTTTAGACCAAATAAGAACCAACAAAGACGACAAATGTGATGAGGACGTGATGAATCAATATAGCCTGGTGGTTGAGCCATGTAAACCTCTTCATCCAAATGACCATGAAGGAAAGTGTTGTCAATGTCTAGTTGTCGAATATGCCAATTATGTCTGACAGCAATAGAGAGTACAATACGAATAGTAACTGGTTTAATAACTGGACTGAATGTAGCATAATAGTTGATACCTTCTTGTTGAGAAAAGCCTTGAGCTACAAGATGAGCTTTACATCTAGCAATAGATCCATTAGGATGTTGCTTTAATTTGTAGACCCATTTACACCCCCACAATATGCTTGTTGGTTGGAGCAGTAACAAGATCACATGTGTGATTTTTTATAAGAGCATCATATTCAACATTCATTGAATAAACCCAACATTGATATTTTTGTGCTTGCTTGAGAGTCTGAGGTTCTTGAATATAAATAGTAGGAAAAGCCCCATAAGTTATTTGAAAACGACGTGAGGGTAATGTATCATCTTGTGACCTGGTAATCATGCGGTGTGTGGATGAAGTAGAAATATCCTTTGGAGAAGCTAAAGATTTAGCATTAGAGTGTTTAATGACAGGAGAGTGAGTAGATGGAGATAGCTCATCAGATATTGTTATTAGAGAATTAGATGCAAGTATTGAGAAAAAAGAATAAGAGGAGAGAGAATGAATAATAGAATTACTAGGAGTCGTTGGAGTTGTACCAGCTGTTGACAAATACTTATCAAAAGGAAAGTTAGTCTTATTAAAGTGTATATTTGGACTAATATAGATATGCTCTATTTGTGGATCAAGACATCGATAACCAATAAAATTAGTAGGATACCCAAGGAAGACACAAGCTTTGGAGTGAGGTTGAAATTTATGAGTTCGATATGATCGAAGATAGGGAAAGCACAAACATCCAAAGACACGTAAATGAGTGTAGATTGGTGGAGTTTTGTGAAGAATTTGTAAGGAGATTGAGATTGAAGTGTACAAGTAGGTAATTTATTGATTAAATAGACTGCAATTTCAAATGCAAAATCCCAAAACTTGATGGGAAGATGAGCATGATTTAGAAGTGTGAGTCTCATATCAATGATGTGTCTATGTTTTCTTTCTATAGATCCATTTTGTTGGGGTGTGTGAAGGCATGAAAGATGATAAGTGATCCCATTATTTTGAAGTTCAGCTTGAAAGGCTACAGATAAAAATTCTTTGGCACCATCTGATTGAAAATTTTTAATTTTGGTGTCAAATAGATTTTAAACACGTAGTCGGAATGTACAAAAGATTTGAAGAGCCTCCGAGCGATTTTTCATAAGGAAAAACCAAGAATATTTACTATAATCATCAGTGAAATGAATATAGTAAATATATTCAGTAGAAGATCGGACTGTAGCAGGTCCCCAAATATCAGTATGTACTAGCTGAAAAGGACGAGTGATTTTATGATTAGTAAGAGGAAAAGACTTTTGAGTAATTTTACTCAATGAACAGGCATCACAAAATATAGTATCAATAGAATTACTTTCTATTGAATTTGTTGATAAAAGTTGAGATACAATAGGAAATGCAGGATGTCCAAGTCTATTATGCCAAATGTTGTGAGATATCTGAACACTTAGAATGCGAGGACTAATTAATGATAAGTGTGTTGCACGCAAATAGTACAAGCCTCCTTTACGAGCTCCCCGGAATAATTCCTGATGAGTGAGACGAACCTTTACGACAAAGGGTGAAACTCAAAATAATAATGATTATCTTGAATAAATTGGGAAACATATAATAAGTTCATGGAGATAGTGGGAACATATAATACTTTAGTTAAAGGAAATCGTCTCAATGAGTTTGAAAAGAAAGTTGAACCGACAGAGAGAATTTTAAACCTGATCCATCTCCAATAAGCAATTGTTCAGGATGAATTACATTTTCCTGTATAGATAAATGTGTCATGTCATTGGTCACATGGTTGGTGGCGCTAGAATCTATATACCAGTCAAGAGTATGAGTTCTTGGATCATTGTCGTGGGCTACGTTGACTTTAGGGGTTCTGTAGTTTGTCGAAAATTGAGGACAATCAAGAGTAATGTGGCCTAATTTTTAACATATTTGACAAAAAGAAGGATAATCCTATTGTTGATAATTGTGTGCGCCCGACTTATATGTACTGGAAACTGGCCCATGATATATTCTATACGTATTAGGCTGCTATCAATTGTTAATTTGTGGTTGCCATGATGATCGGTTTTCGACAGTGTTATAAAAGCCCGCATGTTGAGTGACATGTCACCTTTCAAATTCTAATGATGGACTATTCATGCAAGAGCCTAACACATACTCTCGTTCTTGATTTCTAGAAGTGATTCTAGGGTTTGAGAATCTCCCTTGAATCGAAGGTGAGAAACGGGATCGATGCTCTGAAAATTGCCTTGGGAAAAAAGAGTTGGTAAATCCACGATGATAGTGACGAGTGACACCGGCGAATGACGATGTTGTGGACAAGCGAGGACTCATGAGTGGTGATGGTAAGATTCCTCTACTAATTTTGTAATTGAGATTGGCTTCTTTAGAAATGAGTATGGATTTGAGTTCATCTAGTTTTGTTTGCTTGAGTGTAGAAGTGAGAGCCATGCAAAGAGACTGATATTGTTCTCCTAACCCAGCGAGAATTCTGTCTTTAATTTCATATTCAGGTTTAGGAATGTCAATCTGGGCATAGCTAGTGGCGAGACTGGCGATGGACGTCAGGTAAACTCTCATTGTTCGATCTGCTTTAACTGTATCACGTCATTGAGAGTCAAGGAGATCTTGATGAGCTCGGACTTGTTGAGCAAATAGAACTTCTAATTTATCCCACATATCTACAGAATTGTGAATTCCAATTACCTGTAGATTAACTTGAGTGTCTGATACTAAGATAGTGGTGAGACATAGTCTATCACAAATCTTTCAAGTCTTGTAGGATGGGTTGGGAATAAGAATAGATTCATCAATTTTATGAGGAGGCAAGAACTCTGGCTGTGCCAGGATGGTTCGATTGGTATATCCCATCAATTCGTAAATTTCCAAGAGTGGTATCATATTGTTGCACCATAGAAAATAGTTTGTTCCATCCAGCTTAACCGAAAGTACTGGAATATTGCTTAGAAGTTGAATTGCTACAGCTGAAGAACTCATGTTGATTTTGGAAATTCCGAAAGAAAATATAAAAGTGAGCAAGTGAGGTTGATGGTGAAATAATGATGGAAATATAGTAAGAACAGAAGAAATTTAGATAATCTTCTAATGTCAATAAGAACTGAAAGAAACTTAATCTAACCAGCGTAGCTAGGATATAAGATCGAATTGTATTAGGAAGAATGCTATGATACCATAAAAGAAATGAAGAAATATAGAATAAAAGAACGCAACAATATAGATATAATATTGTAAATTGTATTGTATTGTTAAATTTACCGTATCTCATTTGTATAAGAAGAAAATGATATATAAATATAAACAAAGTAATGTAGAACTATTAATATACAATAATTAATATACAATAAATTATAAGTTACAAAATTTTAAATAATCAAATTTAATCTAGTTATTAGAGATGTACAAATATTAAAAAAAAATTTATATATACATATATTTTTGTATGTTCATATATTTTCATATAAATATATTTTATAAAAATTTTATTTAAATTCGAGTAAACTCGAATATATTATAAGAAAATTTGACTAAATCTAAAATAGTGCAGATCTATTATTAAAAACTAGTTAAGCTATAGAGATGAATTTAATTGTATGTTCTTTCGTATTTATTTAAATTTAATTAGTTTTAATCTTAACATATGTGGAGTCCACAAATGTTATAATGAAACATACGTCAAAAAGATAATCCATGAGATGTCCCCTTTTATTATATCATTATGCAACTTTGGTTATAAAGTAGTTTTTTAAGTGTTTGCTAACATGTCCCAATAAAGTGAATTTGTTCTAGAAAAAGTAATACATGCACATAATTGTTAGTTGTGGGATGAAGATAAAAATATAAAAGTGTGGTAGAATGAATCACGAGGGATATTGGTTTTGTTGATTTTTTTATTAATTGGGTCATAACTTGTAGATACAAAGTTGGCATAAATTGAGGAAATCAAATAAGTGGAGTGATCCCATTTTGCCTTTATCTTTATATTCTCGTCACTAAGAGTTTATGGTGGCTAATATCCATAACAATTAGCCAAAAGATGTCCTTGCTTTGAAAATGCCTAACACTAAGTATTTTATTTCGATTATTTATTGTAAAATGACGAGATGGGTGTACTTCTAATATTTGGGGAGGAAGTAAAATGAGTGCTTCTAATATTTTGGAGAGAGAGAGTAATTAAATGGAATGCTTCTAATAATTTGGGAGGAAAGGTCAGTGTAATCAAATAATTATTATCTTTATTTATAATTATATTATAAGTTTTTTTTTAATGTTCATATGGATTATGTATTGTTGTCCCCATTTTGATGGGGAAAGAAAAGGATATTGCCCCGGATAAAGTGAACAAATTTTAACAAAATTAAAAAGAACTATTGAAGATAAGATTCAAAATTTTACATACTCATGTCTCAACAATCCTCTATGACTTTGGGCGAGAATGATGAAATGTATATACTTTGTAAAGTTTGAGTTTCTAAATATCATCTCTCTAGGAATAAGAAAATTTTGGCTTTGAAAGGTATTTTTGCATGGCATGAGATTTTAAGGGAGGAATTGGTGTCGAAAATAGGAGTGGTATGGTGCATGTTTGGGAGGACAACACTTACATCTGCTTAAGCATTTAAGCATATAAGATTGGTGACTCCAAATCCATGAGATGAACTAGCGAATATGAGATTCAAGTTTACACAAGTCTGAGTACAAATAAATATGATATGTTGGTGTGGCTTTGACACCCACAAGGAGCATTAAATCAACTTTTGCATTCATATTTAATAGAAATTATGACTAGGAGTTCATTGATAGCTTACTCTTATGTGGTCCTAAAACAAACATGGATAACTCTTTTACATGTAAAATGCTAGCCAAAGGTAAGGAACTTATAATGGAGACTAGAGGAGCGGACAATGTTAGCCGAGTTGAAAAATGGACAGGTGATTTATTATTAGATAGACATGTGGGTAAGGATATTAGGGTCAAATTATTAATCTTGATAAATACAATTACTTGTATGATATGGAAAGAAAGAAAGAAATCAAAGGATAGATAGCAAGTTTGTTGTCATCATAACAAAAATTTTAATATTAAAAATATGTTATAATATTATTATCCCACATTGACCAAATATAAAGAATGACCATACACCATGATAATATAAATATACATAAGATTACATCATCCACAACAATATTCACTCTCTTTCTTTACTTGTAGGATTTAGGTAGCCCATCAATCCATCCTAGAAAATCATCCAAAATTATTTTAAATGAGAAACATTATAATAATATAAATCTTATGGACCACATACATAATTTATAAGTCACTATTTTCTCTCATATCTAGCTCATTCACCATTGTTGATGGTGATGATTTCAGTTTTTATAATATACACATTGCTAGTTGCATTTGTACATGTGTATTCAAATTTCACATCATCTATTATGACAATAAATATGCATCAACTAAAAATAAGATAATAATCCCAAAATTTTGATAAAATGAAGTTATTGGGCCAAGTTTAACTTTCATTAAATCAATATGAACAAGAGCATGCATCACTAATTGAATCAAGTCACCAGACCTAACATCTACAAACCATTCATGTTCTATAAAGATATCTTTTATTTGGGTGATTAATGAAGAGTTTTATTTGATGAACAAAAAAATGTTAGTTCTAAGAGGATTAAATTTGTCTAATGTAAATTAAGGGTTATAATTTAATTTTTTGGGTAATTTAGATAAGGGAAAATGAAATGAGAAAGGGTGATTTTTCTTAAAGATATACATATAATTTCTTATTCATAATCTTTTATTGGTAGTGAAATGGAAAAAAAAAAATCATCACACACTGTAGCCACTATCATGTACATGAAAATTCGTATATCTTAAATATATATATATATAGATATATTTATGATTATGATGATAGATTCTATTCACTGGGCATCCGCTCCGTTGTCAGCGCTCTCGTAGTAGGCGGGAGCGGCGGTGCTCCGCCGTGGACGGCGCCTGTGGGTGCTGCCAAACTTGAGCCGGCCAGTGTCGTGGTACCGGCTCCTCTCAAACGGGTCGATGGCACACTCTACAGGCGGTACGGGGTACCGGATCGAGTCGTAGCAGTAGTAGTAGTACATGTACCGCTGCCTGAACCGGCGCATGGCAGCGCGTCCCCTTGCGGTCACGGCGGAGTATGCCTTGGACTGGAGGCTCGTGGCTGCAGCGGAGCATGCAGAAGCCAAATCCGCCGTGGAGGACCGGAGGATGGCCGGATCGACGGGGCAGCCCTCAAGAGAGAGGTCTTTGAATTGGGCGGTGAAGGGGGCGTACTTATAGTTGACTTTGTAGCGGCCGCCGGAGGTGGCCCAGTCGGAGGCGTCCCAGATAGTTGCGTATAAGGACATGGGCTTCGATGGGTACTCGCCGCCCATAGCTTCGGTCTTCTTCATTTCCCTGATGGGGACATCATCCACGTAGAATCTACAGATAAACAAATGAAATATTAGTTTATAAAACATAGTGGTCACAAAATTACGATATTTAAATTTATAATTTTTTATTAAATTATATTTATAATATCAATTCTTTACAAAAATTGATAGTATCAAATATTTTTTAATATCAAATAGTTGATAAAATACTCCTTTAATGGTAAGAATAAAAATTATTTATGACATTAATTGGCTTTATTTCATCAAATATAAGAAAACAAAAGAGGAAAATATTTTTTAATATCAAATATTTGATAAAAATACTTATTTAATGTTAAAAATAAAATTCATTTATGACATTAATTGAGTTTATTTCATCAAATATAAGAAAATAAAAGAGTTTTTTTTATTTTGATATCAAAAGGTTAATTTTGTAAAAAAAAATATTATCAATATAATTTAACCCAAATTTTTAATATTAAAATTTTTATATCAAACTATTATTTTTTTATAAATATTTGATATCATCAATATAATTTGATAATTTGTTTTTAGTTTTATGATGTACGATAATATTAGCTAGCACAAAAATCTAACTTTGATATGGGAATATGCAGTGATTTAAGGGCCATCCTAGCTAGAATGCTAAGACGGATAATATCTTAATATGATGTGGAGTCTCATGGGATTATCCTTCTATTTGGTAAGCTAGTTTATGAGAACCATACATTTATACCACTTGACACATGAAAACACTAGAAAGATGTCAAAATGATGATAAGGGATAATGGGCAAGTAGTTAGGCAAAGCCATACCCACCAAAGGAAGCTGTTGTTGTCAATCTTTATGGGAAACCTAAGGATCCACTCCTCTAAAGCAACCCTAGAAACCAACCATCTATGAGTCTCTTCTATTCCCGTTGAATCACACAACGGGAATCAAGACAAACATGTAGCTTTACAACTTTCAAGCATTTATGTTGCTGAGCTTGCTCTATCACACTTCTAAAGGAAACTAGGGATAGCTAGTGGACCGGACTCGGTTTGATCTCAATCAAGGCGAGTCCGATAAGGTAGTGAGATAAACTGGTCTAATAGGCTCCAACCAATATAAGCCATTGGGTCCGAAGACCACCCCTTAATTGTCCTTGATGGCTTGGTTAGCCATAAGGGACTTGACCAGAACTACTATGGATCAACCTTGCTCAATACCCATCATCATGGTAACTTTGAAGTATGAAAGTATTCACATCATACATTGTGATGGTATGATGCTTGCACATCATTGAACGACTTCTTTTCATGTATTTTATCAAACGTATATTGTGTGATGGTATTCAAGAGAGATGAAGGCTTACATGATGTTGTCAGGAGTCCATAGGATGCTGTATCGGTGGAAGTCCTCGGTGGGATCGAACCAGAGAGTGTACCTCTCTTCCCTCCCACGGTAGGTGCTGCCGTTGCCATACACATTCGTCTGAAACCTCCATTTCTTCCCCCTGATGTTTCCTAGGAACTCTATGTCTAATTCATCATGTGTCTTCTCGAAAACGTCGCCGTTTGAAGTCTACATCCCAATATGAAGAGGCCAAAAAAGTAAAGGAGACTCAAACCTTTGACATTAGCACCCACTCCTACCCTACTTTTCATCATGACAATCATTCAAATCAAAGGTAACTTAATAAAATTACTGTACTCTTGTAAAAATTAAAAAAAATGCTTGAAAAAATTGTAAAAAATTCAATTAATATTTATTGAATTTTTCAAATTTGAACGAACCTGAAAAAATGTCAAAATTAAGAAGGGAGAATATAAATACACGTGTTTCTATACATTCATACGTTCCTTGTCAAAGGAAGCAACCTAAAGAAAAAAATTAAAAAATAAAAATAATCTGTGTGCTTGAAGATGGATGGATGGATGGACTCACATAAAACGCAACGACCACGCCGGCTGTATAATCCGATGGAAGCTTAATCTTTGCGCTGTAGAATCCGTGCTGGTACATGTCCGACGATATGAATCCGGCACCTAGCACAGAAAACCAGCAAAATTAATTATCCAGTGAGCAGTGATCATAAAATCACTGTAGATTCATACGGAGAATCGGCAGATAAATAATTGGAGAGATTCGGAAGGAATATGCGTTTGTCTGTGATTGTGATGATACTAATAATCTTACCAGTGAAACGATCGAGGAGGAGGCTGACGCCGCGACCATCGGCGAAGGGAGCGCAGTTGCTATCACCGAAGAGGTGTCTGAAGCCATGGGCGTAAGGGACGGTGTCGACGTTTAGACGATCGGCCGGAGCTCCTTCCGTGGCGGTGGTGGTAGCTACCGTGAAAAGTAAGAAGAAGAAGAAGCAGTAAGGAAGGAGAAATGAGGGAGACCGCAAGCTAGGATCCATTTTTTCGTCTCAAGGGCCTTTAGGCGTTATCTTCTTCTTCTCTCTCCATAATAAAGGGCTATTTATATGTGTCATTAGCAAAATGTTCTTTTCTCCCTCATTTATTTAGTTGGTGAGCCATGGAAAGTAATAAATATTATACATAGGTAAGCACTACCATCCATGGAGATATTTATTTTATTTTTCATTTCATAAGAATATTTACTTCAATGATAGACCTAATAAGAGGGTGACTATTTAATGATGGAGTAAAGATATAGGATTAGTTGAGAGCTCCTTAATTCTTCAAAATGATATACTTTTATTTTGGGAAAAAATGAATTTTTTTTTATTAAAGAAGAAATGCATCAATAGTGGCAAGTTTAATGCTCTCATTCTATAATGTTCACACTTTCATATTAAACTATGAACATATTAAACAAACTAAACTACTAGGAGTGGGCATTAATCGTGTTAACATAACAAGAAGTTGGTATCTTCAAATATGTGAGTTGCATCTAACACATGCAAGATATAATGTTCTAAAAAGATTTGAATACAAGACATTAAAGTCATCAAATCATATGGGAGTAAGCTTTAAATCATTAAATCACCTTTATTTATGGTTGGAAAAAAACCTACTCAATTCAATTATATGTGTACATAATTAATAAGGAAATTTTCGATATATTTTTAGAATATTCAATCTATATTTATTTAATAAAACCCTTAATTTAAATTATTTAATTAAAAAATCAACCAACATAATATATGTATTTATTTATTTGTATCAAACTAATAACTAGAACAATCAAATAATTATTGACTGACTCACACACCCAACAAAATTATCAAAGCATGGCCACTACTGGAATGGACCATCTAATATTGTGTGACTCACAAGATCGATTGGAATTGACCTATTTGTGTCATCCCTATACACTAGTGATGGGTAAATTGTAGAAAAAATAGAATTAAGGGATGCAAAAGTCTTTAAAGAGTGAGAAATGGTAACTTTTGACCCCTAAATCTTTTTTACATGTACTTTTTTATCCTTGTATAAATAGTGATATGATTGTATCTAATCTTCCATGGAGCAAAAGTAGATAAACATAATATTAAGTGATTCTAGTTAATCCATCCTTGATTGGGTATAATAGCATCATGATGAATATGATACTAAGAGATTCTAGTTAATACATTCTTAATTGGGTATAATGATATCATGACCCATATGATAGTAAGAGATTCTAGTTTGAAAAATGTGTCATGAGCATTTATTTGATTGTGATGTATTATTTTTCATGTTATATTATATTTTACCATGGAGCAGGATCTTGTAGTGATCCTATTTAGAATTAATTATTTATAATAGTACTTATTAATATTATATTTCTTAAAGATGGGTCATACCAATATGAGCATTTTTTGTTGCTTGGTTAGGTGAATGATATGGCCATTGGAAGATGTACATATATAGGACGGCGACAACGAGGAAGATTGATTGAGGATAAGAACGGGGGAGAGCCTCCGTTACATGTCCCACTAACTTTGTTGTATTTGTGGTCCAATCAATGATCAAAGCCATACGTGCAAAGCTTTCTCTATTTAATACGTTTGTTTGTGCACCACACATTATATTCATTTCACCTCCATAAACATATCAATTATTTTTATAAGCACATAAATTATATTAATTTTATAATGTAATATCATATTATTAATATTTTCTAATATCCCAAGCTTATAGCATAATTGCCAAGTGATTCATAGTATATTCAATGTAAATTATTGTCCTTTAAAGTAATAATATTATTTTTTTTCTTTAATTATATTCCATATAAATCAAATTTATTGTTGGTTATAAATAGATTTACTATATAGATAAAAAAAAATAAAGAGAAAATTAATTATTTTGAATTTTTTATTTTCTATATATTTTCATTTTTTTTCCATGGTGAACATTAGTAGGACACATTGGTACTGTCTGTATGTCTATCTGGGTGGAGAATGTTCCTGGTCCAGGATCTAAAATACGAGGTTGAGTATTTTGGCTATGGTTGGTTCTTCGTGCCACCTGCATATGCTATGCTGTCTGGTTAGTTTTCGATGAACATGCCACTGATGGAAATATACATTGTTTTGGTTATATGCAGTATTTTGGCAATTGACAGCTAGGAGGAGTAAAGCAGAATAGAAAAAGAATCTTAATTTTGCAATTTGTCTTATTTTAGATCATAATCTTATGAGAATCCCTTTATTATGTCTTTTTGTAATCATGAATATGAAGATATTTAAAAAAAAAACACGACAAATGAGATTAACATAGGACATGGATCATGTTGGTCTAACCTAAGAAAAAATGGGCCGTGCATTAGCCTCCAAATAAATATTAACATGAGTAAATGTAAAATTTTGATATTTTAGATAAAAAAAAATTAAATTACTATATTAATAAATAAAATTATTATGAGTATTTTTTATATTAATTTTATGTGTGCATTTTTTTATTAATTGTTAATCTAGCATTATTAAAAAAATTGTGAATATACACATATAGTATTATATATTTATAAGGTAAATCACTATAGACAAAGATAAAGGTTAGTACATTTGTGCATGAAATTTATTACAACTTTAAAATGAATTATAGAATATATTAATATAATAATTAAATTAATATAATAAATATTAAAGAAAATTATATAAAAATAATCTAAGAGTAGAGTATATTTGACTAATCAAGCATGAATTATTCCATTTAACTTGAAAATTTTAATAGCATCTAACTAAAAAAATCCCATTGTACTCTCTATCTCCATTTCTAGGGATGCAATACAATATCATATTTGCCACCAAGAAAAACTAATTGAGCTCTCTACTAAAAAATAATTCTAATCCAGCTAAGTATGGTATTTGATATATTATCAATTTGTCATTATGTGAACATCGCCATACATTTTTTTTAATTATAATAAGATATTAATGATATTAGAAGAGATAATATAAATTTGTGATTAGTGGGTAAGGGAAATCACATCCCATGAATTGAACCTACTTTCTTCACATCAAAATGAGGGAAATTTGTAGCAATAATTTTAAATTTTTTTGAGATTTTCAGTTTTGCATATCTAACATCCATCAAGCAACAAAGTTGATCGATTTTAGATAAGGTATGAGCATTAACCAAATGCTTCGGATTTAGGTCTCTCTGAACAAAAAGATTACTTATTAGTATGGAATAAGTAAGATTGTGAAGAAGTACTAAACATGATGAAAGCCTTTTAGAGGCAGACAACAGAAATCCAAAACTTTTAACCATGTATAAGAATAATGGAAACCCTAATAATGAGATGGAGACGTGAGGACATGATGAGATCCATGGGATTCTGCGCTGGAAAAATCTCAAATGCTGCTTGCCAGCCAGGTTGGTTCCCATAATCTCCCAAATGGGTGTCCACTTCATGATGGCGATTGCAAGATTATTCATTTGTTGGGAGGTAGAACCAGCCAATGGGAGGGACGGAGAGTCAATATTCATTTCTTTAATATTAATTACATTGTTAATTTTCTACTTGGGCTCTAATTAAGCCTTAACAAATATAAAGCAATAAATTATGCACAAACTTAACAAGGTTACACATATTATAACTCCTATAATGCATGGAGGGGTTGCATGATTAGGTTAGTATAAGGCAACTCAACCACTCAACAAGACAAGTAGAATTGGATGTGAAGTTCAACTAATTCCATCTAATCTTGTTTTTATATTGCAAGTGGTAAGCTTGGATGGACTCTATATGCTAGGCATACTAAGCTAGATCATTTGTGAAACTTCTAACTCACTTTATTAGTTCATAGACTAGAGATGTCTTATCATTTTTACTATATACAAATTATATTACAAGTATTAGCTTCAACTCTATTGACTAGATGTACTAAACTCCATCCTATTTCATTTGAGAGGCTTCAAGCTTTTTTTATTAGTCCATAGAGGAAAGATGCCTTATATTTTAAATATAGAGCACTTGTGATGATGAAAGGGACAACATCAATAACCAGCACACAATGTGTCATTGAGGTTGACCACAGATATATATATATGGACACGACCAATAGAAAAATGACAGGAGATGGAGAATTTGAAAAATAAAATAATAAATAATAATATTAATATGTGGGTGTCCCATATGAGTGCTTGGATAAAATAAGAGTAGAATGATGAGTTCTTTTGACTCATTCCCGTGATCCTAGTCCACATCAAAGGAGGGTGCGCTCAAAAGATGCTCTGTCATGTGGCATTTTTTTTTGTAATTATTAAAATGATGTTAAAGACTAATCTTTACTTAGTTTTCCAGAGAATTGATACTTTTTATTGAAATAAATAATATATATATATATATATGAAATTGGAAGATTTTAATAAATGTAAAATTAGAATAATTAAATCACTTATAAATTATAAATTTTAAGTTTAAATAAGTTTAATATCTTATCTATATGGGATGGCAAATATACCCTAAAAAGTCGCTTGTAAAGTAATATATACAACTACGAAAGAATAAATATTAATATTAAATTAAGTAAAATTATATATAATTGCGAATTTAAAATTATATATTATATATGAACGATTGATAAAATAATTAATATTAAATTAAGTAAAATAAAATAATTATTATAAATATATAAAAATATAATGATTCAATCATTAACCAATTATATTCACGGTTGGCATTTTATGTTCAAATTTGTAGGTTATTTGGTTAGGCATTGTCAATAATTATCTTTCAAATACTATTAAATCAAATTGAGATGAGAGATATTTTTCTTTAATAATAAGATTTTATTACCTGATATAATTTTTAAATGCGGGTTAAACCATTTGTAATTCTACATTTACTAGATCAAAATATTTGAAAATTTTAAATAAATAATAATATATATTCTTATAAATTTATAATCTTATATTCATGGTATACATGTATATATATACTTCTCTATAGAAAATATACTAATAAAAACGAATATTTATAAGTTTAGAATAATTATGGGCGACAAAAATCTCCTTTCCAACCTCATCTGATATTGAGCAAAAAAAACCTCATCTGATTAGAATTAGTGGTCTATACTACTCGTATAGATATTATATTCATGGTATACATGTATATATATACTTCTCTATAGAAAATATACTAATAAAAACGAATATTTATAAGTTTAGAATAATTATGGGCGACAAAAATCTCCTTTCCAACCTCATCTGATATTGAGCAAAAAAAACCTCATCTGATTAGAATTAATGGTCGAGTGCTAGTAATATTGGTTGAACTCGTGGTCTATACTACTCGTATTGGTTAGAATTAGTGGCAGATTCGATTATATAATAAAAAAGTTGGTGGACCGACCCTTTTTTATATGAGAATAAATTAAAATTTATTTTGTTATCAATTATATTTGTAAGTTAAATATAAGAAAAAGATAGTTTTATCCACTAAAATAAGTTGAATTATGTTATTTATTTAAAATATAGATATTATATTATAAAAATTTATCTAACCGTAAAATTATTTTGGTGAGAAATTTAATAGAAGTTTTACTTATTTAGATTAAAACTTTTTTATTTTAAATAAATAACAAAATTAACAATAATTTAGCTAATAGAATATAATGGTATTAATGTATTAATAATTTATTTGTAGATTTAAATACTCTAATTAATAAAAATATATTTTATTAATCGAGTTTAATCATATCTCACTAGACCCCACTGTGTTAAAAATAGCAAAATCTGGTGGAAGACCAGTAAAATCGACCTAATGACCGGTCCGGATCATGTTACAAATACCTTGTTATGGTCAATTATCACCTTTAATAATAAAAAAAATATAGAAATAAATATTATAAAAATATATATTAAGATTATATTATATATTATAACTATACTAATAATCTATAATAATATTTCAACACTTTTTTTAAAATAAATATTAAGTAACATAAAATACATATTGTAAAATTATAATAATAAATTACGAAATATCAACTAAATTCCAAATATAAAAAATCCATTTTTTTATTACAATGTAAACAAACTAAAATACATTTTCTATTTTACCGTTATAATGGAAATTAGTAAATTTTTTTTATTCTATCAGTATATCAAATTTTTCATAAATTTAAATTTTTGAATTTTACTTAATTTGTAAAATGCAGTAGTAAAATTTTCGTATTTTTTGGAGTAAAATTATATAAATGAATACACTATAATATCATTTAGAAATATAAAATAAAAAATAATATTTTAAAACATAGGTTTAGGTTATATGTATAAGCTAAAGTAACAAGTTTTTATTAATAAATAAATTATTTAAATTAAATAATAAAATTATGATTATTTATAATTTTAGAATAATAAAAATATAACAATAAATAATATTAAAATATTAAATTTAATTTTAACTAATAATATTATATAATATATTATAATTATTTAAAATACTATTCTAATAATTTATTATAATATTTTAACAACCATAAATACATAAAATATATGGAATCCATCCAGTTGAATTTGATAAAATTAGGGAAGTGGGGGTGGGTGGCAAGTGGCAACAGGTTGGCGGCAGTAATGGCCCCACGGGAAAGTGGATGAAGGAAGAAGACGGCGGGAGGCAGTTACGAAACCGTGTTGGCAGTAGCCGTGTAATTTAAGAAACTCCAACCAAAGGTGTCTCGACATGTTTCATCATCTCATTGGCTGCAGACAAAATAAGCTACTTTCCTTTCTCCCTCTACAAGGGCGGCTGGCTGCTCCCTGTGTGCGGAGCCTCGGATTTTTCTATCCGCAGGCCATCGCCTGAATTGACTTCTTGAAGCTATTTTTAGTTGAAGTTTGATCAAAGCCGATGGCTTGTAGAAGTTTCAATAGGATTGATTCCATCGGGCTAGGCTATAGTTTTCAAGGGCGTCGAATATGAGAAGCCAATATACTCCAAACATATTTAAATTTTTTTTAAATAAATATAAAATTTATTCATTATATAAACATAATATTGGTAAATAAATTATTTACTTAATACCACATGAAAATAAGGTTTCTCTACTTTCTGCCTTAAGCTTAGCGTACCTTTCTTTGAAGACCCGGGAATTCGTTGCCGATGGTGGAATGGGGAGGCTGAGCGTTCTTAGCCGGCAAGAGGCGGAGAGAATGGTCCTGCGGCTCCTCCATGGCCATGACTCTCGGATCCGACTCGGCCCCATCCACGGCTTCTTCCTCCGCCATGGCCTTGAGTTCTCCAACCAAATCCTCGCCCACTTTGTCTCCGTATGTGGGTCACTCGACAAGATGCCATACGCCCAGCGCGTCTTCTCTCAGTCTCACAATCCCAATATCCTCCTCTTCAACTCCATCATCAAAGGCTACTCTCTCTGTGGACCCTCCGGAAGATCCCTGGACTTATTCTTTGACATGAGGAGCCGCGGGATTTGGGCTGATGAATACACGTTTGCTCCCGTGCTTAAGGCATGCTCGAGCATCTCAGACGTTGTCTTCGGTCAAGGGATTCACGGGGAGATCATCAGGGGTGGGTTCGAGACCTTCACTGCAATCCAGATTGGGATTATCGAGTTGTACACGAACTGCGGGAAAATGGGGGATGCGAAGAAGGTGTTCGATGAAATGCCTAACAGGGATATGAATGTGAATGTGATTGCCTGGAATCTGATGGTTCGTGGACTCTGTAGAGCTGGCCATGTCGATATGAGTCTAAACCTTTTCAGGCGAATGAGAGAGCGGAATGTTGTTTCATGGAACACAATCATTTCATGTTTAGGACAGAGCGGGAAGGACAGAGAAGCTCTGGGACTATTTCATGAGATGAGGGAAGAGGGCTTTGAGCCTGATGAAGCTACTGTAGTCACATTGCTTCCGATATGTGCTCGCTCTGGAGATGCCGATGTTGGGCGTTGGCTAGACTCATATGCAGAATCAAGTGGCCTCCTCAGTGATTCTATATCTGTAGGTAATGCGGTCATAGATTTCCACTGCAAGTTGGGAGATTTGGAAGCCGCTTCCCGAAAGTTCAAGGAAATGCCAAGGAAGAACTTGGTTTCCTGGAACACGATTATACATGGAACGGCTTTCAATGGGAGAAACGAGCTTGGGATCGAACTGTTCCAGGAGATGATGGAGAAGGGCGAAACCCCAAACCACACTACCTTTGTGGGTGTCTTGGCATGTTGTAGTCATGCCGGATTTGTAGAAAAAGCACGAGAACTATTCATTTCTATGCGAGCAGACCATGGGCTCGAACCCAAGATCGAGCATTACGGGTGCATGGTCGATCTTCTGGGTCGGAGTGGCTGTGTGATGGAGGCCCATGAGTTGATCAAAGAGATGCCCATGAAGTCGAATGCTGCAATTTGGGGTTCGCTGCTCAGCGCTTGTCGTTCCCACGGAGATGTGGATGTTGCAGAATCTGCCATTAAGGAGCTTATCAATCTTGAACCGAGGAATTCTGGGAATTATGTGCTGCTGTCGAATTTGTATGCAGAGAGTGGAAGGTGGAGTGAAGTTGAGAAGGTTAGAGACCTGATGGGCCAGAGCTGTGTTGAGAAATTAACAGGGAACAGTGCAGTTGCATGAGAAGTTATGCATTTTGATGAAGCAGTGCGGAGTTCAAGGACTCAACTGTGCAATTGCTTGCAGTTCCACACGGCAAACTATTGCAATCGCATGGATCAACTTGCATTGATCCATGCCCCCCAGAACTGTATCTGCCAAGGTTCTAGGCAGCTTCAATTTGAGCAACCATCAAGCTTTAACATGGTCCTGCTTCATTTCTGTAACACTAGCCAATACAGCAGTATGCTAGAGGAATAAACTGAACCAGGGCAGATAAAATTACCATCAAAATCGTCAAGTCAAGAAAATTCCAGTTGTATATTCCGGTCCACGGAAAGAAGAGAAATATCAGGAAATTTAAGCTACAACAGTACAAGCCCGAGTTCTGATGGCTTCAGTGTTTGTCGTATCCGGTAGTTGTAGAGATAGTAGTGGAGCTGTCCATCACCAGGGCCGAACTTGAGCTCCTTCAAGAAAGACTCATTCTGCATCACATCCAACGCATTGAAAACATCGAAATCCTTCTTCTTGGCAACAATAAGCGCATCATTTATCAGCTGAAGAAGGGGCGTCTTGGTAGCAACATTGTAGTACGAATAAGCAGCTTTTAGAGTGGAGTAGTTTTGATTCCCCAGGATTGATGAAGGAAGAATGTAGAAACTGCAGAAATCTGTGATCGCATGGGATTCTGGGCTTTCAACCAGATAGCTCTCAATGACATTTTCAGTTGGAAGAAGCCAATGTTCCACATCAGCCTCATCAAAGTCAGGAGCAACAACGAATTGGCTCAGGTAGTTCCTTAGCAGCCGAGTAACTGCTGGGACATCGCGGAGTTCCATCTTTCTGAATCCAGGGGTGACTGTTGAATCTGGCAGCTTGTAAAGTTTGATCGTGCGACTCATAGTCATCCTCGCACCAAGCCTTGAGAATCCAACATCAATCAGCTTCTTTGCGTTCAGAGATCTATGCCAATATTGGCATGTTGCTATTGGGGTTGGAAGAACCACACCTGCAGTATAAGCTGCCTGCCAGATATTCTCCAGATGAACCCGTCTGGTAACTTCTTTGATCATCACAGGTGCAAGTCTTTTTGATCTGAGCTTCTTATGAACACATAGGAAGTTGATTTCTGCCATGGTAACAAGTTCATTGCGAACCCGAATCCTCACAGGAATGCCAGTGATGAAAGCCACCAGTTTCTTTGAGGCTTTGACTTGTACTCCAATGTGCCAGCTCTTGAAGTATCCTGGAGGGCGAAGAGCCCAGCTAAGAAACTCCTTTGAGTAATTAAAGCGGAACATGTTCTCATCATCCTCAACATAATTATTGGTCAGAAGGTTGTAAACCTCAGCTGACATCTCAGATTCCATATCACAGGTGATCCATTCATAGGGAGCGGGAAGATTATAGGGCTCTTGTTTCACCTCAGATAAGGGAGTTGGTGGTTCAATAGGGCCCTCGGGCAAACTAGAATCTCCAATGTCCTTGAATTGTCCCACAGGCTGGGTTTCCCAGAACTTGTGCCTCTGCCCTACCATAAGGGATTCTTGTACTTTCTTGGCAATTGAATCTATTGCAAGATCATTTTCTGAAGGTGCATTTCCATCAGGGTTAGGATTTGGAGTCTCTTCTGGAGAATTAGGAGATGGGTTACTATCAACCATGGTTTGGTTCGTCAAATCCCTGAAAAAATAGGCTAGCTCAATGGAAGGCAGGCTCAATGGAATATGAAAAAATAGGTCAGAATTGTTGCACAACTGGATAAAAGGAAAACTAAACAAGAACAATCAAGGGAGAAAAATCTCTCGATTTCTTTCATTTCTTGGAAGATATCATGATTTATGATTTCATCAAAATCACCTCCGGCAGGCTCAGGAACCATAAAGCAAGTAGACAGAGCATTATCAACCTCAAAAACTAAAGGCACCTCGCACTAGGTTCAGTCGAGGAAGAAACACGCATGGGAAGTCAAAATTGCCGAAAACAAGAACCAATCATTAAAGTAAACACATATTAGTACATCGAACGTAGATCTATTAAATAGATCTATCAAACACAATCATTTCATCAACTAAGCCACCTAATGAACTGATATCGACTGCTGAAATCTGCCCAATCAAAAGTTCCAAGATGAGGTATTTGCATGAAAACCGTACACTAGTATAGCGGCGACGATGATTGAAGAAAATGCATGCATTGCACTTACTTACGCAATGGAAATAACAGGGGGAAAGAGTATAACCTGGAGATGAAGAGAAGCAATGGGTTTGATTATTCCAGGAGAGAGACGAGAGATTTGCGTAGGCTTGCAGCCCTTGACATGCTCGATACTTTTCTTTCCATCTATGCCCTAGCTGTCCAATTTATTTTTTAAGGGGGCGCTTTTCGTCCTCGACTTTTACTTTTTTATCAATTTCATCCCAAATCTTTTTAAGTAGCACCGCACTACAACATATTTAGTATTTTTAATATATTAAAATTATCAATAAATTATAATAATAGCTAATAAAATATTCATTATAAATAAATAGAAATATGTAAAATATCCCAAGTTGGTACCAATAACCCATTTTAATAATGTTTATAATAAATTTAAGTTAACTTATATAATATTTTATAATATGAATAGTTTATTTTTATATCAAACTCAAAAACTTTAATTATATTTTTATATATTTTAGTGGTTCTAAATTTAAAAATGGGGAGTGAATTACTTATATTTTAAATAAAATATTTAAGCATTATACCGAATTAGGTTAAAAGAGTCATAATTTATATATTTTAAGTGAAAATACATATAATATCTTACCTAATATAGTATCAATGTAAAAGTATTTGCACCATGATGAAATACTACTCATATTGTATCGAAAAAATATTAATTTATTTTTGTTATTTTATCGTATAAAAATTTTAAAAAAATTATATTAACTTTATAAATTAGTCTAGTATTGAGAGAATTTACCGTATTATTAATATATAAGATTAATATAGATTAATAATTTATAAATTATTAATTTTAATTAAATATGAGATTAATGTGTTGCACAATATTTTCTAATAAATAGTATATACTATAATTTATTAACATGTAATATATATCATTTATAATATATTCCCCATTTTTTCTTTTTATTTTGAAATACTTATCAATACTTATTACTATTACTTATTATATAAAATATTAAAAGTGCACAATTAATAAAATGTTAGGTGTTTTCAAGAAAAAAAGATATTTATGATAAATTTAGCATAAGATTGGAAGAGTATGGATAAAACGTGCACTTTTCCTTTTTTAAGGATTAATTAAATTAATAAAAATTAAGAATATTAATATAATTAATAATATTTTTTATTAGTTTATTCTTTCATTTCTCAATCACTAGCACTAGGAGAAGAACCACTCTCTCATAATCAAATATTACTTTAATTAATAAAAAGAATAGTTGTCAAATTTTTTGTGGTGATGGAAATGAAATCATTAATAGCATTCTGTACTATAGAAATGATGCAAACTCTATAAATATACTTAAACACATTATATCATATATATATAAAAAAAATTTACTTCACAATTAAAAAAATAGAATATATTTGTTTGAGGAAAAAAATAATATGTATAAAGGTAGATGATAAACCTAAATAATATAATAACAATTTTTAGAAAACTCCGTTTATAACTTTGATTAATTAAATATTATAAGTACAAATTTGATAAGATAAATTTTAAAAAATAAAAAATACTCTCAATATCTTGAATTAAAAATATTATACTTTTTATAGATACATATAAGTTAAAAATATACTAAAATAAGTAAATAATATTTTATAGTTAACATGCCAATATTGCTCATTTATAATAAATATCTAAAATATTTGTGGTAGATTGTATAGTAAATATATAAAATAATGAATATTATGAATATGAAAAATTAGAGTAAAAATATTTATAAAATATATAATCTTATCATTTATTATTTTATAAGATATATTATATTTATAAATCTCCTATTAAATTTAGAATTTGGACATTCACCTAGACTATTATTGGACTATTGTGTTGTACTTCCAATTTAATTTTCTACAATCTTTCCAATCATTCTATATAATACTTATTTGAATCTTTTGAGTTTTAACTTTATGAGTGAACCATTTTCCAAGCTGATAGGATCATTCAACTCATATTGTAACAAAATATTCATTTACATTTGGTTGATCGTAGTTACAAATTCGTAATATAATCAATTTGATTCACTTTATTATTTCACTCTGAAAAAAGATTTGTTCTTAAATTTTTAATTTTCTCGTCACCTACATCAAAATACATTAAATTAGACATATTAAGGCTAGAATTAATTTAAAACCAAGAAAAATCCTGACTTCATAGCCGAGTTAGATCAAGACGGGAAGTGAGATTAAATTGGGAACTGATTAGTGACTAGGAAGTAGATCAAACCAAAAGGAGGAAATAGGTCAATTAGAGGCCATGAGGGATGAAATAGGGTCACGAGAAACCCTTAGGAGGATTGTGGGACTCATAATCAAGGATTGGGAGAAAATCATAAGGAAACCTGTGGAACCCATCCCCTCGGACCAAGGAAACCGGGAAAATAATTGGGGATTTTTTTTAAAAAACCAAGTCAATTAATGAACCAAAATAGTAAAGAAGGGTTAACATGAGAAATTTAAAAATACTAAGTGACTAAAAATTCATAAAAATCATGAGAAATAACCATTAAGTGAATTGAATGGGAAAATCTGACCGGTTCGGGGTGAATTGGACCCAAATCGGATTCAACCATAGTGAACCGGTTTAATGATTCATTTTTCTAGGTGGTTTAAAAATGTCAAATTGAGGCCACTATTGGATATAAAATGAATTTAGATAAATTTAAAATTTTTAAAATTTTAGAAAATCGGTCGAATCGGGCTTCAACTGACCTATTTTCGAATTTTGGTCAATGAACCTAGTCGGACTAGACCGGTCAATGATCCAACTGGTCAATAGTCTAGCCGGTCAATAAATAGGATTGGTCAATGCTTAATGACGTCCAATTAGTAGCCACATAGACACGGACAGCCAATGAGAGGCTGCCACATTTCCGATCAACGGTCAACGGACGACTGGTCAGTGTCATTAGAACTGGGAGGAAGTCCTCTACCCAGCTGCACCCTTCCTTCAGCTCTAGGATCACCGGAGAGGAGTAGATAAGCTTGCACAGTACCGCCGCTCCTCGGCTATCAGCAATTTGAGCTGCTCGAGCACAAGTCAAGCCTTCCCTAGACTAATTTTGGCCAAACCGAGCTCCCTAGACCACACCCCAACCTTCCTTGAGCTAAGTGGGTAAGTCCCCTCTACCACCCCTTGCTGGAAAATACTATTCACAGTGCATTTTTGTAAAAACCTTAAATTGAGAAATTTACACTGCTCAGGCCACCAATTGGGGCGTGATCCCCATGAGAAGAGCAACTCAGTGACGATAAGAGCTCCAATCACTGGACCCTCACCAGTAAGATATCGAAACTTTCTCTCTCTAGACTATATTTTCTGACGAAACTTCGTTTGAGCTCATTTATGAGCCAAATGAAGCAGTTCAAAGCTTGAAATGATGAGTGAAACATAGGGAAGATGATTCGGATCATGAATGGGGGCAATTAACTGAGTTTTGGGGATCAATTAAATGAAATTGTGATTCTAGGACCAAATTGTAATTTTTGAGAAATTAGGCAATTTGGGGATTTTTGGAAAATTGGGGGCCAAATTGTAATTTAAGTAAATTTGGGGGATTTTCATGAAATTAACTCTTATTTGAGGTCCAATTGGGCAATTGGGTGACATGGGGGGACCAATTGGTAATTTTTGAGAAATTAAGGGCAAATTGGGAATTTATGGCAAATTTATGGACCAATTGGCAATTTTGGAAAATTGAGGGCCAATTGATGATTTTGGAAAGACTAATGACCCATGAGGGATAATTGGAAGTCTTAAGGACTTAATTGAGATTAAATAAAGATTAGGGGTCTAAGTGTAAGGTTATAAACCTTAAGGAACCTAAATGTAATTAAGGCATAGTATGAGGACCTATACGCAAATATTGAAAGTATAAGATCCCTTATGTCAATTCTTCTAATGTGGATACTCGAACCATGCAAGAGCCGGTTGTTCAATTACCGGTGCAAAGAAGCGCACCACAAATTGAGACCTCATCGGAACGACCACGCACTACTATGGGGTGAGTGGGATTTTCTGCGTCATACTCGGCTGGGGGTGATGAGAACCGTTTTAAGCTTGAAAATCATTTTTCTAGGAATGGTCTCCCCTAAGTGTGTAAAACTGCTTAAACATTTTGGGAGACATTACTGATGAGAGCTAGAATTGCTCTAACAGGCTCGAGGCCTCGAATTTGAAAATAGTAGGCCTGAAGGCCCAGTTTTGGGAAACTCGTAAAGTGGGGCAAAGGATACATGATTACAAGAACCATGAAAAATCTCATAAAATTGGAAATGTTGTGTGACTTGCCATGGGGCCAAGACAAGACTGACAAGGCTCGATGGGCTAGGGGTAGTGTGCCAGGACTAGGTCGATAGACCGATCAAGGCAAACAATTACAGGCCAAGTCGAGTGTCGAGGCCGTTGGACCGTTGGCACCAAAGATCATAGTTAATGATTCAAAACTATTGTTGTGCATGCATGAGGATCAGTGAGCATCTAGACGCCCGAAAGGGGTAGTCGATGAGTCCCAAGGGTTGTTGGATGTCATGGATGTAATAAGGGCAGGTTTGTCGTGCTAGTTAGTCATGAAGCTCAGAGAGCTTTCTGTGCACTGACATCGAGGTAGCAGGGGAAATGAGGTCTCGTCCCATAAAGTAGCCATGAAGAAATGATTAGGGTTTGAGAGTCGGACATATGATTTCCACTCAAACTTCGGGTAGGGGCTGTTAGCCATTAATTGGTAAAGGCGCTACAGTCCACATGTGAAATAGTCGGGGACTATTCTACGAACGTGTGATCCCTTCTTTTGATAGAAAGGACATGTGAATGTTTACTAAAACGCCTCCCGAGTAAGGAGAAGTGTTAAAGAAAAGATGCACTCATATTACAATTAACTAAAACTATAAAAAGCTTTGATAAACCATTTGTTTTGGAAAACTCACTTCCCAACCCCCACTCACTGAGTTGTAGAAACTCACCCCCTCCCATTTAACCCTTTCCAAGAGAAATGTCTCGTCAATATGAGTAGAAGTTAGGGGAGCAAGAAAAAGGTAGCACAAATAGGTAAACCATTATTTAAATGTTTTGTAAACTTTGTTATGAAAAACAGGTGTATTCTGACGCCTTTACCTTCCTCGGTCTATTCGATAGAAATACTAAATTAGTACGAGGAAGGGTGGTGGGTTGATCACAGGACTCCAACTGAACGAGGTCGGGGTATGACAACTTAAGTGGTATCAGAGCATGGTTTTCCAAACAAATTTTCAAAACTAAAAGATTTAGAACCTTAACCACCGGTAAAAAATTTTCAAACAAATATGACCCCTCTTAGAGGAACCGAACAAACCTATGTTGTCACAACCACCATAGGACCAAGAAGAAATCCTACCTCGAGTGGGGAAATTAGCTTGGGAGTCAAGAGTTTAGGAGGACCCAACCTACTATACCAAGGATAACTCTTGAACCGAGGAGATTTTACGAAGAATTTGTCATTGGTATTTAGGAGACCTTGTTTCACGGTAAGGAAGGGGGATTGTCCCATAGGAAATATACACCCAAGGATGGTGAAACATAGAGGCCACAAACAACCATCAAGAAAAACTCCTCGAGGTCCGAGATGGAGCTATAAAGGTCCACATAAGGAAATAACCTGTTATAGTTGTGGACAGTAGGGACACTACGCATGAAAGTGCCCAAAACCACAAAGGGATGTGATACCCACTCCTAGGGGCACTTCCTCCATGGACGGGAAGGGACGCGGAGAAAGTAAGAGAGAGCAGATAAGGAAAAGGAAATCTTTCAACGTAAAAGATGGAGGATCCATGTAGGAGCCTGTGTAGGGATGACCTACTATAGGTGTGGACAAATAGGACATATGATGAGGAGATGTCCCACACTATGAGGATTGGTGGCAATATCTCCTAAGAGTAATATGGCACGCCCCGACCCGGTTTGGTCGGATCCCCGTGATCAACCCGCCACTCTCCCGGTTTACTAAAGGGTTTCCCCTTATCGTAAACCGTAAAGAGTAAGGCATCCTTTAACTTGCACCTTTTTCCTAGAATAGCATAATCAAAACTGTATGAAATTTAAAACTTTACGTACCTGTCTTACAGGCATCTTAGTTGACGGTCTTTAAGGGGAGACTTTCCGGGATTTCCTGAAAGGGATATAAGGGAGGGGGTGAGTATGACTACTCAGTGAATGGGTTTTTAAAAGTTTTTCACTTTTAAGAAAAACATTTATATGGAGTGTGCCAGACTCCTTTGTTTTCAAAAAAATCCCATCATTTAAAAATTTGTGTTTTTTTCCATTATTTCATCACCCAACACACATCCTTCATCATGAAGGTTACACACATTCGCAAGTCAGTATCACTACTGAACCCGCTAGTGGCTTCGGAGTGACTTTTCCTGCCACCCGGATAGAAGTACGACCACTTCTACCTTGGGAATAAGTGGATGTACGCGACATCCGACCCACAATCCCGAAATCGCTTCTTCGTGTCCATATGAGGACAGAGACCTCATCCTGTCCCCACCCCGGTCTCATGCGCTTTGTGCTACTCCAAATTTCGCACAGACACCTGGAACGACAATCTGCCCTTATACTCACCGAGTCGTCCAGGGCCCTTAGGACACATCACTACCCCTCATGGGCGTCTTGATGATCATGTACTCACAGTGCATGCACAAACAATATTTTCTTATATTGCCATGTAATCTGTGGTGCCACTAGTCCAACGGCCCCGACTCTCAACTCAACCCGCAGCTATTTGTCTTGACTAGTCCGTCGACCTGTCATGTCGCATTACCGCTAGTTGACTGAGCATGTCGGTCCTGTCTTGGTACCATGGCCAAACAATTCACTTATTAAGTTTTATGGCACATATATCATGTTCATTTACGAGCTCCTGCTCGTGCCAACTGGCCTTGGGCCCACAGTACGAGATTTTCAAAATCAGGCATTTAGCCCCCAAGTTCCAAAATCGAGGTCCCCGACCTATTAGAGCTATTCGAGCTCTCGTCGAGAAGGTTTCCCAAATTGTTTAAGCATTGGCACACAATTAGGGGAGAGCACTTCCGACAAAAATAGGTTTTTACTGTCCATCATATCGATCGGTATAAGGACATCTCCGTTCATAACCGATGAACGGGTTTTCAACTTCCTTCGAGGAAGTCTCATCATACCAACCGGGTATGATCTACTTACAACCCGTAAGTAGTTTTTTTTTTCGCATAACTTTCACATTACTTCCTCTAAGTAGTGATGATTAAAATACCACTAAATAGTGGGTTTTTATATCGAGGCACTTATCATCCCCAACCGGGTATGATGTTAGTAAACCCACTCACAACCGGTAAGTGGTTTTTAACTTTAATTTGTGCTCATCATCCCAATCGGGTATGACGTTAGTAAACCCACTCACCTGTTAATACCGTGAATTCCACTAGACTGGTTTTTTGTATTCTCGCGAGCTTGTCCTTGTTGGCGTTCCCGGTATTTAACATTCCTACACGATATGAACAACCTTGTTCATTATTACTCGACATAACAGCCTTCATTCATTAATGAATGAGAAAACCCAAACTTTTAGTTATTTGCAATTAGGTCCCTAAAGTTATTTCTCTTTAACTTTAAGTCCCTAATGTCGGTTTTTCCTCAAATTGAATCCCGTAACTTTTAAAATTTATCGTGGGACCTCAATTTATTCAATTTCACCAAAAAGGGGTTTAATTTTCCAAATTTCCAATTTAGTTCCCCAATTTTTCAAAAATTACCATTTTGCCCTTCTTTCACAAAAATGGTAAGTTTTTCCCTAAAATTTCCAAAATTCCTCAATTGGTCCTCCAACATTATTTTCATACCCAATTGACCCTCAATTTCATAAAATTGTATTTTGGCCCCTTTGAATTTCGAAAATCCCCAAATTTTCCCCCAATTTCAACTCTTCAACACTACCGAATTTGATTTCATCAAATTAACCGATCAAACACTTCTAATTATTGAAATTGGAGTTGAAATTGAGTTCCTGTATGTTCATATGATTCTAAAAAACTTTGAATCGCAGATTTTATCGTCGGAACGAGCTCATACGGAGCTTTGCTGGAAAATAGACTATAGAGAGAGAAAGATTCGATTACTCACCGGTGAAGGCACGACAGTCCGAGCTTTCATTCTGGGCAGATAGATCTCGTCTTGAGGTTCATCCTAGAATCAAGTGTTGTATCAATTGATGTGGAATTGGATTAGAATTTCGTCATTGAAATTCGGTCGATTCTCTCTCTAGCACCGATCGAAAATTATAAAGGGGAGCCGAATTGGCTTACCTTTCGTACCTAATTCGGCCGTCAAAAGGCTGAGGAAGTGTTGGGAGGGCTTGGTTTGGCCTGAGGAGGGCTTGAAATGGCCGATTCCAGCTTGGCCGAAATAGGGCAGCTTCGGTCCGCCGGAGTTGTTTCACTATTCCATCATGTTGGCGCTTCTCTAACGATTCTCGGATTGACTGTAGTTTGCTATTAGATAGCTGTCTTCTCCCCGGTTCTAAAGAGCCCGACCTTTGTTCAAGTCGAAGCTTTGGTTCGAGCTTTACCAGGAAATGGAGCAGTAGAGAGAGAGAGAGAGAAGTGTTCAGGTGTGAGGAGAATGAAATGGGGATGACCTATTTATATAGTCGTAAAACCCGTGTATTAAATGGGTGAGATTTATTATTAGTATTAATATTGCCATAAATTATTGGTATTAATTCCAATAATTTAATTTCGGTATTAATTTTTGACGTACGCATAAAAATTTTTGACCGAAATTTCGGGTTACAAAAAATCATACTTCCCAAGAGGTCACCCATCCTCACACTACTCTAAGGTAAGACGCTTAACTTTGAAATTCTTATGAAATCTAGTTCACCTAAACCAATTTAGTTTTTGTTTTCTAGTTTGTCTTAAGTTTTTTTTCCAATGTTTAATAAATCCTTTGGATCAACCGAAAGTTGTAAATTTTCATATTGCTTATTCCCAAATGTAAACCGGTTTTGTTTTCTTATTCGGTTTGACCGGTTCTTTTCCCGGTTTTCCTTAACTCAAATGTGCGGGGTTTACATAATACCTCCTCGAATACCGAAGTCTGAGGGGATGGAAGACCGGGAGGTTGCCCCAGGAGTCACAACTCCAAATGAGGATTTCAAACTCACCCTAGAGAGAGTTAATCAAAATCCTAGCGTAGTGCTTCCCAACCTTTCTTTTTAGCCATTTCCCTTTAGAGGGAAAGTGGTCCAAAATGTACTGTATTTCATTCCCAATAAATAAAATTTCAAGTTCCCATAAACTTTCGTCGCACAAATCATAATGCGTCTAATCAAAATCTTGTTCCTTAGAACAAATAAAGAATGAGAAGGACAAACCTCATGTTTAAACTTAGGAAGGACAAATAACGCCTTTGAATCCCCCAAATAAGGTGGTCAAGGTACTCTGACCTCCCCAAAAGAGGCAAGCCTATGAAGAGAGAATATAAGACCAAGTATAGAGGTGAACCCAAAGAATGGGCAGATGAGGAGACAACAACAAAAGAGACCATAACCCAATTGGGATGGGTAAGGTAACCATAACCAAGAAACAAAGGAAGGAATTTTCAAAGGAAGAGAAATCTTGGAAAAGTACACCCACTAACTAAGAAACGATGAACATTAAGACTGGTTTCTATGCACACCTACTTAAGGGAACTTAGGATCAAACGACGGGGCATAATCTGGAGTGCACAAGACATGGGTCGAGAACCAAAAATCCGTCACGTAGAAACATGAAGTTCGAGATAGCAAAGCGTAACCTGCTTTGGAAAAGCAGAAGAGACAAGTAGGGTTACAAATGAAACTAGCAAAAGTAGGTCACTAATAAGTATGGGATGATCGAGGGAGGATAAACGATACCTTAAGAAGGGCCGAAAAGTAGTGACGACTACACCCTAAAAAGGGCGATGAGATGGGCATCAAGGACGAGCAAACTCGAGAGACAACTATCTCAAAACAATTGGACAAGGAGAGTAGTAGGAATGAGGCGGTCAAACAAACTGCCCCTCATGAGAATCATGGGCTTAAACCCTAACAGAGGAAGTGAAAAGGGTTAAACGTCAAATAACGTAGGATGAAAGAAATCCTTAGAGCAATCAATGGTCAAAAGAGATTGGCGACCACCCTCGAGCCACGAAAATGATTAAGTGAGCCTCTCGTAAGGTTATCAGGAGACCTTGACACAAAGAGGATTTGAACTTTCCCCAAAATCAAGTAAACTTGTAGTAATTACAAGTAGGAATAAGGAAATGGTACAAATGATGTGACCAAAAGACTTCGAAAGGAAAGGTGAGTGGATGACATCAAAGGATTTCACAAAGTCGACTAAAGGTCAGATACCCTCAAAGACGAATGCAAAAGGAAATTCCAGGGGAAAAGATGAAGAAGCCTACCAAGGAAGGGAGCCCTGGAGAGGCATACATATCTCAACAAAGAAGTAATGGGCCCGAATTGAAGTGGAATAGAAGGTAAACATGTAAAAGGAAGGTAGGTTGGGATAAATGATCAATTACAAGGGAAGTGTACCCGAAGCCCAATGGGTAAAGCAAAACCTAAGGAACGAGTAATAGGAGGATAACCTCAAAGGATGCCATAACAAGTGTGAATGGGAGGAATACCCATAATAAGGAAGTATAAGAAAGGATATCTGAAAAACATTGGTGAGTGTTCCCTTCGATTAAGGAGTAATTAAAAGATAATACATGGACATAGGGGTTAAGTTGAGTCAAGTAACTAAGTCTAGGGGAATAAATGAATGAGTGAAAGAGGTGACCAAAGAGGTAGGGTATCAAATTGAAACCCAAGTTGACCGCAAGGAGACTCATTCCCGATGTAAAGGGTGAATAGTTGAGTTTTGGGGACAAAACTCCTAAAAGGAGGGGAGAGTTGTGGAATTCGTCCCCTCGAACCCAGGAAACCGGGAAAAGAACCGATGATTTTTTAAAAATTGAGTCAATTAATGAACCTAAAATAGTAAAGAAAGGTTAACATGGAAAATTAGAAAATTCCAAGTGACCAAAAATTCATAAAAATCATGGGGAAGAACCATGAAGTGAATTGGATGGGAAAACCGGATTGATTCGAGGTGAACCAGATTGAACCATAGTGAACCGGTTAAATGATTCATTTTTCTAGGTGGCTTAAAAATGTCAATTTGGAAAATTGATGGCATCATTAGATAGAAAATTAATTTAGATAAATTTAGAAAATTTTAAAATTTAGAAAACCGGTCGAATCGGGCCTAAACCATCCGATTTTTGAATTTGGGTCACCAAACCCAGTCGAACCGGACTGGTCAATGGTCAGTGGTGCCGAGTCAGCAACCACACAGATAGGGGCAACCAATGGGAGGTTGCCACGTGTATAGTCAATGGTCAATAGATGATCGGTCAGCCTGCCATATAAACACGAGCAGCCAATGGGAGGCTGCCACGTGTCTAATCAATTGGTCAACGACTGAGTTGGAATGCCAAGTAAAAAAAACAACCAATCACGGTGTGCCATGTGGCACGACTGCCACATCATCATCATCTTCCTCTATCTGCTGACAGAAAGGATAGAGAGAGGGAGGCCGCTTCCTCCGATGACTTGGGAAAAGCTCCGGTATTACCACGGCGGTTGAGTCGGACGTTGAGTCCTACGCTGGTCGGTAACCCGGTTAGTTGCCAAGCTTCCTATATAAATAGCACCCCTCCATTCGTTCTTAGCATCCCACAATCGAGCGAAGAAGGTGAAGTGTCCTAGTTTCCGATGAGCAGCATACCAAAGCTCCGACAATTGGACTTCTCTCAACCTTCGAAGCCACATTTAGTGTCATTAGATTTGGGAGGAAGTCCTCTACTGAACTGCACCCTTCCATCAACTGGAGGATCACTGAAGAGGAGTGGAGAAGCTCGCGCAGTGCTGCTGCTCCTGTGCTGTCAGCAACCTGAGCTGCTCAAGCTCAAGTTGAGGCTTCCTTAGACCAATTCGGGCCAAACCAAGCTCCCTAGACCACACCTAGAGGTGCTCCAACCTTCCCTGAGCAAAGTGGGTAAGTTCCCTCAGCCACCCCTCGCCGAAAATACTGTTCATAGTGCATTTATGTAAAAACCTTAAATTGAGAAATTCACATTGCTCATGGCACCAATTGGGGCGTGGTTTGATCGAGGAAGGATTCCCACAAGGAGAGCAACTTAGTGATGGTAAGAGCTTTGCTCACCGAAGCCTCATCGGTAAGATATTGAAGCTTTCTCTCTCTAGACTGCATTTTCCAGCGAAGCTACGTTTGAGCTCATTTATGAGCCAAATGAAGTGGTTCAAAGCTTGAAATGATGAGGGAAACATAAGGAAGATGACTCAAATCACGAATGGGGGCAATTAATTGAGTTTTAGAGATCAATTGAATGAAATTGTGATTCTAGGTCTAAATTGTAATTTTTGATAAATTGGGCAATTTGGGGATTTTTAGAAAATTGGGGGCCGAATTGTAATTTATGTAAATTTGGTGGATTTTCTTATAATTAACTCCCACTTAAGGTTCAATTGGGCAATTGGGTGACATGGGGGGGGGGGGGGGGGGACCAATTGGCAATTTTTGAGAAATTAAGGGTAAATTGGGAATTTATGCAAATTTAGGGATCAATTGGTAATTTTGGAAAATTAAGGGCCAATTGATGATTTTGGATAGACAAATGACCCATGAGGGATAAATGGAAGTCCTAAGTACTTAATTGAGTTTAAATATAGATTAGGGGTCAAAGTGTAAGGTTATGAACCTTAAGGGACCTAAATGTAATTAAAGCATAGTATGAGGACCTATGCACAAACACTGAAAGTATAAGATCCGTTTTTTCAATTCTCCTAATATGGATACTCGAACCATGTAGGAGCTGGTTGTTCAAGTACCGGTGCAAAGGAGCGCACCACAAATCAAGACCTCACCGGAACGACCACTCACTGCTTCCGGGTGAGTGGGATTTTCTACGTTATACTTGGTTGGGGGTGATGAGAACCATTTTAAGCTTGAAAATCATCTTTACAGGAATGGTCTCACTTAACTGTGTGAAACTGCTTAAACATTTTGTGTCACGCCCCGACCCAGTTTGGATAGATCCCCAAGAACAACCCGCTGCTCTCTTGGTTCAAGAGGGCTTTCCCCCTTTTTTTTAATTCAAGTGGAGCTAGGCGTAAATCTCAACTTTGTTCCCTAGAATAACATATATCAAATAAAATGCAAACTTAAGAAAAATCAAGCATACTTGATAGAGGGTAAGGCTTAGTGTTATCACTAGTCATCTTTCTATTTCCTGAAAAGGGATAAAAAGAGGTAGGTGAATTTCTACAACTCAATGAATGAGTTTTTAAGGTTTTACTTTTAGGAAAAGTGTTTGAATCGAATTGTGCCAGACTCTTTATTTCCTTTTAAAATAATTCATCCTTGAATCTCATTTTCATAGCCATTACTCAATACTCATTCATAACCGGTGTGTTTATCAACCAACACATGCCCTTCATCATGAAGGGAACACACATTCCCATGCCAGCACATCCACTATAACCACTTGTGGCGTAAGAGTGACTTTACTGACCACCTAGATAGAAGCACGCCTACTTCTACCCAAAGAATGAGTGGATGTACGCGACATCCTACCCTCAATCCTGTAACAAAAGTTCGTGTCCATATGAGGACACATACTTCATCCCGAACCCACCCTAGTCTCATGCGCATGAAACTACGTCGAGCTTCTAAAACTGCTGGTATGACTAACTGCCCTTATCCCCGCAATGTTGTCCAGAGCCCTAGGACGCATCACAACCTCTCTTGGGCATCTTGAAGGTTCTATAACATCAGTGCATGCACAAATCAATAATTTTCCACATAAACCATATAATTAGTGGTGCCATTGGTCCGACGGCCCCGACCGTCAAACTCGACCAGCAACTGTTTGTCTCAATTGGTCTGTAGACTTGTCATGTCGCTTTATTGCCAGTCCATTGAGCATGTTAGTCCTGTCTCGGTACCATGGCCAAAAAATTCATTCATTTAAGTTTTCATGGCTTAAATCATGTTTTTTTACGAGCTCCTACTTGTGCCAACTGGCCTAGGGTCCATTGTACGAGATTTCCAAAATCTAGCATATTAGCCCTCAAGTTCCAAAACCGAGGCGTTCGGCCTATCTGAGCAATTCGAGCTCCCATCAAGAAGCTCTCCCAAAAGTTTTAAGTAGTGGCACACAGTCAAGGGAGAGCACTTCTGACAAAATAAACTTTTCATCTGTCCATCAGACCAACTGGGTATGAGGACATCTGTCATGCCCCGACCCGGTTTGGTCAGATCCCCGTGATCAACCCGCCACTCTCCTAGTTTATTAAAGGGTTTTCCCTTATTATAAATCGTAAAGAGTAAGAGTCCTTGTAACCTGCACCATTTCCTGGAATAGCGTAATCAAAACTGCATGAAATTTTAAACTTTACATACCTGTCTTACAGTCATCTTAGTTGATGGTCTTTAAGGCTTTTCGGGATTTCTTGAAAGGGATATAAGGGAGGGGGTGAGTACAACTACTTAGTGAATGGGTTTTCAAAGGTCTACTTTTAACTTTTAAGAAAAACATTTATATGGAGTGTGCCAGACTCCTTTCTTTTAAAAAATCCCTTCATTTAAAAAAAATTCAGGTTTTTCCATCATTTCTTATTTACCACGGTGTGTCATCACCCAACACACATCCTTTATCATGAAGGTTACACACATTCGCATGTTAGTACGACTACTGAACCCACTAGTGGCTTTGGAGCGACTTTACTAGCCACCTGGATAGAAGCACGAGCACTTCTACCTTAGGAATGAGTGGATGTACGCGACATCCGACCCTCAATCCCGAAATCACTTCTTCGTGTCCATATGAGGATAGAGACCTCATCTCGTCCCCACCCCAGTCTCATGCGCTTGGTGCTACTCCAAATTTCGCACAGACACCTAGAACGACGATATGCCCTTATACTCACCGGGTCGTCCAAAGCTCTTAGGACACGTCATTACCCCTCTTGGGTGTCTCGATGATCCCGTACTCATAGTGCATGAACAATCAAAGTTTTCTTATCATGCCATATAATATGTGGTGCCATTGGTCCAACGGCCCTGACTCTCAACTCAACTTGCAGTTATTTATCTTTATTGGTCCGTCGACCTATCATGTTGCACTCCGCTAGTTGACTGAGCATGTCAGTCCTATCTTGATACCATGGCCAAACAATTCACTTATTAAGTTTTATAGCACAAATATCATATTTGTTTACGAGCTCCTGCTCGTGCCAACTGGCCTTGGCCACAATGTACGAGATTTTTCAAAATTGGGCATATTAGCCCCCAAGTTCCAAAATCAAGGCCCCCAACCTATTAGAGCTATTCGAGCTCTCGTCAAGAAGATCTCTCAAATTGTTTAAGCATTGGCACACAGTAAAGGGAGAGCACTTCTGATAAAATAGGTTTTCACTGTCCATCATACCAACCAGTATAAGGACATCTCCGTTCATAACCGATGAACGAGTTTTCAACTTCCTTCGAGTAAGTCTCATCATACCAACCGGGTATGATCTACTTACAATCGATAAATAGTTTTTTCGCATAATTTTCACATCACTTTCTCTACAGTGAGTTTATTTATGCTGAGGTACTTATCAACCCCAACCGGGTATGATATATAATCCCACTCACCCGATAGTGCAGTAAAATTCCACTAAGTCAGGTTCCATCCTTAGCAAGCTGGACCTCGACTAGCGTTCTCGATGTCTCATTCTCCTACACAAAATGAACATAATTTTTCATTATTCTTTGGCCTAATAGCCCTCATTCATTCCAAATGAATGAGAAAACCCAACTTTACATAAAGAAACTTTTAAAATTTATCTTAGAACCTCAAATTATTTAATTTCGCACAAAGGGGTTTAATTTCCCAAATTTCCAATTTGGTTCGTAACTTTTCCAAAATTACCATTTTGCCCTTTCTTTACAAAAATGGTATGTTTTGCCCCAAAAATTCCAAAATTCCTCAATTGGTCCTCCAACATTATTTTCATGCCCAATTAACCCTCAATTTCATAAAATTGCATTTTGGTCCTTTGAATTTCAAAAATCCCCATTTTTACCTAATTTTTCCCTCAATTTCAACTCCTTAGCACAACCGAATTTGATTTCATCAAATTGACCAATCAAACACCTCTAATTATTGAAATTGAAGTTAAAATTGAGTTTCTCCATCTTCTTATGATTCAATAGCACTTTGAATCACAAGTTTTGACACCAGAATGAGCTCAAATGGAGCTTCACCGGAAAATGGACTATAGAGAGAGAAAGCTTTGATTACTCACCGGTGAGGGCACGTCGATCTGGGCAGATAGCTCTCATCCTGATGTTCATCCTAGAATCAAGAATTGCATCAATTGATGCCGAATTGAGTTAGAATTTTATCATTGAAATTCTGCCGGTTCTTTCTCTAGGACTGGTCGAAAATTACAAAGGGGAGCTGAATTGGCTTGCCTTTCAGTCCTAATTCGGCTGTGGGAGGGCTGTGGAAGTGTTGGGAAGATTGGTTTGGCCAGAGGAGGGCTCAAAATGGCTAATTTCAACTCGGCCGAAATAAGGCAGCTTCGGTTCGCTGGAACTGCTTCACTATTTTATCACGCCGGCGACCCTCGAAGTGAACGGAGACTACAGACGTGTAGCTAACTTCTCCCCAGTTCTAAAGAACCCGACCTCGCCTTGTTTGGCTCAGAAAAGACCACATGCTGGAGCTCTGGTTCGAGCTTCGCTGGAAAATGGAGTAGTTGAGAGAGAATGGAGTTTTCAGGTTTAGAAAGGATGAATGGGGAGGGGCTCTTTATATAGGGAGCTCGGGGACCCGTTGGCCGTCTGTTTGGCACCGTTATGACTGACATTAAAGACCTGAAACGCCCCGAACATAAAACGTTTCTTCTTCGTCGATTTTCTTCAGTTTTTTGGTGGGTGAACAGTGCTGTCATCCTGAGGAAGAAGATGACACTATTCTGAACTGGTCCGAACCGGGTTCGAAGTTTAAACCAACGGTGCCTCAAATCTCCAATTTGAATTACTTAAACCACCTAGAAAAATAAATTTAGAATTCAATTCAATAGTGGTTCAAACTAGTCCGAACCGGTTCGGATTCGGTTCACCTGAACGGTTTAGTTTTCATCCCCAATTCCTTCACAAGTCCATTTCCATGTCTTTTGTGGCTACTTCATTCATCATGAATGACTATAAATATCCAACTTTTCAAATATTTGTAATTTAGTCCCTAAAGTTCTTTTTCTTTTACTTTAGGCCCCAAATGCCGGTTTTCCCTAAATTGAGTCTCAGAACTTTTAAAATTCACCTTGGGACATCAATTTATTCAATTTCACAAAAAGGGGTTCAAGTTTCCCAAATTCCCAATTCGATCCTTAATTTTTCCAAAATTACCAATTTGCCCATCCTTTACAAAATGGTAAGTTTTACCCCAAAATTTTCAAAAATTGCTCAATTGGTCCTCCAACACCCTTATCATGCCCAATTGGCCCTCAATTTTATGAAATTGTATTTTAGTTCCTCAAATTTTTGAAATCCCCAAAATATTCCCCCATTTTCAACTTTCTAACACAACCGAATTTGATTTGATCAAATTGATTGATCAAATGAGTTTAATTATTGAAATTGAAGTTAAATTGGAGTTCCTACATCTTCATACAATTCAATTTCACTTTGAATCACACGATTTGACTCTAAGATGAGCTTAAATGGAGCTTCGCCGGAAAATTGTATGTAGAGAGAGAAAGATTCGAATGCTTACCATCTGGGGTAGGACGGTCCGAGCTTTTGATCTAGGCAGATAGATCTTGTCCTATGGTTCCTCCTAGGATTAATAATTGCGTTAATTGATGTCGAATTGAGTGAGAAATTAGTTATTGAAAATTTGTTAGTTCTCTCTCTAGCACCAATCGAAATTTATAGAGTACAGCCAAATTCTCTTACCTTTTTGTTCTAATTCGACCGTAGGAGGGCTGAGAAGGTGTTGGGAGAGCTTTGTTTGGCCTAAGGAGGGCTCAAATTTGCTGATTTAAGCTCAACCGATACAAGGTAGCTTCAGTCCACTAGAGCTGCTTCACTATTCAATCACGCCGACACTTTTCCGACAACCCTCAAAGTAATTAGAGACTACCACCGTGTAGTTGACTTCTTCCCGAGTCTAAGGAACCCGACCACACCTTCTTTGGCTCAAAAAAGACCCTATATTGGAGCTCTGGTTCGAGCTTCATCGGAAAACTTAGTAGCTGGGAGAGAGTGAGGTTTTTAGGTGTGGAGAGGATGAATGGAGAGGGGCTCTTTATTTCTTAGTTACCATGGTGTGTCATCACCCAACACACATCCTTCATCATGAAGGTTACACACATTCGCAAGTCAGTATCACTACTGAACCCGCTAGTGGCTTCAGAGCAACTTTTCCTGCCACCCGGATAGAAGTACGACCACTTCTACCTTGGGAATGAGTGGATGTACGTGACATCTGATCCACAATCTCGAAATCACTTCTTCGTGTCCGTATGAGGACAGAGACCTCATCCTGTCCCCACCCTGGTCTCATGCGCTTGGTGCTACTCCAGATTTCGCACAGACACCTGGAACGACGAACTGCCCTTATAGCCACTAGATCGTCCAGTGCCCTTAGGACGCATCACTACCTCTCATGGGTGTCTTGATGATCTCATACTCACAGTGCATGCACAAACAATGTTTTTTTATATTGCCATGTAATCTGTGGTGCCACTAGTCCAATGGCCCCAACTCTCAACTCAACTCACAGCTGGTTGTCTTGACTAGTCCGTCGACCTGTCATGTCGCACTGCCGCTAGTTGATTGAGCATGTCGGTCCTATCTTGGTACCATGGCCAAACAATTCACTTATTAAGTTTTATGACACATATATCATGTTCGTTTACGAGATCCTGTTCGTGCCAACTGGCCTTGGGCCCACTGTACAAGATTTTAAAAATCGGGCATTTAGCCCCCAAGTTCCAAAATCGAGGCCCCTGGCTTATCAGAGCTATTCGAGCTCCTGTGGAGAAGGTCTCCCAAATAGTTTAAGCATTGGCACACAGTCAGGGGAGAACACTTCCGACAAAATAGGTTTTCACTGTCCATTATACCAACCGGTATAAGGACATCTCTGTTCATAACCGATGAACGGGTTTTCAACTTCCTTCGAGAAAGTCTCATCATACCAACCGGGTATGATCTACTTACAACCGGTAAATAGTTTTTTTTTCGCATAATTTTCACATCACTTTCTCTAAGTGGTGATGATTAAAATACCCTCAATTTCATAAAATTGTATTTTGGTCCTTTGAATTTCGAAAATCCCCAAAATTTTCCCCCAATTTCAACTCTTCAACACTATCGAATTTGATTTCATCAAATTGACCGATCAAACACTTCTAATTATTGAAATTGGAGTTGAAATTGAGTTCTTGCATTTTCATACGATTCTAAGAAACTTTGAATCACGGATTTTAACGTCGAAACGAGCTCAAACGAAGCTTTGCCAGAAAAGCTTCGACTCACCGGTGAAGGCACGGCGGTTCAAGCTTTCGATCTGGGCAGATAGGTCTCGTCCTGAGATTCATCCTAGAATCAAGAATTGCATCAATTCATATGAAATTGGATTAGAATTTTGTCATTGAAATTCGGTCGATTCTCTCTCTAGCACTGATCGAAAATTGTAAAGGGGAGCCGAATTGGCTTAACTTTCGATCCTAATTCGGCCGTGGAATGGCTGAGGAAGTGTTAGGAGGGCTTGGTTTGACATGAGGAGGGCTTGGTTTGGCCTGAGGAGGGCTTGAAATGGCCGATTTCAGTTTGGCCGAAATAGGGCAGCTTCGGTCCGCCGGAGTTGCTTCACTATTCCATCATGTCATCGCTTCTCCAACAATTTTCGGATTGACTTTAGTTTGCTATCAGATAGATGTCTTCTCCCCGGTTCTAAAGAGCCCAACCTTTGTTCAAGTCGAAGCTCTAGTTCGAGCTTTTCCGGGAAATGAAGCAGTGGAGAGAGAGAGAGAGAAATGTTCAGATGTGAGGAGAATGAAATGGGGATGACCTCTTTATATAGGCGTAAAACCCGTGTATTTAATGGGCAAGATTTATTACTAGTATTAATATTGCCATAAATTATTGGTATTAATTTAGTTCTTATGAAATCTAGTTCACTTAAACCACTTTGGTTTTTGTTTTCTAATTTGTCTTAAGTTTCTTTTCTAAGGTTTAATGAACCCTTTGGATCACCTGAGAGTTGTAAATTCCCAACTTGCCCGTTCAGAAATAATCGGGTTTGTGAACCAGTTCTAAATCCTCACTTGGTTTGACCGATTCTTTTCCTAGTTTTCCTTAGTTTAAAAGGGCGGGTTTTACACTAACGCTTGACCTTGTCTTGCTTTAATCATTGACTCTTCTTTACCTAAGTCATATTTCCCTTGGATAGTTGGGCTTACATGTCCCTTTCCGCATGACATTCTTTAGAACTTGCCTTTGACTTCACATCCCTATAACCGTATTAGTATCCTTAGTTACTCATCTTTTTCAGACTTCTTTATTCGGTCATTCAACTTTCAAGTCCTTGAGCTTTCCGATAACTTATTGACATACTAAAACTCTTCCTTTCTTACTTCATTCCTCATTCTCACCGACGTTCATCCTTTTTAAGGTCTCTTCTCTTTCTTAATCCATTCTTACTCTCATCGTGATAATTTCACTATCCTTTATTCCGGTTAGTTCCTTTCTTACTCGTATGGCATCTTTCATGTCGTCTTCCTACTTACCCATTACTTGGGTTTGACTTATCCCTTGGATCCTCCACGATTACTTTTACTTTTGTACTTGATCCTTTCATCTCCAAGAGCTTGTCTTTGAGGAGGTTATTTTCTTTCCAATTCCATTGGTTCCATTTCTTCCTAATTGGTACACCTATATTCTTCCAAGATTCCTATCACGCCACGACCCGGTTTGGTCGGATCCCCATGATCAACCCGCTACTCTCCCGATTTATTAAAGGGTTTCCCCTTATTGTAAACCGTAAAGAGTAAGGCGTCCTTTAACTTGCACCTTTTTCCTGGAATAGCATAATTAAAACTGCATGAAATTTAAAACTTTAGATACCTATCTTACAGGCATCTTAGTTGAGGGTCTTTAAGGGGAGGCTTTTCGGGATTTCCTGAAAGGGATATAAGGGAGGGGGTGAGTACGACTACTCAGTGAATGGGTTTTTAAAAACTTTTGACTTTTAAGAAAAACATTTATATGGAGTGTGCCGGACTTGTTTGTTTTAAAAAATCCCTTCATTTAAAAATTTAGGTTTTTCCATTATTTTTTAGTTACCATGGTGTGTCATCACCCAACACACATCCTTCATCATGAAAGTTACACACATTCGCAAGTCAGTATCACTACTGAACCCGCTAGTGGCTTCGGAGCGACTTTTCCTGCCACCCGAATAGAAGTACGACCACTTCTACCTTGTGAATGAGTGGATGTATGTGACATCCAATCCACAATCCCGAAATCACTTCTTCATGTCCGTATGAGGACAGAGACCTCATTCTGTCCCCACCCCAATCTCATGTGCTTGGTGCTACTCTAGATTTCGCACAGACATCTGGAACGACGAACTGCCCTTATAGCCACTAGGTCGTCTAGTGCCCTTAGGACGCATCACTACCTCTCATGGGCGTCTTGATGATTCCATACTCATAGTGCATGCACAAACAATGTTTTCTTATATTGCCATGTAATTTGTGGTGCCACTAGTCCAACGACTCCGACTCTCAACTCAACCCGCAGCTGTTTGTCTTGACTAGTCCGTCGACCTGTCATGTCGCATTGCCGCTAGTTGACTGAGCATGTCGGTCCTATCTTGGTACCATGGCCAAACAATTCACTTATTAAGTTTTATGGCACATATATCATGTTCATTTACGAGCTGATGCTCGTGTCAACTAGCCTTGAGCCCATTGTATGAGATTTCTAAAATTGGGCATTTAGCCCCCAAGTTCCAAAACCGAGGCCAACGGCCAATCAGAGCTATTCAAGCTCCCGTCGAGAAGGTCTCCCAAATTGTTTAAGCATTGACACACAGTCAGGAGAGAGCATTTCATACAAAAATAGGTTTTTATTGTCCATCATACCGACCGGTATAAAGATATCTCCATTCATAACCGATGAACGTGTTTTCAACTTCCTTCGAGGAAGTCTCATCATACCAACCGGGTATGATCTATTTACAAACCGTAAGTAGTTTTTCCGCATAACTTTCACATCACTTTCTCTAAGTAGTGATGATTAAAAATACCACTAAACAGTGGATTTTTATATCGAGGTACTTATCATCCCCAACTGGGTATGATATAAAATTTCCACTCACAACCGGTAAATGGTTTTTTATTTTAAGTTGTGCTCATCATCCCAATCGGGTATGATGTTAGTAAACCCACTCACTCGTTAATGCCGTGAATTCCACTAGACTGGTTCTTTGTATTCATGCGAGCTTGTCCTTGCTAGCGTTCCTGGTATTTCGCGTTCCTACACAATATGAACATCTTGGTTCATTATCCTTCGGCCTAATCGCCTTCATTCATTCCAAATGAATGAGAAAGTCAAACTTTCATTTGTTTGCAATTAGGTCCCTAAAGTTATTTCTCTTTAACTTTAAGTCTCAAATGTCAATTTTTTATCAAATTGAGTCCTTAAACTTCTAAAATTTATCATAGGACCTCAATTTATTCCATTTCACAAAAAGGGGTTTAATTTCCCAAATTTCCAATTTGGTCCCCCAACTTTTCCAAAATTACCATTTTGCCCTTCCTTTACAAAAATGGTAAATTTTGCCCCAAAAATTTCAAAATTCCTCAATTGGTCCTCCAACATTATTTTCATGCCCAATTGACCTTCAATTTCATAAAATTTCATTTTGGTCCTTTGAATTTCAAAAATCCTCAATTTCCCCCAATTCCAACTTCTTAACATAGTCGAATTTGATTTAATCAAATTGACCCATCAAACGTTTCCAATTGTTGAAATTGAAGTTGAAATTGAGTTTCTACATGTTCATACGATTCTTCAAAAATGTGAATCGCAAGTTTTAATGTCGGGACGAGCTCAAACAGAGCTTCGCCGAAAAATGAACTATAGAGAGAGAAAGCTTCGATTACTCTTCGGTGAGGGCAAGACGGTTCGGGCTTCCAATCTGGATAGATAGCTCTTATCCTGAGGTTCATCCTAGAATCAAGAATCGCATCAATTGATGCAGAATTGGATTAGAATTTCGTCATTGAAATTCGGTCGACTCTCTCTCTAGCACCGATCAAAAATTATAAAGGGGAGCCGAATGGGCTTACCTTTCGGTCCTAATTCAGCCGTGGATAGGCTGAGGAAGTGTTGGAAGGGCTTGGTTTGGCCTGAGGAGTGCTTGAAATGGCTGATTTCAGCTTGGCCGAAATAGGGCAGCTTCGGTCCGCCGGTGCTGCTTCACTATTCTATCATGCCGACACTTCTCCAACGATTCTCGGATTGACTGGAGTTTGCTATCAGATAACTGTCTTCTCCTCGGTTCTAAAGAGCCCGACCTTTGTTCAAGTCAAAACTCTAGTTCGAGCTTCACCGTGAAATGGAGCAGTAGAGAGAGAGAGAAATGTTCAGGTGTGAGGAGAATGAATGGGGATGACCTCTATATAGGTGTAAAAAACTGTGTATTTAATGAGAGAGATTTATTACTAGTATTAATATTGCCATAAATTATTGGTATTAATTCCAATAATTTAATTTCGGTATTAAATTATTGGTATTAATTACAATAATTAAATATATATTAATTTATGTCTATTTATGATAAGCTTTCAGTTACAAAAAATCATACTTCCCAAGAGGTCACCCATCCTCACACTACTCTCGGGTAAGCACATTTAACTTTAGAGTTCTTATGAACTCTAGTTCACCTAAACTAATTTGGTTTTTCTGTTCTAATTTGTGTTAAGTTTCTTTTCCAAGGTTTAATAAACCCTTTGTATCACTCAGAAGTTGTAAATTTCCAAATTGCTTGTTCCCAAATGATCGGGTTTGTAAACCGTCTCGGTTTTCTTACTCGGTTTGACCGGTTCTTTTCCTTATTTTCCTTAACTCAAAAGTGTGGGGTTTACAATTCCCTTCCTTGGTAAGTTCTTCACTCCTTTTCTCCTGAAACATCCTTCAATTTTATCATTGCTAAATTTTCAATCTGGAATGTCCTTCTTTGCCGTTATCTTTACAGCTTACCTTTACTCTAGAGATCCTATGAGTACTTTTCTTTTATCTTACCTCATTCTCACTTGCTCTAGCATTTGTTTATTCCTTTGAGATGGACCTCACATCCCTCTTGTGTCAAAACCTTTCGTATATTCCTGTCCTTGGTATTCCTCCCTTTGCCTCGTTTATGGTGTATTCCTTACTACTCCCAATACTTACTAGAACTTCGTTTACTCCTCTGGACGATTTGGTCAATAGTAGTTATTTCCTTCAATCGGATCCGTCTAAAATTCCTATTTGGGTTCCCTCTCTTCTTGCAAGTAAATCATACTTAACCTCCCCAAACACTCACTTAGCCATTCATACTTCTTATTGAGGTCCTTATTTGGGCTCCAGTTTTGCGACATTTCCTCAATTGATTTTTCTTAACCTGGAGCTTTCTCCTTTCTCAATCCAACTTCCTATTCTCATCTTTCTTCTAATGTGTCCCATTCTGGGATTCTTACATTTGATCTCCATACCATTCCGTAGAAGTTCTCTCTTTTGAATCTTCACTTATACTTAAGGATTTTGTGTGGTTCATTCATTCTAGCTTTTCTTCCTTTTTGGGTTCAATACCTCTGCTTTCCACAAGTCTCCTTAATTTATGGGGTTATTAAGGAATTGTGTCTTAGTTCTTTTACCAGTAGGTGTTATACCTAGACTTTCTTGTTATCATATCTTCTTCTCATCCTACCTTAGTGGTCTTGACATGCTTGATGTTCCTCTACAACTTACTTCCTTTTTTCCTGATCAGCTCCCATTCCTATGGTTCCCTTTGGAATATTCCACTCTTATTCTTTGAGCCTTTTCTTAACTCCTTGAACTCTCCATAAGTCCACCCTCTTTGATGTTCACTTCCCTTTGTTCCAACTTCTTCTTCCTTTTCTTAGTTAAGATTTCCAATGGAACGGGTGAGTGGGTTTACTAACATCATACCCGGTTGGGATGATGAACACAACTTAAAGTTAAAAACCACTCACCGGTTGTGAGTGGGTTTACTAACATCATACCCGGTTGGGATGATGAGCACAACTTAAAGATAAAAACCACTTACTGGTTGTGAGTGAGAATTATATATCATACCTGGTTGGGGATGATAAGTACCTCGGTATAAAAACCTATTGTTTAGTGGAATTTTAATTATCACAATTTAGAGAAAGTGATGTGAAAACTATACGAAAAAAAAACTACTTACTAGTTGTAAGTAGATCATACCTAGTTGGTATGATGAGACTTCCTCGAAGGAAGTTGAAAACCATTTATCGGTCATGAACGGAGATGTCCTTATACCGGTCGGTATAATAGACAGTAATAACCTATTTTGTCGGAAGTGTTCTCCCTTGACTGTATGCCAATGCTTAAACTATTTGGTAGACCTTCTTGACGGGAGCTTGAATAGCTCTTATAGGTCGGGGGCCTCGGTTTTGGAACTTGAGGGCTAGAATGCCCAAATTTTTGAAAATCTCGTACAGTTGGCCCAAGGCCAATTGGCACAAGGCCAATTGGCACAAGCAGGAGCTCATAAATGAACATGATATATGTGCCATAAAACTTAATAAAGTGAATTGTTTGGCCATGGTACCAAGATAGGACCGACATGCTCAGTCAACTAGCGGCAGTGCGACATGACAGGTCGACGGACCAGTCAAGACAAACAATTGCGGATTGAGTTGAGAGTCGGGGCCGTTGGACCAGTGGCACCACATATTACATGGCTTGATAAGAAAAAATTATTTGTGCATGCACTATGAGTACAGGATCATCAAGACACCCATGAGGGGTAGTGATGTGTCGTAATGGCCCTGGACGACCCGGTGAGTATAAGGGCAGATCGTCGTTCCAGGTGTCTCTGCGAAATTTGGAGTAACACCAAGCGCATGAGACCGGGGTGGGGACTATATGAGGTCTCTATCCTCATTCCTAGGGTAGAAGTGGTCATACTTCTATCCGGGTGGTAGGAAAAGTCACATCAAAGCAACTAGTGGGTTCAGTAGTGATACTGACTTGCGAATGTGTGTAACCTTTATGATGAATGATGTGTGTTGGGTAATAATACACCGGTAATTAAGAAATAATGGAAAAACCCAAAATTTTAAATAGAGGGATTTTTGAAAAGAAAGGAGTCTAGCACACTCCATATATATATTTTTCTTAAAAGTTAAAAGTAGACCTTTAAAAACCCATTTACTGAGTAGTCGTACTCACCTTCTCCCTTATATCCCTTTCAGTAAATCCCGGAAAGCCTACCCTAAAAGACAATCAACTAAGATGCCTATAAGACAGGTATATAAATTTTAAAATTTCATGCAGTTTTGATTATGTTATTCCAGTAAATGGTGCAGGTTTAAAGGATGCCTTACTCTTTACGGATTATAATAAGGGGAAACCCTTTAATTCACCGGGAGAGTGGCGGGTTGTTCACGGGGATCCGACCAAACCGGGTCGGGGCGTGACATGTGGTGTCATTAGTCTAACGGTCCCAAACTTCAATTCAACTTGCAGCTATTTGTCTTAACCGGTCCGGAGACTGATCATGTTACACTGCTGCTAGTTGAATGAGAATGTCAGACCAGCCTTGGTACCATGACCATGCAATTTACTTATTAAAGTTTTATGGCACATATATCATGTTCGTTTTTGGGCTCCTACTCGTGTCTATTGGCCTATGGCCCATTGTTCGAGATTTTCAAAATCGGGTATATTAGCCCACAAGTTCCAAAACCGAGGCCCCCAACCTATAAGAGCTATTCGAGCTCCCATCAAGAAGATCTCCCAAATCGTTTAAGCATTGGCACACATTAAGGGGAGAGCACTTCCGACAAAAATATGTTTTCACTATCCCTTATACCGTCGGGGTATAAGGACATCCCTGTTCATAACTGATGAACGAATTTTCAACTTCCTTCGAGGAAGTTTCATCATACGAACCGGGTATGATCTACTTACAACCAGTAATTAGTTTTTCCACATGGTTTTCACATCACTACTCTAAGTCATGATGTTGAAAATACTACATAGTAGTGGATTTTCATTTCGATGTGATTATCATCCCCAACCGGGTATGATATGAAATCCCACTCACAACCGACAAGTGGTTTTAACTTTAATTTATACTCACCATACCAATCGGGTATGATGTTAGTAAACCCACTCACTCGTTAATGTAGTGAATTCCACTAGACCGGTTCTTTGTATTCACGCGAGCATGTCCTTTCTGGCGTTCTCGGTACTTCGTGTTCCTACACGATATGAACATCTCGGTTCATTATCCTTCGGCCTAATTGCCTTCATTCATTCCAATGAATGAGAAAGTCAAACTTTCATTTATTTGCAATTAGGTCCCTAAAGTTATTTCTCTTTAACTTTAAGTCCCTAATACCGGTTTTTCCTCAAATTAAGTCCCAAAAGTTTTAAAATGTATCATAGGACCTCAATTTATTCCATTTCAAAGAAAGGGGTTTAAATTTCAAAATTTTCAATTTGGTCCCCCAATTTTTCCAAAATTACCATTTTGCCCTTCCTTTACAAAAATGGTAAATTTTACCCCCAAAAAGTTCTAAAATTTCTCAATTGGCCCTATAACATTTTTATCATGCCCAATTGACCCTCAATTTTAGGAGATTGCATTTCGGTCCTTCGATTTTTTGAAAATCCCTAATTTCCCCCCAGTTTTCCCCCAATTCCAACTCTTTAACACAGTCGAATTTGATTTCATCAAATTAACCGATCAAACACCTCTAATTGTTGAAATTGAGTTTCTCCATATTCATACGATTCCATAGAGCTTTGAATCATGAGTTTTAACATTGGAACGAGGTCAAACAGAGTTCGCCAGAAAATAGACTGTAGAGAAAGAAAGCTTCGATTACTCACCGGTGAGGGCACGACGGTCCGAGCTTTCGGGCAGATAGTTCTCATCCTGAGGTTCCTCCTAGAATCAAGAATTGCATCAATTGATGTTGAATTGAGTTAGAATTTCATCATTGAAATTCTGCTAGTTCTCTCTCTAGCACCGGCCGAAAATTGCATAGGGGAGCCGAATTAGCTTACCTTTCAGTCCTAATTCGGCCGTGGGAAGGCTGAGGAAGTGTTGGGAGGGCTTGGTTTGGCTTGAAGAGGGTCAAAATGGCCGATTTCAGCTCAGCCAAAATAGGGCAGCTTTAGTCCGCTAGAGCTGCTTCATTATTCCATTACGCTGGCGCTTCTCCAGTGACCCTCGGAGCAAACAGAGACTACAAGCGTGTATCTGACTTCTCCCCAGTTCTAAAGAACCTGACCTCATTTTATTTGGCTCAGAAAAGAGCCCATATTGGAGCTCTGGTTCGAGCTTCACTGAAAAATGGAGCAGTTGAGAGAGAATGGAGTTTTCATGTGTGGAGATGATGAATGGGGAGGGGCTCTTTATATAAGGAGTTCGGGGACCCATTCGCCGTCTGTTTGGCACCTTTATGACAGACATTGATGGCTTGAAACATACCGAACGGAAATGTTTCTTCTTCGCTAGCGCTGCTTCAATGTTTTGGTGAGTGAACAATATTGTCATCCTAAGTAAGAAGATGACATTGTTCCGAACTGGACTGGACCGATCCGAACAGGGTTCAAAGCTTAAACCGGCCGGTTCACCCCCCATTCGATCAAGTTTTTCGAATTTAAAAATTTCTAAATTCACCTAAATTCATTTTCTATGCAATGGTGGTCTTAAATCTTAAATTTTAATTTTTTAAGCCACTAGAAAAATGAATTTAGAATTCGGTTCAATAGTGGTTCAAACTGGTCCAAACTGGTTCGGATCAGGTTCAACTGAAATGGTTTGGTTTTCATCCCCAATTCCTTCGCAAGTCCATTTCCATGTCTTTTGTGACTCCTTGGGTCACTTAGGGTCCATAAAATTCCTAGTTTACCATTTCTTTATCGATTCCGGTTCATAAACCGACTTGGTTCTTAAATCGATTCAATCTGGTTTGGGTTCAGTTCACCCGAACCGATCCGGTTTTTCTCTCCCACTTTGTTCTAAGGTTCCTTCGCAAGGTTTATAAATCTCTTCAGGTCACAAGGGATCCATAAATTTTCCTGTTTGCCCTTTCTCTATTGATTCCGGTTCATCTAAACCGGTCTGATTTTTCTCTTCTAATTTGACCTAGGGTTCTTTTCCAAGGTTTTTTATGAATCCTTTAGATCATACGGGAGTTGTAAATTTCCAATTTGTCCATTCCCAATTGATTGGGTCTATGAACTAGTTCAATTTTCTTACTCGGTTTGATTGGTTGTTTTCTTGATTTTCCTTTACTCAAAAGGGTGGGGTTTACATAAGGCGAAATTAGAGTTTTCGGGACTCAATTTGGGGTAAAATCGTCATTAGGGACCTAAAGTTAAAGAAAAAGAACTTTAGAGATCTAATTGAAATAAATCCAAACCTTTGAATATTTTATTCATCCATGGTGAATGAAGGCTAATAGGCCAAAGGATAATGAACAACTATGTTCATATCATGTAGGAACATGAAGTACAGGGTACGCCAACAAGTACAAGCTCGTGTGGAGGCAAAGCGCCAAATAAGAGGAATTAACTGCAAGATCAGGTGAGTGGGATTTTATGTCATACCCGATTGGGATGATAAGTACCTCGGAAATGAAAACCCACTACTAAGTGGTATTTTAACCATCACACCTGAGAGGAATGATGTGCAAATTACGCGGAAAAACTACTTAACAGTTGTAAGTAGATCATACCTGGTTGGTATGATGAACTCCCTGGAAAGAAGTAGAAAACTCGTTAATCGATTATGAGCGGAGATGTCCTCACACCCGGTCGGTGTGGTGGGCGGCTAAAAGTTTATTTTTGTTGGAAGTGCTCTCCTCTAACTGTGTGCCACTGCCTAAACTTTTTGGGAGGCCTTTCTGACGGGAGCTCGAATAGCTCAGATAGGACAGAGGCCTCGATTTTAGAACTTGGGGGCTAATATGCTCGATTTTGAAAATCATGTACAGTAGGCCCAAGGTGGTTGGCACGAGCAGGAGCTCATAAACAAACATGAGTTATGCCATGAAAACTTTAAATGAATGATTTGTTTGACCATGGTACCAAGATAGGACTGACATACTTGATGGACTGGCGTTAGTGCGACGTGACAGTTCGATGGACCAGTAAAGACAAACAACTATAGTTCAAGTTGAGGGTCGGGGTCGTTAGACCAGTGGCACCATAGATTAAATGGCTTATGTGGAAAACTATTGTTTTGTGCATGCACTGAGTTATAGGACCTTCATGATTCCCAAGAGGGGTAGTGATGCTTCCTAGGGCTACTGGGCGACATGGTGGAGATAAGGGCAGTTAGTCGTGCCAAGAGTCTTGGAAGCTTAACGTATCTTCATGCGCATGAGACCAGGGTGGGGACGAGATGAGGTCTCTGTCCTCATATGGACACTGAGTGTTGTTTATGAGATTGAGGGTCAGATGTCATGTACAACCACTCATTCTTAGGGTAGAAGTGGATGTGCTTCTATCTAGGTGGCTGGTAAAGTCACTTCGATGCCACAAGTGGGTGCAGTGGACGTGTTGGCCTGTGAATATGTGTTCCCTTCATGAAGAAGGGTGTGTGTTGGTTTATAAACATGTCGTTGTGATGACAAATGGCTATGAAAATTGAGATTTGAGAATGAAATGTTTTATGCGAAGAAAAATAAGGAGTCTGGCACACTCCAATTCAAACTATTTTCTGAAAGTCATACTTTAAACACCCATTCACTGAGTCGTTGAACTCACCACCCCCCTCCCCCCCTCCTCCCTAATACCCCTTTTAGGTTACTCGGGGAAAGCCTACCCAAAGTCTACAAGTTAACACACTTGTGAGGCAGGTATGATAAGTTTAAAATTTTTTGCAGTTTTGATTTATGTTATTCCAGGAAAGGTGCAGGTTTAAAGTACGCCTTACTCCCCACGGTTTAAAAATAAGGGACAACACTTAGTAAACTGGGAGAGTGGTGGGTTGAACACGGGGATTTGACCAAACCGGGTTAGAATGTGACATATAAGATTGACGACTTCAGTGGAACAACTGGTCATCATATACATGAGGGAGATAGTGAGACTCCATGGCTTCTCGATGAGCATAGTGTCGGATAGAGACCTTAGATTTACCTTGAGGTTCTGGCCTTGTTTGCAAAGTGCCTTGGGATCCAAGCTCCACATGAGTACGACATTTCATCCTCAGACCGATGGATAGTTTGAGTGAATGATCTAAACCCTAGAAGACATGTTAAGGAATCTGTACTCATTATGGATAAGTGTTGGGAGGAATACATGTGCCTGATGGAGTTTTCGTACAATAATAGTTATCAGGCTAGCATTCAAATGGCTCCTTACGATGCACTTTATGGACGACCATCCCATACCCCTTTATTTTGGGAAGAAGTGGGAGAAAGGAAGCTGGAAAGGGTTGAACTAATAGATGATGCCACCAAAAAGATTAAGATAATAAGAAGTCGACTTAAAGCCGCTCAGGATAGGCAAAAGAGCTATATCGATCATCGGAGAAGAGATCTGGAGTTTAATGTGGGAGACCAAGTGTTCCTAAAAGTATCTCCATGGAGGGGAATACTTAGGTTTCAACAACGTGGGAAGTAGAAACCAAGGTACATCGGTCCTTACACAATCGTTCAAAGGATAGGACCGGTGGCATATAAACTAGATCTACCTCCGAAATTACAAAGAATACATTATGTATTCCATATCTCGATACTCTGAAAGTACCAGCCTGATCCTAGCCATGTGTTGATGGCCTCCACCAAAGTTAGAAGAGAACCTAACCTATTAAGTAGAACTGGTATGAATCATCGACCAGAGGGACAAGAACTTGAGGAACAAGAGAATTTCTATGGTCAAGGTTCTTTGGCAGAACGAACCCATGCAAGATTAGACATGGGAAATCGAGAGCAATATGATGGATGGGTACCCTCAAATATTTGACTTGTAATTATTTTGGGGACAAAACCTCAAAAGGAGGGGAGAGTTGTAAACCTCGTCCTCTTATAAATAAGAAAAACTGGAAAAAGAACCAGTCATTTCCAAAGAGTAACTCGAGTGATCTAAAGAGTCATAAAAACCATGAAAAGGGACCTTGGGACAAATTGGAAGAGAAAACCAGACCAGTTCAGGTGAACCAGTTCTAAATTCATTTTTCTAGGTGGCTTAAAATATTAAAATTGGGGAATTGAAGCCACCATTGGATAGAGAATGAATTTAGAAATTTTAATTTTGAAAAACTCGGTCGAATCGGGCCTGAACCATCCGGTTTAAGCATTGAACCTGATTCGGACTGGTACGGTCTGGTTTGGAATAATATCATCTTCTTCATTCAAATGACGACACTGTTCATTCAATGGAAGAACGGACAACACCACTGAAGATGAATCGTTTCCATTCAGGGTATTTCAGGTCAAGAATGAGTGCCATCAAGATGCCAAATGGTCGGGTAGAGAGTCCCCGAACTCCCTATATAAAGAGCTCCTCTCCATTCATATTCCTCACACTTGAAAACTCCATTCTCTCGCAACGGCTTCATTTTTCACAAAAGCTCGAACTAGAGCTTCGACTTGGGTAGTTTTCTCAACCTTAGAAGGCGAGGTCGGGTTCTTTATACTCTAAGGGAAGTCAGTTATCTGATAACAATCTCCATTTGATCCGAGGATCACTGGAGCAATGCCGACAAAATCAAACAGTGAAGCAGCTCTGACAGACCGAAGCTGCCCTATTTTGGTCAAGCTGAAATTGGCCGAATTCAGCCCTCCTAAGGCCTAGCCAAACCCTCCCAACTTTCCCACAGTCCTCATATGATATAAATTGAACTGAAAGGTAAGCCAATTCAGCCATCCACAATCGTTGCAGGTCGGAGTTAGAGAGAGAAACTGCTAAATTTTCACTGATGAAATTCTCTATCATTTCGGGGTTAATTGTAGGAATTCTTGACCCTAGAAAGTACCTTAGGAAGAGAGTTACCTTCCCCAATAGAGAGCTCGGACCGTCGCTATCATGCCCTGAACCGATTTTGTCAGATCTCCATGATCAACCTACCACTCTCCCAGTTTACTAAGGGTTATCCCGTTATAAACCGTGAGGAGTAAGACATCCTTTAAACATGCACCTTTCTTAGAATAACATAAATCAAAACTGCACAAAAATTTTAATGTTATCATACCAGCCTTATAGGTGCGTTAGCCGATGGTCTTTTGGGTAAGATTTCTGGGGTTACCTGAAAGGGATATAAGGGAGGAGATGAGTTCAATGACTCATTGAATGGGTTTTCAAAAATTTACTTTTAGAAAAATAGTTTGAATTCGGAGTGTGCCAGACTTCTTATTTTTCATTAAAATATTTCGTTCTCAATTCTTGGTTTCCATAATCATTTCTCATCATAACGGTGTGTTTACCAATCAACACACGCTCTTCATCATGAAGTAACACACAATTGCAGGCCAGCCTGTCCATTGTACCCACTTGTGGCGTCAAAGCGACTTTTTCGGTCACAGATAGAAGCACATCCACTTCTACCCTAAGAATGAGTGGATGTATGTGACATTTGACCCTCAATCCCATAACAAAATTCTCTATCCGTATGAGGACAGAGACCTCATCCTGTCCCCACCCCGGTCTCATGCAAAATGAAGCTATGTCGAGCTTCGCAAGACTTCTAGTACGACTAACTACCCTTATTTCCACCAAGTCGTCTAGACTCCTAGGATACATCACTACCCCACTTGGGCATCTTGAAGGTTCCGTAACACAGTGCATGCATAAATCAATAGTTTTTCACATAAGCCATATAATATATGGTGCCACTGGTCCAACGACCACAACTCTCAATTCGACCTGCAGCTATTTGTCTTGACTGATCTGTAGACCTCTCATGTCGCACTGCCGCTAGTACATCGAGTATGTCGGTGTTGTCTCAGTACCATGGCCAAACAACTCATTTACCTAAGTTTTCATGGCTTAATAATCATGTTTGTTTATGAGCTCCTACTCATGCCAACTGGCCTAGGGCCCATTGTTCGAGATTTTTAAAATTGGTCATATTAGCTCCAAGTTACAAAATCGAGGCCTTCAGACTAACAAAGCTATTCGAGCTCCCATCAAGAAGGTCTCCCATAAATTTTAAACAGTGGCACATAGTTAGGGGAGAGCACTTCCAACAAAATAAACCTTTCAGTCGTCCATCACATCAATCGAGTATGAGGACATCTCCGCTAATAACTGATAAGCGGGTTTTCCACTTCCTTGTAGGAAGTTTCATCATACCAATTGGGTATGATCTACTTACAACCAGTAAGTAGTTTTTCTACGTAATTTTCACATCACTCCGCTTAGGTGTGATGTTTAAAATACCACTTACTAGTGAGTTTTCATTTATGAGGTGCTTATCATCCCAACTGAGTATGATATTAAATATCCCACTCACCTGATAGTGCAGTGATTATCCTCTTAGTCGGCTTGTTGTCCTTACTCGAACTTGTCTTAGCTGGCGTTCTCGGTACTTCGTCTTCCTACATGATATGAACACTCTTGTTCATTATCCTTTGGCCTAATAGCCCTCAATCATCCCAAATGAATGAGAAAACCAAACTTTTCCTTTATTTGTAATTAGATACCTAAAGTTATTTTTCTCTAAGCCCCTAATGCTGATTTTTTCTCAAATTGAGTCCCAAAAGTTTTAAATTCAAATTCACCTTAGGACCTCAATTTATTCAAATTCAAAAAAGGGGTTTAAATTCCCAAATTTTCAATTTGGTCCCCCAATTTTTCCAAAATTACCATTTTGCCCCTACTTTACAAAATGGTAAGTTTTACCCCAAAATTTGCCCAATTGGTCCTCCAACTTCTTTATCATGGCCAATTTCCCCTAAATTTTATGAAATTGCACTTTAGTCCCTCGATTTTTCAAAATTCCCAAATTTCCTTCAATTTTCCCCCAATTTCAACCTTCTAACTCAACCGAATTTGATTTTATCAAATTGACTGATCAAATGAGTTTAATTATTGAAATTGAAGTTAGATTGGAGTTCCTACACCTTCATACGATTCAATTGCACTTTGAATTGCACAATTTGATGCCAGAATGAGCTCAAATGGAGTTTTATCAGAAAATTAGACTTAGAGAGAGAAAGCTTACCGTCAGGGGTGCGACAATCTGAGCTTTCAATCTGGGTAGATAGCTCTTGTCCTAATGTGTCTTCTAGGTTCAAGAATTGCATCAATTGATGCCAAATTAAATGAGAATTTATTCATCGAAGTTCTGCCGGTTCTCTCTCTAGCACCGATCGAAATTTACAAAGGAGAGCCAAGTTGGCTTACCTTTTCACTCCAATTCAGCTGTCGGAGGGTTGTGGAGGTGTTAAGAGGGCTTGGTTTGGCCTGAGGATAGCTCCAATTGGCCAATTTCAGCTTGGCCGAAATAGTGCAGCTTCAGTCCGCTAGTGCTACTTCACTGTTCGATCATGTTGACGTTTCTCCGGTGACCCTCAGAGCAAATGGAGACCACAAGCATGTAGTTGACTTCTCCCCGAATCCAAAGAATCCAACCACAGCTTCTTTGGCTCAGAAAAGACCCTATATTAGAGCTCTGGTTTGTGCTTCACCAAAAATTATAGTTAATAGAGAATGGAGTTTTCAGGTGTGGAGAGGATGAATGAGGATTTGGTCTTTATATAGAAAGCTCGGGGACTTTTTGGCTGTCCAATTGGCACCTTAATGGCATTCATTCATTGCCTAAAACTCCCTAGCTAGAGACTTTTTAGCTTTACTGGCGCTATTCAATTTTTCGGCGAGTGAACAATGCTGTTATTTGAAGGAAGAAGACGACATTGTTCCAAAACTGACCAGATTGGTCCGAACTAGGTTCAAAGTTTATATCGGCTAGTTCAGGTCTGATTTGAATTAATTTTTCAAAATTAAAAATTTCTAAATTCATTTCTATCCAATGGTGGCCTCAAATCTCAAATTTGAATCTTTTAAGCCACCTAGAAAAAATGATTTTAACATCTGGTTCAATAGTGGTTTAAACCGATCCAAACTGGTTCAATCTAGTTTGGATCCAATTCACTTGAACCGATTTGGTTTTCATCTCCAATTCATTCTTAAGTCCTTTTTCATGACTTTTGGAACTCTTTGGGTCACTCGGGATCCATAAATTTCTTTGGTTTTCTCTTTCTCTATCAGTTTCGGTTTGTAGACCAACTTAGTTTTCAAATTGAAAATGACCGGTTCTTTCCCCGATTTTCTTATTATCAAAGGACGGGGTTTACAACTCTCCCCTACTTTTAGGGGTTTTGTCACCAAAATATTACATGCTAAATAATTTAGGGTAACTATCCCTCATCACACTTTCGGTTTCCCATGTCTCTTCCTACACGGGTCCGTTCTACCATAAAACTTTGACCATAGAAATCCTCTTATTCCTTAAATTCTTGTACCTCTAGTCAATGATTCATACAAGTTCCGTTTAATAGGTCAGGTTCTCTTCCAACTCTAATGGAGATCGGTCCAATACATGGCTAGGATCAGGCTGATACTTTTGAAGCATAAAGATGTGAAATACATAGTGTATTCTCTACAGGTTTGGAGGTAGTTCCAATTTATAGGCCACCGGTGCTATTTTTTTAATGATGGGATATAGACCAATATACCTTGATTTCAACTTTCCTCTTTGCTGAAACCTAAGTATTCCCCTCCATGGGGAATACTTAGGTTTCTGCCCTTTCTAGCCTTCTTTCCCTCACTTCTTCCCAAAATAGAGGGGTACGACATGGTCATCCATAAAGGGCTCCATAGAGAGCTATCTGAATATTGGCTTGATAACTATTATTGTAAGCAAATTCCATCAGGCACAAGTATTCTTCCCAGCCTTTGTTCATGGTGAGTACGCATGCTTTTAGCATGTCCTCCAAGGTTTGGATGGTTCGCTCAGACTACCCATCTATCTGAGGATGAAATGACGTGCTCATGTGGAGCTTGGTTCCCATAGCACTTTGTAAGCTTGGCCAGAACCTTGAAGTAAATCTTAGATCTCTATTCAATACTATACTCACCGGAATGCCATGAAGTCTCACTATTTCCCTCATGTATTAGACGGCCAGTTATTCCACTGTGTTCATCACTCTCATAGGAAGGAAATGAGCTGATTTGGTCAATCTATCCATGATGACCCAAATCGAATCTCGACCCTTTCTTGTCACTGGTAGTCCCATGACAAAATCCATGGTGATGTGCTCCCATTTCCATTTCGGAATTGGTAAGGGTTGTAGCAGTCCTAACGGTTTTTTATGCTCCGCTTTTATCTACTAACAAGACAAACAACAGGCTACATATTCTGCAATGTCCCTCTTCATACCTTTCCACCAATATCCATGTTTGAGGGTGCGGTACATTTTGGTACTATCCGGATGCATAGCATACACTGAATCGTGTGTCTCTTATAGAATTAACCTCTTTAGTTGCTTAATTTGAGGCACACATACCCTACCCTTGTAGGCCAGTGCCCCATCACTGTGCAGGTTGTAGTCTGATTTAGTTTCTCTATTAATCGGATCCAAGTAGAGTTGAAGTTCCTTATCTGCTTGTTGTTGAGCCTGAATCTACTCAGTTAGATTGGGCCTCTCTACCACGTTAGCCACCAGGCATCTTTCTCGCTTGTCCATTTTCAGGTCCACCTCCATTCTTCCCAATTGTTGCAACAGGGGTATGTAATCCGTCTTTACTTGTGTCGCCTCAGTTTGGTACTTGCGACTTAAGACATCTGCCACCACATTTGCCTTTTCGGGGTGATATTCTATCAAAAGGTCATAGTCCTTAACCAATTCCATCCATCTCCTCTGGCAGAGATTTAACTCCTTCTGAGTTTGGAAGTATTTAAAACTCTTGTGATCTATGTATACCTACACTTAACTTCGTAAAGGTAGTGTCACCAAATCTTTAGAGCAAGCACTATTGCAGCTAATTCCAAATCATGAGTTGGGTAGTTTCTTTCATGTACCTTAAGTTTTCATGAGGCATAGGCGATAACCTTCCCTTGTTGCATTAAAACACACTTGAGTCCTTGTTCAGATGCATCACTATAGACGGGGTACTCTCCTATATTAGAGTTGGGTAAGGAGAGTACTTGAGCGGTTGTCAATCGAGTCTTTAACTCCAGGAAATACTTCTCACATCTTTCATCCCACTTATACCCAACTCCTTTCCTAGTGAGTCGAGCTAGAGGAGTTGCTACCTTAGAAAAGTCTTGCACAAACCGTCTATAGTATCTTGCCAGACCTAAGAAACTTCTTATTTTTATCAGATTCCTTGGAGCCTTCCAATATGATTTTGCTTCCACCTTGGTTGGATCTACTTTAACTCCATCCTTGGACACTATATGTCCTAAGAATCCTACCTCCTATAACTAGAAATCACACTTTGAGAATTTTGCATATAATTGATTTTCCTTTAATATCTCCAAGGTGATTGCCAAATGCTCTTCATGTTCCAACCCGATTCATGAGTATATAAGGATGTCATTTATGAATACTATCATGAATATGTCCAAATGTGGTTGGAACATACAGTTCATCAAATCCATGAAGGTTGCAGGGGCATTCGTTAATCCGAACGACATTACTCTGAATCGTAATGTCCATATCTGGATCGGAATATCATTTCGGGAATGTCCTCCTCTCAAATCCTAAGTTGATGATAGCCTGACCGAAGGTCTATTTTGGAGAAGTAAGCTGCTCCTTTTAATTGATCAAATAAGTCGTCTATCCGCGAAAGTGGGTATCGATTCTTGATGGTGACCTAGTTCAGCTTCCTGTAGTCTATGCATAGTCTCATACTTCTGTCCTTTTTCTTTACAAATAGGATAGGTGCACCCCATGAAGATTGGCTAGGATGTATAAAATCCTTCTCCAGTAATTCATCCAATTGCTCCTTCAATTTTGCCAGAGCCATACAATATGGGGCTTGGGATATGGACTTTGTTCTCGGGATTATTTTTATGGTGAACTCTACTTACCAACTTGGAGGTAGTCCATGTAGTTCCCCTGGAAATACTTCTAGGTAGTGCCTAACTGCTAGAATGTCTTTGAGCCTCTTCTCTCGAGACTCTTCGTGGATAATCATTGCTAAGAAATTCATACAACCTTTATGTATCATCTTTTTTGAGCTTTCAGGTGGGATACCATATGTACTTCGCTTTTCCTTTGATCAACTTGGAACTTTAATCCATTCGTCTCGGGTGTGTGGAAGGTCACCATCTTCTTTCCGCAATCCATCCTAGCTTGATGGTTACTTAACCAATCCATTCCAAGGATTACTTCAACCTCCTTCATGGGTAATGGAATCAAGTCAGCTATAAGTTTGATTCCTTCAATCTTTATCTCACATCCTTTTAATTGTTTATTCCTACTTAACCCTTCTCCTAAAGTTGTAAGGATATTATGTCTTTATTCTAGTGGAGTGAGTTCTAGGGGTACACTTGAAATGAACTCTTCCTTGATGAAGGATCTCTCAGCTCTAGAGTCAAAGAGGGCATATACTTGATGTCCCCATAGTTGTATATATATCCTAATTAAAGAAGTGTATATTTTAGAAGAAAGCTTTTCTTTATTAAATAAAAATCTTCAGTTTACATGATTCTCTTGAACTAATTTGGAGGGTTTTGGGGTGTACCCACTACAGTGCTAGGGTTTTTTCTAGCCTCTTCCTAGGTGAGGCTGTATACCCTAGCTGGTACTCGTGTTGTAGCGTCTGGCCTAGGGTTCCCTTGAGGTGGTCCGAGAGTATTCCTCTACTTGTTCTCCTTAAGAGTGGGATAAGTAAAGCATGCTCCCTCATGGTTCTTTTGACACTTTGGACAACGAGGGTTTCCTTGAGATAAGGTGGGGACCACACTGTGGAGAAGTGGTGGCATGTCCCTTCTCCTTTGAAATGAAATTCTATTTCCCCATTTTGGACTGTTATGCTCCTTCCGTCCTCCTTGATGATTTGGAACCTTATCCTCCTTTCGGGTTTGTTTGCTTCATCCCACGATGCCAAGTCTGCACCAGTTGCTCACACTCATAAGCCATACTAATTATTGCTGCTATGTCCGTGGGGCATCCTAGTACTCCTATACGGTCTTGAATGTCCATATTGAGAGCATCCATGAACCTCTGGCATATGTCTGCTGGCCCAACTAGGTCAGGAGAAAAGGGTCTTAACTCATTGAATTTCGTCTCATACTTCGATATGGAGTTAAGCCCTTGCTAGAGCCGAATGAACTCCTGCTTCTTCTCATTTATCAAATGATGTGCCAAGTACTCCTCCGAGTACCTTTCCTTAAACTATTCCCAAGTGGGGATGGTGGTGTGTAGGTTTCAGACATTGTCCCACAATCGTTTGGTGCTTCCCTCTAGGAAGAAATTTGTCAAGATCACCATATCCTCTAGTGGTAACCTGACGATTCCCATCAGCTTCTTAATGTTTGCCAGCCAATCCATGGTGGCACCAGCATCCTTTTCTCCAAGGAAGGGTTTACACCCTAGTTGTCGGAGAGTGTTGAGATTTTTGGAAATGTCCATTGGAGGGGGATGGTTAACAGGGGGAGGATGGGATTGCACTTCCTCTGGTTCAACCTAAGAATTGGTGCTTGCCTCAAGGACGAGGTTAGGTTGCCCAAATACAGGGGAGAACTCCTCGTACAATCTCTAGTGTTCCATGCTGAGTCCAAGAGGAGTCTTTGAGCTTTTCGAGGAGTTTCTATAGGTAGGGGTGGTTGGGTAGTGTTGGAGACTGCGACCCTAGTTCTCTTGGTTCCTTTCTTCGGAACCATCATGAAAATTTTAAGATCAAACCTATTAGTTATTATATTTTCTAGTCTTGATTATATATTCGAGGAAACAGACTCTGATACCACTCAAGTTGTCACACCCTGACCTGTTTGGTTGGAACCTCGTGATCAACCCACCACTCTCCCGGTTTATTGAGGGTTACCCCTTTATAAACCGTAAGGAGTAAGACGTTCGTTAAACCTGCACCTTTCTTGGAATAACATAAATCAAAACTACACAAAAATTTTAATCTTATCATACCTACCTTACAAGTGCGTTAGCTGGTGGTCTTTGGGGTAAGCTTTCTGGGGGTTACTTGAAAGAGATATAAGGGAGGGGGTGAGTTCAACAACTTAGTGAATGGGTTTTCAAAAATTTACTTTTAGAAAAATAATTTAAATTTGGAGTGTGCCAAACTACTTTTTTTTAAAAATATTTTATTCTCAATTCTTGGTTTCCATAATCATTTCTCATAATAACGGTGTGTTTATTAATCAACACACACCCTTCATCATGAAGGAACACACAATCGCAGGCCAGCCCATCCACTGTACCCACTTCTGGCGTCGGGGCGACTTTACCGGCCACCTAGATAGAAGCACGTCCACTTCTACCCTGAGAATGAGTGGATGTACATGACATCCAACCCTTAATATTGTAAGAAGACTCTTTGTCCATCTGAGGACAAAGACCTCATCCTATCCCCACTCTAGTCTCATGCGCAATGAACCTACGTCAAGCTTCGTAAGACTTCTAGTACAACTAACTACCCCTAGGACGCATCACTACCCCTCTTGAGCGTCTTGAAGGTCCCATAACACAGTGCATGCACAACAGTTTTTCACATAAGTCATATAATATGTGGTGCCACTGGTTCAATGGCCCCGACTCTCAATTCGACTTGCAACTATTTGTCTTGACTGATTCGTAGACCTATCATGCCGCACTTCTGCTAGTCCATCGAGTATGTCGGTCTTATCTCAGTACCATGGCCAAACAATTCATTTACTTAAGTTTTCATGACTTAATAATCATGTTTGTTTACGTGCTCCTGCTCGTGCCAACTGGCCTAGGACCCATTGTTCAAGTGTAAACCCCGCCCTTTTGGGTTAAGGAAAATCGGGAAAATAACCTATCAAACCGAGTAAGAAAACCGAATTGATTCACATACCCGATCAATTGGGAACAGGCAATTTGGAAATTTACCACTCCCAAGTGATCCAAAGGGTTCATAAAACCTTGGAAAAGAACCTAAAGATAAATTGGAAGAGAAAAACCAAACCGGTTTAAATGAACCAAGTTCAATTGGATTGAACTGGTTTATGAATCGAGTCGGTTCATTAATCAAAACCGATAGAGAAAGGAAAAACAGGGAAATTTATGGATCCCTTGTGACCCAAAAAGATTTATAAACCTTGGGAAGGAACCTTAGAAAAAAGTGGGAGAGAAAAACCAGACTGGTTTGGTGAACCGGACCCAAACAGGATTAAATTGATTTAAGAACCGAGCTGATTCATGAACCAGAACTGATAGAGAGATGGTAAACCAAAAAATTTATGGACCATAAGTGACCTAAGGAGTTACAAAAGTCATGGAAATGGACTTGTGAAGGAATTGGAGATGAAAACTAAACCGGTTCAGGTGAACCGGATACGAACCGGTTTGGACCGGTTTTAACCACTATTAAACTAGATTCTAAATTCATTTTTCTAGGAGGCTTAAATAATTCAAATTTGAGATTTGAGGCCACCATTGGATAGAAAATGAATTTAGAAATTTTTAGATTTGAAAAACTCGGTCGAATGAGGGATGAACCAGCCGGTTTAAGCTTCGAACCGGGTCCAGTCCGGTTTGGAATAGTGTCATCTTCTTCCTCTAGATGACAGCACTGTTCACTTACCAAAAAATCGAAGCAGCGCCTATGGAGAAGAAATGTTTATGTTCGATACGTTTCAGGCCATCAACGTATGATATAAAGGTGCCAAACGGATGACCAACAAGTCCCCGAGCTCCCTATATAAAAACCCCCTCCCCATTCATCTTCTCCACACATGAAAAGCTCACTCTCTCTCAGTTGCTTAGTTTTTTGATGAAGCTCAAACCAGAGCTCCGATATAGGGTCATTTCTGAGCCAAAGAAGGCGAGGTCAGGTTCTTTAGAACTGGAGAGAAGTCAGCTACATGCCTATAGTCTCCATTTGCTCTGAGGGTCGCTAGAGAAATGCCGACGTGATGGAACAGTGAAGCAACTCCAATGAACTAAAACTGCCCTATTTCGACCGAGTTGAAATCGGTCATTTTGAGCCCTCCTCAAGCCAAACCAAGCACTCCCAACACTTCCTCAGCCCTCTCACGACCGAATTAGGACTGAAAGGTAAGCCAATTCGGCTCCTTTCTGCAATTTTCGACCAGTTCTAGAGAGAACCAGTAGAATTTCTATGATGAAATTATAACTCAATTCGGCATCAATTGAAGCAATTCTTGATTCTAGGATGAACCTTAGGACGAGAAATACCTGCCCAGATAGAAAGCTCAGACTGTCGTGCCCTCACCGGTGAGTAAACGAAGCTTTGTTTCTCTACATTCCATTTTCCGACGAAGCTCCGTTTGAGCTCGTTCCGACATTAAAACTTGCGATTCAAATTGCTAGAGAATCATATGAACATGTAGAAACTCAATTTCAACTTCAATTTCAACAATTGGAAGTGTTTGATTGGTTAATTTGAAGAAATCAAATTTGGTTGTGTTAAGAAGTTGAAATTGGGGGGGGGGGGATTGGGGATTTTCAAAAATTCGAAGGACCGAAATGCAATTTCCTAAAATTGAGGGTCAATTGGGCATGATAAAAATGTTAGAGGTCCTATTGAGGAATTTTAGAATTTTTGGGGTAAATTGGAAATTGGGGAAATTAAACCCCTTTTTGTGAAATGGAATAAATTGAGGTCCTATGATAAATTTTAAAAGTTTCGAGACTCAATTTGAGGAAAAACCGACATTAGGGACTTAAAGTTAAAGTGAAATAACTTTAGAAACCTAATTGCAAATAAATGAAAGTTTGATTTTTATCATTCATTTGGAATGAATAAAGGCTATTAGGCCGAAGGTAATGAACCGAGACATTCATATCGTGTAGGAACATGAAGTACCAGGAACGCCAACAAGGACAAGCTCACATGAATACAAAGAACCGGTCTATAGGAATTCACTGCATTAACGGGTGAGTGGGCTTACTAACGTCATACCCGGTTGGGATGATGAGCACAACTTAAAGTTAAAAACCAATTACTGGTTGTGAGTGGGATTTTATATCATACCCAGTCAGGGATGATAAGTACCTCAAAATGAAAACTCATTACTAAGTGGTATTTAAAACATCACAACTTGGAGGAGTGATGTGAAAAACATGCAAAAAAAACTACTTACCTATTGTAAGTAGATCATACCCAGTTGGTATAATTAAACTTATTCGAAGGAAGTTGAAAACTTATTCATTGGTTATGAGCGGAGATGTCCTTATACCCAATCGGTATGATGGACCATTGAAAACATATTTTTGTTAGAAGTGCACCCCCTGACTATTTGCCAATACTTAAACAATTTAGAAGACCATATTGATGGGAGCTTGAATAGCTCTTATAGGTCGGAGGCCTCGGTTTTGGAACTTGGGGGCTAATATGCCCGGTTTTGAAAATCTTGTACAGTGGACCCAAGGCCAGTTGGCACGAGTATGAGCTCATAAACAAATATGAGTTATATGTCATAAAACTTTAAATAATGGAATTGTTTGGCTGTGGTACCAAGATAAGACCAACATACTCAGTCAACTAGCGGCAGTGCGACATGACAGGTCGACGGACCAGTCAAGACAAACAACTGTGAGTTGAGTTAAGGGTCGGGGTCGTTTGACCAGTGGCACCACAGATTATATGGCATGATAAGAAAATACTGATTGTGCATGCACTCTGATTACGGGACCATCAAGACGCCCAATAGGGGTAGTGATGCATCCCAAGGGCACTAGACGACCTAGTGGGTATAAGGGCAGTTCGTCGTACCAGGTGGCTGTGCAAAATTTGGAGTAGCACTAAGCGCATGAGACTAGGGTGGGGACGAAATAAGGTCTCTGTGCTCATACGGACACGAAGAAATGAATTTCAGGATTGAGGGTCGAATGTTGCATACATCCACTCATTCTCAGGGTAGAAGTGGACGTGCTTCTATCTAGGTGGCCGGTAAAGTGGCTCCGACGCCACAAGTGGGTTCAATGGACGTGCTGGCTTGCGAATGTGTGTTTGACCTTCATGATCAACGATGTGTGTTGGGTGATAACACACTGTGGTTAATAAGAAATGGTGGTAAAAATTGAGATTTGATATGAGAGAATTTTTGAAAGAAAGGAGTCTGGCACACTCCATTACAAGTCTTTTTCGTAAAAGTTAAAAATTTTGAAAACCCATTCACTGAGTCGTTGTACTCACCCCTCCCTTACATCCCTTTCAGGAAATTCTATAAAGCCTACCCGTAAAGACCATCAACTAAGATTCCTATGAGATAGGTATGATGAAATTAAAATATTATGCAGTTTTGATTTATGTTATTCCATGAAAAGGTATAGGTTTAAAGGATGCCTTACTCTTTATGGTCTATAATAAGGGGAAACCCTTTAAATAAATCGGAAGAGTAGTGGGTTGATCATGGGGATCTGATGAAACCGTGTCAAGGCGTGACATCGAGATTTTCAAAATTTGGCATATTAGCCCCAAGTTCTAAAACCAAGGCCACCGGCCTAACACAACTATTCAAGCTTCCATTAATAAGGTCTCCCAAAAATTTTAAGCAGTGTCTCACAGTTAAGGGAGAGCACTTCCCACAAAATAAATATTTCAGTAATCCATCACACCAACCGAGTATGAGGATATCTCCGCTTATAACCGATAAGCGAGTTTTCTACTTCCTTCCAAGAAGTTTTAACATACCAACCGGGAATGATCTACTTACAACCAATAAATAATTTTTTTGCGTGATTTTCACATCACTCCGCTTAGGTGTGATGTTTAAAATACCACTTAGCATTGAGTTTTCATTTCCAAGGTGCTTATCATCCCAACCGAGTATGATATTAAATATTCCACTCACACGATAGTGTAGTGATTATCCTCTTAGCCGGCATGTTGTCCTTACTTGAACTTATCTTAGCTTTGGTACTTCATGTTCCTACACGATATGAACACTATTATTCATTATCATTTGGCCTAATAGCTCTCATTCATCCCAAATGAATGAGAAAACTAAACTTTTCCTTTATTTGTAATTAGGTAGCTAAAGTTCTTTTTCTTTTACTTTATGTCCCTAATGCCGATTTTTTCTCAAATCGAGTCACAAATCTTTTAAAATTTACTTTAAAACCTCAATTTATTCAAATTAATAAAAAGGGATTTAATTTCCCAAATTTCATATTTGGTCCCCTAATTTTTCCAAAATTACCATTTTGCCCCAACCTTAAAAAAATGGTATGTTCTACCCAAAATTCCAAAATTTGCCTAATTTGTCCTCAATTTTATGAAATTGTAATTTAGTCCCTCAAATTATCAAAATTCCTAAATTTTCTTCAATTTTCCACCAATTTCAACATTTTAAGTCATTTTAAGTATGGTCCTAGAATTTGACAAAGGTAGTAGAAAACTCTTATTCCATTGATCAATTCAAATGTTACCAATATCTCAGTCTCAGCAGCAGATTTGGAAAGCTGATAACCAAAGAAAAAATGCGCGAGCAATAGCACAATTGGATTATGATTCACTTGTACGTCCTGCTACACAATTTTTGAGTTCAAGTATATCACCTCCTGCTACACAAAAACCTGAATTTCAAAGGGAAAACAGGTACAATCTTTAATCCCACAAATGTGAACTTTTCCTGATGGGTGATGACCCGATTTGTCATCCTTCCACAAACAGCCGATTTCTTTCTTCTTTCTTCTGCTCTGTAAGCTCGTCACCCATGAAATTGGTAGACGAGATCGAGAGCCCTCAACCTCTTGGATTGAGAATCATAAGCCATCATACCCATCCGGCTGCTGCTTCTCAGTACTCTCTCCTCCTCATCCACGGCCGCGGCGGAGGGGGAGAGCGGTCGCTTGGCCCGCTTATTCATGATGAAGCAGTTCCGCATCTTCTCCTCCACGTGGTCTATCGAGGTGCTCCTTGATTCCTCCTCGGTCTCATCGCCCTCGTTCATCTGCATCAGCTCAGCGGCGGCGGCGGCGCTGCCGTTGTGGGTGGCGGAGAGGAGGGAGTTCTCTGCAGCGGCGGAGAGCGGATGAAGGAGAGGAGGAGGAGGAGGAGGAGGAGGAGGCAGGGGAGGGGCGGACAGGAAGGAGGAGAGGGAGCTGTGGGCGTGGTGGAGAATGTCGTGGATTTGCTGGAGGAGGGCAGGGTCCGAGGTGGTCGGGAGCTGCCGGGCCATGAAGGCGGCCTGGTCTAGCGACACTGTCAGTTCCTGAAAGCGATTCGTTGACGACGATGCTCCGTTAAGGTCCATTAGAAAGACGAAACAAGTCACGGGTGGAGTCGAGGGTGGGAGGAAGAAGACAGCCCCACTGCAGCTCCTCTGTAGTCTTTTATGCATCTCCGCCATTTAAGGTATCCCTAATAATTTGGTTACATATATTATTATTATTATTTTTATTTTAATATAATTGGTATTGATCTATTTAATATCAAAATTTATTTTATATTTTATTTTACAATATTCAATTTTTATTAAATTATAATAACAATACTAATTTAATCTATTTAATTTATTAATATAATATTATATTTATAATATCTTTTATTATATTTTTTAGTTATATTAATTTATGACATAATTTGATATTTTTTAAGAATTAAATTTGACTAAACTCTAATTCGTATATGAGTCTGACTTTAGAGAAAACGTGGTCGTTTTCTTTTTGGCTTTGCGCTTCTTTGATCTACCTTCAATCCAACCCCCAAGTGCAACAACAAGCTCAAAGTAGGTGGGTTTCTTCAATCTCCCGCTTTAGGGTTTCCTCTCATCCGATCTCAAAATCTGTAGGTGATCTTTCTGCTGTATCCCATGCTTATCTATGTATTCTATTTTCGTCTCTGGGGTAATTGTTGTTGCTATCCGACCCGCCTTTTTCGACTGGTTGAAATCTAGGTCACACGGGCGGAACCAAAGCATTTCATTTTACAGTATAACCGAAATGTTTGATCTGGCTGACCACTAGAAGCATTATCTTAACAAATGTTAGGCTGAGAGCTGTAATTTGCTTAGTATATGAAATATTTTTTATTAGGTTCCATATTGACCCCTTTCATCAAGGCCACTAATCAATTCATAGAACATGCCTATGAGACTAATGTAGCAGGGTCAGTCACATGGAGTTATATGGTTAAAATGAAGTTTTTGACGGTGATTCTTTAAAATTTTAATTGTTGTAGTGGGTATCCAAAAATAGATTGTTGTTGGTAAATAAGTAATCTTGTTAAGTCCCAATCTGGACAATGCTTAATCCAGAACTATTTTTGGATCGTCATACATTTTCTTTCATCTCTTTTCCTGGAAGTGTGCTTTCTAATTCTTTCTTGCATTCCAGGGAGGTTATCTAACATAAAGTATTTGGAATATGCGGCCCTTATTCTGTGGCAACCTTGACTATGATGCACGCCAATCTGATGTTGAGAGGCTTTTCCGCCGTTATGGAAGAGTTGAAAAAGTTGATATGAAATCTGGTAATATTTTCTTTTCTCTCTATTATTCACTCAGTTTTGCTGTTGTAATAAATTCTTTTTCTGTAATATTATCTTTTATTTTGCAAGATGGATATCCTTTCAGCTTGTAATCTGGTTGGATTGACATGCGACTGTGATGATTGACTTAATCATATAGTCTTCCAGTGACTGGTTCTTCAAACAAAAAAATATTCATGACGCTCTAGAGTGTTGCCTTAATTCTTTATAGAACCCTAAAGGGTTATGTGACAATCAATGGGAGATAACAGCGAAGGAGTTGTAAGTACTGATGACATTCAAAATTTTGTGAAATCTCAATGACAAGCAACCAATGTACGGTTTTATTTAACTGTTTTCATGTTTGAGCCTCTCTAATCAACATCCTGGCAACTATGCTTGCAAGAGGTGACATGTTGGTGATATATTTGTTGCCAGGGACATTGAATATTTTTATATGTATTGATATGCTGCTTCCAAATGTATACACTTGAGGAATCAGCTTCAATATGAGTTATTGGCCTAGTTTGAGGCTGAAGCTTGGAAAGCTTTATTATACTTTGTGAAAATAGTTCTCTCAGGATGGTATGATGGTTCAAATTTTCTTATAAGGAAACGGCTTTTAAAATTCTGCGCACGCTCAACTATGTTTTTGGCGCAGGATTACTTGGATTATCCATTGACATCTTGGATGGATGTGCTCTCCTGCATTTGTTTTCTAGCCTGTGCTACGCTTCATCTTCTTCATATTTTAAAGGAGACTCAACCATCCTAATTTGCAATGGCACTTCCATCCTATGACTCTCTGAGACACTATTGCCTTTTCTCTTTTCCAACATGTTTCACAGTAGAGATCTTAATGATCTCACACAGCTAATGGCAGGTGTTGTGTTTTCTCTATATAGCCTTCCTTTGATTCTACTTGAATTCTGATTGCTCTTTTGTTGTCTGCCTTTTTATACTCACTTTCAGTAGTTAGTTCATATTTCGATATGTTTAAGATCTCTGTGAGAAAATTCCATGGGAAAACTTCGCTTTTGTCTCTCTCAAGAATATTTATAAAACTAAAGCTGCTTTCCTGTGGTCTGTGAAACTTATTATTGCACAGGATATGCTTTTGTCTACATGGAAGATGAGAGAGATGCTGACGATGCTGTTCGAAGACTGGACAGGATTGAATTTGGTAGGAAGAGTCGCCGACTACGTGTTGAGTGGAGTAAGGTAGGGTTTACTAGTCAAATAGGAATGGAATATCATTAAAAGAGATTGCTGGTGTAGTCGGGCCAAGGCATAAGATGTACTATGTAACTTTGTATTATTTGTCTATCTTTGCAGGAAGATGGTAGAAGAGGTGGTGGCTCCAAAAGATCCTCAACTGGCATGAAACCATCGAAAACCTTGTTTGTCATTAACTTTGATCCAATGGATATCAGGACAAGGGATCTGGAACAGCATTTTGAGCCGTATGGTAAAATTTCAAATGTAAGGATCAGAAGGAACTTTGCTTTTGTCCAGTATGAGTCACAAGAGGATGCAACAAGAGCTCTAGAGGCAACAAACATGAGGTCTGAATATCTGTGCTTTAATTATCCAAGCTTCATTTTTTCTGTTAGTTGAGTACTAAAATGTTTTTTGTAAGTTTACTGGAATGAACGACACTTGAGAGATTCCTATTGCAAGTAATGTCCTTTGTCTTGATAGAATATCTTTGCAAATGGAAGGCTGCATCTACTTACTATGGAACTCTGATTTGGCTCACAGTAGTTGTGATCAGTATCTTAATATATGTCCCCTGGGGTTGACTGAGCACACTTTGATTTTGATTGCAGCAAGCTGTTGGATCGAGTCATAACTGTGGAATATGCAGTTAGGGATGATGATAACAGAGGAAATGGCTACAGTCCTGATAGAAGAGGACACGTTGGGTCTCCTAATGGAAGAGGCTATCGTGGCCGGTCTCCGAGCCCATACAAAAGAGATCGTGGTAGTCCTGATTACGGACGTGATGCGAACCTGGATTCCAGATATGATTCCAGTGGAAGTCCCAAGTATGAGAGCGCTGAAAGCCCAGTAAATGAAGGATATCACAGGTTTTTATTGTTACAAATATCCATTTATTTTCCAAAAAATCCAAGGCTTTGGAAATAGAACAAGTTATACAAAAAGTGGAACTTGAACTGAAAGCAACGTTTTGCACAAGAAATTGGATAATTATAGTTTTATTTTTCTAAAGAGAAAACAGGTTATTCTTTTGGTGGGTGAGGTTATTCTTCTGTTCAGACATAAATATGACATTTTCACTTATCATGCAGCAGCTCTCCTCCGCCAAGGGAGAGGTCTCGCTCCTGAGATTCGCCAGAATGGAAAGGAAACTTTTTGATGAAGGGTTGCTCTGAATGTCATGCCTGTAGAACTCCTGCTAAGTCTATGTATTGGAAGTGCCAGGTTTGATAGGGTTATGTAGTAGTATGTGTCATACTCAGTTTTTAGATGTTTACTGTGTCGGGTGTTCGGATGTTCAGGATTGTGTGAACTAATTAATCTTAAGGCTTCCTTCATTTGGTGATCCAACTTTGTGTAACCGCAACCCTCCATATTTTACTAGTATTGTATTGAAGTTGGTGTTTACCCTTTGATCTTCTCTGTTATCAATGCGCTTTTAAATTCATATAGTGGGATATGGCATGATGGTCATTCAAGAATTTCAGTCGGCTCATTCTTGGCATATTCAGATTGCTGTGAGAAGTTATCGCAGCCATAAGATCCCAAGAATTCTAGGGAGGACAAGCCATCACCGGCCATGACTATCAAAAGCCCATTTTCATTTTCCCCTTTTTATATTTATATTGATAATGACACCAAAATTTGGTTTTATGGATAAACGGATCCTTAGCAGAACAATATCCGTTAAATTGTAAGGCATATTTCTACTTATATTTTTTTTCTGAGTAAATCAACTCAATCAATTCAGGATTATCCACACACCTGAATTCCAAAATAAAGGAGGAAGGAAATTGTGTAAGAGAATGGGCAAATGGAAGGTGGGCGATTGGTTTAGAGATGAAATTTTGTTGGTTTGTTTCCGTGAAGAGAGGACCAGACAAGCCCTTTTCAGACTCCTATCGAACCGATGATGAGTTGATGAAAACTGACACTGCCCACCAACACCCCCACTGGACATCCCCTCCTCCCCGTCCTTCCTATCTCTCTCTCACTCCCAAGATAGGAATTGCCACTCAGACTGCATCAAAACTGTGGGTTTCCAAGTCGGATCATCACCATCATCTCTCAAAAGGTATCTCTCCTCTTCTTCTTTCCGTTCCGGCGGTATGTCCTTTTCGGTTCATGAAAGCTGACATATTCTTGAGCTGCTCTAGCTGAAATTTCAGAGCTCTAGGCCTTTCCTGATTAATTGCAGCAGAGGTTGTTTGGTGGATTAGTACTTTTCTTCAATAAACTGCAGCTTAAATTTTGTTTTCCGTAGATAGTTGCAGTGATGAGTTCATCTCTAGCTTTATTTTCCGCTGTTTGTATGGTAATATGAGCTTATAGTTCGTGTCTATTGACTAGTTATCTAGACAACTTCATCTGGCTTATGATATCTCAGCTGATTGTTTGAGGTGGAATAAAGGATGGTATAATCGAATTGCAGGTTCATTGTTAGTTTGGACATAGAAGATGAGCTCTTTGGACGTGGCTAGGACGGAACTCGCGCTTGCTGTTCTGTACCTTAACAAGGCTGAAGCCAGGGACAAGATTTGCAGAGCTATACAGTATGGATCCAGATTCATCAGTGATGGCCAGCCTGGGACGGCTCAAAACGTGGAGAAATCGACTAGCTTGGCTCGCAAAGTTTTCCGTCTGTTTAAGGTATCACTTTTAGTAATTCCTGATGAATCTGACGTTCGTGATCCCACTGAGCTTGCTGGTTCTTGGCAAGTAATGGTTTCTTTTCCCCAGTCAAGTTTCATTTTCTGGGAAAGTGCCTTGGATTTCCTCACCTCAGTGCTTGCTGCTCTGTGGAACAATCATGTTTAGTATACTTCATCACTAATGAGTAATCATACGCACTCTATAATATGGAATAATGAGGGTATCATACCATGGTATCAGAAGGTGCTTTGTTTTCTAATCTCATTTGCACATGTCCGCAGTTTAGTATTATTTGCATCTGTTTTAGTTCAACCTGCTGATGCATGATGTAGGATAAAGAAACGTGCTGCTGCTGCTTTTCTAATATCGTATTTTTGAACAATTTTGACTGTGATTATGAAATTAACCTGGTGTTGAGCTTGATTGTGTTTATTAGTTCTCTCAATAGCTTGTGTTTAAGATGTGTGATATACTTGCAGTTCATCAATGACCTTCATGCTCTTATCAGCCCCACTCCTCAAGGAACACCTCTTCCTCTTATTTTGTTGGGAAAGGTGAAATTCAATGTCCATAAATACTGTTCCCCTATTAGCATTTTCTCCATCTTTTGCAATCTGATGAGACCTTCCTTCCTTTTTTGCTTGTCTTATTTTGCATACACATCTATGGATCTATAGTCCAAGAATGCCTTGTTGTCAACCTTCTTGTTCCTTGATCAAATTGTTTGGCTGGGTAGATCTGGCATCTACAAGGTATGTGAATCTTCAACTTTTGCACCCTTTTGTACAAATTTCTCCGTTTGTCTATAACTAATAACAGATAATGAAATGGCTTCTTTGGTTATAGAACAAAGAAAGAACTGAGCTGATAGGTCGTGTCTCTCTGTTTTGTTGGATGGGTTCCTCAATCTGCAGTGTCTTGGTTGAGGTATTCCCCTCTTCTAGTCTGTAAACAAAATTGAAGATTGGAAGCAAATCAAATGCCCATATCATTCTTTGATCTGTTTATGGATCAGATTGGGGAGTTGGGAAGGCTTTCTGCATCAATAAGGAAGTTGGAGCGGGAACTCAAGAGCAGTGAGAAGCACAAAGTGCGAAAATACTGCCTTTTATATCCTTGTCTCCACATCCTTCTGCTTGGTTCTGCCCCTTATTCCATTGATACCTCATCGATCAACCCAGAAACGGTTTCTGTTCTACAGGATGAACAATACAAAGCCAAGATTAATACCTCGAATGAAAGATCTCTTGCACTGATCAAGGCAGGCTTGGACATCGTGGTGGCAGTAGGACTACTACAGCTCTCCCCCAAGAAGGTCACTCCTCGAGTAACTGGAGCCTTTGGATTTGTCAGCTCTCTCATCTCTTGTTATCAGGTAAATCATCCACAATCTCCATTTGCACTAACATACCAAATCATTCCTCCGGCTCGACTTCTGTAAAGTACTATTCACTGTGTAAACTCACTCTCCATTGGAATGCCTCATTCTCGTCTTTGCAGCTGCTCCCACCTCCGTCTAAGTCCAAGTCGTCTTGAATAGAGATGACTCTAAGCTGAAGAAGCTCTCTTTCCATCATGAAAATAAGTACCATACTATGTATTGTTGCAGTCGGACTTCTGCTCCAGCCCCTCTTCTAAAGTAATCATGCTTGTAGAATGTCGCTTCTTCCATCTCTGCACTGTAACTGAATTACATACCTTCAGTGCAACTATTTCTGAATCCCATGGCCTTCTGATTAATATTCTTCCCCTGGGGTTACTAGTGCTTGTTGTTCACCTACTCTATTTTTTTTGCTCAAAACCTGCAATTGCATGGGAATAAAAGTTAGCTTGTCTTTACACAAGATATAGATGTGCTCTGTTCCAAATGCAACCTAACTCACCTTTTGGCAGTCCTGCATCACCAAGAATTTTGGAATAATATTATTATAGTTTTACTGGGCCAAATTGTGAAAAGAAGAATATCAAGTCAGCCGACAAAGATACTAAAGATGCTCAGGCCGTGGGCCGAATATATTCGGGTATAAATTATTTTCCGATTTATTTTATTTATTAAATTCCGCATCTCTTTTGAGCTCACCCTCACTGCTCTTTGGCACTTCACTTGGCTTCCGTATATCTTCAGGCTCTAACCTGAAATTGCCTTCTCCATCTACGGGCTCGCACCAGATGCGTGGCCTGAGCCTGAAGCGAGTCCCTCGCCAATGGCGGCTCTGGGACATTCTATCCACCGCGCTCCTTGCCTTCGTTTTCGCCTTCTTCTTCGTCATTCTGGCTTACTCTCCCATCGGTAGCTGGAGCTCGTCCTCATCCGGAAGCCACCGGCAGTCCGTATTGCTCGCCGCCAGGGATCGCGGCCGTGTCATCAAGGCGGTGGAGTCGGGGTCTCTGTCCCCTCGCCACATCGAATCGTGCCCCTCCGATTACGTCGACCACATGCCATGCGAGGATCCTAGGCGGAGCAGTCAGCTGAGCAGAGAGATGAATTACTACAGAGAGCGGCACTGTCCGCCGCCTGAGGAAACGCCACTCTGCTTGATTCCTCCACCTAAGGGGTACAAGATCCCGATACAGTGGCCTGAGAGCCACACCAAGGTATCCATCAGTTACTATGTCGAATCTATTGCTTCCCAAGCATCTCATGGTGGAGCCACACCTCTTAATGTCATGCTGGAAAATATAGAATTCACCGAGTGAATTGATGAGCGTGGCATTGCTCGACTTGAATATTCTGATATATCAGTTCGATTGATGGATGATTGGATCTATATTTATATAACGAGTAATTGGGGGACTTTCAACTAGATCATGATTCCTGCTCTCTTTTTTTTTCTTTTTCCAAGTCCAGATATAAGAGTTCCAATCATTTTGGTAAACTTTCAGTAGATGGAATGAATTTAATGCCATTAGTTCCATTGTATCAGTATATCCATCCTACTATTCCTGGGTGTGTTTTTTAAGTAAAAGAATAATAATAATAATTTTGTGTGAGATAGGTTCATAGGGGAGGAGTTTTGGTATGGTCTGTGTAGCATCTAAGTTGCAAATAGCCCTTCCAAGCATTACTACATAACTCCTTGAATGCATTGTATTGATGGGGCCAGGATGTTTAGAACCTGTACCAAATGAAAGACTGAAAAATGACTATATCTGTTCACCAATTTTAATCAGTGTGAATAAGGCTTATATCTATTGATATGAAATTTGATTGTAGATATGGCATAGCAACATGCCCCACAATAAAATTGCTGAAAGGAAAGGTCATCAAGGATGGATGAAATTGGAAGGGCCTTATTTCATATTCCCAGGTGGTGGCACAATGTTCCCAGATGGTGCAGGACACTACATTGAAAAACTTAAGAAGTACATTCCTCTATCTCGTGGAGTGATTAGAACTGCACTTGATATGGGATGTGGGGTAGGATAATTATTCTCACGAACTTCTTCTACCATATTTCTAACCATTGCATTATCTGAGAAATGTTCCATTTATTCCTTTTTTTTAATTTGTTGCTTCAGGTGGCCAGCTTTGGGGGATCTCTACTAGCAGAGGGCATTTTAACAATATCTTTTGCTCCAAGGGATTCACACAAGTCACAGATACAATTTGCTCTTGAAAGAGGAATCCCTGCTTTTGTTGCCATGCTTGGCACACGCAGGCTTCCTTTCCCTGCTTTTGCTTTTGATTTTGTACACTGCTCGAGATGTTTGATCCCATTTACAGCATATAGTGAGTCCTTCTAGATCCTTTACTCCAGGGTAAATTCCATCTCATCATTTTTCTTGGCTTTTTTTCTTATAATAGGAATTCTTCTCATTTCAGATGCTACATACTTCATTGAGGTGGATCGCTTACTTCGCCCAGGAGGCTATCTAGTCATCTCTGGCCCTCCTGTTAAGTGGGCTAAACAGGAGAAAGAATGGGCAGATCTCCAGGCTGTGTGCAAGTCATTGTGCTACGAGCTTATTGTTGTAGATGGAAATACTGCTATATGGAAAAAGCCAACTGGGACATCATGTATCTTGAATCCAAAGGAAAATCATCCTCAATTGTGTGATACGTCGGAGGATCCAAGTGCTGCATGGTGATTATTATTCACTTCTCTATACCTTATCCAAGTTTTATGAAGTTACAGCATGTCCATGTTTAACAATCTGTCAGTCTTTTCAGTCTCAGGATGCCTTTATTGCAGATGAGAAAGCACATAGAAAGCTGTATAGATCTTTGACTTTCTTTTACCCTTCTTTAGGTATTACAAAATGAAGACATGTATAAGTAGAACAATTTCTGTCAAAGGAGCATATGCTGTTGGTGAGATACCAAAATGGCCAGAGAGGCTGACAAAAGCTCCTGATAGAGCAGCTATTGTGCAAGATGGGGTTGTTATTTTCGAGGCCGATAGAGAAAAATGGGCAAGGAAGGTGGCTTATTATAAGAAATCATTGAATTTAAAGCTGGGAACTCCTGCTGTGCGTAATGTCATGGATGTGAATGCATTTTTTGGGGGTTTTGCAGCAGCACTCTGGTCTGATCCTGTGTGGGTGATGAATGTTGTTCCCTCTCACATGCCATTGACTCTAAGTGTAATTTATGATAGAGGCTTAATTGGAGTCTATCATGATTGGTGAGCTTACTTATATTTTTCATCTTTCCTTTAGGTACATATGTAAGTAGAGACCTTTTCTCTGCCAGTGCCAGTTTGTAACATTTTACAATCCAAACATTGATATGATTATTTATTCTATTATATTGAGTACATTTTTGAGTTTATGGAATATTCAGAATTGAATTATTCTACTGATTTCAGGTGTGAGCCTTTCTCAACATATCCTCGTACATATGACTTCATTCATATTGATGGTATTGATTCCCTCATAAAAGATCAAGGCTTGAGAAAAAACAGGTAATTTTTGTCAGGTATTTTGGGGGTTTCTTGTGTAGTGTCTACAGTTTGGTTATTCCCAGCAAAAGAAAAGAGGCAATCAGATATTTGGCAAGGATAAAATTAGAGGAAAGCTGAAGGATCTCTTCCTTAAAATTCCTGATCATGATTATTCATCTCGAAAACATGCTGCTTCATCTTTTAAATCTTTTTGCGCTGATTGCTTAGGATAGTCGTTGCAGCAGATTATATGAGATTCTATTTTGACAGAAACTAACTTCTCATTTGTGCAGTTCCTCGAAGGCATTCTCACTAGCCATTATTAGAGAATTCTGCATATAATTAGTTCATCTATTTTTTCATGGAAATTCTCATTTCGTGTATCTTAACCTTATGATTCGTTGCAGATGTTCTCTAGTGGATCTGATGGTGGAGATGGACCGGATCTTGCGTCCTGAGGGCACCATTGTAATCTGTGACTCACCTGAAGTTATTGAGAAGGTGGATCGTGTAGCTCAGGCTGTGAGGTGGAAGACTGTTATACATGAGAATGGACCCGAATCACATGATAAAGGAAAGATCCTGGTGGCGATAAAAGAGTTCTGGGCATAGCTTCTCCTCCTACCAAAGCCCAACCGTTTCCCCAGTTCTTTTGTAAGGCAAGTGACTTGTCCTTTCCTCCCTTCTCAAAGTTGTTCGAGCCGAGATGAATTCACTCTTGTGCGATGAGCTTATGATGCCGGTCTTCCTTATCCTCTATAATTCAATTTATTTGCAACCACTGAAAGATGCAGCACAGTGGGGCTCAATGGTAGTAGCCTGTGATGTACTTACTACGTACTTTTAGGGGATTGCTAGAGGTAGAGGAAATTCATTGAATTGACAATATTACTGTCTTTCTTCCGTCCAGACGCAGTTGATGTACAACTCTATTGATTCATATGCTTGGATGGGGTCGGGTAAATCAGGACACACCCATCCTATCTACTTACTTCAGGGGTGTGAAATGAAGGGGGTCTTGGTCCATTATTTTGATGACAGCTTTGCACTTGTACGAGTGATTGATCCTATCATGGTTGTCTAAGCCACCGTGGTACGGGTCCACCGTAGGTGCTGGCTCATCATCACATGTAAAAGCTCCTAAGAAAATCAGTCCCCCTTGACCCCCATTTGCGGGCCATATTGTATCACACCTTTTAACAGTGTATTACGACGGGTTGTAGCAAGCTTAATCCATGGCTTTCAAGCAAAGGAATTTAGCTGATCAAATGTTCTCTCTTAATTACTTTACAACTGTTGTTGGTTGAATATGTCACTTGACATTGATTCCTTTATATAAGTTCTGAAAATTATCATAAAAAGTGGAATTAAAATATTATATTTAATATTTAATTTAAGTGAGAAATTAGCATAAAAGCAAAATTGAGTAATAATAAGATATTTTTACATAAACTAAAGAGAAAAGAGATAATGAAAAATAATAAAATATTTTTATATAAACTATCATTAAATTATAGTATTACGTCAAAATGAGTAAATGATACCTTTGGACATACATACTTCCGTTAAAAAATATTGATATAGAGTCAATTTAAAAATACGACAATAATCAAACTTCAAACAAGTTCAATTTATTGCAAAAGAATTTTTATTTTAAAATTATGTATTTTATTTAAATTTACTTTTAAATCAACACGTTACATATAAGCAAAAACAATAATTTAATAGAGCAAATCGTTAAATATATGTTAGTATTTTTAACAAAAATTAAAATTGAAATAAATATGTTAATTTAAATAATCATTTAAAATATTTTATAAAAAATGTTATTTGAATAAATTTAGCGTAACTTTTAATATTATTTGAATGATTTCATTATTATCAATATGTATAAGATTTGATAAAATAAATCAGTCAAACAATATTATGTGTGTATATTTTTTTCATAAGCACATGTAAACTTTTATAACCACGAAAAAATACACTCTCATGGGAGTCATACTTAGGTTATTTAAAGCTCAAATGAAAATTGGATAAATGTTATTTTTAAATCATATAAAAATGAAATAATAACCAACCCTATTAAATGTAAGATAAAAATTAATATACCAGGCGATATAAACTATGGGACGTGCTTAAGATTTTCTTTGCAGGTTTTCAACATTGCAGTTTTTTCAACTGCAGCATTTATGGCATTCTCGTACACATATCCCTCCCCTAGAATCCAATCCAGCTGGAATCATTGGCGATGCTTCATCACAGGACAGGAGGGGAAAACCAATGAGAATGTGACCGGATATTGGACTTTCTATTTCACTCTATAAAAGTGTAAACATACGTGAACTTTGCTCTTTGTTTAGCTGTATGCCATAAATTCCAGCTCCATCGGGTCACCGTATCAGGGACCTCTCATTGGAGCCACTCGACCTTGAGGACCCGATTATCACATGGCATAGATAGATAGCTAGGACCACAAATTCCATCTATTCTCATCATATACGTGTATGTATGTATGTATGTATGTATGCATATATCTCAGGCTCCGATGACCCTCGGCCCGCATAATTATTCCCAATTTTCTAGTATTCGAAACACTCGGCCATGGCGCTATTTGTTGGCAATGAAATGTACAAATATATATAAGATTATAAAATTATTTGAATACAATATATACATTATATAACAAGTTAATCTTGTTTGATGAACTTTGTTAACTTGATTTACCTATGATGGTTGAGCTATTATGTCTATTGTTAATACTTATCTACAAGCAAATGGGGATATAGAACGTTGAGCTTATATCCGTGAAGTAGCCGTAGAAATGATTTTTTTTTGTGTGAATGTTTGGAAGTTAAGTATGGATATCAATAAAGGGATAAGTAATTGTTGACTAATAATTGCAATTTCAATAATTTTAATTAAAGTAGAAAATATATGATAGTCTAACATGTAAATAACATATTGATTATTATATAAAAACTTAGCTAAATAAGAAAATACTAAATTTAAATAATTTTTATAGTATTATTACAAAAAATTTTATATTCACTATCAGCATTACTCGATAACGCTGAAATAAATAGATGGTTTTATAAACTAACATACTTGTACCATTTCACGCCCTTACTTGATATTTAGGATAGCACAATTAATACTTCGTATTATAAATAATCAGTATACTCATAAAAAAATCTTAAAAATATTTAAAAAATTGTATACAAATATTATGCTAATACTATAACTTATAAATATAATATTAAACATTTGTATATTTATTTCGAGATTCGAATTTCGAGTTGCACTAATATTAAAAGTGATGTTCTACTCTTATACTTTTACAAATTTTTATTTTTATAAATAATTATTTTAGAGAGTGATGTACTCACAATTTAATAAATAACTTTACTATCATTAAATCACTATAAAACTTATAACCTTATACTTTAATAAAATATCTATATATGAATATTTTTTCATAAAGTTTTATATTTATTTACCTTCAAAATTTACTAGTACTTAGTACTCATGGCTTAGTGATTTTATACATACAGTGAGTACAACAGAATACTTCCCAAAAATTAATTAAATATATAAAATTATATATTACAACCACGTGGTCATATCATATCTAAAACTATACAAAATGTCATTTTAAGAGTGCACGTCAGTAGAATGTCCACACTTACCTAATATTATAATAGACTTTGTACTCATAAGAAGAGATTGTGAACTCGAGCATTGATATACTTGTATTCCTCATTATTCACGAATTAATATGCATATAATTTGATATTTCCCACCCTTCACTTTATAAGTATAGTTTATACCCTATACTACCACCGGTACTATTATATATTGCATTCCTTGTCATCCATGCAAAATTATTGATATATCGGATATTTCCCGCCATTCATACCTTCATTATACTTATAGCTCAATCAAGCTAATAATGACAGTTATATACCAACATAACCCATGATCATATAAAAATACAATATATATAAACCTTATAGAGCTCAATTCCCACTCTATTATCTTCACTTATTATATTATTATATATTAAACATAATACACATTGATTTTTTTAAAACTAGATACTCACTTGATTATCTCCACTTATAATATTATCATGTATTAAATATAACACATATTAATTTACTTAAAATCTCATCCTCACTTAATATCTCCACTTATCATGATATTATACATTAAACTCAATCACAAATGTATTATTTCACACATATAATAAGTTTTTATTTTCACGAGATTCGACACTCTACTGACTAACCACACTACTCACTTTATTTAGTCACTTCATACCCTCATATCGCATACATAATAACATTAATTTATGGGGTTTAATTTACTAACTAACCACCCTTATACACATATTCAATAATTGATACATCACTTGAGACAGCTAAGTCCCTTTTTCTTTTAACAAATAATTATGGGTCTCAACCTAAGTTTTTCTCATACCTATCATGGATAGTATTAGCCTTTTTCTTATTAGAAAAATATCAGGTTATTATTCTCTTTTCTTTTTTCTTTTGTAACCTCAAATGTTGATACTGAGTCTATTTAAATCATACAACATTATTTTTATTTAGTTTATCTTTTTATAATAACTTTTAAAAACGTACACATATTTTTATATAAAACTATAAAAAATATGTTCAGTTCAATAAAACTCGTTATTAGTAAATCCCACTCATTGTTATATTTGTAACTTATTCATCTCATATGTTTTCCTAGTAAATCTCACTCATTGTTATATCTATTACTTATTCATCTCATATGTTTTACAATGTCACGAGAAGTACAATCCCTATATATTTATGTGGTGTCGTACACTACATAAAGTAAATCACTTCATCAAGGTCATATTTGGCTTCCCTTGATATTTTTAATATCGTTCCGTAATTTTTTAAAAATTAAAATTTTATTACTTGGGACGGGTTCACTTGATTCGCGTATCGATGAACCCGTTTATACCACCTCTTTCCATAGTATTCTAAATCTCTATACTTTTTCTCCATTATTTAACCATATTTATTCTAATACCCCAAACCATCTCAAGTTTTTCACTGTATCCTTAATTTTTCACTTTTTAAATTTTAGTATTTAAACTTTCCAAAATTATCAAAATTCCCTTATAGTTTTCATATATCCATTTTAAAAATCCTAAACCTTCAATAACTTCATTTAAGATCCCCTAATTTCCTCTATTTTTATTTGGGTTCTCACATTCTTAGAAATTGTATATTTGACCCAAACTTCCTAATATTTACCATTTACCCCTAAATTTTTACATAAGTTTCATTTGGGTTCCTAGCCTCTTTCAACCTACCTTATTAGGTCCACAAGTTTTCTCAGTGTTTATTTCAGGTCCCTATACTTCTAATGAGTTTCATTTGGGTCCTCATTTCTTATAAACTTCATTTTGAACCCTATACTTTTTAGAAATTACAGTTTAGTTGATCGACTTTTTCTTCCTTTAAAACACCTCCTAAAATCCCCAAAAATACTTTATAGGTTCCTCATCTTATTCTCTAGTTTCCCATAGTCACTTTCCGACCAACCTCGGTTGGGATAGTGCCATTTTAGTTGCAATTGGGCCTTAACCAGAAAACTTACTAGACCGTCGAAATTTCCAAAATTGGGATTAAAACTGAATTGGATGGGAAATGGATGTTGAAATGAGATTTGAAATCAAACTAGATTGGCAACCGATGAGAGAGAGGGAAAAAATAAATAACTTTCATTTCTAGTGAGTGAATATTCGCTCCAATAATGGGCAATTTGGAAGGGATAAGGGCAGATAAAAATGAAAATAGGTTGAGCAAAGGGTTTGTAAACCCCGCACATTTGAGTTAAGAAAAACCGGGAAAAGAATCGGTCAAACCGAATAAGAAAACAAAACCGGTTTACATTTGGGAATAAGCAATATGAAAATTTACAACTTTCGGTTGATCCAAAGGATTTATTAAACATTGAAAAAGAAACTTAAGACAAACTAGAAAACAAAAAATCAAATTGGTTCAGGTGAACTAGATTACATAAGAACTTTAAAGTTAAGCGTGCTTACCTGAGAGTAATGTGAGGATGGGTGACCTCTTAGGAAGTATGATTTTTTTGTAACTCGAAATTTCGGTAAAAATTTTTTATGCGAACCTACGACTTATCATAAATAGTCATCAATTAATATATATTTAGTTATTAAAATTAATACCAATAATTTAATACCTAAATTAAATTATTGGAATTAATACAAATAATTTAATACCGAAATTAAATTATTGGAATTAATACCAATAATTTATGGTAATATTAATACTAGTAATAAATCTCGCCCATTTAATACACGGGTTTTACGACTATATAAATAGGTCATCCCCATTTCCCAGTAAAGCTCGAACCAGAGCTTCGACTTGAACAAAGGTCGGGCTCTTTAGAACCGGGGAAAGAACAACTATCTGATAGCAAACTCCAGTCAATCCGAGAATCGTTGGAGAAGCGCCGACATGATGGAATAGTGAAGCAACTCCGGCGGACCGAAGCTGTCCTATTTCGGCCAAGCTGAAATCAGCCATTTCAAGCCCTTCTCAGGCCAAATCAAGCCCTCCCAACACTTCCTCAGCCTTTCCATGGCCGAATTAGGACCGAAAGGTAAGCTAATTCGGCTCCCCTTTATAATTTTCGATCGGTGCTAGAGAGAGAGTCAACCGAATTTCAATGATGAAATTCCAATCCAATTCCGCATCAATTGATACAATACTTGATTTTAGGATGAACCTCAGGACGAGACCTATCTGCCCAGATCGAAAGCTCGGACTGTCGTGCCTTCACCGGTGAGTAATCGAAGCTTTCTCTCTCTATAGTCTATTTTCCGGCAAAGCTCCGTTTGAGCTTGTTCTGACGTTAAAATCTGCGATTCAAAGTTTCTTAGAATCGTATGAACATACAGGAACTCAATTTCAACTCCAATTTCAATAATTAGAAGTGTTTGATTGGTTAATTTGATGAAATCAAATTCGGTAGTGTTGAAGAGTTGAAATTGGGGGGAAATTTGGGGATTTTCGAAATTCAAAGGGGCCAAAATACAATTTTATGAAATTGAGGGTCAATTGGGCATGAAAATAATGTTGGAGGACCAATTGAGGAATTTTGGAAATTTTGGGAAAAAAACTTACCATTTTTGTGAAAGAAGGGCAAAATGGTAATTTTGGAAAAATTGGGTAACCAAATTGGAAATTTGGAAAATTAAACCCCTTTTTGGTGAAATTGAATAAATTGAGGTCCCATGATAAATTTTAAAAGTTGCGGGACTCAATTTGAGGAAAAACCGACATTAGGGACTTAAAGTTAAAGGGAAATAACTTTAGGGACCTAATTGCAAATAACTAAAAGTTTGGGTTTTCTCATTCATTAATGAATGAAGGCTGTTATGCCGAGTAATAATGAACAAGGTTGTTCATATCATGTAGGAACGTTAAATACCCGGAACGCCAGCAAGGACAAGCTCGCGTGAATACAAAGAACTAGTCTAGTGAAATTCACGGCATTAACGGGTGAGTGGATTTACTAACATCATACCCGGTTGGGGATGATAAGTGCCTCGATATAAAAACCCACTGTTTAGTGGTATTTTAATCATCACTACTTAGAGAAAGTGATGTGAAAGTTATGCGGAAAAACTACTTACTGGTTGTAAGTAGATCATACCCGGTTGGTATGATGAGACTTCCTCGAAGGAAGTTGAAAACCCGTTCATCGGTTATGAACGGAGATGTCCTTATACTGGTTGGTATGATGGACAGTAAAACCTATTTTTGTCGGAAGTGCTCTCCCCTGACTGTGTGCCAATGCTTAAACAATTTGGGAGACCTTCTCGACGGGAGCTCGAATAGCTCTGATAGGCCAGGGGCCTCGGTTTTTGGAACTTGGGGGCTAAATGCCCGATTTTGAAAATCTCGTACAGTGGGCCCAAGGCCAGTTGGCACGAGCAGGAGCTCGTAAACGAACATGATATATGTGCCATAAAACTTAATAAGTGAATTGTTTGGCCATGGTACCAAGATAGGACTGACATGCTCAGTCAACTAGCGGCAGTGCGACGTGACAGGTCGACGGACTAGTCAAGACAAACAGCTGCGGGTTGAGTTGAGAGTCGGTGTCGTTGGACTAGTGGCACCATAGATTACATGGCAATATAAGAAAACATTGTTTGTGCATGCACTGTGAGTACGGGATCATCAAGACGCCCATGAGGGGTAGTGATGCGTCCTATGGGCACTGGACGACCTGGTGGCTATAAGGGTAGTTTTGTCATTCCAGGTGTCTGTACGAAATCTGGATACAGACATGAAGAAGTGATTTCGGGAATGTGGGTAGGATGTCACGTACATCCACTCATTCCTAGGGTAGAAGTGGTCGTACTTCTATCCGGGTGGCAGGAAAAGTTGCTCCGAAGCCACTAGCGGGTTCAGTAGTGATACTGACTTACGAATGTGTGTAACCTTCATGATGAAGGATGTGTGTTGGGTGATGACACACCGTGGTAACTAAGAAATAATAGAAAAATCCAAATTTTTAAATGATGGGATTTTTGAAAACAAAGGAGTTTGGCACACTCCATATAAATGTTTTTCTTAAAAGTCAAAAGCTTTTAAAAACCCATTCACTAAGTAGTCGTACTCACCCCCTCCCTTATATTCCTTTCAGGAAATCCCGGAAAGCCTCCCCTTAAAGACCGTCAACTAAAATGCCTGTAAGACAGGTATGTAAAGTTTTAAATTTCATACAGTTTTGATTATGCTATTCCAGGAAAAATGTGCAAGTTAAAGGACGCCTTACCCTTTACGGTTTACGATAAGGGGAAATCCTTTAATAAACCGGGAGAGTGGCAGGTTGATCACGGGGATCTGACCAAACCGGGTCGGGGCATGACAGGGTTCCCAATCTCCGTATATAAAGAGCTCATCCTCTCTCATTCCCCTCACAGCTCAACCAATCGAATTCTCTCTATCTCGCTGTTTTTTGATAAGACTTCAACAAGAGCTTTGACAAGGACCTCTTTCTCAATGAGAGAGGTTAGGAGAAGGTCATCCAAATCATGAGGAAATCCTCTACATCGCAACAGTCTCCCTTTGGTCCGAGTATGGTTAGAAAAGCCTCGACGAGGCCGCACAATAATGTGACTCCATCTCTTAAAGTGCACCTTAAGCTAATCAAGCTGAATATGAGCTTACCACAACCACCCATAGCCAAACCATGACCCCCATACCATTCATAGTCATGCCTACGTCCTCCCTACACCTCCTTGGTAAGTCCCTACCACCGTCATTTACTAGAATGTTTGATATACTATCACACCCTGGCCTGATTCAGTCTGCCGATGACCTGTGTCCCTCTGTCCGTCCCCGTCGGTAACCACTACGGTGGGTACCTTCACCATAGCGAGAACTAAGGATATCAGGGCTCTTGATGAAACACATGTAAACCATATATAAAATGTATAAAATATTTGAAACTTTTCTTTCAAAGCTTTACGTCGAAGCTCACAAAACACTTTATAAATCAAATCAACCTTCATGAGAAGGGTATAAGGTTACCTTGATGAACGTGTACCTCGGGAAGTTCATTCCCTTCTCTACCTCGCGCCTTCGGGGCTTAGCCTGCAATATTTTTAGGGGAGGGAGTGAACTCACAACTTATTGAATGGAACAACAATGTCGGGCCACTACATGGCACATGACATTAATGTTCCCCCATAAACCACCAATCATGATCTTTTATTGTGTTACTCATACTTAGCCCCTCCAAGTATCATGGTTTATTATGCTCCATGGAGATGATAGATCTTAAGCCATCTGACTCGTAGTCTATGCTACGGACGAGATATTCTCGGTCTCTCCCTTTGGTTCCCCCGAACCAATGACACATTACTACTATAAGCGACACAATGGGAACTCATATCCTACACATGAGGGATGTCACACCACGACCAGGTTTGGTCGGATCCCCGTGAACAACTTGCCACTTTTTTGTCTCAAGTGGGGTTCCCCACTTCTTTAAATCAAGAGAAGCTAGGTGTAATCTCAACCTTGTTCCCTGGAATAACATATATCAAATAAAATGCAAGTTTAAGAAAATTAAGCATACTTGATAAAGGATAAGGCTTGGTGTTATCCCTAGTCATCTTTCTACTTCCTAAAATGGAATAAAAGCGTGGATGAGTTTCTACAATTCACTGAATGGGTATTTTAAAAAATGAAGTTTTAATACAGTAGTTTTTAAATTGGAGTGTGCCAGACTCCTTAATTTTTTTAAAATATCTCATTTTTGAAATCTCGATTTTCAAAGTCATTTCTTAATCCTCAATCAATACCGGTGTGTTTATCAACCAACACATGCCCTTCATCATAAAGGGAACACACATTCGTAGGGCAGTACGTCCATTGCACTCACTTGTGGCGTTGGAGCAACTTTATTGGCCACCTAAATAGAAGCACATCCACTTCTACCCTAAGAATGAGTGGATGTATGTGACATCCGACCCTCAATCCAATAAATAGAACTCCATGTCCGTTTGAGGACAAAGACCTCATCCCGTCCCCATCCCGGTCTCATGCGCATGAAGCTATGTCAAGATTCCAAGACTGCTGGCACGACTAACTGCCATTATCTCCACCATGTCGTCTAGTAGCCCTAGGACAAATCACTACCCCTCTTGGGCGTCTTGAAGGTCTCATAACTCAGTGCATGCACAAATCAATAATTTTCCACATAAACCATTTAATCTATGGTACCACTAGTCCAATGGCCCTGACCCTCAACTCCATCTGCAACTATTTGTTTTGACCGGTCTGTCGACCTGTCATGTCGCACTACCACCATTCCAATGAGTATGTCGGTCCTGTCTTGGTACCATGGCCAAACAAATCATTCATTTAAAGTTTTCATGGCTTAACTCATATTTGTTTAAGAGCTCTTGCTCGTGCCAATTGACCCAGGGCCCATTGTACAAGATTTTCAAAATCAGGCATATTAGCCACCAAGTTCTAAAACCGAGGCCTCCAGCCTATCTGAGCTATTCGAGCTCCCGTCAAGAAGGTCTCCCAAAAGGTTTAAGCAGTGGCACACAATCAGGGGAGAGCACTTTCGACAAAAATAATTTTTTAGTCGTCCATCACACCAACTAGGTGTGAGGACATCTCCTCTCATAATCAATGAACGAGTTTTCTACTTCCTTTCAGGAAGTTCATCATACCAGCAGGGTATGATCTACTTATAATCAGTAAGTAGTTTTTCCGCATAATTTCCACATCACTCCTCTCATGTGCAATGGTTAAAATACCACTTGGTAGTGGGTTTTCATTTCTTATGTGCCTATCATCCCAACCAGGTATGATATAAAAATCCCACTCACCTGATAAATGCAATGCATTCCTTCTTAGTTGGTTTTGCCTCCATGCTAGCTTATCCTTGCTGGTGTTCCTGATACCTCGTATTCCTACACGGCATGAACATTCTTGTCCATTATCCTTTGACTTGATGGCCTTCATTCACTATGAATGAATAAAAATATCAAACTTTTCAAATATTTGCAATTTGGTCCCTAAAGTTAATTTTCTTTTACTTTAGGTACCAAATGCCGATTTTTCCCAAATTGAGTCCCATAACTTTTAAAATTTACCTTGGGATCTCAATTTATTCAAATCACAAAAAGGGGTTCAAGTTTCCCAAATTTCCAATTTGGTCCCCAACTTTTCCAAAATTACCATTTTGCCCTACTTTACAAAAACGATAAATTTCACACCAAAAATTCCAAAAATTGGCCAATTGGTCTTTCAACATCTTTATCATGCCCAATTGGTTCTCAATTTTATGAAATTGTAATTTAGTCCTTCAAATTTTTGAAATCCCCAATTTTCTCCCAATTTTCAACCTTCTAACTAAGGATTTGATTTCATCAAATTGATTGATCAAATGAGTTTAATTATTGAAATTGAAGTTAGATTGTAGTTTCTACACCTTCATACGATTCAATTTCACTTTGAATAGCATGATTTGACATCAAAACGAGCTCAAATGGAGCTTCGCCAGAAAATTAAACGTAGAGAGAGAAAGCTTTGAATGCTTATCGACACAACGGTTCGAGCTTTTGATCTGGGCAGATAACTCTCATCCTGAGGTTCCTCCTTGGATCAAGAATTGCATCAATTAATACTGAATTGAGTGAGAATTTAGTCATTAAAAATCTTTCTATTCTCTCTCTAGCACTGATCATAATTTACAGAGGGGATCCAAATTGGCTTACCTTTCCACACTAATTTGGTCGTAGGAGGGCTGAGGTGGTGTTGGAAGAGCATGGTTTGCCCTGATAAGGGCTCGAATTGGCCGATTTTAGCTCGATAGAAATAGAGCACCTTCGGTCCGTTGGAGTTGCTTCACTGTTCGATCACACCGACACTTCTCCGACGACTCTTGTAGCAATTAGAGACTACCACCGTGTAGCTGACTTCTCCCCGAGTCTAAGGAACACGACCACACCTTCTTTGGCTCAGAAAAGATCCTATATTAGAGCTATAGTTCAAGCTTCACCGGAAAACTGAGTAATTGAGAGAGAGTGAGGTTTTTAGGTGTGGAGAGAATGAATGGAGAGGGGCTCTTTATATAGGGAGCTTGGAGACTTATCGGCCGTCTGTTTGTTACCTTTATGACATTCATTGATGGTTTGAAATGTACTAAATGGAAACACTTCCTCTTCGCCGGCTCTGGTTCAATTTTTCGGCGTGTGAAAAATGCGATCATCTGAAGGAAGAAGATAACATTGTTCCAAACCGGACGAGACCGCTACGAACCAGGTTCAAAGCTTAAACCGACCAGTTTAGGCTCGATTCGACCGAGTTTTTCAAAATTAAAAATTTCTAAATTCATCTAAGTTCATTCTCTATCCAATGGTGGCCTCAATTCTCCAATTTGAATTTTCTAAGCCACCTAGGAAAATGAATTTAGCATCTAATTCAATAGTGGTTCAAACCGGTCCAAACCGGTTGAATCCGGTTCGGATCTGGTTCACCTAAACCAGTTTGGTTTTCATCTCCAATTCATCCTAAAGTCATTTTTCATAACTTTTTTTTACTCTTTAGGTCACTCGAGATCCATAAATTTCCCGGTTTCCCTTTATCTATCGGTTTTTGTTCAAAAACTGACTCGGTTCATAAACTGGTTCAACTCGACTCGGGTCCGATTCACCTAAATCGGTCTAGTTTTCTCTCCCAAATTGTCCTAAGGTCATTTTCCAAGGTTTTTATGAACCCTTGGGTCACTTGGGAGTTATAAATTTCCCAAATTGCCCGTTCTCTGATGATCGGGTTTTTGAACCGATTCATTTTTTTCTCACTCGGTTTGACAGGTTCTTTTCCCAGTTTTCCTTAACTCCAAAGAGCAGGATTTACAGCTCTCCCCTCCTTTTAGAAGTTTTGTCCCCAAAACTTATTTCACACTCTTTGTACTAGAATGAACATTCATTTATATAAATTTCATTGTTTATCAATTTACAACCTTTCTGGTTGTTTCTGTTTATCCTTTATATCTCATACTTTAAACTTTCTCTTCATTCATATCCCTTTTTCATTCCCTAAAGCTTACTTTAGCTAAACATATCTCACTAGAAGGCTTAAGGTCATATCCTTAAATTTTCATCATTCATTTTTCGAGAGCACTATTTCTCCTTTCCAAAATCCTTTACGTAAGATTTTTTAGGATTAGGAGTTACAAAATACTCAATCCTTTATGCATTCGATTATCTCCTTTATTGTTGACCTTCTTAGCTCCGTGTACATTCCCGTATCACGTACATACTTCCACAGAGGTTGGTGTTGTCACCTTTTTCCTCCTACATTGATCCTTCTCCCATTCGTTGGTTATTACTACTTCGTTCTACATTTAATTTCTTGACTTTGTCATGCTTAAATCATAAACTCTTCCAAACCAAATTCATATTTCCCTAAAACAGTTGGGCTACATGTCCCTTACGACACGACATTCTTTGAGACTTGTCTGTGACTTCGCATCCATTTAACCATATTGGTTTTCTCACTTACTCATCTTTTTCAAACTCCTTTATTAGGTCATTCAACTTTCAAGTCTTTCAATTTCCCAATAAATACCTTACATGCTGAAATTCATCCTTTCTTATGTCATTCCTTATTCCCACTGTCGTCCTTTTTTTTAAAGTCTCTTCTCTTTCTAAATCCATTCTTACTCACTCGTGATCATTTCACGATTCTCTTTTTTTTTTTTTTTACTTTGTTCCTTCCTTACTCTAAGGTATCTTTTAACGTTGTCTTCCTACTTTCCCATTACTTAGGTTTAACTTATCCCTTAGACCTTCACGGTTACTTTTCCTTTGCACTTGATCATTTCATCTCCAACAATTTGTCTTGGAGGAGCTTATCTTCATCTCAATTTCGTTGGTTCTATTTCCTCTTAATTGGTACACATGTGTCCTTCCAAGTTTCCCATCCTTAGTAAGTTTTACACTTCTTTTCTCCCGATATTTCCTTCTAGTTTTACTATTTCGAATATTTAACCTTGAATGTCCTTGACGCTATCTTCTTTTGCTTACCTTTACTCTTGAGATCCAACGAGTATTTTTCGTCTATCTCACCTAATTCCCACTTTCTCCCAGTACTCGTTTATTCCTTTAAGGTAAATCTTACATCCCTCTTGTGTCAAAATCTCTCGTATCTTCGTGTCCTTAGTATTCCTCCCTTTGCCTCATTTAAGGTGTAGTCCTTGCTACTCCCCAATTCTTATTAGAGCTTATTTTATTCTTCCGGACGATTTGATCAATAGGAATTATTTCCTTCAATCAAATCTATCTAAAATGCCCATTTGGTTCCCTGCTCTCCTGTAATCATATTATGCTTGACCTTCCAGGTAATTTCTTGGTCACCTATGTCCTTTAATGAGGTTCTAGTTCCTGTCCAGTTATGATATTTCATCTATTGATTGAACTTTTTCTACGACTCCACTTCCTATCTTCATTCTTCTTTTTGGGACTTCCATATTGAAAATTTCACGCTCATTTTCTTTACTGCTCCTTGAAAGTTCTCTCTTCATTCTTTATTATGCTTCTCTACCTTTGCATGGTGATCCACTCTAGCTTTTCTCACCTATCTTCTATTCCTTTTGGTTTCCAATCTTTATCTCCAAACAAGTTCTTTTTGACTATCGGATTCCTAAGGGTGTGTATCTTGGCTCTTTCCAAGTGTTGGTATTATTCCTAGAATTTTCTTTCTATCGTACTTCTTTTCTCTTCTATTTTCCTTATCTTATCTTACTTGCCTTAACATCTTCTGTGCTTCCTTTAACTTTCTTCCTCTCTTTCTGATCGACTTCCATTCCTTTGGTTTTCTTTGTAATAGCCTGTTTGTTTCCATTACCCTTATTCTTTAAACCCTTCCTTAGTTCCTTAGATAGATCCTCCACTCTTAAATGCTTACTTCCTTTTTGTTCTAACTTCTTCTTCTTTCCTTTAGTTAGGATTCATCTTCTAAGAGTTTCTTTCTTGCCAAATTTCATTGTACATTTGAGGAAAATTTTAAAGGTTAGGGTTAACTAGAAATAACCCGTTTTCCTTCTTTGGATGATTTTCTATCCTTTTATATTGATCTTTATTAGCATACCCTTATTGTTTGAATTTATCAAGGAACTTAGAAATTTTATCAAGAAAGATTTCACTTCATTCATTCAAGAAGTTTTATTGTGGTACTTTATTACAAAATGTTCTACCCCCTACCCCCTTGGGGTCATAGACCGAGAGTTAGCCCTAGAGCGGTTGTGATTTTCTTGATCAGAAAGCTCTGAGGAATTAGTTGGCGTCCACTCATATTCTCTTATAGGGTAAATCTCATGTATGGCCTCAAGTCCGTATCGTCTTAGTACCTCGACCTCACACTCACAGGTCCACTTCATCCATTGGGAGGGATTGAAGCCCGCTTGAGTAGGTAGAGGTACTTGGTGGACCTTTATGAAGGTGGCATATGCGTCCTAATAGTTATCCCATGCCTCCTTCTTAGTGGAATTCCTCTCCAGTTGTTGTGGGGCTAGAGGAAGGGTTGGGCTCCTAGGAGGAGTTACATGTTCCTCTTGCCTTGGAGGAGGGTAGATGATGCCTTTTGGTTCCAATAAGGCTCCTACAAGTTTTCGGTAGTCTTTCACCATGTACTTGGGTACTCTTTTCTCGCCCTTTAAGAATCTTTGAACAACCTCTTCCCTTGGGTTGGGTGTCTTTTTCAGGGTTATGGGTGGACGGCTAGATTTCACTGTGAATTTCCTAGGGATTCTCCTTCCTACACGATAGTTAAGGTTTGATTAATGTCATGGCATAATAATGATAATGTTTCAAGGGAATATATCTCTTATACCACTCCAGTTGTCACGCCCCGACTTGGTTTGGTCGAATCCCCGTGAACAAACCCACCACTTTCTTGGTTCAAGAGGGGTTTTCCCCATTTTTAAATCAAGAGAAGCCAGACGTAATCTCAGCCTTGTTCCTTAGAATAACATATATTAAATAAAATTCAAGCTTAAGAAAATTATGCATTCCTGATAGAGGGTAAGACTTGGTGTTATCCCTACTCATCTTTCTATTTCCTAAAATGGGATAAAAAGGGTGGGTGAATTTCTACAACTTAGTGAATGGGTATTTTAAAAAATTAAGTTTTAATAATATAGTTTTTAAATTGGAGTATGCCAGACTCCTTAATTTCTTTAAAATATCTCATTCTTGAAATCTCAATTTCCATAGCCATTTCTCAATCCTCAATCAATACCTGTGTGTTTATCAACCAACACACACCCTTCATCATAAAGGGAACACACATTCGCAAGACAACACATCCACTACATCCACTTGTGGCATTGGGGCAACTTTACCAGCCACCTAGATAGAAACACATCCACTTCTACCCTGAGAATCAGTGGATGTATGTGACATCCGACCCTCAATCCCGTAAATAGAACTTCGTGTCTATATGAGGACAAATACCTCATCCCGTCCCAACCCCGATCTCATGCGCATGAAGCTACGTCAAGCTTCCAAGACTACTAACATGACTAACTGCCCTTATCTCCACCATGTCATCGAGTAGAAGGACATGTGTTGATTGTTAAACACACTGATTGTGCAAGAGGACCAGGTCGACAGACCAGTCTAGACAAACAGCTATAGGTCGAGTTGAGGGTCGGGGCTGTTGTACTAGTGACACCAAAGATAAATGGCTTTATGAAAAACTTTTTCTTGTGCATGCACTTGAGGTTCGGGACTATCAAGACACCCAAGAGGGGTAGCGATGCATCCTAAGGGCTATTGGACGACATGGTGGAGATAAGGCCAGTTTGTCGTGCCAACTGTCACAGAAGCTCAACGTAGCTTCATGCACATGAGACCGGGGTGGCGTCGGGATGAGATCTTTGTACTCATACGAACACGAACACTTCTCTCTCATTCATTCTCTTTGGTGCCAACAGTCCAATGGCCTCGAGGCTCAACCCGACATGCAGCTATATGTCTAGGTCAGTCTATCGACCTAATCCTAACGCACTATTGCCAATCCATCAAACATTGTCAGTCCTGACTCAATATAGTTGTGCATCACACAAACAATTCCATTTTAATTAGGAGTTTTCATGACTCTTCCTAATCATGTTTGTTTACAGGTTTTAGACCCTGCCCACTAGCCTTGGGCCCACTGCACGTGTTTTCCAAAACTAGGCCTTGTGCCCTATGAGTTCAAAAACCGAGGCTCCTGGACTATTAGAGCTATTCTAACTCCCGTCAAGAAGGTCTCCCAAATAGTTTAAGCAGTTGTCACAAAGTCAGGGGAGAAAACTTTTGATAAAAATCACATTTAAATTCATCATAATAATCGAGTGTGATGATATATTTGCCTACAACCGGTATGCGGGTTTTTCCTTTCCTCAAAGAATCTTATCATTCCAATTGGGTATGATATTTTTTTATTCCTACTCACAACCAGTATGTAAACCTCGCACTTTTGAGTTAAGGAAAACCGGGAAAAGTACCGGTTAAACCGAGTAAGAAAACCGAACCGGTTTACAAACTTGATCATATGAGAACAAGCAATTTGGAAATTTACAATTTCTGGGTGATCCAAAGGGTTCATTAAACCTTGAAAAAGAAACTTAAGACAAAATAGAATAGAAAAACCAAATTATTTCAAGTGAGCGATATGCCATAAGTGTGCTTCCTAGGAAGTATGATTTTTTTTGTAACCCAAAATTTCGGTCAAAATTTTTTATGAGAACGTACGCCTTATCATAAATAGTCATAAATTATTAAATATTTAATTATGGTAATTAATACCTAAATTAAATGATTAGAATTAATACCAATAATTTATGATAATATTAATACTAGTAATAAATCTCTCCCATTCATTCTTCTCACACCTGAACACTTCTCTCTCTCTACTTCTCCATTTCCCCGTGAAGCTCAAACCAGAGCTTCAACTTGAACATTTTTCTTAACTTCAAAAGGAGAGGTCAGGCTCTTTAGAATTAGGGAGGAGTCAGCTATCTGATAGCAAACTTCAGTCAATCCGAGAATCGTGGGAGAAGCGCTGGCATGATGGAACAGTGAAGCAGCTCCGGCGGATCGAAGCTGCCCTATTTCGGCCATGCTGAAATTAGCCATTTTGATCCCTCCTCATTCCAAACTAAGCTTTCCCAACACTTCCTCAGCCCTCCCATGGCCGAATTAGGACTGAAAGGTAAGCCAATTTGGCTCTTTCTTCAATTTTTGATCGGTGCAAGAGAGAGAACCGACAGAATTTCAATGATGAAATTCTAACTTAATTTGACATCAATTGATGCAATTATTGATTCTAGGATGAACCTCAAGATGAGAGCTATCTGCCCAGATCAAAATCTCGGGCCACCGTGCCCTCTCCGGTGAGTAATCGAAACTTTCTCTCTCTACAATCTATTTTTCGACAAAGCTCCGTTTGAGCTTGTTCCGACATTAAAACTCGTGATTTAAAGTTTTATGGAATCATATGAATATAGAGAAACTTAATTTCAACTTCAATTTCAATAATTAGAGGTGTTTGATTGGTCAATTTAATGAAATCAAATTCGGCCGTGTTAAAGAGTTGGAATTGGGAATTTTAAAAAATTCGAGGGATCAAAATGCAATTTCCTAAAATTGAGGCTCAATTGGGCATGATAAAAATGTTAGAGGGCCAATTGAGAAATTCTAAATTTTATGGGGTAAAATTTACCATTTTTGTAAAGTAAGGGCAAAATCTTAATTTTGGAAAAAGTTGGGGGACCAAATTGGAAATTTGGAAATTTAAACCCCTTTTTGTGAAATAGAATAAATTGAGGTCCTATGATATATTTTAAAAGTTTCAGGACTCAATTTGAGGAAAAATCGGCATTAGGGTCTTAAAGTTAAAGAGAAATAACTTTAGGGACCTAATTGTAAATAAATGAAAGTTTGACTTTCTCATTAATTAGGAATGAATGAAGGCTATTTGGCCGAAGGAAAATGAACCAAGCTGTTAATATCGTGTAGGAACACGAAGTACCGGGAATGCCAGCAAGGACAAGCTCACGTGACTATAAAGAACCGGTCTAGTGGAATTCACGACATTAACGTGTGAGTGGGTTTACTAATATTATACCCGGTTGGGATGATGAGCACAACTTAAAGTTAAAAACCACTTACCGGTTGTGAGTGGGATTTTATATCATACCTAGTTGGGAATGATAAGCATGTCAGAATAAAAACTCACTATTTTGTGGTATTTTAAACATAACAAGTTAGAAGAGTGATGTGAAAACCTTACGAAAAAAATTATTTACCGGTTGTAAGTAGATCATACCTGGTTGGTATGATGAAACTTCCACATATTACATGGTTTGATAAGATAAATTATTGCGGGTTGAGTTGAGAGTCGGGGTCGTTGGACCAGTGGCACCACATATTACATGGTTTGATAAGAAAACATTGTTTGTGCATGCACTATGAGTACAAGATCATCAAGACACCCATGAGGGGTAGTGATGTGTCCTAAGGGCCCTGGACGACCCTGTGAGTATAAGGGCAGATCGTCGTTCCAGGTGTCTGTGCGAAATTTGGAGTAGCACCGAGCGAATGAGACCGGGGTGGGGAAGGGATGAGGTCTCTGTCCTCATATGAACACAAAGAAGTAATTTCGAGATTGTGGGTCGGATGTCGCGTACATCCACTCATTCCCAGGGTAGAATTGGTCGTATTTCTATCCGGATGGCAGGAAAAGTCACTCCGAAGCCACTAGCGGGTTCAATAGTGATACTGACTTGTGAATGTGTGTAACCTTCGTGATAAAGGATGTGTGTTGGGTGATGACACACCGGTAACTAAGAAATAATGGAAAAACCAAAATTTTTAAATGAAGGGATTTTTGAAAAGAAAGGGGTCTGGCACACTCCATATAAATGTTTTTCTTAAAAGTTAAAAGTAGACCTTTAAAAACCCATTCACTGAGTAGTCGTACTCACCTACTCCCTTATATCCCTTTCAGGAAATCCCGGAAAGCCTACCCTGAAAGACAATCAACTAAGATGCCTGTAAGACAGGTATGTAAAGTTTAAAATTTCATGCAGTTTTGATTATGCTATTCTAGGAATTGGTGTAGGTTTAAAGGACGCCTTACTCTTTATGGATTATAATAAGGGAAAACCGTTTAATAAACCGAGAGAGTGGAGGGTTATTCACGGGGATCCAACCAAACCAAGTCAGGGATGACATCTCACATCTGGGTGTCTCAGCACCTGAGGTCATGGCAGTTTTGCCACCACTCCCACACACAACAATGGCCAACTTAAGGCCGCACATAATTTGAGGTACTCGAGCCCCATAATTTGATAAGCATGTCGGAATGAAAACTCACTATTTTGTGGTATTTTAAACATCACAAGTTAGAAGAGTGATGTGAAAACCTTACGAAAAAAACTACTTACCGGTTGTAAGTAGATCATACCTGGTTGGTATGATGAAACTTCCTCGAAGGAATTTGAAAACTCGTTTATCGGTTATGAGTAGAGATGTCCTTATACCCGGTTGGTATAAGTGACAATTGAAAATATATTTTGTTAGAAGTGCTCTCCCTTGACTGTGTGCCAATGCTTAAACTATTTGGGAGACCTTCTTGACGGGAACTTGATTAGCTCTGATAGGTCGGGGGCCTTAGTTTTTGAACTTCGGGGCTAATATGCCCAATTTTGAAAATCTCGTACAATGGGCCCAAGGCCAGTTGGCACGAGCAGGAGCTCATAAACTAACATAAATTATATGCATTAAAACTTTAAATAAAGGAATTGTTTGGCCATGGTACCATGATAGGATCGACATACTCAGTCAACTAGCGGCAATGCGACATGATAGGTTGATGAACCACTCAAGAGAAACAATTACGGGTTGAGTTAAGAATCGGGGCCGTTGTACCAGTGGCACCACAGATTACATGGCTTGATAAGAAAATATTGTTTGTGCATGCACTGTGAGTACGAGACCATCAAGACGCCCAAGAGGGGTAGTAATGCATCCTAAGGGCCCTGGACGACCCGGTGAGTATAAAGGTAGTTCGTCGTACTAGGTGACTGTGCAAAATTTGGGGTAGCACTAAGCGTATGAGACTGGGGTGGGGATGGGATGAGGTCTTTGTCCTCATATGGACATGAAGAATTTATTTCGGGAATGAGAGTCAGATGTCGCGAACATCCACTCATTCTCAAGGTAGAAGTGGATGTACTTCTATCTAGGTGGCCGGTAAAGTCGCTCCGAAGCCACAAGTGGGTTCAGTGGTCGTACTGAGCTACGAATGTATGTAACCTTCATGATGAAGGATGTGTGTTGGGTGATGACACACCATGGTTAAAAAGAAATGGTGATAAACTTGAGATTTCAAATGAAATGTTTTTGAAAGAAATGAGTCTGGCACACTCCAAAATTTATCTTTTTCCTAAAGATAAAAAGTTTTAAAAACCCATTCATAGAGTCGTCGTACTCACCCCCTCGCTTATATACCTTTTAGGAGATTTCAGAAAGCCTACCCTTAAAGACCATCAACTAAGACGCCTGTGAGATAGGTATGATAAATCTAAATTATTATACAGTTTTGATTTATGTTATTCCAGGAAAAGGTGCAGGTTAAAGGATGCCTTACTCTTTACGATTTACAATAAGGGGAATCCCTTTAATAAAATGGGAGAGTGGTGGGTTGATTACGGGGATCTAACCAAACAGGGTCGGGCATGACAACTAGAGTGGTATCAGAGCTTGTTTCATCGAATACATAATCAAGACTAGAAAATATAGTAACTGATATGATTTATTTCAAAATTTACAGATGGCTCTCAGGAGAGAAACCAAGAAAACTAGGAATGACTCTGCTTAGCACCCTATTCTCGTAGGAAGACAACTCTAGAAGCTTCCCAAATGCTTGGGGGCATGGTAGAAATCCCCAAAGACTAAATGACAAAGTATCCAAGAGGATGATGCTTAGACCTGTTAAGCTCACACCCCCGAGTATAATGGGAGCCAAGCATGAAACCAAGAACACCAGCTAGGGCTTATAACCTTACCATGGAGGATGCTTATCAAACACCCCGTAGCCCTCTATCTATTTCATAACCACCTCTTTGTAATATGGTTAAGACCCTAACATATTGTACTCCTTCTCCATTAATGAGAAATTCCAAGTTCCTGAAACCATGTCTCTAAAAAAGGATGTACGCCTATGCCTCAACTGTAGGAAGATTGCCTCAAGAAAAGTAACCAAACAAACCATGGGGACCAAGGAGAATCCCATCCCAAATAAGGAAATGAACTAGAAGACTAAAGAGTCTAGAAAAACTCTTAGGGGAAAACTAGTAGGCAGAGAAGGCTCAACAAGAAAACCGACAAGGAGACTAAGGAGTGAGAACTCTGGTAGTAACTACTGGGCAAGGAAATGACCTGTTATAAGGTGAGGACAATAGGAACACTACTCGAGAAAATGCTCGGCACTACTAAGGACAAGTATCAAGATAACCTTTTATAGGTGTAAGGGAAATGGGGCATGAAGTGAAGGATTGCCCCACATCGCAAGGATTTAGAACAATACCTTCCAAGAACAACGCCTCTACAACTACATGAATTCGAAAGTATTCCACCCCATGAAATATGACTCCTACTCAAAACTTCAACCACACCTAGGAGGAAACTCTTCAAGATCCTAGCATAGTGACGGGTACTTCCCAACCTAATCTCCTTTAAGAAAAGCTAAAGCTCCAAGTTGGTAATCGTATTTCGAAAGTAAATTTTGAGTTCCTAAAACTTTTTGTCCCTCAATGATGGTGTAATGGTGTGCCTCAACTAGATGAGGGAGGAAAAGGACTGAAGGTAGGACCTCGATCAACCACAAATAAAATAAAGGGTAGATAAAGAGAATTCTTCCTTAAGAAGAAATTTCCAACCATTTGGGAGCAAGGAAGTAAGCACCTCTACAAGAGAAGACAAGCCGAGCATTAGATGACAAATGAGATGTATTGGGATGATAAGTAAGACTTACTTTGGAAAAAGCAGAAAGTCAAGTTTCGGACCAACATAGCGGAAGGAAGCAAATTGTAACAAAAAGATAGTTAAGGAGAATAAACGACGCCCTAAGGAGGACTGGGAAGTAGTAAGGACTACACCCTAAAAAAAGGGCAATGGGATGGGCATTAAGGACAAGAAGACTTGAGAGACAACTGTCGCAAGATAATTAGACAAGGAGAATAGTAGGTACGAGTCAGTTAATGAACTAACCCTCGTGAAGGTCATAAATTTAATCTCTAGTAAAGAAGGGAGAGGTGGAAAAGCCAAATATTTGGAAAAGAAGGATGGAGGAAATCCTTAAAGAGATCAATGGCCAAAACGGATTGACGACCAAACTCAAAGCTAGGAGAAGATTAAGTAAGCCTCTTGCAGGATGATTAAGAGATTTGGAAACAACGAGGAGTTGAGCTCTACTTAAAGGAAATAGACTTGTACAGGGGTACAAGTTGGAATGAGGATGGGGTACAAAGGATGTACCCGCAAGATTTCAAGAGTAAGGTAAACTGAAGGGGATGGCATCAAAGGATGTCATTCAAGGATATATACATACGAAAACGAATGAAGAAGGAATTCCGGGAGAAAGGGAAAGAATCTCACCAAGGAAGGGAACCTGAGGTGGGATACATGTTCCAACTAAGAGGTAATGGGACCAAGTGATGAGGGATGATAGACAAACTTGCAAATGAAGTGCATGGTGAGGTGAAAGAACCAAGGGAAACATACTAGGAGAACCTAAGGAGTAAGTTAAACCCAAGGAACGAGTAGGTAGAAAGATAGCATCAATAGATGCCGTAACAAGTAAGAATGGGTAGACTACCCATAATAAGAAAATAAAGGAAAGAACGTCTGAGAAACCTTGGGAAAGTAAGCTCCCTAAATAAGAAGTGGTTAAGGGGGAACAACCACTAATATCAAGATGGATTGTGGTCCAGACTTGCATAATAGAGCCTAAAGAGTGGATGGCTAGGCATAGGGTGGAGTACACGAAATAAGACCGATAATCAAAAGCTACTCAAATAAGGAATAAGGGATGGAATGGAAAATTTAAGACAAGGGAGGACTGAAAGCGGGCAAATGCCCCAACATAGAAAGGTGTAAGGAGATGAAGAAAGAAAACCTTCAAGAAATGGTAAGAAGATTGAACATGTAACTTCGAAGGTGAAAGTCTCTACTTTGAAGGAAATAGTAGAGAATGAAATTGTAAAAAAAAGGAAACTCCCCAAACCAAGCAAATCGACATGTAGACCGAAAGGAATCAACTCGGTATAAAGAATTGTGAAATGATTATGAACAAGTAAGAGTGGATTAAGGCCAAAGTAAAATCCTTGAGTAAAGGATGTCATTGGGAACGAGGATGGACCTAAGAAAGGATGAATCCCAACTTATCAGTATAGTATTGGAAAACCCAACCAATTGGAATTGAAAAGACCCAATAAAGAAGTTGGGGAAGGATGAGTAGGTAAGAGGAATACATGCTATTATGTGAGACATAACTTCAAAGGCATGATGGAGGAGAGGATAATGGTAATAAGGATAGTTGAGGAATACTATCAAAAGAAAAGAGGGATGAAGTTATATAATCCCTGAAAGGTTGAAAAGCTAAGAGAGACCCTCAAGGAGATATTCTAGAAAGCCATGATGTATGTCGCTTGTGAGCCCAACAATCCCGAGGAGAATATGACTCAAAGTAAGGAAGAGTCGGCTAATAAGCATGACAAGGTCGAATATAAAAAAAATTTTTGGACCGAAGTTATAATAGACAACGAATGAAGGATGAGTCAAAATATGATGAAAAAGTGATAATAAAGAAAAACCGTGGAAACAAGTATGTAACGCTTGAAAGAACATCAAGCTAAAGGTTTCAAATACCAAAAGGATAACTAGACACAAGAATGATTAGTTATCTTGGAATTCCCAATCTTGGAATGCTAGCAAGGACAAGCTCGCGTGAATACAAAGAACCGGTCTAGTGGAATTCATGACATTAACGTGTGAGTGAGTTTACTAACATCATACTCGGTTGGTATGATGAGCACAACTTAATGTTAAAAACCACTTACTAGTTGTGAGTGGGATTTTATATCATACCCAGTTGGGAATGATAAGCATGTCGGAATGAAAACCCATTATTATGTGGTATTTTAAACATCACAACTTAGAAGAGTGATGTGAAAACCCTACAAAAAAACTACTTACCGGTTGTAAGTAGATCATACCCGATTGGTATGATGAAACTTTCTTGAAGGAAGTTGAAAACCTGTTCATCGGTTATGAGCGGAGATGTCCTTATACCCGGTCGGTATAATGGACAGTTGAAAATATATTTTTATTAGAAGTGCTCTCCTCTGACTATGTGCCAATACTTAAATTATTTGGGAGACCTTCTTGATGGGAGCTCGATTAGCTCTGATAGGCCGGGGGCCTCGGTTTTAGAACTTGGGGTCTAATATGGCCGATTTTGAAAATCTCATACAGTGGGCACAAGGTTAGTTGGCACGAGCAGGAGCTCATAAACAAACATGAATTATATGCCATAAAAATTTAAATAAAGGAATTGTTTGGCCATGGTACCATGATAGAACCGACATACTCAGTTAACTAGCAGCAATGCAACATGAGAGGTCGACGGACTAGTCAAGACAAACAACTGTGAGTTGAGTTGAGAATCGGGGCCGTTGGACCAGTGGCACCACAAATTATATGGCTTGATAAGAAAACATTATTTGTGCATGCACTGTGAGTACGAGACCATCAAGATGCTCAAGAGGGGTAGTGATGGGTCCTAAGGGCCCTAGACGACCCGATGAGTATAAGGACAGTTTGTCGTACTAGGTGATCGTGCAAAATTTGGAGTAGCACCAAGCGCATGAGACTGAGGTGGGGACGAGATGAGGTCTCTGTCCTCATATGTACACAAAGAATTTATTTCGAGAATGAGAGTCGGATGTCACGAAAATCCACTCATTCTTATGGTAGAAGTTGACGTACTTTTATCTAGGTGGCCGGTAAAGTCGCTTCGAAGACACAAGTGGGTTCAATGGTCGTGCTGACCTGCGAATGTGAGTAACCTTCACGATGAAGGATGTGTGTTGGGTGATGACACACCATGGTAAAAAAGAAATGGTGATAAGCCCGAGATTTCAAATGAAATGGTTTTGAAAGAAAGGAGTTTGGCACACTCCAAAATTTATCTTTTTCCTAATGATAAAAAGTTTTATAAACTCATTCACTGAGTAGTTGTACTCACCCCCCTCCCTTACATCCCTTTCAAGAGATTCGGAAAGCCTACCCTTAAAGACCATCAACTAAGACGCCTGTGAGACAGGTATGATAAATCTAAATTATTATATTGTTTTGATTTATGTTATTCCAGGAAAAGGTGCAGGTTAAAGGATGCCTTACTCTTTACAGTTTACAATGAGGGGAAACCCTTTAATAAACCGGGAGAGTGGCAAGTTGATCACGGGGATCTGACCAAATAGGGTCGGGGCGTGACATAGTAAGTAGGTTTTATTTGTTTAAACAAAGCTCATCATCCCAACCGGTATGATGTATAAAAGTCCTACTCACGGTGGATTCCAATTTGGAAAAGGTGCTTATCATCCCAAACGGGTATGAAGTGTAATTAATCGTACTCACCCGTTGACTGTAATGTGTTCATCCACATTCAGTTTCTAGTCCACACTAGCTTTCTCTTACTTGCATTACGATCTCACATCTTCCTACATGATTTGGGTATAATTATCAATAAGGATTTGACATTACAGTCTTCGGTTTCTCATGTATGAGTGACTAGGCCCAAAGTTCTTGGTTTATTGCACTTAGGTTCCTAAAGTTTATTTTTCTTGACTTTAGGTCCCTATTGCTAAATTTCCCCCCAAATTAAATCCCAATTTTTCCAATATCCTCTTTGAATCCTCAATTTACTCAAAATTGTGTAAGGGGCTCAAGTTTTCCAAATTTCCAATTTTGTCCCCAATTTTTCAAAAATTATGGTTTTGTTCATACTTTCCAAAAATAGCCACTTGGCCCCCCAAATCTTACGAAAATTAACAAATTGGTCCCCCAAAATCTTTCTAATTTCCAATTAACCTTCAATTTTGAGAAATTTCATGGAGGTCCCTCAATTTTTCGAAATCCCCAATTCCCCCCCCTTTTATGACCGGATTTGATTTTTTCAAATTGGCCATTCAATTGGGGTTAATTGCTCCAATGGATGGCATGGATCAGTTCCTACACTTCCATATGATCAAATGGAGCTTTGAATCGTATAATTTGAGTATGAAACAAGCTCAAACGAAGCTTCGCTGGAAAATTGTTCGTAAAGAGAGAAAGCTTCGAAATCTTACTATCGGTGGTGCGACGGTTCACGCTCTCAATCTGGGGAGGTAGCTCTCATCCTTTGGATCTTTCTAGGATCAAGAATTGCTACAATTGAAGTCCACATGAGTGTGAACTTTATTAGTGAAATTTGACACTTTCTCTCTCTAACACCTATCTACAACGACGGAGGAGGGCCAAATTGGCTTACCTTTCACTTTGTGGAGGTCATGTAAGGGTTGTGGGGACGTTGGGGAGGCTCGGTTTAGTCAGAGGGGGTCTGAATTTGGTTGAATTCAGCTCAGTGAAAATAGGGCAGCTTCGGTCCATCGAAGCTGCTTCACTGTTTGATTCTGCAGACGCTTCTCTGGCGGTCCTCGGGTCGAAGAAAGATTATTGTTAGGTAGCTGACTTCCCCTAGATTTTGTAGGACCCAACCTTATCTTCTAAGGCTAAGAAAAGTGGCCAAGTTGGAGCTCTAGTTCGAGCTTCACCAAAAAATGGAGCACTTGAGAGAGAAAGGCGATTTGAGGTGTGTAGAGGATGAATGAAGGGGAGGTCTTTATCACATCAACCTAGAGCCCACTTGTATCATATAGCCTAAGCCCCAAAATTAGCTCCCAAATATTTTAAGTAGAGTCACCCAGTCATGGTAGACTAATTTCGAGAAGATTATTTTTGAGGTAAAGCCATCGTCCCAATCGGAATCGATAATAGTGGTGTGGTCGTAGAATTCCCACTCACCCGAAAATAATGGCATGGCCATTCCGATGAGATCTCGACTTGCGGTGCGTTCCTCGCACATGGACTTGGGCAACCAACGTGTACCAAGTTCTAGCATTCAAATCTAGAAATTGATGTAAGGGACCATGTATTTCTCACGTATTAGTGCATAGTCCTCACATTATGACTTAATTATATTTAGGTCCCTAAAGTTTATAATCTAACATTTAGTTCCCTAATCACCCTTTAATTTCAATTAATCCCCTAAGATTTCCAATTATCATTCGTGGGTCCTTAATTTTTCCAAAACCACCAATTGGCCCTAAATTTTTCCAAAATTGCCAATTTATCCTTAATTTCTCAAAAATTGCAAATTGGGCCTTAATTTCTAGTCGTAGTAGGTTAGAGGTGACCAGAATTTAGCTAAGAGGAACTTGCTACTTTGCGACTGCCGGAGCGACGGTACTGTGTGAGCTCCATGACACTTCTCCTATGATCCTCAAGCTGAAGGAAGGTTATAACGGTTAAAGAACTTCTTCTCAGTTCTAGCGAACCCAAATTCATCATCGGAGGTTGAGAAAAAGCCCCATGTTAGAGCTCTAGTTCGTGCTTTGTCCGAAAAGGGAGTACTTCATCTTCTCTGGTCGTTTGAGGAATGGAGAGGACATATGGGGAGTACCACTTTATATAGGGAGCTCGACAACTAATAGGGCTACTCAGTCGTACCGGACTTGGCCCCAATCTCGCCCATCCACGATCAGATCAGAGCGGATTTTGGGGTCATCGGAGATCGAGTAGTGCACCCCATCTTCCTCTCTACCAACTAATAGAGGAAGAAGATGACTCTATGAAGCGCATGCGAGCTTCACCCATGCGAGTAGCCATGTGGTACGTGGTGATTGGCTGGCTTTGCTGACGCGACATCCCACTCATCGTCCAAGTCATCCTTTGACTCATTGAATGGCCACGTGGTAACCTCCCATTGGTCACTCATTCCAACTTGGCTGCTAACCAAACTTGACTAGTTATTTGATAGTAACACGTGGCGTCCTCTTATTGGTTGATTTAAATAATTTAGATTTCCCTATTGTGCCACTACCACATGTCATCCCCTGATTGATTGTTATTATATGATGTGGCTCTACCATGTGGCGACCTCTAATTGGTCAACCATTCTTCGACATCCTAGTCGACTGATGATGTGGCACCCTTGCCTCGTGTCAGTTCCTCATTGGTTACTTGGCTGATAGTTGACCGTTGACTGAGGACACATGTCGCTTTCATATTGGTCAGTCATTGGTGACTTGGTTTTGAGTGTTTGCTGAGTACACATGTTATGCTCTAATTGGTTAGCGCTTTAGGCGCTAACCAAGCAACTGACTAGGCGAGCTTTACCACGCATTGCTCGCTGATTGGTTGCATCTGTTGATTTGGCGCTAACCTAGTAGGCGATCCATTGATTGGTTGGACCATTGACTGGTTTGGTCTGACCAAGTTCGGTGTCTTGAAATTGAAAATTGGCAAGTTTAGGCCCATTTCGACCGATCTTCTCAAATCTAAAAATTTTTAAATTTTTCTAAATTCATTTTCTACCAAGCGGTGACTTCAATTTCCCAACTTGACATTTTTAAGTCGCCTAGAAAAATCAATCTTTGAATCGATTCTTCATAGTTCAGTCCGGTTCAATCTAGTTTGAACTCGGTTCACCCTAAACTGGTCTCGTTCACACATTCAACTCTATTCATGGTTCCTTTCCATGGTCATTGGGTCTTAGTTGACCACTTGTAATCTTCCAAATCCTTGTTTTAGACTTCTAATTACCTTTTTGGTTCGTTTTGATCTTGGTTTCTATCAAACTTTTGTGGTTCCTATTTCCGGTTTTCTTGTTATGAAGAAATAGGGTTTAATCTAGGTGTGGCATCCCACACCCAACACACTATGGGATTGCATTCCCCATGTTGTCGGTGTGAAGAAATAGGGTTTAATCTAGGTGTGGAGTTCCACACCCGACACACTATGGGATTGCATTCCCCATGTTGTCGGTGTTACAATGGACACTACTAGCTCGAAAGGGTCCAACACTTTCTATAAGGAACCCCCTTGCTGTACGTGCTCTCTTATTTCATCATGTGTAGCAACTATTTATGCTCATAGCATGACCTTCGGAGTAGGACATTGTGGTCCTAGCATTCTTTAAGGTAAGAGGGTAAAACTCCTTGTGTTTCTCTCCCTTGCCCTTCTAGAGTAGGAGGGTGCACAAAACATGCTCGCACTCGCAAGTCAAGCTAATTACCGAGGCTAGCTCGGTAGGGCGCCTCACGCTTCCCAGACAACAATGGATTATGGAATTCATCCTGTCTAGAAAGTTCTTATAGATGTCAATGACGCTTGCTAGGTCTGGGGTGAAAAATTGTAGAGTGTTAAACATGTTCTTATATTGAGTCACTATTCCTTGACCCTATTCAAGTTTCAGGAACTCCAACTTCTTCTCACTCATAAGGTAGGGATATAGTTACTCACCATTAAACTTGAGCTTGAAGAGCTCCCATCATAGGGGTGTCGGTGTCATGGCCTGTATATTTAGCCACTACCTCTCGGCATTCCCCTCTAGGAAGAATTCCACCATGGCCATGAATGTTTTCGTTGTCCTCAGCAAGTCTAGGGTCGTGACAACATCTTTTTCTCCTGTGAAAGCATTACACCTTGTTACCTCTAGGCCATAAGGTTTTTGGTGCTCCTTTTAGAGGTCGTGCCACCTCCGGAACTGCTACTGTTTGTGCCACTACAGTGAGAGGGACTTTTGTCAGCTCTTCATCTAAGTCGTAATCCCTCATAAAATCCCGGTAAGCTTGAATATATGCAGGTGCTTCTAATCATGCATTTGAATTCCTAGTTTGAACTCCTGCCAACCCTTCCCCAAGAAATTCTCAGATGGGTCCTTCCATCGATTCGTCGGTGTACTCCATAATCTATGCATGAAGTTTGTATCATTAATTAGGGAGAGATTCTCCACTTTAATATTTTCAACGAAGGATTTATCATAGCTATTACCACTTTCCCCTTAGTCTAAAAACATTTCCTTTTTCAAATTTCCGTTTTTGAAAATGTGGGCTCTCGTATCACCCGAGAGGGGTTGTCATGCCTCGACCTGATCAGGTCATACGGAGACCTATGCCCCCCCCCCCCCCCCCCCCCCCCCCCCCCCCCCCCCCGCCCCACCCATCCTCCCCGCCCCACCCATCCTCGTTGTTAACCACTATGATGTGTACCTTCACCATAGTGAGAATCGTAGAGACTATGGCTCTTGATGAAACACATGTAAACTGTATATAAAATGCAATGGAAATTTGACACTTTTCTTTCAATGATTCACGTGGGAGCCCACAAAACACTTTCTCAAATATGACAAGAATCATAGCATTATGATAAATTAGATCAACCTTTGTGAAGGTACATTAATGTCGGGCCACTACTTGGCTCATGACATCGGTGTTCCCCTGTAAACCACCTAGCATGAAATCCTATAGTGCTACTCATACTTAGCCCTTCCTATTATCGTGGTTTATTATGCCCCATGGAGACGATAGGTCTCGGGCCATCCCACTTGTAGTATATGATATGGATGGGATATTCTCGGTCTCCCCCTTTGGTTCCCCCTATCACGGCCCGACCTGTTTTGGTCGGATCCCCGTGATCAACCCGCCACTCTCCCAATTTATTAAAGGGTTTCCCTTTATTGTAAACCGTAAAGAGTAAGGCGTACTTTAACCTGCACCTATTCCTGGAATAGTATAATCAAAACTGCATGAAATTTAAAACTTTACATACCTGTCTTACATGCATCTTAGTTGACGGTCTTTAAGGGTAGGCTTTTTGGGATTTTCTGAAAGGGATATAAGGGAGGGGGTGAGTACGACTATTCAGTGAATGGGTTTTTAAAAATTTTTAACTTTTAAGAAAAACATTTCTATGGAGTGTGCCAGACTCTTTTTTTTTCAAAAATCCCTTCGTTTAAAAATTCAGGATTTCCCAGCATTTCTTAGTTACCGGTGTGTCATCACCCAACACACATCCTTCATCATGAAGGTTACACATATTCACAAGTTAGTATCACTACTGAACCCGCTAGTGGCTTCGAAGCAACTTTTCCTACCACCCGGATAGAAGTACGACAACTTCTACCCTGGGAATGAGTGAATGTACGTGACATCCGACCCACAATACCAAAATCACTTCTTCGTGTCCGAATGAGGAAAGAGACCTCATCCTGTCCCCACCCCGGTCTCATGCACTTGGTGCTACTCCAGATTTCGCACAGACACCTGGAACGATGAACTGCCCTTATAGCCACCAGGTTGTCTAGTGCCCTTAGGATGCATGACTACCCCTCATGGTCATCTTGATGATCTCATACTCACAGTGCATGCACAAACAATGTTTTCTCATATTGCCATGTAATATGTGGTGCCACTGGTCCAACAGCCCCGACTCTCAACTCAACCCGCAGTTGTTTGTCTTGACTGGTCCATCGACCTATCATGTCGCACTGTCGCTAGTTGACTGAGCAAGTCGGTCCTATCTTGGTACCATGGCCAAACAATTCACTTATTAAGTTTTACGACACATATATCATGTTCGTTTACAAGCTACTGCTCATGCCAACTGGCCTTGGGCCCACTGTACGAGATTTTCAATTGATTCTCCCTTGAGTGTGTGCCAATGCTTAAACTATTTGGGAGACCTTCTTGACAGGAGCTCGAATAGCTCCCAGCTGGGAGCTATTCGAGCTCCTGTCAAGAAGGTCTCCCAAATAGTTTAAGCATTGGCACACACTCAAGGGAGAATCAATTGAAAATCTCGTACAGTGGGCCCAAGGCCAGTTGGCATGAGCAGTAGCTTGTAAACGAACATGATATATGTGCCATAAAACTTAATAAGTGAATTTTTTGGCGATGGTACCAAGATAGGACCGACATGCTCAGTCAACTAGCGGTAGTACGACATGACAGGCCGACGGACTAGTCAAGATAAATTATTGCGGGTTGAGTTGAGAGTCGGGGCTATTGGACCAGTGGCACCACATATTACATGGTTTGATAAGAAAACATTGTTTGTGCTTGCACTATGAGTACAAGATCATCAAGACGCCCATGAGGGTAGTGATGTGTACTAAGGGCCCTGGACGACCCGGTGAGTATAAGGGCAGATCGTCGTTCCAGGTGTCTGTGCGAAATTTGGAGTAGCACCGAGCGAATGAGACCGGGGTGGGGAAGGGATGAGGTCTCTGTCCTCATACGGACACAAAAAAGTAATTTCGAGATTGTGGGTCGGATGTTGCGTACATCCACTCATTCCTAGGGTAGAACTGGTCGTATTTCTATCCGGGTGGTAGGAAAAGTCACTCCGAAGCCACTAGCGGGTTCAGTAGTGATACTGACTTGCGAATGTGTGTAACCTTCGTGATGAAGGATGTGTGTTGGGTGATGACACACCATAACTAAGAAATAATGGAAAAACCAAAATTTTTAAATGAAGGGATTTTTGAAAAGAAAGGGGTCTGACACACTCCATATAAATGTTTTTCTTAAAAGTTAAAAGTAGACCTTTAAAAACCCATTCACTGAGTAGTCGTACTCACCTCCTCCCTTATATCCCTTTAAGGAAATCCCAGAGTGGCGGGTTGTTCACGGGGATCCAACCAAACCGGGTCGGGGCATGACATCTCACATCTGGGTGTGTCAGCACCCGATGTCATGGCAGTTTTGCCACCACTCCCACACACAACAATGGCCAACTTAAGGCCGCACATAATTTGAGGTACTCGAGCCCCATAGTTATATGTCATTCAGAGGGCTCTGCCTCTAGGACAATACCAAACTAGGAACTAGAGTGTGAGAGTCACGCGATAACCTTGACCATAACCAACACTTTATGTAAACCCCGATCTCTCATACTAAGGAAACCAGAATGTTTTGAAGAAAATTGAGGATCTAAGTGAACCGGGATGGGCAGAAAAGGATTAAAATGAGAATTTGGAAAATCCCAAGTAGCTAATAAATCACAAAAAATCATGGACAAGAACCATGAAGTGGATTGGATGTGAAAATCAGACCGGTTTAGGGTGAACCTGACCTAAACCAAATTGAACCAGGATAAACCGTGAGAAACTGGTTCAAAGATTCATTTTTCTAGGTGGCTTAAAAATATCAATTTAGAAAATTGTGGCCACCATCAGATAGAAAATGAATTTAGAAAATTTAGAAAATTTTTATTTCTGGAAAACAGGACAAATCAAACCTAAACCGACCGATTTGCGATTTCAAGTCATCGAACCCAGTCGGACCAGACAGGTCAACGGACTGCTGCCAGGTCAGCATGCATGACTAATTAGCACACGATACATGGTGAAGCGCGCCTAGACAGCCACTTAGTCAACGCCTGGAAGAGCTAGCCAATCAGAAGGTGACATGTGTCCTTGGTTAATTGTCATGCCCATACCCGATTTTGTAGGATCCCCGTGAGCAACCCGCCACTCCCTTTGGTCTATGAAGGGTTTCACTTCCTTCTAAATCACGAGGGGTCAAGTGTCATTTTTACCTGATTTTCCTAGAACAAAATTATCCAAAACTGAATATGTTAAAAACATACATACCTGTTTTTATCTTAAGGGTTTGGTTTTGAGGTATTCCTTAAGGGTTTGCCTTTCTTCAAGAAAAGGGGTTAAAGGGAGAGGGTGAGTTTCTACAACTCAATGAGCGACTGTTGGGAAATGAGTTTTTCAAAAATACTCTTTATTCATTAAAATCTTGGGGTTTCTCTTTATCTTAGAAAAACAAATCAACCTTTTAAAATTTCTTCACCATTATGTGAGTTTAACTATTTTAACACTTCCCCTTGCTCGGGAAGTGTTTCATGTAGTATGACTATACATGTTTTTAAAACCTTTCACCATTTCATTTATTATGTGTGTTTAGCTCTTTTAGCACATCCCAATGCCTCAGGAGGCATTTAGCAAACAAACACATGCCCTTTTATCATAAAGGGTAGAAACATTCACAGGGCAGTCCTAAACTACACCCACTTGAGGATCGGCACGACTTTGATGTCCACCCTAATAGAAGTCTCAGACTTCTACCTTGAGTCTGAGTGGATGTGCCAGACGTCCAATCATCAGACCCAAAATTCACTTCTTGTCCATATGAGGACGGAGACCTCATCATGTCCCCAACCTAGTCTCGTACACATGAAGCCCAAATACAATAGCTTTAGAAAGCCCAAACACAATAGCTTCATGACTAACTGGTACAAAGAGAAGCCCAAACATAGTATCTTCTCCTTCCCTTATTGCCACTATGTCATCCAACAGCCCTTGGAACCCAACACTACCCCTAGGGCATCTTGATGGTCCTGAATTCATAAGTGCATGCACAAATAAGAGTTTTCATAATATAGCCATTCTCATTATTGCCGATGGTCCAACGGCCCCGACACTCAACCTGGTCTACAACTGTCTGTTTGGCTGGTCCGTTGACCTGACCTTGATGCACTACTGCCAGCCCATCGAGCATTGTCAGTCCTAACATGGTATTGTGGCAAATCACATAATTTATTTCTATTTTCAATAAGAGTTTTTATTGCTCTTCCTATTCAAGTTTGTTTATGAGTCTCAGCTCGTGCCCACTAGCCTTGGGCCCATTGCACGTGTTTTTCAAAACTAGGCCTTGAGCCCTATGAGTTAAAAAATAGAGGCCCCTAGCCTGTTAGAGTTGTTCTAGCTCTCGTCAAGAAGGTCTCCCAAATAGTTTAAGTAGTGGCACACAGTTAGGGGAGATCGCTTCTAAAAAAATCTTCTTTTAATTCATCACACGAACCAGGTGTGATGATAGGTCCACTTACAATCGGTATGCTATTTTTTAACTTTTAAAAATATGCTCATCATCCCAACCGGGTATGATGTGCAATTAAGCCCACTCACCCGATAACTATAACGTGTTCGACCCTAGTTGGTTTTCCAAGTCCACGCTAGCTCTCTTGCTTGCGTTCCAATCCCAAGTGTCCCTACACGGTTTGGGTATCATTATCAGGAAGGGTTTGACATGACATGATTCTTTTTCTCATGTATGGGCGATTAGGACCAAATCTTAGTTTTATTGCACTTAGGTCCCTAAAGTTCATACTTCTTGACTTTAGGTCCATAGTATTCAATTTTCCCCCAATCAAGTCCCAAGGATTTCCAATATCCTCCTTGGGCCCTTAATTTTATTAAAATTGTATATGGGGCTCAAATTCTCCAAATTTCCAAATCAGTCCCCAACTTTTCCAAAATTATTATTTTGCCCCTAAGTTACAAAAATGACCAATTGGTCCCAATTCTTTCAAAAATTGACCAATCGGTCCTCAAACATCTTTCTCATTGCCAATTGACCTTCGATTTTGAGAAATTTCATGAAGGTCGCTCACTTTTTTGAAATCCCCAAATTTCCTCCAATTTTCCCCCAATTTCTACCCCTCTACTAACCGAATTTGATTTCTTCAAATTGGCCATTCAAACGGGGTTAATTGCTCCAATTGATGGAACGGATTGGTTTCTACACTTCCATATGATCAAATAGAGCTTTGAATGGTAGAATTTGGGCCCGAAACAAGCTCAAACAAAGCTTTGCTAGAAAACTGTCCGTAAAGAGAGAAAGCTTCGAAAGCTTACCGTCGGAGGTGTGGCGGTCAAAGCTCTCGATCTGGGAATGTAGCTCTCGTCCTTAGGGTCCTTCTAAGATTAAGAGTCTCTACAATTGATGTTAGGATCAAGGTGAATTTGGATAGTGAAGTTCAGTACTTTCTCTCTCTAGAACCGATCTACAATGACGAAGGAGGGCTGAATTAGCTTACCTTTTGCCTCTGTAGAGGTCGTGTGATGGATGTGGGGACTATAGGAGGGCTTGGTTTGGTCATAGGAGGGTTGAACTGGCTGAATTCAAGTTGGCCAAAATAGGGCAACTTTAGTCCGATGGAGTTACTTCACTGTTTGATCTTGTCAGTATTTCTCCAATGATCCTTGGGTCGAAGGGAGGTTGGTGACTTCCCCTAGAGTTTTTAGGACCTGACTTTGCCTTCTGAGGTTGAGAAAAGTGCCCAAGTCGAAGCTCTGGTTTGAGTTTCACTTGAAAATGGAGCACTTTGGAGGAGGAGAGGATTTAAGGTGTGTGGAGGATGAATGGAGGGGAGCTCTTTATATAAGGAGCTCAGGGACCCTCTACCCTACCAATTTCCATATTGGTCGAGCTTATCCTCATCAAAAAAATATCCAAATCGGAAGGAATATTCCCTTGCCAGAAAAGGCAAGTTTTTCTGCCAAATGAATAGTATTGTCACCCCATGGAAGAAGACAACACTATTCTAGACTGAACCGGACTGTTTGACTGGGTTCGATGACAAAAATTGACCAGTTCAGGCTCGATTTGACCAATTTTCTCAAAATTAAAAATTTTTAAATTAATTTAAATTTATTTTCTATCTAATGATGGCATCATCTTTTCCAAATTGAGATTTTCAAGCCACCTAGAAAATGAATTAGTAGACCGTTTCATGTATGGTTCAACCTAGTTCAATTCGGTACAGGTCCGGTTCATCCCTAAACCGGTATGGTTTTCCCATCTAGTTTACTTCATGGTTCTTCCCCATGATTTTCATGAATTTTGGTTCACTTGGGATTTTCCAATTCACCGTTTTAACCCCTCTTTATTATTCTCGGTTCCTTAAGTGGTTTGATTTTCTCATTAAATTGACATGTTCTTTCTTGGTATTCCTTGATATTAGATGATGGGTTTCACAACTCTCCCCTCTTTTTCCAAAACTAAATTAGCATCATTTGCATCAGGAATAATTTCCCTTTATGTCAATTTAGGGTTTGCTTGACATGCTAATACTTTGGTAGTTCCTTCACTTAGCCCTTTAAACCACGCACTTAAGGAATCTTTCTTCCTTTCCATTATCCACTCACTCCATGGAGTGTATCACAATCAGTTATGTCTTACCCACTAGTCCCAAGGTACATCCTTTGCCCTCTGTTAGGTATGGTTAAAAGTTCTTTTAAGCTTGCATTTTATTGATTTATGCTATTTTAGGGAACAAGGTTTAAATTACGCCCAACTCCTCTTGATTAAAGGAAGGGGGAAACCCCTCTTAAATAAAGGGAACAATGGGTTGATCACGGGGATCCAAACAAACTGGGTCGGGGCGTGACAACTTGAGTGGTGTTAGAGCATTGATCCCTTGAAAGCATTATCAATACTATGCCCTAACACTAACGAAAATTTAACTACCCTGTAGGAAGAAGAGTTCCTAGGAATTTTGTTGTGCAAACAAAACCCCCACACGAGATTGTGAAAAGGACGCCTACCTCCAGAGAGGTAGTCGTTCAAAGATTCCTAGAAGATGAGACGAGAGTGCCCAACGATATGGTGTCACGCTCCGACCCGGTTTGGTCGGATCCCTGTGATCAACCCACTATTCTCCCGGTTTATTAAAGGATTTTCCCTTATTGTAAACCGTAAAGAGTAAGGCATCCTTTAACTTGCACATTTTCCTGGAATAGCATAATCAAAACTGCATGAAATTTAAAACTTTACATACCTGTCTTACAGGCATCTTAGTTGACGGTCTTTAAGGGGAGGCTTTACGATTTTTCCTGAAAGGGATATGAGGGAGGGGGTGAGTACGACTACTCAGTGAATGGGTTTTTAAAAGCTTTTGACTTTTAAGAAAAACATTTATATGGAGTGTGTCAGACTTCTTTGTTTTCAAAAATCCCTTCATTTAAAAATTCAGGTTTTTCCACCATTTTTTATTTACCACGGTGTGTCATCACCCAACACACATCCTTCATCATGAAGGTTACACACATTCGCAAGTCAGTATCACTACTGAACCCGCTAGTAGCTTCGGAGCGACTTTTCCTGCCACCCGGATAGAAGTACGACCACTTCTACCCTGGGAATGAGTGGATGTACGCGACATCCGACCCACAATCTCGAAATCACTTCTTCATGTCCGTATAAGGATAGAGACCTCATCCTGTCCCCACCCTGGTCTCATGCACTTGGTGCTACTCCAGATTTCACACAGACACCTGGAACGACGAACTGCCCTTATAGCCACCAGGTCGTCCAGTGCCCTTAGGATGCATCTCTACCCCTCATGGGCATCTTGATAATCCCATACTCACAGTGCATGCATAAACAATGTTTTCTTATATTGCCATGTAATCTATGGTGCCACTAGTCCAACGGCCCCGACTCTCAACTCAACCGGCAGCTGTTTGTCTTGACTAGTCTGTCGACCTGTCATGTCGCACTGCCGCTAGTTGACTGAGCATGTCGGTCCTATCTTGGTACCATGGCCAAACAATTCACTTATTAATTTTTATGGCACATATATCATGTTCGTTTACGAGCTCCTGCTCATGCCAACTAGCCTTGGGCCCACTGTACGAGATTTTCAAAATCGGGCCCCAAGTTCCAAAACCGAGGCCCCTAGCCTATCAAAGCTATTCAAGCTCCCATTGAGAAGGTCTCCCAAATAGTTTAAGCATTGGCACACAGTCAAAGGAGAACACTTCTGACAAAATAGGTTTTCACTATCCATTATACCAACCGGTATAAGTACATCTCCATTCATAACCAATGAATGGATTTTCAAGTTCCTTCGAGGAAGTCTCATCATACCAACCGGGTATGATCTACTTACAACCAGTAAGTAGTTTTTTTCGCATAATTTTCACATCACTTTCTCTAAGTGGTGATGATTAAAATACCACTAAACAGTGGGTTTTTATACCGAGGTACTTATCATCCCTTACTGGGTATGATATAAAATTTTCACTCACAACTGGTAAGTGGTTTTTATCTTTAAGTTGTGCTCATCATCCCAACCGGGTATGATGTTAGTAAACCCACTCACCCGTTAATGCCGTGAATTCCACTAGACCGGTTCTTGGTATTCACGCGAGCTTGTCCTTGCTGGCGTTCACGATACTTTGTGTTCCTACACGATATGAACATCTTGGTTCATTATCCTTCGGCCTAATCGCCTTCATTCATTCCAAATGAATGAGAAAGTCAAACTTTCATTTATTTGCAATTAGGTCCCTAAAGTTATTTCTCTTTAACTTTAAGTCACAAATGCTGGTTTTTCCTCAAATTGAGTCCCAAAACTTCTAAAATTTATCATAGGACCTCAATTTATTCCATTTCACAAAAAGGGGTTTAATTTCACAAATTTCCAATTTGGTCCCCCAACTTTTTTAAAATTATCATTTTGCCCTTCTTTTACAAAAATGGTAAGTTTTGCCCCAAAAATTCCAAAATTCCTCAATTGGTCCTCCAACAATATTTTCATGCCCAGTTGACCCTTAATTTCATAAAATTATATTTTGGCCCTTTAAATTTCAAAAATACCCAAAATTTTCCCCCAATTTCAACTTTTCAACACTACTAAATTTGATTTTATCAAATTGATTGATCAAACACTTCTAATTATTGAAATTGGAGTTGAAATTGAGTTACTGGATGTTCATACGATTCTAAGGAACGATCTCAAACGGAGTTCACCCATCCTCACATAAAAATTTTTTACCGAAATTTCGGGTTATAAAAAAAATTCATACTTCCCAGGAGTTCACCCATCCTCACACTACTCTCGGGCAAGCACGCTTCACTTCAAAGTTCTTATGGAATTTTGTTCACCTAAACCAATTTGGTTTTTATCTTTTAAATTTTCTTAAATTTCTTTTCTAATGTTTAATGAACCCTTTAGATCAACCAAAAGTTGTAAATTTCTATATTACGTGTTCTCAAATGTAAATCGGCTCGGTTTTCTTACTCGGTTTGACCGGTTTTTTTCCCAGTTTTCCTTAAGTCAAAAGTGCGGGGTTTACATTGATGGTCCCATACCATAAGGGCATGTACAAACAAAAGTTTTTCACATATCACCATTATCTTTGGTGCCAACGGTTCAACGGCCCCAACGCTCAACCCGACCTGCAGCTGTTTGTCTAGGCTGGTCTGTCAACATAGCCCTGATGACTACAGCTAGTCCATTGAGTACTATTGGTCCTGACTTGGTACCATCGCGAAATCACACAATCAATGTCATTTGAAATTTTCATGGCTCTTCATAATTAAATTTGTTTATGAGCTCCTACTCATGCCCACTAGCATTGGGCCCACTGCATGCATTTTTTTCAAGATCGAGCATTTAGACCCATGAGTTAAAAAACCGAGGCCCCTAGCCTATTTGAGTTGTTTTAGCTACAATCAAGAAGATCTCCCAAATATTTTAAGCATTGCCACACAGTCAGGGGAGAATACTTTTGACAAAATTCATTTTCAACTTCGTCACACCAACTGGGTGTGATGATATCTCCACTTACAACCAATAGGTAAGTTTCCCCTTTCCTCAAGGAAATTCATCATACCAACCGGGTATGTTTATCTCTACTTACAACTAGTAAGTAGGTTTTATCCATTAAAGATAGTGCTCATCATTCCAACCAGTATGATGTGTAAATTAGCCCACTTACCTAATGATTGTGACGTCTTCGTCCCTATTAGGTTTTCCAAGTCCACATTAGCTTCTCCTTGTCGGCGTTCCAGTTTCTCATGTCCCAACACAATTGGTGCATCCTTATCAATTAAGATTTGTCATGATAGCCATTGTTTTCTCACGTATGAGCGACTAGGCTCAAAATTGTTGTTTTATTGCACTTAGGACCATAAAGTTCATTTTCCTTAACTTTAGGTCCCTAAAGCTAACTTTTCCCCATATTGAATCCTAAGGCTTTCAAATTTTCTTTTTGGGTCCTCAATTTACTCAAAATTGTGTAAGGGGCTCAAGTTTTCAAAATTTCCAATTTGGTCCCCAACTTTTCAAAAATTACAATTTTGCCCCTACTTTCCAAAAATGGCAATTTGGCCCCAATTGTTCCAAAAATTGACCAATTGGTCCCCAAATATCATTTTCATTTCCAATTGGCCTTACATTTTGAGAAATTGCATGAAGGTCCCTCAATGTTTTGAAATCCTCAATTTTCCCTAAAATTTTCACCCAATTTCTCCCCTTCAAACTGACCAAATTAGATTTCTTCAAATTGGCCATTCAATCAGGGTTAATTATTCCAATTGACAATATGGATCAGTTCCTACACTTCCATATAATTCAATTGAGCTTTGAATTGCATGATTTGGGTTCAAAACGAGCTCAAACGGAGCTTCGTCGGAAAACTATTCTTAGATAGAGAAAGCTTCAAAAGCTTACCGTCATAAGTGCGGCAGTCTGAGCTCTCGATCTGGGGAGGTAGCACTCGTCCTGAGGTTCCTTCTACGATCAAGAATTGCTATCATTGACATCCAAATGAGGGTGAATTTGGTTAGTGAAATTTGACACTTTCTCTCTTGAACACTGATATGTAATGATGGAGGAGGGCCGAATTAGCTTACCTTTCAGCACTATTGAGGTCGTGTGAGAACCGTGGAGGTGTTGAGGAGGCTTGGTTTGGCCAGAGGAGGGCTGAATTTGGTCAAATTCAGCTCAGCCAAAGTAGGGCAGCTTTGGTCCGTCGGAGCTGCTGCAATGTTTGATTTCGCCGGCGCTTCTCCAGTAATCCTCGAGTCGAAAGGAGGTTGCTATAAGGTAGTTGACTTCCCCTGGAGTCTGTAGAACCCGACCTTGCTTCTGAGGCTGAGAAAAATGCCCAAGTTGAGGGAGAATAGTGATTTGAGGTGTGTGGAGGATGAATTGAGAGGAGCACTTTATATAGTGAGCTTAGGGACCCTCTGCCCAACCACTTTCCATTTTGGTTGAGCTTATCCTCGCCTAAAAATGCCCTGATAGGAGTGGTTACACCATCACCAGAGAAGGAAGTTTTCTACATTAATAAATAGTGCTATCATCATGAGGAAGAAGATGACACTATTTCGAACCGAACCGGATCGATCTAACCTGGTTAAATGGTGAAAATTGGTCAGTTCATGCCCGATTCGACCAGTTTTCTCAAAATTAAAATTTTCTAAATTAATCTAAATTTATTCTCTATCTAATGGTAGCTTCAATTTCCCAGTTTAAACATTTTAAGCCACTAAGAAAAATAAATTTAGAAACTGGTTCAAGTATAGTTCAAACTAGTTCAATCCAGTTCACCCTGAACCGGTCTGGTTTTCTCTTCACATTTGTCCCAAGGTTCTCTTCCATGATTTTTATAACTCTTTGAGTCACTTCGGATTTTTCAATTTCCCATTTTACCACTCTTTATTGGTTATGGTTCGTGAACCGGCTCGGTTTTCTCTTTTGAATTGACCGGTTCTTTTCCCGATTTTCTTATCTTTAAAGGATGGGGCTTACAACTCTCCCCTCCTTTTAGGGATTTTGTCGCCAAAACTAAGTCAGCAATCCTTTGCATTAAGAGTAATTTTTCCTTGATGTCCTCCTGGGGTTTTTTTGACATGTTACCACTTTGGTGGTTCCTTCATCTTGCCCCTTTTAAACTACGTGCCTAAGAAATTCTTTTCCTTTCACTGTTCACTCACTCCTTGGAGTTTATCATCATTAGGCATGTCTTACCCACTAGTCTAAAGGTACATCCTTGGGTCCACTTCTTACTCTACTTAGGGCAAGGCTTTTCTTCTTATGGGTTCTTATCCATGTCATTGGGTTGGATGTTCCGTAAATGTCCGATCTTCCTCATTTCCATTTATTTCCTTGGTCACTGATGCTCTTTAGCTCAACATCTCTCTAGACTCTTCATCCTTAAACCTGTGGGTTTTTTATGTGATTCTATTTTTACCTTATTTTGGTCCATCCTCCATCTTTTGTTTATTACCACTCCGGTCCAAGTTTTTGTTTGACTGTGTCATGCTTAATTAACTGACTATTTCTTCCTTGAGTCACATTTTATTGGGACTGTTGGACCTACATGTCCCTTACAGCATAACATGGTCTAAAACTTATCTTTGTTCATTATAATCCTAGAACATTTCCCTTGATGGTTGTTCTCAACTTTTCCAATCTTTCAAGGAATCGTATCATTTCATCCTTTCTTTTTATTTGGTAGTATTCCTTGGCAACCTTCTCTGTTATCAAATCATCATTTTACCTTTGGCGTCATGTGTAAAAGCCATCCTTTGGGATCAAAGAAAACCGGGAAAAGAATCAATATATGTTTATACATTTAGAAACGAGTCATTTAATGAAAGCAAAATAGTTAATATGAGATATTGGAAAATCTCAAGTGACCAAAAATTCACAAAAATTACAAGGAAGAACTGGGAAGTAGAATTAAGGAGAGAACCGAACTAGTCTGGGGTGAAACGGACCCGAACTGGACCAAACCGGCATGAACCATAGTGAACTGGTTCAAAAATTCATTTTTCTATGTGGCTTAAAATTGTTGATTTAGGAAATTGAGACTACCATTAGATAGAAAATGAATTTAGATAAATTTTTAAATTTTTAAATTTCATAAAAACGGTAGAACCGGGTCCGAATCGGCCGATTTTTGAATTTTGGACAGCGAACCCGGTCGGACCAGACCGGTCAACGGTCAACGGACAGCTGATGCCACATCAACTACCACATAGACATGGGCAACCAATGGGAGGTTGCCACATGTTCAATCAATGGTAGCGCCCATTCAGCACGCCACGTAGACACGGGCAACCAATGAGAGGCTACCAACTGTCCAGTCAATGGGTCAAAGGCTGATGTGTCGGTTGAGCTGGCACAACATATCAGAAAGCTGACCAATCACAATGCACCATGTGGCACGACTGCCACATCATCATCTTCAACCTTCAAACACTGACAAAGAAGAGGGAAGAGAGAGAGAGTCGCCGAAAAAGGTGGAGTCTCCGGCGACTAAAAAAATGCTCCGGTCAGGTCACCGACGGCCGAGTCGAAGGTCAAGTCTTACACCAGCGGGTAGCCTGAACATTTGTCAAGCTCCCTATATAAAGAGCACCCCCTCATTCATTCTCAGCATCCCACAATCGAGCAAGGAAGAAGAAGAGTACACTTTCCATCAAGGTACGAACCACAGCTCCAACGATAGGATTTTTCTCCACCTCCGAAGCCACATTGGGTGTTATTGGAATAAGGAGGAAGTCCTCTACCTGACCCTACCTACCATTTAGCTTGAGAACCTCTGAGGAGGAACAAGGAAGCTCAAATATTTCTACCACTACTCAGCCAGAAAATAGCTAGCCTCCTGCCACCTACTTTGAGCACTCCCTCGGCCAATTGCAGCCAAGCCAGACCCCCTACGCCCCACCTGGAGGTGCCTTGACCTTCCCCTGAAATAAGAAGGTAAGCTCACTTCGTCGGAAAACACTATACATGACCGAATTCTGCAAAAACTTTAACACTAAAATCTGCACCGCTCATATCATCAATTGAAGTGTGGTTTGATCCAGGAAGGATCCCCGCAATGAGGGCAACACGGTGGCAGCCAAAGCTTCGATCAGTAGACCATCACCAGTAGGATATTGAAACTTTCTCTTTCTATACTATATTTTCCAATGAATCTCCGTTTGAGCTCATTTTAGAGACAAATCGAGTGATTCATAGCTTGAAACGATGAGGAAAACATAGAGGAGATGATTTAAGTCAAGAATGAAGGCAATTAACCAAGTTTCGGGGGTCAATTGAACAAAAATGTGATTTGGGAACCAAAATGCAAATTTTGAAATGTTTGGGCAAATTAGGGATTTTCTAAAAATCAGGGACCGATTAGCAAATTCAAAGCTCAATTAAATCGTATAGAAGTGTACGAACTGATTTATACCTCCAATTAAAATAATTAACCCCAATTGAATAACCAATTTGAAGAAATTAAATTCGGTTAGTTTGAAAGGGGGAAATTTTTGGGAAAAATTGGGGATTCCAAAAAATTGAGGGTGCGCTTTGCAATTTCCCAAAATTGTAGGCCAATTGGCCATGAGAAAGATGTTGGAGGACCAATTGGTCAATTTTTGGAACAATTGGGGTCAAATTGCCATTTTTGGAAAGTAGGGGCAAATTTGTAATTTTTGAAAAGTTGAGGATCAAATTGGAAATTTAGAAAACTTGAGGCCCTTATAATATTTTGAGTAAATTCAGGACTAAAAGGGAATTTTGGAAGCCTTGGGACTCAATTTGGGAAAAGTTGGCATTAGGAACCTAAAGTTAAGGAAAATTGGGCATAACAGCCTAGGGCCCACTGTTCGAGATTTTCAAAATTGGGTATAACAGCCTTCAAGTTCCAAAACCGAGGTCTCCGGCCTAATAGAGCTATTCAAGCTCCCGTCGAGAAGGTCTCCCAAATTATTTAAGCTGTGGCACACAGTTAGGGGAGAGCACTTCCGACAAAAATATATTTTCAACTGTCCATCATTCCAACCGAGTATGTGGACATCTCCACTCATAACCGATGAACGAGTTTTCCACATCCTTTGAGGAAATTTCATCATACCAATCGAGTATAATCTACTTACAACCGATAATTAGTTTTTCTACGTAATTTTCACATCACTCCTCTCAGGTGTGAGGTTTAAAATAAGTAGTGGGTTTTCATTATCAAGGTGTTTATCATCTCAACCAGGTATTATATAAAAATCTCACTCACCCGACCGTGTAGTGAAATTCCTCTTAGTTGATTTTCGTCCCTTTCGAGCTAAACCTCAACTAGTGTTCCTGATGTCTCGTGTTCCTATACGAAATGAACATTGTTGTTCATTATCATCTAGTTTAATCACCTTCATTCATTATGAATGACTAAATATTCAACTTTTCAAATATTTGCAATTTGGTCCCTAAAGTTATTTTTCCTTTACTTTAGGCCCTAATTGATGGGTTTTCCCCAAATTGAGTCCTGAAACTTTTAAAATTCCCTTTGGGAACTCAATTTATTCAATTACATAAAAAGGAGTTTAAATTTCCCAAATTCCCAATTTGGCCCCCAAATTTTCCAAAATTACCATTTTGCCCTTCCTTTACAAAAATGGTAAGTTTTACCCCAAAAATTCTAAAATTGCTCAATTGGTCCCCCTAACACTCTTATTATGCCCAATTTACCCTCAATTTTATAAAATTGCATTTTGATCCTTCGAATTTTTAAAAAACCCCCAAATTTTCCCCCAATTTCAACTTACTAACACAACCGAATTTCATTTCATCAAATTGATCAATCAAACATTTCTAATTATTGAAATTGAAGTTAAATTTGAGTTTCTACAAATTCACATGATTCAATAGCACTTTGAATTGTAAGTTTTGATGCCAAAATGAGCTCAAACAAAACTTTGCCTGAAAATAGAACGTAGAGAGAGGAAGCTTCAATTACATACTGTCGGGGGTGCGGCGGTCCGAGCTTCCAATCTGGCAGATAGCTCTCTTCCTAAGGTTACCCCTAGGATCATGAATTGCATTAATTGATGCTGAATTGGGTGAGAATTCTATCATTAAAATTATGTCGGTTCTCTCTCTAGCACCGGTCAGAAATTGTAGAAGGGAGCCGAATTAGCTTACCTTTTAGTTCTAATTCAATCGTAGGAGGGCTGAGAAAGTGTTGGGAGAGCTTGTTTTAGCCTGAGGAGAGCTTGAATTGGGCAATTTCAACTCCGCCGAAATAGGGCAGCTCTAGTTCGTCGGAGCTGCTCCACTGTTTGATCGCATTGGCGCTTCTCTGACGACCCTCAGAGCGAATGGATGTTACCACTGTGTAGCTGACTTCTCCCCAATTCTAAGGAACCCGACCACACCTTCTTTGGCTTAGAAAAGACCCTATATCGGAGCTAGTTCGAGCTTCACCGAAAAAATAAGCAACTGAGAGAGAGTGAGGTTTCTAGGTGTGGAGAAGATGAATGGAGAGGGGCTCTTTATATATGGAGCTCGAGACTCGTCAGCCATCCGTTTGGCACCTTTATGACAGTCATTGATGGTATGAAACGTACTAAATGGAAACGTTTCTTCTTCACCGACACTGCTTTGATTTTTCGGCCAGTGAACAGTTGTATCATCTGAAGGAAGAAGACGTCACTATTTTGAACCGGAACGGACCGATCCGAACCAGGTTTAAAGCTTAAATCAGCCAGTTCACCCCAATTCAATCAAAATTTTCAAATCTAAAAATTTCTAAATTCATTTTCTATCAAATGTTGGCCTCAAATCTCAAATTTGAATTTTTTAAGCCACCTAGAAAAATGAATTTAGCTTCCTATTCAATAGTGGTTCAAACCGGTCCAAACCAGTTCAATCCAGTTCGAATCCGGTTCACCTGAACCGATTTGGTTTTCATCTCCAATTCATCCATAAGTATTTTTCATGGCTTATGTGACTTTTTAGGTCACTTGGGATCCATAATTTTTTGGGTTTGCCCTCTCTCTATCGGTTTCGGTTCATGAACCGGTTCAGTTCATTAACCTGTTTGGTTCATTAACCAGTTTAATCAGGTTCAGATCCAGTTCACCCGAACTGGTCCTATTTTTCTCTATAACTTGGTTCTAAGGTTCCTTCCCGAGGTTCATGAATCTTTCTAAGTCACATGGGAGTTAAAATAACTCCAATTTACCTGTTCTTCAATAATCAAATTTGTGAACTGGTTTGATTTTTCTCACTCGGTTTGACCGGTTCTTTCCTAGTTTTCCTTAACTCCAAAGAGCGGGGTTTATAACTCTCCCCTCCTTTTAGGAGTTTTGTCCCCAAAACTTATTTCACATTATTTGCGTATTGGCTTAAACTTTTTATTGTTATGAAATTTTCTATTTTATCGTCTTACAACCTTCTTGGTTGTTTCCGTTCATCCCTTTCATCACATACCTATGATTTACCTAGAATATCTTACTTGAAGAACTAGGATCATTTCCTTTAGTTACTCTTCCTTTCCAAGGCATCATTTTTCATTCCAAGCTTCTTTTAACCACAAATTTTAGAACTACGAGCTCCGATCATTTTTCTTCCACAGATTTTGGCATTTATCCCCTCTTCGTCTTGCATGGATACCTTCCTCATTCTTTGGTTATCACTTTCGTGCTTGACTTCGTTATGCCTTACTTATAGAAATTTCCTTGCCCAAGTCGTATTTCCCTAAGTCAGTTGGGTTTACATGCCCCTTACCGCATGACATTCTTCATGATGTCTTTGATTTTACATCCCTTTAGCCGTATTATTTTTTGTACTTACTCATCTTTTTCTTTTAAAGTTACTTATTCGGTCATTCAACCTTCAAATCCTTGAACTTTCTAATACTCTCTAACATATTAAAGCTTTTGATCTCTTACCTCATTCCTCATTCTTACTGGTGTCCTTCCTCTTTAAGATCTCTTCTCTTTCCAAATCTAACCTTGCTCATGTGGCATCCTTTGATGTCGTCCACCTACTTACTCGTTACTTGGGTTTGACTTATCCTCGATTCTTTACGATATCCTTCCCCTTGTACTTGATCCTTTCATCTCCAGTATCCTGTTATTGAGGTGTTTATTCTCTTTCTTATTCCATTGGTTCCATTTTCTCTTCATTGTTACACCATGTCTTCCCAAAATTCCTTTTTCTGGCGAGCTTCACATTCCCTTTCTCTTGTAATTTCCTTCTAGTTTTACCATTGAAATCATTAGATTCTGGAATGTCTTTTACCGATGTCTTCAATAGCTTACTTTTACTCTTTGGATCCATGAGTATTTTCCATTTATCCTGCTTCATTCCCACTTTCTCATGCATTTGTTTATTCCTTTGAAGTGGTCCTCTCATCCATATTGTGTCCAAACCTTTTGTATCTTCGTGTCCTTGGTATCCCCCTCTTTGTCTTAGTTAGGGTGTATTCTTTTACTACTCCCTATCTCTTATTAGACTTCGTTTACTCCTCCGAATGCCTTGGTCCATATAAGTTATATCCTTAAATTGAATTCATCTAGAGTTTATATTTGGATTTTCAGGTCTTCTCGCAGTAGATCACGCTCAAACTCCTAACACACTCACTTAGCCACTCGTACTTCTTACTAAGGACCTTATTTCAACACTAATTTTGTAACCTTTCCTCGATTGATTGTCTTGACCTGGAGCTTTCTCCTTCCTCGCTCCAACTTCCTATTTTTATCCTCCTCCTAGTATCTTCCATTCTGGGATTTCCTTTCTATTTAATCACCTTATCGTTACTTAGAAATTCTTTCCTTTAAATCTTCTCCTAACTTAAGGGTCTTGTATGGCTTATCCACTCCTGCTTTTCTTCCTCTTTTGATCCATACTTTTGCCTTTCACAAGTCTTTCTCTCTTACAAAGTTCCTAAAAAATTGTATCTTAGTTTATTAAGTAGTTGTTACACTTGGGCCTTCCTGTTATTCTACTTTCTTCCCATCTTTCCTTGGTGGTATCTATTCTTATTTCTTATAATTCTGATTAGCTTCTATTCTTGTGGTTTCTTTTGGAATGTTCTACTCCTCCTTGTTTTCCTTACTCTTCATTCTCTGAGCTTATTTTTTACTCCTTGGACTTCGCATAATTTCGTACTCCTTGATGATCGCTTTCCTTTGTTCTACTTTTTCTGTTTCTTAAGATCTCCCTTAGATGGATTCTTCCTTATCATATTCTAAGGGTAAGTCTTAAGGGTTGAGATTTATTCGTATTTTCTTCCTTAGATGATTTCCTACCTTTTACTTATATTTTTATTATCATACTATTTTGTTTTGAATTTATCAAATAACTTAGAAGTTTTACTTTCATTCATTCAAGAAATATTTTTCTTTCCATAATTTAGCTTATTACAAAAATTTTCTACCCACTAATCCCTTTGGGTCATAGGGCTAGAATTAACCCTAGAACGGTTGTGAAACTCTTGATCAGAAGACTCTGAGGACTTTATTAGGGTCCATTCACGCTCCCTAATAGGACGAATTTCATGTATGGCCTCCAATCCGTATTGCCTTAGTACCTCAACCTCACACTCATAAAGTCCACTTCACCCATTGGGAGGGATTGAAGCTAGGTTGAATGGGTGAAGGTACTTGGTGGACCTTCATGAAGGTAGCGTACGTATCAAAATAATTATCCCATGCCTCTTTCTTGGTTAGATACACTTCCAATTGTTGTGGAACTATTGGAGGAGGGGTTGGACTTCTAGGAGGTGATGTTATGTCATGCCCCCACCTAGTTTGGTTGGATCCCTATGAACAGCCCGCCACTCTCTCGATTCAAGAGGAGTTTCGTCCATCTTTAACTCGAGAGGAGCCAAGCGTATTTTTAACCTTGTTCCCTGGAAAGACATATATCAAATAAAATGCAAGCTTAAGGAAATTAAGCATACTTGACAGAGGGTAAGGCTCGATGTTATTCCTATTCATTTTCTCTTTTCCTGAAAAAAGGATAGAAAAGAGGGGTGAGTTTCTACAACTCGGTGAAAGGGATTTATTTTTAAATTTAACTTTTAGGAAAAAATTTATATTGGAGTGTGCCAGACTCCTTATTTCCTTTCAAAACCAAGCATATTAGCCCCCAAGTTCCAAAAATGAAGCCCCCAACTTATAAGAGCTATTCGAGCTCCCGTCAAAAAGGTCTCCCAAATTGTTTAAGCAATGGCACACATTCAGGAGAGAGCACTTCGACAAAAATAAATTTTCAACTATCCATCATACCAACTGAGTATAAGGATATCTCCACTCATAATCGATGAATGGGTTTTCCACTTCCTCCGATGAAGTTTCATCATACCAATCGAGTATGATCTACTCACAAACTATAGGTAGTTTTTCCGCGTCATTTTCACATCACTACTCTATGTTGTGATGTTTAAAATACCACTAAGTAGTGGGTTTTCATTTTGAGGTACTTATCATCCCCAATCGGGTATGATATAAAATCCCACTCACCCGATTGTACAGTTAAATTCTTTTTAGCCGGCTTTGTTGTCCTTACTTGAACTCGTCTCACCTAGCGTTCCTGGTACTTCGTATTCCTACACGATATTAACATTCTTGTTCAATATTCTTTGGCCTAACAGCCCTCATTCATCCCAATTGAACGAGAAAATCAAAATATTCATTTATTTGTAATTAGGTCCCTAAAGTTACTTTCTTTAACTTTAAGACCCTAATGTTGGTTTTTCCTCAAATTGAGTCACTAAACCTTTAAAATTCCTCTTGGGACTTCAATTTACCCAATTTCATAAAAAGGGGTTCAAGTTTTCCAAATTCTCAATTTGGCCTGCAAATTTCTAAAATTACCATTTTTCCCTTCCTTTACAAAAATGGTAAGTTTTACTCCAAAAATTCTAAAATTGCTCAATTGGCCCTCTAATATTCTTATCATGCCCAATTTACCCTTAATTTTAGTAAATTGCATTTTGGTCCTTCGAATTTTTGAAAATCTCCAATTTCCCCAAATATTCCCCCAATTTCAACTCACTAACACAGCTGAATTTGATTTTATCAAATTGACCAATCAAACACTTCTAACTGTTGAAATTGAAGTTGAAATTGAGTTTCTACATGTTTATACAATTACATAGCACTTTGAATCATAAGTTTTAACGCATGAACAAGCTCAAACGGAGATTTGCCGGAAAAAAGACTCTAGAGAGAGAAAGCTTCAATTGCTCATCGGTGAGGGCACGATAGTCTGAGCTTTCTATCTAGGAAGATAGCTCTCCTCCTGAGGTTCCTCCTACGATCAAGAATGACATCAATTGATGTCGAATTGGATTAGAATTCTATCATCAAAATTCGGACGACTCTCTCTCTCTAGCACTGATCGAAAATTGCAGAGGGTCGAATTGGCTTACCTTTCTCCCCTAATTCGGCCGTGGGAGGGTTGAGGAGTGTTGGGAGAGCTTGGTTTGGCCTAAGGGGGGCTCGAAGTGGCCAATTTTAGCTCAGCCAAAATAGGGCAGCTTTAGTCCGTCAGAGCTGCTTCACTGTTCGATCACGCTGGAGGTTCTCTGACGACTCTCGGAACAAATGGATGCCACCACCATGTAGCTGACTTCTCCCCGGTCCTAGGGAACCCAACCTCACATTCTTTGGCTCATAAATGACCCTATTTCGGAGCTCGGGTTCGAGCTTCACTGGAAAACTAAGCAGCCGGGAGAGAGTGAGTTTTTCATGTATAGAGAGGATGAATGGAGAGGGGCTCTTTATATAGGGAGCTCGAGGACTCGTCGACCGTCCGCTTGGCACCTTTATGACAGACATTGATGGCCTGAAACGTACTGAACGAAAATACTTCTTCTTCGTCAGTGCTGCTTCAAATTTTCAGTGAGTGAACAATGTTGTCATCTAAAGGAAGAAGATGACACTATTTTGAACCGAACTGTACCGGTTCGAACCGGGTTCAAAGTTTAAATTGGCAGGTTCACCCTCAATTTGATCAAAATTTTCAAATCTAAAAATTTCTAAATTCATCTAAATTCATTTTCTATCCAATGGTGGCCTCAAATCTCAAATTTGAATTTTTTAAGCCACCTAGAAAAATGAATTTAACATCCGGTTCAAACTGGTCCAAACAGGTTCAATCCGGTTCGGATCCGATTTGTAAACTCCACACTTTTGAGTTAAGGAAAATCGGGAAAAGAACCGGTCAAACTGAGTAAGAAAACCGAGCCGGTTTACATTTGGGAACAAGCAATATGGAAATTTACAACTTCCGGGGGATCCAAAGGGTTCATTAAACCATGGAAAAGAAATTTAAGAAAAATTAGAAGACAAAAACCAAATTAGTTTAGGTGAACGAGATTTTATAAGAATTTTGAAGTTAAGCGTGGTTGCTCGAGAGTAGTGTGAGGATGGGTGACCTCTTGGGAAGTATGAATTTTTTTGTAACCCGAAATTTCGGTCAAAAATTTTTATGCGAACCTGCCTTATCATAAATAACCATAAATTTATATATATATATATAATTATTAGAATTAATACAAATAATTTAATACCGAAATTAAATTATTGGAATTAATACCAATAATTTAAGTAAATATTAATACTAGTAATAAATCTCTCCCATTTAATACATGGGTTTTATACATATATAAAGAGGTCATCCCCATTCATTATACTCACACACAAACAATTCTCTCTCTCTCTACTGTTTCATTTCCTGGTGAAGCTTAAACCAGAGCTTCAACTTCAACATTTTTCATAACCTCGAAAGTAGAGGTCGGGCTCTTTAGAATTGGGGAGAATTTAGCTATCTGATAGCAAACTCCAGTCAATCCAAGAATCACTAGAGAAGCGCCGACATGATGGAACAGTGAAACAGCTCCGGTGGACCGAAGCTGCCCTATTTCGGCCAAGTTGAAATTGGCCATTTCAAGCCCTCCTCAGGAAAAACCAAGCCTTCTCAACACTTCCTCAGCCCTCCCACGACTGAATTACGACTGAAAGGTAAGCCAATTCGGCTACCCTCTGCAATTTCCGATCGGTGCTAGAGAGAGAACCGACAGAATTTCAATAATGAAATTCTAACTCAATTCGGCATCAATTGATGTGATCCTTGATTCTAGGATGAACCTCAAGATGAGAGCTATCCACCTAGATTGAAAGCTCGTACCGTTGTGCCCTCACCGGTGAGTAATTGAAGCTTTCTCTCTCTATAATTCATTTTCCCACGAATCTCCGTTTGAGCTCGTCCCGACGTTAAAACTTGCGATTCACATTTCTAAAGAATCGTATGAACATGTAGAAACTCAATTTCAACTTCAATTTCAACAATTGGAAACGTTTGATGGGTCAATTTGATAAAATCAAATTCGGCCGTCTTAACAAGTTGGAATTGGGGAAAAATTGGGAACTTTTGAAATTCAAAGGATCAAAATGAAATTTTATGAAATTGTAGGTCAATTGGGCATGAAAATAATGTTGGAAGACCAATTGAGGAATTTTGAAATTTTTGGGGCAAAATTTACCATTTTTGTAAAGGAAGGGCAAAATGGTAATTTTGGAAAAGTTGGGGGACCAAATTGGAAATTTGGGAAATTAAACCCCTTTTTGTGAAATGGAATAAATTGAGGCCCTATGATAAATTTTAGAAGTTTCTGGACTCAATTTGAGGAAAAACCGGCATTTGGGAGTTAAAGTTAAAGAGAAATAACTTTAGGAACCTAATTGCAAATGAATGAAAGTTTGACTTTCTCATTCATTTGGAAAGAATGAAGGTGATTAGGTCGAAGGATAATGAACCAAGATGTTCATATCGTGTAGGAACATGAAGTACCAAGAAAGCCAGCAAGGACAAGCTCGCGTGAAGCCAAGAACTGGTTTAGTGGAATTCACGACATTAACAGGTGAGTGGGTTTACTAACATCATACCTGGTTGGGATGATGTAAAAACCACTTACCGGTTGTGAGTGGAAATTTTATATCATACCCAGTTAGGGATGATAAGTACCTCGGTATAAAAATCCACTACTTAGTGGTATTTTAATCATCACTACTTAGAGAAAGTGATGTGAAAGTTATGCAAAAAAACTACTTACGGGTTGTAAGTAGATCATACCCGGTTGGTATGATGAGACTTCCTTGAAGGAAGTTGAAACCTGTTCATCGGTTATGGACGGAGATGTCCTTATACCGGTCGGTATGATGGACAGTAAAAACCTATTTTTGTCGAAAGTGCTCTCCCCTTACTGTATGCCAATGCTTAAACATTTTGGGAGACCTTCTCGACGGGAGCTGGAATAGCTCTGATAGGCCAGGGGCCTCGGTTTTGGAACTTGGGGGCTAAATGTCCGATTTTGAAAATCTCGTACAGTGGGCCCAAGGCTAGTTGGCACGAGCAGGAGCTCGTAAACAAACATAATATATGTGCCATAAAACTTAGTAAGTAAATTGTTTGGCCATGGTACCACGATAGGACCGACATGCTCAGTCAACTAGCGGTAGTGCGACATGACAGGTCGATGAACCAGTCAAGACAAACAACTGTGGGTTGAGTTGAGAGTCGGGGCCGTTGGACCAGTGGCACCGCAGATTACATGGCAATATGAGAAAGCATTGTTTGTGCATGCACTGTGAGTACGGGATCAACAAGACGCCCATGCGGGGTAGTGATGCGTCCTAAGGGCACTGGACAACCTAGTGGCTATAAGGGCAGTTTGTCGTTCCAGGTGTCTGTGCGAAATCTGGAGTAGCGCCAAGCGCATGAGAACAGGGTGGGGACAGGATGAGGTCTCTGTCATCATACGGACACGAAGAAGTGATTTCGGGATTGTAGGTTGGATGTCGCGTACATCCACATTATCCCAGGGTAGAAGTGGTCGTACTTCTATCCGAGTGGCAGGAAAAGTCGCTTCGAAGCCACTAGCAGGTTCAGTAGTGATACTGACTTGCGAATGTGTGTAACCTTCATGATAAATGATGTGTGTTGGGTGATGATACCCCGTGGTAACTAAGAAATAATGGAAAAACCCAAATTTTGAAATAAAGGGATTTTTTAAAAGAAATGAGTCTGACACACTCCATATAAATATTTTTTTTAATCAAAAGATTTGAATTCCATTCACGAGTAGTCGTACTCACCCCCTCCCTTATATCCCTTTCAGGAAATCCCAGAAAGCCTACCTTTAAAGACCGTCAACTAAGATGCCTATAAGACAAGTGTGTAAAGTTTTAAATTTCATGCAGTTTTGATTATGCTATTCCAGGAAAAGGTGTAGGTTAAAGGACGCCTTATTCTTTACGGTTTACAATAAGGGGAAACCCTTTAATAAACCGAGAGAGTGGCAGGTTGATCACGGGGATCCTACCAAATCGGGTCGGGGCGTGACAACTAGAGTGGTATCAGAGCCTGTTTCCTCGAATACATAATCAAGACTATAAAATATTGTAACTAATAGGATTTATCCTAAAATTTTCAGATGGCTCCCAGGAGAGGAACCAAGAAAAGTGGGAATGGCTCTACTCAACACCTTATCTTCGTAGGAAGACAACCCTAGAAGCTTCCCAAATGCCTGAAGCATGGCAGGAATCTCAAAAGTGCAAATGATGAAGTATCCGAGTGAATGGTGATAGGACCTATTGAGGTCACAATTCTAAGTATAAAGGAAGCCAAGCGTGAAGCCATAAAAGGAGGCATATAACCTTACATAGGAGGATGCTTATCAAGAATCTCGTAGCTCCCTAGTTATTTGGTAACCATTTTCTATAATAGGGCCAAAACCCCCAACATACTGTACTACTCTATTAATGAAGTACTCCAAATTCTTTAAAACCCTGTCCCTCAAATGATGTGATCTTCAAGGAAGACTCCAAAAAGAAAAAAGTAAAAAAAAAACTCTCACGGTATCCAGACTTAAGGACGAAGGAGCACCAAAACTAAAAATTCCCAAGAAAATGCCAGGAGAGACCACTTATGTTCATTTAATTACAAGCATGAATGATAGGAACACTGTGTGGAGAAGTGCTCAACCCTACAAAGGACAGGAATTTAGTTAACCTAGAGGGGAATATGACACAAAGTGAAAAACTGTCCCACATCGCCAGGAGTCAGGACAATATTTTCCAAGAATAAACACCCCACAACTATAGGAAATTCGAAATGATACCATCCCAAGAAATGTAACTCTAGTTACAACCACAGATAAGAGGAAACTCTTCAAAATCTTAGCAAAGTGGTAAGAAGGAAAAAGGGGTAAAGGTAGGACCTCAATAAAACCACAAACAGAACAAAGGATAGCTTAAGAGAATTCCCCCTTTAAGAGGAAAATCCAAACAATTTAGGAGCAAAGAAAGGAGTGCATCCACAAGAGAAGACAAGACGAACATTTGATGCCAAGCGGGACGTATTGTGATTACAGGAATAAACCACCTTGGAAAAAGAAACTATGCCAAATAGGAAGTTCGGACCAACAGGACAAGAGAAAGCAAGTCGTTACAACAAGATAGTCAGAGGGAACAAATGACACCCTAAGGAAGACCGGGAAGTAGAAGGGACTACACCATAAAAAGATAAGTGAGATGGATGTTAAGGACAAGAGTACTCGAGAAATAACTGCCCTAAGAAACTTAGACCAAAGGAATGGTGGAGGCGAGGCAGTTAACAAACTAGTACACAGGAAAACCATAATTTGAGTTCCAATAAAGAAGAGAGGGGCGAAAAGGCCAAATACTCGGGAAAAGAAGGATGAAAGAAATCCTTAACAGGACTAAAGGCCAAATTAACCAAGAAAAAAAATAGGCAAGCCTCTCACATAATTATCAAGAAATCTTGAAAGAAGGAAGATTTGAACACTACATAAAGAAATACCCTATGAAAGTAAACTTTAGAGGGATGCATACAACTAACTACCCTTGAAGGAATTTTGATGGGCGGATGGACATAATGTGGAGTGTAAGGAACCAACCCTTAATAGGGAAATGTTTCAAAGGAAGGAATTATCGTGATGGCCCAATCTGACCTACTTGAAGGGAGCAGGAGAACCAAACAATAATTTTAGGAGAATAGAGTAGAAAGAAGAAACGAGTAACAACGAAACGGCCAAAGAGAATAAACAAAACCCTAAGAAAGGCTGAGATGTAGTAAAGACTACACTCTATGAAGGACAAAGGATGGGCATGAAGAACGAGTGATACAGCTGCCCAGGCAATTAGACCAGAAAAATAAAGAGAAGAAGACAGTTAAAGAATTAGTTTTCGAGATAACCATGGACTTAAACCACAACAAAGAAGGGAGAAGTGAAAAGGCCAAAACGTAGGAAGAGAAGAACGAAGGGAAATCTATAAAGAAATCGATGGTCAAAACTAGATTTATAGTTTAAAGTCTTGGAACGGCTAAGTGAGCCTCAAGAAGGGTGAACAAGAGATTTTGAAATAAGGAGGATGTGAACGCTCCTTAACGTAAATTATTTAACGGGTTAGCATCAAAAGATGCTTTGACAAGTATGAATAATTGAACAACCCATACTCGGGTAATAGAGGAAAAATGTTCGAGAAGATGTTGGGAAAGTAAGTTCCCTAATAAGGTGTAGCTAAGAAGGAATAACCACAATTGGTAAGACGAGTCATAGCCCACACACGCATACGAAGCTTAAAGAGTAGATAACCAAGCATAGTGTGGAATGCACATAATAAAACTAATAATCGGAAGTGTCCTATGTAAGGAACAAGGGATAAAACAAAAGTTGTGGATAGAGAAGGATCCAAAGCAAACAAATGAACTAACATAGATAAGGGTGCGAAGAAAGGGAGAAAGAACTATACAATGAATGATAAGGAGGTTAAGCATGTAACTCCTAAGATGAAAATCTCTATTGTAAGGGACATAGTAGAGAACAAAACCGGAAGGAGGAAACCTTCCCAAGCAAAGTAATCAACACATAGATCGAAAGAAATTATTGTAGAATAAAGAATCATGAAGTGAATATGAGTAAGTAAAAGTGGATTAAGGAAAAATGAAAAAGCCTTGAATAAGGAATGCCAAGGACTTAAGAAGGAAAGAATCCTAGTTTGTTGGTAAACTATTGGGAAACCAAATAATTGGCACTAGAAAGACCCAATAAAGAATTTGGGAAAGGACGAATGGGTAAGGAAAATCGACACGATTATGTAAGACATGTTATCTAGATACGAATGATAATTGGGTAATAGTCAAGGTAGTTGAGGAATACTACCTGATGAAAAGAGTGATGAAATTATACAGTCCCTAGAAGGATGGAAAGTTGGAAACAACCCTAAAAGAGGTGTTGTATGAGTCTGATGGACTGAGACAGGTTAAGAACTATGTCATATCATAAGGGACATATAAGCACCAACAATCTCGAGTAAAATGTAACTCGAGTAAGAAGGAGTTAGTTGGTAAACATAACAAGGTCAAACATAAATTTGACTGAAATTGTAATCAATGACGGATGAAGGATGGGTCAAATTGGGACAAAATAATAATAACACAAAAACCTGTGAAAACAAGTATGTAATGCTTGAAAGAACGTCGAGCTAGGAGTTTCAATGATGAAGAGAATAAGTAGACAAAGGAATGATTGGGCACCTTGGAACTCCCAATTCTGAAATCTTGAGTAAAATCCCCAAAAGGAAGAACCTTATCCTAAATAAAGGGAGATGTGAACCTAAGAATATACATTATGATTAATGAGCCATCCATGCCTCATTATTATAACTCCATGGAAGGAGTAAGCATGATAAATGAAAAGAAATTCCTTAGATGAATGATTATAGGGACTAAGCGAAAGAGCAATCAAAGTGTTAGCATGTCAAGAAAACCCAAGTTGACATTAAGGGAAATTATTCCCGATGTGAAAAATATTGGTTAAGTTTTGGGGACAAAACTTCTAAAAGGAGGGGAGAGTTGTAAACCCCACACTTTTGAGTTAAGGAAAACCGAGAAAAGAACCGGTCAAATCGAGTAAGAAAATCGAGCCGGTTTACACTTGGGAACAAGCAATATGGAAATTTACAACTTACTGGTGATCCAAAGGGTTCATGAAACCTTGGAAAAGAAATTTAAGAAAAATTAGAAGACAAAAACCAAATTGGTTTAGGTGAACAAGATTCCATAAGAACTTTGAAATTAAGCGTGATTGCTCGAGAGTAGTGTGAGCATGGGTGACCTATTCGGAAGTATGAAATTTTTTGTAAAAGGAAATTTTGGTTAAAAATTTTTATGCGAACGTACGTCTTATCATAAATAACCATAAATTAATATATATTTAATTATTATAATTAATACCAATAATTTAATAACTAAATTAAATTATTAGAATTAATACAAATAATTTAATATCGGAATTAAATTATTGGAATTAATACCAATAATTTATGGCAATATTAATACTAGTAATAAATCTCACACATTTAATACACGGGTTTTACACCTATATAAAGAGGTCATCCCCATTCATTCTCCTTACACCCGAACACTTCTCTCTCTCTCTCTACTGCTCCATTTCCTAGTGAAGCTTAAACCAGAGCTTCGACTTCAACATTTGTCTTAAACTCGAAAGGAGAGGTCGGGCTCTTTAGAATCGGGGAGAATTCAGCTATCTGATAGCAAACTCCAGTCAATCCAAGAATCACTAGAGAAGCGCTGACATGATGGAATAGTGAAGCAGCTCCGGTGGACTGAAGCTGCCCTATTTCGGCCAACTTGAAATTGTCCATTTCGAGCCCTCCCCATCCCAAACCAGGCCTTCTCAACACTCCCTCAGCCCTCCCACGGCCAAATTACGACAGAAAGGTAAGCCAATTCAGCTCCCCTCTACAATTTCCGATCGGTGCTAGAGAGAGAACCGACAGAATTTCAATAATGAAATTCTAACTCAATTCGGAATCAATTGATGTGATTCTTGATTCTAGGATAAAGCTCAAGATGAGAGCTATCCTCCTAGATCGAAAGCTCGTGCCGTCGTGCCCTCACCGGTGAGTAATCGAAGCTTTCTCTCTCTATAATTCATTTTCCCGCAAAGCTCTGTTTGAGCTCGTCCCGACGTTAAAACTTGCGATTCACATTTCTAAAGAATTGTATGAACATGTAGAAACTCAATTTCAACAATTGGAAATGTTTGATGGGTCAATTTGATGGAATCAAATTCGGCTGTGTTAAGAAGTTGGAATTGGGGGAAAATTGGGATTTTTGAAATTCAAAAGATCAAAATGAAATTTTATGAAATTTAGGGTCAATTGGGCATGAAAATAATGTTGGAAGACCAATTGAGGAATTTTGAAATTTTTGGGGCAAAAATTTACCATTTTTGTAAAGGAAGGGCAAAATGGTAATTTTGGAAAAGTTGGGGGACCAAATTGGAAATTTGGAAAATTAAACCCCTTTGTGAAATGGAATAAATTGAGGTCCTATGATAAATTTTAGAAGTTTTGGGACTCAATTTGAGGAAAAACCGGCATTTGGGACTTAAAGTTAAAGAGAAATAACTTTAGGGACCTAATTGCAAATAAATAAATGTTTGACTTTCTCATTCATTTGGAATGAATGAAGGCGATTAGGCCGAAGGATAATGAACCAAGATGTTCATATCATGTAGTAATACGAAGTACCAGGAACGCAAGCAAGGACAAGCTCGCGTGAAACCAAGAACCGGTCTAGTGGAATTCACGGCATTAACGGGTGAGTGGGTTTACTAACATCATACCCAGTTGGAATGATGAGCACAACTTAAAATTAAAAACCACTTACCGGTTGTGAGTGGGAATTTTATATCATACCCGGTTGGGGCTGATAAGTACCTCGGTATAAAAACTCACTGCTTAGTGGTATTTTTAATCATCACTACTTAAAGAAAGTGATGTGAAAGTTATGCGGAAAAACTACTTACGGGTTATAAGTAGATCGTACCCGGTTGGTATGATGAGACTTCCTTGAAGGATGTTGAAAACCTGTTCATCGGTTATGAACGGAGATGTCCTTATACCAGTCGGTATGATGGACAGTAAAAACCTATTTTTGTCAGAAGTGCTCTCCCCTGACTGTGTGCCAATGCTTAAACAATTTGGGAGACCTTCTCGACAGGAGCTCGAATAGCTCTGATAGGCCGGGGACCTCGGTTTTGGAACTTGGGGGCTAAATGTCCGATTTTGAAAATCTCGTACAGTGGGCCCAAGGCTAGTTGGCACGAGCAGGAGCTCGTAAACAAACATGATATATGTGCCATAAAACTTAGTAAGTAAATTGTTTGGCCATGGTACCACGATAGGACCGACATGCTCAGTCAACTAGCGGTAGTGCGACATGACAGGTCGATGAACTAGTCAAGACAAACAACTGTGGGTTGAGTTGAGAGTCGGGGCCGTTGGACCAGTGGCACCGCAGATTACATGGCAATATGAGAAAGCATTGTTTGTGCATGCACTGTGAGTACGGGATCAACAAGACGCCCATGCGGGGTAGTGATGCGTCCTAAGGGCACTGGACAACCTAGTGGCTATAAGGGTAGTTTGTCGTTCCAGGTGTCTGTGTGAAATCTGGAGTAGCACCAAGCGCATGAGAACGGGGTGGGGACAGGATGAGGTCTCTGTCATCATACGGACACGAAGAAGTGATTTCGGGATTGTAGGTTGGATGTCGCGTACATCCACATTATCCTAGGGTAGAAGTGGTCGTACTTCTATCCGAGTGGCAGGAAAAGTCGCTCCGAAGCCACTAGCAGGTTCAGTAGTGATACTGACTTGCGAATGTGTGTAACCTTCATGATGAAGGATGTGTGTTGGGTGATGACACCCCGTGGTAACTAAGAAATAATGGAAAAATCCAAATTTTGAAATGAAGGGATTTTTGAAAAGAAATGAGTCTGGCACACTCCATATAAATATTTTTTTTAGTCAAAATATTTGAATTCCATTCACGAGTAGTCGTACTCACCCCCTCCCTTATATCCCTTTCAGGAAATCCCAGAAAGCCTACCCCTAAAGACCATCAACTAAGATGCCTATAAGACAAGTATGTAAAGTTTTTAATTTCATGCAGTTTTGATTATGCTATTCCAAGAAAAGGTGTAGGTTAAAGGACGTCTTACTCTTTACGGTTTACAATAAGGGGAAACCCTTTAATAAACCGAGAGAGTGGCGGGTTGATCATGGGGATCCGACCAAACTAGGTCAGGGCGTGACACGATTCACCTTAATTGGATCGGTTTTCATCTCCAATTTATCCTAAAGCCCTTGTTTGTGACTTTCATGACTCCTTAGGTCATTCAGGGTCACTAAATTTCCCAGTTTACCCCCTCTCTATGGGTTTTGGTTCATAAACCGACTTGATTCTTAAACCGGTTCAATTTGGTTCGAGTACAGTTCACCCAAATCGGTTTGGTTTCTCTCTCTCATTTTGTCCTAAAGTTCCTTTCCAAGGTTTAGGAACCTCTTTGAGTCACTTGAGAGTTAAAATTTCTCCAACTTGCCTATGTCCCTATGATGGGCTTATGAACAGGTTCAGTTTTCTCACACAGTTACACTGGTTCTTTTCATGGTTTTCCTTATCTCCAAAGAACGGGGTTTACAACTCTCCCGTCCTTTTAGGAGTTTTGTCTCCAAAACTTATTTTACATTATTCATGTGTTGGCTTAAACTTTTTATTGTTATAAATTGTTCTATTTGTTCGTCCTACAATCTTCTCGGTTATTTTCGTTCATCCCTTTCATCATGTATTTAAGATTCTAATCTCATTTTCGCCCTTTCCTCATTCCATGAAATTTACCTTAGCCTAAAGTATTTCCTTTGAAAATCTACGATCATTTCCTTTCATTACGTCCTTCCTTCCCAATGCACCATTTCACATCCTAGGCTTCTTTTACCCAAATTTTTAGAACTAGAATTCCTGGTCATTTTTCTTCCACGGATTTTGGCATTTATTGTCTTTTCATAAACCATTCCTAAGTCGTATTTCTTGGAGTCAGTTGGATTTACCCGTCCCTCTTACCGCATGATGTTCTTTGGGATGTTTTAATTTTACATCCCTGTGACAGTATTGGTTTCAGTACTTCTCACCTTTTCCAAATTTCTTTATTCGTTCATTCTGCCTTCAAATCCTTAAATTTCCCGATACTTACCGACATATTAAAATTTCTGCTCTTTACTTCATTCTTCATTCCCACTAGTGTTCTTCCCCTTTAAGATCTCTTCTCCTTCCAATTCCATCATTGCTCTCATCAATGTTTCTCCCAGTATTATTCATTCTGAGTTTAGTTCCTTTCTTACTCGTATGGAATCTATTGATGTTATCTTCCTTTATATATATCACCTGGGTTGATTTATCCCTTGATTTCTTTACGATCTCCTTCTCTTTGTACATGATTCTTTCTTTTCCACTATCTTGTTCTTGAGGAGTTATTCTCTTACTTATTCCATTGGTTTCACATTCTTTCCTTAGTACACCAATGCCTTCCCAATATTTCTTTCTCTAATGAGTTTCACATTCTTTCTCCCTCGGTATGTCCTCCTAGTTCTACCATTGAAATCCTTAAATTCTGGAGTATCTTCTTGCTGATATTTTCACCAACTTACCCTTATTCTTTGAATCCATAAGTACCTTATGTTGATCTTGCTTCATTTCCACTTGCTCCAGTATTCATTTATTCCTTTGAGGTGGATCTCTCATCTGCATCGTGTCCAAACCATTCGTACCTTCATATCCTTAGTATTTCCCTTTTTTTTTACCTTGGTTAAGGTGTATTCTTCTACTATTCCCTATCTCTTGTTAGACTTCGTCTACTCCTTCAAATAATTTGGTCCAAATAAGTTATTTCCTTATATAAGATTCTTCTAAAGTTCCTATTTTGAGTTTTCTAGGCCTTCTTATAGTAGATCACGCTCAACCTCCCAATACTCTCACTTAACCACTCGTACTCCTTACTAAGGACCTCATCACAGCCTTGGTGTTGCAACCCTCCTTCGATCAATAGTCTTGACTAGAAGTTTTCTCCTTTCCCGATCCAACTTCCTATTTTCATCCTCCTTCTGGTGTCTTCAAATTTGGGATTCCTGTGTTCGATCACCTTATCTTTTGGAAATTTTTCTTTTTAAATTTTTCTCCTAAACTTAAGGACCTGGTATGATTCATCTGCTCCTATTTTTCTTCTTTCTTTGATCCATACTTTTACCTTCACATGTCTCCTTATCCTTGGGAATTCCTAAGGAATATGTATCTTAGTAATTTGTTATACCTAGGACTTCCTTTTGATGTACTTTCTCTCCTGGGTTGATTTATCCCTTGGTGGACTCTATACTTAATTCTTTTTCTTCTCGATCAGCTCCTATTCTTGTGGTTCCTTTGGGAGGTTCTACTTCTTCCCGGGTTTTTCGTATCCTATATAATCAGAGCTTAGTTTTAACTTCTTGGACTCTCCAACAATTTATGTATTCTTGGGTGGTTGCTCCCTTTTCCTTTTTTTAGGATCTCCTTCAGATGAACTACTCCTTATCATGTTTCTAAGGGTAAGTCTTAAGGGTTGGGTTTAGCTATCAATAAACCATTTTTTTTCATTAGGGGAATTTCTACCCTTTTACTTAAACTCTTATTATCATACTCTTAAATTTTATCAAAGAACTCAGGAGTTTTAACAAACTCCTACTTTCATTTATTCAAAAATTATTTTCTTGCCATAATTTGGCTTATTATAGGAATTCTCTACCCCCTAATCCCTTAGGGTCATAGGGCTAGAGTTAACCCTAAAATGATTATAAGACTCTTGATCAAAAGGCTCTTAGGAAATGATTGGGGTCCATTCGTGCTCCTTAATATGACGAATTTCATGTATGGCCTTCAATATGTACCACCTTAGTACTTGCACCTCACACTCATAAGTTCACTTCACCCATTGAGACAGATTAAAGCCAGGTTGAGTGGGTAGAGGTACTTGGTGGACCTTCATGAAGGTGTCATATGCATCCCAATAGTTATCCCAAGCCTCCTTCTTGGTGGGATTCCCTTTCGGTTGTTGTGGCATTGGAGGAGGATGGGTTGGACTTCTAGGAGGTGATGCTAGTTCCTCTTGTCTGGGAGGAGGGTATATGATGCCTTCTAGTTCTAGTAAGGCTCCGACTAGTTTCCGGTAGTCTTCCACCATGTCCTTGGGCACCCTTTTCTCTCCCCTTAGAAACCTTTGGACGGCTTCCTCCCTTAGGTTGGATGTCTTATTCATGGTTATAGGTGGAGGACTGGATCTTACCGTGAATTTCCTAGGGACTCTCCTACCTACACGATGGTTTAGAGTTGGGTTAGTGTCATGGCATAATATTGAAAATATTTCAATGGAACTAGGCTCTGATACCACTCTAGTTGTCACGCCCCAACCTGGCTTGGTTGGATCCCCGTGAACAACCTATCGCTCTCTCGATTCAAGAGGAGTTTCCTCCTTCTTTAACTCGAGAGGAGCCAGGTGTATTTTCAACCTTCTTCTCTAGAAAGACATATATCAAATAAAATGCAAGCTTAAGGAAATTAATCATACCTGACACAGGGTAAGGCTCGGTGTTATTCCTAGTCATTTTCTCTTTTCCTGAAAAAGGGATAGGAAAGAGGGGTGAGTTTCTACGACTCAGTGAATTGGTTTTTTTTTTACATTTAACTTTTAGGAAAAGATTTATATTGGAGTGTGCCATACTCCTTATTTCCTTTCAAAAAATCCTCTTTATAAGATTTTTTATTTTTATCACCATTTCTTATTACCGATGGTGTGTCATCACCCAACATACATCCTTCATCATGAAGGTCAAAACACACATTCGCAGGCCAGTATGTCCACTAAACCCACTTGTGGTGTCGGAGCGACTTTACCGACCACCTAAATAGAAGTACATCCACTTCTACCCTGAGAATGAGTGGATGTTCGCGACACCCGACCCTCAATCCCGTAACAATTCTCCATGTCCGTATGAGGACAGAGACCTCATCTCGTCCTCACCCCGGGCTCATGCGCTTGAAGCTACTCCGAGCTTCACAAGGTCATCTAGTTCGACGAACTGCCCTAATATCCACTAGGTCATCTAAGGCCTTAGGACACATCACTACCCCTCTTGAGCATCTTGAAGGTCCCGTAACACAGCGCATGCACAAATCAATATTTTCACATCATGCCATATAATCTATGGTGCCACTGGTTCAACGGCTCCAACCCTCAACTCAACCTGCAGTTGTTTGTCTTGACTAGTCTATAGACCGGTCATATCGCACTGCCATTAGTTGACTGAGTTTGTCGGTCATGTATTGGTACCATGGCCAAAGAATTCATTTATTTAAAGTTTTATAGAACATATCTCATGTTTATTTACTAGCTTCTGCTCGTGCCAACTAGCCTATGGCCCACTGTTCGAGATTTTCAAAACTGGGCATATTAGCCCCCAAGTTCCAAAACCGAGGCCCCTAGCCTATAAGAGCTATTCGAGCTCCCGTCAAGAAGGTCTTCCAAATCATTTAAGCAGTGGCACACAATCAGGGGAGAGCACTTTCGACAAAAATAAATTTTCAACTATCCATCATACCAACCGAGTATGAGGATATCTCTACTCATAATCGATGAACGGGTTTTCCACTTCCTCCGAGAAAGTTTCATCATACCAATCGAGTATGATCTACTCACAACCTGTAAGTAGTTTTTATACATCATTTTCACATCACTCCTCTATGTTGTGATGTTTAAAATACCACTAAGTAGTGGGATTTCATTTCGAGGTATCACACTCACCTAATTGTGCAGTGAAATTCCTCTTAGCCGGCTTTGTTGTCCTTACTTGAACTCATCTGAGCTAGCGTTCTTAGTACTTCATATTCCTACATGATATGAATGTTCTTATTCAATATTATTTGGCCTAATGGCCCTCATTAATCCCAATTGAATGAGAAAATTAAACTATTCCTTTATTTGCAATTAGATCTCTAAAGTTACTTTCTTTAACTTTAAGTCCCTAATGCCGGTTTTTCCTCAAATTGTGTCCCTAAACCTTTAAAATTCCTCTTGGGACTTCAATTTACCCAATTTCATAAAAAGGGATTCAAGTTTTCCAAATTCTCAATTTAGACCCCAAATTTCCAAAATTACCATTTTGCCCTTCCTTTACAAAAATGGTAAGTTTTATTCCAAAAATTTTTAAATTGCTCAATTGGCCCTCTAACATTCTGATCATGCCCAATTGACCCTCAATTTTAGAAAATTGCATTTTGGTCCTTTGAATTTTCAAAAATCCCAATTTCCCCAATTTCAACTCACTAACATAGTCGAATTTGATTTCATCAAATTGACCAAACAAACACTTCTTATTGTTGAAATTGAAGTTGAAATTGAGTGTCTACATGTTCGTACAATTCCATAGCACTTTGAATCGTAAGTGTTAACGTCGAAACGAGCTCAAATGGAGCTTTGCCAGAAAATAGACTATAGGGAGAGAAAGCTTCAATTGCTCACCAGTGAGGGCACGACAGTCTAAGCTTTCTATCTGGGCAGATAGCTCTCCTCCTGAGGTTTCTCCTAGGATCAAGAATGACATCAATTGATGTTGAATTAGATTAGAATTTTGTCATTGAAATTCGATCGACTCTCTCTCTTTAGCACCGGTCGAAAATTACAGAGAGGAGCCGTGTAGCTGACTTCTCCCTAGTTCTAAAAAACCCAACCACACCTTATTTGGCTCAGAAAAGACCCTATATCGGAGCTCTAGTTCGAGCTTCACTGGAAAACTAAGTAGCTGAGAGAGAGTGAGGTTTTCAGGTGTGGAGAAGATGAATGGAGAGGGGCTATTTATATAGGGAGCTTGGGGACTCGTTGGTCGTCTGTTTGGCACATTTATGACAGTCATTGATGGCCTAAAACGTACTGAACAAAAACGTTTCTTCTTCACCGACACGGCTTCAATTTTTCAGTGAGTGAACAGTGTTGTCATCTAAAGGAAGAAGACGACATTGTTCTGAATCGGTCTGAATGGGGTTCAAAGCTTAAACTGGCCGGTTCACCCCCAATTCGACTAAAATTTTCAAATCTAAAAATTTATAAATTAATCTAAATTCATTTTCTATCAAATGGTGGCCTCAAATCTTAAATTTGAATTTTTTTAAGCCACATAGAAAAATGAATTTAGCATTTAGTTCAATAGTGGTTCAAACCGATCCAAACTAGTTCAATCTAGTTCGGATCTAGTTTACCTTAACCAGTTTAGTTTTCATCTTCAATTCATCTATAAGTCCTTTTTCATTACTTATTTGACTCTTTAGGTCAGTTGGGATCCATAATTTCCCCGGTTTGCCCTCTCGCTATCAGTTCCGGTTCATAAATCGGTTTGGTTCATTAACCGGTTCACCCGAACCGGTCCGATTTTTCTCTCTCACTTGGTTCTAAGGTTCCTTCCCAAGGTTCATGAATCTTCAATAATCGGGTTTGTGAACTGGTTCAGTTTTTCTCACTCGGTTTGATCGGTTCTTTCCTGGTTTTCCTTAACTCCAAAGAGTAGGGTTTACATAAGCAGATCTATCATCACACCCAGTTGGTGTGATAAATTAAAAATAGATTTTGTAAGAAGTGTTCTCCCCTAACTGTGTGACAACTGCTTAAACAATTTGGGAAACCTTCATAACATGAGCTAGAATAGCTCTAATAGGCCATGGGCCTTGGTTTTGAACTCATAGGGCTCAAGGCCCAGTTTTGAAAAACACATGCAGTAGGCCCAAGGCCAGTAGGCACGAGCTGTAGCCTGTAAACAAACATGTATAGTAAGAGCCATGAAAACTTTTATTAAAAATGGAATTAATTATATGATTCGCCACGGTACCAAGACAGGACTGACAATGCTCGATAGGCTGGCTACAATGCGTCAGGGCCAGGTCGATAGACTAGCCTAGACAAACAACTGCAGATCGGGTTGAGTGTCGGGGCCATTGGACCATCGGCACCAAAGAAAATGGCTAATTATGAAAAATTATTTGTGCATACACTCATGGATTCAGGACCATCAAGATGCTCTAAGGGTAATGATGGGTTTCAAGGGCTACTGGACAACATGGTGGAGATAAGGGCTCGTCGTGCCAGTTAGTCATGAAGCTCTAGGAGCTTCTTGCGCATGAGACCACGGTGGGGTCAGACTGAGGTCTCCGTCCTCATACGAACACGAAGTGGATTTCAGGTCTGAGGGTAGGACATCTTAGACATCCACTCAAACTCAAGATAGAAATATGGGACTTCTAACAAGGTGGACAACAAAATCGCGCTAATCCCCAAGTGGGTGCAATCCGGGACTGCCCTACGTACGTTTGTACCCTTCATGATGAAGGGTGTGTGTTTGTTTGCTATACGCCTCCCGAGGCAATGGGATGCGTTAATAGAGCTAGACACACCAATGAGTTAGGAAATATTATAAAAAGGGCTTTTAATAAACTAAGCATAGTTCTCCTAAAACTCACTTCTAACACCCGCTCACTAAGTTGTATTAACTCACCCCTTCCCTTTATCCCTTTTTTCAGGAAAAATGAGATCAATTAGGGAGTTTGAGAAGATGAACCCTAAGTCAGATATGTTTAAAGTTTTTTTAAGCTTGTTTTAGCTTGATTAATGTTATTCCAGGGAACAAGATTTGAAGTTTTGCATGGCTCCTCTTGTCTAAAAAAAGGGGAAACCCCGCCTAAACCAAGGGAGTGGCGGGTTGCTCACGAGGATCTGACCAAATTGGGTCGAGGCATGAGATAAGTAGTGCATATTTCTTGACTTAGTTTCTGGGTAAAAATGAATCGTGAATAGTAAATTTCAGCGAAGGATGGCAGAGGAGTCTTTCCACGACAGTTCAGGGAAGGTCGAAACTCATCTAGGGAAAGTCTAGAGGGCTTGATTTGGTTGTGGTTGGCCCAATGGTGGCTTAAATTGAGCTCGATCAACTCTGGTTGCAAATTGTTGAGGGAGCGCTGGTACTGTGCGAGCACGCCCACACTTCTCAAGCGATCCTTGAGATGAACAGAGTATGTTGTCATGTAGAGAACTTTTGTAGGAATTTAGAGAACCCGAATTCACCTTCTTAGGTGAAGAAAAATGCCCAAGTCGAATATTTGGTTTGAGGGCGATAAAAAAATGAAGCAGTTCGTCTTCGTCAAGCTTTCGAGTGATGAAAATGATGAATGGAGAGTGGCTCTTTATATAGGAAGCTTAGAGAATTTCGTTCCTATCTATCCATCCATTGATTGACCATTAACTCTTTGATTTTCGTAGAGATTTATTGGTTGATGGAGTTATGGCGACATCCAGCCTACTCCCCTATTCACCTATATTAAGGAAGAAGACGACATTGTGCGCGCGTGTGAGCTACCACATGACACATAGTGAGTGGTTAACTTTGTTGACGCAGCCTTCCACTCAGCATCTGAGTCATTCATTGACTCATTGGTTGGTCACGTGGCAACCTTCTATTGGTCGTTCTCTCTTACATGGTTGCTCACTGAATCTAACCCTAGTTGATCGTGACATGTAGCGTACTCTGATTAACTGATTTAAATTCATGAGTTTTCTCACCTGATACATTGTACTATTGCCACATGTTAGCTTTTGATTACTTGTGGTAATCCGACATGGCTTTACCACGTGTCGACCTTTTATTGGTCAACCATTTTCCAACATAGTAGTCGGCCGCTAACCTAGCATTTTGACACGTGTTTTCTTATTTAGAAAGAAGCACATGGATTGACAAGGTGGCATCAATCGTTCGGGATCACTCAAAAGTAGAATAATGAACTTTTTAAGTGAGTGAGTTTTGATGAGAAAAAAATGAGTGAGTTTGGAATATATCAATAATATCCCAATAGATATTGTCTTGCGCTATCCGAGTGCACAATATTACCCAAGACATGCAAGTTCACACGCACACGGGTAACGGGTGATAGGAGTTGCTGCAAATAGCATTGATAAGATATTGGATTACCAATGGAGGATCAGAAATATCATATTGTCCCAAGGGTGGGACTATCTTTAATTTCAATGGGAAGAAACTCGACCACCACTATAAATACAAGGGGTAATATCAAATAGTAAATCTAAACCAAGTCTGAAATCACACGACACAAAGAAAGAGCATACATTAAAAACTTCACCGAATGCAATCAAAGGCACCTACAAGTTGAAGACCAAGTAATGCAACGAAAGAATCAAAGATACTCCTTGTCCGTGACAATTACTACGGTCACACATCCATGAAGAAAGTAGTATTGGATCGAGCCGAAGCTTAACAACTGAGCAACGTCTAATCCTAATAGAGCCATCACTCAATCCGAAGGACAACGAGGGTTCCAAGTCAGGTAATCACCACACTTATCCGACAAATAAGACAATCGATATATACGAGAGTGAGAATGTGATGGCACTAGTCAAGTGTGTGAGAATAAGAGTGGACAAGTCTGTCGGTTGCACTAGTCTTTATAAGTCATATAGGAGTCATTTTTCTAGCCAATACATACTTGTCTCTCCTCTTTTGAATTCCGCACTTAAGTGTTAGATATCACTTACACTTGTCAAGTTCAACGCACATAACTTGGCCACATCACTTATACGATATCAAATCTCGAACTACGAGCAGTATGAGACGCATACATATCAATAATTTGAATATATTCAAATGAGTGTAGGATATTCAAACTATTTGGCATTAAAATTTTTAGGGTAGGATAACATTAAAATTTTCAGAGTATAATTATTTTAACCCTTGGAATTCTTCCATTAACTGATGACGTGGCATTTGACCAATGGACAGTTCTGTAGCCTTCCCTAATAATGCAGTGATTGATTTGTCCATCCGATGGATCATGCATGGATCGCCCATAGGGACACGCAATATATATATATATATATAATACTGCATTGGAAAATAATAGCAATAAGTGGTATCACGTATGAAGTATCTTGTGGTCCCTGATGATGTGGTATCGACTGCAACGGGCCCCACCGAGACTACGGTGGGGTTCGGCCAAAGCTCTTGCAGGCCCTACCGTTCGATCGAGATTATCAACGAGGGTGGGGCCCACTCTGCATGTGATTCCGAGGTGCACCGCTGCAAATTTCATCAACGAAAGAATGCAAATGTTGACCATAACTTATCTCAAATAAAATATAAAAATAATATACTTATTTTATAAATTTTAAAATGTTTTACTATCTAAAATTCATATATTTTAAATAAATATAAATATAATTCATTATCCAGTTGTAATTTTTTTTATCTAATGTCAAACTAAACTGAAAATATAATTTATTTTTTTGTGTAATTATACAAGAAAAATATATAATAGTTATTCATTATCTACAAAAATAGAAAAAAATAATATTTGACTTAAAAATTATAATTTAGAGCCAATCTAATTACAAGTGAAATTTAAAAAAAATAGTATAATATTAATTAAAATATATAAAAATTATAATTTTGAAGTAAATATTATACCGATTAGGTGTTGATAATTTGTGAGAGACATTTGTATTATTGTAAAGTTGGATTTGTGTGTATAAGTCGATATCTTCTAGGGGTATAGACTCAGGATCAACAATTAAATTCGAACCAAACTCTGCCTTACTATACTGCATATTGCATGGATAGGCAGCCGGAATATCGGTCAGACCATACCGCTGGTTATCTCCGATGGTGGCTCAGGCTCAATCTCTCCCGAACTATTCCTCCAAAGTCCAACCCCACCGTCGGTCGCACTGTACCCGCCGATCCCTCTCCTCCTCACAATGCCGTGACCCTCGGTGACGTGTCGGGCTCCGATGGGGAGGTACACGTCATCAAAGGGTAGGGGCATTAATTGCTCTCAACACGGCACTCTCTGCTAGAGCCATACAATTGAATGCTCCCCGCAAAAAAACGACTGCTCTGCTATGTAGTATTAAGACGAATTCTCTGCTCAGTAGTATTAGACGTTAGTAATAGTAGTAACAGTACAGTCTAGAGCTCTGCCCACCATTGACCCTTCTCTAAATGTTTAGCCTTCCACGGTCCTTCACCAGTGCGTGTCTCACACTCTCTAGATATTTAAGTTTAAGATAAACTGCCTTCGCATCAGAGATAACTACTCAAGAAATTGAAACCCATAAATTGGAGACAAAAAGGAACTTTGACTCTTCATCCGTTTGACCCGCGCAGTCAGAAAATACAAGCCAACTTCAAATTACTTCTTAAACTAATGTTTTAATTAATTAATACACTTACTTTATTTCCTTAACCCCCAAAGAGCTATGCCCAAAGAAGGGTCAAACCGAGTCAATACCCGAACCACCCACCCAAGCTCCTGAAACGCCACCGTTTGGAGTGTGCTCCGGCGGTTCGTTCTTGACTCACTGCCCCCCACCCCCACCCCCACCCCCACCCCCAACACTCGACCAGATCCGACTGACTCAGTCTTTTAACTTGCCTAATAACTTTGATAATTTCTAGAAAGCAGAGATTGATAGCGGGTCAGGCACGTGGCCATCAGCTGTCGCACTGCAGGGCCGCCTTGATCTTCTGAATAGTGCAGGATATGAGGTTCTTGACGGTGTCCACGGATTCCACCGTCAGCTTCGCCGTCGGGAGGCTGTTCACAAGGATTTGAAACGCCACCGTCAGGAGGGACCCGCCGCCCCTCTGCGACGGGCCTCCGTTGACGGCGCCGGGGACCGGGCCGCCGTCGGGGACGATGGCGAACCCGGAGGGCAGGAGGGCCACGTAGGCGGAATCACCGCCGTTCATGACCAAGTGCATGGCCGGGATGTCGACCGGCGCGTACACCACAAGCGATCCCGACGCGTCTGTGCTCGTCTCCTGTAGTATCAGCATGCTGCTCTGGTTTGAACTCATCGCCTGCACCAAAAAAATGAGAGATCATAAAAAGACCATCATGCCCCCAACTTTTTCTCGCAACTATTACGTATGCGTCGCTAGCTACAGTGACGCGTCGATTTCAGTGCAAGTAAGAGTCAAACCTTTCGAGACTTTCTCCAGCTCTCTTTTCTTTCCTCAGAATAAATAATAAATTACATATTTTTACTGTTCTTTAATATATTGATTTAAAAAAATATTAAAAAAATGCCAATCAACCATTTTTTTTCTTGCAATTATTTTGCCATCAAAAGGTGACAACTGCCCACTTTTTATTTTGACTTTTTCTAAAAAAATTATCTTGGCCAGTGCAGACTGCAGAGAAAAAGGCTGTCCACAAGGATACTTCCAAATTCCAAAATCGTCCTTGAGGCTTCACGTTTTCATCTGGCACCCGACAGGCCGGACCAGCCCCACTTGCAGGGGACACATGCGTCATTTGATCTCACCATACCTATTCATACATCATATTCTACACCACAATATACTATTCCGTCCATGGATGAAGACGACCACAAGCCTTCTATGCACCCCATGGTACCCATATAACTCCGTAGTGCAAGGTTCAGACCAACATTATTAGAACTTGCTGACTAGGTGATGTTACTATTCAAAAGATGGTGTACTGCAAATGTTTCGTGCTGAATAATATTTTTTGCAATAAAGGGGTTGATTTTGTATATGGGTGAAGAGTTTGTGGACGTACCCGGGCTCGGAGGAGGGAGACGCAGTTGCCGTGGTCGGGGCCCTTGGCTATGTGGGACATCTCCTGCATTGGGCTGCCGTTGGAGAGGATGTCCCACTCGCTGCGGAGCTGCTCGTCCCTCAGGAAGTCGAAGAGCCTGTGCGGTGGCACGGGGAGCCACACCGAGGTGGCAGCACTCAGCACGATCCCAGATGGCTCACCCGGGTCGTCCAAGCTCTTCCGGGTCATGACCTGCACGCCCTCATCCCCAGCCACGTCCGGGCCGAGCTTGTTCCACTTGTGGACGGTAGAGGCGCACACCCCCGTGCAGAAGTTGGCCGTCATCCGCTGCGCCAGCTTCAGCATACTCCTCCTCCCGCTCAGAGTTATGGCTGTGTCCCAAGATTAACAAATGGTCAAGTTCATGCACTTTTAGGTCGAAGGAAATAGTTCATATCAAATAGTGACAAGCACTAAAATTTTGCTTTCTTTTTTGCCTGTATTTTGCACATATCTAATGCCATAATGCACCATACCAAGACTGCCTCAAAGAACATCTAATACAAGCTCTTCTAGAGGGTTTATAATTCAAAGTTTCAGTACAAATAAAAGAATTATACCGGTTTGGTCTTGGGAGGGGACGGAAGAGGACATGAGGATGGCAAGGCACTGGCACTGCCTCTGGAGGGTGGCAACCCACCTGCGGGCCCCAAACCCCAGGCTTGAGCTGATCAACGGACGGTACAGCTGGTGAATCTGGCTCTCGTCATACTCAGCATGCTCCACCCAAGTCACCTGTGTTACATATAATAAGACACAAAGGCCTTTTGGTCATCCATGATCTTTCCCAGTTCCGCGTGTGGTAATCACTCTTTTCTTTGTTTTTTTTCCCTTTAAAACGTTCTATTGGCCAATGAAATCCACTGAAGATGTATTTTCTATACATGGGCCATGTCTAGTTGATGCATACTTGACAGTAAGGATGAAGACACACTTTTTCTGCAGGAAATTGAGCAGTCAGAGAGATCAAAGTACCCTAGCAAAAAAAAATAGCTCTTAAGAGATGGGATGGGACATTTGGACTGTTGCAGAAGTTAGCGGATCAAATTTTCAAATAAGCAAACAATAAACAGAAGAAAGGTCAATAAAAAATATGGCAATGAGATCACAGTTCCCGCAGGATTTCGAGGAAACATACAGCGTAGTTTTGTGAAGTTTTGGCATCGAGATTTGGAATATGGTGTCTACAAAGGAAACCCTAAAATGCTCACTAAAAAACGAAACAAGGTCCTTTGGCTTTCTTTCCTTTTTCATTCCAAAGGTCTTTCCTTGAACCAGACAAAATCATGTACACGTGCTCCATTGAAAATCCTCCTTTCCAGGATTGAGATGAAGTCCCCCTCATTCAGATTTTTTCTCCTCTACTGTTTGCTTAAAAACAGAACCTTGTTTCATGGGCAAGACTTTTTTCGACCAAGATAAACAGTAAGGGTAGGATGAGACTCAACATCAACAACACAGTTAGTGGAAGATTATTAAAGAAATGATGGGGGAGGGGGAAATCCGAGACAGCATCAAAGATTGGAATAGAAACATCAAATTGGTTGTTTATTCAAATGCTGCCCCCACTGCTCAACAGAATACATGATAAAATAATCCTAATGCAGATTACAAGGCATTTACTTGCCAAAGGGATTATGAAATTAATGTGTTTGTGCAGGAGAGGGAGCAAATGGAGACTTCCAACTAGTATTTTAATGGGAGGGGGGACCCGGGCCCCTCGATCTAACAATGTACGGTTGGGACTACTCTAATATTACAGGACAAAACCCAATTGTTGAAACTTGATCAAGTGCTGATAAATTATTGATTTTGAGAACCAGGACTCACCGGGAGACTCGCCCCATAATTTTGTTTGGTTTTTGAAACAAAAACTAATATCACTGAGTAATCTCACTGAGCAATCATCAAAATGTTGGACTCTAAATCTCTCCCTTTTGTAACCCCCTAAAAAAATTCTTTCTTTTGGGTGTGGAAATGTAACAATCAAGGAAGAACTCAAGTTTAAATCTCGACTTAACTTGTCTTTTGTCTATGCTTAGTAGCACCTGAAAAGGGATTCAGTATTGAGTAATTGGACGTGGGGTTACATCATTATGATGGGTGGGTGTGTGAGGGGAGGTCGGGTTCATTATGAGCTCGAGACCCAACTTTGCAAGAATTGCTCCAACAAACTCATTTAAGACAACCTAAGGAGAATGAGTGAGGAAAAACTCAGTACCCACACCACTTGGGAGAACTCAATAAATGTAGGAGGTGAAGATGGAAGCTTAACACCAATGCTCTCTCAAACAAAGGGACGTGCACTTAATGAGCAAAATGTATGCAAGATAAGGAAAAAAAGGAAAACGGAAGCTACCTTAGAGTACCCACTAGGCATGTCTTGCACAACGCATCCTGAAGGAAGCCTCCTGCAGCTGACAAATGTAGTCGGGCCGGAAGGGGTCTCACGGATGGCGTCAATGGATACATCCACCACAGCCCACACCCCTTCGGCGTGTTGCTTACAGAAGCGCAGGAAGTTCACTTCCCGGACTGGGACCAAGGGCGACAGAACCTGAAGCTCGGCATGCATCTAGCAACCAAGAAACACTATGAGAAGCTGACCAGTTAATAGCTTCAATGAAAGGGATAGGTTTTGTTGATGGGTGAGTTTGACTGACGAGATGAAGCGCTCCATTCCGTGTGCCGCCCATACCACTGTAGATGACATCAATGGTGGAGGTCCGAGCTATCAAACAAGGAAACATCTCTGCCCATCGGCTCTAATATTTCATCAATGCACCAAACGTATAAACAGGCCTGTCAGTTTTCTTGAATAACATCGTGATAAGAACAAAAGAGTAAATATTTTGGTGATCCAATTCTTCAAGTGAGAGAACTTTGCTGCAAAACCAAAATTATATAAGGAAATGGAAAGCTTTAATAGCTATATACACACCGCATCCATCAGGGTCTCCACTAGGGCAAGGCTGTTGATAATCACCATTCCTGTCTCCCTCGAGGCCTCGGAGACGAAGCCACTGGGCTTCACACCGATACAAGACGTAAATGTCCTCAAGTACTCCTCATGGTTCAGCACCTCTCTACCACCTTCCAAGGTTCGAACCCACAGCGGCTCATCGATCTGGGCCAGCTTAACCAACTCGTCCATGGCAGCCAAAGCCAGCTCCAGCAGCATGGACTTCTCCATTGAGCAGTCAAACCCTGGGATCCCAGCTGCGGATCTCGCGGGAGGGATGACCGGTAGGCTTCCGGCAACCCCACCAATGGCACCAAAGTCCGGAAAGGGACCCAGCCCATCAAAGCCATTGCCTCCAACCCCGAGTTCCAGGCTGGAGTTGGGCAGCTGCGGTGGCATCAGGCCGCCCATGGAGGTGATGGGACGGCCTAGGAACTTTCCAGCTATGGCACAGACGCGGTCCAACTCGTCCTTGAGGCGCACATTTTCAATCCGGAGGTGCTGCTCCTCGAGGGAGATTTCCCCGATGATGGCAGGGCCGCCGCAGTTGGTGCAGATTGGGTTCCTCATGGCTTCCCGGAGAGACATATTCTCTCCCCGGAGCTTGTCGTTCTCCTGACGAAGAATCGAGTTCTCGTGCCGCTCAATTTGAGTCTGATACAACACAAACAGCCACAAAAAAATGAACATAAATAATCTGAGCTCTTCACATGGAAATGAAGCCACTTAGAGTTTTTTTTCTAAATATATTCGTTCTGATTTCAACCTTCATCTGGGTGCGGCGATTTTGGAACCAGAACTTCACTTGTCTGGTCTCCAGACAGAGTCTCTTGCTTAGCTCCAACCTTTGCTTCTCGTCTGGATGGGGACATTCCTTAAACAGACTTTTTTTGTTCGAGAAAATTGAAGCAAAGAAAAACCCAAATAAGTTCATGCGAATAATCATCCCACAGAGAAGAAATTAGTCAGTGGAGGGGAATGGATGAGCATGAAATCATACGCCTCGAGCTCTTGGATTTGCTGAGGTGTGTGTCGGTGGTAGCGCTTCTTTCTCGGAGGTTTGTCGGCGGCATCCAGGTCGTCGCCGGAGGCGGTGCCGTCCAAGTTGTCCGAGCCGGATCTGCTGTCGTGCTCCTGATCTAAAGCATCCCTGCTTCGCCTGTTCATCATTCCTCCTCCAGTCGGGGGCACGTCGAAGTTCCCATCTCCCAGCTGGGTTAGGTCTCCATGGCCCTCGATCCCCGTTTGCTGGCATTAACCCCCCAAAACCAAAACAAATCAGAACCCACAGACAGAAAAAGAAAGTAAAAAAGGAAGAAAAATGGATCCCTAGAAGAAATTGTTTCATTTTTACTTGGATAGGAAAAGGAGGTAAAAAAACCGTACGAGAGCTAGAGAAAGGCCGGGAGAGTTGAACATGGACTTGGTTAGTGAAGAAGGGGAGACGATGGGTGGCTGATGAGCGGTTGCACCAGAGGGTATGTTAATGGCAGACGGATCGTCCTTGGCGATGATGCTGCTGTACGGAAAGCCTATGTAGTCACCCACAAGTCTCCCTCCAGCGCTGCTGTCAAGAAACCCTCCAAAACTCATCAAAAGGCTTCTAAGTACTTCCAATAGACGCTCGCTCTCTCTCCCTCTGCCTCGTAAATATTTCTCTCCCCAACCTTCCACACAGCAACCAGTCTCTGAACCCCCTCACCAGACCCTTCTGGTTACCGCCATTATCGAAGCTATCTCAAGGGACGCGACCAAAGCAACAGCCGTATAGAGAGGATGAGGAGACAGGAGCGTCTTCTGTCTAGAGAAGTTCCACCGGAACGGCGGCCGCAAATGTCTCAAACTTCCTCTCCACCGGCAAATGTCATCTCCTGCTCGAGAGGTGAGAACCAAGGAGGAGGATGAGGAGTGTAGTTGAGAAGAGAAACCCTAGATTCCTTATTTTTTGAAGGGGAGGAGGGAGAGGTGGATGAGAGAGAAGGGAGAAATGTGCTGGTTTCTCATTGCATGATATGCTTGACCAAAACAAATTATATTGAGGGGAAGAGAGAGGAGAGAGAAGGAGAAGTTGAAGGGTCTCTTATTAGTGTTTTTTCTAGAGGCTTAGAAGATTACAAACAAAAGAAAAGATAAGAAAAACAGGAAGAGGAGAAAGAAAAGATAAGAGAGTGGGGAAGCCCCTAAAAAGCCTTCGCAGGCAGACATTGTAGAGATATAGGAGGAGGAGGAAGACGAAGATGTGATAGAAGAGAGAGAGAATAATAGAGGGGTAAAACAGGGAATAGAAGAGAAGAAGAAGAAATACAACATGTGGACACATCGAAACCATACAAATACATAGACCCGAAAGAGGAGGGGACTGGGTTGACTCTCCACTCCTAAAAGATCTGTTAGTGTCAGTGTAAAAATGTCTTTCCCTTTCCCATTCCTTCATCCAAATAAAAAGTATATAATATAAAATCAAAGTATGGTACAACTAAATATTCTATTTACAAAAATAAATATAGAAAAGGAAATTTCAACAATGCTCAAGTTGGATGGCTTATTGACGATGTCATGTATGTGTATATAATTCATCTTCTAATACAACATAGTCTAAAAATGGTTTTCATTCTTCTTATAGGTCAAAAGACACCCTTGCATATGGACTTGTGACATTTTTTTATTAATAAAAGGAAATTAGCTACCTTATTGAACAACTTGTGTAACTTAAGTATATGTTTAATTAATGTGACACCAACAATGATCTAATATAGTCCAAAAAGTCAGTGTCATCCAAGATTCATGATTAAATGGCGCACTCTTATATATCACATATAAGAAGTATTAGAGTATACTGAATTTAAATGCAAAATATATATATTCATGAAACTACATCAAAAGTGAATTTTGAACCAATAAATCATCAACAATGATAGTATATGAACTTGGGTCTTATGTATTAAGACATATGGATCATTTTTCTCTGTTACAATCGTTTTGCCATATGCACATTAGGGTTTTGCTTTATGGGTTTTAGAGCTAGCCATGTTAGCAAAAAACAATACTTTATATATTACAAATACCTTAACATTACAATGGTCAATAACTATTCCCAGGCCAATGTGAGTTTTTATGTTCTTAAATACACAAACTTGAGGGCTTTAACTTATATTGAATGCTTACCAAAACACCACAATCACTCCATTTTAATAACAAAGATCCATACTTTGAAGATGTGCTAAAATGCTGTAGAGGGTATTGTGGAACAGTTGTTCATGTGCCCATATTGAAGCTAGTACAAAAGGAAATAACTAGTGGATGTATCCCTTGGAATATGTACAATCTAGTTTGCTTCTATATTTATGGAGGTAAGATTGATTCTTATGAAAAAAATTGCTATTTCAAGTGCTCGTCTATGTGCTAGCCATATGGGAATGCAATGCATCACTCCTTGGTCTATTGCACTTTCTAAGCCTACAAATTAATGATACCTTAGGACAGTTTCTTGACAAAGTTTATAAAATAAGATATTTATTCCTTAATGATTGTTCAACTTGAATTAAATTTAATTTATTTTAAATGATATATTTTATTAATTTATCCCACCTACAACTCCCCAAAAGCTTTTGCCTGTCTAGGGAGGAAAACATTTTCCATTAAAATCGCAACTTGGAACTCTAAATATAATTATATGGAATTTCCTAGCAATTTCATTAATAACCCGAATAAAAAAATCGCAGTTCTCTCTTTTCCAATCATACTTTTGAAGCCATGATACATATTTCCACCCTAACTTGTCAATATTATAATTAGTAGGTTAGTCGGAAAATTTAAGTTCCGTCCAATTTTTTCGTGTTGAATAATTAACTCTATTTTTTGTATTATAGAATTATAAAAATAGTAATTAAAATATAAATTGTTTTATAAGATTCATAAATTTACTATTTTTTCCGTAAATTTCATTTTTATATGTAAGAGTGAAACTTTAATGTTTAGCCTATATATATTTTTGTAAAAGGTGAATTAAGCTAAATTATAGTGAACATTACTCTTCAATAAAAATTTCGAGTTTAAATTCTTATAAATGGAAACAAATTTATCATGAAGAGATTTATTTCCATACACCTATATAATATACAGTAACACTCTCTATCCATATCAACTATAATAGACAAATCCTGTTTAACAAAGGTTTAACTTGTCAACCAATACTATATTTACATACCAGAAGTATATATATATTTTTATATTTGTACCTTTTATAAACTTAAAAGATGATGGACAATCATATTTAGATATTGCTTACATGATATTTGTAATAACGGAAAATTGATTTTAGAAGGTGGATTAAAACTCGAACAAATATTAAAAGTAAATTACAGTGAAAAAAAATAAGAATTTTTAGAAGTAAAGAGAATGTACTATATTGAGAGAAATCATAATGTAAAAATACTAATTTTTTTTTATTTATGTACAATTATATATATATATATATTAAAATAATCCATTATGCAAATCAAGAAACCTACGCGCATTTGATTCATGACTCTAGGTATATTGGCATGCGGTTGCTTTACACTCGTAATTAATTTAATTCTTGGCTAAATTTTACATAACAAATATTTTGATTAACAACTCTCTATTTATAAAATTAATTAATTTATTTAATTCTAATTATATCGAACTTCTCTTTTAAATTTAAAAATTATATTTTATTGACACACTATACATAGCTTCGACTTCCTAATTCTCTATTACTTAACTACAAATTATGTGATTTTTATATCAAAATATCGCTAATAAACTTGTTTTGAGTTATGTGATCATTTCCTCACTTGAGATGACCAAGAACCACCATACAAGTGTCATTTTGTTGACTCTATTTTTAGGACATGAAAGCTGCACCTTGTTGTCGACCTTTTGGGGATAAATTTTGTCGCTTCTAACCACCTGTCTGATTGACACCAGTGTCAAAATATTAGTTTTCCTCTCATCTACCTCTCACAAGTCTCGCCCTAACTTCGACAAAGAAAGTTTCAGTTGCCTCAATTCAATTTTTGATGATGGGTCTTCTATGTGACCGTTCAATGCCAAAATTTAACTACTTCTGATGACACCCGACCACCCACCACTACGTTATGTATACTGCACCAACCCAATTTTCTAAGTAAAGACTAATAACAATTCATCAAATCTACTCGATACTATAATGGTTGGTACTTTCACAATAGTAATACCGATAGTACCAAGTCTATGAACATAAATATACACCAATTTTCAACAAAAAATTAAACTTTTTCATCATAAAGGTAGTATGCCTAAAAACTCAAACAAAATTACAAATAATACAATAATTGATAAGAATAAAATTAAAACTTAGTGTACACTCTTCGAGATATGTACCTCAATTCGTGCTTGTGATAAAAGTGATTTTCCAAAGTTGTACTCCCACGGGCTCCCACTATCACCTATAATGGTTTTGAGGATTGATAATATCACAACTAAGTGAATAAGTTTACTAACATCAAGCTAATTCATACTATCAACCCCCACCTTTATCAATTTACTATATGTAAAACTTTTCATAATGATAATTCTATATTTAGCCTTTTTAAACTTATTTATTTCCATAGAGGAATTCAGTTCTCATTCATTACCCCAACTGATTAACACATATATAGAAACATCATATACACAAGCTAAGTTACACATGCATAACTATATCATATAAACAAGCTAAGCAACACATGTATAACTATACACAAACTAAGTAACATGTGAATAGATGTGTCACATACGGGTAAGCAACACATGCATAGATGTGCCCTGAGTTCTCACACACGAGAGCTCGACCTATAAGGGTTATGTGTGCCATGTCTCGTACTTGTAAAACACATCATATGGTACTTGTCCCCCTCATAGTGATGTCAATAAAATGTCAACCAACATTTACACACTTATGACAATTTTTGCATCATCGGTCATAAGTACGGATGGATCCCATCACACATTTTCATTTGGGTCTGTGAAAAAATTTGAAAGTTGTTATTCTCCCCCTTATACCTCCACTTCCAGTCCTTCTATAACTAACACCACATCCAATACCATGTGTCACGCCTTGGCCCAATTCATGGCCGGTCCCTTACAACCCACCAATCCCTTCAATTTTGCAATAGTGGGTACTTTCACCAATGTAAAGCTAAATGGACTAAGACTAAGAATAAAATGGATAGATTTTTTAGCAAAAAATTAAACTTTTCTTTCATAATAAGTAGTGAACCTAAAATCTTAATACAATACCCCAAGAATTATAGCAATTGATAAGAATGACTTAAAACTTTCATGCGTGAATCTCGAGATATGTACCTCAATCGTGCAAGTTTTGTGGTGACGTCTCTACTTATATCACTTGGAACTTGGCTCTCACCTAAAATTGTTTGGGGGAAGGGGTGTGCTCACATCTCAGTCAATGAGGTACTCACTTTGGGCCACTACATGATTTATGACTTCAGAGTTCATGTAAAATTCTAACATTGAGATGTATTCACATTTTAACACAAATTATCACTTCCATAGTTTTACCTATTCCTTTAGACTCCTATCTTAGGCCACTCAGAATTGTAAAACACCATTACGTTAGGCCAAACTCTCTCTCCCCAAAATCACATCAATGATAATATGATATGCACAAAATAGCAAATATTGACAACTCATGGTCCAAGCCATGCCCAAAAGTCATGCTATAATTTCGATCAGGTAATATGAGAGTGTTTGAGTCACGTGTACTTTCACAACCATTAGCCCTCGGATTCGTCTTTCATTTAGATGTTTTAGCATCCTGAAGACATGTTGTTAACCTACCTGCACCATGTTAATGCCTCTCTAGACATGTGATTTAATTCCATCATTTATTATCGCAGTGGTGTACTCATTAAGACCATCTCATACAACATTTGAGTGTCCCACTTAATTTAGAAGTATAAATGTCACGCCCCGACCTAGTTTGGTCGGATCCCCGTGAGCAACCCACCACTCCGTTTGGTCTAAGAAGGATTTCACTTCCTTCTAAACTACAAGAAGTTAGATGTCCTTTTTCCTACTTTTCCTGAAATAAAATTATACAAAACTTAATGTATTAACAACTTTACATACTTGTCTTAAGGGTTAGGCTTTGAGGTATTCCTTAAGGGTTCGTCTTCCTTTTTGAAAAGGGGTCAAAGGGAGGGGCGAGTTTCTACAACTCAGTGAACGAGTGTTGGGAAATGAGTTTTTCAAAAATACTCTTTTTTTACAAAAATCTTGGGGTTTCTCTTTATCTTAGAGAAATAAATCATTCTCTTGAAATTTCTTCACCATTATGTGAGTTTAACTCTTTTAATACTTCCCCTTGCTAGGGAAGTGTTTCATGTAGTACAACCGTACGTGTTTTTAAAACCTTTCACCATTTCATTTATTATGTGTGTTTAGCTTTTTTAGCATATCCACTTGCCTCGGGAGGCATTTAACAAACAAACACACGCTCTTTATCATAAAGGGTACAAATGTTCACATGGTAGTCCCAGATTGTACCCACTTGGGGATTGACGCGACTTTGCCGTCCACCTTGATAGAAGTCCCTGACTTCTACCTTGAGTGTGAGTGGATGTCCTTGATGTCCGACCCTCAGACCCGAAATTCACTTCGTGTCCATATGAGGATGGATACCTCATCCTGTCCCCACCCTAGCATCATGCGCATGAAGCCTAAACATAGTAGCTTCGAGAAGCCCAAACACAGTAGCTTCGTGGAGCCTAAACATAATACCTCCATGACTAACTGGTATGATGAGAAGCCCAACACAGTAGCTTCTCCTTCCCTTATTGCCACCGTGTCGTCCAACAACCCTTGAAATCCATCACTACCCCTTGGGCGTCTTGATGGTCCCAAATCCAAATGTGCATGCAAAAATAATAATTTTTCATATACTTAGCCTTTCCGTGTGGTGCCGTTAGTCCAACGACACCCACACTCTACCCGGACTACAATTGTTTATCTGATTCGTCCGTCAACCTGGCCCTGACGCACTGTTGCTAGCCCATCGAATCTTCTCGGTCCCGACTTGATACCGTAGCAAATCACACAATTAATTCTACTTTTAATGAGAGATTTCATGGCTATTTCTATTCATGTTTGTTTATAGGTTTCATCCTATGCCCACCAACCTTGGGTCCACTGCACGTGTTTTTCCAAAATTGGGCCTTGAGCCCTAGGAGTTCAAAACTGAGACCTCTAGCTTGTTAGAGCTATTTTAGCTCTTGTGAAAAAGGACTCCCAAATAGTTTAAGCAATGGCACATGGAGAACACTTCCAACAAAATCTTCCATTTTTTACTCATCACACCAATCAGGAGTGATGATAGTCTTGCTTACAACCGGTAAGTGAGTTTTTCTTTCAGTAAAAAAGTTCATCATACCAACTGGGTATTACATTAAATATCCCACTCACAACTAGTAAGTAGGTTTTCTTTAACTTTTAAAATGTGCTCATCATCCCAACCGGGTATGAAGTGTAATTAAGCCCACTCACAAGTGGTTTTTTTTCAATTAAAACGTGCGCATCACCCCAACTGAGTGTGGCGTTAATAATCCCACTAATCCATTGATTGTGATGTGTTTATCTCCAGTCGGTTTCCAAGCCCATGCTAGCTCTCTCTAGCTGGCATTCCAGTCCCAAGTGTCCCTACACGGTTTGGTTATCATTATCAGTAATGGTTCGACATGGAAGCCTTCGTTTTCTCACGTATGAATGACTATGCCCAAATCTTTGGTTTATTGCACTTATGTCCCTAAAGTTCATGTTTGTTGACTTTAGGTCCCTAATGCTAACTTTTCCCCAAAGCAAGTCCCAAGGCATCCAATATCCTCCTTGGGTCCTCAATTTATTTAAAATTGTGTAAGGGCTCAAGTTTTCCAAATTCCCAATTTGGTTCCCAACTTTTTAAAAATTAAAGTTTTACCCCTACTTCCAAAAATAGCCAATTAACCACAATTCTTTTGAAAATTGACCAATTGGTCTCCCAACATATTTCTCATTGCCAATTGACCTTCAATTTTTGAGAAATTGCATGGAGGTCCCTCAATTTTGTGAAATCCCCAAAATTTCCCAAAATTTTCCCCAATTTCTATCCCCTTTTCTGACTGAATTTGATTTATTCAAATGGCCTTCCAATTGGGGTAAATTGTTCCAATTGATGGCATGCATCAGTTTCTAGACTTTCATATGATCAAATGGAGATTTGAATTGTAGAATTTGTGTCCGAAACAAGCTCAAACGAAGCTTCGCCAGAAAATTGTTCGGGAGAATGCTTACCGTCAGAGGTGCGTTGGTCTGAGCTCTTGATCTAGGGTGGTAGCTCTAGTCCTTAGGGTTTTCCTAGGATCAAGAATTGCTACAATTGATGCCCATATGAATGGGAATTTTATTAGTGATGTTCAACACTTTCTCTCTTTAACACCGATTTTTAACGATGGAGGAGGGCCGAATTGGCTTACTTTCACCTCTGTGAAGGTCATGTGATGGTCGTGGGTACTTTGGGTGAAGTTTGGTTTGGTTGGAGGAGGTCTGATTTGGCCCGAATTCATCTCGGCCAAAATAGGGCAGCTTCAAACCAACGGAGCTGCTTTACTGTTCGATCCTGCCGGCGCTTCTTCGGTGATCCTTGGGTCAAAGGGAGGTTGCTGTTAGGTAGTTGACTTCTCCGGAGTATGTAAGACCCAACCTTGCCTTCTAAGGTAGAGAAAAGTGCCTAAGTCGGAGCATTGGTTTGAGCTTCGCTGGACATGGAGCACTTCGGAGGAGGAGAAGATTTGAGGTGTGTGGAGTTTGAATGGTGGGGAGCTCAGGGACCCTCTACCCTACCAGGTTCCATATTGGTCGAGTTTATTGTCTTCAGAAAATGCCCAAATCGGAGGGAGTATTCTCTCATTGGAGAAGGAAAGTTTTTCTGCCATGTGAATAGTGCTGTCATCCCAAGGAAGAAGACGACATTGTTCTGGACGAGACCGGACCATTTTGACCGGGTTCAATAGCTAAAATCGATCAGTTCAAGCTCGATTATATCGATTATACATTTTTTCTCAAAATTAAAAATTTCTAAATTTATCTAAATTTATTTTCTATTTGATGGTGGCCTCAATTTTCCAAATTGAGATTTTTAAGTCACCTAGAAAAATAAATTTTCAAATTCGATTCATTATGGTTCAATCCGGTTTAGTTCCGGTTCACCCTGAATTGGTCCAATTTTCCCATCCAATTTACTTCATGGCCCTTCCCCATGATTTTCATGACTTTTTGGTCATTTGGGATTTTCCAATTTCCCATGTTTACCCCTCTTTATCATTCTTGATCCCTTAAGCTGTTTGATTTTCTCATTTAATTGATCGGTTCTTTCCTTGTTTTCCTTGATTCAAGGTGGCGGGCTTCACAATAAATCTCAACCTCCCTTTATCAGCCACTTCCACTTACCCCTAGCGTCGATACTATCTTGACAGGTGTCACATCGACACCCACCTTCCAACTAGTATGTACATACATATATCACAGAAGCATGTATATTGATAACACTTATGCTTCTTTCAGACAAATCACAGGGAGCTTGGTCCTTCACCCAACCAATTCCTATTAGGAAATCAATCTTAGCAAAAAGCCCCAACTCACATAGTCCTAGTATGTACATACATATATCACAGAAGCATGTATATTGATAACACTTATGCTTCTTTCACATATCACAAAGTTTGTTCCTCACTCTGACCAACTTGATTTTTAGATACATGCAAAATAAAAAGCAAGCAACTTGTGTGTTCAGACAAATCACAGGGAGCTTGGTCCTTCACCCAGCCAATTCCTATTAGGAAATCAATCTTAGCAAAAAGCCCCAACTCACATAGTCCTAGTATGCAACTATGCTTTATCATGGTTTATCGACCCTATCCCGTTTAGTAACTTCTAAAAACGGTCTTTGTTATTGAACATGCATCCATGTCATTTTTCATTGCTTTTCCAATGATTTTACAAATCATAAATTATGTATTTCATGGTATTATAGAAATGCAGTAAAACACATTCGGTCGGTCCAATCGGACTCGCCATCACTACTCCCTCCCACTATTTGTATCGGGACTTGTTTGTCCTAACATTTATTTCCGTGAACTCGGGTTGTGTGATCCACATGTGATCAACTACCTGATTCATTCTACATGAATCAAATTACACAACCAGATTTAATTTAGATATTAACTCAGTGATTATACATACTATCCCGTAATTTTCCAAAAATTACGGTTTTGCCCCTCAAGCTTGGTTGTCTTAACAAGCGTGTTGATGAACCCTCAAAATGACTAACCTCCATCTATAATTTCATTACACATATCATACATTAAACCCATATTTGGTCTTATTTACCAAATTTCTCACAACTTTCTAAGTTCCCCACTTAGATAACTCAACTTTTCTAAAGTTTACATTTTGGTCCTTAAGTCAGGTAAAATTACCATTTTGCCCCTACTCATCAAAACTTTCTTACTTTGGACCCTAAACTTCCCAAGTCTCTCCTTTGGGTCCCTTAATTCCTTTAACACAATTGAGTCCCAAAAATGCATTAATTACACTTGGATCCATTAAATAGAGAGAATTACCATTTTACCCCTTACTTATAAAAGGTCACATTTTTACCTCTATACTTTTCAAAAATACTATTTTGCCATCCATAGTTCAAAATGAACTATTTGATTTCCCATTGAGCATAAATGACCATTTGCCCCTCCTTTATAAAAAATTACAGTTTGGTACCTAATCTCCTAAAATAATTTTAAACATTTACATTTGTCTTAAAATCATCTCAAAGTCCCTTATGCTACTCTTGGGGACTTTTTCCACAAATTTCTCCATTTTTTCAAATTGGTCACTAAACTTTCCATATGTGCACTTTAGTCCCTACACTTTGAAACTCAATCAAATCAACTTCTAATTTCACAACTCACTCCCAAATATTATCATTATTCTTATAATGGATCATGGGAGGAGTGGAGGGTCTTACCTTTGCCAAACACGACCGAATTTGGTCATTTTTGAAAACTGGATGAAAAAGAGCTATTCTAGAAGTTGTTAGAAATTCTGAATAGAGCTATCTAGAGAGGTGGTCGAAGCTTAAGCATTTCATAGCCAATGTCCAAATGATACTTTCTATGGTGGTGGCTGACCAAGTGGACACTAGAGTTGGGCGAAGTTGGCCCTCAACTGGTTGTGATCGGATGGAGCCCCACAGACCCTCCGATGAAAATCAGCTCATGGCAGTCAATTTTCTTCTTGCTAGATGTCGACCCTTAGAATGGAGAGGTAGAGGGAAGGCATGTAGTCATTTTGCCACTAGTGGCCACTATAGTGATGACTAGAAATGGTCGAATTTGGCCTTGCAAGTCTAGCGGTGGTGGATAAATTTTCTTTCCCAAATTTCTGTTGGCCAAAATGACCCTCGTGCGACATTTTTTGACCACTAACAAGTTGGAACCCAGTCACAAAACACAAGAGGAGTCCATAAGTGACATTTTGATACTAAAATCACTCCATTGATGGTCAGATGAGAGAGAATTTCTCAATTGATTGTCAAAGGGTCGGTGAGGTTTATGGTATTGTGATTTGCGACTTTGAATTAGAATTTTGATATGTTCAAGGAGAGTTAATGCAATTAACTTAGTAGAGGGACCGATAGCTCACTTGTGAGCTGATCTCTATAATTTGTGGAGTGCAATTTAGTTCAAAATTGAATCAATTTGACTAATATTTGTTATGGTATGGGACCAAAATTCGCTAGGCAGTAAGGGGAGTCGCGTAGGTAGTTTGGGTGAGTCGAGTCAACACAACTCGGATATGGGTAACCCAACTTCCTTTCTTCTCCCTTTTATTTTTGCAAATTAAATGACCATTTTTACCTTTTTGGTTCTCTCAATTTAATCTAAAATCCTGACCCCGTTCAGTTCAAAAACCACCTTTTTGCAAGAATCTCCATTTACGTATTCGGGAAACCAATCCTGAATCCGATTAGTTCTCTATTCCCAGCCCGAGTTCCCCTTTCTATTTCTAACCTTGGTTTATGTTTCAATCTAATCATCCAATCCTTACTTGGGTTCCATTCCTAATTTAGTATTCCATTCCTGGTTTCAGATTCCATTCCTAGTTCTTAATTCCATTCTCGATTTATGATTTTATTCTTGGTTCGTGATTCCATTCCCTAGTTTAGCCTCGGTTTCGAGTCCAATTGAGCTTAACTTTGGTTCTAGAGGTTTCAATATTACACTAGGCGTCATAATGATGCAATACTATATTTGTCCAATAGAACGGATAATAAGGACTTGATCGAGCATACACCCGTGCAACACACATATTAACCATTGATTCTCAAGGGTTCAGTTTGCTAACGGACCAACCCCATTACTTTTGTTCTTGAAGAGATTTATTCATTTAATCATGCAAAAGAAATATTGATTCTTAAGGGTTCGGTTTGCTAACTGAGTAACCCCACTATTAATGTTCTTTTATTGATACATCACTTACTTATAAGACATGCGAGACTTATCTCCCTTTTCTTTTCACAATAGTTATTGGTCTCAACCCAAATATTCTTCATGCCCATTAAGTGGGACCTTAGCCTCTTTCCCATTATGAAAACACGTGGGACTTAGCCATTTCTTCTTTTTTAACCTCAAATGAGCATTTTTAGTTCATTTCTCCAAAACAATATATATCCATTTAGTTTTCCTTCACAGCCTATTCATAAAAGAATTCAATTGTACCCATATATATATATATTTACATTCATATAAAAATGTAAATAACAATGGTCAGTCCAATCAAATTCACCCATCTATAAATGGAGTAAGTCTATTATTGTCCCGTAATTTTAAAAAAATTATGGTTTTTCCCCTCATGCTGGATTCATTCGATTCACATGTCGACGAACTCGTTTATATAACCCTTTCCACATTATTCAAAATTTCAAGACTTTTCCCCCACTATTTTGCTATCCTTAATATAAGGCCCCAAAATATCCAAGTCTTTCACTTGACCCTTCACTTTATAAAATTTTACATTTTAGTCCTCAAACTTCCTAAACTTCCAAATTTGACATTTGGATTTCAAAAATGTAAAATATTGTAATTTAAACTTATCCTTTTTGAAATCCAAATGTCATGCACCGACCTAATTCCTCGATCGATGGATCCATGCAACCCGCCAATCTCCTCGAGGTTACAATGACGGGTAGCTTCACCAAGGTAACTCTAGCGGGACCAACGCTCAGAACTATGGAACACGTTAAATATGCAGCAAAAAATTTGAAGTTTTATTTGAAAGTTCATGTATAAGCCCCTGAAAATACTTTCACATAAATTATAGGAATAACTATAGCATGATATATAGAATCGAACCTTCGTAAGTAATGAGGGAGACAACCTTGAGGAGGGGCATGAGGTATCACTTCGCGTTTCTTTCTATGCCTTTTCGGTTTATCTGCACATAGGTTTAGGGGAGGGGGTGAGCTCACAGCTTAGTGAGTGTGAAGCTGACGTCATGCCACTACATAACTCATGACCAAAACCTTTCTCATAAACCACCTAACCTAGAAATTCTATATTGTTTAACTCGTAATGCACCTACAAGTCCTGTGGTTTACTTCTGCCCTTCGTGACTAGAGTCTTCAGCCATCAAACTCCTAGTATAAGTTAAGGCCGATTTATTCTCAATCTCCCCCTTTCTATCCTATGTCTCTTGCATTTTATATACAAGCATCAACACGTAATCTTGCACACAATCATGGCCTATGCTCAGGTGACACGTTTGGACTATTTACAACGTTAGTGGGTTTACTAACGTCATACCCGGTTGGGATGATGAGCACAAATTAAAGTTAAAAACCACTTACCGGTTGTGAGTGAAAATTTTATATCACACCCGGTAGGGGATGATAAGTACCTCGGTATAAAAACCCACTGTTTAGTGGTATTTTAATCATCACCACTTGGAGAAAGTGATGTGAAAATTATGCGAAAAAAACTACTCACCAGTTGTAAGTAGATCATAGCCGGTTGGTATGATGAGACTTCCTCAAAGGAAGTTGAAAACCCGTTAATCGGTTATGAACGGAGATGTCCTTATACCGGTTGGTATAATGGACAGTGAAAACCTATTTTGTCGGAAGTGTTCTCCCCTGACTGTGTGCCAATGCTTAAACTATTTGGGATACCTTCTCGACGGGAGCTCGAATAGCTCTGATAGGCCAGGGGCCTCGATTTTAGAACTTGGGGGCTAAATGCCCGATTTTGAAAATCTCATACAGTGGGCCCAAGGCCAGTTGGCACGAGCAGGAGTTCGTAAACGAACATGATATATGTGCCATAAAACTTAATAAGTGAATTGTTTGGCCATGGTACCAAGATAGGACCGACATGCTCAATCAACTAGCGGCAGTGCGACATGACAGGTCGACGGACTAGTTAAGATAAACAGCTGCGGGTTGAGTTGAGAGTCGGAGCCGTTGGACTAGTGGCACCACATATTACATGGCAATATAAGAAAACATTGTTTGTGCATGCACTGTGAGTACGGTATCATCAAGACGCCCATGAGGGGTAGTGATGCGTCCTAAGGGCATTGGACGACATGGTGGCTGTAAGGGCAGTTCGTCGTTCCAGGTGTCTGTGCGAAATCTGGAGTAGCACGAAGCGCATGAGACCGGGGTGGGGACAGGATGAGGTCTCTGTCCTCATACGGACATGAAGAAGTGATTTAGGGATTGTGGGTAGGATGTCACATACATCCACTCATTCCTAGGGTAGAAGTGGTCGTACTTCTATTCCGGTGGCAGGAAAAGTCGCTTCGAAGCCACTAGCGGGTTCAGTAGTGATACTGACATGTGAATGTGTGTAAACTTCATGATGAAGGATGTGTGTTGGGTGATGACACACCGTGATAACTAAGAAATAATGGAAAAATCCAAAATTTTAAATTATGGGATTTTTGAAAACAAAGGAGTCTGGCACACTCCATATAAATGTTTTTCTTAAAAGTCAAAAGCTTTTAAAAACCCATTCACTGAGTAGTCGTACTCACCCCCTCCCTTATATCCCTTTCAAGAAATCTCAAAAAGCCTCCCCTTAATGACAGTCAACTACGATGCCTGTAAGATAGGTATGTAAAGTTTAAAATTACATACAGTTTTGATTATGCTATTCTAGGAAAAAGGTGCAAGTTAAAGCACGCCTTACTCTTTACAGTTTACGATAAGGGGAAACCCATTAATAAACTGGGAGAGTGGCGGGTTGATCACGGGGATCCGACAAAACCGGGTTAGGGCGTGACAACTAGAGTGGTATCAGAGCCTGTTTCCTCGAATATATAATCAAGACTATAAAATATTATAACTAATAGGATTTATCCTAAAATTTTCAGATGGCTCCTAGGAGAGGAACCAAGAAAACTAGGAATGGCTCCACTCAACACCTTATCTTCGTAGGAAGACAACCCTAGAAGCTTCCCAAATGCCTAAAGCAAGGCAGGAATCTCAAAAGAGCAAATGAGAAAGTATCACAGAGAATGGTGACAGGACCTATTGAGGTCACAACTCTAAGTATAAATGAAGCCAAGCGTGAAGCCATAAAATGGGGCATATAACCTTACATAGGAGGATGCTTATCAAGAATCTTGTAGCTCCCTAGTTATTTGGTGACCATATTCTGTAATAGGGCCAAAATCTCCAACATACTGTACTACTCTATTAATGAAGTACTCCAAATTCCTAAAAACCCTGTCCCTTAAATGATGTGATCTTCAAGGAAGACTCCAAAAAGGAAAAACAAAAAAACTCCCACGGTATCCAGACTTAAGGACGAAGGAGCACCAAAACTAACAATTCCCAAGAAAACGCCAGGAGGAACCACTTATGTTCATGTAATTACAAGCATGAATGATAGGGACACTGCGTGGAGAAGTGCCTAACCCTACAAAGGACAGGAATCAAGTTAACCTAGAGGGGAATAGGACACGAAGCGAAAAACTGTCCCACATCGCTAGGAGTTAGGACAATATTTTCCAAGAATAAACACCCCCACAACTATAGGAAATCCGAAAGGATACCATCCCAAGAAATGTGATTCCATTTGCAACCACAAATAAGAGGAAACTCTTCAAAATCTTAGCAAAGTGGTAAGAAGGAAAAAGGGGTAAAGGTAGGACATCAATAAAACCACAAATGGAACAAAGGATAGCTGAAGAGAACTCCTCCTTTAAGAAGAAAATCCAAACAATTTAGGAGCAAAGAAAGGAGTGCATCCACAAGAGAAGACAAGATGAACATTTGATGACAAACAGGACGTATTGGGATTACAGGAATAAATCACCTTGGAAAAAGCAACTATGTCAAATAGGAAGTTCGGACCAACAGGACAAGAAAAAGCAAGTCGTTACAACAAGATAGTTACAGGGAACAAATGACACCTAAAGAAGACCGAGATGTAGAAGGGACTACACCCTAAAAAGGTCAGTGAGATGGATGTTAAGGACAGGAGGACTCGAGAAACAGCTGCTAAGAAACTTAGACCAAGCAAATGGTGGAGGCAAAGCAGTTAACGAACAAATACTCGGGAAAGCCATAATGTAAGTTCCGACAAAGAAGAGAGAGACAGAAAGGTCAAATACTCGAGAAAAGAAGAATACAAGAAATCCTTAAAAGGACCAAGGGCCAATTAACGACTAAACTCAAGTGAAGAAAGGAATAGGCAAGCCTCTCCCACAATGATCCTGAAACAAGGAAGATTTGTACGCTCCCTAAAGAAATAGACAGGTACTGGTACAAATAAGGATGCAAATAAAGCATAAAAGATGTGCCTAAAAGATTTGAGGAGTAAAGGTAAATAGAAGAAGACGACATTAAGGGATGTCATTTAAGGGTAGAAATCCCCTAGACCAAATGTAAGAAAAGAATGTCAGGGTAAAGGCAAATAATCCTACCAAGGAAGGAAGCCCCCGGAAAGACATGTGTATCCCAATTAAGAGGAAATGTTTTCCAAGGAAGGAAGTATTGTAATGGTCTATTATGACCTGTTTGGAGAGAATAGGAGAACCATGTAGAAAGAGGAATACTAGTAACGGCGGACAGCCAAAGATAATGAACAAAACTGGATGGAGTGAACCTTCCCAAGCAAAGTAATCGACACATAGATCGAAAGTAATTATTGTAGAATAAAGAATCATGAAGTGATTTATGAGCACTAAAAGAGGATTAAGGAAAAAGGAAGTCATTGAATAAGGGATGTCACTAAAGAAGGAAAAAAAAATTCCTCGTATGTCAATAACCATCAGGAAACCCAACGATTAGAATTAAAAGGACCCAATAAAAACGTTTGGAAAGGATGAGTAGGTAAGAGAAATCCATGCGGTTATGTGAGACATAACTTCAAAAGCATGATGGATGAGAGGATAACGGTAAAAGGGATAGTTGAGGAATGCCATCAAAAGAAAAGAAGGATGAAGTTATATGATCCCTGAAAGGTCAAAAAAAAAAAAGCTAAGAGAGACCCTCAAGGAGATGTTCTAGAAATCTAATGGACAAAGACAGGTACTAGAAAATGCCATGTTGTAAGGGGTATGTAAGCCCAACAATCCTGAGGAGAATATGACTCAAAGTAAGGAAGAGTTGGCTAATAAGCATGACGAGGTCGGATATAAAAATTTGGACTGAAGTTATAATAGACAACGAATGGAGGAAGGGTCAAAATGAGATGAAAAAGTGAGAATAAAGAAAACTGTGGCAACCAGTACGTAACACCCGAAAGAACATTAAGCTAAAGGTTTCAACGACCAAGGGGTTAACTAGATGAGAATGGTTAGGTATCTTGGAATTTCCAATCTTGAATACAGAACCTCAAAGGGAAGAATGTGCTCTAAGCAAAGAAAGATATAAATCTAAGAATATACCCTGAAGTAAGGTATGTTTCGTTATGATAAACTCCATGGAGGGAGTAAATAATATAAAGGAAAAGAAATTCCTTAAGTGAAGGATGTAAAAAGGACTAATTAAAAGAACAATAGAAGACTTTGCATGTTAAGCAAACACGAAAGGGGCATCAAAGGAAGTGATTGCTCATGCAAGGATGTTAACTAAGTTTTCGGGACAAAACTCCTAAAAGGAGGGGAGAGTTGTAAACCCCGCACATTTGAGTTAAGGAAAACTAGGAAAAGAACCGGTCAAACCGAATAAAAAAACCAAACCGGTTTACATTTGGGAATAAGCAATATGAAAATTTACAACTTTCGGTTGATCCAAAGGATTTATTAAACATTGGAAAAGGAACTTAAGAAAAACTAGAAAACAAAACCAAATTGGTTCAGGTGAACTAGATTCCATAAAAACTTTAAAGTTAAGCGTGCTTACCTGAGAGTAGTGTGAGGATAGGTGACCTCCATTTCGGTCAAAAATTTTTATGCGAAGGTACGACTTATCATAAATAGCCATCAATTAATATATATTTAATTATTGAAATTAATACCAATAATTTAATACCTAAATTAAATTATTGAAATTAATACAAATAATTTAATACCAAAATTAAATTATTGGAATTAATACCGAAATTAAATTATTGGAATTAATACCAATAATTTATGGCAATATTAATACTAGTAATAAATCTCGCCTATTTAATACACGGGTTTTGCGACTATATAAAGAGGTTATCCCCATTTCATTCTCCTCACACCTAAACACTTCTCTCTCTCTCTCTACTGCTCCATTTCCCGGTAAAGCTCGAACCAGAGCTTCGACTTGAATAAAGGTCGGGCTCTTTAGAACCGGTGAGAAGACAGGTATCTGATAGCAAACTCCAGTCAATCCGAGAATCGTTGGAGAAGCGCCGACATGATGGAATAGTGAAGCAACTCCGGCGGACCGAAGCTACCCTATTTCGGCCAAGCTGAAATCGGCCATTTCTAGCCCTCCTCATGCCAAACCAAGCCCTCCCAACACTTCCTTAGCCTTTCCACGGCCGAATTAGGACCGAAAGGTAAGCCAATTCGACTCCCCTTTATAATTTTCGATCGGTGCTAGAGAGAGAGTCGACCGAATTTCAATGACGAAATTCTAATCTAATTTCGCATCAATTGATAGAATACTTGATTTTAGGATGAACCTCAGGACGAGACCTATCTGCCCAGGTTGAAGAGTTGAAATTGGGGGAAAATTTGGGGATTTTCGAAATTCAAAGGGGCCAAAATACAATTTTATGAAATTGAGGGTCAATTGGGCATGAAAATAATGTTGGAGGGCCAATTGAGGAATTTTGGGGAAAAACTTACCATTTTTGTGAAAGAAGGGCAAAATGGTAATTTTGGAAAAATTGGGGAACCAAATTTGAAATTTGGAAAATTAAACCCCTTTTTGGTGAAATTGAATAAATTGAGGTCCCACAATAAATTTTAAAAGTTACGGGACTTAATTTGAAGAAAAACCGACATTAGGGACTTAAAGTTAAAGAGAAATAACTTTAGGGACCTAATTGCAAATAACTAAAAGTTTGGGTTTTCTCATTCATTAATGAATGAAGGCTGTTATGCTGAGTAATAATGAACAAGGTTGTTCATATCGTGTAGGAACGTTAAATACCGGGAACGCCAACAAGGACAAGCTCGCGTGAATACAAAGAACCAGTCTAGTGGAATTCACGGCATTAACGAGTGAGTGGGTTATTCACATCATACCCAGTTGGGATGATGAGCACAGTTTAAAGTTAAAAACCACTTACCGGTTGTGAGTGGGTTTACTAACGTCATACCCGGTTGGGATGATGAGCACAAATTAAAGTTAAAAACCACTTATCGGTTGTAAGTGGGTTTACTAACGTCATATCCGGTTGGGATGATGAGCACAAATTAAAGTTAAAAACCACTTACCGGTTGTGAGGGGAAATTTTATATCACACCCGGTAGGGGATGATAAGTACCTCGGTATAAAAACCCACTGTTTAGTGGTATTTTAATCATCACCACTTGGAGAAAGTGATGTGAAAATTATGCGAAAAAAACTACTCATCAGTTGTAAGTAGATCATACCCGGTTGGTATGATGAGACTTCCTCGAAGGAAGTTGAAAACCCATTCATCGGTTATGAACGGAGATGTCCTTATACTGGTTGGTATAATGGACAATGAAAACCTATTTTGTCGGAAGTGTTCTCCCCTGACTATGTGCCAATGCTTAAATTATTTGGGAGACCTTCTCGATGGGATCTTGAATAGCTCTGATAGGCCAGGGGCCTTGATTTTGGAACTTGGGGGCTAAATGCCCGATTTTGAAAATCTCGTACAGTGGGCCCAAGGCCAGTTGGCACGAGCAGGAGCTCGTAAATGAACATGATATATGTGCCATAAAACTTAATAAGTGAATTGTTTGGCCATGGTACCAAGATAGGACCGACATGCTCAGTCAACTAGCGGTAGTGCGACATGACAGGTCGACGGACTAGTCAAGGCAAACAGCTATGGGTTGAGATGAGAATCGGAGCCGTTGTACTAGTAGCACCACATATTACATGGCAATATAAGAAAACATTGTTTGTGCATGCACTGTGAGTACGGGATCATCAAGACGCCCATGAGGGGTAGTGATGCGTCCTAAGGGCACTGGACGACATGGTGGCTATAAGGGCAGTTCGTCGTTCTAGGTGTCTGTGCGAAATTTGGAGTAGCACGAAGCGCATGAGACCGGGGTGGGGACAGGATGAGGTCTCTGTCCTCATACGGACATGAAGAAGTGATTTGGGGATTGTGGGTAGGATGTCACGTACATCCACTCATTCCCAGGGTAGAAGTGGTCGTACTTCTATTCGGGTGGCAGGAAAAGTCGCTTCGAAGCCACTAGCGGGTTCAGTAGTGATACTGACATGTGAATGTGTGTAAACTTCATGATGAAGGATGTGTGTTGGGTGATGACACACCGTGATAACTAAGAAATAATGGAAAAATCCAAAATTTTAAATTATGGGATTTTTGAAAACAAAGGAGTCTGGCACACTCCATATAAATGTTTTTCTTAAAAGTCAAAAGCTTTTAAAAACCCATTCACTGAGTAGTCGTACTCACCCCCTCCCTTATATCCCTTTCAGTAAATCTCGTAAAGCCTCCCCTTAAAGACCGTCAACTAAGATGCCTTTAAGACAGGTATGTAAAGTTTTAAATTTCATACAGTTTTGATTATACTATTCCAAGAAGAAGGTGTAAGTTAAAGCACGCCTTACTCTTTACAGTTTACGATAAGGGGAAACCCTTTAATAAAACGGAAGAGTGGCGGGTTGATCATGGGGATCCAACCAAACCGGGTCGGGGCGTGACATATTACACTCCCTAGAATGTACCATCCTTTTAGGATGATATCAGACAGGGAACTAAAGTGCAGGGGTCACAAACCCTCTCACCACAGCTGACACCCTCACGTGTCGTCTCACTATTGGGTGACTCAGCACCCCGAGTCATGGCCGTTTACTCACCTTTCGACGGCCCATGGCCCCTACACATGTGTCTCAATTCCACCATCGTCTTATCACAACAGTGTACTAGGATGGTACCTGCACATCATCCGAGTGTCCTAGGAAAACTAGAAGATATCACACAATGCACTCCCCTATCTCCTTTCCATTTTCCCTTGAGCGATGACACAACCACTAAGGCGTCCATTCGTTACCCCTTAGTCTTATATCGGTATTCACAAACATAAAACAACATGACCCTTAGTCATAACCATGGCACCCATGGCCACTCTCGTAACGGTGCTTCACACATCTTGTTACTTGGAGCTCGGTGCGTAACTTGCTTGACTTTCCCCCAAATCACACACACATACACACAACAATACAACAATACAAACATGATATACATGGATATGCCGGGGAGTTCAGCCCTCACTGACCGACTCCCCCATGCCATGAAAACAAACCCAAAAGTCTGACCAGATGTGGGCCTGTCTCACTATATCACACAATTTGGCTATTCAGCCTTAGACTTAGGTCTCATTGTTTATTTCAGAACTTAGTCATTCAAAACATCATACTAATCATGTAAACCCCGAACTTTTGAGTTAAGGAAAACTAGGAAAAGAACCGATCAAATCGAGTAAGAAAACTGAGCCGATTTACAAACCCGATCATTTGGGAACAAGCAATTTGGAAATTTACAACTTCCGGGTGATCCATAGGGTTCATTAAACCTTGAAAAAGAAACTTAAGACAAATTAGAAGAGAAAAACCAAATTGGTTTAGGTGAACGAGAATCCATAAGAACTTTGTAGTTATGTGTGCTTGCCCGAGAGTAGTGTAAGGATGGGTGACCTAATAAAGAGGATGCTCTCCCATTTAATACACTGTTTTACACCTATATAAAGAGGTCATCACCATTCATTCTTCTCACACTGGAACACTTCTCTCTCTCTCTCTCTAATGCTCCATTTCTCGGTGAAGCTTAAACTAGAGCTTCGACTTGAACATTTTTCTTAACCTCGAAAGGAGAGGTCAGGCTCTTTAGAATCGGGGAGAAGTCAGCTATCTGATAGCAAACTCCAGTCAATACAAGAATCACTGGAGAAGCGTTGGCATGATGAAACAGTGAAGCAACTCCGGCGGACCGAAGCGACCCTATTTCGGCCAAGCTGAAATCAGCCATTTCGAGCCCTCCTCAGGCTAAACCAAGCCCTCCCAACACTTTCTCAGCCCTCCCATGGCCGAATTAGGACTGAAAGGTAAGCTAATTCAGCCCCACTGCAATTTTTGGCTAGTGCTAGAGAGAGAACCGACAAAATTTCAATGATGAAATTCTAACTCAATTCAGCATCAATTGATGCAATTCTTGGCTCTAGGATGAACCTTAGGATGAGAGCTATCTGCCCAGATCGAAAGCTTAGACCGCCGTGCATCACCGGTGAGTAATCGAAGATTTCTCTCTCTATAGTTCATTTTCCAATGAAGCTCCGATTGAGCTTGTTCCGACATTAAAACTCGCGATTCAAAGTTCTATGGAATCGTTTGAACATGTAGAAATCAATTTCAACTTCAATTTCAACAATTGGAAACGTTTGATCGGTCAATTTAATGAAATCAAATTTGGCTATATTAAGAAGTTGGAATTGGGGAAAATTGGGGATTTTTGAAGATTTGAAGGAGCAAAATGCAATTTCCTAAAATTGAGGGTCAATTGGGCATGATAAAAATATTAGAGGGCCCATTTGAGGAATTTTAGAATTTTTGAGGTGAAATTTACCATTTTTGTAAAGGAAGGGAAAATGGTAATTTTGGAAAATTTAAGGGTCCAAATTGGAAATTTGGGAAATTAATCCCCTTTTTGTGAAATGGAATAAATTGAGGTCCCTTGATAAATTTTAAAAGTTTCGAGACTCAATTTAAGGAAAAACCAACATTAGGGACTTAAAATTTAAGATAAATAACTTTAGGGACCTAATTTTAAATAAATGAAAGTTTGACTTTCTCATTCATTTGGAATGAATGACGGCTATTAGGCCAAAGGATAATGAACTGAGATGTTCATATTGTGTAGGAACATGAAGTACCGGGAATGCTAGCAAGGACAAGCTCGTGTAAATAAAAGAACCGGTCTAAATGGAACTCACGACATTAACAGGTGAGTGGGTTTACTAACATCATACCCGGTTGGGATGATGAGCACCACTTAAAATTTAAAAACCACTTACTGATTGTGAGTGGAAATTTTATGTCATACCCAATTGGGTGTGATAAGTATCTCGGTATGAAAACCCACTATTAAATGGTATTTTAAACATCACTACTTAGAGGAAGTGATGTGAAAATTATGCGGAAAAACTACTTATCAGTTGTAAGTAGATCATACCCGGTTGGTATGATGAGACTTCGTCAAAGGAAGTTGAAAACTCGTTCATCGGTTATGAATGGAGGTGTCCTTATACCCGGTCGGTATAATGGATAGAGAAAACATATGTTTTGTCGGAAGTGCTCTCCCCTAACTATGTGCCAATGCTTAAATAATTTGAGAGACCTTCTCAACGGGAGCTCGAATAGCTCTGATAAGCCAGGGGCCTCGGTTTTGGAACTTGGGGGCTAAATGCCCGATTTTGAAAATCTCGTATAGTGGGCCCAAGGCCAGTTGGCACGAGTAAGAGCTCATAAACGAACATCATATATGTGCCATAGAACTTAATAAGTGAATTGTTTGGCCATGGTTCCAAGATAGGACTGATATGCTCAGTCAACTAGCGGTAGTGCGACATGACAGGTCGATGGACTAGTCAAGTCAAATAGCTGCGGGTTGAGTTGAGAGTCGGGGCCGTTGGACCAGTGGCATCACAGATTACATGGCAAAATGAGAAAGCATTGTTTGTGCATGCACTGTGAGTATGGGATCATCAAGATGCCCATGAGGGGTAGTGATACATCCTAAGGGCACTGGACGACCTGGTGGCTATAAGGGCAGTTCGTTGTTCCAAGTATCTATGCAAAATTTGTAGTAGTACCAAGCGCATGAGACCGAGGTGTGGACGGGATGAGGTCTCTGTCCTCATACGAACACAAAGAAGTGATTTTAGGATTGTGGGTTGGATGTCGTGTACATCCACTCATTCCTAGGGTAGAAGTGGTCGTACTAATATCCGGGTGGTAGGAAAAGTCGCTCCGAAGCCACTAGCGGGTTTAGTAGTGATACTAACTTGGAAATGTGTGTAACCTTCATGATGAAGGATGTGTGTTGGGTGATGACACACCGGTAACTAAGAAATAATGGAAAAACTTGAATTTTTTAAATCAAGGGATTTTTGAAAGAAAGGAGTCTGACACACTCCAATAATAAATGTTTTTTTTTAAAGTCAAAACTTTTGAAAAACCCATTCACGGAGTAGTTGTACTCACCCCTCCCATATATCCCTTTTCAGGGAATACTGTAAAAGCCTACCCTTAAGGACCATCAACTAAGACGCTTGTGATACATGTATGATAAACCTAAATTCTTATGCAATTTTGTTGATGTTATTCCTAGAAAAGGTGCAGGTTTAAAGGACGCCTTACTATTTACGGTCTATAATAACGGGAAACCCTTTAATAAATCGGGAGAGTGGCAGGTTGATCACGGGGATCTGACCAAACCGGGTCGGGGCGTGACAAATCATGTTGGGAGCCTAACCGCTCAACGACCATCTCTCCAATTCATAGAGGGCTTATAAAAGCACATTTTCCCACCGATTTGTCAAAACTAGTTCTTTTCACACTACATACTCCAGTATTATGACCGGTTCTTAGTTATTCCTTAAAAAATTAATATTTGATTTAGGTGGACATGATCTCATTCATTTGCACTACTTAAATGAGTTTTGTAACTCCCCCTAGTCCGAACCTGGTTCAACCCAATTCTTTTTTGACTTTCTCCTAGTCTTCAACTTTGTACTCTATAACACTTCTAAAGGTCCCTTATGACCCTTTTACCCTCTCTTGATCTCTCCATCGATCCCTTCACTCATTTTTGGTTCCATTTCCAATCATTGATTTAATTATGCTTTCTTGGTTTGATCTTATTTCCCTGTTCAACCCAGTCCAATTATTGAATTAGGAATTCTAGGTGTTACACTTATCCCTATTGATACTACGATAGTGAAGGTACCCTATATCATAGGATGGGGAGTTGTGGCAGGTTATTTGCATGTCCAGCTGGATAAATTGGGCTAGAGTGTGACATTTTGCCCCAAGACGGTTCGAACCGCTTTTCTCCCGTCTTTGCCCCATATTTATATTTTGATCAAGTGTGGTTCTCTTAGAGTAAATACTTGGGCTTACCCATCATTTAAAGTCATGGTTTGAACTGTTTACTAATACAGGTAGATTTCTAATCCCGGTTTGATTGCTTCATCATCAATATTTAGTTTCTTGTTCGGTAATAATCCGTTTTAAAATTTTTGAGGTTATAGCTACTGCTCAACCCCCAGCAATACTCACAACGAACCCACCAAATTATAAAAACCCTAGAAAGGGAAGGGTATTGCAACAAGGAGTGACTTTATGGGATAGTTGGGTTCAGAGGAACCCTGAGCACAAAATGACCCAGAAGAAAAGATTAAGCATGATGCTCGAATGTGCAGAGATGACTAGGATCATTGGAACATACTTGAGCATTAGTAAAAAAAAATTACACAAAATGTTTAAGCGAAAATATTTTATAGGAAGTTATTCCAATTCTTTTTGAAAAGTGGAAGTACTTATCTTTGTAATAGGATGAAGTTTCCATCGCTATTATTCCCGAGCCCTAGTAGGAAGGCTTATACAAAATATATTGTACTTTGGATCTCATTAATGAAACATATTTCAAGGAAATACCAAAAAATAAGATGTCTTTGTTATAGAATCACTGAGAGAGTATAACTTGATAAGACACCTTCCTAGATGAAAGTGTTAATACGAAGTAAAGTGTAGTAAGAATGATAAGTATGATGTTTATGTAATCATATAAAGGCTTGGGTAAAGGAAACCTCCACATTAGAAATATACTTTGATAGTCTAAGGAACCTAAAGCATACCCCAAGGGACGGGAAATAACATGTCAGGTACTCGAAACAATTGAAAAGGAGCTGCTAAGGGTGCACGCTACCTCCGCCAACACCCTGGTGTGTGATCGAGATGGACATTACTCCAGTTTATCTAGGTATGTGAGGTTTTCAAATTGGGTTAGGCTATAAATTCTTCAAAGAATATGAGGATAAAGACAGGATGATAGATCACTCAAGGTGGTGAAAAGACGTAGAAACATCTTAATAGTATTGTTGACCAAGTCAATTAACATGGTTGAATCTTTATAACACCTAAAATTAATAATTAGGGCAGTGGGTCATATAATAGTGATTATGAAGTGACCTATACCAATAGAAAGGGTACTAGAGAGGGAAGTAATACAACCTGACTTAGCAAGAAGTCAGTATGATACAAATAACCAACTAGTACGAATTAGGACTCTTAGTAAAGATTGAGTACCTTAAAGAAGAGTGCCTTATTATTCCACGAGTAACGAAGCTTGATGATGAAATCTCTAATGAACAATGGTGTACGTGTTAAGTGTATAATAAAAGTTTGACTGAGTATATGTCATGCCCCAACCCGGTCTGGTCGAAGTCCTGTGATCAACCTGCCACCCTTCCTCGTAATAATTTAGTATTTCTACCAAATAGTCCAAGGAAGGTAAAGGCGTTGAAGCGTACCTATTTTCCATAACAAAGTTTACAAAACAACTAAATAAAAGTTACCTGCTTACGATACCTTTGACTTCCTCCTCTAGCCTTGATTGGTCGTGGCAAGGTGGTTTTCCTGAAAAATTTTTAATGGGAGGGGTGAGTTTCTACAACTCAATGAGTGGGGGTTGGGAAGTGAGTTTTTAAATAATCAATCTTGCCAAAACATTTTATACTTTTATTTTATTTTAATATGAGATTCATCTCTTCTGGAGCCCTTCCCCTTGCTCGGGAGGTGTTTCAGCAAGCATTCACACACTATTTCTATCATAGAAAGGGATCACACGTTCGTAGAATGATCCCCCACCGTTCCACTTGTGGACTGGAGCGTCTTTACCGTCCAACCTGATAGAGGCGTTACCTCTACCCCAAGTTTGAGTGTACATCAATAGTTCGACCCTCAAACCCTAATCATGTTCGCTTGGTGGAACGAGACCTCATTTCCCCTCTGACCTTGGTCTTAGTACTTCATCATGTCCGCTTTGTGGGACAAGACCTCCTTTCCCCTACCGCCTCGGTCTTAGTGCACAGGAAGCTATAAGAGCTTATCGGCATACTAGATGCCAAACCGCCCTTATGCACCCTTGGGTCATCCAGCAGCCCTTAGGACCCATCAACTACTCCTCTTAGGCGTCTATGTGCTCCCAGATTCCTCATGCATGCATACAACAATTTTGATCCATTAACGATGCTCTTTGGTGCCAGCGGTCCAATGGCCCTGACACTCGACCTGACCTTCAGTTGTTTGCCATGACCGGCCTATCGATCTGGTCTGGGTGCACTAGCACTAGCCCATCGAGCCTTGTTAGTCCTATCTTGGCCCCGCAGAAAATCACACAACAATTCTAGTTTTTTTGAGAGTTTTTACGGTTCTTATAATTCACGTTTGTCTACGGGTCCAACCCGTGCACACTGGCCTTGGGCCCACTTCACGAGTTTTCCAAAACCGGGCCTTCAATCCTATCATTTTCAAATTCGAGGTGTCAAGCCTATTAGAGCAATTTTGGCTCCCCTAAAAAACATCTCCCAACATGTTTGAGTAGTTTAACACAGTCAGGGGAGACCATTCCTGGAAAAATGATTATAAAATTTAAAAATGGTTCTCATCACCCCAACCGCTTAAGAGGTTAAAAATCCCACTCACCTGGTATTGTGACAAATTCGTTCTAGCTGGATTTCCAATCTTCAATGTGCTCCTTGGCACCCGTACTCGAATGACTTGTGCCTACATGGTTCGAGCATTCGTATTAGGAGAATTGACATAAGGGACCTTATACTTTTTAGTATTTGCACATAGGTCCTTACACTATGCCTTAATTATAGTTAGGTCCCTTAAGTTTATAACTTTACATTTTAGTCCATAATCTTCATTAATCTCAGTTAAGTCCCTAGGAATTCCAATTTTCCTCACAAGTCCTTAGTTTTTTAAAAAATTTCCTATTGGTCCTCAAATTTTCCAAAATTACAAATTGGTCCTTAATCTCCCAAAACTTACTAATTGCTCCTTGAACTTTAAAAAATTGCCGATTAGTCCCCTATTTCATCCAATTGCACAATTGGGCCCCTATTGGAAGTTAATTTCATGAAAATGCCCCAATTTTCCTCATGATGCAATTCGGTCCCCAATTTTCCAAAAATCCCCAAATTGCCCAATTTCTAAAAAATTGCAATTTGGTCCCTGAATTACCATTTCATTTAATTGACACCCAAAACATGGTTAATTGCCCTCATTCTTGATTTGAATCATCATCTCTATTTTTTTCTTGTCATTTCAATCTTTAAACCGCTTGATTTAGCTCGGATATGAGCTCTCTCTTCTGATCCAACTTTTTCGGCCACTCTCTCTTCTCTTTGTTAACTCCTCTCTCACTTCTGATCCACATGTGCTGTGATTGGCTAGTTTTTCTAACGTGGTGATCCAAATTGGCTGTCATTAGCTGTTGACCCGATGAGTGGACAAGTGGCAGCCTCCCATTGGCTGCCCATGCCTGCATGGCATGCTGACCGGTCATCCGTTGACCGTTGACCGGACATGTGGCAGCCTCCCATTGGCTGCCCGTGCATACGTGGCTGTTGACTAGGCTCCGTTGATCGTTGATCGGTCCGGTCCGATCGGGTTTGCTTTCCCAAATTAAAAAATTTGTTGGTTCGGTCCCGATTTGACTAATTTTCTGAAATTTTAAAATTTATAAATTCATCTAAATTCATTTTCTATCTTATGGTTGTCTTAATTTCCTAAATTGACATTTTTAAGCCACCTAGAAAAATGAATCATTGAACCGGTTCACTATGGTTCATCTCGGTTCGGGTTCGGTTGACCCATCTTTATCATTTTTGGTTCCATTTTCAGCTCGATTTTCTCAAAACTGCAAGTTCCTTCCCTAGTTTACTTGGTCCGGGGGACGGGTTTCACAACTCTCCCCTTCTTTTAGGAGTTTTGTCCTCAAAATTTAGTTGTCCATCCTTATCATCAGAAATGGATTCTCTTGCGATCAACTCGGGGTTTGATTTGACATCCTATCACTCTAGTTACCCCTTTTTGTTCATTCATTTACTCCCTTGGACTTAGTTCTTTTGACTTGCCTTACCTCCATGTCCAAGTAATTTCTTAAGTCCAATGCTCCTTGCCGTTTGGGGTCAAACCTTTCCTTTGGAGGGTTTTATCCAGAAATGGGTAGTTCTAGAATGTCTAATCGTACCGGGGTCTATTTACTTCCTCGGTTGTTGAATCTACCTAGCTCATTTTCCCGTAGAGCCTTTCGCACTTACTTTCCACAGGTTTTGTTTTTATCCTTTTTGTCTTATGTTGGTCCCTTATTCCATTCCTTTTGGGGATTCCCCATTTCCGACCATTGGTTTCCCGCCCACTCCTTAATTTATCAACATACTGGTGGGTTTCCTCCTTTGAGTCCTCCCTCACATCCAACAGCATCCTTACTCAAGGACTTCTTTTTCTCAGATCCATCCTTACTCGATGGTGACCATTTCACGGTTCCTTTTTTTTTTTTTTATGAATTAATCTCTTATAGCTTACTTTTCCATTCCTTGACTTCATTCGAAGGAGTTCCCTTCATTGGTTTTATCTCCTACTCTTGTACCTTGAAGTCGGGATTTCTTTCCATCCTTTGAGTTGCGCGTTCATCCTTCCCATTCTTTCTTGAAGATTTTCCTTTGATCACTTCTTAATTGAAGGTGTACTCTCCAATGTTTTCGGATCTCCCTTCCAAATTTTTCTTATTATGGGTATTCCATCCATTTCTCCTTGTTACGAAATTACCTAAGTTTATTATCCTACTATTCGCTCCCTAGGTTTCGCTTTACTCCTCGAGCTTTGGGTACACTTCCCTTTTCAATTCATCCTTATGGGTATTAGACCTTTAAATTTGTTTCATGACATCCTTTGGTGTCGTCCTCTTCTACTTACCCTTCCTTTGTACCCTTTCCTTATTCCTACTTGTAATTATTAAAAGTTCCCTTTGAAAAGTCCCAATCCTCTTTGTGTCGAGGTCTCTTGATCGCCTCACAAAACGTTCACTTAGTCCTTCTCGTGGCTTAGGCGGTTGCTAATTCCCTTTGGCCATGGGCCATTATAAGGATCTCCTTCACCCTACTTTTCTGATGTTTACCCCTCCTTGTAGGGGTTTAAACCTCTTTGTCCAATTGTCTTGAGATAGTTGTCTCTCGAGTTCACTTGTCCTTAATGCCCATCCTATCGCCTTCTTTAGGGTGTGGTTGTCACCACCCCTTTCTGTCCTACTTAGGGTGTTGTTTTAGTCTCCTTTGGTTATCCCATGGTTACTAGCTATCTACTTTTACTAGGTGGGTTTGTAACCCTACTTGGATACTATACTTTTCCAAAGCAGGTTACACTTTGCCATCCCTAACTTCATGTTCCTACCCGAGGAACTTCTAGTTTTCATCCTCATCTTGCGCACTCTCGATTATGCCTCATCGTTTGATCTTAGGTTTCCTTAAGTAGGTGGGGTTAGAGACTAGTATTAAGGTTCACCGTTCTTTAGTTAGTGGGTGTACATCTTCCAAGATTCCTCTCTCCTCAGAAATTCTTTCCTTTGTTTCCTGGTTATGGTTACCTCCCTTTCCCAAATGTGATTATTGTCTCGTTTGGTGTTGTCTCTTTATTTGCCCATTCTTTGGGGTTTAGCTCTATGCATGGTCCTCTTACCTAGGCTTGCCTCTTTCGGGGAGGTCGGAGTACCTTAACCTCTTTTAAAGACGTTATTTGTCCCTCTTAGGTTTGTCCTTCTCGTTCCTTATTTGTATTGGGGCATGAGATTTTGATTGGCCTCATTATGAGTCAAGGAAATAAAAATTTATGGGAATTTGAAATCTTATTTCTTGGGAATTGAATACGGAACATTTGGGGACCTCTTCCCTGTAAGGGAGATGGTTAAAATCAAGGTCGGGAAGCTCTATGCTAGAATGTTATGGAACTATCTCCGGGGTGGGTTTGAAATCTTCTTTTGGAGTTGTGGCTTCTGGGGCGGTCTCCTATCTTCCATCCTCTCGGGCACCGGTAGTTGGGGAGGTATTATTCTTCGGAGGTATTGTCATCCATCCTAGTGGCATGGGAAATTTCCTTATCATGTGTCATATTCCTCAACACCAATAACATGTTATCTCCACACCGGCTTCTACGTTGGTCCCTCGGTATTTATGTGGTGGAGAGGCTTCCTCTGCCCTCTTTTCCTTTCTTTTTCCTTCTTCATGTCCTTCCCTGCCCGTGGATGTAGTGCTTCCAAGAGTGGGTACCACATTTGTCTGCCCCGACCTAGTTTGGTCGGATACTCGTGATCAACCCGCCGCTCCCTTGTTTTAAGAGGGGTTTCCCCTTCCTTCAATCAAGAGGAGCTAGGCGTAATTTCAACTTGGTTCCCTAGAATAGCATAAATCAATAAAATGCAAGCTTAAAAGAACTTTTAAGCATACCTAACAGAGGGTAGATCCTGGTGTTTTCTTTAATCATGTTTTCCCCTACTCCTGAAAAGGGATACAAAAGAGGGCGTGGGTTCTACAACTTAGTGAATGAATAGTGTTGTCATTCAAAACAAATAGTTTTAACTAAATTGTGCCAGGATTATTGTTTTCTTTCAAAGAAAGTTTTTCTCATATTTCGGTTTTCAAAACCTTTTTCCTCATTTCCACATTAGGTGTGTTTAACAGATGACACAAGCTCTTCTTTAGGAAGGGAACACACATCCGCAGTTGCAACCCATCCACTACACCTACTTGTGGCTCAGAGAGTCTTTATCAGCCACTAAGATAGAAGCCCGTCCACTTCTACCCTAGGTCTGAATTGATGTTCTTGACATCCGACTCTCAGACCCAAAAGCAACTCTATGTACTTATGAGGACAGAGACCTCATCCCAACCCCACCTCGGTCTCTTGCACAAGAAGCTACTTTAAGATTCTCGACTGTTGGCTCGACGAACTGCCCTTTATCTCCACCATGTTGTCTAGTAGCCCTTAGAATGCATCACTACCCCTCTTGGGTGTCTTGATGGTCCTGTACCTCAAGTGCATGAACAAAAAAATAGTTTTCACATAACCATTTATCTTTGGTGCCAATGGTCCAATGACGCTGACCCTCAACCCGACCTATAGCTGTTTGTCTAGGCTGGTCCATTGACCTAGCCCTAACACATTGTCGCGAGTCCATCAAGTATTGTCGGTCTTGACTTGGTACCATGACAAAATCACACATCTGTTTCATTAAAGTTTTCATGGCTTTCTCAATTCAAGTTTGTTTACGAGCTCCTACTCGTGTCCACTAGCCTTGGGCCCACTGCACGTGATTTTCCAAAATCAGGTATTTAGCACCACAAGTTCAAAAAAACGGAGGCCTCTGGCCTGTCTGAGCTGTTCTATCTCCTATCAAGAAGGTCTCCCAAATAGTTTAAGTATTGACACACAATCAGAGGAAAATACTTCTAACAAAAATATATTTTTTACTTCATCTCACCAATTTGGTGTGATGATAACTCCGCTTACAACCTACATACGTGTTTCTCCTTCCTTCAAGGAAGTACATCATACCAATTGGGTATGATTTCCTTTACTTACAACATATAAGTAGGTTTTAGCTTCATTCGCCCATCACCCCAACCGGGTATGATGTCAAAATTCCACTTACAAGTGGTTTTTCGTTTTCAAGGTACTCATCAACCCAACCGGATATGATGCAAATAAGTCCACTCACCTAATTACTGTGGCGGATTCTTCTCCAGTCGATTTTCACCTCCACACTAGCTTATCCTTACTCGCGTTCTAGTCTCTCGCGTTCCTACACAATTTGGGTACCCTTATATATCAAAGTTCTTCATAACAACCTTTGTTTCTCACTTATGAGCGACTAGGCTCACAATTGTTAGTTAACTGCACTTAGGTCCCTAAAGTTCATTTTCCTTAACATTAGGTCCCTAGTGCTAACTTTCCCCCAAATTGAGTCCCGAACTTCCAAAAATTCTCTTTGGGTCCTCAATTTACTCAAAATTTTTTAAGGGGCTCAATTTTTCCAAATTCCCAATTTGGTCCCCCACTTTTTAAAAATCACCATTTTGCCCCTACTTTCCAAAAATGGCAATTTAACCCCAGTTGTTTCAAAAATCGACTAATTGGTCATCCAACGTCTTTTTCATGGCCAATTTGCCTCAAGTTTTTGAATTGCAAAGAGGTCCCTCAATTTTATGAAATCCCCAAATTTCCCCAAAATTTTCTCTAAATTCCCTTTTCAAACGGGTCGAATTTGAGTTATTCAAATTTACCATTCAATCAGGGGTTAATTGCTTCAATTGGAGGTGTAAATCAGTTCCTACACTTCCGTATGATTCAATTGAGCTTTGAATTGCATGAATTGACACCGAAACGTGCTCAAACGGAGCTTCACGGGAAAACTATGCGTAGAGAGAGAGAGAGAGAGAGAGAGAGAGAGAGAGAGAGAGAGAGAGAGAGAGAGCTTCAAAAGCTTAACGTCAGAAGTGTGACGGTCCGAGCTCTCTATCGGGAAAGGTAGCTCTCATCTTGAGGTTACTTCTAGGATCAAGAATTTCTACAATTGACCTCGAATCGAGGGAGAATTTTGTCTGTGAAATTTCGCAGTTTCTCTCTCTAACTCTGACCGAAAATGACAAAGGCGAGCTGAATTGGCTTACCTTTTAATTCTGTTGCATTCGTGTGAGGGCTGTGGGGGTGTCGGGAGGGCTTGGTTTGGCCGGAGGAGGGCTGAATTTGGCCAAAATCAGCTCAACTAAAGGAGGGCACCTTCGGTCCATCAGAGCTGCTTCACTGTTTGATTCTACCGGCGCTTCTTCAGCGGTCCTCGTGTTGAATTGAGGTTGCTGTTAGGTAGTTGAGTTCCCCCAAAGTCTAAAAAACCCAACCTCGCCTTTTGAGATCAAGAAAACTACCCAAGTTGGAGCTCTAGTTTGAGCTTCATCGAAAAATGGAGCATTTGAGAGAGAATGGAGATTTTAGGTGTAAGGAGGATGAATGGAGATGAGCTCTTTATATAGGGAGCTCTAGGATTCTCTGTCTGACCATTTCACACCTTGGTCAACCTTATCCTCACCTTGAAACGACCTGAACGGAGCCATTTTCCTTTGTCGACACTGTCCATTTTTTGCATTGAATGAACAGTGTTGTCATCTGAAGGAAGAAGATGACACTGTTCCAAACCAGATCGGACTGGTCCGACTGGTTCAATGTGTAAATCGACCAGTTCAGGCCCGATTCGACCAATTTTCTAAAATTAAAAATTTCTAAATTAATCTAAATTTATTCTCTATCCAATGGTGGCTTCAATTCCCCAATTTGAATATTTAAAGCCACCTAGAAAAATGAATTTAACAACTAGTTCATGATGGTGCAAATCGGTTCAATGTAGTTCAGGTCCGGTTCACCTAAATCGGTTTGGTTTTCTCTTCCAATTTGTCCCAAGGCCCTTTTCCACCATTTTTATGACTTTTTGAGTCATTTGGGGTTTGTTGATTTCCCATTTTCCCTTTCTCTATCGGTTAAGGTTCATGAACCGGTTTGGTTTTTCTCTCTTGAGTTGATCGATTCTTTCCCTGATTTTCTTATCTTTAAGGGATGGGGTTTACAACTCTCCCCTCCTTTTAGGGGTTTTGTCCCCAAAACTAAGTTAGCGATCATTTGCGTTAGAAGTGAATTTCTTGTTATCCTCCTAGGGTTTGCTCGGTGTGCTATGTCTTTGGCTACTCCTTTCATCTAGTCTTTTAGCCACGTACTTGAGAAGACTTTCTTCCTTTATATCTTCCATTCACTCCATGGGGTGTATCATCACTGGTCATGTTCAAATTACCTATCCCAAGGTACTTCCTTAGATATCCTTCTTACTCCACTCAGGGTACGACTTTTCTTCTTAAGGGTTCTTATTCATGTCATTGGGTTAGATGTTCCATATACATCCGATCGTCATTATTTTCCCTTCATTTGCATGATTATCGATGATCTTAGTTTAATATCCTTTCTGACTCTTCGTCCTAATCCCATGGTTTTGGACATACTTTCTTATCTTATTTTGCTCCTTCCTCCATTTTGGTTTAGCATAATTCTGGTTCCATTTCTTAGGTTTTACTATCAAACTCGGTCCTACTTGGGTCACTTTTCTTGGAACTGTTGACACTACATGTTTCTTATAGCTTGATATTTTTTTGGAATTATCCTTACCTAGAATGGTCTCCAGAGTGTATATCCTTGATAACGGTTTATGCTCTTTCCATCTATTCAGGAGTCGTAGGGCTTCGTTTATTCCTACTATTAAATAGTATTTCCCCCATCTACTTCCTATGTAGTTCCAATTGTCCTTTACTTTTCTTGATAGCTTATCAACACATTAGGATCCTTTCTTACTTATGTCCTTTATGTTAGCGTCTTTCACTCAAGGGCTTTCATGTCCACCATCCTTTATTGCTTGCTTGTGACCATTCACCAACTCCTTATTCCGAGTTGACCCCTTTTTGGTCTATGTATTGATTCCTTATTTGGGGAGGTCTCCCTTTTATGGTTTTCATTCTCTGCTTTGTCTTCAAAGTAGAAATTTCATTTTAGGGTGATCTCTTTGATCTTCTTTCCATTCCTTGAAGGTTCCTTCCCTTGACCTCCCTACACACTCTTTATTTTGGGGTTTTCGCCCACCTTCATTTCTCTTTTGTCTTAAAATTCCCCTTCCATCCATCATTCCCTATCTAATGAACTTCGATTTTCGGGTCTTACTTCTTTTATGCCACACTATGCCCAGCTATCATTCTTTAAGTTCCATTAAGTGAACGTGGACCACGACAAGTCTTGATGTCTGTGGTCATTTCAATTATTTATTGCTTAATTGGAGGGTTTACTTCTTCCAAGGTTTTCTAGATAGTCTTTTATAAACCCCACACTTTTGAGTTAAGGAAAACCGGGAAAATAACTGGTCAAACCGAATAGGAAAATCGAGCCGATTTATATTTGGAAACAAGCAATATGGAAATTTACAACTTTCGGGTGATACAAAGAGTTTATTAAACCTTGAAAAAAAGAAACTTAAGACAAATTAATAGACAAAAACTAAATTGGTTCATGTGAACTAGATTTCATAAGAACTTTAAAGTTAAGCGTGCTTGCTCGAGAGTAGTGTGAGGATGGTTGACCTCTTGGGAAGTATGATTTTTCGTAATCCAAAATTTCGGTCAAAAGTTTTTATGCAAACGTAAAGCTTATTATAAATAGCCATAAATTAATATATATTTAATTATTATAATTAATACCAATAATTTAATAACCAAATTAAATTATTGGAATTAATACAAATAATTTAATACCAAAATTTTATGGCAATATTAATACTAGTAATAAATCTCATTTCTCTCTCTCTCTACTGCTCCATTTCCCGGTGAAGCTCTAACTAGAGCTTTGACTTAAACAAAGGTCGGGCTCTTTAGAACCAGGGAGAAGACAGTTATCTGATAGCAAACTCCAGTCAATTCGAGAATTGTTGGAGAAGCGCTGGCATGATAGAATAGTGAAGCAACTCCGGCGGACCGAAGCTGCCCTATTTCAGCCAAGCTGAAATAGGCCATTTGAAGCCCTCCTTAGACCAAACTAAGCCCTCCAAACACTTTCTCATCCTTTCCACGGCCGAATTAGGACCGAAAGGTAAGCCAATTCGGCTCCTCTTTACAATTTTCGATCGGTGCTAGAGAGAGAGTCGACCAAATTTCAATGATGAAATTCTAATTCAATTCCGCACCAATTGATGTGATTTTTAATTATAGGATGAACCTCAGGACGAGAGCTATCTGCCAGATTGAAAGCTCGAACCACCGTGCCTTCACTAGTGAGTAATCGAAGCTTTCTCTCTCTATAATTCATTTTCTGGCGAAGCTCCATTTGAGCTCGTCCCGGCATTAAAGTTTGTGATTCACATTTCTGAAGAATCGTATGAACATGTAGAAACTCAATTTCAACTTCAATTTCAAGAATTGGAAACGTTTGATGGGTCAATTTGATGAAATCAAATTCGACTGTGTTAAGAAGTTGGAATTAGGGGAAAATTGGGGATTTTCGAAATTTAAAGGACCAAAATGAAATTTTATGAAATTGAGGGTCAATGGGCATGAAAATAATGTTGGAGGATCAATTGAGGAATTTTGAAATTTTTGGGGCAAAATTTACCATTTTTGTAAAGGAAGGGCAAAATGGTAATTTTGGAAAAGTTGGGAGACCAAATTGGAAATAAATGAAAAGTTAGGGGACCAAAAAGTTTTCCAAATTCCCAATTTGGTCCCCAACTTTTCAAAAATTACCATTTTGTCCCTACTTTCCAAAAATGACAATTTGACCCCAATTGTTTTAAACTCGATCAATTAGTCCTCCAACATCTTTTTCATGGCCAATTGATCCTCAATTTTGGGAAATTGCAGAGAGGTCCCTCAATTTTACGAAATCCCCAATTTTCTCCAAAAATTTCCCCCAATTTCCCCTTTCAAACTGGTCAAATTTGATTTCTTCAAATTGACCATTCAGTCATTGTTAATTGCTTCAATTGGAGGTGTAAATCAGGTCTTACACTTTCATATGATTCAATTGAGCTTTAAATAACATGAATTGAGGCCAAAACGAGGTCAAACGTAGCTTCACCGAAAAATTGTGTGTAGAGAGAGAGAGCTTCGAAAGCTTACTATCGGAGGTGCAGCGGTCTGAGCTCTCTATCAGGGAAGGTAGATCTCGTCCTAAGGTCCCTTATAGGATCAAGAATTTATACAATTGACCTCGAATCGAGTGAGAATTTCGTTAGTGAAATTTCACAGTTTCTCTCTCTAACTCTGACCAGAAATGATAGAGGATGGCCAAATTGGTTTACCTTTCTACTTTGTTGCGGTTGTGTGAGAGTTGTGGGGGTGTCGGGAGGGCTTGGTTTGTCTAGAGGAGGGCTGAATTTGTCCAAACTCAACTTGGCCAAAACAAGTCAGCTTCGATCCTTTGAAGCTGCTTCACTATTTGATTCCATTGGTGCTTCTCCAACAGTCCTCAGATCGAATGGAGGTTGATGTCAGGTAGCTAACTTCCCCTGAAGTCAAATAACCTGACCACACCTTCTGAGGCTAAAAACTTTGCCCAAGTCGGAGCTCTAGTTTGAGCTTCATTGGAAAATGGAGCAATTGAGAGAGATTGGAGATTTTAGGTGTGAGGATGATGAATGGAGAGGAGCTCTTTATATAGGGAGCTCGAGGACTCTTTGCCCTACCGTTTCACACCTTGGTCTAGCTTATCCTCGCCTTGAAACGGCCTGAATGAAGCCATTTTTCCTTCATCGACGTTGTCCATTTTTTGCATTGAATGAATAGTGCCATCATTCGAAGGAAGAAGACGACACTGTTCTGAACTGGACAGGACCGGTTTGACCAGTTCAATGTGTAAATCAGCTAGTGCAGGCCCGGTTCAACTAATTTTCTGAAAATTAAAAATTTATAAATTCATTATCTATCCAATGGAGGCTTCAATTACCCAATTTAAATATTTTATGCCACCTAGAAAAATAAATTTAGCAACCAGTTTAATGATGGTTCAAACCACTTCAATTTGGTTCAGGTTCAGTTCACTTGAACCAGTCTGGTTTTCTCTTCTAATTTGTCCCAAGGCCCTTTTCCATCATTTTTATGACCCTTTGAGTCACTTGGGGTTTGTCAATTTCCCATTTTGCCCTTTCTTTATCGGTTAAGGTTCATGAACAAATTCGGTTTTTCTCTCTTGAGTTGACCAATTCTTTCCCCGGTTTTCTTATCATTAAAGGAAAGAGTTTACAATATTCCTTAGTGGTATTGGGCACTTTCGTGCATAGTGTCCCTTCTGTCTACAATTGTAGCAAGTTACTTCCCTGCGTGGACCTTTATAGCTTCTTCTCCATCTCAGGCATTGGAGAGTTTTTCTTAGTGGTCGCTGGGGGCCTCCATGTTTCACCATCCTCGAGTGTGTACTTCATACGAAACAATCCTTGTTCCTAAGCGCAAAGCAAGGTTCCCCGAATACCTTGACAAATTCTTTGTGAAGCCTCCTTGGCTTAAGAGATGTCCTTGGTCTCGTGAATTGGGTCCTCCTAGGCTCTTGATTTCCCAAGCTAATTCCCTTGCGTGGGGTAGGATTTCTTCTTGGTTCCGGGGTGGCTGCGACAACATGGGTCTGTTTGGTTTCTCTAGGAGTGGTCATATCTATTTGACATGAGTTTACCATGGGTTAGTATTCTAGGCCTTTTAGTTTTGAAACTTTGTTTGGAAAACCTTACTCTGATACCACTTAAGTTGTCATGCCCCAACCTGGTCTGGTTGGAGTTCTGTGCTCAACTCGCCACCCTTCCTCGTTCTAATTTATTATTTCTACCAAATTTTCCAAGGAAGGTAACGGCGGCATCGAAGCACACCTTTTTTCCATAAAAAAAAGTTTATAAAACAACTAAGTAAAAGTTACTTGCTTACGGTGCCTTTGGCTTCCTCCTCTCGCCTCGGCTGGTTGTGGTAAGTTGGTTTTCCTGAAAAATGTTTAATGAGAGGGGTGAGTTTCTACAATTCAATGAGTGGGGGGTTGGGAAGTGAGTTTTAATATAATCAATCTTTATACTATTAGTTTATTTTAATATGAGTTTCATCTCTTCTTGAGCCCTTCTCCTTGCTCGGAAGGCATTTCAACAAGCATTCACACCTCCATTCTATCATAGAAAGGGATCAAACGTTCGCATAATGATCTCTGACCATTCCACTTGTGGACCAGAGCATCTCTACCGTTCACCCTATTAGAGGTGCACTGCCTATACCCCGAGTTTGAGTAGACATCAATAGTCCGACCCTCAAACCCTAATCATGTCTGCTTGGTGGGATAAGACCTCATTTCCCCTCTAGCCTTGGTCTTAGTACTTCATCAAGTTTGCTTTGTAGGATGAGACCTCCTTTCCCCTACTGCCTCGGTCTTAGTGCGAAAGAAGCTATCAGAGCTTCTTGGCATACTAGACCCCAAACCACCCTTATGCACCCTTGGGTAGTCCATCAGCCCTTAGGACCCATCAACTACCCCTCTTGGGCGTCTAGATGCACCTAGATTCCTCATGCATGCATATAAAAATTTTGATCCATTAACCATGCTCTTTAGTGCCAGTGGTCCAACGACCTCGACACTCGACCTAGCCTATAGCTATTTGCCTTGATTGGCCCGTCGACTTGGTCTGGGCGCACTACCACTAGCCCATCGAGCCTTGTCAATCCTGTCTTGGCACCACGACAAAGCACACAATAATTCCAATTTTTTTTTAGAGTTTTCATGCTTCTTATAATTCACATATGTTTACGAGTCCAACCCGTGCACACTAGCCATGGGCCCACGTTTCCCAAAACTGGGCCTTCAACCCTATCATTTTCAAATCCAAGGCCTCAAGCCTATTGGAGCAATTTTGGCTCCCCTTATGAACAACTTCCAAAATGTTTGAGTAGTTTCACGTAGTTAGGGGAGATAATTCCTGTAAAAAAGATTTTCAAACTTAAAAATAGTTCTCATCACCGACAACCTAGTACGATGCTGAAAATACCACTCACCCAGTACTGTGTTAGATTCGTCTTAGTTGGATTTCGAATCTTCAATGTGCTCCTTGGCATTTGTACTTGAATGACTTGTGCCTACATGGTTTGAGCATTCGTATTAGGAGAATTGACATAAGGAACCTTATACTTTTTAGTATTTGCGCATAGGTCCTTACCCTATTCCTTAATTATAGTTAAGTCCCATAAAGTTGATAACTTTACATTTTAGTCCATAATCTTCATTAATCTCAGTTAAGTCCCTAGACCTTCTAATTTTCATAACAGGTCCTTAGTTTTTTCCAAAATTTCCACTTGGTTCTCAACTTTTCTAAAATTACCAATTGGTCCTTAATCTCCCAAGAATTACCAATTGGTCCTTGAACTTTAAAAAATTGCCAATTGGATCCCCATTTCATCCAATTGCTCAATTGGATCCCCAATTTTCCTCAAATTGTAATTTTGTCCCCAATTGTTCAAAAATCCAAAAATTGCCCAATTTCTCAAAATTTGCAATTTAGTCCTCGAATTACCATTTCATTCAATTGACCCCCAAAACTTGGTTAATTCTCCTCATTCTTGATTTGAATAATTTTCTCTATGTTTTTCTCGTAATTTCAAGCTTTGAACTGCTCGATTTGGCTCGAAAATGAGCTCAAAAGGAGCTTCGTCGTAAAATTTACTCTAGAGAAAGAAAGCTTCCATCTCTTACCAATCAGGGTTCGACGACCAGAGCACTTGTTTTCTCTTAATTGCTCTCCTCTCGAGGATCCTCCCTAGATCAAACTGTGCCTCAATTGGTGGCTTGGGCAATGTGAATTTTTTTGTTTTAGTTCTTACAGAAAGGTGTCAAGAATAGTGTTTTCCGGTGAAGGGGCGGTGGAGGGGCTTACAATGCTAGCTCAAGGGAAGGTTAGGGCACCTCTAGGTGGTGTTTGTGGGGCTTGGTTTGGCCAGAATTGGCCTGGGGATGACACGAGTTGAGCTTGAGCAGCTTGGGCTACTGACAACCGAAGAGCAGTTTAAACCCCATCCCTGTAAGATAAAAAAAACTACGGAAAGAACTGGTCAAACCAAGAGAGAAAACTGAACTCGTTTACGAACCCCAAACATTAGAGAAAGAGTAAATCAGAAAATTTAGAAATTTCGATGACCCAAAGAGTCATAAAAACTATGTGAAGGAACCTTGGGACAAATTAGAAGAGAAAACCAAATCGATTTTGGTGAACTGAATCTGAACTAGAATGAACTGGTTACTGAATTCATTTTTCTAGTTTGTTTAAAATATTCAAATTGCGGAATTGAAGCCACCATTGAATATAAAATAAATTTATAAATTTTTAATTTTGAAAAACTCAGTCGAATCGGGTCTCAACTAGTCGGTTTAAGCATTGAATCAAGTTCGGACCAGTCTGGTCTGGTTCAAAACAGTGTCGTCTTCTTCCTCTAGATGACAACACTGTTCACTTGCCAGAAGAATGGACAACACCAATGAAGATGAAGCATTTCCATTTAGGGTGTTTTAAGTCATGAATGAGCACCATTAAGGTGTTTAACAGTTGGCCAAAGAGTTTTCGAAGTCCCTATGTAAAGAGCTCTTCTCCATTCATTCTCCTCGCACTTGAAAACTCCATTCTTTCTCAACTACTCAGTTTTTCGATGAAGCTCAAACCAAAGCTCTGACATAGGGGTTTTTCGAAGCATTAGAAGGCGATGTCAAGTTCCTTAGATTTCGGGGGACTTCAGCTACCTAACAGTAGTCTCCATTCGATCTGAGGACCACCGAAGAAGCACTAGCATAATCAAACAGTGAAGCAGCTCCAATGGATCAAAGTTGCCCTATTTTAGTTGAGTTGAAATTGGACAAATTCAGCCCTCCTTAAGCCAAACCAAGCCCTCTCAACACATCTACAACCCTCACACAACCGTAATAGAGTTGAAAGGTAAGCCAATTCGGCCCATTCTATCATTTCCGATTGAACTTATGGAGAGAAACTATGAAAACTTCACTGACCGAGTTGTGATTCTTGATCGTAGGAGTAACCTCAGGATGAGAGCTACCTACCCAAATAGAAAACTCAGACTACCGCACCTTTGACACTAAGCTTTCAAAGTTTTCTCTCTCTATGCATAGTTTTCAGGTAAAGCTCCGTTTGAGCTCATTTTGACTTCAATTCATGATATTCAATGCTCAATTGAATCATATGGATGTGTAGGAACTGAATTATTCCTCCAATTTCAACAATTAACCCCTATTGAATGGTTAATTTGATGAAATCAAATTCGCCCAATTTGAAAGGGGAAATTGGGGAAAACTTTTGGGGAAATTTGGGGATTTCATAAAATTGACGGACCAAACTACAATTTCCCAAAATTGAGGGCTAATTGGCCATGAAAAGGATATTGGAGGACCAATTGGTCAAATTTTGAAATTAATTGGGGTTATATTGCCATTTTTGTAAAGTATGGCCAAAATGGTAATTTTTGAAAAGTTGGGGATTAAATTGGAAATTTGGAAAACTTGAACCACTTAAACAATTTTGAGTAAATTGAGGACCCAAAGTGAATTTTTGGTAGTTTGGGGACTCAATTTGGGGAAAAGTTAGTATTAGGGACCTAAAGTCAAGGAAAAAGAACTTTAGGGACATAAGTTCAATTAACTGAAAATTTTGAGCTTAGTAGTTTATACGTGAGAAACAAAGGTTGTTACACCAAATATTAATAGATAAGGATGTCCACATCGTGTAGGTACACGAAGGACTGGAACGCCAACAAGGATAAGTTAGCATCGAGGCAAAAATCGATAAGAAGGAATATGTCATGATTATCAGGTAAGTGGGTTTATTTAGATCATACCCGGTTGGGATGATGAGAACTTTCAAAATGAAAAACCACTTCTATGTGGGATTTTAACTTCACACCCAGTTGGAGTAACGTGAGAACTAAGTGAGAAAGCTACTTCAAGTTGTAATTAGAGAGATCATACTAGGTTGGTATGATGGACTTATAGTATGGAAGGAGAAAACCCGGTTGCTAGTTGTAAGCGTAGAGGTCATCACACTTGGTTGGTGTGATGAATTAAAATATTATTTTGTCAGAACTGTTCTTCCCTGACTGTATGCCAATGCTTAAAATTTTTGGGAGACCTTCTTGATTAGAGCTAGAACAACTTAGATAGGCGATAGGCCTCAATTTTGGAACTTGTAGGGCTGAATGCCCATTTTTTGGAAAATCGTGTACAGTAGGCCTAAGGCCAATGGGCACGAGCATGATCTCGTAAAAAAACATGTGATATAAAAGCCATGAAAACTACTAATGAAATGGATATGTGTTTTCACCATGGTACCAAGATAGGACTAACATACTCGATGGACTGGTGGCAGTGCGTTAGGGCCAGGTTGACGAACCGGCCTAGACAAACACCTACAGGTCAAGTTGAGGGTCGGAGCCATTGGACCAGTGGCACCAAAGATAAATGGCTTTGTGGAAAACTATTGTTTGTGCATGCACTTGAGGTTTGAGACCATTAAAATGTCCAAGAGAGGTAGTGATGCGTACTAAGGGCTACTAGACGATATGGTGGAGATAAGGGCAATTTGTTGTGCTAATAGTGAGGGAAGCTCGATGTAGCTTCATGCGCATGAGGCCGGGATGGGGTCGGGATGAGGTCTCTGTGCTCATACGGACATAGAGTGGATTTTAGGTTTGAGGGTTAGATGTCGCGAACCTTCACTCATACCTAGGGTAGAAGTGGACAGGCTTCTATCTAGGTGGCCGATAAAGTTGCTTTGAGCTACAAGTGGGTGCAGTGGACGGGGTGACCTATGAATGTGTGATCCTATCTTGATGAAGGGTGTGTGTTGAATGTTAAACATACCTAATGTGAATAATGAGGAAAAAGGGTTTTGAAAATCGAAAATTTGAGGAAAGAAAGTTTTTAAAAGAAATAAGGAGTCTAACACACTCTCATAAAACTCACTCCCAACACCCATTTACTAAGTTGTAGAAACTCACCCTCATTTATATCCATTTTCAGGAGTAGAGAAAATGACTAAGGAAATCACCCGAGACTACCCTTTATCGAGTATGTTTATAGATTATTTTAAGCTCGCATTTTTATTGATTTATGTTATTACAGGGAATAAGATTAAATTATGCCTAGCTCCTCTTTATTAAAGAAAGGGGGAAACCACTCTTAAACTAAGGGAGCCGCGGGTTGCTCACGAGGATCTGACCAAATCAGGTTGAGGCATGATAACTTGAGTGTTATTAAAGCCTAGTTCCCTTTAAACATTATCAATATTGTGCCCTGACGCAAATGAAAACTTAATTACCGTGTAGGAAGGAGAGTGCCTAGAAAATTTGTCGTGAAATTAAATCTTCCACACTTGACCGTGAAAAAGATGCCTACCCTTAGAGAGGCGGTTGTTCAACTATTCTTGAAGGGCGAGAAGTGAGTGCCCAAGGATATGGTCGAGGATTATAGGAAACTCGTTGGAACCCTACTAGAGCCAGAAGGCATTACCTACCCTTCTCTAAGATAGGAAGAACTTGTCCCTCATCTAAGGAGCTCAACAACTCCTCCAGCCCCACAACAACCAGAAAGGACTCCCACTTAGAAAGAGACTTGGTGCAACTATTGGGATGCCTAATTCACCTTCGTGAAAGTCCACCAAGTACCCCCACCTGCACAATCCAACTTCAATCCTTCTCAATGGATGAAGTGGACATATGAGTGCGAGGTAGATGTGTTAAGGTGGTACGGACTTGAGAACATACATGAACTTCACTTTGTCCCATAAGGGAAATCCAAAGAGAATATGGATGGACTTCTACTTATTCCTTAGAGCCTTCAGATCATGAATCTCGCAATCGTTAAGTGGCTAACTCCCAGCCTATGACTCCAAGGGACTAGGAACTAGAAAATTCTCATAATAAGCCAAGTATGGCATGAAACCATCTCTTGGAATGAATAAAAATTTCATTTTTCCTTGATTAAAATTTTTGCTTCTTTGATGATGACAAGTACAAATGACAGTATGCCAATCAGGATCAGGGTAGTAGATCACCTAAGGAAGAAAAACTATGAGTCACCCAAACCTTAAAGATAGCCAAATACTCTTGGACCACCTCAAGGGAACCCTAGAAACCCCAGGATAGACATTATAGTAAGAGTACCAGCTAGAGTATACAGTCTCACTCAAGAGGAGGCTAAAGGATACCCTAGCAGTATAGCAGGTACATCCCAAAACCCTACAAATTAGTTAAAGGGAATCATGTAAACTGAACATCTTTTGATCTAATAAAGGGAATTCCTTCTAAACCATATGTTTCTTAAATTAGGGTATATAAAGCTATGGGAACAATAAGTCTATGCCCTCTTTGACTTCGGAGCACAAAAATTATTCATCAAAGAAGAGTTGGTTTCGAAAGTACCCCTAGAGCTCACCCCACTAGTACAATGCCTTAATATCCTTACACCTTTAGGAGAATGTTTAAATAGGAATAAACAATTAAAGGGATGCGAGATAAAAATTGGAGGAATCCAATTGGAAGTTGACTTGATTCCTTTACCCCTAAAAGAGGTGGAAGTAATCCTGTGAATGGACTGGTTGAGTAACCATCAAGCAAAGATGGACTGTAGGAAGAAGATGATAACCTTCCATACCTCCAAGATGAAAGGACTAAAGTTCTAGGGAGAGAGAAGGAGAAATGAAGTACAATTGGTGTCCCACCTAAAATCCCAAAAGATGATACAAAAAGGTTGTATAGCTTTTCTGGCCATGGTTGTGTACAAAAAGTTTGAAGAAAAGAAACTTGAATACATTTCGGTAGTCAGACATTATCTAGAGATTTTTCCAGAAGAGCTACCCGAACTACCTCCAAATCAACAAGTGGACTTCACCATAGAAATAACCCAGGAACAAACCCCATATCCCAGGCTCCATATCACATGGCTCCAATAGAGCTGGAAGAATTATAGGGATAGCTAGACGAATTATTGGAAAAGAATTTCATACGTCCAAGTCAGTCTCCGTGGGGTGCTCCTGTTCTATTCATAAAGAAAAAGGATGGAAGCATGAGGATGTGCATCGAATATAGGAAGCTGAACCAAGTCACCATCAAGAATCGATACCCACTCCCACGGATAGATGATTTGTTTGACCAATTAAAGGGAGCAGCTTACTTCTCTAAAAGAGACCTTCGGTCGGGCTATCACCAACTCAGGATTAGAGAAGAGGACATCTTTAAGACGACATTTTGATCCAGATATGGACACTACGAGTTTAGAGTGATGCCGTTTGGATTGACAAATGCCCTTGCAGCCTTCATAGACTTAATGAACTGCATGTTCCAACCTCATTTGGACAAGTTCATGATAGTATTTATAGATGACATCCTTATATACACACGAACTAGGTAAGAACACGAAGAGCATTTAGCAACTACATTGGAAATATTGAAGGAAAACCAATTATATGCAAAGTTTTCCAAGTGTGAGTTCTGGCTGCAAGTTGATTCTTAGTGCACATCATATCTAAGGACGGAGTTAAAGTAGATCTGGCTAAGGTGGAAGCCATATCAGATTGGAAGGCTCCAAGGAATCCTACAGAAATAAGAAGTTTCTTAGGATTGGTAGGATACTATAGACAGTTTGTACAAGACTTTTCCAAAATAGCAGCTTCGCTAACTCGACTCACGAGGAAGAGAGTTGAATATAAATGGGATGAGAGTTTTGAGAAGTATTTTCAAGAGTTAAAGACTCGACTAAAAACTGCCCTAGTACTCTCTTTACCTGATCCTAATGCAGGAGAGTACATAGTCTATAGTGATGCCTCCGGATAAAGGCTTGGATGTGTCTTAATGCAACAAGGGAAGGTTATCGCATATGCCTCATGACAACTGAAGGTACATGAAAGAAATTACCTGACTCATGACTTGGAATTAACTGCAATTGTGTTTGCCCTAAAGATATGGTGACACTACCTTTACGAGGTTAAGTGCAGGATATACATAGATCACAAGAGCCTTAAGTACTTCCTAACTTAGAAGGAGTTAAATCTCCATAATAGATGGCTGGAATTGGTGAAGGATTATGATCTTGCTATAGAATATCACCTAGGAAAGGCTAATGTGGTAGAAGATGCCTTAAGTAGCAAGTATCAAATTGAGGCGACACAAGTAAAGACAAATTACCTACCCTTATTACAACAATTGGGAAGGATGTAGGTGGATCTAAGGATAGACAAGTAGGAAAACTGCTTGGTGGCTAATGTGGTGGTAAGACCCAGTCTAACCAAGCATATTAAGGCTCAACAAAGGATCGATAAAGAACTCCAGTCTTATTTGGACCTAGTAAACAAAGAAAGAAAATTAGACTACGACGTTCGAGGTGATGGTGTACTAACCTATAAGGGTAGGGTATGTCTGCCTCAAGATAAGGAGCTGAAAAGATTAATTCTAGAAGAGGCACACGATCCAGTGTATGCTATGCATCTGGGCAGTACTAAGATGTACCACACCCTCAAACAAGGATACTGGTGGAAGGGTATGAAGAGGGACATTGCAAAATATGTAGCCTAATGTTTGTCCTGTCAACAAATAAAAGCAGAACATTAGAAATCGTCATGACTACTGCAACCCTTACCAATTCTGGAGTGGAAATGAGAGCACATCACCATGGACTTCGTTACGGGCCTACCGATGTCCAAAAAGGGCTGAGATGCGATTTGGGTCACAGTGGATAGATTGACCAAATCAACACATTTCCTTCCTATAAAAGTGACGTACATAGTAGAATAGCTGGTCGTCCTATACATGAATGAAATCATAAGACTCCATGGTATCCCAGTGAGTAAAGTATCGGATAGAGATCTGAGATTTACCTCCATGTTTTAACCAAGTTTAAAAAATGCCATGGGGACTAAGCTTCATATGAGCATGACATTTCACCCTCAAATAGATGGTCAGTTGGAGTGAACCATCCAAAACTTAGAAGACATGTTGAGAGTGTGCGTACTTACCATGAATAAAAACTAGGAGGAATACTTGTGTTTGATGGAATTTGCTTACAACAATAGTTTTCAGGCCAATATTCAGATGGCTCCCTATGAAGCCCTTTATGGATGACCATGTTGTACCCCTCTATTTTGAGAAGAAGTGGGAGAAAGGAAGATAGAAAGGGCAAAACTAACTGAGGATGCCACCGAGAAGATAAAATTAATAAGGAGTCGTCATAAGACTGCACATGACAAGCAAAAGAGTTACGTGGAAAATCGAAGGAAAGATCGGGAGTTCAAGGTAGGAGATCAAGTATTCCTCAGAGTGTCCCCCTAGAGGGGAATACTTAGGTTTCAGCAAAGAGGAAATTTGAAACTAAGATATATCGGTCCATATCCCATCATTTAAAGGATAGGACCGGTAGCTTCTAAATTGGAACTACCTCCTGGTCTGAAGAGGATACATGATGTATTCCACATCTCAGTACTTCGAAAATATCAGCCTGATCCTAGTCATGTGTTGGACCAACCTCCAATGAAACTAGAAGAGAACCTGACCTATTAGACAGAATCGGTAACAATCATCGACTTGAGAGACAAGAATTTAAGGAACAAGAAAATTCCTATGGTCAAGATGTTGTGGCAGAACGGACCTGTGCAAGAAGAGACATGAAAAACCGAGTGTATGATGAGGGATAGTTACCCTCAATTATTTAACGTGTAACTATTTTGGGGACAAAACCCCTAAAAGGAGGGGAGAGTTGTAAACCCTATCCTTTGATAAGGAGAAAACCAGGGAAAGAACCGGTCAGTTTCAAATTTTAAAATCGAATCGGTCTACCAGCTCGATTATTAGGAAATAGGAAAATTGAGAATTTACAACTCTCATGTGACTCAAAATGGTTCATCAATCTTAGGATGAATTGGGAAGAAAACTCAGATCGGTTCAAGTGAATCGGGACCAAACCAAATAGAACCGGTTTATGAACCGAGTTGACTCATGAATCGGAACCGATAGAGAAAGGGGTAAACCAGGAAATTTATGGATACTGAGTGAACCAAAGAGTTCCAAAAGTCCTGGAAATGGACTTGAGAAGGAATAGGTGATGAAAACCAAACTGGTTTTGGTGAACTGAATCTGAATCGGATTGAACCGGTTTGAACACTATTGAACTAGATTCTAAATTCATTTTTCTAGTTGGCTTAAATAATTCAAATTTGAGATTTGAGGCCACCAATGGATAGAAAATGAATTTAGAAATTTTTAGATTTGAAAAATTCAGTCGAATGGGTGGTGAACCGGCCAGTTTAAGCTTTGAACTCGGTTCGGACCGGTCCGGTTCGGAACAGTGTCGTCTTCTTCGTTTAGAAGAGAGCACTGTTCACTCGCCGAAAAATCTCGCAGCGCCAGCGAAGCTGAAAAGTCTCCGGCCAAGGAGTTTTAGGCAATGAATGATCACCATTAAGGTGCCAATCAGATGACCAAGAAGTCCCCGAGCTTCCTATATAAAGACCCCCTCCTTATTCACCCTCTCTACACCTGAAAAGCTCTCTCTCTCTCAGTTGCTTAGTTTTCTAGTGAAGCTCAAACTAGAGCTCTGATATAGCATCATTTTCAAGCCAAAGAAGGTGAGGTCAGGTTCCTTAGAACCAGGGAGAAGTGAGCTATACGGTGGTAACATCCATTTGTTCCGAGAGTCACCGGAGAAGCACCGACATGATCGAATAGTGGAGCAACTCCGGCAGACCGAAGCTTCCTTGTTTCAGCCGAGTTGAAATCAGCCAATTTGAGCCCTCCTCAGGCCAAACCAAGCCCTCCCACGACCGAATTAGGACCGAAAGGTAAGCCAATTCGGCTCCCCTCTACAATCTTCGATCGGTGTCAAAGAGAGTTGGCTGAATTTCAATGATAGAATTCTAATCCAATTCGACATCAATTGATGTCATTCTTGATCTTAGGAGGAACCTCATGGGGAGAGCTACCTACCCATATAGAAAGCTCAGACCGTTGCGCCGTCACCGATGAGCAATCAAAACTTTCTCTCTCTATAGTCTATTTTTCGACGAAGCTCTATTTGAGCTCGTTTTGGCATTAAAACTTACGATTCAAAGTTCTATGAAATCGTATGAACATGTAGAAACTCAATTTCAACAATTAGAGGTGTTTGAACGGACAATTTGATGAAATCAAATTCGGTTGTGTTAGTGAGTTGAAATTGGGGGAAATTTTGAGGAAATTGGGGATTTTTGAAAATTCGAACGACCAAAATGCAATTTGCTAAAATTGAGTGTCAATTAGGCATGATAAGAATGTTAGAGGGCCAATTGCGGAATTTTAGAATTTTTGGGGTGAAACTTACCATTTTTGTAAAGGAATGGCAAAATGTTAATTTTGGAAAAGTTAGGGGACTAAATTGGAAATTTGGGAAAATAAAGCACTTTTTGAGAATTTGAATAAATTGAGGTCATAAAATAAATTTTGAAAGTTTCGGGACTCAATTTGATGAAAAAGCGGCATTAGGGACTCAAAGTTAAATAAAAATAATTTTAGGGACCTAATTGCAAATCAATAGAAAGTTTCATTTTTTCATTCATTTGGAATGAATGAAGGATATTAGGCTAAAGAATAATGAACAACTATGTTCATTTCGAATTGGAAAATAAGACATCGGGAACGCCAATTGAAGTTAAGCTTGCTAGGGGACGGAAACAGACTAAGTGGATTTTCAATGCACGATCGGGTGAGTGGGAATTTATATCATACCCGGTTAGGAATGATAAGTACCTCGAAATGAAAAACCACTATTTAGTGGTATTTTAAACATCACAACTTAAAGAAGTGATGTGAAAATCATGCGGAAAAACTAGTTACCGGTGGTAAGTAGAACATAACCAATTGGTATAATGAACTTTCTCGAAGGAAGTGAAAAACCCGTTCATTAGTTATGAGCAAAGATGTCCTCACACTCAATTGGTATGATGGACAGTTGAAAACATATTTTGTTGAAAGTGCTCTCCCCTGACTGTGTGCCAATGCTTAAATGATTTGGGAGACCTTCATGACGGGAGCTCGAATAGCTCTAATAAGCTAGGGGCCTCGGTTTTGGAACTTGGGGGTTAATATGCCTGGTTTTGAAAACTCGAACAATGGGCCATAGGCTAGTGGGAACGAGTAGGAGCTCGTAAACAAACATGAGATATATGCCTTAAAACTTTAAGTAAATGAATTGTTTGTCCATGGTACCAAGATAGAACCGACATATTTAGTCAACTAGTGGCAGTGTGACATGATAGGTCTACGGACTAGTCAAGACAAACAGCTATAGGTTGAGTTGATGGTCGGGGCCGTTGGTTCAATGGCACTAGGGATTATAAGGCATGAGATTAAAATACTGATTGTGCCTGCACTGTGTGTACGGGACCTTCAAGATGCCCAAGAGAGATAGTGATGTGTCCTAGGGCCCTGGACGAGGACGATCTTGTGAAGCTCGACGTATCTTCAAGTGCACGAGACTGGGGTGGGTTCGGGATGAGGTCTTTGTCCTCATATGGACATGGAGAATTGATTTCAGGAATAAGGGTCGGATGTCAAGTACGTCCACTCATTCTCAGGGTAGAAGTGGACGTACTTCTATCTAGATGGCTAGTAAAGTCGCTCCGACACCACAAGTAGGTTCAGTGGATGGGTTGGCCTGCCATTGTGTGATTGACTTGATTCCTGAAGGATGTGTGTTGAGTGATAACAGAACGTGATATATAAGAAATGGTGATAAAAATAGAGATTTGAAATAAAAGTATTTTTGAAAGAAAATAAGGAGTCTAGCACACTCCAATACAAATCTTTTTCCTTAAAGTTAATTTTTGAAAACCCATAAACTGAGTAGTTGTACTCACCCCCTCCCTTATATCCCTTTCAGGAAATTCCGGAAAGCCTACCCTTAAAACCCCTCAAATAAAACGCTTACGAGACATGTTTGATAAATTTAAAATATTATGTAATTTTGATTTATCTTATTCCAGGAAAGGTGAAGGTTTAAAGGACGCCTTATTCTATACAGTTTATAATTTGGGGAAACCCTTTAATAAACCAGGAGAGTGAGGGGTTGATCGCGTGTATCTGACCAAATCAGATTGGTGCGTGATATATTAGAACTCCCAATCTTGAAATCTTGAGTAAGAACCTCAAAGGGAGGAATCTTGCCCTAAGAAAAGGAAGATGTGAACCTAAGGATATACCCTTGAACTCGCAGGTAAGACATGCTTAGCTAGGATAAGCTCCATGGAATGAGTAATCAATGGAAAGGAAAATAAATTTCTTAAGTGCGTGTTATAAAAAGCTAAGTGAAAATAACCGAAGTGTAGAATGTCAAGCAAATTCCAAGTGGACATTAAAGGAAGTTATTTCCAATGCAAAGGATGTAGTTTTTGGGACAAAGCTTTAAAATGGAGGGGAGAGTTGTTGTCACGCCCCGACTCAGTTTGGTCAGGTCCCCATGATCAACTTGCCACTCTCCCAGTTTATTAAAGGGATTCCCCTCATTGTAAATCGTAAAGAGTAAGGCATCCTTTAACCCACACCTTTTCCTAGAATAGCATAATCAAAACTATATAAAATTTTAAACTTTACTTTACATAACTGTCTTACAGGCATCTTAGTTGATGGTCTTTAAGGGTAGGCTTTCTGAGATTTCCTGGAAGGGATATAAGGGAGGGAGTGAGTACGATTACTCAGTGAATGGGTTTTCAAAGGTCGACTTTTAACTTTTAAGAAAAAAAAATTATATGGAGTGTGCCAAACTCCTTTCTTTTTCAAAAATCCCTTCATTTAAAAATTCAGGTTTTTCTATCATTTCTTAGTTACCACGGTGTGTCATCACCCAACACACATCCTTCATCATGAAGGTTACACACATTCGCAGGTCAGTATCACTACTGAACCTGCTAGTGGCTTCGAAGCGACTTTTCTTACCACCTGGATAGAAGCACGACTACTTCTACCCCAGGAATGAGTGGATGTGTGCGACATCCGACCCTCAATCTCAAAATCGCTTCTTCGTGTCCATATGAGGACAAAGACCTCATCCTGTCCCCACCCTAGTCTCATGCGCTTGGTCCTACTCCAAATTTCGCACAGACACCTGGAACGATGATCAACCCTTATACTTACCAGGTTGTCCAGGGCCCTTAGGACACATCACTACCCCTCATGGGCGTCTTGATGATCCCGTACTCATAGTGCATGCACAAACAAAGTTTTCTTAAATTTCCATGTAATATGTGGTGCCATTTGTCCCAATGGCCCCGACACTTAACTCAACCCGCAGTTGTTTGTCTTGACTGGTTCGTCGATCTATCATGTCGCACTGCCACTAGTTGACTGAGCATGTCAGTGCTATCTTGGTACCATGGCCAAACAATTCACTTATTAAGTTTTATGGCACATATATCATGTTCATTTACGAGCTCCTGCTCGTGCCAACTGGCCTTGTGCCCACTATACGAGATTTTCAAAATCGGGCATTTAGCCCCCAAGTTCCAAAATTGAGGCTCCCGACCTATCAGAGCTATTCGAGCTCCCGTCGAGAAGGTATCCCAAATTGTTTAAGCATTGTCACATAGTCAGGGGAGAGCACTTTCGACAAAACATATGTTTTCTCTATCCATTATACTGCCCGGGTATAAGGACACCTCCTCTCATAACCGATGAACAGGTTTTCAACTTCCTTCGAGGAAGTCTCATTATATCAATCGGGTATGATCTACCTACAACCGATAACTTGTTTTTCTGCATAATTTTCAAATCAATTCCTCAAAGTTGTGATGTTTAAAATACCACTTAATAGTGAGTTTTCATATCGAGACACTTATCATCCCCAACCGGGTATGATATAAAATTCCCACTCACAACCGGTAAGTGGTTTTTATCTTTAAGTTGTGCTCATCATCCCAACCGAGTATGATGTTAGTAAACCCACTCACAACTCATAAGTGGTTTTTATCTTTAAGTTGTGCTCATCATCCCAACTTGGTATCATTTTAGTAAACTCACTCACTTGTTAATGCCGTGAATTCCACTAGACTGGTTCTTTGTATTCACGTGAGCTTGTCCTTGCAGGCGTTCCCGGTACTTCGTGTTCCTACACGATATGAACATCTCGGTTCATTATCTTTTGGCCAAATAGACTTCATTCATTCCAAATAAATGAGAAAGTCAAACTCTCATTTATTTGTAACTAGGTCCTTAAAGTTATTTCTCTTTAACTTTAAGTTCCTAATACCGATTTTTCCTCAAATTGAGTCCCGAAACTTCTAAAATTTATCATAGGACCTCAATTTATTCCATTTCACCAAAAAGGGGTTTAATTTCACAAATTTCCAATTTGGTCCCCCAACTTTTCCAAAATTACCATTTTGCCCTTCCTTTACAAAAATGGTAAGTTTTACCCCAAAAATTTTAAAATTCCTCAATTAGTCCTTCAGTATTATTTTCATGCCTAGTTGACCCTCAATTTCATAAAATTGCATTTTGGTCCTTTGAATTTCGAAAACCCCCAATTTTCCCCCCAATTTCAACTCCTTAGCACAACCGAATTTGATTTTATCAAATTGACCGATTAATCACATCAAATTGTTGAAATTGAAGTTAAAATTGAGTTCCTCCATCTTCTTACGATTCAATAGCACTTTGAATTGTATGTTTTGACGTTGGAACGAGCTTAAACGGAGCTTCGCTAGAAAATGGACTATACAGAGAGAAAGCTTCGATTACTCACTGGTGAGGGCATGACAGTCCGAGCTTTCAATTAGGGAAGATAGCTCTCATCTTGAGGTTCATCCTAGAATCAAGAATCACATCAATTGATGTTGAATTGAGTTAGAATTTCATCATTGAAATTTTGTCGGTTCTCTCTCTAGCACCGACCGCAAATTGCAGAGAGTAGCCGAATTGGCTTATCTTTCAGTCCTAATTCGACCGTGGGAGGGTTGAGGAAGTGTTAGGAGGGCTTGGTTTGGTATGAGGAGGGCTTGAAATGGCCAATTTCATCTTGGCCTAAATAGGGTAGCTTCGGTCCGTCGGAGCTACTTCACTGTTCCATCATGCCGACGCTTCTCCAGCAATTCTCGGATTGACTAGAGTTTGCTGTTAGGTAGCTATCTTCTCCCCAGTTCTAAAGAGCCCGACCTCTCCTTCCGAGGTTAAGAAAAATGTTCAAGTCAAAGATCTGGTTCGAGCTTCACTAGGAAATGGAGCAGTAGAGAGAGAGAGAAGTGTTCAGGTGTGAGGAGAATGAATGGTGATGACCTCTTTATATAGGTGTAAAATCGATTCCAATAATTTAATTTCGGTATTAAATTATTTGAATTAATTCCAATAATTTAATTTAGGTTTTAAATTATTGGTATTAATTACAATAATTAAATATATATTAATTTATGGCTATTATGATAAGGCCTACTCCCGAGCAGCATGCTTAACTTCAAAGTTCTTATGGAATCTCGTTCACCTGAACCAATTTGGATTTTATCTTCTAATTTGGCTTAAGTTTCTTTTCCAAGGTTTAATGAACCCTATGGATCATTTGGGGAAAGAAAGCCAGGGAAAGAACTAGTCAAACCAAGGGAGAAAATTGAACTGGTTTACGAACCCTAACTATTAGAGAAAAGGGCAAATTGGGAAACTTACAAATCCCAAGTGACCTGAAGAGTCATAAAAACCATGGAAAGGGACTTTGGGACAAATTGGAAGAGAAAACCAGACCAGTTCAGGTGAACTAGATCTGAACAAAAAATGAATCTGTTTGGACTGGTTTGAACAATTATTGAACTAGTTGCTAAATTCATTTTTCTAGGTGGCTTAAAATATTCCAATTGGGGAATTGAAGCCACCATTGGATAGAAAATAAATTTAGAAATTTTTAATTTTGAAAAACTCAGTTGAATCAGGTCTGAACCGGCCGATTTAAGCATTGAACCTGATTCAGACCGGTCTGGTCCGGTTCGAAATAGTATTGTCTTCTTCCTCTAGATGACGATACTATTCACTCGCTGAAAGAACGAACAGCGCCAACGAATATAAAACATTTCCATTCAGTGCATTTAAGGTCATGAATGAGTGCCATTAAGGTGCCAAATAGTCAACTAGAGAGTCCTCATGCTTCCTATATAAAGAGCTTCTCTCCATTCATCCTCCTCACACTTGAAAACTCTATTCTCTCTCAGCTACTTAGTTTTCCGACGAAGCTTGAACCAGAGCTCTAACATAGGGGTTTTTCTGAGCTTTAGAAGGCGATATCGGGTTCCTTAGATTTTGAGAGAAGTTAGCTACCTGACGGTAGTCTCCATTAAATCCAACGACCATCGGAGAAGCACTGGCATAATCAAACAGTGAAGTAGCTCCGACGGACCGAAGCTGCCCTATTTCAGTCGAGCTGAAATTAACCAAATCCAGCCCTCTTCAGACTAAACCGAGCCCTTTTGACACTCCTACAACCCTCACACGACCGTAATAGAGATTAAAGTTAAGCCAATTCGGCCCCTTTTGTCATTTCCGATCAACGTTAGATAGAGAAACTGTGAAAACTTCACTAATCGAATTCTCCCTTAATTCGATATGAATTGTTGCGATTCTTGATCCCAGGTGGAACCTCGGGATGAGAGTTACCTGTCTAGATGGAAAGCTCGGACCGCCGCACCTCCAACAATAAGCTTTCAAGGCTTTCTCTCTCTACGCATAGTTTTCCGGCGAAGCTCCGTTTGAGCTCATTGCTGCTTCAATTCATGCAATTCAAAGCTTAATTGAATCATATGGATGTTTAGAAACTGAATTATACCTCCAATTTCAACAATTAACCCTAATTGAATGGTCAATTTGATGAAATCAAATTCGACCAGTTTCAAAGGGGGAAATTGGGGGAAACTTTTGGGGAAATTTGGGTATTTCATAAAATTGAGGGCCAATTGGTCATGAAAAGGATGTTGGGTGACCAATTGGTTGATTTTTGAAATTAATTGGGGTCAAATTGCCATTTTTGTAAAGTAGGAACAAAATAGTAATTTTTGAAAGGTTGGGACCAAATTGGAAATTTGGAGTAGATTGAGGACCCAAAGTAAATTTTTGTAAGTTTTGAGACTCAATTTGAGGAAAGGTTAGCATTATGAAAGCCTTGAAAACTATTAATGAAATGGATATGTGTTTTCTTCATGGTATAAAGACAAGTCCGACATACTCGATGGACGGTCAACAGTGCGTTTGGGCCAGGTCGACAGACCAGCCTAGATAAATAGCTGCAGGTTGGGTTGAGGGTTGGGGCCATTGGACTAGTGCCACCAAAGATAAATGGCTTTGAAACTATTGTTTGTGTATGTACTCGAGGTTCGGGACCATCAAGATGCCTAAGAGGTGTAGTGATGCGTACTAAGGTCTACTAGATGACATGGTGGAGATAAGGGCTTTTTGTCGTGCTAGTAGTCAGGAAAGCTCGACATAGCTTCATGCTCATGAGGCCGAGGTGGGGTTGGGATGAGGTCTCTATCATCATATGGACACGAAGTTGATTTTGGGTTTGAGGGTCGGTTGTCCCAAACATACACTCATACCTATTGTAGAAGTGGACAGGCTTCTATATAGGTGTCCGGTAAAGTTTCTCTGACACCTCAAGTGGGTGTAGTGGACGGGCTGCCCTGCGAATATGTGATCCCTTCCTAATGAAGGTCGTGTGTTGAATGTTAAACACACCTAACATGAATAATGAGAAAAAGGGTTTTGAAAATCAGAAATTTGAGGAAAAAATATTTTTAAAAGAAATAAAAAGTCTGGCACACTCTAATTAATACTGTTTTATTCATAACACTCACTCCCAACACCCATTCCTAAATCGTAGAAACTCACCCCTTTTTATATCAATTTTTTGTAGTAGAGAAAATGACTAAGGAAATCACCCAAGTCTTCCCTTTTTCAAGTATACTTAAAGATTATTTTAAGCTCGTATTTTTATTGATTTATGTTATTTTAGGGAATATGGTTAAATTACGCATGTCTCCTCTTGATTAAAGAAAGGGGGAAACTCCTCTTAAACCAATGGAGCGACGGGTTGCTCATGGGGATTCGATCAAATCGGGTCGGGGCGTGACAAGGAGCGTTACTGTTTTAGCTTCCTCGCTCTTTTATGATGACTCTCGGGCTAAAGGGAGGGTGCAGCTATGTAGAGGACTTCCTCCCAATTCTAATGGTACCAAATGCAACTTTAGAGGTGGAGAAAAGCCCCAATGTTGGAGCTTTGGTTTGCTGCTCGTCGAAAAACTAAGTAGTTCATCTTCTTCGGTTGATTGTTGGATGTTGAGAACGAATGCAGGAGTGCTATTTATATAGAGAGCTCGACAACTATTCAGGCTACCGGCCGACGTGAGACTTGGCCTCCGACTCGATCGTTCGTGACCTGACTGGAGAGATTTCCGAGTCATTGGAGACTCCAGCTTTTCTGGCCTCTCTCTCTTCTCTCTTCTCTTTGTTAACGACTGGAGGTTAAAGAGATGATGTGGCTGGCATGCCACGTGGCATGTTGTGATTAAATTATTTTTTTGATGTGGAGGTCTAACTCAGCCGCCACATCAGCCGTTGACCCGTTGACCGGACACATGGTAGCCTCCCATTGGCTTCCCATGCTTGCGTGGCTGCTGACTAGGCTTCGTTGACCAGTCGAATCATTGACTGGTCCGGTTTAACGGGTTCACTGTCTTAAATTTGAAAATCGACCGGTTCGGACCCAATTCGATCGATTTTCTAAAATTTAAAAATTTTTAAATTCATCTACATTCATTTTCTATCTAATGGTGGCCTCAATTTTCCAAATTGACATTTTTAAGCCACCTAGAAAAATGAATCATTGAATCGGTTCACTATGGTTCATCCCGGTTCAGTCGAATTCACCTCGAACCGTTCCGATTCTCTCATCAATTCCACTTCCCGGTTCTTCCTCATAATTTTTATGAATGTTTGGTCACTTGGGATTTCCCAATTTTCCATTTTAACCCTTATTTATCATTTTTTGTTCCTTTTCCGACTTGGTTTTTATCAAAATTACCAGTTCTTTCCCTATTTTACTTGGTCCGGGGGACGAGTTTCACAATATACCCTCATGAAAGTGATCTAACAATATAAAATATGATAAATGGTTTCTCCAAATAATTATTAAAGGAACTAATAGAAAAAGGGAAGTATTCTAAATAGCCTCATATGGGTAAATGTTAGGTTGGAAATGGTGGGCTACAAGTAGTTCCAACGATGAAATGTTTCCTATTGTACATCTAAAGTATCGGGCAATGACATAAACTTAGTGTTGCAATGAGAAACAAGCGAGAAAGTGATAGAGCACTCTTGTATATGTTAGAAAATGTCTCGGCAATGACCTATTAGTGACACAATCAAGAAAAACCTATACGTAGGGAAGAGTTTCGAATGTAAGACGTAACCTAACATTGATGATGTTGAAGGAGTTTGGGACATGACAACAAGTAGACTGGGCGACCCTCTTCCCAAGATGGTGAACTATTCTTGAGAATTGAAGAAAGTGAGGATATCTAAGAAAGGGTACATCATGGGAAAACATTGCAACTCACAAAGGAGGAAAATATAGTATAAAGTGTAGAATGACTAAGTAAAGAAAACGTGTTAGTGTAAGCCAATATGACATGGATGCTCTTATACCCAATGCACGGATAAAGTCTACCATGTACTATAGTAAACTCTTAAGGAATCAAGTTTCCAAAGAAAAAACTAGTAATATGTTATCTAGGGTGAGGTGTGTGAGGCTTATATTGTGAGTATGGGAAATCAAGACTCTGAATTGACTTGTCCTAGAGAAGATGAGAATCCTACGAATGGGGAAGTATGTGAGGGAGCATCCGAAGGACTAGGAACCTAAGAAGAAATCCAACACACTTGTCATAGATTAAGTGATGTCATATTAAAACTAAACAAAAAAATCTATCACCCTTTTAACTATAAGGGTGCAGAAAGAATAACACGGGAAATATGAAATCAAGGTCGATGGAAAGAAGAGCCAAGAGACACAATGGAAGTACAACGAGCTAAGTGAATGGAGAAGGGAAATTCGAGGAATGGAGGCTTAGGACCTGGAGGGTGAGCAAAAATGAGTATCATAGATGACTAAGTCATATGATAAGGTGTACACCAAAGGGGAATGTGTGTATGAGTGCCACGTGTTTGTGAATAAAAAATGGCATGATGTTATGTTTGTGGGAACTGGTGTTACACCCTTACCTATTTTCTTGGTTGGATCAACAAGTAAATTGCCACATCCTCTCGATACTACAATAGTGAATGCATTCACTATAATAGGATTGACAAAACTTAAAGCTCATAATAAAACATGTCATTGTAACCTTTTCAAAATAAATATTTTGAATAATATGGAAAACAGATTTAATAAATAATATTGAGAATATAAGTATCAAATCTTCATAAATGGGTATATCTTCACTTAACCCATCCCAAATTCCCTTAATATTATCACGTCTTATTTACACTTTGGTTTCTTATAAGTGATATTGGATGGGTGAACTATGAAGTCAAAGAATAAAACTGCTCACACAGGGATGTCATGTTCATGATTTAGTAGATACTCAAAATGCATATAAGGGATGTATGGATAAATGTTTTTAGAAATATCTTGACATTGGTGTCAATCTAGCACATATATAATAAAGTTAAGATTTAAAGCTTTCAAACATTAACAATGTTTCAAAACCAGCTTGCATGGCTCAAGTTACCCATCAGAAGCATATCCATTTCATCATGTTAGGATCACACAATTGCAAAATGAAGGTACGTTACCATTTCATTTATGGTTCAAAAAAATTTACTAACCACCCTAGTATAAGGACATATGCCCGACCACAAATTTATATGGATCATGATACTCATGTCAGATGGTCTGTGTGGACCAAGTTACTCATCCTAAGCATAAATAAATTGTTCCCTATTATGGGACAAGATGTTTTCCCTTTACTAGGTTTAATGCGCATTAAACTTCCCGAGTCCTCAACGTACTAGACCAATATCATCTTCCCCTTATTCATTCCTTACTGTAGAGTAGCTCTTGAGATCATCATTGCCCCTCATCAGGCATCACATGATATATCTCATTAAAAATACAAACAATAGTGTTTTAATCCTTTGAGAGATAGCCTGCTATCTAACCAATCTCATCTAATCATCTTTAGTACTATCACCTTCCCTTTCTGACCTTCCCGTCTAAGTTTGGAAATTGGATGTCCAACTGAATTTTCGAGTGCCAAACACAGTCTAAGGGTATTTTCATCATTTTTCCCCCATGTTAGTTAACCAAACATGGCCTTAGTCATCTCATGCCAAATGCAACCCTAAGGTGCATCTTTCTTCGATCTACCAAACATGCCCTTAGGATCACATGTGTCATTTGGCCCAAATTTACCTCAGCCAAACAAGGATTTGAGGGTGTTATGATCATTCAACTAAACTACCCTCAGCTTTCCTTGACCTTCTGCTCATACAACTAAAGATCATTAGTTCATTTTTCTGAAAAATCCTCTATAACTTTACAACCCTTAGCTCGACGTCATCTCAGTTGTCCTCTGATGGGATCTCCCTAAGCATCATATGCTCTTCTAATTCCATGTGTCGATCCCAACGCAAAGGTTTCTTTGCCTTGAGCATCCCCTATAGGTGAAACTCAACTCCTTGTCGTTGCTTCCGAGTGATCCTTATTGTCATGTTCCCCAGTCCCTTCCTTCGAGTGTCTAAAAATTTAGTTGACATTGGCAATGAATCTTCTAGAGTTCTCAGTCATACAATCACCCCATCGATTGCAGGGGGAGTTCAACTCCTTTCCGTTGCTTTTGAGTGATCCCTAGTGTCATGTTCCCGAGTCCCTTCCTTCTAGTGTCTCAAAATTTAGTTGATGTCAACAATGAACCTTCTAGTGTTCTCAATCGTATAATCACCCCATCGATTGTAGGTGAGGTCAGCTCTTTTATGAGATTTAGGCCTATTTTTGTTAGGTTTTTCCTATTATCGGCTAAGCTCACAATCTTCAAATGAAGTGGATCTATAGCTTCCCAATTTGCCTACAGACATACATGGAGGAACCCATTCCATCACATAGCGCCAATATCAAGGAGTCCAAGGTCCATCATTTGAAGTTTTGTACTTAGGCTCTCATAGCTCAGTGGTAAGATGAATCCACTAATAATGTCCCACCCTCTTTCAGGGTTTCGATTCCCTCACTAGTGACCCACCATGATTATACTTCACCATTCCCATTTTGGTATGGGTCTCCGTTATTATTCAAGTCTATTATGGTATGTTGTTGGGATTAGTTGGTTTAACCACTGACCTATTGCATGTGGGGACAACATGATGCTACCCATCTTCTATCATCTCATATTTGTAAGTTAGATTTCATAAGGTAATTCCTTATCCTTATTAGGAGATCTTCTATAAGGATCAATCAAAAGGGATGTAATAGGAACGTTCAGAGTTTAATAGAGAGAAGCTAATTGCTCAATATATTTGTAAGGGTATGATATAGAATATTTAGATTCTTATACTACGAATTTCTAAAAAGTTTATTCAACAAATTGAATGGAAACTCCCTTTGTTTTAGGAGTGCACTTAGGAGTTCACCACATATGTGTAAATATACTATGTTTTCATTATAGGTTGTTGGGAATAAATCTTTTAAACGAGAGATACTCATATCGCTATTCTCTTTGTAGGGAGGAAACTTGGATCTCTCTAGGAGGGGTCTCTTCCATCATAATGAAGGGGATCTCAGCCTAGCATTTTTCAAGAAATTTGTGGAAATTTATAAGGTGAATTCCATCACTCCTTGATATTTTTGTGGGTTGAAGGCTTGCTACAATATCCCTTTTATAAGGTATGGATGCTTGGGATTAATGAGATAATTTCCCTTACCTCTCCCATTTTCTTCTACGACTAGATCTACTTTGAAAGTTTTTGATGAATTTATTCAATTCCTCTAATCATTTGGAATTGATATTGATGCAGGGAATGCTCTAGATGTAGTCGAGGTTGAGTTCATGTGAGTCCCTCAATTCTTTATACCTTCCTTATGATAGTTGAAATTGAATCCCATCAGTTTCCATATTAATTTTGTAAGTGAACGATGTCTCTTAATTATAGAAGAAAATTAGATAGACTTATTTGATTCAATAGATTTCATAAATGTAAATTTTGTATCTAACTAGGTTGGCATCTACATTCATGAGAGTATTACTCATATTTCAAAGCAAAGAATTAACCAATATAATTTTTCTTATAGGGCATTAGATGGAATGGCAAGAATGGAAACCTTAGATAAACTATATAAGATTATCCATGTATCCATATGTAGGTATATGATGGGCTTCTAGTGTCTCCAGGTGTATTCAACTTTGGGCTGATTTCCGTGAATTCCATAGATGGTGAGTGAAGGCTAGGTGTCTAAGTTCAAGTCCACTCAAGAGGCCTAACGTGAATGTTTCCACCTTGGCCAATGTTCATATGTTTGCTTACTATCTTCTTTGGGCTCTTTATAGTATGTACTTGGTTTATGATAATTTGGGTTATGGCTAATTATTTGTGAGGTTAGTTGTTTATTTGAGGTCATCGGCCTCCCATAATGTAACCCAAGTTTACAGAGCTTTGTATAGGTAGTCCCTCAAAGCCCACTCCAATGCATAAGGTTTTTAATAATAGGTTTTTGGCGTATATGTGCTATAGGCCTATTTGTTTTCTTTCTTCTTAAGTCTCAACCTGTTAGCTGTGAGAATCTGTAGTCCATTATGCAAAAATTCTCAGCCATCCAAAAATTTAAAAGGCTTGATCTATCCCAATTAAATTATTATTTTAAGTTTTTATTAAGTGTCAAAAATTTCTTAATAATCATTTTCGTGTTTTATCATATGAACTAAGCTTGGTACAACTTAATTCATTTCAAGTTAAATTTTAATATAATATTCGATCAGATACTTCTTCCAATCTCGAAATACTTGGATAATTTTTTCTAATTTCACAATAAAAAGATCCCATTCTCAATTCATTTTTTTTCAATTTAAATTATTACTCAAATTTTTTAGATTTTGAAAACACAGTATTACAAACAAGATGGACCATAATTCAAATTTAGAGATGAAGTAATATATTATTCATAAAATCAATGTATTTACCACGTAAACCACACCAATAGATATAGGAGCAAGTCGTTAAAATTATTATAGTACAAATGAACTAAGGTACAAGCACAATAGGAAAAGAAAGAAGAGGAAACCACACATATGGATATATTGGTTTTACTAAGGAGATGAGTACTAGAAGTAGAGCTCGAGTTAATATTTTGAAAAGAGGAGTGAATATCCCTTGAGAAAAGTTTGTTCTCTAGAAGCACCACCTCAAAGGAGACTAGTATCAAGGAAGATAGTGACCTACCTAATACCAAACAACCAAGGGATAATGGAATTAGCAACCCGAGGTCAAACTAAATTATATGATGGATCGAGCATAAATGCTTAAGATATGAGGATTGTACGTAGATATCGAGAAACATACAATCATAAGCGGGATGCTTATGAAGGAATGTACTAATATATTAGATCGATTGGAAAATGGATATTTTTAAAGTGCACGATTGTATAATGACCAATGAAATTATAGGAAGTGGAAAGACCAAGTAAACCAAGAGAGTAAATTATTTCCCTATTGAATGAAAGTTTTAATAACAAAACTACTAAAAAATAGTGGAGTAGTTGTAACACCATAATATCTAAAACTTGTATTCAAGTCCAATTGGACTAGAAATTGGGTTGGAATGGGGAATAGAAAACTAAAATCGAGATTTCAAATTGAATCATATTGAAAATTGGTCTAAACAGTAAATTTAGAAAATGGCTTAGTCCAAGAATTACTCTCCAAGAACCCCTCATGACTTGTAAATTAAGGATCATAAAGGTTTCATTGAAAACCAGATCGAATAGGCTTGAGGCATAATGCTCCCAATTTTTAGGAAGGGTTATATAAATATGAATATAGAAATTAACGAGCCCAATTGATATGTATTAAGATAAAGAAATTTTAGAAAAATAAATTATAGAGAACCTGTCAAATCGGAGGTGAACCGACCAATAGATGACCAAAATTGATCAAACTGACTTAGAGCAGTAAAATCCCCAATGTTTAGTAGGGGTTAGATGAATCATAAAATTGGTGTTTTGAGTCCAAATTGTATCGAATTGAACAAGGAATTATTCAAAAAATAAATTGGGACAAGAACCAGTTGAATAGAAGGTGAATTAGCCAAGAAATGTCCAAAATTGATCTAATCAACTGATTTATTCACTGGAAATTGGTTCATTGTAGTGCGAACCAGCTGGCATGTTATGTCACATGCACTGGGTTCACGGTGCACATATGCGTGTCTCCACCTCACTAGAGGATCCAAAAATTGACCCATATCTGAATAGTGACCCAATTTTCAAGTGATTTATGGCATACTGCCCTTGAGGATAATTAAATGGAAAGTGAGTCTTGTGTGTCCAATCTAACCAGCTATGGATGTGGCATGATGAAAAATTGGTCCCTCGAGCACACCATATAAGACCCAACCCTTGCCTCATCAATCGCTGACCGAAATTCTCTCTTAGGCTATGTTTGGATTGAGGGGTTCAAATTGATTTGGAGGTGAAGTGTTTAAAGGTGTTTGGAAGGAGAAGTGAAGTGATGGATTTGGATGTGTTAAAATTTTTTAATAATCCGTCATTTGTATTAAGTTGAAGTGAGGTGAAATATTATTAATAAAAATATTAGAAAGACACATTTTCCCTTTAATTAAATTAAATAATTTATTAGCTATTATATATAATTAAATTATATTAAATATATTTTACACAATAATTTTTTATGTATAATATTTGTATTATATAATTATATTATATAATTTTATAAAATATTATTAATATATAAATTTATTTAAATTATATTAGAATAAAAATAAATAAGAAAATAAATAAATAATAATATAAAAAATAAATAAGGGTATCAAAGTAATTTAAGAAATAAATGACACAATCCTTCCAAATACCTCCACTTTTAAGGCTACTGTGTTAGTGTAAATGAAGGGGTTTGGAGGTGATTCTCCACCTGTCCAAACCCCTCCATTTTTTTTTTATCAAATGAGGGATTATTCTACCCATCCAAACCCCCCCCTCCAAATTCCTCCAAACCCCTCAATCCAAACATAGCGTTAAAGTAATGGTAGTAAGTTTTTTAGTGATGTTATTTCAAGAGCTCATAACTTTCGATTTCGACTATCAAACTTGGTCATTTTATTGGTATTAGAACTACATGGAAGTTAGCTTTCAAACCCACCTCTCTCCAATGTTGGTGTGCTCTCTACATGTGCTAGCATGATAATATAATAACCTTGCTCCCTTAGCCAAAAATAGAGCAGTCTCTTTCCAAACTTACCTCGACCTCTTCGATGGTCAGTTATTGCCTAAACTAATTATGGAGACCCCTCTTGATTTCCTCTAGAGTTATAGGTAAGCCTCATGGTCATAAAAATTCTTGGAGTTTCCATTCACTCCATTATTTTGAACATCCATTGTAAATCGTATTTTTCAGGTGGCTCATAACACCATTTTGTGTGGTTGAAGTGATTACAATGCACAAGGGAGTCAGGTTTCCAACCCCATCCACACTAATGATCGACTTGCCCCCTCTGGTATGTTCCATCATCTTGTTTGAATTGTGTTAGTGTCATGCCCCGACTCGATCCATGAGCTAGGTTGTCCTACAAACGCCACGTACTCTCGGCACTAGGGTACCTCATTATTGTAGAATTACAAGCTGAATAGCTCAAATTAGTACAATCTAACAAATTTCACTTAGTATTTAAATTTTTGTAAATGATTTTTAAAATTTAAATATGGACTACAACCAAATATCGAAAAGTGAGTAGCTACCTTGAAATACATGTTATTAAACCCTAGTATTTTATCTCAATTGTCTTACTCTGTGGAGGTCCTTTTGTAATCGCAGTCCTCTCCTTCGTATGTCTCTAAAATGTGTTAGGGGGAGGGGTAAGAAATGCTCATTGAGTGCAAAAACCACCCATCGGGTCATTCATGACCTTGATGTTTCCACTTCTCAAAATATCTTATTCGATTTAAATTCTCATTTTGTACAGGGGTTCACTATCGAACTTACCGTTCGTGCACTAGTATGAATTATCCGCTTATACTAAATACATAATGTTGGACATGAACTATCATCCAAACCAACTTAATTAAGTGACATTTATCGATTTACACTCGATATTGTGCTAGGGAATGCATTATCTCCTATCACAATCATCCATATTCATAATAGGAACTGATTTAGGACATTCGATGAGAACTATCATATGAAGCAACTATCTGAGTGACACTTATCAATGCACACTCAATATTGTGCTAAGTTATTCCCTTAGCACAATCTTTCATATTTGTAATGCGAATTAATTGTGGATGATGGATGAGAACTATTATATGAACCAATCATGCGAGTCATATCTATTGATGCTTACTCAATATTGTGCTGGGGTATTCCCATTGCACAATATTCCATATTTATGTTGGGAACCGAATTTCAAATGCTAGATAGGGACTTTCATCCGAACCAACTAACAATTGAACTATGTGAGGGATGGATGGACACTTGTGAGGTTGTGCCATCACTCGAGAGAAAAATGGGAAGGTGTTTGAGGAAATCTATGAAATCTCCTATGTTTTTTTGGGACACCTGGGTAATGTATGGGTGCCATCCCAGTAAACCCCTGCAACGAGACAAGGGAGAAATTGAGTTACAAGTGGCAGTAATGCATCTATGACCCTGGTGCTAAAGTCACCCAGCTGTGATATGGCACCTAAAGTGTCACACCCCGATCCGATTTGGTCAGAACCCCATGAGCAACCTGCCACTCCCGTTGATCTAGGAAGGGTCACCACGAGGAGTGAGGCATATTTTCTGTCATTGTTCCTAGGAATAAAATTATGAAAAACTAATAGCTTAAAATAAAAATACCTAGATTTAGTTGTTTGGCATAGGAATTCCTTAAAGGTCGTCTCTTTCCCTGAAAAGGTTTTAAAGGGTGGGGTGAGTTCTATAACTTAGTGAGTGGGTGTTAGGGTGAGTTTTCAAAATAAAGTTTATAACATCTTTTTCTTTCTTGTTCATAGGTGTGTGGGTTAGCTCTTTCTTAGAACACTTTTCAATACTATCCCCATGCTCAAAATTAGTTTAGCATACAACCATACATGCCCTTTATCAAAAAGGGTTCATAGGTTTGTAGATGCAGTTCACCGACTGTATCCACTTATGGATCAAAGTGTCTTTACCATCCACCTTGATAGAAGTCCTCAACTTCTACCTTGAGTCTGAATGGACATCAATTGTTTGACCCTCAGACCCAAATATGCTCCGTGTTTGCTATAGTGGGAGGAGACCTCTCCCTTTCTGACCTCGGTCTTAGTGCGCATGAAGCATCCTAAGCTTCTCAACATGTTGGATGAGAGGCTTCCCTTATATTCCCTAGGTCATCTAGTTGTCCTTGGAACCAACACTACCCAATGATGGGTGCCTTGATGGTTCTGAACTCATAGCATGCACAAACAATGACTTAAAATATTCAAATTGGAGAATTATAGGCATTATTGGACAGAGAATGAATTTAGAAATTTTTAATTTTTAAAAACTTAGTTGAATCAGGCCTGAAACGACCCATTTAAACATTGAACCCGGTTTGGAACAGTGTCGTCTTGTTCCTTAAGATGACATCATTGTTCACTCCCCAGAAAAACCAACAACGCCGGCAGAAAGGAAACATTTCCATTCAGGACGTTTCATGCCATCAATGTGCACCATTAAGGTGCCAAACAGATGGTCAGAGTGTCCCCGAGCTTCCTATATAAAGAGCTCCTCTCCATTCATTCTCCTCACACCTTAAAACTTCACTCTCCCTTAGCTACTTACTTTTTTGATGAAGCTCGAACCAGAGCTCCGACATAGGGGTTTTTCTGAACAAAAGAAGGTGAGGTCGGGTTCCTTAGACTCAGGGAGAAGTCAGCTACATGACGGTTGTCACCATTCGATCCGAGGATGGCCAAAGAAGTGTCGACATAATCAAACAGTGTAGCAACTCCGGCGGATCGAAGCTACTCTGTTTCTGTCGAGTTGAAACCAACCAATTTGAGCCTTACTCAAGCCAAACCAAGCTCTTCCAACACTCCCTAACCCTCATACAACCGAATTAAAGTGAAAGGTTAAGCCAATTTGGCTTTCCTTTGTAATTTCCGATTAGCGTTAGAGAGAGAAACTATGAAACTTTACTGACCAAATTCTCCCTCAATTCGACATAAATTATCGTAATTCTTGATCCTAGGAGAATACTCAGGACGAGAGCTACCTACCCCGATCGAAAGCTCAGATCGCCGCACCTCCAACGGTAAGCTTTTGAAGCTTTCTCTCTTTAAGTTAAATTTTCCTATGAAGCTCTGTTTGAGTTTGTTCCAACCTCAAATTATGTGGTTCAAAGCTCAATTGAATCGTATGGATGTGTAGGAACTCAATTTTATTTTCAATTCAACAATTAACCTCAATTGAATGGTCAATTTGATAAAATCAAATTTGACCAGTTTGAAAGGAGAAATTGGGGGAAAATTTTGGGGGAATTGGGGATTTCATAAAATTAAGGGACCAAAGTACAATTTCCCAAAATTGTGGGCCAATTGGCCATGAAAAAGATCTTAGAGGACTAATTGGTCAATTTTTAAAATTTATTGGGGTAAAATTGCCATTTTTGTAAAGTAAGGGCAAAATGGTAATTTTTGAAAGTTAGGGACCAAATTGAAAATTTGGGAAACTTGAACCCCTTTTTGTGATTTTGAATAAATAGAAGACCCAAAGTGAATTTTAGAAGTTTTGAGACTCAGTTTGAGGAAAAGTTAGCATTAGGGACCTAAAGTCAAGTAAAAAGAACTCTAGGGACCTAAATGCAAATAATTGAAAAAGTTGTAGCATTTTGTTTATACATGAGGAATGAATGCTATTATGCCAAATGTTAATAAACTAGGATGCCCAAATTGTGTAGGAACACAAAGGAATGGAATGCCAACAAGGATAAGCTTGTGTGGAGGCAAAAAGCCGATTAAGAGGAAATACACTACAAATATTAGGTGAGTGGGATTATTCACATCATACCTGGTTGGGATGATGAGTACCTCGAAAATGAAAAACCACTATTATGTGGAATTTTAACATCACACCTGGTTGGGGTGATGTGAGAACTACGTGGAAAAACTAATTATCGGTTGTAAGTAGATCATACCCGATTGGTATGATAAACTTCCTGGATGGAAGTAGAAAACTCACTTATCTGTTGTAAGAGGAGATGTCATCACACCCGGTTAGTGTGAGGGAAGAGTTGAAAAGTTATTTTGTCAGAAATGTTCTCCCCTAACTGTGTGCCAATGCTTAAAACTTTTGGGAGACCTTCTTGACGAGAGCTGGAATAGCTCAGATAGGCCAGAGGCCTTGGTTTTGGAACTTGGGGGCTAAAATGCCTAATTTTTGAAAATCACATACAGTTGGCCCAAGGCTAGTTGGCACAAGTAGGAACTCATAAATAAACATGATGATAATCCATGAAAATTCAAATGAATGATTTATGTTATTTGGCCATGGTACCAAGATAGAACCGACATACTCGATGGATTGGCGACAGTACGATAGGACTAGGTCGATGGACCGGTCTAGACAAACAACTGTAGGTCGAGTTGAGGGTTGAGGTCATTAGACCAGTGGCACCAAAGATAAATGGCTTTATGAAAAAATTTTGTTTGTGCATGCACTTGAGGTTCGGGAGCATCAAGACACACAAGAGAGGTACTAATGCGTCCTAGGGGCTATTGGACGAGAAGGTGGAGATATGGGTAGCTTTTCATGCCAGCAGTCAGGGAAGCTCGGCGTAGTTCTTGTGCATGAGACCGACATGCTGTCGGGATGAGGTCTCTGTCCTCGTACGGACACCGAGATGATTTCAGGTTTGAGTGTTAAATGTTGCGAACATCCACTCATTCCCAGGGTAGAAGTGATCGAGCTTCTTTCTAGGTGATCGGTAAAGTTGCTCCGATGCCACAAGTGGGTGCAGTGGACGGGCCTTGCGAATGTGTGATCCCTTCATGATGAATGGCGTGTGTTGATTGTTAAACACACTGATTGTGGATAAAGAGGAAAGTGTTTGAAAACTAAAATTTGAGGAATGAATAATCTTATATGAAATAAGGAGTGTGATACATTCCAATTAAAAACTATTTTATAAGAACTCTTTTTCAAAACACCCATTCACTAAGTTGTAGAAACTCACTCACATTTTCTCTCCCCTTTCAGGAGTAGAGAAAATGACTAGAGATAAAAATAGGATCTACCCTCTGTTATGTATGCCTATAAGTCTTTTCTTTCTAAGCTTGTATTTTTATTGATATATGTTATTATAGGGAATAAGGTTGAAATTTCGCATGACTTCTCTTGATATAAGGAAGGGTGAAACCCCTCCTAAACCAAGGGAGTGACGGGTTGATCATGGAGATCTGACCAAACTAGGTCGGGGCGTGACATGCCTTATCTCTTAAGATGAAAGGTGGAAGATAACACTGTGTCAAAAGTGCAATCTTCGCACATGCAGACTTGCCACATCGCACTTCGTGATTAGCTGGCATATAGTATACCACCTAATTACTTTATTCATGGCTGATGTGGCTTCCTACTCAGCAACCTAGTCAGCCTTTGACCCATTGACCAAACACGTGGCAACCTCCCATTAGCTGCTCGTGCATATGTGGTTGCTAACCGTATTTCAGTTGATTGTTGACTGTGACATGTGGCATCCTCTAATTGGCCAATTTAAATGCATCATATTTTCCTCTTGATGCGTAGTGCCACTACCACATGTCAGCCTCTAATTTGCTAAAGTCATCCAATGTGGCCTGCCATGTGTTAATCTCTAATTGGTCAGTCGTTTCTTTGACATCCTTGTCGGATTCTAACGTGGCATCCTTACCACATGTCAGCCCCTCATTAGTCAGCCTTGCAGAATAGGCCTTTCCGACATTGAGCATTAACTGAGACATGTATCACTCTCTTATTGGTTGGTCATTGCTAAGGTAGATTTTTCTTGTTTGACCATTGAGCAAGGACATGTGTCACCTTCTGATTGGCTAGCGCTTCTAGGTGCTAAGTGAGCAACTGACTCATCATGCTTTACCACGTGTCGTGCACTAATTGATCACGCCTGCTAAATGGGCGTTGACCTGTCAGCAGTCCGTTGATAGACTAGACCGTTGATCGGTCCGGTCTGACCAGGTTCGGTGACCCAAAATCGCAAATCGGTTGGTTCAGGCCCGATTCGACCAATTTTCCATAAATTAAAATTTTCTAAAAATTTCCAAATTCATTTTCTATCTAATAGTGGCCTCAATTTTTCAAATTGATATTTTTAAACCTCCTAGAAAAATGAATCTTTAAACTAGTTCCTCATGGTTCAACTCGGTTCAATCAAGTTCATGTCTGGTTCACCCTGAACCAATCCGATTTTCACATCCAAACCACTTAATGGTTCTTCATTATTTTTGTGATTTATTGGCTACTTTGGATTTTCCAAATTCCCCTTTTAATCCTTCTTTTCCTATTCTGGTTCACTTAGAACCTCAATTTTCTTTTGAAAATTTTCGGTTTCCTTAGTTCAAAAGGACGGGGTTTACAACTCTCCCCCAACTTTTAGGAGTTTTGTCCCCAAAACTAGTTATGCATCCCTTACATAAGGAATGTTATCCCTTGATGTCCACTTGGGATTCACTTCGATATAATACTGTGGTGTATGTCCCCATCCTAGTTGCATCTCCTTTGGGCATCCTTCGTGCATGTCCGCCCTTTGGGAATTCTTCCTTTCCTAGTCTTAGGGCATCTATTATTCATCAATTATTCTTCCATTGCTCTATATGGCACGATTCGGTATTCACACTTGAGTAGAAGATTCTGTGACAATCCGACCTCCCACTTGCTTTTCTTTGAGCGTTTCCTTTCTCATACGCTTTTTCCCTAGGCAAATTACCACTATAGTTACTCTTTCACTTAGTCCTTTAGATAATGTACTTAAGGGATTTCTCTTTCCTTCACCTATGCACATTCTCCATGTAGTTATTACGATTGGCTTGTCTTACTCAATTGCATGATGGTATTTTCTTAGGTCTAATTGTTATGCTGCTTAGGGGTAAGATCCTTCCTCTTGAGGTTTTGCCTTCCATGACTCCTCCTTAATTTGTCCGAGTCCTCGCAATTGTTAGGTTGCCTTGCTCCCAGTCACTATCCTCCACGTATTATAATGGGTCCTTCTTTTTTCTTTCCTTGTTGGACACTATCACTGTCTATAGTCCTTGGTACCTCGAGGCATTCCTTTGTGTTGACTTACTTCACTTCTCATTCCTTTATCATGTTTATCGCCCTTTGGGGTATGTCCTTTTCCTTGTCTCTTTCTCTCTTGTCATTTTAGGCACTCTACCTGTCTTGGGTCTTAGTGGTGTCCTCGACTACTATCTTGAGTGTACCCTTGGTACTTGGCTCCTTATTTCGTTCAAGTTCTAGGCCTTCTCCGATCCTCTTGACTCCTTTTAGTGAGGGAGTTATTGTTCCTATCATAGGTCCAATCTTTCAACCTTCACCTTTGGAATTTCTTGATCCTTAACCATTTAGAGGGAAGTATATCTAATTTCCTTAGATCTTACGGATCTAAGACCCCTTCGTCCTATTGCATGAGGTTTTAACTCCTTGGTTGTCCTTTAATTGAGCTTCACAATTTTGGACATAAAGAACTCTTTTTATTTATTTAAGGAAAGTCTCACCAAAATAGTCTTATTACATGTGTTCATCTCACTCCCCTCCCAATCCTCCATATCCACTGATCGGAATCCACCTTCTGGTCGTTCCGGGAACCCTAGTCCAACGGTTTCGAGCTTGTGTCCAAGTAATTTCCCCCGCATCCCCTATATGGGTTCATACTAGGTACCTTGGAGCGAGGTGGGACTGCGTTGTTTGGTGTCCTTCGGATTCTGACTTCGTAAGTTACTTCGATCCCGTACATCTCCAACACTACGATCTCATACTCGTAGGCTTGTCGCATCATGTTTACGGGATCGGGGCTCACTCGGATGGGTGGGAGTTTGTGTAAGACCCTCACATAGTTAGTATAAGCCTCCTAGTAGTTTGAAAGCCCACTCGCAAGTTGTTTTTTAATTGAAAATGTGCTTATCATCCCAACTGGGTATGATGTCAAAAATCTCACTTACCCAATAACTGTGACATGTTCGTCCTAGGTGGATTTCCAATTCACCTAAGGAATGTTTTGCATAAAAGACCTATAACTTCCAAGTATTTGTAATTGGCCCTCAATTTATGCCTTATTGCAATTAGGTCCCTAAAGTTTATAATCTTGACTTTAGGCCCATAATGCTCAATTTATTTTTAATTAAGTCCCTAAGGTTTCCCATATCACTTTTATGTCCTTAATTTTCCAAAATTTCCAATTGGTCCTTAATTTCTTCAAAATTACCAATTGGTCCCTGATTTTCCAAAAATTGTTGATTGACCCTTTTCCGAAAATCCTCGTTTGGCCCTTAATTTCATCAAAATAGCCAATTAGCCATCCATTAGGTGTTAATTTCACTAAAGTTTCCCAATTTTACTTTAATTGCAATTCGGCCCCCAATTTTTCTAAAAAATCCCAAATCACACAATTTTTCCAAAAAATTGTATTTTGACCCCTAAATCTATGTTTCATCAAATTGACCAACAAATTTGGGCAATTGTCCCCTTTCATGATCTTATTTGTCTTCCCTATGTCCCCCTCATCATTTTAAGCATTAAATCACCATATTCGTCTTAGAAATGAGCTCAAACAGAGATTTTCTAGAAAATTGGTCTAGAGAGAGAAAGCTACAATTACTTATTGGTGATGGTTCAACGATCGGAGCTCTTGCTTTCTCCGAGTTCCTCTCCTCCTGGGAATCCTTCTTGGATAAAATTGTGCCTTAATCGGTGCCCTGAGCAGTATGAATTTCATACTTAAAATTTTAGGAAAAACCAAATGTGAACAGTAAACTTCGGCGAGGGGCAGCGAAGGGGACTTACCAGCTTAGCTCATGGAAGGTCGGGGCACCTCTAGGGGTGGTCTAGGGAGCTTTGCTTGCCCAGGGTTGATCTGAGAGTGGCTCAAATTGAGCTCAACCAGTTCGGATTGCAGTCCACCAAGGTGCGATGATACTGTGCGAGCTCGTTGATGCTTCTTTGGCGATCCTTGAGTAGGAAGAAGGATGTGGTAGTGTAGCTGACTTCCTCAGGATTCCAGAGAACTCGAATTTGCCTTCGGGGTGGAGAAAAGTGCCCAAATTGGAGCTCTAGTTCGAGGTTCACTAGAAAATTGAGCATTTCTTCTTCTCAAGGAGTTTGAGGAATAAGTAGAACAAATGGAGAGTAGCTCTTTATATAGGGAGCTCAGGGACTGACAGGTCTATCCATTCATCAATTACTTCACCTCAATCATTCATATTTATGGCACTGATGGAAGGATTTTTAGTTCAGTGGGATTCTAGCGGTCAGCCTGTCGGCCTTATCTATTCGAATGAAATGTAAACCCCATTCCTTTAAAGATAAGAAAACCGAGAAAATAACCTGTCAATTAAAAAGAGAAAACCGAGTTAGTTAACGAACCCAAACCGGTAAAGAAAGGGTAAAATGGGAAAAGTGAAAATCTCAAATGACTCAAAGAGTCATAAAAAAAATCATGGAAAAGAACCTTGGAACAAATGCAAAGAGAAAATTGGACTGGTTCAGAGTGAACTGGACAAGAACCGGATTGAACCTGTTTGAACCATACATGAACTGGTTTCTAAATTTATTTTTCTTGGCAGCTTAAAATATTCAAATTAGGAAATTGAAGCAGCCATTAGATAGAAACTAAATTTAGATTAATTTAGAAAATTTTAATTTTGAGAAAACTAGTTGAATTGGTCCTGAACCGACTGATTTTTGTCATTGAACTCGGTCGGACTAGATCAGACCGGTTTGGAACAGTGTCGTCTTCTTCTTAAGGATGACAACACTGTTCATCTGTTTAGAAACTTTCCTTCTCCATCGAAGGAATATTCACTCTGATTAGGGCATTTTTGGGCAAGGATGAGCTTGACCAAAATTAAAAGTGGTCGGGCGGGGGGTCCTCGAGCTCCCTATATAAAGATCTCTTCTCCATTCATAAACCACACACCTCAAATCACCATTCTCTCTCAAGTGCTCCATTTTCTAGTGAAGCTCGAACCTGAGCTTTGACTTGGGCACTTTTCTTAGATTCAAAAGGCAAAGTAGGGTCCTATAGACTCCTGGGGAAGTCAGCTACCTGATAGCATCCTGCTTTTGACCCTAGGACTGCTAAATAAGCACTGATGGAATCAAATAGTGAAGGAGCTCCGATGGATCAATTGGTCAATTTTTGAAATATTTGGGGCCAAATTGCTATTTTTGGAAAGTAGGCGCAAAATTATAATTTTTGAAAAATAGGGGACCTAATTGAAAATTTGGAAAACTTGAGCCCCTTACACAATTATGAGTAAATTGAGGATCCAAAGGGAATATTAGAAACCTTTAGACTCAATTTGGGGAAAAGTTAGCATTAGGGACCCAAAGTTAAGAAAAATGAAATTTAGGGACCTAAGTGCAATAAACCAAGAGTTTTGAGCCTAGTCATTCATACATGATAAAACAAATCCTGACATGACAAACCTTAATTGATAAGTATACCTAAATCATGTAGGGACACGAGAGACCAAAATGCCAACAAGGAAAATCTAGCGTAGAGTTGGAAGCTGACTAGGGACAAACACTTCACAGCACCGGTTGAGTGGGCTAATTTACATTTCATAGCCAGTTGGGATGATGAGAACCTTTTCTAAATTGAAAGCCACCATGAGTGGGTTTACTAATGTCATACCCGCCTACTGGTTGTAAGTGGAGTTACCATCACACCCGGTTGGTGTTGTGAGATAAAAATGAGATTTTCATTAGAAGTGTTCTCCCCTGACTGTGTGCCAATACATAAAATATTTGGGAGACCTTCTTAACGGGATCTAGAACAGCTCAAATACGCTAGGGGCCTCAATTTTTGAACTCATGGGGCTTAATGCATAGTTTTGGAAAAACACGTGTAGTGGGTCTAAGGTCAGTGGGGACGGGCAGAAGCTTGTTAACAAACTTGATTAGGAAGAGCCATGAAAACTCCTAATTAATGGATTTGATTGTTTATTGTGCTACGGTACCGAGTAAGGAACGATAGTGGTTGATGGACCAGCGGTAGTGCGTCAGGGCCAGGTCATCAGACCGACTTGGACAAACAGATTTAGGTCAAGTTATGCATCGAGGCCGTTGGACCGTTGTCACCATAGAGGATGGATAACTATATGAAAACTCTTTTTTGTGCATGCACTTATGGTGCGAGACCATCAAGACACCTTAAAGGGTAGTGATGGGTCCTAAGGGTTGTTGGACGACATGACGGATATAAGGGCATTTCATCGTGCTAGTCGGTCTTGAAGCTCTGGTAGCTTCTTGCGCATGAGACCAGGGTGGGGTTGGGATGAGCTCTTCATTCTCATACGAACATGAAGTGGCATTTGGGTCTGAGGGTCAGACATCTCAGACATCCCCTTAGACACACGGTAGAAGTGGACGAGCTTCTATTTTGGTGGACGGTAAAGACACTCCAAGCCACAAGTGGGTGGAGTGGATGTGCTACACCTGTGAATGTGTGTACACTTCCTGATGAAGGGCATGTGTTTGATTGTTAATGCCTCCCGAGGGAAGGGGAGGAGCCAAGAGAGATAAACACAACTAATATGGAAAGGGAAAAGGTTTTGGAAACCTGAATTTGAGAAAAAATCCATTTAAAAAGAAAATGATAACCTTGGCATGGTTTTCTTACAAACCAAAGATGTTTTGAAAACTCACTCCCAACACCTTCTCACTAAGTTGTAGAACTGACCCGCTCTATTTACCTCTTTTCAGCAGTAAGTAGATAAAAGAAAAGAGAGCGTGAAGATGTACCCTCCATCAGGTATGCTTAAAGTTCATTTTAAGCTTACTTAATATTGATTTATGATATTCCGGGGAACAAGGTTTGAATTTACACATGGCTTCTCTTGAATAAAAGAAGGAGAAACCCCTCATAAACCAAGGGAGTGGTAGGTTGATCACGGGGATTTGGCCAAACCGGGTCGGGGCATGGCATGAAAGGTGGAAGACAACACTATGTTGCATATGCGGACTTGCGATGTAGCGCTTCATGATTGGTGGGCTTTGCTGACGTGGCTTTCTACTCAACAGTCTGGTAAACCTTTGACCCATTGACCACACATGTGGCAGTCTCCCATTGGTTGCTCGTGCATACATGGCTAATGACCATATTTTTGCTACCTTTAATCATGAAACGTGACATCCTTTGATTGGCTGATTTAAATGCCTCAGATTTCCCTCCTAACGCATAGTGCCACTGCCACATGTAAGCCTCTAATTGGCTAAGGTCATCCGACGTGGCCTGCCACGTGTTGACTTTTGATTGGTCAATAGTTTCTCTAACATCCTTGTCGGATATTGACATGGCATCCCTACCATGTGTCAACCCCTCGTTAGTTAACCTTGCTGACTAGGCATTTCTGACATTGACCGTTGACCGGGACACATGTCGATCTCCTATTGGTTGGTCGTCGCTGAGGTGGATTTTCCTCATTTGACCGTTGATGTGAAACTCGTCATCTCGGATCAAGGAAAACTGGGAAAGAACTAGTCAATTTAATGAGAAAACTGAATCATTTAAGGAATTGAGAATGATAAAGTGGTGTTAAAAAGGTGAATTGGAAAATCCCAAATGACCCAAAAGTAATGAAAATCATGGGGAAGAACTATGAAGTAAATTGGATGGGAAAACTAGACCAATTTAGGGTGAACTGGACCTGAACCGGATTGAACCGAGCTGAACCATACATGAACCGATCTATTAATTCATTTTTTCTAGGTGGTTTGAAAATATCAATTTGGAAAAAATGAGGCCACCATTAGATAGAAAATGAATTTAGAAATATTTAATTTTGAGAAAATTGGTCGAATCGGACTTGAACTGATCAATTTTTTCCATTGAACCCGGACGGACCAGACCTGACCGGTTTGGAACAGTGTTGTCTTCTTCTTTAGGATAATAACACTGTTTATATGTTTAGAAACTTTCCTTCTCTGTTGAATGAATATTTGCTTCGATTAGGGCATTTTTAAGCAAGGATAAGCTCAATCAAATTGGAAAGTGGTCGAGCAAAGGGTTCCCGAGCACCCTATATAAAGAGCTCCTCTCCATTCATACTCATAGCACCTCAAATCACCATTCTCTCTCAAGTGCTCCACTTTCTGGTTAAGCTCGAACCTAAGCTCCAACTTGGGCACTTTTCTTAGCCTCATAAGGCAAAGTTGGGTCCAACAGACTCCAGGGGAAGTCATCTACCTGACATCAACCTACTTTCGACCCGAGGACCGCTGGAGAAGTGCCAGCGGAATAAAATAGTGAAGTAGATCTGATAGATCGAAGCTACCCTATTTTGACCGAGCTGAATTTGGCTTTCAAACCCCCTTTTGGCCAAACCAAGCCTCCCCGATGCCCCCATGGCCCTCACACGACCTCCATAGAGGTGAAAGTTAAACCAATTCGACCCTCCTCTGTCGCTACATATTAGTGTTAGAGAGAGAAAGAGCCGAATTTGGCCGAGCTGAATTCGACCAAATTTAGACTCCCTTCGGCAAAACCAAGCCTCCTAATGCCCCCACAACCCTTACACGACCTCCACAGAGGTGAAAGTTAAACCAATTCAGCCATACTTCGTCATTACAGATCGGTGATAGAGAGAAAGAGTCAAATTTCACTGATAAAATACACCCTCATATGAACTTCAATTATAACAATTCTTGATCCTAGAAGGAACTTAAAGATAAGAGCTACCTCCCCATATTCAGAGCTCGAACCGCTGCCCCTCCGACGGTAAGCTTTCGAAGCATTCTCTCCCTACGCATAGTTTTTCGGCAAAGCTCCATTTGGGCTCATTTAGGACACAAATCATGCAATTCAAAGCTCAATTGAATCATATGGAAGTGTAGGAACTGATTCATCCCATCAATTGGAGCAATTAACCCCGATTGAATGGCCAATTTGAAGAAATTAAATTCGGTCAGTTTAAAGGGGAGAAATTGGGGAAATATTTTGGGGAAAATTGAGGATTTTAAAAAATTGAGGGACATCCATGCAATTTATCAAAATTGAAGGCCAATTAGCAATTAGAAAGATGTTGGGGGAGCAATTAGTCAATTTTTGAAATATTAGTGGCCAAATTGCAATTTTTGGAAAGTAGGGGCAAAATTGAGGACCAAATTGGAAATTTGGAAAACTTGTGCCCCTTACACAATTTTGAGTAAATTGTGGATCCAAAGGGAATATTGGAAACCTTGGGACTCAATTTGGGAAAAAGTTAGCATTCGGGACCTAAAGTTAAGAAAAATGAAATTTAGGGAACTAAGTGCAATAAACCAAGAGTTTTGAGCCTAGTCACTCATACGTGAGAAAATGAAGGCTGACATGACAAACCTTAATTGATAAGGATACCCAAATCGTGTAGGGACACGAGAGACTCAAATGCCAGGAAGGAAATGCTATCATGGACTTGGAAGCTAACTAGGGACGAACACTTCACAATCACTGGGTGAGTGGGCTAATTTACACTTTATACTCGCTTGGGATGATGAACACCCTTTCTAAATTGGAAGCCACCATGAGTGGGTTTACTAACATCATACCCGGTTGTGATGTTGAGCACCTTTTCTAAATTGGAAGCCATTATGAGTGAGATTATTAGATGTCATACCCAGTTGGGATGATGATCACTATTTTAGCAAATAAAACCTACTTATCGGTTGAGAGTAGGAGAAAATATTATACACGGTTGGTATGATGAGTTCCCTGAGGAAAGGAGAAACCCGCCTACCGATTGTAAGTGGAGTTATCATCACACCCGGATGGTGTGGTGAGATAAAAATGAGATTTTTGTCATAAGTGTTCCCCTGACTCATGTGGCTTAATGCCTAGTTTTGGAAAAACACGTGTAGTGGGTCCAAGGCTAGTGGGCACCGGCAGAAGCTCGTAAATAAACTTGATTAGGAAGATCCATGAAAACTCCTAATTAATAGAATTGATTGTTTGTTGCGCTACGGTACCGAGTCAGGATATACAGTGCTCGATGGACAGACGACAGTGCGTCAAGACCAGGTCGTCGGACCGGCCTAGACAATTAGCTTTAGGTCGAGTTGTGTGTCGAGGCCATTGGACTGTTGGCACCAAAGAGGATGGATAACTATATGAAAACTCTTTTTTGTGCATGCACTTATGGTACGAGACCATCATGATGCCTTAGGTGTAGTGATGGGTCCTAAGGGCTATTGGACGACATGGTGGAGATAATGGCAGTTTATCGTGCCAGTCAGTCTTGAATCTCTGGTAGCTTCTTGCACATGGGATCGGGGTGGGGTGGGGATGAGGTCTTCATCCTCATACGGACATGAAGATGCATTCAGGTCCGAGTGTCGAACGTGTGGGACGTCCACTCAAACACACAGTAGAAGTTGATGGGCTTCTATCTTGGTGGACAGAAAAGATGCTCCAAGCCACAAGTGGGTGTAGTGCATGAGCTACACCTGCTTATGTGTGTACCCTTTCTAATGAAAGGTGTGTGTTTATTTGCTAAACGCCTCTCGAGGCAAGGGGATGAGCTAAGAAAGCTAAACACAACTAATATGGAAATGGAAAAGGTTTTGGAAACCTAAATTTGAGAAAAAATCCATTTAAAAAGAAAATGATAACCTTGGCACGGTTTTCTTACAAACTAAAAATGTTTTAAAAACTCACTCCCAACACCTGCTCATTGAGTTGTAGAACTCACCCCCTGTGTTTACCCCTTAGATAAAAGAAAAGAGAGTGTGAAGATGTACCCTCCGTTAGGTATGCTTAAAGTTCCTTTTAAGCTTACTTTAGATTGATTTATGATATTCTAGGGAATAAGGTTTGAATTTACGTTTGACTCCTCTTGAATAAAAGAAGGGGAAACCCCTCTTAAACCAAGGGAGCAACGGGTAGATCACGGAGATCTTTCCAAATCGGGTCAGGGCATGACATGAAAGGTGGAAGATGACACTATGTCGTCCCATGTGACCCAAAAGTTATGAAAATCATGTGACCCAAAAGTCATGGGCAAGAACCATGAGGTAAATTGGATGGGAAAATCAGGCCAGTTCAAGGTGAACCGGACCTGAACCAGGTGTAACCATACATGAACCAGTCTATTAATTCATTTTTCTAGGTAGCTTGAATATATCAATTTGGAAAAAATGAGACCACCATTAGATAGAAAATAAATTTAGATAAATTTAGAAATTTTTAATTTTGAGAAAACTAATCGAATCAGGTGTGAATCGACCATTTTTCGTCATTGAACCCGGTTGGACATGTCTAGTTCGTTCCAAAACAATGTCATCTTCTTCCTTAGAATGACAACACAATTCATATGGCAAAAAAAATTGCCTTTTCTGATGAGGAAATATTCCCTCCAATTTGGGCATTTTCTGTTGAGGATAAGCTCGAGCAATATGGAAATTGGTAGGGTAAATGGTCCTTGATGACCCTATATAAAGAGCTCCCCTCCATTCATCCTCCACATGCCTCAAATCCTCTCCTTCTCCAAAGTTCTCTATTTTTCGATGAAGCTCAAACCAAAGCTCTAACTAGGGCACTTTTCTCATCCATAGAAGGTAAAGTCGGGTCCTACAATGTAAACTTTGTTCCTTTAAAGATAAGAAACCCGAGAAAAGAATAGTTTTTTCAAAAGAGAAATTTAAGCCTATTAATGAACCAAAAAACTAATAAAGAAAGGGTAAAGTGGAAGAAAATCCCAAGTGACTCAAAGACTCATAAAATTCATGGAAAGGAACCATGGAGTAAATTGGACAAGGAAACTGAACCGATTCAGGGTGAACTGGACATGAACTATATTGAACAGGTTTGAACCATACATGAACCTATTTCTAAATTTATTTTTCTTTGTAGCTTAAAATGTTTAAATTGGGAAATTGGAGCTACCATTAGATAGAAAATGAATTTAGATTAATGTATAAAATTTTAATTTTGAGAAAACCGGTCAAATCGGGCCTAAACCGACCGATTTTCACCATTGAACCCGGTTAGATCGGTCTAGTCCAATTTGGAACATTATCGTCTTCTTCCTGAGGATGGCAACACTATTCATAGGTTCAAAAGCTTTCCTTCTCCGGTGAAGGAATATCCTCTTTGATCAGGGCATTTTCGAGCGAGGATAAGCTCAACCAAAATAAAAAGTGGTCGGACAGAGGGTCTCCCATTTCCCTATACAAAGAGCTACTCTCTATTCATAATCCACACACCTCAAATCTCCATTCTCTCACAAGTGCTCAATTTTTCGGTGAAGTTCAAACCAAGTGTCAGACTTGGGCACTTTTCTTAGCCTCAGAAGGCAAGGTCGGGTCCTATAGACTTCGGGCGAAGTCATCTACCTGACAGTAACCTCCTTTGAACCCGAGGACCGCCGGTGGAATCAAACAGTGAAGTAGCTCTGATAGACCGAAGCTGCCCTACTTTGGCCAATCTGAATTCGGCCAAATTTAGACCCCCTCCAGCCAAATCAAGCCTCCCCGACACCCCCCACGACGCTCACATATCCTCCACAGAGGTGAAAGATAAGCCAATTCAGCCCTCCTCCGTTATTACAGATCGGTGTTAGAGAGAGAAAGTGTCAAATTTCACTATTAAAATTCCCCTCAAAAGGACTTCAATTGTAGCAATTTTTTATCCTAGAAGGAACCTAAGGACGAGAGCTACCTCCCCATATTGAGAGCTTGAACCGCCGCACCTCTAATGGTAAGCTTTTGAAACTTTCTCTCTCTACAAACATTTTTCTAGCGGAGCTCTGTTTGAGCTCGTTTCAGACTCAAATCAAGCAATTCAAAGTTCAATTAAATTGTATGAAAGTGTAGGAACTTATCCATACCATCAATTGGAGCAATTAACCCTAATTGAATGGCAAATTTGATGAAAACAAATTCGGTGAGTATAAAGGGGAGAAATTGGGGAAAATTGGGGATTTCAAAATATTGAGAGACCTCCATGCAATTTCTCAAAATTGAAGGCCAATTGGCAATAACAAAGATGTTGGTTGGCCAATTGGTCAATTTTTGAAATATTTGGGGCCAAATTGCTATTTTTAGAATGTAGGGGAAAAATTGGGGACCAAATTGGAAATTTGGAAAACTTGAGCCCCTTACACAATTTAGAGTAAATTGAGGATCCAAATGGAATATTAGAAACCTTGAGACTAAATTTTGGGCAAAAGTTAGCATTAGGGACCTAAAATTAAGAAAAATGAAATTTAGAGACCTAAGTGCAATAAACCAATATGTTTGAGCCTACTCACTCATATGTGAGAAAATGAAGGTTGTCATGCCAAACCCTAATTGATAAGGATACCCAAATTGTGTAGGGACATGAGAGACCAGAACGCTAGCAAGGAAAAGCTAGTGTGGACTTAGAAGCAGACTCAGAATGAACACGCAATAATCACCGGGTGAGTGGGCTAATTTAAATATCATACTGGTTGGGATGATGAGCACCATTTTAATGAATAAAACCTACTTACCGGTTGTGAGTAGAAATAAATATCATACCCGGTTGGTATGATGAGTTCCTTAAGGAAAGAAGAAACCCGCCTACCAGTTGTAAGCGGAGTTATCATCACACCCGATTAGTGTTGTGAGATAAAAATGAGATTTTTTTCAGAAGTGTTCTCCCCTTACTATGTGCCAATGCTTAAAATATTTGGTAAACCTTTTTGACGGGAGCTAGAACAACTCAGATATGCCAGGGGACCCAATTTTTGAACTCATGGGGCTCAATGCCCAGTTTTGGAAAAAAAACACGTGTAGTGGGCCCAAGGCCAGTGGGCACGAGCAGAAGCTCATAAAAAAACTTAATTATTAAGAGCATGAAAACTCCTAGTTAAAATGGATTGTGTGTTTTGCCATGGTATCAAGTCAGGATCAACTGTGCACAATTCACTAGCGATAGTGCATTAGGGCCAGGTCAACGGACCAGCCTAGACAAACAGTTGTAGGTCGAGTTGAGCGTCGAGGCCGTTGGACCGTTGGAACCAAAGATGACGGCTAATTTGTTAAAACTCTTGTTAGTGATGCACTTATGGTACATGACCATCAAGACACCCTAGGGGTAGTTATAGGTCCTAAGAGCTACTAGATGACATGGTGGAGATAAGGGCATTTTGTCGTGCCAGTTAGTCTTGAAGCTCTGTAAGCTTCTTACGCATGAGACCGGGGTGGGGTTAGGATGAGGTCTCTGTCCTTATATTGATACAAAGTAGCATTTAGGTCCGAGGGTCGAACGTGTGGGATGTCCACTTAGACTCGGGGTAGAAGTGGTTGTGCTTCTATCATGGTGGATGGTAAAGATGCTCTGATCCATAAGTGGGTGTAATGGATGGGATGCACTTGCGAATGTGTGTACCCTTCCTGATGAAGGGCCTGTGTTTGTTTGCTAAATGCATCCCAAAGCAAGGGGATGGGCTAAGAGAGCTAAACACACCTAATATGGAATGGTAAAAGGTTTTGAAAACATGAATTGGAGGAAAATCTTTTTAAAAGGAAAATGATAACCTTGGCATGGTTTTTATAAACCAAAGTTATTTTAAAAACTCATTCCCAACACCCGTTCACTAAGTTGTAGAACTCATCCCTCCCTTTTTACCCTTTTCAAGTAACCAAGGCAAACCAACCTCAAAGACCCTCCCATAGTCGAACTATAAGAACATGTATGCATATTTCAATATATTGAATTTTGTATAATGTTATTCTAGGAAAAACAGGAAAAAGGACGCCTTACTACTCACGGTTTAGAGGAGGGTGAAACCCTTCATATACTAAAGGGAGTTGAGGGTTGCTCACGGGGATCTGACCAAACCGGGTCGGGGTGTGACAACTTGAGTGGTATGAGAGCCTATTTCCTCGAATGCATTATCAAGACTATATAACATAGTAACTAAGAGGAATAAGTTTTAAAAATGTATAGATGGCTCCCAAGAGAGGAACCAAGAGAACTAGAGCCACAGTCACTAACACTACCTAGCACCCCCTTCATGTGGAAACCCCTCGAGAAGCCAGATAGTTCCACATGGACTAAGCTTAAAGCATTAGAGGCTCTACGAAGAGTTCACCCTAGTGTTTGGATGGCCAAATCTCACCCTTGAGGTGGACACCAACTCTCAAGCTGAGCCCGACGAAGTGCAATCCCCACCCCCTCCTACTAACGTTCCCCCTCCAGTTGACATCCCCAAATATCTCAACACCCTCCATCAATTGGGATGAAAGCCCTTCATAGGAGAGAAGGATGTTGGGGAAGCTATGGACTAGCTGGCCAGCATCAAGAAACTCATGGGGATAGTCAGGATTTCACCAAAGGATATGGTAATCCTAGCCGAGTTTTTCCTAGAGGCCAGCACGAAAAGGTGGTGGGATAACGTTAGAAGCCTACATACCACCACCCCCACATTAGAGCAATTCGAGGAGAGGTATATAGAGGAATATCTAGCCCCACACCAATCAACGAGAAGAAGCAAGACTTCCTCTGACTCTGACATGGGCTTAACTCTATCTTGGATTATGAAACCAAGTTTAACTAGTTAAGACCCTTTTCCCCTGACCTAGCTAGACCCACAGATATTTGTCAACGATTCGTGGAAGGTCTTAACATGAATATACGAAAGCAGATGGGAGTGCTAGGATGCCCCCACAAATCTAGCAGTCATAATAAGTATGGCCCACGAATGTGAGCGTCTGGTGCAAACTCGACGCCGCTGGATGGAGCAGGCCAACTGAAAGAAGGATAAAGGCGAAGACTGCCATAGGGGTTGAAAGGAGCCAAGTCGCCCTAAGTGGGGAAATAAGGTGAGTTTCAAAGGAGGAAGGACACACAAGTACCTCAAAGAGAGGTGATTCCCACCATGCTACAAGAGAGCCCTCGCTGTCCCAGATGCCAAAGGTACCATGAGGGAGCATGCAAGGGAATGCCCCACTCTTAGGGATAATAAGCAACGAAACATGCATGGACCATCCCAAGGGAACCCAAGGACTCTAAGGCAAAACACCACGACAAGGGTACCAGCTAGGGTATACAACCTCACCCAAGAGGAGACCAGAAAAGACCCTAGTACTATAGTGGGTAATTCCCAAAACCTCCCTAACCAAAATTAGACAAAACCTGTAATTTGATTCTACTCAATAAAGAAATTCAAAATTTCCCTTCTAAAAATGTGCATTTCTTCGATCAGGGTACATACAATTGCGGGGGAGAAAAGTTTACGCTCTCTTTGACTCATGAGCAGAGAGATCCTTCATCAAGGAAGATCTAGTCCCAGGTCTTCCCCTAGAACTTACCTTCCTGAACCAAAGTCTCAATATCCTCACACCCCTAGGAGAAGGACTGAATATGGAAAAATAGTTAAAGGGAGGTGAAATTATGATTGAAGGAGTAAAATTGTAGGCGGATTTGGTCTACCTGTCACGCCCCGACCCGATTTGGTCGGATTCTCATTAACAACCTGCCACTCTCCCAGTTTATTTAGGGTTTCCCTTTTCTTTAACTTGGGAGGAGTAAGGCGTCCTTTAAACCTGCACCTTTACTAGAATAACATAAATCAAAACTGTATAAAATTTAAACTTATCATACCTGTCTCACAGGTGTAGTTTAACTCCTAGTCTTTATGTAGGTTTTCCCTAGGTTACCTGAAAGGCATATAAGGGAGGGGGTGAGTTCAACGACTTAGTGAATGGGTGTTTTAAAGTATGACTTTACAAAAATAGTTTGAATTTGGAGTGTGCCAGAATTCTTATTTTCCTTTAAAGCATTTCATCCTCAAATCTCAGTTTTCATAGTCATTTCTCATCATAATGGTGTGTTATCACTCAAGACATGCCCTTCATCAGAAAGGAAACACACATTTGTAGGGCAGCACGTCCACTTGCACCCACTTGTGGTGTTGGAGTGACTTTACCGGCCACCTAGATAGAAGCACGTCCACTTCTATCTTGAGAATGAGTGGATGTACGCAACATCCAACCCTGAGGATAGAGACCTCATCCCATCCCCACCTCAGTCTCATGCGCATGAAGCTACGTCGAGCTTCCAAGACAGCTGGCATGACTAACTACCCTTATCTCCACCATGTCATCCAGTAGCCCTAGGGCGCATCACTATCTCTCTTGGGCATCTTGAAGGTCCTGTAACTCAATGCATGCACAAAACAACAATTTTCTACATAAGCTATTTAATCTGTGGTGCCACTGGTCCAATGGCCCTGACCTTCAACTTGACCTGCAGTTGTTTGTCACGACTAGTCCATCGACCCGTCATGTCGCACTACCTCCAATCCATCGAGTATGTCGGTGCTGTCTTGGTACCATGGCCACACAAATAATTCATTTAAAGTTTTCATGGCTTAACTCATGTTTGTTTATGAGCTTCTGCTCATGCTAATCAGCCTTGGGCCCATTGTATGAGATTTTCAAAATCGGGCATATTAGACCCCATGTTCCAAAACCGAGGACTACAGCCTATCTGTGCTATTCTAGCTCCCATCAAGAAGGTCTCCCAAAAAGTTTAAGTAGTGGCACACAGTGAGGGGAGAGCACTTCTAACAAAAAATGAACTTTTAGCTGTCCATCACACCAACTAGGTATGAGCACATCTCCGCTTATAACCGATAAACGGGTTTTCTTCTTCCATCCAGGAAGTTCATCATACTAACCGGGTATGATCTACTTACAATAGGTAAGTAATTTTTCGTATAATTTCCATATCACTACTCACATGTGTGATGGTTAAAATACCACTTAGTAGTGGGCATTTCCGAGATGCTTATCATCCTAACCGGGTATGATATAAAAATCCCACTCACACGTTAATGTAGTGAATTCCTCTTGACCGGTTCTTTATCTTCACGTGAGCATGTTCTTGCTGGCATTCCCGGTACTTTGTGTTCCTACATGATATGAACATCCTTGTTCATGATCCCATTGCTTAATAGCCTTCATTCATCGTGAATGGATGAAATATTCAAACTTGTTGATTTATTGCAATTAGGTCCCTAAAGTTATTTTTCTTTTAACATTAGATCCCTAATGCCAATTTTACCCCAAATTGATTCCCGAAACTTCTAAAATTCATCTTAGGACCTCAATTTATTCAAAATCATAAGAAGTGGTTCAAGTTTCCCAATTTCCAATTTGGTCCCCAACTTTTCCAAAATTACCATTTTGCCCATACTTTACAAAAATGGTAAGTTTCACCCTAAAATTTTTAAAAATTGGCCAATTGGTCTTCCAACATCTTTATCATGCCCAATTGGCCTCAATATTTTGAAATTGCACTTTAGTCCCTCGAATTTTCAAAATCCCCAAATTTTCTCCAATTTCCACCTAATTTCAACCTTCCAACTCAGCTGCACTTGATTTAATTAAATTGACCAATCAAATGAGTTTAATTGTTAAAATTGAAGTTAGATTGGAGTTCTTGCACCTTCATACGATTCAATTGCACGTTTAATCGCACGATTTGACGTTGGAATGAGCTCAAATGGAGATTAGTCGAAAAATTGGACTTAGAGATATAAAGCTTCGAAAGCTTACCGTCAGGGGCACGACGATCCGAGCTTTCAATATGGGTAGATATCTCTTGTCATGAGGTTCATCCTAGGATCAAGAATCACATCAATTGATGCCGAATTGAGGGAGAATTTGGTCAGTGAAATTACGTCGATTCTCTCTCTAGCACTAATCGAAAAATGCATGGGGCGAGCCAAATTGGTTTACCTTTCTACTCTAATTCAGCTATTGGAGGGTTGTGAAGGTGTTGGGAGGGCTTGATTTGGCCTGAGGAGGGCTCGAATTGGTCATTTTCTGCTCGGCCAAAATAGGGCAGCTTCTGTCCGCCGGAGCTGCTTGACTGTTCTATCAAGCTAGCATTTCTCTAGCGATCCTCGGAGCAAATGAAGACTATAGGCGTGTAGCTAACTTCTCCCCGAATCCAAAGAACCTGACCATGCCTTCTTTGGCTAAAAAAAATACCCAAGTCAGAGCTCCGGTTCGAGCTTCATCGAAAAATGGAGCGGTAGGGAGAGAGTGAAGTTTTTAGGTGTGAGGAGGATGAATCAGGAGGGCTCTTTATATAGGAAGCTCGGGGACTTCTTGGCTGTCTAATTGGAGCCTTAATGGCAATTATTCATTGCCTGAAACTTCCAGACTAGAGGCTTTTCATCTTCGCTGGCACTGCTCAATTTTCTGGCGAATGAACAATGCTGTCATCTGAAGTAAGAAATTATACTGTTTGAACCAGGTTTAAAGCTTTAACAGACTGGTTTAGGCTCGATTCGACCGAATTTTTTAAAATTAAAAATATCTAAATTTATCTAAATTCATTCTCTATCAAATGGTGGCCTCAATTCTCCAATTTGAATTTTCTAAGCCACCTAGAAAATGAATTTAGCATCTGGTTCAATAGTCGTCCAAATCGGTTCAATCTGGTTCGGATTCAATTCACCTGAACCGGTTTGGTTTTCATCTCCAATTCATCCAAAAGTCATTTTTCATGACTTTTGTGACTCTTTAGGTCACCCGAGATCTATAAATTTCTCGGTTTGCCCTTTCTCTATCGTTTCCTATTCTTAAACCGACTCAGCTTTCTCTTTGGAAATGACTGGTTCTTTCCCCGGTTTTCTTGTTATCAAAGGATGGGGTTTACATTACCTCTAAGGGAGGTAGAAATAATATTAGGAATGGATTGGATATGTACCCATCAAGCTAAGGTAGATTGTGAGAAGAAAGTGATAACTTTCCACACTCCCAAAACACTCGGACTGCATTTTTGAGGAGATAGGAGGAAGGGAGAGATGCACTTAGTATCTCATATAAGAGCCCAAAAGATGATACAGAAGTGATGTCAAGCTTTCCTCGCAATGGTTATCAACGAGAAGATAGAGGAGAAAGGACCATAAAGCATCCCAGTGGTGGAACACTACCCTGATGTATTCCCTGAGGAATTACCAAGATTATCCCCAAGCCGACAATTAGAATTTACTATAGAGGTAATCCCCATAACACATCCTATATCCCAAGCCCCCTATCACATGGCTCCAGCGGAATTGAAGGAATTAAATGAACAATTGGATGAGCTATTAGAGAAGAGTTTCATATGCCCTAGTCAGTTTACATGGGGTGCTCCAATACTATTTATGAAGAAAAAGGATGGGAGTATGAGGCTGTGTATAGATTATCGGAAGTTGAACCAGGTCACCAAAAAGAATAAATATCCACTTCCATGAATTGAGGACTTGTTTGAAAAACTAATAGGAGCAGCCTACTTCTCCAAGATAAAAGTCTAGTCGGGTTACCACCAACTCAGGATCCGAGAGGAAGATATCCCTAAGACTGCCTTTCAGTCCCGATATGAGCACTATGAATTTAGGGTGATGCCTTTTGGCCTGACAAATGCCACTACAACCTTTAAGGATTTTATGAACCGAGTGTTCCAACATCACTTAGACAAGTTGGTGATTGTGTTTATAGATGATATACTCATATACTCACAGACTAGGCTGGAACACAAAGAACATCTGGCTATCACCTTGGGGACACCACGAAGTAATCGCTTATATGTGAAATTCTCCAAGTGTGAGTTTTGGTTGCAGGAGGTAGGGTTCTTAGGGCACATAGTGTCCAAAGATGGAATCAAGGTGGATTTGGAAAAGGTGGATGCCATATCTAATTGGAAGGCACCCAAGAACCCCTCCGAGATACGTAGTTTCTTGGGATTGGTAGGGTACTACCGACGATTTGTGCATGATTTCTCTAAGATAGATGCCCCTTTGACCCATCTCACAAGGAAGGGAGTGGAGTATAAGTTGGAAGAAAATTGTGAGAAATCCTTCCTGGAGTTGAAGACCCGTTTAAAAATGGCACCCATACTCACTCTGCCTAAACCAAGTGCAAAGAAATATATAGTCTATAGTGACACATCTGTACAAGAACTCGTGTGTATATTAATGCAACAAGGAAAGGTCATCACATACGCCTCGCGACAACTAAAGGTACATGAGAGGAACTACCCTATACACAACTTAGAGCTAGCCGCAATAGTGTTCGCCCTCAAGATTTGGTGACACTACTTATACGAGGTTAAGTGTAGGATAAACATAGATCACAAGAGTTTTAAGTACTTCCTAACTCAAAGGGAGTTGAATCTCTGCGAGAGGAGATGGCTGGTGTCATGCCCTGACCCAGTTTGGTTGGAGTCCTGTGATCAACCAACCACTCTTACTCGTACTAATCTAGTATTTCTACCAAATAGTCTAAGGAAGGTAAAGGTGTTGGAGTAACTGTTTTCCATAAAAAATTTTACAAAATGTATAAGTTACATTAGCTTTCTCTTCTAGTCTCTGCTCATTGTAGTGTGGGGTCTTTCCTAAAAAATTTTTAATGGGAGGGGTGAGTTTCTACAACTTAGTGAGTGGGGGTTGGGAAGTGAGTTTTTTAGCAATCTGTCTTATCAAAACATTTTAGACTTTCAGTGATTGTAATATGAGTTTATCTCTTCTTAACTTTTCCCCTTGCTCGGGAGGTGTCTCAGCAAATAATCACACGCCTTTTCTATCATAGAAAGGGATCACACATTCGCAGAATAGTCCCCAATCATTCCAATTGTGGTTTGGTGCACCTTTACCCTCCACTCGGATAGAGGTGCACTAACTCTACCCTAAGTTTGAATGGACATCAATAGTCCGACCCTGAAACCCTCATTATGTCAACTTGGTGGGACGAGACCATATTTCTCCTCCAGCCTTGGTCTCGAGACCTCATTTCCCCTTTGGCCTTGGTCTCAATGCTTCATTATGTCCACTTTGTGGGACAAGACCTCATTTCCCATTTGACCTCAGTCTGAGTGCGCAGGAAGCTATCAGAGCTTCATGATTGACTGGCATGACAGACCTGACCTTATCACATGCAGGTTGTCCAACAGCCCTTGGGACCCATCGACTAGATGCTCTCGGATTCCTCATGCATGCATACAACAATTTTGATACATTAACCATGCTCTTTGGTTCCAACGATCCAATGACCCTAACACTCGACCTGCCCTGTAGTTGTTTACCTTGACTGGCCTGTCGACCTAGTTTGGGCGCACTACCACTAGCCCATCGAGCCTTGTCAGTCCTGTCTTCACCCCAAGGCAAATCACACAATAATTCCAGTTTTTTTGAGAGCTTTCATGGTTCTTATAATTTAGGTTTGTCTATGGGTCCAACCCGTGCACACTGGCCTTGGGCCCACTTCACAAGTTTTCCAAAAACTAGGCCTCCGACCCTATCATTTTCAAATTTGAGGACTTAAGCCTATTGGAGCAATTTCGGCTCCTATGAGAAACATCTCCCAAAATGTTTAAGCAGTTTCATGCAATCAGGGGAGAACATTCCTAGGAAAAATGATTTTCAAACATAAAAACGGGTCTCATCACCTCGAACCGGCTATGATGCTGAAAATCTCACTCACACGGTATTGGTGATGTGGTTGTCCCTGTGAGATCTTGACTAGTGGTGTGCTTTCTTGCACCGGTACATGAATAATCAGCTCCTACAAGGTTTGTGTACCCTTATCAGAAGAATTGACATAAGGGACCTCATAGTTTTGGTTATTTGCGCATAGGTTCTCGCACTATGCCTTAATTACATTTATGTCCCTAAATTTTCATTTGATCTCAATTAAGTCCCTAGGACTTCGAATTATTACTCATTGTCCTTAAACATCCTAATTCGTCCTCAATTTTCCCAAAATTGCCAATTGGTCCTTAACTTTCCAAAAATTACAAATTGGCCCTTGAACTTTCAATAAATTGCTAATTGGCTCTCCATTTCATCCAATTACTCAATTGGACCCCAATTTTCCAAAAATTCTCAAATTGCCCAATTATCTCAAAATTTCAATTTAGTCCCTAAATCTTAATTTCGTTCAATTGACCCCTAAAGCGTGGTTAATTGTTTCAATTGGTGATACGAATCATCTTCCTTATGTCTTCCTCATCATTTTGAGCTTTGAACCGCTCGATTTGGCTTAGAAATGAGCTCAAACAGAGCTTCACTAGAAAATTTAGTCTAGAGAGAGAAAGCTTCGATATCTTACCGGTAAGGCTTCGACAACCGCAGCTCTCATTTTCTCTGAATTGCTCTCCTCTAGGATCCACCCTGGATCAGATCACCCCTCAATTGGTAGCCTGAGCAGTGTGAATTCCTTAGTTTTAGTTTTTACAGAAAAGCACTGTGAACAGTGTTTTCCAACAAAAGGGAGACGGAGGGGCTTACCATATTAGCTCGTGGAAAAGTTAGGGCACCTCTAGGTGGAGTGTAGGGATTTGGCTTTGATATGCTACTCGCCGAAAAACTAAGTAGTTCATCTTCTTTGGTTGATTGTGGGAAGTTTAGAATGGATGTATAGGTGCTATTTATATAGGGAGCTCAGTAACTGTTCAGGCTACTGGTTGGTGTGACACTCAGCCTCCGACTCAGCTATCGGCAACTTGACCCGAGAGATTTCTGAGCCATCGGAGACTCTAGCTTTTCCAGCCTCTCTCTCTTCTCTCTGTCACCAGTTAGAGGTTGAAGACGATGACGTGGTGGACATGCCACATGGAGTGTTGTGATTGGTTAGTTTTTCTAATGTGAAAGTCCAGCAAGACCGCCACATCAACCGTTGACCCGTTGACCAGACACATGGTAGCCTCCCATTGGTTGCCTGTGTCTGCGTGGCATGTTAACCGGTTAGCCGTTGACCCATTGACCGGACACGTGGTTGCCTCCCATTGGTTGCCTGTGTCTACGTGGCATGTTAACTGGTCATCTATTGACCATTGATCAGACACGTGGCAGCCTCCCATTGGCTGCTTGTGCTTGCATGGCTGCTGACGGGGCGTCATTAACCATGGATCGGTCTGACCATTGACCAGTTTGACCTTTGATCATTTCGGCTCCTTGACTGATTGGTTCGTTGACCGGACTAGTCCGATCGGGTTCGGTGACCCAAATTCATAAATCGGCCGGTTCATACCCGATTCGATAGGTTTTATGAAAATTAAAAATTTCTAAATGTATCTAAATTCATTTTCTACATAATGGTGGCCTCAAATTCCTAAATTGATATTTTTAAGCCACCTAAGGAAGTGTTGGGAGGGCTTGGTTTGGCGTGAGGAGTGCTCGAAATGGCCGATTTCAAATCGGCCAAAATAGGGCAGCTTCGGTCCATTAGAGCTGCTTCACTGTTCCATCACGTCGGCGTTTATTTGGCAACCCTCGGAGTAAACCGAGACTACAGGCGTGTAGCTGAATTCTCCCTAGTTCTAAAGAACCCGACCTCGCCTTCTTTGTTTCAAAAAAGACCCTATATCAGAGCTCTAGTTCGAGCATCGTTGAAAAACTAAGCAACTAAGAGAGAGTGAGCTTTTCAGGTGTGGAGAGGACAAATGGAGAGAGGCTCTTTATATAGGGAGCTCGGGGACCCGTTGGCCATCCGTTTGGCACCCTTCTGACAGGCATTGAATACCTGAAATGTACTGAATGAAAGTGTTTCTTCTTCACTGGCGCTGCTTCGATTTTTCGGCGAGTGAACAGTGCTATCATCAAGAGGAAGAAGATTACATTGTTCCGAACTAGACTAGACCGGTCCGAACCGGGTTCGAAGTTTAAACTGGCTGGTTCACCCCATATTCGACTAAGTTTTTCAAATCTAAAAATTTCTAAATTCATCTAAATTTATTTTTTATCAAATAGTGGCCTCAAATCTCAAATTTGAATTATTTAAGCCACTTAGAGAAATGAATTTAAGATCCAGTTCAATAGTGCTTCAAACTGGTTGGGATCAAGTTCACCTGAACCGGTTTGGTTTTCATTCCTAATTCCTTCACAAGTCCATTTCCATGTCTTTTGTGACTCCTTGGGTCACTTTGGGTCCATAAAATTCCCAGTTTACCATCTCTTTATCGATTCCAGTTCATAAACCGACTTGGTCCTTAAACTAGTTTAGGTTCGATTCACCTGAACCGATCTGGTTTTTCTCTCCCACTTTGTTCTATGATTCCTTCCCAAGGTTTATAAATCTCTTTGGGTCACAAGGGATCCATAAATTTTCCTATTTCCCTTTCCCTATTAGTTCCGGTTCATAAATTGGTTCAATCTAATTGGATCCGGTTCATATAAACCAGTTTGATTTTTCTCTTCCAATTTATCCTAGGGTTCTTTTCCAAGGTTTTTATGAATCCTTTGGATAACACGGGAGTTGTAAATTTTCAATTTTCCCATTCCCAATTGATCAAGTACTTGAACTAGTTCGGTTTTCTTACTCGGTTTAACTAGTTCTTTTCCCAGTTTCCCTTGAATCAAAAGGGCGGGGTTTACAAGTTTTGTCCCCAAAACTTAGCCGTCCATCCTTGACATCGGAAATGGATTCTCTTGTGGTCAACTCATGGTTTGATTTGACATCCTATTGCTCTGGTTATCCCTTTTTGTTCATTCATTTACTTTCTTGGACTCAATTTCTTTGACTTGTCTTACCCCTGTGTCCAAGTAATTTCTTAATTCCAATGTTCTCCACTGTTTGGGGGAAAAACCTTTCCTCTTGAGGGTTTTGTTCAGAACTGAGAGTTCCAGAATGTCTAATCATCCCCGAGTCTATTTGTTTCCTTGATTATTGAAACCCTTAGTTTGGTGTTTGTTCGAGCATTTCATACTTGTTTGGTTTCTCCAAGTTTTGTCCATTCCTAATTGGTGTTACCAAGTTTTTGTGTTCTCCCCTTCTTGTCCTATGCTTGACCTTTATTCTATTCTTGTTTGGTTTCTCCATTCCCAATTGTCAAGTTTCCCATCAACTCCTCGACTTACTGACATACTAGTGGGCTTCTTACCTTCAGTCCTCCCTCACGTCCCACGGCATCCTTAATCAAGGACTTCTTTTTCTCAAATCCATCCTTACTCGCTCGCGACACTTTGACGGTTCTTTTATTCCAAATTTATCTCTTATGGCTTACTTATCCATTCCTTGGTTTCATCTGAATGAGGTTCCCTTTGTTGGTTTTATCTCCTACTCTCGTACTTTAAGGTTGAAATGTTTCATCCTTCGAGTTGCACATTCATCCTTCTCATCCTTTCTTGAAGGTTTCTCTTAATCACCTCTTAGTTGAATGGCACATTCTCCAAGGTCTCTCAGGTATCTTTCCCTAGGTACCTTCATTATGGGTATTCCACCCATTCCCACTTGTTGCGGTATTACCTAAGTTTATTATCCTACTATCCGTTCCTTAGGTTTCGCCTCACTCCTTGGGCTTTAGGTATACTTCCCTTTTTCCTTCGTCCTTGAGGGTATTAGACCTTTAATCAATCTCATGATGTCCTTTGATGTAGTCCTTCTCGTGGCTTGAGAGTGGTTTCCATTTCCTTTTGGCCATGGATCATTCTAAGGATTTCCTTCATCCTTCTCTTTCGATGTTTGCCCCTTTTTACTTTTTCCCTCCCCATCGGTGTTTAAATCCATGATTCTCATGAGGGTCGATTTGTTGAATCACCCTGTTCCTATTGCCTTCCTTATCCATTTGTCTCGAGAGAGTTGTCTCTCGAGTTCGGTTGTCCTTAATGCCCATCCTATTTCCTTCTTTAGGGTGTGGTTGTCACCACCCTTTCGGTCCTTCTTTAAGGTGTGGTTGTCACCACCCTTTCGGTCCTTCTTTAGGGTGTGGTTTTGTCTCCTTTTTCTGTTGTCTCCTCATTCACCCGTTCTTTTGGTTTAGCCTTAGGCATGGTCCTTTTACATAGGCTTACCTCTATTGAGGAGGTCAGAGTACCTTAACCTCTTTTAAACACATTATTTGTCCTTACTAGGTTTGTCCTTCTCATTCCTTATTTGTCATGGGGCATGAGATTCTAGATTGGACTCATTATGAGTCGGGGCAACAAAATTTTATGGGAATTTAAAATCTTATTTCATGGGAATTAAATACAAAACACTTGTGGACCTCTCCCCTCTAAGGGGGATGGTTAAAAGAAAGACCAGGAAGCTCCATGCTAGAAGTTTGAGGAACTCTCTCTAGGTGGGTTTGAAATCCTCATTTGGAGTTGTGGCTTTCAGGGCGGCCTCCTATCTTCCATCCTAGTGGTGTGGGACATTCCCTTATCATGTGTTATACTCCTCCACACCTATAACAGATTGTCCCAACACTGGTTCCTACATGGGTCCTTCGGTATTTATGCAGTCGACCTGGTCCGGGTGCACTACCACTAGCCCATCGAGCTTTGTTAGTCCTATCTTGGCCCCGTGGCAAATCACACAATAATTCCAGTTTTTCTGAGAGATCTCATGGTTCTTATAATTCAGGTTTGTCTATAGGTCCAACCTGTGCACACTGGCCTTGGGCCCACTTCACAAGTTTTCCAAAAATTGGGCCTTTGGCCCTATCATTTTCATATTCTAGACCTTATGCCTATTGGAGCACTTCTGGCTCCTATCAGGAATGTCTCCCAAAATGTTTAAGTAGTTTCACGCATTTAGGGGAGACCATTCCTAGGAAATATGATTTTCAATCGTAAAAACGGTTCTCATCACCCCCAACCGGGTTTGATGCTAAAAATCCCACTCACCCGATATTGGTGATGTGGCCATCTAGGTGAGATCTTGTCTCGTGGTATGCTTCCTTGCACTAGTACCTGAACAATCAACTCCTGCATGGTTCGAGTTCCCTTATCAGGAGAATCAACATAAGGGATTTAATAGTTTTGGTTATTTGCGCATAGGTCCTCACATTATGCATTAATTACATTTAGGTCCCTCAATGTTTATAACCTTACATTTGGGTCCCCAAATTTTCATTTGATCTCAGTTAAGTCCCTAGGACTTCCAATTATTCCACATGGTCCTTAAACTTCCTAGAATTACAAATTGGTCCTCAATTTCCCCAAAATTGCCGATTGGTCCTTAACTTTCCAATAATTACCAATTAGCCCTTGAACTTTAAAAAGTTGCTAATTGGCCTTCCATTTCTTCCAATTGCTCAAGTGGTCCCCAATCGAAAATTAATTTCATGAAATTGAATCAATTTTCCTTAAATTGCAATTCATACCCCAAATATTCAAATATCCCCAAATTTCCCAATTTTCTCAAAATTTCAATTTGGTCCCCGAATCTCAATTTCATTCAATTAACCCCAAAATGTGGTTAATTGTCTCAAATGGTGATATGAATCATCTTTCCTATGTTTCCCTTGTTATTTTGAGCTTTGAACCGCTCGATTTGGCTTAGAAATGAGCTTAAACGGAGCTTCGCCTGAAAATTTATTCTAGAGAGAGAAAGCTTTGATATCTTATCGGTGAGGGTCCGGCAACTGAAGCTATTGTTTTCTCTGAATTGCTCTCCTCTTGGAGATCCTCCTTGGATCAAACCAAGCTTCAATTGGTGGCCTAAGTAGTGTGAATTCCTTAGTTTAAGTTTTTATAGAAAAGCATAGTGAACAGTGTTTTTTAGCGAAGGGGCTTACTATATTAGCTCGGAGGAAGGTTGGGGCACCTCTAGGTGGAGTGTAGGGGGTCTGGCTTGGCCACAATTGGCCGGGGGAAAGCTTGAAGTGGGCTGCAGGAGGTTAGCTATTTTTTGGCCGAGGAGCAGTAGCATTATTTGAGCTCCCTCGCACCTCCTCGAAGGCTCTCAAGCTGAATGGAGGGTATGGTTGTGTGTGTCGAAGACTTCCTCCTAGTTTTAATGGTACTGAATGTAGCTTTTGAGGTAGAGAAAAGTCTCGATGTCGGAGCTTTGCTTTGCTGCTTGCCAGAAAACTAAGCAGTTCGTTTTCTTCAGTCGATCTTAGGATGCTGAGAATGAATGGAGGGGTGCTCTTTAAATAGGGAGCTTGACAACTATTCATGCTACTGGCACACAAGAGACTCGACCTCTGATTAAGCCGCCGGTGACCTGACGAGAGCGATTTTGAAGTTGCCCGAGACTCTAGCTTTTCCGGCCTCTCTCTCTTCTCTCTATTAGCAGGTGGAGGTTGAAGATGATGACTTGGCAGACATGCCATGTGACACGCTATGATTAGTTAGTTTTTCTGACGTAGAAGTCCAACTCGGCCGCCATGTCAGCCATTGATCGGACACATGGCAGTCTCCCTTTGGCTGTCCGTGTTTGTGTAGCATTCTCACTGGTCATCCGCTGACCATTGGATGGACACGTGGCAACTTCCCATTAGTTGCCCATGCTTACTTGGCTACTGACGTGGCATAGTTGACCGTTGACTGGTCTAGTCCGTTGACCAGTCTGCCATTGACTAGTCCGGTTCGACTAGGTTCGGTGACCCAAATTTGAAAATCGGCCGGTTTGGACCCAATTCGACCGGTTTTCCAAAATTTAAAAATTTTTAAATTTATTTTCTACCTAATGGTGGTCTCAATTTCCCAAATTGATATTTTTAAGCCACCTAGAAAAATTAATTATTGAACTGATTCACTATTGTTTATCCCGATTTAGTCTGGTTCACCTCGCACCAGTCCGGTTCTCCCATCCAATTCACCTCACGGTTCTTCCCTATGATTTTTGTGAATTTTTGGTCACTTGGAATTTTCAAAATTCCCATTTTAATCATTCTTTATCATTTTTGGTTCCTTTTTCCGGCTTAGTTTTCTCAAAATCGCTGGTTCCATCCCCGGTTTACATAGGCTGAGGGACGGGTTTCAAAGCTGGAATTGGTAAAGGACTATGAGCTTGTGATAAAATACCATCATGGGAAGGTCAATGTAGTTGTAGATGCTCTAAGTTGCAAATATCAAACTGAGGTGACATAGATAAAGATGAGCTACCTGTTCTTATTGCAACAATTGGGAAGAATGGAAGTGGACCTTAAAGTAGCCAAAGGAGAAAGATGCCTATTGGCTAACATAGTAGTAAGACTTAGCCTAATGGTGCAAATAAAGGTCCATGAAAAAAGGGATAAGGAATTCTAGCCCTATTTGGATCTGATCAATGAAGGGACAAACCCATACTACAACCTTCGAGGCAATGGAACTGAAGACAGGGATTCATTTGTCTATGTGATGCATTCGGACAATACCAAGATGTACCACACCCACAAATATGGTTATTGGTGGAGAGGGATGAAGAGGGATATCGCTTAATATGTAGCACAATGCTTGTCCTATCAATAAATAGAGCTAAGCACCATAAACCTTAAGGACTACTACAACCCCTACCAATTCCCAAATGAAAATGGGAACACATCATTATGAACTTTGTCACAAGATTACCTATGACTAGGAAGGGACAAGACATAGTTTGGGTCATTGTGGATAGGTTGACCAAGGCCGCTCACTTCTTACCAATAAGGGTGACCGATTCCATGGAATAACTAGTTGCTCTATACATAGGGGAGATTGTGAGACTCCATGGCATCCCAGTAAGCATAGTGTCGAACAGAGACCCTAGGTTTACCTCAAGGTTCTAGCCTAGTTTGCAAAGTACCTTGGGAACCAAACTCTAGAAGAGTACGACATTTCATCCTCAGACCGATGGACAGTCTGAGCAGACGATCCAAACCCTAGAGGATATGCTACGAGCATGCATACTCACCATAAACAAGGGTTGAGAGAAATACTTATGCCTGATGGAGTTTGCATATAATAACAATTACAAGGCTAATATTCAAATGGCCCCTTATGAGGCTCTTTATGGACGACCATGTCATACCCCCATATTTTGGAAAGAGGTGGGAGATAGGAAGCTAGAAAGGGCTGAGTTAATAGAAGATTCCACAAAGAAGATAAAAATTATAAGGAGTCGACATAAGGCAGCTCATGACAGGCAAACGAGCTATGCGGACCATTAGAGAAAGGACTTGCAATTTGGTGTGAGAAACCCAGTATTTCTCAAGGTATCCCCATGGAGGGGAATACTTAGGTTCCAACAATGGGGCAAGTAGAAACCTAGGTACATCAGTTCCTACACCATAGTCCAAAGGATAGGGCCAGTGGCTTACAAAGAATATATGATGTATTCCATGTCTCGGTACTCCGGAAGTACCAGCTCGATCCTAATCATGTGATGGACTGACCCCCACCCAAGTTAGAAGAGAACCTGAACTATTAAGTGGAACCACTGCAAATCATTGATTGGAGAGAAAAAAACTTGAGGAACAAGAAGATTCCCATGGTCAAGGTTCTTTGGCAGAATGGACTAGTACAAGAGGATAACTAAGAAACCGAGAGTGTTATGAGGGATGGGTACCACCAATTATTTGGGATATAAATGTTTTGAGGACAAAACCCCTAAAAGGAGGGGAGAGTTGTAAGCCCTGTTCCTTTAAATATAAGAAAACTGGGAAAAGAACTGGTTGTTTCAAAAGACAAAATTAAGCCAGTTAACGAATCAAAACCAATAAAGAAAGGGTAAAGTAGGAAATTTGAAAATCCCAAGTGACTCAAAGAGTTATAAAAATCATATAAATAAACCATGGAGCAAATTGGAAGAGGAAATTGGACCGATTCAAGGTGAACCAAACCTGAACCGGATTGAAACATACCTGAACTAGTTTCTAAATTCATTTTTATTGGTGGATTAAAATGTTCAAATTGGTAAATTGAAGCCACCATTAGAAAAAAAAAATTAATTTAGATTAATTTTAATTTTGAGAAAAATGGTCGAATCGGGCTTGAACCAACCGATTTTTGCCATTGAACCCAATTGGACCGATCCGATCTGATTCAGAACAATGTTGTTTTCTTCCTTATGATGATAACACTTTTCATCGGTTCAAAAACTTTCCTTCTTTGGTGAAGGAATATCCTATCCAATTAAGGCATTTTTGTGTGAGGATAATAAGCTTGACCAAAATGGAAAGTTGTTGGGCAGAGGGTCCCCGAGCTCCCTATATAAAGAGCTCCTCTCCATTCATCCTCCACATACCTTAAACTCCATTCTCTCTCAAGTGCTCCATTTTTCGGTGAAGCTCGAACTAGAGCTCTGACTTGGGAACTTTTCTTAGACTCAGAAGGCAAGGTCGGGTCCTACAGAGTCCGAGGGAAGTTAGCTACCTGAAAATAACCTCGTTTCGACCCGAGGACTACTGGAGAAGCCCTCGCGGAATCAAACAGTGAAGCTGCCCCGATGGACCGAAGCTGCCCTATTTTGGCCGAGCTGAATTTAGCTAAGTTCAGACCCCCTTTGCCCAAACTAAGCCTCCTCATGCCCCCACGACCCTCACACAATCTCCATAGAGGTGAAAGGTAAGCCAATTTGACCTTACTCCATCGTTACAGATCGGTGTTAGAGAGAGAAAGTGTCAATTTTCACTAATAAAATTCACCCTCATATGGACTTCAATTTAGCAATTTTTTATCCTAGAAGAAACCTAAGACAAGAGCTACCTCCCCAAATTGAGAGCTCAGACCATCGCACCTCCGACAGTAAGCTTTCGAAGCTTTCTCTCTCTACGAACAGTTTTTCGACGAAGCTCTATTTGAGCTCAATGGAATCATATGGAAGTGTATGAACTGATCCATACCCTCAATTGGAACAATTAATTCAGGATTGGATGGAAAATTTGAAGAAATCAAATTCAATTAGTATAAAGGGGATAAATTGGGGAAAATTTTTCGGTAAAATTGGGGATTTCAAAAAATTGAGGGACCTCCATGCCATTTCTCAAAATTGAAGGCCAATTGGCAATGGGAAAGATGTTGGGGGACCAATTGGTCAATTTTCACAATATTTGGGGCGAAATTGCTATTTTTGGAAAGTAGGGGTAAATGGTAATTTTTGAAAAATTGGGGACCAAATTGGAAATTTGGAAAAATTGAGCCCCTTACAAAATTTTGAGTAAATTGAGGATCCAAAGTGAATATTGGAAAGCTTGGGACTCAATTTGGGGGAAGTTAGCATTAGGGATCTAAAGAAAAATAAACTTTAGGGACTTAAGTGCAATAAACTAAGAGTTTTGAGCCTAGTCACTCATACGTGAGAAAACGAACTCTGTCATGCAAAACCATAATTGATAAGGATACCCAAATCATGCAGGGACACGAGAGACTGGAACGCCAACAAAGAAAAGCTAGCGTGAACTTCGAAGCTAACTAGGGACGAACGTGTCACAGTCACCGGGTGAGTGGGCTAATTTACACATCATACCGGTTGGGATGATGAGCATTGTTTTAACGAATAAAACCTACTTACTGGTTATGAATAGTAATAAATCTCATACCCGATTGGTATGATGAGTTCCTTGAGGAAAGAAGAAACCCACCTACCGATTGTAAGCGAAGTTATCATCACATCCAATTGGTGTGGTAAGATAAAAAATGAGATTTTTATCAGAACTATTCTCCTCTGACTGTGTGTCAATGCTTAAAATATTTGGAAAACCTTCTTGATGGGAGCTAGAATAGCTCAGATAGGCCAGGGGCCTTGATTTTTGAACTCATGGGGCTCAATGTCTAGCTTTGAAAAAAAAACACGTGCAATGGGCCCAAGGCCAGTGGGCATGGGCAAGAGCTCGTAAAAAACTTAATTAGGAAGAGCCCTGAAAAATCCTAATTAAAATGGAATGGATTGTGTGTTTCACCATGCCACTGACTCATGATTGACTGTGCTCGATGGATTGGTGGCAGTGCATAAGGTCAACGGACTAGCTTAGATAAATAGCTGTAGGTCGGGTTGAGCGTCGGGGCCATTAGGCCGTTGGCACCAAAGATGATGACTAATATGTGAAAACACTTGTTTGTGCATGCACTTATGGTATGGGACCATCAAGACTCCCTAGGGGTAGTGATGGGTCCTAAGGGCTGCTAGACAGCATGGTGGAGATAAGGGTAGTTCGTCGTGCCAGTCAGTCTTGAAGCTCTATAAGCTTCTTGCGCATGAGATCCGGGTAGGGTCAAGATGAGGTTTCCGTCCTCATATGTACACAAAGTGGCATTTGGGTTTGAGGGTCAGACGTTTAGGACGTCCACTCAGACTCAGGGTAGAAGTGGACGGGGCTCTATCATGGTGGATGTTAAATACACTCCAATCCACAAGTGGGTGCAGTGGACAGGTTGCACCTGCGAATGTGTGTATCCTTCCTAATAAAGGGCATGTGTTTGTTTGCTAAATGCCTCTCGAGGCAAGGGGATGGGCTAAGAGAGCTAAACACAGCTAATATGGAAAATTGAAAAAGGTTTTGAAAACCTAAATTGGAGGAAAATATGTTTAAATGGAAAATGATAACCTTGGCATGTTTTTATAAACCAAATTTGTTTTGAAAACTCACTCCCAACACCCGCACATTGAGTTGTAGAACTCACCTCCTCCCTTTTACCCTTTTTAGGTAACCAAGGAAAACCAACCTTAAAGACCCTTCCGTAGTCGAACTATAAGAACATGTGTGTTTACTTTAATATATTCAGTTTTTTTATAATGTTATTCCACAAAAAACAGGAAAAAGGATGTCTTACTCCTTGCGGTTTAGAGGAGGGTAAAACCCTTCATATACCAAAGGAAATGGCAGGTTGCTCATGGGGATTTGACCAAACCGGCTGGGGCATGACATATAGACTCTGGGGGAAGTTAGCTACCTGATAGCAACCTCCCTTCGACCCAAGGATCGCTGGAGAAGCACCAGCGAGATCAAGTAGTGAAGCAACTCCGTCGGACCGAAGCTGCCCTTTTTTGGCCGACCTAAATTCGGCTAATCCAGCCCACCTACAGCCAAACCAAGCCCTCCCATAGTCCCTACGACAATTCACACGACTTCTACAGAGGTGAAAGGTAAGCCAATTCAGCTCGCCTTCGTCGTTGCATATCGGTTCTAGAGAGAGAAAGTACTGATGTTCACTAACCAAATTCACCTTGATCCTGAGATCAATTGTAGCAATTCTTTATCCTAGAAGACCCTAAGGACAAGAGCTACATTCCCAGATTGAGAGCTCTGACCGCCGCACCTCCGGTGGTAAGCTTTTGAAGCTTTCTCTCTATATGTACAATTTTCCAACGAAACTCTGTTTGAGCTCATTTTGGACCCAAATTCTGTAATTCAAAGCTCCATTTGAGCTCGTTTTGGACCAAAATTCTACAATTCAAAGCTCCATTTGATCGTATGGAAGTGTAGAAACCGATCCATGCCATTAATTGGAGCAATTAACCACATTTGAAAGGCCAATTTGAAGAAATCAAATTTGGTTAGTAGAGAGGGGTAGAAATTGGGGAAAATTTGGGGATTTCAGAAAATTGAGGGACCTCCATGCAATTTCTCAAAATTGAAGGTTAATTGGGAATGAGAAAGATGCTGGAGGGCCAATTGGTCAATTTTTTAAAGAATTGGGCCTAATTGGTCATTTTTGGATCTTAGGGGCACAACAGTAATTTTGGAAAAGTTGGGGACCGATTTGGAAATTTGGAGAATTTGAGCCCCATAGACAATTTGGACTTTGGACTTGATTGGGGAAAAATTGAACATTAGGGACCTAAAGTCAAGAAGTATGAACTTTAGGGATCTAAGTGCAATAAAACCAAGATTTGGGCCTAGTCTCCCATATGTGAGAAAAAGAAGTCTGTCATGTCTAACCCTTTCTGATAATGATACCCAAACCGTGTAGGGACACATGGGACCAAAACGCAAGCAAGAGAGCTAGCATGAACTTGGAAAACTGTCTAGGGACAAACACGTCACAGTTATCGGGTGAGTAGGCTTAATTACACTTCATACTCGGTTGGGATGATGAACATATTTTTAAAAGTTAGAAACCCACATACCGATTGTAAGCGAACCTATCATCACACCTGGTTGGAGTGACGAATTAAAAGAAGATTTTGTCAAAAGCGATATCCCCTAATTGTGTGCCATTGCTTAAACTATCTGGAAGACCTTCTTAATGAGAGCTAGAACAGCTCTAACAGGCTAGAGGCCTCTGTTTTTGAACTCATAGGGCTCAAGACCCAGTTTTGAAAAGCATGTGCAGTGGGCACAAGGCCGATGGGCATGAGCTAAGACCTATAAAAAAACATGAATAGGAAGAGCCATGAAAATACTTATTTAAAATGGAAATAAATTGTGTGATTCGCCATGATACCATGTCAGAACCAATAATGCTCGATGGGTTGGTGACAATGCATTAGGGCCAGGTCGACAGACTAGCTAAATAAATAGCTGCAAGCTAGGTTGAATGTCGTGGCTGTTGGACCGTCGACACCAAAGAGAATGGCTAAATTTTGAAAACTCTTGTTTGTGCATTCACTTATGGATTTGTGACCATCAAGACACCCTAGGGGGTAGTGATGGGTTCCAAGGGCTGTTGGACAACATGGTGGCGATAAGGGAAGGAGAAGTTTGTCACACCCCGAGCTGGTTTGGTCGGATCCTCATGAGCAACCCGCCACTCTCCCAGTTTATTATGGGTTTTCACCTTCTTTAAACCGCGAGGAGTAAGACATCCTTTTTACATGTACCTTTCGTAGAATAACCGTAATAAAACTGAATAAATTTAAACTTACATACCTGTTTTGCAGGTTTAGCTATCAGAAGGTCTTTAGGTGGGTTTTTCCCTCGGTTACTTGAAAAGGGGTAAAGGAAAGGGGTGAGTTCGACAACTCCGTGAATGGGTGTTGGAAGAGAGTATACAAAACATATTTAATTTGGAGAGTGTCAGACTCCTTATTTCTTTCAAAAATATTCTTTTCCTTTCATTCTCGGTTATTCAAAACCATTTCCTCATTTCCATATCATGTGTGTTTAACAATCAACACATGCCCTTCATCATGAAGGGATCACACATTCGTAGGGCAGCCCGTCCACCGCACCAACTTGTGGCGTTGGAGCGAACCGACCACCAAGATAGAAGCCCATCCACTTCTACCCTGCGAATGAGTGGATGTTCGCGACATCCAACACTAAACCATAAAAAGAAACTCTGTGTCTGTATGAGTACAGAGACCTCATCACGACCCCACCCTAGTATCATGCCCATGAAGCTACATCGAGCTTCCCTGACTACTGGCATGACAAACTACCCTTATCTCCACCATGTCGTCCAGTAGTACTTATGACACATCACTACCCCTCTTGGGCATCTTGATGGTTCGGAACCTCAAGTGCATGCACAAATAACAGTTTTTCATAAAATCCATTAATCTTTTGGACCACTGGTCCAACGACGCCAACCCTCAACTCAACCTATAGATGTTTGTCTAGACCGGTCCGTCGATATGTTCCTATCGCATTGCCACCAGTCCATCGAGTATGTCGATCCTATCTTAGTACCACGACCAAATCGCCTAATTCTTTCATTAGAATTTTCATGGCTTATCATCATGTTTGTTTACGAGCTCCTACTCGTGCCAACTAACATTGGGCCCACTATAAGTGATTTTCAAAAATCTAGCATTTTAGCTCCCATGTTCCAAAACTGAGGCCTCTGGCCTATCTTAGCTATTATAGCTCTCGTCAAGAATGTCTCCCAAAAGTTTAAAGCATTGGCACATAGTCAAGGGAGAACACTTTTGATAAAATAACTTTTCAACTCGTCCATCACATCAATCGAGTGTTGTGACATCTCCGCTTACAACCGGTAAGCAGGTTGTCTACTTCCTTTGAGTAAGTTCATCATACCAACCAAGTATAATCTACTTACAACTAGTAAGTAGTTTTTCCGCGTAGTTCTCACATCACTCCAACCAGGTGTGGTGTTAAAATTACACATAGTAGTGGTTTTTCATTTTTGAGGTACTCATCATCCCAACCGAGTATGATATGAATAATCCCACTCATCCGTTAACCGTTACGTGTTTGTCCTAGTTGATTTTCTAAGTTGATGCGAGCTTCTCTTGTTGATGTTCTGGTCCTTCATGCTCCTACATGATTTGGAATCCTTTTTTATTAACATTTGGCCTAATAGCCTTAATTCATCACATATGAAAAAAATACCCAAACTTTTAAGTTATTTGCACTTAGGTCCCTAAAGTTTTTTTTCTTGACTTTAGGTCCCTAATGCTAACTTTTCCCCAAATTAAGTCCTGAAACTTTCTAAAATTTACTTTGGGTCCTCAATTTACTCAAAAATAACTTAAGGGGTTCAAGTTTCCCAAATTTCGAATTTGGTGCCCAACTTTTCAAAAATTACCATTTTGCTCCTAGTCTACAAAAATGGCAATTTGACCCCAATAAATTTAAAAAATCGACCAATTAGTCCTCCAACATCTTTTACATGGCCAATTGGCCCTCAATTTTGGGAAATTACACTTTGGTCACTCAATTTTATGAAATCCCCAATTCCCCCTTTCAAATTGGCCGAATTTGATTTTATCAAATTAACCATTCAATTGGGGTTAATTGATCCAATTGAAGGTATGGATCAGTTCCTACTCTTCCACATGATTCAATGGAACTTTGAATCACATCATTGGGTCCGAATTGAGCTCAAACAGAGCTTCATCGAAAAATTGAACTTAGGGAGATAAAACTTCGAAAGCTTACCATTAGAGGTACAGCGGTCCGAGCTTTCGATCGGGGCAGACAGCTCTCGTTCTTAGGATCCTCCTAGAATAAAGAATATCAACAATTCATGTCGAATTGAGTAAGAATTTGGTCGGTGAAGTTTTGTCTTTTCTCTAACGCTAATAAGAATTTATATAGGGGAGCCAAATTTGCTTACCTTTGAGATGTAATTCGGTCGTATGAGGGCTATGGAAGTGTTAGGAAAGCTTAGTTTAGCCTGAGGAGGGCTCAATTTGGCCATTTTCAGCTCAGCCAAAATAGGACAGCTTTGATCCATTGGAGCTGCTTCACTGTTTGAATATGATGGCGCTTCTCTAGCAATCCTCAGATCAAATGGTGACCATGGTCGAGTAATTGACTTCTCCCCAAGTCTAAGGAACCTGACCTCGCCTTCTTTGGCTCAGAAAAATACCTAAGTTGGAGCGCTGGTTCGAGATTCATTGGAAAATGAAGCAGTAGAGAGGGAGAACAGTTTTCAGGTGTGAGGAGGATGAATGAAGAGAAGCTCATTATGGAGCTCAAGGACTCCTTGGCCATCCGATTGACACCTTTATGGCGATCATTCATGGACTGAAATGCCTTGAATGGAGACTTTTCATCTTCGTTGGCGCTGCTCGCTTTTCCAGCGAGTGAATAGTGTTGTCATCTAAAGGAAGAAGATGACATTGTTCCAAACCAGACCGGACCGGTCTTAACGAAGTTCAATGCTTAAACTGGCTGATTTAGGACCAATTCGACCGAGTTTATCAAAAAGAAAAATTTTCTAAATTCATTCTTTATCCAATGGTGGCTTCAATTCTCCAATTTGAATATTTTAAGCCACCTAGAAAAATGAATTTAGAAACTAGTTCAATAGTGGCTCAAACTGGTTCAAATCAGTTCAATCCGATTCAAGTCTGGTTCACCTAAAGTAGTTTGATTTTTTCTTCCAATTCATCCCAAAGTCCTTTTCCATGAATTTTGTAACTATTTAGGTCACTCGGGATTTGTAATTTTTCCGATTTACCCTTTCTCTATCAATTACAATTTATGAACTAACTTGGTTTTCTATTTGGAAATGACTAGTTCTTTTCTTGGTTTTTCTTATTATCAAAGGGCGGGGTTTACAACTTTCCCCTCCTTTTATGACTTTTGTTCCCAATACAATTACGTGACAAAAAATTGAGGGTACCCATCCCTCAACACGCTCTCGGTCTCCCATGTTTCTTCTTGCACGAGTCCATTTTTCCAAAGAACTTTGACTATAGGAATCCTCTTATTCATCAAGTTCTTATCCCTCTGATCGATGATTCGTACAGGTTATGCTTGATAAGTCAAGTTCTCTTCCAGTTCTGGTGAAGGTCGGTCCAACACATGGCTAGGATCAAGCTCGTACTTCCGAAGTACTGAGATATGGAATACATCATGTATTCTCTGTAACTCTAGTGGTAGTTCCAATTAGTAGGCCACTGGTTCTATCCTTTGGATGATGAGATAAGGATCGATGTACCTTGGTTTCAACTTTCCTCGTTGTTGAAACCTAAGTATTCCCCTCCATGGGGATACATCTAGAAACACTTGGTCTTCCACATCAAACTCTAGATCTCTCCTTTGATGATCTACATAATTCTTTTGCCTGTCTTGAGTGACCTTAAGATGACTCTTGATTAACTTGATCTTTTTTTTGGCATCCTCAATTAGTTTAACCCTTTCCAACTTTATTTCCCCTACTTCTTCCCCAAATAAAGGAGTACGACATGGTCGTCCATAAAGGGCTTCATAAGGAGACATTTGAATACTTGTTTGATAGCTGTTATTGTACGCAAATTCCTTTAAGTACAAGTATTCCTCCCAACCCTTATCCATGGTTAGTACGCATGCTCTCAGTATATCTTCCAAGGTTTGGATCGTTCACTTACACTGTCCGTCAGTTTGAGGATGAAATGTCGTACTAATGTGGAGCTTGGTTCCCAAGGCACTTTGCAAACTTGGCCATAACCTTGAAGTAAATCTAGTGTCTCTATCTGATACTATGCTTACTGAGATGCCATGGAGCCTAGGACAGCCAATTGTTCTACTAAATCCATCACTCTTATTGGTAGGAAATGGGCAAGCTTGGTTAATCGGTCCACTATGACCCAAATTGCATCTTGTCCCTTTCTTGTCATAGGTAATCCCATGACAAAGTCCATAGTGATGTGCTCCCATTTCCATTCTGTGATTGGTAAGGGTTGCAGCAGTCCTAATGGTTTATGATCCTCAGCATTAATTTGCTGACAGGACAAGCATCAGGCTACGTATTTTGCAATCTCCCTCTTCATTCTTTTCCACCAATATCCTTGTTTGAGGGTGCAGTACATCTTACTACTGCTCAAATGCATCGCATACACAATCGTGTGCCTCTTCTAGAATTAACCTCTTCAATTCCTTATCTTGAGGCACACACAATCTACCATTGTAAATTAGCACTCCGTCGCCTCGCAAGTCTTAATCCGGTTCCGTCCCTCTATTAATTGGGTCTAAATGGGATTGGAGTTCCTTATCAACCTTTTGTTTGGCCTTAATTTGCTCTCTTAGACTGAGTCTTACCACCATATCAGCCAACAAGTATTTCTCCCTCTGTCCATCTTTAGGTCAACCTCCATTCTTTCCAACTGTTGCAACAAGGCTAAGTAAATTGTCTTTATTTGTGCCACCTCAGTTTGGTATTTTCGACTTAGGGCATCTACCACCACATTTGCCTTTCCGAGGTGATACTTTATCACAAGATCATAGTCCTTCACCAATTCTAGCCATCTCCTTTGGCGAAGATTTAACTATTTATAAGTTAAGAAATACTTAAGACTCTTATGATTAGTGTATATACTACATTTAACCCCGTAGATGTAGTATAGCCAAATATTTAAGGCGACCGCTATCGCAGCTAACTCCTAGTCATGGGTAGGTTAATTCCTCTCATGTACCTTAAGTTGTCACGTGGCACGGGCGATAACTTTTACTTTTTTACATTAGTACACATCCGATTCCTTGTCCGGATGCATCACTATAGATGGTGTACTCCCCCGCACTTGGGTTAGAAAGGGAGAGTACCGGTGCAATTGTCAAATGAGTCTTCAACTCCAAGAAAGACTTCTCAGAGCTTTCATCCCATTTATACTCTACTCTTTTTCTGGTGAGTCGAGTCAAAGGGGCAGTTATCTTAAAGAATTCCTACACAAACTGTCTATAGTATCTCGCCAAGCCTAAGAAACTTCGTATCTCCGAAGGATTCTTGGGTGCCTTCCAATCAGATATGTCTTCCACCTTTGCTAGATCTACCTTGACTCCATCTTTGGACACACTGTGTCCTAAGAATCCTACCTCTTGCAGCCATAATACACTTGGAGAATTTTGCATATAAGCAGTTTTCCCGTAGTATCTCCAAGGTGATTGCCAAATGTTCTTCATGCTCTAGCCTGGTTCGTGAGTATATAAGAATGTCATCTTTAAATACTATCATGAACCTATCCAAGTGTGGCTAGAACACTCGGCTCATTAAATCCATGAAGGGTGTAGGGGCATTAATTAAGACAAAAGGCATCACCCTAAATTCGTAATGCCCATATCAGGACTGGAATGTAGTCTTAGGAATGTCTTCTTCTTTGATCCTGAGTTGATGGTAACAAGACCAAGGATCTATCTTGGAGAAGTAAGCTGCTCCTTTCAATTGGTCAAATAGGTCATCGATCTGTGGAAGTGGTTAAATGTTCATGATGATGACCTGATTCAGCTTTCTATAGTCTATGCACAGTCTTATGCTCATATCCTTTTTCTTTACGAATAGAACTGGTGCACCCATGGAGATTGGCTAGGATGTACGAAGTACTTCTCCAATAGCTCAACTAGTTGTTCCTTCAATTCTTTTAGCTCTGTTGGAGCCATGTGATAGGGGCTTGTGATATGGGGTTTGTACTTGGAATATTTTTTATGGTGAACTCCAATTGTCGATTTGGGGGTAGTCTAGGTAATTCTTCTGAAAATACTTCTAGATAGTGATTAACCACTGGGATGTCTTCAGGTCCCTTCTCCCCAAACTTCTCGTTGATGACCATGGCCAAAAAAGTCGTACAACCTTTATGTATCATCTTTTGGGCCTTGATATGGGACACCATCTGTACCTCAATCTTCCTCTGGTCTCCTTGGAATTTTAGTTTGTTTGTCTCGAGAGTGTGGAAGGTTACTATCTTCTTTCCATAGTCCATCCTAGCCTGATGGTTACTTAACCAATCCATTCCAAGGATTACTTCTACTTCCCTTAGAGGTAACAAAATCAATTCTTCTTCAAGTTTGACTCCTCCAATCTTTATTTCACATTCCTTTAGCTGTTTGTTCCTATTTAACCCTTCTCCTAAGGGTATAAGGATGTTGAGGCTTGGTACTAAAGGGGTGAGTTCTAGGGAAAATCTTGGAATTAGGTCCTCTTTGATGAAAGATCTCTCTACTCCTAAGTCGAAGAGGTCGTAGACCTTTTGTCCCAATAAATGCACGTACCCTGATTAGAGAAACACATATTTTTAGAGAAAAGACTTCCTTTATTGAATAAAAATTTAAATTACAGGTTTTTCTTAATCTAATTAGGTGGGTTTTGGGAAGTACCCACTACAGTACTAGGGTCTTTACTAGCCTCTTCTTGAGTGAGGTTGTATACCCTAGGTGGTTCTTTGGTTGTGGCGTCCTTCTTGGGATTCCTGGGGTTCCCTTGGGGTGGTCCAAGCGTATTCCTTTGCTTGTTCTTCTTAAGTGTGGGGCATTCCTTTACAAAGTGCCCCACTTGTCCACATGCAAAATAGGACAAGCATGCTCCCTTGTGGTGCCTTTGACACCTAGAACAACGAGGGTTTCCTTGTGGCAAGGTGGGGATTACTCTCTAAGGATGTGGGGGTGCATCCTTCCTCTTTTGGAATCCTACTTTATTTCCCCATCTTGGACTATTATGCTCCCTCCGTCCTCCATGATAGCTTTGGCCCTTGTCTTCCTTCCGGGTTGTCTGTTCCATTCGACGGCATCAAGTCTGTACCAGTTGCTTGCATTCATGAGTCATACTGATCACAACTACTAGATTTGTAGGCGTCCTAGTACTCCCATATGGTCTCGTATATCCATATTGAGAATATCCACGAATCATTGGCATATGTCTATTAGTCCAGCCAAGTTAGGAGCAAAGTATCTTAACTCATTGAATTTGGTCTCATATTCTGATATCGAGTTAAGCCATTGCCGAAGTCGGAGCAAATCCTACTTCTTCTCATTAATCAAATGAGGAGCTAGGTACTCATCTACGTACCTCTCCTCAAACTGCTCCTAGGTGGGTGTGAAGGTATGTAGGCTTTAGATATTGTCCCACCATCTTTTGGCACTATCCTCCAGGAAGAATTCTGTCAGGATCACCATGTCCTCTAGTGATATCCTGACTATCCACATCAGCTTTTTGATGTTAATCAGCCAATCCATGGTGACTCCAGCATCTTTCTCTCTGAGAAAAGGCTTACACCCCAGTTTACGGAGAATCTTGAGATTTTTGGGAATTCCAACTGGAGGGGGATGTCTTTTTCCTTGACATTAGGTCCATAATGCTAACGTTTCCCCAAATTGAGTCCCAAAACTTTCTAAAATTCACTTTGGGTCCTCAATTTACTCAAAATCACTTAAGGGGTACAAGTTTCCCAAATTTCCAATTTGGTGCCCAACTTTACAAAAATTATCATTTTGCCCCTACATTACAAAAATGACAATTTAAACCCAATAAATTTCAAAAATTGACCAATTGGTACTCCAACATTTTTTCATGGCTAATTGGGCCTCAATTTTGGGAAATTGCACTTTGGTCTCTCAATTTTATGAAATCCCCAATTACCCCTAAAAATTTTCCCAATTTTCCCCCTTTCAAACTGGTCAAATTTGATTTCATCAAATTGCCCATTCAATCGGGGTTAATTGATACAATTGAAGGTATGGATCATTTCCTACACTTCCACATGATTCAATGGAGCTTTGAATCATGTCATTTGGGTCCGAATAGAGCTCAAACATAGCTTCATCAGAAAATTGAACTTAGAGAGACAAAGCTTCGAAAGCTTACCGTTGTAGGAGCGGCTGTAAACCCTGCACTTTTGAGCTAAGGAAAATCGAGAAAAGAACCGGTCAAACCAAGTGAGAAAAGCGAACCGGTTCACAAACCCAATTATGAGGAAATGGGCAATTTGAAAATTTACAACTCCTGGGTGATCCAAAGGGTTCATAAAAACTTGGAAAAGAAATTTAGGACAAATTAGAAGAGAAAAACCATACTAGTTTAGATGAACCAAATCAAATTGGATTGAACTGGTTCATGAACCAGAACCGATAGAGAAAGGGCAAACAGGGAAATTATGGATCCCTTGTGTTTTGAAGAGATTTATAAACCTTGGGAAGGAACCTTAGAACAAAGTCGGAGAGAAAAACCATTTTGGTTTGGGTAAACCGAACCTAAACCGGATTAAACCGGTTTAAGAACCAAGCTAGTTTTTAAATAGGAACCGATAGGGAGATGGTAAACTGGGAAATTTATGGACCCTAAGTGACCTAAGTAGTCACAAAAGTCATGGAAATGGACTTGTGAAGGAATTGGAGATGAAAACCAAACCAAACCAAATCGACAGAATTTCAATGACGAACTACTAACCCAATTCGACATCAATTGCTGTCATTCTTGATCCTAGGAAGAACCTCAGGAGGAGAACTACCTACCCAGATAGAAAGCTCGGACCGTCGTGCCCTCACCTGTGAGTAATCGAAGCTTTCTCTCTCTACAGTTCATTTTTCGGTGAAGCTCCATTTGAGCTCGTTTTAGCATTAAAACTTGCGATTCAAATTGCTAAAGAATCGTATGAACATGTAGAAACTCGATTTCAACTTCAATTTCAACAATTGGAAACATTTGATCGGCCAATTTGATGAAATCAAATTCAACTATGTTAAGAAGTTGGAATTGGGGGAAAATTGGTGATTTTCAAAAATTTGAGGGACTGAAATTCAATTTCCTAAAATTGAGGGTCAATTGGGCATGATAAAAATGTTAGAGGTCCAATTGAGGAATTTTAGAATTTTTGGGGTAAAATTTACCATTTATGTAAAGAAAAGGAAAAATGATAATTTTGGAAAACTTAGCATACCAAATTGGAAATTTGGGAAATTAAACCCTTTTTTTTTCTAAAATTGAATAAATTGAGGTCCCAATGAGAATTTTATAAGTTTTGGGAATCAATTTGAGGAAAAACCGACATTGGGGACTTAAAGATAAAGAAAAATAACTTTAGGGACTTAATTGCCAATAAATAAAAGTTTGATTTTTCTCATTCATTTGAAATCAATGAAGGCTATTCATATCATGTAGAAACATGAAGCACCGGGAACACCAGCAAGGACAAGCTTGCGTGAAATCAAGGAACCGGTCTAGTGGAATTCAAGTAATTAACGGGTGAGTGTGATTTTATATAATACTCCGTTGGGGATGATAAGTACCTCGAAATGAAAACCCACTATCAAGTGGTATTTTAAACATCACAACTTAGAGGAGTGATGTGAAAATCATGCGAAAAAACTATTTAACGGTTGTAAGTAGATCATACCCGGTTGGTATGATGAAACTTCCTCGAGGGAAGTTGAAAATCCGTTCATCGGTTATGAGCGAAGATTTCCTTATACCCAATCGGTATAATGGATAGTTGAAAATATAATTTTTTCGGAAGTGCTCCCCCCTGACTGTGTGCCAATGCTTAAACTATTTAGGAGACCTTCTTGACAGGAGCTCGAATAGGTCTTTTAGGCCGGGGGCCTCGATTTTGGAACTTGGCGGCTATTATGCCCGATCTTTAAAATCTTGAACAAGTGGGCCATAGGCTAGTGGGCACGAGCAAGAGCTCATAAACAAACATGAGATATGTGCTAAACGACGCTACTCAATTTTTCGGCAAGTGAACAGTGCCCGTCATCTGAAGGAAGAAGATGACATTGTTCTGAACTGATCTGAATTGGGTTCAAAGCTTAAACTAACCAGTTTAGGCCCAATTCGACCGAGTTTTTAAAAGTTAAAAATTTATAAATTCATCTAAATTCATTCTATATCCAATGGTTGCCTCAAATCTCAAATTTGAATTTTCTAATACACATAGAAAAATAAATTTAACATCTGGTTCAATAGTGGTTCAAACTGGTCTAAACTAGTTCGATCTGGTTTGGATTCAGTTCACCTGAACCGGTTTGGTTTTCATCTCCAATTCATCCTAAAGTTATTTTTCATGACTTTTGTGACTACTTAGATCACTTGGGATCCATAAATTTCCCGGTTTGATCTTTCTCTATCAGTTCCGGATCATGAACCAATTCAGTTCACAAACCGATTCAATTCGGCTCAGAGCCAGTTCTCCCAAACCGGTCTGGTCTTCTCACCTAAATTATCCTAAGGTCCTTTTCCAAGGTTTTATGAACCTTTTGGGTCACTCAGGAGTTGTAAATTTTCCAAATTGCCCATTCTCATATTATTGGGTTTGTGAATCGGTTTGGTGTTTCTTACTTGGTTTGAATGTGCCGGTTCATGCTTGATTCAACCGAGTTTTTCAAAATTAAAAATTACTAAATTCATTCTCTATCCAATGGTGGCTTCAATTCTCCAATTTGAATATTTTAAGCCACCTAGAAAAATGAATTTAAAAATCGGTTCAATAGTGGTTCAAACCGGTTCAATACGGTTTAGGTCCGGTTCATCTGAACCGGTTTGGTTTTCTCTTCTAATTCATCCCAAAGTCCTTTTTCCATGACTTTTTTTACTCTTTAGGTCACTTGGGATTTGTAAATTTTCCGATTTACCCTTTCTCTATTGGTTATAATTTATGAACAGACTCGGTTTACTCTTTGGAAATGACCGGGTCTTTACCTGGTTTATCTTATTATCAAAGGACGGGGTTTACAAAGCTACTCTATTTGGGCTTCTCATCTTACAAGTTAGTCATTAATCTAATATATTTGGGCTTCCCGAAGTTATTATGTTTGGGCTTCATGCGCACGAGACCGGGGTGGGGACAGGATGAGGTCTCCATCCTCATATGGTCATGAAGTGAATTTCGAGTCTGAGGGTCGAACGTATGGGACGTCCACTCAGACTAAAGGTAGAAGTTCAGGACTTCTATTAGGGTGGATGACAAATTTGCGTCGATCCCCAAGTGGGTGTAGTCTAGGACTTCCCTACAAACGTTTGTACAATTTATGATAAAGGGTGTGTATTTGTTTGGTAAATGCCTCCTGAGGCAAGGGGATGTGCTAAAAGAGCTAAACACACATTATAAGTGAAATGGTGAATGGTTTTAAAAACATGTATGGTCGTACTATGTGAAACACTTGTCGAGCAAGGGGAAGTGTGAAAAGAGTTAAACTCACATAATAGTGAAGAAATTTTTAGAGGATGATTTGTCTTTCTAAGATAAAGAGAAAACCAAAGCTTTTAGTGAAGAAAGAGTATTTTTGAAAAACTCATTTCCCAACACTCACTCATTGTCATGCCCCAACCCAGTTTGGTCAGATCCCCGTGATCAACCCTCCGCTCCCTTAGTTTAAAAGGGGTTTCCCCCTTCCTTTAATAAAGAGGAGCCATGCTTAATTTAAACCTTGTTCCTTGAAATAGTATAAATTAATAAAATGCAATCTTAAAAGAACTTTTAAGCATACCTGAAGAAGGGTAGTTCCTGGTGTTTTCTTTAGTCATGTTTTCCCCTACTCCTTAAAAGGGATATAAAAGAGGGGGTGAGTTCTACAACTTAGTGAGCTGGTGTTGGGAGCAAGTTTTCACGAAATAGCGAGTTCAAAGGTGTGCCAAGGTTTTCATTTCTTTAAGAAGGATCTTTCCTCATATTCCGATTTTCAAAACATTTTTCCTTAATTCCATAGCAGACAACACACACCCATCACAAGAAGTGAACACACATTAGTAGGTGCAGCCCGTCCACTTCACCCACTTGTGGTTCGGAGCGTATTTACCGGCCACCAAGATAGAAGCCTGTCCACTTCTACCCTAGGTCTGAGTGGATCATCATGACATCCAACCCTCAGACCTGAATACCACTCTATGTCCATATGAGGACAGAGACCTCATCCCGACCCCACCCTAATGTTATGCGCACAAATCTACTCCAAGCTTCCCAACTACTAGCATGAAAAATTGCCCTTCTCTCTACCATGTCGTCTAGTAGCCCTTAGGACCCATCACTACCCCTCTTGGGCATCTTGATGGTCCTGTACCTCAAGTGCATGGACAAAACAATAATTTTCACATTTGGCCATTTATCTTTGGTGTCACTAGTCCAATGGCCTCGACCCTCAACCCGACTGGCAGCTGTTTGTCTAGGTCGGTCCGTTGACCTGACCTTAACACACTGTCACCAGTCCATCTAGTATTGTCGACCCTGTCTTTATACCATGGCGATATCACACATTCATTTCATTAGAAATTTCATGGCTTTATATAACTCATGGTTGTTTACAAGCTCTTACATGTGCCCACTAGCCTTGGGCCCACTACACGTGATTTTCCAAAACTGGGGATTTAGCCCCACAAGTTCCAAAATTGAGGCCTCCAACCTATCTAAGTTATTCTAGCTCCCATCAAGAAGGTCTTCCAAAATGTTTAAGCATTGGCACATAGTTTAGGGAGAACACTTCTAACAAAACACATTTTCACTTCATCACACCGACTAGGTGTGGTGATATCTTCGCTTACAACCGGCAAGCGGGTTTCTTCTACCTTCAAGGAAGACCATCATACCAACCGGGTATGATTTCCTCTCCTTACAACCGGTAAGTAGATTTTAACTTAGTTTGCCCATCACCCCATCGGGGTATTATGTTAAAAATCTCACTTACAAGTGGCTTTTCGATTCTAAAGTGTTCACCATCCTAACCGAGTATGATGTAAATAAGTCCACTCACGTGATAATATGTTTTCCAAGTCGACGTGAGCTTTCTCTTGCTTGCATTCTATTCACACTTGTCCCTACATGATTCGGGAAGCCTTATCACTTAAAGCTTGGCATAAAAGCCTAGGCTCACAAATTATCGATAATTTGCATTTAGGTCTCTAAAGTTTATTTTTCTTAGCTTTAGGTCCCAAATGCCAACTTTTGCATAATTTGAGTCCTAACATTTCCAAAATTTCCTTTGTGTCCTCATTTTACTCAAAATTGCATAAGGAACTCAAGTTTTCAAAATTTACAATTTGGTCCTTAACTTTTCAAAAGTTACCATGTTGCCCCTACTTTCCAAAAATGGTAATTTGACCCCAAATATTTCAAAATTCAACCAATTGGTCCCCCAAGATTTTTTATTATGGCCAATTGGCCCTCAATTTCAGGAAATTGCAAAGAAGTCCATCAATTTTATGAAATCCCCAAATTTCCCCAAAAGTTTCCCCTAATTTCCCCCTTCAAACTGGTCGGATTTGTTTTCTTCAAATTGACCATTCATTCGGGGTTAATTGCTTCAATTGAAGGTGTAAATCAGTTCCTACACTTCCATACAATTCCATTGAGCTTTGAATCGCAAGAATTGAGGCCGAAACAATCTCAAACGGAGCTTCACCAAAAAATTTTGCATAGAAAGATAAAGCATTGAAAGCTTATCGTCGGAGGTGCGGCGATCTAAGCTCTCTATCAAGGAAGGTAGCTATCTTCCTGAGGTACCTTCTATTATCAAGAATTACTAAAATTTACCTCAAATAGAAGGAGAAATTTGTTAGTGAAATTTCGTAGTTTCTCTCTATAACTCGAATCGGAATTGATAGAGTGGTCCCAAATTGGCGTACCTTTCAACTCTGTTGTGGTCATGTGAGGGTCATGGGAGTGTTGGGAGGGCTTGGTTTGGTCGGAGGAGGGATGAATTTGGCCGAACTCAGCTCATAAAAAATAAGGCATATTTGATCCTTCAAAGCTGCTTCACTATTTGATTCCGTCATCGCTTCTCCAATAGTCCTCAGATCGAACGGAGGTTACTGTCAGGTAGCTGACTTCCCCCAGAGTCTAAAGAACTCAACCTCACCTTCTAAGGCTGAGAAAACTGCCCAAGTCAGAGCTCTAGTTTGAGCTTTACTGGAAAATGGAGCAGTTGAGAGACAATGGAGATTTCAGGTATGAGCAGGATGAATGGAGAGTAGCTCTTTATATAGGGAGCTCGGGGACTCTCTCCCTTAATGTTTCATATCTTGGTCAAGCTTATCCTCACCCTGAAATGGCCTGAACAAAGCCATTTTTCCTTCATCAGTGTTGTACGTTATTGTATTGAATGAATAGTGATGTTATCTGAAGGAAGAAGATGACACTATTTTGAATCGGACCGAACCAGTCCGATCAGGTTCAATGCTTAAACCAATTTCTCATAATTAAAATTTTCTAAATTCATTCTCTATCCAATGGTGGCTTCCATTCCCCAATTTTAATATTTTAGGCCACCTAGAAAAATGAATTTAGCAATTGGTTCAATAATGGTTCAAACTGGTTCAAGTCCGGTTCATCTAAATCGGTCAAGTTTTCTCTTCCAATTTGACCCAAAGTCTTTTTCCATAATTTTTGTAACTCTTTGAGTCACTTGGGATTTTTTGATTTCCCATTTTTCCCTTTCTCTACCAATTATAGTTCATGAACCGGTTTGATTTTCTCTCTTGAGTTGTTTGGTTCTTTCTCCGGTTTTCTTATCTTTAAGGGACGGGGTTTATAACTCTCCCCTCCTTTTAGGGTTTTTGTCCCCAAAACTTAAGTCATAAATTATTTATTGTGAGGGTGACTTTCCTTTATGTCCTCCTAGGGTTTGCATGGTAATGATTTCTCTCGCTGATCCTTTCATCAAGTCCCTTAGCCATGTACCTGAGTTGTCTTTCTTCATTTTTTTTATCTTCCATTCATTCCACGAAGTGTATCATGTTAGTCAAGTCCAAATTCCCCATCCCCAGGTACTTCCTTAGGTCTCCTTCTTACTCCAGTCAGGGTAAGACTTTTCTTCTTAAGGGTTCTTATTCATGTCATTAGATTAGACATTCCATTTACATCCGATCATCCCTACTTTTCCTTCATTTTCTAGATTGTTGATGCTCTCAATTTAGCATCCCTTCTGACTCTTCATCCTTAATCCCATGTGTTTGGACATACTTTCTTTCTTATCTTATTTTTAGTCCTTCCTCCATTTTGGTTTAGCATAATTCTAGTTCCATTTCTTAGGTTTGACCATCGGACTCAGTCATACCTATGGCCACCTTTCTTGGAACTATTGGCACTACACGTTTTCTTACAGCGTGATCTGTTTTGGAATTATTCTTGCTTAGAATGGTCTCTAGAGTGTATATCCTTGATAACGGTTTATACCCTTTCCATCTGTTCAATAGTCGTAGGGCCTCGTTTCTTACTGCTACTCAATAGTGTTTCCCATCTACTTTATATGTAGTTTCAATTGTCCTATAATTTTCTTAATATTATAATCATGTCAGTTTCCTATGGTTTTCCCTGGTTCCAACCGTTGATTTACCAACTTACAAATACACTGAAATCCTTTTTCACTCATGTCCTTCCTCATTACATTAGCGTATTTTTCTCAAGGGCTTTCCTTTACTCTACCCTTTCTTGCTTGATTGTGACCATTCACCATTTCTTATTTTGAGTTGACCCCCTTTTTTTTTTGTCTACGTACTGATTCCTTATTTTGCGAAGGTCTCCCCTTTATGATTTTCATTCTCTACTATGTCCTTCAAAGTAGAGTCTTCCATTTTAGTGTGGTACCTTTGATCTTCTTACCATTCCTTGAAGGTTCCTTCCCTTTTACCTCCCTACACTCACTTTATTTTGGGGCATTTACCCGCATTTGATTCTCCTTTGTCTTAAAATTCCCATTCCATCCCTCATTCCCTATCAAATGAACTTTGGTTTACGGGCCTTAATCTTGCATGCCACACTATGCCCAACTGTCATCCTTTAGTTTCCATTAAGTGAACATGGACCACGACAAGTTTGGATATCTATGGTCATTTCAATTATCTACTTCTTAATTGGAGGGCTTACTTCTCCTAAGGTTTTACCAATAGTCTTTCCTCTGTGTCTTTATTATGGGCAATCCATCCCTTTCTTACTTATACTGCCTCTTTCGATGCTATCTCCTTCTCTACCCGTTACCTTGAGTTCATCTTACTCCTTCGATTCTAGGTAAACTTCCCTTGTAACTGGTCCTTTATTCCCAACTTGCATTCCATTTGAAAATTTTCTCCTCTATTCCACTTTTCTTGGGTTAATTACTTCTCTGTTGGAATGTGTCTACCTCTTTAGGATTCCTTTCATTAGTAGGCTTTCTCCTCTTTCCCTTAGATTTCCTCTTTCCTTCATCTTCTTGATTATTTATATTAAGTTGACTTCTTGACATCTTTGATGTCATCCATCCAATTTATCCTTATGATGGGAGTTTTGCTACCACACCCCTTATACTTGTCTTTTATCCCAACTTGTTATTTACTGCGATTTTTATTCCCATAGGTAAAGGGTTCTCGGTCTTTTTCCCTTCAAGGTTATTCCATCCCCTTTTTAGATCTTACTTAATCCCTTCCATGATTTGGGTTTGGTTGTCAATTAGTTCTCAGCTATTTATTTCTCCAAGGATTTCTTCATCCTTCTTTTCCAATTTTTTGCCTTTCCACCCTTCCCTTCCTTGCTGAATTTTAAGTTTAGGGTCTCCTCAAGGATCAGTTCATTAACCACCTTGTTCCCACACCTCTCTTGGTCCACTTGTCTTAGAGCAGTTGTTCTTCGAGTTTACTCCTCCTCAATGACTATCCCATTGTCATTTTTAGGGTGTAATCCTTACTATGTTATTGGTCCTTCATAGGGTGTCGTTTATTCTCCTTGATCATTTCATTGTTTCTAGTTGCTTCCTGCTTGACCACTCTCCTATTTCCAAATCAGGTCACACTTGCCATCCCCAAACATTCTTAACCACTTTCGCCCGCCTTTTTAAGGTTCCTTATTTCGGGTTAAGCCTCTTATGATCCTCCTTTTGGTTCCTTAGCTTGGGAGTTTCTTTTCCATGGTCTTATTTCTTACTTTTATCCTTTTTATTAGGGACTTCCTTTCTGGGATTTCCACGTTCATCTTCCTAGAGCTTCTTGAATGTTTTTCCTTCTTTCCTTTCTTACACATTTCAACATCGGTATGGTTATCTACCTTTAATCCTTCTTCTTCCTCAAATTCCCTTCTCGTTCCTTACCCTTTCTTTGAGGAGTTCCTAATTGGAGCAGGTTTCTAGCACTCTTCATTTTTTTGTCCATCTACCTATCAATAACTCTTTCGAGGGTACTTGTACATTCCCCTAGAGTTCTCTTCCTAGCCCACTTCTTTCCCTCTTCCCTCTTACCATATTTTATCCTAGAGTTACCTAAAGAGGTTTTCTGCGTTCTCCCTTCTTGAGGGGGTTCTTATACCTTATCTCTCTTCATGGTTATCTCTCATAGTCTTGGTTCTTCTTGGAGGTCACCCAATTCCTCTTGATTTCCTAACTCTCATATGAGGATTCTTTCTCAATCCCTTATGGTCCTTAGGTTTTCCTTTACTACTCCTGCACCTTTTGATACTTACTTCCTTTATACCGGACCTCACACTCTTTCTCTCCTTCCTACCCTTGGTTAGGGTATGTCCTTTCTAGTGACTCTAGGTAGACTCTTGGTCCTTCTCTAGAACTCTTTTTCCAATCTTATTTCTTTGTTATCCACATTCCTGGTACTTGTAGGGGAACTTATTTGGCTATCTTAGGGTTAGTGTTAACTAGAGGTGACCCATAGTCTTCCTCCTTAGGTGGTCTTCTCTCCATTTACTACCCCAGTCATGATTGATATACTTCCAATCCATTGGTTGTACTTGTCATTATTAGGGAGATTAAAGTTTAATTAAGGAAAACTAAGCTTTTATTCAATCAAAGAGGTAGTTTCTTGCCGTACTCGGCTTATTACAGGAATTCACTACTTCATAGTTCCTTGGAGTCATAGGCTAGGAGTTAGCCTCTAAATGGTTTCGGGATTCATGGTTCGAGTGTTCTGATGAACTTGCTGATGTCCATCCATACTCCCTTTTGATTTCCCTAATAGGACGAACTTCATGAATTGCCTCAAGTCCGTACCTCCTTAACACCTCAACCTCGCATTCGTAGGTCCACTTCATTCATTGGAAAGGGTTGAAGTTGGATTGAGCTGGTGGGGGTACTTGGTGGACTTTCATAAAGGTAGCATGGGCATCCCAATACTTGTTTTAGGCCTACTTAGTGGGAGTCCTTTTTGGTTGTTGTGGGGCTGGTGGGGGTGTCAGGCTCCTTGGAGGAGGGTATACAATGCCTTCTAGCTCTAATAAAGATGCCCTAAGGGGTACTGATGGGTCCCAAGGGTTGTTGGATGACATGGAGGTGATAATGGCAATTTGTTGTGCCAGTCAGTCATGATGCTTTGGGAGCTTCTTGCACTTGAGAATGAGGTGGGGATAAGATATGATATTTGTCCTCATATGGACACAAAGTGGCATTCAGGTATGAGGGTTGTATGTCAAGAACATCCACTCAGACCCAGGGTAGAAGTGGATGGACTTCTATCTTGGTGGACAGTAAAGATGCTCTGATCCACACGTGGGTGCAGTGGACAGGCTGCACATGTGAATGTGTGTACCATTCCTGATGAAGGGCGTGTGTTTATTTGCTAAACACCTCCTGAGGTGAGAGGATGGACTAAGAGAGCTAAACACATCTAATGTGGAAAAAGGAAAAAGGTATTGAAAACCAAAATTGAGGAAAAATCTTTTTATAAAGAAAATGATAACCTTGGATTATTTGGATAAAGCTATTTTGAAATCTCACTCCCAACAACCGCTCATTGAGTTGTAGAACTCATCCCTCCCTTTTTTTCCATTTTTAGGAATAAGGGTTAGAATGAAAGAGAGCACGAAGATGTTTCCTCCATCATGTATGCTTAAAGCTCCTTTTAAGCTTGCATTAGATTGATTTATGTGATTACAGGGAACAAGGTTTGAATTTACGTCTGGCTCCTCTTGGATAAAAGAAGGGGGAAACCCAATTAAACCAAGGGAGTGGCGGGTTGATCACAGGGATCTGACCAATTCAGGCCAGGGCATGACATTGGGTATATTCCCATCCCTTTGTTGTTAGTGGTAACTCATGGTTAATGGGGAGACAAGCATAAAAAAACTTTATTATTCTTTATTCATTTCGAAAATAATTCTAGACGTACTCGACTTATTATAGATAATTCTCACTACTTTCCTTCTAATTCCTTGGGGTCATAGGGGAGTGTCTTTTAATTGTTTCAAGATTCACGATCCGAGGGCTCTGAAGGGCTGATTGATGTCCATCCATACTCCTGGAGAACCTCCCCGCTAGGACGGACCCCATGGAATACCTCGAGTCCATACCTTCTCAGCATCTCAACTTTGCATTCATAGGCCCACTTTATCCATCTGGTGGGGTCTACATTGTATTAAACTGGTTAGGGTTCCTAGAAAACCTTCATGAAGGTTGTGTGAGCAACCCAATAGTTGTTCCAAGTCTTTTTAGTTGGGGTCCTTATTGGCTGTCGTGGTGCTGGAGAGGGTGTCAGGTCCCCTGGAGGAGGTATGGGTTCTTCCTGCCTTGGGAAGTGATACGGTGTGTTGGCTGGTTTCAATATCTCCCCAAGAAGTTCCCTATAGTCCTCGACCATGTCCTTTGGCACCTTCTTTTTGAATTCACAAGTTTTTGGATGTTTATCTTGCTCGAGGTAGGAACCTTTTTCAAGGGTCCGTGAGTGGGGTTGGTTCGCATGGTAATTTCATAGGGACTCTTCTTCCGACAAGGAAATTTAATCTTTATAAGTGTTAGGTCATAGTATTGATAATTCTTTCAAGGGAACACACATATGATACCACTCAAGTTGTCATGCCCCAAGCCGGTTTGATGAGATCCTTGTGAGCAATCCGCCGCTCCCTTGGTTCAAGTAGGGCTTCCCCTTCTTTTAGATAAGAGGACCCGGGAGAAATTTCAAATCTTGTTCCTTGGAATAACATTAATCAAGCTAAAACTCGCTTAAAAAAAACTTTAAGTATACATGACCTAGGGTTCATCTTCTCAAGCTCCCTGGTTGATAAAGGAAGGGGGGGGTGAATTTTTACAACTTAGGGAGCGGGTGTAGGGAGTACGTTTTAGGAGAACTATGCTTAGTTTATTAAAAGCCCTTTTTTTATAATCTTTATTGACTCCTTGGTGTGTCTAGGTCTATTAATGCATCCCCTTGCCTCGGGAGGCATTTGGCAAACAAACACATGCCCATCATCATGAAGGGTACAAACATTCGCATGGCAGTCCTAGACTGCACCCATTTAGGGTTCATCGTGACTTTGCTGTCCACCCTAATAGAAGTCTGAGACTTCAACCTTGAGTCTGAGTGGACATCTCACATGTCCAACCCTCATACCCAAAATCCACTTCATGTCTGTATGAGAACGGAGACCTCATCTTGACCCCACCTTGGTCTCATGCGCAAGAAGCTCCAAGAGCTTCATGAGTAATTGGAACCACGTTTTGCCCTTATCTCCACCATGCCGTCTAGGAGCCCTTGGATCCCATCACTACCCCTAGGGCATCTTGATGGTCCCGAATTCATGAGTGCATGCACAAACAATAATTTTTCATATCTTTGGTGTCGACAATCCAATAGCCTCGACACTTAACCCAGCCTACAACTGTTTGTCTAGGCCGATCCGTCGACCTAGCCCTGACGCACTATCGCCAGCCCATCGAGCATTGTAGGTCCTATCTTGGTAACATGACAAGTCACACAATTGATTCCATTTCTAATAAAAGTTTTCATGGCTCTTCCTATACATGTTTATTTACGAGCTTCAACTAGTGTCCACTATCCTTGGGCCCACTACATGTGTTTTTCAAAACTGGGCCTTGAGCCTTATGAGTTCAAAACTGAGGTCCCTCGCTTGTTAGAACTATTGTAGCTCACATCAACAAGGTCTTCCAAATTGTTTAAGCAGTTGTCACAGAGTCAAGGGAGAACACTTCTGAAAAAATCTCTTTTTAATTTATCACACCAACTGGTAGTTATCATAGATCCGCTTACAACTGTTATGCAGGTTTTTCCATTCCTTAAGGAAGTTCATCATACCAATCGGGTATGATGTTTAAAGGATCCTACTCACAATCAGTAAGTAGGTTTTTAGCTTTTAAAATGTTTTTATCATCCCAACCAGGTATGAAGTATAAAGTTCCTACTCACCCGGTGATTCTAACGAGTTTGCCCTTTGCCAGTTTTCCAAGTTTGAGTTTGGCTCCCTTGTTAGTGGTCCAGTCTCAAGTGTCCCTACAGGGTTTGATCACTCTTATACATTAGGGTTTGGCATAAAAGCTTTCTAGCTTTTCAGTATTGCCTACTAGGCCTAAATTTCTAGTTCATTTCACTTACGTCGCTAAAATTCATAGTTCTTTACTTTAGGTCCCTAGAGTTAAAATTTTCCCAAATCAAGTCCCGAGAGCTTTCAATATTTTCCTTGGGTCCTTAATTTACTTAAAATTATTTAAGGGGCTCAAGTTTTCTAAATTCCCAAAATTTCCCTCATTTTTCCAAAATTACCGTTTTGCCCCTACTTTCCAAAAATAGCCATTTGGCCCAAAATCTTTTGAAAATTGACCAATTGGTCCTCCGACATCTCTCTCATTGCAAGTGGACCTTCAATTTTATAAATTTCATGGAGGTCACTCAATATTTCGAAATCCCCAAAATTTCCCCCAATTTCTACCCCCTTTACTGACTGAATTTGATTTCTTCAAATTAGGCATTCAATTGGGTTTTTTTCCCACAAATTGATGATAGGAATTAGTTTCTACACTTCTATACAATTCAATTGCACTTTGAATTGCAGGATTTGGGTCCGAAACAAGCTCAAACGGAGCTTCGCAAGAAAACTCGACGTAGAAAGAGAAAGCTTCGAAAGCTTACTGTTGAAGGCGTGACGATCTAAGTTCTTGATCAAGGTAGATGGCTCTTGTCCTCAGGGTCCTCCTAGGATTAAGAATTGGGGCAATTGCTGCCAAGCTTAGCGAGAATTTGATCAAAGAATTTTGTCACTTTCTCTCTCTAGAACCGAACTGTAACGATAGAGGAGGGTTGAATTGGCATACCTTTTGCCACTATAGAGGTCGTGTGGTGGCCAAGGGGGATATGGAAGGGCTCGATTCAGCCACAGGAGGTCTGAATTGGCCAAATTTTGATCGGCCGAATTAGAGCAGTTTCAGTTCGCTAGAGCTGCTTCACTATTCGAACTTGCTGGCACTTCTTTGCCAATCCTCGGGTCGGTTGGAGGTAAGCATTAGGTAGCTGACTTCCTCTCGAGTATATAGGACCCCAGTTTGGCTTCTAAGGCTAGAGGAAGTGACCAAATCGGAGCCCTAGATCGAGCTTCGCTAGAGAACAAGACACTTCAGAGAAAAGAGTGAATTGAGTGTGTGGAGGATAAACGGAGAGGAGCTCTTTATATTGGGAGCTTGTGGACCCTCTACCTGACTAGTTTCCATACTGGTCATGCTCATCCTGATCGGATAGAAGAGGAAGATAACACTAAGCTCGCATGTGCGGCCCAACAATGTGACAGCACGTGATTAGTCAGTCCTGCTAACATTACGATCCGACTCAGCCAACACATTAGCCATTGAGCAGTTGACCGAACACATGGCAGCTTCTCATTAGCTGGTTGTGTATCTGTGGTTGGTGACTAGGCACCCGTTGACCGTTGACTGTCTATTATAGTGCACCTTTCCACGTGTCGCACTATGATTGGATGCAGACGTGCTAATAGGGCACTGACTGGTCAGCGGTCCGTTTACTGGTTGAATCATTGTTTGGTTTGGTCCGACCGGGTCTAGTGACCAGAAAGTGAAAATTGGTCGGTTCAAGTCCAAATCGACTGATTCTCTCAAAATTAAAAATCTCTAAATTTGTCTAAATTCATTTTCTATTCAATGGTGGCCTCAGTTTCCCAAATTGGTCATTTTGAGTCACAAAGAAAAATGAATTTATAGACCAGTTCATGTATAGTTAAAACCGGTTCAATCCGGTTCAGCTCTGGTTCACCCCGAATCGATCTGGTTTTCTCATCCAATTTCCTTCATAATCCTTCCCCATTGTTTATGTGACATCTTGTTCACTTAGGATTTTCCAATTTCCCATTTCAACCCTTCTTTATTATTCTCGATTCATTAAGGGGTTTGGTTTTTCTCCTCAATTTGACCAGTTCTTTCCCGGTTTCCTTGACTCATGGAAGACGGGTTTCACAACTTATGCTATCAATTGAGGCATGGTTTGATCCTGTAATAATCCTTAGGAAGAGAGCAATAGAGTGGAATCAAAAGATTTGATCACCGTACCCTCTCTAGTGAGTAATCGAAGCTTTCTCTCTAGAATGATTTTTCATTGAAGCTCTGTTTAATCTCATTTCTAAGCCAATTCAAAGCTTGAAATGATTCTAGAGACGTAGATAATATGATTAGAATAATGTTAGGACTCAATTGGGAAGGTTTAAGATCAAATTGATGATATTGAAAGTTGGAGGACTAAATTATAATTTTTTAATGTTTGAGTACTTAATTGCAATTTTCAAAAAATTTGTGATTTTCTGCAATTAGTGAGAAATTATGTGCCCAATTGGAAATTTGAGAGTTTATGGACCCAAATAGAAGATTTGAAAATATTAGGGACCTACTTGCAATTAAGGTATAACTTAAGGGCTAAATCATAATTATTGGAAAGTTAATAGTTTTAAGTGTAATTAACTTATTACTTGGCACTTAATTTTCCAATTTATTGTAAGAATGAATCATCTATAAGTTTATGCAAAGGAAAGGTATGCTAAGCTCGAAAATTCTCGCAATGAACAAGTTTTGGAATACATGTGAGTGGGATTTCTAGCATCGATTATGATTGGAACGGTAATGCGTAATTGCTCGCAAAGTTGAAAGCATGCTTTGTTAGAAAAACCCTTTTTCTAGAAATGTGATATTAACACTATGTGAAACCGCTTAAACCAATTTGGGTCACATTCTCTAAATAGAGCATGAATCATGATTATAGGACTATACTTGGTATGGGGTAGTGTTGATTCTAAGGGCTACTAGACAACAAGTTTGGCACAAGGGTAGTTATGCTATTCCAGTATGTCGTGAAGCTCAAGTTGCTTCGTGCACATTTAGACCAAGGAAGAATGGGGATAAATCTCAACCCTCAATAGTGAACAAAAGAATTGATAATGTTAGGGGGTTGGGCTTTAGTGCTCACATAGACAATGTGGTGGAGGTTGTGGCCTCTCACCAGGGTGTACGGTAAACACACTCTGATCCACTAGTGAAACAGATCGAGATTGTTGTCTATGAGGGTCCGTTCTACGACTTTTGATCCCTTTATTAAGAAATGGTGTTTGTGTGTTTATGTGATATAAACCCATGTTAGGTCTACCATAAACAAATTATAAAAATTCTTCCAAGTATGAAGGAACCTATCTTAAGCTTGAGGGAAACAAGCAGTGAACGTAAATAAGAATCCTTTTATAAAAAGATAAGACAAGTTGTAGCTTGTTTATTTTAAAAAGATAAACCCTTGGTTTTTATTTTAAAAAAGGAAAATTTCTATCATTGAGTATGTGCTGAATAGTAGATAGGAAGTCATGATGTTAGTTAACCTTACTCACTGAGTTGTAGACTCGCCCATCCCTTACCAATTTCTGCACAAAATGTTAAGGAAGACATTGGAAGATAGATTACCGCATTGATATGTTAAATCCCTTTTAGAAATTTATGTATAACACTATATAAATTTTGACATATTTTGGAAAACATAATTTGATGCATTGTTTTCCTTTATTTAAGCCTTGCTCCTATCAATATTATGATAACGAAGGAAACATCTATTATAGTACTAGGAGGAGTGGCAGGTTGTTAATAGAGTTCTGACTAAAACTGGTCAGGGTGTGACAATTTAAGTGATATCAGAGTGGAATATTTTTTAACATGGTTTTTGGAAGGAAAATTATTTTCGAAAATTTGGAATCTTGGGAAAAAGGATTTGTGAACAAATTCTAGAAATAATTGCTACATAAGTTTTGTAAATCTCCAAACTAAAGGGAAAACACCATTTCTATAGGAGGATCCCCAAAAAAAGGATAACCCAATCCAAGCCAGTTGAGGATGAAACAGCTCCACAATCTAGGAACCAACCAGACTTGAGAATGGGAAATACTAACCTAGCTCTTGCTCGAAAAGAGGTTGCTAACAACTTTTGGGAGGCCTATGCAAACTATATGAAGGTGTTTAAGAAGATCCCAGCCATACAAACCCACAAAGAGTCTGGACCTGCAACACTCCTCAAGCAAGCCTATGAGTGTGAGGCCATAGTAATGAGGAGATATGGAGTATCAGTTTCTAGGAGAGCCAAACTACTAAACTCTCAAGGTCAAGCCTCTTCCTTAGAATATGAGGAACCAAGCATGAATGCTTGTAATCAGTGTGGGAAGTACCATGGAGGCCCATGTCCACTAGAGAAAATAACGTCAATTCCAGATCTTCAGATGAAGAATCTCGCTATCTACCAGTGATAAACTCCGAGTTAGTTAACAAGCATGGCTAAAGTAATAGATAGTGAGAAAGTTGGTGTAATTTTTTTTCTATGTACTAAGACATATTTTTTACTAATGAAAATAATGAATAAAACTTTACACAGCAAAAGTTTTATGATCACATACTATAATCGAAAAAATCACAAATTGAGTATAAGAATGAAAACCCTTTAAGAAAAAAGGGTTATGAAAGTCAAAGTATGAGGAAGAGAAGGATAAAAGAGATCCTTAGTAACAACAAAGCCATGGAAAGGGATTGATAAGGAAGAAGTTAATTACCCTAAAGACTAATACCAAAATATTAACTTAAACTAAGATGTCAAAGGAAATCGAACTTGGACTACGTGTTCAAAACTTAAGGAGGAATAAATAAAGCCTTTTGGTACTCATGACAAGAAAGTCAGGAAATCTGATAGTAGAATACCTAGAACTTCTCCTTAAGAAAGTAAACATGTAAATAGAATACAAGTGGATACAAGGATCGAGTACAAAGGTGTACTCACAAGATTCCAAGAAATAAGCTAATCCCAAAGAATGGATAAACCAGAAGAAGAAATCAAAGGATGTCATAAAAACTTTCAATGGGGTAAGTACCCATAACGACAAATTAAAGGAAGAGACTCCTAAAGATGCGAATTGAGGCATACTAAGGATAGAGAATCTTAGGGAAGTACGTATCCCAATAAAGGAGTGATCCGTTCCCTTTAAGGGAATGATGGACATGAGAACTTGTAGACCTTAGGGAGGATTGGTTAAGTTCCACCTCCACTTGAAGGAAACCTTCAAGGAGTAATAAGAAGGGTGAACATAAAGTCACAAAGTTTGAAGTCCCTACTTCGAATGACAAGAGTAGAGATGAGGATAAATAAGAGAAACTCTTAAGGAAGGATATCTCCAACCAACTGGAGAAATATGATGTGAATTTGAAGGAGGATAATCGTGGTTTTCCACTAGGAAAATTGTGAAATGATCAGGAAATCCGATTCTTGGAACCAAGAATGGTGAATAAGGAAATTAGTAAAGGCTAAGTAAAACAAGGAATGCTTGAATTACGGTAAAGAAGACCTTGAGATATAACCGAAGACTCTTGTCGGAAGAGAGAGGCTCAAGCGAAGTTTCTAAAGAATGGAACAGCTACAACTCACTAGATGGAAATAAAGACTGGTGAAATGAAAACTCACCAAGATCAAGGGAAAACCCTGAGAGTCACTAATGTCGTGAAGGCCATGACATTATAACAATGAGGAACGACGAAAAACCAAGTCAGTTTACTAAGTAAATGATAAACCCTTGGAAAATAAATGGAGGTCTGGTTTTCTAGAAAAGATCTCCATAGAGATTAAAATCAAAGGACATAAAAAAGTAAAGGAAGGGTCGTAAAATGACTATTTGTTCCTTATGAGGATCATTTTTATAATTGTATCGAAAGGAGAGTTAATGATGGACTAAAGATAACAATACCAAGGCAAGAAGAGGCAAGAACAAAACGTTCAAAAGGGTTTCTTGCCAACGATTTTTAACGACTCAGATAAAAACTAAACAATGGAACAATAAACATTACCAAGATCACAATCCTATTATTCGAATTAACTTTTGGACAAAAACGTAAAGAGGGAGAAGCTTAACCATAAATAGCATAATTATTTGACCTATGAAAATACTTTTGGGTAGACAGATAAAAGAAACCAATCATAATAAATTCCACGGAATAAGTGGATGCTCGAAGGGAGGGGAAACCCCTCAAGGATATTACCTAAAGGATGAAGTAAAATAATGCCCATAATGGCATTGTGCCTAGGGTAATCATATGGGCAAGGGAACGCTCAAGGGAAAGGAAATGGGAGGCTAAATCGCTAAGAGATGTTTTCCTTAAGTTCGAATGCCTAGTAATGCCATTAAGAACGATGACAAAATAATTTATGAATAATGGACAACCCCAAGATGGGAGAAAGAAGGGTTTAAAGTCCAAGGTGAGATGTAAGATATGTTATGCTCCCAAAAGAGATGGCAGGGATATGATGTGAAACCCGTCCTCTCAAACCAAGGAAACCGGCAAAAGAACAAACCAATTTCCATGAGAAAACCGAGCTAATTAATGAACTGAAAATAGTAAAAAAGGGGTAAAATGGGAAATTGGAAAAATCCCAAGTGACCAAAAAGTCATAAAAATCATGGGGAAGAACCATGAAGTAAATTGGATGGGAAAATTAGACTAGTTCAGGTTGAACTGGACCTGAACCAGATTGAACCGGGTTGAACCATGGTGAACCGGTTCAATAATCCATTTTCTAGGTCGCTTAAAAATATCAAATTAGAAAATTGAAGCCACCATTAGATAGAAAATGAATTTAGAAATTTTTAATTTTTAGAAAACTAGTCGAATCGAGCTTGAATGACCGATTTTTGAATTCGAGTCATCGAACCTGGTCAGACCAAACCGATCAACGGTAAACGGGCACCCAGTCAGCAGCCACGTAGACATGAGCAACCAATGGGAGGCTATAATGTGTCTGGTTAATGGACATCGAAAGATCAGTCAGCCTGCCATAGAGACACGAGCAGCCAATGGGAGGCAACCACATGTCCGATCAACGGCTGACGCGGCGACTAATTTGGAATGCCACGTCAGAAAAACCAACTAATCACAACGTGCCACATGGCACCCCCGCCACGTCATTGTCTTCTTCCTCAGTCAACTAACATAAAGGAAAGAGAGAGAGGGAGGGTGGTTCCTTCGGCAACCTGGGAAGATCTCCAGTATGACTGCCAGTAATCGAGTCGGAGGCGAGTCCTATGCTAGCCGGTAGCCTGGTTTGTTGTCGAGCTCCCTATATAAAGAGCACCACTCTATTCGTCTTCCCCATCCCACAAATGAGTGAAGAAGATGATGTACACCATTTTTAGATGAGCAGCAAACCAGAGCTTCAACAACAAGGTTTTCTTCAAACTCTAAAGCTACATTGGGTGTCTCTAGAACCAGGAGGAAGTCCTATACCTAGTTGCACCCTCCCTTCAACTCGAGGACCATCGGAGAAAAGCTAGGAAGCTCGCACAGTATCGTTACTTCTCGACGGCCAACAACTCGAGCAAGAAGTTCCCGAGCTTCCTATATAAAGAGCCCCTCATCATTCATTCCCACCACACATGAAAACTCCATTCTCTCTCAACTACTATAATTTTCAGTGAAGCTCAAACCAGAACTCCGACTTGGGCATTTTTCTAAGCCAAACAAGGCGAGGTCAGGTTCATTGGATTTGGGGAGAAGTCAGCTACACGCCTGTAGTTTCCATTTGCTCCGAGGGTCGCCGGAGAAATGCTGGCATGATCAAACAGTGAAGTAGCTCTCGCGAACTAAAGCTACCCTATTTCAGCCGAGCAGAAAATGGCCAATTCGATCCCTTCTCAGGCCAAACTGAGCCCTCCCAACATGTTCACTGCCCTCTTATAGTTGAATTAGAGCTGAAAGGTAAGCCAATTCGGCTACCTCTGTAATTTCCGACTGGTGCTAGAGAGAACTAACAGAACTTCGATGATAAAATTCTCACTCAATTCGACATCAATTGATGCAATTCTTGATCCTAGGAGGAACCTTAGGACGAGAGCTATCTGCCCAGATCGAAAGCTCAAACCACCGCGACCCCGACAGTAAGCTTTCGAACCTTTCTCTCTCTAAGTCTAGTTTTCCAGAGAACCTCCATTTAAGCTCATTTCGGCACCAGATTGCGCAATTCAAAGTGCAATATAATCGTATGAAGGTATAGGAACTCCAATCTAACTTCAATTTCAACAATGAATCTCATTTGATTGGTCAATTTGATGAAATCAAATTCGGCAGAATTAGAAGGTTGAAATTGGGGAAAATTGGGGGAAATTAGGGAATTTCAAAAATTTGAGGGACTAAAGTGTAGTTTCAAAAAATTGAGGACCAATTGGGCATGATAAAGATGTTGGATGACCAAATGGGCAATTTTGGAAATTTTGGGGCAAAATAGTAATTTTGGAAAAGTTAGGGAACCAAATTGGAAATTTGGGAAATTAAACCCTTTTTTGTGAAATTGAATAAATTTAGGTCTCAAGGTAAATTTTAAAAGTTTCGGGATTCAATTAGAGAAAAAACCGGCATTAGGGACTTAAAGTTAAAGACAAATAACTTGAGGGACCTAATTACAAATAAAGGAAAATTTTAGTTTTCCAATTTATTTGGAATGAATGAAGGCTATTAGGCCGATAGATAATGAACAAGGATGTTCATATCATGTAGGAACACGAAGTACTAGTAATGCCAGCAAGGACAAAGCTCGTGTGAATACAAAGAACCGGTCGAGAGGAATTCACTGCATTAACGGGTGAGTGAGATTTTTATTTCATACCCGGTTGGTATGATAAGCACCTCGAAAATAAAAGCCCATAACTAAGTGGTATTTTAAACTTCACACCTGAGAGGAGTGATGTAAAAATCATGCGAAAAAACTATTTAACAATTGTAATTAGATCATACCCAGTTGGTATGATGAAACTTCCTCGAAGGAAGTGCAAAAACCGTTCATCGGTTATGAGCGAAGATGTCCTCATACTCGGTTGGTATGATGGATAGTTGAAAAATATATTTGGTTGGAAGTGCTCTCCCCTGACTGCTTAAACAATTTGGGAGACCTTATTGACAGGAGCTCAAATAGCTCTGTTAGGCTAGAGGCCTCGGTTTTGGAACTTGGGGGCTAATATGCCAATTTTTAAAATCTCGAACAGTGAGTCCTATGCCAGTTGGCACGAGCAGAAGCTCGTAAACAAACATGATTTATATGCCATGAAAACTTAAGTAAATGAATTGTTTGGCCATTGTACCATGACAGGGCCGACATACTCAGTCAACTAGCGGCAGTGCAACATGACAGGTCTCTGAACTAGTTAAGACAAATAGCTGCAGGTCAAGTTGAGGGTCGGGGCCGTTGGACAGTGGCACCACAAATTATATGGCGTCATGTAAAAAATGTTGATTATACATGCACTATGTTTATGAGACCTTAAAGACACCCAAGAGGGGTAGTGATGCGTCCTAGTGCCCTGGACGACCTGGTGGATATAAGGGCAGTTAGTCGTACCAGAAGCCTTGCGAAGCTTAACATAGCTTCAAGCGCATGAGACTAGGGTGGGGTCAGGATGAGGTCTCTGTTCTCATACGGATATGGAGATATTGTTACAAGATTGAGGGTCGGATGTTGTGAACATCCACTCATTCTCAAGGTATAAGTCGACGTGCTTCTATCTAGGTGGCTGGTAAAGTCGTTCCGACGCCACATGTGGATTCAGTGGATGGGCTGGCCTGCGATTGTGTGTTTGACCTTCATGAGGAAGGATGTGTGTTGGGTAATGACACACCATGGTAATAAGAATTGATGATAAAAATTGAAATTTGAAATGAAAGGTTTTTAAAATAGATAAAAAGGAGTATGACACAATCCAAATCAAACATTTTCCTAAAAGTTAAATTTTGAAAACCCATTCACTGAGTCGTTGTACTCACCCCCTCCCTTAAATTTTAAGTAACCCTAGAAAGCCTACCCCATAGACCACCAGCTAATACGCCTGTAAGACAATTATGATCAGTTTAAAACTTTATGCAATTTTTATTTATGTTATTACATGAAAGGTGCAAGTTTTAAGGATGCCTTACTCTTCATGGTTTATAAACATGGGGCAACCCTTAGTAAATCGGGAGAGTGGCGGGTTGATCACGGGGATCCTACCGAACCAGGTTGGGGCGTGACAACATGAGTGGTATCATAGCCTATTTTCTTTGAATACATAATCAAGACTAGAAAATATGGTAACTAATAGGATTGATCTTAAAATTTTCAGATGGCTCTTTGGAGAGGAACCAAGAAAACTAGTAAAGACTCTACTTAACACCCTGTCCTCGTAGGAAGATAACCCTAGAAACTTCCTAATACCTGTGACATAGTAAAAGCCCCAAAGGATCAAATGGGGAAGTATCGAGTACCACCAAGGAGTACGGTGCTAGGACATGTTAGGATCACAATCTTGTGTACAAAGGGAGCCAAGCCTAAAGCCATGAATGCTAGTATAGACATATAATTTTACCAAGGAGGATACTTATTAGGAAAACCATAGCTTCCTATCTATTATGTGACTACTTTTTGTAATAGGGCTAAAACCCCAACATTTTGTATTCCTATATTAATAAAGTACTCAAAATTCTTAAATTTCTATTTCCTAATGATGTGATATGGCTAGGAAGATAGCCCTAAGGAAAGCAACCAAACAAACTCACACTACCATAGAAACTAGGGAAAATTTCCATTTCAGCTAAGGAAATTGAATTAGGGAATTAAGAAACCTAGGAGGACTCTTAGAATGACCCTTTAGCAAAGGAGACTCAGCAAGAAAACTATCTAGGTGTTCAAACTCAAGGATGGCGAAGCACCAAGCCACCAGCAACCTTAGAAAGGCCCTACGATTCACACCTAGGAATAACCATTACATGTGTGAAAGATGTGGACACTATGTGAGGAATTGCCCAACCCTACTAAGGACAAACACCAAGACAATCTGTTATAGGTGTAAGAGAAATAGGATAGGTAAAGAAGGACTGTCCCACACCTCATAGATTTAGGGCAATACTTTCTGAAATGTCACGAAAGATAGGAAGGACTGGTGACTAAAACCATGAGGAAGATAAATGGTTCACAAAGAGGTAAAGAAATAGCGAGGTAAAGCGAAATTTAAACTCCTTCTAAGAAGATCAAACAGAGAGGGATATCACAAGAATAGAGGTAAAGTACATTGAAAGTACACCTAGAACCTCCTCATGAGGGACAAACATGAAAAATGTCCTCCATAAACTACAAGGTAGGACATAGTGAAGAAGAGAAGAAATACACTATGACATGGAACTTTGGAAGGATGCATACAACTAAGTACCCTTGTAGGAATCATTGATGAATAGATAGACATAATGTGGAGTGCAAGAAATCAACCCATAATTAGGAACTTCTCGAAGGAATGATGTATTGTAATGGCCTAGTGTGACCTATTTGGAAAGAGCAGAAGAGCCAAATAATAATTCCAGGAGAACCAAGTAGAAATAAGCAACTAGTAGCAATGGGACGGTCAAGAATAACAAACAATGCCCTAAGAAGGATAATAGGATGGACATGAAGGCCGAGTGATACAACTGCTTAGACAATTGGACAAGAAAAATAGTAGGAAAGAGGCAGTTAAAGAACTGGCCTTTAGGAGAACCTTGGATTTAAACCACGATAAAGAAGGGTGAAGTGAAGAGGCCAAAACATTGGAAAGGTGCAGGTTTAAAGGACGCCTTACTCTTCATGGTTTATAAACAAGAAGCAACCCTTAGTAAACCGGGAGAGTGGTGGGTTGATCATGGAGATCCGACCAAACCCGGGTCGGGGTGTGACAGCTCGGGTCATCGGACCCTCGCCGGTAAGATATCGAAGCTTTCCCTCTCTAGACTAAGTTTTCCGGTGAAGCTTCGTTTTTGCTCATTTCTAAGCCAAATTAAGCATTTCAAAGCTTGAAATAATGAGGGAGACATGGGAAAGATGATTCAGATCACGAATGGAGACAATTAACCAAATTTTAGGGATCAATTGAAGGACATGGTGATTCGGGGACCAAATTACAATTTTTGAAAAAATTGGGCAATTTAGGGATTTCTAGAAAATTGTAGGCTAAATTGTAATTTAAGGGAAATTGGGGCGTTTTTATGAAATTAACTTCCAATTAGTGCCCAATTGGGCAATTGGATAAAATGGAGGACCAAATGGCAATTTTTGAGAAATTAAGGGCCAATTGGCAATTTTTGGGAAATTAAGGACCAATTGGCAATTTTGGAAAAATTGAGGGCCAATTGGTGATTTTGGAAAAATTAAGGACACATGAGGGGTAATTGGAAATCCTAGGGACTTAAATGAAATTAAAGGATAATTAGGGACTTAAATGTAAAGTTATAAACTTTAGGTAACTAAATGCAGTTAAGGCGTAATGGGAGGACCTATGTGCAAATACACGAAAGTATGCGACCTCTTATGCCAATTCTCCTGATATGGAACTGATTATCCAAGTACTTGTGCAAAGGAGTGCCCCACGACTCGATGTCTCACCTAGACGACCGCATCACTGTTACCGTTGAGTGAGAAATCTACAATATCGGTTCCAATTGGGACGATGAGTTTGCCTCTAAAATGGTTTTCTCACAATTTGCCTCCCCTGGCTGGGCGACTCTACTTAAAATATTTCAAAGCAAATTTCGGGGCTCAAGCTCGATGATATAAGTGGGCCCATAGCTGATGGGCACAAGTATGGACCTGTTAAGAATAAGCATGTTATGAACTGCTAAAAGTCCTAATAATGGATATGGTTGTGTGATAACCACCATGCCAAGGTTGGGATATCGGGCTTGTTGAGCTGAATAGCTGCTAAGCCGAAGCCGAGTTGTCGAACTCGTTGAGTTGGTGCACATGGACCGAAGCCAAGCCAACAGACCCTTGGGCTGGAGGGCCAAAGATAATGGCTATAAAAGAATAAGATTCTTGATTATGCATGCATGTGATGCGGGGCCATCGAGGGGCTTGGTAAGGGGTAGTGGTGGTCCCAAGGGTTGCTGGACAACCTAGGGAGCATAAGAATAGTCTGTCTTCAGTATGTTGAGAAGCTTTGGGAGCTTCCTACGCACTAAGACCGAGACAACAATGGGAAAGAGGTCTCATCCCACAAAGCGGACACGAAGTGTGATTGGGGTTTGAGGGTTGAACGAGGAAGGTCCACTCAAACTCGAGGTAGAGGCTGTTAACCTCTATCAGGGTGGACGGTAAAGGTACTCCGGTCTACAAGTGGAACGGTCGGGGACTGTTCTACGAATGTGTGATCCCTTCTATGATAGAAAGGCAGTTGATAAGTGGATGTTATTTGAATGATAACTAATGAATTAAGTAACTAATTAAAGAAAGCGATCATTGTATAGATTTTCCCTAAATGAGTATATCTACTCACTTCCCTCCTCTCACCCTTTTAGGAATTTTGGAAAGAATCGGGAAAAAGGAGACGTAAAGCTCCAAGTAAAGGCTTAGACCCTCAAGGTACGTTCCCCATCCCAATCTTATAGTAAGGGAATGAATGTAGGTACGGCTTTTTCTCCCTTGGATCATCAAGGTAGAAATACTAGGATGATTCATGGAATAGTGGCGGGTTGATCACAGAACCCCAACCAAACCAGGTTAGGGCATGACAACTTGAGTGGTATCACAACATAAATTTCCTAATAAATCCCCACAAACCCTAGCCCCTATCCCCTGAAACCTTGCAAACAATCATGAATGGAAATGCGAATGAAGAGTACATTCCCTAGATACATGCCATGGAGCAAATGATAGAGGAGCTAGAAGAGTTCATCCCATGGAGAGAACCTTGGGAGAGGACCCCTCCCTACTCGATGGAAGATGAGACCTCTCCACTTCGAGAACCAGATCAGGCCTAGATCCGAGAAGAAGCTGAAAGAAACTTCTAGGAAGCCTACGCTAACTATGTGAGGGTCTTTCACTGACTTCTCCCGATACATGGTGGCGCGTGTATGACAAACCATATGCAACAAACCTACGCATACGAGGCCATAGTCTTGAATAGGTATGGAGTGGAGATAACACATGTCACACCCCAATCCAATTTGGTTAGATCCCCGTGATCAACCCACCACTCTCCTGGTTAATTAAGGGTTTTCCTTCTTTTAAACCACGAGGAGTAAGCTATCCTTTAAACATGTACCTTTACTGGAATAACATTAATCAAAACTGCATGAAATTTAAACTTATACCTATCTTACAAGTGTGGTTAACGTTAGGTCTTTGCATAGGCTTTCCTTGGGTTACCTGAATGGGTGTTTAAAATATGACTTTAAAAAAATAGTTTGAATTGGAGTGTGCTAGACTCCTTATTTTCTTTAAAACATTTTATGCTCAAAATCTTGGTTTTCATAGCCTTTTCTCATTATTAACCACAAACGGTGTGTTTATCAACCAACACACACCCTTCATCATGAAGGGAACACACATTCGTAGGGCAGCACGTCCACTACACCCACTTGTGGCATCAAAGCGACCTTACCGGCCACCTAGATAGAAGCCCGTCCACTTCTACCCTGATTATGAGTGGATGTATGCAACATTTGACCCTCAGTCCCATAAAAAAACTCTATGTCTACATGACGACAGATACCTCATCCTAACCCCACCCCGGTTTCATGTGCATGAAGCTATGTCGAGCTTCCCTAACTACTTGCACGACAAACTACCCTTATCTCCACCATGTCGTCCAGTAGCCCCTAGGATGCATCACTACCCCTCTTAAGCATCTTGAAGGTCCTATAACTTAGTGAATGCACAAAACAACAGTTTTCCTCATAAACCATTTAATCTTTGATGCTACTACTTCAACGGCCTCGACCCTCAACTCGACCTGCAGTTGTTTGTCTCAACTGGTCCGTCGACTTGTCTTGTCGCACTGCCGCCAGTCATCGAGTATATTGGTCCTGTCTTGGTAGCATGGTCAAACATATAATTCATTTAAAATTTTCATGGCTTAAAGTCATGTTTGTTTACGAGCTTCTCCTCATGCCAATTGGCTTTGGGCCCACTATACGAGATTTTCAAAATTGGGCATATTAGCCCCCAAGTTAAAAAAATTTGAAGCCTACGGCCTAACTGAGCTATTTGAGCTCCTGTTAAGAAGGTCTCCCAAAAAGTTTAAGCAATGGCACAAAGTCAGGGGAGAGCACTTCCGACAAAATATTCTTTTCATCTGTCCATCACACCCACTAGGTGTGAGGACATCTCCACTTATAACTTATAAGCGAGTTTTCTACTTCCTTCTTGGAAGTTCATTATACCAATCGGGTATGATCTACTTACATCCGGTAAGTAGTTTTTTCTGCATAATTTTCACATCGCTCCATATAGGTGTGATGTTTAAAATTCCACTTAGTAGTGGGTTTTCATTTTGGATGTGCTTATCATCCCAACTGGGTATGATATAAAAATCCCACTCACATGATAACGCAGTAATTTCCTCTTAACCGGTTCTTCGTCTTCACGATAGCTTGTCCTTGCTGGCGTTGCCAGCACTTTGTGTTCCTACACAATATGAATATCTTTGTTCATTATCCCTTAGCATCAATTGATCCTAGAATCAAGAATCGCATCAATTGATGCGGAATTGGATTAGAATTTCATCATTGAAATTCGGTCGACCCTCTCTCTAACACCGATCGAAAATTGTAAAGGGGAGCCGAATTAGCTTACCTTTTAGTCCAAATTTTGTCATGGAAAGGCTGAGGAAGTGTTGGGAGGGCTTGGTTTGGCCTGAGGAGTGCTTGAAATGGACGATTTCATCTTGGCCAAAATAGGGCAGCTTCGGTCCGCCGGAGCTGCTTCAGTATTCCATCATGCCGGCACTTCTCCAACGATTCTTAGATTGACTGTAGTTTGCTATTAGATAGTTGTCTTCTCCCTGGTTCTAAAGAGCTCGACCTCTCCTTCCGAGGTTAAGAAAAATGTTTAAGTCGAAACTCTAGTTCGAGCTTCACCGGGAAATGGAGCAGTAGAGAGAGAGAGAAGTATTCAGGTGTGAGGAGAATGAATGGGGATGACCTTTTTATATAGGTGTAAAACTATGTATTAAATGGAAGAGATTTATTACTAGCATTAATATTGCCATAAATTATTTGTATTAATTCCAATTAAGTCGAAACTCTAGTTCGAGCTTCACCGGGAAATGGAGCAGCAGAGAGAGAGAGAAGTATTCAGGTGTGAGGAGAATGAATGGGGATGACCTTTTTATATAGGTGTAAAACTGTGTATTAAATGGAAGAGATTTATTACTAGTATTAATATTTCCATAAATTATTTGTATTAATTCCAATAATTTAATTTAGGTATTAAATTATTGGTATTAATTACAATAATTAAATATATATTAATTTATGGCTATTTATGATAAGTATTCGTATAAAAATTTTTGACCGAAATTTCAGGTTATAAAAAAATCATACTTCCTAGGAGGTCACCCATCCTCACACTACTCTCAGGCAAGCACACTTAATTTTAAAGTTATTATGAAATCTAGTTCACCTGAACCAATTTGGTTTTTATCCTTTAATTTGTCTTAAATTTCTTTTTCAAGGTTCCATATTGCTTTTTTCCAAATGTAAACCGGCTCGGTTTTCTTATTCGGTTTGACCGATTCTTTTCCCAGTTTTCCTTAACTCAAAAGTGCGGGGTTTACAATTCTCCCCTCCTTTTATGAGTTTTGTCCCAAAAACTTTGTTAACATCCTTGCATGAGCAATCATTTCCTTTGATGCCCCTTTGGTGTTTGCTTAACATGCAAAGTCTTCTCTTGTTCTTTTAATTAGTCCTTTTTACATCCTTCATGTAAGGAATTTCTTTTCCTTTATATTATTTACTCACTCCATGAAGTTTATCATAATGAGACATACCTTAATTCAGGGTATATTCTTAGATTTATATCTTTCTTTGCTTAGAGCACATTCTTCCCTTTGAGGTTCTGTACTCAAAATTGGGAATTCCAAGATACCTAACCATTCTCGTGTCTAGTTAACCCCTTGGTCATTGAAACCTTTAGCTCAATGTTCTTTCGAGCGTTATGTACTTGTTTCCATGATTTTCTTTATTATCACTTTTTCATCCTATTTTGACCCTTCCTCCTTTCGTTGTCTATTATAACTTCGGTCCAAATTTTTATATTCAACCTCGTCATGCTTATTAGCCGACTCTTCCTTACTTTGAATCATATTCTCCTCGGGATTGTTGGGCTTACATACCCCTTACAGCATGGCATTTTCTAGGACCTGTCTTTGTCCATTAGATTTCTAGAACATGTCCTTAAGGGTCTCTCTTAGCTTTTTTTTTTTTTACCTTTTAGGGATCATATAACTTCATCCCTCTTTTCTTTTGATAGCATTCCTCAACTATCCTTTTTACTATTATCCTCTCATCCATCATGCCTTTAAAGTTATGTCTCACATAACCGCATGGATTTCTCTTACCTACACATCCTTTCCAAATGTTTTTATTGGGTCCTTTCAATTCCAATCGTTGGGTTACCTGATGAGACATATGAGGATTTTTTTTTCCTTCTTATGTCCTTTCTCTTCTTTAGTGACATCCCTTATTCAATGACTTCCTTTTTCCTTAATCCACTTTTACTTGTTCATAAATCACATCATGATTCTTCATTCTACAATAATTACTTTCGATCTATGTGTCGATTACTTTGCTTGGGAAGGTTCACTCCTTCCAGTTTTGTTCTCTACTATGTCTTACAATAGAGATTTCCATCTTAGGAGTTAAATGCTCAACCTCCTTATCATTTATTGTATAGTTCTTTCTCCCTTTCTTTGCACCCTTATCTATGTTAGGGTATCTGTTTGCTTTGAATCCTTCTCTATTCATAACTTTTGTTTTATCCCTTATTCTTTAGATGAGATACTTTTGATTATTGGTTTTATTCTGTGCATTCCACCCTATGCTCGGTCGTCCATTCTTTAAGCTTCATATGCGCATGTAGACTATGACTCATCTTACCAATTGTGGTTATTCCTTCTTAGCCACATCATATTTGGGGCATTTATTTTCACAACATTTCTCGAACATTCTTTCCTTTATTACCTTAGTATGGGTTGTCCACTCATTCATACTTGTCACAGCATCTTTTGGTGCTAATTCGTTAGATTATTTCCGTTTAAGGAGGGTTCACATCCTCCTTGTTTCAAATTCTCTTGTTCGCCCTTCGTGAGGCTCACTTAACCATCTTAAGTCTATAAACCCGGTTTTGGCCATCGATTGCTTTAAGGATTTTCCTCCGTTCTTCTTTCCCAATGTTTTGGCCTTTTCACTTCTCCCTTCTTTGTTGTGGTTTAAATCGATGGTTCTCTAGAAGACCAGTTCTTTAATTGTCTCTTTCTCTTTATTTTTTTGGTCCTATCGTCTGGGCAGCTGTATTCATGCTCATCCTATTGTCCATCATAGAGTGTAGTCTTTACTACATCTCATCCTTTCTTAGGGTTTTGTTCATTATATTTGGCTGTCCACCATTACTAGTTTTCCCCTTTCTATATGGTTCTCCTATTCTCTCCAAATAGGTCACACTAGACCATTACAATACCTCCTTCCTTGGAAAACATTTCCTAAATAAGGGTTGGTTCCATTTCCTCTTAATTGGGATACTCATGTCTTTTTGGGGCTTCCTTCCTTGGTAGGATTCTTTGCCTTTCCCCTGACATTTTTTTCTTACATTTGCTCTAGGGGATTTCTACCCTTAAATGGCATCCCTTGATGTCGTCTTCTCCTATTTACCTTTACTCCTCAAATCTTGTAGGCACATCTTTTATGCTCTATCTGCATCCTTATTCGTACCTAGTACCTGTCTATTTCTTTAGGGATCGTACAAATCTTCCTTGTTTCGGGATCATTGTGGGAGAGGCTTGCCTATTCCTTTGGTCCTTTTAAGGATTTCTTGCATCCTTCTTTTCCCAAGTATTTGACCTTTCCACCTCTCTCTTCTTTGTCAAAACTTACATTATGGCTTTCCTGAGTATTTGTTCGTTAACTGCTTTGCCTCCACCATTTGTTTGGTCTAAGTTTCTTAGGGCAGCTGTTTCTCGAGTCATCTTGTCCTTAACATCCATCTCACTGACCTTTTTAGGGTGTAGTCCTTCTTAAGGTGTCAATTATTCTCCTTGACCCTATTTGGCTTCATTACTTTTTCCAAGGTGATTCATTCCAATACATCCCATTATTTGGCTCTATTACTCTTCCAAGGCAGGTCATAATTGGCCTCCAATACATCCTTCCATCAAGAAGTTTCTAATAGTGGGTTGGTGCCTTGCACTTCATGTTATCTCCATCTGCCAATCCAATGATTCCTTCATGGTACTTAGTTGTATGACTCCCTCCAGAGTTCCCTTTCCCAATGTATTCCTTCTCTTCTTCACTCTCATTGTGCCATTCTCTAGAGTTTCCAGAGGACGTTTCTCTATGTTTGCCCCTTATGAGAGGGTTCTGGATATACTTTCCATGTACCTTATCCATACTCTTGAGGTATCTTTCTCAGGTTGACCTTCTTAAGAAGAAATTTAAATTTTGCATTTACCTCGTCATTTCTTGACCTCTTGGTGAATTGCTTACTTAGCCAGCTCCATGGTTTCAGTCTCTAGTCCTTCGTGGCCTTTGAGGAGTCTCTAGGCCTATGAGGTGTGAAACAACCCTTCTTTCCTTACACCTATAATAGTTTATCTTGTTACTTGTCCTTATTAGGGTTGGGCACTTCTTCAGGTATTGTCTCAATCGTTCATACTTGTAATAGGTTATTCCTTTACATGGATTGTTGTGGTCCCTTCTTTCCTTCGAGTAGGGCATTTCCAGGGTTACTATTGGTTTGGTGCTCTACCGTTCTTTGAGTCTGATCACTTTGACAGTTTTCTTACTGAATCTCCTTTGCTAAAGGCTCATGGTAAGAGTCTTCCTAGGTTTCTTAATTCCTTGATTCATCTTCCATAATCGGGATGTAACTTTTCCTTAGCTTCCAGGATAGTGTGGGTTTGCTTTATTTTCCTTAGGCCATATTCCCAACAAGATTGCATCATTAGGAGAGAGAGAGTTTTGAGAATTTGAGTATTTTATTAATAGGGGGATACAAAAAATTAGGCTTTCAGCCCTCTCATAGGAAATGGTTGCAAAATAACTAAGGAGCTAGGGAATTCTTGATAAATGTCTTCCTCCATACTTAGAGTTGTGCCACCAATAGGTCCTAGTACCATTCTCCAGGATACTTCCCCATTTGGTCTTTTGACATTTCAGCCCGGTCTCAAGCATTTGGGAAGCTTCTAAGGTTGTCTCCCCATGGAGGTAGGGTGTTGAGTAGAGCCATTCCAAGTTTTCTTGGTTCCTCTCCTAGGAGTCATCTGAAAATTTTAGGATAAATCCTATTAGTTACTATATTTTCTAGTCTTGATTATGTATTCGAGGAAATAGGCTCTGATACCACTCTAGTTGTCACGTCCCGACCCAATTTGGTCAGATCCTCGTGAACAACTCACCACTCTCCCAGTTTATTAAAGGGTTTCCCCTTATTATAATCCGTAAAGAGTAAGGCGTCCTTTAAACCTGCACCATTTCTTGGAATAGCATAATCAAAACTACATGAAATTTTAAACTTTACATACATGTCTTACTGGCATCTTAGTTGATTGTCTTTCAAGGTCGGCTTTTCGGGATTTCCTGAAAAGGATATAAGGAATGGGGTGAGTACGACTCCTCAGTGAATGGGTTTTTAAAGATCTACTTTTAACTTTTAAGAAAAACATTTATATGGAGTGTGTCGGACTCCTTTCTTTTAAAAAATTCCTTCATTTAAAAATTTAGGATTTTCCATTATTTCTTAGTTACCACGGAGTGTCATCACCCAACACACATCCTTCATCATGAAGGTTACACACATTCGCAAGTCAGTATCACTACTGAACCTGCTAGTGGCTTCGGAGTGACTTTTCCTGCCACCCAGATAGAAGCACAACTACTTCTACTTAGGGAATGAGTGGATGTATGTGACATCCGACCCACAATCTCGAAATCACTTTTTCATGTCCGTATGAGGACAGAGACCTCATCCTGTCCCCACCCCGGTCTCATACGCTTTGGTGCTACTCCAGATTTTGCACAAACACCTAGAACGTCGAACTGCCCTTATAGCCACCAGGTCATCCAATGCCCTTAGGACATATCACTACCCATCATGGGTGTCTTGATGATCTCGTACTCATAGTACATGCACAAACAATGTTTTCTCATATTGCCATGTAATCTATGATGCCACTAGTCCAATGGCCCCAACTCTCAACTCAACCCACAGTTGTTTGTCTTGACTGGTCCGTCGACCTGTCATGTCGCACTACCGCTAGTTGACTGAGCATGTCGGTCCTATCTTAGTACCATGGCCAAACAATTCACTTATTAAGTTTTATGGCACATATATCATGTTCGTTTACGAGCTTCTGCTCGTGCCAATTGGCCTTGGGCCCACTGTACGAGAATTTCAAAATTGGGCATTTAGCCCCCAAGTTCCAAAATCGAGGCCCCCGGCCTATAAGAGCTATTCGAGCTCCCGTCGAGAACGTCTCCCAAATTGTTTAAGCATTGGAACACAGTCAGTGGAGAGCACTTCCAACAAAAATAGGTTTTTATTGTCCATCATACCGACCGGTATAAGGACATCTCCGTTCATAACCGATGAATGGGTTTTCAACTTCCTTCGAGGAAGTCTCATCATACCAACCGGGTATGATCTACTTACAACCCGTAAGTAGTTTTTTCGCAAAACTTTCACATCACTTTCTCTTAGTAGTGATGATTAAAAATACCACTAAGTAGTGGGTTTTATTCCGAGGTACTTATCATCCCCAACCAGGTATGATATAAAATTCCCACTCACAACCGGTAAGTGGTTTTTAAATTTTAAATTAAGCTCATCATCCCAACCGGGTATGATGTAAGTAAACCCACTCACCCGTTAATGTAGTGAATTCCACTAAACTAGTTCTTTGTATTCACGTGAGCTCGTCCATGCTAGCGTTCCCGGTACTTCGTGTTCCTACACGATATGAACATCCTTGTTCACTATTACTCGACTTAACAACCTTCATTCATTTCCAATGAATGAGAAAACCCAAACTTTTTAGTTATTTGCAATTAGGTCCCCAAAGTTATTTCTCTTTAACTTTAAATTCCCAAATGTCGGTTTTTCCTCAAATTGAGTCCCAAAACTTTTTAAATTTATCTTGGGACCTCAATTTATTCAATTTCATAAAAAGGGGTTTAATTTCTCAAATTTCCAATTTGGTCCCCAAACTTTTCCAAAATTACCATTTTGCCCCAAAATTTTCAAAATTCCTCAATTGGTCCTCCAACATTATTTTCATGCCCAATTGACCCTCAATTTCATAAAATTGTATTTTGGCCCCTTTGAATTTTGAAAATCCCCAAATTTCCCCCCAATTTCTAAAGAGCTCGACCTCTCCATCCGAGGTTAAGAAAAATGTTTAAGTTAAAACTCTAGTTCGAGATTCACCGGGAAATGGAGCAGTAGAGAGAGAGAGAGAAGTGTTTAGGTGTGAGGAGAATGAATGGGGATAACCTCTTTATATATGTGTAAAATCGTGTACTAATTGAAATAGATTTATTACTAGTATTAATATTGCCATAAATTATTGGTATTAATTCCAATAATTTAATTTCGGTATTAAATTATTTTTATTAATTCCAATAATTTAATTTCAGTATTAAATTATTTTTATTAATTCCAATAATTTAATTTCGGTATTAAATTATTTTTATTAATTCCAATAATTTAATTTTGGAATTAAATTATTTGTATTAATTCTAATAATTAAATATATATTAATTTATGGCTATTTATGATAAGCCTTTGCATAAAAATTTTTGACCGAAATTTTGAGTTACAAAAAAATCATACTTCTCAGGAGGTCACCCATGCTCACACTACTCTTGGGCAAGCGCACTTAACTTTAAAGTTATTATGAAATCTAGTTCAGCGGAACCAATTTGGTTTTTATCTTTTAATTTTTCTTAAGTTTCTTTTTCAAAGTTCCATATTACTTGTTTCCAAATGTAAACCGACTTGGTTTTCTTATTCAGTTTAACCGATTCTGTTCTCTGTTTTCCTTAACTCAAAAGTGTGGGGTTTACACTCAAGTTCAAGCTTTATCAAAAAATGAAGCAATAGCGAGAGAGTGGAGTTTTCAGGTGTGAGGAGGTTGAATTAGGAGTGGCTCTTTATATAGGAAGCTCGGGGACTTTTTGGTCATCCGATTGACACCTTAATGACGGTCATTCATTACCTGAAACTCCTTGGCCAGAGACTTTTCCTCTTTCTGGTATTGCTCGATTTTCCGGTGAGTGAACAGTGTTGTCATCTAAAGGAAGAAGACGAGACTCTTCTTAACTACACTGGACCGGTCCGAACTAGGTTCAACTCTTAAACCGGCCAATTTAGGCCCGGTTCGACTAAGTTTTTCAAAATTAAAAATTTTTAAATTCATCTAAATTCATTCTCTATGAAATGATGACCACAATTCTCCAATTTGAATTTTTTTAATCCACCTAGAAAAATGAATTTACAAACTGATTCAATAGTGGTTCAAACCAGTTTAAGCTCGGTTTGGTTTTCACCTCCAATTCACCCTAAAGTCCTTTATCATGACTTTTGTGACTATTTATGTCACTCAGAATTCATAAATTTCTCGGTTTGTCCTTTATCTATCGGTTTCGATTTATAAAACTTCTCAGTTTTCTCTTTGGAAATGACTGGTTTTTTCCCAGTTTTCTTATTATCAAATATAAGGTTTACAACTCTCCCCTCTTTTTAGAGGGTTTTGACCCCAAAATAGTTTACGTGTTAAGTAATTGAGGGTAACCTTCCCTCATTACACTTTCAGTTTCCTATGTCTTTTCTTGCACGGGTCAGTTTTGCAACAAAACTTTGACTATATGAATTCTCTTATTCCTTAGGTTCTTATCCATCTGGTCGTTAATTCGTACCGGTTATGTCTGATATGTCAAGTTCTCTTCATTTCTGGTGGCGGTCGATTTAATACATGGCTAGGATTAGGCTGGTACTTCCGAAGCACAGAGATATGGAATACGTCGTGTATTCTCTACAAGTTTGGAGGTAGTTCCAATTTATAGGCCACTGATCCTATCCTTTGAATGATGGAATATGGACCGATATACCTCGATTTCAACTTTCCCCGTTGTTTAAACCTAAGTATTCCCCTCCATGGGGATACCTTGAGATAAACTTGATCTCCCACATCAAACTCTAGATATTTTCTTCAATGGTCCGCATAACTGTTTTTCCTGTCTTGAGCAGTCTTCAGGCGACTCATGATTAACTTTATTTTCTCTGTAGCATCATTAATTAACTCTTCCCTTTCTAGCCTTGTCACGCCTCGACCCGATTTGGTCGGATCCCCATGATCAACCCACCACTCTCCCGGTTTACTAAGGGTTGCCCCCTTGTTTATAAACCGTGAATAGTAGGGCATCCTTTAAATCTGCACATTTCCTGGAATAACATAAATCAAAACTGCATAAAATTTTAAACTAAACATACCTATCTCACAGACGTATTATTTGATGGTCCTTTGGGATAGGCTTTCTGGGATTTCCTAAAAGGGATATAAGGGAGGGGGTGAGTACAATGACTCAGTGAATAGGTTTTCAAAATTTATCTTCTAGAAAAAATGTTTAATTTTGAGTGTGCCAAACTCTTTATTTTCTTTTTACAAACCTTTTATTTCAAATTTCAGATTTTATCACCATTTCCTATTAATTATGGTGTGTCATCACCCAACACACATCCTCCATCATGAAGGTCAAACACACAATTGCAGGCCAATACGTCCACTGAACTCACTTGTGGCGTCAGAGCGACTTTACCGACCACCTAGATAGAAGCACGCCCACTTCTACCCTGAGAATGAGTGGATGTTCACGACATCCAACCCTCAATCCAGTAATAATTCTTTGTGTCCATATGAGGACAGAGACCTCATCCCGACCCCACCCCAGTCGCATGTGCTTGAAGCTATGACGAGCTTCGCAAGGCTTCCTGGTACGACTAACTGCCCTTATATCCACTAGGTCATCCAAGGCCCTAGGACACATCACTACCCCTCTTGGGCATCTTGAAGGTCCCGTAAACACAGTGCAAGCATAATCAATATTTTCACATCATGCCATATAATATGTTGTTCCACTAGTCCAACGGCCCCCACCCTCAACTCAACCTGTAGCTATTTGTCTTAACTAGTCCAGAGACCTATCATGTCGCACTGCCGCTAATTGACCGAATATGTCAATCCTGTCTTGGTACCATGGGCAAACAATTTAATTACTTAAGTTTTCATGGCATATAAATCATGTTTGTTTATGAGCTCCTACTCATGCCAATCGGCCTAGGGCCCACTGTCGAGATTTTCAAAATTGGGCATATTAGGCACCAAGTTTCAAAACTCAGGCCTACGGCCTAACAAAGCTATTCGAGCTCCCGTCACAAAGGTTTTCCAAATTGTTTAAGTAGTGGCATACAGTTAGAGGTGAGCACTTTCGACAAAAATGTATTTTCCACTTGTCCATCATACTAGCCGAGTATGAGGACATCTTTGCACATAACCAATGAACGAGTTTTTCATTCCCTTCGAGTGAGTTTTTTCATACCAACTGGGTATGATTTACTTATAACTAATAAGTAGTTTTTCCACATTATTTTCACATCACTCCTCTTAGGTGTCATTTTTAAAATATCACTTAGTAGTGAGTTTTCATTTCGAGGTACTTATCATCCCAACCGGGTATGATATAAAAATCTCAGTCACCTGATAGTGCAATGAAATTCTTCTTAGCCGGCTTATTTGTCCTTACTCCAACTCGTCTTAGCTAGCGTTCTCGATACTTCGTGTTCCTACATGATATGAACATTCTAGTTCATTATTCTTTCACCTAATAGCCCTCATTCATCCCAAATGAATGAGAAAACCAACTTTTCCTTTATTTGCAATTAGGTCCCTAAAGTTTTTTTCTTTAACTTTAAGTCCATAATGCCAGTTTTTCCTCAAATTTTTTCCCGAAACTTCTCAAATTTATCTTAGGACCTCAATTTATCCAAATTAACAAAAAGTGGTTTAATTTTCCAAATTCCCATTTTGGTGGCCCAACTTTTTCCAAAATTGCCCCTACTTTACAAAAATGGTAAGTTTTGCCCCAAAAATTCTAAAAATTACACAATTAGTCCTCCATCATCTTTGTCATGCCCAATTGGTCCTCAATTTGTTGAAATTGCACTTTAGTCCCTCTAATATTCAAAATTCCCAAATTTCCACTAATTTCAACCATCTAACTCTGTCGAATATGATTTCATCAAATTGACTGATCAAATGAGTTTAATTGTTGAAATTGAAATTAAATTGGAGTTCCTACACCTTCATATGATTCAATTGCACTTTGAATTGCACAATTTGGTGTCAAAATGAGCTCAAACGGAGATTCGCTGGAAAACTGGACTTGGAGAGAGAAAACTTTGAAAGCTTATCGTCGAGGGTGCAATGGTTCGAGCTTTCGATCTAGGTAGATAGAATGTGTCCTAAGGTTCCTCCTATGGTCAATAATTGCATCAATTGATATCGAATTGAATTAGAATTTCATCATCAAAATTCTGCCAGTTCTCTCTCTAGCACAGTTTCAAAATTCATTTTCTATCCAATGGTAACCTCAAATCTCAAATTTGAATTTTCTAATCCACCTAGAAAAATGAATTTAGCATCCAGTTCAATAGTGGTTCAAACTGGTCCAAATCGGTTCAATCTAGTTCGGATGCGATTCACCTGAACCGGTTTGGTTTTCATCTCCAATTCATTCTTAAGTCCATTTTCATTACTTTTGGGACTCTTTGGGTCACTCAGGATCCATAATTTCCTGGTTTTCCCTTTCTCTATCGGTTCTAATTTGTAGACTGATCGATTTTCAAATTGAAAATGATCGGTTTTCTTATTATCAAAGGACAAGGTTTACAACTCTCCCCTCCTTTTAGGGGTTTTGTCCCCAAAACAATTACATGTTAAATAGTTGAGGATAACTTTCCCTCATCACACTCTGGATTTCCCATGTCTTTTCGTGCACAGGTTCGTTCTGCCACATAATCTAGACCATAGGAATCCTCTTATTCATTAAATTCTTGTCCCTCCGGTCAATAATTCATACCGGTTCTCTTCCAACTCTAATGGAGGTCGATCCAATACATGACTAGGATTAGGCTCATATTTTTGAAGCACAGAGATGTGGAACACATCATGTATTCTCTACAGGTTTAGAGGTAGTTCCAATTTATAGGCTACCGGTCCTATCCTTTGAATGATGGGAAATGGACTAATATACCTTGGTTTCAACTTTCCTCTTTGTTGAAACCTAAGTATTCCCCTCCATGGGGACACTTTGAGAAATACTTGGTCTCCCTCCTCAAACTCCAGATCTTTCCTTCAATTGTTCGCATAACTCTTTTGCCTATCCTGTGTGGTCTTAAGGCGACTCCTAATTAGTTTTATCTTTTCCGTGGCATCCTTGATTAGCTCTGCCCTTTCTAGCCTTCCTTCCACCACTTCTTCCGAAAATAGAGGGGTACGACATGGTCGTCCATAAAGGGCTTCATAGGGAGCTATCTGAATACTGGCCTAATAACTATTATTGTAAGCAAACTCCATCAGGTACAAGTATTCTTCCTAGCCTTTATTCATAGTGAGTATACACGCTCTTAGCATGTCTTCCAAGGTTTGGATGGTTCGCTCAGACTACCCATCTATCTAAGGATGAAATGTTGTGCTCATGTGAAGCTTGGTTCACATGGCACTATGTAAACTTAGCCAAAACCTTAAAGTAAATCTCAGATCTCTATCTAATACTATACTCACCAGAACACCATGAAGTCTTACGATTTCCCTCATGTATAAGACGGCCAATTATTCTACTGTGTTCGTCACTCTTATAGGATGGAAATGAGCTGATTTGGTCAATCTATCCACAATGACCCAAATCGCATCTTGACCCTTTCTTGTCACCGATAGTCCCGTGACAAAGTCCATGGTGATGTGCTCCCATTTCCACTCCGGAATTGGTAGAGGTTGTAGCAGTACTGATGATTTTTGATGCTCCACTTTTATCTGCTAACAAGAGAAACATTGTGCTATGTATTCCGCAATGTCCCTCTTCATACCGTTCCACCAGTATCCTTGTTTGAGGGTGCGGTACATTTTGGTACTGCCCGAATGCATAATATACACTAAATCGTGTGTCTCTTCCAATATTAATCTCTTTAGTTCCTTACCTTAAGGCACACATACCCTACCCTTGTAGGTTAGCACCCCATCATTACACAGGTTGTCGTCTGGTTTAGTTTCCCTATTAATCAGATCCAGATAGGGTTGAAGTTCCTTATCTACTTTTTATTGAGCCTGGATCTGCTCAGGAGACTAGGTCTTACTACCACATTAGCCACCAGGCACCCTTCCTGCTTGTCCATTTTCAGGTCTATCTCCATTCTTCCCAATTGTTGCAACAGGGGTATGTAATTTGTCTTTACTTGTGTAGCCTCGGTTTGATACTTGAGACTCAATGCATCTGCTACCACATTTGCCTTTTCGGGGTGGTATTCTATCACAAGTCCATAATCCTTGACCAGTTCTAGCCATCTCCTTTGATGGAGATTCAACTCTTTCTGAGTTAGGAAGTACTTAAGACTCTTGTGATCTGTGTATATCCTACACTTAACCCCGTAAAGGTAGTGTCGCCATATCTTTAAGGAAAATACTATTGTAGCTAATTCCAGATCATTAGTCGGATAGTTTCTTTCATGTACCTTCAGCTATCATGAGGCATAAGCGATCACCTTCCCTTGTTACATCAGGACACATCCGAGTCCTTATTTGGATGCATCAATATAGATAGTGTACTCTCCTACATTTGAGTCAGGTATGGAGAGTACTAGTGCAGTTGTCAGTCGAGTCTTTAACTCTTGAAAAGACTTCTCACAGCTCTCATCCCACTTATACTCAACTCCGTTCCTAGTGAGTCGAGTTAGAGGAGCTGCTATCTTAGAAAAGTCATGCACAAACCGTCTATAGTATCCAACCAATCCTAAGAAAATTCTTATTTCTGTAGGATTCCTTGGAGCCTTCCAATCTCATATGGCTTACACCTAGGTTGGATCTACTTTGACTCCATCCTTGGATGTGATATGCCCTAAGAATCCTACCTTTTACAACCATAACTCACACTTGGAGAATTTTGCATATAATTAATTTTCCTTTAATATCTCCAAGGTGGTTGCCAATTGCTCTTCATGCTCCAACCTGGTTCATGAGTATATAAGGATGTCATTTATTAATACTTTCATGAACCTGTCCAACTGGGGTTGGAACATACGGTTCATCAAGTCCATGAAGGCTGCAGGGGCATACGTCAATTTGAGCGGCATCACTCTGAACTCATAATGTCCATATCTGGATTGAAATGTCGTCTTAGGGATGTCCTCTTCTCGAATCCTGAGTTGGTGATAGCCTGACCAAAGATCTATTTTAGAAAAGTAAGATGCTCCTTTTAATTGATCGAATAAATCATCTATCCTCGGAAGTGGGTATCGATTCTTGATGGTGACCTAGTTCAACTTTTTGTAGTCTATGCACAGTCCCATACGTCCATCCTTTTTCTTTACGAATAGGACAAGAGCAACCCATAGAGACTGACTTGGATGCATGATATCCTTCTCCAGTAATTCATCTAGTTTTCTTTTATCTCCGTCGGAGCCATGCGAAATGGGGTTTGGGATATGGGGTTTTTTCCTGGGATTATTTCTATGGTGAACTCCACTTGGCAATTTGGAGGTAGTCGAGGTAGTTCTTCTAGAAATACCTCTAGGTAGTGTCTAACTACCGGAATGTCTTTCAGCCTCTTCTCTTCATACTTCTCGTCTATGACCATGGCCAGGAAAGTTGTACAGCCTTTCTGTATCATCTTTTGATCTTTCAGATGGGACACCATTTGTACCTCACTTTTTCTTCTATCTCCCTGGAACTTTAATCCTTTCATCTTGGAAGTGTGGAAGGTTACCGTCTTCTTTCCACAGTCCATCCTCACCTGATGGTTACTCAGCCAATCCATCCCTAGGATTACTTCAACCTGCTTTAATGGTAATGGGATCAAGTCGGCTTCAAGTTGGATTCTTCCAATCTTTATCTCACATCCCTTTATTTGTTTATTCTTGTTTCAACCTTCTTCTAAAGGTGTAAGAATATTAAGGCTTTCTTCTAGTGGAGTGAGCTCTAGGGGTACTCTTGAAACCAACTCTTCCTTGATGAAGGATCTCTTAGCTCCGGAGTCAAAAAGGTCATATAATTGTTGTCCCCATAGTTGTATATACCTTGATAGAAGAAACTTATTGTTCATAAGAAAATTTCCTTTATTAAATCAAAAACATCTTCAGTTTACATGAATCTCTTGAACTAATTTGGAGGGTTTTGGTATGTACCCACTACAGTGCTAGGGTCTCTTCTAGCCTCCTCCTAGGTGAGGTTATATACCCTAGCTGGTACTCTTATTGTAGCATCTGGCCTAGGGTTTCTGGGATTCCCTTGAGGTGGTCCAAGAGTATTCCTTTGTTTGTTCTCCTTGAGAGTGGGCCAATCCTTTGCTAAGTGTCCCACTTGCCCGCATGCAAAGTAGGTAAGGCACGCTCCCTCATGGTTCCTTTGACACTTCGGACAGCGAGGATTCTTTTGAGGTAAGGTGGGGACAACTCTGGGAGGGGGTGGTGGCATGTCCCTTCTCCTTTGGAATGTCATTTTGTTTCCCCATCGTGGACTGTTATGTTCCTTCCATCCTCCATGACAGTTTGGGCCCTTATCCTCCTTTCTGGTCGTCTGCTCTATTCGACGACGTCGGGTCTACACCAGCGGCTCACATTTGTGTGCCATACTGATTACGGCTACTAGGTACCTAGGGCATCCCAGTATTCCCATACGGTCTCGAATGTCCATAATGAGACCGTTCACAAACCTCTGGCATATGTTTGCTGGCCTAGGTCAGGAGCAAATGGTCTTAACTCGTTGAATTTTGTCTCAAACTCCGATATGGAGTTAAGCCCTTGCTAAAGCCAGATGCACTCTTGCTTCTTCTCATTTATCAGATGGGGCACAAAGTACTCCTTTGAGTACCTCTCCTCGAATTGTTCCCAAATGGGGATGGTGGTATGCAGGTTTCAAACATTGTCCCACCACCGTTTAGCACTTCCCTCTAGGAAGAATTCTGTCAGGATCACCACATCCTCTAGTGGTATCCTAATCATTCCCATCCACTTCTTGATGTTGGCCAACCAATCCATGATGGCTCCAGCATCCTTTTCTCTGAGAAAGGTTTACATCCTAATTGTTAGAGAGTATTGAGACTTTTGGGAATGTCCATTGGAGTGGGATGGTTAACAGGGGGAGGATGAGATTTTACTTCCTCTGGTTCAATACAGGAATTGGTGTCTGCCTCAGGGACGAGCTTAGGTTGCCCAAATACACGGGTGAACTCTTCATACAATCTTTGGTGGTCCCTGCAGAGTCTAGGAGGTGTTATTTGGGCTTCTTTGGGAGTTTCTACCGCTAGAGGTGGTTGGGCAGTGTTTGAGACTACAACCCTAGTTCTCTTGGTTCCTTTCTTCGGAGCAATTCAATAAATTTTAAAACCAATCCTATTAGTTAAAATATTTTCTAGTCTTGATTATGTATTCGAGGAAACAAGCTCTGATACCACTCAAGTTGTCATGCCCCGACCCGGTTTGGCCGGATCCCCGTGATCAACCCGCCACTCTCCCAGTTTACTAAGGGTTGCCCCCTTGTTTATAAACCGTGAAGAGTAAGGCATCATTTAAACATGCACCTTTCCTGGAATAACATAAATCAAAACTGCATAAAATTATAAACTGAACATACCTGTCTCACAGGTGTATTATTTGATGGTCCTTGGAGGTAGGCTTTTCGAGATTTCCTAAAAGGGATATAAGGGAGAGGGTGAGTATAATGACTCAGTGAATGGGTTTTGAAATTTTATCTTCTAGGAAAAATGTTTAATTTGGAGTGTGCTAGACTCCTTATTTTCTTTTTAAGAACCTTTCATTTCAAAATTTAGTTTTATCACCATTTTTTATTAATCATGATGTGTAATCACCCAACACACATCCTTCATCATGAAGGTTAAACACACAATTGTATGCCAGTGCGTCCACTGAACCCACTTGTGGCGTTGAAGCGACATTACCGGCCAACTAGATAGAAGCATGTTTACTTCTACCCAGAGAATGATTGGATGTTCGTGACATCTGACCCTCAATCTCATAATAATTCTTCGTGTCCGTATGAGGACAGAGACCTCATCCCGACCCCATCCCGGTCTCATGCGCTTGAAGCTACGTCGTGCTTTGCAAGGCTTCCTAGTATGACTAACTGCCCTTATATCCACCAGGTCGTCCAAGGCCCTAGGACACATCACTACCCCTCTTGGGCGTCTTGAAGGTCCTATAAACACTATGCATGCACAATCAATATTTTCACATTGTGCCATATAATATGTGGTGCCACTAGTCCAACGGCGCTGACCCTCAACTCAACCTGTAATTGTTTGTCTTGACTAGTCCGGAGACCTGTCATGTTGCACTACTGCTAGTTGACTAAATATGTTGGTCCTGTCATGGTACCATGGCCAAACAATTTAATTACTTAAGTTTTCATGGCATATAAATCATGTTTGTTTACAAACTCCTGCTCGTGCCAACCGGCATGGGCCCACTATCGAGATTTTCAAAATTGGGCATATTAGCCCCTAAGTTCCAAAACTGAGGCCTCCAACCTAACAAAGCTATTCGAGCTCCCGTCAAGAAGGTTTTCGAAACTGTTTAAGTAGTGGCACACAGTCAGGGGAGAGAACTTAAGATAAAAATTTATTTTCCACTTGTCCATCATACCAGCCAAGTATGAGGACATCTCCGTTCATAACCGATGAACGGGTTTTCCACTCCCTTCGAGTGAGTTTCATCATACCAATCCGGTATGATCTACTTACAACCGATAAGTAGTTTTTCAGCATGATTTTCACATCACTCCTCTCAGGTGTGATGTTTAATATACCACTTAGCAGAGAGTTTTCATTTTGAGTTACTAATCATCCCAATCGGATATGATATAAAAATTTCACTCACCCGAGAGTGTAGTGAAATTCCTCTTAACTGGCCGGTTTTTCCACAAATGGAGTCTCGAAACTTTTAAAATTTATCTTATGACCTCAATTTATCCAAATTGACAAAACGGGGTTTAATTTCCCAAATTTCTAATTTGGTCCCCCAACTTTTTCCAAAATTACCATTTTGCCCCTACTTTACAAAAATGGTAAGTTTTGCCCCAAAAATTCCAAAAATTGCCCAATTGGTCCTCCAACATCTTTGTCATGCCCAATTGGTCCTCAATTTTATGAAATTGCACTTTAGTCCCTCTAATTTTTGGAATTCCCAAATTTCCCCTAATTTTCCCCCCAATTTCAACCTTCTAACTCTATCGAATATGATTTCATCTAATTGACCTATAAAATGAGTTTAATTTTTAAAATTGAAGTTAAATTGGAGTTCGAACACCTTCATACAATTCAATTGCACATTGAATCACACGATTTGGTGTCGAAATGAGCTCAAACGGAGCTTCACTAGAAAACTGCACTTAGAGAGTGAAAGCTTCGAAAGCTTACCATCAAGGGCATGGCGGTCTGAGCTTTTAATATGGGCAGATAGCTTGTGTCTTGAGGTTCCTCCTAGGATCAAGAATTGCATCAATTGATGCCAAATTGAGTTAGAATTTCATCATCGAAGTTCTTCTGGTTCTCTCTCTAGCACCGGTTGGAAATTTCAGAGTGAAGCTGAATTGGTTTACTTTTCAGCTCTAATTCAGCTGTGGAAGGGCTATGGAGGTGTTGGGAGGCTTGTTTTAGCCTGAGAAGGGCTCGAATTAGCCAATTTCAACTCGGTTGAAACAGGCCAGCTTTGATATGTTGGAGCTGCTTCATTGTTCGATCATGTCGAAGCTCCTCCGGCGACCCTCAGAGCAAATGGAGACTATATTCATGTTGCTGACTTCTCTCCGGTTCTAAAGAACCTGACCTCACCTTTTTTAGCTCAAAAAAGTGCCCAAGTTGGAGCTCTAGTTCGAGCTTCATTGAAAATTGGAGCAGTTGAGAGAGAATGGAGTTTTCTTGTGTAGAGAGGATGAATGAGGAGGGACTCTTTATATAGGAAGCTCGGGGACTTCCTAGCCGTCTGATTGGTGCCTTAATGATGATCATTCATTACATGAAACTCCCTTGCCGGAGACTTTTCAGCTTCGTCGGCGCTGCACGATTTTCCAGTGAGTGAACAATACTATCATCTTAAGGAAGAATACGACACTATTCTGAACTGGACCATACCGGTCTGAACTGGGTTCAAAGCTTAAACCGGCCGGTTTGCCCCCAATTCGACCGAATTTTTCAAATCTAAAATTTTCTAAATTCATTTTCTATCCAATGGTGGCCTCAAATCTCAAATTAAAATTTTTTAAGCCACCTAGAAAAATGAATTTAGCATCTAGTTCAATAGTGGTTCAAACCGGTCCAAACCAATTCAATCTGGTTCAGATTTGGTTCACCTGAACTGGTTTGGTTTTCATTTTCAATTCATTCTTAAGTCCATTTCCATGACTTTTGGGACTCTTTGGGTCACTCGGGATCCATAATTTCCTGGTTTGCTCTTTCTCTATCGATTCCGGTTGATAGACCGACTCAGTTTTCAAATTGAAAATGACCGGTTTTCTTATTATCAAAGGACGAGGTTTACAAGCCTCCTTTCCCCCACTTCTTCCCAAAATAGAGGGGTATGACATGGTCGTTCATAAAGAGCTTCATAAGAAGCCATCTAAATACTGACCTAATATCTATTATTGTAAGCAAATTCCATTAGGCACAAGTATTCTTCCCAACCTTTGTTCATGGTGAGTACGCACGCTCTTAGCATATCCTCCAAGATTTGAATAGTTCACTCAGACTTTCCATTAGTCTGAGGATGAAACATCATGCTCATGTGGAGCTTGGTTCCCATGGCACTTTGTAAACTTGGCCAGAACCTTGAAGTGAATCTTGGGTCTCTATCTGATACTATACTCACTGGAACACCATGAAGTCTTACTATCTCTCTCATATATAGGACGACCAGTTGTTCGACTGAATCTATCACTCTTATTGGTAGAAAATGGGCAGACTTGGTTAATCAGTCCACCATCACCCAAATTGCATCACGTCCTTCTCTTGTCACAAGTAATCCCGTGACAAAGTCAATAATGATGTACTCTCATTTCCATTATGGGATTGATAAGGGTTGCAGTAGTCTTGAGGTTTTTTTATGCTTGGCTTTAATTTGTTGACAGGACAAACATTATGCTACATATTCTGCAATCTCCCTCTTCATTCATTTCCACTAATATCCTTGTTTGAGGTTGTAGTACATCTTAGTACAGCACGAATGCATCACATATACCGAATCATGTGCCTTTTCCAAGATTAACCTCTTTAACTCCTTATCTTTAGGCACACAAACCCTACCCTTGTATATTAGAACCCCACATCCTCATAGGTCGTAGTTCAGTTTTGTTTCTCTATTAACCGGGTCCAAATAAGGTTTGAGTTCTTTATCAACCTTTTGTTGAACCTTAATCTGCTCGGTTAGATTGGGCCTTACCACCACATTGGCTAACAAGCACATCTCCTGCTTGTCTATCCTCAGATCCACCTCCATCCTTCCCAACTGTTGCAACAAGTGTATGTAACTTGTCTTTATTTGTGTTGCCTCAGTTTGGTACTTGTGACTTAAGGCATCTGCTACCACATTTACCTTTTCGGGGTGGTATTTTATCAAAAGGTCGTATTCCTTCACCAATTCCAGCCATCTTCTTTGGCGGAGATTTAACTCCTTCTGAGTTAGGAAGTACTTAAGACTCTAGTGTTTCGTGTATATCCTACACTTAACCCCGTAAAGGTAGTATTACCAAATCTTTAAGCAAACACTATTGCAGGTAATTCCAGATCATGGGTTGGGTAGTTTCGTTCATGTACCTTAAGTTGTCGCGGGGTATAAGCGATAAACTTCCCTTGTTGCATCAATACGCATCCAAGTCCTTATCCGGATGCATCATTATAGACAGTGTACTCTCCCGCACTTGGGTCAAGAAGGAAGATTACCGGTGCGATTGTCAACCGAGTCTTCAACTCCAAGAAAGACTTCTCACAACTTTCATCCCATTTATACTCAACTCCTTTCCTGGTGAGCCGAGTTAGAGGTACTGCTATCTTAGAAAAATCTTGCACAAACTGTCTGTAATATCTTGCCAGACCTAAGAAACTTCGTATCTTCGAAGGATTCTTGGGTGCCTTCCAGTCAGATATGGCTTCCACCTTTGTTGGGTCTACCTTGATTCCGTCCTTGGACACTATATGTGCTAAAAAGCCTACCTCTTGTAGCTAGAACTCACACTTGGAGAATTTTGCATATAAGTGATTTTCCTTCAATATATCCAAGTGTGGTTGGAAAACATGGTTCATCAAATCCATGAAGGTTGTAGGGGCATTCATTAATCCGAATGGCATCACTCTAAACTCATAATGTTTGTATCGGGAATAGAATGCCATCTTAGGAATGTCCTCCTCTCGGATCCTGAGTTGGTTATAGCCTGATCGAAGGTCTATTTTAGAGAAGTAAGTTGCTCCTTTTAATTGGTCAAATATGTCATCAATCTGCGGAAGTGGGTATCTATTCTTGATGGTGACCAGGCTTAACTTCCTATAGTCTATGCATAGTCTCATGCTTCCATCCTTTTTCTTTACGAATAGGATGGGTGCACCCCATGAAGACTGGCTAGGACGTATAAAATCCTTCTCCAATAACTTGTCTAGTTTTTCTTTCAATTCCTTCAGTTCTGCTAGAGCCATATGATAGGGGGCTTGGGATATGAGATTGTTCCTGGGATACTCTCTATGGTAAACTCCACTTGTTGACTTGGAGGTAGCCCGAGTAGTTCTTCTAGAAATACTTCCAGGTAATGTTTAACCACCAAAATGTCTTCAATTCTCTTCTCCTCTGACTCTTCATTGATGACCATGGCCAGGAAAGCCATACAGCCTTTCTGTATCATTTTTTGGCCTTTCATATTGGACACCATTTGTACTTCACCTCTCCTTCAGTCTCCTTGGAACTTTAGTCCACTTGTCTTTGGAGTGTGGAAGGTCACTATTTTCTTTCCACAATCCATCTTGGCCTGATGATTACTTAACCAATCCATCCTCAGGATTACTTCTACCTCCTTCAAGGGTAATGGAATCAAATCTACATCAAGTTTGATTCCCCCAATCTTTATCTCACATCCTTTTAATTGCTTATTCCTATTTAACCCTTCTCCTAAGGGTGTGAGGATGTTGAGACTATGTTCTAGTGGAGTAAGTTCTAGGGGTACACTTGGAATCAAGTCTTCGTTGATGAAGGATCTCTTAGCTCCTGAGTCGGAGAGGGCATAGACTTGTTGTCCCAATAATGGTACATACCATGATTTGAAGAAACGTATATTTTAGAGGAAAGGCTTTTCTTTATTGAATAAAAATTTCAATTGCAAGATTCTCTTGAACTAGTTGGGACGGTTTTGGGATGTACTCGCTACAATGCTGGGGTCTTTTCTAGTCACTTCCTAGGTAAGGTTGTATACCCTAGCTGGTACTTGTGTTGTAGCATCTAGCTTGGGGTTCCCTTGAGGTGGTCCAAGTGTATTCCTCTGTTTGTTCTCCCTGAGGGTGGGGCATTCCTTTGCAAAGTATCCCACTTGTCCGCATGCAAAGCAGGTCAAGCATGCTCCCTCGTGGTTCCTTTGATACCTTGGACAGTAAGGGTTTCTTGGGGCAAGGTGGGGATTACTCTCTGGAAAGGTGGTGGCATGTCCTTTCTCCTTTGAAATGCCATTCTATTTCCCCATTTTGGACCATTATGCTCTTTTCATCCTCCCTAACGGTTTTGAGGTGAACTCTTCGTACAACCTCTGGTGTTCCGAGCTAAGTCCAAGAAGGGCTATCTGGGGTCCTCTGGGAGTTTCCATAGGTAGGGGTGGTTGGGCAATGTTGGAGACTGTGACTCTAGTTCTCTTAGTTCCTTTCTTGGGAGCCATTCTGAAAATTTTAAAATCATTCCTATTAGTTAGTATATTTTCTAGTCTTGATAATATATTTGACGAAATGGACTATGATACCACTCAAGTTGTCACACCCCGATCCGGTTTGGTCAAATCCCCGTGATCAACCCGCCACTCTCGTGGTTTATTAAGGGTTTTCCCTTCTTTTAAACTATGAGGAGTAAGGCATCCTATAAACCTGTACCTTTCATGGAATAACATAAATCAAAACTACATGAAATTTAAACTTATCATACTTATCTTACAGGTGTGGTTAACTTGAGGTCTTTGGGTAGGTTTTCCCGAGGTTACCTAAAAAGGGTATAAGCAAGGGGGTGAGTTCAACGACTCAGTGAATGGGTGTTTAAAATATGACTTTTAGAAAATAGTTTGAATTGGAGTTGCCAAATTCCTTATTTTCTTTAAAACATTTCATCCTCAAAATCTCGGTTTTCATAGCCTTTTCTCATCATTAACCACAAATGGTGTATTTATTAACCAACACACGCCCTTCATTATGAAGAGAACACACATTCGCAGGGCAGCACATCTACTGCACCCACTTGTGGTGTCGGAGCGACTTTACCGACCACCTATATAGAAGCCCATCCATTTCTACCCTAAAAATGAGTGGATGTATGTGACATTTGACCCTCAATCCCATAAAGAAAACTCCATGTCCATATGAAGATAGAGACCTCATCCCAACCCCACCCTAGTCTCATGTACAAGAAGCTACATTGAGCTTCCCTGACTGTTGGTATGACAACTACCCTTATCTCCACCATGTCATCTAGTAGCCCCTAGGACGCATCACTACCTCTCTTAGGTGTCTTGAAGATCCCATACCTAGATGCATGCACAAAGCAACAATTTTCCCCATAAGCCACTTAATCTTTGGTGCCACTAGTCCAACGGCCCCGACCCTCAACTCCATTTGCAGTTGTTTGTCTCAACCGATCCGTCGACCTATCTTGTCGCATTGCTGCCAGTCCATCGAGTATCTCTGTCCTGTCTTGGTACCATGGCTAAACATATCATTCATTTAAATTTTCCATGGCTTAAACTCATGTTTGTTTTTGAGCTCCTACTCGTGCCAACTGGCATTGGGCCCACTGTACGAGATTTTCAAAATTTGGCATATTAGCCCCCAAGTTCAAAAAATATTGAAGCATCCGACCTAACTAAGCTATTCGAGCTCCCATAAAAAAGGTATCCCAAAAAGTTTAAAAAGTGGCACACAATTAGTGGAGAGCACTTCCGATAAAATATTTTTTTCATCTGTCCATCACACCAACCAGGTGTGAGGATATCATTGCCTATAATCGATAAGTGGGTTTTCTACTTTCTTCTAAAAAGTTCATCATAACAACCGTGTATGATCTGTTTACAAACGGTAAGTAGTTTTTTCGTGCAATTTCTACATCACTCCATTCAAGTGTGATGTTTAAAATACCACTTAGTAGTGGGTTTTCATTTTCGAGGTGCTTATCATCCCAACTGGGTATGATATAAAAATCTCACTCACTCGATAACAAAGTGATTTTCTCTTAACCGGTTCTTTGTCTACATGCGAGCTTGTCCTTGCTGGCATTCCTAATACTTTGTGTTCCTCCACAATGTGAACATTCTTGTTCATTATCCCTTGACCTAATAGCCTTCATTCATCATGAATGGATGAAATACTCAAACTTTCAATTAGTTGCAATTAGGTCCCTAAAGTTCTTTTTCTTTTACTTTAGGTCCCTAATGTCAATTTTCCCCCAAATTGAGTCCCAAAACTTCTAAAATTCGCCTTGGGACCTCAATGTATTCAAAATCACAAAAAGGGGTTCAAGTTTTCCAAATTCCCAATTTGGTCCTCAACTTTTACAAAATTACCATTTTGCCCCTACTTTACAAAAATGGTAAATTTTACCCCAAAAATTGCAATAATTGGCCAATTAGTCATCCAACATCTTTTCCATGCCCAATTGACCCTCAATTTTAGGAAATTGCACTTTAGTCCCTCGAAATTTTGAAATCCCTAAAATTTCCCCTAATTTCAATCTTCCAATCTGACCGGATTTGATTTCATCAAATTGACTGATCAATCGAAGTTAATTGTTGAAATTAAAGGTGGATTTGACTTCCTACACTTCCACACAATTCAATTACACTTTGAGTTGCATACTTTGATGCTGGAACGAGCTAAAATGGAGTTTCGCCGGAAAACTGAATATAGAGAAAGAAAGCTTCGAAAGCTTACCGTCGGGGGTGCAATGGTCCGAGCTTTCAATCTGGGCAGATAGCACTTGTCCTGATGTTCCTCCTAGGATCAAGAATCACCTCAATTCATGTTGAATTGAGGGAGAATTTGGTCAGTAAAGATTTATCGGTTCTCTTTCTAGCACCGATCAAAATTTATAGAGGGGAGCCAAATTGGTTTACTCTTCTGCTCTAATTCAGCTGTAGTACGGTTGTGAAAGTGTTGGGACGGCTTGGTTTGGCCTGAGAAGGGCTCAAATTGGCCATTTTCAGCTCCACTAAAACAGGGCAGCTACGGTCCATCAAAGGTGCTCCACTATTTTATCACATTGGCGTTTCTCCGACGATCCTCGAAGCAAATGGAGACTACAGTCGTGTAGCTGACTTCTCTCCGAATCCAAAGAACCCGACCATGCCTTATTTAGCTTAGAAAAATGCCCAAGTCAGAGCTCTGGTTTGAGATTCACCAAAAAATGGAGCAGTAGGGAGAGAGTGGAGTTTTCAGGTGTGAGGAGAATGAATGAGGAGGGGGTCCTTATATAGGAAGCTTGGGGATTTCTTGGTTGTCCGTTTGGCACCTTAATGGTTGTCATTCATTGCCTAAAACTCCCTGGCTAGAGACTTTTCATCTTCATCGGTGCTGCTTGATTTTCCAGTGAGTGAATAGTGTTGTCATCTGAAGGAAGAAGATGACACTGTTCCGAATCGAGTTCAACGCTTAAACCGGCTGGTTCAGGCCCAATTCGACCGAGTTTTTCAAGATTAAAAATTTGTAAATTCATCTAAATTCATTCTCTATCAAATGGTGGCCTCAATTGTCCAATTTGAATTTTCTAAGCCACTTAGAAAAATAAATTTATAAACCAATTTAATAGTGGTTCAATCTAGGTAAGGTTTGGTTCACTCGAACCGGTTTGGTTTTCACCTCCAATTCACCCTAAAGTCCTTTATCGTGACTTTTGTGACTATTTAGGTCACTCGTGATCCATAAATTTCTCAGTTTGTCCTTTCTCTATCAGTTTCAGTTTATAAATTGGCTTAATTTTCTCTTTGGAAATGACAGGTTCTTTTCCCAGTTTTCTTATTATCAAAGTATAGAGTTTACAACACAGGAGGTACGAGTTAGGAGGACTCTCAGCACGCTGTCTTCCTTGGAATTTGAAGAGCCCAGCATGAACTCGTTCCCCCGATGTGGGAGATACCATGGAGGCAATTGTCCACCTAAGAGGACGAGGCGTGTTAGGACAACTGACACTAAGTCTTGCAACCCAACCATGTTAACATGAGAGGTTAGGAACAGAACAATAATTTCCTTGAAATCGATTGTTGTAATAAGCCATAATCGGGGACTTCACCGGTTAATGAATAAAAGGTTCCAATTGATTTCACTCTAGCACAATGACAAATATGAAGGATGGAAGTGACCCCCAACCGAGAGACCATCGGGACGTTAAAAGTACCTTGTGAAAGGATGAAGAGGCTAGAAAACTCTTAGCTTACCAGGCCCTTGTGGGCTAGGAAATCCTAGAACTATAGGAACACCAGAAGTAGAAAGAAAGTACTTGCAAAAAGGACTACATTCCTATGCAAAGGAGGCATGGGGTGCCAAGAAACTTTAGGAGGTAGGTAATGAACCATAGTCAAGAAACAAACTCAAGGTGGATTAGCCGCCTAGCTTCCCAAAGTCCAATGCCAACCACCCCAAAGGAAGACGCAGGAATTGGAAACCCCTAGAATAGAAAGGCTAGAGTAAGAGCAAGAGAACCTCGAGAGAGACCCCCGAGGTGTGGGGGGGTGGCGGCAAGTGAGGTTCGGAATCAAGAAAAAAGGAACCAATGGAGTAAACCCCCTAGTGGGTCTAGAAAGTCAAAAGGGAAACTGTATGGGATCAGCTAAAATAAAGTGCCATGAGAGGACCCCAAACGAGCAACGAGGTACTAAAGGACGAGAACCCCAAGTAGGGATGTTGTCAACCGAAGGAAGGGTAAGACACGGTTAGAAAACTGAGTAGAGATTGAGGATCCAATGGTGGGACCTAAGGATGTGACCACAATAGAGGGTGTGAGGATACGAAGGGAGGACACTGGCCAAGGATAACAATAGGGTGAGTGCCTGGTCATGAAGGTGGAAGTCCCAGCCTAGGGTACATGAGCAGAAACTGGGGCAGGCCAAAGACCCCTCCTAAGGATAAGTCAAAATGGGGCTTCCCCACCCCAAAGGAACCCTCGTAAGTGACATCAGGGATAATCACAAAAAGGCAATGAGACATCCAACCGAACAGAGAAGTAAGAGGCAAGCCAGTGGTGAAGTAATGGGGAACCCTGGTAGTAGGAATCGAGAAAAATCTGTCAGGGGACGGGTAAATGAGTAGGCAAAATAATCCATGCATAGGATTCCAAGACAACAAAAAATGTCAATAAAATGACAAGGGAGATTTGGGAGGACAAGCGTGGAGCCTACAATAAAGCTTGGTAAAGGTGCGATATAAGTGAGGCAATGAAGAGAAATTTGATACTCAAGGAGAACATGTTAGAAGAAACGAGGTAGAAATGGTATCCTACCCCCGTACAGAGGAAAGCATAGGGGGATACCATCTAATAGAAGAAATGGTAAGGATTTGATGCTGATGAACCTGAATTTCCAAGAAAATGGACACCTATGGGGTAAGGAAGAAGTGGTCAAATCATGGATGTATACATTGGGTAATCGGATGACCCCAAGGTAGTGAAGGAACGCTACTAGGTGATAAAGCAAGGCGGAGCCCCACGATCTCAAATAAATCAGAGGATGGCAGAAGGAATCTCTAGAAGTGTCATGGATGAGGACAGGTCTAGAACATGTCAGGTTACTAGTGGCATGTAGGTCTCGAGTCTCCAAAGAGGGGTGGGGGTATGACTCAGAGAAAGAATAGTCTCCTATCTAGGCATGACAAAGACAAATAAGGGAGTGGTTAGACTCGAGAAATAATAAGGGAATAATGGACTAAAGGAGCGATCGAGGATAAAAGGGGAACACTACTCCAAGCCATAGAAGAACGGGATCCAAGACCATATTTTGGAACAAATGGGTAATTCCAGAAAATAAGTGTAAGTTCCATGGAGTAGGTAGATGTGTGAAGGGAGGAAAATTTCCATGAGGACGCAATAAATAGGGACTAAGTGAAGAAGCAATCATGGAAATTTAAGGGGTGAACACCAAATTTCGTCATTTAAAACAAGGGAAAAATTAATCCCCAAAGAAACTCGATTGTCAAGGGCAGGTTGGCATGATGGCCCAAAGTAGAGGAAGAAGAGAGGAGAAAGAAAAAGGGAAAACCCCTCGCTAGTCGAAGGATGCCATTGGATAAAAAGGACGGATAGAAGGGAGGAAAAAGCTCCAGTATGTCGGTAAGTGCGGAAGTGGATGGGAAACCCGATAATCAGAAATGAGAAAACCCAATAAGGAAGTGGTGTAGGACGAATAAATACAGAAAAATCCAAACGCTTATAAAAAGCATGACACCAATACAAAAGGGACATTAGGTGCATGGAAGAGACACATGAACTGGAATCGAGTAATGAAGCATTTCGACAACGCAAGAGGAAAAATAAGGGAATACACTCTAAGGAGAGGAGTGGGAGAACTCGGTCCGAACCTGTAGGGACATGCAACAAGGGACACGTAGGACCAACAGTCCCAAAAAAAAGGGGGATAACATTGAAACCCATAAAAAGAAAGTACAAAAAGCTCGAAGGGACAATGACGTAAGGAGTTCCAATGAACAAGAGAATAAATAGACCCGGGTACGGCTGGACATGTTGGAACTCTCAATTCCAAACAAAACCCTCAAGAGGAAAGGTCTGACCCCAAACGGTAGGAACCATTGGTTCTAAGAAATTACATGGGGGGGAGGGGGGCGGAGATAAGTCAAAGTAACTAAGTCTAAGGAAGTAAATGAATGAATAAAAAAGGGGGTAACCAAAGTTGTAGGGGGTCAAATCGAACCCCAAACTCACCGCAAGGGGATTCATTTCCAATGTAAAGGATGAAGAGCTAAGTTTTGAGGACAAAACTCCTAAAAAGAGGGGAGAGTTGTGAAACCCATCCTCTAGGACCAAGGAAACCAGGAAAAAAACCGGTTAATTTCTATGAGAAAATCGAGCCAATTAATGAACTGAAAATAGTAAAAAAGGGGTAAAATGGGAAATTGGAAAAATCCCAAGTGACCAAAAAGTTATAAAAATCATAGGGAAGAACCACCAAGTAAATTGGATGGAAAAATCGGATCAGTTCAAGGTGATCCATTATTCTGGGTGGCTTAAAAATGTCAAATTAGAAAATTGAAGCCACCATTAGATAAAAAATGAATTTATATAAATTTAGAAAATTTTAATTTTGAGAAAACCGATCGAATTGAGCCTGAACCAGCCAATTTTTGAATTCGAGTCACCAAATCCAGTCGGATCGAACCGGTCAACAAACCAAACTAGTCAATGGTCAGCGGGCACCCAATCAGCAGCCACGCAGAAACGAGTAGCCAATGGGAGGCTGCCACGTGTTCAGTCAATTATTAGCGGACAATTGGTCAGTCTACCACGCAAACACGAGTAGCCAATGGGAGGCTGCCATGTGTTCAGTCAACTGGTCAACAGCTGACGTGGTAGTTGAGTTGGAATGCCACTTCAGAAAAATCAACCAATCATAGTGTGCCACGTGGCATGCTCGCTACATTATCGCCTTCTTCCTTAGCTGATAGAAAGGAAAGAGAGAGAGGGAGGGTGATTCCTCTAGCGACCCAGGAAGAGCTCTGGTATGACTGCCGATGGCCGAGTCAGAGGTCGAGTCCTATGCTAGCCGGTAGCCTGGTCAGTTGTTGAGCTCCCTATATAAAGAGCACCCCTCCATTCGTCTTCCCCATCCCACAAATGAGCAAAGATGGTGAAGTACTCCATTTTCTAGTGAGCAGTAAACCATAGCTCCGATAGCGGGATTTTCTTCAACCTTTGAAGTTGCATTGGGTGTCTTTAGAACTGGGAGGAAGTCCTCTACCAAGTTGCGCCCTCCCTTAAACCCGAGGACCACCGAAGAAGAGTGAGGAAGCTTACACAATATCATCGCTCCTCGATGGCTAGTAAACCGAGCTGCTCAAGCTCAAGTCAAGCCATCCCCAGACCATTTTCGGTCAAACCAAGCCCCATTTAGCGCACTTAGAGGTGACCCGACCATCCTTGAGGTGAGACAGTAAGTTTCCTCCGCCGCCCTTCTCCAAAAAATACTGTTCACAAACGTTTCTGCAAAAATTTAAACCACAAAATTCGCACTACTCAAGCCACGAATTGAGGTATGGTTTGATATAGGAAGGATCCCTAGGAGGAGAGCAATTCAAAAAAGCTAAACCTCTGGTCGTCGGACCCTCGCCAGTAATATATTGAAGCTTTCTCTATTTAGACTAAGTTTCCCAGCGAAGCTTTGTTTTAGCTCATTTCTAAGCCAAATGAAGCATTTCAAAGCTTGAAATGTTGAGGGAGACATAGGGAAGATGATTCAAATACGAATGGGGACAATTAACCGAGTTTTGGGGATCAACTGAATGAAATGGTGACTTGGGGACCAAATTGCAATTTTTGAAAAAATTGGGCAATTTGTGGATTTTTGGAAAATTGGGGGTCGAATTGTAATTTAAGGAACATTGGGGCATTTTTATGAAATTAACTTCGAATTAGGGCCCAATTGGGCAATTGGATGAAATGGATGGCCAATTGGCAATTTTTGAGAAATTAAGGGCCATTTAGCAATTTTTGGGAAATTAAGAACCAATTGGCAATTATGGAAAATTTGAGGGCTAATTAGTGATTTTGAAAAAATTAAGGACCCATGAGGGATAATTGGAAATCCTAGGGACATAATTGAAATTAAAGGATGATTAGGGACCTAAATGCAAAGTTATAAACTTTAGGGACCTAAATGCAATTAAGGTATAATGGGAGGTCCTATATGCAAATACACGAAAGTATGTAGCCTCTTATGCTAATTCTTCTGATATGGATACTCGTACCATGTAGGAACTAATTATTCAAGTACTTGTGCAAAGGACCACACCACAACTTGAGGTCTCACTAGGACAACCACATCACTGTTACCAGGTTAGTGGGAAATCTACAACATCAGTTTCGATGGCTTTGCCACTAAAATGGTTTCTCAGAATTTGCCTCCCTGACTGGGTGACTCTACTTAGAATATTTGGGAGAAAAATTTCGGGGCTTACGCTCGATGATATGAGTGGGCCTAAGACCAATGGGCACGGGTATGGACCCGTTAAGAATAAGCATGATATGAACTGCTAAAAGTCCTAATAATGGATAATGTTGTGTGATACCCACCGAGCCAAGGTTGGGATGTTGGGCTTGTTGGGCTGAATAGTTTCTAGTCGAAGTCAGGTCGTCGAACCCATTGGGTTGGTGCGCGTGGGCCGAAGCCAAGCCAACAAACCCTTGGGCTGGTGGGCTAAAGATAATGGCTATAAAAGAATAAGATTCTTGATTGCGCAAGCATGTGATGCGAGACCATTGAGACGCCTTGTAAGGGGTAGTGGTGGTCCCAAGGGTTGTTGGACAACCTAGTGAGCATAAGGGCGGTCTATCATCCAGTATGTCAAGAAGCTCTAGGAGCTTCCTGCGCACTAAGACTGAGGCAGTAAGGAGAAAGAGGTCTCGCCCCACAAAACGGACATGAAGTGTGATTGGGGTTTGAGGGTCGGACGAGTAAGGTCCACTCATACTTGGGGTAAAGGTTGTTAACCTCTATCAGCGTGGATGGTAAAGGCACTTCGATCCACAAGTGGAACGGTTGGGGACTATTCTGCGAACGTATTATCCCTTCTATGATAGAAGGGCGGATGATAAGTGGATACTATGTGAACGATAACTAATGAATTAAGCAACTAATTAAAGAAAGTGATCATTGTAGAGATTTTCCCTTACTGAGTATATCTACTCACTCCCCTCCTCTCACCCTTTCAAGAATATTGGAAAGAATCGAGATAAAGGAGATGTAAAGCTCTAAGTAAAGGCTCGAACCCTCATGGTATGTTCCTCATCCCAAACTTATTGTAAGGGAATGAATGTAGGTACACATTTACCTTCCTTGGATCATTAAGGTAGAAATACTATAATGATTCATGGAAGGGTGGTGTGTTGATCACAGGACCCAACCAAACCGGGTCGGGATGTTACATATGAAGTATAGTATCATTTGTTAATGGTGTGAAATGTTCAAAATACCTCAACAAAAAATGGTTATAAAGAAACCATTGATAACCACTTAGGATGTGTGGTTATGTAATGAGAGTAAGGAGATAATAAGGATTCATAAAGGAACTTTTTCTATTCAACATAACTAGTTACCTCACAGGAGGTTAAAATTATGAATAAAAATGGCCAAGAAAAATGAAATTAATATTTCCAGAAAGAATGCTCGAACGAGAAACGAGTGGTAGAATGCTTTAACAATGTAAGAAAAAAAGGCTGGGAGTACAAGCTTGAAACATCGGATAAAGTTCCACGTAAATACCATTTAATGAATGAAATGGTGAGGATTCAGTACTGAGAAAGTCTAAAGAACAAGAAATGAAGATTTACAAGGAAGTTAGAAATGAATAAGCAATGAAGGAGTAATTATTGATCATTTGGATGACGTTCATGATGACTAAGGAATCTTACCAAATGCCAAGAATGGATGAAAATTCCATGAATTCACATATTTGATGTTTGATGATTGAGGGGTAAACATTTTTGAAAGATATCCTACTACAACATCCTAATGTGCTGAGAACATATAAGTCCAAATGACTAAATAGATATGACTTATTGTAGGAAGAGTCGTTTATCGAAGCATGATGATGTGAAATAGAAGTCTTGGGTAGACCTAAATTATAAGAAAGAAAAGATGCCTCTAATTTAGGAGGCTATAAATGGGCAAGGTTGTAAATTTTAGGTCCCTGAAGGAAGGATCTTTAAATAAAAATGATTACAATAATGGATTATTCGAGTTGAATAACCAATGAATTAAGAATGGAAAAGACTTAAGATCAATAGAGAAAAAGATTTTACTCACACCAAGTGAGTGAAAAATGGAAGGGAAGGAATCTCGAACATTTATTAAGGATCACATCATCACGATGATGGTACTAGCTAATAAGATGTAACTCCGATGGATTTGAGTACACGGATTATGCACATATGGAAACATCGGTCAAGTCGGAAGGTAGGATCCCAAAGCGACCGTGTGATAATGAAGGTATGGAAAGATCCTAGTAGGGATCTCACGATTTTCAAAATCTTAAAGTAAGTCCAAAGGAAAAGGGGATAGGGAGAATCTCCAAGGTAAAGGTGAGGAGTTTAATGAAAAGCTAGAGTCGATGAGATAAAAATAGGATGTGAATATATCATATGGTGTATGGCATGTTCGAATCATGAATCAGGGGAAGGGAATATGAGGTATGAAAATATTCCAATGGCAAAAGTATTCTAGAATGGTGGCTAGAAGGGAGGAAGAAATGAGGAGACACAAATGAGGTGAAAGAGAAAAGTATTCCCCATTTAATCATCGTATAACGAGTTTTGGGGACAAAACTTCTTAAAAGAAGAGGAGTAGTTGTAAAACTTGTTATCTGAAAATAAGAAGACAAAAATGAGAACTAGAAAAACATTTTGAGAGAAAAATAAGTTTCAAAGTGAACTGCAATCAGTAAGAAGAAAAACAAAACAAGAATTGGGAAATACCATGTGTTCAATAAAGATCCAAAAATAATGGACATGGATCATAAAACAAATTGGATGTGAGAACTATGCCAATTCTGGGTGAACCAAACTTGAACCTGGTTGAACTGACTTGAACTAAGAACTAGTTCAAAGATTTTTTTTTATCTAGGTAACTTAAAAAATATCAATTTGGGAAATTTAAGTCACCAATGTGTAGAAAATGAATTTAGATAAATTTAGAAATTTTTAATTTTGAGAAAATCAGTTGAATCGGGCCTAAATCAACCGATTTTATATTACAGGTCACCAAACCCAGTCCGACGGAACTAGTCAAAGGACCGCTTGCTAGGTTCGCATTGAGTTAGTGCACCGACACATGGTGAAGCGTGCATATTCAGTTGCTTGGTCAACATTTGAAAGTGCTAGCCAATTAGAGTGTGACACATGTCCCTTGTAAATGATCAGACAAAGAGAATCCACATCACCAAAGACTAACCAATAGGAGTGTGACACCCATCCTTTGTCAACGATCAACTGTGGAGAAGCCTCGTCAGTAAGACTGGCCAATGAGAAGTTGTCATGTGGAAAAAGTGCCAAGTCAGTGGCCGACTAGGATGACAAAAACGGTCGACCAATGAAAGGTCAACACCTGGCATAGCCACGTCGGATGACCAAAGTCAATTAGAGGCTGGCACGTGGAAATGGTACAATGTGTCATGTGGGAAAATTAACAAATTTAAATCATCCAATCAAAGGATGACACATGTCACAGTCAATTGGGGGTTAGATTTGGTTAGTGGCCATGTAGGAGAGAGTGACCAATGGGAGGTTACCACGTGGCCAGTTAATGAGTCAACAGATGACTCAAATGTCAAGTGGAAGGTTACGTCAGTGAACTAGCCAATCATTGCATGTCATGTGGTAGCTCGCACATACGACGCTCACACGTCCTCATACAGTATCATCTTCTTCCTTCAAATAGTTGAACAGGAGAGGAGGTCAAAGGTCGCCATAACTCTGGAGGCCAATAAATCTCTCCCACAAGGGAGTAAATCAAAGAGTTAATGGCCAACTAATGGATGGACGAATAAGAACGAAAGTCCTTAAGCTCCCTATATAAAGAGCTACCCCCCATTTATCCTCTTCATCACTCAAAAGCTCTAAGAAGACGAAATGCTCCATTTTTTTATCACCCTCAAACTAGAGCTCTAACATGAGCATTTTTCTTCACCTCAGAAGGTGAATTTGGGTTCTCTATATTCTTGCAAAAGTCCTTTACATGACTGCATCTCTGTTAACATCAAGGATTGTCGGAGAAGCACATGTGAGCTCACACAGTACCAACGTTTGCTCAATATTCTACGACCAAAGTTGATCGAGCTCAATTCGAGCCACCCTGGGGCCAACCATGACCAAACCAAGCCCTCCAGACCTTCCCTAGAGAAGTCCCCACCTTCCCTAAACTGTCATGGTAAGTCCCCTCCACCGCCCTTTACCGAAATTTACTATTTATAGTGTGTTTTGCCCAAAAACTAAATAAAAACTTAACCAATTTGGGATACATTCTCTAAAGAAAAACATTAATCAAGATTATAGGACTAACTTGGATCAAGTTTATGAATACACATTTGAGGGATGATCTAACCTAGACTGTTGATACAAGATATGGGTGAAGCCCATGATCAACACATGGTCGGTTATATCTAATTTTATGAAAGTTGTCCCAAGGCCACAATTTTGGAAAGTGAAGTGGGTCTAAGGCCAATGAAAAATGGGTCCAGTCCCGTAAATAAGATCTGATTTAAGAGCCTGATAAAATTATCACAATTTGATAATTTTTGTTGAAGTTACTAAGTCGAAGCCAAGTCAAAGCATGTTGGGTTTGTAGTGTAAAGATAAAGATCTTAAATTAATAAACTATTGTCTGTGATTGCAATCGTGCGGAACTAAATAGATGCCTGATATGGGGTATTGTTGGTTCAAAGGGTTGTTGGATAGCAAGGTTGGCACAATGGCAGTTATGCTGTTTTAGTATGTCGTGAAGCTAAGGGCACTTCGTGCACATTGTGACCAAGGAAGAAGGGGGAGAGGTCTCATCTCTCAATAGCGGACAAAAGAATCAATAACATTTGGGGGTTGGGCTCTAGTGCTCACATAGAAAATGTGGTGGAGATTGTGGGCTCTAATCAGGGTGGATGGTAAAGACGCTCCTGGCTACTAGTGGAATAGATCGAGGTTATTGCATATGAGGGTTTGTTCTACGACTTTTGATCCCTTTATTGAGAAAGGGTGTTTGTGTGTTTGTGTGATACAAATCCATTATAGGTATACCATAAAAAAATTATGAAAATTCTTCCAACTAGGAAGGAACCTACCTTATGCTTGGGGGAAACAAGTAGTGAACTTAAATGAGAATTCTTTTCTAAAAAGATAAGATAAGTTGTAGCTTGTTTACCATGTCATATAAACCCTTAGTTTTTAAAAGAAAATGAAAAGTTCTATTTCTGAGTATGTGTTGAATTGTGCATATGAAGTCACGATTTTAGTTAACGCTACTCACTAGGTTGTAGACTCACCCCCCCCCCCCCCCCCCCCCCCCACCCTTTTCAAGGCAAAAAATGTAAAGAAAGACATTGGAAGATAAATTACCACATTGGTACATTAAATCCCTTTTACAAATTTATGTACAACACTATATACATTCCATCATATTTTAGAAAACATAATCTTATGCACTATTTTTCTATGTTTATGCCTTACTCCTACCAATACTATGATAACAGAGGAAACATCTATTATAGTACTAGGAAGAGTGGCGGATTGTTCATGGGGTTCTGACCAAATTGGGTTAGGGTGTGACATGTGGATAAGAAATGAGGTTATGCCACTTGGGTGATCAAACAATTCATCCATTGGGCTAGATTAGGGATGGGGTCGAGTTTGAATTTAATTTTTTGGAACCCCTATCATCTTACTAGTGTGCGAGATGTCATACCACTACACCAAATAATTATTTACTTCAAAACTACTAATAATATATTATATATTCTATTAGACAAATATCATAAAAAATTAACTTAAAGTTTTACATTGCTCAATATAGGAAATAATTCTTGGAAATAGTTTATAAATGCTATTAGAAGTCTATTTCACATCACAATTTAAAAATTTAGGATTTGAATGAGACTAAGAGACAAGACCCAATCCTGGGTTACAATATATTTAATTAGACCTTGTGTTGGTCATGTTGAGGTTGAGGTCTAGATTACCAACCCTAGATTTGGGGTTTAAATTTGGGACCGGGTGACTTGAACCGATTGGGTCGGGTTCGGGTCAAGTCATCTGGACGTGAACAAAACCGATTCTTTTGATATCCCTAGGCTTAACCATGTGCAATATTATGTGACACGCGATCTAACTTGTGTGTGATTTTTCTTGCCCCACGTGTTTGAATTTCTAATTCATGCGCTAGATCATGTGCGAGGATTTTGGCCCTACGCACTAGATCACGTGCACAAATTTTGGACCTCATGCTTGCTTCCTGGACATAATTTTTGGTCATCAACTACTTGATTCTTGTACCTTAGATTGGTCTTGGGTCTATCCCTAGTGCATGCAAGGGTTGATCCTGAGTTAGCCCTTGTGCGTGTAGGGCTCATTCGCTGTATGCATTTTCTAGCCCGCGTGATGTGTCACATGCGATTCCATGATCCATGTCCTTGATCAGATGCACTACCTAGTGCTGTGTAGTGGAACTTGTACATGAGATGAAATTCACGTATCGTGTGTTTGATCACAGAACACAACTTGGTATAACCTTAGACTTATCCTAAACGATAATCCGTGTGTGATAAAATGAACCTATGTGTGTGTTTTGTGAATTTAGGTCTCGATAAAAGTTTTAGTCTTGTGGTGTAATACTTGATCTTTGTAATGGAAATAAACCATCAATGTAAACTAGAAAATTTCTAAGGAAAACTAAGTAGAAGTGACCAACATGGTTTGGATGTGATCCAAAGTGAAAGAAAATTTCACCAAACTTCAAAGGAAAATGTTCTATTTAAATGTGAAAGTAAGAACCAAACTAAACTAGTGTGAACCAAATTTGAACTGGTTCGACCTATATCGAACCGAGAGTAACTAGTTCGAAAATTTATTTTTTGGGATGATTTAAAAAGTGAAAAATGGTAAATTGAGGTAATCATCCTTTAAAAAATGAATTGATAAAATTTTAGAAATTAGAAAATTGAGACTTAACTAACCATAAAATAATTTATGTTCACTATAATCTAGTCTAATTAAATCGGTTAACAGTCCAACTAGGTTAACATAAGCAAAGTCAATCAACGAACAAACATGCCAAGTGAGTCGACCATGTTTGTAGGCGCGACTAACTAATGGGCACTGCATGGAAAGCGTGCCTTATCACTAGCCCAATAAGTTGTTTAAAGCATTAACTAATCACAGTGCAACATGTGACAATCACTAAGGTCTAACAGAAAGAAATCTCCATCAGCAAGCCATACCAACTAGGGCTAGGCTAACCAATTAGATAGTGTCACGTGGAAAGCGTATTGAATTAATAGATAACAAGGATATTTGAGAAAAATGACAAATTAGCTATTAACATGTGGCAGTCAATGGTTAGTGGAAGACTAAGTGGGTTAGATTGTAACACTGGAATTCCCAAAGCTAGAATTTCAACCTAGTTGGACTCGAAAACTAATGTTGAACAGAAAATGAAAACCCAAAATCCAAGGACCAGAATGGAACCAATTCATATCATAAACTTAGATAATGGATAAATTCATATATTTTCCTCAAAGAACCCCACTTGATTAGAAATTAAGGATTGTAAAAACTTCAAGTAAAAACTGGTGTGAATCATAATAGAATTGACTTGTGGCAAAAGCCCCAAATTTTTGGAGGGATTGTTCAAATCGAGAAATAGAAAATCTTAAGCCCAATTGATATGGAATTAGATATGAAATATAAAAAAAATGAATTGGGCCAAGAACTGGTCAAATCAAAGGTGAACCAGCCAAATGACGACCTAAATCTGATTGAACCGATTCGGATTAGTAAAACCCCCAACTTTTAGCAGGGCTAGATAAAAAAGAAAATGATGTTTCTTGAGTCCAATTCGTAGGAAATTTTTAGAAAAATAAATTGGGTCAAGAATCGACCAAATTGAAGGTGAACTTTCCATGAAAGGGCCAAAATTGGTCTAACATGCCAATTTATTGACTAAAAATCGGTTTGCTACATTGCAAATCAGTTGGCCTATTATGTTGAGTGTGTGGTAAACCCATACGTGCGCATGTCGTCTCCTACACGTCACTTCCAACCCGGATCCATTCTAACGACTGATTTCAATAGATTTTCACGTTATTTATAGATTAATCTCCCCAATGAGAATTAAATGAAAAGTGAGGTGTATGGAATCCCATAAAACTAGCTAAACTCGTGTGATTATAGATTTTTATTTCTAGATCATGCTATATAAGCCTTACCCCTGCTCCATGCACACGGTCGCTTGAATTCTCTCTAAAATCTAGCTTGTTGAGCTTTTCAGAGACCTCATTTACAGAGATGATATCTCCATACTCTAACCACTAAAATCGATCATTCTAGTTCTATTAGAACCAAGTGCAAGTCTACTTTTGAACCCCACATCTTCCTAATTTTGATATGCCTAATACTGTCAACGGTGAGACAAAATAATATCACTACTTCCTCGTTTGGAAATGAAGTAGTGCCTTCCAAGCTTTATAAATTAGGTATTTCAGGTGACCCTAACCACCTCAAAGGGTAATCAAGGTGTTAAAAGAATTGTGGAAAAGTTATATTTCAAACCACATTAGTGCAGAATGCCATCGCTCTCTTTGGTGAGCTACTAACACCCACCTAACTTTGTGTTAGTTTTTCGATGAAGGCCCAATTGTGACCAAAATGACACTGTTTCATATGAGGTTGGTCGGAACGTGACCATGGGGATCTGTGGAATTAGATAAGGGATCTAGAAAATATTTTTAGGGATGTTTAAAGATGTGTTTTAAAAGAGAAGAAATTTTGCAGACTTAAATAGAATTTTTGAAAAGTTTAGGTACTATAGTATAATTTCAGAAAAATGTAGACCTAAATGAAACTTAGTAGAAATCTAGGGACTAGAAATTAACTTATTAAAAGATTAGGCATTCAAAATGAATGAATGAAAAAAGTGAGGACATTTTGGTCATTTTGGAAAGTTTAAGAACAAATGCAAAAAGGGGGAAAGTTATAAGTACAAGAAAAATATTGGAAATTCTTTTGAGACATAGATTAATATGGCCAAATAATAGGAGGAAAGAATGGAAACCTAGAATGAGGTTGAAAAACGAGTTCGCATAAAATGTTTCGTTAATACATGAATCAAGTTAACTCAACCTGATGGGCAAGGCCATTATTTTGGAAATTACTAGACGATGTTAAAATCACCATTGAGAATCAAGTCTATATTATTGAATATTATTTGTTCATTATAGATCAAGCATATCCAAATTTGGACATGAGAAGCACTATATTTGAGACTCGTTGAAAAACCTCAAGGACGAACAAGTATCTAATAAAACTATGAGTGAGAATTACTAACGACGAGTCGACTGGATTATCCACTACATTTTACCACACCTTATTAAAATGTAAAATTATGCATGGTGGGAATAAAAATATTTTTAAAAATAGAGGAAAAATTAAATGGTTGCATTGTCACCTAACTAAACAAACAACAATGGTTAATGACCTAAATTGAAAGTCCCGAAGAATGTGGTGAAAGAATTTATGACCTCTTCTAATAGAAGGGCATGAGTCCCTAATAAATATGATATGTGAGTGTAGTGAGGACCGAACTCCAAGGAGATTGATATATGCTACAACTAAATGTAAGTTAACCTGATAATAGGGAACGATTGAGTGAGGATCGTTCCCCATATAATTCCATATGACTTTTATTTAATAATGATTATCGTGATATATGGAGATGGTTGAGTGAGGATTGAGCTTCGAGAAATTGATTGTATGTTATTCTTGATGTGTGATTATCATGATAAATGGAGATAGTCGAGTGAGGACCAAACTCTAAGCAATTGATTGCATATTATGATTAATGCATGTTTATCATGATAAGCGGTGACGATCAAGTGAGGACGGGTGTGACACCTTGACCCACTTCATCGATGGGACCTACAAACAATCCACCATATCCTCCCAATATTAAAATAGTGGGTGTCTAATCATTGTGATCCCGATAGAATTTATGTCTTAGAATAATAAAAAAAAACACATCAGTATGACTTTCAATGAATATTTATTTGGAAAATAAGTTCAATAAAAGGTTTATTTGGAAAATAAGTTCAATAAAAGATAGCATAATTCAAGTACTAAAAAGGCATACCTTTAACCATCATGGCCTCTTAAGACTTCGTTGTACCCTTTCAACTATTTGATTATATAAAAGGGGAAATTGGAGGGGTCAACTATACAACCCAATAAATAGGATTAGCTAACACCATCACACCTTATCTACTAGTCATCACATACTAAAAAAATAGGGAATACTTTCAGAAATAGTTTAAAAAGTTTATTTCAAAGGTAAATAAAGTTTTCACAAGTGAGTTTTATAGGCAAACATACACAACATATTCGCTCCATCATAGAGGGATCACACAAATGTAGAACAAAATTAAACCAATTGTTCTTCGAAGTTAATTAACCCAAATTTATTTAATCAACCCAGGCAGTCCGTTGACCGACTGAACCATTGACTAATTCGGTCGAATTGGGTTCAATTACCCAAAATTGAAAATTGGTCGGCTCATGCCCGGTTCAATCGGTTTTTTAAAAATTAAAAATTCATCTAAATTTATTTTCTACACATTGGTTACTTCAATTTCTCAAATTTACAGTTTTAATATATCTATAAAAATGAATCTTTGAATTAATTCTTCCCGGTTCACCCTAAATCGGTCCTGTTCTCCTTTCCAATTTGTACCATGATCCATTTTCTTGGTTTTTTTTATCTTCATTGGTTACTTGGGATTGTTCAAATCTCCATTTTGTCTTCTTTTACCAATTCTGGTTCACTCTAAACCACAGGTTTCTCTTGAAATTTTTTTGTTATCATTTTCTACTTTCTTATTTCGAGATAATGGGGTTTACGGTTGCACTTAGTGAAGGGGTGGTCGTCTTCATCTTTGGCTTGCATCGAAACCCATCTATCCAACATGAGGTGAAGGGACACTTCCATTATTTGTCAAGTGTTTGATGAAGGAGCCTCGATGTGGAGTGCTTCGACTAGGAAGAAATTGCATGGAGCTTCCTCGTTTATAAAAGCGATGAAGGCTAGGTTGTATGTCTCTAGAAGTATGGCAACGATGCGACATGCGAAGTGGTGGACCGAAGTCTATAAAATCTCGAAACCATTGTGAAGAGGCTATGCAAGCAGCGCCATCTAAAGGTCATGCGCCAAGTATCATAGTGAGGGTTGCAGTAGTGGAGGAACCCAACAGAGATCGCTTGTATTTGTGTTTGACCTCATATGTGAGTAAGAGGTTATGGAGTTCATCAATCGGTGTGGCAGCTAGGATTGGGGCTAGTACCAAACATAAAGGGTCTCAATCTTCACTCAATCTTGATAAGAGTTGATCCTTAATGTCAGAATTAACTTCGAGTGACCAATTTGGTTGAATTCAATTGCAATGGTGGTGACTACAGTTAAGTACTTGTTTATGAAACTATTGTTCTTTTTTATATTTTCCCATTTTTGTTATAATATATCTGTTTTTGCATTAATTTATGTAGTGAAGGTTGTTTTGAGTCGTTTCCATGCTTTGACAGTATATTAGACTCCGATGATTAGCAAATTAACAAAGATAAATAGTGTAGCTAGAATTGTAGTAAATGTAAACATGTTGTTTGTTTTTCATGTCTCGTATTCTGAATTGAAATTCACACTAAGAGTTGTGTCTTTGTAATCAATGTCGTCTTTGTTAGTTTTTTTCCAGAATCATGAGAGCAGTAGCAGGAATTGAATCATTTGCATAGCCCTGTAACTTGTATGTATCAAAGAGAGGAGTAATGTTATTTTTATTTTTTTAGAAATAATAATTTCTTTCATCTAGTTTAATTGTCAATTTAGGAAGAATAGTGGACAATTGGGAAAGATTGCTAATGTTTAATTCTTGTATACTGTTAGAATGGAGATGATTAATTTGTAGAAAAGTGTTGTACAGAAGTTTGAGTAATATGATTACACTATGTTATTTAGGAATGATGCTCTGATATCATAGATATACTAATAATAAAAAAGAAAAAAAAATGAAAGTATAAAATAATTCTATTATTACGGAACACAATTATTATAATAAAAATATTTTTATATTTATAAACTACAATTATAATATTAATTATAATTTTAGCATGAATAATTGATGAGATTGTATATTATAATTTCTCTCAATTATTTTTGAGTTGATCCCGAGGTGATATTCATGATTTTGCATTTGAAGAAAAGGTGGATGAATATCAACTAAATGATTAGATGGTATTTGTGCTATCAATTTTCGCACATTAATATTATATTTTAAATAATTTTTATTTTTATACATTTTTTTGGTCAACAATTTTTATACATTTGAAAATAATTTTTTTAATCCGTACTTCAATATCATCAATAAGGATTATTTAGAAAAAAAGTGTCATTTTTAAAATGTATGGAATTATAAAAAATATATTCTAATATATAAAAAATGAAGTACCAAGTAATAGTTTGTTTCCCATTACAAACAAATAAGAAAGAAATAGGTGAAGGGATAATTTGCAAGCATAAAAACCATCACACAAGTAGATATTTTTTTTCTTGTTTTCCTTATCATGCTTCCATTAATTCTCACCACCTTCACTTCTTTATTTCATGCCCGTCCTTTCAGCATTACTTAAACATTGGCAATTGCATTATTCAGTAAAGCTGATGTCCATTTTAATGATGGCAGTTGATCGCCTCGTATACAGGTGAAGGGTCTTCCTCTTTACTCCCAGTCATCTTTCCACAACTCCGTACTCGATCGACCCTCGGGACCCGTCCTTGGATTTTGCGAGCATGGCAGTTGAATTCCATGCAGCAACATTCAAGGAATGGTACCTTTACCAGCTGTTAATGGTACATATGGTATAGGGCTAACTTCCCAATCATTGAGCAAAAAAAATTTCCATTAATACATAATTTACTAATAATATTTTCAGTTAATATCATCAATTTTTTATTTCACATTTTTATTTCATACGATACTTGAGTAATATATCATTATGATCTATTCTACTTGTTACATTCACCATTTGTTGATTTAATTTTTAATTATCTAATATGGCATCTAGTTAATAATATATCATTATTTTCTATTACACTAGGTAAAAATTGATAATTTAGAGAAATACTTTTATAAATTTAATGAAAAGAGAATGAGTAGGAGAAGCTAGCTGAGGCCAACCTCTGCCCTAACTATATTAATTAATGGAAATTAAGTGCGTGCAAGGTTGGACTTCCATGGGTGCATTGAATATGAGGGGCAAAGTCGTCCTATTAGCCTCATAAAATTAGGAAATTTTGAATTCGATTATGGTCAACTTAATTATAATTCTACATACTTGTGTATCGTGAGGAGGCTCCTTGTGTTATTCCATGGATGGGATGGCTAAATTCAAGGGAAAAAGACATTGTTAGTCCATACTAAGTAGATATTAAGAAAATGGAAAACATCTTGAAGTACAATAGCCATAAAGAAAGATTGATAGTTCTTATTTGGAAGAAAGAGATCTCTCAAGCACAAAAGATAGCAAGCCTGCAGTATATTTAAACTATAACTAAAAGCGGCCGACCATGCCCATGTGGATAATCTATCTATGTGCTTTTTTTTGTTCCTTTGTGAGTTGTAACAAGGTACGAATCACAGTCTCCTTGACATGACCCATCATGGACATAGCAGCCAGGGTAAGCAAGTGCACATGACCAGAAGTCATTGGAATTCAATTTCCGATGCTTCTCATGTACACATCATAGCTTTTTCCATGCCAAGAAACGAGTATCGTTAGATCCTTTTCTCTCTGCCGCGATTAACGTGTGGTGACTTATCAAGCCATGACTATGATTTTGCTAGTCATATTTATTTATTTATTTATTATTATTATTATTATTATTATAATAGAGAATAGTCATATTTATTATTATTATTATAGAGAAAATCATATGGTCAATTTGTTGACAGTATTATGATTGCTATGTTTATGTCGTCTTTGCAGGCCACGTTGAAGACAGTTTGAATGAGCCACCACATTCACCACTCAACTTCCATTGACTGGCTGGTCCTGGTCGGACTAGTTGACTTGACCGGCCGTCTTCCTTCCTTTTTTGCTCTTTCTTTTTATGTTTTATTTTTCGTGGTTTTTCGTTGCAAGAAAAAAAAACTTGAAAAAAGGGCCAATAAATGCACCATTTATCCGATAGAGCTTGCTCGAATCGTCCATCAATTCAGTAGGTTCCCCTTTGTGTTTTGCCCCCCTGGTTTGTGCAGAATGATTTTTGGGGGTCCACACCCAGAAATTAACCAGCACCGGCAAGCCTTCAACCATTTGATCAGTTGATGTTGCACATGCGGTGGCCGTTCTCCTACTGCTTGAAGTTATAGTTCCAGTCTAAGGTCAGAAGGACGGAACCTTACCTTATGGCAAACTGATGCGATGATGAATATGAATTGCATTTACATGCATTAATCAACGAACGAATGGCCATTAGGCCGAAAAAAAACCGCAACAAGCCATTAATACGGGCTCAGGCTCATATAAGTGTGTCGTATTTCAAAGCCCATTGAGAGGTCGATCCATGTCTCCAAGCCATGCTATGGACCATTAAATTTGGTGCTTACCAAACCCAACATCCGGCATGGTCTACGGAGGTTCCATGTAACGACATGCTAACATAAGCATCCGAATCCTTTTTTTTCCTAGGCATGCTCTTTCGACCTTTTCTTCTAATAGTACAATGGTTAATTTTTTTTCTAACTTATAAATTATGTCTCAAGTGTAATATTGTATCCCATGCTTAGGGGTGATAATAGGTGCTTGGATTAACTTTCTACTCATATGAGTTATACACATGAGACTAACAACAATTTTATTTTTAAGTAAGAATTTAATAATAATTCATCACATATTTTTTGATAATATAATAGTAATCACATTTATCGCAATAATATAAGATTTGAAATATAAAACATAATAATTTTCATTGGAATTGAATTTTTTTATTTATAAAAATGAAACAAGTTTACAAACATATTTCAAAAATAGTATAAAACATATAATTGAATTGAAAGTTTTCTTGCAATTATTTTGTATAATATTCACATCAATCTCGACGTACATGGGAGATGTCGTGCGATGGGATCGTCATCACTTCTCCTTATATTCTCTTGAAATGTGTTGTAGGATGAGGTGGTTAACGTTTAATAAGTGTGAAAACAAGTAATAAATTATTATGTCCCAACCCGGTTTAGTCATATACTCATGATCAATCCGCCGCTCTACCAATTTATTAAGTGTTTTTTCTTTCTTTAAATCATGTGGAGTAATACGTCCTTTAAACTTGTACTTTTCCTGGAATAACATTAATCAAAACTGCATAAAATTTAAAATTTATATACCTATCTTATAGGTGTAGTTAACTGGATGTCTTTAGGTAGATTTTCCTTTGATTACTTGAAAAGGGATATAAGGGAGTGGGTAAATTCAACAACTCATTGAATGGGTATTTAAAACTTGACTTTCATAAAAATGTTTGAATTGGAGTGTGCCAGACTCCTTATTTTCTTTAAGACATTTTATCTTAAAAATCTCAGTTTTTAAAACCATTATTTCTCATTGACCACAGTCGGTGTGTTTAACAATCAACACACACTCTTCATCATGAAGGGATCACACATTCACAGGGTAGCACATTCACTACACCCACTTGTGGCATCGGAGCGACTTTACCGACCATCTATATAGAAGCCAGTCCACTTCTACCCTAAAAATGAGTAGATGTTTGTGACACCCGACCCTTAATCCCGTAAAGAAACTTCATGTCCGTATGAGAATAGAGACCTCATCCCGACCCCACCCCGGTCTCATGTGCATGAAGCTACGTCGAGCTTCCCTAACTACTGACACGACAATTTGCCCTTATCTCCACCATGTTGTCTAGTAGCCCCTATGATGCATCATTACTCTTCTTTGGTGTTTTGAAGGTCCCGTACCTCTATGCATACACAAAACAATAGTTTTCTTCATAAGCCATTTAATCTTTGGTGGCACTAGTCCAAGGGCCCCGACCCTCAACTCAACCTGCAGTTATTTGTCTCGATTGGTTCGTCGACCTATCTTGTCGCACTACCACCAGTCCATCGAGTATGTCGGTTCTGTCTTGGTACCATGGTCAAACACATAATTTATTAAAGTTTTCATAGCTTAAACTCATGTTTTTTTACAAGCTCTTGCTCGTGCCAACTAGCCTTGGGCCTACTATACGAGATTTTCAAAATTGGGCATTTTAACCCCTAAGTTCCAAAACCGAGGCCTTTGTCCTATCTGAGCTAATCGAGCTCCCATCAAGAAGGTCTACCAAAAAGTTTAAGTAGTGGCACATAGTCAAGGGAGAACACTTCTGACAAAAATCACTTGTTAGCTGTCTATCACACCAACCGGGTGTAAAGACATCTCTGCTCATAATCGATGAACGGGTTTTCTACTTCCTTAAAGGAAGTTCATCAAACCAACTAGGTACGATCAACTTACAACTGGTAAGTAGATTTTTTGTGTATTTTCTCACATCACTCCATCTAGATGTGATGTTAAAATCCCACATAGTAGCGAGTTTTCATTACCGAGGTGATCATCATCCCAACTGGGTATGATGTGAAAATCCCACTCATTTGTGAATGTCGTGAATCTTTCTTAACCGACTTTTTGTCTCCTCGCGAGCTTGTCTTAGCTGGCGTTCCCGGTACTTCGCGTTCCTATACGATATGAATATCTTTGTTAATTATAATTTGGTTTGATAGCCTTCATTCATCGCGAGTGAATAAAATACCCAACTTTTCTATTAATTGAAATTAGGTCCCTAAAGTATTTTCTCTTTAACTTTAGGTACCTAATGTCTATCTTTCCCCAAATTGAGTCCCGAAACTTCAAAATTTTACTTTGGAACCTCAATTTATTCAAAATAACAAAAAGGGGTTCAAGTTTCCTAAACTCCAAATTTGGTCCCCAACTTTTCCAAAATTACCATTTTGCCCCTACTTTACAAAAATGGTAAAATTGACACCAATAATTCCAAAACTTGACCAATTGGTCCACCAATATCTTTTCCAAGCTCAATTGGCCCTCAATTTTAGGAAATTGTACTTTAGTCCTTTCAATTTTTGAAATCCCCAAAATTTCCCCCCAATTTTAACCTTCCAACCTAACTGAATTTGATTTCATTAAATTGACCAATCAATCGAAGTTAATTGTTAAAATTAAAGGAAGATTTGAATTCCTACACATCCATATGATTCAATTTCACTTTGAATCGCATGAATTGACACCGGAACGAGCTCAAACGAAGTTTCGCCGAAAAATTGAACGTAAAGAGAGAAAGTTGCGAAAGCTTATCGTCGAGAGTGCAACAGTCCGAGCTTTCAATCTGGGCAGATAGCTCTTGTCCTAAGGTTTCTCTTAGGATCAAGAATCACCTCAATTCATGTCGAATTGAGGGAGAATTTGGTCAATAAAGATCTATCGGTTCTCTCTCTAGCACTGATCGAAATTTAAAGTGGTAAGCCTAATTGACTTGCCTTTCTACTCTAATTCAGTTGTAGGAGGGCTGTGGAAGTGTTGGGAGGGCTTGATTTGGCCTGAAAAAGGGCTTGAATTGGCCATTTTCAGCTCAACCGAAATAGGGCAGCTTTGGTCCGCCGGAGCTACTTCATTGTTCGATAACGTTGGCATTTCTCCGACGACCCTTAGAGCAAATGGAGACTACCGTTGGGTAGCGGACTTCTCCTCAAATCTAATGAACCTGACCTCACCTTCTTTGGCTCAAAAGAATGCTCAAGTCAGAGCTCTGGTTTGAGCTTCACCAAAAAATTGAGTAGTGGGGATAAAGTGGAGTTTTCAGGTGTGAGGAGGATGAATGAGGAGGGGCTCTTTATATTGGAAGCTTGGGGACTTCTTGGCCGTCCGATTGGCACCTTAATGGTGGTCATTCATTGCCTTAAACTCCCTGCCCGGAGACTTTCCATCTTCGTCGGTGCTACTCGATTTTCTGGTGAGTGAACAGTGTTGTCATTTGAAGGAAGAAGATGACATTGTTCCGAACTGTACCAAACCGGTCCGAACAGGGTTCAATGCTTAAAGCAGTCACTTCAAGCCTGATTCGACTGAGGTTTTCAAAATTAAAAATTTATAAATTCATCTAAATTCATTCTCTATCCAATGGTGTCCTCAATTCTCCAATTTGAATTTTCTAAGCCACCTAGAAAAATAAATTTAGGAACCGGTTTAATGGTGGTTCAATCCAGTTCAATCCTGTTCAGGTTCGGTTCACCTTAACCGATTTGGTTTTCACCTCCAATTCATCCTAAAGTCCTTTATTATGACTTTTGTGACTCTTTAGGTCACTCGGGATCCAGAAACTTCCTGGTTTGTCTTTTCTCTATCGGTTTCAGTTTATAAACCGACTTGGTTTTCTCTTTGCAAATAATTGGTTCTTTTTCTGGTTTTTCTTATTATCAAAGAACGGGGTTTACAACTCTCCCCTCCTTTTAGGGGTTTTGTCCCCAAAATAGTTACATGTTAAATAATTGAAGGTAGCCTTCCTTCTTTATACTTTCGATTTCCAATGTCTCTTCTTGCACATGTCCTTTTTGCCAAAGAATCTTGACCATAGGAATTTTCTTATTCCTCAAATTCTTGAACCTCTGGTCGAGGATTTGTACCAGTTCTATTTGATAGGTCAAGTTCTCTTCCAATTCTGGTGGAGGTCGGTCCAACACATGACGTAGATTAGGTTGGTACTTCCGATGTACCGAAATGTGGAATACATCGTGTATTCTTTGTAGGTTTGGAGGTAGTTCCAATTTATTGGCCACCGGCCCTATCCTTTGGATAATGGGATAAGGACCGATATACCTTGATTTCAACTTTCCCCATTGTTGAAACCTAAGTATTTCCCTCCACAGGGATACTTTTAGAATACTTGATCTCCCACCTTAAATTCCAGATCTTTCCTCCGATGGTTAGCATAACTCTTTTGCCTATCCTTAGTGGTCTTAAGACGACTACTGATTAATTTTATTTTCTCTGTTGCATTCTAGATTAGTTCTACCCTTTCAAACTTCCTTTCCTCCACTTCTTCCCAAAATAGAGGGGTACGACATGGTCATCCATAAAAGATTTCACAAGGAGCCATCTAAATACTGGCCTGATAGCTATTATTGTAAGCAAATTTCATTAGGCATAAGTATTCCTCCCAACCTTTGTTCATGGTGAGTACACATGCCCTCAACATGTCCTCCAAGGCCTGAATCATTCACTGAGATTGTCCATCGGTCTGAGGATGGAATACAGTGCTCATGTGGAGCTTGCTTCCCATGACACTTTGTAAGCTTGGCCAAAACCTTTAAGTGAATCTAGGGTCTCTATCTCATACTATACTCACCGGGACACCATGGAGTCTTACTATCTCCCTCATATATAGAACGACCAGTTGTTCGATTAAATTCGTCACTCTTATTGGTAGAAAATGGGAGGACTTGGTTAATCGGTCCACTATAACCCAAATTGCATCTCGTCCTTTCCTTGTCATAGGTAATCCTATGACAATTTCCATAGTGATGTGCTCCCATTTCCATTCTAGGATTGGTAAGGGTTGTAGTAGTCCTAATGGTTTCTGATGCTCAGCTTTAATCTCTTGATAGGATAAGCATCGAGCTACGTATTCCGCAATGTTCCTCTTTATTACCTTCCACCAATATCCTTGTTTGAGGGTGCGATACATCTTGGTACTGCTTGGATGCATTGCATACACTGAACCGTGTGCCTCTTCTAGAATTAACCTCTTCAACTCCTTATCTTGAGGTGTACATACCCTACCCTTGTAGTTTAGCACTTTATCACCTCACATGTCATAGTCCGATTTTGTTTCTCTCTTAGCTAGATCCAAATATGACTGAAGTTCCTTATCAGTCTTTTGTTGAGCCTTAATCTACTCGGTTAGACTGGGTCTTACCACTACATTGGCCATCAATCACCTCTCCTGCTTGTCCATCCTCAGGTCCACCTTTATCCTTCCCAATTGTTGCAACAAGGGTATGTAACTTGTCTTTTCTTGTGCCACCTTAGTTTGGTACTTATGACTTAAGGCATCTGCTACCACATTTGCCTTTCTGGAGTGGTATTCTATCACAAGGTCATATATCTTCACCAATTCTAGCCATCTTCTCTGGTAGAGATTTAACTCCTTCTGAGTTAGGAAGTACTTAAGACTCTTATGATCCATGTATATCCTACACTTAACCCCGTAAAGGTATTGTCGCCAAATCTTTAAGGAAAACACTATTACAGCTAATTCCAAATTGTTGGTGGGGTAATTTCTTTCATGTACCTTAAGTTGTCGTGAGGCATAAGCGGTAACATTCCCTTGTTGCATCAATACACATCCGAGTCCTTGTCCGGATGCATCATTGTAGACAGTGTAATCTCCCGCACTAGGATTAGGTAGGGAGAGTGCTGATACGGTTCTCAATCGAGTCTTCAACTCTAACAAAGGCTTCTCATAGCTTTCATCCCACTTATACTCAACTCATTTCCTGGTGAGCCGAGTCAGAGGGGCTACTATCTTAGAAAAGTCTTGCATGAACCGTCTGTAGTATCATGCTAGACCTAAGAAACTCCATATCTCTGAAGGATTCCTTGGTGCCTTCCAATCTGATATATCTTCCACCTTTATTGGATCTACTTTAACTCCATCTTTGGACACTATATGTCCTAAGAATCCTACCTCTTGTAGCTATAACTCACACTTGCAGAATTTTGCATATAAGTGATTTTCCCTCAATATCTCCAAGGTGATTGCCAAGTGTTCTTCGTTCTCCAACCTAGTTCATGAGTATATAAGAATATCATCTATAAATACTATCACAAATTTGTCCAAGTGTGGTTGGAACACTCTATTCATTAAGTCCATGAAAGTTGCAAGGACATTTGTTAGTCCAAATGGCATCACTCTGAACTCGTAATGTCTGTACCGGGATCGGAATGTCATCTTAGAAATGTCCTCCTCTTGGATTCTGAGTTGATGGTAGCCCGACCGAAGGTCTATCTTGGAGAATTCAGCTGTTCCTTTTAATTGATCGAATAGGTCATCAATCCGTGGAAGTGGATATCTATTCTTGATGGTGACCTGGTTCAACTTCCTATAGTCTATGCGCAGTCTCATACTTCCATCCTTTTTCTTTACACATAGGATGGGTGCACCCCAAGGAGACTGGCTAGGACATATGAAATCCTTCTGCAATAATTTGTCCCATTTCTCTTTCAATTCCTTTAGTTCCGCTGGAGCCATGCGATATGGGGCTTGAGATATGGGGTTTGTTCCTAGGATGATTTATATGGTGAACTATACTTGTCGACTTGGAGGTAGGCCGGGTAGTTCTTCTAGAAATACTTCTAGATAGTGTTTAACCATTGAAATGTCTTCAAGTCTCTTCTCTTCAAACTTTTCATTGGTGACCATGGCCAGGAAAGTCGTACAACCATTCTGTATCATTTTTTGGACTTTCATATGGGACACAATCTGTACTTCGCTTTTCCTTCAATCTCCTTGGAACTTTAGTTCGCTTGTCTTGGGAGTGTGAAAGGTCACCGTCTTCTTTCCACAGTCCATCCTAGCTTGATGATTACTTAATCAATCCATCCCAAGGATTACTTCTACCTCCTTCAAGGGCAGTGGAATCAAATCCGCCTCAAGTTTGATTTCCCCAATCTTTATCTCACATCCTTTTAATTGCTTATTCATATTTAACCCTTCTCCTAAGGGTGTGAGTATGTTGAGACTTTATTCTAGTGGAGTAAATTCTAGGGGTACACTTGGAATCAAGTCTTCCTTGATGAAGGATATCTCAGCTCCTGAGTCAAAGAGGGCATAAACTTGTTCCCCATAATTTCACATAACTTGATTTGAAGAAACATATATTTTAGAGGAGAGGCTTATCTTTATTGAATAAAAATTTCAATTACAAGACTATCTTGAACTAGTTGGGAGGGTTTTGGGATGTACCCGCTACACTGCTAGGATCTTTTCTAGCCTCTTCCTAGGTGAGGTTGTATAACCTAGCTAGTACTCGTGTTGTAGCGTCTAGCCAGGGGTTCCTTTGAGGTGGTCCAAGTGTATTCCTCTACTTATTCTCCCTAAGAGTGGGGCATTCCTTTGCAAAGTGCCCTACTTTCTCTCATGCAAAGCAGGTCAAGCATGCTCCCCTAGTGGTTCCTTTAATACCTTGGACATCGATGGTTTCCTTGGAGCAAGGTGAGATTTATTCTTTGGGGAGGTGGTGGCATGTCCTTTCTCCTTTGAAATGCCATTCTATTTCCCCATTTTGGACCATTATGCTCCTTCTGTCTTCCCTGATGATTTTAACCCTTATCCTCCTTCCAGGTCATTTGCTCCATCCGACGACATCAGGTATGCACCAATCGCTCACACTCCTGAGCCATATTGATTATAGCCGCCAGGTTTGTGGGGCATTCTAGTATTCTCATACGGTCTTGTATGTTCATATTGAGACCGTCCACGAACCACTGACATATATTTGTTGGCCCAGCTAAGTCAGGAGTAAAGGGCCTTAACTCATTGAATTTTGTTTTGTATTCTGATATGGAGTTAAGCCCTTGCTGAAGTCGGATGAACTCTTACTTCTTCTCATTAATAAAATGAGGAGCCAGGTACTCCTCTACATAGCTCTCCTCAAATTTCTCTCAGGTGGGGGTGGAGGTATGCATATTTCGAACATTATCCCACCACCATTTAGCACTTCCCTCCAGGAAGAATTCTGTCAAAATCACCATGTCCTCTGGTGGTATCTTGACAATTCCCATCAACTTCTTAATGTTTGCCATCTAATCCATGGTGGCACCATCATCTTTCTCTCTAAGGAAAGGCTTACACCCAAGTTCATGGAGAGTTTTGAGATTTCTAGGAATGTCTACTGGAGGGGATGGTTAACGGGAGGAGGATGAGATTGCACTTTCTCTAGTTCAACTCGAGAATTGGTGCCTACCTTAGAGACGAGGTTAGGTTGCCCAAATACATGGGTGAACTCCTCATACAATCTCTGATGTTCCGAGCTAAGTCCAGAAGGGGTTATTTGAGCTCCTTTGGGAGTTTCCACAGGTAGGGGTGATTGGGCAGTGTTGGAGACTACGACTCTAGTTCTCTTGGTTCCTTTATTGGAAGCCATTCTGAAAATTTTAAAATCATTCCTATTAGTTACTATATTTTCTAGTACTGATAATGCATTTGAGAAAATGGGCTCTAATACCACTCAAGTTGTCACTACCCAACCCGGTTTGGTCAAATCCCCATGATCAACCCGCCACTCTCTCAGTTTATTAAGGGTTTTCCCCTTCTTTAAATTGTGAGGAGTAAGACGTCCTTTAAACTCGTACTTTTGCTAGAATAATATTAATCAAAACTTTATAAAATTTAAAATTTACATACCTGTCTTATAGGTGTAGTTAACTGGAGATCTTTGGGTAGGTTTTCCCTTGGTTACCTAAAAAGGGGTATAAGGCAGGGGGTGAGTTCAACAACTTAATGAATGGGTATTTAAAACTTGACTTTCAAAAAAAAATGTTTGAATTGAAATGTGCCAGACTCCTTATTTTCTTTAAGACATTTCATCCTCAAAATCTCAGTTTTCAAAAACATTATTTCTTATTGACCACAATCAATGTGTTTAATAATCAACACACATCCTTCATCATGAAGGGATCACACATTCGCAAGGCAGCACATCCACTGCACCCACTTGTGGCATCAGAGCGACTTTACCAGCCAGCTAGATAGAAGCCCGTCCACTTCTATCTTGAGAATGAGTGGATGTTTACGACATCTAACCCTCAATCCCATAAAGAAACTCTATGTCCATATGAGGACAGAGACCTCATCCCGACCTCACCCCGGTCTCATGCGCATGAAGCTACGTCGAGCTTCCCTGACTGTTGGCATGATAATCTACCCTTATCTGTACCATGTCGTCTAGTAGCCCCATGGACGCATCACTACCCCTCTTGGGTGTCTTGAAGGTCCCGTACTTCAGTGCATGCACAAAATAATAGTTTTCCTTATAAGCCATTTAATCTTTGGTGCCACTGGTCCAACAACCCCGACCCTCAACTCAACTTGGAGCTGTTTGTCTCAACTAGTCCGTCGACCTGTCTTGTTGCACTACTGCCAATCCATCGAGTATGTCAGTTTTGTCTTTGTAACATGGACAAACACATCATTCATTAAATTTTTTATATCTTAAACTCATGTTTGTTTATGAGCTCCTGCTCGTACCAACTGACTATGGGCCCACTATATGAGATTTTCAAAATTAGGCATTTTAGCCCCCCAAGTTCCAAAATCGAGTCCTCCAGCCTATCTGAGCTAATCGAGCTTCCATAAAAAAAGGTCTCCCAAAACATTTAACCAGTGGCACACAGTTAGGGGAGAGCACTTCTAATAAAAATCACTTTCCAGCTGTCCATCACACCAACCGGGTGTGAGGACATCTCCACTAATAACCGATGAACAAGTTTTCTACTTCCTTCCATGAAGTTCATCATACCAATCGGGTACGATTTACTTACAACTGATAAATAGCTTTTCCGTGTGTTTCTCACATCACCCCATCCAAGTGTGATGTTAAAATCCCACATAGTAGCGGGTTTTTATTACCGAGGTACTCATCATCCCAACTAGGTATGATGTGAAAATCCTACTCACCCATGAATGCCGTGAATCCTTCTTAACTAACCTTTGTCTCTTCACGAGCTTGTCTTAGCTGGCATTCCCGGTACTCCACGTTCCTACACGATATAAACATCCTTGTTCATTATATAGTGGCTTAATAGCCTTCATTCATCGCGAGTGAATTAAATACCTAACTTTTTCATTAATTGCAATTAGGTTCATAAAGTTCTTTTTCTTTAACTTTAGGTCTCTAATGATGATATTTCCCCAAATTGAGTGTTGAAACTTCAAAATTTTACTTTGGGGCCTCAATTTATTCAAAATTACAAAAGGGGTTCAAGTTTTCTAAATTCTCAATTTGGTCCCCAACGTTTCCAAAATTACCATTTTTCCCCTACTTTACAAAAATGATAAAATTAACCCCAATATTTCCAAAAATTGACCAATTGGACGTCCAATATCTTTTTCATGCTTAATTGGCCCTCAATTTTAGGAAATTACACTTTAGTCCCTCGAATTTTTGAAATCCCCAAAATTTCCCCAATTTTCCCCCAATTTCAACCTTCCAACATGACCGAATTTGATTTCATAAAATTGACCGATCAATTGAAGTTAATTATTGAAATGGAAGATAGATTTTATTTCCTACTCATCCATACGATTCAATTGTACTTTGAATCGCATGAATTGACACCGGAACGAGCTCAAACAGAGCTTCTCTAGAAAATTGAACGTAGAGAGAGAAAGCTTACTATCATGGGCGCAACGGTTCGAGCATTCAATCTAGGTAGATAGCTCTTGTCCTCAAGTTACTCCTAGGATCAAGAATCACCTCAATTCATGTCGAATTGAGGAAGAATTTGGTTAGTAAAGATCTATCTAATTCAGCTGTAGCAGGGCGAAAGTGTTGGGAGAGCTTGGTTTGGCTTAAGAAGGGCTCGAATTGGCTGTTTTCAACCTGGTCAAAATAGGGCAACTTTGGTTCACCAGAGTTGCTTCACTGTTCTATCATGCCGGCGTTTCTCCGGTGACCCTCGAAGCAAATAAAGACTACCATAGCTGACTTCTCCCTGAATCTAATGAACCAAACCTCACCTTTTTTAGCTTAGAAAAATGCCCAAGTTAGAGCTCTTGTTTGAGCTGCACCATAAAATGGAGTAGTGGAGAGAGAGTGGAGTTTTCAGGTGTGAGGATGATGAATGAGGAGGGGCTCTTTATATAGGAAGCTCGGTGACTTCTTGGTCGTTCGATTGGTGCCTTTATGGTGGTCATTCATTGCCTGAAACTCCCTGGCCAGAGACTTTTCATCTTCGCCAGCGTCGCTCGATTTTCCTACTAGTGAACAGTGCTGTCATATGAAGGAAGAAGACGATCTGAACCGAACAGAACTGGTCCGAACCAAGTTCAATACTTAAACTAGCTAGATCAGGCTCGATTCGACCGAGTTTTTCAAAATTAAAAATTTGTAAATTCATTTTTTATCCAATTGTTGCCTCAATTCTACAATTTGAATTTTCTAATTCACCTAAAAAAATGAATTTAGAAATCGGTTCAATGGTGGTTCAAACCGGTTCAATCCAATTCAGGTTCGGTTCACCTGAACCGGTTTGGTTTTCACTTCCAATTCTTCATAAAGTCCTTTATTATAACTTTTGTGACTTTTTAGGTCACTCGTAATCCATAAATTTTCTGTTTTGTCCTTTCTCTAATAGTTTCTATTTATAAATCAACTTGATTTTCTCTTTGGAAATAACCGGTTCTTTTCCCAGTTTTTCTTGTTATTAAAGGACGAAGTTTACATAAATAATCTCGATTTTGCATCAACTCAAAATTTGAGTACATAGTTTATAAACTTTTATTTTTCTATTTCTCTCCCCTTAAACTTTTATAGAAGTTCCACTTAAGTACTTAGCCTATCATTTCAAGTCCCTAAGTTTTCTATATCTTTCTTTTAGGTTACTAAACTTCTAATAAGCCTTATTCGAGTTACAATTTTCACTAAATCATAGTTTGACCCCTATATTTAAAAAAAATACAATTTAGTCCCCAAACTTTTATTTACTCTTCCAAAAAACATTCCTAGGTCTTTTTCACCATCCTTAAGTCACCACCTTTGCTTTCTATCCAGTCTTAGTCATAATAATGTTGTTTGACCCCAATCAAGTTCTCACCGGGAAATAGACACAAAGTGAAGTTTTAGTTGGAAACTCATCAAAGAGTAAGCGATGATGACCAATGCTGATGAGGCTGTGTTTTTTACTTCCCCACGAGTTTGTGGACACACATATCACCCTTTAAGGTAGTGAGAGTTACTTGTAACACCCGATTTACAGAGTGATGTCAGAAATAAAGAGCTTTTAGAGCTTCATAGTTTTTTCCATGAAAAACTTACCTTTTGACCAAACAACCACCACGGTTGGTGAGAGGGGACCAAAATGAGCTTCCATAATAAATTTGGGTCGTGCTTGAACATTGAGGAGGTCATGGCGAGCTTAGAAATCTTTTGCCTGATTTTGGCTGAATGAGCCAAGTTACTATTCCATACTATGGACATCGGTAGAGGGCATGTCAGCAATGGAGAGGGGTGCGGTTCGACAACCAACCTTGGCGCGGTTCTAACGCCATGAATAAGAGCATATTTGGTGGTCAAATGGAGAAATGAGAAGTTCTGATAGTGAGATCACCAAAAAGTAGAGTAAGTTCGTTTTCAGATAGAATTCTAGCTACCAACTAGTAAGGGAGAGGTCCCGATTAATATGGACATGTTGGGGACCAATGGTCTATCACACCATGTCCATAGCTAGTCAAATGGGGCCTCCTAAAGCTCATTTTCATTTAATTTCCCTTGGAGACTAGATGCTATAAATCGTATTGTGAATCAAATTATTTCCAAGTTGGAATAAGGTATAAGGGTCAAAAGTCAGATAAGGAAGACAATCACATGTATGCACACGTTTGCATGGGTGTGGGGCATATGTGTGCGCCTGGCGCAACACACAACTGGTTTGCACGGTAGAAAACTACTTTACAACGAATAAATTGACAAGTTTGATCGTTTCTTAGTCGATGTACCCCTAATTCAACCAGTACTTGACCTGGTTTATTTTTGTAAAAATTATTCATTTAATTCTCTACAATTCAGATACTAAACAACCACATTTCAATTTATATTCCCCTTCTAAATATTAGTATGTTTTACTGCTTTAGATTGGTCCGACTGATTTCGACCATCTTTTGATCGATTTACCTCCAATTCGATTAGTTCTTGACCCTATTCTTTTCCCATAGGTTTCCCTCCATTCCACATTATTTGAGCTCATGAGTTACCATTTCTTAATTGATCAAATTCTTTTAAAACAGTTGGGACTCCCAAGCCATTTACTTTTGATTTGAATTGATTTCCATTGGAACTTTTCCATTTCTTACATTTTGATCAAGTTGGAGGTTGATTGCTTGGTTTTAACTGTTAGAGTCATTAGCTTTATTTATCCTCTAATCTAAGTGGATTCTAAGCCCGCTTTCATTTCAAAGTTCCCAATTCCTTGTTTATAAATAATTTTAAAATTTCTCGTGTTACATTTCAGCTCGTTTTTCAAGATTGCTTTGTATATTTCCTATTTTTTTATAAAAGTTTTCAAATAACTTTTATTATGTATTTCTCAAAAATATTTTCCTATGCATACTATTATTTTATAAGGGTGTAAGTATTTAGTAGCAAGTTAAAAATTACACTCACTTGTTATTCCCAAATGTACATCTAAATATTTATTTTTCATTTGTACCAGTATAGACAATATATATAAATCAATATATTATCCCAAAATTATTTGCATTTGGTATATATGGATATGGATTATACTTAATGCACGAATTTTTATATTGGCTAACTTGTATATACTACCTTTTACTTTATCTTACGTTTTCTCAAATCTTATTAAAATAACTCTTATGTAATTATTCTAACAAATATCAAATTAAAATTTTATATTTGTAAAATTACCGTCTTATATATTAAATTAATTTTATATGCATAAATAAATTATGGCATTATAAAATTAAAAAAATTATAATAAATTATTTTATATACATAAATTAATAAGGTTGTTTCACAATTTTAATTATATAGATTATTTATTAAATAATTATAAAATTAGTAAATTATTTGTGCTAAATAAATTACTATTTATTAAAATTAAATATAAAAATAATAAAATTTACTAATTATATAATTTGCAAAATTATATTTAAAAATATATATATAATTAATTATAAAGTTATATATATTTATATGAAAATATATTACAAATTATAAATTATAAAAAATAATTATTATAAATTATATATATCCACTTAATTTTAAAATAACTTTTTTAAAAAAGGAATTATGTATTAATTGAATTATGACAACACAAATCCAATCGAATTTGTACAATTATAACCTGAATCTAGAACAAATACTATTTGAATTAAATTGGAACGAATATAACTAAATCGAATCCCACTACTATGACTGCAATTCGAATCCAATATATGCGAGCGGAAAATATTCAATATGGGTTGGTTGTGGTGGGTTCCATCCGATATGAAAACGGTGTGATTGAGAATCTCAAGACACGGATCCCAAAACCGTAAGTTAGATCCGTTTCCTCCCCTAAATGAACCCCTTCGTCTCTATCATCTCTCAATCCATTGAGAGCATCCCCTAATTTAACCATGCATTGTGTTTTCCTTGCACCACTACTCTTACGCTTACGGTGGTTTCTCCCAAGGTCTATATCATTGAGGCTGAAACCAGGAGGGTACCTTTTTCTGCGCGTTTTCTCACGTTCCCTTATTATCGTCGGTTCATCTTTTTCATTCCTGGCGAAGCAAAAAAAGGCCTTCACTGCCAATTATGGGCAAGGCTCTTCCCATCGAAACAACGTTCAACCTCCCCCTTCCTCTGCCCTCATGGCAGCCTGGTAATTGCGCAGTATCCTTTTCGATATTCCTCCGTGTCTTTAGACCATTAATGCACATTTCCTAACACATGATCATTATGAGCTGTGCTTTTTCGATATTCCATGGTCGATTTTGTCGGATGCAGGTTCGGGATTCGGGAGCCGGTCCATTGACCTCGGCGGCCTCGAGGTCTGCCGTGTGTCGACCTTCAAGAGAGTCTGGGCGGCATACGAGGGAGGACCAGGCAACCTCGGAGCGACCTTCTTTGAGCCGATGGCTATCCCGCAAGGGTTCTTCATGCTTGGAGGCTACTGTCAGCCCAACAACAGGCCCCTCAATGGCTGGGTCTTGGTGGCCAAGGACGGAGCTGCTCTCGCTAAGCCGACCGACTACAACCTCGTATGGAGCAGCGAGTCCCTGAAGATGAAGCAAGACAGTCATGGACACTTCTGGCTCCCTGTGCCGCCCGATGGCTACATCGCTGTGGGACTAGTCGTCACCGCCTCGCCGGAGAAGCCGTCCGTGGACAGTATCCGGTGTGTGCTGTCCGACTTCACCGAGCCGTCCCAGGCCGAGACGTCAATATGGGTGTCACCCAACAACGCAACTGAGTCGTTGAAAGTGTCCAGTTCTAGACCACAAAGCCGAGGCACGCGAGCCCTAGGGGTGTCTGTCGGAACTTACATTGCAGAAGTTAACTCTTCGGTTAATCCTCTCAGATGCTTGAAGAACAACAGCTCCAGCTACACATCATACATGCCAAGTAGGAGTCAAATAGATGCACTTATTAGAACTTACTCTCCGCTCTTTTACTTCCACCCCAAGGAAAAATACCTGCCCAGCTCCGTGAGATGGTTCTTCAGCAACGGAGCCCTACTGTACAAGAAAGGCAACGAGTCTAACCCGGTCCCCATTGAGCCGACTGGCTCGAACCTTCCACAGGACGGCTCGAACGACGGACTGTACTGGCTGGACCTGCCGGTGACCAAAGTCGGCAAGGGGAAAGTCAAGAAAGGAGACTTGCAGAGCTCAGAGGGTTACTTGCACGTCAAGCCGATGTACGGTGGTACTTTCACCGACATCGCCATCTGGCTCTTCTACCCTTTCAACGGACCATCAAGAGCAAAGCTCTGGGTTGTGAACGTCCCGCTGGGGAGAATAGGGGAGCATGTCGGCGACTGGGAGCACGTGACCCTCAGGGTAAATAACTTCGACGGTGGTCTCTATAAGGTCTTCTTCTCGCAGCACAGCGGAGGGACATGGGTCGATGCCTCGGAGCTCGAGTACCAGGCCTGCGGCGGTGGCGAAAGTAACCGATTCGTGGCCTACTCTTCGCTGAACGGCCACGCCACGTACTCGAAGCCAGGGCTCGTCCTACAGGGATCTAGGAAGATCGGGATAAGGAATGACACAGCGAAGAGCTGTCTGACCGTGGATATGGCGGCCAGCTTCTCTCTCGTGGCGATCGATTACGCGGCAGCTGGGGGCTCGGTTGCTCCACCGCCTTGGTTGAACTACATGAGGAAATGGGGACCGAAGATTACTTACAATATAGCTGAGAAGGTTGAAAAGGTGGGGAATGTGCTTCCACGGAAGCTGAAGTCGGCCTTCCACGGCCTGGTGAAGAGCTTACCGAGCGAGCTGTTCGGAGAAGAGGGTCCCACCGGGCCCAAGGTGAAGACCAACTGGAGCGGGGATGAAGCCTCATGCTAGGCATTGCTCATCATTTGATCAAAATTGTAGGCTTTACCATAAATGATCTAATAAAAAATGGCCCTTTAGTGTATTATGTGAATGACTAGGATTTTGCAATTAATACATTGGGAGATCAGTAGCTCAGTTTTTATCTGATATTTACAATTTGTAATATTTAGTTGTAATATTTAGTTGGTCAGTGAGTATTGGTGGCTCGTGGGTCCATCTAACTATGTCCTATCGTAACTTACCTTATTTTCTTATTTATTTTTAAGCTTTAAATCATAATTTTACCCTTTTAGTTTCTTTCTGTTATTAAATTCAAAATTTGATAGTATAAAAATTAACTTTTCCTAAAAATCTTAATTTTTATTTCCAAGAATCTGATTACATATCGGATAAGATCCTTAGTCCCAACATCAGGCTTGCTATCCCTTTTCTAAACTTGGGTAATAATCTAAATTTGACTTTACAAATCCTTATTTGTTTTCCATTCCCAATTGGGGATTCCATGCTCGATTTTGATTTTTTTTTCTCTGGTTTAAAATTTTATTCCTAATTTTCAATCTCATTTCGATTTTATAATTTTATTTCTGATTTTAGTTCTCACTCTTAATTCAGGATCCTATTTTCTTGCTCAGGGTCTTATTTTTAGTTCGAAATTATATTCCCGATTCACATTGAGTTTTGGCCCACATTAGCTTAACCTGGGTTCTGGTGTTACAAGTGCTCCCCTTATTTTAAGAGTTTTATCCTCAAAACTTAATTACTTGTCGATAATGATTTTTTTCACCTCATATCTCACTTGGTCTTTCCATATACTCAAGTTCATATAGTCTTAATACCATAGGGTATTCTTACCATCCTCCATTCTCGTTCTCATGCAAATCTCTCATTTTGTACATTCTCTATATTTTATTGAGCCTCGTCATTTATCTCAGCTTGGAGTAACCTTTTTTCTCTAGTCCATTCGAGAATATCATACCCTATAAGACTCATTCTAGAGTTATTATCATTAGAGATTCCTTCTAATCACCTTAGATTGCAAATCACCCCTTGTTTTCCTGTATACTCTATCATTCATGACATTCTTATATTTGTGGATATCTCTGGATAATACTAATATCTCGGGTAATTGCGTAAACTTGTATCTTATCCATCTAAGTACCTATCTCGTACTTAACCATTATGGAGGTTTTCCCTTTTTCTTCATCTCTCTGCCACATTTGCACACCTTAGTACTTATTACTCAAGTGTCTATTCGAGATATTGTGCTCGAGAGTATAACTTACTCAAATTTGTGCTTGGTGGTACGAGTCTACGGTCATACCAACGCTAAGATGCTTTTACTTCTATAATGCATTCATTTCTTCTTAGGTTGACCTCATGCCACCCTAAATAATGTGTGATTGTGATCATTGTCACGACCTTATCTTTTACCCACTTAATTTCCTTGCCATAATTGCACTCACAATTCCGTGTGTATCTTATTCTTCCCTTAGGTTCTAGTCCACCTTGTGGATTATAATTACCCGTAACCTATCTCAGGTTAGAGAATATTTGTTTTGTTTCTCTATGCGGTAACCTTCATATTAGCGTATAACAATCCAAGCCCTCTTCTAATCTATATTTCGTCTTCCCAACCTAAATGTTTACTTAAGTACCTTTTCTCGTAACGTCCGGTTACTGTGGTACGTTCCTTATTACCATAAGCTGATTTCCTTAAATTCTCGAGTCCTAGTGGCCATGAGATCTCACTCACGCGTTGTCTCACTAGTATTCCTATCTATTAGTTTTTAATACCGAGACATTCATCCTAACATTTCGGTATTAGTCGTTTGGTGGAACCTTTCCTTCCAACCCATCACTTGTGGATATCCTATTTTCATATGGACAATTTTTAAAAATTCTTGAGCTCTGCTACTGGCACTTCCCTCCTTATCATGCCCCATCTATCTATGTGGGGTTCCATCTCCTTTTTGCATTTCCATTACTTTGGTACTTCAACTTGTTGGCTACTTATAGAGTTTTCACTCGGGTTGTGCCACTTGAGTTATCTACCCCTTTTTGACCCGTTTTGAGGATTAAAAAAGTATTCTCCTTACTTATTCACCGAACTCTATCAGAAACTTTCTTAGTAGTACACTGGTTTCCATGACGATACTTTACATCGTTTAATAACTACCCAAACACTGTCCTTTCTTGTGAGCATAGTCCAAACTAGTTCCTTCTCGACTGTCCTAATGCACAGTCACATCTTACTTGTACGCCCCTTAGCAATTACCTCATTACCATAATATGGTTATCACTAGTATATGGGTGTCAATTCTTTTCCCATGGTATTTGACCTGTTCTCGGACCATTAATGTCTTAAGTCTCCATTTTCTACTTTATTCCATCATGACATGGAACATTTTAATAACTCTTGGCACTTGGCCCATCCCACGTGCTTCATAGCCACAATATCACATTACCCTTAACATCTTACCTTTACTTTTGGTTGACCATACATCATGTCTTGGTCAGTTTTTTTTTGGACATCATTCAAGCTCTTACTCCAATGTGAGATTTCCTTAGTGACCTTCTTGTTTCTGTATCTTACAAGCACTTGCCTTAAATAGATTGCTCATTTGTGGTTACACATCTCATGTCTAGAGTTTCTCATCTTTCATTACTCCTTAACTTTTAATCTTAATGCTCGACTGACCTCTCCTTGGTTTTAAGGGATCATCCTCACATCCTATCTATTGACCATTTTGGTGCACCAAGAATCTATTCTATTTCCAAAATAATGCAAGTGTGAGGTTCACATTTGATACTTCATATTTCATTCACATCCCATAATATTTGGGTAAATTATTCCTCATTTTCTCCTCGCCTTTTTATGAGTTCTTTGCTATAGATTAGCATAAGGACATTTTTCACTATTTCCATATTTCTCTTTGGTACACTTTTCGAACTTCTGAATTATTTCACATGGTCACTTATGGTTCTTTATAACCACTTTACCCATCCATTCAAACTTAATCAATCCCCATTTTACCAAAATGGGTGGGACTGTAGTTCTCGAACACACACCTTAGTTTGTGCAATCATATAATAACACCATTCTCCCACGGAAGGTGTTTTGCTTCTTATATCGGTATGACATGGCTAAGGGTACAATGTGATATCCCCTCAACCGGTCACACTTCCCTTACAACTCATGGCCTTTCTTCTCATTGGCCTTGCTTTCGTCAGTTTGTATCATGCATCCTTTATGCTTATTGTACGTGGAGTTCTGATCATTTATTATCTTCTTTAAGGTCTCTTCTCAATTGTTTCGAGTTTTTTTCCCATTAACCATCCATGATCTTGGTAAATGGATTCGTCGCTTTACTTGCAACCACGTCTTAGTTTGCCTTAACTTTTTCATGTGATAGACTATGCTCCTTCTGTTGGCACTCTTTACTTTATATAGGGGTTTCCCCTCTCATATTTCATCTAGGGTTATTACTCAAGGCATTACTCAACATCTATTAGGGCTTGTATTTTTTTATTCCCTTTAGGTTTCTTCACCGTGACCCTTAGGCTATGTTTGGATTGATGGTTTAGACGGATTTTAAGGTGAGGTGTTCAGAGGGGAAGTGAAGTGATGGATTTGGAGGTGTTAATTTTTTTTAATAATCAATCGTTTCAATATAGGTTAAGTGAGATTATTTATCATTAATAAAAAAATTACAAAAATAAATTTACCCTTTCATTTAAATTAAATAATTTATTAGCTACTATATATATAATTAAATTATATTAAATATATTTTGTACAATAATTTTTTATGTATAATATTTATATTATATAATTTTATATAATATATTATTAATATATAAATTTATTTAATGTATATAAGAATAAAAATAAATAAGAAATAAAGAAATAATAATATAAAAAATAATTTAAGCAATAAATGATACAATTCCCCCAAATATCCCCAAAAGTGGAGGTATTGCGTGATAGTGTAAATGGACGGGTTTGTAGGTGATTTTCGACTACTCTAAACCTGTACGTTTTTTTGTTAACAAATGAGTGATTACTCTACCACTTCAAACCCTCCCCCTCCAAATCCCTCCATCCAAACACAATGTTAAACCTAGGTTTGTTTGCCCGCACTTAAGTGTAACATATATCTATTACTTTCCTTGGTGTAAATCAAGCTCTTATCAATGGTACCTCTACATTTCATGGATACCAAGATGTAGTCTTTCTTATTCGACCTTAATGTGATACATACCTTATAGTTTCATGGCGTTCTACACCTTATGTCCACAATCACTTGTATCATTTATCCCATGGTGATGAAAATCTTATCATTTCCCACTTATGGTTAACTCTTCTGAGTAAATTTTTTTTATACTTCCTTTCACCTCGTATTCCTTTTCGATTTTATTTGGGGAGCTATCACTTGCACCATATACATATCCTTTCCACAAGAAGGTCCTCGTACTCTTCCAATCAAATGAGTATTGTGCATTTTTCCATGTACACTCACTCACGTTAGAGCTTTCTTCCTCTTGCTTGATTACTTGTGAGACAATAAGTCTCCATCATTTCTTAAGGTAATCATCCTTACCATAAGGATTGTTATGCTAGTGGTGTGGATCACCTCCTCTCTATTTCTCTCAGTCCAAACATACATTTATGTTGGATCCCTCCCTACGTTAAGGGATTATAGGGACTTACCACTTCCTAAGTCTTAACCAACCGACCTTATCCCATAGGTCGGGTACAAAACCCATACTTTATTTCATTTCAAAGCATTATACCATTTGATCAAGGTTTCCACCCCATAGTTATCTCATATGTGAGCATTCATCCCTTACATGCTTTCTTATAGGACCCAACCTTAATTAAGGTACTGAGTCATTCTCGTGGTTTCCTTTGTGTCCTCACTAAGTCAGATCATATATCTTTCTCCCCGTTACCCTATTTCTAGTCTGAGTCACATAGGCATACTATCCTTTGGACTATTGCCTTAAACCTTGCTATGGTTCTCGTAGCAACTTAGCCACATTGACCATCCTGGCTGCCGACTTTCTTAGGACACTCATTCGTCCTTTTGGTTTCTTGGGTCATTCCTTCTAGTGACAACATCCTCCTATTACCTGACGAATTTACAATCTAAATCTAACTGTGGACTTCACATACTTAAGTATATTTTAAGTAGTGTTCATTCCGATCCCATGTCGGGGTATTCTTAGAGGCAACATGCACTCTTTGCATCTCCTCTTAATGGTTCTAACAATTTAGACATGTCATTTCCCATCTCTTAGGGGTATGTCTTAGGTTCATTTCATTGAGGTATATTCTTATCATTGGGTTTCCTTAATCGAAACCTCTTTTCTCACATGCTCTATCACATGTACTAATCCCTAGCTCCCCAAGCCATGTGGCCATCGATTCCTATGGCCCGATGCACTGGGATACCTGACCTTCCGTTAGTTGTAATTATAATGTTATTCTCTTAATATCATTTCTGTAAGGTCTTTACTATCTTGGTTAGCATTTTTGGGTACTGTCTTCCTTAAGCAAGTTTTATGTTTTAAAGGAAGGCCTTATCATTGCTATTCCAGTTTTTCCATCCATCCCAAAATATTTTCGTTTCCAAAATTCTCATTGGAAAACATGGCTCTGATACCACAAAAGGCTGTCAACCCCTGACTCAATTCAGTTGGTTGGTGTTCTTGTGCAACTCACCAATCCCCTCAGTGTCAAAGTGGTGGGTGCCTTTACCAAAGTAAAACCGATAAGACCAAGGCTCAATATAAAAATCATCCTTTATTTTTCAGTGGAAATTTGAAACTTTTCATTAAAATATAGTGTGCTCTGAAAATGGTTCCATAAATGACCAGGGAATACAATAGTTGATAAGTATTAAATACAGCCTTTGTATGCAATCATGATGCCTACCCCAAGCTGCGCTTGTTCGGGAATGCTTCCTCACTCGGTCTTCGTTGTTCCCGAGCTTTTACCTGTAATCATTTTGGGGGATGGGTAAGCTCACAGCTTAGTTGTCATGCCTCGACCTAGTATGGTCGGAACCCCGTGATCAACCTGCCACTCCCTTGGTTTAAGAGGGGTTTCCCCCTTCTTTTAATCAAGAGAAGCCAAATGTAATTCAAACCTTGTTCCCTGGAATAGCATAAATCAATCAACATGCAAGCTTAAAAGTGACATTAAACATACCTGACGGAAGGTACATCTTCATGTTTTCTTTTTTCATGTTTCCTTACTCCTGAAAGGGGTATAAGAGAGTGGGTGAGTTTACAACTTAGTGAGTTGGTGTTAGGAGTGAGTTTTCAAGAAAAATAGCTTTATTTAAACTTTGCTAAGGTTATCTTTTCCTTTAGAAGAAGTTTTCCTCAAAATTCAGTTTTCAAAACCTTTTTCCCATTTCCATATTAGGTGTGTTTAGCAAACAACACACTCCCTTCATGAGGAAGGGAACACATAATCGTAGGTGCAGCTCGTCCATTGCACTCACTTGTGACTTGAAGTGTCTTTACCAACCACCAAGATAGAAGCTCATCCACTTCCACCCTGGGTCTGAGTGAATGTTCTCAACATTCGACCCTTAGACCCGAATGCCACTCCATGTCTATAACCTCAGCTCGGCCCCATCTCCATCTCATGCACAAGAATCTACTTTGAGCTTCCCGATTGACTGGTATGACGAACTGCCCTTATCTCCACCATGTCGTCTAGTTGTCCTTAAGACCCATGACTACCCCTCTTAGGTGTCTTGATGGTCCTGTACGATAAGTGCATGCACAAACAATAATATTTTTTCACATTTAGCCATTATCTTTGGTGTTGATGGTCTGACGGCCCCGACCCTCAACTCGACCTACAACTATTTGTCTAGGCTGGTCCGTCGACCTGACCCTAACGCACTACAACCAACCCATCAAGTATTGTCGGTCCTTACTCGATACCATGGCGAAATCACATAACCATTTTATTAGAAATTTCATGGATTTCCTTTACTGAAATTTGTTTACGAGATCCTGCTCGTGCCCACTAGCCTTGGGCCCACTGCACGTGATTTTCCAAAACTGGGCATTTAGCCCTATAAGTTCGAAAACAAGGCCTCTGGCCTATTTAAGCTATTATAGCTCCCATCAAGAAGGTATCCCAAATCTTTTAAGCATTGGCACATAGTAAGGGGAGAACACTTCTGACAAAAAGTATATTTTCCACTTCATCAGACCAACTGGGTGTGATGGTATCTCTACTTGAAACCGATAAGCGGATTTTTCCTTTCCACAAGGAAGATCATCATACCAATCTGGTAAGATTGTCTCTACTTACGACCAATAAGTAGGTTTTTAGCTTAAATTGCTCATCACCCCAATCGGGTATGATGTTAAAGTTCCACTAACAAGTGGTTTTTCATAAAGTGCTTAGCATCCCAACTGGGTATGATGTAACTATGCCCACTCACCCGATGATTGTGGAAGTTCGTCCTCAGTCAGTTTTCCAAGTTTATGCGAGCTTTCTCTTGATGGAATTCCGGTAACACGTGTCTCTACCTGATTTGGGCATCCTTATCAATTAGAGTTTGGCATAATAGCCTAGGCTAAAAATTATCGATTAATTGCACTTAGGTCCCTAAAGTTAATTTTCCTTACTTTAGGTCCCTAATACCAACTTTTTCCCCAAATTGAATTCCAAAGTCTCCAAAATTCCCTTTGAGTCCTCAATTTTCTCAAAATTGTATATGGGGCTCAAGTTTTCCAAATTTCCAATTTGGTCCCCAACTTTTCAAAAATTACAAATTTGCCCCCATACTTTCCAAAAATGGCAATTTGAACCCAAATGTTCCAAAAATTGACCAATAGGTCCCTCAACATCTTTCTCATGGCCAATTAGCCTTCAATTTTGGGAAAATGCAAAGAGTTCCTTCAATTATCTAAAATTCCCAATTTTCCCCAAAAGTTTCCCCCAATTTCCCCTTTCCAAATTAACCGAATTTGATTTCTTCAAATTGGCCATTCAATCGGGGTTAATTATTTCAAATGGTGGTATAAATTAGTTTCTACACTTCCATACGATTCAATTGAGCTTTGAATCACATGAATTGAGGCCGAAATACGCTCAAACAGAGCTTCGTCAAAAAATCATTTGTAGAGAGAGAAAGTTTCGAAAGTTTACCATTAGAGGTGCGACGGTTTGAGCTCTCTATCTAGGAAGGTAGCTCTCATCCTAAGGTTACTTCTAGGATCAAGAATTGCTACAATTGATATCGAATCGAGGGATAATTTTGTCAATGAAGTTTAACACTTTCTCTCTCTTACTCCGGTCGGAAATGATAGAGTAGGGCCAAATTTGCTTTCCTTTCAGCTCTGTTGCGGTCATATGAGGGTCGTAGGGGTGTCAAGAAGGCTTGGTTTGGTCGGAGGAGGGTTGAATTTGGCCGAATTCAGCTCGACCAAAATAACACAGCTTTAGTCCTTCAGGCTACTTCACTGTTTGATTTTGCCGACGCTTCTTGGGCGGTGCTCGAGTCGAAAAGAAGCTGCTATCAGGTAGCTGACTTCCCCCGGAGTCTATAGAACCTAATCTTGCCTCCCGAGGCTGAGAAAAATGCCTAAGTTGGAGCTCTAGTTTGAGCTTTACCAAAAAATGGAGATTTGATGTGTGTAGAGGATGAATGGAAAGTAGCTCTTTATATAGGGAGCTCGAGAATATAAAGACTTTGCCCAAAAACTTTCCATTTTGGTCGAGCTTATCCTCGCCCTGAAATGGCTTGATCAGAGCAATTTAAGCTTTGCCAGTGTTATCCATTTTCTGCATTAATGAATATTGTTGTCATCCTGAGGAAGAAGGTGACACTATCTCAAACCGGACCGGACTAGTCTGACCGGGTTCAATGCGTAATTCAGCCGGTTCAAGCCCAATTCGATTAATTTTCTCAAAATAAAAATTTCTAAATTCATCTAAATTCATTTTATATCTAATGGTGGCTCCAATTTGATCATTTTAAGCCACCAAGAAAAATGAATTTAGAAATTGGTTCAAGTATGGTTCAAACTGGTTCAATCTGGTTCATGTCCGGTTCACCCTAAACTAGTCTAGTTTTCTCTTCCCGTTTGTCCCAAGGTTCTTTTCCATGATTTTTATGACCCTTTGAGTCACTCGAGATTTGTTGATTTCCCATTTTACCCTTTCTCTATCGGTTAAGGTTCATGGGTCGGCTCAGTTTTCTCTTTTGAATTGACTAGTTCTTTTCCCGATTTTCTTATCTTTAAAGGACATGGTTTACAACTCTCTCATCATTTTAGAGGTTTTGTCCCCAAAACTAAGGTAGCAATCTTTTGCACTAGGAGTGACTTTCCTTGATGTCCTCCTTAGTTTTGCTTGATATGTTATCACATTGGCTATTCCTTTCATTTAGTCCTTTAGCCACGTCTTTAACAAGTCTTTCTCCCTTTCTATTTTCTACTCACTCCACGGAGTGTATCATGATTAATCATGTTCAAACTACCCATCCCAAGGTAACTCCTTAGGTCTACTTCTTACAACACTCATGGTAATACTCTTATTCTCAAGGGTTTTTATTCGTGTTATTGGGTTGAACGTTCCATATATACCTTATCGTCCTCATTTCCCATGATTTCCTAGATTATTGATGCTCTTAGTTTAGCATCCTTTAAGACCTTTTGTCCTTAACCCCTTGGGTTTTGATATAATTTCTTCCTTATCTTATTTTGGTCCTTCTTCCATTTTGGTTTACTACAATTCCGTTTCCATTTCTTAGATTTGTCTAACAGACTCGGTCTTTCTTGGGTCATCTTTCTTAGAACTGTTGACACTACATGTTCTTTACAACATGATATATTCTGAAATTATCTTTGCCCATATGGTTCCAGAATGTGTATCCTTGTTAGATTCATGCCTTTCCGTCCGTTTAGGAGTCATATGGCTTTGTTCCTTCCTACTCCCCAGTAGTGTTTCCCAAATACCTTTTATGTTGTCCAATTATACTTTAAATCTCTTAACATCAGAATCGCGTGGGCTCCCTTTATCTACTCATTCTTTACCAACATTTCTATGGGTTTTCCTCCGGTTCCAACCATCGGTTTTCCAGCTTACCAACACATAGAGATCCTTTCTCAATTATGTCCTTCCTCATTTACATTGGCATCTTTTACACAATGACTTTCCTTTCCTCCATCCTTTCTTGATTGCTTATGTCCATTCACCATTTTTGTAAACCTCGTCCCTTTTATAAATAAGAAAACTGGGAAAAGAACCAGTCGTTTGCAAAGAGAAAACTAAGTCGATTCATGAATCTTAACCAATAGATAAAGGATAAAATAAGAAATTTACAAATCCCGAGTGACCCAAAGAGTTATAGAAACCTTGGAAAGGAACCTTGGGACAACTTGAAAGAGAAAACTAGATCGATTTAGGTGAACTACATCTGAACCGGATTGAATTAGTTTGAACCATCATTAAACTAGTTGCTAAATTCATTTTTCTAGGTGGCTTAAAATGTTTAAATTGAGGAATTGAAGCCACCATTGGATAGAGAATGAATTTAGATGAATTAAGAAAATTTTAATTTAAAAAAACTCGGTTGAATCATGCCTGAACTGATCGGTTTAAGCATTGAACTCGATTGGGCCGGTCCGAATCCGGTTCGGAACGGTATCGTCTTCTTCCTTCAGATGACTACCTTGTTCATTCAATGGAAGAATGGAAAGCACTAGTGAAGATGAATCACCTCCATTCAAAGCATTTTAGGTTATGAATGAGCATGACCAAGGTGTTAAATGGTTAGGTAGAGAGTCCCCGAGCTCCCTATATAAAGAGCTTCTCTCCATTCATCCTCCTCACACGTGAAAACTCCATTCTCTCTCAACTACTCCATTTTTCGGTGAAGCTTGAACCAGAGCTCTGACTTGGGCAATTTTCTCAACCTCAAAAGGCGAGGTCAGGTTCTTTAGACTCTGGAGGGAAGTCAACTATTTGATAGCAACTTCCGTTCGATCCGAGGACCGCTGAAGAAGTGCCGATAGAATCAAACAGTAAAGTAGCTTCGACAAACTGGAGCTGTCATGTTTCGGCTGAGATGAATTCGGCCAAATTCAGTCCTCCTCTGGACAAACCAAGCCCTCCAAAAATCCCCATAGCCTCACACGACTGTAATAGAGCGGAAAGGCAAGCCAATTCAGGCCCCTCTATCATTTTCGGTCGGTGTTAGAGAGAGAAACTGTAAAACATCACTAACAGAATTCTCCTCGATTCGGGGTGAATTGTATCGATTCTTGATTTTAGGAGTAACCTCAGGATGAGAGCTACTTGCCCAGATAGAGAGCTTGGACCGTCTCACCTCCGACGGTAAACTTTCGAAGCTTTCAATCTATACGCTCAATTTTTCGACGAAGCTTCGTTTGAGCTCAATTTGGACCCAAATGACATGGTTTAAAGCTAAATTGAATCGTATGGAAGTGTAGGAACTAATCCATACCTTCAATTGGAGCAATTAACCTCGATTGAATGGCCCATTTGATGAAATCATATTCGGCCAGTTTGAATGGGGGAAATTGGGGGAAAATTTCTAGATTTCGTAAAATTGACGAAACATTTTGCAATTTCCAAAAATTGAGGGCCAATTGGCCATGGAAAAGATGTTGGAGGACCAATTGGTTGATTTTTGGAACATTTGGAGTAATTTTAGAAAAGTTGGGGACCAAATTGGAAATTAGGAAACCTTGAGCCCCTTGTACAATTTTGAGTAAAATGAGGACTCAAAGGGAATTTTGGAAACTTTAGGGAGTTAAATTGGGAAAAGGTTTGCATTAGGGACCTGAAGTTAAGCAAAATAAACTTTAGTGACCTAAATGTAATTTATCGATAAATTGTGAGCCTAGGCTATTATGCCAAACCTTAAGTGAGAAGGCTGCCCAATTCATGTAGGAACAAGTGTGATCGGAACAGCTGCAAGAGAAGCTCGCGTCATCTTGGAAAAAATCAACCGTGGACGAACACGTCATGGTTAACGGGCGAGTAGACATATTTACATCATACCCGGTTGGGATAGTGAGTACTTTAGAAATGAAAAGCCACTGGTGAGCGGGTTTAATCATATCATACCCAATTGGGATGGTGAGCAACTCAAAAAAGAAAACCATTTATATATGTAGAATTTTAACATAACACCCGGTCGGAGTGATGTGAGAACTAAGTAAAAAATTACTTACCGGTTGTAAGTTGAGAAAACCATACCCGATTGGTGTGATGGACTTTCTTGAAAAATAGGTATATAAGATTTAATATATTCAGTTATGATTAATGCTATTCCAAGAAAGATACAAGTGAAAGGACGCCTTATTTCTCACGGTTTAGAGTGGCTGGTTGCTCATAGGGATCCGACCAAACCGGGTCGGGTTGTGACAAGTTGAGTGGTATTAAAGCCCATTTTCTCAATACATAATCAAGACTATATAACATAGTAACTAATAGGAATAAATTTTAAAATTTCAAATGATTCCCAAAATAGGAACTGAGAGAGCAAGAGTCGCATCCTCTGACACTGCCCAACCACCCCTTCCTGTGGAAACTCTCTGAGGAGCCCAGACAACCCCACCTGGACTAAGCTTAGAACACCAGAGATTGTACGAGGAGTTCACTCGAGTATTTGGGCAACCTAACCTCGTCCGTGAGGTGGGTACCAACTCTTGAGCTGAACCGGAGGAAGTAAAATCTCATCCTCCTCCTATTAACCATCTTTGTAAACCCTGCCCTTTTGAGTTAAGGAAAACTAGGAAAAGAATTGGTCAAACCGAGTGAGAAACATCAAACCGGTTCACAAACCCATTTATTGGGGAACACAAAAATTAGAGAAATTTTAACTCGCTCATGACCCAAAGAGATTTATAAACCTTGGGAAGGAACCTTAGAACAAAGTGGGAGAGAAAAACTAGACCAATTTGGGTGAATCGGACCCGAACCAGATTAAATCAGTTTAAGAACCAAGTTGTTTTATGAACTGAACTAATAAAGAGATGGTAAAATGGGAAATTTATGTACCCTAGGTGACCTAAGAAGTCATAAAAGTCATGAAAAAGGACTTTAGGTTGAATTGTTGATGAAAACCAAACTGGTTCAGGTAAACCGGATCCGTATCGGGTTGAACCAGTTTGGACTGGTTTGAACTACTATTTAACCGGATTCTAAATTCATTTTTCTAGTTGGCTTAAAAAAGTCAAATTTGAGATTTGAGGCCACCATTGGATAGTAAATGAATTTAGAAATTTTTAGACTTCAAAAACTCGGTTGAATGGGGGGTGAATCGGCCGGTTTAAGCTTTGAACCCGGTTCGAACCAGTTCGGTCCAGTTCAGAACAATGTCATGATCTTCCTTCAGATGACAATACTGTTCACTCGCCGGAAAATCGTGCAGCATCGACGAAGCTGAAAAGTCTCTGGCCATGGAGTTTTAGACAATGAATGACCGACATTAAGCCGCCAATTGGACGGCCAAGAACTCCCCGAGCTTCCTATATAAAGAGCCCTGCCCCATTCATCCTCTCCACACCTAAAAACTCCATTCTCTCTCAACTCCTCCATTTTTTGGTGAAGTTCAAACCAGAGCTCCAACATGGGCACTTTTCTAAGCCAAACAAGGCAAGGTCGGGTTCTTTAGAACTAGGGAGAACTCAGCCACACGTCTATAGTCTCCATTTGCTCTGAGGGTCGTTGGAGAAGCACCAACGTGATGGAACAATGAAATTGGCCATTTTCAGCCCTCCTCAACCAAACCAAGCCCTCCCAACACTTCCTCAGCCCTCCCATGGCCGAATTAGGACTGAAAGGTAAGCCAATTTGGCTCACCTCTGCAATTTCTGACCGATGCTAGAGAAAGATTCGACAGAATTTTGATAATGAAATTCTAACTCAATTTTTTTGGCATCAATTGATGCAATTATTGATTCTTGGATGAACATTAGGACCAGAGCTATTTGCCCAAATAGAAAGCTTAGACCGTTACACCTTCACCGGTGAGAAATCGAATCTTTCTCTCTCTACAGTCAATTTTCTAACGAAGCTCTGTTTGAGCTCATTCCAGCATCAAAACTTGCGACTCAAAGTGCTATTGAATTGTATGAAGTTGTAGGATCTCAATTTTAACTTCAATTTTAACAATTAGATGTGTTTGATTGGTCAATTTAATGAAATCAAATTCGGCTATGTTAAGTAGTTGAAATTGGGGGACAAATTGGGGAAATTTGGGAATTTTGGAAAATTTGAAGGACCAAGATGCAATTTTATAAAATTGAGGGTCAATTGGGTGTTATAAGAATGTTAAAAGGCCAATTGAGGAATTTTAGAATTTTTGGGGTGAAACTTACTATTTTTGTAAAGGAAGGGCAAAATGGTAATTTTAGAAAAATTAGGGGACCAAATTGGAAATTTGGGAAATTAAACCCCTTTTTGTGAAATTAAATAAATTGAGGTTCCAATGTAAATTTTAAAAGTTTCGGGACTCAATTTGAGGAAAAATCAGCATTAGGCACTTAAAGATAAAGAAAAATAATTTTAGGGACCTAATTACAAATAAATAGAAAGTTTAGTCTTCTCATTCATTTGGAATGAATGAAGAATATTAGGTCGAGGGATAATGAATAAGGATGTTCATATATTGTCGGAATACAAAGTATCAGGAATGCCAGTAAGGATAAACTCATGTGAATACAAATAACCAGTCGAGTGTAATTCATTATATTAATGGGTGAGTGGGATTTTATATCATACCCGGTTGGGGATGATAAGTACCTCGAAATGAAAAACCCACTATTTAGTGGCATTTCAAACATCACAATTTAGAGAAGTGATGTGAAAATCACGCAGAAAAACTACTTACCCATTGTAAGTAGATCATACCCGATTGGAATTATAAAAGTTTCTCGAAGGAAGTGGAAAATTCGTTCATCGGTTATGAGTGGAGATGTCCTCATAATCGGTTGGTATGATGGACAGTTGAAAACATATTTTTTTAGAAGTGCTCTCCTCTAACTGTGTGTCAATGCTTAAACGATTTGGGAGACCTTCTTGACGGGAGCTCAAATAGCTCTTATAGGCCGACAGCCTTGATTTTTGAACTTGGGGGCTAGTATGCCCGATTTTGAAAAAAAATCTCGTACAGTGGGCCCAAGGCCAGTTGGAACAAGCTGGAGCTCGTAAACAAAACATGAGTTATGTGCCATAAAACTTTAAATAAATGAATTGTTTGGCCATGGTACCGAGACAAGACTAACATACTCAGTCAACTAGCGGTAGTGCAACATGATAGGTTGACAGACCAGTCAAGACAAACAGCTGCAGGTTGAGTTGAAGGTTGGGGCCGTTGGAACAGTGGCACCACATATTATATGGCAAGATGTGAAAATATTGATTGTGCATGCACTATGATTATGGGACCATCAAGACGCCTAGGAGGGGTAGTGATGTGTCCTAAGGGCCCTGGACGACTTGAGGAGTATAAGGGCAGTTCGTCATACCGAGTGACTGTGCAAAATTTGGAGTAGCACCAAGCGCATGAGATCGGGGTGGGGATGGAATGAGGCCTCTATCCTCATATGGACACGGAGAATCGTTATGGGATGGAGGGTCAGATGTCGAGAACATCCACTCATTCTCAAGGTAGAAGTGGATGTTCTTCTATCTAGGTGCCGATAAAGTCACTCTGATACCACAAGTGGTTTCAATGGATGTACTGACCTGCGAATGTGTGTTTGACCTTCATGATGAAGGATGTGTGTTGGGTGATGACATACCGTAATTAATAAGAAATGGTGGTAAAAACCGTGATTTGAAATGAAAGGATTTTTGAAAGAAAGGAGTCTGACACACTCTAATACAAATCTTTTTCCTGAAAGTTAAAAGTTTTGAAAACCCATTCACTGAGTAATTGTACTCACCCCCTCTCTTCTATCCCTTTCAGGAAATTCCAGACAACCTACCCTTAAAAACCATCAACTAAGATGCTTGTGAGATAGGTATGATAAATTTAAAATATTATGCAGTTTTTATTTATGTTATTCTGGGAAAATGTATAGGTTTAAAGGACACATCACTCTTTACGATTTATAAAGAGGGAAAACCCTTTAATAAACTGAGAGAGTGGCGGGTTGATCACGAGGATCTGACCAAACTGGGTTGGGGCATGACAGCTAGAGTGGTATTCGAGCCTGTTTCCTCGAATACATAATTAAGACTAGAAAATATAGTAACTAATAGGATTTATTTTAAAATTTACAGATGGCTCTGAGGAGAGGAACCAAGAAAATTAGGAATAACTCTACTCAACACCCTGTCCTCGTAGGAAGACAACTCTAGAAGCTTCCCAATGCCCAAGATATAGTAGAAGCCCCAAAAGACCAAATGGTGAAATATTTAGTACCACCAAGGAGTACGATGTCAGGACATGTTAGGGTCACAGTCTTGTGTACAAAGAGAGCCAAGCCTAAAGCCAGGAATGCTAGTATGGATGTATAATCTTACCAAGCAGGATACTTGCCAAGAAAACTGTAGCTTCCTATCTATTTTGTGACTACATTTTGTGATAGTGCTACAGAATACTTGTAGGACCAAAGGCCAAAAACAGTGGAGCGAGTTAAGTAAACTATTCACAAAGAGGACAAGAAATAGTGAGGTAAAGGAAGGAAGTTTGAACTTCTTCTTAAAGAAGGACAACCATAGAGGAATACCACAAGAATAGAGGTAAGGTATATTGGAGGTACACCTAGAACCCCCTCAGAAAGGGAAAACACAGAAAACATCCTCCAAAAATGCATGGGTAGGATATAGTAAAGAAGAAGAGAAGAAATGAGTTACAAAAAGGAACTCTAGAGGGATGCATACGATTAAGTACCCTCTTAAAAGTATCATTAGATTGGCGGATGGTCATAACGTGGAGTGCAAGGAAACAACCCATCGTTAGAAACTTCTTGAAGGAAGGAAGTATCGGAGGCCAAGTATGACCTGCTTTGGAATAGTAATAGAGCCAAATAATGATTCTAGGATAAATTAGTAGAAAGATGTAACTAGTAATAATAGGATGGGCATGAAAGACAAGTGATACAACTATCTAGACAATTGGATAATAAAAATAGTAGGAATGAGATAGTTAACGAACTGACCTTCGAGAGAACCATTGATTTAAACCACGACAAGGAAGGGAGATGTGAAAAGGCTAAAATGTAAAAAAAAAAATGGATAAAGGAAATCCTTAAAGAAATCAATGACCAAGACTGGATTTATGATAAAAAAAAAAAGCCATGAGAGGGTTACGTGAGCTTCTTGAAGGATGATCAAGGGATTTTGAAACTAGGTGGATGTGAGCTCTCCCTAGAAAGAAATAGATATGTATTGAGGTACGAGTGAGAATGAGGATGGAGTACGAAAGACGTACCCATAGGATCTCAAGATTAAAGGTAAGCATGAAAGAATATCATCAAGGGACGTAATTTAAAGTCAGGTGTCTTCAAGATGAATGAAAAGAAATTATGGGAGAAAAGGGTAAAAATCCTCCCAAATAAGGAAATCTTGAGAAAGGATACATGACCAAGTGACGAGAGGTAAGGAGATGAATTTGCAAATAGAATGCATGCTAAGGTGAAAGAAACCCAGGGAAGCATATTAAGAGAATCTAAGGAGTAAGTTAAACTCAAGAAAAGGGTAAGTAGGAAGTTAACATCAAGAGGTGTTGTGACAAGTAAGAATGAGTGGACTATCCATAATAAGGTAATGAAGAAAAGAACGTCTGAGAAACATTAGAAAAGTAAGCCCTCCAAATAAAGATGTGGTTAAGGAGGAATAACCACAATTGGTAAGACATGTCATAGTCCACACACACATACGAAGCTAAAAGAGTGGACGATTGAGCATAATGTGAAGTGCACAGAATGAGACTGAAAAATTGAAAGTATCTCTAGTAAGGAATAAGGGATGAAACAGAAGTTGTGCATAAAGAAGGATCCAATACGGGCAAATGCCCTGACATAGATAGGGGTGCGAAGAAAGGGAGGATCATTTCATGGAACTTACTTTAGACTAGAATATCTTCCTCGAAGATGTAGGATCATTTCTTCTAGTTATATCCTTCTTTCCCAAGGCACCATTTCCCATTCCAAGCTTCTTTTATCAAATATTTAAAACTATGAGTGTAAACCACTCTCTTTGGAGTTAAGGAAAATCAGGAAAGAACCGGTCAAACCGAGTGAGAAAACCGAACCGGTTCACAAACTTGATTATTGATGAACGGGAAAATTAGAGAAATTTCAATTCCCATGTAGCCCAAAAAGACTCATAAACCTTGTGAAGGAACCTTGGAAATAATTGGGAGAGAAAAACTGGATTGATTTGGGTGAACCGGATCCAAACCGAATTGAACTGACTAATGAACCGGAACCGATAAAGAGAGGGCAAAGCGGGAAAAATATGGATACCAAGTGAGCAAAAGAGTCACATAAGTCATGAAAAATCGACTAAGAGGAATTTCACTGCACAATCAGGTGAGTGGGATTTTTATATCAAACCGATTGGGATGATAAGCAACTCGAAAATGAAAACTCACTGCTAAGTGGTATTTTACATATCACACCTAAGAGGAGTGATGTGAAAATCACGCAGTAAGTAGATCATACACCATTAATATGATGAAACTTCTTCGAAGGACGTGGAAAACTCGTTCATCAGTTATGAGCGGAGATGTCCTCATACTCGGTTGGTATGATGGATAGTTGAAAATATATTTTTTTTTGTCGGAAGTGCTCTCCCCTGATTGTGTGCCACTGGTTAAATAATTTGGGAGACCTTCTTGACGTAGCTCGAATAGCTCTATTAGGTTGGGGACCTCAGTTTTGGAACTTTAGAGCTAATATGCCCAATTTTGAAAATCTTGAACAGTGGCCCCTAGGCTAGTTGGCACGAGCAAAAGCTCGTAAACAAACATAATTTATATGCCATGAAAACTTAAGTAATTGAATTTTTTGGCCAGGGTACAATGACAGGGCCAACATACTCAGTCAACTAGAGGTAGTGCGACATGACATGTCTCTGAATTAGTCAAGATAAACAACTAAAGGTTGAGTTGAGGGTCGGGGCTGTTGGACTAGTGGCACCACAAATTATATGACATCATGTGAAAAATGTTGATTGTCCATGTACTGTGTTTACGTGACCTTCAAGATGCCTAACTGGGGTAGTGATGCATCCCAGGGCTCTGGATGACTTGATGGATATAAGGGTAGTTTATCATACTAGAAGTCTTGTGAAGCTCGACGTAGCTTCAAGTGCATGAGACCGGGGTGGGGTTAGGATGACGTCTATGTCCTCATAGAAGTGGACGTGCTTTTATCTAGGTGGCCGGTAAAGTTGCTGTGACGCCACAAGTGGGTTCAGTGGATGGGCTGGCCTATGATTGTGTGTTTTACCTTCATGATGAAGGATGTGTGTTGGGTGATGACACACTGTGGTAATAAGAAATGATTTTGAAAACTGAAATTTGAAGATGAGAAAATTTAAAGGAATTAAGGAGTCTGGCACACTCCAACTTGAAAACTATTTTTATCAAAACTTATTTTTTTTTTAAATACACATTCACTGAGTTAAAGGAACAAGGTTGAAAGTACGCCTTGCTACGCTTGAGTTAAAGAAGGGTGAAACTCCTTTTGAATCGGGAGAGCGGCGAGTTGTCACAGGGATCTGACCAAACTAAGTTAGGGCATGACAACTAGAGTGGTATCAGAGACTAGTTCCCTTGAAACCTTATCAATATTATACCCTAACATTGACCCAACTCTAAACTATCATGTAGGAAGGAGAACCCTAGGAAATTCACCATGAAATCTAGTCCTTCACCTATAACCCTGAAAAAGACATCCAACCCAAGGGAACAAGCCGTACAAAGGTTTCTAAAGGGAGAGAAATGAGTGCCCAAGGACATGGTGAAAGACTACCAAAAATTAGTATGAGCCTTACTAGAACTAGAAGGCATCATATACCCTCCTCCCAGACAAGAGGAACCAGTATCACTTGCTAGAAGCCCAACCCCTCCTCCTTCAATCCCACAACCACCAGAGGGGAATCCAACCAAGAAGGAGGCCTAGGATAATTATTGGGATGTGTATGCCACCTTCATGAAGGTCCATCAAGTGCCTTCAAGGATTGTATAATCTCAACCCTCCTTTCATCGGGTAGTATTCCTCAACTACCTTTATTATTATTCAATCATCCTTCATGTTTTGACATGTCTTACATAACCATGTTGGTTTTCCTTACCCACTCGTCCTTTCCCAACTTCTTTATTAGGTATTTCTAGTGCCAATTATTGAATTTACTAATGACTTACCGATATGCTGAGATTCTTCCCTTCTTATGTCTTTCTTCATTTCAAGTGACGTCCTTTACTCAAGGATTTTCCTTTCACTTAAACTCATTCTCATTTATTTATGATCATTTCACAGTTCCGTCATTTTTAGGGTGTTCTCCTTTAATGATTTTCATCCTCTAATGTGTCTTTCAAAGTAACGATTTCCTTTTAGGTGCTGGATGTTCGAATTTCTTATTACTTCTTGAAGGTTTCCTTCCTTCGCATTCTTACACCCTTTTGAATTTGGGCTTTTGTCCACCTTTAATCATTTGTCGATCATTGGGTCTTATTTTATGTATTTAACACTATACCTACTCTATTACCCTTCTTTAGAGTGTAGTCTCTACTACTCCCCTGTCTTTCATATGGTCTCATTTATTCTCATTGACCATCCTGTTGTTACCAGTTACCTCTTTCTTACACCCTTCTAAGGTCAGTATTGTTCTATGTTCTTTATCCTTCACTATCCTTCATTTCCTTTTTATTCCTTATCCTCTCTTCGAAGAGCTCTTGCTGATAGATTGGTTCATATCACCCTTTATGTCAAGCTATACACTTTTTGGGCTTTATTAAGTGAGTGTGGACTACGACTAGTGTTAATATCATTGGTTGTTTTCTCCTTACCCACTTTTGATTTGAAGGGCTTACTTTCCCAAGTTTTTTTTTCGGATGTTCTTTTCTCTATTACCTTATAATTGCTAACCCACCCATTTTCATTTTTCACGTCGTCATTAATACTATTTCCTACTTAATCATTCCTTGGGTTTAACTTTCCCCTTGAGTACTCTTAAAGTACTTCCCTTGGTTCTTTCACCTCGGTGTACACTTCATCTCCTCATCCATCATTACTTGGTCCATTATTTCTTAATTGGATCATGTATGCTTTCCCACGGTCTCCTTCCTTGGGAAAGGCAAAGGCACTTATTTGCTCCAAGACATCTTTGTGCTGGACTTACTAAAACCTCCTTATGGCTTGAGTGTAGTCATCATTTTATTTTCAGTCATTTATTTCTTCAAGGGTTTTCTTCATTCTTCCTTTCCACCATTCTGGCCTTTCCACTTCCCCCTTCCTTTCTATGTTAGTCTACAACCTTATTTGACTCCTCTATTTTTCCAAGGTAGATCATACCTTACTGTCTTGAGGCATTCTAGTTATTTTTCATCATTCAGCTTGTCTTCTGTGGAGGAGGTATTTCCATCTTTGCTCCTAGGTGGTTTGTAATGCTCTTTAAGGAAGCTTCCCCTTATCTATATTATACTATTTCTAGGTTTTCTTAAGGTCCTACCCTTGATCTTCTTTCTGTGATCCTTCTTTGAACAATTGAGGCATGCTACCATATTATTAGGGAACAAAGAAATTTTTAGAAACTCATAATCTTATTTATTGAAGTAAGAATACATTTTGGGGTTTTAATATCTCTTGAAGGATATTGTTACAATGATGGGTTGAGGAGTATTCACTACAAAACTATGGTCTAGAGGGATTTCTTCCCGGTGAGATTGGGTAACCTAGCCGCAATCATGGTTCTTGTAATGTCGTCCCTTTGAACTTCTATAGGGGTGGAGGTGTCCTTATTAGAAGGTATTGCTTGTTTTCCTCACAGTGTGGGACAATTCCTTGCTATGTGTCCCACCTTCCTACACTCAGAGGAGATAGTCTCGGGTCTTGTCTTCTGAAATGTTGGGCATCTTCTACTATAGTGACCCCATTGCCCACATTTATAATAGATCATCTCCTTGTGTGGATCTTTATGGTTCCTCCCACACTTTGAGCATTGTGGGGCCTTTCTAAGGGGTTGTTGATGGTTTGATGTCTTGCCATCCATGAGCCTAAACACCTTGGAGGCTTTCTTGTTGAGTCCTCTTCGACCTGGGGTTACTCTAAGGGTCCTTCTATACTCTTGGTTCATTTCCTCCCTTGGGATGGGGTTTTCCCTAGCTTCCAGCGTGGCTATGGTAGCGTGGGTTTGGCTACTTTTCTTGGGGCCATCTGAAAATTTTAAGATCAATCCTATTAGTTGCTATATTTTCTAGTCATGATTATGTATTCGAGGAAACAGGCTCTAATACCACTCAAGTTGTCAAGCCCCGACCTGGTTTGGTTGGATCTTCGTGATCAACCTGTCACTCTCCCAGTTTACTAAGAGTTACCCCTTGTTTATAAATCATGAAGAGTAAGGCATCATTTAAACCTGCGCCTTTCTTGGAATAATATAAAAAAATTGCATACAATTTTAAATTGATCATACATGTATTATAGGCGTATTAGCTGGTGGTCTTTGGGATGGGCTTTCCAGGGTTACCTGAAAGGGATATATAAGGGAGGGGATGAGTACAACGACTCAGTAAATAGGTTTTCAAAATTTATCATTTAGGAAAAATATTTGATTTAAAGTGTGTCAGACTCCTTATTCTCTTTTTAAAACCTTTCATTCAAAATTCTAGTTTTTATCACCATTTCTTATTAATCCCGGTGTGTCATCACCCAAGACACATCCTTCATCATAAAGGTAAAACACACAATTACAGGCTAGCCCCATTCACTGAACCCACTTGTGGCGTCAGAGCGACTTTATGGGCCACCTAGATAGAAGCATGTCCACTTCTACCCTAAGAATGAGTGGATGTTCGTGACATCCGACTCTCAATCCCGTAACAAATCGTCATGTCTGTATAAGGACAGAGACCTCATCATTACCCCATCCCGGTCTCATGCACTTGAAGCTATGTTGAGCTTTGCAAGGCTTCTGGTACGACTAACTACCCTTATATTCACTAGGTCGTCCAAGGCCCTAGGACACATCACTAATACTCTTGGGCATCTTGAAGGTCCCGTAAACACAGTGCAAGCACAATCAACATTTTTCACATGATGCCATGTAATATGTGGTGCCACTGGTTCAACGGCCCCAACCCTCAACTCGACCTGCAACTATTTCTCCTTACTAGTCTGGAGACTTGTCATGTCACACAGCCGCTAGTTGACTGAGTATGTTGGTCCTATCTTGGTACCATGGCCAAACAATTAATTTATTTAAGTTTTCATGGCATATAAATCATATTTGTTTATGAGCTCCTGCTCATACCAACTGGCCTAGGGCCCAATGTTCAGGATTTTTAAAAATGGGCATATCAGCCCCCAAGTTCCAAAACTGAGGCCTCTGGCCTAACAAAGCTATTCGAGCTCTCATCAATAAGGTCTTCCAAATTGTTTAAGCAGTGGCACATAGTCAAGAGAGAGAACTTCCGACAAAATATATTTTTCAACTGCCCATCATACCAACTGAGTATGAGGACAACTTTGCTCATAACCAATGAATGGGTTTTCCACTTCCTTCGAGGAAGTTTCATCATACCAACTGGGTATGATCTACTTACAACCGGTAAGTAGTTTTTCCGCGTGATTTTCACATCACTCCTCCCAGGTGTGATGTTTAAAATACCACTTAGTAGTAGGTTTTAATTTTCGAGGTGTTTATCATCCCAACTGGGTATGATATAAAAATCCCACTCATGGTAGCTTCCAATTTAGAAAAGTTGCTCATCATCCCAACCGGGTATGAAGTGTAAATTAGCCCACTCACAAATGGTAAGTAGGTTTTCCTTAAATAAAATTGATCATCATCCCAACCGGTATGATGTATAAGATTCACACTCACCCAGTCGTGCAGTGAAATTCTTTTTAACTGGCTTGTTAGAACTCGTCTTAGCTGGCGTTCTCGGTATTTTGTATTCCTACACAACATGAACATTCTTGTTCATTATTCTTTGGCCTAGTAGCCCTCATTCATCACAAATGAATGAGAAAACCAACTTTTTCTTTATTTTCAATTAGGTCCCTAAAGTTATTTTTCTTTAACTTTAAGTCCCAAATGCCAGTTTTTCCTCAAATTAAATCTCGAAACTTTCAAAATTTATCTTAGGACCTCAATTTATTCAAATTAAAAAAAAGGGGTTTAATTTCCCAAATTTCCAATTTGGTCCCCCAATTTTTCCAAGATTACCATTTTGCCCATACTTTACAAAAACGGTAAGTTTTGCCCCAAAAATTCCAAAAAATGCCCAATTGGTCCTCCAACATCTTTATCATGCCCCATTTGTCCTCAAATTTATGAAATTGCACTTTAGTCCCTTTAATTTAAAAATTATCAATTTCCCCCCCAATTTCAACCTTCTAACTATGTCAAATTTGATTTTATCAAATTGACTTATCAAATGAGTTTAATTGTGGAAATTGAAGTTAAATTGGAGTTCATACACCTTCATACGATTCAATTTCACTTTGGGGACAAAACTCCTAAAAGGAGGGGAGAGTTGTAAACCCCACTCTTTGGAGTTAAGGAAAATCGAGAAAGAACTGGTCAAACTAAGTGAGAAACCCAAACTAGTTCACAAACTCGATTATTGAGGAACGGGCAAATTGGAGAAATTTCAACTCCCATGTGACCCAAAAAGATTCATAAACCTTAGGAAGGAACCTTAGAACCAAGTGGGAGAGAAAAATCGGATCAATTTGGGAGAACTAAATCAGAATCGGATTGAACCAATTAATGGACCAAGCTAGTTTATGAATCGGAACCGATAGGGAGAGGGCAAATCGGGAAAAATATGGATCCCAAGTGACCAAAAGGGTCACATAAGTCATGAAAAAAGGACGTAGGGATGAATTGGTGATGAAAAAAACTAGTTCAGGGGAACCGGATCTGAATCGAATTGAACCAGTTTGGGCCGATTGAACCAGATGCTAAATTTATTTTTCTAGGTGGCTTAAAAAATTCAAATTTGAGATTTGATGCCACCATTGGATAGAAAATTAAATTAGATGAATTTATAAATTTTTAGATTTGAAAAATTCAGTCGAATCAGGGGGGAGGGGGAACCAAGCGGTTTAAGCTTTGAACCCGGTTCGGAACTGTGTTATGTTCTTCATTTAGATGACAACACTGTTCACTCGACAGAAAATCAAAGCAGCACTAGTGAAGAAAAAATGTTTCTGTTCAGTATGTTTCAGGCCATCATAAATGATTATCATAAAGGTGCCAAACGGATGGCCAACGAGTCCCTAAGCTCCCTAAATAAAGAGCCCATCTCCATTCATCCTCTCAACACATGAAACCCTCACTCTCTCTCAACTGCTTAGTTTTTTGGCGAAGCTTGAACCAGAGCTCTCATATAGGATCTTTTTTTTAGCAAAAGAAGGCATAGTTGGGTTCCTTAGAATTGAGGAGAAGTCAGCTACACAGTGGTAGTATCTATTCACTCTGAGGGTCGCCAGAGGAGCGCTGGCTTGATCGAACAATGAAGCAGCTACGGCGAACCAAAGCTGCCCTATTTTGGCCGAGCTAAAATTGGCGAATTTGAGCCCTCCTCAAGCCAAACCAAGCTCTTCCAACACCTCCACAGCCCTTCGATGGCCGAATTAGAACTGAAAGTTAATCCAATTCAACTCCCCTTTGTAATTTCTAACCGGTGCATGAGAGAGAACCGATAGATTTTCAATGATAGATATCTCACCCAATTCAGCATCAATTGATGCAATTCTTGATCCTAGGAGGAACCTCAGGAGGAGAGCTATCTACCCAAATTGGAAGCTCGGACTGTCGCGCCCCCGACGGTGAGCAATTGAAGTTTTCTCTCTCTACGTTCTGTTTGCCGATGAAACTCTATTTGAGCTCATTCCGGCATCAAAACTTGCGATTCAAAGTGCAAATTAACCATATGAAGATGTATAAACTCAAATTCAACTTCAATTTCAACAAGTATAATTGTTTGATTGATCAATTTGATTAAATCAAATTTGGCTATGTTAGGAGGTTGAAATTGGGGGAAAATTGAGGATTTTAAAAAATTTAAGGGACCAAAATGCAATTTCATAAAATTGAGTGTCAATTGGGCATCATAAGAGTGTTAGGGGACCAATTGAGCAAATTTTAGAATTTTTGGGGTAAAACTTACCATTTTTGTAAATAAAGGGCAAAATGGTCATTTTGGGAAAATTAGTGGCCAAATTGGGAATTTGGGAAACTTGAACCCCCTTTTATAAAATTGATTAAATTGAGGTCCCAAGGGGAATTTTAAAAATTTCGGGACTCAATTTGGGGAAAAATCGTCAATTGGGGCCTAAAGTAAAGAAAAAAATAATTTTAGGGACCAAATTGCAAATATTTGAAAAGTTGAATATTTAGTTATTCATAATGAATGAATGTGATCAAACCAAATGATAATGAACAACAATGTTCATTTTGTGTAGGAACATGAGTCATCAGGAACGCCAGCTGAGATTAAGCTTGCAAGGGATGAAAACCGACTAAGAGGAATTTCATTACGCGATCGGGTGAGTGGGGATTTTATATCATACCCGATTGGGATGATAAGCACCTCAAAAATGAAAACCCACTGCTAAATTGTATTTTAAACATCACACCTGAGAGTAGCGATGTGAAAATCACGCGAAAAAACTAATTACCGAATTGTAAGTAGATCATAGATAGTTGGTATGATGAAACTTACTCGAATGAAGTGGAAAACCCGTTCATCGGTTATGAGCGAAGATGTCCTCATACTTGGTTGGTATGTTAAAAAAATATTTTTTTTCGGAAGTTCTCTCCCCTAACTGTGTGCCACTACTTAAACAATTTGGTAAACCTTCTTGACGAGAGCTCAAATAGCTCTGTTAGGCCGAAGGCCTCGGTTTTGGAACTTGGGGGCTAATATGCCCAATTTTGAAAATCTCGAATAGTGGGCCCTAGGCTGGTTGGCACAAGTAGGAGCTCGTAAATAAACATGATTTATATGCCATGAAAACTTAAGTAATTGAATTGTTTGGCCATGGTTCCAAGATAGGACCAACATACTCAGTCAACTAGCGGCAGTGCGACATGACAGGTCTCCGAACTAGTCAAGATAAACAGTTGTAGGTTGAGTTGAGGGTCGGGGCCGTTCGACCAAAGGCACCATAGAATATATGGCATCATGTGAAAAATGTTGATTGTGCATGCACTATGTTTACGGGACCTACAAGACGCCAAAGAGGGGTAGTGATGTGTCCAAGATCTCTGGACGACCTGGTGGATATGAGGGTAATTTGGAATACCATAAGTATTGCGAAGCTCGATGTAGCTTCAAGCATATCAAACTGGGGTGGGGTCAAGATGAGGTCTCTGTCCTCATATGAACATAGAGATTTGTTACGAGATTGAGGGTCAGAGGTAGCGAACATCCATTCATTCTCTGGCCTGCGATTGTGTATTTTACCTTCATGATGAAGGATGTGTGTTGGGTGATGACACACCATGGTAATAAGAAATGATTTTGAAAATCAAAATTTGAATATGAGAAAATTTAATGGAATTAAGGAGTCTGGCACACTCCAACTTGAAAGCTATTTTTATCAAAACTTATTTTTTTTAAAATACTTATTCACTGAGTTGTAGAAACTCATCCCCTCTTTTTATCCCTTTTTAAGAAAGTAGAGAAAATGACTAGGAATAACACCGAGTCTTACCCTCTGTCAGGTATGCTTAAATTCTCTTAAGCTTGCATTTTATTTAATATATGTCTTTATAAGGAACAAGGTTGAAAGTACGCCTGGCTCCTCTTGAGTTAAAGAAGAGGGAAACTTCTCTTGAACTGGAAGAGCGGCATGTTGTCATGGGGATCTAACCAAACCGGGCTGGGGCGTGATAATGAGTCCCGATCATTTTTCTTCCACATGTTTTTGCGTTTTATCACCTTTTGATCTTGCATGGATCCCTTCTTCATTGTTTGGTTATCTCCTTTATGCTTGACTTCGTTATGCCTTACTCATAGACTTTTCCTTGCCTAAGTCATATTTCCCTAGGTCAATTGGGTTTACATGTCATTTACCGCATGACATTCTTCGTTATGTCTTTGACTTCACGTCCTAATAACCGTATTAGTTTCCTCACTCACTCATCTTTTCCAAACTTCCTTATTTGGTCATTCAACCTTCAAATCTTGAACTTCCTAATACTCGCAGACATATTAAAACTCTTGATTTCTTACTTCATTCCTCATTCCCACTAGTGTCATTCCCCTTTTAGATCTCTTCTCTTTTCAAATCCATTCTTACTCGTATGGCATCTTTTGATGTCGTCCTTCTACTTACATGTTACTTGGGTTTAACTTATCCCTGGGATCCTTACAATTTCTTTCCCCTTGTGCTTGATCCTTTCTTCTGTAGCATTTTGTTCTGGAGGAGCTTATTCTCTTTCCTATTTCATGGGTTCCATTTCCTCCTCATTGATATGACTATGTTTTCCCAAGGTTAGCTTCACATTCCCTCTCTCTCAGGATTTCCTTCTAGTTCTACCATTGCAATCATTTAATTATGGAATGTCTTTTGTTGATATCTTCACTAGCTTACATTTACTATTCGAATCCATGAGTACCTTTCGTTTATCTTGCTTCATTCCCACTTGCTCCAACATTTGTTTATTCCTTTGAGGTGGACCTCTCATCCCTCCTGTGTCAAAATCTTCCGTATCTTTGTGTCCTTGGTACTCCTCCCTTTTCCTCAATTAGGGTGTATTCTTACTACTCCCCAGCTTTTATTGGAGCTTCGTTTACTCCTCCGAATGATTTGGTCAATATGAGTTATTTCCTTCAATCGGATTCATCTAAAATTTCTATTTAGGTTTCCATGTCTTCTTGTAAATAGATCATACTTAACCTCCCAAAATACTCACTTAGCCACTCGTACTTCTTACTGATGTCCTTATTTCCGCTCTGATTTTGCAACATTTCCTCGATTGATTTTCTTGACCAAGAGCTTTCTCCTTCTTCAATCCAAATTCCTATTTTCATCCTCCTTCTAGTGTCTTCCATTCTAGGATTCTTTTTGTTTGATCAGCCTATCGTTCTTTAGAAATTCTCTCTTTTAAATCTCCACCTAACTTAATGATCTTGTATGATTCATCCACTCCTGCTTTTCTTCCTCTTTTGGTTCATACCTCTACTTTCCACAAGTCTCCCTATCTTATGGAGTTCCTAATAAATTGTATCTTAGTTCTTTATAAGTAGTTGTTACACCTAGGCCTTCCTGTTATTCTACTTTCTTCCCTTCTTTCCTTGGTGGTCTCTATACTTATTTCTTTTTCTTCTCAATCAGGTTCCATTCTTGTGGTTTTCTGTGGAATGTTCTACTCCTCCATGTTTTTCATTACTCTTCTATCTTTGGGCTTATCTTTAACTCCTTGGACTCTCCATGAACCTGTACTCTTTGATGTTTGCTTCCCATTGTTCCAACTTCTTTTTCCTTTATCTTAAGATCTCCCTTAGATGGATTCTTCCTTATCGTATTTCCAAGGGTAAGTCTTAAGGGTTTGAGATTAACTATAAATAACCCGTATTTTCTTCCTTAGGTGATTTCCTACCTTTTACTTAAATTTTTATTATCATACTCTTTTGTTTTGAATTTATCAAAGTACTTAGAAGTTTTAACGAAATTTTTACTTTCATTTATTTAAGAAATATTTTCGTGCCATACTTGGCTTATTACAGAAATTTTCTACCCCATAATCCCTTGGGGCCATACGACTAGAATTAACCCTAGAACGGTTGTGAGACTCTTGATCAAAAGCCTCTAAGGAATTGGTTGGGGCCCATTGACTTCCCTAATAGGATGGATTTCATGTATGGCCTCCAATCTGTACTGCCTTAGTACCTCAACCTCACACTCATAGGTCCACTTCACCCATTGAGAGGGATTGAAGCCAAGTTGAGTAGGTGGAGGTACTTGGTGGTCCTTCATGAAGGTGGCATATACATCCTAGTAATTATCCCAGGCCTCCTTCTTGGTTGGATTCCCCTCCAGCTGTTGTGGGGCTGGAGGAGGAGGGTTTGGGCTTCTAGGAGGTAATACTAGTTCCTCTTGTCTGGGAGGAGGGTGTATGATGTCTTCTCGTTCCAGTAAGGCTCCTACTAGTTTCCAATAGTCTTCCACCATGTCCTTGGGTACTCATTTCTCGCACTTTAGGAACCTTTGTATGGCTTCCTCCCTTGTGTTGGGTGTCTTTTCAGGGTTATGGGTGGAAGACTAGATTTCACAGCAAATTTCTAAGGAACTCTCCTTCCTACATGATAGTTTAAAGTTGGATTAGTGTCAGGGCATAATATTGATAATGTTTCAAGGAAACTAGGCTCTAATACCACTAAAGTTGTCATGCCCCGACTCAATAATCCCCATGATCAACCCGCCACTCTCCCGGCTTACTAAAGGTTGCCCCTTCTTTTTAAATCGTGAGGAGTAAGGCATCCTTTAAACATGCACCTGTCCTAGAATAACATAAATCAAAACTGCATAAAATTTTAAACTTTTCAAATCTGCCTTACAAGTGTGTTAGCTAATGGTGTTTGGGTAAACTTTCTGGGTTACCTCAAAGTGATATATGGGAGGGGTGAGGACAATGACTTAGTGAATGGGTTTTCAAAATTTAACTTTTAGGAAAAATGTATGAATCGGTGTGTGTCAGACTCCTTATTTTCTTTTAAAAACATTTCATTTTCAATTTCAATTTTTATAACCATTTCTTATTACCACGGTGTGTCATCACCCAAAACACATCCTTCATAATGAAGGTAAAACACACAATCATAGGCTAGCATGTCCACTGTACCCGCTTGTGGTGTCGGAGCGACTTTACCAGCCACCTAGATAGAAGTACGTCCACTTCTAGCCTGAGAATGAGTGGATGTTCATGACATCTGACCCTTAATCCCGTAACAAAACTCCGTGTTCATATGAGGATAGAGACCTCATCCTGTCCCCACCCTGGTGTCATGCGCTTGAAGCTACTCCTAGCTTTGCAAGACATCTTGTACAACTAACAACTCTTATATCCACCAGGTCGTCCAGAGCCTTGGGATGCATCACTAACCATCTTGGGCATCTTGAAGGTCCTATAAACACAATGCAAGTACAATCAACGGTTTTTCACATAATGCCATATAATCTGTGGTGCCACTGGTCCAACAACCCCAACCCTCAAATCGACCTACAGCTGTTTGTCTTAACTAGTCTGGGGAACTATCATGTTGCACTACCGCTTAGTTGACTGAGTATGTTGATCCTGTCTTGTTACCATGGCCAAACAACTCATTAATTAAGTTTTAATGGCATATTAATCATGTTTGTTTACGAGCTCCTGCTCGTGCCAACTAGCCTATGGCCCACTGTTTGAGATATTAAAAAATTGGGCATTTTAGCCCCCAAGTTCCAAAACCGAGTCATCTGGCCTAATAGAGCTATTCGAGCTCCCATCAATAAGGTCTCCCAAAATGTTTAAGTAGTGGCACAAAGTCAGTGGAGAGCACTTCCGACAAAATACTTTTCAACTATCCATCATACCAACCGAGTATGGGGACATCTTCGCTCATAACCGATTAACGGGTTTTCCACTTCCTTCGAGTAAGTTTCATCATACCAATTGGGTATGATCTACTTACAACCGATAAGTAGTTTTTTCGCTTGATTTCCACATCACTCCTCTTAGGTGTGATGATTAAAATACCACTTAGCATGGGTTTTTATATTCGAGTTTTTTATCATCCCAACTGGGAATGATATAAAAATCTCACTCACCCTATCACGCCCCGGCCCGGTTTGGTCGGATTCCCGTGATCAACCCGCCACTCTCCCAGTTTATTAAAGAATTTCTACTTATTGTAAACCGTAAAGAGTAAGGCGTCTTTTAACCTGCACCTTTTCGTGGAATAGCATAATCAAAACTACATGAAATTTAAAACTTTACATACCTGTCTTACAGGCATCTTACTTGACGGTCTTTAATGGGAGGCTTTCTGGGATTTCCTGAAAGGGATATAAGGGAGGTGCTCATCATCCCAATCGGGTATGACGTTAGTAAACCCACTCACCCATTAACGTAGTGAATTCCACTTGACCGGTTCTTTGTATTCACGCGAGCTCGTCCATACTGGCGTTCCTGATATTTTGCGTTCCTACATGATATTAACATTCTTATTCATTATTACTCGACATAACAGCCTTCATTCATTTCCAATTAATGAGAAAACCCAAACTTTTAGTTATTTGCAATTAGGTCCCTAAAGTTATTTCTCTTTAACTTTAAGTCCCAAATCTTGATTTTTCTTCAAATTGAATCCCATAACTTTTAAAATTTATGTTGGGACGTCAATTCATTCAATTTCACCAAAAAGGGGTTTAATTTCCCAAATTTCCAATTTGGTCCCCCAAATTTTCCAAAATTACCATTTTTCCCTTCCTTTACAAAATTGGTAAGTTTTGCCCCAAAAATTCCAAAATTCCTTAATTGATCATCCAACATTATTTTCATGCCCAATTGACCCTCAATTTCATAAAATTGCATTTTGGCCATTTGAATTTCGAAAATCCCCAATTTTCCCTCCAATTTCAACTCTTTAACACTACCAAATTTGATTTCATCAATTTGACTGATCAAACACTTCTAATTGTTGAAATTGGAGTTGAAATTGAGTTCCTACATGTTCATACAATTCTAAGAAACTTTGAATTGCAGATTTTAACGTCGGAACGAGCTCAATCGGAGCTTCGCTGGAAAAAAGACTGTAGAGAGAGAAAGCTTTGATTTCTCACCGGTGAGGGCACAATAGTCTGAGCTTTTGATCTAGGAAGATAGCTCTCATCTTAAGGTTCATCCTAGAATTAAGAATGGCATCAATTGATGCCAAATTGAGTTAGAATTTTATTATTGAAATTCTGTCAGTTCTCTCTCTAGCACCGACCGAAAATTGAAGAGGGGAGTCGAATTGGTTTACCTTTCAGTCGTAATTCGACTGTGGGAGGGCTGAGGAAGTGTTGGGAAGGCTTGGTTTGACCTAAGGAGGGCTTGAAATAGCTGATTTCAGCTTGGCCGAAATATGGCAGCTTCGGTCCGCCGGAGCTGCTTCATTTTTCCATCATGCCGGTGCTTCTCCAACGATTCTCATATTGACTAGAGTTTGCTATCAGATAGTTGTCTTCTCCCCGATTCTAAAGAGCTCGACCTTTCCTTTCGAGGTTAAGATAAATGTTTAAGTCGAAACTCTGGTTCGAGCTTCATCAGGAAATGGAGTAGTGGAGAGAGAGAGAGAGAAGTGTTCAGGTGTGAGGAGAATGAATGGGGATGACCTCTTTATATAGGTGTAAAATCGTGTATTAAATGGGAGAGATTTATTACTAGTATTAATATTGACATAAATTATTGGTATTACAATAATTAAATATATATTAATTTATGGCCATTTATGATAAATCGACGCATAAAAATTTTTGACCAAAATTTCGGGTTATAAAAAAAGCATACTTCCCAGTACGTCACCCATCCTCACACTACCCTTAAACAAGTACGCTTAACTTCAAAGTTCTTATAGGATCTTGTTCACCTGAACTAATTTGGTTTTTCTCTTTTATTTTGTCTTAAGATTCTTTTCCAAGGTTTAATGATTTCCAAATTGCTTGTTCCCATATGATCGGGTTTGTAAACCGGCTCGGTTTTCTTACTCGGTTTGACCAATTCATTTCCCGGTTTTCCTTAACTCAAAAGTGCGGGGTTTACACACTCGGTCTTGCAGTGTATTACCTCTAAGTTAATTTTTTGTCCCTTGCGAGCTTAATCTCAGATTACGTTCCTAATATCTCGTGTTCCTACATGAAATGAACATTTTTGTTCTTTATCATTTGGCTTGATAACCTTCATTCATTATTAATGACTAAAATATCTAACTTTTCAAATATTTACAATTTGGTACTAAAGTTCTTTTTCTTTTATTTTAGGCCCCAATTGCCGGTTTTTCCCCAAATTGAGTACCAAAACTTTTAAAATTCCCCTTGGGACCTCAATTTATTCAATTTCATAAAAAGGGGTTCAAGTTTCCCAAATTCCCAATTTAGCCCCCAAATTTTCCCAAAATTACCATTTCGCCCTTCCTTTACAAAAATGGTAAGTTTTACCCAAAAAATTCTAAAATTTGCTAAATTGGTCCTCTAACACTCTTATCATACAAAATTGGCTCTCAATTTTATAAAATTGCATTTTGGTCACTCGAGTTTTTGAAATCCCCAACTTTTCCCCAATTTCAACTTTTTAACACAGCTGAATTTGATTTCATCAAATTGACCAATCAAACAAGTTTAATTGTTCAAATTGAAGTTAAATTAGAGTTTCTACATCTTTATATGATTCAATTGCACTTTGAATCACAAGTTTTGATGTCAGAACGAGCTCAAAGAAAGCTTCGTCGGAAAATGGAGCTTAGAGAGAGAGAGCTTCAAATGCTCACCATCGGGGGCGTAGCAATCCGAGCTTTCAATCTGGACAGATAGCTCTCCTCCTGAGGTTTCTCCTAGAATAAAGAATTGCATCAATTTATGCCAAATTGGGTGAGAATTTTATCATCGAAATTCATCCTAAAGTCCTTTATCATGACTTATGTGACTCTTTAAGTCACTTGGGATCCATAATTTTCCCAGTTTGCCCTCTCTTTATCGGTTTCGGTTCATAAACCGACCCAGTTCATAAATCGGCTCGGTTCAGTTCAATTCGGTTCAGATCTAGTTCACTCGAACCTGTCTGGTTTTTCTCTCCTAATTTCTACTGTTCTTTTCCAAGGCTTATGAACCTTTTTGGGTCACTTGGGATTTGTAATTTCTCCAATTTGCCCATTCCTCAATAATCAGGTTTGTGAACCAGTTCAGTTTTCTCACTCGGTTTGACCGGTTATTTCTCGGTTTTCCTTAACTCTAAAGAGCAGGATTTACATCTGGCATCACGCCGATTTCGGGTGATGAACGCAGTTTCGTTAGAAAATTATTTTCCATAAATATTCTCCCCTGACTGTGTGAAACCGCTCAAACTCTTTAGAAGATATTTTTTATGAGAGCATAAAGCATGTGTACTTAAAGCTAGAATTACTCTAGTGGGCCCAAGGCCTCAATTTTGAAACTAATATGGCCTAAAGGCTAAATTTTTTAAAACTCGTGGAGTGGGCCCATGGCCAATGGGAACAAGCTTAAAGCCTTAGACAATTTATGTTTATGAGCCTATGGAAAGACCCTCCTAAATGGCTAATTGTGTTATTTAGCTACCGAGTCGAAGTCGGTTGTCGAACTCATTGGGCTGGTTACACCAAAGATAATAAATTTAATTAAAAAGACTTTTGCTTGTGCATGCTAAAATATGGAACCATTGAGGCCCCTTGTATGGGGTAGTGTTGATTCTAAGGGCTACTAGATGACCCAGAGAGCATAAGGAATGCTTTGTCGTCCAGTATGTCAAGAAGCTTTGGGAGCTTCATGCGCATTGAGACTGAGGATGAAGGAGGAGAGGTCTCATCCCATGATAGTAGACACGAAGACTTGATTTAAGTCTGAGGGATGGGCAGTGGAGCCCACTTAGACTTGTGGTAGAAGGTGTGACCTCCTACTTGGATGGTCGGTAAAGTTGCTTCGGACAACAAGTGGAATGGTCGGGAATTGCTCTACGAACATATGATACCTTTGATGATAAATGGCGTGTGATTGATTGTCTAACCAAATACATAAAGGGGAAATGTAGAAAGTCATTATTAATGATAAAAAGGAATGTGAAAGTTAAGTTACCTAATAAAGATAAAATAAAAAATTTCTTACCCTTACCCCGTATACCACCCACTCATTGGGTTATAGAACTTACCCCTCCCTTTTTTCTTTTACAAGAAGAAGGTTTTCAACCTTGCTGAGAAGAACCCCCAGCCAGCTTAAAAGCTAAGGTACAATGTGTACAAATTCATGTTTTTGAAATAGTTTTGATAGTAGTGCAAAAAAAAGAAATAGTTTTGATAATATTGTTATAGGGAAACCGTGGATTATTAATTTACGCCTAACTCTTAACAGTATTGCAAAGAAGATTATCCTTCAGTACTAAGAAGAGTCGTAGGTTGATCATGGGATTCCAACCAAAACTATGTTGGGCGTGATAAGGAACTTTTTAGTGGTCCTTAGCCGGTCAATTACCGTGACCACATCCTTCTTGTCGAAGTAGTTCTTACATCATAGCTGTCTCAAGCTTTAAGATTTCTAGGAATATTAAAAGCTTGAGGTTCCCGATCATGAACCAGTGCGAATACCTTGGGTGGTACTACTTCTAGTGCTCTCTCTTTTGGGGATATTGCAATCTGGGTTGCTCTAGGTGATTTGGTATCCATCCTGAGGTCCCTCATGAAATCTCAGTAAGCTTGGACATATGAGGGGTTGTAGCTGGTGCATGGAAGTTCCCAGTATGAACTCCTCCTAACCCTTTTGCTGCTACTTCCCAAATTGGTCCCCCTACTAACTCATCGGTGTATTCCATGATCTACATAAAGTTTTCATGTAATTAGTATGTGAAGTGATTTTTTCACTCTAATCTTATAAATGAAGGCCTTATCAATGCTATTGCCGCCTTTCCATCCATCCCAAAATGTTTCGTTTCAAAAAATTCTCATTTGAAAATGTGGCTTTGATACCACTAAAATCTCACATACCCTAACTCGATTTATTAGCGAGCTGTCTCGTGTAACTCACCAATCCCTTGATGTTACCATGATTCTTACTTTAACCATAGTAAAACCGAATGGACCATGGATCCGAATAAAAATCCTTCCCTATTTTCTAGCATATATTTGAAACTTTTTCTTTAAGTATAGAGTGCCTAAAATAGTTTCATTAATGACGTGGGAATATAGCAATTAATAAGTAGTAAATTACAACCTTTGTATGCAAGTCAAGAGGCCTACCTCAAGCTATGCTTATTCGAGAATGGTCCTTAACTTTTGCTTCATGGTACCTCAACTTTTACTTGCAGTGGTTTAGGGGAGGGAGTGAGCTCACAACTCAATGAATGAGATAATAATGCAAGGCCACTACATGGCATATGACTTCAAACATCTCATGTAACTTACTAGCATGAAAATTTATTATCCCTTAAAAAACCCATCATTTTTAATTTGTTTTATTCAACCCTTTGAGTCTCCAGTCTCGGGCCACCCGTAACTGAAATCTCACATTATGGTCCAACCATTAGAGAAAGGTCAAAATGGGAAATTTACAAATTTCGAGTGTCCTAAAGAGTCATAAAAGTCATCAAAAAGGACTTTAGGGTGAATTGGAGGTGAAAACCAAACCGGTTTAGGTGAACCAGACCTGAACTGATTTAAACCACTATTGAACCAGTTCATAAATTTATTTTTCTAGGTGGCTTAGAAAATTCAATTTGGAGAATTGAGCCACCATTTGATAGAGAATGAATTTAGATGGATTTATGAATTTTTCATTTTGAAAAACTTAGTCAAATCAGGTATGAACCGGCCAGTTTAAGAGTTGAACCTGGTTCGTACTGGTCTAGTCCAGTTCGAAACAATGTCATCTTCTTCCTTCATATGACAGCACTATTCACTAGTCGGACGGCCAAGAAGTTCCTAAGCTTCCTATATAAAGAGCCCCTCCATATTCATCCTCCTCACACCTAGGGGCTACTAGACGGCATGGTGGAGATAATGGTAGATTGTTGTGCCAGCAGTCAGGGAAGCTCAACGTAGCTTCACTCGCATAAAACCGAGGTGGGGTCGGGATGAAGTCTCTGTCCTCATACGGACACGAAGTTTTCTTTACGAGATTGAGGGTCGAATGTCACATACATCCACTCATTCTTAAGGTAAAAGTGGATGGACTTCTATCTAGGTGGCTGGTAAAGTTGCTCCGACGCCACAAGTGGGTGCAGTGGACGTGCTGCCCTACAAATGTGTGTTCCCTTCATTATGAACAGTGTGTGTTAATTGATAAACACACCGGTTGTGATAAATGATGAGATATGGCTATGAAAATTGAGATTTTGAGAATGAATTTTTTTAAAGAAACTAAGGAGTCTAGCACACTCCAATTCAAACTAATTTCTGAAAGTCAAATTTTTTAAGCACCGATTCACTAAGTCGTTGAACTCACCCCCCCCCCCCCCCCCCACCCCCCTTTTTTAGGAAACCAAGGGAGAGCCTACCCAAAGACCTCAAGCTAACCACACCTGTAAGATAGGTATGTTTAAATTTCTTGCAGTTTTGATTAATGTTATTCTAGGAAAGGTACATGTTTAAAGGACGCCTTACTCCTCTCAATTTAAAAAAAGGGGAAAACCTTAATAAACTGGGAGAGTGGTGGGTTGATCATGGGGATCTGACCAAACTGGGTCGGGTCATGACAACTTGAGTGGTATTAGAGCCTATTTCCTCTAATACATTATCAAGACTATATGAAATAATAACTAATAGGAATAATTTTAAAATTTACATATGGCCTCAAGAAAAGAAGCCAAACAAAACTGTGCTACCTTAGCCACCCTAGAAGCTAGGAAGAACCACATCCCAAAGGAGGAAATGAACCAGAAGTATGGGAGGACTCTTGGAGTAATCTCAGGTCAAATAGGACTCGACAAAACAACCTCCAAGGTGTTTGGGCTTTAAAACGACAAAGCACCAAACTGCCAGGAACCCCTTAAAAATGCCCTACAATGCTCAAAATATGGGAGGAATCATAAAGGGCCACGCAAGGAGATGATCTGTTATAGATGTGGGCAATGGGGACACTACATAAGAATATGCCCAACATTATGAAGGACAAGACTCGAGAGGATATGTTATGTGTGTAGGAGGGTGGGACACATAGAAAAGGACTGTCCCACACCGCAAGGAATCAAAGCGATACCTTCCAATAAGGATACCTCCACCCTTATAGAAAGCCAGAAGGGATAACATTACAATGACCACAATTCTAGTTAGGGACCCCAATTTCACTCGGGAAGAGATCCTGCTAGACCATAGCATAAAACTGAATACTTCCCAAACCATCATTGTAACAATCTCCCTTAAGAGATATTAAAAATCTAAATTGTGTTCTTACTTCAATAATGAATAAGATTATGAGTTTCTAAAAACTTCTTCTCACTCAATAATACAATCGTATGCCTCAATTACATGAGGAAGGATCACAGTAAGAAGACCAAGGGTAGAATCTTAAGAAAACCTAGACAAAGTAGAATGTGGATAAAGGGAATTTTCCCTTAAGAAGAACTAAAAGCCATCTAGGAGAAAAGAAGGTAGCACCTCCTCCATGAAAGACAAGCCCATAATGATGAAAGACAAATAGGATGTCTAAGGATAATAAGGGGTGACCTACCTGGGAAAAGCAGAGGAGCCAAGTAGGGTTGTAGATTGATCTAGTGAGAAGGTGTAACAAGAAACGTTGGAAGAAGACTCCCTAGGAAGAACCAAAAAATAGTAAGGACTACACCCTAAAAAGGACGACATGATAGGCATCAAAGATGAGTAAAAATAAAGGACAACTATTCCAAGACAAGTAAACTAGAAGAGTAGTAGAGATGGGGCAGTTGACTAACTGACCTCTAGTAGGTTATAAATCTAAACCTTGGCAAGGAAAAGGGGAGGTGGAAAGGCCATAATAGTGGAAAGGAAAGATGAAGGAAACACTTGAAGAAATAAATGGCCGAAAATGAAATGCTGATCGCACTCAAGCGGAAAGGAGGGTTTAGTAAGTCTCACACAAAGAGGTCTTGAAACAAATAGTGCTTGAACCCTTTCCAAGAAAGGAAACCCTAGGGAGGCATACATATCCCAACTGATAAGTAATGGACCAAATGAAAAAGGAGGAGGAAATGAAGTACATACTGAGGAGAAAGAACCAAGGGAAGTGATTAAGGGGAAACAACCAATAACATCAATACTGGTTGTGGGGCACACTCCTTAATAGAGCCTCAAAAGTGGATGGCTAGACATAAAATAGAGTGCTAGGAACCAATTTATCAGTAGGAGTTCCTCGAAGAGAGGATAAGGAACAAAAAGGAGATGGAGGACAGGGAAGGATAAAGAGTGAACAATAATACCAACCTTAGAAGGGTGTAAGACAGGAAAGAAGAAAAAACCTCCAAGAAGCATTAGGGAGGTAGAACCCGGATGGAGTCCCTAGGTAAAAGGATAAAAGTAGGAAGTAAGATGTAAACCTCGCCCTTTTTAGTTAAGGAAAATCAGGAAAAGAACTAGTCAAACCGAGTAAGAAAACTAAACTGATTCACAAACCCGATCATTTGGGAGGGGCAATTTGGAATTTACAACTCCTGGGTGATCCAAAGGGTTCATAAAACCTTGAAAAGAACCTTAGGACAAATTGCAAGAGAAAAACCAAACTAGTTTAGATGAATTGGATCCAACTAGTTTGAACCGGTTTATGAACCGAGTCAGTTCATGAACCGGAGCCACTAGAGAAAGGGCAAACTGGGAAATTTATGGATCCCGAGTGACACAAAAAGTCCCTAAAGACATGGAAATAGACTTGAGAATGAATTGGAGGTGAAAACCAGACCGGTTTAGGTGAACCGTATCCGAACCAGATTGAACCAGTTTGGACCGATTTGAACCACTATTGAACCAGATCTTAAATTCATTTTTCTATGTGGCTTAAAAAATTCAAATTTGAGATTTGTGGCCACCATTGGATAAAAAATGAATTTAGATGAATTTAAAAATTTTTAGATTTGAAAAACTCGGTCGAATGGGGGTGAATCGGCCAGTTTAAGCCTTAAACCTGGTTCGTAACAGTGTCATCTTCTTCCTTCATATGACAACACTATTCACTCGTCGAAAAATTGCGCAGCACCGGCAAAGCTGAAAGTTTTCATTTAGTATGTTTGATGCCATCAATGGCTATTATTAAGGTGACAAATAGATAGTTGGAGAGTCCCCGAACTCCCCATATAAATAGCCCCTCTCCATTCATCCTCTACACACTTGAAAACTTCACTCTCTCTCAACTACTTAGTTTTATGATGAAGCTCGAACCAGAGCTCTGACATAGGGGATTTTCTGTGCCAAAGAAGGCGTGGTCAGGTTCTTTAGACTTAGGGAGAAGTCAGCTACCTGATGGAGGTCTCCAATTTCTCCAGGGATCGTCGGACTAGCACCGGTGTGATCGAATAGTAAAGCAGCTTCGGCGGACCGAAGCTGTCCTATTTCTATCGAGCTGAATTCAACCAATTCAAGCTCTTCTCATGCCAAACCAAGCTCTCCCAACACTCCCTCAGCCCTCATACGACTGAATTAGAGCGAAAATATAAGCCAATTTGGCTCCCCTCTGTAAATTTCAATCGATGCTAGAGAGAGAACCAGCGAAAATTTACTAACTAAATTATCCCTCAATTCAACATGAATTGAGGTGATTCTTAATTCTGGGAGCAAATTCAGGATGAGAGTTATCTACCCAAATCGAATGCTCGAATTGTCGCACCCACGACGATAAGCTTTCTCTCTCTACGTCCAATTTTCCGGCGAAGCTCCATTTGAGCTCGTCTAAGTGTCAATTCATGCTATTCAAAGTGTAATTAAATCATATGGATGTGTAGGAACTCAAATCTACCTTCAATTGCAACAATTAACCTCGATATATTGATCAATTTGATGAAATCAAATTCGGATAAGTTGAAAGGGGGAAATTGGGGATTTCGATAATTCAAGGGACTAAAGTGCAATTTCCCAAAATTGATGGCCAATTGACCATGGAAAAGATGTTGGAGGACCAACTGGTCAATTTTTGGAATTTTTGTGGTGAAATTTACCATTTTTGTAAAGTGGGGGTAAAATGGTAATTTTTTAAAATTTGGGAACCAAATTGGGAATTTGGGAAACCCCTTTTGTGATTTTGAATAAGTTGAGGTCCCAAAGTAAATTTTAGAAGTTTCGGGACTCAATTTAGGGGGAAATTGGCATTAGGGACCTAAAGTTAAAGAAAAAGAACTTTAGGGACCTAAATGCAAATAACTAAAAGTTTGGGCATTTTATTCATTCATGATAAATGAAGGCTATTAGGCCAAAGGATAATGAACAAGGGTGTTCATATCGTGTAGGAACACAAAGTATCGAAAACGTTAGCAAAGACAAGCTCATGTGAAGGCAAGAAGCCACATAAAAGGAATTCACTACACTATCGGGTGAGTGGGAATTTTCACATTATACCCGGTTGGGAGGATGAGTACCTTAGAATGAAAAACCACTACAAAGTTGAATTTTAAACATCACACCTAGATGGGGTCATGTGGAAACTATGGGAAAAAACTACTTACCGGTTGTAAGTAGATCATACCCGATTGGTATGATGAACTTCATGGAAGGAAGTAGAAAACCTGCTTATCAGTTATAAGCAGAGATGTCCTCACACTCTGTTGGTGTGATGGATAGATGAAAATTTATTTTTTCAGAAGTGCTCTTCCCTTACGATGTACCATTGCTTAAACATTTTGGGAGACCTTCTTGACGGGAGCTCGAATAGCTCAAATAGGCCAAAGGCCTCGGTTTTGGAACTTGGGGCTAAAATACCAGATTTTGAAAATCTTGTACGGTAGGCCCAAAGCCAGTTGGCACGAGAAGGAGATCATAAACAAACATGATTTTAAGCCATGAAAAATTTAATGAATGATGTGATTTTGCCATGGTACCAAGATAGGACCAACATACTCGATGGACTTGCGGTAGTGCGACAAGAGAGGTCAATGGACCAGTCGAGACAAATAGCTGCATGTCAAGTTGAGGGTCGGGGATGTTGGACAAGTGGCACCAAAGATTAAATGGCTTAACAAAAAAATTATTGTTTTGTGTATGCATTGTGGTTCGGGACCATCAAGATGCCTAAGAGGGGTAGTGATGCATCCTAGGGGCTACTAAATGACATGGTGGAGATAAGGGCAGTTTGTCGTGCTAGCAGTCAGGGAAGCTCGACGTAGCTTCAGGCGCATGAGACTGCGGTGGGGTCGGGTTGAGATCTATGTCCTCATACAGACATAGAGTTTCTTTTTGGGTTTGAGGGTTGGATGTCGCATACATCAGCTCATTCCCAGGGTAGAAGTGGATAGGCTTCTATCTAGGTAGTCGGTAAAGTTACTCTGACGCCACAAATGGGTGCAGTGGACAGGCTACCTTGCGAATGTGTGATCCCTTCATGATGAAGAGCATGTGTTGGCTGCTAAACACACTGGATGCATATGCCACCTTCATGAAAGTCCACCAAGTATCCCCACCTACTCAGTCCAGCTTCAATCCCTCGCTATGGATGAAGTGGACATATGAGTGTGAGGCAAAGGTGTTAGCACAGTATGGACTGGAGGCCATACATGAAGTTCATCCCATAAGGGAATATGGATGGACTCCAACTATTTCATCAGAGCCATCTGATTATGAATCCCGCAACAGTTGCTAACTCCCATCCTATGACCCCAAGGGATTAGGGGGTAGAAACATTTGTAATAAGCCAAGTATGGCAAGAAATACTTCTTGAATGAATGGACTTCTAATTTTCCTAATGAAATTTTTGGGTCTCCTTGATAAATTCAAGCAATAAGAAGTATACTAATAAAGATCAAAGTAAAGGGTAGAAAATCACCGAAGGAAGGAAAAATGGGTCATTTCTAGTTACCTTACCTTTAAGATTTCCCTCAAAGGGACAATAAAATTTGGCAAGAAAGAGACTCCTAGAGTTCACCCAAGGGAGAAAAATACTAAGGAAAGGAAGAGAAGTTTGGAATAAGGAAAGTGGGCATCAAAGAGCATGGGATTAGTGAGAGTCTAAGGAGTTAAGGAAAGGCTCAACGAATAAGAGTAAGGAAAACAAGAAGGAATAGAATATTCCAGGGAAAACCAAAGGAATGGAAGTTGATCGGGAAGAAAGAAAGAAGGTTATGGGGAGCACTGAAGATGTTAAGACAATTAAGACAGGACAAGGAGAAATGAAAAAGGAAAGAGATGCGATAGTAAGAAAGCCTCGGGAATAATACCTACTTGGAAGGAGTTAGGATATAGATTCTTAGAAACTCTAGAAAAATAAGGGGACTTGCTGAAAGCAAGGATATGGAACAAGAAGAAAGAAATTCAAAGTGAATAAACCATATAAAGATACATAATTATAAGAAAAGAATAAAAGAAGAACTTCTAAGGAGCAGTAGGGAGATCGAACTTAAGAATCCCAGAATGGAAGACCCTAAAAGAAGGATGAGAATAGGAAGTGGGATCGTGGATGGAGAAAGACCCAAGTTAAGGCAATCAATAGAGGAAATATCGCAAAACTAGAGCTGAAATAAGAACCTTAGTAAAAGGTATAAGTGACTAAGTGCTTGGAGTGGATGAGTGTGATCTACTTGTAAGAAAGTAGGGAAACCAAATGGGGATTTTAGATGCAGCCAAATGAAGGAAATCTCCCATAATAACCAGATCATCCAGGAAAATGAACTACGCTCTAAGAAGGATTGGGGAGTAGTAAAGACTAAACCTTAAATTGTGCAAAGGGATGGATACTAATAAAAAGAAGATTTGAGAGACGACCATCTCAAAATAATTAAACTAAGAGGATAATACAAATGAGGCCATTAATGAATGGACCCTTGTGAAGGTCACAATCCTAGTAAAGAAAGAAAAGATGGAAAGGCCAAACCCGTTGGGAAATAGGGACAGAGGAAGGCCATAAAGATATCAATGGCTAAGACCGGAGAAATGACCCAAAAGCTAAAAGAAGGTTAAATAAGCTTTTTGCAGGACGATCAAGAGATTATAAAACAAAGGGTATGTGAACTCCACCTCCGAGAAATAGATGAGTAATGGGAGCAAGTGGGAATGAAGATGAGGTATACAAGAAGTACTCGTAGGGTCTCAGGGGTAAAGGTAAGTAGGATATGATGGCATCAAAAAAATGTCATTTAAGGTTAGACATTCATAACGGTAAAATTAGAAGAGAATTCCAGGAGAAAAGGAGTATAAAACTTACCAAGGAAGAAAACCTTTGAAAAACATATGTGTTCCAATTAGGAGGAAATGGAACCAACAAAATTGGAAAGAAGATAAGCTCCTCAAAGATGAGTTGTTGTAAATGAAAGGATCAAGTGTGAAAGAAAAGTAATAGTAAGGGTCTAAGGGATAAGTTAAACCCAAGTAACAGGTAAGTAGGAATACAACATCAAAAGATGTCATACGAGTAAGAAAGGAACTAACTCGAAATAGAGAATCGTGTAATGCTCACGAGTGAGTAAGAAGGGATTAAGAAAAAGAAAAGTTCTTAAAGGAAAGGACACTACTGGGAATGAGGAATGACGTAAGAAAGGAACAGTTTCAGCATATGAGTAAGTTATCAGGAGACTCAAAGACTTGAAATTGGGAAGATCCAATATAGAAGTTAGGAAAAGACGAGTAAGTGAGGAAAACCAATATGGTTATATGGGATATGACGTCAAAGGCAAAAGGGACGATTTGATAATACTATAGATAGTCGAGGAATACTACCAGACGAAAATAGGGACGAAGTTATACTATCCCTGAAAAATAGGAAGGTTGAGAACAATCATCATGGAAGTATTTTAAAGATGTTAAAAGGTCAAAGACGGGTTCTAAAGAATGTTGTGCTGTAGGGGAACATGTAAGCCCAATAGTCTTAGGGAAATATGACTAGGAAGAATATGTTAATTAAGCATGACAAGGTCAGGCATTAAATTTGAAACGAAGTTGTAATAACTAGCAAATGAGGGAAGAATCAATGTAGGATGAAAAGGTGATAATACTGACACCTATAGAAGCATGTATGTGATACTTGACCGAACACTGAGCTAAGAAGGTCAACAATAAAGAGAATAATTGGATACATGAATGATTAGGTATTTTGGAACTCTCAATCCTGAAATCTTAAGTAAAGAATCTCAAGATGGAGAAATTGTATTTTAAGGAACGAAGGATGTGAATTTAAGGATATGACCTTAAACCTTCCAGTGAGATATGTTCAGCTAAACTAAATTCCATGAAATGAGAAAGTGATGGGAAGTAAAAGAAAATCTCAAGTGTATGTTATATAAGGGATGAATGAGAATAACCGAGGAGGTTAAATGTCTATGAACAATAAATTGACATCAAGGGAAGTCCCTTCCTGTGCGAAGAACGTAAAATAAGTTTTGGGGACAAAACTCCTAAAAGGAGGGGAGAGTTGTAAACCTCGCCATTTAGAGTTAAGGAAAAACTAGGGAAGAAACCGACCAACCCGAGTGAGAAAATTGAACTGGTTCACAAACCCTACCCATTTGAGAATGGGCAAATTGGGAATTTACAACTCCCGAGTAACCCAAAAAGTCATAAAAACCTTGGAAAGGGAACTTAGGACATTTGGGAGAGAAAACTAGACCGGTTCAACTGAACTGGAACCGAACTAGATTGAACTGGTTTGGACCGGTTTGAACCACTATTGAATCGAATGCTAAATTCATTTTTTTGGTGGCTTAGAAAATTCAAATTGGTGAATTGAGGCCACCATTGGAAAGAGAATGAATTTAGATGAATTTAGAAGTTTTTAATTTTGAAAAACTCAGTTGAATCGGGCCTAAACCAGGCGATTTAAGCATTAAACCCGGTTCGGACAGGTCTGGTCCGGTCCGGTTCGAAATAGTGTCGTCTTCTTCCTTCAAATGACAGCACTGTTCACTAGCTAGAAAATCAAGCAGCACCTATGAAGAAGAAATGTTTCCATTTAGTATGTTTAATGCCATCAATAACTGTCATTAAGATGCCAAACAGACGACCGGAGAGTACCCGAGCTCCCTATATAAAGAGCCCCTATCCATTCTTCCTCCACCCACCTGAAAACCTCACTCTCTCAGCTACTTAGTTTTCCAATGAAGCAAGAACCAGAGCTCCGACATAGGGTTTTTCTAGGCCAAAGAAGACATGGTCAGGTTCTTTAGACTCGGGGAGAAGTCAGCTACCCGAGGTGGTATCCAATTTCTCCAAGGATCTTTGGAGAAGCACCAGCGTGATCGAACAGTGAAGCAGCTCCGGCGAACCAAAGATACATTGTTTCTGTTGAGCTAAAATCAGCCAATTCGAGCCCTACTTAGGCCAAACCAAGCTCTCTCAACACTCCCTAAGCCCTCATACTACTAAATTAGAGCGAAAAGATATGTCAATTTGGCTCCCTCTATAAATTTCGATTTGTGCTAGAGAGAACTGATGAAAATTTACTGACTGAATTCTCCCTCAATTCATCATGAATTGAGTTGACTCTTGATTCTAGTTGGAACCTCAGGACGAGAGCTATCTGCCCAAATTCAAAGCTCAGACCGTTGCACCCCCAACGATAAGCTTTTGAAGCTTTCTCTCTCTATGTTCAATATTCCGGCGAAGCTCTGTTTAAGCTCGTCTCATCATCAATTCATGTGATTCAAAGTGCAATTTAATCGTATGGATGTGTAGGAATTCAAATCTACCTTCAATTTCAACTATTAACCTCGATAGACCTATCAATTTGATAAAATCAAATTCGACCAGGTTGAAAGTGGAAAATTGGAGGAAATTTTGGGGGAAATTGGGGATTTCAAAAATTCAAGGGACTAAAGTGCAATTTCACAAAATTGAGGATCCATTGGCCATTGCTCAATTTTTTGAATTTTTGGGGTGAAATTTACCATTTTGTAAAGTAGGGGCAAAATGGTAATTTTTGAAAAGTTGGGGACCAAATTAGCAATTTGGGAAACTTGAACCCCTTTTGTGATTTTGAATAAATTGAGGTCCCAAAGTAAATTTTAGAAGTTTTGGGACTCAATTTGGGGGAAAATTGGCATTAGGTACCTAAATTTAAAGAAAAAGAACTTTAGGTACCTAAATGCACAACTAAAATTTGGGCATTTTATTCGTTCATGATGAATGAAGGTTATTAGGCCAAATGATAATGAATAAGGATATTCATATCGCGTAGGAACACGAAGTATCAGGAATGCTAGCAAAAACAAGCTCGCGTGGAGGAAAGGAGCCACAAAATAGGAATTTAGTGCACTATCGGGTGAGGAATTTTTACATTATACTCGGTTGGGATAATGAGTATCTCAAAATGAAAAAACCACTACTGCGTGGAATTTTAAACATCACACCTAGATGGGGTGATGTGGAAACTACGCGAAAAAACTACTTACGGGAGTTTGAATAGCTCAGATAGGCTGGAAGCCTCGGTTTTGGAACTTAGGGACTAAAATGCTCGATTTTGAAAAATCTCGTACAGTGGGCCCAAGCGCTAAGCAGGAGCTCGTAAACAAACATGATGTTAAGCCATGAAAACTATAATGAATTATGTGATTTGTTCATGGTACCATGACAAGACCGACATACTCGATGAACTGGTGGTAGTGCGATAAGACAAGTTGATGGACCAATCGAGACAAACAGTTGCATGTTGAGTTGAGGGTCGGGGCTATTGGACTTGTGGCACCAAAGATTAAATGGCTTACGAGGAAAATTATTGTTTTGTGCATGCACTGAGGTTCGGGACCATAAAGATGCCCAAGAGGGGTAGTGATGCATCTTAGGGGCTACTGGACGACATGGTGGATATAAGGACAATTTGTCGTGCCAACAGTCAGTGAAGCTCGATGTAGCTTCATGTGTGCGAGACTAGGGTGGGATCGGGATGAGGTATTTGTCCTCATACAAATATGGAGTTTCTTTTCAGGTTTTAGGGTTAGATGTCGCATACATCCACTCATTCCCAGGCTAGAAGTGGATGGGCTTTTATCTAGGTGGCAGGTAAAGTCACTCCGATGTCACAAATGGGAGCAGTGGACAAGCTGCCCTATGAATGTGTGATCCCTTCATGATGAAGTGTGTGTGTTGGTTGCTAAACACACCAATTGTGGTTAATGATGAGTAATGATTTTGAAAACTGAGAAATTAAGGAAGAAAGAATTTTAAAGGAAATAAGGAGTCTGACACACTCCAACTCAAAATCTATTTTATTGAAAAAATTTTAATACTCATTCACTGAGTTGTAGAAACTATCCCACCCTTTTTATCCCTTTTTAGGAATAGAGAATGACTAAGGTAACAGTAGGATTTACCCTCTGTAAAGTATGCTTAATCTCCTTTAAAGCTTGCATTATTATTGATTTATGTTATTCCAAGGAACAATGTTGAGATTACACATGGCTCCTCTTGAATTAAGGGAGCAACAGGTTGTTTACGGGGATCCGACCAAACCGGGTCGAAGCGTCACACCCTTCATCAGGAAGGTACACATATTCGTAGGTGCAACCCGTCCACTACACCCACTTGTGGATCGGAGTGTCTTTATCATCCACCAAGATAGAAGCTCATCCACTTCTACCCTATGTCTAAGTGGATGTTCTCGACATCAAACCCCCAGACCCAAATGCCACTTCGTGTCCGTATAAGGACACAGACCTCATCCCGACCCCACCCCAGTCTCATGCGCAAGAAGCTACTCCGAGCTTCCATACTCACTAGCATGACGAACTGCCCTTATATCCTCCATGTTGTCTAGTACCCTTAGGACCCATCACTACACCCTAGGGCATCTTGATGATCCCATACAACAAGTAAATTCACAAACAAGAGTTTTCCAGATATAGCCATTATCTTTGGTACCAACAGTCCAATGGCCCCGATGCTCAACCCGACCTGCAACTGTTTGTATATACCAGTCTATCGACTTCGCCCTAAAGCACTATCACCAGTCCATCGAGCACTATCGATCCTAACTTAGTACTATGGCAAAATCATACAATCAATTTCATTTGAAATTTTCATGGATCTTTCTTAATTCAAGTTTGTTTATGATCTCCTGCTCCTGCCAACTAGCCTTGGGCCCACCACATGTGTTTTTCCAAAACCAGGCATTTAGCCCTATGAATTCAAAAATCGAGTCCCTTGGCCTATCTGAGCTATTTTAGCTCCTGTCAAGAAGGTCTCCATAATATTTTAAGCATTGGCACACAGTTAGGGGATAACACTTCTCACAAAATTCATTTTCAACTTCAACACACCAATCGGGTATCATGATATCTCTGCTCACAACGAGTAGGCATGTTTCTCCTTTTCTCAAGGAAATTCATCATACCAACCGGGTATGATTATCTCTACTTACAACCAGTAAGTAGGTTTTATCCATTAAATATGGTGTTCATTATCACAACTGGTATGATTTGTAAATTAATCCACTCACCTGATGATCGTCCCAAGTCAGTTTTCCAATTCCATGCTAACTTTTCCTTCTTGGTGTTCTAGTCTCTCGTATACCTACATGATTTGAGCATCCTTATCAATCAAGATTTGGCATGACAGCCATCGTTTCCTCACGTATGAGCGACTATGCTCAAACTTGTTAGTTTATTGCACTTAGATCCCTAAAATACATTTTCCTTATCTTTAGCTCCCTAAGGCTAACTTTTCCTCAAATTGAGTCCCAAGGCTTCCAAAATTCCTTTTGGGTCCTCAATTTACTAAAAATTGTGAAATGGGGCTCAAGTTTTCCAAAATTCCAATTTGCTCTCCAACTTTTCAAAAATTGCAATTTTGCCCCTACTTTCCAAAAATGACAATTTGGCCTCAAATGTTCTGAAAATTGAACAATTGGTCCCCCAACTTCTTTCTCATTGCCAATTGACCTTCAATTTTGGGATATTGCATAGACGTCCTTCAATATTTTGAAATCCCAAAATTTTCCCAAAATTTTCCCTAATTTCTCCCCTTCAAATTGACAAAATTTGATTTCTTCAAATTGGCCATTCAATATGGGTTAATTGCCCCAAATGATGTAAGGATCAGTTAATACACTTCCATATGATTCAATTGAGCTTTGAATTGCTGATTTGTGTTCGAAACGAGCTCAAATGGAGCTTCGCCGAAAAACTGTTCGTAGAGAGAGAAAGCTTTGAAAGCTTACCATTTGAGGTGTGGCGGTCCGAGCTCTCGATTAAGGGAGTTAGCTCTTGTCCTAAGGTTCCTTCCAGAATCAAGAATCACTACAATTGAATTCAAATTGAGGGTGAATTTAATTAGTAAAATTTAGCACTTTCTCTCTCTAACCCGGATCTCAAACGATTGGGGAGGGCCAAATTGGCTTACTTTTCAGCTCTATTGAGGTCGTGTGAGGATCATGGTGGTATTGGGGAGGCTTGGTTTGGCCAAAGGTGGGATGAATTTGGCTAAATTTTGCTCGGCCAAAATAAGGCAGCTTCGGTCTGTGGGAGCTGCTTCATTGTTTGATTCCACCGATGCTTCTCCAGCAATTCTCGGGTCAAAGGAAAGTTGCTATCAGGTATTTGACTTCCCCCGAAGTGTGTAGGACTCGACCTTGACTTCTGAGGCTAAGAAAAGTACCCAAGTTGGAGCTCTGATTTAAGCTTCACTGGAAAATGGAGCAATTGAGAGAGAATTATGATTTGAGGTGTGTAGAGGATGAATAGAGATGAGCTCTTTATATAGGGAGCACAAGGACCCTCTGCCCAACCACTTTCCATTTTGGTCGAGCTTATCCTCACTCAAAAATGGCATGATCGGAGCGGTTACATCTTCGCTAGAGAAGGACATTTTCTACATTTATGAATAGTGTTGTAATCCTGAGGAAGAAGGTGACACTGTTCTGAACCTGACTGGACCAGTCCGATCGGGTTCAATGGCAAAAAATCATCCGCTTCAGGCCTGATTTGACCTATTTTCTCAAAATTAAAAATTTCTAAATTAATCTAAATTAATTCACCATCAAATGTGGCTTCAATTTCCCAATTTGAATATTTTAAGCCACTAGGAAAAATGAATTTAGAAACCGGTTCAAGTATGGTTCAATCTAGTTCAGGTCCGATTCACCCTAAACCGGCCTAGTTTTATATTCGCATTTGTTACATTGTTCCTTTCCATGATTTTTATGGCTCTTTGAGTTACTTGGGATTTTCCAATTTCCCGATTTACCCTTTCTTTATTGGTTCTGGTTCATGAACCAGCTCGGTTTTCTCTTTTGAAATGACCGATTCTTTTCCTGATTTTCTTATCTTTAAAGGGATAGGGTTTAAATCCTATTTCTTCTCCATGATTTTTTTATTTATTTGCTACTTGGGATTTTCCAAATCCCCATTTTAATCCTCATTTACCATTTCTAGTCCACTTGGATACTCGGTTTTCTTTCAAAATTTTGGGATTTCCCCTTTTCATTTCTTTATTTTGAAGGAATGGAGTTTACAACTCTCCCCAGATTTTAAGAGTTTTGTCCTCAAAACTTTTACCCATTGAACAGTTGGGGGTGTCTATTCCTCATGACAGACTCTGTCTCCCATGTCTCCTCTTCTACTTGGTTGTTTCACGAAAGGATCTTCACCATGGGAATCTTCTTGCTCCTTAAGTTTTCTATCATTTGTCAAGGATTCGTATCGGCTTTGCCTCGTAGATCAAGTCTTCCTCTAGCTTGGGTGGTGGTTGATCTAGTATATGACGGGGTCGGGCTCATATTTTAGTAGTACCAACACGTGGTACACATCGTGTATTCTTTGTAGATTCAGAGGCAACTCTAGCTTGTATGCCACCAGTCCAACCCTCTGAATTATGGCGTACGGACTAATGTACCTTGGTTTCAACTTTCCTCACTGTTGAAACCTAAGTATCCCTCTCCATGGTGATACCTCGAGGAATACCCGATCTCCTACCTCAAATTCTAGGACCTTCCTCCGGTGGTCGACATAGCTCTTTTGTCGATCATGGGCCGCCTTAAGTCGAATTCTTATTATTTGAATTTTCTTTGTTGAATTCTCTATAAGCTTGACCTTTCCGAGCCTCGTCTCCCCTACTTCATCCCAGAATAGGGGTGTACAACATGGTCACCTGTAAAGGGCCTCATACGATGCCATCTGTATTTTAGCCTAATAACTATTATTATAGATGAAGTCCATGAGGCACAGATAGTCCTCCCAGCCCTTATTCATCATTAGGATACATGTCTGAAGCATTTCCTCCAAGGTCTAGATCGTTTGTTCGGACTGCCCATCTATTTGAGAATGAAAAGTAGTGCTCATGTGGAGTTTGGTTCCTAAGCCATCTTGTAGACTAGGCCAAAACCGGGAGGTGAACCTCCAATCTTGTTCTGATGCTATACTTACAGAGATCCCATGGAGTCTTATGATCTACCCTACATATAGGGCAGCCAGCCTTTCCACGGAGTCATTTACCTTTATTGGTAGGAAATGGGCAAACTTAGTAAATCGGTCTACAATAACACATATCGCATCTCATCCCCTTCTCAATCTAGAGGGCTTTTGATGTTCTGCCTTAATCTGTCGGCACGGCAGGCACCATGCCATGTATTTTGCGATCTCCCTCTTCATTCCCCTCTACTAGTACCCCGGTTTTAGGGTACAATACATTTTCATGTTGTCAGGATGCATGGCATATACTGAATTGTGCACCTCCTCCAATATTGATCTCTTAACCTCCTTGTCATTTGGTACACAGACCCTCCCTCTAAAGGTTATCAACCCGTCTTTCATGATCGTAAAGTCCTAAGTCAGCTCTTTGGGGTCTGGTCCCAATGTAGACGAGGCTCCTCATCCTCCCTTTGTAAGGCCCATATTTTCTCTATTAGGTTGGATCGTGCGGCTACATTTGGCCTCTAAACATCTCTTACCCCCATCCAGGTTGAGGTTCATCCTCAAGCTACACATTTGATTTAGCAAGGACAAATAGCTCATCCTTATCGAAGCCACTCCTATGTGATACTTGCGGCTAAGTGCATCCACCACCACATTAGCCTTGTCAGAGTGATATTCTATCTTTAAATAATAATCTTTTACCAACTCTAGCCACCTCCTCTACCATAGGTTGAGCTCCATTTGAGTGAGGAAATATTTTAGGCTCTTGTGGTCAGTGTGTATCCAGCACCTAACCCCAAACAAGTAGTGTTACCAAATCTTGAGGGCGAACTCTATTGTCGCCAACTCCATGTCATGGGTGGGGTAATTCCTCTCATGTGTCTTCAATTGCCGAGAGGCATAGGCAATGACCCTTGCCTGCTACATCAAGACACATCCTAGTCCTTTCCCAAATGCATCATTTTACACCGTATACCCCTTCGCATCCAGGTCAAGTAATGCCAGTATCGGGGCTATCATCAAGCGAGACTTAAGCTCCTAGAAGGATTTCTCACACTTACTATCCCACTTGTACTCTACCCCTTTCCTCGTGAGATGGGTCAGTGGAGCTACAATTTTGGAAAAGTCCTCCATGAACTTTCGGTAGTATCCTGCAAGTTCGAGGAAGCTACGTATCTTAGTTGGGCTAGTGGGTGCCTCCGAATTAGATATGGTTTCTATCTTTGCTAGGTCCACCTTTACTCCATCATTTGACACAATATGCCCTAAGAAGCCCACTTCTTTCAGCCAGAACTAGCATTTTAAGAATTTTGCGTAAAGTCAATTTTCCTGAAAATGATCAAGGTGATCTCCAAGTTTGCCTCATGCTCTTCTTCAATCCATAAGTATATGAGGATGTCATCTATAAAGACTATCACAAACTTGTCCAAGTAAAATCGGAACACCCAGTTCATTAGTTCCATAAAGGCTACGGGTGTGTTTGTCAGTCTAAAGGGCATTACTATGAACTCGTAATGTTCGTATTGTGACCGAAATGCAGTTTTCTATATATACTCTTCACGGATCTTCAATTGGTGATACCCAAACCGTAGGTCATTTGTGGCTCCCTTCAGTTGGTCAAATAAGTCATCAATTCTCTGGAGTGGTTACTTATTCTTCATAGTCACCTGGTTTAGTTTTCTATAGTCAATGCACAATCTCATACTCTCGTCCTTTTTCTTCACGAATAAGATCAGTGCACCCCACGAAAATTGACTCGGACATATAAAGCCCCTCCTTAGTAGCTCTTCCAACTATTCCTTAAGTTGCTTGAGTTTTGTGGGTGCCATACGATAGGGGCTTGCAATATGGGGTGTATTCCTGACACGACCTCTATTATGAACTCTAGTTGGCTATCTGGGTGTAGTCTTGGTAATTCTTCAACGAATACGTCCAGGTAGTGGTTTACCACTAGGATTCCTTCCCGTCCTTTCTTCTCTGAATCCTTGCTTATGATCAAAGTGAGGAACAACTTACACCCCTTTCATAGCATGTCTTGTGCCTTTATGCATGACACTAGGTGTATTCCCGCTCTCCCCTTGTCCCCTTCGAACAGTGCCCCCTCCGCCCTCTAAGCATGGAACGTTATTTTCTTGTTCCCGCAATCAACTTTCACCTAGTGAGTGCTTAGTTAGTCCATCCCCAAAATGACCTCCACTTCCCTTAAAGGTAGTGGAATCATGTTTGCCTCCAAACTTACTCCCCTATCTGTATTTCACATGCCTTTAAGAGTTTGTTTCATTCTAACTACTCCCCCAACGGTGTAAAGATGTTGAGGGGTGGTGTGAGAGGTGTAAGCTTCCTTAGAAGGATAGGTACCAAGGTCTCCTTGACTAAGGATTGTCTGGCCCCCAAGTCGAAGAGGGCATATACATCTCTCCCAAATAATTGTACATGCCCTGAGTGGAAAATTTAATAGAATTTCTTGAGAGAACAGAACTTTCATTGATTCAAAATAAGGACTACATGATTCGAGGTTACATGCTTGTCTTAAGGGAGGGATTAGGATGTACCATCTACTACGTTGGGGTCCTTTCGAGCCTCTTCTTGAGTGAGGTTGTACACTCTAGTCGGGACTTTGGTGGGTGTTTCCCTTCCCCCATTGGGTGCCCTCTGGTTTCCAAGCAGTGGTTGAGGGGTATTTCGCTAGGTGTTGTGTCATGCCTCAACCCAGTTTAGTCGAAGTTCTATGATCTACCCACCACCCTTCCTTGTACTAATTTAGTATTTCTACCAAATAGACCAAGGAAGGTAAAGGCGTCAAAGTGCACCTATTTTCCATAACAAACTTTGCAAAACAACTAAATAAAAATTACCTGCTTATGGTACCTTTGATTTTTTTTCCTGGCTTCTGCTCTTCTTGGCTGGGTGTTTCTCCTGAAAAAGGATTAATGGGAGTGATGAGATTCTACAACTCAGTGAGTGGGGGTTGGGAAGTGAGTTTTTAAAATAATCAATTGATCAAAATATTTTATACTTTTAGTTTGTTGTAATATGAATTCATCTCTTCTTGAGCCCTTTCCTTTGATCGGGAGGCATTTCAACAAACATTCACACGCCCTTTATATTAACATTTACCATATTGTTGATGTCTCTTCAGAGTATATTGTATTATTTTATTTTTCATATTTTGAATGTTGTTTATTTGCTGATTAATATTCCCTCTCCTTCAAATTTTTTTTATGCCCTTACGGATTTCCTTTATGTTCTATATTGTATATAATTCAGATTGCTGCTGCATATAATGAACATGGTCTATATACTTCCAAGTTAGATCTTAAGCAGCTGACTCATTTTTTTGAAATTTCTTCCTTGCATAGAAGTATGAACCTATTCCTGCAAGGAGGGTGGAGGACTGAGAGATGTGCAATAATATGTAGATGGCTTGAAGACTCGGAAGATAACAAAATTATTATTTGTAATAGGTATGTATATTTGTCTAGAAATGGGCACTTAGATTTTCAAGCATGAGTTGGAGTTGTCCCTTACTTAGTAAGCTATTTAATTGTTTCAGGTGCCAAATAGCTGTTCAAGCCGATTTAATTTGGACCCATAAGGTTTATGTTTTTTATTAAAAAAATGATGTAATATAATTTATCAGCTTAAACAATATTTATAATCAATCTTTTATAGTCACAATAAAAACTAGTGTATTTAGCCATTAATCTAGTAGATAATTATTGATTACATCTTTAATGCAAAACAATACATATATAATAAAGAGCAAAGTACATGGTAAAATAATTATCCCATATGAATTAAAATAAATAAATATTATATTCTCAATAATTTATAATTGGACGGAAATATTTTATCCTCCATTATATTTATTATAATTTTAATTGGTCAAGAAAAAAATACAAAAAACAAAGGAAAATGTGTGTTGGAATGGATTTTGGAGGAGGATTTATATATTATCGTACATGGTCGGTTTGGTATAGATAATTGCCATTTCATTATAAAAAGGCATAGTTGATGATAGGCATGTCAACGAGGCATGTGACCCGAGACCCGAGTCCCTACCCAACCCGAACAACCTAAGATATGTTGAATTTACTCGATTCTACCCTTGGATTTTGTTACAAAACTGAATTCGAGGAAGAGAAAACGAATATATTGATAGAGAGGCATTAGGGATGAGAAATTGAAACCTCTTTTTTTTCTCCAAACCCTAACTCAATTATATACATGTCTATTTATTAACTACCTTAAATAGAATATATGATATAATCTTAATATCCAAGATTATATCATAATTACCTTAAATAACTTATACTATTTCAACACTCCCCCTCAAGATGGGCGATAAATATCTATCATTCCCATCTTGTTACAAATATTAATCCACTCTTTAGATCCTAATCCTTTAGTTAAACAATCTGCTAATTGTTCGCCAGTCTTGATGTAATGTAGCTCCACGATCTTGCTCTCAAGTTTCTCTTTGATGAAAAATCGATCAATTTCAATATGTTTGGTTCTATCATGTTGAACTGGATTGTTAGCAATGCTGATCGCTGATTTATTATCACACCATAACTTAATGGGTTCTTTCCTGAATAAACATAACTCCATCAATAAGTTCTTTATCCATATTATCTCACATATACCTTGAGTCATAGCTCTGTATTCTGCCTCTGCCGTTGATCTTGCGACCACCTCCTGTTTCTTACTTCTCCAAGATACAAGATTACCTCCAACAAACACGCAATAACCTGATGTCGATCTTCTATCATCTACACAACTAGCCCAATCAGAGTCACAAAATCCTTCAACTTTAGTATGACCTTGAGACTTGAACCAAAGGCCTTTTCCCGGGCTACTCTTTAGATATCTCAATATTCGCATAACTGCCTCCCAATGTTCTGTCCTAGGATCATGCATATATCTACTTACAATACTAACCGCATATGTTATGTTCGGTCGTGTGTGACACAAGTAGATAAGTCATCCCACAATTCTTTGGTATTGTTCTTTATCCACTAGGTCCCCTGACTGAGCACATAGCTTATGATTTGGTTCAATTGGAGTAGCAGCAGTTCGACAACCCAACATCCTTGTTTCAGTAAGTAGATCCAATAGATATTTTCTCTAAGAAAGCACTATGCCTATCCTAGACCTGACTATCTCGATACCAAGAAAATACTTAAGTGCACCCAAATCTTTCACTTCAAATTCTTTGCTTAATCTTTGCTTTAGTCGCAATATCTCATCGCTATCATCTCCAGTTATAATAATATCATCTACATATACTGCAAGGATAGCAACTTGACTATTTGAGTGTCGATAGAAAACTGTGTGATCTCCATTGCATTGTTGATATCCCATTCTAACTATTGCATGTTGAAATCGGTCAAACCAAGCTCTTGGTGATTGCTTGAGTCCATACAAAGACTTCTTAAGTTTACATACCCTTCCAGTGGTCTTCATTGTATCAAATCTAGGTGGAATTTCCATATATACTTCTTCTTGTAAGTCTCCATGCAAAAATGCATTCTTTACATCTAATTGATGTAATTTCCATCCAAAGTTGGCAGCACATGATATAAGTATTCTAACGGTACTCATTTTAGCAACTGGTGCAAATGTCTCATCATAATCTATTCCATACGTCTGGCTGTAGCCTTTTGCTACCAATCTTGCTTTATACCTTTCAACCTTTCCTTCAGCATTTTGCTTAACAGTAAATACCCATTTGCATCCAACAACCTTTTTTCCGCTTGGAAGTAATGCTAGTTCCCATGTCTTATTTTTCTCTAATGCACGCATCTCCTCATGCATCGCTGCAAGCCACTTTGGATCATTTTTAGCCTCTTGCCAATTTCTTGGTATGTGCACTAACTGTAATGATACAATAAAGGTCTTGTATGTAGATGGGACAGATTCATATGAGACATAATTAGATATATCATATTCATAACCATATCTAATTGGAGGTTTTCCTGCATTAACTCTAGATTCTTTACGAATAGCAATGGGCAGAGATTCATTACCATCTGGTGATGACGAGGAATCGTCAGGAGATTGATGGGTATCTAGGACATCCGGTGATGATGAGGAATCGTCAGAAAATTGATGGGTATCTGGGACATCCGGTGATGATGAGGAATCGTCAGAAGATTGATGGGTATCTGGGACATATGTGGGCAATGAGTGTGGTATAAGTATCTGTTCTTGTCGCTCTCCATCATCTTCTTTATCTTCCTCCCCCTGGGCACAACTCTTGTTCCTTCTACTATAAACCTTCAATTCTGGTTCATTGGTCCCTCTTTCATTGCTACTCAATCTCTTAGGACATGGGATTATACCTACAATGACATCATCTTCTTTATTATCACTAATTCTCTCTTCATTTCCATGTTGTGCTTCAGTCAAATCATCTAGCACTGTGGATGACGTTGTTGATTCACCATAAAAGGGTTCATTCTCACGAAATGTTACATCCATACTCACAAAAAGTCTTCTCTCGCTTGGACACCAGCACTTGTAACCTTTCTGAGTGCTAGAATAGCCCACATAAATACACTTCAATGCACGTGGATCAAGTTTAGTTATTGTGGGACGATGATCTCTCACAAAACATACGCAACCAAATACACGAGGACGGATTGCATATATATTGCGTCCCATCAAAAGTTCACAAGGAGATTGAAAGTTTAATATCTGAGAAGGCATCCGGTTAATTAAATATGTTGTCGTCAATACTGCTTCACTCCATAGATATTTTGGAACATTCATTGTAAATAGAAGTGTGCGAGCTACCTCTAACAAGTGTCGATTCTTCCGTTCTGCCACTCCATTTTGTTCTGGTGTATCTGGACATGTGGTCTGATGCAGAATCTCCTTTGTAGATAAATACGATGAGAATTCTCTATTAACATATTCAGTACCATTATCTGTACGGAGAGTACTCACTTTGGCATTATATTGTGTTTGCACCAAAGCTAAAAAATCTTTAAAGCAAACCAGTGTCTCAGATTTATTTTTCATCAAATATACCAATGTCATCCTTGAGTAACAATCAATAAATGTAATAAACCATCTGAATCCACCAATCGAAGTAACTGGACATGGTCCCCAAACATCAGAATGTATCAACGAAAATGGTGAAATACTTCTTAAACCAGTAGGAGAATAACGTGTTCTTTTATGTTTTCCAAACTCACAAGCATCACATACAAGCTTGCTACGTTCAACATTATTCATCAAGTCAGGCCTTACCCTCTTAAGATTCTCAAACGATAGATGACCAAGACGACGATGCTCCAATATGACTTCATTCATTGCTCGTTCAGACAAACTAGTGGTTAAAGTTGTGCTAGACTCATCTCTCATAAGATACCACAATCCATCAAGCCTCCGTCCAGTCCCAATTGTTCTCTTGGTATTCCTTTCCTGAATGACACATGAATCTCGATCAAAGATTACTTAACAGTTCAATTGATCACTAATTGCACTAACTGATAATAGATTAACCGGAAATGATGGGACATGTAGAACTGATGATAATGTAATTGATGAAGTGCATTTAATCGAGTCGAATCCCATAACCGGTTGAAATGTGCCATCAGCAGTTTGAACTCTATTATGGGAAAAAGGTGGAGAACCAGTATATGTAATAAACTCTATTGATGTTCCTGTCACATGTCTAGATGCGCCTAAATCAATAATCCATTCTGTGGAAGATGGTTTAGAAGAAAATGCATGTGCAATAGTACCTGAGTCAGCATTAGCATAACACATGTCGTTTAAAATGTCAGCACCTTTAGCACGATAGGTTTGTCCCCCAAATCGTCCACAACCTCAACCTTGACCTCGGGCTCCACGTCCTCTGATGCTATGACTTGTTCCACCCCATGCAGAAATACATGTCAAGGAACAATTCCAGCTAATATGTCCATTCTTCCCACAATTATAGCATTGTCGGTTGTCAATAATCGATTTTGCTAGAGTAGAGCAAACTGGTATTGCTGATATCTTAGAAGTGTTCATAACCTTTTGTCTTGACTCCTCATGAATTAGTGCAGCAATAACATCTTCCATTGGAGGAATTGGAGACTGATGACATATCATTGCTCTCTTGTTTTCATATTCTAGATTTAGTCCCCTCAGGAGGCGAATCACACGTCGTCGCTCCATCCATGCTCTAATAGAAGTTGTATCTGAAGGATCAGATGTAATTAATGGATCATAATAATCAAGTTTGGACCATAACCCTTTCAGCTCAGTACTATATTCTATTATACTTCGCTCCCCCTGTTTTAGTGCGTCCAATTTATCTTCAATCTCAATCACAGTCATCATATTCCCAATACCAGAGAATTGAGTAGCCAAAATCTTCCATATATCAGATGCTTTATTAATACCTTCTACTAACCCCGCGATAGAAGGATAAAGTGATCCTATTATCCATGCAACCACCAGAGAATTAGTCGTCCTCCACATCTTCCATGATGTGCTAGTAGTATCAGTGGGTTCTTCATACGATTCGTCAATGTAATCTTCCAAATATTTTGACTCTAGTATGAGTCTCATCTTTCTCGACCAACTCAAATAGTTTTTCGTTCCTTCAAGTCTCTACTCTATTGGGAGTAATTCCAACTTCAAATCTCGATTGAGAGTATTGTTATGTTGAGGCAATACATCTTCTCTTCCTACAAGCAATTTGGCCATACCTTCTAAAATTTCCTTCAACTCCCTTCCTGTTAATGCTGCATCCGTTTTCTCCATCTTCTACGACAATTCAATTATGCCGTGTCTTGAGCCTTCAAATCAAAAAACCTTAAAAATAGCAGAAAACTTAGCTCTGATACCATGTTACAAAACTGAATTCGAGGAAGAGAAAACGAATATATTGATAGAGAGGCATTGGGGATGAGAAATTGAAACCTCTTTTTTTTTCTCCAAACCCTAACTCAATTATATACATGTCTATTTATTAACTACCTTAAATAGAATATATGATATAATCTTAATATCCAAGATTATATCATAATTACCTTAAATAACTTATACTATTTCAACATATTCGGGTCCATAGATTGGACCCGAGCCTTGCTAAAAATACGTGCTTAGTTTCAAGTATGGGTTTATATTTCTAGACTTGAGATTCATATAATATTTGAGAAGTAGATATATTTGAAGAAATTGTCTCATGTTGTTCTTTTAAATATATAGAGTGACTATGAATGATGAGTTAATTATCATCTTGTTATTTGCAGGTTAACATGATTAGAAAATTAAGAAATTTGTGATAATGCTTCCTACACGGAATAAATGCACGTAAGAGAGACTGAAATAAAAGTGCAAATAAGAAGAATAATAGAATATGTATTGCATTAGTAATGTATAAAAAATTTTTACACTATTTTATTTAATAACAAGACTTACATATAACAAATTAAATAGAATAAAAGAGCACAACTTTCATGTGTGATGACATCAATTGTTTATATTAGTGAAGTTGATGTAATTGACATTTTGAGAGGTGAGTTTTCTTGTCATGGAGGCGATTGCATCAAGTGATGACATAAATTGCTTGCACTAGTTATTTAATGGGAGGTAATGTCATTGATATAGTAGTGTCTAAATCTGCAATATGACATTTTGATTTAATAAAGTCGACCAAGTTTGGATATTGTGGTGGCAACCAAGTCGATGCTCTATTTTTTGCACAAAAAAAATAATAGAACACACAAGGAATCATGTAAACCCCGTACTTTAAGGAAAAGAAAATATGTTATTTCAAAATAAAAAATCGAGTCGGTTCACGAACCATAACCAGTAAATAGAGGATAAAATTAAAAATTGACAAATCCCAAATAACTCAAATAGTAATAAAAAAAATTATGAAAAAAAACCTTGGGACAAATGGGAAGAAAAAACTAGACCGGTTTAGGGTGAACCGAATTGAACCATACTTGAACCGATTTCTAAATTTATTTTTCTTGATAGTTTAAAATAATCAAATTGGGGAATTAAATCCACCATTAGATAGAGAATGAATTTAGATAAATTTAGAAATTTTTAATTTTGAGAAAATTGGTCAAATCGAGCTTGAACCGACCGATTTACGCATTGAACCTGATGGACCCTTACGGTCTGGTTTGTAATAGTGTCATTTTCTTCCTCAAGATGACAAGACTGATCATTAATGCAGAAAGCGGATAATGCCAACGAAGGAAAAATGGCTCCGATCAGGCCATTTGAAGGCGAGGATAAGCTCGACCAAAATGAAATGTTGTCGGGCAGAGGGTCCCCAAGCTCCCTATATAAAGAGCTCATCTCCATTAATCATACATACACCATAAAGCAGCTCCGACAGACCGAAGTTGCCCTGTTTTAGCCGAGCTGAATTCGGCCAAATTCAGCCCTCCTCTAGCTAAACTAAGCCTCCTCAACACCCCCACGGCCCTCACAGGACCTTAATAGAGCTAAAAGGTAAGTCAATTCGACCCTCCTCAGTCGTTGCAAATTGGGGTTAGAGAGAGAAAGTACCAAATTTCACTGACTAAATTCACCTTTGATTTGACTTCAATTATAGCGATTCTTGATCCTAGAAGAAACCTCAGGACAAGAGATACCTTCCCCAATTGAGAGCTCGGACCATCGAACCTCCAACGGTAAACTTTCGAAACTTTTTCTCTCTACTAGCAGTTTTCCTGCGAAGCTCCGTTTGAGCTCAATTCAGACACAAATGATGCAGTTCAAAGCTTAATTAAATCGTATGTAAGTGTAAAAATTGATTCATACCTTCAATTAGAGCAATTAACCTTGATTGAATGGATAATTTGAAGAAATCAAATTCGATCAAATTGAAGGGGAGAAATTGGGGGAAATTTTTGGGGAAATTTTGGAATTTCGGAAAATTGAGGGACCTCTTTGCAATTTTCCAAAATTGAAGGCCAATTGGCCATGAGAAAGATGTTGAGGGATTAATTGGTCAGGTTTTGGAATAATTGGGGTCAAATTTCCATTTTTGGAAAGTAGGGGCAAAATTATAATTTTTGAAAAGTCGAAGACCAAAGTGGAAATTTGGAAAACTTGAGGCCCTTATACGATTTTGAGTAAATTTGAGAATCCAAAGGAAATTTTGGAAGACTTGGGACTCAATTTGGGGAAAAGTTGGCATTAGGGACCAAAAGTTAAGGAAAATGAACTTTAGGGACCTAAGTGTAATTAATTAACAATTTTGAGCCTATACACTCATACGTGAGAAAATGATGGTTGTTATGCCAAATCTTAAATAAGAAAGCTGCCCAAATCGTGTAGGAACATGAGAGACTGGAACGCCAGCAAGGATAAGATAGTGTGGAGTTGGAAATTGACTAGAGACGAATACATCACGATCATCGGTTGAGTGGACTTAATTACATCATACCCAATTAGGATGTTGAGTACTTTAGAAATGAAAAACCACTTGTGAGTGAAACTTTTAATATTATACTTGGTTGGTGTGATGAGAGATTAAGCTAAAATTGACTTACCAATTATAAGTAGAGGTAATCATACCAGGTTGGTATGAGGAAATTCCTTGAGAAAAAGAGAAATTTGCTTACAAGTTATAAATAGGGATATCATCACATCCGGTTGGGGTGATGAAGTTGAAAATATATTTTTTTTTATCAGAAGTGTTCTCTCTTGATTGTGTGACACTACTTAAACTATTTGGGGGACTTTCTTAATAGGAGCTAGAACATCTCAGATAGGCGAGTGACCTCAGTTTTTGAACTTTATGGAGCGAAATGCCCAATTTTGGAAAATCACGTGCAGTGGGCCCAAGGCTAATTAGCACGAGTAAGAGTTTGTAAACAAATTTGAGTAAAGGAAAGCCAGAAAATTTCTAATGAAATTGTTATGTGATTTCGCCATGGTACCAACTGAGGACTAATAATACTCGATGGGATGGCGACAGTGCGTTAGGGCCATGTCGACAGACCGACCTAGACAAACAGTTGCTGGTGGGGTTGAGGGTCGGGGTCATTGGACCAGTGGCATCAAAGATAATGGCTATATGTGAAAACTATTGTTTGTGCATGCACTTGTGGTATGAGACCATCAAGACGCCCAAGAGGGGTTGTGATGGGTCCTAAGGGCTACTGGACGACACGGTGGAGATAATGGAAGTTCATCGTGCCAACAATCGGAAAGCTCGGTGTAGCTTCTTGTGCAGGAGATCGGGGTGGGGTCAAGATGAGGTCTTTATCCTCATACAAACATGGAGTGGCCTTTGGGTCGGATGTCAAGAACATCCTCTCAGACCCAGGGTAGAAGTGGACGTGCTTCTATCTTGGTAGCCGGTAAAGACGCTCCAAGCCACAAGTGGATGCACTAGACGGACTACACTTGCGAATGTGTGTTACCCTTTCTGATGAAGGATGTGTGTTTGTTTGCTAAACACCTCCTAAGGCAAGGGGTTGGGCTAAGAAAGCTAAACACACCTAATATGGAAATGAGAAAAATGTTTTGAGACTTGAGGATCCCTGGAAAAGGAATGGTAAACCCTGGAAAAATGTTTTGGAAAGGAAATTAAATTTGAGAAAAACCCTTTTGAAATAAAATGTGACCCTTCGGAGGGTAAAGGTTTTGAAAAACTGAATTTTGAGGAAAACCTTCTTTTAAAGGAAATGAAAACCTTTGCGTGGTTTTAGATAAGACTATTTTGAAAACTCACTCCCAGCACCCGCTCACTAAGTTGTAGAACTCACTCCCAGCACCCGCTCACTAAGTTGTAGAACTCACCCCTCCCTTTTTACCCCTTTCAGGTTACCAAAGGAAAACCAAACTTAAAGACCTCCATGTATAGGAAATGTAAAGACAAGTATGTCTATTTAAAAGACTTTCGGTTTTGTATAATGTTACTCCAGGAAAAGGTGAAACCCTTCATGAACCAAAAGGAGTGGCAGGTTGCTAACAGGGATCCGACCAAACTGGGTTAGGGCATGACAACTTGAGTGGTATTAGAGCCTGTTTCCTCGAATACATTATTAAGACTATATAACATAGTAACTAAGAGAGAGTTTCAAAAATTTGCAAATGGCTCCCAAGAGAGCAACCAATAAAACTAGTGCTGATGTCACCAACACCACCCAACACTTTATTCTTGTAGGAAGACAACCCTAGAAGCTCTCCAATGCCCGATGCATAATAAAAGTACCAAAGGACAAAATGGGGAAGTATTTAGTACCACCAAGGGGTATGGTGCAAGGATATGTTGCAGTTACAACCCCAAGTATGAAGAGGAGCCAAGCCTAAAGCCAGTAACGCCAACAATGGCTTATAACCCTACATAGGGAAAACACTTATCAAGAAACCAGTAGCTCCCAATCTACTTTATGACCACCTTTTTGTAAAAGGGCTAAGACCCCAACGTATTATACTCATTCTCCATTAATAAAGAACTCCAAAATTCTAAAAACCATGTCTCTCAAAAATAATCTTGCGCCTCACATATAGGAAGATTGCCCCAAAGATTTATAATCAATCTTTTACAGTCACAATATTTGTCTAGAAATGGGCACGTAGATTTTCAAGCCGATTTAATCTGGTTCAGGTTTGGTTCACCCAAACCGATCTGGTTTTTCTCTCTCAAATTGTTCTAAGGTTCCTTCCCAAGGATTATAAATCACAAGGAATCCATAAGCTTCTTGGTTCACCCATACTCTATCGGCTCCAGTAAATGAATCAGTTTGGTTCATAAACCAGTTCTATTTGGTCCGGACCCAATTCTCATGAACTGCTTCAGTCTTTCCTCTTTATTTCATCCTATGGTCCTTTTCCCAAGTTTATGAATCTTTTTGAGTCACATGGGAGTTAGAATTTTTCAAATTTTCTCATCCCCTAACAATCGGGCTTGTAGACCAATTCGGTTTAAAGATTCAAATTTACCGGTTCTTTCCCCGGTTTTCTCATTACTAAAGGACAGGGTTTATGTAAACTCCGCCCTTTTAAGCTAAGAAAAACTAGGAAGGGAACTGATCAAACCAAATGAGAAAACTAAACCAATTCACAAACCCGATAAATTGTGAATGGGCAATTTAGGAATTTACAACTCTTGGGTAATCCAAAGGGTTCATAATACTATGGAAAAGAACCTTAGGACAAATAGGAAGAGAAAAATTAGATCGATTTCGATGAACCGGGTCCAACAGGATTGAACTGGTTTATAAACTAAGTTGGTTCATGAACCGGAACCGATAGAGATCGGGCAAAACAAAGGAATTAAACTCCATTGTACTCCAAAAAAATCCATAAACCTTGGGAAGGAACCTTAGAACAAAGTTGGGGAGAAAAACTTGACGGTTCGGGTGAACCGGACCCAAACTGGATTAAACCGGTTTAAGCACCAAGTCAATTTATGAACCGAAATTGATAAAGAGATGGTAAACCAAGAATTTTATGGACCCTAAGTGACCCAAGGAGTCACAAAAGACATGGAAATGGATTTGTGAAGGAATTGGGGAAGAAAACCAAACCGGTTCAGACCGGTTTGAACCACTATTTAACTGAATCATAAATTCATTTTTCTAGGTGGCTTAAATAATTCAAATTGGAGATTTGAGGCCACCATCAGATAGAGAATAAATTTAGAAATTTTTAGATTTGAAAAACTCGGCCAAATGGGGGGTGAACTGTCTGGTTTAAGCTTTGAACCCGGTTCAGACCGGTCCGGTCTGATTTGGAACGGTGTCATCTTCTTCCTCAGGATGACAGCACTGTTCACTCGTCAGGAAACTGAAGAAGTACCGATGAAGAAGAAACACTTCTTTTCAGGGTATTTCAGGTCTTCAATGTCAGTCATAACGGTGCTAAAGGGGCGGCCAACGGGTCCCTAAGCTCCCTATATTAAGAGCCCCTCCCCATTCATCCTCTCCACACCGAAAACATCCATTCTCTCTAAACTACTCCATTTTTCGGTGAAGCTTAAACCAAAGCTCCAATATGGGGTCTTTTCTAAGCCAAACAAGGTTAGGTTGGGTTCTTTAGAACAGGGGAGAAGTTAGCTACACACCTGTAGTCTCCGTTCACTCCGAGGGTCACCGGTGAGACGCTGGCATGATGAAACAGTGAAGCAGCTCTGACGGACCGAAGCTGCCCTATTTCAGTCAAGCTGAAATTGGCCATTTCGAGCCCTCCTCGAGCCAAACCAAGCCTTCCCAACACTTCCTCAGCCCTCCCATAGCCAAATTAGGACTGAAAGGTAAGCTAATTCGGCTCCCCTCTAAAATTTTCGGTCGGTGCTAGAGAGAGAACTGACAGAATTTCAATGATGAAATTCTAACTCAATTCGACATCAATTGATTCGATTCTTGATTCTAGGATGAACCTCAGGATGAGAGCTATCTACCCAGATCAAAAGCTCGGACTGCCATGCCCTCACTGGCGAGTAATCAAAGCTTTCTCTCTCTACAGTCTATTTTTCGGTGAAGTTCTGTTTGAGCTTGTTCTGGCATCAAAACTTCCAATTTAAAGTGCTATTGAAACATAAGAAGATGGAGGAACTCAATTTTAACTTCAATTTCAACAATTAGAGGTGTTTGATTGGTCAATTTGATGAAATCAAATTCGGCTGTGCAAAGGAGTTGAAATTGGGGGAAAATGGAGATTTTCGAAATTCAATGGACCAAAATGAAATTTTATCAAATTGAGGGTCAATTGGGCATGAACATAATGTTGGAGGGACCAATTGAGGAATTTTGGAATTTTTCGGGCAAAACTTACCATTTTTATAAACGAAGGGCAAAATGGTAATATTGGAAAAATTGGGGGACTAGATTGAAAATTTGGGAAATCAAACCCCTTTTTTGGTGAAATTGAATAAACTGGGGTTCCAAGATAAAATTTAAAAGTTATGAGACTCAATTTGAGGAAAAACTGACATTTGGGACTTAAAGTTGAAGAGAAATAACTTTAGGGACCTAATTTCAAGTAACTAAAAGTTTGGGTTTTCTCATTCATTTGAAATGAATGAAGGTTGTTATGCCGAGTAATAATGAACAACGATGTTCATATCATGTAAGAACTCCAGCATGGACGAGCTCGCGTGAATACAAAGAACCGGTCTAGTGGAATTCACTACGTTAACGGGTGAGTGGGTTTACTAACGTCATACCCGGTTGGGATGATTAACACAACTCAAAATTAAAAACCACTTACCAGTTGTGAGTGGGATTTTATATCATACCCAGTTGAGGATGATAAGTATATCGGAATGAAAATCAACTATGAAGTGGTATTTTAATCATCACCACTTAGAGGATGCGATGTGAAAATCATGCGGAAAAACTACTTGCCGGTTGTAAGTAAATCATACCCGGTTGGTATGATGAAACTTCCTCGAAGGAAGTTGAAAATCCGTTTATCGGTTATGAACGGAGATGTCCTTATACCTAGTCGATATAATAGATAGTGAAAACCTATTTTGTCGGAAGTGCTCTCCCCTGACTATGTGTCAATGCTTAAACTATTTGGGAGACCTTCTTGACGAGAGCTTGAATACCTCTTATAAGCTGGGGGCCTCGGTTTTGGAACTTGGGGGCTAATATGCTCGATTTTGAAAAATCTCGTACAATGGGCCCAAGGCCAGTTGGCACGAGCTAGAGCTCGTAAAAGAACATGATATATGTGCCATAAAACTTAATAAGTGAATTGTTTGGCCATGGTACTAAGATAGGACTAACATACTCAGTCAACTAGCGGCAGTGCGACATGATAGGTCAACGGACCAATCAAGACAAACAACTAAGGGTTGAGTTGAGAGTCGAGGCCGTTGGACCACGCCCATAAGGGGTAGTGATGCGTCCTAAGGGCCCTGGACGACCCGATGAGTATAAGGGCAGTTCGTCATGTTAGGTGTCAGTGCGAAATCTGGAGTACCACTAAGTGCAACCGTGTGAAATTTGGAGTAGCCCTAATCTCTGTCCTCATATGGACACAAAGAATTTATTCCGAGATTGAGGGTCAGATGTCGTGTACATCCACTCATTCCCAGGGTAGAGTGGTCGTACTTCTATCCGGGTGGCCGGTAAAGTTGCTCCGAAGACACTAGTGGGTTTAGTGATCGTGCTAACCTGCGAATGTGTGTAACCTTCATGATGAAGGATGTGTGTTGGTTGATGACACACCATGGTTAAATATGGAAATGGTGATAAAAACCGAGATTTTGAAATGAAGGGATTTTTTAAAAGAAAGGAGTCCAGCACACTCCAATAATAAATGTTTTCTTAAAAGTCTAAACTTTTGAAAAACCATTCACTGAGTAGTCGTACTCACCCCCTCCCTTATATCCCTTTTAAAATATTTTGGAAAGCCTACTCATAAAGACCATAAACTAAGGCGCCTAAGATACAGGTATAATAAATCTAAATTATTATGCAGTTTTGTTTATGTTATTCCTGGAAAAGGTGGAGGTTTAAAGGACGCCTTACTCTTTACGGTCTATAATAAGGGGAAACCCTTTAATAAACCGGGAGAGTGGCGGGTGGATCACGGGGATCCGACCAAATAGGGTCGGGGTGTGACAGTTTACAACTCTCCTCTCCTTTTAGGGGTTTTGTCCTCAAAACAGTTACACGTTAAATAACTGAGGATAATTATCCCTCATCATAGACTTGGTTTCTCATGTATCTTCCTGCACAGGTCCATTCGGCCACAATACCTTGACCATAGTAATTTTCTTGTTCCTCAAATTCTTGTCTCTCTGATCGATGATTCGTACCGGCTCTGTCTGATAAGTCAGGTGCTCTTCTAGTTCCATTGGAGGTCGGTCCAGTACGTGACTAGGATTAGGCTAATATTTTCAAAGTACTGAAGTGTGGAATACATCATGTATTCTCTATAGATTAGGAGGTAGTTTTAATTTATTAGCTACCGGTCCTATCATTTGAATAATGGGATATGGATAGATATATTTGGGTTTCAGCTTTCCTCTTTGCTAAAACCTAAGTATTCCTCTCCGTGGAGATACTTTGAGGAATACCTGATCACCCACTTCGAACTCCAGATCTTTCCTTCGATTGTCTACATAACTCTTATGCATGTCTTGTGCAGTCTTAAGGCGATTCCTTATTAATTTTATCTTCTCTGTGCCATCCTCTATTATCTCTGTCTTTTCTAACTTTCTTTCCCCCACTTCTTCCCAAAATAAAGGGATACCACAAGGTCATTCATAAAGGGCTTCATAGGGAGCCATCTGGATACCAGTCTGATAACTATTATTATACGCAAATTCCATCGGGCATAAGTATTCCTCCCAACTTTTGTTCATGGTGAGCACACATACTCTCAGCATGTCTTCCAAGGTTTGGATGGTTTGCTTAGACTGTCCATATGTCTGAGGGTGAAATGTCGTACTCATATAAAGCTTGGTTCCCGTGGCATTTTGCAGACTCGGCCAAGACCTAGAAGTAAATCTCGGATCTTTATCTGATACTATACTCACCAGGACACCATGGAGTCTTATTATTTCCTTCATGTATAGGACGGCCAGCTGTTCCACTATGTCTGTCACTTTTATAGGAGGAAATGAGCTGATTTGGTCAACCTATCCACTATTACCCAAATCACATCTCGACCCTTTTTGGTCATCGGTAGGCCTGTGATGAAGTCCATGGTGATATGCTCCCATTTCTACTCCAGAATTGGTAAGGGTTGTAGTAGTCCTAACAGTTTCTCATGCTCTGCTTTTATTTGTTGGCAAGACAAGCATCGGGCTACATATTCCGAAATGTCCCTCTTCATACCCTTCTACCAGTATCCTTGTTTGAGGGTGCGGTACATCTTAGTACTACCTGGATGCATGACATACATTGAATCATGTGCCTCTTCCAATATTAATCTCTACAACTCCTTATCTTGAGGCACGCATAACCTACCCTTATAGGTCAGTACTTCGTCACCTCACATATCGTAGTCCGGTTTCCTTTCTCTATTAGTTGAATCCAAATAGGGCTGAAGTTCTTTATCAATCCTCTGTTGGACTTTTATATGCTCGGTTAGACTGGGCCTTATCGCTACATTCGCCACCAGGCATTTTTCCTATCTGTCCATCCTCAGGCTCACTTCCATTCTTCCCAATTGTTGCAACAGAGGTAAGTAGCTTGCCTTGACTTGCGTTGCCTCAGTTTGATACTTGCAACTTAAGGCATCTGCTACTACATTTGCCTTTCCGGGGTGGTATTCTATCACAAGATCATAATCCTTTACCAATTCTAGCCATCTCCTCTAACGAAGATTTAACTCCTTCTGAGTTAGGAAGTACTTATGGCTCTTGTGATCTGTGTATATCCTGCACTTAACCCCGTAAAGGTAGTATCGCCATATATTTAGGGTAAACACTATTGCCGCTAGTTCCAAGTCGTGAGTCAGGTAATTTCTCACATGTATCTTCAATTGTCGCAAGGCATACACGATAACCTTCCCTTGATGCATTAAAACACATCTCAGTCCTTGTCTAGAGGCATCACTATAGACTATGTACTCCCCTACGTTAGGATCAGGTAATGAGGGTACCGGTGCGGTTGTTAGTCGAGTCTTTAACTCATGAAAAGACTTTTCACAATCCTCATCCCATTTATACTCAACTCCCTTTCTGGTGAGTCGAGTTAAAGGAGTTGCTAATTTAGAAAAGTCTTGCACAAACCGCCTATAGTATCCTGCCAATCCTAAGAAACTTCTAATTTCCGTAGGATTCCTTGGTGCATTCCATTCCGATATAGCTTCTACCTTGGCTGGATCCACTTTAACTCCGTCCTTAGATACGATGTGCCCTAATAATCCTACTTCTTGCAACCAGAATTCACACTTGGAAAACTTTACATATAATTGGTTTTCTTTCAAGATTTCCAATGTAATTGCCAAATGCCCTTCGTGTTTCGACCTGGTTCATGAGTATATAAGGATATCATCTATGAATACTATCACAAATCTGTCTAGATGAGCTTAGAACACGCGATTCATTAAGCTCATGAAAGCTGCAGGGGCATTCATCAATCCAAACGGCATCACTCTGAATTCATAGTGTCCATATCTAGATCGAAACGTCGTCTTAGGGATGTCCCATTCTCTAATCCTTAATTGGTGATAGCCTGATCGAAGATCTATTTTTGAGAAGTAGGCTGCTCCTTTCAATTGATCAAACAAATCATCTATCTTTGGGAGTGGGTATCAGTTCTTGATGGTGACCTGATTCAGCTTCTTATAGTTAATACGTAGTCTCATACTCCCATCCATTTTCTTTACGAACAAAACAGGAGCACCCCATGGAGACTGACTTGGGCGTATGAAATCTTTTTCCAATAATTTTTCCAGTTGTTCCTTTAGTTCTTTCAGCTTTGTCGAAGCCATGTGATATGGGGCTTGGGATATGGAATTTGTTCCTGGGATTATTTTTATAGTAAACTCCACTTGGCGACTTAGAGGTAGTTCAGGTAGCTCTTCTAGAAAAACTTCTGGATAATGTCTGACTACCGAAATGTCTTCCGGTTTCTTTTCTTCAAAATCTTCATTTACAACCATGGCCAGAAAAACTATGCATTCTTCCGTATCATCTTTTGAACCTTCAGGTGGGACACAAATTGTACTTCACTTTTCTTTTTATCTTCTTGGAACTTTAGTCCCTTAGTCTTGGAAGTATGGAAAGTTACTGTCTTCCTTCTACAGTCCATCCTTGTTTGATGATTACTCAGCCAGTCCATCCCCAAAATTACTTCAACTTCTCTTAGAGGTAACGAGATCAAGTCAGCTTCAAGTTTGATTCCTCCAATTTCTATCTCACATCCCTTTAGTGGTTTATTTTTGTTTAGACCTTCTCCTAAGGGTGTTAGGATGTTAAGGCTTTATACAAGCGGAGTGAGTTCTAGGGGTATCTTTGAAACTAACTCTTCCTTGATAAATGATCGTTCTGCTCCAGAGTTAAAAAGAGCATAAACTGGTTGTCCCCACAACTGTATATACCCTGATTTAAGAAACATATGTTTAGAAGGAATTCTCTTTATTAAATCAAAAGACATTTAGTTTACATGACTCTTTTAGACTAGTTGGCAGGGTTTGGGGATGTACCTACTACAGTGCTAGGTTCTCCTCTAGCCTCCTCCTAAGTGAGTTTGTATACTCTAGTCGGTACTCTTGTTGTAGCTTCTAGTATGGGGGGGATTGCACTTCCTCTAGTTGAACCCGTGAGTTGGTGCCCGCTTAAGGAGTGAGGTTAGGTTGGCCAAATACATGGGTGAACTTCTTGTACAATCTTTGATGCTCCCTATTGAGTCCAGGAGGAGTTGTCTGGGCTGCTTTGGGAGTTTCTATAGGTATGGGTGGCAGGGCGATATTGGAGACAATAGCCCTAGTTCTCTTGGTTCCTTTCTTTGGAGCCATTTCTGTAATTTTTTTAAAATAGTCCTATTTGTTACTATATTTTTTAGTCTTAACTATGTATTTGAGTAAATAGGCTCTGATACCACTCTAGTTGTCACTCCCAGACCCAGTTTGGTCGGATCCCCGTGAACAACCCGCCACTCTCTCGGTTTATTAAAGGGTTTACCCTTTTCTAAACTGTAAAGAGTAAGGCGTTCTTTGCACCTTTTTCCATGAATAACATAAATCAAAACTGCATAGAAATTTAAAATAATCATACATGTCTTACAGGTGTTTAAATTTGCAAGTCTTTAAGGACAGGCATTTCGGGACTACCTGAAAGGGGTATAAGGGAGGGGGTGAGTATGACTACTCAGTGAATGGATTTCAAATCTTTTAACTTTCAAGAAAAATATTTATATTGGAGTGTGCTAGACTACTCACTTTTCAAAAATCCCTTCATTTAAAAATTCTGAGTTTTTCCACCATTTCTTATTATCACGGTGTGTCATCACCCAACACACATCCTTCATCATGAAGGTTACACACATTCACAGGCCAGCATGACCGTTGAACCCACTTGTGGCTTTAGAGCGACTTTACTAGCCACCTAGATAGAAGTACGACTACTTCTACCTTGAGAATGAGCGGATGTATGTGACATCCGACCCTCAATCCCGAAATTGATTCTTCGTGTCCATATGAGGACAAAGATCTCATCCCGTCCCCACCCCGGTCACATGCACTTGGTCCTACTCCAAATTTCGCATGGTCACTTAGAACGACGAACTGCCCATATACTCACCGGGTTGTCCAGGGCCCTTAGGATGCATCACTACCCCTTATGGGCGTCTTGATGATCCCGTACTCATAGTGCATGCACAAACAATGTTTTTTTATTATGTCATGTAATCTGTGGTGTCATTAGTCCAACGGTCCTAACTTTCAACTCAACCTATTGCTATTTTGTCTTGACTGGTCCGGAGACCGGTCATATCGCATTGCTGCTAGTTGACTGAGAATGTCGGACCAACCTTGGTACCATGACCATACAATTCTCTTATTAAAGTTTTATGGCACATATATTATGTTTATTTACAAGCTCCTACTCGTTCCCATTGGCCTATGGCCCACTGTTCGAGATTTCCAAAAATCGGACATATTAGCCCCCAAGTTCCAAAATCAAGGCCCCGACCTTTAAAAGCTATTCGAGCTCCCATCGAGAAGTTCTCCCAAATTGTTTAAGCATTGGCACACAGTCAGGGGAGAACACTTTCGACAAAAATATGTTTTCACTATCCATAATACCGATCCGATATAAGCACATCTCTGTTCATAACCGATGAACAGGTTTTCGACTTCCTTCGAGTAAGTTTCATCATACCAACCGGGTATGATCTACTTACAATTGGTAAGTAGTTTTTTCGCATGGTTTTCACATCACAACTCTAAGTTGTGATGTTTAAAATACCACATAGTAGTGGGTTTTCATTTCGATGTACTTATCATGACCAACCAAGTATGATATAAAATCCCACTCACCCGATCGTGCGGTAAAATTCCACTTAGTCGAGTTCCATCCCTTGCACACTGGACCTCAACTAGCGTTCCTGATGTCTCATTCTCCTACATGAAATAAACATAGTTGTTCAATATTCTTTGGCCTAAAAGCCCTCATTCGTTCCAATGAATGAAAAAACCCAACTTTACATATATTTTCAATTAGGTCCCTAAAGTTATTTTTCTTTAACTTTAAGTCCCTATTGTCGGGTTTTTTCCTAAATTCAGTCCCGAAACTTTGAAAAGTTATCTTAGAACCTCAATTTATTAAATTCTGCAAAAAGGGGTTTAATTTCCCAAATTTTCAATTTGGTCCCTCAATTTTCCCAAAATTACCATTTTGTCCTTCCTTTACAAAAACAGTAAATTTTGCCCCCAAAATTCTAAAATTTCTCAATTGGCCCTCTAATATTCTTATCATGACCAATTAACCCACAATTTTAAAAAATTACATTTTGGTCCTTCAAATTTTTGAAAACCCCAAATCTCCCCCAATTTCAACTATTTAACACAACCAAATTTGATTTCATCAAATTGACCAATCAAACACCTCTATTCGTTGAAATTGAAGTTGAAATTGACTTTCTACATGTTCAATTCTAAGGAACTTTGAATCGCAGGTTTTAACATCGGAACGAGCTCAAACGGAGCTTCGCCGGAAAATAAACTGTAGAGAGAGAAAGCTTCGATTTCTCGTCGATGAAGGCGTGACAGTCCGAGCTTTCTATTTGGGTAGGTAGCTCTCTTCTAGAGGTTCTTCCTAGGATCAAGAATGATATCAATTAATACAAAATTAAATTAGAATTTCATCATTGAAATTTGAAATTCGACTGACTCTCTCTCTAACACTGATCAGAAATTGTAAAGGGGAGCCGAATTGGCTTACCTTTCGGTCCTAATTTGGTCGTGGAAGAGAAGGTGTCGAGAGAGCTTGGTTTGTCCTAAGGAGGGATCAAATTGGCCGATTTCAACTCGGCTGAAACAAGGCAGCTACGGCCCACCGGAGCTGCTTCACTGTTCAATCATGCTGATGCTTCTCGGCAACTCTTGGAATGAACGGATGTTAGTACCGTGTAGCTGACTTCTCCTCGGTTCTAATGAACCCAACCTCACCTTCTTTGACTCAGAATTGACCCTATATTGGAGCTCTTATTTGAGCTTCACCGGAAAACTAAGCAACCGAGAGAGGGCGACCTTTTCAAGTGTGGAGAGGACGAATGGAGAGGGGCTCTTTATATAGGGAGCTCGGGGACACGTTGGCCGTCCGTTTGGCACCTTTATGACATGCATTGAAGACCTGAAACGTACCGAATAGAAATGTTTCTTTTTCACCAGCGCTACTTCGATTTTCCAGCAAGTGAACAGTACTATAATCCTGAGGAAGAAAATGACACTGTTCCAAACCGGACCGGACGGGTCCGAACAGGGTTCAAAGCTTAAACCGGTCGGTTCACCCTCATTCGACCAAGTTTTTTAAATCTAAAAATTTCTAAATTTATTTTATATCCAATGGTGGCCTTAAACCTCAAATATTTAAACCACCTATAAAAATAATTTTAGGATCTGGTTCAACAATGGTTCAAATCGGTCCAAACTAGTTCGGATCCGGTTCACCTGAACCGATTTAGTTTTCATCCCCAATTCCTTCACAAGTCCATTTCCATGTCTTTTGTGACTCCTTGGGTCACTTAGGGTCCATACAATTCCCGGTTTACCACCTCTTAATCGATTCCGGTTCATAAACCAGCTCGGTTCTTAAACTGGTTTAATCCGGTTCGAGTCTGGTTCATCCGAACCATTCTGGTTTTTCTCTCGCACATTGTTCTAAGGTTCATTCCCAATGATTATAAATCACAAGGAATCCATAAGCTTCTTGGTTCACCCATTATGTATCGGTTCCGGTTCATGAATCAATTTGTTTCATAAACCGATTCTATCCGGTTCGGACCCGATTCTCTTAAATTGCTTCGGTCTTTCCTCTTTATTTCATCCTAGGGTCCTTTTCCCAAGTTTATGAACCTTTTTTAGTCACATTGGAGTTAGAATTTTTCAAATTTGCTCATCCCCTAACAATTGGGCTTGTAGACCAATTCGGTTTAAAGATTCAAATTTACTGGTTCTTTCCCCAATTTTCTCATTACTGAAGGACGGGGTTTACATATTCTCTGCAGATTAGGAGGCAGTTCTAATTTATAAGCTACCAATCCTATCCTTTGAATAATGGGATAGGGACTGATAAATCTTGGTTTCAGCTTTCCTCTTTGCTGAAATCTAAGTGTTTCTCTCCATGGCAATACTTTGAGGAATACTTGATCTCCCACTTCAAACTCCAAATCTTTCCTTCGATTGTTCGCATAACTCTTTTGCCTGTCCTGTGCGGTCTTAAGACAACTCCTTATTAATTTTATCTTCTCTGTGGCATCCTCTATCATTTCTAACTTTCTTTCCCCCACTTCTTCCCAAAATAAAGGGGTGTGACAAGGTCGTCCATAAAGGGCTTCATAGGGAGCCATATGAATACCGGCATGATAACTATTATTGTAAGCAAATTCCATCAGGAACAAGTATTTCTTCAAGATTTATTCATGGTGAGTACGCATGCTCTCAGCATGTCTTCCAATGTTTGGATGGTTCACTCAAACTGCCCGTCTGTCTGAGGGTGAAATGCTATGCTCATATGAAGTTTGGTCCCCATAGAATTTTTTAAGTTTGGCCAAAACTTGGAAGTAAATCTTGGATCTCTGTCTGATACTATACTCACTAGGACACCATGGAGTCTTATGATTTCCTTCATATATAGGACAGCCGGCTGTTCTATTGTGTCTGTCACTTTTATAGGAAGAAAATGGGCTGATTTGGTCAATCTATCCACTATGACCCAAATCGCATCTCGATCCTTTCTAGTCACCGGTAAGCTCGTGACGAATTCCATGGTGATGTGCTCCCATTTCCACTTCGGAATTGGTAAAGGTTGTAGTAGTCCGAACGGTTTCTAATGCTCTGCTTTTATCTGTTGACAGGACAAACATCGGGCTACATATTTCGCAATATCCTGCTTCATACCCTTCCACCAGTATCCCTGTTTAAGGGTACGGTACATCCTAGTACTGCCCGAATGCATAGCATACACCGAATTGTGTGCCTCTTCTAGGATTAGTCTTTTCAACTCTTTATCTTGAGGAACACATACCCTACCCTTATAGGTTTGTACTCCGTCACTTCGCATGTCGTAGTCCGGTTTCCTTCCCTTGTTAACTGGATCCAAGTAAGATTGAAGTTCTTTATCAATCTTTTGTTGAGCCATAATATGCTTGGTTAGACTAGGTCTTACCACCACATTAGCCACCAAGCATTTTTCCTACATGTTTATCCTCGGTTCCACCTCCATCCTTCCCAATTGTTGCAACAAGAGTAGGTAACTTATCTTTACTTGTGCCACCTCAGTTTAGTACTTGCGACTTAAGGAATCTGCTACCACGTTTGCCTTCCCGGGGTGATATTCTATCACAAGATCATAATCCTTCACCAATTCTAGCCATCTCCTCTGTCGAAGATTTAGCTCCTTCTGAGTTAGAAAGTACTTAAGGCTTTTGTGATCCGTGTATATCCTGCACTTACCCCGTAAAGGTAATGTCGCCATAACTTTAGGGCAAACACTATTGCAGCTAGTTCCAAGTCATGAGTCAGGTAATTTCTTTCATGTACCTTCAGTTGTCGTGAGGCATATGCGATATCCTTCCCTTGTTGTATTAGGACACATCCAAGCCCTTGTCTAGAGGCATCACTATAGATTGTGTACTCTCCTACATTAAGATCAGGTAAGAAGAGTACTGGTGTGATTTTTAGTCAAGTATTTAACTCTTGAAAAGACTTCTCACAGTTCTCATCCCATTTATACTCAACTCCCTTCTTGGTGAGTCGAGTTAGAGGAGCTGCTAATTTAGAAAATTTTTGCACAAACCGGTTATAGTATCTTGTCAATCCGAAGAAACTCCTTATTTCTGTAGGACTCCGTGTAACCTTCCAATCTAATATGGCTTATACCTTAGCTGGGTCTACTTTAACTCCATCCTTGGACACGATGTGCCCTAAGAATCCTACCTCCTACAGCCAGAACTCGCATTTGGAAAACTTTGCATATAATTTGTTTTCTTTCAATATTTCCAATGTTGTTGCCAAATGCTCTTCATGTTCCGACCTGGTTTGTGAGTATATGAGGATGTCGTTTATAAATACTATCACAAACTTGTCCAAATGAGGTTGGAACATGTAATTCATTAAGTCCATGAAAGCTACAGGGGAATTCGTCAATTCAAATGGCATTACTCTGAACTCATAATGTCCATATCTGGATCGGAATGCCGTCTTAGGGATGTCCTCCTCTCGAATCCTGAGTTAGTGATAACCTGATCGAAGATCTATTTTGGAGAAGTAAGCTGGTCCCTTTAATTGGTCAAACAAATCGTCTATCCTTGGAAGTGGGTATCAATTTTTTATGGTGACCTAATTCAACTTTCTATAGTCAATACACAGTCACATGCTTCCATCATTTTTCTTTACGAATAGAACCAGAGCACCCCATAGAGTCTGACTTGGACGTATGAAATTTTTTTCCATTAATTTATCCAGTTGTTCCTTTAATTCTTTTAGCACTGCTGGAGCCATGTGATATGAGGCTTGGGATATGGGGTTTGTTCCTAGGATTATTTCTATGGTGAACTCCACTTGGCGACTTGGAGGTAGTCCGGGTAACTCTTCTGAAAAAACCTCTGGATAATGTTTGACTACCGGAATGTCTTCCAATTTTTTTTCTTCATAATCTTCATTCACAACCATGGCCAGAAATACTGCACATCCTTTATGTATCATTTTTTGAGCTTTCCGGTGAGACACCACTCGTACTCTACTTTCCTTTTTATCTCCCTGGAACTTTAGTCCCTTAGTCTCGGGAATATGTAAAGTTACTGTCTTCCTTCTACAGTCCATCCTTGCTTGATGATTACTCAGCCAGTCCATCCCCAGAATTACTTCAACCTCCCTTAGGGGTAATTGAATCAAGTCAACTTCAAGTTTGATTCATCCAATTCTTATCTCACATCCCTTCAATTGTTTATTTATGTTCAAACTTTCTCCCAATGGTGTAAGGATGTTAAGGTTTTGAACTAGGGGAGTGAGTTCCAGGGGTACTTTAGAAACCAACTCTTCCTTGATAAATGATCTCTCTGCTCCGGAGTCAAAAAGGACATAGACTTGTTGTCTCCATAGTTGTATATACCCTGATTTAAGAAACGGATAGTTTAGAAGGAATTTTCTTTATTAATTCAAAAGACGTTTAGTTTACATGACTCCTTTGGATTAATTTGTAGTATCACGATAAAAGTTAACATCTTCAAGCCAAGTTACCCAATAACGCGATAATGTACCATTGTTTACATGGGTCTAGCTGGAATCAAGAACAAAATGGAATAAAGTGATACATACCCATCCTTCCGGTGTTTCCATTGTGCCCTTCACTTTGACACTCCATTTCCATTTTTTGGCTGTGTGCCTCTCCCATTCACTCGGTGTTTGGTTCCTTGGCCCACATAAACCACAATTGCAGACAATCCTGATAAAAATAAGAAAACTTAAGCAACTAACTGAATTAAATATCAAAACAACTACAACAAGAAAAAAGTGCTAGCTTGCCCTAAGAAAATCTGGACCAACTCACTCACTAAAAAAATAAATAGGAATTAAAGCACTGACATCACAAAGGTTATTTAAGATCCTCAAGTAATTACTATGAGATCATATACTTGGATACTCCATAAAAATATTCACATTTACTCAGAAGGTGCCCCTCTTGGTCATGGTCTTTGACAGACAGAAAGGATGAGAAGTAGAATATGAAATGCTTACATATGCAACTTGGGAATATAAGTACCCACCATGCCATTGCACACAACAGTTACTTGGTCTGGCATGGCACGAGAGACTGCTTCCTTTCCTTTCTGTGGACCTGCTTCAGCCAAAGCCTCTACTAATTGAGTCTTTAGGGAGGCATTAGATATTAAAGTCTCTCAAACTGAACATAGAAATAGGATATAGACTTCAGCTCTGGCTTACTTCACTTTCAGCTGCACCATTTCTGGCTTCTCCATTCTGCAACTGAGCTTGGTTATGCAATCAGGGCAAAAGCAATCAGTGTTCTCAAGATCCTGCAAGCAAATATCCATAAGATTAAGAGATATAACTCTCTGTATAGCAAGGTTGAAACGTAGACTAGGAATCTGAGAGCACTCTGCATGCACCCATACATCACCAGCCATCGCAACATACCTACATGAATAAGTATTACAATAACCAATGTTTTCACCATTTAATAGATATTAAGTAAAAGTTTAACAATTTATTAGCCAAAAAATCTCACCCAATTCCCACCATCTGAATGATGCCAAACTTTCTTGCATATGCCACAATATTGCTTAGACTTTAGTAACTGCACAAGTGGCAGAGTAAAAGCATTCAGATATTAGAGTTACTTAGCATGGAAAGTTTCTAGATGCAACATAGAAGAACCTTAGTGCAGTGTTTGCATAGAATTTGAACTCCACCATCTGGACTTCTGATCTTCCTGCTACTTTTACAAGGAAAACTCAAGCAACGGCTGTCACAAGCTTGTCTGTCCTCAGATTCTTCATACTGCAGATAAAGCAACAGTCATTTGTTAACGAAGAACCAAAAATGACTTAACAGAATTTAGTGGTACAGAAGATATCTATGTATATAAAATACTCCAACCAGAAGATAGAGGGGTTGAGGATTTTAGACCGAATCGGTGCCTCAGATCATTACTATTATTCAATTATTTTGTTCAAAAATTTTCAGAAAATGATCGCCCAAGTTGGTGAATGTTTGCAAAGCACCAATTACAATGCTTATGACGGTACAGGAAACAAGATGCTGAAAAATGGATTCACCATTCACGAAGATGAGTGGTGTAGTTAGAGATTTCAAAAGCACGATCCTATTCATGGGTATGGGTCGGTGCTATGCTGGCAGGAGTCTCAAATTATACTACTCATTTAGATTTGCTGTAATTATTTTTATCCAAAATATTTTAAATTTTATTAATTAATCATGATTATAATAAAAAAACTCCCACCATTTAATAATTCACTTTTCATTAAAAGTAAATTATAAGAAACTACTAAAATTAATAAAGTTGATGGCATACTAAATATATCTAATAGTTTTATTAAATTATATTAAGTTCAAATATGCTTTAACCTAATTTTTAAAATATATTTTTTTCATACAAAAAGATATATACTTCGTGTTTTGCTCAATGAAGAGAGATGAGGAAGGATGATAAAAATGGAGCAAAAAAAAGGATGGCATAAGGTTGTGGTGGATGATATCTTTCCATATTTATAATATATGGAAATTTCCAAATATTAAGAAGTTTTAACAAAGCGGATGACGCTTACCGTTCTAATAAATTGTTATTACATATTAAAGTTGGAGCTTAAAAAATAGCACATCTCAAAAAACATCAAAAATCACACTCACAAAATTAATCTCTCTTACCTTTATTTTTTATATTATATTTTTCTCAATAACTATTTATTCTCTATTTATATTGAACCATATTTTGAACATTACAATCATTTAAGGTCACTTCCATTTGCATATATATACATTTATTTTATTCCATTTAAGTCGCATGGCAGTGTTGATGTACTCAGATTGAAATTCTATCAAGTAGGACGGCGCCACCTTAAAGCAATTAATTATAAACTTGATAGAAATTAGAATGCCCAACGCATGGGCAAACTAATAATCAAGTCCAATATGGCGATTTATTCCTAAAACAAGATATGCATTAGTAGGATTGCCCACAAATCCTAGCAGTTAAGGGTAACATATGAATGGAATGTTTCAAAACGATAGTCATAATTCAATTGATCATTATTTAAAATTCTTTTGCCCACAAATCTTAGCAGAACAATTGACTGCACATGCTGCTCCTTAAATGGAAGAAATACCATACAAACAATCATTACCATAAGATACAAAAGCTGAAGGAATTGCACTCTAGGATAGGATGGATATGAGTGCTCCAAATCCACTTGTAGTTAGTTTTTGGGAGGGATGTAAAAAGTCATGGATCCAACTTACCATCACTTAGCCTGACCCAGGTACACGTATGCTAGGGTGGTTGTGAAATGCCTAAAAGAGGTTGAGTACTGATTTTATTACTCCTCATAAGTGAGTGTTCAAACATTGTGATTGAAGCAAGAGTGTTGTGAAATGAGTAGTAAAACGGACGAGTTAACCGTTGAAATAAAAATGATAAGTAGTTTAAATTGAGTAACACATGCCCTAATAAAATAGTAGTCAATATGAATATATTTGGTTAAAATATGGAAGATGTGAATTACACGGAAATAAAATAGTTAAAAAAAATTGGAGTTTTTGAAAGTAAAAAGTAGAAAGTTGAGCTAAATTAAGTGATAGAATTACTCACCATTTTATTTTATATTCAGACTACAATATTTTATGGAAGAAGTGTAAAGTCAATGATGATGGAAGAAGGAATATTGGATTAGGGATTAGCATCATACCATAGAGAATATGTTGATAAGTGTTTAATATCCTTTTAACGATTGTGATATAAGAGGAAGTAAGTAGTGTATAAACTAAGAAAGTTCTTAAACAACATATGAATATTTTTATGGGAATAAAAAGATGTGGTAGGATAACCTTAGAGAGTGAGGTGTGAGATATAATGCAATCAAATATGAAAAAAGCGTGGAATAAGATTAATATTTTTATTTTTATAGGGTCAACATAATACCGTGAAAATAGAGAGTGAATTTAATGCACAAAAAATGGTGAACGATACAATAAATGATGTGATTAATGGGAATGATAGGTAACCCTATAAATTGGCTCCAACTCACATGGGTTAAGCCGACCAAGGTTGGTGGCTCGTGATACTGTGGTGGCAACCAACCAAATGGATTCTCTATTTTTTAGACAAAGAAATATAACATTAATTTCAGGCAAGAATCACCCCCACTAATGTCATTTTAATTTCTTGGATCATGCGAATTTTTACTACTAGTCCGACATGTTCTATTTTTTTGTTGCATTTTTTTGCCAGCAATGCATTCTACCATGAAATGGTCAGGATAGTTCCATCCTTCCTAATAGGAGTTACCCATGAGTTTTTATAATGTTTTCTCGCTTACTCTTTTTTTTTCAAGAAATCTTAAAAATATTCATTAATAACTTAAATTAACATTTTAAGATGCTAGATATTTAATTTTCATAAAGATTAAATGGAATGATTTAGTTAATTTTAAAAGATTAAAGACTAGTTTTAGAAAAAAATTAAAATATTGGGAATTAAAATATAATTTTATAAAATTGGTGGATTATTTAATAAATTTTAAAAATATCAGTATTTTATTTTGAAATGTGGATATTTTGGGATTGGATATGAAAGTTATAAGATCTTTATTAATAAAATGAAAATAAAAAAAATAGAGATTAAAATATAAATTTATAAAATTTTAGGAAGTATAGTATGAATTTGAGAAATATGGGTAAAGAATTTCGAAATATTATTTAAGTATTAACTACTAAAATTATATGTTTTGAGATCAAATATAATAAAGAAAATTTTGAAAAGTAAATTATAATTTTAAAAATTTTGAGAAATTCATAAATAGTCAATTATTAAATTTGAAGTAGTGGGTTCTTAAATATTAGAGAAAGGCATTAATACTAACATATATTATAACTTTTAGTGGCATTCCAAGTTGAATGAGATTGAAAAACTTGAAATTTTTGTAAGATAACACGATTGAATAAACAATTGACAAATTGGGTCGTTGGAAGGAAAACGTAGCTAGAGTTCAGTTTTATTTACACGAAGATAGAGTACCGATAATTCAGGATGGTCGAGCCAATCCGAACATAAAACCAACTAGCGAGAAGGCCCACTAGGTGTTCCGGACGAAGATTGCAAAATGGAGCAGGCTGAGCTAGTTTAACGTTCTATTTGAGGCCTAATATAATCGTAAGAAAGCCAAGACTTGAGGCGGAAAGAGATGCAGATGTAGAAAATGGAGAAGATGAATGTTAGGGTAGATAAGGCTCATAACCAGGAGGCACCTTGGCCAATAGTTATGCTTGGTGAGGCTTGTCTTTGAGGTCTTGAACAAAAACACCTTGAACGGATGGACACGTGTGTACTCACACACATGAGATACCATTAAATTCTTCTTGTGTTTTATATACTAAACTCGGTTATGAAGTTGAGGCAATAGGATTCGGTTCTATCCATATTTTGGTTCTAAAATCATAAACTCTCCTTCTTTATTCACAATAATTAATATTAATTATTGATTTGTACGCTCCCCATAATAAGAAATTACTTATTTAGAATACATTTGAATGATATCCATCTATTTCATAAAAATAGATAAAATACAATATGTTAAGTTTTTTATTATTAGTGAATTGTATTATATTAATAAAATTAATTGTTCAAAATTTATAATATATAAATATTAAAAAATTTTAATATAAACATATATTTTTATATTCACAATAATAAATTTTCTTACATTCGAATAAACTAGACTCTTACAATAAAATGTTACTTTATTCGAAAAAAAATGTAATTTGTGGTTAAATACATGTGTTTGTATTTTAATAACAGTTTATATGAATAAATTTATTATATCCTTGCTGTGTATCCGAAATCTAAAATTCAATTCGTACCCACGAGTTCGGATATAACCATATTTAAAACGTATTTAAGTTAGGGTGTGACGTATGGAGGAGAAGTACCCGTGTATCACATGTTTGTGTATGGAAGAAATTATTTTGAAAATTAGGTTAAAAGATATTTGAAGTTAAGATAATTTAATAAAATTATTATATATATGTGCTACCCAACTATACCATCAACTTTATTAATTCTGATAGTTTCTAATAATTCACTTTTAATAAAAAGTGAATTATTATTATTAAATATTAAATGGTGGGACTTTTTTTTTATTATAATCATGATTAATTAATAAAATTAAAAATATTTTGGACAAAAATAATTACAGCAAATCTAAATAAGTAGTATAGTTTGAGAATCGTGCCAACATCGCCCCAGACCCATGAGTAGAGAGGATCGGGTTTTTGAAATCCCTAACTATACCTCTCCTCTTCTACTCTTCTGTAAATGGATGCATAAAAACGAAACAAAGGGCAAGCTGCTCTAGAGTGAAAGAGAACATTAAGATGTCTTCCTTGCCCTCCTCGTCATGCTGTATTAGGTTTGAGAAGGTTAGAAATGGATTCCCCTCGTTATGTTGCATTAGGCAGTTTGAGAATGTTACAAACAAATAAACTCCCTTAGTCTTCCTTACCCTCATCTTCCTTCATGGCTGTCATTGAAGTCCGGGTTGTTTCCGGTTCCCTTCAAGTCGTTCAGTATGGTTGAACTATATGATGAGTGGGGCGGATAATTTTTCATTAAATTTTACTCAATCACATGCCATTGATGGCAAAAAGTAATGAGGAAAGAAATGCCAGAGGGATATGCAGAATCTATGGATGAGAGTGGTGGTTGGATTGGAGCCACTTTTGAATTTTCAGCAGAAAAAGCGAGTAACCGATATACTCCTACTAAATAGATAGCATTTGATCTGATGTGTTGCTGAGTGTGTATATATATCTCTAGATTCCATTGTGCTTTTTTGGGCAGACTAAAGAAACTGCAATTTTACCATAGAGGGGAAGTAGGAAAGTCTAGTGCCATATATTTATTGATGGTGTTAAAGAGTGTGCTTGGTCTATACACATCAATATCCAATGGTTTTATAAGAGATTGATACCACAATTTTTTTTCATTTTATTCAATGTAGAATTAGTAAATATAATATAATATTTTCTTACAATTTCAAAACATTTATCTAATTTAATTTTATTAACATGGTGAAGAAAAATAATTTTAAATTTATATGGATAAACTTGTTATAATGTTAAAATCTTGATGTGAGAATATTTTTATTTTTATTTTTATTTTTATTTAGAGAGATTTTTACTTTGTACCAAATAATAGATTAGTATTCTAAAATTTGAGAAAAAATCCAAAGAATGACTAATATAAGAAATTGTTAACCTAATAATTTATTGGCAAAAAAATAATTTTATAAGTGGTGAAAATGGAAAATTTTGAGAAGATCGATGATGAATTTTTTTAGAAGAGGGAGAGTAAATACAAGGAATAATATATTAACTACTCAATTGCATGTAATTTATTTATATTATTAGATAAACTACGAATTAAAAAACTCGATAAATAATATCAAATAAATAAATTATTAGATTATTATATATTAATGTCTAAAGTGTTGGTATATTGATGTATATATTTTGAAAAATTGGTAGATAAGTCCTTCAAGTTTTTTGAGTCTCCAAAAAAGCCTCGTAACTATATATACGAACTCTTTGACACGCCACTTTCATATTAATTAGCAAAATGCCTGAAGAATATTAGGCTTCGTCGCCGCTCCAACTGTTCTTCACCTTGGGCCCGGTCGGTCCGTCCTCTCCGACAACCTCCCTCGGCAGGCTCTTCATCAGGCCCTCAAAGGTTGACTTCAGCTTCCCCGGCAGCACCTTCACCACCTTCTCGGCTTCCTCCGCCGTATTATAATTAATCTTCGGCCCCCACTTCCTCATGTAGTTCAACCAAGGCGGCGAAGAAATCGGCCCCTCCCCCGCCATGTAGTCAACCGCGACGACAGAGAAGGCGACCGCGGTATCCACGGTCAGGTTGCTCTTCGCAGTGTCGTTCCTTAACCCGACTCCCCCGGATCCCTGCAAGACGAGCCCAGACTTTGGGTAGGTCGCATGGCCGTTCAGCGAACTGTAGGCCACGAACCGGTTTCCGCCGCCGGACTGGTACTCGAGCTCCGAGGCATCGACCCACGTCCCTCCGCTGTGCTGAGAGAAGAAGACCCTCCACAGACTGCCGTCGAAGTTGCTTATCCTGAGGGTCACGTGCTCCCAGTCGCCGACGTGCTCCCCAATTCTCCCCAGCGGGATGTCCACAACCTCAATCTTTGCCGTCGATGGCCCATTGAAAGGGTAGAAGAGCCAAACAGCTATGTCAGTGAAAGTCCCGCCGTACATCGGCTTGACGTGCATGTAACCCTGGGAGCTCCGTAAATCTCCTTTCTTGACCAACTCCTTGCCGGATTCTGCCACCGGAAGGTCCAGCCAATACAGCCCATCGTTGGAGCCGTTCTGTGGAATGTTGGAGCCGTTTGGGCGGACAGACACTGGATTCGATTCGTCGCCTTTCTTGTACAGTAGGGCTCCGTTGCTGAAGAACCAGGTCACGGAGCTCGGGAGGTACTTTTCCTTGGGGTGAAAGTAAAAGAGCGGAGAGTAAGTTCTGATAAGTGCATCTACTTGGCTCGTATTTGGCATATAAGATGTGTAGGTAGGGTTGTTGTTCTTCAAGCATCTGATAGGATTAACCCAAGAGTTAACCTCTGCAATGTAAGTTCCGACAGACACCCCTAGGGTTTGCGTGCCTCGGTTTTGTGGTCTCGAGCTGGACACTTTGAACGACTCAGTCGTGTTGTTGGGTGGCCCCCATATTGACGTCTCGGGCTGGGACGGCTCGGTGAATTCGGACCGCACACACCGGATACGGTTCACGGACGGCTTCTCCGGCGAGGCGGTGATGACTAGGCCCACGGCAGTGTAGGTATCGGGCGGCACAGGGAGCCAGAAGTAGCCAAGACCGTCTTGCTTCATCTTCAGGGACTCGCTGCTCCAGACGAGGGTGTAGTCGGTCGGCTTAGCGAGAGCAGCTCCGTCCTTGGCCACGAGGACCCAGCCATTGAGGTGCCTGTTGTTGGGCTGACAGTAGCCACCGAGCATGAAGAACCCTTGTGGGATAGCCTCCGGCTCAAAGAAGGTCGCTCCGAGGTTGTCTGCTCCTCCCTCGTATGCCGCCCAAACTCTCTTGAAGGTCGACACACGAGAGACCTCGAGACCGCCGAGGTCAATGGATCGGTTCCCGAATCCCGAACCTGCATCCGACAAAATCTACCATGGAATATGGAAAAACACAGTTCATAATGATCCATGTTAGGAAAGGTGCATAAGTGGTCTAAGACACGGAGGAATGTCCAAAAGGGTACAGCGGGATTACCAGGCGGCCACGAGGGCAATGGAACGGGGAGCTTGAACGTTGTTTCGATCGGAAGAGCTTTGCCCATAATTAATTGGCTGTGAAGGTCTTCTTTTTGCTTGGCGAAGAATGGCAAAGGTGGTGAAGTAAAGATATTAAGGGAACGTGAGAAATGTGCATAAAAGGAACCCTTCTCGCTTCAGCCTCAAGGATATGGATAGTGAAATGTGTATCCATATATATATATATATATGTATAACTTTGGAGAAACCACGGTAAGAGGAGGTGTCGTGCAAGCAAAAGACAACAATGGGAAGGGATCGACGATGTCGCCTACCATCACTTAATTTTTTTAATTAATATTTTTTAAAAATATAAATAATCATAAAAATGACAAGTGTATCACAAAATCATTTTATTAGTAGATGGACTCATCATGTGAATAAAACAAAATCATTTATTAGTAATTTATGGTTGTAATATTTGGTTATAAATAAAATTTAAATGATGTTTTAGGCGAATAAATACCGCACAAACAAGCTGGGGACACGTATAAAAAATGGGTTGGCTCCAAGCAAATCATTATATTTATTTTTGTAATTTACTAATTTTAATAATTTATATAATATTAATATTTATAATTTTAATACTATTATTACTTAATATTTAATCATACACTATAAAGTATTTTTTCTTTATTATTATCAAATTATTCAAGTTTCTTTCCAATTACCTATAATTAGATTTAAATTAAACGTTTATATTAAAATTTGGAGTCCAAAAAAATCACCCATAAAAATTGGAACATATGGGAGACTTTTTAATTTATTAAATGATTTTCAATATAAACATTTTCTTAAAAATTAAATATAAAATAAATGGCGATAAATTACAAAAAAAATCACCATTGTCTTACTATTTACACATCTACCTTATTCTCTCAATTTTCTTTTCCTCCAAGTAAATTAGGAGAGATTATTGAGTTATAACTAATATTACCAAGATCATTAAAAAGTCAAATTAATTCAATCAATTTATATTGATATTATCTCCGTATTCTTTAATTGTTCAATATTTATTTTCAAATTTTAATTTATTATTTCAACTTAAATTCCCCACTTCCATTACGACGGCTTGTCTTTTATGTAAAAGTGGGTCATAAACAAGAAGTCCATTTTGGAATACTATCCATAGGTTTGACGTCAACCATGGCATTCCCATTTGGCTAAGTAGCCATGTGGAACTAAATCGTTGACTTTATTTTAAAATTTACTTAACATAAAGACGCATTACCGCATAATACAAGCAGCAAGAATAATGAAACTACCGGATCTTATTAAAATGCAATTCAAAGGTTTAGTAATGAAATTCATGGCCAATCACATACTTTGTTAACCATTTCACAAAAAATAATTTCAAATTGGTATTTATTAATATTTCAAAATAGCTTTAATTTAGATATTAAGCAATAAATTTGATTTATTTATTACTATTTCAAAATAAATTTAAGAGAGGTATTAAGCCATAAATTTAATTTTTTTGTCCCAAGTAGTTTTTGTTGAGGGCAAGTTGGTCACTTGCATAAAAAATAAAAAAATTAAGTCCTAAATCCCATTTTAATGGACGGAATTCCTTCAATTATAACAACAAAACAATTAAGATCATTAATTAAATGATTTTCAATATAAAATAAATAGTTTAATGGTTGGAATTCCTTCAATTATAACAACAAAACAATTAAGATCATTAACTAAATAATTTTCAATATAAAACAAATAGTCCTACACCAATATTTCTATGGGCTATGACTAATTAGAGTAAAAATATTCACTTATCTCATCATCTCTAATAGCCATTTTAGTACTACTCAATATTTCTCTAGAGATCCAATAGGACAAAGTTATTACTAATATCATATATTTTACCATTTATGAATAAATAGTTATATAAGTGCATAATTTAAGTACCAATTACAATGGAACAATCGCCTATCATTACTCAAGTAGAAGACAAAATTTTCCCTCAAATAATTCACGGCATAAATTAGTTAATTATACCGATTTCTTCACTACAATTCAATTTCTTATTGAGTTTTAAACAATGATAATTATAAGTTTTTTCAAAGACCATCAACTCTCACACTTATTGAGCCTATAAGAGTGCTAGGTCTTCGTTACGAGATTCCACCCACATAAGTGACATGTTACTTATGGCATTCAATAGTTGAAAAAACACCGGAGCATGTAATAAATACTCTAATGATCCTCCTTTAAGAGTTCCATGACCTTAAATAGTACAAAATTCACAAGTGGAGTATGTTAGTTCCTTTATATCGGGTTGAGATGTTACAAATGTTGAGTTAGTTATACAAATTGTATGTGCCGCATCTTAATTTGGCTATTGTCCTTGCATTTGTACTGGACTGAGGAGGTCATGTAGCTCCATTAGGGATGATTATGGGCTCCCATTTTCGTGTTCAGGTGAGCTAGGAGCGAGAGGAGTGGGCTGAAGAGAGAATGTTCACTATTTGCTTGATATCCAACATATTTCAAGCTTTCACCATTCATAATCATACTAGAAGTTTTAGCTCACATTACTAGAGTTCAAAACCATACAAATACACATTTCTTTCAACCTCAGTACAACCATTAATAGTGTAGATTAGATACCCACGTGGAAAGCAAAATCATGAAGTACTCTCAATTTTAAATTGTGTCTATATATCATCACATTTCAAATTAAGTGTCCAAATAATGGAGGTGTGGTTCTTTAATATTAATTTTTAATCTTAAATATATGAATAAACTTATGCTACTCTCACTCATATAATCATTTACTTGAAAACTTACTTCATAATTTAACCTATTTTTCCAGTTATTACTAAAATATAGATTATTGTCAAACAATGGATTTGAATCAAAATAAGTGCACTCGATATTTCCATCTAATTAACACTTAAATATCCTTCCCAATCATGGTAAGAGATTATAATTCTTCATATACAATTGGTAAACTAAAATATTGCTAACATCATTTCACGCCCACCTCAAAATTTTAGAAAGGTCGAAACTTATTTTTTCAATATGGAGTAACCTAATTAACTAAAATATTTTTTTAGGTAGGAGAAAGGATAACAAAGTTAAAATGGGTAAATGATAAAAGGTCTAGAATTTGATCCGATATATTTGCTAATGCAAACTTCCTAATATATAACAGTGACATTAATTGTTTTTTATCACAATGGTTGGGGGTTGAAACTCGTAGAATTTGATCACATGGGAGAAAATGAAAATATTTTAAAAAAATTGAATTAAATCACTCATATAAATTGGGAAAGATACATCCCAATCCATATCACCGTTGCGTCATGGAGATTGAAGTGACGGGAAAACAATTCTAACACGGGAGAGCGCTGGAGATGCGGGATGGATTTGTGGGTGCCAAACACGGTCGAAACCCTAGTTAGGGATTCCACACCTGACAAACGGTGCAATGCTTTGGACTAATGGCGAGATATGATCTAATGTGATGTAATAGAAAAAATGACTATTTTTAATTAATAGCAAGTAACAAATGAGATGTTTGTGATGGTGGCTGCTAATTAGGTATCATTCATTAAAGTTTCTTACATTAATATTGGCTAATTTTTAAACTCAAAATTATGTAAATAATCACACTTATTTAAAATTATATATTTGTTTTCCATTATAAAAATGTAAAATAAAAATATTAAATATATAAGTATATATTCAGTTTTAGTAATAAAATTAGCTTATTTTGTAATAATACTAATAAAATTAAAAGAGTATAATATTAATTATGTTATCACATATTTATCTTTAATAATAATATGGATTGTGTTTATAATAATAACAATAAAACTCAAAAGTGTATAATGTTAAATATATGAGATGTATTTAATTTTAGCCCTATTACATTTATGATGATAATAGTAAAATTATCTAATAAACTATTATTCAAAATTTTGGTATTATGAATTAAAAATAGAAATTTGGTATTTGTTTGTTGGGTTAATGGAGTGGAATCACCAATAAGTTATTAATGGTCCTAACATTGATTAAAGCTGAATCATTGATTGAACTCCTTTTTATCTTATTGAGTTGGGCTTCCCATTGTACCAAACTCAATTTTTTTTACACTTAGGGAATGCTAGAAAATTTATCACAACTTTCTTGATGATGAGGAGAGAGGGTGACGACATAGATAGTAAAAATAAATAATGGAGTTGCTATCTAATTATATATTTTCATACTCATAATTATTGGCTATAGTAATAAAATTGGTTAATTTTAAAAATAATAAACAAACCAATATATCTAAATAGTTTCTATTAAGGGAATCTCTCATTAATATGAAATTAAAAGAATAGTTACTCTTAAAAAAATTATTGTGAAATTTACAATATAAAAATGGTATTTTGGGTCAGGGAAAATGAATTTTATAAGTTATTATATTTAAATTTTTTAAGTTAAACATATTTAATACATCTATATCTTTAAACATGGCAATGGGTTGTAATTATATTTTTTTTACTTTTAAAATTTTATTTTCTCAATTTTAAAATGCTAATATATTTAATTAATTATATCAAATATTTAATTTTATATATTTAATAAAGGAAAATGTGTGTTGGAGTGGATTTTGGAGCATTTATATATTATGGTCAATTTTCAGTTTGGTATGGATAATTGCCAGCCATTTCATTATAAAAAGGCATAATTGATGACTCCATGTCATTAACTCACACTAGAAAAGTGCCTAGCTCCGGGGCATCGACCCATGTCCCTCCGCTGTGCTGCGAGAAGAAGACCCTCCAGAGACCACCGTCGAAGTTATTTACCTTGAGGGTCACGTGCTCCCAGTCGCAGACATGCTCCCCTATTCTCCCCAGCGGGACGTTCACAACCCACAACTTTGCCTTTGATGGTCCGTTGAAAGGGTAGAAGAGACAGATAGCGATGTCAACGAAAGTAACACCGTACATGGTATTAACATGCAAGTAAGTTCCGTAGATATCCCTGGCACGCCATCCCGGTAGAAAATTTGTAAGTAACTCGTTACTTTCATTAATTTTTTATACACAAGTAGTAATACGTTATTCTAATATATTTTAATGGAATAATATTATACAAAATTTGAGTAAATAAAATTTTTTTAAGTATAACTATCTTAAAGTTCAACTTCTAGTAGTATTTTAGGATTTTATCTACTTTTACTGAAATAGGTTAAAATAAAGTGGATGAGTTTCTATAATTAAGTGAGCGGATACAGATAATAAGTTTTAAAATAAACGGTTTATCAAAACATTCTTTATTTACATGACTATAAGTTTTTCTTTATTTTATAAAAATATTTCATTCATTTTAAATTTGTTCACCATTCTGTAAGTTCAACTCTTTTAATATTTCCCCCTACCCGAGAATTATTTCACGTTGTATACTGTACGTGTCCCTTTATTACAGAGGGTTTACACATATTTTTACAGCATTTTTATCATTTTTACTTTGTGTGTTTAACTCTTTTTAGCACTTCCCCTTTTATCGGGAGGCGTTTAGCACATATACACACTCCATTTCTCATAAATGGTACACACATTTGCAGGAAGTCTCATATTGTACCCACTTGGGGATCAGCGTGATTTTGTTGTCCATCCTGATAGAAGTTCGACCACTTCTACCTTAAGTTTGAATGATGCCCTAGGCGCCCGATCCTCATACCCAAAATTACTTCGTGTTCGTATAAGGACGGAGACCTTATTATACCCCCACCCAATCTCATGTGTAAGAAGCCCAAACATAATAGATTCAATAAGCCCAAACACACTAGCTTCATTAATAACTGGTATGACAATCTGCCCTTATCACTACCAGGTCGTCCAACAGTCTTTGAAACCCATTACTACCCCTCATGGACATCTCGATGGTCCCAAATCAGAGTGTATACACAAACAATAATTTTTTTCACATAATATCCATCATCTTTGGTGCCGACAGTCCAATAGCCCCGACACTCGACATAGCCTATAGTTGTTTGTCTGACCGGTCCGTCGACTTACTCCTAGCACACTGCCACTAGCTCATCGAGCCCTGTCAGTCATGGCTTGGTATCATGGTAAATCACACAATATTTTCAGTTTAATGAGAGCTTTCATTGCTGTTTTTACTCATGTTTGTCTATGGGCTCTAGCCCATGCCCACTGGCCTTGGGCTCACTTCACAAGTTTTTTCAAAAACTAGGCATTGAGCCCTACGAGTTCAAAATCAAGGCCCCCAACTTGTTGGAGCTATTCTAACTCTCGTTAGAAAAGTCCCCTAATGAGTTTAAGCATTTTCACATAGTTAGTGGATAACATTTATGACAAATGATTTTTAGCTTAAAGTATTCATCATACCAACCGGGAATAATGACAGAGGTATATCCACTCACAAGTGGATTTTTGTTTTAAATTTGCTCATCACCACAACCGGGTATTACGTTAAATAAGCCCACTCATAACCGGTAAGTATGTTTTTAACTTTAAAGCGGTGCTCACCACCCCCAACTAGGTATAATACGTAAAAGGTCCCACTCACGGTGGTCTTTCAATTTAAAAAAAATGTTCATAATCCCAATTGGGTATGACGTTAGTAAGCCCACTCACCCGATAACTGTGACGTGTTCATCCCCAATCAGCTTTCCAAGTCCTGTTCAAGCTCCTTTGCTCACGTCCTTATTCGAATTCGTTCTTACATGGTTTGAGTATCCTTATAAGGAGCGACTTGGTATGAATAGCCCTTCTATTTCCATGTATTTACATTGGTATGAGTATCCTTATAAACAAACATCATACCCTGTTGGTATGATGAGTTTCCTTAAGGAAAGGAGAAAATTGCATACCGGTTGTAAGCATATCCATAATTACACTCGGTTGGTGTGACGAGATAAAAAATTATTTTTGTTAGAAGTGTTCTCCCTTGACTGTATGATAATTGCTTAAACTATTTGGGAGACCTTATTGACTAGAGCTAGAGTAGCTCTAATAGGCCAGGGGCCTTAGTTTTTGAACTCATAGGGCTCAAGGCCTAGTTTTGGAAAACACGTGCAGTGGGCCCAGGGCCAGTGGGTATGGGCTGGAGCCCGTGAACAAACATGATTAGGAACAGCCATGATAACTCCTAATTAAAATGGATAATGATTGTGTGATTCGCCACGTTATGGAGTCAGGACTAATAATGCTCGATGGGCTGGCAGTAGTGCGTGAGGGCCTTGTCAACGGACCGACATAGACAAACAAGTGCATGTCGAGTTGAGTGTCAGGGCCGTTGGACCATTGACACCAAAGAGGATGGCTAAGTATATGAAAGCTTTTGTTTGTGCATGCACTTAAGGTACAAGACCATCAAGACGCCCCAGGGGCTAGTGATGGGTCCCAAGGGCTGTTGGACGACATGGGGGCGATAAGGGCAGATTGTCGTGCCAGTCAGTCATGAAGCTCTGGGAGCTTCTTGCACATGAGATCGGGGTGGAGATAGGATGAGGTCTCCATCCTTATATGGATACGAAGTGGCATTCGGGTCTGAGGGTCGGATGTATGGGACGTCCACTTAGACTCAGGGTAGAAGTTTGGGACTTCTATCTAGGTGGACAACAAAGTTGCGATGATCCCCAAGTGGGTCCTATTTGGGACTGCCATTCGAATGTGTACCCTTCCTGATGAAGGGCGTGTGTTTGTGTGCTAAATGCCTCATGAGGCAAGGGGATGGGCTAAGAAAGCTAAACACACCTAATAATAAAAATGGAAAAAATGGTTTGGGATTTGGGTTTGAGGAAATCCTTAAAAAGGAAATGTTAAATTTTGACATGATTTTGATAAATGAAATATTTTTGAACTCACTCCCAACACCCACTCACTAAGTTGTAGAAACGCACCCCCTCTCTTCACTCCTTTTCAGGAGTACGGAGATCAACTCAAAGTTTCTTTTAAGCTTGCTTTAGATTGATTTATGATATTCCAGGGAACAAGATTTGAATTTGCGCCCGACTCCTCTTGAATCAAGAAGGGGAAATCCCTCTTGAACCAGGGGAGCAGTGGGTTGATCACAGGGATCCAACCAAACTAGTTCGGGACATGACAACTTGAGTGGTATCAAGGCTATGTTACCTTGAAAGAATTATCAATACTATGCACTGACACTAATAAAAACTTAATTACCCTGTAGGAAGAAGAGTCCCTAGGAAGTTCGCTGTATAAATCAACCCCACTTACGGACCCTTGAAAAAGGTTCCTACCTCCAGCAAGATAGATGTCCAAAAGCTTGCTGAATTTGAGAAGAATGTGCCAAAAGACATGGTTGAGGACTATAGGAAGCTTCTTGGAGAGATATTGAAGCCAACCAACATAACATATCCTCCTCCAAGGCAGGAAGAACCCATACCTCCCCCAAGGAACCCGACACCCCCTCTAGCCCCACGACAACCGAAAAGGACCCCAACTCAAAGGGAGGCCTGAAACAACTATTGGGATGCCCACACAACCTTCATGAAAGTTTTCCAGGCACCCCCACTGGTTCAATACAACTTAGATCCCACCCAATGGAGAAAGTGGGCTTATGAATGCGAAGCTGAGATGCTGGGAAGGTACAGACTCGAGGTGTTCAATAGAGTCCATCCCAACAGGGAAGTCCAACAGGAGTATGGACGGACATCTACCAGTCCTTTGGAGCCCTCGGACCACAAATCCCGAAACAATCTGCAGGCGAACTCCTGATCCATGACCCTGGGAAACTAGAATAGGAAGTAGTGAGGAATTTTTTGTAATAAGTCGAGTACGACAAGAAACTATTTCCTTGAATAAATAAAGACCAATAAATTTTATATTTAAAGCGTTAGTCTCCCTATTAACAACAAGGATGATAATGTACCAATCATGACCTAGGGTAGTATAGGATCATTTGAGGAGGAAGACTACATGCCACACCTAGTCAATACTAACGGACAAAGGTAACCCAACCTAAACTCGAATAGTCCCCACAGAAACAAGGAACACCCAGCTAAGACAACAAGTCAAGTCAAAAGATTAGGAAGTAGGATTCTAGGGAAAAGAATATCCTCATAGGGGGTTGAGTGTAGGGGAAGCACACTTATGCAGCGTAAACCCCGTCCTTTGATAATGAGAAAATCGGGGAAAGAATCGGTCAGTTTTGAATTTTTAAACCGAATCGGTCTACAAGCTCGATTAATAAGAAACGGTCAAATTGAGAATTTACAACTTCCATTTGACTCAAAATGGTTCATAAATCTTGAAAAAGAACCTTAGGATGAATTGGGGAAGAAAAACTAGACTGGTTCAAGTAAACTAGGCCTAAAATGGATAGAATCGGTTTATGAACCAAATCGACTCATGAACTGGAATCGATAGAGAAAGGGTAGACCGGGAAATTTATAGATCCCAAGTGACCCAAAGAGTTCTAAAAATCATGGAAATGGACTTGAGAAGGAATTAGAGATGAAAACCAAATCGATTAAGGTGAACTGGATCTGAACCGGTTTGGACCGGTTTAAATTACTATTGAACCGGATCCTAAATTCATTTTTCTAGGTGGCTTAAAGAATTCAAATTTGAGATTTAAAGCCACCATTAGATAGAAAATGAATTTAGAAATTTTTAGATTTGAAAATTTTGGCCAAATGATCGGTGAACTGGTCGGTTTAAGCTTTGAACCCGGTTCGGACCGGTCCGGAACAATGTCGTTTTCTTCCTTCAGATGACAACACTGTTCACTCGCTGAAAAATCGAAGCATCGCCAATGAAGAAGAAACATCTCCATTTAATACATTTTCGACCATCAATGCCTGTCATAAAGATGCCAAACAGACGGCCGACGAGTCCCTGAGCTCCCTATATAAAGAGCCCCTCTCCATTCATCGTCTCCACACCTGAAAAGCTCACTTTCTCTCAGTTGTTTAGTTTTCTAGTGAAGCTCGAAACAGAGCTCCGATATAGGGTTATTTCTGAGCCAAACAAGGTGAGGTTGGGTTCATTAGAATCGGGGAGAAGTCAGCTACACTGTCCATTCGTTCCGAGAGTGCCGGAGAAGCGCCGGCGTGATCGAATAGTGAAGCAGCTCCGGTGGACCAAAGATGCCCTGTTTCGGCCGAGTTAAAATTAGCTGATTCGAGCCCTCCTCAAGACAAACCAAGCCCTCCCAACATTCCTCAACCCTCCCACGGTCGAATTAGGACGGAAAGATAAGCCACTTCGGCTCCCCTCTACAATTTTCGATCGGTGTTGGAGAGAGAGTCAGCCGAATTTCAATGACAAAATTCTAATCCAATTCGACATCAATTGATGTCATTCTTGATTCTAGGAAAAACCTTAGAAGGAGAACTACCTGCCCAAATAGAAAGCTCGGACCGTCGTGCCCTCACCGGTGAGTAATCGAAACTTTCTCTCTCTATAGTTCATTTTCCAGCGAAGCTCCGTTTGAGCTCGTTTCGGCGTTAAAACTTGTGATTTAAATTGCTAAAAAATAATATGAACATGTAGAAACTCAATTTCAACAATTGGAAATGTTTGATCTGTCAATTTGATGAAATCAAATTCGGCTGTGTTAAGAAGTTGGAATTTGGGGAAAATTTGGGGAAATTTGGGGAATTTTGAAAATTCGAAGGACCAAAATGTAATTTTCTAAAATTGAGGGTCAATTGGGCATGATAAAAATGTTAGAGGGCCAATTAAGGAATTTTAGAATTTTTGGGGTAAAATTTACCATTTTGTAAAGAAAGGGCAAAATGGTAATTTTGGAAAAGTTTGGGGACCAAATTGGAAATTTGGGAAATTTAAACCCCTTTTTGAGAAATTGAATAAATTGAGGTCCCAAGGGGAATTTTAAAAGTTTTAGGACTTAATTTGAGAAAAAAACCAGCATTTGGGACTTAAAGTTAAAGAAAAATAACTTTAGGGACCTAATTGTAAAAAAAATAAAAGTTTGGGTTTTCTCATTCATTTGGAATGAATGAAGGTAATTAGGCCGAGAGATAATGAACCAAGATGTTCATATCATTTAGGAACATGAAGCACCGGGAACGCCAGCAAGGACAAGCACGCGTGAATACAAGGGACCGGTCTAGTGGAATTCACTGCATTGACGGGTGAGTGGGATTTTATATCATATCCGGTTGGGCATGATAAGTAACTCAAAATGAAAACACACTACCAAGTGGTATTTTAAACATCACAACTTAGAAGAGTGATGTAAAAATCACGCAGAAAAACTATTTATCGGTTGTAAGTAGATCATACCCGATTGGTATGATGAAACTTCCTCGAAGGAAGTTGAAAACATGTTCATCGATTATGAGGTTGGTATAATGGACAGTAGAAAATATATTTTTGTCAGAAGTTCTCTCCCCTAACTGTATGCCAATACTTAAATGAGTTGGGAGACCTTCTTGATGGGAGCTTGAATAGCTCTTATAGGCCGGGGGCCTCAATTTTGGAACTTGGGGGATATTATGCCCGATTTTGAAAATCTCGAACAAGTGGGCCATAGGCCAGTGGGCACAAGCAAGAACTGGTAAACAAACATGAGATATGTGTCATAAAACTTTAATAAATGAATTGTTTGACAATGGTACCAAGATAGGACTAACATATTCAGTGAACTAGTGGTAGTGTGATATGACATGTCTTTGGACCAGTCAAGATAAATAGTTGCAGGTTAAGTTGAGAGTCGGGGCTGTTGGACCAGTGGCACCACAGATTATATGGCATGATAAGAAAATACTGTTTGTGCATGCACTATGATTACGAGATCATCAAGACACCCATGAGGGGTAGATGCATCCTAAGGGCCTTGGACGACCCGATGAGTATAAGGGCAGTTCGTCGTACTAGGTGATCATACGAAATTTGGAGTAGCACTAAGCGCATGAGACCGGGGTGGGACGGGATGAGGTCTTTGTCCTCATACGGACACGGAGAATTGATTTCAAGATTAAGGGTCAGATGTCACATACATCCACTAATTCTCAGGGTAGAAGTAGACGTACTTCTATCTAGGTGGCCGGTAAAGTCGCTCTGAAGCCACAAGTGGGTTCAATAGACGTGCTGGCCTGCGAATGTGTGTTTAACCTTCATGATAAAGGTTGTGTGTTGGGTGATGACACACTGTGATTAAATAAGGAAATGATGGTAAAAACTCGAGATTTTAAATGAAAGGATTTTTTTTAAAGAAAGGAGTCTGACACACTCCAATACAATTCTTTTCCCCAAAGTAAATATTTAAAATCCCATTCACTAAGTAGTTGTACTCACCCTCTCCTTTATATCTCTTTTTTAGGAAAAGGGAAAATGACTAGGAATAATACCGAGCCTTACTCTCTGTCAGGTATGCTTAAATCCTTAAGCTTGCATTTTATTGGATATATGTCTTTCCAGGGAACAAGGTCAAAATTATGCCTGGCTCATCTCGAGTTAAAGTCGGAGGAAACTCGTCTTGAACCGAGAGAGCGGTAGGATGTTCACCGGGATCCAACCAAACCAAATTGGGGCATGACAACTAGAGTGGTATGTAGGAGCCAGTGACGAAATAACCTGCTATAGGTGTGGAGGAATAGGACACAAGGCGAGGAAGTGTCCCACGCCACAAGGATGGATGGCAATACCTCCCGAGAGGAATATCTCCCTGACTCCCTGAATCCAAAGGGATGGGAGACAGGAGGCCACCTAGAGAGCCACAACTCAAAGTGAAGATTACAGACCCACCCCAAAGAGAGTTTCTCAAGGTTCTAGCATAGAACTTCCCATATTTTCATTTAACCATCTTCCTTAGAGGGAAGAAATCCCCAATTGTATATTATATTCAATTTTCAATAAATAATACTTCAAGTTTCCATAAGTTTCTGTCACCCAAATCATAGTGTGCCCAATCTATCTCTCATGCCTCGAAACAAATAAGAAACGGGAAGGACAAACCTTAGATAAGAAGGATTGGAGAACTACGACCCAAAGGATTTTGCTAACCTATTTAAAAACTTAGGAAGGATAAATAATGCCATTGGATCCCCTAGACTAGGAGGCCAAGCACCCCGACCTCCCCAAAGGAAGCAGGCATTTGTAAAAGGAAAGGTAGAATCATGTATAGAGCTAAATCCAAAGAACGGGTGAACGAAGAGACAACAGTCAGGGAGACATCAACCCCATCGGGATAGGAAAGGTAACCATGACCAGGAAACAAAGGAAAAAATTTCTGAGAAGAGAGGAACCTTGAAAGGTGTATGTCCATTAACTAAAGAACGACGAACCTCACACTAAACTCTGACCCCGCCTACTTGAGGAAACCCAAGATCACATGATGAGGCATCATCAGGAGTGCGCAAGACAAGGACGAGAACTAGAAGTTCCTTGGGTAAGAACATGGAGTTAGGGATGGCAAAGTGTAATCGCTTTGGAAAAGCATAGCAACCAAGTAGGGTTGCAAACCCACCCAGTGAAAGTAAACAACTACTAACCGTGGGATAACCAAAGGAGACGAAAACAACACCCTATGCAGGGCCGGAAGGAGTGGTGACAACCACACCCTGAAGAAGGTGATAGGATGGGCATTAAGTGAACTCGAGAGACAACTATCCCAAGACAAAGAGAGCAATTGGAACAGGGCGGTTGAACGAACCAACCCTCATGAGACTCATGGATTCAGACCTCGACGAGGAGCGAAAAGTAAAGAGGGGCAAACATCGAGAAAGAAGAATGAAGAAAATCCTTGGGACGATTCATGGCCAAAAGGAATTTGGCAACCACTCTCACACCACAAGAAGGACCAAGTGCACCTTTCGTGAGGCCACCAAGAGACATCGACATAAAGAGAACTTGGACTTTCCCAAAATCTAATACTTGTAGAAATAAGGAAAGGATACAAAGGAAGGGCAAGTAGAAAAAGGACGGCATCAAAGGATGTCACGGAGTCGGTTAAGGGTCTAATACCCCTAGGACGGATGAAAAGGAGAGTGTACCCAAAGACAAGGAGTGAAGCGAAACCCAAGGAGCTGATAGTAGGATAACAAACTCAGGTAATACCCTAAGACGTGGGAATGGGTGGAATACCCATAATAAAGGAACCTAGGGAAGGATACCCGAGAAACCTTGGAAAATATACCCTTCAACTAAGAGGTGATTACTTGGACATGAGGCTAAAGCAAAGAAAGGGAACTAAGTCCAAGGGAATAAATGAGCGAACAAAAAGGGGGAAACTAGAGCGATAGGATGTCATATCAAACCCCGAGTTGACCACAAGAGAATCCATTTCTGATGTCAAGGATGTACGACTAATTTTTTACAACAAAACTCCTAAAAGGAAGTGAGAGTTGTGGAACCCGACACTCAGACGAAGTAAACCAGGAAAGGAACTAGTGGTTTTGAGAAAATCAAGCCGAAAAAGGGACCAAAAATGACAAATAAGGGTTAAAATGGGAAATTAGAAAATCTCAGATAACCAAAAATTCATAAGAATCAAGAGGAAGATTGGGAAGTGGAATTGATGAGAGAACCAGACCGGTTCAGGGTGAACCACACCCGAACCGAACTATACCAGGATGAACCATAGTGAACCAATTCAATAATTTATTTTTCTAGGTTGCTTAAAAATGTCTATTTGAGAAATTCATATCACCATTAGATAGAAAAGAAATTTAGATGAATTTTTAAATTTTTAAATTTCAGAAAACCAGTCGATTCGGGTCCGAACCGACCAAATTTCGAATTCGGGTCACCAAACTTGGTCTGACCGGACCGGTCAACAAGCCAGACAATGGTCAACGACTGATAGGGCAGCCACACTGGCAATCCACATTGGAAAAATAGACCAATCACAACGTGCCATGTGGCATGCCTGCCACGTCATCATCTTTAACCTCCAACCATTGAGAGAGAGAGAAGAAAGAGTCGTCAAAAAAGGTGGAGTCTCCAGTGACTCGAAAAACTCTCTGATCAGGTCACTGGCGGTCAAGTCGGAGGCCGAGTCTTATGCCAATGGGTAGCCTGAGCAGTTGCCAAGCTCCCTATATAAAGAGCACCCCTCCATTTGATCTCACCATCTAACAATCAACCGAATAAAATGAATTGCTTAGATTTCTAGCAAGCAATTAACTAAAGCTCGGACATCGGGGCTTTTCTCTACCTCTAAGGCTGTATTCAGTACCATTAGAACCAGAAGGAAGTCCTTTACATAGCTGCACCCTCTATTCTTCCCGAGAGCCACCGTGGAAGAATGAGGAAGTTCAAACAGTAATGCTGCTCCTTGGCTATCAACAACCCGAGCTGCTCAAGCTCAACTCGAGCCATCCCCAGGCCAATTCTGGCCAAACCAAGCCCCCCAAACACCACCAAGAGATGCCCTAACCTTCCCTCGAGCTAGCATGGTAAGCCCCTTCGTTGCCCCTTCGACGGAAAATACTATTCATGGCCGATTTTTGCAAAAACTTTAACATTGAAATTTGCACTATTTAGACCACCAATTGAGGTGCAGTTTGATCCAGGGAGGAGAACAATCCAGAGAAAGCAAGAGCTCCGGTTGTTGGACCCTCACTGATAAGATATCGAAGCTTTCTCTCTCTAGACTGAATTTTCCAACGAAGCTCCATTTGAGCTCATTTTTTAGCCAAATCGAGTGGTTCAAATCTCAAAATGATGAGGGAGATAGGGAAGACAATTCATATCACCAATTAAGACAATTAACCATGTTTTTGGGGCAATTGAACAAAATTGTGATCCAGTGACCAAATTGCAATTTTTGAGAAATTGGGCAATATGGGGATTTTTGGAAAATTGGGGGTCGAATTTTAATTTAAGAAACATTTAGGCATTTTCATGAAATTAACTTCCAATTGGGAAATTGGATGAAATGGAGGGCCAATTGGCAATTTTTGAAAGTTCAAGGGCCAATTTACAATTTTTGGAAAGTTAATAACCAATTGGTAATTTTAGGAAAATTGAGACAATTGGTAAATTTGGAAAAGTTAGGGACCCATGAAGGGTAATTGGAAGTCTTAGGGGCTTAAAGGAGATTTAATGAAATTTGGGGACCCAAATGTGAGGTTATAAACATTGAGGGACCTAAATTTAATTAAGGCATAGTACGAGGACCTATGCGTAAATACCTGAAACTAGGAAGTCCCTTATGTCGATTCTTCTGACAAGGGTACTCGAACCATATAGGAGCTGATTGTTCATGTACCAGTGCAAGGAAGCACACCACGAGTTAGGATTTCATTGGGACAACCATGTCACTATTATCGGATGAGTGAGAACCTCTATAACGTCCATTACAATTGGAATGACGGTTCAACTTTAAAAACTATTTTCTCGGAATTAGCATCTTGTGACTGGGTGACTTTGCTTAAAATATTTGGGAGCTAATTTCGGGCTTACACTCGAAATGCTAGTGGGCCCAAGGTCGATGGATACGGGTGTAGACCCATCTAGAATGGATATGTAATATATGATGCTAAAAGACCTGAATAATGGGAACCTTGTGTGATACCCATCAAACCAAGCTGAGTTGTCGACCTTGTTGGGCCGAACCACTACTCTGCCGAAGCTAGGTCATCGAACCTGTTAAGTTAGTATGAGTGGGCCAAAGCCAAGCTAACAGACTATTGTACTAGAGGGACAAAGATCAAGGTTATAACTAAAGTGATACCTATCGAGCCAAGCTGAGTTGTCAAGCTTGTTGGGCCGAACTGTACTTTGCCGAAGTCAGGTCGTCGAACCTGTTAGACTAGTATATGTAGGCCAAAGCCAAGTCGACAGATCGTTGTGTTAGAGGGCCAAAGATAAAGGCCATAATTCAAAAAGATTGTCGATTGTGCATGCACTGTGATGTTCGAGCCATCAGGACACCTAACATGAGGTAGTGATGGAACCCAAGTACTGTTGGACAACCAAGGGTACATAAGGGCAGTTCTGTCGTTCAGTAGGTCGTGAAGTCGAGTAGATTCCTGTGCATGGAGATCGAGGCAGTAGGAAAAATGAGATATCATCCCATTGAGCAAACACGGTGAAGTAATTAGGGTTTGATGTGTCAGACTATTAATGTCCACTCAAACTCCAGTTAGAGGCAGTATCCCTCTATTAGGGTGGACGGTAAAGGTGCTCTGGTCGAGGACCGTTCCGCAAATGTGTGATCCCTCCTATGATATGAGGGCAGTTATTGAATTGTGAAACCTAAGAAGAAAACTATTGAAATATCAATTAATTGAAATTGCTTAATTGAACCTTCATAAAAAACATTTTCCACTCACTGAGTTGTCGAACTCATCCCCCTCCCATTAACCTTTTTCAGGAGAAACACATTGTCACGATGAGTCTAGGCTAGAGAAGAGGCCAATGGTATCACCATTGGGTAACTTTTATGTTTTGTAAACTTTTTTATGGAAAACAGGTACTTCAACGCCTTTATCTTCCTCGAACTATTAGTACAAGAAAGGGTGGGGATTGATCACAGAACCCCGACCAAATCGGGTCGAGGTGTGACACGTGTGTTGTGTGTTAAAAGCCTCCCGAGGTAAGGGGATGTGCTAAAAGAGCTAAACACACTAATATAGAAATGAGAAAAAATCCTGAGGTTTAAGAATTGAGAAAATCCTTGAAAAGGAATGGTAAACCTTGGCATGGTTTTGATAAACTATATTGTCATGCCCCGACCAGGTTTGGTCGGATCCCCGTGATCAACCCGCCACTCTCCCGATTTACTAAAGGGTTTCCCCTTATATTATAAACCATAAAGAGTAAGACATTTTTTAGACCTATACCTTTTTCCAGGAATATCATAAATCAAAACTGCATAATAATTTAAATTAATCGTACCTGTCTTGCAGGCATTTAATTGCACAAATCTTTTAAGGTTCGACTTTCCGGGACTTCCTGAAAGGGGTATAAGGGAGGGGATGAGTACAACTACTCAATGAATGGGATTAAAATCTTTTGACTTTAAAAAAAATATTTATATGGAGTGTGCCAGACTCCTTTCTTTTAAAAAATCCCTTCATTTAAAAATTTAGGTTTATTATCATTTCTTAATTACTGGTGGTGTGTCATCACCCAACACACATCCTTCGTCATGAAGGTTACACACATTCACAGGTCAGTATGACTATTGAACCCACTAGTGGCTTCAGAGCGACTTTACCTACCACCCGAATAGAAGCACGACCACTTCTACCCTAGGAATAAGTGGATGTACGCGACATCCGACCCACAATCCCGAAATTGCTTCTTTATTTTCGTATGAGTACAGAGACCTCATCCCGTCCCCACCCCGATCTCATGCGCTTAGTGCTACTCCAAATTTCGCACGGTCACAAGGAACGACGATCTGCCCTTATACTCACCAGGTCATCCAGGGCCCTTAGGACGCATCACTACCTCTCATGGGCATCTTGATAATCTCGTACTCATAGTGCATGCACAAAAAATGTTTTCTTATCAAGTCATGTAATATGTGGTGCCACTGGTTCAACGACCCCGACTCTCAATTCAACCCGCAGTTGTTTGTCTTGACTAGTCCGTCGACCTGTCATGTTGCACTGTCGCAAGTTGACTAAGCATGTTGGTCCTATCTTGGTACCATGGCCAAAAAATTCACTTATTAAGTTTTATGGCACATATATCATGTTCGTTTACGAGCTCCTGCTTGTGCCAACTAGCCTTGGACCCACTATACAAGATTTTCAAAATCAGGCATTTAGCCCCAAGTTCCAAAATCGAGGCCCCCGACCTATCATAGCTATTTGAGCTCCCGTCAAGAAAGTTTCCCAAATTATTTAAGCATTGACACATAGTCAGGGGAGAGTACTTCCGACAAAACATATGTTTTCTCTATCCATTATACCGCCCGGGTATAAGGACAACTCCATTCATAACCGATGAATGGATTTTCAACTTCCTTCGAGGAAGTCTCATTATACCAAACGGGTATGATCTACTTACAACCGGTAACTAGTTTTTCCGCATGATTTTCACATCACTTTCTCTAAGTTGTAATGTTCAAAATACCACTTAATAGTCGATTTTTATAACGAGGTACTTATCATCCCTAACCAGGTATGATATAAAATTCCCACTCACAACTGGTAAGTGATTTTTAATTTTAAGTTGTGCTCATCATCCCAACCGGATATGATATTAGTAAACTCACTCACTCGTTAATGCCATGAATTCCACTAGACCGGTTCTTTGTATTCACGCGAGCTTGTCCCTACTGGCGTTCCCAGTACTTCATATTCTTACACGATATGAACATCTCGTTTCATTATCTTTCGGCCTAATAGTCTTCATTCATTCCAAATGAATGAGAAAGTCAACTTTCATTTATTTGCAATTAGGTCCCTAAAGTTATTTATCATAAACTTTAAGTCACTAGTGTCGGTTTTTCCTCAAATTGAGTCCTGAAACTTTTAAAATTTATCGTAGGACCTCAATTAATTCCATTTCACAAAAAGGGGTTTAAATTTACAAATTTCCAATTTGGTCCCCTAATTTGTCCAAAATTACCATTTTGCCCTTCCTTTAAAAAAATGGTAAATTTTACCCCAAAAATTCTAAAATTTCTTAATTGGCCCTCTAACATTTTTTATCATGCCCAATTGACCCTCAATTTTAGGAAATTGCATTTCGGTCCTTCAAACCTTCGAAAATCCCTAATTTTCCCCCAATTCCAACTTCTTAACACAGTTGAATTTGATTTCATCAAATTGACCCATCAAACGTTTCCAATTGTTAAAATTGAAGTTGAAATTGAGTTTCTACATGTTCATACAATTCTTTAGCAATGTGAATCGCAAGTTTTAACGTCGGGACGAGCTCAAACGGAGTTTCGCTGGAAAATGAACTATAGAGAGAGAAAGCTTCGATTACTCACCGGTGAAGGCACGACGATCCGAGCTTTTGATCTGGGCAGATAGCTCTCGTCCTGAGGTTCATCCTAGAATCAAGAATCGCATCAATTATACTGAATTGAGTTAGAATTTCATCATTGAAATTCTGTCGGTTCTCTCTCTAGCACCGACCGAAAATTGTAGAGAGTAACCGAATTGGCTTACCTTTCAGTCCTAATTCAGCCGTGGGAGGGCTGAGGAAGTGTTGGGAGGGCTTGGTTTGGTCTGAGGAGGGATCGAAATGGCCAGTTTCAACTTGGCCGAAATAGGGCAGCTTCAGTCCTCCGGAGCTGCTTCATTGTTCCATCATGCCAGCGCTTCTCCAGCGATTCTCGAATTGACTAGAGTTTGCTATTAGATAGTTGTCTTCTCCCCGATTTTAAAGGGCTCAACCTCTCCTTCCGAGTTTAAGAAAAATGTTCAAGTCGAAGCTCTGGTTCGAGCTTCACCGGGAAATGAAGCAGTAGAGAGATAGAAGTGTTCAGGTGTGAGGAGAATGAATGGGGATGACCTCTTTATATAGGTGTAAAATCGTGTATTAAATGGGAGAGATTTATTACTAGTGTTAACATTGCCATAAATTATTGGTATTAATTCCAAAAAAATTTTACCGAAATTTCGGGTTACAAAAAAAATCATACTTTATAGGAGGTCACCCATCCTCACAAGCAAGCACGCTTAACTTCAAAATTCTTATGGAATTTCGTTCACCTAAACCATTTTGGTTTTTCTCTTTTAATTTATTTTAAGTTTCTTTTTCAAGATTTAATGAACCCTTTATATCACCCGGAAGTTGTAAATTTCCAAATTACTTGTTCCCAAATGATCGAGTTTGTAAATCGGCTCGATTTTCTTACTCAGTTTGACTAGTTCTTTCCCAATTTTCCTTAACTCAAAAGTGCGGGGTTTATATATACATTTATGAAAACTCACTTCCAACACCCGCTCACTAAGTTGTAGAAATTCACCCACTCCCTTTACCCCTTTTCATGAGTAAGGAGATCAACTAAGAGAGAATTTAGAAAGATGTATCCTCTATCAGGTACGGTACTTTTAACCTTGTTTTAGTTTTGATTTATGTTATTCTAGGAACAAGATTTGAAATTACGCATGGCTACTCTTGAATAAAAGAAGGAGAAACCCCTCTTGAACCAAGGGAGCAGCGGGTTGCTCATAGGGATCCGACCAAACTAGGTCGGGGTATGACATCGACAGACTTGATGGGTTAGTAGTTGTGGAGCCAAAGCCAGGTCGACAGACTTGTTGGGCTATCAGTTATGGAGCCAAAGTCGAGTGTCGGGGTCGTTGGGCTAGTAACACCATAGATAATGGATCATAATCTTAAGACTTTTTCTTGTGCATGCACTGTGATACATAACCATCGAGGTGCCCAATTGGAGTACTGTTGGTTCTAAGGGTTGTTGGACGACCAGGATGTAATAAAAGTAATTTTTTCGTCTAGTCAATATTTAAGCTCGGAGTAGCTTTCTGCGCACTCTAACTGAGGCGAGGTCAGAAGAGGTCTTGTCCCATATAGTTTACTATGCACTCTAACTGAGGTGAGGTCATATTAATACATTTTTCTAATATTTAAGAACCTACTACTTCACATTTAATAATTAGCTATTTATGAAATTCTCAAAATTTTTAAAATAATAATTTACTTCTCAAAATTTTCTTAATTATACTTTATCTCAAAACATATAATTTTAATAGTTAATACCTAAATAATATTTCAAAATTCTTTACCCATATTTTTCAAATTTGTACGATACTTACTAAAATTTTCTAAATTTATATTTTAATCTCTAGTTTTTTTGTTTTCATTTTAGTAGTAAAAATTTTATAAATTTCCTATTCAATCCCAAAATATCCACATTTCAAAATAAAATACTCATATTTCTCAAATTTATGAAATAATCCACCAATTTTCTAAAATTATATCTTACTCTTCAATCTTTTAAATTATTCTAAAACTAGTCATTAAACTTTTAAATTAAACTAAAACATTCTATTTAATCTTTATGAATATTAAACATCTAGCATCTTAAAATGTTAATTTAAGTCATTAATGAATATTTTTTAAGATTTCTTGAAAAAAAATAAAGTAAGCGAGAAAACATTACAAAAACTCATAGGTAACTACGATCAGGAAAGATGAAACTATGCTGACCATTTCATCATAGAAGGTATTGCTTGCAAAAAAAAAATAGAACAATGTCGGACTAGAAGTAGAAATTCACCAACCACAATCAGAGGCTGGGCGGATGATTCAAGTGTATGCTTGAGGAATCAAAAATGGCATAGGTGGGGTGATCCGCTGCCTGAAATCAATGTTATATTTCTTTGTGCAAAAAATAGAATATCGATTTGGTTGGTTGCCACGACAATATGATGGGCCACCAACCTTGGACGACTTGACGGGGAGGGCTTCGGAAGGAGTCTATAAGGGTGAGTTGAAGCCAACTTATAACCCATGTGAGTTGTCTATCCTTTGAAACTTTTGTTTGCTGGAAACAGAGCTTGAGAGCTCTCATCTTGTAGAGGAAATTTCTACTATTTTCCACGGAGATTCATGGGAGCTAGCTTTTATTGAGGCTGTAACAATTGAAAATGTATTTTTATAGGTCACCTAGCAGTCCCATTAATCACATCATTTATTGTATCATGCACCATTTTTTTTTTGTGCATTAAATTTACTATATACTTTCACCTTATTATGATTACCCAATAAAAATACAATATTGATCTTATTCCACACTTTTTATCATACTTGATTGCATTATATCTCTCATCACACTCTCTACAGTTATCTATATTCTACTTTTTACTTTCAAAACTCCAATTTTTTAATTATTTATTTTATGTAATTGCCATCTTCCATACTTTAACCAAATATATTAATATTGACTAATATTTTTATTATACTCATACTGGATTTGGTTATACATAATTAGCCGTCATTATCACTATCACAATCACCTCATTTATTACTTGCTATTAATTAAAAATAGTTTTTTCTATTGCATCACACTACATCACATTAGATCATATCTCGCCGTTAGTCCAAAGCATTGCACCCCTTTTCCTCTCCACAATCTCTGGAGTTTGCCCAGTGTGGAATCCCTCGTATAAATTGGGTTTCCACAGTTTTTGGCACCCACAAATCCATTCCGCATCCCCCAGCACTCTCCGGCGTTAGAGTTATTTTCCCATCACTTGGATCTCCATGGGGCAATGATGACATGGACTGGGCTCTATCTTTCCCTCTCTCTCGTGTGATCTTTTTAGTGATCGAATTGTACGAGTTTCACCCCTTAATCATTGTGATAAAAAACAATCAATGTCACTGCCATATATTATGAAGTTTGTATTAGTAAATATATCATATCATTCTTGATTTTGACTTTTTTATCATTTACCCATTTTAACTTTGTTATCCTTTCTCCTACCTAAAAAAAATATTTTAGTTAATTAGTTTACTTCATATTGAAAAAATAAGTTGCACCGTGGGCGTGAAATGATATTAGCAATTTAAATATGCCATTTTAGTTTAACAATTGTATATGAAGGGTTATAAACTCTTCCCAATCATGGGAAGCTGATTTAAGTGTTAATTAGATGGAAATATTGACTACATTTAATTTAATTCAAATTTTGACAATAATTTATATTTGTAATGATTAAAAAAATAGGTTAAATTATAATAATTATATAAGTAAGGGTTACATAATTTTATTTATACATTTAAGATTAGAAATCAATACGAAGAACCCCATCTCCATTATTTAGATACATAATTTGAAATGGAATGATATATAGATACAAATCAAATATGAGAGGATTTCATGGTTTTGCTTTTGCATGTGAGTATCTAATCCACACTACTAAAGATTGTAGAGAGGTTGAAAGAAATGTGTATTTGTACGGTTCTTGTACTAGAGTAATGTGAGCTAAAATTTCTAGTATGATTATAAATGGTGAAAGCTCGAAATATGAAATATGTGGGATATCAAGCACATAATGAACATACTCCTTTCTGGCCCACTTCTCTGGCCCCTAGCTCACCTAAATAGGAAAATGGGAGTCCATAACCATCCCTAAGCTACATGACCTCCCCATTTCAGTGCAAATACAAGGACAATCATAGAATCAAGAAGGCGCATATATAATATACAATGTGTAAAGATGCCGCATATATAATATACAATTTGTATATCTAACTCTACATTTGTAGCATTTCAATAGAAGTAACGTGCATATATGGTGAATTTTGTACTACTTATACCATGGAGTTCATTAAGAAGGATCATAAGAGTATTTATTACATGCTATGGTGCATTTTCAACTATTGAGTGCACCAAGTAACATGTCCCTCATGGATGGAGAACCATCTAAAACTAATATGGAAAATTGAAATACCTAAAATTATCATCATTTAAAACTCGATAAAAAAAATTAAATTATACAGAAGAAATCGATATAATTGACTTGTTTATATTATAAATTATTTTTGGGAAAATTTATCTCATACTTGATTAGTTATAAGTTTTTGTTCGATTATAATTGGTTGATACTTAAATTATTCTATTCATACATTCCAAAAAATATGATATTAGTACTCATATCGTCTAATAAGTGGAGGAATGTTAAATAGCACTAAAATGTATATAATAGTATAAGATCGTCTAATAGGTAGAGAGATATTTAGTACTAAAATGGATATAATAGTATAAGTGAACATTTTTACTCTAATTATCATCTACCTTGAATTTCTTTACTAAACCTTTGAATTGCATTTTAATAAGATACGGTGGTTTCATTATTCTTGCCGCTTGTGTTATGTGGTAATGTGTCTTTATATTAAGTAAATTTTAAAATAAAGTCAACACTTTAGTTTCACATGGTACTGCTACTTAGTCAAATGGGAATGACATGGTTGACGTCTAACCATCGATAGTATTCTTCAATAGTTTGCCTCTACTAAATTTAAATGTTATCAAATACTCCAAAATGGAGTTCTTGTTTATGACTAGACTTTTAGATAAAAGACAAGCCGCCATAATGGAAGTGGAGAATTCAAGTTGAAATAATAAATTAGAATTTGAAAATAAATATTGAATAATTAAAAAATAAGGAGATAATATCATTATAAATTGATTAAATTAACTTCACTTTTTAATGATATTGGTAATAACCTGGTAAGCTCTCCTAGTTTACATGGAGTAAAAGAAAATTGAGAGAATAAGGTAGATGTGTAAATAGTAAGACAATGATGATTGTTTAGTAATTTATGGCTATTTATTTTATATTTAATTTTTAAGAAAAAGTTTCATTTAATAAATTAAAAAGTCTCCCACGTGATGGAATTTTTACGGATGGTTTTTTTGGACACCAAATTTTAATATAAACGATTAATTTAAATCTAATTATAGGTAATTGAAAACAAATGTGAATAATTTGATAATAATAAAGAGAAAATACTTTATATTGTATGATTAAATATTAAGTAATGTTAGCATTAGAATTATAAATATTAATATTATATAAGCTATTAAAATTAGTAAATTACAAAAATAAATATAATGATTTGCTTGAAGCCAACCCATTTTTTATACGTGTCCCCGGCTCATTTGTTCGGTATTTATTCACCTAAAACATCATTTAAATTTTATTTATAACCATATATTACAACCATAAATTGCTAATAAATGATTTTGTTTTATGCACATGATGAGTTTATGTAAATCACTTCTTAATAAATTATTGTATGAGATACACCAAATCATCTCATATGTTATTTTCTTTTTGTCTTACACTTATCATTTTTATGATTATTTATATTTAAAAAATATATATTAATTAAAAAAGTTTAGTGCTTGTGGGCGACATCGTCTATCCTTTCCCATTGTTGTTGTCTTTTGCTTGCACGACAGCTCCTCTGATGGTGGTTTCTCCCAAGTTATATATATGGATACACATCAACGGAAGCTTCACTATCCATATCCTTATCCTTGAGGCTGAAGCGAGGAGGGTTCCTTATATGCACGTTTCTCACGTTCCCTTAATATCTTTAGTTCACCTTTACCATTCTTCGTCAAGCAAAAAGAAGGCCTTCACAGCCAATTAATTATGGGCAAAGCTCTTCCGATCGAAACAACGTTCAAGCTCCCCGTTCCACTGCCCTCGTGGCCGCCTGGTAATCCCGCTGTACCATTTTGGATATTCCTCCGTGTCTTAGACCACTAATGCACCTTTCCTAACATGGATCATTATGAACTGTGTTTTCCCATATTCCATGGTCAATTTTGTCGGGTGCAGGTTCGGGATTCGGGAACCGATCCATTGACCTCGGCGGCCTCGAGGTCTCTCGTGTGTCGACCTTCAAGAGAGTTTGGGCGGCATACGAGGGAGGAGCAGACAACCTCGGAGCGACCTTCTTTGAGCCGGAGGCTATCCCGCAAGGGTTCTTCATGCTCGGTGGCTACTGTCAGCCCAACAACAGGCCCCTCAATGGCTGGGTCCTCGTGGCCAAGGACGGAGCTGCTCTCGCTAAGCCGACCGACTACACCCTCGTCTGGAGCAGCGAGTCCCTGAAGATGAAGCAAGACGGTCTTGGCTACTTCTGGCTCCCTTTGCCGCCCGATGGCTACACCGCCGTGGGCCTAGTCATCACCGCCTCGCCGGAGAAGCCGTCCGTGAACCGTATCCGGTGTGTGCGGTCCGACTTCACCGAGCCGTCCCAGCCCGAGACGTCAATATGGGGGCCACCTAACAACACGACTGAGTCGTTCAAAGTGTCCAGCTCGAGACCACAAAACCGAGGCACGCAAGCCCTAGGGGTGTCTGTCGGAACTTACATTGCAGAGGTTAACTCTTGGGTTAATCCTATCAGATGCTTGAAGAACAACAACCCTAGCTACACATCTTATATGCCAAATACGAACCAAGTAGATGCCCTTATCAGAACTTACTCCCCGCTCTTTTACTTTCACCCCAAGGAAAACTACCTCCCGAGCTCTGTGACCTGGTTCTTCAGCAACGGAGCCCTACTGTACAAGAAAGGCGACGAGTCGAATCCAGTGTCTGTCCGCCCAAACGGCTCCAACATTCCACAGGACGGCTCCAACGATGGGCTGTATTGGCTGGACCTTCCGGTGGCAGAATCCGGCAAGGAGTTGGTCAAGAAAGGAGATTTACGGAGCTCGCAGGGTTACATGCACGTCAAGCCGATGTACGGCGGGACTTTCACTGACATAGCTGTATGGCTCTTCTACCCTTTCAATGGGCCATCGACGGCAAAGATCGAGGTTGTGGACATCCCGCTGGGGAGAATTGGGGAGCACGTGGGTGACTGGGAGCACGTGACTCTCAGGATAAGCAACTTCGACGGCAGTCTGTGGAGAGTCTTCTTCTCTCAGCATAGCGGAGGGACGTGGGTCGATGCCTCGGAGCTCGAGTACCAGGCCGGCGGCGGAAACCGGTTCGTGGCCTACAGTTCGCTGAACGGACATGCGACCTTCCCAAAGTCTGGGCTCGTCTTGCAGGGATCTGGGGGAGTCGGGCTAAGGAACGACACTGCGAAGAGCAACCTGACCGTGGATACCGCGGTCGCCTTCTCTGTCGTCGCGGTTGACTACATGGCGGGGGAGGGGCCGATTTCTTCGCCGCCTTGGTTGAACTACATGAGGAAGTGGGGGCCGAAGATTAATTATAATACGGCGGAGGAAGCCGAGAAGGTGGTGAAGATGCTGCCGGGGAAGCTGAAGTCAACTTTTGAGGGCCTGATGAAGAGCCTGCCGAGGGAGGTTATCGAAGAGGACGGACCGACGGGGCCCAAGGTGAAGAACAGTTGGAGCGGCGACGAAGCCTAATATTCTTCAGGCATTTTGCTAATTAATATGGAAGTGGCGTGTCAAAGTGTTCGTATATATAGTTATGAGGCTTATTTGGAGACTCAAAAAACTTGAAGGACTTATGTACCAATTTTTCAAAATATATACATCAATATACTAACACTTTAGACATTAATATATAATAATCTAATAATAAATTATTAGATTATTATATTATATTGACTAATTCCAAATTGAATAAAATGAAAAAAAACTGTGGTATCAATCTCTTATAAAACCATTGGATATTGATGTGTATAGACTAAGCACACTATTTAACACCATCAATTAAGTATATGGCACTAGACCTTCCTACTTGGCTCTGGTACCATTGTGGTAAGGATCTGTGTATGGTCAGATGCCACTGAAGAGCATGTGGACCTCTGTGCAGCACCACCCCGTCAGCAAAACTGAAGTTTCTTTAATCTGTCCAAAAAAGCACATTGGAATCTAGAGATATGCACACTCAGCAACACATCAGATCAGATGCTATCTATTTAATGGGAGTATATCCGTTACTTGCTTTTTATGCTGAAAATTCAATAGTGCCTCCAATCCAACCAGTCTCCTCCATATATTCTGCATATCCCTATGGCATTTCTTTCCTCATTACTTTTTGCCATCAATGGCATGTGATTGAGTAAAATTTAATGAAAAATTGTCGGCCCCACTCATCATCGAAGCAACCCCGACTTCAATGCCCATGTACGATTGCACTTTCCATTTTAATTGACCCATAGATCCCCAATCCATTGTTCCGGGTCTTGGTACTTGTTCCGTCCTTGTAAATTCTAAAACTGCATATTGATTATTGTAAACTGAGGGACATGATTAACATATCAGCACCCATTACAGAGCCATGAAGAAAGAGGAGGGCAAGGAAGACTGGGGATTTATTTGTTTGTAACATTCTCAAACCTCAGATATTTCTATCTTAATGTTCTCTTTCACTCTATAGCAGCTTGCCCTTTGTTTCGTTTTCATGCATCCATTTACAGAAGAGGAGAAGAAGAGAGGTGTAGTTAGGGATTTCAAAAACCCCATCCTCTCTACTGATGGGTCTGTGCCATGCTGGCACGAGTCTCAAACTATATACTATTTATTTAGATTTAATTATTTTTATCCAAAATATTTTTAATTTTATTAATTAGTCATAATTATACCAAAAAACTCCCAACATTTAATAATTTACTTTTTATTAAAAGTGAATTATTAAAAACTACAAAAATTAATAAAGTTGATGGCATAGTTAGATAGCACAGATATCTAATAGTTTTATTAAATTATCTTAAATTAAAATATCCTTTAACCTCAAATTTTAAAATACTTTCTTACGTACACACACATATCATATACCCATACCCATTCTTCTCCTCCATACTCCCACCATAACTTAAATAATTCACAACAATTAATTAGATTGGATTGTCCAAAATCAGGTTTGTGTGGAGCCATTTCCAATATAATTTTACCCTAAAAAATCCTAAAACATTAGATTTATTTATTATGAAAGAACGTAAATCACAATCCGAATAATAGTTGGTGAGATTCTCCCGAATTCGAATTAAATGTTATCTTAAACAAATAATAAATATTGAATTTACCTGAATTTTAACTCACCTAAATTCAAATTAAATTTAGGTATGAATCGAATTTCAATTTCACATAAATTATTTACCAATATATTACATTTATTCATATACAATCACTAACATTTATCATTAAATTATATTTTTCAAATAGAATAAAATTTAATTGTGAGAGTATCTAGAATTTAAGAAAATTTATTATTGCGAATATAAAAATATATATTTATACAAAAAAGTTTAAATTATTTTTTTAATATTTATAAATTTATATATTATAATTTTAAAATAATTAATTTATTAATATAATACAATTCACAAATAATAAAAAATTAACATATTTTATCTATTTTTATAAAAAGATGGATATCATTTAATAGTATCACAATCCTATTATAACCTATTTTGTTAATGAATTTGTACGAGTTAGTCTCAAAATCTTATTACACCCTGTTTTGTTAATGGATTTGTACAAGTTAGCCTCTAAAGAACTAGATTTAGCTCGTACAAATAGGGTTATTCAAAATGATATTCATGGTAGGAAATGTGAGTTTATGATTTTATAATTAAAATATAGATAAAATTAAATCTTTTGTGTGAACTTTATAAGTTTAATAGTATAAAACTTAAGTTGGGTCCAAGAAAAATAAATCTTGTTAATTTTTTTCATTCATCTATTAAAACTTTTATTGACATGTATCGTGTTCATACTGAAGTAGTTTAAGAGTATCTTATAAGTTTATTATTTAATTATAATATATATTTAAAATTATTCATTATTATAATTAATAATTATTCGATAAATAACTTTAACATATAACTAATACTTGATAAGTTTGATTTAAAATCATTTTGTTGGAGATATATTACATACATGATGTTATATATGATATTGTACACATATTATTAATTTAATTATAAAAGTAGTATTAGATACTATTGCATACATTAGTGAGAGAGGTCTCATAGTCTACGATCTCTAAGAAGTGAGAAATTTGAGAAGAACATTAGTCAACTTTATATTAAAATAAGTAAAAATCTTCTTGTAAATTATAAAACTAATTAAAACTCAACTTATTTAATATTGAGAATAGTTTTAGTATACAAAAATATATTTTTTCAGTAATTTCAACTATAAATATTTTAAAAGTAAACTTAATTGGTCAATAGCAAACAAAATTTCTAAAAAGTTGATTTTATTTTATGATGCCACTTATATATTTTATAGTAAAAAATATCCTACTACAAATATATATTTACCTATTGTTTATGTAATAAATGTTGTGATTGGGTGAAAATATTGTGGAATTTCTAGTATTTAGTATTTAGCCTATAACGTATGAAATGATGAAGCAATTTGGAAAATATTAATCAAAAGTTAATATTATTTTAGGAATTACTATTATTTTTTATCAAGTTGGAATGGGTAAAGTATGGAATATGTTTTTGATGAAGAAACTCATGTTGGAATGGGTAAAGTATGAAATATGTTTTTGATTAATAAACTCATGTAGTGACTAAATTAAAAATGTGGAATATTGTTAGTCTAGTTAAGAAATTGATTTCATAATATCTGAATATTTAATGTGAGTTTAGTAGTGAGAATTATCTAGAGTAGGGGAAGTCAGCAAAAGTTTAAAAGTATATTATTTCTATTTTCATAAATATGAAGTAATTAAGAAGAAGAATTCCAAGTTATCAAAATAGGGATGATGTGTATTTTGGATAATGCAACTATAAAATATAAAAATTGATTTAATGTACTAAATTCTTGGAAAGTGAATTTCAGACAATATACTATATTGATAAATATGGAAAATTATGTATTAGTTATTTCAGTAAAAACAATAATTTGAGAATTAGCTTCTAGCCCAAGTGAAAATATTATTAGTACAACATGTAATATAAAGATGGATACAATTAAAGCTGTTTAAATTAATTTTAATTATAATATTTTCATTTGTATATTATATTGAATTATATTAATCGTTCAAAATATAAAATTTAATTTTGACTTTGATTACGATGAAAAAGTTGATATTGATATTGAATATATTAATATATATTATAATGGTTCTTATAAATATGTTTCTTTCATTTACAAAATATAATAGTTATGTTTATTTGATTAAATTTTATTCTTTACATTTAAGGTAGCACAGGGCACGTGTGACTCATGAGGTTGGATTAGAAAGTTGAATCCATGTAAATTAATTTATTTAGTTGTAATATTGTTGTCTTTGATTATGTTTTCCAAATTATTTAATTATATTTATATTATTGTACATTAGAAGATACGAGGGATTTAGTTTGTTTAATGAAATTGTGAAGTTATAGTTTTCATATTGTTTAGTTAATACAATAGTTCATTTAGTTTCCAAGATATAAGAATACAAAATGGTGGAGCTACTACTAAATTTTTTAAAAACAAATATTATATTATTTCAAATGTTCAAATCCAAATATTATATTCAATAAATAATTCACCAATCCAACTCAAAAATTATAAATAATATTAATATTTATAATTGACTTAATTTAAAATCAATATTAATAAAATTTTACTTGAAAATGGATAAATCCAATCTACGATTCGAAATTCAGTTATTTTGAATTATTCCGTTCCGATTGACCCATTATGATTAGATTGTCCATTTGGATTAGATTGATTTATTCAATTTTAAAATTCATACCTGATTCGTATGTAAAATTAGTACATAATTTTGGTAATTTTGGGTTAAGTTAGCTAATTTGGATTGAGTTGTCTCGCTTATATTAAATTATTTAAAATTCGGATCCAATTCAGGTGTAAAATTTGAACCACAATATAGTTAATTATGGTAAAGGTTGGTCGTCCAGTATTGGATTGGCTCTTTAGATCGATTTGACACATTCAGATATAAAACTCATATCATATCTAGAATTAAAAATTCAGATATGATTAAAGTCGAAAAATACAACCGAGATAGAGTATATATTTATATGCTTAATTGAAATTAAAATCTTATCTAAAATAGAGGTTTAATTTTGTAGATCGATCAAAACTAGCCCAACCCAATTTGTACATGTATGAATCCGCCCATCTGGACCCGATCATCGGATTTATGCGAGTTCGGGTCCTGGTGTAAGGGACTCGACCCAACCCAAAAAGTTGTCATCCATTTATAATGAGGTAGTTGGGTTGTATGTGAATCTCTTAATATCAAGTGGCGCCAAAATTGGTTATCACATTTGCCTAAAATTATTGTTGATCAAAATTCACTAAAAACTGGACAAGACTTGAAGTTTACGATGGTTGATGGTGAACCTGATTTATCAACGCTCAGTGAAAGTTGCGAGGGAGGATTAGCCCGATCATGATGGTCCTTATGAAAATTGTCTAAAACTCATAGGTTTTCACGGGACACTTCTTAGGTTTTTACGGGACTTCAGCAAGACTAACGTCATGGAGAGAAGTTCTATAGTATTGTATAAAATGCAAATTTAGCTTGTGATGTGCTGCATAAGAAACTTTGATGACGATGACTCATACTCACCCTAGTGCAAAACAAGATGGATGCTACGAAAGTCAATTCTTAACCATTAGGAGCTAATAGATATTAAATGGAGAGCAGAAAAGGAAGGGATAGGTAAATAAAGATGACTAAATATAGGTTAACTTTATAGAGATAGAAAAATACAAGTTAAAGCAGCTGTAAGATTCTAACCTTTTATCCCAGATGATGGTGCATTGGCGTTGGTCCTCGTCAATTAATTATGGCCCCCAAAAAGTTACTATTTTTCTTTGTTCTCACATCCTCTAGACTAATAATCCAAAAAGTAAATGTGCAATAAACTCTCCATAAAACTACCAACTACCTCTAGGCTTTTAGTTTTAGTTGTTGAGAGTCACAGTATAAGAATTTAATTAGGAGTTGTTGAGAGCCTCAGTATAAGAATTCAATTGGGGTACAATTATTCCTTGGGAGAATGAGATTAAATCTATATCAGATAGGTGAACTTCTTGGGAAACAACTAATTCAGTGAAAAGGAAAAAGGGATGACAAGTTAATTTCAAGTTGATCAGCCATTGTTACTCCATGTACCAACTAAAATTTTGATGGCATTTTTATTAAAATATTTGATAACATATTCTAAAATACCATTACTTTTTCCTTTCATTGTAGTCTTCAATTATTTATAGGATACAACATTCAAGATATATGAAATCTACAAATAGATATTTCTTTATCAATGTGATTATGTTTAGGTAAAACTGAACTCACCTCTACTAGGGTGGGCAACACCCATCCCTAAACCATGTCCTGAACCCATGTCCTGAATGGGTCTCTTGGAATGAGCCTCAGACCTGCCCTAGCCTGTATGAATTTGGTTATGAGAATGCAAAAAGATAGGACTAGATTTGAAAATAACATCAAAGTTAAGGTTTTTCTATTAATTCTAAAAAGAATTTCAAAACTTTGAATATCCATCCACAACGAACAAAAAAAGTTAGTTTATTAAGATGCCCTTTCCTAGCTTATATATGTGTTGTGTAAACATGAGGACTTATAATTTTTGAAGCAGATGATGAAGCAAGATGGTACTAGCTGATAGTTCACATTTTCAAGAGAATAAACATTATTTAATAATTAACAATGGCATACTACTAAATGCTTAGCCCGGATGCCTTCATACTGGCTTCAGACTCAAGTTTAAAGGAAATCATAGTGGCGAGGATGAGGAAGCCTATGAAGTTGGGCAATCCAGGCAGAAGATAGTTCACAGAAATTTCAATTTGATGTTAACACAACAAATACTAGGAAAGGTGGTCTTCTTTCTGATGAAGCAAATAACGTTTTAAAAGATACCTAATAGCATCTGCAGATACTACTCTACATCTTTTAGAGAGGCTGGAGGGTTGAGACACTGAATAGAATCCGAATATAAATGGATCAACTTTGTGATACATACAGCTAGTCCACTATTATATCCCTTTATTTCTCATCCTACTTTCCTTTCGTCTATTGGAACAAGGATATCCAGTCATCTACTGATAGTCAACACGCAAATAGCATATAGTTCCACCAACCCGAATGAAATTCACTATTTATAAGTTCAGAAACAACTGCAAAATAAATTTCAGGTGTTTATCGAACCTCAATGTACTGTGGTCCTAAATGAAAAGCTCTCTGAAGCTACTGCTTTTCCAATTCTAGATGGCAGGAGTTGATTCCAGATGTTTAGTTCTTCTGCCCATTTGTCTTTGATATCAACCCGCTGCAGCAGTAAAAGTGAGGTAGCTTGACTCGGCCACAGCTCCTACAATGCAGGAATACAGTGTTCAGTTTTTGCATATAACCAGGCTAAGAGCTTAAAGATTCAGATCATAGTGAATCCTTACTTGCATCAGATTATAACAGGAACAGGCTTCAGAGCCTTGGGTCCGTTCCTTATGCCCTTCTTGTGAGGAGTTGTCTGCAACATTCAAGCAAAACCACTAAGAAACACAGAGATATCCTAGGATACATAACTGCAGATGGAAATTGATCTCAAGGGTGTTTGGAGTTCCCATAATCTGCAGCTACAGAAATAAACCAGAAAGACACCAATAATCAAAATTCTAAGACAATTTCCAGAACTACATTGCGTCATCTATTTAAAATATTATTTATCAGTTCAAAAAGAGAGAGAACCCAGTAATTTGATACAAATCCATAGCCAGCTTGAAGCACATAGACATTAAGAGAAGTTGTTCCAATCCCAAACCTAATGCCTTTCTGCTTCACATACCATAATATACTAGAGAGAAGAAACTCGTTAGAACCTATCCTGATCTCATGTGAATATGAAGAAGATAACATTTTAAAGAAATAAAAAGTACAGCGGTCCTCTCAACACCAAAAATTTAACAATCAAGACTACCTGTTAGTCTAAACCGAGCTTATTTTCAGGAAATATAAACCAATAACCTCCCTCTATGTCATATAAGAGTTTCATAAAGTCATATGCAAGTATGCAATTGATATCAATTCCAAATCTCAATATTTAACAGAAGGAGACACATCCCCAAGTTGACGATCCTTCAATACAATGAAAGTACAACACATTTCTTTTTCCACTTTGAATACTACTAAAAAAGTTAACCCCCCTGGCATCTCTACGTTTTGACATTTAGAAGCTCATCTTCTTCTTTATTTTCTCAATAGGAAGAAATAAATCTCTCATTCAAAGCTATTATAGCACAAAAACAATCAAGTGGATGAATGACATGCTCAAAGAAGCCAAATGGGCAGATTAACAAAGTGATTGAAAAGTCAAGATAGTATTAGCAGAAAGACAAAGCCACAGTGAAAGAATGGGGGCATTTTAATCCAGACGACAACTCTATACCTTAAACTGCATTTTTTTTTGCTTGACAAATGTATCTCCTCGACCTACTGACTGAAGTGGCCGAAGTCAACTAAGCTAAAGAAACTGCCTTTTATGTCATACATAGTTGTTGACGGACAGAAACAAGATCAAATAGGCAGATAATCAATAGATTGAAAAAAATGAGATGCAGCCTCTAATAAATCAAACTAAAACCTGCAGAATGGTTCTCCCAGATCTAGCTCTCTCTATTGAGAGTTCGGGGAAAATTGAGCAGTTGGCATTTACCAAAACCTCGAAACTGCCAAAACCATCAAAAGCGATAGACAGTACCTTCTTTTTGGGGACTGCCATGAGCTCCATGGATCCACCATCACCGAAATTGGGACAGAGGGGAGATATTCTCGATTTTAGTATTTTTACTCTATAATCAGACACACCGAATTTAAAATCTAATGTACTGCAACCAATAACTCTTATATAATGTGATGTGAAAATATGTTGTGTACCCATAAAATGTCGAGCTAATATCTACTTAAAGTTCGAGCCAAACTTGGAGAACTGGGATGATTGAGATTGGTATGTGACAAATTGACCATTGTAAACCTAAGACAGTTTTGAATAAGGATTTTTAGGCAATCGGACAACACCAGGTTGGCCCTTGCTCTAATTGGTAAGCTGATGTTCGCACAATTCTCCGGAACTATTTCTGCAACAATGGCTTGCCCTCAAACCTCACTGCTAGCGGCAACCCCATCCTAGACTATGGCTTCAAGGGAGCCCAGATAGCCATGGCCTCATACTGCTCCGAGTTGCAATTCCTTGGAAACCCATTGACCAACTATGTTGAGAGTACCGAGCAACATAATCTGGATGTCAACTCGTTAGGGTTGATATCCACCATGAAAACTACTGAAGCAGTAGAGATCCTAAAACTCATGTCATTGACTTTCCTCATGGCTCTTTTCCAAGCCATCGATCTCAGACACTTGGAGGAGAACCTTGGAAGTACGGTGAAAAACACGGTTAGACAAGTGGCGAAAAAGACCTTAACGGTGGGCGATAACTGAGAGCTCCACCCTTCAAAATTATGTGAGAAAGACCTGTAGCACCACTTACCCCATCATGCAGAAGCTTAGGCAGGTCAGGTCCTGATGGAGCAAGCTCTCAAGAATAGTGAGAATGAGAAGAACATGGGGTTTGGGTTAGGGTTGAGGTTCTATACCCGAGCTATAGGTTCGGGTCTAGAAACCGGAACTCGAGTATCGGATTTATGAAGTTGAAATTCGGGTTCGTGCCAATTCAAGTCTGAACTTATTCAAGTCGACCCAAACATCGAGTCAATTCGATTGAGAGTGTATTGGATCTGTGTTCGGGTCAGTAAAAATTAGCACGTTTGACATATATACGCAAGTACAACCAAAATTATATTAAATTAAATTGATAAAAAATGACGTTTATTTTTTGTTTAAATATAAAAAATTAAATTAATATTTATAATAATTTATAGTATATATAAAATTAAAATATTTTTAATTATATTAAATTATTTTATTTACCTAAAATTACTTTGTAAATAGAATTGAAAGATTTTAATTATAGTAAATTGTATTCATATTATATTATATATATAAAAAATTATTATAATTAAAATTAATAAATTTTAATTATAGTTATACATAAAATTGATAAAATTTAATTATAATAATTTTTTATATATAATATAATATGAATATAAATTTATAATTTTCTATTTATAAAAACATATTTACTTTATTATAATCTAATATATTATACATAATTATAATAAATAATTTAATTTCCATAAATTATTTTTAGTAAATATACGTAAAATGGAAAATAATAATTTTAGTAAAATATATATATATATTACATAAAATTACAAATTTTAATTATATAAAATATACAGTCCATAACTTATAGTATTATAATATAATATATAATTATTCTAAATTATTTAATTTAAATAAATTAATTTTATTGTACTAAAATAACTAATATATAATTAAAAAATAATTATAGTAAATTATTTACGGCAATAAATTAATATTATTGTAATACATTAAGTTGTATATAAAATTATAATTTTTTACTTACATAAATTATTTACTATATTATAAATTAATATATTATACATAATTATATTAATTTATATAAATTAATTTTACTGAATATAAAATGAATATTGTACATAAAATTAAAAAAAATAATTATATTAAATTATTTTTATTTACATATATTAATATTTTTGTACATAAGTTTTACATTAATTTAATAATTTTTAATTATATAAAATATTTATTATATATGATAAAATTGTATATAATTATTTAACTATAGGTAATTACACTAAATTCAAAAATTAAATTATAAAAAGTTATTTGTTATACATATACATAAAATAACTTGTATATAAAATTAATATTTTTTAATTATAAAAAAATATATATGGTGACTTGTCAGTTGTTAAATTATATGATATATAAATATTTTAAATTATTTAATTTAAATAAATTAATTTATTATATTAAAATAACTATTTTACATAAAATTAAAAAAATTAATTATAGTAAATTATTTTTATATACATTAATATATTAATATTGTTATATATGAATAAATAAAATTATAACTATATAATTATATTATAAGTTGATGTATTATACATAATTATATTAAATTATTTAATTTACAATTAATTCTAATACACATAAAATAACTATTTTACATCAAATTAAAAAATTCATTATAATAAATTATCTTATATACATAAATAGATATTATTATACATAAAATAGGTTGTATATAAATTTTACTATATTTAATTATATAAAATATTTATGATAAATAATTTGGTATTATTTTATAACTATTTAATTATAATAATTATATTAAATTATTTTATTTACATAATTTTTTTATAAATTATTATTTATATAATTACGTAATCTTATAAATTAGTAAATTATTTTAATATTATAAATTATATATATTTAAAATAATTGTATTAAGACAGTTACTTTCTATTAATTAGAATCAAACTTATGATTATAATACAACGAATTCAATTTCTTTTCAATTTGATGAATGGTAAGTCAGATTGAATTGGATACCTCATCCAATTCGAGTAAAATAATTGTGCAAAAAAAAAATCGAGTAAAATACAGATGATTATAACACGAATCAGATCTAATATTCATAATTTAGAGAAAAGTGTTCAACCCCTAATTGGATTGAATAAATAAACGGTTGAACCAGAACCATACTGTACTAGATTCACTTAATTCAGTTTTAAATTCATGGACCATGGAAGTATAATGGAGCAATTAGGCAACGGGATCTTGCCCACTGAATAAATGAATGTAACGCGAACTAATTTTCTCTATCCGAAACTGACTAAAAACAACGTATTAGTTCATTGTAGAACAAAAAAAAATTATTTATGTAAGTGATTTTTAAAAAAGTAAAAAAAAACTCCTAATCATCCCGTATTATAATTTTTTTCTCCCCTTCTATTTTTTTATTTTCTAAAATCCTATTGGTCCAATTAATTAAATATTTAAAAATTTCCATTTTTTAAGTTTCATATTTTCCAAATCTCTAGAAGTTTTTTCCTTTTAACTTTTTTAGATTTTTATTTTCTAAAATCCTAATGGTCCAATTAATGAAATATTATAAATAATAATAATATATGTATTTGTGTAGTATATTTAATTTATTGTTTTAAATTAATTAAATAAAAATATTAATTATATATAATTTTTAGTAAAAATGTATATTTAATTTATACTTATTTTAAATATATACCTAATTTAATATAAGTAAAATATTATAAAATTTACCAAATGTAATTTGTTTTTAATATAATTCATGTTAATAGTCATTAGATTATAATTAAAATTTAATTTAAAACTTTAATACATTACACTGCTTATAATATTAGTATTTTAAATAAAATACCCAAACTCCATTTTTATCTAATTTATTCTAAAATTATTATTTTATTTTATAATTAAATTCTAAAAGTAACATTTAATTAAAAAAATATAAAAATGTCTAATTTAACATTTATTTAAAATTTTAGTATTTTTGCATGGGACCAATGAAGTGAATATATAGAGTGAGAAAATGAGGTTGTACTAGGGAGAGAATTTGGGCTGTGTTTGGATCGAATGATTTGAAGGAATTTAAAGGAGGAAAGTTTTTTTCCACAATAATTATAAGGGGTTTGAAGTGTGGAGTGATAACTTATTTAATAAAAAAAATAGAGATCTGTAGCGGTGCAGAGTTATAAAGGTGCCCATATATTGTGCAAGAATCAAGATTATAAATGACAGAAAATAAAAATTAACATTAATACAAACTATTGGATTTAGTTATGAGAATGCAAAAAGATAAAACTAGATTTGAAAATATCTACAAAGTTGGGATTTTTTCAATGTTATTAATCCTAAAGAATTTCAAAGTTTTGAATATCCATCCACAATGACAAAAAAAGTCAATTGATTAAAATGCTCTTTCCTCGCTTAAACATGAGAACTTATAATTTTTAACGCAGATAATGAAGCAAGCAGGTACTAGATACTAGATGATAGTTCACATTTTCAAGAAAACAAACATTATTTAATAACTAATAATGGCTTACTATCAAATGCTTAGCCCAAATGCCTTCATTCCGCAGAAGAAAGTTTACAGAAATTTCAATTTAATGTTAACAAAACAAATAACTTTTTAAAAGCTACCTGATCGCATCTGCAGATACTACTACCATACATACATCTTTTAGAAAGGCTGAAGGATTGAGACACTGGATAGAATCAGAATATAAATAGACCAACTTTGTGATAGGCACAGCTAGTCCACTTTTGTATCGCTTTATTTCTCATCCTACTTTCCTTTCAAAAGTCCATTGAAAGGAGGATATCCAGCCATCTACTGATAGTCAACACACAAATAGCATATAGTTCCACCAACACGGATGAAATTCACTATTTAGAAGTTCAGAAACAACTACAAAAGAAATTTCTGATGTTTATCGAACCTCAATGTACTGTGGTCCTAAATGAAAAGCTCTCTGAAGCTACTGCTTTTCCAATTCTAGATGGCAGGAGTCAATTCCAGGCGTTTAGTTCTGTCCATTTGTCTTTGACATCAACCCGCTGCAGCAGTAAAAGTGAGGTAGCTTGACTCGGCCACAGCTCCTACAATGCAGGAATACAGTGTTCAGTTTTTGCATATAACCAAGCTAAGAGCTTAAAGATTCAGATCATAGTGAATCCTTACCGGCATCGAATTATAACAGGAACAGGTTTCAGAGCTTTGGGTCCGTTCCTTATACCCTTCTTGTGAGGTGTTGTCTGCAACATTCAAGTAAAACCACTAAGAAACACAGAGATATCCTATGATACATAACTGCAGATGGAAATTGATCTCAAGGGTGGTTGGAATTCCCATAATCTGCAGCTACAGAAATAGGCCAGAAAGACACCAATAATCAAAAGTCTAAGACAATTTCCAGAACTACAGTGCATCATCTATTTAAAATATTATTTAGCAGTTCAGAAAGAGAGAGAGAGAACCCAGCAATTTGATACAAATCCATAGCTAGCTTGAAGCACATAGACATTAACAGAAGTTGTTCCAATCCCAAACCTAATGCCTTTCTGCTTCACACTCCATAATATACTAGAGAGAAGAAGCTTGATAGAACCTATCATGATCTCATGTGAATATGAAGAGGATAACATTTTAAAGAAATAAAAAGTATAGCGGTCCTCTCAACACCAACAATTTAGCAATCATGAAATATAAACCCAATAACCTCCCTCTATGTCATATAAGAGTTTCATAAAGTCATATGCAAGTATGCAATTGATATCAATTCCCAATTTCAATAGTTAACAGAAGGAGACACATCCCAAGTTGATGATCCTTCAATACAATGAAAGTACAACACATTTCTTTTTCCACTTTAAATACTACTAAAAAAGTTAACCCCCCTGGCATCTCTACGTTTTGACATTTAGAAGCTCATCTTCTTCTTTATTGTCAAAATAGGGAAAAATAAATCTATCATCCAAAGCTATTATAGCACAATAACAATCAAGTGGATGAATGACATGCTCAAAGAAGACAAATGATCAGATTAACAAAATGATTGAAAAATCAAGATAGTATTAACAGAAAGACAACGCCACAGTGAAAGAATGGGGGCATTTTATTCCAGACGACAACTCTATACCTCAAACTGCATTTTTTTTCTTGGCAAATGTATCTCCTCTACCTACTGACTGAAGTAGCCGAAGTCAACTAAGCTAAAGAAACTGCCTTTTATGTCATACATAGTACACGGACAGAGACAAGATCAAATAGGTAGATAATCAATAGATTGAAAAAAATGAGATGCAGCCTCCAATAAATCAAACTAAAACCTGCAGAATGGTTCTCCCAGATCGAGCTCTCTCTATTGAGATTAAAGAAAATAGGAGCCAGACGACTTAACGTTCGGGGAAAAATTGAGCAGTTGGCATTTACCAAAACCTCGAAACTGCCAAAACCATCAAAATCGATAGACAGTACCTTCTTTTTGGGGACTGCCATGAGCTCCATGGATCCACCATCACCGAAATTGGGGAATCCGATATCGTGTCTCTCGGGAACGCGGTCAGACTCGGGCAAGACGAAGGACGGAGACGTGGCAGACAGAGGGGAGATAATCGCATCGAAGAGCGGAGGCTGTGCCGAGGAATGGGACCACCTCCTGGCACCCAGCGGGATGCTTGAGCCGCCACTTCTCAATATCGCCGCCCTCAACGCCATTGATACAGCTTCGAGTTTCTGGGAACTTTATTTTAGCACCATGCGCTTCTGGGAACTGAGCAGGTTAAATAACTGGCCGTGCCCTGTGGGGTTTATTTTCTTCAGACCGGATATTCCGGTTCGGTTCATCTGTGCCAATCAGACTGAGACCGGATTTTGTGTGCTCCAGAAACCGGAAATCAAATTGTTTAAGCTTTAGACCAGTCAATTGTCTTTTTTTTTAAACAAAGTGAAGCTATTCCAATAATAGTTAAATGTAATATTTTACTTTAGAAAAATAAGCCGATTATAGATAAATTTTAAGTATATGAGGTTAATTAATATAATTTTGTAATATATAGAAGTGTTGGAATGTTGGTGGTATTTGGGGAGGTGTACGCTGGGGCCAATTCAGGAGTCGACAGTATGATAGAATTAAAAGATTTTAATTATAGTAAACTTATCTATGTACATAAAATTAATAAATTTTAATTATAGGTATATATAAAATTGATAATTTTTAATTATAGTAAATTATTTCTATATATAATATAATATGGAAATAAAATTATAAATTTCTATTTATAAAAAAAGATTTACTATATTATAATATGATATATTATAGGTAATTATACTAAATAATTTAAATTCCATAAATTAATTTTAATATACATAAAATTGAAAAAATAATTATAGTAATTTTTATATAGATAAATATTATTATACATAAAATTATATTTTTTTAATTATATAAAATATATATGGTACATAATTTAATATATTATAATATATAATTATTCTAAATTATTTAATTTACATAAATTAATTTTACTGCACTAAAATACAAATATATATATATATAATTAAAAATAATTATAGTGAATTATTTACCGTAATAAATTGATATTATTGTAATAAAATATGTTGTAAATAAAATTATATTTTTTACTTATATAAATTATTTACTTTATTATAAATTGATATTTTGTATATAATTACATTAAATTAATTTATATAAATTAAATTTACTGCATATAAAATAAATATTGTATATAAATTAAAAAATTAATTATATTAAATTATTTATTGTGCAGGTAAAATAATTTGTATATAAAATTAGAATTTTTTAATAAAAAATATATGATAACTTATTACTTATTACTATATAATTATTTTAAAATTTTTAATTTAAATAAATTAATTTATTACACTAAAATAACTATTTTACATAAAATTAAAATTTTTATTTCTAATAAATTATTTATATATTCATTAATATTATTATATATTAATAAATACAATTATAATTTTATATTCATATTTGTAAATTGGAAACTTATAAATAATTACATTAAAGTATTTAATTTACAATTAATTCTAATAAAAGAAGTATTTTAAATAAAATTTAAAAATTTAAATATAATAAATTATTTTATATATAAAATAACTTATTTATATAAAATAAAATAACTTATTTATATAAAATAAAATAACTTATTTAAAAAATATTGTACATAAATTTTACCATTTTTAATTATATAAAATATTTAATATACATAATATTATTTTATAACTATTTAATTATATTAAATTATTTTATTTATATACAATATTTTTTAGAAATTATTATTTATATAATTGCGTAAGATTATAAATTAGTAAATTATTCGTGCTAAATAAATTATCATTTATTAAAATTATATATATAAATAAAAATTTCATAAATTTTATTAATTATATAATTTATAAAATTGTATTTAAAAATATATAAACCATTATTTATGTGTAATTATATTACAAAATTATAAAATAAATTATATATAATTTTAAAATAATTGTATTAAAATAATTATTCAATTATAATCAAACTCAAATCATAATACAAATTAAATAACTCAAATCTGAATTTAATTTAAATTGTATTCAAATAATAGTAACTTAAATAAGATAATGGAAGAATCAGCACAATATAAATTATATTCGAATAACTATAATCTTAATCAGATATTAGAATCATAAAAAGACACTCCATTTGGGTTAAGGATGGTAAGGGTTCCAACGGGTTCCATAATTATAAGTTGGTACAATTAGACCCTCGGATAGACCAAGTCTTTTTGTCACCTCTAATTGGTTAAAGAAATAGTCATTTGAACCCAAACCATACGTATACTAGAGCATGGAGGTATAGTTCCGCCGTGTATCTTGAATTTAGACACGTGGTTGGTCAATTATAAAACAAAAAAAAACTGTTATTTAAAAAGATAAGAAAACTCCTGATCATCCTATAAAATGTATTTTTTAAAAAGGTACATACCCGTCACATCATTTATAAGGGTATGGTTTGAAAAATAAAACACAAAAAAATAGGTCGGGTTCCTGGCCAACCCGCCTAGGGATCCGGAGTCCGGGTTCCAATGCATCATTTTTTTGTGCATTTCAAAGCAACAACATTTTAATTGAGAAAAACAAGTTGATTATATATATATAATTTTTAAAGTAGGGTCAGGGTGAATGGAAGGGGACCGGTGAACAGATCTTGCTCCCAAATTTAGATTCGGTGGTTGGTTGTAGTTACAATTTGCCGAGCCCGTATCAATTTATTTAAAAAAAAAGATAAGTAGAGTGTTTCTTATCTTCTAATTACTTATTTTCTAAAATTTTATTTGTTATATTGATGGTATGATTAAAGTCTCTATTTGACCCACTAAATTCGGGTTCCATCGTGACACATGTACGGATTCTTTTTTAGTTGTTTTAGCAACTAATGAGAAAGGCAGTAAATGTTTGTCCCCAAAGAAGATTGAATTATTGGAGGACTATTTTAGGAGCGGGGGGGACACGGCAAACTCGGTATTCTTCCACCTTGATGGATCAATGAGGGCACTGCAAGGTCTAAAAGTCATAATAGGATGGCTGGCAAACTGGCCCGTTGCTACAAAAGCAGCTTTACAGCATCATCTACCACATCCACACACATTTCAATTAGCAAGTGCTTCTCATATTTTGAAGTGAGACCACATTCTTTCTTGTGTCGTGCATGGACGGTGATGTTTGACTTATCCTACATACACTCTTTACCCTATTAGAATTGATAGTCGGCTCATAAGCATCATGTTTACAGCACCTTTTTATACCCAGAGACCAACAGTTTGAAACCTACAAGTGCACTTCTAGAAAAAGCCACTTGTAGGACGACTCCCTCCGAATTCCGTCCACTCTGATCGACCGATTCAGAGCACCGAATTTATGGAGGGCTCTCAGTGCGGTTGACAGTCTTCCTTTTTGCATACATCCCCTTTTTTACCTGCTTTTCTTTTTTATTTTATACAGTCATATCTCCTTTATTGGAACCAAAAAAGATTTTCCATCTCCTTTATGACGTATAGCCTAATTGAAAATCTACGGCCAACTAAAAAAACTAAATGAGAAAAATGGAAGAAAACAAGCAGCCTAGCCTTGGTTTACTACGATAATAAATTATTATTTATCCATAAATTGTTAAATTTATATTTAATTAAAAATTATTACTCAACATTTTTAATAGTATAAATTTATTATATTTTATATAATATTTAATTATATTCTCTACGTGACTATTGATAAGATTACAAGTACTTAATAAGTCCATTTTTTTGCATATCTTGAAATATCAAATATCATCTTAATCTTTTGATAAAATATCAAATAATGACTTAATTTTGAACACTAATTAAATCAATTTATAGATTAGGGTGTAATGAAAGTCAAAAGTTAGATTATGTTTACAATTCAGCGTATATACACATGTTTTTTTTAATCCTAATTCCATTGTGTACTTTTATAATAGTTAATATTTCTTCTGTTCACACTGTAACATTACAATCACACTATAACATTACAATCACACCTTATTCATTTAGCAAGAAAATGTTTAAAACTGAAAATAAGGGGATATGGTCATAGCCTATGGACATTTACCGGCAAATACAAGAGCGGGTTAGTGAATTCCCCAAAAAAAAAAAACAGTGAGCGGGTTAGTGAAATGTACAGGAGGGACACGATCTTAGGTTAATGGATATTAGGCATTGTCAATCATGGCTGCGCCTGCCTACTTGTAACCTTTGATGTGGATGTTAATGGGTCCCACTACTCTAAACCAGGGGTGCTCTTTGCATCCTCTCAATTCGTCACACCTATTCTGTTAAGTGTCCCATTATTTTTTTTTTACATTTTTGTCAAAATAAAATATTAAGCCATTTTATCGCCTTAGATTTATTGAAAGAAAAGGTTATCTACATTATTCGATATTAATGATGGATAAATTTCATGCCGGCATTTCATTTATTTCTAAAATTATAAATATATATATAATCGAGGATAAATTGCCAAAAAAGAAATTTCAGCGTGCTTCTTACCCAAGCACGTAACCATGGTTACTTTAATAGCCTTAATTAACTTTGGTTAAGGCTTCAATCTTATAAATCTCAACACAACGGAAAATTCAAGCAGAGTTCGCTACGCAAGGGAAATCAATTAGAGGGATTGACGAGAGACTATAGAGACATGGCGATGGAGTATATGGACGAAGATGAAGCGTGGAAATGCATGAAGCACCCCTCGAGGCGCCGTCGGAAAGGAATCTGTCCTACCTGTCTCAAAGAACGTCTAAGCAACCTCTGTCCCGACTGCGCGGAGACTCGCCCCTGCGGATGCGGCCCTTCAACCACATCGTCCTCCTCCTCGCCGCCTTCTTCTTCTCTCTCCCGGTTCTTCCCTGGTGGTCGATCCGTCGGCCATGGCTCGAATCTGAATGAGCCCGAGCCGTCGTTGCGGCGAGTGCGCTCTGTCGCAGTGTCCTTATTCCGTTCGCGATCGAGGTACGCCAATGATCTCGATGCCGGCCAGCGGAGGAACGGAGAGCCAGGCTCGGAAGGAGGCAAAGGCAGCCGTACCGCGTTCCTTTGGGGGATGTTCAAGAGAGATAAGAGCAAAAGATCAGGAGGCGGACTCGAAGAGGCGGTGCAGTGCGCCGAAGATGAGAGCAGGAGAGCGGAGGATGAGCGGCGCGATGCGGCAGAGGATCGCTCGATGATGATGAGAAAGTCACGTTCGGTGGCCGTGACATCGAATTACACCGGATTTGATGGCAGATCAGCCGCCACTGGCAAGAGGAGGGGCTGGTACTTCCCGAGCCCAATGAAAGCCTTCAGGCAGTCGAAGGCGGTGGTGGCACAGGAAGGCTAGTCACACTTTACAGAGTTTGAATCAAACTTTGACCACTGACGTTTTATTTCCTTTATCATCGTTCTCATCATAAAATAACCTCTAAATATATCTTTTGTGATTCATCTATATATATGGATTAAATTATCTGATGTGTTTGATCGATTGATCAATTTCTCTTCTACATCTGAATTTAATACAACAAATGCTGGATTCTTCAATGTTTACCGGTAGCTCCGTCGGAATAGAATATATATTGCCCAAAATTGACCGGAATTTCCTTTTTTTTGAAAACTTATTTGACCGTATACTTTAGAAATACACTTAGATTAAAAATTATTAAGTTGTGGTATTTGGAGATCCATGCCAATGTCTAAAGCCTATTATTGTGGGGGTCAAGACTAGGCTAAGAGGAATCTAAAACCTCTGGTCTATAAAGCAGATTTGAGAACTGCAAAGGAAGATTATGATAAGGCCAAATTGGTCCCACCATACTCCATGTGCTCATCTTTCTCGTTGTTGTTGAGATAGGTCAAATAGTTTATGTTCACGAGATCGATTAGTCATTGAGTTGTTCCTATCTCTCTCCCGTTGATTGCAGCTGATATGCCAAACATTGTCAGCTAAGTTTAGAAAACCAGTAATAAAAAAATACAATATTACAATTCTGTTTATCTCTTTCCTGGACAATTTCTTCCCATTATTTTTGTTTTTCTTTTTTTTTTTTAAATTTATTTTAAGTTATAAATAATGAAATATATTTCATTAATAAATAATACCTTATTTAAATATTTCAAAACTAAAGTTTAATATCTATATATGTTATTACATGCAAATGGCTGAATAGTTTTGATGTAATATTTGATTTAAAAAAATACCATAGCAATAATATTTATATAATTATTAAGTAAAGTGAATAGTTTGAAGCGGTTTAATAATCATATAGATGGAAGGGAGGGGACAGTGAATTAATAAAAAAATAAAAAATGATTTTTAATTATATTTAATAATTTAGTAAGTAATAGTATATTAATATAAATAATTAAATTGTATAATTAAGAAATATATAGTATATAAAAAATAATAATATAATATATAATATTAAATAATATATAATTATATTATACATGATAAATTATGCGTATACATTTTATTATATAATTAAAAAAGATAAAAAAAAGTTGAATTGTTATTAAAATAATAAAATAAATTAATATTAATTATATAATAATAAGATAATATACAATGTTATATATTACATAAGTGTAGTGAATTTTTGAAAGGATTTGGAGGGGAAATTTTTGAATGAAATATGAAATTAATAATTTTGGGTAGACTTGTTAAGGGATTCGGACTCACAGTGGCTGGCTACATATATGACTCAGACAATGGTTTGGATTGAGTACATGTCAAGAATATTTAACACGTATTTTTACGTTTTATTTTGATTAATATGTAGTGATTTAATAACAAAATGTCACTTTCTCTACTATAATAATTAATATATTCACTATTCTATAATTGAAATAATTAATGTTTACAATATAAAATATCACATTTTTATGTAAAAATTAAATATTTCATTAATATAATGAAAAATAGATTAGAAATAAGTTTTACACCTCAATAAAATAATACAATATTAAATTTAAAGTTGATCTGGATCTCCATCGGATACGCAGTCCGACAACCCTCAATATTGTTTTCACTCCTTACTATTTTCTCTATTACCTGAAATATGTTACGCGAGCTGAGTAACACTTAGTAATGGTCAATATAACTAATGGAGTCGCACCTAGACTTGATATCGTTTACCTCAAAATATTTATACGAAATTTATATTTATTTATTTTTATTGTTAATTGTCAAAAATCCTTCCAGTAATATTTATAAAAATAGTTTACAACTTTTTTTTCAATGTAAAGATAATTTATTTATAATTTTATAAACCCCGTCGTTTAAAAATAAGAAAACTAAGAAAATAAAAAAAACTTAGTCGGTTTATAAATATTAACTGATAGAAAAAGGGTAAAATAAAAAATCGAAAAATCTCAAATAACTAAAAAAGTTATAAAATTTATGAAAAAGAATATTGTGACAAATGAAAAGAGAAAACAAGATCGGTTCATGACGAACCAGACATGAACCGGTTCGATCCATACTTGAACTGGTTTCTAAATTTATTTTTTTTGTTGGCTTAAAATTATCAAATTAGGGAATTGAAACTACCATTATATATAAAATAAATTTAGAAATTTTTAATTTTGAGAAAATCGATCGAATCAGGCATGAATCGACCGATTTACGCATTGAACCCGGTTGGACCGGTCCGGTCTGGTTCGGTTCGTAACAGTGTTATCTTCTTCCTCAGGATTACAACATTGTTCATCAATGCAAAAAATAGATAATGTCAACGAGCTGAAATTGCTCCATTCAGGCTGTTTAAGGGCGAGTATAAGCTCAACCAAAATAAAAAGTGGTCGGGCAGAGGGTTCCCGAACTCCCTATATAAAGAACTACTCTCCATTTATCCTTCACACACCTCAAATCTCCATTCTCTCTCAACTATTCCATTTTCCGGCGAAACTTAAACCATAGCTTCGATATAGACCTTTTTCTTAGCATCAGAAGGTAAGGTCGGGTTCTATAGACTCTAGGGGAAGTGAGCTACCTGACAACAACTTCTTTTTTTCCCGAGGATCGTCAGAGAAGTGTCAGCCGAATCGAACAGTGAAGCAACTACAAAGGATCAAAGTTGCCCTATTTTGGCCGAGTTGAATTCAACCAAATTCAGCCCTCCTTCGACCAAACCAAGCCTCCTTGACACTCCAACGATCCTCACACGACCGCAATTGAGCTAAAAGGTAAGCCAATTCGACCCCCGTTTGTCATTGTTGGTCGGGGTTAGAGAGAGAAGTGCTAAAACTTTACTGATGTAATTCTCCCTCGATTTGATATCAATTGTAGTAATTCTTAATCTTAGAATGAACCTCAGGACAAGAGCAACCTTTCTAGATAGAGAGCTCGGACTGCCGCACCTCCGATGGTAAGCTTTCGAAGCTTTCTCTCTCTAAGAATGATTTTATGGAAAAGCTCCGTTTGAGCTCATTTTGGACTCAAATCATGCGATTCAAAGCTCAATTGAATCGTATGAAAGTGAAACCCCGTCCCTTATGTCAAGCCCCGACCCAGTTTGATCGGATCCCCATGAGCAACCCGCCACTCTCACGGTTTATGAAGAGTTTCCCCTTCTCTAAATCACGAAAAGTAAGATGTCCTTTCACCTGTATCTTTCTTGTAATAGCATTAATCAAAACTGAGTATATTAAATCTTACATACCTATTTTGCAGGTTCGACTATAGGAAAGTCTTTGGGTTTATTTTCCCTTGATTACCTAAAAAGGGTAAAAGGAGGGGGTTAGTTTGACAACTCAGTGAATGGGTGTTGGGTGAGAGTTTTTACAAAAAAACTTTAATCGGAGTGTGAAAAACTACTTATTTCGTTTAAGAATGCTTTTCTTCAAATTCTGATTTTTTCAAACTTTTTTTCCAAGGTTTATGTCACGCCTCGACCCGGTTTGGTCGGATCCCCATGAGTAACCTACCGCTCTCTTAGTTTAAGAAGGGTTCCCCCCTTTCTTTAATTAAGAGGAGCTAGAAGAAATTTCAACTATGTTCCTTGGAATGACATATATCAATAAAAATGCAAGGTTAAAAAGAAATTAAGCATACCTGACAGAGGGTAAATTCTAGTGTTATCCCTACTCATTTCTTTACTCCTGAAAAAAGATAAAAAAGGTGGGTAAGTTTCTACAACTTAGTGGATGAGTGTTTGAAACATGAGTTTTTATAAAATAGTTTGAATTGGAGTGTGCCACACTCCTTATTTTCTTTAAAATTATTCCTTTCTTGAATTCTTAGTTATTCAAAACCAATTTCCTTTTTATCCACAATCGGTGTGTTTAACAATCAACACACGCCCTTTATCATGAAGGGATCATACATTCGCAGGGCAGCCGATTCATTACACCCACTTGTGGCGTCAGAGAGACTTTACCGACTACCTAGATAGAAGCCCGTCCACTTCTACCCTTGGAATGAGTGGATGTTTGCGACATCCGACCCTCAAACCTGAAAAGTAACTCCGTGTCCTTATGAGGATAGAGACTTCATCCCGACCTCATCCCAATCTCATGTGCATGAAGCTACATCGAGCTTCCCTGACTACTGGCATGACAATCTTCCCTTATCTCCACTATGTCATCCAATAGTCCTTAGGACACATCACTACCCCTCTTGGACGTCTTGATGGTCCCAAACCTCAATGCATGCACAAACAAAGTTTTCCATAAGCCATTAATCTCTAATGCCATTGGTCTAACGACCCCAACCCTCAATTCAACCTGCAGCTGTTTGTTTAGACCGGTCCGTCGACCGAGTCTTGTCGCACTACTATTAGTCCATCGAGTATGTTGATCCTGTCTTGGTACCATGGCCAAATCACATCATTCATTCATTAAAAGTTTTCATTGCTTATCATTATGTTTGTTTACGAGCTCCTACTCATGCCAACTGGCTTTGGGCCCACTATACGAGATTTTCAAAACTAGGTATTTTAGCCTCCAATTTCCAAAACCGAGGCCTCTAGCCAATCTGAGCTATTCGAGCTCTTGTCAAGAAGGTCTCCTAAAATTTTTAAGCATTGGCAAACCGTCAAGGGAGAGCACTTTGACAAAATAACCTTTTCACTTGTCATCACACCAATCGGGTGTGATGACATCTCCGCTTATAATCGGTAAGCGGGTTTTATACTTCCTTCTAGGAAGTTCATCATACCAACCTGATGTGAATCTGACAAACGAGTTTACAAATTCACAAGTCCAATCAACCGAACGTGGAATGGAGCTAAACACTTTGTCACCAAATGGGATAAATGATTATTTGAGACTTCAAGAGGGCCCAATCACAAGGTCAAGGGTTAAAAGATTCAAAGAAGCTTTATATGGGCTGATTAAAGAGATTGCTGAATATTTAAATAGAAGCCCAAAATGAAGAGCCCAAGATGAGCCCAAGAGAAGGTTCAGATTTAATTAATAAGGAGAGATTTATAAATATAATAAATCTCTTAGGATAATATTAGGTGGTTAGATTAGATAAGGTTAGTTTATTATGTGGGTCATTCGGTTATTTTCTAAGCCTATAAAAGGCATACTCCACAGCATTGGAGACACACACTTTGGAATTTATATCTTGTGAGGTTTTGTCTTCTTTCTATCTTGAAAGAGCTTTTGAACTTATCAGGTTTTTACCTGTGGCGTTCAAGCAATCAAGACTTATCACCCGGGGTTTTCTAAGAGTTCTTCTTAGAGGATTTGGGTGTGGCGTCTACATATCCCATACCTTGTTTCTCACAAAAACAAGGTATATTCCATCTTTTCGCACTTGCGTCGTGAAAGTCTTGGGATCGTTGCCATATTTGGTGTAGGGTGTCGTCAGCATATTGGTGAGGTTCGCATCAGTTGGTATCAGAGCACACGGTTGCACGTCAAGTTCCATCCCATCTTTTTATGTAGTTTTTTTTATCTTCTCTACCTGTTTCTATTCTCTATAAAAAAATTATCATATTCATCTTTCTATCTTCTCTTCAGAGAAAAAAAAGCCAAAAATTCGTGCTAAAAAAAAAAGAACAAAAAAAGTTCGTGCTAAAAAAAAAAAGAGCAAAAAAAAATCATGGAAAAAAAAAGGCAAAAGAAAAAAAAAGGAGGCAAACAATTATATCTTATATCTCATTCTTATCTAAGTCTATTACTTCATTCCATCTTAATTTCTTTTTTCTTATTTAAATTCTTTGAAATTACTTTTTGGAAACCTTTATCGATATGTCTTGATTGTCCCTAGTGTTGAACTGCTTCGTAAAAAAATGATTTGTTTTTAAAGTTCAATTCAGATTGAAAGAAGACATATGAGTGGAAAAAGGCAAGAGTGTTTTAAATTTTTAAGAAAAAGCCATTTGAGTTTTAAACATGAGTGTTTGAGAGAAACATGTGAGGGAGAGTTGCGAGGTTCTTTTGTTTCTAACAATTGGCAGGATTACAATTTCCAACAAAGAGAAAACACATGGAAAGAAGCCAGTTTCCCTCAGCCCGTTCAAAATCTAGATTGGAAAGCCACGATGAAACAAGTTGTAAAGTCTGGATTTGAGCCACTTCACACGCGAATGGATCGCTTGGAGGAAGGTGTGATACGTCGTTCACATCAACAAACTTCCGTTGAACAACAACCTTGGTGCTTTCAATCTAGGCGTTTCGATACTCAAGAACTCGAGGAATTTGAAGATCTTCAAGTTAATTGTGATAGCGCCGGACATGATTGCATCAATCAATGTACTCCAAGTGAAAGGCCATGGATTGATGACGTCATGGACAACCAACGTGAGAATCTATTTCATACTTGTTGTTCTATGAAAAATAGAGTTTGTTCTGTTATCATAGATGGAGGAAGCTGCACTAATATGGCTAGCATCGAGCTTGTGGAGAAGTTGGCATTACCTACATTGAAGCATCCGAAGCCTTATCAAATTCAAAGATTGAACAATCACCACAAACTCGAGGTAACCAAGCAAGTGTTGGTTTCATTCTTTATTGGAAGATATAAGGATGAGGTATTATGTGATGTGGTGCCAATGCAAACATGCCATATTCTATGGGGACAACCTTGGAAGTTTGATCGTAAAGTTACACATGATAGATTAACAAATAGGTACTCAGTTGTGATGCATAATAGACCGATATCTCTTGTACCTATGACTCTACAGCAAATACATGAGGATCAATTGAAAAGGAAAAAGGAAAATGAAAAGAAAAAAGCAGAAAAACAAGAAGAGATAAAAGCCATGATTGAAAAAAAAGATACAAAAGGCAATGTTGAAAAGGAAGAAAGAGAAACAGAAGAGAGAAAAACCAAGTTTGAAAAAGAAAAGAAAAAAGTCATAATTGAAAAGAAGGAGAGTAAAAATAATTTTATAAGTTTACATGTCCTTACAGTACCTATGTACAAGGATATATTTTTAAATACTAACCCCATTGTCGGATATCTGCCGAGCAATATTATATCTTTTTTACAGGAATTTAAGCATGCTGTAATGAAGAAATCTCGTGGTTTAGCACTAACTCAAGGAATCAAGCATCAAACTCAACACCAAGTCATAAAGCTGATGGAAAAGAGAATTATACCAAAGAGAATTAATCCACCAGTTGTGCAACTATCCAAACGGGGTAAGACTTGTCAAGCATACATTGATTGTCGAGTTATTGACAGTACCCAGGTATATTTTCGATACTCTATTCCTTATTTAGATCATATGTTAGATGATTTGTATGGATCTTATTTGATTGCAAAAATAAATTTTAAAAGTGAATATAATAAATTTCGAATTAAAGATAAATATAAATTGAAAAATGCATTAAAGACAAAACCTAGTTTATATGATTGGTTGATTATGATATGTTGTTTGAATAATGCAACTTATACTTCTATTAGGATAGTGAATTATTTCTTAAATAATTTTATTGAAAAATTGGTTGATATATATTTTGATTATATAATAATATCTAATTATATATCTAATATGTCCTCATATGAACATGAAATATATTTAAAAGTGGCCTTAAATATTTTTAGGAAATATATATATGGTATTAATAATCTTATATTTTCTCAATATGTTACTATTTCTAAATGGATTGTAATTAAAAAGGAAATTAAAGCAACTCAAGGTTGGTCAATATCTTATTTGGTAAGTGAGATGAGAAGTTTTCTTAGATTAACTTACTTTTATATAGATTATGTTTCTAAATTTAATAGTTGTCATTTACCTCTCACTATGTTTTTAGAAAAGAATATTTTATTTAAATTATGTGATGTGCAAGAAAATATATTCAAATATTTAGGGGATAAACTAAGTAGTTTCCTTTTTATTGCATTACCTAACTTTGTTAAATTATTTAAACTTAATTGTGAAGTATAAAAAATAGGCAGTTTAGATATATTGAAAATATATTTTAGTGAAAAGTTGAGCAAAGTAGCATTCAACTATCATACTTATGATAATGAGATATTTATGTTTTCTCAACCTCTACAAATATGGCAGCTAAGGCAAAAAGAATCTATTATTCACATGAATCATGTATTTGATTTGCATATTAAGAGGAAGTATAGGTTGAAGAAGCGTCATGCAAGGTTGGTGGTTTTCATCAAGACTTTTCCATATGTGATCGAGTATAAACAAGGTATGAAATATATAGTTATTGATGCACTATCACGAAGGTATATCTTTCTTACAATCATTGATACTAAATTGCTTAATTTTTCTTGGAATACTGTGTTGGTTACAAAACTTCTATTTTCAACTGCATGTTTACCACATATTGTGTTTGCATATAATCGTTATATTTATTCAGTAACTAAGTTATCACCAATGGAGATTATCCATGATTTTAATCCATTGGATAGAAAACAGCAGACTCAAGAAAATATTAATCTTTACAACAAGAGTTTCATGAAAGTTATTTTTGATCCAGGGATTTGGGTTAGTTTACATATGAGGAATGAATGGTTTATGAATAGAAAACTATCAAAATTTCTTAGATTAGAGGGATTATTTAAAGTGTTAAAACTCGATAGTAATAATTATAACAGGAAGTTATCTAGCAAATATATTGTTAGTAATAGCATAAATATTTATAAGTTAATGTCTTTTGATGTAGGTGATGAAGGAAAAGAAGATTTGAGGACAAATCATTTTCAAGAGGGGGAGAATGATGTGAATCTGACAAAAGTGTTTACAAATTCACAAGTCCAATCAACTGAACGTGGAATGGAGCTAAACACTTTGTCACCAAATGGGATAAATGATTATTTGAGACTTCAAGAGGGCCCAATCACAAGGTCAAGGGCTAAAAGATTCAAAGAAGCTTTATATGGGCTGATTAAAGAGATTGTTGAATATTCAAATAGAAGCCCAAAATGAAGAGCCCAAGATGAGCCCAAGAGAAGGTTCAGATTTAATTAATAAGGAGAGATTTATAAATATAATAAATTTCTTAGGATAATATTAGGTGGTTAGATTAGATAAGGTTAGTTTATTATGTGGGTCATTCGGTTATTTTCTGAGCCTATAAAAGGCATACTCCATAGCATTGGAGACACACACTTTGGAATTTATATCTTGTGAGGTTTTGTCTTCTTTCTATCTTGAAAGAGCTTTTGAACTTATCAGGTTTTTACCTGTGGCGTTCAAGCAATCAAGACTTATCACCCGGGGTTTTCTAAGAGTTCTTCTTAGAGGATTTGGGTGTGGCGTCTACATATCCCATACCTTGTTTCTCACAAAAACAAGGTATATTCCATCTTTTCGCACTTGCGTCGTGAAAGTCTTGGGATCGTTGCCATATTTGGTGTAGGGTGTCGTCAACATATTGGCGAGGTTCGCATCACAACCATATATTATCTACTTACAACTGGTAAGTAGTTTTTTCGCGTATTTCTCACATCAACCCATCCAGGCATGATGTTAAAATTTCCACTTAGTAGTGGTTTTCACTTTCTGAGGTACTCATCATCCCAACCGGGTATAATGTAAAAAATCTCACTCACCCGATATTCGTAGTGTATTTTCCTCTTAATTAGCTTTTTGCCTCCACGCGAGCTTATCCTTACTGATGTTCTCGGTCCTACGTGTTCCTACACGATTTGAACGTACTTGTTCATTAACACTTGGCCTAATAGCCTTCATTTCTCACGAATGAACAAAATGCAAAAAATTTTAATTATTTGCATTTAGGTACATAAAGTTCTTTTTTCTTAACTTTAGGTCCCTAATACTAATTTTTCCCAAATTGAGTTCCAAACCTTCTAAAATCCACTTTGTGTCCTCAATTTACTCAAAATCACAAAAATGGGTTCAAGTTTCCTAAATTTCCAATTTGGTCCCCAACTTTTCAAAAATTAGCATTTTGCCCCTACTTTACAAAAATGGCAATTTGATCCCAATAAATTTCAAAAAATTGACAAATTTATTCTCTAACTTCTTTTTTCATGACCAAATGGCCCTCAATTATGGGAAATCACACTTTGGTTCCTCAATTTTACAAAATCCCCAAATTTTCCCAAAAATTTCCCCAATTTTCCCCTTTTAAACTAACTGAATTTGATTTCATCAAATTGTCCGATCAATTGAGATTAATTATTGAATTATCTTACATACCAAATTGAGCCCTTCTCAAGTCTAACCAAGCTCTCCCAATAATTCCACAACCCTCATACAATTGAGTTAAACTTGAAAGGTAAGCCAATTTGGCTCCCTTTTGTAAATTCCGATAAGCATTAGAGAGAGAAACGGTGAAACTTCACTAACCAAATTCTCACTCAATTAAACATGAATTATTGCAATTCTTGATCCTAGGAGGATCCTCAAGACGAGAGCTACTTGCCTCGATCAAAAGCTCATACGTCGCACCTCCGACGACATGCTTTCGAAGCTTTCTCTCTCTAAGTTCATTTTTTTGACGAAGCTCCTTTTGAGGTCAGTACATCCATTGAACACACTTGTGACATCGGAGCGACTTTATCGACCACCTAGATAGAAGCACGTTCACTTCTACCCTAAGAATGAGTGGATTTTTGCGACATCCGACCCTCAATCCCGTAAAAATTCTCCGTGTCCTTATGAGGACTAAGACCTCATTCCGTCCCCACCCAGTCTCGTGTGCTTGAAGCTACTTCGAGCTTCACAAGGTCACCTGGTCCGACGTACTGCCCTTATACCCACCAGGTCGTCCAAGGCCCTAGGACACATCACTACCCCTCTTGAGCGTCTTGAAGGTCCCGTAAACACAGTGCATGGACAATCGCAAGGTCACCTGGTCCGACGTACTACCCTTATACCCACCAGGTCGTCCAAGGCCCTAGGACACATCACTACCCCTCTTGAGCGTCTTGAAGGTTCCGTAAACACAGTGCATGGACAATCAGTATTTTCACATCATGCCATATAATCGGTGGTGACACTAGTCCAACGGCCCTGATCCTCAACTCAACATGCAACTGTTTGTCTTGACCAGTCCGAAGACTGGTCATGTCGCACTGCGGTTAGTTGATTGAGTATGTCGATCCTATCTTGGTACCATGGCCAAACAATTCATTTATTTAAATTTTTATGGCACATATCTCATGATTGTTTATGAGCTTCTACTCGTGACAATTAGCCTATGGCCCACTGTTCAAGATTTTCAAAACTGAGCATATTAGCCCCCAAGTTCCAAAACCGAGGCCTCTGACCTATAAGAGCTATTCGAGCTCCCATAAATAAGGTCACCCAAATCGTTTAAGTAGTGAAACATAGTCAGGGGAGAGCACTTCCGACAAAATATGTTTTTAACTGTCCATCATACCAACCGAGTATAAGGACATCTCCATCATAACCAATGAAGGGGTTTTCCATTTCCTTCGAGAAAGTTTCATCATACCAACCAGGTATGATCTATTTACAACCGATAAGTAGTTTTTCCGCGTGATTTTCACATCACTTCTCTAAGTTGTGACGTTTAAAATACTACTAAATAGTGGGTTTTCATATCGAGGTAGTTAACATCCCCAACTGAGTATGATATAAAATCCCACTCACCCATTAATGTAGTGAATTCCACTCAACCGGTTCTTTGTATTCACTCGAGCTTGTCCTACACGATATGAACATCCTTGTTCATTATCTCTTGAGCTAATAGCCTCCATTCATTCTAAATGAATGAGAAAACTAAACTTTCTATTTATTTGCAATTAGGTCCCTAAAGTTATTTTTCTTTAACTTTAAGTCCCTAATGTCGGTTTTTCCTCAAATTGAGTCCCGAAACTTTTAAAATTTATCTTAGGACCTTAATTTATTTAATTTCAAAAAAGGGGTTAAATTTCCAAATTTCCAATTTGGTCACCCAACTTTTCCAAAATTACCATTTTTCCCTTCCTTTACAAAAATGGTAAGTTTCACCCCAAAAATTCTAAAATTCCTCAATTGGCCCTTTAACATTCTTATCATGCCCAATTGACTCTCAAATTTATAAAATTGCATCTTGGTCCTTCGAATTTTTGAAAATCCCCTATTTTCCCCAATTTTCCCCAATTTTCCACCAATTTCAACTTTTTAACAAAGTCGAATTTGATTTCATCAAATTGACTGATTAAACACTTCTAATTGTTAAAATTGAAGTTGAAATTGAGTTCCTAAATCCTCATATGATTCAATAGCACTTTGAATTGCAAGTTTTTACGTCGGAACGAGCTCAAAGAGAGCTTCACCGAAAAACAAATTGTAGAGAGAGAACGCTTAAATTACTCACCGTCGGAGGCACGTCGGTCCGAGCTTTTGATCTGGCCAGATAGCTCTCATCCTAAGGTTCATCCTAGAATCAAGAATTGCATCAATTGATGCCGAATTGAGTTAGAATTTTATTATAGAAATTATGCCAGTTCTCTCTCTAGCACTAATCAGAAATTGCAGAGGGGAGCCGAATTGGCTTACCTTTCTGTCCTAATTCGGTCGGGGGAGGGCTATGGAGGTGTTGGGAGGGCTTGGTTTGGCCTGAGGAGGGCTCGGCCAAATAGGGCAGCTTCGGTCCGTCAGAGCTACTTCACTGTTCCATCACGCCGACGCTTTTTTGGCGACCCTTGGAGCAAATGGAGACTACAGACGTGTAGTCTAACTTCTCCTCGATTCTAAAGAACCCGACCTTACCTTTTTTCGCTCATAAATGACCCTATATCAGAGCTCTGGTTCAAGCTTCACTGGAAAACTAAGTAGCTGAGAGAGAGTGAGCTTTTCAAGTGGAGAGGATGAATGGGGAGGGGCTCTTTATATAGGAAGCTCAGGGACTTCTTGGCCGTCTGATTGGCACCTTAATGGCGGTCATTCATTGCCTGAAACTCCCTGGCTGAAGACTTTTTAGCTTCGCCGGTGCAACACGATTTTTCGGCGAGTGAACATTGTTGTCATTTGAAGGAAGAAGACGACACCGTTCCGAATCGAACCGCATCGGTCCGAACCGGGTTGAAATCTTAAACCAATCGGGTCACCCCTCATTCGACCAAAATTTTCAAATATAAAAATTTATAAATCCATCTAAATTAATTTTCTATCAAATGGTGGCATCAAATCTCCAATTTGAAAATTTTAAGCACCTAGAAAAATGAATTTAGGTTCTGGTTTAATAGTGGTTCAAATCGGTTCGGATTCGATTCACCTGAATAGGTTTGGTTTTCATCTCCAATTCATTCTCAATTCCATTTCCATGAATTTTGGGACTCTTTGGGTCACTCGTGATTCTTAAATTTCCCGATTTGCCCTTTCTTTATCGGTTCCGGTTCATGAACCGACTCGGTTCATAAATTGGTTCAATCCTGTTGGATCCGGTTCATCTAAACTGGTATGGTTTTTCTTTTCTAATTTATCCTAAGGTTCTTTTCCAAGGTTTTATGAACCATTTGGATCACCCGAGAGTTGTAAATTTCTAAAATTGCCCGTTCCCAAATGATTGGGTTTGTGAACTAATTCGATTTTTATACTCGGTTTGACCAGTTCTTTTTCCAGTTTTCCTTAACTCAAAAGGGCAGGGTTTACATTAATAATGGGAACCTTGTGTGATACCCATCGAGCCAATCTGAGTTGTCAAGCTTATTGGGCCGAACTGCTACTCTGCTAAAGCCAGGTCGTCAAATTTGTTAGGCTAGTATGCGTGGGCTAAAGCCAAGCAACATACCGTTGTGCTAGAGGGCCAAAGATAAAGTTTATAACTTAAGTGATACCTATCGAGCCAAGCTGAGTTGTCGAGCTTGTTGGTCTGAACCGCTACTTCGCTAAAACCAGGTTATCAAACCTGTTAGGCCAGTATGCGTGGGCCAAAGCCAAGCCGATAGACCATTGTGCTAGAGGGTCAAAGATAAAGGCTATAATTCAAAAATACTGTTGATTGTGCATGCACTGTGATGTTCGGGCCATCGGGACACCTAACATGAGGTAGTGATGGAACCAAAGGGCTGTTGGATGACCAAGAGTGCATAAGGGCGGTTCTATTGTTCAGTAGGTTGTGAAGCCGAGTAGCTTCCCACACATAGAGACTGAGGCAGTAGGGGAAATGAGATCTCATCTCATTGAGTGGTCACGGTGAATTAATTGGGGTTTGATATGTCAGACTAGTGATGTCCACTCAAACTCTGGGTAGAGGCAGTATCCCTCTATCAGGGTGGCGGTAAAGGCACTCCGGTCCACAAGTGGCACAATCGAGGACCGTTCTGCGAATGTGTGATCCTTTCTATGATAGGAGGGCGGTTGTTGAAATGTGAAACCTAAGAAGAAAACTACTAAAATATGAAATAATTGAAATTGCTAAATTGAACCTTCATAAAAGATTTTCCCTACTCACTGAGCTGTTGAACTCACCCCTCCCATTAACTCTTTTCAGGAGAAATAACTTGCCATGACGAGTCTAGGCTGGAGAAGAGGCCAATGGTATCACCATCAGGTAACTTTTATGTTTTGTAAACTTTGTTATGGAAAACAGGTACTCCAATGCCTTTACCTTCCTCAGACTATTAGTACAAGGAAGGGTGGTGGGTTGATCACAGAACCCTGACCAAACCGGGTCGGGGTATGACAAGAGTTCTCTTCCTGAGGTATCTTCTAAGATTAAGAATTCCTACAATTGATCTCAAATTGAGGGAGAATTTTGTTAGTGAAATTCTACAGTTTCTTTCTCTCACCCCGACCTACAACGACCGAGGAGGGCCGAATTGGCTTACCTTTCAGCTCATCGGAGGTCGTTTAAAGGCTGTGGGGATGTTGGGAGAGCTTGGTTTGGCCAGAGAAGGGTTGAATTCGACCGTTTTTAGCTCGGCCAAAATAGGGCAGCTTCGGTCCGCCGGAGCTGCTTCACTGTTTGATTACATCAGTGCTTCACTAGCGATACTCAGACTGCATGAAGATTGCTATTAGATAGCTGACTTCTCGTGAGTATAAAAACTTGACCTCGTCTTCTATAGTTGAGGAAAATGCCCAAGTCAGAGCTTTGGTTTGAGCTTCACTAGAAATTGGAGCAATTGAGAGAGAATGGAGTTTTTAGGTGTGAGAAGAATGAATGGAGAAGAGCTCTTTATATAGGGAGCTCGTGGACTCTCTGGCCGTCCGTTAGGCACCTTTGTGGCACTCATTCATGGCCTGAAATGCCCTGAACAGAGACTTTTCACCTTTGCTAGTGCTGTTCATTTTTCTGGCGAGTGAACAGTGTTGTCATCTGAAGGAAGAAGACTCTCTGTTCCGAACCGGACCGGACCGGTCCAAAACAGGTTCTATGCTTAAACTAGCCAGTTCATGCCCGATTCGACCGAGTTTTTCAAAATTAAAAATTCCTAAATTCATTCTCTATCCAATGGTAGCTTCAATTCCTCAATTTGAATATTTTAAGCTAGCTAGAAAAATGAATTTAGAAATCAGTTCAATGGTAGTTCAAATCGGTTCAATCTGGTTCAAGTCTAGTTCACCTAAATCGGTTTGGTTTTCTCTTCCAATTCATCCCAAAGTCCTTTTCCATGAATTTTATGGCTCTTTGAGTCACTCAGGATTTGAAAATTTCCTAAATTGCTCCTTTTCTATTGGTTAAGGTTTACGAACTGACTCGGTTTTATCTTTGGAAATGACCGGTTCTTTTCCCGATTTTCTTATTATAAAAGGACAAGGTTTACAAATGAAGTGGTGCTCTTTATATAGGGAGCTCGAGGACTCTCTGCCCGGCTGTTTGGGATCTTGATGGCGTTCATTCATAACTTAATCAGCATATTTCACATTGGGAATAATTTCCTTGAATGTCAACTTGGGGTTTGCGTGACATGCTAACACTTCGGTTATTCTTTCACTTAGACCCTTTAAATCATACATTTAAGGAATTTCTTTTCCTTTACATTGTTTACTCCCTCCATGGAGTTTATCATGACTAGGCATGTCTTGCCCACTAGTCTAAATGTATATCCTTAGGTCCAATTCCTCCTCCCTTATTTATTACAACTTCAGTCCAAATTATGTTTGACCTTGTCATGATTACTAACTGATTCTTCCTTACTGGAGTCACATTTTCCTTGATACTGTTGGTGCTTACATGTCCCTTACAGCATAACATGTTCCAGAATCTGTCTCTATCCATTAGATTTCTATAACACCTCCTTTAGGGTTGTTCTCAACTTTCCAACCTTTCAGGGATCGTATAACTTCATCCCTCTTTTTGTCGGATAGTATTCCTTGACTACCTTTATCGTTATCCACTCAACTTACATAACCGTGTTAGTTCTCCTTACCCACTCATACTTTCCCAACTTCCTTATTGGATCTTTCCGGTTCTAATTATTGGGTTTCCCGATGATTTAATGACACACTAGGATTCTTCCCTTCTTAGGTCCTTCCTCATTCCTAGTGGCATCCTTTACTCAAGGACTTTTCCTTTCCTTAATCCACTCTTACTCGCTCGTGACCATTTCACAATTTATTTATTTCGAGTTGATCCCTTTCAGTCTGTGTCGATTGCTTTATTTTGGGGAGTTCCCTTCTTACAATTTCGTCATCTACTATGTACCTCATAGTAGAGACTTTCACCATCGGAGCTATACATTCAACCTTCTTAACATTTCTTGCAAGTTCCCTTTTCTTCATCTCCTTAAACCCTTTGTATTGGAGCATTTGTCCGCTTTTAGTTCTCCATTGTATTAAAATCTCTATTTCATTCCTTATTCTCTATCCAAGAACTTCCTACTATTGATCTTATTTCGTGTATTCCACCATATGCTCAGTCGTCCACTCTTTTGGGCTCCATTAGGCGATAGTGGACCACGGCCAGTCTTGATGTTGGTGGTCATTTCTCTTATTCACTTCTAAAGTGGAAGGTTTACCTTTCTGAGGTTTCTCATGTATTCTTTCCTCTATTCCTTTGTTATGGGTAGTCCACCCCTTTCCTACTTATCACGGTGTCCTTTGATGCAATCTTCCTACTTACCTATTCATTGGGTCCTTCTAGTATGCTTCCCTTGGTTCTTTCACCTCAGCATGTACTTCATCTCCTCATCCTTTGCCACTTGGTCCGTTACTTCTCAGTTGGGATAGGTATGCCTCCATAGGTTTCCTTCCTTGGGAGAATTCTTCCCCTTCTTTCTCAGAATTCCTTTTTATTTGCCCTTGAGGGTATCTAAACTTTAAATTTACTTCCCTGACATCCTCAGATGCCATCTTTCCTATTTTCCTTTATTTGGAGATTTTATGGGTATGTTCTTAGGATTTTCTCCTACTTGTATCTCATCACAAGTTTTTTTTGTAGGAATGAAACTTTTATTTATTATAATAATAATGAATTACAGGGTTTTTGGCTATATTTGTATAGGGAAGCTTTGGTAGGTACTAGCTATGGTACTAGGATCATTCCTATACTTCCTTCTGGGTGAGGTTGTATATTATGGTTGGTACTCTCAATGTAGTGGCTATGCCTTATTCTCCATCTAATGCCCTTGGGTTCCCTTGAGGTGGTTGATGGGTACTTCGTTGTATATTACCTCGAAGGGCTAGACAAATCTTTGCAAAGTGTCCAAGCTGTCCACATTTGAAGCATGCTCGACACGACCCTTCACGGCTTTTCCGGCACCTGAGGCAATAGGGGTTTCTCCTTTGTGGGGTTATAATTGCCTCTCTTTCAGCATGATAACTTTCATTCTTCCTAAAGGACCCCATTCTTGTCCCCCATCTCTGCCCATCAGGCTCCTTTTAACCTCTATGGCTATTTTGTCCTCCTCCTTCCTTCTGGCTGGCTTGCTCTATCCGGCGGTGTCTTGTCTATACCATACGCTCATACTCATGGGCCATGTTGATGATGGTAATTCATGGGGTGTTCTAGTACTCTCATTCAGTCTCGTATGTACATGTTAAGACCGTCCATGAACCGTTGGCAGATATCTGCTCGTCCGGCTAAGTCTGGAGAAAAAAGGTCTTAGCTCATTAAATCTAGTCTCATACTCTAAGATGGTGTGGGATCCTGTCAGAGTTAGGAGAATTCTTGCTTCTTCAACTCATTAAATCTAGTCTCATACTCTAAGATAGTGTGGGATCCTGTTGGAGTTAGGAGAATTCTTGCTTCTTCTTGTTGATCAAATGCGAAGCTAAGTATTCCTCTGAATACCTCTCCTCGAATTGCTCCCAGGTAAGTGTGGTGATGTGCAGGCTCCTGATGTTGTCCCACCACCTTTTCGCACGAGCTTCTAGGAAGAATTCTGCTAGGATCACCATCTCCTTTAGTGAAATGTTGATTATTCTCATAAGTTTCTTAATGCTGGTCAGCCAGTCCATAGCGGCTCCGACATCTTTATCTCCTAGAAACAACTTACATCCTAATTGATAGAGGGTCTTGAGGTATTTGGGGATATCAATTATAGGAGGTATATTGACAAAAGTTGGATGGGATTGTACTTCCTCGGGCTCAACTCAGGAGTTGGTGTTCATTTTTGGAGTGAGGTTGGGTCTTCCAAACACTCAGGTAAAGTCTTCATATAGTCTTTGATGTTCGGAGCTTAGTCCAGGTGGACACATTGGGGCTTTTCTAGGAGTTTCTACATGGATGGGTTGTTGGGCAGTGTAAAAAACTACGACTCTTGTTCTCTTGGTTCCTCTCTTAGGAGTCATCTAAAAATTTTAAGATTTATTCCTCTTAGTTACTATGTTATATAGTCTTGATAATACATTCGAGGAAACATGCTCTGATACCACTCAAGTTGTCACGCCCCAACCCGGTTTGGTCGGATCCGGGTGAGCAACCCGCCACCCCCTTTGGTCCATAAAGGGTTTCACCCTTTTTAAACTGAAAGGAGTAAGGCGTCCTTCTTTCCCGTCTTTCCTGGAATAATATTATACAAAATTGAACATTTTAAAACTGATATACCTATCTTATAATGAGGTCTTTAAGTTTTGGTTTCCCTTTGGTTACCCAAAAGGGGCAAAAGTGGAGGTTGAGTTATACAACTTAGTGAGCGGGTGTTAGGAGTGAGTTTGGAAATAGCCATACCAAGGTTATCATTTCTTTCAATTTCAGAAGATTTTTCTTCAAAGTTCGGTTTTAAAAACCTTTACCCTACCAAGGGCGACATTTTCTTTTAAAAATGTTTTTCCTAAATTTTCAATCTTTTTTTTTCGAAACCTTTTTCCAAGGATTCTCAAATCCTTTCCAAGGTTTTTAAAACATTTTTCTCATTTCCATATTAGGTATGTTTCACAAACAACACATGCGCTTCATCAAGAAGGGTACACACATTCGCGAGATGTAGTATGCCAATTGCATCCACTTGTGCATCGGAGCGTCTTTATCATCCACCTTGATAGAAGTCTTTGACTTCTACCCAAAGTCTGAGTAAAAATTCCAGATGTTTAACCCTCATACCCAAAAATACATCGTGTCCGTATGAGGACGGAGACCTCATCCCGACCCCACCCCGGTCTCATGCGCAAGAAGCTACTATGAGCTTCATGACTAACTAGCATGACAAACTACCCTTATCTCCATCATGTCGTCTAGTAGCCCTTAGAACCCATCACAACCCCTCTTGGGTGTCATGATGGTCCTATACCACAAGTGCATGCATAAAACAATAGTTTTCCATATATAGCCATTTATCTTTGATGTTACTGGTCTAACAGTCCCGACCCTCATCTCGACCTGCAGCTATTTGTCTAGACTGATCCGTCGACCTAGCACTAACACACTATTGCCAATCCATCAAGTATTGTCGGTCCTAACTTGGTATCATGGCTAAATCATATAACCATTTTATTAAGAGTTTTTATGGCTTTCATATCATATGTTTGTTTACGAGCTCCTGCTCGTGCCCACTGGCATTGGGCCCACTGTATGTGATTTTTCCAAAATCGGGCATTCAACCCCCGAAGTTCAAAAACCGAGGCCTCTGGCATATTTGAGCTAATCTAGCTCCCGTCAAAAAGGTTTCTCAAAGAGTTTAAGCATTGACTCACTGTAAGGGGAGAACACTTCTAACAAAAATATGATTTTTACTTCGTCACACCAACCGAGTGTGATGATACCTTCGCTTACACCCGGCAAGCGAGTTTCTCCTTCATTCAAGGAAGTCCATTATACCAATCGGGTATGATTTTCTCTACTTACAGTCGATAAGTAGGCTTTATCTTCGTTTACCTATCACCCCAACTAGGTATGATGTCAAAATTTCACTTACAAGTGGTTTTTCGTTTCTAAAATACTAATTATCCCAACCGGTTATAATGTGAATAAACTGACTCACCGATTAACCGTGACGTGCTCGTTTTCGGTTAGTTTTCTAAGTTTACGCGAGATTTCTCTTGTTGGCGTTCTGATAACGCTTATCCTTATCTGAATTGAGCACATTTTTCACTTAAGGTTTAGCATAAAACATATGCATGATATGCATAATGTTCAGGACAACAAATGAATGGTAGACATTCTAAATGGATGTGTGGTGTCTTTGTCCTTTAGCACTGGAAACTCGAGTTTGCTTTCCTGGTGGGTGGACCGTGGATGTTTGCCCGGATAAATGCGAGACCATGAACTAACGTAGTACTCAATTATTGTATCATTTTGAGGATCCATTAAGTACTATTATTAATTGATAGTGAATGGAAGTATATCAAGTAAAAAGTAAATTTATATGATGTCCAATATGTATCCTTGCATTCCATCTAAGTGGTTTTATTTTATGCATTTCTGAAAATAATGTTTTAGTAAGCTTGTTTCATCACATAGACACGATGTTTTGTAAATCTATAGGATACCCGATTATATCATTTTTTTTACGAGCATAGAAAATATGTTTGCTTTCAACTTCATTTATTTGAAAAATATATATTATAAAATATTATATTATCATAAATTATTAAATTTATATTTACTTAAAATTATAATTTTTATATCCATATAAATAAATTTGATCCTTCCCGAACTCATTTCTACATTCTTGTACAAGTAAATGGATCTAGATGTGAACCTAACCTTCATAGTGCATGGGTTCCATTTATAATCCATCGTAGTATAAGTTGTGTCTTAAGTTAATAATTGTGAACTATAGTAATTTTATATATTTAAAATAATTTTATATTTTATTCAACTTAACATTCTTAATTCTCAATAAGACTAATCCTATTTTATACACACGTAAATTCAATTTAAAAAAAATACAAATGAATGCAATATTTAAAGTTAAAAAAAATGCGCTTCAACTAATTTGAATCCATAACTTTGACATCACCTCCTAAGTTAAATATTATTTCAACAATTACTTCACCACCTTATTTATACAAATATAGAAATTTAAAAATGGCTAAAATCTTAAATAATATTCAATTTTTCAAATAAATTTCCAATTTTTATAAGATAATTTAAACAATATAATTTATTTTTGCTCAAATAAATTCATAATTGTATAATAGTTTACAAAAATAATTTACCATAAATTTAATTATTTATATTATACATCCACAAGCCAATCAATAAAGGCGTAACATGTTACCATTATAATTGAGTAAAATCATATTTGGAAAATTTTAAAAGATTATATGATAAATGAAAAATATTAAAATTTTATTTATATTATAAAAATTACTATATTATTTGAGATATTATATAAATATTATAAAAAATATATTAAATCTTCTACCATGGGTAGTGTCTAGTGATTAAATAATGAAGGAATATTTGCTATAGTTCATAATTTTAGATCGTCATTTGGGGAAGTTACACTTATTGATTTCTATAATTTGAAGTCACAATTAATGGAGTGTTAATATCAGTTATCCTAATTTCCCATAAATTACTGCATGTTAGTTTCTATTATTATAATGATGGCAATGTGTATAAAAGCATATAGCAATGTTAATATTAATAATAATGACCAAAAAAATGTTAATATTAAAAACTGGTCTAGAAGAAATGCGGCATTGGCTTTGTTTCTTTTATTACTTAATGAATTTAATGTGCAATGAGGAGGAAATGGAAAATTTATTTGGGTTAAAACTGCATTAGCCATTTCAGAAGAAGCATACAAATTTAGCCTAAACTTGATAGATATACAGTAACTTTAATCCTATTAGGATAAATAAAGAGGGCTTGAAGGCACTGCTCCGAAGATAAGACTGATCCTTTAATTTCTCACCACCCTCCAAAGTCTAGAATTATATGGTTGCAAGAATATGGAAACTCTGTCGGAATGTTTTCTCAATTCAGATCTCTCGGGTTTAAATACAATAATAAGAGGCCAAGTAATCTTCAAGGTGATGTTGATATGGTATGTATTAATTCACAAAGAGAAAGTTGAATAACTCACAAAATCTTATTTATTTCCTTTTTCTTCTGCAGTGAGGTACCATGCAAGACATATAAAGTAATCCAAGATGGACACACTCAAGTAATAGTAGCGGTAGACACAACCAAATGGTTCAACTAAGGTAACTATAAAGATTAATATGAACAAGATTGAGATTTTAATTCTTAATTTGCTCTCCAAATTTAAATTTTAATGGGCATGTCTCCAATATCAATGACTTTTACTTCTATCCGTACAAGGTCATGTTGACTATTTATGATTGTTTATTACAGCCTGAGCATGAAGTTGGTTCTTCACTTTTTTTCTGCTTTCCTTGGGACATGCAATATATCATAAGAAACATTTTATTTGAAAGTGCAATGAGTTATATTTCTTAGTAATCGTAGAAAACATGTTGACCACTGCTAACAAGGATTTAAATAAATTTGTTTCAATTTAATGGAATTTGAATATCATCGACTATCTTTCAATTAATCTTTGCTTGTATATACACAGAAAACTGAGGCTGCTAGTACTTAATCAAGCTGAAATTTACCCAGTGTAGTGAAAATTTAAGGCTCTAAAAGTATATGTCGCCCTAGTTGATACATAGAAGCGATAGTTGCCTACGTGCTCAGTAAGTGTAGCTTCTTCTTCCATGGTCTTTTACTTGACGGTGGAACTAAAGCAAGGATGTCTCAGTGATGGGATTTTACATTTTGTTGTTCCATGGTCTTTTACTTGACGGTGGAACTAAAGCAAGGATGTCTCAGTGATGGGATTTTACATTTTGTTGTCTCCAGCTTAGCTTCTCTCAGAGTGTCCAAACAAGCATCATCTGGACAACAAAACTCTTCTTAGGAAGTTGACCTTTATCTTTTGGGCAGCATGCTAAACCTGCTATTGTCAAATGTCCCACTAGCCATCAAACCACAGAGGACAAGTGAAAGTATTTAAGATGCAGCATAGTATAACTTTACACGTACTGCATGGTTGGGATCGGGGAACATTACAAGGAGCAAAGATGGGCAACTGCTCTATGGTGAAACTATAAAGTGAAAATGAAAGAAGGTGGACAGTGAATTAGATGCGGTATCCTTTGCAATTGCATCCTTTCTTTAAAACTCAATCCTTGCAATTTCTTGGGTTGACAAGCAAATCGAATAACTGATGCAGTCTTTTGAGTCGACATGATATCAGCATCTGTCGGACTAAAGTGCGACAACAACAAAGCTACTAATTGTGTCGCTAGGAAAATCAGAAGATGATGTCTTTCTGAGTATGTTTTTAATTCTATTAGTCCTATGTTTGAGTTGTGCTACCTCATGGCTATGTTGAAATTTTATTTGCACATGATGAAATTTTTGATGAATTAGTTGATATTGGTTTAATGAAAGTTGATGGGTCTGTTTGTATGCATAAGAAAATAAAAGGAAATCCAGCATATAAGAATTTTCCAAGTTCATGACTGCAAAGGAAATTGGAATGGCTACACAAGCAAGTTTTGGAGGGATGGAATTCTAACATTTTTTTTAGGGCAAACTATAGAACCTCTATTATGCCAAGTTGTACAAAATATTTTTAGAATCATGTTTTATAAAGGAATAAAATACCATTATTTTTCATCAAGAAATATCATTTATTTGTTTGATTACTACATATTAATGGGGGCAAAAGATTTTATAGCTTAATTATATTGATTATATTAAATATTTGGAAAAAAATAATAATTTGATATCAAATTTTAAAATCCACAATGAGATGGTGTTGACCGTGGAGAAATACGTAATCAATATATATTTGCACCAGTATAAGAGTAAAATGGAGAGCTCTTCCAAAGTAAAACTTGAATACTAAAAATTGATCAAAAAATATTATTACGGCACATAATTCAAACAAATATATATATATATATATGTGAATATATATGTAACGTTGCATATATAATTGCTTTTGCATGGGGATAAGTCTTGGATTGGATGGATAATAATAGTGTAACCTATGCCGTTTGAGATGCATAAATGATTGATGGCTTGCTTGCCCCTAAAGATTCCCTTAATTGGGACTTTTCATCTTCGAGTTTTCAGGCTTTCTTAGGCGAAGAAATGTGGCAGCCTGCCGTCTACCATGTGTTCTACCATGTGTTCTTTCTCTTGAATTCAATGTTCCAGGTACTGTCCTGTAAATACTGCTTGTATATCCACCCAAACAAATGAAAGTTAAAGTGAGGCCTTAATCGAGATGGAGAAGAATGACTGCCATGCAATGACAACCAGAGACCTGCAAAAGTGAGTAACCGGTGTTGGAGAAGGGAAGCACATGCAGAGCTCACATTTTAGATTCTCCAGGTTCACCCATCTCCAAGAAACTAACTACTCTGCATCCATGGATGGATGGTGCAAAACACTTGACCTCACGTGTCTCTGTATATACAGAAAATAACTCACATAGAAACTGTCAATTATCCCTCTAACATCGGCCACAGTCACTTTCATCGTTTTCACTATTTCATTTTATACTCCTATATATTATATTTGATGCAGATTTAACATTAGAAACTGTCAATAATAATTATTGTCACAAGCTACATTACACATGATGTAAATACTGGGAGAGACTTTCTGATGTGGATGATATGTTGACGTGAGCTTGGATTGCATGCATGTCAACCCAAACAATGGAAATTACCCTGCATGCATATTAAATGCACAATTAACTCTTATAAAAATCGAGTTATTTAAAGGAACAAAAGTGATGAAAATGAGAGTGAAAGTGGGGCCTGGTGTTCAAATCAGAGATCTAGCTGGAGAAGAATGGCTGCCATGCAATACCAACAACGAGAGAGAATCGCCCGTGTTTGAGAAGGGGAGCACGTGCAGAGCTGAGATTATAGGAAGCGAGCTTGCATGTGCCCTGCTTCTCCATAGAAGCAGAATGTACATCCTGCCTATGCATCAATGGATGGACACTGGTTAGCCATTTATAGGTGAGGAGGAGATGAAATAATTATGGAAGAGGAAGCAAGTTCTTCTTTTTCTGCACGCTGCCATTACTTCTTTACGTGGGAGGCAAGAAAAGTGAACGATTTCAAATTAAAATAATGACTCGCATATTCTTCCCTTTTCCACGTCTCATTTCCCTCCTCCTTCCCTACAACCATTGATGACAGACCCTTAAGGTGAATGAAAGGTTTCGAGAGGTTTATCTATACCCATCAAAGTTAATTTTACCCTTTTGACAAAATGCATCACCACCTCTTTATTTCCCTTTTTAAAATTGATTTAAACTGACCAAGTAAAAAAATTTCATACAAAAATATAAATTTTTTAATATTTATTCAAGTAATATATTATTTTATTTATATATAATTCATTGAAAATTATTATATTAATTAGTATGATAAATTCATATTAATATGTATGATGATTAATATTATTTCTGTTTTTTAAAATAGAGATATAGGATGAAGATTTTTAGTGAGCAAATCTGTTAATTAAATAGTAATATCGATAATTAAAAATTGGTAAATTTGTTAATGAATAAAATACAAATTAATTTTAATATTTTTGGTACGAGAATAAAACTGAGGTGAAAAGAAATATTATCGTACTATAAGATTAGAAAATTAGTGCAAAAGATGTTTAGCTATTTAAGAAGATAATGAAGTTAGATTAGCTCATCCATTAAATTTACAAGATTTTTGTACTCGATTGAGTGCTAGATTTGTTCGTTTTTTGTTCGAGGTTCCTGAAGAGTGTGTTGCACTTTCAATAGTTAAATATCATTTGTCATCCAAAAGTATTTATTAGTTTGGTGGCAATATTTCTTAATTCATTCTTGCCATATGATGCCACTTTCAAGGTACCTTAATTTTTTGCTGCAAATTTATTTGGGTTAAAACTGCATGAGCAATTTCTGGAAACAGCATACAAATTTGGCCTAGACTTAATAGAGTTAGGAAGTAATTGTCCATTGAGTAAATTTGATCCTATGAGGATAAAGAGGGCTTGAAGGTACTGCCCCGAAGAAGAGAAGATTGATCCTTTGATTTCTCACCACCCTCCAATCATTGAAGCTGTTTAGCTGTCCCATGATCAACTTGACAGTGGAGACGAGACAAAAGGAGGAGGAGAAAGACATTGCCAATTCTCAATTTTGCGGACAAACTAAGCTCAAAAAGTTGTAAGTGAAAAGGATAAAATGAAAGACTTTACCATAGTGGATTCAATACCTCTCTAAACTTGAATTTCTAGAATTAAAAGATAGCAAGAATATGGAAACTTTGGCTCACTAGTTTTCTCAACTCACTTCACTGAACTGGTTTGGGATTTTTTTATTGTGGAGAGTTGTGGAGAAGGTGCAAAAGGATTGGAGGAGAGTGTTTGCTTCAGATTTCTCACATACAGTAGGTTTGCACACTATAAGAAAAAGAAGAGTAATCTTCAAGGGGATACTGATATGGTATGTAAAAACTCTTATGTGGTGACCATCATTTGTATTTTGTATGGTTTCTCCATCCATTTAAAGAGACAGTCGAATAAAGTTATAAATTCCTCTTTATTTCTTCTTTTTCTTCTGTAATCCAAGATGGACGTGTATAAACAAAATCAAGTAGTATTAGTAGTAGTAGACACAACTGACTGGTTCAACTAAGGTAAATCTATAGATTAATTTGAGCAGAAGAGGATGCCCTTCTAAGTCTATTTTTAGTTCTATGTTTGAATTGTGTTAGCTCATGGCTATGTTGAAGTTCTATTTGCACGGAAATTTTTGATATATTAGTTGATGTTGGTTGAATGAAAGTTGATGGGTCTGCATTTTTTAGTAACCCGACTAGGAGAATTTGCCAAGTTCATTACTTCAAAGGCACTCACTCCTCTCATGGAATGACTACAAAAGCAACACTTTGTCAAGCAAAGTTCCTCTTTGTATAACAAGTTCTTTAAAAGTAAATATATTTTTTGGAGTGAAAAAAATACAATTCAAATCTCAGTATTTTTTCACCTATATAAAATCTATTTTAAATCGGGGAAATTTTTTATTTATTTAATATTTTCAAAGTATGTCAATACCTCTAATACATGACTTGAATGAATAATCATATAAATATTTATGTTTTTGTTCAAATAAATTTTCAACTTATTAATTTTTTATTTATAAGATTAAAAAAAATCGAATTGATAGTTGCTGTTTCTAAGAATTATTTTTACTAGTTTGTAATTTGACTTTTATCAATTTTAAAAAACAATACAAGTCTATAGTATTGAATATATTTACATATTTGATGTCACATACCATATTTATATTAATGGGACATAGATAATATATAATGGTGATGATAATCTATATTTAACAACTTGTCTTGTTTGTTTTGGGTTTTCCCAAATTGAGAAGAACATGTGCTCATAAGCCTAAAATTCCAATTGACTTTGCACTCATCTCCTCCTCTGGTATCATTAGAAGAAATGACCAAATTGATGTAAAATGTGATGCTACATTGACTTTTAGAGGTGCATATGCTAGTGAATAATTATATATATTTATAACAACATTTATATCATAATTAAATTACAATTTTAATATTTTTAACTTAATATTACTTTTGCATTAAAAAATTAAAATATTAAACATCAAACTTTTAATAAAATATTCATACTTTTTAACATGTTAATATAAATTATTAATTGAAGCATATTATGGCATCATTATATGGGTCTTCATCACACAATCTCACCAATAAATAATATACGCACATATTCATCCTCTTTAGGTGGTTAGAACATAAGGTAGGTAGGCAATCCTTGCGCCTAACACTGGAGCTTTTGTATCAGGGAAATTTCTGTTTTCCTCTAATGCAGTAACCTCCCCTGACCCTGAAATTTTCACTGGATATGGAAGTAGATGCCCTGACATATCTGGGACAATCGAATTATCCATGTAGGACTTCCAGTTCTGCTCCGCCAAGGCGTTGACTCTTCGTATGCACAGTAGGCTCTGAGGGGTCTCAAATAAGTCTTCAACTAGGTGAAGATGTTCGTACCATAGAGCCATTCGAAAGCCGTATATCTGACCCCTTGCAGGCTCTGTGGCTGCCAAATGTCCAGGCTGGTAAGCTCCCATGGCTATCTCTGTGTCTCTTGCTCCGTCCATGGACCTCTGATTGATGTTGGCTGATCCTATTATTATGTACTCATCATCCACTATGACGACACAGAATGAGCAATGATTAGTATAATAATATGCTCTTACTCACCCTTAGAGAAACATGAAATTTCAAGAGATCCAACTACTTACCGATCATCATCTTGGAGTGAACATAAACCATGAATCGCCTCGCCTGTTGAGCGTTACTATAGTCGCTTCCGGGCTTAGGTTTTTCTTCTGGTTTATACTCGTCGGTGATTTCCGACTCCCGATTCCCCAAGCAGAAGAACGACAAGTAGTCTCGAGGGTTTGATGTCTCCGATGTACCTTTCCTTTGAATGGCCTTGGATATATCAGTGTACATCATCTCCATCGTCCTCCTTTGCCAATCCAATATGGCTTGGACCGATGCACTCTCCGGTACGCCTTCTGGCCACATGGGGATGACAACATACACGGAGAACCTCTCCCCCGCCTCGATCTTGCTCACGATCTTCAGAGATAGTTCCTTCGGTATCAGGTGGAGTGCCCCGACTTCCTTCATGTTGATGTCCCCTGATCTCTTCCAATCGAACGAGCTTCCGAGGAAGTACTGGTTCTCGATGTAGACGAAGTCCTTGGCCCGTCGTATGGCGTGGATATAAGCATCCTGAATGCTCCGATCGACAATGTTGCCCTTCACATTGACTAACCCTAATGAAACCGCTGCATTCGGCGCCAGGGGGAAACCCAAAGCGGCCCCATCGTCTATGGACCGAAACAACTGGACGGTCCAACTCTCCGGGCTGTCCAGTGCTGCGGCCGGCGATAAGGGATGAAGAACAATATTGTGAAGTGTCGTCTTAGGGACGAGGTATTGCTCATCGGCCTGCTTCATCCACCGTTGTTCGAAGTTGTAAAGGACATCCCAAGCAACGGTACCCTCGAGGCGGCAGTGGATGTCATGCCAAGGCTCTCGTGGGCCGCCCTTCTTTATCGACGCTTCGGGAAAATTGGGCTGGTGGAAATCGTCTCGATGGACCAAATCTAAGGTCTTGAACAGCGGGTGGTCCGGCGTATCGTACCTCCCGACGCATAGATCAATCCCTCCAATGAAGCTCACGATCCTTCTTTTATCTGATTGCCCATCAGAATCTGCATCGACCACTATTAGCTTCTGGTGGTGAGTAAAAATGATGTCACTGGTGAGTCCTTGGGCTACGCTTTTGCCGCCGTCACGGGTCCTAGGGCACAGGAAGCATCGAACGTTGGAGCCACGAAAGTAGTCCAAAGTGGCTTGGTCGTGTGTTGCCATCAGACCGTCTTTCTTGATCCCCTTGGAGGTTTGATCATCCCAAACCAGCAAAAGTACGGCCATGCCCGGATCCTCAGCTTTTTTCTTGAGTATTTCCCCGAGCCTATGGTCGCCTCCGGCCTTTAGCAGCCGAGGGTCTCTCACTAGGGTTATTCCCGCATTCACCGACCACCCGGCAATATAAATCAGGTGCCTTGCATTGGTGATGGCGCCAACGATGTCTTCCCAACACCGTCGGGGTTCATACCTTGACCCATCTGAGAGAGTGATCTTGGGCCGGAAATCGTTCCCTACATGTGCATCTTGGTAGAGGATAACCTTGCAGCCGCTCCTCTGCAAGAAGAAGGCGTTGGGGACTCCCACCAAGCCGGGATTTTGGATCCCTTTGGACCAGTTATCATCCTTGGTCACGTCCGAGAACTGCATCTTCACGTGAATCCTCGGACTCCCTCGGATACGAACGCCGCCCTCGTTGATGACTATGTCGATCCATTCCTCCACGATGAGTCCTTTGACCACGTCCTCGACGGGGACGTGCGCCCTTCCGATCAGGACCCCCCCAACTCGGGTGTGGCCTTTGATTGTGAATATGATCTCGGAGATGTAATGAGCCGTGTAGATATAGAAACTCTCGTCCCATAAAAGATTGAAACGTTCCATGTCGAGGATGCTAGTCCTGGCTACTCTTGCCCTATCTAAATCAACGGTTGCGTAGAAGCCCTCAATCTAGATTGAAATCACACCCAACTCTTTTACTCATCGGCATAATAAATATAAGATATTATGACAGCCTTGAAATGAATTAATTACCTGAGGGTCGAGTCCAATAATTCTTTTGACTTGAGATATGATTGATTTTCTACCAGAGCTGCTAAAAACCTCCGCACCATACAAATATAGTTTGAACAGCAAGAATCGGTTTTAATAAAGAATTAGATATGCGGAATAATAGCAGAACATACCCAAAATACTATGAAATGGGATGTTAGACTCATACAATATGTACCCAGAACTGCATGGTACCTTACCTTTTGCCAGGAGTTGAAACAGGATCCCAAACGCAGGTTGTCGATGCCATATATATTGACAGTCAGTATCCCATGGAGCAAACGGGGCATTCTTTAGGTAAGAAACTGTCCAAACTCAATAGAATATTGATGGAATTGGGAAGAATGAAGTCTTTATGTGACAAAAGATTCATATAATATTACACAGAAAAATAGGGTGCAGGGGAGCTTACTTCGCTTGGATTAAAGTGTAATCAATTGATCTGATTAACTCAGTTCTGAACATGCTAAAAAACAGAGTTTAGTTATATGAGATTCATATATATATATATAGTGCCTGCTTGCTTGCTTGCTTGCCAGAAATGATAGAGAGAGAGGATTGGAATTTCGTGTAGCATTATTTGTTTTCTCTTCAAAGCAAGAGATAAATTGTGAGATGATTGAAGGTAGACTCATTCCAACACTTTGCTTGTTTGAGTCCATTGTCCATGCCTAAGGGAAACATTCAAGAAAATTCAATAACCATCCTCTTAAGATTGTTCTAATATAAATGGGAAGGAGAGAATTTTTATATAATAAAAGAATTTAGAGAACACATCCATTAATTTTCAAACGTTGATGTTATTTTTATTGTTACGATTATATAATATTAGTACACAATTAATATTAATTCAGTTATTTTATTATTATTTATATTTTTTACAATTATATAATACTTATATATAAATATTAGTGTACTAAATAATAAAAAATATACTAAAATATATATTGTTTCACAAAATTATGTTAAATTAATTAAATTATCCTAAATTTATAAAATATTTAAATCTATAAATATTAGGTAAATATTTTTTAATATATATATATTTTGGTATTACATATTTTTTATTAGTTTTCTTGAATTCAAATATAATTGAGTATTTTACTAGAAAATGTGATTGTATTTGAAATAGTATAATATGTAGATTTATTAGTGTAATATATAAATTTCTCAGTACTCCCCATAAATATAATTAGAGATTTCAAACATTGAGTTTCAAGTAAACTGTACCAAATCGGTACGAATAGATATATTTGGTAAATATATATATGCAATTTGAATTTATATGCCAATTAAGTGAATGTGAAGTTACTCGCAATTGACTCGTTTACAAATGAAGTGATAATATATCTAAATCTGTTTGGTAAGGGTATTAAAAACTGGATTGTTATTAAGATGAATTGTTGACATATTATCATACCGAATAGTTGACGTAGATAAATAATGAAATCTGAGTTCTCGAATTAGTGACTTTATTCAAATGAGTTCAGTAGTTGCATTTCCGATACTATTATACGCTTTAGTACTGGAATGAGCAACCGTACATTACTTTTTAGTACTCTATAAAATCAAGTTATTTACAAGAAATACTGAAAACCCACTTATGGAACGTCAATTATTAGGGTTGCCAGCCTAATTGACATTAGAGAAACAATGGAGATGTGGCTGAAAGTTTTTCCAGAAATATAATCCGTGACTGGATGTTCCTCGGAGATAACGTAAAATTCTCTTGGCTGTAGCCCAATGAATTGTCGTTGACTTGTGCATAAATTGACAGATCTAATTGACAACATTCTAGTTGAGTGGGAATAAAGCAGCAGGTCCAAATAAGTTTAATGGTCGATTTTTTCAATTTTGCTGGGGGATTAAGGGGACCGACATTTTTTCAGTTGTATGTGATTTCTTCTTAACATGATATCTCACTCAGCTACTCAATGAGACAAATATTATTTTTATACCAAAAGTAGCTAATCCAGAGGAAATGTCCCACTTTCAGCCTATCGCCCTTTTTAATTTCATATATAAGATCATTTCAAAAATTATGGTTAACAGATTAAAACCTCTTATGGATATAATATTTTATAGGGAGCAAATTGCATTTATCCCAGAACGTGTAATACATGACAATATATGTCACGCCCTGACCTGGTTTGTCGGGGTTCGTGATGAACCCGCCACCCTTTCCCGCTTCATCTAGGTATTCCCCCCTAATGGTGCGGGGAATGTAAAGATGTGTCCACATTCAATCCCTTATTATAAGTGGGGTAGGAAGCGTGAATTACTAATTATTTATGTGGGGATGTTGGGAGGGCTTGGTTTGGATGGGAGAGGGCTGAATTTGGCCAATTTCAGCTCGGCCGAAACATGACAGCTTCGGTCCGTCGGAGCTACTTTGCTGTTTGATTCCATCGGCGCTTCTCCAGCAGTCCTCGGATCAAACGAAGCTTACTATCAGCTGACTTCCCCCAGAATCTAAAGAACCCGACCTCACCTTTTGAGGTTGAGAAAACTGCCCAAGTCAGAGCTTTGGTTCGAGCTTCATCGGAAAATGGAGCAGTTGAGAGAGAATGGAGTTTTTCAGGTGTGAGGAGGATGAATGGAGATGAGCTCTTTATATAGTGAGCTCAAGTACTCTCTGACCGAATGTTTGGCATCTTGATGGCGCTCATTCATGACCTGAACGAAGGTGATTCATCTTCGCCGACGTCATCCATTCTTCCGTTGAATGAATAGTATCGTCATCTGAAGGAAGAAGATGACATTGTTCCGAACCGAACCGGAACGGTCTGGCCGGGTTCGATGCTTAAATTGGCCGGTTCAGGCCTGATTTGACCAAGTTTTTCAAAATTAAAAATTTCTAAATTCATCTAAATTCATTCTCTATCCAATGATGGCTTAAATTCCCTAAATTGAATATTTTAAGTCACTTAGAAAAATGAATTTAGCAACTAGTTCAATGATGGTTCAAATTGGTTCAAGTCCGGTTCACCTGAACCGGTCTAGTTTTCTCTTCCAATTCATCAAAAAGTTCTTTTCCATGGTTTTTATGAGACTTTGGGTCACTTGGGATTTGTAAATTTCCAAATTTGCCATTTCTCTATCGGCTGTGGTTCGTGATTCGGTTCGATTTTCTCTCTTGAGTTAACCGGTTCTTTCCCCGGTTTTCTCATATATAAGGGAGGGGTTTACATCATACATTTCCATATAATTCAATTGAGCTTTAAATTGCATGATTTGAGTCCAAAACGAGCCCAAACAGAGCTTCGCCGAAAAATTATTCGTAGAGAGAGAAAGCTTATCGTCGGAGGTGCGACTATAAACCCCGTCCTTTGATCATAAGAAAATCAGGGAAAGAACCAATCATTTACAAAGAGAAAACCGAGTTAGTTTAAGAACTGGAACCAATAGAGAAAGGGCAAACCAGAAAATTTATGAATCCCGAGTGACCTAAAGAGTTACACTCTCCCTATTGCTCCATTTTTCGGTGAAGCTCGAACTTGGGCATTTTTCTGAGCCAACGAAGGCGTGGTCAGGTTCTTTGGATTCGGGGAGAAGTCAGTTACATGCATGTAATCTCCATTTGCTTCGAGGGTCGCTGGAGAAATGCCGATGTGATAGAATAATGAAGTAGCTCTGGCGGACCGAAGCTGCCCTATTTTGGCCGAGCTGAAAATGGCCAATTCGAGCCCTCCTCAGGTCAAATCAAGCCTTCCTAACACCTCCACAACCCTACTACATCTGAATTAGAGCATAATGGTAAGCCAATTTGGCTCCCCTCTGTAAATTTCGATCGGTGCTAGGGAGAGAACCAACAAATTTTCACTAACTAAATTCTCCCTCAATTCGACATGAATTGATGTGATTTTTGATCCTAGGAGAAACCTCAAGACGAGAGCTATTTGTCCAGATTGAAAGCTTGGACCGCCACACCTTCGACGGTAAGCTTTCGAAGCTTTCTCTCTTTATGTGTAGTTTTCCGGTGAAGCTCCATTTGAGCTCATTCCGACATCAAATTGTGCAATTCAAAGTGCAATTGAATCGTATGAAGATGTAGGAACTCCAATCTAACTTTAATTTCAACAATTAAACTCATTTGATCGGTCAATTTGATGAAATCAAATTTGGTTGTTTTGGAAAGTTGAAATTGGGGGAAAAACTAGGGATTTCGAAAATTCGAGAGACTAAAATGTAATTTCATAAAATTGTGGGAAAATTGTGCATGATAAAGATGTTAGAGGACCAATTGGGCAAATTTTGGAATTTTTGGTGCAAAACTTACCATTTTTGTAAAGTAGGGGTAAAATCGTAATTTTGGAAAAGTTGGGGACCAAATTGGAAATTTGGGAAAGTTGAACCCCTTTTTGTGATTTTGAATAAATTAAGGTCCTAAGGTAAAATTAGAGGTTTTGGGACTCAATTTGGGGGAAAATTAGCACTGGGGACCTAAAGTTAAAGAAAAAAGAACTTTAAGGACCTAATTGCAATAATAAAAAAGTTTGAATATTTAATTCACTCTTGGTGAATGAAGGCTAAAAGGCCAAAGGATAATTAATAAGAATGTTCATATCATGTAGGAACACGAAGTACCGAGAATGCCAACAAGTACAAGCTCGCATGGAGGCAAAGAGCCAAATAAGAGGAATTCACTGCACGATCGAGTGAGTGAGATTTTATATCATACCCGGTTGGGATGATATGCACCTCAAAATTTAAAACTACTACTAAGTGGTATTTTAACCATCACACCCGGGAGGAGTGATATGAAATTACATGGAAAAACTACTTATCGGTTGTAAGTAGATCATACCCGATTGGTATGATGAAACTTCCTAGAAGGAAGTAAAAAACCCACTTATTGGTTATAAGCGGAGATGTCCTCATACCCGGTTGGTGTGATAGACGGCTAAAAGTTTATTTTTGTCGGAAGTGCTCTCCCCTAAATATGTGCCATTGCTTAATCTTTTTGGGAGACCTTATTGACGGGAGCTCGAATAGCTCATATAGGCCGTAGGCCTCGGTTTTGGAACTTGGGGGCTAATATGCTCGATTTTGAAAATCTCGTACAATGGGCCCTAGACCAGTTAGCACGAGCAGGAGCTCATAAACAAACATGAGTTAATTCATTAAAACTTTAAATGAATAATTTGTTTGGCCATGGTACCAAGAAAGGACCAACATGCGCATGAGACCAGGGTGGGGATAGGATGAGGTCTCTGTCCTCATATAGACATGGAATTTTTTTTTACGGGATTGAGGGTCAGATGTTGCGTACATCCTCTCATTCTCAGAGTAGAAGTGGACGTGCTTCTATCTAGGTGGCCGGTAAAGTCGCTTTGACACCACAAGTGGGTGTAATGGACGTGTTGCCCTGCGAATGTGTGTTCCCTTCATGATGAAGGGCATGTGTTGAGTGATAACACACCATTGTGATGAGAAATGGTTATAAAAATCAAGATTTGAGGATGAGATATTTTAAAGGAAAATAAGGAGTCTAGCTGTTAACCTCGTCCCTTAAAGACAAGGAAACCGAGAAAAGAACCAGTCAAATTGACTCAGAAAACCAAATTGGTTTACAAAACTGATTATCAAGAGAATGAGAAATTTACAACTAACGAGTGACCAAAGGGTTCATAAAATCTTGGAAAAAAACCTTAGGACAAATTGGGAGAGAAAAAACCAGACAGGTTCAGGAGAACTGGTTTATAAATCGAGTCAGTTTAACCGATAGAGAAAGGGGCAAACTAGGAAATTTATGGATCCTGAGTGACCTAATAAGTCACAAAAGTCATGAAAAAGGACTTTAGAATGAATTGGAGATGAAAACCAAACTGGTTCAAGTGAACCAAATCTGAACTATATTGAACCGATTTGGACCAATTTGAACTAGATGCTAAATTCATTTTTTAGGTGGCTTATAAAATTCAAATTTGAGATTCGAAGACACCATTGGATAGGAATGAATTTAGATAAATTTAGAAATTTTTTATTTTGAAAAAATCGGTCGAATCGGGCCTAAACCAACTAGTTTAAGCTTTGAACCTAGTTCGGATCGGTTTGGAACAATGTCGTAGATGACAGCACTATTCACTTGCCGGGAAATCGAGCAGTGCCGGCAAAGTTGAAAAGTCTCTGGCTAGGGTGTTTCAGGCAATGAATGACCACCATTAAAGCATCAATCGAATGACCAAGAAGTCCCTGAGTTTCCTATATAAAGAGCCCCTCCTCATTCATCCTACTCATACATGAAAACTCCATTCTCTCTCAACTGCTTCATTTTTCGGTGAAGCTCGAACCAGAGAACCGACTTGGGCATTTTTCTGAGCCAAAGAAGGCGTGGCCGGGTTCTTTGGATTCAGAGAGAAGTGAGCTACACGCCTATAATCTCTATTTGCTTTGAGGTTCATTAGAGAATCGTATGAAGGTGATTCAAAGTGAGCTACATGCACCAACTCGTGTGATTCGAAGTACAATGGAATCGTATGAAGGTGTATAAACTCAAATCTAACTTTAATTTCAACAATTAAACTCATTTTATTGGTCAATTTGATGAAATCAAATTTGGTAGAGTTAGAAGGTTGAAATTAGGGGAAATTTGGGAATTTCGAAAATTTGAGGGTCTAAAGTACAATTTTATAAAATTGAGGACCAATTGGGCATAACAAATATATTGGAGGACCAATTGGGCAATTTTGGAATTTTTGTGGCAAAACTTAACATTTTTGTAAAGTAGGGGCAAAATGGTAATTTTGGAAAAGTTGGGGGACCAAATTAGAAATTTGGGAAATTGAACTCCTTTTTGTGAAATGGAATAAATTAAGGCGCCAATGTGAATTTTAAGAGTTTTGAGACTCAATTTGAGGATGAATCAACATTAGAAATTTAAAGTTAAAAAAAATAACTTTAGGGACCTAATTACAAATAAATAAAAAGTTTGATTTTCTCATTCATTTGAAATAAATGAAAGCTATTAGGCCGAGGGATAATGAACAAGGATGTTCATATCATGTAGGAACACAAAGTACCAGGATTGCCAGCAAGGGCAAGCTCGCATGAATACAAAGAACCGGTCAAGAGGAATTTACTGTATTAACGAGTGAGTGGGATTTTTATATCATATCCGGTTGGGATGTTAAGCACCTCGAAAATGAAAACTCGCTGCTAAGTGGTATTTTTATCATCACACCTGAGAGGAGTGATGTGGAAATCAAGTGAAAAAACTACTTAACGGATGTAAGTAGATCATACCTGGTTGGTATGATGAAACTTCCTCGAAGGAAGTGGAAAACTCGTTCATCAGTATAAGTAGAGATGTCCTCATACTCGGTTGGTATGATGGACAATTGAAAAGTATTTTTGTCGGAAGTGCTCTCCCCTAACTGTGTGCCACTACTTAAACATTTTGGGAGACCTTATTGAAAGGAGCTCGAATAGCTCTGTTAGGCTAGAGGCCTCGGTTTTGGAACTTGGGGTCTAATATGCCCAATTTTGAAAATCTCGAACAGTGGGCCCTAGGCCAATTGTCACGAGTAGGAGCACGTAAACATACATGATTTATATGCCATGAAAACTTAAGTAAATGAATTGTTTGGCCATGCTACCAAGATATGACCAACATACTTAGTCAACTAGCGACAATGCGACATGACAGGTCCCCAGACTAGTCAAGGCAAACAGCTACAGGTCGAGTTGAGGGTATGGGCCGTTGGACCAGTGGCAATACAGATTATATGGCATTATGTGAAAAATGTTGATTGTGCATGCACTGCATTTACGGGACCTTCAAGATGCCCAAGAGGGGTAGTGATGCATCCTAGGGCCCTGGACGACTTGGTGGATATAAGGGCAGTTAGTCGTACTAAAAGTTTTGTGAAGCTCAGAGTGGCTTCAAGCACATGAGATCGGGGAAGGGGGACAGGATGAGGTCTCTGTCCTCATACAAACACAGAGTTTTATTACTAGATTAAGGGTCGGATGTCACGAACATCCACTCATTCTCAAGGTAGAAGTTAATGTGCTTCTATCTAGGTGGCCAGTAAAGTCACAACGATGCCACAAGTGGGTTCAGTGGATGGGTTGGCCTGCGATTGTGTGTTTTACCTCATGTGTGTTGGGTGATGACACACCATAGTTTATAAGGAAATGGTGATAAAAGCCAAAATTTGAAATGAAAGGTTTTTAAAAAGTGAATAAGGAGTCTGATGCACTCCGAATCAAACATTTTTCCTAAAAGACAAATTTTGAAAAACCCATTCATTGAGTCGTTGTACTCACCCCCTCCCTTAAATCCCTTTTAGGTAACCTCGAAAAGCCTACCCAAAGACCACCATCTAATACAATTGTAAGACAGGTATGGTCAGTTTAAAATTTTATGTAGTTTTGATTTATGTATTCTAGGAAAGGTGTAGGTTTAAAGGACGCCTTACTCTTCACAGTTTATAAACAATGAGCAACCCTTAGTAAACCGGGAGAGTGGCTGGTTGATCACGGGGATCCGACCAAACTGGATCGGGGTGTGACACATTTCCTCAATTTCTCGGTTTTCAAAACCATTATTTCTCATTAACCATAGTCAGTGTGTTTAACAATCAACACATGCCATTCATCATGAAGGGATCACACATTTGCAGGGTAGCTCGTTCACTACACCCACTTGTGGCATCAAAGCGAATTTACCGGCCACCTAGATAGAAGCCCGTCAACTTCTACCTTGGGAATGAGTGGATGTACGTGACATCCAACCCTCAAACCTGAAATGAACTCCATGTCTGTATGAGGACAGAGACCTCATTCCAACCCCACCCCGGTTTCATGCGCATGAAGCTATGTCAAGCTTCCCTGACTGCTGGTTTGACAATCTACCCTTATCTCCACCATGTCGTCCATTAGCCCCTATGACGCATCACTACCCCTCTGGGGCGTCTTGATGGTCCAGAACATTAGTGCAAGCACAAAACAATATATTTTCCTCATAAGCCATTTAATCTTTGGTGCCACTAGTCCAACGGCCCCGACCCTCAACTCAACCTGCAGCTGTTTGTCTCGACCGGTCCGTCGACCTGTCTTGTCGCAATGTTGCCAGTTCATTGAGTATGTCACTCCTGTCTTGGTACTGGAGCCAAACACATCATTCACTAAAGGTTTCATGGCTTAATCTAATGTTTGTTTACGAGCTTCTGCTCTTGCCAACTGGCCTTGGGCCTAAGTTCCAAAACTGAGGCCTTTGGCCTATCTGAGCTGTTCGAGCTCCCGTCAAGATGGTTTCCCAAAAAGTTTAAGCAGTGGCATATAGTCAGGGGAGAGCACTTCCAACAAAAATAATCTTTTCCCCTGTCCATCACACCAATCGGGTGTGAGGACATCTCTGCTATTAACCGATAAGCAGATTTTCTACTTCCTTCTAGGAAGTTCATCATACCAACCAAGTATGATATACTTACAACTGTTAAGTAGTTTTTCCACGTAACTTCCACATCATCCCATCCTGGTGTGTTGTTAAAAATTCCACATAATAGTGGGTTTTAAGTTCCGAGGTACTCATCATCCCAACCAAGTATGATGTGAAAATTCCCACTCACCCCTTAATGCAGTGAATTACTCTTAACTGGTTTTTTTGCCTCCACGTGTGCTTGTCTTGGCTGGTGTTCTCGATACTTTGTGTTCCTAAACGATATAAACATCCTTATTCATTATCCTTTGGCCTAATAGCCTTCATTAATCATGAATGAATAAAATACCCTAACTTTCAATTATTTTCAATTTGGTCCCTAAAGTTCTTTTTCTTTAAATTTAGGTCCCTAATGCTAATTTTCCCCAAATTGAGTCCCAAAATTTTCAAAAATTCATTGTGAGTCCTCAATTTATCCAAAATCCCAAAAAGTGTTCAAGTTTCCCAAATTTCCAATTTGGTCCCTAATTTTTCAAAAATTACCATTTTGCCCCTACTTTACAAAAATGGCAATTTGACCCCCAAAAATTCCAAAATTCGACTCATTGGTCCTCCAACATCGTTTCCATGGCCAATTGGCTCTCAATATTAGGGAAGTGCACTTTAGTCCCTCGAATTTTTGAAATTCCCAATTTCTCCCTTTCAAACTAGCCGAATTTGATTTAATCAAATTGACCGATCAATCGAGGTTCATTGTTGAAATTGAACGTGAAATTGAGTTCCTACACATCCATACGATTCAATTACACTTTGATTTACATGAATTGATGCTGGAATGAGTTCGAACGGAGTTTCGCCGGAAACTAGTTTTAGAGAAAGAAAGCTTCGAAAGCTTACCGTCGGGGGCACGACGGTCCGAGCTTTCGATCTAGGCAGATAGCTCTTGTCCTGAGGTTCCTCCTAGGATCAAGAATCGCATCAAATCATGTAGAATTGATGGAGAATTTGGTCAGTGAAGTTTCGCCAGCTCTCTCTCTAACACTAATAAGAATTTATAGAGGGGAGCCAAATTGGCTTACCTTTCTGCTCTAATTCAGTTGTATGAGGGCTGTGGAAGTGTTGGGAGAGCTTGGTTTGGCCTGAGAAGGGCTTGAGTTGGCCATTTTTAGCTCAACTGAAATAGGGCAGCTTCAGTTCGCCAGAGCTACTTCACTGTTCTATCACGCTGGCGTTCCTCCATCGATCCTCAAAGAAAATGGAGACTACCGTCGGGTAGCTGACTTCTTTCCAAATCTAAAGAACTCGACCTCACCTTCTTTGGCTCAAAAAAATGCCCAAGTTGGAGCTCTGGTTCAAGCTTCATCGGAAAATAGAGTAGTAGGGAGAGAGTGGAGTTTTTAGGTGTGGGGAGGATGAATGAGGAGGGGCTCTTTATATAGGAAGCTTGAGGACTTCTTGGCCATTTGATTAGGGCCTTTATGGCGGTCATTAATTGCATGAAACTCCTTGGCCGGAGACTTTTCATCTTCACCGATGTTGCTCGATTTTCTGGCATGTGAACAGTGCTGTCATCTGAAGGAAGAAGACAACACTGTTCTGAACCGAATCGGACTGGTCCGAACCGGGTTCAACGCTTGAATCAGCGATTCAGGCTCGATTCGACTGAGTTTTTCAAAATTAAAATTTTTTAAATTCATCTAAATTCATTCTCTATCAAATGGTGGCCTCAATTCTCCAAATATAATTTTCTAAGTCACCTAGAAAAATGAATTTAGAAACTTGTTCAATAGTGGTTCAAACCGGTTCAGGTCCGGTTCACCTGAACTGGTTTGGTTTCCACCTCCAATTCATCCTAAAGTCCTTTCTCATGACTTTTGTGACTCTTTAGGTCACTTGGGATCCAGAAATTTCCCGGTTTGCCTATTCTCTATCGGTTTTGGTTTATAAACTAACTCAATTCTCTCTTTGGAAATGAACGATTCTTTTCCCGGTTTTTTTTTCTTATTATCAAAGAACAGGGTTTACATCTCCCCTCCTTTTAGGAGTTTTATCCTCAAAACTTTGTCGCCTGACCCTTTGTAAACCCCACACTTTTGAGTTAAGGAAAACCGGGAAAGAATCGGTTAAATCGAGTAAGAAAACCGAGTAAGAAAACCGAGCCGGTTTACAAACCCGATCATTTGGGAACAAACAATTTGGAAATTTACAACTTCCGGGTGATCTAAGGGGTTCATTAAACCTTAGAAAAGAAACTAAAGACAAATTAAAGGAGAAAAACTAAATTGGTTTAGGTGAACGAGGTCCCATAAGAACTCTGAAGTTAAGTGTGCTTACCCGAGAGTAGTGTGAGGTACTCTCGGGCAAGCATGCTTAAATAGGCATAAATTAATATATATTTAATTATTGTAATTAATACTAATAATTTATGGCAATATTAATACTAGTAATAAATCTCTCCCATTTAATACATGATTTTACACCTATATAAAGAGGTCATCCTCATTCATTCTCCTCACACCTGAACACTTCTCTCTCTCTCTACTGCTCCATTTCCTGGTGAAGCTCAAACCCGACTTGAACATTTTTCTTAACCTTGGAAGGAGAGGTTGGGCTCTTTAGAACCGGGGAGAAGACAACTATCTGATAGCAAACTCTAGTCAATTCGAGAATCGCTAGAGAAGCGCCGACATGATGGAACAATGAAGCAGTTTCGACAGACCGAAGCTGCCCTATTTCAGCCAATCTAAAATTGGCCATTTTGAGCCCTCCTCAGACCAAACCAAGCCCTCCCAACACTTCCTCAGCCCTCCCACAGCTGAATTAGGACTGAAAGGTAAGGTAATTCGGCTAATCTCGGCAATTTTCGGTCGGTGCTAGAGAGGGAACTGATAGAATTTCAATGATGAAATTCTAACTCAATTCGGCATCAATTGATGCAATTCTTGATTCTAGGATTAACCTCAGGACGAGAGCTATCTGCCCAGATCGAAAGCTCTAACTGTCGTGCCTTCACCGGCGAGTAATCGAAGCTTTCTCTCTCTATAGTTCATTTTCTGGCGAAGCTCCATTTGAGCTTGTCCCGACATTAAAACTTGCGATTCACATTGCTAAAGAATCGTATGAACATGTAGAAACTCAATTTCAACTTCAATTTCAACAATTGGAAATGTTTCATCGGTCAATTTGATTAAATCAAATTAGGCAGTGTAAAGAAGTTGGAATTGGGGGAAAATTGGGGATTTTCGAAGATTCAAAGGACCGAAATACAATTTCCAAAAATTGAGGGTCAATTGGGCATAATAAAAATGTTAGAGGGTCAATTGAGAAAGTTTAGAATTTTTGGGGTAAAATTTACTATTTTTTTTAAAAAGGGCAAAATGGTAATTTTAGAAAAGTTGGGGGAACAAATTGGAAATTTAAACCCCTTTTTGTGAAATGGAATAAATTGAGGTCCTATGATAAATTTTAAAAGTTTCATGACTCAATTTGAGGAAAAATCGGTATTAGGGACTTAAAGTTTAAGAGAAATAACTTTAGGGACCTAATTGCAAATAAATGAAAGTTGACTTTCTCATTTATTTGGAATGAATGAAGGCTATTAGGCTGAAAGATAATGAATCGAGATGTTCATATCTTGTAGGAACACGAAGTACCGGGAACGCCAGCACGGACAAGCTTGCGTGAATACAAAGAATCGCTCTAGTGGAATTCACGACATTAATGGGTGAGTGGGTTTACTAACGTCATACTCGGTTGAGATGATGAGCACAACTTAAAGTTAAAAACCACTTACTGGTTGTAAGTGGGATTTTATATCATTCCTTGTTGGGAATTATAAGCATATTGTAATGAAAACCCACTACTATGTGGTATTTTAAACATCACGACTTAGAGTAGTGATGTGAAAACCTTGCTATCATGCCCTGACCCGGTTTGGTCGGATCCCCATGATCAACCCGCCACTCTCTCGGTTTATTAAAGGGTTTCCCCTTATTGTAAACCATACAGAGTAAGACGTTCTTTAACCTGCACCTTTTCCTGGAATAGCATAATCAAAACTTCATGAAATTTAAAACTTTACATACCTGTCTTACAGGCATCTTAGTTGACGGTCTTTAAGGGTAGGCTTTCCAAGATTTACTGAAAGGGATATAAGGGAGGGGGTAATTATGACTACTCAGTGAATGGGTTTTTAAAAGCTTTTGACTTTTAAGAAAATAATTATTATTGGAGTGTGCCAAACTCCTTTCTTTTAAAAAATTCCTTTGTTTAAACATTCGGATTTTTCCACCATTTCTTAGTTACCGGTGTGTCATCACCCAACACACATCCTTCATTATGAAGGTTACACATATTCGCAAGTCAGTATCATTATTGAACCCGCTAGTGGCTTCGGAGCGACTTTTCCTGCCACCGGGATATAAGTACGATCACTTCTAGCCTGGGAATGAGTGGATGTACATGACATCCGACCCACAATCCTGACATCACTTCTTCATATCCGTATGAGGACAGAGACCTCATCCCATCCCCACCCTAGTCTCATGCGCTTGGTGCTACTCCAGATTTCGCACAGACACCTGGAACGATGAATTGCCCTTATAGCCACTAGGTCATTCAGTGCCCTTAGGACACATTACTACCCCTCATGGGCATTTTAATGGTCCCGTACTCACAGTGTATGTACAAACAATGTTTTCTCATATTGCCATGTAATCTGTGGTGCCACTGGTCAAACAGCCCCGACTCTCAACTCAACCCGCAATTGTTTGTCTTGATTGGTCCGTCGACTGGTCATGTCACACTGCCGCTAGTTGATTGAGCATGTCGGTTCTATCTTGGTACCATGGCCAAAAAATTCATTTATTAAGTTTTATGGCACATATATCATGTTCGTTTACGAGGTCCTGCTCGTGCCAACTGGCCTTGGGCCCACTGTACGAGATTTTCAAAATCGGGCATTTAGCCCCCAAGTTCCAAAACCGAGGCCCCCTACCTATCAGAGCTATTTGAGCTCTCGTCGAGAAGGTCTCCCAAATATTTTAAGCATTGGCACACAGTCAGGGGAGAGCACTTCCGACAAAACATATGTTTTCTCTATCCATTATACCGCTTGGGTATAAGGATACCTCCGTTCATAACCGATGAACGGGTTTTCAACTTCCTTCGAGGAAGTCTCATCATACCAACAGGGTATGATCTACTTAAAACTGGTAAGTAGTTTTTCCGCATGATTTTCACATCACTTCCTCTAAGTAATGATGTTTTAAATACCACTTAATAGTGGGTTTTCATACCGAGGTACTTATCATTCCCAACGGGGTATGATATCAAAATTTCATTCACAACCGGTAAGTGGTTTTTAATTTTAAGTTGTGCTCATCATCCCAATAGGGTATGATGTTAGTAAACCCACTCACCCGTTAATGCCATGAATTCCACTATACCGGTTCTTTGTATTCGCGCGAGCTTGTCCTTGCTGGCGTTCTCGGTACTTCGTGTTCCTACACGATATGAACATCTTGGTTCATTATCCTTCGTCCTAATTGCCTTCATTCGTTCCAAATGAATGAGAGTCAAACTTCCATTTATTTGTAATTAAGTCCCTAAAGTTATTTTTCTTTAACATTAAGTCCCTAATGCCGGTTTTTACTCAAATTGAATCACGAAACTTCTAAAATTTATCATAGGATCTCAATTTATTCCATTTCACAAAAAAGGGATTAATTTTCTAAATTTCCAATTTGGTCTTCCAACTTTTCCAAAATTACCATTTTGCCCAAAAAATTTCAAAATTTCTCAATTGGTCCTCCAACATTATTTTCATGCCCAATTGGCCCTCAATTTCATAAAATTTCATTTTAGTTCTTCGAATTTCGAAAATCCCCAATTTCCCCCAATTTTCCCCCAATTTCAACTTTTTAACACTGCCAAATTTGATTTCATCAAGTTGACGGATCAAATACCTCTAATTGTTGAAATTAGAGTTAAAATTGAGTTCCTACATGTTCATACAATTCTAAGTACTTTGAATCGCTGATTTTAATGCTGGAACGAACTCAAACGGAGCTATGCCGGAAAACAGACTATAGAGAGAGAAAGTTTCGATTTCTCACAGGTGAGGGCACGACGGTTCGAGCTTTCGATCTGGGCAGATAGCTCTCATCTTGAGGTTTATCCTAGAATCAAGAATATCATTAATTGATGCTGAATTGAGTTAGAATTTCATCATTGAAATTCTGCTGCTTCTCTCTAGCACCGACCAGAAATTGCTGAGGGGAGCCGAATTGGCTTACCTTTCAGTCCTAATTTGACTGTGGGAGGGCTGATGAAGTGTTGGGAAGGCTTGGTTTGGCCTGAGGAGGGCTTGAAATGGGTGATTTCAACTTGGATGAAATAGGGCAGCTTCGGTCCACTGTAGTTGCTTCACGATTTCATCACACTGGTGTCACACCGGTGACTCTCGAAGTGAACGGAGACTACAGACGTGTAGCTGACTTCTCCCTAGTTCTAAAGAACCCGACCTCACCTTATTTGGCTCAGAAAAGACCCCGTGTCAGAGCTCTGGTTCGAGCTTCACCGGAAAATGGAGCAGTTGAGAGAGAATGGAGTTTTTAGGTGTGGAGAGGATGAATGGGGAGGGGCTCTTTATATAGGGAGCTTGGAGACCCGTTGGCCATCCGTTTGGCACCATTATTGCTGACATTGAACACCTGAAACGCCTTGAACAGAAGCGTTTCTTCTTCACCAGCATTTCTTCAGTTTCCCGACAAGTGAAGAGTGCTGTCATCTTGAGGAAGAAGATGACACTGTTCCGAATCGGACCGGACCAGGACAAACCGGGTTCAAAGCTTAAACCAACTAGTTCACCCTCCATTTGATCGAGTTTTTTAAATCTAAAAATTTCTAAATTCATTCTCTATCTAATGGTGGCCTCAAATCTCCAATTTGAATTATTTAAGCCACCTAGAAAATGAATTTAGGATTCGGTTCAATAGTGGTTCAAATCGGTCTGAACCATTACGAATCTGGTTCACCTGAACTGGTTTGGTTTTCATCCCCAATTCCTTTACAAGTCCATTTACATGTCTTTTGTGACTCATTGGGTCACTTAGGGTCCATAAAATTCCTGGTTTACCATCTCTTTATCGATTCTGGTTCATAAACTGGCTTGGTCCTTAAATCGATTCAATCCGGTTCGGGTCCGGTTTACCCGAACCGGTCTGGTTCTTCTCTCCAAATTTGTTTTACGGTTCCTTCCCAAGGTTTATGAATTTCTTTGGAGTATAATTGGAGTTGAATTCCTTTGTTTTGCTCAATCTCTATCAGTTCCGATTCATGAACCGACTCGGTTCATAAACCAGTTCAATCCTGTTGAGACCCGGTTCATCCAAACCGGTATAATTTTCCTCTTCCAATTCGTCCTAAGGTTCTTTTACATAGTATTTTGAACCCTTTGGATCACCTAGGAATTGTAAACTCCTAAATTGCCCATTCACAATTATCGGGTTTGTGAACCAATACGGTTTTCTCACTTGGTTTGACCGGTTCTCTTCTCGGTTTTCCTTAGCTCAAAAGGTGGGGTTTACAACTCTCCCCTCCTTTTAGGAGTTTTGTCCCCGAAACTTAGTTAGCAACCTTGCATGAGCAATCATTTCCTTTGATGCCCCTTTGGTATTTGCGTAAGATGCAAACTTTTCTCTCGCCCTTTCAATTAACCCCTTTTACAAACTTCACTTAAGGTTTTTCCTTTATATTATTTACTCCCTCCATGGAGTTTGTCATAACTAGACATACCTTACCTTAGGGTATGTTCTTAGATTTTATCTCTCTCTTTTCTTAGAGCAATATTCTTCCCCTTGAGGTTCTGTACTCAAGATTGGAAATTCCAAGATAACTAACCATTTTCGTGCCTAGTTAACTATTTGGTCATTGAAACCCTTAGCTCGTTGTCCTATAGAGCATTTTGTACTTATTTCCACGGATTTCTTTATCATAACCTTTTCGTCCCATTTCGACTCTTCCTTCATTCGTTGCTCATTATAAATCGGTCCAAGTAATGTTTGACTTTGTCATGCTGATGAACCGACTCTTCCTTATTCCGAGTCATGTTTTCATCGGGATTGTTGGGTTTTTTTTGTCCCTTACAGCATGACATTTTCTATATCTTATCTCTATATCCATGAGATCTCCAAAACACTTCCTTTAGGTTTATACCATTATTTTTCAACTTCTCAGGGATTGCATAACTTCATTCCTCTTTTCTTCTGGTAGTATTCCTCGATTACCTTTACCGTTATTAACTCAATTTACACAACTATGTCGGTTCTCCTTACCCACTCATCCCCTTTTTGACTTCCTTATTGAGTATTTCCGGTTCCAATTATTTGATCTCTAGATGTTTTACTGACATGCTGGGACTCGTCCATTCTTAGGTTCATCATCACTCCCAATAACATCCTTTACTCAAGGATTTCCTTTGGCCTTAATCCGCTCTTACTTGTTTGTAACCACTTCATAGTTTGTTATTCCCATTTGACCCTTTTCAGTCTATTGTTTTGTTTTGGGGAGTTCCCTTTTTACGTTTCATTCACTAATGTGTCCCTCATGATAGAGACTTTTGTTCTAGGAGCTAGATGTTTAGCCTTCTTACCATTGCTTGAAGGTTCCCTTTTCTCCCTTTCTTTGCACCCTTATCTGTGTTAAGGTCTCTGTTTTGCTTTGGATCCTTCTCCATCCACAACTTTTGTTTTCTCCCTTGTTCCTTACATAGGACACTTCTAATTATTAGTTTTATTTTGTGCATTCCACACTATGCTTGGTTATCCACTCTTTAAGCTTCGTATGTGTGTGTGGGTAAGACATGCCTAGTCATGATAAACTCCATGGAGGGAGTCAACAATGTAAAGGAAAAGAAATTCCTTAAATGTATGATTTAAAGGGGCTAAGTGAAAGAACAACCGAAGTGTTAGCATGTCACACAAACCCCAAGTTGACATTAAAGGAAATTATTCCCGATGTGAAATATGCTGATTAATTTTTGGGGACAAAACTCCTGAATTGGAAGAGAAAACCAGACTGGTTTAGGTGAACCGAACCTGAACCGGATTGAACCTGTTCGAACCGGTTTGAACCATCATTAAATCGGTTACTAAATTCATTTTCTAGGTGGCTTAAAATATTCAAATTGAGGAATTGAAACCACCATTGGATATAAAATGAATTTAGAAAATTTTAATTTTGAAAAACTCGGTCGAATTAGGCTTGAACTGGCCGGTTTAAGCATTGAACCTGATTTGGACTGGATGATGACATTGTTCATTCAACGGAAGAACGAACAGTGCCGATGAAGATGAATCACCTCTATTTAGGGCATTTCATGTCATGAGTGAGCGCCATCAAGATCCCAAACGACCGGGTAGAGAGTCTCGAGCTCCCTATATAAAGAGCTCCTCTTCATTTGTAAACCCTGTCTTTTTATAATAAGAAAATTGGGAAAAGAACCATTAATTTCCAAAGAGAAAACTAAGTTAGTTCATAAACCTTAACTATTAGAAAAAGAGAAATTTGGGAAATTTTCAAATCCCGAGTGACTCAAAGAGTCATAAAAGTCATGGAAAAGGACTTTGGGATGAATTGGAAGAGAAAACCAAACCAATTTAGGTGAACTAGACCTGAACCAGATTGAACCGATTTGAACTACCATTGAATCGATTTCTAAATTCATTTTTCTAGGTGGCTTAAAATATTCAAATTGAAGCTACCATTAGATAGAGAATGAATTTAGAAATTTTTAATTTTGAAAAACTCGGTCGAATCGGGCATGAACTGGCTGGTTTAAGCATAGAACCCATTTCAGACTAGTCCGATCCAGTTCGGAACAGTCTCGTCTTCTTCCTTCAGATGACAGCACTGTTCACTCGCCAGAAAAATAAACAACGCCAGCAAAGGTGAAAAGCCTCTGTTCAGGGCATTTTAGGCCATGAATGAGTGCCATAAAGGTGCCAAAGGGATGGCCAGAGAGTCCACGAGCTCCCTATATAAAGAGCTCTTCTCCATTCATTCTCCCCACACCTAAAAACTCCATTCTCTCTCAATTGCTCCAATTTCTGGTGAAGCTCAAACCAAAGCTCTGACCTGGGAATTTTCCTCAACTATAGAAGGCGAGGTCGAGTTCTTTAGAGTTTGGGAGAAGTTAACTATTTGATAGCAATCTCCATTCGGTACGAGTATCGCCGGTGAAGCGCCGACATAATCAAACAGTGAAGTAGTTTTAGTAGACCGAAGCTATCCTATTTTGGCCGAGTTGAAAACGGTCGAATTCAACCCTCCTCTAGCCAAACCAAGCTCTCCCAACATCCCCACAGCCTTTAAACGACCTCCAATGAGCTGAAAGGTAAGCCAATTCGGCCCTACTCGGTCATTGCAAGTCGGGGTTATAGAGAGAAACTGTAGAATTTCACTGATGAAATTCTCCCTCAATTTGAAATCAATTGTAGGAATTCTTGATCCTATAAAATACCTCAGGAAGAGAGCTATTATCACACCTTGACCTGGTTTGGTTAGGGTTCTGTGATCAACCCGCCACCCTTCCTTGTACTAATAGTCCGAGGAAGATAAAGGCGTTAGAGTACCTGTTTTCCATAACAAAGTTTACAAAACATAAAAGTTACCTGATGGTGATACCATTGGCCTCTTCTCCAGCCTAGACTTGTCATGGCAAGGTATTTTCCTGAAAAGAGTTAATGGGAAGGGGTGAGTTCGACAACTCAGTGAGTGGGGAAAATCTTTTATGAAGGTTCAATTTAGCAATTCCAATTATTTGATATTTTAATATTTTTCTTCTTAGGTTTCACAATTCAACAACCACCCTCCTATCATAGGAAGGATCACACATTCACAGAACGGTACTCGATTGTACCACTCATGGACTGGAGTGCCTTTACTGTCCACCCTGATAGAGGGATATTACCTCTATCCGAAGTTTGAGTGGACATCAATAGTTTGACATATGAAACCCCAATTACTTCACTATGTCCGCTCAATGGGACGAGACCTCATTTCCCCTACTGCCTCGGTCTCTATGTGTAGGAAGCTACTCGGCTTCATGACCTACTGAACAACAAAACCGCCCTTATGCACCCTTAGTAATCCAACAGCCCTTTGTTTCCATCACTTCCTCATGTTAGGTGTCCTGATGACCCGAACGTCACAGTGCATGCACAATCAATAGTATTTTTAAATTATTGCCTTTATCTTTGACCATTTGGCACAACGGTTTGTCGACTTGGCTTTGGCCCATGCGTACTGGCCTAACATGTTTGATAACCTAGTTTTTGCAGAGTAGCGGTTCGGCCCAACAAGCTCGACAACTCAGCTTGGCTCGATAGGTATCACTTAAGTTATAACCTTTATCTTTGGCCCTCTAGCACGATGGTCTGTTGTTTGGTTTTAACCCATGTATACTGGCCTAACAGATTCGACGGCCTGGCTTTGGTGAAGTAGCGGTTCAGCTCAATAAGCTTGACAACTCAGATTGACTTGATGGGTATCATACAAGGTTCCCATTATTAATGTAAACCCCACCCTTTTGAGTTAAGGAAAACTGAGAAAAGAACTAGTCAAATTGAGTATGAAAACCGAACCAGTTCACAAACCTGATCATTTGGGAATGGGAAATTTTGGAAATTTACAACTCCCGAGTGATCCAAATGGTTCATAAAACCTTGGAAAAGAACCTTAGGACAAATTGGAAAAGAAAAACTAGACCAGTTTAGATGAACCGGATCCAACAGGATTGAACCAGTTTATGAACCAAGTCGGTTCATAAACCGGAACCGATAGAGAAAGGGCAAACCAGAAAATTTAAGGATCTTAAGTGACCCAAAGAGTCCCCAAAGTCATGGAAATGGACTTGAGAATAAATTGGAGATAAAAACCAAACCGGTTCAGGTGAATCGAATCCGAACCGGTTTGAACCACTATTGAACCGGATCCTAAATTAATTTTTCTATGTGACTTAAAATTTTCAAATTGGAGATTTGATGCCACCATTGGATAGAAAATGAATTTAGAAATTTTTATATTTGGAAAATTCGGTCGAATGGGGGGTGACCCGACTAGTTTAAGCTTTGAACCCGGTTCGGACCGGTTCAGAATAGTGTCGTCTTCTTCATTCAAATGACAACACTGTACACTTGTCGAAAAATCGTGCAGCACTGACGAAGCTGAAAAGTCTCTAGCCAGTGAGTTTCAGGCAATGAATGACTGCCATTAATGTGCCAATCGGATGGCCAAGAAGTCTCCGAGCTTCCTAGATAAAGAGCCCCTCCCAATTCATCCTCTCCACACTTGAAAAGCTTACTCTCTCTCAGCTACTTAGTTTTCCAGTGAAGCTTGAACCAGATCTCTGATATAGGGTCATTTATGAGCCAAAAAAGATGAGGTCGAGTTCTTTAGAACTGAGGAGAAGTCAGACTACACGTCTGTAGTCTCCGTTTGCTCCAAGGGTAGCCAAAAAAGCGCCGGCGTGATGGAACAGTGAAATCGACCAATTCGAGCCCTCCTCAAGCCAAACCAAGCCCTCCCAACACCTCAACAGCCCTCCCATGATCGAATTAGGACAGAAAGGTAAGCCAATTCAGCTTTTCTCTGCAATTTTCGACCAGTGCTAGAGAGAGAACCGGCAGAATTTCTATGATAAAATTCTAACTCAATTCGACATCAATCGATGCAATTCTTGATTCTAAGATTAACTTCAGGACGAGAGCTATCTGCCCAGATCAAAAGCTCGGACCGTTGTGCCTCCGACCGTGAGTAATTTAAGCTTTCTCTCTCTCTCTATATTATGTTTTCCGGTGAAGCTCTGTTTGAGCTCGTTCCAAAGTCAAAACTTGCGATTCAAAGTGCTATTGAATCATATGAGGATTTAGGAACTCAATTTCAACTTCAATTTTAACAATTAGAAGTGTTTAATCAGTCAATTTGATGAAATCAAAGTCAGCTGTGTTAGGAAGTTGAAATTGGGGGAAAATTGGGGATTTTCGAAAATTCGAAGGACCAAGATGCAATTTTATAAAATTGAGACTCAATTGGGCATGATAAGAATGTTAAAGGGCCAATTGAGGAATTTTAGAATTTTTGGGATGAAACTTACCATTTTTGTAAAGGAAGGGCAAAATGGTAATTTTGGGAAAGTTGGGGGGACCAAATTGGAAATTTGGAAATTTAACCCCTTTTTGTGAAATTAAATAAATTAAGGTCCTAAGATAAAATTTAAAAGTTTTGGGACTCAATTTGAGGAAAAACCGGCATTAGGGACTTAAAGAAAAATAACTTTAGGTACCTAATTGCAAATAAATAGAAAGTTTAGTTTTCTCATTTATTTCGAACGAATGAAGACTATTAGGCTGAGAGATAATGAACAAGGATGTTCATATCGTGTAGGAATACGAAGTACCGAGAACGCCAGCAAGGACAAGCTTGAGTGAATACAAAGAACAGGTCAAGTGGAATTCACTACATTAATGGGTGAGTGAGATTTTATATCATACCTGGTTGGGGATGATAAGTACCTCGAAATGAAAACCCACTACTTAGTGGTATTTTAAATGTCACAACTTAGAGGAGTGATGTGAAAATCACATGGAAAAACTACTTACCGGTTGTAAGTAGATCATACCTGGTTGGTATGATGAAACTTCCTCGAAGGAAATGGAAAACTCGTTCATCGGTTATGAGTGGAGATGTCCTTATACTCGGTTGGTATGATGGACAGTTGAAAACATATTTTGTCGGAAGTGCTCTCCCCTGACTGTGTGCCATTGCTTAAACAATTTGGGAGGCCTTATTTACGAGAGCTCAAATAGCTCTTATAGTTCGGGGGGGCCTCAATTTTGGAACTTGGGGGCTAATATGCCCGATTTTGAAAATCTTGAACAGTGGGCCATAGGCCAATTGTCACGAGCAGAAGCTCATAAACAATCATGAGATATATGCCATAAAAATTTTAATAAATGAATTGTTTGGCCATGGTACCAAGATAGGATTGACATACTCAATCAACTTGTCGTAGTGCGACATGGCCGGTCTTCGGACTGGTCAAGACAAACAGCTGCAGGTTGAGTTGAGGATCGGGGCTGTTGGACTAGTGGCACCACCGATTATATGGCATGATGTGAAAATACTAATTGTCCATGCACTGTGTTTACGGGACTTTCAAGATGCCCAAGAGCGGTACTGATGTGTCCTAGGGCCTTGGACGACCTGGTGGATATAAGGGCAGTTTGTCGGACCAGGTGACCTTGCGAAGCTTGAAGTAGCTTCAAGTGCACGAGACCGGGGTGGGGATGGGATGAGGTATGTGTCCTCATCAGGACATGGAGAATTTTTACGGGATTGAGGGTTGGATGTCACGAACATCCACTCATTCTAAGGGTAGAAGTGGACGTGCTTCTATCTAGGTGGCTGATAAAGTCGCTTTGATGCCACAAGTGCGTTCAGTGGATGTACTTGCCTCAAAAGGAGCTTCGTCGGAAAAATGAACTTAGAGAGAGAAAGCTTCGAAAGAATGTCGTCGGAGGTGCGTTGATATGAGCTTTTGATCGAGGCAGGTAGCTCTCGTCCTGAGGATCCTCCTAGGATCAAGAGTTGCAATAATTCATGTCTAATTGAGTGAGAATTTGGTCAGTGAAGTTTCACCGTTTCTCTCTCTAATGCTTATCAGAATTTACAGAGGGGAGCCAAATTGGCTTACCTTTCAGGTTTAACTCGATTGTATGAGGGTTGTGGAAGTGTTGGGAGAGCTTGGTTTGGCCTGAGAAGGGCTTAATTTTGTCATTTTTAGCTTGGCCGAAATAGGACAGCTTCGATCCGTTAGAGCTGCTTCACTGTTTGATTATGTCGGTGCTTCTCTAACGATCCTCAAGATTGAATGGTGATTGCCGTCAGGTAGTTGACTTCTCCCCGAGTCTAAGGAACATGACCTCACCTTATTTGACTCAGAAAAATGCCTAAGTCGGAGCTCTGGTTCGAGCTTCACCGAAAATTGGAGCAGTGGAGAGAGAGGAATTTTTAGGTGTGAGGAGGATGAATGAGGAGAAGCTCTTTATATAGGGAGCTCGGGGACTCCTTGGACGTCTGATTGGCACCTTTATGGGTATCATTCATGGCCTGAAATGCCCTGAATAGAGACTTTTCATCTTCGTCGGCGTTGTTCGCTTTTTCGACGAGTGAACAGTGTTGTCATCTGGAGGAAGAAGATGACACTGTTTCGAACCGGACTGGACCGGTCCGAACTGGGTTCAATGTTTAAACTGGCCGGTTTAGGCCTAATTCAACAAAGTTTTTCAAAATTAAAAATTTCTAAATTCATTCTTTATCCAATGGTGACTTCAATTATCCAATTTGAATATTTTAAGCCACCTAGAAAAATGAATTTAGAAACTGATTTAATAGTGGTTCAACCGGTTCAATCCGGTTTAGGTCCGGTTCACCTAAATTGACCTGAACCGAAGGTCAAGGAAAAAGAACTTTAGGGACCTAAATGCAATAAATTGAAAATTTTGGGTTTAGTCGTTCATAGGTGAGAAACGAAGGCTGTTATACCAAATATTAATATATAAAAATGTCAAATCGTGTAGGAGCACGAGGAACTGGAATGCTAGCAAGGGAAGCTCGTGTCGACTTGGAAAACCAACCGAGTATGAACACGTCACGATTAACAGGTGAGTGGGTTTTATTCACATCATACTCGGTTGGGATGATAAGCACTTCGAAAATGAAACACCACTTTTATGTGGAATTTTAACATCACATCTGGTTGGGGTGATGTGAGAACTATATGGAAAAACTATTTAATGGTTGTAAGTAGAGAGGTTATACTCACCATGGTATCAAGACAGGACCGACATACTTCATGGACTAGCAACAATGCGTTAGGACCAAGTCGACAGATCGGTCAAGAAAAACTGCTACAGGTCGAGTTGGGAGTCGAGGCCATTGGACCAATGGCACCAAAGATAAATGGAATTGTGGAAAAATTATTGTTTGTGCTTGCACTTAATATTCGGAACCATTAAGATGCCCAAGACGAGTTGCGATGCGTCCTAGGGGCTACTGGATAACATGATGGAGATAAGGGCAGTTTGTCGTGTCAACAATTAAGGAAGATCGACATAGCTTCATGTGCATGAGACCGGGGTGGGGTCGAGATGAGGTTCCGTCCTCATATGGACACGAAATATTTTTGGGTATGAGGTTTAAACATCAGAGATGTTCACTCAAACTCTGGGTAGAAGTAAGGGACTTCTATCAGGGTGGATGGTAAAGACGCTCCCATCTACAAATGGGTGCAGTCGGCGTAACTACATCTCACGAATATGTGTGTGTATCCTTCCTAATGAAGGGCGTGTGTTATATGTGAAACACACCTAATTTGGAAATGGGAAAAGGTTTTGAAAACCTTGGAAAGGATTTGAGAATCCTTGGAAAAAAATTGGTAAACTGTAAACCCTGTCCTTTGGAGTTAAGGAAAACTGGAAAAGAACTGGTCAAACTGAGTGAGAAAACTGAACTAGTTCACGACCCCAACAACTAGAGAATGGGCAAATTGGGAAATTTACAACTCTCGAGTGACCCAAAGAGTCATAAAGACCTTGGAAAGAGACTTTAGAACAACTTAGGAGAGAAAACCAAACCAGTTCAGGTGAACCGGATTTGAACCGCATTGAACCGGTTTAAACCATCATTGAACCGAATGCTAAATTCATTTTTCTAGGTTGCTTAAAATATTCAAACTGGAGAATTGAATCCATCATTTGATAGAGAATAATTTAGATAAATTCAAAAAATTTTAATTTTTAAAAACTCGGTTAAATTAGGCATGAATTGACCAGTTTAAGCATTGAACCCTATTTGGACCGGTCTGGTCCAGTTCGAAACAGTGTCGTCTTCTTCCTTTAGATGACTGCACTGTTCACTTGCTGAAAAATCAAACAGCGTCGGTGGAAAGGAAACATTTCCATTCAGTAAGTTTCAAGCCATCAATGAGTGTCATTAAGGTTTCAAATGGACGGTCGGAGAGTCTTCGAGCTCCCTATATAAAGAGCCCCTCTCCATTCATTCTCCACACACTTGAAAACTTCACTCTCTCTCAGCTACTTAGTTTTCCAATGAGCCTTGAACCAAAGCTCTGACATAGGGGTTTTCTAAGCAAATAAGGTGAGGTCAGGTTCCTTAGTCTTGGAGAGAAGTCAGCTACGCAACGGAGTCCACCATTCGAGTCGAGGATCGCCGGAGAAGTGTCGACCTAATCAAATAGTGAAGCAACTTCGACGAATCTAAGCTGCCCTATTTCGGCCAAGCTGAAAGCTGCCAAATTGAGCCCTTCTCAAACCAAACCAATCTCTCCCAACACTCCCTCAGCCTTCATACGACCGAATTAGAATGGAAAGGTAAGCAAATTTGGCTCCCCTCTGTAATTTTCAATTAGTAATAGAGAGAGAACTAGCGAAACTTCACTGACTGAATTCTCCCTCAATTTGATATAAATTGATGAGATTCTTGATCCTAGGAGGAACCTCAAGATGAGAGCTACCTACCTCGATCAAAAGCTCAGATCGCCGCACCCCCGACAGAAAGCTTTTGAAGTCCAGTTTTCCGGCGAAGCTCCGTTTGAGCTCGTTCCGGCATCAATTCATGCGATTCAAAGCTCAATTGAATCATATGGTGTAGGAACTCAATTTCACCTTAAATTTAAATAATTAACTTCAATTGATCGGTCAATCTGATGAAATCAAATTTGGCCAGTTTAAAAGGGGGAGATTGGGGAAAATTGGGGATTTTGTAAAATTGAGGGACCAAAGTGTAATTTCCCAAAATTGAAGGTCGATTGGCCATGAAAAAGAAGTTGGACGACCAATTAGTAAATTTTTGAAATTTATTGGGGTCAAATTACCATTTTTATAAAGTATGGGCATAATGCTAATTTTGAAAAGTGGGGGACCAAATTGGAAATTTGGGAAACTTAAACCATTTTTGTGATTTTGAATAAATTAAGGACCCAAAGTGGATTTTAGAAGTTCCGTGACACAATTTGGGGAAAATTAGCATTAGGGACCTAAAGTTAAGGAAAAAGAACTTTAGTGAACTAAATGCAAATAATTAAAAGTTTTGTCATTTTGTTCATTAGTGAGGAATGAAGGCTATTAGTCCAAATGTTAATGAACAAGGACATTCAAATCGTGTAGGAACACGAAGGACCAGGAACGCCAGCAAGGATAATCTTTTGTGGAGTCAAAAAGCTGATTAAGAGGAAAATACACTACGAATATCGGATGAGTGGGATTTTTCACATCATACACGGTTGGGATGATGAGTACCTCGGAAAGAAAAAACCACTACTAAGTGGAAATTTTAACATCATGCCTAGTTGGGGTGATATGAGAAATACGCAGAAAAACTACTTAACAGTTGTAAGTAGATCATACTCGGTTGGTATAATGAACTTCCTAGAAGGAAGTATAAAATCCGCTTACCGATTATAAGCGGAGATGTCATCACACCTGCTTGGTTTGATGGATAAGTGAAAAGGTTATTTTGTCAGAAGTGCTCTCCCCTGACTATGTCCCAATGATTAAAAATTTTGGGAGACCTTCTTGACAAGAGCTCGAATAGCTTAGATAGGCCAGAGGCCTCAGTTTTGTATCTTGGGGGTTAAAATGCCCGGTTTTGAAAATCTCGTATAGTGGGCCTAAGGCCAATTAACATGAGCAGGATATCGTAAATAAACATGATGATAAGCCATAAAAACTTTTAATGAATGAATGATGTGATTTAGCCATGGTACCAAGACAAGATCGACATACTCGATGGACTGGTGGCAGTGCGACAAGACCTGGTCGATGGACCAGTCTAGACAAACAAGTGCAAGTCGAGTTGAGGGTCAGGGTCGTCAGACTAGTGGCACCACAAATTAATGGCTTATGAAAAACTTTGTTTGAGCATGCACTAAGGTTTGGAACCATCAAGATGCCCAAGAGGGTTAGTGATGAGGGCTATTGGATGACATGGTGGAGATAAGGGAAGATTGTCGTACCAGCAGTCAGGGAAGCTCGATGTAGCTTCATGTGCATGAGACCAGGGTGGGGTCGGGATGAGGTATTTGTCCTCATAAGGATTCAAAAGGATAAATACCCTAATATAGAGAGGGGTATGAAGAAAGGAAGGAACGAAACCTTTAAAGAAATGATAAGAAGGTTGAGTATGTAATTGCTAAGGTGAATGTCTTTACTGTAAAGGACATGGTAAAGAGCAAAACCGGAATAAGGAAGCTATTGCAAATAAGCAATTGATACTTAAGATCGAAAGAGATTAACTCTTATAAGAATCTTGAAGTGATCACGAGAGAGTAAGAGTTGACTAAAAGAAAGGAAAGTCCTTAAGAAAAGAACGTCGTTGAAAGTAAGAAAGGACATAAGAAGGGTTAAGACTGGATAAAAGAAGTTAACACTGCAATCTATGAAGTGAGTAGGTGGTGCTCGAGAGAACCCCTGAGCTAACGGTTTTAACGACAAAGAAAGTAACTACACACAAGAATGAATGGGTATCTTGGACCTCTCAATCATAAAATACTGAGTAAAGAACCTCAAGAGAAAGAATTATACTTTAAGGAAAGAGGGACGTTTCGCCGAAAAATCAAACAACATCGGTAGAAAGGAAACATTTTCGTTCAGTACATTTCAGGCCATCAATGAGTGTCATTAGGGTGCCAAACAGACGGTCGGATAGTCCCCGAGCTCCCTATATATAGAGCCCCTCTCCATTCATCCTCCACATACCTAAAAACTTCACTCTCTCAGCTACTCAGTTTTTCGACGAAGCTCGAACTAGAGCTCCGACATAGGGATTTTTAGCACCATTCTCCAGGATACTTCCCCATTTGGTCTTTTGACATTTCTACTAGGTCTCAGGCATTTGCAAAGCTTCTAGGGTTGTCTTCCTACAAAGGTAGGGTGTTTAGTAGAGCCATTCCAAATTTTCTTCGTTCCTCTCCTGGGAGCCATCTGAAAATTTCAGGATAAATCCTATTCATTACTATATTTTCTAGTCTTGATTATGTATTCAAGGAAACATGCTCTGATACCACTCTAGTTGTCACGCCCCAACCCGATTTGGTCGGATCCTCGTGAACAACCTGCCACTCTCCCAGTTTATTAAAGGGTTTTCCCTTTTTATAAACCGTAAAGAGTAAGGCATCCTTTAAACCTGCACCATTTCCTAGAATAGCATAATCAAAACTACATGAAATTTTAAACTTTACATACCTATCTTACAAGCATCTTAGTTGATGGTCTTTCAAGGTAGGCTTTCCGGGATTTCTTGAAAGGGATGTAAGGGAGGGCGTGAGTACGACTACTTAGTGAATGGGTTTTCAAAGGTCTATTTTTAACTTTTAACTTATAAGAAAAACATTTATATGGAGTGTATCAGACTCTTTTCTTTTCAAAAATCCCTTCATTTAAAATTTCTTTTGGGTTTTTCCAATATTTCATAGTTACCGGTGTGTCATCACCCAACACACATCCTTCATCATGAAGGTTACACACATTCGCAAGTCAGTATCACTACTGAACCCACTAGTGGCTTCGGAGTAACTTTTCCTGCCACCCGGATAGAAGCATGACCACTTCTACCTTGAGAATGAGTGGATGTTTGCGAAATCCGACCCTCAATCCTGAAATTGCTTCTTCGTGTCCATATGAGGATAGAGACCTCATCTCGTCCCCACCTCGGTCTCATGTGCTTAGTGCTACTCTAAATTTCACACAGACACCTTAAACGACGATCTGCCCTTATACTCATCGAGTTGTCCAGGGCCCTTAGGACGCATCACTACCCCTCATGGGCATCTTGATGATCTCGTACTGATAGTGCACACACAAACAGAGTTTTCTTAATTTTCCATGTAATTTGTGGTGCCATTTGTCCCAACGGCCCTGACTCTCAACTCAACCCACAGTTGTTTGTCTTGACTGATTTGTCGACCTGTCATGTCACATGCCGCTAATTGACTGAGCATGTCGGTCCTATTTTGGTAGCATGGCCAAACAATTCACTTATTTAAAGTTTTATGGCATATAACTCATGTTTGTTTACGAGCTCCTGCACGTGCCAACTGGCCTTGGGCCCACTGTACGAGATTTTCAAAATTGGGCATATTAGCCCTCAAGTTCCAAAACTGAGGCCCCGGGCCTCTAGGAGCTATTCGAGCTCCTGTCAAGAAGGTCTCCCAAATAGTTTAAGCATTGGTACACAGTCAGGGGAGAGCACATCCAGCAAAATATATTTTCAACTGTCCATTATACTAACCGGGTATAAGGACATCTCTGCTCATAACTGATGAACGGGTTTTCAATTTCCTTCGAGGAAGTTTCATCATACCAACCGGGTATGATTTACTTACAACCGGTAAGTAGTTTTTTCATATGGTTTTCACATCACTCTTCTAAGTTGTAATGTTTAAAATACCACAAAATAATGGGTTTTCATTCTGAGATGCTTATCATTCCCAACCGGGTATGATATAAAAATCTCACTTACAACTGGTAAGTGGTTTTTAACTTTAAGTTATGCTCATCATCACAACCGGGTATGACGTTAGTAAACCCACTCACTCGTTAATGTCGTGAATTCCACTAGATCGGTTCTTTGTATTCACGTGAGCTTGTCCTTGCTGGCGTTCTCGGTACTTCGTGTTCCTACACAATATGAACATCTCGATTCATTATCCTTCGACCTAATCGCCTTCATTCATTCCAAATGAATGAGAAAGTCAAACTTTCATTTATATGCAATTAGGTCCCTAAAGTTATTTCTCTTTAACTTTAAGTCCCTAATGCCGGTTTTTCCTCAAATTGAGTCCTGAAACTTCTAAAATTTATCATAGGACCTAAATTTATTCCATATCACAAAAAGGGGATTAATTTCCCAAATTTCCAATTTGGTCCCCCAAGTTTTCCAAAATTACCATTTTGCCCTTCCTTTACAAAAATGGTAAGTTTTGCCCCAAAAATTCCAAAATTTCCTCAATTGGTCCTCCAACATTATTTTCATGCCCAATTGACCCTCAATTTCATAAAATTACATTTTGGTCCTTTGAATTTTTAAAATCCCCAATTTCCCCCAATTCCAACTATTTAACACCGCCGAATTTGATTTTATCAAATTAACCGATCAAACCCCTCTAATTGTTGAAATTGAAGTTGAAAATGTGTTTCTCCATGTCCATACAATTCCATAAAACTTTGAATCGCGAGTTTTAATGCTGGAACGAGCTCAAACGGAGCTTCCCTGGAAAACAAAATCTAGAGAGAGAAAGATTTGATTACTCACTAGTGTTGGCAAGACAGAATGAGCTTTCGATTTGGACAGATAGCCCTCGTCCTGAGGTTTATCCTAAAATCCAGAATCGCATTAATTGATGTCGAATTAGATTAGAATTTTGTCATTGAAATTTGGTTCACTCTCTCTCTAACACAGATCGAAAATTGTAAAGGGGAGTCGAATTGGCATACCTTTCTGTCATAATTCGACCGTGGAAGGGCTGAGTATGTGTTGGGAGGGCTTGGTTTAGCCCGAGGAGGGCTCGAAATGGCAATTTCAGTTTGGTCGAGATAGGACAGCTTCGGTTCGCCGGAGTTGTTCACTGTTCCATCATGCCGGCGTTTCTCTAGCGATTCTCGGATTAACTAGAGTTTGCTATCAGATAGCCACCTTCTCCCCGGTTATAAAGAGCCCAACCTCTCTTTCCGAGGTTAAGAAAAATGTTCAAGTCAAAGCTCTGGTTCGAGCTTCACCGGGAAATAGAGCAGTAGAGAGAGAGAAGTGTTCAAGTGTGAGAAGAATAAATGAGGATGATCTCTTTATATAGGTGTAAAATCGTTTATTAAATGGGAAAAATTTATTAATAGTATTAAAATTTACCATAAATTATTGGTATGAATTCTAATAATTTAATTTCGGTATTAAATTATTTGTATTAATTCTAATAATTTAATTTAGGTATTAAATTATTGATATTAATTACAATAATTAAATATATATTAATTTATGGCTATTTATGATGAGGCTTACATCCTCACATTACACTCGTGCAAGCACACTTAACTTCAAAGTTCTTATGGGATATCGTACACCTGAACCAATTTGGTTTTTCTCTTCTATTTTGTCTTTAGTTTATTTTCCAAGGTTTAATAAACCCTTTGGATTACCCGAAAGTTCTAAATTTCCAAATTGCTTGTTCTCAAATAATCGGGTTTGTAAACCAGCTCGGTTTTCTTACTTGGTTTGACCGGTTCTTTCCTGGTTTTCCTTAACTCAAAAGTGCAGGGTTTACATATAAAATTTTCACTCACAACCAGTAAGTGGTTTTTAATTTGAAGTTTTGCTCATCGTTCCAACTAGGTATGATGTTAGTAAACCCACTCACCCGTTAATGTCGTGAGTTCCACTAGACCAGTTCTTTGTACTCACGTGAGCTTGTCCTTGCTGGCATTCCTGATACTTCGTGTTCCTACACGATATGAACATCTCGGTTCATTATCCTTCGGCCTAATCACCATCATTCATTCCAAATGAATGAGAAAGTCAAACTTCCATTCATTTGCAATTAAGTCCCTAAAGTTATTTCTCTTTAACTTTAAGTCCCTAATACCGGTTTTTCCTCAAATTGAGTCCCGAAACTTCTAAAATTTATCATAGGACCTCAATTTATTCCATTTCACAAAAAGGGGATTAATTTCTTAAATTTCCAATTTGGTCCTCCAACTTTTCCAAAATTACCATTTTGCCCTTCTATTACAAAAATGGTAAGTTTTGCCCCAAAAATTCCAAAATTTCTCAATTGGTCCTCCAACATTATTTTCATACCCAATTAGCCCTCAATTTCATAAAATTTCATTTTGGTCCTTTGAATTTCAAAAATCCCCAATTTTCCACCAGTTTCAACTCTTCAACACTATCGAATTTGATTTCATTAAATTGACCAATAAAACACCTCTAATTGTTGAAATTGGAGATGAAATTGAGTTTTTACATGTTCATACGATTCTAAGGAACTTTGAATCGCAGATTTTAACGCCAGAACGAGCTCAAACGGAGTTTTGCCGAAAAATAAATTATAGAGAGAGAAAGCTTCGATCTCTCATCGGTGAGGGCACGTCGGTCCGAGCTTTCGATCTTGGTAGATAGCTCTCATCTTGAGGTTCATCCTAGAATCAAGAATCACATCAATTGATGCCGAATTGAGTTAGAATTTCATCATTGAAATTTTGCTGGTTCTCTCTCTAGCACCGGCCGGAAATTACAGAGGGGAGCCAAATTGACTTACCTTTCAGTCCTAATTCGGCTGTTGGGGGGATGATGAGGAAGTGTTGGGAAGGCTTGGTTTGGCTTGAGGAGGGTTCGAAATGGCTGATTTCAACTCGGCCGAAACAAGGTAGCTTCGGTCCGCCGGAGCTGCTTCACGGTTTCATCACGCCGGCGACTCTCGGAGTGAACGGAGACTACAGACATGTAGCTGACTTCTCCTTGGTTCTAAAGAACTCAACCTCACTTTGTTTGGCTAAGAAAAGACCCCATGTCGAAGCTTTGGTTTGAGCTTTGCCAGAAAATGGAGCAATTGAGAGAGAATGGAGCTTCCAGGTGTGGAGAGGATGAATGGGGAGGGGCTCTTTATATAGGGAGCTTGGAGACCCGTTGGCCGTCCGTTTGGCACCGTTATTGCTGACATTGAAGACCTGAAATGCACCAAATAGAAGCATTTCTTCTTCATTAGCATTTCTTCAGTTTTCCGATGAGTGAACAGTGTTGTCATCCTGAGGAAGAAGATAACACTATTCTGAACCGGACCGTACAGGGTTCAAAGCTTAAACTGGCCAGTTCACCCCCCCCCCCCCCCATTCGATCGAGTTTTTCAAATCTAAAAATTTCTAAATTCATCTAAATTCATTCTCTATCCAATGGTGGCCTCAAATCTCCAATTTGAATTATTTAATCCGCCTAGAAAAATAAATTTATGATTCAATTTAATAGTGGTTAAAACCGGTCTGAACCGGTTTGGATCCGGTTCACCTGAACCGGTTTGGATCCGGTTCACCTATCCGGTTCACCTGAACCGGTTTGGTTTTCATCCCTAATTCCTTTACAAGTCCATTTCCATGTCTTTTGGGTGTCCTTGGGTCACTTAGGGTCCATAAAATTCCTGGTTTACCATCTCTTTATCAATTCCGGTTCATAAACCAGCTTGGCCTTAAACCGGTTCAATCTAGTTCGGTTCCGTTTCACCCGAACTCGTCTGGTTCTTCTCTCCCACTTTGTTCTAAGGTTCCTTCCCAAGGTTTTTGAATATCTTTGGAGTATAATTAGAGTTGAATTCCTTTGTTTTGCCCGATCTCTATCGATTCCGGTTCATTAACCAACTCGGTTCATAAACCGGTTCAATCCTATTGGACCCGGTTCATCCAAACCGGTCTAATTTTCCTCTTCTAGTTCGTCCTAAGGTTCTTTTCCATAGTATTTTGAACCATTTGGATCACCCGAGAGTTGTAAACTCCTAAATTTCCCATTCACAATTATCAAGTTTGTGAACTGATTCGGTTTTCTCACTTGGTTTGACCGATTGTCTTCCTGGTTTTCCTTAGCTCAAAAGGGCGGGGTTTACACTTGCGGAAAAACTACTTACCCATTGTAAGTAGATCATACATGGTTGGTATGATTAAACTTCCACGAAGGACGTTGAAAACCCATTCATCGGTTATGAGCGGAGATGTCCTTATACTCGGTCAGTATAATGGACAGTTGAAAATATAATTTTTGTTAGAAGTGCTCTCCCCTGACTATCTGCCAATGCTTAAACTATTTGGGAGACCTTCTTGACGGGAGCTCGAATAGCTCTTATAGGCCAGAGGCCTCGATTTTGGAACTTGGGGGCTAATATACCCGATTTTGAAAATCTCGTACAGTGGGCCTAAGGCCAGTTGGAATGAGCAGGAGCTCATAAACAAACATGAACTATATGCCATAAAACTTTAAATAAAGGAATTTTTTGGCCATGGTACCAAGATAGGACCGACATACTCAGTCAACTAGAGGTAGTGTGACATGACATGTCGACGGACCAATCAAGACAAATAACTACAGGTTGAGTTGAGAGTCAGGGCCGTTGGACCAGTGGCATCACAGATTACATGGCTTGATAAGAAAACATTGTTTGTGCATGCACTGTGAGTATGGGACCCTCAAGACACCCAAGAGGGGTAGTGATGTAACCTAAGGGCCCTAGACGACCCGGTGAGTATAAGGGCAGTTCGTCGTTCCAGGTGACCGTGCGAAATTTGGAGTAGCACCAAGCGCATGAGACCGAGGTGGGGATGAGATGAGGTCTCTGTCCTCATAATGGGGTTCAGTGGTCATGCTAACCTGCGAATGTGTGTAACCTTCATGATGAAGGATGTGTGTTGGGTGATGACACACCGTGGTTAAAAAGAAATGGTGATAAACCCGAATTTTTAAATGAAGGGATTTTTGAAAAGAAAGGAGTTTGGCACACTCCAATAATAAGTGTTTTCTTAAAAGTCTAAACTTTTGAAAACCCATTCACTGAGTAGTCATACTCACCCCCTCCCTTATATCCCTTTCAGGAGATTTTGGAAAGCCTACCCTTAAAGACCATCAACTAAGACGCATGTAAGATAGGTATGTAAAGTTTAAAATTTCATGTAGTTTTGATTATGCTCTTCCAGGAAATGGTGCAGGTTTAAAGGACACCTTGCTCTTTATGATTTATAATAAGGGGAAATCCTTTAATAAATCGGGAGAGTGGCAGGTTGATCACAGGGATCCGACCAAACAGGATCGGGTCGTGACACCCTTTTCCCTGAAGAGGTCCTTGCACCACTTCCTTAGGGGTAAATTGATATCCTACCGATCTGAGTCACTCACTTTGCACCAGTTCCTTTGCTTTCCGGGGTTCGGTCAGTTGACTTATCCCTTTTCCCTGCATTCGTGGATCCTTACCTGTTCGATACTTCTGATAGGGTGGGGTTGGACTTGCGTCATGGGAATTTGTGTGAGTTCGAGGTTTCTATACTTTTACCGTACTTGGGTTCATCCACTCTATCGTCGGCTATTGTGTTTGTCTTCTATTGCATTACCTCTCTTTCCTTGGTCCTTTAGTCCCTCCTTTAGTACTCGAGTTCCCTTCTAGGTGGCGATTTGAACCTCGTTGCCCCTAGCGGTACTATCCTCATATCCTATGGTTTTACTCTAGGCCTCAGGCCCGACTTGCTTCGTGGTTGGGACTGCATCCCTTCTATTCCTATCCTTAGTGTGTATTCTAATTTAGGCTCATCCTTTATGTTTTCTAGATCAATTCCATGTTGGACTCCCTTACTCCTTGGGTTATGAACCCATATGTTCTTCCCATGCTTTGATGTCACCGAGAATATAAGTGTCCGACTCTTTATGTAAGTTTGGGTCTTCTTGGGTTTATTTGTTCTATCTTGTTTTTCCTTATTGTGTCTGCCAATCCCTGTTGTTGGGTTTTCAAACCCATCTACTCACCGATCCTTCTACATTCATCCATTTGTGTAGTTGTTGGCGTTCTCCGGCTAGCGAGGGGTCCCTCTCTTCTTTCTTGGCCCATGGTTCATTACACTAGCTGATGTGTAATGGCTGTAGTTCTTTGGAGTTGTCCCTTTCTCATCAAAGTCACCCCATCAGGGAACTTCTCCCCCCTTGCAGAGTCTGTGGCCTACATGGAACTGGTGTTCTGGAGTTTTCCCTTACTTGTCCTGAGGTGGAGTCTCATGTGTCGTCCTTGAGGACCCGGGGTCCTTCTTTGCCAGTCCTTGGTGGCTTTTTCTAGAGAGTCACTCTAATTCGTTCTTCTGCCCATTCCTCCCTTGGGGTTGGCGGTTCTACATGTTGATTCTCCCAACTTAGGGTTGTGTTCCTCTTTATGTGTTAGGGTTTGTGCCTCTCCTTTGATTTTCATCCCATGATTGGTTTGTTCTTTCCATACGGTGTCCTTTTCCTCTTTCGAGTCTCTCGAGGTGACTTCCTTAAGTAACTATTCCATTTGATTTTATAATTTCCATGCTTGTCGACTCCTACTTGCTGCCTTTTCCTAACCTTTGGGGTCAAGAGGTTTCATCGCGGTCTCGCTTGTCTATCCTTCACCCTTGGAGTACTATGCTACAATCCTTTGGTCTCATGGGGTGGTTAGGTCTATCTCTGGTCTGTTCATGGTGTCAGGTCGGAGCTTCTGGGTAATTCGACCTTTGTCCAGCCGCCAATCCTGGTTCAGGTCCTTCATCCTTATTTCCTCGGGGTTACCTTTCTTGATATGGCTCTCCTTTGGCTAACCTCTTGGGGCCCTTACTGGTTTGCTGGGGGTGTCTAGTCCGTAGAGTTTCCTATTCTGCTCTCTAGGCTAGTCATTTGTGGTTCCAACTTTCCTTTGTCTCGTAAGGTACTTCTCTAGCCTTTCGAGCCTCGTCCTCGGGTGTAGGTGTTGGAAGGGGACTGTCCAAGGTGGGTTTTGGTTTCACTCCTTCAGGGTTCTTGGTATTTTGGAGCTCCCGTCATTTTCTGGGAAATGGTTAAGAGATATGGGTTTTCTTTTTGAAAAGGAAATCTTCTTTATTTGTTGGACCGAAAAAACCCTGGCCAAGGTTTATTACGGTATACATTTTTAGAATCTCCCACCCCTTTCTATCCCCACCAGTTAAATCACCTAGAATTATACCTATGCGGATTGCGAGACTCTGCATCCGGTGTCTCAAGGCGTCTTCTCCTTTTGGGTGGGCATTCGCCTCCATGGTACCTGCCGTAATGGGGGCACAGATTCATGCTGGGCTCCTCGAATTCTGTTGATGCCGATAGACTAGGGGCCCTCCTAGCCTGTACGAGAGGAGCTATATCTATGCCATACCGGCATAGGACGGCTACATCGTGGGCATGTTGGATGGGACCTACGGTACACGTACTGCTGTGAATCGAGGGAAGTCGATGAAAAATCCTCACGTAGTTAGCGTAGGCTTCCCAGAAATTCCTTTCAGTTTTTGTCTGAATTTGGGCCAGGTTTGGTTCCCTTGGCAGAGATACTTCATCCTCTACCGAGTAAGGAGGGATCCTATCTCAGAGTGCATCCCAAGGGATGGGCTCTTCTAGGGCTTCCACTCGTTGTTCCATAGCGTGGATCTACGGAATATATTCTTCAGGGGTGTTTCCATTCATATTTTCTACAAGGTTGTCGAGAATTAGGGTTAAGATGGGTTGGGGAAAACTAATCAGGAAAGTTATGCTCTGATACAACTCAAGTTGTCACGCCCCGACCCGATTTGGTCAGAGTCCGTGATCAACCCGTCACCCTTCCCTGTATCATTCAGGTATATCTACCCAAATGAGACAAGGAAGGTGAAGGCGTGTTCACATTTGAACCCTTACTTTAGGTTGGGGGTAGGAAGCGTACCATGAGGGCCTAAGCATGTCCGGATCTTACTGTCAGGGTAATGTCCTAAAAAGGGTTGAGGGAGGGGGTGAGTACAACACTCAGTGAGGGAAACTACTATAATGTTTTACTTGAATTCATCTTATCTTTCTTTAATTTAATCAATTTTTGTTATTTCACATAGTCACATGATCAACAATCGCCCTCCTATCATAGGACGGATTACACATTCGCAGAACGGTCATCGACCGTGCCACTTGTGGACCAGAGCGCCTTTACCATCCATCCTAATATAGGGATGCTGCCTCAACCCAGAGTTTGTGCGTACATCAATGGTCCGACCCCAAACTCAAGTTTCTCCACCATGTCAGCTCAATGGGATGATACCACATTACTCCTACTACCTCAGTCTCCATGCGCAGGAAGCTCATCGGCTTCACGACCTACTGAATGACAACACTGCCCTTATGCTCCCTGGGTTGTCCAGGAGTCCTTGGGTTCCATTACTACCTCATGCCAGGTGTCCTGTGGCCCGAACATCATAGTGCATGCACAATCAACAAGCTTTTTGAGTTCTAGCCATTATCTTTAGCCCTCTCACACAATGGTCTGTCAGCTTGGCTTCGGCCCCACCACACGTACTGGCCCAATAGGTTTGACGACATGGCTTCGGTAGAGCAGCGGTTTGACCCAACAAGCTCGACAACTCAGCTTGGCTCAATGGGTATCACACAAGTTCCCATTATTCAGGTCTTTTAGCCTCATGTATCACATGTCTATTTTGGACGAGTTCATGCCCGTATCCACCAGCCTTGGGCTCACTGGAATCTCGAGTCTAAGCCCATAATTAGCTCTAAAATATTTTAAGTAGAGTCACCCAGTTAGGGGATGCTAATTCCAAGAAAATAGTTTTTAAAGCTTAAACCGTTGTTCCAGCCAGAATAGACATCATAGTAGTTCCCACTCACCCGGTGATCTCGGCGGGGTCGTGCCGGCGGAATTTTCTCTCCTCGATGCGCTTCTAGGACCGACACTTGAGTAATCCAATCCTGCAGGGTGCGAGTGTTGGGGTTAGGATGTGGTGACAAATGGGTCATATACTTTCTCATATATGCACCTAAGGCCTCGTACTTTGCTTAAATTGCACTTGGGTCACTGATTTCTCTTTAATCTCTATTGGGTCCTCTAGGTTTCCAATTATTATTTTTGGGTCCTTAACTCTTTCAATTTCACTAATTTGCCCTTGATTTACCAATTTTGCCTTTTAGACCTTAATTTTCTAAAAATTATAGTTTGGTCTCCCAACTTTTCAAAATTTTCAATTTGCCCAATTGACCCTCAATTGGGGTTAATTTCATGAAAACACCATCAATTTCATGAAATTTCCATTTAGCCCTCCAATTTTTGAAAATTGCACAAAAGTCCCCCAAAATCCCCAAATCACCCTTCATTTTCTTCCCCAATTCAAGCATATGACACTTCGAATCTTACCTTGTCCAATTGACGGCATGTAAGTCCTTGTTTTCTTCAATTCTTGCTTTTAATCGCCTCCTATAGCTCCCCTCAATCGTCCTACACTTCAAATTTCTAGATTTGGTTGAGTTTTATGCCCTATCAAAGCTTTGCCAGAAAAGTTATAGTAGAGAGAGAAAGCTTGCATTTCTTACCGTCGGAGAGTCGGTGACCAAAGCTTGAGGTGGGGGCAGCTAGAGCTAGTTGAGAGGAATCTAGTAGGATCGAGTTCTGCTGCAATTCCTGATTGTTCTGTGGGAATTCGAAGTGAGAAGTTTCAGTTGGTGCAACTCTGAAATTTGGGAATTCCAATGGGAGGAGGTGAAATTGAGCTTATCGGGGCCTGTAGGGGTGTTGTGGAGGGTCTTGGGCAATCAGTGGTGGCCAATGTGAGTGGTGGAAGGGCCTGATGGGGCGATGTGGCATCAGGCAGGAGCTCGTTGCTTCGAGCTCCGAAGTAGCTTTATTGTGCGATCTTCCTCGCACCTCCCTAAGCACTCTCTAGTTGTTCTAAGAAGGTGTGGAGCTAGAGGACTCTTCCCTGGTTCCAACGCCACCCTTCGGAGCTCCTTTGGTGGAAGTTTTGCCTGTCGTCGGAGCTTTGGTTTGCAGCTCACTGAAAAACTCAGTCTTCTTCTTTTTCTTCGCTCAATTGTGGGATGCTGAGAAAGAATGAGGGGGTGCTCTTTATATAGGGAGGTCAACAACTGCTCAGGCTACCGGCCGATGTAAGACTCGGCCTTCGACTTAGCTTTTGGAGACCTAACTGGAGCATTTTTCGAGTCGCCGGAGACTCTAGCTTTTTTGGCGACTCCCTCTTTGTAAACCTCGCACATTTGAGTTAAGGAAAACTGTGAAAAGAACCGGTCAAATCGAATAAGAAAACCAAACCGATTTACATTTGGGAATAAGCAATATAAAAATTTACAACTTTCGGTTGATCCAAAAGATTTATTAAAAATTGGAAAAGAAACTTAAGACAAAATAGAAAACAAAAACCAAATTGGTTCAGGTGAACTAGATCACATAAGAACTTCAAAGTTAAGTGTGCTTACTTGAGAGTAGTGTGAGGATGGGTGACCTCTTGGAAAGTATGATTTTTTTGTAACCCAAAATTTCGGTCAAAAATTTAAGTGTGCTTACTTGAGAGTAGTGTGAGGATGGGTGACCTCCTGGGAAGTATGATTTTTTTGTAACCCGAAATTTTGGTCAAAAATTTTTATGCGAAGGTACGGCTTATCATAAATAGCCATCAATTAATATATATTTTATTATTGAAATTAATTCCAATAATTTAATTAATGATTTTTTTGTAACCCAAAATTTCGGTCAAAAATTTAAGTGTGCTTACTTAAAAGTAGTGTGAGGATGGGTGACCTCCTGGGAAGTATGATTTTTTTGTAACCCGAAATTTTGGTCAAAAATTTTTATGCGAAGGTACGGCTTATCATAAATAGCCATCAATTAATATATATTTTATTATTGAAATTAATTCCAATAATTTAATTGATAATTTTTTTGTAACCCGAAATTTCGGTCAAAAATTTAAGTGTACTTACTTGAAAGTAGTGTGAGGATGGGTGACCTTCTGGGAAGTATGATTTTTTTGTAACCCGAAATTTTGGTCAAAAATTTTTATGCGAAGGTACGGCTTATCATAAATAGCCATCAATTAATATATATTTTATTATTGAAATTAATACCAATAATTTAATACCTAAATTAAATTATTGGAATTAATTTCAATAATAAAAAATTTTATGCGAAGGTACGGCTTATCATAAATAGCCATCAATTAATATATATTTTATTATTGAAATTAATACAAATAATTTAATACTGAAATTAAATTATTGGAATTAATACCAATAATTTATGGCAATATTAATACTAGTAATAAATCTCGCCCATTTAATACACGGGTTTTACGACAATATAAAGAGGTCATCCCCATTTCTTTCTCTTCACACCTGAATACTTCTCTGTCTCTACTGCTCCATTTCCCGGTAAAGCTCGAACTAGAGATTCGACTTGAACAAAGGTCGGGCTCTTTAGAACCGGGGAGAAGACAGCTATCGGATAGCAAACTCCAGTCAATTCGAGAATCGTTGGAGAATCGCCGACATGATGAAATAGTGAAGCAACTTCGACGGACCAAAGCTGCCCTATTTCGGCCAAGCTGAAATCGGCCATTTCAAGCCCTCCTCATGCCAAACCAAGCCCTCCCAACACTTCGTCAGCCTTTCCATGGCCGAATTAGGACCGAAATGTAAGCCAATTCGACTCCCCTTTATAATTTTTTATCGGTGCTAGAGAGAGAGTCGACCGAATTTCAATAACGAAATTCTAATACAATTCTGCATCAATTGATACAATACTTGATTTTAGGATGAACCTCAGGACGAGACCTATCTGCCCAGATCGAAAGCTTGGACTGTCGAGCCTTCATCGGTGAGTAATCGAAGCTTTCTCTCTCTACAGTCTATTTTCTGGCAAAGCTCCGTTTGAGATCGTTCCGACGTTAAAATCTGCGATTCAAAGTTTCTTAGAATCATATGAACATACAGGAACTCAATTTCAACTCCAATTTCAAGAATTAGAAGGTTTGATTAGTCAATTTGATGAAATCAAATTTGGTAGTGTTGAAGAGTTGAAATTGGGGGAAATTTTGGGGATTTTCGAAATTCAAAGGGGCCAAAATACAATTTTATGAAATTGAGGGTCAATTGGGCATGAGAATAATGTTGGAGGACCACTTGAGGAATTTTGGAAATTTTGGGGAAAAACTTACCATTTTTGTGAAAGAAGGGAAAAATGGTAATTTTGGAAAAATTGGGGAACCAAATTGGAAATTTAGAAAATTAAACCCCTTTTTGGTGAAATTGAATAAATTGAGGTCCCACGATAAATTTTAAAAGTTACGGGACTCAATTTGAGGAAAAACTGACATTAGGGACTTAAAGTTAAAGAGAAATAACTTTCGAGACCTAATTAAAAATAACTAAAAGTTTGGGTTTTCTCATTCATTAATGAATGAAGGCTGTTATGCCGAGTAATAATGAACAAGGTTGTTCATATCATGTAGGAACGTTAAATACTGGGAACGCCAGCAAGGAGAAGCTCGAGTGAATACAAAGAACCAGCCTAGTGGAATTCACGACATTAACAGGTGAGTGGGTTTACTAACATCATATCCGGTTGGGATTATGAGCACACCTTATAATTTAAAAATCACTTACCGGTAGTGAGTGGGTTTACTAACATCATACCCGGTTGGGGATGATAAGTGCCTCGATATAAAAACCCATTGTTTAGTGGTATTTTAATCATCACTACTTAGAGAAAGTGATGTGAAAGTTATGCGAAAAAAACTACATACGAGTTGTAAGTAGATCATACCCGGTTGGTATGATGAGACTTCCTCGAAGGAAGTTGAAAACCCGTTCATCGGTTATGAACGGAGATGTCCTTATACCGATCGGTATGATGGACAGTAAAAACCTATTTTTATCGAAAGTGCTCTCCCCTGACTGTGTGCCAATGCTTAAACAATTTAGGAGACCTTCTCGACGGGAGCTCGAATAGCTCTTATAGGCCGGGGGCCCCGATTTTGGAACTTGAGGGCTAGAATGCCCAGTTTTTTGAAAATCTCGTACAGTGGGCCCAAGGCTAGTTGGCATGAGCAAGAGCTCGTAAATGAATATGATATATGTGCCATAAAACTTAATAAGTGAATTGTTTGGCCATGGTACCAAGATAGGACCGACATGCTCAGTCAACTAGCAGCAGTGCGACATGACAGGTCGACGGACTAGTCAAGACAAACAGCTGCGGGTTGAGTTGAGAGTTGGAGCCGTTGGACTAGTGGCACCACAAATTACATGGCAATATAAGAAAACATTATTTGTGCATGCACTATGAGTACGGGATCATCAAGACGCCCATGAGGGGTAGTGATGCGTCCTAAGGGCATTGGATGACCTGGTGGCTATAAGGGCAGTTCGTCATTCCAAGTGTCTGTGCGAAATCTAGAGTAGCACGAAGCGCATGAGACCGGGGTGGGGATAGGATGAGGTCTCTATCCTCATACGAACATGAAGAAGTGATTTCGGGATTGTGGGTAGGATGTCACGTACATCCACTCATTCCCAGGGTAGAAGTGGTCGTACTTTTATCCGGGTGGCAGGAAAAGTCGCTCCAAAGCCACTAGCGGGTTCAGTAGTGATATTGACTTGCGAATGTGTGTAACCTTCATGATGAATGATGTGTGTTGGGTGATGACACACCGTGGTAACTAAGAAATAATGGAAAAATCCAAATTTTTAAATGATGGGATTTTTGAAAACAAAAGAATCTGGCACACTCCATATAAATGTTTTTCTTAAAAGTCAAAAGCTTTTAAAAACCCATTCACTAAGTAGTCGTACTCACCCCCTCCCTTATATCCCTTTTAGGAAATCCCGAAAAGCCTCCCCTTAAAGACCGTCAACTAAGATGCCTGTAAGACAGGTATGTAAAGTTTTAAATTTCATACAGTTTTGATTATGCTATTCTAGGACAAAGGTGCAAGTTAAAGGATGCCTTACTCTTTACGGTTTATGATAAGGGGAAACCCTTTAATAAACCGGGAGAGTGGCGGGTTGATCACGGGGATCCGACCAAACCGGGTCGGGGCATGACACTCTCTCTCTCTCCCTCTTTCTCTCTTCTCTATTATCGTCTGAAAGTTGAAGACGATGATGTGGCAGTCGTGACACGTAGTGCACTGTGATTGGTCAGTTTTTCTGACGTGGAATGCCAGCTCGGCCGCTGCGTCAGCCATTGACCCGTTGACTTGACACGTGGCAGCCTCTCATTGGCTGCTCTTGTCTGCATGGCATGCTAACGGGCGCCAGCCTTCCGTTGACTAGACACATGGTATTCTCTCATTGGTTGACCATGTCTATGTGGCAGCTAACATGGCGCTAGCTGGCCGTTAAATATTGACTATTGACCGGTCTGGTCAGACTGTTGATCGGTCCAGTCCGATTGGGTTCGTGGTCCGAAATTTGAAAATTGGCCGGTTCGGACTCGGTTCGACCGATTTTCTCAAATTTTAAATTTTCAAAATTTATCTAAATTCATTTTCTATCTAATAGTGGTCTCAATTTTCCAATTTAACATTTTTAATACCCCTAGAAAAATGAATTTGTAAATTGGTTCACTATGTTTCATGCCGGATCGGGTCTAGTTCACCCCAAATCGGTTCGGTTCTCTCTTCAATTCTACTTTCCAGTTCTTCCTTGTAGTTTTTGTGAAATTTTGGTCACTTGAGATTTTCCCATTTCCCACGTTAGCTATTTTTCGTTCATTAAATGACTCGTTTTCTTCATGTATAAACCTATATTGGTTCTTTTCCTAGTTTTTCGTTGCTTCCAATGAACAGGTTTTACACACCGGCCTTGCTCAATTTGAGTAAGTATAAAAGGAGAATTAAATCATTCAAATTTTAATTTTTGGGTAAAGTGACCAAGCTAACTAAAATAGAAATTGTAGGAGCTACTGACCACCAATCAACATGATTCAAGTGGCCACGAACTACATGAAGAGACAACTTTTGAATTGAAATGGCATTGATGATTGACGTGCCGTCACCGGTGAGTTCCTGAATTTGACCTGACTGTTATTCATTTTTCTTTCAGTTTTCGATCAAGCCCGATCGACATTACTCCAGTCAACCCCGATCGAACAGAGTTAATGTAAACCCCATCCTCTCAAACCAAGGAAACAAAAAAATTTAAGAGAAAAATCGAGGAATTAATAAAGCCGGAATAGGTTAAAGAAGGGCTAAAGCGAGGATTTGGAAAAATCCCAAATGACCAATAAATCACAAAAATCATGGGGAAGAACCATGCTAAGGATTTGATGTGAAAATTAGACCGGTTCAGGGTGAACCGAGCTTGAATGTAAAGAACCGATTCAAAGATTTATTTTTCTAGGTGGCTTAAAAATGTCAAATTGAAAAATTGAAGATACCATTAGCTAGAAAATAAATTTAGAAATTTTTTTTTGGAAAACCAGTCAAATTTAGTTTGAACCGGCTAATTTTCATTTTCGGGTCACCGAATTCTGTCGAACCGGACCGGACAACGGTCAAGCCAGTCAACACACCATTGCCAGATCAACATCTGTCAAGGATGTCATAGAAATGTCCAACCAATCAGAGGTTAACATGTGGCAATTCCACGTTGAATGACCTTAGCCAATCAGAGGGTGACACATGGCAGTGGCACCGTGCGTTAGGAGGAAAATCTGACACATTTAAATCAACCAATTAGAGGAAGCCACGTGTCATAGTCAATGTCAATAGAATCCAGTCAGTAACCACGTAGGAGGGAGCATTCAATGGAAAGCTGCCACATGTCCGATCAACAAGTCAAAGGGTGACAAGGTTGTTGAGTAGGATGCTTTGTCAACAACACCAACTAATCACGGTGCGCCACATGGAAAATTCGCATGTGCGAAGCTCGCAAGCATGGAGTAGTGTAATCTTCAACCTCAGACTAAGGGCAGCCCGTGAGTGCCGGAAGATGATCGAATCTTCCGTGTTTAGAAAATCTACCACCGCCGTCAGAATAGGGCAAGTCAAATGCTGAGTCCGATGTTGGGGAGAAGTCCTCTAGCTAGCCGCACGCTCAACCCGACCTGAGAACTCCCTGAGGAGTGCCAGAGTGATCGCATATTGAAGCTACTCTGACAGCTCGAAGTAGTTAACCTCCGACCAATGGAATAAAGGACACCTCCAACCTCCTGTAGCTGAAATCGACCTCTCACGACTCCCCTGAGACACCTCCTGATCACTTCTAGTCTCCAAGTAAGCTCTTCCACCTCCAATTCACCTAAGTCCTAAAATTCTAGAGAGAGAAAGTGGGCAAAACTTACTAACCAAATTCTCCCTGCCTAGGACACCAATTGGGTGAATTTCGATTCTCAGAAGATCCTTCTAGCAAGGGCTAACTCCACAAACCGAGAGCTTCGACGATCACACCTCCATCGGTAAGAATTTGAAGCTCTCTCTCTCTCTAAGCCCTATTTTTCGATGAAGCTTCAACGGAGCTCAAAACTAGGTCGATTTCAGAAATTCAAAGTGCAGAATGGTCGCAAGGAGCTAGAGGAAGTGAATAGAAGCATAGTAGGGAGAAATTAATGGAGTCTAGTTGGTCAATTGGATGAGGTAAGAAATCGGGGGTCAAGAGTACCATTTGGGGAAATTTTAGGGGGAATTTGGGATATTTCAAAAATAAGAGAACTTTTGTTTAATTTTTTTAAATATGAGGGCTAGTTGGAAAATGTGAGGAAATTGAGGGCCAATTGGTAGTTTTAAGAAGTTTTGGGGGAAAATTGACGACTTTCATGAAATAGGGGTAATTTAGTAATTTCAGTAAAAATTGGGAACTTGATGTTCCTTGTCTGTGCTCATGTTGGGGAAAGAGGGGTCTGTTGATTTATAACCGGAAGGCCTCGAGAACACAACAAGCCAGCATAGGAAAGGACAAGGCATGACACACTGGATGAGTGAGATTTTCCAGCATCGGTCCCGATTGGGACAATGGTCAAGCCCTCATATTTAAAAACTATTTTCCTGGAACTAGTCTCCCGTGACCGGGTAAATCTGCTTAAACGATTTGGGAGCTACCTCCGTGGATGGGCTAAGTGATGCAAGTGGGCCCAAGGTCGATGGGCACTAAGTACAGGTCCGTTGATAATTAATGAATAATGAGCCCAATTAAAATTTTCATAATGGCTAACTACGTGTTACACCTACCGAGCTAAGGTCGGAATGTTAGGCTTGTTGGGCCAAATAACTATTAAGTTGTAGCTAGGTCGTCAAAGCCATGGACTGGTGCACAAGGGGCCGAAGCTGGGCTAACAAACAGTGGGGCCAGTAGGCCAAAGATAACAGCTATAATTGGTAAGAATTTTGATTATGCATGCATGAGATGCAGAACTATCGAGTCGTCTGACATGGGGTAGTGGTGTTTTCGAGGGTTACTGGATGACCCAGGGAGCATAAGTGTGGTCTGTCATCCCACATGCTAAGAAGCTCCAGAAGTTTCACGCGCACTGAGACCGATGTCGAAGGGGGAAGAGGTCTCGTCCTACATCGCAAGCATGAATCATGGCTAGGGTTTAAGGGTCGGACAATTTAAGTCCACTCAGACTCGGGGTAGAGGTGACTAACCTCTATCAGGGTGGATGGTAAAGGTGTTCCGGTCCACAAGTGGAGCTGTCAGAGACTGTTTTGCGATCGTGCGATTCCCTTTTTGTCATATCCCAACCCGGTTTGGTCGGATCCTCCCAATTTATTAAGGGTTTTCCCCTTCTCTAAACCGCAAGGAGTAAGGCGCCCTTTTCACCTATATCTTTCCTAGAATAAAATTAATCAAAACTGAATACATTAAACCTTACATACCTGTCTTGCAGGTTTAGCTACAAGAAAGTCCTTAAGTGGGTTTTCCCTTGGTTACCTAAAAAGGGGTAAAGGGAGGGGGTGAGTTTGACAACTTAGTGAATGGGTGTTGAGTGAGAGTTTTCACAAAAATAACTTTAATCGTAGTGTGCCAAACTTCTTATTTTCTTTAAGAATATTCTTTTCTTTAAATTTCGATTTTCAAAACCTTTTTCCAATGTTTACTAATTCTTTTTCGAAGATTCTCAAATCCTTTCCAAGGTTTTCAAAACTTTTTTCCCATTTACATATTAGGTGTGTTTCACAAATAACACACGCCCTTCATCAAGAAGGGTACACACATATTCGTGAGATGTAGTTACACTGACTACACCCACTTGTAGATCAGAGTGTCTTTACCATCCACCCAAATAGAAGTCCCAGACTTCTACTTAGAGTCTAAGTGAACATCTTTGATGTCCTACCCTTAGACCCAAAATACTTTGTGTCCATATGAGGACAGAGACCTCATCCCGACCCTACCCTGGTATTATTTGCATGAAACTACATCGAGCTTCCCTCTGCCCTTATCTCTACCATGTCGTCCCGTAGCCCATAGGACGCATCACTAACCCTCTTGGACGTCTTAATGGTCCTAAACCTCAAGTGCATGCACAAACAAAAGTTTTTCACAAAGCCATTTATCTTTGGTGCCACTGGTCCAATGGCCCCGATCCTTAACTCGACATGTAGCTGTTTGTATAGACTGGTCCGTTGACCTAGTTTTGTCATACTCTATTAGTCCATTGAGTATGTCGGTCCTATCTTGGTACCATGGCCAACTCACATAAATCATTCATTAAGAATTTTCATAGCTTATCATCATATTTGTTTACGAGCTCCTGCCCGTGCCAACTAGCCTTAGGCCCACTATACGTGATTTTCCAAAACTGGGCATTTTAGCCCCCAAGTTCAAAAACCAAGGCCTCTGGCCTATCTGAGCTATTCCAGCTCTCGTTAAGAAGGCCTCCCAAAAGATTTAAGCATTGGCACATAGTCAGGGGATAACACTTCTGACAAAATAAAATTTCCATCCATCAAACCAACCGGGTGTGATGACATCTCCACTTACAACCGGGAAGTAGGTTTTCTACTTCCTTTAAGGAAGTCCATCATACCAACCAAGTATGATCTACTTACAACCGGTAAGTAGTTTTTTTTCCGCATAGTTCTCACATCACTCCAACTAGGTGTGATGTTAAAATTTCACATAGTAGTGGTTTTTCATTTTCGAGGTGCTCATCATCCCAACCGGGTATGATGTGAATAACCCACTGACCCGTTAACTATGACTTGTTCGTCCTCGGTTGATTTTTCCAAGTCGACGCGAGCTTCTCTTGTTGGCGTTCTGGTCATTCGTGCTCCTTCATGATTTGGACAACCTTATCTATTAATACTTTGCATGCCAACCTTTGTTTCTCATGTATTAACAACTAAACTCAAAACTTTCAATTAATTAGACTAAGGTCCCTAAAGTTCATTTTCCTTGACTTTAGGTCCCTAATGCAAACTTTTCCCCAAATTGATTCCCGAAACTTCCAAAATTCACTTTGGGTCCTCAATTTACTCAAAATCACTTAAAGGGTTCAAGTTTTCCAAATTTCTAATTTGGTCCCCAACCTTTCAAAAATTACCATTTTGCCCTTACTTTACAAAAATGGCAGATAGCTGTCATCCTGAGGATCCTCCTAAGATCAAGAATTGAAACAATTCATGTTGAATTGAGTGTAAATTTGGTCGGTGAAGTTTTGTCATTTCTCTCTCTAACCCTAATAAGAATTTACAAAAGGGTGTCAAATTGGCTTATCTTTCAGCTCTAATTCGGTCGTATGAGGGCTGTGGAAGTGTTGGAAGAGTTGGGTTTGGCCTAAGGAGGGCTCAATTTTCCTGTTTTCAGCTCGACCGAAATAGGGCAGCTTTAGTCCGTCTGAGCTGCTTCACTGTTTGATTACGCTAATACTTCTCCAACAATCCTCGGATCGAATGGTGACCACCATCGGGGAGCTAACTTCTCCCCGAGTCTAAGGAACCCAACCTCACCTTCTTTGGCTAAAAAAAATGCCCAAGTTAGAGCTCTGGTTTGAGCTTCATTGAAAATTGGAGCAATAAAGAGAGAGATGAGTTTTCAGGTGTGAGAATGATGAATGAGGAGGAGCTATTTATATAGGGAGCTTGGGGATTCCTTTGTCATCTGATTGGTGCCTTTATGGTGATCATTTATGGCCTAAAATTCCCTGAACGGAGACTTTTCAGCTTCGTCGGTTCTGTTCATTTTTCCAACGAGTGAACAGTGCTATCATCTGGAAGAAGAAGACGACACTATTCCGAACCGGTCCGAACTGAGTTTAATTCTTAAATCGACCTGTTCAGGCCCGATCTGACCGAGTTTTTTAAAATTAAAATTTATAAATTCATCTAAATTCATTCTCTATCAAATGGTGGCTTCAATTCCCCAATTTGAAATATTTTAAGGCACATAGAATAATGAATTTAGTATCTGATTCAATGGTGGTTGAAAGCGGTCCAAATCGGTTCATTCTGGTTCACTTGAACCGATCTGGTTTTCTCTTCCAAATTATCCCAAAGTCCCTTTCCATGGTTTTTAAGACTCTTTGGGTCACTTGGCATGTGTAAATTTCCCAATTTTCCATTTCTCTAACGGTTGGGGTTTGTGAACCGGTTCGGTTTTCTCACTTGAGTTGACTGACTCTTTCCCTAATTTCCTTACCTTTAAAGGACGGGGTTAACACTTTTTATGATAAAAGGGTGGCTGATGGATGAAACCTTCATGGATCATGGAAAAAAGAAAAGGAAATAAATCTATATATACATATGACTAATCAATCTTTGTAAAAATTTTCCCCTCTCTGAGTTGCATACTCACTCCCCTCCTTTTTACCCCTTTTAAGAAAAAAGGGTCAAACAAGGTAAAAACAAGGTCTGGGTGAAGGCTCGAACCCTCAAGAAAGCTATAAATCCCAAAATTTTAAATTTGTTATGGAAAACATGTATCGATATGCCTTTACCTTCCTTAATCAATCAAGGTAGGAATACCAGGATGGTTCATGGAAGGGTAGCGAGTTGATCATAGGATTTCAACCAAACCAAGTCGGGGTGTAATAGTTTATGACAACCTTGAGGGAGCCACGGGGACTCCATGACTTAGTTTGATAATGTTTGGAGATATTTTGGCCATGGGTCAAAGATCGGAGACCAAAATGTAAATAAGTGTATGTTAGAGGATCCAAATATAAATGAGTTTTTTGTGGGGTCTTCTTGGGAGACTAAATAAAGTTTTAGAGCCAATTGGAAAGTTTGGTGAAGTTAAGGGACTAGGTTGGCATACTTTGGAAGGTCCATGGAGCTAATTGCAATAAAGATGAAGTTAAGGACTAAAGTGTAAATAATGGTATTTGTGTGGCCAAAAGGTAATTTTTTGGCAATACAATGACCTAAACATAATTGAAGAAAGTTTAGGGACCTAAATGAGAAAAATGAGGGACAATGGAGTCCTAAAAACCTAAGTTATGAAGAAGAAGGGTAAAATGGTAATTTTTCCCAAATTTAAGAACCATTTGACAATTAGTAAGAAATAAAGCTTGAAATTATTACAAAGCCTATTAGGGACCAGAATGGGATCCAAGGAAACTTGGGGGACTCAATTGAAAGACTAGGGAGAGTTCAAGGTCCAAAAATAAAAGTTTTAAAGTATAAGGGAAAAATGGTAATTTTGCCCAAGTTAAGGACCAAATGATAAATTTGGAAAAGTAGGACCATTAGGTAGTAAATAAAGGAAATATAGGTATTTCAATATGTGCAAAGTAGAAAGAAAATGACCTTAAGCTCAGAGGACTAACCTTGGATAAGGTTAGGGTAGGGGCTGGTTTATTAACTAGTGAGTCTAGTAGCCTAGGCCTGTGAGAGCAAAACTGTAAATTAATGAATGAATTACAGTTTATTGATTTAAGAAATACTAGGAGGGAACTGACTCTTCAAATTTCTAAACATTGTAGAAAGAACAAGAAATCACCGAGTGGGATCTAGAGCAGAATTTCTAGAACCCTCAGAACGAACAATATTTATGAAATGATCATATATGGGCGTAAACCTAAGGATTTTAAAAGGGGTGAGAACCCGACCCTTTAGAATATTTATGAAATGATCATATGACTAATTGTTTATTAATGGGGCTAAGGACCATGTTTATAATATAAATAAAACCAATATTTATAAAAGAGACATTTGATCCATTTTTTATGAAGGGGTTAAGACCCATATTTATAAAGTGGCTAACGTCAATATTTATGAAAGGTGCATATGACCCATTGTTTATGAAAGTAGCTAAAACTCATATTTATAAAGTGACAATGACCAATAATTATGAAAGGGAGATATAGTCTAATATTTATGAATGGAGGGGCCAAGTTTAGGAAATGGCTAAGGCTAATATTTATAAAAATGGGTTAAGGCCCAAGTGATTACAAGGAAGGGACTAAGGGTCAACTATTTTTAAATAAATGGTGTTAAGGCCCATATTATTAAATAGATGGGCTAAGACCCAAGTTATTTATGAGAAATATGGATGTTTTCTTTGAAATACAAGTATTCACACAATGTTTTCTTTTGAAAAACAAATTTATCTCTATTAATATGATATAACCTTTATAGTAACATGTGAATTTATATAAGAAATACGAGTAATGGGGTCTACCTGCTAGCAAGTTGAACCTTGGCAAATAAAAATTATATGCAAAAGTGTTTTATGCAAAAGTTAGAGGTAGTGTTGATGTTTAGCATACTCATTACGTGGTAGAATGAGAATGTTATAGTACTCAAGTATATTTGAAGGCGAATTCTAAATTATACGTATATTTATTTGTGGTGTGGAGGAAGGAGAATTCCTTCATATTCAAATGTTCAATAGCATTATATCGATATTCATACAAGGGAAGGAGTTTTTGTGGTACTGAGTGAGTGAGTTTGTAAACCACATACCCCATAGTCCTCATATATTATGTGTGAGATATTTGGGGACATTGTTAAGTCATAATATTTACCTTATCATGTATTTCTTGGCTTGTGTGTATGCGATTAAAATTAAAATTTTATAAGAAAATTCAAATAATGTCAAACTTAATATAGAATGTAATTTATTTTAAAAAAGTATTATTTATAGTTTTGAAAATACTTACCATCGGCATACTTGATCTATTTTAAGTTAGTTTTGGAAATGGAAAGTAAAAAAATTAGTAAATAATCCTGTAAGTTTGAAGAAAAGAGAAAGGAAAAGGATTATAAATAATTCTAATCAACAAAAATATTGAGGTATAGATTCTTCATTTTAATAAAATGAGATCTATTAAATTATTAATTTTTTAAAAAATTTTAGACTATTTATAAATATTTAGATGAAAGTTTAATTAAACTTGTTATATTTTTAATATTATAAGATTTATGTTATTTATAAGTTAGGGCGACGTGAAATTCACACATTTTTTTCGCGTTCAATTTTAACTTATATCGAATTTGTTAGAATTTATATATGGTTAATGTCACTGTATTTGATAAATATTTAAATTTTTTTATTTCTTTAGAAGTAAGTTAAATTAGAGTGTTATGATCATTAGAGTGTTATGATGTGACAATGAACAGGTGTTGCACTAACCAATGTGCTTATTAGTTTTAGTCTTTAATAGGCATTACAAGAGCGAAATGCATGAGATGTAAGAGGCACGTTGGCTAAGATAGATGTAACATGCTCGACAATACGAAAGAAGAGAAATCATTGCCTATTCAAATAAGAGAAACCGGACCTAATGAGGGTAGCAAATCATACTTAGAGACTTTAAAAAGATTATGCGAGTGCCACCCAAATGAAGCTTAGCAAGACTAGACATCCTCAGCCAAATATGGGGCCCTAATGCCTGGAGGAGACCTACCCTAGATCTAGTGAATATCAATTGTGATGGCTCCATCGAAGATGCTCTCAGACCTCACGACCACGAGAGGTGAGTCCGCATCTTCCCTGTCACGGTTGATGCTAAGCTCTGTCGGTTTGGGCAGCACTGTAACCGGAGAACCCGGTGTCAATCCATAAACAGACGATTTTTTTGCACAAAACTATAAACAAATGATTGAAGAAACCTACACGTGTTAATGACGTTTCCACCAATGCCAGATGGAGACGAAACACGATGTCCTGTCACTAATTACACGTCACATCCTCCCCTTTCTCCCACGTCGGACAAATTTTAAAATAATAAAAAATATTCAATATTTAACCTTATTATAGAAGCTAAACTGTTTTATACCTAACTTTATTAATTTAAATTAAGGTCCCTCCTACTCTTACAATGTAAAAAAAAAAAGTTGAATCAATATTTGAGTCTTAAATGCATGAGTTGTATAATATTATTTTGTAAATTATTATTATTTTTATAATATTTAATATTTTTAATATAATAATAATTCAATATATAATATTCCAATTTTTAAATCCGCAATTCTCCATTTATATTATTTGATAATATAAAAGAAATCGTTTTGAAAAAGTGACAGTATTTCCAATAAATTGGGTTCTTCTATAAATCTCGGAGGAGAGGTGCATTTCTGACCTGTCGTTTGTCCCGTTTGCTGATAGAACTCTTTCCCTCTCGGTTACCAGCGACGATCCCACAGTTTGGGCCCGATTCTTGCCGGGGAAGCAACGTTTTCCTGGTTCTTTCTTCTGCTTCTGGCCTCCGGACCGATTTCAGCATATTCGCAGCCATGAATCCCGAATAGTAGGTTTCCATCCCTCTCCTCCATCAAATCCCTAACCGTGCCAATGTTTCGGATCTGAAGCTTATTTATTTAATGTGAATTATCGGAGATCTGATGTCCTTTAGTTCGCGTGTGCTTGCATGGAATGGGGATCGTCCGCCTATTTGCCTCGATCATTGGTTTTTTGCTTGTTCGTAGACTCACGTAGTTCGTTATTTAAATCCACACCGTTTATTTGGGCTAGATCCGTTCACAGTACCGGAATAATTGTCTGTTTAGACGTGGTGTTGATACCGGTGTTGAAATTCGTCCAGACATCAGTTATTTATATATTTGATTGGGGCAGTTAGGGAACTGTAGTTTATATTTTTACCAGAGATTAGCTTTGCATGTTAAATCATATGTAGATAAAAGGCTGTTCTTATTGGGGATTTGAACGTAAAGCTTGAGGTAGAACCGTGTTTTTCTCTCTGAAATAATGAAGGATTGGCGTTCTATTTGTGTGGGTACTGAAAATTGCTTTGTGTTTTTCCCTCTCTTCTTTGATTTCATTTTCTGTAATTTTACTGCTTCAGGCTTGTTCAAAATTTGAACATAAAGTGGATTTAGCAGATTATGAGTAATAATGTTTATCCCTGCAATCTCTTTATGGAATATTTGAATGCCCGATACTATTTTCATTCCATTAGACATGGGGTTGTTTTTGTTGATCTTGCTTCTTTAACTGCCAGTGATCCAAAAAGATTGACGGGCCATATTTCCACTTAGATTAAAATGTTAACTCTGTTAGATTACATTTCACTTGTCTTTGCTTCCAGTCTTGCTTATTGGGTAGTGGGGCTTGTCTATACTGGTTATCGATTCCTCTATAATTATTGTCAAAGGATATGACATAGATTAAGCATGTGATTTTTATCTAAGGTATCCCTTCCACATCTTAACATTTCCAATCTACTGTTCTTAATCCAGCGATTACTTATTTAAGCTTCTGCTTATTGGAGACTCTGGTGTTGGAAAATCATGTCTACTTCTGAGGTTTGCGGTAAGCTCTTCTGATTCTTTATTCTACTATCTTGGGCATTTCTTGTATGAGGCATTCTTGCCTTTTCAATTACTCCTAACTCAGCTGTTGGGGGACAGAAAAATATATGTCCTATAGATGTATTCATCCATTTCACCTTTTGCTATCTTATAACTGCCAGCAATTCAAGCATATAGATCATACATGATTTCTTTTCCATTTATTTGCTCATTCTGATTTTGAACTTTTTTCTATTTTCACATTTTGTGTTTATGTCATTGTTTCTGGGTGTGTATGTTAATGTGTGAGCTTCATTGATGATTCTCATTTTTTCTCTGAGGCAGGATGACTCATATCTTGAGAGCTATATCAGTACAATTGGTGTTGATTTTGTAAGTAATTTTATCTGAATTGTTTATTCTCTGGTTTTGAAGTTAATCTGCATGTGTAGCCTAATGCTATGCTAATTCTTCCCTATCAGAAAATCCGCACAGTGGAACAAGATGGAAAGACAATTAAACTTCAAATTGTAGGTTTCCTGCAGCCTTTGTGCATATCCCTTTTTTCTTAATGTATTCTCTAACCAGATCCTGATATGTAAATGCCACAAGAAATAGAGATTACATGATAAACTATTTAATTTGTATTTTTTTTCCTGCTGAAGTAATTGGTAGTTTAGTGAAAATAAACATGAGGAATTGCAGCTTAAAGTGTTTCACCAGTACTTTGAGTAACTTAATATTAAAAGAGGCAGATTATTTTGTCCTTGTGTACTATTGAATGTTCTGTTTAAAGGGATTGTTTCTTTTTTTGCTGATAGTGAAGCTTATTTTTTCTATGCGTGCAGTGGGATACTGCTGGTCAGGAACGATTCAGAACCATAACCAGTAGCTACTACCGTGGTGCGCATGGCATTATCGTAAGATAAAATCCTTGAAGTTTTTGTCATATTAACCTAGTTTCTGCACAAGAAAGGTGATAACAACCTCCAACCAAAACTTTCTGGCAGGTTGTCTATGATGTCACAGACCTAGAGAGCTTCAATAACGTCAAGCAGTGGTTGAGTGAAATTGATCGCTATGCCAGTGAGAATGTGAACAAACTTCTAGTTGGAAATAAGTGTGATCTCGCAGCACAGAAGGTTGTCTCCTCTGAAACAGCCAAGGTAAGAATATGTATAATTCTCATGCTTCATTACTGTGCCTGCTGGTCTACATTTCACCCTATTCTGAAATTGGGATACCATTTGCGGATGAAACTAGGCATTCGCGGATGAAATTGGGATACCATTCATGGAGACAAGTGCTAAGGATGCCACAAACGTGGAGCAAGCCTTCATGGCAATGTCTGCATCCATCAAGAACAGGTATTTTAAATTTTTTAACATTCTATTGATCTTCTTCCAGTCTATTGAAGGAGGGGACATCTGTAATTTAACTACAACAGCTTGAACTACCACTTGCTCGGGGAATGTCATAATCAGCTTATTATGCTGAGATCTCATATACTTGAGCAGTATTGTTGGCTATTGGGACGTTAATATGGCAAAACCATCAAACCGTAAGTACAGATTTGACATGCCACATATACTCTTAACTGAGATCTAGTTAGGATGCCAAAATGCTGTAGGTAATCTTCAACATCCATGTTCGTGCATCTGTGGTTGGCTCTGCTCTTGATTATCTCATCATGTTCTAGCCATTCTCAGCTTAGATATGATTGATGGTTTATTTTTTATTCTACTACCGTTATGTAGGATGGCAAGTCAGCCAATGAACAACACTAGGCCTCCAACAGTTAACATTCGCGGGCAACCAGTGAACCAGAAGGCAGGCTGCTGTTCGTCTTAAAGGTGTTCAACTGCCCACCGCGCAGCATGCTAGGACCTCGGGAATGTTAGTCATTTATGCTCTCTGTTGGTCATTATTAGCATGTAAAACTAGTCTTGCTTCCTTTGTTGAATTGAATCTTTCTTCATTTCTAAGCACTCTGCCGTTGGCGGTCTCGTGCATTTCTCAGTGATAATATTCTAAACGCTATTTCATTTTGGTCCGGACATTCCTATAATTCTTTCCACTCCCAACCTAAGCATTCCTATACAAACTAGTGGTGTCTTGATACTTGCCCATACTTCTCTCTATTGGTAATTTGTTTATATTGTATGTACAATAATGCCCCCTTGATATTATAATTAAAAACCATTTCTAACCATAAATGGTCATCTGAAGTTGGGCCAAACGCTTTTGGACCGAGAGTAAAGTAACAAGAAACGAAGGTTTCTATTACAGGAATAATAATTATTCCTGTGAACATACCATATCATCTGGACTGAAGGATTTCCCCGAGCAACAACCGTAAAACTAAACTCACAGCACCTCCCTTCACTTGCCACCAAGAGTAGGGAACTGACCCGGGTCTTCAATTTTGGGAGCTGCAGCACTGCTTCTGTAACCACCATCAAAGCCCCCCCCACCACCACCTTCCCTTGGGCCTCTCCCACGGCCCCGCCCACGGCCACGGCCGCCTGGGCTGTAGTATCTCTCACCCTCAGCAGGCTTCAGAAACTCATTTATACTGACAGACTGGGCATGAAAAAATGGAGCTCAGTCAAGATGCAAAGGGGGGATCAAATAGATATTAATTCAGGTTATATCCATAAAACCAAGCAATAAATCCATTCTAACATATTGACAAATTATAATGGAGCTCAGGTCAAGATACAAAGGAGGGCCTCAGTGTGGTAGGCTGCAAGAGAAAAATAAACATGAATATACCTTCTTTGACTTTTCTTCCTTCTCATAAGCATCTTTGCGTTTATCCTTCTCAGATCCCTGCACAATTTACAGACTCAGTATTTTGGTTATGAAATAAAGTTTGTAGCTGGCATAAGGATGAGAAAAGAGGGGAAAGATGTGAATAGTCACCAGCTTGATGAAGATCTCATTGTTGCTTTTCTTGTTTGATAGCTGTTGCATGGACTTGAGCTCCTTGTCCACCTCTACCTTCCTCTCCTCACTCTTCATTGCAAGTAAAGCCTTCCTTTTCTCTTCGACCACCTTCTCGTACTCTTCCAAAGTCATCTCCTACAATAAATAAGATACATTAATATAATGCAAACCAGGCATACTGAATGTTAAAGCCTCAGATTTCAATCAATCCCAAATTTCCAGTTTAACTTTCATAAGGTAATAGTAACCCAAAAAAACCATGGAATCAATGTTACTGTTTTATCAATTCAAATTAGACATGGCAGGACAATGGATTAGGCAAAGTAAAAATACATTCCTCCAGAAATAATTGAATAATTTTCTATTTTAAGGTGAATACAAGGACACAACAATTCAACAATCTCCAATCTTTGCTTGAATTTACATAAGACAATGGATCACGTAAACAAGACATGTCAGTAAGAACTGCAAGGAGTGCCTTCCTTGAATCATTAGTAGTTTGCAGTGCAGGCAGTAAAATAGCCAGATGGGTGTAAAAAACTCAAACTCACAACACTAGACAAAACCTTACCTTGTCTTCTGGTTCAGGTTCCTCTTCCACTTCCTTCAGGGTATTCTCCTTGCCAGCAGCAACAGTCTCTTCCTGAATCAGCTGCTTTTCAGAACTCACATTTTTCTCAGCATGGGCAATTGCTTCCTCAGTCTCCCTGCATAATAAATATCAGTCATACCTGCAATGGCTTTTGCAATCCCATCCTACTCCTGTAGGCATAATGAAGCAAGAGAGCCATGAATCATTTCTTACGGTGCAATATCATCAATAGGAGTACCCCAGTTTCCACGTCCAGATCCCTCACGTTTAAGCTCATTCCTAAGTCCACAAACAATATAATTAGAACATGACATTCCAAATTATCTATCAAAATTTGGAAGAGCTGATCTTTCATAGAGATAAGAGGCCCTTCAATTGAAAAACACTGACCCCCTTCCAGTCCCGCTGTGGCGATCAAAGAACCTCCGAGGACGTTCTCCTTCACCAGCTTCCCCATTGCTAAAACCACCTCGGCGACCTCCACGGAGGGGACCACGGGGCCCACCACCACCACGCCTTTCAAATGGTTTCCCTGATTCACCATCCTCAAGAGGCCTACCATAACCTCCTGCGAATCCATCATTGCCTCCAAAACTTCCCTGGTTGTTGCCAGACTCTTGCTCATACCTGCGTACACCTCCACGCCCCTGGCCAAATCCACGCCCACTTCCACGGCCACGACCATGCCCGGATTCATTCTTCAGTTCCCGCACTTCTCTCACTGTTCCTCAGAGAGATGAAAAAATATATTTACTTACCATTATAGGTATTTTGATGCGAAAAAGTTATATAGCCGATGAATTCTAAATATTACGCATGAAACAATGAAAGAATAAAAGATGGGATACATAATCAACCAATCTCACGCACTTTCAATCCATGAAAAATTTCCACATGGTTTAGTTTGCTCGGATACAGGCATGTAACAAGCAAAAGGAAAGTGGGCCAACTGTAATCACTTATTCGTTGCTTAACATATTTAGTTTTGCACGAAAGAAGAAACCAACTACATCCTGTTTCTAGAATTGAAATATGAGGGCAGCTTTTAATACGTTATAATCCAAAATAAGATAAATTCCCCTAATTTTTAGCGTTTCATCGGACCTTAGGAAGTAAAAAAATCAGGGAAAGCATAGCCATTTCTGAAGCTGAATCAACACAACCCTTCCTAAGTAATAAAACTTTAGGACGACATGGAATGATTCAAAACTGACCAGCCTGGGAAGGAGGCAGGGGCTTGGAAGGCAGATTAGCGGCCGGTTTGCCCTTCTGGGCAGGGGCGAGGGCCTTCTTCGGCTTTTCGAGGCTAACAGCAGGAATGATCTGGCTAGGATCATCATTTTCGTCGTTTCCTAGGATACCAAATGGGTTCATGGTCGCCATTTTCCAATTGGTTTGGCTCAGCACTCACTGGATCTCGAGATTCGGTGGTTTTCAACAGAGAATAGAAACCAGTGAACCCTAGTGCATATTCAAAGCCATGACGATGAACACAAGAGGATGCGGATTATTTGCTCAGGGAGGCTGGGAGAGAAGGAGAGAGATAGAGAGTAGAGATGAGGAAGACTGAGGAGTGACTCGGAAACCCTAGCCAATGCAGGAGAGAGTGATAGGAGTAGTGACTGAGAAACGTAATGTTAAAAACCCTAGTATATACACTACAAGAACGCACACCATAAGATTTTGGGAGCGATATGCTATTGGTGGACATTTTCTTTCTTTTTTTCAAGTACTTTTTCCTTTTGCTAAAATAAAATATAAATAAAATTTTAATTGAATAATATAATTTTAATTAAACTTAAATTAAATATTAAAATTTTTAAATCAATTCAAATGGATATCATTCACATTAATAACATGCATAAATAAGATGGAGGGTTTTTTTAAAAAAAATTGAACCTGTCCATATAGCACTATCATTTTTAACAAAAAAATTGATTTAAAATTAAACCGAAATTATTGTTAATTCTTAAAATAAAGTTGATTAAAGTAAGAATCGAATTTAAATTTAAAGAGTAAAATTTAATTTGGTTTAGGAAAATTATGACAAATTATATTTAAATAAGTGATATTAAATTATTATTAGATATTTTTGGATAAAAATAAATAAATAAATTATTATTTTAAACAAAATATATATATATATATGCACTATATATAAAAAAAATAGGTGGGATGTGTGTAGTATTAATAATGCATAAACCCTTAGCTCCAAGTTATCAATATATATATATAATACATGATTAAATGGTGGCATCATCCAAATTCAAATTAAAAATGGGCTTAACTAAACAAAAGCACATGCACATTAAGTATATCTTAATAAATAAAGGTTTGGTAGCTTTTATAGTAATGAACTAGACTCAATTATAATAAAACCCCAAATACAAATATAAGGACTAAACTAAAACATTTTAAGGACGTGTTACACAAGATAAGTCAAACTCCCTAGTTTAAAATAAATAAACTATTATGATCTAATTTTTATCACACCTAAAATCTAAATATATACAATCAAAATCTTACATTCTTTTCACCCTTCATAGGTCATAGAATATATGGAAGTACTCCCTATGATTGTAAAGTTAGCTTGTAAAGTTAAGGTGAGACCAACAACGTACCTCACCTTTAATTCTGTGTAATAATAAGAATACTACCACCAATGTAAATTTTACAGCTAACCAGTTTTGAGTTAAATACAAGAAATATAAATAGCTCAATAGTAAACTTACAGGTAATACTAAAAACAATTTGTCAATCTATTTGGTTGGGCATGTGATAGAAGATATGACCTAATATCCTTCACCATTCAGGTAAAGTCATCTAGCCAGTGTTAATAAGTTATGAATATGTAAAAGAAGAGCATCTGTCGTATCTAGATTAAGAATAAATCCATATCAATAGATTAAAAGTACCATGATGCTATTACATCGAGCTTAGACTAATTCACTAAGTGAACTAGAAGTATTTTTACTTTTTCAAATGATCTAATTAAAACAATAAAAAAATCAATAATTAACTACAACCAAAATGGAAAGAATTAAAGTGTAATTTCTTAGTCACATTAAAAACATTAGAAATAAAAGGTAGAGTAGAAGATGATTACAAGGGATTAGGCGACATTCCCTTATGAGCAGATGATGTCATAATATAGTCAACAGATTCCCTACATCAAGGTATAATTCAAAACATTCACTGCGCCACCATACTAAATTGATAGAATTTAATTAGTTTCTTATATAAAGTTATTCAATAAAATAATCATCCAAATCAAAATAAGGCTAAAGTCAAAAGGGTCATCTTATTTATCACACGACATTAAATGCAATGCATCATATAATATAGAAATTACTTGACTAGTTTATCATTCAAGTTTCTATAAATAGGTGGGCATTAGTATGGTAAGAAACACATTAGAAAATGAGAAATACAAAAAGCACGAGAGCGAAGAGAGGTTACTTAAGGAATTGAGGTAAGGAACAATACTTATATACTCATCCAAATTAATCCAAAACACTATAGATTCTAGCATACTTGAATTGACGAAGACATAGGGAAGTATATGGCTAAGGCTAAGGGAAATACGGACACTTGGGAATGTGAGTATAGACAAGTAAAAAGAAGAGTTCGACATCAATGGGAACTCATACGAGCAAGAATCAAGACAATGGCGTACCTTCAAATGAAGACTAGCCAAGGAGACGATGTGCATGAGGGATTCCATTGAAGTTGTGGCTAATAATGAGTCAAAAGAATCATCAATTGGAGCTCCAACCTGAAATCAAGAAACCAAAACCATACAACCTGAGCTAAGGAGCAAAATGTTACCTGTAAAACTAAGGAAAATCTCGACTTTCAAAGTCAGGTTGGATTGAACTGAGAACTGGGAACTGGGATTAGCCTGGGAACCAATGAGTAATTGGGGAGTAAACTGAATAGGAATGAGGAAAGAGGTCAATGAGAGCCCATGAGTGTTGAAATAGGGTTAGGAGAAACCCTTAGGCTGGTTTGAATCGGCTTTAAGCTGGGTGGAGTCACAAAATCCCTCAAATTTTAAGGGGCAAAATAAATCCGAATTTTGTAGTTCTTAAGTCCATTAAATAGGAAATTGAATGTAAAATTTTTAGGTATTTTTATTTTTCTAGGAATCGGCTGAGAAGAGGGTGAACTAGGCTAAAAACCGCGTAACTGGCCGAGAAATTCATCGGAAACCAATTCTCTACAATGTCGAATCAGCCAGCAAGGAAGCCGCGCACACACGGGCTACATGCGCGTGTCGTCTCACTCGCCCGACTCCCCGACCCAAATCCCCTGTTTTACCCGACACCTCATCCATTGACCCATCAACTCCACTACTTGGGAAAATTAATTCGTTGCCAACACCATAAGCTATAAATTAATAAAAGAAAACTATGTATAGATTGTCACAAAGGTCTAGAATACGACCATATAAATTTGGGTTGCTACCTTACTGGCAATTACCCAAAATTCTCTTCCATCCACTGATTGCTCCCAACTTTGGTGATTTCACTATTAGAGACCATAACTTCGTCGTCCGATCACCTCCGATGACGTTCTTAGTATCCTTGGAAAGAAGAGAACCCATCCATCGCCACCTCTCTCGACCTCCAACTCTTCCTTTATCGGTGCCAATAAGAGTGCATAGTAACTGATTTCCGACAAGCAAAAATAGAGCACTTGTTTCCATAGCCATTGAATTTGCCTGAAATGATTTAGAAATGGGTTTGAGTTAAATCTTGAATTATCATATCACAAGCAGATAAACCCATCTAGCTAAAACATAAATTGTAGAAACTACAGACCACCAATTGAGTCGATTCAAGTGGCTTTAGACTCATAGGAGTGCTACCTTTCCGACCCCACTAGCCTCGACGGCCGACGTGCCACCTCCGATAAGTTTTCGACATTTACCCAATTTACTATGGGATAGGTTGACTTGCCTGATCGAGCTCAGTCGAAGCAATTTTGGTCAACGCCAGCCAAACCAATCATACAATGGGGCAGAGGGAGGCCAGGGGGACCTCCCCACTTAAATTGAGAATTTTTGGAGATACTTGAAAGTTGGATCAAAGGTGGGGGTCCAATTTGTAAAGATTTGAAAGTTAGGGGGATCCAATTGGGAATAAACTTTTTATGGAGTCTTCCTAATGGTCTAAATAAGGTGGTGGGTTGATTGAGAAGTTTGGGGATGAGTTTTGCCTATTGGGAAAGGTTTAAGGACTTTTTTTGTAATAAATGTAAAGTTTGGGGCCAAAGTGCAAATATGAAAATTTACCTAGCCAAAGTGGACTTTTGGAAAATAAAATGATCTAAACGTAATAAAAAGAAGTTTAGGGACCTAGGTGGGAAATTTGAGGGTAAAAAATTTTTTGACAAAACTTATGGTATTTTTGCAATAAAAGAAAAATATGGCATGTGATCATTTCCAATATCGACTGGTACCTAAATGAGAATAAAAAAAATTTAGGGACCAATTTAAAAATACTTAAGAAAAGTCTTAGGTTCGAAAAGTGTAATGACCATAGTAAGAGTACAGTCGAAATAAATTTTGCCTCTACTTAAAATTTACAATTTTGCCTCTCGAATTCCCGAAAATAATTTTAGATATTTCTATTTGTCTCAAAATAACTTATAAGCCTCTTATGCTACTATTTATGACATTTTCACAAATTTTCCTATATTTACATCAACCAGACACAACCAAATTTGACAATTTTCCAAAATTGGCCGAAACAAAACTTTTGATAAAGTTGTTGGAAATTCTCACAGTATGTCGACAGATCTTAGGCGTTTTGTATTCAAGGTCTATGTGAAACTTTTTGTGGTGGTGGCCGACTAAGAAGTTAGCAGAGTTAGGAGAATTTGGTTGTCGACTAGTCGTGATCGAGCATAACCTGACATACCCACCGATAGAAATCGGCTCGTGCTGGCCAACTTTTCCCTTATCGAAGGTCACTCTTTGTTATGAAGAGGTAGATGGGAGGTAGGCAGTCACATTAGCACTAGTGGTGGTTGAAGATGGCCGAATTTGGCCCCACAAAGCCGTCAGCAGTGGGCAGAAATATTTTCCTGGATCTAGGTCACAAAAAATAACTCTCATGTGGCATTTTCCGACCACTAACAAGAGGGATCTACCTATAGAACTAAAAAAGAGTCTATAAGTGGCATGTTAACACCAATATCACTCTATTTGGTGATTGGATGAGAGAGTATTTCCCTTTCAATCCTCGAGGAGAAGGGGTCGGTTAGGGTTCTAATATCGGGATTTCTAACATTAGATCCAAAATTTGATTTGACGAGTAGGAATTAATGCAATTAACTTAATAGGGGGATCGATAGCTCAATTGTCAGCTGATCTCTACCATTTGTGGCATGTAATTTAGTTTTAAAATGTTTCAATTAAAGCAATTTTAGTGATGATGTGCAGTTGGAATCTACAAGGCCGTAATGGGCGACGCAATCAACCTAACTAGGGTCAAACTAACATGACTTCCTTTCTTTTTCTTTTTATTTTTATAAATTAAATTACATTTTTCCCTTTTTGGATCTCCACAATAATTAAATCTAAAATCCCGGCCCTGTTAATGCAAAAATCAGCTTTTTCCAAAAACTTCTATTTTTGATGTTGGTGAATCAAATCCTTGATATAATTGGTTCTCTATTCCTAGCATTGGGTTCACTTTCTCATTTATAACATTGGGTTATGATCCAATTTAGCGTTCCAATTCCGACTCGGGTTTCATACTCGTTCGATATTACGATCCCAATTTCAAATTTAATCATTGGTTTGAGATTTTATTCCCGGTTTCGATTCTCATTCTCAATCTAGGATCCAATTTTCGTATTTAAGTTCTTATTCTCAGTTCGAGATTTTATTTTCAGTTTAACTTTGGTTTCCGATACACTTAAGTTTAACACGAGTTTCAGATGTTTCGGTGTTACAATATGCAAGCCTATCATAAAAATCCACAATTATGCAAGTGCAATACTCATTACATCATTAAACCTCTCGAGTGGTGACCGCATCATGCTCACTCCTACCAGAGTATTACACATGAAAGTATATTGTGAGTATATATGTGTAGTGCTACATACTACACATGTATCATGTAAGTTTGTCTATTCATAGGGATGGATAAGTTGTGATCTCCAAGAATTCGTATATTGTGGCATCTCATTGTCATCCAATGGCAGCTCATGTTAAAAAGGAACCACGTATGAATCGATAAGTGACCTTATCTCCCCATTTTCGGTAAACAAACTCACGACACCATCCCTAACTCATGTCCTAGTGAGATCCTCCATACCACTTCTCATATATATATATATATATAACCTATGCATGTATTTCTCAATCAAAACCAAAACATAATTCATATTCATGCCACACATGTATCATATAATCTCATCTCATTTATGTATCATCAATCATACTCTTACTATTCAAAAATCATATCACCCGTAATGATTATGCTACAATATGCCTTAGCCTAAGATATTTCATAATTCATATGAGATGCATGCTTATGCTATTATTATGCATAGCCCAACACTTCTACCTCTATAGCTATCAGTTTCTACCTCTATAGTTTATTATGGTATCAGTTTCTACATCAAATCAAATAATATGTGGAATGTTATCTTTGTCTACATGAATATTTATTTATCATTCCATGAATATTATTTTTAATTATTCTGTTTTAGATTATTTACGTACAAAAACGGTGTATGATCTAATAAGACTCGTTGTATTTAATCATACTCACATCCAGTTTTGAACATTTTCATTCTAATGGGGTTCAGATGATGTGGGAGTTCAGTTTCATCAGTATAACTCCCAAATTCCTACAAATGATATTAATCTTATATAACTTACTAAATTCTTTAAATTATCAATTGCCCTTCAAAATTTCAATAATAGTTAAGTTAAAACTCTTTATTTTCTTTAATTAATATTTAATCCTTAACTTTTTCATTTATTATTCTTGGGATCTTAAAGTTTTATTTATTTATAATTTGACCTCTTATTTTTCTTATTTACATATTTACCTTAATTTTTATTAATATTATCGTTTTACCCTTAAACTTAATAATATTTATATTTTAATTCCTATTCTTCTTAACCTATTATTTTCACCTCCAACTTTCTTGATATTATATTTAGTCCCTAAAATTTTTTAAATTCCACTTTAGGTGCCTAAAGTTAATTATAAAAAAAGACCCACGTGTTCATGGCACAATTCCTCTAAGGATGCAAGTCTTATTAGCTACATGTACGGGTTATAGCTGACATTCTACAGCTTTGCATATAGATTATAGCCTTAAATACAGTGTATTATGATAAGTGATGTTTAGTTACCTTTTCCTCCTCTCCTTCTGCCTCCCATTAGGAAATGCATACACCGGCTTCATATATTAGCCATTTTAAGTCAGTCAGTTGCTTCTCCAAAGACGTCTAAGACATCTTCAACATTCTTGAGCTCTTCCTTGATAGAGATAAATTGGGCATTGTACTTGAGATACTCTGCTCTCTGCCCATCAAGGTCATCGTCTATAAACTACATGGGTTGTAAAAACATTAGTCAGAAAAACTGAGTTTACTAGCAAAAACAATTTGCCAAAACTGAACTGATAGAGATCTTTTTACTTTGTTTTTCTGTTTTATATCTTCCTTGGAGCCCAAGGATTTCCACATCTTCCCGCCCAAAGCTGCACTTTCAATAGCGTCCTCCTTTTCCAGCTTAAGCTTCTCCATGTCTTGGTGGATTTGCTCTTTCTCATCATTCTTGAAGTTCAATTTCCAGCTCTCCCAGTCTAACCTTCTTATCTGTGTATCTAACATCTCAATATCAACTTGCAAGAGAAAATGCATTTTTGATCGAAAACCTCACCATAATTTGGCACCTTACTTTGTCATTATAGCATTCCATGGATACGCACCAATTTCTTGATGTCTTTTCAACTTCCTTGATCTTTCTCCGGATCTGTCTCTCCTCTACTACACCCATCCTCACGTGCAGCAACCCAAAATGCAAGCTCTACGACCATTTTTTAGAACCAGAAAACCTGAAGTTAGCCATTCAGAAAATGCAATCTGATGGGCATGCGATAATATAGTAGAGAGGGGAAAGGAAGTCTTGTTACATGGTGATCGATCTCCTTGAAGTTGAGCTCGGTTTGAGGGCTCTTTCCACGGTTGCAATTATTAGGGAAAGTGAGCATGCCATGAGATTTCTGCAGCAACTCCAACCCCAAGTTTATCTTATTCCACTTCCATTCGCCGTAGCCATAATCCGTTCTTTGAATTGACCAAAGCAGTCGATCGCGTGCAGACTTCTTGTAGAATTTGGATGATGTGATTAAGAATAGCCCATAGGACACGTAAAATGCATTTTTTTCTTGCCTCTCGGGGTTTGAGTAAACTTACGCGTTTTTCTTTTCTGATGAGCCGCCTTTCCACATTGTGCAAATTCGGGTTTTCCCAAGGACGCAGCTTGACGAAGTAGATCTGGGCAAGCTGATTCGGGATATGATCTTGCATTTGAAGCATCTACGGGGGCGGTGAAGTTGCTTCAGCTGCAGAAATGGAAGACAAATCCACTGTATGAGCGTCCCGAGTCCATTGAAATGGAACCCAAAGGGCTCTTAGGTCTACTTTAATCTATTATTCTGGAAAATAGGCCAGTGTTTGCATAAGATTAATTCTCTTTATATGGGTTCCAATATAATTATTTTTATGTTCAAATGACCTTCATTTCCACGACAAGAAAGTCAATTTGGAGTATTATATATATAACCAGATTGGGGTGCTAGAGATTGTCATAATTTATTTGAGTTTTTTCAATCTGGTTTGAGCTCCCGCGAGCTCATTCGATAATGTTTGAGATGTCACTTTTAGTTCATGATGATTCTATGTTATGGACACCCCTTCCACGCCCTCTCTGACCCCCAAATCAGTTTGTCCTTGGATGGCTAGCAAGAGCCCTTGGTCAAAGGCTTCAGCAGGGTTTGGGTCATGGACCTCATGGCCGACTTTGAGTGGGCAAGTACAGCCCTTGGTCAATCAACCCAAGCCTAGGAAGCTTAGGCGTGGCCTAACCATGACCAACACATCAAAGTCCATGACACAGGCCCAACTATCACAAGGTTCTAAAAGTCTGGAAAAGGTTTGTACTGAGATTTTATCAATTCTAATTTTTTCTTCACCATAATTTATAAAGAGTTGAATAAGATAACAGGATGAAAAATAATGTATTTTTTTAAAATCAGTTGCATATTCATTTTATAGTAAAACTAAACAAAATTGATATAGTTGCAAATTATCTTTTAGCCAAAACAACTCAAATTTCAAGTGAATCTCCTAAAATTCCTAATTTCTTTTTAGGTATTCACATTTTATAATATTATCTAATTTCTCACCCGACATCTTATTTTTTTTAGTACTTTCTTATCTTCAATTTTGATCCACTTCATCTATTTTTAGAATATCCTTTTCACTATGAAGAGGTTATTGATAAGTTGACCCAATCTCACACTATATCATTCTTAATGAACAATAGTCCTCCATGAATAGGTCTTTCCTTATTGTACAATGATCCATTTGAGCCTTCATAGTTCTTCCTCTTTCATGCCTCTTAGAATCTTTGTACCCGCCATCTCTTAAACCCTTAATTGATCATGTTGATATTCCTACTAGATTTGTTTTTTACTTTGTATATGCTCATAACAAGCCTTTAGTTGTTGATCCTCCTCGTGGTCATCTCATCATTACTTCATCAAAGGATAAATCTCTATATCATATACGGACCCATGACATCATACATGTATGATAATTGATCCAACTCTCTCTAGAAGGATCAATTCTCTCTATACCTATACCGACCTAAAGTGAGTGTGACATGTATAATATACAATATAACTTTATAAATACCAAAATTTTTTCTTCTAATTATGATAGAGAAAGTATCAAATTGATATTTATATATTGTATTGGAAAAATATTACCTCAATATATATTAATTTATCCGTATCACAATTTTTGAAATCATCTCGTACATTTTATTTTTGCTTGAAACTTTAGGGACAGGTGAGCAATACATCATGTGCTTAATGAGTGAGTTGACTCATATGGAAGGTTAATAATCTCAATTTCAGTCCAATTTAAACTTCAGAAACATTTAAAACATAAAAATAATCTTTATAGTTCGGTAAGACACTTAGATAATTTTATCAAACTTTTAAATTCTTTTTATTCTTCTAAAAGTTTTATAAAAAACTAAAATAACTCACATTGTGAATCAAATTTATCACCTACGAATTTGTAAAAACAATTAGTTGAGAAAAAATAAAAAAAAATTTAATTAATATTGAAAGAAAATTTTTGAATGAAAAAAAGAAAGAGTATTTTGAATATATAAATTTTTTTTGATTATAAACATAAGTGTTTGAGAAAAATATGTGAGTAATATTTACAAGATTTATTTTTTTTCTAAAACAATATAGCTTCACATGATTTTACAATGAGGAGGCACTTAGATAGAATGAAGTTTTCTATAATCTATTCAAAACTTTTAGAGGCACATTATGATGTGTGAAACCAGATAGATGGTGAAATTTGGATTTGAGTCACTTCACACACAATTGAAATAATTGGTGGAATAAAAAACTCAAGAGATATATACATTAAGAAAAAGACTAATAAATGATAACTTGAATGTGTTTGATATACTATCTTTTTAAGGAAAGACAAACCTAGAATACCTAGAATGAAAAAAAATGGATACGTTTTTTTTAATATCGCAATTGTTACATGGTGAAAAAGGTAGGAGTTACATCTTTTGAATTTTTCAAATTATGCAATTACATGATGAGAGATTGCTTGGTAAAAAATAGGAGAAACAACTATGAGCACCATATGGAGTCATCCGACAAGATGAAATTAATAATGCACTGATAATTTATTCCTAGTCACTATTATCGAAAATTATCCAATAAATGCACTAAGAACTTCTTCAATCAGTTCAAAACTACTATGATCCAACCAAGTTTGAAAAAATAAGAGGGAAAAACTAAAATTGAAAAGGAATAGAAAAAATGTAGAGCTAAAAATTAAGAGAGAAAAGTGAGACTTGAAAAAAAGAGAGAAAAATCTTAATTAAAAAGAAATAGAACAAACGTAATTTTATTGTAAGAAAATGTCATATCAAGAGAGATATAATATTACAAGATGTTCTTACAAAACTTATGTATAATGATACCTTTTTAAATACTAATAATATTATCAAATATTTACCAAAAAATATTATCTATTTCTTAGAGGAATTTAAGTATACTGTTCATGAGAAGATACTTTCTATTTGCCAGTACCTCGAAAAATCAAACATCAAATTAATTTTATCTTCGAAGCGACCATCCTAAATCTACTTACGTATAAAGTAGTATTGAGAAAACAAAGGAACTTCAATACCAAATCCTAAATCTGAAGAAAAGAAGATATGAACGGTATAATATGAGTCCATGCATTAAGCAAATACCTAATAAGGATAAAGCTTGGCGAATATGCGCCAATTATTGAACCATTAATAATATCATGGTAATGTATTGTCACACTGTTTCTCATTTGGATAATATAGTAAAAAAATTGCATGAATATTGCTTGTTTTAAAAAATATTCATTTAGTGTGAATATCATCAAATTCGAATAAAAGGAAAAGATGTATTGAAAATTGCATTAAAAATAAAACCAAATTTATATAAATGGTTAGATATGTATTTTGGATAGATTAATGCACTTAACACTTTAATGAGATTAATCAACCATGTTTTTCCTATTATATTTGAAAATTTTGAAGAAATATATTTTGATGAGATTATAGTATACAATAAGATCTTATATGTACATGCATAACATTTAAAAATTGTATTAGAAACTTTATAGAATGATAAGTTATTTTCCAATTTGAAGATATGCATCTTTTGTTTGAATAAGTGTATTTTTCTTGAATATGTTATAAGTTTTAAAATGTTTAGAGTTGACGAGGAAAATATTAAGGTAATTCGAGATTGTCCAACACTTTATTTGATAAGTCGAGCGAGAAGTTTCCATCGATTAACTTATTTTTATAGGCGTTCGGTTCCTAATTTTAGTAGTTGTTCTACAATTCCCATTATTGTTATAAAAATATTGTATAATTTAAAGGATGTGATAAATAAGAAAAGACTTTCAAACTGATAAGGGATACACTAACTAATACTCCTTTGCTTTCATTGACTAATTTTACTAAAACATATGAAATTGAGTGTAATGCATCAATAATAAGTATTGGAGGTGTATTGATGCAGAAAAAAAAGATCAATTGCATATTTTAATGAAAAGTTGAGTGGAGTAGCCCTCAACTATCATACCTATGACACATAGATGTGTGCACTTGTTCAAACTCTACAAGCATGACAACACTATCTAAGGCCGAATGAGTGTATGATTTACACAAATTGTAAACCTCGTCCCTTAAAAATAAGGAAAATGGGGGAAAGAACCGGTCAAATAAAGTAAGAAAACCGAACCGGTTCACAAACCTCAAGCGCTAAAGAAAGGGCAAATTGGGATTTACACATCCCAAGTGACCCAAAGAGTCATAAAAACCATGGAAATGGACTTTAGGACAAATTGTGAGAGAAAACCAGACTGGTTCAGGTGAACCGGATTGAACTGGTTTGAACCATCATTGAACCAAATGCTAAATTCATTTTTCTAGGTGGCTTAAATTATTCAAATTAGAGAATTGAAGCCACTATTGGATAGAGAATGAATTTAGAAAAATTTAATTTTGAAAAGCTCAATCGAATCGAGCTTGAACCAACCAATTTAAGCATTCAACCCAATTCGGACAGGCCCCGTCCGGTTTGGAATAATGTCGTCTTCTTCCTTTAGATGACAACATTGTTCACTCACCAGAAAAATGAACAACGCCGACGAAGGTGAAAAGTCTCTTTAGACTCTAGGGGAAGTCAGCTATCTGATAGCAACGTCCATTCAATTCGATGATCGTCGAAGAAGTGCCAGCGTAATCAAATAGTGAATTAGCTCTGGCGGACCGAAGCTGCCTTATTTCGGCCAAGCTGAAATCGACAAAATTTAGCCCTCCTCCGGCCAAACCAAGCTCTCCTAACATCTCCATAGCCCTTAGACAACCTCAACTGACCAAAAGGTAAGCCAATTTAGCCTACCTCAGTCGTTGCACGTCGAAGTTAGAGAGAGAAACTATAGAATTTCATTGACGAAATACCGACATAATTTCAATAATGAAATTCTAACTCAATTCGGCATCAATTGATGCAATTCTTGATTCTAGGATGAACCTCAAGATAAGAGTTATCCGCCTAGATCGAAAGCTCAGACCGCCGTGCCCTCATCGGTGAGAAATCGAAGCTTTCTCTCTCTATAGTTTGTTTTCCAGCAAAGCTCCGTTTGAGCTCGTTCTGACGTTAAAATCCGCGATTCAAAGTTTCTTAGAAGTTTTTGATCTGCAGAACTCAATTTCAACTCCAATTTCAACAATTAAAAGTTTTTGATCAATTAATTTGATAAAATCAAATTCGGTAGTGTTGAAGAGTTGAAATTGTGGGAAAAATTGGGGATTTTAGAAATTCAGAGAGCCAAAATGTAATTTTATGTAATTGAGGGTCAATTGGGCATGGAAATAATGTTGGAGGACCAATTGAGGAATTTTGAAACTTACCATTTTTGTAAAGGAAGGGCAAAATGGTAATTTTGGAAAAATTGGGGAACCAAATTGGAAATTCGGGAAATTAAACCCCTTTTTGGTGAAATTGAATAAATTGAGGTTCCAATATAAATTTTAAAGGTTACGGGACTCAATTTGAGGAAAAACCGACATTTGGGACTTAAAGTTAAAGAGAAATAACTTTAGGGACCTAATTGCAAATAACTAAAAGTTTGGATTTTTTCATTCATTAGAAATGAATGAAGGCTGTTATGCCGAGAAATAATGAACAAGGATGTTCATATCGTGTAGGAACGCGAAATACCAGGAACGCCAGCATGGATGAGCTCGTATGAATAGAAAGAATCGGTCAAGTGGAATTTACTGGGTTAACGGGTGTGTGGGTTTACTAACATCATACCCTGTTGGGATGATGAGCACACCTTATAATTTAAAAACCACTTACCAGTTGTGAGTGAGTTTACTAACATCATACCCAGTTGGGATGATGAGCACACCTTATAATTTAAAAACCACTTACCAGTTGTGAGTAGGTTTACTAACATCATACCCAGTTAGGATGATGAGCACAACTTAAAATTAAAAACCACTTACCGGTTGTGAGTGGGAATAATATATCATACTCGGTTGGGGATGATAAGTACCTCGGTATAAAAACCCACTGTTTAGTGGTATTTTAATCATTATCACTTAGAGTTAGTGATGTGAAAATTATGCGGAAAAACTACTTATGTGTTGTAAGTAGATCATACCCGGTTGGTATCATGAAACTTACTCGAAGGAAGTTGAAAACCCGACCATCGGTTATGAACGGAGATGTCCTTATACCGGTTGGTATAAGGGGTAGTGATACGTCCTAAGGGTACTGGACGACCTGGTGGCTATAAAGGCAGTTCGTCGTTCTAGGTGTCTGTGCAAAATTTGGAGTAGCACCAAGCGCATGAGACCGGGGTGGGGACAAGATGAGGTCTCTGTCCTCATACGGACACAAAGAAGTGATTTCGGGATTGTGGGTAGGATGTCACGTACATCCACTCATTCCCAGGGTAGAAGTGGTCGTACTTCTATCCGGGTGGCAGGAAAAGTTGCTCTGAAGCCAGTAGCGGGTTCAGTAGTGATACTGACTTGCGAATGTGTGTAACGTTCATGATGAAGGATGTGTGTTGGGTGATGACACACCGGTAACTAAGAAATAATGGAAAAATCCAAAATTTTAAATGTAGGAATTTTTTGAAAAAAAAAAAGAGTATGGCACACTCCATATAAATATTTTTCTTAAAAGTTAAAAGTAGACCTTTAAAAACCCATTAACTGAGTAGTCGAACTCACCCCCTCCCTTATATACCTTTCATAAAATCCTGGAAAGCCTACTTTGAAAGACAATCAACTAAGATGCCTGTAAGATAGGTATGTAAAGTTTAAAATTTCATGTAGTTTTGATTATGCTATTCCAGGAAATGGTGCAGGTTTAAAGGACGCCTTACTCTTTATGGATTATAATAAGGGGAAACTCTTTAATAAACCGGGAGAGTGGCGGGTTGTTCATGGGAATCTGACCAAACCGGGTCGGGGCATGACAACTAGAGTGGTATCAGAGCCTATTTCCTCGAATACATAATTAAGACTAGAAAATATAGTAACTAATAGGATTTATCCTAAAATTTTCAAATGATTTCGAGGAGAGGAACCAAGAAAACTTGGAATGGCTCTACTCAACACCCTACCTCTTTAGGGAGACAACCCTAGAAGCTTCCCAAATGCTTGAGACCGGTCTGAAATGTCAAAAGACCAAATGGGGAAGTATCGTGGAGAATGGTGCTAGGACCTATTAGTGGCACAACTCTAAGTATGGAGGAAGACATTTATCAAGAATTCCATAGCTCCTTAGTTATTTTGCAACCATTTCCTATGATAGGGCTGAAAGCCTAATATTTTGTATTCCCCTGTTAATAAAATACTCAAATTCTCAAAACTCTCTCTCCTGATGATGCAATCTTATTGGGAATATGGCCTAAGGAAAATAAAACAAACGCACACTATCTTGGAAGCTAAGGAAAAGTTACATCCCGGTTATGGAAGATGAATCAAAGAATTAAGAAACCTAGGAAGACTCTTACCATGACCCTTTAGCAAAGGAGATTTAGTAAGAAAACTGTCAAAGTGATCAGAATCAAAGAACGGTAGAGCACCAAACTAATAGTAACCTTGGAAATGCCCTACTCGATGGAAAGAAGGGACCACAACAATCGATGTAAAGGAATAACCTATTACAAGTATGAATGATTGAGACATTACCTGAAGAAGTGCCCAACCCTACTAAGGACAAGTACCAAGATAAACTATTATAGGTGTAAGGAAAGAAGGGGTGTTTCACACCTCATAAATTCAAGGCAATAACTCCTCAAAGGCCATAAAGGACTGGAGATTGAAACCATGGAGCTGGCTAAGTAAGCGGTTCACCAAGAGGTTAAGAAATGACGAGGTAAATACAAAATTTAAATTTCTTCTTAAGAAGGTTAACCCGAGAAAGATACCTCAAGAGTAGGGATAAGGTACATGGGAAGTATATCTAGAACCCTCTCATAAGGGCAAACACAGAGAAACGTCCTTTGGAAACTCTAGAGAATGGCACAAGGAGAGTGGAGAAGAGAAGGAATACGCTGGGAAAGGGAACTCTGGAGGGATGCATACAACTAAGTACCTTAAAGGAATCATTGGATTGGCAGATGGACATAACGTGAAGTGCAAGGCACTGACCCACCGTTAGAAACTACTTGAAGGAAGGAAGTATGACTGGGAAGTAGAAAGGACTACACCCTAAAAAGGTCAGTGAGATGACCTTAAGGACAGGAGTACTCGAGAAGACAATTGCCATAAGAAGACCTAAACCAAGGGACTGGTGGAGGCAGGGTAGTTAACCAGCTAATACGCGGAAGAACCATGATGTAAGTTCCGACAATGAAAAGAGGCAGAAAGGTCAAATACTCTAAAAGAGAAGGATGAAAGAAATCCTTAAAGGGACCAAAAGGCCAAATTAACAACCAAACTCAAGCCAAGAAAAAAATAGACAAGCTTCTCACATAATGATCAAGAAATCTTAAAACAAGGAAGATTTGTATGCTTCCTAAGGAAATAGACATGTATTGGGTATGAATGAGGATGTAGATAGAGAGTATAAAAGATGTCCTGCAAGACTTGAGGAGTAAAAGTAAACAAGAGAAAACAACATCAAGAGTAGAAATCCCCCCAGAGCAAATGTAAAAAGGAATGTCCGGAGAAAGGGAAAGAATTCTATAAAGGAAGGAAGCCCCGAAAAGACATGTATCCCAATTGAGAGGAATTTCGTCAATTGATGCAAAATTGGATTAGAATTTCGTCATTGAAATTCGGTCGACTCTCTCTCTAGCACCAATCGAAATTATAAAGGGGATCCGAATTGGCTTAACTTTCGGTCCTAATTCGGCCGTGGAAAGGTTAAGAAAGTGTTGGGAGGACTTGGTTTGGCCTGAGGAGGGCTTGAAATGGCCGATTTCAGCTTGGCCAAAATAGGGCAGCTTCGGTCCGCCGGAGTTGCTTCACTATTCCATCACGTCGGCGCTTCTCCAACGATTCTCGGATTGACTGGAGTTTGCTATCACATAGCTATCTTCTCCCTGTTTCTAAAGAACCTGACCTTTGTTCAAGTCGAAGCTCTGGTTCAAGCTTTACCGGGAAATGGAGCAGTAGAGAGAGAGAGAAGTGTTCAGGTGTGAGGAGAATGAAATGGGGATGACCTCTTTATATAGTCGTAAAACACATGTATTAAATGGGCGAGATTTATTACTAGTATTAATATTGCCATAAATTATTGGTATTAATTCCAATAATTTAATTTCGATAATAAATTATTTGTATTAATTCTAATAATTTAATTTAGGTATTAAATTAATAGCATTAATTTTAATAATTAAATATATATTAATTGATGACTATTTATGATAAGCCGTACGTTTGCATAAAAATTTTTGACCGAAATTTCGGGTTACAAAAAATCACACTTCCTAGGAGGTCACCCATCCTCATACTACTCTCATGTAAGCATGCTTAACTTTGAAGTTATTATAGAATCTAGTTCACCTGAACCAATTTGGTTTTTGTTTTCTAGTTTGTCTTAAATTTCTTTTCCAATGTTTAATAAATCCTTTGGATCAACCGAAAGTTGTAAATTTTCATATTGCTTATTCCTAAATGTAAATCGATTTGATTTTTCTTATTCGGTTTGACCGGTTCTTTTCCTGGTTTTCCTTAACTCAAATGTGCGGGGTTTACTAATGTCATAACTAGTTGGGATGATGAGCATAAATTAAAGTTAAAAATCACTTATTGGTTGTGAGTAAAAATTTTATATCATACCCGGTTGGGGATGATAAGTACCTCGAAATGAAAACCCACTACTAAGTGATATTTTAAACATCACAACTTGGTGGAGTGATGTGAAAAACATGCAAAAAAAACTACTTACCGGTTGTAAGTAGATCATACCCGGTTGGTGTGATGAAACTTCCTCGAAGGAAGTTGAAAACCCGTTTATCGGTTATGATCGGAGATGTCCTTATACCTGATCGGTATGATGGACAATTGAAAACATATTTTTGTCAGAAGTGCTCTCCCCTAATTGTGTGCCAATGCTTAAATGATTTGGGAGACCTTCTTGACAGGAGCTCGAATAGCACTTATAGGCCGGGGGCCTTAGTTTTGGAACCTGTAGGCATATGCCCGATTTCGAAAATCTCGTACAGTAGGCCCAAGGCCAGTTGGCATGAGCAGGAGCTTGTAAACAAAAATGAGTTATATGCCATAAAACTTTAAATAAAGGAATTGTTTGGCCATGGTACCAAGATAGGACCAACATACTCAGTCAACTAACAACAGTGCGACATGATAGGTCGACAGATCGGTCAAGACAAACAACTATGGATTGAGTTGAGGGTCGGGGTTGTTGGACCAGTGACACCACAGATTATATGGCATGATAAGAAAATACTGATTGTGCATTCACTATGATTATTGGACCATCAAGACACCCAAAAGGGGTAGTGATACGTTCTAAGGGCACTAGACGACCTGGAGGGTATAAGGGCAGTTCGTCGTACCAGGTGACCGTGCGGAATTTGGAGTAGCACTAAGTGCATGAGATCAGGTGGGGACGTGATGAGGTCTCTGGTCTCATACGGGTCGGATATCGCATACATCCACTCATTCTCAGGGTAGAAGTGGATGTGCTTCTATCTAGGTGGCCGGTAAAGTCGCTCCGAAGCCACAAGTGGGTTCATTGGATGTACGTTATTAATATGTGTTTAACCTTCATGATGATGGATGTGTGTTAGGTGATGACACACCGTGATTAAATAAAGAAATGGTGGAAAAAATCGAGATTTGAATTCAAAGGACTTTTGAAAGAAAGGAGTCTGGTACACTCCAAAACAATTTTTTTTTATAAAAGTAAAAGTATTGAAAAACCCATTCACTGATTAATCATACTCACCCCTCCCTTATATCCCTTTCAGGAAATTTCGGAAAGCCTACCATTAAAGACCATCAAATGAGATGCCTGTGAGATAAGTACGATGAATTTAAAATAGTGTAGTTTTGATTTATGTTATTCTAGGAAAAGGTGCAGATTTAAAGGACGCATTACTCTTTACGGTCTATAATAAGGGGAAACCCTTTTAATAAACTGGGAGAGTGGTAGGTTGATCACGGGGATCCAACCAAACTGGGTCAGGGCATGACAACTTGAGTGGTATCAGAGCCTATTTCCTCGAATACATAATTAAGACTAGAAAATATAGTAACTAATAGGATTTATCTTAAAATTTTCAGATGGCTCCTAGGGGAGGAACCAAGAAAACTAGGAATGACTCTACTCAACACCCTATCTTTGTAGGAAGACAATCCTAGAAACCTCCCATATGCCTAAAGCATGGTAGGAATTTCAAAAGACCAAATGCGGAAGTATCCTGGAGAATGGTACCAGGACCTATTGAGGACACAACTCTAAGTATAAAAGGAAGCCAAGCGTGAAGCCATAAACGCTAGCAAATGGACATATAACCTTACCTAGGAGGATACTTATTAAGAATCCCGTAGCTCCCTAGTTATTTGGGGATCATTTTCTATAATAGGGCCAAAACACTCAACATACTGTAATAATGAAATACTCCAAATTCCTATAAACCTTGTCCCTCAAATGATGTGATTTCAAGGAAGATGGACCCAAAAAAAGTGACCAAATAAATTTGTACTAATGAGAATCCCATCCAAGTTAAGGAAATTGAATTAGGGAATCGAGAAACCTAGAAGGACTTTTAGAGTAATCAATTGACAAAGAAGACTCCAAAAGAAACTCTCAGGGTATCCAAACATAAGGATAAAAGAAGGAGATTATTATGCAAGGAAGACATGACAGGAAAACTGTCATGGTAAGGAGTGTAGAAGAATTTTGGGGTAACTAAAATAAGGAACAACATATTATAAAGTACAAAGGAAATAAGACATGAAATGAAGGACTGTCCCACACCACTAGGATTTAGAACAATACTTTTCAAGAATAAACACCCCACAACTATAAGAAATCCGAAAGGATATCGTCTCAAGGAACACGACTCCTACTTGAAATTTTAACCACAGATAGGAGGAAACTTTTCGAGATCACAGTAATATGGTAGGAAGGAAAAAAAGGGCTAAAGGTAGGATCTCGATAAAACCATAAACAGAACAAAAAGTAGTTGAAGAGAACTCTCACTTAAAGAAGAAATTTCCAATAATTTAGGAGAAAAGGAGGGAGTGCATCCACAAGAGAAGACAAGCCGAGCGTTTGACTACAAATGGGATGTCTTGGGATTTCAAGTACGACTTCCTTTGGAAAAAGTAGAGAAGTCAAATTGGAGATCTAGAGCAACATAGCAGAAGTAAGCAAATCATGACAAAAAAATAGTCAAAGAAAATAAATGACAGCCTAAGGAAGATCAAGAGGTAGAAAGAACTACTCCCAAAAAGAGTTAGTGAGATGGACGTTAAGGACAGGAGTACTCGAGAAACAACTGCCCTATGAAACTTAGACCAAAGGAATGGTGGAGGCAAGGCAGTTAACGAACTAATACATGGGAAAGCCATAATTTGAACTCCAATAAAGAAGAGAGGGGCGGAAAGGCCAAATACTCGGGAAAAGAAGGATGAAAGAAATCCTTAAAAGGACCAAAGGCTAAATGAATGACTAAACTCAAGCCAATAAAAGAATAGGCAAGCCTCTCACATAATTGTAAAGAAATCTTGAAACAAGGAAGATTTGAATGCTTCATAAAGAAATACACTATGAAAGTAAACTTTGGAGGGATGCATATGACTAACTACCCTTGAAGGAATTATTGATGGGCAGATGGACATAATGTGGAGTGCAAGGAACTAACCCTTAATTGGGAAAGGTTTCAAAGGAAGGAAGTATTGTAATGGCCTAGTGTGACCTGCTTGGAGAGAGTAGGAGAACCAAACAATAATTCCAGGAGAACCAAGTAGAAAGGAGAAACGAGTAACAACGGAACGACCAAAAAGATTAAACAAAACCCCAAGAAAGGCTGAGGTGTAGTAAAGACTACACTCTATGAAGGACAATATGATGGGCATGAAGGACGAGTGATACAGCTGCCCAGATGATTGGACCAGAGAAATGGAAAGAAAGAGATAGTTAAAGAACTCGTCTTCGAGAGAAACATGGATTTAAACCACGACAAAGAAGGGAGAAGTGAAAAGGCCAAAACATTAGAAAAGAAGAACGAAGGAAAATCCTTAAAGAAATCAATGGCCAAAATCGGATTTCTAGTTTAAAGTCTTGAGACGGTTAAGTGAGCCTCATGAAGGACGAACAAGAGATATTAAAACAAGGAGGATGTAAACCCTCCTTAAACGAAAATAAGTTAACGGGCTATCATCAAAAGATGTTGTGACAAGTATGAATGAGTGGACAACCCATACTAAGGTAATAAAATAAAGAATGTTCAAGAAATGTTGGGAAAGTAAGTTCTCCAAATAAGATGTGGCTAAGGAGGAATAACCACAATTGGTAAGATAGGTTATAGTTCACACTCGCACATGAAGCTTAAAGAGGGGACGACTGAGAATAGTGTGGAATGCACAAAATAAAACCAAAAATCAGAAGTATCCTATGTAAGGAATAAGGGATAAAATAAAAGTTGTGGATAGAGAAGGATCTAAAGCAAACAGATGCCCTAACATAGATAAGGGTGCGAAGAAAGGGAGAAAGAAACCTTCAAGGAATGGTAAGAAGGTTGTGCATGTAGCTCCTAGAACGAAAAGTCTCAAGCTTGAGAGACATATTAGAGAATGAAATTGTAAAAAGGGAACTTCCTGAACAAAACAATAGACTGCAAAGGGTCCAACGAGAATAATGAACTATGAAATAATTACGAACAAGTAAGAGTGGATTAAGGCCAAAGGAAATCCTTTCTTTTAAAAAATCCCTTTATTTAAAATTTTGGGTTTTTCCATTATTTCTTAGTTATTGGTGTCACATCACCCAACACACATCCTTCATCATGAATATTACACACATTCGCAAGTCAGTATCACTACTGAACTCGCTAGTGGCTTCGGAGCGACTTTTCCTGCCACCCGGATAGAAGTACGACCACTTCTACCCTAGGAATGAGTGGATGTACGTGACATCCGACCCACAATCCCGAAATAACTTCTTCGTGTCCGTATGAGAATAGAGACCTCATCCTGTCCCCACCCTGATCTCATGCGCTTGGTGCTACTCCAAATTTTGCACAAACACCTGGAACGATGATCTGCCCTTATGCTCACCGAGTCGTCCAGGGCCCTTAGGACACATCACTACCCCTCATGGGTGTCTTGGTGATCCCGTACTCATAGTGCATGCACAAACAAAGTTTTCTTATCAAGCTATGTAATATGTGGTGCCACTAGTCCAACGACCCCGACTCTCAACTCAACCTGTAGTTGTTTGTCTTGACTGGTTTGTTGACCTGTCATGTTGCACTGCTGCTAGTTGACTGAGCATGTCAGTCCTATTTTGATACCATGGCCAAACAATTCACTTATTAAGTTTTATGACACATATATCATGTTCATTTACGAGCTCCTGCTTGTGCCAACTGGCCTTGGGCCCACTGTACGAGATTTTCAAAAATCTGGGCATTCTAGCTCTCAAGTTTCAAAACCGAGTCCCTCGACCTATCAGAGCTATTCGAGCTCCCGTCGAGAAGGTCTCCCAAATTGTTTAAGCATTGGCACATAGTCAGGGGAGAGCACTTTCGACAAAACATATATTTTCTCTATCCATTATACCGCCCAGGTATAAGGACACCTCCGTTCATAACCGATGAACAAGTTTTCAACTTCCTTCAGGGAAGTCTCATCATACCAACCGGGTGTGATCTACTTACAACCAGTAAGTAGTTTTTCCGCATGATTTTCACATCACTTCCTCTAAGTAGTGATATTTAAAATACCACTTAATAGTGGGTTTTCATACCGAGGTACTAATCATTGCCCAACGGGGTATGATATAAAATTTTCACTCACAACCGGTAAGTGGTTTTTAATTTTAAGTTGTGCTCATCATCCCAACTGGGTATGATGTTAGTAAACCCACTCAACCGTTAACGCTGTGAATTCCACTTGACCGGTTCTTTATATTCACGTGAGCTCGTCCATGCTGGCGTTCCTGATATTTCGCGTTCCTACACGATATGAACATCCTTGTTCATTATTACTCAGCATAACAGCGTTCATTCATTTCCAATGGATGAGAAAACCCAAAATTTTAGTTATTTGTAATTAGGTCCCTAAAGTTATTTCTCTTTAACTTTAAGTCCCAAATGTCGGTTTTTCCTCAAATTGAGTCCCATAACCTTTAAAATTTATATTGGAACCTCAATTTATTTAATTTCACCAAAAAGGGGTTTAATTTCCCAAATTTCCAATTTGGTCCACCAATTTTTCCAAAATTACCATTTTGCTCTTTACAAAAATGGTAAGTTTTGCCCCAAAAATTCCAAAATTCCTCAATTGGTCCTCCAACATTATTTTCATGCCCAATTGACCCTCAATTTCATAAAATTACATTTTGGCCCTTTGAATTTCAAAAATCACAGAATTTTCCCCCAATTTCATCTCTTCAACACTATCGAATTTGATTTCATCAAATTGACCGATCAAACACTTCTAATTTTTTAAATTGGAGTTGAAATTGAGTTCCTGAATGTTCATACAATTCTAAGAAACTTTGAATCGTAGATTTTAATGCCGGAACGAGCTCAAAAGGAGCTTCACTTGAAAACAAACTATAGAGAGAGAAAGCTTCGATTTCTCACCGGTGAGGGCACGACGGTCTGAGCTTTCAATCTAGGCGGATAGCTCTCATCTTGAGGTTCATCCTAGAATCAAGAATTGCATCAATTGATTCCAAATTGAGTTAGAATTTCATTATTGAAATTCTGTTGGTTCTCTCTCTAGCACCAATCAGAAATTGTAGAGGGGAGCCGAATTGGCTTACCTTTCATTCATAATTCAGCCGTGGGAGAGCTGAGGAAGTGTTGAGAAGGCTTGGTTTGGCTTGAGGAGGGCTCGAAATGGCCTATTTCAACTCGGCCGAAATAGGGTAGCTTCAGTCCACCGGAGCTGCTTCACTATTCCATCATGTTGGCGCTTCTCTAGTGATTCTCGGATTGATTGGAGTTTGCTATTAGATAGTTGACTTCTCCCCGGTTCTAAAGAGCCCAACCTCTCCTTTCGAGGTTAAGAAAAATTTGAAGTTGAAGCTTTGGTTTAAGCTTCATCGGGAAATGGAGCAGTAGAGAGAGAGATAGAAGTGTTCGGGTGTGAGGAGAATGAATGGGTATAAAAATTTTAATATTTTAATTAAATATATATTAATTTATGGTTATTTATGATAATGCACATAAAAATTTTTGACCGAAATTTCGGTTACAAAAAAATACATACTTCCCAAGAGGTTACCCATCCTCAAACTACTCTTAAGCAAGCACGCTTAACTTCAAAGTTCTTATGGAATCTCATTCACCTAAACCAATTTGGTTTTTGTCTTCTAATTTTTCTTTAATTTCCAAGGTTTAATGAACCCTTTGGATCACCGAAAGTTGTAAATTTTCATATTGCTTGTTCTCAAATGTAAACTTGCTCGGTTTTCTTACTCAGTTTGACGGTTCTTTTCCCTATTTTCCTTAACTCAAAAGTGTGTGGTTTACAAATGTGGACAACACGGTAAAGGTAGTCGAGGAATAGTACCAAAAGAAAAGTGGGATGAAGTTATACAATGCCTGAGAGGTTGGAGAGTTAGGAATAATCCTAAAGGAGGTGTTCTAGAAATCTAATGGACATATCGACAAGATCTAGAAAATGTCATGCTGTAAAGGGTAGGTAAACCCACCAGTCCTGAGGAAAACATGACTCAAAATAAGGAAGAGTTAGTTAGTAAAAATGACAATGTCAAACCTAAAATTTGGACTGAATTGTAATGAGCAACATATAAAGGATGATGAAAAGGTGATGACAAGGAAATCCGTGAAAACAGGTACGTAACGCTCTAAAGGACGTCGAGCTAAGGGTTGCAATGACCAAGAGGTTAACTAGACACGAGAATGGTTTGGTATCTTGGAACTCCCAATTTTGAGTACGGGACCTCAAAGGGGAAAATGTTGCTCTAAGCAAAGAGAGATGTAAATCTAAAGATATACCCTTAAGTAAGGTATATCTAGTTATGATAAACTCCATGAAGGGAGTAAATGATATGAAGGAAAAGAAATTCCTTAAGTGAAGGATGTAAAGGGCTAGTTGGAAGAACAAGAGAAGAGTTTGCATGTTAAGCAAACACCAAATGGATATCAAAGGAAATGATTCCTCATGAAAGATTGCTAATTAAGTTTTGGGGACAAAACTCCTAAAAGGAGGGGAGAGTTGTAAACCCCTTCCTTTTGAGTTAAGGAAAACCAGGAAAAGAACCGGTCAAACCAAGTAAGGAAACTGAACTGGTTCACGTACCCGATCAATTGGGAACGGGCAATTTGAAATTTTAAAACTCCCGAATGATCCAAAGGGTTCATAAAACCTTGGAAAAGAAAATTAGGAGAAATTGAAAGAGAAAAACCAGACTGGTTTAGATGAACCGAATCCAATTGGATTGAACCAGTTTATGAACCGAGTTAGTTTATGAACCAGAATCGATAGAGAGATAGTAAACCGAGAAATTTATGGACCCTAAGTGACCTAAGAAGTCACAAAAGTCATGGAAATGGACTTGTGAAGGAATTGGAGATGAAAACCAAACTAGTTAAGGTGAACCGGATCCGAACCTATTTGAACCACTATTGAACCAGATCCTAAATTCATTTTTCTAGGTGGCTTAAATAATTAAAATTTGAGATTTGAGCCATCATTAGATAGAAAATGAATTTAGATAAATTTAGAAATTTTTAGATTTGAAAAACTTAGTCGAATGAGGGGTGAACCGACCAGTTTAAGCTTCGAACTCGATTTGGACCGGTTCAGTCTAGTTCAAAATAGTGTCATCTTCTTCCTCCAGTTGACAGCACTGTTCACTCACTGAAAAATCGAAGCAGCGCCGGCGGAGAAGGAACGTTTCCATTCGATACATTTTGGGCCATCAATGTCTGTCATAAAGGTGCCAAACAGACTGCCAACGAGTTCCCGAGCTCCCTATATAAAGAGCCCCTCTCCATTCATCCTCTACACACCTGAAAACCCCTTTTTATGTGATGGAATAAATTGGGGTCCTATGATAAATTTTAAAAGTTTCGGGACTCAATTTAAGGAAAAACTGGCATTAGGGACCTAATTGCAAATAAATAAAAGTTTAGTTTTCTCATTCATTTGGAATGAATGAAGCCTATTAGGCCGAGTGATAATGAATCAAGATGTTCATATCGTGTAGGAACACGAAGTACCAGGAATGCCAACAAGGACAAGCTCGCGTGAATACAAAGAATCAGTACAGTGGAATTCACTGCATTAATGGGTGAGTGGGTTTAATAATGTCATACCCGGTTGGGATGATGAGCATAACTTAAAGTTAAATACCACTTACCGATTGTGAGTGAAAATTTTATATCATACCCTGTTGGGGATGATAAGTACCTCGAAATGAAAACCCACTACTAAGTGGTATTTTAAACATCACAACTTGGTGGAGTGATGAGAAAAACATGTGGAAAAAACTATTTACTGGTTGTAAGTAGATCATACCCGGTTGGTGTGATGAAACTTCCTCGAAGGAAGTTGAAAACCTGTTCCCGGGTATGATGAAACTTCCTCGAAGGAAGTTGAAAACCCGTTCTCGGGTATGATGAAACTTCCTCGAAGGAAGTTGAAAACCCATTCATCGGTTATGACCGGAGATATCCTTATATCCGGTCGGTATGATGAACAACTAATAACATATTTTTGTCGTAAGTGCTCTCCCCTGACTGTGTGCCAATGCTTAAATGATTTGGGAGACCTTATTAACAGGAGCTCGAATAGCTCTTATAGGCCACGGGCCTCAGTTTTGGAACTTGTGGGCTAATATGCCCGATTTCAAAAATCTCATACAGTGGGCCTAAGGCTAGTTGGCATGAGCAGGAGCTTATAAACAAACATGAGTTATATGCCATAAAACTTTAAATAAAGGAATTGTTTGGCCATGGTACCAAGACAGGACCAACATACTCAGTCAACTAGTGATAGTGCGACATGATAGGTCGACGGACTAGTCAAGACAAACAACTGTGGGTTGAGTTGAGGGTCTAGGTCGACAGACTAGTCAAGACAAACAACTGTGGGTTGAGTTGAGGGTCTAGGCCGTTGGACCAGTGGCACCACAAATTATATGGCATGATAAGAAAACACTGATTGTGCATGCACTATGATTACGAGACCATTAAGATGCCCAAGACGGGTAGTAATGTGTTCTAAGGACACTGGACGACCTAAAGGGTATAAGGGAAGTTCATCGTACCAGGTGACCATGCGAAATTTGGAGTAGCACTAAGCGCATGAGACTGGGGTGGGGATGAGATGAGGTCTCCGCCCTTATACGGACACGAAGAATTGATTTTGGGATTGAGGGTCGGATGTTGCATACATCTACTCATTCTCAAGGTAGAAGTGAACGTGCTTCTATCAAGGTGGCTAGTAAAGTCACTCCGAAGCCACAAGTGGGTTCAATGGATGTACTAACCTACGAATGTGTGTTGGGTGATGAGACACCATAATTAAATAAAGAAATGGTGGTAAAAATCGAGATTTGAAATCAAAGGACTTTTGAAAGAAAGGAGTCTGGCACACTCCAAAACAAATCTTTTTTTTTTTTTATAAAAGTAAAAGTATTGAAAAACCCATTCACTAAGTAGTCGTACTCACCCCCTCCCTTATATCCCTTTCAAGAAATTCTGGAAAGCCTACCCTTAAAGACCATCAACTAAGATGCTTGTGAGACAGGTATGATGAATTTAAAATGTTGTGCAGTTTTGATTTATGTTATTGCAGGAAAAGGTGTAGGTTTAAAGGACGCCTTACTCTTTACGGTCTATAATAAGGGGAAACCCTTTAATAAACTGGGAGAGTGGCGGGTTGATCATGGGGATCCGACCAAACCGGGTTGGGGCGTGAAAACTTTCCTGGCCATGGTCATCCATGAAGAGTTTGAAGAGAAGAAAATCGAGGACATTCTAGTGTTTAAACACTATCCGAAAGTATTTCTAGAAGAACTACACGGGCTACCTCCAAGTCGGCAAGTAGAATTCACCTTATCCTAGGAACCAACCCCATATCCCAAACTCCTTATCACATGGCTCTAGCGAAATTGAAGGAATTGAAGGAGCAGTTGGATGAATTATTGGAGAAGGGTTTTATACATCCTAGCCAGTCTCCGTGGGGTGCACCCATCCTATTCGTAAAGAAAAAGGATGGAAGTATGAGACTATGCATAGACTATAGGAAGTTGAACCAGGTCACCATCAATAATAGATACCCACTTTTACGGATTGATGACCTATTTGACCAATTAAAAGGAGCAACTTACTTCTCTAAAATAGACATTCAGTTAGACTATCATCAACTTAGGATTCGAGAGAAGGACATTCCCAAGACGGCATTTCGATCTCGATATGGACATTACGAGTTCAGAGTGATGCCATTCGGATTAATGAATGCCCCTGCAACCTTCATGGATTTGATGAACCGTGTGTTCTAACCACACTTGGACAAGTTCGTGATAGTATTCATAGATGACATTCTTATATACTCACGAACTAGGTTGGAGCTTGAAGAACATTTAGCAATCTCCTTGGAGATATTGAAGGAAAATCACTTACATGCACAATTCTCCAAGTGTGAGTTATGGTTGCAGGAGGTAGGATTCTTAGGGCATATAGTGTTCAAGGTTGGAGTTAAAGTAGATCTAGCCAAGGTGGAAGCCATATCAGATTGGAAGGCACCAAGAAATCCTTTAGAGATACGAAGTTTCTTAGGTGTGGTAGGATACTACAAACGGTTCGTGCAAGACTTTTCTAAGATAGCAGCTCCTCTGACTCGGCTCACTAGGAAAGGAGTTGAGTAGGTGGGACAAAAGCTATGAGAAGTCTTTCTTAGAATTGAAGACTCGATTGACAACCACACCGGTACCCTCCCTACCAGACCCTAATGCGGGAGAGTACACCATATATAGTGATGCATCTGGAGAAGGACTCAGATGTGTACTGATGCAACAAGGGAAGGTCATTGCTTATGCCTCATGACAACTTAAGGTACATGGGAGGAACTATCCAACCCACAATCTAGAATTAGCTGCGATAGTGTTTGCCTTGAAAATTTGGTGACATTACCTGTATAGGGTTAAGTGTAAGATATACACTAATCACAAGAGTCTTAAGTATTTCCTGACTTAGAAAGAGTTAAGTCTTCACCAGAGGAGATGGTTGGAGTTGGTGAAGTATTACGATCTTGTGATAGAATATCACTCCAGAAAGGTAAATGTGGTGGCAGATGCCTTAAGTTGCAAATATCATACTGAGGCGATACAAATAAAGACGAACTACATACCCTTGTTGCAACAATTGGGAAAGATGTAGGTGGATATAAGGATAGACAAGCAGGAGAAATGCTTGTTGGCCAGTGTGGTAGTAAGGCCTAGTCTAACCAAGCAGATTAAGGCTCAACAAAAGACTGATAAAGAACTCCAAACTTATTTGGATTCGGTTAATAGAGAAACGAAACTGGACTACCACCTGCAAGGTGATGGAGTGCTAACCTACAAGAGTAGGGTTTGTGTGCCTCAAGATAAGAAGTTGAAGAGGCACATGATTCAGTGTATGCAATGCATCTGTGCAGTACTAAGATGTACCACACCCTCAAACATGGATATTGGTGGAAGGGCATGAAGAGGGATATTGTAGAATATGTAGCCCGATGCTTGTCTTGTCAGCAGATTAAAGCCGAGCATCAGAAACCATCAGGACTGTTGCAACCCTTACTAATTCTGGAATGGAAATAGGAGCACATTACCATGGACTTTATCACTAGACTACCTGTGACAAGAAAGGGTTGAGATGCAATTTGGATAATTGTGGATCGATTGACCAAATTAGCTCATTTTCTCCCTATAAGAGTGACAAATACAATGGAACAACTAGTCATCCTATACATGAGGGAGATAGTGAAACTCCATGACATTCCAGTGAGTATAGTATCAAATAGAGATCCAAGATTCAATTCAAGGTTTTGGCCAAGCTTACAAAGTGCCATAGGAACCAAACTCCACATGAGCACAACGTTTCATCCTTAGACTGATGGGCAATCTGAGCGAACCATTCAAACCTTGGAGGATATGCTAAGAGCATGTGTACTCACCATGAACAAAGGCTAGGAGGAATACTTGTGCCTAATGGAATTTGCTTACAATAATAGCTATCAGGCTAGTATTCAGATGACTCCCTATAAAGCCTTTTATGGACGACCATGCCATACCCCTCTATTTTGGGAAGAACTGGAGGAAAGAAAGCTGGAAAGGGCAGAAATAATTGAGGATGCCACAAAGAAAATAAAACTAATTAGGAGTTGCCTTAAGATCACACAGGACAGGCAAAAGAGTTATGTGGATCATCGAAGGAAAGATTTGGAGTTTGATGTGGGAGATCAAGTATTTCTCAAGGTGTCCCCATGGAGGGGAATACTTAGGTTTCAATAAAGGGGAAAGTTGAAACCAAGGTATATTGGCCCATATCCCATCATTCAAAGGATAGGACTAGTGGCCTATAAATAGGAACTACCTTCGGACCTACAAAGAATACACGATGTATTCCATATCTCTGTGCTTCGAAAGTATTAGCCTAATCCTAGCCATGTATTGGACTAACCTCCACCAGAGCTGGAAGAGGATTCCTATGGTCAATGTTCTATGGCAAAACGGACCCATGCAGGAAGAGACATGGGAAACTGAAAGTGTAATGAGGGATAGTTATCCTCAATTATTTGACATGTAATCATTTTGGAGACAAAACCCCTACAAGGAAGGGAGATTTGTAAACCCCATCCTTTGATAGTAAGAAAAACTGGGGAAAGAACCGATCATTTCCAAAGAGAAAACTGAGTCGATTTATAAACCGGAACCGATAGAGAAAGGAAAAACTGGGAAATTTATGGATCCCAAGTGACCTAAAGAGTCACAAAAGTCATGAAAAAGGACTTTAGGATGAATGGAGATTAAAACCAAACCGGTTTAGGTGAACCGGATCCGAACCGAATTGAACTAGTTTGTACCTGTTTGAACCACTATTGAACCAGATGCTAAATTCATTTTTTTTGGTGTTTTAGAAAATTCAAATTGGAGAATTGAGGCCACCATTAGATAGAGAATGAATTTAGAAATTTTTAATTTTGAAAAACTCGGTCGAATTGGACTTGAACCGGCCAATTTAAGCATTAAACTCGGTTCGGACCGGTCCGGTTCAGAACAGTGTTGTCTTCTTCCTTTTGATGACAACACTGTTCACTCGCTAGAAAATCGAGCAGCTCTGGCGAAGAGGAAAAGTCTCCGGCCAGGGAGTTTCAGGCAATGAATGATCACCATTAAGGCATCGATTGGACGACCCAGAAGTCCTCGAGCTTCCTATATAAAGAGCACATTCTCATTCATCCTCCTCACACTTGAAAACTCCACTCTCTCCCTACTACTCCATTTTCTGGTGAAGCTCGAACTAGAGCTCTGAATTAGGCATTTTTCTAAGCCAAAGAAGGTGTGGTCAGGTTATTTGGTTTTGGGGAGAAGTCATCTACACACCTGTAGTCTTCATTTGCTCTGAGGATCACCATAGAAATGTCGGTGTGATAGAATAGTGAAGTAGCTCCAGCGGACTGAAGTTGCCCTATTTTGGCCGAGCTAAAAATGGCCAATTCGAGCCCTCCTCAGGCCAAACCAAGCCCTCCATCACCTCCACATCTCTCCTACAACTAAATTAGAGTGAAAAGGTAAGCCAAGTTGGCTCCCCTCATTAAATTCTGATCGATGTTAGAGAGAGAACTGACAGATCTTTACTGACCAAATTCTCCCTCAATTTGACATGAATTGAGGTGATTCTTGATCCTATGAAGAACCTCAGGACAAGAGCTATTTTCTTAGATTGAAAGCTCTGACCACCACGCCCCTGACGATAAGCTTTTGAAGCTTTTTGTCTCTATGTTCAGTTTTCCGACGAAGCTACGTTTGAGCTCGTTTCGGTGTCAAATCGTGCGATTCAAAGTGCAATTGAATTGTATGGAGGTGTAGTAACTCTAATTTAACTTCAATTTCAACAATTATACTCATTTGATCGATCAATTTGAAGAAATCAAATTTGGTTGAGTTGGAAGGTTGAAATTGGGGGAAAATTTGGGATTTCATAAATTCGAGGGACTAAAGTGCAATTTCATAAAATTGAGGGCCAATTGGGTATGATAAAGATGTTGGAGGACCAATTGGTCAATTTTTTTTGGGGGGGGGGGGGGTGAAACTTACCATTTTTGTAAAGTAGGGGCAAAATGGTAATTTTGGAAAAGTTGGGGACCAAATTGGAAATTTGGGAAACTTGAACCCCTTTTTGTGAATTTTAATAAATTGAGGTTCGAATGTGAATTTTAGAAGTTTTAGGACTCAATTTGGGGGAAAATCGGCATTAGTGACCTAATGTTAAAGAAAAAGAACTTTAGGGACCTAATTGCAATAAATTGAAAAGTTTGAGTATAACATCCAATTACGATGAATGAAGGCTAATAGGCCAAGAGATAATGAACAAGTATGTTCATATCGTGTAGCAACATGAAGTATAGGGAATGCCAGCAAGGACAAGCTCGCGTGAAGACGAAGAACCGGTTAAGGGAAATCACTATATTATCGGGTGAGAGGGACTTTATATCATACCCGGTTGGGGATGATAAGCACCTCGAAAATGAAAATCCACGACTAAGTGAAATTTTAACCATCACACCAGAATGGAGTGATGTAGAAATTATGCAGAAAAACTAATTACCGATTGTAAGTAGATTATACCCGATTGGTATGATGAACTTACTAGAAGGAAGTAAAAAACCCACTTATCGGTTATAAGCGGAGATGTCCTCACACCTGGTTGGTGTGATGAATAGATTAAAAGATAATTTTGTCAGAAGTGCTCTCCCCTAACTGTGTGCCACCACTTAAACGTTTTGGGAGACCTTCTTGATGGGGGCTCGAATAGCTCAGATAGGCCGGAGGCTTATGTTTTGGAACTTAGTGATAATATGCCCGATTTTGAAAATCTCATACAGTGGGCCCAAGGTGTCATACATACCTGTTTTCACAAATTTCCTTATCCTCATCTTTTTGTCCTATTTCAACTCTTCTTTCATCCGTTGCTCATTACAATTCAGTCCAAATTTTTGGTTTGATATTGTCATTTTTACTAACTGACTCTTCCTTATTTTGAGTCATGTTTTCCTTGGTGTCGTAGGGTTTACCTACCCTTTACAGCGTGACGTTTCCTAAAATCTTGTCTTTGTGTCCATTAGATTTCCAGGACACCTCCTTTAGGATTATTCTTAACTTTCCCAACTCTCAGGGATTGTATAACTTTATCGCTCTTTTCTTTTGGTAGTATTCCTCGACTACCTTTACCGTTATCCACATCAATTTATAACGGTGTCGTTTCTCCTTACCCACTCGTCCTTTTTTACTTCCTTATTAAGTATTTGTTCCAATTATTTGGTTTCCGATTGTTTTACTGACATGTTGGGATTCATCCTTTCTTAGGTCCATCATCATTCCCAATGATATCCTTAACTCAAGGATTTTCCTTTGGCCTCAATCCATTCTTACTTATTCATAACCATTTCATAGTTTGTTATTCCTGTTTGACCCTTTTTCAATTTATTGTTTTGATCAAGGAGTTCCCTTTTTATGTTTCCCTTCTCCAATATATACTTCAAGGTAGAGACTTTTGTTCTAGGAGCTACATTCTCAACCTTCTTACCATTACTTGAAGGTTTCTTTTCTCCCTTTCTTCGTACCCTTATCTATGTTAGGACATCTATTTGCTTTGGATCCTTCTCTATCCACAACTTGTTTTATCCCTTGTTCCTTACATGAGATATTTTCGATTATTGGTTTTATTTCGTACATTCCACACCATGCTCAATCGTCCACTCTTTAGACTTCATATGCGTGTGTGGGCTCTAAACCATCTTACCCATTGTAGTTATTCCTTCTTAGCCACATCTTATTGGGAGGACATAATTTCCTGACATTTCTTGAACATTCTTTCCTTTATTACCTTAGTAAGGGTTGTCCATTCATTTATACTTATCACAGCACCTTTTGATGCTAACCCGTTAAATTATTTCTGTTTAAGGAGGGTTCACATCCTCCCTATTTCAAAATCTCTTTGTTTGTCCTTTGTGAGGCTCACATAACCGTCTCAAGACTATAAATCTAATTGTTTCTCGAGTACTCCTGCCTTAACGTCAATCTCACTGACCTTTTAGGTTGTAGTCCTTTCTAACTCTTGGTTTTCCTTAGGGTGTCATTTATTTCCTTTGACTATCTTGTTTTTATGGTTTGCTTACTTCTATTATGTTGGTTAGAGACTCCAATTTTTTACTTCTTTGCTTTTTCCAAAAGAGATTGTACTTTAAAATTATATCACTTTTCCAAAGTAGGTTAGTCTTAGCCTTCGATACATCCTTCCTTCAAGTAGTTTCTAATGAGGGGTTGGCTCCTTGCACTCCACGTTATGTCCATCTGCCAAACAAATGATTCCTTCAAGGCACTTGGTTATATGCATCCCTCCAGAGTTCCCTTTCATAGTGTATTCCTTCTCTTCTTCACTCTCATTGTGTCATTCCTTAGAGTTCCGAGGGACGTTTTTCTGTGTTTGCCCCTTATGAGAGGGTTCTAAGTATGCTTCCCATGTACCTTATCCCTATTCATGAGGTATCCTTCTCGGTTTGACCTTCTTAAGAAGTTTTTACATTCCCTCATCATTTCTTGACCTCTTTGTGAACTGTTTACGTAACCTGATCCATGGTATCGCTCTCCAATCCTTCATGTCTTTCGTGACCTTTGAGGAGGTATTGCCCTGAATCTATGAGGTGTGGAACACTCCTTCTTTCCTTTGAGTAGGGCTTTTCTAGGGTTACTAGTGATTTGGTGCTTCACCATTCTTAAGTCTGATCACTTTGACAGTTTTCTTGCTGAATCTCCTTTGCTAAAGGGCCATGGTAAGAGTCCTCCTAAGTTTCTTAATTCCTTGATTCATCTTCCATAAACGAGATGTGACTTTTCCTTAGTTTCCAGAATAGTGTGGGTTTGTTTTATTTTCCTTAGGCCCTATTCCCAACAAGATCACATCATCAGGAGATAGAGTTTTGAGAATTTGAGTATTTTATTAATAGGGGGATACAAAAGATTAGACTTTCAGCCCTATCAGAGGAAATGGTCACAAAATAACTAAGGAGCTATGGAATTCTTGATAAACATCCTTTTTCATACTTAGAGTTGTGCCATTGATAGGTCCTACCACCATTCTCCAGGATAATTCCCCATTTGTTCTTTCGAGATTCCTGCCAGGTCTCAAGCATTTGGGAAGCTTCTAGGGTTGTCATTCTATGAAGATAGGGTGTTTAGTAGAGCCATTCCAAGTTTTCTTGGTTCCTCATCGGAAAATTTTAGGATAAATCCTATTAGTTACTATATTTTCTAGTTTTAATTTTGTATTCGAGAAAACAGGCTCTGATACCATTCTAGTTGTCACGCCCCGACCGGGTTTGGTCGAATCCCTGTGATCAACCCCCCACTCTCCCAATTTATTAAAAAGTTTCCCTTTATTATAAATCGTAAAGAGTAAGGCGTCCTTTAAACTTGCACCATTTCCTGGAATAGCATAATCAAAACTACATAAAATTTTAAACTTTACATACCTATCTTACAGGCGTCTTAGTTGATGGTCTTTAAGGGTAGGCTTTCCAAAATCTCTTGAAAGGGGTATAAGGGAGGGGGTGAGTACGACTATTTAGTGAATGGGTTTTCAAAAGTTTGAACTTTTAAGAAAACATTTATTATTGGAGTGTTCCAGACTCCTTTCTTTCAAAAATCCCTTCATTTAAAATCTCGGGTTTTATCACCATTTCCTTATTTAATAATGGTGTGTCATCATCCAACACACATCTTTCATCATGAAGGTTAAACACACATTCGCAGGTCAATACGTTCACTGAACCCACTTGTGGCTTCAGAGCGACTTTATCGGCTACCCGAATAGAAGTACGTCCACTTCTACCATGAGAATGAGTAGATGTTCGCGACATCCGACCCTCATTCTCGTAATAAATTCTTCGTGTCCATTATGAGGACAGAGACCTCATCCCGTCCCCACCATGGTCTCATGCGCTTAATGCCACTCCAAATTTCACATGGTCATCTGGTACGACGAACTGCCCTTATACTCACTAGGTCGTCCAATGCCCTTAGGACGCATCACTACCCCTCTTGGGCATCTTAATGGTCTCGTACTCATAGTGCATGCACAAATAATATTTTCTTATCAAGCCATGTAATATGTGGTACCACTGGTCCAATGGCCCCGACTCTCAACTCAACCCACAGTTGTTTGTCTTGACTGGTTCGTTGACCTGTCATGTCGTACTGCCGCTAGTTGACTGAGTATGTCGATCCCATCTTGGTACCATGGCCAAATAACTCCTTTATTTAAAGTTTTATGGTATATAATTCATGTTTGTTAACGAGCTCCTACACGTGTCAACTGGCCTTGAGCCCACTATATGAGATTTTCAAAATCGGGCGTATTAGCCCCCAAGTTCCAAAATCGAGGCCCACAGCCTTTAAGAGCTATCCAAGCTCCCGTCGAGAAGGTCTCCCAAATTGCTTAAGCATTTGCACACTGTCATAGGAGAACACTTCTAACAAAAGTATGTTTTCACTGTCCATTATACTGACCCGATATACGGACATCTCATTCATAACCGATTAATGGGTTTTCAACTTCCTTCGATGAAGTTTCATCATACCAACTGTGTATGATCTACTTACAACCGGTAAGTAGTTTTTCCGCATGGTTTTCACATCACTACTCTAAGTCGTGATGTTTACAATACCATATAGTAGTGAGTTTTCATTTCGATGAGCTTATCATCCCCAATCAGGTACGACATAAAATCCCACTCACAATCGGTAAGTGATTTTTAACTTTAAGTTGTACTCATCATCCCAACCAGGTATGACGTTATTAAACCCACTCACCCGTTAATGCCGTGAATTCCACTAGACCGATTCTTTGTATTCACGCGTGCTTGTCCTTGCTGGTACTTTGTGTTCCTACATGATATGAACATCTCGGTTCATTATCCTCTAGTCTAATAGCCTTCATTCATTCCGAATGAATGAGAAAGTCAAACTTTCATTTATTTGCAATTAGGTCCCTAAAGTTATTTCTCTTTAATTTAAGTTCCTAATGCCGATTTTTCCTTAAATTGAGTCCCGAAGCTTTTAAAATTTATCATAGGACCTCAATTTATTTCATTTCACAAAAAGGGGATTAATTTCGCAAATTTCCAATTTGGTTCACCAACTTTTCCAAAATTACCATTTTTCCCTTCTTTACAATAATGGTAAGTTTCACCCCAAAAATTATAAAATTCCTCAATTAGCCCTCTAACATTTTTATCATGCCGAATTAACCCTCAATTTTAGGAAATTGCATTTCGGTCCCTCGAATTTTTGAAAATCCCCAATTTTCCCCCAATTCCAACTCTTTAACATAGTCAAATTTGATTTCATCAAATTGACCGATCAAACACCTCTAATTGTTGAAATTGAAGTTGAAATTGAGTTTCTCCATGTTCATACGATTCCATAGAACTTTGAATCACGAGTTTTAATGCCGGAACGAGCTCAAAAACAGCTTCGCCTAAAAAGAGACTGTAGAGAGAGAAAGCTTTGATTACTCATTGGTGAGGGCATGACAGTCCAAGCGTTTGATCTGGGAAGATAGCTCTCATCCTGAAGTTCATCCTAGAATCAAGAATCGCATTAATTGATGCCAAATTGGATTAGAATTTTGTTAATGATGCTTGGTCGACTCTCTCTCTAACACCGATTGGAAATTGTAAAAGGGGTGCCAAATTGGCTTACCTTTTAGTCCTAATTTGGCCGTGGAAGGGCTGAGGAAGTGTTGGGAGTGCTTGGTTTGGCCTAAGGAGGGCTCTAAATGGCCATTTCAACTCAGCTGAAACAGGGCAGCTTTAGTCCGTCGTAGCTGCTTCACTGTTTCATCACGCCGGTGTTTCTCCGGCGACCTTCGAAGCAAACGGAGACTACATGCATGTAGCTGACTTCTCCCCGGTTTTAAAGAACCTGACCTTGCCTTGTTTAGCTCAGAAAAAACCCCATATCAGAGCTCTGGTTCGAGCTTCACTGGAAAAGGGAGCAGTTGAGAGAGAATGGAGTTTTCAGGTGTGGAGAGGATGAATGGAGGGGCTCTTTATATAGGGAGTTCGGGGACTCGTTGGCCATCCATTTGGCATCTTTATGACAGGCATTGAAAACCTGAAATGTACCAAACATAAATGTTTCTTCTTCGCTGGTGCTGCTTTGATTTTCCGGCGAGTGAACAGTGCTATCATCCTGAGGAAGAAGATGACACTATTCCTAACCGAACCAGATCGGTCCGAACCAGGTTTGAAGCTTAAACCGGCCGGTTCACCTCTCATTTGACCGAGTTTTTCAAGTCTAAAAATTTCTAAATTAATCTAAATTCATTTTCTAATCAAATGGTGGTCTCAAATCTCAAATTTGAATTATTTAAGCCAACTAGAAACATGAATTTAGGATATGGTTCAATAGTGGTTCAAACTGGTCCAAACCGGTTCAGATCCGTTTCACCTGAACCAATTTGGTTTTTCTGCCTAATTCCTTCACAAGTCTATTTCCATGTCTTTTGTGACTCCTTGGGTCACTTAGGTTCTATAAAATTTCTAGTTTATCATCTCTTTATCAACTTCAGTTCATAAACCGACTCGGTCCTTAAACTGGTTCAATCCGGTTCAAGTTCGGTTCACCCGCACCGATCTGGTTTTTCTCTCCCACTTTGTTCTAAGGTTCCTTCCCAAGGTTTATAAATTTCATCAGATCACAAGGGATTCCTTAAACTTCCTTATTTACCCTTTCTCTATCAGTTCTGGTTCATGAATCGACTCGGTTCATAAACCGGTTCAATCTAGTTGGATCCAGTTCATCCAAACCTGTCTAGTTTTTCTCTTCCAATTCATCCTAAGGTTCTTTTCCATAGTATTATTAACCCTTTGGATCACCTGGGAGTTGTAAATTCCTAAATTGACCGTTCACAAATGATCGGGATTGTGAACCGGTTCGGTTTTCTCACTCGATTTGACCGGTTCTTTTCCCGATTTTTCGTTAGCTCAAAAGAGTGGGGTTTACACAAGGCTAGTTGGCACAAGCAAGAGTTTGTAAACAAACTTGAGTTTAAGCTATGAAAACTTTAAATGAATGATTTGTTTGGCCATGGTACCAAGACAGGACCGTCATACTCAATGGACTAGTGGTAGTGTGACATGACAAGTTGACGGACCAATCGAGACAAACAGTTGCAGGTCGAGTTGAGGGTCAGGGCCATTGGACCAATGGCACCACATGTTTTATGGATTATGTGAAAACTATTGTTTTGTGCATGCACTGAGGTACGAGACCTTTAGGATGCCCAAGAGTGGTAGTGGTGTGTCTTAGGGGCTACTGGACGACATGGTGGAGATAAGGGCAGATTGTCGTGACAGCAGTCAAGGTAACTCGATGTAGCTTCATGCACATGAGACCGGGGTGGGTTAGGATGAGGTCTCTATCCTCATACGGATATGGATTTTTCTTTACGAGATTGAGGGTTGGATGTCGTGTACATCCACTCATTCTCAAGGTAGAAGTGGACATGCTTGTATCTAGGTGTCCGATAAAGTCGCTTCGATGCCACAAGTAGGTGCATTGGATGTGCTACCCTATGAATGTGTGATCCTTTCATGATGAAGGGAAAAACGGAAAATTTACAAATCTTGAGTAACCTAAAGAGTCATAAAAGTCATGGGAAAGGGCTTTGGGTTGAATTGGAAGTGAAAACCAGACTGGTTCAGGTGAATTGGATTAAACTAGTTTGAACTACCATAGAACCAGTTTCTAAATTCATTTTTTCTATGTGGTTTAAAATATACAAATTAGAGAATTAAAGCCATCATTGGATAGAGAATGAATTTAGAAATTTTTAATTTTGAAAAACTCAGTTAAATCAGGCCTGAACCGGCCAGTTTAATCATTGAACCCAGTTCGGACCGGTCCCATCCGGTTTAGAATAATGTCATCTTCTTCCTTCAGAAGACAACATTGTTCACACGCTAGAAAAGCTAATAGCATTGATGAAGATGAAAAGTCTCCGTTCAGGGCATTTTTGGCCATGAATTACCACCATAAAGACATCAATCATACAGCCAGAGAGTCCCCAATCTTCCTATATAAAGAGCTCCTCTCTATTCCTTCTCCTCACACTTGAAAACATCTCTCTCCCTCTATTGCTCCAATTTCCGGTGAAACTCGAACCAGAGCTCCAACTTGGGCATTTTTCTGAGCCAAATAAGGTGAGGTTGGGTTTCTTAGATTCGGGGAGAAGTCAGCTCTCGGAGGCAGTCTCCATTTGCTCCGAGGATTGTTGGAGAAGCACCGATGTGATCAAACAATGAAGTAGCTCCGACGGACTGAAGCTGCCCTATTTCGACCGATCTAAAAACAACCAAATTGAGCCCTCCTCAGGCCAAACCAAGCTCTTTTAACACTTCCATAGCCCTCATACAATCAAATTATAGCAGGAAGATAAGCCAATTTGGCTCCCCTCCATAATTTTTTATCAGTGTCAGAGAGAGAACCGACGAAACTTCACTGATCAAATTCTCCTTCAATTCGACATGAATTGATGTAATTTTTTATCCAAGGAGTAATCTTAGGATGAGAGCTACCTGCCCTGATCGAAAGCTCGGACCGCTGCACCCCCGATGGTAAGCTTTCAAAGCTTTCTCTTTAAGTTCAGTTTTCTGACGAATCTCTATTTGAGCTCAATTTAGACCCAAATCACGCGATTCAAAGCTCCATTGAATCATGAGGAAGTGTAAGAACTGATCCATGCCTTCAATTGGATCAATAAACCCGGATTGAATGGTCAATTTGAGGAAATCAAAATCGACCAGTTTGAAAGGGGAAAATTGGGGAAATTTTTGGGGGAAATTGGGAATTTCATAAAATCGAGGGATCAAAGTGCAATTTCCCAAAACTGAGGGCCAATTGGCCATGAAAAAGATGTTGGAGGACCAATTGGTTGATTTTTGGAATTTATTGGGGTCAAATTGCCATTTTTGTAAAGTAGGGGCAAAATGGTAATTTTTGAAAATTTGGGGACCAAAATTGAATTGGAGGCCATACATGACATTTGTCCTATTACAGAACACGAATTAGAACTAAAAGGTAAGCCAATTCGATTCCCCTCTATAATTTTCAATTAGTGCTAGAGAGAGAGCTGACAGAATTTTGATTATAAAATTCTCATCCAATTCGGCATCAATTGATGCAATTCTTGATCCTAAGAGAAACCTCAGGAGGAGATCTATCTGCCTAAATTGAAAGCTCGGACCGTTGTGTCCCCAACAGTGAGCATTTGAAACTTTCTCTCTCTACGTTCTATTTTTTGGCGAAGCTCCATTTAAGCTCGTTCCGACGTCAAAACTTGCAATTCAAAGTGCAATTGAATCGTATGAAGATGTAGAAACTCTAATTTAACTTCAATTTCAACAATTAAACTTGTTTGATTGGTCAATTTGATAAAATCAAATTCGACTATGTTGGAAAGTTGAAATTGGGGGAAAATCAAAGATTTCAAAAATTCAAGGGACCAAAATGCAATTTTATAAAATTGAGGGCCAATTGGGCATGATAAGAGTGTTAGAGGCCCAATTGAGCAAATTTTAGAATTTTTAGGGTAAAACTTACAATATTTGTAAAGGAAGGGCAAAATGGTAATTTTGGCCAATTTTGGGGCAAAATTGGGAATTTGGGAAACTTGAACCCTTTTTTTTATGAAATTAAATAAATTGAGGTACTAAGGGGATTTTTAAAAGTTTCAGGACTCAATTTGGGGAAAAATCGGCAATTGGGGCCTAAAGTAAAAGAAAAAGAACTTTAGGGACCAAATTGCAAATATTTAAAAAGTTGGATATTTTAGTCATTCATAATGAATGAAGGTTATCAAGCCAAATGATAATGAACAAAAATGTTCATTTCGTGTAGTAACACAAGATATCGTGAACGCCAGCTAAGATTAAGCTCGCATGGGACAAAAAATCGACTTAGAGGAAATACACTGCACAATCACGTGAGTGAGATTATTATATCATACTAGGTTGGGATGATAAGCACCTTGAAAATGAAAACTCACTGCTAAGTGTTATTTTAAATCATCAAACCTAAGAGGAGTGATGTGTATATCATGTGGAAAAACTACTTACCGGTTATAAGTATATCATACTCGGTTGGTATGATAAAACTTATTTGAAGGAAGTGGAAAACCCGCTTATCGGTTATACATGGAAATGTCCTCATACTCGGTTGTTATGATGGATAGTAGAAAAATATATTTTTGTTGGAAGTGTTCTCCCCTGACTGTGTGCCACTGCTTAAACATTTTGGGAGACCTTATTGATAGGAGCTTGAATAGCTCATAAAGGCTAGAAGCCTCGGTTTTGGAACATGGGGGCTAATATGCCCGATTTTGAAAATCTTGAACAGTGGGCCCTAACCAAGTTGGCACGAGCAGTAGCTCATAAACAAACATAATTAATATGCCATGAAAACTTAAGTAATGAATTTTTTGGCGACATACTTTGTAAACTAGCGGTAGTGCAACATGACAGGTCTCCGAACTAGTCAAGACAAACAACTGCAAGTCGAGTTGAGGGTTGGTATCATTGGACCAGTGGCTCCACAGATTATATGGCATTATGTGAAAAACTATTGATTATGCATGCATTGTGTTTACAGGACCTTCTAGACGCCCAAGAGGGGTAGTGATGCGTCTCAGGGCTCTGAACGACCTGGTGTATATAAGGGCAGTTAGTCTTACCGGATGTCTTGCAAAGCTCGAAGTAGCTTCAAGCGCATGAGACCAGGGTGGGGACAGGATGAGGTCTCTGTCCTCATACGAACACAGAGATTGTTACGAGATTGAGGGTTAGATGTCGTGAACATCTACTCATTCTTAGAGTAGAAGTGGACATATTTCTATCTAAGTGGCCGGTAAAGTCACTTCGACACCACAAGTGGGTTCAGTGGATAGGCTGGCCTGCGATTATGTGTTTTACCTTCATGATGAAGGATATGTGTTGGTTGATGACACACCGTGGTAATAATAAATGATCTTTTTGAAAAACCAAAATTTGAAGATGGGAAAATTTAAAGAAATTAAGGATTCTAGCACACTCCATTTTGGGAAACTATTTTTCATCAAACATATAGTTTTTTATAATACGCATTCATTGAGTTGTAGAAACTCACCCCTCTTTTTATTTGTTTTTAGGAAATAAAGAAAATGGCTAGGGATAATACCAAACCTTACCCTCTGTTAGGTATGCTTGATTTCTCTTAAGCTTGCATTTTATTTGATATATGTCTTTACAGGGAACAAGGTTAAAAACACGTATGGCTCCACTTAAGTTAAAGAAGGAGTTATGTAAACCCTGCTCTTTTGAGTTAAGGAAGACCGAGAAAAGAATCGGTCAAACCGAGTGAGAAACATTGAACTGGTTCACAAACCTGATCATTTGAGAATAGGCAATTTGGAAATTTACAACCCCAGAGTGATCCAAATGGTTCATAAAACCTTAGAAAAGAACCTTAGCACAAATTGGAAAAGAAAAACTAGACCGGTTCTGGTGAATTGGATTGAACCGATTTGAACCTTAGCAAACCGAGAAATTTATGGATCCCGAGTGACCCAAAGAGTCCCAAAAGTCATGGATATGGACTTGAGAATGAATTTGAGATGAAAACCAAACCGGTTCTAGTGAATTGGATTGAACTGATTTGGACCAGTTTAAACCACAATTGAACCGAATGCTAATTCATTTTTCTAGGTGGCTTAAAAAATTCAAATTTGAGATTTAAGGACACCATTGGATAGAAAATGAATTTAGAAATTTTTAGATTTGAAAATTTCGGTCGAATTGGGGGTGAATCGGTCGGTTTAATCTTTGAACCTAGTTTGGACAAGTTCGGTTCGGAATAATGTCGTCTTCTTCCTTCAGGTGACAACACTGTTCACTCGCCGGAAATCGTGCAGTGCCGCCAAATCTGAAAAGTCTCCGGCCAGTGAGTTTCATATGTCTTTCCAAGGAAAAAGGTTAAAAGTACGCTTGGCTGCACTTGAGTTAAAGGAAGAGGAAACTCCTCTTGAACCAAGAGAGCGATGGGTTGATTATGGGGATCCAACCAAACCGGGCCGGGACGTGACACCTAGTCTCTTCCTACATCAGGTTGTACACTCTGGTAGGAACTCTACATTGATTTGCGAGAACTTCCACCCTTCAGTTCATTCCTCCACTACTTTGTGTGGTAGTAGGCCCAACCTACATTCCCATGGGTGGTGGAGGTCGAGTCGTGGAGCTTCCTATTGGGGCCATTCAATTTTCCCCACTATGACACTACCTAACCTTGTGCCCCCATCTTCCCACATTGGAAGCATTTGTCAATCAGACAGGGGCCCTAGTGGTATCTCTCATATTTGGTACATGGTGAGCTCCACTTCTCCCACCAAAATTTCTCCCCGCACTACTCATAATGGACACTCCATCCCCCATAGAAAACCTTCTCTGGAAATTTCCCTCCCTCATGGGTCGCAAGTAGCAACGACTGATACTTAGAGTTTGACTTCGGAAAGGGGCCTCGACTAACATTGGGTACATCTAGGAAGGCACTATGGAGGTTGGAAACTCCTTCCTCTTCTCTGAAACACCAGTGGCCAGTTGGCGGGTGCACAAAATGTGCTTTCACACATAGGCATCATAGATTACTACTGCCAATTAAGTGGGGCACCCACCACTTCCCATATGACTGAAGAAGATGAAGTACTCCAATTCTTGATTAAGCATGAAATAGAGCTACAACTTGGGCCTTTTCCTTAACCACCAATGGCGGATTCGGGTTCCCTGGAACTGGGAAGAAGTCCTCTACCTCGATGTAACCTCCCTTCAGCTCGAGGATTACCGAAGGAGCACCAGTGACCTCACACAGTATCACCACTCCAGCGGTCGCAAAATAGCAGAATCCTTCGAGTTGAATTACGGGCATCTCCAACCTCCTACGACTAGGTTGACCCTCCCACAGCTCTACACAATCGACCCTCGACCTCCTAGAACCTTTAAGGTAAGCCAATTCCCCCTCCTTGCGTTGTAATAATAGAATTGTAGAACCTGAAACATTAAAATTTCTCCCATCCAATTTCCATTGCTCATGCTACCAATTGACGTATAATTCAATACTAGGAGGATTCCCTTGATGAGCACTAGCCACCCATATTTAGAGCTTCAACAACCTCCCTTTTATCGATAAAAAAATGAAGCTTTCTCTCTCTAGGAAAACTTTTCCAGTGAAGTTCCATTTGAGCTCAATTTTGGGTAAAATGAAGTCATTTAAAGTTAATGAAGCTCGTAGGAAGATGGGAGAAACAATTAGTAGAATGTTAGGAGGAAATTAAAAAGTTTGAGCATTCAATTTGATGAATCAAGGATTTGGGGAGCTAAATTGCAATTTTGGCAAAAATTGGGCAAAATGGGAATTTTTGAAAATTGGGGATTTTTATGAAATTAGCATCAATTGAGGGCCAATTGGTGATTAAGATAAAATTAAGGATTTAGTTGTAATTAAAATAATTTTTATGAGTTTGATTGCAATTAAAAGTGTTTATAAGGAATTATTTACAATTTAAATGATTTTATAAAATTATATAATGGTTAAAATTGCAAATAAAGTACACTTAGGAATTTGGTAATTAAATTGGGAGTTAATTGCCAATAGAATAAACCCAGGGGCTTCTATGCAATTAGGAGAAAACCTAGGTATCTAAGTGAAAATATTCAAATAATTTAATAAATTATTATCCGTGATAATGTAGGTATCTACTAAGAGCTTTCTACTACAACCTCAAAAAGGCCCCTAGACATTGGAAATTCACCCGAGACGAATGAGCCATGCAATACGGGTAAGTGGGATTTCCGACATCATGCCCGTTTGGGATGATGAACGTACTTTCGCATTCCCCAAAGGTAGAAAACCGTTTTTCAGAAATAGTCTCCCCTTATTGCATTCCCCAAAGGTAGAAAACCTGCTCAAATGTTTTGGGAGATATTTCTGATGCGAGCATGAAGCACGTACTACTTAGAGCTAGAGTTGCTCTAGTGAGCCTAAGGCTTCAGTTTTGAACTAATGTGGGCACAAGGCCATGTTTTAGAACAACTCATGAAGTGGGCCCAAGGACAATGGGAACGAGCTTAAAGCCATAGACAAATTTATATTTATAAGCTTATGGAAAACCTTCATAAATGGTTAATTTGTGTGATTTAGCTACTCAGCCGAAGCTGGGTCGTTGAACCCATTGGGCTGGTATCGCCAAAGATAATGGTATTAATTAAAAAACTTTTGCTTGAGCATGCTAAGATACGGAACCATCGAGACACCCAGTATGGGGTAGTGTTGGTTTTAAGTATTGTTAGATGACCCCGTGAGCATAAGGGTAGCTTTGTTGTCTAGTAAGTAAAGAAGCTCTGTGAGCTTCATGCGTATTTAGACCGAGGAAGAAGGGTGAGAGGTCTTATCCCACTATAGCAGACACGAAGGCTCAATTTAAGTTTGGGGGATGGACGAGAGAGCTCACTTAAACTTTTGGTATAAGTTGTGATGTCATGCCTCGACCTAATGTGGTCGAATCCCCATGAACAACCAGCCACTCTTCCGATTTATAAAATATTTTTCCCCTTCTTTAAACCACAAGGAGTAAGGCGTCCTATTCACATGTATCTTTCCTGTAATAACATTAATAAAAACTAAATATAAATTTTACATACTTGTCTGAAGGTTTAGCTACAGAAAAATTTTTAAGGTTGGTTTCCCTTGGTTTCCTAAAAAGGAGTAAAGGGATGGGGTGAGTTTGACAACTCAGTGAATGGATGTTAGGTGCGAGTTTACACAAAAACAACTTTAATTGGAGTGTGCAAAACTCCTTATTTCCATTAAAAACATTCTTTTCTCAAGTTCTAGTTTTCAAAACCTTTTTCCAAGGTTTACCAATTCTTTTCCAAGGATTCTCAAATCCTTTCCAAGGTTTTCAAACCTCTTTCCCATTTCCATATTAGGTGTATTTCACAATGAACACACACCCTTCATCATGAAGGGTACACACATATTCGTGAGATGCATTTATGCCAACTACACCCACTTTGTGGATCAGAGCATGTTTACCATCCACCCTAATAGAAGTCTCTGACTTCTACTCGGAGTCTGAGTGAACATCTCTGATGTTCAACCCTCAGACCCAAAAATACTTCGTGTCCATATGAGGATGGAGACCTCATCCCGACCCCACCCAGTCGCATGCCCATGAAGCTACGTCGAGCTTCCCTGACTGTTGGCACAACAAACTACCCTTATCTCCACCATGTCATCCAGTAGCCCCTATGACGCATCACTTCCCCTCTTGGGCATTTTGATGGTCTCATACCTCAAGTGAATGCACAAACAAAAGTTTTCCTCAAAGTTATTTATCTTTGGTGCCAATGGTTGAACGACCCCCACCCTCAACTAGACCTTCAGTTGTTTGTCTAGACAGGTCCGTCGACCTGGTCCTGTGGCACTATCGCTAGTCCATCGAGTATGTCGGTCCTGTCTTGGTACCATTGCCAAATCACATAATTCATTCATTAAGAATTTTCATGGTTTAAACATCATGTTTGTTTACGAGCTCCTGCTCGTGCCAACTGGCCTTGGGCCTACTGTAGGTGATCTTCCAAAACTAGGCATTTTAGCACCCAAGTTCCAAAATCGAGGCCATAAGCCTATTTGAGCTATTCCAACTCTCGTCAAGAAGATCTCCCAAAATTTTAAGCATTGGCACATTGTCAGGGGATAGCACTTCTGACAAAATAACTTTTCAACTTGTCAATCACACCAACCGAGTGTGATGACATCTCCGCTTACAACCGGTAAGCAGGTTTTCCACTTCCTTCTAGGAAGTCTATCATACCAACCGGGTATGATCTACTTACAACCGATAAAATTTCACATAGTAGTGGTTTTTCATTTCCAAGGTGCTCATCATCCCAACTAGGTATGATGTGAATAACCCACTCACCTGATAAGTGCAATGTATTACTTCTTAGTTAGGTTTTGCCTCCACGCTAGCTTATCCTTACTGGCGTTATGGTCCTTCGTGTTCCTATATGATTTGGCATCCTTATCTATTAATATTTGGCATAATAGCCTTCATTCCTCACGTATGAATGAAATGCGCCAAAATTTTTTATTAATTGCATTTAGGTCCCTAAAGTTCTTCTTCCTTGACTTTTAAGTCCTTAACACTAATTTTTCCCCAAATTAAGTCCCAAAAATTCTAAAATTCACTTTGGGTCCTCAATTTACTCAAAATCACTTAAGGGGGTCAAGTTTTCCAAATTTCCAATTTGGTCCCAAACTTTTCAAAAATTACCATTTTCCCCTACTTTATAAAAATGGCAATTTCACCCCCAATTATTTCCAAAAATTGACCAATTGGTCCTCCAACATCTTTTCTATGGCCAATTGGCCCTCAATTTTGGGAAATTATAATTTGGTCTCTCAATTTTACCAAATCCCCAATTTGCCCCCAAAAATTTTCCCAATTTCCTCCCTTTCAAACTGGTTGAATTTGATTTCATTAAATTGACCGTTCAATTAGGGTTATTTTGTCACACCCCGACCCAGTTTGGTTGGATCCCTGTGAACAACTAGCCACTCTCCCGGTTTATTAAGGGTTTTTTGTTTCTTTTAAATCGTGAGGAGTAAGGTGTCCTTCTAACCTGTACCTTTCCTGGAATAACATTAACCAAAACTGAATATATTAACTTTCATACCTGTCTTGCAGGTTCAGCTATCAATAGGTCTTTAAGTAAGTTTTCCTCAGTTACTTGAAGATAGCCACTCTCCCAGTTTATTTAGGGTTTTCTATTTCTTTTAAATCGTGAGGAGTAAGGTGAACAACTATCCACTCTCCAGGTTTATTAAGGGTTTTCTGTTTCTTTTAAATCGTGAGGAGTAAGGTGTCCTTCTAACCTGTACCTTTCCTGGAATAACATTAACCAAAACTGAATATATTAACTTTCATACTTGTCTTGCAGGTTCAGCTATCAATAGGTCTTTAAGTAAGTTTTCCTCAATTACCTGAAAATAGGTAAAGGGAGGGGGTGAGTTCGACAACTCAGTGAATGGGTGTTGGGATAGAGTTTTCAAAACATCTTCAATTGAAGTGTGCCAGACTCCTTATTTCTTTTCAAAAATATTCTTTCCTGTAAATTATCGGTTATTCAAAACCATTTTCCTCATTATCCATAATTGGTGTGTTTAACAATCAACACACACCCTTCATCATGAAGGGATCACACATTTGCACGACAGTCTGTCCACTGCACCAACTTGTGGCGTCGGAGGGACTTTACCGGCCACCTAGATAGAAGCATGTCCACTTCTACCCTGGGAATGAGTGGATGTTCGCGACATCCGACCCTCAAACCCAACAATAACTCTGTCTGTATAAGGACAAAGACCTCATCCCAACCCCACCCCGGTCTCATGCCTATGAAGCTACGTCGAGCTTCCCCAACTGCTGGCACGACAAGCTACCCTTATCTCCACCATGTCATCCAGTAGCCCCTAGAACGCATCACTACCCCTCTTGGGAATCTTGATGGTCCTGAACCTCAAGTGCATGCACAAACAAAGTTTTCCATAAAGCCATTTATCTTTGGTGTCACAGGTTCAACGACCTCGACCCTCAACTCAACCTACAACTATTTGTCAAGATCGGTCCGTCGACCTGTCCTATCGCACTGCCACCAGTCCATCGAGTATGTCGATCCTATCTTGGTACCATGACCAAATCACATCAATCATTCATTAAGAATTTTCATGGCATATCATCATTTTTGTTTATGAGCTCTTGCTCATGCCAACTAGCCTTGGGCACTCTACGTGATTCTCCAAAACAGGGCATTTTAGCCCAAAATTTCCAAAACCATGGCCTCTGGCCTATCTGACCTATACCATCTCCCATCAAGAAGGCCTCCCAAAAGTTTTAAGCATTAGCACACTGTGAAGGGAGATCACTTTTGACAAAATAACTTTTCAACTTGTCCATCACACCAACCAAGTGTGATGACATCTCCGTTTGCAACCGGTAAGCGAGGTTTTCACTTCCTTCTAGGAAGTTCATCATACCAACCAAGTATGATCTACTTACAACCAATAATTAGTTTTTTTCATGTGGTTTCTACATCACTCCAACTAGGTGTGATGTTAAAATTCCACATAGAAGTAGTTTTTCATTTCCGAAGTACTCATCATCCCAATCAGGTATGATGTGAATAATCACACTCACCCAATAAGTGAAGTGTATTCCTCTTAATCGGCTTTTCATCTCCACGCAAGCTTATCCTTGATGGCATTCCGGTCTTTCGTGTTCCTACACGATTTGGACATCCTTGTTTATTAACATTTGGCATAATAGCCTTCATTCCTCACGTATGAACAAAATGGCCAAACTTCTTAATTTTTTGCATTTAGGTACCTAACGATCTTTTTCTTTAACTTTAGGTTCCTAATGCTAATTTTTTCTCAAATCGAGTCCCAAAACTTCTAAAATTCACTTTGAGTCCTCAATTTATTCAAAATTACAAAAAGGGGTTCAAGTTTTCCAAATTTCCAATTTGGTCCCCAATTTTCAAAAATTACCATTTTGCTCCTACTTTACAAAAATGGCAATTTGACCCCAATAAATTTAAAAAATTGACCAATTGATCCTCCAACATCTTTCCATGGCCAATTGGCCCTCAATTTTGGGAAATTGCACTTTGGTCCCTTAATTTTACAAAATTCCCAAATTTCCCCAATTTTCCCCCTTTCACACTGGTCGAATTTGATTTCAACAAATTCAATTGGGGTTATTTTCTCCAATTGAAGCTATGGATCAGTTCCCACACATGATTCAATTGAGCTTTGAACCGCATCATTTGGGTCCGAATTGAGCTCAAACGGAGCTTCGTCGGAAAATTAAACTTAGAGACAGAAAGCTTCGAAAGCTTGCCGTCAAAGGTACGACGGTTCGGGCTATCGATCTAGGAAGGTAGCTCTTGTCCTAAGGATCCTCCTAGGATCAAGAATTGCGACAATTCCTGTTTAATTGAATGAAAATTTGGTCAGTGAAATTTCACCGTTTCTCTCTCTAACGTTGATCGGAATTTATAGAGGGGAGCCAAATTGGCTTACCTTTCAATTCTAATTCGGCCCTGTGAGGGCTGTGGAGGTGTTGGGAGAGCTTGGTTTGGCCTGAGAAGGGCTCAATTTGGCCATTTTTAGCTCGATCGAAATAGGGCAGCTTTGGTCCGCCGGAGCTACTTCACTATTTGATTACATTGGCATTTATCTGGCCATCTTCAAATCAAATGGTGACCACCATCGGGTAGATGGATTCTCCACGAGTCTAAGGAACCCGACCTTGCCTTTTTTGGCTCAGAAAAACCCTAATGTTGGAGCTCTGGTTCGATCTTCATCGAAAATTAGAGTAGTAGAGGGAGAGAGGAGTTTTTAGGTGTGAGGAGAAGGAATGGAATGGAGCTTTATATAGAGAGCTCGAAGACTCTCTATCCATCCATCCGATTGGCGCCTTTATGGCAATCATTCATGGCCAAAAATTTCCTGAACGGAGACTTTTCATCTTCGCCGGTGATGTTAGCTTTTCCGGCGAGTGAACAGTGTCATCGTCTGAAGGAAGAAGACGACACTATTCCAAACCGGTCCGAATAGGGTTCAAGGCCAATTTGACCGAGTTTTTCAAAATTAAAAATTTCTAAATTCATTCTTTATCCAATGGCTGCTTAAAATATTTAAGCCATTTAAAAAATGAATTTAGAAACCGTATCAATTGTGGTTTAAATCAGTTTAAACTGGTTTAATTCGATTTAGGTCCAGTTCACCTGAACCGGTTTGGTCTTCACTTCCAATTCATCCCAAAGTCCTTTTCCATGACTTTTATGACTCCTTGAGCCACTCGAGATTTGTAAATTTTCCAAATAACCCTTTTTTCTATAGGTTAAGGTTTATGAACTAACTCGGTTTTCTCTTTGGAAATGACCGGCTCTTTTCTTGGTTTTCTTATTATGAAAGGACGAGGTTTACAACTCTCCCCTCCTTTTAGGGGATTTTTCCCCAAAACAGTTACACGTCAAACAATTGAGGGTACCCATCCCTCATCATGCTTTCGCTCTCCCATGTCTATTCTTGCACGAGTCAATTTTGCCAAAGAACTTTGACCATTGGAATGCTCTTATTCCTCAAATTCTTATCCCTCCTATCGATGATTCATACTGGCTCTGCTTGATAAGTTAAGTTCTCTTCTAGTTCTAGTGGAGGTCAATCCAACACGTGGCTAGGATTAGGCTGGTACTTCTGTAGTACCGAGATATGGAATACATCATGTATTCACTGTAAATCTAGAGGTAGTTCCAATTTATATGCCACTAGTCATATCTTTTGAACAATAGGATAATGACCGATGTACCTTGGTTTCATCTTTCCCTATTATTGAAATCTAAGTATTCCCCTCCATGGAGATACCTTTAGAAACACTTAATCTCTCACATCACACATCGAATATCTTCTTTGATGATCTACATAACTCTTTTGCCTGTCCTGAGCGGCCTTAAGGAAACTCCTAATTAACTTGATTTTCTCTATAGCATCCTCGATTAGCTCAACCCTTTCCAACTTTATTTCCCCCACTTCTTACCAAAATAAAGGGGTACGATAAGGTCGTCCATAAAGGGCTTCATAAGGAGCCATTTGAATACTAGCCTGATAACTATTATTGTATGCAAATTTCATTAGGCACAAGTATTCCTCCCATCCCTTATCCATGGTGAGTACACATGCCATTAGCATGTCCTCCAAGGTTTGGATCATTCGCTCAGATTGTCCGTCGGTCTAAGGATGAAATGTCATACTCTGTAGAGCTTCGTTCCCAAGGTACATTGCAAATTTGGTCAAAACCTTGAAGTAAATCTAGGGTCTCTATCCAATACTAGGCTCACCGAGACACCATGGAGTCTTACTATCTCCCTCATGTATAAGAAGACCAGTTGTTTCACTATATTTGTCACTCTTATAGGGAGGAAATGAGCAGATTTGGTCAATCTATCCACGATGACCCAAATTGCGTCTCGACCCTTCCTGGTTATAGGAAGTCCTGTGACAAAGTTCATGGTAATGTGATCCTATTTCCATTCCAAAATTGGCAAGGGTTGTAGCAATCTTGATGATTTCTGATGTTTAGCATTAATCTGTTGATAGTACAAGCATCGTACTATGTACTCCACAATATCCTTGCTTGAGGGTGCGGTACATCTTAGTACTACTCGAATGCATCACAATTGTGTGCCTCTTCTAGAATTAACCTCTTCAGTTCTTTATCTTGAGGCACACACACTCTACCCTTGTAGATTAGCACATCGTCGCCCCGCAAGTCGTAGTCTGGTTTTGTCCCTCTATTAACCGGGTTCAGATAGGATTGGAGTTTCATATCAACCTTTTGTTGGTCCTTAATTTGCTCTGTTTGACTGGGTCTCACCACCACATCAGCCAATAAGCATTTCTCTTTCTTGTCCATCTTCAAGTCCACCTCCATTCTTCCCAACTGTTACAACAAGGGTAAGTAACTTGTCTTTATTTGTGCTAACTCTATTTGGTATTTGTGACTTAAGGCATCTGCCACCACATTTGCCTTTACGGGCTGATACTCTATCACAAGGTCATAATCCTTCACCAATTCCAGCCATCTTCTCTAGCAGAGATTTAACTCTTTCTAAGTTTAGAAATACTTAAGACTCTTGTGATCAGTGTATATCCTACACTTAACCCCGTAGAGGTAGTGTCGCCAAATTTTTAGGGTGAACACAATCGTAGCTAATTCCAAGTCATGGGTAGGGCAATTCCTCTCATGTACCTTAAGTTGTCACGAGACATAGACGATAACTTTTCCTTGTTGCATCAGTATACATCCAACTCCTTGTCCATGTAGAGAGAGTACTGGTGCAGTTGTCAAACGAGTCTTCAACTCCAACAAAGACTTCTCACAGCTTTTGTCCCATTTATACTCAACTCCTTTCCTAGTGAGTCGAGTCAAAGGGGCAGCTATCTTAGAGAAATCCTGCTCAAACAGTCTGTAGTATCCCACCAAGCCCAAGAAACTTTGTATCTCTGAAGGATTCTTAGGTGCCTTCCAATCAGATATGGCTTCCACCTTTGTTGGATCTACCTTGACTTTGGACACTATGTGTTCTAAGAACCCTACCTCTTGCAGCCAGAACTCACACTTGGAGAATTTTGCATATAAGCAATTTTCCCTTAGTATCTCCAAGGTGATTGCCAAATGTTCTTCGTGTTCCAACCTATTTCGTGTGTATATGAGATTGTAATATATAAATACTATTATGAATATGTCCAAGTGTGGTTGGAACACTCAATTCATTAAATCCATGAAAGTTGTAGGGGCATTGGTTAAGCGAAAAGGCATCACCCTAAACTCGTAATATCCGTATCAAGACCGAAATGTGGTCTTAGGAATATCCTCTTCTCTGATCCTGAGTTGATGGTAGCCAGACCGAAGATCTATCTTGGAGAAGTAAGCTGCTCCTCTCAGTTGGTCAAGCAGGTCATCAATTCGTGGAAGTGGATATCTATTCTTGATAGTGACTTGGTTCAACTTTCTATAGTCTATGCAAGTCTCATGCTCCCATCCTTTTTCTTTACGAATAGGACCGGTGCACCCCATGGAGACTGGCTAGGACGTATGAAGTCCTTCTCCAACAGCTCATCTAGTTGTTCCTTTAGTTCTTTTAGCTCTGTTGAAGCCATGCGATAGGGGGCTTGGGATATGGGGTTTGTACCTGAATGGTTTCTATGGTGAACTCCAATTGTCAGTTTGGGGGTAGTCCAGGTAATTCTTTCAGAAATACTTCTGGATAATGTTTAACCACCAAAATGTCTTCAGGTCCTTTCTCTTTAGACTTCTCGTTGATAACCATGGCCAGAAAAGTCGTACAACCTTTTTGTACCATCTTTTGAGCCTTGATATGGGACACCATATGTACTTCATTCTTCCTTTGGTCTCCTTGGAATTTCAGTCCATATGTCTCGGGAGTGTGGAAGGTTACTATCTTCCTTCCACAGTCCATCCTAGCCCAATTGTTACTTAACCAATCCATTCCAAGGATTACTTCTACCTCTCTAAGAGATAATGGAATCAAATCTGCTTCGAGTTTGACTTCTCCAATCTTTATCTCACATCCCTTCAATTATTTGTTCATATTTAACCCTTCTCCTAAGGGTGTGAGGATATTGAGACTTTGTCCTAGAGGGGTGAGTTCTAGGGATAAACTTGGAATTAGGTCCTCTTTGATGAATGATCTCTCTGCTCCTAAGTCGAAGAGGGCATAGACCTTTTGTCCCCATAAATGCACATACCCTTATTTGAGAAACGCATATTTTTAGAGAAAAGACTTCCTTTATTGAATAAGATTTTAATTACAGGTTTTTTTTCTTAATCTAATTGGGAGGGTTTTGGGAAGTACCTACTATAGTACTAGGGTCTTTCCTAGCTTCTTCTTGAGTGAGGTTGTATACCCTAGCTAGTACTATGGTGGCGGCATCCTGTCTGGGATGTCTAGGGTTCCCTTGGGGTGGTCCAAGCATATTCATTTGCTTGTTCTCCCTAAGAGTGGGGCATTCTTTTGCAAAGTGCCCCACCTGTCCACAAGCAAAACAGCACAAGTACGCTCCCTTGTGGTACCTTTGGCATTTAGGACAGCGGGGGTTTCCCTGTGGCAAGGTAGGGATTACTCTCTGGGGAGGTACATCCTTTTCCTTTTGGAAATCCACCCTATTTCCCCATCTTGGGCCATTGTCCTCATTCTGTCCTCCATGATGGCTTTGGCCCTTGTCATCCTTCTCGGTCATTTGCTCCATCCGATGGTGTCAGGTTTGCACCAGTCGCTCACATTTGTGAGCCATACTAATTACCGCCACCAAGTCCATGGGGTATCCTAGTACTCCCATACGATCTCATATGTCCATATTAAGACCCTCCATGAATCGCTTGCATATATCTGCTGGTCTAGCTAGGTTAGTAGCAAAGGGTCTTAACTCGTTGAATTTAGTTTCATACTCCGATATAGAGTTAAGCCCTTGTTGGAGTCGGAGGAAATCTTGCTTCTTCTCGTTAATCAGATGAGGAGCCAAGTACTCCACCGCATACCTCTCCTCAAACTACTCCTAGGTGGGTGAAGAGGTATGCGGGTTTTGAACATTGTCCCACCATCTTTTGTTACTGCCCCCCAGGAAGAATTTTGTCAAGATCACCATGTCCACTGGTGATATCCTAACTATCCCCATCAGCTTTTTTATGTTAGTTAGCCAGTACATGGCGACCAACATCTTTCTCTCTAAGGAAAGGCTTACATCCCAGTTGATAGAGAGTCTTGAGATTATTGGGAATGTCAACTAGAGGAGGATGCTTAATAGGAGGAGTATGGGATTGTACTTACTCTGGTTCAGCCCGAGAATTGGTGCCTGCCTCAGGAATGAGGTTAGGTTGTCCAAATACTCGAGTGAACTCCTCATACAACCTTTGGTGTTCTGTGCTTAGTCCAGGTGAGGTTGTCTGGGCTCCTCGGGGAGTTTTCACAAGAAGGGGTGGTTGGGCAGTGTCGGAGATGGCGAATCCAGTTCTCTTGGTTCCTTTCTTGGGAGCCATCTGAAAATTTTAAAATTATCCCTATTAGTTACTATGTTCTCTAGTCTTGATAATGTATTTGAGGAAATAGGCTCTGATACCACTCAAGTTGTCACACCCCAACTCGGTTTGGTCGGATCTCCAGGAACAACCCGCCACTCTCTTGGTTTATTAAGGGTTTTCCCCTTCTTTAAAACCGTGAGGAGTAAGGCGTCTTTCTAACCTGTACCTTTCTTGGAATGATATTAATCAAAATTGAATATATTTCCTTTACATACATGTCTTTTAGGTTCAGCTATTAGTAGGGCTTTAAGTAAGTTTTCCTCAATTACCTAAAAAGGGGTAAAGCGAGGGGGTGAGTTCGACAACTCAGTAAATGGGTGTTGGGATAGACTTTTCAAAACATCTTTAATCGGAGTGTACTAGACTCCTTATTTCTTTTCAAAAATATTCTTTCCCTTAAATTCCCGGTTATTCAAAACCATTTTCCTCATTATCCACAATCAGTGTGCTTAACAATCAACACATGCCCTTCATCATGAATGGATCACACATTCGCATGGCAACCCGTCTATTGCACCCACTTGTGGCATCGAAGCAACTTTACCAGTCAAAAGATAGAATCTCGTCCACTTCTACCCTGGGAATTAGTGGATGTTCACGACATCCATCCCTCAAACCCAAAATCAACTTCGTGTCCATATGAGGACAAAGACCTCATCCCGACCCCACCCCAATCTCATGTGCATGAAGCTACGTCGAGCTTCCCTACTATTGGCATGACAATTGCCCTTATCTCCACCATGTCGTCCAATAGCCCCTAGGACGCATCACTACCCCTCTTGGGCATTTTGATGGTCTCAAACCTCAAGTGCATGCACAAACAAAAGTTTTTCCACAAAGCCATTAATCTTTGACCCTTAACTCGACCTGCAGCTGTTTGTCTAGACCAGTCCGTTGGCCTGGTTCAGTCGCACTGCCGCCTGTCCATCGAGTATGTCGGTCTTGTCTTGGTACCATGGCCAAATCACATAATTCATTCATTTAGAATTTTCATGGTTTATCATCATTTTTGTTTACGAGCTCCTACTCGTGCCAACTGGCCTTGGGCCCACTGTACGTGATTTTCTAAAAATCAGGCATTTCAACCCTCAAGTTTCAAAACCGAGGCCTCTAGCCTATCTGAGCTATTTGAGCTCTCGTCAAGAAGGTCTTCCAAAATTTTTAAGCATTGTTACATAGTCAGGGGAGAGCACTTCTAACAAAATAAATTTTCAACTTGTCAATCACACCAACCAAGTGTGATGACATCTTCGCTTACAACCAGTAAGCAGGTTTTCCACTTCCTTTCAAGAAGTTCATCATACCAACCGGGTATGATCTACTTACAACTGGTAAGTAGTTTTTCCACGTAGTTTCCACATCACTCCAACCAAGTGTGATGCTAAAATTCCAAATAGAGTGGTTTTTCATTTCTGAAGTACTCATCATCCCAACCGGATATGATGTGAATAATCCCACTAACCCGATAAGTGTAGTGTATTTCTCTTAATCGGCTTTTCACCTCCACACGAGCTTATCCTTACTGGCATTCCAGTTCTTCATGTTCCTAAACAATTTGAACATCCTTATTTATTAACATTTGGCATAATAGCCTTCGTTCTTCACGTATAAACAAAATTCCCAATCTTTTTAATTATTTATATTTATGTCCTTAAAGTTCTTTTTCTTTAACTTTAGGTCCCTAATGCTAATTTTTTTCCCCAAATCAAGTCCTAAAACTTCTAAAATTCACTTTGGATCCTCAATTTATTCAAAATCACAAAAAGGGGTTCAAATTTCCCAAATTTCCAATTTGGTCCCCATTTTTCAAAAATTACCATTTTGCCCCTACTTTACTAAAATGGAAATTTGACCCCAATAAATTTCAAAGATTGACCAATTGGTCCTCCAACATCTTTCCTATGGCCAATTAGCCCTCAATTTTGGGAAATTGTACTTTGGTCCTTTATTTTTACTAAATTCCAAAATTTTCCCAAATTTCCACCTTCCACACTGGCCGAATTTGATTTCATCAAATTGACCATTCAATCGAGGTTATTTGCTCCAATTGAAGTTATGTATCAGTTCCTACACTTTCATACAATGCAATTGAGCTTTGAACCACATCATTTAGGTATGAATTAAGCTTAAACGGAGCTTCGTCGAAAAATTGAACTTAGAGAGAGAAAGCTTCGAAAGCTTACCGTCAGAGGTGCGGTAGTCCAAGCTTTTGATCTGGGCAGGTAGATCTCATCCTAAGGATCCTCCTAGGATCAAGAATTGCAACAATTCATGTCGAATTGAATGAGAATTTGGTCAGTGAAATTTCACTGTTTCTCTCTCTAACACTAATTGGAATTTATAGAGTGGAGCTAGATTGGCTTACCTTTCAGTTCTAATTCGGCTGTGTGAGGGCTGTGGAGGTGTTAGGAGAGCTTGGTTTGGCCTGAGGATGGCTCAATTTGGATATTTTTAGCTCGGCTGAAAAAGGCAACTTTGGTCCGCCGTAGCTGCTTCAATGTTTGATCACATCGGCATTTCTCCAACGATCCTCGGTTCCAATGGTGACCACCCTCGATTTAAGGAACCTGATCCATGACTTCTCCCCAAGTTTAAGGAGCCTGACCTCACCTTCTTTGGCTCAAAAAAAACCCTAATGTCGGAGCTCTAGTTCGAGCTTCACCGGAAATTGTAGCAATAGAGGGAGAGGAGAGTTTTCAGGTGTGAGGAGAAGGAATGGAGAGGAGCTCTTTATATAAGTAGCTCACAGACACTCTGGCCATCCAATTGGCACCTTTATGGCAATCATTCATGGCAAAAAATGCCCTGAATGGAGACTTTTCAGCTTCGCCAATACTGTTAGCTTTTCTGGCGAGTGAATAGTGTTATCGTTTGAAGGAAGAAGATGACACTGTTCCAAACCGGGTTCAAGCCCGATTCGACTGAGTTTTTCAAAATTAAAAATTTCTAAATTCATTCCCTATCCAATGGTGGCTTCAATTCTCTAATTTGACTTTTTTAAGTCACCTAGAAAAATGAATTTAGAAACTGGTTCAATTGTGGTTCAAACTAGTTCAATTCAGTTCAGGTCTAGTTCACCTGAACCGGTTTGGTTTTCACTTCCAATTCATCCCAAAGTTCTTTTCCATGACTTTTATGACTTCTTGAGCCACTAGGGATTTGTAAATTTTCAAAATTACCCTTTTTTATAGGTTAAGGTTTATGAACCAACTCGGTTTTCTCTTTAGAAATGATCGGTTCTTTTCTCGGTTCTTATTATAAAAGGACAGGGTTTACATATTTGCTCCAATTGAAGGTATGAATTAGTTCCTACACTCCAATACAATTCAATTGAGCTTTGAACTGCTTCATTTGAGTTCGAATTGAGCTCAAACAAAGCTTCGTCGGAAAACTAAACTTAGAGAGAGAAAGCTACGAAAGCTTATCATCGAAGGTACGACGGTTCGATCTCTCTATTGAGGAAGATAGCTCTCTTCCTGAGGTATCTTCTAGGATCAAGAATTCCTACAATTGACTTCAAATTGATGGAGAATTTTGTTAGTGAAATTTTGTAGTTTCTCTCTCTAACTCCAACCTACAATGACTGAGAATGGCCGAATTGGCTTACCTTTTAGCTCAGTTGAGGTTGTCTAAGGGCTGTAGGGATGTTGGGAGAGCTTGGTTTAGCCCTAGGAGGACTGAATTCGGCCAATTTCAGCTCAGCCAAAATAGGGCAGCTTCAATCCGCTGGAGCTGCTTCACTATTTGATTACACTAGCGCTTCTCCTACAATCCTTAGAGCAAATGAAGACTACCATCGAGTAGCTGACTTCACCCCCAACCTGACCTCACCTTCTAAGGCTCAGAAAAATGCCCAAATCAGAGCTCTAGTTTGAGTTTCACTATAAATTGGAGCAGTAGAGAGAGAGAGAGGAGTTTTCAGGTGTGAAGAGAAGGAATGGAGAAGAGCTCTTTATATAGGGAGTTCGGGCACTCTCTAGCTGTCTGATTGATGCCTTTATGGCAATCATTCATGGCCTAAAATGCCCTAAACAGAGACTTTTCATCTTCATCGGCGCTGTTAGCTTTTCCAGCAAGTGAACAATGTTGTCATCGGATAGAAGAAGACGACACCGATCCGAACTAGATTGAACCGCTCCGAACCAGGTTCAATATTTAAACTGGCTAGTTCAGACCGATTCGACCGAGTTTTTCAAAATTAAAAATTTCTAAATTCATTCACTATCTAATGGTGGCTTCAATTCCCCAATTTGAATATTTTAAGCCACCTAGAAAAATGAATTTAGCAACTGGTTCAATGATGGTTCAAATCGGTCCGAATCAGTTCAATCCAGTTCAGATCTGGTTCACCTAAACCGGTTTGATTTTCTCTTCTACATCGTCCCAAAGTCCTTTTCCATGGTTTGTAAGACTCTTTGGGTCACTCGGGACTTGTATATTTCCCAATTGTACCTTTATCTAATGGTTGGGGTTTGTGAACCAGTTCGGTTCTTTCTCTTGGATTTGACCGATACTTTCCCTGGTTTTCTTATCCCTAAGGGGCAGGGTTCACATGTGACCTCCTACCAGGGTGGTCGATAAAGTCGCTCCGGACCACAAGTGGAACAGTCGAGTATTGCTCTACAAATGTATAATGCCTTTGATGATAAAGGGAGTGTGATTTATTGTTAAAACACATAAAGGAGAATGGTATAATAAAGATAACATTTCAAATAATTACCTTCTTGCCCATTCATTGAGTTGTAGAACTCAGAGGAACGCAAGTGAATAATACATACCTTGGTAAGCCTCATGCCATAATTATATTCCGTCATGTCATATGGAAAAAGTTTATTTCCGTAAATTATTTTAAAAATATTTTCAGGTTATGCCTAATTCCTACCGGTACCACATTGGTTCTCACCAGAAGGAGTGGTGGGTTGATCACGAGGTTTCAACCAAACCGGGTTGGGGCATGACAACTTAAGTGGTATAAGAGTTTGCAATTTTTCGAACTTGAGTTTGAATAATTAACTATTTTCAAAAATCAATGGTTGGGAAAATATTTTTGAAAAAATACTAGAAATAATTACTTCATGAAACTTACCTTCCGAAATTGCTAAACTGATACAGAATATTCCACTTGTAGAAAATGTTCCAAAAAGAGAACCCCCCAAATCTCGGTGGAAGATGAGATACCAAAACCCCAAAATCCAAGAGTGGCCTAGGCCCAAGAAGAAGCAAAAAAGAATTTTTGGAAAGCCTACGCCAACTATGTGAGGGTCTTCCATAAACTACAACTTATCCAAACCAACATAGAGTCGATGAATTGGATGTGGCAAGCCTATGAGTATGAAGCAGTAGTACTAGAAAAGTACGGGATCTCCACAACTCAAAGGGGCAAATTTAGGAAATCATGGAGAGATGGGTCTTCATCAGAATATGAAGAACCTAGCATGAACGAATGTACTAAGTATGGGAAGTATCATGGAGGCCCATGCCCACCTATGGAGATGGCATCGACCTCCACCCCTTCCGATGAAGAATCATGTAACTCATCAGTGGTAAACTCTAAGTTAGATAACATGTGGGACTATAGGGGTAGTTTATGGGAAATTGGCATATTTGCTTGAGCTATGTAATAAGCCACCCTTATGGTAATTGAATTTGATGAATAAAAATTTTCTTTTAGAAGTTTATGATCTCATAATATAACTGAAAAGCCAAAAAAAGGGAAGGGACGAAAGAGATCTTTAGTCTTGATAAAGCCGCAAGAGATTAACAAGGAAAAAGTCAAGTGTTGGGGAGATTGGGAACTCCATCAAAACCTATCCTTGGAGTAATGATTCAAGAAAGGATCAATTAAAAACTTTCTAAGCATTCGTGGCAAGGAAGTCGAGAAGAAAATACATAAGAAGGAATACATTAAAACTTTAGTTTAACAAATAAATTGGAAAAAAAAAGGGGGAATACAAGTAGAGATAAGGAAGAAGTACATGGGGAAAGTGTACTCACAAGAATTCAAAGGAGGAGGTCACTCACAAGAATTCAAAGGAGGAGATCAAACCCTAGGAAGAGACTCCCATAGAAGAAAAGTGAAATGTACCCAGAAAGAGAATCTTGAAGAAGTACGTACTTCGACCAAGGGGTGATCGACCCGATTAATGGAATAATGATGATATGAATATGTGGACATCAAAGAGAATGGGTTCAGCCCATCTCCACCTAATGGAGCTTAAGATTGGATGATGGAGACATAGTGTGGAGTACACGAAATAAGACCCCGATGACAAGAGAGCCTTGGATAAGAAATAAATTTCAAATGGTTAATTCACATATACCAAGGGGAGTAACGATATAAAGGTAGGGAACCTTCAAGGTGTAAGGATAGAATTACCATGAACTGGTCACAAGTAGGCAAGATAGACTAAGAAATGGAAATCCTTAGATAAGGATGCCAACAACATAGGGTAGTGTATAAGGGAGGATAATCATGCGTATGACGTTAGATAAGTCGTGAAATGATTTAGGAAACCTGATAGTTGGAGCCGAAGATCACCAATAATGTAAGCCCCATCTCTTAAAGATAAGAAAATCGGGGAAAGAACCGGTCAACTCAAGATAGAAAACCCAACCAGTTCATGAACCTTAACCAATAGAGAAAGGGAAAAATGGGAAATTGACAAACCCTAAGTGACTCAAAGAGTCATAAAAGTGATGGAAAAGGATCCCAGGACAAATTGAAAGATAAAACCAAATCGGTACAGGTGAACCAGATGTGAATCGGTTTGAACCATCATTAAACCAGCTGCTAAATTCATTTTTCTATGTGGCTTAAAATATTCAAATTGAAGAATTGAAGCAACCATTAGATGGAGAATGAATTTAGATGAATTTAGAAATTTTTAATTTTGAGAGAATTGGTTGAATCGGGCATGAACCGGCCAATTTACGCATCTAACTGGTCGAATCGGTCCGGTCTACTTCGGAACAATGTCGTCTTCTTCCATTAGATGACAACACTGTTCATTCAATGTAGAAATGGATAATGTCAGCAAAGTTTGAATTGCTCGGATTAGGCCATTTCAGGATGAGGATAAGCTCAACCAAGAAGGAGAGTTGTCAGGCAGAGGGTCCCTAAGCTCCCTATATAAAAAGGAGGTGTTTTTCTCAGCCTTAGAATGAGAGGTTGGGTTCTTTAGACTCTAGGGGAAGTCAGCTACCTAATAGCAACCTCTATTCGAACCGAGGACCATCGGAGAAGCACAAGTGGAATAAAACAGTGAAGCAGCTACGAAGGATCGAAGCTGCCTTATTTCGGTCGAGCTGAGTTCGGCCAAATTCAGCCTTCCTCCAGCCAAACCAAGCCTTCCCCACACCCCTACGGCCGTCACACAACCACAACAGAGTTGAAAGGTAAGTCAATTCGACCCCCACTATCATTTTTAGTCGAACTTAGAGACAGAAACTACAAAACTTCACTAATGAAATTCATCCTTGATTCGATGTTAATTGAAGCAATTCTTGATCCTAGGAGGAACCCTAGGATGAGAGCTACCTGCCTAGATAGAGAGCTCAGACTGTCGTACCTCTGACGGTAAACTTTCAAAACTTTCTCTCTCTACAAGTAATTTTTCGACAAAGCTCCGTTTAAGTTTGTTCCAACCTCAATTCATGTGATTCAAGGCTCAATTGAATCGTATGGAAGTGTAGGAACTGATTTACACCTCCAATTGAAGCAATTTACCCCAATTGAATGGTCAATTTGAAGAAATCAAATTCAGCCAGTTTGAAAGGAGGAAATTGGGGGGAAATTTTTGGAAATTTTGGGGATTTCATAAAATTGAGGGAATTCTTTGATATTTCTCAAAATTGAGGGCCAATTGGCCATGAAAAAGATGTTGGAGGACCAATTGGTCAAATTTTAAAATATTTGGGGGTCAAATTGCCATTTTTGGAAAGGAGGGGCAAAATGGTAATTATTGAAAAGTTGGGGACCAAATTGGAAATTTGGAAAAATTGAGCCCCTATACAATTTTGAGTAAAATGAGGACTCAAAGGGAATTTTGGAAACTTTGGGGCTTAAATTGTGTAAAAGTTGACTTCAGGGACCTAAAGTTAAGAAAAATATATTTTAGGGACCTAAATATAATTTATCGATAATTTGTGAGCCTTGGCTTTTATGCCAAATCGTAAGTGATAATGTTGTCCAAAGTGTAGGGACAAGTGGGACCAGAATGCAAGCAAGAGAAGGCTTGCATAGATTTGGAAAACCGACCGAGGATGAACACGTCACAGTTATCGGGTGAGTGGACATATTTACATCATACCCGGTTGGGATGGTGAGAACTTTAGAAATGAAAAACCACTTGTAAGTGGATTTTAACATCATACCCAGATGGGGTGATGGGAGATTTAGGCTAAAACCTACTTACTGATTGTAAGTTGAGGAAACCATACCCAATTGGTATGATGGACTTCCTAGAAGGAAGGAGAAAGTTGCTTGTCGGTTATAAGCGTAGATATCATCACACCTAATTGGTGAAATGAAATGAAAATATATTTTTGTCAGAAGTGTTCTCCCCTTACTGTGGGCCAATGCTTAAACTTTTGGGGAGACCTTCTTCACGAGAGCTAGAATAGCTTAGATAGGCTAGAGGCCTCGGTTTTTGAACTTGTGGGACTAAATGCCCAGTTTTGGAAAATCACGTGATGTCACACCCCGACCCGGTTTGGTCGGATCCCCATGAGCAACCCGCCACTCTCACGGTTTATTAAAGGGTTTCCCCTTATTATAATCCGTAAAGAGTAAGGCATCCTTTAAACCTGCACCATTTCCTGGAATAGCATAATCAAAACTGCATGAAATTTTAAACTTTACATACTTGTCTTACAGGCATCTTAGTTGATGGTCTTTCAAGGTAGGCTTTCTGGGATTTCCTGAAAGGGATATAAGGGAGGGGGTGAGTACGACTACTCAGTGAATAGGTTTTCAAATGTCTACTTTTAACTTTTAAGAAAAACATTTATATGGAGTGTGCCAGACTCCTTTCTTTTCAAAAAAAAATCCCTTCATTTAAAAATTTAGGTTTTTCCATTATTTCTTAGTTACCTGTGTGTCATCACCCAATACACATCCTTCATCATGAAGGTTACACACATTCACAAGTCAGTATCACTACTGAACCCGCTAGTGGCTTCGTAGCGACTTTTCCTGCCACTCGAATAGAAGTACAACCACTTCTACCCTGGGAAAGAGTGGATGTACGTGACATCTGACCCACAATCCAGAAATCACTTCTTCGTGTTCGTATGAGTACAGAGACCTCATCCTGTCCCCAGCCCGGTCTCATGCACTTGGTGCTACTCCAAATTTCACATAGACACCTAGAACGACGAACTGCCCTTATAGCCACCAGGTCGTCCAGTGCCCTTAGGACGCATCACTACCCCTCATGGGCGTCTTGATGATCCCGTACTCACAGTGCATGCACAAACAATATTTTCTTATATTGCCATGTAATCTGTGGTGCCACTAGTCCAATGGCCCCGACTCTCAACTCAACCCGCAGCTGTTTGTCTTGACTAGTCCATCGACCTGTCATGTCGCACTGCCACTAATTGACTGAGCATGTCGGTCCTATCTTGGTACCATGGCCAAACAATTCACTTATTAAGTTTTATGGCACATATATCATGTTCGTTTACGAGCTCCTGCTCGTGCCAACTGACCTTGGGCCCACTATACGAGATTTTCAAAATCGGGCATTTAGCCCCCAAGTTCCAAAACCGAGGCCCTTGGCCTATCAGAGCTATTCGAGCTCCCGTCGAGAAGGTCTCCCAAATAGTTTAAGCATTGGCACACAGTTAGGGGAGAACACTTCCGACAAAATAGGTTTTCACTGTCCATTATACCAACCAGTATAAGGACATCTCCGTTCATAACCGATGAACGGGTTTTCAACTTCCTTCGAGTAAGTCTCATCATACCAACCGGGTATGATCTACTTACAACCGGTAAGTAGTTTTTTTTTTTTGCATAATTTTCACATCACTTTCTCTAAGTGGTGATGATTAAAATACCACTAAACAATGGGTTTTTATATCGAGGTACTTATCATCCCCTACCGGGTATGATATAAAATTTCCACTCACAACCGGTAAATGGTTTTTATCTTTAAGTTGTGCTCATCATCCCAACCGGGTATGATGTTAGTAAACCCACTCACAACCGATAAGTGGTTTTTAACTTTAAACTGTGCTCATCATCCCAACCGGGTATGATGTGAATAACCCACTCACCCATTAATGCCGTGAATTCCACTAGACTAGTTCATTGTATTCACGCGAGCTTGTCCTTGCTGGCGTTCTTGGTATTTCGCGTTCCTACACGATATGAACATCTTGGTTCATTATCCTTCGGCCTAATCGCCTTCATTCATTCCAAATGAATGAGAAAGTCAAACTTTCATTTATTTACAATTAGGTCCCTAAAGTTATTTCTCTTTAACTTTAAGTCCCAAATGCCGATTTTTCCTCAAATTGAGTCCCGAAACTTCTAAAATTTATCATAGGACCTCAATTTATTCCATTTCACAAAAAGGGATTTAATTTCCAAAAATTCCAATTTCGTCCCCCAACTTTTCCAAAATTACCATTTTGCCCTTCCTTTACAAAAATGGTAAATTTTGCCCCAAAAATTTCAAAATTTCTCAATTGGTCCTCCAACATTATTTTCATGCCCAATTGACCCTCAATTTCATAAAATTTCATTTTGGTCCTTTGAATTTAAAAAATCCCCAATTTTCCCCCAATTCCAACTTCTTAACACAGTGGAATTTGATTTCATCAAATTGACCCATCAAACATTTCCAATTGTTGAAATTGAAGTTGAAATTGAGTTTATACATGTTCATACGATTCTTCAGAAATGTGAATCGCAAGTTTTAATCCTGGGACGAGCTCAAACGGAGCTTTGCTGGAAAATGAACTATAGAGAGAGAAAGCTTTGATTACTCACCGGTGAAGGCACGGCGGTTCGAGCTTTCGATCTAGATAGATAGCTCTCATCCTGAGGTTCATCCTAGAATCAAGAATCGCATCAATTGATGTGGAATTGGATTAGAATTTCGTCTTTGAAATTCGATCGACTCTCTCTCTAGCACCAATCGAAAATTATAAAGGGGAGCCGAATTGGCTTACCTTTCGGTCCTAATTCGGCTGTGGAAAGGCTGAGGAAGTGTTGGGAGGGCTTGGATTGGCCTAAGCAAGGCTTGAAATGGCTGATTTCAGCTTGGCCGAAATAGGGCAGCTTCGGTCCGCTGGAGCTGCTTCACTATTATATCACGCCGGTGCTTCTTCAACGATTCTCGGATTGACGGGAGTTTGCTATCAGATAGTTGTCTTCTCCCCGGTTCTAAAGAGCCCGACCTTTGTTCAAGTCGAAGCTCTGGTTCGAGCTTTACCGGGAAATGGAGCCATAGTGAGGGAGAGAGAGAAGTGTTCAGGTATTGGTATTAATTACAATAATTAAATATATATTAATATGGCTATTTATGATAAAATTTAAATCATACTTCCCAGGAAGTCACCCATCCTCACACTACTCTCGGGCAAGCACACTTAACTTTAAACACCCATCCTCACACTACTTTCGGCCAAGCACACTTAACTTTAAAGTTCTTATAGAATCTAGTTCACCTAAACCACTTTTGTTTTTGTTTTCTAATTTGTCTTAAGTTTCTTTTCCAAGGTTTAATTAACCCTTTGGATCACTCAAGAGTTGTAAATTCTCAACTTGCTCGTTCAGAAATAATCAGGTTTGTGAACTGGTTCTGAATCCTCACTTGGTTTGACCGGTTCTCTTCCTAGTTTTCCTTAGCTCAAAAGGGCGGGTTTTACAACTCTCCCCTCCTTTTAGGAGTTTTTTCCACAAAACTTAGTTAGCATCCTTGCATGAGCAATCATTTCCTTTGATGCCCCTTTGGTGTTTGCTTAAGATATAAACTTTTCTCTCGTCCTTGAAATTAGTCCATTTTACAACCTTCACTTAAGAAATTCATTTTCGTTAATATTATTTACTCCCTCCATGGACTTTGTCATCACTAGACATACCTTACCTCAGGGTACGTTCTTAGATTTTATCTCTCTTTTTGCTTAGAGTAACATTCTTCCCCTTTAGGTCCTATACTCAAGATTGGGAATTCCAAGATAACTAACCATTTTCGTGTCTAGTTAAATGCTTGATCATTGAAACACTTAGCTCGTCGTCCTATAGAGCATTTCGTACTTATTTTCGCGGATTTCTTTATTACCACCTTTTCGTCCTATTTCGACTCTTCCTGCATTCGTTGTCTATTATAAATTCGGTCCAAATTGTTATATTTGACCTCGTCATGCTTATTAGCCGACTCTTCCTTACTTCGAGTCATATTCTCCTCGGGTTGTTGGGCTTACATGCCCTTACAGCATGGCATTTTCTAGGACCTGTCTCTATCCATTTGATTTTTAGAACATCTCCTGAAGTGTCTCTCTTAGCTTTTAGACCATTAAGGGATCACATAACTTCATATCTCTTTTCTTTTGACAGTATTCCTCAACTATCCTTTTTTTTTTACCATTATTAACTCCACTTACTCAATTGTGTTGGTTCTCCTTACCCACTCATTCCTTTTCAACTTCCTTATTGTGTATTTCCTGTTCCAGTTAATAAAATTCCCAGATGTTTTACCGACATGTTGGGTTTCGTCCTTTCTTAAATCCATCATCATTCCCAATGATATCCTCTACTCAAGGGTTTTCCTTTGGCCTTAATCCCCTCAGATTTGTTCGCAACCATTTCACAATTCTTTATTTTTCTGGTCCAATCGTCTGGGTAGCTGTACACTCGTTCTTCATGCTCATCCTATTATCCATCATAGAGTGTACTCTTTACTACATCTCATTCCTTCTTAGGGTTTTGTTTATTCTATTTGGCTGTCTATCGTTATTAGTTTTCCTCTTTCTACTTGGTTCTCCTGTTCCCTCCAAACAGGTTAGCTTGGGCCATTATGATACTTCCTTCCTTGAAAACATTTCCTAATTAAGGGTTGGTTCCTTTCACTCCACATTGTGTCAATCCGCCCCTCCATAATTCCTTTAGTTTAATTTCCTTCTTAGGACCTCATTTTTCCTTGGTACTCGACTTTTCCATCTCAACCAACATTTCATTTGTGAGCTTATCATTCCTTCTATTTTGGTTGGTTCCATTTCCTCTCAATTGGGATACACATGTCTTTTCGGGGCTTCCTTCCTTTGTAGAATTCTTTCCCTTTCTCCGGACATTCCTTTTTACATTTGCCCCGGGGGATTTCTACTCTTGATGTTGTCTTCTCCTGTTTACCTTTACTCCTCAGGTCTTGCAAGACATCTTTTATACTCTATCTGCATCCTCATTCATACCCAATACCTGTCTATTTCCTTAGGGAGTGTATAAATCTTTCTTATTTCAAGATTTCTTGATCATTATGTGAGAAGCATGCCTATTTCTTTCTTGGCTTGAGTTTGGTTGTTAATTTGGCCTTTTGGTTCCTTTAGGGATTTCTTTCATCCTCCTCTTTCAGAGTATTTGACCTTTTCGCCTCTTTTCCTTGTCGGAACTTACATCATGGTTCTTCCGCGTATTAGTTGGTTAACTGCCCCGCCTCCACCAGTCCCTTGGTTTAGGTCTTCTTAGAGCGGTTGTCTTCTCGGGTACTCCTGTCCTTAACATCATCTCACTGTCCTCCACCAATCCCTTTGGATCACCTGAGAGTTGTAAATTCTCAACTTGCCCGTTCAGAAATAATCGAGTTTGTGAACCGATTCTGAATCCTCACTTGGTTTGACCGGTTCTTTTCTTGGTTTTCCCTAGCTCAAAAGGTCAGGGCCTTTGGACCAGTGGCACCGAAGATAAATGGCCAAATGTGAAAATTATTGTTTTGTGCATACACTTGAGGTACAAGACCATAAGGATGCCCAAGAGGGGTAGTGATGGGTCCTAAGAGCTACTGGATGACATAGTGTAGATAAGGGTAGTTCGTCGTGCCAATAGTCGGAAAGCTTGGAGTAGCTTCTTCGCATGAGACCGAGGTAGGGTCGAGATGAGGTCTCTGTCCTCATATGGACATTGAGTGATATTCGGGTCTGAGGGTTAGATGTCACTAACATTCACTCATACCTAGGGTAGAAGTGGATGGGTTTCTATCTTAGTGGCCGGTAAAGACGCTCCAGCCATAAGTGGGTGCAGTGGACGGGCTGCATGTAAACCCCACACTTTTGAGTTAAGGAAAACCGGGAAAGAACCGGTCAACTCGAGTAAGAAAACCGAGCCGGTTTACAAACCCGAACATTTGGGAACAAGCAATTTGGAAATTTACAACTTCCAGGTGACCCAAAGGGTTCATTAAACCTTGAAAAATAAACTTAAGACAAATTAAAAGACAAAAAACTAAATTGGTTTAGGTGAACTAGATTTCATAAGAACTTTAAAGTTAAGTATGCTTGCCCGAGAGTAGTGTGAGGATGGGTGTTTAAAGTTAAGTGTGCTTGCCCGAGAGTAGTGTGAGGATGGGTGACCTCCTAGGAAGTATGATTTAAATTTTATCATAAATAGCCATATTAATATATATTTAATTATTGTAATTAATACCAATAATTTAATACACAAATTAAATTATTGGAATTAATACAAATAATTTAATACTGAAATTAAATTATTGGAATTAATACCAATAATTTATGGAAATATTAATACTAGTAATAAATCTCTCCCATTTAATACACTGTCATCCCCATTCATTCTCCTCACACCCGAACACTTCTCTCTCTCTCTCTACTGCTCCATTTCCTGGTGAAGCTCGAACTAGAGCTTCGACTTGAACAAAGGTCGGGCTCTTTAGAACCGGGGAGAAGACAGCTATCTGGTAGCAAACTCCAGTCAATCCGAGAATCGTTGGAGAAGAGCCGGCATGATGGAATAGTGAAGCAGCTCCAGCGAACTGAAGCTGCCCTATTTCGGCCAAGCTGAAATCGGCCATTTCAAGCCCTCCTCAGGCCAAACCAAGCCTTTCCAACACTTCCTCAGCCCTCCCATGGCCAAATTACGACTGAAAGGTAAACCAATTCGGCTCCCCTTTGCAATTTCTGATCGGTGCTAGAGAGAGAACTGACAGAATTTCAATAATAAAATTCTAACTCAATTCGGTATCAATTGATGTGATTCTTGAATTTAGGATAAACCTCAAGATGAGAGCTATCTGCCTAGATCGAAAGCTCAGAGTGTTGTGCCCTCACTGGTGAGAAATCAAAGCTTTCTCTCTCTATAGTCTATTTTTCGACAAAGCTCCATTTGAGCTCCTTCCAGCGTTAAAATCTGCAGTTCAAAGTTTCTTAGAATTGTATAAACATGCAGTAACTCAATTTTAACTCCAATTTCAACAATTAAAAGTGCTTGATTAGTCAATTTGATAAAATCAAATTCGGTAGTATCGAAGAGTTGAAATTAGGGAAAAAATTGGGGATTTTCGAAATTCAAATGGCCAAAATGCAATTTTACGAAATTGAGGGTCGTTTGGGCATGAAAATAATGTTTGGGATCAATTGAGGAATTTTGGAATTTTTGGGGCAAAATGGTAATTTTGGAAAAATTGGGGGGACCAAATTGAAAATTTAGAAAATTAAACCCCTTTTTGGTGAAATTGAATAAATTGAAGTCCCAAGATAAATTTTAAAAGTTATGGGACTCAATTTGAGAAAAAACTGAGATTTATGACTTAAAGTTAAAGAGAAATAACTTTAAGGACCTAATTGCAAATAACTAAAAGTTTGGGTTTTTTCATTCATTGGAAATGAATTAAGGTTGTTATGCTAAGTAATAATGAACAATGATGTTCATATCGTGTAGGAACCTAAAATACTGGGAACGCCAACATGGACAAGCTCGCGTGAATACAAAGAACCAGTCAAGTGGAATTCACTGCATTAACGGGTGAGTGGGTTTACGAACATCATACCTTGTTGGGATGATGAGCACAACTTAAAGATAAAAACCACTTACCGGTTGTGAATGAAAATTTTATATCATACCCGTTAGGGGATGATAAGTACCTTGGTATAAAAACCCACTATTTAGTCATATTTTAATCATCACCACTTAGAGAAAGTGATGTGAAAATACGCGGAAAAACTACTTACCGGTGGTAAGTAGATCATACTCGGTTGGTATGATGAGACTTCCTCGAAGGAAGTTGAAAACCCATTCATCGGTTATGAACGGAGATGTCCTTATACCAGTTGGTATAACGGACAGTGAAAACCTATTTTGTCGGAAGTGTTCTCCCCTGACTGTGTACCAATGCTTAAACTATTTAAGAGCTCGAATAGCTCTTATAGGCCGGTGGCCTCGATTTTGGAACTTGAGGGCTAGAATGCCCAGTTTTTTTGAAAATCTAGTACAGTGGGCCCGAGGCCAGTTGGCACAAGCAGGAGCTCGTAAATAAACATGATATATGTGCCATAAAACATAATAAGTGAATTGTTTGGCCATGGTTCCAAGATAGGACTGACATGCTCAGTCAACTAGCGGCAGTGCAACATGACAGGTCGACGGACTACTCAAGATAAACAGTTGCGGGTTGAGTTGAGAGTTGGGGTCGTTGGACTAGTGGCATCATAGATTACATGGCAATATGAGAAAACATTGTTTGTGCATGCACTGTGAGTATGGGATCATCAAGACGCCCATGAGGGGTAGTGATGCATCCTAAGGGCACTAGACGACCTGGTGGCTATAAGGGCAGTTCGTCGTTCCAGGTGTCTGTGCGAAATCTGGAGTAGCACCAAGCGCATGAGACTGGGGTGGGGACAGGATGAGGTCTTTGTCCTCATACGGACACGAAGAAGTGATTTCGGGATTGTGGGTCGGATGTCGCATACATCCACTCATTCCCAGGGTAAAAGTGGTCGTACTTCTATCCGGGTGGTAGGAAAAGTCGCTCTGAAGCCACTAGCGGGTTCAGTAGTGATACTGACTTGCAAATGTGTGTAACCTTCATGATGAAGAATGTGTGTTGGGTGATGACAAACCATGGTAAATAAGAAATGGTGGAAAAACCTGAATTTTTAAATGAAAGGATTTTTGAAAAGAAAGGATTTTTGAAAAGAAAGGAGTCTGGCACACTCCATATAAATATTTTTCTTAAAAGTAAAAAGCTTTTAAAAACCCATTCACTGAGTAGTCGTACTGACCCCCTCCCTTATATCCCTTTAAGAAAATCTCAGAAAGCCTCCCCTTAAAGACCGTCAACTAAGATGCCTGTAAGACAGGTATGTAAAGTTTTAAATTTCATGCAGTTTTGATTATGCTATTCCAGGAAAAAGGTGTAGGTTAAAGGACGTCTTACTCTTTACGGTTTACAATAAGGGGAAACCCTTTAATAAATTGGGAGATTGGCGAGTTGATCACGGGGATCCGACCAAACCGGGTCGGGGCGTGACACTGCACCTGTGATTGTGTTTCCCCTTCTTGATGAAAGGCGCGTGTTTTTTGTTAAACACATCTAATGTGAAAATGAGGAAAAAGGTTTTGAAAACCAAAACATGAGGAAAACAATCTTTAAAAAAACAACCCTAGCACAATTTAGTTAAAATTATTTGTTTTGAAAATTCACTTCCAACCCCCACTCAGTGAGTTGTAGAACTCCCCCCTTTTTTATATCACTTTTTAGGGGTAGCGAAAACATGACAAAAGAAAACGCTAGGATGTACCCTCTATTAGGTATGCTTAATCTCTTAAGCTTGCATGTTTATTGATTTATGATATTCCATGGAACAAGGTTTGAATTACGCATGGCTCCTCTTAATTAAAGAGAGCGGCGGCTGATCACAGGGATCTGACCAAACCGGGTCAAGGCATGATAACTTGAGTGGTATTATAGCCAAGTTCCCTTGAAAGCATTATCAAAACTATGCCCTGACACTAATGAAAACTTAACTACCCTGTAGGAAGAAAAGTTCCTAGGAAGTTCACCATTTAAACCAAACCCCCACATGAGATCGTGAAAAAGACACCTACCTCCAGAGAGGCAGTCGTTCAATGATTTGTGGAGGGTGAAAAGAGGGTGCCCAATGATATGGTTGAAGACTATAGGAAACTTGTTGGAGCTCTATTAGAGCCAGAAGGCATCGTATATCCTCCTTCAAGGCAAGAAGAACCTATCCCTCCTCCAAGGAGCCCAACACTCCCTTCAGCCCCACAACAGCCAAAAAGGACTCCAACTAAGAAGGAGGCATGGGACAACTATTGGGATGCCCATGCCACCTTTATGAAAGTTCACCAAGTACCCCCACCAGCTCAATCCAACTTAAACCCTTCCCAATGGGTGAGGTGGACCTACAAGTGTGAGGCTAAGGTGTTAAGAAAGTACGGACTCGAGGTAATTCATGAAGTTCGTCCTATTAGAGAATCCCGACGAGAGTATGGATGGACATCAACCAATCCATTAGAGCCTTCAGACCATGAATGCCAAAACCATTCAGAGGCTAACTCCAGACCTATGACCCCAAGGGAATAGGAATTAGTAAATTCCTGTAATAAGCCAAGTACGACAAGAAACTACTTCTTTGAATAAATAAAAGTTTATGTTTCCTTAATTAAAAGTTAATTTTCCTAATAATGACAATTATAACTATCAAGATCGGAGTGTACCAATCACTTCTAGTCAACACTAACCCCAAGATAATCAACCTAGATAATTCCCCCATAAGAACTAGAAAACACCAAGTAACAAGGCAACAAGACAAAAGACTGAGAAGGGAGTTTTTAGAGAAGAATCAAGAAGTATGCCTAGAAAAAGAGGTCATCAGGAAGGACATGCCCTAAACAAAGGAAGAAGGAAAGAGTGTGAGGAAAGCAAGGATAAAGAAATAGGATGAATGTGGGAAAAAGGAAGTCATCATTAAAAGATGCAGGAAGAATGGAGTCAAGCCTAACGATCATAAGGGATTAAGAGAGTCCCCATACAAGAGTTAGGAAACCAAGAGGAATGGGGTTGCATCTAAGAAGAACCAGTAATATGGGAGATAACCAAGAGTTGAGGTAAGGTACAAGAACCCAAAAAAGGGTGAGCATGGAAAACCTCTTCAGGCAACTCTAGGAAAGGACATGATAAGAGGGAAGAGGAAAAGAAAGGTGCCAGGAAAGAGGACTCTAGAGGAACGTGTAAGTACCCTTGAAAGAACCCTTGATAAGTAGATGGACATAACGTGAAGTGCTAGGGACCCGCCAACAATCAGGAACTCCTTGAATGAAGGATAATGAACAAAAAGGGAATTAGAGGACGAAAAGGAATAGAGGCAGATAACCATACTAACGTTGGAAGGATGTACATAAGGAAAGAAAGAAAGGCCCACAAGGAGCATTAGGGAGGTTGAACACGGAAATTCCAGGACGAAAGTCTCTAAGAAAAAGAATGATGGTGGAAAGTGGGACCATGAGAAGAAAATCCCAAGTTAAGGAACTGAAGAGTGGATCATAAGAGGCATAACCCGAAATAAGAGAACTAAGAAGGAGCATAAGTAGGTGAGGATGTCTCTCAATGATAGGTGTGACTTGCTTTGGAAAAAGGAGAGTAGTAAAGTGGGAGAAACTAGAATAACAAAATGATCATGGTAAATAAACGACGCTCTATGAAGGATCAAAAAATAGTAGGGACTACACCCTAGAAAGGGCAACGAGATAGGTATTCAGGACGAGTAAACTCAAAGGACAACTGTTCTAAGACAAGTGGACCAGTTGAGGAGTGGGAACAAGGGAGTTAATGAACTGACCCTCGAGACAACCATAAATTTAAATTCCAGCAAGGAAGGGAAAGGTGGAAAGGCCAAAACATTAGGAAAAGGAGGATGAAGGAATCCTTGGAGAGATAAATAGCTGAGAACTAATCGACAACCAAACCCAAACCATGGAAGGGATTAAGTAAGCTCTCAGAAGGAGATGGAACAACCTTGAAGGAAAAAAGACCGAGAACCCTTCACCTATGAGAATAAAAATAGTAGTAAATAACAATTTGGGATAAAAGACATGGATAAGGGGTGTGCTACCAAAACTTCCAACATAAGGATAAGTCGGATTGATAACATCAAGGATGTCAAGAGGTCAACTTAAGATAGATAATCAAGAAGATGAAGGAAAGAAGAAATCTAGGGGAAAGAGGAGGAAGCCTACTAAAGAAAGGAACCCTGAAGAAGCATACACATTCCAATGGAGAAGAAATGAACCCAACTAAAGGGGAATAAAAGAGAAAAGTTCAAATAGAATACAACTGGGTAATAAAAGACCAGTTACAAAGGAAGTTACCTGAATTTCAAGGAGTAAGTTAAACTCAGGGAACATGTAGAGGAGGAGATAGCATCGAAAGATGCCATATAAGTAAGAAAGGGGCGGATTGCCCATAATAAGGACATAGAAGAAGGACTAACTGAGAAACCTTGGGAGAAACAAGCCTCAAATTAAGAAGTGGATAATTGAAACGACCATGGACATCAAGACTCGTCATGGTACACGTTCACTTAAAGGAGCCTAAAAGGATGATGGTTGGGCATAGTGTGGAATACACGAATTAAGACTCGAAAACCCGAGGTGCATTGGATAGGGGATAAGGGATGAAATGGAATCTTAAGATAATGGAGGATTAAAAATGAGCACATGTCCCAAAATAAAGAAAGTGTAAAGAAGTAAAAGAGAAGAGACTTTAAAGGAATAAGTAAGAAGATCGAAGGTATAGCCTTAAATTGGGAGGCTTTACCTTGAAGAACATAGTAGAGAAAGGCAACTTTAAAAGGGAGACCTCCCCCAAAACAAGAAAACATTATGTAGACCGGAAAAAGGGTCAACTCGGATGAGAAATGGGGAATGGTCATAAGTAAGCAAGATAGGACAAAGGAAAGGAAAGCCTTGAGAAAATACGCTAATGTAAGTGAGGAATGACATAAGTGACAAAGGATCTCAATGTGTCAGTAAGTTAGAAAACTGACAGTTGGAATCAGGGGAAAACCCATAAGAAAGTTGGTAAAGAATGAGTATATAAAGGGAACCGACACAATTATGATATTAAGAAAATTAAAGGACAATTGGAACTACATAGAAAGTAGATGGAAAACACTATTGAGTAGTAGGAAGGAACGAAGCTCTACGACTCCTGAACAGATGGAAAGGGCATAAACCGTTATCAAGGATATACACTCTGGAGACCATTCTAGGCAAGGATAATTCCAGAACAGATAACGCAGTAAGAAATATGTAGTGCCAACAATTCCAAGAAAGGTGACCTAAGTAGGACTAAGTCCAATGGTCAAACCTAAAAAATGGAACCAGAATCATGGTAAACCAAACATGGAGGAAGGACCAAACAAGACAAGGAAGAAAGTATATCAAAACCCACAAGATTAAGGACAAAGAGTCATAAAGGAGGCTAAACTAAGAGCATCAACATTCTAAGAAATGATGGGAAAATGGGGATGATCGTATATGGAACGTCCAACCCAAATTTCACGAATAAGAACCCTTAAGAAGAAACATCTTACCCTGAGGGGAGTAAAGGAAATAGAATAACATGCTAACTAATTTATGGGAAAGATCTAGGTCGTAAGCCATGTAGTGGCACTACATAAGTATCTTACTCGCTGAGTTTTGAGCTCACCCACTCCCCTAAACATATTGTAGGATAAGTCGATGAAGCACATGTAGCACAAAGGGAAGGAATTTCCCGAGGCACTCCCATGTTTAAGGTAACCTCACCCTGCTCACAAAGATTTGATTATCCTATCATGTTAAGACAATTCCTGTGATTTTTTATAAAGTGTTTTGAGGGGCTCCCACGAGTAAATTTGAAACAAAATTTCAAAATTTCTATTGTATTTTTAACAAGTATTCCACTATTCTGAGCGTTCTTGTCGGCGTTACCTTTGTGAATGTACATGCCATTGTAATATCGAGGGATTTGCGAGTTGCACGGGTACTCGACCGAGGGAATTACCCTTCTTCCCTCTTCTAGAATTGTTGTTTGACATCTTCATCTTTCTTATCCTTACCTTGGCATTTCAACTTTTCCATTGGGTATTCCCTTCTCTCATTTAGTTGATACTAGGTTTACCCACCTTCTTTCTCGAAACATAGATCTTTGTGGAAGATTGATTTCATGCGGATGAATTTAGTGAGCACAAACTTTGATTGTAATTTGCAAGAGGTCTTCTTGTTGTGGGTTTATAAGATTGGAAAGGTCTTCTTGTGAGAAGGTATTATGAACTGATAAGGGATCAAACCCATATCTACTTAAAAGTCATTACTTGTAAGTAGTGGAACATTTCCAACCCTATATACCCACAACACCTCTTTATTTTATCCAATGTGGGAACATATTCTTAACACCTGCCCTCATGTGCAACGTGGATACACTTGTTACGTACAATTTTAAACTTGCCCTCAATAATTATTTACGAGACGAGTATTATTCTTCCAGTCTCGGACAAGGGGGGACAATGGCCTTGAGCTGGGTATTTTTCCTCCATACTCGGGCAAACCATGAACTGAGTTTCTAGTCTCGGGTTAGGTAAGGGTATGAGCCACTGACTCTGATACCATGAAAGAAAGAGAGTAAGATAAAATAGAGATATGAATATTTGTATCTATTGATATCAATTGTTACAATGAACATTCTTATTTATAGGCTAAAATAGGTACATAAGTAGTTACATTGTTGGTAATGAATGTGGTTTATTACTCCCCCACAAGCGAAATGGGAGATCTAGAACATTGAGCTTAGACTGAATGAAATTAAAACGATGAGAAGACAAAGCTTTGGTGAAAATATCAGCAAGCGGATCTTCAATGCCGATGAACCGAATGACCAACTCTCTATTTTTCACTCTCCCAAACAAAGTGTTTGTCTATTTTAATATGCTTAGTATGAGCATGAAATATTGGGTTATCACTTAGATAAATGGCAGATAGATTATCACACCAAATAGTTGGTGGTAGGGAAGGATGAATGCCAAGTTCATGAAGTAGAGACTGAACCCAAATAATCTCAGCAATTGCATTGCCCAAACTTTTGTATTCAGCTTCAGTACTAGAGCGAGTAACTGTACATTACTTTTTAGTACTCCAGGAAATCAAATTGATACTAAAAAAGATAGAAAATCCACTAATGGAGCACAGATTAGGATTGTCTGCCTAGTCGACATTAGAAAAACAATGAAGTTGAGATTGAGAGATCTTCCAAAAGTAAAGACAATGACCTCATGTGCCTTGTAAATATTGAAGAATTTGCTTAACAACTATCCAGTGAGCAGTGGTGGGTTGATGCATGAATTGACATACCTGATTGACCGTATATGAAATGTATGGTCTTGTCAAAGTTAGATATTGTAAAGCCCCAACAACCTGCCGATAACTACAAGGGTTATCAAGAGTAGACCTATCGTGTAAAGCTAAATGTGTACCTGTACTTATAGGACTCGTCACAGGTTTACAATCAACTATAGAGGTCCAAGTAATAAGATCATGAATGTATTTATGTTTATTGAGAATGAGCCCATCAGCATGAGAATGAACTTCAATGCCAAGAAAATGATGAAGAGTGTTGAAATCTTTGATTGAAAACTCCTGTCTGAGAGCATATAATATTGAATCTATGATAGCAGAAGGTAACCCTATGAGTATAATGTCATCCACAAATACCAGAAAAAATGATAAAATGAGAAGTTCTGTAGATGAATAAAGATGTATCTGCCACTGATGCAATAAACCCAAGGGTAAGGAGGAAGTTGCTAAGTTGAAGGAACCAAGCTCGAAGTGCTTGCTTTAGTCCACAAAGGGACCAATTAAGTCGACAAACATGATGGGGTTAAGAAGCATCAATATAGCTTGGAGGTTGGTCATATAAATTTTTTTGTTCATGAAGGAAAGCATTATCCACATCGAGTTGTTAGATATGCTAGTGATGAGAAACAATAATGGAGAGAACCAACTCTAATGGTGACTAGCTTGATGATTGGACTAAACGTAGCATCATAATCAATACCTTCTTATTGGAAAAATCCTTGGGCGACTAGGCGCATTTTACAACTTGCAATAGATCAATTTGAATGTTGCTTCAATTTATAAACTCATTTGCAGCCAACAATATGTTTTCCATAAGGGGTTGGAACAAGATCCCAAGTATGATTTTTTAGGAAAGCTGCATATTGACAGTTAATAGCTGCAACCCAATAGGGATGTTGTTGAGCTTGCTTGAGAGTGCATGGTTCCAGTAGAGAGGCAATGATAAAGACTACATGATTAATTTGAATGCAACGAGTAGGCAACATACCATTCTAAGATCTTATAAGCATGTGTCCAAGAGGTGATATGGGGAGTTCATCAATTGTAATTGCATGTGTTGTATATATAAGCTTAATAGTGGGCGCATTAGTGACGATAGGTGAGTCCAACTCATTGGATGTAGCTATTGTTGAATCCCGATCAAGTAATGATGGAAAAGAATGAGAAGGTAAGGGAGAGAAAGAGAAATTACCCGGAGTCGTTGGAGTTGTACTGTCTAAATGCAAATATTTATCAAAAGAAAATCTTGTCTCATTAACGTGTACAGTTTGACAGATAAAAAGATAACTTGTTTGAAGATCCAAACAATGATAGCCAAAAAATTCAATTAGATACCCAAAGAAGACACAAGCCTTGGAACGGGGTTGTAGCTTATGATATTAATATGGTCAAAGATAGGGAAAATATAAACATCCAAACACTCGCAAATGAGTATAATCAGGTGATGTTTTATGAAGTAACTAATAAGAAGATTGAGAATTGAGAGTGCAGGTGGGTAATCTATTGATAAGATATATAATAATTTCAAATGCAAGGTCCCAAAATTTCATTGGTAGATGTGAATGAGTTAGAAGAGTGAGCCACATGTCAACAATATGTATATGTTTCCTTTTTCGCTAAATCATTTTGTTGTGGTGTATGCGGGCATGAAAGACAATGAGTGATCCCATGACTCTAAAGTTCTAGTTGGAAGGTTGATGATAAAAACTTTTTAGCACTGTCGGATTTAAGAGATTTGATTTTGGTATCAAAAGTATTCTCAACTTGTAATTGAAAAGTACGGAAAATTTGGAGAGCTTCCAATCGGTTTTTCATAACGAAAAACCATGAATATTTACTAAAGTCATCAAGAAAATAAATATAGTATATATGTCTAGTGTGAGATCGGATTAGAGCTTGTCCCTAAATATCAATATGGACTAGTAGAAATTGATAAGTGCTTTTATGATGAGTAAGGGGAAAAGGTTTTTGAGTAATTTTACTTAATGAACATGCATCACAAAATTGAGATCTAATAGAAGTACTCTTTATTGAATGAGATCATAAAATTTGAGAGACAATAGGTGTAGCAGGGTGTCCAAGTCTATCATGCCAAACATTGGGAGAGACATGAGCACTCAAAGCATAAGAACTAACTTATGATAAATATGTTACACGTAGATAATATAGACCTCTTTTACGAGCTCTCTTGAATAATTTTTGATGTGTGAGATGATCCTTTACAACTAAAAAAAAAGAATGAAACTCAAAATAACAATGATTATCTTGAGTAAATTAAGAAATAAACAAGAGATTTATGGAGATAGTAAAAATAAAAAAAATTGTTAAGAAAAATCGTCTCAAAAAAGTAGAAAATGAAGTATAACCGATAGAGATAATTTTTAAACCTCTAATAATTAGCTGTAAAGATAAATAATTCATTTTATTTGTTACGTAATTGGTAGCTCCTGAGTCGATATGCCAATCAAGTGTGTGTATTCCTGCATCATTTTCTTGTGCCACATTAACATGTGAAGATCTGAAATTAATTGGAAATTAAGAACAATGCGGAGCAATATGACCCGACTTTTTATAAATTTAGGAAATGGGTGTATGAGTTTGTGAGTGAAAGTTGTGTGCACCCTTCCATATATATCAACTTCCCTATTGAGTCGACCCATACTTGTTGAATTACTGAAATCTAATTATATTTATCATGTGCAATCCACTATTGGCCTGTATTATTAGTGAAACTATATGTTTCACTAAAAGATGGTGGCGTGGGCATTTGGAGTAAGTCGAATTCTCCCTATCGATTTTCAAATCTGATTTGTTTAGAAATTGAAAATCGACAAGGCAACATTTGAGCTATTATTAAGGGTCGAGTACGATGATTGTTTTACGATAAATTGGAAGACCCAATATAATAGCTATAGTGAGTAGCATCGACAAGTGAAAAACTATTTAAATAGCGCAAGTAAAATAAATTGAACAATCTTGCATTTCATTTTTACTTATTGTGATAGTAAAGAGTGATTGATATTACTCCCTAATCATATAGTAAAAAGTGATTGACATTACTCCCTAATCCGGTAATTATCCAATATTTAATTTAAAATTTAGATTTGGAAAGACTAAATTTGAATAGTAACGTGATGGTAATCATGATTTATTAATATCGATGAATTCACTGAGCATGAACTTCAATTTTAATTTGGAGGAGGTACACATTAATCAACACGGTCTACTGCTTCGGGAAGGACAGGGCATATATCGACTAGGAGATAGCCCGTAAGAACTTCAACCTAAAAGTGATTATTATTCCATCTACATAATTGACTGCTACCAAATGATCTCATACTATTCACGTGGCCAATGACAGGTAGCCAGTTCAAGCAGGAGATGCAATTTCGATGGCTCCATTTGTGCATCACTCGTACACGCGGGATATGGATCTCCTTGTTTTCTTCATCACTTTGCTAGCCTTGGGTATGTCGGGCACTTAGCCCAACAGATATCCTCTATATATTCACACGTATAGACCTTTTCCACCAGATAGCGTACATTTAAAATAAGACAGTACCCATGGATAGACCTTTTGCATTCTACCAGTTAGTTGACTCTAATGGGGACCCACCATTTTCTTGGTATAAATTAATCCATCCCTACTGTCTTAGGAGCCTTCTAAGTTGACCTTTCCTGTAATATATGGGAGAGTATGGGTTATAGGGGTGCCACTTCAAACCGGTCCGACCCGAACCACCAAAAAAGATAGAGTTCCGGCCCTTCATAATGAATCCAATGACCGGGTCCATATCTAAATATCGGTACCAAGTTGGTTGGTGTTCAGTAGAACAAGCCCATTCTTTTTTTTTCAAACAATATCCTTTGGTACTTATAACCTTCGGAATTTGGACAAAACTCTTTAATAATAGATGCGAGTGTCCGGATTCGTTGTTAACCTTGGAAGTTGTCGTTTTGTAATAATGTATGGTTGGTGGATCCACACATAATGAATTCTTTGTCTGTAACTTGTCAAGGATAAGAGGCACTCCACCTGTTGAATTCATTTCACCCATATTGTAGAGGGAGAGCACACGAGATAAGTCACTCAACATGATCTTGGACCTTGGGTATGACTAAATATTCAGTTCACATTATTTTACCATGTATTATTGAGTAATGGGCACACCATTTAGTTCAATTTTCAACTCCACCATGGAATTATATTGAAAGCCACGCACCATGAAACTAATGCTGCAATCCTTGAAACGATAACGTTGGACTCCATAGATTTCAATGAGTCGGCATGGATCGGATCCATACTCCCATTGGAGGGATCATATCAATTTTGTTTTTGAAACACTCACGACTCTCCTCCTTGGCCACTCGTTTCCTCCCAAATCCGCCTTCACTCCCATTAGGGATCATTCCGTATGTGGTAATGATGCTCGCCTTCTTAGTGGTGGCACATCATCTGGTTGAATTTCCAACCCCACCATGGAATTATATCGATAGCCTTCACGTGGGCACACTAAATGCCAAGGAACTAATGCTGCAATCCTTAAAACAATGTCGGGGTCTAGAGATTCGAATGACTCAGCATGATCCACGCTCATTCAATGGATCATACAACAGTATACTTACTGGGTTGCCTTCATGTCCTCCATCTCTGACCAGTTTTCCTCATTCGGAATATTTTGACAATCGTTCTTGGCTGCTTTTGGGTGCGTGCAAAAGTCTCAGTCCCCTTTCTTTTTGTTTTTCTCTTCTTTTTTCTCACCCAAAAGAAGGAAAAAGAGCCACCAACTTTCTCTAAAGCTATTATTAGTGGCATTGCCATGTAATGGAAGTTAACTTATTCTTTTTTCTTTCTTTTGGGTCATGGAAAAACTCAGCCCCTGCAATGGCTTCATTCCATTCTCTTGATTATCTATAGGACTAATAATACCCCAACATGAGATCAATGCCGACCATATATACACTAAGCGAGTTCCTTCTATAAATTTTAATAAAAAATAAATATATATTTGTTTTTTAAATAAAATATTCAAATAATCAAAATATATGTCAATTTCTCACTCAAATTTATCCTACCAATTTTCATTCAACCATATTCACGGAATATTTAGTCATCAAAGCCGGGAAACAATATCATGATGGTCACAAGTGTGGGTCACTTTGGTCAGTTTTATTAATAGCACTGATGGATTCTTGCAAATATAAGATAAGATGCGTGAATCTAAACATCATGTATATGCCTCATTGCTGCAGATGCCAAGCAAAAGCTCTAACAACTTTAATCTATCAGTCTAAGGTGAAGGCTGTATACTTGGTTAATCAGCATATAAAGAGAAAATGTCAAATTATTTGAAGCAAATGTACAGATAGGCTGAGTAATGCCGGGAAATATAAATGGACTTCAAATGGTATGAAATTCTTGTGATTTCAATTGAATATTCAATGTAAAAAAAATGAGAAATTTAAAAGAAAATCATAAAAGAGAAGTTGAAAATATAATATTAATTAAATAAAATAGAGAAAAAGGATAAGTTTATATTAAAAATTTTTATTATTTATAAATTATAACTTTAAAATATAAATAGGTATGAAATCTTATTGGTTTATAATATTTTTTCTTAAATGTTGTCAATGGTATTAGAGTAAATAATATCGCACCAATACAGACTTAATATCGAAAAATCATTTGGAGAAAAATATATACTAAACTTAAGATAATTATTTTTACTAGCATGAAAAAATAATATCAACTTATAAATAGTTTTTAAGTATTGATTTAAAAATTATAAATTATAAATATATCAACTTTTACGTAGTAATGTTGAGAATATAATTACAAATTAAATAAAATAGAGAATTATTATTTAATTATAATTTTAAAAATATTATATTACTTAATTTAAGTATACATAAAACTCTTATCAATTTACAATATCTGACTAAATTAGAGATATCATCCTCATGATCACAATATTCACTTTTTTGTATTAACCACACAGCAAGTTGCGGATGCACTGAAACAATAATTTGTGTTTCAAGTTAACAAGTTGAGCATGATATATTTCTGTGAAGTTGTGGTGATTGGAGCTCGGGGAAAAGGGATTGTATATCTTGGTATAAAGAATATAATTAAACTATCTAAATTACTTTTGTCAATTCTTGATTGAGGCAGATTTTAGGTTTGATTGAGAGATTTGATACTTGGCATTCTCTCATCCATATCTTTTTGTTTCATATTTTAGCTTTCAACATTTTCTTATATAGAGTTGGATGAGATCATCGTATCATCAACAAATTGCATATGAGATTTAGGTCTAGTTTCTCACCGCTCTGCTATGCTTTTCCGGCCTTGGATTCGAGCTTTTACAGCACGAAGACCGACCAGTGTCATCATGCACGTGAATGATGGGTCCTCCAGAATCACATCGGCATCAAGAAGATCTTTCAATAGATCAGGCGATCAGCAGCTCGCCGGGTTCATGTACTTGAGACCTATATCTCTAAAAAAATGGACGTTTAGTTATTATCGTTCCCTTTTTTCCATCTTTTTTCCATGGCCATGACTCACGACTACCACATTATGCGCATGATAGGTAGAAAATTGTCGGTGTCCAGTAGAGAATAAATGACTCACGACTATTACCACATTATATACATACCGATCAGTTTGGTTCTCTTGGGTGAGAATGATGGATAGCTTTTTCTTTCGTGGCAGACCGTGCCTTATAATTTATTACGACGACTTTATGAGAAATTCCACTGAATTCTATGATGGCTCTTTTGGACTCCTGTTGTTGGGATTTTTAACCAAAAAGGACAGAAGAGCTTTTGTTAGGATTATATATGCAAAAGCGCCCTGCTTAATTCCAAAGTTTTCATTTTGTCTGGTCTGATCTTGTTGTCCACTTGAGCTACTTTCTGATCTTCTGGTGGGCTGGCTTTTAATTGTCCGTGTTAATTAGCTGTTCCTTAGATCATTAATATGATTTGCACCATCACTAAACCCTCGCAGCATGAATGAATTATCATTTAATCAATCTTTTCAATCTTGTGACCCTTTCTAGCAAAGAGCAGTAGGATGACTAATCAATTTGGGAAAGTTACCACCACAACGCCATCTCAACCAACACTTGCAGTAGGCTTTCCCGAAACGTGTAAAACTTCATGCTCGGACTAATTAGGCAGAAATTCATGGTGTAATAACAAATGAGCACTTTTCAGCAAGTCGCAGCAGCATGATTCATTTGTGGTTAATTTAGTATAGCAGCATGATCATTGCAGTGAAGGGCAAGTGGATAAATATGTGCAGCTTTCATTGACAGGTTTGTATGTGTAGCCATACGGACATAATACAGAAGCAGAAATCAAGATATGAAGGGTGAACTCTTCAAGATCACCAAATTGGCATGTTCCTACGTGTATATTTACGTGAATATTGTAGATAATATGCCCAGATGATGATGATTGATCATTACTAGCAATATGCAGATCATACAGATAGTAGCATGTGCACGGCCTTGCAATCGATCCACACTTATTAGAGAGAGTATTGTAGATGGCCCCTCCACACTCTTTTTGATTTGATATTATGATTGGAGCTAGCTAGCTAGCTAGCTATGATTCCCTCATTGAAGGTGGGTAAAAGGGAGAAATCTCTATACTCATGAGTAGCATTATGCTAGCAATCATACATAAGATGCCTACTGCGCAGTAAGTTTTTTTCTTCCTATAAATCAATTGCCTCAAAGTTCAAAAGGCTAATGATCGAGTGGAGTCAAGGCATAAACTAACTTTGGAGAAAAGTGACAACAAATGCACTATGTACGTTGATATGAAATGAACCAACCAAATTCCCCTTGTTTGATTTATTTTCTCACGTTTAGACCGATAAGCAAGCGTTTTCAGATTAATGGCATCACTAAACTAGGTTTTGAATTTCATCGGACGAAACACATCATAAGTAAATGAAAAAATTATTAGAATCGGCCCGATAGAGAATATTATCCTACAATAAATAAAAATAAATAAGTTTTGTGAATTTATAAAATTGAAAACGGTAGAATAATTATAAATTATTATTTTTAATTAAATATGAAATAAAAAATTATTAGTACTCAATATATTTTTACATAATATTAGAGTTATTGAACTTATACGTTTATATAATTCAAAACTGAAAATTCAATTTAAAATATGCTCAATTAGAAAAAAAAATACTCAACTTGAAAATATTAGTGCATAATATATTCTAACAAACCAAATACATCAACATAAGAATTTGATGGAAGAAAAAGTGGGGTTGATACCCACAAAAATTTGGCATAATTATTCGCAAGTGTCTTAATGAAGTACATGAATGACTTTTGTGACAAGAAGGAAAGTACACTCAATTTGTTGAAAAGCCTCCATAGGTTTTCCTGGCAAAGTTCAATTTATAACTGGCAGTTGCACAGATAATATACAGATCACAGATTACATTATAATACTCTAATATTTGATTAGACACCATATTTACATTACCCTTTCTTAACTAGCATTTTAGTTTGCCTCCATTTGAGCTTGCCAGCAAGGGGAGGCTACTAGAAAGTTGAAAATATTTCTTTAATATATAATTAAAATTAAACATTCACAAGAAAATGGATGGTACAATATCCTCATCACCTACCTCTAAATAAGAGGTCGGAAGTATATACTTCATAATTTGTCTAAGTTCATATACACTTTATTATGTAACCATCCAAATATAATACCATGAATTATTCTCTAGTATGTCACCATCCAAATATAATACCCATGCAATGTCAATGTGGTGTTCAAAGCATGACCAATAACTTGTCCATGGACCTCTTTTTGGGAGGGCAATTGCTCCCACCAAAGGGAAAGAGAGGGGCAATGAGTCCAGTGTAAATTCACAAAATTTAAATCCTCAAATTGGGTCACATCCATAATTGCACCTTGTGCTCATGAGATTCAAGCATATGAGTTTCTTAATAACAAAAGCTAAAATCCCCTTTCAATTAGCTTCTATGTCTGGTTTAGTGCATGTGAATGGAATGAGTCTATTATTTTGATTCCTACTATGTTGCTACATTTTGGAGTGTGCACAAGTAGGAAGTGGGATGTGCACTATTAATAATTCTCATTTAATCATAATAATTCTCCAATGATCATTTTTTCATAATATGAAATTTTGCCTTTATAATTATATTTATAAAATAAATTTAAAAATAATTAATAAGATTTGTAAAGGGTTTATTCAACAAAATGATTTTAGAAAATATAATTTCACCCAATTGGACATTAAAAATAAGTGAAATTGAGAATTAAGTGAGAAAGCATTTAAATTTAGATTAAATTTGTTTATATATAAAATTGTATAATTTTTTAATTAATTTAAAATATAGTAAAATAAAAAAATTTTATACTGTAAATTGATCAAATAATTTTTATAAAAATAAATTGGGTCAATAACTCCAGAATTAAAAATGAATTAATTAAATATTAATCAAAATTAGTGAAATAAGTTGAACAATTTAAAAAAAATCGGTATAAAATCGGTACATGCAGACGGGCACGCCACATAACTATTCACCATTCGTGCTCATTCCCTTCGCCCGACTATAAGTACAACAATTCATAAATCAATTTAATTTCTTCTATCGCAGCAATAAAACTCACTATCGATGAAAATAAATTTGCGTAGGCCTATTGGATCTAACGGGAATCCTTTTTGAATGTGAGTTTGCTATTTTTTCTAGTTATCTAATCTCAATACCCAAATAAGTATTTGAAATGTCATTAGAATCCTGAAGGCAAAAAACAAAGGATTCTCTTCGTAAGCCATTTTTATATCCACCATGACCAAACACAACAAAAAATAAATTCATACACTAGTCTTAATCTCATTTATCTAACCCCACGTACTCTTAAGCATTCAATAAGTAATAAGGCCAAATAAATACATTAAATTCCTCATTCCCTTCTAATAATGATAAATTATAATAAAATATTATTTGATAACTAATTCGATCTCCTTCTATTTGAGTTGAATAAAAAATTCAAAAACTCCCCTATGAATCAACTTTCCAATCGTACTTGTCCTACCGATTGAATTACTATCTCTAGTGTGATCTCGACCTTTACTTGATAAATGGTATTGTTCTGGTTAGCACCGTGTAGAAAACGACTCTAAATGATATTGTTCTGGTTAGCCCCGTGTAGGAACCGTGGCGACCTAGGGGACATGGTATAGGTAATTTATAATTTTTAAAATATACTTGGTGGATTTATAAAATACAAGGACTAAAATATAAATTTGATAAAGTTAAAAAACTATTTAAGAATGAAAATATTTGGGATCTCAAAGAGGATCTAAATAAGGTTTAGGAACTCATGAGAATAAATAAATATGATTGAGTACTCAAATGATAAGTTTTAGAAACTTAATGACATAAATGAAAATTTAAAAAAATTTAGAAATAAACACAGTAAATGAGGAGTGTGATGCTCCCAAAATGCGATTATTTGGAATTTGAAAACTCAAATGATACCAAATAAAGTTTAGATTTAAAATAGAGATATTTGAAAAATATAAGTTAAAAGTACGGAGAATAAAGTAAAATTATAAATTATTTAATATCAAGGATTAAAATATAAAATTTAAAAAAGTTAACTGAATTGAATAAGTGAGAACTTACAGAATTTTTAGTATTATAGTAAATGCAGCTTATACAAGGGTTTTATGTATAATCTCTAGGATTATAGTAAATGCAGCTAAAATAACCTAAGATTTTATGTATAATCATACAAGGGTTAACATAAATAAGTTCATAACATACATATTAATCAAACTAAGACTCATTAGAAAAATTATAATTGTTTGAATGTTAGGGGACGATAAATAGATACTGAGTTAAGCTAAATATAATTTTAGTAATTTAATTAATTTAGAGTAACCCCACACACTGAGTGTTACACTTTACAAGATAATTAAAAATCTACTAATACCAATAATTATTGGTTAAAACTGTGAGTATAATTATTGATAATAAATTTTATTATATCGATAGTTGTATTTTATGAATTTCTATAAACTTCTTGATTATATGCATTATAAAATTTGAGAAAAAATAAATAGTATTATACTTTATAGAGAAATGATTAATTTTATATTGAAAAAAAGTATTAAAGCCATTTTCATATAATAAAATAAACTAAAAAACCAATTAATAAGATTTATAAATGGTTGCTTTAACAACGTGATTTCATAAAACACAATTCCACCTAATTTTACTATACATCAAGTTTAAACCAAAATAAAAAAAAGATTAAAATTGTAAATTAAAAAATAATTTGAAATAAAATTTTAAATATTATTAAAGTGAATTAAGTTTCCTAATCATAACCAAGTTTAAACTAGAAATGAAAATAAAATGGATTAAAATTTTATCGAATTAGATTAAAAAAGATTTGAAATAAAATTTTGTATATTAGTAAATTAAATTGAGTTACTTTCAAATAATCTTTGGTTATAAATAAAAAATTGAATAATTTTTATAAAAATAAATTAGACAAAAATCAATCGAATTAAAGATGATATCACATAATAAATGACCAAAATTTAATTAAAGGTAAAATCGATTAATAAACTACTAAAATTGGCTAAATTGGTCAAATAATTTCTTAAAAACTAATTCGAAATAGTACTAAACTAGTTAAACGGACAGAACACATGCAACACATACAGTCGCATAACACGGCCACGTGGTGCACGCACATCACCTCCGGAAAGTCTAATGATTCAAAAATTAACTTGATTTCTTCTACCATAACGATAAAACTTACCGCTAATAGAATTATATCCGTCCATGCGAGCTATGCATGGAAAAATGAAAGTTAATGTCAGTTCTAGAGGGCGGGGAGATGAGTCTACTGTAAATTCACAAAATGTAAATTCTCAAATTGGATCCCATCCATATTGCACCTTATGCTCGTTATTCCAATCAAGCATATGAGTTTCTTAATAACAAAAGCTAAAATCACCTCTCAATTAGCTTATATGTCTCGTTTAGTGCATCTGAATGGAATGCGTCTATTATTTTGATTCCTATGCAAAGTAGGAAGTGGGATGCACTATTAATAATTCCCATTTAATTATAATAATTCTCATAATTTTTTTATAATATGAATCTTTTACCTTTATAATTATATTTATAAAATAAAATTAAAACTAATTAATAATATTTGTAAATGGTTGATTTAACATGAATGATTTCACATAATACAATATCATTCAATTGAACAGTAAATCGAATTGAAATAAATAATAAAAAATCGAATTAAAATTATAAATTAAATGAAATTAATAAGAGATTTTAATCACAATTTTAGATATTGGTAATATAAATTGAGTTATTACATGTGACATTTTTAATCAAAAAACGATTGATTGAAAATTGTTCGAATCGATATCAAATTGATTTATACAGAAAATTATATTTTTTCAATAAACTTAAAAATAGCAAAATAAAAATATTTTATTCAAAATGGTAGTAAATTGGATAAAATATTTTTATAAAAATAAATTGGATCAATAAATTAAATTGAAAGTGAATGGATAAAAAAATAATTAAAATTGATTGAATTAGTCAAATAATTCGTTTGAATTTGATTTAAAACAATGTAAAATGGGCCGAATAGGACGAATATGTACTAGATATAAGATGCGCGACACAGTTCAAACAAAATAAACATATTCTCTGCCTGATTGGAAGTCCGATAATTAATAAATCAACTCGATTTCTTTTACCGCAAATGCTCAACGCCAATAAAAATAAATCAAAGAGGCCTATTGGAGCTATCAATGTAAAGGGTAAGCTATTGTGACCTATTGGAGCTATCAATGAAAAGGGTAAGCTATTGTTAGATACTAATTGAGGTCGGAGAGACAACTATATAAGGTTCGACTCCCCTCTTTTGCTGGCTACTCACTGAAATACTCTCCATATGAATTAGCTATATTTTATGATTAATTAACTTAGAGAAACTATAATTTTTTCTAAATACCAAAATAAGTTATTTAAATACCATTAAAATTCTAATTAAGTAAACTTTCTATAACGATTCAAAATTGATAATAATCCAACCAACATGTGATGATGACAAAAAATGTATTTTATTGTTAGATCATTTTTATAAATATCAAATACAGTAAAAATAAATTCACACTCTTCTTTTAATTCCATTTAGTCAACCCCATGTACTTTTTAGTATTGAATAAGTAATACAACTAAATAAATTCATAAAATTTTTAAGTAGCTTTAAGTAATGATAGATTATAGTAAAATATCATTTGTAAAATATTTCCACCTCCATTTGAGATAAATTAAATATTTATAAGCTTATATAGGAATTAACTTTCCAATCATACTAGTGCCACTGATTAAATTATAATTGCTGGTGAGATCTAGATATTTATTTGATATTTGTCATATTTTAAAGTTATTTAGAAAATGACCCTAAACGGTATTATTCCAGTTAGACCTAAATGGACATAAATCATAGCGAAATAGGGGACATACTATAAGATATTCATAATTTTTGAGATATATTTGGTTGATTTATAAAATATTAGGGCCAAAATATAAATTTAATAAAATTAGAGAACCTTTTGGTAATAAAAAATTTTGGAGATTTCTAAGATAATCTGAAAAAGGTCTACGAACCCATGGAAAATAATAAAAATATTTGAGACTTAAATAATAAGTTTTAAAAAATTAATGGCCTAAATGGAACATTAGAAAAGTTTAGCGATAAATACAATAAATGAGAAATGTTAGGGTCCCAAAAGATGATTTTTAGTAATTTAGAAATAAAAAAAACGTTTAAAGACCTGAGATTTGAAAATATAAAATGAAAGTTAAGAACAAAATTATAATATTTCCAATATTAAATACTAAAATATAAAATTTAGAAATTTTTTATAAAGTAAAAATGTTAAAATTTTTTAGATAATATAGTAAATGTAACAACATATAGAGAATAAGCTAGGATTTTATAAATAATCATAGAAAAAACCGATCTGTGACACTTACAAATTGAACATGATGGATAAAATTATAATTTTTAAAAATTTACGAGATGGTAAAATAGATATCAATGTAAATTAAATTTAAAAATAGTGAAGTGATAACTTTGAATATATTATATTTTTTTAATAATTAGTCGTTTTAATGTAGGTAAAATTAGTTAAATAATTATTAATAAAAAATTTTAAAATAAATTTACACTTTTAATTAAATTAAATATTTTTTAAATAATATATATAATTAAATTATATTAAATATACTATATATTAAAAAATATATTATATAAAATAATTAAAGTTATTATTATAATAAATACTTAATATTAATTATGTAATTATTTATATATATACATATTTTATAATTATAATAAAAAATAATATAAATATATAATAAATTATAATATATATATATATTATACATTTTATTTTTTATTTATAATATTTTTATTATATAATTTTGTATAAAATATTATTAATATATAAATTTATTTAAAGTATATAATAATAAAAAAATTTTAGCAAATAACCAATTATTAATATAAATACATAAAATGAGGATATTAAATTAATTAAAAAAAACAAATAACTCAATCACTACAAAACTCACCAAAACGGTAGATATTACGTTTTAGTGTAAATGCCGTTAATCCGACATGTTATTATACGAGTATTACACTTTTTAAGATAATTAAAAAAATGGTCTGATTTTTACAAAGGGATACACAAACCTAAAAATTAAAATTATTGAGTACAATGTACTTGGATAAGGATATACTACTTTTTGAAAAATAATTGGGTGAATAACTAGTTGGATTGATAATGATCTGACTAAAATAAAGTAAAATCTCATCAAACAGACTCATATTAATAAAACCTACCGATTTTTAGAAAGGACAATTTAAATTAAGAAATGGTTGTTATTAAGATAAAATGATAGAAAATTCAATAAATAATTTTTATAAATTTAGTTTGAGTCAAGAACTGACACAATTAAGGGTGAATCGAACAAGAAAAATCGAAAATGGCTGAACCGACCGAGAAATTCATCGGAAACTAATTTGCTAAAGTGCGAACTAGTCGATGTGCAATACCAAGCGCACACACATGCCATAAATGGTGGGTGGGTGTGGTGCATAGCCGTGTGTGTCATCTTCTTCTTACGATTGCCTCGTCCCAGATTCAGATAAAACCCGAAAATAACCCGAGTGTCTGGGCAGATCAATCGATATTTCTCCCAAGAAGATAAAAAGGAGAAAGGAGGGTCTATGGAGTGCCATCTACTAGGCTACACATATGGTCGACTAGACAACTCAATCTCTGACCTCCCTGTATAAGGATTAACCATCCCCTTGATGGAGGATCATTAGAATTCTTTCTGAAAGCCACACACCTCCAATTTCCTGTGATCTTCGAACAAGATATTCTCATTTTTACTTTCAAACACCAAGATTAGTGATATAGGTATTCTTAGAACTAGGTGAGAGTCAACTTTTGAACCCTACCCCTCTCGGGCAATGATGCTCCCTCTCCTAGCCACAATCCGACAGAGTAGTAACATTGCTCCACCGTCTAGAAACATAGCAAGAGCTTTTAGGATCCCTCTCGACCTCTCAGACGACCAAATACAACCCAATCATTTTTGTAGAACCCTTTCAGACTCCTCTTGCCAATCATGATGGTCATTCAGGCTATAAGTAACTCTCTTAACCCAAAAAAAATTGAGAACCTTCATTAACCCTTTACTATTAGCACCTCGCTAAAAATTGGACATTTTAGACAGCTCCGGCCATTGTAGACTGAGATTAAGGTGTCCACAAACTCGTGGGAGAGTAAGCTACATGACCATACTAGCCTTAACCCTTGCCATTACCTCTCCGGTGAGTTTTCGGCCAAAACTCAAATTTGTGTTTAAATTACAGCGAGCTTATGATCAATCTCGGATCGACACTATTCTGACCAAGGCTAACTGAAGAGTGATAGTAGGGACTTAGTGAAGATTGTGAGGGACTTAGATGTGATTTTTGGAAGAGTAATTATGCTCATTTTAAAGAGATAAATGTAATTTTTTGAAAGTTTAGTGACTTATTTGTAATTTTCATGAAAATGGGGACTTGAATGAGGTTTATTAAAAGTTTAAGGAACTAGAGGAAATATAAAGAGCTTTAGAGAGCTTAAAAGATAACTTAAAATTGAATTAAGGACCAAAGTGTAACTCTTTGAAAAGTTAAAGGCCTAAAGTGTAATTTTTAAGCGTTAGAGGACTAAAGTGGAATATGTGAGAATTTAAGGACTACATAATATGTAAAACCCGTCCTTTGGAGTTAAGGAAAACCGGGAGAGAACCGGTCAACTCGAGTTAGAAAATTGAACTAGTTTACGAACCCCAATCACTAGAGACTGGACAAATTTGGAAATTTACAACTCCCGAGAGACACAAAGAATCATAAAACCTTGGAAAGGGACTTTAGGACAATTTGGGAAAGAAAACCAGACCAGTTCAAGTGAATCGGATTTAACCGATTTGAACCGGTTTGAACCACTATTGAACCGGATGATAAATTCATTTTTCTAGGTGGCTTAGAAAATTCAAATTAGAGAGTTGAGGCCACCATTGGATAGAGAATGAATTTAGAAACTTTTAATTTTGACAAACTCGGTCGAATCAAGCCTAAACTGGCTGGTTTAAGTGTTGAACCTAATTAAGACCGGTCCGGTTCGGAACAATATCATCTTCTTCCTTTACATGACAACACTATTCACTCGCCGAAAAATTGAGCAGCTCCGGCGAAAAGGAAACGTTTCCATTTAGGACGTTTCAGGCCATCAATGAGTGTTATAAAGGTGCCAAACGGATGACCGAAGAGTCCCCGAGCTCTCTATATAAAGAGCCCCTCTCCATTCATCCTCGACACAGCTAAAAACCTCACTCTCTCTCATCTACTTAGTTTTCATTGAAGCTCGAACTAGAGCTCCGACATAGGGATTTTTCTAAGCCAAAGAAGGCATGATCAGGTTCTTTCGACTCAGAGGGAAGTTAGCTATTCGATGGTTGTCTCCAATTTCTCCAAGGATCATCGGAGAAGCACCGATGTGATCGAATAGTGAAGCAGCTCTGGCGGACCAAAACGGCCTTGTTTTTGTCGAGCTGAAATCGGCTGATTTGACCCCTTCTCAGGCCAAACCAAGCTCTCCCAACACTCCCTAAGCCCTCATACGATCTAATTAGAGTGAAACGCTAAGCCAATTTGGTTCTCCTCTGTAATTTTCGATCAGTGTTAGAGAGAGAACCGATGAATTTTCATTGACCGAATTCTCCATTAGTTCGACATGAATTGATGCGATTCTTGATCCTAGGAGGAACCTCATGATGAGAGCTATCTGCCCAGATCAAAATCTCGAACTGCCGCACCACCTACAGTAAGCTTTCAAAGCTTTCTCTCTCTAAGTACAATTTTCCAGTGAAGCTCCGTTTGAGCTCGTTTCGATGTCAATTCATGCGATTCAAAGTTCAATTGAATCATATGGATATGTAGAAACTCAATTTTATCTTCAATTTCAATAATTAAGTATGATTGAATGGTCAATTTGATGAAATCAAATTTGACCAGTTTGAAAGGGGGAAATTGGGGAAACTTTTGGGGAAATTTGGGAATTTCATAAAATTGAGGGAATAAAATGCAATTTCAAAAAATTGAGGGTCAATTGGCCATGAAAAAGATTTTGGAGGATCAATTGGTCTATTTTTGGAATTATTGGGGTCAAATTTACCATTTTTGTAAAGTAGGGGCACAATGGTAATTTTTGAAAAGTTGGGGACCAAATTGGCAATTTGGGAAACTTGAACCCCCTTTTGTGATTTTGAATAAATTGAAGTCACAAAGTGAATTTTAGAAGTTTAGGGACTCAATTTGGGGAAAAATTGGCATTAGGGACCTAAAGTTAAAGAAAAAGAACTTTAGGGACCTAAATACAAATAATTAAAAGTTTGGGAATTTTATTCATTTGTGGTGAATGAAGGCTATTAGGCCAAAGGTTAATGAACAAGGATGTTCATATTGTGTAGGAATACGAAATACCAAGAACACCAACAAGGATAAGCTCACGTGAGGCAAAGAGTTGGTTAAGAGGAAAAATACACTACGAATATCGGGTGAGTGTGAATGTTCATATCATACTCGGTTGGGATGATGAGTACCTTAGAAATGAAAACCCACTACTATGTGAAATTTTAACATCACACCTGGTTGGGGTGATGCGAGAAACATGCGAAAAAATTACTTACCGATTGTAAGTATTCATACCTGGTTGGTATGATGAAATTCCTAGAAGGAAGTAGAAAACCCGCTTATCGGTTATGAACGAAGATGTCCTCACACCCAGTTGGTGTGATGGACATGTGAAAAGTTATTTTTGTCAGAAATGCTCTCCATGTGCCAATGCTTAAAGATTTTGGGAGACCTTCTTGACGAGAGCTCGAATAGCTTAGATAGGCTAGAGGCCTCGATTTTGGAACTTTGGGGATAAATGCCCAGTTTTGAAAATCTCGTACAATGGGCCCAATGCCAATTGGCACGAGCAAGAGCTCGTAAATAAACTTGATGCTAAGCCATGAAAATTTTAATGAATGATATGATTTGACTATGGTACCAATACAGGACCGACATAGTCGATGGACTAGCGGTAGTGTGACAAGACTCGATCGACGGACTAGTCTAGACAAATAGCTGCAGGTCAATTTGAGGGTCAGGGCCATTGGAACTATGGCACCAGAGATTAATGGCTTATATGAAAAATTATTGTTTGTGCATGCATTGAGGTTTGACACCATCAAGATGGTCAAGAGGGGTAGTGATGCGTCCTAGGGGCTACTAGACGACATGGTAGAGATAAGAGTAGTTTGTCGTGCCAGTAGTCAGGGAAGCTCAACGTAGATTCATGCGCATGAGACTGAGGTGGGGGTCAGGATGAGGTCTCTGTCCTCATACGAACATGGAGTTTCTTTTCGGGTTTAAGGATTGGATGTCGCGTACATCCACTCATTCCTAGGGTAGAAGTGGACGGGCTTCTATCTAGGTGGCTGGTAAAGTTGCTCTGATGCCACAAGTGGGTGCAGTGGATGGGCTGACTTGCGAATGTATGTTCCATTCATGATGAAGTGTGTATATCGAAGGTTAAACACACCGTTTGTGGTTAATGATGAGTAATGGTTTTGAAAATCGAGAAATTGAGGTAGAAATAATTTTAAAGGAGATAAGGAGTCTGACACACTCCAATTTAAAAACTATTTTATTAAAATTTTATTTTTAAACATCCATTCACTAAATTGTAGAAACTCACCCACCCTTTTTATCCGTTTTCAGGAATGGAGAAATGAATAGGGATAAAACCAGGATTTACCCTTCGTTAGGTATGCTTAGATTTCCTTTTAAGATTGTATTATTATTGATATATGTTATTTCGAGGAACAGGGTTGAGATTTCGCCTGGCTCCTCTTAAATAAAAGAAGGGGAAACCCCTCTTGAACCGAGGGAGCGGCGGGTTGCTCACGAGGATCCGAACAGACTGGGTCAGGGCATGAAAACTTGAGTGGTATTAGAGCCAAGTTCCCTTGAAACATTATCAATATTATGCACTGATACTAATAAAAATTTAACTACCGTGTAGGGATGAGAATCCTTAGGAAGTTTGTTGTAAAATCCATTCCTCCACACCTGATGTAAAACTCACCCTTTTGAGCTAAGGAAAATGGGGAAAAGAACCGATCAAACCAAGTGAGGATTCAGAACCGGTTTACAAACCCAATCATTTCTGAATGGGCAATTTGGGAATTTACAACTCTCGGGTGATCCAAAGAGTTCATTAAACCTTGGAAAATAAACTTATGACAAAATAAAATAAAAAAACCAAATTGGTTCAGGTGAATGAGATTTCATAAGAACTTTGAAGTTAAGTGTGCTTACTTGAGAGTAGTGTGAGGATGGGTGACCTCTTGGGAAGTATGAATTTTTTTGTAACCCGAAATTTCGGTAAAAAATTTTTATGCGAACGTACGTCTTATCATAAATAACCGTAAATTAATATATATTTAATTATTGGAATTAATACAAATAATTTAATACCGAAATTAAATTATTGAAATTAATACCAATAATTTATGGCAATATTAATACTAGTAATAAATCTCTTCCATTTAATACACGGGTTTTACACCTATATAAAGTGCTCATCCCCATTCATTCTCCTCACACCTAAACACTTCTCTCTCTCTACTGCTACATTTCCCGGTGAAGCTTAAACCAGAGGTTCGACTTCAACATTTTTCTTAACCTCGAAAGGAGAGGTCGGGCTCTTTAGAACCAGGGAGAAGACAGCTATTTGATAGCAAACTACAGCCAATCCGAGAATTGTTGGAGAAGCGCCGGCATGATGGAATAGTGAAGTAGCTCCGGCGAACTGAAGCTGCCCTATTTTGGCCAAGCTGAAATCGGCCATTTCAAGCCCTCCTCAGGCCAAACCAAGCCCTCCCAACACTTTCTCAGCCTTTCCATGGCCGAATTAGGACCAAAAGTTAAGCCAATTCGGCTCCCCTTTACAATTTTTAATCGGTGCTAGAGAGAGAGTCGACTAAATTTCAATGACGAAATTCTAATCCAATTCTGCATCAATTGATACGATTCTTGATTCTAGGATAAACCTTAAAACGAGAGCTATCTGCCCAGATTGAAAGCTCGGACCGCCGTGCCTTCACCGGTGAGTAATCGAAGCTTTCTCTCTCTATAGTTCATTTTCCGACGAAGCTCCGTTTGAGCTCGTCCCGACGTTAAAACTTGCGATTCACATTTCTAAAGAATCGTATGAACATGTAGAAACTCAATTTCAACTTCAATTTTAACAATTGGAAATGTTTGATGGGTATATTTGATAAAATCAAATTCGGTAGTGTTGAAGAGTTGAAATTGTGGGAAAAATTGGGGATTTTTAAAATTCAAAGGACCAAAATGAAATTTTATGAAATTGAGGGCCAATTGGGCATGAAAATAATGTTGGAGGACCAATTGAGGAATTTTGAAATTTTTGGGGCAAAATTTACCATTTTTGTAAAGGAAGGGAAAAATGGTAATTTTGGAAAAGTTGGGGGACCAAATAGGAAAAATTGGAAATTAAACCCCTTTTTGTGAAATGGAATAAATTGAGGTCCTATGATAAATTTTAGAAGTTTCGAGACTCAATTTGAGGAAAAACTGGCATTTGGAACTTAAAGTTAAAAAGAAATAACTTTAGGGACCTAATTACAAATAAATGAATGTTTGACTTTCTCATTCATTTGGAATGAATGAAGGCGAATAGGCCGAAGGATAATGAACCAAGATGTTCATATCGTGTAGGAACACAAAGTACCGGGAACACCAACAAGGATAAGCTTGCGTGAATACCAAGAACCGATCTAGTGGAATTCACGGTATTAACGGGTGAGTGGGTTTACTAACATCATACCCGGTTGGGATGATGAGCACAACTTAAAATTTAAAAAGTGATGTGAAAATTTTACGAAAAAAGTACTTACTGGTTGTAAGTAGATCATACCTGGTTGGTATGATGAGACTTACTCGAAGGAAGTTGAAAACCCGTTCATCGGTTATGAATGGAGATGTCCTTACACCGATCAATATAATGGACAGTGAAAACCTATTTTGTCGGAAGTATTCTTCCCTAACTGTGTGCCAATGCTTAAACTATTTGGGAGACCTTGTTGACGGGAGCTGCTCTTATAGGCTAGGGGCCTTGGTTTTGGAACTTGGGGGCTAAATACCCGATTTTAAAAATCTCGTACAGTGGGCCCAAGGCTAGTTGGCATGAGTAGGAGCTCATAAATTAACATGATATTTGTGCCATAAAACTTAATAAATGAATTGTTTGGCCATGGTACCAAGATAGGACCGACATGCTTAGTCAACTAGCGGCAGTGCGACATGCTCAGTCAACTAGCGGCAGTGCGACATAACAGGTCGATGGACCAGTCAAGACAAACAATTGCGGGTTGAGTTGAGAGTCGGGGCCGTTGGACCAGTGACACCATAGATTACATGGCAATATGAGAAAACATTGTTTGTGCGTGCACTGTGAGTATGGAATCATCAAGACGCCCCTGAGGGGTAGTGACGCGTCCTAAGGGCACTGGACGACCTGGTGGCTATAAGGGCAGTTTGTCGTTCTAGCTGTCTGTGCGAAATCTGGAGTAGCACCAAGCGAATGAGACTGGGGTGGAGACAGGATGAGGTCTCTATCCTCATACGGACATGAAGAAGTGATTTCGGGATTGTGGGTCGGATGTCACATACATCCACTCATTCCCAGGGTATACCGATAAATATCGAAGTAATGGGTAAAGGAAAATTCGAGTTAACCCAACCTCTAAGGTAGCCAAGTAAGTTTTCCATTGGGAGAAGTGAAAAAGACTTGGCAAGGAATCCTAAAAGAGTCTACTAAAGTTCACCAAGAAGGACAAATCTTAACTAAGGCAAGGAAGGAAAAAGGAAAGTCAGCGTCAACGAGCATGGGACAAGTGGAAGTCTAAGGAGTCAAGGAAACACTCTATGGATAAAAGTAAGGAAACAAGAAGGATTAGACTATCCCAGTGAAAACGAAAAGAATGGAAACTGACCAAGGAGAAGCAAGAAGGATATGGGAAGCACTGATGATGTTAAGACAATTAAGACATGACAAGGAGAAAGGAGAAAGGAAAGAAATATGACAGAAAGAAACCCCATGAATAATAGTAATACTTAGAAAAGAGTTAGGACACACATCCTTAGGAACTTAATAATAATAAGGGATTTTGTTTGGAGGTAAAGATGTGGAACAAAAAGGAATAGAAGATAGGGAAGAAATCCAGAGTGAATCACCATACAAAGGTTGGGAAGTATAAGAAAAGAATGAAGGAAGAACTTTCAAGGAGCAATAGGGAGAATTAACGTGAAAATCCCAGGATGGAAGTCCCTAGAAAAAGAATGAAAATAGGAAGTGGAATTGTGGAAAGGAGGAAGTTCCAAGCTAAGGTAATCAATAGATAAAATATCATAAACTGGAGTAGAAACCATGACCTCATTAAAGGACATAGGTGACTAAGTAAATATTTGGAGTGCCAAGTATGATCTACTTGCAAGAGAGCAGAGAAACCAAATAGGGATTTTAGACAGACCTAGTTGAAGAAAATAACTCATAACAACCAGATCATCTGGGAGAATAAACAACGTCTAAAGATGGACCTGAAAGTAGTGAGGACTACACCCTCAAAGAGGAATGAGATGGGTATTAAGAACAATACGACTCAAGAGATGATGGTCTCAAAATCATATGACAAAGAAAATGATAAGAATGAGGTAATTAATGAACTGACCCTCGATAGAAGTATAAATTTGAACTCCAGTAAAGAGGTAGAGATGGAAAGACCAAATATTTGGAAATTTAAGATGAAGGAAAAATCTTTAAAGAAATCAACGACCAAGATTGAGTTAATAATCAGACTCAAAAAATGAGAAGATTAGGTAAGCCTCTCACAAGATAATCGTGAAATCTTAAAATAAGGCTGATGTGAATCTCATCTAAAATAAATGGATGGATATAGGAAAGAAAGGAGAATGAAAACGAAGTACATATAAGTTCTCAAGTGTAGTGTAAGCAGAAAAGGATGGCATTAGGGAATACCTTCTAAGTTAAATATTCTAAATAGCAAGACGGGAAGAGATCCCGAGAGAAAAGAACGTAAACTGCCAATGAAGGAAACCTTGGAAGAATAAAAGTGACCCAATTAAAAGGAAATGGGATCAACAGAAATGGAGACTAGATAAATTCGTCCAAGATATGCTGGTAAAAATGGAAAGATCAAGTATAAAGGAAAGGTACTCGGGAGGACCCTAGGAGCAAGTTAAATCCAAGTAATGTGTAAATAGTAAAACATATCAAAGGAGGTTGTGCGAGTAAGGAGGGGGTGGATTGCCCATAAAAGAGGAAACATAGGAAGCACATCTAAGAACTCTTGGAAAAGTTAACCCTTCAGTTAGGAAGGGATTTAAGTAAAGGATCATTGGCATTAGGACTAGTAGTGATCAACGCTCAAATTGATAGAGCCTAAAGAGAGAATGACTAGACATAGTGTGGAGTACTAGGAACAAGATCGAAAGGACAAATACCCTATTATAGGAAGGGGTGTGGAGAAAGGAAGGAATACAAACTTCAAAGAAATGATGAGGGGGATGAACGTGTAGTTCCCAAGGTGAATGTATCTGATGTAAGGGACAAGGTAGAGAGAAAAACTGAAATAAGGGAACAATCATAAGTAAGCAATCGATACTTAAAATCGAAGGAGATTAACTGTTATAAGAATTTTGAAGTGATTATGAAAGAATAAGAGTTGACGAAATGAAGAGAAAGTCCTTGAGAAAAGTACGTTACTGAAACTAAGGAAGGACATAGGAATGGTAAAAACTGGATAAAATAAGTTAACACCAAAGCTATGAAGTGAGTAGATGGTGCTCGAGAGGACCTGTACTAAGGGTTTTAATGATAATGGAAGTGACTATACACATGAATGAATGAGTATCTTGGAACTCCCAATCCTGAAATCTTGAGTAAATAACCTTAAGAGAAAGAATTATGCTTTAAGGAAAGAGGGACGTGAATTTAAGGATATAGCCTTAAACCCTCGAGTAAGGTATGCTAAGCTTAAGTAAGCTCTATTGAATGGATAATGAGAAGGAAAATAAATTTATAAGTGTGTTATACCTGGACTAGATGGAAATAACCGAGAAGGTTGTATGTCAATAAACAACAAGTTGATATCAAGGGAAGTTATTTTCAGTATGAAGCATGTTGAATAAGTTTTGGGGTTAAAACTACTAAAAGGAGGGGAGAGTTGTAAACCCCGTCCTTTGGAGTTAAGGAAAACTAGGAGAGAATCGGTAAACTTGAGTGAGAAAATTGTACCGATTCACGAACCCCAATCACTAGAGACTGGGAAACTTGGGAAATTTACAACTTCCAAGAGACCCAAAGAATCATAAAAACCTTGGAAAGGGACTTTAGGACAATTTGGGAAAGAAAACTAGATCTGGTTCAGGTGAACCAGATATGAACCAAATTAAACCGGTTTGGAGCGGTTTGAACCACTATTGAACTGGATGCTAAATTCATTTTTCTAGGTGGATTCAAAAATTCAATTTGGAGAATTGAGGCCAAAATTGGATAAAGAATGAATTTATATGAATTCAAAAATTTTTAATTTTGAAAAACTTGGTCGAATCGGGCCTGAACCGGCCGGTTTAAGCATTGAACCTAGTTCAGACCGGTCTGGTTCAGTTCGAAATAATGTCATCTTCCTCCTTCAAATGACAACATTATTCACTCAATAGAAAATTGAGCAGTGCCAATGAAAAGGAAATGTTTCTGTTCAGGACGTTTCCAATCGTCAATGAGTGTCATAAACGTGCCAAACAGACGGTCGGAGAGTCCCCAAGGTCCCTATATAAAGAACCCTCTCCATTCATACTCCACACACCCGAAAACCCCACTCTCTCTCACCTACTCAATTTTTTGATGAAGCTCAAACCAGAGCTTTGACATAGGGGTTTTTATGAGCCAAAGAAGGCATGGTTGGGTTCTTTATACTTGGGGGGAAGTCAGCTACTTAACGATGGTCTCCAATTTCTATGAGGATTGCCCGAGAAGCACCGATGTGATCGAATAGTGAAGCAGCTCTAGTGGACCGAAGCTGCCCTATTTTTGTTGAGCTAAAATCGACTGATTTGAGCCTTCCTCAGGCCAAACCAAGCTTTCCCAACACTCTTTCAGCCAATTTGGCTCCACGCTGTAATTGTTTTTATTAGTGTTAGAGAGAGAATTGACGAATTTTCACTAACTGAATTCTCCATCAATTCCACATGAATTGATGCGATTCTTAATCCTAGGAGGAACATCAGGACGAGAGTTATCTGCCCATATCGAAAGCTTGGACTACCGCACCCACGATAGTCAGCTTTCAAAGCTTTCTCTCTCTAAGTCCAGTTTTTTGGTGAAACTCCATTTGAGCTCGTTCTGACGTCAATTCATGTGATTCAATGTTACGCCTTGACCCGATTTGGTCGTATCCCTGTGAGCAACCCGCCACTCTTCCCGATTTACTATGGGTTTCCTCTATTTTAAACCTAGAAGGAGTAAGGCGTCCTTTAAACTTTTACTTCTATTGGAATAACATTATACAAAACTTAAAAATAGACATACCTGATTTTATAGTTCATATATATGGAAGTCTTTAAGATTGGTTTCTCTTAGTTTCCTGAAAGGGATCTAAGGGAGGGGGTGAGTTCTACAACTTAGTGAGCGGGGGTTGGGAGTGAGTTTTCACAAACAAAACAACTTTAGTTGGAGTGTGCCAAAATCCATATTTTCTATTAAAATATTCTTTACTCAAATATTGGTTTTTAAAACCTTTACCCTATAAAGTGTGACATTTTCAAGTTGGAGTGTGCTAGGCTCCTTAATTTTCTTTAGATTTTCTCCACTTTAAAGATCTCAATTTTTCATCATTTCTTATTAAGCACGGTGTATCATCACCCAACACACATCCTTCATCATGAGAGTCAAAACACACAATCGCAGGCCAGCCCGTCCTCTGAACCCACTTGTGGCGTTGGAGCGACTTTACTGGCCACCTAGATAGAAGCACGTCCACTTCTACCCTGAGAATGAATGGATGTACGCGACATCTGACGCTCAATCCCGAAATCAATTCTTTATGTCCATATGAGGATAGAGACCACATCCCGACCACACCTAGTCTCGTGCGCAATGAAGCTACGTCGGGCTTCGCAAGGTCACCTGGTCTGACGAGCCCTTATATCCACTAGGTTGTCTAGGGCCCTAGGACACATCACTACCCCTCTTGGGCATCTTGAAGGTCCCATACATATAGTGCATGCACAATCAATATTTTCCCATCACGCCTTATAATCTATGGTGCCACTAGTCTAACGGCCCCGACCATCAACTCAACCTGCAGCTATTTGTCTTGACTAGTTCGGAGACCTGTCATGTTGCACTGCCACTAGTTGATTGAACATGTCAATCTTGTCTTGGTACCATGGCCAAAGTTTTATGGCATATATCTCATGTTTGTTTACGAGCTCTTGCTCGTGCTAATTGGCCTTGGGCCCACTATACGAGATTTTCAAAATTGGGCATATTAGCCCCCATTTTCCAAAACTGAGGCTCCCGGCCTATCAGAGCTATTCGAGCTCCCATCAAGAAGGTCTCCCAAATCGTTTAAGCAGTGACACACAGTCAAGGGAGAGCACTTCTGACAAAATATGTTTTCAACTATCAATCATACCAACCGGGTATATGGGCATCTCTGCTCATAATCGATGAACGGGTTTTCTACTTCCTTCGAGGAAGTTTCATCATACCAATCAGGTATGATCTACTTACAACCGATAAGTAGTTTTTTTCGCGTGATTTTCACATCACTCCTCGAAGTTGCGATGTTTTAAAATACCACTATGTAGTGGGTTTTCATTCCGAGGTACTTATCATCCCCAATCGGGTATGATATAAAATCCCACTCACAACCGGTAAGTGTTTTTTTAACTTTAAGTTGTGCTCATCATCCCAACTGGGTTTGATGTTAATAAGCCCACTCACGGTGACTTCTAATTTAGAAAAGGTGCTCATTATCCCAATAGGGTATCATGTGAATAACCCACTCACCTGTTAACCATGACATGTTCGTCCACGGTTGGTTTTCCAAGTTGACGCGAGCTTTCTCTTGGTGGCATTCCGATCACACTTGTCCCATCGGAGGTGCGATGGTCCGAGCTTTCTATCGGGAAAGGTAGCTCTCTTCCTAAAGTACCTTTTGGGATCAAGAATTCCTACTATTGACCTTTCAACATCGTTGAGGTTGTGTGAGGGTTATGAGGATGTTGGCAGAGCTTGGTTTTGCTAGAGGAGGACTGAATTTGGCTAATTTTAGCTGGGCCAAAATAGGGCAGCTTCGGTCTACCGGAGCTGTTTCACTATTTGATTATGTTGACGCTTCTTCAGCGATACTTAGATCGAATGGTGGTTGCTATCTGATGGCTGACTTCCCTCGAAATCTAAAAGCTCGACCTCTCCTTTTGAGGTGAAGAAAAATGCCGAAGTCGCATTGGGAAATGGAGTATTGGAGAGATAGGGAGGAGTTTTTAGGTGTCAGTAGAATGAATAGGGATGAGCTCTTTATATATGAGTAGAATTGTGTATTAAATGGGGAGGATTTATTACTACGGTATTAATGTTGTAATTATTATCGGGAAATTGATGGACATTTATTAGTATTAATCCCAATAATTAAATATATGTATTAAATTATTGGTATTAATTTTAATAAATAAATATAGGTATTTATGATATTTATGTTAGGGACTAAGGATTAATAAAAAAAATATATTTATCTTATTATTTCCACCTAATAATTTACACTTTTCATTTTATTTATTCCAATTATATCAATTGAATTTTAAACTTAAAATATAATTCTATAAACTCACTAATCCTAGCACTACTCTCACCCAAACACACTTAACTTTGATATTTTGATAGGATCTGGTGCATTAGTGCTAGTATGTTATTACATTTTGGGTTACTAAAAAATATGGTTTGACAACTATTGAGTGGATGCAACATGAATACTTCCCAATAAGTCATCAATCCTAGCACTACTCTCACCAAACATGCTTAACTTCGATGTTCTAAAGGGATCGAGTTAATTTGGACCAATTTGGTTTTACTATTTTTTTTAGTTACTAAAAACATGGTTTTACAATTACTCCCCACCTTTTTAGGAGTTTTGTCCCCAAAACTCATGCAATATTAGTCTCTACTTCTTATCCCATTTTTTTGCGCACTTATGTTGTTTCATTTTCAATAACTTTTTACTACAACTTAGGCATTGAAGAACTTTTAGGGTGGTCTTCCTACGAGAATAGATTGTTGGGTAATGTTGGCGACATCAGTCCTAGTTTTTTTGTCGACAACCCGACATCGGTTATGAGCAGAGATGTCCTCACACTCGGTTGGTGTGATGGACAGATGAAAAATTATCTTGTTAGAAATGATCTCCCCTGACTGTGTGCCATTACTTAAACTTTTTGGGAGACCTTCTTGAGGAGAGCTCGAATAGCTCAGATAGGCCGGAGGCCTCAGTTTTGGAACTTGAGGGCTAAAATGCCCGATTTGAAAATCTCGTATAGTGGGCCTGATGTTAAGCCATGAAAACTTTAATGAATGATTTGATTGGGCCATGGAACCAAGACATGACCGATATACTCGATGGACTGGCGGTAGTGCGACAAGATAGGTCGACAGACCAGTCGAGACAAATAGCTACAGGTCGAGATCGTAGGACTAGTGGCACCAAAGATTAAATGGCTTATGAGGAAAATTACTGTTTTGTGCATGCACTGAGGTTCGAGACCATCAAGATTCCCAAGAGGTGTATTGATGCATGCTAGGGGCTACTTGATGACATGGTGGAGATAAGGGCAGTTTGTCATGCTAGCAGTCAGGGAAGCTCGCCATAGCTTCATGCACATGAGACCGGGGTGGGGTCGAGATGAGGTCTATATCCTCATACGAACACAAAGTTTTCTCTTTGGTTTTGAGGTTCGGATGTCACGTACATCTACTTATTCCCAAGGTAGAAGTGGATGGGCTTCTATCTAGGTGGCCGGTAAAGTCACTCCAACGCCACAAGAGGGTGCAATGAATGGGCTGCACTGCGAATGTGTGATCCCTTCATGATAAAGGGCATGTGTTGATTGTTAAACACACCGACTACGGTTAATGAGAAATAATGGTTTTGAAAATCAAGAAAATTGAGGAAGAAAGGGTTTAAAGAAAATAAGGAGTCTAGCACACTCAAGTTCAAACTATTTTTATAAACTCATATTTTAAACACTCACTAAGTTTTTGAACTCACCCCCTTCCTTTACCCCTTTTCAGGAAACCAAGGGAAAAACTAACATAAAGACCTTCAACTTGCTAAACTTGCAAGATAGGTATGTAAGTTTAAATTTTATGTAGTTTAATTAATGTTTTTCCAGGAAAGATATAAGTTTAAAGGATGCCTTATTCCTTACGGTTTTAAAAAGGGGAAAACCCTTAATAAACTGGGAGAGTGGCGGGTTGCTCATGGGGATCCGACCAAATCATGTAGGGGCATGACAACTTGAGTGGTATTAGAGCCTGTTTTCTTGAATACATTATCAAGACTATATAACATAGTAACTAATAGGAATAATTTTAAAAATTTTCAGATGGCTCCAAGAAAAGTAGCCAAACAAACCTACGCTACCTTATCCACCCCAAAAAACAGGGAGAACCCCATCCCAAAGGAGGAAATGAACTAGATGTATAGGAGGACTCTTGGAGTAATCCTAGGTCAAAGAGGACTCGACAGGGCTCAAGGATAGCAAAGCACTAAACCGCTAGGTATCCCTTAGAAAGGCACCACAATGCTCAAAATATTGGAGGAACCACAAAGGTCCACGCAAGGAGATGATCTGTTATAGATGTGGGCAATTGAGACACTACACAAGAAGATGCCCAACATTATGGAGGACAAGACCTGAGAGGATCTGTTATGAGTGTAGGAGGGTGGGACACATAGCAAAGGACTGTCCTACACTGCAAGGAATCAAAGTGATACCTTCCAATAAGGATACCTCCAGCCCTACAGAAGCTCGAAAGGATAACATTACAAGGACCACAATTCCGGCTAGGGATCCCAATCTCACTCAGGAAGAAATCTTTCTAGACCATAGCATAGTACTGAGTACTTCAAAAAACCATCATTGTAACAATCTCCCTTAAGAGATGTTAAAAACCCAAACTGTATTCTTACTTCAATAATGAATAAGATTATGAATTTGTAACAACTTTTTGTCTCTCAATAATACGATCGTGTGCCTCAATTACATGAGGAAGGATCACGGGAAAAAGAGCAAGGGTAGGACCTTAAGAAAACCTAGACAAATTAGAATGTGGATAAAGGGAATTTTCCCCTAAGAAGTGCTACAAGCCACCTAGGAGCATTGAATGAGCTGATTGGAGCAATTGAAGAAATCCAAGTGGAAGCACAAAAGAAGAGTCCAATAAGATCTCAAGCCCAAAATAGGAGCCCAATAACATCTCAAGTAGATAATTCAAATTTGAATTTCAATTGGGAGATTTATTAACATAATAAATCTTCTAGAAGATTACAAAATAAATTAATATATTTCCAAATATATCTAATATAATATACTAAGTTTAGAATATTTATTATCATATATATCTATAAATAAATATACAACAAATATTTTAGAAATATTTTATATATAAATAGTTAGTGGTTGGCATGTCAACCATAATATTTTATTTACTTATTTATAGAATAGATAATATTCATAAGTGCCTATAAAAGGCTTGCTTAAGAACATTGTACGGACATATCTTTGATTTAAATGTTATTGTGAGGTTTATGTCTTCTTTCTCTTTTAAGAGAACTTTTTGAACTTATTAGGTTTTTACTTGCGGCATTCAAGCAATCGAACTTATCTTTAAGGTTTTCTAAGAGCTCTTCTTAGAGGAGTTTGGTGTGGCGTTTACTTATATCCATACCTATTTCTTCAATCGATTAAGGTATATTCCATTCTTTTTACTTGTGTCGTGAAAGTCTTGGGGTCTATTCCACATTTGGTGTAGGGTGTCGTCAGTATATTGGTGGGGTTTGCATCAGTTGGTATTAGAGTCAATGGGCTCGCACCCGTACCCGACCCGAGACTGGAAACCTGGCTCATGGTCTGCTCGAGTATGGAGGAAAAATACCCAACTCGAGGCCATTATCCCCCCTTCATCCGAGACGGGAAGAATAATACCCGACTCATAGACAATTGTTGAGTGCAGGTGTTGAGAATTGCACGTGGAAAGTGTATCCACATTGCACGTGAGTGCGAGTGTTGAGAATAGAATCCCACATTGGATAAAATCGATAAGGTATTTTAGGAACTGAAATATGAAATTGTTGGCTAGACTTACCTTGTTTACATGTAATTCATTGAAAACAAAATTTCCTAATATTCCTTTTCATATGTGAACATAAAGAATTCTCATGTAATATTGAAATAGTGTTAAATACCCCAAATAGTTCACTTAGTCCAGCAACATGTGATTTCCTAACCAATAACTCAAATAAAGAAAATAGAGGGATGCATAATTTATTTTCCTGAAAAAGAAACCAGTTTTGCAAGTAAAACTTTTCAAACATATCCTTTTTGTAACTCCTAATCACTTCATAGAAATAAAGAATATTTGCATATAATTTCTTTATATAATCAAAACCAAGAAATTTACTATCAAAGATTGTAAACATAATGTACCTTTGTGATAGTGAATCGACAACTATATATTTCATAAATTGTCTATACTTGGCCAGTCGATAGGCGAAAGAGAATCAAGACGTTTAGTTCAAATCTGAGTAGGCTCAACATAGGGAATAATCTAACCCGGGGAACCGAGGCCTGGCCATCCTTCATTTGCGGTTGACCTTTTGGCTTTGTACATCGACAGTTAAATCTTTTGATATGGTTCGATTAATGATTGCATCTGCAAACCTTTTTCCCGTGGGCCGACGCCCTCCCCCCCAGTCCATGCATTGATCTATATCACTTCAAAAGAAAAAAGGAAAGTTTAGAACTTCCCTTCTCCTTGATGAGTCGAAGTGGGGTTTCGTCCCCCCTTGCCTTGCCGCGCTGACTCTTTTTTCTTAGCAAGCATAGATCACATATGGAAAAGTCTTGATGAAAACCACCCATCTTGCATGACACTTATTAAACCTGTATTGCCTCTTAAGGTGCAAATCAAATACATGATTCATGTGAATCACAGATTCTTTTGGGCTTACTTGCCATATTTGTAAATGTTGAGAAAATACAAATATCTCATTATCATAGGTAGGATAGTTGAATGCTATTTTGCTCCACTTTTCACTAAAATATATAATCAATACACCTCCAATGCCTATTTCTAATATTTCACAAATAAGTTTGAATAATTTAGTAAAATTGGGTAATACAAGCAATAAGAATCTAGTTAGTTCATTTTCAAAATATTTAAATGTATTTTCTTGCACATCACATAATTTAAATAAAATATTCTTTTCTAAAAACAAATTGAGATTTATATAACAACTATTAAATTTAGGAAAATAATCCATATAAAAATAAGTTAATGTAAGCAAACATCTCATCTCACTTACCAGATAAGGTGTTGTACAATCTTGAATTGTATTAATTTACTTTTGTATAACAATCCATTCAAAACTTGCAACATATTTAGGAAATACAATATTATTCCAACAATATATACATTTACTAAAATTAAAAATAACATATATTTCCTAAAAATATTTAAGGTAATTTTTAAATATATTTTATATTTATATAAGAAAATGTTATATATTCTTATATCATTAAAATATAAATCACCCAAAATTTCAATTAAATCATGTAAGAAATAATTCCATAATCTCATAGAAATATTAGTTGAATTAGTAAAATAAAAAATCATAATTAACCATTTATATAAAACAAGTTTTGTTTTTAATGCATTTGTCAAATTATATTCATCTTTAATTCAAATTTTATTATATTCACTTTTAAGATTTATTTTTGAAATCAAATAATATCCACACAAATCATCTACCATATGATCTAAATAAGGAATAGAGTATCAAAATTTTATCGTACTATTGTTAATAACTTGACAATCAATGTATACCTGCCAAGTCTTACCCCTTTTGGATAGTTGCACAACTGGTGGATTAATTCTCTTAGGTATGATTCTCTTTTCAATCAACTTTATGACTTGGGGTTAAGTTTGATGCTTGATCCTTCAACTTGATGGCAAAACAAGATATATCTTCTTTAGAACATGCTTGAATTCCCACAAAAAAAGATATAATATTGCTCGGCAAATATCTGACAATGGGCTGAGTATTAAAAAATATATCCTTGTACACAAGTATTGTAAGGACATGTAAATTTATATTGATCTCACTTTTTCTTGTAATAAAATTATTTTTAATCTCTTTCTTTATAACTTTTTTCTTTTCTTTTTCAATTTTGGCATTTCTCTCTTATGTTTTAACTCTAATTTTTCTCTCTTCTTTTTCAATGTCGCCTTTTATCTCTTTCATTTCAATTATGGCTTTTATCTCTTCTTGTTTTTCTACTATTTTCTTTTCATTTGCCTTTTCCTTTTCAATTGATCCTCATGAATTTGTTTTAGAGTCAAAGGTATAAGAGATATCAGTCTATTATTCATCACAAATGAGTACCTATTTGTTAATCTATCATGTGTAACTTGACGATCGAACTTCCAAGGTTATCCCAATAGAATATGGCATGCATGCATTGGTACCACATCACATAATACCTCATCTTTATATTTCCCAATAGTGAGTGAAACCAACACTTGCTTGGTTACCTCGAGTTTCTGTTGATTGTTCAATCTTTGAATTGGATAAGGCTTTGAATGCTTTAGTGTAGGTAATGCCAACTTCTCCACAAGCTCGGTGTTAGCCATAATAATGTAGCTTCCCCTATCTTTGATAATAGAACAAACCCTATTTTTTTATAGAACAATAAGTATGAAATAGATTCTCACGTTGGTTGTCCATGATGTCATCAATCCATAGCCTTTCACTTGGAGTACATTGATTGATGGAATCATGCCCGGTGCTATCACAATTAACTTGGAGATCTTCAAATTCCTAGAGTTCTTGTGTATTGAAATGCCTAGATTGAATGCCCCAAGGTTATGGTTCAGCAGGAGTTTGTTGATGCGATCGACATCTCACACCTTCCTCCAAGCGATCTATTCGCGTGCGAAGTGGCTCAAATCAAGACTTTACAACTTGTTTCATCATTGCTTTCCAGTGTAGATTTTGAACAGGCTGAGGGCAACTGTCTTCTTTCCATATTTTTCCTTGTTGTTGGTACTTGTAATCCTGCTAATTTTTAGAAACAAATAAACCTCGCAACTCTCCCTCACATGTTTCTCTTCAATACTCCTATTTAACACTCAAATAGATTTTTCATAAACATTTAAAACACTCTTGCCTTTTTCCACTCATATGTATTCTTTCAATTTTAATTGATTTTAAAAACAAATTATTTTTATGAATCAGTTCAACTTGAGAAACAATCAAGACAAATGAACAAAGTTTCAAAAAGCAATTCTAAAAGGATTTAAGCATGAGATATGAAGATAATTAAAGTGATATAGAAAAAAAAATAGAAAACTAACATAGTAGAATGAATAAGAAATTGAGTATATACTTTTTTGATTATTCTCTTTTTTTTCCTTTTTGTAACTTTTTATGCCTTTTTAAATATTTTTTTTGCCTTTTTATGTTCTTTTTCTTGCACGCCTTTTTTTTTAATACTTTTTTTGTTTTTTAAATTTTTTTTTGTCTTTTTTAAACAATTGTTTTGGTTTTTTTAACAATTTTTAGCTTTTTTTAATATAAAGAAAGTGTATAAAAAAGATGGAATTTTTTTTTATATAGAAACTAGAAGTAGAAAGAAGATAATGAAAATATAACTTCATAGGAGAAAAAAAAGATATTTTTAGTGATTTTTTTATACTGAATAAAAATAGGTAAATGATAAGGAAAATAGAACGAAATTTGAAAGGATAGTATAGAACTTGCCATACGACCATGTGCTCTGATACCAACTAATGCGAACCCCACCAATATACTCACAATACCCTACACCAAATATCGAATAGACCCCAAGACTTTTACGACGCAAGTTAAAATAATGGAATATACCTTGTTCAATTAAAAAAATAAGGTACATATAAAAGTAGACGCCACACCAAACTCCTCTAAGAAGAGCTTTTAGAAAACCTTAATGATAAGTCCGATTGCATGAACGCTACAAGTAAAAATCTAATAAGTTCAAAATGTTCTCTCAAAAGAGAAAGAAGGCATAAACCTCATAATAACATTGAAAATCAAAGATATATCTATACAATGCTCTGAAGCTAGCCTTTTATAGGCACTTGAGAATATTAGCTATTCTCTAAATAGTGAAATAAAATTTTATGGTTGACATGACAACCATATATAATATTGCTAATATATTTTTTGTTCCTTTATTTAGAGATATCTAAGATAATAAAATATTTTAGACTTGCATATTATCTTAGACATATCTATGAAATATATTATTTCCTAATTTAATCTTCTAGAATATTTATGATATTAATAAATCTCTCACTTGAAATTTAAATTTGAAATTCAAATTTGAATTATCTTCTTGAGATCTTATTGGACTCTTCTTTTGAGCTTGAGATCTTATTGAACTCTTCTTTTAGGAATTGCTCCAATCAATCCATTATATGTTTCTTCAAATCTTTTAGCCCTTAACTTGTGAATCACAGCGTGCCCAATATGAATCACATCATAACCCGACATAAGTAACCTTATAAAGAACCACAAATGGTTGAGGGTATATTAGGACGGTCAAGTGTGACCTATTTTGGAAGAGCAAAGAAGCCAAATATGGATATTTGACTAACCTAGCAGAAGGAAGCAACTAGTAGCAATAGGATGGTTAAGGAGAATAAACTAGTCCCTAAGAAGGTCCGAAAAGTAGTGGAGACTACATTCTAATGAAGTACACGAAATAAGACCCGATGATCGGAGATACCTAAGGTAGGAAAATAAAGGGGGAACCGAGAAATTAAGGTCAGTGAATGATTAAAGGTGGGCAAAAGCCAAATTCAAAAAAGGTGTAAGAATGCGAAGGAAGGAAACCTTGAAAGGAGTGGTAAGAAATTCGAACATATGGCACCTAAAGGGGAAGTCTCTACTTTGAAGGACATAGTAGAGAATGAAAATCGTAAAAAGGAGAACTCCCTAAACAAAGGAATCGTGAAATGGTCACGAGCAAATAAGAGTGGATTAAGGACAAAGGAAAATCCTTGAATAAAGGATATCACTAGGAATGAGGAAGGACCTGAGAAAGGAAGAAGCCCAGTGTGTTGGTAAATCATCTGAAAACCTAATAATTGGAACCAGAAAGACCCAATAGGAAGTTGAAAAAGGACAAGTGGGTAAGGAATAACCGACACAGTTATGTAAGTTGATTGGATAATGGTAAAGATAGTCGAGTAATACCATCAAACGACAAAAGGGATGAAATTATACGATCCCTAAAAGGTTCAAAAGTTAAGAACAACCATTATGGAAGTGTTCTAGAAATTTAAAATGGTCAAAGACATGTTCTAGAGTATGTCATGTAGTAAAGGGCATGTAAGCCCAACAATCTCGAGGAAAAATGTGACTCAAGCAAGGAAGAGTCAGTTGGTAAGCATGACGAGGTCTGACAAAATTTTGATCGAAGTTGTAATAAATGACGGATAAAGGAAGGGTCAAAATAGGATGAAGGGGTAATAACACCGAAACTTGTGAAAACAAGTACGTAATACTCGAAAGAACACCGAGTTAAAGGTTTCAATGATGAAGAGAATAACTAGACACAATAACGATTGAGCATCTTAGAACTCCCAATCCGGAAATCTTGAGTAAGAACCTCAAGGGAAAGAATCTTGCCACAAGCAAAGGGAGATGTGACCCTAGGGGTATACCTTTGCACTTGTGGGAAAGACATATTAGTTATGATAAACTCCATGGAATGAGTAAATAATGAAAAGGAAAAGAAATTACTTAAGCATGTGATTTAAAGTGTTCTAAGTGGAAGAACGACCGAAGTGTTAACATGTCCAAGTTAACATTAAGGGAAGTTTATCCCAGAGTGAAAAATGCTAATTTAGTTTTGGGGACAAAACTCCTAAAAGGAGGGGAGAGTTGTAAACCCCGTCCCTTAAAGACAAGGGAACTGGGGAAAGAATTGGTCAACCCGGGTGAGAAAATCGAACCAGTTCACGAACCCCAACCATTATAGAAAGGGCAAAATAGGAAATTTACATATCCCAAGTGACCTATAGAGTCATAAAAGTCATGGAAAAACTTTGGGATGATTTGGAAATGAAAACCAGATTGGTTTAGGTGAAATGGACCTAAATTGGATTGAACGGGTTTGAACCACTATTGAACCAGTTTCTAAATTCATTTTTCTAGGTTGCTTAAAAAAATTCAAATTGGAGAATTGAAGCCACCATTAGATAGAGAATGGATTTAGATGAATTTATAAATTTTTAATTTTGAAAAACTCGATCAAATCGGGCCTAAATCGACCGGTTTAAGCATTGAACCTGGTTTGGAATGGTCTGGTCCGGTTCATAATAGTATCATCTTCTTCCTTTAGATGACATCACTATTCACTTGTTGGAAAATCGAGGAGCACCGATGAAGATGAAAAGTATCCGTTCAGGGAGTTTCAGGCAATGAATGACTGCCATAAAGGAGCCAATCGAACGACCAAGGAGTCCCCGAGTTTCCTATATAAAGATCTCCTTCTATTCTTCCTCCACACACCTAAAAACTTCTCTCTCTCTACTACTCCAATTTTTGGTGAAGCTCGAACCAGAGCTCTGACTTGGGCATTTTTCTAAGCCAAATAAGGTGAGGTAAGGTTCCTTAGATTTGGGGAGAAGTCATCTACCCGACAGTAGTCTCCATTTACTCCAATGATCACCGGAGAAGCACTGACATGATTGAACAGTGAAGTAGCTCCGACAGACCGAAGTTGCACTGTATCAGCTGAGCTAAAAATGGCCAATTCGAGCCCTTCTCAAGCCAAATCAAGCTCTCCCAACACTTTCACATCCCTCATACAACTGAATTAGAGCTAAAAGGTAAGCCAAGTTGGCTTCCTAAATTAGAGAGAGAACCGGTGAAACTTCACTAACCAAATTCTCCATCAATTTGACACGAATTGATGTGATTCTTGATCTTAGGAGGAACCTCAAGACGTGAGCTATCTACCTAGATTGAAAGGTCGGACCACCGCACCCCCAATGGTAAGCTTTCGAAGCTCTCTCTCTAAGTCTAATTTTCTGACGAAGCTCTATTTGAGTTCAAATCAGATCCAAATGATGTGATTCAAAGTTCAATTGAATTGTGTGGAAGTGAAGGAACTTAATTTTACCTTCAATTTCACCAATTAACCTCGATTGATCGGTCAATTTGATGAAATCAAATTTGGCCAGGTTGAAAGGGGCAAATTGGGGGAAAATTTTGGGGGAAATTGGGGATTTCAAAAATTCGAGAGAATAAAGTACAATTTTACAAAATTGAGGGCCTATTGGGCATGAAAAAGATGTTGGAGAACCAATTGGTCAATTTTTGGAATTATTGGGCTCAAATTTGCCATTTTTGTGAAGTAGGGGGAAAATGGTAAATTTTGAAAAGATGGGGAACAAATTGAAAATTTGGAAAACTTGATCCCCTTTTTGTGATTATGAATAAAGTGAGGCACCAAATTAAATTTTAGAAGTTTCAGGACTCAATTTGGGGGAATGTTGGCATTTGGAACCTAAAGTTAAAGAAAAAGAACTTGAGGGACCTAAATGCAAATAACTAAAAGTTTGGGCATTTTACTCATTCATGATAAATGAAGGCTATTAGGCCAAAGGATAATGAACAAGGATGTTTATATCGTGTAGGAACATGAAATATCGAGAACGCCAACAAAGACAAGCTCGCATGGAGGCAATGAACCAAATAAGAGGAATTCACTGCAATATCGGGTGAGTGGGAATTTTCTCATTATACCTAGTTGGGATGATGAGTACCTCAGAACTTAAAACCTACTATTATGTGGAATTTTAATATCATACCCGTGATGGGATGATATTAACTATTGTAAGTAGATCATACCCTGTTGGTATGATAAACTTCTTGGAAGGAAGTTGAAATCCCGCTTATTGGTTTAGAGCAGAGATGTCCTCACACCCGGTTGGTGTGATGGACAAATGAAAAATTATTTTGTTAGAAGTGATCTCCTTGACAGGAGCTCGAATAGCTCAGATAGGTCAGAGGCCTCGGTTTTCGAACTTGAGGGCTAAAATGCCCGATTTGAAAATCTTGTATAGTGGCCCCAAGGCCAGTTGGCACGAGTCAGAACTTGTAAACAAACATGATGTTAAGCCATGCAAACTTTAATGAATGATTTTATTTGGCCATGGTACCAAGACAAGACCGACATACTCGATGGAATGGCGATAGTGCGACAAGACAGGTCGACGAACAAGTCGAGACAAAGTTTTTTAGGTCAAATTGAGTGTCACAACCCGACCTAGTTTGGTCAGATCTCCGTGATCAACCCACCACTCTCCCAGTTTAATAAGGATTTCTCCTTCTTTTAAATCGTGAGGAGTAAGGTGTCCTTTAAATATGTAGCTTTCCTGGAATAACATTAATTAAAACTGCATGAAATTTAAAATTTCCCTTGCAGGTGTAGTTAACTAGAAGTACTTGTGTAGGTTTTCCCTTGGTTAGTTGAAAGGGGTATAAGGGAGGGGGTGAGTTCGACAACTCAATGGATGGGGTTTAAGACTTGATCTTCAAAAAGAATAGTTGAAGTTGGAGTGTGCTAGACTCCTTATTTTCCTTTAAAATATCTCATTCTCAAATCTCAATTTTCATTGCCATTTCTCATCTCAATGGTGTGTTATTCACTCAACACACGCCCTTCATTGTGAAGGGAACACACATTCATAGGTTAGCCCATCCACTATACCCACTTGTGGTGTCGGAGCGACTGTACCGAACACCTAGATAGAAGCACGTCCACTTCTACCATGAGAATGAGTAGATGTATGTGACACCCAACCCTCAATCCCGTAAACAAAAACTCCTTGTCCCCACCATAGTCTCATGCGCATGAACCTATGTTGAGCTTCTCAAGAATACTGGTATGACTAACTACCCTTATCTCTACTAGGTCGTCTAGAGCCCTAAGACACATCACTTCCCCTCTTGGACGTCTTGAAGGTCCCATAAACTCAGTGCATGCACAAATCAATAATTTTTCACATAAGCCATATAATCTGTGGTGCCACTGGTCCAATGGCCCCGACTCTCAACTCGACCTACAACTGTTTATCTCGACTGGTCCGTAGACTTGTCATGTCGCACTGTCACTAGTCCATCGAGTATGTGGGTCATGTCTTGGTACCATGGCCAAACAATTCATTCATTTAAGTTTTTCATGGCTTAAAATCATGTTTGTTTACAAGCTCCTGCTCGTGACAACTGGTCTAGGGCCCACTGTACGAGGTTTTCAAAAGCAGGCATATTAATGCCCAAGTTCCAAAACCGAGGCCTCCGACCTATCTGAGCTATTCGAAATCCCATCGAGAACGTCCCCCAAATATTTTAAGTAGCGGCACACAGTCAGGGGAGAAAAATTCTGACAAAATAAACTTTTAGATGTCCATCACACCAACCGGGTATGAGGACACATATGCTTATAACTGATAAGCGGGTTTTCTACTTCTAGTAAGTTTATCATACCAATTGGGTATGATCTACTTAAACCGGTAAGTAGTTTTTTCTGTGTAATTTCCACATAACTCCTCTCATGTGTGATGATTAAAATACCACCTAAAAGTGGATTTTCATTTTTGAGGTGCTCATCATCCCAACCGGGTATGATATTAAATCCCACTCACCCGATAGTGCTGTGATCTCCTCTTGACTAGTTTCTTTGTCTTCAGGTGAGCTTATCCCTACCGACGTTCTCAGTATTTCATGTTCCTACATGATATAAACATCCTTGTTCAATATCTCTTGGTCTAATAGCCTTCATTCATCGTGAATGGATGCACTACTCAAACTTTTCGATTAATTGTAATCAAGTCTGTAAAGTTCTTTTTCTTTAACTTTAGGTCCCTAATGTCAAATTTCCCCAAATTGAGTCACAAAACATTTAAATTTCACCTTAGGACCTCATTTTATTCAAAATCACAAAAATAGGTTCAAGTTTCCCAAATTTCCAATTTGATCCCTAAATTTTCCAAAATTACCATTTTGCCCCTACTTAACAAAAATGGTTAGTTTTGCCCCAAAAATTCCTAAAATTGCAGAATTGGCCATCCAACATCTTGATCATGCACAATTATTCCTCATCTTTATGAAATTGCACTTTAGTCTCTCGAATTTTCAAAATTCAAAAATTTCCCCAATCTTTCCCCAAATTTCAACCTTCTAACTCAGCTGAATTTGATTTCATCAAATTGACCGATAAAATGAGTTTAATTGTTGAAATTGAAGTTATATTTGAGTTCCTACACCTTCATATGATTCAATTACACTTTGAATTGCACAATTTGATGCCGGGATGTGCTCAAACGGAGCTTCACCGAAAAAATGAACGTAGAGAGAGAAAACTATGAAAGCTTACTGTCGGGCGCGTGGCAGTCCGAGCTTTCGATCTGGTCAGATAGCTCTCATCCTGAGGTTTCTCCTAGGATGAAGAATTACATCAATTGATGCTGAATTGAGTGAGAATTTAGTCATTAAATATCTGCCAGTTCTCTTTGTTGCACTGATCGAAATTTACAGAGGGTAGCCAAATTTGCTTAACTTTTCGCTCTAATTCGGCCGTAGGAGGGCTGAGGAGGTGTTGGGAGAGCTTGGTTTGGCCTGAAGAGGGCTCGAATTGGCCGATTTTAGCTTGGCCGAAATAGGACAGCTTCGGTCCACTAGAGTTGCTTCACTGTTTTATCACACCGATGTTTCTCTGGTGACCCTCGGAGCAAATGAAGACTACAGGCGTGTAGTTGACTTCTCCCCAAGTCCAAAGAACCTGACGATGCCTTCTTTGGCTCAGAAAAATGCCAAAGTTGAAGCTCTTGTTTAAGCTTCACTGGAAAATGGAGCAGTAAGGAGAGAGTGGAGTTTTCAGGTGTGTGGAGGATGAATGAGGAAGGGCTCTTTATATATGAAGCTTGGGGACTTCTTGGACATCCGATTGGCACCTTAATGGCAGTAATTCATTGCCTAAAACTCCCTAACCAAAGACTTTTCATCTTCGATGGCACTGCTCAATTTTCTAGCGAGTTAATAGTGTTGTCATTTGAATTAAGAAGACGACATGGTTGTGAACCAGATCGGACAGGTCCAAACTAGGTTTAAAGCTTAAACTGGCCAGTTCAGGACCGATTCAACCGATTTTTTCAAAATTAAAAATTTATAAATTCATTATCTATCAAATGGTGGCCTCAATTCTCCATTTTGATTTTTCTAAGCATTCTAGAAAAATGAATTTAGCATCCGGTTCAATAGTGGTTCAAACTGGTTCGGATCTGGTTTACTAGAACTGGTTTGGTTTTCATCTCCAATTCATCCTAAATCCTTTTTCATGACTTTTGTGACTCTTTAGGTCACCCAAGATCCATAAAGTTTCTAGTTTGCCCTGTCTCTATCGGTTTTAGCTCATGAATCGACCGGGGATCTGGTTCTCCTGATATGGTCTGGTTTTCTCTCCCAAATTGTCCTACTGCCCTTTTCCAAGGTTTTATGAACCCTTTGGGTTACTTGGGAGTTGTAAATTTTCCAAATTGCTTGTTCTCTGATGATCGGGTTTATGAACTAGTTCGGTGTTTCTCACTTGGTTTGATCGGTTTTTTTCCTGGTTTTCCTTAACTCCAAGGGGTGGGGTTTAGAAATCTCCCCTCCTTTTAGGAGTTTTATCCCCAAAACTAAACTAACATTATTTTCACTTTGGGATAAACTTCCCTTAATGTTAACTTGAACATTTTAACACTTCGGTCATTCTTTCACTTAAACCACTTTAAATTACCCACTTAAGGAAGTTTCTTTCCTTTACATTGTTTATTCCTTCCATGGAGTTTATCATAACTAGTATGTCCTGCTCACGAGTTCTAAGGTATTTCCCTAGGTTCACATCTTCCTTTGCTTAGGGCAAGGTTCTTTCCCTTGAGGTTCTTACTTAAGATTTCTGGATTAGGAGTTCCAAGATGCCCAATCGTTCCTTTGTCTAGTTATTCTCTTCATCGTTGAAACCCTTAGCTCGACATTCTTTTGAGCACGACATAATTGATTTCACGGGTTTTAGTGTTATTACCCCTTTGTCCTATTTTGATCCTTCCTTCATCTATTATTTATTATAACTTCGATCCAAGTTATGTTTGACCTTGTCATACTTACGAACAGACTCTTCCTTATTTTAGTCACATTTTTCTTCAGGACTATTGGGCTTACGTATCTCTTGCAGCACGACAATGCTCCAGAATCTATCTTTGACCATTAAAATTTTAGAACACTTCCTTACTAGGTGTTCCCAACCTTCCAACCTTTTAGGGATTGAATAACTTCATCCCTTTTTTCATTGAGTAGTATTCCTTAACTATCTTTACCATTATACAGTCGTCCCTCATGCCTTGATAAAATGTCTTACACAACTGTGTCAACTTTCCTTACCCACTCGTCCTTTCCCAACATCCTTGTTGGGTCTTTCTAGTGCAAGTCATTGGATTTCCTGATGACTTACCAACATGTTGGGATTCTTCCCTTCTTATGTCTTTCTTCATTTCTTGTGACATTCTTTACTCAAGGATTTTCCTTTTCCCTAAACTTACTATAATTTACTTGTGACCATTTCATGATTCCATTGTTTTTAGGGAGTTCCACTTTAATGATTTTCATTCTCTAATATGTCCTTCAAAGTAGAGATTTCCCTTTAGGTGCTAGATGTTTGAATTTCCTTCTACTCCTTGAAGGTTTCCTTCCTTCGCATTCTTACACCCCTTTGAATTTGGGCTTTTGTCCACCTTTAATCATTTGCCGATCGTCAGGTCTTATTTCGTGTATTCAACACTATGCTCGCTTTATCATCCTTCTTTAGAGTGTAGTCTCCACTATTCCCCGGTTCTTCCTATGGTCTCGTTTATTCTCCTTGGCCATCCTATTGTTACTAGTTATGTCCTTCTTTTCTAGGTTCATTAAAAATCTCTAATTGGCTTATTTTCTCTTCCAAATCAGGTAATACTTTGGCCATCTCGACATACTGTTAACCACTTATGGTTCTTTATGAGGTTTTTTTATGTTGGTTTAAGCCTCTTAGGATCCATCTGGTGGTTCCTTAGCTTTGGGACATCCCTTTTTGAGGTCTCACTTCCTACATGTATCCACTACCTAAGGATTCCTATCTTGGTTCAACTTCTTAATGCTTCTTGAAGGCTTTTTTGTCTTCCCTTCTTACACCCTTTTTAGGTCGTTATTGTTTCCTGCTCTTTATCCTTCACTGTCCTCCATTTCCTTTTTGTTCCTTATCCTCTCTTCGAAGAGCTCCTGATGAAAGATTGGTTCCTAACACCCTTTATGTCCTGCCATACACTCCTTGGGCTCTATTAAGTGAGTGTGGGCCACAACCAGTCTTGATATCATTGGTTGTTTTCTCCTTACCCTCTTCCGAATTGAAGGGCTTACTTTTTCCAAGGTTTTCCAAATGTTCTTTCCTCTATTTCCTTATGATGGGTAGCCCACCCATTTTTGTTTGTCACTATGTCATTTGATGCTATTTCCTACTTACCCGTTCCCTAGGTTTAGCTTTCCCTTTGGGTCCTCTTAATGTGCTTCCCTTGGTTCTTTCACCTCAATGTGCATTATTTCTTAGTTGGAACATGTATACCTTCCCAATGTCTCCTTCCTTGGGAAAGGCTCAGACACTTATTTGCTCCAAGACCTCTTTGTGCGAGACTTACTAAATCCTCCTTATTGCTTGAGTGTAGTCATCATTTCATTTTCAGCCATTTATTTCTTCAAGGGTTTTCTTCATCCTTCCTTTCCACTGTTCTGGCCTTTCCACTTCCCCCCTTCCTCGCTAGGTTAGTCTACAACCCTACTTGACCACTCTGTTTTTCCATAGTAGATCATACCTTATTGTCTCGAGGCATTCTAGTTGCCTTTCATTGTTCAACTTGTCTTCTATGAAGTAGGTGTTTCCTTCTTTGCTCCTAGGTGGTTTGTAGTTCTCCTTAAGGGAAAATTCCCTTTATCTATATTCTACTATTTCTGGGTTTTCTTAAGGTACTACCCTTGATCTTCTTTCTGTGATCCTTTCTCATGCAATTGAGGCATGCTATAATATTATTAAGGAACAAAGAAATTTCCAGAAACTTAGAATCTTATTTATTGAAGCAAAAGTACAATTTTGAGGTTTTAACATCTCTTGAGGGAGATTGTTACAATGATGGGTTGGGGAATACTCATTACTAAACTATGGTCTAAAGGGATTTTTTCCTGGGTGAGATCTAGTTCCCTACCTACAATTGTGGTTCTTGTTATGTTATCCCTTCGAACTTCTGTAGGGGTAGAGGTGTCCTTATTGGAGGGTATCGCTTGGATTCCTCGTAGTGTGGGACAATTCCTTGCTATGTGTCCCACCCTCCTACACTCATAACAGATCCTCTCGGGTCTTGTCCTCTAAAATGTCGGGCATCTTCTAATGTAGTGTCCCCATTGCCCACATCTATAACATGTCATCTCCTTACGTGGATCTTTATGGTTCCTCCTATACTTTGAGCATTGTGGGGACTTTCTAAGGGGTTGCTAATGGTTCGATGCCTTGTCGTCCTTGAGCCTGAACACCTTGGAGACTTTCTTGTCGAGTCCTCTTCGACCCAGGGTTACTCCAAGGGTCCTTCTATACTCTTGGTTCATTTCCTCCCTTGGGATGGGGTTCTCCTGGGCTTCTGGGGTGGCTAAGGTAGCGTGGGTTTGTTTGGCTGCTTTTCTTCGGGCCATCTGAAAATTTTAAAAGTATTCCTATCAGTCACTATGTTATCTAGTCTTGATAATGTATTCGAGGAAACATACTCGGATACCACTCAAGTTGTCACGCCCCGACCCAGTTTAGTTAGATCCCTGAGATCAACCTGCCACTCTCCTGGTTTATTAAGGGTTTCCCCTTCTTTTAAACCATGAGGAGTAATGTGTCCTTTAAACTTATATCTTTTCTCGAATAACATTAATCAAAACTGCATGAAATTTAAACTTTCTATACTTGTCTTGCAAGTGTAGTTAACTGGAAATCCTTAGGTATGTTTTCCCTTAGTTACTTGAAAGGGGTATAAGGGAGTGAGTGAGTTCGACAACTTAGTGAATGGGGTTTAAGACTTGATTTTCAAAGTTGAAATTGGAGTGTGCCAGACTCCTTATTTTCCTTTAAAATATCTCATCTTCAAATCTCGGTTTTCATAGCCATTTCTCATCTCAATGGTGTGTTATTCACTCAACACATGACCTTCGTCATGAAGGGAACACACTTTCGTAGGACAGCCCATCTATTGTACCCACTTGTGGTATCAAAGCGACTTTATCGGCCATCTAGATAGAAACACGTCCACTTCTACCTTGAGAATAAGTGGATGTACGGGACATCTAACCCTAAATCCCGTAAACAAAAGCTCATTTTCCATATGAGGACATAGACCTCATCCCATCCCCACCCCGGTCTCATGCGCATGAAACTACGTCGAGCTTCTCGAGATTGCTAGTTCAACTAACTACCCTTATCTCCACCAGGTTGTCCAGAGCCCTAGGACACATCGCTACCCCTCTTGGGTATGTTGAAGGTCCCATAAACTCAGTGCACGAACAAATAAATAATTTTTCACATAAGTCATATAATCTATGGTGCCACTGGTCCAATGACCCCGACCCTCAACTCGACCTGCAACTATTTGTCTCGATTGGTTTGTAGACTTGTCATGTTGCACTATTGTCAGTCGATCGAGTATGTCAGTCCTATCTTGGTACCATGGCTAAACAATTCATTCATTTAAGTTTTTCATGGTTTAAAATCATGTTTTTTTATGAGCTCCTGCTCGTGCCAACTGGCCTAAGGCCCACTGTATGAGGTTTTCAAAATCGAGCATATTAGCCCTGTAGTTCCAAAACCAAGGTCTCCGGCCTATTTGACCTATTTGAGCTCTCGTCGAGAAGGTCTCCCACAAATTTTAAGCAATGGCACACAGATAGAGGAGAGCACTTCCAACAAAATAAACTTTTAATTGTCCATCACACCAACCCGGTATGAGCTCACCTTTGCTTATAACCAATAAATAAGTTTTCTACTTTCTTCCTAGAATTTCATCATACCAACCGGGTGTGATCTCCTTACAACTGGTAAGTAGTTTTTTCCGCGTAATTTACACATCATTCCTCTTAGGTGTGATGGTTAAAATACCACTTAATAGTGGGTTTTCATTTCTGAGGTGCTTTTCATCCCAACCGGGTATGGTAATAAATCCCACTCACTCGATGGTGCATTGATCTCCTCTTAACCTGTTTCTTTGTCTTCATGCGAGCTTATCCCTGCTAGTGTTCCTACACGATATGAACATACATGTTCATTATCTCTTGGCCTAATAGCCTTCATTCATCGTGAATGGATAAACTACTTAAACTTTTCGATTAATTGCAATTAGGTCCCTAAAGTTCTTTTTCTTTAACTTCTAAATTTCACGTTAGGACCTGATTTTATTCAAAATCACAAAAACAAGTTCAAGTTTCCCAAATTTCCAATTCGATCCCTAAATTTTCCAAAATTACCATTTTGCTCCTACTTAAAAAATGGTAAGTTTTGCCCTAAAAAATAGTAAGTTTTGCCCAATTGGCCCTCCAACATCTTTATCATGTCCAATTGGCCATCAATTTTATGAAATAGGACAGCTTTGGTCCACCGGAGCTACTTCACTGTTCTATCATGCTAGCGTTTCTCTGACGACCCTCCGAGCAATTGGAGACTACAAGCATGTAGTTGACTTCTCTCCGTATCCAAAGAACCCTACCACGCCTTCTTTGGCTAAGAAAAATGCCCAAGTCGGAGCTCTGGATCGAGCTTTACTAGAAAATGGAGTAGTAGGGAATGGAGTTTTTAGGTGTGTAGAGGATGAATGAGGAGGGGCTCTTTATATAGGAAGCTCGGGGACTTCTTGGCTGTGGTTAATGAGGAATAATGCCTAAAACTCCTTGGCCATAGACTTTTCATCTTCACTGGTGCTACTCAATTTTTCGGCGAGTGGACAATTTTTTCATCTGAAGGAAGAAGACAACACTATTCCAAACCGGATCAGACCGGTCCGAACCGGGTTCAAAGCTTAAACCGGCTGGTTCAAGCCCAATTTGACCAAGTTTTTCAAAATTAATAATTATAAATTCATCTAAATTCATTATCTATTAAATGGTGGCCTTAATTCTCCATTTTGAATTTTCTAAGCCACCTAAAAAAATGAATTTAGCATTCAGTTCAATAGTGGTTCAAACCGGTCTAAATCAGTTCAATCTGGTTTGGATTTGGTTCACCTGAACCTATTTGGTTTTCATCTCCAATTCATCCTAAATTTCTTTTTCATGACTTTTATAACTCTTTAGGTCACTCAGGATCCATAAATTTCTTGGTTTGCCCTTTCTCTATCGGTTCTGATTCATGAACTGACTCGGCTCATAAACTAGTTTGGTTTTCATCTCCATATCATCCTAAATTTCTTTTTCATGACTTTTGTGATTCTTTAGGTCACTCAAGATCCATAAATTTCCTGGTTTGCTCTTTCTCTATCGGTTCTGATTCATAAACCGTCTTGGTTCATAAACTAGTTCAATTCGGCTTGGATTCAGTCCTCCCGAACCTATCTGGTTTTCTCTCCCAAATTGTCCTATTATCCTTTTCCAAGGTTTTATGAACCCTTTGGGTCACTCGAGAGTTGTAAATTTCCCAAATTGCCCCTTCTCTGATGATCAGGTTTGTGAACCAATTTAGTGTTTCTCACTCAATTTGACCGATTCTTTTTCCAGTTTTCCTTAACTCCAAGGGGCATGGTTTACATTGACGGTCGGGACCGTTGGACTAGTGGCACCAAAGATTAAATGGTTGATGAGGAAAGTTATTATTTTGTGCATGCACTAAGGTTTGGGACTGTCAAGATGCCTGAGAGGGGTAGTGATGTGTCATAGGTGCTACTAGACAACATGGTGGAGATAAGGGTAGTTTGTCATGCCAGCAGTGAGGGAAGCTCGACGTAGCTTCATGTGCAAGAGACCGGGGTGGGGTTAGGATGAGGTCTCTATCCTCATACAGACACAAAATTTTCTTTTTGGGTTTGAGGGTCAGATGTCACATACATCCACTCATTCCAAGGGTAGAAGTGGACGGGCTTCTATCTAGGTGGTTGGTAAAGTCACTCCGACGCCACAAGTGGGTGCAGTGGATGGGCTGCCTTGTGAATGTGTGATCCCTTCATGATGAAGGACGTGTGTTGATTGTTAAACACACTATCTGTGGTTAATGAGGAATAATGGTTTTGAAAATTGAGGAAGAAAGGGTTTAAAGAAAATAAGGAGTTTGGCATACTCTAGTTCAAACTATTTTTATGAAACTCATATTTTAAACACCCATTCATTGAGTTGTTGATCTCACCCCTACTCTTTTTTAGGAAAACGTGGGAAAAACCAACCTAAAGACCTTCTTAGTTAACCCCGCAAGACAATTATGTAAGTTCAAATTTTATGCAGTTTTGATTTATCTTATTCCAGGAAAGGTACAGTTTTAAAGGATGCCTTACTCCTCACAGTTTAAAAATGGTGAAAACCCTTAATAAACTGGGAGAGTGGCGGGTTGATCACAGGGATCTGACCAAATTGGGTCGGGGCATAAAAATGAATTTATCGAACACCCAGGTAATTACATCCCTAAGATTTCCTCCCACTCATTGAGTTATGAAACTAACCTCCACTCCTTAATTTTTTTTCAGGAAGGAAAAGATCATCCAAGAACTTCCCTAGCTGAGTCTTAAACCTAGGTATGATTTATGCCATCAGTTTTGTATAATGTCATTCAAGGGAACATGGTAGGCAATATGCCCGACTCTTCATGATCTATAGGAGGAACAACTCCTCGAGGTCTAGGAGAGAGTGGCAGGTTGATCACGAGGTCCCCACCAGACTGGGATGGGGCGTGACAACTTAGGTGGTATTAGAGCCTGTGTTTTCTCTCGAATGCATTGTCAAGACTTTATAACCTAAAGACTAATAAAAAACTTTTAAACCCAACCATGACACCTAGGAGAGGAACCAAGAGAACAAGGGCAACAGTTGCAGACTCTGCCTGCAACCCTCTTATAGAGAAAGAAACATTGGGGGCCCAGCCAACCCCAAAAGGACTTAGCTCGGAACAACAATGACTATATGAGGAGTTGACAAGGGTGTTTGGAAAACCGAACCTCAACACTAAATCCCACCTGGATTCCGAGTCCCACACTCGGCCTGAGGAAGTACAGTCACAATCTACTTCCACCCCTGCCCTGCCTCTCTTTGACATTCCAAAGTACTTGAAGACACTCCGACAACTGGGATGCAAGCCCTTCTAGGGGGAGAAGGATGTGGGGGCATTTATGGATTGGCTAACTAGCCTTAAGAAGTTTATGGGAATCATAAGGATGCCCCTAGAGGAGATGGTGACTCTGATCGAATTCTTTTTAGAAGCCAACACCAAGAGATGGTGGGACAACGTGAGGAGCGTCTCCTCTGCCACACCCACCTGGGAGGAGTTCAAGGAAAGGTACTTAGAGGAGTACCTGCCCCCCTCCCACTTAATCAACAAGAAGAAACTAGAGTTCTTCTGGCTCCGACAAGGAGCGAGTAAGGTCTCCATGTACGAGACAAAGTTTAATAAGTTAAGGCCCTTCGTCCCTAATTTGGCCAAACCGATAGATATCTACTAAAAGTTTATAGATGGGCTCAATTTGGATGTGAGAGATCGGATGGAGGTATTGGGATATCCCACAGATCTGGCCGCCATCGTCAGCATTGCCCATGAGTGAGAGCGTCTTGTACAAATGAGGCACCACCGGATGGAGTTGACTAAGCAAAGGGAGAAGAGGGGGCAGAGTAATAAGGGAGACTAGAGAGAGCAAGGTGGATTACGATGGGGGACCAAGACAAGGTTCTTGAGAAAGGGGGGGGGGGGTGGGGGTTATCAAACCCATAGGGAGGTGAACACACCCCCTCAAAGGAAGGGTCCTTACTGCTCCAATTGCTAGAGGACCCATGAAGGGGTGTGTCCAATATGTTTTGGGTGTGGACAGCTCGAGAACTATGTGAGGAACTGCCCGACACTTTGAGGCAATGCTTAGCGAAATGCCATACAACCACTGCCTGAAAATCAGGGGGCACCTAATGGGGAAGGGAGGTGCCCACTCGAGTCTCAACCAGAGTATACAACGTCACTCAGGAGGAAGCCCGGAAGGACCCCCGGCGACTAGCTGGTACATCCCAACCACTCCCTTATGATGAGCTTGTAATCTTGAGTCATGTATTCCCTATTTCTGAATCAATAAAGTTCGTTCTTTCAAGTAATTCTGTTAAATCTCACCCAGGTCACATACAAATATTTGGAAAGGAGATATACGCTTTGTTCGACTTAGGGGCTGAGTGATCCTTCATTAAGGAGACCATGGTTCCAATCCTTCCTAGGCCACTCACACCTCTCACGCCACCCCTCAACATCCTTACACCGTTAGGAGAGGAGCTAGCCCTACATGAGCTCCTCGAGGCATGCAAAATTCAGATACAGGGAGTAACAATAGAAGCAGATATGATTCCCCTACCACTAAGGGAAGTAGAAGTCATCTTGGGGATGGACTCGCTAAGCACACACCAGGCCTAGGTAGAGTGTGGAATAAGCGGATAACGTTCAACACTCTAGGGAAGGAAGGGGCATTATTTGAAGGGGACAAGGGGAGATCTACTGTGCACCTGGTGTTCTACATGGAGGTGTAGGACATGCTATGAAAGGGATGTAAGTTGTTTCTTGCACAAATCATTCATAACGATTCAAAGGAGAAAGGACTACAAGAGATCACAATAGTGAGCCACTACCCAAATGTATTCCCTAAAGAGTTACCAGAATTATCCCAGATCGCCAACTAGAGTTCGTGATTAAGATAGAGGCATGGACACACCCCATATCGCAAGCCCCCTACCATATGACACTCTATAACTTAAGGAGCTTAAGGAACAATTGGATGAGCTGCTAGAAATGGGCTTCTTACACCCAAGCCAATCCCTGTGGGGCACACCAATCCTATTCGTCAAGAAAAAGGATGGGAGTATGAGGCTCTACATTGACTACCGAAAGCTGAACCAGGTAACCATCAAGATTAAGTACCCTCTCCCTAGGATAGATGATTTGTTTGATCAACTACAGGGAGCCGCATACTTTTCCAAGATTGACTAGCAATCGGGGTATCACTTGTTGAAGATACGGGAGGAGGATATATAGAAGACTACATTCTGATCACGATATGGACACTACGAGTTTAGGGTGATGCCCTTCAGGCTGACAAACACGCCCGTGGCCTTTATGGACATGATAAATTGGGTGTTCAAGCATTACTTGAATAAATTTATGATATTCTTTATAGTTGATATCCTCATATACTCTCGAACTGAAGAGGAGCACAATGCACACTTAGAGACCACTCTTTGCACGTTATGGGAAAATCACCTCTACGCCAAATTCCAAAAAAATGCGAGTTTTGGCTACAAGAGGTGGGCTTCTTAGGGCATATAGTGTCAAAGGATGGAGTAAAGGTGGACCTAGCAATGATAGATACAATATTCAACTGGAAGACACCCACCAGCCCATCCGAGATACGAAGTTTCCTCGAACTTGCAGGATACTATCGGAAGATCGTAGAGGATTTTTCCAAAATTGTAGCCTCGTTGACCCACCTCACCAGGAAGGGGGTTGAATACCAGTGGGATGCTAAGTGTGAGGAGTCCTTCCAAGAGCTTATGTCTTGTTTAATGACGGCCCTGCTACTAGCGCTACCCGACTCGAATGTAGGGGAGTATACGATATATAGTGATGCGTCCGGAAAAGGATTAGGATCCGTTCTGATGTAACAGGAAAGACTCATTGTGTATGCCTCTTGACAATTGGAAACACATGAGAGGAATTACCCCACCCATGTCCTCGAGTTGGCAGGAATAGTGTTCGCTCTCAAGATTTGGCGTCCCAACTTGTACGGAGTTAGGTGCCGCATATACACAGAACACAAGAGCCTCAAGTACTTCCTGACCCAAAAGAAGCTCAATCTATGGCAAAGGAGGTGGCTAGAGTTAGTAAAGGATTATGATCTAATGATTGAATACCACCCCCAACAAGGCTAATGTGGTAGCAGACTGTCATGCCCCAACCCGGTTTGGTCAAAACCCCTTGATCAACCAACCACTCTCCTGGACCTCGAGGAGTGGTTCCTCCCCTAGGCAGTGAAGAGTCAAACATATTACTTGTCATTTTTCCTGGAAAAACATTATACAAAACTGAAAGTGAAATTGGTACCTGATTCGAGGCTTGGCATAAAAGACTCGGTGGCAGTTTGTTCCTTCCTAAAAAATAAGGTTAATCAAGGGCGATGAGTTTCACGACTCCGCGAGTGGGGAAAAATCTTAGGGATGTACTTATTTATGTGTTCATAATATTCGTGGTATGTCATTTTCTACCACTTCTTGGTTTGGCACAAACTCACACTTCCTCTCTATCATAGAAAGGGATCACACGTTCATAGAATAGTCACTAACTATTCCACTTGTGGTGTAAACCCCGTCATTTAAAGATAAGAAAATTGAGAAAAGAACCGGTCATTTCCGAAGAGAAAATCAAACCGGTTCACAAATCATAACCGATAAAAATGGTAAAATGGGAAATCGCCAAATACCAAGTGACTCAAAGAGTCATAAAAAATATGGAAAAGAACCTTGAGACACATGGGAAGAGAAAACCAGACCGATTCAGGGTGAACTAGATTGAACCGATTTGATCCATACTTGAACCGGTTTCTAAATTCATTTTTCTTGGTGGCTTAAAATATTCAAATTGGGAAATTGAAGGCACCATTAGATTGAGAATGAATTTAGATTAATTTAGAAAATTTTAATTTTGAGAGAACCGGTTGAATCGGGCATGAACTGCCCAATTTTCTCCATTGAACGTGGTCGGACAGGTCCAGTTCCGTTCGGAACAATGCCATCTTCTTCCTTAGTATGATAACACTATTCATTAAGGTAAAAAATGTATATCTCCAACGAAGATGTAACTGTTCCGATTAGGCTATTTTTGGGTGAGGATAAGCTTGACCAAAATGGAAAGTCATCAAGAAGAGGGTCCCCGAGCTCCCTACATAAAGAGCTCCCCTCCATTCATCCTCCACACACCCGAAATCACCATTCTCTCTCAACTGCTCCATTTTCCTGTGAAGTTCTAACCAGAGCTCCAACATAGGCCTTTTTCTAAGCCTAAAAAAGCAAGGTTGGGTTTTATAGACTCATGGAGAAGTCAGCTACCTGATAGCAACCTCCTTTCGACCTAGGGACTGTCGAAGAAGCAATGGCAGAATCAAACAGTGAAGTAGTTCTAAAGGATCGAAGCTGCCCTATTTTGGCCGAGCTGAATCCGGCTCTCCTCCAGCCAAACCAAGCCTCCTAGACACCCCCACGACCCTCACATAGCCTCAGCAGAGCTGAAAGGTAAGCCAATTCGGCCCTCCTTTGTCGTAACAAATCGGTATTAGAGAGTGAAAGTACCCAATTTCACTAACCAAATTCACCCTCGTTCGGACTTCAATTGTAGCAATTCTTGATCCTAGGAGGAACCTCAAGACAAGAGCTACCTCCCAAGATTGAGAGCTCAGACCGCCGCACCTCCGACAGAAAGCTTTCGAACCTTTCTCTCTCTACGAATAGTTTTATGGTGAAACTCCATTTGAGCTCGTTCCAAACTCAAATCATGCAATTCAAAGCTCAATTGAATTGTATGGAAGTGTAGGAATTGATCCATACCTTCAATTGAAATAATTAACCCTGATTAAATGGCCAATTTGAAGAAATCAAATTCAGTCAGTTTGAAGGGGAGACATTGGGGAAAAATTGGGGATTTCAAAAAATTAAGGGACCTCTTTGTAATTTCCCAAAATTGAAGGCCAATTGGCCATAAGAAAGACATTGAAGGACCAATTGGTCAATTTCTAAAATATTTGGGGTCAAATTGCCATTTTTGGAAAATAAGGACAAAATTGTAATTTTTGAAAAGTTAGGGACCAAATTGGGAATTTGGAAAACTTGAGCCCCTTACACAATTTTGAGTAAATTGAGGATGCAAAGGGAATTTTGGAAGCATTGGGACTCAATTTGGGGAAAAGTTAGCATTAGGGACCTAAAGTTAAGGAAAATGAACTTTAGGGACCTAAGTGTAATTAATCAACAATTTTTAGCCTAGTCTCTCATATGTGAAAAAATGATGGCTATCATGCCAAGTATTAAATTGATAAAGATGCACAAATCATGTAGGGATTTGAGAGACCGAAACACCAGCAAGGAAAAGCTAGCATGGACTCGGAAACTAACTAGGAACGAACACATTATAGTCATCAGGTGAGTAGGCTTAATTAGACATCATACCTGGTTAGGATGGTGAGCACTTTAGTAATGAAAAAACCCTTGTGAGTGAGATTATTTCACATCATACCTGGTTGGTATGATGATGAAAGGAGAAACCCGCTTACTGGTTGTATGCGGAGATATCATCACACCCGATTGGTGTGATAAGATGAAAAATAAATTTTTGTCAGAAGTGTTCTCCCCTAACTATGTGAAAATGCTTAAAATTTTGGGAGACCTTCTTGACCGGAGCTAAAACAACTTAGATAGGCTAGGGACCTCAATTTTTGAACTCATGAAGCTAAATGCGTAATTTTTGAAAAATGCGTGTAGTGGACCCAAGTCTAGTGGGCACAAGCCGAAGCTTGTAATGAAATTGATTGTGTGATTTCACCACGGTACTGAGTTAGGACCAATAGTGCTCGATGGAGTGGCAGTAGTATGTCAGGGATAGGTTGACGAACTGGCCTAGACAAATAGTTGCAGGTCGGGTTGAGCATTGGGGCTGTAGGACCATTGGCACCAAAGATATTGGCTTTATGTGGAAAACTCTTGTTTGTGCATGCACTTATGGTATAGGACCATCAAGATGCCCTAGGGGGTAGTGATGGGTCCCAAGGACTGTTGGACGACATGGAGGGCGATAAGGGTAGTTTGTCGTACTTGTCAATCATGAAGCTCTGGGAGCTTCTTGCACATGAGATCGGGGTGGGGACAAGATGAGGTCTCCATCCTCACACAAGCATGAAGTGGCATTCGGGTCAGAGTGTTAGACATTTGGGATGTTCCACTCAGGCCCATGGAAGAAATGGACGGGCTTCTATCTTGGTGGATGGTAAAGATGCTCCAATCTACAAGTGGGTGCAATGAACGAGCTACACCTATGAATGTTTGTACCATTCCTAATGAAGGGCGTGCGTTTGTTTTCTAAATGCCTCCCGAGGTAAGGGGATCAACCAAAAGAGCTAAACACACCTAATGTAGTAATGAGAAAAATTTAGGAAAATTGAAATATGAGGAAATTCTTTTTAAAGGAAATGATAACCTAGGCATGTTTTAGATGAACAAAAGCTATCCTGAAAAACTCACTACCAACACCCGCTCACTGAGTTATAGAACTCACCCTTTTTCACGCCCCAACCAAATTTGGTCAGATCCCTGTGAGTAACCCACCACTCTCCTAGTTTATTAAGAGTTTCCCTTTTTCTAAACCATGAGGAGTAATGCGTTCTTGTCACCTATGTCTTTCCTGGAATAGCATTAATTAAAACTGAATACATTAAATCTTACATACATGTTTTGCAGGTTTAGCTATGGGAAGTTCTTTAGGTTTATTTTCCCTTGATTACATGATAAAGGGGTAAAGGGAGGGGGTGAGTTTGACAACTCAGTGAGTGGGTGTAGGGAATGAGTCTTCATAAAAATAGTTTTTAATTGGAGTGTGCCAAACTCCTTATTTCCTTTAAGATAATTTCTTCCTCAAATTTTGGTTTTCAAAATCTTTTTTTCCTCATTTCCACATTAGATGTGTTTAACAATCAACACACATCCTTCATCAGGAAGGGAATCACACATTTGTAGAGCAGCCCATCCACTGCACCCACTTGTGGCATCGGAGTGACTTTACCGACCACCTATATAGAAGCTGGTCCACTTCTACCCTGGGTCTGAGTGAATGTTCGCGAAATCCGACCCTCAAACCTAAAATCAACTCTATGTGCATATGAGGATAGAGACCTCATCCTGACCCCACCCCGGTCTCATGCACATCAAGCAACGTCAAGCTTTTTTTACTGCTGGCATGACAAACTACCTTTATCTCCACCATGTCGTCTAGTAGCCCCTAGGACGCATCACTATCCCTCTTGGGCATCTTGATGGTCCCGAACCTCAAGTATATGCAAAAACAATAATTTTTTTACAATGCCATTTATCTTTGGTGCCACTGGTCCAATGACCCCAACCCTCAACTTGACTCGTAGCTGTTTGTCTAGGTCGGTCCTTTGACCTGGCCCTAACGCACTGCCGCTAGTCAATCGAGTATGTCGACCGTGTCTTGGTACCATGGCAAAATCACACATTCCAATCATTTAGAATTTTCATTGCATAAATATCACATGTTTGATTACGAGCTCCTGCACATGCCAACTGGCCTTGGGCCCACTATACGTGATTTTCCAAAACTGGGCATTTTAGCCCACAAGTTCCAAAACCGAGGCCTTTGGCCTATTTCAGCTATTCTAGCTCTTGTAAAAAAGCTCTCCCAAAATTTTTAAGCATTGGCACACAGTTAGGAGAGAACACTTCTTACAAAAATAACCTTTCAACTCATCACACTAACTGGGTGTGATGACCACTCCCCTTACAATCAGTAAGCTAGTTTTCTCCTTCGTTCCAGGAAGTCTATCATACCAACCGGGAATGATCTCTCTACTTACAACTGGTAAGTAGTTTTTTCAACATAGTTCTCACATCACTCCAACCGGATGTGATGTTAAAATTCCACATAGAATTGGTTTTTCATTTTTGAAGTGCTCATCATCCCAATCGGGTATGATGTGAATAAACCCACTAACTCGTTAACCGTGACGTGTTCGTCCTCGGTTGGTTTTCCAAGTTAATGCGAGCTTCTCTTGCTAGTGTTGTGGTCCCTCATGTTCCTACACAATTTGGACATCCTTATAAATTAATATTTGGCATAATAGCCTTCGTTTCTCACTTATGAACGACTAAGCTCAAAATTTCCAATTAATTGCACTTAGGTCCCTAAAGTTCATTTTCCTTGACTTTAGGTACCAAGTGCAAACGTTTCCCAAAATTGAGTCCCAAAACTTCCAAAATTCACTTTGGGTCCTCAATTTAGTAAAAAATGTTTAAGAGGATCAATTTTTCCAAATTTCCAATTTGGTCCCTAACTTTTCAAAAATTACCATTTTGTCCCTACTTTACAAAAATGGCAATTTGACACCAATTAATTCCAAAAATTGACCAATTGGTCCGTCAATATCTTTTCCATGGCCAATTGGCCCTCACTTTTGGGAAATTGCAATTTAGTCCCTCAATTTTATGAAATCCTCAAGTTTTCTCAAAGTTTTCTCAAAGTTTTCCCCAATTTCCCCCTTTCAAACTGGCCGAATTTGATTTCATCAAATTGACCATTAAATTGGGGTTAATTGTTCCAATTGATGGTAATGATCAGTTTCTACACTTCCATACGATTCAATTGAGCTTTGAATCGTGTCATTTGGGTCCAAATTGAGCTCAAATGGGGCTTTGCCGAAAAACTAAATGTAGAGAGACAAAGCTTCAAAAGCTTACCGTCGGAGGTGTAGTGGTCCGATCTCTCTATTGGGGAAGATAGCTCTCTTCCTAAGGTATCTTCTAGGTTCATGAATTCCTACAATTGTCCTCGAATGGAGGGAGAATTTTGTTAGTGAAATTGTATAGTTTCTCTCTCTCACTTTGACCTGCAACGACTGAGGAGGGCCAAATTGGCATACCTTTCAGCTCAGTTGAGGTCATCTAAGGGTTGTGGGGATGTGGGGGGAGTTTGGTTTGGCTTGAGGAGGGCTGAATTCTACCGATTTCAGCTCGACAGAAACAGGGCAGCTTTGGTCCACTAGAGTTACTTCATTGTTTGATTTTGCTAATGTTTCTCCTACAGTTCTTGGATTGAATGGAGGTTGCTATCAGATAGCCGACTTCCCCCATAGTCTAAAGAACCCGACCTCGCCTTCTGAGGTTGAGAAAAATGCCCAACTAGGAGCTCTAGTTTGGGGTTCACCAAAATTGGAGCAGATGAGAGAGAATTGAGATTTCAGGTGTGAGGAGAATGAATGGAGAAAAGCTCTTTATATAGGGAGCTCAGGGACTCTCTAGTCATTCGTTTGGCACCTTTATGGTGCTTACTCATGGCTTGAAATGCCCTGAACGGAGGTGATTCATCTTCGTCGGCGCTGTCCGTTCTTCCGGCAAGTGAATAGTGCCGTCATCTGAAGGAAGAAGATGACACTATTCTGAACTGGACTAGATTGGTCCGAACTAGGTTCAATGCTTAAACTGGTCGGTTTAGGTCTGATTCGACCGTGTTTTGCAAAATTAAAAATTTCTAAATTCATCTAAATTCATTCTCTATCCAATGGTGGCTTCAATTCCACAATTTGAATATTTAAGCTAGCTAGAAAAATGAATTTAGCAACTAGTTGAATGATGGTTCAAACCAATCCATACTAGTTCAATCTGGTTTAGATCCGATTCACCTAAACCAGTCCGGTTTTCTCTTCCAATTTGTCCCAAAGTCTCTTTTCATGGTTTTTATGACTCTTTGGGTCACTTGGGATTTGTAAATTTCCCAAATTTTCCTTTCTCTAATGGTTGGGGTCGTGAACCAATTCAATGTTCTCACTTGGTTTGTTTGATTCTTTCTCCGGTTTTCTTTATAATTAAGGGACGGGGTTTACACCCTCTCCCTTTTATCCCTTTTTAGGAATAAGGAGATATAATAAAATGTGAAGATGTACCCTCCGTAAAATATGCTTAAAGTTCCTTTTAAGCTAGCATTTGATTGATTTATGCTATTCTAGTGAACAAGGGTTGAAATTATGCCTGGCTCCTCTTGATGTAAAAGAAGGGGAAACCCCTCTTAAACCAAGGGAGCGGCGAGTTGATCAAGGGGATCTGACCAAACCTGGTCGGGGTATAACATGTGGACTGGAGCGCCTTTACCGTCCACCCTGATAGAGGTTCATAGCCTCTACCCTGAATTTGTGTGGACATCACGTGTCCAACCCTCAAACCCTATTCATACTCTGTGTTTGCTTTGTGGGACGAGACCTCTTTGCCCCTTCTGCCTTGGTCTCCATGCACATGAAGCTCCTAGAGCTTCTCATCATATTGGATGACGATATGCCCTTATACTCCCTAGGTCATCCAACAGCACTTAGAGCCAACACTACCCCATACTGGGCGTCTCAATGGCTCTGCATCTCATACATGCAAATTCAATAGTTTTTGTTTATTATGGTCATCATCCTTGGTGTTACTAGCCCAAGTGACTTGACAACCTGGCTTCGGCCTCATAACTTACTGGCCTAATGAGTTCGACGAACTGACTATGGCTCAGCAGCTACTAACCAAACGATTTCGTCTGTCCGATTTTGGTGCTATAACCAATACACATACAATTGATGCGCATGAGAGTTTCACACGTGTTGGTTTGCAACGTGGCGCAATGTGATTAGTTGTTTTTGCTGACTTAGCATCCCCATCAGCAGCCTAGTCAGCTTTTGACTTGTTGATCGGATATGTGGATTTTCCTCCTCTAATCGTTGACTAGGGACATGAGTCACATGCTAATTGGTCATCACTTTTAGGGGCTGACTAAGCAACTGATTGGGTGTGCTTCACCACCCGTCTGGCACTGATTGGTCATGCCTGCTGATTGGTGCTGACCTAGCAGCGGTTCTTGATCGGTTGGACCGTTGACCGATCCGGTTAGACTAGATCCGTGACCCGAAATTGTAAATCGGCCTGTTGCTGCCTAGTTCGATCGATTTTCTAAAAATTTTAAATTTCTAAATGTATCTAAATTCATTTTCTATCTAATGGTGGCTTCAATTTTCTAATTTAATATTTTTAAGTCACCTAGAAAAATGAATTTTTGAGCCGGTTCTTCACGTTTCAACCTAATTCACTCCAGTTCCATCCAGTTCTGGTCCGGTTTACCTTGAACCAGTCTTGTTTTCATATCCTATCCTCTACATGGTTCTTCTCCATTATTTTTGTGATTTATTAGCTACTTGGGATTTTAAATTCTCTGTCTTAATCCCTTATTTTACCCCTTTTTTGTTCCAATAAATACTTGGTTTCCTTTCCAAAGTATTTGGTGGTTTTTACCTGGTTTAGTTCTTTACTCTAAAGGGACGGGGTTTACAACTCTCCCCACCTTTTAGGAGTATTGTACTAAAAACTTATACAGGTTAAATAATTGAGGGTATCTATTCCTCATGACCGACTCCGTCTCCCATGCCTCCTCTTCTACTTGGTTGTTTCGCCAAAGGACCTTTACCATTGAAATCCTCTTGTTCCTTAGGTTCTTCTCTCATCGGTCGAGGATTTGTATTGGCTCCATCTCGTAGTCCAAATCTTTCACTAGCTCAGGTGATGGTTAATCTAGTAGGTGGCTAAGGTCGGGCTCATAATTTGTCTAGTACTGACACATGGATCATGTCATGTATTCTCTGCAGGTTTGGAGGCAACTTCAGGTTATATGCCACTGGTCCAATCCTCTGAATTATGTCATACAGACCTATGTACCTTGGTTTCAACTTTCCTCTCTATTGAAACCTAAGTATTCCTCTCCATGGTGACACCTTGAGGAACACTCAGTCCCCTACGTCGAATTCTAGGTCCTTTCTCCGGTGGTCAGCATAGCACCTTTGTCGATCCTAGGCCGCCTTGAGTCAACTTCTTATTATTCGAATCTTTTCTATCACATCTTCTATTAGCTTGAACTTCTCATGTCTTCTCTCCCCTACCTCTTCCCAAAATAGGGGTGTACAATAGGGTCGCTCGTAGAGGGCCTCATATGGTGCCATCTATATGCTGGCCTGATAGTTGTTATTGTAGGCAAACTCCATGAGGCACATATAGTTCTCCTAGCCCTTGTTCATCGTTAAGACACATGCCCGAAGCATATCCTCTAAGGTTTGGATGGTCCATTTAGATTGCCCATCCATTTAGGGATGGTCATGTGAAGTTTAGTTCCCAGGGCAGCTTGTAGGTTAGGCCAAAACCGAGAGGTGAACCACGGGTCTCAATTTGATACTATGCTTACTGGGACCCCATGAAGCCTCACAATTTCCCTCACATACAAGGCGGCCAGCTTTTCTACAGGGTTTGTCACCTTTATAGGTAGGAAGTGGGTGGACTTGGTTAACTGGTCTACGATGACCCATATCGCATCTTGTCCCCTTTTCGTCATGGGCAGCCGGATCATAAAATCCATGGTGAGGTGTTTACACTTCCATTCGGGGATTAGTAGGGGTTGTAGTAGTCCAGTGGGTTTTTGATGTTCAACCTTAATTTGTTGGCACAACAGGCACCTTGCCACGTACTCTACAATGTCCTTCTTCATCCCCCTCCACCAATACCCTGGTTTTAGGGTACGATACATTTTTGTGTTGCCAGGATGCTTGGCATGTACCGAATCATGTGCCTCCTCTATTATCATCCTCTTCAATTATGAGTTATTAGGTACCAAGACCCTCCCTTTGAAGGTCATCAACCAATCTTTTCTGACCACAAGGTCTTGGATTGGCTCGCTAGCAAGCTGATTCCAATGCGGATGGAGCTCCTCATCCTCCCTTTGCAGAGTATGTATTTGGTCTATTAAGCTGGGTCACACGACTAAGTTGGCCATTAGGCCTCTCTGGTTCTTATCCAGCCTGAGGTTTACCCTTAGGCTACATAACTGTCTTAGTAAAGGTAAGTAGCTAGCCCTTATCGAGGCTACTCTCGTGTGGTACATGTGGCTAAGTGCGTCCGCTACCATGTTGGTCTTGTCGGCGTGGTATTGGATCGTTAAATTGTAATCCTTTACTAACTCCAACCACCTCCTCTACCATAGATTGAGCTCCTTTTGTGTTAGGAAATACTTGAGGGTCTTGTGGTCGGTGTATATGTGGCACATGACTCCATACAAGTAGTGATGCCAAATCTTGAGGGTGAACACTATTGCTGCTAGCTCGAGGTCATGAGTGGGGTAGTTCCTCTCGCGTGTTTTCAATTGTCGAGAGGCATATGCAATGACCCTTCCCTACTACATTAGAACACATCCCAATCCTTATTCGAATGCATCATTATATATCGTATAATCCCCTACATTCGAGTTGGGTGACGCTAGTACTAGGGCCATCGTCAATCGGTACTTAAGATCTTGGAACGACTAAACACACTAAGCATCCCACTTGTAGTTGACCACCTTCCTTGTTAGGCACGTCAACGGGGCTGCAATTTTGGAAAAATCCTCTACAAATTTCTAGTTGTATCCTGCAAGTCTAAGGAAGCTACATACATCGATTGGGTTGGTGAGTGCTTTCTAGTTGGATATTGTTTCTATCTTTGTTCGACCCACCTTTACTTGGTCCTTTGACATTATATGTCCTAAAAAGTCCATCTCTTGCAGCCAAAACTCTCACTTTGAGAATTTGGCATAGAGTTGATTTTACCCTAATGTACTTAGCGTGGTCTCTAAGTGTGCCTTGTGCTCCTCTTCGGTTTGGGGGTATATGAGGATATCATCTATAAAGACTATCATAAACTTATCCAAGTATGATTGGAACACCCAATTCATGAAGTCCATGAAGGCTGTGGGTGCATTTGTCAGCCCAAAGGGCATCGTACTTGTGAAACCTGTCATCTCAGACCAAGGAAACCAGGAAAAGAAACGGAAACTCTCATAAGAAAACTGAGCCACTAAATGAACCGAAGATGGTAAAGAAGGGCTAAAATGGGAATTTGGAAAATCCCTAGTGACCAAAAAGTCATATTAGTCATGGGAAAGAACCATGAAGTAAAATGGATGGGAAACTTGGACCGGTTTAGGGTGAACCTGACTTGAACTAGATTGAATAGGTTTGAACTATACATGAACTGATCTCTAAATTCATTTTTCATTGTCACTTAAAAATCTCAATTTGGAAAATTGAGGCCACCATTAGAGAGAAAATTAATTTAGATGAATTTAGAAATTTTTAATTTTGAAAAAATCGGTCGAATCGGGCCTAAACCAGCCAATTTTCGCCATTGAACCTAGTTGGACTGGTTTGGTCTAGTTCAAAACAGAGTCGTTTTCTTACATGGGATGACAACACTGTTCATATGGCAAGAAAACCTTTCTTCTCTGGTGAGGCAATATTCCCTCCAATTTGGGCATTTTTTGAAGAGGATAAGCTCGACCAATATAGAAACTGTTCGGGCAGAGAGTCCCCGAGCTCCCTATATAAAGAGCTTCCCTCTATTCATCCTCCATACACCTCAAATCATCTTTCTCTCTCAAGTGCTCAATTTTTTGGTGAAGCTTGAACTAGAGCTCCAACTTGGGCACTTTTTCAAGCCTTAGGAGTCAAGGTCGGGTCCTACAGACTCCAGGGGAAGTCAGCTATCTGACAACAATCTCCATTTGACCCAAGGATCGTTAGAGAAGTGCCGACAGAATAAAACAGTGAAGCGGCTCTGATAGATCGAAGTTGCTATGTTTTGGCCGAGCTAAATTCAGCCAAATTTAGACCCCCTCCGACCAGGCCGAGCCTCCCCAACATCCCCATGACCCTCACACGACCTCCACAGAGGTGAAAGGTTAGCCAATTTAGCCCTCCTTCATTGTTGCTTATTAGTGCTAGAGAAAGAAAGTGTCGAATTTCACTAACAAAATTCTCCCTCATATGGACTTTAATTGTAGCAATTCTTGATCCTAGAAGGATCCTAAGGACGAGAGATACTCTCAGTGATGAATGAAAAAGGAATTCCAGGAGAAAGGGGAAGTGTACAAGGAGGGCACATGGAGTAAGTTAAAACCAAGGAACGTGTAAGTAGGGAGGTGGCATCCAAAAATGTCGCAACAAGTAAGAATGAGTAGAATACCCATAATAAGGAAATAAATGAAAGTATATCTGAGAAACCTAAGAGAACTAAGCTCTTCAATTAAGAAGTGATTAAGGGAAACAACCATAGACACCAAGACTAGTTGTGGTCCACACTCGCTTAATGGAGCCTAAAGATTTGAAAGGCTCGGCATAGTGTGGAGTACACAAAATAAACCCCGATAGTCTGAAGTTCTTTGGATAGGGAATAAGGGACGAAATGAGAATTTTAAGACAATAAAGGATTAAAAAGCAGGCAAATGCCCCAATATAAAAAGTGTGTAAGGAGATGAAGAAAGGAAACTTTCAAGGAATGGTAAGAAGGTTGAATGTGTAACTCCTAAGTTGGAAGTCTCTACTTAGTAGAGAATGAAACCATCAAAAGGGAACTCCCCAAACAAAGGAATCGACACGTAAACCAAAAGGGATCAACTCAAAATAAAGAATCCAAAAATGGTCATTAGCGAGTAAGAGTGGATTGAAGAAAGGAAAGTCCTTGAGTAAAGGATGCCATTGGAAATGATGAAGGACATGAGAGGGGAAAAATCCCAACCTGTCGGTAAGTCATCAGGAAACCCGATGTTTGGAACCGAGAAAAAACCAATAAGGAAGTTGGTAAGGGAGGAGTAGATAAGGAAAAACTGACATGATCATGATGTCAAAATGTAAAGGGACAATTGGATAATGCCGAAGGTAGTCAGGGAACACTACCAGGTAACAAGAAGGAATGAAGCCACACGACTTCTAACTATTTGAAAGACATGAACAATTATCAAGCAAATGTTCTAGAACTATAATGGACAAAGATAAGTTCTAGAACATGTAATGATGTAAAGGACATGTAGGACCAACAATCCTAGGAAAAATGTTACTCAAGTAAAAAAGAGTCTGTTAGTTACACATGATGAAGTCAAACCTAAAAACTAGGATTGGAGTTGTAGTAAACAAAAGATGGAGGACAGACCAAAGGAAGATAAAAAGGGAATCATATAAAAAACCCACAAGGTTATAGACAAAAAGTGTGAAAGTATGCTAAGCTAAATAGCATCAACGACCAAGGAAATAAATGGGAACAAGGACAATCAGACGCTTATGCAACACCTAACCCAGTGACTTGGATAAGAACCCCTCAAGAGTAAGAGTCTTACCCTAAGTAGGGTAAGAAGTGAACCTAATGATGTACCTTGGCACTAGTGGGTAAGACATAACCAATCGTGATAAAATCCATGGAATGAGTAGATAATGGAAAGGAATGGAAATTCCTTAAGCACGTGGTTTAAGGTGCTAAGTGAAGAAACAACCAAAGTTGTAGCATGTCAAACAAACCCCAAGCTGACATCAAGGGATATTATTCCTTATGTAAAGGATACATAATCTAGTTTTGGAGACAAAACTCCTAAAACAAGGGGAGAGTTATGAAACCCGTCATCTCGGACCAAGCTACTAGGAAAAGAATTAATAACTCTCATGAGAAAACCGAGGCACTAAATGAACTGAAGATGGTAAAGAATGGATAAAATGGGAATTTGGAAAATCCCAAATGACCAAAAAGTCATAAAAGTAATGGGAAAGAACCATGAAGTAAAATGGATGGGAAAACCTAACTGGTTCAGGGTGAGCTGAACCGGTTTGAACTATAAATGAACTAGTCTCTAAATTCAATTTTCTTGGTGGCTTAAAAATATCAATTTGGAAAATTGAGGTCACCATTAGATAGAAAATGAATTTAGATTAATTTAAAAAATTTTAATTTTGAGAATAGTGTTGCCATTGAACCCGGTCGAACCGGTCTAGTCGGCTTTAGAATAGTGTCGTCTTCTTCCTTGGGATGACAACACTGTTCATATGCCATAAAAACTTTCCTTTTCCGATTAAGGAATATTCCCTCCAATTTGGGCATTTTCTGAAGAGGATAAGCTCGACCAATATGGAAACTAGTCGGACAGAGGGTCCCCGAGCTCCCTATATAAAGAGCTCCCCTCCATTCATCCTCCACACACCACAAATTGTCTCTCTCGCTCAAGTGCTCCATTTTTCGGTGAAGCTCAAACCAGAGCTCCGACTTGGGTACTTTTCTCGACCTTAGAAGGCAAGGTCAGGTCGTACAGACTTCGGGGAAAATCAGCTACCTGACAGCAATCTCCCTTAGACCTCGGGACTAGCAGAGAAGCATTAGTAGAATTAAGCAGTGAGCAGCTTCAATGGATCGAAGTTGCTCTATTTTGGCCTAGCTGAATTTGGCCAAATTCAGACCCCCTCCAGCCAAACTAAGCCTCACCAATATCCCCACAACCCTCACACGACCTCCACAAAGTGAAAGGTAAGCCAATTTGGCCCTACTTTGTTATTGCAGATTGGTGTTAGAGAGAGAAAGTGCTGAATTTCACTAACAAAATTCACCCTCGTATGGACTTCAATTGTAGCAATTCTTGATTCTAGAAGGATTCTAATGATGAGAGCTACCTCCACAGATCAAGAGCTCAGACCGCTGCACCTCCGACGGTAAGCTTTCTCTCTCTATGAATAGTTTTCCGGCGAAACTCCGTTTGAGCTCGTTTCAGACTCAAATTCTACAATTCAAAGCTCCATTTGATCGCATGGAAGTGTAGGAACCAATCCATCCCATCAATTGGAGCAATTAACCCCAATTGAATGACCAATTTGAAGGAATCAAATTTGGTAAGAAATTGGGGGGAAAGTTTGAGAAAATTGAGGATTTTGAAAAATTGAGGGACCTCCATGCAATTTCCAAAAATTGAATGTCAATTGGCAATGAGAAAGTTTTTGGGGGATCAATTGGTCAATTTTCAAAAGAATTGGGGCCAAATGGCTATTTTGCAAAGTAGAGGTAAAATTGTAATTTTTGGAAAATTAGGGATCAAATTGGAAATTTAGAAAAACTTGAGCCCCTTATACAATTTTGAGTAATTGAAGATCCAAAAAGGATATTGGAAACCTTAAGATTTAATTTGGGGGAACATTTAGCATTAGGGGCTAAAGTAAAAAAATGAACTTTATGGACCAAAGTCTAATAAACCAAGAACTTTGGGAATAGTCGCTCATTGTGAGAAAACGAAGGCTATCATGTTGAATCCTTATTGATAATGATAACCAAACCATGTAGGGACACGTGAGATCGGCACGCCAACAAGAAAAAGCTAGCTTGGACTTGGAAGCTGACTAGGGACAAACACATCACAATCAACGTGTGAGTGGGACTTTTATACATCATACCGGTTGGGATGATGAGCACTATTTTTATCAAATAAAACCAACTTACCAGTTGTGAGTAGGAATAAACAAAAATCATACCCAATTGGTATGATAAGTTTCCTTAAATAAAGGAGAAAACTGCCTACTGGTTGTAAGTGTATCCATCATCACACCCAGTTGGTGTGATGAGATAAAAAGTAATTTTTGTTAGAAGTGTTCTCTCCTGTCTATGCGACAACTGCCTAAATTATTTGGTACACCTTATTAACGGGAGCTAGAATAGCTCTAATAGGCGAGGGGCCTCAGTTTTTGAACTCATAGGGCTCAAGGCTAGTTTTGGAAAACACGTGCAATGGGCCCAAGGCTAGTGGGCACGGACTAAAGCCCGTAAGCAAATATGATTAGGAAGAGCCATGAAAATTCCTAATAAAAATGGAATTATTTGTGTGATGTGCCATGGTATCGAGTCAAGACCAACTGCATGTCAGGTTGAGTGTTGGGGCCATTGGACTATTGGCACCAAAGAGGATGGCTAGATATATGAAAACATTTGTTTGTGCATACACTTAAGGATCAGGACCATCAAGACACCCTAAGGGTAGTGATGGGTCCCAAGTGGATGACATGGGGGGCAATAAGGGCAGTTTGTCAAGCTAGTCAATCATGAAGCTCTAGGGCTTCTTGCGCATGAGATCGGGGTGAGAATAGGATGAGGTCTCCATTTTCATACGTACATGAAGTGGCATTCAAGTCTAAAGGTCAGACGTCTAGGATGTCCACTCAAACTCAGGATAGAAGTGGACGGGCTTCTATCAGGGTGGACAACAAAGTTGCACTGATCCCCAAGTGGGTGCAGTCTAGGACTGCCCTACAAATGTGTGTACCCTTCCTGATGAAGGGCATGTGTTTGTTTGCTAAACTCCTCTTGATACAAGAAGATGGGCTAAGAGAGCTAAACACACCTAATATAGAAATGGAAAAAGGTTTTTGAAATTAGAGTTTGAGGAAATCCTTTTAAAAAAAGGCAAATGTTAACCTTGGCATGGTTTTGTTAAATTAAAAATATTTTGAAAACTCATTCCCAACACCCGCTTAGTGATTTGTAGAAACTCACCCACTCCCTTTTCCCATTTTCAGGCAAAAGTGGAAGTCCAACCGTAAAGACATGTATGAATATTTTAATATATTCAATTTTGTATAATTTTATTCTAGGAAAAATAAGAAAAAGAATGCCTAATTCCTCGCGGTTTAGAAAGGGGTGAAACCCCTTATAGACCAAAGGGAGCAATGGGTTGATCACGGGGATTTGACCAAACCGGGTTGGGGCGTGACAACCCAAAACTGATAGTGTCCATATCGCGATCGTAATGCAATTTTTTGTATATCATCCTCCCAGATTTTCATCTAGTGATACCCCGATTGCAGGTCCATCTTAGAAAAGTATGCGACTCATTGTAGTTGTTCAAATAAATCATCTATCCTGGGAAGATGGTACTTATTCTTGATGGTTAACTAGTTCAGCTTTCGGTAATTGATACATATCCTCATTGTAAACCCCGCACTTTTAAGTTAAGGAAAATCGAGAAAAGAACAGGTCAAACCGAGTAAGAAAACCGAGCCAATTTACAAACCCGATAATATGGGAACAAGCAATTTGGAAATTTACAACTTTCGGGTGATCCAAAGGGTTCATTAAAGCTTGAAAAAGAAACTTAAGACAAAATAAAAGACAAAAACCAAATTGGTTCATGTGAACGAGATTCCATAAGAACTTTGAAGTTAAGCATGTTTTCCTGAGAGTAGTCTGAGGATGGGTGACCTTCGGTAAAAAAATTTTATGCGAACATACGCCTTATCATAAATGGCCATAAATTAATATATATTTAATTATTGTAATTAATACCAATAATTTGATACCTAAATTAAATTATTATAATTAATACAAATAATTTAATACCGATATTAAATTATTGAAATTAATACCAATAATTTATGTCAATATTAATATTAGTAATAAATCTCTTCCATTTAATACACATTTTACACCTATATAAAGAGGTCATCCCCATTCATTCTCCTCACACCTGAACACTTTTCTCTTTCTCTACTGCTCCATTTCCTGGTGAAGCTCAAACCAGAGTTTCGACTTAAACATTTTTCTTAACCTCGGAAGGAGAGGTCGAGCTCTTTAGAACCGAGGAGAAGATATCTATCTAATAGCAAACTACAGTCAATTCAAGAATCGCTGGAGAAGCGCCGACATGATGGAACAGTGAAGCAGCTCTGGCGGACCGAAGCTGCCCTATTTCGACGAAGCTGAAATCGACCATTTTGAGCCCTACTCAAACCAAACCAAGCCCTCCCAACACTTCCTCAGCCCTTCCATGGCCGAATTAGGACTAAAAGGTAAGTTAATTCGACTCCCCTATGCAATTTCCGGTTGGTGCTAGAGAGAGAACCAACGAAATTTCAATGATGAAATTCTAACTCAATTTGGCATCAATTCATGCGATTCTTGATTCTAGAATGATCCTCAAGATGAGAGCTATCTACCTAGATTGAAAGCTCGGACCGCCGTACCCTCACCGGTGAGAAATTAAAGCTTTCTCTCTCTACAATCTATTTTCTAGTGAAGCTCCGTTTGAGCTCGTTCTGGCGTTAAAATCTATGATTCAAATTTCCTTAGAATCGTATGAACATGTAGGAACTCAGTTTCAACTCCACTTTCAACAATTAGAGGTGTTTGATCGGTCAATTTGATGAAATCAAATTTGGCAGGGTTGAAGAGTTGAAATTGGGGAAAAAATTGGGGGAAATTTGGGGATTTTTGAAATTCAAAGGACCAAAATGAAATTATATAAAATTGAGGGCCAATTGGGCATGAAAATAATGTTGGAGGACCAATTAAGAAATTTTGGAATTTTTGGGGCAAAACTTACCATTTTTGTAAAGGAAGGGCAAAATGGTAATTTTGGAAAAGTTGGAGGACCAAATTGGAAATTTTAGAAATTAAGCCCCTTTTAGTGAAATGGAATAAATTGAGGTCTTATTATAAATTTTAGAAGTTCCAGGACTCAATTTGAGAAAAAACCGGCACTTGGGACTTAAAGTTAAAAAGAAATAACTTTAGGAACCTAATTGCAAATAAATGAAAGTTTGACTTTCTCATTCATTTAGAATGAATGAAGGCAATTAGGTTGAAGGATAATGAACCGAGATGTTTATATCGTGTAGGAACATGAAGTACCAGGAATGCCAGCAAGGACAAGCTCGCGTTTATACAAAGAACCGGTCTAGTGGAATTCACGACATGAACGGGTGAGTGGGTTTACTAATATCATACCCTGTTGGAATGATGAGCACAACTTAAAATTTTAAAACCACTTACCGTTTGTGAGTGAAAATTTTATATCATACCCGTTTGGGAATGATAAGTACCACGATAAGAAAACCCACTATTTAGTGGTATTTTAAACATCACTACTTAGAAGAAGTGATGTGAAAATCATGCGGAAAAACTACTTACCGGTTGTAAGTAGATCATACCCGGTTGGTATGATGAGACTTCCTCGAAAGAAGTTGAAAACCCGTTCATCGGTTATGAACGGAGGTGTCCTTTCCCGGGCGGTATAATGGATTGAGAAAACATATGTTTTGTCGGAAGTGCTCTCCCCTGATTGTGTGCCAATGCTTAAACAATTTGGGAGACCTTCTTGACCGGAGCTCGAATAGCTCTAATAGGTCGGGGGCCTCGATTTTGGAACTTGGGGGCTAAATGCCCGATTTTGAAAATCTCGTACAGTGGGCCCAAGGCCAGTTGACACGAGCAGGAGCTCGTAAATGAACATGATATATGTGCCATAAAACTTAATAAGTGAATTGTTTGGCCATGGTACCAAGATAGGACCGACATGCTCAGTCAACTAGCGGTAATGCGACATGACAGGTCGACGGACCAGTCAAGACAAACAACTGCAGGTTGAGTTGAGAGTCGGGGCCGTTGGACCAGTGGCACCTGTGAGTATAATGGTAATATGAGAAAACATTGTTTGTGCATGCACTGTGAGTACGGGATCATCAAGATGCCCATAAGGGGTAGTGATGCGTCCTAAGGGCATTGGACGACCTAGTGGCTATAAGGGCAGCTCGTCCTTCCAAGTGTCTGTGCAAAATCTGGAGTAGCACCAAGTGCATGAGACCGGGGTAGGGACAGGATAAGGTCTCTGTCCTCATACGGACACAAAGAAGTGATTTCGGGATTATGGGTCGGATGTCACGTACATCCACTCATTCCCAGGGTGGCAGGAAAAGTCGCTCCGAAGCCACTAGCGGGTGCAGTAGTGATACTGACTTGCGAATATGTGTAACCTTCATGATAAAGGATGTGTGTTAGATGATGACACATCGGTAACTAAGAAATGGTAGAAATGGAGTCCGGCACACTCGATAGATATATTTTTCTTAAAAGTCAAAAACTTTTAAAAACCCATTCACTGAGTAGTCGTACTCACCCCTTCCCTTATATCCCTTTTAGGAAATCTCGAAAAGCCTACCCTTAAAGACTGTCAACTAAGATGCCTGTAAGATAGGTATGTAAAGTTTTAAATTTCATGCAGTTTTGATTATGCTATTCCAGAAAAAAGTGCAGGTTAAAGGACGCCTTACTCTTTACGTTTTACAATAAGAGGAAATCCTTTAATAAACCGGGAGATTGTGGGTTGATCACGGGGATTTGACCAAACCGGGTTGGGGCGTGACAACTAGAGTGGTATCAGAGCTTGTTTCCTTGAATATATAATCAAGACTAGAAAATATAGTAACTAATAAAATTTATCCTAAAATTTTCAGATGGCTATCAGGAGAGGAACCAAGAAAACTTGGAAGGGCTCTACTCAAAACCCTATCTTCGTAGAGAGACAACCCTAGAAGCTTCCCAAATGCCTGACACCTGGCAGAAATGTTGAAAGACCAAATGGGGAAGCATCCTAGAGAATGGTGCTAGGACCTATTGATGGCACAACCCTAAGTATAAAGGAGGATGCTTATCAAGAATTTCATATCACCCTAGTTAATTTGTGACCATTTTCTGTGATAGGGATGAGAGCCCAACCTTTTGTATCCCCATGTTAATAAAAGATTCAAATTCCCCAAAACTCTATCTTCTAAGGATGTGATCTTACTAGGAATATGGCCTAAGGAAAATAAAATAAACTCACACTATCCTAGAAACTAAGGAAGAGTCGCATCCTAGTGATGGAAGATGAATCAAGAAACCTAGCAGGATTCTTACCATGACCCTAGCAAAGGTGATTCAGCTAGAAAACTGTCAAAGTAATCAAACTCAAGAACGGTAAAGCACCAAACCAATAGTAACCCTGGAAAAAGCCTCACTCGAAGGAAAGGAAGAACCACAATAATCCATGTAAGGGAATGACGATGGGACATTACTAAAGAGATGCCCAACCCTACTAAAGGACAAGTACCAAGTTGAACTATTATAGGTGTAAGGAAAGAAGGGGTGTTCCACACCTCATAGATTCAGGGCAATACCTCCTTAAAGGTCATGAAGGACATGAAGGATTGGAGATCGATACCATGGAGCGGGTTACATAAACAATTCAAAAAGAGGTCAAGAAAAGATGAGGTGAATACAAAAACTTCTTAAGAAGGTCAAACCGAGAAGGATACCTCATGAATAGGGATAAGGTACATGAGAAGCATACTTAGAGCCTTCTCATAAGGGGCAAACACAGAAAAACATCCCTCGAAACTCTAGGGAATGACACTATGAGAGTGAAGAAGAGAAGGAATACATTGTGAAAAGGAATCATTGGTCGACAGATGTGCAAGGAGCCAACCCCTCATTAGAAACTACTTGAAGGAAGGAAGTATCAGAGGCTAAGACTAACCTACTTTGGAAAAGTGATATAATTTTAAAGTACTACCTCTTTTGGAAAAAGCAGAAAAGTAAAAAATTGAATTCTCTGACCAACATACCTAAGGAAGACTGGGAAGTAGAAAGGATTACACCCTAAAAAGGTCAGTGAGATGACGTTAAGGACAGGAGTACTGTCCTAGTGAGCATAGTATCTGTCAAGCCTCGACCTGGTTTGGTCAGAACCCCGTGAGCAACCTGCCACTCCCCTCGGTCTAAGAAGAGTTACCCCTTCTTTTAGGCCGTGAGGAGTCGGGCGTCCTTTTGACCTAGTTTCCTAGAATAGCATTATACAAAACTTGCATGATAAATAGAGGCTTCCGACATACCTAATCTAGGATTTTAACTTTGAGAAGGTCTCTAAGGGTTCGTCTCCTTTCTTGAAAAAGGGATAAAGGGAGGGGTGAGTTTCTACAACTTAGTGAGTGGGTGTTGGGAGTGAGTTGGACTGGCTGTCCTACGAATGTGTATTTTCCTTCGTGATGAAGGGCATGTGTTGGTTGATAACACACCGTTGAGATGAGAAATGACTATGAAAAACTGAGATTTTAAAAATGAGAAACTTCAAAGAAGATAAAGAGTCTGGCACAGTCCATATCAAACTATGAGGAAAATTAGGGAAAGAACCGGTCAAACCGAGTGACAAAACAGAACTAGTTCACAAACCCTGATCACTAGAGAATGGGAAAATTGGGAAATTGACAACTCTCGAGTGACCCAAAGAGTCATAAAAACCTAGGAAAGGGACCTTAGGACAATTTGGGAAAGAAAACCAGACTAGTTTAGGCGAACTGGATCTGAACCGAATTGAACTAGTTTGGACCGGTTTGAAACACTATTGAACCAGATGCTAAATTCAGTTTTCTATGTGGCTTAGAAAATTCAAATTGGAGAATTGAGGCTACCATTTTATAGAAAATGAATTTAGATGAATTTAAAAAAATTTAATTTTGAAAAACTCGGTCGAATCGAACCTGAACCAGCTGGTTCAATTAGTGAACCTGGTTTGGACCGGTCTAGTCCGGTTCGGAATAGTGTCATCTTCTTCCTTCAGATGACAGCACTGTTCACTCACCAGAAAATTGAGCAGCGCTAGCGAAGATGAAAAGTCTCTGGCCATGGAGTTTGAGGTAATGAATGGGCATCATTAAGGCGCCGATCGGATGGCCAAGAAGTCCCCGAGCTTTCTATATAAAGAGCCCCTCCTCATTCATCTTCCTTACACCTGAAAACTCCACTCTCTCCCCACTGCTCCATTTTTCGGTGAAGCTCAAACCAGAGCTCTGAATTGGGTATTTTTCTTAGCCATAGAAGGCGAGGTCATGTTCATTAGATTTAGGGAGAAGTCAGCTACCCAACGGTAGTCTCCATTTGCCACGAGGATCGCCGGAGAAATGCTGGCATGATAGAACAATGATGCAGATCCGACGGACCGAAGCTGCCCTATTTCGGCCGAGCTGGAAACAACTAATTTGAGCCCTTCTCAAGCCAAACCAAGCCTTCCCAACACTACCACAACCTTCATACAGCTGATTTTGAATGGAAAGGTAAGCCAATTTGGCTCCATTTTGTAAATTCTAATCGGTGCTAGAGAGAGAACCGATATATCTTTATTGACCAATTTCTCCCTTAATTCGACATTAATTGAGGTGATTCTTGATCACAGGAGGAACCTCAGGACAAGAGCTATCTTTCCAGATCGAAAGATGAGACCACCGCACCTCCAACAGTAAGCTTTCGAAGCTTTCCTCTCTTCATTTAGTTTTTTGGTGAAGCTCCATTTGAGCTCGTTTCGGCGTCAATTCATGCAATTCAATGTGCAATTGAATCATATGGATGAGTAAGAACTCAAATCCACCTTCAATTTCAACAATTATCTTCGATTGATAAGTCAAAAATTCGAGGGACTAAATTACAATTTCCCAAAATTGAGGGCCAGTTGGGCATGAAAAGATGTTGGAGGACCAATTGGTCAATTTTTGGAATTATTGGGGTCAATTTTACCGTTTTTGTAAAGTAGGGGCAAAATGGTAATTTTGGAAAAGTTGGGCACCAAATTGGGAATTTGGGAAACTTGAACTCATTTTTGTAATTTTCAATAAATTTAGGGCCCAAAGTAAAATTTTGAAATTTCGGAAGTCAATTTGGTGAAAATCGGCATTAGGGACCTAAACTTAAAGAAAAAGAACTTTAGGGACCCAAATGCAATTAATTGAAAAGTTAGGTATTCTATTTATTCGCAATGAATGAAGATTATCAAGCCAAAGTATAATGAACAAGGATGTTCATATTGTGTAGGAACATGAGGTACCAATAACGCCAGCTAAGACAAGCTCGTGAGGAGATGAAAAGCCAATTGAGAAGGATTCACGACATTTATGGGTGAGTGGGATTTTCACATCATACCTGGTTGGGATGATAATCACCTCCGAAATGAAAACCCACTACTAAGTGAAATTTTAAATATCACACATTGATATATTGATGTCAAAAGTACGTGGAAAAACTAGTTACCGGTTGTAAGTATATCATACTCGGTTGGTATGATGAACTTACTCAAAAGAAGTAGAAAACTCATTCATCGGCTATGAGCGAAGTTGTCCTCATACCTGGTTCGTGTGATGGACAATTGAAAAATTATTTTGTTAGAAGTGTTCTCCCATGATTGTGTGCCACCTTAAACCTTTTGGGAGACCTTCTTGATGGGAGCTCAAATAGCTCAGATAGGTCGGAGGTCTCAGTTTTGGAACTTGGGGGCTATTATGCCCGATTTTTGAAAATCTCACACAATGGGCCTAAGGCCAATTGGCACGAGCAGGAGCTCACAAACAAACATGAGTTTAAGCCACAAAAACTTTAAATGAATGATGTGTTTGTCCGTGGTACCACAATAGGACTGACATACTTGATGGACTGGCAACAGTGCGACAAGACAGGTCAACGAACTAGCCAAGAAAAATAGCTGCATGTCGAGTTGAGGGTTGAGGCCATTGGACCAGTGGCACCATAGATTAAATGGCTTATGAGGAAAACTATTATTTTGTGCATGCACTAAGGTTCAGGATCATCAAGATGCTCAAGAGGGATAGTGATGCATCCTAGGGGCTACTGGATTACACGGTGGAGATAAGGGTAGTTTATCATGCCAGTAGTTAGGGAAGCTCGATGTAGCTTCATGCACATGAGACCGGGGTAGGGTCGAGATGAGATCCCTATCCTCATATGGGCACGAAGCTTCTTTACAAGATTGAGGGTTGGATGCCATGTACATCCACTCATTCTCAGGGTAGAAGTGTACGAGCTTCTATCTAGGTGGCTGGTAAAGTCGCTCTGACGCCACAAGTGGGTGCAGTGAATGTGCTACCATGCGAATGTGTGATCCCTTCACGATGAAGGGCATATGTCGATTGTTAAACACATCGGTTGTGGATAATGAGGAATAATGGATTTAAAAACTGAGATTTTGAAGATGAAATATCTTAAAGAAAATAAGGAGTCTGACACACTCCAATTCAAGAACTATTTTATTGAAACTTTATTTTTAAAATACCCATTCACTGAGTTGTAGAAACTCACCCACCCCTTTTTATCTCTTTTTAGGAAATAGAGAAATGACTAGAGATAACACCAGGCCTTACCCTCTATCAGGTATGCTTAATTATCTTGAGTTTGCATTTTTATTGATATATCTTATTCCAGGGAACAATGCCGAGTTTACACCTAGCTCCTCTTGAATAAAAGAAGGAGGAAACCTCTCTTGAACCAAGAGAGCGGTGGGTTGTTCACGGGGGTCCGACCAAACCGTGTCGGGGAGTGACAGTGAGACCATAAGAAAAAAATTCCCAAGCTACGGAATCGACATATGGATCATAACTGGCTTAACTCAAAATAAGGAACCTTAGAAATGGGCGCAAGTGGTTAAGGATGGCTTAGGATGATATGTGTGACCTGTTTTGGGAAAAGGAGAGTAGTCAAGTGGGGAAATAATTAGAAACAACGGAATGATCAAGTAGAATAAAGGTAAGCAGGAGAGGATGACATCAAAGAATGTCATGAGGTTGACTTAAAGATAGATAACCAAGAATATGAAGCAAATAGGAAATCCAAGAAAAGAGGAGGAAGCCTACTAAGGAAAGGAGCCCTAAAGAGGCATAAATATTCAAATGGAGAAGTAATGAACCCAACTAAAGTGGAACAGAGGAGAAACGTTTCAAATGGAATGCAAGTTGGGAATAAAGGACCAGTTACAAAGGAAGTTTACCCAGAACCCAAGGAGTAAGTTAAACTCAAGGAATGGGTAGAGAAGGAGATAGCATCGAAAGATGCCGTATAAGTAAAGAAAGGGGTGGATTACCCATAATAAGGACATCGAGGAAAGACTACCTGAGAAACTTTGGGAGAAGTAAGCCCTCCAATTAAGAAGTGGGTAATTGAAATGACCACAGACATCAAAACTTGTCGTGGTCCACGTTCACTTAATGGAGCCTAAAGGATGATGGTTGGGCATAGTGTGGAATACACGAAATAAGACCCAAAAACTAGAAGTTCATTGGATAGGGAATAAGGGATGAAATGGGAATTTTAAGACAATAGAGGATTAAAAATGGGCAAATGTCACAAAATAGAGTGTAGGGAAGTAAAGGGAAGGAACTTTTAAGGAATAGTAAGAAGATCGAAGGTATAACCCTAAAATGGATGTCTCTACCTTGAAGGACATAGTAGAGAATGAAAACCATAAAAGGAGAGACCTCCCCAAAACAAGGAATGAATACGTAGACCGAAAAAGGGTCAACTCAGAATGAGAAATCGTGAATTGTCACAAGCAAGCAAGAAAGGATGGAGGAAAGGAAAGCCCTTGAGTAAAAGATGCCAATGTAAATGAGGAAGGACATAAGTGAGAAAGGATCCCAATTTGTCGGTAATATGGAAAATCGATGGTTAGAACTGAGGGAAAACCCATATAAAAGTTGGTAAAGAATGAGTAGATAAAGGGAACTGATGCGATTCTAATGGTAAGAGATTAAAGTACAATTGGACAACATAAAAGGTAGTTGGGAAACACTATTAGGAAGTAGGAAGGAATGAAGCCATACGACACCTAAAGGAATGGAAAGGCATGAACCGTTATCAAGGATACACATTCTAGAACCATATGGGCAAAAATAATTCTAGAATAGATCGAGCTATAAAGAACATGTAGTGACAGTAGTTCCAAGAAAGGTTACCCAAGTAAGACTAAGTCCATTAGTCAAATCTAAGAAATGAAATCCATAACTATAGTATACAAAAGATGGGAGAAGTACCAAAATAAGGAAAAAATCACATAAAAAACCCACAGGGTTAAGGACGAAGAGTCTAAAAGGATGTTAAACCAGGAGCATCAACAATATAAGAAATGATGGGAAATAGGAATGTCCAACCCAATGACATGAATAAGAATCCTTAAGAAGAAAAGTCTTACCCTATGTAGAGTAAGAAGTAGACCTAAGGAGGTACCTTGGGATGGGTAGATTGGACATGATTGATCATGATATACTTCGTGGTGTGAGAAGAGAATATAAAGAAAGAAAGACTTCTCCAGTATGTGACTAAAGGATTGAATGAAAGGAATAACCAAAGTGATAACATGCCGAGCAAACCCCATGAGGACATCAAGGAAAGTCACTCCTAGTGCAAATAATTGTTGACTTAGTGTTGGGGACAAAACCCCATCCTTTAAAGGAAAGAAAATCAAGAAAAGAACCGATCAATTCAAAAGAGAAAATCGAGCCGGTTCTTGAACCTTAACCGATAGAGAAAGGGTAAAATGGGAAATCAACAAATCCATATTGACTCAAAGGGGCATAAAAATCATGGAAAAGAACCTTGGGACAAATGGGAAGAGAAAATCCAATCGGTTTAGAGCGAATTGGACATGAACCGATTGAATCGATTTGATCCATACTTGAACTGATTTATAAATTCATTTTTCTTGGTGGCTTAAAATGATCAAATTGGGAAATTGAAGCCACCATTAGATAGAAAATGAATTTATAAAATTTTAATTTTGAGAAAACCGATTGAATCGGGCTTGAACTGGCCGATTTACGGATTGAACCAGGTCAGACCGGTTCGGTCCTTTTCGGAACATTGTCATCTTCTTACTCATGATTATAGCACTGTCCATTAATGCACATGCCATTTTAGGGCAATGATAAGCTTGACCAAAATGGAAAGTTGTCGGGCAGAGGGTCTCCGAGCTCCCTATATAAAGAGCTCCTCTCCATTCATCCTCCCTACACCTCAAATCTCCATTCTCTCTCAACATCTCCATTTTCCGACGAAGCTCAAACCAGAGCTCTGATATAGGCATTTTTCTCAGCCATGGAAGGCAAGATCGGATTCTATAGACTCTAGGGGAAGTCAACTACTTGACAACAAGATCCTTTTTACCCAAGGACCGTCGAAAAAGCATCAGCGGAATCAAACAGTCAAGCAGCTTCGAAGAACTAAAGTTGCCCTATTTTGGCCGAGCTGAATTCAACCAAATTCACCCTTCTTCTGGCCAAACCAAGTCTTCTCGACACCCCCACGGCCCTCACATGACTGCAGCAGAGCTGAAAGATAAGCCAATTCTGCCCTACTCTATCATTTCTTGTCAGAGTTAGAGAGATAAAGTGCTAAACTTCACTGATGAAATTCTCCCTCGATTTGATGTCAATTGTAGAAATTCTTGATCCTAGAATGAACCTTGAGATGAGAGCTACCTTAACAAATAGAGAGCTTGGACCGCCGCACCTCCAATGGTAAGCTTTCGAAGCTTTCTCTCTTTAAGAATGGTTTTCCAACGAAGCTCAGTTTGAGCTCGTTTTGGCCTCAATTCATGCAATTCAAAGCTCAATTGAATCGTATGGATGTTTAGGAACTGATTTATACCTCCAATTGAAGCAATTAACCCCAATTGAATGGCCAATTTGAAAAAATCAAATTTGGTTAGTGTGAAAGGGGGGAATTGGGGGAAAATTTTGTGGAAAATTGGGAACTTTGGAAAATTGAGAGACCTCTTTGAAATTTCTGAAAATTGAAGGCCAATTGGCCATGAGAAAGATTTTGAGGGACCAATTGGTCAATTTTTTGGAATAATTGGGGTCGAATTGCCATTTTTGGAAAGTAGGGGCAAAATTGTAATTTTTAAAAAGTTGGGGACCAAATTGAGAATTTGGAAAACTTGAGGTCCTTATACAATTTTGAGTAAATTGAGGACTCGAAGGAAATTTTGGAAGCCTTGGGACTCAATTTGGTGAAAAGTTGGCATTAGGGACCTAAAGTTAAGGAAAATGAACTTTAGGGACTTAAGAGCAATTAATTAATAATTTTGAGCCTAAATGCTCATACATGAGAAAATGGTGACTGTTATGCCAAATCTTAATTGATAAGAATGCCCAAATCGTGTAGGAACATGACAGATTGGAACGCTAGCAAGGATAAGCTAGCTTGGAGTCAGAAATCGACTAGAGACGAATATGTCACGATCATCGGGTGAGTGGACATACTTACATCATATCCGATTGGGATGGTGAACATTCTAGAAATGAAAAACCACTTGTAAGTGGGACTTTAACATCATACTTGGTTAGTGTGATGACCAATTTAATCTAAAAACATACTTACCAATAGTAAGTAGAGATAATCAACCCGGTTTGTAAACCCCGTCCTTTGATAATGAGAAAACCAAGAAAAGAACCAGTCACTTTTAAATTTTAAAACCGAATTGGTCTACAAGCTCGATTATTAGGAAACGGGAAAATTTGAGAATTTTCAACTCCCTGTGACTCAAAATGGTTCATAAACTTGGGAAAATAACCTTAGGACGAAATGGGGAAAAAAACCGGATCGGTTCAAGGGAACCGAGTCTGAACTGGATAAAACCGGTTTATGAACCAAGTTGATTCATGAACCAAAACTGATAGAGAATGGGTAAACCAAGAAATTTATGGATCCCTTGTGACCCAAAGAGATTTATAAACCTTGGGAAGGAAGATTAGAACATAGTGGGAGAGAAAAACTAGATCGGTTCGGGTGAACTGGACCCAAACTAGATTAAACCAGTTTAAGGATCGAATCGACTCATGAACCTGAATTGATAGAGAGAGGATAGACTGGGAATCGATAGAGAAGAACATTTCCATTCAATACATTTCAGGCCATCAATGACTGTCACAAAGGTGCCAAATGAATGTCCAACGAGTCCCCGAGCTCGCAATATAAAGAGCCCCTCTCTATTCATCCTCTCCACACCTAAAAAGCTCACTCTCTCTTAGTTGCATAGTTTTCTAGCAAAGCTCGAACCAGAGCTCTGATATAGGGTTATTTCTGAGGCAAGGAAGGTGAGCTCATGTTCAATAGAACCAGGGAGAGGTCAGCTACATGGTGGTGACATCCATTCATTCTGAGAGTCGCCGAAGAAGCACCATCATGATCGAACAGTGAAGCAGCTCCGGTGGACAGAAGCTGCCCTATTTTGGCCAAGTTGAAATTGGCCAATTTGAGCCCTCCTCAGGCCAAACCAAGCCATTCCAACACTTCCTTAGCCCTCCCATGGCCGAATTAGGACCGAAAAATAAGCCAATTCGGCTCCCCTCTACAATTTTTTATCGGTGTTTGAGAGAGAGTCGGTCGAATTTCAATGACAAAATTCTAATCCAATTCGACATCAATTGATGTCATTCTTGATCCTAGGAGGAACCTCAGGAGGAGACCTGCCTGTTCGAATAGAAAGCTCGGACCGCTGTGCCCTCATTAGTGAGTAATCGAAACTTTCTCTCTCTACAGTTCATTGTCTGGCGAAGCTCCATTTAGCTCGTTCTGACATACTCAATTTCAACTTCAATTTCAACAATTGGAAATGTTTGATTGGTCAATTTGATAAAATCAAATTCGATTGTGTTAAAAAGTTGGAATTATGGGAAATTTTTGGAATTTTAAAAATTCGAAGGACCAACATGAAATTTTCTAAAATTAAAGGTCAATTGGGCATTATAAAAATGTTAGAGGGCCAATTGAAAAATTTTAGAATTTTTGGGGTAAAATTTACCATTTTTGTAAAGAAATGGTAATATTGGAAAAGTTTGGGGAAAAAATTGGAAATTTGGAATATTTAACCCCTTTTTGTGAAATTTAGTAAATTGAGATCCCAATGGGAATTTTAAAAGTTTTGGGACTCAATTTGAGGAAAAACCGGAATTTAGGGACTTAAAGAGAAATAACTTTAGGTACCTAATTGCAAATAAATTAAAGTTGGATTTTTCTCCTTCATTTGGAATGAATGAAGACTATTAGGCTGAGAGATAATGAACCAAGATGTTCATATCGTGTAGGAACTCAAAGCACTGGGAAAGTCAGTCAGGACAAGCTCGCGTGAATACAAGGGATCGGTTTAGTGGAATTCACTTCATTGACGCATGAGTGGGATTTTATATCATACCCGGTTGGGGATGATAAGTACCACTAAATGAAAATCCACTACCAAGTGGTATTTTAAACATCACAACTTAGAGGAGTGATTTGAAAAATCAGACGGAAAAACTATTTACTTGTTGTAAGTAGATCATACCCTGTTGGTATGATTAAACTTACTCGAAGGAAGTTGAAAACCCGTTCATCGGTTATGAGCGGAGATGTCCTTATACCCAGTCGGTATAATGGAAAGTTGAAAATATATTTTTGTCAAAAGTGCTCAACCCAGATAGTGTGCCAATGCTTGAACGATTTGGGAGACCTTCTTGATGGGAGCTCGAATAGCTGTTATAGGTTGGGGGCCTCGGTTTTGGAACTTGGGGGCTATTATGTCCGGTTTTGAAAATCTCGAACAAGTGGACCATATGCTAGTGGGCACGAGCAGGAGCTCGTAAACAAACATGAAATATGTGCCATAAAACTTTAATAAATAAATTTTTTGGCCATGGTACCGAGACATGACTAACATATTCAGTCAACTAGTGGTAGTGCGACATGATAGGTCTCTGGACCAGTCAAGACAAACAGTTGCAAGTTGAGTTGAGAGTCAAGGCCGTTGGACTAGTGGCACCACAGATTATATGGCATGATAAGAAAATACTGTTTGTACATGTACTATGATTACGAGATCATCAAGACGCCCATGAGGGGTAATCATGCATCCAAAGGGCATTGGATGACCCGGTGAGTATAAGGGCAGTTCGTCGTACTAGGTGACCATGCGAAATTTGGAGAAGCACTAAGCGCATGAGACCGAGGTGGGGACGGGATGAGGTCTCTGTCCTCTTATGGATACGAAGAATTGATTTTGGGATTGAGGGTCGAATGTCGCATATATCCACTCATTCTTAGGATAGAAGTGGAGATGCTTCTATCTAGGTAGTCGGTAAATTCGTTCCAAAGCCACATGTGGGTTCAGTAGACGTGTTGGCCTACAAACGTGTGTTTAACCTTCATGATGAAAGTTGTGTGTTTGGTGATGACACACCGTGATTAAATAAGGAAATGGTGGTAAAACATGAGATTTTAGAATGATTTTAAAAAAGAAAGGAATCTGGCACACTCCAATACAAATGTTTTCCTAAAAATTTAAGTAAACTTTTGAAAACCCATTCACTGAGTTGTTGAAACTCACCTCTCTTTTCTATCCCTTTTTCAAGAAAAGAGAAAATGACTAGGAATAACACTAAACCTTACCCTCTATCAGGTATGCTTAATTTTCCTTAAGCTTGCATTTTATTGGATATATGTCTTTACAGAGAACAAGAGCAAAATTACGCCTCGCTCATCTCGAGTTAAAGTTGGAGGAAACTCCTCTTAAATCGAGAGAGCGGTAGGTTGTTCACGGGGATCCAACCAAACCGGGTTGGGGCATGACAACTTTAGTGGTATCAGAGCCAAGTTCCCTTGAAACATTATCAATATTATGCACTGATATTAACCCAACTCTAAACTATCGTGTAGGAAGGAAAGTCCCTAGGAAATTCGCGGAAAAAACCTGTCCTTCCCCTATAATCGTGAAAAAGTCATCCAACCCAAGGGAGGAAGCCATTCAAAGGTTTCTAAAGGGCGAAAAGAGGTTGCCCAAGGATATGGTAGAAGACTACCGAAAACTAGTTGGAGCCCTATTAGAACCAGAAGGTATCATATACCCTCCTCCTAAACACGAAGAACCAGCAACACCTCCTAGAAGTTCGATCCCTCCTCCTCCAATGCCACAACAACCGAAGAGGAATCCCACCAAGAAGGAGGCCTGTGATAACTATTGGGATGCATATGCTACCTTCATGAAGGTCCACTAAGTACCTCCACACACTCAACCTAACTTCAACCCGTCTTAATGGGTGAAGTGGACTTATGAGTGTGAGGAGGAAGTACTAAGGCAGTACGGATTGGAGGCCATACATGGAATTCGTCCTATTAAGGAGAATGAAAAGTCTTCAATCAGTTCCTCAGAGCCTTCTGATCAAGAGTCCCATAATCGTTCTAGGGTTAACTCTAGCCTTATGACCCCAAGGGATTAGGGGGTAGATAATTCTTGTAATAAGCCAAATTTTGGCAAGAAACTAATTCCTAAATAAATTAAAGTGAAGTTTATTAAAATCCTAAGTTTCCTTGAGAAAAAAATCCTAAGTTTCCTTGAGAAAAATTAAGTGTAAGATAATAAGAGCTTAAGTAAAAAAGGGAACCCCCTTAAAGAAGAATGGGTTATGGGTAGTTAAACTCAACCCTTAAGAATTACCTTAGAAACACGATAAATTCATCTGATGGAGATCCTAAGAAAAGGAAAAGAGTTGGAGGAGCAACCATCTAAGAGTACGTGGCTTTGGAGAGACAAGAAGTTCTGAGAATTGAAGATAAAAGAAGTATAATATCCCAAAAAGGAACCACAAGAACAGAAGCAAATCGATAAGGAAAAGAAATTAAGTATAGAATCTACCATAGAAAGATGGAGAGAAAGTACAACAATAGGAAGTCCCAGGTGTAACAAACTAAAGAACTAAGAGACAAATCTATTAGAAATTTCAAAGGATAAGAGATATGTGGAAGGTAAAGTATGAGTCAAAGAAGGAAGAAAAATAAGACGTAGATGAATTGTACCAGGTCCTTAAGTTTAGGAGAAAGTTTCCAAAGGATAGGGCGATCAAACACTAGAAAATACGAGTGGTTAGGTGAAAGTATAGGGAGGTCGGGCATAATCTACTACAAGAGGACCTGGAAAACTCAAAAATAGGAACTTCAAAAGAATCCTATATAAGGAAATAACTTATTTGGACCAAATTATTTAGAGGAGTAAACGCAGTCTAACCAGAGATGGAGAATAGTGGAAGAATACTCCCCAACCAAGGCAAAAAGAGAAATACTGGGATATAAAGGTACGAAAGGTTCAGACACGATAAGGAGGAGAGACCCACCTCAAAGGAATAGGCGAACACTAAGGTGAGTGGAAATGAGGCAGGATCAATAGAAGGTACTCTTGGATCCAAGGAGAAAGAATAAGTTGGTGAAAATACCGACAAAATATACTCCAAAAATTTAAGGATTTCAATAGTAGATCTAGAAGGAAATATAGAGGGAAAAGAGAATGAAATGCTCATCAGAGAAAGAAATCTTGGAAGGACATTAGCGTACCAAGGAAAGAAAGTGAAATAAATGGAATAAGCAATAGAATAATTCCTCAAAAACAAGATAATGGGAAGAAAGAATCATGTAACAAGGAGAAAGAAATTGCTCGACTCATGACTGAGAATTGGCTGCAATAGTGTTGCCCTAAAGGTATGGCGACACTACCTTTACGGAGTTAAAGTGCAGGATATACACAGATCAGAAGAGTATTAAGTACTTCCTAACTTAGAAGGAGTTAAATATCGGTCAGAGTAGATGGTTGGAATTGGTGAAGGATTGTGATCTTGCAATAGAGTATCACCCCGGAAAGGCTAATATGGTAGCATATGCCTTAAGTCGTAAGTATCAAACTGAGACAACACAAGTAAAGACAATTTACCTACCCTTGTTACAACATTTGGGAAGGATGGAGGTAGATCTGAGGGTAGATAAGCAGGAAATGTTTGGTGGCTAATGTGGCAGTAAGACCTAGTTTAACCGAGCATATTAAGGCTCAACAAAGGACCGATAATGAACTCCAATCTTATTTGGACCTCGTAAACAGAGAAAGAACACTAGACTATGATGTGTGAGGTGACGAAAGACTAACCTATAAGGGTAGGGTATGTGTGCCAAAAGATAAGGAGTTGAAAAGATTAATTCTGGAAGAGGCACACGATTAGGTGTATGTTATGCATCTGGGCAGTACTAAGATGTATCACACCCTCAAACAAGGATAACGGTGGAAGGGCATGAAGAGAGACATTGCAGAATATATATCTCGATGTTTGTCCTATCAATAGATAAAAGCATAGAATCATAAACCGTTACCAATTCTGGAGTGGAAATGGGAGCGCATCACCATAAACTTCATCATGGGCTTATCGGTGACCAAAAAGGGGTGAGTTGCAATTTGAGTAGTTGTGGATAGATTGACCAAATCAGCACATTTCCTTCCTATAAAGGTGACAGACACAGTAGAACAGCCGTCCTATACATGAAGGAAATCATAAGACTCCATGGTGTCCTAGTGAGTATAGTGGTGGATAGATATCCAAGATTTACTTCTAGGTTCTGGCCGAGTCTACAAAACGTCATGGGAACCAAGCTTCATGTGAGCACGGCATTCCACCCTCAGACAGATGGTCAATTTGAGCGAACCATCCAAACCTTGGAAGACATTCTAAGAGCGTACGTAATCACCATGAATAAAAGCTGGGAGGAATACATGTGCCTGATGGAATTCATAATAGTTATTAGGCCAGTATTCAGATGGCTCCCTCTGAGGCCTTTTATGGATGACCTTGCCACACCCCTCTACTTTGAGAAGAAGTGGAGGAAATGAAGTTAGAAAGAATAGAAATAATTGAGGATGCCATAGAGAAGATAAAATTAATAAAGAGTTGTCTTAAGACCGCCCATGAAAGGCAAAAGAATTACGCGGATAATCAAAGTCTAGGGTTTGAGGTGGGAGATCAAGTATTACTCAAGGAATCCCCATGGAGGGGAATACTAAGGTTTTAGCAAAGAGGAAAGCTTAAACCAAGATATATCGGTCCATATCCCATCATTTAAAGGATAGGACCGGTAGCTTATAAATTGGAACTACCACCTGATTTACATTAAATACATGATGTATTCCACATCTCCGTGCTTCGAAAATATCAGCCTGACCCTAGTCATGTATTGGACCGACCTCCAATGGAACTAGAAGAGAACTTGACCTATTAGATAGAACCAGTATGACTCATCGAATTGAGAGATGAGAATTTAAGGATCAAGAAAATCCGTATGGTCAAGGTTTTATGGTAGAATGGACCCGTGCAAGAGTAGACATGGGAAACCGAGTGTATGTTAAGTGATAGTTACCCTCAATTATTTAACATCTAACTATTTTGGGGATAAAACCCCTAAAAGGAGGGGAGAGTTGTAAACCACGTCCTTTGATAATGACAAAATTGGGAAAAGAACCGGTCACTTTCAAATTTTAAAATCGAATTGGTCTACAAGCTTGATTATTAGGAAACATGCAAATTTGAGAATTTTCAACTCCCATGTGACTCAAAATGGTTCGTAAACTTGGGAAAAGAACCTTAGGATGAAATGGGGAAGAAAAACTAGATCGGTTCAAGAGCATTGGGTCCGAACCAGATAAAATTGGTTTATGAACTGAGTTGATTCATGAACCGGAACCGATAGAGAATAGGTAAACCAAGAAATTTATGGATCCCTTGTGATCCAAAGAGATTTATAAACCTTGGGAAGGAACATTAGAAAAAAGTGGTAGAAAACAACTAGATCGATTTAGGTGAACTAGACTCGAACCAGATTAAATGAGTTTAAGGATCGAATCGACTCATGAACTGGAATCGATAGAGAAAGGGTAGACTGGGAAATTTATCAATCCCAAATAACCCAAAGAGTCCTAAAAGTCATGGAAATGGACTTGAGAAGGAATTGGAGATGAAAACCAAACTGGTTTAGGTGAACCGTATCCAAACCGGTTTAGGTGAACCGTATCCAAACCGGTTTGGACCAGTTTGATCTACTATTGAATCAGATCCTAAATTCATTTTTCTAGGTGGCTTAAAGAATACAAATTTGAGATTTGAAGCCATCATTAGATAGAAAATGAATTTAGATGAATTTAGAAATTTTTAAATTTGAAAAATTCGGTCAAATGAGGGGCGAATCGGCCGGTTTAATATTTGTACCCGGTTCAAACCTGTCCAGTCCGGTTCAGAATAGTATCGTCTTCTTCCTTCAGATGACAGCACTGTTCACTCATCGAAAAATTGAAGCAGCACCAGCGGAGAAGAAAAATTTCCATTCGATACATTTAAGGCCATCAATGACTGTCACAAAGGTTTCAAATGGACAGCCAATGAGTCCCCGTGCTCTCTATATAAAGAGCCCCTCTACATTCATCATCTCCACACCTGAAAAGCTCACTCTCTCCTATTTGCATAGTTTTTCGGTAAAGCTCGAACCAGAGCTCCGATATAAGGTTATTTCTAAGGCAAGGAAGGCGAGGTCGGGTTCAATAGAACCAAGGAGTGGTCAGCTACACGATGGTGACATCCGTTTGTTCTGACAGTTTTTAGAGAAGCACCGGCGTGATCGAACAATGAAGCAGCTCCGACAGACCGAAGCTGCCCTATTTTGGCTGAGTTGTAATTGGCCAATTTGAGCCCTCCTCAGGCCAAACCAAGCCATCCCAACACTTCCTCATCCCTCCCACAATTGAATTAGGACTGAAAGGTAAGCCAATTCGGCTACCCTCTACAATTTTTTATCGATGTTAGAGAAAGAGTCGGCTAAATTTCAATGACAAAATTCTAATCCAATTCGACATCAATTGATGTCATTCTTGATCCTCGGAAGAGCCACTCGCCCAAATAGAATGTTCAGACCGTCGTGCCCTCACTAGTGAGTATTCGAAGCTTTCTCTCTCTACAGTTCATTTTCCGGTGAAGCTCCATTTGAGCTTGTTCTGGCGATGGACTTGTTATTCAAATTGCTAAAAAATTATATGAACATGTAGAAACTCAATTTCAACAATTGGAAACGTTTGATCAATCAATTTGATGAAATCAAATTCAGTTATGTTAAGAAGTTGGAATTGGGCGAAAATTTGGGGAAATTTAGGGAATTTCGAAAGTTTGAAGCACCAAAATATAATTTTCTAAAATTGAGGGTCAATTTGGCATTATAAAAATGTTAGAGGGCCAATTGAGGAACTTTAGAATTTTCGGAGTAAATTTTACCATTTTTGTAAAGAAATGGCAAAATGGTAATATTGGAAAAGTTTAGGGACCAAATTGGAAATTTGGAAAATTAAACCCCTTTTTGTGAAATTTAGTAAATTGAGGTCCCAAGGGGAATTTTAAAAGTTTCAGGGCTTAATTTGAGGAATAACCGACATTTAGTGACTTAAAGTTAAAGAGAAATAACTTTAGGAACCTAATTGCAAATAAATAAAAGTAGGGTTTTTCTCATTTATTTGGAATGAATGAAGGCTATTAGGCCGAGAGATAATGAACTGAGATGTTCATATCATGTAGGAACACGAAGTAATAGGAATGCCAGCAAGGATAAGCTCGTGTGAATACAAGGGACCAGTCTAGTGGAATTCACTACATTAACCGGTAAGTGGGATTTTATATCATACCCGGTTGGGGATGATAAGTACCTTGAAATGAAAAGCCACTACCAAGTGGTATTTTAAACATCACAACTTAGAGGAGTAATGTGAAAAATCATACGGAAAAACTACTTAACGATTGTAAGTAGATCATACCCAGTTGGTATGATGAAACTTTCTCAAAGGAAGTTGAAAACCCATTCATCGGTTATGAGCGAAGATATCCTTATACCCGATCGGTATAATGGACAGTTGAAATTATATTTTTGTCAAAAGTGTTATCCCCTGACTGTGTGCTAATGCTTAAATGATTTGGGAGGCCTTCTTGACAGGAGCTCGAATAGTTCTTATTGGTCGGGGGCCTCAGTTTTGGAACAAGGGGGCTATTATGCCCGATTTTGTAAATCTCGAACAGGTGAGCCATAGGCCAGTGGGCACGAGCAGGAGCTCGTAAACAAACATGAGATATGTGCCATAAAACTTTAATAAATAAATTGTTTGGCCATGGTACCAGGACAGGATCGACATATTTAGTCAACTAGTGGCAATGCGACATGACAGGTCTCCAAACTAGTCAAGACAAACAAGTGCAGGTTGAGTTAGAGTTAGGGCCGTTGGACCAATGGCACCACAGATTATATGGCATGATAAGAAAATACTGTTTGTGCATGCACTATGATTACAGGATCATCAAGACGCCCATGAGGGGTAGTGATGCATCCTAAGGGACCTGGATGACCCGGTGAGTATAAGGGTAGTTCGTCGTACCAGGTGACCGTACGAAATTTGTAGTATCACTAAGCGCATGAGACCGGGGTGGGGATAGGATGAGGTCTTTGTATTCTTATGGACACGAAGACTTGATTTCGGGATTAAGGGTCGGATGTCACGTACATCCACTTATTCTCAGGGTAGAAGTGGACATGCTTCTATCTAGGTGGCTGGTAAAGTCTTTATGAAGCCACAAGTGGGTTCAGTGGACATGTTGGCCTGCGAACATGTGTTTAGCCTTCATGATGAAGGTTGTGTGTTGGGTGATGACACACCATGATTAAATAAGGAAATGATGTTAAAACTCGAGATTTTAGAATGATTTTTAAAAGGAAAGGAGTCTGGCACACTTCAATACAAATGTTTTCCTAAAAAGTTAAAAGTAGACTTTTGAAAACCCATTCACTGAGTTGTAGAAACTCACCCCTCTTTTCTATCCATTTTTCAAAAAAAGAGAAAATGACTAGGAATAACACTGAACCTTACCCTCTATCAGGTATGCTTAACTTTTCTTAAGCTTGCATTTTATTGGATATATGTCTTTCCAGGGAACAAGATTGAAATTACGCTTGGCTCATCTCGAGTTAAAGTTGGAGGAAACTCCTCTTGAATCGAGAGTGTGGCGGGTTGTTCATAGGGATCCAACTAAACCGTTTTGGGGCGTGACATGGTTGGTATGATAAACTTCCTTGAGGAAAGGAGAAACTCGCTTATCGATTGTAAGCAGAGATATCAAAACACTCGGTGTGATGAAGTGGAAAATATACTTTTTGTCAGAAGTGTTCTCCTCTGACTGTGTGCCAATGCTTAAAAGATTTAGAAGACATTCTTGACGAGAGCTAGAACAGCTCAGATAGGACAGAGGCTTCAATTTTTTTGGAAAGGTTAGTGGGCATGAGCAGGAGCACGTAAACAAATTTGAGTAAAGAAAGCCATGAAATTTCTAATGAAATTGTGTATGTGATTTCACCATGGTACCGAGTTAGGACCAACAATATTCGATGGACTGGTGGCAGTGCGTCAAGGCCAGGTTGATGAACCGACCTAGACAATCAGCTGTAGGTCGGGTTGAGGGTCGGGGCCGTCGAACCATCGACACCAAAGATAATGGCCATATGGGGAAAAAAATTATTGTTTGCACATGTAATTGTGGTACATGATCATCAAGATGCCCAAGAGGGGTAGTGATGGGTCCTAAGGGCTATTGGACGACATGGTGGAGATAACGACAGTTCGTCATGCCAGTCAGTTGGGAAGCTTGGTGTAGCTTCTTGCGCATGAGACTCAGGTGGGGTCAGGATGGGGTCTCTGTCCTCATACAGACACGGAGTGGCATTCAGGTCGGATGTCGAGAACATTCATTCAGACCTAGTGTAGAAGTGGACAGGCTTTTATCTTGGTGGCCGGTAAAGACGCTCTGAGCCACAAGTGTGTGCAGTGAATAGGCTACACCTACGAATGTGCATTCCCTTCCTGATGAAGGGCGTGTGTTGTCTGCTAAACACACCTAATATTGAAATGGGAAAATGGTTTTGAAAACTGAATTTTGAGGAAAACTTCTTTTAAAGGAAACGATAACCTTGACACAAATTAAATAAAGCTATTTTTCTTAAAAACTCATCCCAACACCTGCTCAATGAGTTGTAGAACTCACCCCCTCTCTTATACCCCTTTCAGGAGTAAGGAAACATGACAAAAGAAAACACAAAAATGTACCCTCTCTCAAGTATGCTTAATGTCCCTTTTAAGCTTGCGTGATGATTGATTTATGCTATTCTAGGGGAAAAGGTTTGAATTACGCCTGGCTCCTCTTGATTAAAATAAAGGGGGAAACCCCTCTTAAACCAAGCGAGCAGTGGGTTGATTACGCGGATCCGATCAAACCAGATCGAGGCGTGACACCCTTATTTTTAGGTCCAAAATCTTTGACTTTAGGTCCTTAAATGTTCAATTATTTCCAATCAAATCCATGGGGTTTCCAATATCCCTCTTGGGTTCTTAATTTTCTCTAAATTGTAAATAGGGCTCAAATTTTCCAAATTTTCAAATTGGTACCCAACTTTTCCAAAATTACCATTTGGCCCCTAACTTGCAAAAATGGCCAATCGGTTCCAATTCTTTAAAAAATTGACCAATTGGTCCTCCAACATCTTTTTCATTGCCAATTGACCTTCAATTTTGAGAAATTGCATGTTGGTCCTACAATTTTTCAAAATCCCTAATTTTCACCAAAATTTCCCCCCAATTTCACCCTTTTCTATTAAACGAATTTGATTTCTTTAAATTGGCCATTCAAACAGGATCAATTGCTCCAATTGATGGCGTGAATTGATTTCTACACTTTCATACAATCCAATTGAGCTTTGAATTGTGGATTTTGGGTCCGAAAGGAGATCAAACGAAACTTCGCCGGAAAAATGGACGTAGAGAGAGAAAGCTTCAAAAGCTTACCGTCAGAGGTGTGGTAGTCTGAGCACTTGATCTAGAAAGATAGCTCTCATCCCGATGGATCTTCTAAGATCAAGAATCGTTGCAATCTATATACTGAGCAGTGGGAATTTGATTAGTGAAATTTAACACTTTCTCTCTCTAGAACTGAATTGCACCGATGGAGGACGGCCAAATTGGCATACCATTTTCCTTGGGGAGGTTGAGTGCAAGCTATAGAGGCTAGGGTAGTGCTCAGTTTAACTGTAAGAGGTCTAAATTGGATGAATTCTGATTGGTAAAAATAGGGCAGCTTCAGGACAAACGGAGTCACGTCACTCTTTAGACTTGTCGACACTTTTCCAGTGCTTCTCAGGCAGAATGGAGGGTGTTGTTAGGTAGCTTACTTCCTCTAAAGTCTGTAGGACCTAAATTCACCTTCTGTGGTTGAGAGAAGTGCCCAAGTTAGAGCTCTGGTTTGAGCTTCACCAGAAAATGGAGTACTTCTCCTTCTTCAATGGTTTGAGGTGTGTAGAGGATGAATGGATGGGAGCTCTTTATATAGGGAGCTGAGGGACCCTCTACTCTACCAGATTCCATATTGGCTGAGCTTATCCTCTTCAAAAAATACTAAAATGGGAGAGAATATTCACTTGTCAAAAATGGAAAGTCTTTTTGCCATTGATTAACAGTGTTGTAATCCTAAGGAAGACAATGACACTATTATGGACCAGACCAGTCCGGTCCGATCAGGTTCGGTGATGAAAATCAGCTGGTTTAGGCCTGATTCGACCGATTTTCTTAAAATTAAAATTTTCTAAATTAATCTAAATTCATTTTATATCTAGTGGTTACCTTAGTTCTCAAAATTAACATTTTAAGACACCAAGAAAAATGAATTTTTGAAACTGGTTCACCATGGTTCAACCTGGTTCAATCCAGTTAAGGTTCGATTCACCCTAAATCGGTCCGTTTATCCTAAACTGGTCTGTTTATCCCATCCAATATACTTCATGGTTCTTCCCCATGATTTTAATGACATCTTGGTCACTTGGGATTTTCCAATTTCCCATTTTAACCCTTCTTTACCATTTTAGGTTCATTTAGGGGCTCGATTTTCTCATGAGAGTTGTCAGTTCTTTTCCCTATTTCCTTGGTCCAAGAGGACGGGTTTCACAACTCTCCCCTCCTTCTAGGAGTTTTGTCCCCAAAACTTAATCATGTATCCTTTACATCGAGAATAATTTCCCTTTATGTCAACTCGAGGTTTGCTTGACATGCTACCACTTTTGTTGTTCCTTCACTTAGCACTTCAAACTACATGCTTAAGGAATATCTCTTCCTTTCCATTGTTTGCTCACTCCATGGAGTTTATCATAATTAGGCATGTCTTACCCTCTAGTCCAAAGGTACATCCCTAGGTCCACTTCATACTCTACTTAGGGTAAGTCTCTTCCTCTTGAGGATTCTTATCCAAGTCACTGGGTTGGGTGTTCCATAACTATCCGATTGTCTCCATTTCCATATTTTTCCTTGGTCGTTGATGCTCTTTAGCTTAGCATCCTTTCGAAATTTTCATCCTTAACCCCATGGGTTTTGATATTATTCCCTTTTTATCTTATTTTGGTCCTTCCTTCATCCTTTGTTTACAATAACTCTGGTCCAAGTTTTTAGATTTGACCCCGTCATGCTTAATTAACATACTCTTTCTTACTTGAGTCACATTTTCTTAGGACTATTGAACCTACATGTCCCTTACTGCATGACATGTTCTAGAATTCTCTTTGTCCATTATAGTTCTAGAACATTTTCTTAATAATGGTTCATGCCTTTTCAACTATTTAGGAGTCATGTGGCTTCGTTCCTTCTTGTTACCCGGTAGTATTCTCCAATTACCTTCGGCGTTATCCAATTGTCCCTTACCAACTTCCTTATTAGTTTTTCCTCAATTCTAACCATCGGGTTTCCTAATCACTTCTGACTTACCGACCTGTTGGGATTTTTCCTCCCTTATGTCCTTCCTCATTACCAATGGTGTCCTTTACTCAAAGATTTTCTTTCTTCATTCCTTACTTACTCACTCGTGACCATTTTCACGGTTCCTTGTTTCGAGTTTATCCCTTTCGGTCTATGTGTCAATTCCTTTGTTTGGGGAGTTCCCTTTTGATGGTTCATTCTCTACTATGTCCTTCAAAGTTGAGACTTCCATCTTAGGCACTACACGTTCAACCTTCTTGCCATTCCTTGAACATTCCTTTCCTTTACCTCCTTACACTCATTTTATATCAATACATTTTGTCCGCCTTTGATCCTTCATTGCATTTAAATTCCCATTTCGCCTCTTATTTCTTATGCGAGGAACTTCCGATCGTTGAGTCTTATTTTGTGTCCTCTACATTAGGCCCTGACATTCAATCTTAAGCTCCATGGGTGTGGATCAAAATTAGTCCTAGTGTCCATCGTTATTCTTTTAAATCACATTTTGACTTGAGTAAGTCCTTTCCCATGGCTCTACTTCCTTCGAAATTCATTTACTTGTTCTTTTATTTGGGGTATACCACACATTCCACCTTATTATTGCATTCTATTCTACTACTTACCCATTCCTTAGGTTTAACTTATTCCTTAGGTCATCATGAGTACACTTCCTTTGTATTTGATCTTTTCACCTCAACATGCATTTCATTTGCGAGTTTATCTTCTTTTCCCAATTCAATTGTGTCCATCGCCTCTCCATTGAGATATATATACGTTCCCATGGTATGCTTCCTCCTCTTTCCCAAGATTTCCTTTTTCCTTTGTCTTTGTGGGTATCTATCTTTTAAATCGACCTCATGACATCATTTGATGTCATCCTCTCCTACTTACTCTTACTTTGGGAATCTTGTTGGCGCCACCTTTGTACCTTGTCTTTATTCCTACTGGTAATCACTTCAAGTTTATTTTATTAGAGAGGAATTTCGATCTCTTTTTGTTTTGAGGTTTCTTAACCTCCTTCTAAGAGCTTGCTTAATCCCTCCTATGGCTTGAGTTTAGTCGTCATTCTGTTTTCAGCCATTGAATTTCTTTAAGGATTTCCTTCATGGTTGATGTGGCAGCCGAGCTGGCATTCCACGTCAAAAAAACTAACCAATCACAGTGCGCCATGTGGTACGACAGCTATGTCATCGTCTGAAGGTAAAGAAGAGAGAGAGAGAGAGAGAGAGGGAGTCGCTGGAAAAGTTGGAGTCTCCAGCAACTCAAAAAATGCTCTGGTCTAGTCTCTAGTGGCCGAGTCAGAGGCTAAGTCTTATGTCGGTCGGTAGCCTGAGCAGTTGTCGACCTCCCTATATAAAGAGCATCCCTTCATTCATTCTTAGCATCCCACAATCAAGCGAAGAACAAGAAGAGTGAGTTTTTTGGTGAGCTGCAAACTAGAGCTCCGACAACAGGCAAAACTTCCACCAAAGGAGCTCCGAAGGGTGGCATTAGAATTGGGGAAGAGTCCTCTAGCTTTACACCTTCTTAGAACAACCAGAGAGTGCTTAGGGTGGTACGAAGAGAATCACATAGTGAAGCAGCGAGCTCCTGCCTGATGCCACTTCACCCTTTCCAGACCTTCCACCACCCACCTTGGCCACCAATGACCGCCTAAGACCCTCCACAACACCCCTATAAGCCCTGGTAAGCTCAATTTCACCTCCCCTCACTGTAATTCCCAAATTTTGGAGTTGCACCGACCAGAACTTCTCTCTTCAAATTCCCGTAGGGTAGCAGCAAAATGCAGCAAAACTCGATCCTGCTAGGTCCCGCTTGACTAGCTCTAGTTGTCCCCACCTCAAGCTTCGACAACCACCTCTCCATCGGTAAGAAATGCAAGCTTTCTCTCTTTACTGTAACTTTTTCGGCGAAGCTCCGACAGTGTACAAAACTCAGCCAAATTTAGAAATTTGAAGTGCAGGACGATCGGAGGGAGCTATAGGAGGCGATTAGAAGCAAGAATTGAAGAAAACAAGGACTTACAAGCCGCCAATTAGACGAGGTAAGATTAAAAGTATCATATGCTCAAATTGGAAAAGAAGATTAAGGGTTATTTGGGGATTTTAGGGGACTTTTGTGTAATTTTTAAAAATTGGAGGGCTGAATGACAATTTCATGAAATTCACCCCAATTGAGGGTCAATTGGGCAAATTGGACAAATTTGGGGAAAATTGAATTTTTGAAAAGTTGGAGGACCAAACTGTAATTTTTAGAAAATTAAGGACTAAATGGCAAAATTGGTAAACTAAGGGCAAATTAGTGTAATTAAAAGAGTTAAGGACCCAAAAAGAATAATTGGGAACCTAGGGGATCCAATAGAGATTAAAGAGAAATTAGAGAGCTAGGTGCAATTTAAGCAAAATATGGGGCCTTAGGTGCAAATATGAGAAAGTATAGGACCCATTTGTCACCACATCCTAATACCAACACTTGCACCCTACAGGACTGAATTACTTGAGCGTCAGTCCTAGAAGTGCCATGAGGATAGAAAATTTCATCGACACAACCCCGCCGAGATCACCGGGTGAGTGGGAACCGCTATGACATCCATTCCGGTTGGAATGACGGTTTAAGATTTAAAAAATTGTTTTCTCAAAATTAGCATCTCCTGACTAGGTGACTCTACTTAAAACATTTGGGAGCTAATTTCGGGCTTAGGCTCTAGATGCTAGTGGGCCCAAGGATAGTGGATACAGGTATGCTAGTGGGCCCAAGGATAGTGGATACAGGTATGAACCCATTCAAAATAGACATATGATACATGAGGCTAAAAGACCTAAATAATGGGAACTTGCATGATATCCCTCGAGCCAAGCTGAGTTGTCAAGCTTGTTGGGCCGAACCACTGCTGTGCCGAAGCCGGGTCGTCGAACCTATTGGGCTAGTACGCATGGTGGGGTCGAAGCCAAGCTGATAGGTCGTTATGAGAGAGGGCCAAAGATAATGGCTATAACTCAAAAAGCTTGTTAATTGTGCATGCACCGTGATGTTCGAGCCATCGAGACACCTAGCATGAGGTAATGATGGAACCCAAGGACTGTTGGACGACCCAGGAAGCATAAGGGTAGTATCGTCATTTAGTAGGTCATGAGGCCGAGGAGCTTCCTGTGCACGGAGACCAAGGGAGTAGGGGGAATGAGGTCTCATCCCATTGAGTGGACATAATGGAGAAACTTGAGTTTGGGGTCGGACTATTGATGTCGGCACATACTCCGGGTAGAGGCAGCATCCCTCTATCAGGGTGGACGGTAAATGCTCTCTAGTCCACAAGTGGCATGGTCGATGACTGTTCTACGAATGTGTGATCCCTCCTATGATAGGAGGGTGATTGTTGATCATGTGACTACGTGAAATAACAAAAATGGATTAAACTAAAGAAAGATAAGATGAATTCAAGTAAAACATCATTGTAGTTTCCCCTCACTGAGGGTTGTACTCACTGCCTTCCTCAACCCTTTGCAGGATATTACCCCGATAGGAAGTTCTGGACGCGCTCAGGCCCTCAAGGTACGCTTCCTATCCCCAACTTAAGTAAGGGTTTGAACATGGACACACATTCACCTTCCTTGCTTCATTCAGGTAGATATACTTGAATGATATAGGGAAGGGTGGCGGGTTGATCACTAACTCTGACCAAACCGAGTCAGGACGTGACATGTGGGGTGTCGGTTATATTAGAGTCCACGTGGCTCCTACACTCTCAGTGTCCTCGGTTTGGTATCATTAGATACACTCTGAGTGTGAATAGGGTTAGTGAGTTGCTCATGTGTGAGCGAGACTTAAGTTCCTGATGTTTGTTATTATGCAATGATATAATGTGCTACATGTGGAAATGATTGGAGAGACCAAGAGTGACCCAACCATAAAATAGACTATGATTAGGGGTAATCTAAGATAGAAGTCTCAAGGGGCGAGTTAAACCATGGGAATTGTGATTGAATTAAGAAACAAAAAAAAAGGTAATTTTGTTTGGTGCTTAAAAAGAGGAATGTCTGAGTCGTAAGCTATGTAGTGGTCCAACGCCAGTGCTCCATTCACTGAGTTGTGAGTTTATCCCATCCACTAAACAATTATATGTAAAACCAAGGAGGCTAGGGACATAGGCGGGAGAACATCTTCAAGAAAATCGTCATCCAATCTAGCTGTCGTATCTTGTATATGAATGTTTAATTATGATTTTTATCAACTGTTATTTTTCCTAGAATATTTATGGAAATATTTTTGGGCTCGAATGTGATTCTTTATAGAAATTTTTCAAATTTCCACTGCAAAATACATATAGGTTTTGTTGAAAGCCTTAGTCGTTCTAGTTTCACTGTGGTGAAGGTACCCACCATAGTGACATTGAGGGGGTTGGTGGGGGATTTACGGGACCCCGACCAATAGAATCGGGTCAGGGCGTCACATATAATGTATTTTTGTGAAGTTAATGTGAGTGTTTTAAAGAAAGAGAATGTTTGGGGACTGAAGTATAATTTTTTAAAAGTATATGAGTTAAAATGAAGTTTATGATAAATAAGGACCTAAATAAGACTCGGTAGAAGTCTAGAGATCTTAAATAAAGCTTGAAAAAATTTACATACCCAAAGAGGTAGCTTGAAAGAGACTATGGACCCAAATGAAACTTTTGGAAAAGTTTAGTGGATAATGGTAAATATTGTAAAGTTTGGATTAAAACGACAATTTCTAATAATGTGACCCAAATGAGAATAGGAGAGAGTAAGGGAACTGAAATGAAGTTATTAAAGAGTTGATCTTTTCAAAATTGATAAATGAAAAGTGTAAAGGCATTTTGGTACTTTTAGAAGTTTAAGGATTAAATACAAAAATGAAAAGTTAAGCGTATGATGAAAGACTTGAGATAATTTGGGGTATTAGAATAAATATGGTAAAAAATGGATGAAAAGTAAATAATCTAGAATTATGTGAAAAGGATAGTATAAACGGGTTCGTCAACGCACGAATCAAGCGAACCTGGTCCAAGAGTAATAACTATAATTTTTGTAAATTGTTGGGACAATATTAATTGCTAAGAACCAAGTTTGAACTATTCAATATATTTTGGTTATTGTAGTTCAAAGTACGACAAATTACACTTATGATCTACTCAATTTGGGACACTTTGAAAACCTACGAGATGCACAAATCTCAAACAAAACTGCAAGTGTGATTTACTAACAGTGAGTAATATTAGATTGACTGTGGTTCTTTACAATTTTCCATAAAAAAATGTGCATGTGCATCTTTGAAAGTTATTATAAAAATTAGTGAACACAAAATATATAGAAATAATATTGTCCTAATGAAATGGACTAAAAAACTACATTTAAGATTATAAGAAATAGAACCCCATGAATCAATGTGATGTGAGGGTATGAAGTTCCTAAGTAACGCAAGTTAGAACCTTATAAATCAATGCTTATTATGCATGTGATGGGAGGGTATGAAGTTCGTAAGTAACACAAGTAGTGGGGTGTGCAAGTAAAAAATTGGACCTCATGAAAATAAAAGCCTATTATACTTGTAAAATAATACATGCATGTTTGAGTGTAATACATGATAACATGTTAAGTGGAGATAGTTTAGTTAGAATCGGGCTCTAAGTAAATCAATGTTTATTATGTTTAATGTAAAATATCATATTAAGTGGAGATGATCGAGTGAGGACTATGATTTAAGAAAATTAATATGTATTATGTTTAATACGTGATAACATGATAAGTGTAGATAATCGAGAGAGAACTATGCTCCGAGTAAATCAATGTGTTTTGTATTTTCTGCATGTTCATGTATACCGAGTTACATAGATATGCTTGATATATCCATACCTTTATATGGATAGTGAAAAATGTAGGCATGATGGTACCTTTACATGTAGGGCAGAAAATTCTTCCACCTTCCTTCTTATAACTAAAATTAAATTTTATTAATTTTCTTGTAAACTTTAAGTGTAAATATTAACTCTAAGTTGTAGGAGGAATTTCATCATTTTCCTTAGAGATAACTCTAATATATTGGGCTACAATTGTAAATTATTTTGTGTTTTCCTTGGTTTTCATGAAGTAAACATGAACTTGGTTTCAGGTAATTGATGATGAGGGAGTTTGATGGGTTATCCATCAGAAGTTGTCTAAGCTAGCCCAAGAAGATTATCTAGTTTGTGCACAAGCCCCTTATAGAGGTTTCCTCCAAACTCAAGCTTTCAATCTCTTCATCCAAGGTGGCCCAGCAAATACGTATGTAGTTGTTCGAGTAGGACAATATGTTCTTTAGAGAATCTACTCGTATTTCTTTTACATGCAGGCTATAGATCCACTTGTGTATTTCTTTTAGTTATGGAGTATAGAACTAATTATTTCTCTAGAGTTGTATGTAGGCAATTGGGTTATTTGTAGTACTTTGAACGTCCCACCCTTTTGTATAAGGTTCAACCCATCAATTTTGGTTTATTTTTTTATTTTTTATTGGTTTTATAATGTAAGACTCTATTCTACAGGACCTTTCTTTTTTAAATCTAACCTCTACTATTTATATATTTTTTATTTATCCCTAAAATATTTAATTATAATTTAATTCACATGTTTCAATTGGGTATTTTAAGTTTAAATAACCAGAATTGATTGAATGTAATTCAATTTGTTAACTTTAAATTCGATCCAATTGAATGTATTTTATTATATATGAATACTTATCTAATATTTTACTTGGTTTTCAAATTAAAAATATTTCATTTAAAATTTTCGAATTAAAAAAATACAATACTATATGAGCTCTGAAAATTGAATTAGGGCATGAGAAATTTAGTGATAAAAATTGTGAAGATAATAATTGTAGGGGAAATATTTTATTTCTATTTCATAAAAATAAAATTATTAAAAAGAAAAAAATTCAAGTTATTAAAAGTGGAAATATGTGTATATTTAAATGAAAAAACTATATGAGATAAATATTGATTTAATTTACTAAATTAGTAAAAAAAGAATTTTGAAAGATATATTAGTAAATATGAAAAATAATGTATTAATTATCCTATTTACTACAATTATTTTAGAATACGTTTTTATTTATAAAGGAGAGAATTATCAATAGAGCAATAGTAGCCGTTGACCCTAATGAATTTTTTTATATACAAACATATCTCAATGCAACAATCTTATTTATAATATTTATATTTATATATTATATTTAATTATACTAATTATTTAAAATATTAAATTTTATAAAGAGTACTTAAATACGATTATAATGCTATTCATAATATTTGTATTCAATAAGTTGATCTTAATTATAAAGATATTATTTTTTTTAATAGTGGTTATGATTATATTTATTTTATTTATGAAATATAAAAATTGTGTTTATTTGATTGAATTTTAGTTTCTATATTTAAGGTTAAAGTAGACCGCATGAGCCGAGAAGCTGGATATGAAAGTAAAAGGCGCATTCCGAATTAATCTATTTTTGAAATTTTGAGATTATAGTTATCATATTATTTGATTAATATGAAATTTTGTTCAAATATTTTCTATATAGTAAGGAATATATATAAAACGGGGAAGTTAATGTCAAAAAATTTTAAAAACTACATATTTTTTAAAATATTTAAATTGAATTTACTCGAATAATTAAATAAATCATGAATGCAAATAATAAATTAAAAATTATAATGGAATGGGTTGGTAAGTGATCTCATTTATTTTAAATTAAATTAATGTTTTGATAAGTTGTACATTGGAGTAGTTTTAACTTGTTTAATTATAAAATTAATTATAAATTTTGATTTATCATTCAAATATATTTAGAGTTAAAAAATAAAACTCAAAATAATTTTAAATAACTTTTATTTTATACTCATACTAATACAATTCAAAATAAGTTGGGTGCTTGTATAAACTATTGAAAATAAAATTTTATATTTAATAAAATATAGAAGTATTATAGGTTTATAAAATTTAAAATCTTACCAGTTATACTTTTAAATAAATATTGGACTTAACTATTATCGGTATATAATATCTTTTCACATAATATCAGAAATAGTATACTTGCACCGTTACCCGACCCGACACTGGAAATCTGGCTTGTTATCTATTCGAGTATGGAGAAAAAGTACCCAACTTGAGATTATTGTTCCCCTCATCCGAGATCGTAAGAATCATACTCGGCTCGTAACAATTATTGAGTGCAAGTTTAAAATTATACGTGGCAAGTGTATTCATACAGCACATGAAGGCGGGTGTTAATAATAATATTATATATTGAATAAAATAGAGAATTATTGTGTATTTATAAGATTTGAAAGTTTACACTATTTACAATTTATGACTTTTAAGTAAACATTTACTTATCCCCTTACAATATCTTCTCTGTATTAGAGCCAATGAGCTGGATTTCCAGTCTCGGGTCACTGGAATCATATTTTAGCATCGAGTTGGGTATTTTTCCTCCCTACTCGGGCAAACCATAAACCGAATTTTCCAATATCGGGTTGGATACAAGTATGAGTCCACTAGCTCTGATATCATATGATAATGTATTGTGTACCTATAATTGGTTAAGCACATATCTACAAAGTCATAACTTGTAAGATGAAAAATCTTTAAAAACTCATAAACTCACACCACCTCTATATTTTATCTAATTTGAGATAATATTATTAATAAATATCGAACGGACTTATATATCTCTGAAGTCGAAGTTCGTTCTGAGTCCTTACACACCAACATGAAAACCGATTCTGAATTCGTTGGATTAACGACGGATTGGATCTAGTAAGCATGTCTTTCCTAAATTGTATAAATATGTGTAATTTGGCTTTTGGGGCATTATTACTGAACATCACAGAGTATAGAGCTCGGGAATTGGGTGTTATATAAGATTGAACAATCAAATTTGTGTTGTCGTGCGAACAAGAGTTTCAGCTAATAAATATACTAAGATGAGTAGGAAAACTGATGTACCGAGTCTTACTCTTATTGACAAGTCAAGCTAAGCCGTCTGTTTATGTTCGCATCTATCTAGTGACAGTGCATGATGTGTGTATCCAAACCTCGAGCCAAGCAGATCTTCCCTTTTGGTAAAGTTCTCTCTGACACAACAAAGTACATGCTTTTCCAAATGATCCACTCTATGTTGAAGCTAAAGCCCTTTTGATGGGTGTTCATCTTGTTGTGGACAATACTGTGTAATATTTGAATTAAATATATTTGTCATGTTCGGTGCAATATATATATCTTGTCATTATTTTCATACTAAGTAGTTGAGATTAATTTATCATATAAAATGAAGTGCAACTAATTGATATTGAATGACATTATTTAATTCTTAGTTAAAATTTTAGGATATATGAACTAAGAAATAATTGTTAGCACTCAAATATCTTTTGAAAATCTAGGACACGTGAGACCAAATCCTGTACACTGTTGTGCCCTATTATATTTTGAAGTCCATTCCATCAAATTGCCACTAAAGAGCATGAGACACACAAGTTGACATGTAGCTAAAATGCAGTGCCATGATGTCCAAGTTGGCTCTTCTATCATAATAAGCAGTGGAGTGGGTAGTAATGTGCTAAGAAGATGAACACAATTTATTCAACCATTTTAAATTTTAGAACTCACTCTTAATTAACAAGTTTTATTGACTTATGGAGTCTTACCACTTCATGGAAAAACAAATACCTAATTAATCTGTGTGCCCATGCCATTCTCTTCATGCATCTCATACAAATGTTTAGCCAACATGATATGGGAGCCCATCATACATGTTTTTTGAATTACACAAGAAAATATATAGATATATGGACAGTTAAAAATAATAAAATATGCAAATAATTAATCTTAAATTATAGTAATATAAATTATTTATTTTTTGGTAAAGTAAGTATTATTCATAAATTTATTATACAATCACAATTTTAATTAACTTTCACCAAAAAGATTAAGGAGGAGGGTTGACCCACTAAGAATCCTCATGATTTCACTTTGATCATTATTAACATATTAAAGTGGTCCAATATTGATACCTTGTCCTCCTCACTCTCCTGAAATTAGCAGTCTTATGAGCATATATTACAACTCTTACGTTGGACCACTAGAGAAAAAATATGTATAATATCTCAAGGATCTTTGATGCCCACAAATTGTCAAAAGTAGATGCATACCATAAATTATTTAACCAAATAATAAGTAATATATATATATATATTTGTGTCATCACATCAACTATAAGCCCTTATTATCATTATCTACAAAATTATAAAATGAATGAAATTTATTAAAATACACAAAATATATTCAATATCCATATGATTTTAAAAATAACGTCTAGTAGTTTAATTATCACGAAATAGCATGCATATTGGTGCAAAAGAAAAGGATCTTCGTGATGATTTGGTACTTTTTTGATACATGGCATTATTGAGGCATTTCAAAGGACATGCCACATGTTATTTACGTTAGTAATTTGAGGGAAAAAGCGAATCTCTCAATATTTTTTAAATGGGTATTGAAGGTTATGCATATTTTCAAGAACTTTTCATAAAGCTCATATTAATTTCGTAAAATAATAAGATGATGCAAAATATTTTAATTAGGTACAAAACTTTTAAAAAAAGATAACTCATAATACACAATATTTAATTGGGATACAAATTATCAAATTTTAATTAACGGCTATTTTGATAATGTTTATAAACGTGAAAATTTATTTTGTAACATTTTCATGGCATAATGTATAAATAAAAATGGAAGGAAAAAAAATCAAATGAAGAGGAGGACCACCGGAGGCTGTCCGAGGACAGCCTCGTCCGACAGCCTCCACCGCCAGGGAGGCCTATGAATACCTTTCTACATATTTTAGTGTAAAATAAATATTATTATTATTATTATTATTTACATAAAAAAATAAAGGCATGGTAATAATGGGGCAGTACCACCATCCTACTTGACCCACTTGTCTCTTCTTTATAGAATGAACCACTTTGTCCCTCATGTAGTTGTCCATCACGTTATCCTCAATCAAATCGAAAATATTAACATATAATTTAGTATAATATTTATCTTATAATCTTAATTCACCATATAAATTCAAGAATTCATTACCTATGTGTATTACAAAATAAAGCCATAGGATAATAGAGGTGTTTAGGGGTTGAGGTATATGATTGTGTGCATCATCTTTTGTAGCACAAGATCTTATCATATCAAACTGATATGTGGTCCTAGAGAGAATAGTTACTACAAATTGCACGATAAGATTAATATGACCTCACACACAAAATGCCTTGTAATTAATGTTAAGGAAGCCTTATTTCCAAAAGAAATCCATGGAAATATTATAATTAACATAATATTATAGTCAGGAAAAATTCTTAATACACTGGTCATACTTGCATGCATGGTGAGATAATAAGGTAAATTATTATTTTACAATATTAGTCATTGCAATCTCTTTGTAGCTAGTCAAAAGAAACATGAACACACACATGAGATGTTTCATGTGGTATATGCTGAGCTACTATATACATATTATATAATATACATAGCCAGTGAAGGGTGGCTGCTAGTGGTTGCATATGAGGGCAGATCTTGATGACAACCAAATCAATGTAATCAATCTATGTGGGCATATCATCATCCATATATATATATATATATATATAATAACTCTTTGAGTTAGATGCTTATATTCTGGCAATTTGTAAAAAATATATTAATAATATCACCAAGTGCCCTAGTCGGCCAATTATTCTAGATAGGGTTTCTTTTTCACATTCTAGGTAGGGTACCATTACACCACACTCAACAAACATAATGGTGAAGGGTTCTCTATAGTGCATTAATATAATAAGTCTATAATTTTAGAGATTGGGAGTTTTATTCATCCCATACTTCTTAATTTCTCATTCCTTCCATCTCTTTTATGGTTCATCTTGTAATCGAAAAAAAATCTCAAATATCAAATAATACATAAAACTTTGTTAAATGGTTCAATTTATGTACACTTGTTTCATTTGACTCAATTCTCTTATAGTTCAAATTACATATAAAATATTTACTAAGGATTTAATTACAAACAATTTTTATGCAACTCAACTTTTTTTTATAAAAAGATATATTTGAATTTGAAATAAGTAATAGAGAGAAAAATATATGATCACAATTTATCCCATTCATTCAATATATATTATGTATAATATATAGACAAAAAATTAAATACGACACATTAATAATATTGTAATCACTACCACTTTATTTTCTTCATTATAACAGTTTTCTCTTCATTTGTTATTATTGTTTTCAATATTATCTCTATTATTTCCCTACAATATTAAGAGAGTTAGCAATATTGAGATTTGATCTTAATATGAAGTTAGGAAACAATTTAAAACTGGTTGAATTTGCTCACTTGTTTCAGTCCGAATTAGCAAAAAGTGAAGAAGTATTAAGTTATTGATATAAGAGTGATTTCTCGCAAAAAAAATGATATGAATATTGCTAGTTATTGGTAAATATGCCAAATAGACTTTGTGATTAATAAAAATATGATATGAGAGTATCATAGATAGTGATGTAGTGTTTGTTTGAATGAGTGTAAGTGCAACCTAGATGAAAAGTGAGAGAGATAAGGGGGAAACTAAGACATCCACTCTGGTGGGAATAAGATTGAAGGATACAAAAAGGAAAATGATATTGGAGTAATGAGAAATGCTAGCTGGATCAAGAAAAATTGTAGAGAACTAATGATACTTGAGAATAGGGTAATGACCAATGTAGGAGAAGAGGTCTCAACTAAAGCAATGATTGTAAGAATAAATTAATGGTGAAGGCAAGATATTGCTCTAAGGTTGAGCAAAGAAAGAAAAACTATAAGGGTGACAGTGCATCAAGTGAAGTAAAATATAAATCATCATCTGAAAATGAAGACTGGCGAAGACAAACAGAGTGGAACAGAGAAATCTAATTTTGAAGAGCACTTAGAATAGAAGGAGAAAGACGAAGTTGAGCAAGAGAATAAATCATTTGACTCTAAATTTGTTGATGGTAGTAAGAATAAGCTTGATTCAAATGACAAAGAAATATATAAGAAACAGGAGAACCACTTACTAGAAAGTGCCCCCGAGACAAACCAACTAGCTTCTAAAGGGAGTGATATTATAACTCTGAGAAAGGCCAGAAATCTAGTGAATAATAACAAGAGAGAACCTACTCCACAAAAATTTAATATTAGAAATCTTGATGTAGTAGTGTTGCAGAATGACACAAATTCATCGGGGTATACTTCTAATATAAAATGATGCAGAAGGTGACGAATCGACCAAAGAATATGTTGCTCTATGGTCAAGCTTTTGTCCGACTCCCAAGCATCGTACTATTCCAAGTTGTCTCAAAAGAGCTCTGATACCAATTTAATAACTGATATAGAGAAAAATATAGAATCACAATTTATCTTATTAATTCAAGATAGATTACATACAATATATATGTAGAAAATTAAATACGACACATTAATGATTTTGTAACCACTTCATTTTCTACATTTTAATTGTTATCTCTTCATTTACTATTATTCTCTTCAATATTATCTCTATTAAAATTGAATAATTAATAGCATACTGTACAAATTAAGTCAAATAAAGTTTTTACACCTAAATGGAGCAATCATACAAATTTGTATACATTAATAAAGAATTTAGGGTATTTCTACCATATATAAGATCTTTTAAATGATTGAGAGATAGACAAAAAAAATTATCTTTGTTTCTCCTCCTCCCCAAAGTTATTATGTGAATCTATTTACAATATTGTAAATTTACAGCAATAATTAAATGAACCTAAAATGTAAAAAAAATATTTTACCATAAAAAGTGTTAAATTATTATTTGAGCTTGTAAAATAATAAATTATAAGGTTAAATACCAACAGATTCAAAAAAAAATATTGCATGTACTAATTTAAGAGATTGCAGAAAAAATAAATGTAAGACGAACACAATAGCCTAATAAGAGCCCTAAATGAGGGCCAAATTCAAAATTTAAGTGGAGATTTATGATAATAATAAATATTTTAAAATAATGAAGGATAAAATTAGATATTTCTACATTAATTGTGAATATTTTTTTATCTTATATATTTATCAGGTAATCTACAACATGTATCTTAGATATTTATTCTAGATAATCAATAATTGGTTAGTATGTCAACTATAAGATATTATTTCTTTATTTTTAGAATATTTAACAGTCATATGCACCTATAAATGCCAAATTTCATAGTCTTGTAAAGAAATACCTTTGATTCAATAATATTGTGATATATTTGTTGTATTTTTCTTTTGAGATAAATTTTGAAGTTATCAAGATTTTATTTGTAGTGTTCAAGTAATCAAACTTATCATAAATATTTTCCAAAAGTTATTTTTATAGTAGTTTGGTGTAACATCTACATATATTACAAAACATGGTGAATGTGTGTTGATTACCGAATCATCAATGACATCGCGGTAATGTATTATCACCCTATTTTTCGTTTAAATAATATGGTAGATGTGTTACATGGTTCTTATTTATTTTAAAAAATAAAGCTTAAAAGTGAATATCATCAAATTCAAATAAAAGAAAACGATGAATTGAAAACAATATTTAAAAGTAAACCAGCTTTATATGAATGATTAATTATGCTTTCTAGATTAACTAATACACCTAACACTTTAACGAGATTAATGAATTGTATTTTGCCTACTATCATTAGAAAATTTGTAGAAGTATATTTTGATGACATCCTAATATACAACAAGACCTTAGTTGAACATGTAGAATATTTTAAAATTATTTTAGAACATTTAAGAAACTATAAGTTATTTTCCAATTTGAAAATGTGCGTCTTTTGTTCGGATAAATGTGTTTTTCTTGGATATGTTATAAGTTTTGGGTTGACGATGAAAACATTAACACAATTCTAAATTGCCTAGCACCTTATTTGATAAGTCAATTGAGAAGTTTCTTTGGATCAATTAGTTTTTATATGCATTAGGTTCATAATTTTAGTAGTTTTCGTACAACTCTCACTATGGTTATAAAAGAAGAATGTATCATTTAAATAGTATGATGGACAAGAAAATACTTTGAAACTAATATATGATACACTAATTAACACTCATTTGCTTGCATTGCCTAATTTTATTAAAATATTTAAAATTGAGTGTGTTGCATCAAGAATATATATTGAAGGTGTATTGATGCAGAAAAGAAGATCAATTACATATTTCAGTTAAAAGTTGGGTAGAGTAGCCATTAACTATCCTACCTACGAAAATGAGGTGTATGTCATAGTTCAAACTTTATAGACATGACAACGTTATCTATGGCTAAAAGAGTTTGCAAGTCATATGAATCATGATTTTTTATGCATCTTAAGGAGTAACACAAGCTGAACAAGTGTAATGCATGGTGAGTGGTTTTTATCAAGACAAGCACATGTGTGATAAACCTTGTCCCTTGAGGATAAGGAAACCAGGGAAAGAACCAGTCAACTCGAGTGAGAAAACCAAACCAGTTCACAAACCTCAACCATTAGAGAATGGGCAAAATGAGAAATTTACACACCCCAAGTGTCCCAAAAAGGCATAAAATCATGGAAAGGGACTTTAGGACAATTTGGGAGAGAAAATCGGACAAGTTCAGGCGAACAAAATCCGAACTGGATTGAACCGGTTTGAACCATCATTGAACAGGATGCTAAATTTATTTTTCTAGGTGGCTTAAAATATTCAAATTGGAGAATTAAACCTACCATTGGATAGAGAATAATTTAGAAATTTTTAATTTTGAAAAATTCGATCGAATTAGGCCTGAATTGGCCTATTTAGGAATTGAACCCGGTTCAGACCGGTCTTGTCTAGTTCGAAACAATGTAATCTTCTTTCTCCAAATGACAACATTGTTCACTCGTTGGAAAAATGAGCAGCACCGATGGAAAGGAAACATTTCCATTTAGTACGTTTCAGGCCATCAATGAGCACCATTAAGGTGCCAAACGGACGGCTTGAGAGTCCTCAAGCTCCCTATATAAAGAGCTTCTCTCCATCCATTCTCCTCACACCTAAAAACTCCACTCTCTCTCATCTATTCAGTTTTCTGGCGAAGCTCAAACCAAAGCTCCAACATAGGGGTTTTTCTGAGTCAAAGAAGGTGAGGTCGGATTCCTTATACTCGGAGAGAAGTCGGCTCCCGACGGTGGTCACCATTTGATTCGAGGATTGTTGAAGAAGTGCTGGTGTAATCAAACAATGAAGCAGCTCCAGCGGACTGAAGCTGCTCTATTTCGGCAGAGCTGAAAATGGCCAAATTGAGCCATCTTGAAGCCAACCAAGCTCTCCAACACCCCCATCAGTCCTGATACGACCGAATTAGAGCCAAAAGGAAAGCCAATTTGGTTCCCCTTTATAATTTCTGATTAGTGTTAGAGAGAGAAACTATGAAACTTTACTAATCGTTAGGAGGAACAAACACTCCCTCAGTGTTAGGAGGAACCTCAGGACGACAGCTATCTACCCTGACCGAAAGTTCAGAGCACCGCACCTTCGATGGTAAGCTTTCGAAGCTTTCTCTCTCTACATCTAGTTTTCTGGTGAAGCTCCGTTTGTGCTCGTTCTGGCCTCAATTCATGCGATTCAAAGCTCAATTGAATCATATGGATGTGTAGGAACTCAATTATACCTTCAATATCAACAATTAACCTTGATTGAATGGTCAATTTGATGAAATCAAATTCGACCAGTTTGAAAGGGGGAAATTAGGGAACTTTTTGGGGGAAATTAGGGATTTTGTAAAATTGAGGGACTAAAGTACAATTTTCCAAAATTGAGGGCCAATTGGCCATGGAAAAGATGTTTGAGAACCAATTGGTCAATTTTTTAAATTTATTGGGGTCAAATTGTCATTTTTTTAAAGTAGGGGCAAAATGGAAATTTTTAAAAGATGGGAACCAAATTGGAAATTTGGAAAACTTGAACCCCTTTTTTGTGATTTTGAATAAATCGAAGACCCAAAGTGAATTTTAGAAGTTTCGGAACTCAATTTGGGGAAAATTAGCATTAGGGACCTAAAGTTAAGGAAAAAGATTTTTAGGGACATAAATGCAAATAATTAAAAAGTTTAGGCATTTTGTTCATACGTGAGGAATGAAGGCTATTATGCCAAATGTTAATAAACAATGATGTACAAAATCATGTAGGAACATGAAGGACCGGAACGCCAGCAAGGATAAGCTCGTTTGGAGGCAAAAAGTCGACTAAGAGGAAATACACTATGAATATCGGCTGAGTGTGATTATTCACATCATACCCGGTTGGGATGATGAGCACCTCGGAAATTAAAAACCACTACTATGTGGAATTTTTAACATCACACCTAGTTGGAGTGATGTGAGAACTACGCAAAAAAAACTACTTACCAGTTGTAAGTGGATCATACCCGATTGGTATGATAAATTTCATGGAAAGAAGTAGAAAACCCGCTTATCGGTTGTAAGCGAAGATGTCATCACACCTGGTTGTTGTGATAGACGAGTTGAAAAGTTATTTTGTTAGAAGTATTCTCCCTTGACTGTGTGCCAATGCTTAAAACTTTTGGGAGACCTTCTTGACGGGAGATGGGATAGCTCAGATAGGCCATAGGCCTTGGTTTTGGAAATTGGGGGCTAAAATGCCAAGTTTTGGAGAATCACGTACAGTGGGCCCAAGGCCAATTGGCATGAGCAGGAGCTTGTAAATAACAATGATGATATTCCATGAAAATTTTTAATGAATGATTGATGTGATTTGGCCATGGTACCAAGATAGGACCGACATACTCAATGGACTGGCGGCAGTGTGATAGGACTAGGTCGACTGACCGATCTTGACAAACATCTGCAGGTTGAGTTGAGGATTGGAGTCATTGGACTTGTGGCACCAAAGATAAATGGCTTTATGGAAAAATTTGTTTGTGCATGCACTTGAGGTTCGAGACCATCAAGATGCCCAAGAGGGGGTAGTGATGCGTTCTAAGGGCTATTAGATGACATGGTGGAGATAAGGGCAGTTTGTCGTGCCAGTAGTCGGGGAAGCTCGACGTAGCTTCATACTCATGAGACTGGGGGTGGGGTCGGGATGAGGTCTCTATCCTCATATGGACACAAAGTTGTTTTTGGATTTGAGGGTTCGATGTCGCGAACATCCACTCATTCATAGGGTAGAAGTGGACGGGCTTCTATCTAGGTGGCCAGTAAAGTCGCTCGGATGCTACAAGTGGGTGCAGTGGATAGGCTGCCCTATGAATATGTGATCCCTTCATGATTAAGGGCGTGTGTTGATTGTTAAACACACTAATTGTGGAACAAAAGTGTTTGAAAACTGAGAATTTGTGAAAAGAAATAATCTTAAAGGAAATAAGGAGTCTGACACACTCCAATTATAAACTATTTTTATAAGAACTTTTTTCAAACACCCATTCACTAAGTTGTAGAAACTCACCCACCCTTTTCTATCCATTTTCAAGAGTAGAGAAAATGACTAGAGATAATACCAGGATCTACCCTTTGTCAGGTATGCTTAAAAGTATTTTCTTTTTAAGTTTGCATTTTTGTTGATATATGTTATTCCAAGGAACAAGGTTGAAATTTCGCATGGCTCCTCTTAATTAAAGAAACGGTGAAACCCTTCTTGAACCAAGGGAGCGGCTGGTTGATCACAGAGATCAGACCAAACTGGGTCAGGGCGTGACAACATGAGTGGTATCAGAGCTAAGTTCCCTGGATACATTATCAATATTATGCCATGACACTAATAAAACCTTAACTATCATGTAGGAAGGATAATCCCTAGAAAGTTCACCGTGAAATCTAATCCTCCACACCTCACCCTGAAAAAGACGGCTACCCCTAGGGAAGCAGCCGTTCAACGATTTCTGAATGGCGAGAAAAGAGTGCCCAAAGATATGGTGGAGGATTATTGAAAACTCGTGAGAGCTTTACTAGAACTAGAGGGCATTACATACCCTCCTCCAAGGCAAGAGGAACATGTTCCTTCCTCTAGGAGCCTAACACTTCCTCCAGCCCCACAACAACCAAAGGAAAATCCCACAAAGAAAGAGGCTTGGGACATCTACTGGGATGTGTATGCCACCTTCATGAAAGTACACCAAGTACCCCCACCTACTCATTCTAGCTTCAATCCTTCTCAATGGATGAGGTGGACATATGAGTGTGAGCATGAGGTGTTAAGGTGGTACGGACTGGAGGCCATACATGAAGTTCGTCCCATAAGGGAATATGGATGGACTTCAACTAGTTCCTTAGAGCCATCTGATCATGAATCCCACAATCGTTCCAAGGCTAACTCCCGGCCTATGACCCCAAGTGACTAGAGGGTAGAAAATATCTGTAATAAGCCAAGCATGGGAAGAAACTATTTCTTGAATGAATGAAAATCCAATTTTTCCTTGATAAAAATTTGGGTCTCTTTGATGAATTCAACTAACAATGGGGGTATTCCAACAAGGATTGGAGTAACGAGTAGGAAAGAGATCACCAAAGGAAGGAAAAACAACAGGTCACTACTTATTAACCCAAACCTTTAAAGTAGCCAAGTAAGTTTCCCTATCTAGAGAATGGGAAATAAGATAATAAGACTTGGAAAGAACTTCCAAAAAAATCTACCTAAAAGCCCACCAAGGAAGACCTATCCTAACTAAAGAAAGGAAGAAGAAGTTTGATGAAAGGGGAGGGTATGAGACTAGTGGAAGTTTAAAGAGTTAAGGAAAGACTATACAGATAAAAGTAAGGAAACAAGAAGGATTGGACTATTCCAAGGGAAACCAATGGAATGGAAGCTGAGCAAGAAGAAAGTAAGAAAGATATGGGAGCATTGAAGATGTTACGTCAATACGAGATAAGATAAGGATAAAGGAGAAAGTAAAGAAGTATGGTATGGAGAAAACCACATGAATAATACAAGTACCTATCACGCCCTGATCCGGTTTGGTCAGATCCCCGTGAGAAACCGCCACTCTTCCTAGTTTACTAAGGGTTTTCCCCCTTTTAAACCCGGGAGGAGTAAGGCATCCTTTAAACCTGTACCTTTCCTATAATACATAAATCAAAACTGCATAAAAATTTTAACTTACATACTCGTCCTACATATTCCTTTCGATTCAAACTACCAAACTTTATCAGCCCTTCCCCCGAGCCAAAGGTAAGCCACATGGTCGTATTCCCCTTTGGAAGCTCCAACAATGTTCTATTTTTTTTATTGAGCTCTATAGATTGGGTATTACAAGGAAGTTCGACCACCATTTAGGGTGATCAAGGTGGCAAATAACTTGTGGGAAAGTCAACTTTCCAACCGCACATGCCTTGACCACCAACGACATCTCTGTTATGAGATACAATCTAAAACTTGACTATGTGTCATTTTACAATGAGGGGCCAAACGCAACTAAAACATCATTGTTCCGGACGCGATCGACCAAAGAAAAAATATTGGGATTTAGAGAACATGTTTAAGATCATGTTAGAACTTTTCCCTAACTTTATTAATATGTTTTTCTGAAAGGGGATATTGGGGACTAAAATGTAATTTTTGGAAAGTATGGGTTCAATATGTAATTTTTGAAAAATGGAGACCCAAAGTTAACTAAGTAGAAGTATAGGGATATGAAATGGAGTGTTAGAAAGCTAAGGGACCTGAATTGGTGGCAGGGGAAATATAAGGGACCTAAATGAATATTTTCTAAAATTCTAGGGGAAAATAGTAAATAGTATAAAGTTTGGGGTCAAAATATAATTTCTAAGATTTGGGTACCCAAATGAAACCAAGGCACAACATATTGACTAAATTGAGAAATTTTAAAAAGTTAGGCTCCCAAAATGGAGGAATTTGAAAAAAAAGGATATTTTGATAATTTGTGAAATAGTTGAGGACTACAAATAATTTTAGGAAAATTAGATGTATAAGTTAAAATTTTAGAGATATAAAGGTATTATGGTAAATAAAGTCAATGGGAAAACCTTAAAATTATTATTAACTATGGAAAGGGTAGCATGAATGGTTTCCTCGACACACAAATTGAGCGAACAAGAACCACTAGGCAAAAAATGTAATTTTTTGAAAAAATTACGGTATGGTACGAAAATAGTGAGGTGAACCAATATGACAATAATTATATAAATTTTATTTGTATAGAGTAAAAAAGCGCACTAATACACGAGGATCATGCTTCCCGAGTTATTTCGAAAGAAAGACGGGGACATAAAAGTTTCAAATATAACAGTGAGTGGGTTTATTAGCGATGAGTTTATTTGAACTGACTATTACTCTTTACGGTTTTATAATAAAATCATGAATATATGTATGTTTGTAAAATTATTATGAAAAAGTTGTGAAAGCACTCTACACGGAAAATGGGCTAAGGAGCACATATAAGATTTTATAAGAAGGACATGTTAAGGCTCACGTATAATGTTCAAAATGTAAATGGGTCAAGATACTACATATAATGTTATAAATGAAAAAGGGGCTAAGGCCATATTTTTTTAAATAATAGTGGATTAAATATGATATGAGCAATAATTAAATGGTGAAATTTCATAAAGATACGAGTAGGAGAGTCATCATTAATAAATTGAACCCCAAGGAAATCGAGAGTTATTATACTTGTGGAGTGAAGTAATTATTGTTGCATGCTGAATGTATATGTTAGGTATGTGCAAAAAATTATATGCTATGTTGTGTGATGGTGCATCTTTAACATCGGGATTTTCCCAACAGTAGAATCTGACATAGATGGACCAAAAATCCAAGATAAACTGAGAATGAGAATTTGAACAGGGAATTGGGATCATATCGGATTAGAATCGAAAGTCATTTCCAGAACAAGAAGTAGGAGCTTTTAGGGAAGTCCGTTTGGATGAGCTACGATTGGAAAGGGACATAATTTAAATTATCGAGAGGGCTCGAAGGGGCAAAAGTATATACCTAGCAATTTTGAGCGACAATTCTCCTCAATCTAACTACCAAATTTGAGAATTTTGATGTCAAAATGTCGCTAAGAGATTCCTCTTCAAATCTATGGCTAGGCCATGTCTAGCAATGTAAACCTGGCACATTTGAGTTAAGGAAAACCGGGAAAAAAACCGGTCAAACCGAATAATAAAAACCAAACCGGTTTACATTTGGAAATAAACAATATGAAAATTTAAAATTTTCGGTTGATCCAAAGAATTTATTCAACATTGGAAAAGAAATTTAAGATAAAATAGAAAACAAAAACCAAATTGGTTCAGGTGAACTATATTACATAAGAACTTCAAAGTTAAGCATGCTTACCTTAGAGTAGTGTGAGGATGGATGACCTCCTGGAAAGTGTAATTTTTTTATAACCTGAAATTTCGGTAAAAAATTTTTATACGAAACGGCTTATCAAAAATAGCCATCAATTAATATATATTTAATTATTGAAATTAATACCAATAATTTATGGCAATATTAATACTAGTAATAAATCTCGCCTATTTAATACACGGGTTTTACGACTATATAAAGAAGTCATCCCCATTTCATTCTCCTCACACTTGAACACTTCTCTCTCTCTCTCTCTCTACTGCTCCATTTCCTAGTAAAGCTCGAACTAGAGCTTCGACTTGAACAAAAGTTGGGCTCTTTAGAACCGGGGAGAAGATGCTATCTGATAGCAAACTCTAGTCAATCCGAGAACCGTTGGAGAAGCGCCGACATGATGGAATAGTGAAGCAACTCCGGTGGACCGAAGCTGCCCTATTTCAGCCAAGCTGGAATCGGCCATTTCAAGCCCTCCTCGGGCTAAACTAAGCCCTCCCAACATTTCCTCAGCCTTTCCACGACCGAATTAGGACCGAAAGGTAAGCCAATTCGGCTCCCCTTTATAATTTTCGATCGGTGCTAGAGAGAGAATCGACCGAATTTCAATCACGAAATTCTAATCCAATTCCGCATCAATTGATACAATACTTGCTTTTAGGATGAACCTCAGGATGAGACCTATCTGCCTAGATCGAAAGCTCGGACTGTCGTGCCTTCACCGGAACGATAAATACCAGGAATGCCAGCAAGGACAAGCTCGCGTGAATACAAAAAACCAGTCTAGTGGAAATCACGGCATTAATGGGTGAGTGGGTTATTCACATCATACCCAGTTGGGATGATGAGCACAGTTTAAAGTTAAAAACCACTTACCGGTTGTGAGTGGGTTTACTAACATCATACCCGGTTGGGGATGATAAGTGCCTCGATATAAAAACCCACTGTTTAGTGGTATTTTAATCATCACTACTTAGAGAAAGTGATGTGAAAGTTATGCGGAAAAACTACTTATTGGTTGTAAGTAGATCATACCCGGTTGGTATGATGAGACTTCCTCGAAGGAAGTTGAAAACCCGTTCATCGATTATGAACGGAGATGTCCTTATACCGGTCGGTATGATGGACAGTAAAAACCCAATTTTTGTCGGAAGATCTCTCCCCTGACTGTGTGCCAATGCTTAAACAATTTGGGAGAACTTCTCGACGGGAGCTCGAACAGCTCTGATAGGCCAGGGGCCTCAGTTTTGGAACTTGGGGGCTAAATGCCCGATTTTGAAAATCTCAAACAGTGGGCCCAAGGCTAGTTGGCACGAGCAGGAGCTCGTAAACGAACATGATATATGTGCCATAAAACTTAATAAGTGAATTGTTTGGCCATGGTACCAAGATAGGACCGACATGCTCAGTCAACTAGCGGTAGTGCGACATGACAGGTCGACGGACTAGTCAAGACAAACAGTTGCGGGTTGAGTTGAGAGTCGGGGCCGTTGGACTAATGGCACCACAGATTACATGGCAATATAAGAAAACATTGTTTGTGCATGCACTTTGAGTACGGGATCATCAAGACGCCCACGAGGGGTAGTGATGCGTCCTAAGGGCACTGGACGACCTGGTGGCTATAAGGGCAGTTCGTCGTTCTAGGTGTCTATGCGAAATTTGGAGTAGCACGAAGCGCATTAGACCGGGGTGGGGACAGGATGAGGTCTCTGTCCTCATACAGACACGAAGAAGTGATTTCGGGATTGTGGGTTGGATGTCACGTACATCCACTCATTCCCAGGGTAGAAGTGGTCGTACTTCTATCCGGGTGGCAGGAAAAGTCGCTTCGAAGCCACTAGCGGGTTCAGTAGTGATACTGACTTGTTAATGTGGGTAACCTTCATGATGAAGGATGTGTGTTGGGTGATGACACACCGTGGTAACTAAGAAATAATGGAAAAACTCAAATTTTTAAATGAAGGGATTTTTGAAAACAAAGGAGTCTGGCACACTCCATATAAATATTTTTCTTAAAAGTCAAAAGTTTTTAAAATCCCATTCACTAAGTAGTCGTACTCACCCCCTCCCTTATATCCCTTTCAGGAAATCTTGGAAAGCCTCCCCTTAAAGACCGTCAACTAAGATGCCTGTAAGACAGGTATGTACAGTTTTAAATTTCATGCAGTTTTGATTATGTTATCCCAGGAAAAAGGTGCAGGTTAAAGGACGCCTTACTCTTTACGGTTTATAATAAGGGGAAACCCTTTAATAAATCGGGAGAGTGGCGGGTTGATCACGGGGATCCGACCAAACCGGGTCGGGGCGTGAAAACTAGAGTGGTATCAAAGCCTGTTTCCTTGAATACATAATCAAGACTATAAAATATTGTAACTAATAGGATTTATCCTAAAAATTTCAGATGGCTCCTAGGAGAGGAACCAAGAAAACTAGGAATGGTTCTACTCAACACCTTATCTTCGTAGGAAGACAACCCTAGAAGCTTCCCAAATGCCTAAAGCATGGCAGGAATCTCAAAAGAGCAAATGAGAAAGTATCCCAGAGAATAATGATAAGACCTATTGAGTTCACAACTCTAAGTATAAAGGAAGCCAAGCGTGAAGCCATACAATGGGGCATATAACCTTACATAGGAAGATGCTTATCAAGAATCTCGTAGCTCCCTAGTTATTTGGTGACCATTTTTTTGTAATAGGGCCAAAATCCCCAACATACTGTACTATTGTATTAATGAAGTACTCCAAATTCCTAAAAACCCTGTCCCTCAAATGATGTGATCTTTAAGGAAGACTCAAAAAAAAAAAAAAACTCTCACGGTATCCAAACTTAAGGATGAAGGAGCACTAAAACTAACAATTTCCAAGAAAACGCCAGGAGGAACCACTTATGTTCATGAATGATAGGGACACTGCGTGGAGAAGTGCCCAACCCTACAAAGGACAGGAATCAAGTTAACCTAGAAGGGAATAGGACACAAAGTGAAAAACTGTCCCACATCGCCAAGAGTCGGGACAATATTTTCCAAGAATAAACACCCGACAACTATAGGAAATCCGAAAGGATACCATCCCAAGAAACATGACTCTATTTGCAACCACAAATAAGAGGAAACTCTTCAAAATCTTAGCAAAGTGGTAAGAAGGAAAAAGGGGTAAAGGTAGGACCTTAATAAAACCACAAATGGAACAAAGGATAGCTGAAGAGAATTCCCCCTTTAAGAAGAAAATCCAAACCATTTAGGAGCAAAGAAAGGAGTGCATCCACAAGAGAAGACAAGACGAACATTTGATGACAAACGGGACGTATTGGGATTACAGGAATAAATCACCTTGGAAAAAGCAACTATGTCAAATAGGAAGTTCGGACCAACAGGACAAGAGAAAGCAAGTCGTTACAACAAGATAGTCAGAGGGAACAAATGACACCCTAAGGAAGATTGGGAAGTCGAAGGGACTACACCCTAAAAAAGGTTAGTGAGATGGATGTTAAGGACAGGAGGACTCGAGAAACAACTGCTAAGAAACTTAGACCAAACAAATGGTGGAGGCAAAGCAATTAACGAACAAATACTTGGGAAAGCCATAATGTAAGTTCCGATAAACAAGAGAGAGGCAGAAAGGTCAAATACTCGGGAAAAGAAGGATACAAGAAATCCTTAAAAGGACCAAGGGCCAATTAACGACTAAACTCAAGCCAAGAAAGGAATAGGCAAGCCTCTCCCACAATGATCCTAAAACAAGGAAGATTTGTACGCTCCCTAAAGAAATAGACAGGTACTGGGTACGAATAAGGATGCAAATATAGCATAAAAGATGTGCCAAAAAGATTTGAGGAGTAATGGTAAATAGGAGAAGACGACATCAAGGGATGTTATTTAAGGGTAGAAATCCCCTAGAGCAAATGTAAGAAAAGAATGTCAGGGGAAAGACAAAGAATCCTACCAAGGAAGGAAGCCCCAGAAAGACATGTGTATCCCAATTAAGAGGAAATAGAACCAACCCTTATTTAGGAAATGTTTTCCAAGAAAAGAAGTATTGTAATGGTCCATTATGACCTGTTTGGAGAGAATAGGAGAACCATGTAGAAAGAGGAAAACTAGTAACGGCAGACAGCCAAAGATAATGAACAAAACTGGATGGAGTGAACCTTCCCAAGCAAAGTAATCGACACATAGATCGAAAGCAATAATTGTAGAATGAAGAATCATGAAGTGATTTATGAGCAAGTAAAAGAGGATTAAGGAAAAAGGAAGTCATTGAATAAGGGATGTCACTAAAGAAGAGAAAGGACATAAGAAGGAAAAAAAATCATCGTATGTCAATAATCATTAGGAAACCCAACGATTGGAATTGAAAGGACCCAATAAAAACGTTTGGAAAGGATGAGTAGGTAAGAGAAATCCATGCGGTTATGTGAGACATAACTTCAAAGGCATGATGGATGAGAGGATAACGGTAAAAAGGATAGTTGAGGAATGCCATCAAAAGAAAAGAGGGATGAAGTTATATGATCCCTGAAAGGTAAAAAAAAAAAGGCTAAGAGAGACCCTGAAGGAGATGTTCTAGAAATCTAATGTACAAAGACAGGTCCTAGAAAAGGCCATGCTGTAAGGGGTATGTAAGCCCAACAATCCCAAGGAGAATATGACTCAAAGTAAGGAAGAGTCGGCTAATAAGCATGACGAGGTCGAATATAAAAATTTGGACTGAAGTTATAATAGACAACGAATGAAGGAAGGGTCAAAATGAGATGAAAATGTGAGAATAAAGAAAATTGTGGCAACTAGTACGTAACGCCCGAAAGAACATTGAGCTAAAGGTTTCAACAACCAAGGGTTAACCAGACATGGGAATGGTTAGGTATCTTGGAATTTCCAATCTTGAGTACAGAACCTCAAAGGGAAGAATGTGCTCTAAGCAAATAAAGATATAAATCTAAGAATATAAAGTGAAGTAAGGTATATCTTGTTATGATAAACTCCATGGAGGGAGTAAATAATATAAACGAAAAGAAATTTCTTAAGTGAAGGATGTAAAAAGGACTAATTAAAAGAACAAGAGAAGACTTTGCATGTTAAACAAACACCAAAGGGGCATCAAAGGAAATGATTGCTCATGCAAGGATGGTAACTAAGTTTTAGGGACAAAACTCCAAAAAGGAGGGGAGAGTTCTAAACCCCGCACATTTGAGTTAAGGAAAACCGGCAAAAGAACCGGTCAAACCGAATAAGAAAAACCAAACCGGTTTACATTTGGAAATAAGCAATATGAAAATTTACAATTTTCGGTTGATCCAAAGAATTTATTCAACATTGGAAAAGAAATTTAAGACAAAATAGAAAACAAAAACCAAATTGGTTTAGGTGAACTAGCATACATAAAAACTTCAAAGTTAAGCATGCTTACCTTAGAGTAGTGTGAGGATGGGTGACCTCCTGAATTATTGGAATTAATACCAATAATTTATGGCAATATTAATACTAGTAATAAATCTCTCCTATTTAATACACGGGTTTTACGACTATATAAAGAGGTCATCCCCATTTCATTCTCCTCACACCTGAACACTTCTCTCTCTCTCTCTACTGCTCCATTTCCTAGTAAAGCTCGAACCAAAGCTTCGACTTGAACAAAAGTTGGGCTCTTTAGAACCGGGGAGAAGATGCTATCTAATAGCAAACTCCAGTCAATCCGAGAACCGTTGGAGAAGCGCCGACATGATGGAATAGTGAAGCAACTCCGGTGGACCGAAGCTGCCCTATTTCAGCCAAGCTAGAATCGGCCATTTCAAGCCCTCCTCGGGCTAAACTAAGCCCTCCCAACATTTCCTTAGCCTTTCCACGACCGAATTAGGACCGAAAGGTAAGCCAATTCGGCTCCCCTTTATAATTTTCGATCGGTGCTAGAGAGAGAATCGATCGAATTTCAATCACGAAATTCTAATCCAATTCTGCATCAATTGATACAATACTTGATTTTAGGATGAACCTCAGGATGAGACCTATCTGCCTAGATCGAAAGCTCGGACTGTCGTGCCTTCACCGAAACGTTAAATACCAGGAACGCCAGCAAGGACAAGCTCGCGTGAATACAAAGAACCAGTCTAGTGGAAATCACGGCATTAACGGGTGAGTGGGTTACTCACATCATACCCAGTTGGGATGATGAGCACAGTTTAAAGTTAAAAACCACTTACCGGGTTGAGTGGGTTTACTAACATCATTCCCGGTTGGGGATGATAAGTGCCTCGATATAAAAACCCACTGTTTAGTGGTATTTTAATTATCACTACTTAGAGAAAGTGATGTGAAAGTTATGCGGAAAAACTACTTATTGGTTGTAAGTAGATCATACCCGGTTGGTATGATGAGACTTCCTCGAAGGAAGTTGAAAACCTGTTCATCGGTTATGGACGGAGATGTCCTTATACCGGTCGGTATGATGGACAGTAAAAACCCAATTTTTGTCGGAAGATCTCTCCCCTGACTGTGTGCCAATGCTTAAACAATTTGGGAGAACTTCTCGACGGGAGCTCGAATAGCTCTGATAGGCCAGGGGCCTCGATTTTGGAACTTGGGGGCTAAATGCCCGATTTTGAAAATCTCGTACAGTGGGCCCAAGGCCAGTTGGCACGAGCAGGAGCTCGTAAACGAACATGATATATGTGCCATAAAACTTAATAAGTGAATTGTTTGGCCATGGTACCAAGATAGGACCGACATGTTCAGTCAACTAGCGGCAGTGCGACATGACAGGTCGACGGACTAGTCAAGACAAACAGCTGCGGGTTGAGTTGAGAGTCGGGGCCGTTGGACTAATGACACCACAGATTACATGGCAATATAAGAAAACATTGTTTGTGCATGCACTGTGAGTACGGGATCATCAAGACGCCCATGAGGGGTAGTGATGCGTCCTAAGGGCACTGGACGACCTGGTGGCTATAAGGGCAGTTCGTTGTTCCAAGTATCTGTGCGAAATTTGGAGTAGCACAAAGCGTATGAGACCGGGGTGGGGACAGGATGAGGTCTCTGTACTCATACGGATACGAAGAAGTGATTTCGGGATTGTGGGTTGGATGTCACGTACATCCACTGATTCCCAGTGTAGAAGTGGTTGTACTTCTATCCGGGTGGCAGGAAAATTGCTCCGAAGCCACTAGCGGGTTCAGTAGTGATACTGACTTGCGAATGTGTGTAACCTTCATGATGAAGGATGTGTGTTGGGTGATGACACACCGTGGTAACTAAGAAATAATGGAAAAACTCAAATTTTTAAATGAAGGGATTTTTGAAAACAAAGGAGTCTGGCACACTCCATATAAATATTTTTCTTAAAAGTCAAAAGTTTTTAAAATCCCATTCACTAAGTAGTCGTACTCACCCCCTCCCTTATATCCCTTTCAGGAAATCTTGGAAAGCCTCCCCTTAAAGACCGTCAACTAAGATGCCTGTAAGACAGGTATGTACAGTTTTAAATTTCATGCAGTTTTGATTATGTTATCCCAGGAAAAAGGTGCAGGTTAAAGGATGCTTTACTCTTTACGGTTTATAATAAGGGGAAACCCTTTAATAAACCGGGAGAGTGGCGGGTTGATCACGGGGATCCGACCAAACCGGGTCGGGGCGTGACAAGCAAAGAGTTGGAAAATGCCACACGAGGGTCATTTTTGCTAACTCCATCATCGGATAGGAAAACTACGTGGCGTCGCTGCCCTTTTGGGGCTGAATTCGACCATCTCTAGCTATCATGTAAAAAGAACCCCCTCCCACTCCTTTACCTCTCACAAGCCTTGATCGACCTCCAACAAGGTGAGTTTTGGCCGCCACGTGCCGATTTCGTCCGATGAGGCTATTTTGGAACGCCCAACCACTACACTATCGGGGGGAAATTTGGTTAGCTATGAAGTCCACTTTGTTGGCAACCATCACATAATGAGTTATCTCTACCTTAGCTTAAAAATCCCTACCCTCCATCGGTGGTGCCTTCTCTGATTAGTATTTTTTACTCGGCCTCATTTGCTCTATTTCGGTCATTTTTTGGAAACGACCAAATATGGTTGGGGTTAGACCCCTAACTCCTCCCATGATCCTTTATGAGTTAAACGAAGGTATTTGGGGTTGAGTAATAAACTTTAGAATCTATTAGAGATATTTTCAAAGTTTAGGGACCAAAGTGCGCGCTTTAAAATGTTCGGGAACTAATTTGTAAATAAGGAAAAATTATGAAATGGTCCCTAAGGGAGGTATATGATGCTAATAAGTAAAATTGGGGTAAATGGAGGTGTCAAAATGGTATTTAGGAATGTAAGGGTAAAACATTAATTTTTTGAGAAAATGTGAGGCAAAATGGTAATTTTACCTAAATAAGGGCAAAATGGTCATTTTGGGCAGTGGGGGGGAAGAGGCTGAATTGTTAGATTTGAGAAGTTGTGGATAATAATAATAATAATAAGTCTAAGAAATTTAGGGAATAAAATGAAAAGTTTGTAAATATATGGTCAAAATGGTAAATTATGTCAATTTGAGGCCTAAAGGGCAATTTAATGAACTTTAGGGGCATGAGTGTAATATTAGGTAAGTATAAGATTTGAAATGATAAGTTAAGAATAATAGGGGCTAAAATACAAATTTTATAAAGTTTAAGCGCAAAATGGTGATATTAGTAAAGTTTGGGGTAAAATGCAAATATGAGGATATTAGGGATCAAATTATGAACATAAAAACTTTAAGGGTTTGAGGTAAATAAATCAGAGATCAAAGGGCCAAAATAGCAATTAAAGAAAGTAAATGGCTTAAGTGAAGTTATACAAAACTAGAGGAGTATATGGTAATTTAAAGAACATAGGAGTTTGGAAGTTAGACCATCAAAATGACATGTTTATCAACTAACCCAAATCATTATTACATTATTTAGTTTACTGAGTCACACACTATAGAACCTAGACCCCATGACTACGAAACCCACATTGGAACAAATATGATCCAACCCCGAGGTGAGTGAGATTTCCAGCAGCGAGTCCGATTGAACCATCTGCCATTCCTTATGCAAATTTCCTAAATGGGTGATTACTTAAGAAATTTCATAATAATATGAATGATGTGCATAAAGTGCTAGAAACCAAGCATGTAGGAAATGAAATGTTTCATATCATGTGTTGCACTAATAATTTCATGTGTTATTCATGATGCATAAATTAAGAATAGACAATCATTCAACATGAGTCATGAGTGCATATGTGAGACTGATCATGCATGGTATGAATCATGTGTATGAGTTTGGTAGAAGCCCATTCATTTAGGAAGTAATTATGGTCATATGCCACATGGTTTAGGAGAATGATATCATGATATGTGTTGAGAATTAGGGATTGCGAGCATGAAGTATCTATCATGATAAGCATTTATCATATTGCATCTATATGAATCTAATCATGGACTACATGAATGTGACATGTGATATTGAATGATGTGGTGATTTGGCATGCGTGCATTTTTATATATATATATATGAGAGAAGATGTAATGAGTGCCTCGATAGGATACCTAAAAGAGGTTGTGTCATGAGTTTGGGTTGACTATGAATAAGGAGATAAGGTTGGTGTTTTACGAAGGCTTTCAAGTCACTCATGGACCTATGAGAGGTCTCTTTTATACATGTGTGTGAAGACTTGGTGGGTTGTCGAGTCACATGTATATGGTATTGTGGAGTGGACAGTGGGTCGCCACTATATATGAATGATTTGAGGCCATAACCTCCTCATCCCGATGATTATACGAGCCAATGTGGTACATTGGGAGAATGACACACATATCCTCATCACCACATACACCTTATGTGTGAGGCTTCAAGGGGAAAAGCATGGTTGGGACATGAATGTGTGGTGAATTCATTCTATGTTGAGCATTACACATTTGCATGGGCATCTTAATTTAACGATATTAGTCATTCATGTACAATATATGAAAGCATGCAAATTGAATAAAGATAATGTGGACATAAGAAGTAAATTAAGTAATTATAATTATAATAACTATGAATACTAGGGGAAAATGGAAAACATTTTATATATTGAGATTTAGGTAGAGAATCGGGGTTCGAGCCATGTATTACCTCGACGTTGGAAAGTCTATTCACTTAGCCAAGAGCTAACCCCTACCAAATATTTTTCAGGTAATAGGAAGAAATCGGGGATAATTGTGCATCTCAAAAATTTGATATGAAGGTTGAAGACATATATCAAAATTGTTATTCCCCTTAGACTTTTTTATTGTATATTGAAACCTTGTATCATTTTGAAAGGAAATTTGGAAATTTATGTGGTGTGAAATATTTTTATATTCTATGTTTTTCATCCACTCGTTTCTACAAGGGTAATGATACTCACCTTTGTAGTAGTGAAGGGATGTGGTGGGTTGTAAGAGAAATGAACTGGTAATTTGGGACGAGCTTTCAATCTTGGCAAATAGCTCTTGTCTTGAGGTTTCTCCTAGAATCAAGAATTGTATCAATTAATGCCAAATTGAGTGAGAATTTTATCATCGAAATTCTGCTGGTTCTCTCTTTAGCACCGGTCAGAAATAATAGAAGGGAGCAAAATTGGCTTAACTTTCAGTTCTACTTCAGCTGTAGGAGGATTGTGGAGGTGTTGGGAGGGCTTGGTTTGTCCTGAAAATGTTTCGAATTGGCCGATTTCAGCTCATCTGAAATAGGGCAGCTTCGGTCCGATAGAGCTGCTTCATTGTTTGATCACACCGGCGTTTCTCCGACGACCCTCAGAGCAAATGGAGACTACATACGTGTAGTTGACTTCTCCCCGAATCCAAAAAATCTTACCTCACCTTGTTTGGCTAAGAAAAGTGCCCAAGTTGGAGCTCTGGTTCGAGCTTTGCTAGAAATAGGAGCAGTTGAGAGAGAATAGAGTTTTTAGGTGTGGAGAGGATGAATGAGGAGGGGCTCTATATATAGGAAGCTCGAAGACTTCTTATTTGTCAGATTGGCACCTTAATGGTGGTCTTTCATTGCCTAAAACTCCCTAGTCAGAGACCTTTTATCTTTGTCAGTGCTACACAATTTCCTGGTGAGTGAACAGTGTTGTCATCTGAAAGAAGAAGACAACACTGTTCCGAATCGGACGGAACCAGTTTGAATTGGGTTCAAGGCTTAAATTAGCCAATTCAGGCCAGATTAGACCAAGTTTTTTAAAATTAAAATTTTATAAATTCATTATTTATCAAATGGTGCCCTCAATTCTCAAATTAGAATTTTCTAAGCAACCTAGAAAAATGAATTTAGCATTTGGTTCAATAGTGGTTCAAACCGGTTTAATCCAGTTCGGATCCGGTTCATGTGAACCGGTTTGGTTTCCATCTCCAATTCATCCTAAAGCCCTTTTTCATGACTTTGGTGACACTTTGGGTCACTCGGGATCCATAAATTTCTCAGTTTGCCCTTTCTCTATCGGTTCCAGTTTGTAAACAGACTTAGTTTTAAAATTAGAAATGACCGGTTCTTTCCGCGGTTTTCTTATTATCAAAGGACGTGGTTTACAACTCTCCCCTCCTTTTAGGGGTTTTGTCCCCAAAATTGTTACATGCCGAATAATTGAGGGTAACTATCCCTCATCGCACTTTCAGTTTCCCATGTCTCTTATTGCACAGGTTTGTTCTGCCATAGAACCTTGACCATATGAATCCTATTATTTCTTAGATTTTTATCCCTCCAGTTGATGATTCGTACTGGTTCTGTTTGATAGGTCAGGTTCTCTTCCTGTTCTAGTGGAGGTCGGTCCAATACATGAATAGGATCAGGTTGATACTTCTGAAGCACATAGATATGAAATACATCGTGTATTCTCTGTAGATCTAGAGGTAGTTCCAATTTATAGGCCATCGGTCCTATCCTTTGAATGATGGGATATGGACCCATATACCTTGGTTTCACCTTTCCTCTTTGCTGAAATCTAAGTATTCCCCTCCATGGGGACACTTTGAAAAATACTTAATTTCCTACCTTCCCAGATCTTTCCTTTGATGATCCACATAACTCTTTTTCCTGTCTTGTGCAGTCTTAAGGCGACTCCTTATTAGTTTTATTTTCTCCGTGGAATCCTCTATTAGTTATGCCCTTTCTAGCCTTCTTTCCCCCACTTCTTCCCAAAATAGACGGGTACAATGTGGTCATCCATAAAGGGCTTCATAGGGAGCCATCTAAATACTGTCCTGATAACTATTATTGTATGAAAATTCCATCATGCACAAGTATTCTTCCCAGCCTTTGTTCATGGTGAGTACGCACACTCTCAGAATGTCCTCCAAGGTTTGAATGGTTCGCTCAGTCTACCCATCTGTTTGAGGATGAAACGCCATGCTTATGTGGAGCTTGGTTTCCATAGCACATTGTAAGCTTGGCCAGAAACTTAAAGTAAATCTTGGATCTCTATCTAATATTATACTCACCAGAACGCCATGGAGTCTCACTATCTCCCTTAGTACAAGATGACGAGTTGTTCCACTGTATTTGTCACTCTTATAGGAAGAAAATGAGTTGATTTGGTCAATCTATCCACGATGACCTAGATTGCATCTCGACCCTTTCTTGTCACAGGTAGTCCTGTGACAAAGTCCATGGTAATGTACTCTCATTTCCATTATGGAATTGGTAAGGTTTATCGTTGCCCTAACGGTTTCTGGTGCTCCACCTTTATCTGTTGACAAGACAAATATTGGGCTACATATTTTGCAATGTCTTTCTTCATACACTTCCACCAATAGCCTTGTTTGAGGGTGCGGTATATCTTAGTACAGCTCAGATGCATTGCATACATTAAATCATGTTCCTCTTCTAGGATTAATCTCTTTAGCTCCTTATCTTAAGGCACACATACCCTACCCTTGTAGGTCAGCACTCCATCACTACACAAGTCATAATCTGGTTTCATTTCTCTATTGACCGGACTAAGATAGGATTGGAGCTCCTTATCCGCTTTTTGTTGAGTGCGGATTTGTTCAGTTAGACTGGGCGTTACTACCACGTTAGCCACTAGGCATCTTTCTGGTTGTCCATTTTTAGATCCACCTCCATTCTTCCCAATTGTTACAACAAGGGTATGTAACTCATCTTTACTTAAGCTGCCTCAGTTTGGTACTTGTGACTTAAGGCATCTGCTACTACATTTTCCTTTCTGGGTGATATTCTATCACAAGGTCATAGTCCTTAACCAATTCCAACCATCTCCTCTGGTGGAGATTCAACTCCTTTTGGGTTAGGAAGTACTTAAGACTCTTGTGATGTGTGTATATTCTACAAATAACCCCGTAAAGGTAGTGTCGCCAAATCTTTAGGGCAAACACTATTGCAGCTAATTCCAAATCATGAGTTGGATAGTTTCTTTCATGTACCTTAAGTTGTCGTGAGTCATAGGCGATAACCTTCCCTTGTTGCATCAAAATACATCAAAGTCCTTGTCTAGATGCATCAATATAGACGGTGTACTCTCTTGCATTAGGGTCAAGTAAGGAGAGTACTAGTACGGTTGTCAATCAAGACTTTAACTCCAGGAAAGACTTCTCACAGCTTTTGTCCCACTTGTACTCAACTCCCTTCTTGGTGAGTCGAGTTAAAGGAGATGTTATCTTAGAAAAGTCTTGTACGATCTGTCTATAGTATTCTGCCAGACCTAAGAAACTTCTTATTTCTGTAGGATTACTTGGAGCCTTCCAATTTGATATGGCTTCCACCACAGTTGGATCTACTTTGACTCCATCCTTGGATACTATATGTCCCAAGAATCCTACCTCCTACAGCTAGAACTCACACTTGGAGAATTTTGCATATAATTGATTTTCCTTTAATATCTTCAAGGTAATTGCCAAATGCTCTTCATGTCCCAACCTGGTTTGTGAGTATATAAGAATTTCATCTATGAATACTAACATGAACATGTCCAAGTACAGTTGGAACATACGATTCATCAAATCCATGAAGAAGGGCATTCGTTAATCTGAACAGCATTACTCTGAACACGTAATGTCCATATCTAGATCGGAATGTTGTTTTGGGAATATCCTCCCCTCGAATCCTAAGTTTATGATAGCCTGATTGAAGGTCAATTTTGGAGAAGTAAGCTGCTCCTTTTAATTGATCGAATAGGTCATCTATCTATGGAAGTGGATATCGATTCTTGATGGTGACCTAGTTCAGCTTGGTGTAGTCTATGCACAGTCTCATACTTCCGTCCTTTTTCTTTACAAATAGGACAGGTGCACCCCACGGAGACTGGCTAGGACATATGAAATCCTTCTCCAAAAATTCGTCCAATTGCTCCTTCAATTCTGTTGGAGCCATACGATATAGGGATTGGGATATGGGGTTTGTTCCCAGGATTATTTCTATGGTGAATTCTACTTGCCGACTTGGAGGTAATCTGGGTAGTTCTTCTGGAAATATTTTTAGGTAGTGCCTAACTACCAGAATGTCTTCATGTCTCTTCTCTTCAAACTCTTCATTGATAACCATTGCCAAGAAAGTCGTATAGCCTTTCTATATCATCTTTTGGGCTTTCAAGTGGGACACTATCGGTACTTCACTTTTCCTTCTAGCACCTTGGAACTTTAATCCATTCATCTCGGGAGTGTGGAAGGTCACCATCTTCTTTCCACAGTCCATCCTAGCCTGATGGTTACTTAACCAGTCCATTCCAAGGATTACTTCAACCACCTTCAAGGGTAATGGAATCAAGTCAACTTCCAGTTTGATTCCTCCAATCTTTATCTCACATCCTTTAAATTGTTTATTCATGTTTAACCCTTCTCCTAAAGGTATGAGGATATTGAGACTTTGTTCTAGTGAAGTGAGTTCTAGGGGTACACTTAAATCAACTCTTCCTTGATGAAGGATCTATCAGCTCCGGAGTCAAAGAGGGCATAGACTTGTTGTCCTTAGAGTTGTATATATCCTGATTAAAGAGGCGTATATTTTAGAAGAAAGCTTTTCTTTATTAAATAAAAATCTTCAGTTTACATGATTCTCTTGAACTAGTTTAGAGGGTTTTGGGATGTATCCGCTATAGTGCTAGGGTCTCTTCTAGCCTCTTCCAGGATGAGGTTGTATACCCTAGCTGGTACTCGTGTTGTAGCATTTGGCCTAGGGTTCCTGGAGTTCCCTTGAGGTGGTCCAAGAGTATTCCTCTGCTTGTTCTCCCTGAGAGTGGGATAGTCCATTGCAAAGTGCCCCACTTGTCCGCATGCAAAGCAGGTAAAGCATACTCCCTCATGGTTCTTTTAACACTTTGGACAGTGAGGGTTTCCTTGAGGTAAGGTGGAGACCACTCTATGGGGAGGTGGTGGCATGTCCCTTCTCCTTTGAAATGCCATTCTATTTCCCCATTTTGGATTGTTATGCTCCTTTCGTCCTCTCTGATGTTTTGGACCCTTATCCTCCTTTCAAGTCGCCTGCTCCATCTGACGACATCAGGTCTACTTCAATCGCTCACACTCATGAGCCATACTGATTATTGTTGCCAGGTCCGTGGGGCATCCTAGTACTCCCATACGGTCTCAAATGTCCATATTGAGATTGTCCACAAACCTTTGGCATATGTCAGCTAGCCTAGCTAGGTCAGGAAAAAAGGGTCTTAACTCGTTGAATTTCGTCTCGTACTCTGATATAGAGTTAAGCCCTTGCTGAAGTTGGATGAACTCCTGCTTCTTCTCATTTATCAAATGAGGTGCCAAGTACTCCTCCGAGAACCTCTCCTCAAATTGTTCCCAAGTGGGGATGGTGGTTTGTAGGTTTTGGACATTGTCCCACCATCATTTGGTGCTTCCCTCTAGGAAGAATTCTGTCAAGACCACCATATCCTCTGGTGGTATCCTGATGATTCCCATCAACTCCTTAATGTTTTCCAACCAATCCATGGCGGCACCAGCATCCTTTTCTCCGAGGAAGGGTTTACACCCTCGTTGTCGAAGAGTCTTGAGATTTTTTGGAATGTCTATTGGAGGGGATGGTTAACAGGGGAAGGATGGGATTGCACTTCCTCCGGTTCAACCCGAGAATTGGTTCCTGCCTTAGGGACGAGGTTAGGTTGCCCAAATACATGGTGAACTCCTTGTACAATCTCTGGTGCTCTATGCTGAGTCTAGGAGGAGTTGTCTAGGCTTCTCTAGGAGTTTCTACAGGTAGGGGTGGTTAGGCAGTGATAGAGACTACAACCCTAGTTCTCTTGGTTCCTTTCTTCGGAGCCATTCTGAAAATTTTAAGATCAATCCTATTAGTATATTTTCTACTCTTGATTATGTATTCGAGGAAACATGCTTTGATACCATTCAAGTTGTCATGCCCCGACCCAGTTTGGTCAGATCCCTATGATCAACTCGCCATTATCCCGACTTACTAAGGGTTGCCCCTTCTTTTATAAACTATGAGGAGTAAGGTGTTGTTTAAACCTACACCTTTCCTGGAATAACATAAATCAAAACTACATAAAATTTAAAACTTATCATACCTGCCTTACATGTGTGTTAACTGGTGGTCTTTGGGGTAAGCTTTCTAGGGTTACCTGAAAGGGATATAAGGGAGGGGATGAGTTCAACGACTTATTGAATGGGTGTTTAGAGTTTGACCTTTAGAAAATTAGTTTTAATTTGGAATGTGCGACTCCCTATTTTTCTTTTAAAAATATTTCATTCTCAATTCTTAATTTTCATAACCATTTCTCATCATAATGGTGTGTTTATAAACCAACACATGCCCTTCATCAAGAAGGAACGCACAATCGTAGGTCAGCCCGTCCACTGTACCCACTTGTGGCGTCGGAGCGAATTTATCGGCCAACTAAATAGAAGTACATCTACTTCTACCATGAGAATGAGTGGATGTATGCTACATCTGACCATCAATCCTGTAACAAAACTTTGTATCCGTATGAGGACAGAGTACCTCACCTTGTCCCCACCCGGTCTTATACGCATGAAGCTACGTCGAGCTTCGCAAGACTTTTGGTACAACTAACTAACCTTATTTCCACCAGGTCATCCAAAGCCCTGGAATGCATCACTACCTCTCTTGGGCGTTTTGAAGATCCTGTAACATAGTGCATGCACAATCAATAATTTTTCACATAAGCCATATAATATGTGGTGACATTGGTCCAACGGCCTCAACTCTTAACTCGACCTGTAGCTATTTGTCTTGACTGATCCATAGACCTGTTATGTCGCATTGCTGCTATCCGTCGAGTATATCGGTACTGTCTTGGTACCATGGCCAAACAACTCATTTACTTAAGTTTTCATGGCTTAATAATTATATTTTTTTACAAGCTCCTGCTCGTGCCAACTAGCCTAAGGCCCACTGTTCAGGATGTTCAAAATCGGGCATATTAGCCCTCATGTTCCAAAACCAAGACCTCTAGCCTATATGAACTATTTGAGCTCCTGTCAAGAAGGTCTCCCAAAACTTTTAAGCAGTGGTACATAGTTAAGGGAGAGCACTTCCGACAAAATAAACTTTTCAGTCACCCATCACACCAACCGAGTATGAGGACATATTCGCTTATAACCGATAAACGGGTTTTCCACTTCCTTCCAGGAAGTTTCATCAAACAAACTAGGTATGATCTACTAACAATCGTTAATTAGTTTTTCTGCGTGATTTTCACATCACTCCTCTCATGTGTGATGTTTAAAATATCACTTAGCAGTGGGTTTTCATTTCGAGGTGCTTATCATCCCAACTGAGTATGATATGTAATATCCCACTCACCTTATAATGTAGTGAGTTTTCCTCTTAGCTGGTTTGTTACATTTACTCAAACTTGTCTTAGTTGGAATTCCCGGTTCTTCGTGTTCCTACACAATATGAACATACTTGTTCATTTTCCTTTGGCCTAATAGTCTTCATTCATCCCAAATGAATGAGAAAACCAAACCTTTCATTTATTTGCAATTAGGTCCCTAAAGTTATTTTTCTTTAACTTTAAGTCCCTAATGCCGGTTTTTCCTCAAATTGTGTCCCAAAACTTTTAAAATTCACATTGAGACCTCAATTTATTCGAATTCTCAAAAAGGGGTTCAATCTCCCAAATTTCCAATCTGGTCAGCTACTTTTCCAAAATTATCATTTTGCCCCTACTTTACAAAAATGGTAAGTTTTGCACCAAAAATTCCAAAATTTGCCCAATTGGTCCCCCAACATCTTTATCATGCCTATTGGCCCTCAATTTTATGAAATTGCACTTTAGTCCATCAAATTTTTGAAATTCCCAAATTTCTCCCATTTTCCCCCAATTTCAACCTTCTAACTCAATCGAATTTGATTTTATCAAATTGACTGATCAAATGAGTTTAACTGTTGAAATTGAAGTTAGATTGGAGTTTTTACAACTTCATATGATTCAACTGCACTTTGAATTGCAAGATCTGATGCCAGAATGAGCTCAAACAAAGTTTCACCGGAAAAGTGGACTTAGAGAGAGAAAGCTTCGAAAGCTTACCGTTGGGGTTGCGGAGGTTTGAGCTTTCAATCTAGGTAGATAGCTCTTAATCTGAGGTTCCTTCTAGGATCAAGAATTGCATCAATTGATGCAGAATTGAGTGAGAATATTATCATTGAAATTATGTTGATTCTCTCTCTAGCACCGGTCGGAAATTACAAAGGGTAGCCAAATTGGCTTACCTTTCAGCATTAATTCAGCTGTAGGAGGATGGTGGAGGTGTTGGGAGGGCTTGGTTTGGCCTGAGAAGGGCTCGAATTGGCTGATTTCAGCTCGGTCGAAACAAGGCAGCTTCAGTCCACTAGAGCTGCTTCACTATTCAATCACGCTGGCATTTCTCCAGCGACCCTTGGAGCAAATGGAGTATACAAGCGTGTAGCTGACTTCTCCCTGAATCTAAAGAACCTGACCTCACCTTGCTTGGCTCAGAAAAGTGGCAAAGTCGGAGCTCTAGTTCATGCTTCACCAGAAATTGGAGCAGTTGAGAGAGAATGGAGTTTTCAGGTGTGGAAAGGATGAATGAGGAAGGGCTCTCTATATAGGAAGCACGAGGACTTCTTGGTCGTCCGATTGGTACCTTAATGGCGGTCATTCATTGCCTGAAACTCACTGGCCAGAAACTTTTCATCTTCACTGGAAATGCACGATTTTCTGGCAAGTGAACAATATTGTCATCTAAAGGAAGAAGCAACACTTTGCGAACTGGACCGGACGAGTCCAAACTGGGTTCAAAGCTTAAACCGGCCTGTTCAAGCCCGATTCAGCCAAGTTTTTTAAAATTAAAATTTGTAAATTCATTATCTATCAAAATGGTGGCCTCAATTCTCAAATTGGAATTTTCTAAGTCGTCTAGAAAAATGAATTTAGCATCCGGTTCAATAGTGGTTTAAATCGGTCCAAATCGGTTCAATCTTGTTCGGATACAGTTCACCTAAACTAGCTTGGTTTCCATCTCGAATTCATCCTAAAGTCCTTTTTCATGACTTTGGTAACTCTTTGGGTCACTAGGGATCCATAAATTTCCTAGTTTACCCTTTGTCTATCCGTTCTGGTTTGTAAACTGACTCGATTTTCAAATTGGAAATTACTGGTTCTTTCCCCGGTTTTCTTATTATCAAAGGACAGGGTTTACATTACCGAATGGTCCCCAAGTTAGGCAAAATTACCGTTAAGCCTATCTTCTTTACAACTTAGGTTTTGAGATTCTTTCATCCCCCTGTTCTTCTCATTTGGGTCCCTAAAATTTCTCAAATTATATTTAGGCCCTTGAACTGCTCAAAAGTTTCCTTTTAGTCATGCAAATCCTCTTATTTGTACTTTAGTTATAAACTTTGCATTTATTTCAAATATGTCCCCAAACCTTTCACAATAGGTAAACCTTATCTCCAAACCTCACTAAACTTCCCAATCAGCCCCTAGACTTCATTTTTCCCCTTAGGAAGACCCCATAAAAAGCTTATTCCTATTTGGGTCCCCTAAGTTTTATTTATTTGCATTCTAATCCCTGACCTTTGACCCCTAACCCAAGTATCTCCAAAAATTATGAAATTAAGTGAGGAGGTCTCTCTATCCTCCCTTCACCCTATCATAACCTTTGTTTGGTCAGAGTTAGTTGAAATCTCTCAGATCAGTCTTAATCGTAAATTTAATAGAAAATGGACAAAAGTCGGGTCAAAGCCAGGAACTCACCGAAGACAATATGTCGGCCAGTGAGGCCAATGGTGTTGGAAAGCTGACTCTCTAAGGCGTTCGTGGCCACTTAAATGAGGTTAAATGGTTGTATGTAGCTCTTGAAATATCCATATTAGTCAGCTCACCCACTTAACCTAAAAATTATAACTTCAACGATTTATTTAACCTTCCACATTTAAAATCGAGCAAGGTCAGTGTCGTTGGAAAGCTAGTGCTATGAAGAGTCTGCTAAATATTTCCTAGTCGTCGAGGCCATTGAAATTGGCCCTTGAAGTAATAGCTCTATTTACAATCATTGGAGCTTCAGCATTTTGCAATCATGTCGGTGTCGTAGATTGAGAGTTGAGGGTCAAGAGAGGTGGTATTAGAAAGCTAACTTCCTTAGCTTTCTAGGGACACCAAGATCACATTTTGAGCTGGTTGGACAGTGAAGCTAGACTCTCTACAAATCAGGTCATTGGAATGGAGAGTTGTCGGTGTTCTAGAGAGGATTTCAGTTGAATTCTAGTGAGGGAACACCTGAAATTTATATGGTTGGATTTTAGACTTTCGTGGAAATCCAACAAAAGCTCTCTTTCATCAATCCATAGCCTAAAGCTCTAGGAATAAATTAATTTTTCCAAGTGGTGGCCATCGGGTTATTTGCTGATATATATCAGGTTTTTCTAGGTATTTCCTGTCAGGGTTGGGCGAAGGGGATGACACGCGCGTGCTTGTCCCCACATGTATGCGCTCCACGCTTTGCGCGTACAGCGTGTGCACACATCCGATGTCCCACCTAAATGGTTCGTCACTATAGCAAACCAGTTTCCATTGAATTTCTCGGCTGGTTCAACAGTGTTTTGGCTCGATCATGACTTTTCCGACCACTTATTGAGAAAATAAAAATAATGAAAAATTCTAAATTTAATTTCCTATTGAATAGACTCAAGAACTGACTCATTTGGATTTATTTAGCCCCCTGTAAAATTCATTGGGTTTTGTCGCTCTAAGTCGGTTTGATCAATTTTGGCCCTTCTAGGGACGGTTCATCTCTGATTCGATTGGTTCTTGGCCCAATCTATTTTTCTAAAAATCCTTCTTCTCATTCCCTATAGATAGGGCTCAAGATCCTTCCTTTTTGGAGTTGTTTAGATCCCCTTAAAAATTGGGAGCATTTTTCAATAAATCGGTTTGACTTCGATTTGGGCTGATTTTTCCACTCGGCCTTTTCCACACATCGATTCATGGTCCATAAAGATCATTTGAGGTCATTCATCAGGGACTTGCCACTTCATCATATCCATGGGTTTGAACCGGTTTACAAGTTGGTTTCACCATGACCTTCTATTCTCGATTTTCTAGTCAAAACGGATTTAACCCTAGACACGGAATTTCCGATGTTACAAGTAAGGTGTCTTAACTTACGACCATCATCTTTGTGCCATTAGTCCTATGAAATGATATCCGCTTCTAGCTCGATAGTAATTATTAGTCATGACCCATTTCACACAAAAGCACTTGTTAAGTGTTTTATTATTGAGATTTGGCTCGCAATTCACAATTATAATTCTTGACAAGACAATGCTTATTTCCATTGGCCTTGGACCCACTTATATTTTGAAAATGTTGGCCTTTAGCCCACTTCTCAGTAAACATGGTTCATACTAACATTAGGAATATATTCCAAAAAAAAAATTTTAGCAGAGTTCATGCTATCATGGAAATATATTCCATAAAGGGGTTTTTAGCAATTTATGTTATCAATGGTACTAGTAATATCACGTTATTAGCCTAATTGGACTTGATGCCAAATATTTCACTCCCTTGTATTTCATCACTTATTCATCCCATGGGATTTTTTTTATCCTTAGTGCATTTCATTGCATGTACTTGTAGGTGAATGGTTACTACAATAAATTAGATAATTAAGTCCAATCACATGAGGTAATCGCACTTAAGAACCTATACTTTAATTATTTACATATAGGTCCCTAAGTTATACCTTATTTCTAATTAGGCCCTTAAGATTCTTAGATATTTCATTCAAGTACCTAACCTTCTCCTTATTTCCATTCGGGTCCTTAACTTATCAATATTTTTAATTTAATCCTCAAACTTCCTAAAAATTATAATTTAGTCCCCAAAATTTTGTTCTTCATAAAACTGAGCTTAAACCTTCTTAATCCAGTCCTATCATGATATTAGTTGCCTTCCCTATGTTTTTATAATCATTTCAAGTTTTGATTTATCTAATTTGACCAAAAAATAATTGAGAACGCAGCTTCTCCAAAAAAACATTTCTATAGAGGAAGTTTTAGTTTCTTACCAATGAGGGCATAGTGAAAGAAGCCCTTACTATGAGAAGCTAGTTCTCCTTCCGGGGATCCTTCCACGATCAAGTGGTGCCTTAGTTGGTGGCTTGAGATGTTAGAATTTGGGTTAGAAAAATTCAGTAAAAATCTACTAAAATTCAGTAATTCCAACAAACAACGGTGGTGGAGACTTATCACAGTGGTGCAAGGAAGACGTGGGCTCGACTAAGGATGATATGGGAGTTTTGGCTCGATTGTGGGTGGTCGTGAGGTAGCTCAATTTCAAATCGAATTGACCTAGTGCAATCAGGAATTGAGGTCGATGTACTTTGCGAGCTTGTTGGAGGTTCTCTAGCCATCCTCGGGCTAAAGGGAGACTACTATTAGCTGGAAAACTTATTCATGATCCTTGGGAACCCAAAATTGCCTTTTGAGGTAGAGAAAAGTGCTTAAGTTAGAGCTCTGGTTTGCAAATGATCAAGAAATGGAGTAGTACAAAATTTTTGAGCAATTGAGGTTTGTAGAGGATGAGAGAAGAGATACTCTATATATAGGGAGCTCGGGGACCTCTGACTCTATCCATTCCACCATTTGACATCCCTTAATTCCTACAATAATGACGTTGTTAGAGCAATTTACTACTTATCATAATGGAAGGCCTAAATGCAACCTTCCATTTCCTCTTCATTGTCTAAAGATTGAAGATGACATTGTACGTGTGTGTATGCGAGCTACCACATAATACACCATGATTGGATGGGGTTTATGACGTGGTGTTTGACTCAATATCTAGGACACTCTTTGACCGTCTCACCTAACATATAGTAACCTTCCATTAGTCGCTTAATCCAATGTGATGGTTGACCAAATCTGATTATCATATGACCATTAAGACTCCGTCACATGGCGTCCTCGGATTGATTGATTTAAATAAGTCAGATTTCTCATTGACGACAAGTGTTATTACCACATGTACTCTCAGAATTGGTTGTGGGTTTCTAACGTGGCTTTATCACGTGTCGTCCACTAATTGGTCGATTTTCTCACAGGTCTTAATTGTTTGTTGGCATTACATACTTTCCACGTATCACCCTCTAATTTGTCAACCCGACTGACGTGGAATTCCTTCAATTGACTGTTGACAATTGTCACATGTCATTCTCTGATTGGTCAGTCTCACTAATGTGAAATTCCTTTAGTTCACCATTAACAACTACTATATGTCGCTTTTTGATTAGTCGACTCTTCTAAACACTGACCTCGTTGTTGATAGGTTGTGCTTGCCATGGCTCATTGATTGGTCACGCACGTTGAAGTGGCATTGACCAATCATTTTGGTCTACTCACCTGGTCAGATCGTTGACTAGTTCAATTGATTGGTTTATAATCGATTCAACCGATTTTATAAAATTTAAAATTTAAAAATTAAAAATTTTATTTAAATTTATTTTTTATATCGTGGTAATCTTAATTTACCAATTTTTATTTTTTAATTCACCCCAAATAATAATTTGTAAAATGCTTCAATTATAAGGTAAAGAATCAAAATATTCAAAAAATATTGTATAGAACAAATAAAAATTTCATACGGATCCAAATTCAAAATTAATGAGAATATGTATATTTCTACATTAATATATCAAATTTATAATTTTTAGCAACAAATATCTTAGATATTTATAAAATAATTTATAACAAATATTTTAAATATTTTTTATGAGGAATTATCGGTTACCATTACAAATATAAGATATTATTTTCTTATTTTTAGTATATTTAGTAGTGATATATGCTTATAAAAAATACATTTTATAATCTTAAAAAATAATTTTTTGAATCAATAATAGGGTGAGATTTTTATATTTTTCTCTCTTAAATTTTTTTTTTTGACTTTATCAAGTTTTAATTTTTTTAGTTCAATTAACCAGACTTATCATTTTCTAAAAGTCGGCGAGAGAGTAGTTTGATATAGTATTTACATATATTTGTATAGTGTTTCTCAACCATTGTATTATATCACCTATCATTTCCTTTATATTCTATAGCCAATTTATTAGCACTTTGATCAAGCAAACCATGTATAGAGAGCGATCTAAGGGATCTCAAATATACAAATGGATACTTATTACTGGAAGAATTTTATTGCTTTTGCGTGGCTGAGAATGTAGCGTCGTCCCATCTCAGGGAAAAGAGAGCATGCAATGCACGATGATTATTTAATCGCCATGAATAAGGCCGATGGACCCATAGTGGAACTCTATCCATAGCTCGTAACATTTTTTTATGTGCTTATTCTGTCGAGGAATCGACTCCAATTGTTCTCTAAAACCCCATCTATCTAACTCCTTTAGGGAAAGAGTTCGGATGCTTATAGGTTGTCACGTCTTCTTCGAATGTTTGTTTCTTTTATTGTCTCGTATATGGATCACGAACTCGAATCCCTGCAGGTTTACTAGGTCAAAGTAGAGCCTCCCAATATTCCTCCATATCCGAAGTGGACTATATAAAAATCTATGAATTCTTCCTTTTTTTTTTGAAGTGTAATAACGAGTTTTCTAGATAATGATTTAAGCGACTCAGAACTTTGATTTCTTATATGAGTCCATCTTCTCCATATGCTCAATATTATGTCATGTTCACTCACTATTGATCCCCAGTGTGTTTCCCATTTTGTACCTATTACACTTGCAAGTTGACAACAAGGCTACCCTCCAAATTGCAAGTAACCCCATTTTTTTTTATAAGCCATGAATAAGGAGAAACCTATGCTTGGCTTGTGCTATTTCATGAACATGTCAAACTTTACCGTGTAGGGCATATCGGACCATACCTAGGCAAGACATGACTAACACACATCATAGGGATATTGGTTGACAGTCCTTTGTCATCCCCAGTGTGTCCAACTAGCAAATAAAAGAAAGGAGCAATCTCCAGGCGGCCCAGATGGAAAATCCTTTAATGTAAACATATTAAAATATTGCCACCACCACCACCACCAACTGCATATATATGTATTATATATACACACACTCAAGGCACATAGAAGCCACGCCAACATCATTCACCTTGGATTCATCCAAGTGATCCATCTTTCTCAAAAAGAATGGCTTCTCCTGCTTCTGACATTCCTCCCAGCAGCTTCTTCTGCAGCTCCCCCTCCTTGGCACATTACCTCCACTCCCTCTCTCAGACCCCTCACCGTCTCCGTAAGAGGGTGTTCGCCACGTGGACTCCCGACCAGGAACTCAACCAGGTCAGGCTCCGGTCGGGTGCAGACATGAAGAGGAAGCTCCGCTGGTACGACCTCACCGCCCTCGGAGTCTCCGGGATGCTCGGCGCCGGCGTCTTCGTTACTACAGGCAGAGTGGCCCACTCCGTCTCCGGGCCGTCCGTGTTCATCTCGTATTTGATAGCGGCGGTTTCTGCCCTGCTCTCCTCGCTCTGTTACGCAGAGTTCGCTGTCCAGGTTCCTGTCGCTGGCGGCGCCTTCAGCTACTTGAGGGTCACTTTTGGTATGCTTATTTTCTTGCTTTCATGTCATCTGTCTTTTTCCTCTCTTTTTTCTATTGTATGAATTTTTTTCTATTACCATAGCAGACTCATAATTCAAGAAAGAATATGTTGAATAAATGAAAGATGAAGTTACTTCATAAAAATCAAAATTGTATGCTTTTAGTCATTAAGATGAGAGTAGTGTTCTGATAAAAAAAATTAGTGTAGTGGCATGCACTCAATCCCTTTTCCCATTAATAGTTTTTTTCTCCCCCTGCAACTTCCAATGTACAGGCACTAACTGATGCTTTCACCAGTGAGTTGAAGAATAACCATAATTTATTTTAAAATTCACATAAAAATGTAATTTTGAAAGTTTAGATATGATTTAACTCAGTACACTCTTCCAAATAAGACAGAGAAAATAAGAAAAAAATGAGAATGTTGCATGGCCTTCATGTTTTCATGGGCAGACATGATCTCAGATGAAATGGCATGTGCATGTCTTTGAGTCACTTAATAAATTGCAAAGCTTTGTTTCCAAGATTGGAATATTCCTCCTCGGCATGGCATGTTAACTTTCGTCTCACACGGATGAGCAGGAGAGTTCGTAGGGTACTTCGCCGGCGCAAACATCCTGATGGAGTACGTTCTGTCGAATGCGGCGGTGGCCAGAAGCTTCACCAACTACCTCTGCGGAGCAGTGGGGCAGAGAGACCCGAACCAATGGAGGGTCGAACTGACCGGTCTCACCGGTGTCGATGGTCCCATCATGTTGGACTTCCCAGCCGTCGCCCTCATTCTCCTCCTAACCCTCTGCCTCTGTCACAGGTTTCCCTTCTTTTGACCATTCATTTAACATTTGAGACACTACTTACATCGAAAGACTGATTCTTGGAGGTTATTTGCTTAACCGTATGCAGCACGAAGGAGAGCTCGATATTGAACATGATCATGACTGTGTTCCACGTGCTGTTGTTCGGGTTCATAATAGTGGCCGGGTTCTGCAACGGAAGTGCAAAGAACTTGGTCGAGCCCGGAGGGCTGGCACCCTTTGGAGCCAAGGGAATTTTCGATGGTGCAGCGATCGTCTACTTCAGTTACATAGGCTATGACTCGGTCTCCACCATGGCCGAGGAGATCCAGGACCCTTCGAGAACTCTCCCTATCAGCATAGTCGGCTCCATGGTCATCGTCTCCGCGGTCTACTGTCTCATGGCCCTCTCCTTGTGCATCATGGTTCCTTATGACCGGGTAAGTAAGCATCTCCGGTCACTTCGTTTGTTTCAGGAAGAGTTTATGAACCGATCCCAAACCATCTGGACCGGTTGACGACACTACTGACACTGGGATGGATGATCCGCCCGTGTGTTGGGCAAACATGCTAGGGCATCGGTATCTAGACCGACATTTTTGTATCTTATAGATAGATGGTTTGTGTAGATATTGCCGGACACATCGTTTGCGGCTGCTTTCGAGAAGATCGGGTGGAAATGGGCTAGCAACCTCGTTGCAGCCGGCGCAAGTTTGGGGATCGTGGGGTCCCTGTTGGTGGCCATGCTAGGGCAAGCAAGGTACCTCTGCGTCATCGGAAGGGCCAGGCTCGTGCCCTCCTGGTTGGCTCGGGTCCATCCTTCAACCGGAACCCCTTTAAACGCCACCCTCTTTCTTGGTAAGTAAACAATCCATTTCTTCAACGAGAAATTTACGAACTGGGGTTTCATCTGAAGATTAATGTCGATCTAGGAATGTTTTCCTGCCAGGGGTTTGCACGGCCATGATCGCAGTGTTCACGGAGCTCGACGTGATCTTCGAGATGATCTCCCTCAGCACCCTCCTCGTATTCTACCTGGTGGCCAACGCCCTCATCTACCGCCGCCACGTGATCTCCGCCGCAGCCGGTCGCCCCCTCCACGCCCTCCTCTTCCTCTTCCTCCTATCCTCCGGCTCGCTCGGCTTCTCCGTCTCCTGGAAGTTCAGCCTGCTCTGGTGCCTGGCCTTGTTCGGAGGGTTCGTAATCGCCGTCATCGCCTTCTTCCACTGCAGCCTTCACCCAGTAACAACCGCCGCCACCGACGGCACCTGGACCGTTCCACTAATGCCGTGGCCGGCGGCGGTCTCCATCTTCATGAGCGTGTTCCTGATGACGATGCTCAAGGCGCTGTCTTTCCAGAGGTTCGCTGTCTGGACCTGCTTAATAACGCTGTTCTATGTGCTGTATGGAGTTCATTCGACCTACGAAGCGGAAGAGATGGAATCGGTCATTGTGGGGCCAAACATGGCCGCGGCGCCTGCCAACCCTTCACTGAATAATACCAAAGTGGAGATCGTTCAAGTGATATACAATCCGTAGCATTGAGCTTGCCTCTTTTTTCCTTGATAATTTTTTGTTAATTAACCTTAATTTTTGCAATCGGTATATTTCTTTATAGGTACGTTCTCGTGCAGTATGTGACTACGAAATCACTATGATTAATCTACCTAGTAAATAGAGCCTCTCATTTGGCTTGGCTTCGTGCATGTATCTTTCTTTTGTCTCGGTGTACAAGATGATTGAGATATTAAAAGGGGTGGGAGAATTACACGATTATCGCATTTCCTCAATAAAAACTGAATATATAAGCCTCTTTTCTCCATAAATATACAATCTCCTAATTAATAAGCTATTGAAACCATAGTTTTTAATAGAAAATAAATTAGATTAAAATCACAATACACAAGTCAAAATACACAACAATTAATAAATAAACAACTATTTTCAATTTAATAAATAAAATCAGCATATTCAAATATTCTATTTAAATATTATTAAATTATATTCGTATTATTTTAATATATTATATGTATTAATATAAATATTTTATTAATATTATATAAACTCATAATATTGTACAAATATAAAAATAAATATTATATTAATATTATAGCTATCTTCCATTCTTCTATTATCAATCTCCTTCCCTTGTTATTTAGATTTTAAAACTAGATAGGGCACGTACGACCCACCTCGCCTCAACCCATGCCCTGATTACATGGGGCAATGAGTTCTTGTATTGGACTGCGTTGTAATAAAGGATAGTAAAAAGTACGCGTCCTCCGACCCGATTAGCCCCACCACAGACCCAAGCCTAGGCATGTGATTATATGGGATAGGTTTGGGGACCGAGATCCATGGCGGGTCCTCCCAACCTTTCAAAAGACACCTGGACCCATTGCCATCCACAAAGATGGCAAAGGCTAAGTTATTGTTATACCTATTTGTAATACATGTTTAATAAATAAATTTAAATAGTAAATACCCATGTTAAACAAATTACATTATAACTACCGTATCATCCAATTTACATAAAATATAATAGGTTGAAATATAAAATCACACTAAAACATTTAACATTTGTAACAAATCTCAAATAAGCAACTATTTTCAATTTAATTCTTACACTTGTATAAAAATTTAAATAATGTTTTAATATTTATATAATAGTTCAAATAGTACATAAAATATACCCATTTTAAATATTGTAAAAAATTAATATTTGAATTGGTTATTCCCGATTCAATCAAATTCCACCCAGTTAATATACTATTTATCCTAAATCAATTCGATTTTCAAATCCAATTTTATTAATAATTTTTGTACATTATTTTTGAAATTTCATTTACTAGAAATTTTCCAATTTACAGTTTTATTTATATTTACTAATTTCCGGTTCACTTTAATTAATGATTTTATTTCAAAATTTTCTAGTTCTATTTTTCGGTTTCTGATATTAAAAAATGGGTTTACAATAAGATTTAATTATTTTATGAATTAATGAATATTGAGCATAAAGTAGACTCAAATGTGAAAATAATTATCTTTAAAACTATATAAGAAAATAATCTTAAATAATTCTAGAATGTTCATACTAATAGCTTAAACATTCACTACATTTCACTAACAGATCATCTTTGATGAGCTTATCTTCTTCCCAATTCTGTTAGTTCCATTTCCTCCTAATTGGATCACATTTGTTTTTCCAAGATTCTCTTCCTTGGTAAGTTTTTTACTCCTTTTCTCCCGGAATTCTCTCTTAATTTTACCATTGTAAATGTCCAACCTTAACTAACATTTCTTGATGCCATCCTCTCCTACTCACCTTTCATTCTCACTTACTTCCAATACTCATTTATTTTTCTAAGGTGGAGTCACATTCCCTTAGTTACCCAATCTCTTGATCGTCCTGTAGAAAGCTTGTTTAATCTTCTCATAGCTTTTGTGTAGTTTCTCCTATCTTGTTTTGACCTTTTCACTTCTCCCTTCTTTGTCGTGGTTTAAATCCAGGATTCTCTCGAACACCAATTCTTCAACTGTCTCCTTCTCATCATTTTTTTTATCCAATCATCTGGGCAACTGTATCACTCATCCTTCATACCCATCATTTGTCCTTCATAGAGTGTAGTCTTTACTACATCTCAGCCTTTTTTAGGGTTTTGTTTATTCTATTTGGCCGTCCCGTTGTCACTCGTTTCTTCTTTCTACTATGTTCTCCTGAAATTATTGTTTAGTTCTCATGCTCTCTCCAAGTAGGTCACACCGGGCCATCACGATACTTCCTTCCTTTGAAACATTTCCCAATTAAGGGTTGGTTCCTTGCACTCCACATTGTATCCATCCACCCATCAAAATTCCTTCAAGGGTAGTTAGTCGTATGCATCCCTCTAAAGTTTACTTTCATAGTGTAATTCTTTATGGAGCGTTCAAATCTTCCTTGTTTCAAGATTTCTTGATAATTATGTGAGAGGCTCGCCTATTATTTTTTTTTCTTGGTTAATTTGGCCTTTGGTCCTATTAAGGATTTCTTTCATCCTTCTTTTCTCGAGTATTTGGCCTTTTTGCCCCTCTCTTCTTTGTTGGAACTCAAATTATGGTATTCCCGTGTATTAGTTTGTTAACTGCCTCACCTCCACCATTCCTTTGGTCTAAGTTTCTTAGGGCAGTTGTCTCTCGAGTACTCTTGTCCTTAACGTCTATCTCACTGACCTTTTTATGGTGTAGCCCCTTTTACTTCCCAGTCTTCATTAGGGTATCATTTGTTCCCTCTGACTATCTTGTTGTAACGATTTGCTATCTCTTGTCCTGTTGGTCCAAACTTCCTATTTGACATAGTTGCTTTTTCCAAGGTGATTTATTCCTGTAATCCCAATACGTCCCATTTGTCATCAAATGTTCGTCTTGTCTTCTCTCGTGGATGCACTCCTTTCTTTGCTCCTAAATTATTTGGATTTTCTTCTTAAAGGGGGAATTCTCTTCAGCTATCCTTTGTTCCGTTTGTGGTTTTATTGAGGTCCTACCTTTACCCCTTTTTCCTTACCACTTTGCTAAGATTTTGAAGACGGGGTCTAACCTTTGACCCTTCTTTCTAAATGGGAGTGCCCGGAGCACCGCTCCGTGGGCTTGTCATTTCGTCCTTCCTCATTTCCCTTAGGCCGAAGCCTTTGGTCTTTCCTTCTCCGCGCCCGGTCACGCTTCGATGACCTATCGCGTGGTAAAGAGAAGAGAGTACGAAAGAATAGTAAACAGACCCGTAGTGCACTAGCAACAAAACAAGACGACGCGCGCTCCGGCTTTCGAGCCAGCAAGCGGAGGCTTCCTCTTATTTGTGGTTGCAAATGGAGTCACGTTTCTTAGGATGGTATCCTTTCGGATTTCCTATAGTTGTGGGGTGTTTATTCTTGGAAAATATTGTCCTGACTTCTGGCGATGTGGGACAGTTTTTCACTTCGTGTCCTATTCCCCTCTAGGTTAACTTGATTCCTGTCCTTTGTAGGGTTGGACACTTCTCCATGCAGTGTCCCTATCATTCATGCTTGTAATTACATGAACATAAGTGGTTCCTCCTGGCATTTTCTTGGGAATTGTTAGTTTTGGTGCTCCTTCGTCCTTAAGTCTGGATACCATGAGAGTTTTTTTTTCTTTTTGAAGTCTTCCTTGAAGATCACATCATTTGAGGGACAGGATTTTTAGGAATTTAGAGTACTTCATTAATAGAGTAGTAGAGTATGTTGGGGATTTTGGCCCTATTATAGAAAATAGTCACCAAATAACTAGGGAGCTATGAGATTCTTGATAAGCATCCTCCTATTTAAGCTTATATGCCCCATTTTATGGCTTTACGCTTGGCTTCCTTTATACTTAGAGTTGTGACCTCAATAGGTCATGTCACCATTCTCTGGGATAGTTTCTCATTTGCTCTTTTGAGATTCCTGCCATGCTTTAGGCATTTGGGAAGCTTCTAGGGTTGTCTTCCTACGAAGATAAGGTGTTAAGTAGAGCCATTCCTAGTTTTCTTGGTTCCTCTCCTAGGAGCCATATGAAAATTTTAGAATAAATCCTATTAGTTACAATATTTTATAGTCTTGATTATGTATTCGAGGAAACAAGCTCTGATACCACTCTAGTTGTCATGCCCCGAACCGGTTTGGTCAGATCCCCCGTGATCAACCCGCCACTCTCCCGGTTTATTAAAGAGTTTCCCCTTATTGTAAACCATAAAGAGTAAGGCGTCCTTTAACTTGCACCTTTTTCTTGGAATAGCATAATCAAAACTGCATGAAATTTAAAACTTTATATACCTGTCTTAAAGGCATCTTAGTTGACGGTCTTTAAGGGTAGACTTTCTGGAATTTCCTGAAAGGGATATAAGGGAGAGGGTGAGTACGACTACTCAGTGAATGGGTTTTTAAAGGTTTACTTTCAACTTTTAAGAAAAAAACATTTATATGGAGTGTGCCAGACTCCTTTCTTTTCAAAAATCCCTTCATTTAAAAATTTAGATTTTTCCATTATTTCTTAGTTACCAGTGTGTCATCACCCAACACACATCCTTCATTATGAAGGTTACACACATTTGCAAGTCAGTATCACTACTGAACCCGCTAGTGACTTCGGAGCGACTTTTCTTGCCATCCGGATAGAAGTACGACCACTGGGAATGAGTGGATGTACGCGACATCCGACCCACAATCCCGAAATCACTTCTTTGTGTCCATATGAGGACAGAGACCTCATCCTATCCCCACTCCGATCTCATGCGCTTCCTGCTACTCCAGATTTCGCACAGACACCTGGAACGACGAACTGCCCTTATAGCCACCAGGTCGTCCAGTGCCCTTAGGACACATCACTACCCCTCATGGGCGTCTTGATGATCACGTACTCATAGTGCATGCACAAACAATGTTTTCTTATGTTGCCATGTAATTTGTGGTGCCACTAGTCTAACAGCCCCGACTCTCAACTCAACCCGCAGCTGTTTGTCTTGACTAGTCCGTCGACCTGTCATGTCGCACTGCCACTAGTTGACTGAGCATGTTGGTCCTATCTTGGTACCATGGCCAAACAATTCACTTATTAAGTTTTATGGCACATATATCATGTTCATTTACGAGCTCCAACTTATGCTAACTAGCCTTGGGCCCGCTGTACGAGATTTTCAAAATTGAGTATTTAGCCCCCAAGTTCCAAAACCGAGGCCCCCGGCCTATTAGAGCTATTTGAGCTCCTGTCGATAAGGTCTCCCAAATTGTTTAAGTATTGGTACATAGTCAGGGGAGAGCACTTCCAACAAAAATAGCTTTTTATTGTCCATCATACCGACCAGTATAAGGACATCTCCGTTCATAACTGATGAATGGGTTTTCAACTTCCTTCGAGTAAGTCTCATCATACCAACCGGGTATGATCTACTTACAACTCGTAAGTAGGTTTTTCACATAACTTTCACATCACTTTTTCTAAGTAGTGATGATTAAATACCACTAAACAGTGGGTTTTTATATCGAGGCACTTATCATCCCCAACCGGGTATGATATATAATCCCACTCACAACTGGTAAGTGGTTTTTAAATTTTAAGTTATGCTCATCATCCCATCCGGGTATGATGTTAGTAAACCCACTTACCTATTAATACTGTGAATTCCACTAGACCGGTTCTTTGTATTCACGTGCTTGTCCTTGCTGGCGTTTCTGGTATTTCGCGTTCCTACATGATATGAACAACCTTGTTGATTATTACTTGGCATAATAGCCTTCATTCATTTCCAATGAATGAGAAAATCCAAACTTTTAGTTATTTGCAATTAGGTCCCTAAACTTTAAGTCCCTAATGTCAGTTTTTCCTCAAATTGAGTCTCGTAACTTTTAAAATTTATCATGGGACCTCAATTTATTCAATTTCACCAAAAAGGGGTTTAATTTCCCAAATTTCCAATTTGGTCCCCCAATTTTTTCCAAAATTACCATTTTGCCCTTCTTTTACAAAAATGGTAAGTTTTGCCCCAAAAATTCCAAAATTCCTCAATTGGTCCTCCAACATTATTTTCATGCCCAATTGACCCTCAATTTCATAAAATTGTATTTTGGCCCTTTTAATTTTGAAAATCCCCCAAATTTCCCCCAATTTCAACTCTTCAACACTACCGAATTTAATTTCATCAAATTGACCGATCAAACACTTCTAATTATTGAAATTGGAGTTGAAATTGAGTTCCTGCATGTTTATATGATTCTAAGAAACTTTAAAGCACATATTTTAACGCCGGAATGAGCACAAACAAAGCTTCACCGGAAAACAGACTTTAGAGAGAGAAAGCTTCGATTACTCACTAGTGAAGGCACGACAGTTCCAGCTTTCGATCTGGGCAAATAGGTCTCATCCTGAGGTTAATCCTAGAATCAAGAGTTGCATCAATTGATGCAGAATTGGATTAGAATTTCGTCATTGAAATTCGGTCGACTCTCTCTCTAGCACCGATCAAAAGTTGTAAAAGGGAGCCGAATTGGCTTACCTTTCGGTCCTAATTCGGCCGTGGAAAGGCTAAGAAAGTGTTGAGAGGGCTTGGTTTGGCCTGAGGAGAGCTTGAAATGGCTAATTTCAGCTTGGCCAAAATAGGGCAGCTTCGGTCCGCCGGAGTTGCTTCACTATTCCATCATGTCGGTGCTTCTCCAACGATTCTCGGATTAACTAGAGTTTACTATCAGATAGCTAGCTATCTTCTCCCCGATTCTAAAGAGCCTGACCTTTGTTCAAGTCGAAGCTCTAGTTCGAGATTTACCGGGAAATGGAACAGTAAAGAGAGAGAGAGAAGTGTTCAGGTGTGAGGAGAATGAAATAGGGATGACCTCTTTATATAGGCGTAAAACCCATATATTAAATGAGCGAGATTTATTACTAGTATTAATATTGTCATAAATTATTGGTATTAATTCCAATAATTTAATTTCGATATTAATTTCAGTATTAAATTATTTGTATTAATTATAATAATTTAATTTAGGTATTAAATTATTGGTATTAATTACAATAATTAAATATATATTAATTTATGGTTATTTATGATAAGGCGTACATAAAAAATTTTGAACGAAATTTCGGGTTACAAAAAACAAATTAATACTTCCCAAGAGGTCACCCATCCTCACATTACTCTCGAGCAAGCACGCTTAACTTTAAAGTTTTTATGAAATCTAGTACACCTAAACCAATTTGGTTTTTATTTTCTAAAGTTTCTTAAATTTCTTTTCCAAGGTTTAATGAACCATTTAGATCACCCGGAAGTTGTGAATTTTCATATTGTGTGTTCTCAAATGTAAACCGGCTCGATTTTCTTACTCGGTTTGACCAGTTCTTTTCCCGGTTTTCCTTAACTCAAAAGTGTGGGGTTTACATGGGATGATATAAAATTCCACTCACTACCGCTAAGTGGTTTTTAACATTAAACTGTGCTTATCATCCTAAATAGGTATGACGTTAGTAAGCCCACTCACCCGTTAATGTAGTGAATTCCACTCAACAGTTTCTTTGTATTCCTATGAGCTTGTCCTTGTTGGCGTTCTCGATACTTCGTGTGGAAACCCCGCTCCCTGGAGTTAAGGAAAACTGAGAAAGAACGAGTCAAACCGAGTGAGAAAATTGAACCGGTTCACAAATTTGTTTATTGGGGAAACGGGAAAATTGGAGAAATTTCAACTCACAAATGACTCAAAAAGGTTCATAAAGCTTAGAAAAATACTTTAGGACAAATTGAGAGAGAAAGACCGGATCGGCTCGGGTGAACCGTATTGAACCGGTTTATGAACCAAGCTAGTTTATGAACTGGAACCCTTAGAGAGAGGGCAAACCAGGAAATATAGGGATCTTAAGTGACCTAAGGAGTTATAAAAGTGACAAAAAAGAACTTTAGGATGAATTAGAGATGAAAATCAAACTAGTACAGGTGAACCTAATCTAAATTGGATTGAATCGGTTCGTACCGATTTGATCTACTTTTGAACCAGATGCTAAATTTATTTTTCTAGGTGGCTTTAAAAATAGTTTAGGTACCATTGGATAGAAAATGAATATAGATGAATTTAAAAATTTTTAGATTTGAAAAATTCAGTTGAATTGGGCTGAACCGACCGGTTTAAGCTTTGAACCTGGTTCAGACCGGTCCGGTCCGATTCAAAAGAGTGTCGTCCTTCATGAGGCTCACTTAACCATCTCAAGACTTTTAAATTATAAATCTAGTTTTCGCCATTAATTTCATTAAGGGTTTTCCTTCGTCCTTCTTTTCCAATGTTTTGCGCTTTTCCACTTCTCCCTTCTTTGCCACGATTTAAATCCATGGTTCTCTCGAAATCCAGTTCTTTAACTGTTTCCTTCTTACTATTTTTCTTATCTAATTGTTCGGGCAGTTATATCACTCATCGTTCATGCCTATCCTATTGTCTTTCATATAGTATAGTCTTTACTACTGTCCAGTCTTTCTTAGGGTTTGTTTATTCTCTTTGACCATCTCATTGCTACTAGTTTCTTCTTTCTACTTGGTTCACCTGGAATTGTTATTTGGTTCTTCCGCTCTCTCCAAATAGGTCACACTAGGCCATCACGATACCTCTTTCCTTTGAAAAGTTTCCTAATTAAGGGTTGTTTCCTTGCACTCCACATTCTGTCCATCCACCCATCAATGATTCCTTCAAGGGTACTTAGTTGTATACATCCCTTCAAAGTTTCCTAGCATAGCGTGTTTCTTCTCCTCTTCAATCTTACTGTGTCATACTCCTAGAGTTTTCGGAGGACGTTTTTCCACGTTTGCCTCTTATGAAGGGATTCTAGGTATACTTTCTTACCTCCATTCTTGTAGTATACTTCTCAGCTTGACCTTCTTAAGAAGAAGTTTAAATTTGGTTTTTATCTTGTCATTTCTTGAACTCTTTGTGAACTGCCTACTTAACCTATTCCATGGTTTTGGTCACCAGTACTTTTTTTTTTGTGACCTTTGAAGAGGTATTGCCCTAAGTCTATAAGGTGTGGAACAATCCTTCTTTACATGTCCTATTCCCTTACACTTATGACAGGTTGGGTACTTGTCCTTAGTAGGGTTGGGTACTTCTTCACATAGTGTCCCCATTATTTGGACCATGTAGTTCCTCCTTTCCTTCGAGGATTGTGGGGGCCTTTCTAGGGTTTACTGGTAGTTTGGTGCTTCGTCGTCCTACCTTGAGAGTTTTCTTGTTAAGTCTTCTTTGCCAAATGGTCCCTCTAGGAGTCCTCCTATATTTCTTAACTCCCTAATTTAGCTTACTTAACTGGGATGGGATTCTCCCTAATTTTTATGGTGAAGAGGGTTTGTTTGTTTACTATTCTTGGAACCATCTTCCTAGAAAGATCGCTTCATCGAGGGATAGGATTTTAGGAGTTTCGAGTACTTTATTAATAGAAGAGTACAATATGTTAGGGGTTTTTAACCCTATTACAGAAAATGGTCACAAAATAAATAGGGAGCTATGGGATTCTTGATAAACATCCTCCTAGGTAAGGTTATACGCCCTTTGCTGGCATTTCATGCTTGGCTTCGTTCGTACTAAGAGTTGTGCCCTCAATAGGTCCTATCCTCATTTGGTCTTTTGAGACTTCTACCATATCTCAGGCATTGGGAAGCTTCTAGGGTTGTCTTCCTATGAGGACAGGGTATTGAATAGAGTCATTCCTAGTTTTCCTGCGAGCCATCTAAAAATTTTAAAATCATTCCTATTAGTTACTATCTTTTCTATTCTTGATTATGTATTCGAGGAAACATGATCTCATGCCCTGACCTAGTTTGGTCGGATCCCCATGAACAACCCGCCACTCTCCTGGTTTATTTAAGGGTTTTCCCTTGTTATAAACCGTAAAGAGTAAGACGTCTTTTAAAACCTGTAGCTTTCCTGAAATAACATAAATAAAAACTCCATAAAATTTTAAATTTATCATACCTGTCTCATAGGCATATTAGTTAGTGGTCCTTAAGGGTAGGCTTTACGGGATTTCCTAAAAGGGATATAAGGGAGAGGGTGAGTACAACTACTCAGTGAATTGGTTTTTAAAAATTTATCTTTTATGAAAAAGATTTATATTGGAGTGTGTTAGACTCCTTATTTTCTTTCAAAAATCCTTTCATTTCAAATCTCTATTTTTATCACAATTTCTTATTAATCATGGTGTGTCATCAGCCAACACACATCCTTCATCATGAAGGTCAATCACACAATCGTAGGCCAGCCAATCCACTGAACCCACTTGTGGCATCGGAGCGACTTTACCGGCCACCTAGATAGAAGCACATCCACTTCTTCCTTGAGAATGAGTGGATGTATGTGACGTCCGACCTATCCCAAAATATATTCTCCATGTCTGTATGAGGACAGAGACCTTATCCCGACCCCACCCTGATCTCGTGAGCTTCAAGCTATGTCAAGCTTCGCAAGGTCACTTGGTCTGATGAGCTGCCCTTATACCCACTAGGTCGTCGAGAGCACTAGGACAGATCACTACCCCTCTTGGGCATCTTGAAGATCCCGTAATCACAGTGCATGCACAATAGTATTTTCACATCATGCCATATAATCTGTGGTGCCACTGGTCCAATGGCCCTGACCCTCAAGTCAACCTGCACCTATTTGTCTTAACTGGCCGGTCGACCTGTCATGTCGCACTACCACTAGTTGATTGAGTAAGTCGGTCCTGTCTTGGTACCATAGCCAAACAATTCATTTATTTAAAGTTTTATGGGATATAACTCATGTTTGTTTATGAGCTCCTACTCGTGACAATTGGGCTATGGCCCACTGTTCGAGATTTTCAAAATCGGGCATATTAGCCCCCAAGTTCCAAAACCGAGGCCTCCAACCTTATAGAGCTATCTGAGCTCCCGTCAAGAAGGTCTCCCAAATTGTTTAGGTTGTGGCACACGGTTAGGGGAGAGCACATCCGACAAAAATAAATTTTCAACTATCTATCATACCAACCGAGTATTAGGATATCTCCGCTCATAACCGATGAATGGGTTTTCCACTTCCTCCAAGGAAGTTTCATCATATCAATCGGGTATGATCTACTTACAATCTGTAAGTAGATTTTTCGCGTCATTTTCACATCACTCTTCTAAGTTGTGATGTTTAAAATACCACTAAGTAGTGGGTTTGTATTTTAAGTTACTTATCATCCCCAACCGGGTATGATATAAAATCTCACCCACAACCGATAAGTGGTTTTTAACTTTAAAATGTGCTCATCATCCCAATTGAGTATGACGTTAGTAAGCCCAGTCACCTGTTAATGCAGTGAATTCCACTCGACCAGTTCTTTATATTCACGCGAGCTTGTCCTTGCCGGCTTTCCCGGTACTTCATATTTCTACATGATATGAATGTCCTTGTATATTATCCTTCGACCTAATAGCCTTCATTCATTCCAACTGAATGAGAAAAATTAAATTATTCCTTTATTTGCAATTAGGTCCCTTAAGTTACTTTTCTTTAAGTACCTAATGCCAGTTTTTCCTCAAATTGAGTCCCAAAACCTTTAAAATTACTCTTGGGACTTCAATTTACCCAATTTCATAAAAAGGGGTTTAAGTTTCCCAAATTCCCAATTTGGCCCCCAAAGTTTTCCAAAATTACCATTTTGCCCTTCCCTTACAAAAATGGTAAGTTTCATCCCAAAAATTCTAAAATTCCTCAATTAGCCCTCTAGCATTCTTATCATGCCCAATTGATCCTCAATTTTATACAATTGCATTTTGGTCCTTTAAATTTTTTAACATCCCCAAATTTCCCCCCAATTTTAACTTTCTAACACAGTTGAATTTGATTTCATCAAATTGACCGATTAAACACTTCTAATTATTGAAATTGAAGTTAAAATTGAGTTCATTCATCTTCAAATGATTCAATAGCACTTTGAATCGCAAGTTTTGATGCCAAAATGAGCATAAACAGAGCTTTGCCAGAAAACAATGTATAGAGAGAGAGAGAAAGCTTTAATTACTCACCATCGGGGGCATGATGGTTCGAGCTTTCAATTAGGGCAGATAGCTCTCGTCCTGAGGTTCATCCTAGAATCATGAATTACATCAATTGATGCTGAATTGAATTAGAATTTCATCATCAAAATTCTCTCGATTCTCTCTCTTACACTGGTTGGAAATTACAGAGTGGAGCCGAATTGGCTTATCTTTCCATTCTAATTTGTGTGTGGAAGGGCTGAGGAGGTGTTGGGAGGGCTTGGTTTGGCCTGAGAAGGGCTTGAAATGGCCAATTTCAGCTCGGCCAAAATAGGCAGCTTTTGTTTGCCAGAGCTGCTTCACTGTTCCATTATGCCGACACTTTTTTGGTGACCCTCGGAGCAAATGAAGACTACAGACGTGTAGCTGACTTCTCCCTGGTTCTAAAGAACCTAACCTCGCCTTGTTTGGCTCAGAAAAATGCCCAAGTCAGAGCTTCACCAGAAAATGGAGCAGTTGAGAGAGAATGGAGTTTTCAGGTATGGAGAGGATGAATGGGGAGGGGGTCTTTATACAAGAAGCTTGGGGACTTGTTGGCCGTATGATTAGCACCTTAATGGCGATCATTAATTGCCTAAAACTCCTTGCCTGTAGACTTTTCATATTCACCAGTGCTGCACGATTTTCCAGCGAGTGAAGAGTGCTATCAACTAAAGGAAGAAGACGACATTGTTCCAAACCGGACTAGACCGATCCAAACCGTGTTCAAAGCTTAAACAGGCCGGTTCACCCCCAATTTGACCGAAATTTTCAAATCTAAAAATTTCTAAATTCTTCTATATTATTTTCTATCCAATGATGGCCTCAAATCTCAAATTTGAATTTTTTAAGCCACCTTGAAAAATGAATTTTGAATTTGATTCAATAGTGGTTTAAACCAGTTCAATCCGGTTCGGATCCGGTTCACCTGAACCAGTTTGGTTTTTATCTCCAATTCATTCTCAAGTCCATTTTCATGACTTTTGGGACTCTTTGGGTCACTCGGGATCCATACATTTCTCAGTTTTCCCTTTCTCTATTAGTTTTGGTTCATGAACTGACTCGGTTCAATAACTGGTTCAATCTAGTTGGATCCGGTTCATCTAAATCGGTCTAGTTTTTCTCTTCCAATTTGTCCTAAGGTTCTTTTCCAAGGTTTTATGAATCCTTTGGATCACCCAGGAGTTGTAAATTTCCAAATTGTTCGTTCCCAAATGATCGGGTGTATGAACTGGTTCAGTTTTTGAACTCGGTTTAACCGATTCTTTTCCCGGTTTTCCTTAACTAAAAAGGGTGGGGTTTACACAAACAGTCTGAAAGGATGTTAAATTAAGAGCATCAACAATCTAGGAAATGATGAGAAATAGGGACAATTGGATGTATATGGAATGTCTAACCCAATGACATGAATAAGAATCCTTAAGAAGAAAAGTCCTACCCTAAGTAGAGTAAGAAGTAGACCTAAGGAGGTACTTTGGTATGGGTAGTTTGGACATGACTAATTGTGATATACTCCGTGTTGTGTGGGGACATCATAAAGGGAGGAAGACCTCTCAAGTACGTGGCTAAAGGACTAAGTGAAAGGAATAGCCAAATTGATAACATGCCGAGCAAACCCCAGGTGGACATCAAGGAAAGTCACTCCCAGTGCAAATGATTGCTCACTTAGTTTTGGGGACAAAACCCCTAAAAGGAGGGGAGAGTTGTAAACCCCGTCCTTTAAAGGCAAGAAAACCAGGAAAAGAACCGATCAATTAAAAAGAGAAAACCGAGCCTGTTCATGAACCTTAATCATTAGAGAAAGGGTAAAATGATAAATCAACAAATCCCCAGAGACTCAAAGGGTCATAAAAATCATGAAAAAGAAAATTGGACCAAATGGGAAGAGAAAACTAGACCTATTCAGGGCGAACCAGACATGAACCAGATTGAACTGGATTGAACAGGTTTGATCCATACTTGAACCAGTCTCTAAATTCATTTTTCTTGGGGGCTTAAATTGACTAAATTGGGGAATTGAAGCCACCATTAGATAGAGAAGGAATTTAGATGAATTTAGAAATTTTTAATTTCGAGAAAATTGATCAAATTTGGCATGAACTGACTGATTTATGCATTGAACCCAGTCGGACTTGTCTGTTCTAGTTTGGAACAATGTCATCTTCTTCCTCAAAATCATAGCACTATTCATTAATGTAGAAAATGGATAATATCGGTGAAGCTGAAGTTGCTTCGATGAGGCCATTTCAAGGCGAGAATAAGCTCGACCAAAATAGAAAGTTGTCAGGTAGAGGGTCCTCGAGCTCCCTATATAAAGAGATACTTTCCTTTCATCTTCCACATAACACAAATCTCCATTCTCTCTCAATTGCTCAATTTTCCGATGAAGCTTGAACCAGAGCTTCGATATAGGCATTTTTCTAAGCCTTAGAAGGTAAGGTCGTGTTCTATAGACTTCAGGGGAAGTCAGCTACCTGTCAGCAACTTCCTTTTGACCTGAGGATCACTGGAGAAGTGCCAGTAGAATCAAATAATGAAGTTGCTATAAAGGACCGAAGCTACCCTATTTTGGCCAAACCAGATTTGGCCAAATTCAGCCCTCCTACGACTAAACCAAGCCTCTCCGATGCCTCCACGACCCTCATACGACCGCAATAAAGCTGAAAGGTAAGTTAATTCGGCCCTCCTCTGTCATTGCTGGTCGGACTTAGAGAGAGAAAGTGCTGAACTTGACTGATAAAATTCCCCCTCAATTTAACATCAATTGTAGCAATTCTTGATCCTAGAAGGAACCTTAGGATGAGAGCTACTTTCCTAAAGATGTCATCTCACCCAGTTGGTGTGATGGAGTTGAAAATATACTTTTTGTCAGAAGTGTTCTACCATACAATGTGCCATTACTTAAACTATTTGAGAGGCCTTCTTCATGGGAGTTAGACTAGCTCAGATAGGTTAGATGTAAACCCCGCACATTTGAGTTAAGTAAAACCGGGAAAAAGAACCGGTCAAACTGAATAAGAAAACCAAACCGGTTTACATTTGGGAATAAGCAATATCAAAATTTACAATTTTCGGGTGATCCAAAGGGTTCATTAAACATTGGAAAAGAAATTTAAAACAAAATAGAAAACAAAAACCAAATTGGTTCAGGTGAACTAGATTCATAAGAACTTCAAAGTTAAGTTTGATTACCTGAGAGTAGTGTGAGGATGGGTGACTTCTTGGGAAGTATGACTTTTTGTAACCCGAAATTTCGGTCAAAAATTTTTATGCGAACGTATGTTTTATCATAAATAGCCATAAATTAATATATATTTAATTATTGAAATTAATACCAATAATTTAATACCTAAATTAAATGATTGGAATTAATATAAATAATTAAATACCGAAATTAAATTATTGGAATTAATACCGAAATTAAATTATTGTAATTAATACCAATAATTTATGGCAATATTAATACTAGTAATAAATCTCGCCCATTTAATACACAGGTTTTACGACTATATAAATAGGTCATCCTCATTCCATTCTCCTCACACCTAAACACTTCTCTCTCTCTCACTACTGCTCCATTTCCCGGTAAAGCTCGAACTAGAGCTTTGACTTGAACAAAGGTCGGGCTCTTTAGAACCAAGGAGAAGACAACTATCTGATAGCAAACTCCAGTCAATACGAGAATCGTTGGAGAAGCGCCTGCATGATAGAATAGTGAAGCAGCTCCAGCGGACCGAAGCTGCCCTATTTTAGCCAAGCTGAAATCAGCCATTTCAAGCCCTGCTCAGGCCAATCCAAGCCCTCCCAACACTTCCTCAGCCTTTCCACGGCTGAATTAGGACCGAAAGGTAAGCCAATTCGACTCCCCTTTATAATTTTCGATTGGTGCTAGAGAGAGAGTCAACCGAATTTCAATGATGAAATTCTAATCCAATTCCGCATCAATTGATGCGATTCTTGATTCTAGGATGAACCTCAGGATGAGAGCTATCTGTCCAAATTGAAAGCTCGAACCGTCGTGCCATCACCGGAATGCGAAATACCGGGAACGTCAGCAAGGACAAGCTCGCGTGAATACAAAGAACCACTCTAGTGGAATTCATGGCATTAACGGGTGAGTGGGTTATTCACATCATACCTAGTTGGGATGATGAGCAAAACTTAAAAACCACTTACCGGTTGTGAGTGGGTTTACTAACATCATACATGGTTGGGATGATGAGCACAACTTAAAGATAAAAACCACTTACCGATTGTGAGTGGAAATTTTATATCATACCCAGTAAGGGATGATAAGTACCTCAGTATAAAAACCTACTGTTTAGTGATATTTTAATCATCACCACTTAGAGAAAGTGATGTGAAAATTATGCAAAAAAAAAACTACTTACCGGTTGTAAGTAGATCATACCCGGTTGGTATGATGAGACTTACTCGAAGGAAGTTGAAAACCTGTTCATCGGTTATCAACGAAGATGTCCTTATACTGGTTGGTATAATGGACAGTGAAAACCTATTTTGTCAGAAGTGTTCTCCCCTGACTGTGTGCCAATGCTTAAACTATTTGGGAGACCTTCTCGACGGGAGCTCGAATAAGTTTGATAGGCCAGGGGCCTCGGTTTTGGAACTTGGGGGCTAAATGCCCGATTTTGAAAATCTCATACAGTGGGCCTAAGGCCAGTTGGCACAAGCAAGAGCTCGTAAACGAACATGATATATGTGCCATAAAATTTAATAAGTGAATTGTTTGGCCATGGTACCAAGATAGAACCGACATGCTCAGTCAACTAGCGGCAGTGCGACATGAAAGGTCGACGGACTAGTCAAGACAAATAGCTGCGGGTTGAGTTGAGAGTCGAGGCCGTTGGACTAGTGGCACCACAGATTACATGGCAATATAAGAAAACATTGTTTGTGCATGCACTGTGAGTACGAGATCATCAAGATGCCCATGAGGGGTAGTGATGCGTCCAAAGGGCATTGGACGAACTGGTGACTATAAGGGCAGTTCGTCGTTCTAGGTGTCTATGCGAAATATGGAGTAGCACCAAGCGCATGAGACTGGGGTGGAGACAGGATGAGGTCTCTGTCCTCATACGAACACGAAGAAGTGATTTCGGGATTGTGGGTCGGATGTCACGTACATCCACTCATTCCTAGGGTAGAAGTAGTCGTACTTCTATCCGAGTGGCAGGAAAAGTCGCTTCAAAGCCACTAGCGGGTTCAGTAGTGATACTTACTTGTTAATGTGTGTAACCTTCATGATGAAGGATGTGTGTTGGGTGATGATACACCGTGTTAACTAAGAAATAATGGAAAAACCCAAATTTTTAAATGAAGGGATTTTTGAAAACAAAGGAGTCTGGCACACTCCATATAAATGTTTTTCTTAAAAGTTAAAAGCTTTTAAAAACCCATTCACTGAGTAGTCGTACTCACCCCCTCCCTTATATCCCTTTCAGGAAATCCCGGAAAGCCTCCCCTTAAAGACCGTCAACTAAGATGCCTGTAAGATAGGTATGTAAAGTTTTAAATTTCATGCAGTTTTGATTATGCTATTCCAGGAGAAAGGTGCAGGTTAAAGGACGCCTTACTCTTTACGATTTACAATAAGGGGACTCCTTTGATAAATCGGGAGAGTGGCGGGTTGATCACGGGGATCCGACCAAACCGGGTTGGGGCGTGACATTAGAGGCCTTGGTTATTGAACTCATGGAGGCTAAATTCCCAGTTTTGGAAAATCACATGCAGTGGGCCCAAGGCTAGTGGGCATGAGCAGGAGCACGTAAACAAACTTGAGTTAAGAAAGCCATGAAATTTCTAATGAAATGATTGTGTGATTTTGCCATGGTACCAAGTCAAGATTGACAGTACTCAATGGACTGGCAGTAGTGCGTCAGGGCCAAATCAACCGACCGCCCTAGACAAATAGCTGTAGGTCGAGTTGAGGGTTGGGGCATTTGGACTTGGGGCACCAATGATAATGGCTATATGTGAAAAACATTATTGTTTGTGCATGCACTTGTAGTACTGGACCTTCAAGATGCCCAAGAGGGGTAGTGTTGGGTCCTAAGGGCTACTGGATGACAGGGTGGAGATAAGGGCAGTTCATCGTGCCGGTTAATCGGGAAGTTCGGAGTAGCTTCTTGTGCATGAGACTATCGTGAGGTCGGGATGAGGTCTTTGTCCTCATATGGATATGGAGTGTCATTCGAGTCTGAGGGTTGGATGACGAGAACATTCAATTAGACCCAGCGTAGAAGTGGACAGACTTCAATCTTGGTGGATGATAAAGACGCTCTGATCCACAAGTGGGTGCAGTGGACAGGCTACACCTACGAATGTGTGTACCCTTCCTGATGAAAGGCATGTGTTGTTTACTAAACACACCTAAAGGAAAATGGAAAATGGTTTTTCTTTGAAAGGAATTTGAGGAAAGATCTTTCTTAAAGGAAACGATAATCCTTGGCACAAGTTAAATGAAGCTATTTGTCTTGAAAACTCACTCCCAACACCCACTCACTGATTTGTAGAACTCACCCCCTCTATTTTAACCCTTTTAAGAGTAAGGAGATTTAACAAAAGAAACCGTGAAGATGTACCATCCGTTAGGTATGCTTAAAATTTACTTTTAATCTTGCATTTCGATTGATTTATGCTATTACTAGGAACAAGGTTTGAAATTACAGCTAGCTCCTCTTGATTAAAAGAAGGGGAAACCCCTCTTAAACCAAGCAAGCAGTGGGTTAATCAAGGGGATCTGACCAAATCGGGTCAGAGCATGACATCCCTAACATTCCTTGAAATCTTTTCCTTCTTTTCTTACACCCTTCTTTTATCAATATGGTTATCGGCCCTTAATCCTCCATTTCCCTCCAATTCCCCTTTTCGTCCCTTATCCCATTTATGAGGCATTTCCAGTCATTGGGTCCTTTCACTTCTGCTAGTTTTTCAGGCGTGACTTAATTGTTTTCCCTAGTTCTGTCGGGTCCATCATTTCTTTGTTGGTGCATGCCCTTCTCTAGTACTCCTCCCTTTACTAGGCTCCTCCCTCTCTTCACCTTTATGAGTATCTGACCTTAGAGTGACTTTATGCCATCCTTTGACATTGTCCTCCTTATTTATCCTCCCTTGAAAATCTTGCGGTACATCCTTGTACCCCTCTTTATAAATCTTACTTGATACTCGTACTAATCTGCTTCCTTGGGAAGGGTTCGGATATAGTTTGCTTCTAGACTCTTTGGCCTCCTTGTGTGAGGCTTACTTAATCCTTCTCATGGCTTCAGTGTGGTTGCTAATCTATTTTTTAGCTGTTAATTATGTAAGGATTTTCTTCATCCTTCTTCTCTGACGTTTGGCCTTTCTATGTCTGCCTTCTTAGTCTAGTTTGTATCCATAATTCCCACGAAGGTTAGTTCATTAACCGTCTTATTCCTACTACTCTTCATGTTACACTGTTTTGGGATAGTCATCTTTTGAATTCACTTGTCCTTGATGTCCAATTTGTCATTCCTTTTTAGGGTGTAGTCATAACTACTTCCCTGTCCTTCTTTCCTCCTTTGGGGGACTCCTAAGTGTTGGGTTCTTTTCTTGTGCTTTGTACTATGTCTAATCGTCCAGTTGTGACTCCCTTAAGTCATTCATATCCTTTTCAAGCTTTCTTCTCTTAATACTTATTCTCTCCCCCTTGCTCCTACAGCTACCGACCCTAGAACCTCTTGATTTCATTTCTACGTATACTTCTTCTTGGAGATATCCTGTAAACCCTGCACTTTTGAGTTAAGCAAAACCGGGAAAAGAACCGGTCAAACTGAATAAGAAAACTGAGCCGGTTTACATTTAGGAATAAGCAATATGGAAATTTACAACTTTCAGGTGATCCAAAGGGTTCATTAAACCTTCGAAAAGAAGTTTAAGACAAACTAGAAAACAAAAACCAAATTGCTTCAGGTGAACTAGATGCCATAAGAACTTTAAAGTTAAGCTTATTATCATAAATAGCCATAAAATTAATATATACTTAATTATTATAATTAATACCAATAATTTAATACCCAAATTAAATTATTGGAATTAATACAAATAATTTAATACCAAAATTAAATTATTGAGATTAATACCAATAATTTATGGCAATATTAATACTAGTAATAAATCTCTCCCATTTAATACACGGTTTTACACCTATATAAAGAGGTCATCCCCATTCATTCTCCTCACACTTGAACACTTCTCTCCCTCTCTCTACTACTCCATTTCCCAATGAAGCTCGAACCAGAGTTTCAACTTAAACATTTTTCTTAGCCTCGGAAGAAGAGGTCGAGCTCTTTAGAACTGGGGAGAAGTCAGCTATCGGATAGCAAACTCCAATCAATCCGAGAATCACTAGAGAAGCGACGACATGATGGAATAGTGAAGCAGCTTCGGTGTACCGAAGCTGCCCTATTTCGACGAAGCTGAAATCGGCCATTTTGAGCCCTCCTCAGACCAAACCAAGCCCTCCCACGACCAAATTAGGACTGAAAGGTAAGCCAATTGAACTCCCCTCTACAATTTCTGCCCGATGCTAGAGAGAGAACCGATTGAATTTCAATGATGAAATTTTAACTCAATTCAGTATCAATTGATGTGATTCTTGATTCCAGGATGATCCTCAAGATGATAGCTATCTACCCAGATCGAAAGCTCGGACCGCCATGCCCTAACTGGTGAGAAATCAAAGCTTTATCTCTCTATAGTATGTTTTCCAGTGAAGCTCCGTTTGAGCTCGTTCCAATGTTAAAATCTGCGATTTAAAGTTTCTTATAATCATATGAACATGCAGGAACTCAATTTCAACTCTAATTAAAATAATTAGAAGTGTTTGATCGGTCAATTTGATGAAATCAAATTTAACTTTTAGTCCCTAATGTTGGTTTTTCCTCAAATTGAGTCCCGTAACTTTTAAAATTTATTCTAGTACCTCGATTTATTCAATTTCACCAAAAAGGGGTTTAATTTCCCAAATTTCCAATTTGGTCCCCTAATTTTTTCAAAATTACCATTTTGCCCTTCTTTTACAAAAATGGTAAGTTTTGCCCCAAAAATTCCAAAATTCTTCAATTGGTCCTCCAACATTATTTTCATGCCCAATTGACCCTCAATTTCATAAAATTGTATTTTGGCCCTTTGAATTTCGAAAAACCCCAAAAGTTTCCCCCAATTTCAACTCTTCAACACTACCGAATTTGATTTCATCAAATTGATTGATCAAACACTTCTAATTATTGAAATTGGAGTTGAAATTGAGTTCTTGCATGTTCATACGATTCTAAAAAACTTTGAATTGCAGATTTTACCGCCGGAACAAGCTCAAATGGAGCTTCACCAAAAAACAGACTATAGGGAGAGAAAGCTTCGATTACTCACCGGTGAAGGCACGACAGTCCGAGCTTTCAATCTGGGCATATAGGTCTCGTCCTGAGGTTTATCCTAGAATCAAGAATTGCATTAATTGATGTAGAATTGGATTAGAATTTCGTCATTGAAATTCGGTCGACTCTCTCTCTAGCACCAATAAAAAATTGTAAAGGAGAGCCGAATTGGCTTACCTTTTGGTCCTAATTCTACCGTGGAAAGGCTAAGGAAGTGTTGAGAGGGCTTGGTTTGGCCTGAGGAGGGCTTGAGATGGCCGATTTCAGCTTGGCCGAAATAGGGAAGCTTCGTTCCGTCGGAGTTGCTTCACTATTCCATCATGTCGACGCTTCTCCAACAATTCTCGGATTGACTGGAGTTTGCTATCAGATAGCTGTCTTCTCCCCGGTTCTAAAGAGCCCGACCTTTGTTCAAGTCGAAGCTCTGGTTCAAGCTTTACCGAGAAATGGAGTAGTAGAGAGAGAGAGAGAGAGTAGTGTTAAGGTGTTGGGAGAATGAAATGGGGATGACCTCTTTATATAGGCCTAAAACCCGTGTATTAAATGGGTGAGATTTATTACTAGTATTAATATTGCCATAAATTATTGGTATTAATTCTAATAATTTAATTTCGGTATTTATGATAAGCCATACGTTCGCATAAAAATTTTTGACCGAAATTTCGGGTTACAAAAAATCATACACTACTCTCACGCAAGCACACTTAACTTTAAAGTTCTTAAGGAATCTAGTTCACCTAAACCAATTTGATTTTTGTTTTCTTGTTTGTCTTATGTTTTTTTTTCCAAGGTTTAATGAACCCTTTGGATCACCCAAAAGTTGTAAATTTCCATATTCCTTATTCCCAAATGTAAACCGGCTTGGTTTTCTTATTCAGTTTGACCGGTTCTTTTCCCAATTTTCCTTAACTCAAATGTGCAGGGTTTACATAGCTGACTTACTCACGAGTCTATAGGACTCGAATTTGGCTTCTAAGGCTAGAGGAAGTGCCCAAATCAGAGCTCTGATTTGAACTTCACCGAAGAACACAACAATTTAGGGAGAAGAGTGAATTGAGGTGTGTGTAGGATGAATGGAGGGGGTTCTTTATGTAGGGAGCTTGAGGACCCTCTGCTCGACTAGTTTCCATACTGGTCATGCTCATCCTGATTGGAAATTGGCCAAATTAAAGCAAATTTCCATTCAACGGAAATTGAAAGATTTTCTTTCCTTGATGAATAATGTCATCGAATGGAAGAGGAAGATGACACTGTTCTGCACATGTGAGCTTCACACGTGCGGGCCGACCATGTGGCAGCCCATGATTGGTCGGTCATGCTGACATGGCGGTCCAACTTAGTTGCCACATCAGCCCTTGACCAGTTAACCAGACATGTTGCAGTCTGTGATTGGTCAATCATGCTAACATGACTAAGCTGCCACGTCATCCCTTGATCGTTGACCAAACACATGGTAGCCTCTCATTGGTTGGTCGTGCCTGCATGGCTATTGACTAGGCACCCGTTGACCATTGATCAACTGATAGAGTGCTCTTTGCCACATGTCGTGCTCTGATTGGTCGCACGTGTGCTGACAGGGTGCTGACCGGTTAGCGGTCCTTTGACCAGTTTGATCATTGACCTATCCGGTTTGACTAGGTTTGGTGACGAAAAGTGAAAATTGGTAGGTTCAGGCTCGATTTGACGGGTTCTCTCGAAATTAAAATTTTCTAATTTTGTCTAAATTCATTTTATATTCAATGGCAGCCTCAATTTCCCAAGTTGATCATTTTAAGACACCAAGGAAAATGAATTTATAGATCGGTTCATATATAGTTCAATCCTGTTCAATTTGGTTCAGTCCAGTTCACCCCAAACTGGTCCGATTTTCTCATCCAATTTCCTTCATAATCCTTCCCCATGATTTCTATGACTTCTTGGTCACTTGGGATTTCCCAATTTCCATTTTAAACATTCTTTCTTGTTCTCGATTCATCAAGGGGTTTGGTTTACTCCTCCATTTGACCGGTTCTTTCCCGCTTTCCTTGACTTGTGGATGATGGGTTTCACAACTTGACTCTCGTTCTAATCCCACATATTGACTGATCGAGAGTCCACCTTTGGGAAGTTGCAGGATTCTTTGTCTGACGGCTCAGAGGTTGATGCCTACTTTTGGGGTGAGCTTAGGTCGACATAGTGCTTGCATCCCTTATATGGGTTAATATTGGGTTCCTTGAATCGGAATGGGGATACCTCATTGAGTGCTCTTTGGGCTCTGACTTCATGTGTCATGGAAATCTCGTACCTTTCTAGTACCATGACTTCTTGGTTGTAGGCTTGTCGCATAAGGTTCGTGGGTTCTGGGTTGATCCGGAGTGGTGGGAGCTTATGGAACACCCTCACATAGTTGGCGTACGCCTCCAAGTAGTTCCTTTCGGCTTCCTCATGACCTCGTGCCAGTTCTGACTCTTGCAATTCTAGGGGATGCATTTTATCTTCCTTGAGAGGTGTCCTTTCTACTAGGCAATTGTTTCCTTCATAAGGAGGGTTGGGTTTCTTGAACATCTTCATGAATTGGTCATAGAGCTCCCTCCATTCGAGGGTTATCCTATGTGTAATGGTTTGAGCTCTCCTAGGCTCGAGTGCTCCAGAGCTGCCTCCCTTATTCGGGGTGGAAATCTTAACAGGTCCAAGGGCTTTGTGGGTTTGTTTGGCTACCTTCCGTGGGGGCATATTCCTCCAAGGTGAAGGGTGTTTATTAATTAATATTTCAAGATCTAGTTTTAAAAATTGTTTGGCAAATCCAAGCATTGATACTACCAAAGTTGTCATGCTCTAACCCGGTTTGGTCGGAACCCCGTGAGCAACCCGCCACCTTTCCTTGCCCCATTCGGGTATTTCTACTAGGGTGGAACAAGTAAAGTAAAGGTGCACAACCTGCTGATTTTTCAAAATAAAGAAATCAAAACTATTGTAGTAAATTTGTCGTACCTTATATGTGCAAGCTTCTTTCTTGACTTTTCCCCCTCCATGGTGTACTTACTTAACTTAGTGAGAAGTTAAGCTATCAATGTATTTAAGCATTCATGAAGTTTATTTAGGATGTGTATTTTATTAGCACATAATCTTCCACCCCTTTATCATCAAAGGGGATCACACGTCGCAGAATAGTCCCCGACTGTTCCACTTGTGGACCAGAGCGTCATTACCGTCCACCCTAGTAGAAGTTCAGAACTTCTACCAAAGTCTATGTGGGCATCAATCGCCCAATCCTCAAACTAGAATTCATACTTTGTGTACGCAAATGTGGGATAAGACCTCTCCCCTTGCAGCCTCGATCTCAATGCGCATGAAGTTCCCTAAGCTTCCTTACTCATTGGACGACAGACTTCCCTTATGCAACTTGGGTCATCCAGTAGCCCTTAGAACCACCATTACCCCATACTAGGTGCATCGATGGTTTCGTATCTCATGCATGCACAAACAACAAATCTTTTTATTTAAAACATTTTATCTTTGGTGCTACCAGCCCCCACGAGCTTGTTGACCTAGCTTTGGGTTGGTACTACCAACTCAATGGGTTTGACGATCCGACTTTAGCTTAGTGACCACTAGCCCAACGAGTTTGACAACCTTGGTCATGGATCAGTAGCTATCACACATAATTGTTCGTTAGAAGAGTTTTCATGGATTTAGTACTCATCAATTTGTCTATAGGCCTAAGCCCATGACCATCGACCTTGGGCCCACTTGAGAAAGACTAGCTCTAGTCATTTCATGATTTATGCTTTCTTCAAAAAAGTTTCCCAAAATTTTTAAGCAGGTTCAAGTAGTCATGGGATAACATTTCTGAAAAATAGTTATCAATTCATGAAGAGGCATTCATAAGCCCAACCAAACATGATGCTAAAGCTCACTCACCCGATATATCTTGACTTGTCCCCAACTGTATCTTGGCTGGCTATGTGCTTCACTACATCGATCCTAGAATCGTTCGTCCTACACGGTCCCAGCGTTCACATTAGAAAAATTAGCATAAAGATCCTTAATCATGCCTTAATCAAAATTAGGTCCCTAAGTTCAGACTTAATGGCACTTAAGTCCCTAATTTCCCTAAAATTATGAATTCATCCTTAATTTCTTCAACATTACCAATTGATAACCAATTTTCCTCAAAATCACCAATTGGCCCTCAATTTCACCCAAATTTCCAATTGTACCTCAATTGAAAGTTAATTTCTTGAAAATCTCCCAAACTCCTCAAATTTGCTCATTTTGGTTTGAAATCTTGTTTCATCAAATTGACCCCATGAACTTAGTTAATTGATTTCTAGCATGCCACTTATCATCTTCCCCACCTTCCTATGATTTGTTCATGCTTTGAATTGTCTCATTTGGTCCCAAAATGAGTTCAAATGGAGCTTTATTGGAAAAATTAACTTAGAGAGAGAGAGATTCGAAATCTTACTGGTCAGGGGCTGCTGCGGGAGCTCTAGATTTGAAAAGGTAGCCCTCATCGGATGGGTCCTTCAAGGATTGGAATTCACCCTAATTAGTGTCCTAGGTAGGGAGATTTTGGTCATTAAGTTTCTCCCACTTTCTCTCTCTAGAATTTTAATACTCTAATGAGTGGTGGTAGAATGAACTTACTTGGATGCTTCCAGGGGTTTAGGATCGGCCATGAGAAGTTGTGGAAGGGTTGTTTCAGTTGCAGGAGGTTGTGGGTGGCTGGAATTGTGTATGACAAGATCTCGTCACTTCGGAACAGTTGTAGCAACAGCACTTTGCATGCTTGTCGGCATTCCTACATGGTCCTTAGGTCGAACAAAGGGTGCAGTTAGGTGTTGAACTTCCTCCTAGTTCCAATGACAACACTTGTAGCTTTGGAGGTTGAGGGAAAACCTAATGTTGGAGCTCTGGCTTACGTCTTGCCAGAAAAATGAGCTCCTCTCCTTCTTTGCTTGCTAGTGGGATGAGGAAGACGGGGGGAGGGGTGCTCTTTATATAGGAAGCATGGCAACTGATAGGGCTACCGGCCCACATAGGACGCAGCCCCCGTCTCGCTAGCCAATAGTTAGATCAGAGCATTTTCTGAGTCACCGAAGACTGCCCCTCTCTCCCTCATCCCTTTCTATCAACTATCTAATGGAGGAAGATGACATTGTGCCACGCGTGCGAGCTTCGCATGTGTGGGATTGCCACATGGTGCTCTGTGATTGGTTGACTTGGCTGAGTTAACTGAACTCACTAACCGGACTCATTGCAGTCTCCCATTGGTTTCTTATTCCAACGTGGCTACTAACCGTGTTTTCGTCGACTGTTGACCATGAAATGTGGTGTCCTCTAAATGGCCTATTTAAATATGCCAAATTTCCATACCGATGCACACTACCACTACCACGTGTTAGTCTCTGTTTGGTTGAAGCTATCAGATGTGGCTCTACCACATGTCGACCTCTAATTGGTCGATTGTTTCTTAGATATCCCAATCGGGCGCTAATGTGGAACCTTTGCCACATGTCCTCTTCCCATTGGTCCATCTGACTAACTGGGCTTCTAAGACATTTACCGCTAACTGGGGATGTCTCACTCTCTTATTAGTCGGTCATCGCTGACGTGGTTTTTTTCTCCTCTAACCATTGACCAAGCACACGTGTCACTTTCTGATTGAACAGCACTTTCAGGCGCTGCCTAAGCGGCTGACAGGGCACACCTCACACGGCAAGGTGCTGATTGATCTTGCGTGCTGACTGGGCGATGACCTGACAAGCGCTCCGTTGATCGGTTGGACTTTTGACTGGTCCGATCAGAACGGTTTCGTTGACCTGAAATAAATATACAAAATTTTAATCAATTTATTAAAATATACAAAATTCTAAATTCATATAAATTTATCTTCTATCCAATGGTGGCTTTAATTTCTCAAATTGATGTTTTTAAGCCAACTAGAAAAATGAATCTTTGAACTAGTTCTGTATGGTTCATCCCGGTTTGATCTAGTTTAGGTTTGGTTCACCCTGATTAGGTCTGGTTCTTACACCCAATTTAATCCATGGTTCATTCCCATGATTTCTAGGTATTTATTGGCCCCTTAGGACTTTGCAATTTCCCATTTTTACTCTTATTTACCATTTATGATTCGCTTTGATCCTTGATTTTCCCCTGAAGTTTTCCGGTACCCATTTTTGGTTCCTTGTTTTGAGACGATGGGGTTTACATATACAACAGTTCTGACACAGATTAAAGTTGAACTTCCAGTATATCAGACCTTATCTTGTAGTGCAAAAGATGCGACCAGTAGCCTGCAAATTGAACTCCCATCCAAATTAAAATGAATTCATGATATCTTCCCAAGTGTCGATGCTAAGGAAATATGAACCAGACCCAAGGCACGTGTTAAACCAACCACCATTAGAGCTGGAAGAGATGTTGTCATACACAATAGAGTCTATCAGCATTTACGTTAGCTAGGAAAAGCAATTGTGCAATAAGAATATTCCCAAGGTAAAGGTATTATTCCGCAATAACTAGGTCAAAGAAGAAACTTGGGAACCCGATGGAGCTATGAGAGAAAAATACCCTTGCCTATTTTGTTAGAAATTGCTAAACTATAATTTTGACATCGATGTGAAAATTGAATGTGAGTTTTTGGGACAAAACTCCAAAAAAGGAGTGGAGTAGTTATAATACTGGAAAATCTCAACTAGGAATTTAAGCCAAGTATACTAGGAAAACCAAAAAAATTGAAATCAAGGCTGTAAACCCCGCACTTTTGAGTTAAGGAAAACCGGGAAAAGAACCGGTCAAACCGAGTAAGAAAACCGAGCCGGTTTACATTTAGAAACAAGCAATATGGAAATTTACAACTTTCGGGTGATCCAAAGGGTTCATTAAACCTTGGAAAAGAAATTTAAGAAAAATTAGAAGACAAAAACTAAATTGGTTTAGGTGAAAAAGATTCCATAAGAACTTTGAAGTTAAGCATGCTTGCCCGAGAGTAGTGTGAGGATTAATACACGGGTTTTACACCTATATAAAGAGGTCATCCCCATTCATTCTCCTCACACCCGAACACTTCTCTCTCTCTCTCTCTACTGCTCCATTTCCCGGTGAAGCTTAAACCAGAGCTTCGACTTCAACATTTTTCTTAACCTCGAAAGGAGAGGTCGAGCTCTTTAGAACCGGGGAGAACTTAGCTATCTGATAGCAAACTCCAGTCAATTCGAGAATCACTAGAGAAGCGCCGACATGATGGAACAGTGAAGCAGCTCCAGTGGACCGGAGCTGCCCTATTTTGGCCAAGTTGAAATTGGGCATTTCGAGCCCTCCTCAGGCCAAACCAAGCATTCTCAACATTCCCTCAGCCCTTCCAAGGCCGAATTATGACTGAAAGGTAAGCCAATTCAGCTCCCCTCTGCAATTTCCGATCTGTGCTAGAGAGAGAACCGACAGAATTTCTATAATGAAATTCTAACTAAATTCGGCATCAATTGATGCGATTCTTGATTCTAGGATGAACCTCAAGATGAGAGCTATCTGCCTAGATTGAAAGCTCGGACCGTCGTGCCCTCACCGGTGAGAAATCGAAGCTTTCTCTCTCTATAGTTTGTTTTCCAGTGAAGCTCCGTTTGAGCTCGTTCCGACGTTAAAATCTACGAGCTTGTTCCAACTGTGAGTAATTGAAGTTTCCTCTCTCTATAGTCTATTTTTTGGCGAAGCTCCATTTGAGCTCGTTCTGTTGTCAAAACTTGCGATTCAAAGTGCTATTGAATTGTATAAAGATGTAGGATCTCAATTTTTACTTAAATTTCAACAATTAGATGTGTTTGATCAATCAATTTGATGAAATCAAATTCGGTTGTGTTAAATAATTGAAATTGGGGGAAAATTGGGGATTTTCAAAAATTTGAACGACCAAGATGCAATTTTATAAAATTGAGTGTCAATTGGGAATGATAAAAATGTTCGAAGGCCAATTGAGGAATTTTAGAATATTTGGGGTGAAACCTGCCATTTTTGTAAAGAAAGGGAAAATGGTAATTTTGGAAAAGTTGGGGGACCAAATTGGAAATTTGGGAAATTAAACCCCTTTTTGTGAATTTTAATAAAATTGAGGTCCTAAGATAAATTTTAAAAGATTCGGGACTCAATTTGAGGAAAAACCAGCTTTAGAGACTTAAAGTTAAAGAAAAATAACTTTAGTGGCCTAATTACAAATAAATAGAAAGTTTGGTTTTCTCATTCATTTATAATAAATGAAAGCTATTAGGCGAGGGATAATGAACAAGGATATTCATATCGTGTAGGAATACAAAGTACCAGGAACGTGAGTAAGGATAAGCTCGCATGAATACAAAGAACCGGTCAAGTGGAATTTACTACTTTAACGGGTGAGTGGGATTTTATATCATACCCGGCTGGGAATGATAAGTACCTCGAAATGAAAACCCACTATTTAGTCATATATTAAACATCACAACTTAAAGAAGTGATGTAAAAATGACATGGAAAAACTACTTACAGATTGTAAGTAGATAATTCCCGGTTGGTATGATAAAACTTCCTCGGGGGAAGTGGAAAACCCGTTCATCAGTTATGAGTGGAAATATCCTCATACTCGATTAGTATGATGGATAGTTGAAAATTTATTTTGCCGAAAGTGCTCTCCCCTAACTGTGTGCCAATGCTTAAATGATTTGGGAGACCTTGTTGACGAGAACTCAAATAACTCTTATAGGTCAAGGGCCTCGGTTTTGGAACTTGGGGCCTACTATGCCCAGTTTTAAAATATTCGAACAGTGGGCCCAAGGCCAGTTGGCATGAGCAAGAGTTCGTAAACAAACATGAGATATGTGCCCTAAAACTTTAATAAATGAATTGTTTGGCCATGGTACCAAGACAGGACTGACATACTCAGTCAACTAGCAGTAGTGCGACATGATAGGTCGATGGACTAGTTAAGACAAACAGTTGCAGGTTGAGTTGAGGGTCGAGGCCATTGTATCAGTGGCACCACAGATTATATGGCATGATAAGAAAATACTGATTGTGCATGCATTGTGATTATGGAACCATCAAGACATCTAAGTGAGGTAGTGTGAAGTCCTAAGGGCCATAGATGACTTCGTGGATATAAGGGCAGTTCGTCGTAAGAGGTGACCATGCAAAATTTGGAGTAGCATCAAGCGCATGAGACCGGGTGGGGATGGGATGAGGTATCTGTCCTCATACGGACATGGAGAATTGATTTCGGGATTAAGGGTCGAATGTCGCGTACATCCACTCATTCTCGGGTTAGAAGTGAACGTGCTTTTATATAGGTGGCCGGTAAAGTCGCTCCGATGCCACAAGTAGGTTCAATGGACGTACTGGCTTATGAATATGTGTTTAACCTTCATGATGAAGGATGTGTATTGGGTGATGACACACTATGATTAATAAGAAATGGTGGTAAAAACCAAGATTTGAAATGAAAGGATTTTTGAAAGAAAGGAGTCTAGCACACTCCAATACAATTCTTTTTCCTAAAGGTTAAAAATTTTGAAAATCCATTAACTATGTCGTTGTACTCACCCCCTCGCCCTGACCCCCCCACCCCCTCCCCCACCCGATATCCCTTTCAGGAAATTCTGAAAAGCCTACCCTTAAAGACCATCAACTAAGACGCTTGTCAGATAGGTATGATAAATTAAAAATATTATACGGTTTTGATTTATGTTATTCTAGGAAAAGGTGCATATTTAAAGACGTCTTACTATTTACAGTTTATAATAAGGGGAAACCCTTTAATAAACCAGGAGAGTGGTGGGTTGATCACGGGAACCCGACCAAACTGGGTCAGGGCATGACAACTTGAGTTGTATCAGAGTCTGTTTCCTCGAATACATAATCAAGACTAGAAAATATAGTAACTAATAGGATTTATCATAAAATTTTCAGATGGCTCCAAGAGAGTAACCAAAAAATCTAGGAATGACTCTACTCAACACCCTGTCCTCATAGGAAGACAACTCTAGAAGCTTCCCAATGCCTGAGATATATTAGAAGCCCCAAAAGACCAAATGGGGAAATATCCAGTACCACCAAGGAGTACAGTGTCAGGACATGTTAGGGTGACAGTCCTGTGTACAAAGAGAGCCAAGTCTAAAGCCAGGAATGCTAGTACGGACGTATAATCTTACCAAGGAGGATACTTGCCAAGAAAATCGTAGCTTCCTATCTATTTTGTGACTACTTTCTGTGATAGAGCTAAAACTCTAACCTTTTTTATTCTCCTATTAATGAAGTACTCAATTCTTAAATTCCTATCTCTCAATGATGTTATCTTGCTATGAAGATTGCCCTAAGAAAAATAACCAAACAAATCCACACTACCTAAAAACTAGGGAGATTTTCCATTTCAGTTAAGGAAATTGAATCAGGGAATTAAGAAATCCAGAAGGACTATTAGAATGACCCTTAGCCAGGGAGACTTAGCAAGGAAACTATCAAGGTGTTCAACCTAAGAACAGCAAAGTACCAAACCACCAACAACCCTAGAAAGACCCGAAAATGCTTGAAGTCAAGAAGGAACCACATCGGTCCACACAAGAAATAACATAATATGGAATAAGATAATAAGACAGGTAGTCAAGGATAGTTCCATACCCTGTGGACTGAGGGCAATGTCACCTAAGGACCATGTTGACTATGGAAGTCCAAGGACACAGAATACTTGTAGGACCAAAGGCCAAAAACTGTGAAGCGAGTTAAGTAGGTTATTCACAAGGAGGACAAGAAATAGCGATGTAAAGGAAGGAAATTTGAACTTCTTCTTAAGAAGGTCAACCATAGAGGAATACTGCAAGAATAGAGGTAAGATATATGGGAGGTACGCCTAGAACCCCCTCAAAAAGGGGCAAACATGGAAAACATCCTCCGGAAATGTCAGGGTAGGATATAGTAAGAATGAAGAAGAAAAGAAAGGAGTTACAAAAGGAACTCTGGAGGGATGCATACGATTAAGTACCCTCTTGAAGGGATCATTGATTGGCGGATGGACATAACGTGGAGTGCAAGGAACCAACCCATCATTAGAAACTTCTTGAAGGAAGGATGTATCGGAGGCCAAGTTTAATCTACTTTGGAAGAGTAATAGATCTAAATAACGATTCTAGGAGAAACTAGTAGAAAGAAGTAATTAGTAACAATAGGATGGGCATGAAAAATAAGTGATATAGCTATCCAGATAGTTGGATAATAAAAATAGTTGGAACGAGGTAGTTAATGAACCGACCTTCGGGAGAACCATGGATTTAAACCATGACAAGGGAAGGAGATGTGAAAAGACTAAAAAGTTAAAAAAATGGATAAAGGAAATCCTTAAAGAAATCAATGACCAAGACCAGATTTACGATAAAAAAAGCCATGAGATGGTTAAGTGAGCCTCTCGAAGGATGATTAAGGCATTTTAAAACTAGGTGGATGTGAGCTCTCCCTAGAAAGAAATAGACATATACTAAGATACGAGTGAGAATGAGGATGGAGTACGAAAGACGTGCCCATAGGATCTCAAGAGTAAAGGTAAGCATGAACGAATAACATCAAGGGATGTTATTTAAAGTTAGGTGTAATCAAGATGAATGAAAAAAGAAATTACGGGGGAAAAGGGTAAGAATCCTCCCAAATAAAGAAATCTTGAGAAAGGAAACATGACCTAATAAAGAAGAAATTGAACCAAGTGACAAGAGGTGAGGAGAAGAATTTGCAAATAAAATGCATGCTAAGGTGAAAGAAACCCAAGGAAGCATATTAAGAGAATCTAAGGAGTAGTTAAACTCAAGAAAATGGTAAGTAGGAAGTTAGCATCAAGAGATGTCGTGACAAGTAAGAATGAGTAAACTATCCATAATAAGGTAATGAAGGAAAGAACGTCCTAGAAACGTCGAGAAAGTGAACCCTCCAAATAAGATGTGGTTAAGGAGGAATAACCACAATTGGTAAGGCAGGTCATAGTCCACACGCGCATACAAAGTTTATTGAGTGGACGGCTGAGCATAGTGTGAGCTGTACGGAATAAGACCAAAACTCAAAAGTATCTCCAGTAAGGAATAAGGGATGAAACAAAAGTTGTGGTTAAAGAAGGATCCAATATGGGCAAATGCCCTAAAATAGATAGGGGTGCGAAGAAAGGGAGAAAGAACCCTATAATGAATGATAAGGAGGTTGAGCATGTAACTCCTAAGATAGAAATCTCTATTGTGATGGACATAGTAGAGAATGAAACCGGAAGGAGGGAACCTTCCCAAGCAAAAAAATCGACACATAGATCGAAAGCGATTATTGTAGAATGAAGAATCATGAAGTGATTACGAGTAAGTAAAAGTGGATTAAGGAAAAAGGAAAAAGGAAAAATCCTTGAATAAGGAATGCCAAGGACTTAAGAAGGAAAACCGACACGATTATGTAAGACATGTTGTTAAGATACGAAGGATAATTGGATAACAGTAAAGGTAGTTGAGGAATACTACCCAATGAAAGGAGGGACAAAATTATACAGTCCCTAGAAGGCTGGAAAGTTGGAAACAACCCTAAAAGAGGTGTTGTAGAAGTCTGATGGACAGAGACAGGTTCAGAACTATGTCATGTCGTAAGGGACATATAAGCACCAACAGTCCCGAGTAAAATGTAACTCAACTAAGAAAGAGTCAGTTAGTAAACATAATGAGGTCAAACATAAATTTAACCAAAGTTGTAAACAATGACGGATGAAGGATGGGTCAAATTAGGATGAAAGAATAATAACACCAAAAGCTGTGAAAATATGTACGTAATGCTCAAAAGAACGTCGAGCTAGGGGTTTCAATGATGAAGAGAATAACTAGACAAAGGAACAATTGGGCACCTTGGAGCTCCCAATCCTGAAATCTTGAGTAAGAACCCCGAAAGGAAGAACCTTGCCCTAAATAAAGGGAGATGCAAACCTAAGAATATACATTTGGATTAATGAGCCAGACATGCCTCGTCATTATAACTCCATGGAAGGAGTAAGAATGATAAATGAAAAGAAATTCCTTAGATGAATCATTTCGGGGACTAAGCGAAAGAGCAATCAAAGTGTTAGCATGTCAAGAAAACCCAAGTTAACATTAAGGGAAATTATTCTCGAGTTGGAATATATTGGTTAAGTTTTGGAGATAAAACTCCTAAAAGGAGGGGAGAGTTGTAAACTCCGCCCTTTTGAGTTAAGGACAACCGGGAAAAGAATGGTCAAACCGAGTAAGAAAATTGAACCGGTTCACAAACCTAATCATTTGGGAATATGAAATTTTGGAAATTTACAACTCCTGGGTGATCCAAAAGGTTCATAAAACCTTGGAAAAGAACCGTAAGACAAATTGAAAGAGAAAAACCAGATCGGCTTAGATGAACCGGATCCAACTGGATTGAACCTGTTTATGAACCGAGTCAATTCATGAACTGAAACCGATAGAGAAAGGGAAAACTATGAAATTTATGGATCATAAGTGACCCAAAGAGTCCCAAAAGTCATGGAAATGGACTTGAGAATGAATTGGAGTTGAAAACCAAACCGGTTCACCTGAACCGGTTTGAACCACTATTGAACCGGATTCTAAATTCATTTTTCTAGGTGGCTTTAAAAAATAAATTTTGAGATTTGAGGACACCATTGGATAGAAAATGAATTTAGAAATTTTTAGGTTTGAAAAATTCGGTCGAATGGGGGGTGAACCAGCCGGTTTAAGCTTTGAACCCAGTTTGGAATAGTGACATCTTCTACCTTCAGATGACAGCACTATTCACTCGCTGGAAAATTGCACAGCGCCAGCGAAGCTGAAAGGTCTCCGGTCATGGAGTTTCATAAAATGAATGACCACCATTAAGGCACCAATCAGATGGCCAAGAAGTCCCCGAGCTTCCTATATAAAGAGCCCCTCCCCATTCATCCTCTCCACACCTGAAAACTCCATTCTCTCTAACCTGCTCCATTTTTCGGCAAAGCTCAAACCGGAGCTCTAATATAGGGTTATTTCTAAGCCAAAGAAGGTGATGTCAGGTTCTTTAGAACCGACGAGAAATCAGCTACACACATGTAGTCTCCGTTTGCTCCGAGGGTCACTGGAGAGGCGCCGACGTGATGGAACAGTGAAGCATCTCTAGCGGACCGAAGCAGCCTATTTCAACCAAGCTGAAATTGGCCATTTTGAGCCCTCTTCTAGCTAAACCAAGCCCTCCTAACACTTTCTCAGCCCTTCCACAGCTGAATTAGGACTGAAAGGTAAGCCAATTCGACTCTCCTCTACAATTTCTAATCGATGCTAAAGAGAGAACCGGCAGAATTTTGATGATGTAATTCTAACTTAATTCAGCATCAATTGATACAATTCTTGATTTTAGAATGAACCTTGGGACGAGAGCTATCTGCCCAGATCAAAAGGTCAGACCATCGTACCCCCGACGGTGATTAATTGAAGCTTTCTATCTCTACAGTCTATTTTCTAGCAAATCTCCATTTGAGCTCATTCCTGTGTCAAAACTTGTGATTCAAAGTGCTATTGAGTTGTATGAAGATGTAGGATCTCAATTTTCACTTCAATTTCAACAATTAGATGTGTTTGATCGGTCAATTTGATGAAATCAAATTCGACTGTGTTAAGGAGTTGAAATTGGGGGGTATTGGGGATGTTTGAAAATTCGAAGGACCAAGATGCAATTTTATAAAAGTGAGTATCAATTGGGCATGGTAAAATTGTTAGAGGGCTAATTGAGGAATTTTAGAATTTTTGGGGTGAAACTTACCATTTTTTTAAAGGAAGGGCAAAATGGTAATTTTGGAAAAGTTGGGGGACCAAATTGGAAATTTGGGAAATTAAATCCCTTTTTGTGAATTTGAATAAATTGAGGTCTTATGATAAATTTTAAAAGTTTCGAGACTCAATTTGAGGAAAAATCGGCTTTAGGGACTTAAAGTTAAAGAAAAATAACTTTAGGGACCTAGTTGCAAATAAATAGAAAGTTTGGTTTTCTTATTCATTTGGAATGAATAAAGGCTATTAGGCTGAGCGATAATGAACAAGTATGTTCATATCGTGTAGAAATATGAAGTTTCAGGAACGCCAGCAAGGACAAGCTTGTGTGAATACAAAGAATTAGTTGAGTGGAATTTACTACATTAACGGGTGAGTAGGATTCTATATCATACCCGGTTGGGAATGATAAGTACCTCGAAATGAAAATCCACTATTCAGTGGTATTTTAAACATCACAACCTAAAGAAGTGATGTAAAAATGATGCAGAAAATCTATTTACAGATTGTAAGTAGATCATACCCGGTTGGTATGATGAAACTTCTTCGAGGGAAGTGGAAAGCCCGTTCATCGGTTATGAGTGGAAATATCCTCATACTCGGTAGGTATGATGGATAGTTGAAAATTTATTTTGTCAGAAGTGCTCTCCCCTGACTATGTGCCAATGCTTAAACGATTTAGTAGACCATCTTGATGAGAGCTCAAATAAGTCTTGTAGGCTGGGGGCCTCGATTTTGGATCTTAGGGGCTACTATGCTCGATTTTAAAAATCTCGAACAGTGGGCCATAGGCTAGTGGGCACGAGCAGAACCTCGTAAACAAACATGAGATATGTGCCATAAAACTTTAATAAATTAATTGTTTGGCCATGGTACCAAGATAGGACTGACATACTTAGTCAACTAGCGACAGTGCGACATGACAGGTCGACGGACTAGTCAAGATAAACTGCTGGAGGTTAACTTGAGGGTCGAGGCCATTGAACTAGTGGCACCACAGATTATATGGCATGATAAGAAAATACTGATTATGAATGTTCTGTGATTATGGAACCATCAAGACGCCCAAGAGGGGTAGTGATGCATCCTAAGGGCCATGGACGAGCTAGTGGGTATAAGGACAGTTCGTCGTACCAGGTGACCATGCAAATTTTGGAGTAGCATCAAGCGCATGACACCGGGGTGGGGACGAGATGAGATCTCTGTTCTCATACGGACATGGAGAATTGATTTCAGGATTGAGGGTCAGATGTTGCACACATCCACTCATTCTTAGGGTAGAAGTGGACGTGCTTCTATCTAGGTGGTTGGTAAAGTTGCTATGATGCCACAAGTAGGTTCAGTGGACGTACTGGCCTACGAATGTGTGTTTGACCTTCATGATGAAGGATGTGTGTTGGGTGATAACACACCGTGATTAATAAGAAATTGTGGTTAAAACCAAGATTTGAAATGGAAGGATTTTTTTTAAAAAAGGAGTCTAGCACACTCTAATACAATTCTTTTTCCTAAATGTTAAAAAATTTGAAAACCCATTCATTGCGTCATTATACTCATCTCCCCCCCCCCCCCCCCCCCCCCCATATTCCTTTTAGAAAATTCCGGAAAGCCTACCCTTAAAGACCATCAACAAACACGCTTGTGAGACAAGTATGATAAATTAAAAATATTGTGCAGTTTTGATTTATGTTATTCTAGGAAAAGGTGCAGGTTTAAAGGATGCCTTACTCTTTACGGTTTATAATAAGAGAAAACCCTTTAATAAACCTGGAGAGCGGCAGGTTAATCACAGGGACCTGACCAAATTGGGTCAGAGCATGACAAAACATATAAGCACTAATGCATTGGATCCCATCAGAACTCCAAAGCTAGGATGGGTGACCTCATAGGAAGTTTTTTTTACTAACCCGAAATTTCGGTCAAAAATATTTTATGGAATTATATTATAAATTTAAAATTCAATTGATATAATTAGAATAAATAAAATGAAAAGTGTTGTTTTGACCAAAATAAATAAATACCTAGTAAATTCATTTAGGTGAAAATAATGAGATAATTATGTTTTTTTTGCTCTAAGAGATAATTATGTGAATTTGGTTTAATTAGTATTAATCGTGCCATACCATAAATACCCATAAATTAATACCTATATTTAATTATTAGAATTAATACCCATAATGTAATACCTACATTTAATTATTGGAATTAATACTAATAAATACCCATAATGTAGTAATAAATCTTCTCCATTCATCCTACTCACACCTGAAAACTCCTCTCTCTCTCTCTCTACTGCTATATTTTTTGGTGAATCTCAAACCAGAACTCCAACTTGGGCATTTTTCTCAACCTCATAAGGAGAGGTCGGACTCTTTAGTCTCTAGGGGAAGTCAGCTATCTGATAGCAACCTCCATTCGATCCAAGGATCACCGAAAAAGTGTCGACATAATCAAATATTGAAGCAACTCCATCAGACCAAAGCTGCCCTATTTCGGCCTAGCTAAAATTGGTCGAATTCAGCCCTACTCTAGAAAAACCAAGCTCTCCTAACATCTCCACAACCCTCATACGACCTCAACGAAGCTGAAAAGTCAATAGTAGGAGTTCTTGATCCTAGAAGGTACTTTAGGAAGAGAGCTACCTTTCCCGATAGAAAGCTCGAACTGTTGCACCTCCGACAAGACAAGTGTGATCGGAACTCCAACAAGAGAAAGCTCGTGACAACATGGAAAACCAACTGAGGATGAACATGTCACAGTTAACTGGTGAGTGGGCTTACTAACGTCATACCCAGTTAGGATGATGAGCGTAGTTTAAAGTTAAAAACCACTTACCGGTTGTGAGTGGGATTTTTTATATCATACCCGGTTGGGATGATAAGTACCTCGAAATGAAAACCCACTACTTAGTAGTATTTTAAACATCACAACTTAGAGGAGTGATGTGAAAATGACGTAGAAAAACTACTTACAGATTGTAAGTAGATCATGCTCGGTTGATATGATGAAACTTCCTCGGAGGAAGTGGAAAACCCATTAATCGGTTATTAGCGGAGATATCCTCAAACTCGGTTGGTATGATGGATAGTTGAAAATTTATTTTTATCGGAAGTGCTCTCCCCTAACTGTGTGCCACTGCTTAAATGATTTGGGAGACCTTCTTGACGGGAGCTCGAATAGCTCATATAGGTCGAAGGCCTCAGTTTTGGAACTTAAGGGCTATTATGCCCAAATTTTGAAAATCACAAATAGTGGGCCCAAGGCTAGTGGGCACGAGCAGAAGCTCGTTAACAAACATAAATGATATGCCATGAAAACTTGAATAATTGAATCGTTTCGCCATGGTACCAAGATAGGACCGACATACTAAATCAACTAGCGGCAGTGCGACATAATAGGTCTCTAGACTAGTCAAGACAAATAGCTACATGTTGAGTTGAGGCTTGGGACCATTGGACCAGTGGCACCATAGATTATAAGGCATGATGTGAAAATACTAATTGTGCATGCACTGTGTTTATGAGACGCAGACATCCAAAGATAATGAACAAAACCCTAAGAAAGGATGAGATGTAGTAAAGACTACACTCTATGATGGACAATAGGATGGGCAAGAATACAACTGCCCAGACGATAGGACCAGAAAAATAAAGAGAAAGAGACAGTTAAAGAACTGGTCTTCGAGAGAACCATCGATTTAAACCACAACAAAGAAGGGAGAAGTGAAAAGGCTAAAACATTGGGAAAGAAGAACGAAGGAAAATCCTTAAAGCAATCGATGGCCAAAACGGGGTTTATAGACTTAAGATGGTTAAGTGAGCCTCACAAAGGGTGAACAAGAGAATTTGAAACAAGGAGGATGTGAACCCTCCTTAAATGAAAATAATCTAACAAATTAGCACCAAAAGATGTTGTCACAAGTATGAATGAGTGGACAACCCATACTAAGGTAATAAAAGAAAGAATGTTCGAGAAACGTTGTGAAAGTAAATCCCCAAAAAAAGATGTGGCTAAGAAGGAATAACCACAATTGGTAAGACAGGTCATAATCCACACGCGCATATGAAGCTTAAAGAGTGCACGACCGAGCATAGGGTGGAATGCACGGAATAAAACCAACAATCAAAAGTATCCCATCTAAGGAATAAGGGATAAAACAAAAGTTATGGATAGAGAATGATTCAAAGGAAACAGATGCCCTAACATAGATAAGGGTGCAAAGAAAGGGGGAAAGAAACATACAATAAATGATAAGGAGGTTGAGCATGTAACTCCTAAGATGAAAATCTCTATTGTACGAGACATAGTAGAGAACAAAACTGGAAGGAGTGAACCTTCCCAAGCAAAGTAATCGACACATAGATCGAAAGCAATTATTGTAGAATGAAGAATCATGAACTGATTTATGAGCAAGTAAAAGTGGATTAAGGAAAAAGGAAGTCATTGAATAAGGGATGTCACTAAAGAAGAGAAAGGACATAAGAAGGGAAAAAAATCCTCGTATGTCAATAATTATCAGGAAACCCAACGATTGGAATTGAAAGGACCCAATAAAAATGTTTGGAAAGGATGAGTAGGTAAGAGAAATCCATGTGGTTATGTGAGACATAACTTCAAAAGCATGATGAATGAGAGGATAACGGTAAAAAGGATAGTTGAGGAATGCTATCAAAAGAAAAGAGGGATGAAGTTATATGATCCCTGAAAGGTAAAAAAAAAAAAAAAAGCTAAGAGAGACCCTGAAGGAGATGTTCTAGAAATCTAATGGACAAAGACAGGTCCTAGAAAATGCCATGCTGTAAGGGGTATGTAAGCCCAACAATCTCGAGGAGAATATGACTCAAAGTAAGGAAGAGTCGACTAATAAGCATGACGAGGTCGAATATAAAAATTTGGACTGAAGTTATAATAGACAACGAATGGAGGAAGGGTCAAAATGAGATGAAAAAGTGAGAATAAAGAAAATTGTGGCAACCAGTACGTAACGCCCGAAAGAACATTGAGCTAAAGGTTTCAACAACCAAGGGGTTAACCAGACATGGGAATGGTTAGGTATCTTGGAATTTCCAATCTTGAGTACAGAACCTCAAAGGGAAGAATGTGCTCTAAGCAAATAAAGATATAAATCTAAGAATATACCCTGAAGTAAGGTATGTCTCGTTATGATAAACTCCATGGAGTGAGTAAATAATATAAAGGAAAAGAAATTTCTTAAGTGAAGGATGTAAAAAGGACTAATTAAAAGAACAAGAGAAGACTTTGCATGTTAAGCAAACACCAAAAGGGCATCAAAGGAAATGATTGCTCATGCAAGGATGTTAACTAAGTTTTGGGGACAAAACTCCTAAAAGGAGGAGAGAGTTGTAAACCCCGCACATTTGAGTTAAGGAAAACCGGGAAAAGAATCGGTCAAACTGAATAAGAAAAACCAAACCGGTTTACATTTGGAAATAATCAATATGAAAATTTACAATTTTCGGTTGATCCAAAGAATTTATTCAACATTGGAAAACAAACTTAAGACAAAATAGAAAACAAAAACCAAATTGGTTCAAGTGAACTAGATTACATAAGAACTTCAAAGTTAAGCGTGCTTACTTGACAGTAGTGTGAGTATGGGTGACCTCTTGGGAAGTGTGATTTTTTTGTAACCTGAAATTTCGGTAAAAAAATTTTTATGCAAATGTACGGCTTATCATAAATAGCCCTAAATTAATACCAATAATTTAATACCTAAATTAAATTATTGAAATTAATACAAATAATTTATTACCGAAATTAAATTATTGAAATTAATACCGAAATTAAATTATTGGAATTAATACCAATAATTTATGGCAACATTAATACTAGTAATAAATCTCGCCTATTTAATACACGGGTTTTACGAACACTTCTCTCTCTCTCTCTACTGCTCCATTTCCTAGTAAAGCTCGAACCAGAGCTTCAACTTGAACAAAAGTCGGGCTCTTTAGAACCGGGGAGAAGACACTATCTGATAGCAAACTTCAGTCAATCCGAGAACCGTTTTGAGAAGTGCCGACATGATGGAATAGTGAAGCAACTCTAGTGGACCGAAGCTGCCCTATTTCGGCCAAGCTGGAATCGGCCATTTCAAGCCCTCCTCAGGCTAAACTAAGCCCTCCCAACATTTCTCAGCCTTTCCACGGCCAAATTAGGACCGAAAGGATGAACCTCAGGATGAGACCTATTTGCCCAGATCGAAAGCTCGAACTGTCGTGCCTTCACCGGAACGTTAAATACCAGGAACGCCAGCAAGGACAAGCTCGCGTGAATACAAAGAACTAGTCTAGTGGAAATCACGGCATTAATGGGTGAGTGGGTTTACTAACGTCATACCCGGTTAGGATGATGAGCACAAATTAAAGTTAAAAACCACTTATCGGTTGTGAGTGAATTTACTAACATCATACACAGTTGGGGATGATAAGTGCCTCGATATAAAAACCCACTGTTTAGTAGTATTTTAATCATCACAACTTAGAGAAAGTGATGTGAAAGTTATGCAGAAAAACTACTTACTGGTTGTAAGTAGATCATACCCGGTTGGTATGATGAGACTTCCTCGAAGGAAGTTGAAAACCCGTTCATCGGTTATGAACGGAAATGTCCTTATACCGGTCGGTATGATGGACAGTAAAAACCTATTTTTGTCGGAAGATCTCTCCCCTGATTGTGTGACAATGCTTAAACAATTTGGGAGAACCTCTCGACGGGAGCTCGAATAGCTCTGATAGGCTAGGGGCCTCGATTTTGGAACTTGGAGGCTAAATGCCCGATTTTGAAAATCTCGTACAGTGGGCCCAAGGCCAGTTGGCACGAGCAGGAGCTCATAAATGAACATGATATATGTGCCATAAAACTTAATAAGTGAATTGTTTGGCCATGGTACCAAGATAGGACCGACATGCTCAATCAACTAGCGGCAGTGCGACATGACAGGTCGACGGACTAGTCAAGACAAACAGCTGCGGGTTGAGTTGAGAGTCGGGGCCATTGGACTAATGGCACCACAGATTACATGGCAATATAAGAAAACATTGTTTGTCCATGCACTATGAGTACGGGATCATCAAGATGCCCATGAGGGGTAGTGATGCGTCCTAAGGGCACTGGACGAGCTGGTGGCTATAAGGGCAGTTCATCATTCCAGGTGTCTGTGCGAAATTTGGAGTAGCACAAAGCGCATGAGACCGGGGTGGGGACAGGATGAGGTCTCTGTCCTCATATGGACACGAAGAAGTGATTTCGGGATTGTGGGTCGGATGTCACGTACATCCACTCATTCCCAGGGTAGAAGTGGTCGTACTTCTATCCGGGTGGCAGGAAAAGTCGCTCTGAAGCCACTAGCGGGTTCAGTAGTGATACTGACTTGCGAATGTGTGTAACCTTCATAATGAAGGATGTGTGTTGGGTGATGACACACCGTGGTAACTAAGAAATAATGGAAAAACTCAAATTTTTAAATGAAGGGATTTTTGAAAACAAAGGAGTCTGGCACACTCTATATAAATATTTTTCTTAAAAGTCAAAAGTTTTTAAAAACCCATTCACTGAGTAGTTGTACTCACCCCCTCCCTTATATCCCTTTCAGGAAATCTTGGAAAGCCTCCCCTTAAAGACCATCAACTAAGATGCCTGTAAGACAGGTATGTACAGTTTTAAATTTCATGCAGTTTTGATTATGTTATTCCAGGAAAAAGGTGCATGTTAAAGGACGCCTTACTCTTTACGGTTTATAATAAGGGGAAACCCTTTAATAAACCGGGTGAGTGGCGGGTTGATCACGGGGATCCGACCAAACTGGGTCGGGGCGTGACACTTAAACTATTTGGGAGACCTTCTTGACGGGAGCTCGAATAGCTCTTATAGGCTGGGGGCCTCAATTTTGGAACTTGAGGGCTAGAATGCCCAGTTTTTTGAAAATCTTGTACAGTGGGCCCAAGGCTAGTTGGCACGAGCAGGAGCTCGTAAACGAACATGGTATATGTGCCATAAAACAAAATAAGTGAATTGTTTGGCCATGGTACCAAGATAGGACCGACATGCTCAGTCAACTAGTGGCAATGCGACATGATAGGTTGACAGACTAGTTAATACAAATAAATGCGGGTTGAGTTGAGAGTCGGGGCTGTTGGACCAGTGGCACCACATATTACATGGCTTGATAAGAAAACATTGTTTGTGCAGGCACTATGAGTATGGGATCATCAAGACGCCCATGAGGGGTAGTAATGTGTCCTAAGGGCCCTGGACGACCCGGTGAGTATAAGGGCAGATCGTCGTTCTAGGTGTTTGTGCAAAATTTGGAGTAGCACCAAACGCATGAGACCGGGATGGGGACGAGATGAGGTCTCTATCCTCATACGGACATGAAGAAGTGATATCGGGATTATGGGTTGGATGTCACATACATCCACTCATTCCAAGGGTAGAAGTGGTCGTACTTCTATCTGGGTGGTAGGAAAAGTCGCTCCGAAGCCACTAGTTAATACAAATAAATGCGGGTTGAGTTGAGAGTCGGGGCTGTTGGACCAGTGGCACCACATATTACATGGCTTGATAAGAAAACATTGTTTGTGCAGGCACTATGAGTATGGGATCATCAAGACGCCCATGAGGGGTAGTAATGTGTCCTAAGGGCCCTGGACGACCCGGTGAGTATAAGGGCAGATCGTCGTTCTAGGTGTTTGTGCAAAATTTGGAGTAGCACCAAACGCATGAGACCGGGATGGGGACGAGATGAGGTCTCTATCCTCATACGGACATGAAGAAGTGATTTCGGGATTATGGGTTGGATGTCACATACATCCACTCATTCCAAGGGTAGAAGTGGTCGTACTTCTATCTGGGTGGTAGGAAAAGTCGCTCCGAAGCCACTAGCGGGTTCAGTAGTGATACTGACTTGCAAATGTGTGTAACCTTCATGGTGAAGGATGTGTGTTGGGTGATGACACACCGTGGTAAATAAGAAATGGTTGGAAAACCCAAATTTTTAAATGAAGGGATTTTTGAAAACAAAGGAGTCTGGCACACTCCATCTAAATGTTTTTCTTAAAAGTCAAAAGCTTTTAAAAACCAATTCACTGAGTAGTCCTACTCACCCCCTCCCACCGTGAACATCCCACCGCTCTCCCAGTTCAAGGGGAGTTTCCCCCTTCTTTAACTCGAGAGGAGCCAGGTGTATTTTCGACCTTGTTCCCTCGAAAGAAAAATATCAAATAAAATGCAAGCATAAGAGAATTTAAGCAAACCTAACAAAGGGTAAGGCTCGGTGTTATTCCTAGTCTTTTTCTTTTCTAAAAAGGGATAGAAAAGAGGGGTGAGTTTCTACAACTCAGTAAATGGGTATTTAAAAAAATAGAATTTTCAAAAAAAATGTTTTCAAGTTGGAGTGAGCTAGACTCCTTAATTCCCTTAAATTTTCTCCGCTTTAAAATCCCGATTTTCAAAAATACATCCTTCATTATGAAGGTTAATCACACAATCGCAGGCTAGTACGTCCACTGAACCCACTTATGGCATCAGAGCGACTTTACTGGCCACCTAGATAGAAGCATGTCCACTTCTACCTTGTGAATGAGTTGATGTTCACAACATCCAGCCCTCAATCCCATAACAATTTGTCATGTCCGTGTGAGGGTGGAGACCTCATCCTAACCCCACCCCGGTCTCGTGCGCTTAAAGCTACGTCGAGCTTCACAAGGCCTCTTGGTATGACTAACTGCCCTTATATCCACCAGGTCGTCCAGGGCCCTAGAACACATCACTACCGCTTTTGGGTGTCTTGAAGGTCCCATAAACACAGTGCATGCACAATTAGTATTTTCACATCATGCCATTTAATCTATGGTGCCAATGGTCCAACGGCCCCAACCCTCAACTCAACCGGCAACTATTTGCTTTGACTAGTCTAGAGACCTGTCATGTCGCACTACCACTAAATGAATGAGTATGTCAATCCTGTCTTGGTACCATGGCCAAACAATTCAATTACTCAAGTTTTCATGGCATATAATTCATGTTTGTTTATGAGCTCCTGCTCGTGCCAACTAGCCTAGGGCTCACTTATCGAGATTTTCAAAATTGGGCATAATAGCCCCCAAGTTCCAAAACTGAGGTATCCGGCCTAACAGAGCTATTCGAGCTCCCGTCAAGAAGGTCTTCCAAATGGTTTAAGCAGTGGCACACAGTTAGGGGAGAGCACTTCTGACAAAATATATTTTCAACTGTCCATCATACCAACCTAATATGAAGACATCTCCGTTCATAACTGATGAACGGGTTTTCCACTTCCTCTGAAGAAGTTTCATCATACCAACTAGGTATGATCTACTTACAACCGGTAAGTAGTTTTTACGCATCATTTTCACATCACTCCTCTAAGTTGTGATGTTTAAAATACTACTTATGTAAACCCCGCCCTTTTGAGTTATGGAAAACTAGGAAAAGAACCGGTGAAACCGAGAAAGAAAAATGAATCGGTTCACAAACCCGACCATTTGAGTGTTCATAAAACCTTAGAAAAGAACCTTAAGATAAATTAAGAGAGAAAAAATAGATTGGTTATGTGTTAAGCGTGCTTATGTGAGAGTAGTGCGAGGATGGGGGAGATTTATTACCAGAATACCGGTAATAAATCTCCCCCATTTAATACACACTTTTACACCTATATAAAGAGCTCACCTCATTCATCCTTCTAACACCTGAATAGTTCTCTCTCTCTCTCTCTCTACAGCTACATTTCCAAATGAAGCTCGAACTAGAGCTTTGACTTGGGCATTTTTCTTAACCTCATAAGGAGAGGTCAGGCTCATTAGACTCCAGGGGAAGTCAGCTATCTGATAGAAAACTCCAGTCGTTCCGAGGATCACCTAAGAAGCGCCGACATAATCAAACAGTGAAACAGCTCCGGCAGACCGAAGCTGCCCTATTTCGGCTAAGCTAAAATAGGCCAATTCGAGCTCTCCTCAGGCCAAACCAAGACTTACCAATACCTCCACAACCCTCCTAGAGCTGAATTAAGACCGAAAGGTAAGCCAATTTGGCTCCCCTATGCAATTTCTGACTGGTGTTAGAGAGAGAGTTGATAGAATTTCAATGACAGAATTCTAATCCAATTTGACACCAATTGATGACAATCTCAATCCTAGGAGGTACCTCAGGAGGAGAGCTACCTGCCCAGATATAAAGCCCAGGCCGACGCGCCCTTACCGGTGAGCAATTGAAGCTTTCTCTCCCTATAGTTTGTTTTCCGGCGAAACTCCGTTTGACCTCATTCCAACGTTTAAGCTTGCTATTCAAAGTGCTATAGAATCGTATGAACATCTATAAACTCAATTTCAACTTCAATTTCAACAATTACAAGTGTTTAATCGGTCAATTTGATAAAACCAAATTCGGGTTGTTAGGAAGTTGAAATTTGGGATTTTAAAAATTAGAAGGACCAAAATGCAATTTTATAAAATTGAGGGTCAACTGGGCATGATAAAAAATGTTAGAGGGCCACTTGAGGAATTTTAGAATTTTTTTTTGGCTGGGGGGGGGGGGGGGGACTACAATTTTTGTAAAGAAAGGGCAAAATGGTAATTTTGGAAAAGTTGGGGGACCAAAATGGAAATTTGGGAAATTAAACCCCTTTTTGTGAATTTGAATAAATTGAGGCTCTAAGATAAATTTTAAAAGTTTCGGGTCTCAACTTGAGGAAAAAACGGCAATAGGGACTTAAGTTAAAGAAAAATAACTTTAGGGACCTCAGTGCAAATAAATAAAAGTTTAGGCTATTACGCCGAGGGATAATGAACCGAGATGTTCATATCGTGAAGGAACATGAGGTATTGGGAACGACATCAAGGACAACCTCACGTGAATACAAATAATCGGTCTAGTGGAATTCACTACATTAACGGGTGAGTAGGATTTTATATCATACACGGCTGGGAATGATAAGTATCTCGAAATGAAAACCCACAACTTAGTGCTATTTTAAACATCACAACTTAGATGAGTGATGTGAAAATCACGCAAAAAAACTACTTACCAATTATAAGTAGATCATACCAGGTTGGAATGATGAAACTTCCTCAAAGGAAGTGGAAAACCCGTTCATCGGTTATGGGCATAGATGTCCTCATACTCAGCATGTATGATGGACAATTGAAAACAGATTTTGTCAGAAGTGCTTTCCCTTGACTATGTGCCAATGCTTAAACAATTTGGGAGACCTTCTTGACGGGGGAACTTACAATTTTTGTAATGGAAGGGAAAAATGGTAATTTTGGAATAGTTGGGGGGACCAAAATGGAAATTTGGGAAATTAAACCCCTTTTTGTGAATTTGAATAAATTGAGGTTCTAAGATAAATTTTAAAAGTTTCGAGTCTTTGAGGAAAAAACGGCAATAGGGACTTAAAGTTAAAGAAAAATAACTTTAGGGACCTAAGTGCAAATAAATAAAAGTTTAGGCTATTATGCCGAGGGATAATGAATGGAGATGTTCATATCGTGTAGGAACACGAGGTATTGGGAACGACATCAAGGACAAGCTCACGTGAATACAAAGAATCGGTCTAGTGGAATTCACTACATTAACGGGTGAGTGGGATTTTATATCATACCCGACTAGGAATGATAAGTATCTCGAAATGAAAACCCACAACTTAGTGGTATTTTAAACATCACAACTTAGATGAGTGATGTGAAAATCATGCAAAAAAACTACTTACCAATTATAAGTAGATCATACCAGGTTGAAATGATGAAACTTTCTCGAAGGAAGTGGAAAACCCGTTCATCGGTTATGAGCGAAGATGTCCTCATACTCCGTCGGTATGATGGACAATTGAAAACATATTTTGTCAGAAGTGCTTTCCCTTGACTATGTGCGAATACTTAAACAATTTGGCAGACCTTCTTGACGGGGGAACTTACAATTTTTGTAAAGGAAGGGAAAAATGGTAATTTTGGAAAAGTTGGGGGGACCAAAATGGAATTTTGGGAAATTAAACCCCATTTTGTGAATTTGAATAAATTGAGGTTCTAAGATAAATTTTAAAAGTTTCGGGTCTCAATTTGAGGAAAAAACGGCAATAGGGACTTAAAGTTAAAGAAAAATAACTTTAAGGACCTATGTGCAAATAAATAAAAGTTTAGGCTATTACGCCGACGGATAATGAATTGAGATGTTCATATCGTAAAGGAACACGAGGTATTGGGAACGACATCAAGGACAAGCTCACGTGAATACAAATAACCGGTCTAGTGGAATTGACTACATTAACGAGTGAGTGGGATTTTATATCATACCCGGCTTGGAATGATAAGTATCTCGTAATGAAAACCCACAACTTAGTGCTATTTTAAACATCACAACTTAGATGAGTGATATGAAAATCACGCAAAAAAACTACTTACCAATTATAAGTAGATCATACCAGGTTGGAATGATGAAACTTCCTCGAAGGAAGTGGAAAACCCGTTCATCGGTTATGAGCGGAGATGTCCTCATACTCGGTTGGTATGATGGACAATTGAAAACATATTTTGTCAGAAGTGCTTTCCCGTGATTATGTGCAAATGCTTAAACAATTTGGGAGACCTTCTTGACGGGAGAACTTACAATTTTTGTAATGGAAGGGAAAAATGGTAATTTTGGAACAGTTGGGGGGACCAAAATGGAAATTTGAGAAATTAAACCCCTTTTTGTGAATTTGAATAAATTGAGGTTCTAAGATAAATTTTAAAAGTTTCGAGTCTCAATTTGAGGAAAAAACGGCAATAGGGACTTAATGTTAAAGAAAAATAACTTTAGGGACCTAAGTGCAAATAAATAAAAGTTTAGGCTATTACGCCGAGGGATAATGAACCGAGATGTTCATATCGTGAAGGAACACGAGGTATTGGGAACGACATCAAGGACAACCTCACGTGAATACAAAGAACCGGTCTAGTGGAATTCACTACATTAACGGGTGAGTGGGATTTCATATCATACCCGACTGGGAATGATAAGTATCTCGAAATGAAAACCCACAACTTAGTGCTATTTTAAACATCACAAATTAGAAGAGTGATGTGAAAATCACACAAAAAAAACTACTTATCAATTATAAGTAGATCATACCAGGTTGGAATGATGAAACTTCCTCGAAAGAAGTGGAAAACCCGTTCATCGGTTATAAGCGGAGATGTGCTCATACTCGGTCCGTATGATGGACAATTGAAAACATATTTTGTCAGAAGTGCTTTCCCTTGACTATGTGCGAATGCTTAAACAATTTGGGAGACCTTCTTGACGGGGGAACTTACAATTTTTGTAATGGAAGGGAAAAATGGTAATTTTGGAACAGTTGGGGGGACCAAAAAGGAAATTTGGTAAATTAAACCCCTTGTTGTGAATTTGAATAAATTGAGGTTCTAAGATAAATTTTAAAAGTTTCGAGACTCAATTTGAGGAAAAAACGGCAATAGGGACTTAAAGTTAAAGAAAAATAACTTTAGGGACCTAAGTGCAAATAAATAAAAGTTTAGGCTATTACGCCAAGGGATAATGAACCGAGATGTTCATATCGTGAATCAACACGAGGTATTGGGAACGACATCAAGGACAACCTCACGTGAATACAAAGAACCGGTCTAGTGGAATTCACTGCATTAACGGGTGAGTGGGATTTTATATCAAACCCAGTTGGAAATGATAAGTATCTCGAAATGAAAACCCACAACTTAGTGCTATTTTAAACATCACAACTTAGATGAGTGATGTGAAAATCACGCAAATTACCAATTATAAGTAGATCATACGAGGTTGGAATGATAAAACTTCCTCGAAGGAAGTGGAAAACGCGTTCATCGGTTATGAGCGGAGATGTTCTCATACTCGGTCGGTATGATGGACAATTGAAAACATATTTTGTCAGAAATGCTTTCCCTTGACTATGTGTCAATGCTTAAAGAATTTGGGAGACCTTCTTGACGGGGGGAATTTACAATTTTTTTTAATGGAAGGGAAAAATGGTAATTTCGGAACAGTTGGGGGGACCAAAATGGAAATTTGGGAAATTAAACCCCTTTTTGTGAATTTGAATAAATTAAGGTTCTAAGATAAATTTTAAAAGTTTCGAGTCTCAATTTGAGGAAAAACCGGCAATAGGGACTTAAAGTTAAAGAAAAATAACTTTAGGGACCTAAGTGCAAATAAATAAAAGTTTAGGCTATTACGCCGACGGATAATGAACCGAGATGTTCATATCGTGAAGGAACACGAGGTATTGGGAACGACATCAAGGACAAGCTCACGTGAATACAAAGAACCGGTCTAGTGGAATTCACTACATTAACGGGTGAGTGGGATTTTATATCATACCCGGCTAGGAATGATAAGTATCTCGAAATGAAAACCCACAACTTAGTGCTATTTTAAACATCACAACTTAGAAAAGTGATGTGAAAATCACACAAAAAAACTACTTACCATTTATAAGTAGATCATACCAGGTTGGAATGATGAAACTTCCTCGAAGGAAGTGGAAAACCCGTTCATCGGTTATGAGCGGAGATGTCCTCATACTCGGTCCGTATGATGGACAATTGAAAACATATTTTGTCAGAAGTGCTTTCCCTTGACTATGTGCCAATGCTTAAACAATTTGGGAGACCTTCTTGACGGGGGAACTTACAATTTTTTTTAATGGAAGGGAAATTAAACCCCTTTTTGTGAATTTGAATAAATTTAGGTTCTATGATAAATTTTAAAAGTTTCGAGTCTGAATTTGAGGAAAAACCGGCAATAGGGACTTAAAGTTAAAGAAAAATAACTTTAGGGACCTCAGTGCAAATAAATAAAAGTTTAGGCTATTACGCCGACGGATAATGAACCGAGATGTTCATATCGTGAAGGAACACGAGGTATTGGGAACGACATCAAGGACAAGCTCACGTGAATACAAAGAACCGGTCTAGTGGAATTCACTACATTAACGGGTGAGTGGGATTTTATATCATACTCGGCTGGGAATGATAAGTATCTCGTAATGAAAACCCACAACTTAGTGGTATTTTAAACATCACAACGTAGATGAGTGATGTGAAAATCACGCAAAAAAACTACTTACCAATTATAAGTAGATCATACCAAGTTGGAATGATGAAACTTACTCGAGGGAAGTGGAAAACCCGTTCATCGGTTATGAGTGGATATGTCCTCATACTCGGTCGGTATGATGGACAATTGAAAACATATTTTGTCAGAAGTGCTTTCCCCTGACTATGTGCCAATGCTTAAACAATTTGGGAGACCTTCTTGACGGGGGAACTTACAATTTTTGTAAAGGAAGGGCAAAATGGTAATTTTCAAAAAGTTGGGGGGACCAATATGGAAATTTGAGAAATTAAACCCCTTTTTGTGAATTTGAATAAATTAAGGTTCTAAGATAAATTTTAAAAGTTTCGGGTCTCAATTTGAGGAAAAACCGGCAATAGGGACTTAAAGTTAAAGAAAAATAACTTTATGGACCTAAGTGCAAATAAATAAAAGTTTAGGCTATTACACCGAGGGATAATGAACCGAGATGTTCATATCGTGTGGGAAAACGATGTATTGGGAACGACATCAAGGACAACCTCACGTGAATACAAAGAACCGGTCTAGTGGAATTCACTACATTAACGGGTGAGTGGGATTTTATATCATACCCGGCTGGGAATGATAAGTATCTCGAAATGAAAACCCACAACTTTGTGCTATTTTAAAAATCACAAGTTAGGTGAGTGATGTGAAAATCACGCAAAAAAACTACTTACCAATTATAAGTAGAGCATACTAGGTTGGAATGATGAAACTTTCTCGAAGAAAGTGGAAAACCCGTTCATCGGTTATGAGCGGATATGTCCTCATACTCGGTCGGTATGATGGACAATTGAAAACATATTTTGTCAGAAGTGCTTTCCCCTGACTATGTGCCAATACTTAAACAATTTGGTAGACCTTCTTGACAGGGGAACTTACAATTTTTGTAATGGAAGGGAAAAATGGTAATTTTGGAAAAGTTAGGGGGACCAAAATGGAAATTTTGGAAACTAAATACCTTTTTGTGAATTTGAATAAATTATGGTTCTAAGATAAATTTTAAAAGTTTCGGGTCTCAATTTGAGGAAAAAACGGCAATAGGGACTTAAAGTTAAAGAAAAATAACTTTAGGGACCTAAGTGCAAATAAATAAAAGTTTAGGCTATTACGCCAAGGGATAATGAACCGAGACGTTCATATCGTAAGGCAACACGAGGTATTGGGAACGACATCAAGGACAAGCTCACGTGAATACAAAGAACCGGTCTAGTGGAATTCACTACATTAACGGGTGAGTGGGATTTTATATCATACCCGGCTAGGAATGATAAGTATCTCGAAATGAAAACCCACAACTTAGTGCTATTTTAAACATCACAACTTAGAAAAGTGATGTGAAAATCACACAAAAAAACTACTTACCATTTATAAGTAGATCATACCAGGTTGGAATGATGAAACTTCCTCGAAGGAAGTGGAAAACCCGTTCATCGGTTATGAGCGGATATGTCCTCATACTCGATCGGTATGATGGACAATTGAAAACATATTTTGTCAGAAGTGCTTTCCCGTGACTATGTGCCAATGCTTAAACAATTTGGGAGATCTTCTTGACGGGGGAACTTACAATTTTTGTAAAGGAAGGGCAAAATGGTAATTTTGAAAAAGTTGGGGGGACCAAAATGGAAATTGGATAAATTAAACCCCTTTTTGTGAATTTGAATAAATTAAGGTTCTAAGATAAATTTTAAAAGTTTCGGGTCTCAATTTGAGGAAAAAACGGCAATAGGGACTTAAAGTTAAAGAAAAATAACTTTAGGGACCTAAGTGCAAATAAATAAAAGTTTAGGCTATTACACCGAGGGATAATGAACCGAGATGTTCATATCGTGTAGGAACACGAGGTATTGGGAACGACATCAAGGACAAGCTCACGTGAATACAAAGAACCGGTCTAGTGGAATTCACTACATTAATGGGTGAGTGGGATTTTATATCATACCCGACTGGGAATGATATGTATCTCGTAATGAAAACCCACAACTTAGTGCTATTTTAAACATCACAACTTAGATGAGTGATGTGAAAATCACGCAAAAAAACTACTTACCAATTATAAGTAGATCATACCAGGTTGGAATGATGAAACTTCCTCGAAGGATGTGGAAAACCCGTTCATCGGTTATGAGCGGAGATGTCCTCATACTCGGTCGGTATGATGGACAATTGAAAACATATTTTGTCAGAAGTGCTTTCCCCTGACTATGTGCCAATGCTTAAATAATTTGGGAGACCTTCTTGACAGGATCTCGAATAGCTCTTATAGGCTAGGGGCCTCGGTTTTTGAACTTAGGGGCTATTATGCCCGGTTTTGAAAATCTCGAAAAATGGGCCATAGGCTAGTGGGCTCAAGTAGGAGCTCGTAAAAAACATGAGATATGTGCCATAAACCTTTAATAAATGAATTGTTCGGCTATGGTACCAAGACATGACTGACATATTCAGTCAACTAGTGGCAGTGCAACATGATAGGTCTCCCAACTAGTCAAGACAAACAGCTGCAGGTTTAGTTGAATGTCAGGGCCGTTGAAGTAATGGAACCATAGATTACATGGCATGATAAGAAAATACTATTTGTGCATGCACTATGATTACGAGACCATCAAGACATGCAAAAGGGGTAGTGATGAGTCCTAAGGGCCCTGGACGACCTGATGAGTATAAGGGTAGTTCGTCAAACCATGTGACCGTGCAAAATTTGGAGGACCACCAAGCGCATGATGGGGACGGGATGAGGTCTCTATCCTAATACGGTCACAGAGAATTGATTTTGGGATTGATGGTCGGATGTCACGAACATCCACTCATTCTCAAGATAGAAGTGGCTGTACTTCTATTTAGGTGACCGATAAAGTCGCTCCTATGCCACAAGTGGGTTCAGTGGATGTATTGGCCTGTGAATGTGTGTTTAACCTTCATGATGAAGGATGTGTGTTGTGTGATGACACACCATAATTAATAAGAAATGGTGGTAAAAACTGAGATTTGAAATGAAAGGATTTTTTAAAGAAAGAAGTTTGGCACACTCCAATACAAATGCTTTTCCAAAAAAATTAAAAATTTTGATAACCCATTCATTGAATAGTCATACTCACCCCCTCCCTTATATCCCTTTCAGTAAATTCCAGAAAGTCTACCCTTAAAAACCATCAACTAAGACGCCTATGAGATAGGTAGGATAAATTTAAAATATTATGCAGTTTTGATTTATCTTATTCCAGGAAAAGGTACAGGTTTAAAGGACGCCTTACTCTTTACAGTCTATAACAAGGGGAAACCCTTTAATAAATCAGGAGAGTGACGAGTTGCTCACGGGGATCCAACCAAACCGGGTCGGGGCGTGACAACTTAGTAGTGGGTTTTTATTTCTAAGGTAATTATCATCCCAACTAGGTATGATATAAAAATCACACTCACTCAATCATGCAGTGAAATTTCACTTAGTAGGATTTTCCCTTATGAGCTTAACCTCAGTTGGCATTCCCAATGTCTCGTGTTCCTACACGAAATGAACATCATTATTCATTATCATCTGGCTTGATCACCTCATTAGTATGAATGACTAAATTCACAACTTTTCCAATATTTTCAAATTGGTCCCTAAAGTTATATTTTCCATTTACTTTAGGCCCCAATTGTCGATTTTTCCCCAAATTGAGTCCTGAAACTTTTAAAATTCCTTTTGGTACCTCAATTTACTCAATTTCATAAAAAGGGGTCCAAGTTTCCCAAATTCCCTCTTTAGCCCCCAAATTTTCCAAAATTACCATTTTGCCCTTCCTTTACAAAAATGGTAAGTTTTACCCCAAAAATTCTAAAATTGCTCAATTGGTCCTCTAACATTCTTATCATGCTCAATTAACCCTCAATTTTATACAATTGCATTTTGCTCCCTCAAATTTTCAAAAATCCCCAATTTACCCAAAATTTCCCCCAATTTCAACTTACTAACACAACCGAAATTGATTTCATCAAATTGACCTATCAAACACTTCTAATTATTGAAATTGAAGTTAAAATTGAGTTTCTACCTCTTCATACAATTCAATAGCACTTTGAATAGTAAGTTTTGACCCCAGAACAAGCTAAAACGGAGCTTCGCCGAAAAATAGAATGTAGAGAAAGAAAGCTTCAATGCTCACCGGCGGGGACATGGCAGTCTGAGCTTCCAATGGGGGAAGATAGCTCTCCTCCTGAGGTTCCTTCTAGGATTAAGAAGTGCATCAATTGATGCTGAATTCGATTAGAATTCTGTTATCGAAATTCTATCGGCTCTCTCTAGCACCGGTCGGAAATTATAGAGGGTAGTCAAATTGGCTTACCTTTCAGTCCTAATTCGGCCGTGGAAGGGATGAGAAGGTGTTGGGAGAGCTTGGTTTAGTCTAAGGATGGCTTGAATCAGCCAATTTCAGCTCAACCGAAATAGGGCAGCTTTGGTCCGTCAAAGGTGCTTCACTGTTTGATCACGCCGGCGCTTCTCGAGCAACCCTCGGAGGGAATGGATGTTACCACCATGTAGCTGACTTATCTCCGGTTCTAAGGAACCTGACCACATCTTTGTTGGCTCAGAAATGACCCTATATCGGAGCTCTGGTTCGAGCTTCAACTAAAAACTAAGCAGTTGAGAGAATGAGATTTTTAGGCGTAGAGAGGATGAATGGAGATGGTCTCTTTATATAGGGAGCTTGAGGACCGTCGACCATTCGTTTGGCACCTTTATGACAGTCATTGAAGGCCTGAAACATACTGAATAGAAAAGTTTCCTCTTTGCCGACGCTGCTTCGATTTTTCGGCGAGTGAACAGTACTGAAGGAAGAAGACGACACTGTTCTGAACCGGATTGTACCGGTCCGAACCGGGTTCAAAGCTTAAACCTGTCGGTTCATCCCCGATTCAACCAAAATTTTCAAATCTAAAAATTTATAAATTTATCTAAATTTATTTTTTTATTCAATTGTGGCCTCAAATCTCAAATTTGAATTTTTTAAGCCACCTAGAAAAATGAATCTAGTATTCGGTTCAATAGTGGTTCAAACCAGTCCAAATCAATTCAATCTGGTTTGGATCTGATTCAGCTTAACCAGTTTGGTTTTCATCTCCAATTTATCTTAAAGTCCTTTTTCATGACTTTTATGACTTCTTAGGTCACTTAGGGTCCATAATTTTCCCAGTTTGCCCTCTCTATCGGTTTCAATTCATAAACCGGCTCAGTTCTTAAACCGGTTCAATCAAGTTCGGGTCCGGTTCACCTAAATCGGTCTGGTTTTTCTCTCTCAATTTGTCCTAAAGTTCTTTTCCAAGGTTTATGAACCTTTTGGGTCACATGGGAGTTGAAATTTCTCTAATTTAACCGTTCCCCAATAAATGGGTTTGTGAACCGGTACAGTTTTCCCACTCGGTTTGATCGATTCTTTCCCATTTTTTTTAACTTCAAGGAGCGAGGTTTACAACTCTCCCATCCTTTTAGGAGTTTTGCCCCCAAAACTTATTTCACATTGTTCGCGTGTTGGCTTAAACTTTTTATTGTTACGAAATTTTCTATTTTATCGTCCTACAACCTTCTCGATTATTTTTGTTCATCCCTTTCATCGCATATCTTAGATTCTCATCTCATTCTCAACCTTTCCTCATTCCGTGGAACTTACCTTAGCCTAGAATATTTTCCTTGAAGATCTATGATCATTTCCATTAGTTACGTCCTTCTTTCCCAAGGCACCCTTTCCAATCCCAAGCTTCTTTTATCCAAAATTTCATAACTATTTGTTCCAGTCATTTTTCTTCCACAGATTTTGGCGTTTATTGTCTTTTCATCATGTATGGATTCCTTCCTCATTCTTTGGTTATCATCTTTATGCTTGACTTCGTTATACCTTACTCATAGACCATTCATTGCCTAAGTCATATTTCTCTAAGTTAGTTGGATTTACATGCCATTTTACCACATGGCATTATTCGTGATTTCTTTAACTTTACATCCCTATAAAAATATTGGTTTATGTACTTCTCATCTCTTTTTTTCTCCAAATTTCTTTATTCGGTCATTCAACCTTCAAATCCTTGAATTTCCCAATACTTACTAACATACCAAAATTTATGATCTTTTACTTCATTCCTCATTCTCACTGGTGTCATTCTTCCTTAAGATCTCTTCTCTTTCTAAATTCATCCTTATTCTTATCAATGTTCCTCCCACTATTATTCATTCTGAGTTTAGTTCCTTTCTTACTCGTATGGCATCTTTTGATGTCATCTTCTTACCTATTCATTACCTGGGTTTGACTTATCCTATCATTCTTTACGATTTCCTTCTCCGTCTACATGATCCTTCCATTTCCAGCATCTTGTTCTTGAGGAGTTTATTCTCTTTCTTATTTCGTTGATTCCATTAACTCTTCATTGATACACCCATGTCTTCCCAAGATTTCTTTCTCTAATGAGCTTCACATTCTCTTTCTCTCAGGATTTCCTTCTAGTTCTACTATTAGAATCATTAAACTCTGTAGTGTCTTTTGTTGATATCTTCACTAGCTTACTTTTACTCTTTAGATCCATGAGTACCTTCCATCTATTTTGCTTCATTCCCACTAGCTCTAACATTTATTTATTCTGTTGAGGTGGACCTCTCATCCTTATTGTGTCCAAACCTTCCATATCTTCGTGTCCTTGGTATTCCCCTTTTGTCTTGGTTAGGGTGTATTCTTTTTCTAGTCCCCATCTCTTATTAGACTTCGTCTACTCCTTCGAATGATTTGGTTTATATAAGTTATTTCCTTAAATCGGATCTGTCTAAAGTTTCCATTTTGAGTTTCCAGATCTTCTTGTAGTAGATCATGCTCAACCTCCCAATACTCTCACTTAGTCACTCGTACTTTTTACTAAGAATCGTATTTTATCTCTAGTTTTGCAACCTTCTTTCGATTGATTGTCTTGACCTGAAGCTTTCTCCTTCTTCGCCCCAACTTCCTATTTTTATCCTCCTTCTTGTATCTTCCATTTTGGGATTTCCTTTTTGTTTAATCATCTTATCATTCTATAGAAATCCATTACTCTAACTCTTCTCCTAACTTAAGGGTCTTGTATGACTTATCTACTCATATTTCTCTTCCTCTTTTGATTCATACCTTTACCTTCCCCAAGTTTGAAGTTCCTAAGGAATTGTACCTTAATTTATCATGTAGTTTTTATATCTAGCCTTCCTGTTATCTTTCCTTGGTGGTCTCTATTTCTTTTTCTTTATGATATTCCCGTGGTTCTTCTTGGAATGTTTTACTCCCCCTTGTTTTTCCTTACTACTTATTCTCTATGCTTATTTTAACTCCTCGGATTTTTCATGATCCTGTACTCCTTGATGATTGTTTTCCTTCTCCTTTCTTTTTCACAAGATCTTTCTTAGATGGATTCTTCTTTATCATCTTCTAAGGGTAAGTCATAAGGGTTGCAATATACTCGTAGTTTCTTCCTTAGGTGATTTCCTACTTATATTTTTATTATCATACTCTTTTGTTTTAAATAACTCAGAAGTTTTAATAAAACTCTTGTTTTCCTTCATTCAAGAAATATTTTTCTTTCCATAATTTGGATTATTACTGGAATTCTCTACCCCTTAATGCCTTGGGGTCATAGGACTAGAGTTAATCTTTGAACGATTATCATACTTTTAATCAAAAGGCTCTAAGAAACTAATTGGGGTCCATTCGCGCTCCTTGTTAGGATGAATTTCATGTATGGCTTCCAATTCGTACTGCCTTAGTACTTCAACCTCACACTCATAAGTCGTTAAAATTGTTAAATCAATTTTCATCATAACCTTATACCAACCATTGCATATTTCTAGTTGTAATCAATGCATTAGGCCAAGAGTTTCCACTTAGATAACATAATGTACTTTCGTCCCTCTCTAGTCCATAAGCTCGTAGTAGTCGTCTCGGACTATAATGCACATACTCGCTTTTCCTAGGCACAGTTGGTAGTATCCATCACTATTTATCTTGATGATATCTTAGGGTCCATTGGATGTGCTTCTTTCTCCGGGCTCCTTACACTCCTGAATAGTCACTCTTTGTCTATGAGTTTGTGCTTGATATAATTCTTGTGATGTTTCCTTAGCTCTCTTGGCCGTTCGGATCAGATTTGGTTGTCGACCCTCATCATTGCAACCACTCTTTCCATATGATTGTAATCATAGCTAATATCTTATTATTGCTTTCACTTTTCATACCATCTTTCTAATACATATCAACCCTCCATCTCACCAGTCATAAAAAATGAAAGTTCATGCATACGTCATATATAGAAAATTATAGTGATTTAGTCTTATTGACAATAAATCAACCTATGTTCAGTTGACTTTATTTCTTCACATAAATTACACTTATTTGTTCTATTAATCATTCTTCTAGCATAGCATTTGAGGCAACTCTACACAATTAATTTTATATTTTTTTGTGGCAATGCATATGTTGAGAACTCCTTTTATTCACATAAATTACACTTATATTTCCCATTAATTCTCCTTCTATTCATATTTCCATTTACTCGTATACATTTGAGTCAACTCTCCACAACAAATTTTGTATTTTCATGTGACAATGCATTTGTTCACTTGACTCTATTTATTCACATAAATTATACTTATCTATCCTACTAATACTCCTATTTAGATTAACATTTACTGATACATAGGAAACTTTATATTCTCTTGACAATGCATAGAAATTACATGTCATATTAATTCTTATTTTATTGAGATTACCATTTATTGGTATAGGATTTGCAAAGTCTTTACAAGAAATTTTGTATTTTCCTCGCATAAGTTCAGTTGTTTAGCTGAATCACTTACTTCACAAAAAATTACACTTACCTACCATGTTAATTCTTGTTTTATTTAGATTATCATTAACTGGTATAATATTTGATATAATTATCAACAATTAAATGTTAGTTTAAGATCTTTATCAAGAGAACTCTTTACTATTTCATGGTATCTTGTGCACTCACCCTTAAAAATAGGGACAACCCAGTTCCATTCCAATGTGATCAAACTTATAACTAAGATTGGGAAGGTCAAACAATATTTTGTTGATCAATCAAGCTAGATAGTGGAACCGCACCGTCCACCAACACTAACATTGATTTTTGAGAATGGTTGGAGTAAGATGTAGGTGGGTGTCCGGAATATAAAGATGGTGAACTATAAATGGGCAGGTTAGTACCTTGCTCCTAATTGAACTACTCGGGTCAGTCCAAAATTTTAAAACTATGGTTCATTGGGTATGCATTTATGTTTAATAGGTGGCAATGCATGTTTAAATATATTTTTAATATAATATTAATAATAAAACACTTAATATTCTATATTTAAAAATAATTTATATTATAAAAACATTAAATAAAACTATCATTTCATTTATATTCAACACAAACTAAATTTAAAGTTGTATTAAAATAGTATATGATATATCTTAATTAAACAAGTGTTACTCTTTTATTAATTTGGCAAAGACTGACATCAAATCAATGACTTCAAGCTTATGTAGTATATGGGTGTGGGGACGGTGTCGAAATGGCCATTTGGCATCACGACAAATTTGTGCCGTTATATCTTGATTTCACCTTATCATAAGAAATGGTTAATTAATAATTTTATTTTTAATTTAATAAATTAATCCTACAATTTAAATTTTAAATAATACTTTAATTTCTTAAATTTTATCTTCTTACTAAATTAATTATTCAATTATACTTCCACGGACAGATCTTTAACCATGCAAAAATTAGGTACTTAAATTATGAAATAATAAAATAATTAATAAATAATTTTAAGAAATAATGTGTTAAATTACCTTTAATTAAAGGCATGTTGATGTAATCTAAGATATATTTAAATTTACAATTAGAATTTTTTTACTTAATAAATGAATATTTAATTAATTTATCAAATCTGATACAATATTTATAGGATGAAAATTAAATAATTTTATTATTATCAATAATATATATAACATTATAGGGTATACCAATATTTAAATCGTTTTACCTACAATTATTTCTGTAAAAATATTCTAATTTATCTGAACAGTAGTTAGTTAATCATTTAACTAATTTCAAATACTCTAAAAAACTAATTTAATGTAACGATTTATCATTATAAAAGTGGATAATTAATGGAATTTTCAGTTATTATTTTTAAAGTATAATAAATAATATGTGAGAGTAAAATTCAAGTCTGATTTTGAGTTATTCTTGTTGTTTTGCAAGTTTTAATCTTTTCAACAACTCATCTCTCGACTTTCAATGCGTGTGCAATAAAATCGAGAGTCACTAGCATACAGTAGAGAGTCATATTCATTCATAACTATGATTTATATCATTGTATTTCTTATCCAATATCAAATTAGTCATCCACATTAATTTTCATAATATCACTTGGTGGTTGCTTCCATACTCCCTCTCTGTAGACTTAGCTCATTTCTAGTGCAATTTTGATCCTTATTGGCATCTGCATATTCTTCAATCAAACCCATTATGTTAACGATCAATTCCTTAACTTGTGGTGTACATCCTAAAAATAGAGTTTTATTCCGTTACTTCCATATGGTCCAACACATTGTGGCAAATATGCATTTTATTACTTCCCTCTCATCTTTTCCTTATTTTAAATTAAATAACCAAGATTCAATCCATTTAATTAATGACAAATCGGTAAACTTTCTAATTCTTACCCCACACGTTCCAAACTACACTAATCGAGTATATGCGCATTTAACTAGTAAATAATATATGATTTCGACTTCACCACATATGTGACATGCATTATAATATATGGATTTTCTCAAAAAAAAAAAGTTATCATTAACATGAAAAGCATTTGACATTACTCTCCATAGAAAGTTTCTAATCTTTGGAATGCAATCTATATTCAAAAGTGTTGTCCACATTTTTTTGCTTATAATTAATCAGGAGAAATAAACTTATATGAACTCATCATGTTTTCCATCTAACATGAAAGTATCGACAAACCTTATGGTAACCTTACTAAGACATTCCCAAGGCCATATCAACTTGTCTTCCCGGTTGGAGAAATGAGAGTGATAATTATGATGACTTCATTTTCCTCTATAACAAGGTATATTTCAATATTGTCTAACCCCATGTAATTGTACTTCTATCAATAAGGGTATTTACTCTGGTTTGGTTGGCTTACTCGTCATTTATTTGATGCAGCAAATGTCTGTGTTGGGGATGGCAGGAATCCAGTTGTCCTTCCAAACATGAGTTTGGTTTTCATTAGCTATTTGCTAATTTAGACCTTCCCGCAGTTATTTTTTTTACTAGCATATAAACTCCTGCACAACTAGGAAGGACGATTACATGCAGAGAAAATGTCATTATGCCTATAATACTTACGTTTTAATAGTTGAGAGAGAATAGTATGTGGTTATGTATCCTATATAAGTTCTTCATTAGAAATGGTAAATTGAATGTATCAAAATATTTAATACTCATCCATCCCCTTTCCTTGATATTGGTAAATTTGGCCCACTTAACCATGTGATCTTATCTTGGTCACTAGAGTTACTCCACCAAAATTGTTATAGTAGCGAGTTCACATTTGAACACTAAACATGTTTTAGCAAGAAATAATTTATAACACATGTGCTACCAAATCTTTAGTAACAAAAAATAATTTATAAGATATGTGGGTATAGCACAAATAATAGATTTTATAAGAAACTCTCGACCAATTATAAACAAGTATGCTTATTTCCACCCTTGAAATTTTCAGTGTTATATTTTTTCAAGAAATGGAGGTTTTCCGAGTATTGTGTCCCTAGAATATAAACAGACCAAGATAGGGTATGATGTTACTAATTATTATTCGAATTGATAGCACTGTTTTTGCACTAAAATATAAAAAAAAAATAGCTAAACTGATACTTATAAAATTTTAATTACATTAAATATGAAAATGAGATGAAATTATTATATCTATATATTTGAGCTAGGATAGCATAGGATTGGATATAAGATAATTGATATTATTTTCTATGCTCTAACATGGCCATGTATTCAAATGGATATAAAGAGAAAATGTCATTATGCTTATAATACTTACGTTTTAATAGTTGAGAGAGAATAGTATGTGGTTATGTCTCCTATATAAATTCTTCATTAGAAATGCTAAATTGAATGTATTAAAACATTTAATACTCATCCATCCCCTTTCCTTGATATTGGTAAATTTGGCCCACTTAACCAGGTGATCTTATCTTGGTCACTAGAGTTACTGATGTGAATCTGCCTAAAGAGACTATGAATTCACAAGTCCAATCAACCGAACCTGCAATGGAGCTGGACAGTTTGTCACAAAATCAGATGAATAATTATTTAAGACTGCAAGAGGGCTCAATCACAAGGTTAAGGGCTAAAAGATTCAAAGAAGCTTTATATGGGTTGATTAAAGAGATTGCTGAATATTCAAATGGAAGCCCAAATGAAGAGCCCAAGATGAGCCCACGAGAAGGTCCATATTTAATTAATAAAGAGAATAAATCTCTTAGGATAATATTAGGTAGTTCAAATTTTTAAATTAGTTATTAAATATCCTAGATATTTAGATTAGATATGGTTAGCTTATAACAATAATAGATTTTTTCCTTATTTTGTGGGCTATTCTATTGTTTTCTGAGCCTATAAAAGGCATACTCCACAGCATTGGAAAAACACACTTTGTAATTTCAATCTTGTGAGTTTTATCTTATTTCTTTTCTTGAAAGAGCTTTTTGAACTTATCAGGTTTTTACCTATGGTGTTCAAGCAATTCAAGACATATCACCAGGGTTTTCTAAGAGTTCTTCTTAGAGAATTTGGGTGTGGCGTCTAGATATCTGATACTTTTTTTCTCACATAAACAAGGTATATTCCATTCTTTTGTACTTGCGTCGTGAAAGTCTTGGGGTCTTGTCATATTTGGTGTAGAGTGTCGTAAACATGTTGGCGAGGTTCGCATCAGTTGGTATTAGAGCACACGGTTGCACGGCAAGTTCTATCCCATCTTTTTATCTTATTCTTTTTTTTATCTTCTCTACCTATTTCTATTCTCTATAAAAGAAAAAAAATTCTCATCTTCTTCTATCTATCTTCTCTTCAGTCAGTTAAAAAAAGCTAAAAAATTGTGCTAAAAAAAAAGAGAAAAAAAAATTTCATACAAAAAATGCAAAAAAAAAAGAGGCACACAATTCTAGCTTGAATTTTATTCTATCTAGTCTACTTTATTTCATCTTAATTTCTTTCTCTATTTAAATTTTATTCTTCTTTGAGTCTATTCGTACACCACGCTTAAATTCTTCTGGAATTGGTTTTTGAAAACCTTATTGATTTGTCTTGATTGTTCCTCAAGTTGAACTGATTCGTAAAAATAATTTATTTTTAAAGTTCAATTCAGATTGAAAGAAGACATACGAGAGGAAAAAGGCAAGAGTATTTGAATCTTTAAGAAAAAGCCAATTGAGTGTGAAAACACAAGTGATTGAGAGAAATACGTGAGGGAGCGTTTGCAAGGTTCTTCTATTATTTTTATCATTTGTAGGAACTCATGGCACAACGACGAGGAGATACGCCAAATGAAGAAGATTCCCAACAACCGATTCCAAATTTACAAATGCATGCTATAATAAGTGAAATGAGACGAATGCTAAAGTCCAAGTTGGAACCACTTCATGAGCGAATTGATCAATTGGAAGAAGGAGTGAGGGGTTCGCGTCAACATACCCCTACTGAACAGCAACCTCGAAGCTTTCAGTCAAGACATTTTGATCCACAAGAACTCGAGGAGTTCGATCGATATGCTCATAGAGAACGACCACGAGTTGATGACAACCTGGATTAATATCAAGTTGAAGATACCCTCTTTTTAAGGAAAAACTGATCTAGAAGCGTATCTTGAATGGGAAAAGAGGATGGAGATGGTTTTTTACTGTCATAATTACTCGGAGATGGTTTTTTACTGTCATAATTACTCGGAGATGAAAAAGGTATGACTTGCTGCTGTCGAATTTACTAATTCTGCTATAATATGGTGGGATCAGTTGGTGAAAGAAAGGAAACAAAATCATGAACGCCCTGTGGAGTCTTGGGATGAAATGAAAGCAATCATGCGACGACGATTTGTTACCAGCAACTATCACCGGGAGTTGTTCAATAAACTCCAAAGGCTTACCCAAGGATCAAAAGGCATTGATGAATACTTCAAGGAGATGGAGATTGTGATGATTCGAGCCAATGTGGAGGAAGACAAAGAGGCAACAATGGCAAGATTTTTGCATGGTCTAAACTATGAAATAGCTGACATGGTGGAAATGCAATATCATGTTGAGCTCCAAAATATGGTACTTCAAGCTATCAAAGTCGAACAACAACTGAAGAGAAAGAGTTTACACAAAAGGGGATTAAACAATGGTTCCTCAAACTCATGGAAACCATCCTCAAGGCGATTTGAGAGTCAGTCAACTCAACCTCAGCATGCTCCACTAAAAGAGACAACCAAGCAAGTTGTGCCCAAAATTAAGGTTATACCCATATCACAACTCCCAAAACTCATGATATTAAGTGTTTTCGATGCCAAGGCAGGGGTCACATTGCAAGTCAATGCCCAAATAAGCAGGCAATGGTGTTAATGCTAATGGGGAAATTGAGACCGATGATGAAAAAGAAGATATTGATCCGGGGATGCCACCACTTGAAGATGCTGATGAATATGCAAAAGAAGAGGAATTATTGGTTGCACGACGAACTCTTAGTGTTCAAGCCCAAGAAGAAGAAAAAAATTAGCGTGAGAACTTATTTCATACACGTTGTTGTGTGAAAAATAAGGTTTGCTGTGTTATTATAGATGGGGGAAGCTGCACTAATGTAGCTAGCACTAAGCTGGTGGAGAAATTGACATTACCAACCTTAAAGCATCTGAAGCCTTACCGACTACAATGGCTGAACGACCAAGGTGAACTCAAGGTAACCAAACAAGTGTTGGTTGCATTTTCTATTGGAAAATATTAAGATGAAATACTATGTGATGTGGTACCAATGCACGAATGCCATATACTTTTGGGACAACCTTAGCAGTTTGATCGTCAAGTTATGCATGATGGATTCACTAATAGGTACTCTTTTGTGATGAATGATAGACCAATATCTCTTGTACCATTGACTCTGAGGCAAGTTTTGAGGATCAACTGGAAAAAGAAAAAGGCAAATGAACAAAAAATAGAAGAAAAAAAAGGAGAAATATCAGAGTTGAAAAAAAAAGAGAGAAAAGCCAGAAGTGAAAAAAAAAAGAGAGTAAAAGCAATTTCATTGCAAGAAAAAGTGAGATCAAGCGAGCTTTACTTTCACATCAAGCTCTTATTGTACTTATGTACAAGGACGCCTTTTTGAGTACTAACGATCTTTTCGGATTTTGTTGAACAATATTATTACTGTTTTGCAGGAATTTATCGATGTCTTTCCTGATGAGATACCACCAGGTTTGCCACCAATTCGAGGAATTGAACATCAAATTGATTTTATCCCTGAAGCGACGATTCCCAACCGACCAGCATATAGAAGTAACCTTGAGTAAATAAATGAACTTCAACGCCAAGTCCTAGAGCTGATGGAAAAGGGGTATGTTCAAGAGAGTATAGTCCATGTGCTGTGCCAGTGCTACTTGTACCTAAGAAGGATGGAACTTGACGAATGTGCGTGGATTGTCGAGTCATCAACAACATCACGATAAAGTATCGCCACCCTATTCCTCGTTTGGATGACATGTTAAATGATTTGCATGGATCTTGTTTATTTTCGAAAATAAATATTAAGAGTGGATATCATCAAATTCGAATGAAAGAAGGGGATGAATGGAAAACTGCATTTAAAACTAAACAAGGATTATATGAATGGTTAGTTATGCCCTTTGGATTGACTAATGCACCAAGCACTTTCATGAGATTAATGAATCATGTATTATGTGCTTTTATTGGAAGATTTGTAGTGGTATATTTTGATGATATTCTAATCTACAGCAAGACCATGGATGAACATGTAGCACATTTAAGAGTTGTGTTAGAAGCATTAAGGTAACATAAGTTGTTTGCCAACTTGAATAAATGTGTCTTTTGTTCGGATAAACTTGTGTTTCTTGGATATATTATAAGTTCAGAAGGGATTGGAGTTGATGAGGAAAAGATTAAGGCAATTCGCGACTGGCCGACACCTAATTCGATAAGTCAGGTAAGAAGTTTTCATGGATTAGCTAGCTTTTATAGATGTTTTGTTCCAAATTTTAGTAGTTATGTTGTACCTCTTACTATTGTTATAAAGAAAAATGTACCTTTTAAATAGGGTAATGAGCAACAAAATGCATTTCAATTGATAAAGGAAAAACTAACTACTGCCCCATTGCTCTCATTGCCTAATTTTTTGAAAACATTTGAAATTGAGTGTGATGCATCAGGAGTAGGTATTGGAGGTGTATTAATGTAGGAAGGAAGACCAATTGCATATTTCAGTGAAAATTTGAGTGGAGCAACCCTTAACTATCCTACCTATGATAAGGAGATGTATACCCTAGTTCGAACTCTTCAAACATGGCAGCACTATCTATGGCCGAAAGAGTTTTTGATTCACACGGATCATGAATCTCTTAAGCATCTCAAAATACAATACAAGTTGAACAAACATCATGCAAGGTGGGTGGAGTTCATTAAAATATTCCCATATGTGATCAAGGATAAACAAGGTAAGGAAAATATAGTTGCAGATGCTCTATCGCGAAGGTACGCTATGCTTTCAATGCTTGATTCTAAATTGCTTGGTTTTGATTATATCAAGGATTTGTATGAAAATGATTCTGATTTCTGTGAAGTGTTTAAAGGTTGTCAAAGTGGTAAGTTTGGGAAATTTTATTTATAAAATGGATTTCTTTTTCGGGAAAACAAATTATGCATCCCTCAATCTTCTTTGCGTGAGTTACTTGTTAGGGAAGCACATGCTGGAGGACTTATGGGACATTTTGGGGTAGCTAAGACCATGGCGATAATGCATGAGCATTTTTTTTGCGCCACATGAAAAGGGATGTTGAGAAAATTTGTTCTCGATGCATTACATGTAAGGAGTCTAAGTCTAGGCAACAACCTCATGGCCTGTATACTCCTCTTCCGATTCCTAATGCACCTTGGATTGATATTTCCATGGATTTCGTTTTAGAATTACCAAGATCTAAGAGGGGGAGGGATTCTGTGTTTGTGGTAGTTGATAGGTTTTCGAAAATGGCACATTTCATTCCATGTCATAAAACTAATGATGCGTCAAATGTTGCTGATTTGTTCTTTAGAGAAGTTGTCAGATTGCATGGTATACCTAGAACTATTATTTCTAATCGTGATTCTAAATTCTTGAGTTACTTTTGAAAAATCCTATGGGGTAAATTGGGAACTAAACTGATGTTTTCAACAACATGTCACCTACAAACTGATGGTCAAACAGAAGTAGTAAATAGGACATTAGGTACTTTATTACGTTCTATAATAAAAAAAGAATTTGAAATCATGGGAAGATTGCTTACCACATGCTGAATTTTCTTATAATCATTCTATTCATTCTACAACTAAGTTTTCACCATTTAAGATTGTTTATGGTTTCAATCGATTAACCCCTCTAGATCTAACTCCACTTCCTGTAGGTGAATTGGTGAATTTTGATGGAAAGAGAAAAGCAGAGTTCGTGAAAGAACTGCACGAGAAGACAAAGATGCACATTGAACAAATGACTAAAGTTTATGAAAAACAAGCAAACAAGGGCCGCAAAAGTGTCATTTTTGAACCTGGTGATTGGGTTTGGCATCATATGAGGAAAGAACAATTTCTGGAACAAAGGTGATCAAAACTTCTTCCTAAAGGAGATGAACCATTTTGTATGTTGGAACGCATTAATAATAATGCTTACAAGCTAGAGTTACCTGGTGAGTATAGCGTTAATAAAAGTTTCAATGTTACTGATTTAATGCCCTTTGATGTAGGTGACGAAGAAATAGAAGATTTGAGGACAAATCATTTTTAAGAGGGGGAGAATGATGTGAATCTGCCTAAATAGACTACGAATTTACAAGTACAATCAACCAAACATGCAATGGAGCTGGACAATTTGTCACAAAATCAGATGAATAATTATTTAAGACTGCAAGAGGGCTCAATCACAAGGTTAAGGGCTAAAAGATTCAAAAAAGCTTTATATGGTTTGATTAAAGAGATTGTTGAATATTCAAATGGAAGCCCAAATGAAGAGCCCAAGATGAGCCCAAGAGAAGGTCCATATTTAATTAATAAGGAGAGATTTAATTAATATAATAAATCTCTTAGGATAATATTAGATAGTTCAGATTTTTTAATTAGTTATTAAATATCCTAGATATTTAGATTAGATATGGTTAGCTTAGAACAATAATAGATTTTTTTTTCCTTATTTTGTGGGCTATTCGGTTGTTTTCTAAGCCTATAAAAGGCATACTCCACAACATTGGAAAAACACACTTTGGAATTTCAATCTTGTGAGTTTTATCTTCTTTCTTTTTTTGAAAGAGCTTTTTGAACTTATCAGGTTTTTACTTATGGTGTTCAAGCAATTCAAGACTTATCACCAGGGTTTCTAAGAGTTCTTCATAGAAAATTTGGGTGTGGCGTCTAAATATCCGATACCTTATTTCTCACATAAACAAGGTATATTCCATTCTTTCGTACTTGTGTCGTGAAAGTTTTGAGGTCTTGCCATATTCAGTGTAGAGTGTCGTTAACATATTGGCGAGGTTCGCATCAGTTACTACACCAAAATTGTTATAGTAGCGAGTTCACATCTGAACACTAAACCTGTTTTAGCAAGAAATAATTTATAACACATGTGCTACCAAATCTTTAGTAACAAAAAATAATTTATAAGATATGTGGGTATAGCACAAATAATAGATTTTATAAGAAACTCTCGACCAATTATAAACAAGTATGCTTATTTCCACCCTTAAAATTTTCAGTGTAATTTTTTTTTCAAGAAATGAAGGTTTTCGGTTTATGGTGTCCATAGAATATAAACAGACCAAGATAGGGTATGATGTTACTAATTATTATTTGAGTTGATAGCAATATTTTTGCACTAAAATATAAAAAAAATTTAGTTACACTGATATTTATAAAATTTTAATTACATTAAATATGAAAATGAGATGAAATTATTATATCTATATATTTGAGCTAGGATAGCATATGATTGGATATAAGATAATTGATATTATTTTCTATGTTCTAACATGGCCATGTATTCCATTTTTTATATTTTCATTATTGATAAATCTTAAATGATTAATCCAATTATTCATTTTTATGCTACAGGATTTTTACTAGCATATAAACTCCTGCACAACCAGGAACAATTACATGGAGAGAAAATATCATTATGCTGAGAGAGAATAGTATGTGGTTATATATCCTATATATAAGTTTTTCATTAAAAATGCTAAATTAAATGTATTAAAATATTTAATACTAATCCATCCCCTTTCCTTGATATTGGTAAATTTAGTCCACTTAACCAAGTGATCTTATCTTAGACACTCGAGTTACTCCACCAAAATTGTTATAGTAGCGAGTTCACATTTTAACACTAAACCTGTTTTAGTAAGAAATAATTTATAATACATGTGCTACCAAATTTTTAGTAACAAAAAATAATTTATAAGATATGTGGGTATATAACAAATAATAGATTTTATAAAAAAAACTATCTACCAATTATAAACAAGTATACTTATTTCCACTTTTAAAATTTTCGGTGTTATATTTTTTTTAAGAAATGAAGGTTTTCGATTTATTGTGTGCCTAGAATATAAACAAACCAAGATATGGTATGATGTTATTAATTATTATTCAAATTGATAGCACTGTTTTTGCACTAATATATAAAAAAAATTTAGTTAAACTGATATTTATAAAATTTTAATTACATTAAATATGAAAATGAGATGAAATTATTATATCTATATATTTGAGCTAGGATAGCATAGGATTGGATATAAGATAATTGATATTATTTTATATGCTCTAACATGGCCATGTATTCCATTTTTTACATGGTAAATCTTAAATGATTAATCCAATTATTCATTTTTATACTAGAATTTTGATTAAGATTTTTCTCTATAATATTGTTAAATAATTTATTTCACATTATTTTTTATTTAAATTATAATTTAATGAAATAATCCATGATATTCCATGTACACAGTTGAGTTGAATGCAAATATTGTGGATTGTTGTTACTAAGGAGGACAAAAATCACAACCTACATCCCTCTCGTACGATGAAACCTGCCTCAAATCCTCGTGGAATGAGGCATGTTCGGACTCAAGCTTGTGTACCCATCATGATAGAGTCTCCTACTCTTGAGAGGCTCTTTCTCTATCTCATCTTCACTTCATAATCTAACACTTTTTGTTTGACATGGAAAATAATTTGTTATTAATGGTGAAAGTTCATTGGTATAGAGCTTAATATAATCTTTTATTAATTTAATCTAAGTATTTTTCGTCGAGAATGAACAGCTATAATTGACTGCAAACATGCTCTTATTCTAATCTATTTTGCTCATCTTTATTATTATTTTTATTTGGGAACATGCTATACATTTTGTAGACTTGCTATAGTAGTAATAGACTAATACTGAGTGGTCCTCTTCGGGCTGGCTAGCACCTTGGGAGTAAAAGACTCTCATCATAGAGTAGTATAACAATGTATTTATTGCACATGGGGACTATGGATTTGTATGTGGAGGCGCATGAGCCTAAATTGTATTTTGTTCTTGTATAAATAACAGTCTTCCACACTCATCCATATCTTCTTCCTCACTGACTGTTAGTTTAGGAAGTCGTATGACTTTGTATCCTGTGAATATCGTCCAAGTTTCAATAGGTAGTGTTGTAATATAATGTGGTTACACCATTATATCATATAATAAACTAATATAAAATTATGGGCGACAGCCAATTATATGTCTTGTCTTATTCAATGAGTCCACCATGATCACCGTTACCATAAGCTCCACCGTTCCTCCTAGAGAAAGAAGACTCTCTCCAATATATGCTCCGCGTGTGAGGTGCGAATGAAAGTTCATCGGTCAGTCAGCTTCACTGTTGGGTCCCCTTCAAGGCCTCAAAAGCGACATCTTGAAGTAAGCTCCTCTGTCAGCCCAGCCCCTTTAAGTTGAAACAGAGAGCTGGTTTGCTTCCTGAGCAAGATAATCCTCCCTTATTCTCCTATCAGTCCAGAAAAGACGACTATATCTCTCTTTTTTACAGGTAACGTTCTGTGTTCCTTTTATGCATCTTTGTTTGCTAAATCAGACTTTTAATCCTGGGTTGTTTCTGCTGAAAGCACTCTCTTGTTTATTGGAAAAATTATTGCTTTTTTAGAGGATGTCTGTTCCCTTATTTCTTCTAACCTCCAGTGATCTTATTCCGCCTATAAATTATATGGATTCTAGTTTGGGAACGGAGCTCTTTTTCTGTTTCCTTGTCATTGTTATATGAGATGTTCATCCATATTTACTGTTCTCTACAACCCAGAGCCTTCAAATTGTGTTGTCTATAAATCATGTTTGTTTTTAGCTCTTTAGGTGCAAAGATGGAGGAGAGGTATGAGCCATTAAAGGACCTCGGTTCTGGGAATTTCGGGGTTGCCAGGCTAGTGAGAGATAAGAAAACCAAGGAGCTTGTTGCAGTAAAATATATTGAGAGGGGAAAGAAGGTAATGGATTTCTGGGGTTGCCCCTAAAGTAGTATCTTGGACAGATTAATTTTTCTATTTACGTATTTGTTGGGTAATGCTTGGATATTTTACAACTTCCATCCACTTTAGCATCTCAGAGGAAATATAGCACTTTTTTTTTATTTTTGAAATCATTGGGCTACTATGCCAAAAGAAAAATGAAAGCATACGGTTGTTGTATCCTTATTTTGTTCATTATTTCGTGGCTCATGTCATGTTAGTGTTTACCTTCCATTGATCTATGGAGGTACATATTTAGATTTGGGTCGGTTGGACAACCGGGCATAGTTCATGCAGATGGTAGCTCCTGCTTGCTGGGTTTATGTATAAGTTGCATATAAACTTGGAGTAGTTTCCAAAGTGAAGCAGTTGCTCTGTAAATAAGATAATCTGGATAATATTTGTCATCAGCAGCTGGTTTTATACTGTCTATCTTCAATTTTCATTGTTTGCTCCCTATCCATCTTACATGTCCTTTGAGTGTGAAAAGTGTCATCTTAACAATTATTCTCTATAACAAATAAGTATTTGCCTATTTGTTGGTGTTCTCTTGTTTCTTCTATATTTTGTCCTTGCTCATCTTTTTTTGGTTTCTTAAGTTTAGGCACAAAATTCATAGTTATACATGTTTCTGTTTTCAGATTGATGAGAATGTTCTGCGGGAAATTATCAACCATAGATCTCTTAGGCACCCCAACATCGTCAGGTTCAAAGAGGTAAGTGAGACTGATTTCTCTGGGTTTTTATGGATCCTTTTGTTCCCTCTGATATTTGATGTTATATTCATCAGTGTTGATGCTTATAGCACACGTCCTAATAGTCCAATTAAAATCTCAACTAGATAAAGCTCGGAGGTTTTAAATTACTTGCATCAGGTTCATAACATGTTTGAGATGCTCAGGTGTACATTCTATGCAAACTCAAATTTTCTCATATTCTCATGTCATGGACTGAGTTTCAGGTCTTGTTGACTCCAATGGACTTGGCTATAGTCATGGAATATGCAGCTGGTGGTGAACTCTTTGAGAGAATATGCAGTGCTGGCCGGTTCAGTGAAGACGAGGTACCTCTTCCCAAAATTCTATCCTAAAATGAGTCTAGAAAAAACCCTCTGGCCTTGCACTCTCTTTCTTTTTGTTTTTTTTAATAATTAATTATTTGTTGATTCTCAAATATCCAAGAAGATAACACAATCTTTGATTGTTTAGTGACTTTTAAATTGATCCATTCCTGAAGAATCTTATTATATAGACCAAATATTGATCATTCTCCTGACCTTTCTTATTAATCTCTATAAACCCCTTCCTGTATATAATTTTCTGATTGTTGGAATTTGCTCATTTTTCTCTTCTCTTATGGCAGGCAAGATTTTTCTTTCAGCAGCTTATATCAGGAGTCAGTTACTGTCATTCCATGGTACTCTGGTTATTTATCTGGCTTGATTTTCTATGGATTCTCCTTTTTGGTCCTTATGTGCTGTAATTCTTCAACAGGAAATTTGCCACAGGGACTTAAAACTGGAGAACACTCTTCTAGATGGGAGTCCGACACCCCGACTTAAGATTTGTGACTTCGGTTACTCGAAGGTAACTTTGAGCCTGAAATAGTGCTATATGGCCAACATTACAAATTCTAATTTCTGCATACAACTCCACTCAAACATTTTATACTGCACAGTCAGCTTTGCTGCATTCACAACCTAAATCAACTGTGGGAACACCAGCATATATAGCTCCGGAGGTCTTATCTCGTAAGGAGTATGATGGAAAGGTACTAGGATACAATTAAATCCTTTCTGCTGAACTATGCTTGCTTTGGAAACACTCGTTTGTCTATCAATGTATTCTGTCCACTTCTAGATATATTTAGTGCATTTTGGAGGATCCCTTGCCAGCCAGTAGTTCCATATTGATGTTAAGTTCTACATATCCTAATCTACATGGTCCACAGGCAAGCCTGTGTTCTTCCTTCCTCAACACTTTCTTTTGGTTTTCTTCATTAGATTGCTGATGTCTGGTCATGTGGTGTCACCTTGTATGTGATGCTAGTTGGAGCCTACCCGTTTGAGGACCCCGAAGATCCTAGAGATTTTCGCAAGACCATAGGGGTGAGTTTCTGGGAGCCTTTTCCAAGAATAAATCTTTTCTTCTCATGGGAAATGAACTTTGTTCTATAAATTCATTCTTGCGGCTCCATTCTTCTGTGCAGAGAATTATGAGCGTTCAATACTCTATCCCAGACTATATTCGCGTTTCCGCCGAATGCAGGCATCTTCTCTCTCGTATATTTGTTGCCAATCCAGGAAAGGTTATCTTCCACTTCTGAACTACCTAAATTCTCTTCCATGTATTTTACAAAGAACATGTATGATTTTTTGCTCACCATATGCTTTTAGAGGATCACTATGCCGGAGATCAAACAGCATCCATGGTTCCTGAAGAACTTGCCAAAAGAGCTGATTGAGGTTGAGAAGACAAACTACCAGAAGGAGCAGGACCAAACCCTTCAGAGTGTGGAGGAAATAATGCGGATCATAGAGGAGGCGAGAACTGTGCCCGAAGGATCCAAATCAGATGCCCAAGGAGCCACAGGTGCATCCTTGGATGCTGATGAAGAGGATCTAGAGTCGGAGGTTGATGTTAGCTGTGAATTTATTGCATAGAATAGAAAGACAGTGCCACCACGAGTGATATGGAGCTGCAGTTGCTTCTGATGAGTGTGCCTTTTATATTCTTTTGTATAGAAATGGTGTTTTGGGAGAGACAAAAATGGTGTATGTACTGAATTGGTTCTCTGTTTTATCGCTACATTAAGTGATTGTATGATAATATACAAGGGGAGTTTGCAGTTCCAAAATTGAACTCTTCATCTTCAAAATATAACATGGTTACCTACCATCAACAATTAGTCTGAACATTTTGGACAGGATGTAGGTTCAACATTTTAGGCTCCTGAGTGCCCATCAAAGATTTTGTATAATCATGAGAAATCCATCAGATAGAGGGAGTTTTAGAAGGAGCCACAGACATGGCAAAGTGAAACCCTACAATGCTTGGATTGAGATTCCAGATTTTAGAGATAATTTTCTAATCACTACTCGTTCCATCCATCTGCAATCGAGATACCTTACTTCGATTGTAGGATAAATTCTACCTACCCTTCGTTCCTCAGTTGCCGACCGTTTGCATTGACGGGCGGAGGCGACCCCTCCACCCTAGAATTATTCGCGCAACTTGTTTCCGGCAAGTCAATGGCTAAGAACATTTCTCGAGTCTCCCATAGCTCTTTCTCTTTGCTTCTGTGTTTTGGGCAAGAACTATAGAAAAATGTACTACCAAGGATATATCGAGCACTTAGTGTAATATCAGTATTTCTCAAAATAAAATTAAAATACAATTAAATTGTAAATCAATAATATACAAACCAACCATAAATAAAAACACGATTTGAGATTTAAAAATAAATTAAATTATAAATCGAGATTTAATTCGATCAGAAATTGAGATTCAATCAAATTAATAATTTGTTTGTCGAGCAAAAAAATTAAGATTTTTAAAAAATATTAGTTCAAACCAATTAGGTTAGAAGATTTTTGTTTAAATTACCGGGTAAACCAAGAATAACAAATATGTAATTTAAATAAAAAAGTCAACATGAAGTTAAGGTTATAAAATCTAGATATGATCAATTCTGGATTATAATATTTTTTTAATAACCTCATTAATATATTAGAAATTTAAAGCGTCTTACAGTTAATCAAAAATATTTCGATAATTATATCTCATTATCTCGAAATAATAAATGTGATAAAAAATTGGGTACATTAGTAAAACATCTACTTGAGCCTAATTTGCTTGATATTGTTGTACGATAGCATCGATACATCTATTAGGTTCCCTATTAACTGGATTAAATTTAAATCGGTTAAATCCAATAGAAATAACTGGAGCAACTCTTTGGTTCTTTTTGGATGTCTAGTGCTTAATACTTTGTAATATTTCATTGGAGTTAGTCTATATAATAATGTCCTTGATATTATTTTTTATGGCTAATTGTACACAAAAAACTATAGCAGTCTTCTCGTCTTTCAAGACACTTCTATAGTTGACTTTCTGTCCACCACCAAATATATACCTCCTTATCCCAAGCTATTACTCCTATTCTCACTCAGTCTACCATATGACAAAATAACTATCACAGTTAATTTTTACACTGTCTTTTGGGGGTCGTTACCATCTCTTGGGTTGCATAGCTTTAGGTCTTGCTTGTGTTATTAACTCCTTACTCCATAGCTCCGCGCATTCCTGTATAGAGATATGCACTACTTATATGACTTGCATAGTATTATGCCTCGACCCGGTTTGGTCGGATTTCCGTGAACAATCCGCCATTCTCCCAGTTTATTCAGGGTTTCCCCTCTTCTAAACCGTGGGGAGTAAGGCGTTTTTCTTACCTGTACCTTTCCAAGAATAACATTAATTAAAACTGAATATAAATTTTACATATCTGCGTAGATAAATCTTTAAGATTGGTTTTTCCCTTAGTTTCCTAAAAGGGGTAAAAGAGAGGGGGTCAGTTCTACAACTCAATGAACGGGGGTTGGGAGTGAGTTTTAAAAACAACTTTATCCATCCCGTGCCAAGGGTAATATTTTCTTTAAAAAAAGTTTCCTCAATCTCAATTTCTTTTTCCAAGGTTTACCATTTATTTTTCCAAGGATTCTCAAATCATTTCTAAGGTTTTCTTAACATTTTCCCCATTTCTATATTAGGTGTGTTTCATAAACAACACACCCTTCATCATTAAGGAATCACACACACACATTCGCGAGATGCAGTTACGCCGACTGCGCCCACTTGTGGATCGAAGCGTCTTTACCATCCACGCTAATAGAAGTCTCTGACTTCTACCCGAAATCTGAGTGAACGTCTCTGATATCCTACCCTCAGACCAAAAATACTCTATATCCGTATGAGGACAGAGACCTCATCCCGCTCCCACCCCGGTCTTATGCGCTTGAAGCTACTCTGAGCTTCGTAAGGTCACCTGGTTCGACGAACTATCCTTATACCTACCAGGTTGTCCAAGGCCCTAGGACACATCACTACCCCTCTTGGGCGTTCTCTCCAAATAGGTCACACTAGGCCATTACAATGCTTCCTTCCTTGGAAAACATTTCCTAAATAAGAGTTGGTTCCATTTCCTCTTAATTGGGATACGCATGTCTTTCCGGGGCTTCCTTCCTTAGTAGGATTCTTTGCCTTTCCCCTGACATTCTTTTCTTACATTTTCTCTAGGGGATTTCTACCCTTAAATGACATCCCTTGATGTCATCTTCTCCTATTTACCTTTACTCCTCAAATCTTGTAGGCACATCTTTTATACTCTATTTGCATCCTTATTCGTACCCAGTATTTGTCTATTTCTTTAGGGAGTGTACAAATCTTCCTTGTTTCAGGATCATTGTGGGAGAGGCTTGCCTATTCCTTTCTTGGCTTGAGTTTAGTCGTTAATTGGCCTTTGGTCCTTTTAAGGATTTCTTGCATCCTTCTTTTCCCGGGTATTTGACCTTTCCGCCTCTCTCTTCTTTGCAGGAACTTACATTATGTCTTTCCCGAGTATTTGTTCGTTAACTGCTTTGCCTCCACCATTTGTTTGGTCTAAGTTTCTTAGGGTAGTTGTTTCTCGAGTTCTCCTGTCCTTAACATCCATCTCACTGATCTTTTTAGGGTGTAGTCCTTTCTACCTCCCGGTCTTTCTTAGGGTGTCATTTATTCTCCTTGACCCTATTTGGCTTCATTACTTTTTCTAAGGTGATTCATTCCAATACATCTCGTTATTTGGCTCTATTACTCTTCCAAGGTAGGTCATAATTGGCCTCCAATACATCTTTCCATCAAGAAGTTTCTAACGGTGGGTTGGTGCCTTGCACTTCACATTATGTCCATCTGCCAATCCAATGATTCCTTCAAGGTACTTAGTTGTATGCATCCCTCTAGAGTTCCCTTTTCCAGCATATTCCTTCTCCTCTTCACTCTCATTGTGCCATTCTCTAGAGTTTCCAGAGGACGTTTCTCTGTGTTCGCCCTTATGAGAGGATTCTAGATATACTTCCCATGTACCTTATCCCTACTCTTGAGGTATCTTTCTTGGGTTGACCTTCTTAAGAAGAAATTTAAATTTTGCATTTACCTCATCATTTCTTGACCTCTTGGTGAACCGCTTAATTAGCCAGCTCCATGGTTTCGGTCTCCAGTCCTTCGTGGCCTTTGAGGAGTTATTGCCCTAAATTTATGAGGTGTGAAACACCCCTTCTTTCCTTACACCTATAATAGTTTATCTTGGTACTTGTCCTTAGTAGGGTTGGACACTTCTTCAGGTAATGTCTCAATCATTCATACTTGTAATAGGTTATTCCTTTACATGGATTGTTGTGGTCCCATTTTTCCTTTGAGTAGGGCATTTCCAGGGTTACTATTGGTTTGGTGCTCTACCGTTCTTTGAGTCTGATCACTTTGACAGTTTTCTTATTGAATCTCCTTTGCTAAAGGGTCATGGTAAGAGTTTTCCTAGGTTTCTTAATTCCCTAATTCATCTTCCATAACCGGGATGTAACTTTTCCTTAGCTTCCATGATAGTGTGGGTTTGCTTTATTTTCCTTAGGCCATATTCCCAATAAGATTGCATCATCAGGAGAGAGAGTTTTGAGAATTTGAGTATTTTATTAACAGGGGGATACAAAAGATTAGGCTTTCAACCCTATCACAGGAAATGATTGTAAAATAACTAAGGAGCTATGGAATTCTTGATAAACGTCTTCCTCCATACTTAGAGTTGTGCCACCAATAGGTCCTAGCACCATTCTCTAGGATACTTCCCCATTTGATCTTTTGACATTTCAGCCTGGTCTCAAGCATTTGGGAAGCTTCTAGGGTTGTCTCCCTACGGAGGTAGGGTGTTGAGTAGAGCCATTCCAAGTTTTCTTGGTTCCTCTACTGGGAGCCATCTGAAAATTTTAGGATAAATCCTATTAGTTACTATATTTTCTAGTCTTAATTATGTATTCAAGGAAACATGCTCTGATACCACTCTAGTTGTCACGCCCCGACCTGGTTTGGTCGAATCCCCGTGATCAACCCGTCACTCTCCCGGTTTATTAAAGGATGTCCCCTTATTGTAAATCGTAAAGAGTAAGGCGTCCTTTAACATGCACTTTTTCTTGGAATAGCATAATCAAAACTGCATGAAATTTAAAACTTTACATACCTAACTTACAGGCATCTTAGTTGATGGTCTTTAAGGGGAGGCTTTCCGGGATTTTCTGAAAGGGATATAAGGGAGGGGGTGAGTACAACTACTTAGTGAATGGGTTTTTAAAAGCTTTTGACTTTTAAGAAAAACATTTATATGGAGTGTGCTAGACTCCTTTGTTTTCAAAAATCCCTTCATTTAAAAATTTGGGTTTTTCCACCATTTCTTATTTACCACGGTGTGTCATCACCCAACACACATCCTTCATCATGAAGGTTACACACATGCGCAAGTTAGTATCACTACTGAACTCGCTAGTGGCTTCAGAGCGACTTTTCCTGCCACCCGGATAGAAGTACGACCACTTCTACCCTGGTAATGAGTGGATGTATGTGACATCCGACCCACAATCCCGAAATCACTTCTTCATGTCCGTATGAGGATAGAGACCTCATCACGTCCCCACCCCGGTCTCATGCGATTGGTGCTACTCCAAATTTCGCACAGACACTTGGAACGACGATCTGCCCTTATACTCATCGGGTCGTCTAGGGCCCTTAGGACACATCACTACCCCTCATAGGTGTTTTGATGATCCCGTACTCATAGTGCATGCACAAACAATGTTTTCTTATCAAGCCATGTAATATGTGGTGCCACTGGTCCAACGGCCCTGACTCTCAACTCAACCCGCAGTTGTTCGTCTTAACTAGTCTGTTGACCTGTCATGTCACACTGCTGCTAGTTGACTGAGCATGTCGGTCCTATCTCGGTACCATGGCTAAACAATTCACTTATTAAGTTTTATGGCACATATATCATGTTCATTTACAAGCTCCTGCTTGTGCCAACTGGCCTTGGGCCCACTGTACGAGATTTTCAAAAAATTAGGCATTCTATCCCTCAAGTTCCAAAATCGAGGCCCTCGGCTATAAGAGCTGTTCGAGCTCCCGTTAAAAAGGTCTCCCAAATAGTTTAAGCATTGGCACACAGTTAGGGGAGAACACTTCCGACAAAATAGGTTTTCACTATCCATTGTACCAACCGGTATAAGGACATCTCCGTTCATAACCGATGAACGGGTTTTCAACTTCCTTCGAGTAGGTCTTATCATACCAACCGAATATGATCTACTTACAACCGGTAATTAGTTTTTTCACATAATTTTCACATCACTTTCTCTAAGTGGTGATGATTAAAATTCCACTAAACAGTGGGTTTTTATACCGAGTTTCTTATCATCCCCTACCGGGTATGATATAAAATTTTCACTCACAACTGATAAGTGGTTTTTATCTTTAAGTTGTGCTTATCATCCCAACCGGGTATGATGTTAGTAAACCCACTCACCCGTTAACGTAGTGAATTCCACGTGACCGGTTCTTTGCATTCACACGAGCTCGTCCATGTTGGCGTTCCCGGTATTTCGCGTTTCTACACGATATGAACAACCTTGTTCATTATTACTCGGCATAACAGCCTTTATTCATTTCCAATGAATGAGAAAACCCAAGCTTTTAGTTATTTGCAATTAGGTCCATAAAGTTATTTCTCTTTAACTTTAAGTCCCTAATATCGGTTTTTCCTCAAATTGGGTCTCGTAAATTTTAAAATTTATCTTGGGACCTCAATTTATTCAATTTCACCAAAAAGGGGTTTAATTTCCCAAATTTCCAATTTGGTCCCCCAATTTTTCCAAAATTACCATTTTGCCCTTCCTTTACAAAAATGGTAAGTTTTGCCCCAAAAATTCCAAAATTCTTCAATTGGTCCTCCAACATTATTTTCATGCCCAATTGACCCTTAATTTCATAAAATTGCATTTTGGCCCTTTGAATTTCAAAAATCCCCAAAATTTCCCACAATTTCAACTCTTCAACACTATCGAATTTGATTTCATCAAATTGACCGATCAAACACTTTTAATTATTAAAATTGGAGTTGAAATTGAGTTCTTGCATGTTCATAGAATTCTAAGAAACTTTGAATCACAAATTTTAATACCGGAACGAGCTCAAACAGAGCTTCGCCGGAAAATAGACTGTAGAGAGAGAAAGCTTCGATTTCTCATCGGTGAGGGTACGGCGGTCCGATCTTTTGATCTAGGCAGATAGCTCTCATCTTGAGATTTATCCTAAAATCAAGAATCACATCAATTGATGCCAAATTGAGTTAGAATTTCATTATTGAAATTCTATCAGTTCTCTCTCTAACACCAGCGGGAAATTATAGAGTGGAGCCGAATTGGCTTACCTTTCAGTCCTAATTCGGTCGTGGGAGGGCGGAGGAAGTGTTGGGAAGACTTGGTTTGGCCTAAGTAGGGCTCGAAATGGCCAATTTCAACTCAGTTGAAACAGGGCAGCTTCGGTCCGCCAGAGCTGGTTCACTATTCCATCATGTCAACGCTTCTCTAGTGATTCTCGGATTGACTGGAATTTGCTATCAGATAGTTGATTTCTCCCTGGTTCTAAAGAGCCTGACCTCTCCTTCCGAGGTTAAGAAAAAATTTCAAGTTGAAGCTCTGGTTTAAGCTTCACCAGGAAATAGAGCAGTAGAGAGAGAGAGAGAGAAGTGTTCAGGTGTGAGGAGAATGAATGGGGATGACCTCTTTATATAGGTGTAAAATCGTATATTAAATGGGAGAGATTTATTACTAGTATTAATATTACCATAAATTATTGGTCTTAATTCCAATAATTTAATTTAGATATTAAATTAGGAGGTCACCCATCCTCACACTACTCTCGGGCAAGCACGCTTAACTTCAAAGTTCTTATGGATTCTTGTTCACCTGAACCAATTTGGTTTTTCTCTTTAACTTGTCTTAAATTTCTTTTTCAAGGTTTAATGAACCCTTTGGATCACCCGGAAGTTGTAAATTTCCAAATTGCTTATTCCCAAATGATCAAGTTTTTAAATTGGCTTGGTTTTCTTACTCGGGTTGACCGGTTCTTTCTCGATTTTCCTTAACTCAAAAGTGCAGGGTTTACAAGGTTGGTGTGTGACACTGGTAGTTGGAGCTCTTGTTTCCTTCTAGTTGCTCTCTCCCTAGGGATCCTTCTAGGATCAAACGACACCTTAATTGGTGACTTGAGTAGTGTGGATTTCACATTTTAGTTTTTAGGCAACATTGACTGTGAATAGTAATTTTCGGTGAGGGACAGCGGATGGGACTTACCAATGTAGCTCAGAGAAGATCGGGGCACTTCTAGAGGTGGTCTTGGGAGCTTGGTTTGGTCAGAATTGGGTTGAGGGTGTCTCAAAATGAGCTTGCACAACTTAGGTTGCAGACTGTCAAGGGGAGACGATAATGTGCAAGCTTGTCGGCGCTTCTCCGACAGTCCTCAAGCTGAACGGAGACTGCCTTGCGTAGCCGACTTCTTCAGGATTCCAAATAACCAAATTTTAACTTTGAAGATGGAGGAAAGTACCCAAGTCGAAGCTCTGGTTTGTGCTTTGTCGGAAAATGGACACTCTTTCTTCTTTAAGCGTTGGAGGGTTAAGGAGAATAAATGGAGAGGAGCCCTTTATATAGGAAGCTCGGGGACTAGCCGTTCTATCCGTTTCTCCATTAATTGGCCATTAACTCTTTGATTTATGGCCTTGTCAGAGGCATTTATTGGCTGCCGAAAAAAAACATATATTTTCCCTTTCTCTTTCTTCCTTGTTTGAAGGTAGAGGATGAGACTGTGCCACGCGTGCGAGCTTCGCACGTGCGAACTTGCCATATGGCACTTTATGATTGACTAGCTTTGTTGATACAATTGCCTTCTAATCAGTTTGGTCATCCTTTTACTCGTTGACCAAACATGTGGCGGCCTTCCATTGACTGTTCTTGCATACATGACTACTAACCATTGAACATGACACGTGGCATTCTCTTATTGGCTGGTTTAAATACGTCAAATTCACTCTGGTACTGCCACGTGTCAGCCTCTTATTAGCAAAGGCAATCTGATGTGGCATTGCCATGTGTTGATCTCTAATTGGTCGATTATTTCTCCGACATATTTGTCGGATGCTGACGTGACCTACTTGCCATGTGTCAGCTCCTCATTAGTTATCCTTACTGACAGGGCCTTTCCGACATTGACCGTTGATCGGGCACACTTGTGACTCTCCTATTGGTCAGTCATCACTGACTTGAAGTTTCCTCTTGTGATTGTTGACCGAGGATAATGTCACCATCTAATTGGCCAAAGCTTGTGTTGATTGAGTAGCTCACTAGGTGCGCTTCACCACATGTCACACACTGATTGGTCATGCCTGCTAACTGGGCGTTGACCTGGCAGCGGTCTGTTGATTGGTTGGACCATTGACAGGTATGATCCAATTGGGTTTGGTGACCCAAAAATGCAAATCGATCGGTTCATACCCAATTCGACCAATTTTCCAAAAATTAAAATTTTCTAAATTCGTCTAAATTCATTTTCTATCTAATGGTGGCTTCAATTTCTCAAATTAATATTTTAAAGCCACCTAGAAAAATGAATCTTTGAACCGATTCTTCACAATTCAAGCCGGTTCAGGTCTGATTCACCCTAAACCGATTCGATTTTCACATCCATTCAACTTCATGGTCCTTTCCCAAAATGTTTGGGTATTTCTTGGCCAATTGGGATTTTCAAAATTCCCATTTTGACCATTCTTTACTAATTACAGTTCACTTAGATCCTCAGTTTTCTCTAAAAAATTTACGGTTCCTTAGTCCGAGAGGATGGCATTTACACTTCAAGTGGATAATCTAATTTAACTTTCAATGCAGGATTTGGGTGAGACTCATGATCAACAAACGGTCGATTAGATTTAGTTCTATGAAAGTGGGCCCAAGACCACAATTTTTTAAAAGAGATGTGGCCCCAAGGCCAAGTTTTTGAAATTTGTACAGTGGTCACAATGCCAATGGAAATGGGTCAAATACCAAAAATAAGTTATGATTTAAGAGCTTGATAAAATTATCACAATTTGATAACGCTTTCTTAAGTTGCTAAGCTAGAGTTTGGTTAGAGTTCATTGGGCTAGCAATGCAAAGAGAAAGGTCTTATAACAAAAAATACTTATTTGTGATTGTAATAGTTTAGAACCAAGGAGATGTCTGATATGGGGTAGTGTTAGTTGTAAGGTCTACTGGATAACAAGGTTGGTAAAAGAGAAGCTATGTTGGTCCAGTATGTCTTTGAGCTCTATGAGTTTCGTGTCCATTGAGACTGAGGGGAGCAGGAGAGGTTTCGTCTCTCAATATTAGACAACTTAATTTGAAAATGTCTAGGAGTTGGGTAATGGTGCTCACACACACACAATTAGTTGAGGTTGTAGCCTCATACCAATGTAGTAGAGGTTGTAGTCTCTCACCAGGATGGACGATAAAGGCGCTCTGGGCCACAAGTGGGATAGATTGAGGTTGGAACCTTATAGGGTTTATTCTCAAATGATTGATCCCTTTAATAAGAAAGAGTGTTTGATTTGTTTGTTTGTCCGATATAATCCTATGGAAATATACCATAAACAAATCTTGAAAAGTTTTTCCAGGGAGTAAGGAACATATTTTTAGCTTTTGAGACACAAGCCGTGAATAACCCCTTTAACAGAGAAAGGGAGTTTGTGTGTTTGTCCAATAAAAACCTATGAAAAGTTTACCATAAATAAATCTAAGAAGTTTTTCTGGGTAGGAAGGAGTATCTTCTTAGCTTGTAAGATATAACTAGTGTGTTTAACCTTGAAATCTTGAGAAATATTTTTCAAATGATAAAACAAGTTGTAGTTTGTTTAATTGATCATCCAAACCTTTTATATAAGAAAAAAAATCCTTGTGTTTCTAAGTATGTGCTAAATCGTGGACAGGAAGCCACGATGTCAGTAGTACTCCTCACTAAGTTGTAAACGTACCATCCCTTACCCCTTTTAGGTATTAAAAATGTCAATAAGGACATTAGAATAAGATCTACAAAATCTGATGCGAACTCCGCCAATATACTAATTACACTCTACATCAAATATGGAATAAACCCCAGTACTTTCACGATGCAAGTAAAAATAATGGAATATAACTTGTTTGATTGGGAAACAATGTACTGATAAATGTATACGCTACACCAAACTACTCTAAGAAAAACTCTTGGAAAATCCGTGTAAACCCCGTTCTCTCGGAATAAGGAATCAGGAGAGAGAACTGGAAATTTTCAAAAGAAAACCGAGAATATATGTGAACCAAAATTGGTAAAAAAAGGGTCAAAACAAGAATTTAGAAAATCCCAAGTGGCCAATAAATCCCAAAAATCATTGAGAAGAACCATGAAGTAGATTGGATGTGAAAATCGGTCTGGTTCAAGGTGAATCAAACCTAAACTGGATTAAACTATGTTGAACCATAAAGAACCAATTCAAAGTTTCATTTTTCTAAGTGGCTTAAAAATAAAAAAAATTGGAAAATTGAAGAAACCATTAGATAGAAATTGAATTTAGATAAATTTCAAAATTTTTAAAATTTGAAAAATCAGTCTAATCGAGCCTGAACCAACCTATTTTCGATTTCAGGTCACCGAACCTCGTCGGACTGGACCGGTCAATAGTCTAGCTGGTCAACAAACTGCTGCCAGGTCAGTGCTCAATCAGAACGTGTGGCGAAGAGCATCCCATTAACGTAAAGTGAGTGCCTAGAAGTGTTGGCCAATCAGAAGGTGAAACGTGTCCTCTGTCAATGATCAAAGGAGGAGAATCCACATCGATGAAGACCTGCCAATAGGAGAGCGACACGTGTAGCCAATTAACGGCTGACCAAACACGGTAAGCAGCCACATTGGAAAGAGAGGCTAATGGGAGGCTGCCACATATCCGGTCAGCAAGTCAAAGGTTAACTAGGCTGCTAATTAGGAAGCCACATCAGCAAAGCCAACCAATCATAGAGCACCACATGGTAAGCCCACACGTGCGAAACCCACACATGCGGCATAGGGTCATCGTCTACCTCTAGACAAGGAGAGAAAGAGGCCCAAAATGGACGCCCTTCCTCTAATGGCCAATAAACTCCTCCAATAAGGCCTTAAATCGGAGAGTTAATGGCCAATCAATGGAGAAATGGATTGAACAGTTAGTCACTGAGCTTGCTATATAAAGAGCTCCTCTTCATTCGTCCTCCTCATCCCTCAAATGCTTGGAGAAGAAGAAGTGTCAATTTTCTGACAAAGCACAAATCAGATCTCCGACATGGGCACTTTTCTCCACCTCTAAAGGTGAATTTGGGTTATATGGAATCCTGAGTAAGTTAGCTACCTGTCTATATACTTCATTTCACTCGAGGATCACCAAAGAAGTGCCGATGAGCTCGCATAGTATCGTCGCTCCTCGGCGGTCTACAACTTGAGCTACTTGAGCTCAATTCCAGCCATCCTTAGACCAATTCCAGCCAAACCACATTCCCCGGACCACCCCTAGAAGTGCTCTAACCTTCCCTAAGCTAAGTTGGTAAGTCTCCTCCACTGCCATTTGTCAGAATCCACTGTACATAGTTGGTTTTGCCTAAAAAATAAATTGTGAAATTTGCATTGCTCAAGCCACCAATTGAGGTACGGTTTGATCCAAGAAGGATCTCTAAGAAGAGAGCAATCCATTGGAATCAAAAGCTCCGATCATCAGACATTCACCGGTGAGTAATCGAAGCTTTCTCTCTCTAGATCAATTTTCTGGTAAAGCTTCATTTGAGCTCATTTTTAAGCCGTTTTTGGTGTACAAAAGCTTGAAATGATGAGGGAGACATATGGAAGATGAGTAAGATCATGAAAGGCAACAATTGCCTAATTTTAAGGGGCCAATTGAATGAAATGTGATTTCGGGAGTCAAATTACAATTTTTGGAAAATTGGGGGCCAAATTGCAATTATAGGAAAATTGGGAGACTTATGAAATTAACTCCCAATTGAGGGCCAATTGGTGATTTTTGGAAAGTTGTGGGACAAATTGATAATTTTGAGGAAATTAAGGACCAATTGTTAATTTTGGGAAAATTAAGGACCTAAGTGTGATATTGGAAACCTTAGGGACTTGGTTATAAATAAGTGGAGCATTAGGGACCTAAAGTAAAAATTATGAACTTTTGGGACTCAATTGTAATAAAGCATAATCTAATGACCTATATGCAAATACATGGAAGTAAGAGGTCTTTTATGCCAAATTTTTCTTATTAGAATACTAGAATCATGTAAAAACTGGTTGTGCAAATATTTGTGTAGATGAGCATATTTGTAGTCAGAATTTAGCTGGGACGAACACGTCACGATTCCCGGTGAGTAGGATTTTCCAACATCATACCCAGTTGGGGTGATGAGCATCGTTTTCAACTTTGAAAACCATTTTCTAGGAATGTTCTCCCCTAACCGTGTGAAACTTCTTAAATGTTTTGGTACACATTTTTTAGAGATGGAATTGCTCTAGTAGGTCTAAGGCCTCAGTTTTGAAAATGATTGGGTCCATGGCCACGTTTTGGAAAAACTCGTGAAGTGGGCCCATGGCTAATGGGCATGGGCCAAAGCCCGTAGACAAGTAAGCTTATGAGCTGTGAAAACCTTTTATAATCGGTTAATTGTGTGAACTGCCATCATGCCAAAGTCGGACCGTTAACTTAATGGGCTAGTAGTTGCTGAGTCGTAGCCAGGTCGTCGAACCTATTAGGCATTGTAGTTAAGGAGCTGAAGTCGAATGTTGGGATCATTGGGCCGATAGCACCAAAGATAATGTATATAATTCCTTAAATTATTTATTATGCTTGCATTAATTTCGGAACCATCAAGGCACCCAGAATGGGGTAGTGTCGGTTCTAAGGGTCGCTGGACAACAAAGGTTGTGAAACGCTTCCTCTTACACCAAGGAAACTAGGAAAAGAACATGCCAATTTTCATGAGAAAAACTGAGTCAATAAATGAATCGAAAATAGTAAAGAAGGGTTAAAATAGGAAATTGGAAAATCCCAAGTGACCAAAAAGTAATAAAAATCATGGGGAAGAACCATGAAGTGAATTAGATGAGAAAATCAGACCGGTTTAGGGTGAAAAGGACCTGAACCGGATTGAACCATGATGAACCGGTTCAATGATTCATTTTTCTATGTGGCTTAAAAATGTCAAATTGGAAAATTGAAGCCACCATTGTGTAGAAAATGAATTTAGAAATTTTTAATTTTTATAAAACCGATCGAATTAGGCCTAAACATGCCGATTTTTTAATTTGGGTCACCGAACCCGGTCAGACCGGACTGGTTAATGGTCCAACCGGTCAATAGAATGGACCGGTCAACGATTAGTGGGTGACCAGTTAGTAGCCACACAGACATAGGCAACCAATGGGAGGTTGCCACATGTTCGATCAACGGAGGACCGGTCAGCTTGCAACATAGACGCAAGCAGCCAATGGGAGGATGCCATGTGTTCGGTCAACTGGCCAACGACTGATGCAGTGGCTAAGTTGGAATGCCACATCAGAAAAACCAACCAATCACAACGTGCCACATGGCAGCCCACCACATCATCGTCTTCTTCCTCAGTCAGCTGATAGGAAGGAAAGAGAGAGCAAGTGGGAAATTCCTCTGGCGACCTGGGAAGAGCTCCATTATGACCATTGGCAGTCGAGTTAGAGGCCAAGTCTAATATCGACTGGTAGCCCGGTCAGTTTCTAAGCTCCCTATATAAAGAGCACTTCTCTATTTGTTCTCAGCATCCCACAAATGAGCGAAGAAGGTGAAGTACTCCATTTTCTAGCAAGTAGCAAACTAGAGCTCCCACAATGGTGTTTTCTTCAACCTGAGAAGTTGCATTCGATGTCCTTAGAACCAGGAGGAAGTCCTCTACCCAATTGCACTCGCTCTTTAGCCCGAGGAGCACTGGAGAATAGCGGGGAAGCTCACACAGTAGCGGTGCTCCACAACGGTCAACACCCCAAGCTGCTTAAGCTCAATTCGAGCCATCCATGGATGAATGCCGGCCAAACAAAGCTCCTTAGACCACACCTAGAGGTGCCCCGACCTTCTCTGAGCTAGGATGATAAGTCCTTTCCGTCGCCCCTCACCAGAAAGTATTATTCATAGTTTATTTTCTACAAAATTTAAACTGAGAAATTTACACTGCTCAGGCCACCAATTTAGGCGAGGTTTGATCTAGGAAGGATCCCCAGAGTAGGGAAATTTAGAGAAAGCAAGAGCTCCGATCATTGTACCCTCGTCAATAAGATATCGAAGTTTTCTCTCTCTAGACTTAGTTTTCTAGTAAAGCTTCATTTCAACTCATTTCTAAGTTAAATGAAGTGCTTCAAAGCTCAAAATGACGAGTGAGACATAGGGAAGATGATTCAGATCACTAATTGGAACAATTAACCAAGTTTTGGTGATCAATTAAATGAAATGATGATTCGGGGACCAAATTGCAATTTTTGAAAAAAATTGGGCAATTTGGGGATTTTTGGAAAATTGGGGGTCGAATTGCAATTAAGGAAATTTAGGGGATTTTCCTAAAATTAACCCCCAATTGAGGTCCAATTGGGCAATTGAATGATATGGAGGCCAATTGGCAATTTTCATAAATTTAAGGACCAATTGGGAATTTTTAGAATTTTAAGGACTAATTGACAATTTTGAAAAAATTCAGGGTCAATTGGTGATTTCGGAAAAACTAAGGACCCATGAGGGATAATTGGAAATCCTAGGGACCTAATTAAAATTGAGGAATGACTAGGGAGCTAAAGGTAAAGTTATAATTTTAGGGATCTAAATACAGTTGAGGCATAATGGGAAGACCTATGCGCAAATACACGAAAGTATGCGGCCTCTTATGTGAATTCTCCTAATATGGATACTCGTACCATGTAGGAGCTGGTTTCCCAAGTACCGGTGCAAAGGAGTGCACCATGGATCGAGGTCTCACTAGAATGACCACATTGATGTTACTTGGTGAGTGGGAAACCTATAATATTTGTTTCGATTGGAATGATGGCTTTGCCTTAAGCTCCCTACCCCACAGGGATTGGCTTGGGCGTATGAAGCCCTTCTTTAGCAATTCGTCCAATTGGTCCTTCAGTTCCTTAAGTTCGGTGGGCGCCATACGGTAGGGAGCTTGTGATATAGGGTGGGTTCCTGACACTACCTCAATTACAAACTCTAGTTGGCGATGTTAGTGTAGGCTGGGTATGTCACGCCCCAACCCGATTTGGTTGGATCCCCGTGAACATCCCACCACTCTCCCGGTTTATTAAGGGTTTTCCCCTCTTCTAAACTGTGGGGAGTAAGGCGTCCTTCTTACCTGTACCTTTCCTGGAATAACATTAATTAAAACTGAATATAAATTTTACATACTTGCCTTAAAGTTTGGCTACCGATAAATCTTTAAGGTTGGTTTTCCCTTTGTTTCCTAAAAAGGGGTAAAGGGAGGGGGTGAGTTCGACAACTCAGTGAATGTGTATTGGGAGAGAGTTTCTTATAAAAGAGTTTGAATTGGAGTGTGCTAGACTCCTTATTTACTTTTAAAACATTCTTTACTCAAATTATGGTTTTGAACACATTTTTTCCAAGGTTTACCAATTATTTTTCCAAGGATTCTCAAATCTTTTCCAAGGTTTTCACAACCTTTTTCCCATTTCCATATCCAGTATGTTTAACAAACCACACACCCTTCATCATGAAGGGATCACACACACATTCGTGAGATGCAGTTACGCCGACTACACACACTTGTGGATCAGAGCGTCTTTACCATCCACCATGATAGAAGTCTCTGACTTCTACCCGAAGTCTAAGTGAACGTCTCTGACGTCCTACCCTCAGAACAAGTCTAAGGATAGAGACCTCATCATGACCCCACCCCAGTCTCATGCGTAGTGAAGCTACGTCGAGCTTGGCAAGACTTCTAGTACAACTAACTACCCTTATCTCCACCAGGTCATCTAGAGCCCTAGGACGCATCACTACCCCTCTTGGACGTCTTGAAGGTCCCATAACACAGTGCATGCACAATCAATAGTTTTTCACATAATCCATATAATCTATGGTGTCACTAGTCCAATGGCCCCGACCCTCGATTAGACCTACAGCTGTTTGTTTGAACTAATCCGAAGACCTCTAATGTCGCACTATTGCTAGTCCATTGAGTATGTTAGTCATAACTCAATACCTTGGCCAAAAAACTCATTACTTAAGTTTTCATGGCTTAACATTAATGTTTGTTTACGAGCTCCTACTCATGCCAACTAGCCTAGGGCCCACTGTACGAGGTTTTCAAAATCGGGCATATAAACCCCCAAGTTCTAAAACTGAGGCCTCCGACCTAACATAGCTATTTGAGCTCCATCAAGAAGGTTTTCCAAAATGTTTAAGTAGTGACACTCAGTAAGGGGAGAGCACTTACGACAAAATATACTTTTCAACTGTCCATAAATTCCCACTCACCCATTAATATAGTGAATTCCTCTCGACCGATTTTTTGTATTCATGCGAGCTTGCCCTTGCTGGTGTTCCCGATACTTCATGTTCCTACTTGATATGAACATCCTTGTTCATAATCCCATGGCCTAATTCCGAGAAAATGAAACTTTTCATTTATTTGCAATTAGGTCCCTAAAGTTATTTTTCTTTATCTTAAGTCCCTAATGTCGGTTTTTACTCAAATTGAGTCCTAGAACTTTTAAAAATTCACCTTGGGACCTCAATTTATTCAAATTCACAAAAAGGGGTTCAATTTCCCAAATTTCCAATTTGGTCCCCAACTTTTCCAAAATTACCATTTTGCCCCTACTTTACAAAAATGACAAGTTTTGCCCCAAAAATTCCAAAAATTGCCCAATTGGTCCTCCAACATCTTTATCATGCCCAATTGGCCCTCAATTTTATGAAATTGCACTTTAGTCCCTCAAAATTTTGAAATTCCCAAATTTTCCCCAATTTCAACCTTCTAACTCTGTCATATTTGATTACATCAAATTGACTGATCAAATGAGTATAATTGTTGAAATTGAAGTTAGATTGGAGTTCCTACATCTTTATATGATTCAATTTCACTTTTAATCGCATGATTTGATGTCGAAATGAGCTCAAATGGAGCTTCGCCAAAAAATTAGACTTAAAGAGAAAAACCTTCGAAAGATAACTGTTGGGGGCGAGGCGGTCCGAGCTTTCAATCTGGTAGATAGCTCTCATCCTGAGGTTTCTCCTAAGATCAAGAATTGCATCAATTGATGCTGAATTGAGTGAGAATTTAATCATTAAAGTTATGTCGGTTCTCTCTCTAGCACTAATCGAAATTGACAGATGAGAGCCAAATTGGCATACCTTTCAGCTCTAATTCAACATTAGGAGGGCTGTGGAGGTGTTGGGAGTGCTTGGTTTGGCTTGAGAAGGGCTCAAATTGGCCAATTTCAGCTCGGCCAAAACCAAACACCTTTGGTCCGCGGACGCTGCTTCACTGTTCGATCGCGTTGGCGCTTCTCCGATGACCCTCGGAGCAATTGGAGACTACATGTGTGTAGTTAACTTCTCCCCAGTTCTAAAGAAAATGACCACACCTTCTTTGGCTTAGAAAAGACCCTATATCAGAGCTCTAGTTCAAGCTTCACTGAAAATTGGAGCAACTAAGAGAGAATGGAGTTTTCAAGTGTGGAGACAATGAATTTGGAGGGGCTCTTTATATAGGACGTTCGGCGACTTCTTGGGCGTCCGATTGGCCCCTTAATAGAAGTCATTAATTGTCTAAAACTCCCTGGCCGGAGACTTTTCTACTTCATCAACGCTGCAGATTTTTCAGCGAGTGAACAATGCTGTGATTTGAAGGAAGAAGACGACACTGTTTCGAACCGGACCAGACCAGTCCGAATCGGATTCAAATCTTAAACAGGCCAGTTCACTGCGAATTCGACCGCATTTTTCAAATCTAAAAATTTCTTAATTTATCTAAATTCATTTTCTATTTAATGGTGGCCTCAAATCTCAAATTTGATTTTTCTATACCACCTAGAAAAATAAATTTAGCATCTGGTTCAATAGTGTTTCAAATCGGTCCAAACCGGTTCAATCCAATTTGGATCTAGTTCACCTGAACCGGTTTGTTTTTCATCTCCAATTCATCCTAAAGTCCTTTTTTTTTGGACTTTTGTGACTCTTTAGGTCACTCGGGATCTATAAATTTTCCAGTTTGCCCTTTCTCTATCGATTCTAGTTCATGAACTAACTTGGTTCATAAACTGGTTCAATCTAGTTGGATCTAGTTCATCTAAACCGGTCTAGTTTTTCTCTTCCAATTTGTCCTAAGGTTCTTTTCCAAGACTTTATAAACCCTTTGGGTTACTCGAGAGTTGTAAATTTCCCAAATTGCTCATTCTCAAATGATTGGGTTTGTGAACCGATTTGGTTTTTTCTCACTCAGTTTGACAAGTTCTTTTCCCAGTTTTCCTTAACTCAAAAGGGTGGGGTTTACATGGTAGTTCTTCTAGGAGCACGTCAAGGTAATGGTTGACTATCGGAATTTCTTCGAGTCCTTTCTCCAGCAAATCTTTGCAAGTGATCTGCAGGAGGAACAACTTACATCATTTTCGCAGTAACTCTTGCGCCTTCATGTAGGACACTAGGTTTTTCTTGACTATTCCCTTGTCCCCTTCAAATACTGCCTCCTCCTTCCTGGGAGCGTGGAATGTTATTCACTTATTCCCATAGTCTACGTTGGCCAAGTGTGTGCTTAGCCAATCTATCCCTAGGATAACTTCTACTTCCCTTAGCGGGAGGGTAATTCAATCTGCTTCCAAGGTTATTCTCCCTATCTGGATTTCACATGCCTTGAGGAGCTTGTGCCGTGCTAGCTCCTTTCCTAATGGCGTAAGAATGTTGAGGGGTGGTGTGAGAGGGGTGAGTTTCCTAGGAAGGAATGGAACTAAAGTCTCCTTAATGAAGGATCGCTCTGCCCCTGAATTAAAGAGAGCGTATGTCTCCTTCCTAAGTGAGATTTAACAGAACTTTTGAGAGAATGCACTTTATTAATTCAAGAAAAGGGACTACATGACTCAGGACTATTGACTTAGTTTAAATGGGTGTTGGGACGTATCAGCCATTATGATGGGTCCTTCTGAGTTTCTTCCTAGGTGACGTTGTAGACCGGGTCGGGACTCGGGTGGGTGCCTCCCTTCCCCCATTGGGTGCCCTCAGAATTTTGGGCAGTGGTTGTGGGAAGTTTCGCTAGGCATTGCCCTGTAGCACTGTGAAATTCCTCACATAGTGCCTAAGCTTCCCACACCCAAAGCACGTTGGGCATGCCCCTTCATGATTCTTCTGGCACCTAGGGTAGTAGAGGCCCTTCCTCTAAGGGGGTGTGTTCACCTCCCTTTGGGTTTGGTAACCCTCCTCTCTCCTCGGGAGCCTTGGCTTGTTCCCCCATCCCAGCCCACCTTGTTTCCATTGGCCTCCTATGCTACTTTAGCCCTTCTCTTCCCTTTGTCTGGTCTGCTCTATACGGCGACATCTCATTTGGACTAGTCGCTCGCATTTGTGGGCCATGTTGACTATCATGGCCAAGTCAGTAGGGTGTCCTAATACCCTCATCCTATCTCTCACGTCCATCGCGAGCCCATCTTTAAATTTCTGGCAGATGTCTACCAGTCCCGCCAAGTCAGGGGAGAAGGGTCTCAACTCATTAAATTTAGTCTCATATTCCGAGACTGTACTTGCTCCTTGTCGGAGCCGAAAGAAATCTAACTTCTTCTTGTTGATTAGGTGGGGAGCCAAGTACTCCTCCAAGTACCTTTCTTCAAACTCCTACCAAGTGGGTGTGGCGGGGGAGAGGCTCATCATGTTGTCCCACCACCTCTTGGCACTGGACTCCAAAAAGAACTCATCCAGTGTTACCATCTCCTCCAGAGGGATCCTTGTGATCCCCATGAATTTCTTGAGGCAAGCTAGCCAATCCATGGCTGCCTCGACATCCTTCTCCCCTTGGAAGGGTTTGCACCCCAATTGTCAGAGTGTCTTCAGATACACAGGTATGTTGAAGAAGGGCGAGGTAGGAGTGGAAGTAGACTGGGATTGTACTTCCTTGGGTTGAGTTTGGGACATAGACTCTAGGTGGGGTTTGTTGTAGAGGTGAGGTTCTCCAAACACCCTAGTAATCTCTTTGTATAGTTGTTGGTGCTCGAAGCTAAGTCTCTATAGGGTCGGCTTTGCCCCTAAGGATTCTTCCTCTAAGAGGGGGTTGCCAGCGGAATCCGTGATTGCTGCCCTAGTTCTCTTAGTTCCACTTTTTCGTGCCAAAGCTGGTTTAAGATTTTTTTATTAGTCTTTAGGTTATAAAGTTTTGATAATTTATTCGAGAAACACAGGCTCTGATACCACCTAATTTGTCATGCCTCAACCTGGTTTAGTTGGAACTCTGTGATCAACCTACCACTCCCCCAGACATCGGGGAGGGGTTCCTCCCCTCGATCAGGAAGAGTCAGCGCATTACCCATTATGTTTTCCCTAAATAACATTAAACAAAACTGGAAATCTAATCCGTACCTGGTTTGGGTCTTGGCGAGGGAAGGCTTCTGTGCAGTTTCTCCTTTCTTGAAAAATGTTTAACGGAGGGGGTGAGTTCCACGACTTAGTGAGAGGGAGAGTCTTAGGGGTGTATTTAATTATGTGTCATCGGGTTGATAGTATTTCACTTTCTATCCCTTCTTAGGTTGACACAAAATCACACACCATTTCTATTGTATTCATAGAACTAAAGAAATTGTTATATTAAATCATATTTATAGAACTATTGTATCTATTCACTATTATAAATTCTTGAGTTAATTTTGGAATATTTTGTTCAGTAAATTGAAAAGAAATTTTTTTTAACTAAATATTTACATGATATTGTGTTTACATATAATCATTATATTAATTATACGATTAGGTTTTCATTATTTGAAGTTGTTTATTGTTTTAATTCATTAGCTCATCTAGATTTAATATTAGTTACTATTGTTGAGTTAGTAAATTTAGATGGGAAGAGTAAGGTTGAGTTTATGAAACAAACTCATAAAAATATAATAAGATCTCAAGAAAAAAATTTAAATTAGAATTTTAAAAGAAAATTTATTAACATAATAAATCTTTTAGAATATTGTAAGATAATATAATATACTTTCTACATATCCCTAATATAACTTGTCAAATTTAGAATATTCATTATATTAGATATCTCTAAATAAATATATAACAAATATTTTAATAATATTTTTATATGAATAATTAGTAGTTGGCATGTCAACTATAATATATTATTTCCTTATTTATTAGATATATAATATTCATAAGTGCCATAAAAAGGCTCACTTCATAGCCTTGTAAGACAAATTTTTTATTTTTAATAATATTGTGAGGTTTATATCTTATTTCTCTTTTAAGAGAACTTTTGAACTTACCAAGTTTTAACTTTTTGCATTCAAGCAATCAAACTTATCATCACAAGGTCGAAGAGGGAGAGGCCTCCTCCCACATGTCTAGGGATTGGGTAATTGATGCTCACACAGACTTGGGGTAGAAGTTATTACCTCATACTAGGGTGGTCGGTAAAGTCGCTCTGGGCCACAAGTGAAGCAGTCGGAGACTGCTCTGTAAACATTCATGTGGCTTAATTTGGCCACACTTAACATATCAGTAAACATTAAACCTTTTTGGCCTTTGTTTTCTTTAAGGATTCCTTAATCCTTCTTTTTCCGACGTTTGACCTTCCCACTACTACTTTGCTCATATTTTTGTGTTAAGGCACAAGATCGCTTCATAATCTAAGAGATAGAAGTTTTAGGAACTTGAATTTTTTTTCATTATTGGAGAAGGAATACAATATATTTAGGTCTTTATCCCCTCTTAAAGGGATATTGTTAAAATGAAAGTTCAGGAAGTACCCACTACTATACTAGGGTCTTGACAAGATTCCTCCTCGGTGAGGTTGAAATCCCTAATTAGAGTTGTGGCTCTTACGGCGGCCTCCTATCTTCTATACCTTCGGACCCTGGTGGTCGAGGAGGTATTGTTCTTAGGATGTATTGCCATAGATCCTCGGGGTGTGGGACAATCCCTCGCCATATGTCCTACTTGTCCAAACCTATAATTGGTTATTTCGATACATGTTCCTACGTGGTTCCTCTAAAATTGAGAGATTTCCTTTTCCCTATCTATTTTCTCTTCCCCCCTCATCCTTCATTCTTGTCATTTCCCATTAGTTGATGTAGCATCCTCAGGTCTTGGTACCACATCCCTTAGTGGTTTTGGGAACTTTCTCGTGAAATGTCCACATTTTCCACACTTGTAACAGATTATTTCCCTGCGTGGTCCTTTGTGGCTTCTTCTACACTTCGAGCATTGGGGAGTTTTCCTTGGGGTCTACTTGTGGTTTTGTACTTCACTATCTTTGGAGCATACACTTCCTACAGGGCAGTCCCTCTTTCTTTGTGGAAAGTGAGTTTTCCCAAACACCTTGATAAATTCCTTCTAGGGTCTTCTTTGCTCAGGGGTTACTCCAAGTGTAATAGCACGAGTCCTCCTAGACTTCTTAGTTCCCAAGCTCATTTCCTCATTTAGGATAGGATTTTCCATGGGTTTCCTGGTGGCTGTGGCAGTGTGGGTTTATTTGGTTCCTCTTGGAGAAGTTATATCTACAAAATAGAGGTTTACCATTTGTTAGGATTATAGGGCTTTAGTTTCGAATACTTTGTTTGGAAAACTACGCTTTGATACCACTTAAGTTGTCACGCCCCAACCTGGTTTGGTTGGAACCCCCGTGATGAACCCGCCACCCTTCCCTATATTAAATCAATATCTCTAGCCAAAATAGGTCGGGAAAGGTAAAGTCTCATGAGTACACATGTTTTCCACAATAAAGTTTAACAAAACAATTGAATAAAAGCTTACCTATTGTGCAAAAAAAAAAAAAAGCTTACCTTCTTATGGTACCAACCACCTTGCTCTTCTAGCTTCCACTTTTCTTGACAGAGGAGTTTTCTTGAAAATGGTTTAGGAGAGGGGGTGAGTTCTACAACTCAGCGAGTGGGTGTTAGGGTGACTTTTGTAAAAAATCGAAAAGGTTTATAATTACCATCCTTTTTGTTTATGGGTTATGTAGGTTTAACTCCTTATTAGAAAACTATTTTAACACTTTCCCTTGCTCGGGTTTGGTTTAGCATACAGTCACACTCGCCTTTTATCACAAAGGAGTCTCTCACAAGGAGGTCAAAGAAATCTTGGAACAAAAAGGATCTGAACTCCTCCCTAAGAAAGTAAACTTGTAATGGGATACAAGTAGGAATAAGGATAGGGTACCAAGGATGTGCCCATAAGATTACCAAAGAAAGGAAGGATGGCATCAAAGGATGTCATAAAGTTGCTCTAGGGTTGGATACCCGTAAGGACGAAGAAAGTGGGAAACTCTAGAAAGAGAGGAAGAATCCTATCTAGGAAGGGAGTCCTAGAGAAATATATACTCCAACGAAGAAGTGATTGATCAAATTAAAAAAGGCATAAGAAGGATTTAGACCTGTGAACATCAAGGATAACGAGTTCAACCCACCCCCACTTAATGGAAATAGAATTTCAATTGAATAACACAAATACGCCAGGGGATTTGATATGGACAATTGTAATAATGCAAGAAGACATAAGAATTAGAAGGTATGGCATATGGGTTCATGGAAGGAGATCTCTACTCCGAAGTACGATAATAGAGGATGGGAACAACGAAAGGAATTCCTCTAGGTGAGTCCAAGGAGTCCATAAGTAGATTGTAAGGAATCGACTCGGAATGAAGAACCACGAAATGGTCATGAGCAAGTAAGGATGGACTAGGGAATGAAAATCCTTAGGTAGGAATGTAAGGAAACATGAGGAAGTGCATGAGGGAGGAAAATCATGAATATGTCGGTAAGTCGAGAAGTGATCGGGAAACCCAATAGTTGGAACCGAGAATGCCCCTAAGCGACATAAGATTTGGACCTAAGAAAATACGTTTGGGCAAGTGGGTAAGAGAAGCCGATCATAATAATTCCATGGAATAGGTGGATATTTGAAGGGAAGAGAAATCCCATAAGGACGTTATCTAAAGGATTAAGTAGAAGAGTAACCATAGTGATATTTAGGACAACGGTCCAGTCAATCAACGGACCACTGCCAGGTCAGTGCCTAGTCAGCAGGCGTGACCAATCAGGGTGTGACACGTGGTGAAGCGCACCCCATCAGCCACTTCTTCAAGGCCTGGAAGCATTGACCAATCACAGCTTGACACGTGTACTCGATCAACGAACAAAGGAGGAAAATCAACATCAATGATGACTAGACAATATGAGAGTGACATGTGTCCTCGGTCAATGGTCAACTTAGGAGAAGCCTCAATAGCAAGGCTGACCAATAAGGAGCTGACACATGGCAAGCATGCCATGTCAGCATCCGACAAGGATGTCGAAGAAATGGTCGACCAATCAAAGGTCGACATATGGCAGAACCGCGAAGGATGACCTCAGCCAATCGGAGGCTGACACGTGGTAGTGGCACTATTGTCAAGAAGGAACTCTGATGCATTTAAATCATCCAATCAGAGGATGCCACATGTCATGGTCAACAACTGACCGAAAACAATCAGCAGCCACATTTGAATGAGCGGCCAATAGGAGGCCACCACCTATCCAATCAACGAGTCCAAGGTTGACTGGGATGCTGAGTAGGAAGTTGCATCAGTAAAGCCAACCAATCACAGCATGCCACATGACAAGCCCACATGTGCAGCACAGTGTCATCCTCCTTCTTAGGATAGTTGAAAGAAGGGATAAGGGAGAGACTGGCAGTATCCGGCGACCCCAAAAATGCTCCAATATGGCCGTCGGTTGCCAACTTAGGGGTCGAGTCTTGGGCAGACGGTTCACCAATCAGTTTCCAAGCTCCCTATATAAAGAGCACCCCTCCCCTCAACTTCCTCATCCCACAAGAGAGAGAAGAAGGAGAAGAACTTAGTTTTCCAGTGAGGCATAAACCATAGCTACGACATCGAGTCTTTCTTCAACCTCTGAAGCTACATTTGGTGTCTCTGGAACCGAGAGGAAGTTCTCCACCCAGTTGCACCCTCCATTCGGCCTGAGGACCATCATAGGAGTGCCAACAAGCTCAAACAATGATGCTGCTTCAGCAGTCTTAAAGAAGCTGAATTACCCAAGTCATATTGTGGTCACCTCCGACCTCTTGCAACTCGGCCAAAACTCCCACAACACTCCTCAATCGACCCTCAACCCCTTCGAACATAGAAGGAAAGTCAATTATGCTCAATTATGTTGGAATAGTAAGGTTTTAGAAACTGAAGTACCGGAACTTCTCTTAACGAATTCTCTATGCTTATGCCACCAATTGACTCACTCTTTGATCTTAGGAGGACCCCCAGGAAGAGCACTAGCCGCCCCTATCTAGAGCTCCAATCGCTGACCCTTTGCCGATAAGAAAACCAAGCTTTCTCTATCTGGAAGATTTTTCCGACGAAGCTCCATTTGAGCTCAAATTTGGGTCAACTGATGTCGTTCAAAGGGTAAGAAGCCTGTAGGAAGATAGGGAAAATGATTAGCAGCATGTTAGGGGGAAATTAACCAAGTTTAACTAGTCAATTTGATAAAATGAGAATTTAGGGGTCAAAGTGCAATTTTGGGGAAAATAGGGTGAATTGGGGATTTTTGGAAAATTGGGGGCTGAATTGCAATTAAGGAAAAATTAAGAATTTGAATGGAAATAAGAGGACATTAGGGACCTAAGGGAGGTATTGGAATCCTTAGGGACCTAATTAAAGACAAAAGGAATATTAGGGACCTAAATGTAAAGTGTTAAACTTTAGGGAACTAATTACAAATAAGGCATAATGTGAGGAGTTATGTGCAAATACATGAAAGTATGAGATTTATTATGCCAATTCTCCTGATGTGGATAATCGAACCATGTAGGAATTGGTTGTCTGAGTACCTACCCAAAGGAGCACATCACTGATCGAGATCTCACCAGGATGGCCACGTCACTATTACCAGGTGAGTGGGATTTTCGACATCATACCCAATTGGGATGATTAGCATGTTTTCGAATTGAAAATTATTTTCCATAAATAATCTCCCCTGACTATGTAAACCCGCTTAAACCTTGTGGGAGATATTTCTTATGGGAGTTGGAATTGCTCTAGTGGGCCCAAGGTCTCAGTTTTGAAACTAATAGGGCCCAAGGACTAATTGGTTTGGAAAAAACTTGTGAAGTGGGCCCAAGGCCAATAGGAACGGGCTTATACCCATTGATAAAATCTTGATTTTAAGCCATATGAAAAATTTACCATAAATAGTTAAATTGTGTGCCAAAGCCACACAACTTAAGTTGGATAATAGAACTCATTGGGTTAATAATTACTGATCCGAAGTTGGGTCGTCAAACTTGTTGGACTGGTGGTTACCGAGCCGAAGCTGGGTCATAGAATTCATTGGGCTGGTGACACCAAAGATAAAGGTCTAAATTAAAAGATCCTTGTTTTTTCATGATGAGATATGGAACCATCGAAGCGCCTGATATGGGGTAGTGTTGGTTCTAAGGGCTGTTGGATGACCAAGGTGCAAAAGGGACGTTTTGTCATCTAGAAAGTCTCAAAGCTCGCAGAAGCTTCATGCGCATTGAGACCAAGGTCGGAGGGAGAGATGTCTCATTCCATATTAACGGACACAAAGAATTCAAGTTTAGGGATTGGTTAATTGATGCTCACACAAACTTGGTGTAGAAGGTATCACCTCATACCAAGGTGGATGGTAAAGTTGCTCTAGGCCACAAGCGGAGCTACTGGAGACTGCTCTACAAATGTGTAAACCCTTTGTGATAAAGGGCCAGTGTGATTGTATGCTAAACTAAACCCGAGCAAGGGAAAGTTTTAAAATAGTATTCTAATGAGTAGTCAAATCCACAAAACTTGTAAACAAAAAGGATATTAATTATAAACCTTTTCCGTTTTTACAAAAGTCACCCTAACACCCACTCAGTGAGTTGTAGAACTCACCCCTCTCCTAAACCTTTTTCAGGAAAACTCCTTTGTCAAGAAAATTGGAAGCAAGAAGAGCAAGGTCGGAGGTACCACAAGAAGGTAAGCCTTTATTCGGTTATTTTGTTGAAATTTGTTGTGGAAAACATGTGTACTCATGCAGCTTTATCTTCCCCGACCTATTTTGAGTAGAGGTACCAATTTTGTACAGGAAAGGGTGGCGGGTCGATCGTGGGGTTCCAACCAAACCGAGTTAACACGTGACAACTTAAGTGGTATTAGAGCATAGTTTTCCAAAAAAAAATTCAAAACTAAAACCTTAGAACCCTAACAAATGGTAAACCTTCATTTTGTAGATATGAACCCTCTAGGAGAAACCAAATGAACCCACATTGCCATAACCACGACGAAACCCATGGGCAATCCTATCCCAAATGAGGAAATGAGTCTTAGAGCTAATAAGTCTAGCAGGACTCAAGCCATTATGCTTGGAGTAACCCTTGAGGAGAGAAAACTGTACAAGGAATTTGTCAAGGTGTCCGGGAAACATTACTTTCTGCAAAGAAAGGGGGACTACCCTGTAGGAAGTGCACACCCCAAAGATGGTGAAGTACAAAACCACAAGCAGCCCCAGAGGAAAACTCCCCAATGTCCGAGGTGTAGAAGAAGTCACAAAGGTGCACACAAGGAAATAACTTGTTATAGGTGTGGACAGTGGGGACATTACGCAAGGAAGTGTCCAACATCATTGAGGAATGTGGTTCCATCACCTAGGGATGCCTCACCCACCAACGAGAAAGGGCAAGAAGGAAGGATGACGAAGGAAGAGAAAACAAATAGGGAAAAGGAAATCTCTCAATATCCTAAATGTTAGAGGAACCACATAAAAGCATGTACCGAAATAACATGTTATATGTGTGGACAAGTACGACATGTTGTGAGGGACAGTCCCACACCTCGAGGATCTATGGCAATACTTTCGAAGAACAACACCTCCTCGACTACCGGTGTCCAAAGGGATAGAAGATAGGAGGCCACCATAAGAGCCATAACTCCAACTAGGGTCTACAACCTCACCCAGGAGAAAGCTCATCAAGACCCTAGTATAGTAGCAAGTACTTCCCAACCTTTTATTTTAACTATCTCCCTTTAAGAGGGGACAAAGTCCCAAATGTATAGTATTACTTCTCCAATAATTAATAAAATTTCAAGTTCCTAAAACTTATGTTTCTCAAATCATGATGTGTCCAATCAAGATCTCATGCCTCAACTCAAAATATGAGCAAAGGAGGAGTGGAAAGGTCAAACATCATAAAAACAAGGATGAAGGAAATCCTTAAAGCAACGAAGAGCCAAAAAGGATTAATATTAACTGATATGTCAATGATGGCTAAACTCAAAGCATGGGAAGGATTCAGTAAGCCTCTCACAAAGAGGTCAAGAAATCTCAGAACAAAAATGATCTGAACTCCTCCCTAAGGAAGTAAACTTGTAATGGGATACAAGTAGGAATAAGGATAGGATACAAAGGATGTGTCCGCAAGATTCCCAAAGATAGGGTAAACAAGAAGGATGGCATCAATGAATGTCATAAAATTGTTATTGGGTTGAATACCCATAAGGACGAATGAAAGGGGGGAGACTCTTGGAAGAGAGGAAGAAGCATACTAAGGAAGGGAGTTATGGAGAGGTACATATTCCAACAAAGAAGTGATTGATCCCATTTAAAAAAAGGAATAAGAAGGATACAGACTTGTGAACAGCATGGATAATGAATTTAACCCACCCTCATTTAATAGAAATAGAATTTCAAATGAACAACACAAATACGACAAAGGATTTGACACGGACTACCGTAATTATGCAAGGAGACATAAGAATAAGAAGATAGGGTGTATGAGTTCATGGATGGAGATCCCTACTCGGAAGTAGGAGAGTAAAGGATGGGACAAATGAAAGGAACTCCTCCAAGTGAGTTTAATGAGTCGATAAGTAGACCGTAGGAAATCAACTTGGAATGAAGAACGGTGAAATGCTCACAAGCGGGTAAGAATGGACTAGGAAATAGGAATCCTTAGGTAGGGATGCCATTAAACATGAGGAAGTGCATGATGGACGAAAATCATGACTATGTCAATAGACATGTCATGAAGTGATCAGGAAACCCAATAGTTAGAACCGGGAATGCCCAATAAGGAGGTTAGTAAAGGACGAGTAAATAAGTAAAACCCAAATGGTCATGATAAACATGACATCCTAGTAAAGGAAATGGATATGTATGGAAGAGATGCATGAACTAGAAATGAGTGGTGGAACACTCTAACAATGTAAGAATATGAGCATGGGGATACCATCTAATGAAAGAATTGGTGAGGATTAGGTACTAAAAAGTCTGAAATTCAAGAAATGGAGATCTACAAAGTAAGGGAGAAATGACCAAATCATGGGTGTGTATATTGGATGCTTAGATAATGTTCCAGGTAGTTGAGGAACACTACCAGATGGTAAGGAGGGATCGAGTCCTATGATCCCTAAAGGATTAGGAGGTTCGAAACAATTATCAAAGGAATGTCCTAGAAGTATAATGAACAAAGACAGTTCTAGAACATGTCATGCTATAAAAGACATGTAGGTCCAAAAGTTTTGAGAAGGTGTGCCTCATGTGAAGAAGAGTCATTTATTTAAGCACGATGAGGTCAAATGAAATATTTGAGAAGACCTGATGTCCCGCCACAACCTGATTTGTTCGGATCCCCGTGAACAACCTGTCACTCCCGTGCTCTATCAAGGGTTTCCCCCCTTTCAAAACCTCGAGGGGTAAGGCGTCCTTCTACCTGTCTTTCCTGGAATAGCATTATACAAAATTGAGTATTTTAAAATAGACATACCTGTCTTGTTCCAATTTAGTAGGGTCTTTAAGAAGGGTCTTTCTTCAGTTACCTGAAAGGGGTAAAAAGGGAGGGGATGAGTTCTACAACTCAGTGAGCGGGTGTTAGCTGTGAGTTTTCAAGAAATAGCTTTATTCAAAGTGTGCCAAGATTATCATTCCTTTAAGATGGATCTTTCCTCAATTTCAGTTTTCAAAACCTTTACACTACCTAAGGGTGACATTTTCTTTCAAAAGGGTTTCAAATTCAATTTCTCTTCCAAAACCTCTTTCCAAAGTTTACCATTCCTTTTTCCAAGGATTCTCAAATCCATTCCAAGCTTTTCAAAACCTTTTTCCTTATTCACATTAGGTGTGTTTAGCTTTCTTAGCCCATTCCCTTGCCTTGAGAGGTGTTTTAGAAAACAACACACGCCCTTCATCAGGAAGGTTACACTCATTCGCGAGATGCAGTTACTACGACTGCACCCACTTGTAGATTGGAGTGTCTTTACCATCCACCCTAATAGAAGTCCCTGACTTCTACCCGAAGTTTGAGTGAACGTCCTAGACGTTCAACCCTTAGACCCAAAATACTTCATGCCCGTATGAGGATGGAGACCTCATCCTGACCCCACAATGGTCTCATGCGCAAGAAGCTACTCCGAGCTTCAAGACTGACTGGCACGACAAACTGCCCATATCTCCACCATGTCGTCCATTAGCCCATAGAACTCATCACTACCCCTTAGGGCGTCTTGATGGTCCCATACAACAAGTGCATGCACAAATAATAGTTTTTCACATATGGCCATTATCTTTGGTACCACTAGTCTAACAGCCCCGACCCTTAACCCGACCTACAACTTTTTGTCTAGATCGGTCCGTCGACCTGGCCCTGACGCACTACCGCTAGTCATTCAAGTACTGTTAGTCCTGACTTGGTACCATGGCGAAATCACACAACCATTTCATTAGAAATTTCATAGTTTCCTTAACTCAAGTTTGTTAACGAGCTCATGCTCGTGCCCACTACACATGATTTTCCAAAACCGGGTATTTAGCCTCATGAGTTCAAAAACCGAGGCCTTTGGCCTATCTAAGTTGTTCTAGCTCTCATCAAGAAGGTCTCCCAAATAGTTTAAGCAATGGAATACAGTCAGGGGAGAATACTTTTGACAAAAAGTATATTTTCCACTTCATCACACCAACCGGGTGTGATGATATCTCCACTTACAAAGGGTAAGTGGGTTTCTCCTTTTCTCAAGTAAGTTCATCATACCAACCAGTATGATCATCTCTACTCACGACCACTAAGTAGGTTTTCTTTTCATAAAAGTAAGTTCATCATGTGATTAAGGGTATGATGTGATTAAGCCCACTCACCCAATGATTGTAACGTGTTCATCCGTAATCGTTTCCTAAGTTTAAGTGAGCTCTCTTGCTGGCATTCTGGTCGCACATATTCTTACACAATTTGGGAATCCTTATTAATTAAGGTTTGGCATAAAAGCCATCGCTTTCTCAGCTATGAGCGACTAGGCTCAAAATTATTAATTAATTGCACTTAGGTCCCTAAAGTTCATTTTCCTTAACTTTAGATCCTCAAATGCCAATTGTTTTCCCGAAATTGAGTCCCAAGGCTTCCAAAATTCCCTTTGAGTCCTCAATTTACTCAAAATTATATAAGGGGCTCAAGTTTTCCAAATTTCCAATTTGGTCCCAACTTTTTAAAATTTACAATTTTGCCCCCTACTTTCCAAAAATGGCAATTTTACCCCAAATGTTCAAAAATCGACCAATTGATCATCCAACATCTTTTTCATGGCCTATTGGCCTTTAATTTTGGTAAATGGCAAAGAGGTCCCTCAATTTTTTGAAATCCCCAATTTTCCCCAAAATTTTCCCCCAATTTCTCCCTTTCAAACTGAACGAATTTGATTTCTTCAAATTGGCCATTGAATTGGGGTTAATTGCTCAAATTGATGGTATGGATCAGTTCCTACACTTCCATATGATTCAATTGAGCTTTGAACTGCAGCATTTGTGTCTGAATTGTGCTCTAAAGAAGCTTCGCAAAAAAACTATACGTAGAGAGAGAAAGCTTCGAAAGCTTACTGTTAGAGGTGCAGCAGTTTGAGCTCTCGATTGGAGAAGGTAGCTCTTGTCCTGAGGTTCCTTCTAGGATCAAGAATTGCTATAATTGATATTGAATTGTGGGAGAATTTTGTTCGTAAATTTAAACACTTTCTCTCTCTAACTCCGATCTGCAACGAATGAATGGGGTCGAATTGGCTTACCTTTCAGCTCTATTGAGGTTGTATGAGGGCCGTTGGGGTGTTGGGGAGGTTTGGTTTGGTCGAAGAAGGGTTGAATGTAGTCAAATTCGGCTTGGCCAAAATATGGCAGCTTCGATTTGTTGGAGCGGCTTCACTGTTTGATTCTGTCGGTGCTTCTCCGGCGATCCTCAAGTCGAAAGAAAGGTGCTATTAGGTAGCTGACTACCCCCGAAGTCTATAGGACCCGACCTTGCCTTCTAAGGCTGAGGAAAATGCCTATATCGAAGCTCTGGTTTGAGCTTCACAGGAAAATGGAGTCGTTGAGATAGAGTGGAGATTTCAGTTGTGTGGAGGATGAATACAGAGTAGCTCTTTATATAGGGATCTCGGGGACCCTCTATTGAACAACTTTCCTTTTTGGTCGAGCTTATCCTTGCCCTCAAACGGCCTGATCGGAGCCATTTTTCCTTAAACGCTGTTATTCGTTTCTACATTGAATTAATAGTGTCATCATCCTAAGGAAGAAGATGACACTGTTCCGAACCAGACAGGACCGGTCCGACCAGGTTCAATGCATAAATCGATCGGTTCAGGCCCGATTCGATCGATTTTCACAAAATTAAAATTTTCTAAATTCATTCTCCATCTAATGGTGGCTTCAATTCCAAAATTTGATCATTTTAAGCCACCAAGAAAAATGAATTTAGAAACCGGTTCAAGTATGGATCAAACTAATTTAATCCAATTCATATCCGGTTCACCCTAAATCGGTCTAGTTTTCTCTTCCCATTTGTCCCAAGGTTCTTTTCCATGTTTTTTTATGACTCTTTGAGTCACTTGGGATTTGTCGATTTTCCATTTTACCCTTTATCGGTTAAGGTTCATGAACCGGCTCGACTTTCTCTTTGAATTAACCGGTTCTTTTCCTAATTTTCTTATCTATAAACGACGGGGTTTACAACTCTCACCTCTTTTTAGGAGTTTTGTCCCCAAAACTTAATCAGCATCCTTCGCATCAGGAATAATTTCCTTTGATGTCAACTTGGTGTTTTCTTGACATACTAACACTTCAATTATTCTTTCACTTATCCCCATTTAAATCACGCACTTAAGTAATTTCTTTTAATTTCCATTGTTTACTCACTCCATGTAGTTTATCATAACTAGGCATATCTTACCCACTTGTCCAAAGGTACATCATTAGGTTCACTTCTTCCTCTACTTAGGGCAAGATTCTTCCTCATGGGGGTTCTTGCCCAAGATTTTAGAATTGGGAGTTCCAAAATTCCCAATCGTTCCCGTGTCTAGTTATTCTCTTGATTGTTAAAATCCTTATCTCGGTGTTCTTTCGAGCATTACGTACTTATTTTCACGGGTTTTGGTGTTATCACCTTTTATCCTATTTTGATCATTCCTTCATCCGTTGTTTATTACAACTTCATTCCAAATTTTATGTTTGGCCTTATCATGTTTAACTAACTGACTATTCCTTACTTGAGCCATATTTTTCCCCGAGACTATTGGGCTTACATGTCCCTTACTGCATGACATGTTCTAGAACATGTCTCTGTCCATTAGAATTCTAGAACACTTCCTTGAGGGTTGTTCTCAAATTTTCAATCTTTCAGAGATCATATAACTTAATACATCTTTTCATCTGGTAGTATTCCTTGACTACCTTTATCGTTATCTAATCATCCTTTTTGCCTTGGACGTCATGTCTTACATAACTGTGTCAGTTTTCCTTACCTACTCGTCTCTTACCAACTTCTTTATTGGTTTTCCCCCAGTTCAAATCCATTGGGTTTCATGATAACTTACCGACATGTTAGGATTTCTCCCTCTTATGCCCTTCCTCATTTCCAATGTCATTCTTTACTCAAGGACATTTCCTTCCTTCAATCCATCCTTACCCGCTCGTGACCATTTTACGATTCCTTTTTTTGGGGTGTTCTCCTTTTATGATTTTCATTCTCTACTATGTCATTTAAAGTAGAGACTTCCATCTTAGGGACTATACCTATGATCTCCTTAGCATTCCTTGAAGGTTTCCTTCCATTACATTCTTACACTCTCTTTGAGCTTTCATCCACCTTTAATCATTCATCGACCTTAATTTTCCCTAGTTCACTCCTTTACTTCTTATCCGAGGAACTTCCGATCATCGGGTTTTATTTTGTGTACTCCAAACTATGTTCAACTATCTACTCTTTAGGCTCCATTAAGTGAGTGTGGACCACAACCGGTCTTGACATTAGTGGTTGTTTCCCCTTAACTACTTCTCCAAGGTTTCTCCGATGTTCTTTCCTTTATTTCCTTATTATGGGTATTCCACCCATTCTTACTTGTTACAGTATCTTTTGATGCTATCTTCCTACTTACTTGTTCCTTGGTTTAACTTACTCCTTGGGTCCTCCTAGTATGCTTCCCTTGGTTCTTTCACCTCAGCATGCACTTCATCTCCTCATCCCTTGTCACTTGGTTCCATTACTTTTTAGTTGAGACATGTATGCCACCCTAGGGTTTCCTTCCTTGGGAGAATTTTCCCCCTTCTTTCCTGGAATTCCTTTCCATTGACCCTTGAGGGCATCTAACCTAAAATCTACTTCCTAACATCCTTGGATGCCATACTTCCCATTTCCCTTTCTTTGGAAATTTGGTGGGTACGTCCTTTGGATTTTCTCTTACTTGTATCTCATCACAAGTTTATTTTTGTAGGGAATGGAACCTTTATTTATTATAATGATAACGAATTACAGGGTTTTGGCTATATTTGTCTAGGGGAGTTTTGGTAAGTACTAGCTATGGTACTAGGATCATTTCATGCTTCCTCCTGGGTGAGGTTGTATACTCTGGTTGGTACCATCAATGTAATGGCTATGTCTTGTCCCCCATATAGTGCACTTGGGTTTCCTTGAGGTGGTTGATGGGTACTTCATTGTGTATTACCTCAAACGATTGTACAGCTCTTTGCAAAGTGCCCGAGCTGCCCGCATTCGAAGCATGCTCGACATGACCCTTCATGGCTTTTCCGACACCTGGGGCAATAGGGGTTTCTCTTTTGCGGGGTTATGCATGCCTCCATTTGGGCATAATAACCTTCATTTCTCCTAAAGGACCCCATTCTTGTCCCCCATCTCTACCTACCAGGCTCCTTTTTACCTCTCAAGTTGTTTTGTCCTCCCTCTTCTTTCCGGCCGACTTGCTCTATCCGGCGGTGTCTTGTCTGTACGAGACGCTCACACTCATTGGGCCATGCTGATGATGGCTGTAAACCCGTCCTTTGATAATGAGAAAAATTCGGGAAAGAACCGATCAGTTTTGAATTTAAAACCGAATCGGTCTACAAGCTCGATTATTAGGAAATGAGCAAATTGAGAATTTACAACTTCCATGTGACTAAAAATGGTTCATAAATCTTAAAAAAGAACCTTAGGATGAATTGGGGAAGAAAAACTGGACCAATTCAAGTGAACTGGGTCCGAATCGTATGTAATTGATTTATGACCCAAATCAACTCATGAACCGAAATCGATAGAGCGAGGGTAGACCAGGAAATTTATGAATTCCAAGTTACTCAAAAAGTCCTAAAAGTCATGGAAATGGACTTGAGAAGGAATTGGAGATAAAAACCAAACTGGTTAAGGTGAATCGGATCTGAACTGGTTTGAACTACTATTGAACCAGATTATAAATTCCTTTTTCTAGGTGGCTTAAAGAATTCAAATTTGAGTTTTGAAGCCAATTTAGATGAATTTAGAAATTTTTAGATTTGAAAAATTCGATCAAATGAGGGGTGAATAGGTCGGTTTAAGCTTTGAACTCGATTCAGACCGGTCCAGTCCAGTTCGGAACAATGTCGTCTTCTTCCTTCAGATGACAACACTCTTCACTCACTGGAAAATTGACGCAACACCAACGAAGAAGAAATGTCTCCATTCAATACGTTTTCAGCCATCAATGCCTGTCATAAAGGTGCTAAACGGACTGCCGAAAAGTCCCCATGCTCCCTATATAAAGAGCCCCTCTTCATTCATACTTTCCACACTTGAAAAGCTCACTCTCTCTCAATTGCTTAGTTTTCTGGCAAAGCTCGAACCAGAGCTCCGATATAGGGTCATTTCTAAGCCAAAGAAGGTGAGATCAGGTTCATTAGAACCAAGGAGAAGTCAGCTACACGGTGGCGACATCTATTTATTTCGAGAGTCGCCAGAGAAGCACCGGCATGATCGAACAATGAAGCAGCTCCGGCAGACCAAAGCTCCCTTATTTCGGCCGAGTTGAAATTGGCCAAATCGATTCCTCCTCATGCCAAACCAAGCCCTCCCAACACTTCCTCAGCCCTCCCACGACCGAATTAGGATGGAAAGGTAAGCCAATTCGGCTACCCTCTACAATTTTCGATCAATGTTAGAGAGTGTCGGTCAAATTTCAATGATAGAATTCTAATCCAATTCGACATCAATTGATATCATTCTTGATCCTAGGAATAACCTCAAGAAGAGAACTACCTACCCAGATAGAAAGCCCAGACCGTCGCGCCCTCACTAGTGAGTAATCGAAGCTTTCTCTCTCTACTGTCCATTTTTCGGCGAAGCTCCATTTGAGCTTATTTCGGTGTTAAAACTTGTGATTCAAATTGCTAGAGAATCGTATGAACATGTAGAAACTCAATTTCAACTTCAATTTCAATAATTGGAAGCGTTTGATCGGTCAATTTGATTAAATCAAATTCGACTATGTTAAGAAGTTGGAATTGGGGTAAAATTGGGGAAAATCGAGGATTTTTAAAAATTTGAAGGACCAAAATGCAATTTTCTAAAATGAGGGTAAATTGGGCATGATAAAAATTTTAGAGGGCCAATAGAGGAATTTTAGAATTTTTGGGGTAAAATTTACCATTTTTGTAAAGAAAGGACAAAATGGTAATTTTGGAAAAAGTTGGGGGGACCAAATTTAAAATTTGGGAAATTAAACCCCTTTTGTGAAATTGAATAAATGAGGCCCCAAGGGTAATTTTAAAAGATTTGGGACTCAATTTGAGGAAAAACTACATTTGGGACTTAAAGTTAAAGAAAACTAACTTTAGGGACCTAATTGTAAATAAATAAAAGTTTGGTTTTTCTCATTCATTTGGAATGAATGAAGGCTATTAGGCCAAGAGATAATGAACCAAGATGTTCATATCGTGTAGGATCATGAAGTACCAGGAATGCCAACAAGGAGAAGCTCACGTGAATACAAGGGATTGGTCTAGTGGAATTCACTACATTAAAGGGTGAGTGGGATTTTATATCATACCCGGTTGGGGATGATAAATACCTCAAAATGAAAATCCACTACCAAGTGGTATTTTAAACATCACAACTTAGAGGAGTGATGTGAAAATCATGGGGAAAAACTACTTACCAGTTATAAGTAGATCATACCTGGTTGGTATGATGAAACATCCTGGAAGGAAGTTGAAAACCCGTTCATCGGTTATGAGTGGAGATTTCCTTTTACTTGATCAGTATAATGGACAGTTGAAAACATATTTTTGTCAGAAGTGCTCTCCCCTGACTGTGTGCCAATGCTTAAACGATTTGGGAGACTTTCTTGATGGGAGCTCGAATAGCTCTTACCGGTCGGGGGCCTCGGTTTTGGAACTTGGGGGCTATTATGCCCAGTTTTGAAAATCTTGAACAAGTGGGCCATAGGCTAGTGGGCACAAGCAGGAGCTCGTAAACAAACTTGAGATATGTTCCATAAAACTTTAATAAATGAATTATTTGGCTATGGTACCAAAACAAGACCGACATATTCAGTCAACTAGTGACAGTGCGACATGACCGGTCTCCGGACCAGTTAAGACAAATAGTTGCAGGTTGAGTTGAAGGTAGGGGACGTTGGACTAATGGCACAGATTACATAGCATGATAAGAAAATATTATTTGTGTATGCACTATGATTACAGGATTATCAAGACACCCATGAGGGGTAGTAATGCGTCCTAAGGGCCCTGGATGACTTGGTGAGTATAAGGGTAGTTCGTCGTACCAAGTGACCGTGCGAAATTTGGAGTAGCACTAAGGGCATGAGATCAGGGTAGGGACGAAATGAGGTCTCTATCCTCATACAAACACGGAGAATTGATTTTGGGATTGAGGATCGGATATCACGTACATCCACTCATTTTGAGGATATAAGTGGATGTACTTCTATCTAGGTGGCCGGCCGGTAAAGCCGCTCTAACACCACAAGTGGGTTCAATGGACGTGCTAGCCTACGAATGTGTATTTGACCTTCATGATAAAGGATATGTATTGGGTGATGACACACCGTGATTAAATAAGGAAATGGTGATATAACCCGAGATTTTAAATGAATGGATTTTTGAAAGAAAGGAGTCTGACACACTTCAATACAACTCTTTTTCTCAAAATTTAATTTTTGAAAACCCATTCACTAAGTATTCATACTCACCCCCTCCCTTATATCCCTTTCAGGAAAAGAGAAAATGACTAGGAATAATATCGAGCCTTACCCTCTGTCAAGTATGCTTAAATTTTTATTTGATATATGTCTTTCCAGGGAATAGGTCAAAGTTACGCCTGGCTCATCTTGAGTTAAAGTCGGAGGAATCTTCTCTTGAACCGAGAGAGTAGCGGGTTGTTCATGGGGATCCAACCAAATCAGGTTGGGGTGTGACAATGGTAGCCAAATCCGTCGGGCGTCCTAGTACTCCCATCCCGTCTCGTATGTCCATGTTGAAACCGTCCACGAACCGTTGGCAAATATCTACCGGTCCGGCTAAGTATGAAGCAAAAGGTCTTAGCTCATTAAATCTAGTCTCATACTCCGAGATGGTGTGGGATCCTTGTCGGAGTCGAGAGAATTCTTGCTTCTTCTCATTGATCAGATGTGGAGCTAAGTATTCCTCTAAATACCTCTCCTCAAATTGCTCTCAGGTGGGTGTGGTGGTGTGCAGGCTCCTGATGTTGTCCCATCACCTTTTCGCACTAGCTTCCAAGAAGAATTCTGCCAGGATCATCATCTCCTTTGGTGGAATGCTAATTATTCCCATAAGTTTCTTAATATTGGCCAGTCAGTCCATAGTGGCTCCAACATCCTTCTCTCCAAGGAATGACTTACATCCTAATTGATGGAGGGTCTTGAGGTATTTGTGGATATCAATTATAGGAGGGATATTGACAGAAGTGGGGTGGGAATGTACTTCCTCGGGCTCAGCTCAGAAGTTGGTGTCCACCTTCAAAGTGAGGTTGGGCCTTCCAAACACTCAAATGAAGTCTTCATATAGTTTGTGATGTTTCGAGCTTAGTCTAGGTGGACTCGTTTAGGGCTTTTCTAGGAGTTTCTACAAGGAGGGGTGGTTGGGCAGTGTTAGAAACTACAACTCTTGTTCTCTTGGTTCATCTCTTGGGAGCCATCTGAAATTTTAAGATTCATTCCTCTTAGTTACTATGTTATATAGTATTGATAATGCATTCAAGGAAATAGGCTCTGATACCACTCAAGTTGTCACGCCCCGACCCAGTTTGGTCGAATCCTCGTGAACAACCCGCCACTCTCGTGGTCTATCAAGGGTTTCCCCCTTCCTAAACCGCGAGGAGTAAGGCATTTTTCTACCTATCTTTCCTAGAATAGCATCATACAAAAATGAGTATTTTAAAATAGACATATTTGTCTTGTTCTAATTTAGTAGGGTCTTTAGGAAGGGTCTTTCTTCGGTTACCTAAAAGGGGTAAAAAGGGAGGGGATGAGTTCTACAACTTAGTGAGCACGTGTTGGGAGTGAGTTTTCAAGAAATAGCTTTATTTAAAGTGTGCTAAAATTATCATTCCTTTAAGAAGGATCTTTCCTCCATTTTGGTTTTCAAAACCTTTACCTTGCATAAGGGTGACATTTTCTTTCAAAAGGGTTTCAAATTTAATTTCTCTTCTAAAACCTCTTTCCAAAGGTTACAATTTCTTTTCCCAATGATTCTCAAATCGTTTCCAAGGTTTTCAAAACCTTTTTCCTTAATCACATTAGGTGTGTTTAGCTTTCTTAGCTCATTGCCTTGCATCAGGAGGCGTTTTAGTAAACAACACATGCCCTTCAACCGGAAGGGTACACACATTCGCGATATGTAGTTACGACGACTTCACCCACTTGTGGATCGGAGCATCATTACCATCCACCCTGATAGAATTCCCTGACTTCTACTCGAAGTTTGAGTGAACGTCCTAGGTGTTCAACCCTCAGACCCAAAATACTTCGTGTCCGTTTGTGGACGAAGACCTCATCCCAACCACACCCTGGTTTTACGCACATGAAGTTATTCCGAGCTTCAAGACTGACTGGCACGATGAACTGCCATTATCTCCACCATGTTGTCCAGTAGCCCTTAGGACCCATCAATACCCCTTAGGGCATCTTGATGGTCCCATATCACAAGTGCAAGCACAAACAATAGTTTTTCACATATGGCCATTATGTTTGGTGCCACTAGTCCAACGACCCTAACTCTCAACCCGACCTGTAGCTATTTGTCTAGGCTGGTCTGTCGACCTGGCCCTAACGCACTGCCGCCAGTCCATCGAGTACTATCGGACCTAACTTGGTACCATGGCAAAATCACAAAACCATTTCATTAGAAATTTCATGGTTTCATTAACTCAAGTTTGTTTACGAGATCCTACTCGTGCCCACTGACCTTGGGCCCACTGCACGTTATTTTCCAAAAATGGGCATTTAGCCCCATGAGTTCAAAAATTGAAGCCTCTGGCCTATCTGCGCTATTCTAGCTCCCGTCAAAAAGGTCTCCCAAATAGTTTAAGCAATGGCACACAGTCAGGGGAGAACACTTCTAACAAAAAGTATATTTTCCACTTCATCTCACCAACTAGATGTGATGATATCTCTACTTACAACCGATGAGCGAGTTTCTCCTTTTCTCAAGACAGTTCATCATACAAACCGGGTATGATCATCTCTACTCACAACTAGTAAGTAGGTTTTCTTTTCATAAATTAAGCTCATCATTCCAATCAGCTATGATTTGATTAAGCCCACTCACCCGATGACTGTGACATGTTCATCCCTAGTCGATTCCCAAGTTTACGCGAGCTTTCTCTTTCTGGCGTTCCGGTCACACGTGTTACTACACGATTTAGGCTTACTTATTAATTAAGGTTTGGCATAACAGCCATCATTTTCTCATGCATGAGTGACTTGACTCAAAATTGTTAATTAATTGCACTTAGGTCCCTAACGTTCATTTTCCTTAACTTTAGGTCCACAAATACCAATTGTTTTCCTCAAATTGAGTCTCAAGGCTTCCAAAATTCCCTTTGAGTCCTCAATTTAATCAAAATTATATAAGGGGCTAAAGTTTTCCAAATTTCCAATTTTGTCCCCAACTTTTCAAACATTACAATTTGGCCCCTACTTTCCAAAAATGGTAATTTGACCCCAAGTGTTCAAAAATTGACCAATTGGTCCTCCAACATCTTTCTCATGTCCAATTGGCCTTCAATTTTTTGAAATCCCTAATTTCCCCCAAAATTTCCCCCCAATTTCACCCCTTCAAACTAACCAAATTTGATTTCTTCAAATTGACCATTGAATCGGGGTTAATTGCTCAAATTGAAGGTATTGATCAGTTCTTACACTTTCATACGATTCAATTGAGCTTTGAACCGCAGCATTTGGGTTCAAATTGAGCTTAAACGGAGCTTCGCCAAAAAATTGTACATCGAGAGAGAAAGCTTTGAAAGCTTACCGTCGGAGGTGTGGCAATTCGAGGTCTCAATCAAGGAAGGTAGCTCATGTCTTGAGGTTACTTCTAGAATAAAAAATTGCTACAATTGATATCGAATTGAGGGAGAATTTTATTAGTAAAATTCAGCACTTTCTCTCTCTAACTCCTATCTACAATGACTAAGGGGGGCTGAATTGGCTTACCGTTCAACTCTATTGAGGTCATATGAGGGTTGTGGAGTGTTAGGGAGGCTTGGTTTGGCTGGAAAATGGCTAAATTTGGTCAAATTCAACCCAGCCAAAATCGGCAGCTTTGATTTGTCGAAGCTGCTTCACTGTTTGATTCCGTCGGTGCTTCTTCGGTGGTCCTCGGGTCGAAAGGAAGGTGCTATCAAGTAGCTGACTTCCCCCGAAGTCTATAGGACCCACCTTGCCTTCTGAGGCTGAGGAAAATGCCTATATCGGAGCTCTGGTTTGAGCTTCATCAAAAAATGGAGCAGTTGAGTGAGAATGGAGATTTTAGGTGTGTAGAGGATGAATGGAGAATAGCTCTTTATATAGTGAGCTCGGGAACCATCTTCTTGACAAATTTCCTTTTTGCCCAGAAACGACCTGATCGGAGCCATTTTTCATTCGCCAGCGTTATTTGTTTATGCATTGAATGAATAGTGTTGTTATCCTAAGGAAGAAGATGACACTGTTCCAAACCGGACCGGACCGGTCCGATCGGGTTCAATGCGTAAATCGGTCGGTTCAGGACCGATTCGACTGATTTTCTCAAAATTAAAATTTTCTAAATTCATTCTCCATCTAATGTTGTCTTCAATTCCCCAATTTGATCATTTTAAAGCACCAAGAAAAATAAATTTAGAAATTGGTTCAACTATGGATCAAACTAGTTCAATTCGGCTTATGTCCGGTTCGCTTTGAAACTGTTTCTCTTCCCATTTATCCCAAGAATCTTCTCCATGCTTTTTATGACTCTTTGAGTCACTTGGGATTTGTCAATTTCCCATTTGATCCTTTCTCTATCAGTTAAGGTACATGAATCGGCCCGATTTCTCTTTGAATTTACTAGTTCTTTTCCCAATTTTTCTAATCTATAAAGGACGGGGTTTACACCTGAGTTATAATAAAGAAAGAATGGATTAAAGGAGTAATACAAGACAAAAAGGGGGTGAAGTAAATAACGTCAAACCCATGGAAAAAAGAATGAAAAGCTCAAAAGGACACCAAGCTAAAGACTTTTAATGACCAATGAAAATAACCAAACCCACGGACGGTTAAATATTTTAGAACTCCCAATCTTGTGATCTGGATTAACGTTTAGACGAAAACCTCAAGAGTGAGAATCTTACCCCTAAGTGACATAAGAATTGGATTTAAGGAAATATCTTTAGGCAAATGAGTCAAGAAAGTCGACCATATTAAGTTCCATGAAGTAAGTGGATAATTGTGGGGAAGGGAAATCCCTTAAGGATGTTATCTAAAGGACTAAGTAAAAGAGTAATCGTAGTGATATTATACCTAGGAAAAAATCGTATGAGCAGGGGAATGCTCAAAGAAAAAGAAGTGGGAGGCCACATTGCTATGAGATCTTCTCTTATGTGAATACCAAACCGCAATATTAGGGGTGATGGAAAAATAATTAATAAAACAATAGACACCCCAAGACATGGAAATGAAAGATACCCAAAGGGAGGAGAGGCATGGAGGATGCCCTAAAGGAGATGCGACTAGGATGGGGACGTGTCCCATGGTATCATATCGAATCGAATCACAAGTTGACATGAAGGGAATTTTAAGCCCCAGATAAGTTCAATTGGCAATGACATGTTGGATGTATGGTCGGAATGGGAAAGGAAAGGAAGAAAAAGGACGGGGAAATCATTCACTATTTAAGGGATGCATAACAAGTTTTTTAAACAAAACTCTTAAAAGTTGGGGACAGTTGTAAACCTCGTTATCTCATAATAAAGAACCTGAAAGGGGAACCATAAATTTTTTAGAGAAACTCGAGGGTCTAAGTGAATTAGAATTGGTAAAGAACGATCAAGACAGGAATTTGGAAAAATCCCACTTGGCTAATAAAAACCTAAAAATCTTGGAAAAGAACCATGAAGTGAATTAGATGGGAAAATCGGACAGGTTCTATCATGCCTCGACCTAGTTTGGTCGGATCCCCGTGAACAACCGCCACTCTCCCAGATTATTCGGGGTTTTTTCCCTCTTCTAAACCATGGGGACTAAGGCATCCTTCTAACATGTACCTTTTCTAGAATAACATTAATCAAAACTGAATATAAATTTTACATATCCGGCTTAAGGTTCGGCTACTAATAAATCTTTAAGGTTGGTTTTCCCTTGGTTTCCTAAAAAGGGGTAAAGGGAGGGGGTGACTTTGACAACTCAGTGAATGGGTGTTGGGTGAGAGTTTTCAAAAAAAATCAAAATTTTAATCGGAGTGTTCTAGACTCCTTATTTCATAAAAAATATTTTTCTTTAAATTTCGGTTTATCAAAACCTTTTTCCAAGGTTTCCTAATTCATTTCCAAGGATTGTCAAATCCTTTTCATGGTTTTCATAACCTCTTTCCCATTTCCATATTCGGTGTGTTTAACATACAACACACACCCTTCATCATGAAGGGATCACACACATTCACAAGATGTAGTTACGCCGACTGCACCCACTGGTGGGTCAGAGCATCTTTACCATACATCCTGATAGAAGTCTCTAACTTCTACCCGAAGTTTGAGTGAACATCTCTAACGTCCTATCCTTAGACTAAAAATACTCCTCTGTGTCCATATGAGGACAGAGACCTCATCATGTCCCCACCCCGGTCTCATGCACAATGAAGCTACGTCGAGCTTCTCAAGACATCTGGTATGACTAACTGTCCTTATTTACACTAGGTCGTCTAGAGCCATAGGACGCATCACTACCCCTCTTGGGTGTCTTGAAGGTCCCATAACACAATGCATGCACAAATCAACAGTTTTTCACATAAGCCATATAATTTGTAGTGCCACTAGTCCAACGACCCTGACCCTCAACTCGACCTACAACTGTTTGTCTTGACTAGTCCGAAGACCTGTCATGTCACACTACCACTAGTCCATTGAGTATGTCGGTCCTGTCTCGGTACCATGGCCAAACAACTCATTCGCTTAAGTTATCATGGCTTTATGAGCTCCTACTCTACCAACTAGCCTAGGGCCCACTGGTTGAGATTTTCAAAATCGGGCATATTAGCCCCCGAGGTCCAAAACCGAGGCCCCCAACCTATATAAGCTATTCGAGCTCCCATCAAGAAAGTCTCCCAAAAATTTTAGGCAGTGTCACATAGTTAGGGGAGAGCATTTTCGACAAAATAAACTTTTCAACTGTCCATCATACCAACTGGGCATGAGGAAATCTCTGCTTATAACCAATAAGTGGGTTTTTCACTTCCTTTCAGGAAGTTTCATCATACCAACCGGGTATGATCTACTTACAATTAGTAAGTAGTTTTTCCATATGATTTCCACATCACTCTTCTCAAATGTGATGATTAAAATACCACATAGCAGTGGATTTTCTTTTCCAAGGTGCTTATCATCCCAACCATGTATGATATTAAATCCCACTCACCCATTAATATAGTGAATTCCTCTCGACCGGTTCTTTGTATTCACGCAAGAATGTCCTTGTTGACGTTCCCAGTACTTCATGTTTCTACATGATATGAACATCCTTGTTCATTATTCCCCAGCCTAATAGCCTTCATTCATTTCAAATGAATGATAAAACTAAACTTTTCATTTATTTATAATTAGGTCCCTAAAGTTATTTTTCTTTAACTTTAAGTCCTTAATGCCGATTTTTCCTCAAATTGAGTCCCAAAACTTTTAAAATTCACCTCGGGATCTCAATTTATTCAAATTCACAAAAAGGGGTTCAAATTTCCAATTTGGTCCCCTAACTTTTCCAAAATTACCATTTTGCCCCTACTTTACAAAAATAAGTTTTACCCCAAAATTGCCCAATTAGTCCTCCAACATCTTTATCATGTCCAATTGGTCCTCAATTTTGTAAAATTGCACTTTAGTTCCTCGAATTTTTTAACTTCCCAATTTCAACCTTCTAACTTAGTCGAATTTGATTTAATCAAATTAGCCAATCAAATGAGTTTAATTGTTGAAATTGAAGTTAGATTGGAGTTTCTACACCTTCATACGATTCAATTGCACTTTGAATCACACGATTTGATGTTAGAATAATCTTAAATTGAGCTTCACCGAAAAACTGGACTTAGAGAGTGAAAGCTTCGAAAGCTCATTGTCGGGGGCACGACGGTCTAAGCTTTCAATCTGGGCAGATAGCTCTTGTTTTGAGATTCCTCCTAGGATCAAAAATTGCATCAATTGATATTGAATTGAGTAAAATTTTATCATCAAAGTTCTATCGGTTCTCTCTCTAGCACCGATCACAAATTACAGAGGGGAGCCAAATTGGCTTACCTTTCAACTCTAATTTAGCTGTAGAAGGGTTGTGTAGGTGTTGGGAGGGCTTGGTTTGGCCTAAAAAGGACTCGAGTTGGCCGATTTCAACTCGGCCGACATAGGGAAGCTTCGGTCTGCCGGAGCTGCTTCATTGTTCTATCACGTTGGCACTTCTCCAGCGACACTTGAAGCAAACGGAGACTACAAGCGTGTAGCTGACTTCTCCCTAAATCCAAAGAATTCAACCTCACCTTCTTTTGCTCTGAAAAGACCCTATATCGGAGCTCTGGTTCGAGGTTCTCCAGAAATTGGAGCAGTTGGGAGAGAATGGAGTTTTTAGGTGTGGAGAGGATGAATGAGAAGGGGCTCTTTATATAGTAACTCAGGGACTTCTTGGCCATCTGATTGGTGCCTTAATGGCGAACATTCATTGCATGAAACTCCCTGGCCTAAGACTTTTCAGCTTCGCCGGATCCGGTTGACCTAAACTGGTCTGGTTTTTCTCTCCCAATTTATCCTAAGGTTCTTTTCCAAGGTTTATAAATCCTTTCAGGTCACTCAAGAGTTGTAAATTCCCTAATTTTCCTGTTCCCCTATGATCAGGTCTATGAACCAGTTCAATTTTTCTCACTTGGTTTGACCAATTCTTTTTCTTGGTTTTCCTTAACTTCAAAGGGCAGGGTTTACAATTTTAGGGTGAACTGGACCTAAACTAGATTGAACCGTGAATAACCAATTCAAATATTCATTTTTTTTGTTGCGTGAAAGTATCAAATTGGAAAATTGAAGCCACCATTAGATAGAAAATAAATTTAGAAAAATTTAATTTTAAGAAAACCAATCTAATTGGGCCTGAACCAGTCAATTTTCGAATTCGGGTCACTAAACCTAGTCTGACCAAACCGATCAATGGTCCAACCGGTCAACGGACTGCTAGTAAATCAACACCCAATCAGCAGGTGCAACTAATCAGTCTATGACGTATGGCGAAGCACGCCTTGTCAGCCCCTCAGTCAGTGCCTCGAAGCGATAGACAATCAGAGAGCGGCACGTGTCCTTGGTTAATGGTCAAAGGAGGAAAATTAATGTCAATGACAACCGACCAATAGGAGAGTGACACGTCCTCAATCAATAGTCAACTCAGGAGAAGCCTCGTCAACATGGCTAACCAATGAGGAGCTAACACATGGCAAGGATGATACAACAGCATCCGACAAAGATGTCGGAGAAACGATCGTCCAATTAGAGGTAGACACGTGGTAAAGCCTCATTGGATGGTCTCAATTAATCAAAGGCTGACACGTGGTAGTGGCACTATTTGTTAGAAGGGAAATCTGACGCATTTAAATTAGCCAGTCAGAGGATGCCACATGTCATGATCAGTAGCCACGTTGGAATGAGCGACCAATGGGAGGTCACCATGTGTCCAGTTAGTGAGTCAACGGCTAACTTGGATGCTGAGTGGAAAGCCGCGTCAATGAAGCCATCCAATCAGAGTGTACCACATGGCAAGCTCTCATGTGTGGCACAATGTCATCTTCCTCCTTGCAATAGCTAGCAAAAAGAGAGAAGGATGAGAGGTTGGGTCTCCGGCGACCCAAAAAGCCCTCTGATATGACCGCCGGCGAGCGAGGCTAGGGTCGAGTCCTATGTCGGCCGGTAGCCCAGTCAGTTTCTGAGCTCCCAATATAAAGAGCACCCTTCCACTTGTCTTCCTCATCCCACAAATGAGTGAAGAAGAAGAGATGCTCCATTTTTCAGCAAGACGTAAACGAGATCTCCGAAGAGGACCTTTTCTGCAATCTCAAAAGGTGCATTCAGGCTCTTTAGAACCAAGAGGAAGTCCCCTACCTTAATGCTAACTTCTTTAGTCTGAGGATCATTGGAGAAGCATCGGGAAGCTCGCATAGTATTGTCACTCCGATTGTCCCAAAACTATAGAAAGTCTCGAGCTGAACTCTGGCCACCTCCACCCTCCTATGACTAGGCCGAACCTCCAAAAGCCCTCCTCGACCGACCCTTCACCTCGAGGAACCTTCGAGTTAGCCAATTCTGACCCATTTCACTGAAATCGTAAAGTTGCAGAAAATGGAACACTAGAACATCTCTCATCTAATTATCTCTACTTAGGCACCCAATTGGCCCACAATTTGATCCTAGGAGGATCTCCAAGAAGAGAGCTAGCCACCCCTAACAAGAGCTCAAACCACCGCCCCTTTGCCAGTAAGAAAACCGAGCTTTCTCTCTCTAGAAAACTTTTCTGATGAAGCTCCATTTGAGCTTAAAAATGGGTCAATTAAAGTCATTCAAAAGCCAAGATGATCATAAAGAGATGGAGGAAATGATTAGCAGCATGATAGGGGTAATTAACCAAGTTTAAGCAGCCAATTTGATGAAATGAGATTCAGGGGTCAAGGTGCAAATTTTGGGAAATTAGGCAATTTGGGGATATTGGAAAATTTGGGCCGAATTGTAATTAAAAAATTGAGCACTTAAATGGAAATAAGATAAGATTAGGTACCTAAGAAGAATAATAGAAACCTTATGGACCTAATGATGGATTAAGTGGACATTAGGGACCCAATTGTAAGGTTAAAAACCTTAGGGACCTAATCATAATTAAGGCATAAACTAAGGACCTATGTGCAAATACTTGAGAATATGTTATCCTTTATGCCAATCTCTTATGTGAATACCCAAAATGTGTAGATTCGGGTGTTCAAGGATTGGTGCAGAGGAGCATGACACGGATTGGAATCTCACTCGACGAACACATCACAACTACTGGGTGAGTGGGATTTCCGACATCATACCCTGTTGGGATGATTTGAACATTTTTTAATAGAAAATCATTTTCCAGGAATTGTCTCTCCTAACTATGTGAACCTGCTTAAACCTTTTGGGAGATATTTCTAATAAGAGTTGGAATTGCTTTAGTGGGCCCAAGGCCTCGGTTTTGAAACCCATAGCGCCTAAGGGCTAAGTTTTGGAAAAACTCGTGAAGTGGGCCCAAGGCCAATGGGAATGGGCTTAAACCCGTAAACAAAATCTTGATTTTTAGCCTTATGGAAATTTACCAAAAATGGTTAAGTTGTGTGATAAAGCCACCCAGCCGAAGCTAGATCATAGAACGCGTTGGGCTAGTAGCTACCGAACCGAAGCCAGTTCGTCGAACTTGTTGGGCTGGTAGTTACCAAGCCAAAGCAGAGTCACTGAATTCGTTGGGCTGGTGGCACAAAAGATAAAGGTCTAAAATTAAAAGACTTTTGTTTGTGTATGCTGAGATAAGAAATCATTGAGGCGCCTGATATGGGATAGTGTTGGTTCTAAGGGCTACTCGATGAACCAAGCTACATAAAGGAAGTTTTATCATCCAGTAAGTCTCGAAGCTTGGAGAAACTTTATGTGCATTGAGACCGAGATCGGAGGGGGAAGACCATAGCAGACACGAAGGAATTCAAGTTTGGGGATTGGGAAATTGATGCTCACATAAACTTGGGATAGAAGGTATCACCTCCTATTAGGGTAGTCGGTAAAGTTGCTCCGGGCCACGAGCGAAGTAGTCGAAAACTGCTCTACGAACATGTGAACCCTTTGTGATAAAGGGCGTGTGTGATTGTATGCTAAACCAAACCTAAGCAAGGGAAAATGTTAAAACATTTTTCTAATGAGGAGTTAAACCTAAAAAACCTGTAAGCAAAAAGGGTAGCAATTATAAACCTTTTCTGTCTTTACGAAAAGTCACCCTAACACCTACTCACTGAGTTTTAGAACTCACCCCCTCCCCTAAATCATTTTCAAGGAAACTTCATGTCAAGAAAAGTAGAAGCTAGAAGAGCAAGTTAGAGATACCACAAGAAGGTAAACTTTTATTTGATTGTTTTGTTAAACTTTGTCATGGAAAACATGTGTACTCATGAGCCTTTACCTTCCTCGGCCTATTTTGGTAGATATACTAATTTAGTATAGGGAATGGTGGTGGGTTGATCATGAGGTTCCAACCAGATCGGGTTAGGGCGTGATTACATAACCATGGAATGCCTCAAAATAAGGGAATTGAAAAATTGAAGAACAATTGAGTTAGGGGCAGGATCCTCCTGAGTAGCTCAATTAGGAAACCATTGCCCAAAAGCCCTAAACCCCAAACTAAGGAAGGTAATAGAACCATGGGTTGGATGAGTACCTGAAGAGAACGATGGAGGCGGGATCGAGAGCCTCACGGTTGCAACCAAAGCTTAGTAGCTATGAGAGATGAATTGAGCGTTCTATCGAGTGACATGCAACATTGAGCAGACATCAGCTCGAATCATCTGAGAGAAGGCCAAAGCTTCACTGACAATGGTGATTTGTCAATGATATGGATGAGATTGCAGTGTCATCGACCGAATTTGAGTTGAGGATATATATGTACTTGAGAATTGACAAGCAACACTTGAGAAGATTTGGAGGATTGAATGAGGTGATGGTCATGGAGATCTTGAGTTGTAGATGAGGAAGGTGAGGGTATTTTGGTTAAATGACCATAAAACCCTCAGATTTTGAAAAAGATGATCATGTCATCGGTCTAAGGACAAATTACAATGAATGTCTCATCTCATGAAATGACCATAATACCCCTAGCATTTTGTGAAAATTATAACCATGCCATTAAGGGATTTTTTTTATTGACGGTAAAAAAATACACACCTAAAGCTACATTTGGATGTTGGAAAATAGGCGTGTCCAAAATTACAAAAATGCTCTTTAGGGCATATTTGGAGTGCGGGGAAATTACGAACAATAATAATCAACCCTAGATTCTTTGAACTTTGGATTTGGGCTGTAAGGGGGCAAATCGTACATGATCATGCAAAAGAAGCACGAAAACTTAGAAATCCCTATGGGGGCAAACATGTGCCTGGATAACAATGAGTGAGATTTTTGGAATCGAGTCTAATTGGGTCGATTATGCAATATTACTCACATTCCAGATAGCATGTGTTGCTTAAATTATTTTGATGGAATATATTTCTCCTGATAGTATGAATTTCACTAAAAATAATTTTGGAATATATTCTTAACATAAGCATGAACCCTGCATAGAAATGTACTTTTAAAATTTGATGTTATGAAAAAAATTTTAAAGATGGGGACCTATATCCATTCATCGATGTAGTATATGGGTTGGGTCCATGGTCGATGGAAGTGGACTAGATCCATATTTTGATAAATGGGCCAAAGGCTAAGCATTTTCAAAAGAAGTAGGCCTAATGCCAATGGAAATGAACCTAGTTCCATAAATAATCTTGGTTAGCTAAGTTTTAATCATAAAACACTTAAAAAAGTAATTTTGTATGAAATGGGCAATGCCTAGTAAATAATATCGAGCTAGAAATGAGTTTCATCTCATAGGGCTCATAGTACAAAGAAGTTAGTCTTAAACTAAGGCTTTTGTATGTGTACGAATATGAAATGAGTCCATAAGACATCCAGTATGGGGTAGTGATGGTTTTGAGGATTATTGGACATCAAGGTTAGAATAAGGTAAGATATCATTGTGCTAGTACGTCAAGGGCTCAGGAGTCTTGTGCGCATTAAACATGGTGAACGTGAAAGGTCTAGTCACTCAATAGCAGACAACTCAATCGATAAGTTTGTAGGTGGGGGCAATGTGCTCACACAGACAGATTGATCCTATTAGACATGTGTTCAAGATTGTAGCCTCATACCAAAGTGGTCGATAAATGTGCTCCTAATCACAAGTGGAACAAATGAGACTTTTTTTTCTACGAACGTATGATCTTTTTCATGATGGAAATGATATGTGTGCAATGTATTGTATGCTTGTCCAATATAGGCTCCACGAATTGAAATTTTAAACTTTTTACGATTAAAACCATGTAAAAGGTCATTTAATGATGGAATGGACGTATTGTTTTCTTGTCCAAAACAAGCCTCATGTATTAAAACTTTAAACACCTTTTCATGGTTTAACCTTATGAATTGTTTACTAAAATATCCCTTATAAACATGTTTTAGAGTATATGTAGAATCATGAGCATATCGTCATGATGTCAGCCAATCCTACTCACTAAGTTGTGAACTCACTCCCCTTCAATATCCCTTTTAGGGAATTAAGGTGTATAAGAGATATGTTGAGATTATGGACAATAATAACAAAACGTCTTTCATTCAGTACATGGTCCCGGTATTGTTTATTGATTTTTTTTATTTCAAAATAATATTCTAAAATATTTCTAATAAGTTTTATTTTAAGCCTTAAGTCATGTCGAGGGTGACCATCATTGTAAAACTGGGAGAATGTGGTGGGTTGCTTGCAGGTCCGACCAGTTAACTGGGTCGTGTTGTGATAGGGAGTCTGTCGAAGAGGATAAGACACGTGTCAAAAATATTCTAAGTAGGATCTCATGAGGAGACATAATGGGAATGACGTGGTATTCTCAAGATAGACAAAGGGAAAAGCTACCACAAGCCTAAAGTGTGAAACGAGGACGAAGTGAACAATAAATTGGATCAAAAAAGAGTTCTCAAAAGGGGGGTAAATGGGAAATAGCGATAATGCATGATGGAATTACAATCAGGTGGGAACTTGGGAGGTGTGAAGACACGAGTGAGCGACAAGAGAAATTTCTCCTCTCTAATAGTAAAAGTTTTTAGGACAAAACATCTAAAAGGAGGGGAGAAGTTATAACACCGGGATTTCCTTGACTATAGAATCGGACTTCGATGAACCAGGAATTCAAAGATAAATCGATGATGGGAAACAAAGTCGAGACATTCCTATGACACCGAGATTTTCCTTAATAGTTAAATCAGACATCGATGGGCCGAAAATCTGAGAAGAACCAAGTAAAGGAACCTAAGCCGAGAATTGTGATCAAATTTGACCAGATTGGATCGGGATCGGAAGTCATTTCCCCAAACAAGAAGTTAGGATTTTCAGGAGGCCAGATTGGAGTGTCACGATCGAAAAAGGGGATGATTCAAATTCCAAGAGGAACCAAAGGGGAAAATGTGTAATTTTAGAAAATTTGAGAATGAGGGGGAATTGAGTCAGATCGGACTCAACCTGATTTTGGTTGATCTAACTCGACTCATGGTTATTCAACCCAAACTCGCCCCACTACCCACTCCCGTACAATTTTTGCAAATGACAGGTTAAGCAAACACTACTAATTAACCCATTTCTTCATAAAATTTCATGAAATCAAACTAAAAACATGTTGATAACTCCTTGAGCAGTCTATAGAAGAAATTAATTGCATTTCTATCACTCCATCATATCGAATTTCATTTGTGAAGTTTGAAAACCTAACTATAGAACCTCTCTAGACCCCTGAGCCTTTCGAGAGCAACTTCTCCCTCATCCGACCATCAAATTTGGTCATTTTGGTGTCAAATTGCTACTATGAGAGCCCTTTTCAAGTCTATGGATGGGTCTTGACTATCAAGTGGTCGAAAAATATCGCACGAGGGTCATTTCGACCAACCTCAGTATTAGATAGCGAAACTACATGTTTTCGCTGCCCTTGTGAGGCCAAATTCGACTAGCTCTGGCCACCTCTTCAAATGACACTGATGTTAAAAGTTTCTCCTGCCTCTCATTTATCTCTTAATGGCCTTGGACGACCTTTGGCAAGAGAAGTTTTTACTGCCACAAGTACATTGTCTCCATTGGATCTGTACTGTAATGCTTGACAGCTGCTAGTTTGGGGCCAAATTCAGTCAGCTTCGACGACCATTTGGACGGCCACCACCACAGAATAGATCGCCTCTCCCAAGGTTTCAAAATAGCTACTCACCAACCATCGGTGGTTCTCTCTCCGGTGAGTATATCTAGGTAGTGTCCCTCCTATTTAGTTTCTATCATTTTTTAGTAGTTTATGGAAATAGCCAAATTCGGTCAACTACGGTCGAGTTTGGACCCCCAACAGCTCCCACGAGCCCTTATGAATTAAATGAATATATTTGTGGAGGAGTTGCGTAAATTGAAGTTGATTAGGTTTACTTACTAAGTTTAGGGACCAAAACGTAAGGTTTAGGAAGTTTAGGGAGTAATGTGCAATTATGAAAAAAGTTATGAACATGTCCCTAAGGAAAATATAAGGGGGACTAGGAAGTAATTTTAGGGCAAATAGAGGTGTCGAAAATAGTTTTCGGAAGTAAAAGAGGAAAATGGTCATTTAGGGAAAAATGAAAGCCAAAATGGTAATTTTACCTAAAGTGAGAAGTGATCAATTTGCACCCTTGGGGGATTAAATAGGCAGATTTGAGAAATTTTAAGTAAAAATAATAAGTTTAAGAAAATTAGGGACCAAAGTGTAAATTTTTTAAAGTATAGAGGTAAACGCTAAATTATGAAAAGTTTGGGCCTAAATGAAAATTTGGAGAATGTTAAGGGTTGGAGTGTAATAATTAGAAAGTTTGATGTAAAAAATAATAAGTTAAGAAAATTTGAGATTAAAATACAAATATTATGAAGTTTAAAGGTTAAATGATAATATTAGTAAAGTTTGGGACGAAGATATTACAAACCTAAGATGACAGTAATTATAGATTATAAGTCTGATTAGATCATACATAATATTTTACATAGTTAATCAAAATATAAAATAAACTTAAAAATTATAAATAAATAGAAATAATGTGCATATAATGGATAATAAATGCTAATGTAGAAAGTAACACATTAAATTGTGCATTTTCTTAATCTAGATAATATGATATCATGCCAGATAAGAACATATAAATTGATATGGTTGCATATGACCTCAATGAACATGAGCATGACCATATAGGATAGAGCATGAATAAAACATGATGCCATGGAATTATATGAACATATAATGAAATAAGCTATACATTAAGCATGTGGTAGAATGAGTACGGGCATCTTGTATAAACCATTATGAATAGATGAGATGATACGTGTGTGTCGTATATATGATTTGTGTTTTGTTTGTGATTGATAAGTGATTTGCATGCCTTATATTTATTGTGAGAAGTAGTTAGGAGGGTATCGATAGTAAATCAATTAGTGATAGTATCGTGAGTGGTGATTGATTGGGAATAGGTCAATAAGGTAAATGAGTTGTGAATACTAAAGATCATGTATTTTTGTGTTAGAGTACTTAGTGTTCAGGAACTGCCATGACACATGTTTATTACGTTGAAAAATGGAACGGTAGGACGTTATGATCTATGTATTCCGATAAGTAGACGGGTATATATAGTTTATTAAGAGTGTATAGCTTGACACAAATATCTTTATTACCGTCATTTGTGAAATAGGCAAGAGCATAGAGCATGGTGGGGACATATCACAATCTGATATAATTTGATATAAGAATTACATGTGCATAATGTATTGAATTTTAATCAATAGAGAATACACATTAAAAGTATAAATATGTAGGTTGAATAAATACATCGTGAACACTAGAACTAATTAGGTATATCTAGCTATAATTATAAGAAATATTTACGGATAAATGAAAAATAATTCAAATAATAAGTTTTGACTTTGGACCAATTCTCAAATATTTTTCTGGTAAAATAAAATAAATGAATACACTGCCCAACTCAAATGATAAACACTATAGTTTAAATTTTATATTATTTTTTGGAGAAAGTTTTATGAATTTATAAAATATTGTATTATTTAAAAAAATTAACACGTATATGAAAATGTTTTATATTATTAACATTTTGTATTGTTATTATTAAAAAGAGACTGTATCCAGTTTTTGTAGTAGTAAGTGTGCATGTGTAGTTGTAAGTGTGTTGAATTAATAACTCGAAATATGACATTAGACTAGAATTATATGCCCTTAAAAAATAAGTTTATTTATCAGATTACATTGGAAGATATTTAAGGTACAAATATCTCTTGTCAAGTAATATCAAACATTAGTATATATGGAGGATATTAGCTCTATAAATAAATGTAGTTTTGTTCAGCAAAAATATTTATATCTAATTAAAATATTATTTATAAATAGTGAAATAATTTTAAATTTATATATTAATAATATCTATCTATTTTACTTAATATTATATTTTAATTTTTGGCCATTGCTACGCGTATTTTAAATCGGTTATTTCCGACCCAAACAAAATTTTGATATTAAAGATAACTGAACTAATTCGAGTTATACATTTTTTCTTTATAATATACATATGGAGAGAGAACTAATTATTTAAATATTATTTTCACTTAAAAATTATAAATTTTAATTAAATATAAAATAAAAATCACATATATTTTAAGTAATACAAAGTTATATCTCCCCAAAATGAACATAATAAAATAGTTTTTGGTTGGCCCTATTTTTAGAAATATGGTTGTTTCCCGCGAGGAGACAAACTGTCACCCAAAGAATTGGACTGCATGGCAAAGGAAGACCTGTCAGCCGCATGGATCAGCCCTGTAATCCGACGACCCCGCTATTTGTTTTTCCTGTGGAAAATTGCTGGAAACGCGGGCTACCATCCTCTCCAACTCAAAAACCTAGCAATCCCTGCATCCCCTCCCCCGCCCCGCCCTTGCCTCGGATTGTCCTCCCGCCCCAAGGAGGAGAACGAAGCTCCCTCCTCTTCCCTGCAACTAAATACGTACCTCTCCCTTTGGTCTTCCCCGAGCATCGTTGGTCCTCTTTAAAAGATTTTTTTTCCGGCCAAGCACCTTGGTCGGTGATTACTGCTTTCTTGGATCCTCGGGGTTGTGAGTGACGCCGGTGATTCGACGCTTCCAAAACCCGCCTTTTCCAGTCTCTGCTCTGTCGTCTTCTGATGGCCACAAGCAGATGTCATGCTGAGGTTTTTTTTTCATTGTCTTTTTCAATTCTCGTTTATGATTTGATTGAAGGGAAATTGGGATTACCACATAACAAGTTGAGAATGGAAAGAGAAAGACTTGTGATGCTCAGGATGTGTTTGATTGATTGTTAAGATGGTATATGAAATGAAACATCAATCACTCTCTATGAAAAGAATCTTGGGGGATTTTGGGAATACTAGATTATGAGCATGTACCTGGACATTAATCTTAAAGCTACATATCCTACTTTTAATCTTAGTTGTTGATTCTTCAATTACCGCATCCAGCATAGTAGTATTATGATTTTTGCAGTGATTTATGTCACTCTGATCTGACCTTGATGCAACATCCTTTCGTTTTTGGGCTGAATGTTGATGAGATATCCTCTCCTGGCCAGCATTAGAACGTCATGAGCATTGATCATTATGGTTTATTGTTGTCAGTGACATTAGTTTCTTTCCTTTGTTGGTCTTCATTTGGTTTTTCAACTTCACAAAGGTCAGGGCGGCTCTGATGATTTATTTTAGCAAGATATAGGCACCAGTCTAGTAAGTGTGCCTCTTCTACAAGCTTCATCAATATATAAGATGGGTTGCCTACAGTCAAAGCATAGAAGAAAGGTCCGGGCTTGGGAGGATCCCTTTGTCCTTGCATCCCAAACAGCCTGTAAGTTTCCAACCAAAGCAATCTTCCCAAATTTGTGTTATTTATCTTGTTTGGTCATGTGCACGAGTCATTCAAGATGTGGCTCTTCAGGAACTGCAAAAGTAACTGCATTTGATGACCTTTGAAGAAATGTCCATGTTGATTTGAACTTGTCTCTGGAATATGTGAATACCTAGAAGCTGTTTGCTTTATTAAGTCTTTTTGCTAGCAATAGTTCTTCTCTTTGAGTTAATTCTCCTGGTTTCTCGTGAAATGGTTATTTTCTTAAGAGGACGAATCTGAAAGGAACGATATTAATCTTTCTATAATCACATTAATATACTTGAGTGGAACTGTGATTGGTAAGTCCACTTGAATTGCCCTCCACTGCTCCTTGGCTCGTAATCAACTCATTTTGTGCTTTGTAGTCAGCGTCAGTGAAGTTGAAGCCCTGTTTGAGCTATTCAAGAGCATCAGCAGCTCCGTGGTTGATGATGGTCTGATACATAAGGTAACTTGTATATTCTCATTAGTTCTCCTTCATGTTTATGAATTAGAAAGATCATGTTACAACACATGCAGGATGCAGCTTCAGGAACTGCAAAGTATTTCATTTCTTGAACATAGCTGCAAATTATTTTTTCTGGTAACATATGAAACATCATAAAGAAAATAATTTGCAGCCATGTTCATGAACATATTAAACATCATGCAATATTGATAAACAAATTAAACATCATGCAGGAAGAGTTTCAGCTCGCTCTGTTTCAAAATAGAAAGGAAGAGAGTCTCTTTGCAAGTCGGGTAATGCTTCTTTTTCCCTCGATTCATCATGCATTTATCATCTCTATAATTAATGTAATAGGCTTGCGAACCTCATACTGGAAATACCCAACTGTAAAGCTCATTGATACATCTTTTTGTGGTCTATATTGCCTCAGCCTTTTCCTCCAGCTGAAGGATTTACGTGTTCTAATTATGAAACTGTCTTGAAATGCAGATATTTGATCTATTTGATGCTAAACATAGAGGTTCCATTGACTTTGGAGACTTTGTTAGATCTCTTAATGTCTTCCATCCTAATATTCCTCAGGAAGACAAGATAGAGTGTAAGTCATCTCAACATGTTAAACTTTATGCTTTGGAGGTAATTAAGCTTGAAATAGTCAAGATTGCATCATTACAGGCCCTTTTGCTCTTAAACTTGACACATGATTAATAAACCAACGGACTTTGGAATGATGACCTGGTTCTTTCCTTGATGAGAATTCAAAATTGAGACTTTCTCCTATACATGGATTTCTCTCTATGGGTTTATGTTGCAGTTTCCTTCAAGCTTTATGATTTGGATAGCACCGGATTTATCGAACGCCAAGAGGTATTTCTGCCTGCTTACTGTTGCAAGGACCATGTTTTTGAATTTGTTCTTCTGTGGAGCTAGAACAGCTGATTCCATAGTGAGATAAGTGGTCATGTCTTCATTTTTGGAGCCTTTGTACACCTGAGGTGTCATTTTGCAGGTTAGGCGCATGGTGGTTGCTCTTTTACGGGAATCGGGAATGATACTAGATGATGAGAGCATCGAGAGGATTCTTGATAAGGTAAAATGATACTTTATTCAGTTCAAGCTCAAGCCTCTATAGCAGCTTGCATCCAAACTAAAAAGATTACGATATGTCTGCACAGACCTTCTCCGAAGTTGATGTGAACCGAGACGGGAAAATAGACAAGCTGGAATGGCAGGAGTTTGTCTCCAAGAACCCATCTTTGTTGAAAATCATGACCCTTCCCTACCTGAGGTTAGCAAGGCCCGCCCACCCGCCATATTCTTGATGCCAATATTTGATCATTGTATCTTGCACTAAGGTAGGTACTTGTTTATTGCAGGGACATAACAGCAACATTCCCAAGCTTTGTTTTCAATTCAGAACTCGAGGAGATAGTCACTTAGAGTATGAGATAGAGCCCTATCCCAAATTTTTGTTTCCCTTACTGTTGTACTAGCATAGAAACTGATAAAGAGTCCTAATTATCAAAAAGAAAAGAATCACCGAGAGCATATGATGTATCCTGGTGTTATTGAAGGCATGCACATGTATAAAGTTTGAGGCTTTTACCTTGGCAATATCTTTTCAATAAACCAATTTCGATAATTGCTTGGGTATTCTGGCTAGTGTCACTAGCACACCTTTCTTTCAAGGAAATCATGTAAACTCTTGTACGTTGGAATCTTTTGCAGCTTATGCTACCATCCTTTACTTCGGCTTACCATCCTAAATGTGAGCGGCAATCGACAGCTTTCCCTCTTCATGTCAGTACATCACCCCATGAGTCTCGGATTAGCACTCCTAGTCCTACTTCTCTTTGTTTTTGAACGATAAGCCCCGTGACAGTGACAGGTAATCTTAGTTATCCCCATTAGGGGAGCTGCCAGTGCGGACTCGGACTAAACCGGGCTTTCCCGGCCAACCGAGCAATGCCCTTCGCTTTGAGCTTATAGGATTGGAGGAAGTTTCATGCCGAATGTTGTCTTTCAAACTGGCATCTGTTCAACATATATAGGCTATTTTTGTCAGCATTTCATCCCATAAATTCTACCAAACAGTAAAATTATGGGCAACATGGATATTAATGCATGTGCCACAAACAGTTCTAGTTCAGCTGCAATGAAAGTGTATGTTCCATAGATTCAATACCATCACAAAATACGCCATGTTTGTTCCCATGGCATCAATGGAGATAAACAACGCTCTAATCTCCATGGAAGCCACGTAGCGAGCCTCTGTGCATCATCCCATGCGTTCATAATTCGACCTTAACACCTCAACTACACCTTTTACAGCTTTCAGTGTTGAAGAAGAAACACACACACACACACACACACACTTCATCCCCTATGCCTTTCAACACAATGCTCAGTATACAACCAATGTCTATATACCTCCCCGCAGGAAAATAAAACAACAAAAAAAGGGGGCCAAACTCTTCCTCTAAGTAGAGACATGGACAGTTCCACGAGGTGACCCTAGAGAAGAAGGCAGTACAGGGCTTGGATAGTCGACCACTCTCATGGGATTCCAATCAGATTCATCCCTCACCTGTCTCAGAGCAGCAAAGTGGAGGGCGTCACTCTTAATCTGATAAACGTGACACGCCCAGGGATACGAATCTGGGGCGGACCAAACCTTCTGGTCTTCGAACCCTGTCTGCTCTGCCAGCGACTCCGCCACGCAGTATATCAAGTCGGGCTCTGGTTCAGAGAAACTTGCCACAGCTACACAACCGAGGGAGACGAATCCATCTGGAGCCCGGGGATGCCATATCGAGACGGGAGCAGTGTAATCGTCTAAGCAGTTCCTCCAAACCTGGCAGTAAGTTGGAATCAATTGTTTTGACGTTTAGAGATGCCATACCAGACAAGTTAAAAGGAAAACCTTTGGGAATCACCGAAGATTCACCATTTAAAAAACCAGACTTAAAACTGTGTTTCAAAAGAGATTAGGCCAATCAGGCAATCAACTGGTTGGAATCTCTTCCACACCAGGTCTAGTTGGAATTTATGCACAAAACCGGATGAATGAATCACTGAGCCTAATCAGCAAATCTACTAATCAAAGCCACATGGAAAACAACAAATTAATAGATCAAATTACAGGTGGTTCAGAAATCCAAACAGCTAAAGATCACAAACTTACTAGGTCATAGCCGACTGGAAGAGCAAATAGCCTCTTAATATTACAGTAGACTGCAGCACAATTGGGGGGATGGATGCCAATATGGGCCACATCACCGATTGCGACATACCTACAGAATTATAGTGTCTCAATGAATATCGTGAATTTGTGGCATAGCTTTATTTCAAACTTTTGACCAGTTGGCCATGCATTGAACATGTTCAAACATCTTATGCAGAGCCTGTTTTGCAAAAGGATCCTCAAAATAAAATCCGAAAGATGTTAACAAATCAAAGTCTATGATCAAATCTAATAAAAAATGTTCATTACCCCTCTGGACAAACTGGTCTCCAAATTGTACAGACTTTATTTTCTTCTGAAACCTACAAATGGAAATTTTACATCACCAAGAAATCATAATAGAACAATATTTTGCTCAACCTATTCTGTTAGGTTTAGGGGAGGAAGGAAAGAAAAAATTATATTGAATAAAAACCTGCTTTCTACACAACTTGCATCTTCCCTTGTTTTCTCGTTCACTGCTCCATATCTTCACAAAATTGATGCTGTGTTTCACAAATTTCCTCTCATCCAATACTGAGCTTGATGAGGAAATCTCTCTTGATCTAATGATATGTTTCTTCAAAGCCCGTGATTCCCTTCCATCTACTTCACTCCAGGCGAAGTACACATGCCTCTGACTTGAAGGAACCTAAAATTGAAAGATCCCCATGGAAAGAGCTATCACACTGATACTTATCATCCAATAAAGAAAAGATTTCTTTTTTAGTAGTACCCGCAAAGAAAGTAAGTTAAAAACACAGTGAAAGAAATAAGATTGATGAAGTTGTGGCTGACCTTCAGAATCAGGCACTTCATATCGGACTCATAAGCTTTCCACATTTTTCGCACAAGTAAACATATTCTAACAGTTTGAGGTATACTTTCCTCTGGTTCCTCCTGAATGATACATTTAATTACCTTGACAAAGCTTTCTGATCTTTTGAAATTTTTCAAGTGAAGGATCAAATGTGAAGGTCGGTTAAATCCAGCTTTTGCCAACTCTAATGCCATCAACTCTTGCCAAGGTACATCCCACAAGATTTTACAAGGTTTCTTGTGCAACTTGTCAGGATCAAAGAACTACAAACAGACAAATAAGCCAGCAAGATAAACATGCAAAATGTACTTTTGTAAATCCATATTGATTAAGCTAGCACATCTATATTTGTCTCAGTACCTGCAGGAGCATGACCCTCCTATTGGTCACTAGAACAATCCTCTGGTAAGGGATGATAAAGTGATCTTCATAGTAGTCAGACCAAGCAAACTTTGATGGCTCCTTAAATATTTCGGTGCAGCCTAAATACCAACTGCCTTGCGCAAGGTAAAGTATCATCTACAGACAGCCAATTGAAGATGAAAAATACAAGTCACGTATGCTTATCTATTCAGAACAAAGTGTTAAGTTGGTAAAAAGCTACATCAACAATATGTATAGCATATTAAAATTCGACCATACAAGTTAATTTTGACTCCTGCATATAGAACTTCAAAACAGCACAGAAACAACAAACAAAAATAAACATGATATTGGTCACCACCACCAATATACTAGAAATCAGGCAGAAAAAATAGACCTATCCAAAAAAAAAAAAAGAAATAGAAAAGTTAGAATTTTAAAACATCGCTGATTCCTGAAGCCATCAAACTGCGTTATTAACCATCAGGTTGCAAAGAGTGCATATTCCACAGCAATGATAAGTTGACCACAGCAACCACCATTTGATTGGAAGCTGCAGATACAACTCCTCCCCTAGAAAAACTATAGAAATGGGTAGTGGAATTGATTCAATGGCATCATAACAGTTACAAGGTCATGCCAACAGGTTTGATGGGGAAAGGCTAATAAATTTTCTGAGGAACATATCCACATTAAAAAAGAAAGAGCTAAATCCTTGATTGTCTCTTTGGTCTTCAGGAAAGAAAATACCTGACCAAGAGCCTCTCTCTCATTATAATTCTGCAGAATCCCATCAGCACGAATAGCCCGAGGATTTCTAATCCGCCGAAAGTTGATCTTGTTATTGAAAACTTCCAAGCATTTGGTACAGCTTGCACCAATTCCATCAACAGTCATGGAAAAGAAGTCCAATGCTCCACTGACAGGTTGAACAACAAAACCAAGAAAGGCACGCCCAACTCCATGAGCAAGTCCAAGAAGACCATTCTGCCTGGCACTCTCCATGGGTTTTGTTACTACCCCAGTCACCCCAAAAGCAACACCTTGTGCCAAAGCCTCAGTGCCTTGGATAATTGCATCACCCACACCAGTGATTTTCCTAGATCTTACCTGGAATATAAAAAAACCAGGCTGAAAACTCTGCATACATCAGTCAATGCACCACAATGAAGGAAATAAGTATACCTGATTTGATCGTAATTGAAGAAACTGTCCATCAGTTGAGAGCTCAGCAAATCCTTTGCTGAGGGAGGCCAATGTTGAGCTTGCCATCCCAAGTACATCTAATGAGAACAGCAAATGCAGGGGATTATTTATCAGATCCCTAAAAATGCGATTTGTGATAGCAGGAACAATTGAACTCTGGCGCATGAATCTATCTTTGTGCATCACACTCCTCAGATGAACCTAAGATATTGAAACACAGTAACCATTAGATTTGCTTGGTTATTCATCAGAGGAAGGTCTATGGCTAGAAAGTCACAACCAAGTGCAGAAAAGGGAATAGGAAATTCCTTTTTTCCTTGCAGATAGAGGATATGAGACTCAGTTAAAAAGGGAAAAAATGAAGACTGAGGCATTCTTGTTAAACTTATAGAAATGTCAATGTGTTACACCTTCAATAACATAGAACATAAATAGTACTATCCATCTATTGTATCTGAAAGTATCACCTGTATTTTCAAGGCATTGCCAACAGCCGAAAGTATGGGGCTCCAAACGCCCAGAACACCACGAGGTCTTTGAGCTGGTTCCGTCTCCAGTGATAGTTTTAATCTAACTTCGGATATATCTACCAGGCTAGAAATAAGAAAAACCATCACAGTTATCAGGACAACTATGTGAAGATAATAAAAATTGATGAGAATGTGTCACCAACTATTTATCCAAAAGTGAAGTAAGAAAAGAAAGTAATTCGGCAGAAAAGTGTACATATAGCTTCAGTAGTTTGGTTTTGGCCAATCTAAAGAAAAGAATGTAATTCGACAGAAAAGAGTACATATAGTTTCAATAGTTTGGTTTTGGCCAATCTATCACTTGGTAAGGAAGAGGATTAAAAAAAAAAGTCAATGTGTGGGTGCAACTCAAGGATTAAATATGGCATGCACTAAACCAAGTAATTGGAATACAACATATATAGTTGCTTGAATAAATGCAAAATAAATACAAATCTTACTTGACCCGAATCTCTGGGTCTATTTGCGTGACACTAGATGTTTGGGGCAATCGATCCAGCTGAATACTGTTGTAGAAGTCCACCACAGCCCAAATAATTGGTTCATGAATATTCAGCCGCCAAACCTTTTCTGTTACCTGTTCATTTATTGCAAGATTTCTGGAATAAAGACATGACACAAGTAATGCTGACAAAAGGGAAAGACACTGCTGAATTACCCGTATATACACATATGGATAGACCAGAACACCGCCAGGGTTCTCATTACAGATTGTAATGGTCATTTTGAACACGGGATGGTGCAGATCAGAGACCTGCTCAGGTGCTAAAAGTACTGGCATTAGAGTCATAGGAAGCTGATTGTCGAGCTGCACATACCCTAGTATGAGCTTGAATCTGGAGGGAAAATCTTCACCCGGTTAGTGATTTTCATAGTGCAAAGAGATGGTAGAATAGATTGCAACTAGTGAATAGGAATCAGAAGTTTCTAGGTACATTGACAAAAATAGCTACCAAGCACGATTGTCACATCCAAAACCAAGTAGATTTGATATGTACAGAACAAATTGGAAGAACAAATACATTAAAAAAAGAAATTCAATTCTTTGAGGCAGAATAGCACAAGCAAGTGATATGCCAAAAAATGCGGAATAGCACAGAGACAAATAGAATAACCTTTGTCATTAAGGGTGAGGCAGTACACAATTCTTTTACCTGGTTGTTGCTCCTCCATCATAGCCAGTAGAATAACATACAAAAACTCTCTCAAGATACAAGTATGAGAGCTCCTTAGGTCGATGATCTACAAGAGAGAGTCCAACAACACCCAACTCAACTATAACCTCTATGGGTGTTGAACGAGTCTGCTGCACTTCTTGCAAGTAAGTATTGTTTAGAGTATTCTTGTTTAACCAAATACTCTGATCTATAAACCTTGCAACCTTAACCTCACCAATTTCTATAACATGGACTTCAATTTGAAGATTTTGTTTCCCATCCTCTAAAGAATACTGCCCTGTTTTGTCCAAATCAAGAGTCCAAGAGCCTTTATTAACTTTAACATCAATAAATCTTTGACCATATGGATTTTCCCAAGAAAAATTCGTAGATGACAGAGGCTGTAACAGAATCCAATAATCTTCACCAAACCTGGCCTGCCGAATACTGATAATGTTGCTAGTCCTGTTCTCCATCCTGTTCAAGCAGTACTTTCACCAGGTCAATCACATAAATTTTGGATTTTAAGCCGCTTCAATGTGCCTTTATAAAATTCAACAGACATCTAGAAAAGTTACTTGTTAGTTACAGTATTACCTCATTGGACCAATGATTGATCCAAGGCGAAAGATAACAATAAAGCGTGAGCCCTCCTCATAGCCACGTATCTCAGTTTGAATGAATTTTCGAGTATCATCTTGCTTTCTCAGCACCTGTGAAATGCTATCTTCCTTGGTTATTTCAATAGGGAATGACCAGCAAGTGTCTTCCAATTTAACCTGTAAAAAGTGACTATGCATGTTATTGTAAACAGAAAATTGAAATCAACATAAACCTTGTTCAATGCTGGCTGGGCCTGTATCCAACCAAAAGTTTAACCTGTGAGGTAGCAGTATCTAACTTTGCAATATTCCTAGGATATTCATGTTATTTTTCTTTTGAGAAACTTTGCAGTCAAAGAACTCTTGCAGAAAAATCAAATGTTAAGCATACAATTTACCTGAAGTGTATCAGACCCATTCGCTTCACGATACATGAAAGAGACTCTTGAATCAGATGCACGAAGAATCTTTGGTTCATCCTCATAGCTTAATTTCAGATGTATATCCTGACCGAGTCTGTTTGTAAATGACATAAAAGGTCGGATGCAAATAACCTAGAACATACATGCAAAGAACAGTCTTATTCACCTTCTTCAGCAGTAGACATTTTCTTTCACATTTTTCAAAAATAGACAAAACAGATAATGGAATACCTTTGAAGGAACGGACTGATAGGGAGAGGGTTTTGTAGAAATAAAAAGCTTCATGCACTTTCCATCAGCATTATATGCATTAATAGTAGCAGATCCGTCCTATAGGATAAAGAAACTTATTTAGGTTCTTAACCGCATGATAGAAACACAGGATAGAAGGTTTGCATCACACACATACCATGTCTCCCAGGGAAGCCAAACTTTTAACAGGTCCAAACTGCTCTTCACTCGAAAAGGACACTGAAATCCCTAGTGTGTTGAAATTAAAAGCAGAAGCAATGGTGTAACCATCATAGATCTCTTCCTCTTTTATTTCCTCAAAACTACATCCATTACTCTTTGCAGACCTGAATGAAAGAGAAAATTTCCTTGTAGACTTACTCCCTCCTGCACTTATAAACCTATACTTTAATGAAGGGCATCTAGCAACTGAAACCCAATATGGAGCGTAAACTCGTATATGTTTTCCAAGGAAAGGCTGACTTCTGTCCAAATTTTGCTCTAGAATAACGTGAACAATCCTGGAAGGCACAAAATGGAAATACAATAAGGAGAAAGGCAGATGAAATCATAGATAGGTTTTCTAGGATATCATCAAAAGTCATGAACCTTCCACTAATAACACTTTTTAGGCTCATCGTTTTAGATGGTGTTTCATGTGGATGTGCAATCAGAACAGCTTCCTGCAGATGAGAAAGCAAAGATTTAATGCTAAAAGTACATGCCAAAGGTAAACAAAAAAACCAAAGGGTAAAAATTCCCATTATCATACATGTATAGGAGACCATCCTCTTTGTGGAATGAATGAGAAGAACAATGGTTTTGTTATGTCCACAGAGTAAACATTGACCACTTTTCCTGGAGAAAGTATCCCCCGCGAACAAGAAAGAAAATTGCCACCTGCTTGCATTTCAAGAACAGCATACTCAGCAGATAGTGGGAGGAAGTTGGTGAAGGATAAAGGGGATTTAACCACAATACTCCAATCTTGAATAGGATCAGAATGTGCGTCTTTTGCAATCTCTGTTGCTTGTATGCTTACACAGAACCATAGTTTGTGGGTTCTTCTGGATGAAGTTCCACTAAGCTCAGTGCAGGATAAGAGTACATCCCTTTCAGTCAGATCTGAAACACAAACCTCAGAAACTCCTTTAGATTTCCCCAAATTCTCTGATTTTTCCACTACTGAACTCCATGAATATTCATTGAAGTCAGAAATATTAGGCCTTAGGTGCAAGAGATATTGTTCAGACTGAGACAAGCCCAACAGAGGAATAGGAATGGATTCTCCTGGACCTAATCTTCCAACTGGGATCTCTTTGTTCAGACCAACGGAGAGTAGCCTCCTATTGCGAACCCATCTTCTTTGCCTTGCATAATTCACAAAACGTAAAGAATTAAATGATTCTGGCCAGTTCAAGCTTTCCATATCTGGGGCATAAACCCAACCATCCGAATTCTTCACTGATGTCTTATCAATACCCCAGTCATCAATCCATTCCCAACCTGGTATCTCTGTGTTGAAATTTTCCTGCCAAGTCATGGGAAATAATAAGAATCCAGAAAAATGCTATTAAAAAAAAGAAGGATCCAGAAGAACCAAAATGTCTTTAATAAATTAAGCAGTATGTAGTAATAAAAATTAACTCCAAGATCAGACTCGGATACTAATCAACAGCTTCATCTCTATCTGTGAGTTAATCTGATCAACAACATACAAAATACGCAGAGTTCACTTTCCTTCAGAACGAAAAATATCCAGCAAGTATTCAGTATTCCCAAAATCCATATAAAGTAACCTGGTTTTAAGCTAATTACCTTTAAATTATTTCTTTCCTCTTACCAATGAATTTCTTAATCTATTCCTCATTACCTGCTTAGTTTGAGTAATTTTCCTCTGGCTAGATAATCATTCTCCTATTACAAATATGTCTACAATTCACTTTCTAGTTTAACAATGTAAATATTCACAATATAAAAATCTTCACTCAATTAACATTTTCATATGAAAAATCAAATGTCTTTCCCGATACATAGCTAAACTGTTTGCCCATGATTCAGTAAATTTTGTAAGAACACAGACAATTTGACTTTATAAGAGGACTATGATATTAATAGAATACATATCTAAAGTCACCAAGTTCACCATTACCTTGTATAGGCTTCCATCAGTATCTTCTTGCTTTGGTCGAGCTGAGCTGCTAACCCAGCCAATACTTGGATTATACTCCTCTGTCTCAAAATACTCATCTTTCTCGATTATATATCTGTTCCTTTGCTGTTCATCCACCTCATTAGGATCATTTGATAGATTCATTCCAACAGCTGAAGCTTTCAACTTGAGACAGAACTCCAACATAATATCTGTATTATTCCGCAGCGATACAAGAGATCGTATATCAACAAATCTACTATCATTCATTACACTTAGTTCGCTGGCAACAACATTGTTCCCCAACCGCCAGCAAGCAGCAGGAGCTGCATAGTTCAGCCGCACAGTTGTCCATGGACCTTCCTTACTGGGACTAATTTGGATAAATCCTGATCTCCTATCAGTCAAACACGGTAACTCTGGGTGCTCAAACTCAGATTTGGTCAAAAAGAGTATGCCACATCTTACTCCCCCACTTGGTTGCTTAGTACTTTCTAGCTCATGTGTGTCCTGCATTGAGCAATTAAAAAACAGCAACTTTTTAATGGCAGTGATTCAACCATTAGTTACTAAATATACACATTATAATGTGAAGCTTGCAGTTTTCCTTTTTTATTGTGGGTTGGGGCTGCTGGAACGGGGGTAACAGAATCTGAACCTAGAAGAGAACCGTACAGTAGCAGGAAAAAAAGCATACTTACAGCAGATTTTGCAGAAAATAAATCTATCCATGCTAAATTATTGATAAAACTTGTTTGGTCAATGTTGTCCACTATCTTTCCTCCCATTTGCTTCAGAGGAGCAGAGAAGAGCCCAATTGTATCACCTGAGATGGACAATAATAAAAAGGACATGCCAAAGCATTCCTTGACAATGAAAACAAATATTTTGCATGACAGAAAGAATAGTAAAAAATAAATGATATTTCTCAACCTTTCAATTAATACATTGTCCTGACAAATAAAAACAAAATACTCTTTCCCTTGCCAAACCATTAGTATGGTTAATCAAGAGAGATAAATACAAAGAGAACAGTTACTAAAATACTGAATAAAAACAATAATATTTGGTTTTTAGATCCATGGAGTACAAATTCACATGTACACATACTCAAAAGTTGAGATATATATTATAAAGCTCTCATTAAACTGATTCAACTTATAAGAGAACAGTACCGTTTCCTATATCTGTGAGTATTAGCTCCACCATGTAGTTGTCCTACACCAGATACCAAGATTAGGAGACGACATCAGAGGAAAACTTGGGAAAATCCAATAACGATATGCATAAATTCTGTAATGCCATATCCACTGTGAAAAGAATTCATGCATGATCAACATCGTATTCATAAAAACAATTAAAAGCATCCTACATACAGTATGATTAATTTTGAAGAAGAATATTTCATTCCAGCAGACTATTCCTTGTGCAGAAGGTTCGGAATTAACTGGGCTGCTTCCACGGGTGCGTGCACTTTGGTTCTTAAGTATTGTTTCATCAGTACTCCCATCTGGCAGAAGTCTTATTGTCATGGCATACTGATGGGAACCCATACTATCCACTCTTTGAATCTACACAACACTTTATGCTCAGTAATAAATAATAGAACATGTAATCACAGAAAGACATGCTCATTATGCTCTGACTGGAATCAGAAAATGAAGATATCAAGGGCGTACATTTCAAGATTATTGCACTTCATTTAGTCTTTTTATTTCTTAATTTGAACTTAACACAGTCTCTGTAAGAAGTAGGCTAGCATCTTTCTATGTGAAAGGAAAAAACATATGCACTACTAGCTTGAGATCACGATATTATCTCTGACATTCTATGTCAGACCCATTCCCTAGGATATTCTTCTTTTAAAGCCTGGAAAAAACTGGGCCTCATAATGATATTCCTTGGCATACTCTTAGAGTCTTACATTGCCTAGCTTGCTAACTGGGATGGACAAGCAGCAGGTCTAGACTAATGTAATGGATTTTTGTTTTATGACTTAAATGGCTCTCATCTCTATGACCATGTCTTTATTCGTCCTATAATAATGTGCATCCAGAAAAGGTGCAGTCATCATTTTGCATTTCAGGTTAATAGGTGGCTGAGAAAGAGCTTAGCATGATAGACACCTGGAAAGGGAAACAGGTGCAAAAAGTACAGAAGATGTGCATGAAAAGCAACAGGAGAGTTTTCTAACATGTCCTGCTTGCTACTTCTATATCAACTCTCCAGAGTTCAACAGATCTTTCAGCCTCTGGTTTTCTGAGGCATTAATTCTTCTAAGATGATCATTTTGTACAGTTTGTATAGTTTCACCCACAATTATGCTATGTAAGCACCCATTGCTAATTACGAAACAAAAATTCTAAGACATATGATAATCACCAGATCCTGCCCAGGTCAATGGCATTACAAGATCAAAACAAGTAATTGATAAGTTATCAATAATCTTGGAGTGGCATTAGCAACAGAAACACATTTTTTCTGGAAAATAGTTATTATTGCAAAGAAGTCCATTATCCAATGTCTGGCTCAAAAGAAAAGCAATCCTCCAGATTAGAATAATACTATTTTATATGGAAATTCCATTTGATTATGTTATCTTCCTTTAAACATGAACTTGCATGCATATAGTAAATTGAATGGGATACCTGTCCATCCAGTAAGAGCATAATCATCATCCATCTTGTTTCAGTACCAAGTTTCCCCTTCAAGTGAGAATCCAACATATTTTTCAGGACAGGAACTTTCAGTGGCTTCACATCCCCAGCCGGCATCCTAGATGTATTTGAAAGTCCCCTAACCACAGTAGCCCGAATATAAATATCCTGGCCAAGTTTATTTCGTGGGATGATAAAATAATCCCTTTTGTGGTGGGCCCCAATGACTGCTCCTCCACTATAACTTGAAGAAATAGATACCTAATCGGTTGATCAGAATAGGGTAAGAAACGTTTTAAATTTTGATTGCTAGAGCAATATGAATGATATTAGCATAATAAATCATATAGCTGAAGAAAGAGTTGACCCTTTTCTTGTTGTTTTCCTGGGCATGACTTAGATTGCTCCAGCTGGCATATGCTTGAATAATCATGTTAGCACTAGAAACAGAGACATTCAGATTGACATCACTCGTGGAAGTTATACGTAAATGAGAAGCTGCATGAGGGGCATTTAGGTCATAGTAATATCTGTAAGAGATGATATATAAGCATTAGGAGTATCTATAAAAAAATATCCTTGATAATATACAAAATGGGAGAATAGCACAATTGCAGTTTTCAGGTAAGCAATATCGAACTATAAGAGAACAGAAGCTTACCGTAGGAATCCATCCACAGGTTCAACAAGCGGTTCCCAGGAATCGTACTCATCATTATATGATCTAGCAGCAAATGCAAAGCTGATTGTCGAATTCATATAGTCTGATCTCGCATTTAAGCTAAATCCAACACCATCTAAGGATATGTTTAATAATGGAACCATCTGAAAATTTTGCACAGTTAGAAGATATAAGTAAAAACTTAATGCCAAATGGTGTAAACACTATATTAAACAAAGGGTTAATTGGTACATTAACAGTCTGAAATGTTCCAAATTGGTATAAATAATCTTTCGTTCCTAGGTATAAAAACTTGTTAAACAAGTACAACCTTGATGCAAATCTCTTTAAATTGTATCCCGTTGGTACAGATTCTCAAATTTGAGATGATTACATGTTAGTATATAGATTGTTTCAAATGTTCCAAATTGGTATAAATACTAATTTTATACTTTATTGGTTCAAGAACTACAATATTGTCCAAGAAGTTTAAATAGTTTTGTACCAACAAGGAACAAAAAAAGTACTTGTACCAATCAGAAAACATTTGGAGCAATTTATGTATAACCATGTTACTGAATTTGTTAAAATTTATCATTTGTACTAACAAGGTACAACTTCAAGATTTTTTATTCCAATGGAAAACAATAAAAAAAAGCATTTGTATCAATTTGGAACATTGAAAATAATTTATGTACCAACCAAGTAATTACTCCTTAAAAATAAATCATATAGAAAAACATTAAAAAATGTTAACTAAGCAGGGAAAAGATCAATTAACCAGAAACAAAATTAATATTTTGAAAGTAGGTGTGATATAAAATTCAAGTAAATATCTTTCCCAGTTCATTACAAAACACAATGCATCTATGAACATCCTAAGATATCTTACCAGACCACCATAATCATCAAAAAGTGCTGCAGAAAAAGTTCCAATTTTAGCATCAATGACCATGCCATCTGAACCTCTAGACAGATTCAAATCTGCCAGCTTCAAAGCAAACCTTTGTGGAGGTTTCTTAAAACCAGACCTCACTATAAATGTTCCCAAGTCATTATCAACAGCCCAGATGCTGAACGATTTCGTGACCTTAGCTTCAGATGTATCCCATAGTCTTTCATCCAAGAATTGATCTCCAGTCACCATATCACTACGAATGCATCTCAGGGCACTAAAGTCACTCTGTTTTGGCATGCTCTTGCTGGCAACACAACCTAAGGAAACAAATCCTGGTGGAGCTTGAGGCATCCAAAAAGATATACTTTCCATTCCCCTATATCTCTTTATGTGTCCCACAAGACGGAAATCTACAGGAGCTCTCAAAATTTCTTCATTCCCAGTATCATGTAGAACATTGTGGGCATTCGGTGGCTCATACCTGGCTCCAAAACATAACAAGATTAGATCTACAAATGCCCAAGAGCACATAACAGGACAAAATACCTAAAAGTAAATTGGCATGCATTTACAAGTTTGGAAGAAAATATATTTAAGATTGTTTAATTAGAATGGAGTCATGCAGTCAAAACAATGCCCATCATGGGCAATAGGATGATCAAGGACCAAAATACAGAAACACAATTTAGTGGAAGGCAGGTGAAAACAGACATAGACTATTGAAGTCGGGATCAAACAAACTTCACAAGCTCAGGTTCATTAGGAGGTACTTTTACTTGAGTATTTCATCATACATACCCTTTAACAGCAATATCTCCAAAATAAACCATTCCAGAGGAGACTAATGGACGCCATATTGATAGTCTCTTTCTCCATGTGGAGCCTTGATTCCACCAAACCAACTGAAAATTAGCTACTGTCTCAAATCTATGGTCAGAGTTTGCTTCAACCAGGCTATCAGAGCGTTCATTATCAACATGACCAGAAGAAGTTTCAGGATTTGAGTTATCATATGCCTTCTTAGAATCCAGACAACTGAACATTACATGCCGCAGCTCATATGCTCTGGTCATCAATTTGAAAGAAGGTTCCGCAGGCAGGAAGGAACCAACAGAGTTGTCCACACGCCAGAAGGCCAAAACAAGGGAGTGTCTGTAATTAAAGCATTGATGTAAATAGAGATCCTAAGCAAATATATCCTCTACAAGTTTCATTATCTCATATATAGGCCATAATAGATAGATAAAAAGGAAGATTTTTTACATACATACTGTTGGAGCTAATTGTCACACAATCCCTGAAGGAACAAGGGGTGACTAAAGAAGCCATAATGCAAGAGACAGAAGATAGTGGTGGCGGGTGTAATCCTTGCGAAACAATGCAGCCCAGAGAAATGTAACCTTCAGGAGCTTCGGGAAACCAAATGGAACAATTGGCATTTTCTGCCTCAGATGAGCTCCGTTGATCATACAAAGCTTGTTTTGGACTTTCTTGAGGAGCCCATATAAGTTTGAAAGAAATGGGTTTTTTTACTCTGGCAACATTGGTATTTATAGCAAGTACTCCTTCCTTAGGTGGTTTCTCCCTGTAAACTATGTGAAATTAGAATAATAAATCAAATAGAAAAGTCTAGGAAGTATGCACAATGATTTCACCAACGTCGGAGTCAGATAATCCCCAAGGACAGCAAATCCAGGAGGTGCACAGGGTCTCCAAAATACATAAGCCTGATCATTTTGGGGATCTGCAAACCAGTAAATGAGGGGGAAAAGCTCAAACAGAGGCAGTTTTGATTAGGGGCAGACACATGCAACAACTTGCTCATGAATGCTACTATAAACCAAACACTCTTCAAATGCACTATTACAACTCCCATAAATTGCATTGTATTCTGAAAGATATATGGGTCAGTAATCAGAATCAGCAACTGGAGTTATCTTACCACAGTAAAGACAAAATAATGATGCAGTAAAAACTTTTACTTAAAATAGCCCAATCCTCAGACTAAGAAGTTCAACATGAATCACTTACTCCTGATTGTGCCAACTCTGTCAAATTGAGTGCAGACAACAGTCATTTTCTTCGATGATGTCCTCAGGAAGTACAAGATGTCCTCTTGCACTGCTAAAAACAGTCTCAAGATACTGAATGAGAAGTTCATGAACACATCAGAAACAGATAAACGTATAACGGTTTTTCCAGAAGCATTTGAATATTTCAGGTTGGTGTCAAATGGCTCCAATATCCTTATTCCATTGCTCTCCATAGTAAACCCTAAAGCATTTGCATCAACTTCTATCATGTCACCCTTCATTACAAGCCTGCAGCAGCAAAATTAATCCAGTCTACCTGTCAATGCCACAAGGGCGACTGTTTTCCTCTTTTTAAACAAGTTCTCACATATTTCCAAGTAAATGAAATTCTTTCAAGTAAAACAGGAAACAGAAAATAAATTAGGAACAAATTTTAAATTCAGATACAGGACTATTTCATGTAATGACCATTATCATGTCAAGTAGTTCTCTATTGCATACTATGCAAACAAGAAAAAACAACATAAATAAGTGTCATCCACTGAACCTTTAAAAACCACTACCAACTCCAGTATACCATTTAGCACATCCTAGACTAGTTGATGAGATTGCATCTACTCACTGTTTTATACTTTTTAACTTACTAATATTCTAATCAACCATAATTGTCAAGCCAAGCAAAGGAATGATATAGATTGGGTTTCTACCTGCTGGATAACTAAAACACACCCATCAACTTCCGTCTATATCCACTCACTGGCTTCTCCCTACTCATGCCTATGTCTCTTTCTACTTTCACGTAAGAAAATAAGATTCACAAGGGAAGTGACTGAGTAGAATTATTGAAAAACAGTGAAAGAATTAGGAAGAGATTTATTAATAAAATTTTATATTTAGAGATCGATCTTGAAGTTAGATGAGTTATCAACTCAATTCAGCAAACATCTTAAGCTAACTTAGTACCAAGGATCTATATGGGCACATTCCTAGTATCACATATGATATACCAAAGTGAGATAGTAAGGTCTTGATTTGGTAAAATAAAATGGCGGATAAACCAGTCATGCACCAAGGCATGGAAACTCTGCTAGGAGCTTAGCTTGCAATACTTAAGAGTAGACTCTTGAAGTCCATGTTCTTGCATTACAAACCTCAATGTGCATTGATTACAAACAATCTATCTAATTTGATATACTTCGTAGTTTCCTAAAAACTTAATGTACTAGTTCACCTAAAAACTGATTTGTTTTGTTTGAGATAAAAATACCTAACCTTTGGCCATTATATCACATTTGATCCAATGCTTTCTGTTAATGAATCTCACTTGACAAATGGTACAAGCATGTCACTAAACATAATACTAAAATATATAACTTCAGAGAGAGAGAGAGAACTGCTTGAACTGAACAAAAACCTCTGACGAAATTGTCAGAGAAATGGGCCAGCAGTCTTTATTGAGAGAGAGGGAGAGAGAAAAGAGCTACTTATGTATATTGACATGTCACGTCAGCTTCACTGATGAAAAAAATTGACTTTAGGCCAAGCAGAGTATAAAGTTCCAAGTTTAGTGTCAACAGAAAAAGTTGGAAAAAATTTGATAATGGCCTCTCAGTTACGGCTTTTTGAGGCTATTAACCCATAAACTTTGGGTTCATGATCACAAACAAATAATTGAAACTCCTCACATGAAAAGAAACTGTTTGGACATGTAAACATGATCTTGGGAACTAATTCTTTGCAGGATTTTTCTTGAGAGCATTCTTTTATTTGTAAATATTCACCCGTACTGCATAGATGAAGTAATATGGCACGGATAAAACACCACTTCATCCACATACTTCAAAAACTAAGTGTTATGACTCAGCCATTGAAAAACATGGTAAATTAAAAATTTTCCACTTCGAACAATATGAACAACAAAGTCAGCTGGCAAATAATAGACATGATAACGAGATTGCCAACAATATGAAGGATGCAAGATAACAAGGAGAATTGAATTGCCATAGAGAGATAGGTCTCACAATTTGAAATGATCGACAAACAAAATAATTTAAAAGATCAAATTTATATAGCATGGCATACTTCGATGAATGGAAGTACAAGTAGACATAAATTCATATCATGCAGCCATATATCCATAGAAAAATTTAACCATTCCAAGGATTTTCAGGCCATCTATAAAGGAATGCTTCAAAATAACTGACCTGCAGAGTAAATCTAACTGAGCATGCAAAAGTTTGTTTGAGAGAACAAGAGATTGTGCCATGTCCATTTCTTTGGATGTATTGTAGAAGGTCAACTCTGGCCCAATAACCTAAAAAGGAGCTTCATTAAATGAAATATGACCTCCAGGATCCATACGGAAATTTACAATGCAAGACATTAACAATGTAGTCAATAGAAATCCATGGAAAAGATCCAAACTTAAGAAGCATCAACCTGCAACTCAAGAATTAGCTCTGATATCTGAGGAGGAGGAGGAGCATTTTGAGTCAACACACTACTAGGACCTTCTCCTGATATATGCTTCTGAGAAGCCACATCATAGTCTTCCAAGTGGACATTATCTTCCTCTAAAGTAGAATAGCTACTGTTGGCACCAAGTATGATACAAGAATCCAAGAACCTTCCATTCTACATAGCAAAATAATAATGAACCCATCAAATTCTGGGTATGACAACATCCATTAAATGTGCACACAAGACAGAAGAGGAAGAGTTGAGGATATGGATACCTTAATGGTCACATTCCTGAATTGAAGCCTTTTACCATCTCCCACATACACAAGTATTTCTGATCTTGACTCTGACAGACTGGAACCATGTCTATCTTTTAGATATAATATTCCACCCTGACCATCATAAATGAAATGGTCAAATCGCTCATCATCAATAATTAAGGGCCTCTGTGGGGAGATGATTTTTTCAGGATAAGGTTGCCTATAAATTGAGTGATCCCAAACAACTGCATTGACTTCACTAAAGGACTTAGTCTCTTCTTCATTTGAGAGCGTAACATTGGGAGCAAAAAACTCAACAACAGCACGCAGGAAGTCTATTGCAACGAGTAATTGTGGCCTTTGGATGGACAGAGATACAAAAGTGGAGGAGTTACTGAACTTTGCATCCAATATAAGCATTGTTGGCTGCAATCTAACATCATGGTCTTTTAAATCGTCCAAATTAACAATGTTTGAGTCAACCTGATTGTTTGCATGACAAACTGGATTATCACAGAGTTCCTCGGATTTTCCCACAGCCAACCTAAATTGCTCTGCTATTCCATCACGATCATCCATTACTGAAAAACCACCAAGTGAAGCTGATAGAAAGCCATCTCCCAAGCTGTTAGATTTGTAAAAAAGCCACATACTACTTATCTGCAAAGAGAATTTACATCTTAATGCAAAGGTCATTACATATAAAAGTTGAAATTAAGACTCTTGTTAATAAAGAGGCTTAGGCATCCAAGATTCCTGAAATAACTAAGAAGCAACATTGTACCTGTACAGTAGCAAGAGGTGTATCTCCTGCTGGCCCAGCATGTAGACACATTTCGACCAAATCAATCAAGACAGAGACTTTAACTGCAGTCCACACTTCTCTTGGCAAAACAGCTTCAACCTCTGAGCCTTGAGGAACTTGTGGTTGTGCTTGATTAGGTGAAGATGTTAGAAAATCATGGCTCAGAGGAGGAAGAAGATTTGGTGTCTCAGAAATATTAGATTGTGCACACTCTGTGATTATCTGGTATTCAGTGCTTGAGAGAGTGGCTTTCAGTTCCTCTATCTGAGTCATTGAATACCAGAAATAAAAAAGAAAAAAATCCATGTGAAATCACTGGCAGGAAGGAGAGAATTGTGGGTTTCTAGACAGCATACTCTCTAGAATAAATCATTGGAATTACCTTGATTCCAACTTCAATATCAGGTATCTTATGCAACAAATCTCGGAGTGCTCTAGAAATAACGATAGAAATTCCCTTCACATCACGTATTATGCTTTCCCCTATTTCACTACCAGTACCAACATTCAAGTTGATATCCTTAACCTGTATTATAGATAGACCCCGTAATGGAAAAAGAAACAGTGTAAAACTTTAGCAGGGAGAACATAGAGTTGAAACCATTAACAGACAAGTGAAACACTGAAACTTGTAGGAAAAGTTGAGAAATAACTTTTGACTATTCATTTTTCAGAATAGTTCTCAACAAAAGCTGATCATGGATAACTTTCAAAAAAAAATCTGACCATATATGTTTCTTCCTTTTGATCTTATTTCAACAAGTCCAAACCAAGTATCAAAATGTAGCAGAAACCAAGTATAAGAATGATAGTTCTTACCGAAATTGTCATTATCTCTACATGAACAGCATTTATCTCTTTTCTACTGCCAGAGTTCCAATGAAATGTGTTCTCAACTGTAATATTCACAACATCCAGCTTCAAATAACTGGACAACAAAGTTCAAAGGATTGACTTAGGCTTCCACGATCAGTAGGAAAGAAAGTGGCAATAACTTCATATTTGCCTAAAACATCAAGAGAGAACCCAAACACGAGCTAAGAGAAACAGCAATATGAATTAAAGTTTAACCAACTCACTCAAGGCTATCAGTGTGGCGGGGCATCAATATTATAGGACTCCTAAGTGAAAGACCCAGCTTCATAGCAGGTGAACCTGCAATTTCACTAGCAGTAAAAGACTTTTCTGTATTCGTAGCTTGATCATTCAATTTGACAATGTCCTTTGAGTCGCTTGGCACAAGGCCCATGAAATAGCTGACAACCTACATAGTCATTTTAGACAGTGAGAAAACTTCAAAAATGAGAACTCACATTTTTAGAAAAATGTTGACAAACCTCCTGAATAAACCGATTTAGATATACAATCCGAACTTCTGAGAGCTGTCCAGTAAGGCTATACTCATAACCTTCATAATCTTCATCGTCAAAGCTGAATGAACTGAAAAGTAACTGCATAAACAAGATAATAAAATTACAACAAAATGAAAACTGGAACTTGGCATGGTTTTGCAATCTGATGTATCCTATTTTATAGCCTGATAATGTCATTCAGGTATACACATACAGGCAGATAATCAGGAGAATTTATCAGGTCATAAGAATAAAGTACCTCAACAAAAGAACTGCCCCCAGGATTTCTCATGTCACAGATCCAGTAGTACATATGGCTGCTAGGAAGACTATCATCACTGATTCTTAGGTTCCCCAGGGCAGCCCTTATGCAAAATGAGGAAGGGAACACCTAAAAAGCAGACATGAAAGAACAATTATCATAAAAAAAAAAAAAAGAGAGCAATGCATGACCAGATATTAAAAGGAACAAGAATATGTATCCTGAAACTTAGTCAAAATAGAGAGTAAAGATGCAGACAAACCTTAATATCAGTTAGCAAATTATCTTGTGACAAAGTAGCCAGTTTAGCTTCATTCTCATTCATCAATAAGATCTGAGCACTAGCCATGTTTAGTTTTAAATTGAATATTGTCCTGGATTTTCCTTTCCCTAACAGACCCTTGACAATAGAGTCCTCAACAGCTACTGAAAGCTGATCTTCAGCCACGTCCTTTGGAGAACCATGTTTTATTGCTACCGATGAGTTATCACTGAAGGATTCAGTGTTTTCATCTTCTATATTGATTGCATTGACAAATTCAATGATGGCAACAATAGTTGGTCGGCGACAGAAAAATGACAGTGTTGCGAGGGTCACAGTAACCTAGACATATAAAACAATCATGTTATAAGTAAAAAAGAAAGTTCACAATATGAGGATTAAAGATAACTCACCTGCATATCAATATTTTCATATGAAGGAGAATTCCGATCATAGATTACAATCTGGGCTTTCACAAAACTGTCAGGAGTATCAGTTATGTCTATATTCTCCTGAGGGGAACGCTGGTTGTAATATGGTAGAAGACCAGCAACACGTCTGAAACTTGAAGGTTTCAGAAACATCATTTGAGAAGGAAAAATGATTCCAGTACTTCCATTCTCATTCAAGTTTATTGATGAAAGTGATGAAGAGTCGGTAGGATCCAGCAAAATTTCAGGAGCCTCATAAAATTTATCATCACCTTCACTAGCCGTTCTTTCATCAATATCCAGGCTTTGGTTGTTAGAATTGTAACAAGATGAAGATGAATTAATATTATGAATGAAGGACCTTGCCAAGAAGCGAGGCTGAGAAGCATCACTCTTTGAGATTAAATCCTCAATCTCCAATGATTTCAGGAGAGTCCCAATGAATACATCATTTGCTTTAAGTGAAAGCTCAACCTGTTTTTACAATGTAGATTGGCATTTTTCAAGCAAGGAAATTATGATATCTGGTAATCCTTACAATTTCCTATTTGTCAATGAAAGGCAGAAATGAAATTTGATAGCAGAGGAAATGAAAGATTCATGCTCACAGTCTTACCTGACCACCAATTGCTCGAAACTCGAATAAACAGTGCTCGTCAGCAAGTAGAACATTCAGAAAAGATGGTTCATGCTGCAGAAATCAATTAATCAATTACATCTGCAGTAACTTGAAGAAAGGTAGCTTCATGTACATGAGCACATGGACATTACCAGATTATTATAGTAGAAGCAAATTTTTAATTCATCAAGCACGCCTGTAATGAATACTTTCTCAAAATTGGATAAATCTGTTAAAGCTTGTTCATCATAATCTCTCTCCACAGGATCTTCATCATCTGATGAGCTTTCAGAGAGACCAGTTAATGGCACAGGATCCTGTAATATAGAGACTTGAGAACAAACACTGATGGAACCCATAACATGTTTGAAACATCATATAATTACAGTCTCTCCAACAGTAGCAAGTCATAACACCAATGATTAATACTGATGAAATATTCATGTCAAAACCTGATACCAGTTCTATGGTCATAACTAGTATTCCAGCATCTCTAAAGAAAGATATAATTTGTTAGAAAATCCCAAATCTCCATGTCATCAAATCATAACTACTTATGCAAGACAGCCAAAAAGATACATGGTCATACAAGTTCTAAGTAAATCTCAAGCAGCAAACATGTACCGAAGCACGATAAATAGCGCCTTGCAAACGTTTCTGCCAAAGATTCAGTGATTCCTCGTTTTCCCATCTGAGAATTATTGCAGTCCCATCTTCCACAATCTAGATTAAATGCAATTTAGATCATAAAATTCAATATGTAAAAGGATTTGAACAGAACCAAGAAAATTACTATAACTAACCAATACATCATTATGTTATCACCTTGTTGTTAGATTGCCCAGTGTTTGATATAGCAAATACATGCTCCACATGTCCAACAGATCCTGGTGGAATTTGATATATCTGTTTACCTCGTAGGCTAAGGATGAACAAAGTTAATGAATAATAACAAAACCACAAGCCATAGAAAAGGAATGATTATATCAGCTCAATAATTGCATAATATGATAAGAGAAACTTTGGACCAGGAAATATTTTTTAAAAAAAGTTTCTACTTGGACAGGAAGCTAGATTTAAGGCATGATTTGGCCACTAAATAGAAAAAAAATCCAATAAAATGGATTGATTGTGCGTAATCATAGGATCATAATGGATTTCCAATTAAAAATGAAAGAAATGGGTGGCATAAGTATTGAAAACTAGGGCATCTCATTTTAGATGATCATTGAAAATGAACAATGCTAAAGCATCAATTTAGCAACTTGAGAAGCAAGAAAATTGTAAATGTCCAAGGGCAACCTGGTGTACTGTTTGTAGGATTGAGAACTGGGGCTCTCAAGTGCATAGAGAAAAGGGCCCACCAAGCAGAGGTACCTCTTTTGCCAAAGAGCTTCTCTGCCCTGTGACAAGAAAATGTAATAAGAAATAAAATACAATTACATCAAAATCAAGTTTCAAACAAAGATGTTTATGAACCTTCCACACGAGGGCATAGGACCAGCCTTCTAAATCAGCTTGATTCCAAGGATGACTAGAGTCTGATATCTCAGCATCCACCTCCTGAAAGATCTTTATTATCTGCATCAATCGATGATATCGAGCTGGAGAAAAGTGAAATCCCAATGATGGCAATTGTACAGCAAGTCTAGTTGAAGGAAATGATGGATTCTCCATCCAAATCTGAGAAAGATCCAAAGATTTCTTGAATTAATCACCATAAAAAATGGACATAACAATGGAAAATTCATATAAGAACCATGAAAATCCATTGAAAAAGAATAAACAGAAATATTACTTGCTGAAGATGTAAGCTAACACCACATCTGTCGATTACAGGCAAAAAAGTGATTTCACCAGAAGAGTCATCCAAAAGTTTTTGGTTCCAGGAGTAGTCACCATCAACCAAAAAAGCAGATACATCGCTTAAGACTAAATTAAACTGCATATACATATCCCTCTCTACATTTGATTCCTCATTGGGGTTATCCTGCAAAAACTCAGGTACCTTGCAGTTAAAAGTTTGTGATAGATAAATGCTCTAAAGTAGAAAAGCACATTGACATATCAACCTGTGTGCGTATCATCAAATTTCCCAAGTCAAGAAGAAGTTTGGTGGAATGCTTGTTGTCTGGATAGAAGTTCGTAGGAATTGTGATCTTTGGAGCAGCAATATCAAAATCTAGTAGAAATCTAATACCAAAATTATCTCAATGTTAAGGGACAATTTAATTTAAAGCCAAAATAAAAGGGGATCACAAGTCAGGATAGAATAGCACCATTCATATTTTTTCATTGATAATGAGTAGTTTACATTTTTAGTCATAGCCACAGTCACAAACCTTGACTGATCTTTCAGGGCTCTGTTCACTTGTTGCTGAGCACTTCGCCTAACCTCATCTATAGTCATCTAAAGATCCAAAAAATAAGTGGTTGGCATTTTTTTACACAATGATATAGAAACTCTCAGTAAATTCCAAGTTTGACTGGCATCAAATCAGCAATGTCAGTAGATACAAGCAAGTTAGGTAATAAGAAAGAAACCTGCACAGCAGCTGCAGTTTCCAAGGCTATCTTCTGGCTGACACCAGCATTGCTCTCAAAGAAATTGACAATAGAATCAATAGAATCCTTTATGTACTGGCCATGAACAAATAACTTGTTAGACAAAAAAGCAACCTCAAATGAAAAAAGAAACCAATAACAAATAAAAGTAGAAATTACCGTCATATAGCATGGGGAAGCTTTAGCAACCATGCTCCAGTCCACTTTAACATCGAAAGGTTTGTAACAGAAAAGTGCGACTAAAGAGTCTGAAGCCGTTGCACTCTGCTCTCAGTAAATGTGAGAGAAATCACAGTGGAGATATTTTATTTATAGATTTACATTTGACTAATTGATAGAATAACAAGGAAATCATAAGTAAAAAAGGTATACCTTGGCAAGAAGACCATTTGGTGATGATAATTGATATGACCCCAGTCTTACATCAATGACTTTAGCCTCAGGGTAAAGCTTTATGGAGCAACTAAGGTTTTCAGAAGACAGTGCAGCAACCTCTTGGTCCTCATTTATAAGTTTTGAGGCATTGTATTTCATGTGAACTTCCAAAAAAGTATGCAGTGCATCTGATTTCTCAGTACTGATCACCATAGGTTCATCATCAGCTTCTTTGTACCCTATAATATTATTTAGCTGTTCCCAATCCTCTTCACTGAAATGGAATGGTTCACTTTCATCTTTAGAAGGCTTCCTGCTCCTGAAATACAAATTAGAAAAGAACCAAGATTACTGAAGGTTTAATATGAATTTTGGAGAAGTGTCAAATTTACTCACCATCCAATTGGCCACCATGACCTCTTCTCCTTCTCTTTCCTTGGGTACATATCAGATTCTGAACGTTCAACAAATTTATGGGCCAACATCCTAAAAAATAATCAGAATATAATCTCAGATGAATAAACTAAAAAAATGTCAATATGGATGTTTTGTAAAATGGGATTTTCCAGTATGGGAAGAGAAAAGGCTGTCATATTGTACACACAAGAGAATTTTATTGAATATAAACAATTGATAAAACCTTCTGTCAACAAATAAATGTTTGTGTTCTCAAGTAAAATAAATACCTCCACTGAAGAATGAATTCAATATCAAGTTCACGGTCCAGTTCCTCAATCTCCTTGTTGTCATCGACCACTGCACGACTTGGATCAGATTTAAGCAATGATGCATAAAGATATATGTATCTTTTTCTTAATGTTGCATATCTAAGAACCTGCTCCCATGACAATCTGCCACTGCACAAAAACAATATCTTCCCATTTCAGAATAACATACTTCACACAAAACAGAATACCTATGCAGACTAGGACAAGAAAAACTAAACATAATATGGAACTTCCACACTTCGAAGAAAAATAAATAAAACTGTCTATAGTTGTTCCAGAATAGTAGTTATGTCAATCATAAGCAGCATGAATAGCCGGATACCTGCCCTTCTTAATCTGATCAGAAATGGCACGGAAAGCATATTTCCACCAAGAACCTGGACTTAATTTAACTGATGCATGGGGGCGATAGTGGGCATATTTTAACCGCTGGTTAAAGGCTGCAAAATTGTCTGCTAACTTCAGAACATCTCTGTAACCATCCTGTGGCATAAAATAGAACATATTATTATCCATGACAACATATCATCTTCACAGTAGAAACACAACATAAAGAAATATATATATATATATATATATATATATATATAATATGGACCTTTGATATACATAGTGTAACATCATCCAAGAAGATAAATGCCTTTTGCAAAGGTTCATCTTTCCGAGTGTCTTCACTAAGCCGCTGTAACTTAACATACTTTGCGTTTCCAGTGACTGGTTGCAAAATATATCTATGCTTCTTAACAGGCTTATCAGAAGGTTTTCCATTTTGGGTTCCGAATCTGAAGACCTATAAGTTCAGAGATGACAGAAAAGAAACACTTATTCACTTGAAAGTACAGAAAAAGGCTGAATGCTTCTGCTTATGTTATAAGGCATATTAATTTTGCTACAGTGTTATAAAACATGTTATTACTAACAACGTACCTGAACCCACTCTGAGGGAAGCAACCTCTCCCATGGCATATCCAAGTGCCAAGGAGATACATTGGAGTCAAGATAAACTGCAAGCCGCTCGAGTTCAACAGACTGGCACAATAAGAAAATCAAAACATTATTATAGTCCAGTAAAAGAAATAATAGAAGAATCTAACTAATTAACAACAGTGAGTCATCCATCTTCTTCTGAGATGACAGCACCGCCAGATAGAATATTGAATGTAACAGATCAAAGACAACCTTTTGTATGTGTTCTAGTGCTCCCCCTGTAACAAAAGTCTCCATTCCATTATCATCAACAGTCACAGCTGTGAGTTTTTCCAATGTTACACCAGCTGCAAAAGGATGTCCTGGATTGCTGGCAAGCAATATATTATTAGGATAGTCTCAGTGCTCTGAGTAGGAAAAGATAGCTTGAAGGCAACCAACAAATAGTAACAAGTAAGCAAAAGGTCTAACTACCTTTCAACATCTTCATATCTGATGTGGATATTAGAAATTGAAAGCTTGAGGTTCCCAATTATTGTGTTTATCAATGATCCCAGCCAAGATTTATTCTTAAACAGAAAGATGTTACAGCAAGTCAACAGGTGATATAAAAATATCCAACATATAAGCAAAATGGACAGTTCCAAGAACATGAATCTGAAATAAGCATCATGTGTACAAAGTCACTAGATCACCACAAAAAAACAAATAAAGTTTTAAAAAGTACATCAAAAAGGTACATGGTGCTAATTAATGAATATTATAACACAATACCCTGCTAATTAGTTATAAGGCAATACAAACAAGTGTTAAAGTTTCCTGGCAACTGCCCAGTTCTTTTGTCTTCCCCAGAATAAATTGACATATTCAAACAAACCATTGCAAAACCTAATCAGTTTCTTTTTCCACCATAAGGACTTAAGAACAAGAAAGAAATTATCATGTAGTATTAGGAATGGAGCCTATCAGTTTTCCCTAAAGACTATGCACCACTTTGAAAGAGTGTTTTTCTCCCAAGTTTGTATCATTGATGCGTGTAAAACCTGAACAGCTTTTATATACAAGTCAACCATAACAAGAGCAGATAGAACTAGCAATGATATACACACGGCTTAAGCATAAGCCAATAGTATCATTTCCAAAAAGTAGGTTACTGTAGAAAGAATAACCTTAAGCTAGAACATCAGAATCCTCAGCATACAGACAATTAGTAACTCAAAGATATTACCACTTCTGTCTTCAATTGTCGTGATCTCTCCAACAGCTTCATCTCCATTTCCTATTCACAAAAGATATGTTGGGTCCCAATATCCAGATAACTTCCGATACTTTAGCTAATTAACAGACATATGACCCATTCTACTCTCTACCACCCTGAGGCTCACTATGTCTTACCTGCACTTGGCTTTTCTTTGTTTCTTGAACAGTTTCACCATCATATCCTTCAACTACAGTTGTGGGTTCTGCCAATACAAATATGCGATCCAGGTAAACCAAGACAGGGTCTTGTCCAAGCCTGCTCCAGGGAACCTAAATTTGAAAATTATACCATTTAATGAAATAATTTTTTTGTAAGTTAATTGTTATACTTTCATTCTCAAACAATAGTTACAAAAGTAGGTGATTCGCTATTTCCCAATACACTCCTTTTTAATATACCCAGTGATAATTGGAAATTAACCAAAGGATAAAATATCCTTACATGTTACAAAGCACTACAATCAAATGCACATACTATATAAAGTTCACATGTGAGTGATAGGTATCAGGGATGAACTGATTCCTAAAGAATTCAGATAAATGCCTAATTGGTACTTACTGAATATTTCTCTAGAAACATTTCCAAAAAAAAATAATGTTTCTCTAGAAACATTCAAAAATAGAAATTTCTTTAGAAGACTGATGCATATCATCTTCCCTTGAATGAAAATAAGAATTGGTTAAATATGTCGATTACATCTCGCTACATCAAAGTTTTTCACATTAAAGATCAGTTTGTGATGAAACTCTTTTTGTGTAACATTATAAATAAGATAATCTTGCAGAACATATAAATATAAAATTGGGAGTAAACTGAATTCCGGTAGTGGTTTCAGTAGCAATTAAGATTTCATCCCATGACTTTTGCCATGTTCCATTCACAAATTGAAATACTAACCTTGATTTTGACGGAGCCTAGAAATCCTGCTTTTACCTTCACCGGTAACTTCAAGGCATTGAGTGCCTCTGGCTTCAACTGCATATTTGTTAATTCTACATCACCTGTTAGAGGTAGTAGGCCCATGGTAAGGGAACAAATAAGCATTGTATTTCAACAACTAATTTATTGAACCTGCATTCAAAGTCCATTGCAAGTGCCTCATCACGTCAAGGTTTTACTTAAATTTGGAAAATTGGATTGTTCCAACTCAATTAAAAATGTGCCATGGAAATTACAGTGTCCAAATTCAACAAGAAATGTGGTAAGATCCCTGGGTTAGCAGCAACATTGAGTAGTAGAAGAAAAATGAGATAAGATTTTGTGGGATGAGCCCCAATAAACAAGTCAACCCATAATCGGAAGATTCACTCGGCAAAGTTGACTGATGAGGACTGAAATATCCTGTTGTCATAATTTTTCCTTTTGTGGGAGAGGAAGATTAGTTGTTGTGAAAGGTGAAACATGTAATATTAATTTTACCCTGAATAATCCACTGAAACTCAAATAACTTGCAATATTTAAAAGGTTGAAAATATGAATATCTTAGAAAAGCACATTGAATTAAGCATTCCTGGAAAAATGCAGGCATATGGAAACCTAACTGCATATGGAAACCTAACTGGATAAGAGTTTTAATTGGAACTCACCACATTTTGTAAAAGAACTTTGCTCGCACCCCGTGAACGGAAGATAAAAAGTTTAAAATTATTCAATATATGCGATCAAGTAATGGTTGGAAGATTAAAAGATAAGGGCTCCAGAAAGAGAACAGAGCGAGCCTCGCCAGCTAAATGCAAAAACTTACTCCTACGATTGCCAAACTACACCTAGTCTCACTGAATAATATAGTTGAAAGTGATTCCTAAACTCCTTACAGAAAATGGCTGATAAAAGCAGTCATTGCTACAGAAGATCACTGACTACTTCCACCTAAGAACAGTGGAAGATATTCGAGATTGCCGAAATGAGAAGAACGAGATAAAGTTCGCTACAGCCGTGGAGCTAAGCTAAGTATATTTTACAGTACGCACCTTGCCACACACTGATCTTGAGAGCTTCTCTGTTGAGGCCTTGGACGTAATTGCCCAAATACCTCTGCAGCAGGTTCGCCACCTGATCCTCCAACATCTTGCTCTTCCTCCTCCCGCGAGCAGCAATCAATTGCTCCGCAAATGGAAGAGATTCAGACCTGAAATCGCTCGCCTATGGACTATCGTAATCAAACTGCCGAGCCGATTCGGACATGGCGGGACGCCCCTTTGTTCGCAGCAAGCAGACAAGCATTGAGAGAGCGAGATGAATCTTAGCTGTACAAAGGGCAACGACTCCTTTAGAGGACAGCACGCTAGGAGGTGCTCCTCTACGTGCGGGACCTACCTCTAATTATCGGTTTACTAACTGCACTTTAATATTATTAAAAATTACAAAATTAAATATTTATTGCAGTAAAATCCACTTAGTATAATTCGATTTAAATGAGATGTGAAATCAGCCAACATTTTTATAACTAGTTGAAAGGAAAAGCCCCGCATCTTTCTTGGACCCGAAGGCAGAGTCTAAAAATAATATTTTGTTGATGACCCAGCTGGAGGTGCCAATGTTGGGTGATTTTTTTTTTAATATTTCGGGCTTTAAATTATTTTCCAATATTGATGTTTAGGTAATTGATTGAATTTCTATACGCATTAAATAATGTATTAATTAGCCAAAAGTAATTATAATAATTAAATATTTATCAAAATCTTTATAAAATCCCAAATAAAATACAAAATTTGAGTAAAGGTATAATTTTTGTGTAATTTGCGCTTGGGCCAATCAAGGATCTCGAAACCAGATGGTCAAGAGTATGCCCAGAGTCAAAGCGAACGTGGAGAATGACTATTGGGTACTCACGAGTGCAAAAAAAAAAACCAAGTACTCAGTCCCGGCTCCTCCTAGACGGCTAGGCAAGATGACGTGTGAAGTAGGTGAGATTTTTCTGTTGCGAGTATAGATTTATTTATACAATTACTTCAAAGGTTAGCCATTGTAAGGAAAGGCGGTTCCCATAGTCAACATGACAATAACTGATATATAAATTAAATTATTATTTTTTAAAAATTAAATCATATAATTATATAAAAATATCCGAATTTATCTAGAAAAATATGGCGGTCAGTATACGGCTCTCATATGCTGCATGACTGTTGTGTAAAGAGAGTGCCACCTGGCACGCTATCTGGACACGGGCATGGTCTCTGCATGGCGGGCTTGTCTCGTTCACCTGATGCTGATAAGCTTCCATTTTTTTTCAGTTATAATTGCATTTCATTTAATGGAGTACTGAATACTATTTACAAGGTTGCCCATTAATGGTTGAAATCTCCATCCCTAAAATCTTTGGCAAATTTAGGTTATTGAAGGATGGATAGATGTGGTAACTAATCATTGAAATTTGGATAATTTAGGTTATTGAAGGATATTAATCTATAAGGAATATGACTGTGTATGATTATTCATATTCCTTCCTATTTCATAAAAGCACATTTATAACAGAAATAAAATGAGGCAAGCATTTACTTTTTATTAGATAAAAATGTAAAAGGAAAAATGGTTGCTGTCTTGTTGTAGGGTCCAGCTCTGGATTGTTCCTGGACTTTCCCATGATGTCATCAATGTCAGTGTCGATGATTTATTTTTCTTTTTTTTTTTTAAATTAAAATGGGAGTGGTAGTGTTGCAAGTCAGACAAGGGCATCTGAAATCGTTTTTCCTTTCCCTTTGGGCAGATGGGATGAATAAACGGTGCTCAGACCTTCATGGCCGTGGTCGCCGGGGCTCCGGTCACATGACCTCAGATCAGCTTCGGAACTCGTCTAGTCATGGCCAAAGCTTCCGGCCATCTCTGGTAGTCGAAATCAACCAACCACCCATCAAATGGAACATCTCTGAAGCTTGCTTTGCTAAGAGAAAAGAGTGAGCTTGAAACAGAACCAGCCATCTCATTGAGCAACCCAACAAGGAAACACTCGGCATCTTATATATTACTACTCAAGCGATTCCCATTCTTCCCCCTCATTTACAAATCAGGCTTCCCACAAAACCCAGAGAAAAAAAAACTATCAAAATATTAGTTGATTAGTTTCTTCTTCTTCATCATCTTCTTCTTCTCCTTCTTCTTCTGCACTCTCCTTGGCCCTTCTTTTTCTGTTTCTATCAGGAACCGATCGTCCCAGTCGAATGATGCAGCAGCAGGACTCACATCACTACGCTCTTGTAATCTACGTCCTTATTTATTAGAATACAAAAGCAAAGGACGGGACGTTTCCGTCTATTAAGCTGCTGCGACGGTGCTTTGGATGGCATAGCCCTGATCCCTTGGAGGGGAGTTCGATCTCCTCTGGTCCTTTCTCATGGATTTCATGGAAGAAGAGAGGTTCCAGGCCTTATCCTTGGCCTCGTCCATGTCGATCTGCTCTTGTCTGCAGTCTTCGCTGCAGAATGCTGTATCCCCTCTGAAAGAATCATAATAACATATCAGAAAACCGATCTCCTCTATTGCTACTGAAGGCTAGTCTTGAAATTTTATTCACATCAACTGACCTGTACATGAAGATGTCCCTGTTGATCCCCAGGGACCTTTTGCAGAGGAAGCATGACTCCAAGAAATGCGGCTGCTGACGATGTCGATCCTCGTACCTCGGGGAGATCGGAGAAGAAGAGACAACTCTGATGTTCCTGAACACCGGGCTGTGGTTATGGCTGTTGCAGACCTTGCCGGAAAACCCAGCATCCGTCTCCGCCAGAGACGCCAGGCCGTCGTCCTCCACTGCGAAACAGGACCTTCTCGCCACGGAGACCTCCATTTCTATGGCTGTTTTGTGGGTTTCGACTGTAACCTCTATGAGAGAGATGAGAGAGGAAGAGAAGCAGAGGAGATGGTTATATAAAGAAGATTGTGAGAGGAAAACAACGGCAGGTCTCTGGAATCGGGCCGACGGGAAGTTTCTAAAATATTAAATATTTTATTATATTAAACAACATAGTAGACTAGTAGTTCAATTATTATTACTTCATCTTTTCATTTTCACAAATAACCCCCTCAAACTTTTCCCAGCCATCACTCTCAGCTTTCACTTCACTCTTTCTTAATAAATTACATTAAAAATTGATTAAATTATAAATATTCTTCTAAATAAATTATTTAGGTTTATAAAAACGATATCTAATACTAATATTATTTTTTTAAATTATATTGTAATAATATAAACTTAAGGAAAACCCGAAATATGTCTGTGGAAATTAAAAATATAATATTTTATTAATTATATAAATATGTTATACATTCATTCACGTAGTAATATTTGGGTCTTTATTAAAATTCCTCCGAGGAGCCAAGGCGGGTCATGGAGGCCCACCCATAGCATTACTCCACATGTTGTGCCACCCAAATACTCCTAGGAGACTCCCTCCACGGGCTCATGCAATGACATAGCGCGTCTAGTACCTCACTTCATTTTTATTGTTCATTGAGATAATTATAAATGCGCTTAATTTATTTTTTAGATAGCTTCTAGAACAATATTCAATTCTCTACCTTATTTCGCGAGAGTATGTGAGCTATAGGGGACGATGCAATTCCCCCGGCTCCTCGTATGTATAGACAAGACATGTTCATAATGAACATGCATTAGTCTTTAGTCGACACGACAGTTCAGATGTTCCCTAGGGCTGATGCCCGATAGTAATTAAATTAAAATATTGGTATATATATTATTTTTTAATATACAAATTTTAACATATTAAATATACGTATAGAAATAAATGTTTAGGGAAATAAAAAATAAAATTCTATTTACCATTCTATTATACAAATTTTCACTATGAAAGTCAGGCTCCCTTTACCCGGATTGCTGCAACAGGGTGCGTGTACTTGGATTTTTTTTGCCCAGAAGTGTGTACTTGGATTGGCCATTGATAATATAGCTTCTCTCGAAATTCTTTTGTCGTTTTCGTCTTTTTTAATTGGGATCATATGTCGTTTTTTCATGAACTTTGGGTCCCACTACACCTAAGGGTCCCACCAGCCCACTACCGCTTGACAATTATACCTCCGTCCCCACACTGTATTATTTGCATTTACACCCTCCATTTAATAAAATCTATAGATTTATTCCCCCAAAAAAGAGTCATTTTGGCATTATAATGGACGAAAGATGAAGAATGTGATTGTTTCAGAAAGTTACACTATTTTTATAATTTCAAATTTAGAATTGAAAGCCAGTTGGTGATAAATCTATAATTGTTCAATGGGGTATACGTGGATTAGAAAAGTTCGGGGACTGAATTTTAAGAAATGCCGAACATGAAGGGGCGAATATAAATACAATTAACACCCGAGCGAATGGGGCCCGATCCATGATGATATTGCGTGGCATCGTGTCATGAAACTGGGGCCCACCATAACCTTTTCCTTTTTCCTTTTCTTTTTTATTTCTACTTTTTATAATTTTTTCAGAGTCGCTGTCCCCTAGTTTCGGGAACCTGACCGTTACCCATGGGCAGCGCTGGTGCCCTGCCCGCTCCCCTCGGTTCCTGCCTCACACGCGTGAACTTGGAGATTCCACACTCAATCCCTTATTCATGGTAAGTGGACGCCACGCGCCACGTGCTAACCGATCAACATTTTTTTTATTTTAACTCTCTTATTATTTCGGTATTTTTTATTCAACTAAAATCATAAATAAAATTTATTTTTATGCTACAAGGCAGCCAATGGTTTTCCCTGGTACTGGGGGAATGCTGATCGCGACTGGACCAATAATTGGCCTAATATTGCATCAGAAAAGAATATCAATTGGGCAAACGGTTTAATTATTGCCAAATTAGCGTATACTCACCAATGGTGACGTGACGACGTTGGACTTGGCCGGAATACAAATGAGCAGTGTTCCACTCCACCATAAGCAAAGATGATAACTAAACTACTTAATTGATTTGCGTGTACATTAATTAATCATTATTATAGTATTATTTATTTTATTTTATTTCGTGTGTTTTAAAAACATATCACATCAACGTATTATATTAATAAGATGCCCCCGGTTATCGATTTTGGCAAGCATACGCGGAGAAAAATAATTCTTCAAGGAAACTCTCATCTAGGAAATCGGTAGAAGAGTTCAAATCTCAATTTGGGATTGGTGGAGATCACTCCATAAAAAAAAGTTGTAAAATGGAAACTTTTGTAATTTATATTTAAATTTAATTAAAATGGAAATAGATTAAAATATAAATTATAATTTAAATTTAATATTAATAATTGAAACAAATTAAATATTACATGAAAACTAGATTTTTTATGAGAAAAAATTTAGATTTTAAAAATAAAATAAGGAAAATAAATTAATTTCGAATAATTTGATGGGTAAATCAAGTATACTGAATAAACCCTATTGGTTAATTTTCGAATCGAATCGGATTAAAATAAAAAATTCATAATTTTTAAAACTGATATATATAAATTGAAAAATAAAATTTATTGAGCCTAATTAATATAAAATTGGACAATATATTTTTACATAAAAAATTTGGGTAAAAACCAGTCAAGTTTTGTTAGAAATGATTAAAATTGATCAAATTATCCGATAAATATGCTAGAAATCGGTTTATAATAGTGTTGAACAGTTGATCAATCTAGGACATGCTCATGCACATGCGTAGTCCCTTCTACCTGATAGTAACTCGATTTCACCCGATATTTTCATTGCATTTTCAAAATTCATCGCGAATAAAATTTAATTCTTATAATGATAAATGAATTATAATTTGATAAAGGAAATCTATAATCAAATAATTAATTAAATCTAGAATACAATCATATATATTTTAGCATTTCTCTTATTAGTCCGGTAGCTCAACAAAATTTTCTCTAAAAGTCTGATAGCTCTATTTTGCGGCAACCCAACTTGTAGAAGTCAAATTATTTTCCCGATTACTAAATCAAGTGCTTCAAGTACCATTGGAAACCTACTTATATCAACTTTCCAACATGACCTCTATTAACTACAAACATGTAATGTACCGGTGTCGACGTGATCAAACATTACATCTGCTCTAATGACCAAAACTAGAGAATCTACTTCTCGGGCTATTTCCGATGCTCTTGATGACAAAAAATGACCACTAAAAATACCGTAGATACATTTTGGTATGTGCTTTCAAATCTCACTAAACTCACACCATTTGGGTAAGTACCAAGATTGAATAAATTCATAGAAGTCACGACTAGCATTTAATCATAACAAAGTTTAATATAATGACATTTGTATGCTACTCCGACCTCTCTTTGATGTGATTCAAGTGTCAACGTACTTATTTGAGAGTAAGCTTTTCAACCCCACTAGTGCCACCGACCGAGTCATCATCTCCAGTGAGACCCTAACCTTGATCTAATTATTGTTCATTTTTCTACGGGCTTTAGATCTGACCCTAAATATACTGTTCTGGACGGGCAGAGACCATGGTGACCTATGAGGAGCCCTTAGGGACATCATATTTGAGTTTGATAATTTTTTAGAATTATGTTATTAAGAAACCAATGTCATGGATCAAAATGTAATTTTAGTAAGGTTAGAAAATCCATTCAGGAATAAGATTTCTTGGGGGTCCTTATTAAGATCTAAAGAAGATCTAGGGAGCAATGAGAAAAAATAGAAAATGTTTAAGACATGGATAATTTGTCATGCCCCGATCCGGTATGACTAGAACCCCATGAGCAACTCGCCACCTTTTCTTGTACTATCCGGGTATCACTATTAGGTTAGGACAAGGGAAGTAAAGGTGTACAGTTAACGAGTTTTCCAAAGCAGAGTAATCAAAATAATCTTAAAGGAATATTCGTACCTTAGAGAGTGAAGGCTTTCCACTCGTCGCTCTTCTCCCTTTGAATGTGTGAGCCTCCATGAAAAGGGGTAAGGGAGGGGGTGAGTTTTCATAACTCAGCGAGGGGCTAATCTATCGATGTACATCATTATTTTATATTTTTATTTAGGATGCTAGTTCAACTTTTCACACAATTCAATTGCCCTTTATCAAAAAGGGTCCACACATTCGTAGAACAATCTCCGATCGTTCCACTTGTGGATCTGAGCACCTTTACTGTCCACCCTTATAAAGGTTCACTACTCCTACCAAGAGTTCGAGTTGGCATCAATTATCCGACCCTCATACCTGCATCATACTTCATGTCCGCATATGTGGGACGAGACCTCTTCCCCTCCGACCTTGGTCTCAGTGTTCATGAAGCTCCTTGAGCTTCCCAACATACTGGATGACAAACTTCCCTTATGCTCCTTAGGTCATACGACAACCCTTGGAACTACCACTTCCTATACCAGGCACCTTGATAGTTCCAAACTTATGGCATGCACAATCAATAGTTTTATTAGTTATAACCATTATCTTTGCTGCAACCAACCCAACAACCCGACTTCGACTTCGTAACTACTAGCCCAACGAGTTCGTCTGTCTAGCTTCGACACTATAGCTAATTCACACAATTATCCGATTATAAGAGTATTTTTAAGAACATAAGTTTTAACTTGTATATGGGCCTACATCCATGCCCATTGGCCTTGGGTCTACTCGAGCAACACTAGCTCTATTATCGCATGATTCATGCTTTTATCAGGATAGTCTCCCAAAGTGTTTAAGCTTATTCAATTAGTTAGGGAAGAGCAGTCCTAGAAAACTATTTTCAATTTGGAAAAAGTGTACTCATCAGCTTAACCAGACATGATGCTAAACCCACTCACCCGATATGTAACGACTCATCTTTCCTGGGCTGGCTTATCAGTACTCCCAAGGCGTTCTACGGTTGTAGGTCAACGTACCCATCATGTAGCTACATTATTCCAAGTAGGGGACATTAAGTTCTGGGTCACTTCATTATTTCCCAAATTCTACCCTCATGGCAATTAACTCCAGGTTAAATACCAACATTTATCAACTTGTTAACTTTGTCAAAATTCACAAAAATCCCCTTTCGGACTTGAAATTCCACATTTTTGCTTAATTACAATTAAGTCCCCAATTTCCCCAAAATTACCAACTGTACCTTAATTTTCCAAAAATTGCCAATTGGTCCCCAATTTTCTCAAAATTCTCGATTGGCCCTCAATTACAAAATAATTGCACAAAAGTCCTTCAATTTTTGAAAATCCCCAAATTAACCCAATTTATTCCCCCAAATTACTCCTTTTTGCCCTCAAAATCCAAATTCATCAAATTGACTTCATAAATTAAATTAATTGCTCCCTAGCATGATCCTAATCAACTTCCCCACATCCCTACAAGCAATTCATGCTTTGAATCATTGCTTTTTTTACCCCGAAACGAGCTCAAACGGAGCTACGCTAGAAACTAGACTTAGAGAGAGAAAGTTTCAAAAGTTTACCAATAGGAATGTAGTGGTTGGGGCTATAGCTTTGGAAAGTTTAATCTTATCGGGGTGGTTCTTCGAGGATCAAGAGTGACCCCAATTTGCATCATGGGCAATGGGAATTTGGTTAGTGAAATCAGTCACTTTATCTCTCTAGAAGTAAGTTGCTGTGATAGGCAGAGGTTGACTTTACTAACGTGGAAGTTTCATGGGAGTCGGTGGTCGACCAGGAGAACTCGTGAGAGGGTTGGTTTAGCCATAGAAGGTTGAAGATTGCCGAAATTGGGCTCGACCAAAACGCGCTACTTCGAGTCCTTTGGAGTAGCGTCACTGTTTGGGCCCTCCTGCATTTCCTCGATGGTCCTCGGGTTGAGTGGAGGGTGTAGCTGGGTGGAGGACTTCTTCTTGGTTCCAATTTCACCGATGGGAACTTTGGAGGTGGAGGAAAATCTTGATTTGGGCGCTCTAGTTTACGCCTAGCCGAAAAATTGAGCACCTCTTCTTCTTCTCTCATTGGTGGGATGAGGAAGATGAGGGGAGGGGTTCTCTTTATATAGGGAGCTTGACCATTGACCGGTGAACCGTCTGTCCAATACTCAACCCTTAACTCAGCCGCCAACGGTTATACTGGAGCATTTTCCAGGTCATTGAAGACTGCCCCTCTCTTCCTTATCCTTTTATTTCAGCTATCCTAAAGTGGAAGATGACATTGTGTCACACGTGCGAGCTTGCCACATGGAGCATCGTGATGGACTGGTTTTGCTGATGCAACTTCCTACTCAACAGCCTCGTCAACCTTTGACTCGCTGACCAGACATGTGGCGGCCTCCCAATTGCCGTTCGTTCCAATGTGGCTCTTGACCGTAATTCTATCTACTATTGACCATGACACTTGGCGTCCTCCGATTGACCCATTTAAATATGTCAGATTCCCCCCTAACGCATAGTGCCATTGCCACGTGTCAGTATCTAGTAACATGGCTTTGCCACGTGTCAACCCCTTATTGGTTGACCGTTTCTCCGATGTCCTAGTCAAACACTAACGTGGCACTTTTGCCACGTGTCCATTTCCCATTGGTCAATCCAACAGACTAGGCTTCTCAGACATTGACCGTTGATCAGAGACACATGTTAACCCCTTATTGGTCGGTTGTCGCTAAGGTGGATCACCCTAATTGGTCAGCGCTTCCAAGTGCTGACTCTACGATGACATGGCACGCTTTACGACACGTCACACGCTGATTGGTTGTGTCTGCAGACTAGGCACTATCTTGGCAAGGGTCCATTGACCGGTCTAGTTCGTCCGAGTTTGGTGACACAAAAGTAAAAATTGGTCGGTTTAGGCCCAATTCGACTGGTTCTCTGAAATTTAAAAGTTTCTAAATTCTTGTAAATTCATTTTCCATCTAATTGTGGCTTCAATGTTCCAAATTAATGCTTTTATTCCAAATAGAAAAATGAATCTTTGAACTGGTTCCGTGTGGTTCATCTCGGTTCAATTTGGTTCAGGTTTGGTTCGCTTTGAGTTGGTCCGATTCTCACACCCAATTTCATCCATGGTTACATCCCATTATTTTTGGGTATTTATCGACCACTTGCGATTTTTCAATTCCCCATTTTGACCTGCAATTACCAATTCTGGTCCGTTTCCACCTCGGTTTTCTTTTGAAATTTTTTGGGTTCCCTAATCCGACTATCCTATGGTGCGAAAATGGGGTTTACATGATTAGTTTGGGATGGTTATGTACCTAAATGAAACTTAAAAAAAGTTTAAGGGTCAAAGTATAAATAATAGGATTTGGGTACCCAAAAGTGATTTTTGGGTAGTTAGGGACCCAAATGAGTTTAAAGGAAATTTGAGAACCCAAATGAGAGACTTGGGATGTATAGGGTCCAAAATAAGAGAGTTTTGATATCTAAGGGCAAAATGATAATTTTCTCAAGTTAAGGACCAAAATGCAAACTTTGGTAAATTTAAGTATCTAAATGGGAAACTTAGAGAATTTTTGTTATTTTGTTAAATATGACCAAATATGGATCTAACATTTGATAGGTAGAATGAAATAATAGAATGTGTTAGTTAAAACAGATTTGTCGATATGCAAGTCGAGCGAACCGGACCATAAGGGCAAAATTATAATTTTTCAAAAATTACAGAATAGTATATGATTATCAAGTAGAAGTCAAAATCGACCATTTATGTATAGTAACTCCACAACTATCATACGAGGATCATGTATCCCGAGAAAAAAAAGGAAAAATCATCGAGACAAATAAGTTCAAATTATAACGCTGAGTGAGATTTTTGACTTTGCGTATGATTGAACCATTGTAGTCATTACTTACCACTTTATGAAAGTGTTGGTGTGTATGCTTTGGAAAAGATTTTGGGAAATCAATAGAAAAGTTATACGAAAGTTTTTATCAAAAGATGGGAGATATCCTAGAATATTTGAGAAGCGGACCATGACGAGATAGTTTGAAAAAGATGAGTTTAAACCCAAGGGTTCGAAAGTGGGTCATAAACCAAACCTTTTAAAATGAGCTAGGAATTAAGTGGCTATGGCTAATGTTCAAACTAAGGGCAAAAGTCCAATGTTTATGAAAGGGTTAAGGTACAATGTTTATAAATTAATCTAAATACGAAATTTATAAAGAAGTAAAAAGTATGTATTTAAAAAGAAGGCAATGACCCAATATTTTCACAAGTAAATAAAATTTGTGTGATGTATTATGACATTTGAGGTCAAATTAATAATGATACCAATATAGGGCATGTCTAGTTAGTAAGCCAATACTCAATACATTATTGTTTGTATGAATAACTAGTTTAGTGAACAATAGTTTGACATGCATGCATCATATGGTGGATGAGTACAATCGGTAGTTTGAAAAATGCCAGCTCGATGTTGTGTCAAGTACCAATGGTAGCTAGAAAATGAAGCTAATAAGTGGGAGTGCAAATTCGGTTTTCAAGTATACTAGGACCCATGGAGTTATATGACGTGGTCCAAAAGTTTGACTAGGAGTTGGGTGTAATATGGTCACCTGAATGATTGATGGAGAGGCATCTACATTCAAATGAGTGGGTAATTGTATGTGAAAGACTGCAAATTATGCTCATACACATTTATCCACTCACCATCTTGAATAGTCGAGCGATCGACATTCGGTGATGAGGCATAACTACGTGTGAAGTGCTTGATTACTCATGTGTGTGCATTAAATGGTTTGATTTAAGACCTATAGTGGGTATTAAGTGTCACGCCCCGACATGATTTGGTCGAAACCCCGTGATCAACCCGCCACTTTCCCGGACCTCGAGGAGGGGTTATTCCCCTTGATCGAGAAAAGTAAGGCATATTACCTGTTATGTTTTCCCTGAATAACTTTAAACAAAACTGGAAGGACTAACTTGTACCTGCTCTAGGTCTTGGCGAGGGGAGGTTTCTATGTAGTTTCTTCTTTCCTGAAAAAGGTTTAGGGGAGGGGATGAGTACCACGACTCTGTGAAGGGGAGAAATCTTAGGAGTGTATTTAATTATGTGTCATCAGGTTTATAGTATTTCACTTTCTACCCCTTCTCGGGTTGGCACACAATCACACGCCCTTCCTATCATAGAAAGGGATCACACGTTCACAGAATAGTACTCGACTGTTCCACTTGTGGACCGGAGTGCCTTTACTGTCCACCCTAATGGAGGTTAATAGCCTATACCTTGAGTTTGAGTGAACCTTGCTTGTCCGACCCTCAAAACTCAATCATACTTTGTGTCCGCTTTGTGGGATGAGATCTTTTCCCCCTGTTGCCTCAGTCTCAGTGCGTAGGAAGCTCCAAGAGCTTCTCAACATACTGGATGACAGACTGCCCTTATTCTCCCTAGGTCATTCAGCAACCCTTGTGACTACCACTACCTCGTACCAGATGTCTTGATGGTCCCACATCACATTGCATGCATAATCAAGACTTTTATTCATTTATAGCCATCATATTTGGCCCTCCAGCTCAAGGGTCTTTTGGCTTGTCTTTAACCCATGCGCATCAACCCAACGGGTTCAACGACCCAGCTTTGGCTTAGCAGCTGTTTGACCCAACAAGCCCAACATCCCAACCTTGGCTCGGTGGGTATCACACAATATTATTTATTATTAGGACTTTTAACAATTTATAACAAGCTCATTCTTAATGAGTCCATACCCGTGCCCATGGGCCTTGGGCCCACTTGTATCATCGAGCATAAGCCCTAGAATTAGCTCCCAAATATTTTAAGTAGAGTCACCTAGTCGGGGAGGCTAATTCCAAGAAAAATCATTTTTGAGGCAAAGCTATCATCCCAATTGGGACTGATGTTGAAATTTCACACTCACCTGGTAATAGCGACACGTTCATCCTAGTGAGACCTCACTTCGTGGTGTGCTCCCTTGCACCGGTACTTGGACAATCCACTCCTACATGGTACGAGTATCCATATCAGGAGAATTGGCATAATAGGCCACATAATTTCGTGTATTTGCGCATAGGTCCTCCTATTATGCCTTAATTTCATTTAGGCCCCTTAATGTTTATAACTTCACAATTAGGTCCCTAATCTTCCTTTAATCTTAATTAAGTCCCTAGACCTTCCAATTATCCCTCATGGGTCCTTAATTTTTCCAAAATCACCAATTGGTCCTCAATGTTTTCAAAATTGCCAATTGGTCCTTATATTTTCCAAAATTCCAAAATGGGTCCTTAAATTTCCAAAAATTCCCAATTTGTCCCCCATTTCATCCAATTTGCCCAATTGGACCTTAATTGGGAGTTAATTTCACGAGAATTCTCTGAATTTCCTTAAATTACAATTTGGCCCCCAATTTTCCAAAAATCCCCAAATTGCCCAATTATTCAAAAATTGCAATTTGGTTAATTGTCCCAATTAGTGATTTGAATCATCTTCACTATGTCTCTCTCGTCATTTCAAGCTTTGAACCACTTCATTTGGCTTAGAAATGATCTTAAACGTAACTTCGCCGAAAAACCAAGTTTAGAGAGAGAAAGCTTTGATATATTACTGACGAGAGCTTTTGTTGTCACTGAATTGCTCTCCTTGTGGGGATCCTTCTTGGATCAAACCACAACTCAATTAGTGGCTTGAGCAGTGCGGATTTCTCAATTTAAATTTTTGCTGAAACTCACTGTGAATAGTATTTTTCCAGTGAGGAGCGGCGGATAGGACTTATCGACTGGGCTCAGGAAAGGTCGGAGCACCTCTTGGTGTGGTCTAGGGAGCTTGGTTTGGCTTGAAGTGGCTTGGGGATGGCTCGACTTGAGCTCGAGCAACTCAAGTTGCTGACCGTCAAGGAGTAGTGGTATTGTGCAAACTTCTGAGCTCTTCTCAAGTGGTTTTGGGGCTTGGGGAGTGTGCAGCTGAGTAGAGGACTTCCTCCTTGTTCTAATGACACCAAATGTAGCTTCTAAGGTTGAAGAAAATCTTGCTGCCAGAGCTTGGTTTTGCTGGTCACCGGAAAGTGGAGTACTTCACCATTTATGCTTGTTTGTGGGATGCTTAGAACAAATCGAGGGGTGCTCTTTATATAGGGAGCTTGGCAACTGACCAGGTTACCGATCGAGATACGACTTGGCCGCCGACGGTCATACTAGAGCTCTTCCCGAGTCATTGGAGGAATCGCCCCCCTCTCTCTCCATCCCTTTGTTAGATGACTAAGGAAGACGATGATGATGTAGTGGGCATAACACGTGGCACACTGTGATTGGTTGGTTTTTCTGACGTGGTGTTCCAACTCAGTCGTCAGCCATTGACCCGTCGATAGGACACGTGACAACCTCCCATTGGCTGCTCGTGTATGTGTGGCAGGTTGATCAGTCATTCGTCGACCATTTACCAAACACGTGGTAGCCTCCCATTGGCTGCCTAGGCACCCGCTGATCGTTGACCTGTCCGGTCTGACCGGGTTTGGTGACCCAAATTTGAAAATCGGCCGATTTAGGCTTGATTCGACCAGTTTTCTGAATATTAAAAATTTCTTAATTAATCTAGATTAATTTTCTATCTAATGGTGGCCTCAATTTTCCAAATTAACATTTTTAAGCCACCTAGAAAAATTAATCATTGAACCGATTCACCATGGTTTAATTTGGTTCAATCAGTTCAGGTCTGATTCACCCTGAACTGGTCTGATTTTTTCCTCCAATTCACTTCTTGGTCCTTCCCCATGATTTTTATGAATTTTTGGTCATTTGGGATTTTCCAATTTCCCATTTTAACCCTTTTTTACTATTTTTGGTTCATTAATGGACTCGATTTTTCTAATTAAAATTGGTTAGTTCTTTTCTCGGTTTCTTTGGTCCGAAAGGATGGGTCTTACAACTCTCCCATCCTTTTAGGAGTTTTGTCCTCAAAACTTTTATATACTGAATAATTGTGGGTATTTATCCCTCCTGACCGTCTCGGTCTCCCACGTCACCTCCTCTACTCGGCTGTTTCACCAAAGGACCTTCACCATGGGAATGCTCTTATTCCTTTGGTTCTTCTCTCATCGGTCGAGGAATCGTATTGGCTCTACTTCATAGACTAGGTCTTCCTTTATCTCGAGTGGTGGCTAATCTAGCACATGGTGGTCTCAATTTTCCAAATTGAGATTTTCAAGCCACCTAGAAAAATAAATTATCCAATTCGGTTCACTATGGTTCAACTCGATTCAATCTGGTTCAAGTCTGGTTCACCCTGAATCGGTTCGGTGTTCTCATCCAATTTCCTTCATGATCCTTCCCCATGATTTTTGTGACATCTTGGTCACTTGGGATTTTCAAATTTCCCATTTCAACCCTTCTTTATCATTCTCGATTCATTAAGTGGTTCGGTTTTGTCATTAAATTGACCGATTCTTTCTCGATTTCCTTGATCCGATATGACGGGTTTCATAACTCTCCCCTTTTTTTAGGAGTTTTGTCTCCAAAACTAAATTATGCATCCCTTTACATTAGGAATAATTTCCATTGATGTTAACTTGGCATTTGCTTTGACATGCTACCGCTTTGGTTACCCCTTTCCTTAAGTCCCGCATGCAACTTACTTGAGGAATTTCCTTCCCTTTCGATAATTTATTTACTCCTTTGGACTTAGTTCCTTTGGCTTGTCATACCCTTGTGTCCAAGTAATTTCTTAGATCCAATGCTTCTTGTTGTTTAGGGGTAAGACCCTTCCTCTTGAGGGTTTTTGTCTAGAATTCTAGGATTAGGAGTTCCAAAATGCCCAACCGTTCTCGTGTCTAGTTATTCTCTTGATCGTGGAAACCCTTAACTCGGTGTCCTTTCGAGCGTTTCATACTTATTTTCATGGGTTTTCGTGTTATCCCCCTTTTGTCCTATATTGGTCCTTCCTCCTACCTTATTTATAACTTCGGTCCAAATTTTTTTGTTTGACTTTGTCATGCTTAACTTACTCTTTGCTACTTTAGCCACATTTTCCTAGTACTGTTAGACCTACATGTCCCTTACAGCACGACATGTTCTAGAACTTGTCTATGTCTATTATAATTGTAGAACATTTTCTTGATGATTGTTCCTGACTTTCCAACCTTTCGAGGGTCATATGATTTTGTCTTTTATTATCATTTGGTAGTATTCCTCAACTACCTTTAGTGTTATCCTATCATGCCTTTACCTTCAACGTCATGTCTTTCATGATTGTGTCGGTTTTCCTTATCTACTTGTCCCTTACCAACTTCTTTATTGTGTTTTCCCAGTTCTAATCATCGAGTTTCCTGACCACTTCATAACTTACTGACGTGTTGGGATTTTTCCTCCCTTATGTCCTTCCTCATATCTAATGGTATCCTTTACTCATGGATTTCCTTTTTGCAATCCATCCTTACTCGCTTGTGACCATTTCACTGCTCTTTACTCCAAGTTGATCCTTTACAGTGTACTTGTCGATTCTTTGAATTCACCTAAAGGAGTCCCTTAGTTGGTTTCATCCTTTCCTCTCCTAGTTCGGAGCAGACACTTCCATCTTATCATTCCTTGAAGGTTTTCTTCCTTCACATTCTTACACTATTAATGCATTTTGTCCGCCTTTGATCCTTGACTGCCTTTAAATTCCTATTTTGCCTCTTATTTCTTATGCGAGGAACTTCCGATCATTGGGTCTTATTACATGTACTACTCATTATGCCTAGTTGTCAAATCTCAAGCTCCATTAAATGAGCATAGACCTCAATTAGTATTGATGCCCACAGTTGTTTCCTTTAATCCTCTTGATTGTAGAGCGTACTCTTCCGGGGTTTTTCAGATATCTTTTATCTTATTTTTTTTATTGTGGGTATTCCTCCCATTCCCACTTGTTATATCATCGTTTGATGCTATCTTACTACTTACTCGTTCCTTGAGTTTAACTCACTCCTTTGGCCCTCATCCATACGTTTCCTTTGTACTTAATCTTTTCCCCTCAATTAGGACCATTGCCTCTCCGTTGGGATATATACGCCTCTCCAGGGCTCCCTTCCTTGGTAGGCTTACCCTTCTTTCCCAAGATTTCCTTTTTCCTTCATCTTTGTGGGTATCTGTCTTTTAAATTGACCTCATGACATCCTTTTACGTCATTCTCTCATGCTTACCCTTACTTTGGGAATCTTGTTGGCACATCCTTTGTACCTTGTCATTATTCCTACTTGTACTCTTTACAATTTTATTTTATTAGGGAGGGATTTCGATCTCTTTTTCTTTTGAGGTTTCTTATCCTCCTTCTAAGAGCTTGCTGGATCCCTCATCCATTTTCGGCCATTGATTTCTTTAAGGATTTCTTTCATCCTTCTTTTCTAACATTTGGCCCTTTCACTTCTCCCTTCGTCACTTGGGTTTAAATCCATGATTCTTATGAGGGTCAGTTCATTAACTGCCTCGTCCCTACTCCTCTCCATGTCCAATTGTCTCGAGATAGTTGTCTCTTGAATTCACTCGTCCTTGATGCCCATCTTGTCGCCCTTTGTAGGGTGTAGTTGTTACTAGTTCTCGGTTCTTCTTAGTGCGTCGTTTATTCTCCTTGATCATTCCGTTATTACTAGTTGCTTCCTACTTGGCTCCTCCACTTTTCCAAAACAGGTCACACTTGCCATCTCGAGACATCCTATTTTTCGTCCAATGTTTAGGGCTTGTCTTCCCTAGCTTCTTTCTTTACTACTAGATGGCTAGTACTTTCTTCTTAAGGGAAAATTTCCATCATCTATACTCTGCTCCGTTTGCAGTTTCTCAAGGTCCCACCTTCGGTTCTTCTTGCCTTCCGTGACACCTCTTCATATAGTTGAGGTACATGATCCCATTATCCAGGAGTCATGAGTGTAAACCTTGTCCTTTAAAGATAAGAAAGCCGGGAAAAGAACTGGTCAATTCAAAAGAGAAAATCGAGCCGATTAATGAACCCAAACCGACAAAGAAAGGGTGAAATGGGAAATCGAAAAATTCGAAGTGATTCAAAGAGTAATAAAAATTATGGAAAAGAACCTTGGAATAAAGGGGAAGAGAAAACCAGACCTGTTAAGGGTGAATTGGACATGAACCATATTGAACCGGTTTAAATTATACTTGAACCGATTTCTAAATTCATTTTTCTATATAGCTTAAAATGTTCAAATTGGGAAATTGAAGCCACCATTAGAAAGAAAATTAATTTATATTAATTTAGAAAATTTTAATTTTAATAAAACTGATTGAATCAGGCATGAACCGACTAATTTTTGCCATTGAACCTGGTTGGACCGGTTCGATCCGGTTTGAAATAGTGTCATCTTCTTCATCTGGATGATAGCATTATTCATTAATGCATAAAACTTCCTTCTCTGGTGACGGTATAACCACTTCAATAAGGCCATTTTTGGGCTAGGATAAGCTCGACCAAAATGGAAAGTGGTCGGGCAGAGGGTCCCCGAGATCCATATATAAATAGCTACTCTCCATTTATCCTCCAGTCACCTCAAATTGCCATTCTCTCTCAACTACTCCGTTTTTCGGTGAAACTCAAACCAGAGCTCCGACTTGGGTCATTTTCTTAGCCTTAGAAGGCAAGGTCGACTTGGGTCCTACAGACTTTGGGGAAGGTCAACTACCTGACAACAACCTCCTTTCGACCCGAGGATCGCCGAAGAAGCGTCGACAGAATTAAACAGTGAATGAGCTCCAACGGACCGAAGCTACCCTATTTTGGCTGAGCGGAATTCAGCCAAATTTAGACCTTCTCCGACCAAACTAAGCCTCCCTGATACCCTCACAGTTGTCACACAGCCTCAACAGAGTTGAAAGGTAAGCCAATTCAACCCTACTCAGTCATTATAGATCGGTGTTAGAGAGAGAAAGTGCCGAATTTCACTAACAAAATTCACCCTCATTTGGACATTAATTGTAGCAATTCTTGATCCTATAATGAAACTCAGTACAAGAGCTACCTCCCCAAATTCAGAGCTCGGACCGTTGCACCTCCGACAGTAAGCTTTTGAAGCTTTCTCTCTCTAAGACCAGTTTCCTGGTGAAGCTCCATTTGAACTCGTTCCGAACCCATATCATTCAATTCAAAGCTCGATTGAATCATATGGAAGTATAGGAACTGATCCATATCATCAATTGGAGCAATTATATCATGCTCCAACCTTGTTTGGTCGGATCTCCGTGAGCAACCCACCATTCTCTCGGTTTATTCAGGGTTTTCCACATTTTTTATCCTGGGAGGAGTAATGTATCCTTTAAACCTGCATTTTTCCTAGAATAACATAAATCATAACTTTATAAAATTTAAACTTATCATACCTCTCTCACAGGTAGTTTAACTCGTAGTCTTTGGGTAGGTTTTCCCTGGGTTACTTGAAAGGGATATAAGGGAGGGGGTGAGTTCAACGATTTAGTGAATGGGTGTTTAAAGTATGAATTTTAGAAAATAGTTTGAATTAGAGTGTGCCAGACTCCTTATTTTCCTTTAAAATAGTTCATCTTTAATTCTCAATTTTCATAGCCATTCCTCATCACAATGGTGTGTTTATCACTTAACACCTGCCCTTTGTCATGAAGGGAACACACATTCATAGGGCAACACGTCCACTGCACCCACTTGTGGCATCAAAGCAACTTTACCGACCACCTAGATAGAATCATGTCCACTTCTATCCTAAAAATGAGTGGATGTATGTGACATCCGACCCTCAATTTTGTAAACAAAATTTCGTGTCTGTATGAGGACAAATATCTCATCCTGACCCCACCCCAATCTCATGCGCATGAAGCTATGTCGAGGTTCTAAGAGTGCTGGCACGACTAACTGCCCTTATCTCCACCACGTCATCCAATAGCCCTAGGACACATCACTACCCTTCTTGGGCATCTTGTAGGTCTCATAATTCAGTTCATGCACAAAACAACAATTTTTCACATAAGCCATTTAATCTGTGGTGCCATTGGTCCAACGGCCCTGACCCTCAACTCGAACTATAGCTGTTTGTCTCGACTGATCCTTCGACTTGTCATGTTGCACTACTGCCAGTCCATTGAGTATGTCGGTCTTGTCTTGGTACCATGGCCAAACAAATAATTCATTTAAAGTTTTCATGGCTTAACTTATGTTTGTATACGAGCTCCTGCTTGTGCCAACCGGCCTTGGGCCCACTGTACGAAATTTTCAGAATTGAGCATATTATCCCATAAGTTCCAAAACCAAGGCCTCCGGTGCCTATCTGAGCTATTTGAGCTCCTGTTAAAAAGGTCTCCCAAAAAGTTTAAGCAATGGCACACAATCAAGGGAGAGCACTTCCGACAAAAATAAACTTTTAGCCGTCTATCACACCAACCGGGTATGAGGATATCTCCGCTTATAACCGATATGCGGGTTTTCTACTTCCTTTCAGGAAGTTCATCATACCAAGTAGATATAATCTAATTACAATCAATAAGTAGTTTTTCTACATAATTTCCACATCACTCCTCATAGGTGTGATGGTTAAAATACCATTCAGTAGTGGGTTTTCATTTTCGAGGTGCTTATCATCCCAATCGAGTATGATATAAAAATCCCACTGACTCGATAATGCAATGATCTCTTTTAACGGCTTCTTTGTCTTCATGTGAGCTTATCCTTGCTGGTGTTCCTGGTATTTCATGTTCCTACATGATATGAACATACTTGTTCATTATCTTTTGGCCTAATAGCCTTCATTCATCGTGAATGGATGAAATACTCAAACTTCTAAATTTCAATTTATTGCAATTAGGTGCCTAAAGTTCTTTTTCTTTAACTTTAGGCCCCTAATGCCAATTTTTCCCCAAATTGAGTACCGAAACTTCTAAATTTCACCTTAGGACATCAATTTATTCAAAATCACAAAAAGGGGTTCAAGTTTCCCAAATTTCCAATTTGGTCCCCAACTTTTCCAAAATTACCATTTTGCCCATACTTTACAAAAATGGTAAGTTTTGCCCAAAAAATTGCCCAATTGGTCTTCCAACATCTTTATCATGCCTAATTGGCCCTCAATTTTATAAATCTGCACTTTAGTCCCTCGAATTTCTGAAATCCCCAAAATTTCCCCTAATTTTAACCTTCCAACTCATCCGAATTTAATTTCATCAAATTGACCGATCAAATGAGTTTAATTGTTGAAATTGAAGTTCCTATATCTTCATACGATTCAATTGTACTTTGAATCACACAATTTGATGCCTGAACGAGCTCAAATGGAGCTTCGTGGAAAAATTGAACTTAGAGAGAGAAAGCTTCAAAAGCTTACTGTTGGGGGCACGATGGTCCGAGTTTTCGATCTAGGCAGGTAGCTATTGTGTTGAGGTTCTTCCTAGGATCAAGAATCGCATCAATTGATTCCGAATTGAGGAAGAATTTGGCGAGTGAAGTTTAGACAGTTCTCTCTCTAGCATTGATAAGAAATTTTAGAGTGGAGCCAAATTGGTTTGGCCTGATTTGGTTGTAGGAGGGTTGTGGAAGTGTTGGGAGGGCTTGGTTTGGCCTGAGAAAGGCTCGAATTGACCGATTTCAGCTCGGTCGAAATAGGGTAGCTTCGGTTCGCCAGAGCCACTTAACTATTTTATCACGCCAGCGTTTCTCTGGCGACCCTCATAGTGAATGGAGGTTACTGTCGTGTAGCTGACTTCTCCCCAAATCTAAAGAACCCAAACTCGCCTTATTTGGATTAGAAAAGTGTTCAAGTCAGAGCTTTGGTTCGAGCTTCTCTAGAAAATGGAGCAATAGGGAGAGATTGTAGTTTTCAGGTGTGAGGAGGATGAATGAGGAGGGGCTCGTTATATAGGAAGCTCGGGGACTTCTTGGCCATCCGATTGGTGCCTTTATGGCGGTCATTCATTACCTAAAACTCCCTTGCTAGAGACTTTTCATCTTCGCCGGTGCTTCTCGATTTTTCTGGCGAGTAAATAGTGCTATCATCTGATGGAAGAAGACGACACTATTCCGAATTAGATTGGACCGGTCCGAACAGAGTTCAAAGCTTAAACCGATTGGTCAGGCCCGTTATGACCACATTTTTCAAAATTAAAAATTTATAAATTTATCTAAATTCATTCTCTATCCAATGGTGGCCTCAATTCTTTAGTTTGAATTTTTTAAACCAACTAGAAAAATGAATTTAACATCCAGTTCAATAGTGGTTCAAACCAGTCCAAACCGATTCAATCGGGTTTGGATCTGGTTCACATGAACTAGTTGGGTTTTCATCTCTAATTCACCCTAAAGTCATTTTTCATGAATTTTGTGACTCTTTAGGTCACTTGAGATCCATAAATTTCCCGATTTTCCCTTTCTCTGTCGGTTTCGATTTATAAATCGACTTAGTTTTCTCTTTGGAAATTACCGGTTCGATCTGGTTTGGATCCAATTCACTTAAACCGGTCTGGTTTTCTCTTCCAGATGATCCTAAGGCCCTCTTCCAAGGTTTTTATGACCACTTTGAGTCACTCAGGAGTTGTAAATGTCCCAAATTGCTCGTTATCTAATGATTAGGTTTGTGAACCGGTTCGGTTTTCTTACTTTGTTTGACAGTTTATTTTCCCGGTTTTCCTTAACTCCAAAGGGCAGGGTTTACAACTCTCCCCTCCTTTTTGAAGTTTTGTCCCCAAAACTAAATCAACATTTTTCACTCCGGGATAAACTTCCCTAAATGTCAACTTGGACATGTTAATACTTTGGTCATTTTTTCACTTAGCCCACTTTAAATCACGCACTTAAGGAATTTCTTTTCCTTTGCCATGTTTACTCCTTCCATTGAGTTTTGTCATAACTAGTATGTCTTTCCCACTACTCCAAGGTATATCCTTAAGCTTACTTCTTCCTTTTCTTAGGGCAAGATTCTTCCCCTTGAGGTTCTTACTCAAAATTTCAAGATCGGGAATTCCAATATGCCCAATCATTCCTATGTCTTGTTATTCTCTTTATCATTGAAACTCTTAGCTCGGTTTTCTTCCAAGCATTTCATACTTGTTTTTACATGTTTCGGTGTTATTAACCCTTCTTCCTATTTTTATCTTTCCTTCATCCATCATTTATTACAACTTCAGTCAAAATTATGTCTGACCTTGTCATGTTTACCAACTAACTCTTCCTTAAATGAGTCACCTTTTCCTCGGGGCTATTGGGCTTATATGTCCCTTACTGTCATGACATTTTCCTAGAACTTGTCTCTGTTCATTAGATTTCTAGAATACTTCCTTGAGGGTCATTCTAATCCTTCCAACCTTTATGGGATTGTATAACTTCATACCTGTTTTCATTTAGTAGTATTCCTCGACTAGCTTCATTGTTATTCCCTCATCCATCTTGCCTTTGACATCTTGTCTCACATAACCGTGTAAATTTAACTTACCTACTCGTCCTTTCCCAACTTCTTTATTAGGTCTTTCCAATTCCAATTATTTGGGTTTCTCGATAACTTACCGACATGCGCAGATTCTTCCTTTCTTATGTCCTTCCTCTTGTTTAGTGGCGTCCTTTATTCAACGACTTTCTTTTTCCTTAATACACACTAACTTACTTGTGATCATTTCATGATTCTTTATTCCAAATTAATCACTTTCAGTACATGTGTCAACTCTTTTGCTTGGGAAGGTCCCATTCTTCTGGTTTCATTCTCTACTATGTCCCTCACAATATAGACTTCAATCTTAGGAGCTACATGCTCAACCTTTTTATCATTACTTGAAGGGTTATTTCTTCCTTTCTTCGCACCCCTTTCTATGTTAGGGCATTTGCTCGCTTTGGATCCTTCTCTATCCACAACTTCTGTTTCATCCCTTATTCCTTACTTATGATACTTCTGATTATCGGTCTTATTCCATGCACTCCACACTATACTCAACCGTCCACTCTTTAGGCTCCATTATGCGCGTGTGGACTACGACCTGTCTTACTATTTGTGGTTATTCCTCCTCAGCCACATCTTATTTGGAGGGCTTACTTTCCCAACATTTCTCAAATGTTCTTTCCTTTATTTCCTTTTTATGGGTAGTCCACTTATTCTTACTTGTCACAACATCTTTTGATGCTAACTTCCTATTTACCCATTCCTTGGGTTTAACTTATTCCTTGGGTCCTCCTAGTATGCTTCCTTGGTTCTTTTGCCTCAGGTTGCGCTTCATTTGCAAGTTTATCCCTTTATCTCTTTCACTTGATTCCATTATCTATTAGTTGGGATATATATGCCTTTCCAGGGTTTCCTTTCTTGGTAGGACTCTTACCCTTTTCTCTCGAAATTCCTTTTTCATTCATCTTTGAAGGCACCTAATTTTAAATGACATATTTTGACGCCATTATTTTATGCTTACCTTTAATCTTGAAATCTTATGGGTACGTTCTTCGTACTCCATCCTCATTCTCACTCGTACCCCAAAACATGTCTATTTCTTTTTAGGAAGAGCTCACATCCCTCTAGTTTCAAAATCTCTTGATCATCCTTCGAGAGGCTCATTTAACCATCTCATGGCTTTTGATCGTAACTCCGATCTTGGCCATTGTTCTCTTTAAGGATTTCCTTCATCCTTCTTTTCCAATGCTTTTGCCTTTTTACTTCTCCCTTCTTTGTCGTTGTCACACCCCGACCTGGTTTGGTTAGATCCCCGTGAAAAACTCGGCGCTCTCTCGGTTCAAGAGGAGTTTCCCCCTTCTTTAACTCAGAAGAAGCTAGGCGTACTTTTGACCTTGTTCCTTGGAAAGACATATATAAAATAAAATGGAAGCTTAAGATAAATTAAGCATACCTCACAAAGGGTAAGGCTCGTTGTTATTCCTAGTCATTTTTTTTTTCTGAAAAAGGATAGAAAAGAGGGGTGAGTTTATACAACTCAATGAATGGGTATTTTAAAAAAATGAAGTTTCTATAAAAATAGTTTTCAAGTTGGAGTGTGCCAGACTCCTTAATTCTTTTAAATTTTCTCATCTTCAAATCTCGATTTTCAAAACTCCTTTCTTGTTACCACGGTGTGTCATCACCCAAAACACATCCTTCATTATGAAGGTCAAACACACAATTGCAAGCCAGCCCATCCACTGAACCCACTTGTAGCGTCAGAGCGGCTTTACCGACCACCTAGATAGAAGTATGTCGGTCCTGTCTTGGTACCATGGCCAAACAATTCATTTACTTAAGTTTTCATGGCATATAAATCATGTTTGATTATGAGCTCCTTCTCGTGCCAACTTGCCTAGTGTTCGATCCCGACGACACTTCTCTGACGACTCTCGAAGCGAATGGATACTACCATTATGTAGCTTACTTCTCCCCAGTTCCAAGGAACCCGACCATGCTTTATTTGGCTCAAAAAATACCATATATCAGAGCTCTGGCTCGAGATTCATCGAAAAACTAAGCAGTTGAGAGAGAGTAAGGTTTTTAGGTGTGGAGAGTATGAATGGAGAGGGGCTCTTTATATAGGGAGCTCGGGGATTCGTCAGCCGTCCATTTGGCACCTTTATGATAGTCATTGATGGCCTGAAACATACTGAACGAAATCGTTTCCTCTTCACTAGTGCTAATTCAATTTTTCGGTCAGTGAACAATGCTATCATCTAAAGGAAGAAGATGACACTGTTCTGAACTGGACCAGAGCGGTCCGAACTGGGTTCAAAGCTTAAACCGGCCGGTTCATCCCTAATTTGATCGAAAATTTTCAAATCTAAAAATTTCTAAATTTATCTAAATTCATTTTCTATCCAATTGTGTCTCAAATCTCAAATTTGAATTTTTTTAGCCACCTAGAAAAATGAATTTAGCATCCGATTCAATAGTGGTTCAAACTGGTTCAAACTGGTTCACCTGAACCGGTCTAGTTTTCATCTTCAATTCATCCATAGGTCCTTTTTCATGACTTATGTGACTATTTAGGTTACTTGGGATCCATAATTTCCCCGGTTTGCCCTATCTGTCAGTTCCGGTTCATAAACCTGCTCGGTTCATAAATTGGTTCAATTTGGTTAAGATCCAGTTCATCCAAACCGGTCTGGTTTCTCTCTCCCAATTGGTTCTAAAGTTATTTTTCAAGGTTTATGAATCTTTTTGGGTCACATGGGAGTTGTAATTTCTCCAATTTGCCCGTTCCTCAATAATTGGGTTTGTGATCCAGTTCGATGTTTCTCACTTGGTTTGATCGATTATTTCCCAATTTTCCTTAACTCTAAAGAGCGGGGTTTACAACTCTCCCCTCCTTTTAGGAGTTTTTTCTCCAAAACATATTCCACACTTTTGGCATATTAACTTAACTTTTTATTGACATGTAGAGTCTTTCTAGTTTATCGTCGTAGAACCTTCTCGGTTGTTTTCGTTCATCCCTTACACCACATACCTAAGATTCTTGTCTCGTCCTCATCCTTTCCTCATTCCATGGAACTTACTTTAGCCTAGAATATCTTCCTAGAAGATCTCAGATCATCTCTTCTAGTTATATCCTTCCTCCCAAGGCATCATTTCCCATTCCAAGCTTCTTTTACCTAAGATTTTAGAACTATGTGTTCCAGTCATTTTTCTTCCACATGTTTTGGCGTTTATCACTTTTTCATCCTGCACAAATCCCTTCTTCATCCTTTGTTTATCACCTTTATGCTTGATTTCGTTATGCCTTACTCATAGACTTTCTTGGCCTAAGTCATATTTCCCTAAGTCAGTGGGGTTTACCTGCACCTTACTGCATGACATTTTTCGTGATGTCTTTAACTTCACGTACCTGTAACTGTATTGGTTTCCTTACTTAATCATCTTTTCCAAACTTCCTTATTCGGTCATTTAACCTTCAAATCCTTGAACTTCCTGATACTCGCTGTCATATTTAAAACTCTTGATCTGATACTTCATTCTTCATTCCCACTAGTGTCCTTCCTCTTTAAGATATCCTCTCTTTCCAAATCCATTCTTACACTCATCAATGTTCCTCCTACAATTATTCATTATGAGTTGGTTCCTTTCTTACTCGTATGGCATCTTTTGATGTCGTCCTCCTATTTACACGTTACTTGGGTTTGACTTATCCCTTTGATCTTTACGATTTCCTTCCCCTTGTACTTGATCTTTACATCTCCAGCATCTTGTTCTTGAGGAGCTTATTCTCTTTCTTATGGTTCCATTTCCTCTTCATTGATACACCCATGTTTTCCCTAGATTCCCTTCTCTGGTGAGCATCACATTCCCTTTCTCTCGGGATTTCCTTCTGGTTTTACCACTGCAATTATTTAATTCTAGAATGTCTTTTGCCGTCATGTTCACCAGCTTACATTTTACTCTTTGTATCTATGAGTACTTTTCATTTATCTTGCTTCATTCCCACTTGCTCCAGTATTTGTTTATTCCTTTGAGGTGGATCTCCTATCCTTATTGTGTCTAAACCTTCCGTATTTTCATGTCCTTAGTACTCCTCCCTTTGTCTTGATTAGGGTGTATTCTTTTACTACTCCCCATCTCTTATTAGAACTTGGTTTACTCCTCTGAATGATTTGTTCCATGCAAGTTATTTCCTTCAATTGGATCCGTCTATAGTTTCTATTTGGGTTTCCAGGTCTTTTTACAGTAGATCACACTTAACCTCCCAAAATACTCAGTTAACCACATGTAATTCTTATTGATGTCCTTTTTTTTGCTCCGGTTTTGCGACATATCCCCGTTTGATTTTCTTAACTTGGAGTTTTTTCCTTCCTTGATCTAACTTCCTATTTTCATCCTCCTTCTAGTATCTTCCATTTTGGGATTCTTTTTGTTTAATCACCTTATCATTCTTTAGAAATTCTCTCCTTTAAATCTTTACCTAACATAAGAGTCTTGTATGACTCATCCACTCTTGCTTTTCTTCCTCTTTTAGTCCATACCCTTGCCTTCCACAAGTCTTTCTATCTTATGAAGTTCCTAAATAAATTTGTATCTTAGTTCTTTATTAAATAGTTGTTACACTTGGACCTTCATGTTATTCTACTTTTTTTCCATCTTTCCTTGGTGGTCTCTATACTTGTTTCCTTTTCTTCTTAACCAGCTTCTATTCTTGTGGTTCCCTTTGAGATGTTCTACTCCTCCTTGTTTTTCCCTACTTTTTATTCTATGAGCTTATTTTTAACTCCTTGAACTTTCCATGATTCTATACTCTTTGATGATTGATTCCCTTTGTTCCAACTTCTTTTTCCTTTTCTTAAGATCTCTCTTAGATGGATTCTTCCTTATCGTATTCCCAAGGGTAAGTCTTTAGGGGTTAAGATTAAATATTATAACCCGTCTTTTCTTCCATAGGTGATTTCCTACCTTTTACTTAAATTTTTATTATTGTACTCTTTTGTTTTGAATATATCAAAGAACTTAGAAGTCTTAACAAAAATTTTACTTTCATTTATTCAAGAAATATTTCCTCACCATACTTGGCTTATTATAGGTATTTTCGACCCCCTAATCGCTTGGGATCATAGAACTAGAATTAACCCTAGAACAGTTGTGAAACTCTTGATCAGAAGGCTACGAGGAATTGGTTGGGGCCCATTCACGTTCTCTAATAGGACGAATTTCATGTATGGCCTCTAATCCATACCGCCTTAGTACCTCGACTTCACACTCATAGGTCCACTTCACCCATTGGGAGTGATTAAAGCCAGGTTGAGTAGGTGGAGGTACTTGGTGGACCTTCATGAAGGTGGCATACTCATCCCAATAATTATCCCATGCCTCCTTCTTGGTACGATTCCCTTCTGGTTGTTGTGGGACTAAAGGACGAGGGGTGGGACTTCTAGGAGGTGATACCGGTTCTTCTTGTCTAGGAGGAGGGTATATGATGCCTTCCGGTTCTAGTAAGGCTCCCACTAGTTTCCGGTAGTCTTCCACTATGTTCTTGGGTACTTGTTTATCATCTTTTAGGAACCTTTGTATGGTTTCCTCCCTCGGATAAGGTGTCTTTTTTAGGGTTATGGGTGGAGGACTAGATTTCACCGCAAATTTTCTAGGGACCCTCCTTCCTACACGATAGTTTATAGTTTGATTAATGTCAGAGCATAATATTGATAATGTTTCAAGGGAACCTGGCTTTGATACCACTCTAGTTGTCACACCCTGACCTAGTTTGGTTAGATCCCCATGAACAACCCGTCTCTCTCCCGGTTCAAGAGGAGTTTCCCCCTTCTTTAAATCAAGAGGAGCCAGACGTACTTTCGACCTTGTTCCCTAGAAAGACATATATTAAATAAAATGCACGCTCAAGGGAAATTAAGCATACATGACAAATGGTAAGGCTCGGTGTTATTCGTAGTCATTTTCTCTTTTTCTTGAAAAGGGATAGAAAAGAGGGGTGAGTTTCTACAACTCAATGAATGGGTATTTTAAAAAAAATAAAGTTTCTATAAAAATAGTTTTCATGTTAGAGTGTGCCAGACTACTTAATTCGTTTAAATTTTCCCACCTTCAAATCTCGGTTTTCAAAACTCCTTTCTTATTACCATGGTGTGTTATCACCCAACACACATCCTTTATCATGAAGGATAAACACACAATCGTAGGCCAACTCATCCATTGAACCCACTTGGGGAATCGGAGAGACTTTACTGGCCACCTAGATAGAAGCACCCACTTCTACCTTGAGAATGAGTGGATGTTCGCGACATTCGACCCTCAATCCCATAATAAATCTTCATTCTAACACTACTTCAGTCTCATGTGCTTGAAGCTACGTCGAGCTTCACAAGACTTTTCGTATGACAAACTGCCCTTATATCCACCAGGTCGTCCAAAGACCTAGGACACATCATTACCCCTCTTTGGCGTCTGGAAGGTCCTGTAAACACAGTGCATGCACAATCAACATTTTTCACATAATGCCATATAATCTGTGGTGCCACTAGTCCAACGGCCCCGATCCTCAACTCAGCCTACAGCTATTTGTCTTGACTAGTCCGGAGACCTGTCTTGTCGCACTACTGCTAGTTGACTAAGTATGTTAGTCCTATCTTGGTACCATGGCCAAACAATTCATTTACTTAAGTTTTCATGGCACATAAATCATATTTGTTTACGAGCTTCTGCTCGTGTCGACTGGCCTAGGGCCCACTGTTCGAGATTTTTAAAATTGGGCATATTTGCCCCCATGTTCCAAAAGCGAGGCCTCCGGCCTAACAGAGCTATTCGAGCTCCCGTCAAGAAGGTCTATCAAATTGTTTAAGCAGTGGCACACAGTTAGGGGAGAGCACTTCCTACAAAATATATTTTTCGACTGTTCATCATACTAACCGAGTATGAGGACATCTTCGCTTATAATCGATAAATGGGTTTTCCACTTCCTTCAAGGTTGTTTCATCATACCAACTGGGTATGATCTACTTACAACTGTTAAGTAGTTTTTCTGCGTGATTTTCACATTGCTTCTCTTAGGTGTGATGTTTAAATTACCAATTAATAGTGGGTTTTCAATTTCGAGGTGCTTATTATCCCAATCGGGTATGATATAAAAATTCCACTCACCCGATCGTGTAGTGATATTCTTCTTAGTTGGTTTTTGTCCCTTGCGAGCTTAATCTCAGCTGGCATTCCCGATGTCTCGTGTTCTTACATGAAATGAATATTTTTGTTCATTATCATTTGGATTGATCATCTTCATTTATTATGAATGACTAAATATTTAACTTTTTAAATATTTGCAATTTGGTATCTAAAGTTAATTTTCCTTTACTTTAGGCCCAAATTGATGGATTTTTCCCAAATTGAGTTCTGAAACTTTTAAAATTTCCCTTAGAACCTCAATTTATTCAATTTCATAAAAAAAGGGTTTAAGTTTCCCAAAGTCCCAATTTGGCCCTTAATTTTCCCAAAATTACCATTTTACCCTTCCTTTACAAAAAAGGTAAAATTTACCCCAAAAATTCTAAAATTTGCTCAATTGGTCCCCTAACACTCTTATCATGCCCAATTGACCCTCAATTTTATAAAATTGCATTTTAGTCCTTTGAATTTTAAAAAATCCCCAATTTTCCCTAATTCCCCCCTCTCCCAATTTCAACTTCCTAACACAACCAAATTTGATTTCATGAAATTGATCAATCAAACACTTCTAATTGTTGAAATTGAAGTTAAATTTGAGTTTCTACATTTTCATACGATTAAATTGCACTTTGAATCACAAGTTTTGACAACGGAACGAGCTCAAACAAAGTTTCGCTGAAAAATAAAACGTAGAGAGAGAAAGCTTCAATATCTCACCGTTAGGGGCACGACGGTCCGAGCTTCCAATCTGGGCAGATAGCTTTACAACTCAAGTTTCTCCTAGTATCAAGAATTGCTTCAATTGATGTCATTTCTCTCTCTAGCACCCGTAGGAAATTACAAAGGGGAGCCGAATTGGCTTACCTTTCTATTCTAATTTGGCCGTGGAAGGGTTGAGGAGGTGTTGGGAGAGCTTGGTTTGTAATGAGGAGGGCTCAAATTGGCCAATATCAGCTTGGCTAAAATAGGGCAACTTTGGTCCTTTGGAGCTGTTTCACTGTTCGATCTCGCTGGCTCTTCTCTGACGACCCTTAGAGCGAATGGATACTACCACCGCGTAGCTGACTTCTCCCCAGTTCTAAGGAATCTGACCGAGCCTTCTTTGGCTAAAAAAATATCCTATATCAGAGCTATAGTTTGAGCTTCATCGGAAAACTAAACAGTTGAGAGAGAGTATGGTTTTTAGGTGTGGAGAGGATGAATGGAGAGGGGCTCTTAAGATAGGGAGCTTGGGGACTCGTCGACCATCCGTTTGGCAACTTTATGACAGTCATTGATGGCTTGAAATGTACTAAACGGAAATGTTTTCTGTTCATCATAGCTTCTTTGATTTTTCGGCAAGTGAACAGTGCTGTCATCTGAAGGAAGAAGACAACACTATTCCGATCCGGACCGAACTAGTCCAAACCGGGTTCAAAGCTTAAACTGACCGGTTCACACCCGATTCGACCAAAATTTTCATATCTAAAAATTTATAAATTTATATAAATTCATTTTCTATTCAATGGTTGTCTGAAATCTCAAATTTGATTTTTTTTAGCCACCTAGAAAAATGAATTTAGCATCTAGTTCAATAGTGGTTCAAATTGGTCCAAACCGGTTCAATTTGGTTCGGATCTAGTTCACCTAAACTGGTTTGGTTTTCATCTCCAATTCATAACTTATGTGACTCTTTAGGTTATTTGGGATCCATAATTTCCCTGGTTTGCCCTCTCTCTACCGGTTCCAATTCATAAACCAGCTCGGTTAAAAAATCGATTCAATCTAGTTCGGATCCGGTTCACCTAAACCAGTCTAGTTTTTCTCTCCCAATTGGTTCTAAAGTTCTTTTTCAAGGTTTATGAATCTTTTTGGGTCATATGGGAGTTGTAATTTCTCCAATTTTCCTGTTTCTCAATAATTGGGTTTGTGAACCAGTTCGATTTTTCTCACTCGGTTTGACTAGTTCTTTCTCGATTTTCCTTAACTCCAAAGAGTGGGGTTTACAATTGTAGTTTAAATCCATGGTTCTCCCAAAGCTAGTTCTTTATCTGCATCCTTCCTACTATTTTCTTGTCCAACTATCTGGGCAACTGTATCACTCGTCCTTCATGCCCATCTTATTGTCCTCCATAGAGTGTAGTCTTTACTACTTCCCTGCTCCTCTTAGGGCATTGTTTATTCTACTTGACCATTCCATTGCTACTTGTTGCTTCTTTCTACTAGGTTCTCCTGGAATAATTATTTGGCTCTTCTATTTTTTTCAAAGCAAGTCACATTGGGCCATCATGATACACCCTTCCTTCGATAAGTTCTTAATTAAGGGTTGTTTCCTTGCACTCCACGTTATGTCCATTTGCCCATCAATGATCCCTTCAAGGGGAACTTAGTCATATGCATCCCTCTAGAGTCCCCTTTCATAGCATATTTCTTCTCTTCTTCACTCTTACTGTGTCCTACCCTAGAGTTTTCGGAGGACATTTTTCGCGTTTGCCCCTTATGAGGGGTTCTAGGTGTACTTTCCATGTACTTTACCTCTATTCTTGTGGTATCCTTCTCTATTTGTCCTTCTTAAGAAGATGTTTGAATTTCATTTTACCTCACCATTTCTTTACCTCTTTGGGAATCGCTTACTTAACCTGCTCCATGGTTTTAGTCACCAGTCCTTCATGTCTTTCATGATTTTTGAAGAGGTATTGCCCTAAATCTATGAGGTGTGGAACAATCCTTCTTTACATGTCCTATTCCCCTACACCTATAACAGGTTATGTTGGTACTTGTCCTTAGTAGGGTTGGGCACTTCTTCACGTAGTGTCCCCATCATCACACTTGTAATAGGTTATTCTATAAACCCCACCCTTTTTAGTTAAGGACTTTAGGATGAATTGGAGTTGAAAACCAAACTGTTTCAGGTGAATCGGATCCGAACCGAATTGAACCAATTTGGACCGGTTTGAACTACTATTGAACCAGATTCTAAATTCATCATTCTAGGTGTCTTAAAAAAATAAAATTTGAGATTTGAGGCCACCATTGGATAGAAAATGAAGATGAATTTAGAAAATTTTTTATTTGAAAAATCCGGTAGAATGGGGGTTGAACTGGTCGGTTTAAGCTTCAAAACCTGTTCGGACCGGTCTGGTCCGGTTCGAAAGTGTGTGATCTTTTTCCTTCAGATGATAGCACTGTTCACTCGCTAGAAAATTGAAGTAGCACTGATGAAGAAGAAATGTCTTCGTTTAATATGTTTCCAGCCATGAATGCCTATCATAAAGGTGTCAATCAGACGACCAAGAAGTCCCCGAGCTTCCTATATAAAGACCCCCTCCCCATTCATCTTCTCTACACCTGAAAAGCTCACTCTCTCCCAGCTTCTTAGTTTTCTGGCAAAGCTCGAACCAGAGCTTTGATATAGGTCATTTTTGAGAGGCGAGGTTGGGTTCTTTAGAACCGGGGAGAAGTCAGCTACATGCCTGTAGTCTCCGTTTGCTTCGTGGGCTGCCGAAGAAGTGTCGGAGTGATGGAACAGTGAAGCAGCTCTGATGGACCAAAGCAGCCCTATTTCGGTCGAGCTGAAATCAGCCATTTTGAGCCCTTCTCAAGCCAAACCAAGCTCTCCCAACACTTCCTTTGCCCTCCCACGGCCAAATTAGGATTGAAAGGTAAGCCATTTTGGTTCCCCTCTGCAATTTCCGACCAGTGCTAGAGAGAGAAACGACAGAATTTCGATGATAAAATTCTAACTCAATTTGGCATCAATTGATGAAAGTCTTCATTCTAGTATGAACCTTAGGACAAGAGCTAGCTACCCAGATAGAAAGCTCAGACCCCCGCATCCTCCCCGATGAGAAATCGAAGCTTTCTCTCTCTATAGTTTATTTTCCGGCGAAGTTCCGTTTGAGCATGTTCTGGTGTCAAAACTTGTGATTCAAAGTGCTATTGAATTGTATGAAGATGTAGGATCTCAATTTTAACTTCAATTTCAACAATTGGATGTGTTTGATTGGTTAATTTGATGAAATCAAATTCGGCTGTGTCGAGTAGTTGAAATTGGGGATTTTCAAAAATTCGAAGGACCAAGATGCAATTTTATAAAATTGAGGGTCAATTGGGCATTATAAAAATGTTAGATGGCCAATTGAGGAATTTTAGAATTTTTGGGGTGAAACTTATTATTTTTGTAAAGGAAGGGCAAAATGGTAATTTTGGAAAAGTTGGGAGACCAAATTGGAAATTTGGGAAATTAAACCCCTTTTTATGAATTTGAATAAATTGAGGTCCTAAAATTAATTTTAAAATTTTCAAGACTCAATTTGAGAAAAAACTGGCATTAGGGACTTAAAGTTATAGATAAATAACTTTTGAGATCTAATTTCAAATAAATGTAAGTTTGACTTTCTCATTCATTTGGAATGAATGAAGGCTATTAGGCCGAAGGATAATGAACCTAGATGTTCATATCGTGTAGGAACACGAGGTACTGGGAACACCAGCAAGAACAAGTTCGCGTGAGTGAGAATTTTATATCATATCTAGTTGGTAATGATAAGCTCCTCGAAATGAAAATCCACTATTTAGTGGTATTTTAAATATCACAACTTAGATAAGTGATGTGAAAATGATGCGGAAAAACTACTTACAGATGGTAAGTAGATCATACCTGGTTGGTATGATGAAACTTTCTTGGAGGAAGTGGAAAACCCGTTCATCGGTTATGAGTGGAGATATCCTCATACTCGATTGATATGATGGATAGTTGAAAATTTATTTTTACACCTCATGGATGTCTTGATGATCCCTTACACATAGTGCATGCACAAACAATATTTTCTTATCATGCCATATAATATGTGGTGCCACTAGTCCAATGGCCCCGACCCTCAAGTCAACCCGCAGTTGTTTGTCTTGACTGGTCCATCGACCTGTCATGTCGCACTACCGCTAGTTGACTGAGTATGTTGGTCCTATTTGGATCCATGACCAAACAATTCCTTTATTTAAAGTTTTATGACATATAATTCATGTTTGTTTACGAGCTCCTCCTCGTGCCAACTGGCCTTGGGCCCACTGTACGAGATTTTCAAGATCGAGCATATTAGCCCTCATGTTCCAAAACCGAGGCCCCTGATATTTTCCTTTCTCGACTCCTTCTTTAAGGCTATTTAAAATTCAATTGACTCGACTACAAGGTATTTTCAAGGACTCGTTTTCTACTGTGGTCTATCATTGAACCTACTGTTAGTTTTTCAATTTAAACTATTATTACACATTTTCAACATCATTGGTTGAGAACTCTCCTCCACACTAACTAACTGAGGAGTGTCCACCGATGCACACTCATTATTACTTTCAATTATCCAATGGATGTCACATTTGTATAAGCTCATTGACAAAAGATTTCATTATCCTCTTCTATCACATGTTACGTGACCAAATACTCTCAAGAGTCGATGTTCATACATGTATTAGTCAGAACTCAAATCACACGTGGTTAAATCAAATCTAATCCCCGTGACGTACATAGGGATTCATCTACTCATATCTCATTTGTAAGTCTTGCTTTCCTTAAATAAAGAACTGAGAATGAGAACTAGGAAATTTAAAAGGAAAACCGAAGTCCCAATTGAACTTTGATTACACAAAGTAATGAATATTGGATGAGAAATAACCTAAAAATCCCAATTAGCAAAGAAATCAATCAATAGTGTCAAGAATGGGACAAAACTAAAGTAAATCTAATTAAACTATTCTGAACTAAGAGAAACCAATTTGAAGATTCATTTTTCGAAGTGACTAAAAAATGGTAATTTGATAAATTGAGATCACCACTATATAGAAAATGAATTTAGATTAATTTAGAAATTTTTAATTTTTAGAAAATCGATCAAATTGGGTATGAATCAGCCAATTTAAGTCTCGGGTCACCAAAACCCAGTTCACTTGAATCAATCAACGATCATACTCGATTAACGAACTGGATGCCACATCAATGTGGGGACAACTTGCACGACCAATTAACAAGCGACGCTTGGCGAGTGTGCCCTATTAGTCGCTAGGTCAACGTCTCGAAGCAGTAACCAATTAGAATAGTCAAATTGACCAAAATCCATGTCAGTGGAACTGACCAATCAAAGGAAAACATGTGAAAGTTGCACCGCGTCAGCATATAAATAAAATGTTTGAGAGAACTAGCCAATTAGTAGACGACACAAGGAAAAGCCATGTTAGAAAATCTCAACCAATACTAAGAGCACACATGGGAGTGACAAATATTATCAGAAGGGAATATTGACATATTTAAATCAACCAATCAAAGAACACCACATGGAACGGTCACCTAACTATTAGATTCGGTGAACCACCATGTTGGATTAAGAGACCATTGAGAGGTCACCATGTGGTAGACCAAGCATTCAAAGGATGATCTAGACCCTTAGTAGGATGTCATGTCAATAGACCCAATCAATCATAGTTTGCCACATGACAACTTGCACGCACGTGCACATTGTCATCTTCAATGTTGGGCACACATATGTAGATGAGAGAGGGAAATAAATTATAACCTTCCATTTTTTAAGAACAAAAATTCTCTCTAGTAATGGGAAATTCGGAAGGGATGATGGTGAACATAAATGGAAACCGATGGAGTACAGAGTCCCCGAGCTCACTATATAAAGAGCACCTCCCTCTCATTCTCCTCACACCTCAACTACTTAAATTCTCCCCTCATCTTTGTTTTCCAATAAGCCTTCAACCAAAGCTTCAACAATGGCATCTTTCTCAATGAGAGATTTCAATCGATGGTTCCCCAAACTCTTGAGATTGTCATCTACACCGCAACAGTCTCCCTTCTATTCGAGAATTACTAGAGAAGCCCGGATGAGGTCACATAGTAACGCAACTCAAACCTCCGAGTTTGTCTAGCTCTGGTCGAGCTGAGTTTGAGCCCTTCTATGACCACCTATAGCCAAACAAAGGCCTCCAAACCATCCAAACTCTTGTTCGTGTCCTCCATGCATTACTTTGGTAAGTTCCTACCACCGCCACTCGCCAGAATTCCTGATTTTTCATTCAAACATTATGAACATTGTTCCAATCAATTTCAATCACCTTGGGTCACCAATTGAGACGTCAATTGATCCAAGAGGATCACCCAAGATGAGAGCTAGCTTCCCCTACCGCCAACTCCGACTGTCATACCCTCACCGGTAAGAACCTAAAACTTTCTCTCTCAAGAACCAGTTTTTCGACGAAGCTCTATTTTTTTTCCATTTGTAGAATAGCTGGTTCAAAGGCTAGAATGCTCGTATGGACTCATGGAAGATAATATTATCATGATAGGACTTAATTGGAATGGTTTAAATGTGGTTTTATGAAGACCAATATTTTGGGGACTAAAGTGCAATTTTGAGAAGCTTGGGACTAAATTGTAATTATTGATAAGTGAAGAACCCAATTGGAAATAAGGAAATACTAAGGACCTAAAGGAAAGATTACAAACCTTAGGGAACTAATTGGGAATAAAGAGAATATTATGGACTAAAAGAAAATATTTAGAAACCTTAAGAACTAATATGAAATAAGTGACATGTTAGGGAGCTACACACAAATAAAGGAATGTATGAGATCTTAAGTGTAAGCACCTTATGTGTTAGGACTCGAACATCTAGATTATTGTAGGAACCATCGACCTATGTACACATGTGAAGGAAAGTACGATGGTTCAAGAATCTGTCAAGTACAAACACAACACGGTATATGAGTGAGTACGATTTCTGGCATTGAGACCCATTAGGTCGATAACCCGTACAATTGAAAGCATGGGCCGCTAAAAAACCTTTTTAATGAATATATTCCATGGAAACATGAACCCTGCTTAAACCATTTTTGAAATATATTTCTAATATGATCATGAAGCATATATAGTCTCAATATGAGCATGAATGTGGCATGATCTGGATTATGTTGTTGAAGTGAGCCCAAGGCCATAGATTTCCAAAAAGAAGTGGGCACAAGGCCAATGGAATTGGGTCTTGCCCCGTAAATAATACTAGTGACATGTTTGAGCTAGACCATGTTAAAATGCTTGATAATTAATTTGTGTGAATTGAGCCATGCTTATTAATTAATTCCTATTAAGCTAGAAATGGATCTTGCCTCGTAAGAGCTGATAGAACAAAAATGATGGATTAATAGCTAAATATACCATATGATTATTAAGTGAGATCATTAGGTGCTTGATATGTGGTAGTGGTGATTCCAATGGATGCTAGATAAAAAGGTTAGTATAAGTGAAGTACATGTTGGTCTAGTATGTCAAGGGCTCCGGGAGTGCTATGCTCACCATGTAAACCATGTCCCTTTGAAATAAATAACTAAACAAGGGGAAAAACCCCTCGAATACTTTTGAAAGAAAATTGGGTGTCTGTTAGGACCAAAAAAGGGGTAAAATAAAGGTTTGAGATGAAGATTTTGACATCCCAAGTGGTCAATAAATCACAAGAGTCATGAAGGAGAAACATAAAGTGGATAGGATGTGAAAACCAGACCGGTTTAAGGTGAATCAGATATGAACCGGATCGAACCGGTGTGAATTGGACCACAACGTCTTCTCCGTTAAGCAAGTGAAGCTTTCTCTCTCTACAATCTATTTTCCGGTGAATCTCTGGTTGAGTTTGTCATGACACTAAAACTTACGATTAAAAATACTATGGAATTGTCTGAAGATGTAGAAACTCAATTTCAACTTCAATTTCAACAATTAGAAGTGTTTGATTAGTTAATTTGATGAAATCAAATTCAGCTGTGTTAGAAAGTTGAAGTTCGAGGAAAAATTGGTAGAAATTGGGAATTTTTGAAAATTCGGACGACCAAAATGCAATTTTATAAAATTGAGGGTCGATTGGGCATGATAAGAATATTAGAGGGTCAATTGAGCAATTTTAGAATTTTTGGGGTAAAATTTACCATTTTTGTAAAGGAAGGGCAAAATGGTAATTTTGGAAAATTTGGGGGCCAAATTGAGAATTTGGGAAACTTGACCCCCTTTTTATGAAATTGAGTAAATTAATGTCCTAAGAGGAATTTTAAAAGTTTTAGGACTCAATTTTGGGAAAAACTAACAATTTGGGCCTAAAGTAATAGGAAAAATAACTTTAGGGACCAATTTACAAATATTGGAAAAGTTGTGAATTTAGTCATTGAAACTGAATGAGGTGATCGAGCTAAATGATAATGAACAACGATGTTAATTTCATGTAGGAACAAGAGATATCGGAATGCCAACTAAAGTGAAACTTGCTAGGGATGGAAATCGACTAAGTGGAATTTTACTACACGATCGGGTGAGTGTGATTTATATATCACACTCGATTGGGATGATAAGTACCACGAAGATGAAAACCCACTACTTAGTAGTATTTTAAACATTACAACTTAGAGGAGTGATGTGAAAATGACACGTAAAAACTACTTATTTATTGTAAGTAGATTATACCCGATTGGTATGAAGAAACTTTCTTGGAGGAAGTGGAAAACTCGTTCATCAGCTATGAGGGGAGATATCCTCATACTCGATTGGTATGATAGACAGTTGCAAATATATTTTTGTTGGAAGTGCTCTCCCTTGACTGTGTGCCATTGATTAAACGATTTGGGAGACCTTTTTGACGGGAGCTCGAATAACTCTATAGGCCAGAGGCCTCGATTTTGGAACTTGGGGGCTATTATGCTCGGTTTTTTTAAACCTCGAATAGTGGGCCATAGGCTAGTTGACATGAGCAAGAGCTCATAAACAAACATGAGTTATATGCAATAAAACTTTAAATAAATGAAATGTTTGGCCATGGCACTAAGATAGGACCGACTTACTCAGTCAACTAGCGGTAGTGCGACATGACAGGTCTCTAGACTAGTTAAGACAAATAGATACAACTTGAGTTAAGGGTCGGGGCCGTTGGACTAGTGGCACCACAGATTATATGGAATGATGTTAAAATATTGATTATGCATGCACTGTATTTATGGGACCTTTAAGACGCCCAAGAGGGGTAGTGCTGTGTACTACGGCCCTAGACGACCTGGTGGGTATAAGGGCAAATCATCAGACCAGGTGACCTTGTGAAGCTCAACATAGCTTCAAGCACACGAGACTAGGGTGGGGTCGGGATGAGGTTTCTATCCTCATACAGACACGGAAAATTTTTACGGGATTGTGGGTCAGATGTCGTGAACATCCACTCAATCTCAGGGTAAAAGTGGATGTGCTTCTATCTAGATGGCTGGTAAAGTCGCTCCGACACGACAAGTGAGTTTAGTGGACGTACTGGCCTACGATTATGTGATTAACCTTCAAGATGAAGGATGTGTGTTGGGTAATGACACACTATGATTAATAAGAAATGGTGATAAAACAAGAGACTTGAAATGAATAGATTTTTTCAAAGGAAATAAGAGTCTGGCACACTCCAAACCAATCTTTTTCCTAAAAATCAAATTTAGAAAACTCACTCACTGAGTCGTTGTATTCACCCCCTCCCTCATATGCTTTCTTAGGAAAATCCCAGAAAGTCTACCCTCAAGGACCACCAACTAACACACATGTGAGATAGGTACGATAAATTTAAAATTTTTATACAGTTTTGATTTATGTTATTTCAGGAAAGTTGTAGGTTAAAGGACACCTTACTCTTCATAGTTTATAACAAGGGAAAACCCTTAAAATAAATTAGGAGAGTGGTGGGTTGATCACGGGGATTCGACCAAACCAGGTCGGGACATGACAACTTGAGTGGTATCAGAGCTTGTTTCCTCGAATACATAATCAAGACAAGACAATATACTAACTAATAGAATTTGTTTAAAAAATTTTCAGAAATGGCTCCAAAGAAAGGAACAAAGAGAACTAGGGTTGCCGTCTCCAACACTGCCCAACCACCCCTACTTGTAGAAACTCCCAGAGAAGCCTAAACAGCTCCTCCTAGACTCATCAAGGAAAACCAAAGATTGTACAAGGAGTTCACCCGTGTATTTGGGCAACCTAACCTCATCCCCGAGGCAGGCACCAATTCTCGGGTTGAGCTAGAGGAGGTGCAATATCACCCTCCCCTTGTCAACCATCCCGCTCCAATAGACATTCCCAAAAACCTTAAAACTCTCCGACAACTCGAATGTAAACCTTTTCTTGGAGAAAAGTATGCGGGAGCCACCGTGGATTGGCTAGCCAACATTAAGAAACTAATGGGGATTGTCAGGATACCACCAAAGGATATGGTGACCCTAACATAATTTTTCCTAGAGGGAAGCGCTAAACGAAGGTGGGACAATGTCCGAAACCTGCACACCACCATCCCCACTTGGGAACAATTTGAGGAAAGGTACATAGAGGAGTACTTGGCACCCTATTTGATAAATGAGAAAAAGCAAGAGTTCATTTGGCTTCAACAAGGGCTTAACCCCATAGCAGAATGTGAGACAAAGTTCAACGAGTTAAGACCCTTTGCCCCTGACCTAGCTGGGTCGGCAGACATATGAAAAAGGATCATGGACGGTCCCAATATGGACATTTGAGATCGTATGCGAGTACTGGGATGCCCCCACAGACCTGGCATCCATAATTAGTATGGCTCACAAATGTGAACGACTAGTGTAGACCCGACGTCAATGGATGGAGTAGATGACCAGAAAGGAGGATAAGGGCCCAAACTGTCAAGGAGGACGGAAGGAACATAATTGTCCAAGATAGGGAAACATAACGAGATTCCAAAGGAGAAGGGATGTGCCACCACCTCCTCCCAGAGTAGTCCCCACCTTACCCCAAGGAAACCCTCGTTGTCTAAAGTGCCAAAGGAACCATGAGGGAGCATGCCTTACCTGCTTTGCATGCGGACAATTGGGAAACTTTGCAAAGGATTGTCCCACCCTTAGGGAGAATAGGCAAAGGAATACTCTTGGACCACCTCAAAGGAATCCCAAAAACCCCAGACCAAATGTTACAACAAGAGTACCAACTAGAGTATACAACCTCACCCAAGAGGAGGCTAGAGGAGACCATAGCACTGTAGCAGGTACATCCCAAAACCATCAAAATTAGTTCCAGAGAGTCATGTAAACTAAACATCTTTTGGTCTAATAAAGGAAATTTCTTCTAAATCATATGTTTCTTAAATCAGGGTATATACGGGGACGACAAGTTTATGCCCTTTTTGACTCCGGAGCTGAGAGATCCTTCATCAAGGAGGAATTGGTCTCAAGAGTACCCCTAGAGATCACTCCACTAGAACAAAGCCTTAATATTCTTACCCCTTTAGGAGAAGGTCTAAATAGGAATGAATAATTGAATGGATGTGAGATAAGTATTAGAGGAGTCCAACTCAAAGCTAACTTGATTCCATTACCCTTAAAGGTTGAAGTAATCCTGGGAATGGACTGGCTGAGTAACCATCAGGCAAAGATGGATTGTAGGAAGAAGACGGTAACCTTCCACACTTCCAAGATGAAAGGACTAAAGTTTTAGGGAGATAGAAGAATAAGTGGAGTACAATTGGTGTCCCACCTAAAAGCTCAAAAGATGATACAAAAACGTTGTACAGCTTTTCTAGCCATGGTTGTGGATGAACAGTCAGAAGAAAAGAAACTCGAAGACATTTCGGTAGTCAGACACTATCCAAAGGTGTTTCCAAAAGAGATACATGGACTACCTTCAAGTCGATAAGTGGAGTTCACCTTAGAAATAATCCAAGGAACAAACCCCATATCCCAAGCCCCATATCACATGGCTTCGGTACAGTTGAAAGAATTAAAAGAACAACTGTACAAATGATTGGAAAAGGATTTCATACATCCAAGTCAGTCTCCATGGGGTACTCCTGTTCTATTCATAAAGAAAAAGGATGGAAGCATGAGACTATGCATCGATTACAGAAAGCTAAACTAGGTCACCATCAAGAATCGATACCTACTCTCAAGGATAGACGATTTGTTTGACCAATTAAAAAGAGCAGCTTATTTCTACAAAATAGCACTTCGGTAGGGCTATCACCAACTCAGGATTCGAGAAGAGGACATCCCTAAGACGGCATTTCGATCTAGATATGGACATTATGAATTTAGAGTAATGTCGTTTGGGTTGATGAATGCCCCTACATCCTTCATGGATTTGATGAACTGTATGTTCCAACCCCATTTGGTTAGGTTTGTCATAGTATTCATAGATGACATCCTTATATACCCATGAACCAGGTCAGAACATGAAGAGCATTTGGCAGCTACCTTGGAAATATTAAAGGAAAATGAATTATATGCAAAATTTTTCAAGTGTGAGTTCTGGTTGTAGGAGGTAGGATTCTTAGGGCATATCGTATCCAAGGACGGAGTCAAAGTAGATCCAGCTAAGGTGGAAGCCATATTAGATTGGAAGGCTCCAAGGAATCCTACAGAAATAAGAAGTTTCTTAGGATTGGTAGGATACTATAGATGGTTTGTGCAAGACTTTTCTAAGATAGCAGCTCCTCTAACTCGACTCACCACGAAGGGAGTTGAGTATAAATGGGAAGGGAACTATGAGAAGTCTTTTCAAGAGTTAAAGACTCGACTAACAACCACACCAGTACTCTCCTTACCTGATCCTAATGTAGGGGAGTACATACTCTATAGTGATGCATCTGAACAAGGGCTTGGATGTGTCTTAATACAACAAGGAAAGGTTATCGCTTATGCCTTGTGACAACTGAAGGTACAAGAAAGAAATTACCCAACTCATGACTTGGAATTAGCTGCAATAGTGTTTGCCCTAAAGATATGGCAACACTACCTTTATGGGGTTAAGTGTAGAATATACACAGATCAGAAGAGTCTTAAGTACTCCTTAACTTAGAAGAAGTTAACTCTCCGCCAGAGGAGATGGCTAGAATTAGTGAAGGATTATGATCTTGTGATAGAGTATCACCCCGGAAAGGCAAATGCGGTAGCAGATGCCTTAAGTTGCAAGTACCAAACTGAGGTTGCACAAGTAAAGACAAGTTATCTACCCTTGTTGCAACAATTGGGAAGGATGGAGGTGGACTTGAGGATGGACAAGCAGCAAAAATGCTTGGTGGCTAATGTGGTGGTGAGGCTCAGTCTAACCGAGCATATTAAGGCTCAACAAAAGGCTAATAAAGAACTCCAATCTTATTTGGATTCGGTTAATAAAGAAAGGAAACTGGACTTACTAACCTATAAGGGTAGGGCATGTGTGCCTCAAGATAAGTTGTTGAAGAGGTTAATTCTCGAAGAGGCACGATTCGGTGTATGCAATGCATCCGGGAAGTACCAAGATGTACCGCACCCTCAAACAAAGATACTGGTGGAAAGGAATGAAGAGGGACATTGTGGAATATGTAGCCTGATGTTTGCCCTGTCAACAAATAAAGGTAGAGCATTAGAAACCGTCAATACTACTACAACCCTTACCAATTCTAGAGTGGAAATGGGAGCACATCACCATGGACTTTGTCATAGGTCTACCAATGACAAGAAATGGTCGAGATGTGATCTGGGTCATCGTGGATAGATTGAACAAATCAGCTCATTTCCTTCCTATAAGAGTGACAGACACAGTAGAACAACTAGCTATCTTATACATGAGGGAAATTGTAAGGCTTCATGGTGTTCTAATGAGTATAGTATTAGATAGAGATCCAAGATTTACCATAAGGTTTTGGCCAAGTTTTCAAAATGCCATGGGAACCAAGCTTCACATGAGCATGGCATTCCACCCTTAGACAGATGGACAGTCTGAATGAACCATCCAAACCTTGGAAGACATGCTTAGAGCATGCATACTCACCATGAATAAAAGTTGGGAGGAATACTTGTGCCTGATGGAATTTGGTTACAATAATAGTTACCAAGCTAGTATTTAGATGGCTCCCTATGAAGCCCTTTATGGAAGACCATGTTGTACCCCACTATTTTGGGTAGAAGTGGGGGAAAGGAAGTTAGAAAGGGCAGAACTAATTGCAGATGCCATGAAGAAGATAAAATTAATAAGGAGTTGTCTTAGGACTGCACGGGACAGGCAAAAGAGATATGCGGACAATCGAAGGAAAGATCTGGAGTTCGAGGTGGGAGATCAAGTATTCCTCAATGTATCCCCATGGAGGGGAAATCATAGATTTCAATAAAGAGGAAAGTTGAAACCGAGGTATATCAGTCCATATCCCATCATTCAAAGGATAGAACCGATAGCTTATAATTTGGAACTACCTCCTGATATGCAAAGAATACATGATGTATTCCACATCTCGATGCTTCAAAAATATCAGTGTGATCCTAGTCATATATTGGACCGACCTCCATTAGAACTGGAAGAGAACCTGACATTTTAAATAGAATCGGTACGAATCATCAACCAGATGGACAAGAATTTAAGGAACAAGAAAACCCCTATGGTGAAGGTTTTGTGGCAGAACAGACCCGTGCAAGAGGAGATATGGGAAACCAAGAGTATGATGAGGGATAGTTACCCTCAATTATTTAACATATAACTATTTTGAGGACAAAACCCCTAAAAGGAGAGAAGAGTTGTAAACCCTATCCTTTGATAATAAGAAAATCGAGGAAAAAACTGATCATTTTCAAATTAAAAATCGAATCGGTCTACAAAACCGAACCAATATAGAAGGAGTAAACCTAAAAATTTATGGATCCCGAGTGACCCAAAAAGTCCCAAAAGTCATGGAAATGGACATAAGAATGAATTGGAGATGAAAACCAAACCGGTTTAGGTGAACCGGTTTGAACCACTATTGAATCGAATTTTAAATTCATTTTTCTAGGTGGCTAAAAAAATTCAAATTTGAGATTTGCAGCCACCATTGGATAGAAAATGAATTTAGATAAATTTAAAAATTTTTAGATTTGAAAATTTCGGTTGAATGGGGGGTGAACCGGCCGGTTTAAGCTTTAAACTTGGTTCGTACCGTCCGGTCCGGTTTGAAACAGTGTCATCTTCTTCCTTTAGATGATAGCACTGTTCACTCACCGGAAAATCGTGCAGTGCTGACTAGGCTAAAAAGTCTCTGGCTAAGGAGTTATAGGCAATGAATGACTACCATTAAGGCACCAATCAGACAGCTAAGAAGTTCCTGAGCTTCCTATATAAAGACCCCCTCCTCATTCATCATCTCCACACCTAAAAACTCCATTGTCTCTCAGCTGCTTAGTTTTTCGATGAAGCTCGAACCAGAGCTCCAATATAGGGTCATTTCTAAGCCAAATAAGGTGAGGTCGGGTTCCTTAGAATCAGGGAGAAGTCAGCTACATCCATTCTCTCCGAGAGTCACCTGAGAAGCATCAGCGTGATCGAACAATGAAGCAACTCCAACGGATCGAAGCTACCCTATTTTGGTAAGCCAATAGGACTGAAAGGTAAGCCAATTCGGCTCCCCTCTACAATTTCTGGCCAGTGCTAAAGAGAGAGCTGACTGATATTCGATGACAGAATTCTAATCCAATTCGGCATCAATTGATGCAATTCTTGATCCTAGGAGGAACATTGGGACAAAAGCTACCTGCCTAGATAGAAAGCTCGGACCATTGTGCACTCTCTAGTGAGCAATTGAAGTTTTCTCTCTCTAAAGTTTATTTTCCAACAAACCTTCGGTTGAGCTCGTTCCAACACTAAAACTTATGATTAAAAATGCTATGGAATCATCTGAACATGTAGAAACTCAATTTCAACTTGAATTTCAACAATTAGAAATGTTTGATCAGTCAAATTGATGAAACAAAATTCAGTTGCGTTAGGGAGTTGAAATTGGGGATTTTTTTAAATTCGAAGGACTAAAATGCAATTTTAAAAAATTGAGGGTCAATTGGGCGTGATAAGAATATTAGAGGGTTAATTGACCAATTTTAGAATTTTTGGGGTAAAATTTACCATTTTTGTAAATGAAGGGCAAAATGGTAATTTTGGAATATTTTGGGGGCCAAATTGGGAATTTGGAAAACTTGAACCCTTTTTATGAAATTGAGTAAATTGAGGTCCCAAGATGAATTTTAAAAGTTTTAGGACTCAATTTGGGGAAAAACTAGCAATTTGAGTCTAAAGAAAAAGGAAAAATAACTTTAGGGACCAATTTGCAAATATTTAAAATGTTGTGAATTTAGTCATTCAAACTAAATGAGGTGATCGAGCCAAATGATAATGAACAACAATGTTTATTCCTTTAGGAACACGAGACATCAGCAATGCCAGCTGAAGTTAAACTTGCTAGGGATGAAAATTGGCTAAGTGGAATTTCACTGCACAATCGTGTGAATGAGATTTATATATCATACCCGGTTGGGATGAAAAGTACCTCGGAGATGAAAACCCACTACTTAGTGGTATTTTAAACATCACAACTTAGAGGAATGATGTGAAAATGACACGGAAAAACTATTTATTGATTGTAAGTAGATCATACCCGATTGGTATGATAAAACTTCCTTAGAGGAAGTGGAAATCCCGATCATCAGTTATGAGCGGAGATATCCTCATACTCGATTGGTATGATGGATAGTTGCAAATATATTTTTGTCAGAACTCCTCTCCCCTGATTGTGGGCCACTACTTAAACAATTTGGAAAACCTTTTTGATAGGAGCTCGAATAGCTCTGTAGGCCAAGGGCCTCTATTCTGGAACTTGGGGGCTATTATGCCCGATTTTTGAAAACCTCGAATAGTGGGCTATAGGCCAGTTGGCACAAGTAGGAGCTCGTAAAGAAACATGAGTTATATGCCATAAAACTTTAAATAAATAAATTGTTTGGCCAAGGTACTAAGATAGGACTGACTTACTCAGTTAACTAGCGGTAGTGCGACATGACAGGTCTCCGGACTAGTTAAGACAAACAACTACAGGTTTAGTTGAAGGTCGGGGCTGTTGGTCTAGTGGCACTATATATTATATGGCATGATGTGAAAATACTGATTGTGGATGCACTGTGTTTACGAAACCTTCAAGACACCCAAGAGGGTGTAGTGATGTGTCCTAGAGCCCTTAACGACCTGGTGGGTATAAGGGCAGATCATTTGACCAAGTGACCTTGCGGAGCTCGATGTAGCTTCAAGTGCACGAGACCAAGGTGGGGTCTAGATGAGGTCTCTGTCCTCATAAGGACCTGGAGAATATTTATGGGATTGAGGGTCCGATTTCGTGAACATCCACTCAATCTCAGGGTAGAAGTGGACATGCTTCTATTTAGGTGGTCGGTAAAGTCGCTTTGACACCACAAGTGGGTTCAGTGGATGTACTGGCCTGCGATTATGTGATTGATCTTCATGATGAAGGATGTGTGTTGAGTGATGACACACTGTGATTAATAAGATATGGTGATAAAATAAGATACTTGAAATGAATGGATTTTTTTAAAGGAAATAAGGAGTCTGGCACACTACAAACCCATCTTTTTCCTAACAATCAAATTTAGAAAACCCATTCATTGAGTCATTGTACTCACTCGCTCCCTCATATCCCTTTTCAGGAAAATCCCAGAAAGTCTACCCTCAAGGATCACCAACTAACATGCCTGTGAGATAGGTATGATAAATTTAAAATTTTTATCTAGTTTTGATTTATGTTATTCTAGGAAAGGTGCAGGTTAAAGGATGCCTTACTCTTCATAGTTTATAATAAGGGGAAACCCTTAAAATAAATCGGAAGAGTGGTGGGTTGATCACAGGGATCGGACCAAACTAGGTCGGGGTGTGACAGTCAACCTATCATGTCGGACTACAACGAGTCTACTAAGTATTTCGGTGTTGTCTTGGTACCATGGCCAAACAATTAATTTACTTAAGTTTTCATAGCATATAATTCATGTTTGTTTATGGGCTTCTGTTCATGCCAACTGGTCTAGGGGCCACTGTTTAAGATTTTCAAATTTGGGCATATTAGCCCCCAACTTCCAAAACTGAGGCCTCTGGCCTAACATAGCTATTCGACCTCCCGTCAAAATGGTTGCCCAAATGGTTTAAGCAGTGTCACACAATTAAGGGAGAGCACTTCTAACAAAATATATTTTTTAACTATCCAACATACCTACCGAGTATGAGAACATCTCTGCTCATAACTGATAAATGGGTTTTCCACTTCCTTCGAGTAAGTTTCATCATACCAAATGGGTTTGATCTACTTACAACTGGTAAATAGTTTTTTCGCGTGATTTTCACATCACTCCTCTCACGTGTGATATTTAAAATACCACTTAGCAATGAGTTTTCATTTTCGATGTGCTTATCATCCCAACTGGGTATGATATAAAAATCTTACTCACCCATTAATACAGTGAATTCCTCTCGACTGGTTATTTGTATTCACGCGAACTTGTCCTTGATGACGTTCCTGGTACTTCGTGTTCCTACATGATATGAACTTCCTTCTTCATTATCCCCCGACCAAATAGCCTTCATTCACTCCAAATGAATGAGAAAACCATCTTTTAATTTATTTACAATTTGGTCCATAAAGGTATTTTTCTTTAATTTTAAGTCCCAAATGTCATTTTTACTCAAATTGAGTCCCAAAACTTTTTAACATTCACCTTAGGACCTCAATTTTTTCAATTTCACAAAAAGGGGTTCAATTTCCCAAATTTCAAATTTGGTCCCCCAACTTTTCCAAAATAACCATTTTGACACTATATAAAAATGGTAAGTTTTGCCCCAAAAATTCCACAATTGCCCAATTAGTCCTCCAACATCTTTATTATGCTCAATTGGTTCTCAATTTTATGAAATTGCACTTTAGTCCCTCGAATTTTCAAAATTTCCTAATTTCTCCCAATTTCAACCTTCTAACTCTGCCAAATTTGATTTCACCAAATTGACCCGACAAATGAGTTTAATTGTTGAAATTGAAGCTATATTAGAGTTTATACACCTTCATACAGTTCAATTACATTTTGAATCGCACGATTTTGTGTCGGAATGAGCTCAAATGAAGTTTCACCGGAAAACTGGACTTAAAGAGAGAAAGCATCGAAAGCTTACCGTCGGGGTCGCGACAGTCCGAGCTTTTGATCTGGACAGATAGCTCTCATCCTAAAGTTTCTCCTAGGTTCAAGAATTGTATCAATTGATATTGAATTAAATGAGAATTTAGTCATCGAATTTCTATCGGTTCTCTCTCTAGCACCGATCAGAATTTATGGAGAGGAGCCAAATTGGCTTATCTTTTTGCTCTAATTCCGCTATTGGAGAGCTGTGGAGGTGTTGGGAAGGCTTGGTTTTGCCTGAGGAGGGCTCAAATTGGCTGATTTCAGCTCGGCCGAAATAGGGCAACTTCGGTCCGCTGGAGCTGCTTCACTGTTCTATCATGTCGGCGCTTCACCGACGAACCTTGGAGCAAATGGAGACTAAAGGCATGTAGCTAACTTCTCACTAGTTCTAAAGAACCCGACCATGCCTTCTTTAGCTTCGAAAAGCCCTTATATCAGAGCTCTGGTTCGAGTGTCACCAAAAAATGGAGTAGTTGAGAGAGAATGGAGTTTTTAGGTGTGGAGAGGATGAATGAGGAGGGCTGTTTATATAGGAAGCTCGTTGAATTCTTGGCCATTTGATTGGTGCCTTAATGGTGATCATTCATTGCCTGAACTCCCTTGCCAGAGACTTTTAAGCTTCGTTGGTGCTGTGCAATTTTTCGACGATTTAACAGTGTTGTCATTTGAAGGAAGATGACGACACTGTTCCGAACTGGTAAGAACCGAGTTCAAAGCTTAAACCGGTCGATTTGCCCCCAATTCGACTGAATTTTTAAAATCTAAAAATTTATAAATTCATTTTCTATCCAATTGTGGCCTCAAATCTTAATTTAGTATTCGGTTTTATAGTGGTTCAAATCGATTCAATTCAGTTCGGATCTGGTTCACCTAAATTAGTTTGGTTTCCTTCTCCAATTCATCATACATCCTTTTCCTTGACTGTTGTGACTATTTAGGTAACTCGGGATCCATAAATTTTTCGATTTGCCTTTTCTCTATCAGTTTCGGTTCATAAACTGACTCGGTTCATAAAGCGGATCAATTCGGTTTAGATTCATTTCATTTGAACTGGCCTGGTTTTTCTCTTCCAATTTTGCCTAAGGTTCTTTTCCAAGACTTTATAAACACTTTGGGTCACTTGAGAGTTGTAAATTTCCCAAATTGCCCATTCTCTAATGATCGGGTTTGTGAATTGGTTTGATGTTTCTCACTTGGTTTGACTAGTTCTTTTCATGGTATTTCCTTAACTCAAAAGGGTGAGGTTTACAACTCTCCCATTCTTTTAAAAGTTTTGTCCCCAAAACTTAACTAGTATATTCCACATCGGGAATAATTTTCCTTAATGTCTACATGGGTTTGCTTGACACGCTAACACTTTGATTGCTCTTTCACTTAGTTCCCGTAATCATTCATTTAAAGAATTTCTTTTCATTTATAATGCTTACTCCTTCCATGGAGTTATAATAACGAGGCATGTCTGGCTTATTAATCCAAATGTATGTCCTTAGGTTTGCATCTCCCTTTACTTAGGGTAAGGTTCTTCCTTTTGAGATTCTTAATCAGGATTTCAGGATTGGGAGTTCTAAGATGCTCAATCGTTCCTTTGTCTAGTTATTCTCTTTATCGTTGAAACCCTTAGCTCTGCATTCTTTTGAGCATTACGTACGGGTTTCAGTGTTATATCCCTTCATCCTAATCTAACCCTTCTTTCATCCATCATTGATTACAACTTTAGTCCAAACTACATTTGAACTCCTCATGATTACTAACTGATTTTTCCTTACTTGTGTCGTATTTATCCTCAAGATTGTTGTGCTTACATGTCCCCTACAACATGACATATTCCAAAATTTGTCTTTGTCCACTAGATTCCTATAACACTTCTTTTAGGGTTGTTTGCAACATATAACCTTTTAGGGATCGTATAACCTCATCCCACTTTTTGTTTAGTAGTGTTCTTTGACTACCTTTACCGTTATCCAATCAACTTACATAACTATGTTGATTTTCCTTACCCACTCATCCTTTCTCAACCTCCTTATTGGGTCTTTCCGGTTCCAATCATTTGGGCATGGACCACAACTAGCCTTGATATCAATGGTCATTACCTTTAGTCACTTCTTAACTAGAGGGCTTACCTCTCCAAGATTTCTTATATGTACTTTATCCTTTTCCCCCTTTTTATGGGTAGTCCTCCCCTTTCTTACTCGTACATCATCTTTTGATGATATCTTCCGACTTACCCGTTCCTTGGGTTTAACTTACTCCTTAGATCCTCCTAGTATGCTTCACCGGGTTCCTTTCATCTAAGTATGCATTTTATTTGCAAATTTGTCTCCTAATCCCTCGTTACCTAGTTCCATTTCCTTTTTGTTAGACATGTATCCCCTCCAAGGGTTTCCTACCTTGGGAGGATTCTTACCCCTTTTCTCCTGAAATTCTTTTTTTATTCATCTTTGAAGGCACCTTACTTTAAATGACATCCTTTTAGGCCGTTCTTTCATGCTTACCTTTACTTTTGAAATCTTACGGGTACGTTCTTCGTACTCCATCCTCATTCTCACTCGTACCACAATACATGTCTATTTTTTTTAAGGAGAGCTCACATCCTTCTAGTTTCAAAATCTCTTAATCATCCTTTAAGAGGCTCATTTAACCATCTCATGGCTTTTGATCATAAATCTAGTCTTGGCCGTTGATTTCTTTAAGGATTTTCCCTTGCCCTTCTTTTCCAAATTTTTGGCCTTTTCACTTCTCCCTTCTTTGTCATGGTTAAAAATCCATGGTTCTCCCAAAGGCCAGTTCGTTAACTGCCTCCTTTCTATTAGGTTCTCTTGGAGTCGTTATTTGGCTCTTATGTTTTTCTCCAAGTAGGTCACATTGGGTCATCCCGATGCATCCTTCCTTGGAAAATTTCCTAATTAATGGTGGTTTCCTTGCACTCCATGGCATGATCATCCGCCCATCACTGATCCCTTCAAGGGGGTACTTAGTCATATACATCCTTCCAAAATTCACCTTTTCAAAGCATATTCTTCTCTTCTTCACTATGTCCCACCTTGGAGTTTTTGGAGGACATTTTCCGTGTTTGTCTCTCCTGAGGAGTTCTAGGTGTAATGTACCTTACTTCTATTCTTGTGATATCCCTCTCTGTTTGATCTTCTTAAGAAGGAGTGTAAATTTCGCTTTACCTCGCTATTTCTTTACCTCTTTGCGAACCGTTAACCTGCCTCATGGTTTTAGTCACTAATTCTTCATGTCTTTCGTGACTTTTCAGAAAGTATTGCCCTAAATCTATGAGGTGTGGGATAGTCCTTCTTTTACCTGTCTTTGTGCTTTTCCTTAGTAGGGTTTGGCAATTCTTCACGTAGTGTCCCCATCTTTTATATATGTAATGGTTATTCCCATGCGTGAATCGTTGTGGTTCTTCCTTTCCTTTCAGCATTGCAAGGCCTTTCTAGGGTTGCTAGTGGTTTGGTGCTTCACCGTCCTTGAGTATGAACACCTTGAGATTTTTCTTGTTAAGTCTTCTTTTCCAAATGGTTACTCTAGTAGTCCTCTTATATTTCTTAATTCCCTGATTTAGCTTCCTTAACTAAGATGGGATTTTTCCTAATTTCTATGGTAATGGGGTTTTATTTGTTTACTATTCTTGGGACTATCTTCCTAGCAAGATCACATCATCGGGAGAGAGGATTTTAGGAATTTCGAGTACTTCATTAATAGAGGAGTACAAAAGGTTTGGGTTTTAGCCCTATTACAAAAAGTCGTTACAGAATAGATAGGGAGTTATGAGTGTTTAAGCATCCTTCTAGGTAAGATTATATGTCTTTGATGTCGTTCTTGACCTTAGGTTTGGCTTCCTTCGTACTCAAGATTGTGACCTCAACAGATCCTGGCAGCATCGTTCCGGACACTTCCCACTAATGTCTCTTGGTTCCTTGAGATTTCTTAGGTATGGAAGATCTTTTTAAGATGATCTTCCTACGAGAATAGGGTGTTGAGTAGAGTTGGTCCTTGTTTTCTTCGTTCCTCTCCTGGAAGCAATCTAAAAGTTTTTGAAACTTTATCTTAGTTACTATGTTATATAGTCTTGATAATGTATTCAAGGAAATAGGCTCTGATACCACTCAAGTTATCACATGCTGACCCGGTTTGGTCGGATCTCTATGAGCAATCCGCCACTCTTCCCGATTTACTAAGGGTTTTCCCCTATTTTAAACTTGGGAGGAGTAAGACATCCTTTAAACCTGTACCTTCCTTTGAATACAAAAATCAAAATTGCATAAAAATTTTAACTTACATACCTATCTTGCAGGTGTGACTAATAGGAGGTCTTTCGGTAGGTTTCCCTTAGTTACCTGAAAGGGGATATAAGGGAGGGGGTGAGTTTAACGACTTAGTGAATGGGTGTTTAAAGATTGACTTTTAGGGGGAAATATTTAAATTGGAGTGTGTTTGACTCCTTATTTTAAAATTTCACATTTTCAAAATCTCAATTTTATCGCCATTACTCACTCCTCAACCATAATCGGTGTGTTTATCAAATAACACACCCTTCATCACGAAGGGAACACACATGATTAAAACTTTGTGTACGTATGAGGATAGAGACCATATCTCAATCTCGTGCACATGAAACTCAAACATAGAAGCTTTAGAAACTCCCAAACACAATAGTTTTGCAAAGTCCAAACACAAAAACTCTGTGGAGTACAAACACATATCTCCATGGATTAAAACCACAGAACTCCGTAACTAACTGGTATGATGAGAAACATAAACCCATTAGCTTCTCTTTTTAACTTATTGCCAAAAAGGCATCCAACAACCCTTAGGACGCATCACTACCCCTCTTGGGCGTCTTAATGGTCCCGAACCTCAACTGTATGCACAAACAAAGCTTTCCTTAAATGCCATTTAATATTTGGTGCCACTGGTCCAACGACCTCGACCTTCAAATCGACCTGTAGTTGTTTGTCTCAACTGGTCAGTCATGTCTTGGTACCATGGCCAAACAATTCATTTACTTAAGTTTTCATGGTATATAATTCATGTTTGTTTATGAGCTCCTGCTTGTGCAAGCTAGCCTAGGGCCCACTATTCGAGATTTTTAAAATTGGGCATATTAGCCCCTAAGTTCCAAAATTGGAGCCTCTGGCCTAATAGATCTATTCGAGCTCTAGTTAAGAAGGTCTCCAAAATGGTTTAAGCTGTGGCACACAGTCAGAGGAGAGCACTTCTGACAAAATATATTTTTAACTGTACATCAAACCAACCGAGTATGAGGATATCTCTGCTCATAACCGATGAACGGGTTTTCCACTTCCTTCAAGGAAGTTTCATCATACCAACCGGGTATGATCTACTTACAGCCGGTAAGTAGTTTTTCGGAGTGATTTTTACATAACTCCTCTTAGGTGTGATGCTTATAATACCACTTAGCAGTGGGTTTTCATTTTCGAGGTGATTATCATCCCAACTGGGTATGATATAAAAATCCCACTCATCCGTTAATGTAGTGAATTCCTCTCGAGCGGTTCTTTGTATTCACGTGAGCTTGTCCTTGCTGGCGTTCCCGATATTTCGTGTTCCTACATGATATGAACATCCTTGTTCATTATCCCCCGGCCTAATTGCCTTCATTCACTCCAAATGAATGAGAAAACCATCTTTTCATTTATTTGCAATTGGGTCCCTAAAGTTATTGTTCATTAACTTTAAGTCCCTAATGTTAGTTTTTACTCAAATTGAGTCCCAAAAATTTTTAAAATTCACCTTGGGACCTCAATTTATTCAATTTCACAAAAGGGGTTCAATTTATCAAATTTCCAATTTGGTCAACCAAATTTTCCAAAATTACCATTATACCCCTACTTTACAAAAATGGTAAGTTTTGCCCCAAAAATTCCAAAATTACCTAATTGGTCCTTCAACATCTTTATTATGCCCAATTGTTCCTCAATTTTATGAAATTACACTTTAGTCCCTCAAAATTTTGAAATTCCCCAATTTTCCCCCAATTCCAACTTCCAACTCTGCCAAATTTGATTTTATCAAATTATCCAATCAAATGAATTTAATTGTTGAAATTAAAGCTATATTAGAGTTCATACACCTTCATACGATTCAATTGCACTTTGAATCACACGATTTAGTGCCGGAATGAGCTCAAACGGAGCTTCGCCATAAAATTGGACTTAGAGAGAGAAAGTTTCGAAAGTTTATCATCGAGGGCGCAGTGGTCCGAGCTTTTGATTTGGGCAGATAGCTCTTGTCCTGAGGTTCCTCCTAGGATTAAGAATTTCATATTTGATGCTAAATTAAATGAGAATTTAGTCATCAAATTTCTACCGGTTCTCTCTCTAGCACTAATCAAAATTTATAGAGTGGAGCCAAATTGGCTTACCTTTTCGCTCTAATTCAGTTGTAGGAGGGATGTGGAGGTGTTGGGAAGGCTTGGTTTGGCCTAAGGAGAGCTCGAGTTGGCCGATTTCAGCTCGACCAAAATAGGGCAGGTTCGGTCCGCCGGAGTTGCTTCACTGTTTGATCACGCCGATTTTTCTCTGGAGACTACGTGTGTGTATCTAACTTCTCTCCAGTTCTAATGAACCCGGCCATGCCTTTTTTGGCTTAGAAAAGACCCTATATTGGAGTTCTGGTTCGAGCTTTTCCGGAAAAGTGAGTAGTTGAGAGAGAATAGAGTTTTCGGTTGTGGAGAGGATGAATGAGAAGGAGCTCTTTATATAGGAAGCTCGAGACTTATTGGTCGTCCAATTGGCGCCTTAATGGCGGTCATTCATTAACTAAAACTCACTCGGTGGAGACTTTTTAGCTTTGCCGGTGCTACGTGATTTTCCGGCAAGGGAATAGTGATGTCATCTAAAGGAAGAAGATGACACTGTTTCGAACTGGACCGAACCAGTCTAAACACGATTCAAAGCTTAAACTAGCCGGTTCACCACCTATTCGACCAAAATTTTCAAATCTAAAAATTTCTAAATTCATTTTCTATCCAATGGTGGTGTCAAATCTTAAATTTGAATTTTTTTAAGCTACGTAGAAAAATGAATTTAGCATCCGGTTCAATAGTTGTTCAAACCGGTCCAAATTGGATCAATCTGGTTTGGAACCAGTTCACCTGAACCAGCTTGGTTTCCATCTCCAATTCATCCTAAAGTCCTTTTTCTTAACTTTTGTGACTCTTTAGATCACTTGGGATCCTTAAATTTCCTAGTTTGGATCTGGTTTATCTAAAACAGTCTGGTTTTTCTCTTCCAATTTGTCCTAAGGTTCTTTTCCAAGACTTTATGAACCCTTTGGGTCACTCAGGAGTTGTAAATTTCTCAAATTGCCCATTCTCTAATGATCGAGTTTGTGAATCGGTTCGACGTTTCTCACTTGGTTTGATCGGTTCTTTTCCTGGTTTTTCTTTAACTCAAAAGGGCGGGGTTTACAAACCCAACCAAGTATGATTTTGAAAAAGTCCCACTCACAAGTGGATTTTCATTTTAAAAATGTGCTAATCTCCCCAACCGTCCTAGTTGGACTTCTAATCCTTGTCATGCTCCCTTGTACACGTTCTTGTCCAATATGTCCCTATAAGATTCGGACATGCTCATGAGGAAAGGTTTGGCATGAAAGGCCTTCTATTTCCATGTATATACAATTAGGCCCCAACTCTTGCCTTATTACAATTAGGTCCCTAAAGATCATAATATTTAACTTTAGGTCTCAAATGCTTAATTAATTTCAATTAAGTACCTAGGATTTCCAATGTCCTTCTTGGGTCCTTTATTTTAAAAAAAACATTAATTGGGACTCAACTTTTCCAAAATTTCCATTTAGTCCCATAACTTTCTACAATTACCAATTTGCCCCAATTTTTCCAAAAATGTCCAATAGGTCCTAATTTTTCCATAAATGACCAATTGATCCTCCAAGTTCCTCTACTTTGCCAATTGACCTTCAATTTTTGAAAAATTACACAAAGGTCTCTCAATTTTTGAAATCCCCAAAATTTCCCCAATTTCTCCCCTTTGTATTGACCGAATCTAATCTCTTCAAATTGGCCTTTCAAATTAGTTAATTGCTCCTTTTTATGGTGCTAATCAGTCTCTTCACTTCCATACGATCTGACCAAGCATTAAATTGCTTTTTTGGGTTTGAAACGAGCTCAAACAGAGCTTCACTCGTAAATTGAACGTAGAGAGAGAAAACTTCGAGTACTTACTATTGGAGGTGCGAGAGTCAAGGTCCTTCTAAGATCAAGAGCCGCTACAATTCATGTCCTGAGCAGTAGGAATTTTGTAAGTGAAATTCGGGTACTTTCTCTCTCTAGAATCGAACTGTTTCGACGAGTGAGGGCTAAATTAACTTACACATTTTATTGGGGAGGTTAGTTGCAAGTTGGAGAGGCTAGAGGAAGGCTCAATTTGGCTGTAGGAGGTCAGAATTGGTCGAATTTGGATTGGGCAGAATAGGCCATCTTCGAGTCCTACAAAACGACTTCACTTTCCGGACTTGTCGACACTTCTCTAGTTGTCCTCAGGTGGAATGGAGGGCGCCATTAGGTGGATGACTTCCTCCGGAGTCTTTAGGACCCAAATTCGCCTTATGAGGTAGAAAGAAGTGCCCAAGTCGGAGCTCTGGTTCAAGTTTCGTCAGGAAGTGGAGCACTTCTTATTCGAAGGTTTGAGGTGTGAGGAGGATGAATGAAGGGGAGATCTTTATATAGGGAGATAAGGGACCTTGGCTATACAAGTTTCCATATTGGTCAAGCTTATCTTCATTAGAAAATGCAATAATCAGAGAGAATATTTCCTTCTCGAAAATGGAAGGTGGAATCTTTCCATGAAGAGTGTTGTCATCCTAGGAAAGAAGATGGTACTATTCGTTGAATGGTTGGACCATTGACCGGTCCAGTTCGACCGGGTTCGATTACCTGAAAATGAAAATAGGTTGGTTCATGCCTTATTCGAACAATTTTTTAAAAATTAAAAATTTCTAAATTCATTTTCTATTTAATGGTGGCCACAATTTTCCAAATTGATATTTTTAATCCATCTAGAAATATGAATATTGAATCGGTTCATCACGGTTCAACTTGGTTCGACTCGGTTCAGGTCTGGTTCACATTAAACCGGTCTGGTTTTCACATCCAATCCATTCTCTAGTTCATGTTCATGGTTTTTAGGATCTCTTGGTTACATAGGATTTTCTAAATCCTAGTTTTAACCCTTCTTTATGATTTTTGGTTCATTTGTGAGCTCGATTTTCTCATGAAAGGTGCTAGATCTTTTCTCCATTTTCTTTGGTTCTAGAGGATGGGTTTCACAACACGCGCATGTGTGGCTACATGTGTATGCACACAGCGCTCCGCCCATGCAGCGTGTTTGTGGACCTGGTGTGGCGTGCTGACAAGTCTGCACTATAGCAAACTAGTTTTTGGTTAATTTCTTGGTTGGTTCAATGGTTTTTGGCTCGATTCATCTCTTTCCCGGTTTATTATTGAGAAAATAAAAATACTAGAAATTTCTAGATTCAATTTCCTATTTAATGGACTCAAGAACTGTCTCATTTTGATTTTTTTATCCCACTCTAAAATTTGTGGGGTTTTGTCGCTCTAAGCCGGTTCAATCGGTTTCGGCCCTTCTGAGGTCGGTTCACTTATGATTCGACTTGTTCTTGGCCCAATCTATTTTTCTAAAAATCTTTATTCACATTCTTAAAAATTGGATGCATTTTCTGATAAATCGATTTGACTCTGATTTGGGTCGATTTTCCACCCCTCGATTCATGGTCCTTAAGGATCATTTGAGGTCATTTCTACGGGTCTTACCCATTTCCCCATATCCTTGGATTTGAACCGGTTTATAAGTCAGTTTCACATTGACCTACTATTCTTGACTATCCTGTCTAAATGGGCTTAACCCTAGACCCGAAACTTCCGGTGTTACACAAGATGCTATATAAGAGGGTATACATCATGTGCAAACACTTTCTATAGTTGTGATAGGAGAATTAGGGCATATCAAAGAGTGATATGGCTAAGCAAGAAAACATGTATGCGTAAAACAATGCAACAAGGAAACTATAGGAATATGTGTTCAGATAAGGTCTGAAAACAAATCATGGGAAACTGATAATACAAGCCCAAGTAGATTTTGGAAAATGCCTCAAGTAGAGACCCAATGAGTGACATGATTGGAAAACTTGTAGATTTTGGAAAATGCCTCGGGTAGAGACCTAATGAGTGACATGATTAGAAAACTTCTATGTATAGTAAAGGGTGCCAAGAGTATGACATAACCAAATATACAAGGAGGTTGAAGCATGCCATGACATATGTGAAACCCATCCTCTCAGACCAAGGAAAATTAAACCATTTTATTAACCAAAAAATGATAAAGAAGGGGTTAAAGAGGAAAATTTGAAAATCCCAAGTAACCAAAAATTCATAAAATCATGGGAAAGAACCATAAGCTGAATTAGATAAGAAAATCAGATCAATTTAGATTGAACTGGACCTGAATCAGATTGAACCATAATGAACTAATCCACTAATTCATTTTTCTAAGTGGCTTAAAAAGATCAATTTGGAAAATTTTCTTTTGTCTGATGACACTATTCATCAAGGAAAGATTTTATTTCCTTTTCTGGTGAATGAAATTTGCTCTGATTTGGGTAATTTTTTATCAGGATGTGTGCGACCAATATGGAAACTAGTGGGGTAGAGGGTCTTTGAGCTCCCTATATAAAGAGCTCCCCTTCGTTCATCCTCCACACACCTCAATTCTCCTCTCCTTGTGAAGTGCTCAATTTTTCGGCGAAGCTTGGACCAGAGCTCCAACTTGGGCACTTCCTTTGGCCTTAGAAGACAAATCTGGGTGCTATAGACTTGGGAGAAAGTCAGATACCTGATGCCTACCTCCAACCGACCTGAGGATTGCTAGAGAAGTGCCAATGAGCTCGAACAATGTAGCAACTCCAATGGACCGAAGCTGCTCTACTTCGGTCGATCGAAATTCGACCAATTCAGACCTCTTGTGGCTGAATTGATTCCTTCCATACTCCCCACAACCATCACATGACCTCTCTAGATGCAAAAGGTAAGCCAATTCCGCCCTCCTCCGTCGTTGGAGTTCGGTTCTAGAGAGAGAAAGTGACATATCTCATTGATTGAATTCCTGCTAATCCTAACAATAATTAACTCGATTATTGATCCTAGGAACAACCTGAGGACAAGAGCTAACTCCTCCAATCAAGAACTCAGATCGCCACACCTCCAACGGTAAGATTTTGAAGCATTCTCTCTCTATGTCTAGTTTTTCGACGAAGCTCTGTTTGAGCTTGTTTCAGACCCAAATCCTACAATTTAAAGTGCAATTGGATTTTATGGAAATATTAGAACTGATTCCTGCCATCAATTTGAGAAAATAATCCCATTTGAACTGCCAATTTGAAGAAATCAAATTTGGTTAGTAGAGAGTGGTGAAAATTGAGGAAAATTTGGGGATTTCGAAAAATTGAGGGACCTCCATGCAATTTCTCAAAATTGAAGGTAAGTTGACAATGAGAAATATGTTGGAGGACCAATTGGTCAGCTTTCAAAAGAATTGGGGCCAATTGGCCATTTTTTGGAAAGTTATGGGCAAAACAACAAATTTAGAAAAATTGGGGATCAATTTGGAAATTGGAAAAATTTGAGCCGCAATTTAAAATTTTAAGTAAACTAAGGACCCAAGGAGAAAATTGGAAGTCCTTGGGACCCGATTGGGAAAAAATTGTACATTAGAGACTTAAAGTCAAGAAGTATGAACTTTAAGGATCTAAGTGGAATAAACAAAAATTTGGGCCTTACGACCAATACATGGAAAACTAGAAGGCTTTCATGGCAAACCCTACCTTATAAGGATTCTCAAACCATGTAGGGACACTTGAGATGGGAATGCGAGCAATAGTGTCAGACTCAAACTTGGAAAATTGGCTGGGGACAAACACGTCACAGCCATCGGGTGAGTGGGACCTTTTAAATATCATACCCGGTTAGGGTGATGAGCACTTTTATTAAATGAAAACCTACTTACCGATTGTAAGTGAGACTTTTTATACATCATGCCCGGATGAGATTATAGGCACTTTTAAGAAAGGAAAAACCTACTTGCCGATTGTAAGCAGACCTACCTCTATCATCACACCTAGTTGGTGTAGTGAGTACCTTAAGCTAAAAGAGGTTTTTTTCAGAAGTGTTCTCCCCTGACTCTGTGTCATTGCTTAAACTATTTGGGAGACCTTTTTAACGAGAGCTAGAACAGCTCTAACAGGCTTGGGCCCTCGAATTTGAACTCATAGGGCTTAAGGCCCAGTTTTGAAAAATGCATGAAGTAGGCCTATGGTTAGTGGGCATGGGCTGAACCCCGTAAACAAATATGAATAGGAAGAGCCATGAAAACTCTCATTAAAAGTGGAAATATTTGTGTGATTCACCATGGTACCAAGTTAAGACCGACAAGGCTCGATGGGCTAGTGGTAGTGTGCTAGGGCTAGGTCGACGGACCGGCCAGACAAATAGCTATAGGTTAGGTCAAGTGTCAGGGCTGTTGGACTGTCAGCACCTAAGAAAATGGCTAAATATATGAAAACTATTGTTTACTCATGCACTTTGATTCGGAACCATCAAGATGCCCAAGGGGGTAGTGATGGGTTCCAAGGACTGCTGGACGACATGGTGGCGATAAGGGAAGGAGGAGCTACTGTGTTTGAGCTTCTTGTCGTACTAGTTAGTCATGAAGATACTATGTTGGGGCTTCTTGGGCATTGAGACTAGGGTGTAGGTGGGATGAGATCTCCGTCCTCATACGGACATGAAGTTATGTGGAGTTTGAGGTCCTGACTCCTAGGGTGTCAATCAAACTCAAGGTAGATGTTAGGGACTTCTATTTTGGTGGACGGTAAAGATGCTCTGATCCACAAGTGGTCGTACTAGGCGTGCTACACCATCAAATGTGTGTTCCATTTATGATAAATGGCGTATGTATGTTTGCTAAATGCCTCTAGAGCAAAGGGGGTGTGCTAAAAGAGCTAAATACACATAATGAGTGAGAATTGTGAATGGCTTTGAAAACAAACAAAAAGGATTTTGGGAATAACTTTGAAAAGTAATTCTTTTGAAACCTCACTTCTAACACCAGCTCACTGAGTTGTAGAAATTAAACCCCTCCCTTTTCCCTTTTTCAGGAAAGAGGAAACCTAACCAAGAGAACCCACGAAGATGAACCCCATGTCAGGTACGCTTAAAAGTTATTTTAGCTTTTCTTTAGTTTTGACTAATGCTCTTCTAGAGAACATGTCCAAAAATTTCGACTGGCTCCTCTTATCTAAAAGAAAGGGGAAAGCCTTCTTGAACCAATGGAGCGGTGGGTTGCTCATGAGGATCTGGCCAAATTGAGTTGGGGCATGACAACATGTCTAAGAGTAAATCGAAAAACCATTTGACATGACTATGGATGGTTCATGGAAAGGAAACTTTTGGATTGATTGCGTAAATGAGGTCTGCTAAGTATTACTAAAATGTGTTTTGGTAACATACTACACAAGAGGAAGAATTTAGTAAAATATTCAAAGTAAGGAGCATTGGGCTCAAATTAAAAATGTTTGATGTAAGGGTTCGAAATGACACCCATGTACCATAGATGACCAACTCATAGTAATTAATGTATACACTAAGGGGTGTACGAGTAAGAAATGTAAAGTGTCCCATAAATCTAGAATGAACTAGATTTATGCATGGTAACTAACATGGATTGAAATCTAGATTATTAGAAAGGGGTGGAAGGAATCATCCTAGAAATCAATGTACTACTAGGGAAATCACACACATTGTACGATGAATAAGCAAGGAGGGTGATTTCTTAATTATTGAAAAGAATCAAAAGGGTAGATGCCTCATGTGGCATGACCTGAATGGAAACTCTATGAGTACCCAATGAGTTAAGGTACATGACATCCTTGAACAATGAAATGAGATGGAACCCCAAATGGATTAGTGGGGCATAATAAGGAGAGAGGTGCTAGATGTAGACCTCAAATTTCTAACTGTACTTGTGAAAATTGGGCATCAACGGGTGATAGGTGGATTGTAAGACTCCACCCAAATGTAAGGATCGTTAAGTAAATAATGTTGGTCTCAATATTGAAAACTCATAGATAAGGATACTAGGGAGACAACACCTAGGAGAGACCTCATGGCGTGTAAGACTTGAGAGTCAAGGAAAATATAAAGAAAATCATCTTTGGAGATAAGGAACGTATCGCCGTAACCGGGATGTTATGAGGAAAGGTACATAAGTATAATTACAAATTTGGAAGATGAAATAGAGTCCAAAACAAAACAAATGGATTATTGGACCATGAAGGGATGGTTATGTCAAAAGGAGACAAGGTTAATAATTTGGATCTTGAGACATGTTATGATCATTATAATCCTTGAGGTGGATTAAATCGTAAGGAAAAATAAGAAAGGCACTAATTGTGAGTGCAACAAATGAAAGAAATTAACTGGGTAAAAGAGAAGGTCGTGGGAAAGGCCAATGTTACTATTTTATCTGTGTTGTGCAACACCAACACAAGAAGATAAGATGTGTTAAAGTAGTAAGCATTTTAGCGTTGGTACTAGTATATAAATGCTTACAACTAGACACGATTAGAGGAAGTTATACCCTCACACATGTGATCTCACACAAACACTTTTGGAATAAGTGTTGTTACTTGACTTGGAAAAGTATTGAGATTTGCATTTGTGATGAATAGGCAAGGAATGGGGGAAAATACCCATAATGGCTAAGTACGGAATAGTGCTTATATGGGTAAGTTTGCAACTTTATGCAAATACCCAGGATATTTGTATTAACCCATGATATCCATGGATATTGGGATGTCATAAATGAGAGAGTACATGGGTAACCAAGAGGTGAGATATCCAATCTAGGATGATTGGTAGGAACCTCTAATGATAATGACTCTAGAAGATGACTTATAAGGAACGACATGATATTATCGATGGATGTATTGGAAAAATGGTTACTCTAAGCATGGGATAAATGATGGGGCTGAGTTCAAAAAAGGAGATTGGATAAAAAAGGAAGTTTGCAAAAGATTCAGAATGGAAGATGACAAGAATACAAGATGGTATTATTACCATATGAATTGGAGGAAGTGAAAGGACTCAAATGGGTAATGAGAGGGAAAATTCCTCCTCAACAAATTATTAGTTTTGAGTATAAAAATCCTAAAAGGAGGGGAGTAGCTATAACACTAGAACTTCTAGAACCAAAATTAAGCCAAACTGGATGGGCAACTAGGGTTAAACTAGGAATGAGAACCAAAACAGGGAATGTAATCCCAAATTGAGGATGAAAACCGAATTTGAGAATGAAATCTCGAATTGGGAATGGAAATTGATTCGAGATTGGAAAGTGAAAATGGATCATAACCTAATGTTTAAAATGAGAAAGGGAACTTGATTTTGACAATAGGAATCCAATTGATTAGGGATCAAATTCCTAAAAACAAAAACTGAGAGTCTTGGAAAAAGCTAATTTTCGCCCAAACATGGTAGGGATTTCAGATTAAATTACAAAGAGCACCCAAAAAGGGCAAAAAGGTAATTTTATTTGCAAAACTAAATGGAAAAGAAAGGAAGTCAGGTTAGTTGGGCCCAAGTTAACTCAACCCGACTTAGCCTTTACCGCTAGCGCCTCCCCTTATTGCCTAGTGGATTTCAGTTGCACACCATAAAAAATACCTTTCGAATTCATTCAATTTTGGACCAAATTGTATGCCATACGTTGCAGAGATCATATGAAAATTGAGCTATCAGTTAACTACATTATCTCCTCCTCAACATATTGAATTTTGGATCTAAAGTTAGAAATCCTTATATTATAATCCTAATTGTAAACCCCACCCTTTTTAGTTAAGGAAAACCAGGAAAAGAACCGGTCAAACCTAGTAAGAAAACCAAACTAGTTCACGTACCTGATCAATTGGGAACGGGTAATTTGGAAATTTACAACACCTAGGTGATCCAAAGGGTTCATAAAACTTTGGAAAAGAACCTTAGGACAAATTGGAAGAGAAAAACTAGACCGGTTTAGATTAACCGAATCTAATTAGATTGAACCGATTTATGAATCAAGTCAGTTCATGAATCGGAACCGATAGAGAAAGGGCAAATAGGGAAATTTATGGATCCCTTGTGACCTGAAGAGATTTACAAACCTTGGGAAGGAACCTTAGAACAAAGTGGGAGAGAAAAATTAGACTAATTCGAGTGAACTGTACCCGAACTAGATTAAACCAGTTTAAGAACCGAGCTGGTTTATGAACCGGAACCAATAGAGAGATGGTAAACCAGGAAATTTATGGACCCTAAGTGACCTAAGGAGTCATAAAAGTCATGAAAAAGGACTTTAGAGTGAATTGGAGAGGAAAACCAAACCAGTTCAGGTGAACCGGATCCAAACTAGATTGAATCGATTTGGACCGATTTGAACCACTATTGAACTAGATCCTAAATTCATTTTTCTAGGTGGCTTAAATAATTTAAATTTGAGATTTGAGGCCACCATTGGATGGAAAATGAATTTAGAAAATTTTAGATTTGAAAAACTCGTTCGAATAAGGGTTGAATTGGCCGGTTTCAGCTTTGAACCCAGTTCGGACCGGTCCGGTCCGGTTCGGAACAGTGTTATCTTCTTCCTTTAGATGACAGCACTGTTTACTCGCTGGAAAATTGAAGCAGTGCCGGTGAAGAAGAAACATTTCTGTTTGGTACGTTTCAAGCCATCAATATCTATCAAAAAGGTGCCAAACGGATGGTCGGTGAGTCCTCGAGCTCCCTATATAAAAAGCCTCTCTCCATTCATCTTCTCCAAACCTGAAAAGCTCACTCTCTCTCAGTTGCTTAATTTTTCGGTGAATCATGAACCAGATCTCCGATATAGGGTCATTTTTTAGCCAAATAAGGCGAGGTCGAGTTCTTTAGAACCTGGGAGAAGTCAGCTACACGCCTGTAGTCTCCGTTTGCTCTGAGAGTCACCGGAGAAACTCTGGCGTGATGGAACAATGAAGCAACTCTAGCGGACCGAAGCTGCCCTATTTCGACCGAGTTGAAATTGACCATTTCGAGCCCTCCTCAGGCCAAACCAAGCCCTCCCATGGCCGAATTAGGAGTGAAAGTTAAGCCAATCCGGCTCCCCTCTACAATTTCCAACCAGTGCTAGAGAGAGAAGCGACAAAATTTTGATGATGATATTCTAACTCAATTCGGCATCAATTGATGTGATTCTTGATTATAGGATGAACCTCAGGATGAGAGCTATCCGTCCAAATCGAAAGCTCGGACCGTCGTGCCCTCACCGGTGAGTAATCGAAGCTTTCTCTTTCTATAGTTCATTTTCAGACGAAACTCCATTTGAGCTAGTTCCGACATTAAAACTTGTGATTCAAATTGCTAAAGAATCATATGAACATGTAGAAACTCAATTTCAACTTCAATTTCAATAATTGGAAACATTTGATCGGTCAATTTGATGAAATCAAATTCGGTTGTGTTAAGAAGTTGGAATTGGGGGAAAATTTGGTGAATTTCAAAAATTTGAAGGACCAAAATGCAATTTTCTAAAATTAAGGGTCAATTGGGCATGATAAAAATGTTAGAAGGCCAATTGAGGAATTTTGGAATTTTTGGGGTAAAATTTACCATTTTATAAAGGAAGGGAAAATGGTCATTTTGGAAAAGTTGGGGGACCAAATTGGAAATTTGGAAAATTAAACCCTTTTTGATGAAACGGAATAAATTGAGGTCCTATGATAAATTTTAAAAGTTCCGGGACTCAATTTGTAGAAAAAACAGCATTAGGGACATAAAGTTAAAGAGAAATAACTTTAGGGACCTAATTTCAAATAAATGAAAGTTTAGTTTTCCCATTCATTTGAAATGAATGAAGTCTATTAGGCCAAAGGATAATGAACCGAGATGTTCATAACCAGTAGGAACATGAAGTATCGGGAACGCCAGCAAGAACAAGCTCACGCGAATACAAAGAACCGATCTAGTTGAATTCACTGCATTAACGGGTGGGTGGGCTTACTAACGTCATACCTGGTTGGGATGATGAGCACAACTTAAATTTAAAAACCACTTACCAGTTATGAGTGGGATTTTATATCATACCTGGTTGGGGATGATAATTAGCTCGAAATAAAAACCCACCACCGAGTGGTATTTTAAACATCACAACTTAGAGGAGTGATGTAAAAATCATGTGGAAAAACTACTTATCCATTGTAAGTAGATCATATACGGTTGGTATGATAAAACTTCCTCGAAGGAAGTTGAAAACCCGTTCATCGGTTATGAGCGGAGATGTCCTTATACCCGGATGGTATAATGGACAGTTGAAAACATAATTTTGTCATAAGTGCTCTCCCTTGACTATATGCCAATGCTTAAACAATTTGGGAGACCTTCTTGATGGGAGCTCGAATAGCTCTTATAGGTTGGGGGCCTCGGTTTTGGAACTTGGGGGGCTAATATGCCCGATTTTGAAAATCTCGTACAGTAGGCCCAAGGCTAGTTGGCACAAGCAGGAGCTCGTAAAACTTTAAATAAAGAAATTGTTTGGCCATGGTACCAAGACAGGACCGACATACTCAGTCAACTAGCAGCAGTGTGACATGACAAGTCGATGGACCAGTGAAGACAAACAACTACGGGTTGAGTTGAGGGTTGGGACCGTTGGGCCAGTGGCACCACAGATTATATGGCATGATAAGAAAACATTGATTGTGCACGCACTGTGATTAGGGGACCATCAAGACGCCTAAGAGGGGTAGTGATACATCCTAAGGGCACTGGACGACTTGGTGGGTATAAGGGGAGTTAGTAGTACGAGGTGACCGTGCGAAATTTGGAGTAGCACCAAGTGCATGAAACCGGGGTGGGGACGGGATGAGGTCTCTATCCTTATATGGATATGAAGAATTGATTTCGGGATTGAGGGTTGGATGTCGTAAACATCCACTCATTCTCAGGGTAGAAGTGGACATACTTCTATCTGGGTGCTCGGTAAAGTTGCTCCGAAGCCACAAATTTGTTTAGTGGACGGGCTAGCTTGCGAATGTATGTTTGACCTTCATGATGAAGAACGTGTGTTGGGTGATGACACACCTTGATTAATAAGGAAATGGTGGTAAAAACTAAGATTTGATATAAAGGATTTTTGAAAGAAAGGAGTCCGGCACACTCTATTACAAGTCTTTTTCCTAAAAAGTTAACAGTTTTGGAAAAACCTATTCACTGAATAGTCGTACTCACCCCCTCCCTTATATCCCTTTTAGGAAATTTCGGAAAGCCTACCCTTAAAGACTATCAACTAAGACACCTGTTAGACAGGTATGATAAAACTAAAATATTATGCAATTTTGATTTATGTTATTCCAAGAAAATGTGCAGGTTTAAAGGACACCTTACTCTTTATGGTCTATAATAAAGGGAAACCCTTTAATAAACCGGAAGAGTGGCGAGTTGATCACGGGGATCTGACCAAATTAGGTCGGGGCGTGACATTAACTGACCCTCTGACAATCGAAAGAAAAATTATATCTCATTCAATCATCAAATGGAGTGATCTTGGTGCTAAAATTCTACTTATGGAATCCTCTAGAGTTTTGTGGTTAGGTCCCAACTAGTTAGTGGCCAAAAAATACTACATGAGGGTTGTTTTGGCCGACATATCTCCGGGACCAAAATTGTCCATCGCCAATGGCCTTGAGGGGCTAAATTCTGCCACCTCTAGCCACCACTCTAGTGGTCACCGGTGCAAAGTGACCACTTACCTCATATCTACCTCTTTATAGTAGAGACCAACCTCTAACAATGGGAAAATCAACCGCTAAGAGTTAATTTCCACTGGTGGGTTTATTAGGTTGCGCCCGATTGTGACAAGTCCAAGGTCAAATTCTCCCATCTCTAGCAACCCCTTGGTCGACCACCCCCAAAGAAAGTCTTGCCTAAACCTTGACTACAAAATGCTTAAGCTCCAGTCACCTGAGGTGATAATTTCTAATAACTCATAGAGTAGCTCTATTTCAAACAGTTTCGAAAAAAGGCCAAATTTAATCATGTTTGGCTTGGATAAGGGCCCCCACTCCTCCCAAGAACCATTAAGAGTATAATGATATTTTTTGGGAGTGATTTATGAATTTAGAAGTTTATTTGATTAAATTTCAAGGTTAATGAACAAAGGAGCAAATATGGATAGTCTCGAGGCCAATTTTCAAATATGGGGAAATTTATGGAAAAGTCCCTAAAAGTAACCTAAGGGACATAGAAGTGATTTTAAGACATTTGGTTATGTGTAAAGTCATTTTCGGAAGTTTGAGGGTAAAACTGTAACTTTTTTTAAGGGATGGGCAAAATGGTCATTTATGCCCAAAGGGAGATCAAATCGTTAATTTTGAACTATGGAGGGCAAAATGGTAATTTTGGTAAAGTAAATATGCAAAAATTGGACTTTTTGCATTTAAGAGGCAAAAATAGTAATTTTGCCCAATTTAGGGACCAAAGTATAATAAATACATTTTTTGGACCCAAACGAGAGAATTGGAAAGTATAGGGTCCAAAATGAGAAATTTTTTATGTAATTTTACCCAACTTAAGTATCAAAATATAAACTTTGGAAAAGTAGAGTTATATAAGTAGGGAAAATAGAAACTTTTGGGCATTTTTGTAAATAAGACCAAATGTTGGTTTAACCTATAATATGTGGAATGAGATCCTAGATCGAGGTTATTCAGTTTAATGGTTCATCAACATGTTTGTTGAGTGAACCAAGTTTGATGTGCAAAACCGTAATTTATAGAATGAGATCATAAATAGTATATAAGTACATAGTTATGATATAAAATGACCCCAAATATGCAATTTGATTCATGAAGAGTGAATATTGCAGCTGATCAAATGTGGATAACTAGTCCCGAATTAAGGGAAATATAGTGGAGACAAAAGATTACTGATAATAATGGTGAGTGGGCATGCAAATGACGAGTACAATTAGACCAATCGATGCACTTTAATACTTTTCTATAATACTATGAAATGCATGACACATGTTTTATAAAATCATTTGAAATTTGGTTAAAAAACTATATTGATGCATGTTCATTAAGAAAAACCATTTTTCTAAAATAACTAAATCAGAAAAGGTTGATTGACATGGAAAAATTCATAGTCACATGCTAACACATTGTGAATAAGGGTTGTGAGTCTAGGATTGTGAATAAGGAGATAAAATAGTTAATTTTGAACTATGAGGGGCAAATGGTAATTTTACCAAAGTAAACATGCAAAAATGGATCTTTTTTTGTATTTATGGGGCAAAAATAGAAATTTTGCCCATTTTACGAACCAAAGAATAATAAATATATTTTTGGTACCTAAATGTGTCTATAAGAATTTTGAGAACATAAGTGAGAGAATTGGAATGTATAGGGTCCATAATGAATAACGTTTGATGTAATTTTACCAAACTTAAGGATCCAAATGTAAACTTTGGAATAGTTTTTTTTTTTTTGCTCAATAACTTTGGAATAGTTTAGTTATATAAGTAGGGAACATAGAAAATTTTGGGAATTTTGGTAAATAACACCAAATGTGGGTTGAACCTATAATATGTGGAATGAGAACATAGATGAATATTATTCATTCTAATGGTTCATCGACATGTTTGTCGAGTGAACCAAGTTTGTTGCGCTGAACCATAATTTGTAGAATGAGATCATAGATAGTATATAAGTACATATTTATGATATAAAATGACCCCGGTTATAAATTTTTGATCATGTAAAGTTAATACAAGAGCTGATCAAATGTGGATCACATGTCCCAAGTTAAGGGAAATATTGTGGAGACGAAAGAGTACAGATAATAATGGTGAGTGGGTGTAAAAACCACGAGTTCAATTGGACCGACCGATGCACTTTAATACTTTTCTATAGTACCATGAAATGCATGACACAAATTGTTTGGAAAATCCTTTGAAATTTGCTAAAAAAACTATATGGATGCATGTTCATTAAGAAAGACCCTTTTTTTAATAACTAAATGAGATAAGGTTGATTGACCATGAAAAAGCCATAGTCATATACTAACACTTTGTGAAAATGGGTTGTGTGTCGAGGATTGTGAATAAGGGAGATCAAATCGTTAATTTTGAACTATGGAGAGATAATGGTAATTTTTTCAAAGTAAATATGCAAAAATTAGACTTTTTGCATTAAATGGGCAAAAATAGTAATTTTGCCTAGTTTAGGGACCGAAGTATAATAAATACATTTTTGGGACCCAAATTTGTCCATAGGAATTTTGAGGACAAAAATGAGAGAATTGGAAAATATAGGGTCCAAGATGAGGAACTTTTGATGTAATTTTACACAAATTAAGGTCCAAAATGTAAATTTTGGAAAAGTTGAGTTATATAAAATGGAACTTAGAAAATTGGACCAACCGATGCGCTTTAATACTTTTCTATAATACCTTGAAATGTATGACACGTGTTTTGGAAAATCCTTTAAAATTTGATGAAAAAACTATAAGGATGCATGTTAATTAAGAAAGACCCTTTTTTTAATAGCTAAATGAGATAAGGTTAATTGACCATGAAAAAGCCATAGTCATATGCTAACACTTTGTGAAAACGGGTTGTGTGTCTAGGATTGAGAATAAGGGAGATCAAATCATTAATTTTGAACTATGGAGAGAAAATGGTCATTTTTCCAAAATAAATATGCAAAAATGGGACCTTTTTCATTTAATGAGCAAAAATGGTAATTTTGCCCAGTTTAGGGACCAAAGTATAATAAATATATTTTGGGACCCAAATTTATCTATAGGAATTTTGTTGACACAAATGATAGAATTGGAAAGTATAGGGTCCAAAATGAGGAACTTTTGATGTAATTTTACACAACTTAAAGCCCGAAATGTAAAATTTGGAAAAGTTGAGATAGATAAAAAGGGAACTTAGAATATGTTGGGTATTTTGGTAAATAAGATCAAATATGGGTTAAACCTATAATATGCGGAATGAGATCATAGATGGGGTTAGTCATTCTAATGGTACATGGACATGTTGGTCGAGTAAACGAAGTCTAATGCGCAGAACTGTAATTTGTAGAATGAGATCATAAATAGTATATAAGTACTAAGTTATAATATAAAATGACCCCGGATATGCAATTTAATTCATGAAGAGTGAATATTGTAACTGATTAAGTGTGGATCACCAGTCCCGAGTTAAGGAAAATATAGTGGAGACGAAAAATTACCCATAATGATGGTCAGTGGGAGTATTGATGACGAGTACAATTGGACCATTCGATGCACTTTACTACTTTTCTATAATATGGAAAAATGCATGATGCATGTTTTGGAAAATCCTTTGAAATTTGGTTCAAAAATTATATGGATGCATGTTTATTAAGAAAGACCATTTTTGTAAAATAACTAAATTAGATAAGGTTGATTGACCTGGAAAAATCTATAGTCCCATGCTAACACTTTGTGAATAAGGGTTGTGAGTCTAGGATTGTGAATAAGGGAGATAAAATAGTTAATTTTGAACTATGGGGGCAAATGGTAATTTTGCCAAAGTAAACATGTAAAAATGGGACTTTTTTACATTTATGCGGAAAAAATGGTAATTTTGCCCATTTTAGGGACCAAAGAATAATAAATACATTTTTGGGACCCAAATATGTCTATAGGAATTTTGAGAATACAAATGAGAGAATTGGAAAGCATAAGGTCCAAAATGAATAACTTTTGATGTAATTTTACCAAACTTAAGAATCAAAATGTAAACTTTGGAATAGTTGAGTTATATAAGTAGGGAACTTAGAAACGTTTTGGCATTTTGGTAAATAAGACCAAATGTGAGTTTAACCTATAATATGTGGAATGAGATCATAGATGGGGGTTAGTCATTCTAATGGTTCATCGACCAGTTGGTTGAGTGAACCATGTGTGATGGGTAAAACCGTTATTTGTAGAATGAGATAATAAATATTATATAAGTATTGTGTTATGATATAAAATGACCACATATACTGCAGCTGATCAAATGTGAATCACCAATCCGGAGTTAAGGTAAATATAGTGGAGATGAAAGAGTACTGATAATAATTGTGAGTGGTAGTATTGGCTGCGAGTACTATTGCACCAACCGATTCACTTTACTACTTTTCTATAATACTGTAAAATGCATAACACATTTGGAAAACCTTTGAAAATTGATGAAAAAGCCATAGCCGCTTGCTAAAACAATATGTTCATTAAGAGTGACCTTTTTCTAAAATAACTAAATGAGATCAAGTTGATTTACCTTGAAAAAGCCATAGCCGCTTGCTAACACTTTGTGAAAATGGGTTTTGTGTCTAGGATTGTGAATAAGGGAGATCAAATAGTTAATTTTGAACTATTGAGGGTAAAATGGTAATTTTGCCAAAGTAAATATGAAAAAATGGAACTTTTTGTATTTTATCATTTTGCCCATATTAGTGACCAAAGTATAATAAATATATTTTTTGGACTCAAATATGTCTATGGGAATTTTGAGGACTCAAATGAGAGAATTGAAAAGTATATGGTCCAAAACGAGGAAGTTTAGATATAATTTTACCCAGATTATGTACAAAAATGTATATTTTGGAAAAGTTGAGTTATATATGTAGTGTAAATCCCATCCTTTGATAATGAGAAAATCGGGGAAAGAATCGGTCAATTTTGAATTTTTAAAATTGAAACAGTCTATAAGCCCGATTATTGGAAAATGACGCAAATTGATGATTTACAACTTCTAGGTGACCCAAAATGGTTCATAAATCTTGGAAAAGAACCTTAGGGCAAAATGAGGAAGAAAAATCGGATTGGTTCACGAGAACCGGGCTCGAACTGGTTTATGAACCGAGTTGAATTGTGAACTGGAACCGATAGAAAATGGGTCAACCAAGAAATTTACGGACCCCCTATAATCCAAAGAGATTTATAAATCTTGGGAAGGAACATTAGGACAAAGTGGGAGAGAAAAGCCAGATCGATTTGGGTGAATCGGACCCGAAATGGATTGAACTAGTTTAAAGACCGAGTTGGTTTATGAACCTAAATCGATAAAGAGATGGTAAACTAGGAATTTTATAGATCCTAAGTGAACCAAGGAGTTACAAAGGACATGAAAATGGACTTGTGAAGGAATTGGGGATGAAAACCAAATCGGTTCAGGTGAACCAGATCTGAAACAGTTTGAAACGATTTGAACCACTATTGAACCAAATCCTAAATTTATTTTTCTTGGTGTCTTAAATAATTCAAATTTGAGATTTGAGGCCACCATTAGATAGAAAATTAATTTAGAAATATTTAGATTTGAAAAACTCGATCGAATGAGGGGTGAACCGGCCGATTTAAGCTTCGAACTCGGTTCGGACCGGTTTGGTCCACTTCGGAATAGTGTCGTCTTCTTCCTTCAAACGATAGCACTGTTCACTAGCCAAAAAATCAAAGCAGTGCTGGTGAAGAGGAAACATCTCCATTCAATACATTTTCGCCCATCAATGCCTATCATAAAGGTGCCAATCGGACGACCAAGAAGTCCCCAAACTTCATATATAAAGACCCCCTCCCCATTCATCCTCTCTACACCTTAAAATCTCACTATCTCTCAGTTGCTTAGTTTTCAGAGAAGCTCGAACCAGAGCTCCAATATAGGGTCATTTTTTAGCCAAACAAGGTGAGGTTGGGTTCCTTAGAACTGGGGAGAAGTCAGCTACACGGTGGTGGCATCCATTCGTTCCGAGAGTCTCCGAAGAAGTGTCGGCATGATCAAACAATGAAGCAGCTCCGGCATACCGAAGCTTCCCTCTTTCGACCGAGTTGAAATCAGCCAATTCAAGCCCTCCTCAGCCCTTCCACGACCGAATTAGGACCGAAAGGTATTCTAATTCGGCTCCCCTTTGCAATTTCTGATCGGTGTTAGAGAGAGAGTCAACCGAATTTCAATGACAAAATTCTAATCCAATTTGACATCAATTGATGTTATTCTTGATCCTAGGAAGAACCTCTGGAGAAGAGCTACATGCCCAGATAGAAAGCTCAGACTGCCATGCCCTTATCGGTGAGCGATCAAAGTTTTCTCTCTCTACAGTCTATTTTTTGGCGAAACTCCGTTTGAGCTCGTTTCGGAATTAAAAATCACGATTCAAAGTTCTATGGAATCGTAAAAACATGGAGAAACTCAATTTCAACTTCAATTTCAATAATTAGAGGTGTTTGAAATTAAGGAACCGGTCTAGTGGAATTCACGACATTTACGGGTGAGTGGGATTTTATCTCAAACCCGGTAGGGGATGATAAGTTTCTCGAAATGAAAACCCACTATCAAGTGGTATTTTAAACATTACAACTTAGAGGAGTGATGTAAAAATCATGCGAAAAAACTACTTACCGGTTGTAAGTAGATCATACTCGGTTGGTATGATGAAACTTCCTAGAAGGAAGTTGAAAACCTGTTCATCGGTTATGAGCGAAGATGCCTTTATACTCACTTGGTGGATAGTTAAAAATATATTTTTGTCAAAAGTGCTCTCCCCTGACTATGTGTCAATGCTTAAACTATTTGGGAAACCTTTTTTTATGGGAGCTTGAATAGCTCTTATAGGCCAGGGGCCTCGATTTCGAAACTTGGGGGCTATTATGCCCGATTTTAAAAATCTTGAACAGTGGGCCATAGGCTAGTGGGCACGAGCAGGAGCTCATTAACAAACATGAGATATGTGTCATAAAACTTTAATAAATGAATTGTTTGGTCATGGTACCAAGACAGGACCGACACACTCAGTTAACTAGCAGCAGTGCGACATGACTAGTTTTCGGACCAATCAAGATAAACAGCTGTAGGTTGAGTTGAAGGTCGAGGCCGTTGGACTAATGGCACTACGGATTACATGGCATGATAAGAAAATATTGTTTGTGCATGCACTATGATTTTGGGATCATCAAGATGCCCATGAGGGGTAGCGATGCATCCTAAGGGCCTTGAACGACCCGGTAAGTATAAGGGCAGTTTGTCGTACCAGATGACCATATGAAATTTAGAGTAGCACTAAGTGCATGAGACCGGGGTGGGGTCTGGATGAGGTCTCTGTACTCATATGGGCATGAAGAATTGATTTTGGGATTGAGGGTCAGATGTTGCGGACATCCGCTAATTCTCAGGGTAGAAGTGGAAGTACTTCTATCTAGGTGGCCGATAAAATCGCTACAAATCCACAAGTAGGTTCAGTGGTCGTACTAGCCTGCGAATGTGTGTTGAACCTTCATGATGAAGGATATGTGTTGGGTGATGACACACCATGGTAATAATGGAAAAAACCCCGAGATTTGAAGTTCAAAGGATTTTTTAAAGAAAGGAGTCTAGCACACTCCAATACAACTATTTTCCTAAAAGATAGTTTCTTGAAAAACCCATTCACTGAGTAGTCGTACTCAGCCCTTCCCTTACATCCCTTTCAAGAAGTCCCAAAAAGCTTGTCCTTAAAGAACCGTAAATTTAATCACTTACAAGACAAGTATGAGTAATTTAAAAATATTATGCAGTTCTAATTTTATGTCACTCTAGGAAAAATGTGCAGTTTCAAAGGATGCCTTACTCCTCCTAGGTCTAATAGAGGGGAAATTCTTAGTAAATCAGGAAGAGTAGTGGGTTGCTCACGGGGATCCAACCAAACCGGGCCAGGGCATGACATGTAGGGAACCTAGTAATTTTTGGGCATTTTTGTAAATAAGGCCAAATGTGGGTTTGACCTATAATATGTAGAATGAGATCATAGAGGGGGTTAGTTATTCTAACGGTTAATCGACATGTTTGTCGAGTGAACAAAGTATGATGTGTAGAATTGTAATTTGTATAATGAGATCATAAATAGTATATAAATACTAAGATATAATATAAAATGACAATGGATATAAATTTTGATTCATGTAGAGTGAATACTACAACTCATCAAGTGTGGATCACGAGTCCCGAGTTACAGGATATATAATGGAGACAAAAGAGTACCGATAATAATGGTGAGTGTGAGTATTGACGGTGAGTACCATTAGACCGATTGATGTGCTTTAATACTTTTCTATAATACCGTGAAATGCATGACACATGTTTTGGAAAGTCCTTTGAAACTTGATGAAAAACTATATGGATACATGTCCATTAAGCAAGACCTTTTTTTCCTGAAATAATTAAATGAGATAAGGTTGATTGACCTTGAAAAGACCATTGTCATATGCCAACACTTTGTGAATAAGGGTTGTGTGTCTTTGATTGTGAATAAGGGAGATCAAATAGTTAATTTTGAACCATGGAGAGTAAAATGGTAATTTTTCCAAAGTAAATATGCAAAAATGGAACTTTTTGCATTTAAGGGGGTAAAAATGGTAATTTTGCCCATTTTATGGACCCATGTATAATAAATATATTTTTGGGACCCAAATGTGTCAATAGAAATTTTGAGGACCCAGATGAGAGAATTGGAAAGTATAGGGTCCAAAATGAGGAATTTTTTATGTAATTTTATCCAACTTAAGGACCCAAATGTAAACTTTGAAAAAGTTGAGTCATATATGTAGGGAACCTAGAAACTTTTGGGAATTTTGGTAAATAAGATTAATTGTGCGTTTAACCTATAATATGTGGAATTAGATCATAGATGGGGGTTAGTCATTCTAATGGTTCATCGACATGTTGGTCGAGTGAAGCAAGTCTGGTGGGCGAAATCGTAATTTGTAGACTCAAATAAAAAATAGTATATAATTTCTGAGTAATTGTAAACCCCGTCCTTTAGTAATGAGAAAAATCGGGGAGAGAACTAGTAAATTTGAATCTTTAAACCGAATTGGTCTACAAGCCCGATTGTTAGGGACGAGCAATTTGAAAATTTCTAACTCCCATGTGACTCAAAAAGGTTCATAAACTTGGGAAAAGAACCCTAGGACGAAATGAGGAGGAACAACCGAAGCAGTTCAAAAGAAACGGGTCTGAACCGGATAGAACCGGTATATGAACTGAGTCGATTCATGAACCGGAACTGATAGAGAATGGGTAAACCAAGAAGCTTATGGATCCCTTGTGATTCAAAGAGAATTATAATCCTTGGGAAGGAACCTTAGAATAATGTGGGAGAGAAAAACCCAATCGGTTCGGGTGAATCGAACCCGAACCGGATTAAACCAGTTTAAGAACTGAGCCGGTTTATGAATCAGAATCGATTAAGAGATGGTAAACCAGGAATCTTATGGACCCTAAGTGACCCAAGGAGTCACAAAAGACATGGAAATGGACTTGTGAAGGAATTGGGGATGAAAACCAAACCAGTTCAGGTGAACCGGATCTGAACCGGTTCGGACTAGTTTAAACCACTATTGAACCATATCCTAAATTCATTTTTCTAGGTGGCTTAAATAATTTAAATTTGAGACTTAAGGCCACCATTGGTAGAAAATGAATTTAGAAAAATTTAGAAATTTTTAGATTAGAAAAACTCGGTCAAATGAGGGGTCAACCGACCTGATTCGAACCGGTCCGGTCCGGTCCGGTTCAGAATAGTGTCATCTTCTTCCTCAGGATGATAGCACTGTTCACTCGACAGAAAATCAAAGCAGCATTGACGAAAAAGAAACGTTTCTATTCGGTACGTTTCAGGTCTTTAATACCTATCATAACGGTGCCAAACGGATGGCCAATGGGCCCCACTCCATTCATCCTATCTACACCTGAAAAGCTCACTCTCTCTCGGTTGCTTAGTTTTCCGGTGAAACTCAAAACAGAGCATTGATATTGGGTCAATTCTAAGCCAAAGAAGGCGAGGTTGGGTTCATTAGAACTGCAAGGTAGTCAGCTACACAGTGGTGACATCCTTTCGTTCCGAGAGTCGCCAGAGAAGTGCTGGCATGATCGAACAATGAAGCAGCTACAGTGGGCCGTAGCTGCCATGTTTCAGCTGAGTTGAAATCAGCCAATTCGAGCCATCCTTTCTCTCTCTATAGTCCATTTTCCGGCAAAGCTCTATTTGAGCTTTTTCCGACGTTAAAACCTGCGATTCCAAGTTTTTTTAGAATCGTATGAACATGTAGAAACTCAATGTCAACTTCAATTTCAACGAATAGAGGTGTTTGATCAGTCAATTTGATGAAATCAAATTCAGTTGTGTTAAAGAGTTGAAATTGGGGAAAATTTTGGGGAAATTTGGGGATTTTTTAAAATTCGAAGAACCAAAATGTAATTTTTTAAAATTGAGGGTCAATTTATTGTGATAAGAATATTGGTGGGCCAATTAAGAAATTTTAGAATTTTAGGGGCAAAATTTACCATTTTTGTAAAGGAAGGGCAAAATGGTAATTTTGGAAAAATTGAGGGACCAAATTGAAAATTTAGGAAATTAAACCCCTTTTCACGAAATTTAATAAATTGAGGTACCAAGATAAATTTTAAAAGTATGGGACTCAATTTGAGGAAAAACCCTGCAAATAGGGACTTGAAGAAAAATAACTTTAAGGACCTAATTGCAAATTATATAAAGTTAGATTTTCTCATTCATTGGAAAGAATGAGGGCTATTAGGCCAAAGAATAATGAACAACTATATTCATTTCATGTAGGAGAATGAGACATCGAGAACGCCAGTTGAGGTCTAGCATGCAAAGGGACGGAACTTGACTAGGTGGAATTTTACTGCACCATCGGGTGATTGAGATTTTATATCATACCTGGTTAGGGATGATAACCACATCGAAATAAAAACCCACTACTATGTGATATTTTAAACATCACAACTTAGAGTAGTGATATGAAAACCTTGCAGAAAAGCTGCTTTCCGGTTGTAAGTTGATCATACCTAGTTGGTATGATTAAACTTCCTCTAAGGAAGTTGAAAACCCGTTCATCGAGTATGAACGGAGATGTCCTTATATCGGGTCGGTATAATGGACAGTAAATACATCCTTTTACTATCCTTGGTTGTAAATGAAGATTTTGAAGAAAAGAACCTGGAAGACATTCCAGTAGTTAGACATTATCTAGAAGTTTTTCTAGAAGAGCTACTTGGACTACCTCCAAGTCACCAAGTGGAGTTTACTATAGAAATAACCTCATGAACAAATCCCATATCCCAAGCCCTATATCGCATGGCTCCGGAAGAGCTGAAAGAACTAAAGGAACAACTGGACAAATTATTGGAAAAGGGTTTCATACATCCAAGTCAGTCTCCATGGGCTGCTCCTGTTTTGTTTGTAAAGAAAAAGGACGGGAGTATGAGACTATGTATTAACTACAGGAAGCTGAATCAGGTCACCATCATAAACCGATACCCACTCCCAAGGATAGATGATTTGTTTCATCAGTTAAAAGGAGCAGCCTACTTCTCAAAAACAGATCTTCAATTAGGCTACCACTAATTAAGGATTAGAGAAGAGGACATCCCTAAGACGGCGTTTTGATCCAAATATGGACACTATGAATTTAGAGTGATGTCGTTTGGATTGATGAATGCCCCTACAACTTTCATGGACTTAATGAATCACGTGTTCTAACCTCATCTGGATAGGTTCGGGATAGTATTCATAGATGATATCCTTATATACTCACAAACCAGGTCAGAACACAAAGAGCATCTGGCAATTACATTGGAAATCTTGAAAGAAAACCAATTATATGCAAAGTTTTCCAAATGTGAATTCTGGTTGCAAGAAGTAGGATTGTTAGGGAACATCGTACCTAAGGACGGAGTTAAAGTGGATCCAGCCATGGTAGAAGCTATATAAGAATGGAAGGCTCCAAGGAATCCTACGAAAATTAGAAGTTCCTTAGGATTGGCAGGATACTATAGGCAGTTTGTGCAAGACTTTTCTAAAATAGCAACTCCTCTAACTCGACTCACCAAGAAGGGAGTTGAGTATAAATGGGATGATGATTGTGAAAAGTCTTTTTAGGAGTTAAAGACTTGACTAACATCTGCACCAGTACTCTCCTTACCTGATCCTAATGCAGGAGAGTATACAGTCTATAGTGATGCCTCTAGAAAAGGACTAGGATGTGTTTTAATGCAACAAAAGAAGGTTATCGCGTATGCCTCGCGACAACTGAAGATACATGAGAGAAATTACCCGACTCACGACTTGGAACTAGTTGTAATAGTGTTTGCCCTAAAGATATGGCGACACTACTTTTACGGGGTTAAGTGCAGGATATACACAGATCACAAGAACCTTAAGTACTTCCTAACTCAGAAGGAGTTAAATCTTCATCAGAGGAGATGGCTAGAATTGGTGAAGGATTATGATCTTGTGATTGAATACCACCCCAGAAAGGCAAATGTGGTAGCAGATGCCTTAAGTCACAAGTATCAAACTAAGGTGACACAAGTTAAGGAAAGCTACTTACCTTTGTTGCAGCAATTGGGAAGAATGGAAGTGAGCCTGAGGATGGACAAACAGGAAAAATGCCTTGTGGCGAATGTAGCGATAAGGCCCAATCTAACCGAGCATATAAAGGTCCAACAGAGGATTGATAAAGAACTTCATCCCTATTTGGATTCAACTAACAGAGAAAGGAAACCGAACTACGATATGTGAGGTGATGGAGTACTGACCTATAAGGGTAGGGTATGTGTGCCTCAATATAAGGAGTTGCAGAGATTAATATTGGAAGAGGCACACGATTCAGTGTATGCCATGCATCTAGGCAGTACTAAGATGTACCGCACCCTCAAAAAAGGATATTGATGAAAGGGTATGAAGAGGGACATTGCAGAATATGTCACCCGATGCTTGTCCTGCCAACAGATAAAAGCAGAGTATCAGAAACCGTAAGGACTACTACAACCCTTACCAATTCTGGAGTGGAAATAGGAGCACATCACCATGGACTTCGTCACAGGCCTACTAGTGACCAAAAAGGGTTGAGATGCAATTTAGATAATAGTGGATAGATTGACCAAATCAGCTCATTTCCTCCCTATAAAAGTGACGAACACAGTAGAACAACTAGTTGTCTTATACATGAAGGAAATAATAAGACTCCATGGTGTCCTAGTAAGTATAGTATCGGATAGAGATTCGAGATTTACTTCTAGGTTTTGGCCAAGTTTGCAAAACACCATGGGGACCAAGCTCCATATGAGTACGACATTTCACTCTGAGACAAATGGACAATCTGAGCGAACCATCCAAACCTTGGAAGACATGCTGAGAGCATGTGTGCTCACCATGAATAAAAGCAGGGAGGAATACTTATGCCTGATGGAGTTTGCGTATAATAATAGTTATGAGGCCAGTATCCAGATGGCTCCTTATGAAGCCCTTTATGGACGACCTTGTTGTACCCCTTTATTTTGGGAAGAAGTGGGGGAAAGAAAATTAGAAAGGACATAAATAATAGAGGATCCACAGAGAAGATAAAATTAATAAGGAGTCATCTTAAGACTACACAGGACAGGCAGAAGAGTTATGCAGACAATCGAAGAAAAGATCTGGAGTTCGAAGTGGGAGTTCAAGTATTCCTCAAAGTATCTCCATGGAGAGGAATACTTAGGTATCAGCAAAGAGGGAAGCTAAAACCCAGATATATCGGTCCATATTCCATTATTCAAAGGATAGGACCAGAAGCTTATAAATTAAAACTGCCTACTGATCTGCAGAGAATACATGATGTATTCCACATTTCAGTACTTCAGAAACATCAGCTTGATCCTAGTCATGTATTGGACTGACCTCCAATGGAACTAGAAGAGAACTTGACTTATCAGATAGAGTCGGTACGAATCATCGACCAGAGGACAAGAATTTGAGGAACAAAAAAATTCCTATGGTCAAGGTGTTGTGGCAGAACAGACACGTGCAGGAAGAGACATGGGAAACCGAGTCTATGATAAGGGATAGTTATCCTTAGTTATTTAACATGTAACTGTTTTGAGGATAAAACTCCTAAAAAGAGGGCAGAGTTGTAAACCCCGTCTTTTAGTAATGAGAAAAACCAGGGAGAGAACCGGTAAATTTGAATCTTTAAACCGAATTGGTCTACAAGTCCGATTGTTAGGGATGAGCAATTAGAAAACTTCTATTGGTTCTCTCCATTCGTCCTCTCCACACCTAAAAAGCTCACTCTCTCTTAGTTGCTTAGTTTTCCGGTGAAGCTTAAACCAGAGCTCCGATATAGGGCAATTCTCAGCCAAAGAAGGAGAGGTCAAGTTCATTAGAACCGGGGGGAAGTCAGCTACACGGTGGTGACATCCGTTCGTTCTGAGAGTCGCCAGAGAAGAACTAGCATGATCGAACAATGAAGCAGCTCCGGCCCGCCGGAGCTGCCCTGTTTTGGCCGAGTTAAAATTGGCTAATTCGAGCCCTTCTTAGGCCAAACCAAGCTTTCCCGACACCTCCTCAGCCCTCCCACGGCCGAATTACGACTGAAAGGTAAGCCAATTCGGCTCCCCTTTACAATTTCCGATTAGTGTTAGAGAGAGAGTTAGCCGAAATTCAATGACGAAATTCTAATCCAATTCGACATCAATTGATGTCATTCTTGATCCTAGGTAGAACCACTAGAGGAGAGCTACCTGTCCAAATAGAAAGCTCAGACTGTCGCGCCCCCACCTATGAGAAATCGAAGTTATCTCTCTCTACAGTTCATTTTTCGACAAAGCTCCATTTGAGCTCATTCTGGCATTAAAACCTGTGATTCAAAGTTCCTTAGAATCGTATGAACATGTAGAAACTTCATGTCAACTTCAATTTCAACGAATAGAGGTGTTTGATCGGTCAATTTGATGAAATCAAATTCGATTGTGTTAACTAGTTGAAATTGGGGGGGAAATTGTGGAAATTTGGGGACTTTCAAAAATTTGATGGACCAAAATGTAATTTTCTAAAATTGAGGGTCAATTGATCGTGATAAGAATATTCAAGGGCCAATTGAGAAATTTTAAAATTTTTGGGGCAAAATTTACCATTTTTATAAAGGAAGGGCAAAATGGTAATTTTGGGAGAATTGAGGGACCAAATTGAAAATTTGGGAAGTTAAACTCCTTTCATAGAATTTAATAAATTGAGGTCCCAAGATAAATTTTAAAAGTTTCGAGACTCAATTAGAGGAAAAACCCGACAATAGGGACTTAAAGTTGAAGAAAAATAACTTTGAGGACCTAATTGCAAATATATATAAAGTTGGGTTTTCTCATTCATTGGAATGAATAAGGGCTATTAGGCCAAAGAATAATGAACAACTATGTTCAAGGGATGGAAGTCAACTAAGTGGAATTTCATTGCATGATCGAGTGAGTGGGATTTTATATCGTACCCGGTTGGGGATGATAAGCACATTGAAATAAAAACCCACTACTATGTGGTATTTTAAACATCACGACTTAGAGTAGTGATGTGAAAACCTTACGAAAAAACTACTTACCGGTTGTAAGTAGATCATACCCAGTTGATATGATGAAACTTCCTCAAAAGAAGTTGAAAACCCGTTCATTGTTTATGAACGAAGATGTACTTATATCAGGTCGGTATCATGGACAGTAAAAATATCTTTTTGTTGGAAGTGTTCTCCCCTGATTGTGTGCAATGCTTAAACAATTTGGGAGACCTTCTCGACAGGAGCTCGAATAGCTCTTATAGGCCGAGGGCCTCAGTTTTGGAACTTCGAGGCTAATATGCCCAGTTTTTTTTAAATCACGAATATTGGTCCATAGAACAATGGGCATGAGCAAGAGCTCGTAAACGAACATAATATAAGTGCCATAAAACTTTAATAAGTAAATTGTATGGTCATGGTACCAAGGCTGGTCTGACATTTCGAGTCAACTAGCAGCAGTGCGATATGTATGGTCAGTCTCCGAACCAGTCAACATAAACACTTGTAGGTTTAGTTGAAAGTCGGGACCATTGGACTAATGACACCATAGATTATATGGCATAATAAGAAAACATTGTTTGTGCATGCACTATGAGTACGAGATCATCAAGATGCCCATGAGGGGTAGTGATGTGTCCTAAGGGCCCTGGACGACCCAGTGAGTATAAGGGCAGTTCGTTGTTCCAGGTGACCATGCAAAATTTGGAGTAGCACCAAGCGCACGAGACTGGAGTGGGGACAGGATGAGATCTATGTCCTCATATGAACACGAAGAATCAATTTTGGGATTGAGGGTCAGATGTCACGTACATCCACTCATTCTCAGGATGGAAGTGGTTGTACTTCTATCTAGGTTGCGGGTAAAGTGCTCTAAAGCCACAAGTGGGTTCAGTGGTCGTGCTGGCCTGCGAATGTGTGTAACCTTCATGATGAAGGATGTGTGTTGGGTGATGATACATCGTGATAAATAAGAAATGGTAGAAATACCTAAATTTTTAAACGAAGGAATTTTTGAAAAGTGAGTAGTCTGGCACACTCCAATACAATTGTTTTCCTAAAAGTTAAAAGTATACTTTTGAAAAACCCATTCACTGAGTAGTTGTACTCACCCCCTCCCTTATACCCCTTTCAAGTAGTTCCAGAGAGTTTGTCCTTAAAGACCTACAAATTTAAATGCTTGCAAGACAGGTATGATTATTTTAAAATTTTTATATATTTTTTATTTTTGTTATTCCTGGAAAAAGGTGCAAAGAACGCCTTACTCTTTACAATTTAGTAAAGGAGAAACCCTTTAAATAAACCAAGAGAGTGGCGGGTTGTTCACGGGGATCCGATCAAACCAGGTCAGGGCATGACAATAATGATATAAAATGACCTCATATATGCAATTTGATTCATATAGAGTAAATACTACAGCTGATCAATTGTGGATCACGAGTCCCAAGTTAAGGGAAATATAGTGGAGATGAAAGAGTACCGATAATAATGGTGAGTGGGAGTATTGACGCTGAGTACAATTGGACCGACCAATGCTCTTTACTACTTTTCTATAATACCATGAAATGCATGACTCATGATTTGGAAAATCCTTTGAAAATTAATGAAAAAACAATATGAATGCATCTTCTTTATGAATGACCTTTTTTTTTAAATAACTAAATGAGATAAGGTTTATTGATCATGAAAAAGCCATAGTCATATGCTAACACTTTGTGAATAAGGGTTGTGTGTCTAGGTTTGTGAATAAGGGAGATAAAATAGTTAATTTTGAACTATGGAGAGAAAATGGTAATTTTGCCAAAGTAAATATGCAAAAATGGTAATTTTTCCTATTTTAGGAACAAAGTATAATAAATACATTTTTGGAACCCAATGTGTCTATAGAAATTTTGAGGAAAATAAGTGAATTGAAAAGTATAGGATCCAAAATGAGGAACTTTTGACGTAATTTTACCTAACTTAAGGACCAAAATGTAAACTTTAGAAAAGTTGAGTTATATAAGTAGGGAACTTAGAAAATTTTGGGCATTTTGGTAAATAAGACCAAATGTGGGTTTAACCTATAATATGTGGAATGAGATTATAGATGGGGGTAGTCATTCTAATGGTTCATCAACATGTTGGTCGAGTGAACCAAGTTTGACGGGCAGAACCGTAATTTGTAGAATGATATAATAGTATAGTATATAAGTACTAAGTTATGATATAAAATGACCTCGGATATGCATTTTGATTCATGTAGATTGAATATTGCAACTGATCAAATGTGGATCACCAGTCCTAAGTTAAGGGATATATTGTAAACCCCACCCAATGTTGTTAAGGAAAAACCTAGAAAAGAACTGGACAAACCGAGTGAGAAACACCGAACTGGTTCACAAACTCGATTATCAGAGAACGGACAATTTGGGAAATTTACAACTCCCGAGTGACCCAAAGGGTTCATAAAGTCTTGGAAAAGAACCTTAGGACAAATTGGATGAGAAAAACTAGACCGGTTCAAATGAACCGGATCTAAGTGGATTGAACTGGTTTATGAACCAAGTGGGTTCATGAACTGGAACCAAGAGAGAAAGGGCAAACCGGGGAATTTATGGATCCCAAGTGACCTAAAGAGTCACAAAAGTTAAGAAAAAAGACTTTAGGATGAACTGGAGATGAAAACCAAATCAGTTCAGGTGAACCAGATCTGAACCGATTTGAACCACTATTAAACTAGATGTTAAATTCATTTTTCTAGGTGGCTTAAAAATTTTCAATTTGAGATTTGATGCTACCATTGTATAGAGAATGAATTTAGATAAATTTAGAACTTTTTAATTTTAAAAAACTTGGTTGAATCGGCCGATTTAAGCATTGAACCCGATTTGGACCAGTTCGGAACAGTATCCTCTTCTTCCTTCAGATAATAGCATTGTTCACTCAACAGAAAATCGAGCAGTGACGACAAAGCTGAAAAGTCTCTGGCCAAAGAGTTTCAGGCAATGAATGACTGCCATTAAGGTACCAATCGAACGACCAAGAAGTACTCGAGCTTCCTATATAAAGAGCCCCTCCTCATTTATACTCTCCATACCGTAAAACTCCATTCTCTCTCAACTGTTGCAATTTCTGGCGAATCTCAAACCAGAGCTCCAATATAGGGTTTTTTCTGAGCTAGAGAAGATGTAGTCGGGTTCTTTGGATTCGGGGAGAAGTCAACTACACACCTGTAGTCTCCATTTGCTTCTCGAGGATCACCAAAGAAACGCCGGTGTGATAGAACAGTGAAGCAAATTCAGCGGACCATAGCTATCCTATTTTGGACGAGTTGAAATCAGCCAATTTGAGTCCTTCTCAAGCCAAACCAAGCCCTCCCAACACCTCCATAGCATTCCTGCAGCTGAATTAGAGTGGAAAGGTAAGCTAATTTGGCTCTTCTCTATAATTTCCAACCAATGCTAGAGAGAGAACCAACAGAATTTCGATGACAAAATTATCACTCAATTCGAAATCAATTGATGCAATTGATGATCCTAGGAGAAACCTCAGGACAAGATCTATCTACCTAGATTGAAAGCTCGGACCGCCGCGCTTCCAACAGTAAGCTTTCAAAGCTTTCTCTATTTGAGTCTAGTTTTCCAGCAAAGCTTCGTTTGAGCTCATTCTGGCATCAAATTGTGTGATTCAAAGTGTAATTGAATTGTATGAAGATGTAGGAACTCCAATTTAACTTTAATTTCAACAATTGAAGTCATTTGATCGATCAATTTGATAAAATCAAATTCGGCTGTGTTAGAAGGTAAAAACTGGGGGAACTTTGGGGATTTCAAAAATTCAAGGGACTAAAATACAATTTCATAAATTGAGGGCCAATTGGGCATGATAAAGATGTTGGAGTACCAATTGGGCAAATTTTGGAATTTTGGGGCAAAACTTACCATTTTTGTAATGTAGGGGCAAAATGGTAATTTCGGAAAAATTGAGGACCAAATTGGAAATTTGGGAAATTGAACCCCTAATTGTGAATTTGAATAAATTGAGGTACTAAGGTGAATTTTAAAAATTTTAGGACTTAATTTGAGGAAAAAATGGCATTAGGGACTTAAATTTAAAGACAAATAACTATAGGAACCTAATTGCAAATAAATGAAAAGTTTGGTTTTCTTATTCATTTGGGATTAATGAAGACTATTAGGCCAAAGGATAATGAACAAGGATGTTAATATCGTGTAGGAACACGAACTATCGAGAATGCTAGCTAAGATAAGTTTGCATAAAGGCAACAAGTTGGCTAAGAGGAAATTCATTGCACTATCAGGTGAGTGGGATTTAATATCATACCTGATTGGGATGATAAGCACCTCGGAAATGAAAACACACTATTAAGTGGTATTTTAACAATCACATTTGAGCAAAGTGATGTGGAAATTACGTAGAAAAACTACTTCTTGGTTGTAAGTAGATCGTACGTGGTTGGTATTATGAACTTCCTAGAAGAAAGTAGAAAACTCGCTTATCAGTTATAAGTGGAGATATCCTCATACATGGTTGGTATGATGGATAATTGAAAAGTTTATTTTGTCGGAAGTGCTCTCCCCTGACTCTGTGCCACTGCTTAAAATTTTTGGGAGACCTTGACGGGAGCTTGAATAGCTCAAATAGGTTGAAGGCCTCAGTTTTGGAACTTGGGGGTTAATATGCCTGATTTTGAAAATCTCGAACAGTGGGCCCTAGGCCAGTTGGCATGAGCAGGAGCTCATAAACAAACATATTTATTAAGCCATGAAAACTTAAGTAAATGAGTTGTTTGGCTATGGTACCGAGACAAGACCAACATACTTGATGGACTAGCGGTAGTGCAACATGACAAGTCTTTAGATCGGTCAAGACAAACAGCTACAGGTCGAGTTGAGAGTTAGGGACGTTGGACTAGTGGCACCACATATTATATGGCTTATGTGAAAAATTGTTGATTGTGCATACACTATGATTACATGACCTTCAAGATGCCCAAGAGGGGTAGTGATGTGTCCTAGGGCTCTAAACGACCTGGTGGAGATAAGGGCAGTTAGTCGTACCAGAAGTCTTAAGAAGCTCGATGTAGCTTCATTGCGCATGAGACCGGGATGGGGATGGGATGAGGTCTCTATCCCCATATGGACATGGAGTATTTTTGGTATGAGGGTAGGATGTTAGAGACATTCACTCAGATTTCGGGTAGAAGTCAGAGACTTCTATCAGGGTGGATGGTAAAGACGCTCCGATCCATAAGTGGGTGCAGTCGGTGTAACTGCATCTCGCAAATGTGTGATGCCTTCATTATGAAGGGTGTTTTGTTTGTGAAACACACCGAATATGGAAATGGGAAAAAGGTTATGAAAACCTTGAAAAGGATTTAAGAATCCTTGAAAAAGAATTGGTAAACCATGGAAAAAGGTGTTGAAAACTAGAACTTGAGAAAAGAATATTTTTAAAGAAAATAATGAGTATAGCACACTCCAATTCAAACTATTTTATAAGAAACTCATTTTTCAAACACCCATTCACTGAGTTGTCAAACTCACCACCCTCCCTTTACCTCTTTTCAAGTATCCGAGGGAAAAACCTACCTACAAACATTCCGCTAGTTAAAATTGTAAGACAGGTATGTAACTTTAAATTATTCAGTTTTGATTAATGTTAATCTAGGAAAGGTACAAGTATAAAGGATGCATTTCTCCTCACAGTTTAAAGAAGGGGAAAACCCTTAATAAACCGGAAGAGTGGCGGGTTGCTCACGGGGATCAGACCTGTCACGCCCCAACCCGGTTTGGTTGGATCCCTGTGAACAACCCATCGCTCTGTCGGTTCAAGAGGAGTTTCCTCCTTCTTTAACTCGTGATGAGCCAGGCGTAATTTCAATCTTATTCCCTGGAAAGACATATCAAATAAAATGCATGCTTAAGGAAAATTAAGCATACCTAATAGAGGGTAAGACTCGGTGTTATTCCTAGTCATTATCTCTTTTCCGGAAAAAGGGATAGAAAAAAAGGTTGAGTTTCTACAACTCAGTGAATGGGTTTTCGAAAATTAACTTTGCGGAAAAATATTTGTATTGGAGTGTACCAGACTCCTTTCTTTCAAAAATACTTTCATTTTAAAATCTCGATTTTTACCACCATTTCTTATTAATCACGATGTGTTATCACTCAACACACATCCTCCATCATGAAGGTCAAACACAAATTCGCAGGCCAGTACATCCACTGAATCCACTTGTAGCGTCGAAGCGACTTTACCGACCACCTAGATAGAAGCACATCCACTTCTACCCTGAGAATGAGTGAATGTACGTGACATCCGACCCTCAATCCTGAAATCAATTCTTCGTGTCCGTATGAAGACAGAGACCTCATCTCGTCTCCACCCCGGTCTCATGCGCTTGGTGCTACTCAAAATTTTGCACGGTAACCCGGTACGATGAACTGCCTTATACTCACCAAGTCGTCTAAGGCCCTTAGGACGCATCACTACCCCCTCTTGGGTGTCTTGATGGTCCCGTAATCATAGTGCATGTACAAACAATATTTTCTTATCATGCCATATAATCTGTGGTGACACTGGTCTAACGGCCTCGACCCTCAACTCAACCTGTAGTTGTTTGTCTTAACTGGTTTGGAGACCTATCATGTCGCACTGCCACTAGTTGACTAAATATGTCAGTACTATCTTGGTACCATGGCTAAATAATTCATTTATTAGAGTTTTATGGCACATATCTTATGTTTGTTTACGAGCTCCTGCTCGTGCCCACTGGCCTATGGCCCACTTGTTCGAGATGTTCAAAATTTGGCATAATAGCCCCCAAGTTCCAAAACCGAGGCCCCCGGCCTATAAGAGATATTCAATCTCCTGTTAAGAAGGTCTCCCAAATCATTTAAGAATTGGCACACAGTCAGGGGAGAGCACTTCCGGCAAAAATATGTTTTCAAATGTCCATTATACTCATTGGGTATAAGGACATCTCCGCTCATAACCTATGAACAGGTTTTCAACTTCCTTCGAGAAAGTTTCATCATACCAATCGGGTATGATTTACTTACAACTGTTAAGTAGTTTTTCCGCATGACTTTCACATCACTCCTTTAAGTTGTGATGTTTAAAATACCACTTAGTAGTGGGTTTTCATTTCTAGGTACTCATCATCCCCAACTGGGTATGATATAAAATTCCACTCACCCGTTAATACAATGAATTCCACTAGACCAATTCCTTGTATTCACGCGAGTTTGTCCTTGCTGGCGTTCCCCGTACTTCATGTTCCTATACAGTATGAACATCTCATTTCATTATCTCTCGATCTAATAGTCTTCATTCATTCCAAATGAATGAGAAAAGCAAACTTTTATTTATTTGCAATAATGTCCCTAAAGTTATTTTTCTTTAACTTTATATCCCTAATGTCGGTTTTTCCTCAAATTAAGTCCCAAAACTTTTAAAATTCCCCTTGGGACATCAATTTATTCAATTTCACACAAAGGTGTTTAATTTCCCAAATTTCTAATTTGGTCCCCAACTTTTCCAAAATTACCATTTTGCCCTTCATTTACAAAAATATTAAATTTTACCACAAAAATTCCAAAATTCCTCAATTGGCCCTATAACATTTTTATCATGCCCAATTAACCCTCAATTTTAGGAAATTGCTTTTTGGTCCTTCGAATTTTCAAAAATCCCCAATTTTCCCTCAATTCCAACTTCTTAACATAGTTGAATTTGATTTCATTAAATTGACCAATCAAACACTTCCAATTGTTAAAATTGAGTTTCTACATGTTCATATGATTCTCTAGCAATTTAAATCGCAAGTTTTAATGCCGAAACGAGCTCAAACAAAGCTTCGCCAGAAATTAGACTATAGAGAGAGAAAGCTCTGAATACTCACTGGTGAGGATGCTACGGTCTAAGCTTTCTATCTAGGCAGGTAGTTCTCCTCTTGGGGTTCTTTCTAGGATCAAGAATAACATCAATTAATGTCGAATTGGATTAGAATTCTAGCATTGAAATTTGGCTGAATCTTTCTCTAACACCAATCAAAAATTGTAAAGGGGAGCCGAATTGTCTTACCTTTCCATCCTAATTTGGTTGTGGGAGGGCTGAGGAAGTGTTGGGGGGGGGGGGGGGGGGGGGGTGCTTGGTTTGGCCTGAGGACGGCTCAAATTGGTCGATTTCAGCTCAGCCAAAATAGCGCAGCTTCGGTCGGCCAAAGGTGCTTCACTGTTCGATCACACCGACGCTTCTCCGACGACTCCCGAAACAAATGGATGTCACCACCGTGTAGCTGACTTCTCCTCAATTCTAAGGAACTCGACCTCACCTTCTTTGACTCATAATTGACCCTATATTGGAGCTCTGGTTCGAGTTTCACCAGAAAACTAAGCAACTGAGAGAGAGTGAGTTGTTTAGGTGTGGTGAGGATAAATGGAGAGGGGCTCTTTATATAGGGAGCTTGGAGACTCATCGGTCGTCTGTTTGGCACCTTTATGACAGACATTGATGGCTTGAAATGTATCGAATAGAAATGTTTCTTCTCCGCCAGTGTTGCTTCAATTTTTCGGCGAGTGAATAGTGTCGTCATCTAAAGGAAGAAGACGATAGTATTCCGAACCGGACTAGACCGGTCCAAACCAGGTTCAAAGCTTAGACCGGCCGGTTCACCCCCAATTTAACTGAATTTTTCAAATCTAAAAATTTCTAAATTCATTTTCTATCCAATGGTGGCCTCAAATCTCAAATTTGAATTCTTTAAGCCACCTAGAATAATAAATTTAGAATCTAGTTCAATAGTGGTTCAAACCGGTTCACTCTGGTTCGAATCCGGTTCACCTAAACCAGTTTTGTTTTCATCTCCAATTCCTTCTCAAGTTCATTTCCATGACATTTAGGACACTTTGGGTCACTTGGGATCCATAAATTTCTTGGTCTACCCTCTCTCTATCGATTCTGATTCATGAGTCGATTTGGTACATAAATCGGTTCTATCCGATTTGGACCTGGTTCACTTGAACCGATCCGGTTTTTCTTCCCCATTTCATCCTCAGGTTCTTTTCTAATGTTTATGAACCATTTTGAGTCACATGGGAGTTGTAAATTCTCAATTTGCCCGTTTCCTAATAATCAAGCTTGTAAACCAATTTGATTTTAAAATTTGAGACTCACTCGTTCTTTTTCGATTTCCTCATTATCAAAGGACGGGGTTTACACAACCAAACCGGGTCGGGGTGTGACAACTTGAGTGGTATCAGAGCATGTTTCCTCGAATACATTATCAAGACTATATAACATAGTATCTAAGAGAAAATTTTAAAATTTTCAGATGGCTCCCATGAGAGTAACCAAGAAAACTAGGATTGGTGTTACCTTTGTCCCCATAGGAAGATCACCCTAAAATACCCGAGAAGTCCTAAATGACCAAGAGACGTTAGTGGGAAGTATCTAGGGGGATGGTACCAGGACCTGTGAGGTCACAGTCCTAAGTATGAAGGGAGCCAAGCCTAAGGTCAGGAACACCATCAAAGGCGTATAATCTTACCAAGGAGGATGGATGCTTAGACACCCATAGCTCCTTATCTATTTTGTAACTACTTTTTGTAATAGGGCTAAAACCCAAACCCTTTGTACTCCTCTTTTAATGAGGAACTCGAAATTTCAAAAATCCTATCTCTCGATGATGTGATCTTGCTAGGAAGATGGTCCCAAGAATAGTAAACAAACAAATCTCCACTACCATAGAAATTAGGAAGAAACCCATCCCAGTTAAGGAAGCTGAAATAGGGAATTAAGAAATATAGGAGGACTCTTAGAGTGACCATTTGGCAAAGAAGACCTAACAAGAAAACTCTCAAGGTGTTCAAAGATGGTGAAGCACCAAACCACCAGTAACCCCTAGAAAGGCCCCGCAATACTCGAAGGAAAGGAGAAACTATAACGGTCCATGCAAGGGAAAAACTTATTACAAGTGTGAACGATGGGGACAATACGTGAAGAAGTGTCCAACCCTACTAAAGACAAGTACTGAGATAACCTATTATAGGTGTAAGGGAATAGGATAGGTAAAGAAGGACTGTTCCACACTTCATATATTTAGGGTAATACCTCCTCAAAGGTCATGAAAGAGATGAAGGACTGGTGACCAAAACCATGGAGCAAGTTAAGTAAGCGGTTCACAAAGAGGTCAAGAAATGGTGAGGTAAAAGCCAAATTTAAACTTCTTCTTAAGAAGGTTAAACCGAGAAGGATACCACAAGAATAAAGGTAAGGTACATGGTAAGTATACCTAGAACCCCTCATAAGGGGCAAACACAGAAAAACGTCCTCCGGAAACTCTAGGGTATGACATAGTAAGAGTGAAGAAGAGAAGAAATACGCTATGAAAGGGAACTCTGGAGGGATGCATACAACTAAGTACCCTTGAAGGAATCATTGATGGGCGGATGGACATAATGTGAACTGCAAGGAACCAACCCTTAATTATGAACTTCTCGAAGAAATGATGTATCGTGATGGCCTAGTGTGACCTATTTGGAAAGAGCAGAAGAGCCAAATAACAATTCCAAGAGAACCAAGTAGAAAGAAGCAACTAGTAGTAATGGGATGGTCAAGGAGAATAAACAATGCCCTAAGAAGGGCTAGGAAGTAGTAAAGACTACATGCTATGAAGGACAATAGGATGATCATGAAGGATGAGTGATACAGCTGCCTAGACAATTGGATAAGAAAAATACTAGGGAGGAGGTAGTTAAAGAACTGGACTTCAAGAGAACCATTGATTTAAACCACGACAAAGAAAGGGGAAGTAAAAAGGCCAAAACATTGGAAAAGAAGGCTAAAGGAAATCCTTAAAGAGATCAATGGTCAAGACCAGAGTTATGAACAAAAGCCATGAGATGGTTAAATGAGCCTCTCGAAGGATGATTAAGAGATTTTGAAACCAGAAGGATGTGAGCTCTCCTTAAAAAGAAATAGAAATGTATTGGGGTACGAGTGAGAATGAGGATGGAGTACAAAGGGCATACCCGTAAGATTTCAAAAGTAAAGGTAAGCATGAAAGAATGGCATCAATGGATGTCATTTAAAGTTAGGTGCCATCAAAGATGAATGAAAAAAGGAATTTCAGGAGAAAAATGGTAAGAATCCTCCCAAGGTAGGAAACCCTGGAAGGGGATACATGTCCCAACAAAAAGAAAATGGAACCAGGTGACGAGGGATTAGGAGACGAATTTGAAAATAAAATGCATACTAAGATGAAAGGAACCCAAGGAAGCATACTAGGAGGATCCAAGGAGTAAGTTAAATCCAAGGAACAGGTAAGCCGAAAGATATCATCAAAAGATAACGTACGAGTAAGAAAGGGGAGGACTGCCCATAAAAAGGGGAATAGAATAAAGTACATCTAAGAAATCTTGTGTAAACCCCGCACTTTTGAGTTAAGGAAAACTAGAAAAAGCACCGGTCAAACTCAATAAGAAAACCGAGCCGGTTTACACTTGGGAACAAGCAATATGGAAATTTACAACTTCCGAGTGATCCAAAGGGTTTATTAAACCTTGAAAGAAACTTAAGACAAATTAAAAGACAAGAAACCTAATTGGTTCACGTGAACTAGATTTCATAAGAACTTTAAAGTTAAGCGTGCTTCCTCGAGAGTAGTGTGAGGAAGTATGATTTTTTTGTAACCCAAAATTTCGGTCAAAATAGTAATAAATTAATATATATTTAATTATTGTAATTAATACCAATAATTTAATACCTAAATTAAATTATTGGAATTAATACAAATAATTTAATGCCAAAATTAAATTATTGGAATTAATACCAATAATTTATGGCAATATTAATACTAGTAAAGAGGTTATCCTCATTCATTCTCCTCAGACATAAACACTTCTCTCTCTCTCTCTGTATTGCTCCATTTCCCGGTGAAGCTCGAACTAGAGCTTTGACTTGAACAAAGGTCAGGCTTTTTAGAACTTGGGAGAAGACAGTTATCTCATAGCAAACTCCAGTCAATCCGAGAATCGTTGGAGAAGCGCCGGCATGATAGAATAGTGAAGCAGCTCTGGCGGACCGAAGCTGCCCTATTTCGGCCAAGCTAAAATCAGCCATTTCAAGCCCTCCTCAGGCCAAACCAAGCCCTCCCAACACTTCCTCAGCCTTTCCACGGCCAAATTAGAACCAAAAGGTAAGACAATTCGGCTCCCCTTTACAATTTTTGATCGGTGCTAGAGAGAAAGTCGATCAAATTCCAATGAAGAAATTCTAATAGAATTTTGTATCAATTGATGCGATTCTTGATTCTAGGATGAACCTCAGGACGAGAGCTATCTACCCAAATTGAAAGCTCGAATCGTCGTGCCTTCACCGGTGAGTAATCGAAGCTTTTTCTCTCTATAGTTCATTTTCCAGCGAAGCTCCGTTTGAACTTGTCCCGGCATTAAAACTTGTGATTCACATTTTTGAAGAATTGTATGAACATGTAGAAACTCAATTTCAACTTCAATTTCAACAATTGGAAATGTTTGATGGGTCAATTTGATGAAATCAAATTCGGCTGTGTTAAGAAGTTGGAATTGGGAGAAAATTGGGGATTTTCGAAATTCAAAGGACCAAAATGAAATTTTATGAAATTGAGGGTCAATTGGGAATTAAAATAATGTTGGAAGACCAATTGAGGAATTTTGAAATTTTTGGGCAAAATTTACCATTTTTGTAAAGGAAGGGTAAAATGGTAATTTTGGAAAAGTTGGGGGACCAAATTGGAAATTTGGGAAATTAAACCCCTTTTTGTGAAATGGAATAAATTGAGGTCCTATGATAAATTGTAAAAGTTTCGGGATTCAATTTGAGGAAAAACCGACATTTGGGACTTAAAGTTAAAGTGAAATAACTTTAGGGACCTAATTGTAAATAAATTAAAGTTTGACTTTCTCATTCATTTGGAATGAATGAAGGCGATGAGGCCGAAGAATAATGAACCAAGATGTTCATATCGTATAGGAACACGAAGTACCGAGAACGCCAGCAAGGATAAGCTCGTGTGAATACCAAGAACCGGTCTAGTGGAATTCATGGCATTAACGGGTGAGTGGGTTTACTAACATCATACCCGGTTAGGATGATGAGCACAACTTAAAATTAAAAACCACTTACCGGTTGTGAGTCGAAATTTTATATCATAACCGGTTGGGCAATGATAAGTACCTCGGTATGAAAACCCACTATTAAGTTGGTATTTTAAACATCACTACTTAGAGGAAGTGATGTGAAAATCATGCAGAAAAACTACTTACCGGTTGTAAGTAGATCATAACCGGTTGGTATGATGAGACTTACCCAAAGGAAGTTGAAAACCCATTCATCTGTTATCAACGGAGGTTTCCTTATACTCGGGCAGTATAATGGATAGAGAAAACATATGTTTTATCGGAAGTGCTCTCCCCTGACTGTGTGCCAATGCTTAAACAATTTGGGAGACCTTCTCGACGGGAGCTCGAATAGCTTTGATAGGCCAGGGGCCTTGGTTTTGGAACTTAAGGGCTAAATGCCCGATTTTGAAAATCTCGTACAGTGGGCCCAAGGCCAGTTGGCACGAGCAGGAGCTCGTAAATGAACATGATATATGTGCCATAAAACTTAATAAGTGAATTGTTTGGCCATGGTACCAAGATAGGACTGACATGCTCAGTCAACTAGCGGTAGTGTGACAAGACAGGTCGACGGACTAGTCACGACAAACAGCTGCGGGTTGAGTTGAGAGTTGGGGCCGTTGGACTTGTGGCACCACAGATTACATGGCAATATAAGAAAACATTGTTTGTGCATGCACTATGAGTATGGGATCATCAAGATGCCCATGAGGGGTAGTGATGCATCCTAAGGGCACTGGACGACCTGGTGGCTATAAGGGCAGTTCGTCGATCCAAGTGTCTGTGCGAAATCTGGAGTAGCACCAAGCGCATGAGACCGGGGTGGGGACAAGATGAGGTCTCTATCCTCATACGGACACGAAGAAGTGATTTTGGGATTGTGGGTCAGATGTCGTGTACATCCACTCATTCCCAGGGTAGAAGTGGTCGTACTTCTATCCGAGTGGCAGGAAAAGTCACTCCAAAGCCACTAGTGGGTTCAGTAGTGATACTGACTTGCGAATGTGTGTAACCTTCATGATGAAGGATGTGTGTTGGGTGATGACACACCGTGGTAAATAAGAAATGGTGGAAAAACCCAAATTTTTAAATGAAGTGATTTTTTAAAACAAAGTAGTCTAGCACACTCCATATAAATGTTTTTCTTAAAAGTCAAAAGCTTTTAAAAACCCATTCACTGAGTAGTCGTACTCACCCCCTCCCTTATATCCCTTTCAGGAAATCCCGGAAAGCCTCCCCTTAAAGACCGTAAACTAAGATGCCTATAAGACATGTATGAAAAGTTTTAAATTTCATACAGTTTTTATTATGCTATTCCAGGAAAAGGTGCATATTAAAGGAGGCCTTACTCTTTACGGTTTACAATAAGGGGAAATCCTTTAATAAACCGGGAGAATGGCGGGTTGATCACGGGGATCCGACCAAACTGGGTTGGGGCGTAACATCTTGGAGAGGTAAGTCCACACCCAAATGATTGGAACTGGAAATACCCAATAAGGAAGTTGGCAAAGGATGAGTGGGTAAGGAAAATCAACACGGTTTTGTAAATTGATTGGATAATGGTAAAGGTAGTCAAGGAATACTACTAAACAAAAAGAGGGATGAAGTTATACGATCCTTGAAAGGTTATAAGTTGCAAACAACCATAAAAGAAGTGTTATAGGAATCTAATGGATAAAGACAAATTTTGGAGCATGTCATGTTATAGGGGATATGTAAGCACAACAGTCCTGAGGATAAATGCGACTCAAGTAAGGAAAATTCAATTAATAAGCATGATGAGGTCAAACGTAGTTTGGACTAAAGTTGTAATCAATGATGGATAAAGGAAGGGACAAATTAGGACGAAGGGATAATAACATTGAAACCCGTACGTAATGCTCAAAAGAACGTAATGCTAAGGGTTTCAACGATGAAGAGAATAACTAGACAAAGGAACGATTGGGCATCTTGGAACTCCTAATCCTGAAATCTTGAGTAAGAACCTCAAAAGGAAGAATCTTGCCCTAAGCAAAGGGAGATGTAAACCTAGGGATATACCTTTGGATTCGTAGGCAAGATATACTAGTTATGATAAACCTCCATGGAAGGAGTAAACCATATAAAGGAAAATAAATTCCTTAAGTGTGTGATTTAAGGTGGACTAAGTGAAAGAATAACCAAAGTATCAATATGTCTAAGTTGACATGAAGGGAAGTTTATCCCGGAGTGAATAAAGAGCCCCTCCTCATTCATCATCTCCATACCTGAAAACTCCATTCTCTCTCAATTGCTACAATTTCCGATGAAGCTCAAACCAAAGATCTGATATATGGTCTTTTCTAAGCCAAAGAAGGCATGGTCGGGTTCTTTGGATTTGGGGAGAAGTCAGCTATACGCCTGTAGTCTCCATTTGCTCCAAGGATCGTTAGAGAAACGCCGACGTGATAGAATAGTGAAGTAGCTCCGATGGACCGTAGCTGCTCTATTTCGGCCGAGTTGAAATCTATCAATTCAAGCCCTTCTCAGGCCAAACCAAGCCCTCCCAACACCTCTACAACATTCCTGCAGCTAAATTAGAGCGTAAAGGTATGCCAATTTGGCTCCCCTCTATAATTTTCGACTAGTGCTAGAGAGGGAATCGACAAAATTTTGATGACAAAATTCTCAATCAATTCGGCATCTATTAATGCAATTCTTAATACTAGGAGAAACCTCAGGACAAAAGCTATCTGCACAGATTGAAAGCTCGGACTGCCGCACCCCCAATGGTAAGCTTTCTCTCTCTAAGTCCAATTTTCCGGAAAAGCTCTGTTTGAGCTCATTCCAGTATCAAATTGTATGATTCAAAGTGCAATTGAATCATATAAAGGTGTAGGAACTCCAATATAACTTCAATTTCAACAATTAAACTCATTTGATCAATCAATTTGATAAAATCAAATTCAGCTAAGTTAAAAGGTTGAAATTGGGGGGAAATTTGGGGATTTCAAAAATTCGAGGGACTAAAGTTCAATTTCATAAAATTGAGGGCCAATTGGAAATGATAAAGATGTTGGAGGACCAATTGATTAAATTTTGGAATTTTTGGGAAAAAAACTTACTATTTTGTAAAGTTGGGGCAAAATGGTAATTTTGTAAAAATTAAGAACCAAATTAGAAATTTGGAAAATTGAACCCCTTGTTGTGAATTTGAATAAATTGAGGTCCCAAGGTGAAGTTTAAAAGTTTCGAGACTCAATTTGAGGAAAAATTGGTATTAGGGACTTAAAGTTAGAAAAATAACTTTAGGGACCTAATTAAAAATAAATGAAAAGTTTGGTTTTCTCTTTCATTTGGGGTGAATGAAGACTATTAGGTCAAAGCATAATCAACAAGGATGTTCATATCGTGTAGGAACACAAAGTACCAGGAACCCCAACTAAGACAAGTTTGCGTAAAGGCAACAAGCAAGCTAAGAGGAAATTCACTACACTATCAGGTGAATGGATTGAATATCATACCCGATTGGGATGATAAGCACCTCGAAAATGAAAACACACTATTAAGTGGTATTTTAAACATCACACCTGAGAGGAGTGATGTGGAAATTAAGCGAAAAAACTACTTATCGGTTGTAAGTAGATCATACCTAGTTGGTATGATGAACTTCCTGGAAGGAAGTAGAAAACCCGCTTATCGATTATAAGCGGAGATGTCTTCATACCCGATTGGTATGATGGATAGATGAAAAGTTTATTTTTTCGGAATTGCTCTCCCATGATTGTGTGACACTGCTTAAAATTTTTGGGAGACCTTATTGACGAGAGCTCGAATAGCTCAGATAGGCCAGAGGCCTCGGTTTTGGAGCTTGGGGGCTAATATGCCTGATTTTTAAAAATCACGAATAGTGGTTCGTAGGCCAGTTAGCACGAGCAGGAGCTCGAAAACAAACATAATTGTTAAGCCATGAAAACTTAAGTAAATGATTTGTTTGGCCATGGTACTGAGACTGTACTGACATACTCGATGGACTAGCGCTAGTGCGACATGACAGGTCTACGGATCGGTCAAGACAAACAGCTACAGGTCGAGTTGAGAGTCGGGGCCATTGAACTAGTGGCACCACAAATTATATAGCTTATGTAAAAAATAGTTGATTGTGCATGCACTATGATTATGGGACCTTCAAGATGCCCAAGAGGCGTAGTGATGTGTCCTAGGGCTCTGGACGACCTAGTGGAGATAAGGGCAGTTAGTCGTACTAGAAGTCTCGAGAAGCTCGACGTAGCTTCATTGCGCATGAGACTAGGATGGGGATGGGATGAGGTCTCTGTCCTCATATGGATACGGAGTATTTTTGGTCTGAGGGTAGGGCATCAGAGACGTTCACTCAGACTTCGGGTAGAAGTCAGAGACTTCTATTAGGGTGGATGGTAAAGACGCTTCGATCCACAAGTGGGTGCAGTCGGTGTAACTACATCTCGCGAATGTGTGTGATCCCTTCATGATGAAGGGTGCATTGTTTGTGAAACACACCGAATATGAAAATGGGAAAAAGGTTATGAAAACCTTGGAAAGGATTTAAGAATTCTTGAAAAAGAATTGGTAAACCTTGGAAAAAGGTGTTGAAAATGAGAACTTAAGGAAAGAATATTTTTAAAGAAAATAAGGAGTCTGACACACTCCAATTCAAACTATTTTACAATAAACTCATTTTTCAATCACCCATTCACTGAGTTATCGAACTCACCCCCTCCATTTACCCCTTTTTAGGTAACCGAGGGAAAAACCTAGCTACAAATATTCCGCTAGCTAAACCTACAAGATAGGTATATAAGTTTAAATTATTCAGTTTTGATTAATGTTATTCTAGGAAAGGTGCGAGTATAAAGGATACCCTACTCCTCACGGTTTAAAGAAGGGGAAAACCTTTAATAAACTGGGAGAGTGGTGGGTTTCTCATGGGGATCAGACCAAACCATATCAGGGCATGACATATATAGTGGAGACGAAATAGTACCGATAATAATGGTGAGTAGGAGTATTGACGACAAGTACAATTGGACCGACCGATGCGCTTTACTACTTTTCTATAATACCATGAAATGCATAACACATGTTTTGGAAAATACTTTGAAATTTGATGAAAAAACTATATGGATACATGTTAATTAAGAAAGACCATTTTTCTAAAATAACTAAATGAGATAAGGTTGATTTACCTTGAAAAATCCATAGTCATATGTTGTCACTTTGTGAATAAGGTTTCTTTGTCTAGGATTGTGAATAAGATAGATCAAATAGTTAATTTTGAACTATTGAGGGTAAAATGGTAATTTTGACAAAGTAAATATGCAAAAATGGGACCTTTTGCATTAAAGGGGTAAAAATGGTAATTTTGCCCATTTAAGGTACCAAAGTATAATAAATACATTTTTTGGGACCCAAATGTGTCTGTAAGAATTTTGAGGACCCAAATGAGAGAATTGGTAAGTATAAGGTCCAAAATGAGGAACTTTTTATGTAATTTTACCTAACTTAAGGACCACAATGTAAACTTTGGAAAAGTTAAGTTATATAAGTAGGGAACTTAGAAACTTTTGGGCATTTTGGTAAATAAGACCAAATGTGGGTTTAACCTATAATATGTGGAATGATATCATAGAGGGGTTAGTCATTCTAATGGTTTATCGACATGTTGTTCGAGTGAACCAAGTTTGATGGGCAGAACCGTAATTTGTATAATGAGATAAAAAATAATATATAAGTATCGAGTTATGATATAAAATGACCCCAAATATGCAATTTGATTTATGTAGAGTGAATATTGCAGTTGATCAAATGTGGATCACCAGTCTCGAGTTAAGGGAAATATAGTGGAGACGAAAGAGTACCGATAATAATAGTGATTGGCAGTATTGATGGCGAGTACTATTGGGCCGACCAATGCACTGTACTACTTTTCTATAATACCGTGAAATGCATGACGTATGTTTTGGAAAATCATTTGAAAATTGATGAAAATCTATATGGATGCATGTTCATTAATAAAGACATTTTTTTCTGAAATAACTAAATAAGATAAGGTTGATTAGCCATGAAAAAGCCATTGTCATATACTAACACTTTGTGAATAAGGGTTGTGTGTCTAGGATTGTGAATAAGGGCGATGTGCCCGATATTGATTTTTCTAATATGGAGTTGGTCGGATTTAGGATCAAGCTCCTCATGATTGAATTTATACTAGTTTATTGCTTGTTGCATTATGTGCATACATGTGAAATAGGAAGTTGGTGAGGTTGAGAATATTCTTGTTGTATAATTGTGTGTGTTGTTATGAGAATATACCTTTAAAAGAATATTGAATGATCTAGTGAGTTATGCATTAAGCTTATATCCATGAAAATTGAATTAGAAGCAAATCCAAAGTAAATTTAATCTAGGGGAATATAGGCTTATGTGTCGTATATAACGGGGTCAACCAATAGAGAGTCAGACCCCGAGAAAATTAGAATCTTCTATACTTTGATTAATTTCGTGAATTGGTTTATAATTGATTGTGATTTGGCGGACCTAAATGGGGTCCATGTGTACCCGAGTATATAGATGGCGGGGAATGTCGGTACACATATATTTGTGGTAGGAATCGCAAATATATACACATTTCTTGTTGTGGATGGCGGGGAATGAAAGAAATAACATACTTATGATGTGGATGATGGAATGTCAAGGTATGTAGATACCTATTGTGTGGATGGTGGGGAATGTAATGTATAATTATACTTATGACGTGGATGGTGGGAAATTTCAAAGTATATGCATACTATTGCGTGGATGGCGGGGAATTTCAAAGTATATGCATACTATTGCGTGGATGGCGGGGAATTTCAAAGGATATGCATACTATTGCATGGATGGCAGGGAATCATAGTATGCAAATGATCGATGTCACAATCTCAACAATCATATGAGTGCATGGACTTTTATAGTATCGAGTGCGTGTAGATACGCGATTCACATGCACTCATATACTCAATTGCGATCCAGTAGCTTTCGGGTCATGGAATGGTCATTTTATTTGTGGTATATGAATAGCTATGATTTGTTGATAATGTAATTTGGAGAACGAGAACTCTAACTGATGCATTTATAGATATGACTGCATGATTCCTAAGGGTCCGATAAAAAATTATGAAAGCAACTAAATTTGTGAAAGAATGAATTATAATCTAAATGTGTATATTTTATTTAAAGTCTAAAGTTATAAGTCTAGTCACAATGTTAGTACCTCGTTTGCTAAGCTATGAGCTCTCCACTCACTTAAAAAATTAAATGTGAAAGTCGGGGCATCACCTATCGAACGAGCGCAACTTGAGGTAGATCTCGAATATCACATACGAATATTTTAAATGATTACTTATCAATTGTTATTTTCTCGGATTATTTTTTAGACTTTTTGGGTACACTATTTATTAAATAAAAGTTTAAATTTTATCTTAAATTCAAGGTAGTGCTATTTATTCTAAGATTTAGTCCCTTTGATTTTATTTTTGTAAAATTACCCATCATTGTAACATTGAGTGAATTGGTGAATTGCATGACACCGACGACCATTAATCATACTAGAGCGTAACAATACGGATGATCAAAGGTAATGCCTTAATATCCCTATAAGTATACGAATTTTTATAGTATTAAGTGAGTGCGGACACATAACTCACATATCCTAATATACTCAATTACGTGAAATATTTGGAGATATTAGTGGATCATGTTTGACTTATTTTGGCATATGTACTTGATTGTTGTATATGTAGTGACTTGGAATTTTACCTTAATAAATTGAAATGTAAAATACTAATGCCAAAAATTTAAAGGCTTAGAATTTAGAAAATAATTATTATATAATACTTTTAGAAAATTCTCAATTTATAAATAATTTAAGTGAATCATAAGGTAGAGAACATAAATTAACTTAACATCAGTAACTCTAAATAACCCTAAAAAACTCTATTTACTAGTCGTGAGTTTATCACACTCCCCAACCAAACAAATTTCTGATGAAAATAGAGATTTATAAATGTATATAGAGTAGGACACATGAATTATTAGTAGGAATTTGAGATATATATTTTAAAGTATGTGTACAAAAGTTTTTATTTTTTATCAATTGTTTGCTATTAGTGTAGTTTCGTACTATATAACTTATAAAAAAGTTTTAATTTATTATGAAAATTATGATATATGTTTGGATGGTAAGCATTTGTCCCTTCCATATTAAATTAGTGAAAATACTTATTATTATAGTATCAAATATACACGTGTAGTTCTAATAAATACTAATATGGGCAACTGCTCAATACCTCAAATAGTGAGTTAAAATTATATATAACAAGTGTATTAAAGTAAAGGTTAAGAATTAAAATAGAAAATTATTATAAATATATAAAATTAAAATGATTAAACTAATTATAATTAAATAATTAATTAAATTATATATATATTTTTATATTATCCATATACTTTACACTTAAATAATTATAATATTAAATCGTCTCAATTAATACATTAGTAAGATTTTAATCATGCACTTTTTAGATCAAAATCATTCATTCACTTGTCAAGTGTCAATTTGATTATAAATCTTTTATGGGAAATATTTAACTCTCACCATTTTATTTATGGCACAAATATAGTCATTTTAATCTTTTAATATAAAAACTAATTATATAATAATTTTAAATACCATAAATTAAAATGTCAAAAATATATACTGTATAGTCATTTTAATCTTTTAATATAAAAACTAATTATATAATAATTTTAAATACCATAAATTAAAATGTCAAAAATATATACTGTATTTTCGTGATACATGTAGTTAATTAATAAAGTATATTTCCAATAAATATATTTAATTAATATAAGAGTTGCTAATAATGTGTATAAAAATATAAAGTAAAGATAATTGAGATAAAAATTAAATTATTAATATTAAAAACATATAAAAATGAATCATTTATATAAATAAGAATAGATAAATTATAAATATTATCAAAATAAATTATTAATTGATTATTTTAATGTTATTTGTCTTTTATATATTTCCCATTCTTAATAATAATAATAATTAGTGTATTAGTTATTAACATTATTTATTACATTTAACCAAACATGCATTATAAGAAGGTTTAGGACCAAACACATTTCAAAAAGAATTTATGAAAAAATTGATAATATAAAAATATATTAAGGACAAAAAATAGACATTACATTTCACTAAACTAAAGGATTGGGGAATCAAATGGATATAAATCATCTTCTAACTCTACAAAAATATGGGACATCATAAAACAAAAAAAAAACACTTTGGGAGATGGACACCAATTTATTTGTCATATGATAGTAGGGGAGTGCTCTTTTAACTTAAAATAAAATTTATAATTTGAAGTGTTATAATAGATAAATTCTCTCAATACTTAATATCATTTAATACAATTGTATAATTATTATAGTTTTTGACTAGTGAGAAAAAAATAGCACTAATTAAATATTATTGTATACAATACAAAACGAGTTTATGAGTGGAAATACACTAATTGTGATGACATATAAAATATTATTATAAAACCCTAAATAATTATATTTATATGTAAATAAAATTTATAATTTATAAATGCAATACTTATTTATTTTATTAAATATAAGATAAATTCACACAACAATATAAAATATTGACACAATAAATATGGATAAGCTCATACCATATCTTGTTATGTTTGAAATTGGGATATTAGTAAGATTCATAAATCACTTGACATGGTAGAATATTAGTAATAGTTCATTAATGAATCACTTCAAAGGAGGAAAATGAAGGGTAGAGATGTGGGTAATATGATTTTACATTTGGCCAAAAAAATATATGATTTTACAATAAAATGTTAATGAAATTTTTTTAATTTTATATAAAAAAATATAGTCTTATATTAGTATACCTTTTTATTTTTATAACATATCATAATTTTTTAATATTGATATAAACTTATTCAAATAATTTACTAACTAATATATTATATCCTTTACTGTCAAATAGAAATGGAAGGGAAGATAATCGATGGATGATATAATAAAAAGAATCTATATATATATAAACAAAAAATTACAAGCTTTACATGATGACACTCATGGGAGATGTGACGTGAAGATAAGAGAGACATAACATCCAACCAACTGTAGAAGTCAAAAACAGTGTCCTATGTTTCATTGATGGTCATCCCATCTTCACTTCACATGTCATGATTAAGTATGCATGTAATACCATTAACCTCTCTTCTTCATACAATGCATGTACTATTATAAGGTTATATTTGGTATAACAAAGTGGATAAAATATTTGTATTTTATTTTTATCCATTTAACATACTCATAAAATTTGTTGGAATGAAGATGTAAAAGGACGTGAAAATTAATAATATTTTATATTTGTATTTTATTTTTCTATCATTTTTATTGATTACATGGCATATTTTGATCATAATAACAAAATTACATGCTAACAATTAATATTAGAAAGCATATTTGGAAAAAAATAGCTACATGAAAATATTATTAATTTTGTAACAAGAAGCACGTAGTATTCTCACTATTTTTATGCCCTTAAAAACACGGATAATGTATCAAAATCCCATTTAAAATGCACAAATATTATTCATTAGTTTATGGATATATAGAGATGATTTACTATAATAATAATATAACATTATTAGAGAATATTGTGGTATAATTTTTATATATTAATAATATTTATTTATTTTATTTTTAATAAAATTACTCAATGCTCACTCAAAATTTTTAAATAAATTTTTTAATTCACAGTATAATTTTTACAATTTTGTAATTACTTTATTTTTCTTTAATATTATGTCACGTCAGTCGTATTTTTAGTGTTTATTTTTATGTATAACTAAAATTTTATATTTATATTTATTTAAATATAATTTAAAATATTTAAACAGTTAAAATTTTATATATTTATAATTTTTTTAATATTTTATTTATCGTATATATTTATTATTTGATAAATTATAAATATTTTATAATAATTAAGATATCTTTAATTTAATTTAACTCGTCTCATAAATTCATCAAGGATAAGGCATCTGTAGTGTGAACCAACACCCCCACACTCACAACCTAGTTCGAGCCGTCCTCAGTCCATAATTTTTTGTCTTTAGTTTTAAGATAGTTTTTTTTTTATTATAATAACATAGGTAAATTTGTAATTAGTCAATCATTTTCCTTTGTCATTTGACAAGGAAAAGACCTAAATTCACACTACGCTCTGAAAAGTTAAATCTATGCACGGGAGAAGATGGTTTTCTTTCTTGACTGCACATAATCTCGTAGCCTTCGATTTTTGTCGGTTATGCTTTATGGGATCAGTCCTACTAGGCATAGTCATAGTAGGTGACCTAAGATGCTTCCTCCACCAGATTACACGTTATTGTGGGAGCATTTTTTGTTGTAATATATTATTGGAGAAGTGATTGAGGAAGCTACACAGTCACAGTCGGGTGAGTGATCACGTGGTAGGATGGGGGGCACAAGACCATAGATTTCTACAACAATACCTTCAGAAGTCTATCTCTCTCACACAGAATGGGGGGCGCAAGGCCATAGATTTCTGCAGCATGGCCTTAAGTTTCTCCCTTTCTCTGTGTTAATGAAATTGTTGGTTAAGTTTCTTGTAACTTGCTCCACTAATACTCACAACTAAATCTCTTTGTAATTTTCTAATTGACAATTTGGATACTGTGTATGTACGGATTCAAATCCAATGGGACAGGGGTGGCCGTTTTCCATTTTTTAATTATACATTGTATACCACTTATTGGACACGTGGAAGCACCTGATTCCGACAAAGCCTAGGTGTATGTATGGCTATTACGAACCCGGCAAGTCGCCGCGTCGGCCGGCGGCCTGATCTGGCTCACGTACTTGGCCCTCTCCGTCCTGTATTTGGCCGCAGCGTGATCCTATGGCCCTGCAAGGGACGGGTCTACGTACCATGTCATATGCCATATTAGATAATAATTTCAATATAAAGCAAAGTGCATTCCGATGGGATTCTCCTTTGTTGTTGTGTACATTTTCAATTCAGACATACGTAAGCCATTGTAGTGCATGCAACCTGCCCACACTCGTACGTGCATGTATGGTGCATATTTACACGTGATTATATTTATAATTAATTTATATAAAACTTTTTAAAGGGTAATTAATAATAGGAATTGAAATGTGCTAATGTCATACGTCACTCTAATTAGTGCTATTATTAGAGTTATATGATGAGTGGGGGATTGGTGCTCTCCATTCTCATCGGGTCAACACGACCCGGTAAAAAGAATGGTAGTCAATGATTCAAATTCTTTATAGTCCCATAATTTTTTCTAAGAGGATTTCAACAGACCCCCTCCTTGAACTATAGTGCATTCGCCGGGTGATGTTAGGTAGAAAAAGGCAATACTAATAGCGTTTATTCAATTCACTAAATATGTTCATTTGTGTCTAATAGTAGCAATTGGTCTAGGCGTGGAAAGGTAAAAGCGAGATCTTTGCACCCTACCTTTTTTCTTATATTTATTTTATAGTAGATTTAGAGAATTGGGTAATTCCTGTACATTAGTTCTATAAAATTACAAGATGTTCATACTATTAAGATCATGCATTTCATTCATACATTCGAGAGTAAGAAAAGATGATTCTAATACATGTGATTGAGCAAGAAAAAAAAATACATGTGATTGAGTGAATCTTCGACTTTGCTGGTTTACATCCATCCTCTAGATCTTCCATGCTAAGATCTTTCTAATGTGTGTAACGTAGGAGTAAAGGAGGTTATTTCATTTCTACGTGATAGTAAAAGGGAATCGTTGAACATTGTCTTTATTCTTCTGTCTCCATTTTATTTTGTTCAATTAAAAATTCATTAAATGCTCTTAAACAGAATACACAAGCATTTGACACTGTCTATAGCATATAGTAATTCGCATAAGATATAACAAAATGAGATTAAAAAAATTGGCCAATGTGGGAAAATATACACTTGCCTGTTAACTCGGTATCAAGGTGCAATAGCACCTCCACACAAGTTTGCTATAATGTTCACCAGATTGATATGTACCTGTGTGATAAATATCAAAATATCTCTGAATTCTCTCCGTAAATGAAACAATCCCCAATTGTGCTCCTTGTAAGAGTTGATGATCTATCTTTATAATCACTTTATTAACCTTTATTTGTTTAGCTAGTTGCAATCCAAGTACTATTGCACCAACCTCTTGTGTCCATGTGATTGTAGGTCACCTATTTATATCCTCCAAACATGACCCGCCACACATGATTCCAAGCTAAAATTACTATCCCTATTAGTTCTTGTGCTTAAATTAAGAATCCATCACAATTTATTTTTATCCAGTCAAGTGGGGTCACTTTTATTGCCTTTCAATATGTTTGCCTTCGATTCTCTATCTCCTTTGCTACTCGCATTCCCCGACTTTTTGCCATTCTGCCCATATTGCTCTATCAATAACTTCCCCTTTGGTCAGCGTTTTATTTATAAACCATTGATATATCTACATGCAAATACCATAAATCCCAACATCATCTATCCTTATAAAATATGTCGCAAACTATACATATCGAGTCCATGCATAATGAAAAACTAAATTCTCTACAAATTCATGTTCATGATGGAAGTTGTAGCGAGTATTATTTATAATTTATCTTCTAGCTATATTCTCATTGGTAGCTACCACATTTTTACCGTCACTCCAAATAAATTGTTTTACCTTTGCGGCTATTGCATGTTCTGAATTGAATTCCATACATGTTTTAGTATAAGAATAGAAGAGCTAGCTCCTTTTTTACTATTCTTATACCTATCTTGATGTGAATCTAACAAACATTCTACAAATTTATAAGTTCAGTCAATTGAACCTGCAATGGGAGCTGAACAGTTTGTCATAAAATAGGATAAATAATCATTTGAGACTAGAAAAGGGCCCAATGATAGGTTAAGGGCTAAAAAGTTCAAATATGCTTTATATGAGCTGATTAAAGAAATTGCAGAAAATCCAAGTGGAAGCCCAATTAAAAAGTCCAAGAAATGCTCACGAGAAGAAAGCCCAATTAAAGAGTCCAAGAAAAGCCCACGAGAAGGTCCAGATTTAATTAATGAGTAGAGATTTATTAATATAATAAATCTTATATGATATTAAATGATAATATTAGATATTTAATTAGTTAAATTTAGATTTTTAAATTGGTTATAAAAGTATCCTAGATATTTAGATTATATATGGTTAGCATGTAACCATAAGATATATTTTCCTTGTTTTTTAGGCTATTCAGTTGTTATATGTGCCTATAAAAGGCATACTCCATAGCATTGGAGGACATACACTTTAGAATTTCAATCTTATGAGGTTTTATCTTATTTTTATCTTGAAAGAGCTTTTTGAACTTATCATGTTTTTACCTGTGGCGTTCAAGCAATCAAAACTTATCACCCGAGATTTTCTAAGAGTTCTTCTTAGAGGATTTGGGTGTGGCGTCTATATCCCATACCTTGTTTCTCACACAACAAGGTATACTCTATCTTTTCGTACTTGCATCGTGAAAGTCTTGGGATTGTTGCCATATTTGGTGTAGGGTGTTGTCAGCATATTGGCGGGATTCGCATCAGTTGGTATCAAAGCACTCGGTTGCACGGCAAGTTCCATTCCATCTTTTTTATCTTGTTCTTTTTTTTTTATCTTCTCTACCTATTTCTATTCTCTATAAAAGAAAAAAAATCTCATCTTCTTCTATCTATCTTCTCTTCAGTAGGTTTAAAAAAAGAGAAAAAAAAGCCAAAAAAATTCGTGCAAAAAAAAGTAAAAGAAAAATAGAGCAAAAAAAAGGCAAAAAAAAGAGACACATAATTCTAGCTTGAATTTCATTCTTATTATACTCTATCTAGTCTAATTCATTCCATCTTAATTTCTTATTTTCTTCTCTTTCTAAATTTTATTCTTCTTTTTGCGTCTATTCATACCTCTCACATAAATTATTTTGGAATTGCTTTTTGAAAACCTTTATCGATATGTATTGATTGTTCCTCAAGTTAAACTGCTTCGTAAAAATGATTTATTTTTAAAGTTCAATTCAGATTGAAAGAAGACATATGAGTGAAAAAAGGCAAGAGTGCTTTAAATCTATAAGAAAAAGCCATTTGAGTGTGAAACAAGAGTGTTTGAGAGAAATATGTGAGGGAGAGTTGCGAGGTTCTCTTCTTTCTAACAATTGCCAAGATCACAAGGCCCAACGACAAGGAAACATAATGAAAGAAGAGGGTTCCATATCACCCATTCAAAACCTAAAGTGGAAAGCAATGAAGAGAGAAATGGAACATATAGTGAAGTCTGAATTTGAGTCTCTTCATACTCGAATGGGTCAGTTGGAGGAAGGTGTGAGATGGCGTTCACATCAACATACACTTTGGAATTTCAATCTTGTGAGGTTTTATCTTATTTCTATCTTGAAAGAGCTTTATGAACTTATCAAGTTTTTCCTTGTGGCGTTCAAGCAATCAAGACTTATCGCCCGAGGTTTTCTAAGAGTTCTTCTTAGAGGATTTGGGTGTGGCATCTATATCTCATATCTTGTTTCTCACACAACAAGGTATACTCTATCTTTTCGTACTTGCATCGTGAAAGTCTTGGGATCGTTGCCATATTTGGTGTAGGGTGTCGTCAGCATATTGGCGGGGTTCATGCATCTATGATGGAGTAGGCCTAAACGTTGGCTATGAAATCTATGGTGTGGGAGATGATAAGGTATGACCTCTTAGTGCTGATATCCATCGGGACCCCACACTAGGATGGAACCCCATCCCCAACTTGCTAGGTAAGTTCATCCTTAAACAATTCTTTTCCCATGTGGATACTTTGCCTAATCCACGAGGTCCCTATCTCAAGGTGTGCCTCCAACATGTTAATGTTGCTGAAGTATCTCCCATTAAGCACTCAACTCCACAAGGAATTGTGCTTTTGTAGAATTCTTCATGCAGTTCGCATTAAAATGGCTTGGTAAAAATGGTGAAAATCCTTGAAGCTCATTCCTCCTATCTCTTTCATCTCCATCATATTGGTCCACTTGATCTTTCTTATTTCTCCTTTACTTCTCCACCAAAAATGTGAGAGTATTGATTGCACCTCTTGGCACCATCTTGGGGCAATAAATAGCAGCTCATCATATGGTTAAAAATTGTACTAAGAACATGTTTAATTAATACCATCCTTCTTACTTGTGAGAGGTACACTATTTTTCACCCTTGTAATTCCTCGAAGATTTTGTCCTTTAAGAATTAAAGGCTCTTCTTCTTGTTTCTCACCATAAGATAAGGAGACCCATATATAGTGTCACACCCCATCCCGGTTTGGCTGGAACCCTAATTAACTCGCCACCATTCATTATGGTAATTCCACCATTACAATCCAAGAAGATAAATGCTTAATGAACTGAGAATTTTTCACAAAACAATTTATAAAGAAAATGTAAGGGTACCTTTCTTCTTGAAGGATAGTTCTGCTCGTGGAATGCACTTCTTTTCTGAAGTGTTAGCTTCCTTGAAAGGGGTTTAGGGAGAGTGAGCAAGTTTGTAACTCAATGAGTAGGGTTAAGTGACATCATGACTTATTGTCCACGATTCAACATATACTCAAATATGAATTTTTTCTTTCTTTTAAAATAACATATTATATTATAATAAACAAGCCACAACTTATTTTATCCTTTAGAAAAAATTTCCTTTAAGTTCGTTGCTTGTTCCTACAAGCTTAAGGTAGATTCCCTCCTAATTGGTGGGATTTAGTTATGTAGACCTACCATTATTTGTATCACATAAATATAATTTCTCAATAAAGGGATAAAATAGTTGTAAAATAAACACTTAGAGTCTACAACCTCGACCTGTTCCATTAGTGGCCCGCAACGTCTTTATCGTCTACCCTGGTGAGAGGCCACAACCTCCACCACATCGTCTATTTGAGCATCTTGGCCCAACCCCCAGACTTATCGATACTTCGATCCCCACATGTAGGGGTGAGTCCTCACTATTTTATCAACTCAATCTTAGTGTGCACAAAGCTCCTAGAGTTTCAAAACATACCAGAACAATACCACTTCCCTTGTACTAACCTTACTGTCTAGTAGCCCTTAAAACCAACACTACCAGACATATTTTTGGTTACGAACAATTGCAATCACATACATGAGTATTTTGATTTAAGTCTTTTATCTTTGCACTACTAGCCTAATGGGCTCCAACCTAACTCTAACTCAACAACATCAACAAACATTATCAATTTGTGATATTTTATAAGGCTTTTAAATCATAACTTTTTTACGGGTTTGCCCTATTTCCATTGGCCTTGGGGCCACTCATATGAGTTTTCAAAACATGACCTTAGGCCCAATTCACTTTTCAAAGATTATAGCGTTGGGCCTACTTTCACAAAACTAGATCTAGCCAACCTTCTTTCGACCATGGGCCTCGCCCATTTCCTATATCGACAGTTGGAACTAAACCATTCCCATTGAAGTGTATCCATACACCGTTCAAGGGTTGTCCTATTAACACATTTCATGCTTTCTTCAAAAGTATAATCCCAAAATATTTAAGCACTTTCACAAAGTTAGGGGATTATACTTTTGGAAAACGAATTTCAAAGTAATATATGCTTATAAGTATGCGTAATCGATCCAATCGGACTCGATACCAATAATCACATTCACCCGAGATCTGTGACTTATTCGTCCTGAATAAAATTTTGATATTTCGGGTTGGATTCTTGGTTGCAGGTAGAGGTCTTCCTTACACACCTACATGATCATGAATAATAAATCCATTAATTATTCGATAATTACACTTAGGTCCCTATGTTTTCTTTAATTATACATAAGTCCCAAAGTATATTTTTCTAAAAAATTAACTCCTAATTATTTTCCATAATTTCCTCAACTTACTTTATTTGAAATTTTATCCCAAATAATTTTATTTAATAAAAAATTATTTAAAATTACAAATAAAGCATTTTATTTACATTGAAATGCAAATAAATTCCCCAAAAATTATTTTCTTTACAATTAAGCCTCTAATTTTATTTAAATCCTTGACCCTCAATTTATATCAATTCCAAAAACTTTCTAAATTTCCAAAAATTTTCAAATCGCCCAATTTCTACAAAATTGCACTCTGGCCCCTGAAATCTCATTTTATCAAATTGACCGAATTTTTTGCTCAAATTGACCAATTAAACTCAGTTAATTGCCTCATATCATGATGCTAATCATCTATTCTATCTCTCTATGATCATTTAAAGATTTGAATCGTTCAATTTGGCCTAGAATTGAGCTCAAATAAAGTTTCACAGGAAAATATTTATAGACAGAGAAAGCTTCGAATTCTTACCGGCAAGGACACGGTTGTCAGAGTTCTTGATTTGAGGAGCTAACTCTCGTCAAAAGGATCCTCTTAGAATCAAATTTCACCTTAATTGGTGTCCTGAACAGGGATAATTCTATTAGCAAAACTTTAGCAATTTTCTCTCTATAATTTCACTGTTCCGACGAAGTGCAGTGGTAATTGCTTACCTCGAAGGCACAAAGAGACCTTAGCTCGGTGGTGGAGAGTTGTGGGAGGGTTGACCTGGCCTTTGGAGGTATGAGGGTGGCCTGAATTCGACTCAAAAAGTTCTGCTCAAAGTCGATCGCCAGAGCGATTGTACTGTGCGGGCTCACCGACACTTCTTCGGTGATTCTCGAGTTGAAAGGAGTCTGCAGCAAAGTAGAGGACTTCACCTCCCCTCCCCCATTCCCTATTCTAAGGAACCTAAATTTGCGTTTGGAGGTGGTGAAATGGGTCGATGTCGGAGCTTTGGTTCAGAGATGATCAGAAATAGGAGTAATTTGTCTTTTTCGAGCTTTTGAGGGATTGAGAGAATGAATAGAGGGGATCTCTTTATATAGGGAGCTCGGGGACTTCCATTCCTATCTATCCACTCATTGAACGACCATTAACTCTCCGATTTACTCCCTTGTCAGAGAGATTTAATGGTCACTAGAATTATAGAGACTTTCAGCCTTTCCCACTATTCAACTATCTAAAATAAAAAGACGACACTGTGCGAGAGCATGTGAGTTGCCATGTGGCGTGCCATGATTGGCCAGCTTTGCTGACGTAGTGTCTTACTCGGTGTCCTAGTCATTCATTGACTTATTGACCAAACACGTGGTGACCTTTCATTGGTTACTTTGTCTAACGTGGTAGTTGACTGAATTTGACCAATAGTTGATTGTGACACGTGGTGTACTCTGATTGGCCAATTTAAATTCGTCTATTTTTCCACCTAACGTACTATGCGACTGTCACATGTCAGCCTCTAATTGGCTATGGCCATTCAATGTGGCTTTGCCATGTGCTAACCTCTAATTTGTTGATTGTTCTCTAACATCCTAGTCAATCGCCCATGTGGCACCTTTGCCACGTGTTAACACCTCATTGGTTAGCCCAACTGATGAGGCTTCTCCTCAATTGACTATTGATTGAGGGCACATGTTACTCCCTCATTGGTGGATCTTTGGTGACGCGGCATTTCCTTCATTTGACTGTTGATCGAAGTTACATGTCATACTATGATTGGTCAACACTTCTAGACCCTAATCGAGCGACTAACTAGGCACTAATGTAAACTTTGTCCCTTTATAGATAAGAAAATCGGGAAAAGAACTAGACATTCCAAAAGAGAAATCTAAGCCGGTTCACGACCATAACCGATAAGGAAAGGGTAAATTGAGAAATTGACAAATCCCGAGTAACTCGAAGAGTTATAAAAATCATGGAAATGAACCTTGGGATAATTTGTAAGAGAAAACCAGACTAGTTCATGGTGAACCGAACCTAAAACGAGTTAAACCGGTTTGAATCGGTTTCTAAATTCATTTTTGAAGGTGGCTTAAAATATTCAAATTGGGGAATTGAAGCCACCATTAGATAGATAATAAATTTAGATTAATTTAGAAAATTTTTAACTTTGAGAAAACTGGTCGAATCATACCTGAACTGATCGATTTTCACATTGAATCTGGTCGGACCGGTCTGGTCCGGTTTGGAACAGTGTCATCTTCTTACTCAAGATGACAATACTGTTCATTCAATGCAGAAATGGATAATGCCGACGAAGGAAAGATGACTTCGATCAGACCGTTTCAGAGTGAGGATAAGCTCGACAAAAAAGGAAAGTTGTCGGATAGAGGGTTTCTGACCTCCCTATATAAAGAGCTCCTCTCCATTAATCCCCCCACACCTGAAATCTCCAATCTCTCTCAACTTCTCCATTTTCCAACAAAGCTTGAACTAGAGCTTTGATATAGGCATTTTCCCAACCTTAGAAGGCAAGGTCGGTCCTTTAGACTCTGGGGAAAGTAAGCTGCTTGATAGCACCTTCCTTTCGACCCGAAGACTGTCGGAGAAGCGATCACGAAATCAAACAATGAAGTAGCTCTGACAAACCAAAGCTGCCCTGTTTTGGCCGAGCAGAATTCGACCAAATTCAACTGTCCTCCACCCAAACCAAGCCTTCCCAACACCCCTACTTCCCTCATACGACCTCAACAGAGCTGAAAGGTAAGCCAATTCAGCCCTCCTCAGTCATTGTAGATCGGTGTTAGAGATAGAAAGTGCTAAACTTTACTGATAAAATTCTCCCTCAATTTGATATCAATTATAGCAATTCTTAATCCTAGAAGGAACCTCAGTACAAGAGCTACCTTCCCCAATGGAGAGCTCGGACCACCACACCTTTGATAGTAAGCTTTCGAAGCTTTCTCTCTCTATGAGCAGTTTTCTGACGAAGCTCCGTTTAAGCTCAATTCGGACCCTAATGCTGCAGTTCAAAGATCAATTGAATCATATGGAAGTGTAGGAACTAATTCATACCTTCAATTAGAGCAATTAACCCCAATTGAATGGCCAATCTGAAGTAATCAAATTCGGTTAGTTTGAAGTGGAGAAATTGCGAAAACATTGTGGGGAAAATTGGGGATTTCATAAAATTGAGGGGTCTCTTTGCAATTTCCCAAAATTGAAGGCTAATTGGCCATGAGAAAGATGTTGAGGGACCAATTGGTCAATTTTTGGAGCATTAGGGGTCAAATTGCCATTTTTGGAAAGTAAGGGCAAATTGTAATTTTTGAAAAGTTGGGGACCAAAGTGAAAATTTGGAAAACTTGAGCCCCCTATGAAATTTTGAGTAAATTGAGAACTTAAAGGGAATTTTGGAAGCTTTGCGACTCAAATTGGAGAAAAGTTGGCATTAGGGACCTAAAGTTAAGGAAAATAAACTTTAGGGACCAAAGTGTAATTAATTAATAATTTTTAGCTTAGACGCTCATACGTGAGAAAACGATGGCTGTTATGCCAAACCTTAACTGATAAGGATGCACAAATCATGTATGAACATGAGAGACCAGAACGCCAGCAAGTATAAGCTAGCGTGGACTCAGAAACCCACTAGAGATGAATATGTTATGATTATCAAGTGAGTGGGCATATTTACATCATACCCGGTTGGGATGGTGAGTACCTTAGAAATGAAAACCATTTGCATGTGAGCTTAATCACATCATACCTGGTTGGGATGATTAGCTGACTTTTATGAAAAGAAAACCTATTTACTGGTTGTAAGTAGAGATAATCATACCCGATTAGTATGACAAACTTTCTTGAGGAAAGGAGAAACTCGCTTACCGGTAGTAAGTGGAGATATCATTACACCCTGTCGGTATGATGAAGTTGAAAAATAATTTTTATCAGAAGTGTTCTCTCCTGACTGTGTGCCAATGCTTAAAAGATTTAGAAGACCTTGACCAGAGCTAGAACAGCTCAAATAGGCCAAAGGCCTCAGTTTTTGAACTTATGGGGCAAAATGCCCGGTTTTGTAAAATCACTTACCGTGGGCCCAAGGCCAATGGGCACGAGCAGGAGCTCATAAATAAACTTGAGTAAAGGAAAGCTATGAAATTTCTAATGAAATTGTGTATGTGATTTTGCCATGGTACCGAGTCAGGATCGACAATACTCGATGGGTTGGCGACAGTGTGTTAGGGCTAGATTAACGGACTAGCCTAGACAAACAGTTGCAGGTCAGGTTGAATGTTGGGGCCGTTGGACCATTGGCAACAAAGATAATGGCTATATGTGAAAACTATTGTTTTGTGCATGCACTTATGGTTCAGGACCATCAAGATGCCTAAGAGGGGTAGTGATGGGTCCTAAGGGCTACTAGATGGCATGGTGGAGATAAGGTGTCACGCCCCGACCCGGTTTGGTCGGATCCCCATGATCAACCCGCCACTCTCCCGATTTACTAAAGGGTTTTCCCTTATATTATAAATCGTAAAGAGTAAGGCGTTAACCTGCACCTTTTTCCAGGAATATCATAAATCAAAACTGCATAGTAATTTAAATTAGTTGTACCAATCTTGCAGGCGTTTAATTGCGCAAGTCCTTTAAGGTTCGGCTTTCCGGGACTTCCTGAAAGAGGTATAAGGGAGGGGGTGAGTACAACTACTCAGTGAGTGGGATTCAAATCTTTTAACTTTCAAGAAAAACATTTATATGGAGTGTGCCAGACTCCTTTGTTTTCAAAAAAATCATTTCATTTAAAAATTCATCTTTTTCCATTATTTCTTAGTTATCGATGTGTCATCACCCAACACACATCCTTCATAATGAAGGTTACACACATTCGCAAGTCAGTATCACTACTGAACCTGCTAGTGGCTTCGGAGCGACTTTTCCTGCCACTCGGATAGAAGTACGACCACTTCTACCCTGGGAATGAGTGGATGTACGAAACATCCGACCCACAATCCCGAAATCACTTCTTCGTGTCCGTATGAGGACAGAGACCTCATCCTGTCCCCACCCCGGTCTCATGTGCTTAGTGCTACTCCAGATTTCGCACAGACACCTGGAACGACGAACTGCCCTTATAGCCACCAGGTCGTCCAGTGCCCTTAGGATGCATCACTACCCCTCATGGGCGTCTTGATGATCCCGTACTCATAGTGCATGCACAAACAATGTTTTCTTATATTGCCATGTAATATGTGGTGCCATTAGTCCAACGGCCCCAACTCTCAACTCAACCCGCAGCTGTTTGTCTTGACTAGTCCGTCGACCTGTCATGTCGCACTGCCGCTAGTTGACTGAGCATGTCGGTCCCATCTTGGTACCATGGCCAAACAATTCACTTATTAAGTTTTATGGCACATATATCATATTCGTTTACGAGCTCCTGCTCGTGCCAACTGGCCTTGGGCCCACTGTACGAGATTTTCAAAATCGGGCATTTAGCCCCCAAGTTCCAAAACCGAGGCCCTTGGCCTATCAGAGCTATTCGAGCTCCCGTCGAGAAGGTCTCCCAAATAGTTTAAGCATTTTCACACAGTCAGGGGAGAACACTTTCGACAAAATAGGTTTTCACTGTCCATTATACCAATCGGTATAAGGACATCTCCGTTCATAACCGATGAACGGGTTTTCAACTTCCTTCGAGGAAGTCTCATCATACTAACCGGGTATGATCTGAATAACCCACTCACAACCGGTAAGTGGTTTTAAATTTTAAGTTGTGCTCATCATCCCAACCGGGTATGACGTTAGTAAACCCACTCACCCGTTAATGCCGTGAATTCCATTAGACCGGTTCTTGGTATTCACGCGAGCTTGTCCTTGCTGGCGTTCCCGGTACTTCGTGTTCCGGTGAAGGCACGGCGGTCCGAGCTTTCGATCTGGGTAGATAGGTCTCATCCTGAGGTTCATCCTTTCGGTCCTAATTCGGTCGTGGAAAGGCTGAGAAAGTGTTGGGAGGGCTTGAAATGGCCGATTTCAGCTTGGCCAAAATAGGGCAGCTTCGGTCCGCCGGAGTTGCTTCACTATTCCATCATGTTGGCGTTTCTCCAACGATACTCGGATTGATTGGAGTTTGCTATCAGATAGCTGTCTTCCCCCCGGTTCTAAAGAGCCCGACCTTTGTTCAAGTCGAAGCTCTCGTTCGAGCTTTACCGGGAAATGGAGCAGTAGAGAGAGAGAGAGAAGTGTTCAGGTGTGAGGAGAATGAAATGGGGATGAACTCTTTATATAGTTGTAAAACCCGTGTATTAAATGGGCGAGATTTATTACTGGTATTAATATTGCCATAAATTATTTGTATTAATTCCAATAATTTAATTTAGGTAAGCACGCTTAACTTTAAAGTTCTTATGGAATCTAGTTCACTTGAACCACTTTGGTTTTTTTTTTTCTAATTTGTCTTAAGTTTCTTTTCCAAGGTTTAATGAACCCTTTGGATCACCCGAGAGTTATAAATTCCCAACTTGCCCGTTCAGAAATAATCGGGTTTGTGAACCGGTTCTAAATCTTCACTTGGTTTGGCCGGTTCTTTTCCTGGTTTTCCTTAGCTCAAAAGTGCGGGTTTTACATAAGGGCAGTTCATTGTGGTAGTTAGTGAGGAAGCTTGGAGTAGCTTCTTACGCATGAGACTAGTGTGGGGTCGAGATGAGGTCTCTGTCTTCATACGAACATGGAGTGGCATTCAAATATGAGGGTTGGATGTCGAGAACATTCACTCAGACCTAGGGTAGAAGTGGAGGGGCTTCTATTTTGGTGGTCGGTAAAAAAGCTTCGAGACACAAGTGGGTGCACTGGACGGGCTATACCTATGAATGTTTGTTACCCTTCCTGATGAATGGCATGTGTTGGTTGCTAAACTCATCTAATATGAAAATGGGAAAAATGTTTTGAAAATCAGAACTTGAGGAAAAATCCTTCTTAATGAAATGATAATCCTAGCACACTTTGAACAAAGTTATTTCATGAAAACTCACTCCCAACACCCGTTCACTAAGTTATAGAACTCACCTGTCCCTTTTTACCCCTTTCAAGTAACCAAGGAAAAAATCTTCCTAAACACCCTACTAATTTGGAACAAGATAGGTATGACTATTTTAAATTATTCAGTTTTGTATAATGCTTGTAAACCCCACCCTTTTTAGTTAAGAAAAACCTCGAAAAGAACCAGTCAAACTGAGTAATAAAACTAAACCGATTCACAAACCCGATCATTTGGGGATGAGCAATTTGAAAATTTACAACTCTCGGGTGATCTAAAGGGTTAAAAAAACCTTGGAAAAGAACCTTAGGACAAACTGGAAGAGAAAAACCAGACCAGTTTAGATGAATTGGATCCAATTGGATTGAACTAGTTTATGAATTAAGTCAGTTCATGAACTGGAACCGATAGAGAAAGGGCAAACTGGAAAATTTAAGGATCTCGAGTGACCCAAAGAGTCCCAAAAGTTATGGAAATAGACCTGAGAATGAATTGGAGATGTAACCAAATCGGTTCAGGTGAACCGGATCCGAACCGGATTGAACTAGTTCGGACTGGTTTGAACCACTATTGAACCAGATTCTAAATTCATTTTTCTAGTTGGCTTAAAAAATTAAAATTTGAGATATGAGGCCACCATTGGATAGAAAATGAATTTAGAAATTTTTAGATTTGAAAAATTCGGTCGAATGGGGGGTGATCTGATCGGTTTAAGCTTTGAACCCAATTCGGAACAGTCTGGAACAGTGTCGTCTTCTTCCTTCAGATGATAGCACTATTCTCTCGCCGGAAATTCGCGCAGCACTGGTGAAGCTAATCTCCGGCCTGGGAGTTTCAAGAAATGAATGACTGCCATTAAGGCACCAATCGGATGGCCAAGAAGTCTCGAGCTTCCTATATAAAGAGCCTCTCCTCATTCATCCTCTCTACACCTAAAAACACCACTCTCTATCAAGAACTCCATTTTCCGGTGAAGCTTGAACTAGAGCTCTGAATTGGGTACTTTTCTGAGCCAATCAAGGCGAGGTTGGGTTCTTTAGAACCCAGGAGAAGTTAGCTACATGCCAATAGTCTCCGTTTACTCCGAGGGTCACCGGAGAAGTGCCAGCGTGATGGAACATTGAAGCAGCTCTGATGGACCAAAGCTGCCCTATTTTGGCCGAGTTGAAATCAGCCATTTTGAGCCCTCCTTAAGTCCCAACACCTCCATAGTCCTCCTATAGCTGAATTAGAGCTAGAAGGTAAGCCAATTCGCCTTCCCTATGCAATTTTCGACTGGTGCTTGAGAGGGAACTTGTAGAAGTTCAATGATAAAATTCTCATCCAATTTGGCATCAATTGATGCAATTCTTGATTCTAGGATAAACCTCAGGATGAGAGCTATCTGCCTAGATGGAAAGCTCGTACTGTCATGCCCCCAACGGTGAGTAATTTTAAAGCTTTCTCTCTCTACAGTATGTTTTCTAGCAAAGCACTGTTTAAGCTCGTTCCAACATCAAAAGTTATGATTCAAAGTGCTATTGAATCGTATGAAGATGTAGGAACTCAAATTTAACTTCAATTTCAACAATTTGAAGTGTTTAATCAGTCAATTTGATGAAAACAAATTTAACTATGTTAGTAAGTTAAATTTGGGGGGAAATTGGGTATTTTTGAAAATTTGAGGGACCCATATGCAATTTTGTAAAATTGAGGGTCAATTGGGCATGATAAGAATGTTAGAGGGAAATTGAGCAAATTATAGAATTTTTGGGGTAAAACTTACCATTTTTGTAAAGGAAGGGCAAAATGGTAATTTTGAAAAAGTTGGGGGGACCAAATTGGTAATTTGGGAAATTAAACCCCTTTTGTGAATTTGAATAAATTGAGGTCCTAAGATAAATTTTAAAAGTCTTAGGACTCAATTTGAGGAAAAACTAGCATTAGGGACTTAAAGAAAAATAACTTTAGGTACCTAAATGCAAATAAATAAAAAGTTTAGTTTTCTCATTCATTTGGAATGAATGAAGGCTATTAGGCCGAGGGAGAATGAAAAAAGATGTTCATATCATTTAGGAACATGAAGTATCGAGAACACTAGCAAGGACAAGCTCGCGTGAATACAAATATCCGATCAAGTTGAATTCACCACATTAACAGGTGAGTGAGATTTTATATCATACCTGGTTAGGGATGATGAGTACCTCAAAATGAAAACCCACTACTTATTGGTATTTTAAACATCACAACTTAGACTCTTCATGTGAAAATGACACAGAAAGACTACTTACTAATTGGAAGTAGATCATCCTCAGTTGGTATGATCAAACTTTCTTGGAGGAAGTGGAAAACCCGTTCATCGATTATGAGTGAAGATATCCTCATACTCGGTTGTTATGATAGATAGTTTAAAATATATTTTTGTCGAAAGTTCTCTCCCCTGACTATGTGCTACTACTTAAACGATTTGGGAGACCTTCTTGACGGGAGCTCGAATAGATCTGTTAGGCCGGAGGCCTCGGTTTTGGAACTTGTGGGGCAAAATGGCCGATTTTGGAAAATCACGTACTGTCAGCCCAAGGCCAGTTGGCATGACCAGAAGCTTGTAAAGAAACATGAGATATATGCCATAAAACTTTAAATAAATGAATTGTTTGGCCATGATACCCAGACAAGACCAGCATATTCAGTCAACTAGTGGCAGTGCATGATAGGTCTCCGGACTAGTCAAGACAAACAAGTGCAGGTTGAGTTGAAGGTTGGGGCCATTGGACCAGTGGCACCATAGATTATATGGCATGATTTGAAAATATGGATTGTGCATGCATTGTGTTTATGGGACCTTCAAGATGCCCAAGAGGGGTAGTGATGTGTCCTAGGGCCCTCGACGAGTTGGTGGGTATAAGGGTAGTTCGTCGGACTAGGTGACCTTGTGAAGCTTAGAGTAACTTCAAGCGCATGAGACCGAGGTGGGGACAAAATGAAGTCTCTATCCTCATACGAATACAAAGAATTGATTTTAGGATTGAGGGTCAGATGTCGTGTACATCCACTTATTCTCAGGGTAGAAGTGGACGTGCTTCTATCTAAGTGACTGGTAAAATTGCTCTGACACTATAAGTGGGTTCAGTTGATGGGCTGACATGCGATTATGTGATTGACCTTCATGATGAAGGATGTTTGTTGGGTGATGACACACCATGATTAATAAGAAATGGTGATAAAAACAGGTATTTGAAATGAAAAGATTTTTGAAAGAAAATAAGGAGTCAGACACACTCCAATACAAATCTTTTTCCTAAAATTTAAATTTCAAAAACCCATTCACTGAGTAGTTGTATTCATCCCATCCATTATATCCCTTTCAGGAAATCCCAGAAAGCTTACCTTCAAGGACCACTTACTAATACGCTTGTGAGATAGGTATGATAAATTTAAGATTTTATGTAGTTTTGATTTATATTATTCTAAGAAAGGTACATGTTTAAAAGATACCTTACTCTTTACGATTTATAATAAGGGGAAACCCTTAAATAAACTGGGGTAGTGGCGGGTTGTTCACGGGGATCTTATCAAATTGGGTCGGGGTGTGACAACTAGAATGGTATCAGAGCTTGTTTCCTCGAATACATAATCAAGACTAGAAAATATAATAACTAATAGGATTGATCTTAAAAATTTTTGATGGCTCATAGGAGACGAACCAATAAAACTAGGAATGACTCTATTCAATACACTATCCTCGTAGGAAGACAACCTTAGAAGCTTCCCAATGCCTAAGATATGGTAGAAGTCTCAAAATACCAAATAAGGAAGTATCCAAGAGGATGGTGCTCGAACCTATTGAGGGCACAACTCTAACTACTGAAGAAGCCAATCATGAAGCTAAATGCCAAAAAATGGCGTATAATCTTACCTAGGAGGATGCTTATCAAGAATCACGTAGCTCCCTATTTTTTTTTGTGACCATTTTCTATAATATGGCTACAATCGCCAACATATTATACTACTCTATTAATAAAGTACTCGAAATTCTTAAAATTCTATCTCTCGATGAAGTGATCTTGCTAGGAAGATGGTCCCAAGAATAGTAAACAAACAAACCCCCTTCACCATAAAAATTAAGGAGAATCCCATCCCAGTTAAGTAAGCTGAATTAGGGAATTAAGAAATATAGGAGTAATCTTAGAGGGACCATTTAGCAAAGAAGACTTAATTAGAAAATTCTCAAGGTAGGATGACGAAGCACCAAACTACCAGTAAACACTAGAAAGGCCCCACAATACTCGAAGGAAAGGAGGAACTACATGGTACACGCAAGGGAATAACCTATTATAAGTGTGAACAATGGGGACACTACATGAAGAAGTGCCCAACCCTACTAAGGACAAGTACCCAACCTATCATAAGTGTAAGGGAATAGGACATGTAAAGAAGGACTATTCCACACCTCATAGATTTAGGGTAATACCTCCTCAAAGGTCCCAAAGACATGAAGGAGTGGTGACCAAAACCATGGAATAAGTTAAGTAAGCAGTTCACAAAGAGGTCAAAAAATGACGAGGTAAAAACCAAATTTAAACTTTTTCTTAAGAAGGTCAAGTCGAAAAGGATACCATAAGAATGGAGGTAAGAAAGTATACCTAGAACCCCCTCATAAGGGGAAAATGTGAAAAAAATATCCTCCGGAAACTCTAGGAGTATGACACAGTACAAGTGAAGAGGAGAAGAAATACGCTATGCAAGGAAACTTTGGAGGGATGCATACGACAAAGTACCCTTGAAGGAATCATTGATGGGCGGATGGACATAATGTGGTGTGCAAGGAAATAACCCTTAATTTGGAAACTTTTCAAAGGAATGAGGTATCACGATGGCCCAATGTGACCTGTTTGGAGAGAGCAAAAGAACAAAATAACAATTCTAGGAGAACCAAGTAGAAAGAAGAAACTAGTAGCAACAGGATGGTCAAAGAGAATAAACAAAACCCTAACAAAGGTTGGAAAGTAGTAAATACTACACTCTATGAAGGACAATAGGATGGGCATGAAGGACGAGTGATACAACTACCCAGACAATTAGACAAGAAAAATAGTAAGAAGGAGATAATTAAAGAATTGGAGTTTGAGAGAACCATGGATTCAAACCATGGCAAAGAAGGGAGAAGTGAAAAAGGCCAAAACATTGAAAAAGAAGGACAAAGGAACACCCTTAAAGAAATTAATGGCAAAAATCAGATTTATAATTTAAAAGTCTTGAGACGGTTAAGTGAGCCTCACAAAGGATGATCAAGAGATTTTAAAATAAGGATGGTGTGAACCCTCCTTAAAAAGAAATAAGTTAACGAGTATATAAGAAGGTAGCATCAAAAGATGTCGTGACAAGTAAGAATGAGTGGACTACCCATTCTAAGGTAACAAAGGAAAGAATGTTTGAGAAACATTAGGAAAGTAAGCCCTCCAAATAAGATGTGGCTAAGGAGGAATAACCAAAATTGGTAAGACGGGTCATAGTCCACACGCACATATGAAGCCTAAAAAGTGGACGATTGAGCATAGTGTGGAATGCACAAAATAAAACCAATAAATCGAAAGTATCCCAAGTAAGGAATAAGGGATGAAATAGAAGTTATGGATAGGGAAGGTTCCAAAGCAAACAAATGCCCTAACATAGATAGGGGTATGAAAAAGGGAGAAAGAACCCTACAAGGAATGATAAGAAGGTTGAGCATGTAATTCCTAAGATGGAAATCTCTATTGTGACGGACATAGTAGAAAACGAAACTGGATGAAGGGAACCTTCCCAAGAAAAGGAATCGACAAATAGATCGAAAGCGATTGTTGTAGAACAAAATATCATGAAATGATTACAAGTAAAAGTGGATTAAGGAATAAGGAAAAATCCCTAGATAAAGAAGGCCACAGACTTAAGAAGGAAGGAATCCCAACTTGTCAGTAAATTATTGGAAAACCCAATTATTGGAACCGGAAAGACTCAATAATGAAGTTGAGAAAGGACGAGTGGGTAAGGAAAATTGACACAGTTGTGTAATCTGATTTGATAATGATGAAGGTAGTCGAGGAATACTACCAAAAGAAAAGAGGGATGGAGTTATACAATCCCTGAGAGGTTGGAAAATTGAGAATGACCCTAAAGGAGGTGCTTTAGAAATCTAATGGACATAGAGACAAGATCTAGAAAATGTCATGCTGTAAGAGGGCATGTAAACCCAACAGTCTCAAGGAAAACATATCCCAAAATAAGGAAGAGTCGGTTAGTAAGCATGACAAAGTGAAACATAAAATTTGGACTGAAATTGTAATGAACAATAGATGGAGGAAGAGTTGAAATAGGATGAAAAGGTGATAACAAGGAAACACGTGAAAATAGGTATGTAATGTTCTAAAGGACATTGAGCTAAGGGTTTCAATGACTAAGCGGTTAAATAGACACGAGAATGGTTAGGTATCTTAGAATTTCCAATCCTAAGTACGAGATTTCAAAGGGAAAAATGTTGCTTTACGCAAATAAAGATGCGAATATAAGGATATACCCTTACGTAAGATATGTTTAGGTATGATAAACTCCATGTAGGGAGCAAATAATATAAAGGAAGAGAAATTCCTTCAGTGAATGATGTAAAAAGGGTAAATTGAAAGAACAAGATAAGAGTTTTCATGTTAAGCAAATACCAAATGGACATCAAAGGAATTGGTTCCTCATGCAAGGTTGCTAATTAAGTTTTGGGGACAAAACTCCTAAAAGGAGGGGAGAGTTGTAAACCCATCCCTTTTTAGTTAAGGAAAATTGGGGAAAGAACCGGTCAAACCGAGTAAGAAAACTGAATTGGTTCACAAACCCGATTCTTTGGGGACGGACAGTTTGAAAATTTACAACTCCTAGGTGATCTAAAGGGTTCATTAAACATTGGAAAAGAACCTCAGGACATATTGGAAGAGAAAAATCAGACTGATTTAGATGAACCGGATCCAACTAGATTGAACTGGTTTATGAACCGAGTCAGCTCATGAACCAGAACTAATAGAGAAAGAGCAAACTGGAAAATTTAGGGATCATGAGTGACGCAAAGAGTCCCAAAAGTCATGGAAATGGACTTGAGAATGAATTGGAGATGAAAACCAAACTAGTTTAGGTGAACTAGATCCAAACAGGTTTGGACTAGTTTGAACCACTATTGAACTTGATTCTAAATTCATTTTTTTAGGTGGCTTAAAAATTTCAAATTTGAAATTTGAGGCCACCATTGATAGAAAATGAATTTATAAATTTTTAGATTTGAAAAATTCGGTCGAATGGGGGGTGAACTGGGCAGTTTAAGCTTTGAACTCGGTTCAATCCAGTTCAAAATAGTGTCATATTCTTCCTTTAGATGACAACACTGTTCACTCATCGAAAAATCATGCAGTGCTGTTGAAGCTGAAAAGTCTCTAGCTAGGGAGTATAAAGCAATGAATGACCGCCGTTAAGGTGCTAATTGGATGACCAAGAAGTCCCCAAGCTTCCTATATAAAAGCCCCTCCCCATTCATCCTCTCCATACTTGAAAACTCCACTCTCTCTCAACAGCTCCATTTTTCGGTGAAGCTCGAACCAGAGCTTCGATTTGGGCAATTTTCTTAGCCAAGCAATGTGAGGTTAGTTTCTTTAGAATTGGGGAGAAGTCAGCTACACTCCTATAGTCTTCGTTTGCTCTGAGGGTCGCCGAAGAAGCGCCGGCGTGATGGAACAGTGATGCAGCTCCAATGGACCAAAGCTGCCTTGTTTTGGCTGAGATAAAATTGGCCATTTTGAGCTCTTATCAAGCCAAATCAAGCTCTCCCAACACCTCCACAACCCTCCTACAACTGAATTAGAGCTGGAGAGTAAGCCAATCCAGCTTCCCTCTACTATTTCTGACCAATGCTAGAGAGAGAACTAGTAGAAGTTTGATGATAAAATTCTCATCCAATTTGGCATCAATTGATGCAATTCTTGATTCTAGGATGAAACTAAGGATGGGAGCTATCTGTACAGATCGAAAATTCGAACCGTCGTGCCCCAAATGGTGAGTAATTGAAACTTTCTCTCTCTATAGTCTGTTTTCAAGCGAAGCTCCGTTTGAGCTCATTCCAGCATCAAAACTTGTGATTCATAGTGCTATTGAATCGTATGAAGATGTAGGAACTCAATTTTAACTTCAATTTTAATAATTTGAAGTGTTTAATTGCTCAATTTAATGAAATCAAATTTGGTTGCATTAGAAAGTTGAAATTGGGGGAAAATTGGGGACTTTCGAAAATTTGAGGGACCCATATGAAATTTTGTAAAATTGAGGGTCAATTGGGCATGATAAGAATGTTAGAGGGCCAATTGGGCATGATAAGAATGTTAGAGGGCCAATTGAGCAAATTTTAGAATTTTTGGGGTAAAACTTACTATTTTTGTAAAGGAATGGCAAAATGGTAATTTTGGGAAAGTTGGGGGACCAAATTGGAAATTTGTGAAATTAAACCCCTTTTTGTGAATTTGAATAAATTGAGGTACTAAGATAAATTTTAAAAGTTTCGGGACTCAATTTGAGAAAAAATCGGCATTAGGGACTTAAAGTTAAAAAAAATAACTTTAGGTACCTAATTGTAAATAAATAAAAAGTTTAGTTTTCTCATTCATTTGGAGTGAATGAAGGTTATTAGGCTGAGGGATAAGGAACAAAGATGTTCATATCGTGTAGGAACACGAAGTACTGGGAACGTCAACAAGGACAAGCTCGAGTGAATACAAAGAACCGGTCGAGTTGAATTCACTACATTAATGGGTGAGTGGGATTTTATATCATACTCGGTTGGGGATGATAAGTACCTTGAAATGAAAACCCACTACTTAGTGGTATTTTAAACATAACAACTTAGAAACTTGATGTGAAAATGACACAGAAAAACTACTTACTAATTGTAAGTAGATCATGCCCAGTTGGTATGATGAAACTTTCTTGGAGGATGTGGAAAACCCATTTATCAGTTATGAGCAGAGATATCCTCACACTCGGTTGGTATGATGGATAGTTGAAAATATATTTTTGTTGAAAGTGCTCTCCCCTAAATGTGTGCCATTACTCAAATGATTTGGGAGTCATTCTTGACGGGAGCTCAAATAGCTCTGTCAGGCCGGAGGCCTCGGTTTTGGAACTTGTGGGGCAAAATGCGTGGTTTTGGTATATCACGTACTGTGGACCCAAGACCAGTTGGTTGGCACAAGCAGAAGCTCTTAAACAAACATGAGATATATGCCATAAAACTTTAAATAAATGAATTGTTTGGCCATGATACTAAGACAGGACTGACATATTCAGTCAACTAGTGTTAGTGCGACATGATAGGTCTCCGGACTACTCAAGACAAACAACTACAGGTTGAGTTGAAGGTCGGGGCCGTTGGACCAGTGGCACCACAAATTATATGACATGATGTGAAAATAATGATTGTGCATGCACTGTGTTTATGGGACCTTCAAGACGCCCAAGAGGGGTAGTGATGTGTCTTAGGGCCCTTGACGACTTGGTGGGTATAAGAGTAGTTTGTTAGATCAGGTGACCTTGCGAAGCTCGGAGTAGCTTCAAGCGCATGAGACCAAGGTGGGGACAGGATGAGGTATCTATCCTCATATGGACATGGAGAATTGATTTCAGGATTGAGGGTCAGATGTCGCATACATCCACTCATTGTTAGGGTAGAAGTGGATGTGCTTCTTTCTAGGTGGCCGGTAAAGTCGCTCCGACGCCTCAAGTGGGTTCAGTGGATAGGTTGGCCTGAGATTGTGTAATTGACCTTCATGATAAAGGATGTGTGTTGGGTGATGACACACCGTGATTAATAAGAAATTGTGATAAAAACAGATATTTGAAATGAATGGATTTTTGAAAGAAAATAAGGAGTCTAGTACACTCCAATACAAATCTTTTTCCTAAAAGTTAATTTTTGAAAATCCATTCTCTAAGTAGTTGTAGTCACTGCCTCCCTTATATCTCTTTCAGTAAATCACAGAAAGCCTACTCTTAAGGACCACTAACTAATACACCTGTTAGACAGTTATGATAAATTTAATATTTATGCAGTTTTTATTTATGTTATTCTATAAAAGGTACATGTTTAAAAGACGCCTTACTCTTTATATTTTATAACAAGGGAAAACCCTTAAATAAACCGGGGGAGTGGTGGGTTGTTCACGAGAATCTCACCAAACTAGGTCGGGGCGTGACAATGCAATTCCAAGAAAAACAGGTTAAAGAATGCCTTACTCCTCATGGTTTGATAGATCACGAGAGTGGCGAGTTGTTCACGGGGATCCGACCAAATCGGGTCGGGGCATGAGAGCTAATCTAACAAGTAGTCCATTAACTAACTGGACTGTTGTCCAGTTCGGTTGGACCGGGTTCAATGAACTGAAATTGAAAATCAGTCGGTTCAAGCTCGATTCGATCAATTTTCTAAATTTATCTAAATTCATTTTCTACCTAATGGTGACTTTAATTTCCCAAATTAATGTTTTTAAGTCACTTAGAAAAATGAATTTTTGAACTGGTTCTTTCTGGTTCAACTTAGTTCAAATCTGGTTCACCCTAAACTTGTTTGGTTTCCTCATCCAATTCCATTTATGGTTATTTTCCATGATTTTTAGGTATTTATGGACCACTTGAAATTTTAAAATTCTTGTTTTAACTTCTCTATACCAATTCCGGTTTGCTTTGAACCTTGGTTTTCTCTTGAAATTTTTCGGTTACCATTTTCAAGTTCCTTATTGTTGAAAACATGGTTTACATAAGAACGCAAGTTTTGTGATGGGGAAAGATTCCCCGATTTAATTTAGGCATAACGAATTTTAGGGACAAAACTCCTTAAAAGGAGGGGGGTAGTTGTAAACCCCGTTCTCTCATAATAAGAAAGTCATAAATAAGAATTGAAAATTTTCTAGAGAAAATAGAGTTTCAAAGTGAACCTAAATTGGTAAAGAGATGAAAAAATGGGAAATTAGAAAGTCCCAAGTGTTCAATGTCAATCCAAAAAGGATGAAAATGGATGATGAACTAATTTGGATGAGAGAATCGGACTAGTACAAGGTGAACTGGACTTGAATCGGGATGAAACAAGAAGAATCGGTTCAAAGATTCATTTTTCTAGGTGACTTTAAAATATCAATTTAAGATATTGAAGTCACCAATGTGTAGAAAATAAATTTAGATAAATTAAAAATTTTTAATTTTGAAAAAATTAGTCGAATTTGGTCTAAATCGATCGATTTTCTATTTTGGGTCACCAAACCAGGTCTATTCGAACCGGTCAACAGTCCAGCTAGTCAACGAACTGCCTGCCAAGTCAGCTACCAATTAGCACATGTGACCAATCAGCATGTGACACATGGTGAAGCACACCTAGTCAGCCACTCGGTCAACATCTAGAAGTGCTAGCCAATTAGAGTGTGACACGTGTCCCTTGTCAAAGGTCGGATGAAGAAAAAAACACGTCAACGAAAACTAACAAGTGAGAGCGTGTCATAGCCCAACCCGGTTTGGTTGGAGCCCCGTGATCAACTCGCCACCCTTCCATGTACTAAATTGGTATTTCTACCAAACAGACTAGAGAAGGTAAAGGCTTAAAGGCACACATGTTTTCCATAACAAAATTTACAAAACAAGTAAATAAGACTTTACCTCCTAACGGTACTTTTAGCTTGCTCCTCTAGCTTTCACTTTTCTTGACGGGTGGATTTTCCTTGAAAAAGGGTTTAGGGGAGGGGGTGAGTTCAACAACTCAGTGAGAGGTAAATTTCACAGCATACTTTAAGCAAACATTTTTGGTAGTTTATTTATTTACAACCATTATTTGTATTAGTTCATCATGCAAATACCCACCCTTTTTTTGAACAAAGTGTTCACACATTCGCAGAGCAGTCCCCAACTACTCCACTTGTGGTCCGAAGCATCTTTATCGAACACCCTTGGTAAAAGGTCTCACCTTCTATCACAAGTCTAAGTGAGCCTTACCACCCATCTCTTCGACCTTAAAATTCTCCGTGTCCGCTATAGTAGGACGAGACCTCTCCCCTTGATTCCTCGGTCTCAATACGAATGAAGCTCCCTAAGCTTCTTGACTCACTAGATGACAAATATTACTTATGCTCCTAGGGTCATCCAATTGCCCTTGGAACCAACACTACTCCATACCGGATGCCTCGATGGTTCTATATCTCATGTATACACAAATACAAGTCTTTTTAGTTATGACTTTTTTATATTTGGTGCTACTAGCCCCCATGAGTTTGCTGACTTGGCTTTGGCTTGGTGCTAACAGCCCATCGAGTTCGACGAACTGGCTTCGACTCAGTAACCACGAGCCCAACGAGTTCGACAACCTTGGTCATGGCTCAGTAGTTATCACATAATTTACCACTTTTACGAGTTTTCATAGGCTTATTACTCGACTAATTATCAATGAGGTTGAACTTGTGCCCATTGGCCTTGGGCCCATCGGAGCAATTCTATCTCTCCTAAAAAATAGCTCCCAAAAAGTTTAAGTAGGTTCACACAGTTAGAGCAGACTATTTTTGGAAAACATTTTTTAATCCAAAAACATGCTCATCACCCCAAATGGGTCTAATGTCGAAAAACCCACTCACATGTATTCCAATACTTGGTTGTCCGGGGTTTCCCAGCTTGACGTGCATTTTCTTTGTATGTACTTGTAGGTGATCCATTCCTACAATTTATTGGGCAATTAGGCCCCAAATAATAAGGTACTTGCACTTAATACCTATAACTTCCCAATAATTACATTTTAGTCCTTAAGTATACCTTATTTCCAATTAGATCCCAAAGATTATAAAATATTTCATTTGGGTCACTAATTTCTTTAAATTTTTATATAGGACACCATAATTCTCTTAATTATAGAAAACTGCCAATTTTTCAAAAATTGAAATTAAGTCCCCAAACATTCCAAAATTTGCAATTTGGTCCTTAAATTGAATCTTATCAATTTGACCTAAATTCCTCCCAATCCTAACATGGTATTAATCATCTTCACGATGTCTCCTGGTTCATTTAGAGCTTTAAAACACCCATTTTGGCTTAAAAATGAGCTTGAACGGAGCTTCGCTGGAAAATGATCATAGAGAGAGAAAGCTTCAATTACTCACCGATGAGGAGTTAACAATCAAAACTTTTATTTCCACTAGATTCCTCTCTTCCTAAGGATCCTCCCTGAATCAAACCTCGGCTCAATTGATGGCCTAAGCAGTGAGAAATTCTAACTTTAGTTTTCGGGGAAAGTATTCTATGAACAGTGAATTTCGACGAAGGACAACGGATGGGACTTACCAAAATGGCTTAGTGAAGGTCAGGGCTCCTCTAGGGGAGGTCTGGGGTGTTTGGTTTGGCCGTGGTTGCTTGGAGGATGGCTCAAATTCAGGTCAACCCAATTATGGTCTCAAACAACGGGAGGGGGGGGGGGGGGCGTGCAAGTTCAATGTGTGAGCACGCTAGCACTTCTCCGGCGTTCCTCGAGTAGAAAGGAGGTTGCAACAAGGTAGAGGACTTCTCTCTAGTTTCAACGAACCCAAATTTGGCTTCTAAGGTTGCACAAAAGCCCTCGTTGGAGCTATGGTTTGTGCCTCACTGGGAAATGGAGTACTTCGTCTTCTTCGATCGTTTGAGGGATGAGGAGGATGAATGGGAAGGGGCTGTTTATATAGGGAGATCAGCGACTGATAGGGCTACTGGCCGGCATAAGACTTGACTCCAATCTATCCTATTGTTGGTCTATTCAGAGAGTTTTTTGGGTTGCTAGAGATCGAGAAGTTTGCCCATCTTTCTCTCTTCTAGATTTTCCAAGGTTGAACATAACACTATGCGCATGCGTGCAAGCTGCCATGTGGTATGCTGTAATTGGATGGCTTTGTTAACGTGTCAACCTTTGACTCATTGACCGGCTACGTGGTGACCTCCCATTGGTCGCTCATTCCAACATGGTTGACCCCATTTGGTCAACTATTTGACCGTGACATGTGGCGTCTTCTGATCGACAGATTTAAATACGTATAGTGCCATTGCCATGTGTCATCCTTTGATTGGTTGAGGTCATCCAATGTGGCTCTACCACATGTCGACCTCTAATTGGTCGATCGTTTCTCTGACATTCTTGTCGGCTGCTAATGTGTCTTCTTTGCCATGTGTCAGCTCCTCATTGGTCAGCCTTGCCGACGAGGCTTCTCCTCAGTTCACCGTTGTCTGAGGACATGTGTCGCTCTCCTATTGGTTGGCATTGACTGGGGACACGTGTCATGCTTTGATTGGTCAGAACTTTCAAGCAATGATCGAGGGGTTGATTGGCATGCTTCGCCAAGTGTTGCTTGCTGATCAACCAAGCCAGCTGACTGGTCCTAACCTAGAAGGCAGTTTGTTGATTGGTTGGACGTAGACTAGTTCGGTCAGACCATGTTCGGTGACTCGAAATAAAAAATCGGTCAATTCATGCCCGATTCAACTATTTTTCTAAAAATTAAATTTTTTAAAATTTTTCTAAATTTATTTTCTATCAAAGGGTGACTTCAAATTTCCAAATTGATGTTTTTTAGCCACCTAAAAAAATGAATCTTTGAACCGCTTCAAGTTTTTTAGCCACATCTAATTCACTTCATTGATTTTTTCTTATAATTTTTAGTTATTTATTGGCCACTTTTGATTTTCAAAATTCCTGTTTTGACCCTTATTTACTAATTTTGGTTCACTTAGATCCTTAGTTTCCTCTGGAAAGTTTAAGGTTCCCCTTTTTGGTTCCTTATTTCGAGAGGACGGGGTTTATATAGCTTGACAAGTGTACTTAGTCAATGGTCAACTGAGGAGAATCCTCATTAGCTGGGCTGACCAATGAGAGGCAAACACGTGGAAAGTTTGCCTAGTTAGTGGCCGACTAGGATGTTGGAGAACAGACAACCAATCTGAAGTCAACACATGGTAAAGCCATGTCGGATGGCCACAACCAATCACTGGCTGACATGTGGCCATGACGTAGTACATCACATAGCAAAACTAACGAATTTAAATCAGTCAATTACAGGATGCCATGTGTCATGATCAACCAATGATCAGATTTGGTCAAACGTCACCTCAGACAAAGTGACCATTGGGAGCTCGCCACCTATCCAATCAACGAGTGAACAGATGACTCGGATGCTAAGTAAGATGCCACATCAACAAAGTCAGTCAATCACAGAGCGACACGTGACATTTCACACATGCGAAGCTCGCATGTGTGCGTGCAGTATCCGTCTTCAACCTCTTAACATGAAGGGAAGAGAAAGGCCAAAACGGTCACAATTACTTTGATGATTGATAAATGTCTCCCATAAAGTTTTAAATTGTAGAGTTAATGGCTGACCGATGGAGGAATGGACAAAACGGTCAGTACCTAAGCTCCCTTTATAGAGCTTCCCTCCATTCATCCTCTCAAACTCTTGAAAGCCTCAATAAGATGAACAACTCTGGTTTCTAACCATCCTTGAAGTAGTGCTCCACCATAAACCCTTTTCTCCACCTCTAAATGTAAATTTGGGTTCCCTAGAACTGAGAGGAAGTCCTCTAACTTGCTGTAGACTCCCTTTAGCTCGAGAATCACCGAAGTAGCGCCAAGGAGCCCACACAGTACATTCGCTACGGATGTCAAGATGTAGTTGAAATTTTTGAGATGAATTATGGCCCCCTCGGACCTATTACGACCAGGCCGACCTTCCCACAACCGAACCTAGTTCTCCTAAGCCTTGAGGTAAGTAATTGTCGTCACAATTACCGAAAATAGTTAATTTACATAAAGAAAAATAACTTAAATTTTTTTGATCGAATTATCCCTGATCAGGACACCAATTGAGGTCAATTTGATCCTAGGAGGATCTTCTCGATGAGAGCTAGCTCCCCAAATCAAGAGCTACAACAACCACATTGTTGTCGATAATAATTTGAAGCTCTCTATCTAGAAATATTTTTCGGCAAAGCTTGGTTTGAGCTCAATTCTAGGTCAAATTAAATGATTCAAAGCATGAATTGATCATGAAAAGGTAGGGAAGATGATTAGCAGCATAGGAGAAAATTAATTGTGTTTAATTGGTCAATTTGATGAAATGAGAATTTAGGGATCAAAATGCAATTTTGGAGAAAAGTTGATTTTGTCGGAAGTGCTCTCCCCTGATTGTGTGCCACTTCTTAAGATATTTGGGAGACATTCTTGACAGGAGCTCGAATGGCTCATATAGGCCAGAGGCCTCAATTTTGGATCTTGAGGGCTAATATGCTCGATTTTGAAAATCTCGAACAATGGGCCCTATGGCATTTGGCACGAGCAAGAGCTCGTAAAGTAACATGATTAATATACCATGGAAACTTAACTAAATGAGTTGTTTCGCCATGGTACCAAGACATGACCAACATACTCGATGGACTAGTGGTAGTGCGACATGACAAGTCTTCGAACTAGTTAAGACAAATAGTTGTAGGTCAAGTTGATGGTGGGGGCCATCAGACCAGTGGCACCACAAATTATATGGCATTATGTGAAAAATTGTTGATTTTGCATGCACTATGTTACGAGACCTTCAAGACGCCCAAGAGGGGTAGTGATGTGTTGTAGGATGTGGATGTGCTTCTATCTAGGTGGTCGGTAAAGTTGGTCTGATGCCACAAGTGGGTACAGTGGACAAGCTGGTCAGAGATTATATGTTTTACCTTCATGATAAAGGATGTGTGTTGAGCAATAAAAACACCGTGGTAATGAGAAATCATTATAAAAATTGAAATTTAGAATGAAATATTTTTAAAAGAAAAATAAGGAGTCTAGCACACTCCGATTAAAGCATTTTTCCTAAAAGTTAAACTATGAAAACTCATTCACTGAGTCGTTCTACTCACCCCCTCCCTTATATCCCTTTCAGTTAATCTCAAAAAGCTTACCCAAAGACCACCAGCTAACACCCCTATAAGACAGATTTGATAAGTTCAAAATTCTGTGCAATTTTATTTATGTTATTCTAGGAAAGGTGCAGGTTTAAAGGAAGCCTTACTACTTATGGTTTATAAGAAGGGGCAACACTTAGTAAACTGTGAGAGTGACAGGTTGATCACAGGGATCCAACCAAACTGGGTTAGGGTGTGACATCTACATTGAGTTTGAGTGGACATTAATTGTCCAACTCTCAAACCCTAGCCATACTTCGTGTCCGATTTGTGGGACGAGACCTCCTTCCCCCTGCTGCCTCGGTCTCAATGTGGAGGAAGCTCCTAGATCTTCTCGACTAATTGGACGAAAGACTGCCCTTATACATCTTGGGTCGTCTAGTAGCCCTTGGAACCAACACTACCCCGTGTTAGGCGCCTCGATGGTTCGGTATTTCATAACATGCACAAACATAAGTCTTTTAACTTAGACCTTTTTATCTTTGGTGCCACCTGCTCAATGAAATCGCTACCTGACTACAACTCTGTAACTCCTAGCCAAATGAGGTTCATTGTGTGTGCATGCCGGTGCTTCTCCAGCGTTCCTCGAGTAGAAAGGAGGTTGCAACAAGGTAGAGGACTTTCTCTCTAGTTTCAAAGAACCCAAATTTGGCTTCTAAGGTTGCATGAAAGCCCTCGTTGAAGCTATGGTTTGTGCCTCACTAGGAAATGGAGTACTTCGTCTTCTTCGATCATTTGAGGGATGAGGAAGATGAATGGGAAGGGGCTATTTATATAGGGAGATCAGCGACTGATAGGGCTACTGGCCGACATAAGACTCGACTCCAAACTCCCCTATTGTTGGTCTATTCAGAGAGTTTTTCGGGTTGTGAGAGACCGAGAAGTTTGCCCATCTTTCTCTCTTCTAGATTTTCCAAGGTTGAAGATAACACTATGCGCATGCGTGCAAGCTGCCATGTGGTATGCTATAATTGGATGGCTTTGTTAACGTGACTTCCCGCTTAGTGTCTGTGTCAACCTTTGACTCATTGACCGGCCACGTGGTGACCTCCCATTGGTCGCTCATTCTAGCATGGCAGTTGACCATATTTGGTCAACTATTTGACCGTGACATGTGGCATCTTCTGATTGGCTGATTTAAATATGTCAGATTTCCCTCACGCATAGTGCCATTGCCATGGGTCATCCTTTGATTGGTTGAGGTCATCCAATGTGGCTCTACCACATGTCAACCTCTAATTGGTCGACCGTTTCTTCGACATCCTTGTCGGCTGCTAATGTGTCATCTTTTCCATGTATAAGCTCCTCATTGGTTAGCCTTGTCGACAAGGCTTCTCCTCAGTTCACCGTTGACTGAGGACATGTGTCGCTCTACGATTAGTTGGTTGTTAGCTAACTAGGGGCACGTGTCATGCTCTGATTGGTTAGAACTTTCAAGCAGTGATCAAGGGGCTGATTGGGCACTCTTTGCCACGTGTTGCTTGTTGATCAACCAAGCTAGCGGACTGGTGCTCACCTAGAAGGCAGTCTGTTGACCGGTTGGACGTAGACCAGTTCGGTCAGACCATTTTCGGTGACCCGAAATAAAAAATTGGTCGATTCATGCTCGATTCAACTGTTTTTCTAAAAATTAATTTTTTTTAAATTTGTCTAAATTTATTTTCTATTTAATGATGACTTCACATTTCCAAATTGATGTTTTTTAGCCACCTAAAAAAATGAATCTTTGAACTGGTTCAATCCGGTTCAAGTCTGGTTCACCCAGAACAGGTCAACTTTTCAAATCTAATTCACTTCATTGATTTTTTTTTTTATGATTTTTAGTTATTTATTGGCCACTTTTAATTTTCAAAATTCCTGTATTGACCCATATTTACTAATTTTGGTTCACTTAGATCCTTGGTTTCCTCTTGAAAGTTTAAGGTTCCCCTTTTTGGTTCCTTATTTTGAGTGAACGGGTTTACATAGCTTCACAAGTGTACTTAGTCAACGATCAACTGAGGAGAATCTTCATTAGCTAGGCCGACCTATGAGAGGCAAACACGTGGAAAGTTTGCCAGGTTAGTGGCCAACTAGGATGTTGGAGAATGGACGACCAATCTGAAGTCAACACGTGGTAAAGCCATGTCGGATGGCCACAGCCAATCACAAGCTGATATGTGGCAATGACGTAGTACATCACGTGGGAAAACTAACAAATTTAAATCAGCCAATTAAAGGACGTCACGTGTCATGATGAACCAATGATCAAATTTGGTGAAATGTCACGTTAGACAAAGTGACCATTGGGAGCTCGCCACCTATCCAATCAATGAGTGAACAGATGACTCGGATGCTAAGTAAGATGCCACATCAACAAAGCCAGACAATCAGAGAGCGACACATGACATTCCACACATGTGAAGCTCACATGTGTGCGTGCAGTATCCGTCTTCAACCTCTTAACATGAAGGGAAGAGAAAGGCCAAAACGGTTGCAATTACTTTGATGATTGATAAATCTCTCCCAAAAAGTTTTAAATTGTAGAGTTAATGGCTGACCGATGGAGGAATGGACAAAACAGTCAGTAATCGAGCTCCCTTTATAGAGCTTCCCTCCATTCATCCTCTCAAACTCTTGAAAGCATCGATAAGACGAACAATTCCAGTTTCCAACCATCCTTGAACTAGTGCTCCAACATAAACCCTTTTCTCCACCTCCAAATACAAATTTGGGTTCCCTAGAACTGAGAGAAAGTCCTCTAACTTGCTGTAGACTCCCTTCAGCTCGAGGATCACCGAAGTAGTGCCAAGGAGCCCGCACAGTACATTTGCTACGGATATAGAGAAGTACTTGAAATTTTTTAGCTAAATTATGGCCCCCTCGAACCTATTACGACCAGACCGACCTTCCCACAACTCTCCACAACCGAACCTAGTTCTTCTAAGCCTTCGAGGTAAGCAATTGTCGTCACCATTATCGAAAATAGTTAATTTACATAAAGAAAAATAACTTAAAATTTGTTGATCGAATTATCCCTAATCAGGACACCAATTGAGGTCAATTTGATCCTAGGAGGATCTTCTCGATGAGAGCTAGCTCCCCAAATCAAGAGCTACAACAACCACATTGTTGTCGATAATAATTTGAAGCTCTCTATCTAGAAATATTTTTCGGCAAAGCTTGGTTTGAGCTCAATTCTAGGTCAAATTAAATGATTCAAAGCTTGAATTGATCATGGAAAGGTAGGGAAGATGATTAGCAGCATAGGAGAAAATTTACTATGTTTAATTGGTCAATTTGATGAAATGAGAATTTAGGGATCAAATTGCAATTTTGGAGAAAAGTTGATTTTGTCGGAAGTGCTCTCCCCTGATTGTGTGCCACTTCTTAAGATATTTGGGAGACATTCTTGATAGGAGCTCGAATAGCTCATATAGGCCAAAGGCCTCAATTTTGGATCTTAAGGGCTAATATGCTCGATTTTGAAAATCTCGAACAATGGGCCCTAGGCCAGTTGGCACGAGTAGGAGCTCGTAAAGTAACATGATTAATATACCATGGAAACTTAACTAAATGAGTTGTTAGGCCATGGTACCGAGACATGACCAACATACTCGATGGACTAGTGGTAGTGCGACATGACAAGTCTTCGAACTAGTTAAGACAAATAGTTGCAGGTCAAGTTGAGGGTGGGGTTCATCTGACCAGTGGCACCACAAATTATATGGCATTATGTGAAAAATTGTTGATTTTGCATGCACTATGTTACGAGACCTTCAAGATGCCCAAGAGGGGTAGTGATGTGTTGTAGGATGTGGATGTGCTTCTATCTAGGTGGTCGGTAAAGTTGGTCTGATGTCACAAGTGGGTACAGTGGACAAGTTGGCCAGAGATTATGTGTTTTACCTTCATGATAAAGGATGTGTGTTTAGCAATAAAAACACTGGTAATGAGAAATCGTTATAAAAATTGAAATTTAGAATGAAATATTTTTAAAAGAAAAATAAGGAGTCTAGCACACTCCGATTCAAACATTTTTCCTAAAAGTTAAACTATGAAAACTCATTCACTGAGTCATTCTACTCACCCCCTCCCTTATATCCCTTTCAGGTAATCTTAAAAAGCTTACCCAAAGACCACCAGCTAACGCCCCTGTAAGACAGATTTGATAAGTTCAAAATTCTGTGCAGTTTTATTTATGTTATTCTAGGAAAGGTGCAGGTTTAAAGGAAGCCTTACTACTTATGGTTTATAAGAAGGGGCAACACTTGGTAAACTGGGAGAGTGGCAGGTTGATCATGGGGATCCAACCAAACCTGGTTGGGGTGTGACATCTACATTGAGTTTGAGTGGACATTAATTATCCAACTCTCAAACCCTAGCCATACTTCATGTCCGCTTTGTGGGATGAGCTTCTCGACACATTGGATGAAAGACTGCCCTTATATATCTTGGGTCGTCTAGTAGCCCTTGGAACCAACACTACCCTGTGTTAGGCGCTTCGATGGTTTTGTATCTCATAGCATACACATACATAAGTCTTTTAACTTAGACCTTTTTATCTTTGGTGCCACCCGCTCAATGAAATTGCTACCTGACTACAGCTCTGTAACTCCTAGCCCAATGAGTTCGTCCCCTTAGCTTCAGCTCGATAACTACTAGCCAATCGAGTATTCATGATCCGACTTCGGCTGGGTGGCTGTATCGCAATCAACCAGTTATGAGAATATTTCTTAACCATAAGCCAACTTATCTACGGGCATCAGCCCGTTTCCATCGACCTTGGGCCCACTTCATGAGTTTTTTGAAAACTCGGCCTTAAGCCCTATTATTTTAAAAAATCAAGACCCGATGCCTATTTGAGCATTATAGCTCTCATAAGGAATGTCTCCCAATGTTTAAACAGTTTCACACACTTAGTGGAGGTCATTCCTGGAAAATGGTTTTCCAAAATAAAAAATGGTCCTCATCACCCTAACAGGGTATGATGCTGAAAATCCCACTCACCCGGTAACAGCAACATGGTCGTCTTGGTGAGATCTTGACATGTGGCAGCCTCCCTTTAGCTACTCGTGTCTACATGGCATGCTGACCGAGTGTCCGTTGACCATTGACTGGACACGTGGCAGCCTCCCATTGGCTGTTCGTGTCTACATTTCTACTGATCGAGCGTCTGCTGACCGTTGATTGGTCTGGTCCGTTGACCATCTAGACCATTGATAGGTCCGCTCCAATCAGGTTCGGTGACCCAAATTCGAAAATCAGCTAGTTTAGGCCAGATTCGACTAGTTTTCTAAAAATTAAAATTTTCTAAATATATCTAAATTCATTTTCTACCTATTGGTGGCTTCAATTTTCCAATTCGATATATTTAAGCCACCTAAAAAAATTAATCTTTGAACCAGTTCTCAAAGGTTCAACCCAATTCATTTTGATTTAATCTGTTCGGATCCGATTCACCTTGAATCGGCCTGGTTTTCACATCCTATCCGCCTTAGGTTTCTTCTTCATGATTCTTATGACTTCTTGGTCACTTGGGATTTTCCAATTTCCCAATTTAACCCTTATTTACCATTTTTGGTTCACTTAACGGCTTGATTTTCTCATGAAAATCGCCGGTTCTTTTTCTAGTTTTCTTGGTCCAAGAGGACGGGTTCCACAACTCTCCCTTCCTTTTATAAGTTTTGTCCCAAAAACTTAGTTATTCACCCTTTACATTGGGAATGAAATCTCTTATGGTCAACTTGTGGTGCGATTTGATACCCTACCACTTTGGTTACCTCTTTCACTTAGTCCCACTGGCAACATACTTATGAAATTTCCTCCCCTCTCGATCATTCATTTACTCTCTTAGACTTAGTTCATTTGACTTGTCTTACCTCCTCGTGTCCAAGTATTTTCTTAGATCCAATGCTTCCTATCGTTTGGGGTAAAACCCTTCCTCTTGAGGGTTTTGTCCAAAATTGGGAGTTCCAAAATGTTCAACCGTCCTCGATCTATTTATTCTCTTGATCATTGAAACTCCTTAGCTCGTTGTCCCTTCGAGCTTGTCATACTTGTTTTTCACAAGTTTCGGTGTTCTCCCCCCACCCTTTGCTCCTTTAATCCATTCTTCCATACTTAAGCCCCCCTTTATTGGGATTGTTGGACCTATATGTCTCTTGCAGCATGATTCTTACATTTGGTTATTTCTCTTTAGACTCGAAGTCCTCCTTACTTTGATGTTCGGACCAAATTCTTCCACTCCTCTCCTTAGAGTGTATTCCTTTACTCTTGCTCCAACATTGTCAAAATGCTTCATGGTTCGTGTGTCTCTTCCATGCACCTAATGTCCTTTTACATTGACGTCATGCTTTTTATGAGCGTTTGGGTTTTTCATATTCATTCGTCCTTCACCACTTCCTTATTAGGCTTTTCCTTTTCCAAGTATCGATTTTACCATCTACTTCTTGACTTACCGACCTATTGGGGGGTTTTCCTCCCTTCTGTCAGTCTTCATGTCCATGGCATCCTTTGATTAGTGAAGGGTTTTCCCCTTTCCTTTTCCTCTCTTCTTCCCCTGTTTTGGGCCATCCTGTCAGCTAGTCTTTGACAATCGAGTTTCTTTGGGGCTTAAATTTCCCTTGTTCTAAGTGGCAAGATTTGGTGTTCACCTTTAAATTTCCACGATTCCTTCTTCACTTAACCGCTTTTGATTACGTCCTTGAGGAACTTCTCTTCCCTTCAAACATCTACCAACTCTACGAAACTTATACTGATTGCCTGGAGTTACTCGTTTGTCCCAAGATACTGTCTTAGACCTAATTCTTCTTTTGCTTGGAGAAGGGTTCCCCCTTTATTCTCGATCGCTCATTTAGTTCATTCTTTTTGTATTATTTCTCGGTTCCACCCACTCCCTTATTTGACTTCGTTGTGGTTGACTAACCGACCCCTCCTTACTTGGGTCATACCTTCTTGGTAGTGTTAGTCCCACCTATCTCTTATAGTCAGACATGTTCTAGACTGTTTTTGTACATTGTATTTCTGGGACATTCCTTTGATAACCGGTCTTAACTTCCAAGTTATTTAGTGACCGTAGGACACTTTGGCGGCATTTCTTATCTACCTTGCACGTTATCCAAGCATCTTATGTACCTAGTCTCATTATTCAATTGGCTTCCAATAACATAATAATTTTCCCTACCTTAAAATTCAAACTTTCTAGTACTGACTTCTTACCACATTCTTCCTAGGATGGGGTTCCCACGCTTTTATCCTTACATTATTAGAGTGTCCCACCACTCGTTCTGACTCACACATCTCTTCCATACACATTGATTTTCCGTTTTGTAGGCGCCATGCCTTTCATGGCCATTAGGATTTTCCTCGTTTAACCATCCTTTACTAACCCCCTCATGGGGTGTTCTTGATTTTGTCTATTGAATTTCCCGATTGCTCCCCGTTTTGCCAACATGCTCGAGATTTCTTCCCTCATGTTCTTCCAATCTTTGATGGCACCCCTTAAGGATTTTTTTTGTTCCTTTTGTTGGTTTCACTTCCTACTCTCGTTCCTTTGTAGTAGAGATTTCCATATTTGAAACCATGGTCTAACCCTCTTATCCTTCCTTGGTGGTTTCCTCTTTCCACATCCTTGCACTTTTTATCTCGGTGTCTTTGTCCATCTCGTTTCCCCTACCGACTTTGGATTTCCATCCTAAACTTTATTATTCTACCAAAGGAATTTCTAGTTCTCGACCCTTATCTTGTGCACTCCATGCTATGCCCCATCGTCTAATCCTAAGTTCCCTTAAGTAGGTGTGGGTAGAAACCAATCATGATTTCCATCATTTCTTAGTTAGTGGGTGTACTTTTCCAAGATTGCTCTTCCTTTGGAAATTCCCTCCCTTATTTCTTTGTTATGGGTACCCTACCCATCTCAATCGAGTTATGGTTTTTTTTGTTGTTGTCTCCTAGTCTGCCCGTTCTTTGGGTTTAACTCTCTCCTTGGGCTCTCATGAGTATACATGGTCCTACATTCCCTTTTTATAGGCTTGCCTCTTTAGTGGAGGTCAGAGTACTTTTATTCTGGGATCTTTAGACCTCCTTGTCTAAAGTATTCAAAGGCGTTATTTATCCTTCCTTAGTTTCAAATATGTCGGCCACTAATTTTGGGTCTTAGTTCCTTTCTACCCTTTGTTTTTATCTTATGTGAGGTTTGTCCTTCCTATTCCTTATTTGTTCATTACTTGAGTTGAGGCACAAGATCCTGATTGGATGCATTATTACTTGGGCGACATAAGTTTTTAGGAACTTGAATTTTTTATTTATTGGGAATATAATACAATACATTTGGGACTTCTTCCCCTCTAAAGGGAGATGGTTAAAATGAAAGGTCGGGAAGCACTTGCTACTATGTTAGGGTTTTGATGAACTCCCTCCGGGGTGAGTTTAAAATCCCCAATTGGAGTTGTGGCTCTTGGGGGGCCTCCTGTCTTCCATTCCCTCAGACTCCAATAGTCGAGGAGGTATTATTCTTAGGAGGTATTGCCATAAATCCTCATAGTATGGGACATCTTCTCATCATATGTCTTACTTGTCCACACCTATAATAGGTTATCTCAACATAGGATTCGACGTGTATCCTCCAACATTTATGTTGTTGAGAGATTTCCTTTCCCATGTCTGCTCTCTTCCTTTCTCCTCCTTTCTTCGTGTCCTTTCCTGCCAGTGGAGGTTGTGCCTCTAAGTGTTGGTACCACATCCTTTACTGGTTTTGGGCACTTTCGTGCGTAGTGTTCCACTGCTCACAACTATAACAAGTTACTTCCTTGTGTAGACCTTTATAGCTTCTTCTTCATCTTGAACCTTGGGGAGTTTTTCTTGGTGGTTGCTAGTGGTCTCTATGTAAACCCCACACATTTAAGTTAAGGAAAACCGGGAAAAGAACCGGTCAAACCGAATAAGAAAAACCAAACCGATTTACATTTGGGAATAAGCAAGGATTTATTAAACATTGGAAAAGAAATTTAAGACAAACTAGAAAACAAAAACCAAATTGGTTCAGGTGAACTAGATTCTATAAGAACTTCAAAATTAGGCGTCCTTACTTGAGAGTAGTGTGAGGATGGGTGACCTCCTGGGAAGTGTGATTTTTTTTGAATTAATACCGAAATTAAATTATTAGAATTAATACCAATAATTTATGGCAATATTAATACTAGTAATAAATCTCGCCCATTTAATACACGGGTTTTACGACTATATAAATAGGTCATCCCCATTTCATTCTCCTCACACCTGAACGCTTCTCTCTCTCTCTCTCTATTGCTCCATTTCCCGGTAAAGCTCGAACCAGATCTTCGACTTGAACAAAAGTCAGGCTCTTTAGAAATGGGGAGAAGACAGCTATCTGATAGCAAACTCCAGTAAATCCGAGAATCGTTGAAGAAGCACCGACGTGATGGAACAGTGAAGCAACTCCAGCGGACCTAAGCTGCCCTTTTTCGGCTAAGCTGAAATCGGCCATTTCAAGCCCTCCTCAGGCCAAACCAAGCCCTCCCAACACTTCCTCAATCTTTCCACGGCCGAATTAGGACTGAAAGGTAAGCCAATTCGGATCCCCTTTATAATTTTCGATTGGTGCTAGAGAGAGAGTCGACCGAATTTCAATAACGAAATTCTAATCCAATTCCGCACCAATTGATACAATACTTGATTTTATGATGAACCTCAGGACGAGACCTATCTGCCTAGATCGAAAGCTCGGACTGTCGTGCCTTCACCGGTGAGTAATCGAAGCTTTCTCTCTCTACAGTCTATTTTCCTACAAAGCTCCGTTTGAGCTCGTTCCGACGTTAAAATCTGTGATTCAAAGTTTCTTAGAATCGTATGAACATATAGGAACTCAATTTCAACTCCAATCTCAATAATTAGAAGTGTTTGATCGGTCAATTTGATGAAATTAAATTTGGTAGTGTTGAAGAGTTAAAATTTGGGGATTTTCGAAATTCAAAGGGGCCAAAATACAATTTTTATGAAATTGAGGGTCAATTGGGCATGAAAATAATGTTGAGGACCAATTGAGAAATTTTGGAAATTTTGGGGAAAAACATACCATTTTTGTGAAAGAAGGGCAAAATGGTAATTTTGGAAAAATTGGGGAACCAAATTGAAAATTTGGAAAATTAAACCCCTTTTTGGTGAAATTGAATAAATTGAGGTCCCACAATAAATTTTAAAAGTTACGGGACTCAATTTGAGGAAAAATCGACATTAGGGACTTAAAGTTAAAGAGAAATAACTTTAGGGACCTAATTGCAAATAACTAAAGTTTGGGTTTTCTCATGCATTAATGAATGAAGGCTGTTATGCCAAGTAATAATGAACAAGGTTGTTCATATCGTGTAGGAACGTTAAATACCGGGAACGCCAGCAAGGACAAGCTCGCGTGAATACAAAGAACCAGTCTAGTGGAATTCACGGCATTAACGGGTGAGTGGGTTTACTAACATCATACCCGGTTGGGGATGATAAGTGCCTCGATATAAAAACCCACTATTTTCTGGTATTTTAATCATCACTACTTAGAGAAAGTGATGTGAAAGTTATGCGAAAAAAACTACTTACGAGTTGTAAGTAGATCATACCCGGTTGGTATGATGAGACTTTCTCGAAGGAAGTTGAAAACCCGTTCATCGGTTATGAACGGAGATGTCCTTATACCGGTCGGTATGATGGATAGTAAAAACCTATTTTTGTCAGAAGTGCTCTCCCCTGACTTTGTGCCAATGCTTAAACAATTTGGGAGACTTCTCGACGGGAGCTCGAATAGCTCTTATAGGCCGGGGGCCTCGATTTTGGAACTTGAGGGCTAGAATGCCCAGTTTTTTTGAAAATCTCGTACAGTGGGCCCAAGGCCAGTTAGCATGAGCAGGAGCTCATAAATGAACATGATATATGTGCCATAAAACTTAATAAGTGAATTTTTTGGCCATGGTACCAAGATAGGACCGACATGGTCAGTCAACTAGCGGCAGTGCGACATGACAAGTCGACGGACTACTTAGGACAAACAGCTGCGGGTTGAGTTGCGGGTCGGGGCCGTTGGACTAGTGGCACCACAGATTACATGGCAATATAAGAAAACATTGTTTGTGCATGCACTGTGAGTACGGGATCATCAAGATGCCCATGAGGGTTAGTGATGCGTACTAAGGGCACTGGACGACTTGGTGGCAATAAGGGCAGTTCGTCGTTCCAGGTGTCTATGCGAAATCTGGAGTAGCACGAAGCGCATGAGACCGGGGTGGGGACAAGATGAGGTCTCTGTCCTCATACGAACATGAAGAAGTGATTTCGAGATTGTGGGTAGGATGTCACGTACATCCACTCATTCCCAGGGTAGAAGTGGTCGTACTTCTATCCGAGTGGCAGGAAAAGTCGCTCTGAAGCCACTAGCGGGTTCAGTAGTGATACTGACTTGCGAATGTGCGTAACCTTCATGATGAAGGATGTGTGTTGGGTGATGACACACTGTGGTAACTAAGAAATAATGGAAAAATCCAAATTTTTAAATGATGGGATTTTTTAAAACAAAGGTGTCTGGCACACTCCATATAAATGTTTTTCTTAAAAGTTAAAAGCTTTTAAAATCCCATTCACTGAGTAGTCGTACTCACCCCTTCCCTTATATCCCTTCCAGGAAATCTCGGAAAGCCTCCCCTTAAAGACCGTCAACTAAGATGCCTGTAAGACAAGTATGTAAAGTTTTAAATTTCTTACAGTTTTGATTATGCTATTCGAGGAAAAAGGTGCAAGTTAAAGGACGCCTTACTCTTTACAATTTACGATAAGGGGAAATCCTTTAATCAACCAGGAGAGTGGCGGGTTGATCATGGGGATCCGACCAAACCGGGTCGGGGCGTGACACTCTACATTTCATAATCCTTAGGTGTGCACTTCCTATGGAACAGTCCCCCTTCCTTAGCGTGAAGCAATGTCTCTCAAATACCTTGTCTAATTCCTCGTAAAGTCTCATCAACAAAGGAGTTAACCTTAGTATAGTGGGTTGGGTCCTCCTAGACTCTTGAGCTCCCAAGCTAACTTCCTCACTTAGGGTAGGATTTCTTTCTGGTCCTGTGGTGGCCGTGGCAGCGCGTGTTTGTTCAGTTCCTCTAGGAGTGGTCATATATGTTTGACAGAAGTTTACCGGGGGTGAGTTCTAAACTTAGTGAGCGGGTGTTAGGGTGACCTTTTGTAAGGACAAAAGAGGTTTTTAAAATACTTTTCTTTTTGTTTATGAATTTAGTGGATTTAACTCTTCATTTGAACAATGTTTTAACCGTTCCCCTTGATCGAGTTGGTTTAGCACACAATCACACTTGCCCTTTATCAAAAAGGGATCATATGTTCATAGAACAGTCCCTGACTGCTACACTTGTGGACCGAAGCATCTTTACCATCCATTCTGCTGGAAGTCTTAGACCTTTACCCTGAGTTTGAGTAGACATCAATTGTTCGTCCCTCAAACCCTATCCATACTTCTTCTCCGCTTTTTGGGAAGATACCTCCTTCACCTAACTACCCCAATTTTAGTGTGTTGGAAGCTCCTAGAGCTTCTCAACTCACTAGATGATAAATTGCCCTTATACATCCTATTGTCATCCAGTAGCCCTTGGAACCAACACTAATCCATGTCGGGCGCCTCGATGGTTCCGTATCTCATAGCATGCACAAGCATAAGTCTTGGTAACTACTAGTTATGAGAATATTTCTTAACCCATAAGCCTACTTATCTATGGGCATCATCCCGTTTCCATCGGCCTTGGCCCACTTCATGAGTTTTTCCAAAACTGGGCCTTGGACCTTATTATTTTCAAAAATTGAGACTCGGGGTCTATTTGAGCATTCTAGCTCTCATCACGAATGTCTCCAAAATATTTAAGTAGTTTTACGCAGTTAGGGGAGACCATTCTAAGAAAATGGTTATCCAAAATCGAAAATGGTACTCATCACCCCAACCGAGTATAACGTTGAAAATCCCACTCACCTAGTAACAATGACTAATCGTCCTAGTGAGATCTCGATTTGTGGTGCACTCATTTTCCCAGGTACTTGGACAACTAGCTACTACATGGTTTGAGTATCCACATCAGAAGAATTGGCATAAGAGGCCTAATACTTTCGTGTATTTGCGCATAAGTCCTCACATTATGCCTTAATTGTATTTAGATCCCTAAAGTTTATAACTTTACATTTAGGTACCTAATCCTCATTTAATTTCAATTAAGTCCCTAGGATTTCCAATTATCCCTCATGGGTCCTTAATTTTTCCAAAATCACCAATTGACCCTCAATTTTTCCAAAATTTCCAATTGGTCCTTAAATTTTCAAAAATTGCCAATTGGACCTCCATTTCATCCAATTGCGCAATTGGACCTCAATTTGACCCCAAATTTTTCAAAAATTCCTAAATTTCCCAATTTTTCCAAAATTACAATTTGGACCCCGAAATATCATTTCATTCAATTGATCGACAAAACTTGGGTAATTGTCCCCTCCTTCTTCGCACGTTTGTGGGATGGGGAAGACGAGTGGAGGAGTTGCTCTTTATATAGGGAGCTTGGCAATTAAACGGGCCATTGGCCAGCATAAGACTTGGCCCTAGACTTAACCATTGGCAGTCATACCGGAGCTTTTCCCAGGGTGCAGGAGGACTAGCCTTCCCCTTCTCTCTCTCCTTTCTATTAGTTGTCTGAGGAGGAAGATGATGACGTGTCGGACATACCATGTGGTACACTTTGATTAGTCAGTTTTGCTGACATGGCTTTCTCACTTAACCGATGTGTCAACTGTTGACCGGTTGATCCAACACGTGGCAGCCTCCCATTGGTGGCTCATGTCTATGTGGCATGTTAACCGGACATCCGCTAACCATTGACCAGACATGTGGTAGTCTCCCATTAGCTGCAAGTGTCTGCATGACTCTTGACCGGGCATTCGTTGACTGTTGACTATTCTGGTCCATTGAGTGACTAGACCGTTGACCGGTCTTGTCCGACCGGGTTCGGTGACCCGAATTTAAAAATCGGTTGGTTCAGGCTCGATTCAACCGGTTTTCTAAAAATTAAAAATTTCTAGATTCATCTACATTTATTTTCTATCTAATGGTGGCTTCAATTTTTCAATTTGATATTTTTAAAATACCTAGAAAAATTAATCTTTGAACCGGTTCTTCACGGTTCAACTCAATTCATTTTGGTTTGATCCGGTTCACCTTGAACCGGTTTGGTTTTCACATCCTATCCACCTTAGGTTTCTTCTTCATGATTCTTATGACTTCTTGGTCACTTGGGATTTTCCAATTTCCCACTTAAACCCTTATTTACCATTTTTGGTTCACTTAACGACTCAGTTTTCTCATGAAAATCACCGGTTCTTTTTCCTATTTTCTTGGTCCGAGAGGATGGGTTCCACCCTTATAAAAATTATCACAAATTGATAATGTTTGTTGACGATGTTGATCTAGAGTCGGGTTGGGGTTCATTGGGCTATCAGTGCAAAGATAAATATCTTATATCAAAAGACATGTATGTGATTGCAATTGTTTGGAACCAAAGAGATGTCGGGGCAGTGTTGATTCTAAGGGCTACTGGATAGCAAAATTGGTACAAGGGAAGTTGTGTTGTTCTGGTATGTCTTGAATCTCTCGGAGCTTCATGCGCACTAACACTGAGGGGATAGAAGAGTGAGGTCTCACTCTCCTACATGTGGGGATTGAAGTATCGATAACTTTTGGGGTTGGGTCGAAGTGCTCACACAGGCAATGTGGTGGAGGTTGTGGCCTCTCACTAGGGTGTACAATAAAGATGCCCCGGGCCACTAGTGGAACATATCAAATTTATAGCCTCTAAGGGTCTATTCTATGATTGTTTGATCCATTTACTAAGAAAGGGTGGTTGTGTGATTGTGTGAAACAAACCATTGTACGTGTTTATAAATAAATCTCTCTAACTAGGAAGGTACCTACCTTAAGCTTGTAGGAATAAGTAGTGATACTTAAAAGAAACCTTTTCTAAAAGATAAGACAAGTAGTGGCTTGTGTATCATATTATTTCGATGATTTTAAAAAAGAAAGAAAAGAGCTCTTTTAAATACATGTTAGTAGACCATGGACAAGATGCCACAATGTCATTTCACCCTACTCACTGAGTTACAAAACTTACCCCCATTCCCTTACCCCTTTTAGGTCAAAACAATGACACAAAGAATGCTACAGAATGATTTACCAACCTGGTATGTGAATATCCCCTCTAAATATTTGTGTACTTCAATATCTATTTGACATATTTTGGGAAATTTATATGATTAACATTTTTCCTTTCAATATTAAGCTTTGCTTCTATCAATACTATAAAGATTAAATTATTCATATTATAGTATTGAGAGAAGTGGCGGGTTGTTCATAGGGTTCCGTCCAAATCAGGTCGGGGTGTGACATTGTCACACCCCAATCCAGTTTGATCGGATCCCCGTGATCAACCCGCCACTCTCTCGGTTTACTAAGGGTTGCCCCTTGTTTAATAACCGCAAAGAGTAAAGCGTCCTTTAAACCTATACATTTCTTGGAATACATAAATCAAAACTGCATAAAAATTTTAACTTACATACCTGTTTTGCATGTGTGTCTAACAGTGGGTCTTTGGATAGGTTTCCCTTACTTACCTAAAAAAGGAAATAAAGGAGGGGGTGAGTACAACTACTCAGTGAATGGATTTTTAAAATTTATCTTTTAGAAGAAGGATTTGTATTGGAGTGTGCCAAACTACTTATTTTCCTTTAAAATATTTGTTTTCTCAAATTCTGGTTTTTCAACACATTTTCCCAAGGTTTGCCAATTATTTTTTCAAGGATTCTCAAATCCTATCCAAGGTTTCAATAAAATTTTTCCCATTTACATATTCAATGTGTTTCACAATCACACACCCTTCATTATGATGGGATCACACACACATTCATGAGATGCAGTTATGCCGACTGCACCCACTTGTGGATTAGAGCATCTTTACCATCCACCCTGATAGAAGTCTCTGACTTCTACTCGAAGTCTAAGTGAACGTCCCTGACATCCTACCCTCAAACCAAAAATACTCTGTGTCCGTATGAGGACAGAGACCTCATCCTGACCCTACCACGGTCTCGTGCGTAATGAAGATAAGTCAAGCTTCGCAAGGTCACCTAGTCTGACGAACTGCCCTTATACCCACCAGGTCGTCCATGGCCCTACGAGACATCACTACCCCTCTCGGGTGTCTTGAAGGTCCTGTAATCATAGTGCATGCACAATTAGTCCTTTAACTCATCCTGCATCTGTTTGTCTTGACTAGTCCGATGACCTGTCATGTCGCACTGCCACTAGTTAACTGAATATGTCAGTCCTGTCTTGGTACCATGGCCAAACAATTCATTTATTTAAAGTTCTATGACATATATCTCATGTTTTTTTACGAGCTTCTACTTGTGTTCCCTGGCCTTGGGCCCACTGTATGTGATTTTCCAAAACTAGGCATATTAGCCTCCTAGTTCCAAAATTGAGGCCTCCAGCCTATAAGAGCTAGCTCCAATCAAGAAGGTCTCCCAAATCATTTAAGCAGTGGCACACAGTCAGGGGAGAGCACTTCTGACAAAATAAATTTTTAACTATCCATCATACCAACCAAGTATGAGGATATCTCTACTCATAACTAATGAACGGGTTTTCCACTTCCTCCGAGTAAGTTTCATCATACCAACCGAGTATGATCTACTCATAACCTGTAAGTAGTTTTTTTGCATCATTTTCACATCACTCCTCTATATTGTGATATTTAAAATACCACTAAGTAGTGGGTTTTCATTTCGAAGTAGTTATCAACCCCAACCGGGTATGATATAAAATCTTACTCACCCGTTAATGTAGTGAATTCCACTCAACCAGTTCTTTGTATTCATGTGAACTTGTCCTTGCTGGCATTCCCGGTACTTCGTATTCCTACACGATATGAATATCCCTGTTCATTATCCCTTGGCCTAATAGCCTTCATTCATTCCAAATGAATGAGAAAACCAAATATTCTATTAATTTATAATTAGGTCCCTAAAGTTAATTTTCTTTAAGTCCCTAATGCTAGTTTTTTCTCAAATTGTGTCCAAAAACTTTTAAAATTTATCTTCGGAACTCAATTTATTCAAATAGACAAAAAGGGGTTTAATTTCCCAAATTTCCAATTTGGTCCCCCCAACTTTTCCAAAATTACCATTTTGCCATTCCATTACAAAAATGGTAAGTTATACCCAAAAATTCTAAAATTGCTTAGTTAGCCCTCTAATAGTCTTATCATGCCCAATTGACCTTCAATTTTACTAAATTACATTTTGGTCCTTCAAATTTTGAAAATCCCCAATTTTCCCTAATTTTCCCCCTAATTTCAACTTTTTTACACAGTCGAATTTGATTTCATCAAATTGACTGATCAAACATTTCTAATTGTTGAAATTGAAGTTAAAATTGAGATTATACATCTTCATACGATTCAATAGCACTTTGAATCGCAAGTTTTGACGTTGGAAGGAGCTCAAACGAAGATTCGCCGGAAAATAGACTATAGAGAGAGAAAGCTTCAATTACTCACCGTCGGGGGCATAGCGGTCCGAGCTTTCAATCTGTAGATAGCTCTCATCCTGAGGTTCATCCTAGAATCAAGAATTGCATCAATTGATACTGAATTGAGTTAGAATTTCATCATCAAAATTCTGTCATTTCTCTCTCTAGCATCGGTCGAAAATTGTAGAGGGGAGCCGAATTGGCCCACCTTTCAGTCCTAATTCAGCCATGGGAATGTTGTGGAGGTGTTTGGAGGGCTTGGTTTGGCCTCAAGAGGGCTCAAAATGGTCAATTTTAGTTTGGCCGAAATAGGGCAGCTTCGGTCTGCCGGAGCTACTTCTTTGTTTTATTATGTCAACGCTTCTTCAGCGATTCTCGGATTGACTGGAGTTTTCTATCAGATAGTTGACCTCTCCTAGAGTTTAAAGAACCCAACCTCTCCTTTCAAGGTTAAAAAAAATGCCCAAGTCGAAGCTCCAGTTCGAGCTTTACCAAGAAATGGAGCAATAGAGGGAGAGAGAGAAGTGTTCAGGTGTGAGGAGGATGAATGGGGATGATTTCTTTATATAGGTGTAAAATTGTATATTAAATGGGAGAGATTTATTACTAGTATTAATGTTGCCATAAATTGAAGGGTATTTATTAGTATTAATTCCAATAATTTAATTTAGTTATTAAATTATGGGTATTTATGATAGGGCTACCATTAATACTAATTAACCCAAATTCGCATAAAAATTTTTGACCGAAATTTTTGGTTGAGTTCACCAATCCTAGCACTACTCTCATGCAAGCATGCTTAACTTCGGTGTTTTGATGGGATCTAGTTCATTTGAACTAGTCTAGTTTTTCTTTTCTAATTTGTCTTAAGGTTCTTTTCCAAGGTTTTATGAACCCTTAAATGGTCAGGTTTGTGAACCGGTCCGGTATAGTGGGGTTTACAGACATTCTATCCAATTCCCTAAATTGTGTTGGGTATTTTTCGATCATCCTTTTATTACAAGTTTCTTAGTGGTTCTGAGGTCTTTCCCGATGATCGCCCAAAGTTTGATCCATATAAATCTCTCACTTCCACCTTGTGGCCATTCTTTCTTAACTTATTGATTGTAATAGTCATCTCTCCCTTCTTTGTCCTCAATTATTCCTGATGACCTCTAGTGTCCTTGTTTCCTTTTTTTTTTTTAAATTCTATATTTGACTAGTATGTGTACCACGCTTATATGAAATGTCTTTCCTAGTGTTTAACAATCGTAAAACAAAACCATTTTATTATTATTATTCTTACAGACTTCTTGTAGCATTTTCCTTATTTGCAGATGGTTACTCCTATGAGTATAGAGGTTCATTCTCGTTTGGTCTCAATTTGTCATCCTTCTTTACAAGGCATTCAATTTATCTTTAATTCGAATACATCCTTTAAGGGTCTTCCTTCTCCAAGGTACTAACTCAGAATGCGTCTCTTCATGGTCACTTCATGATTATTCCTCTGACTCACTAGTTCATTCCTTTTGTTAAATGTCATGCCCCGACCCAATTTGGTCGGATCCCCATGAACAACCTGCCACTCTCCCAGTTTATTCAGAATTTTTTTTCTTTTCTAAATCATGGGGACTAAGGTGTCTTTCTTACCTGTACCTTTCTTGGAATAACATTAATCAAAACTGAATATAAATTTTACATACATGTCTTAAGGTTTGGCTATAGATAAATCTTTAAGGTTAGTTTTCCTTTGGTTTCCTAAAAATGGGGTAAGGGAGGGGGTGAGTTCGACAACTCCGTGAATGGGTGTTTGAAAATTAGTTTCTTATAAAAGAGTTTGAATTGGAGTGTGTCATACTCTCTTATTTACTTTTAAAACATTATTTTCTCAAATTATGGTTTTCAACACCTTTTCCCAAGGATTACCAATTATTTTTCCAAGGATTCCCAATTATTTTTCCAAGGATTCCCAAATCCTTTCCAAGGTTTGCATAACTTTTTTCCCATTTCCATATTTAGAGTGTTTCACAAATCACACACCCTTCATCATGAAGGATCACACACACATTCATGAGATGCAGTTGCGCTGACTACACCCACTTGTGGATCGGAGCGTCTTTACCATCCACCTTGATAGAAGTATGAGTGAATGTCTCTAACGTCCTACCCTCAAACAAAAAATACTTTGTGTCCGTATGAGGATAGAGACCTCATCTTGACCCCACCCCGGTCTCTTGCGCAATGAAGCTATGTCGAGCTTCGCAAGGTCACTTGGTACGACTAACTACCCTTATATCCACCAGGTCGTCCAAGGCCCTAGGACACATCACTACCCCTCTTGGGCATCTTGGAGGTCTTGTAAACACAGTGCATTCACAATTAGTATTTTTACATCATGCCATATAATCTTTGGTGCCACTGGTCCAACGGCCTCGAGCCTCAACTCAATCTGCAGCTATTTGTCATGACAAGTCCGGAGACCTATCATGTCGCACTACCGCTAGTTGACTGAGTATGTCTATCCTGTATAGGTACCATGGCCAAACAATTCAATTATTCAAGTTTTCATGGTATATAATTCATGTTTGTTTACAAGCTCCTGCTCGTGCCAATTGGCCTATGGCCCACTGTTCGAGATTTTAAAAAATTGGGCATAATAGCCCCTAAGTTCCAAAACCAAGGCCTCCAGCCTAACAAAGCTATTCGAGCTCCCGTCAAGAAGGTCTCCCAAATCGTTTAAGTAGTGGCATACAGTTAGGGGAGAGCACGTCCAACAAAAATATATTTTTAACTATCCATCATACCAACCAAGTATGAGGATATCTCCGCTCATAACTGATGAACGGGTTTTCCACTTCCTCCAAGGAAGTTTCATCATACCAATCGGGTATGATCTACTTACATCCTGTAAGTAGTTTTTACGCATCATTTTCACATCACTCCTCTAAGTTGTGATGTTTAAAATACCACTTAAGTAGTGGGTTTTTATTACTAAGGTACTTATCATCCCAGTCGGGTATGATATAAAAATCCCACTCACCCGATAGTGTCGTGAAATTCCTTTTAGCCGACTTGTTGTCCTTGCTCAAACTCGTCTTAGCTGACCTTCTTGGTACTTCGTGTTCCTACACGATATGAACATTCTTGTTCATTATTCTTTGGCCTAATAGCCCTCATTCATCCCAGATGAATGAGAAAACCAATTTTCCTTTATTTGCAATTAGGTCCCTAAAGTTATTTTTCTTTAACTTTAAGTCCATAATGCCGATTTTTTGTCAAATTGAGTCCCAAAACTTTTTAAAATTTATCTTAGGACCTCAATTTATTCAAATTCCCAAAAAAAGGTTTAATTTCCCAAATTTCCAAGTTGGTCTCCCAACTTTTCCAAAATTATCTTTTTGCCCCTACTTTACAAAAATTGTAAGTTTTGCCCCAAAAAATCCAAAATTTCCCAATTGGTCCTCCAACATCTTTATTATGCCTGATTGGTCCTCAATTTTATGAATTTGCACTTTAGTCCCTCTAATTTTTGAAAACCCTAATTTCCCCAATTTTCCCCCAATTTTAACTTCTTAACACAACCGAATTTGATTTAATCAAATTGACCGATCAAACACTTATAATTTTGAAATTGAAGTTATATTGGAGTTCCTACACATTCATATGATTCAATTGTATTTTAAATCACATGATATGGTTCCGAAATGAGTTCAAATGGAGCTTCGCTAAAAAATTAAACTTAGAGAAAGAGAGCTTCGAAAGCTTACCGTCGGGGGCACGGCGGTCTGAGCTTTCGATCTAGACAAATAGCTCTCATCCTAAGGTTACTCCTAGAATCAAGAATTATATCAATTGATGCTAAATTGAGTGAGAATTTCATCATCAAATTTCTGTCGATTCTCTCTCTAGCATCAGTCGAAAATTACAGAATAGAGCCAAATTGGCTTACCTTTTCGCTCTAATTCAACTGTAGGAGGGCTGTGGAGGTGTTGGAAAGGCTTAGTTTGGCTTGACGAGGGCTCAAATTGGCTGATTTTAGCTTGGCCAAAATAGGGCAGCTTCGGTCCGTCGGAGCTGCTTCACTATTTGATCATGCTAGTGCTTCTCTGGCAACCCTCAAAGCAAATGAAGACTATAGGCATGTAGCTAAATTCTCCCCGGTTCTAAAGAACCTGACCTCACCTTGTTTTTCTTAGAAAAGTGCCCAAGTCGAAGCACTGGTTCGAGCTTCACCAGAAATGGAGTAGTTGAGAGAGAATGGAGTTTTTAGGTGTGGAGAGCATGAATGGGGAGGGGCTCTTCATATAGGAAGCTTGGGAACTTCTTGGTCGTCTGACTGGCTCTTTAATGACAGTCATTCATTGTCTGAAACTCCCTGTCCGATAACTTTTCTGCTTTGCCAACGCTGTGTGATTTTCCGGTGAGTGAACAGTGCTGTCATCTGACAGAAGAAGATGACACTGTTCCAAATTGGACCGGACCAGTACCAACCGGGTTCAAAGCTTAAACCGGCTGGTTCACCCCCGATTTGACTGAAATTTTCAATTGTAAAAATTTCAAAATTCATTTTATATCAAATGGTGGCCTCAAATCTCAAATTTGACATTTTTAAGCCAACTAGAAAAATGAATTTAGCATTCAGTTCAATTGTGGTTCAAGCTGTTCCAAACCGGTCCAATCTAGTTCGGATCCAATTCACCTGAACCAGTTTGGTTTTCATCTCCAATTCATCCTAAAGTCCATTTTCATGACTTTTATGATACCTTAGGTTGCTTATGGTCCCTATATTTCCCAATTTGCCCTTTCTCTATGGGTTCCAGTTCATAAACCGTCTTGGTTCTTAAACTGATTCAATTCGGTTTGGATCCGGTTCACCCGAGTTGATCCGGTCTTTCTCTCTCAATTTGTCCTAAAGTATTTTTCCAAGGTTTATGAACCTTTTTGAGTTACTTGGGAGTTGTAATTTCTCCAATTTTCCCATTCCCCCAATAAATGGATTTGTGAACCGGTTCGATTTTCTCACTCGGTTTGACTGGTTATTTCCTGATTTTCCTTAACTCCAGGGAGTGGGGTTTACAAGCTTACTCCTTGGGTCCTCTTGAGAACCTTTCCTTTGTACCTGATCTTTCTTTCTCTACCAGCACATCTTTGATGAGTTTATCTCATCTCAACTTCTTTTGATCCCATTATCTATTAATTGGGATACTTATGTCCTTCCAAGGTTTCCTTCCTTTGTATCTTATACTCCTTTCTCCCGGGATTATCTTCCAGTTTTGCCATTTAGGGCATCTAGCCTTGACTGGTATTCTTTGATGCCATCTTCTCTTACTTACCTTACTCTTGAAAACTTACATGTACTTCTTTTATACCTCGTCTTCATTCTCCCTTATTCTTGTACTCATCTACTTTCTTTAGATGGAATTCACCTCTTCCTTATTTCAAGATCTCTTAATTGTTCTGCAAGATGTTTGTTTAACATTCTCATGGCTATTTGGTAGTTATTCCCATTTCATCCATTGACCCCTTTTTGGTTTTCCCTTCACCCTTATTTGCTCAAATATTTTTATACTTTCTACCTCTCCCTTCTTTACTAGAGTGTTGAACTTCATAAGTGTTCATTCATTAATTACCTCGATCCTATTAGTCTCCCTACAAAGTTATCTTGAGGTCGTTGTCTCTTAAGTCTTCTTATTCCTTAATTTCCCTTTTTAGGGCGTAGTCCTTCCCACTTCTCGATCCATCTTAGGACGTCGTTTATTTCTCCTATTTACTCTGATGTTATTAGTTATTTCCTTCAACTAAGTCCATCTGAAATCCCTATTTGGCTTTTTTTGCTTTTCTATAGCAAGTCACACCTGGCCATTTAGGTACGTCCTTAACCATCAATGCCTTTTAATGAGGACCTTATTTTGGTTCTAACTTCTAAGGGTTTATCTATCAATTATTTATCTTGGAACTTTTCCTTCCATAGTCCCACTTCATATCCTATCCTTTTACTATGGACTTCCATCCTGGGAGTTTCACGTTCCACCCACTTAGCGATATCTTGAAAGTTTTACCCATATTCTCTTCTTACACCAATCTATCATTTGTATGGTTATTCGCTCTTAATTCCTCCTTGCCCTCCAAAATCCTTCCTTTCAGAAGCTCCTGATTGTTGTTGAGTTCTTCTTAATTTGTATACTACTATCAAAAATTCCTTTAAGGGTACTTGTATTATCCCTCCGATTTTCTACCTACCATACACATTTCCTCTTTCCTTCCTCCTTATCTTATCCCAAATTGACTTATCATCTTCTGCGCTCCTATATCTTTCTTACTTTCCTCCTAGTCAGCTTCCATTCCATTGATTTCCCTTGGAATAGTCCAATTCCTTCTTGATTTCCTTACTTTTATCCATAGAGTTTTTCCTTAACTCCTTAGACTTCTACTAGTCCCATACCATTTGATGCTTACCTCCCTTGCACCAGACTTCTTCTTCCTTCCCTTAGATAGGATATGTCTTCCTTGGTGAACTCTAGGTAGACTCTTCTAGAATTTATTTTCAAGTCTTATTGTCTTGTTTTCCATTCTCTAGATAGGGAATCTTACTTGGCTACTTTAAAGGTTTGGGTTAACTAGTAGTAATCCGTAGTTTTCCTTCCTTAGGTGATCTTTTCTCTACCCGTTACTCTTATCCTTATTGGCATATTCCTATTTCTATTAGTTATATTTATTAAAGAGACTAAAATTTTATTCAAGAAAAAAAACCGGATTTTCATTCATTCATGAAATAGTTTCTAGCCATACTTGGCTTATTACAAAGATTTTCTACCCCCTAGTGCCTTGGGGTCATAGGTCAGGAGTTAGCCTTGGAATGATTATGAGATTCATGGTCTAATGGCTATGAGGAGCTGGTAGAAGTCTATCTATATTCCCTTATGGGACAAACTTCATATATGGCCTCCAGTCCATACCGCCTTAACACCTCAGCCTCACACTCATATGTCCACTTCATCCATTGAGAAGGATGGAAGTTGGACTAAGTAGGTGGGGGTACTTGGTGGACATTCATGAAGGTGGCATAAGCATCCCAAGTCTCCTTCTTAGTGGGATTTCTCTCAGGTTGTTGTGGGGCTGGCGGAGGTATTGGGCTCCTTGAGGAAGGAACAGGTTCCTCTTGGCTTGGAGGAGGATATGTAATGCCATCTGCTTCTAGTAGGGCTCACACGAGTTTCCGATAATCCTCAACCATATCCTTGGGCACTCTCTTCTCACACTTCAGGAATCGTTGAACAGCTGCCTCTCTGGGGTAGGCATCTTTTTCAAGGTCAAGTGTAGAGGATTAAATTTCACGGCGAACTTTCTAGGTACTCTCCTTCCTACACATTAGTTAAGGTTGTATTATTGTCATATTCCTTCCTACACATTGTCAGGGCATAGTATTGATAATGCTTCAAGGGAACTTAGCTCTAATACAACTCAAGTTGTCACGTCCCAACCTAGTTTGGTCGGATCCCCATGATCAACCCACTGCTCCCTTGATTCAAGAGGGGTTTCCCCCCTTTCTTTAATCAAGAGCAGTCAGGCGAAATTCTAACCTTGTTCCCTGGAATAACATATGTCAATAAAATGCAAGCTTAAAAAATATTTTTAAGCATATCTGACAAGAGGTAGGTCCTAGCGTTTTCCTTAGTTATTTTATCTACTCCTGAAAAGGGATAGAAAAGAGGGGTGAGTTTCTACAACTCAGTGAATGGGTGTTGGAAATGAGTTTTCATAAAAAAATAGTTTTTAATTATAGTGTGTGAGACTCCTTATTTCCTTTAAGATTATTTCTTACTCAAATTTTGGTTCTTAAACACTTTTCCTTATTATCCACCATAGGTGTATTTAACAAACAACACACACCCTTCATCATGAAGGGAATCACACATTCGTAGGGCAGCCTATCCACTGCACCCACTTGTGGCGTTAGAGCGACTTTACCGGTCACTTAGATAGAAGCCCGTCCACTTCTACCCGGGAATGAGTGGATGTTCAAGTCATTTGACCCTCAAACCCAAAAATCAACTCCGTGTCCGTATGAGGATAGAGACCTCATCCCAAACCCACCCCGGTCTCATGCGCCTAAAGCTACATCGAGCTTCTCTAACTACTAGCACGACAAACTGCCCTTATCTCCACAATGTCGTCCAGTAGCCCCTAGGATGCATCACTACCCCTCTTTGGCATCTTGTTGGTCTCAAACCTCAAGTACATGCACAAAAAAAAGTTTTCTACAAAGCCATTTATCTATGGTGCAACTAGTCCAACTGCCCCAACCCTCAACTCGACCTGCAACTATTTGTCTAGACCGGTCCGTCAACCTAGTCCTATCTCACTGCCGCCAGTCCATCGAGTATGTCGGTCATGTCTTGGTACTCATGTTTATTTATAAGCTCCTACTCAAGCCAACTAGCCTTGGGCCCACTGTACGTGATTTTCCAAAACCGTGCATTTTAGCTCTCAAGTTCCAAAACCGAGGCCTCTAGCCTATTTGAGTTAGTCTAGCTCTCATCAAGAAGGTCTCCCAAATGTTTTAAGCATTGGCACATAATGATGGGGAACACTTTTAATAAAAATAAAATTTCCATCCATCACACAAATTGGGTGTGATGACATCTCTGCTTACAACAGTTAAGCGGGTTTTCTAATTCCTTCTAGAAAGTCCGTTATACCAATCGGGTATGATCGACTTAAAATTGGTAAGTAGTTTTTCCGCATAGTTCTCACATCAATCCAATCAAGTGTAATGAGAAAATTACACATAGAGGTGGTTTTTCATTTCCGATTTGCTCATCATCCCAACCAAGTATGATGTGAATAAACCCACTCACTCGATAATTGTGACGTGTTCATCCTCGGTTCATTTTCCCAAGTCAACCCAAGCTTCTCTTGTTGGCATTCTCGTCCTTCGTGCTCCTACACGATTTGGACAATCTCATTTATTAATACTTGGAATAACAGCCTTCATTCCTCACGTATGAATGACTAAACTCAAAACTTTCAGTTAATTATACTCAGGTCCCTAAAGTTCGTTTTCCTTGACTTTATGTCCCTAATGCAAACTTTTTCCCAAATTAAGTCCCAAAACTTCCAAAATTCACTTTGGGACCTCAATTTATTCAAAATCACTTAAGGGGTTCATGTTTCCCAAATTTCCAATTTGGTTCCCAACTTTTCAAAAATTACCATTTTGTCCATACTTTACAAAAATGGCAATTTAACCCCAATTATTTTCAAAAATCGACCAATTGGTCCTCAAACATCCTTTCCATGGCTAATTGACCCTCAACTTTGGGAAATTGTAATTTGGTCTCTCAATTTTATGAAATTCCAAAATTTCCCCATAATTTCCCCTAATTTTCCCCCTTCCAAATTGGTCGAATTTGATTTCATCAAATTGACCATTCAATCGAGGTTAATTGCTCCAATTGAAGGTATGGATCAGTTCCTACACTTCCATATGATCCAATTGAGCTTTGAATCGTGTCATTTGGGTTTTAATTGAGATCAAATTGTGCTTCGTCAAGAAAATGAACATAGAGAGAGAAAGTTTCGAAAGCTTACTATCGGAGGTGTGGCGGTCCGAGCTTTCGATCGGGGTAGGTAACTCTCATCCTAAAGTTTCTCCTAGGATCAAGAATTGTAATAATTCATGTCGAATTGAGTGAGAATTTGATTAGTGAAGTTTTACCATTTCTCTCTCTAACGCTGATTAGAAATTACAAAGGGGAGCAAAATTGGCTTACCTTTCAATTCTAATTCGGTCTTATGAGAGCTGTAAGAGTGTTGGGAGAGCTTGGTTTGGCATGAGAAGGGCTCAATTTGGCCATTTTTAGCTCAACCGAAACAGGGTAGCTTCAGCCCACTGAAGCTACTTCATTGTTTGATTACGCTGGCGCTTCTCTAACAATCCTTGAATCAAATGGAGGTTGCTATTAGATAGCTAACTTCCCCCGAAGTCTAAAGGGTCTGACCTCGCTTTTAGAGGTTGAGAAAAATGCTCAAGCTAGAGCTCTAGTTTGAGCTTCACCAAAAAATGGAGCAGTAGAGATAGAGAAGAGTTCTTAGGTGTGAGAAGGATGAATGAGGATGAGCTCTTTATAAAGGTAGCTCGGGGACTCTTTGGCCGTCCGATTTGTACCTTTATGGCGATCATTCATGGCCTGAAATGCCCTAAACGAAGACTTTTCACCTTTGTCGGCGCTGTTCATTTTTTTTTTTGGTGAGGGAACAGTGTTGTCATCTAAAGGAAGAAGACGACACTATTCCAAACCAGACTAGACCGGTTCGAACCAAGTTCAATACTTAAACTAGTCGGTTCTAGCCTGATTCGACCGAGTTTTTCAAAATTAAAAATTTCTAAATTCATTCTCTATCCAATGATGGCTTCAATTCTCCAATTTGAATAATTTAAGCCACCTAGAAAAATAAATTTACCAACTAGTTCAATGATGATTCAAACCGGTTCAATCCGGTTCATCTGAACCGGTCTGGTTTTCTCTTCCAATTCCTCCCAATGTCCTTTTCCAAGGTTTTTATGACTCTTTGGGTCACTCGGGGATTGTAAATATTCCCAATTTACCCATTCTCTAATGGTTGGGTTCGTGAACCAGTTCTTTCCTCAGTTTCTTTATCTTAAAGGGACAGGGTTTACACGGCCGATTTCTCCATGATTGATGTGAATTTGACTAAAGAGACTACGAATTCACATGTCCAATCAACCGAACCTACAATAGAGCTGAACACATTGTCACCAAATGGGATAAATAATCATTTAAGACTTCAAGAGTGCCCAATGATAAGGTTAAGGGTTGAAAGGTTCAAATAGGCTTTATATGGGTTGATTAAAGAGATTGCAGAAAATTCAAGTGGAAACCCAATTAAAGAGTCTAAGAAATGCCCATGAGAAAGAAGCCCAATTAAAGAGTACAAGAAAAACCCACCGTAAGGTCCAGATTTAATTAATTAATAGAGATTTATTAATATCCCCATATACTCCCAAACTGAGGAGGTGCACCGAGCGCACTTAGAGACCACCCTAAGTACCTTGCGGGAAAATCGGCTTTACGCCAAATTCTCAAAGTGTGAATTTTGGCTACAAGAGGTGGGCTTCTTAGTGCATATAGGGTTAAAGGATGGAGTAAAAGTGGACCCAACAAAAATAGAGACCATCTCCAATTGGAAAGCACCCACCAACCCAACTGAAGTGCGTAGCTTCCTCCACCTCGCTGACTACTACGGAAGTTTGTGAAGGACTTTTAAAAAATTGCAGTTCCATTAACTCGCCTCACAAGGAAGGGAGTGGATTATAAGTGGGATGCTAAGTGTGAGGAATCCTTCCAAGACGTCAAGTCCCGATTGACAACGGCCCCAGTGCTGGCCTTACCCGACTCGGATGTCGGGGAGTACACAATATACAACGATGCATGCAGATAAGGATTAGGATATGTCCTAATGCAGAAGGGGAGGGTCATTGCCTATGCCTCGCGACAATTGAAGCCCCATGAGAAAAACTACCCCACACCCCGAGCTGACAGCTATAGTATTCGCCCTCAAAATTTGGCATCACAATTTCTACGGGGTAAAGTGCCACATATACACCAACGACAAGAGATTAAAATACTTACTAACCCAAAAGGAACTTAATATGCGGCAGTGGAGGTGGCTAGAGTTGGTAAAGGATTATGACCTGACGATCGAGTGGTAGCCGATGCGCTCAGCCACAAACACCACATGTGAGTAGCCTTGGTAAAGACCAGCTACCTACCCCTATTAGGCCAGTTGCGTAGCTTAAGAGTGGACCTCATCATGGACAAGAGCCGGGGTAACCTAATGGCCAATCTAGTCATACTATCCAGCCTAGTAGACCAAATGCGGGCCCTGTAAAGGGAAGACGAGGAGCTCCGTCCTTATTGGAACGAACATGTTGATAACCCAGCCCATGACCTCACATTAAGGAGTGATAGGATAATGACCTTCAAAGGGAGGGTATGGGTCCTGAACAATTCGAAATTGAAAAGAGGGATACTGGAGGAGGCACATGACTCGATGCACGCCATTTATCCATGCAGCACCAAGATGTATAGTACCCTAAAACAAGGGTACTGGTGGAAAGGGATGAAGAGGGATATTGCTGAGTATGTGGCTAGATGCCTGTCTTGCCAACAGATTAAGGTCGAACACTAGAAACCCTTCGGACTATTGCAACCCCTCTCGATTCCTAAATGGAAATGAGAGCATATCACCATGGATTTTGTGACTGGGCTGCTAGTAACGAAAAAATTATGGGATGTGATATGGGTCATCGTAGATCGACTAACAAAGTCTGCCCACTCCCTACCCATACGGGTGATTGACCCAATAGAAAGGCTAGCCACCTTGTACGTGGGAGAATTGTATGGCTCCATGGGGTCCCCGTAAGTATAGTATCAAATAGAGACTCGAGTTTCACCTCTCGATTTTGGCCCAGCCTACAAGCTGCCCTCGGAACTAAACTCCACATGAGCACTACCTTCCACCCCCAAACAGATGGGCAGTCCGAATGGACCATCCAAACCCTAGAGGATATGTTCCATGCATGCGTTTTGACAATGAACAAGGGTGGGGAGGACTATCTATGCCTCATGGAATTCACATACAATAATAGCTATCAGGCCAGCATCCAGATGGCACCTTACGAGGCCCTCTACGGGCGACCATGTCACACGGCCCTATTTTGGAAGGAGGTAGGGGAAAGAAGACTCAAGAAGGTCGAGTTGATAAAGGATGCAACCAAGAAGATATGGATAATAAGGTACCGACTCAAGGCGGCTCAAGATCAGCAAAAGAGTTATGCCGACCACCGAAGGAAGAACTTGGATTTTGAGGTAGGGGATTGAGTAATCCTCAAAGTGTCACTGTGGAAGGGAATACTTAGGTTTTAACAAAGGGGAAAGTTGAAACCAAGGTACATAGGTCCATATTCCATAACTTAGAGGGTCAAACCAGTAGCATACATGTTGGAGTTACCCCTGGACCTGCAAAGGATTCACAATGTCTTCCACGTGTCGGTGCTACGAAAATATGTGCCCGACCCCAACCATGTGCTAGATCAATTGCTGCTAAAGATTGAGGAAGACCTAATTTACGAAGTGGAGCCAATACGAATCCTCGACCATCGTGAGAAAAACCTTGGAATAAGAAGATCCCCATGGTAAATATCCTCTGGCAGAATGGTCAAGTAGAGGAGGAAACGTGGAACGGTCAAGTAGAGGAAGAAACATGAGAGGTCGAGTCGATTGTAAAGGGTAGATACCGGAAATTGTTTAGTATGTAATAGTTTTGAGGACAAAACTCCTAAAAGGAGGGGAAAGTTGTAGAACCTATCCTTTGGGTCCAAGGAGAACCAGAAAAATAACTAGTAAAATTTTCATGTGATGAACCGAGCCAATTAATGAACAAAAAATAGTAAAGAAGAGTTCAAGTGGGGAATTAGAAGATCCCAAGTGACAAAAAATTCACAAAAATCATGAGGAAGAACTAACAAGTGAATTGGATGAGAGAACCATGTCGGTTCAAGGTGAACCTGACCCAAATCGAACTGAACTAGAATGAACCATAGTGAACCGGTTTAATAATTTATTTTTCTAGGTGGCTTAAAATATCAATTTGGGTAATTGAGGCCACCATTAGATAGAAAATAAATTTAAATAAATTTAGAAATTTCTAAATTTCAGAAAACTAGTTGAATCGGTTCCAAACCAATCGATTTTTAAATTTGGGTCACCGAACCGGGTCAGACCAGAATAATCAACGGTCCAACCGGTCAACGAACCTGATCGGTCAATGCTCTAGCTGGTCAACAGACCGGACCGGTCAACTGTGCCCAATCAACAACCACACAGACATAGGCAGCTAATGGAAGGCTGTTACATGTCTGGTTAATGGTCAGTAGACGACCCATCAGCTTGCCACATAGACACGAGCAGCCAATGGGAGGCTGCCACGTGTCTTGTCAACATATCAACGACTGACTCTACAGCTGAGTTGGATCATCACGTTAGAAAAATTGGCCAATCACATCGCACCACGTGGCACACCTTCCACATCATCGTCTTCAACCTCAGTCCGTTGATAGAAAGGAGAGAGGGTCTGGGAAAGAGGGAGTCTCCGGCGACTAAAAAATTCTTCCAGTTAGGTCACCAGTGAGTAGGGCGGGGGCCGAGTCTCACGCTGGTTGGTAGCTTGAACAGTTGTTGAGCTCCCTATATAAAGAGAACCCCCTCCATTTGTTCTCGGTATCGCACCATCAAGCGAAGAAGAATAAGTGTACAAGTTTTCGGTGAGCAATAAACCAGAGCTCCGATGACTGGACTTTTCCCAACCTCCGAAGCCACATTTGGTGTCTGTGGAACCAGGAGAAAGTCCTCTACCTAGCCCACATTCATTTTAGCATGAGGACCACCGAAGAGGAGCGATGGATCCCAAGGGCTGTTGGATAACCCAAGGTGCATAAGGGCAGTTTGGCGTTCAGTATGTCAAGAAGCTCGAGGAGCTTCTTGCACATTGAGACCGAGACAGTAGAGGAAAGGAGGCCTCATTCCACAAATCGCATACCATGCAGTGATTAGGGTTTGAGGGTTGGATGAGCGAGGTTCACTCAAACTCTGGGTAGAGGCGATTAACCGCTATCAAGCTGGACGGTAAAGGCACTATGGTCCACAAGTGAAAACAGTTGGGGACCATTCTACGAACATGTGATCCCTCCTATGATAGGGGCAGTTGATTGTGTGCAACATCCGAGAAGGAGCTAAAGGTGAATTTGTGAAAATTGCCTAATTAAATATTCCCTAAGATCACTCCCACTTACTAAGTCATCGAACTCATCCCCTCCCTCTAAACATTTTTCACGAAGGAATGAGAACTACGCCAAACTCTACTTTACCAAGACCTACACCAGGTATAAAAATTTTAATTCCAATTTTGTTTAATGTTGTCCTAGGAGAACTTGACAAGTATTACACTTGACTCTCCTTGATATCTTGGGGGGAATCCCTCTTCGAGGTTCGAGAGAGTGGCGAGTTGATCACGAGACCTCGACCAAACCGGGTCGGGGCGTAACATGATTAGTCAAGACTCATGTCTAAGACCATGAGACATTCGTCTCTCAATATCATGCTACAGGTCCTTGAAGAGGCTGTAGAGAATGAGCTTTCAGGCATTAGCCCGTGAAAGTTGAGGATTTGGGCTCCCCATCAGTTCATGTTTTTCTTGTCAAGATTCCTTGAGTTTAGTAATTAACTTATAATAGATAGTACTTAATCCATTATTAGGCAGGCCATCTTCTCCATTCCAGCCCAACACCTATCCATGTAATTTGGGATTAGTTAAAATTAATGAGATGTTAAATCTTATGGAATTTACTTATGGGTTACATAATATTAATAGATAATAAATGGCATTGAGGGTACAAGTCAAGAGACACAAGCCCTAATAGACATTACCAAGTCATAATCCTACTGGAGCCATAATACATGAGTCTGCATACATTAAGAGACAAAAGCCCCAACAGGCATTACCAAGAGACACCACAAGCCCTAGTAGGCATTAACATGTAATAATCCTACCGGTGTCACAAGACATGAGTCCGCACAAGTGAAAAAACACAAGCCCCAATAGGCATTACCAAGAGAAATAAACCTATTTAGATACTGCTAGATTTTGATTAGGTTCTATTTAGATATTCTTAGATTCTATTCATATCACTTCAATATATTATATTTATTCATGTAAATACTTCATTAAGCCTATATAAACCCATTAAATTGTACAGATATGAAATCAAGTATTATAACAATATTATACACATATTGTCTATCTCTCATTCTTCCATTTATCTATCTCCCCTTCCTTTTCTTCATTATGGTATCAAAGCCTTATTGAGGAGAAGTCCTAAAATACGATCCTACGTGAGTCAGGTGCCATCATCCAACCCCGAATCCATTCGTCTCCATTATGTATAACACTTCTCCATGTGAGATCTCTTTCATTTTATCAATTTTGTTGTAATCTCCATTTTTTCCTTTGTTCTTTATGATATTTAAAAGAAGTTCTAATTTCTAATAAAATTTCTATTTAGTTAAATATTTTTCTTTCAAAATTTTGAGTATATCTCAATTTTTTTATTTATAGAGTGTAAATACTCTTCTTTTTATTTAACATATTTATTCAATTTAGCCTAAATTCAGTCAAACATTGACGTAATTTATTTATTTCTCTATGGGTTTATTCTTTATTATATTAATAACGAGCTCCTTATTCTAGCAGATATTTTTTTATTTAAAAAATTTCTGATATTTAATATGTCCATCCTAATTATTATCACTCTATCAAAATTCAGCTCTATTTTTTTAGACCTCCACAAAATGGTCTATCCCTATATATATATATATATATATTATTTATCCAGCTATCTTAAGGCATTTTCAGCATTTGGCTCATTGTACCTTCAATGGATTTTTTTATCTTTTTTTCTTAGCATACATATTCAATAATAAATCATGCATTAATTATTAAATTATCTTATTTATATCCAATCTCAAGTTTTGTTCCTCCACTTGAGTTTGTGGGGGAGTAATAGACAATAAATTACATTGAAGCTATAAGTTAAGATACACAAGCCCTAACTGGCATTACTAAGTCATAATCCTATTAGAGCCAAAAGGCACGAGTCCGCATAAGTCAAGAGACACAAGCCCCAACGGGCATTACCAAGAGACACCACAAGTCAAGAGATACAAACCCTAATAGGCATTACTAAGTCATAATCCTACTGGAGTCACAAGTCATGAGTCCACACAAGTAAAGAGACATAAGCCCCAACATGCATTACCAAGAGTCATGAGTCTATTCAGATACTACTAGATTTCGATTAGATTTTATTTAGATATTCTTATATTATATTTGTATCATTTCAATATATTATATCTATTCATGTAAATACTTCATTAAACCTATATAAACCCATTAGATTTTACAAATATGAAATCATGTATTACAATAATATTATACATATATTGTCTATCTCCTTTCTTCCATTATCTATCTCCATTTCCTTTGTTCTTTAAATTTAAAATACTCTTTTAGGGCCTCTCTTATAATCTTCTTCTCATATGTGGGTTGATGTGTGTTTGTAACCATCTCGTGGGCTCTTTGTATGTCCAAAACTACAACCCATTTTTAATATATGCATATTATAATTTAATTTGACATTATTAAATTTGATCTTTATCTAAATCCATCACTAATTAGTTTTATTTTTTATTTGTTTTCATTTCCAATCTAAATTCATGTTCAAAATTTTCGGGTTCAAAAAATATAGTATCACATTCCCCCTCAACGGAAAATTTTTAAATGAATCTCCCATGAGGGTAGATTGTTCCTTCCCCTTCAGTCGGAGCAATTTTCCTACCACTTCTAGAGAGGCCAAGGAATTTTTTTCGTCCCCACAATGGAACCCCTACCCTTACAGGATTTCTTTTTTTTTAAAACTAAAGTTGATCACCCATGAAACCACTATTAAGTTCTTAGTTGCATGCACCTAAAGGAATCATAGATCAACAAATCTTTAGGGATCAAACTCTAGGCAGAGCAAATCATCTAATGGGTAGAGTCGTCAGTGCCATCCTCATCAAAAATAGTTGCCATCTTTGGAAGTTCAAGATAAAGATAAACATTGACAAAGATAAAATTGTTGGATGATCGAGTATTGACAAAACAGTCAGACTACAGTCCATCCCAAACCTAGATAGTGAGGTTGAAATCAAGTGTAGTCCCAATTCCATCCATATTCTTACTTGGTAAAGAGCATATTCTAGGTGTCCCTGGTGGCCTTCAAAATGGAGCTCACTGTTCTTCAGTATGTGATTTGTTGATGTATTGTTTGGGGACCAACAATGACTCAACGAAAGAGATAAGAATGGAAAAAAAAACCCATCAAAGCTTCGGGTAGAATTGGAGAATGGGTCCTCCCATGGGGCTATTAAAGGCAGAACATAGTAAAGGTAGAGGAAGGAATTATGGGTATACAAAGAAGGTTTAGGACTGTGAGCAAAATCAAGGGTTTTCAAAGTGTGGGATAGGAGCTCATACAAGTTGTAGAAAGAGGAAAGAACCCATGGTAGTCTTCAGGTCGGAAGGTTGTCAATGTTCGGTCATCGACAACAAAGAATCGACAAGAGCTCGAGAGGTCGACTCCTCCACTAAAAGTCGATGTATTAGAATATGAGAGAGGTCAAGAGTTTGGAATGTGAGTTGGGTTTCTTGGAGTTGTGGGCTGAACAAAAACTTAGACCGAAATAATGGTTTAGGCTGGTCTTGTGACGTGGGTTACACATTAGACAGGTTGGGGATTTGACATGGATTGAAATTATGTGGAGCTGGATTTTTAGTTTAGGATTCACGAAAAGTTTGGTTGAAGTTGGCACGAATGAGAATTTGTTTTTATCAGGTCATCAATGGACTAAAATGCATCCAACATGGTCAAATGTGTGGACAACCGAAAACCCGTGAATAGAAAATAAATAATGGGTTGATTTACTGGGGCTTAAGAAAATTGATTTTTTTGGGTTGATCTTATTGACTTATGGGTCATTTGTACTAGTGTGCCACAATTTAGTATGTGCATATTTGGCATTTGAGTCACCTCAATGAGGTGGGTTTGGACATCCATGACGATCATACTCGTACTTCTAAGTATTGGACATGGACATACGAGGTAAAATGTCACGCTCCAACTCAATTTGGTTGGATCCCCATGAACAACCTGCCGCTCTCTTAGTTCAAGAGTAGTTTCCTCCTTCCTTAACTGGAGATGAGCCAGGCGTAATTTCAACCTTGTTCCCTGGAAAGACATATATCAAATAAAATACAAGCTTAAGGCATACCTGACAGAGGGTAAGGCTCGGTGTTATTCCTAGTCATTTTCTCTTTTCCTGAAAAAGGGATAGAAAATAGAGGTGAGTTTCTACAAATCAGTGAATGGGTTTCAAAATTAACTTTTAGGAAAAAGCTTTCTATCAGAGTGTGCCAGACTCCTTTCTATTAAAAATCCCTTCATTTCAAATTTCAGTTTTTACCATCATTCCTTATTAATCACGGTGTGTCATCACCCAACACGCATCCTTCATCATGAAGGTCAAACACACATTCACATGCCAGTACATCCACTGAACCCACTTGTGGCATCGGAGCGACTTTACCGACCACCTAAATAGAAGCACGTCCACTTCTACCCTAAGAATGAGTGGATGTATGCGACATCCGACCCTCAATCCCGAAATCAATTCTTCTTTTTTATATGAGGAAAGAGACCTCATCCCATCCCCACCGCGGTCTCATATGCTTGGTGCTATTCCAAATTTCACACGGTCACTTGGTACGATGAACTGTCCATATACTCACTAGGTTATCTAGGGCCCTTAGGACGCATCACTACCCCTCTTGGGCGTCTTGATGGTCTCGTAATCAAAGTGCATGCACAATCAGTATTTTCTTATCATGCCATATAATATGTGGTGCCACTAGTCCAACGGCCCCAACCTTCAAGTCAACTTGTAGCTGTTTGTCTTTACTAGTCCGAATACCTGTTGTGTCGCAATGCCACTAGTTAACTGAATATGTCGGTCCTATCTTGGTACCATGGCCAAACAATTCATTTATTAAAGTTTTATGGTAGATATCTCATGTTTGATTACGAGCTACTGCTCGTGCCCACTGGCCTATGGCCCACTTGTTCGAGATTTTCAAAACAGGGCATAATAGCCGCCAAGTTCCAAAACCGAGACCCCTAGCCTATAAGAGCTATTCGAGCTCCCGTCAAGAAGGTCTCCCAAATCGTTTAAGCATTGGCACATGGTCAAGGGAGAGTTCGGACAAAATATATTTTCAATTGTCCATCATATCAACTGAGTATGAGGACATCTCCACTCATAACCGATGAACAGATTTTCCACTTTCTTCGTAAAAGTTTCATCATACCAACCGGGTATGATCTACTTACAACTAGTAAGTAGTTTTTTCATGAGATATTCACATCACTTCTCTAAATTGTGATATTTAAAATACCACAAAATTGTGGATTTTTCATTTCGACTTACTTATCATTCCCAACCGGGTATGATATAAAATCCCACTCACGCGTTAATGTATGGAATTCCACTAGACCAGTTCTTTGTATTCATGCGAGCTTATCCTTGCTGGCGTTTCTCGTGTTCCTACACGATATAAACATCTCGTTTCATTATCCCTTGGCCTAATAGCCTACACTCATTTCAAATGAATGAGAAAACCAAACATTTATTTATTTGCAATTAGGTCTCTAAAGTTATTTTTTAATTTTAAGTCCCTAATGGTAGTTTTTCCTCAAATTGAGTCCCAAAACATTTAAAATTACCTTTGGGACCTCAATTTATACAATTTCACAAAAAGGGGTTTAATTTTAGAAATTTCCAATTTGGTCTCCCAACTTTTCCAAAATTACCATTTTGTCCTTCCTTTAAAAAAATGGTAAGTTTTACCCCAAAGATTCTAAAATTCCTCAATTGGCCCTCTAACATTCTTATCATGCCCAATTGACCCTCAATTTTATAAAATTATATTTTGGTCCTTCAAATTTTTGAAAATCCCCAATTTTCCCCCAATTTCAACATCCTAACACATCCAAATTTGATTTCATCAAATTTACAGATCAAACACTTCTAATTGTTATAATTTAATTAAAATTGAATTTCTACATCTTCATACGATTTCACAGCACTTTGAATCGTAAGTTTTAATGCCGAGACGAGCTCAAACGGAGCTTCACTAGAAAACAGACCATAGAGAGAGAAAGCTTCGATTGCTCATCGGTGAGGGCGCAACGGTCTGAGCTTTCTATCTGAGCAGGTAACTCTCCTCCTGGGGTTCCTCCTAGGATCAAGAATGGCATCAATTGATGTCGAATTGGATTAGAATTCTGTCATTGAAATTCAACCGACTCTCTCTCTAACACCAGTCAAAAATTGCAAGGGAAGCCAAATTGGCTTATCTTTCGGCCCTAATTCGGTCATGGCAGGGCTGAGGGAGTGTTGGGAGAGCATGGTTTGGCCAGAGGAGGGCTCAAATTGGCCGATTTCAACTCGGCCAAAACAGGGCAGCTATAGTCCATCAGAGCAAATTCACTGTTCAATCACGCTGGTGCTTCTCCATCGACTCTTAGAACGAATGGATGTCACCACCATGTACCTGACTTCTCCACAATTCTAAGGAACCTAACCTCGCCTTCTTTGGCTCAAAAATGACTCTATATTGGAGCGCTGGTTCGAATTTCACTGGAAAACTACAATTGAGAGAGAATAAGCTTTTCAGGTGTGGAGAGGATGAATGGGGAGGGGCTCTTTATATAGGGAGCTCGGGGACTCATCGACCGTTCATTTGGCACCTTTATGACAGATATTAATGGTGTGAAACGTATTGAATAGAAATGTTTCTTCTTCACCGGTGCTGCTTCAATTTTCCGGTGAGTGAACAATACTGTCATCTAAAGGAAGAAGACAACACTGTTCCAAACTGGACCGGACCGGTCCGAATCGGGTTCAAAGCTTAAACGGGGCGGTTCACCCCCCCCCCCCCTCCCCCCATTTGACCAAAATTTTCAAATATAAAAATTTCTAAATTTATTTTCTATCCACTGATGGCCTCAAATCTCAAATTTGAATTATTTAAGCTACCTAGAAAAATGAATTTAGAATCTTGTTCAATAGTGGTTCAAATCGGTTGAAACCAGTTCAATCTGGTTCGAATCTGGTTTGCCTGAACCGGATTGGTTTTCATCTCCAATTCCTTCTCAAGTCCATTTTCATGACTTTTGGGACTCCTTAGGTCACTCGGGATCCATACATTTGCCAGTTTACTCCTCTCTCTATTGGTTCCGGTTCATGAGTCAACTCGGTTCATAAACCGGTTCTATCCGATTTGGACTCGGTTCACTTAAACCGGTCCAGTTTTTCTTCCCCAATTCATCCTAAGGTTCTTTTCCAAGGTTTATGAACCTATTTGAGTCACTTGTGAGTTAAAATTTCTCCAACTTGCCCATTTACCTATAATAGACTTATGCCGGTTCAGTTTTCCCACTTAGTAAGACCAGTTCTTTTCCAAGTTTTCCTTAACTCCAAAGAGTGGGGTTTACAACTCTCCCCTCCTTTTAGGATTTTTGTCCTCCAAACTTATTTCCCATTATTCGTATGTTGGATTAAACTTTTTATTGTTTTAAAAATTTTCCATTCTTTAGTTCTACGATCTTCTCGATTATTTTTGTTCATCTCTTTCGTCATGTATTAAAGATTCTCATCCTTTCCTCATTTTATGAAATTTACCATAGCCCAGAGTATTTCCTTTGAACATTTATGATCATTCTCTTTCGTTATGTCCTTCTTTACCAAGGCACCATTTTACATTCAAGGCTTCTTTCACCCAAAATTTAATAATTAGAATTTTCGGTCATTTTTCCTCCATAGATGCTGGCATTTATTGTCTTTTCCTCCTACATGGAGTCCTTCTCCATTCTTTGGTTATCACCTTTTATGCTTGACTTCGTCATGTCTTACTCATAGACCATTCCTTGTGTCAGTCATATTTATCAGAGTTAGTTGGGTTTACCCGTCCCTCTTACCGCATGACGTTCTTCGTGATGTTTTAACTTTATGTTCCTATGACAGTATTGGTTTCCGTACTTCTCGTCTTTTCTAAATTTCTTTTATTCGTTCATTCCGCCTTCAAATCCTTAAATTTCCTGATACTTATAGACATATTAAAACTTTCACTCTTTTACTTCATTCTACCTTCCCACTGGTGTCCTTTCCCCCTTAAGATCTCTTCTCTCTCCAATTCCATCCTTGCCTTTATCAATGCTTCTTCCAGTATTATTCATTCTGAGTTTAGTTCCTTTCTTACTCGTATGGAATATGTTGACGTCATCTTTCTTTCTAATATCACCTAGGTTCATTTATACCCTAATTTCTTTATGATTTCCTTCTCTTTGTGCATGATTCTTTTCTTTCCTTGGTACACCAATGTCTTCCCAAGATTTCTTTTTCTGATGAGCTTCACATTCTCTTTCCCTCCGTATTTCCTTCTAGTTCTACCATTGAAATCCTTAAATTTTTGGAGTATCTTTTGCCAATATTTTCACCAACTTACTCTTACTCTTTGAATCCAAGAGTACCTTCTGTTGATCTTGCTTCATTTCCACTGGCTTCAATATTCGCCTATTCCTTTGAGGTGGGTCTCTCATCCTCATCGTGTCCAAACCTTTCGTTCCTTCATATCCTTAGTATTTCTCTTTTTGTCTTGGTTGCGGTGTATTCTTCCATTATTCCCTATCTCTAGTTAGACTTCGTTTACTCCTCCAAATAATTTGGTCCAAATAAGTTATTTCCTTATATAGGATTCTTCTAAAGTTCCTATTTAGAGTTTTCCAGTCCTTGTTGTAGTAGATCATGCTCAATCTCCCAATACTCTCACCTAACCACTCGTACTTCTTACTAAGGACCTCATCACGGCCTTTGGCATTGCAACCCTCCTTCGATCGACCGTTTTTGACCTAAAGCTTTCTCCTTCCCCGATCCAACTTCCTATTTTCCATCCTCATTCTAGTGTCTTCCAATTTGGGATTCTTGTGTTCGATCGTCCTATCCTTAGGAAATTTTCTCCTAAACTTAAGGACATGGTACGATTTATCTACTCTTATTTTTTTTCTTCTTTCTTTGATCCATACTTTACCTTCCACATGTCTCTTATCATTTGGAATTCCTAAGGAATTTTTTATCTTAGTTCTTTAATTTATTACACTTGGGACTTCCTGTTGTTGTACTTTCTCTCTATCATTCCCTGGTGGATTCTATACCTAATTTTTTTTTCTTCTCGATCAACTTCTATTCTTGTACCTAATTTTTTTTTCTTCTCGATCAACTTCTATTCTTGTGGTTCCTTTTCAATGTTATACTTCCTCCCAGGTTTTTTTTCCTTATCCTAAATTCTCAGAGTTTCGTTTTAACTTCTTGGTCTCTCAAAAACAAATTTGTACTCTTGGATGGTTGCTCCTCCAACTCCCTTTTTCTTAGGATCTCCTTCAGATGAATTTCTTCTTATCGTGTTTCTAAGGGAAAGTCTTAAGGGTTGAGTTTAACTATTAATAATCCATTCTTCCTTAGGGGGATTTCTACCCTTTTTATTTAAATCTTTATTATCATACTCCTAAATTTTCTCAAGGAACTCAGGAGTTTTAATAAACTTCTACCTTCTTTTATTTAGGAAATATTTTCTTGCCATAATTTGGCTTATTACATGAATTCTCTACCCCCTAAACCCTTGGTGTCATAGGGCTAGAGTTAACCCTAGGACGATTATGAGACTCTTGATTAGAATGCTCTAAGGAACTAATTGGGATCCACTCGTGCTTCTCAATAGGACGAATTTCATGTATGGCCTCCAATCCATACTACCTTAGTACTTTCACCTTACACTCATAAGTCCACTTCAACCATTGAGATAGATTGAAGTCAAGTTGAGTGAGTAGAGGTACTAGGTGGACCTTCATGAAAGTGGCATATGCATCCCAATAGTTATCCCAAGCCTCCTTCTTGGTGGGATTCCCTTTCGATTGTTGTGGCATTGGAGGAGGAGGGGTTGGACTTCTAGGAGGTGAGGCTCGTTCCTCTTGTCTAGGAATAGGGTATATGATGCCTTCTGGTTCTAGTAAGGCTCCGCTAGTTTTTGGTGGTCTTCCACCATGTCCTTGGGTACCCTCTTTTCACCCCTTAGAAACCTTTGAATGACTTCCTCCCTTGGGTTGGATGTCTTTTTCACGATTATAGGGGGAGGACTGGATTTTTCAGTGAGTTTCCTAGGGACTCTCCTTCCTACACAATAGTTTAGAGTTGGATTAATATCAGGGCATAATATTGATAATGTTTCAAGTGAACTAGGCTCTGATACCACTCTAGTTGTCACGCCCCAACCTAGTTGGTTGGATCCCCATGAACAACCTGCCGCTCTCTCAGTTCAAGAGTAGTTTCCTCCTTCCTTAACTCAAGATGAGCCAGGCGTAATTTCAACCTTGTTCCTTGGAAAGACATATATCAAATAAAATACAAGCTTAAGGCATACTTGACAGAGGGCAAGGTTCGGTGTTATTCCTAGTCATTTTCCCTTTTCTTGAAAAATGGATAGAAAAGAGGGGTGAATTTCTACAACTCACTGAATGGGTTTCGAAAATTAACTTTTAGGAAAAAGCTTTGTATTGGAGTGTGTCAGACTCCTTTCTTTCAAAAATCCTTTCATTTAAAATTTCAGTTTTTACCACCATTCCTTATTAATCACGGTGTGTCATCTCCCAACACACATCCTTCATCATGAAGGTCAAACACACATTCGCATGCCAGTACATCCTCTGAACTCACTTATGGCATCGAAGCGACTTTACTAGCCACCAAGATAGAAGTACGTCCACTTCTACCTTGAGAATGAGTGGATGTATGTGACATCCGACCTCAATCCCGAAATCAATTCTCCATGTTCGTATGAGGACAGAAACCTTATCCCATCCCCACACCGGTCTCATGCGCTAGGTGCTACTCCAAATTTCGCACTGTCACCTAGTATGACGAATTGCCCTTATACTCACTAGGTCGTCCAAGGCCCTTAGGACGCATCACTACCCCTCTTGGGCATCTTGATGGTCCCGTAATCATAGTGCATGCACAATTGGTACTTTATTATCATGCCATATAATCTGTGGTTTCACTAGTCCAACGGCCTCGACCTTCAACTCAACTTGTAACTGTTTGTATTGACTAGTCCAAGGACCTGTCATTTCGCAATGCCACTAGTTGACTGAATATGTCGGTCCTGTCTTGTTACCATGGCCAAACAATTCATTTATTAAAGTTTTATGGCACATATCTCATGTTTGTTTACAATCTCCTGCTCATGCCCACTGGCCTATGGCCCACTTGTTCGAGATTTTCAAAACCGGGCATAATAGCCCCCAAGTTCCAAAACCGAGGCCCCCAACCTATAAGAGCTATTCGAGCTACCGTAAAGAAGGTCTCCCAAATCGTTTAAGCATTGGCACACAGTCAGAGCAGAGTACTTCCGACAAAATATATTTTTAATTGTCCATCATATCAATCGAGTATGAGGACATCTCCGCTCATAATCGATAAACGGGTTTTCCACTTCCTTCGAGAAAGTTTCATCATATCAACTAGGTATGATCCATTTACAACTGGTAAGTAGTTTTTTCGCGTGATTTTCACATCACTTCTCTAAATTATGATGATTAAAATACCACTAAATAGTGGGTTTTTCATTTCGAGGTATTTATCATTTCCAATCAGGTATGATATAAAATCTCACTCACCCGTTAATGTAGTGAATTCCACTAGACCGATTCTTTGTATTCACGCGAGCTTGTCCTTGCTAGTGTTCCTAGTACCTCATGTTCCTACACGATATGAACATCTCGATTCATTATCCCTTGGCCTAATAGCCTGCACTCATTCCAAATGAATGAGAAAACTAAACTTTTATTTATTTGTAATTAGGTCAATAAAGTTATTTTTCTTTAACTTTAAGTCACTAATGGCGGTTTTTCCTCAAATTGAGTCCTAAAACATTTAAAATTCCACTTGGGACCTCAATTTATTCATTTTCACAAAAAGGGGTTTAATTTCCCAAATTTCCAATTTGGTCCCCCAACTTTTCCAAAATTACCATTTTGTCCTTCCTTTACAAAAAAGGTAAGTTTTAACCCAAAAATTCTAAAATTCCCCAATTGGCCCTCTAACATTTTTATCATGCCCAATTGACCCTCAATTTTATAAAATTACATTTTGGTCTTTCGAATTTTCAAAAATCCCCAATTTTCCCCCAATTTCAACTTCCTAATACAGCCAAATTTGATTTCATCAAATTGGCCAATCAAACACTTCTAATTGTTAAAATTAAAGTTGAAATTGAGTTTCTACATGTTCATACAATTCTACAGCACTTTGAATCGTAAGTTTTAATGTCGAGGCGAGCTCAAACGAAGCTTTGCCGGAAAACAGACTGTAGAGAGAGAAAGCTTTGATTGCTCACCGGTGAGAGTGCAATGGTCTGAGCTTTCTATCTAGGTACGTAGCTCTTCACTCGGGGTTCCTCCTAGGATCAAGAATGACATCAATTGATGTCAAATTGGATTAGAATTCTATCATTGAAATTCGGTCGACTCTCTCTCTGACACCGGTAAAAAATTGCAGGGGGTAGTTGAATTGGCTTACCTTTCAGCCATGGGAGGGCTGAGGGAGTATTGGGAGGGCTTAGTTTGGCCTGAGGAGGGCTCGAATTGGCCGATTTCAACTTGATAGAAATAGGGTAGCTATGGTCTGCTAGAGCTGCTTCACTGTTCGATCACCCCGATGCTTCTTTGGAGACTCTCGGAACATATGGATGTCACCACCGTGTAGCTGACTTCTCTCCAATTCTAAGGAACCTGATCTCGCCTTCTTTGGCTCACAAATGACCCTATATCGAAGCTCTGGTTCGAGCTTCACTGAAAAACTACAGCTGAGAGAGAATGAGCTTTTCAGGTGTGTAGAGAATGAATGGAGAGGGGCTCTTTATATACGGAGCTCGGTGACTTGTCGGCCATCTGTTTGGCACATTTATAACAGACATTGATGGCCTGAAATGTATTGAACATAAAAGTTTCTTCTTCATCGGCGCTGCTTCGATTTTTCGACGAGTAAATAGTGTTGTCATCTAAAGGAAGAAGACGACACTGTTTCGAACCAGTCCGAACCGAGTTCAAAGCTTAACTCGACCGGTTCACCCCCCATTTGACTGAATTTTTCAAATTTAAAAATTTTTAAATTAATCTAAATTTATTTTCCATCCAATAGTGGCCTCAAATCTCAAATTTAAATTTTTAAGCCACCTAGAAAAATGATAATTAGAATTCCCTTAATTTGTTATAACAAATTGTTAATTAGATTTTGAAAATCGGGTCTTAGGGTCAAAATCATAATTAGTGAAAAATTATGATACCAAATAGTATATGTCCATATATACTGACCAAAAATTATTTATAATAAATGTGTATAATGTTGTAGGACTCAAGTCATACTCATACGTACAAAATGAGAACGAAAATTTAAGATTAACAAATCTCAAGTAACCAATGAGTGAACTTTTTAGCATGTGTATAATTGAACTAATGATGCATATTGCTCGTATTTTCTAAATTACGAATCCTACTTATGAAATATTTTAGGAAAGATAAAAACTATATGAAGATATATGTTTAAAGGTCTTTCCTAAAATATGAGCTTATACTCGACCCAAGTTAAAGAAATGGGTTTAAACCCATGGTTTAAAAAAAGATCATGATTCCAATATTTTTCAAAATGGATTCACAACTCCAAGTAAATAGGAAATGATGTCCATAAATTTTATAAAGAAGAATTTTTGTTGAGAAATGTGCTATAATTCATATTTTTTAACAAAAATAATATTAATAGATAAGATTTGCTTGTTAGCCAGTAAAACCTGATTGATAAAGATATAAATTTAAGTAGACGAGAACAATACTTATAGTTTTCTAAAAATTAGTTTAATTTGAGTATTGAGAAATGAGGTATGCCCTATAATAATTCAAAGTTAAGAAATATCATAAGTTAAGAAATACTTCATGGTCTCATTAATAAAATTATTGATTGAATTAATTGTATTTGAAATAAACATAACGTATATAACCATAATACACCGAGGAAGGGATAATATGATTACGGACATTTGTGGTAGCAAATAAAAGAAGTTATTTATTTCTAGTATATTGATGTAGTCATTAAAGTAACTTAAAAAAAAATAGTGAATCGTAAAATAATTTCATTCCATGATTGTATTATTATATGATAAAATTTTAAAACATTTTTACATCTTGAAAGTTAAAAGTCAGTATACTTAAATTGAAGATCTTATAAAATTTTAAACAAATGTCCATGGACATATTTATTCAAAAATCTAAAAATATCCCTGTAAATATTTTGGGTATGGATAGACCCGAGAATATGATATTTCAGTATTAGTTAATTATACAAATTAGCCTCCAAAACTCATACAAAGATAAGAAGAAGATTGATGATATAATAGAAGCTACGACAGACTATATAAAATGTACAATCATTTATTTATGAAAATTAAGTACATATATTTTCTAGTATTATTAATAAATTGCTTTCAATATTTTTATAAAATGATATTAATATTAAAATATTTATTATAAGTTTTATATCATATCAGTTTTATAACATGACAATCTAAAAATTATGTTGGATATAACACTTACATTAATTATTTTTTTTAATGGTAATATCAGTAGGTTTAACTTCTCCCAATTTCTATTCATTGTCCCACCCTGAATAGAGGTGTCACACACCTTCTTTTCCGTGATAATTATCATTTACATTTACCATTCTCTCTAACTTGTTCGACTACTCTCAAGCAAATTATGACCTTTTTCCTAGAGGCACAACATCCTTCTAGTTAGTGTCCAAGAAGATATGAGTCTACTTACCCATTCTAGTATTAGCAAATGCATCTTCTAGACATATGCTAGCCCATTGTACCTAGTTTTTCGACCCAGTGCATTCATCAACAAGTTCGAGTTAATGTGAATTTTTTTTGGAAATACATCCAAATTGTCATTAATATTGATATATTTTATTAAAATGTCTTGATTGCATACCTACATTCTTCATTCATTTTTAGTTGTCTCTTGTCTTAATGCTCAAATTTATTAATTTTTATTTAGAAATTGATATGGTAGGAAAATTATCCCTTTCGATTTTGTACCAAGAAAGTCACCACCTTACCTTAACATTTGATTTTGGGTGGCGTATTTATAACCCATCTATTACTGGCAAGATATTCATATTCGGTAAGGATTTTAAATTTTGAGGTATGCCTCGTGGGAAGGTGCCTTTTATCTCATTTGCACGCTACATTATTTTCCATACTTCACTATCTCTTACTAAATTTTTTATCTCCCATAATCATTATCTCAGTCCAGTTTCTCTTGGTGTCACTTAATAGGTCATATACCCTTTGGAGATTAACTTCCTTCCATGGGGCATTGTCTAGCATATTCATTCTTATCCTTAAGACTGGCAATTCATTTTTTCAAATTGTAGGATAACCTAGGCTTTACATTTGATACCTAGTCTACAAACCTCCTAAGAAATAATTAGTCTCTTATCCTTTTCGACTATGTTCAACCATCTTGGTATGAACGGTGACATATTTCACACATATGTTGCACTCATGTTTGATATAAATGGAAATGAGTTGACCTTCTTTAGTTATAACAATGGAAATTAACATGTATTGTCATATGTCAGTAGTTTATGCATTGGTCTTTTTCGTGTGCTAGTTACTCATCCCAACATCATCCTTAAATATTATTTAACTCACCCTCAGGTTTTTCGTCTAACTCCTTTCGAGTCAAAATATGTCGATCGTCTAATTCAACACTCATTGTCACCACATCCAGTGATAATTACGGGGATAATCCAATTAAATCTCTCGTCGATCTAATTACGAGCTTCACTCCTTGTTGATATTTTACTATGACTCCTAGGTTGTTGATGTGCACATAGTTGTGCGCTCCGATGATGTGTATCTCCTATTTATTATGCATAGTATATAATATTAGGGTTGATCTCTCCTATGGTAATCCCCAATATACTCCCCTTTAGTATATTCGACACTAAGAGTAACCACGTCAAACTATACATGTTTCCACCAATATAGATTGTTTATTTCATATATATTAATCTTAATAAAATGCTCACATTAAAAGCATCATCCATGTTCAATATTTAAATAATACTATTTATTTTGTGGAGTTAGCTTACTACCAATATCGACTAACTAGATTTAAGGGTTGATCATATATTTATATAGACTTATTGCCCTTCTCATTGCATATATATTATATAGACCGATTGCTCTTTTCATTGCACATGTATTGTACAAATAAATAATATACATGTCATATTCAATAATATTAACATCATTATCCAAATAATATCATGGTTGAGTACGATTGGATTATTTTAATCCATTTGGATCAATTAAATTCCTAAATTAGATCAATATTGGGTATAATTTGGAACCCAACTTATATAACTCTCAAATTAAACTTGAATTACTTGATATATCAAACCAAAATAAGTTACAAATATCATACTCACCTAGCTTTGATTTGATATCTTATTCAGTTTAGAAAATTATCATAAATTGTACACCTTCATAGTAAAATATCATGAATTTATAATTTAAATGGAAAAAGTTCAATTTCATAAACACAAATATATAATATACACATGAGTACTAAATCCACAAATACAAATATATATACAAACATGAACATTACTAATAACCTAAATCCACAAATACAAATATATATACAAACATGAACATTACTAATAACCAAAATATTACTTAATCATTGTATATATTAATATGCATTTATCACACCATTTAATATAGTGATTTATTACAGCACTTAATGTAGTAATATAAAATGTTATAGTACAGTCAATAATATAACACAATTTTATCTAGAGTGTGCTCTTTCTATCTACTCTTTTTTTTCTAAATTTTTTCATTTCCTTTATGGTATTAGAGCTATCCTGAAGATTCGCAACATTGTTCCAGCTTTGAAGATCCAGAACACACTTGCAAGCAATTATCCATCACTCTTTATATTTCTGCTGCCTACTATTGAAGACTATTGAGCAAAAACTACCTTCTATTCAAAATCAATATTCTCCGTGCGTAGTATCAATATTCTCATTCTTCTCTACAAATATTAGTTCCTCTACCGCAGTAATCCTTCCTACTTCACTCCCTACATTGCCTATCAAGTTAAACAATACTAATTACTATCTTTGGAGAAACAATATCACAAATTTGCTACAAGCATATCAATTATTTGGATATGCAGATGGTAGTATCCCTCAACCCAAATCCACTGTGATGCTGAAAGAAGGAGCTACTGAGCTTAAAATAATCAACCCGGAATATGAGGCATGGACTATCCGGGATAAGTTCACTTTAACAACTATAATTGCCTCTTTATCCACTAAGGTGAATTTACAAATAATAAGAGTTGTTACCTCTACAGACGCCTGGAGCCGGCTTGAAATTTTGTATAGCTCCCAAACCTGCGCTCAAAAGGATATCCTTAATCAATAGTGGAGGGAGTTGAAGAAGGGAGAATAGCCTATGGCATCTTATTTGGCAACCATTTCCAACTTAGCTACCTCCTTTGCTCAAATCGATCGTCCGAAACCGGATCATGAAATCAAGGACAAATTATTTGATGGTTTAGATAGGGAATGGGAAGCTCTTACCCTTGCAATGTCACCAGTTCTCGAAGCAATGACTCTTGATTTGTTGAAGGCCCTTCTCCTTGCTCAAGATGCTCGACGAGTTCAAAAATATGGTACTGACTCCGGCTCCAGTAGTGCACCGCTCTCTAACCTACTCGGACATTTTTCTAAGTTTGCATCTCATGCCACTGCCTTCTCTTGTAAACCCCGCACTTTTGAGTTAAGGAAAATTGGGAAAAGAACCGATCAAACCAAATAAGAAAACCGAGCCGGTTTACATTTGGGAACAAGCAATATGGAAATTTACAACTTTCGAGTGATCCAAAGGGTTTATTAAACCTTGAAAGAATAAACTTAAGATAAATTAAAAGACAAAAAACCAAATTGGTTTAGGTGAACTAGATTTTATAAGAACTTTAAAGTTAAGTGTGCTTGCCTGAGAGTAGTGTGAGGATGGGTGACCTCCTATGAAGTATGATTTTTTTGTAACCCGAAATTTCGGTCAAAAATTTTTATGTGAACGTACGGCTTATCATAAATAGCCATAAATTAATATATATTTAATTATTGTAATTAATAACAATAATTTAATAACAAAATTTAATTATTGGAATTAATACAAATAATTTAATACCAAAATTTAATTATTGGAATTAATACCAATAATTTATGGCAATATTAATACTAGTTATAAATCTCTCCCATTTAATACACGGTTTTACACCTATATAAAGAGGTCATCCACATTCATTCTCCTCACACCTGAACACTTCTCTCTCTATCTCTCTCTACTGCTCCATTTCCCGATGAAGCTCAAACTAGAGCTTCGACTTGAACAAAGGTCGGGCTCTATTGAACCGGGGAGAAGATAGTTATCTGATAGCAAACTTCAGTCAATCCGAGATACGTTAGAGAAGCGTCGGCATGATAGAATAGTGAAACAGCTCCGACAGATCGAAGCTGCCCTATTTTGGCCAAGCTGAAATCGGCCATTTCAAGCCCTCCTCAGGCCAAACCAAGTCCTCCCAACACTTCCTCAGCCTTTCCACGGCCAAATTACGACCAAAAGGTAAGCCAATTCGGCTCCCCTTTACAATTTTCGATCAATGCTAGAGAGAGAGTCGACCGAATTCAAATTATGAAATTCTAATCCAATTTCGCATCAATTGATGTGATTCTTGATTCTAGGATAAACCTTAGGACGAGAGCTATCTGCCCAGATCGAAAGCTCAAACCGTCATGCCTTCACCGGTGAGTAATCGAAGCTTTCTCTCTCTATAGTTCATTTTCCGACGAAGCTCCGTTTGAGCTCGTCCCGACATTAAAACTTGCGATTCACATTTTTGAAGAATCGTATGAACAATTGGAAACTCAATTTCAACTTCAATATCAACAATTGGAAATGTTTGATGGGTCAATTTGATGAAATCAAATTCAGCTGTGTTAAGAAGTTGGAATTGGGGATTTTCGAAATTCAAAGGACCAAAATGAAATTTTATGAAATTGAGGGTCAATTGGGCATGAAAATAATATTGGAGGACCAATTGAGAAATTTTGAAATTTTTGGGTCAAAATTTACCATTTTTGTAAAGGAAGGGTAAAATGGTAATTTTGGAAAAGTTGGGGGACCAAATTGGAAATTTGGGAAATTAAACCCCTTTTTTGTGAAATGGAATAAATTGAGGTCTTATGATAAATTTTAAAAGTTTCGGGACTCAATTTGAGGAAAAACCGACATTTGGGACTTAAAGTTAAATAGAAATAACTTTAGGGACTTAATTGCAAATAAATGAAAGTTTGACTTTATCATTCATTTGGAATGAATGAAGGCGATTAGGCCGAAGGATAATGAACTAAGATGTTCATATCGTGTAAGAACACGAAGTACCGGGAATGTTAGCAAGGACAAGCTCGCGTGAATACCAAGAACCGATCTAGTGGAATTCACGGCATTAACGGGTGAGTGGGTTTACTAACATCATACCCGGTTGGGATGATGATTACAACTTAAAATTTAAAAACCACTTATCGGTTGTGAGTGGAAATTTTATATCATACCCGGTTGGGTAATGATAAGTACCTCGGTATGAAAACCCACTATTAAATGGTATTTTAAACATCACTACTTAGAGGAAGTGATGTGAAAATCATGCGGAAAAACTACTTACCGGTTGTAAGTAGATCATACCCGGTTGGTATGATGAGACTTCCCCGAAGGAAGTTGAAAACCCGTTCATCGGTTATGAACGGAGGTGTTCTTATACCCGGGCGGTATAATGGATAGAGAAAACATATGTTCTGTCAGAAGTGCTCTCCCCTGACCATGTGCCAATGCTTAAACAATTTGGGAGACCTTCTCGACGGGAACTCGAATAGCTCTGATAGGTTAGGGGCCTCAGTTTTGGAACTTGGGTGCTAAATGCCCGATTTTGAAATCTCGTACAGTGGGCCCAAGGCTAGTTGGCACGAGCAGGAGCTCGTAAACGAACATGATATATGTGTCATAAAACTTAATAAGTGAATTATTTGGCCATGGTACCAAGATAGGACCGACATGCTCAGTCAACTAGCGGCAGTGTGACATGACAGGTCGACGGACTAGTCAAGACAAACAGCTACGGGTTGAGTTGAGAGTCAAGGCCATTAGACTAGTGGCACCACAAATTACATGGCAATATAAGAAAACATTGTTTGTGCATGCACCATGAGTACGGGATCATCAAGACGCTCATGAGGTGTAGTGATGTGTCATAAGGGCCCTGGACGACCTGGTGAGTATAAGGGCAGATCGTCGTTCTAGGTGTCTGTACAAAATTTGGAGTAGCACAAAGCGCATGAGATCGGGGTGGGGACAGGATGAGGTCTCTGTCCTCATATGGACATGAAGAAGCAATTTCGGGATTGTGGGTCGGATGTCGCGTACATCCACTCATTCCCAGGATAGAAGTGGTCGTACTTCTATCCGGGTGGCAGGAAAAGTCGCTCTGAAGCCACTAGCGGGTTCAGTAGTGATACTGACTTGCGAATGTGTATAACCTTCATGATGAAGGACGTGTGTTCAGTGATGACACACCGTGGTAAATAAGAAATGGTGGAAAAATTTAAAATTTTAGGTATGTAAGACAGGTATGTAAAGTTTAAAATTTCATGCAGTTTTGATTATGCTATTCGAGGAAATGGTGCAGGTTTAAAGGACGCCTTACTCTTTACGAATTATAATAAGGGGAAACCCTTTAATAAACTGGAAGAGTGGCGGGTTGTTCACGGGGATCCGACCAAACCAGGTTGGGGCGTGACATCTCTAGTCACGGACCACGAGGACTCCTTCCAACTCTGCCCTGTCCTCGCTTCAGTGATCTCAGAAACCATAATGGTAGAGGAGGATGCAATGGAGGAACTAATAGAGGCTGGGGAAAACCTCTTGAAAATCATGGGAATTTTTCTTTACAGGGATTCAAACCACGTGGATCTGGACCACATTTCAGCTCATGTCAGACGGATGCCCAACCCACTACACAGTCTATAATTCAGCCCACTTCTCCTAAGCCTACTTCTCCTAAGCCCATCTCTTCCTATAGTGTGACATGCCAGCTATGTGGGCTCATTGGCCACTCAGCCCATCACTGTCCATCATTCGAATTAAAGCCCACATCTTCTACTGCTCATGCTCATTCTTGTTATGGACATAAACTCAATCCACATCATCTAGACTAGTATGTCGATTCATGTGCTATGAGTCATATTATTAATGATCTGTCACACTTGTCTATTCAAGACGATTCAACACTCCCTGAGCACCTCACAATCGGAGACGGGACAGGTTTACCTATTATCTCTTCTAGATCTGCCTATTTAACCTCACATTCCCAACGTTTCTCATTTACTAATATTTATTATGTTCTCAAAATTTCTCTCAACTTATTATATGTGTCTCGTTTCACTCAAGACAATTCCTGTTATTTTGAATTCTATTTCACTTATTTTCTTATCAAAGATCTCTTTTCTCATCAGGAGCTACTCCGCGGGAGTCGTAGGAGCGGTCTCTACTATTTGCGCACTCGTTGTAATATTTCTTCTATTGCTTGTATTAGTCGCATAGAGTCTGTTCCTAGGTGGCATCAATGTTTGGGCCACCCTTCTTTTCAAATTATGAGTCATGTGCTTTTAGATCATTTATCAATGAGTAATATTTCTCCCTTGCACTTTTATGACTCACGCTCTTGTGGTAAAATTACTCAATAATCATTTTCATTCACTCACCATAAGAGTACCCATCCTCTCGAATTAATTCACACAGATATTTGGGGACCATCCCCCATTATTTCCTATACAGGTTATCGCTATTATGTTCATTTTTTGGATGATTATAACAAATTTTCATGGTATTTTATTATGAAACAACGATATGATGTTCTCTCTGTTTTTTGTGCTTTTCGTTTACAAGTTGAAAATTTACTTAGTCAACGGATTAAATCTCTCCAATCTGACGGTGTTAAAGAATTTTTTTCTAGTGATTTTCAATCAAGTACAATAAATAACATAACACAATTTTATCTATCGAGTGTGCTCTTTCTCTTCTACTCTTTATTTTTAAAATTTTTTAATTTCCTTTAATTACAAATATAAAAAGATCAACCCATTTTTTTACCTTACTTAGAGTTGACACCATTTTTTTCATGTGAGAGCCTACCTCAACTCAACTTCCACGCCTTCATCTCACTCTCTCTTCATGTTGAATCTTCTCAACCTAAGATCAAAGTAGTATACTAAGGGTGTTTTGTAACAACATTGATTTTCATTTAAGAGAATTGATATAATTTTTTAAGAGATATCAATACAAAATAATATTATTTTGTGGTAAATTAAAAAAATAGACTAAAGTAAATTTAATTTAATTAACCGAAGTCAAATTTAAATAGTGATTGAATACAATTTAAACTCAAAATTGGATAATACTAGTAAATACCATTTTTCTAAGAATAATTAAAGGGTACACTAATATAGATAATTCCAAAATACAAAAATGTTCCCAATAGTTTATACTAATGTTAGTTTACTAACTCTACATTTCCTTTGCTAAAATATTGTCTTGTTCAAGTAAGCTTTATATACCTTAAGTAATAATTAAAATATATATAATAAATTATTTTCTTAAATTTTATATGAGATAGTTTTAGTTTTAGTATAATTCACATATTTTAATATTATATAAACGAATAATTTAACTTGAAAATCACCACTCTAGTATTACATTTTAGACTAACATTTTAAACATGACGTCTAACTATTTATAACTTATCTAATAATACAAATAAATTACATATATCTATACATTCTTTACAATAATTAAAAAAAGTAAAAAGAAATTGAGTGCCTCCTGGCTTTAGTGGGAGGCATTAGCATTTGGGCGGGAAGGAGCGCATAGCGAAGGTAGGCCGGAGATGAGCTCGTCGCAGGTGATTGAAGCGCCGGATCTCATTTGTCAGCTGGACAGCGTCCAAGGCATGGTCAACGCCCTCTCTGCTGTCCGCTGGAAGCGCTACCAGGTGAAGCTTTTCCTCTCTCCATTTCCCTTTCGCTTCTAGATTCCACAGCTGACCAGGTTTTCCAGCATTTCTTTGGATGTTCGGTACATTCAGCTGATTCTATCTTTCTTCAATTCGGTTAGGATGCAATGATCGAACTATCCGAGCACGGCATAGTTCTGATCGTTGAGGAGAGCGGTTGTCTCCAGGCGAAGGTTTACATGCAGTGTGAGGTATAATTTCTGAATCGCCCCGCTTTGTTCTTAGGGATAGAAGCAACCTCTGTAGTAGTTGTAGGGGGCTTTTCTTGATTTGAACTAACTTGATTTCAATTGATTTTTCTTTCAAATCTTCTGCTCAGTCGAGTTTCGATGGCCTTAAGCTTTCTAATCTTCTGAAATTGTTGATGAGATTTACGTAGATATTGGTGGTCTCTTTCGTGTGAACGGATGCCAATCAGTTACTAATTTAGTGACGGAAAGCAAGAAAATTAAATATATGATACATTTGTTTCTCCTGGACCTTTCAGTATGCATACCGTGCCCCACTTTATTCCTGCAGAACCTTCTTTCTTGATGTGCGTTCTCAGTTACCTTGGGAAGAAGATAACTATTGTAGTCTTATTATGTGGATAACTATCTTTTTGTGGTTGCCTTTGAATGTAGCTATTCATTCGTTATGAGTATAATGCGCAAGGGCGGCCTAGATTTGGAGTGAGTTTAGGTTTGCTTGTTGATTCCTTGAATACATTCTCAGTTCCAGGGCACCCCAGTGCAATTGAAATCCAGTATCCAGGACCAGACATGCAACTTCTTCTCAAGTATGAGATAGGCCTTGTTTTTTCAGTATATTTCGCTATTCTCTGTGAAATTGTGATTCATACTTGCATCTTACATTACTCCAGAGCATTCTGCAAATGTCTTCTTATATTGACAGTAGAATAAGTATATTACATGTCTTCATAAATGACAAATCTAGATGTGTTTAAAATATAGGAAAGTGACTTTGAACACTTTCTCCCTTTTCCTGTGTATTATCACCGGTTTCTTCACTTTTTAAATAATTTAATTTGCTATAAAAGTCATACTGTTCTAGGAAAAGGTCCCAGTAGAGGAACCACATCTGATTCTATGTGCTCTTTGTTGATCCTGTAGCAGCTTTTGAAACTTAATGTCTGAATCCAGTTTGAAGCTTTAAACACGCCCAGCTTTATATCTTCTGGACAATTATCAAAATGAAGCTATAATACAAAATGTTTCATGTGAAACAGGTCCACTGATTCACTGGATGCTTGTATCTATGCTGAGATAAGAACAACAATCCCAGAAACAATCTCATGGGACTACATTTCCGAACCTGTTGGAATTACCCCTCATAGTTTCATTGTGAAGGTATTCTTCGTGTTATATAGACTGAGACTAGACTTATTCTTTCCTTCTTGAGCAATTTCTATACTCATTCCTAAAAGAGATCGCTCATCCATGTGCGATCTTCATTCAGGAAGAAAAAAATAACCTGTCTTGCAAAAGGGGAAAAATCAAATGGGTTGTACCTTGTTTTTTTTTGCTGTTTACAAAAATCATAATTAGCTTTGGCAATTGCAGTTTAGATCATTAGATCTAAATCCAGATTTTGGGGAAATTTCTTTGGAATTTTCATCTTGTTCCAATAAAATTAATTGTATGCTCTGCCTATGATTAACATACTAGATACCCATGTTTGTACTTGTTCATGGAAACATTTTAGTGTGATGAACTAATGATTCTCTTGGTACAGTCTTCTGCCCTCAAAGAAGCTATTGATGATCTTGAATGGCCAGGATCAAGCATTGACATCACTCTACAACCATCCCCCCCTTCAGTTACTTTCAAGGGTGAAGGACATGGGGACTTGCAGGTGATAGATATATGCTGTAAAATTGCAACTCCGATGCACTGAGTAATTATCTAGGTAACCAACTTATCGCACTGCTCTTATTCATGCAGATAGACTTAATGTATTATGTAAATACTGATCTTCTGACGACATTCAACTGTGATCGGCTAGTCTCACATAGGTAGGAGTACCATACATCAAAATTTTTTAACATCTTCTTTTCTTCTTAACTGGATGATCTAATTTTGATTGACATGACAATCATCAGGTACAAATACAAGTTCCTTCGTGCAACTATCACTAACTTGCCTAGCAGTGTTATCAAGGAAAACAGAGGTAGCAAGTTTACAATAGGTAGAGGCGGAATGCTAAAAGTTCAGCATTTGGTTTCTGTGGCCCGACTATCAGATGCTCGCCCAAATGCTAACTCTATTGATCAGTACCAGACCAGAAAAATTGCATTTGTCGAGTTCTTCTTGAAGCCAGAGGTGGATAGCGATGACTACTGACCAGCTTATTCGAAGAACTGCATCTTGGGAAGTTGAAGACCATCTAATCTCAGGTAGAATTCCATGAGCTTGGTAATTCATGCATGACTTATTAAATTTCTGATGAAGCTGAACTATGATGCCATTTATATCATGGATGAGCTTGGTGAGCCATTTATATGCTAAAGTTGGAACAATATTATGCATTGAGTATAGGCATTTTCCTTGTGTAAGTCTCCACTATTGATGTTTCATTTTTTAAGGGATTGAGAGGATAAGTATGGACTTTTCTCCCAAACTGGTTAGAAAGTTGAGCCTTCAAGTTGGATAGATCATCGGTCCAAATATTTTTTTTTATGGATAACATGAAACTTCATTAACCTTCATATTTTTTTGAAGAATTAAACTTCATTGCTCAAAAGGTTAATAACCTTTAAAGTTTGGTAACTCTTGTGGCAAATAGATGTTGTCCAACAAAGTTTGGAAAACTTAGCATAAAGTTCATGTTCCTTTAAAACTCTTAAAATGGTGTCCAAATGTTCTTCGTGTTCCTCCTTGGTTTGTGAGTATACGAGTATGTCGTTAATAAATACTATCATAAACTTGTCCAAGTAAGGTTGAAATACTCTGTTCATTAAGTCCATAAATGTTGTAGGAGCATTGGTCAATTTGAAGTGTGTCACCCTAAATTTATAATGCCCATATCTAGAATGGAAAGCGATCTTATGGATATCCTCTTCCTTGATTTTAAGCTGATAAATACTTGAATCGTAGATCTAATTTCGAAAAGTAGGTAGCTCCCTTGAGTTGGTCGAATAAGTTGTCGATCTTGGGTAGAGGATATCTATTGTCACGTTTCGACCTAGTTTGGTCGGATCCTTGTGATTAATCTGTTATTCTCCCGGTTTATTAAGAGTTGTCCCTTGTTTATAAACCATTTAGAGTAAGACATCCTTTAAATCTATACCTTTTCTAAAATACATAAATCAAAATTATATAAATTTTTTAACTTACACACCTGGCTTGTAAGTGTGATTAACAAGAGGTTTTTGGGGTAGGTTGTCTTTAGTTACCTAAAAAGGGATATAAGAGAGGGGGGAGTTCAATTACTTAGTGAATGGATATTTAAAGTTAGACTCTTAAGAAAAATGTTTGAATTGTAGTGTGTTAGACTCTTTATTTTCTTTTAAATTTATCATTTTTAAAATATCAATTTCATAGCCATTACTCACTCCTCAATCATAATCGGTGTGTTTATTAACTAACACATGCCCTTCATTATGAAAAGAACACACATTTGCAGGCTAGCCCATCCACTGTACTCACTTGTGGCATCGGAGCAACTTTACTGTTCACCTAGATAGAACACATCCACTTCTACCCTAAGAATGAGTGGATGCACGCGACATCTGACTCTCAATCCCGTGAATAAAATTCTGTGTCTGTATGAGTACAGAGACTATATCTCGATCTCGTGTATATAAAACTCAAAAACAGAAGTTTTAAGAAGCCCCAAACATAATAACTTCGTGGAGTCTAAACACAGAAACTTCATGTACTACAAAAATAAAATTCTGTGGAGTACAAAAATAGAACTCCGTGTATTATAAACACAGAACTTCATGACTAACTAGTATGACGAGAAACACAAATCGAGTAGCTTCTTTTTTCTCTTATTGCCACTATGTCATCTAGCAACTATTAGAATGTATCACTACTACTCTTGAGCGTCTTAATAGTCCTGGACGTCAAGTGCATGCACAAACAAAGTTTTCCTCAAAAGCTATTTAATTTTTGGTGGTACTAGTCCAATGGCCCCAATCCTCAACTCGACCTATAACTGTTTGTCTCGATCGTTTCGTCAACCTATCATGTCGCACTATCGCCAGTCCATCGAGTATGTCGGTCCTGTTTTGGTACCATAGTCAATTAATTCATTCATTTAAGTTGTATGATTTAAATTCATGTTTGTTTATAAGCTGTTACTCGTGCCAAATGGCCTAGGGCCCACTATTTGAGATTTTCAAATTGGACATATTAGCACCTAAGTTTCCAAAAATCGAGGCATCCGACCTATATGAGCTATTCGAGCTCCCGTCATTAAGGTCTCCTAAAATGTTTAAATAGTGATACACAGTCACGGGAGAGCACTTCTGACCAAATATATTTTTTAATTGTCAATCATACTAACCGAGTATGAGTACATCTCCGCTTATAACCGATAAGCGGATTTTTCACTTCATTCGAGTAAGTTTCATCATACCAACCAGGTATAATCTACTTACATCAATAAGTAGTTTTTTTAGCGTGATTTTCATATCACTACTCTCATGTGTGATGTTTAAAATACTACTTATTAGTGGGTTTTCATTTATGGGGTGCTTATTATCCCAACGGGGTATGATATAAAAATCTCTCTCACCCGTTAATTTTGTGAATTTCTCTCGACCGATTCTTTTTATTTATACGAGCTTGTTCTTGCTGGTATTTCTGGTACTTTGTGTTCCTACACGATATGAACACCCTATATCATAAATAAATGAGAAAACTAAACTTCTAATTTATTTGCAATTAGCTTGTTAAAGTTATTTTTATTTAATTTTAAGTCCCTAATGTCAGTTTTTCCTCAAATTAAGTCCTAAAACTTTTCTAAAATTTACATTGGGACCTAAATTTATTCAATTTCACAAAAAATGGTTTAATTTCCCAAATTTCCAATTTAGTCCACCAACTTTTCCAAAAATACCATTTTGTCCATACTTTACAAAAATGGTAAGTTTTATCCCAAAAATTTTAAAATTGCTCAATTGATCCTCCAATATCTTTATCATGCCCAATTGGTTCTTAATTTTATGAAATTGCACTTTAATCCCTCTATTTTTTGAAAATTTTAAATTTCCCCTAATTTTAAACTTCTAACTCAGCTGAATTTTATTTTATCAAATTGATTGATCAAATGAGTTTAATTGTTAAAATTGAAGTTAGATTGAAGTTCCTACACCTTCATAAGCTCAAACGGAGTTTCACCGGAAAATTGGTCTTAGAGAGAGAAAGCTTTGAAAACTTACTGTTGGGGGTGCAACAGTCCGAGCATTCGATCTGGGTAGATAGCTCTTGTCTGGAGGTTGCTCCGAGAATTAAGAATTGCATCAATTGATGCCGAATTGAATAACAATTTTATTATCAAAATTCTACTAGTTCTCTCTCTAGCACTGATAAAAAAATTATAGAGGGGAATCAAATTGGCTTATCTTTCAGCTCTAATTTAGCTGTAGGAGGATTGTGGAGATGTTGGGAGGGCTTGGTTTAGCCTGAGAAGGGCTCGAATTGGTCGATTTCAGCTCGACCGAAATAGGGCAGCTTCGGTCTACCGGAGTTGCTTCACTGTTCGATTATGCGTGCGCTTTTCCAACAACCCTTGGAGCAAATGGAGACTACAAGCGTGTAGCTGACTTCTCCCCGGTTCTAAGGAACCTGACCACAACTTCTTTGGTTTAGAAAAGACCCTATATCGGAGCTCTGGTTCGAACTTCACCGAAAATTAGAGCAGCTAAGAGATAATGGAGTTTTTATGTGTGGAGATGATGAATGAGGAGGGGCTCTTTATATATGAAGCTCAAGGATTTCTTGGCCATCCGATTGGTGCTTTAATGGTGGTCATTCATTACCTAACAATCCCTATCAGGAGACTTTTTAGCTTTGTCGGTGCTGCGTGATTTTCCGGCGAGTGAACAGTGTTGCCATTTGAAAGAAGAAGATGATACTGTTTTGAACTGGACCGGACCGGTCCGAATTGGATTCAAAGCTTAAACCAGCTAGTTCACCCCCAATTCGACCGAATTTTTTAAATATAAAAATTTCTAAATTGATTTAAATTTATTTTCTATTTAATGGTGTCTCCAAATCTCAAATTTGAAAATTTTAAACTAATTAGAAAAATGAATTTAACATCCGGTTTAATAGTGGTTCAAATCTATCTAAACCGGTCCAATCTGGTACACTTGAACCGGTTTGGTTTTCATCTCCAATTCCTCCTAAGGTCCTTTTTCATGACTTTTGTGACTCCTTATATCACTCGGGATCCATAAATTTTCGAGTTTGTCCTTTCTCTATCGGTTCTGGTTCGTAAACCAACTTGATTAATAAACCATTTCAATTTGGTTCGGGCTAGTTCTCCTGAACCGGTCCGATTTTCTCTCTCAAATTGCCATAAGATCATTTTCCAAGGTTTTATGAACCCTTTGGGTCACTCGGGAGTTATAAATTCCTGAAATTGCCCATTCTCTGATGATCGGGTTTGTGAATCGGTTTAGTTTTTCTCACTTGGGTTAACCGGTTCTTTCCTCGGTTTTCTTATTTTAAAGGGATGGGGTTTACAACTCTCCCCCCTTTTAGGAGTTTTCACCCCAAAACTAAATCAACATCCTTTGCATCGGGAATAATTTCCCTTAATGTTAACTTGGAATTTGCTTGACATGTCAACACTTTGGTTGTTCTTTTACTTAGTCCTTTTGAATCACGCACTTAAGGAATGTCTTTTCCTTTCTATTATTTACTCACTTCTTGAAATTTATCATAACTAGGCATGTCTTACCCATACGTCCAAAAGGATATCTTTAGATTCACTTCCTTCTCTACTTAGGGTAGATTCTTCCTCTTGAGGGTTCTTGCTCGAAATTTCAAGATTGAGAGTTCCATGCTGTCCAATCATTCTCTTGGGTTTAACTTACTTTATTGGATCATCATAGCATGCCTTCTTTAATTCTTTCACCTCAGCATGCACTTCCTTTGCAACCTCATCTCCTTATCCCTCGTCATTTTGTTTCATTTCCACTTAGCTAGGATGTGTATGATTCCATAGGGTTTTCTTCCTTGGTAGTATTCTTCCCCTGCTTTCCAAAATTCTAAGTGTCCTTAAGTGTATCTATCCTCAAAGTAACGTACTTAGATGCCATCCTTTCCCGTTTCCTCCTTGAAATTTTGTGGGTACGCCCTTTGTATTTTCTTTTACTTGTATCACAATCTTATCTATGTAAGAAATATAACTTTCATTATGATGATAACGAATTACAGTTTTTTTTCTATATTTATTCAAGGGAATTTTGGTAAGTACTAACTACGGTACGAGGGTCTTCCCGTGTTTCTTCTTGGGTGAGGTTGTATACTTTGGTCGGGACTCTTGATATAGTGGCGATGTCTTACCCTCTGTCTAGTGCCCTTGTGTTTCCTTGAAGTTGTAGGTGGGTACTTTGTTGTATATTGCCCTGAAGGGCTGGGCAGTTTTTCACAAAATGGCCAAGCTGTCTACATTCGTAGCATATTCGACATGGTCCTATATGGTTTTTCTGTCACTTGGAACAATAGGGGCTTCTTCTTGGCGGAATTGTATTTCTCTCCCTTTTTGTATCATAACCTTCCATTATCCTAGAGAACCCCATTCTTGTTCTCCATTTCTACCCACCTAGCTCCTTTTGTCTTCTTTGGCTGTCCGGCTTCCTTCCTCTTTCCTACCGGTCTATTCTACCCGGTGGCGTCTCGTTTGTACTAGACATTTACATTCATGGACCATACTGATGATACTAGCTAAATCCGTGGGACATCTTAGTACCCCCATTCGGTCCTATATGTCCATATTAAGACCGTACACAAATCGTTGACAAACATCTGCAAGTCCGGCTAGGTTAGGGGAAAAGGGTCTTAACTCGTTAAACTTGGTTTCATACTTCGAGATAGAGTTAAGCCCTTATTGGAATAGGAGGAAGTCTTGTTTCTTCTCGTTGATTAGATATGGAGCTAGGTATTCCCCCATATATCTTTCCTCTAATAGCTCCCATGTGGGGGTGGTGGCATGCAAGCTTCTGACATTATCCCACCACCTCTTCGCACTAGCTTCCAAGAAAAACTCTACTAGGATAACCATATTCTTTGGTGAAATTTTGACTATCCCCATGAGTTTCTTGATGCTAGCTAGCCAATCCATAGTAGCCCTCGCACCCTTTTCTGCTAGGAATGGTTTACATCCTAATTGTCAGAGGGTTTTGAGGTATTTGAAAATGTCCACTGGAGGAGGAACGTTAGTAGGAGGGGCATGAGATTGTACTTCCTCAAGCCCAGCTCAAGGGTTGGTGTCCACCTCAGGAGTGAGGTTAGGCCATCCAAATACTCGAGTGAACTATTCGTACAATCACTGATGTTCCAAAATTAATCTAGGTGGGGTTGTCTGGGCTCCTCGGGGAGTTTCCTTAGGGAGGGTTGGTTGGGCAGTGTCGGAGACTATGTCTCTAATTCTCTTGGTTCCTTTCTTGGGAGCCATCTGTAAATTTTAAAATTATTCTTATTAGTTACTATGTTCTCTAGTCTTGATAATGTATTTGAGGAAACAGGCTCTAATACCATTCAAGTTGTCACGCACTAACCCGGTTTGGTTGGATCCCCGTGATCAACCCGCCACTCTCCCAGTTTATTAATGGTTGCCCCATGTTTATAAACCATTAAGAGTAAGGCATCCTTTAAAACTATACCTTTCCTCGAATACATAAATCAAAATTGTATAAACATACCTGTCTTGCAAGCGTGATTAACATGAGGTCTTTGGGGTAGGTTACCCTTGGTTACCTAAAAAGGGATATAAGGGAGGGAGTGAGTTCAACGACTCAATGAATGGGTATTTAAAGTTTGAATTGGAGTGTGTCAGACTCCTTATTTTCTTTTAAATTTCTCATTTTCAAAATCTCAGTTTCATAGCCATTACTCACTCCTCAACTATAACCAGTGTGTTTATCAACTAACACACGCCCTTCATTATGAAGAGAACACACATTCTAAGGCTAGCTCGTCCACTGTACCCACTTGTGGCGTCGGAGCGACTTTATCGGCCACCTAGATAGAAGCATGCCCACTTCTACCCTAAGAATGAGTGGATGTACGTGACATCTGACTCTCAATCCTGTGAATAAAACTCCATGTTCGTATGAGGACAAATACCATATCTCGGTCTCGTGCGCATGAAACTCAAACACAGAAGCTTCAGGAAGCCCCAAACATAGTAGCTTCGTGGAGTTCAAACACAGAAACTTCATAGAGTTCAAACACAATACTCCATGGAGTACAAACATAGAACTCCATGACTGACTAGTATGATGAGAAACACAAACCCAATAGCTTCTCTTTTCCCTTATTACCACCATGTCATCCAGCAGCTCTTAGAACGCATCACTACCCCTCCTGGGCATCTTAATGGTCCCGAATCTCAAGTGCATGCACAAACAAAGTTTTCCTCAAAATCCATTTAATCTTTGGAGCCATTGGTCCAACGGCCCTAACCCTCAACTCGACCTGCGGTTGTTTGTCTCGACTGTTCCATCGACCTATCATGTCGTACTACTGCCAGTCCATCGAGTATGTCGGTCCTGTCTTGGTACCATGGCCAATCAATTCATTCATCTAAGTGTTATGGCTTAAATTCATATTTTTTTACGAGCTCCTGCTCATGCTAATTGGCCTAGGGCCCATTGTTCGTGATTTTCAAATTAGGCATATTAGCCCCTAAGTGTTCAAAACCGAGGCCTCCGACCTATATGAGCTATTCGAGCTCCCATTAAGAAGGTCTCCCAAAATGTTTAAGCAGTGGCACATAGTCAGGAGAGAGCACTTCTGACAAAATATACTTTTTAACTGTCCATCATACCAATCGAGTATGAGAACATCTCCACTTATAACCGATAAGTAGATTTTCCACTTCCTTTGAGGAAGTTTCATCATACCAACCGGGTATGATCTACTTACACCGGTAAGTAGTTTTTTCGCGTGATTTTCACATCACTCCTCTCAGGTGTGTTGTTTAAAATACCACATAGTAGTGGGTTTTCATTTTTGAGGTGTTTATCATCCCAACCGGATATGATATAAAAATCCCACTCACTAGTTAATGCAGTGAATTCCTCTCGACCGGTTCTTTGTATTCACGTGAGCTTGTCATTGCTAGCGTTCCCAGTACTTTGTGTTTCTATACGATATGAACATCCTAATTCATTATCCCTCAGCCCAATAGCCTTTATTCATTCCAAATGAATGAGAAAACCAAACTTATCATTTATTTGCAATTAGCTTATTAAAGTTATTTTCTTTAACTTTAAGTCCCTGATGTCAGGTTTTCCTCAAATTGAGTCGTAAAACTTTTTTAAAATTCACCTTGGGACCTCAATTTATTCAATTTCACAAAAAGCGTTTCAATTTCCCAAATTTCCAATTTGGTCCCCCAACTTTTCCAAAATTACCATTTTGCTCCTACTTTAAAAAAAATGGTAAATTTTACCCAAAAATTCCAAAATTGCCCAATTGATCCTCCAACATCTTTATCTGCCCAATTGATTCTCAATTTTATGAAATTGCACTTTAGTCCCTCTAATTTTTGAAATTCCCAAAATTTTCCAAAATTTCCCCCAATTTCAACCATCTAACTCAGTCGAATTTAATTTCATCAAATTGACCGATCAAGTGAGTTTAATTGTGAAATTGAAGTTAGATTGGAGTTCCTACACCTTCATACGATTCAATTGCACTTTGAATCACATGATTTAATGTCGGAATGAGCTCAAACTGAGCTTTACCGGAAAATTGATCTTAGAGAGAGAGCTTCGAAAGCTTATTGTCGGGGGAGCGACGGTCCGAGCTTTTGATATGGGCAGATGGCTCTTTTCTCGATGTTCTTCCTAGGATCAAGAATTGTATCAATTGATGTCGAATTAAGTGAGAATTTTATCATCAAAGTTCTATCGGTTCTCTCTCTAGTACTGGTCGAAAATTTTTTAGGGGAGCCAAATTGGCTTACCTTTCATCTCTAATTTAGCTATAGGATGACTATGGAGGTGTTGGGAGGGCTTGGTTTGGCTTGGGAAGAGCTCGAACTAGCCGATTTTAGCTAGGCCGAAATAGAGTAGCTTCGGTCCGTCGGAGCTGCTTCATTGTTCGATCACGCAGGCACTTCTCTGGCGACCCTTGGAGCAAATGGAGACTACAGACGTGTAGTGACTTCTCCATAGTTCTAAGGAACTTGTCCCTGCCTTATTTATCTCAGAAAAGACCCTATATGGAAGCTTTGGTTTGAGCTTCATTGGAAATTGGAGCAACTAAGAGAGAATGGAGTTCTTAGGTATAGAGAGGATGAATGAGGAGGGACTCTTTATGTAGGAAGCTAGAGGACTTCTTGGCCATTCGATTGGCACATTAATAGCGGCTATTCATTGCCTGAAACTGCCTGGCCGGAGACTTTTCAGCTTCACCAGCGCTGCGCGATTTTTCAGCGAGTGAACAGTGCTATAATCTGATGGAAGAAGACGACAGTGCTTCAAATCAGAATAGACTGGTGCATGACAGGTTCAAAGTTTAAACTGATCGGTTCACGCTCAATTCTACCAAAATTTTCAAATCTAAAAATTTATAAATTTATCTAAATTCATTTTCTATCCAATGGTGGCCTCAAATCTCAAATTTCAATTTTTTAAGCTACTTAGAAAAATGAATTTAGCATCTAGTTCAATAGTGGTTCAAACTAGTCCAAAATGATTCAATTCGGTTCGAATCTAGTTCACCTGAACCGGTTTGGTTTTCATCTCCAATTCATCCTAATGTCCTTTTTCATGACTTTTGTGACTCCTTAGGTCACTCGGGATCCATAAATTTCCCGATTTGCCCTTTCTGCATCGGTTCCTATTCATGAACCAACTCGGTTCATAAACCGTTCAAATTTGGTTCTCTTGAACTGGTTTGGTTTTCTCTCCCAAATTGTCTTAATATCCTTTTCCAAGGTTTTATGAACCCTTTGGGTCACTTGGGAGTTGTAAATTCCCCATTTTCTAATGATCGGATTTGTGAACTGGTTCAATTTTTCTCACTCGGGTTGACCGTTCTTTCCCCGGTTTCCTTATTTTAAAGGGACAAGGTTTACATCTATTCTTGATTGTTACTTGGTTTAGATTCCGGTAATCTATGCATAGCCTCAAGCTCCCATCCTTTTTCTTTATGAACAACACTAGCGCGTCTTGTGGGAATTGGCTTGATCGTATAAAGCCCTTGTCCAATGACTCGGCCAACTATTCCTTTTGTTTTCTCAGGGGTGCACTCCTTGCCAGACAATTACCCTCTTGCTGTAGGAGGTTGGGTTCCCCAAACACTTTGATGAAGTCATGATAGAGTTTCTTTTGCTCGGAAGTCATTTCAGGTGTCGTGGGTTGAGTTGCTTAGGACTCACGTGCTACTAGGCTAATTCCCTCATTCGGGATAAGGTCTCCCGCGGGTCCGGTGGTGGACGTGACATCGCGGGTTTGCTTGGTTCCTCTTTTTGGGGTCATATCTATAAGATGAGGGGTGTTTATTGGTCATGTACCCAGGATTCAGTTTTGAAACTTTATTTAGAAAACTCAGACTATGATATCACCAAAGTTGTCACACCCTGACCCGGTTTGGTCAGAACCCTGTGAACAACCCGCCACCTCTTCCCGTACTAGAATTGTATTCCGACCAAGCTAGGTCGAGAAAGGTGAAGACATATAAGCACAAATATTTTCCATACTAAAGTAAACAAAACAACTTACTAAAATTGACCTCTTCGGGGTAATCTTGGCCTATTTCTCTAGCTTCCCTCTCCTTGGTATAAGGGCTTCCCTGGTAGGGGATAAGGGAGGGGTGAGTTATACAACTCAATGAGCAGGGTCGTAGGAAGAGGTTTAGTAAGCATTTAACAAAATTTTTCCCTTTTTGTGGAAAATCACGTGATAAGCAAATCACCGCTTGTCTTATTTTCAATAAAAAAATTATCGTTGTTTCTTAGATGATCTCATTAAGCTTAGGGTAGGTACCTTACTAGTTGGAGGAATTTAATTTATGAACCTACCATGGTTTGTTTCATACCTCAAACAAACACACGCCCTTTATCTATAAAGGGAACAAAATGGTTGCAGAATAGACCCTCAGATGCTAAACGATCTAGATCTATTCCACTTGTGGCCTGGAACGCCTTTACCGTCTACCTTGGTGTGAGGCCACAACCTCTACCGTGGGTCTGTGTGAGCACCATAGCTTATCCCATAGACTTATTGATACTTCGGTCCCTAGATACTTTAGAGGTGAGACTTCGTCCTTCCACCTCCTCGGTCTCAATGTGCATGAAGCTCCCTGAGCTTCGAGATGTACTAGAACAGTGGTCTCTGTCCTTATATCACACTTGTTGTCCAGTAGCCCTTAGGACCAACACTATCCCGAATGGGACATCTCTTTGGTCCTGTATGATTGCAATCACAAACAAAACATTTTTATTTAAAGTCTTTATCTTTGCACAACTGGTCCATCAGGCTGCAACCTAGCTATGGCATAGTAGCTTCATAAGCATTACCTGATTTTGATAATTTCTTATAGACTCTTAAATCAAGCTTATTTATGGCGCTAGATCCGTGTCCATTGGCCTTGGGCCCACTGGTGCGAGATTTCAAAACATAGCCTTGGGCCCACTGGTGCGAGATTTCAAAACATAGCCTTGGGCCCACTTGCACAGTACTAGATCTAGCCCACCATTGTCGATTATGGGCTTCACCCATATCCCACAACGTTGGTTGAACTAGACCATAACCCTTGAGGTGTATCCATACTCCACTCATGGGTTATCCTAATATCATGATTAATGCCATCATCAGAGATATAATCCCAAATATTTTAAGCGTATTCACATAATCAGAGGATTATATTTCTAGAAAATTGATTTTCATAATGAAGCGTAATCTTTTAAAGGCTTCAATTGGTCCAATCGGTCCCGATGTTCGAAATCCCACTCACTCGGTAACATGGACGTGTTTGTCCTAGCAGAATCCCGATCAATGATGTGCTCCTTTGCACAAGTACTCGAACAACCAGTTTCTACATGTTTCAAGTATTCACATAAGGGAAATTGGCATAAAAGACCTCATATTCACATGTTTTCGCACATAGGTCCTTAATTATGCCTTAATTGCAAATATGTATCTAAAGTTTATAACTTTTACATTTAGGTCCCTAATATCCACTTTATCCTCAATTAGGCCCCTAAGGTTTTCAATATTCCTCTTAGGTCCCTAAGGTTTTCAATATTCCGCTTAGGTCCCTAAGGTTCTTTTATTTCCATTAAAATCCTCAATTTTCCCAAAATTGCAATTTGGCCCCCAATTTTCCCAAAAAATGCACTTTGACACATGAAATCTCATTTGATCAAATTGACCGCTTAAACCCAGTTAATTACCCCTATCACGTCGCTAATCGTTTCCCTAATCTTCCCTAATTATTTCCCCACTAGGGGAGGTTAGAGGGGCTTGGTTTGGCTGCGGTTGGTTTTTGAGTTGCCCAAATTTGGCTCGATCGATTCTGGTCGCACACGACTGAGGTAGTAAGTTCACTATGCAAGGTCATTGACACTTCTTTGGTGATCCTTGAGCTGAACGGAGGTTGCAACAAAGTAGATGACTTATTCCCAGTTTCAAGAAACCTAAATGCGCCATCGGAGGCTAGAGAAAATTCCCACGTCGGAGCTCTAGTTTGCGTCTCACCAAAAAATGGAACTGTAAACCCCGTCCTTTAAAAATAAGAAAATTGGGAAAAGAACCGGTCAATTCAAAAAGAGAAAACCGAGCCGGTTAATAAATCCAAACCGGTAAAGAAAGGGTAAAATGGGAAATTGGAAAATCCCAAGTAACTCAAATAGTCATAAAAATTATGGAAAGAAACCTTAGAACAAATGGGAAGAGAAAACCAAACCGGTTCAGGGTTAACCGGACATGAACCATATCGAACCAGTTTGAACCACACATGAACCAGATCCTAAATTCATTTTTCGCGGTAGATTAAAATGGTCAAATTGGGAAATTGAAGCCACCATTAGATAGAAAATGAATTTAGAAATTTTTAATTTTGAGAAAATCGGTCGAATCGCTGGCTGATTTTCGCCATTGAACTCGATCGTACTGGCCCGGTTCAATTCAAAATAGTGTCATCTTCTTCCTTAGGATGACAACACTGTTCATTAATGTAGAAAACATATATCTCCAGCGAAGATGTAATTGCTCCAATTAGGCCATTTTTGGGGGAGGATAAGCTCGACCAAAATGGAAAGTGGTCGGGTAGAGGGTCCTCGGGCTCCTTATAAAAAAAGCTACTCTCCATTCATACTCCACATACCTCAAATCGCCATCCTCTCTGAACTGCTCCATTTTTCAGTGAAGCTTAAACCAGAGCTCTAACAAGTCCTTTTTCTTAGCCTTAGAAGGCAAGGTCGGATCCTATAGACTTCCGGGGAAGTTAGCTACATGACAATAACCTTCTTTCAAGTCGGGGACTGTCGGAGAAGTGACAGCGAAACCAAACAATGAAGTAGCTCCAAAGAACCGAAGTTGCCCTATTTTGGCCGAGTTGAATTCAGCCAAATTCAGCCCTTCGCTGGCCAAACCAAGCCTCCCTAACACAGCCACGACCCTCACACGGCCTCAACAGGCTGAAAGGTAAGCCAATTTTTCTCTCCTTTGTCGTTGCTGGTTTGAGTTAGAGAGAGAAAGTGCTAAACATTACTAATAATATTCACCCACAATTGAACATCAATTGTGGCAATTCTTGATCCTAGAAGGAACCTTAGGACAAGAGCTATCTCCCTAGGATGAGAGCTACCTCCCCAGATCGAGAGCTTGGATTGCCACACCCCCGACGGTAAGCATTCGAAGCTCTCTCTCTCTATGAACAATTTTCTGGCGAAGCTCCGTTTGAGCTAAATTCGGACCCAAATGTTGTGGTTCAAAGCTCAATTGAATCATATGGAAGTGTAGGAACTGATCCATACCTTCAATTGGATAACCCTGATTGAATGTCCAACTTGAAGAAATCAAATTCGATCAGTTTGAAGGGGAGAAATTGGGGAATAGTTTGGGGAAAAATTGGGGATTTCAAAAAATTGAGGGACCTCTTTGCAATTTCCCAAATTGGCCATGAGAAAGATGTTGGGGGACCAATTGGTCAATTTTTGAAACAATTGGGGCTAAATTGCCATTTTTTTGGAAAGTAGGGGTAAATTTGTAATTTTTGAAAAGTTAGGGACCAAATTAAAAATTTGGAAAACTTGAGCCCCTTACACAATTTTGAGTAAATTGAGACCCCAAAGGGAATTTTGGAAGCCTTGGGACTCAATTTGGGGAAAAGTTAGCATTAGGGACCTAAAGTTAAGGAAAATGAACTTTAGGGACTTAAGTGCAATAAAGCAACAATTTTGAGCCTAGTCACTCATACGTGAGAAAACGATGGTTGTCATGCCAAACCTTAATTGATAAGGATGCAAAAATCATGTAGGTACATGAGAGACTGGAATGCCGACAAGGAGAGGCTAGCATAGACTTAGAAAATCGACTAAGGACGAACACGTCACGATTATCGGGTGAGTGAGACTTTTAACATCATACTCGGTTGGGGTGATGCAAAATTTTAAGCTAAAAACCACTTACCGGTTGTGCATGAACTTAATTATACATCATACATGGTTGGGATAGTGAGGACTTTAGAAATGAAAAACCACTTGTGAGTGGGATTATTTCACATCATACCAGGTTGGTATGATGAGGAAAGGAGAAACCCGCTTATCGGTTGCAAGTGGAGATATCATCACACTTGGTTAGTGTGATAAGATGAAAAATGAAATTTTGTGAGAAGTGTTTTCCCCTGACTATGTGCCAATGCTTAAAATATTTGGGAGACCTTCTTGACAGGAGCTAAAATAGCTTAGATAGGCCAGGGGCATCGATTTTTGAACTCATCGGACTAAATGCCCGATGTTTGCAAAAATGCGTGTAGTTGGCCCAAGACAAGTGGGCATGAGCAGAAGCTCGTAAACAAACTGATTATAAAGAGCCATGAAAATTTCTAATAAAATTGATTATGTGATTTCACCATGGTACCAAGTCAGGACCAACAGTGTTCGATGGAATGGCAGCAGTGCGTCAGGGCCATGTCGACGAACTGGCCTAGACAAACAACTACAGACCAGATTGAGCATCAGGGTCATTGGACCATTGGCACCAAAGATAATGACTTTATGTGAAAAACTCTTGTTTGTGCATGCACTTATGGTACAGGACCATCAAGACGCTCCATGGGGTTGTGATGGTTCCCAAGGGTTGTTGGACGACATGGAGGGCGATAAGGGTAGTTTGTCGTGCCAGTCAGTCATGAAGCTCTATAAGCTTCTTATGCATGAAACCGGGGTGGGGTTAGGATGATGTCTTCATCCTCCCACGGACACGAAGTATTTTGGGTCTGAGGGTCGAATGTGTGGGATGTTCAAAATTGAACATGTGGGACATTTAAGCAGAGGTTCACGCAGTTAGGGGAGAACATTACTGGAAAACGGTTTTCAAAATTGAAAAGGTGCTCATCATCCCAACTAGGTATATTATTAAAAATCCCACTCACACGGTACTGTGATGTGTTTGTTCCAGTTTGATTGCAATCACTAATGTGCTCCTCTGCACAAGTACTCGCACAACCAGTTCCTACATGGTTCGAGTATTCACATAAGGAAGGTTTGGCATAAAAGACCTCTTACTTCCATGTATTTGCATATAGGTCCTTAATTTATGCCTTATTGCAATTAGGTCACTAAAGTTCATAATTTTGCCTTTAGGTCCCTAATTTTTTCAAAATTACCAATTGGCTCTAAACTTCTTCAAATCACTATTTGATCGAAAAATCATCCTAGAGAGAGAAAACTTTGATTACTTACCGATGAGGATCCGATGATCGGAGCTTTTGCTTCCCCTGAATTGCTCACTTCATGGGAATCCTCCCTGGATCAAATCGTGCCTCAATTGGTGGCATGAGCACTACGAATTTCTCAACTTAATATTTAGGCAAAATCGATTGTGAACAGTGAATTATGGCGAAGGGCAACGGAGGGGACTTACCAACATAGCTCAAGGAAGGTCGAGGCACCTCTAAGGGTGGTCTAGGGGGCTTGGTTTGGTTGTTGTTGGGCCAAGGATGGCTCGAATTGAGCTCAACTACTTCGGGTTATAGACCACCGAGGAAGCGAAGGTATTATATGAGCTTATCAGTGTTTCTCTAGGGATCCTTAAGCTGAATGGAGTATGCAGTCATGTAGCTAACTTCCTCAGGATTCCAGAGAACCCAAATTTGCCTTTGGAGGTGGAGGAATGTGACCAAGTCGGAGCTCTGGTTCATGCTTCATCAGAACTATGAGCATCTCTTCTTCTCCAAGCGTTTAAGGGATGAGGAGGATGAATGGGGAGGAGCTCTTTATATGGGGAGCTCGAGGAGTGACAGGTTTATCCGTTCATCAATAAGTCGACCTCAATCTCTCTCATTTATGGTCATGTAGAGAGAATTTTCATGTTACTGAAATTCTGACAGCTAGCCTATCATTCTTATCTTCCCATATGAGAGGTTAAAAATGACACCGTGTCGCACGTGTGAGCTTTACACGTGCGGACTTGTCACATGTCATGCCGTGATTTGTTGGCTTTGCTTGCACAAAATTTTATTAAGCAACCTAGTCAGCCTTGACTCATTGATCGGACACGTGGCATCCTTACATTAGCCGCTCGTTCTAACGTGGCTATTGACCGTGTTCGGTCAGCCGTTGAGCATGACATCTGGCATCCTTTGATTAGCTGATTTAAATGCGTCAGATTTCCATCATGTTGTACAGTGCCACTGTCACATGTCAACCTCTTATTGGCTGAGGTCATCGGACATGGCTCTGCCATGTGTCAACCTCTAATCGGTCGATCATTTCTCTAACATCCTGGTCGGATGCTGACATGGCATCCTTGCCACACGTCAGCTCCTCATTGTTTGGTCTTGCCAATGGGGCCTTTTGAAAATTGATCGTTGACTAGGGACATGGGTCGCTCCTCTATTGGTTGGTCTTCACTAAGATAGATTTTCCTCCTTTGACAGTTGACCAATGAGATGGGTCTCCTTCTTATTGGCCAGCATTTCAAGGCGCTAACTGGGCGTGCTTCACCATATATCATGCGCTGCTCGATCGCTCCTACTGACTGGGTGATGGCCTGGCAACGGTCCATTGACTGTTTTGATCCAATTGGGTCCAGCGACCTGAAATAGAAAATGGGCTAGTTCAGGCCTGATTTGACTGGTTTTCCAAAAAATAAAATTCTCTAAATTTTTCTAAATTCATTTTCTATCTAATGGTGGCTTCAATTTTGCAATTTGATATTTTTAAGTGTCACGCCCCGACCTAGTTTGGTCAGATCCCTATGGCTTCAACTCAATCCGCAGCTGTTTGTCTAGACTGGTCCATCGACCTGGTCCTATCGCACTGTTGCTAGTCCATCGAGTATGCTAGTCCTGTCTTGGTACCATGGCCAAATCACACAATTATTCATTTAGAAATTTTCATGGCTTATCAACATGCTTGTTTATGAGCTCCTACTCGTGCCAACTAGCCTTGGTATCAGTGTACGAGATTTTCAAAATCGGGCATTTTAGCCACCATGTTCCAAAATCGAGGCCTCTGGCCCATATGAGCTACTCGAGCTCTCGTCAAGAAGGTCTCCCAAAATTTTTAAGCATTGGCACATAGTCAGGGGAGAATTCTTCTAACAAAATAAATTTCAACTCGTTCCTCACACCAACTAGGTGTGATGACATCTCAACTTACAACTGGTAAGCGGGTTTTCTACTTCCTTACAAGAAGTTCTTGATACGAACCAAGTATGATCTATTTACAATTGGTAAGTAGATTATCCGTTTATTTCTCATATCACCCCAATCGGGTGTGTTGTTAAAATTCCACATAGTAGTGGTTTTTCATTTCTGAGGTACTCATCATCCCAACTAGATATGATGTGAAAAATCCTACTCACCTGATAAGTGTAGTGTATTCCTTTTTATCGACTTTTTACCTCCACAAGAGCTTATCATTGTTGGCATTTCCAATCCTTGATGCTCCTACATGATTTGGACATCCTTGTTTATTAACATTTTGCAAAATAGCTCTAATTCCTCACGTATGAACAAAATGCCCAAACTTTTCAATTATTTGCATTTATGTCCCTAAAGTTCTTTTTCCTTAACTTTAGGTCCCTAATGCTAACATTTCCCCCAAATTGAGTCCTAAAACTTCTAAAATTCACTTTGGGTCCTCAATATATTCAAAATCACTTAAGGGGTTCAAGTATCCCAAATTTCCAATTTGGGCCCCAACTTTTAAAAAATTACCATTTTGCCCCTACTTTCCAAAAATGACAATTTGACTCCAATAAGTACCTAAAATTGACCAATTGGTCATCCAACATCTTTTTCATGGCCAATTGACCCTCAATTTTGGGAAATTGCACTTTGGCCACTCAATTTTACAAAACCCCCAATTTCCCCCCTTTCAAATTGGCCAAATTGGATTTCATCAAATTGACCATTTAATCGAGGTTTATTGATCCAATTGAAGGTATGAATCAGTTCCTATACTTCCACATGATTCAATAGAGCTTTGAATCATATCATTTGGGTCTAAATTGAGCTCAAATGGAGCTTAGTCGAAAAATCGAACTTAGAGAGAGAAAGCTTCGAAAGCTTACCGTCGGGGATGCAGCGGTCCGAGCGTTCGATCGGGGCAGGTAGCTCTCACCTAAAGTTCCTCCTAGGATAAAGAATTACAACAATTCATGTCAAATTGAGGGAGAATTTGGACAGTAAAGTTTAATTAGTTTTCTCTCTTACACTGATTGAAAATTATAGAGTGTAGCCAAATCAGCTTACCTTTCTACTCTAATTCAGTTGTATGGGGGCTGTAGAAGTGTTGGTAGAGTTTGGTTTATCATGAAGAGGGCTCAATTTGGCCATTTTGAGCTCGGCCAAAATAGGGTAGCTTCGGTCCATCGGAGCTACTTCACTATTTGATTACGCCGACGCTTCTTTGGCAATCCTCGAATCGAATGGTGAGCACTGTTGGGTAGCTGACTTCTCCCTGAGTCTAAGGAACCCGACCTCACCTTGTTTGGCTTAGAAAAACCCCTTTGTCGGAGCACTGGTTCGAGCTTCATTGGAAAACTTAGTAGCTAAGAGAGAGTGAAGTTTTCAGGTGTGTGGAGGATGAATGGAGAGTGGCTCTTTATATAGGGAGTTTGGAGATTCTCCAACCGTCCTTTTGGCACCTTAATGACACTCATTGATGTCCTGAAATGTTCTGAACGGAAAGATTTCAATTCCGCCAATGCTGTTCATTTTTCCGGTGAGTGAACAGTGTTGTCATCTAAAGGAAGAAGATGACATTATTTTAAACCAGACCGGACCGGTCTGAACTGGGTTCAATGTTTAAACAGGTCGGTTCTAGCTTGATTCAACCGAATTTTTCAAAATTAAAAATTTCTAACTTTATCTAAATTCATTCTCTATCCAATGGTGGCTTCAATCTTCCAATTTGAATATTTTGAGCTACCTAGAAAAATGAATTTAGCATTCAGTTCAATGATTATTCAAATTGGTTCAATCCGATTCAACTAAATCGGTCTGGTTTTCTCTCCCAAATTGTTCTAAAGTCCCTTTCCAAGGTTTTTATGACTCTATGGGTCACTCGAGAGTTATAAATTTCCCAATTTGTCAATTCTCTAGTGGTTGGGATTCGTGAACTGGTTCGGTTTTCTCACTCGGGTTGACTAGTTCTTTCCTGATTTTCCTTAATTCCAAAGGATGGGGATTACAACTCTTCCCTCCTTTTAGAAGTTTTGTCCCCAAATCTTATTCAACCTCTTTTGCACTGGAAATAACTTCCCTTAACATTTACTTGTAGTCTATTGACATACAACCATTTCAGTTATTTCCACTTAGCCCCTTTATAACTCACACTAAAAAATTTTCTTTTCCTTCCCATTACTTACTAATTCCCTGGAGCTTTCTTTAGCTAAGCATACCTTAATTGAAAGTTTAAGGTTCTTGAAGGAAAGGATGCCTTACTCCTCATGGTTTAAAGAGGGAGAAAGCCCTTAATAAATCTGGAGAGTGGCAGGTTGCTCACAGGGATTCGACCAAATTGGGTCGGGGCATGACAACTTGAGTGGTATTAGAGCCTATTTCCTCGAACACATTATCAAGACTATATAACATAGTAACTAAGAGGAATAAATCTTAAAATTTCAGATGGTTTCCAAGAGAGAAACCAAGAGAATAAGAGTTGTAGTTTCTCACATTGCCCAACAATCCCTTCCAGTAGAAACTCCCCAAGAAATCCAAACAGTTTCACCTGAAGTAAGCTTAGAACACCAAAGGTTGTAAGAGGAGTTCACTTGAGTATTTGGGCAACCTAATCTCGTCCCTTTGGCAGGCACCAATTCTCGGGCTGAACCAAAGGAAGTACAATTTCATCCTCCTCCAGTTGATATTCCCAAGTATCTCAAGTCTCTTCGTCAACTGGGGTGCAAGCCTTTTCTCGGAGAGAAAGACGCGGGAGACACCATGGACTGGCTGGCTAACATCAAGAAGCAGATGGGGATAGTCGGGATATCACTAGAGGATATGGTGATCCTAGCATAATTTTTCCTAGAGGATAGTGCCAAAAGATGGTGGGACAATGTCCGAATCCTACATACCTCCACACCCTCCTAGGAGTAGTTTGAGGAGAGGTACGCGGAAGACTACCTGGTCATTCATCTAATTAATGAGAAGAAGCAGGATTTCCTCTGACTCCAACAAGGGCTTAACTCTATATCAGAGTATGAGACTAAATTTAATGAGCTAAGGCCTTTTGCTCCAAACTTAGCTGGATCGACAGATATTTGCCAACGGTTCATGGACGGTCTCAACATGAATATAAGAGTACTAGGATGCCCCACGGATTTGGCTGCCATCATCAGCATGGCCTATGAGTGTGAACGTCTAGTACAGACAAGATACTATGAGATAGAGCAAGCCGATCGGAAGGAAGAGGAAGGGTAGAACACCTAGAGAGGTCAAAAGGAGCCTGGTGGGCAAAAATTGGGGACAAGAATGGGGCCTTTTAGGAGAAATGATGGTTACCATGCCCATAGGGAGACAAGTATAACCCCACAAAGGAGAAACCCCTATTAGCATAGGTGCTAAAAAAGCCATGAAGGGTCTTGTCGAGTATGCTTCGAATGCAAATAGCTCGGACACTTTCAAAAGAGTTGTCCAGCCCTTCGAGGTAATACAGAACAAAGTGACCATCAACCACCTCAAGGAAATCCAAGGGCACTAGATGGAGGACAAGACAGTCAATACGTCGAGGGTACCAACCCAAGTATACAAGCTCAACTTGGAGGAAGCACGGGATGAACCTAGTACTATAGCAAGTACTTACCATAGCTCCCCTAGACCAATATAACCAAAAACCCTATAATTCATTATCATTATAATAAAAGTTCCATTTCTTATAAAACTTGTGATGAAATACAAGTAAAAGAAAATCCTAAGGACGTATCCACTAAACCTCCAAAGAAAGGTGAAGCCAGAAGGTTGACATCCGAGAATATCAGGAAAGTTATGGTTAGATACCCTCAAGGAAGAATAAAAAGGAATTTTGGGAAAGAAGGGAAAGCATTTTCCTAAAGATGGAAACCCTAAGGAGGCATACATATCTCAACTAAGAAGTAATGGACCAAGGGACGTAGGATGAGAAGATGACGTGCATATTGAGGTGAAAGAATCGAAGGAAGCATACTATGAAGACCCAAGGAGTAAGCTAAACCCAAGGAATGGGTAAGTAGGAAGATGGCATCAAAGGACGCCGTGACAAGTGGACTACCCATAATAAGGATATTTAAAAAAAAATACCTCCAAGGAGCGTTAGAGAGGTTGAACCGGGATAGGAGTCCCTGGGTACAAGGATAAAGGTAGGAAGGGAGACCTTAAAGGGGGGAATTCCCAAGCTAAGAAACCTAATAAAGAAGAATAAATGGATGAGGGTATATCAGGATAGCCAATTGTGACCTGTTTAGGAAGAGCAAGGAAGCCAAATAAGAACTTCAAATGAACCTAGCGGAAGAGAGATGCTAGTAACAATGGAACGATCAAGGATGTCCTAAGAAGGATATGAGAGTAGTAGAGACTACACTCTAAGAAGGGCAATAGGATGGGCATGGTAAGGAGTACACGAAATAAGACCTGGCAATCAGAGATACTTCGGATAAGAAAGTAAAGAGTGAACTGAGAAATTAATGTTGGTGAATGATTAAAGGTTCACAAAAGCTCTAAAGGGTGTAAGAATGTGTAGGAAGGGAACCTTCAAGAGGGAGTCTTTACTTAAAGGACATAGTAGAGAAAGAAAACTGTTAAAGGAGAATTCCCCAAATAAGGGAATCGTGAAATTATCATGAACAAACAAGAGTGGGTAAGGAGACTGACATGGTTTTGTAAGACATGACGTCAAAGGCAAGATGGATGAGAGGATAACAGTAAAGGTAGTCGATAAATATTACCACACAAAGAGACAGATGAAGCTATACGACCCCCGAAAGGTTGGAAGGTTGAGAACAACCATTATAGATGTGTTCTAAAATTTAAAATGGTCAAAGATAGGTTCTAGAGTATGTCATGCTGTAAGGGACATATAAGCCCAACAATCGCAAGGAAAAATGTGACTCAAGTGAGGAAGAGTCAGTTGGTAAGCATGACGAGGTCAGACCTAATTTGGATCAAAGTTAAAATGAATAACAGGTGGAGGAAGGGTCAAAATAGGACGAGGGGTAATAACACCAAAATTTGTGAAAACAAGTAAGTAATGCTCGGAAGAACACCGAGCTAATGGTTTCAATGATAAAGAGAATAACTAGACACTGGAACGATTGGGCATCTTGAAACTCCCAATCCTGAAATTTTGAGTTAAGAATCTAAAGGGGAAGAATCTTGCCCTAAGCAAATGAAGATGTGAACCTAAGGATATACCCTTGAACTCGTAGGAAGGACATACTTATCTAGGATTAACTCCATGGAATGAGTAAGCAATAGAAAGAAAAAGAAATTCCTTAAGTGCATGTTATAAAGGGGCTAAGTGAAAATAATTCAAGTGTTAGCATGTAAACCCCGCTCCTTGGAGTTAAGGAAAATCGGGAAATAACCAGTCAAACCGAGTAAAAAAATCGAACCGATTCACAAATCTGTTTATTGGGGGAATGAATAAATTGGAGGCATTTCAACTCCCGAGTGATTTAAAAAGGTTCATAACCTTGGAAAAACACTTTAGGACAAATTGAGAGAGAAAAACCAGATCGGTTCCAGTGAACCAGACTCGAACCAGATTGAACTGGGTTAAGAACCAAGCCATTTTATGAACCAGAACCCATATAGAGAGGGAAAATCGGGAAATTTAGGGACCTTGAGTGACCTAAGGAGTCATAAAAGTCACAAAAAAAAGACTTTAGGATGAATTGGAGATGAAAACCAAACCGGTTCAGGTGAACTGGATCCAAATTGGAATGAACTGGTTTGGACCAGTTTTAACCACTATTGAACCGAATGCTAAATTTATTTTTCTATGTGGGTTAAAAAATTCAAATTTTAGATTTGAGGCCACCATTGGATAGAAAATGAATTTAAAAGTTTTTAAATTTGAAAAAATCAGTCAAATTGGGGGTGAACCAGTCGGTTTAATCTTTGAACCCGGTACGGACCTGTATGGTTCGGTTCGGAACAATGCCGTCTTCTTCCTTCATATGACGGCACTATTCACTAACCAAAAAATCGAAGCAACGCCGCCGAAGAGGAAATAATTTTATTTAGTACATTTTAGGTCATTAATGTGTGTTATAAATGTGCCAAACGAACGGTCGATGAGTCCCCGAGTTCCCTATATAAAGAGCCCCTCTCCATTCATCGTCTTCACATCTGACAAGCTCACTCTCTCTCAACTGCTTAGTTTTTCAGCGAAGCTCAAACCAGAGCTCCCATATAGGGTCATTTCTGAGCCAAATATGGCAAGTTGATGTTCCTTAGAACCCGAGAGAAGTCAGCTACACTGTGGTGGCATCCATTCGTTCCAAGAGTCGCCTTAGAAGTGCTGGCATGATCGAACAGTGAAGAAGCTCTGGCGGACCAAAGCTGCCCTATTTTGGCTGAGCTGAAAATGGCCAATTTGATCCCTCCTCAGACCAAACCAAGCTCTTCCAACACTTCCTCAGCCCTTCCACGACCGAAATAGGACTGAAAGGTAATCCAATTTGGCTCCCCTCTGCAATTTCCGACCAATGCTAGAGAGAGAGCCGAAATAATTTCAATGACAGAATTCTAATCCAATTCAGTGTCAATTGATGCCATTCTTAATCCTAGGAGGAACCTCAGAAGGAGAGCTACATGCCCAAATAGAGAGCTTTGACCGTTGTACCCTCACTGGTGAGCAATTGAAGTTTTCTCTCTCTACAGTCTATTTTCTGACGAAACTCCGTTTGAGCTCATTCTAGGTTAAAACTTATGATTCAGTGTGCTATGGAATTGTATGAACATGTAGAAACTCAATTTCAACTTCAATTTCATCAATTAGAAGTGTTTGATTCATCAATTTGATGAAATCAAATTCGACTATGTTAGGGAGTTGAAATTTGGGAAAATTGGGGATTTTCAAAAATTTGAAGGACCAAAATGCAAATTTCTAAACTTGAGGGTCAATTGGGCATGATAAGAATGTTAGAGGGCTAATTGAGCAATTTTAGAATTTTTGGAGTAAAACTTACCATATTTTGTAAAGAAGAGCAAAATGGTAATTTTGGAAAATTTTGGGGCCAAATGGGGAATTTGGAAAACTTGAACCCCTTTTTATGAAATTGGGTAAATTGAAGTCCCAAGAGGAATTTTAAAGGTTTAGGGACTCAATTTGAGAAAAAACCAGCATTAGGGACTTGAGTTAAAGAAAAGTAACTTTAAGGACCTAATTGCAAATAAAGGAATAGTTTGATTTTTCTCATTCAATTGGGATGAATGAGGGCTGTCTAGCCAAAGAATATTGAACAAGAACGTTTATATCATGTAGGAACATGAAGTACCAAGAACGCTAGCTAAGACGAGTTCAAGTAAGGACAACAATCGAGTGAGTGTGATTTTTATATCATACCCGGTTGGGATAATAAACACCTCGAAATGAAAACCCACTATTTAGTAGTATTTTAAACATCACAACTTAGAGGAGTGATGTGAAAATAACATGGAAAAACTATTTACTGGTGGTAAGTAGATCAGAACCGATTGGTATGATGAAACTTCCTTGTAGGAAGTAAAAAACACGTTCATCGGTTATGAGCAAAGATATCCTCATATTCGATTAGTATGATGGATAGTTAAAAATATATTTTTGTTAGAAGTGCTCTCCCCTAACTGTGTGTCATTGCTTAAATGATTTGGGAGACCTTCTTGACAGGAGCTCGAATAGCTCTGATAGGCCGGAGGCCTCAGTTTTGGAACTTGGGGGCTAATATGGCTAGTTTTTGAAAATCTCGAACAATGGGCCATAGGCTAGTTGGCACGAGCAAAAGCTCGTAAACAAACATGAGATATATGCCACAAAACTTTAATTAAATGAATTGTTTGGCCATGGTACCAAGTCAGGATAGACATATTCAACCAACTGGTGGCAGTGCGGCATGAGATGTCTCCGGACTAGTTAAGACAAACAGCTACAGGTTGAGTTGAGGGTCGAGGCCGTTGCACCAGTGGCACCATAGATTATATGGCATGATGTGAAAACACTGATTGTGTATGCACAATGTGTACAGGACCTTCAAGACGCCCAAGAGGGGTAGTGATATGTCCTAGGGCCCTAGACGACCTAGTAGGTATAATGGCAGTTCGTCAGACCAAGTGACATTGCGAAGCTCAACGAAGCTTCATGCGCACGAGACTGGGGTGGGGTCGAGATGAGGTCTCTATCCTCATATGGACATAGGGAATTTGTTTCAGGTTTGAGGGTTGAATGTCACGTACATCCACTCATTCTCAAGGTAGAAGTGGACGTGCTTCTATCTAGGTGGCCGGTAAAGTTGCTCCGACGCCACAAGTGGGTTTAATGGACGTGTTGGCCTGCAACCATGTTATTGACCTTCATGATGAAGGATGTTCTTTTGAAAATTGAGATTTTTAAAGTAGAGAAAATATAAGAAAATTAAGGAGTTTTGAGAACCACAAGAATAGAAGTTGATCGAGAAGAAAGTAAGAAGTATAGAATTTCACCAAGGAAAGATAGAGAGAAAGTAAAGTAACAGGAAGGTCCAAGTGTAATTAAGATACAGTTCCCTTGGAACTCCGAATGATAAGGAGATATGTGGAATGCAAAGGTATGAATTAAAAGAGGAACAAGAACAGGAGTAGATAAGGCGTCCTTTAACCTGCTCCTTTTTCCTTGAATAGCATAATCAAAACTGCATGAAATTTAAAACTTTACATACCTATCTTACATGCATCTTAGTTGACGGTCTTTAATGGGAGGCTTTCCGGGATTTCTTGAAAGGGATATGGGGGGGGGGGGGGGGGGGGGGGGTGAGGGGAGGGGTGAGTATGACTACTCAGTGAATGGGTTTTTAAAAGCTTTTGACTTTTAAGAAAAACATTTATATGGAGTGTGCCAGACTCCTTTGTTTTCAAAAATCCCATCATTTAAAAATTCAGGTTTTTCCACCATTTCTTATTTACCATGGTGTATCATCACCCAACACACATCCTTCATCATGAAGGTTACACACATTCGCAAGTCAGTATCACTACTGAACCCGCTAGTGGCTTCAGAGCGACTTTTCCTACCACCCGAAAAGAAGTACGACCACTTCTACCTTAGGAATGAGTGGATGTACGTGACATCTGACCCACAATCCCGAAATCACTTCTTCGTGTACGTATGAGGACGGAGACCTCATCCTGTCCCCACCCCGATCTCATGCGCTTGGTGCTACTCTAGATTTCGCACAGATACCTAGAACGATGAACTGCCCTTATAGCTACTAGGTCGTCTAGTGCCCTTAGGATGCATCACTACCCTTCATGGGCATCTTGATGATCCCGTACTCATAGTGCATGCACAAACAATGTTTTCTTATCAAGCCATGTAATATGTGGTGCCGCTATTCCAACGGCCCCGACTCTCAACTCAACCTGCAGTTGTTTGTCTTGACTAGTCCGTCGACCTGTCATGTCGCACTGCTGCTAGTTGACTGAGCATGTCGGTCCTATCTTGGTACCATGACCAAACAATTCACTTATTAAGTTTTATGGCACATATATCATGTTTGTTTACGAGCTCCTGCTCGTGCCAACTGGCCTTGGCCCACTGTCTAAGATTTTAAAAAAACCAGGCATTCTAGCTCGCAAGTTCCAAAATCGAGGCCCTCGGCCTATGAGAGCTATTCGAGCTCCCGTCAAGAAGGTCTCCCAAATAGTTTAAGCATTGGCACACAATCAGGGGAGAACACTTCCGACAAAATAAGTTTTCACTGTCCATTATACCAACCGGTATAAGGACATCTTCGTTCATAACTGATGAAAGGATTTTCAACTTCCTTCGAGTAAGTCTCATCATACCAACTGATATGATCTACTTACAACCGGTAAGTAGTTTTTTTTGCATAATTTTCACATCACTTCCTCTAAGTGGTGATGATTAAAATACCACTAAATAGTGGGTTTTTACACCGAGGTACTTATCATTCCCTACCGGGTATGATATAAAATTTCCACTCACAACCGGTAAGTGGTTTTTATCTTTAAGTTGTGCTTATCATCCCAACCGGGTATGATGTTAGTAAACCCACTCACCCGTTAATGTTGTGATTCCACTAGACCGGTTCTTTGTATTCACGCGAGCTTGTCCTTGCTGGCGTTCCCGGTATTTCGCGTTCCTACACAATATGAACAACCTTGTTCATTATTACTCGACATAGAGAGAGAGAAAGCTTCGATTTCTCACTAGTGAGGGCATGGCGGTCCGAGCTTTCGATCTGGGCATATAGCTCTCATTTTGAGGATCATGCTAGAATCAAGAATCGCATCAATTGATGCTGAATTGAGTTAGAATTTCATCATTGAAATTCCGTTGGTTCTCTCTCTACCACCGGCTAGAAATTGCAGAGGGGAGTCGAATTGGCTTACCTTTCAGTCCTAATTCGGCCGTGGGAGGGCTGAGGAAGTGTTGGGAGGGCTTGGTTTGGTCTGAGGAGGGCTCAAAATGGCCGATTTCAGCTTCGCCGAAATAGGGCAGCTTCGGTCCGCCGGAGCTTCTTCACTGTTCCATCATGTCAACGCTTCTTTAGTGATTCTCGGATTGACTGGAGTTTGCTATCTGATAGCTGACTTCTCCCTGGTTCTAAAGAGTTCGACCTCTCCTTCCGAGGCTAAGAAAAATGTTTAAGTCGAAACTCTGGTTCGAGCTTCATGAGAAATGGAGTAGTAGAGAGAGGGAGAGAAGTGTTAAGGTGTGAGGAGAATGAATGGGGATGACCCATTTATATAGGTGTAAAACCGTGTATTAAATGAAAGAGATTTATTACTAGTATTAATATTGGCATAAATTATTGGTATTAATTTCAATAATTTAATTTAGGTATAAATTATTTGTATTAATTCTAATAATTTAATTTGGGTATTAAATTATTGGTATTAATTACAATAATTAAATACGGGTATTAATTACAATAATTAAATACGGGTATTAATTACAATAATTAAATACGGGTATTAATTACAATAATTAAATATATATTAATTTATAACTATTTATGATAAGCCGTCGCATAAAAATTTTTGACTGAAATTTCGAGTTACAAAAAAATCATACTTCCTAAGAGGTCACCCATCCTGACACTACTCTCGAGCAAACACGCTTAACTTTAAAATTCTTATGGAATCTAGTTCCCCTGAATTAATTTGGTTTTTATTTTCTAGTTTTTCTTAAGTTTCTTTTCCAAGGTTTAATGAACCCTTTGGATCATTGAGGGGTTTACAAGAAGATTTAAGGGAAAAAAATCCTAAAGAACGGTAAGATAATTAAACAAAAAAAGAATTTCCAGAATGGAAGATAAAAGGAGGATAAAAATAAGAAGTTGAGGTGAGGAAGGAGGAAGCTTCAAGTAGAGACAAACAATCTAGGGAAGATTGCAACCCAAAGAAGAAATACAATACTCAATAAGAAGTAGGTGGGGCTAAGTGAAAGTATTGGGAGGTTGAGCATGATCTACTAAAAGAAGACCTAGGGAACTCAAAATAGGAACTTTAGAAGAATCCAATATAAGGAAATAACTTGTATGGACCAAATTATTTGGAGGAGTAGACGAAGTCTAAACAAGAGATAGGGAATAGTAAAAGAATACACCCTAACCAAGGCAAAAAGGGGAATACTAAGAATACAAAGGTACGGAAGATTTGGATAGTGAGGATGAGAGATCCACCTCAAAGGAATAAACAAATACTGAAGCAAGATCAATAGAGGTACTCATGGTACTCATGAAATTATCAACAAAAAGATACTCCAGAATTTATGGATTTCAATGGTAGAACTAGAAGGAAATACTGAGGGAAAGAGAATGTGAAGCTCATCAGAGAAAGAAATCTTGGGAAGACATTGGTGTACCAAGGAAAGAAAGTGGAACCAATGGAATAAGAAAGTGAATAACTCCTCAAGAGCAAGATACTGGAAAAGAAATAATCATGTACAAAGAGAAGGAAATCATAAAGAAATCAAGGGACAAATCAAACCCAGGTAATGTATAGAAAGGAAGATGACATCAACAGATGCCATACGAGTAAGAAAGGAACTAAACTTAGAATGAATAATACTAGGAGAAACATTGATAAGAGCAAGGATGGATTTAGAAAGAGAAGAGATCTTAAGGGGGGAAGGACACCAATGGGAATGAAGAATGAAGTAAAAGAACAAAAATTTTAATATGTCAGTAAGTATTGGGGAATTTAAGGATTTGAAGGCGAAATGACCGAATAAGGAAATTTGGAAAATACGAGAAGTACGTAAACCAATACTATTATAGGGGCATAAAGTTAAAACATCACGAAGAACATCATGTGGTAAAGGGGCGGGTAAATCCAACTGATTCAGAGAAATATGACTCAGGCAAGGAATGGTCTATGAGTAAGGCATAACGAAGTCAAGCCAAAAAGGTGATAACCAAAGAATGAGGAAGGAATCCATGTTGGATGAAAAGACAATAAACGCCAAAAGTCGTGGAAGAAAAATGACCAGAATTTTAAGTTATGAAATTTAGGTAAAAGAAGCTTGGGATAGGAAATGGTGCCTTTGGAAGAAAGGACGTAACTAAAGGAAATGATCATAGATCTTCAAGGAAAATATTCTAGGTCAAGGTGAGTTCTATGGAACAAGGAAAGAATGAGGGTGAGATGAGAATCTTAGATATGTGATGAAAGTGATGGACAAAAATAATCGAGGAGGTGGTAGGACAATAAAATAGAAAATTTCAGCAATGGGATGGGCATTAAGGACAATAAGACTTGAGAGACAACTATGTCAAGATAATTAGACAAGGAGAATAGTAAGAACGAGTCAGTTAACGAACTAACCCTCATGAATGTCATAAATTTAATCTCTAGTAAAGAAGGGAGAGGTGTAAAGGCCAAATATTTGGAAAAGAAGGATGGAGGAAATCCATAAAGAGATCAATGGCCAAGAACGGATTAACGACCAAACTCAAAGCCAGGAGAAGATTAAGTAAGCTTCTCGCAGGATGATTAAGAGATTTGGAAATAAGGAAGATTTGAGCTCTACTTTAAGGAAATAGACATGTACAGGGATACAAGTTGGAATGAGGATGGGGTACAAGGGATGTACCCGCAAGATTTCAAGAGTAAAGGTAAACGGAAGGGGATGGCATCAAAGGATGTTGTTCAAGGATATATACATACAAAAACAAACGAAGAAGAAATTCTGGGAGAAAGGGAAAGAATCTCACTAAGGAGGGATAAATGTCCCAACTAAGAGCTAATGGGACCAAGTGATGAGGGATGAGGAGACGAACTTGCAAATGAAGTGCATGGTGAGGTGAAAGAACCAAGGGAAACATACTAGGAGAATCTAAGGAGTAAGTTAAACCCAAGGAACTTGTAGGTAGAAAGATAGCATCAATAGATGTCGTAAGAAGTAAGAATGGGTAGACTACCCATAATAAGAAAATAAAGGAAAGAACGTTCGAGAAACCTTGGGAAAGTAAGCTCCCTAAATAAGAAGTGGTTAAGGGGGAACAACCACTAATATCAAGATGGATTGTGGTCCACACTCGCATAATAGAGCCTAAAGAGTGGATGGTTGGGCATAGGGTGGAGTACACAAAATAAGACCGATAATCAGAAGCTACTCAAATAAGGAATAAGGGATGAAATGGAAAATTTAAGACAATGGAGGACTGAAAGCAGGCAAATGCCCCAATATAGAAAGGGTGTAAGGAGATGAAGAAAGGAAACTTTCAAGAAATGGTAAGAAGGTTGAACATGTAACTCATAAGGTGAAAGTCTCTACTTTGAAGGAAATAGTAGAGAATGAAACTGTAAAAAGGGAAACTCCCCAAACCAAGCAAATCGACATGTAGACCAAAAGGGATCAACTCGATATAAAGAATTGTGAAATGATTACGAACAAGTCAGAGTGGATTAAGGCAAAGGTAAAATCCTTGAGTAAAGGATATCATTGGGAATGAGGATGGACCTAAGAAAGGATGAATCCCAGCTTGTCGGTATAGTATTGGAAAACCTAATCAATTAGAACCGAAAAGACCCAATAAAGAAGTTGGGGAAAGATGAGTAGGTAAGAGGAATCCATACGGTTATGTGAGACATAACTTCAAAGGCATGATGAAGGAGAGGATAATGGTAAAAAGGATAGTTGAGGAATGCTATCAAAAGAAAAGAGGGATGAAGTTATATGATCCCTAAAAGGTCGAAAAGCTAAGAGAGACCTTCAAGGAGATGTTCTAGAAATCTAATGGACAAAGATAGCACAAGTGGGGATGGGATGTGGTCTCTATCCTCATATGGACATGAAGAATCGATTTTGGGATTGAGGGTCGGATGTCACGTACATCTGCTCATTCTCAAGATAGAAGTGGTCATACTTCTATTTAGGTGGCTAGTAAAGTTGCTCTGAAGCCACAAGTGGGTTCAGTGGTCGTGCTGACCTGTGAATGTGTGTAACCTTCATGATGAAGGATGTGTGTTGGGTGATGACACACCGTGATAATAAGAAATGATGGAAAAACCCAAATTTTTAAATGAAGTGATTTTTGAAAAGTGAGGAGTCTGGCACACTCTAATATAAATATTTTTCTTGAAAGTCAATAAATTTAAAAACCCCTTCACTGAGTATTCGTACTCACCCCCTCCCTTATACCCCTTTCAGGAAGTCCTGGAAAGCACGTCCTTAAATACCTACGAATTTAAATGCCTACAAGATAGGTATGATTATTTTAAAATTTCTATGCAGTTTTGATTTATGTTATTCCTGGAAAAAGGTGCAAAGAACGCCTTACTCTTTACATTTTATAAAAGTGGAAACCCTTAAATAAATTGGGAGAGTGGTGGGTTGTTCACGGGGATCCGACCAAACCGAGTCGGGGTGTGACAGTCTGGTTCAACCTAGATCGGGTTTGGTTCACCTTGAACCGGTCATATTTACTCATCTATTTTTATTCATGGTTCTTTTCTATGATTTTTAGGTATTTATGTACCACTTGAAATTTCCAAATTCCTTTCTTTGCTTCTTTATGCCAATTTAGGTTCGATTTGAACCTAGGTTTTCTCTCAAAAAAATTTTGTTTCCATTTTTGAGTTCCTTATTATTGAAAACGGGATTTATAAATTTTCCCATTCTTTTAGGAGTTTTGTCCTCAAAACTTGTTTGATATTATCACAAGTTCCTTACAAAACTTGTTTCCCATTTTCCTTTGTTGGGGTATTGCTTCTCTTATGATCATGCTCTATTACTCTTGTCTTGAACCTTCATCCAAGATTATATCTTCTGAGCATCACTTTGTGATGGCACCCTCCGTACTTCGGTCTTATAAATTTGGTCCCCTTTTCTAAGGTCTCCTTAGCTAGGATGTTATGGTCTTTATGACGATTAGTGACTTCCAAAGTTTTTTTTTTCTTGTTTCTCCAAACTTACGGCACCAAGGACATGGGTGAGTTTCCTTCTCATTACCTTCTGGTCTCTTTCCATAGTGTTGTGACCATTCCTTCTATTATGAACTTCATCTAGATACACTCTTAACCAAATAGGTACCTTGTATAAACCCCATTCCTTTAAAGATAAAAAAAAACTAGGAAAAGAACCAGTCAAATAAAAAAAAACTAAGCTAGTTATCGAACCGAAACTGGTAAAGAAAGGGTAAAATGGGAAATTGGAAAATTCCAAGTGACTCAAAGAGTCATAAAATCATGGAACAAATTGGAAGGGAAAGCTAGACTGGTTCAGGGTGAATCTGACCTGAATCGGATTGAACCAGTTCGAACTATACATGAACCAGTTTCTAAATTCATTTTTCTTGGTAGCTTAAAGTGATCAAATTGGAATTGAAGCCACCATCGGATAGGAAATGAATTTAGATGAATTTAGGAATTTTTAAATTTGAGAAAACCAGTCAAATCGGGTTTGAAATGGCCAATTTTTGCCATTGAACCCGATCGGACCAGTCCGGTTCAGAACAGTGTCGTCTTTTTCCTTAGGTTGACAACACTGTTCATGGGTTCAAAAACTTTCCTTCTCCGACGAAGGAATATCACCTCCAATTTTGGCATTTTCAAAAGAGGATAAGCTCAACAATATGCAAACTAGTCGGGCAGAGAGTCCCCGAGCTCCTAATATAAAGAGCTCCCCTCCATTCATCCTCCACATACCTCAAATGGCCATCCTACAGACTTCGGGGGAAGTCAGCTACCTGAAAGCAATCTCCTTTCGATCCGAGGATCATTAGAGAAGCGCTGGCAGAATCAAACAATGAAGCAACTCCGACAGACCGAAGCTACTCTATTTTGGCCGAGCTAAATTCAGCCAAATTTAGAGCTTCTCCAGCCAAACCAAGCCTCCCCAACACCCTCACGACCCTTACATGACCTCTACAAAGGTGAAAGGTAAGCTAATTTGGCACTCCTTTGTCGTTGCATATTAGTGTTAGAGAGAGAAAGTGTCAAATTTCACTAACAAAATTCACCCTCGTATGGACTTCAATTATAGCAATTTTAGATCCTAGGAGGACCCTAAGAACTAGAGCTATCTCCCCAGATCAGGAACTCATATCGCTGCACCTTTGATAGTAAGCTTTCGAAGCTTTCTCAATCTATGAACAATTTTTCGACGAAACTCCGTTTAAGCTCGTTTTGGACCCAAATGTTGCGATTCAAAGCACAATTGATTTAGAAACTGATCCATACCATCAATTGGAGAATTAACCTCATTTGAATGGCCAATTTGGAGAAATCATATTCGATCAGCATAAATTGGTGAAATTGGGGGAAGAAATTGATGAAATTTAGGGATTTTGAAAAATTAAGGGACCTCCAATGTCATGCCCCGACCCAGTTTGGTCGGATACCCGTGAACAACCCGCCACTCTCACGGTTTATTAAAGGGTTTCTCCTTATTATAATCCATAAAGAGTAAGGCATCCTTTAAACCTGCACCATTTCCTAGAATAACATAATCAAAACTACATGAAATTTTAAACTTTACATACCTGTCTTACAGGCATCTTAGTTGATGGTCTTTCAAGGTAGGCTTTCCGGGATTTCCTAAAAGGGATATAAGGGAGGGGGTGAGTACGACTACTCAGTAAATGGGTTTTCAAAGGTCTACTTTTAACTTTTAAGAAAAACATTTATATGGAGTGTGTCAGACTCCTTTCTTTTAAAAAAATCACTTCATTTAAAAATTTGGGTTTCTCCATTATTTCTTAGTTAACGGTGTGTCATCACCCAACACACATCCTTCATCATGAAGTTTACACACATTCGCAAGTTAGTATCACTATTGAACCCGCTAGTGGCTTCAGAGCGACTTTTCCTGCCACCCGGATAGAAGTACAACCACTTCTACCCTAGGAATTAGTGGATGTACGTGACATCCGACCCACAATCCCGAAATCACTTCTTCATGTCCGTATGAGGACAGAGACCTCATCCTGTCCCCACCCCGGTCTTATGCGCTTGGTGCTACTCCAAATTTCGCACAGACACCTGGAACGACGAACTGCCCTTATAGCCACCAGGTCGTCTAGTGCCCTTAGGACGTATCACTACCCCTCATAGTGCATGCACAAACAATGTTTTCTTATATTACCATGTAATCTATGGTGCCACTAGTCCAACGGCCCCGACTCTCAACTCAACCCACAGCTGTTTGTCTTAACTAGTCCGTCGACCTATCATGTCGCACTGCCACTAGTTGACTGAGCATGCCGGTCCTATCTTGGTACCATGGCCAAACAATTCACTTATTAAGTTTTATGGCACATATATCATGTTCATTTACGAGCTCCTGCTCGTGCCAACTGGCCTTGGGCCCATTGTACGAGATTTTCAAAATTGGGCATTTAGCCCCCAAGTTCCAAAACCGAGGCCCCTGGCCTATCAGAGCTATTCGAGCTCCCGTCGGGAAGGTCTCCCAAATAGTTTAAGCATTGGCACACAGTTAGGGGAGAACACTTCCGACAAAATAGGTTTTCACTATCCATTATACCAACCGGTATAAGGACATCTCCGTTCATAACCGATGAACAGGTTTTCAACTTCCTTCGAGTAAGTCTCATCATACCAATCGAGTATGATCTACTTACAACAGGTAAATATTTTTTTTTTGCAAAATTTTCACATCACTTTCTCTAAGTGGTGATGATTAAAATACCACTAAACAATGGGTTCTTATACCGAGGTACTTATCATCCCCTACTAGGTATCATATAAAATTTCCACTCATAAAGGTAAGTGGTTTTTATCTTTAAGTTGTGCTCATCATCCCAACCGGGTATGATGTTAGTAAACCCACTCACCCGTTAATGTCGTGAATTCCACTAAACTGGTTCTTTGTATTCATGCGAGTTTGTCCTTGCTGGCGTTCCCAGTATTTCACGTTCCTACACGATATGAACATCTTGGTTCATTATCCTTCGGCCTAATCGCCTTCATTCATTCCAAATGAATGAGAAAGTCAAACTTTCATTTATTTGCAATTAGGTCCCTAAAGTTATTTCTCTTTAACTCTAAGTCCCAAATGCCGGTTTTTCCTCAAATTGAATCCAGAAACTTCTAAAATTTATCATAGGACCTTAATTTATTCCATTTCACAAAAAGGGGTTTAATTTCCCAAATTTCCAATTTGGTCCCCCAACTTTTCCAAAATTACCATTTTGCCCCAAAAATTTCAAAATTCCTCAATTGGTCCTCTAACATTATTTGCATACCCAATTGACCCTCAATTTCATAAACTTTCATTTTGGTCCTTAGAATTTCGAAAATCCCCAATTTTCCCCCAATTCCAACTTCTTAACACAGCCGAATTTGATTTCATCAAATTGACCCATCAAACATTTCAAATTGTTGAAATTGAAGTTGAAATTGAGTTTCTACATGTTCAAATGATTCTTCAAAAATGTGAATCGCAAGTTTTAATGTTGGGACGAGCTCAAACGGAGCTTCGCCGAAAAATGAACTATAGAGAGAGAAAGCTTCGATTACTCATCGGTGAAGGCACGACGGTTCGAGCTTTCAATCTGGACAGATAGCTCTCATCCTGAGGTTCATCCTAGAATCAAGAATCGCAACAATTGATGCGGAATTGGATTAGAATTTTGTAATTGAAATTCGGTCGACTCTCTCTCTAGCACCAATTGAAAATTATAAAGGGGAGCCGAATTGGCTTACCTTTCGATCCTAATTTGACCGTGGAAAGGCTAAGGAAGTGTTGGGAGGGCTTGTATTGGCCTGAGCAAGGCTTGAAATGGCTGATTTCAGCTTTGCCGAAATAGGGCAGCTTCGGTCCGCCGGAGCTGCTTCACTATTCTATCATGCCGGCGCTTCTCCAACGATTCTCGAATTGATTGGAATTTGCTATCGGATAGCTGTCTTCTCCCCGGTTCTAAAGAGCCTGACCTTTGTTCAAATCGAAGCTTTGGTTCGAGCTTTACCGGGAAATGGAGCAGTAGTGAGAGAGAGAGAGAAGTGTTCAGGTGTGAGGAGAATGAAATGGGGATAACCTCTTTATATAGGCGTAAAACCCGTATATTAAATGGGCAAGATTTATTACTAGTATTAATATTGCCATAAATTATTGATATTAATTCCAATAATTTAATTTCGGTATTAAATTATTTGTATTAATTCTAATAATTTAATTTAGGTATTAAATTATTGGTATTAATTACAATAATTAAATATATATTAATTTATGGTTATTTATGATAAGGCATGGGTTACAAAAAAAAACTTCATACTTCCAAAGAGGTCACCCATCCTCACACTACTCTCGGGCAAGCACACTTAACTTTAAAGTTCTTATTAAATCTAGTTCACCTGAACCACTTTGGTTTTTATTTTCTAATTTATCTTAATTTTCTTTTTCATGGTTTAATTAACCCTTTGGATCACCCCGAGAGTTGTAAATTCCCAACTTGCCCGTTCAGAAATAATCGGGTTTGTGAACCGGTTCTGAATCCTCACTTGGTTTGACCGATTCTTTTCTTGGTTTTCCTTAGCTCAAAAGGGCGGGTTTTACATCCAAGCAATTTCTCAAAATTGAAGGTAAATTGGAAATGATAAAGATGTTAGGGGACCAATTGGTCAATTTTCGAAAGAATTGGGGCCAATTGACTATTTTTGAAAAGTAGGGGGAAACCCATAATTTTTGGAAAATTGGGGACCAAATTGGGAATTTGGAAAACTTGAGCCACCAAAGTCAATTTTCATGACTTTTATGACTCTTTAGGTCACTCAGGATTTGTAAATTTTCCGTTTTTTCCTTTCTCTAATAGTTGGGATTCATGAACTAGTTCGATTTTCCTAGGGTTATTTTTTAGGTTTTTTAGGGTTTTTTAGCATTAAGTACCTAGAGTAAAAAAAAGTAAACTTTAGGGACCTAAGTGCAATAAACCAAGAACTTTGGATCCGGTCGCTCATACGTGAGAAAACGAAGGTTGTCATGCCAAATCCTGATTAACAATAATATCCAAACCAGGTAGGTACACGTGAAATTGGAACGCAAGCAAGAGCTAGTGTGGATGGAAAACTGACTCTGGATGAAAACTTCATAGTCAACGAGTGAGTGGGCTAATTTACGCTTTATACCTAGTTGGGATGATAAGCACTTTTTGAAAGCCACCTTGAGTGGGACTTTTATACATTATACCAATTGAAATGATGAGCACTATTTTTAACGGATAAAACCTACTTACAGGTTGTGAGTAGGCATGAACCACCATCATACCAGGTTAGTATGAAGTGTTTCATAAAGAAAATGATAAAACTGCCTACTGGTTGTAAGTTGATCCATCATCACATCCAATTGGTGTAAAAAGATAAAAATAATTTTTTCAGAAGTGTTATCCCCTGACTGTGTGACAACTGCATAAACTATTTGGGAGACCTTTTTACGGGAGCTAGAATATCTCTAATAGGCTAGGGGCCTCGGTTTTTGAACTCATAGGGCTCAGGCCCAGTTTTGGAAAACACATGTAGTGGGCCCAAGGCCAGTGGGCATGGGAGGGATCCCATAAACAAATATGATTATGAAGAGCCGTGAAAACTCCTAATAAAAATGGAATTGTTTGTGCGTTGCGCCACGGTACTGAGTCAGGACCGACAATGCTTGATAGAATGGCGGTAGTGCATGAGGGCCAGGATGACGGACCAGCCAAGACAAACAACTGCAGGTCAGGTTGAGCGTCGGGGCTGTTGGACCGTGGGCACCAATGAGGTTGGCTAAGTATATGAAAACTGTTGTTTGTGCATGTATTAAGGATTGGAACCATCAAGACGCCCCAAGGGTAGTGATGGATCCCAAGGGCTGTTGGACGACATGGGGGCGATAAGGGTAGTTTGTTGTGCCAATCCATCATGAAGCTCTAGAAGCTTCTTGTGCATGAGACCGGTGAGGGGACAAGATGAGTTCTCATCCTCATACAGACACGAAGTGGTATTTGGGTTTGAGGTTCGGACATTTGGGACGTCCACTCAGACTCAAGGTAGAAGTGGATGGGCTTCTATCGGGGTGGATAGAAAAGTCACGCTAGTCCCCAAGTGGGTGCAGTCTAGGACTGCCCTACGAATGTATGTACCCTTCCTGATGAAGGGCATGTGTTTGTTTCCTAAATGCCTCCTAAGGCAAAGGGATGGGCTAAGGGAGCTAAACACACCCAATATGAAAATGGAAAAAGGTTTTGGAAATTGAGTTTGAGGAAATACTTTAAAAAGGAAATGTTAACCTTGGTATGGTTTTGATTAACTGAAAATATTTTGAAAACTCACTCCTAACACTCATTCACTAAGTTGTAGAACTCACCCCCTCCCTTTACCCCTTTTCAGGAAAAAGAGGAAGACCAACCATAAAAACCCTTCGCAGTTGAACCGTAAGAACAGGTACGAAAATTTTAATATATGCAATTTTGTATAATGTTATCCTAGGAAAAATAGGAAAATAGGAAAAATAACGCCTAACTCCTCATGGTTTAGAAAGAGTGAAACCCCTCATAGACTAAAGGGATTAACGGGTTGCTCAGGGGGATCCGACCAAATCGATTTGGGGCATGACCCCTTGGGTACTTGTCATGGGATTTCGTGATTCTAATTTACCACTCTCTTACCAATTTTCTTATTGGTCCCTTTGTACTTCAACTATCGAGTTTCCCAATTATTATTGAACTTTGACTAATGACATAGTCATGGCTATCATTCTTTTACTCCTTTTCATATCTCTCCATTGGTTGGAGACATCCTTCCTTTAGAATTTCTATTTCTTAATCGACTTGTGCTTGATCGTGGCCACTTCACGAGTACCCATTCTCCACTTATCAAGGATCCCATATTGCAAGTGTTTCCCTTCGTGGACTTTTCTTTAAGAGTTTTCCTTGTTTATTACTTTCTCTACTCTCGCCTCTTGAAGTAGAGAGACTTCCATCCTTGGAACCTTACGTCTTGTAGACTGACTTCCTTACAGTAGAGATGGAACTTAACTAATCCTCTCCAATGTCCATAAGTCTTTAACCTCCTTGGAATTTCGTGAACCTTCTTGCCTTTTGTCCCCCATCATTATCTCTACTTTGTATTCCGTTAATAATTTTTACTTGTTAAGAGAAAAACTTTTGTATTGGCTCCCTAACTTCCTTGACAAGATATCAAAAGGTTATTCCCCAAAATTTTAAACTTATCATCCAAATCTCCTCTTTACTTTTTAGTCTTAGTCATAAACATTTATTCTTATCCTATTGGTAGTAGTATTTAGAGTATTGACTCTTTCGCCTTTTAATTACCTTAACGATTTCCTTCATCATTCTTTTATGATGTTTTGACCTTCACAGCCTTTTACTAAGGTATTTATTTAGCTTTTTTTTTGCAAAAATTTAGATTAAATTAAAGAGAACAAACTTGGGTATATAAAGTTTTACTTTATTGATCTCATAAGTCATTATATAAATTTATTACAAATGTAAGGAGTTATACCTAATATTCTCACTATCTCTCGCAATTAATCACACTTGTTGACTGACTTAGAGTTCTTCTTGACTGGAGTTTGAGACAATCCTTCTCGGGGTGCCCAGTTGAGAGGTTTCACCTTTGGTGGTGGGCATGGTCCTCCATGGTACTTCTCACATCTCATACATTGATTCCTACTTGGTTCTTCATACTCCGATTAAGACGTCTTACTCCAAGAACTCCTGAATTTGGTCTTTTGAGTGATAGAGACTTCGTACTTTTCAAGCACTACTATTTTGTACTCAAAAGCCTACCACATAAAAATTACCATTTCTAGATTTGTATGGATAGGTGGTAGATTGTTGAATACTCGCACATAGTTAGTAAAGGCTTCCCGAAAGTCCTTTTCAGCTACTATCCGGCCTTAGGTCAGCTTTGGAATTTGAGGTTTTGGTGGAGGTGTCTCATCTTTTCCCGAATTTCAGGAGGCTCTCTTTCTTTTGAGAATTTCCCTACAAGTGGAATTTTCTTTCTCAATTTACAAATCATTTTCGAAAGATAAGTTTCATGCAGTAACTATTTTTGGTATTATTTCAAAAACATTTTTCCCAGCCATCCTAATTTTCAAAAATAGTTTATTTCTCAAACTCAAGTTCAAAAATTCTTTACTCTCATACCACTTTAGTTGTCACACCCCAACTCAATTTTGTTGGAATACTATGAACAACTTGTCACTCTTCCCCATATTTAAAAGAATAGCCATCACTATGGTACTGACAATAGTCAAGCGTAACCTGAAAATATTTCAAAATAATTTAAAGAAAATATATTCCCATAAAATGATATAGCATAATATGATTAATGCACAAGACTTACCAAAAATTTAATTCTTCATACACGTTCATTTTCATCATTTAGCTGGAAAGGTTTAAGGGAGAGGATGAATTTAACAACTCAGTGAGTAGGTATTAAGGTGATTTACTCAAGAATATAAAGGATGCTTCGATTTATCAACTTATATCAACATTCTCATTTTTTTGTTTAAACAACCACACGCCTTTTATCTTTAAAAGGAATATTTTCAAAGAGTAAAATAAAAAATTGGAAAATCCCAAGTGACTCAAATAATCATAAAAATCATGGAAAAGAAGCATTAAACAAATTGAAAGAGAAAATCAGATCGGTTCAGGGTGAAGCAAACTTAATCTGGATTGAACCAGTTTGAACTATACATAAACTGATTTCTAAATTTATTTTTCTTGATGGCTTAAATTGATCAAATTTAAAAATTGAAGCCACTATTAGTTATGAAATGAATTTAGACAAATTTAGTAATTTTTAGATTTTAGAAAATTAATCGAATCGAGTCTGAACCGACCAATTTTTGCCATTGAACCCGGTCGGATCAGACCTGCCTGGTTCGGAATAGTGAAGTCTTCTTCCTCAGGATGACAACACTATTCATCGATTCAAAAACTTTCATTCTCTAGTGAAGGAATATCCTCACTGATCTGGGCATTTTCTAACTAGGATAAGCTCGACCAATATGGAAACTAGCCGGGTAGAGAGTTCCTGAGCTCCCTATATAAAGAGCTTCCCTCCATTCATCCACCACACACCTCAAATTGCCATTCTCTCTCAAGTGCTCCATTTTTCGATGAATCACGAACCTGAGCTCCGACTTGGACATTTTTCTTAGCCTCAAAAGGCAAGGTCGAGTCCTATAGACTCTAGGAGAAGATAGCTACTTGATAGAAATCTCCCTTCGACTCGAGGACAGCCAGAAAGTGTCGGTGGAATCAAACAATGAAGCAACTCCGACGGACCAAAGCTACCCTATTTTGACCAAGCTAAATTTGGCCAAATTTAGACCTCCTCCAGCCAAACCAAGCCTCCCCAACACCTCACACGACCTCCACAGAGGTGAAAGGTAAGCCAATTTGGCCATCCTTCGTCAATGCAGATCGGTGTTAGAGAGAGAAAGTGTCGAATATCACTAACAAAATTCACCCATGTATGGAACTCAATTGTAGCAATTCTTGATCCTAGGAGGACCCTAAGGATGAGAGCTACCTCCCTAGATTAAGAGCTCGGGTCGCCGCACCTCCGACGATAATCTTGCGAAACTTTCTCTCTCTACGAATAATTTTTCGGTGAAACTCAAATTGAGCTCAATTGAATCATATAGTGTAGGAACTCATCCATACCATCAATTGGAGCAATTAACCTTATTTGAATGGCCAATTTGGAGAAATCAAATTTAGTCAGTATAAAGGGGACAATTTGGAGGAATAAATTGGTGAAATTTGAGGATTTCAAAAAATTGAGGAACCTCCATGCAATTTCTCAAAATGGAAGATCACTTGGCAATGAGAAAGATGTTGGGGGACCAATTGGTCAATTTTTAAAAGAATTAGGGTCAATTGACTATTTTTGGAAAGTAGGAGCATAACTGTATTTTTTGAAAAATTGGGGAACAAACTGGGAATTTGGAAAACATGAGCCCCTTAAACAATTTTAAGTAAATTGAGGGTCTAAGGAGGAAATTGGAAGCCTCGGGGCTCGATTTAGGGCAAAATTTAGCATTAGGTTGTCATGCCAAATTCTTATTTACAATAATATCCAAAACTTGTAGAGACACATGAAATTGGAACGCAAGCAAGAGCTAGCGTGAACGTGAAACTTACTAGGGAAGAACATGTTACAGTCAACAGGTGAGTGGGCTAATTTACACTTTATACCCGGTTGGGATGATGAGAACTTTTTGAAAGTCACCGTCAATGGGACTTTTATACATCATACCAGTTGGGATGTTGAGTACTATTTTTAACAGATAAAACCTACTTATCGGTTGTGAGTAGGCAAGAATCACCATCATACCTGGTTGGTATGATGAGTTTCCTTAAGAAAAGGAGAAAACTGCCTACCAATTGTAAGCGGATTCATGATTACACCCGATTGGTGTGATAAGATAGAAAGTGATTTTGTCAGAAGTGGTATCCCCTGATTATGTGCCAACTACTTAAATTATTTGGAAGACCTTCTTGACAGGAGAAAGAACAGCTCTAATAGGCCATCTACCTCAATTTTGGAAAACATGTGGTATCCCAGTTTTGGAAAACACGTGGAGTGGACCCAAAGCTAGTGGGCATGGTCGAGAGTACGTAAATAAACATGATTAGGAAGAGACATGAAAACTCCTAATAAAAATGGAATTGTTTGTGTGTTGCGCCACGGTACCGAGTCAGGACCGACAATGCTCAATGGACTGGTGGCAGTGCGTCATGGCTAGATCGATGGATCGGCCTAGACAAACAGTTGCAGGTCAAGTTGAGTGTTGGGATCGTTGGACCGTGAGCACCAAAAAGGATGGCTAAGTATATGAAAATTGTTCTTTGTTCATGCAATTAATGATTGACACCATCAAGACTCCCCAAGGGGTAGTGATGGATCCCAAGGGCTGTTGGACGATATGGAGGCAATAAGGGCAGTTTGTGGTGCTAGTCAATCATGAAGCTCTATGAGCTTCTTGCGCATGAGACCGAGATGGGGACGAGATCAATTCTCGTCCTCATACAGACATGAAGTGGCATTTGGGTCTAAGTGTCAGACATCTAGGACATCCACTCAGACTCAGGGTAGAAGTGGACGGGCTTCTATTAGGGTGAATAGCATAGTCGCACTGGTACCCAAGTCGGTGTAGTCTGGGACTGCCCTACAAATGTGTGTACTTCCTAGTGAAGGGCGTGTGTTTATTTGCTAAATACCTCTCGAGGCAAGGGAATGAGCTAAGAAAGCTAAACACACCTAATATGTAAATGAAAAAAGGTTTTGGAAATTGAGTTTGAGGAAATCCTTTAAAAAGGAAATGTTAACCTTGGCATGGTTTTGATTAATTGAAAATATTTTGAAAACTCACTCCCAACACCCACTTAGTGAGTTGTAGAACTCACCCCCTCCATTTACCCCTTTTTAGGCAAAAGAGGAAAACCAACCATAAAGACCCCTCATAGTTGAACCCTAAGGACATGTACGAAAATTTAATATATGTGGTTTTGTATAATGCTATTCCAGAAAAAATAGGAAAAAGGATGCATAACTCCTCGTGGTTTAAAAAGGGGTGAAACCCTTCATAGACCAAAGAAAGTGGTGGGTTGCTCACGGGGATCCGACCAAATCGGGTCGTGGCATGACAACTTGGGTGGTATCAGAGTATGTTTCCTTGAATACATTAACAAGACTATATAACATAAGAATTAAACAAAAACTACCTACCTTGTAGGAAGATGGCCCCAAGAAAAGTAGCCAAACAAACCCACACTACCCTAGTCACCACGGAAACATGGGAGAATCCCATCCCAAAGGAGGAAATGATCCAGGGAACTAAGGAGTATAGGAGCACTCTTAGAGTAACCCTTGGTCAAAGAAGACTCGACAAGAAAACTTTCAATGTGTTCGGGCTCAAGTTCGGCGAAGCACCGGACCACCAGCAATCCCTTAGAAAGGCCCTAGAATGTTCAAAGTATAGGAGGAACCACAAAGGTCCACGCAAGGAGATGACCTGTTACAGGTGTAGACAATGGGGACACTACATGAGAAGGTGCCCAACACTACTAAGGACGAATCCGAAGAGAACCTGTTATAGGTGTAGAGAAATATGACATATAGCAAAGGACTATCCCACACCTCAATGATTTAAAGGATTCCGGCTAGGGATTACAATCTCACCAGGAGGAAATTCTTCTAGACCCTAGCATAATAGTGGGTACTTCCCAACCCATCATTGTAACAATCTCCCTTAAGAAGAGTTAAAATCCCCAAATAGTATTCCTACTTCAATAATGAATAAAGAAAATTATGAGTTCCTAAAAAATTTCTTGTTCCTCAATAATGATACGATTGTGTGCCTCAACTAAATGAGGAAGGATCATGGGAAAAAGACCAAGGGTATGACCTTAAGAAAACACAAATGGAGTAGAATATAGATGAAGGAAATTTTCCCTTAAGAAGAGATACAAGCCATCTGGTAGCAAAGAAGGAAGTACCTCTACCAGAGAAGACAAGCCCTGAATGTTGGAAGACAAATAGGATATCTTGGGATAGTAAGGTGTGACCTTCTTTGGGAAAGCAGAGGAGCCATGTAGGGTTACAGACAAACCTAGCAGAAAGATGTGACTAGTAACTATGGGAGGAGACATCTTAGGAAGGATTAGAAAGTAGTAAAGACTACATCCTAAAAAGGGTGACAAGATAGCCATTAAGAACAAGTATACTCGAGAGACAACTGTCTTGAAACAACAAGACAAGGATAGTAGTAGGGATGATGCAGTTAATGAACTAACCCTCGTAAGAATCATGAACTCAAACCCTAGCGAAGAAGGGAGAAGTGGAAAGGCCAAATGTTGGGAAAGAAGAATGAAGGAAATCCTTGAAGAAATAAATGGCCGAAAATGGAATGGTGACCACACTCAAGCCAAGAGGTGGATTAAGTAAGCCTCGCACAAATAGGTCTTGGAACAAACAGTGTCTAAAGCCTTCCTAAGGAAGAAAATTTGTATGGGATACAAGTAGGATTAAGGAAAGGGTACAATGACGTACCACAAGATTTTTGAGGAAGGGCAGACCAGAAGGAAGATAACAAAGGATGTCATAAAGTTGCCCTAAGTTAGATACCTGTAAGGGCAAAGAAAGAAAGAAGCCAATCAAGGAAAGAAGTCTCAGGGAAGTATATGCCCCAATGAAGAGGTGATAGACCTAATTAAATTGGGAAGAGAAGATAAGCTTGCAAATGTAATGTAGGGTGAGGTGAAAGGATCAAGTACAAAGGAAACATACTCATGAGGACCCAAGGAGTAAGTTAAACCCAAGGAATGGGTAAGTGGTAAAATAGCATCAAATGATGTAGTAATAAGTGAGAATGGGCGGTATACCTCAAATAAAAGAACAAGGAAAACGAATTCCAAAAGAAGTAAAGCATTGGGAAAGGATGTACCTCAAATCAAATTGACCCATCAAACGTTCCAATTGTTGAAATTAAGTTTGTACATGTTCATACGATTCTTTAGAAATGTGAATCGCAAGTTTTAACGCCGGGACGAGCTCAAACGGAGCTTCACCAGAAGATGAACTATAGAGAGAGAAAGCTTCGATTACTCACTGGTGAAGGCACGGTGGTCCAAGCTTTCGATCTGGGCAGATAGCTCTCATCCTGAGGTTCATCCTAGAATCAAGAATCACATCAATTGATGTGGAATTGGATTAGAATTTCGTCATTGAAATTTGGTTAATCCTCTCTCTAGCACTGATCGAAAATTGTAAAGGGGAGCCGAATTGGCTTACCTTTGATCCTAATTCGGCCATGGAAATGCTGAGGAAGTGTTGGGAGGGCTTGGTTTAGCCTGAGTAGGGCTTGAAATGGCTGATATTAGCTTGGTCGAAATAGGGCCGCTTCAGTCCGTCGGAGCTGCTTCACTATTCCATCATGCCGACGTTTCTCCAACGATTCTCGGATTGACTGGAGTTTGCTATCAGATAGTTGTCTTCTCCCCAGTTCTAAAGAGCTCGACCTCTTCTTTCAAGGTTAAGAAAAATGTTTAAGTCGAAACTCTGGTTTAAGTTTCACTGGGAAATGGAGCAGTAGAGAGAGAGAGAAGTGTTATGGTGTGAGGAGAATGAATGGGGATGACCTCTTTATATAGGTGTAAAATCGTGTATTAAATGGTTGAGATAGATTTCTAGTATTAATATTACCATAAATTATTGGTATTAATTCTAATAATTTAATTTTGGTATTAAATTATTGGTATTAATTACAATAATTAAATATATATTAATTTATGGCTATTTATGATTACCCAAAATTTCGAGTTACAAAAAAAAAATCATACTTCCTAAGAGGTCACCCATCCTCACACTACTCTCGGACAAGCACGCTTAACTTCAAAGTTCTTATGGATTCTTGTTCACCATAACCAATTTGGTTTTTCTCTTTTAACTTGTCTTAAATTTCTTTTCCAAGGCTTAATGAACCCTTTGGATCACCCAGAAATTGTAAATTTCCAAATTGCTTGTTCCCAAATGATCTATTTTGTAAACCGACTCAATTTTCTTACTCGGGTTGACTGGTTCTTTCTTGGTTTTCCTTAATTCAAAAGTGCAAGGTTTACAGGTACAGACCAGATGTCGTCGGGTGGAGTAAACGACATGAAGGAGGATAAGGGTCAAAACCATTAGGGAGGACGGAAGGAGCATAATGGTTCAAAATGGGGAAATAAAATGGCATTTCAAAGGATGAAGGATATGCCACCTCCCCAAATAGTAGTCCCCACATTACCTCAAGAAAACCCTCATTGTCCAAGGTGTCAAAAGAACCACGAGGGAACATGCTTTACCTGCTATGCATGAGGACAAGTGGGTTACTATGCAAATGAATGCCCCACTCTCAGGGAGAACAAGCAAAGGAATACTCTTGGACCACCTCAAGGGAACCCCATGAATCCTAGGCCAGACGCTACAACACGAGTACTAGCTAGGGTATACAACCTCACCCAGGAAGAGGCTAAAAGAGACCCTAGCACTATAGTGGGTACATCCCAAAAACCCTCCAAGCTAGTTTAAGAGAGTCTTGTAAATTGAAACTTTTATTTAATAAAGAAAAATTTTCCTCTAAACTACACACTTCTTCAATCAGGATATATACAATTATGGGGACAACAAGTCTATGCCCTCTTCGACTCAAGAGTTTAGAGTCCTTTATCAAGGAAGAGTTGATTTCTAGTGTACCCCTAGAACTTACACCAATAGAACAAAGTCTCAACATCCTTACACCTTTAGGAGAAGGGTTAAATAGGAATAAGCAATTAAAAGGATGTTAGATAATGATTAGAGGAATCAAACTTGAAGCTGGTTTGATTCCATTACCCTTGAAGGAGGTTGAAGTAATCCTTGGGATGGATTGGTTAAGTAACCATCGGGCGAGAATGGATAGTGGAAAGAAGACGGTGACCTTCCACACCCCCGAGACGAATGGAGTAAAGTTCCAAGGAGATCAAAGGAAAACAGAAGTACAAATGGTGTCCCATCTAAAAGCTCAAAGGATGATACAGAAAGGTTGTACGGCTTTCCTGGCCATGGTCGTCAACATGGAACCTGGAGTGAAGAGACTTGAAGATATTCTGGTAGTTAGGCACTATCTAGAGGTATTTCAAAAGGAACTACCCGAATTACCTCCAAATCGGCAAGTGGAATTTACCATAGAAATAATCCCAGGAACAAACCCCATAATGTATGGCTCCAAAGAAATGAAGAAATTGAAGGAGCAATTAGAAGAATTATTGGAGAAGAACTTCATACGTCCTAGTCAGTCTCCATGGGGTACACCCATCCTATTTGTAAAGAAAAAGGATGAAAGTATGAGACTGAGCATAGACTACAGGAAGCAGAACCAGGTCACCATCAAGAACCAATACCCACTTCCGCGGATAGATGACCTATTTGATCAGTTAAAAGGAGCAGCATACTTCTCTAAAATAGACCTTTGGTCGGGCTATCATCAACTCAAAATCTGAGAGGAGGACATTCCCAAAATGGCATTCCGATCTTGATATGGACATTATGAATTCAGAATGATGTTGTTCTGATTAACGAATGCCCCTGCAACCTTTATGGATTTGATGAACCGAATGTTCCAACCACACTTGGACAGGTTCGTGATAGTGTTCATAGACTACATCCTCATACACCCATGAACTAGGTTGGAACATGAAGAACATTTAGCAATTACCTGGAGATATTGAAGGAAAATCACAAATATGCAAAATTCTCCAAGTGTGAGTTCTAGCTGCAGGAGGTAGGATTCTTAGGACATATAGTGTCCAAGGAATGAGTCAAAGTAGACCCAGCCAAGGCAGAAGACATATCAGACTGGTAGGCTCTAAGGAATCCTTCGGAGATACAGAGTTTCTTATGTCTAGCAGGATACTACAGACGGTTCGTGCAAGACTTTTCTAAGATAGCAGTTCCTCTAACTCGGCTAACTAGGAAAGTAGTTGAGTATAAGTGGGATGAAGGATGTGAGAAGTCTTTCTTGGAGTTAAAGACTTGATTGACAACCGCACTGGTACTCTCCCTACCTGACCATAATGCAGGAGAGTACACTATCACGCCCCGACCCGGTTTGGTCAGATCCCCGTGAGCAACCCGCCACTCTTCTCGGTCTACCAAGGGTTTTCCCCTCTTTTAAACCCAAGAGGAGTAAGGTATCCTTTAAACATGTACCTTTCCTAGAATAACATTATACAAAACTGAAAAATAGAGTTACCTAATTTTATAGTTCCTATACAGGGAAGTCTTTAAGGTTGGTTTTCCCTTGGTTTCCTGAAAGGGATATAAGGGACGGGGTGAGTTCTACAACTTAGTGAGCGAGGGTTGGGAGTGAGTTTTTTATAAACAAAACAACTTTAATCGGAGTGTGCCAAACTTCTTATTTTCTTTTAAAATATCCTTTCCTCAAATATTGGTTTTTAAATCCTTTACCCTACCGAGGGTGACATTTTCAAGTTGGTGTGTGCCAGAATCCTTAATTTACTTTAGATTTTCTCCACTTTAAAAATCTCAGTTTTTCATCATTTGTTATTAATCACGGTGTGTCTTCACTCAACACACATCCTTCATCATGAAGGTCAAAATACATAATCACAGGCCAGCTCAACCACTAAACCCACTTATGGCGTCAAAGCGACTTTACCGAGTACCTAGATAGAAGCACGTCCACTTATACCGTGAGAATGAGAGGATGTAGTGACATCTGACCCTCAATCCTGAAATCAATTCTCTGTGTCCCTATGAGGACAGAGACCTCAATCCAACCCCACCCCGGTCTCATGCGCTTGAAGCTACGTCGAACTGCCCTTATATCCACTAGGTCGTCCAGGGCCCTAGGACAATCACTACCACTCATTGGCATCTTGAAGGTTCCATACACACAGTGCATGCACAATCAATATTTTCACATCATGATTTATAATCTGTGGTGCCACTGATCCAACGGCCCCGACCTTCAACCCAACATGTAGCTAATTGTCTTGACTAGTCCGGAGACCTGTCATGTCGTAGTGCCACTAGTTGACTGATAATGTCGGTACTATCTTGGTACCATGGCCAAAAAATTCATTTATTTAGAGTTTTATTGCATATAACTCATGTTCGTTTACGAGCTCTTGCTCATGCCAACTGGCCTTGGGCCCACTGTACGAGATTTTCAAAATTGGGAATATTAGCCCCCATTTTCCAAAACCGAGGCTCCTGGCCTATCGAGCTATTCGAGCTCCCATCAAGGTCTCCCAAATTCTTTAATCAGTGGCAAACAGTCAAGTGAGAGCACTTCCGAAAAAACATATTTTCAACAATCCATCATACCAACCAGGTATAAGGATATCGTCGCTCATAACCGATGAACATGTTTTCCACTTCCTCTGAGTAAGTTTCATCATACCAACCGGGTATGATCTACTTACAACTGATAAGTAGTTTTTTCCACGTGATTATCACATCACTTCTCTAAGTTGTGATGTTTAAAATACCACTAAGTAGTGGGTTTTCATTTCGAGGTGGTTATCATCCCCCAACCGAGTATAATATAAAATTTCCACTAACAACCGGTAAGTGGGTTTTAACTTTAAACTGTGCTCATCATCCCAACTAGGTATGACGTTAGTAAGCCCACTCACAATGACTTCTAATTTAGAAAATGTGCTCATCATCCCAACCGGGTATGATGTGAATAACCCACTCACCCATTAACCGTGATGTGTTCATCCAGGATTGGTTTTCCAAGTTGACACGAGCTTTCTCTTGTTGGCGTTCCGATCACACTTGTCCCGTCGGAGGTGCGACAGTCTGAGCTTTCTTTTGGGAAAGGTAGCTCTCTTCCTAAAGTATCTTCTAGGATTAAGAATTCCTACTATTGACCTTTCAACATCGTTGAGGTCGTATGAGGGTTGTGGCAATGTTGGGAGAGCTTGGTTTAGCTAGAGGAGGGCTGAATTCGGCTAATTTTAGCTAGGCCGAAATAGGGCAGCTTCAGATTACCAGAGTTGTTTCACTATTTGATTATGTCGGCGCTTCTTCGGCAATCCTCGGATCGAATGGAGATTGCTATTAGATAGCTAACTTCCCCGAGAATCTAAAGAGCCCGACCTCTCCTTCTGAGGTTAAGAAAAATGCCTAAGTCAAAGCTCTGGTTCGAGCTTCACCAGGAAATGGAGTATTAGAGAGAGAAAGGAGTTTTCACGTGTGAGAAGAATGAATAGGGATGAACTTTTTATATAGGAGTAGAATTGGATTACTAAAAAAAATATGATTTGTCAACTATTGAAAGGGTGCAACCCTGCATGAATACTTCCCAGTAGGTGCTTAACTTTGGAGTTCTAATCAAATCTTGTGCATTAGTGTTGGGATCGAGTTCATTTGAACCAATTTGGTTTTTCTATTCTAAATTTTTTTTCTAGTTATTAAAAATACGATGTTTCATACATCGTCTATAGTGATGCATCCAGACAAGGATTGGATATGTATTGATTCAATAAGGGAAGGTTATCGCTTATGCCTCACGACAACTTAAGGTACATGAAAGAAACTCCCCAACTCATGATCTGGAATTGGCTACGATAGTGTTTGCCCTAAAGATTTGGCGACACAACCTTTATAGGGTTAAGTGTAGGATATACAAAGATAACAAGAGTCTTAAGTATTTCCTAACTCAGAAGGAGTTAAATCTCCCCCAAAGGAGATGGCTGGAATTGGTTAAGGACTATTACCTTATGATAGAATATAACCTCGGAAAGGCAAATGTGGTAGCGGATGCCTTAAGTTGCAAGTACCAAACTGAGGCAGCTCAAATAAAGACGAGTTACATAACCTTGTTGCAACAATTAGGAAAGATGAAGGTGGACCTGAAGATGGACAAGCGGGAAAGATGCCTGGTGGCTAACATAGTGGTGAGGCCTAGTCTAACTGGACAGATCCAAGCTCAATAAAAAGTAGATAAGGAGCTTCAACCCTATATGGATCCGATTAATAGAGAAACAAAATCGGACTATGACCTGCAGAGTGATGGAGTGCTGACCTACAAGGGTAGGGTATGTGTGCCTCAAATTAATGAACTGAAGAGGTTAATTTTAGAAGAGGCACACAATTCGGTGTATTCAATGCATCCGGGCAGTACCAAGATTTACCACATCCTTAAACAAGGATATTAGTGGAAAGGCATGGATTGGGACATTGCGGAATACTTAGCTTGATGCTTGTCCTGTCAACAAATAAAAGCAAAGCATCAGAAACCGTTAGGACTACTGCAACCCTTACCAATTTCAGAATGGAAATGGGAGCACATTACCATGGACTTTGTCATAGGATTACCTGTGACAAGAAAGGGTCAAGATGCAATTTCGCTCATAGTGGATAGGTTGGCCAAATCACCTCATTTTCTTCCGATAAGAGTGACGAATACAATGGAACAACTAGCCCTCTTATATATAAGGGAAATAGTGAGACTACAAGGTGTTCTAGTGAGAATACTATCAGACAGAGATCCAAGGTTAACTTCAAGGTTCTAGCCAAGCTTACAAAGTGTCATGGGAACCAAGCTCCACATGAGCACAATGTTTCATCCTCAGACCGATGGACAGTCTGAGTGAACCATTCAAACCTTACAAGATATGTTAAGAGAGTGTGTACTCACCATGAACAAATGTTGGGAAGAATACTTGTGCCTAATAGAATTTACTTATAATAATAGCTATCAGGCAAGTATTCAAATGGCTCACTATGAAGCACTTTATGGACAAACATGTCGTACCCCTCTATTTTGGGAAGAAGTGGGGGAAAGAAAGTTAGAAAGGACAGAACTAATCGAGGATGCCACGAAGAAAATAAAACTAATCGGGAGTCGTCTTAAGACCGCACAGGATAGGCAAAAGAGTTATGCAGATCATCAAAGGAAAGATCTAGGGTTTGAAGTGGGAGACCAAGTATTTCTCATGGTGTCCCCATGGAGCAGAATACTTAGGTTTCAACAAAGAGGGAAGTTAAAACCAAGGAATATTGGTCCATATCCCATCATTCAAAGGATAGGACCGATGGCCAATAAATTGGAACTACCTTTAGACTTGAAGAGAATACACTATGTATTCCATATCTCTGTGCTTCAGAAGTATCAGCCTGATCCTAGTCATGTATTGGACCAACCTCTACTGAAGCTGGAAGAGAACCTGACCTACCAAATAGAACTGGTATGAATTATCAACTAGAGGGATAAGAACTTAAGGAATAAGAGGATTACAATGGTCAAGGTTCTGTGGCAGAACGGACCCATGTAGGAAGAGATATCGGAAATCGAAAGTGTGATGAGGTATAGTTACCCTCAGTTATTTGACATGTGACTGTTTTGGGGACAAAACCCCTAAATGGAGGGGAGAGTTGTAAACCCCATCCTTCGATAATAAGAAAACTAGGGAAAGAACTGGTCATTTCCAAAGAGAAAACCGAGTCAGTTTACAAAATGGAACCGATAGAGAAAGGGCAAATCGGGAAATGTATGGATATCAAGTGACCTAAAGAATCACAAAAGTGATGAAAAAGGACTTTAGATGAATTGGAGATGAAAACCAAACTGGTTTCGGTGAACCGGATCCAAACCAGATTGAACCAGTTTGGACCGGTTTGAACCACTATTGAATCGGATGCTAAATTCATTTTTCTATGTGGCTTAGAAAATTTAAATTTTAGATTTTTGGCCACCAATGGATAGAAAATGAATTTAGAAATTTTTAATTTTGAAAACTTCGGTCGAATCGGGCCTGAACCGGCCGGTTTAATCTTTGAACCCAGTTCAGACTGGTCCGTTCCGGTCCGGTTCGGAATAGTGTCGTCTTCTTCCTTCAGATGACTACACTATTCACTCACTGAAAAATTGAGCAGCGCCGGCAAAGCTGAAAAGTCTTCGGCTAGGGAGTTTCAGGCAATGAATGACTGCCATTAAGGTGCCAATCGGACGGCCAAGAAGTCCCCAAGCCTGCTATATAAAGAGCATCTCCTTATTCATCCACCGCACACCTGAAAACTCCACTCTCTCCCCACTACTCCATTTTTCGTTGAAGCTCAAACCAGAGCTTCGATATAGGGTCTTTTCTGAGCCAAAGAAAGCATGGTTGGATTCTTTGGATTCAGGGAGAAGTCAACTACACGCCTGTAGTCTCCATTTGTTCTGAGGGTGACCGAAGAAACACCGGCGTGATAGAACAGTGAAGTAACTCTGGCGGAGGGAAGCCTCATTTGATTGATCAATTTGATGAAATCATATTCGGCTTAGTTAGAAGGTTAAAATTGGGGGAAAATTAGGGATTTTAAAAATTCGAGGGACTAAAATACAATTTCATAAAATTGAGGGCTAATTGGGCATAATAAAGATGTTGGAGGACCAATTGGCCAATTTTTGGAATTTTTGGGGTGAAACTTACCATTTTTGTAAAATAGGGGCAAAATGGTAATTTTGAAAAAAAATGGGCACCAAATTGTAAATTTGGGAAATTTGAACCCCTTTATGTGATTTTGAATAAATTGAGCTCCTAAGGTAAATTCTAGAGTTTCATGACTCAATTTGAGGGAAAACTGGCATTTGGGACCTAAAGTTAAAGAAAAATAACTTTATGGACCTAATTGTAAATAAATAAAAGTTCGGTTATTTCATTTATTTGTGATGAATAAAGGCTATTAGGTGGAAGAATAATGAAAAAGAAATGTTCATATCATGTAGGAATACAAAGTGTTGGGAACGCCAGCTGAGACAAGTTTGCGTGAAGGCAACAAGCCAGTTAAGAGGAAATTCAATACACTATCGGGTGAGTGGGATTTAATATCATACCTAGTTGGGATGATAAGCACCTCGGAAATGAAAACCCAATATTAAGTGGTATTTTAATCATCACACCTGAGAGGAGTGATATGGAAATTACACGTAAAAACTACTTAACAGTTATAAGTAGATCATACTTGATTGGTATGATGAAACTTCCTAGAAGGATTTAGAAAACTTGCTTGACGATTATAAGCGGAGATGTCCTCATACCCGGTTGGTGTGATGGATGACTAAAAGTTCATTTTGTCTGGAGTGCTCTCCCCTAATTGTGTGCCACTGCTTAAAACTTTTGGGAGACCTTGATGGGAGCTCGAATAGCTCAGATAGGTCGGAGGCCTCGATTTTGGAATTTGGGGGTTGATATGCCCGATTTTAAAAATCTCGCACAGTGAACCCTATGCTAGTTGGCATGAGCAGGAGCTCGTAAATAAATATGAGTTTAAGCCATGAAAACTTAAAATTGAATGAATTATTTGTCCATGGTACCAATACAAGACCGACATACTCGATGGACTGGCGGTAGTGTGACATGACAAGTCTACGGACCAGTCGAGACAAATAGTTATAGGTTGAGTTGGGAGTCAAGGCCGTTGGACTAGTGGCACCACAAATTATATGGTTTATATGGAAAATTATTGATTTGTGCATGCACTGAGTTTACGGGACCTTCAAGATGCCTAAGAGGGGTAGCGATGTGTCCTAGGGCTCTGGACGACATGGTGGAGATAAGGGCAGTTAATCGTGCCAGCAGTCTTGGAAGCTCGACATAGCTTCATGCGCATGAGATTGGGGTGGGGACAGGATGAGGTCTCTGTCCTCATACAGACATGGAGTTTTGTTACAAGATTAAGGGTAGGATGTCGCATACATCCACTCATTATCAGGGTAGAAATGGACGTGCTTCTATCTAGGTGGCTGGTAAAGTCGCTCCGACGCCACAAGTGGGTACAGTGGACAGGCTGGCCTATGAATGTGTGTGTTCCCTTTAATGAAGGGCGTGCGTTGGTTGATAAACACATCGGTATTGATTGAGGATTGAGAAATGGCTATGAAAACTAAGATTTTCAACAATGAAATATTTTAAAGGAAAATATGGAGTCTGGCACACTCCAAATTCAATCTATTTTCTAAAAATTATACTTTAAACACCAATTCACTAAGTCATTGAACTCACCCCCTCCCTTATACCCCTTTCAGGTAACATGGGGAAGGCCTACCTAACAGACCTCAAGCTAACACACATGTGTGGCAGGTATGATAACTTTAAAATTTCGTACAGTTTTCATTTATTTTATTCTAGGAAAGGTGCAAGTTTAAAGGATGACTAACTCCTAACGGTTTAAAGGAAATGAAAATCATTAGTAAATCGGAAGGGTGGCAGGTTGATCACAAGGATCTAACCAAACTAGGTTGAGGCATGACATTAACCATTTATGAAACTTTTTCATATGGCTCATAAATCAAAATTTGTTTATGGTTTAAGCATGTTCCCATTGGCCTTTGGCCCACTTCACAAGTTTTTCCAAAACATGGCATTGGGCCAACTTCAGTTCAAAAATCAAGGCTTTGGACTCACTGGAGCAATTCTAGCTCTACACTATACGCACTTCATGCTTTCAACAAAAATATTTCCCAAAAGTTTTAAGCACTTTCATATAGTTAGGGGAGACTATATCTAGAAAACGGTTTTTAGCTTTTAGTAATATGAAAGTACGTTCATCACTCCAAACAGGCATGACGCCAGAAATCCCACTCACTCGTATTCCGTTACTCGTTCATCCCATATTGATTTTCAATGTCTCGGGATCGTGTTGCAGTTGTAGGTATAAGTTTTCGTTTCGTACCTATATTATCACGGATAATGAATTGTTCAAATATTTGAATCTTTTCACTTAGATCACTAGTTTTTTTCTTAATTACATAGAAGTCCCTATGTTTATTTTATTGGCAATTAATTCCCATTTAATTACCAAAATTCCTAAGTTCACTTTATTTGCAATTTCACCCTTTATATAATTTTATCAAAATAAAATTATTTATATTGCAAATAAATCCATATATATATTTTTAATTGCAATTAAATTTCCAAAATTATTTTTAATTGTAATTAAGTTTCTAATTTCTTCTTAATTACAATTTGACCCTCAATTGATGTCAATTTCACAAAAATCACCAATTTGCACAATTTCATCAAAATTTACATTTTAGCCCATGAATTTTTAATTTATTAAATTGATCATCTAAACCTTGTTAATTGCCTCCTATAATGATTCTAATCATCTTCTCCATCTCCCTATGAGAATTCTAAAATTTTGATTGCATAATTTGACCCAGAATTTAGCTCAAATGAAGCTTTGTCGGAAAATCTTTCTTTAAAGAGAAATCTTCAATTTTTTATAGGACAGGGAACAGTTGTCGGAGCTCTGGGTATGGGTGGCTAGTGCTCATGAAGGGAGTCCTCCTAGTATCAAACTTCGCGTCAATTGGTAACTTGTGCAACTAGAGTTTCATCAAGAATGTTTTCATAAATTACTCTTTGTAAATTTACTATTTTGGAACATTAAGGCAGAATTGGCTTACCATAGAGATTTAGGGAGGTTGAGATTCAGTCGTGAGGAGCCGTGGGAGGGTCTTTCTCATCTCAGGGGCTTGAGATGGTCAAAATTTAGCTCGAAAGCTTCTGCCTAAATTCTATTGTCATAGTATTGGTATTGTGAGGCCTCACTAGTGCTTCTCCAGTAGTCTTCGAGCTAAATGGGATGTGCAGGGAGGTAGAGGACTACTTGAGGATTTTGAAGAACTAAATTGCTCAGTTGGAGTTGGAGAAAAGGGTTGACGTCAGAGCTCTAGTTCAAGGCTGGTCAAAAAATTGAGTTGTTTGGGTTCTCAAATCAGTGGAGGTGTGTAAATAACAAATGGAGAGAAGCTATTTATATATGGAGCTCGGGGACTAGCCCTTCTAGCCATTCACCCATCGGTCATCCATTAACTCACTTATTTAATGCCTTGTCAGAGCAATTTAAGTCTCGCTAGAATTAAGGCATCGGTAATTCTCCCTTCTTGTTTAGAAATATGAAGGAAGAAGATGACATTGTGTGTGCGCCTGTGAGTTTCGCACGTGCGGGATGCCATGTGTCACACTATGATTGGCTAGTGTCACTAACACAGCATCTCACTCAGCATCTGAGTCATTGCGGCCTCTCATTGGTCACCTAAATTGACATGGTCGTTCACTAAATCTATTCCACTGTTGACCATGACACGTGGTGACACGCCCCGACCTAGTTTGGTCAGATCCATGTGAACAACCCGCCACTCCCTTTGGTCTATGAAGGGTTTCACCCTCTCCTAAACCACAAGTAGTAAGGCATCCTTTATACATGAACCTTTCTTGGAGTAACATTAATCAAAACTGAATAATTTAAACTTACATACCTGTCTTGCAGGTTTAGCTAGTGGAATGTCTATGGGTAGGTTTTTCCATCGATTACAAGAAAAGGGGTAAAGGGAGGGGGTGAGTTCGACAACTTAGAGAGTGGGTGTTTGAGAAATGAGTTTCATATAAAATAGTTTGAACTGGAGTGTGTCAGACTCCTTATTTACTTTAAAAACATTTTGTCCTCAAGTCCTGGTTTTCAACACCTTTTTACAAGGTTTACCAATTATTTTCCAAGGATTCTCAAATTCTTTCCAAGGTTTCCATAACCGTTTTCTCATTTCCATATTCGATGTGTTTCCCAAACAATATGCCCTTCATCATGAAGGGATCACACACATTCGTGAGATGCAGTTACGCTGACTGCACCCACTTGTGGATCAGAGCATCTTTACCATCCACCCTGATAGAAGTCTCTGACTTCTACCCAAAGTTGGATTGATCATTTCTGATACCCTACCCTCAGAACAAAAATAATCAGTGTCCGTATGAGGACAGAGACCTCATCCTGTCCCCGACCCCAGTCTCATGCGCAATGAAGTTATGTCGAGCTTTACAAGACTTCTGGTACGGCTAAGTGCCCTTATATCCACTAGGTCATCTAGAGCCCTAGGACGCATCACTACCCCTCTCGGGCCTTTTGAAGGTCCCATTCGAGCTCCCGTCAAAAAGATCTCCCAAAATGTTTAAGCAGTGTCACACAGTCAAAGGAGAGCACTTCCAACAAAATATACTTTTCAACTGTCCATCATACCAACTAAGTATGAGGACATCTCTGCTCATAACCAATGAACAGGTTTTCCACTTCCTTGGAGGAAGTTTCATCATACCAACTAGGTATGATATACATACAATCAGTAATTAGTTTTTCCACTTGATTTCCACATCACTTCTCTTAGGTGTGATGATTAAAATACCACTTAGCAGTGGATTTTCATTTCTGATGTGTTTATCATCCCAATTGGATATGATATTAAATTTCCACTCACTACCGGTAAGTTTTTTAGCATAATTCGCTCATCACCCCAACCGGATATGACGTTAAAAGTCTCACTCACCCGTTAATGAGTAAATTCCTCTCGATCGGTTCTTTGTATTCACACGAGCTTGTCCTTACTGGTGTTCTCGGACCGGAACTTCGTGTTCCTACATGATATGAACATCCTTGTTCATAATCACTCGGCCTAATAGTCTTCATTCGTTCCAAATGAATGAGAAAACCAAACTTTTCATTTATTTGTAATTAGGTCTCTAAAGTTATTTTTCCCTAACTTTAAGTCCCTAATATCGGTTTTTCCTCAAATTGAGTCCCAAAACTTTTAAAATTCACCTTGGTACCTCAATTTATTCAATTTCAGAAAAAAAAAAACGGCGTTTGATTTCCTAAATTTCTAATTTTTCCAAAATTAATATTTTGCCCCACCTTTACAAAAATGGTAATTTTTTGCCCCAAAAATTCCAAAATTTGCCCAATTTGTCCTCCAACATCTTTATCATGCCCAATTGGTCCTCAATTTTATAAAATTGCACTTTAGTCCATCAAATTTTTTAAATTCCCAAATTTTCCTCAATTTTTCCCTTAATTTCAACCTTCTAACTCAGCTGAATTTGATTTCATCAAATTGACCGATTAAAGAGTTTAATTATTGATTGAAGTTAGATTAGAGTTCCTACACCTTCACAATTCAATTGCACTTTGAATCGCACAATTTGGTGTCGGAATGAGCTCAAAAGGAGCTTCGCTGAAAAACTGGACTTTGAGTGAGAAAGCTTCGAAAGCTTACCGTTGGGGGCTTGGCAGCCCGAGATTTTCATTTGGGCATATAGCTCGTGTCCTGAGGTTACTCCTAGGATCAAGAATTGCATTAATTGATGTTGAATTGAGTTAGAATTTCATCATCAAAGTTCTATTGGTTCTCTCTCTAGCACTGGTCGGAAATTACAGAGGGGAGCCGAATTGGCTTACCTTTTAGCTCTAATTCAGTTGTAGGAGGGATGTGGAGGTGTTGGAAAGGCTTGGTTTGGCTTGAGAACAGCTCGAATTGGCTGATTTCAGATCGACTAAAACAAGGCAGCTTCGGTCCACTGGAGCTGCTTTACTATTCGATCACGCCAATGCTTCTCCGACGACCCTCGGTGCAATTGGAGACTACAAGCATATATCTGACTTCTCCTAGGTTCTAAAGAACCTGAACATGCCTTCTTTGCCTTAGAAAAGACCATATGTCAGAGCTCTGGTTCGATCTTCACCAAAAATTGGAGCAGCTGAGAGAGAATGGAGTTTTCATGTGTGGAGAGGATGAATGAGAAGGGGCTCTTTATATAGAAAGCTCGAGGACTTCTTGGTTGTCCGATTGGCACCTTAATGGCGGTCATTCATTTCCTGAAACTCTATGATCTGAGACTTTTTAGCTTCGCCGGTGTTGCACTATTTTTCGACGAGTGAACATTGAGGTTATCTGAAGGAAGAAAACAACTTTGTTCTGGACTAGTTCGAACCAGGTTCAAAGCTTAAACTGGTCAGTTCACCCCTAATTCGACCGAATTTTTCAAATCTAAAAATTTCTAAATTTATCTAATATCATTTTCTATCCAATGGTGGTCTCAAATATCAAATTTGAATTTTTTAAGCCACCTAGAAAAATGAATTTAGCATTCGGTTTAATAGTGGTTCAAATTGGTTCACTTGAACCGATCTGGTTTTCATCTCCAATTCATCCTAAAGTCTTTTTTCTTAACTTTTGTGACTCTTTAGTTCACTTGGGATCCATAAATTTCCTGATTTACCCTTTTTCTATCGGTTCTAGGTCATGAACCGACTTGGTTCATAAACTGGTTCAATCCAATTGGATCTGGTTCATCTGAACCAGTCTGGTTTTTCTCTTCCAATTTGTCCTAAGGTTCTTTTCCAAGACTTTATGAACCTTTGTGTCACTTTGAAGTTGTAAATTTCCCAAATTGCCCGTTCTCTGATGATCGGGTTTGTGAACCGGTTTGGTGTTTCTCACTCAGTTTGACCGATTCTTTTCCTGGTTTTCCTTAACTCAAAAGGGCGGGTTTACAACTCTCCCCTCCTTTAAAGAGTTTTGTCCCCAAAACTTAACTAGTATATTCCACATCGGGAATAATTTCCCTTAATGTTAACTTGGGTTTGCTTGACAAGCTACACTTCGATTGCTCTTTCACTTAGTCCCCGTAATCATTCATTTAAAGAATTTCTTTTCATTTATAATGCTTGCTCCTTCCATAGAGTTATAATAATGAGGCATGTCTGGCTCATTAATCCAAATGTATATCCTTAGGTTCACATCTCCATTTACTTAGGGTAAGGTTCTTCCTTTTAGGGTTCTTACTCAAGATTCCAAGATTGGGAGTTCCAAGGTGCCCAATCATTCCTTTGTCTAGTTATTCTCTTCATCGTTGAAACCCTTAGCTCGACGTTCTTTTGAGCATTATGTACTTGTTTTCACGGGTTTCGGTGTTATTATTCCTTTGTCCCAATTTGACCCATCCTTCATCCATCATTAATTACAGCTTTGGTCAAAATTTATGTTTAACCTGTTATGCTTACTAACTGACTCTTTCTTACTCAAGTCACATTTCATTCGGGACTGTTAGTGCTTATATGTCCCTTACGACATGATATAGTCCAAAACCTTTCTCTATCCCTCATACTTCTACAACACCTCCTTTAGGGTTACTTCCAACTTTCCTACCTTTCAAGGATTGTATAATTTCATCCCTCCTTTCATTGGGTAGTATTCATCAACTACCTTTACTATTATCCAATTATCCTTCGAGTCTCGACAACATTTCTTACATAATCGTGCTGGTTTTCCTTACTCACTCGTCTTTTCCCAACTTCTTTATTGGGTCTTTCTAGTGCCAATTATTGAATTTCCTGAATAACTTACCGACATGATGAGATTCTCCCATTCTTATGTCTTTCTTCATTTATGGTGACGTCCTTTACTCAAGGATTTTCCTTTTCCTTAAACTCATTCTCATTTTCTTATGATCATTTCATGATTCTGTTGTTTTTAGGGCATTCTCCTTTAATGATTTTCATCCTCTATTATGTCCTTGAAAGTAGAGATTCTCCTTTAGGTGCTAGATGCTCGAATTTCTTACTACTCCTTGAAAGTTGCCTTCCTTCGCATTCTTACACCCTTTTGAATTTTGGCTTTTGTCCACCTTTAATCATTTCCCGATCGTCGGGTCTTATTTCATGTATTTAACACTATGCCCACTCTATTACCCTTCTTTAGAGTGTAGTCTCCACTACTCCCTTGTCTTTCCTATGGTCTCGTTTATTCTCCTTGACCATCATGTTGTTACTAGTTGCCTCCTTCTTACACCCTTCTGAGATCAGTATTATTTCCTGTTCTTTATCCTTCATTTCCTTTTTATTCCTTATCCTCTCTTCGAAGAGATCCTGCTAATAGATTAGTTCCTAGCACCCTTTATGTCCAGCTATACACTCCTTGGGCTCTATTGAGTGTGGACCACGGCCTGTCTTGACATCATTTGTTATTTTTTCCTTACCCTTTTCAGAATTGAAGGGTTTACTTTCCCAAGGTTTTACAGATGTTCTTTTCCCTATTTCCTTATGATGGCTTGCCCACCCATTTTCACTTGTCACTGCATCATTTGATGCTATTTTCTACTAAGTTGTTCCTTGGGTTTAACTTTCCCCTTGGGTTCTCTTAATGTACTTCCCTTGGTACTTTCACCTCGGTGTGCACTTCATCTCCTCATCCTTCATTACTTGGTCCATTATTTCTTAATTGGAACATGTATACCTTCTCAGGGTCTTCTTACTTGGAAAAGGTGTAGGCACTTATTTGCTCCAAGACATCTTTGTGCAGGACTTACTAAATCCCACTTATGGCTTGAGTGTAGTCATCATTTCATTTTCTACCATTTATTTCTTTAAGGGTTTTCTTCATTCTTCCTTTCCACCGTTCTGGCCTTTCCACTTCCCCTTTCCTTGCTAGCTTAGTCTACAACCCTATTTGACTACTCTATTTTTTCCAAGGTAGATCATACCTTACCGTATAGAGGCATTCTAGTTGTCTTTCATCATTCAACTTTTCTTCTATAGAGTAGCTATTTCCTTATTTGTTCCTAGGTGGTTTGTAGTGCTCTTTAAAAAAAACTTCCATTTATCAATATTCTACTATTTCTAGGTTTTCTTAAGGTTCTACCCCTAATCTTCGTTCTGTGATCCTTCCTTGAGCTATTGAGACATGCTACCGTATTATTAGGGAACAGAGAAATTTTTAGAAACTCATAATCTTATTGAAGTAAGAATACAGTTTGGGGTTTTAAAATCTCTTGAGGGAGATTGTTACAATAATGGGTTAAGGAGTATTCACTACTAAACTATGATCTAAAGGGATTTCTTCCTGGGTGGGATTGGGTTCCCTAGTCGAAATTGTGGTTCTTGTAATGTCATCCCTTCGAACTTCTTTAGGGGTAGAGGTGTCCTTATTAGAAGGTATCGCTTGGATTCCTCGCAGTGTGGGACAATTCCTTGCTATGCGTCCCACCTTCCTACACTCATAATAGATCCTCTCGGGTCTTGTCCTCCGAAATGTCAGGCATCTTCTACTATAGTGTCCCTATTGCCCACATTTATAATAGGTCATCTCCTTATGTCGATCTTTATGGTTTCTCCTACACTTTCAGCATTGTGGGATCTTTCTAAGGGGTTGTTGATGGTTCGATGCCTTGTTATCTTTGAGCCTGAACACCTTGAAGGCTTTCTTGTCGAGTCCTCTTCGACCCGGGGTTACTCCAAGGGTTCTTCTATACTCTTGGTTCATGTTCTCCCTTGGGATAGGGCTCTCCCTAGCTTCCAGGGTGGCTAAGGTAGTGTGGATTTGTTTGGTTACTTTTCTTGAGGCCATCTGAAAATTTTAAAAATATTCATATCAATTATTATGTTATCAAGTCTTGATAATGTATTCGAGGAAACAAGCTCTAATACCACTCAAGTTGTTACACTCCGACCTGGTTTGGTTGGATCTCCATGAACAACCTGCCACTCCCTTTGGTCTATGAAGGGCTTCACCCTCTTCTAAACCGCGGGAAGTAAGGCATCCTTTATACATGCACCTTTCCTGGAATAACATTAATCAAAATTGAATAATTTAAACTTACATACCTGTCTTGTAGGTTCAGCTAGCGAAATGTTTGTAGGTAGGTTTTTCTCTCGGTTACCTCAAAAGGGGTAAAGAGAGGGGGTGAGTTTGACAACTCAGTGAGTGGGTGTTTTGAGAAATGAGTTTCATATAAAATAGTTTGAAATGGAGTGTGCTAAACTCCTTATTTTCTTTAAAAATATAATTTCCTCAAGTTCTAGTTTTCAAAACCTTTTTCCAAGGTTTACCAGTTCTTTTCCAAGGATTCTCAGATCATTTCCAAGGTTTTCATAACCTTTTTCCCATTTTCATATTCGGTGTGTTTCACAAACAACACACCATTCATCATAAAGGTATCACACATATTCGCTAGATGCAGTTACGCCGACTACACCCACTTGTGGATCAGAGCGTCTTTACCATCCACCTTGATAGAAGTCCCTAACTTCTACCCGAAGTCTAAGTGAATATTTCTAATGTCCTACCCTCAAACCAAAAATACTCCGTGTCCATATGAGGACAAAGACCTCATCATGTCCCCTACCCCGATCTCATGCGCAATGGAGCTATGTCGAGCTTCACAAGACTTCTGGTACGAATAACTGCCCTTATATCCTCCACGTTGTCCGGAGCCTTGAGACGCATCACTACGCCTCTTGGGCATCTTGAAGGTCACGTAAACATAGTGCATGTACAATCAACAATTTTTAACATAATGCCATATAATTTGTGGTGCCACTAGTCTAACAGCCCCGACCCTCAACTCGACCTGCAGCTATTTATCTTGACTAGTTCAGAGACCTGTCATGTCGCACTACCACTAGTTGACTGAGTATGTCAGTTCTGTCTTAGTACCATGGCCAAATAGCTCATTACTTAAGTTTTCATGCCATATTAATCATGTTTGTTTACGAGCTTCTACTCGTGCCAACTAGTCTAGGGCCCACTATTCAAAATTTTCAAAATCGGGCATATTAGCTCCCAAGTTCCAAAACTGAGACTTTCAGCCTAACAGAGTTACTTGAGGTCCTGTCAAAAAGGTCTCCCAAAATTTTTAGGCAGTGGCACATGGTCGGGAGAGAGCACTTCCAACAAAATATACTTTTCAACTATCCATCATACCAACTAAGTATGAGGACATCTCCACTCATAACCAATGAACATGTTTTCGACTTCCTTGGAGAAAGTTTCATCATACCAACCGGGTATGATCTACATACAATCAGTAATTAGTTTTTCCTCTTGATTTCCACATCACTCCTCTTAGGTGTGATGATTAAAATACCACTTAGCAGTGGGTTTACATTTCTGAGGTGCTTATCATCCTAACCGAACATGATATTAAATTCTCACTCACAACCGGTAAGTGGTTTTTAGCTTAATTCGCTCATCACCCCAACCGGGTATGATGTTTAAAGTCTCACTCACCCATTAATGTAGTGAATTCCTCTCGACTGGTTCTTTGTATTCACACGAGCTTATCCTTGTTGGCGTTCCCGATACTTCGTATTCCTACAGGATATGAACATTCTTGTTCATAATCCCTCGGCCCAATAGCCTTCATTCATTCTAAATGAATGAGAAAACTAAACTTTTCAATTATTTGCAATTAGGTTCCTAAAGTTATTTTTCCTTAACTTTAAGTCCCTAATGTCGATTTTTCCTCAAATTGAGTCCCGAAACATTTAAAATTTACCTTGAGACCTCATTTTATTCAATTTCACAAAAAGGGGTTCAATTTCCCAAAATTCCAATTTGGTCCCCCAATTTTTCCAAAATTACCATTTTGCCCATACTTTACAAAATTGGTAAGTTTTGCCCCAAAAATTCCAAAATTTGCCCAATTGATGCTCCAACATCTTTATCATGCCCAATTGGTCCTCAATTTTATTAAATTAAAAAATTTTATCATGCCCAATTGGTACTCGAATTTTCGAAATTCCTAAATTTCCACCAAATTTTCCCTCAATTTAAACCTTCTAACTCAGCCAAATTTTATTTCATCAAATTGACCAATTAAATGAGTTTAATTATTGATTGAAGTTAGATTAGAATTCCTACACCTTCATACGATTCAATTGCACTTTGAATCGCACGATTTGGTGTTAGAATGAGCTCAAAAGAAGCTTCGTCGAAAAACTGGACTTTGAGAGAGAAACCTTCGAAAGCTTATCGTTGGGGGCTCAACGTCCGAGCTTTCGATTTAGGCATATAGCATATGTTCTGAGATTTCTCCTAGGATCAAGAATTGCATTAATTGGTGCCGAATTAAGTTATAATTTCATCATCAAAGTTATATTGGTTCTCTCTCTAGCACCGGTCGGAAATTATAGAGGGAAGCTGAATTGACTTACCTTTCAGCTCTAATTCAGCTGTAGGAGGGATGTGAAGGTGTTGGAAAGGCTTGGTTTGGCTGACGAGGGCTCGAATTGGTCAATTTTAGCTCGACCAAAATAGGGCAACTTCGGTTCGTTAGAGCTGCTTCACTATTTGATCACGTTGGCGCTTCTTCGGCAACCCTCGGAGCAAATGGAGACTATAGACGTGGAGCTAACTTCTCCCCGGTTCTAAAGAACCTCGACCACACCTTATTTGGCTCAGAAAAGACCCTATATCGAAGCTTTGATTCAAGCTTCACCGAAAATTGGAGTAGTTGAGAGAGAATAGAGTCTTTAGGTGTGGATAGGATGAACGAGAAGGGGCTCTTTATATAGGAAGCTCGAGGACTTATTGGTTGTCCAATTGGTGCTTTAATGGTGGATATTCATTGCCTGAAACTCCTTGGCTGGAGACTTTTCAGCTTCGCCAGTGCTGCACGATTTTCCGGCGAGTGAACAGTGTTGTCATCTAAAAGAAGATGATGACACTATTCTGAACTAGACCGAACCGGTTCGAACTAGGTTCATAGCTTAAACCAGCCGATTCACCCCTGATTCAACCAAAATTTTCAAATCTAAAAATTTCTAAATTCATTTTCTATCCAATGGTGGCCTCAAATCTCAAATTTGAATTTTTTAAGCTACCTAGAAAAATGAATTTAGCATCCCGTTCAATAGTGGTTCAAACCGATCCAAACCGGTTCATTCTGGTTCACCTGAACCAGTTTGGTTTTTATCTCCAATTCATACTAAAGTCATTTTTCTTAACTTTTGTGACTATTTATGTCACTCGGGATCCATAAATTTCCCAGTTTTCCCTTTCTCTATCGGTTCTAGTTCATGAACCGACTCAGTTCATAAACCGGTTCAATCTAGTTGGATCTGGTTCATCTGAATTGGTCTGGTTTTTCTCTTCCAATTTGTCCTAAGGTTCTTTTCCAAGACTTTATTAACCCTTTGGGTCACTCAGGAGTTGTAAATTTTCCAAATTGCCTGTTATCTAATGATCGGGTTTGTGAACTAGTTTGGTGTTTCTCACTTGGTTTGATCGGTTCTTTTCCCAATTTTCCTTAACTCAAAAGGGTGGGGTTTACATGTGGCGTCCTCTTATTAGATGATTTAAATTTGTCAATTTTCCTACTTGACGCACTGGGCCAATGCCACATGGTAGCCTCTGATTGACTATGGTCATCCAACATAGTTCTGCCACGTGTTAACCTCTAATTGGTCGACCATATTCTCACATCTTTGTTGACAGCTAATGTGGCACATTTTCCATGTGCCAACACCTTATTGGTCAGTCCTACTGATGAGGCTTCTCCTTAGTTGACGTTGACTATGGACATGTGTCGCTTCCTCATTGGTCAGTCTTCAGTGACGTGGATTTTTTTCCCTTAACCATTGACCGAGAACACGTGTCACACTCTGATTGGTGAGCTCTTTCAGACCTTGACTAAGCGGCTCACTGGGCACGCTTCACCACGCGTCTCACACTGATTGGTGACACTCGCTTATTGGGTGTTGAATTGGCAGGCAGTCTGTTGACCATCTAGATCGTTGACCAGTTCATTTGGACCGAGTTTAGTGACCCAAAATCAAAAATCGGTTAGTTCAAGACTAATTTGATCAGTTTTCTAAAAATTAAAAAATTTATAAATTACTTTAAAATCATTTTCTACACTTTGGTGTCTTCAATTTTCCAAATTTATATTTTTAAATCACCTAAAAAATAAAATTTTAAACAGGTTCCTTCTAGTTCAGTCCGATTCAACCCGATTTGGGTATGGTTCACCCTAAACTGGTTTGATTTCCTCATCCAATTTCATTCATTGTTCTTTTCCATTATTTTTAGGTATTTATGAACCACTTGAAATTTCCAAATTTCTGTTTTTACTTCTTTATATAAATTTCAGTTTTCTTTGAACTTTGGTTTTCCCTTGAAATTTTCTGATTCTTATTTTCAGGTTTCTTATTATTGAAAACAGGGTTTACAACTGCGTGTGATGGTGCTAAATTATATGAAGTACTATTACATGCAATGGTACTTCATCTCCCATGTGTGTGAATTAAGTGTTTTGATTTAATGCCCATAATAATAATTCAGATAAATCATAAAATATTCTAAATTGGTTCCCATTATAAATATGATGATTGCGTTGGGAATGGGAGATACCCTAGTATATTACTGTGTGTGCATCAAACGTCACTCGGTGAGTTTGTTCAGGTGATAGTTCTTGTCCAAAGTTTATAAACCGGTTCCCATTATAATTATTGATGATTTTACTAGGAAATATCTCAGTACAATATCAAGTGCGTGTCAATAGACGTCACTCAGTAATTTGATTTGGATGATAGTTCTCGTCCAATGTTTTGTGCATAGTATAGGCCAATAACTTATACTAATGCATGAATGGTAGGTTTAGTAATTAACCACCATAGAAAATGAGATATCAAACTCCGTATAAGCTATTTTAAATTGCAGCAACATCGATTCCATAAACGACCCAATGAGCGGCTTTCTCACTCATTGATCATTTCTCACCTATCTCCCTAAGACATTCTAGTGATATACGAAGGAGAGGAGTATAAGAAATAGGACTTTTGCAAAGCAAGAAACCCAAGAGAAAGTACTTGAGATTAATAGTAGGTGATTCAAGGAAACTACTCATTTTTCATAATTTTCTTGTGGTCCATTATGCATTTTAAAATATTATGTATAAAAGTTTAAATTTTGAGTGGATTTTGGGTTGTTATATTAATTTAAGCCTTTTGGCTTGTCGGTTATACTGTAGTGAGGTACCCACTATTGTAACGTCGAGAGGATATAGTGATTTTTATATAGCCCGACCCATGAATAGGGTCAGGCTTAGTAGAAAATAAGCACTACTTGATTTTGAAAGATGAGAAAAACACGTGATTTTATAATTTTGAGTGAAGGTCGAAATCGATTACATAAATACTCAGTTGTCAGTAAGCTAGTAAGCTCATTCATAGGGCAATAACTTACCCCCCTCCCTAACCACTTTTAGGAATCTAGAAGGAGAAATAAAAGGCATGAATGAAGAGGATAGTCTTAGCACAAGGGGATCGTAGTAAGAGGTTAAATCATAGCATAAGGAGATCTAAGAAAACTACTATTATTCTTGGGATTTTGAATCTTGTTGCAAACTATACACATTGATTTATGAAAGTTCAAATTATTGGTGAAATTTTATGAATATTTATTATTTTGAGTATTATGTCACCTCAGTTCTAATTTGGTGTGGTGTCCACCATTATAATATCAATAGTGTGTGACGATTGTTAGATTAGTCTGACCTGAAAATCAGATTGAGGTAAGACATTGTCAATTGTTCATATTAGTTTAACTCGAAAATCGGGTAAAGGTATAACATGATCACATGATTGCTCGCCCTAATGTGCATTGATTGATCTATTGACTAAATCGTTGACCATTCGAACCTTTTTAGTTCGATCGATTTTTGGTAATCCGACTAGGATTTTTTGGTAGTTTGATCGGTTTTTCAATTTGTTTTATTTTCTAAAATTATTTTCTTGTATTTTAGACCTAAAATTAAAATTTTACCCTTATTGAGTCTAGTAAAAAAAATAAATTCTAATTTGATACGAATAAATTCGATACAGATTGATTTAATTTCAACTCAATTTCACATTTAATAATCATTTATCATTAATTCTTGGTTAATGATAATTTCTTTAAGGCTTGTCCAAGTTTATTTTGACAAATTTCAAAAATTTTAGTTCAAACTAATTTTTGTTTCAACTTGTTTTACGATTCGAATTCGACTTCAATTACTAATCTAATTTAGTTTAATACATTCCCAAATACACAATGTTACATAACCAATTCAAAAGAATTTATGATAGATAAAAGAGTTATACAATTAGTTATCATAGAGAATTAGAATGTGAAGTGACGTATCTCAAATGCAAGAATTAGAGAAGTAGGAGTTGAACAAAATCATATACTAGTTCACACTCTATAAGAAATTGAGAAGACACAAATATACATTAAAGGTAGTACATATTTTATATGGCGACATAAAAATATAAATGAGGAAAAGAAAGATAAAAATATAGAATATATTGAGAATATACAATGACAGGTAGAAAAGGAAACATGAAAGACCAAGTTGATAATGAAGGGATATATTCACAACTTGCTCAAATGTAATAGTTTTGATAATAAAACTGTTTAAATGAGAGTATAACTTGTAATATAAGGATTTGAAAAACTAGATTGAATTAAAATTTATTTTTTAAGACCTATTGGATAAATATGTATTATTTTATTCAAATGTATAAATAAATAAAATTTTAAAAAATAAAATCATTTATCCGTCCAATCCAAATTGGATCAACCTGAATCAAAATAATTATCTTCTTACTCACATGTAGTTTCCCTATTTCCCTATTTTGGCTTGGCCTCTTATACACTATATGCAAATCATTCGTAAGCTAGTGAGTTTGATCATTCGATACATATCGGTAGCCAACCTCCTCCTACTCCCCCAACTTTTCTCAAGTCATCTCTGACCAAATCATTAAAAAGGCACGATATTTTTTTTCCTAAAAGTTCGTTGAACATACTAATACTCTATTTTTTATGACTCGAGTAATAGAGGATTTGTAATGCCCCAGTCGGCCTAGATTGGCCTAAAACCACCGCCACCTCCCTTGAAAGCTCCCATCGCTGAGGGATACCAGCCAAGCTCGGTTTCACGCAACATTTCCTCAGCAATGCATATGGTTGATAATTTGTTTTCCACCATGAAATAGGGGATGATTTTTGGTGATGTAATTACCCCACCAGCGTAATTATGAATTAGAAAGCGCCCAAAAAACTCTTTTAACCTTTATAGACCTCCATTTCCATCATGTTTGTCATCCATATTGAGTTTTGACTCATTTTCATTGATTCTCTATTTTGAGTCTCATTTTTTCAAACAATTGAACAACACCTCCTCTATTGAATTGGTCAGTCTAATTGGATGTTTTCTCATTACTATTACTAGAACACACATAAGCGCATTATGATCCTCTCCAATACCAATGGTTGTCACACATCCATCCATGGTGAGTTTTTCCACCCTTACTTCAGTGTGAGATATATTTTGATCAAAAGTTTCAAACAAAGTCAAAATACAGGGAAAGATAGATTTTTCTGTTTGAATGGGAGGGTTAAGGCTTGTGGACATGGATATAGAGTGGTATGAGTGGTTTGAGGAGTTTGGGGATTGATTTAAATAATTTGAAAAGTTAATGATACAAATTTGAAAAGTTAATGATTGTTTTACAAATATAGAAAGTTGAGCAATTTGTTGAGAAATATGAACATAGTGTTGTTGAAGGTTGAAATTATAAGGTTTTAAGATTGAACTATAATTAAAAAAAATTTTAGGGGATAATTTGTAAACTTAGAAAAATGATGACCAAAATATAAATTTTAGAAAAAAAACGAATTGTTTAAAAATAAGAGAACTAGATAGATCATATTTAAAGTTATCGGGTAATTAAGAATAATTTATAAAAATATCTTAATTAAGTACTAAAATGTAAATAAAAGAAATTTGAAATACAATTTTATAAAATTTTGAAAAATTATGGATCAATTTATAAATTTTAAAAATTTAAGATTAAATTTAAAAATATGAATTATTAGTAATAAAAAGGTAGATAATAAGAATTTGGGGGTTATGTAAAAAAATTTTATGTTAAATAATTGAATTGCAACAAATAGAAAAAAATTAATAAATTTTATATTATAAATTGATACAAATGTTAAGTATACATAAATAATTTATAATAGTATAAATTATAATATAAATGGAACATACAAACTCATTTTCACAGCTTATCAAAGAGACATAACACTGAATGAAATATTATGATCTAAGATCAAGAATTGAGTAGTTTTACTCAAGTTAAGTTCAATTGGAGTGAATGGAAACTATTCTTAAAAGTTGAGAGCAATTTTAATTTTGTAATAAATGTTATGTATTTAAAAAAAAAGGTTTTTAAAGTAAAAAGAATGAAGTGATATATTATATTTTATATAGTAAAAAATCTAAGACTTGTTATTTTGTTAAACTTTACATTACTGCTGTGTATGATGGAGGATGTATGAGAATACCTATAGGGCCCTAATTGGGAGAGTGAATGAAATGCGTGGAAATAAACTAAGATGAGAAGAGGCAAAAGTTTCTAATATGTCATAATGGAAGTATCCCATATGAGTCTAATATATAACCATTGACTTAGGTGGGGTAAACTCTTATATGCATAAAAAATTTTATCTTAAAAAGTTTATTTAATGTGAAACCATGAATTGTATGTTTGTAAAGAAAGTTTGTAAGTGTATTAAGCTATTAGTTGTATGTTTAGGATTAAATTATTCTAGTTTTTCGCTTGTATGAATTGAGATTGAATATATAAATATTCCATTTAATATCACTCACTCCCTACTTATAGGTCATCATTTCCCCAAACACTAATATATGTAAGTATAATCAAGAGTGAGGTATAGTATTAACAAAATAAGATATGGTAAGTCTTTTTATCGAATACAATATATGAATATTTATCAAATAATTTACAAGTAGATAGATGAATGTGCTTTATTAATATTTTGTTGTATTTTGTGTATAAAATTATAATATGAATTTTACAAAGAAGGTTGGTAGGATGAGTTAAGTATGATGGCAAAATGTATACTTGATGATATTAATTCAAGTGATAAAGTACAATAGAAATAAACTACCACACTGTTTTTTTAAAATCAATTTGAAATGGATGTTTTATAACCACATGATTTAAGTGATTTATTGAGATCAACAATAATGAAATGTCACCCCTTCAATATATCTATTTGGAATAATATACAATAAAAGGAGAATTAAACAAACACTTAGTATTTAGAAACAAGAATAAAAAATAATCAATTTGTGAATAATAATATTAAGTAATGAGTTTATAGAAGTTAGTACTTATATTGAAAGTTTATAATTATGATGAAGATAAAGTTTTGATGATTAGTTAGAATTGAAAAGGGCATAAAGCTACAGTTAACAAGTAAAGAGGGAGAATAATTTTATTGATGAAAAAATTAATATCAAAGAGTTTCAATTTTTTCTTTTTTAATGCTAATGAACTTGTAATATCTTTAATAAGCAATATTGTTTATCTTTTCCTTCTACTTAATAATAGAGTTTTGAACCATTTGACCTGATGATAGGAAAATGCATAGTGAAGGCCCATATGAAATAAGTATAATGAACCATCATGATTAAAATTATTAAATAAAAAGTATTCTGTGGCAAAAAAATATAGCATAGACCTTACTATTGGTATGTAAAGACAACATTTAGTGTTCATTGGTCAATTTCAACCTAAAGCACCAAGGTAAAAATAGTTAATACTAATAAGAAGGTTTCTCATAAAGTTAATTCAGAAAGATTGATATCATCAGCATTGTCATCATCCGCCTTATCTTCAGTTCTACAAAATTCACAACTTACCTTAGGAGGCATCATATGCAAACATTCCTCAATTCTCTTCTCTAACCAAGAGAGCCTTTTCTCAAAAATCAACACTGCCCAATGCATGAGTCGGGTGTCAATATTAGCCATTCTTGCACATGCCCTAAGTAAAATATAATAATCGGCATGTGCCACATATGTAAAAGCTCCATCATCTCTCTTCCTTTTATAGTGTAAGTAATCACGCCGTTTGATGATTTTTCTAGGAGGAATGTAGAGGAAACGATTCTCATCCATTTCTTGTTTTAACTCTTTAATAGCTCTGTCCATGTAGGTCTCTGTCGAAGTTTCCCCACTGAAGCAAGTGTTCTTATGGTCCATTGAAAAATCACAAAACTGGCTGTCACTTGGATGATGGTCACATAATTTTTTGTTTTCTTCATAACAATCCCTACATTTCACACTCTCTCTGGGCCTTTTTCTATTTAAATTATCTTGATCTACTATTCCTTCAATATCATCCTGTTTAAACACATTTGATTGGCTCAAAAAATTAATATAATATTATAAACTTTTTTAGGAAGAAATTCATGAGATAAGCAAAAAAAGGAGCAGGTATGGAGATGAATCACCTTGTTCTTCTGGTAAAATTCCCACAGCTGTTCAATAGATCTTTCTTCTTCGTAATCCTCATAAGATGGTTCCAGCCCAGCAAAAACCACATCCTTGCAGTACTGGAGATAGGTTGACAAGTCCTTTGAATATTCTGTTGTCATATTACAATATTGAACAAATATCAAAATACTTTCATTGAAAGTCCCCCAAAAAATATTTTCCAGTATAAATATTCACAAATATTGTTATGAAATCATTAGTTACCATAGCTCAGATCAATCTGATCATATATAGCATGGAGCTTCTGCAGAAGTTTCTCGGCATCAAACTGGTTGTAATCCTCATTATCCCCATTCGATGTGTATGTACATGCACCTTTGCATAGGCTTTTCTCCCATACTCCAAAACCATTTATGTTGTATAGAATCCTGATAGCCACAATTAAGATACACATAACGCAGACACGAGTAGGAAGCCTCCATTCACTCGAGGAAAGCCAAAGATCAGGCGGCATCGACCATTCCTGTAACAAGAGGGCCTTTGGGAGAATTTGGTCCTCAGGGAGAGACAATTTCCTGAGATATCTAGAGGCTATCCTGTGGAAGTTTACTGGGGGCAACTCCAACCCTATGGTCTCAGCTATTGAAGCTGCTAGAGATTCCAACTTCTGTGAGGACACTGATTGGGAGGGTCTGAACATAAGACTGGAACTCAAAGGACATGCACTAGAGGGTTCCCCTATATTTTTTTCAATCTCCATAAAAGCATAAAAGTATGGGAGCTTCCCTTCAATTGACCATTGGACCAAGTCTGCAGGAAGGATTGCCTCTCTTGCAACATGGCAAGCTAGAAAGGATATGGCCAAGGAAGAAGACAGAGGTAATCTTTGTCTCAAGGACCTGTACCATATCATTACAGCTCGCTGCCCATGGATGTTGTGAGGTTCAGCTCTAAATTTGAGACGGGGCTTTGTCTCTTTAACTTCCCCTACAAATCAGTCAGTGTCCACTTGAGTAAAAAAAAGCTCAAATTTGCTAAACAAAAAATCCATTCATATGAAGATAAAAAAATGGAATCTAACACATGCTAAAATAGAAACATGATCTTAGCAAAGATCAAAATTTGGACAAAAATAATCTCTTATAAAATTATATGGATATACCTTACATAAATATGTTGATGATACTGCCAAATTTTCACTTCGGTGGCATAGTATTAAACATAACAGCTAACTCATAAACAACCCTATCAAAGGAGTACAGTATGGTTTAACAAGTATCAGGCAGTTCTATGATCTCAATTAAATAGATGTGGAAACTTCCACATAATTATAATCATTCTCCACTATCGTCTAATACAAAATCAACATCAGATGCAATACCAGACTAGAACTGATCTAGGAGAAGTTATCGATGGATTAGGAAGATTGAAGCATGCTCATGAAAACTATTCCAGTGACATTGATTATAGAAAGCATCTGAAACATTTTATAAAAAATCAAAAGACCACTAATAGCAATAGACCTTGTTTTTGAGATTCCGAATCTCGAATGGTCTCATCAGCCCAATCATCATCAAAAACCCCAGATGCATTCAAATACCGGAACCAAATAGGGCCACAGATCTGATTAACCAGTGGATTCGCACCAAATTCCTTGGTCAGAGCCTCACACTGAAGCTGCACCATAATTTGTAATCCCATCACATACCGGATTCTCACCTCATTGTAGTAATCCTTATAGCTCAGACCCCTCGATCCGGCTGAAGGGCCAAAATCATCTGGTATTGTAGGGCCAAAATCATTCAGTGTTGCAGGACCAACAGAACCTATGACATCTGCCATGGGAGAGTAGGGGTTATATTCATAAATATTGTGTTGCTCATTGGGGGTTTTGGGACTTTGAGTAAGGGTAGCCCAGAGTTGAGACTGAGTTACAGGGGGCTCGGAATCAAAAGTAGAGGCCACGGGGGCACGGCGGTGACTATCCTGATAGAGAGCACCGCGGTTGGAAGCATCGTAGAAGTTCTCATCTGCGATATCAGCATCGACTATGTCCTCACATCGAGAACCGCAATGGACGCAGTAATAGAAACCATCGTTGCCATCTGCCAAACCTACGCGGCCACAAGACTGGCACGGGAAGTTCAGATTTTTTACATCTAGCTCCATGGCTGATCAGCAAAGAAAGACAACAAAGATGAGAAAATTCGGCTTCAGGATCTCAACCAAAGGACCATCCGCGTACACATATTCGCAGTAGAATCATCAGCTCATCTGATCTGATCAGGTTCTTACAACCTCCCGTAGCAGCCTTCCTCGAAGATTTTTTTTTGCACAAACCTTCTTCCAGATTCGCAGCCCTAAAAACCTCAGACCTTTTTTGTTTTCTGTAGATACGAGGAGAATAATGGGAAAAAATTTTATTTTTGTTCGAGTTTAAATAATAAATGAGAACTAGGAGAACACTTTGGTTATTTGGATTTGTTTAAAAGAATGGTTCTCTAGTTTCCAAATTTATAAATTAAATTCAAATTATATGTATATCTAGATACAAATAGTTTGATTCTCCAAATAAATTAAATTTAAATTATATGCAGATCTATATATACAAGTAAATGATTTGTTTCTAAAGATCTCCAGCATATGTATCTAAAAATGGAAATTACATATTCTAGAAGGTCATATAAGGAAACAATAAATTGAAATTATGGGAAGAATTACTTTTCCTACAACATAAAAAAGAGTTCATCTTGCATGGTGAAGGAAGAGATATAGCTATTGGTGAACATGTCTTTAAACATATAACTTGGAGGCTTATTGGTGGGACTCAATTTTAGTGGTTTATGAATTTATAAGTATTAGGATTATTGGGATGAGTAAGGTTAAAAATTAGGATTTTCCCTAGTTAGATCGGTTGATTTTAGGACTATACAAGGAACATTTAGGTTGTAATTCATTTTGAAAGAACAATAAAGAAAGGCGCGTGGGATGGAATTTCCTATGGAATGCTGGATCATCTTCCCCATTTCAACTCTTCCTTACTCGAATAGTAAGTCATGTAATATTTATTTATTCTTATGTTACTGAGTGGCATCAACTAAGATTTTTCCACAAGAAAAACTTTAGGTTTTGGCTATGTACCCCTCCCTCCAAATCATTTCGTGCCCAAATCACTTAATCCAAAAATACATTATATTGATTCTAATAATATAAAGAAAGGTAAAAACATATATACCACAAATTTTGTTTATCATATTGCTTTTCCATGCTTACTAAATCTATAAAAAAAGACAAAAATATTAATTTGAGGGTGAAGTATATGCTCAAGTGAGAGAGTAGTAAAATTTGATTAACACTATAATTATTGGAAAATATGTATTGAAAATTATATGATATCGAAACAATTCTTAAAGATTATTAAATTAGATCTGTCAGTAAACGAATAAATTCAAAAATACTTGAAGCACTTCAATTAAAAGATCTAAAAGTAAAATTTTCTTATTTCAATATATTGACCAAACTATTATGAATATGCATGCGACAAAAACAAAGGTAAGAAGGTTTGAAAATAGTAAATTGTGCTCAACTTCAAGTTTTAAAAACAAAATTTGAAATTATAAGAATGAAAAATGGTGAAAAGATTGAACATTATTTTGCAATAATGTTGGAAGTAGTAAATTAAATAAAAATATTTGGGGAACCACTACTTAAAAAAGAGGTAGTAGAAAAAAACATACCAACTTTGACTCCAAAGTTCAACTAATGAACATGCACCGAATGTTCAAGGATTGATATCTAATAGGGACATAGCCCAAGCAAATCCAACTTAGCATCCAAAATGTTATCAGCATGATTAATAATTGACAACTGCACATACCCATACACACAATGACCAAACTATCCCAACAGAATCGTGCATGAAAGTACACATAAGTCATCGGCAATGCCCAAAAAGAGATTTCACCTCACAAGACGACTACCTGCTGGCTTCAAAGCTAAAAGAATGGCTTCCATGGAGAGGTGAGGCAAACAAACATGGAAGAATCTTCAAGTGGGGATTGAAGATCTGATCGGCTTAGGCTGAGGCTGTACCTTTAGCAAGCACATCCACCAGACTGGGTCTGTGGCTGAGACGAATTGCCAGCTGTGCTTCTGAGGTTCACGTCAACCATGTCTTCTTGCTTTGTCGATGACAAATTCTCCATTCCAGGGAGAGCTGCAGCAATCTTCCGAAATAGAGCCTGGAAAGAGGGGTGTCAATGCTGTAAAATTAGCCTGAAAGCACCTGGCTCATCTATAAGTTTAATTGTGCTAGATGAAGCTGTACATTTTGAACAAGAAGGTAATAAATCTAATGATTACCTTAATGTTGAAGCCAGCTTTTGCACTTGTTTCGATAAACATCACATTGAGCTCACGAGCTTTAGCCTCTCCTTCCTCAATGGAAACTTGTCTGAGGGGACATTAGCAAGTAGGTAATCTATTATTGAGCTGATACATATATCTGAGGCTGCAGCCCCTCAAAAATTAACATAATGCCATACAGGAATAAAAAAAATTCAGAACAAAGAAATTGTGGAGGAAATAGATATAACACCAATCAAATATGAACTCATCTACATCACAGTATTGCAGACAAGGATTAAACTGCCTAGTTTACCTGGGATATTATTGCTGACGAAAGACAGAGATTTGTGTCTGAGAAGAGATTAAATAAAAATCTAGAGATGGAAAAGAGCGTCATTTCAAATGTGAAAAAGGGGGGTGAACAAGTGATCAGATCCTCTGCAACCTTGCTCACTGACAGTGGATTAAAACCAGTAAAGAAATTCACAGCAAAGTGGGCACAATACAATATTTTTTTCTTAGTAAACTGAGTACGTCATTGATGAACACCAAGAAGGTGCAGAAGATATGTACAAAAGGTTATGCTGTACAGACATTCATAGACATGATATAAAGTTTATCATGTGCATGGAACCATGAGTCCCACCACTGTCTAGGAAGTAGACACTCTGGAATCTTCAGAAGATGCTCATAATAGACAGTTGAACAATATTGGATGAGTGAATACCTGTAACACATACCTTTTCTCCACAAGATCAGTTTTATTTCCAACAAGAACAATGATGACATCACTGCCCCTCTCTGTGCGAACCTCTTCAATCCATTTAATAGTATTCAGGAAAGTTTGTCGGCCTAAACAAATAAGGCATGCATTCTTAGACATGTGCATCTTTATAGGTGGCATTAAAAAGAGTACTAAAATCCTTGACTCACGTATAAAAAGGAACAATATTTCATCCTTTTAAGGTACAATAACAGTAATATAGCTAGATGCACAGAAAGAAGAAATATATGAGGATGCAGACTACTAGACTATAATAGTATACAGTATGTTGAGAATACATACTTGCAACATCATACACAATTACAGCAACAGAAGAATCACGAATATAGCTTGGAATGAGACTTCTGAACCTTTCCTGTCCAGCTGTATCCCTAGAAGGCAAATGAGATGATGAATATTGGCATCAAAGTTAAAATAAAGTTAAAGTAACCACATGGCCTTAATACTGAATGTCAAATATAATAGTCTCCACTTTTTTACAATGCAAAAGGAAATTCAAGTATGAAAAAAAGTAACATCGAATATAATTGATCTTACCAAAGCTGCAATCGAACTGTTCGGTCTTCCAGATACATAGTTTTTGACAAGAAATCGATACCTATTGTAGCCTGAACATTGACAGAGGAAAAAAGTGAGCGCCCAGATTTTAGCACTAAAAATGAATAATAGCTCAAGGTACATCAATAACAATCTACAAAGAAGTTCTAGGAGATACAGAGGTTCCTCTGTGATAATGAGAAAGATTTCAGAGTCCTTACACAGTGCAACCATTGAAAAATATAATACATTCTTAATCCCTAAAAATTCCGGCACAGGATGAGAAACAAGGAATCAGGATCGCCTGACCTTCAGAATTCATCAAAGAGATTAGGAACGAGAGGATATATGACATACATTAGGAAAACTGCTAAGAATATCATACTGCCACAGATGATAGCTCCCCGATTCACACAAAATTGCTACAAAATTATTGACAAGTTCCTGTCTACAATTTGCAAGTAGTAGCTACTTCTGTTTTCTTGTTAATAAAATAAAAAGCCAAAAGGCGGCAAACCATGAATCATCATTTCAAGTCTGATCTTATCTAGCGTGATAAATAGAATCTCTCAAAATCATACAGAATTACAAAAGTGTAACCAGAATCGCGGAATCAACTGCCGATGCCACTAGATCAGACAGTTCTAGGACAGATCCATGGACGACTAAGCAGGAATAGCCCCTGAAGACTTCGATCATATGCACCTGATACGTGTTGTCGAACTTATCGTACATGAACCGGGTGATGATGCTGGTCTTCCCGACGGACTGGTCCCCCAAGAACACCAGCTTGTACTTGGCTAGAGCCGACACAGGCGCCATTCCTGCGGGAGATCCAAGCGTCAAGTAATAACTAAAGATCAAAAGCTCTCCACTCGATGACTCAGTTGGAGACGATCAGGGAGCTCCGAACCATCAATCTCTGCGCCTGAAGTTTTAGATTTGAGATCTCCGCATAGAATCTAAGCAGCAGAGCATTTGTTTTTCACACTGATTGACGCGTTTCTCCTCAAATTTCCTCGGGTCCAATCAACAAAAGTCCTCGGGCGAACAAAAGAAACAAGGCTATAGTAAGCGGGTCGAATTGGGCCCACTCGCACAGATTTGGGCTCTAGAGTATCTTGGCCCATGGATAAGTCCCACGACCCGGAATTATTCCGGGCCGAACCTATTCCGCAATGACACGACCCAATAGGAATGTAAACCACAGCCGAATTAGCTGATTAACAATGTCTCGTGATCTATGACCGAAAAAGAACAGATGTAACGTGACCCAAAACAATTCATTTGTTATAGGATATATGTATTGTGCATGTGGAGCCACGTTGGCCTTTTGTCCGATTCCAACTAAATGTACGACAATAACCTAATTGTTACCGTAACAATGACGGGTGAACTTTATTTGCAGTAAGTAGTTGAGCTGAGGTGGAGTTTTTGATGATCCCTTGTCCAGCAAGTGTAGATAATAATTCATGGGTAATAATGTTGATTGATGCATCAAAGTCACCCCATCAAACCAAGATAATTGGTTGGTTGGTTTGTTCATATTCTCCATCATCAAAGTGGAATAAAAACTGCAAAATTGGAAGTGTTTTACTTCATCAATAAATCGACGTTTTATGAACATTAACTAGCTTGGAATCAAGTTCCATAACACAAATTGAACCAAGGTCTCATCTTGATCAGATGACAAGTTTATCCATGTTGTAAGATCTAATTGGTGTAAGTCTATTTACACAAGTTTTTTTAAAAGAAAAGTTTGTCCTTGAACACATTAATAAACCCTAAAACAGCAAAAAAAAAAAAAAAAGATAGGGAAGGGGACAATAAAATGTAGGCCAACTTTTCATGCATTATAAGCTAAATGCATAAGACAAATGGCCCCTAAGACTAATAATGTATGGCTCAATGCACGCATACTATATTACAATTGAGAAAAAACTTCCATAAATGTTATTTTTGTCAGCAAACTTCTATGGCATTGTATTCCATGTGGATAGCTCCAAAAAAATTGATCCACAATGGGTGAAAAGTATATAGGCAATTGGGTGTGTCTCGAAATTTGCGAAGGTTATTTCTAACTATATATACATTCAGTCAAACATCTTCTATTAGCTTTTGAATTATAATAGAAAGTCATACGTTGCTCAAATAGGGTATATGAATGGGGAATTAAATAGATAGTCAAATCTCACAAGTGACAAATTTTTAATTGCTTGGCGGAGTATTATATTATTTTATTATATATATTTACTAAATAATATTTTTAGAAAAGATAAACTATTACGTTAATATTATGAGATTTTTTGAACATATACCTAAAGTTTAGGCATCCAAAAATTCACCACTCTACAGTTTTACAGTTTTCCAAGCCATAAGGCTAAAATATTAAATGGTGTTTGTATATTATAACTGGGTTTAATGGTAAATATTTTATTTGTCTCAAATCATATAAATATATTTTATTAACTTAGAGGTGAATGGATAAATAATTTGTTAAAGTCGATTGAATAGATAATTTTATTTATCGTAAATTAGTTCATTACATTGTGAACTAAAATACGATATAACGAGTATACATCTCTCGTCAAATGCACAAAGGACGCTGTGTACCCATGCGCGACGCTCGTCTAATTGTTAACCTAAAACCCGACTCGTATATGATAAACTCAATTTTCATTAAAATTAGTGTAAATTTTGACTATAGTACTAAAAGTAAAATTAATTTAAACCGTAATTATTGTGGCTTAATCCGGGTATACATGTACATGACTAGATGAATTGTTATCATTAAACTATCCATATAAAGTTTCGACACATTCCATTAGCCAATCATTAATTTTTTTAAATTTAACCTACTTAGTTTTTTGGTAACTCTAATTTCATAGCTCATAACTTTTGTTTATGACAACCAAAACTGATTATTCCATTGACATTAGAACAACGGAGAAACAAGCTTTTACATCATAACTATTCTTTAAACTAACGTGCATTTTACCAACACGAGATGAATAAATAGTAATATTGCTTATTCGACCTAAAATATAACATCTCCTTTTCGAGCTTACCCTTACCTCATTGATGACCAATATTGGCTCAAACTAATTACAGAGACACCTCTTAGTCTTCTCTATCCAACATAATTGGTTGTTCGAGCTAAAAGTAAATCTCGTAGTTGTGAAAATTTAGATAAAGTCCGGTGATACCATAAATTTGAACTTTCTCTGTAAATTACATTCTTTAGTCAACTTAGACCACTATTTGGGGTGATTCAAAAGACAACGAATATACAAGGGAGTCAGCTTTTCAATCCCACTTATGTCGACCATCGACTCATCGTCTTTGGTAAGTTACCATAATTTTCCAAACTATGTCTATTTTCCAGCAAAAGACCAAAAAAGGTCGAAACAACACTATTCCGATCGTGGATGGCTGGAATGTGTTAGTAGGGACCCAATGAATGTGTTGAGGGACATATTAAGGATTTTTACAAAGTTTATTGAAGTGTTTTAAGGAAAGGGAAAGTTCGGGGACAAAATCCAATTTCATGAAAATACAAATCAAAATGAGACTAAATAGAAGTATAGGGACCTAACAAGAAGATTGATATTGTTTAGGAACCCAAAGTGATAGCTTGGAAGAGCATAGTGGCCTAAATGAAAACTTGGAAAATTTTAGTGGCAAAATGCTAAATAGTATAAAGTTTGGGCTAAAAAAGAAATTTCTGAGAAGTTAAAGACCCAAATAAAACGAAAGAAGGGTTTGAGGACCTAAAATGGAGGTATGGTAGATTTAGGGTTTAAAAAATGATAAGTGGAAAGAGTAGCGATAATATTGTAATTTGAAATAGTTAGGAGTCCATTCAATGATTTAGATGTTTTGCAGGCCTTGGAATAAAGACTGCCAAATAGTGGGGAAAAGTCTTGAAACTTAAATAATGTCGAAATGCCCAAATTTTTGCAAATCCTCAATTCCTCCCCCCCCCCCCCCCCCCCCCCCCCCCCCCATTCCAACTCTTTAATATAGCCGAATTTGATTTTATCAAATTGACCGATTAAACACCTCTAATTGTTGAAATTGAAGTTGAAACTGAGTTTCTCTATATTCATACGATTCTATAGAACTTTAAATCTTGAGTTTTAATGTCGAAACGAGCTCAAATGGAGCTTCGCCAGAAAATAGACTCTAGAGAGAGAAATCTTCAATTACTCATTGGTGAGGGCTTGGCGGTCCAAGCTTTCAATCTAGGCAGATAACTCTCAACTTGAGGTTTATCCTAGAATCAAGAATCGCATCAATAGATGCTGAATTGGATTAGAATTTCGTCATTGAAATTTGTACGACTCTCTCTCTAACACTGATCGAAAATTATAAAGGGGAGCCGAATTGGCTTACCTTTCGGTCCTAATTTAGTCATGGAAGGGCTGATGAAGTGTTGGGAGGGCTTGGTTTGGCCTAAGGAGGGCTCAAAATGGCCGATTTTAGCTTGGCCAAAATATGGCAGCTTCGTTCCGCCAGAGCTGCTTCACTGTTCCATCATGCTGGCGCTTCTCCAACAATTCTCGGATTGACTAGAGTTTGCTATCAGATAGCTGACTTCTCCCCAGTTCTAAAGAGCCTAACCTCTCCTTCTAAGGTTAAGAAAAATGTTTAAGTCGAAGCTCTGGTTTGAGCTTCACCGGGAAATGGAGCAGTAGAGAGAGAGAGAGATAGAGAGAAGTGTTTGGGTGTGAGGAGAATGAATGGGGATGACCTCTTTATATAGGTGTAAAACCGTGTATTAAATGGTAGAAATTTATTACTGATATTAATATTGCCATAAATTATTGGTATTAATTCCAATAATATAATTTTGGTGTTAAATTATTTGTATTAATTCCAATAATTTAATTTAGATATTAAATTATTGGTATTAATTACAATACTTAAAAATATATATTAATTTATAGCTATTTATGATAAGGCGTACGTTCTAAGCACGCTTAACTTTAAAGTTCTTATGGGATCTTGTTCACCTGAACCAATTAAGTTTTTCTCTTCTAATTTCTCTTAAGTTTCTTTTCCAAGATTTAATGAATCCTTTGGATCACTCGAAAGTTGTAAATTTCTAAATTGCTTGTTTCCAAATGATCAGGTTTGTAAATCGGCTCGATTTTCTTACTCATTTTGACCGGTTCTTTTCCCGGTTTTCCTTAGCTCAAAAGTGTGGGGTTTACAATGAATATGGATGGTTGTACTAGGTGATAAGAAATACCCTAGCACAATATCGAGTGTACATGGATAGATGTCACTTGATTAGTTTGTTTGGTGACAGTTCTTGTCCAACATTGGGTGCTAATTTCGGCCGGAGAAGTGCTAGCATGATGGAACAGTGAAGCAGCTCCGGTGGACCGAAGCTGCCCTCTTTTGGCCAAGCTGAAATCAGCCATTTTGAGCCCTCCTCAGGCCAAACCAAGCCCTCCCAACCCTTCCTCAGCCCTTCCACGGTCGAATTAGGACTGAAAGAGCTAATTTGGCTAACCTTTACAATTTTCGATCGGTGTTAGAGAGAGAGTCGGCCAAATTTCAATGACGAAATTCTAATCCAATTCAGCATCAATTGATGCGATTCTTGATTCTAGGATGAACCATTGGAGGAGAGCTATCTGCCTAGATAAAAAGCTCGGACCGCCGCACCCTCACCGGTGAGAAATCGAAGCTTTCTCTCTATATAGTCTATTTTTCGGCAAAGCTTCGTTTGAGCTCGTTCCGGCGTTAAAACCTGCGATTCAATTAGGTGTGATGTTAAAATTGCACAAATAAGTGGTTTTTCATTTCTGAGGTGCTCACCATCCTAAATGGATATGATGTGAATAAACTCACTCACTTGATAGTGCAACGAATTCCTCTTATGTGGCTCTTTGCTTCCATGCGAGCATATCTTTGCTAGTGTTCCCGGTACTTTGTGTTCCTACATGATATTAACATGATTGTTCATTATCCTTTGGCATAATAGCCTTCATTTATCACGAATGAATAAAATGACCAAACTTTTAGTTATTTGCATTTAGGTCTCTAAAGTTCTTTTTCTTTAATACTAGGTCCCTAATGCCAATTTTCCCCCAAATCGAGTCCCGAAACTTCTAAAATTTACTTTGGGACCTCAATTTATTCAAAATCACAAAAAAGGGGTTCAAGTTTCCCAAATTCCCAATTTGGTCCCCAACTTTTCAAAAATTACCATTTTGCCCCTACTTTACAAAAATGGTAAATTTGACCCCAATAATTCCAAAAATTGACCAATTGCTCCTCCAACATCTTTTCCAAGGCCAATTGACCCTCAATTTTAGAAAATTGTACTTTAGTCCCTCGAATTTTTGAAATCCCCAATTTTCCCCCAATTTCCCCTTTTCAACCTGGCTAAATTTGATTTCATCAAATCGACCGATCAATCGAGGTTAATTGTTGAAATTGAAGGTAAAATTGAGTTCCTACACATCCATACAATTCAATGGAACTTTGAATCACATAATTTGGATCCAAATTAAGTTCAAACGAAGTTTTGTCGGAAAACTGAACTTAGAGAGAGAAATCTTTGAAAGCTTACTGTCCAATTTCTCTATCAGGAAAGATAGCTCTCTTCCTGAGGTATCTTCTAGGATCAAGAATTCTTACAATTAACCTCGAATTTCTGTATTTTTTCTCTCTAACTCCGACTTGCAATGACTGAGAATGGTCAAATAAGGTTACCTTTAAGCTCATTGAGGTTGTCTAAAGGCTTTAGAGATGTTGAGAGAGCTTGGTTTGGCTAGAGGAGGGCTGAATTTCTGTAATTTCAGCTCGTCTAAAATAGAGCAGCTTGGGTCCGTCAGAACTGTTTCACTATTTGATTACGTCGACGCTTCTCCGATAATCCTTCGATTGAATGGAGGTTGCTATTAGATAGCTGACTTCCCCCGGAGTCTAAAGAGCTCAACCTCGCCTTCTAAGGTTGAGAAAAATGTGCAAGTCGGAGTTCTGGTTTGAGCTTCATCGTAAAATGGAGCATTAGAGAGAGAGATAAATTTTTAGGTGTGGCAGATGAATGGGGAGGAGCTCTTTATATAGTTGTAAAAAATTGTTTTTTTAAATGGGGAAGATTTATTGCTACATTATGGGTATTATTCTTATTAAATTGGGAAATTGATGAGTATTTATGAGTATTAATTTCAATAATTGAATGTTGGTATTAATTTATGGGTATTTATTTAATAATGGTATTAATTCCTCAACTTTGGAATCCCTTTATCCTTTATATTTGTTTGGAAATTAATTTTGTAAAGGTATATATATACCATTATATGTAAACATTTCTTCAACATTTATATATATATATATATATATACACATAAATAATTAACAATTATGTATATAATATTTAATTTTCGCTTAAATTCAAAGGGAAATATTTTCGAAAATTTCAGGTTACTAAAAACAAGGTGTAACAACTACTCCCCACCTTTTTAGGAGTTTTGTCCCCAAAACTTATTCAACATACTTTGTATAGGAAATAACTTCCCTTGATGTCAACTTGGAGTTTGTTTGACATGCTAACACTTCGATTATTTTCACTTAGCCCCTTTATAACATGCACTTAAGGAATTTCATTTCCTTTTCATTGCTTACTCATTACATGAAGTTTATCCTAGATAAGCATGTCTTACCTGCGAGTTCAAGGGTATATCCTTAGGTTCACATCTTCCTTTGCTTAGGGCAAAATTCTTCCCCTTTAGCTTCTTACTCAAAATTTTAGGATTGAGAGTTTCAAGATGTGCAATCATTCATATATCTAGTCATTCTCTTTATCGTTGAAACCCCTAGCTTAGTGTCATTTCGAGTGCTATGTACTTGCTTTTATAGGTTTTGGTGTTATCACCTTTTTGTCCAACTTTTACCCTTCTTATGTCTTTCCTCATTTCCAGTGGCGTCCTTTCCTCAAGAACTTTCCTTTTTCTTAATCCATTCTTACTCGCTCGATATTATTTCATGATTTTTCATTTTGAGTTAATCCCTTTCAGTCTATGTGTTAATTACTTTGTTTGGGGAAGTTCCCTTCATATAGATTTTGTTCTCTACTATGTCCCTCACAGTAGAGGCTTCCACTTTGGAAGCTACATGCTCTACCTTCTTACCATTCCTTGAAAGTTTCTTTCTTCCTTTCTTCACGCTCCTTTCTATATTGGGTATTTGCCCACCTTTAATCCTCCATTGTCTTAAAATTCCCATTTCTTCTCTCATTCCTTATCTGAGGGACTTCCGATTATTGGTTTTATTTAGTGTACTCCACCTTATGCTTAGCCTTCCTCACTTAAGGCTACATCAAGTGAGTGTGGACCACAACTAGTCTTGATGTCAGTGATCATTTACTTTAGTCACTTTTTAACTGGAGGACTTCCTCTACAAGATTTCTTAAATGTACTTTACTCTATTCCCTTTTTATGGGCACTCCACCCCTTTCTTACTCGTACAACATCTTTGATGTTATCTTCTGACTTACATGTTCCTTGAGTTTAACTTACTCCTTGGGTCCTCCTAGTATGCTTCCCTGGTCCTTTCACCTTAGCATGCGCTTCATTTGCAAGTTCATCTCTCTATCCCTCCTCACTTAGTTCCATTACCTCTTAGTTGGGATACATATGCCTTTTCAGGGTTTACTTACTTGGTAGAAATCTTCCCCTTTTCTCCCAAAATTCCTTTTTCATTTACCCTAGGGAATATCTACCTTTAAATGACATCCTTTAATGTGGTTATCTCCTATTTACCTTTACTCTTGAAATATTGCGGGTACATCTTTTGTACTCTATCATCATCCACACTTGTACTTTAGTACACATCTATTTCCTTTAAGGAGAGCTCGAATCCTCCTTCTTTCAAGATCTCTTGATCATCATGTAAGAGGCTTGCCTACCTCTCTTGGCTTGAGTTTAGTTGTTAATTTTGCCATTGTTCTTTTTAAGGATTTCTTTCATCCTTCTTTTTCCTAATATTTGGCCTTTCCACCTCTCCCTTCTTTGCTAGAGCTTAAATTATGACCTTCACGAGTATCAGTTCCTTAACTACCTCATCCTTACCATTCCCTTGGTCTAATTATCTTAGGGCAGTTGTTTCTTGAGTCTTATTGTCATTAATGTCCATCCTACTGCCCTTTTAGAGTTTAGTCCTTTCTACTTCCCAGTCTTCCTTAGGGCGTCGTTTATTCTCCTTGACAATCTTATTGTTACGTCTTGCTTCCTCCTGCTATGTTGGTTCAAAACTCCTGTTTGACTTCATTGTTTTTTCATAGTGAGTTGTACTTGCAATCCTGAGACATCCCATTTGTTGTCAAATGCTCGGCTTGTCTTTTCTTGTGGAGGCACTCCTTTCTTTACTCCCAAATGGCTAGAAATTTCTTCTTAAGGGAGAATTCTCTTAAGTTATCCTTTGTTCTATTTGTGGTTTATCGAGGTCCTACCTTCAGTCATTTTTTGTTCCTGCCACTATGCTAGGATCTTGAAGAGCTTCCTCCTAGATGTGGTTGAAATTCCGAGCAGGAGTCATGTTTCTTGGGATGGTATCCTTTTAGATTTCTATAGCTATGGGGGCATTTTTTTTGGAAAATATTGTTCTAAATCCTTGTGGTGTGGGATAGTCCTTCACTTCATGTCCCATTTCCTTTACACCTTTTAATAGGTCGTTTCCTTGCCTAGTTGTTACTCCAAGAGTTCGTCTAGACTCCTTACCTTGTCATGCCTCCTTTGCCCAATAATTTCCTTGATTCATTCCTTTATTTGGGATGGAAATCTCCTTGGTCTCCATGATGTCTAGGGTAGCATGGTTTTATTTGGTTACTTTTCTTAGGCAATCTTCCCATAGCTGAGGTGCAAGGTCACATCATTTTTTAGAGATATAGTTTTTAGGAACTTAGAGTTCTTTATTAGTGGAGAAGTAGTACAATATGTTGGGGTCTTAGCCCTATTATAAAAAGTGATTACGAAATAGATGGGGAGCTACATGGTTCTTGATAAGCGTCCTCCTTAGTAAGGTTATAAGCCATTGATGGCATTCTGGGCCATAGGCTTGGCTCCCTTTGTACTTAGGATTGTGACCTCAATATGTCCTGGTACCATACTCCTGGATACTTCTCACTAACATCTTTTGTTTCTTTAGGACTTCTCAGGTATTTTAGGGTGATCTTCCTACGGAGACAGAGTGTTGGGTGGTGTTGGTAACACCAGTACTAGTTTCCTTGGTTACTCTCCTTGGAGCCATCTAAAAAAATTAAAATTGTTTTCTTAATTACTATTTTATATAGTCTTGATAATTTATTTGAGGAAATATACTCTAATACCACTCAAGTTGTCACGCCCTGACCCCATTTGGCCAGATCCCCATGAACAACCCATCACTCACCTGGTTTATTAAGGTATTCCCCTTCTCTAAATCGTGAGGAGTAAGGTGTCCTTTTTACCTGTACCTTTCCTGGAATAATATTAATTAAAACTGAATATATTAACCTTACATACCTGTCTTAAGGTTCAGCTTCAGACAAATCTTTAAGGTAAATTTCCCTTAGTTTCCTAAAAAGGGGTAAAGGGAGGGGGTGAGTTTGACAACTCAGTGAATGGGTGTTGAGTGGGAGTTTTTACAAAAACAACTTTAATCAGAGTGTGCCAAACTCCTTATTTCCTTTAAAAACATTTTTTTCTCAAGTTCTGGTTTTCAAAACTTTTTTTCTCAAGGTTTACCATTTCTTTTCCAAGGATTCTCTAATCCTTTCCAAGGTTTTTAAACCTCTTTCCCATTTCCATATTAGGTGTGTTTCAAAAACAATACATGCCCTTCACCAGGAAGGGTTCACACATATTCGTAAGATGAAGTTACGCCGACTGCACTTGTGGATTGGAGCATCTTTACCATCAACCTTAATAGAAGTCTCTCACTTCTACTCAAAGTCTGAGTGAACGTCTCTGACATCCTACCCTCATACCCAAAATACTTTGTGTCCATATGTGGACGGAGACTTCATCTCGACCCCACCCTAGTCTCATGTGCATGAAGCTACGTCAAGCTTCCCTGACTATTGGAATGACAAACTGCCCTTATCCCTACCATGTCGTTTTGTCGCTCTTAGGACGCATCACTATCCCTCTTGGGTGTCTTAATGGTCCCAAATCTCAGTGCATGCACAAAACAATAGTTTTCCTCATAAGCCATTTAATCTTTGGGGCAACTAGTCCAACAGCCCTGACCCTCAACCAGACCTGCAACTGTTTGTCTAGGCCAGTCCGTTGACATAGTCCTGACGCACTTCTGCCAGTCAATCGAGTAAGTTAGTCATGTCTTAGTACCGTGGCCCTATCACATCATTCATTACAATTTTTAATGGCTTAAAATCATGTTTGTTTACGAGTTCTTGCTCGTGCCAACTGGCCTTGGGCCCACTATATGAGATTTTCAAAATCAGGCATTCTAGCTCCAAGTTCCAAAACCAAGGCCTCCGGCCTATCTGAGCTATTCGAGCTCCTGTCAAGAAGATCTCCCAAAATGTTTAATCATTGACACACAGTCAGGGGAGAACACTTCTGAAAAAATCATCTTTCAATCTATCATACCAACCAGGTGTGATGATATCTCCTCTTGCAACCAGCATGCAGGTTTTCTTCTGCCTTCAAGGAAGTCCTTCATACCAAACGGGTATGATTTTCTCTACTTACAACCGGTAAGTAGGTTACCGCTTAGTTCTCACAAAACTCCAACCAGGTGTGATGTTAAAATCCCACAAATAAGCAGTTTTTCATTTTTGAGGTGCTCACCATCCCAAACGGGTATGGTATGAATAAACCCACTCACTCGATAGTGCAGTGAATTCCTCTTATTTGGCTCTTTGCTTCCACGTGAGCTTGTCTTTGCTAGCATTTACGGTACTTCGTGTTCCTACATGATATGAACATCCTTGTTCATTTTCCTTTGGCCTAATAGCATTCATTCATCACAATTGAATAAAATGCCCAAACTATTAGTTATTTGCATTTAGATCCCTAAAGTTATTTTTCTTTAACTTTAGGTCCCTAATCCCAATTTTCCCCCAAATTGAGTCTCGAAACTTCTAAATTTTATTTTGGGATCTAAATTTATTCCAAATCACAAAAAGGGGTTCAAGTTTCCCAAATTCCCAATTTGGTCCCCAACTTTTCAATAATTACCATTTGGCCCCTACTTTACAAAAATGGTAAATTTGACCCCAATAATTCCAAAAATTGACCAATTGGTCCTCCAACATCTTTTCCATGGACAATTGGCCCTCAAGTTTGGAAAATTGCACTTTATTCCCTCAAATTTTCAAAATCCCCACTTTTCCCCAAATTTTTTCCCCAATTTCCCCTTTCAACCTAGATGAATTTGATTTCATCAAATTAACTGATTAATTAGGGTTAATTGTTAAAATTGAAGGTAAAATTGAGTTCCTACACATCCATACAGTTCTATGGAACTTTGAATTGCGTCATTTGGATCCAAATTGAGCTCAAACGGAGCTTTGTCGAAAAACTGGACTTAGAGAGAGAAAGCTTTCGAAAGCTTACTGTCAGAGGGTGGTCTAATCTCTCTATTAGAGAAGATTAGCTCTCTTCCTGGGGTATCTTCTAGGATCAAGAATTCCTACAATTGAGCCTGAATTGAGGGAGAATTTGGTTACTAAATTTCTGTAGTTTCTCTCTCTAATACCAAAATTAAATTATTGTAATTAATACCAATAATTTATGGCAATATTAATACTAGTAATAAATCTCTCCCATTTAATACACGGGTTTTACACCTATATAAAGAGTTCATCCCCATTCATTCTCCTCACACCCGAACACCTCTCTCTCTCTCTCTACTGCTCCATTTCCCGGCGAAGCTCGAACCAGAGTTTTGACTTGAACATTTTACTTAACTTCAGAAGGAGAGGTTGAGCTCTTTAGAACTGAGGAGAAGACAACTATCTAATAGCAAACTCTAGTTAATCCGAGAATCACTAGAGAAGCGCCGACATGATGGAACAGTGAAGCAGCTCTGGCTGACCGAAGCTGCCCTATTTCGGCGAATATGAAATAGGCCATTTCGAGCCCTCCTTAGACCAAACCAAGCCCTCACAACACTTCCTCAGCCCTCCCACGGCCAAATTAGGACTGAAAGGTAAGCCAATTCGGCTCCCCTCTACAATTTTCAGCCGGTGCTAGAGAGAGAACCGGAAAAATTTTAATGATGAAATTCTAACTCAATTCGGCATCAATTGATGCGATTCTTGATTCTAGGATGATACTCAAGATGAGAGCTATCTGCCCAGATCGAAAGCTCAGACCGCCGTGCCCTCATCGGTGAGAAATCAAAGCTTTTTCTCTTTAAAATCTATTTTTTGACGAAGCTCCGTTTGTTCCAGCATTAAAATCTGTGATTTCAAAGTTACTTAGAATTTTATGAACATGTAGGAACTCAATTTCAACTCTAACTTCAACAATTAGAGTTGTTTGATCAGTCAATTTGATAAAATCAAATTCGATAGTGTTGAAGAGTTGAAATTGGGGGAAAATTTGGGGATTTTTTAAATTTGAATGACCAAAATGAAATTTTATGAAATTGAGGGCCAATTTGGCATGAAAATAATGTTGGAGGACCAATTGAGAAATTTTAGAATTTTTGGGGCAAAACTTACCATTTTTTAAAGGAAGGGCAAAATGGTAATTTTGGAAAAGTTGGAGGACCAAATTGGAAATTTGAGAAATTAATCCCCTTTTAGTGAAATAGAATAAATTGAGGTCCTATGATAAATTTTAGAAGTTTCAGGACTCAATTTGAGGAAAAACCGGCATTATGGACTTAAAGTTAAAGAGAAATAACTTTAGGGACCTAAGTGAAAATAAATAAAAGTTTGACTTTCTCATTCATTTGGAATGAATGAAGGCGATTAGGCTGAAGGATAATGAACAGAGATGTTCATATCATGTAGGAACACGAAGTACCAGGAATGCCAACAAGGACAAGCTCGCGTGAATACAAAGAACCGGTCTAGTGGAATTCACGACATTAACGGGTGAGTGGGTTTACTAACATCATACCTGATTGGGATGATGAGCACAACTTAAAATTAAAAACTACTTACCGGTTGTGAGTCAGAATTTTTTATCATACCCGGTTGGGGATGATAAGTACCTCGGTATGAAAACCCACTATTAGGTGGTATTTTAAACATCACTACTTAGAGGAAGTGATGTGACAGTCACTGCTCAGTCAACTAGCGGCAGTGCGACTTGACAGGTCGACGGACTAGTCAAGACAAACAATTGCGGGTTGAGTTGAGAGTCGGGGCCGTTGGACCAGTGGCACCACAAATTACATGGCAATATGAGAAAACATTGTTTGTGCATGCACTGTGAGTATAGGATCATCAAGAAGCCCATGAGGGGTAGTGATGCATCCTAAGGGCACTGGACAACCTGGTGGCTATAAAAACAGTTCGTCGTTCTAGGTGTTTGTGCAAAATTTGGAGTAGCACCAAGTGCATGAGACTGGGGTGGGGACTGGATGAGGTCTCTGTCCTCATACGGACACGAAGAAGTGATTTCGGGATTGTGGGTCGGATGTCGCGTACATCCACTCATTCCCAGGGTAGAAGCGGTCGTATTTCTATCCGAGTGGCAGGAAAAGTCGCTCCGAAACCACTAGCGGGTTCAGTAGTAATACGGACTTGCGAATATGTGTAACCGTCATGATGAAGGATGTATGTTGGGTGATTACACACCGGTAACTAAGAAATGGTGGAAAACCCCAAATTTTTAAATGAGGATTTTTGAAAAATAAAGAAGTCTGGCACACTCTAATAATAATTATTTTCTTAAAAGTCAAAAGTTTTTTTAAAAAACCCATTCACTGAGTAGTCGTACTCATCCCCTCCCTTTTATCCCTTTCAGGAAATCTCGGAAAGCCTACCCTTAAAGACCGTCAACTAAGATGCCTGTAAGATAGGTATGTAAAGTTTTAAATTTCATGCAGTTTTGATTATGTTATTCCAGGAAAAAGGTGCAGGTTAAAGATGCCTTACTCTTTACGGTTTACAATAAAAGGAAACCCTTTAATAAACCGGGAGAGTGGTAGGTTGATCACGGGGATTCGACCAAACCAGGTCGGGGCGTGACAAGAGATGTTAAGGCGGTATGGACTGGAGGCCATACATGAAGTTCGTCCCATAAGGGAATATGGATGGACTTCAACCAGTTCCTCGGAACAATCAAACCGTGAATCCCATAACCGTTCCAAGGATAACTCTCGGCCTATGACCTCAAGGGAATAAAAATTTAAAATTTTCTGTAATAAGCCTAGCTCGGCTAGAAATAATCTTTTGAATGAATGGAAATCCAATTATCTTTTATTAGATTTAATCTCCTTGAGAATGGCCAGTACAACTAACAAAAATAAAAGTCTACGAATAATGACCGGGTTAGTGGATAGAGAAAAGACCATCTATGGAAGTAAACTACTGATCATCTCTAGTGAACCCAAATCATAAAGATATCTAAATAAGTTTTCCCCCTACCAGAGAATGGAGAAAACAAGGCTTGGAAAGAATTTCTAGAAGGGTTTACCTAGAATTCACCAAGAAGGGCATAACCTAAGAGAAGTAGGAAGAAGAGTGTGAAGCCCAGTGTAAAGGATGCAGGAATAGAAAAAGCCTAAAGTACCATAGGGAGTAAGGAAGAGACCATATATATAAAAGTGATGAAGCCAAGAAGGATTGGACAATTCCAAGGGGAACAAGTGGAATGTTAGTTGACAAGAAGGAAAGTAAGAAAGACATAGGAGTGCAGAAGATGCTAAGTCACTTTGGGATAAGACAAGGAGAAAGGAAAGAGGAAAGAAGTATGGTAGGAAGAAAAACCTAGAGGAATGATACAACTACCTTGAAAGAGTTGGTGATCGGTAGGACACAAATTATTATAAACTCAACAACAATCAGGAGACTTCTTGAAGGAAGGATAAGGAATAAAAATGAATAGGAGGATAGGAAAAAAATCTATGGTGAATAACCATACTAATGTCAGAAAGGTGTAAGAAAATAATAGAGGAAAAACTTTCAAGAAGCGTTAGGGAGGTTGAACGTGAAACTCCCAGGACAGAAGTCCCTAGAAAGAAGGATAAGGATAGGAAGTGGGATCATGGAAGGAGAAAGCTCTAAGATAAGGTCACCGACAGATGAACCATCATAAATTAGAACTGAAATAAGGACCTCATTGAAAGACATATGTGGTTAATGAAGTACCTAGATGGCTAGGTGTGACCTGCTCTCGAAGAGCAGGGGAGCTAAATAAGGATTTCAGACGGACCTAGTTGAAGGAAATAAATAATAACAATAAAATAATCAAGAGGAATAAACGACGCCCTAAGATGGACCGGGAAGTAGTGAGAACTACGCCCTAAAAAGGGAAATAAGATGTACATTAAAGATAAGAAGACTCAAGAGACAACGGCCTCAAGATAACTTGATAGAGAGAATAATAGGATCGAGGTAGTTAATGAACGAACCCTTATGAATGTCAATACTTTAGTAAAGAAGGGAGAGGTGGAAATGCCAAAAACATTTGGGAAAACAAGGATGAAGGGAAAGCCTTAAAGAGATCAATGGCTGAAACGGGAGTAATGACCAAATAGCCATGAGAATGTTAAGCAAACCTCTTGTAGGACGATCAAGAGATCTTCAAATAAAGAAGAGGTAAATTTCACCTAAAAGAAATAGATGGGTACATGGAATACGAGAGAATGAAGATGAGGTATAAAAGTAGTACATGTAAGTTTTCATAAGTAAGGTAAGCATGAGAGGATGGCATTAGAGAATACCATTTAAGGCTAGATGCCCTAAATGGCAAAACTGGAAGAGAACCCTGAGAGAATAGAGTATAAACTACCAAGGAAGGAAACCTTGGAAGGACATAAGTGTCTCAATTAAGAGGTAATGAGACCAATAGAAGTAGAGATGAGATAAACTCGTCCAAGAAATGTTGGTTGAGATGGAAAGATCAAGTACAAATGAAAGGTACTTAGGATGACCCAGGGAGTAAGTTAAGTCCAAGTAATGTGTAAGTAGGAAAACTACATCAAAAGATGTCGTGTGAGTATAAAAGGGGTGGACTGCCCATAAAAGAGGAAATAGAGGAAAGCACACCTAAGAACCCTTGGAAAAGTAAACCCTTCAGTTAACAAGTGATTAAAGTAAATGATCGTTGACATCAAGACTGGTGGTGGTCAACGCTCAATTGATGGAGACTAAAGAGAGGACGACTAGATATAGTTTAGTGTACATGGAATAAGACCGAGAATTAGAAGGGTCTCAAGTGAAGAATAAGGGATGAAACTGAAATTTCAGTTAAGAGCCTTTGCCCCCGATTTGGCCGGACCTGCGGACATTTGCCAACGATCCATGGATGGTCTCACTATGGACATACAAGACCGAATGGAGGTATTTGGATGCCCCATGTATCTGGCAGCCCTAATCAGTATGGCTCAAGAATGTGAATGTCTGGTGTAGACCCAACGCTGCCGGATGGAGTAAGCCAATCGGAAGGAGGAAAAAGGCCAAAATTGCCATGGAGGTCGTAAGGAGTAAAGTGGTCCTAGGTGGGGAAAAATGGGTTTCTAAAGGAGGAAGGAAATATACCCCACACAAAGGGATGTAACCATCATACTACATAAGGGTCCTCACTGTCCAAGATGTCAAAGGAATCATGAGGGGGCATGTCTAGCCTGTTTTGGATGTGGTCAAGTGGGACACTTTGCAAGGGAGTGCCCCACTTTCCAAGTCTTCCGCTAGAACTTACCTCCCTTGAACAAAGTCTCAACATCCTTACACCCCTAGAAGAAGGACTAAATAAAAACAAATAGCTAAAGGGATGTGAGGTTAAGATTGGTGGAGTAAAATTAGAGGTAGACTTGATCCCATTACCTCTGAGATTGGTGGAGATAATGTTGGGAATAGATTGGCTAAGTACACACTAAGCCAAGGTGGTATGTGAAAGGAAAGTAATAACTTTTCACACTCCTGAGACACTCATATTATGTTTCCATGGAGAAAGAAAGAAAGGAGAAATGCATTTGGTGCCCATGTGAAAGCCTGAAAGATGATACAGAAGGGTTGCAAGGTTTTTCTCGCAATGATTTCCAATGAGAAGTTAAAGGAGAAAGGACCAGAAGGCATTCTAGTGGTTGAACACTTCCTAGATGTATTTCTGAAGGAACTACCAGGATTACCCCAAGCCGTCAATTGGAATTTACCATAGAGGTAATTCTCGAGACACATTCCATATCCAAGCCCTCTATCATATAGCTCCAGCCGAACTAAAAGAGATAAAGGAACAATTAGAAGAATCACTAGAGAAGGGTTTCATATGCACTAGCCAGTCTCCATGGGAGTATGAGGCTATGTATAGACTATCGAAAGTTGAACCAAGTTACCATAAGGAATAAGTACCCATTTCCATGGATTGATGACCTCTTCGACCAACTAAAAGGGGCAACCTATTTCTCCAAGATAGATCTCCAGTCAAGATACCATCAACTTAGAATTCGAGAGGGAGATATACCTAAGACCGCATTTCGGTCTTGATACGAACACTATGAATTCAGAGTAATGCCTTTTGGCCTGACAAATGCCCCTATAGCCTTTATGGATTTGATGAACCAAGTGTTCCAACCTCACTTGGACAAGTTCTTGATTGTATTCATGGATGGCATACTTATATACTCACGAACTAGGTTGGAGCACGAGAAACATCTGGCCATCACCTTGGAGATGCTACAAAGCAATCACTTATATGCAATGTTTTCTAAGTGTGAGTTCTAGTTGCAAGAGGTAGGGTTCTTAGGGCACATAGTGTCCAAGGATGGAGTCAAGGTAGATACAACCAAGGTAGAAGACATATATGATTGGAAGGCACCCAAGAACCACTTCGAGATACACAATTTCTTGGGACTAGCAAGGTACTACCGATGGTTTGTAGAAGACTTCTCCAAGATAGTAGCCCCTCTAACCCGCCTCACAAGGAAGGGAGTGGAGTACAAGTGGGATGAAACCTACTAGAAATCCTTCTCGGAATTAAAGTCCCATTTAACAATGGCGCCCATACTCACTTTGCCTAATCCAAGTGTGGGGGAGAATACCATCTATAGTTATGCATTTGGACAAGGACTCAGGTGTGTATGAATGCAGCAAAGAAAGGTTATCTCCTACGCCTCACGATAATTAAAGACACATGAGAAGAACTACCCTACTCATGACTTAGAGTTAGCTGCAATTGTGTTCGCCCTCGAGATTTGGCGACACTACCTATATGTGGTTAAGTGTAGAATATATATAGATCACAAGAGCGTTAAGTACTTCCTAACTCAAAGGGAGTTGAATCTCCGCCAGAGGAGATGGCTAGAAGTGGTGAAAGACTACGACCTTGTGATAGAATACCACCCTGGGAAGAAAAATGTGGAGGTGGATGCTTAGAGTCGCAAATATCAAATTGAGGTAGCTCTGATAAAGACAAACTACCTACCCTTGCTGCAACAATTGGGGAAAACGAAAGTGGACCTCAAGGTAGATATAGAAAAGAGATGTCTATTGGTTGACATAGTTGTAAGGCCCATCCTAATGGAGCAAATCAAGGTCCACCAAAAAGGAGACAAAGAACTCCAACCCTACTTGGACTCGACCAACGAGGGAACAACCCCAGACTACAACCTTCAAGGTGATGGAATACTAACCTATAAAGGTAGGGTGTGTTACACCATGTCACACAACAAGTTCATTAGAGATTTCATGGCTTTTCTCATTTCAAGTTTGTTTACGAGCTCCTACTCGTGCCTACTAGCTTTGGGCCCACTACAAGTGATTGTCCAAAAATAGATCATTTAGCCCCACATGTTCAAAAATCGAGGCCTCTGGCCTATCTAAACTATTCTAGCTCCCATCAAGTAGGTCTCCCAAATAGTTTAAGCATTTGCACACAGTTAAGGGAGAACACTTCTGACAAAATATATTTTCACTTCATCCCACCAATCAGGTGTGATGAAACTTGCGCTTACAACTGGCAAGCAGGTTTCTCCTTCCTTCAAGGAAGTCCATCATATCTACCGATATGATTTCCTCTACTTATAACTGTTAAGTAGGTTTTAGTTTAAGTTTCCCTTCACCCCATTTGGGTATGATTTTAAAGTCCCACTTACAAGTTGTTTTTCATTTCTAAAGTGCTCACCATCCCAACTAGGTATGATGTAAATAGGTTCACTCACCCAATAACCGTGACGTATTAACACTCGATCATTTTTCCAAGTCTATGCGAGCTTGCTCTTGCTTGAATTCCTGTCACACTTGTCCTTACATAATTTGGACAGCCTTATTACTTTTGGTTTGGCATAAAAGCATAGGCTCACAATTTATTGATAATTTGCACTTAGATCCCTAAAGTTCATTTTTCTTAACTCTAGGTACTTAATGCTAATTTTACCCAATTTGAGTCCCAAGATTTCCAAAATTTCCCTTTGAGTCCTCAATTTACTCAAAATTGTATTACGGGTTCAAGTTTTCCAAATTTCTACTTTGGCCTCTAACTTTTCAAAAATTACCATTTTGCCCCTACTTTCCAAAAATGGCAATTTGGCACCAATTGTTCAAAAAATTGACCAATTGGTCCCTCAATTTTCTGAAATTCCCAATTTTCTGCAAAGTTTTCCTCTAATTTCTCCCCTTCAAACTGACCAAATTTGATTTCTTCAAATTGGCCATATAATCAAGGTTATTTGCTCAAATTGAAGGTATGGATCAATTCCTACACTTCCTACAATTCAATTGAGCTTTGAACCACATCATTTCGGTCCGAATTGAGCTAAAACGAAGCTTCGCTGGAAAACTGCTCGTACAGAGAGAAAGCTTACTGTTGGAGGTGCGACGGTCTAAGCTCTTGATCGGGGAAGGTAGCTCTTTTTTTGAGTTTACTTCTAGGATCAAGAATTGCTCCAATTGGTATCAAATTGAAGGAGAATTTTGTCAGTAAAGTTTAACACTTTCTCTCTCTAACTCCGATATGCAATGACAGAGCAGGGCCAAATTGGCTTACCTTTCAATTCTCTTGAGATCGTTTGAGGGTTGTGGAGTTGTTAGGAAAGCTTGGTTTGGCCACAGAAGGACTGAAATTCCCTAAATTCAACTCTGCCAAAATAGGGTAGCTTTGGTCTGTCGGAGCTACATCACTATTTGATTTCGCTAGCGCTTCTCCAACGGTCCTCGGGTTGAAAGGAAGGTGATATCAGGTTTGACTTCCTCCGGAGTCTGTAGGACCTGACCTCGCCTTCTAATGCTGAGAAACATGCCTATATCAGAGCTTTGGTTCAAGATTCACTGGAAAATGGAGCAGTTGAGAGAGAATGGAGATTTTAGGTGTGTGGAGGATGAATGGAGAAGAGCTCTTTATGTAGGAAGCTCGGGGACCCTTTTCCCAACAACTTTCTTTTTTGGTTGAGCTTATCCTTGTCCTGAAACGACATGATTGGAGCCATTTTTCCCTCGTTAGCATTGAATGAATAGTGCTATCATCTGAAGGAAGTAGATGACACTATTTCGAACCGGACCAGACCGATCTGATTGGGTTCAATGCGTAAATCGACCGATTCAGGCCTTATTCGACAAATTTTCTCAAAATTTAAAATTTCTAAATTTATCTAAATTCATTCTCTATCTAATGGTGGTTTCAATTCCCCAATTTTAAGCCCTCTAAAAAGATGAATTTAGAAATCAGTTCAAACTTGTTTAGTCCCTTCTATGATGGAAGGGCAGTTGTTTGTGTGCAAAATCTAAGAAAGGACTGAATGTGAAATCTTGAAAATTGCCTAATTAAATATTCCCTAAGATCACTCCCACTTACTAAGTTGTCGAACTCACCACCTCCTTCTAAACATTTTTGTTAGGATGGAACGAGAGCTATGCCAAACTTTTTCCTCAAACCTACACTAGATATAAAATTTTAATTTCGAGTTTTGTTTGATGTTGTCCTAGGAAAACATGACAGGTATTATGCCTTACTATCCTTAATCTCATGGAGGAATCCTTCTTCACGGTCTAGGATAGTGGCTATGTCACACCCCGACCCGGTTTGGTCGGATCCCTATGAGCAACCCGCCACTCCCTTTGGTCCATTAAGGGTTTCACCCTTTGTAAACTGTGAGGAGTAAGGCGTCCTTTTACCTGTCTTTCCTAACATCTTATGCAAACATACCTGACAGTTCCAACACAGGAAAGTCTTGAAAATTAGTTTTTACTTGGTTACCTGAAAGGGGAAAAAGGGAGGGGGTGAGTTCTACAACTCAGTGAGAAGGTGATGGGAGTGAGTAAGATAATTTTTGTTTATAAAACCATGTCAAAATTATCATTTCCTTTAATTAGAGGTTTCCTAAATTTCGGTTTTCAAAATCTTTTTCCAAAAATGTTTTTCAAGGTTTACCATTTCATTTTCCAAGTATTCTCAAATCTTGAAAATCCTTTTTTCCCATTAACATATTAGGTGTGTTTAGCTCTCTTAGCCCATCCCCTTGCCTCAAGAGGCATTTAGCAAACAAACACATGCCCTTCATCAAAGAATGGTACACACATTCGCAAGTGTAGCACATCCACTGCACCCACTTGTTGATAAGAGCATCTTTACTGACCACCAAGATAGAAGCCCATCCACTTACCCTAGGTCCGAGTAGATGTTCTCAACATCCAACCCTTAGACCCGAATGCCACTCTGTGTCTGTATGAGGATAGAGACCTCATCCTAAATCTACCCTAGTCTCATGTGCAAGAAGCTACTCCAAGCTTCAAGACTGATTGGCACAACGAATTGCCCTTATCTCCACCATGTCGTCTAATAGCCCTTAGGACCCATCACTACCACTTTTGGGTGTCTTGATGGTCTTGTACCACAAGTGCATGAACAAACAATAATTTTTCACATATGGCTATTATCTTTGGTGTCATTGGTCCGACAACTCCAACCCTCAACCCGACCTGCAGCTCTTTGTCTAGGTCGGTACATCGACCTAGCCTTGACACACTACCGCCAGTCCATCGAGTATTGTCGGTCTTGACTCAATTCCATGGCAAAATCACACAATAATTTCATTAGGAATTTTCATGGCTTTCCTTTACTCAAGTTTGTTTGTGAGCTCCTGCACGTGCTCACAAGCCTTGGCCCACTATATGTGATTTTCCAAAACCGGGCATTTAGCACCATGAGTTCAAAAACTGAGGCCTCTAGCCTATTGAAGCTATTCTAGCTCCCTTCAAGAAGGTCTCCCAAATAGTTTAAGAAATGGCACACAGTCAGGGGAGAACACTTCTGACAAAAAGTATCTTTTCCACTTCGTCACACCAACCGGATGTGATAACATCTCCGCTTACAACTGGTAAGCGGGTTTCTCATTTTTATAAGTAAGTTTACCATACCAACCGGGTATGATCATCTCTACTTACGTCCAGCAAGTAGGTTTTCTTTTCATAAAAGTAAGATCATCATACCAACCATGTATGATGAGATTAAGCCCACTCACCCGATGACTATGATGTGTTCGTCCCTAGTCGGTAATGTTAGAGGAGGGCCGAATTGGCTTATCTTTCAGCTCTGTTAAGGTTGTATGAAGGCTGTGGGGGTGTTGGGGAGACTTGGTTTAGCTGGAGGAGGGCTGAATTTGGCCAAATTCAGCTCGACCAAAATAGGGCAGCTTCGGTCCGTCGGAGCTACTTCACTATTTGATTCCGTTGGCGCTTCTCCGACTATCCTCGGGTTGAAAGGAAGATGCTATCAGGTAGCTGACTTCCCCCATAGTCTGTAGGACTTGACCTTTCCTTTTGAGGCTGAGAAAAATGCCTATATCAGAGCTTTGGTTTGAGTTTCGCTTGAAAATGGAGCAATTGAGAGAGAATGGAGATTTGAGGTGTGTGGAGGATGAATGGAGAGGAGATCCTTATATAGGGAGCTCAGGGACCCTTTGCTCGACAACTTTCCATTTTGGTCGAGCTTATCCTTGCCCTAAAACGGCCTGATCAGAGTAGTTTTTCCTTCGCCGCCGTTATCCATTTTCTACATTAATGAAAAATGTTGTCATCCTGAGTAAGAAGATAACACTATTTTGAATCAGACCGGTTCAATGTGTAAATTGGTTGGTTCAAGCCCGATTCAACCAGTTTTCTCAAAATTAAAAATTTCTAAATTAATCTAAATTCATTCTCTATCTAATGGTGGCTTCAATTCCCCAATTTGATCATTTTAAGTCACCAAGAAAAATAAATTTAGAAACTGGTTCACATATGGTTCAAACCGGTTCAGGTCTGGTTCACCCTTAACCGGTTTGGTTTTCTCTTCCTATTTGTTCCAAGGTTCTTTTCCATGATTTGTATGACTCTTTGAGAGACTCAAGATTTGTCAATTCCCCAATTTACCCTTTCCTTACCAGTTTGGGTTCGTTAACCATCTCGGTTTCCTCTTTGAATTGACTGGTTCTTTTCCTAATTTTCTTATTTTTAAATGATGGGGTTTAAAACTCTCCCCTCCTTTTAGGAGTTTTGTCCCCAAAACTTAATCATCATCCATTGCATCGAGAATAATTTCTCTTGATGTCAACTTGAGGTTTGCTTGACATGCTAACACATCGGTTGTTCTTTCACTTTGCCCCTTTAAATTATTCACTTATGGAATTTCTTTTCCTTTCCATTATTTACTCACTCTATGGAGATTATCATAACTAGGCATGTCTTACCCACTAGTCCAAAGGTACATCCTTAGGTTCACTTCTCCCTCTGCTTAGGGCAAGATTCTTCCTCTTGGGGTTCTTGCCAAAGATTTTAGGATTGGGATTTCCAAAATGCCCAATCGTTCTCGTGTCTAGTTATTCTCTTGATCATTTGAACGCTTAGCTCGGTGTTCTTTCGAGCGTTACGTACTTTTTTTCATGGGTTTCATTGTTATCACCTTTTTATCCTATTTTGATCATTCCTCCATCCATTGCTAATTACAACTTTAGTCCAAATTTTATGTTTGACCTTATCATGTTTAACTAACTGACTCTTCCTTACTTGAGTCATATTTTTCCCTATGGCTATTGAGCTTACATATCCCTTACAACATGACATGCTCTAGAACTTGTCTTTGTCCATTAGGATTCTAGAATACTTCCTTGATGGTTGTTCTCAACTTTGCAACCTTTTGGGGATCGTATAATTTCTTCCCTCTTTTTGTCTGGTAGTATTCCTCAACTACCTTTACCGTTATACAATCATCCTTCTTTCTATTAACATCATGTCTTACATAACCGTGTCGATTTTCCTTATCTATTCATCATTTCCCAACTTCATTATTGAGTTTTTCTAGTTTCAATCATTTGGGTTTCCCGATGACTTATCAATACGCTGAGATTCTTCCCTTCTATGTCCTTTCTCATATCTAGTGGCATCCTTTATTCCAGGACTTTCCCTTTCCTTAATCCACTCTTGGTCGTGACCATTTCACAATTCTTTATTCTGAATTGATCCCTTTCATTCTATGTGTCAATTTCTTTGTTTGGAGAGTTCCCTTCTTACGATTTAGTTCTCTACTATGTCCCTCAAAGTTGAGACTTTCACCTTAGGAGCTACATGCTTAACCTTCTTACCATTACTTGAAGGTTTCTTTCTTCATTTCCTCACACCATTTTCTATATTGGGGCATTTGCCCACTTTAAATCCTTACTCGTATAACAATTCAATTACGTCCCTTATTCCTTATCTTAGGAACTTCTGATTATTAGTTTTATTTCATGTACTCCACCCTATTCCCAACCGTCCACTCCTTAGGCTCCATCAAATGAGTGTGGACCACAACCAGTCTTGATGATAGTGGTCATTTCCTTTAATCACTTCTTAACTAAAGGGCTTACTTCTCCAAGGTTTCTTAGATGTGCTTTCCTCTATTTCCTTTTTATAGGCAGTTCACCCCTTTCTTACTCATACAATATCTTTTGATGTTATCTTCCTACTTGCCCGTCCCTTGGGTTTTACTTACTCCTTGGGTCCTCATAGTATGCTTCCCTTGGTTCTTTCACCTCAGCATGCACTTCATTTGCATGTTCATCTCATCATTCCTCGTCAATTGGTTCCATTACCTCTTAGTTAGGACATGTATCCCTCCCTAGGGTTTCCTTCCTTGGGAGGATTCTTACTCTTTTCTCCCATAATTCTCTTTTTATTCACCCTTTAGGACATCTAACCTTAAATGACATCCTTTGGTGCCATCCTTTCCTTCTTACCTTTACTCTTGAAACCTTGCAGGCACATCTTTTGTACCCCATCCTCATTCTCCCTTGTACCCCAGTACATGTCTATTTCTTTTAGGGAGAGCTCACATCCTTCTTGTTTCAAAATCTCTTGATCATCCTACAAGAGGCTTACTGAACCATCTCATTGCTTTTGGTTGTTAATCTAGTCTTGGCCATTGATCACTTTAAGGATTTCCCTCATCCTTCTTTTCCAATGTTTTGGCCTTTTCACTTCTCCCTTCTTTGTCAGGGCTTAAATCCATGGTTTTCCCGAAGGTCAGTTCATTAACTACCTTGTCCCTACTATTTTCTTGTCTAACCATCTGGGGCAGCTGTCTCTAGAATTTACTCATCCTTGATGCCCATCCTATTGACTTTCTTAGAATGTAGTCTTTACTACTTCTCGGTCCTTCTTATGGCATCATTTATTCTCCTTGAGCATTCCATTGTTACTAGTTGTTTCATTCTGCTAGGTTCATCTGAAATCCCTATTTGGCTTCTCTGCTCTTCCAAAGTAGGTCACATTTGGCCATCCCGATACACCCTTAACCACCTATGCCCCTTTATGAGGTTCCTTATTTCAGGTTAAACCTCTTATGATCCATTTGTCGGTTCCTTAGCTTGGGAATTTCCCTTTTATGGTCTCACTTCTTACCTTTATCCTTCTACCTAGGGACTTCCTTCAACCTCCCCGATGCTCCTTGAAGGCTTTTCCTTCTTTCCTTTCTTACACCCTTCTAATATCGGTATGGTTGTCCGTTCTTTATCCTTCCCTGTCCTCCAACTCCCTTTTTGTTCCTTATCCTCCCTTCAAGGATTTCCTAATTATAGGTTGGTTCCTAGCACTCCATTTTTTGTCCAGCCAAACATCAATGGTCCCTTTGAGGGGTACTTAGTCGTATACATCCCTCTAGAGTTCCCTTCTTCACTCTTACTGTGTCCTACCCTAGAGTTACCAGAGGATGCTTTCCGTGTTTGCCCTTTTTGAGGGGTTTTAGGTGTACTTCCCATGTATCTTACTTCCTCTCTAGTTGACATTCTTAAGAAGAAGTTCAAATTTTCTCTTTACCTTGCTATTTTTTGACCTCATTGCGAACATTTTACTTAACCCACTCCTTAAGGGAAAATCTACATTTGGCTTCGTTTGGATTTTCTTAAGGTCCTACCCTTGGTCTTCTTCCCGTGATCCTTCCTCATGTAATTGAGACAAAAACTTTTTTAGGAACTCAAAATTTTCTTTATTCATCATTGAAGTAGGAATATGGTTTGGGGTTTTAACTTCTCTTAAGGGAGATCGTTACAATGATGGGTCGGGAAGTACTCACGACTATGCTAGGGTCTAGAAGAATTTCTTCCTGGATGAGGTTGAAATCCCTAGCTAAAATCGTGGTTCTTGTGGTGTTATCCCTTTTATCTTCTGTAGGTGAGGAGGTGTCCTTATTGGAAGGTATCACTTTGATTCCTTACGGTGTGGGGTAGTCCTTTGCTATATGTCCTACTCTTCTACACTCATAACAGGTTCTCTTGGGACCCGTCCTCCATAATGTTAGGCACCTTCTCATGTAGTGTCCTCATTTTCCACATCTATAACAGGTCATCTCCTTGCGTGTGAACCTTTGTGGTTCCTCCTATACTTTGAGCATTGCGGGGCCTTTCTAACGGATTGTTGGTGGTTCGGTGCTTCACTGTCCTTGAGCCCGAACACCTTGAAGGTTTTCTTGTCGAGTCTTCTTCTACTAGGGGTTACTCCAAGAGTCCGCTTATGCTCCTTAGTTCCCTTGTTCATTTCCTCCTTTGGGATGGGATTCTTCCTAGTTTACGGGCTAGCCAGGGTAGCGTAGGTTTGTTTGGCTACTTTTCTTTGAGCCATCTTCCTACAAGGTAGATAGTTTTCATTTAATTCTTATGTTATATTGTCACCCCCCGACCCAGTTTGGTTGGATCCCCATGAACAACCTGCCATGCCCTTGGTTCAAGAGGGGTTTCAACCTTCTTTTATTCAAGAGGAGTTAGGCGTAATCTCAATCTTGTTCCCTAGAATAATATAGCTCAATAATAATGCAAACTTAGGAGGAGATTAAGCATACCTGACAGAGGATAAATCATCGGGTTATCCTTAGTCATTCTCTAATCCTAAAAAGGGATAAAAAAAAGTGGGTGAGTTTCTACAACTCAGTGAATTGGTGATTTAAAAAGAGATTTTAATAAAATAATTTGGAGTGTGCCAGACTTCTTAAATCCTCAAAAATCCTTTCTTCCTCATTCATCCTCCTCACACCTAAACTCCACTCTCTACCTCCTTCTCCATTTTTCGATGAAGCTCGAACCAGACCTTCGATTTGGACATTTTTCTGAGCCAAAAAAAGCATGGTCATATGTTTTAGATTTGGGGAGTCAACTACATGACTGTAGTCTCTATTTGCTCCGAGTATCGCTTGAGAAACACTGGTGTGATAGAACAGTGAAGCACCTCCGACGTACCAAAGCTTCCCTATTTTGGCTGAGCTGAAAATGGCGAATTCGAGCCCTTCTCACGCAAAACCAAGCCCTTCCAACATATTCCACAACCCTCATAGGGCTGAATTAGAGCGGAAAGTTAAGCAAATTTGGCTCCACTCTATAAATTCCTATCAGTGTTAGAGAGAGAACTAGCGAAAATCCACTGACCAAATTTTTCATCAATTCGACATGAATTAATGTGATTCTTGATCCTAGCAGTAACCTCAGGACAAGAGCTACTTGTCCAGATCGAAAGCTTAGATTGTCGTGCCTCCGATAGTAAGCTTTTGAAGCTTTCTCTCTCTTTAAGTCCAATTTTTTGGCGAAGCTCCGTTTGAGCTCATTCAGGCGTCAATCCATGCAATACAACGTGTAATTAAATGGTATAGATGTGTAGAAACTCAATTTCATCTTCAATTTCAATAATGAACCTCGATTGATCGGTCAATTTGATGAAATCAAATCCGGTCATGCTGAAAGGTAGAAATTGGCGAAAAATTTGAGGAAAATTTGGGAATTTAAAAAATTCAAGGGACTAAAGTGCAATTTCATAAAATTAAGGGCCAATTAGGCATGGAAAAGATGTTGGAGGACCAATTGGTCAATTTTTGGAATTATTGGGGACAATTTTACCATTTTTGTAAAGTAGGGGAAAATCGTAATTTTGGAAAAGTTGTGGACCAAATTGGGAATTTGGGCAACTTGAACCCCTTTTTGTAATTTTGAATAAATTGAGGTCCCAAAGTAAATTTTTGAAGTTTTGGGACTCAATTTGGGAAAAAATTGGCATTAGGTTCCTAAAGTTAAAGAAAAAGAACTTTAGGTACTAAATTATAAATAATTGAAAAGTTTAGGTATTTTATGCATTCATGATGAATGAAGGCTATTAGGCCAGAGAATAATGAACAAGGATGTTCATATCCTGTAGGAGCACGAAGTACCGGGAATGCCAGCCAAGACAAGCTCGCGTGAAAGCAAAAAGTCGGTTAAGAGGAATTCACTACATTAACGGGTGAATGAGATTTTTACATCATACCCGGTTGGGATGATGAGCACCTCGGTAATGAAAACCTACTACAATGTAGGATTTTAACATCACACCTTGATGGGGTGACATGAGAAAATGCACGGAAAAACTACTTAACGGTTGTAAGTATATCATACCCCGTTGGTATGATGAACTTCTTGGAGAACCAGTTATTCTTGTATTGGGAGTTCCAAAATGCCCAAACATTCCTATATCCAGTTATTCTTGTATTGTTGACCTCCTTAGCTCGGTGTTTGTTCAAGCACCACGTACATGCTTCCAAAAGTATCGGTGTTATGACCTTTTCATCCTACATTAATCCCTCCCTCATTCGTTGGTTATTACAACTTCGTTCCAAATATAATGTCTGACCTTGTCATGCTGAATTAACAAACTCTTCCTTAATTGAGTCATATTTCCCTGGGATAGTTGGGCTTACATGTCCCTCACAGCATGACCTTCTATGGAACTTGTCTTTCACCATTTAACATTTTAAAGCACTTCCATAATGATTACTCTCAATGTTTCTATCTTTCAGGGATGGTATAATGTCGTCGCTCTTTTCATCTAGTGGTATTTCTTGACTATCATTATCGTTATCCAATCGTCCATTTTGTCTTTGATGTCATATCCTTTATAACCATATTGGTTTCCTTACCTACTTGTCTTTTCCCAATTCTTTATTGAGTCTCTCCAGTTTCAAGTCTTAGAGATTCCCGATAACTTACTCACATGCTGACACTCTTCTTTTCTTACGTGATTTCTCGTTTCAAGTGGCATCCTTAACCCAAGAACTTTCCTTTTTCTTACTTCACTCTTACTCAGTTGTAGTCATTTGACAATTTCTTATTTCAAGTTAGTTCTTTTCTTACTCGTACGACATCTTTTTGATGTTATCTGCCTACTTACTCGTTATTTAGGTTTAACTTACCCCTTGAACCCTCACTATTACTTTTCTTTTATACTTGATCCCTTCATCTCTAATAGTTTGTCTTTGAGGAGCTTATCTTCTTTCCAATTCTGTTGATTACCTTTACTTCCTAATTGGAATATATATGTTTTCCCCGAGTTTCTTTCTTGGTAAGTCCCATAGTCCTTTTTCTCCCAAAATTCTCCTCTAGTTTTACCACTGCAAATATCTAACCTTAAATGACATTCCTTGATGCCATCTTCTCCTGCTTAACTTTAACCTTGAGAACCTACGTGTAAACCCCGCACTTTTGAGTTAAGGAAATTCGGGAAAGAATCGGTCAAACCGAGTAAGAAAACCGAGCCAATTTACAAACTTGATCATTTGGGAACAAGCAATTTGGAAATTTACAACTTCCGGATGATCCAAAGGGTTCATTAAACTTTGCCAAGGAAACTTAAGACAAATTAGAAGAGAAAACCCAAATTGGTTCAGGTGAACGAGATCCCATAAGAACTTCGAAGTTAAGCGTTCTTATCCGAGAGTAGTGTGAGGATGGGTGACCTCTATATATTTAATTATTGGAATTAATATAAATAATTTAATATTAAAATTAAATTATTGGAATTAATACCAATAATTTATGGCAATATTAATACTAGTAATAAATCTCTCCCATTTAATACACGATTTTACACCTATATAAAAAGGTCATCCCTAATCATTCTCCTCACACCTGAACACTTCACTCTCTCTCTATTGCTCCATTTCCTGGTGAATCTCAAACTAGAGCTTCAACTTGAACATTTTTCTTAACCTCGGAAGGAGAGGTCAGGCTCTTTAGAACCGAGGAGAAGACAACTATCTAATAGCGAACTCCAGTCAATCCGAGAATTGCTGGAGAAGCGCCGACATGATGGAACAGTGAAGCAGCTCCGCGGAATGAAGCTGCCCTATTACGGCCAAGCTGAAGTCAACCATTTTGAGCCCTCCTTAAACCAAACCAAGCCCCACCCCCCCCCCCCCCCCCCCCCCCCCACACCCCCCCGCCAACACCTCCTCAGTCCTTCCTCGGCCGATTTAGGACCAAAAGGTAAGCTAATTCGACTACCTTTTACAATTTTATATCATTGTTAGAGAGAGAGTCGGTCGAATTTCAATAAAGAAATTCTAATCCAATTCTATATCAATTGATGTCATTCTTGATCCTAGGAATAACCTTTGGAGTAGAGCTACCTGCCCAGATAGAAAGCTATAATCGTCGCGCCCTCACCAGTGAGAAATCGAAGCTTTCTCTCTCTACCGTCTGTTTTTCGACGAAGCTCCGTTTGAGCTCGTTCTGGCATTAAAATTCGGTAGTGTTGAAGAGTTGAAATTGGGGAAATTTGGGGATTTTTTAAAATTCTAAGGACCAAAATGTAATTTTCTAAAATTGAGGGTCAATTGGTCATGATAAGAATATTAGAGGACCAATTAAGAAATTTTGGGGGCAAATTTTACCATTTTTCTAAAGAAGGGGCAAAATGGTAATTTTGGAAAAATTGAGGGACCAAATTGGAAATTTGGGAAATCAAACCCCTTTGTGTGAAATTAAATAATTTGAGGTCCTAAGATAAATTTTAAAAGTTTAAGGACTCAAATTTTGGAAAAACCCGGCAATAGGGACTTAAAGTTAAAAAAAATTACTTTAGGGACCTAATTGCAAATATATGTAAAGTTGAGTTTTCTCATTCATTTGGAACGAATGAGGGCTATTAGGCCAAAGAATAATGAACAATTATGTTCATTTCGTGTAGGAGAATGAGACATCGGAAACGCCAGTCGAGGTCCAACTTGCTAAGGACAGAACTCGACTAAGTGGAATTTCACTGCACTATCGGGTGAGCGGGATTATATATCATACCCAGTTGGGGATGATAAGTGCCTCGGTATAAAAACCCACTATTTAGTGGTATTTTAATCATTACCACTTAGAGAAAGTGATGTGAAAATTTTGCGGAAAAACTATATACCGGTTGTAAGTAGGTCATACCTGGTTGGTATGATGAGACTCCCTCGAAGGAAGTTGATAACTCGTTCATCGGTTATGAACGGAGATGTCCTTATACCGGTTGGTATAATGGATAGTGAAAACCTATTTTGTCGAAGTGTTCTCCCCTAACTGTGTGCCAATGCTTAAACTATTTGGGAGACCTTCCTAACGGGAGCTCGAATAGCTCTTATAGGCCAGGGGCCTCGGTTTTAGAACTTGAGGGCTAAAATGCCCAGTTTCTGAAAAACTCGAACAGTTGGTCATAGGCCAATGGACAAGGGCAGGAGCTTGCAAAAGAACATGATATATATATGTGTGCCATTAAAACTTAATAAATGAATTGTTTGGTTATGGTACCAAGGCAGGTCCGACATACTCAGTCAACTAGTAGCAGTGTGACATGACCGATCTCTGGACCAATCAAGACAAATAGCTGCAGGTTAAGTTGAAGGTCGGGACCGTTGGAACAAATGGCACCACATATTACATCCACACGGTAGTGCAGTTAATTTCCTCTTAAGCGGTTTATGCATCCACATGAGCTTAGCCTTGCTAGCATTCCTGGTAATTCGTGTTCCTATACAATATGAACATCCTTGATCATTATTCTTTGGCATAATAGCCTTTATTCATCAGGAATGAATAAAATACCCAAACTTTTAGTTAATTGTATTTAGGTCCCTAAAGTTCATTTTCTTTAACTTTAGGTCCCTAATACCAATTTTCCCCCAAATTGAGTCCCAAAACTTCTAAAATTTACTTTGGCACCTCAATTTATTCAAAATACAAAGAGGGGTTCAAGTTTCCCAAATTCCCAATTTAGTCCCCAACTTTTCCAAAATTACCATTTTGCCGCTACTTTACAAAAATGGTAAATTTCACTCCAAAAATTCCAAAATTTGACAAATTGGTCCTCCAACATCTTTCCCATTCCAAATTGGCCCTCAATTTTAGGAAATTTCACTTTAATCCCTTGAATTTTTGAAATCCTCAATTTCCCTTAAAAGTTTCCCTCAATTTCCCCCTTTCAACCTGCTTGAATTTGATTTCATCAAATTGATCTATCAATCGAGGTTAATTGTTGAAATTGAAGGCAGATTTGAGTTCTTAGACATCCATATGATTTAATTGCACTTTGAATCGCATGAATTGACGCCAGGACGAGCTCAAATGGAGCTTCGCCAGAAAACTAGATGTAGAGAGAGAATGCTTTGAAAGCTTACTGTTGGTCGTGCGGTGGTCTAAGCTTTCGATCTGGGCAAATAGCTCTCATCCTAAGGTTTCTCCTAGAATCAAGAATCACCTCAATTCAAGTCGAATTGAGAGAGAATTCAGTCAGTAAAGTTTTGTCGGTTCTCTCTCTAGCACCGATCAGAATTTACATAGGGGAGCCATATTTGCTTACCTTGCCGACCGAATGAGGGATGAAGGAGTGTTGGGAGAGCTTAGTTTGGCTTGAGGAGGGCTCAAATTGGCTAATTTTAGCTTGACAGAAATAGGGCAGCTTTAGTCCGCCGAAGTTGCTTCACTGTTCAATCACGCTGGTACTTCTCCGGCAATCCTCGGAGCAATTGGAGACAACTGTCAGGTAGCTGACTTCTCCCAAAGTCTAAAGAACTTGACCACGCCTTCTTTGGCTCAAAAAATCCCCTATGCCAAAGCTCTGGTTCGAGCTTCGTCGGAAAATTGAGTAGCTGAGAGAGAGTGAGGTTATCAGGTGTGTGGAGCATAAATGGAGATGGGCTTATTATATAGGGAGCCTAGGGACTCTTCAGTTGTCCGTTTGGCACCCTAAGGACATTCATTGATGACTTAAAATATACTAAACAAAAATGTTTCTTCTTCGTTGGCGCTGTTCAATTTTTCAGCGAGGGAAGAGTGTTGTCATCTAAAGGAAGAAGATGACATTGTTCCAAACTGGACCGTACTGGTCCGATCCGGGTTCAACGATTAATTTTGTTGGTTCAGGTCCAATTCAATAGAGTTTTTCAAAATAAAAAATTTCTAAATTGATTCTCTATCCAATGGTGGACTCAATTCTCCAATTTGAATTTTCTATGCCACCTAGAAAAATGAATTTAGTGTCTGGTTCAATTATGATTCAAACCAGTCGAAAAGTTCCTTTTCAAGGTTTTTATGACTCTTTAGGTCACTCAGAAGTTGTAAATTTCCTAATTTGCTCGTTCCCAAGTGGTCGGGGTTCATGAATCGGTTTAGTTTTCTCACTTGGGTTGACCAGATCTTTCCCGGTTTTTCCTTAACTCCAAAGGGCGAGGTTTACATATAAGTCTTGATAATGTATTCGAGGAAACAGGCTCTGATACCACACAAGTTGTCATGCCCCGACCCGGTTTGATCGGATCCCCATGAATAACCTACCAATCCCTTTGGTCCATTAATGGTTTCACCCATTCTAAACTACGAGAAGTAAGGCGTCCTTTTACCTATCTTTCCTGGAATAGTATTATATAAAATTGAACATTTTAAACAGACATACCTGTCTTCCAGTTCCGACACAGGAAAGTCTTTAAAATTGGTTTTTCCTCGATTACTTGAAAGGGGAAAAAGGGAGGGGTGAATTTTACAACTTAGTGAGCGAGTGTTGTGAGTGAGTTTTCGAGACAACTTTTGTTTATCAAACCATGCCAAAGTTTTCATTTCCTTTAAAGAGAGGTTTTCTAAATTTCAGTTTTCAAAACATTTTTCCAAAAACCTTTTTCCAAGGTTTACCATTTTTTTTCCAAGGATTCTCAAATCTCGAAAATCCTTTTTTCCCATTCACATATTAGGTGTGCTTAGCTCTCTTAGCCCATCCCCTTGCCTCGAGAGACATTTAGCTAACAAACACATGCACTTCTTTAGGAAGGGTACACACATTCATAGGTGTAGCATGTTCACTGCACCCACTTATGGATCAGAGCATCTCTACCATCCACCAAGATAGAAGTCTGTCCACTTCTACCCTAGGTCTGAGTGAATGTTCTCGACATCCCAACCTTAAACCCGAATGGCACTTTGTGTTCGTATGAGGACAAAAACCTCATTACAACCCCACCTTGGTCTCATGTGCAAGAAGCTACTCCGAGCTTCAAGATTGACTGGCACGACGAACTGCCCTTATCTCCACCATGTCGTCCAGTAGCCCCTAGGACCCATCACAACCCTTATAGGGTGTCTTGATGGTATTGTATCACAAGTGCATGCACAAACAATAATTTTTCACATATGGCCATTATCTTTGGTGCCTTTGGTTCGATGGCCCCGATCCTCAACTAAACCTACAACTATTTGTCTAGGTCGTTCTGTCAATTTGGCCCTAACACACTACCGCTAGTCCATTGAGTATTGTCGGTCCTGACTCAATACCACGGTGAAATCAAACAATATATTCATTAGGAATTTTCATGGCTTTCCTTTACTCAAGTTTGTTTATGAGCTTCTGCTTGTGCCCATTGGCCTTGGGCCCACTGTATGTAATTTTCCGAAACTGACCATTTAGCCCCATGAGTTCAAAAATTGAGGCCTCTAGCCTATCAAAGCTATTCTAGCTCCTGTCAAGAAGCTCTCCCAAATATTTTAAGCAATGGCATATAGTTAAGGGAGAACACTTCTGACAAAAACCATATTTTCCACTTCATCACACCAACTGGGTGTGATGACATCTCCGCTTACAACCGATAAGCGGGTTTCTCGTTTCCCTAAGGGAGTTTTCCATACCAAACGGGTATGATCATCTCTACTTACAACCAGTAAGTAGGTTTTCTTATCATAAAAGTAAGCACATCATCCCAACCGGGTATGATGTAATTAAGGCCACTCACCCGATAACTATAATGGGTTCATCCCTAGTCTATTCTCAAGTTTACGCGAGCTTTCTCTTGCTATCGTTTCGATGACACGTGTTCCTACATGATTTGGGCTTCCTTATTAATTAAGGTTTGGCATAACATCTATCGTTTTCTCATGTATGAGCGACTAGGCTCAAAATTGTTAATTAATTGCACTTAGGTCTCTAAAGTTCTTTTTCCTTAACTATAAGTCCCAAATGCCAAATTTTTCCCAAATTGAGTTCCAAATCTTCCAAAATCCCCTTTGAGCACTCAATTTACTCAAAATTGTATAAGGGGCTCCAATTTTCCAAATTTCCAATTTGGTCCCCAACTTTTAAAAAATTATAATTTTGCCGCTACTTTCCAAAAATGGCAATTTGACCCCAAATGTTCCAAAAATTGATCAATTGGTCCTCCAGCATATTTCTCAAGGCCAATTGGCCTTCAATTTAAGGAAATTCCAAAGCGGACCCTCAATTTTTTGAAATCCCCAAATTTCTCAAAATTTTCTCCAAATTTCTCCCATTCAAACTAACTAAATTTGATTTTTTTCAAATTGGCCATTCAACCGTGGTTAATTGTTCCAATTAAAGGTATGGATCAATTCCTACACTTTCATACAATACAAATGAGCTTTGAACCGCAACATTTGGGTCCAAATTGAGCTCAAACGGAGCTTCGCCGAAAAATTGTGCGTAGAGAGAGAAAGCTTCGAAAGCTTGTCATCGGAGGTACAGTGGTCCGAGCTCTTGATCTGGGGAGGTAACTCTTGTCCTGAGGTTCCTTCTTGGATCAAGAATCACTAAAATTGATATCCAATCAAGGGATAATTTTATTAGTAAAATTTAGCACTTTCTCTCTCTAACTTCGATTGGCAATGACAGAGTAGGGCCGAATTGGCTTACCTTCTAACTCAGTTGAGGTCATATGAGGGATATGGGGGTGTTGGTGAGGCTTGCTTTGGCTGGAGGAGGGCTGAATTTGACTGAATTTAGCTCAACCAAAACAGGGCAGATTCGGTCCTTTAGAGTTGCTTCACTATTTGATTCCACCAGCGATCCTCGGGTTGTAAGTAAGATGCTATGAGGTACTTAACTTCCCCTAGAGTCTGTAGGACCAATCTTGCCTTCTAAGGCTGAGAAAAATGCATATATTGGAGCTCTAGTTTAAGCTTCAACAGAAAATGGAGCAGTTGAGAGAGAATGGAGATTTGAGGTGTGTGGAGGATGAATGGAGAATAGCTCTTTATATAGGAAGATCGGGGACCTACTGCCCAACAACATTCCATTTTGGTCGAGCTTATCCTCCCCTTTAAATGGCCTGATCTGAGCCATTTTTCTTTCATTGACGTTATCTATTTCCTGCATTAATGAACAATTTTGTCATCCTGAGGAAGAAGATGACACTATTCTGAATCGAACCGAACTAGTCCGAACGGTTTAATGCGTAAATTGGCTAGTTTAGGCCCAATTTGACCGGTTTTCTCAAAATAAAAATTTTCTAAATTTATCTAAATTAATTCTTTATCTAATGGTGGCTTCAATTCCCAAATTTGATCATTTTAAGCCACCAAGAAAAATTAATTTAGAAACCGGTTCAAGTATGGTTCAAACCGGTTCAAGTCCAGTTCACCCTGAACCGATCTAGTTTTCTCTTCCCATTTGCCCCAAGGTTCTTTTTCATGATTTGTATGACTCTTTGTGTAAACCGTACCCCTTCGAGATAAAAAACCGAGGAAAGAACACGTCAAAACTAAGAGAAAGAACTAAACCAGTTCATGAACCCCAACCAATAGAGAAAGGGAAAATCAAGAAATTTACAAATCTTGAGTGATCTAAATAGTCATAAAAGTCATAGAAAAGGACTTTGGGATGAATTGGAAGTGAAAACTAGACCAGTTTAGGTGAACTAGTTTTGAACCAGATTGAACTAGTTTGAACCACTATTGAACTAGTTTCTAAATTCATTTTTCTAGGTGGCTTAGAAAATTCAAATTGGATAATTGAAGTCACCATTGGATGGAAAATGAATTTAGAAATTTTTAATTTTTAAAAGCTCGGTTGAATCAAGTTTAAACCGGCCAGTTTAAGCATTGAACCTGGCTTGGACCGGACCGGTCTGATTCGGAATAGTGTTGTCTTCTTCCTTTAGATAACAACACTGTTCACTCGCTGGAAAAGTGAGCATCACTAGCGAAGATGAAAAGTATCCATTCAGGGCATTTTTGGCCATCAATGATTGCCATAAAGGTGCCAATTAGATGGCTAGAGAGTCTCTGAGCTTCATATATAAAGAGCCCCTCCACATTCATCCTCCTTACACCTGAAAACTCTTCTCTCCCTCTATTGCTCCAATTTTCAGTGAAGCTCAAACCATAGCTCTGACATTGGGATTTTTATGAGCCAAAGAAGGCGAGGTTGGGTTTCTTAGACTTAGGGAGAAGTCAGCTACCCGAGGGTGGTCACCATTCGATTCGAGAATAGCCAGAGAAGCGTTGACGTAATCAAACAGTTAGGCAGCTCTAGCAAATCGAAGCTGCCCTGTTTCCGTCAAGCTGAAGACAACTAAATTGAGCTCTCCTCAGGCCAAACCAAGCTCTCCAAACACTCACTTCACCCTCATACGACAGAATTAGAGCGGAAGGGTAAGCTAATTTGGCGCCCCTTTATAATTTTCAATCAGTGTTAGAGAGAGACCCGGTGAAACTTTACTAACTGAATTCTCCCTCAATTCGATCAGAAATGATATGATTCTTGACCCTAGGAGGAACCTTAGGTGAGATCTATCTACCCCGATCAAAGGCTCGGACCGTCGCACCCCCAACGGTAAGCTTTTGAAGCTTTCACTCTCTATGTCCAGTTTTCCAACAAAGCTCCGTTTGAGCTCAATTAGGATCCAAATGACACAATTCAAAGCTCCATTGAATTATGTGGAAGTGTAGGAACTTAATTTTACCTTCAATTTTAACAATTAAACCAGATCGAATGGTCAATTTGATGAAATCAAATTCAGCCAGATTGAAAAGGGGAAATTGAGGGAATATTTTGGGGGAATTTGGGGGAATTTGTGAATTTCATAAAATTGAAGGACCACGATGTAATTTCCCAAAATCGAGGGCCAATTGGCCATGAAAAAAATGTTGGAGGACCACTTGGTCAATTTTTCAAATTTTTGGGGTCAAATTGCGATTTTTGTAAAGTAGCGGCAAAATGGTAATTTTTGAAAAGTTGAGGACCAAATTTGAAATTTGGGAAACTTGAACCCCTTAGTGATTTTCAATAAATTGAGGACCCAAAGTGAATTTTAGAAGTTTGGGGACTCAATTTGGGGGAAAAGATTGCATTGGGGGATCTAAATGTAAATAATTGAAAAGTTTAGGCATTTTGCCCATATGTGAGGAATTATGGCTATTATGCCAAATGCTAATAAACAAGGATATCAAAATCGTGTAGGAGCATGAAGGACCAGAAACGCCAGCAAGGATAAGCTCACGTGGAGGAAAGAAGCTGACCAAAAGGAATACACTGCACATATCGGGTGAGTGTGATTTTTCACAACATATCCGGTTGGGATGATGAGTACCTCGGAAATAAAAAACCATTACTATGTGGAATTTTAACATCACACCTAGTTGGGGTGATGTGAGAACTACACGAAAAAAACTATTTAACGGTTGTAAGTAGATCATACCCGGTTGGTATGATGAACTTCTTGGAAGGAAGTAGAAAAATCGCTTACCAATTGTAAGCGGAGATGTTATCACACCTGGTTGTTGTGATGGACGAGTGAAAAGTTATTTTGTCAGAAGTGTTCTCCCCAGACTATGTGCCACTGCTTAAAAATTTTGGTAGACCTTTTTGACAAGAGCTGAAATAGCTTAGATAGGCCAGAGGGCTTGGTTTTGGAACTTGGGTGCTAAAATGCCCAATTTTGAAAATCTCGTGCAATGGGCCCAAGGCCAGTTGGCATAAGCAGGAGCTCGTAAACAAATATGATGATAATCCATGAAAATTTCTAAAGGAATAATTATGTGATTTGGCCATTGTACCAAGATAGGACTGACATACACAATGGACTCACGGCAGTGCGACAAGACCAGGTTGATGGATCAGTCTAGACAAATAGCTGCTGGTCGAGTTGAGGGTCGGGGTCATTGGACTAGTAGCACCAAAGATTAATGGCTTTATAGAAAACTTTGTTTGTGCATGCACTTGAGGTACAAAACCATCAAGAAGCCCAAGAGGGGTAGTGATGAGTCCTAGGGGCTACTGGATGACATGGTGGAGATAAGGGCAGTTTATCTTGCCAATAGTCAGGGAAGCTCGACATAGTTTCATGTGCACGAGACCAGTGTGGGGTCGAGATGAGATCTCTATCCTCACACGGATATAGAGTTTCGTTTCGGGTTTGAGGGTCGGATGTCACAAACATCCACTCATTCCTAGGGTAGAAGTGGATGGACTTCTATCTAGGTGGCCAATAAAGTCACTCCGACACCACAAGTAGGTGTAGTGGATGGGCTGCCCTGCAAATTTGTGATCCCTTCATGATGAAGGGCGTGTGTTGATTGTTAAACACACTGATTGTGGATAATGAGTAATTATAGTTTTGAATAATTGACACACTCAAATTTAAAACTAATTTATGGAAACTCATTTTCAAACACCCATTCACTGAGTTGTCGAACTCACCCCCTCCCTTTCCCATTTTCAGGTAATCGGGGGGAAAACCTACCTACAGACATTCCGTTAGCTAAACCTACAAGACATGTATGTAAGTTTAAATTATTTAGTTTTGATTAATTTTATTCTAGGAAAGGTATAGGTATTAAGGACACCTTACTCCTCACGGTTTAAAGAAGGGGAAAACCATTAATAAGCCGGGAGAGTGGTGGGTTGCTCACGGGGATCCGACCAAACCGAGTCGAGTTATGACAAATTGAGTGGTATTAGAGCCTGTTTTCTTGAATACATTATCAAGACTATATAACATAGTAACTAATAGGAATAATTTAAAAAAAATCAGATGGCCCCAAGAAAAGTAGCCAAACAAACCTGTGCTACCTTAACCACCCCATAAACCAGGGAGAACCCCATCCCAAAGGAGGAAATGAACTAGAAGTATAGGAGGACTCTTGGAGTAATCCCGGATCAAAGCGAACTCGACTAGACAACCTCCAAGGTGTTCAGACTCAAGGACGGCAAAACACGGAACCATCAGGAATCCCTTAGAATGGCCTCACAATGCTCAAATTATTCGAGGTTCCACAAAGGTCCACACAAGAAGATGATTTGTTATAGATGTGGGCAATGGGGGCACTACATAAGAAGATGTCTAACATTACGAAGGACAAGACCCGAGAGGATCTATTATGTGTAGGAGGGTGGGACACATAGCAAAGGACTGTCCCACACCTACCCCTACAGAAGCCCAAAGTGATAACATTACAAGGGCCACAATTTCGGCTAGGGGTCTCAATCTCACTCAGGAAGAATTCCTTCTATACCATAGCATAGTACTGAGTACTTCACAAATCATCGTTGTAATAATCTCCCTCAAGAGATGCTAAAACCCCAACATTGTATTCTTACTTCAATGAATTAGATTTTGAGTTCCTAAAAATTTTATGTCCCTCAATAAATTGTATGCCTCAATTACATGAGGAAGGATCATAGGAAGAAGACCAAGGGTAGGACCTTAAGAAAACCCAAACATAGCAAAATGTAGATAAAGAGAATTTTCCCTTGAGAAGCACTACAAGCCACCTAGGAGCAAGAAGGATGCACCACCTCCGTAGAAGACAAGCCCGAACGATGAAAGACAACTAGGATGTCTCGGGATAGCAAGGTGTGATCTACCTTGGAAAAGTAGAGGAGCCAAGAAGGGTTATAGATTAACCTAGTGAAAAGGTGTAACTAGAAACTTTAGGAAAAAATACCCTCAAAAGAACCAAAAAATAGTAAGGATTTCACCCTCAAAAGAATGATGGGATAGGAATGAAGGATGAGTAAAAATCGAAGGACAACTATCCCGAGACAAGTGATGTAAACCTTGCCCTTTTGAGTTAAGTAAACCCAGGAAAAGAACTGATAAAATCGAGTGAGAAACACCGAACCAATTCGTAAACCCAATCATCAAAGAACGGCCAATTAAAAAAATTACAACTCTTGAGTGATCCAAAGGGTTCATAAAATCTTGAATATGAACCTTATGACAAATTTGAAGAGAAAAATCAGACCGGTTAAGATGAACCGGATCCAATTGGATTGAACCGGTTTATGAACTGAGTCAGTTCATGAACTGGAACAGATAGAGAAAGGGCAAACCAGGAAATTTATGAATCCTGAGTGACCGCAAAGAGTCCAAAAAGTCATGAAAATGGACTTAAGGATGAATTGGAGATGAAAACCAAACCTGTCACGCCCCAACCCGGTTTGGTCGGATCCCCGTGATCAACCCGCCACTCTCCCGGTTTATTAAAAGGTTTCCCCTTATTGTAAACTGTAAAGAGTAAGGCGTCCTTTAACTTGCACCTTTTTCCTAGAATAGCATAATCAAAACTGTATGAAATTTAAAACTTTACATACCTGTCTTACAGGCATCTTAGTTGACGGTATTTAAGGGGAGGCTTTCCGGGATTTCCTGAAAGGGATATAAGGGAGCGGGTGAGTACGACTACTCAGTGAATGGGTTTTTAAAAGCTTTTAACTTTTAAGAAAAATATTTATATGGAGTGTGCCAGACTCTTTTGTTTTCAAAAATCCCTTCATTTAAAAATTCAGGTTTTTCCATTATTTCTTAGTTACCACGGTGTGACATCACCCAACACACATCCTTCATCATGAAGGTTACACACATTTACAAGTCATTATCACTACTGAACCCGCTAGTGGCTTCGGAGTGACTTTTCCTGCCACCCGGATAGAAGTACGACCACTTCTACCCTGGGAATGAGTGGATGTACGTGACATCCAACCCACAATCCCAAAATCACTTCTTCATGTCCGTATGAGGACAGAGACCTCATCTTGTCCCCACCCCGGTCTCATGCGCTTGGTGCTACTCCAAATTTCGCACAGACACCTGGAACGACGAACTGCCCTTATAGCCACCAGGTCGTCCAGTGCACTTAGGACGCATCACTACCCCTCATGGGCGTCTTGATGATCCCGTACTCACAGTGCATGCACAAACAATGTTTTCTTATATTGCCATGTAATCTGTGGTGCCATTAGTCCAACGGCCCCGACTCTCAACTCAACCCGCAGCTGTTTGTCTTGACTAGTCCATCGACCTGTCATGTCGAACTGCCGCTAGTTGACTGAGCATGTCGGTCCTATCTTGGTACCATGGCCAAACAATTCACTTATTAAGTTTTATGGCACATATATCAAGTTCGTTTACGAGCTCCTGCTTGTGCCAACTGGCCTTGGGCCCACTGTACGAGATTTTCAAAATCGAGCATTTAGCCCCCAAGTTCCAAAACCGAGGCCCCCGGCCTATCAGAGCTATTCGAGCTCCCATCGAGAAGGTCTACCAAATAGTTTAAGCATTGGCACATAGTCAGAGGAGAACACTTCCGACAAAATAGGTTTTCACTATCCATTATACCAACCGGTATAAGAACATCTCCGTTCATAACCGATGAACGGGTTTTCAACTTCCTTTGAGAAAATCTCATCATACCAACCGGGTATGATCTACTTACAACCGGTAAGTAGTTTTTTTTTTCGCATAACTTTCACATCACTTTCTCTAAGTAGTGATGATTAAAATACCACTAAATAGTGGGTTTTTATATCGAGGCACTTATTATCCCCAACCGGGTATGATGTTAGTAAACCCACTCACAACCGGTAAGTGGTTTTTAACTTTAAACTGTGCTCATCATCCCAACTGGGTATGATGTGAATAACCCACTCACAATCGGTAAGTGGTTTTTAACTTTAAACTGTGCTCATCATCCCAACCGGGTATGATGTGAATAAACCCACTCACTCGTTAATGTCGTGATTTCCACTAGACTGGTTCTTTGTATTCACACGAGCTTGTCCTTGCTGGCGTTCCCGGTATTTAATGTTCCTACACGATATGAACAACCTTGTTCATTATTACTCGGCATAACAGCCTTCATTCATTAATGAATGAGAAAACCCAAACTTTTAGTTATTTGCAATTAGGTCCCTAAATTTATTTCTCTTTAACTTTAAGTCCCTAATGTCGATTTTTCCTCAAATTGAGTCCCGTAACTTTTAAAATTTATCGTGGTACCTCAATTTATTCAATTTCACCAAAAAGGGGTTTAATGTTTTCAAATTTCCAATTTGGTTCCCCAATTTTTCAAAATTACCATTTTGCCCTTCTTTCACAAAAATGGTAAGTTTTTCCCCAAATTTTCCAAAATTCCTCAATTGGTCCTCTAACATTATTTTCATGCCCAATTGACCCTCAATTTCATAAAATTGTATTTTGGCCCCTTTGAATTTCGAAAATCCCCAAATTTTTCCCCAATTTCAACTCTTCAACACTCCTGAATTTGATTTCATCAAATTAACCGATCAAACACTTCTAATTATTGAAATTGGAGTTAAAATTGAGTTCCTGTATGTTCATACAATTCTAAGAAACTTTGAATTGCAGATTTTAATGTCGAAACGAGCTCAAACGGAGCTTTTTCGGAAAATAGACTATAGAAAGAGAAAGCTTCGATTACTCACTAGTGAAGGCATGATAGTCCAAGCTTTTGATATGGGCAGATAGGTCTCGTCCTGAGGTTCATCCTAAAATCAAGTATTGTATCAATTGATGCGGAATTGGATTAGAATTTCGTCATTGAAATTCGGTTGATTCTCTCTCTAGCACCGATCGAAAATTATAAAGGGGAGCCGAATTGGCTTACCTTTTGGTCCTAATTCGGTTGTGGAAAGGCTGAGGAAGTGTTGGGAGGGCTTGGTTTGGCCTGAGGAGGGCTTGAAATGGCCGATTCCAGCTTGGCCGAAATAGGGCAGCTTCGGTCCGCCGGAGTGCTTCACTATTCCATCATGTCGGCACTTCTCCAACAATTCTCAGATTGACTGGAGTTTGCTATCAGATAGCTGTCTTTTTCCCGGTTCTAAAGAGCCCGATCTTTGTTCAAGTCGAAGCTCTGGTTCGAGCTTTACCGGGAAATGGAGTAGTAGACAAAGAGAGAAGTGTTCAGGTATGAGGAGAATAAAATGGGGATGACCTCTTTATATAGTTGTAAAACCCGTGTATTAAATGGTCGAGATTTATTACTAGTATTAATATAGCCATAAATTATTAGTATTAATTCCAATAATTTAATTTCGGTATTAATTTCAATAATTTAATTTTGGTATTAATTTATTTGTATTAATTCCAATAATTTAATTTAGGTAGTATTAAATTATTGGTATTAATTTTAATAATTAAATATATATTAATTGATGGCTATTTATGATAAGCCGCATAAAAATTTTTGACCAAAATTTCGGGTTACAAAAAAATCATACTTCCCACGAGGTCACCCATCCTCACACTACTTTCAAGTAAACACACTTAACTTTTAAGTTTTTATAGAATCAAGTTCACTTGAACCAATTTGGTTTTTCTTTTCTAATTTGTCTTAAGTTTCTTTTCCAATGTTTAATAAATCCTTTGGATCAACCGAAAGTTGTAAATTTTCATATTACTTATTCCTAAATGTAAATCGGTTTGGTTTTTTTTATTCGGTTTGACTGGTTCTTTTCTTGGTTTTCCTTAACTCAAATATGCAGCGTTTATAAAACCGGTTCAGGTGAACCAGATCCAAACTGGTTTGGACTGGTTTGAACCACTATTTAATTGGATGCTAAATTCATTTTTCTAGGTGGCTTAGAAAATTTAAATTTGACATTTAAGGCCACCATTGTATAGAAAATAAATTTAGATAAATTTAGAAATTTTTAGATTTGAAAAATTCAATCGAATTGCGGGTGAACTGACCGGTTCAAGCTTTGAACCCAGTTCGGATCGGTCTGGTCCGGTTCAAAACAGTGTCGTCTTCTTCCTTTAGATAACAACACTGTTCACTTGCCGAAAAATCATGTAGTAATGGCAAAGCTGTTAAGTCTCCAGCCAGGGAGTTTCAGGCAATTAATGACCACCATTAAGATGCTAATCAGACGGCCAAGAAGTCACTGAGCTTCCTATATAAAGAGCCACTCCTCATGCATCGTCTCCACAATAAAAAACTTCATTCTCTCTCAACTGCTCCAATTTCCAATGAAGCTTGAACCAGAGCTTTGACCTGGGCATTTTTCAGAGCCCAACAAGGTGAGGTTAGGTTCTTTAGAACCGAGAAGAGGTCAGCTACTTGCTTGTAGTACCCATTTACTCCGAATGTCACAGGAGAAGTGCCCGCGTGATTGAACAGTGAAGCAGCTCCAACGGACTGAAGCTGCCCTTTTTCGATCGAGCTAAAATCGGCCAATTTGAGCCATTCTTTGGCCAAACCGAGCCCTCCCAACACCTCCACAACCATCCTACAACTGAATTAAAATTGAAAGGTAAGCCAATTTGACTCCCCTTTGTAATTTCTGACTGGTGCTAGAGAGAGAACCAACTAAATTTTGATAATGAAATTCTCACTCAATTCGGCATCAATTGATGTAATTCTTGATTCTAGGAGGAACCGAAGGACTAAGCTATCTTCCCAGATCGAAAGCTCGGACTGTCGCGTCCCCGATGGTAAGCTTTCGAAGCTTTCTCTCTCTAAGTTCAATTTTCCAGTGAAGCTCCATTTTAGCTAATTCTAACACCAAATCATTCTATTCAAAGTGCAATTGAATCATATGAAGGTGTAGGAACTCCAATGTATCTTCAATTTCAACAATTAAACTCATTTGATTAGTCAATTTGATGAAATCAAAATCGGCAGAGTTAGAAGGTTGAAATTGGGGGAAAATGGGGAAAATTTGAGAATTTTAAAAATTAGAGGGACTAAAGTGCAATTTCATAAAATTTAGGACCAATTGGGCATTAGAAAGATGTTGGAGGACCAATTGGGCAATTTTTGGGGCAAAACTTACCATTTTTGTAAAGTAGGGGCAAAATGGTAATTTTGGAAAAGTTGGGGGACCAAGTTAAAAAATTTGGAAATTAAACCCCTTTTTGTGAATTTGAATAAATTGAGGTTCTAAGATAAATTTTAAAAAGTTTCGGGACTCAATTTGAGGAAGACCGGCATTAGGGACTTAAAGTTAAAGAAAAATAACTTTAGGGACCTAATTGGAAATAAAGGAAAAGTTGGTTTTCTCATTCATTTGGGGTGAATGAGGGATATTAGGGCAAAGAATAATGAATAATAATGTTCATATCGTGTAGGAACATGAAGTACTGAGAACACTAACTAAGATGAGTTCAAGTAAGGATAGCAAGTCAACTAAGAGGAATTTCACTGCACAATCAAGTGAATGGGATTTTTATATTATACCCGGTTGGGATGATAAGTAACTCGAAAATGAAAATCCACCACTAAGTGGTATTTTAAACATCACACCTAAGAGTAGTGATGTAAAAATGACGCGTAAAAACTAATTATCGGTTGTAAGTAGATCATACCCGGTTGGTATGATGATACTTCCTCTAAGGAAGTGAAAAACCCGTTCGTCAGTTATGAACGGAGATGTCCTCATACTCGGTTGGTATGATGGACAGTTGAAAAATATATTTTGTTGGAAGTGTTCTCCCCTGACTATGTGCCACTGCTTAAACAATTTGGGAGACCTTCTTGATCGGAGCTCGAATAGTTATGTTAGGCTGGAGGCCTCGGTTTTGGAACTTGGGGGCTAATATGCCCAATTTTGAAAATCTCGAACAATGGGCCCTAGGCTAGTTGGCACAAGTAGGAGCTCGTAAACAAACATGATTTATATGCCATGAAAATTTAAGTAAATAAATTGTTTGGCCATGGTACCAAGACATGACCGACATGCTCAGTCAACTAACGGTAGTGCAACATGACATGTCTCCGAACTAGTCAAGACAAGCAGCTACAGGTCAAGTTGAGGGTCAGGGCCGTTGGACCAGTGGCACCACAAATTATATGGTATCATGTGAAAAATGTTGATTGTGCATGCACTGTGTATACGGGAACTTCAAGACACCTAAGAGGGGTAGTGATGTGTCCTAGGGCCCTAGACGACCTGGTGGATATAAGGGCAATTAGTTGTACAAAAAGCCTTACGAAGCTCGATGTAGCTTTAAGCGCATGACCAGGGTGGGGTCAGGATGAAGTCTCTATCCTTATATGGACACAGAGAATTATTAAGGGATTGAGGGTCGGATGTCATGAACATCTACTCATTCTCAAGGTAGAAGTGGATGTACTTCTATCTAGGTGGCTAGTAAAGTTGCTTTGATGTCACAAGTGGGTTCAGTGGACATACTGGTCTGTGATTGTGTGTTTGACCTTCATGATGAAGGATGTGTGTTGGGTGATAACACACCGTGGCTATTGAGTAATGGTGATAAAAATTGAAATTTGAAATGAAAGGTTTTTAAAATAGAATTAGGAGTCTGGCACACTCCGAATCAAACATTTTCCCTAAAAGATAATTTTTGAAAAACCATTTAGTGAGTCATTGTACTCACCCTCTCCCTTATATCCCTTTCAGGTGACCCCGGAAAGCCTACCCTAAGACCAACCACTAATTCACCTACAAAGATAGGTATGATCAGTTTAAAATTGTATGCAGTTTTGATTTATATTATTCTAGGAAAGGTGCAGGTGTAAAGGACTCTTCACGGTTTATAAATAATGGACAACCCTTAGTAAACCGAGAGAGTGGTGGGTTGTTCACGGGGATTTGACCAAATTGGATCGAGGTGTGACAAGTGAACTAGCAGACTAGTGGGGAAGCAACAGTTAACAAACTGACACTCGAGAAGGCGTAGATATAAACCCCTACAAGGAAGGGGGAGGTGGAAAGACCAGAAGAGTGGAAAGGAAGAAAGAAGGAAATCTTTGAAGGAATAAATGGCAAAAAATGAAATGGTGACTACACTCAAGCCATAAGGAGGATTTAGTCTCACACAAAGAGGTCTAGGAGCAAATAGTGTCAGAATCTTTCCCAAGGAAGGAGACCCTGGGAAGGCATACATGTCCCAACTGAGAACTAATGGACTAAGTGACGAAGGATGAGGAGAGGAAGTGCATGCCGAGGTGAAAGAACCAGGGGGAGCATACTAGGAGGACCCAAGGAGTAAGTTAAACTCAAGGAACAAGTAAGTTGGAAGATAATATCAAAGGACACTGTGACAAGTAAGAATGAGTGGGCTAACCATAATAAGGAAATAAAGGAAAGAACATCTGGGAAACCTTGGAGAAGTAAGCCTTTCAATACAAATGTAAATAAAGGGAACAACCACTGACATTAAGCACTCGCTCAATAGAGCCCAAGGAATGGGCGGTTGGATATAAAACGAAGTTCTAGGAACCAATCTATCAGCAGAAGTTCCTCGAAGAGAAAACAAGGAACAATAGAGAGTTGGGGGACTTGGAATGATAAAGGGTGGACAACCATACTAATCCTAGAAGGGTGTAAGAAAGGAATGAAGGAAAAGCTCCTAAGGAGCGTTAGGGAGGTTGAACTAGGATGGAAGTCCCTAGGTAGAAGGATAAAGGAAATGAAACCTTAAAAAGGAATTCCCAAGCTAAGGAACCACCAAAGGGATTATTAGAAGCTTAACCCGAAATAAGGAACCTCATAAAGAAGCATAAGTGGTTGAGGGTATATCAGGACTGCCAAATGTGACATGTTTTAGAAGAGCAAAGAAGTCAAATAAGAAATTTAGATGAACCTAGTAAAAGGAAACAACTAGTAACAACATAATGGTCAAGGAGGATAAACGATGCTCTAAGAAAGATTGTGAAATAGTAAAAAAAGGGCAATTGGATGGGCATAATGTAGAGTACATGAAATAAGACCAATAATCAGAAGTTACTCAAGTAAGGAATAAGGTGATGAAATGGAATCTTAAGATGAGTAAGGATTCAAAGTGGGCAAATGCCTCGACATAGAAGGAGGTGTAAGGAAATGAAGGAAGAAACCTTCAAGGAATAGTAAGAAGGTTGAGCATGTAACTCCTAAGGTTAAAATCTCTACTTTAAGGGACATAATAGAGAATGAAATTGTAAGAAGGGAACTCCCCAAATAAAGCAATCGATACATATACCTCAAAAAGGGACCAACTCGAAATAATGACTCGTGAAATGGTCACGAGCGAGTAAGAGTGGATTAAGAACAAAGGAAAATCCTTGAGTAAATGATGCCACTTGGAATAAGAAAAGACTTAATAAAGGAAGAATCCCAGCATGTCAGTAAATCATCTAGAAACCCAATAATTGGAACTAGAAAGACCCAATAAGGAAGTTGGGAAAGGACGAGTGGGTAAGAAAAAAAAACTGACACGGTTATGTAAGTTGATTGGATAAAAGTAAAGATAGTCAAGAAATACAATCAAACGACAAGAGGGATGAAATTATACAGTCCCTAAAAGGTTGGAAAGTTAAGCACAACCATTATGGAAGGCCCTAGGTTAAGAAGGTCCCCCAAATTGTTTAAGCAGTGGCACATAGTTAGGGGAGAGCACTTTCGACAAAATATATTTTTCAACTGTTAATCATACCAACCAAGTGTGAGGACATCTCCGATCATAACCGATGAACGGGTTTTCCACTTTCTTTGAGGAAGTTTCATAATACCAATCGGGTATGATCCACATACAACCGCTAAATAGTTTTTTCGCGTGATTTTCACATCACTCCTCTTAGGTGTGATGTTTAAAATTTTACTTAGCAGTGAGTTTTCATTATCGAGGTACTTATCATACCAATCGGGTATGATATAAAAATCCCACTCACTTGATAGTGTAGTGAGATTCCTTTTAGACGGCTTGTTGTCCTTACTTGAACTCGTCTTAGCTGATGTTCTTGGTACTTCGTGCTCCTACACGATATGAACGTTCTTGTTCATTATTTTTTGGTCTAACAGTCCTCATTACTCCCAAATTAATGAGAAAATCAATCTTTTCCTTTATTTGCAATTAGTTACCTAAAGTTATTTTTCATTAACTATAAGTCCCTAATACTGGTTTTTCCTCAAATTAAGTCCCAAAACTTTTAAAATTTATCTTAGAACCTCAATTTATTCAAATTCTCAAAAGGGGGTTAAATTTCCCAAATTTCCAATTTAGTCCCTCAACTTTTCCAAAATTACCATTTTACCCCTACTTTACAAAAATTGTAAGTTTTGACCCAAAAATTGCCCAATTAGTCCTCCAACATCTTTATTATGCCCAATTAGTCCTCAATTTTATGAAATTGCACTTTAATCATTCTAATTTTCAAAATTCCTAAATTTCCCCCAATTTTTCCCCAATTTCAACCTTCTAACTCCGCTGAATTTATTTTATCAAATTGACCGATCAAATGACTTTAATTGTTGAAATTAAATTTAAATTGGAGTTCCTACACCTGCATATGATTCAATTGCACTTTGAATCGTACAATTTGGTGTCAGAATGAGCTCAAACGGAGTTTCGTTGAAAAATTGGATTTAGAGAGAGAAAGCTTTGAAAACTTACCGTCGGGGGCGCAGCTATAAAACCCGCCCTTTTGAGCTAGGGAAAACAAGGAAAAGAACCGATGAAACCAAGTGAGGATTCAGAACCGGTTCACAAACCCGATTATTTCTGAACGGGCAAGTTGGGAATTTACAACTCTCGGGTGATCCAAAGGGTTCATTAAACCTTGAAAAAAAAACTTAAGACAAATTAGAAAACAAAAACCAAGGCGGTTCAGGTGAATGCGTGTAACCTTCATGATGAAGGATGTGTGTTGGGTGATGACACATCGTGGTAACTAAGAAATAATGGAAAAACCCAAATTTTTAAATGAAGTGATTTTTGAAAACAAAGAAGTCTGGCACACTCCATATAAATGTTTTTCTTAAAAGTTAAAAGCTTTTAAAAATCCATTCACTGAGTAGTCGTACTCACCCCCTCCCTTATATCCCTTTCAGGAAATCCCGGAAAGCCTCCCCTTAAAGACCGTCAACGAAGATGCCCGTAAGACAGGTATGTAAAGTTTTAAATTTCATGCAGTTTTGATTATGCTATTCCAGGAAAAAGGTGCAGGTTAAAGGATGCCTTACTCTTTACAGTTTACAATAAGGGGAAACCCTTTAATAAACCAGGAGAGTGGCGGGTTCATCATGGGGATCCGACCAAACCGGGTCGGGGCGTGACAGCAGCAGTCCAATCTTTCGATCTGAGCAGATAGCTCGTGTCCTGAGGTTACTCTTAGGATCAAGAATTGCATCAATTGATGCCGAATTGAGTGAGAATTTTATCACCGATGTTCTGTCAATTCTCTAATTCAACTATAGAAGGGTTGTAAAGGTATTAAGAGGGCTTGGTTTGGTCTGAGGAGGGCTTGAATTAGCCAATTTCAGCTCAGCCACAATAGGGCAGCTTCGGTCCACCGAAGCTACTTCACTATTCTATCACACCAGTGTTTCTTCGACGAATCTCAAAGCAAATGGAGACTACATGCATGTAGCTAACTTCTCCCCAATTCTAAAGAACCCAACCTTACTTTGTTTGCTTAGAAAAATGCCCAAGTCGAACATTTGGTTTAAGCTTTGCCGAAAATTGGAGTAGTTGAGAGAGAATGGAGTTTTCAAGTGTAGAGAGGATGAATGAGGAGGGGCACTTTATATAGAAAGCTCGGAGACTTCCTGGTCGTCCATTTGGCACCTTAATGGTGGTCATTCATTGCCTGAAACTCCTTGGACGGAGGCTTTCAACTTCACCGGCACTGCACGATTTTTCGGCGAGTGAACAGTGTTGTCATCTGAAGGAAGAAGATCACATTGTTTCGAACCAGACCGGACCGGTCCAAACCGGGTTCAAAGGTTAAACTGGTTCGCCCCCAATTCGATCAAAATTTTCAAATCTAAAAATTTTTATATTCATCTAAATTCATTTTCTATCCATTGGTGGCATCAAATCTCAAATTTAAATTTTTTTAAGCCACCTAGAAAAATGAATTTATCATCCAGTTAAATAGTGGTTCAAACCGGTTAGGATCTAATTCACCTGAACCAGTTTGATTTTCATCTCTAATTCATTCTTAAGTCCATTTCCATAACTTTTGGGACTCTTTGGGTCTTTCGGGATCCATAAATTTCCCAGTTTGCCCTTTCTCTATCGGTTCTGGTTTGTAGACCGACTTGATTTTCAAATTGAAAATGACCGGTTCTTTCCCCAGTTTACTTATTATCAAAGGATAGGGTTTACAACTCTCCCCTCCTTTTAGGGTTTTTGTCCCCAAAACAATTACATGCTAAATAATTGAGGGTAACTTTTCCTAATCACACTCACAATTTCCCATGTCTCTTCCTGCACGGTTTCGTTCTGCCACAGAACCTTGACCATAGGAATCCTCTTATTCCTTAAATTATTGTCCCTCCGGTCGATGATTTGTACTGGTTCTGTTTGATAGGTCAAGTTCTCTTCCAGCTCTAATGGAGGTCAGTCCAATACATGACTAGGACTAGGCTGATATTTCTAAAGCACAGAGATGTGGAACACATCGTGTATTCTCTATAGGTGTGGAGGTAGTTCCAATTTATAGGCTATCGATCCTATCCTTTAAATGATGCAATATGGACCAATATACCTTGGTTTCAACTTTTCTCTTTGCTAAAACCTAAGTATTCCCCTCCATGGGGACACTTTGAGAAATACTTGGTCTCCCACCTCAAACTCTAGAGCTTTCCTTTGATTGTCCACATAACTCTTTTGTATGTCCTATACAGTCTTAAGGCAACTCATGATTAGTTTTATCTTTTTCGTGGCATCTTCAATTAGCTCTACCCTTTCTAGCCTTCTTTCCCCCAATTCTTCCCAAAATAGAGGGGTATGGCATGGTCGTCCATAAAGGGCTTCATAGGGAGTCATCTGAATACTAGCCTAGCAACTATTATTGTAAGCAAACTCCATCAAGCACAAGTATTCTTCCCAGCCTTTATTCATGGTGAGTACGCATGCTCTTAGCATGTGTTCCAAGGTTTGGATGGTTCGCTCAAGCTGCCCATCTATCTGACGATGAAATGTCATGATTATGTGAAGCTTGGTTCCCATGGCACTTTGTAAACTTGGCCAAAACCTTGAAATAAATCTTATATCTATATCTTATACTATACTCACCAGAACACCATGAAGTCTTACAATTTCCCTCATGTATAATATGGCCAGTTGTTCCACTATGTCTATCACTCTTATAGGAAGGAAATGAGTTGATTTGGTCAATCTATCTACGATGACCCAAATCGCATCTCAACCCTTTCTTATCACTGGCAGTCCCGTGACAAAGTCCATGGTGATGTGCTCCCATTTCCACTCTAGAATTGGTAATGGTTGTAGTAGTCTAACGGTTTCTGATGCTCTGCTTTTATTTGCTGACAAGACAAACATCGGGCTACGTATTCCACAATGTCCCTCTTCAAACCTTTCCACCAGTATCCTTGTTTGAGGGTGCAGTACTTTTTGGTACTGTCCGGATGCATAGCATATACTAAATCGTGTGCCTCTTCTAGAATTAATCTCTTTAGTTCATTACTTTTAGGCACACATACCCTACACTTGTAGGTTAGCACCCCATCATTGCACAGGTTGTAGTCCAGTTTAGTTTCCCTATAAGCCTGATCCAGATAGGGTTGAAGTTCCTTATCTGCTTTTTGTTGATCCTGGATCTGCTCAGTAAGACTGGGTCTTACTACCAGATTAGCCACCAGGCACCCTTCCCGCTTGTTCATTATTAGGTCTACCTCCATTCTTCCCGATTGTTGCAATAGGGATATGTAATGTGTCTTTACTTGTGTAGCCTCGGTTTGATACTTGCGACTCAATGCATTTGCTACCACATTTTCCTTTCCGGGGTGGTATTCTATCGCAAGGTCATAATCCTTGACCAATTTCAACCATCTCCTTTGACAGAGATTCAACTCTTTCTGAGTTAGTAAGTACTTAAGACTCTTGTGATCTGTGTATATTCTACACTTAACCCCGTAAAGGTAGTGTCGTCATATCTTTAAGGCAAACACTATTGAAACTAATTCCAGATCATGAGTCGAATATTTTCATTCATGTACCTTCAGTTGTCATGAGGAATAAGCGATCACCTTCCCTTGTTGCATCAGGACACATCTGTGTACTCTCCTACATTAGAGTTAGGTAAGGAGAGTACCGGTGCGGTTGCTAGTCGAGTCTCTAACTCCTAAAAAGATTTCTCACAAATCTCATCCCACTTATACTCAATTCCTTTCCTGGTGAGTTGAGTTAGAGGAGCTACTATCTTAGAAAAATCTTGCACAAACTATCTATAGTATCCCACCAAATCTAAGAAACTTCTTATTTCTGTAGGATTACTTAGAGCCTTCCAATCCAATATGGCTTCCACCTTGGCTAGATCTACCTTAACTCCATCCTTTGACACTATGTGTCCTAATAATCTTACTTCCTGCAACCATAACTCACACTTGGAGAATTTTGCATATAATTAATTTTTTGTTAATATTCCCAAGGTGATTGCGAGATGCTCTTCATGTTCCGACCTGGTTCGTGAGTATATAAGGATGTCATCTATGAATACTATCACGAACCTGTCTAAATGGGGTTGGAACATATGATTCATCAGGTCCACGAAGGCTACAGGGGCATTAGTCAATCCAAATGGCATCACTCTGAACTCATAATGTCCATATCTAGATCGGAATGTCGTCTTAGGGATGTCCTCTTCTCAAATCTTGACTTAATGATAGTTCGACCGAAGATCTATTTTGGAGAAGTAAGCTACTCCTTTTAATTGATTGAATAGATCATATATCCCTAGAAGTGGGTATCGATTCTTGATGGTGACATGGTTCAATTTTTTGTAGTCGATGCATAGTCTCATGCTTCCTTCCTTTTTCTTTATGAATAGGACAGGAGCACCCCATAGAGACTGACTTGGATGTATGAAATCCTTCTCTAGTAACTCGTCCAATTGTTCCTTCAATTCCTTCAACTCTGCTGGAGCCATGCGGTGTGGGGCTTGAGATATGGGGTTTGTTCATGGGATTAATTCTCGGTGATCTCCACTTGTCGACTTGGAGGTAGTCCAAGTAGTTCTTCGGGAAATACCACTGGGTAGTGTCTAACTACCAAAATGTCTTCCAGCCTCATCTCTTCAGACATTTCATCTATGACCATGGCCAGGAAAGTTGTACAGCCTTTTTGTATAATCTTTTGAGCTTTTAGATAGGACACCATTTGTACCTCACTTTTTCTTCTATGTCCCAAGAACTTTAATCCTTTTGTTGTGAGAGTGTGAAAGGTCATCGTCTTCTTTCCACAGTCCATCCTTGCTTGATGGTTACTCAGTCAATCCATCCCAAGGATTACTTCAACCTCCTTTAACGGTAATGGGATCAAGTCACATTCAAGTAGGATTCCTCAAATGTTTATCACACATCCCTTTAATTGTTTATTCCTGTTTAAACCTTCTCCTCAAGGTGTAAGGATATTAAGGCTTTGTTCTAGTGGAGTGAGTTCTAGGGGTACTCTTGAAACCAACTCTTCCTTAATGAAGGATCTCTCAGCTCCAGAGTCAAAGAGGGCATAAACTTGTTCTCCCCATAGTTTCATATACCCTTATTGAAGAAACTTATTGTTTAGAAGAAAATTTTCCTTTATTAAGTCAAAAAGATCTTCAGTTTACAGGACTCTCTTGAACTAATTTGGAGGGTTATGGGATGTACCTGCTACAATGCTAGGGTCTCTTTTAGCCTCCTCCTAGGTGAGGTTATATACCCTAGCTAGTACTCTTATTGTAGCGTTTGGCCTAGGGTTTCTAGGATTCCCTTGAGGTGGTCCAAGAGTATTCCTCTATCTATTCTCCCTAAGGGTGGAACAATCCTTTGCAAAGTGTCTCACTTGCCCGCATGCAAAGCACGTAAGGCACGCTCCCTCATGGTTCCTTTGACACTTTGGACAGTGAGAGTTTCCTTGAGGTAAGGTGGGGACTACTCTGGGAGGCGGTGGTGGCATGACCCTTCTCCTTTGGAATGCTATTTTGTTTCCCCATCTTAGATCGTTATGCTCCTTTTGTCCTCCCTGACGGTTTGGATCTTTATCCTCCTTCCAAGTCGTCTGCTCCATTCGACGAAGTTTGGTCTACACCAGTCGCTCACACTCATGAGCCATACTGATTATGGCTGTCAGGTCCATGGGGCATCCCAGTACTCCCATACGGTCTCGAATGTTCATATTGAGACCGTCCATGAATCTCTGGCATATGTCTGCTGGCCCAACTAGGTCAGGAGCAAAGGGTCTTAACTCATTAAATTTTGTCTCATAGTCTTATATAGAGTTAAGCCTTTGCCGAAGTTGGATGAACTCTTGCTTCTTCTCGTTTATCAAATGGGGTGCCAAGTACTCCTCTGAGTACCTCTCCTCGAATTGTTCCCAAGTGGGGATGGTGGTATGCAGGTTTCGAACATTGTCCCACCACTGATTGGCACTTCCCTCCAAGAAGAATTCTGTCATGATCACCATCTCCTCTTGTAGTATCCTAACGATTCCCATCAACTACTTAATGTTTGCCAGCCAATCCATGGCATCTTCAGCATCTTTTTCTCCGAGGAAGGGTTTACACCCTAGTTGCTAGAGAGTCTTGAGTTTTCTGGGAATGTCTATTGGAGTGGGATGGTTAATAGGAGGAGGATGGGATTACACTTCCTCTGGTTAAAACTAGAGAATTGGTGCCTCCCTCAGGGACAAGGTTAAGTTACCAAATACACGGGTGAACTCCTCGTACAATCTTTGGTGCTCCTTGCCGAGTCTAAGAGGAGTTGTTTGCGCTTCTCTAGGAGTTTCTACCGGTAGGGGTGGTTGGGCAATGTTGGAGACTACAGCCCTAGTTATCTTGGTTCCTTTCTTTGGAGCCATTATGTAAATTTTAAAATCAATCCTATTAGTTTCTATATTTTCTAGTCTTGATTATGTATTCCAAGAAATAAGCTCTAATACCACTCAAGTTGTCACACCCCGACCCAGTTTGGTCGAATCCCCGTGATCAACCCGCCACTCTCCCGGTTTAATAAGGGTTGCCCCTTGTTTATAAGTCATGAAGAGTAAGGCGTCCTTTAAACCTGCACCTTTCTTGGAATAACATAAATCAAAACTGCATAAAATTTTAAACTAACCATACTTATCTTACAGGTGTATTAGTCGGTGGTCTTTGTGGTAGGCTTTCAGGGTTACCTGAAAGGGATATAAGAGAGGGGGTGAGTACAACGACTCAGTGAATGGGTTTTCAAAATTAATCTTTTAGGGAAAATGTTTGATTCGGAGTGTGCCCGACTCCTTATTATATTTTTAAAAACCTTTCATTTCAAATTCTACTTTTTATCACCATTTATTTTTAACCATGGTGTGTCATCACCCAACACACATCCTTCATTAAGAAAGTCAAACACACAATCACAGGCCAGCCCGTCCACTAAACTAACTTGTGGCGTCAGAGTGACTTTATTGGCCACCTAGATAGAAGTACATCCACTTCTACCTTGAGAATGAGTGGATGTTCGCGACATCCGACCCTCAATCCCGTAACAAATCTCCATGTCCGTATGAGGACAGAGACCTCATCTTGACCCCACCCCAGTCTCATGCACTTGAAGCTACATCGAGCTTCACAAAGCTTCTAGCAGGACTAACTGCCAATATATCCACCAGGTCGTCTAGGGCCCTAGGACACATCACTACCCCTCTTGGGCATCTTGAAGGTCCCATAAACACAATGCATGTACAATCAACAATTTTCACATGATGCCATATAATATGTGGTGCCACTGGTCTAACAGCCATAACCCTCAACTCAACCTGCAACTGTTTGTCTTAACTAGTTTGGAGACATGTTGCGTCGCATTGCCGCTAGTTGATTGAGTATGTCGGTCCTATCTTGGTACCATAGCCAAACAATTCAATTACTTAAGTTTTCATGACATATAAATCATGTTTGTTTACGAGCTCCTGCTTGTTCCAACCGGCCTAGGGCTCATTGTTTGAGATTTTCAAAATTGGGCATAACAACCCCCAAGTTGTAAAACTGAGGCCTCCAGCCTAACAAAGCTATTCGAGCTCTCGTCAAGAATGTCTCCCAAATTGTTTAAGCAGTGGCAAATAGTCAGGGAAGAGCACTTCCAACAAAAATATATTTTTAACGGTCCATCATACCAATTGAGCATGAGGACATCTCCGCTCATAACCAATGAACGGGTTTTCCACTTCTATCGAGTAAGTTTTATCATATCAACCAGGTATGATCTACTTACAACCGGTAAGTAGTTTTTCCATGTGATTTTCACATCACTCCTCTTAGGCGTAATGTTTAAAATACCAATTAGCAATGGATTTTCATTATCGAGGTGCTTATTATCCCAATCGGATATGATATAAAAATCCCACTCACCCGATAGTGCAGTGAAATTTCTCTTAACCGGCTTATTGTCCTTACTCAAACTCATCTTAGCTGGCTTTCTTGGTACTTCATGCTCCTACACGATATGAACAGTCTTGTTCATTATTATTTGGTCTAACAACCGTCATTCCTCCCAAATGAAAGAAAAAATCAAACTTTTCCTTTATTTGCAATTAATTCTCTAATGTTATTTTTCTTTAACTTTAAGTCCCTAATGCCTATTTTTCTTCAAATTAGGTCCCGAAACTTTTAAAATTTATCTTAGGACCTCAATTTATTCAAATTCTCAAAAAGGGGTTAAATTTTCTAAATTTCCAATTTGGTACCCAACTTTTCCAAAATTACCATTTTGCCCCTACTTTACAAAAATGGTAAGTTTTGCCCCAAAAATTCTAAAAATTGCCCAATTGGTCCTTCAACATGTTTATCATTCCCAATTAGTCCTCAATTTTATGAAATTACACTTTAGTCCCTATAACTTTTGAAATTTCCAAAATTTCCCCAATTTTTCACCAATGTCAACCTTCTAATACTACCGAATGTGATTTCATCAAATTGACTGATCAAATGAGATTAATTGTTGAAATTGAAGTAAATTGGAGTTCCTACACCTTCATATGATTCTATTGCACTTTGAATTGCACGATTTGGTGCCAAAATGAGCTCAAACGGAGCTTCGCCGAAAAACTGGACTTAGAGAGAGAAAGCTTTGAAAGATTACCATCGGGGGTGTGGCAGTCCGAGCTTTCAATTTGGGTAGATAGCTTGTGTCCTAAGGTTCCTTCTTAGATCAAGAATTGCATCAATTGATGTCAAATTGAGTGAGAATTTCATCATCAAACTTCTGTCGGTTCTCTCTCTCTCTAGCACCAGTCAGAAATTACAGAGGGAAGTCGAATTGACTTACCTTTCAGCTCTAATTCAGCTGTAGGAGGGTTGTGGAGGTGTTGAGAGGGCTTAGGTTGGCTTGATGAGGGCTTGAATTGGCCAATTTTAGCTCGGCCAAAACAGGGCAACTTCGGTCCATTAGAGTTGCTTCACTGTTCTATCATGCTGGCGTTTCTCCGGTGACTCTCGAAGCAAATGGAGGCTACAAGCGTGTAGCTAACTTCTCCCCGGTTCTAAAGAACTAGACCTCACCTTGTTTAGCTCTGAAAAAAGCCAAAGTTGGAGCTCTGGTTTGAGCTTCATCAGAATTTGGAGTAGTTCAGAGAGAATGGATTTTTTAAGTATGGAGAGGATGAATGAGGAGGAGCTCTTTATATAAGAAGCTTGGGGATTTCCTGGTCGTCTGATTGGCGCCTTAATGGCGGTCATTCATTGCCTGAAACTCCTTGGCCGAAGGCTTTTCAGCTTCACCAGCGCTGCACGATTTTCCAGCGAGTGAACAGTGCTGTCATATGAAGAAAGAAGATGACACTGTTCTGAACTGGGTTCTTAGCTTAAACCGGCCGGTTCACCCCCAATTCGATCAAATTTTTAAATCTAAAAATTTCTAAATTTATTTTCTATCCAATAGTGACCTCAAATCTCAAATTTGAATTTTTTAATCCACCTAGAAAAATTAATTTAGCATCCGGTTAAATTATGGTTCAAATCGGTCCAAACTGGTTCAGATCCGATTCACCTGAATCAGTTTGGTTTTCATCTCCAATTCATTTTTAAGTCCATTTCCATGACTTTTGGGACTCTTTGGGTCACTCGAGATCCACAAATTTCCTGGTTTTCCCTTTCTCTATTAGTTCTGATTTGTAGACCGACTCAGTTTTCACATTGAAAATGACTGTTTCTTTCCCCAGTTTTCTTACTATCAAAGGACGGGGTTTACAAACCCAGTTCAGACCGGTCTGATTAGGAACAATGTCATCTTCTTCCTTTAGATGACAACACAGTTCACTCGCTAAAGAAGTGAACAACGCCGGCAAAGATGAAAAGTCTCTATTCAGGGCATTTTAGGCCATGAATGATTGCCATAAAGGTGCCAATCAGACGGCCATAGAGTCTCCAACCTCCCTATATAAAGAGCTCCTCCCCATTCATCTTCTTCACACTTGAAAACACCTCTCTCTCTCTCTCTACTGCTCCATTTTCTGATGAAGCTCAAACCAAAGCTCCGACTTGGGCATTTTTCTAAACCTTAGAAAGTGAGGTCGAGTTCCTTAGATTTGGGGAGAAGTCAGCTACCCGATGGTGGTCTTCATTTGCTTTGAGGATCGTCGGAGAAGTGCCAACATAATCAAACAGTGAAGTAACTTCGACGGATCGAAGCTGCCCTGTTTCGGCTGAGCTGAAATCTGCCGAATTCAGTCCTCATCTGGCCAAATCAAGCACTCCCAACATCCACTCAGCCCTTAGACCACCTCAACTGAGCGGAAAGGTAATCCAATTCGACCCTACTCAATCGTTGTAGGTCGGAATTAGAGAGAGAAACTCTAGAATTTCGATGACAAAATTCTTCCTCAATTCAAGGTCAATTGTAGGAATTCTTGATCGTAGAAGATACCTTAAGAAGACAGCTATCTTCTCTGATAGAGAGATCAGACCGTCGCACCTCACCTGATATTCGTAGTGATGTTAGAACCACTATGTGAAATTTTAACATCACACCTGGTTGGTGTAATGTTAGAACTACGCGAAAAAACTACTTACCGGTTGTAAGTAGATCATACCGGTTGGTATGATGGACTTCATGGAAGGAAGTAGAAAACCCACTTATCGGTTGTAAGCGAAGATGTCATCACACCCAGTTGGTGTGATGGATCGAAAATTTTATTTTGTCAGAAGTGTTCTCCACTAAATGTGTGCCAATGCTTAAAACTTTTGGCAGACCTTCTTAACAAGAGCTGGAATAGCTCAGATAGTCCAGAGGCCTCAGTTTTGGAACTTGGGGGCTAAAATGCTCGGTTTTGAAAAATCACGTACAGTGGGCCCAAGGCTAGTTGGCACAAGCAGGAGCTCGTAAATGAACATGATGATCAGCCATGAAAATTCTTAATGAATGATTTATGTGATTTGGCCATGGTACCAAGACATGACCGACATACTCGATGGACTAGCAGTAGTGTGGTAGGATCAGGTCGACAAACTAGTTTAGACAAACATATGTAGGTCGAGTTGAGGGTCGAGGCTATTGGACCAGTGGCACCAAAGATAAATGGCTTTGTGGAAAACTTTTGTTTGTGCATAAACTTGAGGTTTGGGACCATCAAGTCATCCAAGAGGGGTAGTGATGTGTCCTAGGGGCTATTGTACGACATGGTGGAGATAAGGATAGTTTGTCATGCCAGCAGTCAAGGAAGCTCAACGTAGCTTCATGCACATGAGACCGAGGTGGGGTTAGGATGAGGTCTCTCTCCTCATACGGACATGGAGTTGATTTCGGGTTTGAGGGTCGGATGTCGCGAACATCCACCCATTCCCAGGGTAAAAGTGGATGGTCTTCTATCTAGGTGATCGATAAAGTCACTACGATATCATAAGTGAGTGTTGTGGATGGGCTACCCTACGAATGTGTGATTCCCTTCCTAATGAAGGGCGTATGTTTATTATTAAACACACCTGGTATGGAAATGAGGAAAATGGTTTTGAATAACCAGGAATTTAAGGAAAGAATATTTTTTAAAGAAATAAGGAGTCTGGCACACTCTGATTAAATATGTTTTGAATACTCTCTCTTAACACCCATTCACTAAGTTGTCCAACTCACCCCCCCTCCCCCTCCCTTTACCCCTTTTCAGGTTACCAAGGGAAAACCCACTTAAAGATCTTCTGATAGCTGAACCTGCAAGACATGTATGTAAGGTTAATATATTCAGTTTTGATTAATGTTATTATAGTAAAGATACAGGTAAAAAAGGACACCTTACTCCTCACAGATTAGGGAATGGAAAACCTTGAATAAACCGAGAGAGTGGCGGGTAGTTCATGGGTATCCGACCAAACCGGGTCGGGGGGAGGGGGGGGGACAACTTGAGTGGTATCAGAGCCTGTTTTCTCGAATACATTATCAATACTATATAACATAGTAACTAAAAGAAAATTTTTAAATTTTCAGATGGCTCCCAAGAGAGTAACCCAAAAAATTAGGACTGGCGTTACCAACACTTTGTACACGTAGGAAGATCGCCCTAAAAGGACCCTTAAATAACCAAGAAGTCCCAAAGAACCAAGAGATGTCAATAGGAAGTATCCAGGAGGATGATGCCAGGACTTGTTGAAGTCATAATCTTGAGTACAAAGGGAGACAACCTAAGGCCAGGAACGCCATCAAGGGCTTACAACCTTACCAAGGAGTACACTTGTCAAGAACCTCGCAGCTCCCCATCTATTTCTTAACCACTTTTTATAATAGAGCTAAGACCCCAACATATTTCTTAACCACTTTTTGTAACGCCCCCACAGCTATAGGAATCCAAAAGGATACCAAGAAACACGACTCCTACTTAGAATTTCAACTACATCCAGGAGAAAGCTCTTCAAGATCCTAGCATAGTGGCAGGAAGGAAAAAGGACCGAAGTTAAAACCTCGATAAACCGCAAACAGAACAAAGGGTAGCAAAAGAGAATTCTTCCTTAAGAAGAAATTTCCAGCCATTTAGGAGCAAAGAAGGGAGCGCCTCCACAAGAGAAGACAAGCCGAGCATTTGACGACAAATGGGATATCTCGAGATGACAAGTACGACTCACTTTGGAAAAAGTAGTAAAGCTAAATAGAAGTTTCAGACAAGTAGTCTCGGAAGGAAGCAAGTCGTAACAGCAAGATAGTCAAGGAGAATAAACATCTCTCTAAGGAAGACCGAGAAGTAGAAATGACTACACCCTAAAAAGGGCAGTAGGATGGACATTAAGGACAAGAAGGCTTGAGAAACGACTGCCTAAGATAATTATACTAAGGGAATGGTAGGGACGAGGCAGTTAACGAATTAATACTCGTAAAGGTCATAATTTAAGCTCCAACAAAGAAAGGAGAGGTGGAAAGGCCAAATATTTGGAAAAAGAAGGATGAAGGAAATCCTTAAAAAGACCAATGGCCAAATTAACGACCAAACTCAAGCCAAGAGAGGGGTAGGCAAGCCTCTCACATGATGATCAAGAGATCTTCAAATAAGGAGGATCTAAGCTCTCCCTAAAAGAAATAGACATGTACTAGGGGATGAGGATAGGGTACAAAAGATGTGCCCGCAAGATTTCAAGACTAAGGGTAAACAGGAGAAGACGACATCAAAGGATGTCATTTAAGGGTAGATATTCCCTAGGGTAAATGAAATTACAGGAGAAAGGGGAATAGTCCTACTAAGGAAGGAAACCTTGGAAAGGCATATGTATCCCAACTGAGAGGTAATGGAACCAAGTGAAGAGAGATAAGGAGATGAACTTGCAAATGAAGCGTATGCTGAGGTGAAAGAACCAAGGGAAGCATACTAGGAGGACCCAAAGAAGTTAAACCCAAGTAATGGGTAAGTAGGAAGTTAGCATCAAAAGATGTTGTGACAGGTAAGAAGGCGTGGACTACCCATAATAAGGAAATAAAGGAAAGAACGTCCGAGAAACATTGGGGAAGTAAGCCCTCCAAATAAGAAGTGGTAAAGGGGGAACAACCACAAATAGTAAGACGAGTCATAGTCCACACGCACATAATAGAGCCTAAAGAGTGGACAGCTGGGCATGGAGTGGAGTACACAAAATAAGACCAATAATCGAAAGTTTCTCACATAAGAATAAGGGATGAAATGAAATTTTAAGATGAGTAAGGATTCAAAGTGGGAAATTGCCTCAATATAGAAGGAAGGTTGAGCATGTAGCTCTTAAGGTTAAAATCTCTACTTTGAGGGACATAGTAGAGAATGAAACTATAAGAAGGAAACTCCCCAAATAAAGCAATCGACACATGGACCAAAAGGGATCAACTCGAAATAATGAATCGTGAAATGGTCATGAGCGAGTAAGAGTGGATTAAGGAAAAGGAAAGTCCTTGAATAAAGGATGCCACTAAAGAAGATGAAGGACATAAAAAGGGAAAAATCATCGCATGTCGGTAAGACATCAGGAAACCCAATGTTCGGAATCGGAAAGACCCAATAAAGAAGTTGGGAAAGGAAGAGTAGGTAAGAGAAATCGACACAGTTATGTGAGAAATGATGTCAAAGGCAAGATGGATGAGAGGATAACGATAAAGGTAGTCGAGGAATACTACCAAACGAAAAGAGGGATGAAGTTATACGATCTCTGAAAGAGTGGAAATTTGAGAACGACCTTCAAGGAAGTGTTCTAGAAATCTAATGAACAGAGACAGGTTCTAGAAAATGTCATGCTATAAGGGGCATGTAAGCCCAACAGTCCCGAGGAAAATATGACTCAAAGTAAAGAAGAGTTAGTTAGTAAGCATGAAAAGGTCAAACATAAAATTTGGATTGAAGTTGTAATAAGAAACGGATGGAGGAAGGGTCAAAATAGGACAAAAAGGTGATAACACCGAAACCCATGAAAAATAAGTATGTAACGCTTGAAAGAACACCGAGCTAAGGGTTTCAACAATCAAGAGAATAACAAGACACAGGAACGATTGGGCATCTTGGAATTCTCAATCCTGAAATCTTGAGTAAGAACCTCAAGGGGAAGAATCTTGCCCCTAAGAAAATGAAAATGTGAACCTAGGGATATACCTTTGGATTCACGGGCAAGACATACTAGTTATGAAAAACCCCATGGAGGGGAATACTTTGGTTTCAACAATGGGGAAAGTTGAAACCAAGGTACATCGGTCCTTATCCCATCATCTAAAGGATAGGACCAGTGGCATATAAATTGGAACTACCCCCAGACTTGCAAAGAATACATGATGTATTCCATATCTCGGTACTCCAAAAGTACCAGTCTCATCCTAGCCATGTATTGGACCGACCTCTACCAGAGCTACAAGAGAACTTGACCTATCAAGTAAAACTGGTATGAATCATCAACCAAAGGGACAAGAACTTGAGAAATAAGAGAATTCCTATGCTCAAGATTCTTTAGCAAAACGGACCCATGCAAGAAGAGACATGGGAGACCGAGAGCGTGATGAGGGATGGGTACCCTCAATTATTCAACATGTAATTATTTTGGGGACAAAACCCCTAAAAGGATGGGAGAGTTGTAAACCCTGTCTTTTTATAATAAGAAAACTGAGAAAACCAGTCATTTCCAAAGAAGAAAACCAAATCGGTTCATGAACCTTAACCGTTAGAGAAAGGACAAATTAGGAAATTTACAAATCCTTAAAATTCATGGAAAAGGACTTTGGGGTGAATTGGAAGAGAAAACCAAATCGGTTCAAATGAACCGGTTTGAATCAGTTTGGACCATCATTGAACTGAATTCTAAATTCATTTTTCTAGGTGGCTTAAAATATTCAAATTAGGGAATTGAAGTCACCATTGGATAAATAATTAATTTAGATGAATTTAGAAATTTTTAATTTTGAAAAACTCGGTCGAATCAGGCATGAACTGGTCGGTTTAAGCATTGAACCTGGTTTGGATCGGTCTGGTTCAGTTCGGAACAGTGTCGTCTTCTTCCTTCAGATGACAGCACTGTTCACTCGTCGGAAAAGTGAACAGCTCTGGTGAAGGTGAAAAGTCTCCATTCTGGCATTTCAGGCCATGAATGATCACCATAAAGGCACCAATTGGATAGCCTAAGAATCCCTGAGCTCCCTATATAAAGAGTTTATCCCCATTCATCCTCCTCACACCCGAAAACTCCTCTCTCTCTCTCTCTCTCTGTATATATATATATATATATTGCTCCATTTTTCGATGAAGCTCAAACCAGAGCTCCGACTTGAGAATTTTTTTGGGCCTTAGAAGGTGAGGTTAGGTTCCTTAGATTTGGGGAGAAGTCACCTACCCGATGGTATTCTCCATTTGCTTTGTGGATCGTCGGAGAAGTGTCGGCGTAATCAAACAGTGAAGCAGCTCCGGTGGACCAAAGTTGCCCTATTTCGGCCGAGCTGAAATCAGCCGTATTCAGCCCTCCTCCAGCCAAACCAAGCTCTCCCAACATCCCCTCAGCCCTTACACGACCTCAACTAAGTGGAAAGGTAAGCCAATTCGGCCCTCCTTAGTCGTTGTAGGTCGGAGTTAGAGAGAGAAACTTTAGAATTTCACTGACGACATTCTCACTCAATTCGAGGTCAATTATAGGAATTCTTTATCCTAGAAGATCACTCAGGAAGAGAGCTATCTTCTCTGATAGAGAGATCGGACTGTCACACCTCCGACATTAAGCTTTATCTCTCTAACTTCAGTTTTCTGACGAAGCTCCATTTGAGCTCAATTCAAACCCAAATGGCGCGGTTCAAAGCTCAATTGAATAGTGAAAGTGTAGGAACTGATCCATACCTTTAATTGGAGAAATTAACCCTGATTAAATGGTCAATTTGATGAAATCAAATTCGATCAGTTTGAAAGGGGGAAAATTTTGGGGAAATGTGGGAATTTTGTAAAATTGAGGGACCAAATTGTAATTTCTCAAAATTGAGGGTCAATTAACCATGAAAAGGATGTTGGGGGACCAATTGGTCAATTTTTGAAAATAATTGGGGTCAAATTGCCGTTTTTGTAAAGTAAGGGCAAAATGGTAATTTTTGAAAAGTTTGGGACCAAATTGGAAATTTGGGAAACTTGAACCCATTAAGTGATTTTGAGTAAATTGATGACCCAAAGTGAATTTTAGAAAGTTTTGGGACTCAATTTGGGGAAAAGTTAGCATTAGGAACCTAAAGTCAAGGAATAAGAACTTTAGGGACCTAAATATAGTTAACCAAAAATTTTGGGCATTTCATTCATACGTGAGGAATGAAGGCTATTATGCTAGATATTAATAAACAACAATGTCCAAATCATGTAAGAACACAAAGGACCGGAATGCCAGCATGGATAAGCTCGCGTGGAGGCAAAAAGCCGATTAATAAATAATACACTACGAATATCGGGTGAGTGGATTTATTCACATCATACCCGGTTGGGATGATAAGCACCTTGAAAATGAAAAACCACTACTATGTGAAATTTTAACATCACACATGGTTGGAGTAATGTTAGAACTACGCGGAAAAACTACTTATCAGTTGTAAGTAGATCATACATGGTTGGTATGATGGACTTCCTGGAAGGAAATAGAAAACCCACTTACCAGTTGTAAGCGAAGATGTCATCACACCCGGTTGGTGTGATGGATGGAAAATTTTATTTTGTTAGAAGTGTTCTCCCCTGACTATGTGTCAATGCTTAAAACCTTTGGGAGACCTTCTTGACAGAGCTGGAATAGCTCAGATATGCCAGAGTCATCGGTTTTGGAACTTGGGGGCTAAAATGCCCGATTTTAGAAAATCACGTACAATGGGTCCAAGGCCAGTTGACACGAGCAGGAGCTCGTAAACAAACATGATGATAAGCCATGAAATTTCTTAATGAATGATTTATGTGATTTAGCCATGGTACCAAGATAGGACCGACATACTCAATGGAATGGGGGCAGTGCAATAGGACCAGTTCGACATACCGGTCTAGGCAAACAGTTGTAGGTCGAGTTGAAGGTCGGGGTCATTGGACCAATGGCACCAAAGATAAATGGCTTTGTAGAAAATTTTTGTTTGTGCATGCACTTGAGGTTTGGGACCATCAAGACGCCCAAGAGGGGTAGTGATACATTCTAGGGGCTACTAGACGACATGGTGGAGATAAGGGCAGTTTGTCATGCTAGCATTCAAGGAAGCCCGATGTAGCTCCATGCGCATGAGACCGAGGTGGGGTCGAGATGAGATCTTTGTCCTCATGCGGACATAGAGTTGATTTCGGGTTTGAGGGTTGGATGTCGCGAACATCCACTTATTTCCATGGTAGAAGTGGATGGGCTTCTATCTAGGTGGCCAGTAAAGTCGCTCCTATGCCACAAGTTGGTGCAGTGGACGGACTGCCCTGCGAATGTGTAATTCGCTTCCCAATGAAGGGCGTATGTTGATTGTTAAACACACCTGATATGGAAATGAGGAAAATGGTTTTGAATAATCGGGAATTTAAGGAAATAATATTTTTGAAAGAAATAAGGAGTCTGACACACTTTGATTAAAGATGTTTTGAATACTCTCTCCCAACACCCATTCAAGTGAGTTGTCAAACTCACCCCCCTCCCTTTACCCCTTTTCAAGTAATCAAGGGAAAACCCACTTAAAGATTTTCTGATAGTTGAACCTGCAAGTTAGGTATATAAGTTTAATATATTCAGTTTTGATTAATGTTATTTCAGGAAAGATACATGTAAAAAAAGGATGATTTACTCCTCACGATTTAGGGAAGGGGAAAACCCCTAATAAATTGGGAGAGTGGCAGGTTGTTCATGGGTATCTGACCAAACTGGGTCAATGCGTGACAATCTCTATCTTTTAGATTATTTATTATAACCTAGAAATATGTATTTTTTACTTTTATTTGCAAGTTTATTTTTATGCCTGCTATTAATGTGAGAATAAATAATACATCCAAAAATTCTAAAATATTCAACTAAAGGTTTCAAGTCGCTCCAAACTTTCTTGAAGTTTCATTTTTTATTTATATTGTTGGACTTCTCTTGGCCCAAAAATATTTAGGTGATTCTTTGTGGTTTAAAATTGTGTATCATGTTCATAGTGTTCTACTTTCTTTCTCTTAGTCACTCTATTTTGTTGGGTGTATAAAATATAGTTAATTATCTTTTAATTCCATTTTTTTTTTACAAAATTCATTAGACACATTTGATGTAAACTAATATGGTAAGGTTTGATTCTTTTCTAACCCTAATTTTAAATTGTTTGAACATTTCAAATGCTTATAATTTTTTAGATAATATACTAATTCATGTTTTCCTATCATAATTATCTATTAAAATTAGAATGTACCTCTTTTCTCCTTTTGATTCAGGTGTGATTGGACAACATATGTCCAAATAAATGAGTTGAAGAGATTGATATGTTATCCACTGGCTTTATCGTGCATAGATATTATTAATTATTTACCTATGAAACAAATTGAGCATTTTTAGAAGACAATGGTATATCTTGTAATCCCTTAGCCATATTTTTTATTTCAATTGATATATACCACTAATCCTTAAATTACCATATCTTTTGTGCCACAACATATCTCGCTCGTTTGTCCAAATGAATGAGTTGAAGAGATTGATATGTTATCCATTGGCTTGTCGTGCATAGATATTCTTAATTATTTACCTATAAGACAAATTGAGCATTTTTAGAAGACAATGGTATATCTTGTAATCTCTTAGCCATATTTTTTATTTCAATTGATATATACCACTCATGATCAAATTACCATATCTTTTGTGTCACAACATATCTTGCTGATTTGAACTTACATTAAAATATTTTCCTTATATTGGTGATTTTATCATCGCCTCAACTATAAACATTCTATTGATGAGCAAAAAAAACTATAAACATTCTATATTAGGTAATATATTACTCCGATGAGAAGAAAAAAGAATGCGTTAAGAGACTCTTCCACCCCAACCCTAGATACTCTAACATCCTTTTTCAAACTGGCTCCTATTGATTACTCCAGATCTTTGCAAATCTTTTTATAATAATTTCTTTTTGGATGATGTAGTTTTAACTTGATATCTTATATTTGTATACTTATATTTTGATCTTGTAATTGTCATATACTTATAAAGTTATTTTTAAGTTTTGGTACATAGTATATATTTGTGATTTTCCTGATTATATTATAATATATCACTTTTCCTGCACCTTTAAAACTAAATAATCACCTAATTTTACGTTTTGATTAAATTTTTCATTGAATTTAAAGAAATAGTTTTTATCCTTACTCATGTGATTAATACCCCAAATCAAGTATCGATGAAGTTTTGATTTCAGTGGATGTTACTTTAGACACTTGTATAAGGGTATTGTTTTTTATTTTCATATTATTGATGCAATTCCTTATGAGTTGTCCACGTGGGATATTCATATTCATACTGAGGATGTCTTGCTTTGTGAGACTTGAAACATAGTCTTTATCCTTTATAAAGAAATATTCTTTATCTTCTATGACCTCTTTGGACATTGAATCTCTAGTATTAACTTAGTACTCTTAAAAATTTTCCTCTATTTTATCTTTTCCTTCCATGACCTATTCGAACATTAAATCTCTGGTATAAACTTGGTATACTTAAAAATTTTTCTCTATTTTATTTCATGTTATGATAATTATTCTTTTTTTCTACTATACTTGAAACTTATAATTCATAAAGTGTGTAGTTTGGCATCTCTCTTCAACCGTCAAGTACCTTCTATGGCTTCTATATTATCTTGTTTGTATTGTGAGTTTTCTCTCTCGCACACAACGTGATTATATGTTGTTGAAAAAAATCTCGAAACTTTCTTATCTATAGTAATTTGATTAGGTATTTCTTATATATCTTCATTTTTACTATTAATTTAAGAACGCTCTCCTGTTTTCATTGACATGAATTCGTACTATCTATAAATAGTTTGTAATTGTATTTTTCTGACTTTATAGTTGGCATGTAACTTTTATTTCAAAACTTTTAAATTTTGGTTTGAAGTATTAAAATTCTAAAAAGTTTACATAATACTCTTATCAATGCAAGATACATGTATTGATTTATCATCAGATTTAATTATTGTAGTTTTTTTTATCCAACTATTTTGTGTTCTTAAGTATATTTACTTTGATGGTCTTTTAATATTATTTAGTTGGTAAGTAATTTTCATCATATTACTCCAAGTTGAATTTGCCATTAAACTTTAAAATGGATGCTGAAATTGGTTTTCTACCTGAATACATATATGATATTTGTGATAACGAGGGAATTGGAGAAATGGTTGCAAGAATTGGGCTTCTAGCACCACTATTATAAAATTTTCTTGGGCACCTTTGTGATATTTTTTGCGACTAGATTTCAGCGCAGCAAAAATTAAAAAATAGGAATGATGAATTATATTTTCGTGAGGCTATTTTTAAATATAAAAAAATTAACTATGTTTTCTTTACTTTTAATAAGCGTATGCTATTTTATGTTGATGGGGATGTTAACACTTGAATCAAAATGGTGACGTTTTTATTATGCTTGTATATATACACCGAGACGGCATCGTTTCATCAATTGATGCATTGGTTGGCACGTCTTGTTTGCTTGCAAAAAGAATTCGTTCACTGCAATCTTTTCCCACTTAGGGTATTGATGTAGAGTATCCTCTACATACGTTTTTCTTCAAAAATTTTGCAAAATATCTACAAATTTTCGGTTGTTGCCGCTTCTATCTACATCATATTTTGTCTCCTTATACTACCCTTATGGGTCCTTATTTGTCCTTCCTTAAATGCGACTCCAATCTCCCCCTTCACAAGTTTTGGCCTTTTTTCCTCAGTAGTGTCCGTATGTTTCTTTTATCCTTCTACTAATGATTCCTTCTTCTTCTATTTCTTCTTGATCAGATATTGCATTCTTATATTCAAAAAAATATATTTATTTGTATTAATCATTTATTCTTATCCTAGTCATTAATCATTTGTTCTTATCTTATTGTCTTTCTTCTTATCTTAGTTTACATGTGCATGTACAATATTTTAAATTAAAATTATTGTATATATTATTATTATTATTCGACTTATATATAAATATTAGTGATTTATTAGGGTAATTATTCAAATGCCATGTTTTATTTAAAAAATATATTTTTTGATATTTGGGTCTTAGATTTAAGATGATAAGATATGCAAATTTATTAATATCAATGTGGGCATCATACTTGTTTTAAATTATACCTTAGTCAATATTGTAATAGTGCCCATTTATGAAATTTTAAATCAAAAGAATGGATTAACTTGACTTCATATATTAAAAACACGCGGTAGTAAGTCACAAATTAGATTTAAATAATTTGATCCACTCAATTAATTTAATCATTTGTAAGTCTTTTTTCAGCATGAATCGTACTAAATTAGTAAAAGGTTGAGTCAAATGTAAATGCAAATATTATTTTCTAAAATAATGATTATTCTCAAAGTGCATTAGAAAATAATAATCATTTTAAAGCATAATTTTTTAAAGAAAATAGAGATTATTTTCAAATTTATTTTTCTTAAAGAAGTAAGAAGTCTTTTAAAATAAGGATTATTTTTAATTGTTTTCAAAAAATAACTTTATTCATGAAATATTATTTTTTTAAAATTAATAATTATTTTCATATATTAAAAAAATATTTCATTCTAATTCAACTCATAATAGAAAATTCATCCCAAATTCAATAAAATATATAAATATTATGAATTTTTAACAATATAATATATTATTTTGAGTGCATATGTAGTAATAGGAGGGGTTCATATAAATAGTTAATATTCGAATATAAACCATTTTTTTGTTTGAGTATATAAATGTATTAACTCAAACTACAAATATATTAACATTGAATGAGTATATATATTAAATAAAATAAATATTATATTAAAAAAATAAATATTACATAATTATAAGAAAATTGTGTATATTTATCGAATTATTATTTTAAGTAAATATTAATTTAATTAATTATACACATAATCATTTATAATGAAAATGAGAGTAGACAAATGCATTAGTAGATGAAAATTAGTTAATTTCACAAAATTAATTAAAATTAATTTAAGTATGAAATGATTGTGATAAGAGGTGGTGGTGGCGGTGGTGGGTGGAGGAGCCTGCCCTGCTTGCTGCCTCGCCTGCCTCTCCGTGGGGTCATATCATAAAGATCGACAGGCCCGCATCCCGCGTTCATGCAATAACGTCGAGTTGATGGCGATCACCATATTTATTATTATTATTTGAATTCTTTCTCGGCTAAGCTTCTGATGGAAGGGTTGGGTGCCGACCCTAGCTAGAGCCACCCTTTTGTGTTCGATCAGCCTGATATGGACGAAATTTAGCAGCCAGTCCATATGGGACCCCGACAAGGACTTGGTGATCATGCCATGGACGCTATTGTCATTTGTGGCTAGCTAGCTAGGCGTGTTAATCACCTATACTAATACTCTCAACTTCCTACCTTTTCCTTCTTTTTCTTTTGGGTTCCTTTTCTGCATCATCTAAGCACTCACCGCATTTGGCAGTAAGTGGAAATTTCCCACCTTTTTCATCGTAATTATATTCATTATTTTTAATAAATTATAATATTATAATAATAAATTGTTATAATTTAAAATTGGTATATGTATTAGAAATATATGGTCTAGTTTTATAATAATAGAAAAAAAATATAAATATCTTATTGGGTAGGTGTTAATCAGACGGTGGAAATTTAGTAAAAATAGTATCAATGAGTTAAGTCATGCACTGCACCTCATCTTTTCCCTCCCCTTGGACCAGCTAATAGGCGCCCGCACACTATTACTAATTTAAAATAATAAATTAAATATTAAATTGACACGTAATTTCCAAAACAATTAAAAGTATTCACGAAAGAAAATGCCGACTTAGTGGATGTTTAGTTCCCTAGGTAGGTGGTGGTGGGGGAGGCAAGGAAGCTGGCGATAAGATACATAAGACACGGACATGCATGATGGTAATAGCACATATGACATGTATATCCTCACCACCACGCCACGCAGGCAGATCTCGAATTACCTTTTTCACACCTGCAAAGCACAGGAATTACTGCATCTCTTTCCTTGGGTAAAAGAGAAAATGAACTCTATGATCACTTATGCCTACCCAAAAAGAGGGTAGGTGGATGACAGCGGCCCATCTTTGATCGAATGAGCTGCTGCTGAGCTTGGTGTGGAGCCAAGCACCTGTCTGGTGCAGGCTTGCTGACACCAGGCCATCGTCAATGGCGAAAGCAAGAGAGAGAACCTTCATTGAGGGCAAAGATAATAGAGAGACAGGTGAAGTTGGTGCTAATTGACAAAGCTTTCAGAGATCGAGGAATTAGCCTCCCCTGATTCTCTCTATATATCCCTACCTTGCTTTGGACTGATTCTTCCACAGAGCATCTTCCTCCTACTCTCTCTCTCATTCTCTCTCTAGCTTCTAGATTTATACCACAAAGGGGCCATGCATTATTAGCTAACAAACACAACGCAAAGCGGAGCAAAACAAGGTGAAAAATACGCACCCCGACATAAAAAGAAAGTTTCAATCTTTACCTGCACATACACCTAGACACTGAAAAGAAAAAGCCATTGATGAAGGCTGTTCCTGTTGAGTATGGATCAATTTATTTACCGTCTGTTTGTGAATAGGCTCTGCTTTCTTTATCTTACCTTGTTACCAGTCAATCCATCCATCCATCTGGCTTTGGCTTTCGACCTCTCTGCCTCTCTCTCTCATCGAGTCAGCCTAGGCAACAATAGGTGGGAAGAGAGAGGCGAGCGAGGCGGCATCTTTTCTGCGTCTTCTTTGTGTTCCCTTCATTTTCATCCATCTTCTTCTCCCCCTGCATGCTTCTTTTGTGTGAGCATTTATTGCATTTCCTCCTCCATAGCTTTTGCCTGCCTTAGCTAATCCCCCATACGAATAGTACCCTTAACCTGAATCAGTCAGCTCCTCCACTACTCTGTTAGTCCTTAATGGTCGTTCAAGCCCAGTGTCCTCCATCCAACGTCCTCCTCCTCAAAAGGTATAGGGTACTACTAATTTATTTCTCTCTCTCCCATATTAATTGATTTACACGGGACTCTCAGCTTTTATATGGTGGCTTAGCTGCATCCATCTTGGTGCAGGAACAAGCAAGAGGGCTTCTGGATGGATTGCTCGCTACAGCCTCAGCCCGGAGGTGGGGTATTTCTTGATCATCATGGAGGTTTGTCAGTTCTATAATTCCTTAAATTCTCATTTCTGGGGTCTTTCAAGAAACCTGCAAAAGAAACACATAAGGGTTAGTTTTTTTATGACTCCTCACAATCTAGGCTTTCTCTGTCGCAGCCACAGGAAATGTGATCGCTCATCCATTTAATCTGCATCCCCAGCCTCAGCCTCTTCAATTCATAGAGCTTTCTCAGCTTCACCAGAATCCTAACCAGAACTCCATCGTCTCGACGGGCCTCCAATTATCGTTCAATGACCAGAGACTTCATCATCAGCAAGGCCTTGCTTGTGAATTTATCAACTCTGTTTCATCCTTTCCTTCCTCCGGAGATTTCGCTTCCCATATCAAGCAACAGAGAGATGAAATCGACCAGTTCCTTGTAGCTCAAGTATTCCATTCCCTTAAAAGATAAAAGCTCATTGGTTTTTTTATTGATGATGGAGGAGAATTGAGGTTTAGCTTGGAGATTTTTTGAGATTGAGTATGTTTTTTTACCCGCAGGGGGAAAGCCTACGACGGGCATTGGCCGAGAAGCGGCGAAGGCACAACCGAGAAATTCTGGCGGCGGTGGAGGAGGCGATGGCCATGAGGATGATGGAGAAGGAGGCGGAAGTGGAGAAGGCCAAGCGGTGGAACGCGGAGCTCGAGGTGCGGGCCGCCCAGCTCGCCCTGGAGGTCCAGGTCTTGCAGGCCAAGGCAAGGGCACAGGAGGCTGCAGCCGCATCGCTGCAGGCGCAGCTGCAGCAGGCCGTAATCTGCAGCGGCCAAGACAGGGCAACGCCAGAGGAAGGACGGGGCGGCGGAGGGAGCTGTGGCCTGGATACGGAGGATGCAGAGTCTGCATACATTGACCCGGACAGGCTGGAGGCATCGGGGCCGACCTGTAGGGCATGCCGGAGGAGGGCGGCGGCAGCGGTGCTGCTGCCGTGCCGGCACTTCATCCTGTGCAAGGAATGCAGCCACGTGACTCTCACGTGCCCCGTGTGCTTCACCCCGAGGGAGTCGATGATAGAGGTCTGCCTGTCATAGGTGCAGCTGGAAAGTCCAGTGATGGCCTACCAAAAAGAAAAAGAAGAAAAAAAAAGACAAGATTTGACTTAATAAATGAAAAAAAATACTATTTTAAATTTTTGGCAATTTTATTTTCGCCCTCCGAATATATATATATATATATATATATATAATTCTTTTTATTCTACAATGTAATGTTGTTTTTGGGACATCATTTTCTTAATTTACGAGATTTTTTGTATGTCAACGTCATTAATGTTTTGAGAGAATTCATATCAAAATCTTGATAGACTAACTTATTAAATAAAAATATAATTGATATATAAATTTATTAATAAATAAAAAATAGATTATGCTATAGTTTGTACCTACAAGGCATATCATAGAGAATCCGCATGCATCATGAGGGAGAGGCAATTATTTTATTTTCCTTTTAGATTTGATCTCTTTTAAAAATAGCAAAAAAACACTATCTTTAATTTTATTATTATATCTAAAAGTTAAATAATATATAGATAAATAAAATAACATTTTAAAAATATTAAAATGAGTATTTGTGTTGAACAGAAGAAATTGAGAGTTTTGACATACAAGATAATATATAACATATAATGATCTATAATAACACTTGGAAATGGTAGCATGCCATCATCACTCTTAAATATTTCACTATTTTAATCAATATTATATTAATTATTTCAACGTACATATTATCAATAATTTTTTTATAGTAAATGGTATTCTTTTACCTATTAGTTAGATATTTTTTATGCATATAATAAATTGACTTCTATTCACATGTGAGTACATTAACAGTAATAATATGTACAAAATAGTTATCAAGTAATATGTGAAAAATTATTATTACAAGATAATAATGATGAAAATATTTATTTAAAAGTAATTGTTTATAAATAATAACAATATTTTAATCTTATTTATATATTATTATATTTTAATTAATGTTAGAGTAATTGTGTTACATAATTTATAATTAATTGCTTATTTATTATACCATCAGAACAAAATTATTACACATATAAATTAAAATTAGCATAAATAACAACCTGGTGAGCTTATTGAGCAAAAAAAAACAAAATTTAAAATTTAATTTTTAATCTATTTTTTAGTCAGAGTTCACAGTTTCGTGTGATAATAAAATCGGCCGGTCAAAGTTACAGTTTTAAGTAGGAACTGTTCGTACTTATTCAATTCGAAACTTTTGCTCGTCTTATTTTAATTTCAATTAAAATCAGTTTCACTAGATTCGAGGTATAAATCGGTATAAAATAATGTGTTTAATACTTTTATTTAAAAATTATATTAATATATATTTTATGTTAATTATTATTATAATTTTATAATATAATTTAACTTATATATAATTTATAATTATTTTTATATATAATTTAAAAATTTTATAATTAATAAATTTTATAATAAAATTTTGTTATTTTTATATACAGTTTTAATAATTATTCATTTATATAACAATAAATAATCTACTAATTTTATGTACCATAATTATATAAATAATAATATATATAATGATTTATTTAAATAAAATAATTTAATATAAATTTGATATAATTAAATAGTTATTTTATGTATTATAATATAGTAAATATTTTATATAATTAAAATTTGTGAAATTTATGTACAATATATTTTATATATATTAATATCAATTTATTTATATTAAATAATTTATTATAATTATTTTTTGATTTTATGTATATTATACAATAAATTTACTTTTTATAAATTAAATAATTTGATATAATTATATACAATATATTAATCTATAAATATAAGTAGAAAATTATAATTTTATATATTTATTTACAATAATATTAATTTATACAATATAAATAGTTTACTATAATTAAATGTTTTTAATTTTTTATAAAATATTTTATTTTAGTGTAATAAATTAATTTATATAAATTTAATAATTTTAAATAATTATATATCATATTATAATATAAACTAATAAATTATATAACATAAAATATTTTCTATAATTAAAAAATTCTAATTTTATAAACAAATTATTATTTTTTTACAATAAATAATTTATTATAATTAATTTTTTTTAAATTTATATATTGTAGACATTTTATATAAACTAAAATTAATTTATATGTAAAATGTATAAACTTATCATATAAATAGAATATTATAATTATATATAATATAAATAATTTATTATAAATATTTTTTTTTTAATTTTATGTACAATAATTATTATAGATATATTAAATGACTTAATATAAATTAAATAATTTACTATAATTATGTAAAGATATATAAATTTATAATATAATAAATATTTTTTATAACTAAAAAATATAATTTTATATAAAAAACTATTTTATTTAGAAAAATAATTTATTATAATTATATATTTAAAATTTTATAAATATTATAATTTAATATAAATATTAATTTTAAACTATTTTTTGAGAAAAAATAAAAAAATAAAAGAATTTTATTTTACAAAATTTTGATTCAGCCTTATACCTCTACCCAGACATGACTGTTCCGAGTTCGACCGTTTCAACTCTACTAACATTTAAAATATTTATTTTAAAATTACCGTGATTGTGTGAACTTTGATGTGAAGGGCTCAAGAAATGGGGTTTGAACCTACCAACTAATGGTCTAGTTAGTTTATGAATGCAAGTGACCATCGACTGTTCAGGCTGAAAACTCACCAGTGCTTCAATCACCTCATAGACGATACATTTTGAGCATACGAGGAAGCTTCAATTTATTTGACCTGGAAAATTAGATTTAGATATGACCATACTTAAGCTAATGCTTATTGGAGCACTCTCTTATTTGGACCACCTTCTAACCGGAGAGTGACTCCTTGGAGGCCGGGTTGCCCTTCTCGTCAATCATAGAGGTTTATTTTATTTTAATATTTTTTAAATATAATAAAAATTATAGTGTTTTTAGACCAACGGAAAAAGTTTGGGTCAATATTGAGTGGAGACTCTTAAAAAGCTTTTAAGGGTAGTCTGATAATGTAATTCAAACTCATCACTAAGAGTTGTATGAAAAAAAACACTTACTTTTAGTTGCTCCATTCACTCGTGATTTCAAAATAAAAAAAAGTAGAATTCTCACTCCTTTCCTTCACATAATATTATGTGATAGAGGCAAAGTGCAAAATCCTCTCAACATAACAATTTCAATTAGGGTTATAATTAGAGTACCTTCTATGAATTTCTCTCTCAATACATTGCTAGTATTAGCAAAATAATTGACAAACGAGGCTAAGTGGGATTCATGCCAGAATACTAAAATTAACACTATCGACAAATTAATCAAATTCAAATTTAAGTTAAAATTATCATAATCATGTAATAAAATATTCTCTACTTAATTGTATAGATTTGATTATATTTTTGTCATTATCCTTATCATTATATATATGAAACATCAAATTTTAGTAATAAAAAAATTTCAAATAAATTTTTTTCAAAAATTTAACACATGCTTCTACTTAATCATTTGTAGGCTTGCGTTCATTTTTATGGGTTATAACTCAAAATGTGCATAAGCTCTTCCTATAAGCTAATGGACGGTGGCTCAATACACATCCATTAACTTGCTTACCTAAGTACTTGGAATTGAGAGTAAATGAACTTTTAACCATTAAATATTACCTTAACAATTCCCTATATTTAAAACTTTTAAGTATTTTAAAACGTTATAAGAAGGGAAGGAAACCTAAAAAATCTAATGTCAACATGAAAAGACCAAAGGAATATAAAGAAGAAACATTAGAATTATTCCTTATCAAATGAAAAAAAAAAGATTATTACCTTGAAAACAATTACATTAAAAGATATAATTGAAATAAGGTGAAATATAGATTAACCTAATGTTATGAAACCACATTTGAAATAATAAAATGAGACTTGGGAGAAGCCAAATAGAATTAACCCTTAACAACTAGAAGTCTAGATGCTAGCAGCAAATAATTTCCTACCCAAAATATATCAAACATATAAGATTAATCGTATCTAATCAGATATAAAAGAAATAGAGAACAATTATTGTTATTAGTAAAATAAGCAAATGAAGGAAATGAAGTTACTTGAATAGGTCAACATCAACCTCCATAAGATGTTGTACTACTATTAGCAATTATCTAAGTGTAATCATTAATAATAAATGAAATGTCTAGGTGATAAAGAGCAATGATAATTGGAAAACTGAATTTGAGAAACTTTTTCTAAGAGCTTATAATTAAAACTCACAATTGGATTGTGAGACCAAAACATTATTAAAGGTGAAATGCCAATCCTAATAATTCCACTATCAGTAAATATTTAATTAGAAACATAGGTTTAAAAGGCTTAAGTTCAATGAATTTAATTTCTCAATTCACATGGGCTTAGATGAGTATCATGCCTTAGTGAGATGAGTTGGATTGAAGGGAATTGTGGATAGCCCATATCAACAATCCTTCAACAAAAGAATACCTATTCATGAAAAATAAAATGAGAGAATTAAAAGTTAAATTAATGGAGAAATTGATTAAGAGTGCCATGAATGAGAATGTGGGAAGGACATAATTTCTTCTAATTTATAAAGATGAATACAAACAATCAAATGAGACTCATTTAATCATAAATGAATGTAATATCTTTTTGCATAATAAATGAATGAAATATTAAAAGGAAGGAATCAGGATAACTATTAGTGGTCATATGGAAGGTGTGTAATGATTATCAGAATTTAACAAGAGAGGAATTTCAAACTTCTCATAATAATGGAAAGAGGATAAGAATAAATCCATGGAGAGTCATTGCATTAAAGATGAGATGAATTCGATATTTTTTAAAATATATAGTTAATATATAATGATGTACATAAATTGTATAATGTAGAGGTAGTTCGTCTTTTAATGACCTTCTTAACATATTTAATACCTAAAAGGGGTAAGGGATAGGGTGAGTTTACAACTCAGTGTGGGTCTTATTAAAATAGTGACTTCCTATCCATGATTCAACACTTAGGCACAACTTTCATTTCCTTTAAGCAAAGGTTTGAACAAGCTATAACTAGTATGCTCATTAAAAGAATTTATCTATTAAAACAATTACTTATATCTCACAAGCTTAAAATGGGTTTGATTGACAAATAAACAAGCTACAACTTGTTTGCAATTGAAAAAATGATTCTCCTTTAACTTCACTTACTTGTTCCTACAAGCTTAAGGTAGGTTTCTTCCTAGTTAGAGTAATTTTTCACGATTTGTTTATTATAGACCTACCATGGGTTTATATCACACAAACGCATAAACACCCCTTCTCATTAAAGGGGTCAAAAGTTGTAGAACATATCCTTAGAGGCTACAACCTCGATTTGTTCCACTAGTAGCCCGGAGCATCTTTAACGTCATCCTGGTGAGAGGACGTAACCTCCACCACATTATCTATGTGAGCACCTTGGCCCAACCCCTAGACTTATCGATACTTCGGTTCCCATTTGTAGGGATGAAACCTCACTCTTTTATCCGCTCGGTCTCAATGTCACGAAGCTCCTAGAGCTTCAAGGCATACCATAACATCATAACTTTCCTTGTACCAACCTTGCTGTCTAGTAGCCCTTAGAACCAACACTACCCCATACCAAACGTCTCTTTGATTCCATACGATTGCAATCACACACATAAGACTTGGAATTTAAGACATTTATCTTTGTGCTATTAGCCTAAGGGCACCAACCCGACTCTAGCTCAACAACATCAACAAACATTATCAATTTGTGATAATTTTATAAGGCTCTTAAATTAGAAACTTATTTATGGATTTGCCTATTTCCATTGGCATTGGGCCCACTCATGCGAGTTTTCAAAATAGTCAGATAATTATACTTCTAGAAATTTGTTTTCAAAGTAAAGCATGTTCCTAACTATTCATCATCGATTCGATCATACTCAATATCAATAATCTCACTCACTTGAGATCCGTGACTTATTCGTCCCGGACATAATTCCAATAACTTAGGTTGGATTCTCAATTATAGGTCAAGGTCTTCCTTTCTCACGTACATGATTATGGATAACTAATCCATCAATTAATTGATATTTACCTTAGGTCTCTATGTTTTCTTTAATTTCACATAATTGCCTAAGTATATTTTCTTGATAAATAAACTCCAAAATATTTGACATAATTTCCTCAATTTACTTTATTTGCAATTTTCTCCTCAAATAATTTTATTAAATATAAAATTATTAAAAATTACAAATAAAATATTTTAATTACTTTTAATTGCAATTAAATTCTCAAAATTCATTTTAATTACAATTAAGCCTACAATTTCATTTAAATCCTCAATTGAACCTCAATTTATGTGAATTGCACAAAATCCCCAAATTGCCCAATTTCTCCAAAATTACACTTTAGCCATTGAAATCTCATTTAATCAAATTGACTACTTAAACATGGTTAATTCCTCCTTTACTTCTAATCATCTCCCCTACATCTCCACAATCATTTCATGATTTGAATTGTTCAATTTGGCCTAGAATTGAGCTTAAATGAAGTTTCGCTGAAAAATATTTTTAGAGAAAGAAAGATTTGAATTCTTATTAGCAAGGATGTAGTTGCCGAAGCTCTTGATTTGAGGAGCTAGCTCTCAATGAGAGAACACTCCTAGGATAAAATTTAACCTCAATTGGTGCCATGAACAAGGAGATTTCGATCAACAAAATTTAATCAGTTCTCTCTCTATAATTTAACTATTCCGGTGAAAGGCGGCGATAATGGCTTACCTCGAAGGCTCAAGGAGGACTAGGTTCAATCGTGGAGAGTTGTGGGAGGGTCGGCCTGGCCTTAGGAGGTCCGAGGTGGCCAAAATCCAGCTAAAAAATTTATGCTCAAAGTCAATCGTTGGAGCAACTATACTGTGTGAGCTCACTAGCACTTCTCCGGTGATACTCGAGCTGAAAGGAATATGCAACAAGGTAGAGGAATTCCTCCTGGTTCTAAAGAACCCAAATTCATGTTTAGAGATGGACAAAGGGTCGATGTTGGAGTTCTAGTTCAGGTAGAAACTGAGCTAGTTAACGAACCAAAATAGGTAAAGATAGGGTAAAATGGGAAATTGAAAAATCTCAAGTGACTTAAAGAGTCATAAAAATCATGGAAAAGAACCATAGAACAAATTGGAAGAAATCGTACCAGTTTAAGGTGAACCGGATCTGAACCGGATTGAACCAAATTGAACCGGTTTGAACCATACATGAACTGATTTCTAAATTCATTTTTATTTGTGGCTTAAAGTGGTCAAATTGGAAAATTTAAGCCACCATTGGATAGAAAATGAATTTATATGAATTTAAAAATTTTTAGATGTGAGAAAACCTGTCAAATCGAGTATAAACCGGCCAATTTTTTCCATTGAACTCGGTCGGACCGATCCAGTCCAGTTTGGAATAGTGTCGTCTTTTTCCTCAGGATGACAACTCTGTTCATCGGTTGAAAACTTTCCTTCTCAGGTGAATGAATATCCTCTTTGATCAAGGCATTTTCGGGCGACGACAAGCTCGACCAAAATGGAAACTAGTCGGGTAGAGGGACCCCGGGCTCCCTATATACAGATCTCCTCTCTATTCATCCTCTACACATCTCAAATCTCCATTCTCTCTCAAGTGCTCCATTTTTCGATGAAGCTCAAACTAGAGCTTCGACTTGGGCACTTTTCGTAGCCTTAGAAGGCGAGGTTGGGTGTGAAATGCGTCATCTCGGATCAAGGAAAATTGGGAAAGAACCAGTCAATTTAATGAGAAAATCGAACCAGTTAAGGAACCGAGAATGATAAAGATGGGCTAAAATGGGAATTTGGAAAATTCCAAGTGACCAAAAAGTCATAAAAGTCATGGGAAAGAAGCATGAAGTAAACTGAATGGAAAAACCAGACTGGTTCAGGGTGAACCGAACTTGAACCTTATTGAACCAGTTTGAACTATACATGAAACTATTTCTAAATTAATTTTTCTTGGTGGCTTAAAAATCTCAATTTGGAAAATTGAGGGCACCATTAAATAGAGAATGGATTTAGATTAATTTAGAAATTTTTAATTTTGAGAAAATCGGTTGAATCGGGCTTGAACCGTCCAATTTTTGCCATTGAACCCGGTTGGACCAGTGCAGTCCGGTTTGGAATAATGTCGTTTTCTTCCTTGGGATGACAACATTGTTCCTATGGTAGAAAAACATTTGTTCTCCGGCGAAGGAATATTCCTACCGATTTGGGCATTTTCTGAAGAGGATAAGCTCGACCAATATTGAAACTGGTAGGACAGAGGGTCATAGAGCTCCCTATATAAAAAGCTCCCCTCCATTCATCCTCCACACAAATCAAATTGCCATTCTCACACAAGTGCTCCATTTTTTGGTGAAGCTCAAACCAAAGCTCTGACTTGGGCACTTTTCTTAGCCTCAGAAGGCAAGGTCAGGTCCTATAGACTCCGGGGGAAGTTAGCTACCTGATAGTAATCTCCCTCGACAGACCGAAGCTGCCTTATTTTGGTCGAGCTGAATTCAAACAAATTCAGACCTCCTCCAGCCAAACCAAGCCTCCCCAATACCCCTACGACCTCCACAGAGGTGAAAGGTAAGCCAATTCGACCCTCCTCTGTTGTTACAGATTGGTGTTAGAGGGAAAAAGTATCGAATTTCACTGATAAAATTCTCCCTCAGATGGACTTCAATTGTATCAATTTTTGATCCTAGAAGGAACCTAAGGATGAGAGCTCGGACTGCCGCACTTCCAACGGTAAGATTTCGAAGCTTTCTCTCTCTATGTATAGTTTTTCGGTGGAGCTTCGTTTGAGCTCATTTCAAACCCAAATGTTGTGATTCAAAGCTCAATTGAATTGTATGGAGGTATAGGAACTGATCTATACCATCAATTGGAACAATTAACCCCGATTGAATGGACAATTTGAGGAAATCAAATTTGGTTAGTGTGAAGGGAAAAATTGGGGGAAAATTTTGGGCAAAATTGGGGATTTTAAAAAATTAAGGGACTTCCATACAATTTCTCAAAATTGAAGGCCAATTGGCAATGAGAAAGTTGTTGGGGGACCAATTGGTCAATTTTTGAAATATTTGGGGCCAAATTGCCATTTTTGGAAAGTAGGGGGAAAATTGTAATTTTTGAAAAATTAGGGACCAAATTAGAAATTTGGAATACTTGAGCCCCTTACACAATTGAGTAATTTGAGGATCCAAAGAGGATATTGGAAGCCTTGGGATTCAATTTGGGAGAAAAGTTAGCATTAAGGACCTAAAGTCAAGGAAAATGAACTTTAGGGACTTAAGTGCAAATAAATCGAGAAATTGGGCCTATTCGCTCATAAGTGAGAAAATGAAGGTTGTTATGTTGGATCTTAATTGATAAGGATACCCAAATTGTGTAGGGACACAAGAGATTGGAACACCAGTAAGGAAAAGCTAGCATGAACTTGGAAGCTGATCGGGGATGAACGTGTCACTATCACCAGGTGAGTGAGCTAATTTACACTTTATACCCGATTGAGGTGATAAGCACCTTTTCTAAATTGGAAGCCACCTTGAGTGGGCTTTATTATACATCATACCCGGTTGGGATGGTGAGTACTTTAGAAATGAAAAACCACTTGTGAGTAAGATTATTTCACATCATACCGGTTGGTATGATGGGTTTTCTTGAGGAAAGGAGAAATCTGCCTAACAGTTGTAAGTAGTGATATCATCACACCTAGTTGGTGTGATGAGTTAAAAATAAATTTTTGTTAGAAGTGTTCTCCCCTGACTGTGTGCTAATGCTTAAAACATTTGGGAGGCCTTCTTGACGAGAGATAGAACAACTCAAATAGGTTAGGAGCCTCGATTTTTGAACTCAGGGGGCTCAATGCCCAGTCTTAGAAAACACGTGCAATGGGCCTAAGGCTAGTGGGCACGGGCTGAAGCCCATAAACAAACATGAATAGAAAGAGCCATGAAAACTCTCATTAAAAGTGGAATTAACTGTGTGATTTGCCACGATGCCAATTCAGGACCGACAATGCTCGATGGGTTGGCGACAGTGCTTTAAAGCTAGGTCGATAGACTAGCTAGACAAAAAAATGCAAGTCAGGTTGAGTGTCGGGGTTGTTGGATCGTCGGAACCAAAGAAAATGGCTAAGTATATGAAAATTATTATTTGTGCATGCACATATGGATTCAGGACCATCAAGACACCCAATGGGGTAGTGATCCCAAGGACTGCTGGATGACATGGTGGTGATAAGGGAAAAAGAAACTACTGCATTTGGGTTTCTCGTCGTACCAGTGAATCATGGAGCTACTATGTTTAGGCTCCACGAAGCTACTACGTTTGGGCTTCCTGAAGCTACTATGTTTGGGCTTCATGCGTATGAGACCGGGATATGATCTCCGTACTCATACGAACACGAAGTGGCATTCGGGTATGAGGATCGGACGTCTGGGACGTCCATTCAGACTTAGGGTAGAAGTGAACGGGCTTCTATCTTGTTAGATAGTAAATACGCTCCAATCCACAAGTGGGTGTAGTAGATGGGCTGCACATGTGAATATGTGTTCCCTTCCTAATGAAGGGTGTGTGTTTGTTTGTTAAACGCCTCCCGAGGCAAGGGGATGGGTTAAGAGAGCTAAACACACCTAATATGGAAATGGGAAAAAGGTTTTGGAAACTTGAATTTGAGGAAACCCTTTTGAGATTTGAGTTGAGAAAAATCCTTGAAAAAGGACTAGTAAACCTTGGCATGGTTTTGATAAAGAAAATATTAACCTTTGCATGGTAAACTAAAGATGTTTTGAAAACTCACTCCCAACACCCACTCACTAAGTTGTAGAACTCACCCCCTCTCTTTACTCCTTTTTAGGTAATAGAGGAAAACTCACCTTAAAGACCCTCTTGTAGTGGAACTATAAGACAAGTATGATCATTTTAATGAATTTCAGTTTTGTATAATGCTATTTTAAGAAAAACAGGAAAGATGACACTTTACTCCTCTTGGTTTAGAAAAACAGGAGTGGCGGGTTGCTCACGGGGATCCAACCAAACTGGGTTGGGGCATGACAACTTGAGTGGAATCAGAGCCTATTTCCTCGAATACATTATCAAGACTATATAAAATTGTAACTAAGAGAAATAAGTTTTAAAATTTTCAGATGGCTACCAAGAGAGTAACCAAGAAAACTAGGACTAACGTCACCAACACCACCCAACATTCGGTACTCATAGGAAGACAACCCTAGAAGCTCTCCAAAGCCTAAGGCATAGTAGAAGTCCCAAAGGACCAAATGGGGAAGTAACCAGTATCACCAAGGAGTATGGTGCCAAGACCATGAAGGGAGCCAAGCCTGAAGCTAGGAACGCCATCAAGTGCATATAACCTTACCAAGGAGGACGCTTGTCATGCCTCGACCTGGTTTGGTTGGATCCCCATGATCAACCTGCCATTCTCCCAATTTACTAAGGGTTGCCCTTTCTTTATAAACCGTGAGGAGGAAGGTGTCCTTTAAACCTGCACCTTTCCTGTTATAACATAAATCAAAACTGCACAAAATTTTAAACTTATCATACCTGCCTTATAGGTGCGTTAGCTGGTGGTCTTTGGGGCAAGCTTTTTGGGGTTACCTAAAAGGGATATAAGGGAGGGGGTGAGTTCAACAACTTAGTGGGTGTTTTAGGGTATGACTTTCAGAAAAATAATTTGAATTGGAGTGTGCTAGACTCCTTATTTTTCCTTTTAAAACATTTCATTCTCAAATTTAGTTTTCATTACCATTTCTCATTATAACAGTGTGTTTATCAACCAACACACGCCCTTCATCATGAAGGAACACACATTCGCAGGCCAACCTATCCACTAAATCCAATTGTGGTGTCGGAGCGACTTCACCGGCCACCTAGATAGAAGTACGTCCACTTCTACCTTGAGAATGAGTGGATGTTCACGACATCCGACTCTTAATCCAATAATAAAGCACCGTGTCCGTATGAGGATAGAGACCTCATCCAGTCCCCACCCTGGTCTCATGCGCATGAAGCTATGTTGAGCTTCACAAGACTTATGGTACAACTAACCGCCCTTATTTCGACCAGGTTATCTAGAGCCCTGGGATGCATCACTACCCCTCTTGGGCGTCTTGAAGGTGCCATAACACAGTGCATGCACAATCAACAATTTTTCACATAAGCCATATAATATGTGGTGCCACTGATCCAACAGGCCCGACCTTCAACTCGACCTCCAACTGTTTATCTTGACTAGTCCGAAAACCTGTCATGTCGCAATGCCGCTAGTCCATTGAGTATGTTGGTCCTATCTCGGTACCATGGCCAAAAAACTCATTTTTTTAAGTTTTCATGGCTTAATAATCATGTTTGTTTATGAGCTCCTGCTCGTGCCAATTGGCATAGGGCCCACTGTTCGAGATTTTTAAAATCGGGCATATTAGCCCCCAAGTTCCAAAAACAAGGCCTTCCGCCTAACCGAGCTATTCAAGCTCCCGTCAAGAAGATCTCCCAAATATTTCAAGCAGTGGCACACAGTTAGGGGAGAGCACTTCCGAAAAAATAACTTTTCAGTTATCCATCACACCAACTGATTGTGAGGACATCTATGCTTATAACCAATAAGCAGATTTTCCACTTTCTTACAGGAAGTTTCATCATACCAACCGGGTATGATATACTTATAATCAATAAGTAGTTTTTCCGCATAATTTCCACATCACTCCTCTCATGTGTGATGATTAAAATACCACTTAGCAGTGGCTTTTCATTTTTGAGGTGCTTATCATCCCAACCGGGTATGATATTAAATTCCCATTCATTCGATAGTATAGTGAATTTCCTCTTAGCTGGCTTGTTGCCTTTACGCGAACTTGTCTTAGCTGACATTCCCAGTACTTAGTGTTCTTACACGATATGAACATCCTTGTTCATTATCCTTTGACCTAATAGCCTTCATTCATCCCAAATTGATGATAAAACCAAACTTTTCATTTATTTACAATTAGGTTCCTAAAGTTATTTTTCTTTAACTTTAAGTCCCTAATGTCGGGTTTTCCTCAAATTGAGTCCCGAAACTTTTAAAATTCACCTTAGGACCTCAATTTATTCAAATTCACAAAAAGGGGTTCAATTTCCCAAATTTCCAATTTGGTCCCCAACTTTTCCAAAATTATCATTTTGCCCCTACTTTACAAAAATGCTAAGTTTTGCCCCAAAAAATTCCAAAATTTTCCCAATTGGTCCTCCAACATCTTTATCATGCTCAATTGGCCCTCAATTTTTTGAAATTGCATTTTAGTCCTTCGAATTTTTGAAATCCCCAAATTTCCCCCAAATTCAACCTTCTAACTCATCCAAATTTGATTTCATCGAATTGACCCATAAAATGAGTTTAATTGTTGAAATTGTAGTTACATTGGAGTTCTTACACCTTCATATGATCCAATTGCACTTTGAATCGCACGATTTGATGTCGTTATAAGCTCAAAAGGAGCTTCGCCGAAAAACTGGACTTAGAGAGAGAAAGCTTTGAAAGCTTACCGTCGGGGACATGATGGTCCTAGCTTTCAATCCGGGTAGATATCTCTTGTCCTGAGGTTACTCATAGGATCAAGAATTGCACCAATTGATGCCGAATTGAGTAAGAATTTTGTCATCAAAATTCTGCGGGTTCTCTCTAGCACCGATAGAAATTTACTGAGGGGAGCCAAATTGGCTTACCTTTCAGCTTTAATTCAGCTGTAGGAGGACTGTAAATGTGTTGGGTGCACTTGCTTTGGCATGAGAATGACTCAAATCGGCCGATTTTAGCTCGACCAAAATAGGGCAACTTCGGTCCTCCATAGTTGTTTCTCTGTTCGATCAAGCTGGCGCTTCTCCAACGACCCTCAGAGCAAATGGAGACTACAGGCGTGTAGCTGATTTCTCCCCAAATTCAAAGAACCCAACCATGCCTTCTTTGGCTCATAAAAGACCTTATATCGGAGCTCTGGTTCGAGCTTCATCAAAAATTGGAGTAGTTGAGAGAGAATGGAGTTTTCAGGTGTAGAGAGGATGAATGAGGAGGAGCTCTTTATACACGAAGCTCGGGGACTTCTTGGCCGTCCGATTGGCATCTTAATGGCGGTCATTCATTGCCTAAAACTCCTTGGCCGAAGACTTTTCAGCTTCGCCGGCGCTGCTCGATTTTCTGGCGAGTGAACAGTGCTATCATCTGAAAGAAGAAGACGACACTCTTCTGAACCGAACTGTACTGGTCCGAACCGGGTTCAAAGTTTAAACTGACCAGTTCATGCCCAATTTGACCGAGTTTTTCAAAATTAACAATTTCTAAATTTCTCTAAATTAATTCTTTATCCAATGGTGGCCTCAAATCCAAAATTTGAATTTTCTAAGCTACCTAGAAAAATGAATTTATCATCCGGTTCAATAGTGGTTTAAACTGGTACAAACCGGTTCGAATTTGATTCATTTGAACTAGTTTGATTTTTATCTCCAATTCATCCTAAAGTCCTTTTTCTTGAGTCTTTAGGTCACTCAAGATTCATAAATTTCCCGGTTTGCCCTTTCTCTATTCATGAACTGACTCTGTTCATAAATCGGTTCAATCCAGTTAGATCCGGTTCATCTGAACCAGACTAATTTTTCTCTGCCAATTCGTCCTAATGTTCTTTTCCAAGGTTTTATGAACCCTTTGGGTCACTCGAGAGTTGTAAACTTCCCAAATTGCCCATTCTTTAATGATCAGTTTGTGAACCTGTTCGGTGTTTCTCACTTGGTATGATTGGTTCTTTTCCCAGTTTTCCTTAACTCCAAAGGGCGGGGTTTACAACACTTATCAAGAACCCCATAAGTCCCTATCTATTATGTAACCATTTTTTGTAATAAGGCTAAAATCCAACATATTGTACTCCTCTATTAATGAAGTGCTCCAAATTCCTAAAACTCTGTCTCTCAAATGATGTGATCTTGCATAGGAAGATGGCCCCAAGAAAATTAGTCAAACAAACCCGCACTACCCTAACCACCATAGATACTTGGGAAAATCCCATCCTAGTTAAGAAAATTGAATCAGGGAATTAAGAAATATAGGAAGACTCTTAGAGTGACCCTTTGGCAAAGAAGACTCAACAAGAAAACTCTCAAGGTGATCATACTCAAGGACGACAAAGCATCGAATCACCAACAATCACCTAAAAGGCCCCACAACGCTTGAAGTATAGGAGGAACCACATAGATCAACATAAGGAAATAATTGTTACAAGTATGGACAATGGGGGGACACTACATGAAGAAGTGCCCAACCCTACTAAGGACGAGAACCAAGATAACCTGTTATAGGTGTAGGGGAATAGCATAGGTAGTGAAAGACTGTCCCATACCCCACATATTTAGGGCAATACCTCCTGAAGAACCATGTCGACTACTGGGACCAAAGGGACGGAAGGCAAGAAGGACCAAAGGTAGGGCCTGGAGAAAAATCGCAAACAAAGCAAAGTATAGATGAAAGGAAATTTTCCTTAAGGAAAGTTTCAAGCCATTTAGGAGTAAAGAAGGAAGCACCTCCACTAGAGAAGACAAGTCCTGAACATTGAAAGGCAAATAGGATGTCTTGGAATGAACAAGGAGACGCCATAGGAAGGATCGTAAGTTAGTAAAGACCACACCCAAAAAAGGGCGATTGGATAGGCATCAAGGATAGGTGAACTCGAGGGACAACCATCCCAAGACAAGTGAACAAGGAGAGTGATAGGGATGAGGCAGTTAATGAGCTTATCCTCATAAGAATTATTGAGTAAACCCAGACAAAGTAGGGAGAAATGAAAAGGCCAAATATTCTAAAAGAAGCATGAAGGTAATCCATAAAGAGATCAATGACCGAGAACAGATTAACGACCAAACTCAAGTCATGAGAAGGTTAAGTAAGCCTCTAGTAAGCTGATCAAAAGATCTTGAAACAAGAAGGATTTGAGCCATCCCTAAAAGAAATAGATTGGTTGTAAACCTTGTCCCTTAAAAATAAGAAAATCGTGAAAAGAACCGGTTAACCAAAGGGAGACAACCGAACCGGTTCACAAACCCCAACCATTAGAGAAATGGAAAATTAGGAAATTTACAAATCCTGATTGACCCAAAGAGTTATAAAAATCATAGAAAAAACCAGACCAGTTCAGGTGAACTGAACCTGAACCATATTGAATCGGTTTGGACCATCATTGAACCAGTTGCTAAATTAATTTTTCTAGGTGGCTTAAAATATTCAAATTGGGGAATTGAAGCCATCGTTGGATAGAGAATGAATTTAGAAATTTTTAATTTTGAAAAACTTAGTTGAATCAGGTCTGAACCAACCGGTTTAAACATCAAACCCGGTTAGACCGGTTCGGTTTGATTCATTACAGTGTCGTCTTCTTCCTTCAAATGACAACACTGTTCATTCAACGGATGAATAGACAGCATCGACGAAGATGAAAAGCCTCAGTTCAGGGCATTTTTGGTCTTGAATGAGCTTTACCAGGATACTAAACGATCAAGCAGAGAGTCCCTGATCTCCCTATATAAAGAGCTCCTCTCCATTCATTCTCCTCACACCTAAAACTCCACTCTCTCTAAACTGCTCCATTTTCTAGCAAAGCTCAAACCTGAGCTCCAACATAAGAGCTTTTTTGAGCCTTAGAAGGCAAGGTGGGGTTCTTTAGATTCCAAGAGAAGTCCGTTACCTAACATCAATCTCCATTTGATCTGAGGACCTCCAGAGAAGCGCCAGCGGAATCAAATAGTGAAGCAGCTCTGACGGACCGAAGCTTCCCTATTTCGATCAAGCTGAAATTGACCGAATTCAGCACTCCTTAGGCCAGACCAAGCCCTTGCGACACTCCCATAGTCCTCACACGACCATAATAGAGCTGAAAAGTAAGCCAATTCGGCCCCCTCTTTCATTTCCAATCAGCGTTAGAGAGAGAAACTGTGAAAATTTCACTAACCAAATTCTCCCTCGATTCGATATGAATTGTATCGATTCTTGATACTAGGAGGAACTTTAGGATGAGAGCTACCTGCCCAGATAGAAAGCTCGGCCCGCCGCACCTCTGACGGTAATCTTTCGAAGCTTTCTCTCTCTACGCACAATTTTTCGGCGAAGCTCCGTTTGAGCTCGTTTCTGCCTCAATTCATGCAATTCAAAGCTTAATTGAATCATATGGATGTGTAGGAACTGAATTATACCTCTAAATGAAATAATTAACCCTAATTGAATGGTCAATTTGATAAATTAAATTTGGTCAGTTTGAAAGGGGGAAAATTTTGGAGAAATTTGGAGATTTCGTAAAATTGATGAACCAAATTACAATTTCGCAAAATTGTGGGCCAATTAGCCATGAAAAGGATGTTGTAGGACCAATTGGTCAATTTTTAAAATAATTGGGGTCAAATTGCCATTTTTGGAAAGTAGGGGCAAAATGGTAATTTTTGAAAAGTTGGGGACCAAATTGGGAATTTTTAAAACTAGAGTCCCTTCAATAATTTTGAGTAAATTGAGGAACCAAAGTGATTTTTTTTGGAAGTTTCGGGACTTAATTTGGGAAAAAGTTAACATTAGTGACCTAAAGTGAAGGAAAATGAACTTTAGGGACCAAAGTGCAATTAACTGAAAATTTTGAACCTAGACGTTCATACGTGGGAAACGAAGGTTGTTATGCCAAATATTAATTGATAAGGATGTGCAAATCGTGTAGGAACATGAGGGACCGAAACCCCAACAAGGATAAGCTAGCGTGGAGGCAAAAACCGACTGAGAAGGAATACACCACGATTATCGGGTGAGTGGGTTTATTCACATCGTACCCGGTTGGGATGATAAGCACCTCGGAAATGAAAATTCACTTATACATGGGGTTTTAACATTACACCCAGTTGGAGTGATGTGAGAACTAAGCGGTAAACTACTTAACGGTTGTAAGTGTAGAAAAAAAATCATACACGGTTGGTATGATGGACTTCCTTGATAGGAGAAGACCATCCACTTGACGGATATAAGTGGAGATATTATTACACCCAGTTGGAGTGATGTGAGAACTAAGCGGTAAACTACTTAACAGTTGAAAGTATAGAAAAAATCATACCCAGTTGGTATGATGGACTTCCTTGATAGAAGAAGACCATTCGCTTGACGGATATAAGCGGAGATATTATCACACCCGATTGGTGTGATGAATTGAAAGATGTTTTTGTCAGAAGTGTTCTCCCTTAACTGTATACCAATACTTAAACTTTTTGGGAGACTTTCTTGATGAGAGCTAGAAAAGCTCAGATAGACTAGAGGCATCGATTTTGTAACTTGTAAGACTAAATGCCCGATTTTAGAAAATCATGAATAATGGGCCCAAGGCTAGTTGGCACGAGCAGTATCTCATACATAAACATGAGATATTAAGCCATGAAAACTCTTAATAAATGGATTGTGTGATTTCACCATGGTACTAGGTCAGGACCGACATACTCGATGGGCTGGCGGCAGTGCGTCAAGGCCAGGTCAACGGATCGGCCTAGACAAACATCTGCAGGTTGAGTTGAGGGCCAGGTCGACGAATTGGCCTAACCTAGTGATTTGGATAAGAACCCCAAGAGGAAAAGTCTTACCCTAAGAAGTGGATCTAAGGATGTACCTTGGGATTAGTGGGTGAGACATAGCTAATTGTGATACACTCCATGGAGTGTGTAAATAATGGAAAGGAAAAGACATTCCTTAATCACATTGCTTAAAGGACTAAGTGAAGGAACAACTAAAGTAACAGCATGCCAAGCAAACCCCAAGAGGACATCAAGGGAAATATATTCCTTATGCAAAGGATGCTAATTATGTTTTGGGGACAAAACTCCTAAAAGGAGGGAAGAGTTGTGAAACCTGTCATGTCAGGTCAAGGAAAGTCGGGAAAGAACCAGTCAATTTAATGAGAAAACTGAACCACTTAAGTAACCAAGAATGATAAAGATGGGCTAGAATGAGAATTTAGAAAATTCCAAGTAACCAAAAAGTCATGGGAAAGAAGCATGAAGTAAACTGGATGGAAGAACCGGACCGATTCCGGTTGAACCGAACCTGAACTGGATTAAACTAGTTTAAACTATACATGAAACAATTTCTAAATTTATTTTTCTTGGTGGTTTAAAAATCTCAATTTGGAAAATTGAGGCCACCGTTAGATAGAGAATAACTTTAGATAAATTTTTAATTCTGAGAAAATTGGTCGAATCGGGATTGAACTGACCAATTTTTGCCATTGAACTCGGTCGGACTGGTTCAGTCCATTTCAGGATAGTGTTGTCTTCTTCCTTGGGATGACAACACTGTTCATATGGCAGAAAAACTTTCCTTCTTCTGCGAAGGAATATTCCCTCTGATTTTGGTATTTTCTAAAGAGGATAAGCTCAAACAATATGGGAATTGGTAGGGCAGAGGGTCCTTGAGCTCCCTATATAAAGAGCTCCCCTCCATTCATCCTCCACACACCTCAAATCACCATTCTCTCTCAAGTGCTCCATTGTTCGGTGAAGCTCGAACCAGATCTCTGACTTGGGCACTTTTCTTATCCTTAGAAGGCAAGGTCGGGTCCTATAGTGTCACACCCTGACCCAGTTTGGTCGGATCCCCTTGAGCAACCCGCCACTCCCTTTGGTCTATTTAGGATTTCCCCCTTTTCTAAACCATGAGGAGTAAGGTGTTCCTTTACTTGTATTTCCTAGAATAGCATTATAAAAAACTAAATATTTTGATACAAATGTACGTATCTTAAAGTTCCAATTTATAAGGGCCTTTAAGGCTGGTATTTCCTTGGTTTCCTGAAAGGGATAAAAGGGAGGGGTGAGTTCTACAACTTAGTGAGCATGTGTTTGGAGTGAGTTCTACAACTTAGTGAGCATGTGTTTGGAGTGAGTTCTACAACTTAGGGAGCGGGTGTTTAGAGTGAGTTTTCAAGAAAAATAGCTTCATTCAAACCATGCCAAGGTTATCATTTCCTTTAAAAATGATTTTCCTCAAATTCTAGTTATCAAAATCTTTTCCATTACCATATTAGGTGTGTTTCGCTCTTTTAGCTCATCCCCTTGCCTCGGGAGGTGTTTATCAAATAAACACATGCCCTTCATTAGGAAGGGTACACACATTTACAGGTGCAGCCAGTCCACTGCACCCACTTATGGATTGAAGCATTTTTTCCATCCACCAAGATAGAAGCCCGTCCACTTCTACTCTGAGTTTGAGTGTTACATCCCAGACATTTAACCCATAGACCCGAATGCCACTTTGTGTCTATATGAGGACAGAGACCTCATCCTGACTCCACCCCGGTCTCATGCGCAAGAAGATCCTAGAGCTTCATGACTGACTGACACGACAAACTGCACTTATCGACCTCCATGTTGTCCAACAGTCGTTGGGACCCATCACTACCCCTAGGGCATCTTGATGGTCTCGTACCATAAGTGAATGGACAAATAAGTGTTTTCCACATAAAACCATTATCTTTGGTGCCAATGGTTCAATGGCCCCGACACTCAACTCGACTACAACTATTTGTCTAGGTCCGTCAACCTAGCCCTGACGTACTACCGCTAGTTCCTCGAACACTATGGGTCCTGACTTAGTACCGTAGTGAAATCATACAATCAATTTCATTAGAAATTTTTCATGGCTCTTTCTTAATCAGGTTTGTTTACGACCTCCTGCTCATGCCCACTGGCCTTGGAACCATTGTACATGTTTTTCCAAAAATCGGGCATTTAGCCGTAAGAGTTAAAAAACCGAGGCCCCTGGCATATCTGAGCTATTTTATCCCCCGTCAAGAAGGTCTCCCAAATATTTTAAGCATTGGAACATAGTCAAGGAAGAACACTTCTGACAAAAATTCAATTTTCATCTCACCATACCAACCGAGTGATGATATTTTAGCTTACAACTAGTAAGCGGGTTTCTCCTTTCCTCATCATACCCACAGGGTACGATGTGAAATAATCCCACTCACAAGTGATTTTTTTTAAAGTGCTCACCATCCCAACCGGGTATGATGTATAATTATGCCCACTCACAACCTGTAAGTAGGTTTTCCTTTAATAAAAGTGCTCATCATCCAAATTGGGTATGACGTTAGATAGTCCCACTCATCTGATGATTGTGACGTGTTCTTCTCCGTTCACTTTTCCAAGTTTACGTGAGCTTTCTCTTGCTGACATTCTGGTCACACGTGTCCCTACACAATTTGGGCATCCTTATCAATTAAGGTTTGGCATGTCGGTCATTGTTTTCTCACATACGAGCAATTAGGCTCAACATTGTTGGTGTATTGCACTTAGATCTCTAAAGTTCATTTTCCTTAACTTTTAGGTCCCTAATGCCAACGTTTCCCCAAATTGATTCACAAGGCTTCCAAAATTCCCTTTGTGACCTCAATTTACTCAAAATTGTGTAAGGGGCTTAAGGTTTCCAAAATTCCAATTTGGTCCCCAACTTTTCAAAAATTACAATTTTGCCCCTACTTTCCCAAAATGGCAATTTAGCCTAAAATGTTCCAAAAATTGACCAATTGGTCCTCCAATATCTTTCTTATGGCCAATTGGCCTTCAATTTTCTGAAATTGCATAAAGCTCGCTCAAGTTTTTTCGAAATCCCCAAATTTCCCCCAATCTCTCCTCTTCAAATTGACCCAATTTGATTTCTTCAAATTGGTTATTCAATCGGGGTTAATTGCTGCAATTGAAGGTATGAATTAGTTCCTACACTTCCATATGATTCAATTAAGCTTTGAATCGTATGATTTGAGTCCAAAACGAGTTGAAACAGAGCATCACTGGAAAATTGTTCATAGAGAGAGAAAGCTTGGAAAGCTTACCGTCGGAGGTGTGGCGGTTTGAGCTCTCTATCAGGGAAGGTAGCTCTTGTCCTAAGGTTCCTTCTAGGACCAAGAATCACTACAATTGAAGTTCAATTGAGGGTGAATTTAATCAGTGAAATTAAGCACTTTCTCTCTCTAACACCGACTGGCAATGACAGAGGAGGGCTAAACTAGTTTACCTTTCAACTCTATTGAGGCCATGTGAGGGCTGTGGAGGTGTCAGAGAGGCTTGGTTTGGTCAGAGGAGGTCTGAATTTGGTCGAATTCAGCTTAGCCAAAATAGGGCATCTTCGGTCCGTTGGAGCTGCTTCACTGTTTCATTCCGTCGACGCTTCTCTGGGGGTCCTTGGGTCGAAAGGAGGTTGCTATCAGTTAGTTGCCTCCAGAGTCTATAGGACCCGACCTTACTTTCTAAGGCTGAGAAAAATGCCCAAGTCAAAGCTCTGGTTCGAGTTTTACCAGAAAATGGAGCAGTTGATGGAAGAATGGCGAGTTGAGGTGTGTGGATTATGAATGGAGATGAGCTCTTTATATAGGGAGCTCAGAGACCCTCTACCCAAGCACTTTCCAATTTGGTCGAGCTTATCCTCGCTCGAAAATGGCCTGATCGGAGCGGTTACATCTTCACTAGAGATATATGTTTTCTGCATTAATGAATAATGTTGTCATATTGAGGAAGAAGATGACACTATTCCGAACCAGAACGGACCGGTCTGACCATGTTCAATGGCAAAAATCGACCGGTTCAGGCCTGATTCGACCGATTTTCTCAAAATTAAAAATTTCTAAATTCATTTCCTATCCAATAGTGGTTTCAATTTACCAATTTGATCACTTTAAGCTAGCATAAAAAAATCAATTTATAATTCGGTTCATGTATGGTTCAAACCGGTTCAATCCGGTTTAGGTCCGGTTCACCCTGAACTGACCTATTTTTCTCTTCCCATTTGCTCCAAGATTCTTTTCCATGATTTTTATGACTCTTTGAGTCCCTTGATATTTTCCAATTTTCCCTTTCTTTACCGGTTTGGGTTCGTTAACTTGTCTAGTTTTCTCTTTTGAATTGACCAGTTCTTTTCTCTATTTTCTTATCTTTAAAGGACGGGGTTTACAACTCCCCCCTCCTTTTAGAAGTTTTGATCCCAAAACTTAATCAGCATCCTTTGCATCAGGAATAATTTCCCTTGATGTCAGCTTGGGATTTGCTTGACATGATAACACTACGGTTGTTCTTTCACTTTGCCCCCTTTAAATCTCACACTTAGGGAATTTCTTTTCCTTTCCATTATTTACTCACTCCATGGAGTTTATCATAGTAGGCATGTCTTACCCACTAGTACAAAGGTACATCCTTCGGTTCACTTCTTCTTCTGCTTAGGGTAAGATTCTTCCTCTTGAGGGTTCTTGCCCAAGATTTCAAGATTGGGAGTTCCAAAATGCCTAGTAATTCTCTTGATCGTTGAAACCCTTAGCTCGATGTTCTTTCGAGTGTTGCGTACTTGTTTTCATAGTTTCGGTGTTATCACTTTTTTGTCCTATTTAGACCCTTTCTCTATCTGTTTTTTATTATAATTTCGGTCCAAATATTTTGTTTGACCTTGTCATGCTTAACTATCTAACTCTTCCTTACTTGAGTCACATTTTTCCTCGGGATTGTTGGGCTTATATGTCCCTTATAGCATGACATGTCCTAGAACCTGTCTTTGTCCATTAGAATTCTAGAACACTTCCTTGATTGTTGTTCTCAACTTTCCAACCTTTCGGGGATCGTATACTTCGTCCCTCTTTTTGCCAAGTAGTATTCCTCTACTACCATTACTGTTATCTAATCGTCCTTCTTACCTTTGATGTCATGTCTTACATAACCATGTTTGTTTTCCTTACCCACTCTTCATTTCCCAACTTCCTTATTGGGTTTTTGCGATTCCAATCAATTCCCACCAAAATTTTCCCCAATTTTCCCCTTTTAAACTGATCGAATTTGATTTAATCATATTGACCATTCAATCAAATTGAGGGAGAATTTGGTCAGTGAAGTTTCATCGGTCCTCTCTCTAACACTGATCGAAAATTGTAGAGGGGAGCCAAAATGGGGTTACCTTTCCGCTCTAATTTGGTCGTATGAGGGCAGCGGAAGTGTTGGGAGAGCTTGGTTTGGCTGGATGAGGGCTGAATTTAGCTGATTTCAACTCAGCTGAAACAAGGCAGCTTCGATCTGCCGAAGCTGCTTCACTGTTTGATTATGTCGACGCTTCTTCGATGATCCTCAGATCGAATGGAGGTTGATATCAGATAGTTGACTTCCCCGGAGTCTAAAGAGACCGACCTCGCCATTTGAGGTTGAGAAAAATGCCCAAATCGGAGCTCTGGTTTGAGCTTCATTGAAAAAGTGAGCAATAGAGAGAGAGAGGGGGGAGTTTTCAGGTGTGAGGAACTCTTTATATTGATGTAAAAATTATTTTTTAAATGGGGAAGATTTATTACTACATTATGGGTATTTATGTTATTAATTTCAATAATTGAATGAAGTTATTAATTTATGGGTATTTATTTAATAATGGTATTAATTTCTCAAAATTCCTTTCTCCTTTAATTTGTTTGGAAATTAATTTTGTATAGGTATATATATATATATACCCTTATATGTAAATATCTCTTCAACATTTATATATATATATATATATATACAAAATTAACAATTATGTATATAATTTTTAATTTCTGCTTAAATTCAACAGGAAAATTTTTCGACCGAAATTTCGGGTTACTAAAAACATGGTGTGATAAATACTCCCCACATTTTTAGTAGTTTTGTCCCCAAAACTTATTCAGCAACCTTTGCGTAGGAAATAACTTCCCTTTATGTCAACTTGGAGTTTGTTTGACATGCTATGTCATGCCTTAACCCGGTTTAGTTGGATCCAAGTGAACAACCTGTCGCTCTCTCCGTTCAAGAGGAGTTCCCCCTATTTAACTCGAGATGAGTCAGACGTATTTTCGACCTTGTTCCCTAGAAAGACATATATCAAACAAAATTCAAGCTTAAGGGAAATTAAGCATACCTGATAGAGGGTAAGGCTTAGTGTTATTCCTAGTCATTTTCCCTTTTATTGGAAAAGGGATAGAAAAGAGGGGTGAGTTTCTACAACTCAGTGAATGGGTGTTTCGAAAAAAAATGGAGTTAAAAAAAATGTTTTCAAGTTTGGAGTGTGCCAGACTCCTTAATTTTCTTAGATTTTCTCTACTTTAAAAATCTCAATTTTCAAAAGAACATCCTTCATCATGAAGATCAATAACACGGTCGTAGGCCAACACGTCCACTAAACCCACTTGTGGCGTCGGAGCAACTTTACCGGCCACCTAGATAGAAGCACGTCCACTTTTACCTTGAGAATGAGTGGATGTACGTGACATTCGACCCTCAAACCCGAAACAAATTCCCTGTGTCCATATGAGGATAGAGACCTCATCTCGACCCCACCCCGGTCTTGTGCGCATGAAGCTACGTTGAGCTTCGCAAGGTCACCTGGTCTGGCGAACTGCCATTATACCCACCAGGTCGTTTAGGGCCCTAGGACACATCACTGCCCCTCTTGGGCGTCTTGAAGGTCCTATACACATAGTGCATGCACAATTAGTGTTTTCACATCATGCCATATAATCTGTGGTGCCACTGGTGCAACGGCCCCGACCCTCAACTCAACCTACAACTATTTGTCTTGACTAGTCCAAAGACCTGTCATGCTGTACTGTCACCAGTTGGCTGAATATGTCAGTCCTGTTTTGGTATCATGACCAAACAATTCATTTAATTAAAGTTTTGTGGCATATGTCTCATGTTTGGTTACGAGCTTTTACTCTTGCCAACTGGCCTATGTCCCACTATTTGAGATTTTCAAAAACCAGGAATATTAGCCCCCAAGTTCCAAAACCGAGGCCTCCGACCTATTAGAGCTATTCGAGCTCCTGTCAAGAAGGTCTCCCAAATCGTTTAAGCAATGATACACAGTCAAGGGAGAGCACTTCCGAAAAAAATATATTTATAAATATCCATCATACTAATTGAGTATAAGAATATCTCCACTCATAACCGATGAACGGGTTTTCCACTTCCTTCGATGAAGTTTTATCATACGAACCGGGTATGATCTACTTACCACCAATAAGTATTTTTTCTGCATTATTTTCACATCACTCCTTTAAGTTGTGATGTTTAAAATACCATTAAATAGTGGGTTTTCATTTTGAGGTGCTTATCATCCCAATCGGGTATGATATAAAAATCGTACTCACTCGATTTTGTAGTGAAATTCCTCTTAGCCGGCTTTGTTGTCCTTACTTGAACTCATCTCACCTAGTGTTCTTGGTACTTCATGTTCCTATACGATATGAATGTTCTTGTTCAATATTCTTTGGCTAGACAGCCCTCATTCATCCCAATTGAATGAGAAAAATCAAACTATTCCTTTATTTGCAATTAGGTCCCTAAAGTTACTTATCTTTAACTTTAAGTCCCTAATACCAGTTTTTACTCAAATTGAGTCCCTAAACCTTTAAAATTCCTCTTGTGACTTTAGTTTACCCAATTTTATAAAAAGGGGTTCAAGTTTTCCAAATTCCCAATTTGGCCCCCAAATTTTCCAAAGTTACTATTTTGCCCTTCCTTTATAGAAATGATAAGTTTTACTCCAAAAATTATAATATTGCTCAATTGGCCATCTAACATTCTTATCATGCCTAATTGACCCTCAATTTTAGAAAATTTTATTTTGGTCCTTCGAATTTTTGAAAATCCCCAATTTCCCCAAATTTTCCACCAATTTTAACTCCTTAACATAGCTGAATTTGATTTTTGATCAAATTGACCGATTAAACACTTCTAATTGTTGAAATTGAAGTTGAAATTGAGTTTCTACTTACTCATACGATTCCATAGCACTTTGAATCGTAAGCTTTAACGCCAGAACGAGCTCAAATGGAGCTTTGCCAAAAAATAGACTATAGAGAGAGAGCTTCAATTACTCACTAGTGAGGGCACGACGGTTGGAGCTCTCTATCTGGGCAGGTAGCTCTCCTCCTGAGGTTTCTCCTAGGATTAAGGATGACGTCAATTGATGTCAAATTGGATTAGAATTCTATCATTGAAATTCTGTCGACTCTCTTTAGCACCGATCGGAAATTGCAAAGGGGAGCCAAATTGGCTTACTTTTCTGTCCTATTTTGTCCATGGGCTGAGGAAGAGTTGGGAGAGCTTGGTTTGGTCTAAGGAGGGATCGAATCGACCAATTTAAGCTAGACCAAAATAGGGCAGCTTTGGTCCGTCGGAGCTGCTTCACTGTTCGATCACGCCGGTGCTTCTCCGACGACTCTCGGAACGAATGGATGCCACCATAGTGTAGCTGACTTCTCCCTGGTTCTAAGGAACTTGACCTCACCTTCTTTGGCATAAAAATAACCCTATATCAGAGCTCTGGTTTGAGCTTCACTTGAAAACTAAGTAGTTGAGAGAGAGTGAGCTTTTCAAGTGTGAAGAGGATGAATGGAGAGTGGCTATTTATATTGGGATCTCGGGGACTCGTCGGCCGTTTGTTTGGCACCTTTTTGACAAACATTGATGGCCTGAAACTTTCTAAATGGAAATGTTTCCTCTTCATTGGCACTGCTTCAATTTTTTGATGAGTGAACAGTGCTATCATCTAAAGGAAGAAGACGACACTCTTCCGAACTAGACCGGACCGGTCTGAACCGGGTTCAAAACTTAAACCGGCCAGTTCACCCCCGATTTGACTGAATTTTTCAAATCTAAAAATTTCTAGATAAATGAATTTAGCATCCGGTTCAATAGTGGCTCAAACTGGTCCAAACCGGTTTGGATCCAATTCACATGAACCGGTTTGGTTTTAATCTCCAATTCATCTAAAAGTCCTTTTTCGTGACTTTTATAACTCCTTAGGTCACTCAGGGTCCCTAAATTTCATGGTTTTCCCTCTCTTTATGGGTTCTGGTTCATAAAGCAGATTGGTTCTTAAACCGGTTCAATCCGGTTTGGTCCGGTTCACCTGAACCGATCCAGTTTTTCTCTCTCAATTTGTCCTAAAGTGTTTTTCAAAGGTTTATGAACCTTTTTAAATCACTTAGGAGTTGAAATTCCTCCAATTTGTCCCATCCCCCAATAAACGGATTTGCGAACCGGTTCGATTTTCTCACTCGGTTCGACTGGTTCTTTCCTGATTTTCCTTAACTCCAGGGAGCAGGGATCACAACTCTCTCCTCCTTATATGGCAAAGACCCCAAGACTTTCACGATGCAAGTGCAAAAAGATGGAATAACCTTGTTTATGTGAGAAAACAAGGTATGGGATATGTAGACTCCACACCCAAATCCTCTAAGAAGAACTCTTAGGAAACCTCGGGTGATAAGTCTTGATTGCTTGAACGCCACAGGTAAAAACCTGATAAGTTCAAAAAGCTCTTTCAAGATAGAAAGAAGACAAAACCTTACAAGATTGAAATTTCAAAAGTGTGTCTCTCCAATGTTGTGGAGTATGCCTTTTATAGGCTCGGAAAACAAACGAATGGCCCACCAAATGAGGAAAAAAAATCTATTATGGTTATAAGCTAACCATATCTAATCTAAATATCTAGGATATTTTAATAACTAATTTAAAATTTTGAACTACCTAATATTATCCTAAAAGATTTATTATATTTATAAATCTCTCCTTATTAATTAAATGTGGACCTTCTCTTGGGCTCATCTTGGGCTCTTCATTTGGGCTTCTATTTGAATATTCAACAATCTTTTTAATCAGCCCATATAAAGCTTCTTTGAATCTTTTAGCCCTTTACCTTGTGATTGGGCCCTCTTGTAGTCTCAAATGATTATTTATCTCATTGTGTGGCAAACTGTTTAGCTCCATTGCAGGTTCGGTTGATTGTACTTGTGAATTCGTAGTCTGTTTAGTCGAATTCGCATCATTCTCCCCCTCTTGGAAATGATTTGTCCTCAAATCTTTTGTTTCTTCATCACCTACATCAAAGGGCATTAAATCACTAACATTGAAACTTTCATTAACGCTATACTCACCAGGTAACTCTAGCTTGTAAGTATTATTATTAATGCGTTCCAACACACGAAATGGTCCGTCTCCTCTAGGAAGAAGTTTTGATTGCCTTTGTTCCGAAAATCGTTCTTTCCTCATGTGAAGCTAGACCCAATCACCAGGTTCAAAAATGACACTTTTGCGGCCCTTGTTTGCTTGTTTTTCATAAACTTTAGTCATCCGTTCAATGTGCATCTTTGTCTTCTCGTGCAGTTCTTTCACAAACTGTACTTTTCTCTTTCCATCAAAATTCACCAATTCACCTACAGGAAGTGGAGTTAGATCTAGAGGGGTTAATTGATTGAAACCATAAACAATCTCAAATGGTGAAAACTTAGTTGTAGAATGAACAGAACGATTATAAGCAAATTCAACATGTGGTAAGCAATCTTCCCATGATTTCAAATTCTTTTTTATTATAGAACGTAATAAAGTAACTAATGTCCTATTTACTACTTCTGTTTGACTATCAGTTTGTGGGTGACATGTTGTTGAAAATAGCAGTTTGGTTCACAATTTACGCCATAGGGTTTTCCAAAAGTAACTCAAGAATTTAGAATCATGATCAGAAACAATAGTCCTAGGCATACCATGCAATCTGACAACTTCTCTAAAGAACAAATCAGCAACATTCGATGCATCATCAGTTTTATGACATGGAATGAAATGTGCCATCTTTGAAAACCTATCAACTACCACAAACACAAAATCCCTCCCCCTCTTAGTTCTTGGTAATCCTAAAACAAAATGCATGGAAATATCAATCCAAGGTGCATTAGGAATCGGAAGAGGAGTATACAGGCCATAAGGTTGTTGCCTAGACTTAGACTCCTTACATGTAATGCATCGAGAACAAATTTTCTCAACATCCCTTTTCATGTGATGCCAAAAAAAATGCTTAAGCATTATCGCCATAGTATTAGCTACCCCAAAATGTCTCATAAGTCCTCCACCATGTGCTTCCCTAACAAGTAACTCACGTAAAGAAGACCGAGGGATGCATAATTTGTTTTCTCGAAAAAGAAATCCATTTTGTAAATAAAATTTTCCAAACCTACCACTTCGACAACCTTTAAACACTTAACAGAAATCAGGATCGTTTGCATACAAATCCTTGATATAATCAAAACCAAGTAATTTAGAATCAAGCATTGAAAGCATAGCGTACCTTCGCGATAGAGCATCTGCAACTATATTTTCCTTACCTTGTTTGTACTTGATTACATATGGGAATGTTTCAATGAACTCCACCCACCTTGCATGGCGTTTGTTCAACTTGTGATGTCCTTTGAGATGTTTAAGAGATTCATGATCTGTGTGAATCACAAACTCTTTCGGCCATAGGTAGTGCTGCCATGTTTGAAGAGTTCGAACTAGGGTATACATCTCCTTATCATAGGTAGGATAGTTAAGGGTTGCTCTACTCAACTTTTCACTGAAATATGCAATTGGTCTTCCTTCCTGCATTAATACACCTCCAATACCTACTCCTGATGCATCACACTCAATTTCAAATGTTTTCGAAAAATTAGGCAATGAGAGCAATGGGGCAGTAGTTAATTTTTCGTTTATCAATTGAAATGTATTTTGTTACTCCTCGAGTTCTTGTGGATCAAAACATCTTAGCTGAAAGCTTCGAGGTCGCTGTTCAGTAGGGGTATGTTGATGCAAACCCCTCACTCCTTCTTCCAATTGATCAATTCGCTCATGAAGCGGTTCCAACTCGGACTTCAGCATTCGTCTCATTTCGCTTATTATGGCTTGCATTTGTAAATTTGGAATCGATTGTTGGGAATCTTCTTCATTTGGTGTATCTCCTCATCGTTGTGCCATGAGTTCCTACAAATGATAAAAATAACAGAAGAACCTTGCAACCGCTCACTCACGTATTTCTCTCAATCACTCGTGTTTTCACACTCAATTGGCTTTTTCTTAAAAATTCAAACACTCTTGCCTTTTTCCTCTTGTATGTCCTCTTTTAATCTAAATTAAACTTTAAAAACAAATCATTTTTACGAAGCAGTTCAACTTGAGGAACAATCAAGACAAATCAATAAGATTTTTAAAAACCAATTCCAGAAGAATTTAAGTGTGGTTACGAATTGACTCGGAGAAGAATAAAATTTAAATAGAGAAAGAAATTAAGATAAAATGAAGTATACTAGATAGAATGAAAATAAAGCTAGAATTGTGTGTCTTTTTTTTTGCTTTTTTTTTTACGATTTTTTTTGCTCTTTTATTTAGCACGAATTTTTTTTTTTTGCTTTTTTTCCCTTTTTTTTGTGGCACAGATTTTTTTGGCTTTTTTTTTCTTCTTTTTCTTTTAGCCGACTAAAGGGAAGATAGATAGAAGAAGATGATAATTTTTTTTCTTTCTTTTTATAGAGAATAGAAATAGGTAGAGAAAAAAAAAGAAGAAGATAAAAAGATGGGATAGAACTTGCTGTGCAACTGTGTGCTCTGATACCAACTGATGTGGACCTGGCCAATATGCTGACGACACCCTACACCAAATATGGCAAAGACCCCAAGATTTTCACGATGCAAGTGCAAAAAGATGGAATATAACTTGTTTATGTGAGAAAACAAGGTATGGGATATGTAGACACTACACCCAAATCCTCTAAGAAGAACTCTTAGGAAACCTCGGGTGATAAGTCTTGATTGCTTGAACGCTACAGGTAAAAACCTAATAAGTTCAAAAAACTCTTGCAAGATAGAAAGAAGACAAAACCTTACAAGATTGAAATTTCGAAGTGTGTCTCTCCAATGTTGTGGAGTATGCCTTTTATTGGCTCGGAAAATAAACGAATGGCCCACAAAATGACGAAAAAAAATCTGTTATGGTTATAAGCTAACCATATCTAATCTAAATATCTAGGATATTTTAATAACTATTTTAAAATTTTGAACTACCTAATATTATCATAAAAGATTTATTATATTTATAAATCTCTCCTTATTAATTAAATCTGGACCTTCTCTTGGGCTTATCTTGGGCTCTTCATTTGGGCTTCTATTTGAATATTCAGCAATCTATTTAATCAGCCCATATAAAGATTCTTTGAATCTTTTAGCCCTTTACCTTGTGATTGGGCCCTCTTGCAGTCTCAAATGATTATTCATCTCATTTGGTGGCAAATTGTTCAGCTCCATTACAGGTTCGGTTGATTGAACTTGTGAATTCGTAGTCTGTTTAGTCGAATTCGCATCACGGAAAGCCTGTCATTAAAGACCTACGAATTTAAACACTTGCAAGACATGTATGATTATTTAAAAATTTCTATGCAGTTTTGATTTATGTTATTCTTAGAAAAAGGTGCAAAAAATGCCTTACTCTTTACAATTTATAAAAGGGGAAACCCTTTAATAAACTAGAAGAGTGGCAAGTTGTTCACAGGGATCCAACTAAATTGGGTCGGGGCGTGACAACTAGAGTGGTATCAGAGCCTGTTTCCTCGAATACATAATCAAGAGTAGAAAATATAGTAACTGATAGCATTTATCTTAAAATTTTCAGATGGCTCCCAGGAGAGGAACCAAGAAAACTAGGAATGACTGTGCTCAGCACCTTGTCCTCGTAGGAAGACAACTCTAGAAGCTTCCCAAATGTCTAGGGCATGGTAGAAATCCCAAGGACCAAATAACAAAGTATCCAAGAGGATGATGCTTGGACCTGTTGAGGTCACACCCCCGAGTACAAGGGGAGAAAAGCTTGAAACTAGGAACACCAGCTAGGGCTTATAACCTTACCATGGAGGATGCTTATCAAATACCCCGTAGCCCGCTATCTATTTCATAACCACCTTTTTGTAATATGGTTAAGGCCCTAACATATTGTACTCCTCCAAAAATGAAGAATTCCAAGTTCCTGAAACCATGTCCCTAAAAAAAAGGGATGAAAGCCTACACCTCAACTGTAGGAAGATTTCCCCAAGAAAAGTAGCCAAACAGACTATGGGGACCGAGGAGAATCCCATCCCAAATAAGGAAATGAACCAAAAAACTAAAGAGTCTAGGAGAACTCTTAGGGGAAAACTAGTAGGCAAAGAAGGCTCGACAAAAAAACCGACAAGGTGACTAAGGAGTGAGAACTCTGGTAGTAACTACTAGGCAAGGAAATGACCTATTACAACATGAGGACAATAGGAACACTACTCGAGAAAGTGCTCAACACTACTAAGGACAAGTATTAAGATAACCTATTATAGGTAAGGGAAATGGGGCATGAAGTGAAGGATTGCCCCACATCGCAAGGATTTAGAACAATACCTTCCAAGAACAACGCCTCTACAGCTGCTACATGAATCCGAAAGTATTCCACCCCATGAAATATGACTCCTACTCGAAATTTCAACCACACCCAGGAGGAAACTCTTCAAGATCCTAGCATAGTGACGGGTACTTCCTGACCTAATCTCCTTTAAGAAAAGTTAAAGCCCCAAGTTGGTAATCGTATTTTGAAAGTAAATTTTGAGTTCCTAAAAATTTTTGACCCTCAATGATGGTGTAATGGTGTGCCTCAACTAGATGAGGAAGGAAAAGGACTGAAGGTAGGACCTCGATCAACCGTAAATAAAACAAAGGGTAGATGAAGAGAATTCTTCCTTAAAGAGAAATTTCCATCCATCTAGGAGCAAAGAAGGAAGCACCTCTACAAGAGAATACAAGTCGAGCATTAGACGACAAATGGGATATTTTGGGATGATAAGTACGACTTGCTTTGGAAAAAGTAGAGAAGTCAAGTTTCGGACCATCATAGCCGAAGGAAGCGAATCGTAACAACAAGATAGTTAAGTCGAATAAACGACACCCTAAGGAGGACTGGGAAGTAGTAAGGACTACCCCCTAAAAAGGGTATAAGGGAGGGGGTGAGTACGACTACTCAGTGAATGAGTTTTTAAATCTTTTGACATTCAAGAAAAATATTTATATTGGAGTGTGCCAGACTCCTCACTTTTCAAAAATACTTTCATTTAAAAATTCAGATTTTTCCAGCATTTCTTATTACCACGGTGTGTCATCACTCAACACACATCCTTCATCATAAAGGTTACATACATTTATAGGTCAACACGACCACTAAACCCACTTGTAGCTTTAGAGCTACTTTACCGGCCACCTAGATAGAAGTACGACCACTTCTATCCTGAGAATGAGCGGATGTACGTGACATCCGACCCTCAATTCTAAAATCAATTCTTCGTGTCCATATGAGAACAAAGACCTCATCATGTCTCCACCCCAGCCTCATGCACTTGGAGCTACTCCAAATTTCGCACGGTCACCTGGAATGACAAATTGCCCTTATACTCACTGGGTCGTCCAGGGCCCTTAGGACGCATCACTACCCCTCATGGGCGTCTTGATGATCCGTAGTCATAGTGCATGCACAAACAATGTTTTCTTATTATGCCAGGTGATCTGTGGTGTAATTAGTCCAACGGTCCCAACTTTTAACTCAACCTGCAGCTATTTGTCTTGACTGGTTCGGAGACCAATCATGTCGCACTATTGCTAGTTGACTGAGAATGTCGGACCAACCTTGGTACCATGACCAAACAATTTACTTATTAAAGTTTTATGGCACATATATCATGTTCGTTTACGAGCTTCTGCTCGAGCCCATTGGCCTATGGCCCACTGTGTGAGATTTTCAAAATCGGGCATATTAGCCCCTAAGTTCCAAAACCGAGGCCTCCCGACCTTTAAGAGCTATTCGAGCTCCCGTCGAGAAGGTCTCCCAAATTGTTTAAGCATTGGCACACAATTAGGGGAGAACACTTCCGACAAAAGTATGTTTTCATTGTCCATTATACCGACATGATATAAGGACATCTCCGTTCATAACCGATGAACGGGTTTTCAACTTCCTTCGAGAAAGTTTCAACATACCAACCGGGTATAATCTACTTACAACCGGTAAGTAGTTTTATCGCATAATTTTTATCATCACTCTAAGTCGTGATGTTTAAAATACCACATAGTAGTGGGTTTTCATTCCAATGTGCTCATCATCCCCAGCCGGGTATGATATAAAATCCCACTCACCTAATCGTGCAGTGAAATTCCACTTAGTCGAGTTCTGTTCCTAGCACGCTTGACTTCAACTGGCATTCCCAATGTCTCATTCTCCTACATGAAATGAACATAGTTGTTCATTATTCTTTGGCCTAATAGCCATCATTCATTCCAAATGAATGAGAAAACCCAACTTTATATATATTTCTAATTAGATCCCTAAAGTTATTTTTCTTTAACTTTAAGTCCATATTGCCAGGTTTTTTTCCTCAAATTGAGTCCCAAAACTTTTTAAAATTTATCTTAGGACCTCAATTTATTAAATTTCACAAACAGGGGTTTAATTTCCCAAATTTCCAATTTGGTCCCTCAATTTTTTCAAAATTATCATTTTGCCCTTCCTTTACAAAAATAGTAAATTTTGTCCCATAAATTCTAAAATTTCTCAATTGGCTCTCTAATATTCTTATCATGATCAATTGACCCTCAATTTTAGAAAATTTCATTTTGGTTCCTCGAATTTTGAAAACCCCCAAATTTCCCCAAAATTTCCCCCAATTTCAACTCTTTAACACAACTGAATTTGATTTCATCAAATTGACCAATCAAACACCTCAAATTGATGAAATTGAAGTTGAAATTGAGTTTCTATATGTTTATATGATTCTATAGAACTTTGAATCGCATGTTTTAATGCTAGAATGAGCTCAAACGGAGCTTCGCCGGAAAACAGATTCTAGAGAGAGAAATCTTCGATCTCTCACCGGTGAGGGCACGATAGTCTGAGCTTTCTATCTGGGCAGGTAGCTCACCTCTAGAGGTTCTTTCTAGGATCAAGAATGACATCCATTGATATTGAATTGGATTAGAATTTCTTCATTGAAATTCGGCTGACTCTCTTTCTAACACTGATCAAAAATTGCAAAAGGGAGCTGAATTGGCTTACCTTTCAGTCCTAGTTTGGCCGTGGAAGGGCTGAGGAGTTGTCGGGAGAGCTTGGTTTGGCCTGAGGAGGGCTCAAATTGGCCGATTCAAACTTGGTCGAAATAGGGCAGCTTCAGTCCGCCAGAGCTGCTTCACTATTCGATCACGCCAGTGCTTCTCCGGTGACTCTCGGAACGAACGGATGTCACCACTGTGTAGCTGACTTCTCCCCGATTCTAATGAATCCGACCTCACTTTCTTTGGCTCAGAATTGACCATATATTGGAGCTCTGGTTCGAGCTTAATCGAAAAACTAAGCAACTGAGAGAGAGTGAGCTTTTCAGGTGTGGAGAGGACGAATGGAGAGGGGCTCTTTATATAGGGAGCTCGGGGACCCGTTGGCCATCCGTTTGGCACCGTTATGATAGGCATTGAAGACCCGAAATGTACCGAATGGAAGCATTTCTCCTTCGCCGGCGTTGCTTCATTTTTTCGGCAAGTGAACATTGCTGTCATCCTAAGGAAGATGAGGACATTGTTTTGAACTGGATTGTACCTGTCCAAACCGGGTTCAATGTTTCAACCGGTCGGTTCATCCCTCATTCGACCGAGTTTTTAAATCTAAAAATTTCTAAATTTATCTAAATTCATTTTCTATTTAATGGTGGTATGTAAATTTACATACCACCATAGTATGACAATTATTCAAGTGATAAATTTAAATTAGTCAATTAGAGAATGACACATTTCATGGTCAATAGAGTAATTTTACCTCCATTTGCAAAAATAGTAAATTTACATAGAGTAATTCGTGAAAGCATTCCTAATTAAATTTCTATTGCCCATGCTACCAATTGATGTGAAGTTTGATCCTAGGAGAATCCACTTGGTGAGCACTAGCCACCCATAACCAGAGCTCTGACAACCGTCCCTCCGCCAGTAAGAAATTGATACTTTCTCTCTGTAGAAAGATTTTCTGGTGAAGCTCCATTTGAGATCGATTCTGGGTCAAATTAAGCAATTCAATGTGTAGAATGCTCATAGGTAGATGTAGAAGATGATTAGAATCATGATATGATGCAATTAGCATGGTTTAGATCAATTTGATTAATTGAATATTTATGGGCTAAAATGTAAATTTTGATGAAATTGGGAAAATTGGCAATTTTTATGAAATTGACATCAGTTGAGGGTCAATTTCTAATTAACAAGAAATTAGGGACTTAATTGTAATTAAAAATAAATTTGAGAATTTAATTACAATTAAAAATATTTATATGGATTTATTTGTAATTTAAATAATTTTATTTTGATAAAATTATATAATTGGTGAAATTGCAAATAAAGTGAAGTTTGGAACTTCGGTAATTAATTGGGAATTAATTACCAATAAAATAAACCTAAGAACTTTTATGTAATTAGGAGAAATCCTAGGGATATAAGTGAAAAGATTTAGATATTAAATAATTTATTATCCATGATAATATAAGTACTAAAAGGAGACATCTACCTACAACTGCAACATGATCCAGAGACATAAAAAATTCATTCGGGACGAATGAGCCATGAAATACGAATGAGTGGGATTTTCGACATCATGCCTATTTTGGGGTGATAAACGTACTTTCATATTATTGAAAGCTAAAAATTGTTTTCGAGAAATAGTCTCATGTGATTGTGTGAAACTAGTTAAAACTTTTAAAAGATATTTATGTTTAAAGCATGAACCATGTATTGCATAGAGTAAGAATTGCCATAGGCCTCGGTTTTTTAACTGAAGTGGGCCCATACCATGTTTTGGAAAAAATTGTGAAATTGGCTCAAGGGAAATGGGAATAGGCTTAAACCTATAAATAAATTTCGATTTATGAGCCCTATGGAAAACTTTTATAAATGTTTAATTTGTGTGATTTAGCTACTACGTTGAAGCTGAGTTATCGAACTCGTTGGGATGGTAGCACCAAAGATAAATGTCTTAATTAAAAATACTATTGATTGTACATGCTGAGATACAAAACCATCGAAGCGCCTGGTATGGGATATTATTGGTTTTAAGGGTTGTTGTACAACTTAGGGAGCATAAGGGAAGCTTTGTCGTTCTAGTATGTCGTAGAGCTTTGGGAGCTTCGTGCACATTGAGACCGAGAAAGAAAGGGGAGATGTCTCATCCCACAATAGCGAACATGAAGTTTTAAAAAAGTTTGGGAATTGGAAAATAGTGCTAACATAGACTTGTGGTAGACGTTGCAGTTTCTTACCAATGTGGATGATAAAGTCGTTACGTGCCACAAGTGGAATAGTCGGCGATTGTTCTACAAAAATATGATCCATTTTTATGATAAACAGTGTGTGATTGATTTGTTAAACTAAACTTATGAAAGAGAATGGTGAAAATATTCCTTTTAATGATAAAATATATATGGTTATTTAAACCAAAAATGAGAATGGTGATATAAGTTGATAAATTGAACCATCCTTTATATACTTGAGTAAACCACCTTAACACCTACTCACTAAGTTGTCAAATTCACCCTCTCCCTTAAACCCTTTCAGGTAAATCATGAATAGTAACGTGTATGAAGAATTAAATTATTGGTAAATCTTGTGCATTAATTATATTTTGGTATATTTTTTATGTAAAGATATTTACTTTGAATTATTTTGAAATATCTTCAGGTTACTTCTGACTCTTGCCGGTACCATAGTGATGATTATTCTTTTAAATACTAGGAAGAATGACGGGTTGATCACAGGGTTCTGGCCAAATCAGGTCGAGGTGTGATAGTAGTAGTGCCTCATCATTGAATGTCGATCATTTGACTATTCAAGATGGTGAGTGGATAGATGCATAGAAGCGTAACTTATAGTCTTTCAATAGATTGAGCCACTCAAGTGAATGTTGATGTCTCTCCGTGGATCATCCAAGTGATTGCACTTTGTCTGACTCCAAGTCATGCTTACGGATCCCGTCTTATAACTCACTTGTCTTGGTAAACCATAAAGTCTAATTGCACTCCCCATTATTTGCTCCATTATCCAGTTACCCTTGGTAGTTGACACAATCTCACGTAGGCATATATCATACTACCAATCACACTTGACCGCCATGAAATGTATGCATGTCAAATAATAGTTGACTAAACAAGGTAGTCATACAAGCAATCTTGTACTGAGGATGAGCTTTCTAACTGGTCATCCACTCTATTGATATCATTATCAATGATACAAGCCGATAAGGTCAAACATCCCTTCTTAACCAACTTTTTAGCCTTTAGGCTCGAGATTATTTGAGGTTAGCTCTTATTCCTCTTTCCTTGAAAGGTCATTCCATTGGTGTCCTAAGTATGAAATGACACAATCTTATCTTGACAATCCACTTTGGCGTTGTGCCTTGACAACTAATCCATTCAGAGGATGACATCCACATCTTTCAGGTGTAGGGGTATGAGGTCTGCTTCGACGGTCATTTCCCCTATTTGAACCTCACAAGGCCAAAGTATCGTATATATTTGTGTCTCTTCTTCAAGTGGCATGCAAATTAAAATTCCAAAGCTTAATGGAGATAAGACTCGTGGTGTAACATCGAACTTCCGAAACCCATGTTAAGCCTAGGTGGACCAGAAACTGAGTATAAATCGGGAATGAAATCCTGAACTAAGAATAAGATCCTAAGCTAGGAAATGGGATCTCGAATTAAAAATAAGAACCAAAATGGGGAATGAAATTCTAAATCTAGAATGGGATCTAAAATTGGGAATGAAATCTCGCGTCGGAGACAAAAGCTAAAACCAAGTATGGAACCCCAAATTGGGAATGAAACCTAAGTCAAGATTTGTTAAGACAAATTCAGATCATGACCCAATGTTGGAAATGGGATAGGTAACTCGATGCCATGACTATGGATCCGATTAGATTTAGGATGGGGTTCCTGGACATGAAAATCAAGGTTTTTGGGGAAAATCAGTTTTTGCTTGAACAAAGCTATGGTTTCGAATTTAATTACTGAAAGGACTCAAAAAGGGAAAATGGTAATTTAAAGTTCAAAAACAAAAGAAAAAAAAGAATGGAAGTCGGGTTAGATAGGGCTAAGTCAGGTTGACCTAACTTACCTACGAGCCACCGCCCACTGACCAACATGATTTCTACTATGCCGCTTCAAACAAATCGCTCTAATTGACTTGATATTCGATCAAATTGAGTGTTACAAATTATAAATATTAGCTAGAAAATGATCTATCGATCTCCCTATAGATTTAATTGCATTAAATCCCACTAGATTTTTTGAATTTGACATTCAAAATGAGAATTCTCAATCTTGGACATCTTTTCGACCTTCGGTCACTCAAACGAGCAATTATCTCTTCTCGATCATCAAATGAGATGATCTTGGTGTCAAACTATCGGTACTTGACTCCTCTTGAGATTCATGGTTGAATCCCAACCTACTAGTAGCTGGAAAAGGCCACAGGAAGGCCATTTTGGCCAACCCCAATCCCAAAGTAGAAGATCAACCACTGTCGATGGCCTTTCGGGGGCCAATTCTCCGTCCTCTGGCCACCAATGTCAAAGTGATTGTGTGCCTCCCCTCTACCCCTCCATGGCTAGAACCGACCTCTGGCAATGAAGAAATCGACCGACATGAGCTGATTTTCACCAATGGGTCTGTTGGGTTTATCCCGATCGAAATTAGTCAACGACTAAATTATCCCAACTTCGATTAACACTTAGTTAACCACCACCATAGAAAAATTCACCTAGACATTAACTATAAAATTATCTAAGCTATTACTACCTTTCATGAGAATTTTGGAGAATCCCTTAGTTGCTCAATTTCGACTAATTTTGAAAAACAAACAAATTCATTCGTAATTAACTAGAGTAAGACTCCCACTTTACATAATTTTAACCATAATTTATTTATTCATTTTACAAAGTACTTGGCCTACCAATGTCAACAATTACCCTACATCTTCGGCTCAAATCTTCTTGGTGAAGGCCATCAATCAAACCCTCATAATACATGGAACCCCTTGTTACAATCTCCCCTATCATGTTCCTCTAAACCCAATTCAAATCTGAGTGAAACGATAGGGACTTTTATGGGTTGTGGTCTTTTGTCGCAACCTGCTAAGAGGATGCATTTATAGCTTTGCATGATTGATTCTTGCACGAAAAACTGTCATGGCGATGGATGCCGGCTACATCACTAACATATCTTAAAGTTGGAGGTCCTATCAACGTTTCAAGAGACGGTGACAGATAGAGTTTGACTTAAATAACATATGAACTTTTAACCTTCATTACTGTTCAGATTACACATCGTTAACAAAGTAACCAATCGTACACCCTTTAATTTTCCCCATTATTTCGACTTGGGATGATTCAAATTTTGTCCTGTCATCTTGTCCTTGAACTCTGACTTATGATTCAACTGGATCAAATATTTCTTGAAGAATGACTGCAGCTTCTCGGACAATGCATGTAGCTGTGCTTCCATTTCTACTGCTAAGGCATCTGCCTCCGCTTGGACATTTTTTATGTCTTCAAGAGTCCATGCCGAGTCTGCTTCTAAAGCAGGAGTGTCCTGACAGTTGAATCCCTTGTTAGTGATAATGACACGATCACCTCGTCAGGTTTTATCAATCTTTTCAATCTCTCAAAAACGTGCATGGAGAACATACCTCCACGTCTACGCAATGAATATGGACACCATAGCTGCAATCCTCACAGTAGTAAACCTGATGCCTCGGTGTGATTCTTTTCTTGCAAACCTCACAAGGAAACCAAACCAAGTCGCCTTTAACAATGGATTTCTTGAGGGAGAGGAGATGTTGGTGATTCTTATGCTTATTGGTGCTTGGAAATGGCAGGCAAGTATCATGAGCGTTAAAGTTGCAAGCAATGCAACGGTAAATGTGTTCCCGGCAAGTTTTTCCACAGACGCTGCAGACAACCTCGCGGCCTGTTTCCTCGAATAAATCGAGTGGATGCTCAATGTGCTTGTCATGCCTCAAAGAAGGCATTCGGGAGGCGCAATTGAGGTCCAGATCAAACTTGCATTCTCCACAGTGGAAGACAAATCCGTTTGAAAACTTGTTTATGCACGCATCACAAGATAAAGATCCTGGTCTGTAAGGAGATTTTGTAAGCAGACTGAGAGGGTGTTTCGGGTGAAAGGCATGCTGAATCTGCTCGGCAAACTGAGAACATGACTTATGCAGCAAGAAATCCGGGCATTCGATGCAGTAGTAGGTAGGGCCTGAGACAAGCATATTGCAACCTGAGCAACGGCGTCCCATGGAATTATCATCTCCTATGTAATGAAGCAATAACCCGTGCTGGTGGCAATGGATTTTTCTTGGGTTTTGCCCCGAGGGCAAGCCTGTGGCTGCTTGAGTCCTCAGGAAGCAGGTCACGTCGATGTTAAAATCACACTCGCTGCATCTGAAAACAAAAGGAGAATTCTTCTGCTCACATTGGCTGCATATGAATGGTTTTTGTGAATCGGGATGGTTTGGGACGAGGAGAAGAGGGTGTTGGGGATGAAGAAGATGATGTCGCATTTCTCGGGGCAGTGTCCCGCACTTCTTGTGAAGGAGGAACCCGCACTCGGAGCAAGTGAAGGCAACATAATCGATCTTCTTCGAGCACAGATTACAAGTCTCTCTCTCATTCTGGGTCCTGCATAGAACCAATGGGTGCTCATGGCTGGAATGGTTTAAGATCTCCATCTCTGGAGTTTCCCAGTTCCTTGAGATTTCTATGAAATCATTGGTATATGTATACACGTATGAATATCAGTAGTAGAGTACTTCATAGGAAGAGGAATCCTGTCAATTCTTTACTTTCTTTTAGCAGTTTCCTTATGCAATGGGCAGCGTATATGCTAAAATGTTACTTGTGGAGTATATCTGGTACAGAGGACTTCTCCAAATGTCATCAAAGAAGCAACCCACCATTCTAGCCAAGTTCTTGTCCGATTCCTGACGATGATTGAAGCCATCGTTGGCATCTGTTTGGTGGCTCTAGATAGGATTGTATGGTATAAAAGACCTGATAGGAAGGCACTGGTGGAACCTTTAGCATCATTAATGTTTACTGTTAACAGCACAGCACGCTGAAACAGACATGATTTTCTTCTTTTGAGTCGTTAGCATATAATCAAGAAGCTCAAACTTGCAAATAGAAAGGGCATGATGCACATAGAAAAATCTTAGCTTTTTTACATGCTAGTTTAAATCTTTTCCAGTTCATCTCTTGTGAAAATAGTTAGGTTCTCTTTGTAAGTGTTGTCTAACCGACCATGGGGAAGTCTATGCAAACAATAGTTCATTAACAGTTTTTGTCAAAACCATAGGTTGATACTTCAGTTCATTTTTTGTATGATAAAAATGGAATGAATAAATTATATTTTGTATAAAATATTTTAATTTAATCTCAATTTTGCATTAAAAACCTTTTAAATGTAGACTTTAGCAAGCCTAATAAATTTAACTATAGAATACTTTTACAAATGTTGTAAGGGTTGAAAACATAATTTAAATATAAAATAAAATAATAATTCTAAAATAAAAATAATTATTTGAGAATAAAACAAATCTATTCTACTTAAAATATTAATATTATAACACTTATATCATAATAAATATACTTGAAATTTTAATTAACTTTTATTATTTTCATTATACACAAATTATTTTGTAATAATAAGATCGGGTATATGTGAAAATAGTGCAAATATACCATATATATTTAATGTAATTTATTATATATACTATTCTATTTTACAATATTCAATATGGTATCATATATGAGTTTTATGATATTTTTAAGTTTTGGAAAATTTGAAAGATCGGTGGAGACTCAGATGGGTAGGGATGCGAAATAACTGAATTGTCAAAAAAGACGAAAAGTTATCTCTAAAATTTGTAGTTGTCGAGAGCTACAACTATGAAAACCAGAATCCGGAAGGCATTTGAGAGAGATGAAAAATATGAATAGCAGGTTTTTAATTATATTGGACGAGAATTAGATCAATTATGGTATTCAGGTACAAATACTTTAATCTTTCTGATCATCGTGTAAATATTGGGTTATTATCTATGGTATTTCAAAACATATAACATGATAATTAGAATTGTTTAATATATATGATGTGTATCTTCAAACATATAAGTGAGTTATTTATACAACAGAAGTAATAGTACAGTCTAACAAAGGGAATGACTCTTCTAGATATACTGATTTGATCACATTATCATATGTTTTGCATATTAACTATTTTCCAATTAATCTATTATCAGTTAGTAGTATCACTGATCAATTGAATTGCCAAATAATTTTTTGAGAGAGAAACATTGATATAATACTTGGAACTAGGAGCAATCGTGGTGGATTGTACTATCTCAATAGAAGAGTTGCGGATAAAATTTTGAGTGTTATAATAAATAGAAAATAAGAAAATGAAGCAATATTAGAACATTGTCGGTTGTAACATCCATATTTTAAAAATCTTAGAAGGTTGAAACCAGATCTGATAAGTAAAATAGAATGCAATAAACTTGTTTGTGATGATTGTGAGTTTGGAAAACACACAAAACAAATTATAATTCTACTGGATTAAGAGGTATGTAGCCATTTTTATATATTCACTCGAATGTTTGGGGGTAATGTCCAATTAACTCTACTAGTGGATTCAGATGGTTTATCACTTTTATTGATTGTCACTCTTGAATTACACGGTTATATTTGATGAAACACAAAAGAGAAGCGCTATTATATTTAAAAAATTATCTCTTGTTAAAACTAAATTTAATGTCAAAGTTTATACTTTTAGAACAGACAATGGTATTGAGTATGTGAATCGGGAATTTTCGTCTTATCTATCTAGTAAGAGAATTATTCGTTAGACTACATGTTCAAATATTCCCCAATAAAATTGTGTGGTAGAGAGAAAAATCGTCATTTGTTGGAAGTTGCTCGTTCTCTCCTCTTCAAGACAAATGTACCAAAGTATTTATAGAATGAAGTCATACTGACAACATCATATTTGATTAATTGGATGCACTTGCAAGTGTTGAACTTTAGATCACCTTGTGAAGTATTGATAGGAAAAAAATACATACATAATCCCTACTCGTGTGTTTAGATGTGTATATTTTGTGAGAGATCATTGACCTTCGGTAAGCTAGCTTGATCCTCATGCATTGAAATGTATTTATGCAGGTTATTCTAGTACTCAAAAGGGATAAAAGTGTTGAAGTACAAGTGAGAATAGACTCTTTGTGACCATGTATGTCACTTTTTGTGAGAATAAACTATTCTATAAGGAATCAACATAGTTTGCAACAGTATTACAAGAATTGTCATTTCCTGATATAAGACAAACAAATGAAGAAATTGTCAATGATCAAAGTGTTAAAAATATTATTGTATGAGTGACTCTGTGTCCTATAATTTGGAGTAACAAAAATGGAAAAAAAGGATTAACTATAATTAAAGATATGTAGTATGAGAAGGAAAGATTGTGCTAAGGGAGAGAAAGATGAGTTAGGTGATGATGAGACAAAAGGACAAACACTTATACCACAATCCATGTCACTAGATGTCCGAAGTATTAATCAACCCTCTAACGGTTCCTCAATGTCACCAGAATGTAATAACTCTATACAAGAACAAATATTTATTGTACAATCCATACATCTAGATGTCTCTAGTATGCATCAACCTTCTAATGGTTCATCCATGTCATTAGATGGTAACGATTCTTTACCTATTGCCATTGGTAGAGAATGTATTGCTAATGTAGGGAAACCTCTAATTAGATATGGTTTTGATAATGATATATTAATTATATTTTATATGCATCTGTTCTACCTGCACACAAGTCGTTTATTACGTCACCACAATTAGTGCATATACCAAATAATTGGAAAGAGACTAAATGGGATCCCAAGTGAATTGGAGTAATGAATGAGAAGATGAAAGCTCTAGAGAAGAATAAAACATGAGAACTTGCTCAATTTCCAAATGAAAAAAATTTGTAGGATGTAAGTGGGTATTCAATGTGAAATAGAATAACAAAGGTGAAGTTGTGAAATACAAAGCAAGGTTGGTGGCAAAAGTTTATAGTTAAACATATGGAATAGACTATGATGAGACTTTTGCACTAGGAGATAAGATGAGCACTGTCAAAATGCTTATTTCATGTGTTGCTCATTCCGGGTGGACATTATATCAAATAGATATAAATAATATATTTTTGCATGGATACATATAAGAGGAATTATATATGGAGATTTTACATGGATTCTTTACGATAAAGACGGTTGGGAAGGTGTATATTTAATAAACATATATATGGACTCAAATAGTCACCGAGAGCATGATTTGATCAATTTCAATGTGAAATGGTCAAAATGGGTTAACGCAATGTAACGAAGACCATACGATTTTCTATTGACACTCTAATGGTCGAGTTATTATTCTCACAGTATATGTTGATGATATTATCATCACTAGGGATGATAATGCTGAGATATTATAATTGAAAAAATAACTAAGTAAATAATTTGAGGTGAAAGATTTGGGTAGTTTAAAGTATTTTCTCGGTATTGAGATTGTAAGATCTAGGAAAGGTATGATACTTTCTCAAAGAAAGTATACATTAGATTTACTTATTGGGACAAGGATATTAAGTTGTCAAACAAATTCAACACCAATAGAACCGAATCATAAGTTATGCACTAAATCAGGTGACCCGGTGGATAAATAATAATATTAAAGGATTGTGGGACGATTGATCTATCTATGTCATACAAGGCCTGATATCAGATATGCTGTCATGCCCCAACCCAGTTTGGTCAGATCCCTGTGATCAACCTGCCACTCCCTTGTTTTAAGAGGGGTTTCTCCTTTCTTTAATCAAGAGGAAACATGTGAAATATTAACTTTGTTCCCTAGAATAACATAAATCAATAAAATACAAGCTTAAAAATAACTTTTAAGCATATCTAACAAAAGGTAGGTCCTGGTGTTTTCCTTAGTCATTTTCCCTACTCCTGAATAGGGATAGAAAAGAGGAGCAAGTTTATACAACTCAGTGAATGGGTGTTTGGAATGAATTTTCAAAAAATAGTTTTAATTGGAGTGTGCCAGACTCCTTATTTTCCTTAAGATTATTTCTTCCTCAAATTTCGGATTTCAAATTTCTTTCCTCATTATCCATAGTAGGTGTGTTTAACAGTCAACACATGCCCTTCATCAGGAAGGGAATCACACATTCACGGGGTAGCCCGTCCAATGCACTCACTTGTGGTGCCAGAGAGACTTTACCAGCCACCTAGATAGAAGCCCATCCACTTCTATCCTAGGTATGAGTGGATGTTCGCGACATCCGACCCTCAAACCTGAAATCAACTCCATTTCTGTATGAGGATAGAGATCTCATCCCGAACCCACCCCAATCTCATGCACATGATGCTACGTTGAGCTTCCCTGACTGCTGGCATGACAAACTGCCCTTATCTCCACCATGTCATCTAGTAGCCCCTAGGACGCATCACTACCCCTCTTGGGCATCTTGATGGTCCCGAACCTCAAGTGCATGCACAAACAATAATTTTTCCACAATGCTATTTATCTTTGGTGCCATTAGTCCAGCGACCCCGACCCTTAACTTGACTTACAACTGTTTGTCTAGACCAGTCCATCGACCATGCCCTAACGCACTACCACTAGTCCATCGAGTATGTTGGTCCTGTTTTGGTACCATGGCAAAATCACACATTCCATTCATTTAGAATTTTCATGGAATAAATATCACATGTTTGTTTATGAGCTCCTGCTCGTGCCAACTTGCCTTGGGCCTACTGTACGTGATTTTCCAAAAATTAGGCATTTTAGCCCTCAAGTTTGAAATGCTTATCATCCCAACTAGTTTTTCAAAAATTACCATTTGGGACCTACTTTACAAAAATGGCAATTTGATCCCAATAATTCCAAAAGTCTACCAATTGGTCCTCCAACATCTTTTTCATGGCCAATTGGCCCTCAATTTTGGGAAATTTCACTTTGGTCCCTCAATTTTTTGAAATCCCCAATTTCCCCCCTTTTAAACTGGCCGAATTTGATTTCATCAAATTGACTAATCAATCGAGGTTAATTGTTTAAATTGAAGGTAAAATTGAGTTCCTTCATATCCATATGATTCAATTGAGCTATGAATCACATGAATTAGCCTCGGAACGAGCTCAAATGGAGCTTCGCCGGAAAGCTAAACTTAGAGAGAGAAAGCTTCGAAAGCTTACCATCGGGGGTGTAGTAGTTTGATCTTTCGATTGGGGCAGGTAGCTCTCGTCCTGGAGTTCCTCCTAGGATCAAGAATCACTTTAATTCATGTCGAATTGATGAAGAATTTTGTTAGTGAAGTTTCGCTAGTTCTCTCTCTAACACTAATTGAAAATTACAAAGAGAAGTCAAGTTGGCTTACCTTTCCGCTCTAATTCGGTTGTATGAGGGCTGAGGGAGTGTTGGGAGAGCTTGGTTTGGCCTGAGAAGGGCACAATTTGGCAGCTTTCAGCTCGGCCGAAATAAGGTAGCTTTGGTCCGTCGGAGCTGCTTCACTGTTTCATTACACCGGTGCTTCTCCGATGATCCTCGGCTCGAATGGTGACCACCGTCGGGTAGCTGACTTCTCCCCGAGTCCAGGGAACTTGACCTCACCTTCTTTGACTAAAAAAAATCCCAATGTCGGAGCTCTAGTTTGAGCTTCATTAGAAAACTGAGTAGTTGAGAGAGAGTGAAGTTTTTAGGCATGTGGAGGATGAATGGAGAAGGGCGCTTTATAGGGAGCTCAGGGACTCTCTGACCGTCCGTTTGCCATCTTAATGATAGTCATTGATGGCTTGAAATGTCCTAAATGAAAATGTTTCCTTTCTGCCGGCACTGTTCGATTTTCCGGTGAGTGAACAGTGCTGTCATATAAAGGAAGAAGACGACACTGTTTTGAACCAGACTACCGGTCCGAACCGGGTTCAATGCTTAAACTAACCATTTTAGACCCGATTCGATCGAGTTTTTCAAAATTTAAAATTTCTAAATTCATTTCCTATCCAATGGTGGCTTCAATTTTCTAATTTGAATATTTTAAGCCATCTAAAAAAATGAATTTATCATCCGGTTCAATGATGGTTCAAACAAGTTCAATCCTGTTCAGATACGGTTCACCTGAACCAGTCTGATTTTCTATCCCAAATTGTCCTAAAATCCCTTTCCAAGGTTTTTATGACTCTTTGGGTCACTCGATAGTTGTAAATTTCCCAATTTGCCCATTCTCTAGTAGTTGGGATTCGTGAACCGGTTCGATTTTCTCACTCGGATTGATTGATTCTTTCCCGATTTTCCTTAACTCCAAATGACAGGGTTTACAACTCTCCCCTCCTTTTAGGAGTGTTTTCCCCAAAACCTATTCAATATCCTTCGCACTAGAAATAACTTCCTTGATATCAACTGGTAGTTTATTAACATACAACCATTTCAGTTATTTTCACTTAGCCCCTTTTATATACACTTAAAAATTTTCTTTTCCATCCCATTACTTACTCATTCCATGGAGCTTACTTAGCTAAGCATACCTTACTCGAAATTTTAAGGTTATATCTTTAAATTCACATCCTTCTTTCCTTAAAGCATAATTCTTCATCTTGAGGTTCTTTACTTAGGATTTTAGGATTGGGATTTCCAAGATACCCACTCATTCTTGTGTGTAGTCACTTCCTTTATTGTTAAAACCCTTAGCTCGGGGTCATCTCGAGCACCACCTACTCACTTCATAGATTTCGGTATTAACTTCTTTTATCCAGTTTGGACCCTTCTTATGTCCTTCCTTAGTTTTAGTGGCATCCTTTTCTCAAGGACTTTCTTTTCTTTTAGTCAACCCTTATTCTCTCGTGATCACTTCAAATTCTTATAAGAGTTAATCTCCTTCGGTCTTAAGTGTCGATTGCTTATTTGTGATAGCTCCCTTATTTCGATTTTGCTCTCTACCATGTCCCTTACAGTAGAGATGTTCACGTTAGGAACTTCATGTTCAACCTCCTTATCATTTCTTTGAAAGTTTCATTCCTTCCCTTCTTCATACCCCTTTCTATATGAAGGTATTTTCCCTTTTAAATCCTTCTCTAATTGTATTTTCAATCTCTTCCCTTATTCTTTACCCAAGACATTTCCAATTATCGATTTCATTGTGTGTACTCCACACTATGTCTAGTCGTTCTCTCTTTAGGCTCTATCAATTTGAGTGTTGATCACTACTAGTCCTGATGTTAGTGATCCTTTACTTAAATCCCTTCATAACCGAGGGGTTAACTTTTCTAAGGGTTCTTAGATGTGTTTTCCTCTATTTCCTCTTTTATGGGTAATCCACCCCCTCCTTACTCGCACGACATCCTTTGATGTATTTTCCTACTTACACATTACTTGGACTTAACTTGCTCCTTGGGTCCTCCTGAGTACCTTTCCTTTGTATTTGATCTTTCCATCTCGACGAACATATCTTGGACGAATTTACCTTTTATCCTTCCTAGGTTTCCTTCTTTGGAAATTTATATTCTTCTCTCTCGGGTTCTCTTCCCTTTTTGCAATATAGAATATCTAACTTTAAAAGGTATTCCCTAATACCATCCTTTCCTGTTCACATTACTCCTGAGAACTTACATGTACTTCGTCTTCATTCTCCTTTCTTTCTTGTATCCATCTATTTCTTTTAGATGGGATTCACATCTTCCTTATTTTAAGATCTCATGATCATCCTCTAAGAGGCTTACTTAATTTTCTCCTATCTTGAGTTTGGTTGTTAATTCAGTCTTGGTCATTGATCTCTTTAAAGATTTTGCCTTCATCTTTAATTACTACATGTTTGGTCTTTCCATTTCTCCCTTCTTTACTGGAGTTTAAATTTATAATCCTCCCAAGGGTTAGTTCATTAATTACTTCGATCTTATCATTGTCCTTGTCATATGATCTTGAGGCTATCATCTTTTGAGTCCTATTGTCCTTAATATCCATCTCATTTCCCTCTTTAGAGCCTAGTCTTCACTACTTCCTAGTCCATCTCAGAGCGTCGTTTATTCTCCTGGATTATCTTGTTGTTATGAATTTATTTACTTCATCTGGTTTGGTCTGAAATCTTTATTTATTTTTTCTACTCTTTTGAAAGTAGATCACACCTGGCCATCTAGGTATATCCTTAGCCACCTATGTCTTTTAATAAGGTCCTTATTCCAACTTTAGTTTTATGATGGTTAGTTTGTTGTTTTACTTGAGCTTGGAACTTTCTCCTTCCACGGTTCCACTCCCTATCCTTATTCCTCTTCTAGGGATTTCTGTTATAGGATTTTCACATTCATTCCCCCTACTGCTCCTTGAAAATTCTTCCTCTATTCTTTTCTTATACTTCCTGACCTTTGTATGGTTATTCACTCTAGATTTCTTCCCTATCTTCTATTCCTTTTTGTTCCATATCCTTGCTTCCACAAAGTCCCCTTATTATTGAGTTCCTAAGAATTTGTTTCCTAACTCTTTTCAAGTATTGGTATTATTTTTGGGGTTTTCTTCATGTCGTACTTCTTTCCTTTCTTCTTTCTCCTTGTCCTATCTCAATTGACTTAACATCTTCAGTGCTCCCATATCTTTCTTACTTTCTTCCTGGTCAGCTTTTATTCCATTGGTTTTCCTTGGAATAATCTAATCCTTCTTGTTTCCTTACTTTTATTCATAGAGTTTTTCCTTAACTCCATAGACTTCCATTAGTCCCATACTCTTTGGTGCTTACTTCCCTAGCTCCAAACTTCTTCTTCCTTTCCTTAGTTAGGATTTATCTTCCTTGGGTGAACTCTAGTACTCTTTTCTTTGCCAAGTCTTATGTCTTGTCTTTCCCTTCTCTGGATGGTAAACTTATTTTAAAGATTTGGGTTAACTAGTAATGGCCCATTGTTTTTCCTTCCTTAGGTGATCTCTTCACCACCCGTTACTCTGATCCTTATTAGCATACTCTCATTATTTGAATTCATCAAATAGACCAAAAAATTTTATTTGGGAAATTTTGATTTTCATTCATTCAAGAAATAGTTTTCTTGCCATACTTGGCTTATTACAGAGATTTTCTACTCCTAGTCCCTTGGGGTCATAGGCCGGGAGTTAGCCTTAGAACGATTGTGGGATTCATGATCAGATGGCTCTAAGGAACTGGTTGAAGTCCATCCATATTCCCTTATGAGACGAACTTCATGTATGGCCTCTAGTCCATACCGCCTTAATACCCCAACCTCACACTCATATGTCCACTTCATCCATTGAGAGGGATTGAATCTGGATTGAGTAGGTGGGGGTACTTGGGGGACTTTCATGAAGGAGGCATAAGCATCTCAATAGTTGTCTTAAGCCTCCTTCTTAGTGGGGTTTCTCTTTGGCTATTGTGGGGCTGGAGGAGGTGTTGGGCTTCTAGAGGAAGGAACATGTTCCTCTTGCCTTGAAGGAGAGTATGTAAAACCTTCTGGTTCTAGTAAGGCTCCCACGAGTTTTTGATAGTCCTCCACCATATCTTTGGGCACTATCTTCTCGCCCTTTATGAACCATTGAACAACTGCCTCCTTGGGGGTAGGCGTCTTTTTCAACGTCAGGTGTGGAGAATTGGATTTCATAGCAAACTTTCTAAGGATTCTCCTTCCTACACGGTAATTAAGGTTTTTATTAGTGTTAGGGCATAATATTGATAATTTTTTAAGGGAACTTAGCTCTGATACCACTCAAGTTGTCACGCCCCAACCCGGTTTGGTCGAATCCCCATGATCAACTTGCCACTCCCTTGGTTCAAGAAGGGTTTCCCCCTTTATTTAATCAAGAGGAGCCATGCAAAATTTCAATTATGTTCTCTCGAATAACATATATCAATAAAAATGCAAGATTAAAAAAGAAATTAAGCATACCTAACAGAGGGTAAATCCCGATGTTATCCCTAGTTATTTCTCTACTCCTAAAAATGGATAGAAAAGGTGGGTGAGTTTCTACAACTTAGTGAATGGGTGTTTGAAAAAGAGTTTCAATAAAATAGTTTATAATTGGAGTGTGTCAGACTGCTTATTTCTTTTAAGATGATTTCTTCCTCAAATTGTCAATTTTCAAAATCATAATTCCTCATTATCCACAATCGGTGTGTTTAACAATCAACATACGCCCTTCATCATAAATGGATCACACATTTGTAGGGCAACTCGTCCACTGCACCCACTTGTGGCGTCGAAGCGAATTTATCGGCCATCTAGATAGAAGTCCGTCCACTTCTACCTTAGGAAGTTCGTCCACATCCGATCCTCAAACCCAAAAATCAACTCCCTGTCCATATGAGGACATAGACCTCATCCCAACCCCACCCTGGTCTCATGCGCATGAAGCTGTGTCGAGCTTCTCTAACTACTGGCACGACAAATTGCCCTTATCTCCACCGTGTCATTTTGGTGGCACCAGTCCAATGGCCCCGACCCTCAACTCGACCTGTAGCTATTTTTCTGGACCAATCCATCGACTTGGTTCTGTCACACTACCGCCGGTCCATCGAGTATATCAGTGTAGTCTTAATACAATGGCCAAATCACATAATCATTCATTTGGAAATTTTCATGGTTCATCATCATGTTTGTTTACTAGCTCCTACTCGTGCCAACTAGCCTTGGGCCCACTACACAAAATTTTCAAAACCGGGCATTTTAGCCCCAAAGTTCCAAAACCGAGGCCTCATCCTGTCCCCTAGGAATGAGTGGATGTACGCGACATTTGACCCACAATCCCGAAATCACTTCTTCATGTCCGTATGTGGATAGAGGCCTCATCCTGTCCCCACCTCGGTCTCATGCGCTTGGTGCTACTCCAGATTTCGCACAGACACCTGGAACGATGAACTGCCCTTATAGCCACCAGGTCATCTAGTGCCCTTAGGACGCATCACTACCCCTAATGGACGTCTTGATGATCCCATACTCACAGTGCATGCACAAACAATATTTTCTCATATTGCCATGTAATCGGTGGTGCCACTGATCCAACGGCCTCGACTCACAACTTAACTCGTAGTTGTTTGTCTTGACTGGTCCGTCGACCTGTCATGTCGCACTACTGCTAGTTGATTGAGCATGTCGGTCCCATCTTGGTACCATGGCCAAACAATTCACTTATTAAGTTTTATGGCACATATCTCATGTTCATTTACGAGCTCCGGCTCGTGCCAATTGGCCTTGGGCCCACTATACGAGATTTTCAAGGTTGGGCATTTAGCCCCCAAGTTCCAAAACCGAGCCCTCGGCCTATTAGAGCTATTCGAGCTCCCGTCGAGACGGTCTCCCAAATTGTTTAAGCATTGGCACACAGTCAGGGGAGAGCAGTTTTGACAAAAATAGGTTTTTACTATCTATTATATCAACCGGTATAAGGACATCTCCGTTCATAACCAATGAATGGGTTTTCAACTTCTTTCGAGTAAGTCTCATTATACCAATTGGGTATGATCTACTTACAACCCGTAAGTAGTTTTTTCGCATAACTTTCACATCACTTTCTCTAAGTAGTGATGATTAAAAATACCACTAAGCAGTAGGTTTTTATATCGAGGTATTTATCATCCCCAACCGGGTATAATATAAAATTCCCACTCACAACCGATAAGTGGTTTTTAATTTTAAGTTGTGCTCATCATCCTAACCGGGTATGATGTTAGTAAAACCACTCACCTGTTAATGCCGTGAATTCAACTATACTGGTTCTTGGTATTCACGTGAGCTTGTCCTTGCTGGCGTTCCCGATACTTCATATTCCTACACGATATGAACATCATCCTAACCGGGTATGATGTTAGTAAAACCACTCACCTGTTAATGCCGTGAATTCAACTATACTGGTTCTTGGTATTCACGCGAGCTTGTCCTTGCTGGCGTTCCCGATACTTCGTATTCCTACACGATATGAACATCTTGGTTCATTATCCTTCGGCCTAATCGCCTTCATTCATTCCAAATGAATGAGAAAGTCGAACTTTCATTTATTTTCAATTAGGTCCCTAGAGTTATTTCTCTTTCACTTTAAGTCCCTAATGCCAATTTTTCCTCAAATTGAGTCCCGAAACTTCTAAAATTTATCATAGGACCTCAATTTATTCCATTTCACTAAAAGGGGTTTAATTTCCCAAATTTCCAATTTTGTCCCCCAACTTTTCCAAAATTACCATTTTGCCCTTCCTTTACAAAAATGGTAAATTTTGCCCCAAAAATTTCAAAAATTTTCAATTTGTCCTCCAACATTATTTTCATGCCCAATTGACCCTCAATTTCATAAAATTTCATTTTGGTCGTTTGAATTTCGAAAATCCCCAATTTTCCCTCAATTCCAACTTCTTAACACAGTCGAATTTGATTTCATCAAATTGACCCATCAAACGTTTCCAATTGTTGAAATTGAGTTTCTACATGTTCATACAATTCTTCAGAAATGTGAATAGCAAGTTTTAACGCCAAGATGAGCTCAAACGGAGCTTCGCCAGAAAATGAACTATAGAGAGAGAAAGCTTCGATTACTCACCGATGATGGCACGACGGTCCGAGCTTTCGATCTGGGTAGATATCTCTCATCTTGAGGTTTATCCTAAAACTAAGAATCTCATTAATTGATGTGGAATCTGATTAGAATTTTGTCATTGAAATTCGGTCGACTCTCTCTCTAGCACCGATCAAAAATTGTAAAGGGAAGCCGAATTGACTTACCTTTCGGTCCTAATTTGGCCGTGGAAAGGCTGAGGAAGTGTTGGGAGGGCTTGAAATGGCCGATTTCAGCTTGGCTAAAATAGGACAACTTCGGTCCGCCGGAGCTGCTTTACTATTCCATCATGCCGACGCTTCTCCAAAAATTCTTGGATTGACTAGAGTTTGCTATTAGATAGCTGTCTTCTCCCCAATTCTAAAGAGCTCGACCTCTCCTTCCGAGGCTAAGAAAAATGTTTAAGTCAAAACTCTGGTTCGAGCTTCATCGGGAAATGGAGCAGTAGAGAGAGGGAGAGAAGTGTTCAGGTGTGAGGAGAATGAATGGGGATGACCTCTTTATATAGGTGTAAAATCGTGTATTAAATGGGAGAGATTTAGTACTAGTATTAATATTGACATAAATTATTGGTATTTATTTCAAGGAAATAGGCTCTAATACCACTCTAGTTGTCACGCTCCAACCCGGTTTGGTCGGATCCCCGTGATCAACCCGCCACTCTCACGGTTTATTAAAGGATTTCTCCATATTACAAACAGTAAAGAGTAAGGCATCCTTTAACCTGTAACTTTTCCTGGAATAACATAATCAAAACTACATGAAATTTAAAACTTTACATACCTATCTTACAGGCCTCATAGTTGACGGTATTTAAGGGTAGGCTTTCCAGGATTTCCTGAAAGGGATATTAGGGAGGGGGTGAGTAGGACTACTTAGTGAATGGGTTTTTAAAAGCTTTTGACTTTTAAGAAAAATATTTCTATGGAGTGTGCCATACTCTTTTTTTTTTCAAAAAATTCCTACATTTAAAATTTTGGGTTTTTCCATTATTTCTTAGTTACCACGGTGTGTTATCACCCAACACACATCCTTTATCATGAAGGTTACACACATTCGCAAGTCAGTATTACTACTGAACTCACTAGTGGCTTCGGAGCGACTTTTCCTACCACCCGGATAGAAGTACGACCACTTCTACTCTGGGAATGAGTGGATGTACGTGACATCCAACCCACAATCCCGAAATCACTTATTCGTGTCTGTATGAGGACAGAGACCTCATCCTATCCCCACCCCGGTCTCATGCGCTTGGTGCTACTCCAGATTTTGCACAGACACTTGGAACGACGAACTGCCCTTATAGCCACCAGGTCGTCTAGTGCCCTTAGGACGCATCACTACCCCTCATGGGCGTCTTGATGATCTCGTACTCACAGTGCATACACAAACAATGTTTTCTCATATTGTCATGTAATCTGTGGTGCCACTGATCCAACAGCCCTGACTCTCAACTCAACTCGCAGTTGTTTGTCTTGACTGGTCCGTCGACCTGCCATGTCGCACTGTTGCTAGTTGACTAAGCATGTCGGTCCTATCTTGGTACCATGGCCAAACAATTCACTTATTAAGTTTTATGGCACATATGTCATGTTCGTTTACGAGCTCCTGCTCGTGCCAACTGGCCTTGGGCTCACTATACGAGATTTTCAAGATTGGGCATTTAGCCCCCAAGTTCCAAAACCGAGCCCCCGGCCGATCAGAGCTATTCGAGCTCCCGTCAAGAAGGTCTCCCAAATTGTTTAACCATTAGCACATAGTCAGGGGAGAGCACTTTCGACAAAAATAGGTTTTTACTGTTCATCATACCGATCGGTATAAGGACATCTCCCAACCGGTATAAGGACATCATTCTGACCCGTTAATGTCGTGAATTCAACTAGACTGGTTCTTGTTATTCACACAAGCTTGTCCTTGCTGGCGTTCTTGGTACTTCGTGTTCCTACACGATATGAACATCTTGGTTCATTGTCTTTCGGCCTATTCGCCTTCATTCATTCCAAAAGAATGAGAAAGTCAAACTTTCAATTATTTGCAATTAGGTCCCTAAAGTTATTTCTCTTTAACTTTAAGTCCCTAATGTCGGTTTTTTCTCAAATTGAGTCCCGAAACTTCTAAAATTTATAATAGGACCTCAATTTATTCCATTTCACTAAAAGGGATTTAATTTCCCAAATTTCCAATTTTGTCCCCCAACTTTTCCAAAATTACCATTTTGCCCTTCCTTTACAAAAATGGTAAATTTTGCCCCAAAAATTTTAAAATTTCTCAATTGGTCCTCCAATATTATTTTCATGCCCAATTGACCCTCAATTTCATAAAATTTCATTTTGGTCCTTTGAATTTTGAAAATCCCCAATTTTCCCTCAACTCCAACTTCTTAACACAGCCGAATTTGATTTCATCAAATTAACCCATCAAACGTTTCCAATTGTTGAAATTGAGTTTCTACATGTTCATACGATTATTTAGAAATGTGAATAGAAAATTTTAACACAGGGACAAGCTCATACGGAGCTTAGCCGGAAAATGAACTATAGAGAGAGAAAGCTTCGATTACTCACCGGTGATGACATGGCGGTCCGAGCTTTTGATCTGGGTAGATAGCTCCCGTCTTAAGGTTTATCCTAGAATTAAGAATCGCATCAATTGATGCGGAATTAGATTAGAATTTCATCATTGAAATTCGGTCAACTCTCTCTCTAGCACTGATAAAAAATTGTAAAGGGGAGTCGAATTAACTTACCTTTCGGTCCTAATTCGGCCGTGGAAAGGCTGAGAAAGTGTTGGGAGGGCTTGAAATGGCCGATTTCAGCTTGGCCGAAATAGGACAACTTCGGTCCGCTAGAGCGGCTTCACTATTCCATCATGCCGACGCTTCTCCAAAAATTCTCGGATTGACTAGAGTTTGCTATCTGATAGCTGTCTTCTCCCCGATTCTAAAGAGCTCGACCTCTCCTTCTAAGGCTAAGAAAAATGTTTAAGTCAAAACTCTAGTTCGAGCTTCACCGGGAAATGGAGCAATAGAGAGAGAGAGAAGTGTTCAGGTGTGAGGAGAATGAATGGGGATGACCTCTTTATATAGGTGTAAAATCGTGTATTAAATAGGAGAGATTTAGTACTAGTATTAATATTGACATAAATTATTGGTATTTATTTCAATAATTTAATTTTGGTATTAAACTTTTTGTATTAATTTCAATAATTTAATTTATTTATTAAATTATTGGTCTTAATTACAATTATTAAATATATATTATGTCCATTTATGATAAGGCGTAAGTTCGGATTTTTGACCCAAATTTTGGATTACAAAAAAAAATCATACTTCCTAGGAGGTCACCCATCCTCACACTACTTTCGAGTAAGCACGCTTAAATTCAAAGTTTTTATGGAATCTCGTTCACCTAAAACAATTTAGTTTTTGTATTTTATTTTATCTTAAGTTTCTTTTCCAAGGTTTAATGAACTCTTTGGATCACCCAATAGTTGTAAATTCCCAAATTGCTCGTTCGGAAATGATCGGGTTTGTGAACCGATTATGAATCCTCACTTGGTTTGACCGGTTCTTTTCCCTGTTTTCCTTAGCTCAAAAGGGCGGGTTTTACAGAGATACTCATGATTTCAACCAGGTATGATGGGAAAAATCTCACTCACCCGATCGATAAGTGTAGTTTATTCCTCCTTATCAGCTTTTTGCCTCCACGCGAGCTTATCTTTGATGGTGTTCCAGTCCTTCGTGTTCCTACACGATTTTGGACATCCTTGTTTATTAACATTTGGCATAATAGCCTTCGTTTCTCACGTATGAACAAAATTCCTAAATTTTTAATTATTTGCATTTAGGTTCCTAATTTTCTTTTTCTTTAACATTTGGTCCCTAATGCTAATTTTTCCCAAAATTGAGTCCTGAAACTACCAAAATTTACTTTGGGACACCAATTTATTCAAAATCACAAAAAGGGTTTCAATTTTCCCAAATTTCCAATTTGATCCCTAACTTTTCAAAATTTACCATTTTGCCCCTACTTTACAAAAATGGAAATTTGATCACAATAATTCCAAAAATTGACCAATTGGTCCTCCAACATCTTTTTCAATGCCAATTGGCCCTCAATTTTGGGAAATTGCACTTTGGTACCTCAATTTTTTGAAATCTCCAATTTCCCCCAAAATTTTCCCCCAATTTCCCCCTTTTAAACGGGACGAATTTGATTTTATCAAATTGACTAATTAATCAAGGTTAATTATTGAAATTGAAGGTAAAATTGAGTTCCTTGACATTCATACAATTCAATTGATCTTTGAATCACATGAATTGACGCCAGAACGAGCTCAAATTGAGCTTCCCCGAAAAACTGAACTTAGAAAGAGAAAGCTTCGAAATCTTACCGTTGGGAGTGCGACGGTCTGAGCTTTCGATCAGGGTAGGTAGCTCTCATCTTGAGGTTCCTCCTAGGATTAAGAATCACTTCAATTCATGTCGAATTGATGAAGAATTTGGTCAGTGAAGTTTTGTCGGTTCTCTCTCTAATACAGATAAAAAATTACACAAGGGAGCCAAATTGGCTTACTTTTCCACTCTAATTCCATTGTATGAGGGTTAAGGGAGTATTGGGAGAGCCTGGTTTGGCCTTAGAAGGGCTCAATTTAGTCGCTTTTAGCTTGGCTGAAATAGGGCAGCTTTGGTCTGCCGAAGCTGCTTCATTGTTTAATAACGTCGGTGCTTCTCCGGCGAGCCTCGGCTCGAATGGTGACTACCATCGGGTATCTGACTTCTCCCGGAGTCCAAGGAACCCGACCTCACCTTCTTTGGCTAAAAAAACTCCTATGTCAGAGCTCTGGTTCAAGCTTCATTGGGAAACTAAGTAGCTGAGAGATAGTGAAGTTTTCAGGTGTGTGGAGGATGAATGGAGAGGGGCTCTTTATATAGGGAGCTCGGGGATTCTCCGACCATCCGTTTGGCACCTTAATGACACTCATTGATGGCCTAAAAATGTCCTGAATAGAAACGTTTCCTTTCCGCCGACGTTGTTTGCTTTTCTGGTGAGTGACAGGGTTTACATAAGTTTTCATTAGTGTTAGGGCATAGTATTGATAATGCTTCAGGGAACTAAGCTCTCATACCACTCAAGTTGTCACACCTCTACTCGGTTTGGTCGAATCCCCGTGATCAACTTGTCACTTTCTTATTTTAAGTGGGGTTTCCCCTTTCTTTAATCAAGAGGAGCCAGGTGAAATTTTAACCTTGTTCCCTATAATAACATTAATTAATAAAATGCAATCTTAAAAATAACTTTTAAGCATACCTAACAAAAGGTAGGTTCTGGTGTTTTCCTATGTAATTTTCCCTACTCCTGAAAAGGGATAGAAAAGAGGGTTGAGTTTCTACAACTCAGTGAATGGGTGATGGGAATGAGTTTTCAAAAAATAGTTTTAATTAGAGTGTACCAGATTCCTTATTTTCCTTAAGATCATTTCTTCCTCAAATTTCAATTTTCAAATTTTCTTTTCTCATTATCCACAGTAGGTGTGTTTAATAGTCAAAACACGCCCTTCATTAGGAAGGGAATCACACATTCACAGGGCAGTCCATTCACTGCACCCACTTGTGGTGTCGGAGAGACTTTCCCGGCCACCTAGATAGAAGCTCGTCCACTTCTACTCTGGGTATGAGTGGATGTTCGTGACATCCGACCCTTAAACCTGAAATCAACTTCATGTCCGTATGAGGACAAAGACCTCATCCCGACCCCACCTCGATCGCATGCACATGATGCTACGTTGAGCTTCCCTAACTGCTAGTATGACAAATTGCCCTTATCTCCACCATGTCATCTAGTAGCCCCTAGGACGCATCACTACCCCTCTTGGGCGTCTTGATGGTCCTGAACCTCAAGTGGATGCACAAAAAATAATTTTTCCACAATGTCATTTATCTTTGGTTCCATTAGTCCAACGATCCTAACCCTCAACTCGACCTACAGTTGTTTGTCTAGACCAATCTGTCGACCAGTCCCTAATGCAATACCGCTAGTCCATCGAGTATGTTGGTCCTATCTTGGTACCATGGCAAAATCACACATTCCATTCATTTAGAATTTTCATGGCATAAATATCACATGTTTGTTTATGAGCTCCTGCTCATGCCAACTGGCCTTGGGCCTACTGTATGTGATTTTCTAAAAATCAGACATTTTAGCCCCCAAGTTCCAAAATTGAGGTCTCTAGCCTATCTTAGCTATTCTAGCTCTGGTCAAAAAGGTCTCCCAAAACTTTTAAGCATTGGCACAGGGGAGAATACTTCTAAAAAATAATTTTTTCATTTATCACACCAACTGAGTGTGATGACATCTCCGCTTAAAACTGGCAAACGGATTTTCTCCTTCCTTCCAGGAAGTCCATCATACCAATCGGGTATGTTCTCTTTACTTACAATTGGTAAGTAATTTTTCCACAATTCTCACATCACTCCAACTAGGTATGATGTTAAAATTCCACATATAATTGGTTTTTCATTTCTGAACTGCTCATCATCCCAACCAGGGATGATGTGAATAAACCCACTCACCCAATAATCGTAGTGTATTCCTTCTTAGTCGATTTTTGCCTCCACGCTAGCTTATCCTTACTAGTGTTTTAGTCCTTCATGTTCCTACATGATTTGGACATCCTTATCTATTAATATTTTGCATGATAGCCTTCATTCCTTACATATGAACAAAAATGCCCAAAATTTTCAGTTAATTGCAATTAGGTCCCTAAAGTTTTTTTCCTTGAATTTTGGTCCCCAAATGCTAATTTTTCCCCAAATTGAGTCCCAAAACTTGTAAAAATTCACTTTGCTTCCTCAATTTACTCAAAATCATTTAAGGGGTTCAAGTTCTCCAAATTTCCAATTTGGTCCCCATCTTTTCAAAATTTACTATTTTGCCCCTACTTTACAAAAATGGCAATTTGACCCCAATTATTTTTAAAAATCAACCAATTAGTCCTCTAACATCCTTTTCATGACCATTTGGCCCTCAATTTTGGGAAATTGCTTTTTGGTCCCTCAATTTTACGAAATCACCAAATTTCCCCCCAATTTCCCCCTTTCAAACTGATCAAATCTGATTTCATCAAATTGTCCATCCAATCGAGGTTAATTGTTGAAATTGAAGGTATAATTCAGTTCCTACATATCCATACAATTCAATTGAGCTTTGAATTGCATGAATTGAGGCCGAAACGAGCTCAAACCGAGCTTCGCTAGAAAACTATGCGTAGAGAGAGAAATTTTTAAAAGTTTACTATTGGAGGTGCGGCAGTTTGAGCTTTCTATCAGGGCAGGCAGCTCTCATCCAAAGGTTTCTCCTAGGATCAAGAATTGCAACAATTCATATCAAATTGAGGGAGAATTTGGTCAGTGAAATTTCATAGTTTCTCTCTCTAACGTCGATCGAAAATGATAGAGGGCAACCAAATTGGCATACCTTTCAGCCTTAATTCGGTCGTATGAGGGTTGTAGGAGTGTTGGAAAAGCTTGGTTTGCCTGAGGAGGGCTGAATTCCGCCGATTTCAGCTCGACCGAAAGAGGGCAGCTTCGGTCTGCCAAAGCTGCTTCACTGTTAGATTATGTCGGCGCTTCTCTGGCTGTCCTCGGATCGAATGGAAACTGCCGTCGGGTAGCTAACTTCTCCCCAAATCTAAGATTCTTGAACTCGTCTTCTATGGCTTAGAAAAACCTCAATGTCGGAGCTCTGGTTCAAGCTTCATCGAAAAACTGAGTAGTTGAGAGAGAGTGGAGTTTTTAGGCGTGAGGAGAATGAATGGAGATGAGCTCTTTATATAGGGTGCTCAGGAACTCTCTAGCCAACCATTCGGCACCTTAATGGTGTTCATTCATGGCCTAAAACGCCTTGAACATAAACATTTCATTTTTGCCAGAGCTGTTTATTTTTCTAGCAAGTGAATAGTGCTGTGATTTAAAGGAAGAAGATGAAATCGGACCGGACCGATTCGAACTGGGTTCAATGCTTAAACCGGCCGGTTCAGGCCTAATTTGACCGAATTTTTTAAAATTAAAAATTTCTAAATTCATCTAAATTTATTATCTATTCAATGGTGGCTTAAATTCCCCAATTTTAATATTTAAGCCACCTAGAAAAATGAATTTATTAACCGGTTCAATGATGGTCCAAACTAGTTCAATCTGATTTGGATTCGGTTCACTTGAATTAGTTTTATTTTCTCTTCCAATTTATCCCAAAGTCCCTTTCCATGGTTTTTATGACTCTTTGGGTCCCTCGAGATGTGTAAATTTACTAATTTTCCCTTTCTCTAACAGTTGGGATTCATGAACCAGTTCAATTTTCTCACTTGGGTTGACTGGTTCTTTCCCCGGTTTCCTTATCTTTAAGGGACGAGGTTTACATATGAAGGCAATACTTTGGGTAAATACATGCACAATCATAGGACAAATAATTGGGAGGCTACCAAGAGGATATTGAGTTATTTAAAAGTTAGTTCGGGTAAGTGAATTTGGTTAAAGTGTTAGAGTCATACCAGGGTATATGGTTTTTGTGATTTAGATTGGGCTAGTTCTGTGTATGATAGAATATCTATGTCTGGCTATTGTATATTTATTGGAGGTAATTTTGTATCATGTTGGAGCATGAAACAAGATGTAGTCGCCCCATGATTAATAGAAGTGGAGTACAGAATAATGGCTCAAACTATTTGTGAGAATATTTGGATAACAAGCTTACTAATGGAGTTTCACCTATTTAGATAATAACCTATGAAGTTGTGGTGCGATAACAAGTGTGCTATAAATATTGTTAACAATTTAGTTTAACATAATAGAACCAAACATGTCTAAATTAATAGATTTTTTATTAAAAAATTAATATTATGATTAGTTACAATATATGAAGAACAGTGGATAAATAGCAGATTTATTAACTAGATTGAAATAGTAGATATCTAGTCCATATTTTGAGTGAAAGTGTGTAATATTAATAAGTTAATGGTATATTTATAAATATTACAAATATATCATATATATTCTTAATTTAATTTATTATTTACAGAATTCTATTTTAAAATATTCAATAATTATATTAAAAATAAATTTCTAAAATTTTATTTAACTTAAATTATGTGTATATTTAAAAAATATAAATATAAATTTATATTTTTACTTAATAAAATTATAAATAAAATATATATAGTAATATTTTATTTAATTAATTTGAACTGATAAATTAAATATATTTTTATTACAAATAGTAATATAACTATGGTAGTTTAGTTTATACGATTAATAAAATATAGAAGGTATAGGGAAGCACTCATTATAGTAAATTCCAATTACATCTCATTTATAATATGATGTTTTTAATTGTTGATCTCACGCCTTCACTGTCACACAAGTTAGGTGATTCAATTGTTGGCTATAAAATTTATGAAATGAGGAAGGGTACAATGAAATTAATAGGATAAAATAGAGTTCAATTGGTGTGTATTAATAAACAAACAATTACAACATTTATAGTAAATAAAATACTTATATTACAAGGAAAAAACTACTATTACAACTTCACTAAAATTAATTTTCTCCTAAAAAAAGAAATTATATTTGCACGACCTTAATTTTAACTTACTTTTAAAGAAAAGGAAAAAAAGAGAAAATAGAGTAAATAATTAATTTAGGGACTTTAAGGAGCAGTAACACTATTAATGTTTTGAATATTTTTATATATTTTATGAATATATCAACTAATTATACCTCTAATAATGAAATCTCCTTTTTTTTCTATTTGTTCAATATTTTTACGAATAATAACTAGATTTTGATTACTTTGTTTGCACATCAAGCATTTGATTTTTTATATTACAATTATTATTAATTATCTACAAACACCTTTATGTAATTAATTTTTCATATTCGTATCAATTAAAATTGTTTTCATCTACATGACTTTATTAACAAAATTGATGATGCAACAAACTCCACTTAAATGGTATAACTACAAAATTTTGTTGCTTCAAGTCCTAAGAAAAAAACTCATAACTCACACAAAAATTCCTTCTTAAGTCATCAACTGCACTACAATTATGGAAAATACCTAAAAGCTTAAACTGATGATTATGTGAAAACTATAAAATACATAATTGAGTTTCATAGTAAAGTAAATGTATGATAGTCGAGTTTAACCCCATTAAGTTTAGCAAAAATCTAATTTTACTTGATGGGAAATAAATTATCTTAAATATCCCAATGCGAGATATCCATAAAATGGGAATGGTAGATGACATGTACCATCAAAAAAACTATAAGAACGGCTTAAAATGGAAGTGTGACTAAAGTGAATGAAATTTGGATATAATTTCAGAGGATATTTTTTAGAGCTATTATTTGACCTAGTGTGGAATAATGAGCTAGAAGAACCTAAGATTTGAGCTGATTGAATCATACCTATATGATGAGAATGAGAATGCCACGCCTCACATAAGGGAGATATAATAAGAGCAACTTGTTAAGGAGGAAAGTTACCTAGTGGAGAATAACTCTCGGAGACAAGTGTACTATTAAAAATAAGATACAAATGAACCTCATGAGTAATATAAGTATAAGAAGGTATTGTATACCAATAAGTGGTCAGGTCCATGTCACCTTAAAAGCCATGAGTTTTAAGTAGTGTAATCTTTCCAACCTTATAAACCCACAACACTTCTCTATTTTATCTAATGTGAGATCTTATTCTCAACACTCATCCTCAACAAATGTCTACGAGCCGGGTTTTCAGTCTCGGGTCAGATATGGGTGCAAGCTCACTAGCTCTAATACCATGTAAGAGAAGGTATTGTGGACCGATAAGGGGTTGGGCTCATGTCTACTTAAAAGCCGTAACTTGTAAGTAGTGGAATATTTACAACCTTATAAACCCACAACACTTCTCTATTTTATCAAATGTGGGATCTTATTCTCAACAGTAAAAATGTACTAGAAGTGTGGAACAAGACCCACATAGGACATACAGGTAGTCTGTGGTATGAAAGCCTAGCACCTCAAGGGTACAAGAGTAAATCTAAGTCTTTTTAGAAAATGAGTAGAACCCATGTGACAAGGGTGATTAACCCATAATGCTATGACATGTGCTAAATGATTAAAAGTACATGAGAAGAGACCATGTTCTTAAAATTTATAAGGCTTAAGTTAGGACTATGGTAATCTAGATATATTTTAGGCATATTCGAAATAGGATTTAAGGTATTATTTTGGAAAGTACTTTATTATTAAGGAAACGCACACAAAATTTTATTGTTAAGAATGGGTAAAAATCTCTCAATTATCAAAAAGGGTAAATGTCCCAAGGGGAGGCTATAAGTAGTGTTCCCATAGTACCAAATAATTAAGGTACAAAACATATCGAATAAGGAATGAGAAATGACCCTACATTTGGGATATGTGGGTGATGGAGTGGTGCTAGAGATATACCTTAAATTGAATTATCAGTACGGAATATATATATATATATATATATATATATATCATCTGAGTAATAGGTAGGTTGGAAAGGCACTACTGCCCAAATTAAGTCCCAAGGAAAAAAATGGTGATTTCTATAGTACAAAAAAAAAACAAAAGATAACAATACCTCTAATGAAACAACACTCGAAATGAGCATCTAGTGTACCAAGCATTAAGGCTTATGAGTCGAGAGGAATAAATGAGGATTGACCATCGAAGCGAGAGACATACATCCATAACTAGGACATTGTGAAGGGACATGCTAATATGGGATGATAATTATGAAAATATATTTTGGAACGTAATCGGATTACCGAAACATGAGGGAGCAATGATGAGGAATTGAGACAAAGTTAGAGTTTCTTAGATTTTGACCTGATTATGAGGTGTAGTCAGAATCCACAATATGAATTGGATCCTAAGGAGTTTTATAGAAGCACAAATCATGAGTACAACAGACTAAAAAATTTTAGCAGATAAACGAGTAAGTTATAGGAAAGACTAACTAGTCCTCATCACCAATGCAGCTAGAGATCCAACCACAAAGAAAAGGGATGTATTAGAAGAGTACACCTCCTAGCATTAGTATGACCAAGTGGGCTCATATCCCATTAGATGCTAGTAGATGGAGCTATGCCCTTAGTCACGAGAATAATGTCAAGCATACACCTTCAAAACATGGGGAGCTACTTATGAAAACGTTTACAGAAATTGCTCAAACTTTAGAGAAGGTGGATTAACCAATGATGTCGTTTAGGAACTTGGATGCTATAATGTAATATGAGAATGAACTAGCAATCGGTAAGTGATAGTAAGACGTGCCAAATGAGGTCAAGAGGTTCCTAGGGAGGATTTTAGGAAGAGACATTGTCACATCCCAATCTAGTTTTTCCGGTCGAGCCTCCAACTCGTCACCTCCTCCTGATGTTACAATAGTAGGCGCCATCACCAATGTACGACTGTCAAGATGTAGGACTTAAAATATATATTGTATCATAATCTTTCCAAAATGATAATGGAAAAACACTTAAACAATAGTATTAAGAAATATATGTACTTGATCTCCTATTAAGTGTAAGTATCTTTTTTAACTAACCTTTGATTTCTTCTGTGTGCTTCCTAGCTTGGTTTCTCAAAGGGATATTGGAGGGGGTGATTTATCCTTATCTACTCATTCTTTACTATTTTTTCTATGGGTTTTCCCCTGGTTCCAACCATCAATTTTCCCAATAGCTTACTGACACATTGGGATCTTTTCTCACTTATGTTATCACGCCCCGACTCAGTTTGGTCGGATCCCCATGAGCAACTCATCCACTCCCTTTGGTTCATGAAGGATTTCACCCTTTTCTAAACCACATGGAGTAAGGCGTCTTTTTTCCTGTCTTTTTCTGGAATAACATTATATAAAACTGAAAATCATTTAAACAAACATACATGTATTTACAGTTCCCATATAGAGAGGTCTTTAAGTTTGGTTTTTCCCTTGGTAACCTAAAAGGGTTAAAAGGGAGGGGTAAGTTCTACAACTTAGTGAGCGGGTGCTCGGATTGAGTTTTCAAAATAGCCTTATCCAAAACCACACCAAGGTTATCATTTCCTTTTAAAAGTATTTATTATTAAATTTTAGTTTTCAAAACCTTTACCTTGCCAAGAGTGACATTTTCTTTCAAAAGGTTTTCCTCAATTTCAATTTATTTTCCAAAACCTTTTTCCAAGGTTTACCATACGATTTTCCAAGGATTCTAAAATCATTTCCAAGGTTTTAAAAACTTTTTTTTCCAATTTCCATATTAGGTGTATTTAGCTTTCTTAGCCCATCCCCTTGCCTCGGGAGACGTTTAGCAAACAAACACACGCCCTTCATAAGGAAGGGTACACACATTCGCAAGTGCAATCCGTCCACTGCACCCACTTGTGGATAGGAGCATCTTTAACGTCCACCAAAATAGAAGCCCGTCCACTTCTACCCTAGGTCTGAGTATATGTTCTCGACATCCGACCCTCAGACCCAAATGTCACTTTGTGTTCGTATGAGGACAGAGACCTTATCCTAGTCTCGTGCACATGAAGCCCAAATACAGTAGATTCAAGAAGCCCAAACATAGTAGCTTCGTAGAGTCCAAACACAATAACTCTGTAGAGTCCAAACATAGTAACTTCATGGAGTCCAAACACAGTAACTTCATGACTAACTGGTACAATGAGAAACCCAAATGTAGTAACTTCTCCTTCCTTAATCGCCACCATGTCATCCAACAATCGTTAGAACCCATCACTACCCCTAGGGTGTCTTGAAGGTCTCGTACCACAAGCGCATGCACAAATAAAAGTTTTCATTTTCTTAGCCATTCTCTTTGGTGTCGATGGTCCAACGACCCTGACACTCAACCCGACTTGCAACTATGTGTCTAACTGGTCCGTCGACCTGGCCCTGATGCACTGCCGCTAGCCTATCGAGCCTTGTCAGTCCTGACTTGGTACTATGGTGATTCACACAATTAATTCCACTTTTAATGAGAGATTTCATGGCTCTTCCTATTCATGTTTTTTTACGAGCTTGTGCTCGTGCCCACTGGCCTTAGGCCCACTGGACATGTGTTTTCTAAAATTGGGGATCTAGCCCTATGTGTTCAAAAACCGAAGCCCTTGACCTATCTGAGCTATTCTAGCTCCTATCAAGAAGGTCTCCCAAATGTTTTAAGCATTGGCACACAGTCAGAGGATAACACTTCTGACAAAATTCACTTTTTAACTCATGACACCAATCGGGTGTGATGATAACTCCACTTACAACCGGTAGGCCAGTTTCTCCTTTCCTCAAGGGAACTCATCATACCAACCCGGTATTATGTTCATTTATTCCTACTCACAACTGGTAAGTAGGTTTTATCCATTTAAAACATTGCTTATCATCCCAACCAGGTATGACGTTAAATAATCCCACTCAAAAATGGTTTTTCGTTTCTAAAGTTATCACCATCCCAATAAGGTATGATGTATAATTAAGCCCACTCACCCGATGATCATGTCGTATTCGTCTCTAGTTAGTTTCTGACTCCACGCTAGCTTTTCCTTGATGGCATTCCAATCTCTCATGTTCCTATTCAATTTGGGCATCTTATTCAATTAAGGTTTGGCATAATAACCATCGTTTTCTCACGTATGAGTGACTAGGCTCAAAATTATTAATTAATTGCACTTATGTCCCTAAAGTTCATTTCCCTTAACTTTAGGTCCCTAATGCCAACTTTTCTGCCAAATTAAGTCCTAGAGATTCCAAATTTCCCTTTGAGTCCTCAATTTCAAATTTGGTCCCCAACTTTTCAAAAATTATAATTTTGCCCCTCCTTTCAAAAATGGCAATTTGAACCAAAATGTTTAAAAAATTGACCAATTGGTCCCTCATCATCTTTCTCATGGCCAATTGGTCTTTCATTTTGGGAAATTACAAAGAGTTCCCTCAATTTTTCGAAATCCCCAATTTTCCTTAAATTTGGTTGTTGCATGGTGGATGTTGAGATTGAAAATTTCATATGTAGGGATTATTAATCTGGTATGTCATGCTCCAAACCTGTTTGGTCGGATCCTCATGATCAACCCGCCACTATCCCGATTTATCAAAGGGTTTCCCCTTATTATAAACCGTAAAGAGTAAGACGTCCTTTAAACCTGCACCTTTTCCAGGAATAACATAAATAAAACTGCATGAAGATTTATCATACCTGTATCACAGACATCATAGTTGATGGTCTTTAAGAGTAGACTTTCCGAAATCTCTTGAAAGGGATATAAGGGAGGGGGTGAGTACGACTACTCAGTGAATGGGTTTTTAAAACTTTTATCTTTAGGAAAAAGATAACGTTTGGATTGTGTTAGACTCATTTCTTTCAAAAATCATTTTATTCAAAATCTCAGGTTTTATCACCATTTCCTTATTTAATCACGGTGTGTTATCACACAACACACATCCTTCATCATGAAGATTCAACACACATTCGCAAGTCAGTACATCCACTGAACCCACTTGTGGCCTCGGAGCGACTTTATTGGCCATCCGGATAGAAGTACGTCCACTTCTACCTTGAGAATGAGTGGATGTTCGTGACATCCGACCTTCATTCCCAGAATAAATTCTTCGTATCCATATGGGGACAAAGACCTCATCCCATCCCCACCCCGATCTCATGCACTTGGTGCTACTCCAAATTTCGGACGGTTATCTAGAACGACGAACTGCCCTTATACTCAACGGGTTGTCCAAGGCCCTTAGGATGCATCACTACCCCTCTTGGGCATCTTGATGGTTCTGTACTGATAGTGCATGCACAAACAATGTTTTCTTATCAAGCCATGTAATATGTGATGCCACTAGTCGAATGGCCCTGACTCTCAACTCAACCTACAATTGTTTGTCGTGACTGGTCCGTCGACCTGTCATGTCGCATTGCCGCTTGTTGACTGAGTATGTTGGTGCTATCTTGGGACCATGGCCAAACAATTCCTTTATTCAAAGTTTTATGGCATATAATTCATGTTTTTTTACGAGCTCCTGCTCGTGCCAACTGGTCTTGGGCCCACTGTACGAGATTTTCAAAATCATCATATTAGCCCCAAGTTCCAAAATCGAGGCCCCTGGCCTATAAGAGCTATTCGAGCTCCCGTCAACAAGGTCTCCCAAATAGTTTAAGCATTGGCACACAGTCAAGGGAGAGCACTTCCGACAAAATTATATTTTCAACTATCCATTATACCGACCCGATATAAGGACATCTCCATTCGTAACCGATGAGCAGCTTTTCAACTTCCTTCGAGGAAGTTTCATCATACCAACCGGGTAGGATCTACTTACCACCGTTAAGTAGTTTTTCCGCATGGTTTTCACATCACTACTCTAAGTCGTGATGTTTAAAATACCACATAGTAGTGGGTTTTTATTTCGATGTGCTTATCATCCCCACCCGGGTATGATATAAAGTCCCACTCACAAACAGTAAGTGGTTTTTAACTTTGAGTTGTGCTCATCATCCTAACCAGGTATAACGTTATTAAACCCACTCACCCATTAATGCCATAAATTCCACTAGACCGGTTCTTTGTATTCACGCAAGCTTATTCCTGCTGGCATTCCCGGTACTTCATGGTCCTATTCGATATAAACATCTCAGTTCATTATCCTTTGGCCTAATAGCCTTCATTCATTCCTAATGAATGAGAAATTCAACTTTCATTTATTTGAAATTAGGTCCCTAAAGTTATTTCCCTTAAACTTTAAGTCCCTAAAGTCAGTTTTTCCTCAAATTGAGTCTTGAAACTTTTAAAATTTATCATAGGACCTCAATTTATTCCATTTCACAAAAAGTTGTTTAAATTTCAAATTTTCCAATTTGGTCCCCCAACGTTTCCAAAATTACCATTTTGCCCTTCCCTTACAAAAATGGTAAATTTTAATCTAAATATTCTAAAATTTCTCAATTGGCCCTCTAACATTTTTATCATGCCCAATTCACCATCAATTTTAGGAAATTGCATTTTGGTCCTTCGAATCTTCGAAAATCCCCCATTTTCCCCCAATTCCAACTTCTTAACATAGTCAAATTTGATTTCATCAAATTGACAGATCAAATGTTTCCAATTATTGAAATTGAAGTTGAAATTGAGTTTCTCCATGTTCATACGATTCCATAGAACTTTAAATTGCGAGTTTTAACATTGGAACGAGCTCAAACGGAGCTTCGCCAAAAAATAGACTATAGAGAGAGAAAGCTTCGATTACTCATCGGTGAGGGCACAGTGGTTTGAGCTTTCGATTTGGGCAGATAGCTCTCATCCTGAGGTTCATCCTAGAATCTAGAATCGCATCAATTGATGCTGAATTGAGTTAGAATTTCATCATCAAAATTCTGTCAGTTCTCTCTGTAGCACCGATTGAAAATTGCCAAGGGGAGTCGAATTGGCTTACCTTTCAGTCCTAATTTGGTTGTGGGATGGCTAAGAAAGTGTTGGGAGGGCTTGGTTTGGTCTGAGGAGGGCTCGGAATGGCCGATTTCAGCTTGGCCAAAATAGGGCAGCTTCAGTCTGTCGGAGCGGCTTCATTGTTCCATCATGCTGGAACTTCTTCAACAATTCTCGGATTGACTGGAGTTTGGTATCAGATAGCTTTCTTCTCCCTAGTTCTAAAGATTTCGACCTCTCCTTCCGAGGTTAAGAAAAATGTTCAAGTCGAAGCTCTAGTTCGAGCTTTACTAGGAAATGGAGCAGTAGAGAGAGAGAGAAGTGTTCAGGTGTGAGGAGAATGAATGGGGATGACCTCTTTATATAGGTGTAAAATCTTGTATTAAATGGGAGAGATTTATTACTAGTATTAATATTACCATAAATTATTGGTATTAATTCCAATAATTAAATATATATTAATTTATGGCTATTTATGATAAGGTGTACGTTCGCATAAAAATTTTTTATCGAAATTTCGGGTTACAAAAAAAATCATACTTCTAAGGAGGTCACCCATCCTCACACTACTCTCGGGCAAGCACGCTTAACTTTAGAGTTTCTATAGAATCTCATTCACCTTAACCAATTTGGTTTTTCTCTTCTAATTTGTTTTAAGTTTCTTTTCCAAGATTTAATGAACCCTTTGGATCACCCAGAAGTTGTAAATTTTCAAATTGCTTGTTCCCAAATGAATAGGTTTGTAAACTGAGTCGATTTTCTTACTCGGTTTAACCGGTTCTTTCCCGGTTTTCCTTAACTCAAAAGTGCGGGGTTTACATGGTAAATCTAATGTGATCATGGAAAAGATGATATTTGAGGTGTGAACAAGGACTAGTGGACTAGGTAACTCTCTTCTACTCGAATTGCACTCTTAGCTCAGTTGGCGTTGCTCTACTCTATTGTTCTAAGCTCCTTATATAGTTGTAAAATTATTTTTTAAATGGGGAAGATTTATTACTACATTATTTATGATTGATATATTCTCATAAGTTGTAGTCTAATGGAATTCGAACCTTTATCATCATAACTGAGGCAGAACTCTAACCCTTTCTCATTCTCATTTATGATACCCCAATTCACTACTATTATTAACTTGACTTTTGATTCCTTATGTGCACATCAAATACCCATCTTGTTATATAACATGGATAATTCTCACCTAATTTACATTTCCTTAAATGTTATACATTAAATAGCCCATGTTAAATGGGGCGCCCAACTTTAGCCCCATTGATCTTTAAGTGTTAAAACTGATGACCAATTACCCCTTTGAGTAACTAGAACATTATATAAATTTATGGGTTGGGCAAAGGGAAGATATCTAGTAAATTATATGGTCTTTTCCCCTTCATTCCAAAAATTGTTTTGTGCTTTATGATACTTAAATGTTGTCCGTTATTCTCACTAAATTAGGAAATTGATGGGTATTTATGGATATTAATTCTAATAATTTAATGTATATATTAATTTGTGGATATTTATGGTAGGGGCATGGGACTAATACTCCAAAGTGCTAATAGTTTCCTACTAAACCAAATTGGATCTCATTATTTTCACATAAAGGAATTTACTAGATATTTACCCTATCCATTCCATTTCGATAAGGTAGAATAAAATTTTAAATATGTATGGTTTGATTTTCACATAGTATAGGCTCTTTAGGACCCTTTTCATTCCACAACTATTATTTTCTATGGTTGAACATTATATTAATCTATGTTTTATATTGGCATTCACTTAGTAGTATGATGGAGTGCAATTGTTATTTAAATTCCTCATGTAGACTTGGGTTTCATTCCTTTTTCTATAACATAAATATATTGGTACTTTGAGCATCTCAATAAAATTATGAGTGTATTTATTTGATAATGGTACAATCTTAACTCTCAAATCCCTTTCTCCTTTATATTTGTTTGAAAATAAATTTTGTACATATATATATATACACCCTTATATATAAACATCTCTTCAACATTTATATATATACACATAATTAATCATTATATATAATATTTAATTTATGCTTAAATTCAACGAACTTAACTCGATTCCATCGAGTTATTTATTTCGGTCAAAACAACATTTTTCATTTTATTTTAAATCAAATTTATTCCAATTATATCAATTGAATTTTAAAATTATAATACAATTCCGGAAAAAAATTTCATCGAAATTTTGGGTTACTAAAAACATGGTGTGACAACTATTCCCCATCTTTTTTAGAGTTTTGTTCCCAAAACTCATTCAACATTATTCTTTACTTCTTACCATTTTTTGTGCACTTATGTCATTTCATTTTCAATAACTTTCTACATAGACATTTGTTTACTTTACCACAATAACTTCACAAAATAATGTTATATTTTCTCAACACTATTTATTTTATCAATGAACAATTTTACTCAGGCTCTCTTATCTAATTCATCCAAAGCAAATTGGGTATTCAGCCATACATTCTAGTCGGTAAAAATTTCCGATTGGCGCTTCCTTCAAAGGTTGAATTGCACACCAAGTTAATGGCATCTTCAGATTCTAATCGATCACTTAGTGTTTACCTAAAAGTTTTGCCCTCTTTAGTGAGTACTTTTTATACCATTAAAAAGGAAATATAACTTTTAGTGTATTTTCAAATACCTATCTCTCATTAGAGAATTGATGTTCTATGATCACATGGCCTTTATATTTACTAGTTATTCATTTGCTTTAGGAGGTTTATCTAACTCCTTTTAATCCAATGAAGGTTTTAAAAATCTTTAACAATTTTTCCTCCACTGGTTCATGCATCCAACATTGGACTATATCCTCCCATTTCAAGGTCATTTTTCCATAAAGATTGTACCAACTTATTAGGTCTACGATACCATGTAATTTTTTATTTAGTCCATCATTCATCATCATGCACTTCCTCATGGCAAGACATGTTGGTATATCATTCTCCAAGATTTTTCATTCCTCACATACCTTTGTATTGAGGTATTTGTTTATAACCATTTCAATGTTCTCTATTATGACTTATTACTTTATAAGTTGTTCTTTTTTTAAGACTTTCATCTCATTGGACTTCTTTTTTTACATTTGAGTTTATTGCTTTAGAAAATTTTATCTTGGTCATATGTGACCGCCTTTCCCTTAATGCCCTCTCGAGGAATTTCCCAATTTAGGAACTAATTTCATTGCTATTTGAGGATTTCACTCTCATTCGAATTTGTCATTGGTTGCATCCATTAATCCAAATCAAGTTACTTTATGTGTCACGCCCTGACCCTGTTTGGTCGGATCCCCGTAATCAACCTGCCACACTCCCGATTTATTAAAGGGTTTCCCTTATTATAAACCGTAAAGAGTAAGGCGTCCTTTAAACCTACACCTTTTCCCTCGAATAACATAATCAAAACTGCATAACATTTTAAATTCATCATACCAGTCTCATAGGTGTCTTAGTTGATGGTCTTTAAGGGTAGGCTTTCTGAAATCTACTGAAAGGGATATTAGGGATGAGGTGAGTACCACGACTCAGTGAATGGGTTTTCAAAAGTTTAGACTTTTAAGAAAATATTTATTATTAGAGTGTGCCAGACTCCTTTCTTTCAAAACCATTTCATTTGATATCTTGGGTTTATCACCATTTCGTTTTAACCACGGTGTGTCATCACCCAACACACATCCTTCATCACAAAGGTTATACATATTCGCAGGTCAGCACGACTACTAAAAATCGCCAATTTCCCTCAATTCCAACTCTTTATCACAGCCAAATTTGATTTAATCAACTTGATCGATCAAACACCTCTAATTGCTAAAATTGAGTTTTTCCATGTGCATACGATTCCATAGAACTTTAAATAGCGAGTTTTAACACCAGAACGAACTTAAACGGAGCTTCGCCGGAAAATAGACTGTAAAGAGAGAAAGCTTCGATTACTCACTAGTGAGGCCACGATAGTCCGAGCTTTCGATTTGGACAGATATCTCTCATTCTAAGGTTCATCCTAGAATCAAGAATCGCATCAATTGATGTCAAATTGAGTTAGAATTTCATCATTGAAATTCTGCCAGTTCTCTCTCTAGCATCGATCGAAAATTGCAGAGGGGAGCCGAATTGGCTTACCTTTCAATCCTAATTCGACTGTGGCAGGGCTAAGAAAGTGTTGGGAGGGCTTGGTTTAGCTTGAGGAGGGCTCGAAATGGCCGATTTCAACTTGGCCAAAATAGGGCAGCTTCGGTCCGTCGGAGCTGCTTCACTGTTGCATCATGTCGGCGCTTCTCCAGCGATTATCGAATTGACTGGAGTTTGCTATTAGATAACTGACTTCTCCCCAGTTCTAAAGAGCCTCACCTCTTCTTTTGAGTTTAAGAAAAATGTTCAAGTCGAAGCTCTGGTTCGAGCTTTACTGGGAAATGGAGCAGTAAAGAAAGAGAAGTGTTCGGGTATGAGGAGAATGAATGGGGATGACCTCTTTAAATAGGTGTAAAATTGTGTATTAAATGGGAGAGATTTATCTAGTATTAATATTGTCATAATTTATTAGAATTAATACAAATAATTTAATACCTAAATTAAATTATTTGTATTAATTCTAATAATTTAATTTAGGTATTAGATTATTTGTATTAATTACAATACTAGGAAGTCACCCATCCTCGCACTACTCTTAGGCAAGCGCGCTTAACTATAGAGCTCTTATGGGATCTCATTCACCCGAACCAATTTGATTTTTCTCTTCTAATTTGTCTTAAGTTTCTTTTACAAGATTTAATGAACCCTTTGGATCACCCGAAAGTTGTAAATTTCCAAATTGCTTGTTCCCAAATGATCAGGTTTGTAAACCGGCTCGATTTTTTTACTCGATTTGACTAGTTCTTTTCCCGGTTTTCCTTAACCCAAAAGTATGGGGTTTACACTATGCGTATTGTATGAGTGTTTGGTTTATTAAACCTTTGTCTCACATTTCCTATAACCTCTTATTTTAGACTCTTGCTCCAGATCCGTTACATCTCATCAACTGGGTTAGGCTCTTATAAGTTGTCCACAACATCCTTTCAATTATCATTTGTAGTCAAGCAAGTTCATTATTACTTGCAATAAAATTTCCCTTCATGGGTTTCATTTAGTACAAAATTTTGGTACTTCAAATGAAAGTACTTATATTTATGGTGTTCCACATGTAAAGGTTTAAGGTAAGGAAATTAGATATTCCTTTCTATTTCCTTCGGCTCCTTTGTTGAGTCTCATTCATAAGGTTTCTTGTGTATCTTTTCAGCTTTCCAAACTTTTGATAAATCCTTTATAAGGATATTTTCCAATTTCTCCCTAAAATCTACATATCACATTCTTAATAATACTCATGTTACTCTTGGGAATGTTTTCCCACTATAGGTTTCCTGACATCCCTTGGTAGGTATTTAATCATGGCCTATTCCTCGAGGTCACTTTCACAATAGAGTCATAAACCTAGCACTCATTTCAATAAAGGTATTTCTGGTAGTAGGTTAAGGGTTTGGGTACTTTTTTTGTTTAGTTTTAGGTTATATAGTCTTGATAATGAATTTGAGGAAACATGCTCTAATACCACTCAAGTTGACATGCCTCGACCCGGTTTGGTCGGATCCTCATGAGCAACCCACCACTCCCTTTAGTTCATGAAGGATTTCCCCCTTTTCTAACCCGAAAGGAGTAAGGCATCCTTTTTCCTTTCTTTTCCTATAATAATAATATACAAAATTGAAAATCTTTTAAACAGACATATTTGTTTTTACAGTTCCCATACGGGGAGGTCTTTAAGTTTAGTTTTTCCCGTGGTAACCTAAAAGGGTTAAAAGGGTGGGGGTGAGTTCTCCAACTTAGTGAGCGGGTGTTAGGAGTGAGTTTTCCAAATAGCCTTATCCAAAACCATGCCAAGATTATCATTTCCTTTAAAAAGAATTTATTCCTAAATTTCGGTTTCCAAAACCTTTACCTTGCCAAGGGTGACATTTTCTTTCAAATGGGTTTCCTCAATTTCAATTTCTTTTCCAAAACCTTTTTCCAAGGTTTACAATTCATTTTCCCAAGGATTCTCAAATCCTTTCCAAGGTTTTCAAAACCTTTTTCCCATTTCCATGTTAGGTGTGTTAAGCTTTCTAAGCCCATCCCCTTGCCTCGGGAGGCATTTAGCAAACAAACAAACGTCCTTCATACAGAAGGGTATACACATTCGAAGGTACAGCTCGTCCGCTGCACCCACTTGTCATTCAGAGCGTATTTACCGTCAACCAAGATAGAAGTTCGTCCACTTCTACCCTGGGTTTGAGTGGATGTTCTCGACATCCGACCCTTAGTCCCAAATGTCACAACGTGTCTGTATGAGGACAGAGACCTTATCCCGATTTCGTGCGCATGAAGCCCAAATAAAATAGCTTCAAGAAGCCCAAACGCAGTAGCTTTGTGGAGTCCAAACACAGTAACTCCGTAGAGTCCAAACACAATAACTCTGTAGAGTCCAAACACAGTAACTCCTAACTAACAGGTACGATGAGAAACCCAAGCGTAGTAGCTTCTCCATCCCTTATCGCCACCATGTCATCCAGCAGCCCTTAGAACCCATCACTACCCCCTAGGTTGTCTTCATGGTCATGTACCCCAAGTGCAAGTTTTCATTATCTTGGCCATTCTCTTTGGTGTCAACGATCCAACGGCCTCGACACTCAACCCGGCATGCAACTATTTGTCTGACTGGTCTATCGACCTGACCCTAACGCACTGTCGCTAGCCCATCGAGCCTTATCGGTCCTGACTTAGTACCGTGGTGATTCACATAGTTAATTCCACTTTTAATGAGAGTTTTCATGGCTCTTCCTATTCATATTTTTTTAGTAGCTAGTGCTCGTGCTCACTGGCCTTAGGACCACTGCACGTGTGTTTTCTAAAACTGGTCATCAAGCCCCGTGAGTTCAAAAACCAGGGCCCCTGGCCTATCTAAGCTGTTCTAGCTCCCATAAAGAAGGTCTTCCAAATATTTTAAGCATTGGCACATAGTCAAGGGAGAACACTTCTGACAAAATTCACTTTTTAACAAATGACACCAATCGGTTGTGATCATAACTTTGCTTACAACCAATAGGTGGGTTCCTCATTTACTCAAGGAAACTCATCATACCAACCAGGTATGATGTTCATTTATTCCTACTCACAACCGATAAGTAGGGTTTATCCGTTCAAAACATTGTTCATCATCCCAACTGGGTATGACGTTAAATAAACCCACTCACAAGTAGTTTTTCGTTTCTAAAGTACTCACCATCCCAACCGGGTATAATGTATAATTAAGCCCACTCACCCGATGATTATGGCATATTCGTCTCTAGTCAATTTCTGACTCCACACTAGCTTTTCCTTGCTAGCATTCCAGTCTCTCATGTTCCTACATGATTTGGGCATCATTATCAATTAAGCTTTGGCATAACAGCCATAATTTTCTCACGTATGAGCGACAAGGCTCAAAATTGTTAATTAATTGCACTTAGGTCCTTAAAGTTCATTTTCCTTAACTTTAGGTCCCTTATGCCAACTTTTGCACCAAATTGAGTCCTATGACTTCCAAAATTCCCTTTGAATCCTCAATTTACTCAAAATTGTATAAGGGGCTCAAGTTTTCCAAATTTCCAATCTAGTCCCCAACTTTTCAAAAATTACAATTTTGCCCCTACTTTCTAAAAATGGCAATCTGACCCCAAATGTTCTGAAAATTTACTAATTGGTTCCTCGTCATCTTTCTCAAGGCCAATTAGCCTTCCACTTTCGCAAATTACATTGAGTTCCCTCAATTTTTTGACATTCGCAATTTTCCTTAAATTTGGTTGTTGTGTGGTGGATGTCGAGATTGAGAATTTCATAGATTGAGAGTATTAATCTGGTAGATCTAATGTGATCATGGCAAAGATGATGTTTGAGGTGTGAACAAGGACTCATGGACCAAGTAGCTCTCATCTACTCGAATTGCTCTCTTAGCTCAGTTGGTGTCACTCTGATCAATTATTCCAAGCTCCTTATATAGTTGTAAAATTGTATGTTAAATGGGGAATATTTATTACGACATTATTTCTTATTGCTATATTTTGATCATTTGTAGTCTGATGGAATTCCAACCTTTAACATCATTTACTCTAACCCTTTCTCATTCTCATTGATGATACCCCAAATCACTACTCTCATTAACTCGACATTTGATTCTTTATGCGAAAATCAAATACCCATCTTATTATATAACATGGATAACTATCACTTAATTTACATTTCCTTAAATGCTTTACATTAAATAGCCCATGTTAAATAGGGCTCGCAACTTCAGCCCCATTGATCTTTTATAACCAATTACCCCTTTGAGTAATTATTACATTATATAAATTTATGGGTTGGGCAAAGGGATGATATCTAGGAAATTCTACTTTGTTTCAATAATTGTTATGCATTTATGGGTATTAATTCCAATAATTGAAAGTAGATATTAATTTATGGGTATTTATGATAGGGGTATAGGACTAATAGTTTTGTACTAAACTAAATTCACATAATGATATTATTATTTTCACCTAAAGGAATTTACTAAGTATTTACCCTATCCATTACATTTCGATAAGGTAGAATAAAATTGTAAATATGTATGGTTGGATTTTCATAGGGCCTAGGCTCTTTAGTACCCCTTTAATTCCACAACTGTTATTTTCTATGGTCCAATATTATATAAGTCTATGTTTTATATTGGTATTTACTTAGTAGTATGATAGAGTGAAATTGTTATTTAAATTCCTCGTGTATACTTGGGTTTCATTCCTTTTTGTATAACATAACTATATTGGTACTTTGAACATATTAATAAAATTATGTGTGTATTTATTTGATAATGGTATAACCTCAACTCTCAAATCCCTTTCTCCTTTATATTTGTTTGGACATCAATTTTCTATATATATATATATATATATATATATATATATATATACCCATATATGTAAACATCTCTTCAACATTTATATATATATATATATAATTATATATAATATTTAATTTTCGCTTAAATTCAACGGACTTAACTTGATTCTATCGAGTTATTTATTTCGGTAAAAACAACATTTCATTTTATTTTAAATCAAATTTATTCCAATTATATCAATTGAATTTTAAACTTATAGTACAATTCCGGAAAAAATTTTGACCGAAATTTCTTGTTACTAAAAACACGGTGTGACATATGTCCTTCCTCATTTACAACAGTGCCTTTTACTTGAGAGCTTTCTTTTCTCCCATCCATTCTTGTTCGCTTGTGATCATTACACCATTCCTTATTCTGAATTGACCATTTTCGGTCTACGTATTGATTCCTTGTTTGGGGAGGTCTCCCCTTTATTGTTTTCATTCTCTACTACATCCTTCAAGGTAGAGACTTCTGTCTTAGGGCTATACCTTCACTATTCCCTAAAGATTCCTTCCCTTTAGCTCCTTACACTCTTCTGTATCTTGGGGCATTTTCCCGCTTTTAATCTTTCATCGTCTTGAAATTTCCATTTCATTCCTTATTCCTTATTTGAGTAACTTTCGATTATCGATTTTATTTCACATACTCCACCCTATGCCCAGCCGTCCACTCCATAGGTTTCATTAAGTGAACGCGGACCATGACAAGTCTTGATGTCAATTGTCATTTCCTTTAACCAATCCCTAACTAGAGTGTTTACTTCTCTAAGGTTTCTTAGATGTGCTTTCCTCTATTTCCTTATTATGGGTAGTCCACCCCTCTCTTACTTGTATGGCATCTTTTAATGATGTCTTAACACATACCCATTCCTTGGGTTTAACTTACTCTTTGGACCCTCATGAGTACTTTTCCTTTGTACTTGATCTTCCCATCTCAACTAGCATTGCCTTTACGAGCTTACCTTCTCTCCCCTCTTTAATTAGGTCCATCACTTCTTCGTTGGGTCATATACTTCCCTAGGACTACTTTCCTAGATGCCCTTATAGGTATCCAACCTTAGAGCAACTTTATGACATCCTTTGATATCGTCCTCTTTTGTTTACCCACTCTTTTGAAATCTCGTGGCACGTCATTTGTACTCCATCATCATTATGACTTGCATCCTAGAGACCTATTTGGATGTCATAGGAGTGTGTGTGTGTGTGTGTGTGTGTGTGTGTGTGGGGGGGGGGGGGGGGGGGGGGGGGTGGAGGGGGGAGGGGGGCGACGGGTGTTGGGCTCCTAGGTGGAGGGATAGGTTCTTCCTGCCTTAGAGGAGGATACGTTATGTCGTCTAGCTCTAACAATGCTCCAACAAGTTTCCTATAGTTCTCGACCATATCTTTAGGCACTCTCTTCTCGACTTGCATAAACCATTTAACGGCTATCTATCACGCCCCGACCCGGTTTGGTCGGATCCCCATGAACAACCCGCCACTCTCCCGGTTTATTAAAGGGTTTCCCCTTATTATAAACCGTAAAGAGTAAGGCATCCTTCAAACCTGCACCATTTCCTGGAATAGCATACTCAAAACTGCATGAAATTTTAAACTTTACATACATGTCTTATAGGCATCTTAGTTGATGGTCTTTCAGTGATTTCCTGAAAGGGATATAAGGGAGGGGGTGAGTACGACTACTCAGTGAATAGGTTTTCAAAGGTCTACTTTTAACTTTTAAGAAAAACATTTATATGGAGTGTGCTAAACTCTTTTCTTTTCAAAAATCTCTTCATTTAAAAATTCAGGTTTTTCCACCATTTCTTAGTTACCATGGTGTGTCATCACCCAACACACATCCTTCATCATGAAGGTACACATTCACAGGTCAGTATGACTACTAAACCCACTAGTGGCTTCGGAGCGACTTTACCAGCCACCCGGATAGAAGCATGACCACTTCTACCCTGGGAATGAGTGGATGTACGTGACATCCGACCCTCAATCCTGAAATCACTTCTTCATATCCATATGAGAACAGAGACCTCATCCTGTCCCCACCCCGATCTCATGTGCTTGGTGCTACTCCAAATTTCACACATATAGTTGGAATGACGATCTGCCCTCATACTCACCAGGTCGTCCAGGGTCTTTAGGACACATGCACAAACAATGTTTTCTTATAAAGCCATGTAATATGTGGTGCCACTGGTCCAACGGCCCAGACTCTCAACTCAACCTACAGTTGTTTGACTTGACTGGTCCGTCGACCTGTCATGTCGCACTACCGCTAGTTGACTGAGCATGTCGGTCCTATCTAGGTACCATGGCCAAACAATTCACTTATTAAGTTTTATGGCACATATATCATGTTTATTTACAAGCTCCTGCTCATGCCAACTAGCCATGGGCCCACTGTACGAGATTTTCAAAATATGGGCATTCTAGCCCTCAAGTTCCAAAACCGATGTCCCCGGCCTATAAGAGCTATTCGAGCTCCTGTCAAGAAGGTCTCCCAAATAGTTTAAGCATCGACACATAGTCAGGGGAGAACACTTTCGACAAAATAGGTTTTTACTGTCCATTATTCCGATCAGTATAAGGACATCATCGTTCATAATCGATGAACGGGTTTTCAACTTCCTTCGAGCAAGTCTCATCACACCAACTGGGTATGATCTACTTACAATTGATAAGTAGTTTTTACGCATAATTTTCACATCAATTTCTCTAAATAGTGATGATTAAAATACCACTAAATAGTGGGTTTTTATACTGAGGTACTTATCATCCCCTACCGGGTATCATATAAAATTTTCACTCACAACCGGTAAGTGGTTTTTATCTTTAAGTTGTGCTCATCATCCCAACCGATTATGATGTTACTAAACCCACTCACCCGATTATGCATTGAAATTCCACTTAGTCGAGTTATGTCCTTAGCAAGTTAGACCTCGACCAGCATTTTTGATGTATCATTCTCCTACACGAAATGAAAATTATTGTTCCTTATTCTTTGGCCTAATATCCCTCATTCATTCTAAATGAATCAGAAAACCCAACTTTACATATATTTGCAATTAGATCCCTAACGTTATTTTTTTTTAACTTTAAGTCCCTATTGCCGAGTTTTTCCTAAATTTGAGTCCCGCTACTTTAAAATTTATCTTGTGACCTCAATTTATTCAATTACACCAAAAACGGGTTTAATTTCCCAAATTTCCAATTTGGTTCCCCAATTTTTCCAAAATTACCATTTTGCCCTTCCTTTACAAAAATGGTAAGTTTTCCCCCAAAAATTCCAAAATTCCTCAATTGGTCCTCAAACATTATTTTCATGCCCAATTGACCCTCAATTTCATAAAATTGCATTTTGATCCTCCGAATTTCAAAAATCCCCAATTTCCCCAATTTTTCCTCCAATTTCAACTCCTTAGCACAGCCGAAATTGATTTCATCAAATGGATCGATCAAACACCTCTAATTGTTGAAATTGAAGTTAAAATTGAGTTCCTCCATCTTCTTACGATTCAATAACACTTTGAACCGTAAGTTTTGACACCGGAACCAACTCAAACGGTGCTTCGTCGAAAAATAGAATGTAGAGAGAGAAAGATTAAATTACTCACTGGTAAGGGCACGACATACCGAGCTTTCAATATGGGCAGATAGCTCTCGTCATGAGGTTCATCCTAGAATCAAGAGTCACATCAATTCATGCCCAATTGAATTAGAATTTCGTCATTGAAATTCGGTCAACTCTCTCTCTAACATCGATCGGAAATTGTAAAGGGGAGCCGAATTGGCTTCACTTTCGGTCCTAATTCAGCCGTGGAAGGGCTAAGGAAGTGTTGGGAGGGCTTGGTTTGGCTTGAGGAGGATTCGAAATGGCCGATTTCAGCTTGGCCAAAATTGGGCAGCTTTGGTCCGCCGGAGATGCTTCACTGTTCCATCATGTTGGCACTTCTCCAATGATTCTCGAATTGACTTTAGTTTGCTATCAGATAGTTGTCTTCTCCTCGGTTCTTAAGAGCTCGACCTCTCCTTCCGAGGTTAAGAAAAATGTTCAAGTCGAAGCTCTGGTTTGAACTTCACCGGGTAATGGAGCAGTAGAGAGAGAGAGAGAAATGTGTTTAGGTGTGAGGAGAATAAATAGGAATAACCTCTTTATATAGGTGTAAAATCATGTATTAAATGGGAGAGATTTATTACTAGTATTAATATTGTCATAAATTATTGGTATTAATTTTAATAATTTAATTTTGGTATTAATTATAATAATTAATATATATTAATTTATGGCTATTTATGATAAGGCGTACATTCACATAAAAATTTTTTACCAAAATTTTAGAGTTCTTATGGAATCTTGTTCACTTGAACCAATTTAGTTTTTCTTTTCTAATTTGTCTTATGTTTCTTTTCCAAGGTTTAATGAACCCTTTAGATCACCCAGAAGTTGTAAATTTCCCAATTGCTTGTTCCCAAATGATCGAGTTTGTAAACCGGCTCCATTTTCTTACTCAGTTTAACTGGTTCTTTTCCTGATTTTCCTTAACTCAAAAGTGCAGGGTTTACAACACTCCTCTCCTTTTAGGAGTTTTGTCCCCAAAACTTAATTATCAACCTTACATGAGGAATCATTTCCTTTGATGTCCCTTTGGTGTTTGCTTAACATGCATACTCTTCTCTTGTTCTTTCAATTAGCCCTTTTTTTACATCCTTCACTAAATTTACTCCCTCCACGGAGTTTATCATAACTAGACATACCTTATTCCAGTGTATATCCTTAGATTCATATCTTTCTTTATTTAGAGCAACATTCTTCCCTTTGAGATTCTATACTCAAGATTGGGAATTCCAAGATAACTAATCATTCACGTGTCTAGTTATCCTTTTGGTAGTTGAAACCTTTAGCTCGATGTTCTTTCGAGCGTTACGTACTTGTTTCCATGGTTTTTCTTTATTATCACTTTTTCGTCATATTTTGACCCTTCATTCGTTGTATATTATAACTTCGATCCAAAATTTATTTTTATATTTGACCATGTCATGCTTATTAGCCGACTCTTCCTTGCTTTGAGTCATATTCTCCTCGGCATTTTCTAGGACCTGTCTCTGTCCATTAGATTTCTAGAACATCTCCTTGAGGGTCTCTCTTAGTTTTTTTACCTTTCAGGGATCATATAACTTCATCCCTCTATTCTTTTGATAGCATTCCTCAATTATCCTTTTCATCGTTATCCTCTCATCCATCATGCCTTTGAAGTGCGGAGTTTACACTATCTCTCTGGAGGTACGAGTCTTTTTCACAATTCCGTGCGTGGGTTTAGTTTGCACCGCAAACTTCCTAGGGACTCTTCTTCCTAGAAGGTAATTTAGTTGTATTTAGTGTCAAGGCATAGTATTGATAATACTTTCAAGGGAACATGGCTCTGATACCACTCAAGTTGTTAGGCCCCGAACCGGTTTGGTCGGATCCCCGTGATCAACCCGCTGCTCCCTTGGTTTAAGGGGGGTTTCCCCTTCTTTTAATTAAGAGGTGTCATGCATAATTTCAAACCTTGTTACCTGGAATAACATAAATTAATAATTCAAGCTTAAAAGGAACTTTAAGCATACCTGACGGAGGGTACATCTTCACATTTTCTTTCATTATATCTCCTTATTCTTGAAAAGGGTTAAAAGAGAGAGGGTGAGTTCTACAACTCAGTAAGCGGGTGTTGGAAGTGAGTTTTCATTCAAGATAGCTTTTGTTTATCTAAAACATGTTAAGGTTATCATTTCTTTTAAAAGGAATTTCCTCAAAGTTCGGTTTTTAAAACTTTTCTCATTTCCATATTAGATGTTTTTTTAGCTTTTTTTAGCCCATCCCCTTACCTCGGGAGGCATTTAGCAAACAAACACATGCCTTTCATCAGGAAGGGTACACACATTCACAGGTGCAGCCCATCCACTGCACCCACTTGTGGATCGAAGCGTCTTTACCGTTCACCAAGATATAAGCCCATCCACTTCTACCTTGGGTCTCAATGGAACGTCTCAGATGTCCGACCCTTAGACCCGAATGACACTTCATGTTCGTATGAGGACGGAGACCTCATCCTAACCCCACCCCGGTCTCATTTGTAAGAAGCTCCCAGAGCTTCATGCTTGACTCGCATGACAAATTGCCCTTAACACCCCCCATGTCGTCCCATAGCCCTTGGGACCCATCACTACCCCTAGGGCATCTTGATGGTCCCATACCATAAGTGCATGCACAAATAAGAGTTTTCCACATATAGCCATTATCTTTGGTGCCAACGGTCCAACGGCCCCGACGCTTAACCCGACCTGCAACTATTTGTCTAGACCGGTCTGTCGACCTGGCCCTGACGCACTGCCACCAGTCCATCGAACATTGTTGGTCCTAACTTGGTACCATAGTGAAATCATACAACAAATTTCATTAGAAATTTTCATGGCTCTTCCTTAATCAGGTTTGTTTATAAGCTCATACTCATGCTCATGCCCACTAGCCTTGGGCCCACTGTATGTGTTTTTCCAATTGACATCCAAATGAGGGTGAATTTGGTTAGTGAAATTCAGCATCTTCTCTCTCTAACATCGATCTGTAACGATGGAGGAGGGCCAAATTGGCTTACCTTTCAGCTCTCTTGAGTCCATGTGAGGATCGTGGGGGTGTTAGGGAGGCTTGGTTTGGCTAGAGGAGGGCTGAATTTGTTCTAATTTAGCTCGGCCAAAATAGGGCAGCTTCGGTCCTTCAAAGCTGCTTCATTGTATGATTCCATTGGCACTTCTCCAATGGTCCATGGGTCAAAAGGAGGTTGCTGTCAAGTAGCTGACTTCCCCCAAAGTCTATAGGACCCGACCTTCACTTCTAAGGCTAAAAAAAAGGCCTAAGTCGAAGCTCTGTTTTGAGCTTCACCGGAAAATGGACTATTTGAGAGAGAATGGCGATTTGAGGTGTGTGGAGGATAAATGGAGAGAAGCTCTTTATATAGGGAGCTCGAGGACCCTCTGCCCGACCACTTTCCATTTTAGTCGAGCTTATCCTCACCCGAAAATGGCCTGATCAGAGTAGTTACTCCTTTTCCAGAGAAGGAAATTTTCTGCATTTATGAACAGTGTTATCATCCTGAGGAAGAACATGACACTGTTTCAAACCAGACCGGACCGGTTCAACTGGGTTTAATGGCAAAAATCGGTCGGTTCAAGCACGATTCGACCGGTTCGGGCCAAATTCGATCAGTTTTCTCAAAGATTAAAATTTTCTAAATTACTTTCTATCTAATGGTGGCTTCAATTTCCCAATTTAAATATTTTAAGCCACCAAGAAAAATGAATTTAGAAACCAATTCAAGTATGGTTCAAACTATTTTAATCTGATATAGGTCCAGTTCACCCTAAACTAGTCTACTTTTCTCTTGCCATTTGTGCCAAGGTTCTTTTCCATGTTTTTTATGACTCTTAGAGTCACTCGGAATTTGTCAATTTCTCATTTTACCCCTTCTTTATCGGTTATGGTTCGTGAACCGGTTCGGTTTTCTCTTTTGAAACAACCTATTCTTTTCCAGATTTTCTTATCTTTAAAGGATGGTGTTTACAAGCTCCCAAAGTTTTTAAGCAGATTTACCCAATCAGGATAGGCTAATTTTGAGAAAAATTATTTTTAAATGAACCATCATTTCAACCGGAATGGACGTTATAGCAATTCTCACTCACCCAGTGATCTGGGTGGGGTCATGTCGGCAGAGTATAGCTCTTCAATATGCTTTTGGGGACTGTTGCTTAAATAGCCCACTCCTACATGGCACGAGTGTCTGTATCAGAACGTGTTGACTAAGAGGTTGCACAATTTCTCATATTTGCACATAGGGCCCCGTACTTTGCCTTAATTGCACTTGGATCCCTAATTGCCTCTTAGTCTCTATTAAGCCCCTAGGGTTTCCAATCATCCCTCTTAGATCCTTAACTCTTTTAAATTCATCCATTAGTCCTTAATTTACCAAAATTTTCCTCTAGTCCTTAATTTTCCAAAAATTGTAATTAGTTCCCCTAAATTTTCCAATTTGTCTTCTATTTTACCCAATTGTCCCTCAATTGGGAGTGAATTTCATGAAAACCCTTTCAATTTCGTCAATTTGTCATTTGCTTCTCCAATTTTCGAAAATTGCACAAAAGCCCCAAAAAATCACCAAATTGGCCTTCATCTTTTTCCCCAATTTAAGCATATGAACATTGAATCTTACCTCATCCAATTGATGGTCTGTAAGTCCTTAATTTCTTCATTTTTTGCTTCAATTCGTCTCCTCCAGCTCCTCTCAATCATCCTACACTTTGAATTTCCGAATTTGGTTGAGTTTTAAGCTTCATCAGAAAACTTACAATAGAGAGAGAAAGCTTGCTTATCTTATTAATGGAGGGGTGGTGGTCGGAGCTTGAGGTGGGGCGATTAGTGCTCGTCGAGGGGAACCTACCAAGATTGAATCTCGTTGTAGTTCGTCATTGTCCTACGAGAATTTGAAGAGAGAAGTTTCGGGGGTTTAGCTCTGAAACTCAGAAATTCCAACGGGGAGAGGCAAAATTGAGCTTACCAAAAGTCTATAAGGGGTTGTGGAGGTCTTAGGCCATCAGAGGTGGCCAATGCTGGCGGCGGAAGGGTTTAGAGAGTTGGGGTTGGGTCGGTCAGGAGCTTGCTATTTCGAGCTCCGGAGCAACTTCACTGTGCAATCCTTTTTATACTTCTCTAGTCGTCCTCTCATCTCTTTGAGAGTGTCTGGAGCTGGAGCACTCTTCCTCGGTTCCAATGCCTCGGAGCCTTGATCGAAGTGTCATCGGAAAAGGAGTATTTTGTATTCAGAGAGTACTTGAGAGGTGAGGAGGATGAATGGGAGGGTGCTCTTTATATAGGGAGCTCGGCAATTGTTCAGGCTACCAAGCGACATGAGACTCAGCCTCTAACTCAATTGTCGATGACCTGACCGAAGAGTTTTTTGAGTCATTGGAGACTCCTAATTTTTTGGCCTCTCTCTCTCTCCCCTCTATTCTCTCTGTCGACGCGGTGGTCATGCCACATGGCATGTTGTGATTGACCAGTTTTTCTAATGTGGAGGTCCAGCTCGGCCACCGCGTCACTCGTTGACCCTTGACTAGACACAGAGTAGCCTATCATTGGCTGCTCATGTCTGCGTGGCATAATGATGGGTTGCCCGCTAACCGTTGATCGGACACATGGCAGCTCCCATTGGCTGCTCATGTAAGTGTGGCTACTGACGAGGCACCGTTGACCGTTGACCGGTCTAGTTCATTTACCAGTCCGACCGGGTTCGTTGTCCCGAATTCAAAAATTGGTCAGTTCAGACCCAATTCGACCGGTTTTCTTAAATTTAAAATTTTCTAAATTTATCTAAATTCATTTTCTACCTAATGGTGGCCTCAATTTCCCAAATTTACATTTTCAAGCTACCTAGAAAAATTAATTATTGAGCCAATTCACTATGCTTCATCTTGGTTTAGTCCGGTTCATCCAGAACTGGTTTGGTTCTCTCCCCAATTCCACTTCTCGGTTCTTTCTCACAATTTTTGTAAATTTTTTATCACTTGGGGTCTCCCAATTTCCCACGTTAACCCTTTTACTATTTTCTATTTATTAAATTAGCCTGATTTTCTATAATATTGTCGATCCTCCTCCCGGTTTCCTTGGTCCAAGGGGACGGGTTCCACAATCCGACCCATAGTTTAATCTATGGATGGGTTATTCTTGGTCTCCCCTTTTCTATCTCATGCGTCTAGCATGTTATAAGCAAGTACCAAGATTTAGTCATGCACACAATCATGACCTACTCTCTAGAGACATGTTTGGACTATTCACAACCCGCATCTAGACCTGTCAGCTTAGGCCTTAATAAAAGTAGGAGCAACACATGGCCCTCAAGCAAACAATCACATGCCTGAAATGCATTGTCACTCAGGTGACAGCAAATCAAGAACTAAAGTGTGGGAGGTCGAAGGCACTCTTCTCACAACCGGGGCTTCACTCGTGTCCTCTCGTAGTTTGGTGTCTCAACACCTTAGGGTCCTCACAAAACTCATACCGCTTTCTCGCACACTCTGGGCACTCACGCCTCCACACAAATGGGCTACTCGGGCCCTATATATATATCACATCCCCATAATGTATCGATTGTCCAGGATGATACCAGACAATGAGTTGGAGTGCGGGGAGCACGAACCCTCTAACCGCAACTAACACCCTCACATGTCATCTCATAGCTAGGTGTCTCAGCACCATGGGTCAAAGCCGCTTAACTGCCTCTCACCGGCCCATGCCCCCTACACATGTGACTCAATTTCACCATCATCTTGTCACAGTGGTGTACTGGCATGGTACCAGTACATCATCCAAGTGTACTAGGGAAACATGGAAGATATCACACAATGCGTTCCTCGATCTCCTTTCCATTTTTCCCCTAGACAATGGCACAACCTCTTAGGCATCCATCCATCACCCCTGCTCTCCTATACCGATATTCACAAAAATAAATAGCATGATGCATGATCATAATCATGGCACCCATAACCACTCTCATAACGGTGCTAAATGCATCTCGTTACTGGGAGCTCGACACGTATCTCACCAAACTTTCTCCAAATCACACACACATACAATACTATATCAATTCAAACATGGTATACATGAAGAAGCTGGGGAGTATGTGCTCTCACTAACAGACTCCCCCATGCCATGAAAACAAACCCGAGAGTCTGACCCGACATGGGTCTATCTCACCATATCTCACAATTGGCCCATCCGACCTTAGACTTGGGACTCATGGCATATCCCAGAACTCAATCATTCAAAATGGTACACTGACTATGTTGGTAGCCCAGGCCTTCAACGATCATCTCTCGAATTCACACAAGGCTTAAAATAACAAATTTCTCTCAGTTTCTTATAATTGGTTTTTCACACTACATGCACTCGTCTTATGACCGGTTCTTAATTGTCCTTTAGAAACCTAGTATTTGATTTAGTGGGCATGATCTTATTCATTTGCACTACTTATATGAGTTCTAAGGCCATATTGGTACTTAGAATAACACACTAACACAAGCTCGTTATTTAATGCCTCGGTCGGTCCAATAGTACTCGTCGTCAAAACCCACTCGCCTCTTTTCCCGAAACTCATTCGTTCCACGAGATTTCTCTCAGAATCCTCTCTCGTTTCTGCTAGCTTCCTTCTTGCGTTCTCTAAGCATCAATTGGGTCAACATTTCTCATTACCACTTAATAGCAACCTACCGTACTATCTCTATAGTTTTACGGTTTAGCCATCTTGGGTCCCAATTTGTAAACCCCACCCTTTTGAGCTAAGGAAAACCGGGAAGGGAACCGGTCAAACAGAGTGAGAAAACCGAACAGGTTCATAAGCCCGATCAATTGTGAATGGGAAATTTAGAAATTTACAACTCCCAGGTGATCCAAAGGGTTCATAATACTATGGAAAAGAACCTTAGGATGAATTAGAAGAGGAAAAATACAACAGTTTGGATGAACTAGGTCCAACAGGAATGAACCGGAACCAATAGAGAAAGGGGTAAACAGGAAATTTATGGATCCCTTGTGACCCAAAGAGATTTATAAACCATGGGAAGGAACCTTAGAACAAAGTGGGAGAGAAAAACCAGATCGGTTCTGATGAATCGGACCCAAACCGAATTGAACTGGTTTAAGGACCGAGTCGGTTTATGAACTGGAATCGATAAAGAGATGGTAATTCGGGAATTTTATGGCCCCTAATTGACCTAAGGAGTCACAAAAGACATGGAAATGGACTTATTAAGGAATTAGGGATGAAAAACAAACTAGTTTAGGTGAACCGGTTCGGATCGGTTTGAACCACTATTGAACCGGATCATAAATTCATTTTTCTAGGTGGCTTAAATAATTCAAATTGGAGATTTGAGACTACCATTGGATAGAGAATGAATTTAGATGAATTTAGAAATTTTTAGATTTGAAAAACTCAGTCGAATGAAGGGTGAACCAGCCCGTTTAAGCTTTGAACCCAGTTCAGACCGGTCTGGTCCGGTTCGAAATAGTGTCATCTTCTTACTCAGGATGACAACATTGTTTACTCGCTGAGAAACTGAAGAAACACCGGTGAAGAAGAAACATCAATGAAGAGGAAATGCTTCTATTCGAGGCATTTTATGTCTTCAATGTCAGTTATAATGGTGCCAAACGGACGGCCAACGGGTCCCCAAGCTCCCTATATAAAGAGCCCCTCCCCATTCATCCTCTCCACACTTGAAAACTCCATTCTCTCTCAACTGCTCCATTTTCTAGTGAAGCTCGAACTAGAGCTCCGACATGGGGTCTTTTCTGAGCCAAACAAGGTGAGGTCGGGTTCTTTAGAATTGGGGAGAAGTCAGCTACACGTCTATACTCTTCATTCACTTTGAAGGTCGCCGGCGAGATACCGGTGTAATGAAATAGTGAAGCAGCTCCGAGGAACCGAAGCTGCCTTGTTTCAGTCAAGCTGAAATTGGCCATTTCAAGCCCTCCTCGGGCCAAACCAAGCCTTCCCAACACTTCCTCAACTCTCCCACGGCCGAATTAGGACTGAAAGGTAAGCCAATTCGGCTCCCCTCAGCAATTTTTGGCCAGTGCTAGAGAGAGAACCGACATAATTTCAATGATGAAATTCTAACTCAATTCAGCATCAATAGATGTGATTCTTGATTCTAGGATAAACCTCAGGATGAGAGCTATCTGCCCAAATCAAAAGCTGGAACCGTCGTGCCCTCACCAGTGAGTAATCGAAGCTTTCTCTCTCTATAGTCCATTTTCCGGCGAAGCTCCGTTTGAGCTTGTTCCAACGTCAAAATTTACGATTTAAAGTGCCATTGAATCGTAAGAAGATGAAGGAACTCAATTTTAACTTTAATTTCAAAATTAGAGGTGTTTGATCGGTCAATTTGATGAAATCAAATTATGTTGTGCTAAGGAGTTGAAATTGGAGAAAATTGGGATTTTTCAAAATTTAAAGGACCAAAATGCAATTTTATGAAATTTAGGGTCAATTGGGCATGAAAATAATGTTGGAGGACCAATTGAGTAATTTTGGAATTTTTGGGGCAAAACTTACCATTTTTGTAAAGGAAGGGCAAAATGGTAATTTTGGAAAAATTGGCGAAACAAATTGGAAATTTGGGAAAATAAACCCCTCTTTGGTGAAATTGAATAAATTGAGGTCCCAATATAAATTTTACAAGTTACGGGACTCAATTTGAGAAAAAACCGACATTAGGGATTTAAAGTTAAAGAGAAATAACTTTAGGGACCTAATTGCAAATAACTAAAAGTTTAGGTTTTCTCATTTATTTGAAATGAATGAAGGCTGTTATGCCTAGTAATAATGAACAAGGATGTTCATATCGTGTAGAAACATGAAATATCGGGAATGCCAGCATGGATGAGCTCACGTGAATACAAAGAACCGGTCTAGTGAAATTCACTACGTTAACGGGTGAGTGGGTTTACTAACATCATACCCGATTGGGATGATGAGTACAACTTAAAGATAAAAACCACTTACCGGTTGTGAGTGGGATTATATATCATACCCGGTTGATAATGATAAGTACCTCATTATAAAAACCCACTGTTTAGTGGAATTTTAATCATTACAACTTAGAGAAAATGATGTGAAAACCATGCGCAAAAACTATTTACCGGTTGTAAGTAGATCATACCCGATTGGTATGATGAGACTTCCTCAAAGGAAGTTGAAAACTCGTTCATCGATCATGGACGGAGATGTTATTATATCGATCGGTATAATGGACAGTGAAAACCTATTTTGTTGGAAGTGTTTTCCTCTAACTGTGTACCAATGCTTAAACTATTTGAGAGACCTTCTTGATGGGAGCTCGAATAGCTCTTATAGGTCGGGGGCCTCGGTTTTGGAACTGGAGGGCTAATATGCCCATATTTTGAAAAACTCGAAGAGTGGGCCATAGGCCAATGAACACGAGCAAGAGCTCGTAAACGAACATGATATATATGTGTCATTAAACCTTAATAAGTGAATTGTTTGGTCATGGTACCCAAGCAGGTTCGACATACTCAGTCAACTAGTAGCAGTGCGACATGACCGATCTCTGGACCAGTCAAAACAAACAACTACAGGTTGAGTTGAAGGTTGAGATCGTTGGGACTAATGGCACCATATATTACATGGTAATTTAAGAAAACTTTGTTTGTGCATGCACTATGAGTACGGGATCATCAAGACGCCCATGAGGGGTAGTGATGCATCCTAAGGGCCCTAGACGACTCGATGAGTATAAAGGCAGATCGGCGTTCCAAGTGTCTGTGCAAAATTTGGAGTAGCACCAAGCGTATGAGACCGGGGTGGGGATAGGATGAGGTCTCTGTCCTCATATGGACACGAAGAATTGATTTTGGGATTGAGGGTCAGATGTCGCGTACATCCACTCATTCCTAGGTAGAAGTGATCGTGCTTCTATCCGAGTGGCTGGTAAAGTCGCTATGAAGCCACTAGTGGGTTCAATGATCGTGCTGACCTGCGAATGTGTGTAACCTTCATGATGAAGGTTGTGTGTTGGGTGATGACACACCGTAATTAAATATGGAAATGGTGGAAAACTCGAGATTTTTGAATAAAGGGATTTTTGAAAGAAAGAAGTCTAGCACACTCGAATAATAATTGTTTTTCTTAAAAGTCAAACTTTTGAAAACTCATTCACTGAGTAGTCATACTCACCCCCTCCCTTATATCCCTTTCAGGAGATTTCGGAAAGCATACCCTTAAAGACCATCAACTAAGATGCTTGTGAGACAGGTATGATAAACCTAAATTGTTATACTGTTTTGATTTATGTTATTCTAGAAAAAGGTGCAGGTTAAAGGATGTCTTACTTTTTACGGTTTACAATAAGGGGAAACCCTTTAATAAACCGGGAGAGTGGCGAGTTGATCACGGGGATCTGACCAAACCGGGTCAGGGCGTGACACAATTACTCGACTCGTTAATCGGTAACTCATCCCTTAATCTAACCATCACCAAGGTTGATCTTTTTAGGGATTCAGCTTATGCACTTTCTACTTAGCACTAAATAAAGTATCTATCATTTCTTTATTGGCCACCTAGTGGTTTTATTTTCACCAAATTACAATTTGGCCCATATACTTTACCACTTCCCTATCATTGTACCTAAGACTTTCCCAAGTCTTCCATTTGGGTTATCAAGTCCTCTTGAGTCCCATTAGGTCCCAAATAGGCATTGGAACATTTTCAAGCTCTATTTCACAAAATTACCAAAAGGCCCATATGTTTTGGCAAAATTACCATTTTGCCCCTCATCTTGAGGACTTAGGTTTGGGGATTCATTTGATCTCAAATTTTCTCACGCAAGTCCCTAAACATTCATAATTTATTTTTAGGTCCTTGAACTACCCAAACGTTGCATTTTGTCCATGTAAATACTCATATTTGTACTTTAGTCTCTATATTTATCTTTATTGCAAAAAGGTCCCTCCACCTTTCCCAATAGGAAAACCCAATCTCCAACCTTCACCAAACTTTCCATTTAGCCCCATAACTTTATTTTACTCCTTAGAAAGACCCCACAAAAAGCCTAATTGCATTTGAGTTCCCTCAATTTCAAAACTTTGCATTTTGGCCCCGATTGTTGACTCAGAACTAAAGTATTTCTAAAAATTACCAAACTAAGTAGAGAATTCCCCTAGCCTCCTTCTAGGTCATCGTAAACTTAGTTTGGTCGAGGTCAAATGGAGGTGCTTCGATTAGGCTTGATCAAAAACACATATGTAGACGAGTAGAAATCGGGTCGAAGCGGGGAACTTACCAGTAGTGATACGTAGTTGTTGAGGCTAGTGGATCTAGAAAGTTGACTCTCTCAAGAATCTGTGACCACTTGAATGACCTCAAATGGTGGTATGTATCTCCTGCAATCAACATTTTAGGGTTTTTTAGTAAGCTCGGCCATTGGAGTTGTGAATTGGAAATTTGATGATTTAATTCATCCTTAAATCTTACTCAAATTGGGCAAGGCCAAAGGCTATAGAAAGCTAGTGGCTCAAGGGAGTCACCAAAATTTTCTCAACTCATGAGAGCCATCATGGCCATCAAAATTAAGCATGAAATCAACTACTTTGTTTTGGGTTACCAAAGATAGAGTATTCTGGGATCTCACCAGTGATGGTAGAGGATGAGTTGAGGGTCAGAATGGGTGGGTGGCGATGAAAGCTGAGGTTCTCAGCTTTCCAAGGGTACCAAAAACATTAGAGGAGGTGGTCGGATGGGGGAGAAATTCTCTCTGGTAGTCGGGTCACCAGAGTTAGAAGCAGTTGGTGGTTGAGAGAGGATTTTGTGCAGAATCCCATGAGGGAGTGACCCTAGTTTAGATGGAGGTGATCTAGACCTTTGTGGCAATCTTTTCATTGGCTTCTTTCTTCATTTCATAGCTTTAGGCTTTGAGAATGGATTTTATTTCCCCAAGCAATGGATTCAGGGAGTCACCAGGTAAAATAGGGGAATCTTGGTAAGTTGTCGAATAAGGAAGATGACATACACGCGCATGGTTACACGTATGTGTGCCCGACATCCTAGCTAGCCGGTTCGACATTGTAGCGAACCAATTTCTGGTGATTTTCTCGATAGGTTCTGTAGTTTTTGTCCCGGTTCACATGTCCCAAACACTTCTAAGGATTTCTATTGACCATTTTTACTCATATTTGCCTCTCCATCGATCCCTCTCCTCGTTCTGGTTGGATTCCGCCTCCCTGTTCAATCTTCCTTTCCAATTTAACTCGGTCTAGTTATTGACTTGGGATTTCTGAGTTTTACATTGTGAACACTTGTATCACCTAAAATAGAGGTTAAAGTAACCTACGAAATTTCATTTTACTACACTATGTACTTACCTAAAGGCTAGTCGGGATTTTCATGAATTTGGTAAACCTCAATACTTACCCAAGGCTTATGGGGTTGATGGGGTTTGAAAGTTGGGACCAAGAGGTGTATGTGGTATTTTTCTTGGTTATGCTTAGCCGTCAAGGCCATCAGAAATGGTTCGAAAAGGAAATGCTTTATTTTTTGTCATTGGAACATAGTTACTGTTTGATCACGTCGGTGCTAATAGAGAGCACAAAGATGATGATGATTGAAAGGTGACTCAAGTGACTTTTCAATGGCACTTGAAGCATTCAATTTGGTGTTCAGGAAAATAGTTGTGGTTGTGCAATTCGTGTCATTGAAAATGGAGGGAGCTCACTTTCATAGAGAATTCTAATAAGTCGTCAGTGAGAGGGGGCAAGGTTATATAGTTGTGTTCTAGATTTAAATTCATTAAATTATAGTCCACTTATCCCTACAAAAATTAAATTCTATATGTAGTGAATTTTGAAAATGCAATAGGGAAAATTGGGTTAACGGGCTGAAATCAAATCATATGTCAAGCAAAGGGGACATCGTGAGTGTGACGCATATCTTGGTCCATTCGGTATTGTTCCAAATCAGTTTTTAGTAAATTACTCAATTAGTTTGGCCAATTTTGGTTGTTTCTTGGTCAGTTCACCTTCAATTCAATTAGTTCTTAGTCCAATTATTTTTTATAAAATACCTTGTGCAATTCAATACTATTTAGCTCAAAAATTTTCATTTTTTATTTATACAACTCATTCTAAAAAATGTGGAGTTTTATGATACAAGTTGGTTTGATCTTGGCTCAAACCGGTTCTAAATTAGATTTTTCTCAATCATTGATTTCTATTTTTTTTGCTCGTGATTGAATGATTTCTAATCAAGAGAGGTTATTTGGGTGTAATTTATGTGAATTTCCAATTATCTAAAATTTTAATTTGTGCTGATTTCCAAGTCGATTCGATTTTCAATTCTCGTTTGGGTTTATATTCATGGTTCAATCCTCAATTTTCAGTACAATTTATCTTAAATTCTAGTATTACACTAGATGTTGCAAAAAGAAGAGATGTATTTTAGATGGATATAAAAAAATATATTCTTACATGAAGAATTGACTAAAAAAAGTATATGTTGAACAAAATAAAGATTTTGTTAATAAGGGAGAAGAGTGGAAAGTTTACAAACCGAAAAGGGTATTGTATAGATGATGTTGGCTAGCAATTTTACTTATGATAGAGAATTACAATTATAAAATTAAAAAATACATAAGTTTCAACTCAATAAGGATAGTTGCCCTACAACCTTGTAATATGAGAAGAAAGATATGAATTGAAGAATTTCTCCCTAAAATTCTCTTAAGAGGTAACATTTTTGTGTGATAATTCTTTGATTTTAAGTCATATTCTCCCATATTGTCATTACTCGATATCTTCAAACTCAAATTCATTTTATTTTTGCAAGATCTAAAATAATCTAATGTTTCTCTTTTTAGTGCCCTTCAACATGGACTTGTTATTGTAGGAGGCTTTAAGGATATTAACCAAGTGTTATGTAAGAATTTACTCTCAACTTTTTAATCCCTGAAATTCTTTTGGCTTCTCATATCAAATCTTTACTCAATCAGAATATTAAGTTCTTTACCATCCTTACACTTTGGCACATAAAATTGAACTTTTATATCTACAAATTCACATCTCTACCTAACTTCCTTCAACATGACTTTTCCAGTTTGACACAATTTTCATTGTGAGACGTTTCTTCTCCCCTTGTCTTTCACTAGAAAGAAGCCGGGAAGTCTAACAGACTAATAATTTATCAGCTTTTTGTCAAAAACAAGGTTGACCACAGAATTGTTCCTTAAGCAAACATCTATGGAGAGAAAACCACTGATAAGCATAATGATCTTCCCATTATATCTAATTTCAAGTTCTTCATATGATTGTAAAATCTTCTCAATTATTCCTGCAGTACAAATATGCTTTCTGTATGTACAATCCTCGGAACAAAAGATAACATAATACCAATCAATTGGTATCTTATTGTCATCATAACCTGCATCAAATAGTTACCTGAAACATTCTATTTGCCTGACTAAGATCTGATATCTTTACTAATAGTGCAATCCAATTCAGGCTTAGATTCAAGAATCTGAGCACAACCTTTAAGAATCCTTGGATATGCTGCTGTCACTCGAACCCACCCAGTATTGCTTCATCCCAACTAGGATCTTCTCAGGAACAAGTGGGCCATCTTCATGGTCGACCAACTTTGTGTCCCATCTTATTCCTCCAGCAATCTTCCTGACTTTGTTCATGACATCAACCTCGTCCCTAAGCAAGATTACACCTTCTGGACGTAAAATCCTGTCTATCTCTAGAAGAATGTCCTCAATCTTGCACCTAGTTTGTGAAAATGAAGGTTATATATCATGCTTTCTATCTGAAAGAATTGAAGTAAAAAAAAAATAGAGCACCATTACATAGTAACAGGATGAATAGGAAAATCAGAAGCAATGACTTACTTATCCTTGTACAAGCTAAATAAGCCATTTGCATGGATGAGATCATATGTCCTTGGGTAAGTAGAGAATCCTTCACACCTGAAACCATTTAGAAGCCTCTGTGAAACAAACCTAAACGCCATAAAGAGGAAGATTTATATGTAAGCCTAATAAACAAAAAGCATGATTGCCAGTGTTATCAAACATAAAATTGGAAAAATCCCAATTTTCTCACTTGCTTCTAACATGGATACAACATAGAAAGGTTTCAGGGACCCACCAATCATGATAAATCCCAATCAGTCCTCGCTCGTACATAACCCCCAATGTGTTTTTGGCAATTGTTGGTACAACGTTCATGACCCACAAGTTAGATGATTCAAGCGCTGCTGCAAAACCACCAAGACCTGCATTCATATCCATCACATTCCGATATCTTGTGGACCCAATCAACTTATTCATTCTCTTGTAGGCATTTACATGCTTTCTCCAAAGCTTATTGTCCTCTTTGTAGGATTCCTCAGTTACTCCTGGGACCAGCCCATTGGCTACCCTAGGAGGGACAGCATTAAGCCTTGCAGGAAACTTCTTCAGCTCTCCTCCTGCCACTTCTTTAGAGCTCAATACCTTAGGAAAGGGGGTAACACATGCCTCCATTTTTTCATACCTGAAGTGCGTACATTCAGGCACAAACACAAACAAATGTTAATTCAGTCCACTAAAATCAGTTGCATTACATTATCAATTGTCCAACTGAATATTAAAGAATAATGTAACTGACCAGACATCATCAGGTTTTTGGGATTCACACATTGTGGTGGAATCCCTTTGACAAGATTTGTCATTCACTTTCTTCCTAAAGATAGCAATATCTCCTTTCTCATACTTCTTTTCCCAGCAGAGTTGTTCCGCGATCTCCTCAATTTTCTTCTGCTCTGCCTGAAGCTCTTTCTTTGAACGCTTCCATGTTTGGTAGTAGGTCTTCCAGTTAATTGGTGGACCAGATAAGATCCAGTATCCGCCTGGTCTAAGAACTCTATCAACTTCCATCATGTACATGCCCTCTATAAATATAAACAAAAATAATTTGTCAAACTGTAATCAAGAAAGTCCCCATTGAGATTCTTTGAATTTTTAATCTGGCCAAGAGGAAAAAGTGAGCAATTGCATGTGAAGCCCACAGCTCATCTGCAGCAGAATGCACTACTTGACTTCAATGATGATTTTCAGTTTTCCATTTTTTTTCCTTTACTGAAAAAAATGAAAGCATATATTGTTTGGCAGGTCCTCATGATCACATTGCATTTTTCAGTTTGATGTTTTCTTTTGCTGATCATTCTCAACTGACAGGAATATGAAAATTTTGGAAAATATATATTGTTTTCCAAACCTAATGATACCCTCCCTCAAGGCAAGTTTTATCCTTTAAGAAAAAAGAACAAAGAATAAAGTAATTGCATTGTTTAGATGAAGAACATATCACAAAAAAGATGTACATAAGAAATGAAGAGGACACCTGAAATCAATCCATAATTTGACAGTGAAACAATTATCAAGGCACTGCTTTATGTGAAACTCATCTGCTTTGCAATTCACTGAAGGTATTTAATAAAGAAGGCTTTCTCCCTTGTGAATAAGAAGTAAACATCAACTTACCATTCAATGTCCATGGAATGAGACAGCGGGAGCATTGTGCCATATCAAAGGCTCTTGATGGATAAGGGAGTTGAATTGTTCCAAGAACTCCAATAACAGCTGGTACTCCTCTCTCAAGTGCAAACTGTACCTGAGCTTCATGATTGTCCCTTGGTGCAAATGACATAGCCAACACATTTCGTTTAAGAAGATAGGCACCCCAGCTAGCAACCTGCACCATATGATATATACTCTTTAGTTCCACATATGGAACTTCACTATGGAGAATAAAACATTTGTCATGGCTTCATAAAGGATGGAGGTCATATAAACCTTTCTGTCTAATTGGAATTGCTGAGGTATATTTTGAAGATTTAAAAACACTAGAAAATAACCCATCCTATTTCTGAACTTAGAAAACAATTTCCATTTTTCTCAACCTTACTCTGATGATGTGTATCCAAATTATTTCCACAATGATGATGTTCCATATCAGTTGGTAATCATTTTCTAGAATTCACATCTACAGTTATCGGATCAACCTCTTGGCCAAAACACCAGAAGCAATGAAAATGAATATTCTAATAGACATACCCCACAACCCGTATCCAACGCTGTTCTGACAGATCCATCTGCTATTGGGATCACCGAAGCCAGTTCATCAATGTATGCATCTGCACCTTGGGGAAACATTGTCCCCCCTCCAGGAAACTTGAACACATCACCCTGATACTGAACCCAGTTTTGAACAGCCTTCTCCACTGTCAAACTCTTGTAGGGTACATTAGCATAGTAGGCATAGTCACGGCTCTTTGGCCATGGGAATGGAGTCTTATACCCCTCAGGAGCAGGAATCAGGCATCGTAATTTCTTGTTCTCAGAAGGACAGTGCCTCTCCCTGTAAATCATGTTCTCCCTTGGGAACTTCATTGCAGATTCCTGTTCCTGACATGGAGTATAATCTCTGTAATTCATACCACAAGGCTCAAAGACTTTGATTTTGACCTCAGGGGGCTCACTAATCTCAAGATTATTGTGATGACTTTCAAAGTCCAGATCTTTGAAGATTGTACAGTCAGTTTTCTTTGTTATTTCTAAAGCTATACTGTCCCCTTTACCCGAGCCACTGCTCTGCCACACTCCCAACAAGTAGAAGAAGCAACAAAGCCCAAGGACGACAAATATGGAGATTGGGCTTCGACCTCTATTTGCTGCCATGCCAGGTTTAGCCATAATAGGTAGAAAATAGTATCACTGCATAAACCAAGTACATAGTAAAAATCCCTATATAACAAGTTTTAAATCTACTATCAAAGATCAAGAAAACGAAATTGCAGGGAAATTTTTTATTCGCTGGAAATTAAAATTTTTTGAAGGATAAGCATGGGTGTACAGCCCAGTCAACAAAAATCCTAATATGTTTTTAACATGGGCAGTTCTAAAAACTGAAGGTTACATAAGATGAACAAATTTTGGTCCAGGATTTCTGCACCACCTTGGATTCTAGTATTTCGTATAAAGAAAATCTATAACTTAGAGAATTTTATGTATTAACTGACCCTAACTAGATCTAAATTAGTTAGGCTGTCGGATTTCTTAATATGGTTGTCAAATCTTCTGTCACTATTCTGCTTTATCCGATTATTAAGCTGCTTGACAACAAAACAAAATATCAGATCGGCATTTGGATTTGATCAATTTCAAGGACCAGTGAAAGATCCTTTATTATAACCATCTGTTCTTCAAAGCAAGAGCAAGGGTTAAAAATTAGAAATTCAGCATCCATCTTTGAAAGTAAGGCAAGCACTCAACTAAAACATAAATAATTGCTAGAACAGGAGGGCAAATCGAACAACCTAGAGACTGAAACAGCACACAGAAATTATACGAGGAGCAAAGCTTTCATTACAACCCAGGAAGGAAAGGAACAGTTAACAGAAACAGCTTTCCACTAGCTCAAAAAACCAAAGGAAACTGTAAAAGAGAAACAGGGCAGATGTGTATATGCATACAGGAGATGGGCAGAGGAGTGAACTACAAATTGAACCTTGAAGTTTCGATTTTTCAGCTCCAGAGGGTCATGCTCTGAAATGGGTATCTTCCAGATCTCGAAGATGTTCACTGGTGAGGTGAGGGTAAAGTCAAGAAGGGAGCTGGAGACAAGAGGAAAACATGGGTATATAAGTCTACGCAGAGACATAAAACCGACCACCAATTAATATAGGTTGGTGATATCATTGAACGTGTGAAGTTAAAATATGGTTAAATGATATTAGTTTCAATAACAGTAGGTTTGCAGTGAGCCCACTCTTTAAGACCCCAACATTCTTGTTCCAAGCGCGAGTATTCACCGAGTTGTTCCAGATCTGGTGCAATATTTCCAAAGATTTCACAGCTTGATGCAATGCTCAGTAGATTTATACTATAAATGAATTAATGTGCGATGGACAATTATAAATAGTGTGTTAGTTTACATATTAATAAAAATTCACATATTTTGCATTCAATCTTTCTATTCTCTTCGTCCACGCATGAGATCCATGGCATCATACTTATCAACTCAAGATCCATGGCATCATACTCTATAGACTACATTCAAAGAATTCTATTGTACAACAACTTTGTCATTTATCCATATTCCACCTTTCTTCCTCAAAACTCCTCTTCAAGTCATCACTCCACCTATTCATTTTCAGCTGTAGAAGAATTGAGATAATAACTCAATCCTAATTTTAAAACATACCTACTATACCTATTAATTAGATAACTATTATTATTTATTATATAATAATATTTTTCTAATACAATTCTAACACCTCCCACAACTTTACAACTTTTTTATATTAAAAGTTGTGATAACACCTTACTTGCCTAAGAATCAAACCTAAATATGACTTGGGTTACCTTCCATCAATTTTTGCCTCCTAACTATTATTATTTCACTTTTTTCTTTTATTGACAATCTAATTATTGGAGGTACCATACTCTTCTAGCCTAAGAAACAAAGTTAAAATGATATCGTCCAGTCATATATGAGGTAAAAGTGAATTACTATAGCAATTGTAGAGGGATTTATGCAAAGGGGAGAAATCATAATAGTCTTTGATTCCTATGTAGTTTAACAAAATTGATTGTTCGAACACCAATCGAAGAATAATAATCATGTTTTTAATATATTAAGGGTAAAATGGGAGCCCGTATATCTCAAGAATAGTACCACCCTTACCACAATAAATGAAAGCTCTTTTCCTTAATCAGAAGTCAAGACTTTTAGGGGATCTAAAAGTTAAATGTCCTCAACCGATATAAGGTTAAGCGATCCAATAATAACTCAACAAATTTGCTTAATATTATTATAATTAGGGGATCTAAAAGTTAAATATTCTCAATCGATATAAGGTCAATCGATGTGATAATAACTCAATAAGTTTGCTTAATATTATATTATAATAGTGATGGTAACATCAAAACTTTTGGAAATATAGTTAATACCAATTCTATTGAAAACTAAGATTAAACGGAGAATAATGATCATATTCTCAATTTGTTAGGTCCCAAATGGGAGCTCTTATCTCTCAAGTTTGGTCCCACCATGACATTTGATGGTATAAAAGCTCTTCTCCTAAATCGTGAGAACAAGTGTGACTTTTAGCGGAGCTAAAAGTTTTATGTCACAACCCGATTTTAGGGTCAAGGAATTCGATAATAACTTAACAAGTTCGTTCAATACTATAATATTGGGTGTAAAATCGAAACTTTTGGAGGTGAAATTAAGATTAATTGGATTGGAAATTGAGATTAAACAAATAATAATGATCATATTCTTGATGTGTTAGGTCCCAAATGGGAGCCTCTATCTCTCAAGCTTGGTCCCACCCTAGCTACCATGACATCCCATGGTATGAAAGCTCTTCTCCTGAATCATGAAGTCGAGTGTGACTTTTTGTGGAGCTAAAGGTTTCATGCCCCGACCTGATCTCAAGATCAATGGATCCGATAATAACTCGACAAGTTTGCTCAATACTATAATAATGGGTGTGGCATCATAACTTTTGGAAATGGAGTTAAGATCAATTCGACTAGAAACTGTGTTAGGTCCCAAATGGGAGCCCCTATCTCTCAAGCTTGGTCCCACCCTAGCCACCATGACATCTCATGGTATGACCGCTCTTCTCCTAAATCAGGAAGTCAAGTGTGACTTTTAGCGGAGCTAAAAGTTTCATGCCCCCACCCGAACTTCGGGTCAAGAAATCCAATAATAACTCAACAAGTATGCTCAATACTATAACAGTGGGCATAACACTGGAACTTTTGGAAATGGAGTTAAGTCCAATTGGATTAGAAACTAAGATTAAAGATGTGTTCACGATGTGTTAGGTCACAAATGGGAGCCCATATTTGTCACACCCTAACCCGATTTGGTTGGGTCTCCATGATCAACTCGCCACTCTCCTCGGTGTAGAAGGATACTCTTCCTTTAGTCACAGATAAAAGCCAGACGTAATTCATTCTCCTCAGTTCCCATAGAATAACATTATCAAAACTGACTCAAAATAAGGGTTTTATGCCTACTGTACCTTGGGTTAGGTGACGATGGTGCCTTCTATCGAGGAAAAGTACTCTATTCCTCAAAAGGGAGAATGGGAGGGGTGAGTCCTAAAACTCATTGAGTGGGGTTTTGAAAAAGAAGTTGGTTGGATTTGTTTTATCATCTTTCTCCATTCTCTTGAGAAGTTTTAACACTCAAACAATTATCCTTCATCATTGAAGAGTTCATACGTTCGTAGAGTAGTCCTCGACTACTCCATTTGTGGTCCAAGTGCATTTACCAACCACCCTTGGTAGAAGGTCTCACCTTCTACTGGCCTAAGCCAGTGCCCATTGGCCTTGGGCCCACTAGAACTTCTCTAGCTCTACTCAAAAATAGCTTCCAAAAGGTTTAAGCAATTTCACGTAGCTAGGAGAGACTATTTTCGAAAAAATAGTTTTCAATTTGAAAACATGCTCATCACCTCAACCAAGCATGATGTCGGAAATTCTCACTCACCCGGTGTTGTGGCTCATCGGTCCTAAGTGGCTTTCAGGTGTCTTAAGACCTTCCCACGAGCATGGGTCGTAGGCCTCTCAGTACGTACCTACATTATCATTAATATATTCACTGAATTACCTAAACCCTTTCACTTGGACCCCTAATTAATACTTTATTTGTAATTTTACCCTTATAAATCCATTAATTGGCAAATAATCGCACATAATTACGTCTAATTACAATTAAATTCTTAAAATTATTTTTAATTGTAATTAGGTCCTTAATTTCCAATTGACCCTCAATTGAGGTTAAATTTCACAAAAATCACCCAATTTTCGCAAAATCCCCAAATTATCCAAATTTCACCAAATTCACATTTTACTCGCCACATTCTTCAATTCATCAAATTGGCCATGCGAACTTCGTTAATTATCTCCTAGCATACCACCGATCATCTTCCATACTTTCCTACAATCAATTCATGATTCGAATCATCTTAATTGGCCTCGAATTAAGCTCAAACGAAGCTTTTCCAGAAAACTAGTCTTAGAGAGAGAAAGTTTAGAAATATTACCAGTTGGTTCTCAATTGCTGAGGCTTTTGATTTGGGAAGCTTGTGCTTGCCGAGAAGGTTCTTCTTGGATAAAAAATTTCGCCACTTGACGTCTTGAGCATGGAGAATTCGACCAGTACAGTTGTGTCACTTTCTCTCTCTAGAATTTTACAATTCCAATGAATGGGGAGGAAATTGACTCACCTTAAAGTTTCCTGGTTGTCGGGGGTCGGTCAAGGAGGGTTGTGGGGGTTTTGGCATGATTGTTGGAGGTTGGAGGTGGCTGAAGTTCAGCTCGACAACTCCTACAATTTTGAGAACGTTGGAGCAACGGTACCGTGTGAGCCTCCCGATGCTTCTCCGGTGATCGTCGAACTAAAAGGAGGTTGCAGCGAGGTTGGGAACTTATTTCCATTTCTAGAGAACCCAAATGTAAACCCCATTTTCACATAATAAGAAAGCTCAATATGGGAATCAGAAAATTTCGAGTGAAAATAGAGGTTGAAACGAACCAGAATTTGTAAATAAGAGTCAAAATGGGAAGTTGGAAAATTTCAAGTGGTCAATAAATACCCAAAAATCATGTAAAGGAACCATAAATAAAATTGGGTATGAGAACCAAACCTGAACTAGATTGAACTGAGATTAACCGTAGGGAACTGATTCAAAGATTCATTTTTTCTAGGTGGCGTAAAAACAACAATTTGAGAAATTGAAGGCACCATTGTATAGAAAATGAATTTATATGAATTTAGAAATTTTTAACATTTAAAAAACCGATCGAATCGAGATTGAACCGACCAATTTTCGAATTCAGATCACCGAACCCGGTTTAACTAGACCAGTCAATAGTCTAGCCGGTTAAGGGACCGCTGCCAGGTCTACGCCCAGTTAGCAGGTGCGACCAATCAGCGCACGACGTGTGGCAAAGAGCACCAAGTCAACCCTTAGTCAGCTCCTAAAAGCACAGGCCAATTAGTGAGTGACACGTGTCATCAGTCAACGGTCAAAGGAGGAAAATCCACCTCATCGATGACCTACCAATCGACATATGTCCCCGATCAACTAAGGAGAAGCCTCGTCAATAAGGCTAACCAATGAGAAGCTAACACGTGGCAATGATGCCACGTTAGCATCTGACAAGGAGGTCGAGGAAATGGTCGACCAATTAAAGATTGACACGTGGTAGAGTTACGTCGGATGGTTTTAGCCAATGAGAGGATGACATGTGGCAGTGGCACTATACATCAGTAGGGGAATTTGATGCATTTAAATCATCCAATCATTGGATGGCAAGTCTCACAGTCAAGCGGCTTACCAAATACGGTCAGCAAACACATTGGAATGAGCGACCAATGGGAGGTCACCACATGTTTGGTCAGCGAATCAAAGGTTAACTAGAATATTAAGTAGGAAGTCATTTCAACAAAGCCAGCTAATCACAGCGTGCCAGGTAACAAGCTCTCATGTGCTAAGCTTGCACGCATGACACAGAGTCGTCTTCTTCCTTGGAACGCTGGCAAATAAGGATGAAGAATTCGTCGGTCAGTCTCCGATAACCGAAAATTGCTCCGATATGACCATGAACGGGCGAATCAGGGGCCGAGTTGTGGGTAAACTAATAGTCTGGTCAGTTTTCAAGCTCCCTATATAAAGAGCTCCTCCCCACTCGTCTTGCTCATCCTGCAATCGATCGAAGAAGAGAGAGTGCTTAGTTTTTCGACAAGGCATAAACTAGAGATCTGACATTAGTGTTTGTCTCAACCTCTGATGTTGCGATTGGACTCATTGGAATTGGGAGGAACTTCTCCATCCAGTTGCACCCTCCATTCGACTTGAGGACCACCGGAGGAGCGCCGACAGGCCTACATAGTATCCCTGCTCCAACGGACTTGAAGTGGGTTTAGCATCACGTCTGGTTGGACTGATGAGTACTAGTTTTTACAAATTTAAAATGGTTTTCCAAGACTACTCTTCCCTGACTGATTGAACAAGCTTAAAAAATTTTGGGAGACTATCCCGAAGAGAGCATGAACCATGAAATAATAGAGCTAGAAATGCTCGAGTGAGTCGAAGACCAATGGACACAGGCCTAAGCCCATAGACAAGTAAGCTTATATGATAAGAAACGTTCTCATAAATGGATAATTGTGTGGATCAGCCACTATGTCAAATATGTGTCATCAGACTCGTTGAGTTAGTAGTCACTGAGCTAAAGTTGGGTCATCAAACTCGTTGGGCCAGCAGTTATGTAGTCGAAGCCGAGTTGTAGGGCTCGTTGGGGCAGTAGCACCAAAGATGATGAACAGAAGTACTAAAACTATTGATTGTGCATGCTTTGAATTCAGAACCATCGAGGCACCTGATATGGGGTAGTGGTGGTCCCAAGGGCTATTGGACGACCTAGGGTGTAAACCCCACCCTTTGGAGTTAAGGAAAACCGGGAAAAGAACCGGTCAACCCGAGTGAGAAAATCGAACTGGTTTACGAACCCCGACAACTAGAGAATGGGAAAATTGGGAAATTTACAACTTCCATGTGACCCAAATAGTCACAAAAACCTTGGAAAGGGACTTTAGGATAATTTGGGAAAGAAAACCAAACCAGTTCAGGTGAGCCGGATCCGAACCGGATTGAACCGGTTTAGACCAATTTGAACCATCATTAAACTGGATGCTAAGTTTATTTTTCTAGGTAGCTTAGAAAATTCAAATTAGAGAATTGAGGCCACCATTGGATAGAGAATGGATTTAGATGAATTTAGAAAATTTTAATTTTGAAAAACTCTATCGAATCGGGCATGAACCAGCCGGTTTAAGTGTCGAACCCGATTCAAAACAATGTATCTTCTTCCTTCAGATGACAACATTGTTCACTCGCCAAAAAATCAAATAGCGCCGGTGGAAAAGAAACGTTTTCCTTTAGGACATTTCAGGCCATCAAAGAGTGTCATAAAGGTGCCAAACGGATGACCGGAGAGTTCCCAAGCTCCCTATATAAAGAGCCCCTCTCCATTCATCCTCCATACACCTAAAAACTTCACTCTCTCTTAGCTAATCAGTTTTTCGACAAAGTCCAAACTAGAGCTCCAACATAGGGGTTTTTTTCTGAGCCAAAGAAGGCATGGTCGGGTTTCTTAGACTTGGGGAGAAGTCAGCTACCCGATGGTGGTCACCATTCGGTCCGAGGATCATTGGAGAAGCGTCGACGTAATCAAACAGTGAAGTAGCTCCGGCGGACTAAAGCTGCCTTATTTCTGTCGAGCTTAAGACGGCCAAATTATGCTTTACTCAGGCCAAACCAAGCTCCCCCAAAAATCGCTCAGCCCTCATACAACCAAATTAGAATGGAAATGTAAGCCAATTTGTCTCCCCTTTATAATTTACTGACCGGATTCTACCTCAATTCAACATGAATTGAAGTGATTCTTGATCCTAAGAGTAACTTCAGGATGAGAGCTACCTATCCCGATCGAAAGCTCGGACCGTCGCACCCCCAACGGTAAGCTTTCGAATATTTCTCTACCTAAGCCCAATTTTACAGCGAAGCTCCGTTTGAGCTCATTCCGACCTCAATTCATGCGATTTAAAGCTCAATTAAATTAAATGGATGTGTAGGAACCCAATTTTACCTTCAATTTCTAAAATTAACCTCGATTGATTGGTCAAATTGATGAAATCAAATTCGGCCAGTTTGTTAGGGGGAAATTGTGGAAAATTTTGGGGAAAATTAGGAATTTCGTAAAATTGAGGGACCAAAGTGCAATTTCCCAAAATTGAGGGCCAATTGGCCATGGAAAAGATGTTGGAGGACTAATTGGTCAATTTTGGGGGTAAAATTGCCATTTTTGTAAAGTAGGGGCAAAATGCTAAATTTTTGAATAATTGGGGACCAAATTGGAAATTTGGGAAACTTGAACCCCTTTTTGTGATTTTAAATAAATTGAGGTCCCAAAGAAAATTTTAGAAGTTCTAGGACTCAATTTGGGGAAAAATTAGCATTATGGACCTAAAGTTAAAGAAAAAGAACTTTAAGGACCTAAATACAAATAATTAAAAGTTTGGGCATTTTATTCATTCGTGAGTAATGAAGGTTATTAGGCCAAATGTTAATAAACAAGAATGTTTATATCATGTAGGAACATGAAGGACCGGGAATGCTAGCAAGGATAAGCTTGCGTGAAGGAAAAAGACGCTTTAGGGAAAATACACCACACTTATCGGGTGAGTGGGATTTTAACATCATGTCTGGTTGGGGTGATGTAAGAAATACGTGAAAAAACTACTTATATGTTGTAAGTAGATCAAACCTGGTTGGTATGATGAACTTCCTGGATGCAAGTACAAAACCAGCTTACTGGTTATAAGCGGAGATGCCATCATACCCGGTTGGTGTGATGGACAAGTGAAAAAGTTATTTTGTAAGAAGTGCTCTCCCTTGACTGTGTGCCAATGCTTAAAAATTTTGGGAGACCTTCTTGACGAGAGCTCAAATAGCTTAGATAGGCCAGAGGCCTCAGTTTTGGAACTTGGGGACTAAAATGCTCGATTTTAAAATTCTCGTACAGTGGGCCTAAGGCCAGTTGGCATGAGCATGAGCTCATAAAAAAACATGATGTTAAGCCATGAAAATTTGAATGAATGATGTGATGTGGCCATGATACTAAAACAAGACCGACATACTCAATAGACTAGCGGCAGTGCAATAAGACCAGGTCGACGGATCGGTCTAGACAAATAGCTGTAGGTCGAGTTGAGGGTCGGGGCCGTTAGATCAGTGGCGCCAAAAGTTAATGGCTTATATGGAAAAGTTTGTTTGTGCATGGACTAAGGTTCGAGACCATTAAGATGCCCAAGAGGGGTAGTGATGCGTCCTAATGGCTAGTTGAGATAAGGGCAGTTTGTCGTGCCAACAGCCAAGGAAGCTCGATGTAGCTTTATGTGCATGAGACCGAGGTGGGGTTGGGATGAGGTGTCACGCCCCGACCCGGTTTGGTCGGATCCCCGTGATCAATCCGCCACTCTCTCGGTTTATTAAAGGGTTTCCCCTTATCGTAAACCATAAAGAGTAAGGCGTCATTTAACTTGCACCTTTTTCCTGGAATAGCATAATCAAAACTGTATGAAATTTAAAACTTTACATACCTGTCTTACAGGCATCTTAGTTGACGGTCTTTAAGGGGAGGCTTTCCGGGATTTCCTGAAAGGGATATAAGGGAGGGGGTGAGTACGACTACTCAGTGAATGGGTTTTTAAAAGCTTTTGACTTTTAAGAAAAACATTTATATTGAGTGTGCCAGACTCCTTTGTTTTCAAAAATCCCATCATTTAAAAATTTGTGTTTTTTTCCATTATTTCTTAGTTACCATGGTGTGTCATCACCCAACACACATCCTTCATCATGAAAGTTACACACATTCGCAAGTCAGTATCACTACTGAACCCGCTAGTGGCTTCGGAGCAACTTTTCCTGCCACCCGGATAGAAGTACGACCACTTCTACCTTGGGAATGAGTGGATGTACGTGACATCCTACCCACAATCCCGAAATCACTTCTTCATATCCGTATGAGGACAGAGACCTCATCCTATCCCCACCCCGGTCTCATGCGCTTCGTGCTACTCCATATTTCGCACAGACACCTGGAACGACGAACTGCCCTTATAGCCACCAGGTCGTCCAGTGTCCTTAGGACGCATCACTACCCCTCATGGGCGTCTTGATGATCCCGTACTCACAGTGCATGCACAAACAATATTTTCTTATATTGCCATGTAATCTGTGGTGCCATTAGTCCAACAGCCCCGACTCTCAACTCAACCCGCAGCTGTTTGTCTTGACTAGTCCGTCGACCTGTTATGTCGCACTACCGCTAGTTGACTAAGCATGTCAGTCCTATCTTGGTACCATGGCCAAACAATTCACTTATTAAGTTTTATGGCACATATATCATGTTCATTTACAAGCTCCTGCTCGTGCCAACTGGCCTTGGGCCCACTGTACGAGATTTTCAAAATCAGGCATTTAGCCCCCAAGTTCCAAAATCGAGGCCCCCAGCCTATTAGAGCTATTCGAACTCTCGTCGAGAAGGTCTCCCAAATTGTTTAAGCATTGGCACACAGTTAGGGGAGAGCACTTCTGACAAAAATAGGTTTTTACTGTCCATCATACCGACCGGTATAAGGACATCTCCGTTCATAACCGATGAACGGGTTTTCAACTTCCTTCAAGGAAGTCTCATCATACCAACCGGGTATGATCTACTTACAACCCGTAAGTAGTTTTTTTTTCACATCACTTTCTCTAAGTAGTGATGATTAAAATACTACTAAACAGTGGATTTTTATATCGAGGCACTTATCATCCCCAACCGGGTATGATGTTAGTAAACCCACTCACAACCGGTAAGTGGTTTTTAACTTTAAACTGTGCTCATCATCCCAACCGGGTATGATGTGAATAAACCCACTCACCCGTTAATGCTGTAATTTCCACTAGACTGGTTCTTTGTATTCACGCGAGCTTGTCCTTGCTGGCGTTCCCGGTATTTAACGTTCCGGTGAAGGCACGACAGTCCGAGCTTTCGATCTGGGCAGATAGGTCTCGTCCTGAGGTTCATCCTTTTGGTCCTAATTCAAATGTGGAAAGGCTGAGGAAGTGTTGGGAGGGCTTGGTTTGGCCTAAGGAGGGATTGTAATGGCCGATTCCAGCTTGGCCGAAATAGGGCAGCTTCGGTCCGCCGGAGTTGCTTCACTATTCCATCATGTCGGCGCTTCTCCAACGATTCTCGGATTGACTGGAGTTTGCTATCAGATAGCTGTCTTCTCCCCGGTTCTAAAGAGCCCGACTTTTGTTCAAGTCGAAGCTCTGGTTCGAGCTTTACCAAGAAATGGAGCAGTAGAGAGAGAGAGAAGTGTTCAGGTGTGAGGAGAATGAAATGGGGATGACCTCTTTATATAGTCGTAAAACCCGTGTATTAAATGGGCGAGATTTATTACTAGTATTAATATTGCCATAAATTATTGGTATTAATTCCACTAATTTAATTTCGGTATTAATTCTAATAATATAATTTCGGTATTAAATTATTTGTATTAATTCCAATAATTTAATTTAGGTATTAATTTTAATAATTAAATATATATTAATTGATGGCTATTTATGATAAGCCGTACGTTCGCATAAAAAATTTTTGACCGAAATTTCGGGTTACAAAAAAATCACACTTCCCAGTGTAGGAGGTCACCCATCCTCACACTACTCTTAGGTAAGCACGCTTAACTTTAAAGTTCTTATAGAATCTAGTTCATCTAAAACAATTTGGTTTTTGTTTTCTAGTTTGTCTTAAATTTCTTTTCCAATGTTTAATAAATCCTTTGGATCAATTGAAAGTTGTAAATTTTCATATTGCTTATTCCCAAATGTAAACTGGTTTGGTTTTTCTTATTCGGTTTGACCGGTTCTTTTTCCAGGTTTTCCTTAACTCAAATGTGCGAGGTTTACATGAGGTCTTTGTCCTCATATGAACATGGAGTTTCCTTTCGGGTTTGAGGGTCGAATGTCACAAACATCCACTCATTCCTAGGGTAGAAGTAGACAAGCTTCTATCTAGGTGACCGGTATATTCGCTTTGACGTCACAAGTGGGTGTAGTGGACGGGCTGCTATGTGAATGTGTGATCCATTCATGATGAAGGGTGTGTGTTGATTGCTAAACACACCGGATGTAGATAATGTGAAAAGTTTTTTTAAAAATTGAGAATATGAGCAAGAAATAACTTTGAAAATAAATTAAAGAGTTTGGCACATTCCAAATTATTTTATTGATTTTTTTAAACACCCATTCACTGAGTTGTAGAAACTCACCCACCATTTTTATCTCTTTTCAAAAATAGAGAAATAACTAGGGATAACACCAAGATTTACCCTCTATCAGGTATGCTTAATTTTCTCTTAAGCTTGCATTATTATTGATATATGTTTTTCCAATGAACAATGTTAAAATTTCGCCTAGCTCCTCTTGAATTAAAGAAGGGTGAAAGCCCTCTTGAACCAAGGGAGCGGTGGGTTGCTCACAGGGATCCGACCAAAATGGGTCGGGGCGTGACATAGGGAGTATAAGGGAAGATTGTCATCTAGTATGTCAAGAAGCTCAAGGAGCTTCATGCGCATTGAGAACGAGGTCGGAGGGGGAGAGGTCTCATCTCACATTACAGACACAAAGTATTCTTTAGGTCTAGGGGTCGTTTAATTGATGTCCACTCAAACTTAGGGTAGAAGTCATGGGCTTCTATTAGGGTGGACGGTAAAAGCGCTCTGGTCCACAAGTGGAGCAATCGGTATTGTTCTACGAACGTGTGATCCCTTTTAATGATAAAAGGGTGTATGATTGTGTCATGCCCCAACCCGGTTTGGTCGGATCCCCGTGAGCAACCTGCCTACCACTCTTCCAATTTATTAAGGGTTTTCCCCTTCTTTAAACCGTGAGAAGTAAGGTGTCCTTTGTACATTTGCATTTCCTATAATAACATTAATCAAAACTAAAATATATTAAATTTAGATACCTGTTTTGCAAGTTTAGCTAGTGGAATGTCTGTAGGTAGGTTTTTCCCTCGATTACATGAAAAGGGGTGGGGAGGGTGGAGGGGGGGGTGAATTCGAAAACTTAGTGAATGTGTGTTTAAAACATGAGTTTCAGAAAAATAGCTTGAATTGGAGTGTGCCAGAATCCTTATTTTCTTTAAAACCATTTCTTCCTCAATTTCTCATTTTTCAAAACCATTACTCATCATTAACCTCAATCGGTGTGTTTAACAATCAACACATGCCATTCATCATAAAGGGATCACACATTCGTAGGGCAGCCTATCCACTGCACCCACTTGTGGCATCGGAGCGACTTTATCGGCCACCTAGAAAGAAGCTCGTCCACTTCTACCCTGGGAATGAGTGGATGTACACGACATCCGATCCTAAAACCCATAAAGAAACTTCGTGTACATATGAGGATAGAGACCTCATCTCGACCCCACCCCAATCTCACACGCATGAAGCTATGTCGAGCTTCCCTAATTGTTGGCACGATAAAATGCCCTTATCTCCACTATGTTATGTAGTAGCCATTAAGACGCATCACTGCCCCTCTTGGGCATCTTGATGGTCCTGAACCTCAGTGCATGCACAAACAATAATTTTTTTATATAAGCCATTAATCTTTGGTGTCACTGGCCCAACGACCCCGACCCTCAACTCGACGGACCGACATACTCGATAGACTGGTAGCAGTGTGTCAGGGTAAGGTCAACAGACCAGCCTAGACAAATAGCTGCAGATCGGGTTGAGAGTCGAGGCCGTTGGACCAGTGGCACCAAAGATAAATGTCTATGTGGAAAAACTATTGTTTGTGCATGTACTTGAGGTACAGGACCATCATGACGCTCAAGAGGAGGTAGTGATGCGTCCTAAAGGCTACTAGACAACATGGTGGAGATATGGGCAGTTTATCGTGCCAATAGTCGTGAAGCTCGACTTATCTTCTTGCGCATGAGGCATGGGTGGGTTGGGATGAGGCATCTGTCCTCATACAAACACAAAGTTGATTTTGGGTCTGGGGGTCAGATGTCGCAAACATCCATTCAGACCTAGGGTCATAGTGGATGGGCTTCTATATTGGTTACCGATAAAGACACTCCGAGCCACAAGTAGGTGCAGTGGATGAGCTACACCTGCGAATGTATGTTCCCTTCTTGATGAAGGGCATGTGTTGTTTGTGAAACACACCTAATATGGAAATGGGAAAGAGGAATGTGAAAACCAAAATTTGAGAAAAGATCTTTCCTAAACTCAAAATGAGAATATTGGCACATTTTGAACAAAGCTATTTTGTGATCCCAACACCCACTCACTGAGTTGTAGAACTCACCCCCTCCATTTTTACCCCTTTTTAGGTAACCAAGGAGAACCAACCCTAAAGACCCTCCTGTAGTTAAAATATACTACAGGTATCATCAATTTAATATATGAAGTTTTGTATAATGTTATTCCAGGAAAAAAGGACGTCTTACTCTTCGCGGTTTAGAAGAGGGTGAAACCCTTCATAAACCAAAAGGAGTGGTGGGTTGCTCACGGGTATTGGACCAAACTGGGTTAGGGCGTGATAACCAGTCTGGTCCAACCGAGTTCGGTGACCCGAATTCGAAAATCGGTCGGTTCAGGCTCGATTCAACCAGTTTTTCTAAATTTTAAAAATTTCTAAATTTATCTAAATTCATTTTCTATCTAATGGTGGCCTCAATTTCCCAAATGAAAATTTTAAGCAACCTAGAAAAATGAATCATTGAACTGGTTCACTATGGTTCAGTCTAGTTCGAGTCCAGTTCACCCCGAACTGGTCTGGTTCTCCCTCCCAATTGACTTCATTGTTCTTTCCCATGATTTTTATGAATTTTTTGTCACTTGGAATTTATCAATTTTCCATATTAGCCCTTCTTTACTATTTTTAGTTCATTAATTGGCTCTATTTTCTCAAATTTGTTGGTTTTTTCCCCGATTTCCTTGTTCCAAGGGGACGAGTTTCACATGATTAATGGAGGGGAGCTATTTATATAGGGAACTTGGGGACTTTTGTTCATATCCAACAATATCATGCCCCGTCCAGGTTTAATCAGATCCTCATGAGTAGCCCACCACTCTCCCGTTTTATTAAGGGTTTTCCCTTCTTTTAAACTGTGAGGAGTAAAGCATTTCTTAAACTTGTACCTTTTATGTAATAACATTAATAAAAATTGCATCAAATTTAAACTTATATACATGTCTTGCAAATGTAGCTAACTAGAGGTCTTTAGTTAGGTTTTTCATTGGTTATCTGAAAAGGGGTATAAGGGAGGGGTGAGTTCGACAACTCAGTGAATGGGTGTTTAAAACTTGATTTTTAGAAAAGTAGTTTGAATTGGAGTGTGTCAGACTCCTTATTTTCTTAAAACCATATTCTCAAGTTCTTAGTTTTCAAAACCATTATTCCTCATTAACCATAGTCGGTGTGTTTAACAATTAACACACGCGCTTTATCATGAAGGGATCACACATTCGCAGGGCAACCCATCCACTACACCCACTTGTGGCATCAGATCGACTGTACCGGCCACCTATATAGAAGTCCGTCCACTTCTACCTTGGGAATGAGTGGATGTAGGCGACATCCAACCCTCAAACCTGAAAAGAAACTTCGTGTTCGTATGAGGATAGAGACCTCATCCCGACCCCACCCCAGTCTCATGCGCATGAAGCTACATCAAGCTTCCCTGACTACTGGCACGACAAATTGCCATTATCTCCACCATGTCATCCAGTAGCCCCTAGGACGTATCACTACCCCTCTTGGGCATCTTGATGGTCCCAAACCTCAATGCATGCACAAAACAATAGTTTTTCTTATAAGCCAGTTAATCTTTGGTGCCACTAGTCCAATAGCCCAGACCCTCAACCCAACCTATTACTATTTCTCTCGACTGGTCCATCAACCTATCTTGTTGCATTACCGCCAGTCCATCGAGTATGTCGGTCCTTTCTTGGTACCATGGCCAAACACATCATTCATTAAAGTTTTCATGGCTTAATCTCATGTTTGTTTACGAGCTCCTGCTCGTGCCAATTGGCATGGCCCACTGTATGACATTTTCCAAATCGTGCATTTTAGCTCCCAAGTTCCAAAACCGAGGACTCTGGCCTATTTGAGCTATTCGAGCTCCCATCAAGAAGGTCTCCCAAAAGGTTTAAGCAATGGCACACTGCCAGGGGAGAGCACTTCTAACAAAATAATTTTTCATTTGTCTATCACACCAACTAGGTGTGAGGACATCTCCGCTCATAACCGATAAATGGGTTTTCTACTTCCTTCCAAGAAGTTCATCATACCAACCAGTTATGATCTACTTTCCACCAGTGAGCAGTTTTTTCGTGTGTTTTCTCACATCACCCCATCCAGGTGTGATGTTAAAATCCTACATCGTAGAGGGATTTCATTACCGAGGTGCTCACCATCCCAACAGGGTATGATGTATAATTAAGACCACTTACAACCTGTAAGTAGATTTTCCTTAAATAAAAGTGTCCATCATTCCAATCAATATGATGTATAAGATTCTCACACACCCGATAATGCAATGAATTTACTCTTAAAGCAATTTCTACCTCTACACGAGCTTAGCCTTGCTAGCATTCCCAGTATTTCATGTTACTACATGATATGAACATACTTGTTCATTATCCTTTGGCCTAATAGCCTTTATTCATCACAAATGAATAAAATGCCCAAACTTTTAGTTATTTGCAATTAGCTCCCTAAAGTTCTTTTTCTAAAACTTTTGATTCCAAATGCCAATTTTACCACAAATTGAGTCCTGAAAGTTCTAAAATTTCCTTTGGGGCCACAATTTATTCAAAATAAAAAAAGAGGTTCAAGTTTCCCAAATTCCCAATTTGGTCCACAACTAATTAAAAATTACCATTTTGCCCCTAATTTATAAAAATGGAAAAATTGACCCTAATAATTCCAAAAATTGACCAATTGGTCCTCCAACATCTTTTTTAGGGTCAATTGGCCCTCAATTTTGGAAAATTGCACTTTAGTCCCTCAAATTTTTGAAATTCCCATTTTCCCCCTTTCAAATTGGCCGAATTTGATTTCATCAAATTGACCGATCAATCAAGATTCATTGTTGAAATTGAGTTCCTACACATCCATATGATTCAATTGCACTTTTAATCGCATGAATTAGCGTCCGAACGAGCTCAAATGGAGCTTCGTTGGAAAATTAGACGTAGAGAGAGAAAGCTTCGAAAGCTTACCGTCAGGGGCGCGACGGTCTGAGCTTTTGATCTAGGTAGATAGCTCTTGTCTTGAGGTTTCTCCTAGGATCAAGAATCACATAAATTCATATCGAATTGATGGAGAATTTGATCAGTGAAGTTTCATTTATTCTCTCTCTAACACTTATCGAAATTTATAGAGTGTAGCCAAATTGGCTTACCTTTTCGCTCTAATTCAGTTGTATGAGGGCTGTGAAAGTGTTGGGAGTGCTTGGTTTAGCCTAAGAAGGGCTCGAATTGGCCATTTTTTGCTCAGGCAAAATAGGGCAACTATGGTCCTCGGAGCTGCTTCACTGTTCTATCACGTCGACGTTTCTCCAGCGACCCTCGAAGCAAATGAAGACTACCATTGGGTAGCTAACTTCTCCCCAAATCTAATGAACTCGACTTCGCCCTCTTTAGTTCAGAAAAATACCCAAGTCGGAGCTCTGGTTCAAGCTTCACCAAAAAATGGAGCAGTAGGGAGAGAGTGGACTTTTCAGGTGTGAGGAGGATGAATGAGGAGGGGCTCTTTATATAGGATGCTCGAAGACTTATTGGTCATCCGATTGGCGCCTTTATGGCAGTCATTCATTGCCTTAAACTCCCTGGCCAGAGACTTTTCATCTTCGTCGACGCTACTCGATTTTCCAGTAAGTGAATAGTGTTCTGAAGGAAGAAGATGACACTGTTCCGAACTAGACCAGACCGGTCCGAATCGGGTTCAACGCTTAAACTGGTTGAATCAGGCGTGATTCGACCGAGTTTTTCAAAATTAAAAATTTTTAAATTCATCTAAATTCATTCTCTATCAAATGTGGCCCCAATTCTCTAAATTGAATTTTCTAAACTACCTAGAAAAATGAATTTAGAAACTTGTTCAATAGTGGTTCAAACCGGTTCAATCTAGTTCAGGTCCAATTCACCTCAATCAGTTTGGTTTTCACCTCCAATTCATCCTAAAGTCCTTTCTCATGAATTTTATGACTCTTTAGGTCACTCTAAAATATAAATTTCCTAATTTGCCCTTTGTCTATCGGTTTTAGTTTATAAACCGACTCGGTTCTCTCTTTGGAAATGACCGGTTCTTTTCCCGTTTTTCTTATTATCAAAGAACGGGACTTACAACTCTCCCCTCCTTTTAGGGGTTTTGTCCCCAAAATAGTTACATATCAAATAATTGAGGGTAACTATCCCTTATTACACTCTCGGTTTCCCATGTCTCTTTTTGTGGGGATCCATTTTGCCAAAGAATTTTGACCATATAAATTCTCTTATTCCTCAAGTTTTTATCCCTCTAGTTGATGATTCATACCAGTTATGTTTCATAGGTTAAGTTCTCTTCTAGTTCTGGCGGAGGTCAGTCCAACACATGGTTTGGATTAGGTTGGTACTTCCGAAGTACTAAAATATGGAATACATCGTGTATTCTCTATAGGTCTGGAGGTAATTCCAATTTATAGGCCTCCGGCCCAATCCTTTGGATGATGGGATAAGGACCGATATACCTCAATTTTAACTTTCCCCGTTGTTGAAACCTAAGTATTTGTCACGCCCCGACCCGGTTTGGTCGGATCCCCGTGATTAACCTACCACTCTCCCGGTTTATTAAAGGATTTCCCCTTATTGTAAACCATAAAGAGTAAGACATCTTTTAAACTGCACCTTTTCCTATAATAGCATAATCAAAATTGCATGAAATTTAAAACTTTACATACCTGTCTTACAAGCATCTTAGTTAACAGTCTTTAATGGGAGGCTTTCCGAGATTTCCTGAAAGGGATATAAGGGAGGGGGTGAGTACAACAACTCAGTGAATGGGTTTTTAAAAGCTTTTAACTTTTAAGAAAAATATTTATATGGAGTGTGCCAGACTACTTTGTTTTAAAAAATCCCTTCATTTAAAAATTTGGGTTTTTCCACCATTTCTTATTTACCACGGTGTGTCATCACTCAACACACATCCTTCATCATGAAGGTTATACACATTCGCAAGTCAGTATCACTACTGAACCCGTTAGTGGCTTTAGAGCGACTTTTCCTACCACCTAGATAGAAGTACGACCACTTCTACCCTAGGAATGAGTGGATGTACGTGACATCCAACCCATAATCCCAAAATCACTTCTTCGTGTCCGTATGAGGCCAGAGACCTCATCATGTCCCCAGCCCGGTCTCATGCGCTTGGTGCTACTCGAGATTACGCACAAACAGCTGGAACGACGAACCTCCCTTATAGCCACCAGGTCGTCCAGTGCCCTTAGGACGCATCACTACCCCTCATGGGCGTCTTGATGATCCCGTACTCATAGTGCATGCACAAACAATGTTTTCTTATATTTCCATGTAATCTGTGGTGCCACTGGTCCAATGTCCCCGACTCTCAACCCAACCCGCCGTTGTTTGTTTTGACTGGTCCGTCGACTTGTCATGTCACACTACCGCTAGTTGATTGAGCATGTCGGTCCTATCTTGGTACCATGGCCAAACAATTCACTTATTAAGTTTTATGGCACATATATCATGTTTGTTTACGAGCTCCTGCTCATGCCAACTAGCCTTGGGCCCACTGTACGAGATTTTCAAAATCGAGCATTTAGCCCCCAAGTTCCAAAACCAAGGCCCTCGGCCTATAAGAGCTATTCGAGCTCCCGTCGAGAAGGTCTCCTAAATAGTTTAAGCATTGGCACACAGTCAGGGGAGAACACTTCCCACAAAATAGGTTTTCACTGTAACATCTTCGTTCATAACCGACGAATGGGTTTTCAACTTCCTTCAAGGAAGTCTCATCATACCAACCGGGTATGATCAACTTACAACCGCTAAGTAGTTTTTCCGCATAATTTTCACATCACTTTCTCTAAGTGGTGATGATTAAAATATCACTAAATAGTGGGTTTTTATACCGAGGCACTTATCATTCCCAACCAGGTATGATATTTAATCCCACTCACAACGGTAAGTGGTTTTTAAATTTTAAGTTGTGTTCATCATCCCAATCGGGTATGATGTTAGTAAACCCACTCACCTGTTAATTTCGTGAATTCCACTAGACCGGTTCTTGGTATTCATGCGAGCTTGTACTTGTTGGCATTCCCGGTACTTCATGTTCCTACACAACATGAACATCTTGGTTCATTATCCTTCGGCCTAATCACCTTCATTCATTCCAAATGAATGAGAAAGTCAAACTTTCATTTATTTACAATTAGGTTCCTAAAGTTATTTCTCTTTAACTTTAAGTCCCAAATGCCAGTTTTTCCTCAAATTGAGTCCCGAAACTTCTAAAATTTATCATAGGACCTCAATTTATTCCATTTCACAAAAAGGGGATTAATTTCCCAAATTTCTAATTTGGTCCCCCAACTTTTTCAAAATTACCATTTTGCCCTTCCTTTATAAAAATGGTAAATTTTGCCCCAAAAATTTCAAAATTTCTCAATTGGTCCTCCAACACTATTTTCAGGCCCAATTGACCCTCAATTTCATAAAATTTCATTTTGGTCCTTTGAATTTTGAAAATCCCCAATTTTCCCCCAATTCCAACTTCTTAACATAGCCAAATTTGATTTTATCAAATTGACCCATCAAACGTTTCCAATTGTTGAAATTGAAGTTGAAATTGAGTTTCTACATGTTCATACGATTCTTTAGAAATGTGAATCACAAGTTTTAACGTTGGGATGAGCTCAAATGGAGCTTCGCCGGAAAATGAACTATAGAGAGAGAAAGCTTCGATTACTCACTGGTGAAGGTACAGCAGTCCGAGCTTTCGATCTGGATAGATAGCTCTTATCTTGAGGATCATCCTAGAATCAAGAATCGCATCAATTGATGCCAAATTGAGTTAGAATTTCATCATTGAAATTCTGTCGGTTCTCTCTCTAGCACCGGCTGGAAATTACAGAGGGGAGCCAAATTGATTTGCCTTTTAGTCGTAATTCAGCCATGGGAGGGATGAGGAAGTGTTGGGAAGGCTTGGTTTGGCCTGAGAAGGGCTTGAAATGGTCGATTTCAGCTTGGCCGAAATAGGGCAGCTTCGGTCCGCTGGAGCTGTTTCAATATTCCATTATACCGGCTCTTCTCCAACGATTCTTTGATTGACTGGAGTTTGCTACCAGATAGCTGTCTTCTCCTCGGTTCTAAAGAGCCCGACCTTTGTTCAAGTCGAAGCTCTAGTTCGAGCTTTACCGGGAAATGGAGCAGTAGAGAGAGAGAGAGAGGTGTTCGGGTGTGAGGAGAATGAATGGGGATAACCTCTAAACTGTGCATTAAATGGGAGAGATTTATTACTAGTATTAATATTATCATAAATTATTGGTATTAATTCCAATAATTTAATTTTGATATTAAATTATTTTTATTAATTCTAACAATTTAATTTGGGTATTAAATTATTGGTATTAATTATAATAATTAAATATATATTAATTTATGGCTATTTATGATAAGTCGCACCCATCCTCACACTACTCTCGGACAAGCACGCTTAACTTTAAAGTTCTTATGGAATCTAGTTCACCTGAACCAATTTGGTTTTTATTTTCTAATTTGTCTTAAGTTTGTTTTCCAAGGTTTAATAAACCCTTTGGATCACCCGTAAGTTGTAAATTTCCATATTGCTTGTTCCCAAATGTAAACCAGCTCGGTTTTCTTATTAGAATTGAACGGTTCTTTTCCCGATTTTCCTTAACTCAAAAGTGCAGGATTTATAGTATTCCCCTTCATGGAGAGACCTTTAGAAATACTTGATCTCCCACATCAAACTCCAGATCTTTCGTCCAATAGACAACATAACTTTTTTGCTTGTCCTAAGCGGCCTTAAGGCAACTCCTAATTAACATAATTTTCTTTGTGGCATCCTCGATTAGCTCTACCCTTTCTAGCTTCCTTTCCCCCACTTCTTCCCAAAATAAAGGGGTATGGCAAGGTCATTCATAAAGGGCTTCATAAAGAGTCATCTGAATACTGGTTTCATAGTTATTGTTGTAAGCAAATTCCATTAGTCACAAGTATTCCTCCTAACCTTTGTTTATGATGAGTACGCATGCCCTTAGCATGTCCTCCAAGGTCTAAATCGTTCGCTCAGACTGTCCATCAGTCTAAGGATGAAACATCGTGCTCATGTGGATTTTGGTTCCCATGGCACTTTGTAAGCTTGGCCAAAACCTTAAAGTGAATCTAGGGTCTCTATTGATACTATACTCACTAGGACACCATGGAGTCTTACTATCTCTCTCATGTATAAGACGGGCAGTTGTTCCATTGTATTCGTCACTCTTATAGGGATGAAATGAGTAGATTTGGTCAATCTATCTACGATGACCCAAATTGCGTCTCGACCCTTCCTTGTCACATGTAGTCCTGTGACAAAGTCCATGGTAATGTGCTCTCATTTCCATTCTGGAATTGGCAAGGGTTGCAACAATCCTGATGGTTTCTGATACTCAGCCTTTATCTGTTGACAAGACATGCATCGGGCTACATATTCCACAATGTCCCTCTTCATTCCCTTCCACCAATATCCTTGTTTGAGGGTGTGGTACATCTTGGTACTGTCCGGATGCATTTCATACACTGAATCGTGTGCCTCTTCCAAAATTAACCTCTTCAACTCATTATCTTGAGGCATACATACCCTACCCTTGTAGTTTAGCACTCCATCACATTGCATGTCATAGTCCAATTTCATTTCTCGGTTAATCGGGTCCAAATACGATTGGAGTTCCTTATCAACCTTTTGTTGAGCCTTAATATGCTCAGTTATACTGGGTCTCACCACCACATTGGCCAACAAGTACTTCTCCTACTTGTCCATCCTTAGATCCACCTCCATTCTTCCTAGTTATTGAAACAAGGTATGTAGCTCGTCTTTATTTGTGCTGCCTCAGTTTGATATTTGCGACTTAAGGCATTTGCCACCACATTCACCTTTTTGGGGTGATAATCTAATATAAGGTCTTAATCCTTCACCAATTCCAGCCATCTCCTCTGGCGAAGATTTAACTCTTTCTGAATTAGGAAATACTTAAGACTCTTGTGATCAGTGTATATCCTACACTTAACCCCGTCGAAGTAGTGTCACCAAATCTTTAAGGCAAACACTATCGCAACAAATTCTAGATCGTGAGTTGGGTAGTTTCTCTCATGTACCTTAAGTTGTCACGAGGCATAGGCGATAACTTTTCCTTGTTGCATTAGTACACATCTGAGTCCTTATTTGGATGCATCACTATAAACAGTGTACTCTCCCGTACTTGGGTCAAGAAGGGAGAGTATTGGTGTGGTTGTCAATCGAGTCTTCAACTCCAGGAAAGACTTATCATAGCTTTCATCCCATTTATATTCAACTCCTTTCCTGGTGAGCCGAGTTAGAGGAGCTACTATCTTAGAAAAGTCTTGTACGAACCATCTGTAATATCCTGTCTGACTTAAGAAACTTTGTATTTCTGAAGGATTCTTGGGTGCCTTCCAGTCTGATATGGCTTTCACCTTTGTTGGATCTACTTTCACTCTATCATTGGACACTATATGTCCTAAGAATCCTACCTCCTACAGCCATAACTCACACTTGGAGGATTTTGCATATAAGTGGTTTTCCTTCAATACCTCCAAGGTGATCGCCAAATGTTCTTCGTGCTCTAACCTAGTTCGTGAGTATAAGAGGATATCATCTATGAATACTATCACGAACTTGTCCAAATGTGGTTGGAACATCGGTTCATTAAATCCATGAAGGCTGCAGGGGCATTTGCCAATCCAAATGGCATCACTCTGAACTTGTAATGTCCGTATCGGGATTGGAATGTTGTCTTAGGAATGTCCTCCTCTTGGATCCTAAGTTGGTGATAGCCCGACCAAAGGTCTATCTTGGAGAAGTAGGCTGCTCCTTTTAGTTGGTCGAATAGGTCATCAATCCGTGGAAGTAAGTACCTATTCTTGATGGTGACCTGATTTAGTTTCCTATAATCCATGCACAATCTCATGTTCCCATCCTTTTTCTTTACAAATAGGACTAGTGTGATCCATAGAGACTAGCTAGGATGTATAAAATCCTTCTTCAATAGTTCATCTCCTTCAACTCCTTCAGTTCTACTGGAGCCATGCGATAAGGAGCTTGGGATATGGGGTTTGTTCTTGGGATAATTTATATGGTGAATTCCACTTGTCGACTTGGAGGTAGTCCAGGTAATTCTTTCAAAAACACTTCTGGATAGTGTTTAACTACCAGAATATCTTCGAGTCTCTTCTCTTTAGACTGTTCATTGATGACCATGGCCAGAAAAGTCGTACAACCTTTCTGTATCATCTTTTAAGCCTTCATATGGGACACCATCAATACTTCACCCTTCCTTCTGTCTCCTTGGAATTTTAATCTGTTTGTCTCGGGAGTATGGAAGGTTACTGTCTTCTTTCCACAGTCCATCCTTGCTTGATGGTTACTTAACCAATCCATCCCAAGGATTACTTCTACCTCCTTTAGAGGCAACAAAATCAAATATGCTTTGAGTTTGATTCCTCCAATCTTTATCTCACATCCCTTTAATTGTTTATTCCTATTTAACCCTTCTCATGAGGGCTTGAGGATGTTGAGACTTTGTCCTAGAGTAGTGAGTTATAAGGGTAAACTTGGAATTAAGTCTTTTTTGATGAAGGATCTCTTAACTCTTGAGTCGAAGAGGGCGTATACATGTTGTCCCTATAATTGCACATACCCTAATTGAAGAAACATATATTTTTAAAGGAAAATCTTTCTTTATTGAATAGAGATTTCAATTACAAGTTTTGCTTGAACTAATTGGGAGGGTTTTGGGATGTACCCGCTACAGTACTAGGGTTTTTCCCAGACTGTTCCTGGTGAGGTTGCATACCTTAGTTGGTACTCTGGCTGTGGCATCTGGCCTGGGATTCCTAGGGTTCCCTTGTGGTGGTCCAAGTGTATTCCTCTGCTTGTTCTCCCAGAGAGTGAGGCATTCCTTTGCAAAGTGCCCCACTTGTCTGCATGTAAAGCAGGTCAAGCATACTCCCTCGTGGTGCCTTTGACACCTAGGACAACTGGGCTTACTTAGGGCAAGGTGGGGATTACTCTTTGGGGAGGGGGTGGCATGTCCTTTCTCTTTTGAAATGTTGCTCTATTTCCCTATCTTCGACCATTATGCTCCTATCTTGACTATTCCCATCAGCTTATTAACATTTGTTAGCCAATCCATGGTGGCACCAGCATCTTTCTCTCTAAGGAAAGGCTTAAACCCCAATTGACGGAGAGTCTTGAGATTTCTAGGAATGTCTACTGGAGGAGGATGGCTAACAAGAGGAGGATGGGATTGTACTTACTCTAGTTCAACCCGAGAATTGATGCCTACCTTAGGGACAAGGTTAGGTTGCCCAAATACACAGGTGAACTCCTCGTACAACCTCTAGTGTTCCGAGCTAAGTCCAGGAGGGGTTGTCCGGGCTCCTCAGGGAATTTCCACAGGTAGGGGTGGTTGGGCAATGTTGGAGACTACGACTCTAGTTCGCTTGGTTCCTTTCTTGGGAGCCATTCTGAAAATTTTTAAATCATCCCTATTAGTTACTATGTTCTCTAGTCTTGATAATGTATTCGAGAAATCGGGCTTTGATACTACTCAAGTTGTCACACCCCGACCCGATTTGGTCGGATCCCCATGAGCAACCCGCCACTCTCTCAGTTTATTAAGGGTTTTTCCCTTCTTTTAAACCATGAGAAGTAAGGCATCCTTTAAACCTGTACCTTTCCAGGAATAACATTAATCAAAATTGCATGAAATTTAAATTTAAATACCTGTCTTACAAGTGTAGCTAATTGGACATCTTTATGTAGGTTTTTCCTTGGTTACCTGAAAAGGGGGTGAGTCCGACAACTTAATGAATGGGTGTTTAAAACTTAATTTTTAGAAAAATAGTTTGAATTGGAGTGTGTCAGACTCCTTATTTTCTTAAAACTATTTGCACAATTTCTCAGTTTTCAAAACCATTATTCCTCATTAACCATAATCGGTGTGTTTAACAATCAACACACGCCCTTCATCATGAAGGGACCACACATTCGTAGGGCAGCCCATCCACTGCACCCACTTGTGGCATCAGATAAACTTTACCGGCCACCTAGATAGAAGCATGTCTACTTATACCCTGGGAATGAGTGGATGTACGCGACATCTGACCATCAAACCTGAAAAGAAACCCTATGTTCGTATGAGGACAAAGACCTCATCTTGACCCCACCTTAGTCTCATGCACATGAATCTACGTCGAACTTCTATGACTGCTAGCACGACAAACTACCCTTATCTCCACCATATCGTCTAGTAGCCCCTAGAATGCATCACTACCCCTCTTGTGCATCTTGATGGTCCCGAACCACAATGCATGCACAAAACAATAGTTTTCCTCACAATCCATATAATCTTTGGTGCCACTAGTCCAATGGCCTCGACCATCAACCCGACCTGCAGCTGTTTGTCTCAATTGGTCCCTCGACCTAACTTGTCGCACTGCCATTAGTCCATCGAGTATGTCAGTCCTGTCTTGGTACAATGGCCAAACACATCATTCATTAAAGTTTTCATGGCTTAATCTCATGTTTTTTACAAGCTTCTGCTCGTGTCAACTAGCCTTGGGCCCACTGTACAAGATTTTTAAAATCAGGCATTTTAGCCCCCAAGTTCCAAAACCGAGGCCCTTGGCCTATCTGAGCAATTTGAACTCCCGTCAAGAATGTTTCCCAAAAGGTTTAAGTAGTGGCACATAGTCAAGGGAGAGCACTCCTGACAAAATAATTTTTCATTTGTCCATCACACCAATCGGGTGTGAGGACATCTCCGCTCATAACTGATAAGCGGGTTTTCTACTTCCTTCTAGAAAGTTTATCATACCAACCGGGTATGATCTACTTACCACCGGTATGTAGTTTTTCCATGTGTTTTCTCACATCACCCCATCGAGGTGTGATGTTAAAATCCCACATAGTAGCGGGTTTTCAATATCGAGGTGCTCATCATCCCAACCGGGTATGATTTAAAAATTTCCACTCACAAGTGACTTTTCATTTCTAAAGTGCTCACCATCCCAATAGGGTATGATGTATAATCAAGCTCACTCACAATTGGTAAGTAGATTTTCCTTAAATAAAAGTGCTCATCATCCCAACCGGTATGATGTATAAGATTCCTACTCACACGATAATGCAATGAATTTCCTCTTAAAGTGGTTTCTGCCTCCACACAAGCTTAGCCTTGCTGGCGTTCACGATACTTCGTGTTCCTACATGATATGAACATCCTTGTTCATTATCGTTTGTTCTAATCTAATAGCCTTCATTTATTTAGGTCTCTAAATTTCTTTTTCTTTAACTTTAGGTCCAAAAATGCCAATTTTTCCATAAATTAAGTCCTGAAACTTCTAACATTTCCTTTGGGACTTCAATTTATTCAAAATCAAAAAAGGTGTTCAAGTTTCCCAAATTCCCAATTTGGTCCCCAACTTTTCAAAAATTACCATTTTGCCCCTACTTTACAAAAATGGTAAAATTGACCCCAATAATTCCAAATATTAACCAATTGGTCCTCCAACATCTTTTCCATGGCCAATTGGCCCTCAATTTTGGGAAATTGCACTTTATTCCCTCAAATTTTTGAAATTCCCAATTTTTCCCAAATTTTTCCTCCAATTTCCGCCTTTCAAACTGGTCAAATTTGATTTCATCAAATTGACCGATCAATCGAGGTTCATTGTTGAAATTGGGTTCCTACACATCCATACGATTCAATTGCACTTTGAATCACATGAATTGATGTCGGAATGAGCTCAAACGAAGCTTTGTCGGAAAACTGGACTTAAAGAGAAAAAGCTTCGAAAGCTTACCGTTGGGGGCGCGACAGTCTATGCTTTCAATCTAGGTAGATAGCTTATAAACCCTGCCCTTTTGAGTTAAGAAAAACTGGGAAAAGAACAGGTCAACCCGAGTGAGAAAAACTGAACCGGTTCATAAACACGATAATTAGAGAATGGGCAATTTGGGAAATTTAAAACTCTCGAGTGACACAAAGGGTTCATAAAGTCAAGGAAAAGAACCTTAGGACAAATTCGAAGAGAAAAACTAGATCGTTTTAGATCAACCAGATCCAACTAGATTGAACTGGTATATGAACCGGAACTGATAAAGAAAGGGAAAACTGGAAAATTAATGAATCTCGAGTGACCTAAAGAGTCACAAAAATGAAGAAAAAAGACTTTAGGATGAATTGGAGATGAAAACCAAACCGGTTCAGGTAAACAGGATCCGAACCGGATTGAACCGGTTTGGACTGGTTTGAACCACTATTGAAGCATATGTTAAATTTATTTTTCTAGGTGGCTTGGAAAATTCAAATTTGAGATTTGAGGCCACCATTGGATAGAAAATGAATTTAGAAATTTTTAGATTTGAAAAATTCGGTCGAATCGGGGGTGAATCGGCCAGTTTAAGCTTTGAACCCGATTCACACCAGTCCGGTTTGGAACAATGTCGTCTTCTTCCTTTAGATGACAACACTATTCACTCGCTAGAAAATTACGTAGCGTCGACGAAGTTGAAAAGTCTTCGGCCAAGGCATTTCAAGTAATGAATGACTGCCATTAAGGTGCCAATCGGACGGCCAATAAGTCCCCAAGCTTCCTATATAAAGAGCCCCTCCTCATTCATCCTCTCCATACTTGAAAACTCCATTCTCTCTCAGCTGCTCCAATTTTTGGTTAAGCTCGAACCAGAGCTCCGATATAGGGTCTTTTCTGAGCCAAAGAAGGTGTGGTTGGGTTCTTTAGAACCGGGGACAAGTCAGTTACACGCTTGTAGTCTTCATTTACTCCGAGGGTCGTCAAAGAAGCACCGGCGTGATCGAATAGTGAAGCAACTCCAGTGGATCGAAGCTTCCCTATTTTGGCCGAGCTGAAATCGGCCAATTCGAGCCCTTCCCAGGCCAAACCAAGCCCTCCCAACACCTCCACAACCCTCCTATAGCTGAATTAGAGCTAAAAGGAGGAACCTTAGGATGAGAGCTATCTGCCCAGATCAAAAGCTTGGACAGCCGCTCCCCCGACGGAACATGAAATACCATGAATGCCAACAAGGACAAGCTCGTGTGAATACAAAGAACCGGTCGAGATGAATTCATTGCATTAATGGGTGAGTGGGAATTTAATATCATACCCGGTTGGGATGATAAGTACCTCAAAAATAAAAACCCACTACTAAGTGGTATTTTAATCATCACATCTGAGAGGAGTGATGTGGAAATCAAGAAAAAAAAAACTACTTACCAATTGTAAGTAGATCATACACGGTTGGTATGATGAAACTTCCTCGAAGGAAGTGGAAAACCCATTTATCAGTTATGAGCAGAAATGTCCTCATACTCGGTTGGGGTGATGGACAATTGAAATGTATATTTTGTCGGAAGTGCTCTCCCCTAACTAAGTGCCACTACTTAAACATTTTGGAAGACCTTCTTGATGGGAGCTGAAATAGTTTCATTAGGCTGGAGGCCTCGGTTTTGGAACTTAGGAGCTAATATGCCCGATTTTGAAAATCTCAAATAGTGGGCCCTAGGCCACTTGGCACGAGCAGGAGCTCGTAAACAAACATGATTAATATACCATGAAAACTTAAGTAAATGAGTTGTTTGGCCATGGTACCGAGACAGGACCGATATACTTAGTCAACTAGCGGCAGTGCGACATGACAGGTCTCCGGACTAGTCAAGACAAATAGTTGTAGGTTGAGTTGAGGGTCGGGGCCAATGCACCAGTGGCACCACATATTATATGGCATTATTTGAAAAACTGTTAATTGTGCATGCACTATGTTACGGGACCTTCAAGACGCCCAAGAAGGGTAGTGATGCGTCCTAGCACTCTGGATGACCTAGTGGGGATAAAGGTAGTTAGTTGTACCAGAAGTCTTGCGAAGCTCGACCTAGCTTCATTGCGCATGAGACTGGGGTGGGGTCTGGATGAGATCTCTATCCTTATACGGACACGGAGTATTTTTGGTCTAAGGATAGGACGTTAGAGACGTTCACTCAAACTTCGGGTAGAAGTCAGAGTCTTCTATCAAGGTGGATGGCAAATACGCACTGATCCACAAGTGGGTGCAGTCGACGTAAATGCATCTCGCAAATGTGTGTGATCCCTTTATGATGAAGGGTGTGTTGTTTATGAAACACACTGAATATGGAAATGGGAAAAATGTTATGAAAACCTTGGAAAGGATTTGAGGATCCTTAGAAAATAATTGGTAAACCTTGGAAAAAGGTGTTGAAAACCAAAATTTGAAGAAAGAATATTTTAAAAGAAAATAAGGAGTTTAGCACACTCCAATTCAAATTCTTTTATAAGAAACTCATTTTTCAAACATCCATTCACTAAGTTGTCAAACTCACCCCCTCCCTTTACCCTTTTTTAGGAAACGAAGAGAAAACTAACCTTAAAGATTTATCGGTAGCCAAACCTTAAGGCAGGTATGTAAAATTTATATTTAGTTTTGATTAATGTTTTTCTAGGAAAGGTACAAGTTAAAAGGATGCCTTACTCCCCACAGTTTAGAAGAGGGGAAAATCCTGAATAAATCGGGAGAGTGGTGGGTTGTTCACGGGGATCCGACCAAACCGGGTTGGGGTGTGACATAGCTCTTGTCCTAAGGTTCCTCCTAGGATCAAGAATAACATCAATTCATGTCAAATTGATGGAGAATTTGGTCAGTGAAGTTTTGTTAGTTATCTCTCTAACACTGATCAAAATTTATAGATGTGAGCCAAATTGGTTTACCTTTTCGCTCTAATTCAGTTGTATGAGGGATGTGGAAGTGTTGGGAGAGCTTGGTTTGGCTTGAGAAAGGCTCGAATTGGCCATTTTTAGCTTGGCCGAAACAGGGCAGCTTTGGTCTGTCGGAGCTGCTTCACTATTCTATCACGTCAGCGTTCCTCCGGCGATCCTCGAAGCAAATGGAGACTATCGTTGGGTAGCTGACTTCTCCTCGAATCTAAAGAACCTAACCTCGCCTTCTTTGGCTAAAAAAATGCCCAAGTTGGAGCTCTGTTTCGAGCTTCACTAGAAAATGGAGCAGTAGGGAGAGAGTGGATTTTTTAGGTGTTAGGAGGATGAATGAGGATGGGCTCTTTATATAGGAAGCTCGGGGATTTCTTGGTTATTCGATTGGCACCTTTACGGTGGTCATTCACTACTTGAAACTCCTTGGCCGGAGACTTTTCATCTTTGTCGACGCTACTTGATTTTCCAACGAGAGAATAGTGCTATCATTTGAAGGAAGAAGATGATACTGTTCCAAACCGGGTTCAATGCGTAAACCGCCCGATTCAGGCCTGATTCGATCGAGTTTTTTAAAATTAAAAATTTGTAAATTCATCTAAATTCATTATCTATCAAATGGTTACCTCAATTCTCCAAATTGAATTTTCTAAGCCACCTAGAAAAATGAATATAGAAACTGGTTCAATAGTGGTTTAAACCGGTTCAATCTGCTTGAGGTCCGATTCACCTGAACCGGTTTGGTTTTCACCTCCAATTCATCGTAAAGTCCTTTCTCATGACTTTTGTAACTTTTTAGGTCACTCGGGATCCATAAATTTGCCAGTTTTCGCTTTCTCTATGGTTTTGGTTTATAAACCGACTCGGTTCTCTCTCTGAAAATGACCGGTTCTTTTCCCGGTTTTTCTTATTATCAAAGAATGGGGTTTACAACCAATCCCTCAAACGAGCATTAACTTTTTGATTTACTCCCTTGTCGGAGAGGTTTAATGGTCACCGGAGTTATGACTTCTTTCGGCCTCCCCCATAGTTCAACTGTCTGAAGGAAGAAGACAACATTGTGCGCACGCGTGCGAGCTTCACACATGCAAGTTGCCACATTGCACGCCATGTTTGGCGTCTTACTCAGCACCCAAATCATCTGTTGACTTGTTGACCAGACACGTAGTGGCCTCCCATTGGCCAATTTCCAATTGCGTGATTTTTTCTTCGTCTAAGCGTTGATCAAGTACACATGTTACACTTTGATTGTTCAACGCTTTCAGACAATGACCGAGCGGTTGACTGGGCACGCTTCACCTTGTTTCGCTCACTGATTGGTCGCGTGTGCTTACTTAACATTGAGCTAGTAGGCGGTCCGTTGACCGACTAGACCATTGACCGATTCGGTTAGACTGGGTTCTATGACCCAAAATAAAAAATCGGCCGGTTCAGGCCCAATTCAAATGGTTTTCTAAAAATTAAAATTTATAAATTTATCTAAATTAATTTTATACATATTGGTGAATTCAATTTCCCATATTTATATTTATAATTTACCTAGAAAAATAAAATTTTAACCAGTTTTTCCCGATTCAAGTTGGTTCAACCAAATTCAAGCCCGATTCACCATGAATCAATCCCGTTCTTATATCCAATTTGGTCCATGGTCCATTTCCATTATTTTTAGATCTTATTTGAACACTTAGAATTTTTCAATTTTTTATTTGAATTTCTATTTACCAATGCCTCTTCAATTTAAATAATAGTTTTCTATCAAAATTTTTTGTTTCTCATTTTTAACTTGAATGCAATTTATAAGTATCATATGATTTTTTAAATTTTTTTATCATAAAGGGTACTATAGGTGGATGATGAATAGGTAAAATGAAGTAAAATATGAGTCGACTTGTTCTGTGGTACTGGTTGACGAAATTGGGTGATTTTTGTTATAAAACGATTATAATTAGAATTTATAAAATAAATTTATTAGAGAAAATTGTCGGTGATAACGAAAATTTAATTATTAAAAATTAGTAAATATTAATGAAAAGTATAATATAATACATAAATAATAATTTTAAAATATGGTCGAATCTAACGTTAAAAGAACAAAGATAACCCGTAAAAAAAATGATAACTACATGTAGACTACCAAAATGTGTGTTAATGTAGGAAATGAATAATAAACCAAGAGTAGTGCTGATAGCCAAGGGAAGTTGGAGGGACGAAGGAGCAACCACAAAAGGAGATGTAATAGTTATATGGAAGCTTTGTTTTGAAGACCAAAAGAAAGATGAGGATAAGATGGGATATGTCTACGTAAACCATGAGAATGGAACAATACCTAAACTATGCCTATGTTATATTCATTATTGAATGTTAAGGTTTCTTATATTATTGTTGATTTTATTTTTTTATATTTTTAGGGATGTCCATAAGATGGACCAAAAAAATATAAAAACTAAGATTGATACACTACAAACATGATATTATGTGCAAAATATGTTGGCTCTTTCTTGTCAATATCGCACGTGACGAAAAAAATGAAATGCCACGCCATCACAGGCTGGCTGGCTCTCATGTGAGCGCCATTCGCATTCGCTAAGCGACACCCACTTGCAGCATTTGACGCGTTCTGTTCCACGTGCATTTTTGTCACATGAGAAAACTGTCCCTTCGAATTTTATAGATAAAATAAAAAATAGTATTAATGATAATTATGGAACAAAAGTACGAGTTTAAGGGATGATTAAGAAATATTTAAGTACTAAATTATTGACCAAATCAAATATTTGGGATCATTATCACAGTTTGATGAATCTTAGGGTGGGGAATCTTAATTTTAATCTAAATTTGGTCATTGATATAAAAATACTTTCCAGCAAAAAAATTAAAAAAATCAAAAACATTATTTTATATAAATTTAATTATAATTATAAAATAATATTAAATATACATATTTTATTTTTGTAAAAATAAACAGGAAAACATAAAAAAAAAAACATGGGCAACATCAAAAAATTGGAGCCATAATAATATCCATTCATGTTTTTGATAGAATTTAACAATAATTTGATAATATACCACAACATTTTTTTATTAATATTATAATTGAGAATATAAATATAGTAATAGAATATTATAAAATATTATATTCAATTAATATATATTTGATATATGATATTCTAACTTATTTTATTATTTAATAATTCAATTAATACTATATTTTTCCTCTCAATATGGATAGGCATCAAGGGTACTTCATCAATTATTCTTTTTTTTGCACAATTCTTCATCAATTATTCAAGTTATTGTGCAAAAAAAATCAATTATTCAAGTTACCCTTGTTGAATCGTAAGTCAATAATTTAACTGTACCAACAACAGAATCAAAATGACTATATTTGGAATAAAAATAATTAATACGACAGTTTAATGTGACTTATATTTTACAATTTATTAAAAAATCTATTAAAGTTTCCTAAAACATAATAAATATTGTAAGCACAATATACACTAGGAAGACTGCGTCGCATCTATAACTCAAATATTTATTAAATCGAAATAATTACTTATTTAGGCAAAAAAAATATTTGACGAATAACAATTATAATATTAAGTTTTTAGCCTTTTTTTTTTCAGATTTGTAAAGCGAGCAGCGGCGGCATTCTGCTACTCAGCAACTGACTCATTCCCCTCCTTCCATAGCCTGACTTCATTAAGAACCAGCTGAGCTCTCTCTGGCAATCTCTCTCGTTATTGCGGCTTCTCTCTGCGTTAATCACAGGAGTCTCAGCATCCTCTGTACCACTCCCTTTATTCTATCCCTCTTTGGTCTCCCCTCTTACCATGAAGACGTTTGATATCTCCTCGAGAATTTCATTCCTCTTGAAGCCCGGCGGTTCCGGCGCCTCCTTCGATTCCCTCTCATCAGTCCGGAACTTGAACGCCCCGTTCCAAGCACAGAGGGACAGGGTTGCCTTTCCTAACAAGCACCGTGCTTTCCCCGTCCTTTCGATGAAGGTGACTAAGGACAGCGAGATGCGTCGCACCGCCTTGCATAATGATCCCTTCAGCGCTGTGAGATCTCTGTTGTTCTTTTTAGGCCTCTGTTTTCATGATTTTGTGATGATATTTTGGCCCGACGTATCTGGTTCTAATATAGTAGTGTTCCCCAAGAAGGTTGGCGGTATACAAAAATATCTTAATATGTGGCCTGAGATGGATGCAAAGCTGGTTCATGGTGGATCGAACTTCCTATGTTCGTCCACTGATTTTCAAATTCTCCCTTTGATTTGCTCACGTTGGAGGTATCCGCATGGGGTCTTCCGATTGCCCTTAAATTTCAAACAATTGAAACGATCCCCCGAAAGTGGGAGTTAATGTTGCAAAGTTGTGAGATTCTTCCCCTTCCAAACAAAGGAAATTTCATCCGAGATTGGAGTTTGATTCATTAATTTTTTCTCTCTCTTTGAATAGAAATGGCAGCAGATAGTGTAGTCATGATACTGAAGTTGAGTTTGTGATTCTTTTATTTCCTCTTTTCCTCCTCTCCATTATTCGCTTTTGACTTCAGGTTTCATTTGTAGTTACCTATTGTCATCACAACATCTTGTTTACTAGTCGGTTAAGGCCCTTTTGTTTCCTATTTTCATTGACATGTTTTGTCCCATATTGTGTCTTGAGACACACATTTGATAGTCGAATTCATCTCTTGAATTTCTTAATTGTATATTTTTTGTGGGCTCATTTGAAGATTTCTTGACAAAGATAGCTGAGTTGGGTTTTGATGCCAACAAAGGGCAGCTTGTTTAGTGCTTCATTATGGACAGTCTCTCCTAATTGCTAGCATTTGCACGATTGTTTGTTTGTTTTGAAAATCTTAGTGCATTGATATGCTGGCTTACTCCAGCTAGAGTATGATTTTATACATTAAGAATATGCATAGCTTGGAATGAATACTTTTTGGTAGTTCATGGTTTAAGAGTTTTAAATGTAATTACTTCAGGACAACATAGTCTATCCTTTTGATAATCCATACGATCATCATCACATGGGGAAAACGAGAGTGCGTCTAAGTGGGCTGAGAAAGACAAAGATTGTCTGCACTATCGGTCCATCAACTAGTACCCGGGAAATGATTTGGAAGCTTGCAGAAAGTGGTATGAATGTGGCACGTCTGAACATGTCACATGGTGACCATAACTCGCACCAGAAAACCATAGATCTTGTCAAAGAATACAATGCTCAATTTCCAGACAAAGTTGTTGCCATAATGTTGGATACCAAGGTGAGTTTATTGATTATAATTCTTTTCTTATCTAACATCACAAGATTCTGCTCTTCCTTATTGAAAACTAAGGGATCACATGAGAAATATGATTAAATGTTCTGATAAATGTTGCTTATCAGTACTTTTTTTTATTGATTCATATTGATGCAATGGACAAAATTTCATCCAGGGGCCTGAGGTGAGAAGTGGAGATGTACCACAACCCATTACTCTTAAAGAGGGACAGGAGTTCAACTTCACAATTAAGAGAGGTGTCAGCACAGAGGACACTGTTAGTGTAAACTATGATGACTTTATTAATGATGTTGAGGTTGGAGACATACTTCTAGTGGATGGTAAGTTTGTCTTTTCCCATATGGAATATCCATTTTATAAGTTGGCTTACTTTATTGTTAATTCCTTGTCTTTGAAAACTATATTTTGGCAGATTACTATGAAAAGTATACCGAACATACATAAATTATATCAGCTAATGGAGGGAAGGTTTTTATTGTGTCTGTGTATGTGGGGAACAACAACAACGGTGAACGCATTAATTAATTTCTCAAACATAAATAATAGTGAGCACTTTTAGTAAGTGTTTTAAACATGTATGATATTTGTACCCTTAATGTTGTACATGGAATTTCAGAAGCATTTGTTCCAAAAAGTTTTCAAGAGTTGCTAGAAAGTTTTTCATTTTATGTCTCATGTCTTTTTGATAGATTTTGCTCTTGATTGATACCTACAATTGAGCTTTTATGGATGTTGCTTTAAGTTGCAGCGTATACTTGCTCCCACAATTTTGAAGGGCTAGCATGTAAATTCATGAATACATGATTGATATAAAACCACACTTCCGAGCATATTTGGGTTAATCCTAGTTCGTTAAGTTTCTCTTCTGCAAGGCTTTTGAGAACTGCTTCATCCTCAAAATTATGCTGTTGTCTATTTCACTGAGATGATGCATGTTTTAGTTACAAATACTGTCACTTAATGTGTTTATTTGTTAGGTGGAATGATGTCGTTGGCTGTAAAAGAGAAGACTTCAGATGTGGTCAAGTGTATCGTAGTTGATGGTGGTGAACTAAAATCAAGACGCCATTTAAATGTGAGGGGCAAAAGTGCAACTCTTCCATCAATAACAGGTTATCATATTTATGATATTTTATCAATGATTTCTTTTTTATTAAAATTTTGGATATGAGTGACTCTTTTATATATTATCTTATAATCTTACAGATAAAGATTGGGAAGATATCAAGTTTGGGGTAGATAACCAAGTTGACTTCTACGCAGTTTCGTTTGTGAAGGATGCCAATGTGGTCCTTGAGCTGAAAGATTATCTGAAGAGTAATAATTTCTGGGTTAAGTTTTCATTATTTGCATTCTATTGTTCTTGTTGCTGTCTTCCCCTTTATATCTTCATGGTTCAATGATCCAAGTATTTTCTGCAGGATCCAATGCAGACATTCATGTTATCGTAAAGATTGAAAGTGCTGATTCTATTCTGAATCTGGAATCCATAATTGATGCTTCTGATGGGGTTAGTTACCTTAAGTTGCTAAATGAATATTGCTTCTTTTATTGTATTTTATGCCTCAAATAATTGATAGCTTAGTATGATGCAAGTGATATTTACATGTTTCCTGTCAGGCAATGGTTGCTCGAGGCGATCTTGGAGCTGAACTTCCAATAGAGGATGTTCCTTTATTGCAGGTAACCTGTATACAGAATTTTTGACACCTTAGCTATACTTATTTGAACTTATCAAAAGATAGCAATTGAAGAATTTTTTATTTTCAATACAATTAAAATACTTTAAAATATATCAAGATTTGGAAGCATAGAGAAAATAACTGAACTTTGATTATATATAGAAAATGCATGGGTTTTCAGTAAGCCTATGGAGTAGAGGTATGAAGAATGACATATTTCTTGTCTAAGACAGGAAGACATAATTAGGAGGTGTTGCAGTGTGCATAAGCCAGTTATCGTGGCCACGAACATGCTGGAAAGTATGATTGATCATCCAACTCCAACCAGAGCTGAGGTGTCTGATATTGCAATTGCAGTAAGGGGAAGTGCTGATGCAGTCATGCTCTCTGGAGAAACTGCCCATGGAAAGTAAGTCCCTAAGTTATTGAGCAAAATACAAATATTGTTTTCTGGTTGGACACTAAGAAAACCCAGATGAAGTCTTCCTTTGCCCAAGGTTTTGTCATCAGTTTATTCTGTGATTTGTATTTTAAACTTCTGATTATTGTTGTTTTTGAGTTCTTTTTTTCTGCTGGATAAATTTTGCAGGTATCCCCTAAAAGCTGTCAATGTAATGCATACAGTGGCACTTAGAACTGAATCAAGTCTATTTACTAGCATTGTGCCTCCACTTCAGTGCAGTACACCAAATGTAAGCCCATAAAATGACCAGTGATAGTATCTCATTTACAGAGCTGTATTAATTTCTGGGCCAGCTGTTTATACTATTTTTTATGGCCGGGAAAGTTTATTATAGACAATAAGTTAAACACTTCCAAGTAACTTTTTTTCCCTCAAGGGAGGTGTCAGAAGGCATTTTCATGTTTTAAATGCATTGATTCTCTTGTGTTCAATGAAAGTGGCAATACTAAATTATTGTAAATTAAATGAGTGGCATATTATTGCTTTTTGAGAATGGCTGCACATGATCCATCAAAGAAAAAATATATTGTACATAAAATTTCAGAAACTGAAACAAGAATGGAGAGAGTGGAAATGAAGAATAATTTCACCATTTTATTATCATTCAAGTAAACTGAGGATTTTGGGTCACATTTAATTTAGGAAATGGCAGTGAGAACAGAGGGAGGAGGAGTCAAGTTGGGACCTTTTTCTTATTATAACAGGGATTCTATTGCTAATCTAACATCTATTTTATTTCAATGTTTTGGCAGAGTTATATGGGTGAAATGTTTGCTTTTCATGCTACTACAATGGCGAATACACTGGATACACCCATCATTGTCTTCACAAGAACAGGATCAATGGCTATACTTCTTAGCCATTATCGCCCATCCTCAACAATTTTTGCCTTCACAAATGAGTGAGTCAATCAGATCCCAATATAAACTTATATGGAAATACCAACTTATTTTCTTGAATATTGCCAATAGTTGGATGTTAAGAAGGGTCTCAAGGACAGGTTCTGTTGCTAGCCCATAAAACTTGAGATGTGGAGTTGTTTATTTGCAAGGTTGTATCATAAGAATATTCTTTGGGGGAAAACACATTTCCGGTAAAATACTATTCTATGCTTAACTACCATGTCCACCACGTGTTTAAGGGACCTACATCTATCTACTGGTCACGTGTTGCTAGAACCGATGTTTATATTATTATCAGCATTGTTGGGCTTGAAAATTTATTTTCATGATGAGTTCAAAAGATCTGTGGAATTAATTTTTGTTTTATGCGGTACAATTCTGTATACCACCTTTACGGTGTCATGAATTGAGGATAAATGTTGCTGGCCGTGTAGTGAAAGGATGAAGCAGAGACTTGCCCTTTACCGTGGGATCTTGCCTATATATATGCCGTTCTCAGATGATGCAGAGGAAACCTTCTCTCGTGCTCTCAAGCTTTTACTGGTTAGTAATTTTTCAGACACCTCAATTTGTTTTACTCTCTGTTGCATTAATTTTTTCTAAGTTGGTATCACTCCTTACTATAGGAGAAGGGTATGGTGAAGAAATGGCAGCATGTGACTCTTGTCCAAAGTGGCGTTCATTCGATATGGCGTCACGAATCTACTCACCACATCCAAGTTCGCGAGGTCACTAATTGATTCTAGTATTTTACTCTAGTAACAAGTGCTAGTATTTTACTCTAGTAACAAGTGCTATTGGGACTATGCTCCTGGAGTATCTGACAGTTGATGATAGTGCATTTTTATAAATTTTGGTTCATGGATGCTACCATTCTTTATAGTGGGTATGAATTGGCAAGTTTTGAAGTGTTTAGTTTCCTTGAATGGAAGTTACCATTATTTATAGTGGGTATGAAATGGCAAGTTTTGAAGGGTTTAATTTCTTTACTCGGTGGAGTTGTTTTTTCTGCTCGACAAATTACTATTTAATTAAATTATTATATTAGATATAATATAAGTATAATAATAAGATAAAAAATTAAATAATTCTTTAATTATTAATAATAGATATAAACTTATTGAATAAATTAGTATTTAAATTACAATCTCAATTATTTTTATAAAAATATGTTAATTTATCTACAAATTAATTGATGTTAATTAATTGTTTAAATAAGATAACTTAACACTCTAAAATATATCATTTAACGATTAATCAATGTAAGGGCCAACGACGATATATGAAATTTATAGTTATTATTTATTATGTTAAGTATATTAAATAGTATATTATAGTAATATTTAAGCATAATTTTGGTTCATACTTATTGTTTTCCAAGTTTTAATCATACGGTTTGTACTCAAAAGCCCTCCCTCAGCAGAGATCAGGAGAGAGCACTGTCCCTCCGTTTCATGTGTATAGAAAGGATATATGATGAGGCGAGAAGAGACCTGAACTGGTTACTCTCAAGTGTTCATGTCACAAGTAATGTCACAAATGTCACATTTTTATTTAGATCATCTTATTAATCATACAAATAGAGATTCCAAGTCCCTCGACTGAACAGATCACAGGTGATTAGATCTCAAACTCGTCTTTCACCATCTTCCCCAGTTTCGGGCCTCGTCTCGTGTTTAATACCTTTGTACCACTTTGCGCAGGCTATGTACACCACCAGATCCGCTGTGGTGAGCACCGCGAGGAGGAAGTAGAACCTGTCGAGGTGGCCTCTGTTGAGATTCCCCGGGATCCACCCAGGCGTGTGGTGTTCCTCTGATATCTTCATCACCACTGTCACGAGGAGGCTACTGACATAGTTCCCGAGCGAGATGGAGGTCATGCAGAGGGCACTCCCAAAGCTTTTCAGCCCATCCGGCGCCTGCGCGTTGAAGAACTCGAGCTGTCCCACGTACATGAACACTTCCGAGGCCCCGATGAAGGCGTACTGTGGCACCTGCCAAAAGATGCTCAGGGAGCTCGAGCCCTCGCAATGCATGCATGACTTCTGGGCGTACTTGAGCCGATAGCACTCCACAATCCCGGCTGACACCATGGCCAGCACCGCAATCACTAGTCCGATCCCCATTCTCTGGAGCTCTGTGAGTCCCTTGGAGGATGACTTGGCTTTCTTCCTCCTTAGTCGGATGGCTAGAGGGTCGAGGACCCACCTATACAGGAAGATGAAGACCGCCACACTTACGATGTCAAAGCTTGACATGCTTGCCGGGGGGAAATGGAAGCCGGAGAAGGTCGTCCTCATGGCGGCGCCTTGCTCCACGAAGAGGGAGGCCATCTGGGTAAACACCACCGAGTAGATGATCGTGCAGAGCCAGATTGGGAGCAGCCTCAGTACGCACTTCACCTCCTCGACCTGGCTTATTGGGCAGAGCTGCCACAGGCTCGAGATGCCCTCCTTCTGGTCCTGTAAATCCTTGGACGTGATATAAGCTGCTCGATCCAAGAACCTACAATACTTGTATGTGAGTTCATCATCATCCCAGCAAAGCAAAAGCTTTGGTTGATTAGTGTTCTATGTTTGCTGCTTACTTGAATTCATGGGTGTGAAGTATCTTTCTGTTGCTATTATTTGCAGATGAGTCATCTAGGTCGATAACTTCGTAGAGGCCGTCGGTGGCGGTGGATGGTGGTGGCATTTGGACCTTCCACTTCTTCGCCGCTGCCACAATCACCTGGGAGAATCGGGATAGTGGGTTGCCACTCGGCTTGAAGTGGCGGTACCGGGTAGTCCCGGCAAGGAAGAGGACCAATGCCGCTAGAGCCGATCCGGCAGAGACCCAGAAGCCAAGGGCCCACATCCCCTTGTCCTCAAAGTAGCTGAGCAAGGTATTGGAGAAGAGGGAGCCGAGGTTGAGCGCCAGGTAGAAGTAGCTGAAGAAGGCCACCTTGGCATGGCCTTCCTCGGGGTCCTCTTCGTCGAACTGATCTGCCCCGAAGGTGGCGATGTTGGGCTGGTACCCTCCGTTGCCTAGGGCCACAAGGTAGATGGAGAGGTAGAAGAAACTGATCTCGAGGTTCGAGTGGGACCCACAAGGGATCAGTTGATCCCCGCACCCCCTCGGCCGGAGCAGAAACTTGTAGCAGGATGCCGACAATGACACCAGTCCCTGTAAGTTAGGGAACCGGTCAAGCCATCGAACCCATACGGAACATCAAAGGTAGGGAATCTTATGGTGTGTATATGGGGTTGCTTACCACGACGAAGATGACTTGGAAGATGGCACAGGTCTTGTATCGTCCCCAGTAGGAGTCGCTCAGGAAGGCCCCGACAAGGGAGAAGATGTAGACCGTCCCTGTCCACTTACTGACACTATTGGCCGCCTCCGCGTTGTTTTGACCGAGCACCCTCGTCAGGAAAAGTACGAGGTTCACCCCGACGCCGAAGAAGGCCAAGGTTGCCAGTCCTTGGTTCACTGCGTTCCCATAAGGAAAAAAAAACACGTCATCATCAAGATATCAAATCATATCAAAGCTGAAAGGGCAGCTGATGCTTTCCCAAAAGGAGAACTCAGCGGACCCCTCATCTAGCGAAGATCGTAATTGTTCTTTATCGCATGATGGTAAGTTGATGAGGTAAGTAGAAGATAAAAAGCATGATCAAGTAAGCATGCTCTCCTGCTTGGCTTGGGTTGGGTTGGCAGATCGGTCCACCAGGAAACCGGTTTCATCTCCTAGTAGGACACGGAACTCTCGATCCCGACTGGACCAGGGTGTCATTTTCTTGCCAAGTTTCGAATGAGGAAAGGGTGGTGGGGACTGTATGAGGCTAGCATGTGAGGCTGATTATGCATGTATGGTAGGTCCGATAGGTACGCAAGTGAGGGCGACCTGCCATGGGCCAAATTGGACCGGCCAAGTTCTATTTTCGGCCGGAATAATTCAATATATGATGGATGGAGATCAGGGCCTAATTATTTTCCTATCTAGTATTAAGAAAAATGAGATAAGTAATAAAAATAGACTCTGTGGGTCTCACCTCAACACGTGGCAGAAACCCATTTCATGCACGGGGAAGAGGTGGGTCTCCTGTCCTTGTTCGGATGCTAATGGCTTTTTTTCATCAGATGATCCTAATTTAATTGAATTTTAATTACTTTATATTTAATAAAAAAATATAATATTAATTTTTTTTATATATTAATGAAAGTTTGAAAATAAAAATCTTGTAAGTGGAATTGAAGCACGATTACTTGGTTACTAGATGACAAACAGTAAGTCCCATGCCCCTTTCCTAAATCTCGGACACTACTCTCCCTCGGACATGTCTTGTTTGTGTTTTTTTTCTCTTATTCTCTAGCCTAACAACATATTCAAACATGAACGTCCACTGGGTCCATTGATCATCAATGCCACATAATAGGGCAAAGAAAAAAAAAGCCTACATAGCTAATTGTTTTTCATCTGTGTCCCCTTGTGCCTTTATAGGCTATTACGTGTATAGTGGAGAACAAACACTTGCTTTTTATGGATGGTTTTCATGCTAGAAGCGGACTTACACGTTCATCTCATAGGGCTTTGTCATTTTCTGGGCATACGGCCACATATCTCTCTCTTTTGGCTCTACTGATTACTCAAATAGTTTTGATAGCTTATCTAACTTACAATAGATGCCAAACATCCCATTTGCCCCACCCTAATTCTAGGCTCCCCACTTTTCAGTCTCACTATCAGCAAATATCAAATTATAGAATATCAGCCGCAAAAATGCAGTGATATGCTGCATTAACTAATGTCCTATATATAATATGTTCATGGAGCAGTAATAATATAGTGACTAAAGGGGAAGGTAAAGCCGAGGAGAGAGCTTACCCAAGATGATGGCTCCAGCAACCCATCCTCCCGTCTTGGCCTTGATCGCAGGCAGTCCATTCAGGTCGACAGTTCCATCGAGGGTGGTGCCGCAGTCTCCTTTCATCCCCTCCTCCTCCTCGAACTTTCTCTGTAAAAGCCAGAGATGGGTCATCCATAGGATCGCCATGGCCATAAAGACTCAAATTCACGAGGCAAATAAATTAGACTTGGTACTATGTATGAGTCCATTCTGGTGATCTGATCACTGACCTCCATACACACTTCTAAGCAAGCCATTGAAGAGCAAAGATAAGGGTCGCCTTGATATAATGTTGAAGAAGTGTGTTGAGAGAGAGAGAGAGAGATTGAGATTATATGTGAGTGATGGTGATGGAAGGCCAGAAAAGGGAACCAAAAGAGTTGGGGAATGAAGGGAGGGGGCCAGGAGTGAATTTATAGAAGTTGAGCTGATGGATTGGAGGGTGGAGATTTTGTTGGGGGCACCATCCACACTCCACTTGTCCAAATCTTCCATGAAGACTATTCATCAAGGAAATATACTTTATAGGAAAGAATCTCTTCATCATTATAAAGAGGTTGATGACTTAGTAGTAATTAAAACTATGGATTACTTTAGCACCATAATTTCTATGTATTCTAAAGCAATACATTTATTTTTTTTATCAAATATATATATTTAAAATATTTTATATTAAATTATCATTATTTACATGTATATAAATATAATTTATCCGTTCAATTTTTATTTGACATCTCCTAGATACCATCTTTTATTCTATGACGTCACAATTATATCACAGTCTTATCTTATACCTTTGAATTTCTTTATTACTTTGAATCATATATATTTGAAGGTGATGCTTCAATTTTATATATTTAAAAATATAATGTTATATCTTTAAAAGTAAATATTCAAGATATATATTTTTACTAATGTAATATTTTTATTATTAAAAAATTATAATGTATAATATTGAAATTGTCTTTTTTTTTTCCAAACTTATATGAATATAAAAATTATTTAAAAAAATTATTGTATAATTAAAAATATCACTTTTTAAATATATAAAAAATGGTAAACTAGCTTTTAAAGCTATTGAAATTTAGGATCAGCAATGTCATTTTTCTTAATTACAATATTATATCTAATAACCAAGAATTCACCATTCATATTATCTATTTTAAACTTATCTAAAATATATACACTGACCCTTTTAATTGCTATGATGCCTCATTTTCTCCTCCCACCTTCCCCAACCTCGTGAATGGAACTTTAAAGCTTAAATATCATGAAGCAAACTTGTCATCCCCTTTTCATACTTTTTTATGTTCTTAAACAAATTATGAAGAAGTACTAAAACTTATTATTTTTATTTTTTTGAGATTTTTTGGTAGTACATTTTTATTATATGATTTTTTTTACAAAATGACTTATATACAAAAAAAATGCTTACAAATGCATTAGAATATATTCACCATATAAAAAGTTTTTTTGACTAAAATAGTTTTGCATTCATCTCTAATGAGATAATATAAAAATACACAAGGAACAATAACTTATAAATTATAAAAATTTAATTGAGTATGTCATGTCAGTTAATTATTGTTTTAGCAGCTAGTAATATGAAACTCCAAACATCTTTTTATACAAATGATCACTCATGTAGCATGTGATGTTTCTATATGGATTCCATCTAACAATAGGATCAATCATATTTAATAGTTAGGTCCTCACGCTAACTTAGCACAAGATGACAATTCAAACTTAGTCCACACTTCACTTCTTCACCTCCACCTGAGTACTCCACATATTACTATTTGTCTTTTACTCTATAAATTATGTAGAAATGTAAACACCCACTTAATCAATGAATGAACATCATATTTGTAATTATATCACAGGTGTCTCGTACTTCTTTTTATAATAAATGAATAAATATTAAATTTGTAATTTTAATAAAATAAATTAAATCAATAATCTATCGAATTGGAAGTTAACTTGTGATAAGAGATTAAAATCAATTGAACCAAATCGGAGTAGTAAAATTTCTTATTTTTATAAATAATTACATAAATAACAAAATAAGTATTTTAAACCTAAATTATAGGAAGTTAGACAAAAATATTTTATAAAAATAAAATTGGGATAATAACGGGTGAAATTATAAGTGAAATGGCCAATAAATCACATGAAAATTAGTGAAATATTAATAAGAGATTTTAAAAATTTTGATAATTTAAAAGAGAGTTATATATGTAATTATACTATATTAAATAATAGATATTAACAAAAAAAATATAATTAATTAGAAAATGAGAATTTCAGAAATTAATTATAATAAAATATTAAATTGAATTAATATTAAATGAATTAGTCATAGTTCTAGTATAATTATAAATAATTAACAATGAATAATAGAATTAATTAGTAATTAAAAAATTAGTGACATTAATTTAAATATCTAATAATGAGTATTAGAATTAATAGTAAAGTTAATTGTGATTAATTTAGATGTTAAGAATAAATGTTTGAATTAATAATAAGGAATTAATTGTGGTAGATAAATAGTAAAGGTAAATATCGGAAGTGATGGGAAGATGATATTTAAGAATTAAGTATGAATAAATGAATAATTATATATATTTAAGTATTATTAATAAGTGAATGCCAATCAATAAAAGTTAGGAGTTTATAAATAATAAAAATTTAAGACATGGTTATGAAACATAAATATATATAGAAATTTAATGATAGTTAAAGAAGTTAATACGGGATTAAATATAAATAATTAAGAATATAATTGACTAAGGGATTATTGATAATTAAGGAGAAGTTAGTAGATAAAATGTGGTAATTAAGTATTTAATAAGAATAATTATGAGTATTGTTACCCACAAGTTTGGTTGGATATATGTTACCAACAACCACTATTCTTGGTATAGAAAGATACCCCTAATTACTCTTAAGAGTCATGCATAATTTGATTATACTTGGTTTCCCTAAAACAATATTACTAAAACTATCTCAAAATAAATGAGTTATACAAGTTGTACCTTAGCGGTTAAGTGGGTTGGTGATACTTCTCTTTATGGTTGAGTCTTTCCTTTCTAAAAAGGGAAAAATGGGAGGGGTGAGAGTTTTACAATTGAGTAAGTGGGGTATCGAAAAATAGTGAAGGTTTGTTGCGTTTCTTTCATAGTTTATCTCTATTTTTCTTAATGAGTTTAACAGACAAGAAACCGTCATTTATCATAAAAAGGGATCATACGTTCACAGAGCAGTCCCGACTGCTTCACTTGTGGCTCGAAGTGCATTTACCGACCAACTTGGTAGAAGATAACTCCTCCACAATAATGGATGAGCCCTACCGCTCATCCCCCAGACCTGAATCACCTTCGTGTCCGCTATAGTGAGATGAGACCTCTCCCCCTTCTTCCTCTGTCTCAATGTGCATGAAGCTCTTAGAGCTTCTTAACTTATTAGATGACAACACTTCCCTTATGCTCACTCGGTCGTCTAGCAGCTCTTAGAACTAACTCTACCCCATATCGGGTGCCTCGATGGTTCCATATCTCAGCATGCATAAACAAGAGTTTTTTAGTTAAGATCATTATCTTTGGTGCTACCAAACCTACGAGCTTGCTGACTCAGCTTTGACCCAATCACTATCTGCCCAACGAGTTCGACAACTTAGCTTTAGCTCAGTAGCTGCTAGCCCAACGAGTTCAACAACCTGGCCTTGACTCGGTAGCTATGTTACACAGTTATCATTTATATAGCTTTTTCATAGGCTCATAATTTATATATTTTTCTACGGGTTTAAATCCGTGTCCATTGGCCCTAGAACCACTAGAGCAACCCTATCTCTTCTCAAAAATTACTCCCAAAAGTTTTAAGCAGTTTCACGTAGTTAGTGGAGACTATTTTTGGAAAAATAGTTTTCAACGGAAAGTATACCCATCACCCTAACTGGGTGTGATGTCGAAAATCTCACTCACCCATATTCTAAGACTTGGTCATCCTAGGGGTTTCCAAGGGCGCATGCTTTTCCTCTGCACGAACTTGTAGGTGATCCATTCCTACAAAAATAGGGTGATTAAGTCCCAAACAATAAGGTATTTACACTTATGACCTGTAACTTTCCACAATTATGTTTTAGTCCCTAAGTACACCTTATTTCTAATTAGGTCCCTAAAATTATTAATTCTTTCATGTGGATCCCTAATTTCTTTAAATTCCCCCTAAGATACCATAATTCTCTTAATTACAGAAAATCCCCAATTTTTAAAAAATTGTAATTTAGTCCCCAAAATTGTAATTTGGTTCTTGAACTTGGAGTTCATAAATTCGACTTGAATTCCTCCCAATTGAGTCTTAACATGATACTAATCATCTTCCCTACATTCCCTGGTTCATTCGAAGCTTCAAAACACCCATTTTGGCTTAAAATGAGCTTAAATGGAACTTCACCGAAAAATGGTCCTAGAAATAGAAAGTTTTGATTACTCACCAATGAGGAGTCGACGACCGGAGCTTTTGCTTCTACTGAATTCCTCTCTTTTGGGGATCCTTCCTGGATTAAACCTCATCTCAATTGATGGCATGAGCAATGTGAATTTCTAAGTTTAGTTTTTGTGCAAAATGCACTTTGAACAGTGAATTCCAGCGAAGGGCGGTGGAGGGGACTTACCAAGATAGCTCAGGGGAGGTCAAGGCTCCACTAGGGAGGTCTGAGGGGCTTGGTTTAGCCGTGGTTGGTCTGGGAGTTGCCCGAATTTGGCTCGACCAATTCTGACCGTAGATGGTCGAGGGAGCAAGGTCATTGTGTGAGCTCACCAACGCTTCTCTGGTGTTCCTTGAGCTGAAAGGAGGTTGTAGCGAGGTAGAGGATTTCATCCTATTTTTAGAGCCCAAATTCGCCTTTTGACTTGGTGAAAAATTTCCAACATTGAAGCTCTGGTTCGTGCTTCATTGGGAAATGGAGTGCTTCATCTTCTTCAGTCATTTGAGGGACAAGGAGGATGAATGAGGAGAAGCTCTTTATATAGGGAGTTCGACAACTAACAGGTTACTCAGCCGTACCTGAATCAATCCCAATCTTATCTATCCATAGTCATATTAGAGAGGATTTTGGGTCACTGGAGAACGAGCAGTTCGCTAGGTCCTTCTCTGTGCTAGCCATTAGAGGAAGAAGATGACACTGTGCAACGCATGCAAGATTTGCACGTGTGAGCTGCCACATGGCGTGCTGTGATTGGCTGGCTTTGCTGACATGGCTTCCCACTCAGCATCTGAGTTATCCTTTGACTCGTTGACTGGCCACGTGGCGACCTCCATTGATTGCTCATTCCAACGTGGCTACTGACTAGACTGAACTAGCCGTTTGACCGTGACACGTGGCATTCTCTAATTAGTTGATTTAAATAAATCAGATTTCTTTTTCGACATACTGTGCCATTGCCACGTGTGAGCCCCCTAATTGGCTGTAATAATTCGATGTGGCTCTACCACGTGTTGACCTCTTATTGGTTGACCATTCTCTAACATCCTAGTCGACTGCTCACATGGCACCATTGCCACGTGTGAGCTCCTCATTGGCCAGCTTGGTTGATGGGGGCGTCTCCTTAGTTGACTATTGACTGATGTCACGTGTCGCTCTCCTATTGGTAATTTGTTGATGATGTGGTTTTGATTGTTGACCGAGTACTCGTGTTACGCTTTGATTGGTCAACGCATCTAGGCATTGATCAAGCGATTGACAGGGCACTCTTTTCCACGCTTCACCCGCTAATTGGTCACACCTGCTGACTAGGCGCTGACCTGGTAGGCAGTTCATTGACAGGCTGGATCGTTGACCGGTTTAGTTAGACCAAGTTCAGTGAATCGAAATAAAAAATCAGCTAGTTTAGGCCCGATTTGACCAATTTTCTAAAATCTAAAAATTTGTAAATTCTTCTAAGTTCTTTTCTACCTAGCGGTGACTTCAATTTCCCAATTTGACATTTTAAAGTCACTTAGAAAAATGAATCTTTGAATTAGTTCTTCACGTATTTGTTTGATTCAATTCAGTTCAGGTCTGGTTCACCCTGAACCGGTTGTAAACCCTGCCCCTTCAAGGTAAGAAAACTGGAGAAAGAATCGGTCAACCTAAGAGAGAGAACTGAACTAGTTCACAAACCTCGACAACTAGAGAACAAACACATCGAGAAATTTACAACTCCCAAATGATCCAAAGAGTCATAAAAACCTTAGAAAGGGACTTTAGGACAATTTGGGAAAGAAAACCAGACCGGTTCGGGTGAGCCGGATCCGAACCAGATTGAACTGGTTTGGACCGGTTTGAACCATCATTGAATCAGATGCTAAATTCATTTTTCTAGGTGTCTTAGAAAATTCAAATTGGAGAATTGAGGGCACCATTAGATAGAGAATGAACTTATAAATTTTTAATTTTGAAAATCTCGGTCGAATTAGGCCTGAACCGGCTGGTTTAAGCGTTGAACCTAGTTTGGATCGGTCCGGTTCGATTTGGAATAGTATCGTCTTTTTCCTTCAGATGACAGCACTGTTCACTTGCCGAAAAATTGAGCAGTGCCGGTGAAGATGAAAAGTCTATGGCCAGGGAGTTTTAGGCAATGAATGACCACCATAAAGGCACCAATCAGACGACCAAGAAGTCCTCAAGCTTCCTATATATTGAGCTCCTCCTCATTCATCATCCATACACCTAAAAACTCCACTCTCTCCCTATTGCTCCATTTTCTGGTGAAGCTCGAACCAGAGCTCTGACTTGGGCACTTTTCTAAGCCAAATAAGGCAAGGTCAAGTTCTTTAGATTTGGGGAGAAGTCAGCTACCCGACGGTAGTCTCCATTTGTGCCGAGGATCGCCGGAGAAACGCCGACGTGATCGAACAGTGAAGGAACTCCGACGAACTAAAGCTGCCTTGTTTTGGCTCAGCTGAAAATGGCTAATTCGAGCCGTTCTCAAGCCAAACCAATCTCCCCAACACTTTCACAGCCCTCATACGACTAAATTAGAGCTGAAAGGTAAGCCAATTTGGCTTCGCTCTATAATTTCTGACCAGTGCCAAAGAGAGAATCAATGAAATTTCACTAACCAAATTCTCCCTCAATTTTACATCAATTGATGCGATTCTAATCCTAGGAGAAACTTCAGGATGAGAGCTATCTGCCCAAATTGAAAGCTCGGACAACCGCACCTCCGACGGTAAGCTTTTGAAGCTTTCTCTCTCTAAGTTTAGTTTTTCGACGAAGCTCTATTTAAGCTCAATTCGGATCCAAATGGCGTGATTCAAAGTTCCATTGAATCATGTGGAAGTGTAGAAATTCAATTTTACCTTAAATTTTAGCAATCAACCTCAATTGATTGGTCAATTTGATGAAATCAAATTTGACTGTGTTGAAAGGGGGAAATTGGATATTTCGAAAATTCGAGGGACTAAAGTGCAATTTTCCAAAATTGAGGGCCAATTGGGCATGGAAAAGATGTTGGAGGGCCAATTGGTCAATTTTTGGAATTATTAAGGTCAAATTTACCATTTTTGTAAGTAGGGGAAAATGTTAATTTTGGAAAAGTTGGGGACCAAGTTGAGAATTTAGGAAACTTGAACCCCTATTCATGATTTTGAATAAACTAAGGTCCCAAAGTAAATTTTAGAAGTTTTGGGACTCAATTTGGGAAAAAAGTGGTATTAGGGACTTAAAGTTAAAGAAAAAGAACTTTAGGGACCTAATTGTAAATAATTTAAAAGTTTGGGTATTTTATTCATTCATGATGAATGAAGGCTATTAGGCCAAATGATAATGAACAATGATATTCATATCGTGTAGGAACATGAAGTACTGGGAACACTAGCCAAGACAAGCTCACGTGGATGCAAAAAGCTAGATAAGAGGAATTAACTAAATTATCGGGTGAGTGGGATTTTTATATTATACCCGGTTGGGATGATAAGCACATCGAAAATGAAAACCCGCTACAATTTGCGATTTTAACATCACACCTAGATGGGGTGATGTGAGAAAACACATGGAAAAACTACTTAACTATTGTAAATAGATCATACCCAGTTGGTATGATGAACTTCCTGGAAGGAAATAGAAAACCCGTTCATCGATTATTAGCGGAGATGTCCTCACACCCGGTTGGAGTGATGGATAGCTGAAATATTATTTTTGTCGAAAGTGCTCTCCCTTGACTATGTGCCACTACTTAAACTTTTTAGGAGACCTTTTTGATGGGAGCTCGAATAGCTCAGATAGGCGGGAGGTCTCATTTTTGGAACTTGGGGGCTAATATGCCCAATTTTAAAAATCTCGTACTATGGGCCCAAGGCCAGTTGGCACAAGGAGGAGCTCGTAAACAAACATGAGTTTAAGCCATGAAAATTTTAAATGAATGATGTGTTTGGCCATGGTACTAAGATATGACCGACATACTTGATGGATTGGTGGTAATGCGACAAGATAGGTCGACGAATCAGTCGAGACAAATAGTTGCAGGTCAAGTTGAGGGTCGAGGCCGTTGGACCAATGGCACCAAAGATTAAATGACTTTTGAGGAAAACTATTATTTTGTGCATGCATTGAGGTTCAAGACCATCAAGATCCCTAAGAGGGGTAGTGATGTGTCCTAGGGGCTACTGGACGACATGGTGGAGATAAGGGTAATTTTTCGTGCCAGCAGTCAGGGAAGCTCGACGTAGCTTCATGCACATGAGATCGGGGTGGGGTCGAGATGAGGTCTCTGTTCTAATATGGACACAATATTTTGGGTCTAAGGGTTGAATATTGGAGATGTTCGCTTAGACTTCGGGTAGAAGTCAGAGACTTCTATTAGGGTGGATGGTAAAGATGCTCCGATCCACAAGTGGGTGCAGTTGGCGTAATTGCATCTCGCAAATGTGTGTGATCCCTTCATGATGAAGGGCATGTGTTGTTTATGAAACACACCAAATATGGAAATGGGAAAGAGGTTATGAAAATCGTGGAAAAGATTTTTGAGAATCCTTGGAAATGAATTGGGAAACCTTGGAAAAAGGTCTTGATAAATCAAAATTTGAAGAAAAGTATTTTTAATGAAATGAGGAGTCTGGCACACTTCGATTAAAATTGATTTTTTGTGAAAACTCTCACCCAACACCCATTCACCGAGTTGTCAAACTCACCCCCTCCCTTTACCCCTTTTTAGGAAATCAAGGGAAAACCAACCTTAAAAATCTATCAGTAGCTGAACCTTAAGGTATGTATGTAAAATTTATATTCAGCTTTGATCAATGTTATTCCAGGAAAGGTACATGCAAGAAGAATGCATTACTCGCCACGGTTTAGAAGAGGGGAAAACCCTTAATAAACCGGTAGAGTGGCGGGTTGTTCACGTGGATCCGACCAAACCATGTCGGGGCATGACACTAGTCTTGTAAAACCAACCCTTTTGAGCTAAGAAAAACCAGGAAAAAAACTGATCAAACCAAGTGAGGATTCAGAACCGGTTCACAAACCCGATCATTTCTGAACGGGCAATTTGGGAATTTACAACTCTCGGGTGATCCAAAAGTTCATTAAACATTTGAAAAGAAACTTAAGACAAATTAGAAGAGAAAAACCAAATTGGTTCAGGTGAACAAGAATCCATAAGAATTGTGAAATTAAGCCGTGCTTACGCCTTATCATAAATGGACATAAATTAATATATATATTTAATTATTGTAATTAATACCAATAATTTAATACAATAAATTAAATTATTGGAATTAATACAAATAATTTAATATCAAAATTAAATTATTAGTATTAATACCAATAATTTATGACAATATTAATACTAGTAATAAATCTCTCCTATTTAATACACGATTTTTACACCTATATAAAAGGTTATCCCCATTCATTCTCCTCACACCTGAATACTTCTCTCTCTCTCTATCTAATACTCCATTTCTCGGTGAAGCTCGAACTAGAGTTTCGACTTGAAAATTTTTCTTAACCTCAGAAGGAGAGGTCGAACTCTTTAGAACCGAGGAGAAGACAGCTATCTAATAGCAAACTACAGTCAATTCGAGAATCGCTAGAGAAGTGCCGGCATAATGGAACAGTGAAGCAGCTCCGATGGACTGAAGTTGCCCTATTTTGGCGAAGTTGAAATCAGCCATTTCGAGCCCTCCTTAGACCAAACCAAGCGCTCCCAACACTTCCTTAGCCCTTCCACGACCAAATTAGGACTGAAAGGTAAGCCAATTCGGCTCCCCTCTACAATTTTCGGCCGGTGCTAGAGAGAGAACCGACAGAATTTAAATGATGAAATTCTAACTCAATTCAGCATCAATTGATGTGATTATTGATTCTAGGATGATCCTCAAGATGAGAGCTATCTACCTAGATCGAAAGCTCGGACTGTTGTGCCCTCGTCGGTGAGAAATCGAAGCTTTCTCTCTCTACAATTTGTTTTCGGGCGAAGCTCCGTTTGAGCTCGTTCCGGCGTTAAAATCTGCGATTTCAAAGTTCCTTAGAATCGTATGAACATGTAGGAACTCAATTTCATATCTAACTTCAACAATTAGAGGTGTTTGATCGGTCAATTTGATGAAATCAAATTCGGCAGTGTTGAAGAGTTGAAATTGGGGGAAATTTGGGGATTTTCGAAATTTGAAGGACCAAAATGAGATTTTATGAAATTGAGGACCAATTGGGCATGAAAATAATGTTGGAGGACCAATTGAGAAATTTTAGAATTTTTGGGGCAAAACTTACCATTTTTGTAAAGGAAGGGCAAAATGGTAATTTTGGAAAAGTTGGATGACTAAATTGGAAATTTGAGAAATTAATCCCCTTTTAGTGAAATGGAATAAATTGAGGTCTTATGATAAATTTTAGAAGTTTCGGTACTCAATTTGAGGAAAAACCGGCATTAGGGACTTAAAGTTAAAGACAAATAACTTTAGGAACCTAATTGTAAATAAATGAAAGTTTGACTTTCTCATTCATTTGGAATGAATGAAGGCGATTAGGCCGAAGAATAATGAACCGCGATGTTCATATCGTGTAGGAACACGAAGTACCAGGAACGCCAGCAAGGAAAAGCTCGCGTGAATACAAAGAACCGGTATAGTGGAATTCACGGCATTAACAGGTGAGTGGGTTTACTAACATCATACCTGGTTGGGATGATGAGCAAAATTTAAAGATAAAAACCACTTACCATTTGTGAGTGAAAATTTTATATCATATTCGGTAGGGAATGATAAGTACCTCGGTATAAAAACCCACTATTTAGTGGTATTTTAATTATCACCACTTAGAGAAATTGATGTGAAAATTATGCGAAAAAAATACGTACCGGTTGTAAGTAGATCATACCTAATTGGTATGATGAGACTTCCTCGAAGGAAGTTGAAAACCCGTTCATCGGTTATGAACGAAGATGTCCTTATACAGGTTGGTATAATGGACAGTGATAACCGATTTTGTCGGAAGTGTTCTCCCCTAACTGTGTGCCAATGCTTAAACTATTTGGGAGACCTTCTTAACGGGAGCTGGAATAGCTCTTATAGGCCGGGGCCTCGATTGTGGAACTTGTGGGCTAGAATGCCCAATTTTTTGAAATTCTTGTAAAGTGGGGCCAAGGCTAGTTGGCACGAGTAGGAGCTCGTAAATAAAAATGATATATGTGCTATAAAACTTAATAAGTGAATTGTTTGGCCATGGTACCAAGATAGGACCGACATGCTTAGTCAATTAGCGGTAGTGCAACATGACATGCCGACAGACTAGTTAAGATAAACAACTGCGGGTTGAGTTGAGAGTCGGGGCCATTGGACCAGTGGCACCACATATTACATGGCTTGATAAGAAAACATGGTTTGTGCATGCACTATGAGTACGGGATCATCATGACACCCATGAAGGGTAGTGATGTGTCCTAAGGGCCCTGGACGACCCGATGAGTATAAGGGTAGATCGTCGTTCCAGGTGTCTGTGCGAAATCTGGAGTAGCACCAAGTGCATGATATTGGGGTGGGGACAGGATGAGGTCTCTGTCCTCATACGACACGAAGAAGTGATTTTGGGATTGTGGGTCGGATGTCACGTACATCCACTCATTCCCAGGGTAGAAGTGGTCGTACTTCTATCCGAGTGGCAGGAAAAGTCGCTTCGAAGCCACTAGCGGGTTCAGTAGTGATACTGACTTGCGAATGTGTGTAATCTTCATGATGAAGGATGTGTGTTGGGTGATGACACACCGTGATAAATAAGAAATGGTGGAAAAACCTGAATTTTTAAATGAAGGGATTTTTGAAAACAATGGAGTCTGGCATACTCCATATAAATATTTTTCTTAAAAGTTAAAAGCTTTTAAAAACCCATTCACTAAGTAGCCGTACTCACCCCCTCCCTTATATCCCTTTCAGGAAATCCCAGAAAGCCTCCCTTTAAAGACCGTTAACTAAGATGCTTGTAAGACAGGTATGTAAAGTTTTAAATTTCATGCAGTTTTGATAATGCTATTCCAAGAAAAGGTGCAGGTTAAAGGATGCCTTACTCTTTACGGTTTACAATAAGGGAAAATCCTTTAATAAACCAGGAGAGTGGCAGGTTGATCACGGGGATCTGACGAAACCGGGTCGGGGCGTGACAAGTCTAGTTTTCACATTCAACTCCATTTATGGTTACTCTCCAAGGTCTTTGGGTCTTGATTGACCACTTGGAATCTTCCAAATACTCATTTTGGGCTTCTAATTACACTTCAAGTTCGATTTAACCTTGGTTTTCTCTCGAAATTTCCCGGTTCTCATTTCCGGTTTTCTTATTTTTGAGAAACAGGGTTTACAACTTCTCCCCACCTTTAAAGAGTTTTGTACTCAAAACTTTTTATTCATCAAATAAACGGGGATACTTTTCTCTTATTATATACTCGGTTTCCCATGTCTCTTCCTCGACTTGACTACTTCACTAGAGAAGCTTCATCATTGGAATTTTCTTGTTCCTTAGATTACTATCTCGTCTGTCGAGAATTTGGATTGTCTCCACCTCGTAAGATAGGTTCTCCTCTAGTTCGGGTGGGGGGTGATCTAGTACATGACTATGGTCGGGTTTGTATTTCCTGTGTACCGATATGTGGAACATGTCATGAATCTGTTGTAGGTTCGAGGGGAGTTCATGCTTGTATGCCACCTGTCCCACCCTTTGGATTATGGTGTAAGGGACAATATACCTTGGTTTCAACTTCCCTCATTGTTGCAACCTTAGTATTCCCTTCCAGGGGGATACCTTAAGGAATACCTTATCTCCCACCTCGAATTCCAATTCTTTCCTCCTCTGGTCGGCGTAACTCTTATGCTGATCATGGGCTGCTTTGAGCCGGTTCCTTATGACCTTAATCTTTTATGTGGCATCTTGTTACGTCCCAACCTGGTTTGGTCAGATTCCCATGAGCAACCCGCCTCTCTCCTAGTTTACTAAGGGTTTTTTTCCCTTTTTGAGGGTTCTTTCCCATCCACTATACCCACTTGTGGCATCAGAGCGACTTTATTGGCCACCTAGATAGAAGCACGTCCACTTCTACCCTGAGAATGAGTGAATGTACGCGACATCCGACCCTCAATACCGCAACAAAACTCCATGTCCATATGAGGACAGAGACCTCATCCCGTCCCCACCCCAGTCTCTTGTGCAATGAAGCTACGTCGAGCTTCTCAAGATTTCTAGTACGATTAACTACCCTTATCACCACCAAGTTGTCTAGAGCCCTAAGACGCATCACTACCCCTCTTGGGCGTCTTAAAGGTCCTGTAACACAGTGCATGGACAAATCAATAATTTTCCACATAAGCCATATAATCTATGGTGCCACTGGTCCAACGGCCCCGACCCTCAACTCGACCTGCAGCTATTTGTCTTGACTAGTCTGAATACTTGTCATGTCGCACTGTCGCTAGTCCATCAATTATGTTAGTCCTGTCTCGGTAACATGGCCAAACAATTCCTTCACTTATGTTTTCATGGCTTAAAATCATGTTTGTTTACGAGCTCCTACTCGTGCCAATTGGCTTAGGGCCCACTATTAGGGATTTTCAAAATCGGGCATATTAGCCCTCAAGTTCCAAAACCGAGGCCTCTGACCTAACTAAGCTATTTGAGCTCCCGTAAAAAAGGTTTCCCAAAAATTTTAAGTAGTGGCACATAGTTAGGGGATTTCACTTTCGACAAAATAAACTTTTTAGTCGTCCATCATACCAACAGAGTATGAGGACATCTCCGCTTATAATCGACAAGCGGGTTTTCCACTTTCTTCCAATAAGTTTCATCATACCAATTAGGTATGATCTACTTACAACAGTTAATTAGTTTTTCTGCATGATTTCTAGATCACTCTTCTAAGGTGTAATGGTTAAAAATACCAGTTATTAGTGGGTTTTCATTTTCGAGTTGCTTATTATCCCAACTAGGTATGATATTAAATATCCCACTCACCCGATGATTAAGTGAATTTCCTCTTAACTGGCTTGTTGTTTTCACACGAACTTGTATTTGCAGGCGTTCCCGGTACTTCGTGTTCCTACATGATATGAACATCCTTGTTCATTATCCTTTGACCTAATAGCCTTCATTCATCCCGAATGAATGAATTAACTGAACTTTTCATTTATTTACAATTAGGTCCCTAAAGTTATTTTTCTTTAACTTTAGATCCCTAATGCCGATTTTCCCCCAAATTGAGTCCCGAATCTCTAAAATTCACCTTAGAACCTCAATTTATTCAAAATGACACAAAGGGGTTCAAAATTTTCAAATTTCCAATTTGGTCCCCAACTTTTCCTAAATTACCATTTTGCCCCTACTTTACAAAAATGGTAAGTTTCAACACAAAAATTCCAAAATTGGCCAATTGGTCCTCTAGCATTTTTATCATGCCCAATTGGTCATCAATTTTATTAAATTGCACTTTAGTCCCTCGAATTTTTGAAATTTCCAAAATTTTCCCCAATTTCAACCCTCCAACACAGCTGAATTTGATTTAATCAAATTGACCAATCAAATGAGTTTAATAGTTAAAATTGAACTTAGATTGGAGTTCCTACATCTTCATATGATTCAATTGCGCTTTGAATCACACAATTTGACACCAGAATGAGCTCAAACGGAGCTTCGTCAGAAAATTAGACTTAGAGAGAGAAAGCTTCGAAAGTTTATTGTCGGGGGTGCGACTGTTGGAGCTTTCAATTTGGGTAGATAGCTCTTGTACTGAGGTTACTACTAGGATTAAGAATTGCATCAATTGATGCTGAATTGAGTGAAAATTTAGTCATTGAAATTCTTTCGGTTCTCTCTCTAGCACCGATCGGAATTTATAGAGGGTAGCCAAATTGGCTTACCTTTCCGCTCTAATTCAGCTATAGGAGGGCTGTGGAGGTGTTGAGAGGGCTTGGTTTAGCCAGAAAAGGGTTCGAATTGGTCAATTTAGCTCAACCGAAATAGGGCAGCTTCGGTTCGCCGCAGCTGCTTCACTGTTCAATCACACCGGCGTTTCTCCAGCGACACTCGGAGCAAATGGAGACTACAAGCGTGTAGTTACTTCTCCTCAAATCCAAAGAACTCGACCATGCCTTCTTTGGCTCAAAAAAATTCCCAAGCCAGAGCTCTGGTTCAAGCTTCAAAGAAAAATGGAGCAATTGAGAGAGAGAGAGTGGAGTTTTGAGGGGTGAGGAGGATGAATGAGGAGGTGGTCTTTATATTGGAAGATCGGGGACTTCTTGGCAGTCCCATTTGGCCTTAATGGTTGTCATTCATTGCATGAAACTCCCTGGCTAGAGACTTTTCATTTTCATCGGCGCTGCTTGATTTTTTGAAGAGTGAACAGTGCTGTCATCTGAAGGAAGAAAACGACATCCGGACCGGGTTCAAAGCTTAAACTGGCTGGATCAAGCTCGATTTGACCGAGTTTTTCTAAATTAAAAATTTATAAATTCATCTAAATTCATTCTCTATCAAATGGTGGCCTCAATTCTCAAATTGGAATATTCTAGGCCACCTAGAAAAATGAATTTACCATCTGATTCAATAGTGGTTAAAACCGGTTTTGATCTAGTTCACCTGAACCATTTTGGTTTTCTTCCCCCATTCATCATAAAGTCCTTTTTCATGATTTTTGTAACTCTTTAGGTCACTCGGGATTCATAAATCTCCCGGCTTTCCCTCTCTCTATCGGTTCCAGTTCATAAACCGGTTCAATCTGTCTTGGATCTGGTTCATCTGAACCGGTCTGGTTTTTCTCTTTCAATTTGTTCTAAGATTCTTTTCCAAAGTTTATGAACCATTTGGGTCAGTTGGGAGTTGTAATTTTCCCAAATTTCCCATTCTTTGATGATCGGGTTTGTGAACCGGTTTGGTTTTCTTACTCGGTTTGACCGGTTCTTTTCTCGGTTTTCCTTAATTCCAAAGAGTGGGGTTTACAACTCTCCCCTCCTTTTATGTGTTTTATCCCCAAAACCAAATCGACATTTTTTACTCTGGGATAAACTTCCCTTAATGTCAACTTAGATATGTTAATACTTTGGTCGTTCTTTCACTTTGCCCCTTTGAATCATGCACTTAAGGAATGTGTTTTCATTTCCGTTGTTTACTCACTTCCTGGAGTTTATCATAACTAGGCATGTTTTACCTAGAAGTCCAAAGGGATATCCTTAGGTTCACTTCCTCCTTTACTTAGGGCAAATTTCTTCCTCTTAAGTGTTCTTGCCTAAGGTCCCAAAATACCCAATCATTTTCGTGTCTAGTTATCCTCTTGATCGTTGAAACCCTTAGCCCGGTGTTCTTTCAAGTGTTACGTACTAGTCTCCTCAATTTCAATGTTATCACCCCTTCGTTCTATTTCGACCCTTCCTCCATCCGTTATTTATTACAAGTTTAGTCCAAACTACGTTTGACCTCATCATGCTTATTAACCGACTCTTACTTACTTGATTTGCATTTTTCCTCAGGACTATTGGGCTTACATGTCCCTTACAACATGACATATTTCAGAATTTGTCTCTGTCCATTAGATTTCTATAACACTTCTTTTAGGGTTGTTCGCAACTTTATAAACTTTTGGGAATCGTATAACTTCATCCTTCTTTTTGTTTAGTAGTATTTCTTAGCTACCTTTACCGTTTTCTAATCAACTTACATACCATGTTGATTTTCCTTACCCACTCATCCATTTCCAATTTCCTTATTGGGCCTTTCCGGTTCTAATGATTTGGGTGTGGACCACAACCAGTCTTGATATCAGTGGTCATTTACTTAATCACTTCTTAGTTGGAGGGTTCACTTCTCCAAGGTTTCTTTTCTTGGTAGGATTTATACTCCTTTCTCCCAAAATTCTATTCTCATTTTCCATTTAGGACACCTCACCTTGAATGACATCCTTTGATGTTGTCTTCTCCTGCTTACCTTTACTTTTGAAACATTACGTGCACATCTCTTTTGCTCCCCATCCTCATTCTCTCTTATATCCCAATACATGTCTATTTCCTTTCGGGAGAGTTTACATCCTCTTTATTTCAAAATCTCTTTAAGGTTTTGCCTTCATCCTCATTTCCCAATTATTTTGGCCTTTCCACCTTTACTTTCTTTGCTGAAGCTTTAACCTTCACGAGGGTTAGTTCGTTAACTACCTCGTTCCTACAATTCTCCTTGTTCAATATTTTGGGTAGTTGTATCTAGAATTCACTCGTTCTTGATGCGCATCATATTGCCCTTCTCAGAGTGTAGTAATTACTAATTCCCGGTCTTTCTTAGGGCATCGTTTATCCTCCTTGGCCATCCCATTGTTACTAGTTGCTTTCCTCTATTAGGTTTTTCTAACATCCCTATTTGATTCCTCTACTCTTCCAAAGTAGGTCACATTTGGCCATCCCAATACAACCTTAACTACTTATGCTCCTTAATGAGGTTCCTTATTTCGGGTTAGTGCTCTTATGATCCACCTATCAGTTACTTAGCTTGAAAAATTTCCTTTCTATGGTCCTACTTCCTATCTTTATCCTTCTACCTAGGGACTTCCATCCTGGGAGTTTTATGTTCGACCTCCCTAACGCTCCTTGAAGGCTTCTCCTTCTTTCTTTTCTTACATTCTTTTGATATCAACATGGTTATCTGCCCTTGATCCTTCCTCGTCCTCCAATTCCTTTTGTCTCTTATCCTTCCTTCGAGGAGATCCTAATCATGGGTTGGTTCCTAGCACTCTGTTTTATGTCCAACCATGCACTCGTTGGGCTCTATTTAAGCGAGTGTGGGCTATGACCTGTCTTGATGTCATTGTTGGTTTTCTCCTTACTCTCTTCCGAATTGGAGGGCTTACTTCTCCAAGGTTCTTCGAATGTTCTTTCATTTCGACATGCACTTCATCTACTCGTCCTTCGTCACTTGGTCCATTACTCCTTAGTTGGAACATGTATGCCTACCCAGGGTCTCCTTCCTTGGGAAAAGGTTCATGCACTTCATCTACTCGTCCTTCGTCACTTGGTCCATTACTCCTTTGCCCCAAGACTTCTTTGTGTGGGACTTACTAAGTCCTCCTTATGGCTTGTGTGTGGTCATCATTTCATTTTTAGCCATTTATTTTTTCAAGGATTTCCTTCATCCTTCCTTTCCACGATTCTGGCCTTTCCATCTCTCCTTCCTTACAAGGTTAGTCTACAACCCTGCTTGGTTCCTCTATTTTTCCAAGGTAGATCATACCTTACTGTCTCGAGACATCCCAATTGTCTTTCATCGTTCGTCTTGTCTTCTATGCAGGAGGTGTTTCCTTGTTTGCTCCTAGGTGACTTGTAGTGTCCCTTAAGGAAAATTCTCTTTATCTACCTTCTTGTTATATCTGGATTTGCTTAAGGTCCTTCGCTTGATTTTTTTTCCAGTGATCCATCCTCATATAATTGAGGCATACAATAGTATTATTTTATGGCATAGAGAAATTTTCTAGAACTCATAATTTTATTCAATGAAGTAAGAGTACAACTGTGAGGTTTTAACATCTCTTAAGGGAAATTGTCAAAATGATAGTTTGGGGAGTACTTAGTACTATGCTATGGTCTTGAAATATTTCTTCCTGAGTGAGATTAGAATCCCTAGCCGGAATTATGGTCCTTGTAACATTATCCCTTTGAGCTTCTGTAAGGATGGAGGTATCCTTATTGGAAAGTATCGCTTTGACTCCTTGTGGTGTGGGACAATTATTTGCTATGTGTCCCACCCTCTTACATGCATAATAGATCCTCTCGGGTCTTATCCTCTAAAATGTTGGGCATCTTCTTATGTAGTATCCCCATTGCTCGCATCTATAACATGTCATCACCTTGTGTGGACCTTTGTGGTTCCTCTAATAATTTGAGCAATGTGGGGCTTTTCTAAGGAAATCCTGGTGGTTCGGTGGTTTGCCGACCTTGAGCCCAAACATTTTGGAGGTTGTCTCGTCAAGTCCTCTTTGACCCGGGATTACTCCAATAGTCCTCCTATACTTTTGGTTTATTTCCTTCTTTGGGATGGGGTTTTTCCTAATTTCCAGGGTGGCTAAGATAGAGTAGGTTTGTTTGGCTACTTTTCTTGGGGCCATCTGAAAAATTTTAAAATTATTCCTATTAGTTACTATATTATATAGTTTTAATAATGTATTAGATGAAATAGGCTCTGATACCACTCAAGTTGTCACGCTTCAACTCGGTTTGGTCGAATCCCTGTGAGCAACCCGCCACTCTACTAGTTTACTAAGGGTTTTTTTCCCTTTCTTTAATCCGGGAGGATTAAGGCATCCTTTAAACTTGTACCTTTCGTGGAATAAGATACATCAAAACTGCATAAAATTTTTAACTTACATTCCCGTCATACAAGTGTGACTAACAGGAGTTCATTGGGTTGGTTTCCCTCGGTTACTTGAAAAGGGATATAAGGGAGGGGGTAAGTACAATAACTCAGTGAATGAGTATTTCAAAAATGTAATTTCAATAAATAGTTTTTAAATTGGAGTCTTCCAGACTCCTTATTTTCTTTAAAATTTATCATTTTCAAAATCTCAATTTTTCATACCATTTTTCATCTCAACGGTGTGTTTGTCAACTAACACATGCCCTTCATCATGAAGGAAAATACACATTCACAGGCCAGCCCGTCCACTGTACCCACTTGTGGCATCGGAGTGACTTTACCGACCACCTAGATAGAAGTAAGTCCACTTCTACCCTGAGAATGAGTGGATGTACGTGACATCTGACCCTCAATCCCATGACAAAACTCTGTATCTGTATGACGATAGAGACCTCATTCCATCCCTACCCTAGTCTCATGCGCAATGAAACTACGTCGAGCTTCTTAAGACTTATGGTACGACTAACTGCCCTTATCACCACCAGGTCGTCCAGAGCCCTAGGACGCATCACTATACCTCTTGGGTGTATTGAAGATCCTTAATGCCTATTTTCTCCCAAATTGAGTCTCAAAACACTAAAATTCACCTTAGAACCTCAATTTATTCAAAATCACATAAAGGGGTTCAAGTTTTTTAAATTTTCAATTTGGTCCCCAACTTTTCCAAAATTACCATTTTGCCCCTACTTTACCAAAATTGTAAGTTTCACCCCAAAAATTTCAAAATTGGCCAATTGGTCCTCAATTTTATGAAATTGTACTTTAGTCCATCGAATTTTTGAAATTCCCAAAATTTCCCCTAATTTCAACTTTCCAACACAGACAAATTTTATTTCATCAAATTGACCGATCAAATGAGTTTAATTGTTAAAATTGAAGTTAGATTGAAGTTCTTATATCATCATACCATTCAATTGCACTTTGAGGATCAAGAATTAAATCAATTGATGCCGAATTGAGTGAGAATTTAGTCATTGAAATTTTGTAAGTTCTATCTCTAGCAACGATTGGAATTTATAGAGGGGAGCCAAATTGGCTTACTTATCTGCTCTAATTCAGCTGTAGGAGGGCTGTGGAGGTGTTGGGAGGGCTTGGTTTGGCTTAAGAAGTGCTCGAATTAGCTGATTTCAGCTCGACTGAAATATGGCAACTTTAATCCACTAGAGTTGCTTCATTATTCTACCATGCCGGCGTTTTTACGGCGACCCTTGGAGCAAATGGAGACTACAAGTGTGTAGCTGACTTCTCCTCGAATCCAAAGAACCTGACCACACCTTCTTTGGCTCAAAAAAATGTCCAAGTTAGAGCTCTAATTCGAGCTTCACCAAAAATTGGAGCAGTAGAGAGAGAGTGGAGTTTTGAGGTGTGAGGAGGATGAATGGCAAGGGACTCTTTATATAGGAAGCTCGGGGACTTCTTGGCCGTCTGATTGGCGCCTTAATGGCAGTCATTCATTGCCTGAAACTCCCTAACTGGAGACTTTTCATCTTCGCTGGTGCTACTCAAATTTTCGACGAGTGAACAATGCTATCATCTAAATGAAGAAGACGACACATAGAAAAATGAATTTAGCATCCGGTTTAATAGTGGTTCAAACTGGACCAAACCAGTTCAATCTGGTTTGGATCCAGTTTGGTTTTCCTAAAGTCCTTTTTCATGACTTTTGTGACTATTTAGGTCACTCAGAATCCATAAATTTCCTGGTTTCCCCTCTCTATATCGGTTCCGGTTCATAAACTGGCTTGGTTCATCCAGTTCAATCCGACTTGGATCCAGTTCATTTGAACCAGTTTGGTTTTTCTCTTCCAATTTATTTTAAGATTCTTTTCCAAAGTTTTATGAGCCCTTTGGGTCACTCGAGAGTTGTAAATTTCCCAAATTGCCCGTTCTCTGATGACCGTATTTGTGAATCGGTTTGGTTTTCTCACTCGGTTTGATCGGTTCTTTTCCCGGTTTTCCTTAACTCCAAAGAGCGGGGTTTACACATCTTATATGAGCTTGATTCTTTCCAGTTTCCTTTCCCCTACTTCTTCCTAGAATAGCAATGTACGACATGGTCTCCCATATAGAGCCTCGTACGACACCATTTGTATTCTAGTCTGATCACTATTGTTGTAGGTGAATTCCATAAGACACAAGTAATCCTCCTACTCTTTATTCATCGTGGGGACACATGCTCAGAGCATGTATCCCAGTATTTGGATGGTCCGTTCAGATTGTACATCAGTATGGGGGTAGAAGGCCGTACTCAAGTGGAGTTTGGTTCCTAGCGCATCCTATAGGCTAGGCCAAAATCGGGATGTGAATATGGGATCTCTATCCGATACTATGCTCACTAGGACCCCATGTAGTCTCACAATCTCTCCAACATAGAGCCTTGCTAACCTTTCAATGGAGTTCATCACCTTTATAGGTAGGAAGTGGGCTGATTTAGTTAGTCGATCTATTATGACCTATACGATGTCGTGCCCCCTCTTCGTTACTGGCAACCTGGCTACGAAATCCATGGTGATATTTTCCCACTTCCACTCGGGGATAGGTAGGGGTGCAGTAGTACGGAGGGTTTCTGCTGTTCTACCTTAATTTGTTGATAGGACATGCATCTTTCCACATACTCCACTATATCCCTTTTCATCCCCTTCCACTAGTATCCTTGCTAGAGAATACGGTACATCATGGTACTCCCAAGGTGAATTGCATATACCGAGTCGTCGGCCTCCTCCAATATTGACTTTCTTAATTCTCCTTTATTCGGTGCACACACCCTTCCCTTAAAAGTTAATAACTCGTCACTCCTAATAGCGAAATATTATGTCCTTCCATCGGCTATTTGATCTTAGAATGACTTGAGCTCTTCATCCCGTTTCTGCTATATCCCAATTTGTTCCATCAAACTGGGCCTTATGGCTATGTTAGCTATTAGGTATTTTCTCTCCTTATATATGCCAAGATCTATTTTTTGCTTTCCCATTTATTCCAACAATGTCAAATAAGTCGTTCTCACATAGGCCATCCCGATGTAATACTACGTTAGCTTTACTTGGATGATATTCTATCATTAGGTCGTAGTCCTTCACCAGTTCTAGCCACCTTCTTTGCTTGAGGTTGAGCTTCTTCTATGTTAGGAAATACTTTAAACTTTTATGGTAGGTGAATATCATACACTTAACTCCATATAGATAGTGTCGCCATATCATGTCGGCAAACACTATGGTAGCCAATTCCAAATCATGGGTGGGGTAATTTCGTTCGTGTGTCTTCAACTGTCGTGATGCATAAGCTATAACCCTTCCTTGTTGTATTAAGACACACCCTAAGCCTTGTCCAAAAGTGTCAGTCTACATTGTATATTTTCCTGTGTTTGGATCGAGTAAGGCTAATACTGGGACCGTGGTTAGTTGTGTCTTAAGCTCTTGGAATGTGTTCTCGCACTTTTCATCTCACTTATATTCTATTCCTTTCCTTGTTAGTTGGGTCAATGGGGCTGCAATTCTTGAGAAATTCTCCCTGAATTTTAGATAGTATCATGTGAGTCCTATGAAGCTGCGTATCTCCATTGGGTTGGTGGGGGCTTTCTAATTGGATATCGTCTCTATCTTAGTTGGATCCACTTATACCCCATCTTTCACAATGATATTCCTTAGGAAGCTCACCTCTTGTAGCCAAAATTCACACTTCGAGAACTTTGTGTAGAGTTTGTTTTCTGTTAATACGTCTAGAGTGATTTCCAAGTGTTCTTCGTGCTCCACCTTGGTTCGTGAATAGATCAGTATGTTATCTATGAATACTATCATGAATCTATCTAGATAGGGCTAAAATACTCTATTCATTAGATCCATGAAGGCTATCAGGGCATTTGTTAAACCAAAGTGCATCAATCTCAATTCGTAATGACCTTAGCGCGACCTAAACGTCATCTTCTGTATATCCTCATCTTGGTCTTGAGTTTATGGTACCTGGACCATAGGCCGACATTGGAAAAATAAGCTGACCCTTTTAGCTGGTCAAATAGATCATCAATCCTCGGTAAAGGGTACTAGTTCTTAATAGTTACCTAGTTTAATTTCCTGAAATCGATGCACAACCTCATACTCCCATCCTTCTTCTTCACGAATAAGACCGGGGCACCCCACAAATATTGATTGGGGTGTATAAAGCCTTTTATCAGTAATTCATTCAACTGTTCCTTCAGCTCCTTTAGCTCTATGGGGGCCATAAGATAGGGTGTTTGAGAGATGGGCTAGGTTCTAGGTATAACCTCTATAGTGAACTCCACTTGACAATCTGGGGGTAGTCCGAGCAATTTCTTGAGGAATACTTGAGGGTAGTGTTTTACTATAAGGATTTCCTCCAATCTTTTCTTCCCCTAGCTTTTGTTTGTCACCATAGTGAGGAATGATCTACCTCCTTTTTGTAGCTTGTGTTGAGTCTTTACACATGATACCAAGTGTATCCCATTTTTCTTTCTATCTCCTTCAAATACTACTCTTTGTAGCTTCAAGGTATGAAATGTCACCCTCTTATTCCAACAATCTAACTTGGCTTGATGCGCATATAGCCAATCCATTCCCAAAATAATTTCTACCTCCCTTAGAGGTAGTGTAATTAAATCGATCTCAAAGTTCATTCTCATGATCTTTACTTCGCATCCATTTAGGAATTGTTCCCTAGTTAATTCTTCATCCAATGGCATGAGGATGTTGAGACTAGGTTCGAGAGGCATGAGTTCCTGAGCAAGATTGAGAACCAGGAGTTCCTTGATGAAAGACCGTTCGACTCCAGAGTCCAAAAGAGCGTAGGTTTTTCTCCCAAATAGTTGCACATACCCTAGATGAAGGACAATTACTAAGTTCTCTTAGGGTAAATGATATTTTATTAATTCAATAGAAATACATTATTTGAAGATTACATTCCCTTTAGGTGAGGGTTTGGGAAGTACCAGCCACTACACTAGGATCCCTCTTTGCCTCTTCTTGCATAAGGTTATACACCCTCACGAGAACCTTGGATGTTATAGGTACTACCCTCCCTCCATTCATTGCCTTCTGGTCTCTGGATGGTGGCTGATGGGTATTCATGCGAGCATTCCCTTAAAGGGATGGGAAACTTCAAGCAAAGTGTCCTAACTGCCCACACCCAAAATAGGCTTGGCAATTCCTTTGTGGTTTCTCTTACACTGGAGACAGGAAGGGCCTTTCCTATAGGGAGGCGTATTCACCTCCTTGTTTGCCCTATAGAATTCCCCCTTCCTACTAAGCCTCGTTATTGCCCTCCATGGTGAAACATCTTGGTCCTTCCAATTGGCTTGGCTATTGTGGCTCCCTTCCTTCTTCTTATTGGCTTGTTCCATTCTCTGACCTCTCATTTGCACGAGATGTTCACACTCGTCTACCATACTAATGATGGTGACAAAATCTGTGGGTCATCCTAGTACCCCCATTCGATGTTGTATGTACATATTGAGTCTGTCCACAAACTTATGGCATATATTTGAGGGTCCTGCTAGATCAGGAGCAAAGGGCCTTAGCTCATTAAATTCGGTCTCGTATTTTGAGAAGGAACTTGAGCCTTGCCATAGATGAATGAATTCTTGTTTCTTCTCATTGATCAGGTGGGGGGTTAAGTACTTCTCTGAGTACCTTTCCTCAAATTCCCCCCACATAGGTATGGTTGGCAAGAGGTTCCCCACATTTTCCTACCATCTCTTGGCACTTGCCTCCAAGAAAAACACTTCCAGGGTCACCATCTCTTATGGCATGGTTCTTATGATTACCATTAACTTCTTAATGCTTGCGAGCCAATCCATGGTTGCCCCTGCATCCTTCTCTCCTTGGAAGGGTTTACACCCCACTTGATGGAGTGTCTTCAGATATTGTGTGATGTCAAAAAGGGTAGGGGTGACTATGGGGTTGGGTTGTCACTGTACCTCTTTGGCCCTGGTGTAGGAATTGGCATCCGAGTGGATCTCGAGGGTGAGGATGGGCCTTTTGAATACCCTAGTGAATTCCTTAGACAGTTTTAGGTGCTCGAGATTTAACCTAGGTGGGGTTGTCTGAGTCCTCTTCCGGGTTCCTTCCCTAGGAATAAGATTTCCTACTGTCTTTGTGGCAGTAGCCCGAGTTCTTTTGGTTCCTTTCTTAGGAGCCATATCTATAGTTTTTTTGAATTGGTTAATTTTTTATGTTATAAAGTTTTGATAATTCATTCGAGGGAAATCACACTTTGATCCCACTCAAGTTGTCACGCCCCAACCCAGTTTGGTTGGATCCCTGTGATCAATGTGCCACTCTTCTCTGTATAGAATGATAATCTCCCCCTAGTCACCATTAAGAGTTGGGCGTAATTTGATTCTCCTTAGTTTCCCTGGAACAATATTACCAAAACTATCTCAAAATAAAGGAGTTATACATGTTGTACATTAGTGATTAAGTGGGTTGGCGGTACTTATCTATGTGGTTGAGTCTTTCCTTCCTGAAAAGGGAAAAAGGGGAGGGGGAGAGTGCTACAACTCAGTGAGTGAGGGTATCATAAAACATGAAAGGTTTGTTGGGTTTCTTTCATAGTTTATTTCTATTTTTCTTAGTGAGTTTACTAGACAAGCAACTCCCCTCTATCACAAAAAGGGATCATACGTTCGTAGAGCAGTCCCCGACTATTCTACTTGTGATCTGGAGTGCCTTTACCAACTACCTGGTAGAAGGTAACACCTTCTACTACACGTTTGGGTGAGCCCTACCGCCTACCCCCGAGACCTAAATTGCCTTCATGTCTGCTATAGTGGGATGAGATGTCTCCCCCTTCTTCCTTGGTCTCAATGCGCATGAAGCTCCCAAAGCTTCTTGACTTACTGGACGACAATGCTTCCCTTATGCTCCTTGCGTCATCTAGCATCCCACAGAAGCAATACTACCCCATACCAGGTGCCTCAATGGTTCCATATCTTAGCATTCACAAACAAGAGTCTTTTAGTTAAGACCATTATCTTTGGTGCTACCAGCCCCACGAGCTTGTTGACTCGGCTTTGGCCCAATCCCCACCATCCCAACTAGGTCGACGACTCGGCTTCGGCTCAGTAGTTGCTAGCCCAATGAGTTCAACAACCTAGCCTTGGCTTGATAGCTATGTCACACAATTTACCATTTTTGTATACTTTTCATAGGCTCATAACTTGTCTATTTGTCTACACGTTTAAACCTGTGACTATTGGCTTGGGCCGACTGAAGCAACCTTAGCTCTTCTTGAAAATAGCTCCCAAAAGTTTTAAGTAGTTTCACACACTGATGGGACACTATTTCCGAAAAAATGGTTTTCAATGGGAAAGTATGCCCATCACCCCAATTGGGTGTGATGTCAAAAATCCCATTCTCCCGTATTCTGAGATTTGGTCGTCCTGGGGGTGTCTAAGTGCGCTTGCTTTTCCTCTGCACGAACCTGTAGCTGATCCGTTCCTATAAAGAATGGGGTGATTAAGTCCTAAACAATAAGGTATTTACACTTAAGACCTATAACTTTCCATAATTACGTTTTAGTCCTTAAGTATACCTTATTTCCAATTAGCTCCCTAAAATTATCAATTCTTTCATGTGCACCCCTAATTTCTTTAAACCCCCCAGGATACCATAACTCTTTTAATTATAGAAAATCCCCAATTTTTCAAAAATTGCAATTTAGTGCCTAAACATTCCAAAAATTGTAATTTGGTCCTTAACTTGGAGTTCGTCAATTCGACCTGAATTCCTCCCAATTGAGTCTTAACATGATACTAATCATCTTCCTTCTATCCTCTGGTCCATTCCAAGCTTTAAAACACCAGTTTTGGCTTTGAAATGAACTCAAATGGAGAGCTGCTGGAAAATGGTCTTAGAGAGAGAAAGTTTTGATTACTCATCAGTGAGGAGTCGATGACCAAAGCTTTTTCTTCTACTAAATTCCTCTCTTCCTGGATCAAACTTTGCCTCAATTGGTGATTTGATTAGTGTGAATTTCTAAGTTTAGTTTTTGTGCAAAATGCATTATGAATAGTGAATTCCTACAAAGGGCGACAGAGCAGACTTACCAAGACAACTCTGGGGAGGTCAAGGCTTTACGAGGGGAGGTTTAAGAGGCTTGGTTTGGTCATGGTTAGTTCGGGAGTTGCCTAAATTTGGCTTGACCGATTCTGGTCGTAGAAGGTCGAGGAAGCAAGGTCACTATGTGAGCTCACCGGCACTTCTATGGTGATCCTCGAGCTGAAAGGAGGTTGCGGCGAGGTAGATGACTTCTTCCCGATTTCAGAGAGCCCAAATTTGATTTCTAAGGTGGCGAAAAAAATGCCTATGTTGGAGCTCTACTTCGTGCTTCACTGGGAAATGAAGTGCTTCATCTTCTTTAGTCATTTGAGGGACGATGAGGATGAATGAGGAGGAGCTCTTTATATAGGGACCTTGACAACTGACATGGCTACTTAGCCGTACTTGACACAGCCCAAATCTTGCCCGTCCATGGTTAGATCAGAGAGGATTTTGGGTTGCGAGAGACCGAGCAGTTTGCCCGATCCTTCTTTATGCCAAGTATGAGAGGAAGAAGCGACACTACACAACACATGCGAGCTTCGCACGTGTGAGCTACCACGTGGCATGCTGTGATTGGGTGGATTTACTGACGTGGCTTCCCACTCGAGTATGTTGGTCCTATCTCAGTACCATGGCCAAACAATCCATTCACTTAAGTTTTCATGGCTTAAATGAAATTTGTTTACGAGCTCTTGCTCATGCCAACTAGATTAGGGCCCACTGTTCAAGATTTTCAAAATCGGGCATATTATACCCCATGTTCCAAAACTGAGTCCTCTAGCCTAATTGAGCTATTCAAGCTCCCGTCAAGAAGGTCTCCCAAAATTTTTAAGCTATGGCACACAGTCAGGGGAGAGCACTTTTGACAAAATAAACATTTCAGTCATCCATCACACCAACAGAGTATGAGGACATCTCCACTTATGTAAACCGTGCTCCTTGGGGTTAAGAAAAATTAGGAAAGAATTGGTCAAACTGAGTGAGAAAATCGAATCGGTTCACAAACCCATTTATTGGGGAATGAGAAAATTGGAGAAATTTCAACTCCGAAGTGACTCAAAAATGTTTATAAACCTTGGAAAAGAACTTTAGGGCAACTTGAGAGAGAAAAACCATACGAGTTCAGGTGAACCGGACCCGAACCGAATTGAACTAGTTTAAGAACCAAGTCGGTTTACCCGAACCGAATTGAACTAGTTTAAGAACCAAGTCGGTTTATGAACCTGGACTGATAGAGAGGGGGCAAATTGGGAAAATTATGGACCCTAAGTGACCTAAGGAGTCATAAAAGTGATGAAAGAGGACTTTAGGATTAATTGGAGATGAAAATCAAACCGGTTCAGGTGAACCGGATCTGAACTGGATTGAACTAGTTTGGACCGGTTTGAACCACTATTGAACTGGACGCTAGATTCATTTTTCTTGGTGGCTTAAAAAATTGAAATTTATATTTGAGGCCACCATTGGATAGAAAATGAATTTAGATAAATTTAAAAATTTTTAGATTTGAAAATTTTGGTCGAATTAGGGGCGAACTGGCTGGTTTAAGCTTTGAACCTATTTTGGACCGGTCTAGTCCGATTTGAAATAGTGTCATCTTCTTCCTTCAGATGAAAGCACTGTTCACTCACCGGAAAATTGAAACAGCACCGGCAAAGAGGAAACATTTCCGTTCAGTACGTTTCATGACTTTAATGACTGTCATGAAGGTGCAAAACGGATGCTCGACGAGTCCCCAAGTTCCCTATATAAAGAGCCCCTCTCTGTTCATCCTCTTTACACCTAAAAATCTCACTCTCTCTCAAATACATAGTTGTCCAATAAAGCTAGAACCAGAGCTCCAATATAGTGTCATTTCTGAGCCAACGAAGGCATTGTTGGGTTCTTTAGAACATGGGAGAAATCAACTACAAGGTGGTAACATCCATTCACTCTGAGGGTCGTCGGAGAAGTACCAGCGTGATCAAATAGTGAAGCAACTTCGATGGACCAAAGCTACCTTATTTCGGCCGAGCATAAATTGGCTGATTCGAGCCCTCCTTAGACCAAAAAAAACTCTCCCAACACCTCCTCAGCTCTTCCATGACCGAATTAGGATTGAAAGGTAAGCCAATTCGGCTCCCCTCTACAATTTCCGATGGGTGCTAGAGAGAGAGAGCCGTTAGGATTTCAATGACAAAATTCTAATCCAATTCAAAATCGATTGATGCAATTATTGATACTACGAGGAACCTCATGAGGAGAGCTATCTACCACGATTCAAAGTCAGACCGCCCTGCCCCCGCCGATGAGCAATTGAAGGTTTCTCTCTCTACGTTAAATCGACTTTTTGCCTTCACGCGAGCTTATACTTGTTGGTGTTCCAGTCCTTCGTGTTCCTACACATTTTTGGACATCCATATTTATTAAATTTGGCATAATAGCCTTTGTGCCTCACTTATGAACAAAATGCCAAAAATTTTAATTATTTGCATTTAGGTCCCTAAAGTTCTTTTTCTTTAACTTTAGATCCCTAATACCATTTTCTCCCCAAATTAAGTCCCAAAACTTTCAAAAAAATCACTTTGGGTCCTCAATTTATCTAAAATCCCAAAAAAGGTTCAAGTTTCCCAAATTTTCAATTTGGTCCCCAACTTTTCAAAAATTACCATTTGCCCCTACTTTACAAAAATGGAATAACTTCAAAAATTGACCAATTTGTCCTCCAACATCTTTTTCATGGCCAATTGGCTCTCAATTTTGGGAAATTGCACTTTGGTCCCTCAATTTTACGAAATCCAATATTTCCCCCAAAAGCTTCCCCCAATTCCCCCCTTTTAAACTTGCCAAATTTGATTTAATCAAATTGACTAATCAATAGAGGTTATTTGTTGATGTTAACATCGAGTTCCTACACATCCATACGATTCAATTGAGCTTTGAATCACATGAATTGATGCTGAAATGAGCTAAAACGGAGCTTTACTGAAAAACTAGACTTAGAAAGAGAAAGCTTCAAAAGCTTATCGTCGGGGGTGCGACAGTCCGAGCTTTCGATCGAGGCAGGTAGCTCTCGTCCTGAGGTTTCTCCTTGGATAATGAATCACCCCAATTGATGTTGAATTGAGGGAGAATTTGGTCAGTAAAGTTTCACTAGTTCTCTCCCTAACACTGATCGAAAATTACAGAGTGGAGCCAAATTGACTTACCTTTCCACTCTAATTTGGTCGTTTGAGGGCTGAGGGAGTGTTGGGAGAGCTTGGTTTGTCCTGAGGAGGGCTCAATTTGGCTATCTTAAGCTCGATAGAAATGGGGCAGCTTTAGTCTGGCAGAGCTGCTTCACTGTTTGATTACGCCAATGCTTCTCCGATGATCCTTGGACCGAATGGTGACCACCGTCGGGTAGCTGACATCTCCCTAATTCTAAGGAACCCGACCACACCTTTTTTATCTTAGAAAAATCCCTATGTCAGAGCTTTGGTTCGAGCATCATCAGAAAACTAAGTAGTTGAGAGAGAGTGAAGTGTTTAGGTGTGTGGAGGATGAATGGAGAGGGACTCTTTACATATGGAGCTCGGGGACACTCCGACCGTCCGTTTGGCACCTTAATGGTGCTCGTTGATGGCCTAAACTATACTGAACGGAAACATTTCCTTTTTGCCAGCGTGGTTCGATATTTCGGTGAGTGAAAAGTGATGTCATCTAAAGGAAGAAGATGACACTGTTCCGGACCGTACTGGACCGGTCTGAACCAGGTTTAATGCTTAAACTAGCTGGTTTAGGTCCAATTCGACCAAACTTTTCCAAATAAAAAATTTCTAAATTTATCTAAATTCATTCTGTATATAATGGTGGCTTCAATTCTCCAATTTGAATATTTTAAGCCATATAGAAAAATAAATTTAGCTTATAGTTCAATGATGGTTTAAATCGGTCCAAACTAGTTCAGATCCGGTTCACCTAAACCAGTTTGGTTTTCTCTCCCAAATCATCCTAAAGTCCTTTCCAAGGTTTTTATGACTCTTTGGGTCACTCGGGAGTTGTAAATTTTCCAATTTACCTATTCTCTAATGGTTGGGGTTCATGAATCGGTTTGGTTTTCTCACTTATTTGACTGGAATCTAGGTGGGGTTTGTCGCTATGGTGGGGTTCTGCAAACACCTTAGTGAATTCCTCATACAGTCACTAGTATTTGGAACTGATGCCCTGTGGGGTTGAGGTAGTTCATGGGAATTCTATCTTCGTGACGTGGTTGGTTTTAAAGTTTTCTTTAATTAGTATTTAGGTTATAAAGTTTTGATAATGCATCCATGAAAACATGTGCTCTAATACCACCAAAGTTGTCATGCTCCGGCCCAGTTTGGCTGAGGTTTGATGGACAACCTGCCACTCTCTCAAGCCTTCAGGAGGGCTCCTCGGGGTCAAGAGAGTCAGGCGTATTACCTATCATGCTTTCCATGGATAACATTTAACAAAACTAAAACTTTTAAATTTGCATACCTAGTTTTGTGTCTGAGGGAAAAACTAGTGCGTTTGTGTTCATTCCTGAAAATGTTTAGAGGGAGGGGGTGAGTTCGACAACTCAGTGAGTGGGAGAAAATTCTTTTCTCAAGGCTTAATCTATCAATTTCAATTATTCAAAAATTCAACTTATTTCTTCTTGGGTTTCACAAATCAACAACCGCCCTCCTATCATAGGAGGGATCACACATTCACAGAACGGTTCTCGACCGTGCCACTTATGAACCATAGCGTCTTTACCGTTCACTCTGATAGAGGTATACTGCTTCTACCTGGAGTTTGTGTGGACATCAATAGTCTGACCCCAAACTCAAGTTTCTCCACCATCTTTACTCAATGGGATGAGACCTCATTCCCCCGATTGCCTCGGTCTCTATGTGTAGGAAGCTCCTCGACTTCACGACCTACTGAATGATGATACTGCCCTTATGCTCCTTGGGTCATCCAACAGTTTTTGGGTCACATAACTACCTCATGCCAGGTGTCCTGATGGCCTGAACATCATGGTGCATGCACAATCAACAAGCTTTTTAAGTTATAGTCATTATCTTTGGCCCTCTTGCACAACAGTCATTTCGCTTGGCTTCGACCCCACCACGCGTACTGGCCCAATATGTTCGATGACTTGGCTTTGGCAGAGCAACGGTTCGATCCAACAAGCTCGACAACTTAGTTTGGCTTGATGGGTATCACACAAGTTTCCATTGTTCACATCTTTTAGCCTCATGTATTACATGTCTACTTTGGACGGGTCCATGCCCGTATCTACGGGCCTTGGGCCCACTGGCATCTCAAGTCTAAACCTACAATTCGCTCCCAAATATTTTAAGTAGAGTTACCCAGTTAGGAGATGCTAATTCCGAGAAAATAGGTTTTTTTAAAGCTTAATCTATCATTCCAACCGAAATTGACATCATAGTGGTTCCCACTCACTCGATGATTTTTTGTAGGGTCACGCTGGTGGAGTCTGGCCTCGCGGGTTCTCTTCCAGAAGTAGGCGCTGAAATAGTCAATCCCTACATGTCATGGATGTCCTTGTTAGGGTGTTTAACTAAGGAATCACACTTCTTGGCGTATTTGCGTGTATGCCTTCATATTTGCCCTTAATTGCCCTTTAGTCCCCGAGAGTGGGGGGGTTCATTTTTACCTCCTTAATTGCTCGCTTTTTCCTTAATTCAGCCCCCAGATTTTCTTTTTATGCTTTCGGGTCCTTAATTTTATCAATATCGCCTCTAGGTTCCTCTATTTTCTGAAACTGCCATTTAGCCCCAAACTTTTTAAAAATTGTAATTTGACCTCAACTTTTCAAAATTTTCAATTTGATCTTCCATTTGATCCAATTTATCCAATGGACCCTCAATTGGAAGGAAATTACATAAAAGACCCTCAATTTTGTCAAATTTTCATTTGGTCCCCAATTTTCAAAAAATCCCCAATTCGCACAAACTTTTCAAAAATTGCATTTTTGTCTCGAATCAATATTTCATTCAATTGACCCCCAAAACTTAGTTAATTATCCTCATTCTTGATTTAAATCATCTCCTCTATGTTTTTCTCATCATTTCAGGCTTTGAATCATTCAATTTGGCTCGAAAATGAGCTCAAATGGAGCTTTGCCAAAAATGTAGTCTAGATAGAGAAAGCTTCAATAACTTACCGGCGAGGGTCTATCGGTCGGAGCTTGGGTTACCACCGTGTTGCTCTTGTCACGGAGATCGTTCCTAGATCAAACCACGCTTCAATTGATGAATTGAGCAGTGTGAATTTTAGTGTTAAAGTTTTTGTAGAATTCGTCCGTGCACATTATTTTTCGGTGAGGGGTGGTGGAGGGGGCTTACCTGCTTAGCTCGGGGGCAGGTCGGGGCACCTCCAGGTGAGGAGTAGGGGGCCTCGCTTAGCTGGAATTGGTCAAGGTAGGGCTTGAAATGGGTGGTAGGGGGTTGGCTAGTTTTTGGTAGAGGAGTGGCAGCATTGTTCGAGCTTCCTCGCTCCTCCTCGGTGGCTCTCAAGCTGAATGGAGGGTATGGTTGGGTAGAGGACTTCCTCCTAATTCCAAAGACACCCAATGTGGCTTCGGAGGTTGAGAAAAGTCCCATTATTGGAGCTCTGGTTTGTAGCTCACTAGAAATCTTACTCTTCTTCTTCTTCACTCGACTGTGGGATGCTAAGAATGAGTGAGGGGGTGCTCTTTATATAGAGAGGTCGGCAACTGCTCAAGCTACCAGCCGGCGTAAGACTCGGCCTCCAACTCGGCTGTCGGAGACATGGCCATAGCATTATTCAAGTTACCAGAGACTCTAACTTTTCCGGTGACTCCGTCTCTCTCTCTCTTCTTTGTTAGCATCTGAAGGTTGAAGATGATAACGTTGCTGTCATGCCACTTGGAGCGCTGTGATTGGTTAGTTTTTATAACGTGGAATTCTAGCTTGGTCGTTGCGTCAGTCGTTGACACGTTGACCGGACACGTGGCAGCCTCTCATTGGCTGCTCGTGTTTGCTTGGCATGCTGATGGGCGCCAGTTGTCCGTTGTCTGGACACACTGTAGCCTCCCATTGGTGGACTGTGCCTACGTGGCAGCTGACGTGGCACCAACTAGCCATTGACTATTGATCATTGACCGTTAACCGGTTTGGTCTGATCGGGTTTACGCTTCGATTTTCAAAAATTGGCTGGTTCGACTAGTTTTCTCAAATTTAAAAATTTCTAAATTTATCTAAATTTATTTTGTATCTAATGGTGGTCTCAATTTTCCAATTTGACATTTTTAAGCCACCTATAAAAATGAATTTGTGAACCAATTCACTATGGATCATGCCAGTTTGGTTCGGTTCACCCCGAACCAATTCGGTTTTCTCTTCAATTCCACTTCCAAGTTCTTCCTTAAAGTTTTTGTTAAATTTTGGTTACTTGGGATTTACTATTTTCCCACGTTAGCTATTTTTCATTCATTAAAAGGCTTGATTCTTCATGTATAAACACATACCGGTTTTTTTTCTGGTTTCATTTGGTCCAATTGTACGGGTTTTACACACAATGTCGTCTTAAACCTTTGATCAGTTGGGCAGAGGGAGGGTCGAATGAACTCCTTAACTTTGATGACCATTAAATCTCTCTAATAATGGCCTTAAATCGGAGAGTTAATAGTCGGCCGATGGATAACTAGATATGTGCAAAGATCCTTGGGCATCCTATATAAAGAGCTTCCCTCCATTCATCCTCATTATCCTTCGAAAACTTGAAGAAAATGAACTGCTCCATTTTTCGACCCCCTTCGAACTGGAGCTTCAATTTGGGCAGTTTTCTTCACGTCAAAAGGTGACTTTGATTAGATTTCTGTAGAAGTTTTCTACATGACTGCAATCTCTAATTGCATTGAGGATCACCAGAGAAGCACTAACGAGCTTGCACAGTACCATAGCTCCCTTGACCGTCTGTAACCAGAGAAACCTGAGCTTAATTCGAGTCACCCTCATGCCAACCACAACCAAACCAAGCCCTCTAGACCTTCCTTAGAATAGTCCAAATGTAAACCCCACCCTTTTGAATAAAGGAAAACTGGGAAAAGAACCGGTGAAACCGAGTAAGAAAATCGAACCGGTTCACAAACCTATTTATTGAGGAATGGGCAAATTAGAGAAATTTCAACTCCTTTGTGATCCAAAGAGATTTATAAACCTTGGGAAGGAACCTTAGAACAAAGTAGGAGAGAAAAACCAGACCGATACGGGAGAACCGGACCGCAACCAGATTAAACTGATTTAAGAACCGAGTTAGTTTATGAACCAAAACCGATAGATAGATGGTAAACCAAAAATTTTATGGACCCTACATGACCTAAGGAGTCAAAAAAGTTATGAAAAAGGATTTTAGGGTGAATTGGAGATGAAAACCAAACCAGTTCAGGTGAACCGGATCCGAACTAGATTGAACCGGTTTAAACCACTATTGAACCAGATTCTAGATTAATTTTTATAGGTGGCTTAAATAATTCAAATATGAGATTTGAGGCCACCATTGGATAGAAGATGAATTTAGAAATTTTTAGATTTGAAAAACTCGGTGGAATGAGGGGTGAACCGCTGGTTTTAGCTTTGAACCTAGTTCGGACCGATTCAGTCCGATTCGTAACAGTGTTGTCTTCTTCATTCAGATGACAGCACTGTTCACTTGCTGGAAAATCGAAGTAGTACTGGTGAAGAAGAAACATCTCCGTTCAATACGTTTTTGGCCATCAATGCCTGTCATAAAGGTATTGAATGGATGGCCGACGAGTCCCCGAGCTCCCTATATAAAGAGCCCCTTTCCACTCCGGAAAAGCTCACTCTCTCTCTCTTACTTAGTTTTTCGGTGATGCTCGAACTAGATCTCCGATATAGGACCATTTCTGAGCCAAAGGAGGTGAGGTCGGGTTCTTTAGAACCGTTGAGAACTCAGCTACACGCATATAGTCTTTATTTGCTCCGAGGGTCACCGGAGAAGCGTCGGTGTGATGGAACAGTGAAGCAGATCCGGCGGACCGAAGCTGCCCTGTTTCGGCCGAGTTGAAATCGGCCATTTCAAGCCATCCATAGGCCAAACCAAGCCTTCCCAACACTTCCTCAACCCCCAAATTAGGACTAAAAGGTAAGCCAATTCGGCTCCCTTCTGTAATTTTTGACCGGTGCTAGAGAAAGAATTGATAGAATTTCGATGATGAAATTCCAACTCAATTCAGCATCAATTGATGTGATTCTTGATTCTAAGATAAACCTCAGAATGAGAACTACCTATCCAGATAGAAAGCTCAGACCGCCGCGCCCTCACTGGTGAGTAATCAAAGCTTTCTCTCTCTATAGTCCATTTTCCGGCGAAGCTACGTTTGAGCTCGTTTCGACATTAAAACTTGCGATTCAAATTACTAGAGAATCGTATGAACATGTAGAAACTCAATTTCAACTTCAATTTCAGTAATTGGAAGTATTTGATCAGTCAATTTGATAAAATAAAATTCAGTTGTGTTAAGAAGTTGGAATTGGGGGAAAATTGGGGATTTTAAAAAATTCAAAGGACCGAAATGCAATTTCATAAAATTGAGGTTCAATCGAGGATGATAAAAATGTTAGAGGGCCAATTGAGTAATTTTAGAATTTTTGGAGTAAAATTTACCATTTTTGTAAAGGAAGGGCAAAATGGTAATGTTAGAAAAGTTGGGGGATCAAATTGGAAATTTAGGAAATTACACCCCTTTTTGTGAAACGTAATAAATTGAGGTAATATAATAAATTTTAAAAGTTTCGGGCTCAATTTGAGGAAAATTCGGCATTAGGGACTTAAAGTTAAAGAGGAATAACTTAAGGGACCTAATTGCAAATAAATAAAAGTTTGGTTTTCTCATTTATTTGGAATGAATGAAGGCTATGAAGCTGAAGGATAATGAATCGAGATGTTCATATCGTGTAGGAACACAAAGTACCAGGAACGCCAGCAAGGACAAGTTCGCGTGAACATAAAGAATCGGTCTAGTGGAATTTACTGCATTAACGGGTGAGTGAGATTTTATATCATACCCAGTTGGGGATGATAAGTATCTCGAAATGAAAACCCACTACTAAGTGATATTTTAAACATCAAAACTTAGAGGAGTGATGTGAAAAACATGCGAAAAAAACTACTTACTAGTTGTAAGTAGATCATACCCGGTTGGTATGATGAAACTTCCTTGAAGGAAGTTGAAAACCCGTTCATCGGTGATGAGCGGAGATGTCCTTATACCCGGTTAGAATGATGGACAATTGAAAACATATTTTGTCGTAAGTGCTCTCCCCTGACTATGTGCCGATGCTTAAACAATTTGGAAGACCTTTTTGACCTGAGCTCGAATGGCTCTAATAGGTCGGGGGCCTCGGTTTTGGAACTTGGGGGCTAATATACCCAATTTTGAAAATCTCGTACAATAGGCCCAAGGCCAGCTGGCACGAGCAGGATCTCGTAAATAAACATGAGTTATATGCCATAAAACTTTAAATAAAGGAATTCTTTGGCCATGGTACCAAAGCAGGACCGACAAACTCAGTCAACTAGCGGCAATGCGACATGACAGGTTGATGGACCTATTAAGACAAATAACTATGGGTTGAGTTCAGGTTCGGGGGAGTTGGACCAGTGACACCATAGATTATATGGCATGATAAGAAAATACTGATTGTGTATGCACTATGATTACGGGACAATCAATATGCCCAAGAGGGGTAGTAATGCGTTCTAAGGGCACTAGATGACATGGAGGGTATAAGGGCAGTTTGTCGTACCGAGTGACCGTGCAAAATTTGGAGTAGCACCAAGCACATGAGACCAGGGTGGGGATGGGATGAGGTCTTTGTTCTCATACGGACACAGAGAATTGATTTCAGGATTGACTGTCGGATGTGTGAATATCCACTCATTTTCAGGGTAGAAGTGGATGTACTTCTATCTAGGTGGCCGGTAAAGTCACTATGACGCCACAAGTGGGTTTAGTGGACGGGCTAGCATGCGAATGTGTGTTTGACCTTCATGATGAAGGATGTGTGTTAGGTGATTACACACCGTAATTAATAAGAAATGGTGGTAAAAACCTAGATTTGAAATGAAAGGATTTTTGAAAGAAAGGAGTTTGACACACTCAAATACAAATCTTTTTCCTAAAAGTTAAAACTTTTGAAAACCCATTCACTAAGTAGTCGTACTCACCCCCTCCCTTATATGCCTTTCAAAAAATTTTGGAAAGCCTACCCTTAAAGACCATCAACTAAAATCCCTGTGAGACAGGTATGATAAATTAAAAATATTATGCAGTTTTGATTTATGTTATTCTATGAAAAGGTACAGGTTTAAAGGACGCATTACTCTTTACGGTTTATAATAAGGGAAAACCCTTTAATAAACCGGAAGAGTGGTGGGTTGATCATGGGGATCCGACCAAACCGGGTTGGGGTGTGACAACTTGAGTGGTATCAGAGCCTGTTTCCTCGAATACATAATCAAGACTAGAAAATGTAGTAACTAATAGGATTGATCTTAAAATTTTCAGATGGCTCCTAGGAGAGGAACCAAGAAAACTAGGAATAACTCTATTCAATACCTTGCCCTCATAGGAAGATAACCCTAGAAGCTTCCCAATGCCTGAGGTATGGTAGAAGTCTCAAAGGCCAAATGAGGAAGTATCCAAGAGGATTGTGCTAGGACCTATTGAGGTCGCAACTCAAAGTATGAAGGAAGCCAAGCATGAAGGCATAAACGCCAACAAAGGGCATATAACCTTACATAGGAGGATGCTTATCAAGAATCTCGTAGATTCCGAGTTATTTTGTGATCATTTACTGTAATAGGGCCAAAACACCCAACATACTGTACTCCTCTATTAATGAAGTACTCTAAATTCCTAAAAACCCTGTCCCTCAAAGGATGTGATCTTCAAGGAAGATGACCCCAAAGAAAGTGACCAAATAAGCATGTACTACCATAGAAACTAAGGAGAGTCCCATCCAAGTTAAGGAATTTGAAATAGGGAATTGAGAAATCTAGGAGAACTCTTAGAGTTATCAATTGACAAAGAAGACTCCACAAAAAAAACTCTCAAGGTATCTAGACTCAAGGACGAAGGAGTACCAAAACTGACAATTTCCTAGAAAAATACTAGGGAGAACCACTTATGTTCACGTAATTACAAGTATAAACGATAGGGACACTGCGTGGAGAAGTGCCCAACCCTACTAGGGACAAGAATCAAGTTAACCTATAGGGAAATAGGACATGAAGTGAAATATTGTCCCACACCACTAGGGGTTAGGACAATATTTCTCAAGAATAATGCCCCTACAACTATAGGAAACACGAAAGGATGCCATCCTTAGAAATACAACTCCTGCTTAGAACTTCAATTGTATCCAAGAGTAAGATCTTCAAGATTCTAGCATAATGGTAGGAAGAAAAAGAAAAGGGACTAAAGGTAGGACCTTGATAAACCACAAATAGAACAAAGAGAACTCTCCCTTGAAAGAAGAGAATTCAAAATATTGGGAGCAAAGAAGGGAGAGCAACCACATGAGAAAACAAGGCGAACATTTGGTGACAAATAGGAGGTATTGGGGTTAAAGGAATGAATCACCTTGGAAAAAGCAACGAAGTCAAATAGGAAGTTCGGACCAACATGAAAAAAGAAAGCAAGTCTTTACAACAAGATAGTTAGAGAGAATAAATGACACCCTAAGGAAGACCGAGAGGTAGAAAGGACTACACCCTTAAAAGGTCAGTGAGATGGACGTTAAGGATAGGAGGACTCGAGCAACAATTGCCCTAAGAAACTTAGACCAAAGGAATGGTGGAGGTGAGGTAGTTAATGAACTAATACACGAGAAAACCATAACTTGAGTTCAAACAAAGAAGAGAGAGACGGAAAGGCCAAATACTCGAGAAAAGAAGGATGAATGAAATTCTTAAAAGGACCAAAGGCCAAATTAACGACTAAACTCAAGCCAAGAAAGTAGTAGGCAAGCCTCTCACATATTTGTCAAGAAATATTGAAACAAGGATGATTTGAATGCTCCATAAAGAAATACACTATGAAAGTAAACTTTGGAGGGATGCATACGACTAACTACCCTTGAAGTAATTATTGATGGGCAAATGGACATAATGTGGAGTGCAAGGAACCAACCCTTAATTAGAAAATGTTTCAAAGGAAGGAAGTATCGTGATCACCCAGTGTGACTTGTTTGGAGAGAACAGGAGAATCAAATAATAATTCTAGGAAAACCAAGTAGAAAGAAGAAACTAGTAGTAACGGGATGACCAAAGAGAATAAACAAAACCCTAAGAAAAGCTGAGAGGTAGTAAAGACTACACTCTATGAAGGACAATAGGATGGGCATGAAGGACGAGTTCAGCTGCCCAGATGATTGGACCAGAGAAATGGAGAGAAAGATACAGTTAAAAAACTGGTCTTTGAGAGAACCATGGATTTAAACCACGACAAAGAAGGGAGAAGTGAAAAGGCCCAAACATTAGAAAAGAAGAACGAAGGAAAATCCTTAAAGAAATCAATGGCCAAAACCAAATTTATAATTTGAAGTATTGAGATGGTTAAGTGAACCTCTCGAAGGATAATCAAGGGATTTTGAAACTAGGTGGATGTGAGCTCTCCTTAGAAAGAAATAGACATATACTGGGGTACAAGTGATAATGAGGATGGAGTACGAAAGACGTACCCATAGGATCTCAAGAGTAAAGGTAAGCATGAAAGAATAGCCTCAAGGGAAGTGATTTAAAGTAAGTGTCTTCAAGATGAGTGAAAAAGAAATTATAGGAGAAAAGGGTAAGAATCCTCCCAAATAAAGAAATCTTGAGAAAGGATACATGACCCAATAAAGAAGAAATGGAACTAGGTGAGGAGAGGCAAGGAGATGAATTTGCAAATAAAATGCATGCTAAAGTGAAAGAAATGCAAGGAAACATATTAAGAGAATCTAAGGAGTATTTAAACTTAAGAGAATGATAAGTAGGAAGTTAGCATTAAGAGATGCCGTGACAAGTAAGAATGAGTGAACTATCCATAATAAGGTTATGAAGGAAAGAACGTCTAAGAAACACTGAGAAAGTGAACCATCCAAATAAGATGTGGTTAAGGAAGAATAACCACAATTGGTAAGATAGGTCATAGTCCACACATGCATACGAAGCTTAAAGAGTGGACGACCGAGCATAGTGTGAAGTGTACAGAATTAGACCAAAAATCGAAAGTATCTCCAGTAAGGAATAAGGGATGAAACAAAAGTTGTGGATAAAGAAGGATTCAATACGGGCAAATGCCCTGACATAGATAGGGGTACAAAGAAAGGGAGAAAGAACCCTGTAATGAATGATAAGGAGGTTGAGCATGTAACTCCTAAGGTGGAAATCTCTATTGTGTGAGACATAGTAGAGAATGAAACTGTAAGAAGGGAACTCCCCAAATAAAACAATCAATACATAGACCAAAAAGAGATCAACTCGAAATAATGAATTGTGAAATGGTCATGAGAAAGTAAGTGTGGATTAAGGACAAAGGAATATCCTTGAGTAAAGGATGTCACTGGGAATGAGGAAGGACCTAAGAAAGGAAGAATCCTAGCATGTCGATAAATCATTTGGAAACCAAATAATTGGAACCAGAAATACTCAAAAAGGAAGTTGAGAAAGGACGAATGGGTAAGGAGAACCCACAAAGTTTTGTGAGTAGATTGGATAATGATAAAGGTAGTTGAGGAATACTACCAAAAGGAAAGAGGGATGAATTTATACAATCCCTGAGAGGTTGGAAAGTTGGGAATAACCTTAAAGGAGGTATTCTGTAAATTTAATGGACATAGGGACAAAATCTAGAAAATGTCATGTTGTAAGGGGTAGGTAAACCCAACAGTCCTGAGGAAAACCTGACTCAAAATAAGGAAGAGTCAGTCAATAGGCATGACAATGTCAAACAAAAAATTTGGACTGAATCGTAATGAGCAACGAATGAAGGAAGAGTCGAAATAGGATAAAAAGGTGAGGACAAGGAAATCCGTGAAAAAAACAAGTAATGCTCAAAAGAGTGTCGAGCTAGGGGTTTCATTGATGAAGAGAATAACTAGACAAAGGAACGATTGGGCGCCTTGGAACTCTCAATCCTGAAATCTTGAGTAAGAACCTCAAAAGGAAAAACCTTACCCTAAATAAAGGAAGATGCAAACCTAAGAATATACATTTGGATTAATGAGCCAGACATGCCTCATTTTTATAACTCCATGGAAGGAGTAAGCATGATAAATGAAAAGAAATCCCTTAGATGAATGATTACGGGGACTAAGTGAAAGAGAAATCGAAGTGTTAGCATGTCAAGAAAATCCAAGTTGACATTAAGGGAAATTATTTCTGATGTGAAATATATTGGTTAAGTTTTGGGGACAAAACTCCTAAAAGGAGGGGAGAGTTGTAAACCCCGCCCTTTTGAGTTAAGGAAAACTGGAAAAAGAATCAATGAAACCGAGTAAGAAAACCGAACTAGTTCACAAACTCGTTTATTGGGGAATGGGAAAATTAGAGAAATTTCAACTCCCTTGTGACCCAAAGAGATTTATAATCCTTGAGAATGAACCTTAGAACAAAGTGGGAGAGAAAAACTAGCCCGGTTCGGGTGAACCAGACCTAAACTAGATTAAACTGGTTTAAGAACTGAGTTGGTTTATGAACCGGAACTGATAGAGAGATGGTAAATCAAAAATTTTATGGATCCTAAGTGACCTAAGGAGTCAGAAAAGTCATGAAAAAGGACTTTAGGGTGAATTAGATATGAAAAATTTTATGGTTTAAGCTTTGAACCCGGTTCGAACTGGTTCAGAACAATGTTGTCTTCTTCCTTCAGATGGAAACACTGTTCACTCACCGAAAAATTGAAGCAGCGCCGACAAAGAAGAAACGTCTCTGTTTAATTTGTTTCTGACCATTAATGCCTATCATAAAGGTGCCAAACGTATGGCTGACGAGTCCCTGAGCTCCCTATATAAAGAGCCCCTCTCCATTCATCCTCTCCACACTTGAAAAGCTCACTCTCTTTAAGCTACATAGTTTTTCGGCGAAGCTCGAACTAGAGCTCCCATATAGGGTCATTTTTTAGCCAAAAGAGGTGAGGTCGGGTTCTTTAGAACTAGGGAGATGTCATCTACACGCTTTTAGTCTTCGTTTGCTCTGAGAGTCGCCGGAGAAGCACCGGCATGATGGAACAATAAAGCAGCTCCAGCGGAATGAAGCTGCCCTGTTTCAGCCAAGTTGAAATGGGCCATTTCGAGCCATCCACAGGCCAAATCAAGCCTTCCCAGCACTTCTTCAGCACTCCCACAGCCGAATTAGGACTGAAAGGTAAGCCAATTTGGCTCCCTTCTGTAATTTCCTACCGGTGCAAGAGAGAGAGTTGACATAATTTAGTTAATAAAATTTTAACTCAATTAGGAATCAATTGATGTGATTCTTAATTCTAGAATAAACCTCAGGACGAGAACTACCAACCCAGATAGAAGGCTCAGACCGTCGCGCTCTCACCAATGAGTAATCAAAGCTTTCTCTCTATACAGTCCATTTTTTGGCGAAACTCCCTTTGAGCTCGTTCCGACATTAAAACTTGCGATTCAAATTACTAGAGAATTGTATGAACATGTAGAAACTCAATTTCAACTTCAATTTCAATAATTGGAAGTGTTTGATCGGTCAATTTGATGAAATCAAATTCGGTTGTGTTAATAAGTTGGAATTGGGGGAAAATTGGGGATTTTCAAAAATTTGAAGGACCGAAATGCAATTTCCAAAAATTGAGGGTCAATTGGGTATAATAAAAATGTTAGCAGGCCAATTGAAGAATTTTAGAATTTTTGGTGTAAAATTTACCATTTTTGTAAAGGAAGGGCAAAATGGCAATTTTGGAAAAGTTGGGGGACCAAATTAGAAATTTGAGAAATTAAACCCCCTTTTGTGAAATGGAATAAATTGAGGTCCTATGATAAATTTTAAAAGTTTCTGGACTTAATTTGATGAAAAACCGGCATTAGAGACTTAGAGTTAAAGAGGAATAACTTTAGGAACCTAATTGCAAGTAAATGAAAGTTTGGTTTTCTCATTCATTTGGAAAGAATGAATGTATTAAGCTGAAGGATAATGAACCGAGATGTTCATATCGTGTAGCAACATGAAGTACCGGGAACACTAGCAAGGACAAGCTCACGTGAATACAAAGAACTGGTCTAGTGGAATTCACTACATTAACGGGTGAGTGGGAATTTATATCATACCCGATTGGGGATGATAAGTACCTCAAAATAAAAACCCACTACTAAGTGGTATTTTAAACATCCCAACTTAGAGGAGTGATGTGAAAAACATGCAGAAAAACTACTTATCGGTTGTAAGTAGATCATACCCTGTTGGTATGATGAAACGTCATCGAAGGAAGTTGAAAACCCGTTCATCGGTTATGAGCGGAGATGTCCTTATACCCGATCGATATGATGGATAGTTGAAAACATATTTTTCAGAAGTGCACTCCCTTGACTAGGTGCCAATGCTTAAATGATTTGGGAGACCTTCTTGACGGGAGCTTGAATAGCTCTTATAGGCCCGTGTGCCTCGGTTTTGGAAGTTGGGGGCTAATATGCCCGATTTTGAAAATCTCGTACAGTGGGCCCAAGGCCAATTGCCATGAGCAGGAGCTCGTAAACAAACATGAGTTATATGCCATAAAACCTTAAATAAAGAAATTATTTGGCCATGGTACCAAGACAAGACTGACATACTCAGTCAACTAGCGGCAGTGCGACATGACAGGTCGATGGACCAATCAAGACAAACAACCACGGGTTGAGTTGAGGGTTAGGGTTGTTAGACCAGTGGCACCACATATTATATGGCATGATAAGAAAATATTGATTGTGCATGCATTTTAATTACGGGACCATCAAGATGCCCAAGAGGGGTAGTGATGCGTTCTAAGGGCACTGGATGACCTGGAGGGTATAATAGCAGTTTGTCGTACCAGTGGACAATGCAAAATTTGGAGTAGTACCAAGTGCATGAGACCAGGGTGGCATGGGATGAGATCTCTGTCCTCAAACGGACATAGAGAATTGATTTCAGGATTAAGGGTTGGATGTCGCGAACATCCACTCATTCTCAGGGTAGAAATGGACGCACTTCTATCTAGGTGGCTGGTAAAGTCGCTCCGACACTACAAGTGGGTTCAGTGGACCGGTTGGCCTATGAATGTGTGTTTGACCTTCATGATGAAGGATGTGTGTTGGGTGATGAAACACCGTAATTAATAAGATATGGTGGTAAAAACCGAAATTTGAAATGAAAGGATTTTTGAAAGATAGGAGTATGGCATACTCCAATACATATCTTTTTCCTAAAATTTAAAACTTTTGAAAACCCATTCACTGAGTAGTTGTACTCACCCCCTCCTATATATCCCTTTTAGGGAATTCTAGAAAGCCTACGCTTAAAGACCATCAACTAAGACTCCTGTGAGACGGGTATGATAAATTAAAAATATTATGCAGTTTTGATTTATGTTATTTTAGAAAAAAGTGTAGGTTTAAAGGACACCTTACTCTTTACGGTTTATAATAAGGGAAAACCCTTTAATAATCTAGGAGAGTGGTGGGTTGTTCGTGGGGATTTGACCAACTTGGTCGGAGCGTGACACCATACCTTCCTTGAACTATCGTAATACGTCCCCATCACCACCCTTCGTTGAAATTTACTATTCACAATGCATTTTGCCAAAAAAATAAATTGATGAATTCATGTTGCTCAAGCCATCAATTGAGTCATGGTTTGATCTAGGAAGGATCCCAAATAAGAGAGTAATCTTTTGGTAACCAAAGTTCCAACCACTGGGCTGTCACATGTTAGAAATCAAAACTTTCTCTCAACAATGATTTTTTGGCAAAGCACTGTTTATGCTCATTCCTAAGCCAAATTGAGTGATTCAAAGCTTGAAATGATCCTTGAGACATAGTGAAGATGATTAAAATCATGTTAGGGATCAATTGGGAAGCTTTAAGATAGAATTGATGATGATCAATTTGAAAAACTGAATTGTAATTTTTGAAAGTTTGGGGACTAAATTGCAATTTTAAAAAATTGAGGGATTTTACTGCAAATAGTGAGAAATCAAGTACCTAATTGGAAATAATGATCAATTAGGGACTTAAAGAAAAATATTTGAGAATTTTAGGGACATAATGAGAAATAAGGTAAACTTAAGGACCTAATCATAATTAAGAAAAAGTTATGGGTTTTAAGTTTGAATACCTTATTACTTTGGACTTAATTGCCCAATTTATTATAGGAACCGATCACCTACAAGTTTGTACAATGGAAAGACACGTCAAGTTCAAAAATTGTCGGGATGAACATGTCTCGAAATACGGGTGAGTGAGATTTATGGCATCGAGTCCGATTGGACCATTGACGCATTACTACTTGTGAATTCAAAAGCATGTTTGCTTAGAAAAACTTATTTTCCAAAACATATAATCCTCTGACAATGTGAAACTGCTCAAACTATTTTAGGATATATTTCTGAAGAAAACATGAAGTATATTAATAGGACTACCCTTGATCAATGTATTGATACACTTTGAGGGGATGATCTAATTCCGACCGTCAATGCAGGATATGGGTGAGGCCCTTGATCGACAAAGGGTTGTTTAGATCTAGTTCTCTAAAAGTGGGCCTAAGGCCACATTTTTGAAAAGTGAAGTGGGCCTAAGGCTGTATTATGAAACTTTGCACAAGTGGGCTCAAGGCCAATGGAAAATGGGTCAAATCAAGTAAATAAGTTCTAATTTAAGAGGCTGATAAAATTATCACAATTTGATAATATTTGCTAAAGCTATTTAGCTAGAGTGGGGCTGAAGCCCATTTTGCTAGCAACACAAAGAGAAATGTCTTAAATAAAAAAAAAACACATGTTTGTGATTACAATCATTCGGAACCAAGGAGACATCCGTTACAAGGTAGTGTTGGTTCTAAGGGTTGTTGGATAACAAGGTTGGTACAATAGAAGTTATTCTATTTTGATATGCTGTGAATCTCCAGTATCTTTGTGCTCATTGAGACTAAGGGGAAGTAGAATGAGATATTGTCCCTCAATAGCGAACATTAATATTGATAATGTCTGATGTTGGGCAATGGTGCTCACACATATAATGTGGTAGAGGATGTAGCCTCTCACCATGGTGGACAGTAAAGCGCACCAGATCACAAGTGGGACATACTGAGGTTACAACCTCAAAGGGTCTGTTCTACAAATGTTTGATCCTTTTATTGAGAAAGCGTGTTTGTGTGTGATACAAACCTATGGTAAATCCATCATAAATAAATTAAGATGGTTCTTCTAGGCAAGAAGGACAAAATTTAGCTTATGAGATACAAGTAGTAAAGTTAACCATGAAACCATTTTCATAGTAAAACAAGTTGCAACTTGTTTAAACTTTCAAACCTTATGATTCGAGATAAAAAAATTCTCATACCTTTTTTAGTACGTGCTGAATCATGGATAAAAAGTCAAGATGGCTCACTAAGTTATAAACTAACCCCTCTCCCTAAACCACCTTTTAGGAAAGTTCTCTCTCCAAGAAGAAAGGCAAATCTACTAGTTAGTCAAGATATTAAGGAGAGGTAATTTTCATTAAGTTTGTTTTGTAAATTGTTTTATGGAAAACACTAATGTTTTTGAGCCTTTACCTTTCCTGAACTATTGTGGTAGAAATGTCGTTTTAGTATAGGGATGAATGGGTGGTGGTTTGATCATTAGGTTCCAACCAAATCGGGTTGGGGTGTAACACCTTAAGTGGTATCATAGTCATATTTTCCAGAACAAAATTTTCGAAACTAAGGATAAAGTAATCTGAAAAATTTTGGAACTCAGTGTAAAATCATCCTCCATATTGTAAATTTGACCCCCAAGAGAGGAACTAAAATGACTCGTGCTATCATGACCGAACCCATCACCAAACCAGTGGAAAGCATTATCCCCAATGAGGAGATAAGCACAAGAGCTTAAGAGCTAAGAGGAACTCAAACCACTTTACCTTGGCTAACTCTTGAACAAAGGAAATTATATAAGGAATTTGTTAAGGTGTTTGGGGAACCCAAACTCCCTCAAAGAGAGAACCCTTACCAAGTTGGAAATTCACACCTCAAGGATGAAGAGGTACAATCTCAAAATACCACTATCTTGACCCCTCCTCTTTTTGATATCTGAAGAGACTTAAATACACTCCAACAATTGGGGTGCAAGACCTTCAAGGGAGGGAAGGATGCAAGAGCTGTTATGGATTGGCTTGGTAATAGTAAGAAGTTTATGGGATTGATAAGAATCCCTTTCAAAGAGTTGGTAACCATGACATAATATTTCTTGGAAGAAAGTGCCAAGAGATGGTGGGAGAATGTGAGAAACCTCAGCACTACTATACCTTCATGGGAGGTTTCTGAGAGGAGATTCACAGAGGAATATTTGGCTACTCACTTAATTAACTTAAAGAAGCAGGAGTTTTTCGACTCCGTCAAGGCTCTAGTACTATATCCGAGTATGAAACTCATTTTAACGAGTTGAGACCTTTTGCCCTAGATTTGGTTGGACTCGTAGACATTTGCCAAAGATTCATGGATGCCCTTAATTTGGACATACGAGACAGAATGAGGGTACTGGGAAGGCTCACTGACTTAGCTGCCATCATTAACATGACACATGAGTGTGAACGGTTGATCTTGGCATGACGCCGGAGGATGGATGACCCTAGTAGAAAGAAAGATTGGAGTAGCCATCCTTAGGAAACTTAGAATTTTTCCAAGTCCTGAAAGGGCTCTAACAAAGGGACTAAGTCAATAATTGAAGAAATGATGGAACCCCTTAGGCTAAATAAGGAAGGGGTAATAAAACTCCATAAAGGAAAATTCCCTAATGTCTCAAATGTCGAAGGAACCATGAAGGAGCATGCAGAGAAGTAACTTGTTACATGTGTGGACAATTAAGATACTATGCAAGGAATTGTCCATTTCCACCAGGGAATGTGGTAACACCTCTGGGGAACAATGCTTCTTCGACTAGCAGTGGACAAGAGAATGGAGGAAAAGGAGCCACTAAAACACACAGGATCCTGACAAGAGTTTACAACCTCGCATAGGAAAGAAGCTCACAAGGACCCTAATGTTGTAGCGGGTACTTCTAGGCCCCTTATTAAAGATATCTTTCCTTTAGATGGGATGAAATCCCAAAATAAATGTACTCATTTCAAATAATAATACAATATTTCACCATTACCCCATTTTACACATCTCTATCTTTCAAATAGGATATGTCAAATTATTTGGTAGAAAAATGTTTGCCCTCTTCGACTTTGGAGCTGAAAGATCCTTTATAGGAATCATTTATTTATGAAATTCCTAAAAGACCAACCTCATTCAATCCAACTATTAATATCATTACACCTTTGGGAGGAAGAATTGATTAGAGATAAAGTATTAAGAGGTTGTGATTTAGAGATTATGGAGAGAAATTTAGAAGTGAATCTAATACACTTGCCATTAAGAGAAGTTGAATTAATTATGGGAATGGGTTGGCTATCTTTAGATCTTCCGAGGGTGAATTTACAAGACAAGTCGGTGAAATTCCACTCCATAAAAGCTAATGGAGTAGTATTTGATGGAGATAGGAACAAAAAGAGGGTAAATTTGGTATCCTACCTTAAAGCTCAAAGTATGCTAAAAAGGGATAAAAGTCATTTCTATCTATGATCATTAATGAGATCCATGAGAAGAAAAGATGAGAGGAGATTTCAATAGTGAAGTACTATCCATAAGTTTTTCCCAAAGAGTTACTTGAATTGCCCCCAGATCGTCAGTTAGAGTTCTCCATAAAAGTGATTCCTAGAACCCAACCTATTTCACATACCCCTTACTGAATGGCTACAGTAGAACTAAAAAAGTTAAATGAGTAATTAGATGAGTTATTGGAAAAGGGGTTTATACAACCCAGTCAATCCCCATGGGATGCTCCTGTATTATTTGTAAAGAAGAAGGACATGAGCATGAGATTATGTATAGATTATCAGAAGTTGAACCAAGTAACCATTAAGAATAAGTATCCTCTACTAAGGATTGATGATTTGTTTGACCAACTGAAAGGAGCCGCCTATTTCTCAAAGATAGATCTACTTTCATCAACTCAAGATCAAGGAGGAGGATATTTAGAAGACAATGTTCGTAAAACGTTATGTGCCTTATGAGTTTAGAGTTATGCCAATTGGATTAACAAATGTCCCCACAGCCTTTATGGACCTAATGAACTGAGTGTTCCAACCTTATTTGGACAAGTTTGTGATAGTGTTCATCGATGACATACTTATATACTCATGGACTAAGGAGAAACATGAAGAACAGTTGGAGACCACCTTAAGAGTTCTAAAGGAGAATGAACTCTATGCAAAGTTTTCATAATGCGAATTTTGGTTACAAGAAATGGTTTTCCTAGGGCATACTGTCTACAAAGAATGAGTTAAAGTGGACCTCGCTAAAATTGAAGCAATATCAAATTGGAAATCCCCCTACTAATTCGAAAGAAATCCTCAGCTTCTTAGGATTAGAAGGGTACTGCCAGATATTCGTAGAAGATTTCTCCTAAATTAATGTACCATTGACCCATTTGATAAGAAAGGAAGCATAGTACAAATGGGATGAAATGTGTGAAGCTTCCTTTTAAGAATTAAAGTCTTAGCTAATGCCAACCCCAGTACTAGCCCTACCGCATCCAACCATGGGTGAATATACGGTGTACAATGATACATCCGAACAAGGTTTAGGCTATTTCCTAATGCAATAGGGGAAGGTAATAGCATATGCATCAAGACAATTAAATACGCATGAGGTGAATTATCCTACTCATGATTTGGAGTTGGCTAAAATAGTGTTCACATTGAAGATTTGGCATGACTATCTATATGGGGTTATTTGTAGGATATTCACGGATCATAAAAGTCTAAAGTACTTTATAACCCAAAAATAACTCAACCTAAGACAAATAAGATGATTGGAGTTAATTAAAGACTACGACCTAATAATAAAGGATCATTCCAGTAAGGCAAATGTGGTAGCAAACATACTCAGTCGGAAATACCACACTAGAGTAGCCTACATGAAAACTACCTACATACCTCTATTGGAACATATGGACAAAATAAAAATTGAACTTGATATGGATTTTGTGGAACAATGGTTATTGGCTAATGTGCTAGTGAGACCTAGTCTAGTGGAGCAAATCAAGATTCAACAAAATCTAGATAGGGAACTTAAGCCCCACATGGAATGAGTGGCCAATGGAGTAGTTCAAGAGTTTGCCATAAGAGGTGAAAAGTTGCTTACTGTTAAAGGAATGGTATGCATGCCAAACATAGGAGGGCTTAGGAGGTCAATAATGGAAGAAGTCCATGACTCAGTGTAAGAAATGCATCTTGGAAGCACAAAAATGTATCATACCCTAATGATAGAGTATTGGTGGAAGGGAATGAAGAGAGACATAGTCGAGTATATGTCGAGGTGTCTATCCTACTAACAAATTAAGGTGAAACACCGGAAATCCTTAGTATTACAACAACCCTTACCTATTCTTGAATGGAAGTGGGAAATATAACAATGGATTTCATGACAAGATTACCCGTGACAAAGAAGGGACATAATGCCATTTGGGTAATTGTGGATCGACTAACCAAGTCAACTCATTTCCTACCCATAAGAGTGACTGATTCCATTGAAAAATTAGCAAATCTCTACATTGGAGAAATTGTAATATTACATGGAATCCTAGGAAATATTGTATCAGATCAAGATACAAGGTTTAAGTCACGGTTCTGGCCCAGTCTACAAGATGCATGAGGAACAAAACTTCATATGAGCATGATATTTCACCCCCAAACCGATGGTCAATCAGAGCGAACTATTCAAACCTTGAAAGACATGTTCAAAGCATGTGTTTTAACTATGAATAAGAGTTGTAAGGACTATTTATGCCTTATGGAGTTTGCCGATAATAATAGTCATAGGTTCAATATACAAATGACACTGTACAAAGCCTTATATGGGAGATCGTTTCGCACACCCCTATTTTGTGATGACATGGGAGAAAGGAAGCTCGAGAAGATTGAGCTTATAGAGGATGCCACAAAAAAGATTAAGTTGGTAAGAAATAGACTCAAAGTGGCTTAAGACCAACAACAAAGCTACACAGACTAGAGGCGAAGAGAATTGGAATTTGAGGTGGGAGAAAAAATATTACTCAAGGTATCAGCCCGAAGAGGAATTCATAGGTTCCAATAGAGGGGTAAATTGAAGCTAAGGTATATAGGTCCTTACCCCATCATCTAAAGAGACAGACTTGTGGCATACAAGCTTGAATTACCCCCAGACTTACAATGGATACACGATGTATTCCACATATATGTACTAAGAAAGTACAAACCTAACCCAAGTCATGTGTTGGAACACCCACTACCTAAATTGGAAGAGAACCTATCATATGAAGTGGAGCCAATACAAATCAACAATAAGCGAGAAAGGAATCTTAGGAACAAGAAGATTCCAATGGTGAAAGTACTCTTGCGTAATAGCTAGATTGAGGAGGAGACATGGGAAACAAAGTCGGTAATGAGAGAAAAATATCCCCAATTATTTAATATATAGCAAGTTTTGGGGACAAAACTCCTTTAAAGGAGGGGAGTAGTTGTAAAATCTGTTTTCCTCATAATAAGAAAAGTCCGTGAACCAGAAAATTTCAAGAGAAAACCATGGTTTAAAGTGATCTGGGAATTTTTAAAGAGATATCAAAATGGGAAATTAGCAATCCCAAGTGAAAAATGAAGATCCAAATAATCAAGTAAAAGGATCATGGAGCAAATTGGATAGGAGAACCAAGCTAGTTCAGGGTGAACCAAACTTGAACTGAATTGAACTAGATTGATCCAAGAATAATCAGTTCAATAATTCATTTTCCTAGGTGACTTAAAAATGTTAATTTGGAAAATTGAAGTAATCACTAAGTAGAACGTGACACATATTCTACGGTCAACGGTCAGATGAAGAAAATCCATGTAATCGGAAATTAACCAATGAGATGCTAACACATTTCCTCAATCAATGGTCAACTGAGTAAAATCCCCATCAGTAGGGTTGACCAATGAGAGACTGACATGTAGGAAAAGTGTAAGGTCAACAACCATCTTGGATGTTTGAGAGGGGTCGACCAATCAGAGGTTGACAGGTGGCAAAGCCATGTTAGAAGGGCACAACCAATTAGAGGAGGATATGTGGCAATGGCACAGTATGTCTGGTGGGAAACTAAAGAATTTAAATCAACCAATTAGAGTATGCCACATGTCATGGTAATTAGACATAAAGATTCGTTCAACAGCCACATAGGATGGAGCGACTATGGGAGGTTATCACATGGCTAGTCAATGGGTCAACGGATGACTCAAATGCTGAGTAGGATGTTACATCAACAATGCCAACCAATCATAGTGTACTTTGTGGCATTTCGCACATGTGCACATAGTGTCATCTTCAACCTTTGATTAGTTAGGTAGAGGAAGGGTCGAAAGGAGGACTTAACTCTGATGACCATTAAATCTCTCTAACAAGGCCTTAAATCGAAGAGTTAATGACTAGCTAATGGATGACTAGATAGGAATGGAGGTCCCCAAGCTCCCTATATAAAGATCTCCCCTCCATTCATCCTCTCCATCACTCAAAAGCTCGAAGAAGACAAACTGCTCCATTTTTCGATCACCCTTGAACTAGAGCTTCCATTTGGGTACTTTTCTTCACATTAGAAGGTGAATTTGGGTTCCCTTCAAAAGTCCTTTACACGACTGCACTCTCTAATTGCATTGAAAATCACGGGAGAAGCACCAATGAGCTCGCATAGTACCATTGCTCTCTTGGCCGTCTACAACCAGAGAAACCCAAGCTCAATTCGAGCCACCCTCGGGCCAACCACAACCAAACCAAGCCTTCCATACCTTCTCTTGAGGAGTCCACACCTTCCGAGAACTGTCGTGCTAAGTCCCCACAGCCGCCCTTCGCTGAAATTTACTATTCATATTGCATTTTTTCCCAAAAACTAAATCAATAAATTTGCATTGCTCATGCCATCAATTGAGGTGTGATTTGACCCAAGAAGGATCCTTGAGAAGAGAGAAATATTTTGGTAACCAAATCACTAACCATCGGGCTCTCACTAGTAGGAAATTGAATCTTTATCTCTCTAAAAATCCCACTCACCTGATAACATAGTGATTTCCTCTTAACCGGTTCTTTGTCTTCATGTGAGCTTGTCCTAGCGGGCATTCCTAGTACTTGATGTTCCTACACTATATGAACATCCTTGTTCATTATCCCTTGGCCTAATAGCCTTCATTCATCGAAAATGGATGAAATACTAAAACTTTTCGATTTATTACAATTAGTTCCCTAAAATTCTTTTTCTTTAACTTTAGGTGCCTAATGCCGATTTTCCCCCAAATTAAGACCCAAAACTTCTAAAATTCACCTTAGGACCTTAATTTATTCAAAATCACAAAAGGGGTTCAAGTTTTGCAAATTTGCAATTTGGTGCCCAACTTTTCCAAAATTACCATTTTGTCCCTACTTTACAAAAATGGTAAATTTCACCAAAAAAATTCCAAAAATTGATCAATTAGTCCTCCAACATGTTTTCCATACCTAATTGGCCCTCAATTTTATGAAATTGCACTTTAGTCCTTCGAATTTTTGAAATCCCCAATTTTTCCCTAACTTCAACCTTCCAACCTGCCCGGATTTGATTTCATCAAATTGATCGATCAATCAAAGTTAATTGTTGAAATTGAAGTTAGATTTAAGTTCCTACACCTTTATATGATTCAATTTCACTATGAATCACATGATTTGATGCTGAAACAAGCTTAAATGGAGCTTCACCAGAACACTGAGCATAGAGAGAAAGATTCAAAAGTTTACCGTTGGGGGCACGACGGTCCGAGCTTTCAATCTCGACTGATAGCTCTTATCCTGAGGTTCCTCCTAGGATCAAGAATCACCTTAATTCATGCCGAATTGAGGGAGAATTTGGTCGGTAAAGATCTGTAGGTTCTCTCTCTAACACCGATCAAAATTTATAAAGTAGAGTCGAATTGGCTTACTTTTTCGCTCTAATTCAGCTATAAGAGGGCAGTGGAAGTGTTGGGATGGCTTGGTTTGGCCTGAGGAAAGCTTGAATTGGTCATTTTTAGCTTGACCGAAATAGGGCAGCTTTAGTCCGCTGGAGCTACTTCACTATTCTATCACACCGGCGTTTCTCTGACGACCCTCGAAGCAAATGGAGACTACAAGTGTGTAGCTAACTTCTCACCAAATCCAAAGAACATGACCACGCCTTCTTAGGCTAAAAAAATGCCCAAGTCGGAGCTTTGGTTTGAGCTTTACTAGAAAATGGAGCAATAGGGAGTGAGTGGAGTTTTCAGGTGTGAGGAGGATGAACGAGGAGAGGCTCTTTATATAGGAAGCTCGGGGACTTCTTGGCCTTCCAATTGGTGCCTTAATGGCAGTCATTCATTGCTTGAAACTCCATGGCTTGAGACTTTTCATCTTCACCACCATTGCTCAATTTTCTAGTGAGGGAACTGTGCTGTCATCTGAAGGAAGAAGACGACACTGTTCCGAACCAAACCGGACCAGTTCGAACCAGGTTCAAATATTAAATCAATTGGTTCGGGCCCAATTCAACCGAGTTTTTCAAAATTAAAATTTTTTAAATTCATCTAAATTCATTATCTATCCAATGGTGGCCTCAATTCTCTAATTTGGAATTTCTAAGCTACATAGAAAAATGAATTTAGCATATGATTCCATAGTGGTTCAAATTGATTCAATCTGGTTTGGATCTTGTTCACCTGAACCGGTCTTGTTTTCTTCCCCAAATTGTCCTAAAGTCCCTGTCCAAGGTTTTTATGACCGTTTGGGTTACTCAGGAGTTGTAAATTTCCCAATTTGCCTATTCTCTTATGACCGGGCTTGTGAACCGGTTCAGTTTTTCTCACTTGCTTTGACCAGTTCTTTCCCTAGTTTTCCTTAGCTGCAAAGAGCGGGATTTACAACTCTCCCCTCCTTTTAGATGTTTTGTCCCCAAAACTTAATTAGCAACCTTTGCATCAGGAATAAATTCCTTTGGTGTCAACTTGGGGTTTGCTTGAGATGCTAACTCTTCAGTTGTTCTTTTAGTTAGCCCTTTTTATATCATCCACTTATGGAATTTCTTTTTCCTTTCCATTGTTCACTCACTCCATGGAGTTTATCATAATTAGGCATGTCTTATCCACTATTCCAAGATACATCCTTAAGTTCACTTCCTCCTTTACTTAGGGCATAATTCTTCCTCTTGAGGGTTCTTATTGAAAATTTCAGGATTGGGAGTTCCAACTGTCCAATTTCCTTGTTTAGTTATTCTCTTGGTTATTGAAACCCTTATCTCTATGTCCTCTCAAGTGCTACATACTTGCTTTCATAGGTTTTGGTGTTATCACCTTTTTGTCTTATTTTGGCCCTTCCCTTGTTCGATGTTTATTACAACTTCGGTCCAGATTTTTGACCTTATCATTTTTACTCACTGACTCTTCCTTACTCGAGTCACATTTTTCCTTACAGTCATGACAATTTCGAGAACCTGTCTATGTCCATTAGATTTCTAAAATACTTCCTTGAGAGTCATTCTAATCTTTCCAACCTTTCAGGGTTGTATAACTTAATCTGGTAGTATATTCTCAACTACTTTTACTGTTATTCCCTCAACCATCTTACCTTTGATGTCATGTCTTACATAACCATGTCAGTTTCCCTTACCTGCTCATCCTTCCCCAACTTCTTTATTGGGTCTTTCCGATTCCAATTATTGGGTTTTTCCATGACTTACTGACATGTCGGGATTCTTCCATTCTTATGCACTTCCTCATTTCTAGTGGTGTCTTTTCCTCAAGGACTTTCCTGTTTCTTAATCCATTCTTACTCACTTGTGATTAGTTTCATGACTCTTTATCCCGAGTTATTCTCTTTCGGTCTATATGTCGATTACTTTGTTTGGGGAAGTTCCCTTCTTACAGGTTTTGTTCTCTACTATGTCCCTCACAATAGAGGCTTTCACTTTGGGAGCTACATGCCCCACCTTCTTACTATTCCTTGAAAGTTTCTTTCTTCCTTTCTTCACACTCTTTTCTATATTGGGTATTTGCCCGCCTTAAATCCTTCATTGTCTTAAAATTCCCATTTCTTCCCTCATTCCTTATATGAGGGACTTCCGGTTATTGGTCATATTTGGTGTACTCCACCTTATGCTTAGCCGTCCTCACTTTAGGCTACATCAAGTGATTGTGGACCACAACTAGTCTTGATGTCATTGTTTATTTACTTTAGTCACTTCTTAACTGAAGGACTTACGTCTCCAAGATTTCTTAAATGTACTTTATTCCCTTTTTATGGTCAGTTCACCCCTTTCTTACTCGTACAACATCTTTGATGTTATCTTCTAACTTATCTATTCCCTGGGTTTAACTTATTCCATGGGTCCTCCTAGTATGCTTCCCTTTTCCTTTCACCTCAGTATGCACTTCATTTGCAAGTTCATCTCACTATCCCTCTTCACTTAGTTCTATTACCTATTAGTTGGGATACATATGCCTTTACAAGGTTTCCTTCCTTGGTAGGACTCTTCCCTTTTTCTACCAGAATTCCTTTTTCATTTACCCTGGGGAATATCTACCCTTAAATGACATCCTTTGATGTCGTCATCTCCTGTTTACCCTTGCTCTTGAAATCTTGTGGGCACATCCTTTGTATCCTATCCTTATCCCCACTTGTACTTCAGTAGACATCTATTTCCTTTAAGGAGAGCTCGAATCTTCCTTGTTTCAAGATCTCTTGATCATCATGTGGGAGGCTTGCCTACCCTCTCTTGGCTTGAGTTTAGTCATTCATTTGGCCATTGGTCTTTTTAAGGATTTCTTTCATCCTTCGTTTTCCCAATATCTGGCCTTTCCACCTCCCTCTTCTTTGCTAGAGCTTAAATTATAACCTTTATGAGTATCAGTTCATTAACTGCCTCCTCCTTACCATTCCCTTGGTCTAATAATCTTAGGGCAATTATTTCTCGAGTCTTATAGTCCTTAATGTTCATCCTACTGCACTTTTAGAGAGTAGTCCTTTCTACTTCATAGTCTTCCTTCGGGCGTCATTATTCTCCTTGACTATCTTGTTGTTACAACATGCTTCCTTTCGCTATGTTGGTCCGAAACTCCTATTTGGCTTCACTGCTTTTTCCAAAGTGAGTTGTACTTGCAATCCTGAGACATCTCATTTGTTGTCAAATACTCAACTTGTCTTCTCTTGTGGAGGCACTCCCTCCTTTTCTCCCAATGGCTGGAAATTTTTTATTAAGGGAGAATTCTCTTCAGCTAACCTTTGTATTGTTTTTGGTTTCATCGAGGTCCTACCTTCAGTCCTTTTTCCTTCCTGCCACTATGTTAGGATCTTGAAGAGCTTCCTCTTAGATGTGGTTGAAATTTCGAGCAGGAGTTGTGTTTCTTGGGATGGTATCCTTTCAAATTCCTATAGCTGTGGGGGCATTTTTCCTGGAAAGTATTGTTCTAAATCTTTGTGGTGTGGGATAGTCCTTCACTTCTTGTCCCATTTCCTTTACACCTTGAAATAGGTTGTCTCCTTGCCTAGTTGTTACTCCAAGAGTTCTCTTAAACTCCTTACCTTGATGGTTTTCTCGTCATGCCTTCTTTGCCCCATAATTTCCTTGATTCATTCCTTTATTCAGGATGGAAATCTTCTTGATCTCTGTGATGTTCAGGGTGACACGAGTTTTTTTGGTTACTTTTCTTGGGCAATCTTCCTATAGCTGAGATGCAAAGTCACATCATTTTTTAGAGATATAGTTTTTAGGAACTTGAAATTCTTTATTAGTGATGATAGAGTACATTATGTTGAGGTCTTAGCCCTATTAGAGAAAGTTGTTACGAAATAGATGGGGAGCTACTAGGTTTTTGACAAGCATCCTCCTTGATAAGGTTATAAGCCCTTAATGACATTCCTAGCCTTATGCTTGTCTCCCTTCGTACTCAGGATTGTGACCTCAACAGGTCCTAGCACCATACTCCTGGACACTTCCCACTAACGTCTCTTGGTTCTTTGGAACTTTTCTGGTATTTTAGGGTGACCTTCCTACGGCAATAGAGTGTTGGGTGGTGTTGGTAACTCCAATCCTAGTTTTCTTGGTTTTTCTCCTAGGAGCCATCTGAACATTTAAAAAATTTATCTTAGTTACTATGTTATATAGTCTTGATAATGTATTCGAAGAAACACGCTCTGATATCACTCAAGTTGTCATGCCCCGACCTGGTTTAGTCAAATCCCTATGATCAACCCGCCACTCTCTCGGTTAATTAAGGCTTTTCCCTTATTTTAAACCGTGAGGAGTAAGGCGTCCTTTAAACTTTACCTTTCCTAGAATAACATAAAACAAAACTGCAAGAAATTTAAACTTCTCATACCTGTCTTACAGGTGTGGTTAACTGATTGTCTTTGGATAGGCTTTTCCTTGGGTTACTTGAGAAGGGGTATAAAGGAGGGGGTGAGTTCAACGACTCAGTGAATGGGTGTTTAAGATTTGACTTTCAGAAAATAGTTGAATTGGAGTGTGCCAGACTCCTTAGTTTCTTAAAAACATTTCATCCTCAAAATCTCAGATTTCATAGCCATATCTCATCATTTACCAAAATCGGTGTGTTTATCAATCAACACACGCCCTTCATCCTGAAGAGAACACATATTCGCAGGTCAACACGTCCACTACCCCACTTGTGGCATCATAGCGACTTTACTTGCCACCTAGATAGAAGCACGTCCACTTCTACCCTGAGAATGAGTGGATGTATGTGACATCCAACCCTAAATCCCGTAAAGAAAACTCAATGTTTGTATGAGGACAGAGACCTTACCCCGACCCCACCCTGGTCACATGCGCATGAAGCTACGTAAAACTTTCCTGACTACTGGCAAGACAATCTGCCCTTATCTCCACCATGTCGTTCAGTAGCCCCAAGGATGCATCACTACCCCTCTTGGGCATCTTGAAGGTCTCGTACCTCAGTGCATGCACAAAATAACAATTTTCCACATAAGCCATTTAATTTGTGGTGCCACTGGTCCAATGGCCCCGACCCTCAATTCGACCTACAGCTATTTGTCTCGATTGGTCCGTCGACCTGTCATATCGCATTGCCACCAATCAATCGAGTATGTTGGTCCTGTCTTGGTACTATGGCCAAACACATTCATTTATTTAAAATTTTCATGGCTTAAACTCATGTTTGTTTATGAGCTCTTGCTCGTGCCAACTGGCCTTGGGCCCACTGTACGAGATTTTCAAAATCGAACATATTAGCCCCCAAGTTCAAAAATTGAGCCCTCCGAGCTATATGAGCATTTCAAGCACCCGTTAAGAAGGTCTCCCAAAAAGATTAAGGAGTGGCACATAGTCAGGGGAGAGCACTTCCGACATAATCGATGAATGGATTTTGTACTTCCTTCCAAGAAGTTCATCGTACCAACTAGGTATGATCTACTTACAACCATTAAGTAGTTTTTCCGTGTAATTTCCACATCACTCCATTCAGGTATGATGATTAAATTTTCGCTTAGTAGTGGGTTTTCATTTCCGAGATGTTTATCATCCCAATCGGGTATGATATAAAAATTTCACTCACTCGATAATGTAGTGATTTCCTCTTAACGGGTTCTTTGTCTTCACGCGAGCTTTTCCTTATAGGCGTTCCCGATACTTCATGTTTCTAAACAATATGAACATACTTGTTCATTAACCCTTGGCCTAATATCCTTCATTCATCATGAATGGATGAAATACTCAACTTTTCAATTTATTCCAATTAGGTCCTTAATAACGATTTTCCCCCAAATTAAGTACTGAAACTTCTAAAATTAACCTTAGGACCTCAATTTATTCAAAATCACAAAAAGGGGTTCAAATTTCCCAAATTCCCAATTTTGTCCCCAACTTTTCCAAAATTACCATTTTGCTCCTACTTTAAAAAAATGGTAAATATCACCCCAAAAATTCCAAAAATTGACCAATTCGCACTACAAAATCTTTTCCATGCCCAATTGGCCCTCAATTTTATGAAAATTGCACTTTAGTCTTGCAAATTTTTGAAATCCCCAAAATTTTCCCAATTTTCAACCTTCCAACGTGACCTGATTTGATTTCATCAAATTGACCAATTAATTAAAGTTGATTGTTGAAATTAAAGTTACATTTAATTTTCTACACCTCCATACAATTCAATTGCACTTTGAATCGCACAATTTGATGCCAGAACGAGCTCAAACGGAGCTTCGCCAAAAAACTAAGCGTAGAGAGAGAAAGATTTGAAAGCTTACCGTCGGGGGCGCAACGGTCTGAGCTTTCATTCTGGGTAGATTGATCTTTTCCTGAAGTTCCTCCTAGGATTAGAATCACCTCAATTCATGTTGAATTAAGGGAGAATTTGGTCAGTAAAGATCAATTGGTTCTCTCTCTAACACCGATCCAAATTTATAGAGGGGAGCCAACCTTTTCGCTCTAATTCAGCTGTAGGAGGGTTGTGAAAGTGTTGGGAGGGCTTGGTTTGGCTTGGGAATGGCTCAAATTAGTTGTTTTCAGCTTGGCCGAAACAAGGCAGCTTCGGTTCGCCGAAGTTGCTTCACTGTTCTATCACGTCGGTGTTTCTCTAGTGACGCTCAGAGCAAATGGAGACTACAAGCGTTTAGCTGACTTTTCCATGAATCCAAAAGAACCTGACCACACCATCTTTGGCTCAGAAAAATGCCCAAGTTAGAGCTCTGGTTCGAGCTTCACCGAAAAATGGAGCAGTAGGGAGATAATGGAGTTTTCAGTTGTGAGAAGGATGAATGAGGAGGGGCTCTTTATATAGGAAGCTCGAGGACTTTTTGGTTGCCTGATTAGTACCTTAATGGCAGTTATTAATGGCCTAAAACTCCCTGGCTAGAGACTTTTCACCTTCACCGGCGTTGCTCAATTTTTCGGCAAGGGAACAGTGCTGTCATCTAAAGGAAGAAGATGACATTGTTTCGAATTGGACCGGACTGGTCCGAACTGGGTTCAAAGCTTAAACTGGCCGGTACAGACTCGATTCGATAGAGTTTTTCAAAATTAAAAAAATCTAAGTTCATCTAAATTCATTCTCTGTTCAATGGTGGCATCGATTCACCAATTTGACATTCCTAAGCCAGCTAGAAAAATGAATTTAACATCTAGTTCAATATTGGTTCAAACCTGTTCAATCTAGTTTTGATCCGGTTCAAATGAACCAGTCTATTTCCCAAATTGTCATAAAGCCCCTTTCCAAGCTTTTTATGACCCTTTGGGTCATCAGGAGTTGTAAATTTCCCAATTTGCCTAAACTCTAATGATTAGATTTGTGAATCAATTTAGTTTTTCTCACTTGGTTTGATCGATTCTTTCCCCAATTTTCCTTAGCTCCAAAGAGTAGGGTTTATAATAATGGTAAGGGTAATCGAGGAATACTACCAAACAAAAAGAAGAATGATGTTATACAATCCCTAAAAGGTTGGAAAGTTAAGAACAACCTTTATGGAAGTGTTCTAAAATTTAAAATGGTCTAAGACAAGTTCCATGGTATGTCATGCTGTAAGGGGCATGTAAGCCCAATAGTCCCGAGGAAAAATGTGACTCTAGTAAGGAAGGGTAAGTTGGTAAGCATGACGTGGTCAAACATAATTTTGACCGAAGGTGTAATAAATGATGGATGAAGGAAGGGTCAAAATAGGAGGAAGGGGTAATAACACCAAAACCTATGAAAATAAGTACAAAATACTAGGAAGAACACTGAGCTATAGGGTTTAATGATAAAGAGAATAACTAGACACATGAACGATTGGTCGTCTTAGAACTCCCAATCCTGAAATCCTGAGTAAAGAACCTCAAAAGAAAAAAAATTGCTTTAAGCAAAAAAAGATGTGAATCTAAAGATATACCCTTGAACTCTCAAGTAAGGTATGCTTAGCTAGGATAAGCTCCATGGAATAAGTAAGAAATGGAAAGGAAAAGAAAATTCTTAAAGTGCGTGTTAAAAAGGGGCTAATGAAAATAACCGAAATGGTTGTGTGACAATAAACTTCAAATTTACCTTAAGGGAAATTATTTCTTGTGCAAAGGATGTGGATTAAGTTTTGGGGACAAAACTCCTAAATGGAGGGGAGAGTTGTAAACCCCGCCCTTAAAGATAAGGAAACCGGGGAAAGAACCGGTCAACCCAAGTGAGAAAAATGAACCAGTTCACAATCCCTAACCGTTAGAGAATGGGCAAATTGGGAAATTTACATATCCCAATTGACCCAAAGAGTGTTAAAAACCATGGAAAGGGACTTCGGGACAATTTGGAAGAGAAAACCACACTAGTTTAGGTGAACCGGATCTGAACCAGTTTGTACTGATTTGAACCATCATTGAACTAGATACTAAATTCATTTTTCTAGGTGGCTTAAAATATTCAAATTGGGGAATTGTAGCCATCATTGGATAAAGAATGAATTTAGATAAATTTAGAAAATTTTAATTTTGAAAAACTCGGTCGAATCGGGCCTAAACCAGCTGGTTTAAGCATTGAACCCGGTTCAGACTCGTTTGATCCATTTCAGAACAGTGTCATCTTCTTCCTTCAGATAACATCACTATTCACTCGCCAGAAAAGTGAGCAGTGCTGATGAAGATGAAAAGTCTCCATTTAGAGCATTTCAGGTCATGAATGAGCACCATAAAGGTGCCAATCAGACGTCCAAGGAGTCTCTGAGCTCCCTTTATAAAAAGTTCCTCTCCATTCCTCCTCCTCACACCTGAAAAATCTTCTCTCTCTCTACTACTCCAATATTTGGTAAAGCTCGAACTAGAGCTCTGACTTGGACATTTTTCTGAGCCAAAGAAGGCGAGGTCAAGTTCCTTATACCTAGGGAGAAGTCAGCTACCCGACGATGGTCACCATTCAATCCGAGGATCATCGGAGAAGTACCAGCGTAATCAAACATGAAGCAGCTCCAGCGAACCGAAGCTACTCTATTTCAGCCAAGCTAAAAATGGCTAAATTGAGCCCTGCTCAGGCCAAACCAAGCTCTCCCAACACTTTCACTACCCTCATATGATTGAATTAGAGATGAAAGTAAGCCAATTTGGCTCCACTCGGTAAATTTTGATCAGCGTTAGAGAGAGAAATGGTGAAACTTCACCGACCAAATTCTTACTCAATTCGACTTGAATTATTGAAATTCTTGATCCTAGGAGAATCCTTGGGACAAGAGCTACCTGCCCCGATCAAAAGCTCGGACCATCGCACCTCCGACGGTAAGCATTCGAAGATTTCTCTCTCTAAGATCAATTTTCCGATGATGCTCCATTTGAGCTCAATTCGGACCCAAATGACTCGATTCAAAGCTCAAATGAATCATATAGAAGTCTAGGAACTGATCCATACCTTTAATTATTAACCCCGATTGAATGGCCAATTTGATAAAATCATATTCAGTCAGTTTAAAAGGGGAAAATTTGGGAATTTCGTAAAATTGATGGCCCAAATTGCAATTTCCCAAACTTGAGGGTCAATTAGCTATAAAAAGGATGTTGGAGGACCAATTGGTCAATTTTTGAAAATAATTGGGGTCAAATTTCCATTTTTGTAAAGTAGGGGTAAAATGGTAATTTTTGAAAAGTTGGAGACCAAATTGGATATTTGGGAAACTTGAACCCCTTAAGTGGTTTTGAGTAAATTAAGGATTCAAAGTGAATTTTTGGAAGTTCGGGACTCAATTTCGGGAAAAGTTAGCATTAAGGACCTAAAGGCAAGGGAAGAAAACTTTAGGGACCTAAATGTAATTAATTGAAAAGTTGGTTATGTTTGTCATACATGAGGAATGAAGGCTATCATGCCAAATGTTAATAAATAATGATGTCCAAACTATGTAGGAACATGAAGGACTGGAACGCCAACAAGGGTAAGCTCGCATGGAGGGAAAAAGCAGATTAAGAAGGAATACACTACAAATATCGGGTGAGTGGGATTATTCACATCATACCTGGTTGGGATGATGAACACCTCGGAAATGAAAAACCTCTACTTTGTGGAATTTTAACATCACATTGGTTGGAGTGATGTGAGAACTTTCTCACCTTGTTGGTATGATGAACTTCTTGAAAGGAAGTAGAAAACCCACTTAATGGTTGTAGGTGGAGATGTTATCACACTCGATTGGTGTATTGAAAAAGTTATTTTGTCAGAAGTGTTCTCCCCTAACTGTGTGCCAATGCTTAAAACTTTTGGAAGTCCTTCTTGACAAGAGCTGGAATAGCTCAAATAGGACAGAAGCTTCAGTTTTAGAACTTGAGGGCTAAAATGCCCGATTTTTGGAAAATTATGTACAGTGGGCCCAATGCTAGTTGACATGAGAAGGAGCTTGTAAACAAACATGATGATAAGCTAGGAAAATTCTTAATGAATGATTTATGTGATTTGGACATTGTACCAAGACAGGACTGACACACTCGATGGACTGGCGATAGTGCGACAGGACCAGGTCGACGTATCGGTCTCGACAAACAATTGCAGGTCGAGTTGAGGATCGGGGTCATTGTACCAGTGACACCAAAGATAAATGACTTAGTGGAAAAACTATTGTTTGTGCATGCTCTTGTGGTTCGGTACCATTAAGATGCCTAAGAGGGGTAGTGATTCGTCGCAAGGTCTACTAGAAGACATGGTGGAGATAAGGGCTATTTGTTGTGCTAGTAGTCAGGGAAGCTCGATGTATGTCACGCCCTGACCTGGTTTGGACGGATCCCCGTGATCAATCCGCCGCTCTCCCAGTTTATTAAAGGGTTTCCCCTTATTATAAACCGTAAATAGAAATGCATTCTTTAAACATGCACCTTTTGCTAGAATAACATAAATCAAAACTGCACAATATTTTAAATTTTTCATACCTATCTCATAGGCTTCTTAGTTGATGGTCTTTAAGGGTAGGCTTTCTGAAGTTTTCTAAAAGGGATATAAGGGAGGGGTGAGTACGACTACTCAGTGAATGGGTTTTTTCAAAACTTTTACTTTTATGAAAAAGATTTGTATCGGAGTGTGCTAGACTCCTTTCTTTCAAAAATTCTTTCAATTCAAATCTCGATTTTTACCACCATTTCCATATTAATCACGGTGTGTCATCACTCAACACACATCCTTTATCATGAAGGTCAAACACACATTCGCAAGCTAGCACATCCACTAAATCCACTTGTGGCTTTGGAGCGACTTTACTGACCACCCAGAAAGAAGTACGTCCACTTCTACCCTGAGAACGAGTGGATGTTCGCGACATTCGACCCTCAAGTTTTTCCGCATGATTTTCACATCATTCCTCTAAGTTGTGATGTTTAAACTACCACTTGGTAGTGGGTTTTCATTTCGAGGTACTTATCATCCCCAACTGGGTATGATAGAAAATCCCAGTCACAATAGGTATGATGTGTAAATGAGCTCACCCACGGTGACTTCTTATTTAGAAAAGGTGCTCATCAACCTAACCGGGTATGATGTGAATAACCCACTCACCCGTTAATGTCGTGAATTCCACTAGACCGGTTCCTTGATTTCACGCGACCTTGTCCTTGTTGGCGTTCCCGGTGCTTCATGTTCCTACACGATATGAACATCTCAGTTCATTATCTCTGTCCTTGTTTATTTATTTTCAATTAGGTCCCTAAAGTTAGTTTTCTTTAACTTTAAGTCCCTAATACCAGTTTTTCCTCAAATTGAGTCCTAAAACTTTTAAAATTCCCCTTGGGACCTCAATTTATTCAATTTCACAAAAAAGTGTTTAATTTCCCAAATTTCCAATTTGGTCCCCTAACTTTTCCAAAATTACCATTTTGCCCTTCCTTTACAAAAATGGTAAATTTTACCCCAAAAATTCTAAAATTCCTCAATTGGCCCTTTAACATTTTTATCATGCCCAATTGACCCTTAATTTTACAAAATTGCATTTCGGTCCTACAAATTTTTAAAAATCCCCAATTTTCCCCAAATTTCCCCCAATTCTAGCTTATTAACACAACCGAATTTGATTTTATCAAATTGACCGATCAAATGTTTCCAATTGTTGAAATTGAGTTTCTACATGTTCATATGATTCTTTAGCAATTTGAATCACAAGTTTTGACGCCGGAACGAGCTCAAACGGAGCTTCGTCAGAAAATGAACTATAGGGAGAGAAAGCTTCGTTTACTCACCGGTGAGGGCACAACAGTCTAGGCTTTCTATCTGGGCAGGTAATCCTCTTCCTAAGGTCCTTCCTTGAATCAAGAATGATATCAATTTATGTCGAATTGGATTAGAATTTCGTCGTAGAAATTCGGCCGACTCTCTCTGTAAACCCTGCACATTTGAGTTAAGGAAAACCGGGAAAAGAACTGGTCAAACCGAATAAGAAAACCAAACCGGTTTACATTTGGGAATAAGCAATATGAAAATTTACAACTTTCAGTTGATCCAAAAGATTTATTAAACATTGGAAAAGAAACTTAAGACAAACTAGAAAACAAAAACCAAATTAGTTCAGGTGAACTAGATTCTATAAGAACTTCAAAGTTAAGCGTGCTTACTTGAGAGTAGTGTGAGGATGGGTGTTATTGGAATTAATACAAATAATTTAATTCCGAAATTAAATTATTGGAATTAATACCGAAATTAAATTATTGGAATTAATACCAATAATTTATGACAATATTAATACTAGTAATAAATCTCGGGTTTTACCGTCATCCCCATTTTATTCTCCTCACACCTGAACACTTCTCTCTCTCTCTCTCTCTCTACTGCTCCATTTCCCGGTAAAGCTCGAACCAGAGCTTCGACTTGAACAAAGGTTGGGCTCTTTAGAACCGGGGAGAAGACAGCTATCTGATAGCAAACTCCAATCAATCTGAGAATCGTTGGAGAAGTGCTGACATGATGGAATAGTGAAGCAACTCCGGTGGACCGAAGCTGCCCTATTTCAGCCAAGCTGAAATCGGCCATTTCAAGCCAAGCTGAAATCGGCCATTTCAAGCCAAGCTGAAATCGGCCATTTCAAGCCCTCCTCAGGCCAAACCAAGCCCTTCCAACACTTCCTCAGCCTTTCTACGGCCGAATTACGACCGAAAGGATGAACCTCAGGATGAGACCTATCTGCCCAGATCGAAAGCTCAGACTGTCATGCCTTCACCGAAACGTTAAATACTGGGAACGCCCGTAAGGACAAGCTCGCGTGAATACAAAGAACCAGTCTAGTGGAATTCACGGCATTAATGGGTGAGTGGGTTATTCACATCATACCTAGTTGGGATGATGAGCACAGTTTAAAGTTAAAAACCACTTACCAGTTGTGAGTGGGTTTACTAACATCATACCCGGTTGGGATGATGAGCACAACTTAAAGATAAAATCCACTTACCGGTTGTGAGTGGAAATTTTATATCATACCTGGTAGGGGATGATAAGTACCTCGGTATAAAAACCCACTATTTAGTAGTATTTTAATAATCACCACTTGGAGAAAGTGATGTGAAAATTATGTGAAAAAAAAACTACTTACCGAATGTAAGTAGATCATACCCGGTTGGTATGATGAGACTTCCTCGAAGGAAGTTGAAAACCCGTTCATCGGTTATGAACAGAGATGTCCTTATACCAGTTGGTATAATGGACAGTGAAAACCTATTTTGTCAGAAGTGTTCTCCCCTAACTGTATGCCAATGCTTAAACTATTTGGGAGACCTTTTCGACGGGAGCTCGAATAAGCTCTGATAGGCTAGGAGCCTCGATTTTGGAACTTGGGGGCTAAATGCCCCATTTTTTAAAATCTCGTACAGTGGGCCCAAGGCCAGTTGGCACGAGCAGGAGCTCATAAACGAACATGATATATGTGCCATAAAACTTAATAAGTGAATTGTTTGGCCATGGTACAAAGATAGGACCGACATGCTCAGTCAACTAGCGGCAATGCGACATGACAGATCGACGGACTAGTCAAGACAAACAGTTGCGAGTTGAGTTGAGAGTCGGGGCTGTTGGACTAGTGGCACCACAGATTACATGGCAATATAAGAAAACATTGTTTGTGCATGCACTGTGAGTACGGGATCATCAAGACGCCCATGGGGGGTAGTGATGCGTCCTAAGGGCACTGGACGACCTAGTGGCTATAAGGGCAGTTCGTCGTTCCAGGTGTCTGTGCGAAATCTGGAGTAGCACTAAGCGCATGAGACGGGGGTGGGGACAGGATGAGGTCTCTGTCCTCATACGGACACGGAGAAGTGATTTCGGGATTGTGGGTCGGATGTCACGTGCATCCACTCATTCCCAAGGTAGAAGTGGTTGTACTTCTATTCGGGTGGTATGAAAAGTCGCTTTGAAGCCACTAGCGGGTTCAGTAGTGATACTGACTTGCGAATGTGTGTAACCTTCATGATGAAGGATGTGTGTTGGGTGATGACACACCGTGGTAACTAAGAAATAATGGAAAAATGCATAATTTTAAATGATGGGATTTTTGAAAACATTCACTGAGTAGTCGTACTCACCCCCTCCCTTATATCCCTTTCAAGAAATCCTGGAAAGCCTCCCCTTAATGACCGTCAACTAAGATGCCTGTAAGACAGTTATGTAAAGTTTTAAATTTCATACAGTTTTGATTATGCTATTCCAGGAAAAAGGTGGAAGTTAAAGGACGCCTTACTCTTTACGGTTTACAATAAGGTGAATCCCTTTAACAAACTGGGAGAGTGGCGGGTTTGATCACGGGGATCCGACCAAATCGGGTCAGGGCATGACACTCTCTCTAATCCTCCTCCTGAGGTCCTTCCTTGAATCAAGAATGACATCAATTGATGTCGAATTGGATTAGAATTTCGTAGTAGAAATTTGGCCGACTCTCTCTTTAACATCGATCAGAAATTGTAGAGGGGAGCCGAATTGGCTTATCTTTCTATCCTAATTTGGCCGTGGGAGGGCTGAGGAAGTGTTGGGAGGGCTTGGTTTGGCCTGAAGAGGGATCGAATTGGCTTATCTTTCCATCCTAATTTGGCCATGGGAGGGATGAGGAAGTGTTGGGAGGGCTTAGTTTGGCCTGAGGAGGGATCAAATTGGACGATTTCAACTCGGTCGAAATAGGGCAGCTTCGGTCCGCGAGAGCTGCTTTACTGTTCAATCACGTTAGCGCTTTTTCGATGACTCTCGGAATGAACGGATGTCACCACTGTGTAGTTGACTTCTCCCCGATTCTAATGAACTAGACCTCGCCTTCTTTCGCTTAGAAAAGATCTTATATTGGAGCTCTGGTTTGAGGTTCACCAGAAAACTAAGCAATTGAGAGAGAGTGAGCTTTTCAGGTGTGGAGAGGATGAATGGAGAGGGGTTGTTTATATAGGGAGCTCAAGGACTCGTTGCCCGTCTGTTTGTCACCTTTATGGTAGACATTGATGGCCTGAAACGTATAGAACAGAAACGTTTCTTCTCTGCTAGCTTTGCTTTGATTTTTTGGCTAGTGAACAGTGGTTGTCATCTGAAAGAAGATGACACTCTTCCGAACCAGACCGTACCGGTCCGAACCGGGTTCTAAGTTTAAACCGATTGGTTCACCCCTCATTCGATCGATTTTTTTAAATCTTAAAATTTCTAAATTTATCTAAATCCATTTTCTATCCAATGGTGGCCTCAAATCTCAAATTTGAATTATTTAAGCCACCTAGAAAAATGAATTTAGGATCTGGTTCAATAGTGGTTTAAATTGGTCCAAACTAGTTCGGATTCGGTTCACCTGAACAGGTTTGGTTTTTATCTCCAATTCCATGACTTTTGTGACTCCTCAGGTCAGTTAGGATCCATAAATTTCCTGGTTTACCACCTCTCTATCGGTTCCGATTCATAAACCGGCTCGGTTCTTAAACCGGTTTAATCCGGTTTGGGTCTGGTTCACCTGAACCAATCTGGTTTTTCTCCCCCACTTTGTTCTAAGGTTCCTTCCCAAGGTCTATAAATCTCTTTGGGTGACAAGGGATCAATAAATTTCCTTGTTTTCCCTTTCTCTATTAGTTCCGGTTCATGAACCGACTAGGCTCATAAATTGGTTCAATCTAATTGGATCCGGTTCATCTAAACCGGTCTGTTTTTTCTCTTCCAATTTGTCTTACAGTTCCTTTCAAAGGTTTTATGAACCCTTTGGATCACCTGGGAGTTGTAAATTTCCAAATTGCCCATTCCCAATTGATCAGGTACATGAACCGGTTCAGTTATCTTACTTGGTTTGACCGGTTCTTTTTGCGGTTTTGCTATACCCAAAAGGGCGGGGTTTACAATGTAGCTTCATGCACATGTGACCGGGATGGGCTTGGGATGAGGTCTCTATCCTCATATATACACGGAGTTTTATTTATAGGATTGAGAAGTGGATGTTGCGTACATCCACTCATTCTCAAGGTCAAAGTGGACGTGCTTCTATCTAGGTGGCTGGTAATATCGCTCCGACACCACAAGTGGGTACAATGGACGGGCTGACCTATGAATGTGTGTTCCCTTCATGATGAAGGGTGTGTGTTGGTTTATAAACACATCGGTTATGATTGAGGATTGAGTAATGGCTATACAAACAAGACTTTAAGGATGAATTATTTTAAAAAGAAATTAAGGAGTTTGGCACACTCCGATTCAAACATTTTTCGTAAAAGTCAAACTTTGAAAGCCCATTAACTAAGTCGTTGAACTCACTCCCTCCCTTATATCCCTTTATAAGTAACCAAGGGAAACCTACCCAAGACCTCCTGTTAGTTAAACCTACAAGACAGGTATGTAAAGTTTAAATTTTATGCAGTTTTGATTTATGTTATTCCAAGAAAGGTACATGTTTAAAGGACGCCTTACTCCTACCGAGTAAAAGAAGGGGAAACCCTTAATAAACCACGAGAGTGGCAGGTTACTCACGGGTATCTGACCAAACCGGGTTGGGGCATGACATCCACATCCCTCATACAACCAAAATAGAGTTGAAAGGTAAGCTAATTTGGCTCCCTTTTGTAAAATTTGATAAGTGTTAGAGAGAGAAATGGTGAAACTTCACTGACCAAATTCTCACTCAATTCGACGTGAATTGTTGCAACTCTTGATCTTAGGAGGATTCTTAAGATGAGAGTTACTTGCCCCGATCAAAAGCTTGGACCGCCGCACCTTCGATGGTAAGCTTTCGAAGCTTTCTCTCTCTAAGTTTAATTTTCCGATGAAGCATCGTTTGAGCTCAATTTGGACCCAAATGACGCGATTCAAAGCTCAAATGAATTGTATGGAAATGTAGAAACTGATCCATACCTCCAGTTTGATCAATTAACCCCAATCGAATGGTCAATTTGATGAAATCAAATTCAGACAGTTTGAAAGAAGGAAAATTAGGAAAAATTTTGGGGAAATTTTGTAAAATTGAGAGACCAAAGTGCAATTTTCAAAAATTAAGTGCCAATTGGGCATGAAAAGAATGTTGGAGGACCAATTGGTTGATTTTTTTAAAATAATTGGGATCAAATAGATATTTTTGTAAAGTAGGGGCAAAATGGTAATTTTTTAAAAGTTGGGGACCAAATTGGAAATTTGGGAAACTTTAACCCCTTAAGTAATTTTGAATAAATTGAGGGCCCAAAGTGAATTATAGAAGTTTCGAGACTTAATTTGAGGAAATGTTAGCATTAGGGACCTAAAGTCAAGAAAAAAGAACTTTATAGACCTAGCTAAAAAGTGTAGGCATTTTGTTCATATGTGAGGAATGAGGGCTATTATGCCAAATGTTAATAAACAAGGATGTCCAAATCATTTAGGAACACGAAGGAGCGAAACACTGGGAAGGATAAGCTTGTGTGGAGGTAAAAAGCTAATTAAGGAGGAATACACTACGAATATCGAATGAGTGGGATTATTCACATCATACTCGATTGGGATGATGAGCACCTAAAAAATGAAAAACCACTATTTTGTGGAATTTTGACATCACACCTAGATGGAGTGATGTGAGAACTACATAGAAAAACTAGTTACCGAATGTAAATAGATCATACTTCTTGGAACAAAGTAGAAAACCCGCTTACCGGTTGTAAGCGGAGATGTCATCACACATGGATGATGTGTTGGACGAGTTGAAAAGTCATTTTGTCAGAAGTGTTCTCCCCTAATTATGTGCCAATGCTTAAAACTTTTGGGTGACCTTCTTGACGAGAGCTAGAATAGCTCATATAGGCTAGAGGCCACAGTTTTGGAACTTTGGGGCTAAAATGCCTAGTCTTGGAAAATCACGCATAGTGGGCCAAAGGCCAGTTGGCACGAGCAGGAGCTCATAAATAAATATGATGATAAGCCATGAAAATTATTAATAAATGGATGTGATTTGGCCATGGTACCAAGATAGGACCGACATACTTGATCGACGGGCAGCAATGCGACAGGACCAGGTTGGTGGATGGGTCTAGACAAACAGTTGCATGTCGAGTTGAGGGTCGGGGCCATTGGACTAGTTGCACCAAAGATAAATGGCTTTATGGAAAACTTTGTTTGTGCATGCACTTGAGGTTCGGAACCATCAAGATGCCCAAGAGGGGTAGCAATGCATCCTCGGGGCTATTGGACGACATTGTGGAGATAAGTACAGTTTGTCATGCCAGCAGTCATGGAAGCTCGACATAGCTTCATGCGCATGAGACCGGGGTGCAGTTGGGATGAGGTTGTTGTCCTCATATGGACACATAGTTGATTTTGGGTTTGAGGGTCGGATGTCATGAACAAATACTCATTCCTAGGGTAGAAGTGGATGGGCTTCCATCTAGGTGGCCGGTAAAGTCGCTTCGATGCCACAAGTGGGTGTAGTGGATGTGCTGCCCTGTGAATGTGTGATTTTTTTTCTTGATGAAAGGCATGTGTTGATTGTTAAACACACTTGATGTGAAAATGAGGTAAAGAAATTGTGAAAACCGAGAATTTGAGAATACTTATAAAAGAGATAAGGAGTCTGACACACTCCGATTAATGATGTTTTATGAAAAACTTTCTCCCACCACCTGTTCACTGAGTTGTCACACTCACCTCCTCCCATTACCCCTTTTCAGGTAACTAAGGGAGAACCCACTTAAAGTCTTTTCGATAGCTGAACTTGCAAGGATAATATATTTAGTTTTGATTAATGTTATTCTAGGAAAGGTACAGGTAAAAAGGACGCCTTTGTCCTCACATTTTAAAGAAGGGGAGAAAACCCTTAATAAATCGAGAGAGTGGCAGGTTGTTCATGGGGATCCGACCAAACTGGGTCGGGGCATGACAATATGACTATCCTTGAATTATGTATAGATACACTTAAAGGGGATGTTCTAATTCCGACTGTCCATACATGATATGTGTGAGGCCCATGATCGACAAAGGGTTGGTTAGATCTAGTTCTATGAAAGTGGGCCCAATGCCGTATTTTAAAAACTAGTACCAATGGGCCCAAGGCCAATGGAAAATAGGTCAAATCTAGTAAATAAGTTTTGATATAAGAGATTGATAAAATTATCACAATTGGATAATAATTTCCGAAGTTGTTGAGCCAGAGTCATGTTGGAGCCCATTGGGCTAGCATCGCAAAGAGAAAGGTTATAAATCAAAAGGCACATGTTTGTTATTGCAATAATTCAGAACCAAGTAGACGTCTGGTATTGGGTATTGTTGGTTTTAAGAGCTGCTGGACAACAAGATTGGTACAAGGGAAGTTATGTTATTCTAATATATCATGAAGCTTCAAGAGCTTCATGCACATTAAGACAGAGGGGGAGTAGAATGTAGTCTCGTCCCTCATTAGCAGACAAAAGTATCAATAATGTATAGGGGTTGGGCAATGGTACTCACATAGACGATGTGGTAGAAGTTGTAGTCTCTCACCATGGTGGACGGTAAAGGCTCTTCAGGCCACAAGTGGGATAGACCGAGGTTGTAGTCTTAGAGGGTATGTTTTGTGAATTTTTTATCCATTTATTGAGAAAAGGTGTTTGTTTGTTTGTGTGTTATACAAACTATGGTAAATCCACCATAAATAAATTGAGATGATTCTTCTTGGTAAGAAGGACAAATTTTAGCTTCTGAGATACAAGCAAAAAAATTAACCATGAAACCATTTTCATAATAAAATAAGTTGCAACTTATTTAAAATTTCAAACTGTATAATTTAAGGGAAAGAAATTCTCATAACTTTTTTTAGTACGTGCAGAATCATGGACAAGAAGTCACAATATCAATAAAAACCTGCTCACTAAGTTATAAATTCACCCCTCTTCCTAAACCCCCATTTAGGAAATTTCTCTCTCCAAGAAGAAAGGCAACTATCCTAGTTAGTCAAGATGTCACGGAGAGGCAATTTTAATTAAGTTTGTTTTGTAGATTTTGTTATGGAGAACTATAAACCCCGTCCTCTTAGACTAAGGAACTAAAAATTTTTTTAGAGAAAACCGAGGATATAAGTGAACCAGAATTGAAAAAGAAAGGTTGAAACGAGAATATGGAAAATCTCAAGTGGCCAATAAATACCAAAAATCATGGAAAAGAACAATGAAGTGGATTGGATTTGAAAACTAAACCGGTTCGGGGTGAACTAGACACGAAACAAATGGAACTAGATCGAACCATTAAGAATCGGTTCAAAGATTCATTTTTCTAGATGGCTTAAAAATATCAAATTGGAAAATTGAAGCCACCATTAAATAGGAAATTAATTTAGAAATTTTTAATTTTTGGAAAACTAGTCGAAACGAGTCTGAACCGCCCAATTTTTTATTTTGGGTCACTAAACTCAGTCGGACCGAACCGGTCAATGGTCTAGCCAGCTACTAGGTCAACACCCAGTCAGCATGTGTGACCATGCCCCGTCAGCTTATAATCAGAGCTGGCTAATTAGAAGGTGACAAATGTTCTTAGTTAATAGTTAGAAGAGGAGAATGTACATCAGCAAAGACTGGTCAATAAGAGAGTGACACGTGTCCCCGATCAACAATTAATGTCGGAGAAGCCTCGTCAGCAAGATTGACGAATGAGGAGCTAACATGTGGAAAGGATAACACATCAGCATCCAACAAGGATGTTGGAGAAACGATCGACCAATCAGAGGTCGACACTTGGCAGTGCCACATCGGATGCCCTCAGCCAATCAAAGGCTGACACGTAGCAGTGGCACTGTGCGTTAGGTGTGAAATCTGACATATTTAAATTTGACAGTCAGAGGATGCCACGTGTCAGCATCAATGGTTGACCGAACACTGTCAGCATCCATGTTGGAACAAGTGGCCAATGGAAGGCTGCCACTTGTCCGGTCAACGAGTCAAAGGCTAACTAGGCTACATAGTAGGAAGCCATGTCAGCAAAACTAGCCAATCATGGAGCGCCATGTGGCCAGTCTACATGTGCAAAGCTTACACACGTGGCATAATATCGTCATCTACCTTTGGCTTAAGCAGATAAGCTGACAGGCTATCCGCTAGAATTTTGACGACCTAAAAATTCCTCCGTTATGGCCATAAAAGAGCGAGATTGAGGCCGAGCAATTATGAATGGATAGACCTATCAGTCCTTGAGCTCCCTATATAAATAGCTCCTCCCCATTCATCCTCCTCATCCCTTAAACACCTGAAGAAGAAGAAGTGCTTAGTTTCTCGATGAAGCTCGAACGAGAGCCCCAACTTGGGCACTTTTCTCCACCTTCGAAGGAGAATTTGAGTTCTCTAGAATACTGAGAAAGTCAGTTATATGACTGCATACTCCATTCAGCTCAAGGATCATCGGAGAAGCACCGACAAGCTCGCATAGTACCATCGCTGCTAGGTGGTCTACAACTCGAACTGGTCGAGCTCAATTCGAGCCACCCTCAGACCAATTTTGGCCAAACCAAGCTCCCTAGACCACCCCTAGAGTGCCACAACCTTCCCTAAGCTACGTTGATAAGTTCCCTCCGTCGTCCTTTTCCATAAAGTACTATTCATAGTGCATTTTTGCTGAAAAATTAAAATATGAAATTCGTACTGCTCAAGCCACCAATTGATGTGCAGTTTGATCCAAGAATGATCCCTAGGGAGAGAGCAACTCGAAGGAAGCAAGTGCTCCGGTCACTAGATCCTCATTAATAAGAAATCAAATCTTTTTCTTTTAGACCGATTTTTTGGTGAAGCTTCATTCGAGCTTGTTTTGAAGTCGTTTTTGGCATGCTAAAGCTTAAAATGACGAGGGAGACATAGGGAAGATGATTAAGTTTAGGATAGGGGACAATTACCCAAGTTTTGGTGGCCAATTGGATGAAATATGGATTTAGGGGTAAAAATGGAATTCTTGGGCGAATCACGACCCCTCTTGCGCGTCTTGAAGGTCCCGTAACACAGAGTATGAACAATGAATATTTTTCACAAAATGCCATATAATCAATGGTGCCACTGCTCCAACGACCCCGACACTCAACTTAACTTGTAGTTGTTTGTCTTGACTAGTCTGAAGACCTGTCATGTCGCACTGCCATTAGTTGACTTTGTATGTCGGTCCTGTCTCGGTACCATGGCCAAATAATTCATTTACTTAAGTTTTCATGGCATAATAATCATATTTTTTTACAAGCTCATGCTCGCTCCAACTAGCCTAGGGCTTAATGTTTGAGATTTTCAAAATCAGGCATATTAGCCCCCAAGTTCCACAATCGAGGCCCTCCAGCCTAATAGAGCTATTCGAGCTCCCATTAAGAAGGTCTCCCAAAATGTTTAAGTCGTGGCACACAGTTAGGGGAGAGCACTTCCGACAAAATACTTTTCAACTGTCTATCAAACCAACCGTGTATGGGGACATCTCTACTCATAACCGATGAACGTGTTTTCCACCTCTTCCGAGGAAGTTTCATCATACCAACTAGGTATGATCTATTTATAACCGGTATGTAGTTTTTCCACTTGATTTCCAAATCACTCCTCTCAAGTGTAATGATTAAAATACCACTTGGTAGTGAGTTTTTATTTTTGAGGTGCTTATCATCCCAATCGGGTATGATATAATAATCCCACTCACCCGATCGTGCAGTATATTTCTTCTAAGTCGATTTTTGTCCCTTGCGAGTTTAATTTCAGCTAGCATTCCCGATATCTTGTGTTCCTACACGAAATGAACATTTTTGTTCATTATCATTTGGATTGATAACCTTCATTCATTATCATTTGGATTGATAACCTTCATTCATTATGAATGACTAAAATATCCAAATTTTCAAATATTTGCAATTTGGTCCCCAAAGTTATTTTTTCTTTACATTAGGCCCCAATTGCTGATTTTTCTCTAAATTGAGTCTCGAAACTTTTAAAATTCTCCTTGGGACCTCAATTTATTCAATTTCAAAAAAAGGGGTTCAAGTTTCCCAAGTTCCCAATTTGGCCCCCAATTTTTCCAAAATTACCATTTTGCCCTTCCTTTACAAAAATGGTAATTTTTAACCCGAAATTTCTAAAATTTGCTCTATTGGTCCTATAACACTATTATCATGGCCAATTGCCCCACAATTTTATAAAATTGCATTTTGGTCCCTTGAATTTTAAAAAATCTCCAATTTTCCCCAACTTCAACTTTCCAACACAGCCAAATTTGATTTCATCAAATTGACCAATCAAACAAGTTTAATTGTTTAAATTGAAGTTAAATTAGAGTTTCTACATCTTCATACGATTCAATTGCACTTTGAATCGCAAGTTTTGACATTGGAACGAGCTCAAACGGAGCATCGTTGGAAAATAGAACGGAGAGAGAGAAACCTTCAAATGCTCACCATCGGGGGCGCAGCGGTCCGAGTTTCCATTCTAGGCACATAGCTCTCCTCCTAAGGTTACTCCTAGTATAAAAAATTGCATCAATTGATGCCGAATTGATTATCATACTCTTTTGTTTTGAATTTATCAAAGAACTCAAAACTTTTAACAAAACTTTTACTTTCATTTATTCAAGAAATATTTTCTTGCTATACTTAGCTTATTACAAGAATTTTCTACCCCTAATCCCTTGGGGTCATAGGACTAAAATTAACTCTAGTACAGTTGTGATACTCTTGATCAGAAGGTTCTGAGGAATTGGTTGGGATCCATTCGTGTTCTCTAATAGGACAAATTTCATGTATGGCCTCCTGTAAAACCCGCCCTTTTGAGCTAAGGAAAACCAGGAAAAGAACCGGTCAAACCAAGTGAGGATTTAAAACCGATTCACAAACCCGATTATTTCTAAACGGGCAAGTTGGGAATTTACAACTCTCGGGTGATCCAAATGGTTAATTAAACATTGGAAAAGAAATTTAAGACAAATTAGAAAACAAAAACCGAAGTGGTTCAGGTGAATTAGATTTCATAATAACTTTAAAGTTAAGCGTGCTTGCCCGAGAGTAGTGTGAGGATGAGTGACCTCTTGGGAAGTATGAATTTTTTTTTGTAACCCGAAATTTCGGTTAAAAATTTGTATGTATGTAAATAACCATAAATTAATATATATTAAATTATTGTAATTAATACTAAAAATTTAATACCTAAATTAAATTATTGGAATTAATACAAATAATTTAATACCAAAATTAAATTATTGGAATTAATATCAATAATTTATGGCAATATTAATACTTGTAATAAATCTCGTCCATTTAATAAACGGGTTTTACGCCTATATAAAGTGGTCATCCCCATTTCATTGTCCTCACACCTGAACACTTCTCTCTCTCTCTCACTACTGCTCCATTTCCCGGTAAAGCTCGAACAAGAGCTTCGACTTGAACAATGGTCGGGCTCTTTAGAACCAAGGAGAAGACAGTTATCTGATAGCAAACTCTAGTCCATCTGAGAATTGTTGGAGAAGCGTCGACATGATGGAATAGTGAAGTAACTCCGGCAGACCGAAGCTACTCTATTTCGGCCAAGCTAAAATCGGCCATTTCAAGCCCTCCTTAGGCCAAACCAAGCCCTTCCAACACTTTCTCAACCTTTCCACGGCCGAATTAGGACCGAGAGGTAAGCCAATTCGGCTCCCCTTTATAATTTTCGATCAGTGCTAGAGAGAGAATTGACCAAATTTCAATGACGAAATTCTAATCCAATTCATGGTTGGGATGATGAGCACAACTTAAAATTAAAAACCACTTACCGGTTGTGAGTGGAAATTTTATATCGTACCTGGTTGGGCAATGATAAGTACCTCGGTATGAAAACCCACTATTAAGTGGTATTTCAAACATCACTACTTAGAGAAAGTGATGTGAAAATCATGCGAAAAAACTACTTACCGGTTGTAAGTAGATCATACCTAGTTGGTATGATGAGACTTCCTCGAAGGAAGTTGAAAACCTGGGCGGTATAATGGATAGAGAAAACATATGTTTTGTCGGAAGTGATCTCCCCTAACTGTGTGCCAATGCTTAAACAATTTGGGAGACCTTCTCGACGGGAGCTTGAATAGCTCTGATAGGCCAGGGGCCTCGGTTTTGGAACTTGGGGGCTAAATGCCCAATTTTGAAAATCCCGTTCAGTGGGCCCAAGGCCAGTTGGCACGAGCAGGAGCTTGAAAATGAACATGATATATGTGCCATAAAAGTTAATAAACAAATTGTTTGGCCATGGTACCAAGATAGAACCAACATGCTTAGTCAACTAGTAGTAGTGCGACATGATAGGTCGACGGACCAGTCAAGACAAACAACTACGGGTTGAGTTGAGAGTCGGGGCCATTGGACCAGTGGCACCACAGATTACATGGCAATATGAGAAAACATTGTTTGTGCATGCACTATGAGTACGGGATCATCAAGACACCCATGAGGGGTAGTGATGCGTCCTAAGGGCACTGGACGACCTGGTGGCTATAAGGGCAGTTCATCGTTCCAACTGTTTGTGCAAAATCTGGAGTAGCACCAAGTGCATGAGACCGAGGTGGGGACAGGATGAGGTCTCTGTCCTCATACAGACATGAAGAAGTGATTTCAGGATTGTGGGTCGGATGTCACATACATCCACTCATTCCCAAGGTAGAAGTGGTCGTACTTCTATCTAGGTGGCAGGAAAAGTCACTCCGAAGCCACTTGCGGGTTCAGTAGTGATATTGACTTGCGAATGCGTGTAACCTTCATGATGAAGGATGTGTGTTGGGTTATGACACACCGTGGTAAATAATAAATTGTGTAAAAACCTGAATTTTTAAATGAAGGGATTTTTGAAAACAAAGGAGTCTGGCACACTCCATATAAATATTTTTCTTAAAAGTCAAAAGCTTTTAAAAACCCATTCACTGAGTAGTTGTACTGACCCCCTCCCTTATATCCCTTTTAGAAAATCCCGGAAAGCCTCCCCTTAAAGACCGTCAACTAAGATGTCTATAAGACGGGTATGTAAAGTTTAAAATTTTATGCAATTTTGATTATTCTATTCCAGGAAAAGGTGCAGGTTAAAGGACGCCTTACTCTTTATGGTTTACAATAAGGGGAAATCCTTTAATAAACTAGGAGAGTGGCGGATTGATCATGGGGATTCGACCAAACTGGGTCGGGGCGTGACACCTCCAGTCCGTACTGCCTTAGTACCTCAACCTCACATTCATAGGCTCACTTCACCCATTGGGAGGGATTGAAGGAAGGTTGAGTAGGTAGAGGTACTTGGTGGACTTTCATGAAGGTGGCAAATACATCCCAATAATTATCCCAGCCTCCTTCTTGGTTAGATTCCCTTCTGGTTGTTATGGGACTGGAGGAGGAGGGGTTGAACTTTTGGGAGGTGATACTGGATCCTCTTGTCTAGGAGGAGGGTATATGATACCTCCCAATTCCAATAAGGGTCCTACTAGTTTCCGGTAGTCTTCCACCGTGTCCTTCGGTACTCGTTTCTCACCCTTTAGAAACCTTTGTATGGCTTGCTCCCTTAGGTTGAGTGTCTTTTTCAGGGTTATAGAAGCAGGACTGGATTTCACTACGAATTTTCTAGGGACTTTCCTTCCTACACGATAGTTTATAGTTGGATTAATGTCAGGGCATAATATTGATAATGTTTCAAGGGAACTAGGCTCTGATACCACTCTAGTTGTCATGCCCTAACTCGGTTTGGTTAGATCCCTGTGATCAACTCTCTTGCTTCAAGAGGAGTTTCCCCCTTCTTTAACTCAAGTGGAGCTAGGCGTACTTTTAACCTTGTTCCCTAGGAAGACATATATCAAACAAAATACAAACTTAAGAGAGATTAAGCATACCTGATATAGGGTAAGGTTTGTTGTTATCCCTAGTCATTTTCTTTATTTCTTAAGAAGGGATAAAATAAGGGGTGAGTTTCTATAACTCAGTGAATGGGTATTAAAAAAATTTTAAGTTCGATGAAAAATAGTATTCCAAAATGGAGTGTGCCAGACTCGTTAATTACTTTAAATTTTCCCATCTCCAATTTTCGATGATCTAAAAAAATCATTTTTTATTACCACGGAGTATCATCACCCGAACACACATCCTTCATCATGAAGGTAAAACACACAATCGCAAGCTAGCTCGTCCACTGAACCCACTTTTCACGTCGGAGCAACTTTACCGGCCACCTAGATAGAAGTATGTCCACTTCTACATTGAGAATGAGTCGATGTTCATGACATCCAACCCTAAATCCTGTAACAAATCTCCATGTTTGTATGAGGACAAAGACCTCATCTTGTCCCCACCTTTGTCTCATACACTTGAAAATGCTCTGAGATTCGCAAGACTTCTAGTATGACTAACTACCCTTATATCCACTAGGTCGTCCATAGCCCTTGGATGCATCATTACTCCTCTTGGGTGTCTTTAGGGTCCCGTAACATAGAGCATGCACAATCAACATTTTTCACATAATGGCATATAATCTGTGGTGCCACTAGTCCAACAGCCCCAACCCTCAACTCAACCTGCATCTGTTTGTTTTGACTAGTCCGAAGACCTGTCATGTTGCACTGCCACTAGTTGACTGAGTATGTCGGTCCTGTCTTGGTACTATGGACAAACAATTCATTTACTCAAGTTTTCATGGCATATTGATCATGTTTGTATATGAGCTCCTGCTCGTGCCAACTAGGCTAGGGCCTACTGTTCAAGATTTTCAAAATCGAGCATATTATCCCGACCTAATAGAGGTATTCGAGCTCTCATCAATAAGGTCTCCCAAAATGTTTAAGCAGTGGCACACAATCAGGGGAGAAAGTTTCATCATAACTGATGAACGGGTTTTCCACCTCCTTCGAGAAAGTTTCATCATACCAACCGTGTATTATCTACTTACAACCGGTAATTAGTTTTTCCGCTTGATTTCTACATCACTCCTCTCAGGTGTGATGATTAAAATACCACTTAGCAATGAGTTTTTATTTTTGAGGTGCTTATTATCCCAACCAGGTGTGATATAATAATCTCACTCACCCGATTGTTTAGTGTATTTCCTCTAAGTCGGTTTTCATCCCTTGTGAGCTTAATTTCAGCTAGCGTTCTCGATATCTTGTGTTCCTACATGAAATGAACATTATTCTTCATTATCATTTGGCTTGATAACCTTCATTCATTATAAAAGACTAAAATATCCAACTTTTCAAATATTTGCAATTTGGTACCCAAAGTTATTTTTCCTTTACTTTAGGCCCCAATTGCCGGTTTTTCTCTAAATTAAGTCCCAAAACTTTTAAAATTGCCCTTGGGAACTCAATTTATTCAATTTCATAAATAGGGGTTCAAGTTTCCCAAATTCTCGATTTTGCCCCCAATTTTTCCAAAATTACCATTTTGCCCTTCCTTTACAAAAATGGTAAGTTTAAACCCAAAAATTCTAAAATTTGCTCCATTAGTCCTCTAACACTCTTATCTTTCCCAATTGGCTCTCAATTTTATAAAATTGCATTTTGGTCAATCGAATTTTCAAAAATACCCAATTTTCCCTAATTTTTCCGCCAATTTCAACTTTCCAACACAGTTAAATTTGATTTCATCAAATTAGCCGATCAAAAAAGTTTAATTGTTGAAATTGAAGTTAAATTAGAGTTTCTATATCTTTATGTGATTCAATTACACTTTGAATCGCATGTGTTGATGATAGAACAAGCTCAAATGGAGCTTCGCCGGAAAATAGAACGTAGTGAGAGAAAGCTTCAAATGCTCACCGTCGGTGGTGCGGCGTTCCGAGCTTCCAATACGGGTTGATAGCTCTCCTCTTGAGGTTCTTCATAGGATGAAGAATTACTTCAATTGATGCCGAATTGGGTGAGAATTTTATCATCGAAGTTCTACCGGTTCTCGCTCTAACACCGGTTGGAAATTGTAGAGGAGAGCCGAATTGGCTTATCTTTCAGTTCTAATTCGGCTATAGGAGGGCTGAAGAGGTGTTGGGAGTGTTTGGTTTGGCTAAAGAAGTGCTTGGTTTGGCTAAAGGAGGGCTCGAATTGGCAAATTTTAGCTCGGCTGAAACAAGGCAGCTTCCATCCATGGGAGCTACTTCACTGTTCGATCATGTCGACGCTTCTCTGGTAACCCATAGAGTTAATGGATACTACTATTGTGTAGCTGACTTCTCCCCGGTTCTAAGGTACCCGACTACACCTTCTTTGGCTTAGAAAAGACCCTATAATTGAGCTCTAGTTCAAGTTTTGCCGAAAAACTAAGCAGATGAGAGAGAGTGACGCTTTTAGGTGTGGAGAGGATGAATGGAGAGGGGCTCTTTTTATAGGGAGCTCAATTGATGGCACCTTTATAACAGTCATTGATGGCCTGAAATTTACTGAATGGAAACAGTTCCTCTTCGCCGGCACTGCTTCGATTTTTTGGTGAGTGAAGAGTAATCTGATGGAAGAAGACTACACTATTCTAAATCGGACCGGAATGGTCCGAACCAAGTTTAAAGCTTAAACCGACCTGTTCAGGCTTGATTCGACCGAGTTTTTCAAAATTGAAAATATCTAAATTCATCTAAATTTATTATCTATCAAATGGTGGCGTCAATTCTCAAATTGAAAATTTCTAAACGACTTAGAAAAATGAATTTAGCATTCGATTCAATAGTGGTTCAAACCGATCCAAACCGGTTAACCTGAATAGGTTTGTTTTTCATCCCCCATTTATCTTAAAGTCCTTTTTCATGACTTATATGACTCTTTAGGTCACTTGGGATCCATAATTTTCTCGGTTTGCCCTCTCTCAATAGGTTTTAGTTCATAAATTGGTTCAATCTAGTTCGAATGCAGTTCACCCGAATCAATCTGTTTTTTCTCTCCCAATTGGTTCTAAAGTTCATTTCCAAGCTTTATAAACTTTTTTGGGTCACTTGGGAGTTGTAATTTCTCCAATTTGCCCGTTCCTCAATAATTGGTTTTGTGAACCAGTTCGGTTTGATTGGTTCTTTCCCAGTTTTTCCTTAACTCCAAAGAGTGGGGTTTACAAGATCATTCACACTCAAAACACTTTCTCATCCCACATAGCCCTTTGTGGAACCGGTCGCAGCATGGGCACTAGGGGGATTTACCCCGAACACTTTGTAGGTTTACTTGGGTAGGCCTTCTACTTGGGCCAATTTGGCTATCGACTATTTCCCTTGGTATTATCCTTCCCCTCTCACCCATTTTTGCTCCATTTTCTGGTCCCATCATGCCATAGGTCCATTCTTCGGCTTTCTTTTGAAAGTTGTAGCCCTTTGCATTCTCTCGGCCTTTCTGCCAAACACCTAGGAGTCCTTAGAAGTTGCTCTCGGTGAAGCTAGCCACATACGCTAGTGGTGTGAACCCCAACGTGTCTCTCCATCTTATCAGCCCTCCTGGGGCATTTTCCAACCTCTTTAGGCGGGTAGCACATAGTCTCCTATGAACTCTATTTCTCCATCACAATTTGGATGGTTGTAATTTACATTTCTACACTCCTCTCTATAGGTACATTTCCTTTCGTTAGTATTCTTGCATAATTTTCCCCTACATTAGTTCTTATGTTATAAATGAATGCCTTATCAAAGTTATTCCCATTTTTCCATCCACCCCAAATTGTTTCATTTCTAAAATCTCTTGTTTTGAAAACACGTGCTCTGGTACCACGAGAAGCTGTCATGTCCTAGCCCGATTCATCGGCCAACAGTCTCGTGCAACTTGCCAATCCCCTCAATTTTACAATGGTGAGATCCTTCACCAAGGTAAAACCGATGGGACTAAGGCTCAGAACAACATTTGATAAGATCATAGCACCTCAAAAATAGTTTAACTAGAACCTGAGAATACAACAGTTGATAAGAAATAAACTACAACCTTCATGAGTAGGGTGGGAGGCTACCTTAGATGGTAAGTGGCTTGTGAATGTCTTCTCACCTTCGTCCCAAGTTTCCTTACCTTCCACCTGCAATAGCTAGGGGGGATGGGGGGGCTCAGTGAGTGACACACTAACGTTGCACAGCTACATGTTTTACAACCTAGATCTTTCCCATAAACTACCCAACATAATATACTTCATTTGTATTTGCCTATACGAGTCCCGTGGTTTATTTTCACCCTTGAGACACGCATCTCGGGCCATCTGACTCGTAGTCTAATCTAAGGTTAGGTTATCCTCAGTCTCCCCTTTCTAGTCTTCCAGTCTTAAGACATTGAAGGCAAAAATCAGGACCAGTCCTAGACACACGCATGGCCTATGCTCGGGCGGCACTACAAAGCTACTCACAGCCAGCACCTTGACCCGACAACTCAAGCTTGGAAAAATGCGTGGGCAATTCATGACCCTAAAGCAACCAAATGACATGCCCAAAGTGGATCGCCACTATCACAATCTCATGCTGGGAAGCAGGGGTGTGGGAGGCCCAAGGCTCTCTTCCCACCACCAGCACCTCACTTGTGCCTTCTCGCAGCTCAGTGCCTCAGCGCCCCGGAGCTACTTAGGCCCTCAAATAACACAACACATGGGGATACTCATGACCCTATTTTCACTTTCTTACCTCATTCATGGATGTTGAGGACATGTACTCGGCCATCACTCTATATACTCCAGCTATCCATGTTGTCATGCACACAAGTATACATATACCTTAGTTGTCTCATGTTGCCATGCCCAGAAATATACATGGAACCTAGGTGATCTAGAAGTATTACTTACACCCTCCTTTTTCCAATTTTAGTCTTACCCTAGGCATCGTTACTACCCCTTCAAGCATGCTGACAATGCCCATTTTCACAAACATGAGTATATATACTATCACAACAATGAAAACACGCATGACTTTAGGTCAGAATGTGGCACTCATGGCCATTTCTCGTAAAGGTGCCTCAGTCACTGCGTTACCGGGAGCTTAGCATAACACATGTCCGACTCCCCATCATTTGTACACAGAAAAATGCAAACCACAATTAACGTGCATCAACCAACATATAAAGAATGGATATACTTGGGAGTTCGGCCCAAACTCATGAGAAATAGCAAATCACGAGTTCAACCGATCTTGTCATGTCCCGACCCAATTTGGTCGGATCCCCGTGATCAACCCGCAGCTCTCTTGGTTTAAGAGGGGTATCCCCTTCTTTTAATCAAGAGGAGCCATAAGTAATTTTAAACCTTGTTCCCTATAATAGCATAAATCAATCAAATACAAGCTTAAAAAGAAATTTTAAGCATACCTGATGGAGGATACATATTCACGTTTTCTTTATTATATCTCCTTATTCCTGAAAAGGGGTAAAAGGGCGGGGGTGAGTTCTACAACTCAGTGAACGGGTGTTGGGAGTGAGTTTTCTTTAAAAATTTGATTTTGTTTATCTAAAACATGCCATGGTTATCATTTCATTTAAAAAAAGATTTCCTCACTTTGGTTTTCAAAACCTTTTTTCATTTGCATATTAAGTGTGTTTAGCTCTTTTTAGCCCATTCCCTTTCCTTGGTAGGCATTTAACAAACAAACACACGCCCTTCATCAGGAAGGGTTCACACATTCGCAGGTGCAGCCCATTCACTGTACCCACTTGTGGATCAAAGCGTCTTTACCGTCCACCTCTACCTTGGGTTTGAGTAGATGTTCTTGACATATGACCCTTAGACCCAAATGACACTCCGTGTTTGTATGAGGATAGAGACCTCATCCCGACCCCACCCTAGTCTCATGCGCAAGAAGCTACTCCGAGCTTCCTAACTGACTGGTACAACGAACTGCCCTTATCTCCACCATGTCGTCTAGTAGCCTTATGACCTATCACTAATCCTCTTGGGCATCTTGATGGTCCTATACCACAAGTGCATGCACAAACACCATTTTTTATATATGGCCATTATCTTTGATGCCAATGGTCCAATATCCCCAACCCTTAACCCAATCTGCAGCTGTTTGTCTAGGCCGGTCTGTCGACCTGGCCCAGAAGCACTACCGCCAGTCCATTGAGTATTGTCGGTCCTAACTCAGTACCATGGTGAAATCACACAACTAATTTAAATAGAAATTTTTATGGCTTTCTTTAATAAATTTTGTTTACAAGCTCCTACTCGTACCCACTAGCCTTGGGCCCATTGCACATGTTTTTCAAAAATTGAGCATTTAGCCCCATGAGTTCAAAAACCAAGGCCTCTCACCTAGATGAGCTATTCTAGATCCTATTAAGAAGGTCTACCAAATCTTTTAAGCATTGGCACATAATCAGGGGAGAACACTTCTAACAAATATTTATTTTTAACTTTATCACACTAGTTAGTGTGATGATATCTTTGCTTACAACCGGTAAGTAGGTTTCTCTTTCCTCAAGGAAACTCATTATACCAACCGGGTATGATTATCTCTACTTACAATGACTAAGTAGTTTTTTAACAATTAAAGATAGTACTCCTCATTCCAACCAGGTATGAAGTTAGATAATCTCACTCACCCAATGACCGTAACATGTTCGTCCCTAGTCAATTTTCAATTCCACTCTAGCTTTTCCTTGCTGTTGTTCTAGTCTCTTGCGTCCCTACACGGTCTGGGCATCTTTATCAATTAAAGCTTGGCATGATAGGAATCATTTTCTGACATATGAGCGACTAGGCTTAAAATTGTTGATTAATTGCACTTATGTCCCTAAAGTACATTTTCTTTAACTTTAGGTCTCTAATGCTAACTTTTCCACAATTTGAGTCCCAAGGCATCCAAAATTCCCTTTGAGTCCTCAATTTACTCAAAATTATATAAGGGGCACAAGTTTTTCCAAATTTCCAATTTGGTCTCCAACTTTTCAAAAATTACAATTTTGCCCCTACTTTCCAAAAATGGCAATTTGACACCAAATGTTCAAAAAATTGGCCAATTGGTTCTCCAACATCTTTCTTAAGGTTAATTGGCCTTTAATTTTGGGAAATTGCAAAGAGGTCCCTCAATTTTCTGAAAACCCCAAAATTTCCCCAATTTCTCTCCTTCAAACTGACCAAATTTGATTTCTTCAAATGGCCATTCAATCGGGGTTAATTGTTTCAATTGAATGTATGAATTAGTTCCTACCTTCTATACGATTCAATTAAGCTTTGAATTGCATGATTTGAGTCCAAAATGAGCTCAAACGGAGCTTCGCCGAAAAATCATTTGTAGGGAGAGAAAGCTTCGAAAGCTTGCTGTCAGGGGTGTGACGGTCTGAGCTCTCGATCTGGGGAGTTAACTCTCGTCCTGAGGTTACTTCTAGGATCAAGAATTGGGACAATTGCTCTCAGGATCAGCAGAAATTTGATCAACGAAATCTATTACTCTCTCTCTAGAACTAAATTGTATCGACAGAGGAAGACCGAATTGGCTTACATTTCAGCTCTGTTGCAGCCGTGTGAGGACCTTAGGGGTGTTAGGGAGGCATGATTTGGCCAGGGAAGGGCTAAATTTGGTAGAATTTAGCTCGGCCAAAATAGGGCAGCTTCAGTCTATCGGAGCTGCTTCACTATTTCATTTCGCTGGTGCTTCTCCAGCAGTCCTCAAGTCGAAAGGAAGTTGCTGTCAGGTAGCTGACTTCCCCAGAGTCTATAGACCCTGACTTTGCCTTCTAAGGATGAGAAAAAGGCTTATGTCAGAGATCTAGTTCAAGTTTTAATGGAAAATGGAACAGTTGAGAGAGAATGACGATTTGAGGTGTGTGGAGTATGAACGGATAGGAGCTCTTTATATAGGGAGCTCGGGGACACTTTGACCGACCACTTTCCATTTTGGTCGAGCTTATCCTCGCCCAAAAATGGCCTAATCAGAGCTGTTACTCCTTTGTCGGAGTTATACATTTTCTGCATTAATGAACAGTGCTAGCACCATGATGAAGAACATGACACTGTTCCGAACTGTCCAGATCGGTCCAACTGGGTTCAATGGCGAAAATCAACCGGTTTAGGCCCGATTCGACTAGTTTTCTCAAAATTAAAATTTTATAAATTAATCTAAATTCATTCTCTATCTAATGGTGGCTTCAATTTCCCAATTTCAATATTTTAAGCCACCAAGAAAAATGAATTAAAAACTTATTCATGTATGGTATCTGGTTCACATCCGGTTCACCATAAACTGGTCTAGTTTTCTCTTCCCATTTGCAAAAAGTTATTTTCCATGATTTCTATAACTCTTTGAGTCACTTGGAATTTGTCAATTTCCAATTTTACCGTTTCTTTAATGATTATGGTTTGTAAACCGACTTAGTTTTCTCTTTTTAATTAACCCGTTCTTTTCCTAGTTTTCTTGTCTTTAAAGGACAGGGTTTACACATCCTGTGCCGTCTCTCCATATCACACAATTTAGCCATCCAACCCTAAACTCGGGTCCCACAGCTTATGACGGGACATGGTCACTAGCAGCACATCAAAGACATTGGGAGCCTAGCCCTTCAAGGGCCCTCTCACCAAAACACAAGAAGGCTCTAAGTAGTACTTTTTCCCTGGTATCTCAAAACTAGTGTCAACCAGATGCCTCGGTCTTAGGACTAGTTCTCATTTACTCATTTGAAAATCACATTTAATTTAGTGGGCATGATCTTAACCATTTACACTTCTCATATGGATTTCTAAAGTCAACATGTAAACCTGCCCTTTTAAGTTAAGGAAAACCGGGAAAAGAACCGGTCAAACCAAGTAAGAAAAATTGAACTTGTTCATGTACCCGATCAATTGGGAACTAAAAATTTGGAAATTTGCAACTCCCAGGTGATCTAAAGGGTTCATAAAACCTTGGAAAAGAACCTTAGGACAAATTGAAAGGGAAAAACTAGACTAGTTTAGATGAACCAGATCCAATTGGATTGAACCGATTTATGAACCAAGTCGGTTCATGAACCGAAACCAATAGAGAAAGGGCAAATAGGGGAATTTATGGATCCCTTGTGACCCAAAGAGAATTATAAAACCTTAGGAAGGAAGCTTAGAACAAAGTGGAAGAGAGAAAAACTATACTAGTTCAGGTGAACCGGACCCGAATCTTATTAAATCGGTTTAAGAATTGAGCCGGTTTATGAACTGGAACTAATAGAGAGATGGTAAAGCAGGAATTTTATGGACTCTAAGTGACCTAAAGAGTCATAAAAGTCATGAAAAAGGACTTTAGGGTAAATTGGAGATGAAAACCAAACCAGTTCAGGTGAACCAGATCCGTATCGAGTTGGACCGGTTTGAACCACTATTAAACCGGATACTAAATTCATTTTTCTAGGTGGCTTAAAATTTTCAAATTTGAGATTTGAGACCATCATTGGATAGAAAATGAATTTATAAATTTTTAGATTTGAAAAACTCGGTCGAATGGGGGGTGAACTGATCGGTTTAAGCTTTGAACCCAGTTTGGAACAGTGTCGTCTTCTTCCTTTAGATGACACCATTGTTCATTCGTCGGAAAATCAAAGTAGCGATCGTGAAGAACAAACGTTTCCATTCGGTACATTTTAGGCCATCAATGTCTGTAATAAAGGTGCCAAACAGATAACCAATGAGTCCCCGTGCTCCCTATATAAAGAGCCCCTCCCCATTCATCCTCTTTACACCTGAAAACTCCATTCTCTCTCAACTTCTCCATTTTCCGAACCAGAGCTCTAACATGGGCACTTTTCTAAGCCAAACAAGGCTAGCTCATTCTTTAGAACTAGGGAGAAGTCAGCTACATGCTCGTAGTCTCTATTTTCTCTGAGGGTCACCGGAGGAGCGCCGGCGTGATGGAATAGTAAAGCAACTCCGGCAGATCAAAGCTGTCCTATTTCGGTTGTGCTAAAATCAGCCATTTCAAGCTGTCCTCATGCCAAACCAAGCCCTTCCAACACTTCCACGGCCGAATTAGGACTAAAAGGTAAGCCAATTCGGCACCCCTCTACAATTTCTAGTTGGTGCTAGAGAGAGAACCAATAGAATTTGGATAATGAAATTCTAACTCAATTTGGTATCAATTGATGCGATTCTTGATTCTAGGATGAACCTCATGATGAGAGCTATCTGCCTAGATCAAAAGCTCAGACTGTCGTGCCTCCAACGGTAAGCTTTCGAAGCTTTCTCTCTCTACAGTATGTTTTCCAACGTAGCTTCGTTTGAACTTGTTCCGTCATCAAAACTTGCGATTCAAAGAGCTATTGAGTCATATGAAGATGGAGGAACTCAATTTTAACTTCAATTTCAGCAATTAGAATGTTTGATCAATCAATTTGAGGAAATCAAATTCAGTTGTGTTAAGGAGTTGAAATTAGGGGAAATTTGGGGATTTTCAAAATTTGAAAGACCAAAATGCAATTTTTATGAAATTGAGGGTTAATTGGGCATGATAATAATGTTAGAGGACCAAATGAGGAATTTTAAAATTTTTGGAGTAAAATTTACCATTTTTGTAAAGGAAGGGGAAAATGGTAATTTTGGAAAATTTGGGGGTCCAAATTGGAAATTGGGGAAATTAAACCCTTTTTTGTTAAATGGAATAAATTGAGGTCCTACGATAAATTTTAAAAGTTTCGGGACTCAATTTGAGGAAAAACTGGCATTAGGGACTTAAAGTTAAAGAGAAATAACTTTAGGGACCTAATTGCAAATAAATGAAAGTTTGATTTTCTCATTCATTTGGAATGAATGAAGGCTATTAGGCCGAAGGATAATGAACTGAGATGTTCGTATCGTGTAGGAACACGAAGTACCAAGAACGCCAACAAGAACAAGCTCGTGTGAATATAAAGAGTCGGTCTAATGGAATTCACTACGTTAACGGGTGAGTGGGTTTACTAACATCATACCCGGTTAGGATGATGAGCACAACTTAATGTTAAAAACCACTTACCAATTGTGAGTGTAAGTATATATCATACCCAGTTGGTATGATGAAACTTCCTCGAAATAAGTTGAAAACCCATTCATCGGTTATGAGTGGAGATGTCCTCATACCCAGTCAGTATGATGGACAGCTGAAAGCATATTTTTGTTGGAAGTGCTCTCCTCTGACTGTGTGCCAATGAATAAATGATTTGGGAGACCTTATTGATGGGAGCTCGAATAGCTCTTATAGGTCGGGGGCCTCGATTTTGGAACTTGGGGGCTAATATGTCCGATTTTGAAAATCTCGTATAGTGGGCCCAAAGGCTAGTTGGCACGAGGAGGAGCTTGTAAACAAACATGAGTTATATGCCATAAAACTTTAAATAAAGGAATTATTTGGCCATGGTACCAAGGCAAGACCGACATACTCAGTTAACTAGCAGTAATGTGACATGATAGGTCGATGGACTAGTTAAGACAAATAACTACGGGTTGAGTTGAGGGTCGGGGTCATTGGACTAGTGGCACCACAGATTATATGGCATGATAAGAAAATACTGATTGTGCATGCACTGTGATTATGAGACATCAAGATACCCAAGAGGGGTAGTGATGTGTCCTAAGAGCACTAGATGACCTGGTGGGTATAAGGACAGTTCGTCGTACCAGGTGACCGTGTGAAATTTGGAGTAGCACCAAGCACATGAAACCGAGGTGGGGACGGGATGAGATCTCTGTCCTCATACGGATACGAAGAATTAATTTTGAGATTGAGGGTTAGATGTCACGAACATCCACTCATTCTCAAGGTAGAAGTGGATGTACTTCTATCTGGGTGGCAAGTAAAGTCGCTCCGAAGACACAAGTGGTTTAGTGGACGTGCTGGCCTATGAATGTGTGTTTGACCTTCATGATGAAGGATGTGTGTTGGATGATGACACACCATGGTTAAATAAGGAAATGGTGGTAAAAACTGAGATTTGAAATGAAAAGATTTTTGAAAGAAAAAAGTTTGGCACACTCCAATATAATTCTTTTCCTAAAAGTTAAAAGTTTTGAAAACCCATTCAGTAATTCATTGTACTCACCCCCTCCCTTATAACCCTTTCAAGAAATTCTAAACAACCTACACTTAAAGACCATCAACTAAGATGCCTGCGAGACAGGTATGATGAAGTTAAAATTTTGTGCAATTTTGATTTAAGTTAATTCAGGAAAAGTTGCAGGTTTAGAGGACGCCTTACTCTTTACGGTATATTGTAAGGGGAAACCCTCTAATAAACAGGGAGAGTGACGGGTTGTTCACGGGGATTCGACCAAATCGGGTCGGGGCGAGACACAACATGCTACTTCAAATCATGAAATCACACAATTGGCTCTTAGTTAATTGTCTTGGTCGGTCCAATAAGACTCACTGTCAAACTCACTCACCTCGAGTCTCGAAACTTATTCATTCCGGGGGTTCCGGAGATCCCATTCCCAGTCCCTCTTGGATGATCTCTTACTCTTTATATAATATATAACAAATAGAGGGGTCACATCCCTCTTGGTACACCATAATTCACTACATCGTAAATTTACTTAAGAGTTTATGGTTTTTCCCTAATAGGCCCGTACTACTCGACTCACTAGTCAGTAAGCCCACCTATAACCTAACCTTCTCTATGGTTAGTCACTCAAGCTCAAGGTAATTTTCTTTTCACTTCCATATTCAAGTGGCCGACATTGATTTATTTACCACACAGTGGTCCTACTTTTCCCAAATTACCATTTGGTCCTCAATTTGGGCAAAATTACCATTTTACCATTATAATTTACGACTTGCCTTTCCTTGTATGTAAGACTTTTCCAAGTCTTCCATTTGGGTCCCCCAAGTTCTCTTGAGTCCCATTTAGGCCCTAAATAGGCATTGGAATATATTCAAGCTTTATTTCCCCAAATTACCGGAAGGCCCCTAAGTTTTGGAAAAATTACTATTTTACCCCTCTTCTTGAGTACTTAGGTTTCGAAACCCATTTGACCCCAAATTTTCTCATGCATGTCCCTAAATATTCACAAATTATTTTTTGGACCATGGACTACTCAAAAGTTTCCTTTTGGCCATGAAAATGCTTATATTTGCACTTTAGTCCCAAAATTTACGTTTATTGCAAATAGGTCCCTAGACCTTCCACAATAGGCAAACTAAGTCTCCTATCCTTACCAAACTTTCCAATCATACCCATAACTTCATTTAACCCCTTCGGAAGACACCATAAAAAGCTCATTCCTATTTGGATCCCCTAAGTTTTACTTATTTGCATTATAGTCCCTAGCCTATGACCTAAAACCAATATATCCCCTAAAGTTATGAAATTAAATGGAGATGTCCCCCTGGCCTCCCTCTATCTAGTTGTAACATTGGTTTGGTTGGAGTCGAACAAATAACTTCAATCGAGTTTGATTAGGAACTTAATAGAAAATTAGTAAAAGTTGGGTCAATACTGGAAACTCATCATAGATAGTACATCGGCCACCAAGGCCAATGGGATTGGAAAGCTGACTCTTTAAGGAGTCTGTAGAAACTTGAATCACCATGATTGGTGGTTTGTAGCTCCTGTAATCTCCATTTTAGTCGCTACACATACTTAACCCAAAAATTAGAACTTGAATGAATTAATTCTCCTTCTATACTAACTCAAATTGAGCAAGTTTGAGCTATGGAAATCTGGTGGTATGAGGAATCTACTGAATGGTTCTCAACCATCAAGTTTGCCAAAATTGGCCCTCAAAGCAACTGCTCTATTTTTAACTGTCAAAACTTCTTCATTATGCGATCATGTTGGTGCTAGTATATTGAGAGTTGAGGGTCGGAAGAGATGGCGTTGGAAAGTTGACTTCCTCAGCTTTTTAGGGACATCAAGATTGCATTATGAGGTCACTAGACGATAAAGCTAGGCTCTCTACAAGCCTAGTCACCAGAATTGAGAGTTGTATGTGTTCTAGAGAGGATTCTAGTTGAATTATGATGAGAGAACACCTAAAATATATATGGTTGGATTCTAGACTTCCGTGGCAATCCAACCATAGTTCTCTTTTATCAATCCATAGCATATAGCCCTCAAAATGAATTAATTTTGCCAAGCGATGGCCACCGGGTTATCTGCCAAAATTTATTAGGTTTTTCATAGAAAATGGGTTAGGGTCGGGTGAAGGAGATGACATGCACATGTGTGCACCCCGTGCTCCACGTGTTCCATGCATACATGTGCTCGACGTGGCACACTTACCGGTCTACATTGTGGCAAATCAATTTTCGATGAATTTCTCGGCCGGTTCACCCCTTTTCAGCCGGTTCTTGAAAAAATAAAAATACCTACAAATTCTACATTCAATTGCCTATTGAATGGACTCAAGAATTGCCTCATTTGGGTTTGTTTAGCACCTAAAATATTTGGGGGATTTTCCCACTCTAAGTTGGTTTGATCATTTTTTGCCCTTCCATGGTCGGTTCACCTTCGACTGGACCGGTTTCTGGCATAATCAAATTTTCTAAAAATTCTCCTTCTAATTCTTTATTGATTGGCCTCATGATCCTCCCCTTTATGAATTGTTTAGGTCCTCTTAAAAATCAGGGGAATTTTCTTGAAATTCAGCTCGGTCCCATTTTGGATCGATTTTCACTTTGTGCTTTTCCATCTCCTGACTCAAGATCCTTTGGGGATTTTTTAGAGTCGTTTAGGAGTACTACCCACTTATATAATAGATTCATATATTTGAAATAACTCTCCAAATCCTAACCCATGCTCCATTCCCAGCTCAAGGCCTCATTCTTAGTTGTGGCTTTTTGAGTCAAGTTTTGAGATTTCCTTCCCCATTTCATATCCATTTTCTAGTCTTAGAGTTTTACTCTTAGTTCGGTATTTCATTCCCAATTCACAGTTAGGTTCCGATCCACTTGGGCTTGACCTGGATTCTAGGAGTTCCCGTGTTAAATTAAAGTTTAGAAAACTAGATAAACAACCATGATCGGTCTAATAGAACTCATCATTTGTAAACCCACTCACCCGAGTATTCGAATATGTGTTCATTCTGGTCCAATTTCAAGTGTCTTTGATCAATGTTTTCCACTTGACTAATTGTAGTAGTATAAGCTACAATATCCAAATAAATGAAACATGATTAGGTTGGTTCTAAATGGTACATCATGGTACCGTCCCATTTTTTTTTGAAAATTACAATTTTGCCCCTCGGGTCGGGTTTGCTCAAATCTCCTATTTGAAACATGATTAGGTCATTTCTCACAAAGGCCTTAAGTCTTCTCTACCTTTTTCATTAAGGTCCTTATAATTTCTACTTACTACACATTAGTCCCTATCTTTTCTAAAATTGCATTTTGGACCTTCTACTTTCACTTTACTCATTTCGAATTTAAAATTCGGATATAACTCTTACATTAGGTCCTCTAACTTTTCTTGGCTTCAATAGTGGTCCCTAAATTCTTCTATATTCCATTTTGGTCCTCTAACTTTTCAAAATTACATTTTGGTTTCATAAAATTTTTGAAAAGTTACACTTGAGACCTTAGCCTATTGTAAACTACCAATTTAGATCTCTAAAATTTTCTAATTTTCCTTTAGGTCCCTATACTAAGCCTCACTTGGTTCCTATTTTCATGAAATTACCATTTGGTCACTAAACAGTCAAAAAAGTTGTGATTTTGTAAACCTCGTCCTTTGGAATTAAGGAAAACCGGGAAAAGAACCAGTCAAACTGAGTGAGAAAAATCGAACCAGTTCACAAACCCGATAACTAGAGAATGGGAAAACTGTGAAATTTTAACTCCCGAGTGACTCAAAAGATTCATAAAACCTTGGAAAAGGTCCTTAGGACAACTTGGGAGAGAAAATTAGACCGGTTCAGGTGAACCGGATCTAAGCCGGATTGAAGTAGTTTATGAATCAAAACCGATAGAGGAATGGAAAACTGACAAATTTTGAGTGACCTAAAGAGTCACAAGAGTCATGAAAAAGGACTTTAGGATGAATGGGAGATGAAAACCAAAATGATTTAGGTGAACCGGAATCCGAACCGGATTGAACCAGTTTGAACCACTTTTGAACCGAATGATAAATTTATTTTTCTAGGTGGCTTAGAAAATTCAAATTGGAGAATTGAGGCTATCATTGTATAGAGAATGAATTTAGATGAATTTAGAAAATTTTAATTTTAAAAAATTCGGTTGAATCAGGCCTGAACTGACCGGTTTAATCTTTGAACTCGGTTAGGACTAGTCCGATCTGGTTTGAAATAGTGTCACCTTCTTCTTTCAGATGACTGCACTATTCACTCGTTGGAAAATCGAGCAGCACCAACGAAGATGAAAAGTCTCCGGTCAGGGAGTTTCATGCAATGAATGTCTGTCATTAAGGCACCAATCAGATGATCAAGAAGTCCCCGAGCTTCCTATATAAAGAGCCCATCCTCATTCATCCTCTCCACACATGAAAACTCCATTCTCTCTCAACTGCTCCAATTTCTGCTGAAACTTGAACCAGAGCTCTGACTTGGGCACTTTTCTAAGCCAAACAAGGTGAGCTCGGGTTATTTGGATTTGGGGGGAAGTCATCTACACACCTGTAGTCTCTAATTGCTCCGAGGGTCGCCGGAGAAGCGCCGACGTGACCGAACAGATAATTAGCTCCGACGAACCGAAGCTGCCTTGTTTCGGTCGAGCTGAAATCAGCCAATTCGAGCCCTTCTCAAGCCAAACCAAGCCCTCCCAACATCCCCATAGTCCTCTTACAGCTAAATTAGAGCTAAAAGGTAAGCTAATTTGTCTCCCCTATATAATTTTTTACCAATGCTAGAGAGAGAACCGACAAAATTTCGATGAAAAATTCTCACTCAATTCATCATCAATTGACATGATTCTTGATCTTAGGAGGAACTTTAGGACAAGAGCTATTTGTCCAAATTGAAAGCTCAGACCATCGCACCCCAGATGGGAAGTTTTCGAGTCTTTCTCTCTCTTAGTCCAATTTTATGACGAAGCTCCGTTTGAGCTAATTCTGACATCAAATCGTGTGATTCAAAGTGCAATTGAATCGTATAAAGTTGTAGGAACTCTAATCTAACTTCAATTTCAATAATTAAACTCATTTGATCAGTCAATCAAATTTGGCTGAGTTAGAAGGTTGAAATTGGGGAAAATTGGGGGAAATTTGAGAATTTCTAAAATTTAAAAATTCAAGGGACTAAAGTGCAATTTCATAAAATTGAGGGCCAATTGGGCATGATAAAGATATTTGAGGACCAATTGGGCAAATTTTGGAATTTTGGGGGCAAAATTTACCATTTTTGTAAAGTAGGGGCAAAATGGTAATTTTGGAAAAGTTGGGGACCAAATTGGAAATTTGGGAAATTGAAACCCTTTTGTGAATTTGAATAAATTGAGGTCCCAAGGTGAATTTTATAACTTTCGGGATTCAATTTGAGGAAAAACAGGTATTATGAACTTAAAGTTTAAAAAAATAACTTTAGGGACCTAATTGCAAATAAATGAAAAGATTAGTTTTCTCATTCATTTGAAATGAATGAAGGCTATTAGGCAAAAGGATAATTAACAACGATGTTCATATCGTGTAGGGACATGAAGTATCGGGAAAGCTAGCTAAGACAAATTCGCGTAAAGGCAACAAGTTGACTAAGAGGAAATTCACTACACTATTGGGTGAGTGAGATTTTTACATCATACATGGTTGGGATGATGAGCACCTGAGAAATGAAAACTCACTCCTAAGTGGTATTTTAATCATCACATCTGAGAAGAGTGATGTGGAAAGCACGCAGAAAAACTACTTATCGATTGTAAGTAGATCATACTCGGTTGGTATGATGAAACTTCTTGGAAGGAAGTGGAAAACCCACTTGTCGATTTTAAGCAGAGATGTATTCATACCCGGTTGGTGTGATAGACAATTGAAAAGATTATTTTATCGGAAGTGCCTCTCCCTTAACTGTGTGCCAGTGCTTAAAGTTTTTGGGAGACCTTCTTGATGGGAGCTTGAATAGCTCATATAGGCTGGAGGCATCGGTTTTGGAACTTGGGGGCTAGTATGCCTAATTTTGAAAATCTCAAATAGTGGGCTCTAGCCAGTTGACACGAGTAGGAGCTCATAAACAAACATAATTAATATGCCAGGAAAACTTAAGTAAATGAGTTGTTTGGCCATGGTACCGAGATAGGAACAACATACAAGATGGACTGGTAGCAGTGCAACATGATAGGTCTTCAGACTAGTCAAGACAAACAGATGCATGTTGAGTTGAGGGTTGGGGCTGTCGGACCAGTGGCACCACAAATTATATGGAATTATGTGAAAAACTGTTGATTGTACATGCACTATGTTACGGGACCTTCAAGACGCCTAAGAGGGGTAGGGATGCGTTCCAGGGCTCTAGATGACCTGTTGGATAAAAGGGTATTTAGTCATACCAGAAGTGTTGTGAAGCTTGACGTAGCTTCAAGTGCATGAGATCGGGTGGGAATGGGATGAGGTCTCTGTCCTCATACGGACATGAAGTTTTGTTACGGGATTGAGGATCAGATGTCACGAACATCCACTCATTCTTAAGGTAGAAGTGGACGTGCTTCTATCTAGGTGGTCAGTAAAGTCGCTCTGACGCCACAAGTAGGTATAGTGGATGGGCTAACCTACAATTGTGTGTTTTCTTTCATGATGAAGGGCATGTGTTGAGTGATAACACACCATTGTGATGAGAAATGGCTAAGAAAATCGAGATGTGGGGATGTAATGTTTTAAAGGAAAATAAGGAGTTTGACACACTCAAATTCAAATAATTGTTTTTGAAAATCAAGTCTTAAACCCACATTCATTGAGTTGTCGAATTCACCCCCTCTCTTATACCCCTTTCAGGTAACCAAGGGAAAACCTACCAAAGGACTTCCAATTAACTACACCTATAGGACAGGTATGAAAATTTTAAATGTTATGTAGTTTTGATTAATGTTATTCTAGGAAAGGTACATGTTTAAAGGACGCCTTACTCCTCACGGTTTGAAGAAGGGATAAGCCTTTTATAAACCGGGAGAGTGGCGGGTTAATCACGAGGATCTAAGCAAACTGGATCGGGGCATGACAACTTGACTGGTATCAGATCTTGTTTCCTCAAATACATTATCAAAACTATATAACATAGTAATTAAGAGAAAATTTTAAAATTTTCAGATGGCTCCCAAGAGATTAACCAAGAAAACTAGGATTGGCGTTACCAACACCACCCAACACTTTGTCCCCATAGGGAGATCACCCTAAAATACTCGAGAAGTGCCAAGGAACCAATAGACATTAGTGGGAAGTATCAAGAAGGATGGTACCAGGATCTGTTGCGGTCATAATCTTGAGTACGAAGGAAGCCAAGCCTAAGGCCAGGAACGCCATCAAGGGCTTAACCTTACTAAGAAAGACGCTTGTCAAGAACCTAGTAGCTACCCATCTATTTTGTAAACATTTTTTGTAATGGGGCTAAGACCCCAACCTATTTTACTACCTCTCCAATAATAAAGAACTTCAAGTTCCTAAAACCATATCTCTCAAAATGATGTGACCTTATGCCTCAACCATAGGAAGATTTCCCAAGGAAAGTAACCAAACAATCCTACATTACCTAAGAGACTATGGAGACCAAGGAGATTCTCATCCCAAATAAAAGAATGAATCAAGAGAATTGTTGGGCAAAGAACGCATAACAAGCAAAACTGACAAAGTAATTAAGAAGTTTAGAAGAACTCTTGGATTAACTAAGCAAGTAAATGACCTATTACAAGTGTAAGAAAATGGGACATGAAGTGAAGGACTATCCCACACTACAAGGATTTAGGACAACATTTTCCAAGAATAATGCCCTCACAACTATAGGAAACCCGGAAGGATATCATCCCTAGAAATACAACTCCTACTCAGAATTTCAACTACATCCAGGAGTAAGCTGTTCAAGATCCTAGCATAGTGGCAGGAAAGAAAAAGGACTAAAGGTAGGAACTCGATAAACTGTAAACAAGAACAAAGTATAGTTGAAAAAAAATCTTTCCTTAAGAAGAAATTCCCAGCCATTTAGGAGCACAGAAGGGAGCGCCTTCACGAGAGCAGATTAGCCGAGCATTTGACGACAAATGAAATGTCTTGAGATTGCAAATATGACTCAATTTGGAAAAGCAGTGAAGCCAAATAAAAGTTTTGGACAAACCTAAAAAGGGCAATAGGATGGACATTAAGGACAAGAAGACTCGAGAAACAACTACCATAAGATAATTGGACCAGAGGAATGGTAAGGGTGAGGCAATATTTTAGATCTAATGATATTCCCGAAGGGTAATTTCATTATATTACACATTGTTCAAGTTTATGGTCTGAATCGATCCCCAATTTGATTCTATTCCAAACTTTGTTTATCAAGCTTCCATTCGTTGTTCAACATTAGTTTTTCAGTCCATTTGAGCTTAAATCTTGGTTTCAAAAATTCGTTATGTTACAACTTTCCCCCTCTTTTTAAAAAGTTTTGTCCCCAAAGCATTCATTCATTAGTCACATCAAAACGTAAAAAATTATATTCATGCATATATTTCTAAACAGGTAAGGGTAATTTTCTCTCATGGCCGCTTCAGTTTCCCTAGTTTCTTCTTCTATTTGGTCACTATGCCATAACACCTTAACCATTTGGATCTTCTTATTTTAGAGGAATTTCTCTTGACAATCCACAATGCCTTTCAGTTTCATTATGTAGGACAAGGTCTCTTACAACTTGAGCGGAGGTTGATCTAACACATACCTTCGATCTAGTTCATACTTCCTCAGTACTAACACGTGGTAGCTACAACTTGTAAGCCACCATACCAACCCTTTGTATCACAGTGTAGGGACCTACATATCACTGGTTAAGTTTATCCCTATTTTGGAACCACAATATGTCTTTCCATGGGGATACTATTAGGAATGCTTTATCCTTTACTTGGAAGTTTAGCTCTTGATGTCGATTATCCGCATCATTTTTTGCCTATCTTAGGTAGTCTTGAGTCCATCCCTTATGACCAGAATCTTCCTGGTCATGTCCTCGATCAATTCTACCCTTTATAATATTTGATTGACCCTTTTAAATAAGGTTTAATTTACCCATAAGGCATTTAATACATGCATGTGTGATAGTTGTATGGTTTATGGTCTTTTACATATAACCCCACAAAGAAACGAACATATACCACCATATCATGTCCCAAATGTTACAAACACGCACAATTAGGTATATGAGGCATGTGAGTAGCATGCTCGCACTCACTCGGTACTATAAAAGTACATACACTCATATAGGATGTCGAGCTCGTGCTTTTGATCGCTCGTATACTTGGCCTTCCCCGTCATCTCAGCCACAAGTATACGTATACCACAACATTCTCCGCCATCCATGCTTGGAGGTATACTTGGACCCTTAATAAGTCCACAAGTGATTGGAAGCTATCACATCCCCCTCTTTTCCCGTGCTTTCAATCTACTCTAGACATCGACACGACCTCTTCATAGGTGTCATGTCGATGTCTCATCACATAGCATACATATCATATACATTAAGCAACCAACATGGAACACAATTACATCATTTATATCAAGCCCATAGTTTGGCACACAACTATATCATATACATAAAGCCTCTAGCAAGATACACAATTATGTCATATACATTAAACATATAACTTGGCACGCAATCATAGAATGACACAAATCATCTCATTTTCATAAAGCATGATTCCATGTAATTTTCTTCTAACATTTCACAATAATTTTTCAAATGCATACACATATTCACAAAGTTCATGTAAAACTCAGAAGTGCATTGGTCGATCCAATCAAACTTGTCGTCAATAAACTCGCTCACGGTTTTAACCAATTTTTGTTCGTCATGCTGGATTTCCAATTATATCGGGATGTGTGATCCCCATAAGATAGCATGTTGGATTACTCCATTTCTTCTAGTTAGGAAAGAGCAACCTCATTATTTCTTGAGAATTTTCTGCTTGAATCTTGCTCCCTTTTTTGAGATGGCTTTGCGTAGTGTTGATTCAAGAGTAGATTTCGAGCAGATTCTGCATTGGTGGCCCATTATAAGTGTCATCTACTACTCTCCTACATTGATTGTATAATCCATTTGTTCTCAAAATAGAACCGACGAGCATGTGATCTTAGTGGTTGCTCGCATGAAACATTAAGTGGTATATGATTTAATCCTTGCCACATTCCATGATAAATCTGCATATAAGGGAAAGCCTCCCACCATTCTACATTATATAAACGTCTATCGAGTCTTTCCATAATGTAATAGGGCTCCTCCCGCATGTTTGACTATGTAAAGAGTTGACCCTAAAGTTGCAATCTTATAATTGAGTATCATAAAGAATATCCTAGAAATTTTTAATGCAACGAGCCTCCTTCTAACGCCCCCACTCTTCTATTCTTGAGAGTGAATCACATTGAAATTACCTATGACCATCCATCAATCATATATTGATTAAGCAATACTTCTTGGCATATGTCAATGTCTAAGTTGTATTAAATCATTCATATAAAAATGTACTCATGTGATTCAGACCCACCCATTAAATCTTGATCACCATACTTTTGTGTTAATCATATAGTTTGTTGTGGATAAAACCTCCGCATCTTTTCCATAGCACTATAGCGAAAGTCCCCCTCTAATACCACGGCAAGGGGTATTTATATCTTCCTTATTCGTTCAACGAATGATGCTACGTTTCTAGTTTCCATGAGCAAAATGAAATCTGGTTTTGTCCATCTGTGGGGTCCTTTAGTGACTGAACTAACAAGGTAGACCCATGACAATTCCATGATAGGAGCTTCATGGGTACTGTGTGGATGTTAAAGGCCAACCACTACTATCTCTACAATTTTGTATGTATTCGAGGCATCTCTACTATGAGTACCAAATGTAGATCAATAATATGTGTCATGCCCACTTTAGCCCTAGCTTGCCTAATTCGGGTAGAGATATTATGCTTGGGTCTTCTTTGACTCCGGGATTTCTAAGAGACTAGAGTAAGAGAAATATTCGTAATGGTCTTCCTTCTCCTCTTGGTGCTAGATTGTCCCTCTTCAGTGATGTCTACCACTTCCTCTATCCCTTGGCCTCATTTTGGAGACAATCAATTAAATTAAATGTATTCGTAAATGTGCAAGGAACAATTGCTTGAGAAGGTTGCAACTCTTACCTCGAAACATCCAACCTATATTCCATAAAAACTCTATTACCGTATTATACACCTCCTTAATCAAATGCATCAAATAAATGAGTCTATCCTACACTACTCATTTGCAACTGCTTTCTTCCCTTTATCAGTACCTGAGTTTGAGGGAGGCCGAGCCTAGGATGGGTGCTCACTTGTGTTTACCGGATTACATGGGGATGTATCAACTTATATGGTAAATTGTTTATACCATTTGATTTCAAGACCCTCAAACATGGAAAAACTCAATCCTTCCTCATCAGACTCGAATGAATAGCTTCTCTCCTTACTGTTATTGATAACAACCACCTTGTAAGCTTTTGCCCTCAACCATGGGCCAAAATGGCCAGAGTCTTCCGACTCCTCTAAACAATACTTAATAATATGAATCAATTTTCCACACTAAAAACATAAAGAGTAAAGTCTCTCATATTAGAACTATGAAACCCACCCTCTTAGATTAAGGAAAACCGAAAAAAGGACCAGTGACTCATATAAGGAAAGCTAAACCATTTTATGAACTGAAAAAAATGGTAAAGAAAGGGTTAAAGTGAAAAATTTTGAAATCTCAATTGACCAAAAATTCATAAAAATTTAGGAAAAAACCATGATTCTAATTGGATAAGAAAATTGGACCAGTTCAGGGTGAACCAGACCTGAACCGAGTTGAACCATAATCAACTAGTTCACTAATTCATTTTCATGTGCTGCTCCGTCCAATGACACTGTTCATCGATGAAAGATTTTCTTTCCTTTTTCAGCAAAGGAAATTTGCTTCAATTTTCACAATTTCCGATCAAGATGAGCGTAACCAGTATGGAAACTAGTAGGGCAGAGGGTACTCGAGCTCTCTATATAAAGAAAACCCCTTCATTCATCCTTCACACAACTCAATTCTCCTCTCCCTCTGAAGTGCTCAATTTTTCGATGAAGCTCGAACCAAAGATCTAACTTTGCCACTTCCTTTAGCCTTAGAAGAAAAATTTGGGTACTACAGACTCAGGGAAAAGTCAGCTATCTAACATCTTCCTCCAACTAACCCGAGGATCACCGGAGAAGTATTGACGAGCTCGAACAGTGAAGTAGCTCTGTCGGACCGAAGCTGCTCTATTTTGGTCGATCTGATTTCAACCAATTCAGACCTCCTGTGACCGAATTGAGTCCTCCTATTGTTTCCACCGCCATCACATGACCTGTCCAGAGATGAAAGGTAAGCCAATTTGGCCCTCATCCGTCGTTGTAGTTATTTTCTAGAGAGAGAAAGTGACAGAGTCCATTGATCAAATTTCTAGTAATCCTGACAGTAATGGTCCTGATTCTTGATCCTAGGAGGATTCTGAGGACTACAGCTAAATCCCTAGATCAAGAACTCGGATCACCGCACCTCCGACGGTAAGCTTTCGAAGCTTTCTCTCTCTAAATTTATTTTTTCAGCGAAGCTCCATTTGAGCTCATTTCAGACACAAATCCTACAATTCAAAGTGCAATTGGATTATATGGAAGTATAGGAACTGATTCATGCCACCAATTTGAGAAAATAACCCTATTTGAACGGCCAATTTGAAGAAATCAAATTTGGTCAATAGAGAGGGTTGGAAATTGGGGGACCTCCAAGCAATTTCTCAAAATTGAAGGTTAATTGTCAATGAGAAAGATGTTGGAGGACTAATTGGTCAGTTTTCGAAAGAATTGGGGCCAATTGGCCATTTTTGGAAAGTATGGGCAAAATGGTAATTTTAGAAAAATTAGGGACCAATTTGGAAATTTGGAAAAATTCAAGCCCCATTTACAATTTTAAGTAAACTAAGGACCCAAGGAGAACATTGGAAGTCCTTGGGACTCGATTGGGGAAAAATTGAACATTGGGACCTAAAGTCATGAAGTATGAACGTTAGGGATGTAAGTGCAATAAACCAAAAAATTGGGCGTAGCTGCCAATACGTGAAAAACTAGAAGACTTTCACGCCAAACCCTACCTAATAAGGATGTTTAAACCGTATAGGGACACTTGGGACCGGAATGCGAGCAAGAGAGCTAGACTTAAGACATGGAAAACTAGTTGGGGACGAACACTTCATAGTCACTAGGTGTGTGGGAATTTTCTAACGTCATACCCAGTTGGGGTGATGAGCATGTTATGAACTAAAAATCCACTATGAATGGGATTATTTAACGTCATACTCAGTTGGGGGTGATTAGCAGGTTTAAAAAATTCAAAACCTACTTATCGGTTGTGAGTAGGAATTATTATACACCATACCGGTTGGGATGATGGGCACCTTTTTAAGAAAGGAAAAACCCATTTACCGGTTGTAAGCGGACCTACCTCTATCATCACACCTGGTTGGGGTGATGAGTTAAAAGAGATTTTGTTAGAATTGTTCTCCCTTTACTGTGTGCCATTGCAAAAACTATTTGGGAGAATAGCTCTAATAGGCCTAAGGCCTCGAATTTGAACTCATGGGGCTCAAGGCCTAGTTTTGAAAAACACGTGAAGGAGACCCAAGGACAGTGGGCACGGGCTGGAGTTCGTAAACAAACATAAATAGGAAGAGCCATGAAAAATCTCAATAAAAGTGGAAATATTTGTATGATTCACCACGTTACCAAGTCAGGACCGACAAGGCTCGATGAGCAAGTGGCAGTGCACCAAGACCAGGTCTATGGTCCAGTCATGCAAACAACTACAGGTTGAGTCGAGTGTCAGGGTGGTTGGACCATCGGCACCAAAGAAATGGTTATATATGAAAACTATTGTTTTTGCATGCACTTTGATTCGGGACCATTAAGATGTCCAAGGGGGTAGTGATGGGTTCCAAGGACGACTAGACGACATGGTGGCAATAAGGGAAGGAGAAGCTACTATGTTTAGGCTTCTTGTCGTACCAGTTAGTGATGAAGCTACTCTGTTGGGGCTTCTTGCGCATTGAGATTGGGGTGTAGGTGGGATGAGGTCTTCGTCCTCATACGAACATGAAGTTATGTGAAGCCTGAGGGCATGGCGCCTGGGGCGTCACTCAGACTCAAGGTAGAAGTTAGGGACTTCTATCAAGGTGAATGGTAAAAATGCTCTGATCTACAAGTGAGAGCAGTGGGTGTGCTGCACTGGTGAACGCATGTACCCTTTATGATAAAGGGCATGTGTATGTTTGCTAAAATGTCTCCCGAGGAAAGGGGCTTACATTAGTTGGACCAAATTGTAATTATGGAAAAGGGAATTAAGCATACTTGACAGTGGGTACATCTTCTCATTCTCTTTCACTATATTCCCTTACTCCTAAAAAGGGGTAAAAGGGAGAGGGAGAGTTTCTACAACTCAGTGAGCGAATGTTTAGAGTGAGTTAAAAAAATAGTTTTATCCAAACTATCCAATGTTATCATTTTATTTAAAAGGATTTTTCTTCAATTTCAATTTTCAAAACCATTTTCATTTCCTTATTAGGTGTTTTTGTCTCTCTTAGCACATCCTCTTGCCTTGGGAGGCGTTTAGCAAACAAACACTAGCCCTTCATCTGGAAGAGTACACACATTCGGAAGTGCAGCCAGTCCACTAAATCCACTTGTGGATCGGAGCATCTTTACCGTCCACTAAGATAGAAGCACATCCACTTCTACCCTAGATTTGAGTGGAAAGTCCCAAACATCCGACCCTCAAACCCGAATATCACTTCGTGTCCGTATGAGGATGGAGACTTCATCCTGACCCCACCCCAGTCTCATACACAAGAATCTCCCAGAGCTTCATGAGTGACTGGCACGACAAACTACCCTTATCGCCCCCCATGTCATCCAAAAGCCCTTGGGACCAATCACTACCCTCTAGGGTGTCTTGATGGTACCGTACCATAAGTGCATGCACAAGCAAGAGTTTTCCACATATAGCCATTATCTTTGGTGCCAATGGTCTAACGGCCCCGACGCTCAACCCAATCTACAGATGTTTATCGATGATGGTCCATCGACCTGGCTTTGACACATTGTTGCCAGTCCATCAAGTACAATCGATCCTGAATTGGTACAATAGTGCATTCACACAATCAATTTCATTAGAAATTTTCATGCCTTTTCATAATCAATTTATTTACGATCTCCTGCTCGTGCCCACTAACCTTGGGACCACTGCATCCATTTTTCCAAAATCGAGAATTTAGCCCCATGTGTTCAAACACCGAGGCCTTAGCCTATCTGAGCTGTTCTAGCTCCTATCAAGAAGGACTCCCAAATATTTTAAGCATTGACACACAGTCAAGGGAGAATACTTTTGACAAAAATTTATTTTCATCTTCATCACACCAACTGGGTGTGATGATATCTCTGCTTACAACAGCTAAGTGGGTTTCTCCTTTCCTCAAGAAAACTCACCATACCAACCGGGTATGAAGTTAGATAATCCCACTCACAAGTGGTTTTTCTTTTCTAAAGTGCTAATCATGCCAACCGCATATGATGTATAACTAAGCCCACTCACCTGATGATAGTGATGTGTTCGCCCATAGTCGGATTTCCAAGTCCACCCAAGCTTCTCCTTGTCGACGTTCCAGTTTCTCATGTCCCTACACGATTGATACATCCTTATCAATTAAGGGTTGGCATGATATCCATCGTTTTATCACATATGAGTGACTAGGCTCAAAATTGTTGGTTTATTGCACTTAGGACCCTAAAGTTCATTTCCTTTAACTTTAGGTCCCTAATGCAAACTCTTCCCCAAATTGAGTCCCAAGGCTTCCAAAATTGCCTTTGTGTCCAAAATTTACTAATAATTGTGTAAGGGAATTAAGTTTTCCAAATTTTCAATTTGGTCCCTAACTTTTCAAAAATTACAATTTTGCCCCTACTTTCCAAAAATGGCAATTTTACCCCAAATGTTCCAAAAATAGACCAATTGGTCCCTCAACATCTTTCTCATGTCCAATTGGCCTTCAATTTTGGGAAATTGCAAAGAGGTCCCTCAATTTTTTGAAATCTCTAATTTCCCCAAAAATTCCCCCTAATTTCTCCCCTTCAACATGACCGAATTTGATTTCTTCAAATTGGTCATTCAATAAAGGTTAATTGCTCCAATTGATGATATGGATTAGTTCCTACACTTCCATATGATTCAATTGAGCATTGAATTGCACGATTTGGGTCCGAAACGAGCTCAAATGGCGCTTCGCCAAAAAACTGTTCATAGAGAGAGAAAGCTTTGAAAGCTTATCATAGGAGGTATGACGGTCCAAGCTCTCGATTGGGGGAGGTAGCTCTTGTCCTGAGGTTCCTTCTAGGATCAAGAATTTCTACAATTGACATCCAAATGAAGGTGAATTTAGTTAGTGAAATTCGACACTTTCTCTCTCTAACATCGATCTGTAACGACAAAGTAGAGCCGAATTGGCTTACCTTTCAACTCTGTTGAAGCCGTGTGAGGGCCATGGGGGTGTTTGGAAGGCTTGGTTTGGTTGGAGGAGCACTAAATTTGGTCAAATTCAGCTCAACCAAAATAGGGTAGCCTCGGTCCTTCGGAGCTGCTTCATTGTTTGATTCCGCCAGCACTTCTTTGGCATTCCTCAGGTCGAAAGAAGTTGCTGTCAGCTAGCTAACTTTCCCCAGAGTCTAGGACCTGACGTTGCTTTCTAAGGCTGAGAAAAAGGCATAAGTTAGAGCTCTAGTTCTAGCTTCACCGGAAAATGGAGTAGTTGAGAGGGAATGGCGATTTGAGGTGTGTGGAGGATGAATGGAGAGAAGCTCTTTATATAGGGAGCTCGAGGACCCTCTGCCCTACCACTTTCTATTTTGGTCAAGCTTATCCTCACCTGAAAATGACCTAATCAGAACGTTTACATCTTCACCAGAGATATACGCTTTCTACATTAATGAACAGTGCTATCATCCTAAGAAAGAAGATGACACTGTTCCGAACCGGACTGGACCGATCCAACTAGGTTCTAGCAAAAATCGATGGGTTCAAGCCCGATTCGACCGATTTTCTCAAAATTAAAAATTTGTAAAATAATATAAATTAATTTTCTATCCTATGGTGTCTTGAATTCCCCAATTTGAATATTTTAAGACACCAAGAAAAATGAATTTAGAAACCGGTTCAAGTATGTTTCAAAATAGCTTAATCTAGTTCAGGTCTGGTTCAACTTGAACATGTCTGGTTTTCTCCTCCAATTTGTCCCAAGATTCTTTTCCATGTTTTTATGACTCTTTGAGTCACTTGGGATTTGTCAATTTCTCATTTCGCCCTTTCTTTACTGGTTATAGTTCGTTAACCTACTCGGTTTTCCTCTTTTGAAACGACTGGTTCTTTTCCCAGTTTTCTTATCTTTAAGGGATGGGGTTTACAACTCTTCCCTCCTTTTAGGAGTTTTGTCCCCCAAACAATTTAAATCTTAAATAATTGAGGGTACCTATCCCTCATAACACTCTCGGTTTCCCATATCTCCTCTTGTACTAGTCCGTTCTGCCAAAGAACCTTGACCATGGAAATTTTTCTTATTTCTTAAGTTTTTCTCTCTCCGGTCTATGATTTGTACCGGTTCTGCCTGATAGGTTAGGTTCTCTTCTAGCTATGGTGGAGGTCGGTCTGGCACGTGATTGGGATCGAGCTGATACTTCTGGAGTATCAAGATATTCCCCTCCATTAGGATTTCTTGAGAAACACTTGGTCTCCCATACTAAATTCAAAGTCCCTTCACCGATGGTCCACGTAGCTCTTTACCTATCTTGAGCTGCATTAAGTCGACTCCTTATGATTGTTATCTTATTTCCGGCGTCTTCTATTAGCTCAACCCTTTCTAGTTTCCTTTCTCTTAGCTCTTTTCAAGGTACATCCTTAGGTCTACTTCTTACTCTACTTAAGGTAAGATTTTTCCTCTTGGAGTTCTTATCGAGTTGGATGTTCCATAAACATCTGATCTTCCCCATTTCCATTTATATCCTAGATCGTGGATGCTCTTTGGCATAGCATTTTTTTTGACCCATCATCCTTAATCCTGCAGGTTTTAAGGCGATTCCCTTTTTTACCTTATTTGGTCTTTCCCCTATCCTTTGTTTTACTACGACTCTAGTACCATTGCTTAAGTATGACTAACGGACTCGGTCTTACTTGGGTCACCTTTCCTTGGGACTGATGGAACAACATGTCCTTTACAGCATTACATGTTCTAGAATTATCTTTTAAATTTTGATATTAGGATCGTGTCAGTTTCTCCTTATCTACTCCTTCACCAACTTTCTATAGGTTTTTTCCCTAGTTCCAACCATCGGGTTTCCCAATAGCTTACCAACACATTGGGATCCATTCTCACTTATGTCCTTCCTGTACGACATGTTTTGTTACTATCTTCCTACTTACCCATTCCTTGGGTTTAACTTACTCTTTGGGCCTTCATGATTACTTTTTCTTTGTACTTGATTTCCTAGCTCAACTAGCATTGCATTTGTGAGCTTACCTGCTTTTCATACTTTAATTAGGTCCATCACTTCTTCATTGGGGCATGTGCTTCCCCTGGACTTCTTTCCTAGATTGGGTTCATCCTTCTTCACCCTTACAGGTATCCGACCTTAGAGCAACTTTATGGCATCCCTTAATGTCATCCTCTTTTGCTTACCCTCTCTTTTGAAATCTCGTGGCATGTCATTTGTACTCCATCATCATTCCAACTTGCATTCCAACACCAATTTATCTCTTTTAGGGAGGCATTCACATCCTTCTTGTTTCGATGTCTCTTAATCACCTTGCTAGAAGCTTACTTTATTCTTCTCATGGCTTGAGTTTGGTCATTAATCCATTTTCGACCATTGATTCTTTAAGGATTTCCTTCATCCTTCTTCCCAATGTTAGGCCTATTCTCTTCTCCCTTCTTTGTCAGGATTTTAAATCCATGGTTCTCCTGAGGGTTAGTTTGTTAACTGCCTTGCCCCTATTATTTTTCTTATCTAACTCTCTAGGGTGAGCTATCTCTAAAATTCACTCATCCTTGATGCCTATCCGATCGTCCTTTATAGGGTGTAGATGACACTATTTCTTGGTCGTTCATAGGGCGTCATTTATTCTCCTTGATCATTTTGTTATTACTATTTGCTCCTTATTTGGTTACTCTCCTTTTCCAAAGCAAGTCATACTTGCCATCTCGAGACATTTTTAACAACTTATGCCCATTTTGAGGTTCCTTATTTTTTGTTAAGCCTCTTATGATCCACCTGTCAGTTCCTTAGCTTGGGAATTTTCCTTTTGTTCCTTATCCTCCCTTCGAGGAGTTCCTGCTTATGGGTTGGTTCCTTGCATTCCACGTTATGACCAGCCACCCATCAATGGTCCCTTCGAGGGGTCCTTAGTCATATACATCCCTACTAGAGTTCCATTTCCTAGCACGTTTTTTCCCCTCTTCACTCATATCATGTCCTACCCTAGAGTTATCAAAGGGCATTTTCCGAGAATTTCCTGAATACCTTACCTCTATTCTTTGTTGTCTTTCTTTCAACTTGTCCTTTTTATGGGCAAACTTAATTCCTCTCTGTTTCGTACAAGGGCTCGCTCAATCCCTTGTTAGTCCTTAGGTTTTCCTTTTAGTACTAATCCTCCCACTCATCTTGCATCTCTTGATGCTACCTTCTCCTTTTCCCTTTTTCCTCAGTTGATTCTATTCTTCGACCTCATAGAAGTATTGCTTATCTTATACTTGACCCCTTATGAGCACACTCTTTCCTTTTTCCCTTTACAGTTGGGTTCCTTGTCCATTGGTTAGGGTATATCCTCTTTGATGACACCCTTTCTAGGTAGGCTCTTTATTTCTTCCTGGAAACTTCCTTCTTAGTCTTTTGTCTCATCTTGTTGCTTTGTTAATTTGTGTTTCCTAGTTCTTGTGGGGGAACTATTTAGGTTGGCTATCTTAGGGTTAGTATTAACTAGAGGTGACCTGTTGTCTTCCTTCTGAAGTGGCCTTTCCTCCACCTACTACCCTAGGCCCTGATTGGTATATTCCAATATGTTAGTTGTACTTGTCATTAATAAGGAGAATAACTTTTAAATGAAAAAAATGGTCTTTATTCATTCAAGTAGGTAGTTTCTTGTCGTACTCAGCTTATTACAGGAATTTCTCACTACTTCCTGTTCTTCCTTGAGGTCATAGGCTAGGAGTTAGCCTCCGAATTGTTTCGGGATTTGTGGTCCGAGAGCTTGGATGAACTGGTTGATGTCCATCCATACTCCCGTCAGGCTTCCCTGGTGGGACGGACTTAATGAAACACCTCGAGTCTGTACCTTCCCAATACTTCTGCTTCGCACTCATATGCCCATTTAACCCATTGGGAAAGGTTAAAGACATATTGAGTTAGTGGAGGTGCCTAGTGAACCTTCATGAAGGTTGTATGGGCATCCCAGTAGTTGTCCTAGGCCTCTTTCTGAGTTGGGGTCCTTTTTGGTTGTTGCAGGAATGGAGGGGGTGCTAGGCTCCTAGGAGGAGGTATAGGTTATTCTTGCCTTGGGAGAGGGTATGTCATGTCGACTAACTCTAATAATGCCCCAACCAGTTTCCTATAGCCCTCGACCATGTCTTTTGGTACCTTCTTCCTGACTTCTACGAACCCTTGAGCGTCTATCTTCCTAGGGGTAGGAGACTTTTCAAGATAGAAGCAAACCTTGTTCCCTAGGACCAAACCGGATTAAGGCATGACAACTTGAGTGGTATCAGAGCCTATGTTCCATTGAAAGCACTATATATACTATGCCTTATCACTAACAAAAACTTAATTACCTTGTAGGAAGAAAAGTCGCTAGGAAGTTCGTCATGGTTGAGGGCTTCTTGATGGTTCCATACCATAAGTGCATGCATAAAGAAGAGTTTTCCACATATAGCCATTATCTTTGGTGCCAATAGTCCAATGGCCCTGACGCTCAACCCAACCTGTAGCTATATGTCTAAGCCAGTCCGTCGACCTGGCACTAACGCATGTCGGTCCTGACTTGGTACCATGGCGCATTCACACAATCAATTTCATTAGCAATTTTCATGGCTTTTCATAATCAATTTGTTTACGAGCTCCTGCTCATGCCCACTGCACATATTTTTCCAAAACCGGGCATTTAGCCCCATGAGTTCAAACATCGAGGTCTCTGGCCTATCTGAGTTATTCTAGCTCCCATCAAGAAGGTCACCCAAATATTTTAAACATTGGCAGACAGTCAGGGGAGAATACTTATAACAAAAAATTATTTTCAACTTCATCACATCAACTAGGTGTGATGATATCTCCACTTACAACAGGTAAGCGGGTTTCTCCTTTCCTCAAGAAAACTTATCATACCAATCGGGTATGAAGTTAGATAATTCCACTCACAAGTGGTGTTATATTTCTAAAGTGCTCATCATCCCAACCGGTTATGATGTATAACTAAGCCCACTCACCCGATGATGGTGACGTGTTCGCCCCCCGTCGATTTTTCAAGTCCACGCAAGCTTTTCATTGTCGGCTTTCTGATTTCTCGTGTCCCTACACGATTGGTGCAACCTTATCAATTAAGGTTTGGCATGACAGCCATCATTTTCTCACGTAGGAGCGACTAGGCTCAAAATTGTTGGTTTATTGCATTTAGGTCCCTAAAGTTCATTTCCTTTAACTTTAGGTCCCTAATGCAAACTCTTCCCCAAATTGAGTCCCAAGGCTTCCAAAATTCCCTTTGGATCCTCAATTTACTCAAAATTATGTAAGGGGCTCAAATTTTCAAAATTTCCAATTTGGTCCCCAACTTTTCAAATTTTACAATTTTGCCCCTACTTTCCAAAAATGTCAATTTGTCCCCCAAATGTTTCAAAAATTGACAAATTGTTCCTCCAACATCTTTCTCATGGCCAATCGGCCTTCAATTTTTGGAAATTGCAAAGACGTCCATCAATTTTTGAAAATCCCCAATTTTCCCCAAAAGTTTCCCCCAATTTCTCCCCTTCAACCTGATCGAATTTGATTTCTTCAAATTGGCCATTCAATCAAGGTTAGTTTATCCAATTGATGATATGGATCACTTCCTACACTTTCATACGATTCAATTGAGCTTTGAATTGCACGATTTGGGTTTGAAACAAGCTCAAACGGAGCTTTGCCGGAAAACTCTTCGTAGAGAGAGAAAGCTTCGAAAGCTTATAGTCGGAGGTGCTGTTGTCCGAGCTCTCAATTAGGAGAGGCAGCTCTAATCCTGAGGTTCTTTCTAGGATAAAGAATTGCTAAAATTGATTTCCAAATGAGGGTGAATTTGGTTAGTGAAATTCAGCACTTTCTCTCTTTAACACCAATTTGTAACATTGTAGGAGGGCCGAATTGGCTTACCATTCAGCCCTGTTGAAGCCATGTAAGGGTCGTGGGGTTGTCTAGGAGGCTTGGTTTGGCCAGAGGAGGGTTGAATTTGGTCGAATACAACTTGGCCAAAATAGGGCAACTTCGGTCCTTCTACTAAGCTGCTTCACTATTTGATTTCGCCAGCACTTCTCTGGTGGTCCTCTGGTCGAAAGAAGGTTTCTGTCAAGTCTATAGGACCGGACCTTGCCTTTTGAGGCTAAGAAAAAGGCCTAAGTGGGAGCTTTAGTTTGACCTTCACTGGAAAATGGAGCAGTTGAGAGAGAATGGTGATTTGACTTGTGTGGAGGATGAATGGAGAGTAGCTCTTTATATAGGGAGCACGATGACCCTCTGCCCAACCACTTTCCATTTTGGTCAAGCTTATCCTCACCCGGAAATGGCTTGATCAGACCGGTTATATCTTCGCTAGAGATATACATTTTCTACATTAATGAATAGTAATGTCATCCTAAGGAAGAGGATGACACTATTCTGAACTGGACTAGAATAATCTGACTGGGTTCTGGCGAAAGTCGGTCAGTCCAAGCCTGATTTGACTAGTTTTCTCAAAATTAAAAGTTTCTAAATTAATCTAAATTCATTTTCTATCCAATGGTGGCTTTAATTCCCCAATTTGAATATTTTAAACCACAAAGAAAAATGAATTTAGAAACTAGTTTAAGTATGGTTCAAACTAGTTCAAGTTGGTTCACCGTGAACCGGCCTAGTTTTCTCCTCCCATTTGTCCCAAGGTTCTTTTCCATGATTTTTATGACTCTTTGAATCACTTGAGATTTTTCAATTTCTCATTTTTCCCTTTCTTTATCGGTTATAGTTCGTGAACTGGCTCGGTTTTCCTCTTTTGAAATGACTGGTTCATTTCTTGGTTTTCTTGTCTTTAAGGGACGAGGTTTATAGGAGAGGTGGCTAGAGCTTTGGCAATTTGTAGTCAAGGTCTAGGTGAAGCTTTCTATGGTGGTGGTCGATCACCTAGTCGTCAGACTTGGGCAAATTTGGACATTGACTAGTTGCAATCAAGTTGAACCCAACAAACCCACTGATGAAAATCGCTCCTACCGGTCGATTCTACCCTTGCCATGGAGGGGTAGAGGGGAGGTAGTGTAAACCTCATCTTTTTATAATGAGAAAACTAGGAAAAGCATTGGTCATTTCCAAAGATAAAATCGAGTCGGTTCATAAACCATAAACGATAGAGAAAGGGTAAATTGGGAAATTAACAAATCTTAAGTGACCTAAATAGTCACAAAAGTTATGGAAAAGGACTTTGGGATGAATTGGAAGAGAAAACCAAACTAGTTCAAGTGAATCGAACCTAAACCAGATTGAACCAGTCTGAACCACTATTGAACTAGTTTCTAAATTCATTTTTCTACGTGGCATAAAATATTCAAATTGGAGAATTGAAGCCACCATTGGATAGAGAATGAATTTAGATAAATTTAGAAACTTTTAATTTTCAAAAACTCAGTTCGTAAACCAGTTCAATCCTGTTGGACCTGGTTCATCCAAATCGGTCTAATTTTACTCTTCCAATTCGTCCTAAGGTTCTTTTCCATAGTATTTTGAACCTTTTGGATCACCTGGTAGTTGTAAATTCCTAAATTGCCCATTCCCAATTATCGGGTTTGTGAACCGATTGGATTTTCTCACTTGGTTTAACCGGTTCTCTTCCCAATTTTCCTTAGCTCAAAAGGGCGGGGTTTACAACTCTCCCCTCCTTTTAGGAGTTTTGTCCCCAAAACTTAGTTAGCAACCTTGCATGAGCAATCATTTCCTTTGATGCCCCTTTGGTAATTGCTTAAGATGCAAACTTTTCTCTCGTCCTTTCAATTAGCCCCTTTTACAACCTTCACTTAAATAATTCTTTTTCCTTTATATTATTTACTCCCTCCATGGAGTTTCTCATAACTAGACATACCTTACCTCAAGGTATGTTCTTAGATTTTATCTCTCTCTTTACATAGAGCAATATTCTTCCCCTTGAGGTTATGTACTCAAGATTTGAAATTCAAAGATAACTAACCATTTCTATGCCTAGTTAACCGCTTGGCCATTGAAACCCTTAGCTCGTCGTCCTATAGAGCATTTCGTACTTATTTCCACAGATTTCTTTATCATCACCTTTTCGTCCTATTTTGACCCTTCCTCCATTCGTTGTCTATTATAACTTCAGTCCAAATTGTTATATTTGACCTCGTCATGCTTATTAGCTAACTCTTCCTTACTTTGAGTCATATTCTCCTCGGGTTGTTGGGCTTACATGCCCTTGCAACATGGCATTTTCTAGGACCTGTCTCTGTCTATTTAATTTATAGAACATCTCCTGAAGTGTCTTTCTTAGCTTTTAGACCTTTCAGGGATCATATAACTTCATCCCTCTTTTCTTTTGATAGCATTCCTCAACTATCCTTTTTACCAATATTAACTCAACTTACTCAACTGTGTTGGTTCTCCATACACACTCGTTCTTTTTTTACTTCTTTATTGAGTTTTTTCTAGTCCCAATTATTTGATCTCTAGATGATTTTACTGACATGCTAGGACTCGTCCATTCTTAGGTTCATCATCACTCCCAATAACATCCTTTACTCAAGGATTTTATTTGGCCTTTTTACGTTTTCATTCTCTAATGTGTCCCTCAAGGTAGAGACTTTCGTTCTAGGAGCTACATGTTCAACCTTCTTACCATTGCTTGAAGGTTTCATTTTCTCCCTTTCTTTGTACCCTTATCTGTGTTAGGGCATATATTTTACTTTGGATCCTTCTCTATCCACAACTTTTGTTTTATCCCTTGTACCCTTAACACGCATCCCTTGTTACTTTGCATTGAACCTGGTTCAAACCTGTCTAGGTCAGTTTGAAATAGTGTCATCTTCTTCCTTCACATGATAGCACTATTCACTCGCTGCAAAAGCGAGCAGCGCCGGCAAAGATGAAAAGTCTTCGTTTAGCACATTTTAGGCCATGAATGATCACCAAAAAGGTATCAATCGAACGGTCAAGGAGTCCTCGAGCTCCCTATATAAAGAGCTCCTCCCCATTCATCCTCCTCACACTTGAAAACTCCTCTCTCTCTCTCTCTCTCTCTCTCTCTCTCTCTCTACTACTACTACTACTACTACTACTACTCTAATTTTTGGTGAAGCTCGAACTAGAGCTCTGACTTAGGCATTTTTTTTTAGCAAAAGAAAGTGAGGTCGGGTTCCTTAGACTCCGGGAGAAGTGAGCTATCCGACAATGGTCACCATTCGACTCGAGGATCGTCGAAGAAGCACCAACGTAATCAAACAGTGAAGCAGCTCCGGTGGACCGAAGCTACCCTATTTCGATTAAGCTAAAAATGGCCAAATGGTTCCCTCCTCAGGCCAAACCAAGCTCTCCCAACACTTCCACATCCCTAATACGACCAAATTAGAATAGAAAGGTAAGTCATTTTGGCTCCCCCTATAATTTACGATTGTTGTTAGAGAAAGAACCGACAAAACTTTACTGACCAAATTCCCCTTCAATTCAACATGAATTATTGTAATTCTTGATCCTAGGAAGAACTTAAGGATGAGATATACCTACTTCAATCGAAAGATCGGACGGCCGCACCCCCGATGATAAGCTTTCTCTCTCTAAGTTCAATTTTCCAATGAAGCTTCATTTGAGCTCAATTCGGACCCAAATGACACGATTCAAAGCTCCATTGAATCGTGTGGAAGTGTAGAAACTGATCCATAAATTCAATTGGATCAATTAACCCTGATTGAATGGTCAATTTGATGAAATCCAATTTGGATAGTTTGAAAGGGGGAAAATTGGGAAAATTTTGGGGAAATTTGGGGATTTTTGTAAAATTGAGGGACCAAAGTGCAATTTCCCAAAATTGAGGACCAATTGGCAATGAAAAGGATTTTGGAGGACCAATTGGTCTGTTTTTTAAATTTATTGTGGTCAAATTGCCATTTTTGTAAAGTATGGGTAAAATGGTAATTTTTGAAAAGTTGGGGACCAAATTGAAAATTTGGGAAACTTGAACCCCCTTAAGTGATTTTGTATAAATTGAGGACCCAAAGTGAATTTTAGAAGTTTCGAGACTCGATTTGGGGAAAAGTTAGCATTAGGGACCTAATGTGATGGAAAAAGAACTTTAAGAACCTAAATGCAAATAACTGAAAAGTTTGTGCATTTTGTTCATACGTGAGGAATTAAGTCTATTATGTCAAATGTTAATAAAAAAGAATGTCCAAATCATGTAGGAGGACGAAGGGCCAAAATTGCCAACAAGAGAAGCTCGCATCAACCCGATTGGGACAAACACATCATACTTGTTAAGGTTCATGACCATCAAGACGCCTAAGAGGGGTAGTGATGCATCACAGGGGCTACTGGACGACATGGTGGAGATAAAGATAGTTTGTCGTGCCAGCGGTCAAGGAAGCTCATGTAACTTCTTGCGCATAAGACTGGTGTGGGATGGAGATGAGGTCTCTATCCTCATATGGACACAAAGTTGATTTTGGGTTTGAGGATCAGATGTTGCAAACTTTCACTCATTCCCAAGGAAGAGGATGAGCTTCTATCTAGGCGGCCGGTAAAGTCACTCTGATGTTACAAGTGGGCGCAGTGGACGGGCTGACCTGTGAATGTGTGATTCCTTCATGATAAAGGGCATGCGTTGATTGTTAAACACACCAGATATGGAAATGACAAAATAGTTTTGAATAACCAAGAATGAAAGGAAAAGAATATTTTTTAATGACATAAGGAGTTTGGCACACTCCAATTTAATATGTTTTGTAAACTCTCTCCCAATAGACATTCATTGAGTTGTCAAACTCAGCTCCTTCCTTTTCTCATTTTCAGGTAACCGAGGGAAAAATCTACCTAAAGACCTTCCGCTAGCTAAACCTGCAAGGTAGGTATGTAAGTTTAAATTTATTTAGTTTTGATTAATGTTATTCCAGAAAAGGTACAAGTATCAAGGACGCCTTACTCCTCACAATTTAAAGAAGGGGAAAGCAATTAATAAACCTAGAGAGTGGCGGGTTGCTCATGTGGATCTGACCAAACCTAGTTGGGGCATGACAGGTAGGCGGTCACTTTGGCATTGGTGGTCGGAGGAGTGAAAATTTGGACACTCTAGTGTCATCGTCGGTGGCCGATCTTGCTGTCCAAAATCAAAGTCAGCCAAAACAGCCTTCGTGTGGCCTTTTGTAGCCACTAATAGGTCAGGGCCTGAAACTCAAGAGGGCACAATTACTGGTATTTTGACACCAAGATCACCCCATTTGGTGATCATATGAGAGAGAATTTCTCATTTTAGTGTCGGGAAGTCAGGGAGCTGTCCACGGTCAGGATTTTTTATTTGAATGACAAATTCAAGCTATATATGAGTAGTTAATGCCATGAACTCCATAGGGCAAACAGTAGCTCAATTCCTAGTTGATCTCTATAATTTTTAGCACTCAATTTGGTAAAATAATCAAGCCAACTAGAGCAATATCTTGAAGTGGTGCAATAGAGGGTTATTGGTCGGTGAGCGGTGGCTCGAGTTGAGTTAGGTCGACCTAAATTCCCTTCATTTTCATTTTTTTGGGTATTTAAATAACCATTTTTCAATGTTTGGGTCTATCAATAATTAAATTCCAAACCCCAGCCCTGTTTGGGCAAAAATCAATTTTTCACAAAAACCTCGGTTTTCATGCTTGGGAACCCGATCCTAAATATGAATGGATCCCTAATCCCACCATTGAGTTTCCTATCCCAATTCCATCATTGGAATATGATTCAAATTTAACTTTACAAATCCTGACTCGGGTTCCATGATCGGCTCAGGGTCTCATTCTCGGTTTTGGCTTTTGTCTCTAGTTTGGTATTCCGTTCCCAATTTTTAATCCCATCATAGGTTTAGAATTTTATTCTCAATTTTGGTTCTTATTTTTTGTCACACCCCAACCCAGTTTGGTTGGAATTCTGTGATCAACCCGCCACTCTCCTGGACCTCGAGGAGTGGTTCCTCCCCTCGATCATGAAGAGTCAGGTGTATTACCTGTTATGTTTTCCTAGAATAACATTAAGCAAAACTGGAAATATAATTCGTAACTGGTTCGGCTCTTAGCAAGGAAAAGTTACATGCAGTTTCTCCCTTCCTGAAAAAATGTTTAAGGAGGGGGTGAATTCCACAACTTAGCGAGTGGGAGAAATCTTAGGGTGTAATTAATTATGTGTTGTCAGGTTTATAGTATTTCACTTTCTATCCACTTCTTGTGGTGGCACACAATCACCTGACCTTTCTATCATAGAAAGGGATCATTCATTCATAGAACGGTCCCCGACCATTCTACTTGTAGACCGGAGCATGTTTACCATCCACCCTGATAGAGGTTAATAGCCTCTATCCTGAGTTTGAGTGGACCTCACGTGTTCGACCCTCAAACTCCATTCATTCTTGGTCTCTGCTTTGTAGGACGAGAACTCTTTCCCCCCGCTACATCGGTCTTAGTGCACATGAAGCTCCTAGAGCTTCTCAACATACTATACGACGAACCGCCCTTATGCTCCCTAGGTCATCAAGCAGCCCTTGTGACCACCACTGCCCCTTACTAAGCATCTCGATGGTCCCGCATCACATGCATGCACAATCAAGAATCTTATTCATTTATATCCATTATCTTTTGCCCTCTAGCCCAAGGTTTTGTTGGCTCGACTTCGGCCCATGCGCACCAGCCCAATGGGTTCGATAACCTAGATTCGGCTTAGCAGTTATGCAGCCCATCATCCTAACCTTGGCTCGATGGGTATCACACAACATTATCCATTATCAAGATTTTTAGCAGTTCGTATCAAGATCATTCTTAACGGGTCCGTACCTATGCTCATCAGCCTTGGGCCCACTTATATCGTTGAGCCTAGGTCCCAGAATTTGCTCACAAATATTTTAAGCATAGTCACCCAGTCAGGGGAGGCAAATTCCAAGAAAACCATCTTAGAGGCAAAGTCATCGTCCCAATCGGCACCGATGTTATAAATTTCTCACTCTACTGATAATAGTGATGTGACCATCCTAGTGAGTCCTCGATTTGTGGTGTACTCCTTTGCACCGGTACTTGGACAACTAACTTCTGCATGGTATGAGTATCCATATAGGGAGAATTGACATAAGAGGTTGCATACTTTTGTGTATTTGCGCATAGGTCCTCGCATTATGCCTTAACTGCATTTAGGTCCCTAAAGTTTATAACTTTACATTTATGTCCCTAATCTTCCTTAAATTTCAATTAAGTACCTAGGATTTCCAATTATCCCTCATGAGTCCTTAGTTTTTTCCAAAATTACCAATTGTCTCTCAATTTTTCCAAAATTGCCAATTGGTCCTTAAATTTCCAAAATATCTCAATTGGTCCTTAAATTTTCAAAAATTGTCAATTGGCCCTCCATTTCATCAAATTTCCCAATTTGACCTCAATTGGGAGTTAATTTCATGAAAATCCCCCAAATTTCCTTAAATTACACTTTGGCCCCCCAATTTTCCAAAAATCCCCAAATTGACCAATTTTTCCAAAAATTGAAATTTGGTCCCCAGAACATCATTTCGTTCAATTGATCACCAAAACATGGTTAATTGTCCCCATTCGTGATATGAATTATATTCCCTATGTCTCCCTCGTCATTTCAAGCTTTGAATCAAACGAAGCTTCACTAGAAAACTTAGTCTAGAGAGAGAAACATTTGATATCTTATCAGTGAGGGTCTGATGACCAAAACTCTTACTTTCTCTTAATTTATCTCCTCATGGGGATCCTTCCTAGATCAAACCAAGCCTCAATTGTTTACCTGATCAGTGCAAATTTCTCAATTTAAATTTTTGCACAAACGAACTGTGAACAGTATTTTTCGATGAAGGGTGGCGGAAGGGACTTACCGTCTTAGCTCATGGGAGCTCGGGGCACCTCTAGGTGTAGTCAGGGAGCTTGGTTTGGCTGGAATTGGTCTAGGGATGACTCGAATTGAGCTCAAGTAGCTTGGGTTGCTGTCCGTCGAGGAGCGGCGATACTGTGTGAGCTTTCCAGCCCTTCTCCGGTGGTACTCGGGCTAAAGTGTGGGTGCAACTGGATATAGGACTTCCTCCAAGTTCTAGGGACACTAATTGTAGCTTTAGAGGTCGAAGAAAGCCCTACTGTTAGAGCTCTAGTTTGCTCTTCACCGAAAAATGGAGTATTTCACCTTCTTCGCTCGTTTGTGGGATGGGGAAGACGAGTGGACAGGTGCCCTTTATATAGGGTGCTCGACAACTGACCAGGCTACCAGCCGGCATAAGACTCGGCCTCCGACTCAGCTTCCAGTGGTCATACCGAAGCTTTTCCCAGGTCGTTGGAGGACTGGCCTTCCCTTCCCTCTCTTCTTTCTATCATCAAACTGAGGAAGAAGATGATGACATGTCGGACATACCACGGGTGCATTTTGATTGGTCTATTTTTCTAACATGGCATTCCCACTTAGTCATCACGTCAGCCATTGACCGGTTGACTGGACACATGGCAGCCTCCCATTGGCTGCTTGTGTCTATGTGGCAGGCTAACTGAGCATTTGCTGACCGTTGATCGAACACATGGCAGCCTCCCACTGGATGCTCGTATCTACGTGGCTACTGACCGAGCTCCCGCTCACCGTTGATCGGATACGTGTCTCCCCCTGATTGGTCAACGCTTCCAGGCATTGACTGAGCAGCTAACTTGGCGCACCTCGCCATGCATCACATACTAATTGGTTACGCCTACTGACTAGGCGCTGACATGTCAGTGGTCATTTACCGGTTGGACCGTTGACCAATTCGGTCCGACCAAGTTCGGTGACCCAAATTCGAAAATCGACCGTTTCAGGCCCGATTCGACCGATTTTCTAAGAATTAAAAATATCTAAATTTATCTAATTTCATTTTATACCTAATGGTGGCTTCAATTTTCCAATTTGATATTTTTAAGCCACCTAGAATGATTAATCTTTGAACCAATTTTTTACGATTCAACCCAATTAATTATGATCTAATAGGGTTTGGATCTGGTTCGTCTTGAACCGGTCCGATTTTCACATCCTATCAACCTTAGGTTTCTTCTTCATGACTTTTGTGATTTATTGGCTACTTAGGATTTCCCAATTTCTCGATTTAACCCCTATTTACCATTTTTTGTTCACTAAACGGCTTGGTTTTCTCATGAAAATCGCCGGTTCTTTTCTCGGTTTCCTTGGTCCGATAGTACAGGTTCCACATTTTTAATTTGGGATCTCATTGCTCGGATTAGGTTTTTATTTTTAGTTCAGGGTTCTATTCTTAGTTCACACTCAGGCTTACACGAGTTCTGAAAGTTCTGGTATTACAATATTAATCTTAACCAACAGTCTAAGAAACAATTCAAGTGACATTCAGAGCTAGGGGATCACTGATAGTCTAAGGGGACTTTCGGCCACTCTTGACTCTATGATTGTTAACTCTGTAAAGGCGCTTCTCCTTGCTCATGAAGCCCATCGGACATTCCTCTATAGTACAACTTTAAGCGCCCCTCTTTCAAGTCTTATTGATGGTGGTCAAACCTCTAGTATCCCGATTGTTGCTATCTCTTAGCACGGGAAAGTCCTACTCCCTCCTCCGTTGAACAACTACCTCACACCAAGAAACCCCCCCCCCCCCACCACCCTTCCTTTAGAGTGTCGGGGTCGCTCTTCTAATTATTCTTCTGCATGTTATGATCAAATGGTGCATTTTAGGTGACACACCCCCTTTTTAAAAGAACCACGATAGTTGGGTATGATGGACCGTACATTAGAAGGGCCTAGAATAGGCCATCAATGCCTAAGGCCTAGTAGATTGGGCTTCAACATTTTGCACTCTAATGGGCTAAATTCTCACCCCTCCTTTCTATCGAATGCTCCATGGACAGATTCTCAGATTTTCTCGGCTCTCTATTGTCAACTTTGTAGACATCAAGACCATATTGCCCCGACATGTCCAAAATTGGCTACATTTTAAGCACCACAAGTTCATATTGTCTCTACAGGAGACAATGACCATACTCTTGAATGGTATATTGATTCAGGTGCTACTAATCATATTACCAATCATTTATCTCAATTGTCTATTCAGGATGATCAGTCATTTCCTGAGCACTTGATAATTGGAGATGGAATAGGTCTTCCCATAATTTCATCTATCCTCACCTATATTTCAAATTTCACTAATTAATTTCTTCTTTCAAATATATTTTATGTGCCACATATTTCTCTCAATATTTTCTCTATCTCACAATTTACTAAAGACAACTCATGTTACTTTGAATTTTACCCATCTTTCTTTCTTATTAAGGACCTTCACACTCATCATGACCTAATTCGCAAGAGCTGTAAAAGGGGGCTATACTGTCCCACAATTTTCAACTTGAACTACACTCTCATGGCATTTCTCGTCATCTCCCCCCCCCCCCCCCCCCCTCAACTTATTCACACTAATATATGGGGATCAGCTCCAATACCGTCCCACATAGGCCACACATACTACATCCATTTTCTTGATGATTTCAGTAAATTTTCTTGGTTCTTTATTCTTAAACACCATTTAGATATTCTTCCTATTTTTTGTGCCTTTACACTTCAAGTTGAAAATATTCTTGATATCAAAATTAAAAATCTTCAAACTGATAGGGCTTGAGAATTTCTCTCTCACAATTTTCAACTTGAACTACACTCTCATGGCATTTCTCGTCATCCCCCCCCCCCCCCCCCCCACCCCACACCATCCTCAAAATGGCTTCGCTCAAAGCAAACATTGTCATATTGTCAACATGGGGTTAACTATTTTAGCTCAATCACAAGTCCCTTAGAAATTTTGGACCTTTGCCTTTGAAATTGTTGTTTATCTCATTAATCATCTTCCTACCTACAAACATCCTTCTCCTTTCCAACACCTACCATTTTCTCCGAGCTTTGGTTGCCTTTGTTTTCCTTACCTCCACCCTTATCAGTGTCATAAACTTCAATATCGGTCTACTCCTTGTGTCTTTCTTAGCTATCCACAAGACTTTCTTTGATATTAATGTCTTGATCCTTCTACGGGACAAATTTTCATCTGCTATAGTGTTCATTTCCATTAGTATGTTTTTCCATTTGCTTCCTCCTCTTCGAGCAGTATACCCTCTACACCTCATGTAGAGTGCTCCTTTCAAGGATTCCTCCTTCCTCCAATTCCACTCCCACAAGCATCAGGCTCAGGTATGGCTCCTTCCACTTCAATGACTTATTATACTTCATTTTCTCTTACTCTCTCTACAGCTGATCACCCACTAGTTTTCTCTCTCTTATAGGATCCAGCTCCTATACTTCATATGGTCATACGTTCTTGGGATGACATGCTTCCTCCTCATCATTTTAATATTGATCCTTCTACTTTTATTGCTATACATGAACCCAAAACTTTTTCTCAAGCAAATAAACTTTCATGTTGGGTCAATGCTATGAAAGTTGAGATTTCTACTCTCTAGGAGAATCATACTTGGACCTTAGTATCGCCCCCACCTCATTGACACATCGTGGGTTGTAAATGGGTCTATAAGATTAAGCAACATCCTGATGGTTCCATTGCATGCTACAAGGCTCATCTTGTTGCTAAAGGTTTATCTCAATTGCCTAGTTTGGATTATGAGGACACCTTCAATCCTGTTATTAAACCTATCACTATTCCTGTCATTCTCTCCATGGTTGTCTCCTTTGGTTGGACCATTCACCAGTAGGACGTTAACAATGCATTTCTACATGGTTATCTCGCTGAGGAAGTTCACATGTCTCAACCTCCTGCTTCGTTGACCCCACTACACCCTACCATGTATGCCGTATCCGCCACTACTTATATGGCATCAAATAGCACTTTTCTCTCTCAACTGGGATTTCAAGGTTCCATTGCTAATACATCACTTTTCATTTATCATAGCAAGGATTTTGTGATCTTTTTGTTCGTTTATGTTAATGATATTATTCTCACTAGCTTGATGCATGCCCCTCTTCCTCGGATCCTCTTGGCACTTCTTCATGAGTTCTCTATCAATAATTTGGGTACTCTTCCCAATTTTCTGGGTATTAAGGTCTCTTCTCATCCTCATGACATCTATCTCAGTAAAAAAAAAATATTCAAGATCTCCTTTCCAAATCTGCAATGACCTTTCGTCGGCCTATTTTCACCATAGTTACCTCTTGCCCTCATCTCTTGCTCACCACAAGAGCACCTCTCGCTGATCCTCATCAATATCGTGCAATTGTTGGTTCCCTTCAGTACCTGACTTTCACTCAACCTAATCTTGCATATGTAGTAAATCAAGTTTGATAGTTTATGCACCGTCCCACCACTGCTCATTGAGTTACGGATAAAGGTATCCTCCGTTATCTTCAAGGCACTCGACATAATGGACTCTCTATATAGCACGATTCTCCCACCACGTTACATTACTTCTGTAACCCATGCCCGTTAAAGGTAAGAAAATCGGGGAAAGAACTGGTCAACTCAAGAGAGAAAATCAAACCGGCTCATGAACCTTAACCAATAGAGAAAGGGCAAAATGAGAAATTTATAAATCCCAAGTGACCTAAATAGTCATAAAAATCATGGAAAAGGACTTTGGAATGAATTGGAAGAGAAAACCAGACCAGTTCACGTGAACCGGATTGAATCGGTTTGTACAACTATTGAACAAATTATAGAATTCATTTTTCTAGGTGGCTTAAAATATTCAAATTGGGTAATTAAAGCTACCATTGGATAGAGAATGAATTTAGATAAAATTATAAATTTTTAATTTTGAAAAAATCAGTCGAATTGGGCCTAAACCGGCTCGTTTAAGCATTGAACCCGATCAAACCGGTCCGGTCCAGTTCAGAAAAGTGTTGTCTTCTTCCTTTAGATGATGACACTGTTCATTTAATGCATGAACAGACAATGTCGGTGAAGAAAAAACACCTCTGTTTAGGGTGTTTCAGGTAATGAATAAGTTAGACCAAGATGCTAAACAGTCGGGCAAATAGTCCCTGAGTTCCCTATATAAAGAGCTCCTCTCCATTCTTGCTCCTCACACCTAAAATCTCTATTCTCTGTTAATTGCTCCACTTTTCAGCGAATCTCAAACCAGAGCTCCGACATTAGCATTTTTCTGAGCCTCAGTAGGTGTGGTTAGGTTCTTTAGATTCCAAGGGAAGTCAGCTACTTGACAACAACTTCTGTTTGACTCGAGAACCGTCGAAGAAGTGTCAGTAGAATCAAATAATGAAGCAGCTCCAAAGGACCAAAGCTACCTTATTTCGGCCGAACTGAAATCGGCAAAATTCAGCCCTCCTCCAGCCAAACCAAGCATTCTCGACACTCCCACGGCCCTCACACGACCTCAATAGAGCGAAAAGGTAAGCCAATTCAGCCCCACTTTGTCATTTTCAGAAGACATTAGAGAGAGAAACTACAAAAGATCATTAACAAAATTCTCCCTCAATTCAATATGAATTGTATCGATTCTTGATCCTAGGGGGAACCTTAGGACAAGAGCTACCTACCTAGATAGAAAGCTCAGACCATCGCACCTCCAACGGTAAGCTTTCAAAGCTTTCCCTCTCTACGTACAATTTGCTGGTGAAGCTTTCTTTGAACTCATTTTGGCCTCAATTCATATGATTCAAAGCTCAATTGAATTGTATGGAAGTGTAAGAATTGATTTACACCTCCAATTGAAGCAATTAACACCGATTGAATGGTCAATTTGATGAAATCAAATTCGGCCAGCTTGAAAGAGGGAAATTTGGGGATTTCATGAAATTGAGGGACCATTTTGCAATTTCCCAAAATTGAAGGCCAATTGGCTAAGAAAAAATGTCGGAGGACCAATTGGTCAATTTTTGAAACAAATGGGGTCAAATTGCCATTTTTGGAAAGTAGGGGCAAAAGGGTAGTTTTTGAAGAGTTGGGGACCAAATTGGAAATTTAGAAAACTTGAGCCCCTTAAACAATTTTGATTAAATTAGACCCAAAGTGAATTTTTGGAAGTTTCGGGACTCGATTTGGGGAAAAGTTAGCATTAGGGACATAAAGTCACGGAAAATGAACTTTAGGGACCTAAGTGCAATTAACTAACAAATTTGAGCCTAGTCGTTCACACGTGAGAAACAAAGGCTGTTATGCCAAATTTTAATTGATAAGAATTTCCAAATCGTGTAGGAACACGAGGGACCAGAATGCTAGCAAGGATAAGCTAGCGTGGAGAAAAAAGCCGATTTAAGAAGAATACGCCACAGTCATCGGGTGAGTGGGCTTATGTACATCATACTCAGTTGGGATGATAAGAACTTTAGAAACAAAAGACCACTTCTAAGTGGAATTTTAACATCACACCCAGTTTGAGTGATGTGCGAACTAACTTAAAACCTACTTACCGGTCGTAAGTAGAGATCATACATGTTGGTATGATGTACTTCTTGGAAGGAAGGAGAAACCTGCTTGCTCGTTGTAAGTGGAGGTATCATCACACTCGGTTGGTAGGATGAAGTCAGGTGTGATGAAGTGAAAATGTGTTTTATCAGAAGTGTTCTCCCCTGACTTGTGTGCCAATGCTTAAACATTTTGGGAGACATTCTTGACAGCAGCTAGAACAGCTCAGACAGGCCAAAAGCCTCGGTTTTAAACTTATGGGGCTAAAATGCCTAGTTTTGGAAAATCACGTACAGTGGAACGAAGGCCAGTGGGCATGAGCAGGAGCTCATAAACAAACATAAGATATGAAATCTATGAGAACTTCTAATGAAATGAAAGTGTGATTTCACCATGGTACCAAGATAGGACCAACAATACTCAATAGACTGGCGGTAGTGCGATAAGGTCAGGTTGACAGACCGGCCTAGATAAATAGCTACAGGTTGGGTTGAGGGTCGAGGCCTTTGGACTAGTGGCATCAAAGATAAATGGCTATGTGAAAACTAATGTTTGTGCATGCATTTGAGGTATAGGACCATCAAGACACCCAAGAGGGGTAGTGATCCTCCTAAGGGCTACTAGACGACATGGTGGAGATAAGGGTAGTTTGTCGTGCCAGCAGTCGGGAAGCTCAACTATCACGCCCCGACCCGGTTTAGTCGAATCCCCATGATCATCCCGCCACTCTTCCGATTTATTAAAGGGTTTCTCCTTATTATAGACCGTAAAGAGTAAGGTGTCCTTTCAACCTGCCTCTTTTTCGGGAATAACATAAATCAAAACTACATAATATTTTAATTTCATCATACCAGTCTCACAGGCGTCTTAGTTGATGGTCTTTAAGGGTAGCCTTTCTAGAATTTCCTAAAAGGGATATAAGGGAGGGCATGAGTACGACTACTTAGTAAATGGGTTTTTCAAAACTTTTAACTCTTAAGAAAAAGACTTGTATTGGAGTGTTGTAGACTCCTTTCTTTCAAAAATCCTTTCATATCAAATTCAGTTTTTACCACCATTTCCTTATTAATCAAGGTGTGTCATCACTCAGCACACATCCTTCATCATGAAGGTCAAACACACATTCCCAGGCCAACCCATCTAGTGAACCCACTTGTGGCTTCGGAGTGACTTTACCGACCACCCAGATAGAAGTACGTCCACTTCTACCCTAAGAGTGAGTGGATGTTCGTATGAGGACAGAGACCTCATCCCAATTCCCACCCCAGTCTCATACGCTTAGTGTTACTCCAAATTTCGCACGGTCACCTAGTACGACGAACTGCCCTTATACCCACCAGGTCATCCAGTGCCCTTAGGATGCATCACTACCCCTCTTGGGCGTCTTGATGATCTCGTAATCATAGTGCATGCAAAATTAGTATTTTCTTATCATGCCATATAATCTATGGTGCCACTGGTCCAACGGCCCCTACCCTCAACTCAACCCGCAATTGTTTGTCTTAACTAGTCTGTTGACCTGTCATGTTGCACTGTCGCTACTTGACTGAGTATGTCGGACCTATCTTGGTACCATGGCCAAAAAATTCCTTTATTTAAAGTTTTATGACATATAACTCATGTTTGTTTACGAACTCCTACTCATGCCAACTGGCCTTGGGCCCACTATACAAGATTTTCAAAATCGAGCATATTAGCCCCCAAGTTCCAAAACTGAGGCCCCCGACATATAAGAGCTATTCGAGCTCCCGTCAAGAAGGTCTCTCAAATCGTTTAAGCATTGGCACATAGTCAGGGGAGAGCACTTCTGACAAAAGGATGTTTTCAACTGTTCATTATACCGATCAGGTATAGGGACATCTCTGCTCATAATCGATGAACGAGGTTTCAACTTCCTTCAAGGAAGTTTCATTATACCAATCGGGTATGATCTACTTACAACCGGTAAGTAGTTTTCCCGCATGATTTTCACATCACTCCTCTAAGTTGTGATGTTTAAAATACCACTTGGTAGTGGGTTTTCATATCGAGGTACTTATCATCCCCAACTGGGTATGATATAAAATTCCACTCACAACCGGTAAGTGGCTTTTAACTTTAAGTTGTACTCATCATCCCAACCGGGTATGACGTTAGTAAGCCCACTCACCTGTTAATGTAGTGAATTCCACTAGACCGATTCTTTGTATTCACGCGAGCTTGTCCTTGTTGGCGTTTACGGTACTTCGTGTTCCTACATGATATGAATATCTCGATTCATTATCCTTCGGCCTAATAGCCTTCATTCATTCCAAATGAATGAGAAAAATCAAACTTTCATTTATTTGCAATTAGGTTCCTAAAGTGATTTCTCTTTAACTTTAAATCTCTAATGTCGGATTTTCCTCAATTTGAGTCCTAAAACTTTTCAAATTTATCATAGGACCTCAATTTATTCCATTTCACAAAAATGGGTTTAATTTCCCAAATTTCCAATTTGGTCCAACTTTTCCAAAATTACCATTTTGCCCTTCCTTTACAAAAATGGTAAATTTTACCCCAAAAATTCTAAAATACCTCAGTTGGCCCTCAAAATTTGCTTCAAGTCCAATTGACCCTCAATTTTAGGAAATTGCATTTTGGTCCTTTGAATTTTAAAAAATTGCCAAATTTCCCCAATTTTCCCCCAATTCCAACTTCTTAACATAGTGGAATTTGATTTCATCAAATTGACCAATCAAACACTTCCAATTTTGAAATTGAAGTTGAAATTGAGTTTCTACATGTTCATGCGATTCTCTAGCAATTTGAATTGCAAGTTTTAACGTTGGAACGATCTCAAACGGAGCTTCGCTGGAAAATGGAGTATAGAGAGAGAAAGCTTCGATTACTTAACGGTAAGAGCGCAACGGTCTGAGCTTTCTACTGGGCAGGTAGTTCTCGTCCTAAGATTCATCCTAGAATCAAGAATCACATCAATTGATGCTGAATTGAGTTAGAATTTCATCATCAAATATCTGTCGATTCTCTCACTAGCACCGGTCGAAAATTGTAGAAGGGAGCCGAATTAGCTTACCTTTTAGTCCTAATTTGGCCATGGGAGGACTAAGAAAGTGTTGGAAGGGCTTGGTTTGGCCTGAGGAGGGCTTAAAATGGCCAATTTCAACTCGGTTGAAATAGGGCAGCTTCGGTTCGTCGACGCTACTTCACTGTTCCATCACGTCGGCGCTTCTCCAGCGACCCTCGGAGCAAACGTAGACTACAGGTATGTAGCTGAGTTCTCCCTGGTTCTAAAGAACCTGACCTTGCCTCTTTTGGCTAAAAAATAACCCTATATCAGAGCTCTAGTTTGAGCTTCACTGGAAAACTAAACAACTAAGAGAGAGTGAGCTTTTCAGGAGTGGAGAGGATGAATGGGGAGGGGGTCTTTATATAGGAAGCTCGAGGACTCCTTGGTCGTCCGATTGGTACCTTTATGATAGGCATTGATGGTCAGAAACGTATTCAACGAATACGTTTCTTCTTCACCGGCGCTGGTTCAATTTTCCAACGAGTGAACAATGTTGTCATCTGAAAGAAAAAGATGATAATGTTCCAAAGTGGATCAGACTGGTCTGAACCGGGCTCAAAGCTTAAACCAACTGGTTCACCTTCATTCTACCAAGTTTTTTAAATCTAAAAATTTCTAAATTCATTTTCTTTCCAATGGTGGTCTCAAATCTCAAATTTAAATTATTTAAGCCACCTAGAAAATTGAATTTAGAATTTGGTTCAATAGTGGTTTAAACCGGTCCAAATCGATTCAGATCCGGTTCACCTGAATCAATTTGGTTTTCACCTCCAATTCACCCTAAAGTCCTTTTTCATGAATCAGGTCCTTTTACCATCTCTCTATCGGTTCTGGTTCATAAACGGTTCTTAAACCAGTTTAATCCGGTTCGGGTCCGGTTCATCTGAACTGGTTTGGTTTTTCTCTCCCACTTTGTTCTAAGGTTCATTCCCAAGGTTTATAAATTTCTTTGGGTTACAAGGGAGTTGAATTTGTCTAATTTGCCCGTTCCCCAATAAACGGGTTTGTGAACTGGTTCGATTTTCTTACTTAGTTTCACTGGTTCTTTTCCCGATTTTCCTTAACTCAATAGGGTGGGGTTTACAACTCTCCCCTCCTTTTAGAAGTTTTGTCCCCAAAAATTTATTAGCAACCTTGCATGAGGAATCATTTCCTTTGATATCCATTTGGTGTTTGCTTAACATGCAAACTCTTGTCTTGTTCTTCCAACTAGCCTTTTTTACATCCTTCACTTAAGGAATTTCTTTTCCTTTATATCATTTACTCCCTTCATGGAGTTTATCATAACTGCATATACCTTACTTTAGGGTATGTCCTTAGATTCACATTTATCTTTGCTTAGAGCAACATTTTTCCCTTTGAGGTCTCGTACTCAAAATTGGGAGTTCCAAGATACCTAACCATTTTTCGTGTCTAGTTAACCTCTTGGTCGTTGAAACCCTTAGCTCGACATCCTTTAGAGCATTACATACCTGTTTTCATGAATTTCCTTGTCATCACCTTTTTATCCTATTTCAACTCTTCCTTCATTCGTTGCTCATTACAATTCAGTCCAAATTTTATGTTTGACATTGTCATTTTTACTAACTGACTCTTCCTTATTTTAAGTCATGTTTTCCTCGAGACTGTTGGGTTTACTAGCCCCTTATAGCATGGCATTTTCTAGATCTTGTCTCTATGTCCATTAGATTTCTAGAACACCTCCTTTAGGATTATTCCCAACTTTCCAACCTCTCAAGGATTGTATAACTTCATCCCTCTTTTCTTTTGGTAGCATTCCTTGAGTACCTTTACCGTTGTCCATATCAATTTACAAAACTATGTCGTTTCTCCTTAGCCACTCGTTCTTTTTCAACTTCCTTATTGAGTCCTTCCGGTTCCAATTATTTGATTTCTAGATGTTTTACTGATATGCTGGGATTCATCCTTTCTTAGGTCCATCCTCATTCCCAATAACATCCTTTACTCAAGGATTTCCTTTGGCCTTAATCCATTCTTACTTGTTCGTAATCATTTCATAGTTCATTATTCTCGTTTGACCCTATTCAGTCTATTGTTTTGTTCGAGAAGTTCCCTTTTTACGATTTCATTCTAGGAGCTACATGCGCGACCTTCCTACCATTCCTTGAAGGTTTCTTTCTCCCTTTCCTCGCACCCCTATCTATGTTAGGGAATCTATTTGCTTTGAATCCTTCTCTATCCACAACTTTTGTATTATCCCTTATTCCTTACATGGGATACTTCCGATTATTGGTTTTATTCTGTGCATTCCACACTATGCTCAGTCATCCACTCTTTAGGTTTCATATGCATATGTGGACTATGACCCGTCTTATTATTGTGGTTATTCCTCCTTAGCTACATCTTATTTGGAGGACTTACTTTCCCAATATTTTTCGAACATTCTTTCCTTTATTACCTTAGTATGAGTTGTCCACTCATTCATACTTGTCACAGCATCTTTTGATGCTAACCCGTTAACTTATTTTCGTTTAAGGAGGATTCACATCCTCCTTGTTTCAAAATCTCTTGTTCATCCTTCGTAAGGCTCACTTAACTATCTCAAGACTTTAAACTATAAATCTGGTTTTGGCCATTGATTTCTTTAAGGATTTTCCTTCGTTCTTCTTTTTCCAATGTTTTGGCTTTTTCCCTTCTCCCTTATTTGTCATGGTTTAAATCCATGGTTCTCTTGAAGACCAGTTCTTTAACTGTCGCTTTCTCTCCATTTTTCTGATCCAATCATTTGGGCAGCTGTATCACTTGTCCTTCATGCCTATCCTTTTGTTCTTCATACAACGTAGTCTTTACTATATCCTAGCCTTTCTTAAGATTATCTTTGACCATCCATTGCTACTAGTTTCTTCTTTCTACTTGGTTCTTCTAGAATTATTACTTGGTTCTCCTGCTCTCTCCAAACAGGTCACACTAGGCCATCACGATACTTCCTTCCTTTGAAACATTTCCTAGTTAAGGGTTGGTTCCTTTCACTACACATTATGTCCATCAACCCATCAATGGTTCCTTTGAGGTACTTAGTTGTATGCATCCCTCCAAAGTTTACTTCCATCATGTATTTCTTTATGGAGCATTCAAATCTTCCTTGTTTTAAGATTTCTTGACAATTATGTGAGAGGCTTGCCTTTTCCTTTCTTGGCTTGAGTTTAGTTGTTAATTTGACCTTTTGGTCCCTTTAGGGATTTCTTTCATCCTTCTTTTCCCGAGTATTTGGCCTTTCCGCCTCTCTCTTATTTGTTGGAACTCACATTATGGTTTTCCCATGTATTAGTTCATTAACTACCTTGCCTCCACCATTCATTTGGTCTAAGTTTCTTAGAGCAGTTGTTTCTCGAGTACTCCTGTCCTTAACGTCCATCTCATTGACCTTTTTAGGGTGCAGTCCTTTCTACCTCCCAGTCTTCCTTAGGCTGTCATTTATTTTCTTTGACTATTTTGTTGTCATGGTTTGCTTACTTCTGCTATATTGCTTTAAATCTCCAATTTGACTTCTCTACTTTTTCCAAAGGAAGTCGTACTTGAAATCCCAAGACATCCCATTTGTCTTCAAACGCTTGGCTTGTCTTCTCTTGTGGATGCACTCCCTCCTTTTCTCCTAAATTATTGGAAATTTCTTCTTTAAGGAAGAGTTCTCTTCAGCTACCTATTATTTTGTTTATGGTTTTGTCGAGGTCCTACCTTCAGCCCTTTTTCCTTCCTACCACTTTGTTGTGATCTTGAAAAGTTTCCTCCTATCTATGGTTGAAATTACAAGCAGGAGTTGTGTTCCTTGGGATGGTATCCTTTCGGATTTCCTATAGTTGTGGGGTGTTTATTCTTGGAAAGTATTGTTCTAAATCCTAGCGGTGTGAGATAGTCCTTCATTTCATATCCTATTTCCTTTGTACTTTATAATAGGTTGTTCCTTACCTTACCCCAAAATTCTCCTACACTCCATGATGGTTTTCCTATCATGCCTTCTTTGTATAATAATCTCCTTGATTTATTCCTTTATCCTTGATATCTGTGGTGTTTAGGGAATCACAGTTTTATTTGGTTACTTTTCTTAGGGCCATCTTCCTAACAAGATTACATCCTTTTGGGAGACGAGGTTTTTAGGAATTGGGAGTACTTCATTAATAGAGTAGTACAGTATTTTGGTTGTTTTAGCCCTATTATAGAAAATGGTTACAAAATAACCTGGGAGCTACAGGATTCTTAATAAGCAACCTCCTATGTAAGGTTATATACCTCTTTGCTGGTGTTTATGGTTTCATGCTTGGCTTCCTTTATACTTAGAGTTGTACCATCGATAGGTCCTAGCACCATTCTCCGGGATACTTCCCCATTTGGTCTTTTGAGATTCCTGCCAGGCCTCAGGCATTTGGGAAGCTTCTAGGGTTGTCTTCCTACGAAGATAGGGTGTTGAGTAGAGCCATTCCTAGTTTTCTTGGTTCCTCTCTAGGGAGCCATCTGAAAATTTTAGGATAAATTCTATAAGTTACTATATTTTCTAGTCTTGATTATGTATTCAAGGTAACATGCTCTGATACCACTCTAGTTGTCATGCCCTGACCCAGTTTGGTCAGATCCCCGTGATCAACTCGCCACTCTCCTACTTTATTAAATGGTTTCCCCTTATTAAAGACCGCAAAGAGTAAGGTGTCCTTTAAATATGCAAATTTTCCTAGAATAACATAAATCAAATCTGCATAATATTTTAATTTCATCACACCTGTCTCACAAGTGTCTTAGTTGATCATCTTTAAGGGTAGGCTTTCTGAAATTTCTTGAAATGGATATAAGGGAGGGGGTGAGTACGACTACTCAGTGAATGGGCTTTTCAAAACTTTTAACTATTAGGAAAAAGACTTGTATTAGAGTGTGCCAGACTCCTTTCTTTCAAAAATCCTTTCATATCAAATTCAATTTTTACCACCATTTCCTTATTAATCAAGGTGTGTCATTATCCAACACACATCCTTCATCATGAAGGTCAAACACACATTCGCAAGCCAGCCTATCAAGTAAATCCACTTGTGGCTTCGGAGCAACCTTATCAGCCACCCAGATAAAAGTATGTCCGCTTCTACCCTGAGAATGAGTGGATGTTCAAGATATCCAACCCTTAATTACTGAAATCAATTTTTCATGTTCGTATGAGTACAGAGACCTCATCCTGTCCCCATCCTGATCTCATGCGCTTGGTGCTACTCCAAATTTCGCACGGTCACCTGGTACGACGAATTGCCCTTATACCTACCAGGTCGTCCAGTGCCCTTAGGACGCATCACTACCCCTCTTATGCGTCTTGATAGTCCCTAATCACAGTGCATGCACAATCAATATTTTCTTATCATGCCATATAAACTGTGGTGCCACTGGTCCAACGGCCCCAACTCTCAACTCAACCCGTACTTGTCTTGATTGGTCTGTCGACCTGTCATGTCGCACTGCCGCTAGTTGACTAAATATGTCGGTCCTATCTTGGTACCATGGCCAAATAATTCCTTTATTTAAAGTTTTATGGCATATAACTCATGTTTGTTTACGAGCTCTATCTCATGCCAACTCGCCTTGGGCCTACTGTACGAGATTTTTAAAATCAAGCATATTAGCCCCCAAGTTCCAAAATTGAGGCCCCCAGCCTATAAGAGCTATTCGAGCTCTCGTCAAGAAGGTCTCCCAAATCGCTTAAGCATTGGCACACAGTCAGGGGAGAGCACTTCTAACAAAAATATGTTTTCAATTATTTATTATACCAACCGGGTATAAGGACATCTACGCTCGTAATAGATGAACGGGTTTTCAACTTCCTTCGAGAAAGTTTCATCATACCAACTAGGTATGATCTACTTACAATCAGTAAGTAGTTTTCCCGCATGATTTTCACATCACTACTCTAAGTTGTGATGTTTAAAATACTACTTGGTGTGGGTTTTCATATCGAGGTACTTACCATCCCCAACTAGGTATGATATAAAATCCCACTCACAACCGGTAAGTGGTTTTTAACTTTAAGTTATGCTCATCATCCCAATCGGGTATGATGTTAGTAAGCCCACTCACCCGTTAATGTAGTAAATTCCACTAGATCGGTTCTTTGTATTCACGCGAGCTTGTCCTTGCTGGCGTTCTGGGTACTTTATGTTCCTGCACGATATAAACATCTCGATTTATTATCCTTCGACCTCATCGCCTTCATTCATTCCAAATGAATGAGAAAAATCAAACTTTCATTTATTTGTAATTAGATCCCTAAATTTATTTCTCTTTAACTTTAAGTCACTAATGCTGGTTTTTCCTCAATTTGAGTCTCAAAACTTTTAAAATTTATCATAGTACCTTAATTTATTCCATTTCACAAAAAGGGGTTTAATTTCCCAAATTTCCAATTTGTTCCCCCAACTTTTCCAAAATTACCATTTTGCCCTTCCTTTACAAAAGTGGTAAATTTTACCCGAAAAATTCTAAAACTCCTCGATTGGCCCTCATTTTTATCATGCCTAATTGACCCTCAATTTTAGGAAATTGAATTTCGGTCCTTCAAATTTTCAAAAATCCCCTAATTTCCTCAATTTTTCTCCAATTCCAAATTCTTAACAAAATCAAACTTGATTTCATCAAATTGACCAATCAAACACTTCCAATTGTTGAAATTGAAGTTGAAATTGAGTTTCTACATCTTCATACAATTCTCTAGCAATTTGAATCGCAAGTTTTAACGCTGGAACGAGCTCAAACGGAGCTTCGCTGAAAAATGGACTATAGAGAGAGAAATTTCGATTACTCATCGGTGAGGGCACGTAGTCTAAGCTTTCTATTTGGGCAAGTAGTTCTCGTCCTAAGATTCATCCTAGAATCAAGAATCACATTAATTGATGCCAAATTGAGTTAGAATTTCATCATCAAAATTCTGTCGGTTCTCTCTCTAGCACCGGTCAAAAATTGTAGAAGGGAGCTGAATTAGTTTACCTTTGAGTCCTAATTCGGACGTGGGAGGACTGAGTAAGTGTTGGAGGGGCTTGGTTTGGCCTGAGGAGGGCTCAAAATGGTTGATTTCAACTCGACCGAAATAGGGCAGTTTCGATCCGCCGAAGTTGCTTCACAATTCCATCACATCGGTGCTTCTCCGGCGACCCTTGGAGCAAAGGAGACTATAGGCGTGTAGCTGACTTCTCTCTAGTTCTATAGAACCCGACCTCGCCTCCTTTTGCTAAAAAATGACCCTATATCGGAGCTCCGGTTCGAGCTTCACCGAAAAACTAAGAAACGGAGAGAGAGTGAGCTTTTCAGGTGTTGAGAGGATTAATGGGGAGGGGGTCTTTATATAGGAAGCTCGGGGACTCCTTGGCCGTTCGATTGGTGCCTTTATGACATGCATTGATGGCCAAAAACATATTGAACGGAGACATTTCTTCTTCACCAGCACTGCTTCAATTTTTCGACGAGTGAACAATACTGTCATCTGAAGGAAAAAGATGACACTGTTCCGAACCAGTACGGACCGGGTTCAAAACATAAACTGCCCGGTTCACCCCTCATTCCATCAAGTCTTTCAAATCCAAAAATTTCTAAATTCATTTTCTATACAATGGTGGCCTCAAATCTCAAATTTGAATTATTTAAACCATCTAATAAATGAATTTAGAATTCCGTTCAATAGTGGTTTAAACCAGTTCTGATCTGGTTAAACTGAACCGGTTTGGTTTTCACCTCCAATTCACCCTAAAGTCCTTTTTCATGACTTTTATGACTCCTTAAGTCACTTAGGGTCCATAAATTTCCTGGTTTATCATCTCTCTATTGGTTTCGGTTCATAAACCGACTCGGTTCTTAAACTAGTTTAATCCGGTTCGAGTCCGGTTCATCTGAACTAGTTTGGTTTTTCTCTCCCACTTTTTTCTAAGGTTCCTTCCCAAGGTTTATAAATCTCTTTGGGTCACAAGGGAGTTGAATTTGTCTAATTTTCCCATTCCCCAATAAACGGGTTTGTGAACTGGTTCGGTTTTCTTACTCGATTTCACTAGTTCTTTTCTCGGTTTTCCTTAACTCAAAAGGGCGAGGTTCACATCAACCTAGCCTCTTACACATGAGACTATGGTGGGGTTGGGATGAGGTCTCTGTACTCATACGGACACGAAGTTGTTTTTAGGTCTGAGGGTCAGATGTCGCGAACATTCACTTAAACCTAGGGTAGAAATGAACAGGATTCTATCTTGGTGGCCAGTAAAGATGCTCCGAGTCACAAGTGGGTGCAGTGGACGGGCTGCACCTACGAATGCGTGTTCCCTTCTTAATGAATGGCGTGTGTTAACTGTTAAACATATCTAATGTGGAAATGAGGAAAAATGTTTTGAAAAACCAAAATTCGAGGAAAGATCATCCTTAAAGGATATAAAGGATTTTGGCACACTTTGATTAAAATTGTTTTGTTTATGAAAACTCATCCCCAACACCCATTCACTAAGTTGTAGAAACTCACCCCTATTTTATATCCCTTTTAGGACTAGTGAAACATGACTAAAGAAAACACCTGGATCTACCCTTTGTCAGGTATGCTTAAAAGTTATTTTTAAACTTGCATTTTTATTGATTTATGTTATTCGAGGGAACAATATTTAAATTATTCCTGGCTCCTCTTAATTAAAGAGAGGGGGGAACCCCTCTTAAACCAAGGGAGCTACGGGTTGATCATGGGGATCCAACCAAACCGGGTTGGGGCATGACAACTTGAGTGGTTTTAGAGCATGGTTCCCTTAAAGCATTAACAAAACTATGCCCTAACTCTAATGAAAACTTAATTACCGTGTAGGACGGAGAGTTCCTGGGAAATTTGTCATGCAATCCAAATCCCCCACATGAAATCGTGAAAATGATGCCTACCTCTAGAGAGGTAGCCGTTCAATAATTCCCAAAGGGTGAGAAGAGAGTGCCTAATGACAAGGTCGAGGACTATAGGAAACTGGTCAGAGCCCTATTAGAGCCAGAAGGCATCATCTATCCTCCTCCAAGGCAAGAAGAACCTATCCCTCCTCCATGGAGCCTAACACCTCATCCAGCCCCACAAGAACCAAAAAGGACTCCCGCTAAGAAGGAGGTTTGGGACAACTATTGGGATGCTCACGCCACCTTTATGAAAGTCCACCAAGTACCCCCACCAGTTCAATCCAACTTCAATCCTTCCTAATGGATGAAGTGGACATACAAGTGCAGGGCTAAGGTGTTGAGAAGGTATGGACTCGAGGCCATTCATGAAGTTCGTCCTATTAGGGAAATCCAAAAGGAATATGGATGGACTTCAACCAGTTCATCAGAGCCTTCAGACCATGAATCCTGCAATTGTTTAGAGGCTAACTCCCGACATATGACTCCAAGAGACTAGGAAATAGTGAATTCCTATAATAAGCTGAGTACGACAAGAAACTATCTCTTTATGAATGAAATTTTAGTTTTCCTTAATTAAAAATTTAATCTCCCTAATAATGACAAGTACAACTAACAGATTGAAAATATACCAATCATGATCAGTGTAGTAGATGGAGAAGAGACCACCTAAGAAGGAAAACTACAGGTCACCTCAAGTTAACAATAACCCTAAGATAGCCAAATAAGTTCCCCCACAAAAACTAGGAATATGGAGTAACAAGGCAACAAGATAGGGAAAGAAATTTTAGAGGAGTCTACCTAGAATTACCAGGAAGGCCATACCCAAACTAAGGGTAGGAAGAAGGGGAAGAGTGTGAATTCCGGTGTAATGGGGGTAAGCATCAAAAAGTGTAGGAGTAAGTAAAGGAAAACCTAAGGACAGTAAGGAAGAGCCCCCATATAAAAGTTAGGAAACCAAGAAGAATTGGGCCGCCCCAAGGGAAACCAGTGGAATGGAAGATAACCAAGAGGAAAGTAAGGTACTAGGAAGAAGTGGGAGCGCTAAAAGTGCTAAAGCCACTTTAAGATGAGACACGAAGAGAGGGAAGAGGAAAAGAAGTGTGATAGGAAGAGAACCCCAGAGGAATATACAAGTACCCTTGAAAGAGTTAGTGATAGGCGAAACATGAATTATTAGGAACTCATCGACAATCAGGAGTTCCTCAAAGGAAGGATAAAAGACAAAAAGGGGAGCTAGAGGATAGGGAAAGATCAAGAGCAAATAACCATACCAATGTCAGAAGGGTGTAAGAAAAGAATGAAGGAAAATCCTTCAAGGAGCATTAGGGAGGTTGAATGTGAAACTCCCAAGAAGGAAATCCCTAGGAAGAAGGATAAAGATAGGAAGTGGGACCATGGAAAGAGAAATTCCCAAGCTAAGTAACCGACAGATAAATCATAAGAGGCTTAAACTGAAATAAGGAACCTTATAAAGGGCATATGTGGTTAAGGGTGTACTGGGATGGCTAAGTGTGACTTGCTCTGGAAGAGTAGAGAAGCCAAATAGGGATTTCAGGCAAACCTAGCGAAAATAAACAACTAGTAACAACAAGATAGTCAAGGAGAATAAACGATGCCTTAAGAAGGATCAAAGAGTAGCAAGGACTACACCCTAAATAGGGCAATAGGATGGACATTAAGGACAAGAAGACTCGAGAGATAATTGTCTCAAAATAATTAAACAAGTAGAATAGTAGGAATGAGATAGTTAACGAATTGTCCCTCATGAAAGTCAAAACTTCAGTAAAGAAGGGGGAGGTGGAAAGGCCAAGCCTTTGGGAAATAAGGATGAAGGAAAACCTTAAAGAGATCAATGGCCAAGACAGGATTAATGACCAAAAGCCATGAGAAGGTTAAATAAGCCTCTCGAAGGATGATTAAGAGATCTTGAAACAAAGAGGATGTGAGCTCTCCCAAAAAGAAATAGACGTGTACTTGGGATACAAGTGAGAATGAGGATGGGGTACAAAAGATGTGCACATAAGGTTTCAAGAGTAAAGGTAAGTAGGAGAGCATGGCATCAAAGGATGTCATTTAAGGTTAGATGTCCTCAATGGCAAACAATAAGAGAATTTCAGGAGGAAAGAGTATAAATCTTACCAAGGAAGGAAACTCTGGAAAGACATACATGTCCCAACTAAGAGGTAATGGGACCAATAGAAGTGGAAAAGAAGATAAGCTCATAAATGATATGGTGGTTGAGATGGAAAGATCAAGTATAAAGGAAAAGTACTCATAATGGCCCAAGGAGTAAGTTAAACCCAAGTAACAAGCAAGTAGGAAGATAGCATTAAGAGATGTTGTACAAGTAAGAAAATGGTGGACTGTCCATAAAAAGGAAACAGCGGAAAGCACATCGAAGAAACCTTGGAGAAGTAAGCCCTCCAGTTAAGAAGTGATTAAAGTAAATGACCACTAACATTAAGACTAGTTGTAATCCATGCTCACTTGATGGAGCCTAAAGAGTGTACGACTGGGCATAGTGTGGAGTACATGAAATAAGATCCAATAATCAGAAGTTTCTCAAGTAAGGAATAAGGGATGAAACAAAAATTTTAGATGAAGAAGGATTCAAAGTGAGCAAAGGCACTAATATAGAAAGGGGTGTGAAGAAATAAAGAAAGAAACCTCCAAGGAATGATAAGAAGGTTGAGTAAGTAGCTCCTAAAGTGGAAGTCTCTATTGTGAGGAATATAGTAGAGAACAAAACCATAAGAAGGGAACTCCCCAAACAAAATAATCGACATATAGACTGCAAGAGATTAACTCATAATAAAGAATCATGAAATGGTCACGAGCGAGTAAGAGTGGATTAAGAAAAGAGAAAGTCCTTGAGGAAAGGATGCCACTAAAAATGGGGAAGGACATAAGAAGGGAGGAATCCAGGCATGTTGGTAAGTCATCGAGAAACCCAATGATTGAAACCAAAAAGACCCAATAAAGAAGTTGGGAAATGACGAGTAGGTAAGGGAAATTGACACGGTTATGTAAGACATGACATCAAAGGCAAGATGGATGATTGGATAACGATAAAGGTAGTCAAGAAATACAACCAGACGAAAAGAGGAACGAAGTTATACTATCCCCAGAAGGCTAGAAGGTTGAGAGCAACCATTAAGTGTAGGAACTGATTTAAATAATTTTTGAAGCCAATGATTTAAGGGCCTCAATTCATATGGTTCAAAGCTCAATTGAATCATATGGAAGTGTAGGAACTGATTTAAACCTCCAATTGAAGCAATTAACCTCGATTGAATGGTCAATTTGATAAAATCAAATTCGGCCAGTTTGAAAGTAGAAATTAGGGGAAAATTTTAGGGAAATTTGGGGATTTCATGAAATTGAGGGACCATTTTGTAATTTCCCAAAATTAAGGGCCAATTGGCCATAAAAAAGATGTTGGAGGACCAATTGGTCAATTTTTTAAACAATTGAGGTCAAATTGCCATTTTTGGAAAGTATGGGCAAAATGTTAATTTTTGAAAAGTTGGGAATCAATTGGAAATTTGGAAAACTTGAGCCCCTTAAAAAATTTTGAGTAAATTGAGGACCCAAAGAGAATTTTTGGAAGTTTCGAGACTTAATTTGGGGAAAACTTAGTATTAGGGACCTAAAGTCAAGGAAAATGAACTTTAGGGACCTAAGTGCAATTAATTGACAAATTTGAGCCTAGTCATTCATGTGTGAGAAACGAAGGCTATTATGACAAATTTTAATAGATAAGGATATCCAAATCATGTAGGAACACGAGGGATCAAAATGTCAGCAAGGATAAGCTAGCATAGAGGCAAAAACCGACTGAAGAAGAATATGCCTCAGTCATCGAGTAAGTGGGCTTATGTACATCATACCCATTTGGGATGATGAGCACTTTAGAAACAAAAGATCACTTCTAAGTGGAATTTTAACATCACATCAGGTTGTAGTGATGTGTGAACTAAGCTAAAACCTACTTACCTATCATAAGTAGAGATCATAACGGTTGGTATGATGGACTTCCTGGAAAGAAGGAGAAACTCGCTTGTCGGTTGTAAGCGGAGTTATCGTCACACATAATTGGTGGGATGAAGTGAAAATATGTTTTGTTAGAAGTGTTCTCCCCTGACTTGTGTGCCAATGCTTAAACATTTTAGAAGACCTTCTTGACGAGAGCTAGAACAGCTCAGATAGAATAGAGGCCTCAGTTTTGAACTTATGGGGCTAAAATGCTCAGTTTTGGAAAATCACATGCAGTGAGCACAAGTATGAAATCCATGAAATTTTCTAATGAAATGATTGTGTGATTTTGCCATGGTACCAAGACGGGACCGACAGTACTCGATGGACTAGCAGTAGTGCATAAGGGTCAGGTCGACAGACCGGCCTAGACAAACAGTTAGAGGTCGGGTTGAGGGTCTAGGTCGTTAGACCACTGGCACCAAAGATAAATGGCTATGTGAAAACTATTATTTGTGCATGCACTTGAGGTACAGGACCATCAAGACGCCCAAGAGGGGTAGTGATGCATCCTAAGGGCTACTGGACGACATGGTGGAGATAAGGGCAGATTGTCGTGCCAGTAGTCGGGAAGCTCGACATAGCTTCTTGCGCATGAGATTGGGGTAGGGTCGGGATGAGGTATCTGTCCTCATACGGACACTGAGTTGTTTTTTGGGTCTGAGGGTCGGATGTCGTGAACATTCACTCAAACCCAGGTTAGTAGTGGACGGGCTTCTATCTTGGGGGCCGGTAAAGACGCTTCGAGCGACAAGTGGGTGTAGTGGATGGGTTGCACCTGTGAATGTGTGTTCCCTTATTGATGAAGGGCGTATGTTGACTGTTAATCACACCTAATGTGGAAATGAGGAAAAAGGTTTTGAAAAAACCAAAATTCGAGGAAAGATCATCCTAAAAGGAAATAAAGGATTTTGGCACACTTTGATTGAAATTATTTTGTTTATGAAAACTCATCTCTAACACCCATTCATTGAGTTGTAGAAACTCACCCCTTTTTTATATTCAGTTTAGGAGTAGAGAAACATGACTAAAGAAAATACATGGATCTACCCTTTGTCAAGTATGCTTAAAAGTTATTTTAAACTTGTATTTTATTAATTTATATTATTCCAAGGAACAAGGTTTAAATTACGCTTAGCTCCTCTTAATTAAAAAAAGGGGGAAACCCCTCTTAAACCAATGGAGCGGCGGGTGATCACGAGTATCTGACCAAATCGGGTCAGGACGTGACAACTTCTCTGATATTGATTGGGCCAACAACCTTGATGATCGTCGTTCTATCAGTGGTTTTGCCATCTTTTGGAGTGAAATATCATCTCTTTGAGCTCCAAGAAGCAACGGACTGTTGCTCGCTCAAGTACTAAAGTCAAATATAAGAGTTTTGTCGATGGTACTGTTGAGACTATCTAGATTCAATCTGACCTTGGCCTTACCATCTCGCGTCCTCCCACTCTCTAGTATGACAATCTATCTATCATCTATCTCACTGTCAATCATGTTTTTGACGTACATACCAAATATATTGAAATTGACTATTATTTTGTTCGAGAACGTGTTAGTCAAGGCATACTTTTATGTTCGATTTGTCGATACTGATAATTAATTGGCTAATATTCTCAATAAAAATTTATCTTCTAGTCAATTTATCCTATTATGATCCAAGCTCAACTTTCATGATCTCCACTTGAACTTGCAAGAAATATTAAATCAATTTATTTTAATGCAATTGATACACCATGAGCGTATCATCCATCTTCTACCTATAAAACCACCATTTGCTACACCTGCTACAATCAGTACAACAAATAGATATTTTTGTCATATTGTAAATTTGTCTTTTATATACAATACTTGTATAAATTACCACTCCAATATATAATGAAAACAAGCAAATAAATTAGAGTTATTTATAATAAATTACATTATAATTACTAGCTTCATTTCTTTCAACTTGAAATCTTTTATGGAAAATTCTTTGGCCACACCAAGATCCTTTTGTATTAGATGTTGATTTGTGCCTCATTGCCATATTGTCTACCCAAATCCTGCATTGAGACAGATAATCAAATAATAAGGAAGGATTGAATAGAATAGTGTGCAGTACTTGATTGCTCAATCAATTGAGCAGAGCTGAGCAGAGAGACAGAATGAGTATCGGTAGGATGAACAAAGTAAATATAAGACCAGATACACATGACTATCATATGCTAAGTGCTGACAAGATAGTCTTCAAACTAATGGATCACATGAAGTTTGTCTATATATGTATATACATTTACTTTTCATCCAGAGAGCCTTACAAGTTCAAATATGCACCAGAAATTCGATTAGTTGGATTATATGCCCTACCATAAGCAGCATAGTGCATCCATTTGTTTTCCTTTTATTTATTTATTTTTATAAAGAAAACAAATATTCTCCCATCGTCCATTTTCCCTGTTCTAAGTTAGGACATAAATTATAGTTCACGTGGACATTCTACCAACCACGTTACTGATAGGCTTGGACCCAATACCTAATTTCGTATGATCCAACTTGCTTGGCAAGGTAGCCACTAGTCTATTTTCGCATCTATCATCATAATTATTTTGACAAAATTGGCCTAAACTCAATAACCCTACAAACCAAGAACACTTTCCTAATATGTTTTTTTGCCATAAAATTATATAGAAAGTGTTGAACAATTATCTAATTTACAAAAAAATTATTTTTGTATTAAATATTTTATAAAATGTACATATTTATGTTAATATTAAAAAATAGTAAAATGAATTTAAAGTTTGTGTAAATGACTTACTATTCACAAGATAATAGTGAAATTGTGAAAAGTTGTGAATTTCGCCACTCTGTCATCATGCTCAACCAAAGTGATATGAACATATTGTCATGTTAGTAAAAATATAATTTATAAATTTTGTAGGTACATCAAATAAAAATTATGCATGTATATTATATTAGGGTTCATAAACATGTTTTGGATTAGAAAAATATAATCTTTATTTGGACATATTTTTTATATATACATGAATATAAGAGTTCTATTATATAAAATTTTGAATATATATGTGTACCGAAATTTATAAATTAATTTACATGAAATAATCCATTAATTTCTACCCATACAAGAATTTATGAACTATTAAATAAAAAATTGGTGATTTATATTACATAATGTATATATGATTTTTAATTTAAGTACGTATAAAAATATTAACTTATTTCATGTAAATTTCTATAATTTTTTTATTTATATAAAATTTTTAAAAAATCACATATGCAAGTTAAAGTATAGTTGATAAATTTATCTTAGATTCATAAAATATGATTTTGGAATTTACATAAATATTAATATATGTATATAATATGTATTAGAATTAATAACTTGTTTTATATAAAAGTATACGCTTAAATGTGTAGACATTTATGAATTTGGTGGATCCATAAATTTTGTAAATTATTTTACGTAAATTTATAATTTGTATACTTAAAAAATTTTGACATACTTTATATTTGTAAGTTTTTTAATAAATAATAAGATAACTGATTAAATATAAGATTTTTAATGAAAAATGAAACAAATAACATAAATATCTGTAAAGTCTTTATTTTTTTTCTGCAATTAACCTGTTGAGTCAACACAGTCAATCAATACTACTTAATCCATCAAAGTATAGACATTTTTGGAAATAACGAAAGTATAGACTACTGATATTTGAGTGGACATAAATCTGTGAAGGGGTACGGATGTGCATGCTGGGGACAACTGTGATCGGCCTCCTTTCCTGCAATGGAATATCTTTAGGGTCCATATTGATTCAAAGGAGTTACTAACTACTGTTTGAAGGAGCACTAACTTCTGCCTCTATATATATATATATATATATATAGGGAAAATTGTCGTTTATGTTATTGTCTGGCTAAAAACATCCTTATATTTTGCTTTATCGTTGGTGGAAGCACAACCAAATGTTTTAGCATTGTTATTACTTAATGTTTTGGTTAGATGCTCAATATGTCTAAGGAGTTTTCCTTGTTGATGACTTTTTTGTTTCTGGTTAGCATTTTCTTGGATCACATGTCGTATCTCTACCTAATATATTGATATTGGGCTGATATCTGCATGCAGTCTGCTGTCTATGGTTCCTTGGACAAGCAGCACTTACCATCTTCATCTCACTGTTTATGCATTCTTATCCATTGGCACTAATCCCCACTTGTTTGAGAGTTTACCACATACTACCAGACATAAAAGACAATGACCTAATGATACAAGCGATGCCAAACTTATCTTAAAATTTATATTTAATATCATATATTTTAATGAATAATTAAAGTTTTAAATAAAATAACAATAATTTTTATTTTTTTATGAAAATTTAAAGTCCGTGTAAGATTATACATAAAAAAATTAAAAGTTCAATATTAATTAGATTAATTTTAAAAAATTATATTAAAATGAAGAGAATGAAGGAAATTGCTTGTTTTTAGGATATTTGGCATTTTTCCAACCCTAAAACTGCACAAATATTTCATCAATAAATTATTTTCTCGTAATTCTGGAAAATAAGCATATAAATTTCTTTTCCTAGTAAAAATACAATTTTCTCGTAATTTACAAAGACTGCAGATCATGAGAAAAAAGAAAGCAATTCCCGACATTTTATGCAACATGGAGGAGCCCACCAGCAAAAACATATTGGAAATCAAACAGTAGGATGAGTGAAAAATGACAAGGTCACGGATATATTTGGATATTGTATTTCGATCCACGCCAATAAATAAAAAGTCAATTTCTTTTCCATTTTCTTGTGCAAGTAGATGATTTTTTTGCCCATGTGCAAATAGATGATGCCAAGTGTGAGAAATGGTGTAAGCCCATCAAAATTTAAACACATATCTATTTTAAAAAATATAATTTATAAATAATAAAAGTTTTATAAAATTATAATATTTCTCCTATTTTACTAAATTTGTAACCAAATTTCGTAAATAATTGTTAATAGTAATATTATTATGAGAATTGTATGAATTAGTTAATTGGCTTGCTCCTATGTAAGAGTGATGAGTGGATTCAGTTTTCCATGTAATCAAATTGTATGGATTAGTTAATTTGATGTTGAGTGACAACATCAAATGTACTCTTGCTTTGAGGCAAAAGTTGTTTCTTTGTCCATGGGTTCTTCATTTTTCTGCTTATAGATGAGTCAGATTCCACTCTTCTAGTAGCATATACTTGCTCTGTTCAGCATCTATGTCATGACCGAATTTTTTATGGGCGATATCCATTTGCTGGGCAAAGAATATCTAAAGCCACAGGAAAAGAAGTTCTTTTGAAGCATTAATTCGATCGAGTGAGTTCTGAGGCAGATACAGCCGCCTCGAGCACACTCCTCTCGACTCACTGGCTGCTCAGTCTCGATCAGCCATTTCAGTGGTAATCATCATTACATCGTTTTTTTTTTCTGATTTCTGGCCACAAGGGGCCATTTATATACACAACAGGAACATCAATCATCAAATAATATTTCCACCGTTCATCCTACCTAGCTTTCTGCCCACCACAGAAATCGAATCTCAGGAAATTGACTTGACATTCCTTTGGTATATCTTCTTCTCATTCCCCCGTCTGGACTGAACAGTAAAAACCCACTTTCTGGGTGTGAACGTATCGCTACGTCGATATCTCAGCAGACTTATCAGATATGGTGATAAGGGTTTTTTTTTTGGTGCATTAGAGAGCTAATAAGAGCCAGTCCTGGTACTTCTTATGGCGTAAGCAAAGCGTCATTTTCAACTGCAGTCCGCCACTGACAATGGAGATAATGATATGGTTAACAAGCTGCCTTGAAATATCTCTTTTTTTTTTTTATTATCATTGATTATATAAAAGAAAACCCTAATTCTAATCCATACAGTGACAACTTCACTGTGCCCTTAACTCACGTTCAAAGTTCACTTACCATTGTTTATTAAGCCAATGTCCCACTTCATTAATCAATCAATCGATCAAAAGATAAATAATGAAATGCAAAGACATGAAACTGGACAGTTGCTTGACTCTCAAACTAATCAAGCTCTGAACAATTGTGTCTTTTGAACATTTTCCTGAGTATCCTCATCCAATGTTCTCTACTACAAGTTTTATATATATATATATATATATAGAAATAATTACATAAATTATGTAAAATAATTCATAAAGTCTTATATGTATAAAAATTCATAAATTTAAATAAAATAACTCATATATCGATGTATATACATAAAATATACATGTCAATAATTTACATACATATATGAATTATATTTATGAAAAATACTTATGAATTATATTACATATATGATTTTATTATATATAAAAATATTTATTTTATTATATATAATTTTATGAATTATTGCATGTATATAAAACAAAAATTATGTATGCAACTTACATTAAAATTCATAAATGTATTTTAAGTTCATTAGACACCATTAATGTATTTACAAACATATATAATTGTTTTGTGAAATTTATAAGATATTTTCATTATATCAAAACTTTTACATAATAACTTATTTTTCACTTAATTTTTGTATATAGCAATTTATGATGTTTCATTTTTACACAAGTTTATAATTTATTATACATAAAATTTTACTAATTTTTGTCTACATAAAATTTGTTAATTAATTATGCAAATTTATAATTTTTTATGTATGCATCATATGATATATTTTATAAATATTTATATTCATAGATTTATTATATAATCATAAATATGACTTATTTATATACAAAAATTATCTTTATGAATAAATAAATTATAAAAGTATATACTACAAACAAAAATATAATAAAAGTGGGTAAAATTCTTCGCACTTAGCACTTAAAAATATATTATTAATATCACATAAATTAACAAGTGTCACTTACTCACACTAGAAAATAAATTATTGATTATAACTAAGATAACAACTAAAGTATAAACATTTTTTTATATAAAACATAAAAGTGAGTAAAGTTTTTTTATTTTTTTCTGCAATTAATTATTAAAGTGAAAAAAAAATGAGGGATGGGACGAGGGGGAGAGGCATGTGGCTGGCTAATCATTGAGATTAATGACCCAATCAGATGTAAGAGTATGGCGTCCTCCACCACTATGAACAGTACACATTCTCTCTTTCTTTATTTGAGTATGAATCGCTATCACGAGTCAGAAAATTTTTAGGGTTTCTACCCTGCATGATTATTTGACACCACAAGCTCTTGTCTCCTATTTTTATTGGCCATCAATACATGTATGGACCAAGAAAAAAGGAGACATTTGGAGGAAAAAAAAGGGGGGGAAAGGACCATCACACATCTACTTTACCTAAATATATAATGTGTATTTCACTTTTCTTTTATACAAAGTGATGAGTGTCCCAGTCCAAACCAATACACATAACTACAAACTAATACGACGAAGGACGCATTTAGGATGTGTGTTCATCATATGGCCTTAAACATTTTATGTACCTTTGTTTATGTTGTTAGTATGATTTTGATCCCATTTTTTTCCAGACTTACTTAATTCGTTTATATGAGCTCAAGTATACATTATTTTTATTAATTTTATCATCTCAACAAAGTTTTTGAATTTGTGCTCGTTTATAAATGATATTAGACATTAAATAAAATAAAAAATTATAGTGTATATAAATTTAAAAATATTTCAATACTTACAACTTTTTATGATGGGGTAAACCAGATCCCTAGGTCCAAAAATAACTTATGCAATAATTAAAATATAAAATATTTCAATTTTGTAAAAAAATTAAACATTTAATTAATATATCGAAATAAGTGTGCACACATTTGAAAACTTGATATATTAATGGAAAACTTTCGTGCAATTTACTTCGAGAATACTCACCTCAATCTCAGTTTTCATCAGAGAGTTGGTTTAACCATCTAGATTGTCACAACTCGACCCGGTTTGATTGGAATACTGTAATCAACTTGTCACCCTTTCTTGTTCTAACTCATTATAGGTAAAGACGTTGAAATACACATATTTTCCATAATAAATTTTACAAAACAATTAAATAATGGTTTACCTATTTGTGGTGCCTTCATCTTGCTTCCCTAGCTTCTAATCTTCTTGAGAGATGGTTCTCCTGAAAAAGGTTTAATAGGAGGGCGTGAGTTTCTACAACCCAGTGAGCGGGGGTTGGGAAGTAAGTTTTCAAAACAATTAGTTTATCAAAGTGTTTTATACTTTAACTCATTGTAATGTGAGTTCATCTTTTTTTTAACACTTCCCCTTGCTTGGGAGGTGTTTCAACAAACATTTACACGTCCTTTCTATTATAGAAAGGGATCACACATTCATAGAATAGTTCCTGACTATTCCACTTGTGGACCGAAGCAACTTTACCTTTCACCAGAGTAGAGGTTAACAGCATCTACCTAGAGTTTGAGTGAAAATTATACGTCTGACCCTCAAACCCTAATCATTTCATGATATCCGCTTTGTGGGACGAGATCTTATTTTCCCAACTGCCTCAGTCTCAATGCTTCAATATGTCCGATTTGTGGGACAAGACCACATTTCCCCTCCGGTCTCGGTCTTAATGTGCAGGAAGCTACATGCTTCATGACTAACTAGCATGGCAAACCCGCCCTTATTGCATCTAGGTTGTCTAGCAGCCTTTGGGATCCATCACTATATCATACCACATGTCCTGATAGCCTTGTATTATAGTGCATGCACACAATAGTTTTGAATCATTAATCATGATCTTTGGTGCCAATTGTCCAATGGCCCCAATACTCAACCTGACTTGTAGCTGTTTGCCTTGATCGGCCTCTCAACCTCGTCCTAGCGCACTGCCACTTGAACCTCTTTTTGTTAAATGGAATAAATTGAGGTCCTACGATAAATTTTAGAAGTTTTGGGACTCAATTTGAGGAAAAATTGGCATTTGGGACTTAAAGTTAAAGAGAAATAACTTTAGGGACCTAATTGCAAATAAATTAAAGTTTGACTTTCTCATTCATTTGGAATGAATGAAGGCGATTAGGCCGAAGAATAATGGACCAAGATGTTCATATCGTGTAGGAACATGAAATACGGGAATGCCAACAAGGACAAGCTCGCGTGAATACAAAGAACCAGTCTAGTGGAATTCACGTCATTAATGGGTGAGTGGGTTTACTAACATCATACTCAGTTAGGATGATGAGCACAATTTAAAGATAAAAATCACTTACCTGTTGTGAGTGAAAATTTTATATCATACCCGGTAGGGGATGATAAGTACCTCGGTATAAAAACCCACTGTTTAGTGGTATTTTAATGATCACCACTTAGAGAAAGTGATGTGAAAATTATACGAAAAAAACCACTTACTGGTTGTAAGTAGATCATACCCGGTTGGTATGATAAGACTTCCTCGAAGAAAGTTGAAAACCCGTTCATCGGTTATGAACGGAGATGTCCTTATACCAGTTAGTATAATGGACAGTGAAAACTTATTTTGTCGGAAGTGTTCTCCCTTGACTGTGTGCCAATGCTTAAACTATTTGGGAGACCTTCTTGACAGGAGCTCAAATAGCTCTTGAGGGGTAGTGATGCGTCCTAAGGGCACTGGACGACCCAGTGGCTATAAGGGCAGTTCATCGTTCTAGGTGTCTGTGCGAAATCTGGAGTAGCACTAAGCGCATGAGACTAGGGTGGGGACAGGATGAGGTCTTTGTCTTCATACGGACACGAAGAAGTGATTTCGGGATTGTGGGTCGAATGTCACGTACATACACTCATTCCCAGGGTAGAAGTGGTCGTACTTCTATCTGGGTGGCAGGAAAAGTCGCTCCGAAGCTACTAGCGGGTTCAGTAGTGATACTGACTTGTGAATGTGTGTAACCTTCATGATGAAGAATGTGAGTTGGGTAATGACACACGGGTAACTAAGAAATAATGGAAAAACCCCAAATTTTTAAATGAATGGATTTTTGAAAAGAAAGGAGTCTGGCACACTCCATATAAATATTTTTCTTAAAAGTTAAGAGTAGACCTTTAAAAACCCATTCACTGAGTAGTCGTACTCACCCCCTCCCTTATATCCCTTTTAGGAAATCCCGAAAAGCCTACCCTTAAAGACTGTCAACTAAGATGCCTATAAGACAGGTATGTAAAGTTTTAAATTTCATGAAGTTTTGATTATGCTATTCCAGGAAAAAGTTGCAAGTTAAAGAACGCCTTACTCTTTACGGTTTACAATAAGGGGAAACCCTTTAATAAACCGGGAGAGTGGCGGGTTGATCACGGAGATCTGACCAAACCGGGTCGGGGCATGACAATGGCAATATGAGAAAACATTGTTTGTGCATGCACTGTGAGTACAAGATCATCAAGACGCCAATGAGGGGTAGTGATGCGTCCTAAGGGCACTAGACGACCTGGTGACTATAAGGGCAGTTCGTCGTTCTAGGTGTTTGTGCGAAATCTGGAGTAGCACCAAGCGCATGAGACTGAGGTGGGGACAGGATGAGGTCTCTGTCCTCATACGGACACGAAGAAGTGATTTCAGGATTGTGGGTCAGATGTCACATACATCCACTCATTCCCGGGGTAGAAGTGGTTGTACTTCTATTCGGGTGGCAGGAAAAGTCGCTCCGAAGCCACTAGTGGGTTCAATAGTGATACTCACTTGCGAATGTGTGTAACCTTCATGATGAAGGATGTGTGTTGGGTGATCACACACCGGTAACTAAGAAATAATGGAAAAATCCAAATTTTTAAATGAAGTGATTTTTTTTTAAAGAAAGGAGTCTGACACACTCCATATAAATGTTTTTCTTAAAAGTTAAAAGTAGACCTTTGAAAACCCATTCACTGAGTAGTCGTACTCACCCCCTCCCTTATATCCCTTTCAGGAAATCCCGGAAAGCCTACCTTGAAAGACCATCAACTAAGATGCCTGTAAGACAGGTATGTAAAATTTAAAATTTCATGCTGTTTTTATTATGCTATTTTAGGAAATGCTGCAGGTTTAAAGGATGCCTTACTCTTTACGAATTATAATAAGGGGAAACCCTTTAATAAACCAGGAGAGTGGCGGGTTATTCATGGGGATCCGACCAAACCGGGTCGGGGCGTGACATTTCCGCTCTAATTCAGTTGTAGGAGGGCTAAGGGAGTGTTGGGACTTTGGTTTGGATTGAGGAGGGCTCGAATTGGCTGATTTCAGCTTGACAGAAACATGGTAGCTTTAGTTCGTTGGAGTTATTTACTATTCCATCATGTTGGCGCTTCTCCGACAATCCTCGGAGCAATTGGAGACTACCACTGTGTAGCGGACTTCTCCCGAGTCTAAGGAACCCAACCACAGCTTCTTTGGCTCAAAAAAGACCCTATGTCGAAGCTCTGGTTTAAGCGTCGTCGGAAAACTAAGTAGCTGAGAGAGAGTGAGGTTTTCAGGTCTAAGGTCTAAGGTCATATCCTTAAATTCACATCCTTCGTTCCGGAAAGCACAATTTCTCTTGCTTGAGATTCTTTACTTAAGAATTCAAGATTGGGAGTTCCAAAATACCCAATCATTCATGTATACAGTTATTCTCTTTATTTGATGACCTCCTTAGCTCAGTTTCCATTCAAGCATCACGTACATACTTCCACAGGTGTTGGGGTTATCACCTTTTCATCCTACATTGATCCTTTCCTAATTCGTTGATTATCACAACTTCGATCCAAATTTAATGCATGACCTTGTCATATTTCCCTAAGACAGTTAGGTTTACATATCCCTCACAACACGACGTTCTCTAGAATTTTTTTGACCATTTAACATTTTTTTAAAGTACTTTCATAATGGTTATTCTCAATTTCTCTATCTTCCAGGGATGGTATAATGTCGTCCCTCTTTTTGTCTGGTGGTATTTCTTGATTATCATCATTATTATCCAATCGTCCATTTTGCCTTTGACGTCATATCCTTTATAACTGTATTGGTTTCCTCACTTACTCGTCTTTTCCAAACTTTTTTATTAGGTTTCCTCACTTGGTTTCCTGATAACTTACTAACATGCTTAAACTCTTCCTTTCTTATGCCATTCCTCATTCCTAGTGGCGTCCTTTCCTTTAAGGACTCTTCTTTTTCTTAATCCATTCTTACTCACTCGTGATCATGTCATGATTCTCCTTTCCGACTTAGTTCCTTTCTTACTCGTATGACATCTTTTGATGTCATCGTCCTACTTACCCATTACTTGGGTTTAACTTTCCCTCTTAGACCCTTATGATTTCTTTTCTTTTGTACTTTATCCTTTCATCTATAACAGATCATCTTTGATGAGCTTATCTTCTTCCCAATTCTGTTACTTCCATTTCCTCCTAATTGGATCACATTTGTTTTTCCAGGGTTCTCTTCCTTGGTAAGTTTTTTACTCCTTTTCTCCCGGAATTCTCTCTTAATTTTACGATTGTGAATGTCCAACCTTAACTAACATTTCTTGATGCCATCCTCTCCTACTCACCTTTACCCTTGAGACCCTACGATTACTTCTTATATACTTTGTTTTCATTCTCACTTACTTCCAGCACTCATTTATTTTTCTAAGGTGGAGTCACATTCCCTTAGTTACCCAATCTCTTGATCGTCCTATAGAAAGCTTGTTTAATCTTCTCATAGCTTTTGGGTAGTTTCTCCTATCTTATCCATTGATCCCTCTAAGACTTTCCTCCGTCCTTATTTCCCAAAAGGTTGTTGGCCTTTCCATCCTTTCCTTCTTTACGGGGATTATAACCTTTACAAAGGTAAATCCGTTAACTGTTTCACACATATTATCCTCTTAGTTTGATTATTTTGAGAGGATTTTCTCTCGAATCTTCTTGTATTTGGTATCCATCCCTTTGCCCTATTTAGGGTATAACCCTTACTACTCCCCAAATCCTTCTTGGAGTGTAGTTTATTCTCTCGGATGTTTTGGTTGTTGCCGGTTATTTCCTTCAACTGGGTCCATCTAAATCCCTAATTGGTTTCTCTACTTTCTTGCAAGTATATCATACTTATCCTCTCCAGTCACTTACTTAGCCACTTATACTTTTTACTGAGGTCCTTATTATAGCTTTAATTGATGCAATATTTGCTCTGTTGATTTTCTTAACTTGGAGCTTTCCTCTTCCTGGACTCCCACTTCCTATTCTCACCCTTCTTTTAGGGTCTTCCATTCGGGGATTCTTACGTTCGATGTCCCTACTGCTCCTTAAAAGTTCTTTCTTCATTCCTTTCTTATACTTACAGATCTTTGTATGGTTTATTCACACTAAATTCCTTCTTTTTGTTCCATGTCTCTGCTTCCCATTTGTTCCCTTATGTTGTGGAGTTCTTAAGAAATTATATCCCAACTCTTTTCAAATAAGTATTATTCTTGGGGCTTTCTTGTTATTGTATCTTATCCTGTCTTAATTGTCTTAACATCCTCAGTGCTCCCTATAGTCCTTTTCCCTTCTTCCTGATCAGCTTCCATTCCTTTGAATTGGTCTATTACTTCTCACTTTCCTTACTCTTATTCTGTGAGCTTTTCCTTAACTTCTTAAACTCTTACTAATCCCATGCTTTGATGTTCACTTTCCCTTTGTCCCAAACTTCTCCTCCCTTTCCTTAGAATTTGTTTCCCTTGGGTGAACTTCTAAGAGTCTCTTCCTTGCCTAAATTTTATTGTACTTTGAGGGAAAATCTTAAGGGCTGAGGTTAACAAAAAAATATAACCCATTTTTTTCCATCCTTAGGTGATTTCCTACCCTTTACTTTGATCTCTATTAGCATGCTTGAATTTATAAAGGAGACTCGGAAGTTTTATCAAGAAAATTAGAACAGTTGCCATACTTGCCATACTTGGCCTATTATAGAATTTCTCTACCCCCTAATCCCTTGGGGTCATAGGCTGAGAGTTAGCATTAGAACAGTTGTGGGACTCTTGATCAGATGGCTTTGAGGAACTAGTTGGGGTCCACTCATCTTCCCTTATAGGATGAATTTCATGCATGGCCTCCAATTCGTACCACCTTAATACCTCTACCTCACACTCATACGTCCACTTTATCCTTTGGGAGGGATTAAAACTGGACTAAGTAGGTGGGGGTACTTGGTGGACCTTCATGAAGGTGGCATACACATCCCAGTAGTTATCCCATGCCTCCTTTTTGGTTGGATTCCTCTTCGGTTGTTGTGGGGTTGGAGGAGGAGTTGGGCTCCTTGGAGGAGGTACAAGTTCCTCTTGTCTGGTAGGAGGGTATGTGATGCCTTCTGGTTCCAATAAGGCTCCCACAAGTTTTCGGTAATCTTTCACAATATCTTTGGGTACTCTTTTCTCTTCCTTTAAGAATCTTTGAACAATTGCCTCCCTTGGGGTAGGTGTCTTTTTCAAGGTTATGGGTGGATGATTGGATTTCACAACGAATTTCCTAGGGATTCTCCTCCCTACACGATAGTTAAAGTTTAATTAATGTCAGGGAATAATATTGATAATGTTTCAAGGGAACTTGGCTCTAATACCACTCAAGTTGTCATGCCCCGACCCGGTTTGGTCGGATCCCCGTGAACAACCCATCGCTCTCTTAGTTCAAGAGGGGTTTCCCCCTTATTTTATTCAAGAAGAGCTTGGCGTAATCTCAACTTTGTTCCCTAGAATGACATATATCAATAAAAATGCAAGTTCAAGATAATTTAGCATATCTGACAGAGGGTAAGACCTAGTGTTATTTCTAGTCATTTCTCTATTTCTTGTAAATGGATAAAAAAGGGTGGGCGATTTTCTACAACTCAGTAAATGGGTATTTTAAAAATAAAATTTCAATAAAATAGTTTTTGAATTGGAGTGTGCTAGACTCCTTATTTTCTTTAAGACATTTCATCCTCAAAATATCGATTTTCAAAACCATTATTCCTCATTAATAATAGCCGGTGTTTTTAACAATCAACACATACCCTTTATCATGAAGGGATCACACATTCACAGGGCAGCACGTCTGCTGCACCCACTTGTGGTGTTGGAGCAATTTTACCGATCACCTAGATAGAAGCACGTCCACTTCTATCCTGAGAATGAATGGATGTACACAACAACTGACCCTCAATCCTGTAAAGAAACTCTGTGTCCATATGAGGATAGAGACCTCATCCTGATCCCACTCCGGTCTCGTGTGCATGAAGTTACGTCAAACTTCCCTAAATGTTGGTACGACAATCTGCACTTATCTTCACCATGTTGTCTAGTAGCCCCTAGGATGCATCACTACCCCTCTTGGGCATCTTGAAGGTCCCATACCTTAGTGCATGCACAAAACAAATAGTTTTCCTCATAAGCCATTTAATCTTTGGTGCCACTGGTCCAACGGCCCTAACCCTCAACTCAACCTGCAACTATTTGTCTCAACTGGTCCGTCGACCTATCTTGTCGCACTGCCACTAGTCCATCGAGTATGTTGGTCTTGTCTTGGTACCATGGCAAAATACATCATTCGTAAAAGTTTTCATGGTTTAATCTCATGTTCATTTATGAGCTCCTCCTCGTGCCAACTAGCCTTAGCCCCCAAGTTCCAAAACCGAGGCCTCCGACCTATCTTAGCTATTCAAGCTCCCATCAAGAAGGTCTCCCAAAAGGTTTAAAAGTGGCACATAGTTAGAGGAGAGCACTTCTGACAAAATAATTTTTCAGCTGTCCGTCATGCCAACCAAGTGTGAAGGCATCTCTGCTCATAATCGATGAACGAGTTTTCTACTTCCTTTTAGGAAGTTCATCATACCAACCGGGTATGATCTACTTACAACCGGTAAGTAGTTTTTTCGTGTGTTTTCTCACATCATCCCATCTAGGTGTGATATTAAAATCCCACATAGTAGCGGATTTTTATTACCGAGGTGCTCATCATCGCAACCGGGTATGATGTGAATATCCCACTCACCCGTGAATGTTGTGAATTCTTCTTAACTGACTTTTTGTCTCCTCGTGAGCTTGTCTTAGCAAACATTCCCAGTTCTTTGTGTTCCTACATGATATGAACATCCTTGTTCATTATCCTTTGGCTTGGTAGCCTTCATTCATCACAAATGAATAAATTACCCAACTTTTCAATTAATTGCAATTAGGTCCCTAAAGTTCTTTTCTTTAACTTTAGATCCCTAATGCCGATTTTTCCGCAAATTGAGTCCCAAAACTTTAAACATTTATTTTGGGATCTCAATTTATTTAAAATTACAAAAATACTAACATCTTTTCCATGCTCAATTGGCCCTCAATTTTAGGAAATTCCACTTTAGTCCATCGAATTTTTGAAATCCCTCAATTTCAACCTTTCAACTTGGCTGAATTTGATTTATCAAATTGACCGATCAAATGAGTTTAATTGTTGAAATTGTTGGTAGATTTACGTTCCTACACATCCATACAATTAAATTACACTTTAAATCGTACGAATTGACGTCAGAACGAGCTCAAACAGAGCGTCATCGAAAAATTGAACGTAGAGAGATAAAGCTTCGAAAGCTTATTGTTAGGGATGCAACAGTCCGAGATTTTGATTTGGGCAGATAGCTCTCGTCCTAAGATTTCTCCTAGAATTAAGAATCGCCTCAATTCATTTCGAATTAAGGGAGAATTTGATCAGTAAATACTTGTTAGTTCTCTCTGTAACACCGATTAGAATTCAAAGAGGGGAGCCAAATTTGGTCGTATGAGGGCTAAGGTAGTGTTGGGAGAGCTTGGCTTGACTTGAGGAGGGCTCGAATAGGCTGGTTTTAGCTTGATAGAAACATGGCAACTTCAGTCCGCCGGAGTGACTTTACTATTCGATCACGTCAGTGCTTCTCCGACGATCCTCAAAGCAATTGGACACTACCACTGTGTAGCGGACTTCTCCCTAGTCTAAGGAAACTGACCATGCCTTCTTCAGCTTAGAAAAGACCCTATGTCGGAGCTCTGGTTCGAGTGTCATCGGAAAACTAAGTAGTTGAGAGAGAGTGAGGTTTTTAGGTTTGTGGAGGATGAATGGAGAGGGGCTCTTTATATAGGGAGCTCGGGGACTCTCCAATCATCCGTTTGGAACCTTAATGACAATCATTGATAGCCTAAAATGTACAAAATGGAAATGTTTCATATTCGTCAGTGTTGTTTGATTTTCCAGCGAGTTTACAGTGCTGTCATCCGAAGGAAGAAGATGACACTGTTCTAAACCGGGTTCAATGCTTAAACCGGCTGGTTCATGCCTAATTCGATCGAGTTTTTCAAAATTAAAAATTTCTAAATTCATTCTCTATCCAATGGAGGCCTCAATTCTCCAATTTGAATTTTCTAAGCCACCTAGAAAAATTAATTTAGCATCAAGTTCAATAGTGGTTCAAATCGGTTCAATCAGGTTCGGATCCAATTCTTCTGAACTGGTCTGGTTTTCTCTCCCAAATTGTTCTAAGGTTCCTTTTCAAGGTTTTTATGACTCTTTGGGTCATTCAAAAGTTGTAAATTTTCCAATTTTCACGTTCCCTAGTGATCAGGTTTGTGAACCGATTTGGTTTTCTCACTCAGTTTGACTGGTTCTTTCCCCAGTTTTTCCTTAACTAAAAAGGATGGGGTTTACACGTGGCATTCCAACTCAGCCGACATGTCATCCTTTGACCGGTTGATCGGACACGTGGCGACCTCCCATTGTTTGCTTGTGTCTACGTGTTAGGCTAATCGATCATCCGCTGACCATTGATTGGACATATGGCAACCTCCCATTGGTTGCCTGTGCTTCCATAGCTACTGACCGGGCACCGTTGACCATTGACCAGTTCGGTCTATTGACCGATTGGACTATTGATCGGTCTGGTCTGATCGGGTTCAGTGACCCAAATTCAAAAATTGGCTGGTGCAGGCCCGATTCGACCAATTTTCCAACATTTAAAATTTTCTAAATTTATATAAATTCATTTTCTATCTAATGGTGGCCTCAATTTTTAAAATTTACATTTTTAAGTAACCTATAAAAATGAATCATTGAACTGGTTCACTTTGGTTTAATTCGGTTCAGTTTGGTTCCGGTTCACCCCGAACCAGTCTAGTTCTCCCATCCAATTCACTTCATGGTTCTTTCCTATGATTTTTATGAATTTTTTATCACTTGGGATTTTCCAATTTCTCATATTAACCCTTTTTTACTATTTTCGGTTCATTAATTATCTCGATTTTCTCAAAACCGCCGATTATTTTCCCAATTTCCTTGTTCCGAGGGGACGAGTTTCACACAGACTATCCCCAATTCTTTTTTTCCCTCCCTTTCCTAAAATATGCTACGTGATTGGTTGAACAATACTTAATGCATAATGTTCCGACCTAGTTTATCAGTTTGACATGGTTATAACCCGTCTCGTCACATTGTCATTACAAATATGGGTATCATTACTATTGTAATTGATAGAATTGATAGAGAGAAATTATATTGAATCACAATATATCTCATTCATTCAAGATAGATGGTGTACAATATATATATATATATATATATAGAAAATTAATTATAGACACATTAATGATATTGTAACCATTATCCCTTCATTTTCTCCATTTTAACTACTATCTCTTCATTTGCTATCCTTGTCTTCAATATTATCTCTATTATTCCCCAACAATCTCAAGAGAGATATTGATATTGAGATTGGATATTAATCTGGAGTCAAAAAATAATTTGAAACTGATTGGATTTGTTCACTCGCTTCGGCTTGAGTTTATGGGCTATATCTGCAATAAGACAATCATAAAACCTTGAAAGAATTTTGATTTGGAAAAGAAAGGTAAGCATATTGTTAGTTGTTTGGTAAATATACCAAATAGAATTTGTGATTAATAAAAATATGGGATGAGAGTATCACAAAGAATAGTAGTGTTTGTTCAAATGAGTGAAGTGTGACCCATATGAAGACAGAGATAAGGGGAAACTAAGAAATCCACTTTGGTGGGGACAAGATCTGATGGGTAGAAAAAGGGAAATGATCTTGGAGGAATGAGAAATTCTAGTTTGATCAAACAAAACTTGATGAATAATGTTAAGATCTAATGATAATTGAGAATAGAATAATGATCAATTTAGAAGGAGAGGTCGATTAAGGTTCCTCAATTATAGAAATGACATCTTGTGGATGGAGATGCACAAAACATTAAAATGATGATAACTTTTGATTGTAGAAGATCGAGATCTGTATATCCGACTAATTTGAGAAAATGATAACTTTTGATTGTAGAAGATATGAGATGTTATTGAGTAAGAAAAATAGATTTGTAAGAAATAAAATTAGTTCGACTAAAACAATGACAACAAACATAAAAATTGATGGTGAAGGAAGATATTGCTCCGAGGTTGGGCTAAAGAGAGGAAAACTACAAGGGTGACAGTGCATCAAGTGCAATAGAACATGAATCATCATCTGAAAATGAGCATAATGGGGAAGATCAACAGAGTGGAATAGAGAATTTTAATTCTGATGAGCAATCAAAATAGAAGGAGAAAGGTGAAGTTGGGCAAGATAATAAAGCATTTGACTATGAATTTGTTGATTGTGGTCAGGACAAGCATAATTCAAATAACAAAGAAACAAATAAATAGGAGGAGAACCACTCAATAGATAGTGCCCTGAGACAAACTAGCCAACTTCTGACGGGAGTGATGATTCTAACTATGAGGAAAGGTATAAATCTAATGATGAATAACGAGAGAAAACCTCATCCATGGAAATTAATATTGGAAAATTTGATGCAACAACATTGTAGAATGGTACAGATTCATCGAGTGTAGTTCTGATGCAAAATGATGTAGAAGGCGATGAATCGACCATAGAAGATATTACTTTGGGGTCAGGCAAAAGCCCAACCCCCCAAGGATCGTACTATTCCGGGTTTTCTCAAAAAAGCTCTGATACCATGAAAGAAATAATAGAGAGAAAATATATTGAATCACAATTTATCTAATCTATTCAAAATAGATTGTGTACAATATATAGGTAGAAAACTAAATACAATTCATTAATAATATTGTAACCACTTTTGCTTCATTTTCTCCATTGTTACTGCTATCTCTTCATTTGCTATTATTGTCTTCAATATTATCTCTATTAGTAATAATAAATGGACTAATAATCAAAATAACACAATATTCATGAAACTTGATAGGGAAGAATAATACTGATAAATTTTTAAATTATAGTTTTTATATTGATCTTTTGAGTTGTGCAGTCGTATTCATTTTCTTTAAATCACCTAAAAAATATTTGGGAGTATGTGAGCTACTAACTCAATAGTAGGCTTTTCGGCGCCAAATAACTTTATGGCTCAATCCCAATTCTCTACCTAATGTGTATTTTTACAAATTATATTTACCTATTTATCACTAGCATGCTTAGTTATTTTCATTTTTTGACTTATTTCTTATGTTCACATCTATATTTATTAATGTTTCATGATTTCATTGATATACATGAATATCTAACATGATAAACCCACTACTCATGCATATTACTCATCACATAATTACAATCACATCAACTTGAGCCATGGCCCCATCATGCTCTCTCCTATAGATTCTCACACATGAGTATGTCTAGGGACGATGAGGATATGTGCGTCGTGCTACACACTCTCAATGTATCATATAGATACGTCTGCTCATCAGAATGTTGAGTTAGTTCCCTCGATCATCTATACACTTCGACATACAAACCATCCACGAAACTAAGTATTTGTATACCTGGGTATTCCCCTCCATCCACGCAAAACGAGTATACTTAGAACTCTTATAGGTTCGTGGATGACTTAGGAACATCACATTACAACTTACCTTATTCTTGCGTTCCTAGTCAACCCCGACACTCGAAACTGCCCATCTTGAGTATCTTATCGATGCCCTCACAATCACTTCTCACATACACATATATATAACACATGCATGCAAATCATTTCTCAATTGCAACCACAAACTGTCACACACATATCATCTCATGTATGCATCATGAATCATGCAACTCATTCATAAATAATATCACCAATCATATGCCAGAACATATCTTAATCTTAAGATGCTTGATGATTTATATAAGATATTCATTCTCATATTGTCATCATTATGTATGCATAGCACAACATTTCTATATTTATAGCTCGACATCATATCAATTTCTACATCAAATCAAACAACATGCCACATGAATCTTATAACTATCCACATGAATGATCATCTACCCATTTTATGCTTATTTATTTCATATTATTTTATTATAGACTATTTAAGTAAATAATTGTAAACAGTCTACTCAGACTCACCGCCGTTAATCTCATTTACCTCAGAGTTGGAACGTTTTCATCCTAATTGAGTTTTTGAAGTTGTGGTGACTCAATTCCATTGCACGAAGCTTGGTATGCTACATAACGCATACCAAATTTTCTAAAATGATCATTTACTCTCCATGGACTAAAATGATCACTTTACCGCTATTTGAGCAAAAAATATCATTTGCCCATCCCCTCATTTACCTAGAAATGATAGTTTTTCCCTTAAACTTTTGAAAATTACTTTTGATATATTTATTTATTCTAAAAATTATCTCTTTCTCCATTATGCTTCCCTTATAGAAGATTTCCACAAGTTTTCTCATTTTTGCAAATTAACCCCAAACTTTTCAAAATTTACACTTGTGTCCCTAGATTTCAGGAATCACTCAACCAACTTTAATTTTCAAAAACCACTCTCAAATACTTCCATTTATCTTCTAATATCTTGTGGGAGGAGTTGGAGGTCTTACCTGATTGAATTTGACAATTTTTCAAAAGTGGTTGAAATAGAACTATTAGAGGCATAACCATAAATTCTCACCGCAGATAGCACCACTAATGGTCGAAGAGTAGGCTACATGAAGCTATAGACCAGGCGACTCATTTAGTGGTGGTGGTCATCCAAGTGGTTGCTGGAGTTGGGAGAATTTTGGTTTCGATTGGTTATGGTCGGGAGAAGCAAAATGATCTCTCTAAAGGAAATCAAATAATAGCAATTGAAAGTCGCCTTGCTAGAGGTTGACTAAAGCTAGTGGGAGGTAGATGAGAGGCATGATGTTATTTAGGCACCGGTGATGACCAAAGTGGTGACCAAATTTTGCCCTAAAAAGTTGGTGACAACCTACAGATTTTCTTTCCCGGAAACAAAGTCGAGAAAATGACCCTCATGCATTATATTCTGTTCATTTTCAAGTTGAAGTCTAGCTACATAACTCAAGAAAGTTCCCTTAACAATATTTTTACAAAAAATAACCTCATTTAGTAGTTGGATGAGGGAGAATTTCAGCCTCGATCATTTGAGTGTTAGGGGGGTGTCCGATAATGATTTTCCTACATTTAGATGAGAAATTCAATTTGTTGAGAAATAGATAATGCAATTAAACTTATAGGGAGACCAATATGGGAGTTGTCATCTCATCCATATTTTTTTGTGGCATTCAATTTGGTCAAAATTGGATCAATTGGGTAGATATCTCTAATAGAATGTATCAGAAATTGGTGATGGGAGAGGAAGGGAGAATGTGGGGGAGTGACCATGGTTTTCGAGTGTGTCAATACAACTCAGACCCATTGACCTAACACCCTTTCTTCTTCTTCTTCAATTTAATTATGATAGGTTATTCCACCAATTGATGTGACACTTGATCCTTGAACGATCCTTCGGAGAAGAGCTAGCTTTTCATACTAATAGTTTTGACTATTGAACCCTCATCAGTAAGAAAACAAACCTTTCTCTCTTTAGAAATGTTTTCTAGTGAAACTCCATTTTGAGTTATTTCTAAGCCAAATTGGATGAATTAAAGCTTAGAATGATCATTGGGGCATAAAAAAAGATGATTAGTATCATGTTAGGGTTAAATTGGGAAGGATTAAACTTAATTTTATGTTAATTAAAGTTAGGGGATTAAATTGTAATTTCTGAAAAATTAGAGATTAAACTGCAAGTGGTGATAAATCAAGAGCCCAAATGGAAATAAAGGAAGATTAAGAACCCAAAGGAAAGATTTAAGAATTTTAGTGATCTAATTGGAAATAAGGTATAACTTAAGGATGCATATGTAAATAATTAAAAAAATAATGTTTTAAGTGTAATTGCCTTAAGTTATAGGACCAAATAATTTGATTTATTGTAGAGATCGATTACCTACTTATGCATGCAAGGAAAGGCATGAAGACTTGGAAACCCCCCGGGACGAACAAGTCATGGAACATGGATAGGTGAGATTTCTAGCATAAAGTCCGATTGGGCTAATTAAGCTATATTGCTTGCACATATTATAATATGATCAGCTTAAAACCCTTTTCGAGAAATACATTTCGGTGATTGTATGAACCCCACTTAAAAACTATTTTTGGGATATATTTCTGTTATGAGCTTGAATCACGCTTAGTTTTCCTTCGCAATTGTTATGTGGAAACGTTTTCAAAGGTAGGATCTAAATTCATACACCGATGTAGGAAATGGGTTGAGCTCAGGGTCGATAAGAATGAGTTAGATCTATATTTTGAGAAATGGGACCAAGGCTAGCATTTTCAAAGAAGTGGGCCTAAGGCCGTGTTTTGAAAACTCGTTAATGTAGGCCCAAGGCCAATGGAACAAACCTTGTCCCGTAAATAATCTTGATGGTAAATTTTGAGCATGTTAAAAATACTAAAAACAAGTGATTTTATATGAAATGAGTCATATCCAGTAAATACTATTGAGTTGGAGACAGGTCTCATCCCATAGGGCTGATAGTATAAAGATGAAGGTCTTAAGCTAATACTTTTTACTATGTATGATCTTAAAAAGGACCATAAGGCACCCGATATGGTATACTGATCATTCTGAGTACTAATGGTTAGCAAGGTTGATACAAGGGCTCTAGGAGTACTATGTGCATTAGACCCGGTGAATGTGAAAGGTTTAGTCTCTCTATAGCAGACAACTCAATCGATGTGTATGAGGGTTGGGTGACATTGCTCATACAGACAGTCTGACATGGACATCCTAATCCAATCAGACATGTCATTGAAATTGTAGCCTCGTACTAAGGTGGTCAATAAAGATGCTACGGACCACAAGTGGGATAGATGAGCCTTATGTTATATGAACGTGTGATCCCTTACATGATGGAAAGGGTGTGTAAATTGTTGTTTCCTTGTCCAATACAATCACAATGAAATGAAAACCTAAATAGATAAAACCTATGAAAAGTCTTTTCATGATAGAATAAACTTGTTGTTTGCTTGTCCAACACAAGCCTCATACATATAAACTAGAAACCCTTTTTATGATTAAAATATTATGAAATATCTTTATAACCGTTTTAGAGTATGTGCTAAATCGTGAAGATGACGTCACGATGTAAGCCAATCCTACTCACTGAGTTGTCAAACTTATCCCTCCCTTATCTCTTTTAAATAGTTGAATGTTGAAGAGAACCATAGAAGCCGATCTACTAGCCTAGTATGATTTTACTTTTGTAGATTTATGTTCAACACTATATATATTCCAATATATTTTGGAAAAGTATTATGATATGATCTTATAATGTTATTATGAGCCTTACTTCTACCAAAACTACAATAGTGGTAGTAGCCACTTTTGTAGTATCAGGAGGTGTGATGGGTTGTTCACAGTTTCCGATCGAACAAACCAAGTTGGGACATGACAATACATATAACATGGATGTCTCGTGCTACCGCGCACATAAGCATACTTGGATCCTCAATTAGTTCGGGTGATCTAGAAGCTATCATCATCCCATTATCCTGTCGCTTCTAGTCTACCCAAGATGACATTATCACTTAGTATGTGTTTGGTTGCATACCGCATTGTTCTTATTGATATATACCAATCATACAAGAATTAATTCATCACAAAAAATTCATCAGTCAATGCTCGACTTGCTAACTGGTCGACCCCGCTACTCATATTTTTTTTTATAGAAATTCATACATTACCTTAGAGATCACATTATATTCATAAGAAAACTTTATTTTTTTAAAGAAAATACATGTTGAATGCTTTTCTTTCCCATACGGATGGCAACCCTTTTTTTTCCTATAACATACAAGCATTCGCCCCTTTCTTATACTTTGGCTTTTAGCCCCTTTCATAAAATTGGCATTAACCACTTCATAAACATGGGGTTTAGCTCATTTAATAAATAATTGGCCATATACACCTTTCATATATAAGTTTTCTCATATTTTATCAAAAATGACTCTTAGGTCCTTATTTTAACAAAAATCACATCAAAACCCTTATATTTGTAAAATTACCATTTTTAAGCCTTCCTTCCAAAATTTTTCATTTTTGTCTTTTTACTTTACAAATTTACCATTTTGCCCCTTAATTACAAAATTTTTTATTTTTACCTATTTACTTTAAATATTACTATTTTTTCCTCCATAAATAAAAATGATAATATTACCACAATTTATACAAAACTGACCATTTTACCCTTCATCCTATAAAAATTACCATTTTGCACATTTTAAGCAAAAATTACTAATTTTCCCTCTTTTATCTTACAAAATTTTTTATTTTTACATATTTACTTTAAAAATTACTATTTTCCCCTCCAAATATAAAAATAATAATTTTACCTTTTTTATGCAAAACTGACTATTTTACTCTCCATTATACAAAAATTACTATTTTATGCTTTTTAAGTAAAAATACTAATTTTCCCTCATTTACCTAAAATAACCATTTTTACCACCAATGTAGGCTAAAATGATAATTTTGACCTCAATTGGACTAAAATGATAATTTTTACCCCTTTTTAAACAAAAAGTATCGCATTTGCCCAAAAAATCACTCATAGTCCCTTCTTGGCCCCCTAATAATTTAAACTGAAATTTCAATCTCGACCGATTAAAATCGATTTTTTTTTCCGAAAATCCTAATTTTCTGGCTTGGGACATTAATTACTATTACAATTGGATTTCAATCCCGATTAGTATTCTTATTCTAATATCAATCTCAATTTTTTATCCAATTTAATTTTAAATCCATGTTTGGAATTCTATTACTCTTTCAATTTTTATTTGCAATCCAATTAAACTTAAATTTAAACTCCAAAAGTTCAGGTTTTATCCTTTGATATAAGTACAATTATTTATTGAAATATAATACTCTCTAATTTAGTATTAGAGTGAGTGAGTTTGTACTCATACATGAATTATAACCTTAAACTCACTAATGATATTTTCAAGTATTAAATAAAAATACTAAACTTGCACTCTTACTTAATGAACACTGAAAAAATTATATTTGATTTATAAATCGTTGTTAAAAATAAATTTAAAAATTATACATGTCAAATGTGTCTATTTTATTATATTATAATAGATGTTGTATATTAAATATCTCTTATAAATTATAATTTTTAAATAAATTTATATTTAGTATATTATTGATATACAATACTTGTGATCGACTATTATTATTATTATTATTAAAATGAACTATTTGAAAAATGTATTAAATATGAAAATTATTTTGTTATTTTGAGTCAAAATATTATATTTTAGATATTACTCTCATTATTATTTTAAAAAAAATAATAGGATCAAATTGACCCAAACGATGGTTTGATCATATAACACGATTTCTTCTAGATTTTACATCTTGAACAATATCATATTGTTTTCCCTAAAATAAAGAGGAGAAAAACTAATACACGAGACAATAATTTATAAAGGTGTGAATGATGTAGCTAACCTAATTCCCATCATATCAGTTAGGTCATCCCACGATCGCAGGAACTGCAGATGACTAACGTCCACACACTTGATATTACACTCTAAATTATATGAAATCAAGAGATATCTTATATTCAAGAATGGTAGATAAAATGGTAATATTTCCATAAGTTTTTTTATCTTTTTTTTAATATAATAAACATTAAAATTGTATTTTTTTTGCATTAAAATTATATTTCCTTAAATATTTAAGCACACAATTGGGGTACTCAATTTTTTTTATATAAATTTATAATCTTTTTTAAAACTTATAACTTTGTGTCTTAATCTTAAAACTTCATCAACCAACCAAAATAAACTTATATGAGTTGAAAATGTTGTAAGTTGATATTACCAATTGTAAATAATAACTTAAATTAGAAAATTAGGTTTTAAATATATTTCACCTAATGTAATTTATTATTATTTAATTTATATATATAATAATTATAAATTAGAAACTTTTTAAATGGGTCTTCTCTATTTCCTAGACTTTCTTTTTTATTTATATGGACTTCTTCCTATTTTTCTTCTTATTGTACTCCTTTCTAGTTTTTGTGGACTCCTTCCATTCATCCTAACTCTAACCCTCAACAACATTCATTCATCTTTCTCTTTTTAAATTCACTCTATATTAGTCAAACTTCGGTCCAATGATTAAGAGGGTGGTCTCTCTATATCTTCGCAACATGCATTCTTCTCTCTTTTTAGATCCACTCACTCTTAGTCAAACTTTAATATAATGATTTAAAATATGGTTTGAAATTAAATTGTTTATAGGAAAAAAAAGCCTAGCTTTCTTGTACTCACTAACTACACGTCTCCTACCATTTCATCAATTCCCAATAAGTATAAAGATCTAACCTTGCCTGCCAAAGTTGGCCATGTCAATGTCATAAGCTAAAGTATAGATATCTTTAATTGTAGATAGGTTGATATATTTGGCGCCATGCTTAGGGCTAAAGTAGTATCATATCCAAACCTAATTGGTAGAGTAAGGCCTAGTACTTTTGTTAAGTCCCTTCACATACAAACTAACTCCAGAAAACAAGCATTAGACAAATTGTAGCAGCTTGAAAATAGGAGTGAATTTGTTATATTTGTTGAATTCTCTTTTTTTTTCTTTTTTGGCTGGACCCATTACAAGGAAAAACTCTTTCAATGTAAATATTTTTCATTCACAAAAACTTAAACCCAAGACCTCTATTTAAGGGAAAGTGATGTAGAACTACTCCAACTAATTACTCCAACCAGTGGACTTTAGTTAGATTAGAAACTTGCTTAATTACACTTTCTCCCACCTCCACTAGCCTACACAATTCTATTCTATACTTGCCAAAACTTATAGATGATGCCTAGAATACACCTATGCCCACTGATGGTAGCAAAAAGTAGAGAAAAACTTGAATAATTATGCGACTCTTTTGTAAATAAGCAAGCAAAACTACACTGGCAGGAGCTGATGACTGTAATATATGGACAAGCACAGTTGATAAAATTACCACTATATTATCGGATCTTTGGCATCAAAGATCTTTCGACACACTATATTGGGCAGAGATTTATATTTTAATGCGTGCTTTAGGCCACTAGAAGGTTTAATAAATTTAACATGGATCGGTCAAGATTGCAGTATCAGAAATGATATGCATAAAACCTAGCTACATAATTCAAGCCCCTATGATTGGTTCAGACAAAAGAAGAGCATGAAAATGACACTCCATATACATAAACAACTTATCCTTTCCAAGCAAATAACTCTGATCGTTTCTTGAAGGTAAAGGGATAGATCTTGCATGTGTGCAAAAAGTGGATTGTGGGGATGTCAGGAAATGCTATTAGGGGTCTATGGCCGGGCAATCTTTCTGGATCGGACACGAAGAGCAATGTGGGTAGCGGATGAAGGAACTACTCATTGACCAAGCAATATGAAGTGTTGGTGTGGATATGTGGACATTGGGCTAAGCTTTTTGATCCATATTGATTGCTTTTGTTCATGTACACATCAATATCGATTCTAGTCGTTATTTGGTGGAATGATAATGAACCAAGTTCGTTATAGGACGGTCTCTTTTTTTTTTTCAATTGAATGTGTAAATATAACTAAATTGTTTGATCATATAAGATACACTTTCTCATTATATAAGACATATGATTAAGGTTTTAAGAAAATGATTTGCACCGATAATGACTTGATCTTATTATACTTAAAGAAAATTATATAATAATGATTGCATATATTTATCTTAACTGATAATATTTTTAGTGGAATTATAATTTCAATAAGTTTACACGCAGGGTGATAACAACATACTATTACACTCACCAACATCTAAGGGTAGAAGATGCAATCTAAAGTCATTTTAATGATTTTTTAATGTAGAAAGAGAGTTTTTTTAATAATTTGATAATTATAATACTCCATTCTTTAGAAGAGAAATGGTTTCTAAAACGGCCACAAATTAGAGTTAAATTGGTATTTAAAGATGGAAACATCCAAAACATAAGATTAATAGAGAAGTTAATTTGAATTAGAATATAATATAATATGAAATTAATGTTAAAAAATATTGAAGTACCTAATTGATCGGTAATCAAAAATAAAAAAATATTTAACTGAGAATTATAAGTAATTAAATCGAATAGCTCGTATTAAAAAATTTGAGTAATTTTTTATTAATTTTAAATACGATAAAAATATAATTATTAACATTAAATTCAAGTAAATGAGCTAACAATTTTTAAAAAATTAAATTGGGGTAGAATTGAATTGATATTGTAACATAAGGATTTTCAAAAATTAAATTAACAAAAACCAACGTTGAATAGGAATATAAAACACCAAGTAGAATCTAAAATTTATTTGGATAAAATTTTAAAAATAAAAATAAAATAAGTTTAGTAAATAGAGTGGGACCCTCTATTTATTGAATATCAAGTATTGGGGCAAACAACTCTATCATTTTTTCTAGTCTAAAATATAGAAAAATGGAAATTTTTATTTTCAAGTTATAATAAATTGATCGAACAATTTTTAGAAAATAAGTTGAGCAAATAATTAATTAAATTTGAGGTAAACGGACTAAAAAATACTAAAATTGGCTAAAATAAAAATTTTATTTATCGAAAATTAATTCACTATAATATAAATTGACCGTGTATCGCACACATCACGCATGCACATCCGCATTGTCCTCCTCTTCCGATTGGGCGATCTATGACTTGGAAACTCGACCTGACACTACTACATATCCACTCACTTTCTAACGAATTTTTTTTTTGTGACAAGTAAAAGAGAATTGCTCAGAAAATTAAATTTTTTATAATATCTCATACAACAAAGAGTATTGAATTGACAACTCATCTATCTAGCTCCCCATATGATTAATTTGGTTATCTACATTTCATATATTTGAATTTCACTTTAAAAGTTGAGAGAAATACATTTTGGTGACCTCTCGATAACCAATACTTTTGAGCAGAAATTATCCTTTATCCGACCACAAAACATAGTAATTTTATTGTCATTGAGTGCACCTAATGGTTAGCTTTCTTGCATCACCTCTACTTGACATCGACGACCCCTCTACCAATATTGCTGCTAGCATAGTAACTAATCCTAACAACCCGAGAAGTGGCAGACACCTTTCAAGGCCAAATTCCTCGCCTTCCGATGACCTAAACTCACCTAATCATTCCCATAGACACCTCATGACTTAGGCTACCAATCTCTATCGACTCTCCAAGCTAGCGGTAAGGCTCGTGGTCATATTTTGTCATTAAAGCTTTACAAATTGTAAATTATAGACAACTCTAACCACCATTTGGAGTGATTTGGGTTATAAACAACATGTGGGGAAGTCAACTTTCATATCGCGCCCACACCAACCACTGCCAACCTCTCTCTCTGGTGAATTACAATCTAAAGCCTAACTATGTGTTGTTTTCGAGCAAAGGCCTAAATACGATAAAAGAGGCAATGTTTCAATCGTGGACGGTTGGAACACGATCATGGGGGCTTAGGAAATATCATTAGGTGATATTAGTAGTTCTTACTGACCTTATTAATGTATTTTTGTGAAAGGGAAAGTTAAGGGATTAAAATATGATTTTTTAAAATTATGTGTGTTAAAATATAATTTTGGCACAATGGGAACCAAAAGAAAACTGAGTAGAGGAATAGAGACCTGAACTGGAGTGTTAGAAAGCTTATGGACCCAAAGGGTTATCCTGGGAAAGATTAAGCAACTACATGAAAGTTTGGAAAATTTTAGGGGTAAAATGGTAAATAGTATAAATTTTAGGGAAAAAAAATGTAATTTCTAAAATTTGTGGACCCAAGTGAGAACAAGACACAATGTAAGGATCAACATGGAAAGTCTTAACAGTTTGTGTTTCTAAATGGAGGAATTTGAAAGAAATGAGCATTTTGGTAATTTATGAAAAGATTAAAAACTAAAAGGTAATTTTAGGAAAAGTGAATGTATAAGTTAAAAGTTTAGAGATTTAGAGGCATTAGGAAAATTATAGCCAAATAAGGGGAAAGCCTTAGATTTATTAATACTTATGGAATGAGTAGTATTGTCACGCCTTGACCCAATTTGATTGGGATACATGATCAACCCGACACCCTTTCCTACATCATACGAGTATTCTTACTCAAATGAGACAGGGAAGGTGAAGGCGTGTTTATGTTCAAGCCCTTACTTTAGATTAGGGTAGTAAACGTACCTTGAGGGTTCAAGCATGTCCAAGAACTTTTCGTATTGGTACTAGCTTGAAAAGGGTGAGAGAAGGGGAATGAGTACAAATACTCAGTTTAGGGAAACTACTATAACATTTATTTAAATTCATCTTTTCTGTCATTTAAATTATTCCTTTATCATTTTTCACACATTTCACTTGGTCAACAACCACCCTCCTATCATAGGAGGGATCACACGTTCGTAGAACAATCCTCGACCATTCCTATAAACCTCGTCCTTTGATAATCCTCGGTCATTTTCAAAGATGAAAAGTCTTCGGCCGTGGAGTTTCAAGCAATGAATGACCACCATTAAGGCGCCGATCGGATGACCAAGAAGTCTCCAAGCTTCCTATATAAAGAGCTCCTACTCATTCATCCTCCTCACACCTAAAAACTCCACTCTCTCCATACTGGTCAGTTTTCTGATAAAGCTCGAACCAGAGCTCCGACTTGGCCATTTTTCTGAGCCAAAGAAGGCGTGGTTGGGTTCTTTGGATTCAAGAAGAAGTCAGCTACACGCCTATAGCCTCCATTTGCTTCGAGGGTCACGGGACAATCATCGGCGTGATCGAACAATGAAGCAGCTCTAGCAGATCGAAACTGCCCTGCTTCAACCAAGCTGAAATTGGCCAATTTGATCCCTTCTCAGGACAAACCAAGCCCTCCCAACACCTCCTACAGCTGAATTAGAGCGAAAAGTTAAGCCAATTTTGCTTCACTCTGTAAATTCCGATCGGTGCAAGAGAGAGAACAAGAAAATTTTCAATGACTAAATTCTCACTCAATTTGTCATTAATTGATGCAACTCTTGATCCTAGGAGGAACCCTAGGACAAGAGCTATTTGCCTAGATTGAAAGCTCAAACCATCGCGCCCCCAACGGTAAGCTTTCTCTCTCTAAGTCCAATTTTCTGGCGAAGCTTTGTTTTAGCTCATTCTAGCATCAAATTGTGCGATTCAAAGTGCAATTGAATCATATGAAGGTGTAGGAACTCCAATCTAACTTCAATTTCAACAATTAAACTCATTTGATTGGTCAATTTGATGAAATCAAATTTGACTGTGTTGGAAGGTTGAAATTGAGGGAAAAATTATGGGAAATTTTGGGAATTTCAAAAATCTAAGGGACTAGAGTTCAATTTCATAAAATTGAGGGCCAATCAGGCATGATAAAGGTGTTGGAATACCAATTGGCTAATTTTTGGAATTTTTGCGGTGAAACTTAACATTTTTGTAAAGTAGGGGCAAAATGGTAATTTTAGAAAAATTGGGGACCAAATTGGAAATTTGGGAAACTTGAACCCCTTCTTGTAATTTTGAATAAGGTTCTAAGGTGAATTTTAGAGTTCCATGACTCAATTTGGGGGAAAACTGGCTTTACAGACCTAAAGTTAAAGAAAAATAACTTCAGGAACCTAATTGCAAATAAATGAAAAGTTTAGTTATTTCATTCGTTTGGGATGAATGAATGTTATTAGGCTATAGGATAATGAACAAGTATGTTCATATCGTGTAAGAACAAGAAGTACCGGGAATGCCAACTAAGACAAGTTCATGTGAAGGCAACAAGCCGGTTAAGAGAAAATTCACTACACTATCGGGCGAGTGGGATTTAATATCATACACGGTTGAGATGATAAGCACCTCGGAAATGGAAACCCACCACCAAGTGGTATTTTAACCATCACACCTGAGAGGAGTGATGTGAAAATTACTCGAAAAAACTACTTACTAGTTGTAAGTATATCATACCCGGTTGATATGATGAACTTTCTCGAAGGAAGTAGAAAACCCGCTTATCGGTTATAAGCGGAGATGTCCTCGTACTCGGTTGGTGTGATGGACATATGAAAAGTTTATTTTTATTGGAAGTGCTCTCCCCTGACTGTGTGCCACTACTTAAAATTTTTTGGAGACCTTCTTGACGAGAGCTTGAATAGCTTATATAGGTCGGATGCCTCGATTTTGGAACTTGAGGGCTAATATGCTCGATTTTGAAAATCTCGAACAATGGGCCCTAATCTAGTTGGCATGAGCAGGAGTTCATAAACAAACATGATTTTAAGCAATGAATACTTAAGTGAATGAATTGTTTTGCCATAGTACTGAGACAGGACCGACATACTTGTTGGACTGGCAGTAGTGTGACATGATAGGTCTACGGAACAGTCGAGACAAACAGCTGCAGCTCAAGTTAAGGGTTGGGGCCGTTGGACCAGTGGCACCACAAATTATATGACTTATGTGGAAAATTATTGATTTGTGCATGCACTGAGTTTACAGGACCTTCAAGATGCCCAAGAGGGTTAGCAATGTGCCTTAGGGCTCTGGAAGACATGGTGGAGATAAGGGCAGTTAGTCGTACAAGCAGTCTTGAGAAGTTCGACGTAGCTTCATGCGCATGAGATCGGGGTGGGGACATGATGAGGTCTCTATCCTCATACGGACACAGAGTTTTGTTATGGGATTGAGGGTTGGATGTCACGTACATCCACTCATTCTTAGGGGTAGAAGTGGATGTGATTCTATCTAGGTGGTCGATAATGTCGCTTTGACACCACAAGTGGGTGCAGTGGACATGATGCCATGCGAATGTGTGTTCCCTTCAAGATAAAGGGCGTATGTTGAGTGATAACACACCATTGTGAAAAGAATTTGCTATGAAAACCGAGATTTCAAGAATGAGGTATTTTAAAGGAAAATAAGAAGTCTAGCACACTCCAATTCAAACTATTTTCTAAAATTCATACTTTAAAACACGCATTCACTAGGTTGTTGAACTCACCCCCTCCCTTATATCCCTTTCAGGCAACCTAGGGAAAACCTACCCAAAGACCTACGAGTTAAACTACACTTGTAAGACAGGTATGAAAAGTTTAAATTTTATGCGGTTTTGATTTATGTTATTCAGGAAAGGTGCAGGTTTAAAGGATGCCTTACTCTTCACGGCTTAGAGAAGGGGAAAACCCTTAATAAACCAAGAGGGTGGCAGGTTGTTCAAGAGGATTCTACCAAACCGGATCGGGGTGTGACAACTTGAGTGGTATGAGAGCCTGTTTTCTCGAATACATAATAAAGACTAGAAAATATAGTAACTAATAGGATTGATCTTAAAATTTTCAAAATGGCTCCGAAGAAAGGAACCAAGAGAACTAGGGTTGTAGTCTCCAACACTGCCCAACCACCCCTACCTGTGGAAACTCCAAGAGAAGCCCAGACTTGGCAGTAGAAATCAATATGGCTCATGAGTGTGAGCGACTGGTGCAGACCCGACATCGTCAGATGGACAAGCGACCCGAAGGTAGGATAAGGGTCAAAATCGTTAGGAAGGATGGAAGGAGCATAATAGTTCAAAATGGGGAAATAGAATGGCATTTCAAAGGAGAAAGGAGATGCCACCACCTTCCCAGAGAGTAGTCTCCACCTTACCTCAAGGAAACCCTCGCTATCCAAGGTGTCAAAAGAATCATGAGGGGGCATGCTTTACCCGCTTTGCATGCAGACAAGTGGAGCACTTTGCAAAGGACTGTCCCACTCTCAAGGAGAACAACTAGATGAACACCCTTGGACCACCTCAAGGGAACCCCAGGAATCCTAGGCCAAACGCTACAGCACGAGTACCAGCTAGGGTATACAACCTCATTCAAGAAGAGGCTAGAAGAGACTTTAGCACTATAGCAGGTACATTCCAAAACCCTCCAAACTAGTTCTAGAGAATCTTGTAAACTGAAAAATTTTATTTAATAAAGAAAAGTTTTCCTCTAAAATACACGCTTCTTCAATCAGGATATATACAACTATGGGGACAACAAGTCTATACCATCTCCGACTCAGGAGCTGAGAGATCCTTCATCAAGGTAGAGTTGATTTCAAGTGTACCCCTAGAACTCACTCCACTAGAATAAAGTCTCAACATCCACACACCTTTAGGAGAAGGTTTAAATAGGAATAGGCAATTAAAAGGATGTGAGATAAAGATTGGAGGAATCAAACTTGAAGCTAACTTGATTCCATTGCCTTGAAGGAGGTTGAAATAATCCTTGGGATGGACTGGTTAAGTAACCATAAAGCTAGGATGGACTGTGGAAAGAAGACGGTGACCTTCCACACTCTTGAGATGAATGGATTCAAGTTCCAAAGAGATCAAAGGAAAAATGAAGTACAGATGGTGTCCCATCTGAAAGCACAAAAGATGATATATAAAGAATGTACGAATTTCCTGGCCATGGTCATCGACGAAGAGTGAAGAAAAGAGACTTGAAGACATTCCAGTAGCTAGGCACTACCTAGAAGTACTGCCAAAAGAGCTACCCGCACTACCTCTAAGTCGGCAAGTGGAGTTTACTATAGAAACAATCCCATGAACAAACCCCATATCCCAAGCCCCATATCGTATGGCTCCGATGGAACTGAAGGAATTGAAGGAGCAATTAAACGAATTATTGGAGAAGGTTTTCATATGTCCTAGCCAGTATCCGTGGGGTGCACCCACCCTATTTGTAAAGAAAAAGGATGGAAGCATGAGATTGTGTATAGACAATAGAAAGTTGAACCAGGTCACCATCAAGAACAGATACCCACTTCCATGAATTGATGACTTGTTCAATCAATTAAAAGGAGCAGCGTACTTCTCCAAAATAGACCTTTGGTCAGGCTATCATCAACCCAGAATCTAAGAGGAGAACATCCTCAAAATGGCATTTCGATCCCGATATGGACATTACAAATTCAGAGTGATGCCGTTCGGATTAATGAATGCCCATACAGCCTTCATTGATTTGATGAACCATATGTTCCAACCACATTTGGACAAATTTGTGATAGTATTTATAGATGACATTCTTATATACTCACGAACCAGGTTGGAGCATGAAGAGCATTTGGCAATCACTTTGGAGATATTAAAGGAAAATCACTTATATGTAAAATTCTCTAAGTGTGAGTTCTGGCTGTAGGAGGTAGGATTCTTAGGACATATAGTGCCCAAGGATGGAGTCAAAGTAGATGCAGCCAAGGTGGAAGCCACATTAGATTGGAAGGCTTCAAGGAATCCTACAAAGATACGAGTTTCTTAGGTCTGGCAGGGTACTACAGTCGATTCGTGTAAGACTTTTTTTAGATAGCAACTCCTCTAACTCGAGTCACAAGGAAAGGAGTTGAGTATAAGTGGGATGAAAGCTGTGAGAAGTCTTTCATGGAGTTAAAGACTCGATTGACAACCACACTACTACTCTCCCTACGTGACCATAATGCAGCAGAGTACACCGTCTATAGTGATGTATCCAGACAAGGACTCGGATGTGCATTGATGCAACAAGGGAAGGTTTTCGCTTATGCCTCACGACAACTTAAGGTACATGAAAGAAACTACCCAACTCATGATCTAGAATTAACTGCAATAAGATTTGGCAACACTACCTTTACGGGGTTAAGGGTAGGATATACACATATCACAAGAGTCTTAAGTACTTCCTAACTTAGAAGGAGTTAAATCTCCGCCAGAGGAGATGACTAGAATTGGTTAAGGACTATGAACTTGTGATAGAATATCACCCCAAAAAGGCCAATGTGGTAGTAGATGCCTTAAGTCGCAAGTATCAAATTGAGGCAACACAACTAAAAATGAGTTACATACCCCTGTTACAACAATTGGGAAGGATGGAGGTGGACCTGAAGATGGATAAGCGGTAAAGATGCCTAGTGGCTAACGTGGTGGTGAGGTCTAGTCTAACTGAGTAGATCCGGGCTCAACAAAAAGCGGATAAGGAACTTCAATTTTACTTGTATCTGGTCAATAGAGAAATGAAACTAGATTACGACTTGTGTAGTGATGTAGTGTTGACCTACAAGAATAGGGTTTGTGTGCCTCAAGATAAGAAGATGAAGAGATTAATTCTGGAAGAGGCACACGATTTGGTGTATACAATGCATCCGGGTAGTACTAAGATATACCACATCCTCAAACAAGGTTATTGGTGGAAAGGCATGAAGAGGGACATTGTGGTATATGTAGCCTGATGCTTGTCCTGTCAACAAATAAAAGCGGAGCACCAGAAACCGTCATGACTGCTACAACCCTTACCAATTCCTGAATGGAAATGGAAGCATATCACCATGGACTTTGTCACAGGACTACCTGTGACAAGAAAGGGTCGAGATGCAATCTAGGTCATCGTGGATAGATTGACCAAATCAACTCATTTTATCCCTATAAGAGTGATGGATACAGTGGAAAAACTTGATGTCTTATACATCAGGGAGATAGTGAGACTCCATGGCGTTCCAATGAGTATAGTTTCAAACAGAGATCCAAGATTTACTTCAAGGTTCTGGCCAAGCTTACAAAGTGCCAAGGTAACGAAGCTCCACATGAGCATGACATTTCATCCTCAGACCGATGGGCAGTCTAAGCAAACCATCCAAACCTTGGAGGATATATTAAGAGCGTGCATACTCACCATGAATAAAGGCTGAGAAGAATACTTGTGCCTAATGGAATATTGCTTATAATAATAGCTATCTGGCCAGTATTAAGATGTTTATGGATGACCATGTTGTACCCCTCTATTTTGGGAAGAAGTGGGGGAAAGAAGGTTAGAAAGGGCAGAACTAATTGATGATGCCATGGAGAAAATAAAACTAACCAGGAGTCGCCTTAAGACCACACATGATAGGCAAAAGAGTTATGTGGATCATCGAAGAAAATATCTAGAGTTTGAGGTAGGAGATCAAGTATTTCTCAAGGTGTCCCCATGGAGGGGAGTACTTAGGTTTCAACAAATATTGGCCTATATCTCATCATTCAAAGATAGGACAAGTGGCCTATAAATTGGAACTACCTCCAGACCTGTAGAGAATACACGATGTATTCCATATCTCTGTACTTCAAAAGTATCAGCCTAATCCTAGCCATGTATTGGATCGACCTCCACTGTAGCTAGAAGAGAACCTAACCTATCAAACGGAACCGGTAAAAATCATCAACTAGAGGGATAAGAACTTAAGGAATAAGAGGATTCCTATGGTCAAGATTCTGTGGCAGAATGGACCCATGCATGAAGAGACATGGGAAACCGAAAGTGTGATGAGGGACAGTTACCCTCAATTATTTGACATGTAATTGTTTTAGGGACAAAACCCATAAAAGGAGGGGAGAGTTGTAAACCATGTTCTTAGATAATAAGAAAATCGGGGGAATGAATCGATCATTTCCAAAGAGAAAACCAAGTCAGTTTACAAACCAAAATCGATAGAGAAAGGGCAAACCGGGAAATTTATGGATCCTAAGTGACCTAAAGAGTCATAAAAGTCATGGAAAAGGACTTTAGGATGAATTGGAGATGAAAACCAAACCGGTTTAGGTGAACTAGATTGAACTGGTTTGAATCACCAATCGGATGCCCAAGAAGTCCCCGAGCTTCCTATATAAAAAGCTCCTCCTCATTTATCCTCCCCACACCTAAAAACTCCACCCTCTCACTACTACATTTTTCGGTGAAGCTCAAACCAAAGCTACAACTTTGGCATTTTTTTGAGCTAAAGAAGGCATGGGCAGGTTCTTTGGATTTGGGGAGAAGTCAACTACACGCCTGTAGTCTCCATTTGCTCCGAGGGTTGCCGGAGAAGTGCCAGCGTGATCAGACAGTGAAGCAGCTCTGGCGAACCGAAGTTACCCTCTTTTGGCCGAGCAGAAATTGGCCAATTCAATCCCTTTGCATGCCAAACCAAGCCCTCCCAGAACCTCCACAACCCTCCTACAACTAAATTAGAGTGGAAAGGTAAGCCAATTTGGCCCCCCTCTGTAAATTTCGATCAGTGCTAGAGAGAGAACCGACAGATTTTCAATGACTAAATTCTCACTCAATTCAGCATCAATTGATGCAATTCTTGATCATAGGAGAAACCTCAGGACAAAAGCTATCTACTCAAATTGAAAGCTCGGACTGCCGCACCCCTGACGATAACCTTTTGAAGCTTTCTCTCTCTAAGTCCAATTTTCTAACGAAGCTCCGTTTGAGGTCATTCCGACATCAAATCGTGCGATTCAAAGTGCAATTGGATCGTATGAGGGTGTAGGAAAAATTTAGGCAATTGAACTCATTTGATCGGTCAATTTGATGAAATCAAATTTGGTTGTTTTGGAAGGTTCAAATTGTGGGAAATTTTGGGAATTTCCAAAATTTAAGGGACTAAAGTGCAATTTCATAAAATTGAGGGCCAATTAGGCATGATAAAGATGTTGGAGGACCAATTGGCCAATTTTTAGAGTTTTTGGGGTGAAACCATTTTTGTAAAGTAGGGGCAAAATGGTAATTTTGAAAAAATTGCTGACCAAATTGGAAATTTGGGAAACTTTAACCTCTTTTTGTGATTTTGAATAAATTGAGGTCCTAAGGTGAATTTTAGAGTTTTGGGATTCAATTTGGGGGAAAGCAGGCTTTAGGGACCTAAGTTAAAGAAAAATAACATTAGGGACCTAATTGCAAATAAATGAAAAGTTTGGTTATTTTATTCATTTGGGATGAATGAAGGCTATTAGGCCAAAGGATAATGAACAACGATGTTCATATCATGTAGGAACAAGAAGAACCAGGAATGCCAGCTAAGACAAGTTCGCGTGAAGGCATCAAGCCGATTAAGAGAAAATTCACTACACTATCGGGTGAGTGGGATTTAATATCATATACGGTTGGTATGATAAGCACCTCGGAAATAAAAACCCACTACTAAGTGGTATTTTAACCATCCCACTTGAGAGGAGTGATGTGGAAATTACGCGAAAAAACTACTTACGAGTTGTAAGTAGATTATGCCCGGTTGGTATGATGAACTTCCTACAAGGAAATAGAAAACTCGCTTATCGGTTATAAGCGGAGATGTCCTCATACTCGGTTGGTGTGATGGACAAATGAAAAGTTTATTTTATTGGAAGTGCTCTCCCCTTACTGTGTGCCACTGCTTAAACTTTTTGGGAGACCTTCTTTATGGGAGCTCGATTACCTCATATAGGCCAGAGGCCTCGGTTTTGGAACTTGAGAGCTAACATGCCCAATTTTGAAAATCTCGAATAGTGGGCCTAGGCTAGTTGGCACGAGCAGGAGCTCGTAAATAAACATGATTTTAAGCCATGAAAACTTAAGTGAATGAATTGTTTGGTCATGGTACCGAGACAGGATCGACATACTCGATGGACTGGTGGTAGTGCGACAAGACAAGTCTATGGATTAGTCGAGACAAATAGTTGCTGGTAGAGTTGATGGTCGAGGTCGTTGGACCTGTGGCACCACAGATTATATGGCTTATGTGAACAATTATTTATTTGTGCAAGCACTGAATTTACGGGACCTTCATGATGTCCAAGAGGGGTAGCGATGTGTCCTAGGGCTCTAGATGACATGGTTGAGAGAAGGGCAATTAGTCATACCAGCAGTCTTGAGAAGCTCAACGTAGCTTCATGCGCATGAGACGGGGTGGGGACGGGATGTGGTCTATGTCCTCATACGGACACAGAGTTTTGTTATGGGTTTGAGGGTTGGATGTTACTACATCCACTCATTCTCAGGGTAGAAGTGGACGTGCTTCTATCTATGTGGCCAGTAAAGTCACTTCGACACCACAAGTGGGTGCAATGGACGTGTTGCCCTACGAATGTGTGTGCCCTTCATGATGAAGGGCATGTGTTGAGTGATAACACACCATCGTGATAAGAAATGGCTATAAAAATTGTGATTTCAAGAATGAGATATTTTAAAGGAAAATAAGGAGTCTAGCACACTCCAATTCAAACTATTTTCTCAAAGTCATACTTTAAAACCCCTATTCACTGAGTTGTTGAACTCACCCCCTCCCTTATTTCCTTTTTAGGTAACCTGGGGAAAACCTACCCAAAGACCTACAAGTTAAAATACACCTGTAAAATAGGTATGAAAAGTTTAAATTTTATGCAGTTTTAATTTATGTTCTTCTAGGAAAGGTGGAGGTTTAAAGGATGCCTTACAATCACAGCTTAGTGAAGGAGAAAACCCTTAATAAACCGAGAGAGTGGCGGGTTGTTCATGGGGATCCAATCAAACCGACTCGGGGTGTGACAGTTCCACTTGTGGACTGGATAGAATTTCAATGATGAAATTCTAACTCAATTCGACATCAATTGATGCAATTCTTGATTCTAGGATGAACCTCGGGACGAGCTATCTATCCAGATCGAAAGCTCGGACCATCATGCCCCCGACGGTGAGTAATCAAAGCTTTCTCTCTCTACAGTCTATTTTTCGGCGAAGCTTTGTTTAAGCTCGTTCCGGCATCAAAACTTGCGATTCAAAGTGCTATTGAATCATATGAATATGTAGGATCTCAATTTTAACTTCAATTTCAACAATTAGAAGTGTTTGATTGGTTAATTTGATAAAATCAAATTCAGTTGTGTTACGGAGTTGAAATTGGGGGAAAATTTGGGGGAAATTGGGGATTTTTGAAATTCGAAGGACCCAGATGCAATTTTATAAAATTGAGGGTCAATTGGGCATGATAAAAATATTAGAAGGCCAATTGAGTAATTTTAGAATTTTGGTAGTCAAATTTACCATTTTTGTAAAGGAAGGGAAAAATGGTAATTTTGGAAAAGTTTGGGGACCAAATTGGAAATTTGCGAAATTAAACCCCTTTTGTGAATCTGAATAAATTGAGGTCCCAAGGTGAATTTTTAAAATTTCGGGACTCAATTTGAGGAAAAATTGGCATTTGGGACTTAAAGTTAAAGAAAAATAACTTTAGGGACCTAATTGCAAATAAATAGAAAGTTTGGTTTTCTCATTCATTTGGAATGAATGAAAACTATTTGGTCGAAGGATAATGAACCAAGATGTTCATATCGTGTAGGAACACAAAGTATCGGGAATGCCAACAAGGACAAGCTCGCGTGAATACAAAGAATCGGTATAGTGGAATTCACTACATTAACGGGTAAGTGGGGTTTTATATCATACCCGGTTGGGGATGATAAATATCTAGAAATGAAAACCCACTACTAAGTGGTATTTTAAACATCACAACTTAGAGGAGTGATGTGAAAATTATGCTAAAAAACTACTTACCAGTTGTAAGTAGATCATACCCGATTTGTATGATGAAACTTCCTCGAAAGAAGTTGAAAACTCATTCATCAGTTATAAGCGAAGATATTCTTATACCTGATCGGTATAATAGACAGTTAAAAACATATTTTTGTTGGAAGTTCTCTCCCCTGACTGTGTGCCACTACTTAAACGATTTGGGAAACCTTGACGATACCCGAAGGAAAGGAGGAACCACAACAGTCCATGCAAGGGAATAACCTATTAAAAGTGTGATCAATGGGAACACTACGTGAAGAAGTACCCAACCCTACTAAGGATAAGTGTGAGAGGATTGGACAGGTAAAGAAGGACTGTTCTACACCTCATAGATTTAGGGCAATACCTCCTTAAAGGTCATGGAAGACAGGAAGGACTGGTGACCAAAACCATGGAGCAGATTAAGTAAGCAGTTCACGAAGAGGTCATGAAATGACGAGGTAAAAAAAACAAATTTAAACTTCTTCTTAAGAAGGACAAGCCGAGAAAGATACCACAAGAATGGAGGTAAGAAAGTATACCTAGAATCCTCTCATAAGGGGCAAACACAGAAAAAATGATCTCCGGAAACTCTATGGGTACAAAACAGTAAGAGTGAAGAGGAGAAGAAATACACTATGAAAGTAAACTTTGAAGGGATGCATACGACTAAGTACCATTGAAGGAATCATTAATGGGTGGATGGACATAATGTGGAGTGCAAGGAACAACCTATTATAAGGTACAAAGGAAATAGGACATGAAATGAAGGACTATCCCACACCACTAGGATTTAGAACAATACTTTTCAAGAAAGACGCCCTCACAACTATAGAAAATCTGAAATGATACCATCCTAAGAAATGCGACTCCAACTTGTAGTTTCAACCACAGACAAGAGTAAGCTCATCAAGATCTTAGTGAAGTGGTAGAAAAAAAAGGGGCTAAAGGTAGGACCTCAATAAAACCACAAACCGAACAAAAAGGTAGTTGAAGAGAATCCTTCCTTTTAAGGGCAAAGAAAGGAGTATATCAATAAGAGAAGACAAGCCTAACAATTGATGATAAATGGGATGTCCAGAGATTGCAAGTACAACTTATTTTGGAAAAAGCAAAGAAGTCAAAATTGGAGTCTCTGACCAACATAGCAGAAGTAAGCAAATCATAATAACAAGATAGTCAAAGAGAATGAATGATGCCCTAAGGAGGACCGGGAAGTAGTAACGAATGCACCCTAAAAAGGGCACTGGAAGGATCATTAAGGACAAGAATATTCGAGAGACAACTGCCTCAAGAGAATTAGATAAGGTGAATAGTAGAGGTGCGGCAGGTAACACACTAACCCTCATGAGGGTCATAGATTAAACTCTAGCAAAGAAGGAAGAAATGGAAAGGCCAAATATTGGGGAAAAGAAGGATGAAGGAAAATCCTTAAAAAGACCAATGGCCAAATTAATGACCAAACATAAGCCAAGAGAGGAGTAGATAAGCCCCTTGCATGGTCAAGAGATCTTGAAATAAAGAAGATGTGAGCTCTCCCTAAAAGAAATAGACACGTGTTGAAGTACATGTAAGGATGAGGATATAGTACAAAAGATGTGCCCACAAGATTTCAAGAGTAAGATAAACAAGAGAAGACGACATCAAAGGGTGTCATTTAAGGGTAGAAATTCCCAAGAGCATATGTAAAAGGAATTTCATGAGAAATGGAAAGAATTCTACCAAGGAAAGAAGCCCCAAAAAGACATACATATACCAATTAAGAGGAAATGGAACCAATCGTAATGAAAAAAAAATGATAAGCTCACAAATGAAATGCTGGTTGAGATGAAAAGATCGAGTACCAAGGAAAAGTACTCATGAGGGCCTAAGAAGTAAATTAAACCAAAGGAATGGATAAATAGCATGGTATCATGAAAGAATGCCGAAACGAAAAGGAGTGGGTGGACTACAATAATAAGAGAATAAAAGAAAGAATATATGAGGAATCTTGGAGAAGTAAGCCCTCAATTAAGAAATCAATTAGGGAAAATGACCAATGACATCAAGACGGGTTATAGTCCATGCTCACTTAATGGAGCCTAAAGAATGGAGGGAGGAGCATAGTGTAGAGTATATGAAATAAGACCAACAATAAAAAAATTCCTTAGATAAGGAATGAAAGGAAATTTTAAGATGAATAAGGATTTTAAAGTGAGCAATTGCCTCAACATAGAAGAAGGTGTAAGGAAATGAAGGAAGGAATCTCTAAAGGATGGTAAGAAGGTTGAACATGTAACTCTTAAGGTAAAACCTCTAATTTGAGGAACATAGTAGAGAATGAAACTGTAAGAAGGGAACTCCCCAAACAAAACAATCAATACATAGGCCAAAAAGAGATCAACTCGAAATAATGAATCGTGAAATGGTCACGAGAAAGTAAGAGTAGATTAAGGAAAAAGAAAATTCCTTGAATAAAGGATGCCACTAAAGAAGAGAGAGGACATAAGAAGGGAAAAATCCTCGAACGTCAATAAGTCATCAGGAAACCCAATGATTGGAATCGAAAAGACCCAATAAAGAAGTTGGGAAAGGATGAGTAGGTAAGAGAAATCCATGCGGTTATGTGAGACATAACTTCAAAGGCATGATGGATGAGAGGATAACAGTAAAAGGATAGTTGAGGAATGCTATCAAAAGAAAAGTGGGATGAAGTTATACAATCCCTAAAAGGTCAGAAAGCTAAGAGTGACCCTCAAGGAGATGTTCTAGAAATCTAATGGACAGAGACAAGTCCTAGAAAATGCCATGTTGTAAGGGGTATGCAAGCCCAACAATCCCAAGGAGAGTATGACTCAAAGTAAGGAAGAGTTAGCTAGTAAGCATGACAAGGTCGAATATAAAAAAAAATTTGGATCAAAATTATAATAAACAACGAATGAAGGATGGGTCAAATTGGGACGAAAGAATAATAACACAGAAACCTATGAAAACAAGTACGTAATGTTCAAAAGAACGTTAAGCTAGGGGTTTCAACAATGAAGAAAATAACTAGATAAAGGAACGATTGGGCACCTTGGAACTCCCAATCATGAAATCTTGAGTAAGAACCCCAAAAGGAAGAACCTTACCCTAAATAAAGGGAGATGCAAACCTCAGAATATAAATTTGGATTAATGAGCCAGACATGCCTCGTTATTATAACTCCATGGAAGGAGTAAGCATGATAAATGAAAAGAAAATTCTTAGATGAATGATTATAGAGACTAAGCGAAAGAGCAATCAAAGTGTTAGCATGTCAAGAAAACACAAGTTGGCATTAAGAGAGATTACTCCCAATGTGGAATATATTGGTTAAGTTTTGGGGACAAAACTCCTAAAAAGGGGGAGAGTTGTAAACCCTGCCCTTTTGAGTTAACGAAAACCGGGAAAAGAACCGGTCAAACCGAGTAATAAAACCGAATCGGTTTACAAACCCGATCATTTGGGAACAAGCAATTTGGGTTCATAAAACCTTGGAAAAGAACCTTAAAACAAATTAAAAGAGAAAAATCAAATCATTTCAAATTTACTAGATCCCATAATAACATTGAAGTTAAGCGTGCTTGTGTGAGAGTAGTGCGAGGATGAGTGACCTCCTAGGAAGTATGTTATTTTTTGTAATAAATCTCACCCATTTAATACACAATTTTATATCTATATAAAGAGCTTATCCTCCATTCATCCTCCTTACACCTGAATACTTCTCACTTTCTCTCTACGACTCCATTTTCCGGTAAAGCTCAAGCTCAAACCAAAGCTTCCACTTGGGCATTTTTCTTAACCTCAGAAGAAGAGGTCGAGATCTTTAGACTTCGAGGGAAGTGAACTATCTAATAGAAAACTCTAGTCAATCCGAGAATCGCCGAAGAAGCACCGACATGATAAAAAAATGAAGCAGCTCCGGCGGACCAAAGCTGCCCTATTTCGGTCAAGTTGAAATCAGCCATTTCGAGCACACCTCAGCCCAAACCAAGCACTCCCAACACTTTCTCAGCCCTCCCACGGCTGAATTAAGATTGAAAGGTAAGTCAATTCGGCTCCACTCTGCAATTTCCAGTCAGTGCTAGAGAGAGAACCGGTAGAATTTCGATGATGAAATTCTAACTCAATTCGGCATCAATTGATGCAATTCTTGATTCTAGAATGAACCTCAGAATGAGAGCTATCCGCCTAGATCGAAAGCTCGAACCGTCGTGCCCTCAATGGTAAGTAATTGAAGCTTTCTCTCTCTATAGTCTATTTTTCGGTGAAGCTCTGTTTAAGGTCGTTCCACTGTCAAAACTTGCGATTCAAAGTGCTATTGAATCGTATGAAGATGTAGGATCTCAATTTTAACTTCAATTTCAACAATTAGAAGTGTTTGATCGATCAATTTGATGAAATCAAATTCGATTGTGTTAAGGATTTGAAAATTGGGAAAATTTGGGAATTTTTTAAAATTGAGGGTCCGCTTGATCTTTGGCATGCTTCGGGTCCTTTTGGAACTCCACTTGCTCTTTGGCGCGCTTCGAGTCCTTTCTCCCCAGAGCTTGCTGGGGAGGAACAACCCTATGCAAGCAAGAGAGCAAGCAGAGGTCCGGAACGACCCGGAGCAAGCAGAGGTCCGGAACGACCCTACACGAGCAAGAGAGCAAAAAAAAAAGAGTAAGCTCGAAAGCAAGCGAAGGGGAGAAAGCAGAGGTCCGAAAGGACCCGAAGCATGCCAAAGAGCAAGCGAGAAAGCTACGCGCGCACTAGTGCGCTCCGGCTTTCGAGCCTCCGCTTGATTGAGAATGGAGTTTTCAAGTGTGGAGAGGATGAATGGGGAGGTGGTCTTTATATAGGAAGCTCGGTGACTTCTTAACCATCCAATTGGTGCCTTAATGGTGGTCATTCATTGTTTGAAACTCCCTGGCCAGAGACTTTACAGCTTCGCCGGCGCTGCGCGATTTTTCAGCGAGTGAACAGTACTGTCATTTGAAGGAAGAAGATGTTCCTAACCGGACCAGACTAGTCTGAACCAGGTTCAAAGCTTAAACAGGCCGGTTCACCCCACATTCGACGGAATTTTTTAATTCTAAAAATTTCTAAATTCATTTTCTATCCAATGGTGGCCTCAAATCAATTTGAATTTTTAAAGCCACCTAGCAAAATGAATTTAGAATCTGGTTCAATAGTGGTTCAAACCGGTCCAAACCAGTTCAGATCCGATTCACCTGAACCGGTTTAGTTTTCATCTCCAATTCATTTTTAAGTACATTTCCATGACTTTTGGGACTCTTTGGGTCACTCGGGATCCATAAATTTCCTGGTTTTCCCTTTCTCTATAGGTTCCGGTTCATGAACCGACTCGGTTCATAAATCGGTTCAATCTAGTCGAAACCGGTTCACCTAAACCGGTCTAGTTTTTCTCTTCCAATTTCTCTTAAGGTTCTTTTCCAATGTTTTATGAACCCTTTGGATCACCCGAGAGTTGTAAATCTCCAAATTGCCAATTCCCAAATAATCTGATTTGTGAACTGGTTCGGTTTTCTTACTCTGTTTGACCGGTTCTTTTCTCGGTTTTCCTTAACTCAAAAGGGTGGGGTTTTAGATAAGTGCATTTAACTGGAAATTTTGAGCCTACTCTTTCATACCTTAGTAACAAAGGTTGTTATTCTAAATATTAAAAGATAAGGATGTCCTAATCGTGTTGGAACACTAGGGACTGGAATGCCATAAAGGACAAGCTAGCATCGAATAAAGAAGAGTACACTTTAATTATCGGGTGAATGGGCTAATTTACACTTCATACCCAGTTAGGATGATGAGCACCTTTTCTAAATTGGAAGCCACCATGAGTGGGTTTATTCACATCATACCCAATTGGGATGATGAGCACTTCATAAACAAAAAACCACTTCTATGTGGGATTTTAACATCACACTCGATTGGAGTGATGTGAGAACTACGTGGAAAAACTACTTACCGGTTGTAAGTAGGTAGAATGTACCCGGTTGGTATGATAGATTTCCTGGAAGGAAGGACAAAACCCGCCTACTGATTGTAAGCGGAGATGCCATCCCACCCGGTTCGTGTGATGACTAGAAAGGTTATTTTTGTCAGATGTTTTTCCCCTAACTGTGTGCGAATGCTTAAAATTTTTGGGAGACCTTCTTGACGAGAGCTAGAATAGCTCAAATAGACTACAATCCTTGGTTTTGGAACTTGTGGGGCTAAAATGCCCGATTTTGGAAAATCAGGTATAGTGGGCCCAAGGCCAGTTGGCACGAGCAGGAGCTCGTAAACAAACATGATGTATAAGCCATGGAAATTCCTAATAAATAGATTATATGATTTTGCCATGTTACCAGGATAGGACCGACATACTCGACAGGCTGGTGACAATGCATTAGGATCAGGTCGATGGGCCGGTCTAGACAAATAGCTACAGGTCGAGTTGAGGGTCAGGGTCGTTAGACCAGTGGCACCAAAGATAAATGGCTTTGTGAAGAACTATTGTTTGTGCATGCACTTAAAGTTCGGGACCATCAAGACGCCCAAGAGGGGTAGTGATGCATCCTAGGGGCTACATGACAACATGGTGGAGATAAGGGCAGTTGGTCATGCCAACAATCAAGGAAGTTTGGCGTAGCTTCATGCGCATGAGGTCAGGGTGGGGTTGGGATGAGGTCTCTGTCCTCATATGGACACGGAGTTGATTTCAGATTAGAGGGTCAGATGTTAAGAACATCCACTCATACCGAGGGTAGAAGTGGACAAGCTTCTATCTAGGTGACCGGTAAAGTCTCTCTGATTCCACAAGTGGGTGCAGTAGACGGGCTGACCTGCGAATGTGTGATTCCCTTGCTAATGAAGGGCATGCATTGATTGTTAAACACACCTGATGTGGAAATGAGAAAAATGGCTGAAAAAACTGGAACTTGAGAAAAGAATATTCTTAAAGAAAATAAGGAGTCTAGCACACTCTGATTAAATATGTTTTAATTATGAAAACTCTCTCCCAACTTCCATTCACTGAGTTGTCAAACTCACACCCTCCCTTTACCCCTTTTTAGGTAACCAAGGGAAAACCCACTTAAAAACTTTCCTATAGTTGAACCTGCAAGATAGGTATGGAAGGTTTAATGTATTTAGTTTTGATTAATAGTATTCTAGGAAAGATACAGGTGAAAAGGACGCCTTGCACCTCACGGTTTAGAGAAGGGGAAAGCCCTTAATAAACTGGGAGAGTGGCGGGTTGTTCACGAGGATCCGACCAAACCAGGTCTGGGTATGAAACTTGAGTGATATCAAAGACTATTTCCTCGAAAACATTATCAAGACTATATAACATAGTAACTAAGAGAAAGTTTTAAAATTTTCAGATGGCTCCAAAGAGAGGAACCAAGAAAACTAGGACTGATGTTGCCAACATTACCCTACAATCTTTCCCCATAGGAAGACCACCCTAAAAGCTCACCAATGCCTGAGGTATAGTAGAAGTTACAAAGGACCAAGATTCATTATGGGGAAGTACCCAATGCCACCAAGGTATGTGGTGCTAGCACCTATTGAGGTCACATCCATGAGTAAAAGGAGAGCCAACCGAACACCAAGGACATTGTAAGGGACTTATAACCAAGAAGGATGATTAGAAAGAACCTAGTATAGTAGCTCCACAAGCTTAAACTACTTCTTGTAATAGGGATAACACCCAAAACGTATGGTAAACCCTGCCTTTTTGAGTTATGGAAAACCGGGAAAAGAACCGGTCAAACCGAGTAAGAAAATCGAACCGGTTCACAAACCCGATCATTTGGGAATGGGCAATTTGGAACTTTACAACTCCTGGATGATCCAAAGGGTTCATAAAACCTTGGAAAAGAACATCAGGATAAATTGGAAGAGAAAAACTAGACCGGTTTAGTTGAATCAGATCCAACTGTATTGAACCGGTTTATGAACCGAGTCAGTTCATAAACCGGAACCAAGAGAGAAAGGGCAAACTAGGAAATTTATGGATCCCGAGAGACCCAAAGAGACCCAAAAGTCAAGAAAATGGACTTGAGAATGAATTTGAGATAAAAACAAAACTGATTTAGGTGAACCGGATCCGAACCGGATTGAACCGATTTGAACCACTATAGAACCAGATTCTAAATTCATTTTTTAATAAGTGGCCTAAAAATTCAAATTTGAGATTTGAGGCCAGCATTGGATAGAAAATGAATTTAGAAATTTTTAGATTTGAAAATTTTGGTCGAATGGGAGGTGAACCGGTCGGTTTAAGCTTTAAACCCAGTTCGGACCGGTCCGGTCCAGTTCGGAATAGTGTCGTCTTCTTCCTTTAGATGACGACACTATTCACTCACCAGAAAATCATTCAGTGCTGGCAAAGTTAAAAAGTTTCTAGCCAAAGAGTTTCAGGCAATAAATGACCGCCATTAAGGTGCCAATTGAACGGCCAAGAAGTCCCCAACCTTCCTATATAAAGACCCCCATCCTCATTCATCCTCTCCACACCTAAGAAGCTCATTCTCTCTTAGTTGCTTAGTTGTCCGACGAAGCTCGAACCAAAGATCCGATATAGGGTCATTTTTTAGCCAAAGAAGGTGAGGTCATGTTCCTTAGAATCAGGGAGAAGTCAGCTACAAGCATGTAGTCTCCGTTTGCTCCGAGAGTCAATAGAGAAGCACCAGCATGATAGAACAGTGAAGCAACTTCGGTGAAACAAAGCTGCCCTATTTTGGCCAAGCTAAAATCGCCATTTCGAGCCCTTCCCAAACCAAACCAAGCCCTCCCAACACCTCCACAGCCCTACCACAGCCGAATTAGGACTGAAAGGTAAGTCAATTCGGCTCCACTCTGCAATTTTTTACCAGTGCAAGAGACAGAACCGATGGAATTTTGATGATGAAATTCTAACTCAATTCGGCATCAATTGATGCAATTCTTGATTCTAGGATGAACCTCAGGACGAGAGTTATCTGCCCAAATAGAAAGCTCGGACCGTCATGCCCACGATGATGAGTAATTGAAGATTTCTCTCTCGATTGTCTATTTTCTAGCAAAGCTCCGTTTGAGCTCGTTCCGGCCTCAAAACTTACGATTCAAAGTGCTATTCAATCAGATGAAGATGTAGCAACTCAATTTTAACTTCAATTTCAATAATTAGAAGTGTTTAATTGGTCAATTTGATGAAATCAAATTCGGCTGTGTTAACAAGTTGAAATTGGGGGACATTTTGGGGAAAATTGGGGATTTTCAAAAATTCAAAGGACCAAGATGTAATTTTATAAAATTGAGGGTCAATTGGCTATGATAAGAATGTTAGAGGGCCAATTGAGAAATTTTAGAATTTTTGAGGGGAAACTTACCATTTTTGTAAGGGAAGGGAAAAATGGTAATTTTGGAAAAGTTGGGGGACCAAATTAGAAATTGAGAAATTAAACCCTTTTTGTGAATTTGAATAAATTGAGGTCCTAAGAAAAATTTTAAAAGTTTCAGAACTCATTTTGTGAAAAAATCGGCATTAGGGACTTAAAGTTAATGAAAAATAACTTTAGGGACCTAATTGCAAATAAATAAAAAGTTTGGTTTTCTCGTTTATTTGGAATGAATGAAGGCTATTAGGCTGAGGGATAATGAACAATGATGTTCATATCATGTAGGAATACCAAGTACCATAAACGCCAGCAAGGACAAGCTTGCGTGAATACAAAGACCTGGTCGAGTGGAATTCACTACATTAACGGTTGAGTGGGCTAATTTACACTTTATACCCGGTTGGGATAATAAGCACCTTTTCTAAACTGGAAGCCATCATGAGTGGGCTTACTAAAGTCATACCCTATTGGGATTATGAGCACAATTTAAAGTTAAAAACCACTTACCGGTTGTGAGTGGGATTTTATATCATACCTAGTTGAGGATGATAAGTACCTCGAAATGAAAACCCACTACTTAATAATATTTTAAACATCACAATTTAGAGGAGTGATGTGAAAATGACGTGGAAAAACTACTTATAGATTGTAAGTAGATCATACCCAGTTGGTATGATGAAACTTACTTGAAGGAAGTGGAAAATTCGTTCATCGGTTATTAGCGGAGATATCCTCATACTCAGTTGGTATGATGGATAGTTGAAAATTTATTTTTGTCGAAAGTACTCTCCCCTGACTGTGTGTCACTGCTTAAATGATTTGGGAGACATTCTTGATGGGAGCTCGAATAGCTTTATAGGCTAGAGGCCTCGATTTTGGAACTTGGGGGCAAATATACCCAATTTTTTAAAATCTGGTACAGTGGGCCCAAGGCTAGTTGGCACGAGCAAGAGCTTGGAAACAAACATGAGTTATATGCCATAAAACTTTAAATAAATGAATTGTTTGACCATGGTACCAACACATGACCAACATACTCAGCTAATTAGCGGCAGTGTGACATGATAGGTCTACGGACCAGTCAAGGCAAACAACTGTAGGTTGAGTTGAGGGTTGGGGCCATTAGACCAGTGGCACTGCAGATTATATGGCAAGATGTGAAAAATACTAATTGGCCATGGTACCAAGATAGGACCAACATGCTCAGTTAACTAGCGGCAGTGCAACATGACAGGTCGACAGACCAGTTAAGACAAACAGCTGTAAGTTGAGTTGAGGGTCGGGGTTGTTGGACTAGTGACACCACAGATTATAAGGCATGATTTAAAAATATTAATTGTACATGCACTGTGATTACGGAACCATCAAGACGCCCAAGAGAGGTAGTGATGTGTCCTAGGGCCTAGGTCGACCTGGTGGGTATAAGGGCAATTCGTGAGACCAGGTGACCTTGCGAAATTCGAAGTAGCAACAAGTGCATGAGACCGGAGTGGGGATAGGATGAGGTCTCTGTTCTCATACATACATTGAGAATTGTTACGGGATTGAGGGTCTGATGTCACAAACATCCACTCATTCTCAAGGTAGAAGTGGATGCACTTCTATCTAGGTGGCTGGTAAAGTCTTTCCAATGGCACAAGTGGGTTTAGTGGACGTACTGGCCTGCGATTGTATGATTGACCTTCATGATTAAGGATGTGTGTTAGGTGATAACACATCGTGATTAATAAGAAATGGTGATAAAAACAAAGATTTGAAATAAAAGGATTTTTTAAAGAAAATAAGAAGTCTGGTACACTCTAATACAAATCTTGTTCCTAAAAGTTAAAATTTTGAAAACCCATTCACTGAGTAGTTGTACTCACCCCCTCCCTTATATCCCTTTCAGGAAATCTCAAAAAGCCTACCCTCAAGTACAACTAACTAATACGCCGGTGAGACAGGTATGATAAATTTAAAATTTTATGTAGTTTTGATTTATGTTATTATAGGAAAAGTGTAGGTTTAAAAGATGCTTTACTCTTTACGGTTTATAATAAGGGGAAACCCTTAAATAAACCGGGAGAGTGACGGGTTGTTCACGGGGATCCGACCAAATCGAGTCAGGGCGTGACATGTATTGTACCCCTTATTAATAAAATTCTAATTTTTCTAAAACTATATCCATCAAACAAAGTCACGTTCTCAGAACTTAGCTATATGAGGAGGGGTCACGGAAGATAAGAAGGACCGGAGGAAATACAACGAAGTATAATATAGATAATAGGAAAACAAAAGTAGGAGGAATGTCTTGGGTGAGAAATGCAAGGATCAGGCAAGGACCGATGACCAAAACCATGGAGCAGGTTAAGTAAGTTGTTCATAAGGAGGTCAAGAAATAGCAGGATAAAAAATATTTTCAAACTTCTTTTTAAGAAGGTTAAGCAAGAGAGGAATACCATATGAATTGAGGTAAGGTACACAGGGAGTACACCTAGAACCCCCTTAGAAAGAGCAAACGCGAAAATGTCCTCCAGCAACATTATGGTAGGACCCGGATAGAGTGAAGAGGGAAGAAATGTGTTAGGAAAGGGAACTCTAGGGGATGTATATGACTAAGTACCCCTTAAAGGGACGATTGATGGGCGGTTGGACTTAACATGGAGTGCAAGGAACCAACCCATAATTAGGAACTCCTCAAAGGAAGGGTAAGGAACAAAAAGGGTATTGGAGGATAGTGAAAGATTAAGGGCGGATGACTGATGGGTGTAAGAAAGGAAAGAAGAAAAAGCCTTCAAAGAGTGTTAGGGAGGTTGAACATGAAACTCACATGACAGAAGTCCCTAGGTAGAAGGATAAAGGTAGGATGTGAGACCATAAAAAAGGGGGAAATTCCCAAGCTAAGGAACCCACAAATGGATCATAAGAGGCTTAACTAGAAATAAGGAATCTCGTAAAGGGGCATGAGTGATTAAAGGAAGTATCGGGATGGCCAAGTGTAACTGACTTTGGAAAAGTAGAGGATTCAAATAGAGACTTCAGACGAACCTAGTGGAAGGAAGAAACTATTAACAACGGGATGGTCAACTAGAATAAGCGATACCCTAAGAAGGACCGGGAAGTAATAAGGACTTCACTCTAAAGGGCAATAGATGGACATTAAAAACAAGTAGACTCTACAGACACCAATCTTAAAATAATTAAACAAGGAGAATAGTGGGGACGAGATAGTTAATGAACTAACCCTCGGAGAATAGTGGGGTACAAAAAATCATGCCCATAAGGCTTCAAGAGTAAATGTAAGCAGGAGAGGATGGCATCAAAGGATGTCATTTATGGTTGGATGTCCTCAAGGGAAAAGGAAAAGGGATGTCGGGAAACCTATAATGGGAAAACATCCACAAGAGTAACATGAGTGTTATTAAGAATGTGATATGTGGATTTTAGGGAGAAGTCTGAAAATATCCTTATAAAGGATTCATCAAAAGTTTGTAAAGTTGAAAAGATATACAAGAAACCTTATGAATGATACTCGACAAAGGAGCCGAAGGAAATAGAAAGGAATATGTAATTTCCTTACCTTAAACCTTTACATTTGGAACACTGTAAATATAAGTATTTTCATTTGAAGTACCAAAATTTTGTACTAAATGAAACCCATGAAGGGATATTGCAATGCTTTTAGGGTGATCTTCCTACGAGGACAGATTGTAGGGTAATGTTGGCAATATCAGTCCTAGTTTTCTTGTTTCCTCTCTTGGGAGCCATTTGAAAATTTTAAAACTTTCTCTTAGTTACTATGTTATATAGTCTTGATAATATATTCAAGTAAATAGGCTATTATACCACTCAAGTTGTCACACCTCAATCCGATTTGGTCTGATCCCCATGAGCAACCCGCCACTCTCCTGGTTTATTAAGGGCTTTCCCCTTCTCTAAACCGCAAGGAGTAAGATGTCCTTTTCACCAATATCTTTCCTGTAATAACATTAATTAAAACTAAATACATTAAACCTTACATACCTGTCTTGCAGGTTCAACTACATGAAACTCTTTAAGTGAGTTTTCCCTTAGTTACCTGAAAAGGGGTAAAGGGAGTGGTGAGTTCGACAACTCAGTGAATGGGTGTTAGGAGAGAGTTTTCATAATCAAAACATATTTAATGGGAGTGTGCCAAACTCCTTATTTTCTTTAAAATTATTCTTTTCTTAATTTCAGGTTTTTGAAACCCTTTTCCACATTTCCACATCATGTGTGCTTAACAATCAACACACGCCCTTCATCAGGAAGGGAATCACACATTAGCAGGGCAACTCGTCCATTACACACACTTGTGGCATCAGAGCGACTTTACCGACCACCTAGATAACAGCCCGTCCACTTCTACCCTGGGTTTGTGTGGATGTTCGTGACATCCGACCCTCAAACCCAAAATCAACTTCGTGTGCGTATGAGGACAGAGACCTCATCCCAACCCCGCCTTGACCTCTTGCGCATGAAGCTACATTGAGCTTCCTTGACTGTTGGCACAATAAATTGCCCTTATCTCCACCATGTCGTCCAGTAGCCCCTAGGATGCATCACTACCCCTATTGGGCATCTTGATGGTCCCAAACCTCAAGTGCATGCATAAACAATAGTTTTCCACAAAGCCACTTATCTTTGGTGCCACTAGTCCAACGACCCCGACCCTCAAGCCGACCTACAACTGTTTATCTAGACTGGTCCGTCGACCTGGTCCTGACACGCCGCCACCAGCCCATCGAGTATGTTGGTCCTGTCTTGGTACCATGGCAAAATCACATAATCCATTTATTAGGAATTTTCATGGCTTACACTTCATGTTTGTTTACGAACTCCTACTTGTGCCAACTCCCCTTGGGCCCACTGCACGTGATTTTCCAAAATTGGGCATTTTAGCACCACAAGTTCCTAAACCAAGGCCTCTGGCCTATTTGAGTTGTTCTAGCTCTCGTCAAGAAGGTCTCCCAAAAATTTTAAGCATTGTCACATAGTTAGGGGAGAACACTTCTAAAAAAATAACCTTTCAACTCGTCAACTAGGTGGGATGACATCTTCGCTTACAACTGGTAGGCGGGTTTTCTCCTTGCTTCCAGGAAGTCTATCATACCAATCGAGTATGATCTCTCTACTTACAACTGATAAGTAGTTTTTTCACGTAGTTCTCACATCACTCCAATCGAGTGAGATGTTAAAATCCCTAATAGAAATGATTTTTTATTTAGAAGTGCTCATCATCCCTACTGGGTATGATGTGAATAAACCCACTCACGGTGGCTTCCAATTTAGAAAAGGTGTTCATCATCCCAACCTGGTATGAAGTGTAAATTAGCCCACTCACTCGATAACTGAAGTGTACTCTTTTTCAGTCAATTTCCACATCCACACTAGCTTGTCTTTAATGGCATTTCGGTCCCTCATGTTCCTACACGATTTGGACATACTTATCTTTTAATATTTGGCATAACAACCTTCGTTACTCATGTATGAACGACTAGGCTCAAAATTTCTAATTAATTGCACTTAGGTCCCTAAAATTCATTTTTATTTAACTTTTAGGTCCCTAATGGCAACTTTCCCCAAATTGAGTCCCAAAACTTCCAAAAATTCACTTTGGGTCCTTAAATTACTCAAAATTGTTTAAGGGGCTCAAGTTTCCAAATTTCCAATTTGGTCATCGAGGGAGAATTTCGTCAGTGAAATTCTATAGTTTCTCTCACTAACTCCGATCTGTAACGACTAAGGAGGACCGAATTGACTTACCTTTAAGCTCGGTTGAGGTCGTCTAATAGCTGTTGGGATGTTGGGAGAGTCTTGTTTGGCCTGAGGAGGGCTGAATTCGGTTGATTTCAGCTTGACTAAAATAGGGCAGCTTCAGTGCATCGGAGCTGTTTCATTGTTTGATTACGATGGCGCTTCTCTAGTGGTTCTTGGATCGTATGTAGGTTGCTATCAAATAGTTGACTTCCCCCATAGTCTAAAGAACCCGATCTCGTCTTCTGAGGTTGAGAAAAATGCCTAAGTCGGAGCTCTCGTTCGAGCTTCACTAGAAATTGGAGCAATTGAGAGAGAATTGAGTTTTTAGGTGTGAGGAGGATGAAGGGAGATGATCTCTTTATATAGCTATAAAATTGTTTGTTAAATGGGAAGATTTATTATTAAATTATGGGTATTTATAGGTATTAATGTTGTTAGTTATTCTCATTAAATTGGGAAATTGATGGGTATTTATGAGTATTAATTCCAATAATTGAATGTAGGTATTTATTTAATAATGATACAACCTCAAATTTCTCCTTTATATTTGTTTGAAAATTAATTTTTTGCAGGTATATATATATGTACCCTTATATGTAAACATCTATTCAACATTTATATATATATATATATATATACATAATTAATAATTATATATATAATATTCAATTTCTGCTTAAATTCAACAAACTTAAATCGATTCCATCGAGTTATTTTTTCAGTTAAAACAACACTTTTTATTTTATTTTAATTCAAATTTATTCCAATGATATCAATTGAATTTTAAACTTATAATACAATTCCATAAAAATTTCTGACTGAAATTTTAGGTTACTAAAAATACGGTGTGACAACTACTCTCTACCTTTTTAGGAGTTTTGTCCCCAAAACTTATGCAACATTAGTCTCTACTAATTTGCCATTTTTTCTGAACTTATGTTGTTTCATTTTCAATAACTTTCTACATAAATATTTATTTACTTTACCACAATAACTTTTCAAGATAATGTTATCTTTTATCAAGACTATTTATTTTATCAGTGGACAATTTTACTAAGGTTCTTTTATCTAATTCATCCAAAGCAAATTAGGTATTCAACCATACATTCTAATCGGTTTAAATTTCCGATTGGGGATTCCTTATAAGGTTGAATTGCACATCAAGTTAATGTTATCTCCGGATCTTAATCGATCACTTAGTGTTTAAATAAAACTTTTGCCCTCTTTAGTGAGTACTGTTTGTACCATTCAAAAGGAAACATCACTTTCAGTGTATTTTTAAATACCTATCTCTCCTTAGAGAATTGATATTCTATGATCACATGATATTTATATTCACTAGTTGTTCATTTGCTTTAGCAAGTTTGTCTCACACCTTTTAATCTAACAAAGGTTCTAAAAATCTTTAACAATTTCTCTTCCACCGGTTCATGCATCCATCATTGGACTATATCCTCGCATTTCAGGGTCCTTTTTCCATAAAGATTGTACCAACTTATTGGGTCTACGATACCATGTACTTTTTTATTTACTCCATCGCTCATCATCATGCCCTTCCTCATAGTAAGACATGTTGGTATATCATTCTCCATGATTTTCCATTCTTCACATACCTTTGTATTGAGGTATTTGTTTATAACCATTTCGTTGTTCTCTACTATGACTTATTACTTTATAAGTTGTTCTTTTTTTAAGACTTTTATCTCATTGAACTTCTTTTTTACATTTGAGTTTATTGCTTTATAAAATTTTATCTTGGTCATATGTGACGGCCTTTCCATTAATGCCCTCCTAAGGAATTTCCCACTTTAGGAACTAATTTCATTGATATTTGAGGATTTCACTCTCATTCGAATTTGTCATTGATTGCATCCATTAATCCAAATCAAGTTACTCTATGCGTATTACATGAGTGTTTAGTTTATTAAACCTTTGTCTCACATTTTCAAGAACCTCTTATTTTAGACTCATGCTCCAGATCCATTACATCTCATCAACTGGGCTAGGCTCTTATATGTTTTCCACAAGATACATGCGGTTATCATTGGTAGTCAAGCAAGTTTCTTATAAAAAAATTACAAGTTTGCCCTTACTTTCCAAAAATGGAAATTTGACCCCAAATATTCTAAAAAATCGACCAATTGGTCCTCCAACATCTTTTCCATGGCCAATTAGTCCTCAATTTTACGAAATCCCCAATTTTCCCTATCAAACTAGCTTAATTTGATTTAATCAAATTGACCATTCAATCAAGGTTAATTGCTCTAATTGAAGGTATGGATCAGTTCCTACACTTCCATAAGATTCAATTGAGCCTTGAACCACATCATTTGGGTCCGAATTGCGCTCAAACGGAGCTTCGCCGGAAAACTAATCGTAGAGAGAGAAAGCTTCAAAAGCTTACCATTGGAGGAGCAGCGGTCCAATCGCTCCATCGGGGAAGATAGCTCTCTTAGGTATCTTCTACGATCAAGAATTCCTACAATTGACCACTTATAACCAAGAAGGACAATTAGTAAGAACCTAGTATAGTAGCTCCACAAGCTAAAACTACTTCTTGTAATAGGGAAAATGCCCAAAATATATTGTACCCCTTATTAATAAAAATTCTAATTTTTCCAAAACTCTATCCCTCAAACAAAGTCACGTTCTCATACCAAAACTATATGAGGAGGGATCATGGAAGAGAAAAAGGTCCAGAGGAAATACAACAAAGTAGAATATAGATACAAGGAAAAGAGAAGTAGGAGGAATGTCTTGGGTGAGAAATGCAAGGATCAAGGAAGGACCGATGACCACATGGAGCGAGTTAAGTAAGTTGTTCGCAAGGAGGTCAAAATAGCATGATAAAAAAAATTTCAAACTTCTTTTTAAGAAGGTTAAACAAGAGAGGAATGCCATAGAATTGAGGTAAGGTACATGGGAAGTACACCTATGACCCCCTCAGAAAGGGCAAACACGAAAAACGTCCTCCGACAACTTTAGGGTAGGATACGGAAAGAGTGAAGAGGGAAGAAATGTGCTAGGAAAGGGAACTCTGGGAGAATGTATACGACTAACTACCCCTTGAAGGGATAACTAATGGGCGGTTGGACATAACATAGAGTGCAAGAAACCAACCCATAATCAGGAACTCCTCGAAGGAAGGATACGGAACAAAAAGGGAATTAGAGGATAGTGAAGGATTAAGGGTGGATGACCGATGGGTGTAAGAAAGGAAAGAAGAAAAAGCTTTCAAGGAGTGTTAGGGAGGTTGAACGTGAAACTCATATGATGGAAGTCCCTAGGTAGAAGGATAAATGTAGGAAGTGAGACAATAAAAAAGGGGAAAATTCCCAAGCTAAGGAACCGACAGATGGACCATAAGAGGCTTAACCCAAAATAAGGAATCTCATAAAGGGGCATAAGTGATTAAGGATGTATCAGGATGGCCAAGTGTAACAAACTTTGGAAAAGTAGAGGAGTCAAATAGATACTTTAGACGAACCTAGTTGAAGGAAGCAACTAGTAATAACAGGATGGTCAAGGAGAATAAACAATGCCCTAAGAAGGACCGGGAAGTAATAAGGGCTACACCCAAATGGGCAATAGGATGGACATTAAGAACAAGTAGACTCCAGAGACAACTGTCAAAAGATAATTAGACAAGGAGAATAGTAGAGATGAGGCAGTTAACGAACTAACCCTCGAGAAGATCATAAATTTAAACTCCTACAAAGAAGGGAGAGATGGAAAGGCCAAACATTTGGTAAATAAGTATGAAGGAAATCTTTAAAGAGATCAATGGTCAAGATTGGATTAACGATCAAACTTAAGCCATGAGAAGGTTAAGTAAGTCTCTCGCAGGATGATAAAGAGATCTTGAAATAAGGAGAATTTGAGCTCTCCCTAAAAGAAATAGATGTGTACTTGGGTACAAGTGGAAATCATATACCAACATGTCTTGCTATGAGAAAAGGCATGATGATGAACGATGGAGTAAATAAAAAAGTAGATGGTATCGTAGACCCAATAAGTTGGTACAATTTTTATGGAAAAAGGACCCTAAAATGGGAGGATATAGTGGTGGCCTCAATTTTCTGAAATTTAATAATTTCTAAATTTATCTAAATTCATTTTATATCTAATGATGGCCTCAATTTTCCAAATTAACATTTTTATGTCACCTAAAAAAATGAATTTGTGAACCGGTTCACTATGGTTCAACCTGGTTCAATCCAGTTCAGGTCTGGTTCACCCCAAACCGGTTTAGTTCTATCCTCAATTCTACTTCCCAGTTCTTCATCACAATTTTTGTGAATTTTTTGTCACTTTGGATTTTCCAATTTCCCATGTTAACCCTTCTTTATTATTTTTCTATTGATTAATTTGGCCTAGTTTTTCGACAGTAGTGTCGGTTCTCCTCCCGATTTCCTTGGTCCGATGGGACGGGTTCCACAAGTATAAATGGGTTACTCGATATGCCAATTGAACGAACTAGGATGAGGCAAAATTGTAATTTTGAAAAATTAATGGACAATACAAAATATCAAGTTGAACAAATCTAATCATGATTATGTAAATTTGATTTATGTAGAGTAAATAGTCATGCTAATGCACTGTAATCACGCTTCCTAAGATACTTGAAAAAAACCAACAAGACGAATAAGTCCCAAATAAAACAATGAGTGAGTTTATTGATGGTGAGATTGATTTGAACAATAATTGCTCGTTACGATTTTATAAAAAAATCCATGAATATGCGTATGTTTGAAAATTATTATGAAAAATTTTGTGAAAGCAAACTATATGGAGATATAACTTATATGAAGAAAATGGACTATGCCTCCCACATAGAGTTTATAAAGACGACGTGCTAAGGTTGATTTATAATATTTAAAAAGTAAATGGGCCAAGATTCTAAATATAATACAATAAATAAAAATGGCTTAAAGTTGTCTTGTTTAAATAGAAGTGTACTAAGTTTCACGTGAGTTATAAATAAATAGTAAAATTTCTAAAGAAATACGTGTATCAAGGTTGGTCGTTTAATAAAGCAAACCCCAAGGAAATCAAGATTGTGGAATGAAATACTTATTGTAGCATTCTTGATGTATATGTTTACATTATGTGATAAAGCGTCAACATGACACCTATTCAAATGTTGTGTCGATGTTAAGGGTACACTGCAAGTGGTTTATAAGGAGGTTGATGTGTTATCTTATACGTCACACGAGATCCGTGATAGGTTTAAGTATACCTTTGTGTGTGGAGGATGGGGAATATTAAGGTATATATATACTTTGTGTGGGGAGAACATTGATGACCAAACTATATAGATGATAGAGTGCACTACCTCAACATTCCAATAAGGGGATAAACTTTTATAGTACCGAGTAAGTGCATGCGCACAACACACATACTCTCATAGCATTAAGTCCTCGTTTATGATGAGTTTGGAGACATGGTTGGACCATGTTTGATTTTGTGGTATGAGTTGTATTGTCACAACCCGATCTGTTTTGGTTGGAATCTTGTGAACAACCCATCACTCCTTCCAATACTATAATAGAATCTACAACTATTACTATAGTATTGATAGGAACAAGACTCAAAATAATGAGAAAACAATGCATCAATTTTTTTTCAAAATATCATGGAATATATAGTACTATACATAAATATGTAGGTGTCACGCCCCTACCTGGTTTGGTCAGATCCCCGTGAACAACCTGCCACTCTCCCAGTTTATTAAAGCGTTTCCCCTTATTATAATCTGTAAAGAGTAAGGCGTCATTTAAACCTGCACCATTTCCTGGAATAGCATAATCAAAACTGTATGAAATTTTAAACTTTACATACCTGTCTTACAAGCATCTTAGTTGATTGTCTTTCAGGGTAGGCTTACCGGGATTTCCTAAAAGGGATATAAGGGAGGGGGTGAGTACGACTACTCAGTGAATGAGTTTTTAAAGGTTTACTTTTAACTTTTAAGAAAAATATTTATATGGAGTGTGCCAGACTCCTTTCTTTTCAAAAATCCCTTCATTTAAAAATTTGGGTTTTTCCATTATTTTTTAGTTACCGGTGTGTCATCACCCAACACACATCCTTCATCATAAAGGTTACACACATTCACAAGTTAGTATCACTACTAAACCTGCTAGTGGCTTTAGAGCGACTTTTCCTGCCACCCGGATAGAAGTACAACCACTTCTACCTTGGGAATGAGTGGATGTATGCAACATCCGACCCACAATCCCGAAATCACTTCTTCGTATCCGTATGAGGACAGAGACCTCATCTCGTCCCCACCCCAGTCTCATGCGCTTGGTGCTACTCCAAATTTCGCACAGACACCTGGAACGACGATCTGCCCATATATACTCACCGGGTCGTACAGGGCTCTTATGACACATCACTACCCCTATTGGGCGTCTTGATAATCTCGTACTCATAGTGCATGCACAAACAATCCTTATATACTAAAAAATATAAGGATTTCTTTTATTTAAATAGAAAGTTTGAAAAACAATCAAATACTTGTTTAATCATTTAAAATATTTCTCATGATTTCTTTGTTAAATCCACTACTTTTACCTCAAAGCTCAAAATAGGCTTCTTTCTACCCAGAAAAACTTTCATGATTTGTTTATGGTAAACTTTTCCACAGGTTTGTATTGTACAAAAAAATAAACATCCTTTATCATTAAAATGGTATTAACAACTTGTGTCTCACAAGCTAAAAATGTGTTACTTCCTCCATGGAAGAACTTTCATAATTTATTATGGCATAATTTTCATAGTTTTGTATCAGACAAACAAATAACACTTCTCATTAAAGGGGTCAATTATTCGCAGAACATATCCTATAAGACTACAACCTCGATCTATCCAACTTGTAAGCATTAGCACATTTACTGTCCACCTTGGTGAAAAGCTACAACTTCTATCATAATGGTGCGAGTCTACAACATCGACAATTTCTCTATATGAGCACCATTGCCCAACCCCAAGACATTTTCGAAATGAATTTGTCCACTATTGAAGAGCATGACCTCTCCCCCTTCTTCCTCACTCTCAATGCGCACGAAGCTCCTAGAGTTCTAAGATATATTGGACTAGCATAGCTTCTCTTTTATCAATATTGCTGTCTAACAACCCTTAGAACCACCACTACCCCAAACTAGACGTCTATTGGTTCAACGCGATTGCAATCACAAACATGAGTTTTTTTATTTAAGACCTTTATCTTTGCGCTACTTGCCCAATGGGCTCCAACCCGGCTTCGACTAAGCAGCTTAAGCAAATATTATTAATTGGTGATAGCTTTTATTAGGCTCTAAAATCAGTTCTTATTTATGGGATTTGACTCATTTTCATTGGTCTTGAGCCCATTGTACGAGTTTTTAAAACATGGCATTGGGCCCACTTCTCTTTCAAAAACTGTGAATTTGGGCACACTTTCAAAGAAATAAATCTAATAAACTCTTTCTCAATTATGGGTCTCATTCATATCCTACATCAATAGTTAAATTAGATCATACACTTAAAGTGTATCCACATACTTTTTCAATGGTAGTCCTACTAATATATTTTATGCTCACAATAGAAATAAAGCTCAAAATAGTTTAATCAGTTTCACACAATCTTAGGATTCTATTTATGGAAAATAGATCTTTAAATCTTGTGAGTAATAACGCATAATCAATCCAACCGAACTCGATGCAAAAAATTCTAACACACCCATATTTCAAGACCTGCTCATCCCAAGAGATTTCCTAGTTTTGAGTGTCTTTACTTCACACTGACTTGTAGGTGATAGTTTACTACAACAAATTGGGCCATTAAGTCTAGGCTTGTCAAAATCTCGAGTTGGGGCAAGTTTTGGCGGAACCGTGCCTAACCCGAGTGCGGGTCCAGACCCGAGGCTCAAGTCCAAGTTTCTAGTCTAGGCTTGTCAAAATCTCTAGTTGGGGTGGGTTTTAGTGGACCCGTGCCCGAACAATAGCTTCAGAAAGCCCCAAACACAGTAGCTTCATGGAATCCAAACATAGTAACTCCGTGGAGTCCTAACATAGTAACTCCGTGGAGTCCCAACATAGTAACTCCGTGGAATCCAAACACAGTAACTCAATGACTAACTGGTATGACGAGAAACTCAAACACAGTAGTTTCTCCTTCCCTTATCGCTACCATGTCATCCAATAACCCTTAGTACCCATCACTACCCCCTAGGGCGTCTTGATGGTCCCGTACCACAGGTGCATGCACAAACAAGAGTTTTCATTTTCTTAACCATTCTCTTTGGTGCCTACAGTCTAATGGCCCTGACACTCAACCCGACCTGCAGCTGTTTATCTAAGTGGTTCGTCGATCTAGCCTTGACACACTACCATTAGCCCATAGATCCTTGTCGGTCCTGACTTGGTACTGTGGAGAATCACACAATAAATTCCACTTTTAATGAGAGTTTTTATGGTTCTTCCTATTCATGTTTGTTTACAAGCTTCTGCTTATGCCCACTGGCATTGGGCCTATTGTATGTTATTTTTCCAAAACTAGGCATTTAGCCCCCATGAATTCAAAAATCGAGGCCTCTGGCCTATTTGAGCTATTCTAACTCCCGTCAAGAAGGTTTCCCAAATCTTTTAAGCATTGACACACAGTTAGGGGAGAATACTTCTAATAAAAAGATTATTTTTGACTTCATCACACCAACCGGGTGTGATGATACCTTTGCTTACAACTGGTAAGCGAGTTTCTCCTTTCTTCAAGGAAGTTCGTCATACCAATCGGGTTGATCATCTCTACTTACAACTAGTAAGTAGGTTTTCTTTCTATAAAAGTAAGCTCATCATCCTAACCGATATGATTTATAACATTTCCACTCACCCAATGATAGTGGTGTATTCCTCTTCAGTCGACCTTTGCCTCCATGCTAGCTTATCCTTGCTGGCGTCCCGGTCCCTCGTGTTCCAACACGATTTGGAAAACCTTATCTATTAAAATTTGGCATAATAGCCTTCATCTCTACTTACAACCAGTTAGTAGGTTTTCTTTCTATAAAAGTAAGCTCATCATCCCAACCGATATGATATATAACATTTCCACTCACCCGATGACAGTGGCGTGTTCCTCTTCAGTCGACCTTTGCCTCCATGCTAGCTTATCCTTGCTGGCGTCCCTGTCCCTCGTGTTCCAACACGATTTGGAAAACCTTATCTATTAAAATTTGGCATAATAGCCTTCATTTCTCACGTGTGAACGACTAGGCTCAAATTTTTCAGTTAATTGCACTTAGATCCCTAAAGTTCATTTTCCTTGACATTAGGTTCCTAATGCTAACTTTTTTGCAAATTGATTCTTTAAACTTCCAAAAATTCTCTTTAGGCCCTCAATTTACTCAATATTATATAAGGGGCTCAAGTTTCCACAATTTCCAATTTGGTCCCCATCTTTTCAAAAATTACCATTTTGCCCCTACTTTCCAAAAATAGCAATTTGACCCCAAATGTTCCAAAAATTGACCAATTGGTCTTCCAACATCTTTTTCATGGCCAATTGGCACTCAATTTTAGGAAATTGCATAATGGTCCATCAATTTTACAAAATCCCCAAAATTTCCCCCTAATTTCCTCCTTTCAAACTGGCTGAATTTGATTTCATCAAATTGACCATTCAATCGGGGTTAATTGCTCCAATTGAAGGTATGGATCAATTCCTACACTTTCATACGATTCAATTGTGATTTGAATCGCGTCATTTGGGTTCGAATTGAGCTCAAACGGAGCTTCACCAGAAAATTGAGCGTAGAGAGATAAAGCTTCGAAAGCTTACCATCGGAGAGGCAGCGGTCCGAGCTCTCTATCTGGGCAAGTAGCTCTCGTCCTAAGGTTTCTTCTAGGATCAAGAATCAATATAATTCACCCCAAATTGAGGAAGAATTATGTCAACGAAGTTTTATAGTTTTATAGTTGAGGTCGTATAAGGGCATATGTGCAAACCCATAAAAGACCTCAAATAAAGGAAATTATTTATCATGGGATAAATGAATCATCTCTTTTCTTAAGTTGACCCCTAATCCCCACTCACTAAGTTGTCTAACTCACCCCCTCTCCCCTTAAACCCTTTTTTAGGAGACCTTCTACAACAAGAAAAGTGGGAGCCTAAGAAGCATGCCATGATTACCCCAGATGAGGTAATTTTTATTAAATTATTTTGTTTACCTTGTTGTGGAAAACAGTTCCATTGTACACCTTTACCTTTCCTATTCTATCTTGGTAGGAATACCTAGCTAGTACAAGAAAAGGGTGACAGATTGCTCACAGGGTTTCGGCCAAACCAGACCAAGGCGTGACAACTTGAGTGGTATCAAATCATGAGTTTTCCAAACATGTTTACAAATCAAAGACCTTAGAGTGTAACAAGAAATAACCCTTGCCTTATAGATATGGCCCCTAAGAGAGGAACCACACAGACCCACTCTACCACATCCACCCTTGGACCCGTGGGATATCTTATCCCAAATAAGGGAATTAGCCTAGGAGCTAAGGAGTCTAGGAAGACTCAAACCATTACACCTAGAGCAACTCCCAAACATAGAAGATTGTATGAGGAATTCGTCAAGGTGTTTGGGAAAACTTACTTTCCACAACGAGAGGGGGACTGCCCTATTGGAAAAAAAATGCCCCAACGGTGGTTGAATACAAAACCACAAGCAGCCACCAAGGAAAACTCCCTGATGCCCTAGATGTCATAGGGCTAATAACCATTCCCAAGAAATGTAGAATTTTCATGAGCCTCGGAAGGGGATCCACAAAGGCTACAAGCATAGGATGGAAAAGATGACAGAACCTCCTAGAGTGAATAAGGAAAAGACCAATAGGAATCCACAAAAGAAGACTCACCAATGCCTTGAGCGTAGAAAAAGCCACGAAAGTCCATGCAAGGAAATAATTTACTACAGATGTGGGCAGTGGGGACACTATGCAAGGAAGTGCCGAATACCCTTAAGGAATGTGGAACCAACACTTGTGGACACCGCACCCACCAATGAGAAAGGGAAATTTTCCAATGCTCTAAACGCCAAAGGCAACTCATCAAGATCCTATTGTAGTGAGGGGAACTTCTCAACCTTTTATTTTAACTACCTCTCTTTAGAGGAGACGAAGTCCCAAATGTTTTGTATTCTTTCGAATAATGAAAAAAATGAAAGTTCTTAAATCGATGCATCCAATCAGGATCTCATGCCCCAACTCAAAAAATACAAGTAAAGGAAGAAGATCAAACATCAAAAGAAGGCGAAAGGAAAAACCTTAAAGCAACCAAGGTTAACATTCACTGGTATGTCAAGGGAGGCCAAACTCAAACCACGAGAAGGATTAAGTAAGCCTCTGACAAGGAAGTTAAGAAATACTAGAATAAAAAGATCTGAACTCCTACCTAAGGAAGTAATTGTGTAAATGGAAAACAAGTAGCAATAAGGATTGAGTACAAAGGTGTGCCCACGAGATTCTAAAGGGATGGGTAAATTCAAGAATCGACAAAAGGATTGGGTATCGACAGAGACACCAATATAAAAGGGCGTAAGGTTATGAAGGGAGGGAAACCTTCAAGGGGCAATAAGGAGATAGGGTGCATAGTCTCAAAGATGAAAGTTTCTACTTCGAGGTATTAGAGTAGATAAGGGAACAAACAAAAAGGAACTCCTCAAGATGAGTCCAAGACATCAATGAGTATGACATAAAGAATCGTATCGGAGTGAAGAGAGAATAATCGGGAAATGGATTCAAATGGGTAAGGCTAGACTAGAGAATGGAAATCTTTAGGTAAGGGCACCATCATATATGAGGGAGTGCATAATAGTGGAAAATCATGGGTATGTCGATAAACGAGAAGTGAAGTGATAGGGAATCACGATAGTTGGAACCAAGAATGACCAATACGAAGGTTGGTAAAGGACAAGTGGATAAGGGAAACCCAAACGATCATGAAAGGCATGACGTTTAAGAGAAGGAAAAAGATGTAAGGGTTGTTGAATAAATGTATCAATGGGAGAATTACGAAGGGACTCAAAGATAACACAAGATAAAAGGAGCGAAGTTAATAACATTAAGACAAGGAGGGAAAGGAATGAGAAGCTCAGAATGACACCTCACTAAGGACTTCTACGATTAAGAAAAACAATCAAACAATAATAAGATTAAGCATATCAGGACTCCCAATCATGTTATCAGGATTAATGATTGGATGAAAGCACCAAGAGGGAGAGATTAACCAAAAGTGGCAAAATGTTCAAACCTAAGAAAATACCCTTGGGCAGACAGGTAAGACGAGTCCAACATACTAAATTCCATAAAGTGGTGGCACGAATGATGCTCCCCAAAGAGAAAGACTTTTGTTTGTGCATGCCGTGATACGAAACCATTGAGGTGGCCGACATGGGGTAGTATTGGTTCTAAGGGCTACTGGATGATCCAGTGTACATAAGAAAAGCTTAGTCATCTAGTGTGTCTTTAAGCTCAAAGAACCTTCATGCACATTGAGACCGATGTCGGAGGGGGAGAGGTCCCACTCCATATTTGCATACACAAAGTAAGACTTGGGTCTAAGGGTCAAGTAATTGCTGCCCACTTAAACTTTTTGTAGATGTCGTTGACTTCTTCCAGGGTGGACAGTAAAGACACTATGGTCCATAAGTGGAATAGTCAGGGACTGTTCTGCAAATGTTTGGTCCCTTTAATGATAAAAGGGAGTGCTGATGTGTGTTAAACATGATTAATAATGAAGAACATTGACATATCCATTTTTTGATAAAAGGGCGTTTGTGCAAACCCATAAAATACCTCAAATAAAGGAAATTATTTATCATGGGATAAATGAATCACCTCTTTTCTTAATATGTGCTCTAACCCCACTCACTTGAGTTGTCGAACTCACCCTCTACTCTTAAAACCTTTTTTAGCATACCTTTTACAACAAGAAAAGTATGAGCCTAAGAAATACACTAGGATTACCCCGAAAGAGATAGTTTTTACTAAATTGTTTTGTTTACCTTGTTGTGGAAAACATGTTCATTATACGCTTTTACCTTTCCTTTTCTATCTTGATAGGAATACCTGGATAGTATAAGAAAAGGGTGGTAGTTTGCTCACGAGATTTCGGCCAAACCCGATCAGGACGTGATAGATAATGTATAACATAATTACGTAATTATAATTAATGGAAAGTTATAGATTTTAAACGTAGATATCTTATTATTTAGAACTTAATTATGCTTATCAAATTTACCCGAGACTCAAGTCCCTACCCGACCCGAGCGGACCCGAGGTTGGTCAGGTCAGCTCGGGTTCAGGTCCATTGATTGGACCTGAGCTGTGCTGAAAATGCAAGCTCAAGTCTAGAAAGTTGGGCTCAAGGCTCAGGTCTAGAAAGATGGACATGAGGCTCGGGTCCATTTTCATTTTGTAAATTAAACAACACCCGGTTCATTCGCAAAGAAAAAAATATTATGTAGAAATGTCACCGTCGAGGTTGCCTTTAACCTCGAAGGCCACGTCTCTACATACTGCTGTTTGATCCACTCTTCCAAAAAAATGAGCCCGAGCCCGAGGAGAGGAAAGCACCCAAGCTGCCACCGTCACTCAAGCTGCCCCTGCCGCCCCCGTGTTTCCCGCAGCTGCCCTGAGCTGCCGCCCATTGCTCCCGAGCTTCCCACCCGTCGCCGTTGAGCTACCGCCCCCGCCCGTCACTACTGCACTTAGACTGACCTTGTCAACATGAAACTATCAACCGATCTTGTCAACATGAAACTATTGCACTTACACCGACCTTGTCAACATGAAACCCCTTATTCTTTGACTCCCTTAAGAAATCAAGAACTTCATCTCCATGGCCATATTTCGAAAGGACATGGATAAGATGGTTGTAGGTGATCATGTCTATTAATAGCTTACTCTCTCCATCTTCTCCACCATATCCCTTATATCTCGAATCCTTTTCTCCTTACAAAGGAAATCCATCACTGTACCGTGGCTAATTTTATCAGGGGAGCAACCCTTAGTAGGCATTTCATCGATCAACTTAATGGCATCTTAAACACGATCCACTTCACATAGCTCCTTGATTAAGCAATTGTAAGTCAGTACATCAGGTATGACTCCGATAATCTGCATGCATTCCAAGAACTTGCATGCCTTCTCAAGCTTACCATTTTTCATCACCTACTTTCTGCATCAGCGTCAACAATGTTAGGGAATCCCTCAACCTCCATGCCCTACTGTAGGATATCATCACGCATTGAAAAACTTCAGGTGGACGTGAGATTCCTTTCCGCTCTATGAGCCTCAGGATCCTCGGAGCACCTTGATAGAGCTTAGTCTTGCTTAGAATCTCCAACATCACGGCATAGACGATAGGATCGTGCCGATATCGCCATTGCCTTTCTGCCCAGTAGAAGAATTTGAGGGCCATCCTTTCATCTTGCTGTGAGCGAATGACAACACAAACTTGTCTTGGCATCAAGCTCTTCAGCAAATGCCTTAATTCACTTTTGAGCTTTGGGTTCCAACTTAATTGAAGCTAAATCTGTCAGTAAATCTCTCGTACCAATGGATCTGAGTTGAGTCCTTTTTTGAAGGATCCGAGGCACGGGTTCGGTCCAGAAACCTGAACCCAAGCCTCGGGTATGGACCCGACTAAGTGGACCCAAGGCACAAGTCCATTGGGCGTGGGTCTATTGGACCTGCACATGAGCTTTACGTGTATGAGACCGAGATAAGGTCTTTGTCCTCATATGGACTCGAAGTAGCATTCGGGTCAGAAGGTCGGATGTCTAGGACATCCACTCAGACCTAGGGTAGAAGTGGACGGACTTCTATCTTGGTGGATGGTAAAGACACTCTAATCCACGAGTGGGTGCAGTGGACAAGTTGCACCTACAAATGTGTATACCCTTCCTGATGAAGGGCATGTGTTTGTTTGCTAAATGGCTCCTGATGCAAGGGGATGGGCTAAGAAAGCTAAACACACCTAATATGGAAATGGAAAAATGCTTCAAGATTTGAGGTTGAAAATCCTTGTTAAAAGGAATGTTACCCTTTGGAAAAGATTTTGGAAACTAAATTTTAGGAAAAAGCCTTTTTAAAGGAAATGATGACATTGGCATTGTTTAGATAAGCTATTTTGAAAACTCACTCCCAACACCCACTCACTGAGTTATAGAACTCACCCACTCCCTTTACCCTTTTCAGGTAACCGAGGGAAAACATTCAACCAAAAGACTCTCATGTGTTGGAATTATAAGACAAGTATGACCATTTTAAAATGTTCAATTTTGTATAATACTATTTCAGGAATGATAGGAAAAAGGATGTCTTACTACTCGCGGTTCAGAAAGGGGTGAAAACCCTTCATGGACCAAGGGAGTGGCAGGATGCTCATGAGGATCTGACCAAATTGGGTCAGGGCGTGATAGTCAATCTCCTATTGGTTGGTCGTCAGTGACGTGGATTGGATTGTTGACCAATGATCGATGACACGTGTCACACTCTAATTGGTCAATGATGATTGAGTTGCGTGCATTTCACCACGTGTGGCTTACTTATTGGTCGCTAGCCTGGCAATCGGTCTGTTGACCGGCTAGACCGTTGACCAGTTCGGTCAAATGGGGTTTGGTGACCCGAAATCGAAAATCGTGCGGTAATGCCCAATTCAACCGGTTTTCTAAAATCTAAAATTTTCTAAATTCATTTTCTACCTAGTGGTGACTTCAATTTCCCAATTTGACATTTTTAAGTCACCTAGAAAAATAAATCTTTGAATCAATTCAATTCAATTTCATCTAGTTTAGGTTTGGTTCACCCTGAACCGGTCCGATTTTCACATCCAATTCACTTCATGGTTCTTTTACATGGTTTTTGGATCCTCGTTGCACACTTGGAAATTTCCAATTTCTTGTTTCAACCCTTATTTAACATTTTTGGATCACTTTGGTCCTTTGTTTTCTTTCAAAAAATTTCAATTCTCATTTCCAGCTTTCGTATATTAGGGGAATGGGGTTTACATGATCGATCTCCTAGGAAATCATTGTATCCAACAATGATGAACCCTACAAATGAACGGGAATTGGAGATGAACAAGAGGGGCTCTCGGTTCTATTCGTTCCACCATCTTCCAACTATTAACTTTCTGATTTATGGGCTTGTCGGAGCAATTTATTGCTCACCAAAGTTATGGAAATCTTTCCCCTTCCTTTCGTTCAGTTGTGGGAAGGTTGAAGACGACATTGCAGGCGCGTGCCAACTTCGCCCATGTGAGCTGCCACATGGTGCACTATGATTGGTTGCAATTATTAGCATGGCATCTTACTAGGTATCCATGTCATTCTTTGATCGTTTGACCTGACAAGTGGCGACCTCTCATTGGTCATTTAATCCAACATGGCAGTTGACTAAATTTGACCGTTAAATGACCATTAAGACTCTACCATGTGACGTTCTCTGATTGACTGATTAAAATAAGTTAGATTCCCCATCTAACGTCCGATGTCACTACCACGTGTTTTCTCAAGATTGGTGCCATGTGCCATTCGATTATTGGTCAATAGTTCTCCGACGTCCAAATTGGTTACTGACCCGGCAGACTTGCCACGTGTCGTTGGTCAATCACACCAACATGGAATTTTGTTAGTTAATCGTTGACTGTTGACATGTATCGCTCTTTAATTGGCTAGTTCAGTCAACATTGATTTTCATTAGTTAATCATTGATAATAGACATGTGTCACTCTCTCATTGCTCAACGATTCTAGACGTTGATATGTTGGTTGACGAGTGCACCTGCCACACATCGCACAATGATTGGTTGTGCGTGCTGATTGGACGCTCACCTCACAGGCAGTTCGTTGACTTGGTTGGACCGTTGATTGGTTTAATTGAACTGGATTTAGTGACCCTAAATAAAAAATAGGCTCATATAGGCTTAATTCAATAGGTTTCCTAAAAAGTAAAAAAAAATTAAATTTATCTAAATTCATTTTCTAAATGATGGAAACTTCAATTTACCATTTTCCCTTTTTTGTGCCACCTTGAAAAATTAATCTTCGAATATATTACTCTTGGTTCAATCTGTTTCAGTTCTGATTTACTTTTACCTGGTCAAGTTCTCACTTCTAATTGCCAATTGGGTCAATTCTATTTAAAGTTTTGGTAATTTAAGTTTCACTTAGATCACTTTAGTCTCGTTTGATCACTTATGATAGTCTTCTAGGTCATGGATCAAACAAACATATAAGGTCGACCCCCCTCTCGTCTACATTTGACCATAAATAGTGAAATTTTTGTAAATTTATAAACTTACAAAATTTTCTATTTTATCTAATATTTAATTATATTTTTAAAATTTACCATCAATTGTAATTTATATAACTTGACACATGTAATTTTAAAACCAGTTTCAACAAATATATATAATTCGATTATAATTTTTTCGATTTCGGACAAATGGAGACAACGATCTCTATTTGAGTAATTTTTATCTATATTTGAATATATTACAAGTTAAGTTTATGTACGAATGCAAGTGCACTAACTATAATATTATGTAATTGATTATTTTAGTTCGATAAGATATTGAAGTTATATCTAATTAAAAATTCTAAATTTTAATTATATTATGAACCATAATAATAATTTTGAATTTGTTGTTTTGAGTTTACCAATGACGCCAACTCATTCAAAACAACCATTAACAAACAAACCTCTATTGTTCACTTCATGTGCTCACATTCTACCCCTCTTTTCTTTATGCCTTCTCTTTTTCCTCTATTTACATTTTTTAGATAGAATTTTTCAAATCTTTCAAATTTTTAGATAGAGTTTACCAATAGACTAATTTTCATCCACAAACTAGACAAGTCTTAACCTGGTGTGGTTCAATGGTGCAATTAACTATCGATACAATAAACCATAGGCTCGTATCTTTAAAAAAATATATTAATTTTTTTATGAAATTCATAATTTTAGATACAATCTCAAGTATATTTACTCAAGTAATAAATACTATGCATATTTATTTTATCTATGTATTTGTATGTATCCGTGTTTATATCTATAGGTATTTGTATTTGTAATATTTCATATGAATTTTTTAAATAAATATTCTATATATAAAATATTTCCATTTAAATTTTCTCTTTCAATATTGAAGTTGACAATTTAAAAAGGAAACTTGTCTAATTGATGGTAGATTATTTATATGTATATATATAATAAGATAAATAAAATATTCATCATGAATATTTCTCTCCAATAATACGAATACATATAGAGATAACTAGAGTTGTGTTCAAGTTGCTAGTTTCGACACTGGTATTCTGGAAAAGGATGAGTTGCCTTCAAGCTGCTAGTGTCAAACCATTTATCAGTATCAGGAGAGATTCACTGTCATTGGGTTTACGTTCCAAACCATCTGTTAGAGTAGCTTCTTTCAACCAGAAAATCATTGAAGCTATCTGCAAAGGAGTTCCCGCGACAGCAAATTACACCAGTGCTGAAGCGTCGCCTGCACTTTTCCAATTCGAAGTTCCATCAACCTACTCCCATTAGTTTGTTTGGTGGTAAAGATAAGTCAGAAAGGGATAAGGAAGTGAGCACGCTGTACTTGATTGCATTTCATTGGTGGCCTTTTGCATCTGGGAATATTGACCTATCTTACTGTGAAAGTGAAACCCTTTTCATTACTTTGTTTGGGATGGTGTTCTTGCTGGCCTTTTCTTCTAGTTACTTCATAATATTGTCATGTCAACTTTTCTTACATTTAGAACTTTGATGTTTCACTGGTAGAGTAAAGTTTAATATTGGCTTTAACTAATTAGGAAGATGAATAGGAAGTGTTTCTTTTAGATGGAAAGTGATATCTGCCAATTTTTCATTGTGTAACAATACAACTCAGGGTTCAGCATGGAAAAGTCTGGAGAATGCAATAGAATGTTTTGGTAAGGACCAGTCAATAGAAGATGTGTTGCGGCAGCAAATTGAAAAGCAAGAATTCTATGATGATGGCAGCAGGGGTGGAAAACCGCCGCGCCAAGGTGGTGGAGGCGGTGGTGATTCAGGAGGAGGAGAGGATGATGGTCATTCTGATGAGACATTGCAAGTGGTTCTAGGAACCCTTGGTTTTATACTTCTGGTACGATATCCTGTTCCGCTTTCCCTATATCACCTTCAATTGCAACTTTTTTTTGCTTCCATTCCCAAGATGATTGTTTGTTTGCTATGATATTCAAGATGGATTAAATAATAGACCGGACCCAAGAATCATAAACTGATGTGTGTCCTAAGAAGAAAGTTTGGTTCTATATATGTATATATGACATGAGAAGCATGAAATCAAGTGTTGTTCATTCCAGTTTATCTGAATATTGCCACTTCAATCTCTATCATTCAAAGGGGATTCTGATTAAGTATAGTAAATGTAAAGATTATACTGTTGGTACCCTCATATTCTGGCATGGGTACTGCTCAAGTCAATATATATGTGCATGTTTTGAGACTTAACTGAGGACTGACTGACCAACTCTAAACGAACAATTGTGGCAGTATGTCTTTATCATCACCGGGGAAGAGCTTGCACGACTAGCAAAAGATTACATCAAGTACCTTTTCGGAGGGAACAAGAGTGTTCGTCTAAGGAAAGCCATGTACGAGTGGGGGAGGTTCTTCGGAAGGATGACCCAAAGCTGGGAGATGGATCCGTACCTAGAAGGAGAGGGAGATCATCTATGACGAAAGTACTATGCATATTTATTTTATCTATGTTTTTATATGTATCCGTGTCTAATAAGTACTATGCATGACATGAAGTAGTTAATGGAAGAATGGATTCAGATAATAACGAAGAGGAAAATGAAGATGAGGAACGTGAAGAAGGTATTGAATAAGGGAGGAGGAGGAGAAGACCCCATCCATGGTTGGAGGACTATATGTTATTTACCTAGATCCAACAAGTTATTAATAAACTTGCAAAAGTCACCACCGGAAGTAAGCAAGCAATGCATTCAAGCTATCCAAGATAATGGTGGTACATTGGAACTAACTCTAGTACCTAAAGAAAGTAAGAGCATATGAGTAAAATAGGTTTTTTAAAATAAAATTAAATGAGAAAGGATAAGTTGATAAATATAAAGGCATGCTACTTGCTAAGAAACATTTTTAAAAATATGTGATATATTATGAGGTAGTAATGGGACCGCTATAAGTAAAGGGGTGAATAGCATAATATGTTATGCTCTAACCTAATATATAAGTGTAAATTTGATAATATTGGGTTTTTTTATTTATATATAATTAAAATAACGAAATATTCAAAATATAAAATATACATATTTTTACTAAAATTTTAAATTTTTCATAAATTCAAGTTTTTTTTTTATAATTATACAAGTTTCTATCTTAATATTAATTTTGACGAAATTTTTTCATTAATTCTCTAATCCGTAAAAATGTACCGAGATATTCAAATAATTGATATCATCTATACTTAAAATAACTAACTACGTAGTTTAATAATATTTTTTTTAATACTATTTAAAATTCAACCAGCCTTGTTAATAATATTTGTGTAATGTGTCCCTACTAGTTTATTAATTTAAGTAATTATTATATATTATTTATAAATGATGGTAGGGAATTCTTATAATGTACTATCTAACTTAGTAATATCAACGCATACATTTATTATCACTTTTTATTATCCAATAAATATTATATCTTTAATGAGTTTGTTTTGTAATATGATCGTATATACTTAATAGGTGAGACTAATATATATTATTAAATCTTAAATTAATAATTTATTAATTTAATCTAAATTCTTAAGAAAATACATAAATTCTACTGGAATTGATGATGTAATGCATTCTTAAAACATAAGTAACACCCTTATTATTATCTTCGATTATAATTTATTTCTCTTCATTATCACTATTATGAATTGTAGCTCCTATCTCCCTCTATCTCAATCTCTAGATTTAAACAAATTTTCTATTCTTATTATCATCCCAATCCAAATGGTACTATGCATTATATCATACAAATTTGATTTAATCTCTAATGAAATTTCCGATATTAAAGAGTTAGTTTGAAATTATTCCAAACTAATTTTCAACAAATTTTTTAATTAATTTAATTATTTATTGATCGATTTACTTTTAATTCAGCCAATTCTTAATCAAATAAAAAGCTCTAAAAAAATTTTATTCAATTTTTTATTAAATAAACTCTATAATCATTAAATTCTGAATTATTTAACCTTATCTAAAAATCGGGTAGTTTTATAACAAAAGTCACGGGTTTTTTCCTTTAAATTTTTCCTGTACATTGATTTTCAATCCCCGTATATTCCTGCAGTACATGTCATAACTTTTGTCATTTTATTATACTTTTATTTAGCTAATACTTCAAATCTATGTTTGGATCTGTTTTTTTTATTTTACCTTAGTGGTTTGGTATCACTTGATTTCTGGTTTGAAATACATCACATATTATAAAGGAATAAAAATAAAGAAAAATATCTAATTTGTTAGAAATCATTTCCTAACGATACTAAAATAGATATTTTAAAAAATAAGTGTATTAAAACTTTTTATTTAATATAATATGATTTCCCACATTTTATGTATTTTTATTTTAATGTTTGATACTAGTTTATTAAACATTTCTTATTAGTTTACCATATTCCTATAAATCGTCATAGTATTAGTATTGAAGTAATTCAACTAATCACTCTCAATTTAGTTAGATTAGAAAACTTTAGATTATGTAGACAAGTTTTCATGTATTACCATCTCCCCAATTACTACTATATGAGCGCGTTCTTAATTATCCTTCAAGTGGTGTAATACGGAAACATTTATTAGATAGGTTTTTTCTCACATATTATAGTGAAAGTTTTTTCAATTTTGAGTTTAATTGTGAAATTTGTAAAATTTAAAAAAATATATATTAATTAAAATGTTTTTTTTGAAACAGTGCACCATCTTTCCGTTCTAGCCTAACAGAGGGACGCGGGCACTTTCCCTTGTCCCCTGTACGGTCCGCTGCCAAGAAGCGACCGGGTGGCAAGTTTGGGGAGCGAGAGTGGTCCCCCTGCTCCCAAGATCCGAGCAGTTTAAACACCCGATCTCCATCTCGAGCCTCAACCATATTCTCTGAAACACCATTCACCAACCCAAACTCTGTTTCTAGGTGCAAGGAGACGCAGAGATTGTGAGCTCACCATGCGGCCCAAAAATTACCCGCAAGCGACCCCAAGCTTCATCCCTCAATCTCCACCATCTACTCCAGCCACTGTCCGTGCCAGAAGCGATCCCATACGGCCCCGAGATCCTCCCGATCACTTGCCTTGATCTCAGTTCGAAGAATGCTCTGGTTTTTTAGCTGAAACCGAGCCTAAACCGGCCTCGGCAACGCATCGGTGGGAAAACCACCCAAAAACCTTCCAGAACTTCTTCCCGGCTCCAGTTGACCTCCATTCGAGCCGATTGATGGGCAAAGGCGAGACTGAAGCAGCCCCACCCCCTTCTCCAAATTGGCTACAACGTGCCAATAGTATTTTGAACCTATAATTTAAAATTTATATTTAATTAAAATTATAATTTATAAATATTATAATATTTTTAATTTTATAAATATAAAATATTTATTTATTTTATCTAATTTAATATAATATACTAAAAATTAACATGTATACTAACCACATTTCAACCGTATATCTTATCACTATTTATTTTTTAACAACAATTTATTAGTTATTTATTTATTATTATGATTTCGAATAATATAAAAAATTAATTTAAATTAATTTAAATTAAATTTTTTTATTTTATATTTATAAATATTAATCGTTGATTTTTTAATATCAGATTAAGTAAAGTATAGATACAAGTACAACAACTTTCATAGTATATAAAATAGAATATTGTATGTTGATAATATAGTTGTTCGTAATAATATAGAATTTAAAATAATTAAATATTTTAAATATTATAAATTAACAATACTTATTAATTATATTATCAAGGTTTACTCGTTCATACTAAACCCACAGTGTCCCTACCGGACGGCTCTCCAACGTTCCAATCCTACCCGAAGTTGCCCGCCAAACCTCTAGTGAGAAGGCCGAGTTCTTGCTTTCCTCTCTTATTTTCTTGAAAAGAAACTATGGGATCGCAAATAAATGTGAAAGAAGGAAGGAGCATTTTGGGAATTGGGACAAATGGCTAATGGGAAAATAAAGTGAAATGAGAGGGGCATTTTGGGGGTTTCCCTAAAAAGTGATTGAATTGAAAATTCAACAAAATCTAAGAGTATTTCCGTAATTTTGCATAAATGGGCTGATCTGTAAATAAAAGGGAATTAAGGGTATGTATGAAAATTTTAGAAAAAAATAGACTAATTTTAAAAATTTAAGGAAATTGAGAGATATTTTTAAAAAATTCGAAAAAATAAGAATTTAAAAAACAAAATTGAGAATAATTTTTGGTACATGCTAGAGGAGGATGGGTGTGCCTCGTATCCAATCCCATCGTATGTTTGTGTGAATAAGCAAGCAAAAACTAAGGCTTATAGGAGCTGCCTCATGGGTGTAACATATTGACAAACATAGGTGATAATATTATTGAAAGAATTGATAAAGAAACATATATAATCACAATATATCCTATTCATTCAAGATAAATATAAAATTAAATACAACAAATTAATAATATTTTAACTATTATCTTCATTTTTTTCATTGTAACTACTATATTTTTATTTATTATTTTTCTCTATTATTATTAAAAAATAATTTAAAACTGATTGAGTTTGTTCACTCGCTTCGGTTCGAGTTTGTGGGTTATATCTACAATAAAACGATTATAAAATCTTGAAAAAACTTTGATTTGGAAAAGAAATATAACCATATTGTAAGTTGTTTGGTAAATGTACCAAATAGAATTTGTGATTAATAAAAATATTGGATAAGAGTATCACAAATAATGAGTAGTGTTTATTGGAATGAGTGAAGTGCAACCCATATGAAGAGAGAGATAAGGGTGAACTAAGAAATATATTTTGGTGGGGACAAGATTGAAAGGTCTGAAAAAGGAAAATGATCTTAAAGTAATGAGAAATTCTAATTTAATCAAACAAAACTTGACAAATAATGTCAAGATCTAATAATTGTTAAGGATAGACTAATAACCAATTTAGGAGTAAAGATCAATTAAGGTGACTCAATTATATAAATGACATCTTGTGGATAGAGATGCACAAAACATAAAAATGGTGATAGAGAAATTATTGTCGGAAAATTGATATCTAAATATCCAACTAATTCGAGAATATTATAAATTTTGGTTGTAGGATATATGGGATGTTATTGAGTTAGAAAAATAGATTTGGAAGAGATAAAATTGATGGTGAAGCTAATATGTTGCTCCGGGATCAGGTGAAAGAGAGGAAAACTATAAGGTTGACGATGCATCAAGTGCAGTAGAACATTAATCATGATATGAAAATGACTAGAATGAGGAAGAACAATAGAGTAGAAAAAGAATAGAGAATTCTAATTCTGAATAGCACTCAAAGTAGAAGGAGAAAGACGAAGTTGGACAATAAAACAAAGCATTTGACTCTGAATTTGTTGATGGTGGTGATGAAAATCCTTATTCTGATGACAAACAAACATATAAGAAATAGGAGAACCACTCAACATATAATGTCACCAAGACAAACCAGCCATATTCTAAAGGGAGTGATGATTTTAACTTTGAGTAAAGTCAGAAATCTAGTGAAGAATAATAAGAGAGAACCCCCTCCACGAAAATTAATATTGGAAATTTTGATGAAGCAGCGTTGCAGAATGGTACATATTCACCGAGTGTAGTTACTATACAAAATGATGCAGAAGGCGACGAATTGACCAAAGAATATGTTGCTCTCGGGTCAGGCTTTTGCCCAACCCCCAAGGATTGTACTACTCAGAGTTTCCTCAAAAAATCCCTGATACTATGAAAGAATTGATAGAGAGAAAGATGTAGAATCACAACTTATCTCATTCATTCAAGATAGATTGTGTACAATATATAAATAAAAAATTAAATATAACACATTAATGATATTGTAACCACTATCGCTTCATTTTCTCCATTCTAATTACTATCTTTTCATTTGTTATTATTTTATTCAATATTATCTCTATTAATTACCACTATATTATCATCTTTCATCAAATGCAAAAATTCTCTAAAGGCACTATATAAGGCATGTTTATATTTTAATGTTTGCATTAGGCCACGAGAAGGCTTAATAAATTCAACATGGATTGCTTGACATTGCAGCATGACAAGGGATATACATGAAACCTAGCTACATAACTCAGTCCCCTATGATTGGTTAAGACAAAAAAAGAGCATGAAAACGACGCTCCATATATGGAAGCAAATGATACTTTCCAAGCAAATATATTTGATCTTTTCTTGAAGGTAACGAGATATACCTTGTATTTTGTGTGCAAAAAGTTAATTTTGGAGATGTTTGAGGAAATGCTATTAGGGGTCTATTGTCGGGCAACCTTTCTCGATTGGACCAGAAGAGCGATGTGGGTCGTTGTTGAAGGAACTACTGATTGACCAAGTAATAGGAAGTCTGGATTGGACCACAAGAGCAATGTGGGTCGCTCTTGAAGGAACTACTCATTGACCAAGTCATAGGAAGTAGAATCTTAGGTTAAGCTATAGTTGAATTTCAATTCTAATGGTTGTTTGAGTTTGTTTAGTCAAATGATAATTGTAGAAACTTAAAATACTGAAGAATAAGATGTTTAAAAATATATTTAGTAGGTTCTAGAAATAAGTCGAAAATAACTATTTATTAATAAGTTATTCAATAAATTACATATAAACAGTACTATTAATAATATAAATATATAAATAAATAATACGATAATATATATAATATAATTTTTACTCGTTAAAATTATATCATATATATTATAACTGTCACGTCCCGACCTAGCTTGGTCTAGGTTCACTGAACAACCTGCCACTCTCCAAAACCTCGAAAAGTGACTTCTCTAGGAGATCAAAGAGAGTCAGGTGTAGTACCTGTCATGTTTTCCCTGGACAACATTAAACAAAATTAAAACTTTAAATCTTTATACCTGGGATGGGGTCTGGGGAGGAAGAGGCTAGCGTAGTTGCATTCCTTCCTGAAAAAAATGTTTAGATGGAGTGGGTGAGTTCAACAACTCAGTGAGCGGGGGGAAAATCTTTTAGGAAATGTTCGATTCAGCATTTTTAAACGTTTGATATTTCATCAGGAATTCCTGTTTTTCTATTCACATGATCAACAACCGCTCTCCTATCATAGGAGGGATCACACGTTCACAGAACGGTCCCCGACCATTCCACTTGTGGATCGAAGCGCCTTTATCGTCCACCCTAAAAGAGGTGCATTGCCTCTACCCAGAGTTTGAGTGGACATCAATAGTCCGACCCTCAAACCTTGATCACTTCATCATGTCTGCTTTGTGGAATGAGACCTCCTTTCCCCTACTACCTTGGTCTTAGTGCACAGGAAGTCCTCGAGCTTCATGACCTACTGGATGACATACCACCCTTATGCACCCTAGGTCATCCAATAGTCCTTGGGCTCCATCACTACCTCATGTCAAGTGTCTTGATGGCCCGAATCTCACAGTGCATGGACAATCAACAGTGTTTTAAGTTATAGCCATTATCTTTGGCCCTCTAGTGCAATGGTCTGTTGGCTTGGTTTCGGCCCACGCGTACTGGCCCAACAGGTTCGACGACCTGGCTTTGACGAAGCAACGGTTTAACCCAACAAGCTCAATAACTCATACTAGACTTGGTGGGTATCACACATAATTTCTAGTTATTTGGATCATTTATCATCACTTATCACATGCTAGCTCTAGTCAAATCCATACATGTGTCCATCGGCCTTGGGCCCACTAGCATACCGAGCCTAAGCCCCGGAATTAGCTCCCAAATATTTTAAGCATAGTCACCTAGTTAGAGAAGGCTCATTCCAAGAAAATCATTTTTAAAGTTGAACTATCATTCCAACTAGAATAGGCGTTATAGCATTCCCACTCACCCGATAGTCTTGACAGGTCGCCCCGGTGGAGTCTAGCCTCGAGGTGTGCTCCCGGAAGCTAGTGTTCAAGTAGTCTGCTCCTACATGGCACAAATATCCATATTAGGAGGCTTGACTAGGGGATCGCATCTTTTCAGGTGTTTGCATAGGAGGCTTGGCACAAATATCTTAGGGTTAGTGTTAACTAGAAGTGATCGGTAGTCTTTCTCCTTAGGTGGCCTCTTTCCATTTATTACCCAGGGTCCTGATTAGTGTATCCTAATCTGTTAGTTGTGTTTGTCATTAACAGTGGAAAACTAACTTTTTAAAATAAAGAAAATAGTCTTTATTCATTAAAGGAGGTAGTTTATTGTCGTACTCGGCTTATTACAAGGATTTCTCACTACTTCTTAGTCCCTTGGAGTCATAGACCAGGAGTTAGCCTTCGAATGGTTTCGAGATTCGTGGTCCTAGGGCTCTGATGAACTAGTTGACATCCATCCATACTCCCGTTAGGTTTCCATGATAGGGTGAACTTCATGAATTGATTCAAGTCCATACCTTGTTAGTACCTTAACCTCACACTCATATGTCCACCTCATCCATTGGGAAGGGTTGATGTTAGATTGAGCTGGTGGGGGGTACTTGGTGGACTTTAATAAAGGTGGCGTGGGCATCCTAATAGTTATCTAAGGCCTCTTTCTTAGTTGGAATCTTTTTAGGCTGTTGCGGGGCTGGTGGGGGTGTTGGACTCCTTGGAGGAGGGATATATTCTTCTTGTCTTTGAAGAGGATATGTGATGCCTTTTGGCCTAATAATGCTCCAACAAGTTTCCTATAGTCCCTAACCATATCTTGAGGTACTCTCTTCTCGACCTCTATGAACCTTTGGACGGCTTCCTCTCTAGAGGTAGGCGTCTTTTTCACAATCTCATGTGTGGGTTTGGTTCGTATGACGAATTTCCTAGGAACTCTTCTTCCTATAGGGTATTTAAGTTTTTGTTATGTCAGGGCATAGTATTGATAATGCTTCCAAGCGAACTTGGCTCTAATACCACTCAAGTTGTCACACCCTGACTCAGTTTGATCAGATCCCCGTGATCAACCTGTCGCTCCCTTGGCTTTAGAGAGGTTTCCCCCTTCTTTTAATCAAGAGGAGCCATGCGTAATTCAAACCTCGTTCCCTGGAATAGCATAAATCAATCAACATGCAAGCTTAAAAGTGACATTAAGCATACCTGACGGAGGGTACATCTTCATGTTTTCTTTTGTCATGTTTCCTTACTCCTAAAAGAGGTGTAAGAGAGGGGGTGAGTTCTACAACTCCATGAGCAGGTGTTGGGAGTGAGTTTTTAAGAAAAATAGCTTCATTTAAATTGTGCCAAGGGATATCGTTTCTTTTAAAAGAAATTCTCCTTAAAATTTGGTTTTCAAAACCGTTTTCCTCATTTCCATATTAGGTGTGTTTACCATACAACACACACCCATAATTAGAAAGGGAACACACATTCGCAGGTCCAACCCATCCACTACACCCACTTGTGGCTCAGAGCATCATTACCGACAACCAAGATAGAAGTCCGTCCACTTTTACCCTAGGTTTGAGTGGATGTTCTTGACATCCGACCTGAATGCCAGTCCGTGTCTGTATGAGGACAGAGACCTCATCCCGACCCCACCCCGATCTCATGCACAAGAAGCTACTCCGAGCTTCCCGACTAACTGACACGACAAACTGCCCTTATCTCCATCATGTCATTCAGTAGCCCTTAGGACCCATCACTACCCCTCTTGGGCGTCTTGATGGTCCTGTACCACAAGTGCATGCACAAAACAATAGTTTTCACATATAGTCATTATCTTTGGTGCCAATGGTCCAACGACCTTGACCCTCAACCCGACATGCAGCTATTTGTCTAGGCTTGCCCATTGAGTATTGTTGGTCCTGACTCGGTACCATGGCGAAATCACATACACAATTTCATTAGAAATTTCATGGCTTTTCGTTACTCAACTTTTTTTTATGAGCTCTTGCTCGTGCCCACTAGCCTTTGGCCCACTGCACGTGATTTTGCAAAACTAGGCATTTAGCCCCATAAGTTCAAAAATTGAGGCCTCTAGCCTATCTAAGCTATTCTAGCTCTCGTTAAGAAGCCTCCCAAATCTTTTAAAAATTGGCACACAGTCATGGACAAATACTTCTAATAAAAAATTGTTTTCATCTTCATCACACCAATTGGTGTAATGATATCTCAACTTACTATCGGTAAGCAAGTTTCTCCTTTCCTTAAAGAAGTTTGTCATACCAACCGGGTATGATCACCTCTACTTACAACCATTAAGTAGGTATTCTTTTCATAAAATTACGCTCATCATCCCAATCGGGTATGATGTGATTAAGCTCACACACAACCAGTAAGTGGTTTTTTTAACGTTAAATTGTACTTATCACCCCAATTGGGTATGACGTTAGTAAGCCCACTCACCCGATAACCGTGACGTGTTCGTTCTCGGTTAGTTTTTCAAGTCTACACAAGGTTTCTCTTGCTTGCGTTCCGGTCACACTTGTCCCTACCCGATTTGGGCAGCCTTATCAATTACGGTTTGGCATAAAAGCCTATGCTCACGATTTATCGATTAATTGCACTTAGGTCCCTAAAGTTCATTTTTCTTAACTTTAGGTCTCTAATGCCAACTTTTGCCCAATTTGAGTCCCAAGGTTTCCAAAATTCCCTTTGAGTCCTCGATTTACTCAAAATTGTATAAGAGGCTCCAGTTTTCCAAATTTCCAATTAGGTCCCCAACATTTAAAAAATTACCATTTTACCCCTACTTTCCAAAAATGGCAATTTGATCCCAAATGTTTCAAAAAATTGACCAATTGGTCCTCCAACATTTTTTTATGGCCAATTGGCCTTCAATTTTGGGAAATTGCAAAGAGGTCCCTCAATTTTTTGAAATCCCCAATTTCCCCCTTTCAAACTGACTGGATTTTTTTCTTCAAATTGGCCATTCAATGGGGGTTAATTGTTTCAATTGGAGGTATAAATCAGTTCCTACACTTTTATACGATTCAATTGAGCTTTGAATCGCATGAATTGAGGGAGAAACGAGCTCAAATAGAGCTTCACCAAAAAATCATTCATAAAGAGAGAAAGCTTCGAAAGCTTACCGTTGTAGGTGCGACGGTCTGAGCTCTCTATCTTGGAAGGTAGCTCTCGTCCGAAGGTTCATTCTAGGATCAAGAATTGCTACAATTGACATTAAATCAAGGGAGAATTTTGTTATTGAAGTTTAAAACTTTCTCTCTCTAACTCCGATCGTATATGATAGAGAATGGCCTAATTGGCTTACCTTTCAGCTCTATTGCGGTCGTGTAAGGGCTGTGGGGGTGTTGGGAAGGCTTGGTGAAAATAGAGCAGCTTCGGTCATTTGGAGCTACTTCATTGTTTGATTCTATCGATGCTTCTCTGACAGTCCTCAAGTCGAAAAGAAGTTGCTGTCAGGTAGCTGACTTCCCCCGGAGTCTATAGAACCCGACCTTGCCTCATGAAGTTGAGAAAAATGCCTATATTAGAGCTCTGATTCGAGCTTCACCGAAAACTGGAGCAGTTGAGAGAGAATGGAGATTTGAGGTGTGTGAAGGTTGAATGAAGAGGAGCTCTTTATATAAGGAGCTCGGGGAACCTTTGCCCGACAACTTTCCATTTTGTTCGAGCTTATTCTTACCCTAAAATAGCATAATTAGAGCAATTTAAGCTTTTTCGGTGTTATTCATTTCTGCATTGAATGAACAGTGATGTCATCCTAAGGAAGAAGACGGCGCTGTTTCGAACCGGACTGGACCGATACGACCGGGTTCAATGCGTAAATCGGTCAGTTCAAGCCTGATTCGACTGGTTTTCTCAAATTTTCTAAATTTATTCTCTATCTAATGGTGGCTTCAATCCCCCAATTTGATTAATTTAAGCCACCAAGAAAAATGAATTTAGAAACCCATTCAAGTGTGGATTAAATTGGTTCAATCTGGTATGCCCTGAACTGATTTGGTTTTCTCTTCCCATTTGTCCCATGGTTCCTTTCCATGATTTTTTTTTACTCTTTGAGTCACTTTGGATTTGTTGATTTTCCATTTTACCCTTTCTCTATTGGTTAAGGTTCATGAACCGACTCGGTTCTATTGTGAGTTGACCGATTCATTTCCTAGTTTTCCTTATATTTAAAGGACGGGGTTTACAATATGGACCTATGTATCTCGGTTTCAACTTTCCTCTCTATTGAAACTGGAGTATTCCCTTCCATGGTGACACCTTAAGGAATATTCAATCCCCTACCTTGAACTCCAAGTCCTTTCTTCGGTGGTCGGCATAAGTCTTCTGCCAAAGCCACCTTGAGTCGGCTTCGTATTATCCAGATTTTCTTAGTTGCATCCTCTATCAACTCGACCTTCTCGAGTTTTCTTTCCCCTACTTCTTCCTAGAATAGGGGCGTGTGACAAGGTCGACCATAAAGGGATTCGTAGGGTGCCATCTGGATGGAGGCCTGGTAGTTGTTGTTATATGCAAATTCTATGAGGCATAGGTAATCCTCCTAACCCTTATTCATTGTCAGAACGCATGCCCAAAGCATGTCTTCTAGGGTTAGGATGGTCCATTTGGATTGTCCATCCGTCTGAGGGTAAAAAGTAGTGCTCATGTGGAATCTAGTCCCAAGGGCAGCTTGTAGGCTGGGCCAGAACCGAGAGGTGAACCTCAGGTCCTGATCCAATACTATACTTACAGGGACCCCGTGGAGTCGTATTATCTCTCCCATATACAGAGCGGCTAATCTCTTTATCGGGTCTGTCACCTGGATGGGTAAGAAGTGAGCAGACTTTGTCAGCCTGTCCACGATGACCCATATCACATCCCAATCCCTTTTTGTTACTGGCAGCCTTGTCATGAAATCCATTGTGATATGCTCTCACTTCCATTCGGGAATCGGTAGGGGCTGTAGTAGTTTGGAGGGTTTCTAGTGTTCAGCCTTAATCTGTTGGTGTGACAAGTACCTGACCACGTACTACGCGATGTCCCCTTTCACCCCCCTCCACCAGTACCCTTGTTTTAGGGTGTGGTACATTTTGGTGCTACCAAGGTGCATGGCGTATATTGAGTCGTGCGCCACCTCCAGTATTCCTCTTTTCAAATTTGGATTGTTCGAAACCCAAACCCTCCCTTTAAAGGTCATTAACTCGTCGCTCCTTACTACGAGATCTTAGGTGGGGTCATCCATAATTTGTCTCCAATGGGGATGGAGCTCCTAGTCTTCCTTTTGTAGAGTTGGGTTGTACGACTAGGTTAGCCACTAGGTTACACCGTGCCTCATCCACGTTGAGGTCCACTTGCAAACTGCACAGTTTGCTCAGTAAGGATAGGTTTGTAGTACTTACCGAGGCTACTCTCGTATGGTACTTGTGATTGAGTGCATTGGCTACCACGTTTGCCTTACCAGGATGGTACTCAATCGTTAGGTCATAGTCCTTCACCAACTCTAGCCACCACCTCTGCTACAGATTGAGCTCCTTTTGGGTTAGAAAGTATTTCGGGCTCTTGTGGTGGTTGTAGATACAACACTTTACTCCATATAAATAGTGACGCCATATCTTGATGGTGAACACTATGGCTACCAGCTCGAGGTCATGGGTGGGATAGTTTTTCTCATGGGGCTTTAGTTGTTGCGAAGAATAGGCAATAACTTTCCCCTGTTGCATTATAACACATCCCAATCCCTATCCAGATGCGTCACTGTATACGGTGTATCCCCGGTGTCCGCGTTCGGTAGGGCCAGCACTAGGGCCATCATCAATCAGGATTTGAGCTCTTGGAAGGATTCCTCACACTTAGTGTCACACTTATTTGAATTTTCTAAGCCACCTAGAAAAATGAATTTAGAAACTAGTTCAATAGTGGTTCAAACCGGTTTAATCTAGTTCAAGTCCAATTCACCCAAATTGGTTTGATTTTCACCTCCTATTCATTCTAAAGTCCCTTTTCTTGGCTTTTGTGACTATTTAGGTCACTCACGATCCATAAATTTCCCGGTTTGCCCTTTCTCTATCTGTTACGGTTTATAAATTGACTCAATTTTCTCTTTGGAAATTACCGGTTCTTTTCCCGATTTTTCATATTAGCAAAGGATAGGGTTTACACTATAACACATAAAATTATTAGTGTCACACTTATAATCCACTCCCTTCTTTGTGAGGCGAGTTAATGGGGCTGCAATCCTAGAAAAGTCTTCCACAAACTTCCGGTAGTACCCGATGAGGTCGAGGAAACTACATACTTTGGTTGGGTTGGTGGGAGCTTTACAATTTGAGATGGTTTCTATCTTGGTTGGATCCATGAAGGCAGTAGGTGCATTTGTCAGCCCAAAGGGCATCACTCTAAACTCATAATGCCCATATCGTAATTGGAAAGCAGTTTTTTGTATGTCCTCATCCCAAATTTTCAATTGATGATAACCTAATCGTAGATCGATCTTGGAGAAGGAGGCTACCCCTCTTAGCTGATCGAATAAGTCGTCTATCCTAAGGAGAGAGTACTTATTCTTAATTGTCACATGGTTCAATTTCTGGTAGTTGATGCAAAGTCGCATGCTTCCATCCTTCTTTTTGATAAATAAAACTGGTGCACCCCACAGGGATTGGCTTGGGCATATAAAACCTTTTTCTAAGAGTTCGTCCAACTGGTCCTTCAACTCCTTGAGTTCTGTGGGCGCCTTACGGTAGGGTGCTTGGGATATGGGGTGGGTCCCTGGCACCACTTCAATCACGAAATCTAACTGGCGATCTGGGGGTAGGTCGGGTAGTTTCTCCAGGAAGACGTTGGGATAACAGCTGACTATTGGGATTTCGTGTCACGCCCCGACCAAGTTTGGTAGAATCCCCGTGACCAACCCACTACTCTCCTAGTTTATTAAGGGTTTTTCCTTGTTTATAAACCGTAAAGAGTAAGGCGTCCTTTAAACTAATCATACTTGTCTCACAAGCATATTAGTTAATGGACCTTAGGGTAGACTTTCCGAGATTTGCTAATAGGGATATAAGGGAGGTGGTGAGTACAACGACTCACTGAATGGGTTTTCAAATTTTAATTTTTAGGAAAAATATTTGATTTGGAGTGTGCTAGACTCCTATTTTCTTTTAAAAACCTTTCATTTAAAATTTCAAATTTTATCACCATTTCTTATTAACCACGGTGTGTCATCACCCAACACACATCCTTTATCATAAAAGTCAAACACACAATCGTAGGCCAGTACGTCCACTAAACCCACTTGTGGCGTTGGAGCGACTTTACCAGCCACCTAGATAGAAGCATATCCACTTCTACCCTGAGAATGAGTGGATGTTTAAGACATCTGACCCTCAATCCCATAACGATCTCCGTGTCCGTATGAGGACAAAGACCTCATCCTCACCCCACCTCAGTCTCATGTGCTTGAAGCTACGTCAAGCATCACAAGGCTTCTAGTACGACTAGTTGCCCTTATAACCAAATTTTCCTTTATTTGCAATTAGGTCCCTAAAGTTATTTTTCTTTAACTTTAAGTCCCTAATGCCAGTTTTTCCTAAAATTGAGTCCTGAAACTTTTAAAATTTAATTTAGGAAATTAATTTATTCAAATTCACAAAAAGGGGTTTAATTTCTCAAATTTCTAATTTGATCCCCATACTTTTCCAAAATTACCATTTTGCCCCTACTTTACAAAAATGGTAAGTTTTGCTGCAAAAATTTCCCAATTGGTCCTCCAACATCTTTGTCATGCCCAATTGGTCCTCAATTTTATGAAATTGCACTTTAGTCCCTCTAATTTTTGAAATTCCTAGATTTCCCCCAATTTCAACCTTCTAACTCTGACGAATTTGATTTTATCAAATTGACCAATCAAATGAGTTTAGTTGTTTTAATGGAAGTTAAATTGGAGTTCCTACACCTTCATATGATTCAATTGCACTTTGAATCGCATGATTTGGTGCCGGAATGAGCTCAAACGGAGCTTCGATCTGGACTTAGATAGAGAAAGCTTCGAAAGCTTATCGTCAGGGGCGCGACAGTTCGAGCTTTCAATCAGGGCAGATAGCTTGTATCTTGAGGTTTCTCTTAGGATCAAGAATTGCATCAATTAATGCCGAAATGAGTGAGAATTTCATCATCAAAGTTCAATCGGTTCTCTCTCTAGCATCGGTTGGAAATTATAGAGGGGAGTCATATTGGCTTATCTTTTAGCTCTAATTTAGCTGTAGGAGGGCTCAATTTGGCCTGAGGAGGGCTCATATTGGCCGATTTCAGCTCTGCCAAAATATGGCAGCTTCGGTCCGCTAGAGCTGCTTCACTATTCTATCACGCTGGCATTTCTCTGACAACTCTTAGAGCAAATGGAGACTATAGGCATGTAGCTGACTTCTCCCTAGTTCTAAAGAACCCGACCTTGCCTTGTTTGGCTCAAAAAAATGCCAAAGTCAGAGCTTTGGTTCGAGCTTCGCCGAAAATTGGAGTAATTGAGAGAGAATGGAGTTTTCATGTGTGGAGAGGATAAATGAGGAAGGGCTCTTTATATAGGAAGCTCAGGGACTTCCTGGCCATCCAATTGGCTCCTTAATGATAGTCATTCATTGCCTGAAACTCCTTGGCCAGAGACTTTTTAGATTCGCCAGCGCTACGCAATTTTCTGGAGAGTGAACAGTGCTATCATATGAAGGAAGAAGATGACACTGTTCCGGACCGGTCCAAACTGGGTTCAAAGCTTAAACCGGCCGATTCACCCCCAATCGACCAAAATTTTCAAATATAAAAATTTTTAAATTTATCTAAATTAATTTTTTATCCAATGCTGGCCTCAAATCTCAAATTTGAATTTTTTAAGCTATCTAGAAAAATGAATTTAGCATATGGTTCAATAGTGGTTTAAACTGGTCCAAACCGGTTCAATTTGGTTCGGATCCGGTTCACCTGAACCGGTTTGGTTTTCATCTCCAATTCATTCTTAAGTCCATTTCCATACTTTTGGGACTCTTTGGGTTACTCGTGAACCATAAATTTCTCAGTTTGCCCTTTCTATATCGGTTCCGATTTGTAGACCGACTCGGTTTTCAAATTGAAAATGACTAGTTCTTTCCTCAGTTTTCTTATTATCAACGAATGGGGTTTAAATTTCAGCTAACTCCTTCTCCGGTGAATCCTTGTAAGTGATCTATGCGAGGAATACCTTACACCCTTTTTGTAGCAAGTCTTGTGCCTCTATGCAGGATACTAGGTGTATTTTGGCTCTTCTCGTATCTCCTTCAAATACCACCTCCTCCTTCCCAAGGTGCGGAAGGTTATCATTTTTTTTTCCGTAGTCTATCTAGGCATGATGTGTACTCAATCATTCCATTCCCATGATGACCTCTACTTCTTTTAGTGGAAGAGGAATCAAGTTGGCCTCTAGGGTGGTCCTTCCTATCTGCACTTTGTAGGCCTTAAGGTACTAGTGCTGCTCTAGTGTTTCTCCTAGTGGTGTGAGGATGTAGAGGGGTGGCAGGAGAGGAGAGGGTTCCTTAAGGAGTTATGGGACTAGGGTTTCCTCGATAAAAGATCGCTCTGCCCCTAAGTCAAAGAGGGTGCACCTTTCCTTCTTGAATACTCGTACAAAACATGAGTGGGAGTTAACTAAACTGTTAAGGGAACGTATTTTATTAAATTGAAAGGGGACTACATCACTCCATGCTACAAACTCAATTTTTGAAGAGGGTTAGGACGTACCAACCACCATGATAGGGTCCTTCTGAGCTTCATCCTGGGTAAAGTTGTAGACTCGAGCTGGAACCCTGGTGGGTGCCTCTCTCCCCTCATTGAGTACCCTCTGGTTTCCTAGTAGTGGCGGTGGAGCATTCTGCGGAGTGTTGTCTCGTGTCCTCAGGTAATTCCTGATGAAGTGCTTGGACTGTCCGCATCCATAGCATATTATACATACCCCTTCATGGTTTCTCTAGCATCGGGGGCATTAGGGGCTTCTACTTGGAGGGGGTGTGTTTACCTCCCTATTACTGTGGTGACCCTCCTCCCTTCGTGGGAACCTTGGTTGGTTTCCCCATCATGGCCAACCCTCTTCTCTTGGTCCTCCTCTACTGCTCTACCCCGTGTCCACCCTTCGCCCACCCAGCTCCATCCTACGGCGCCTTGTTTGGACCAGCCGCTCACACTCGTGCACCATGCCAATGATGGCGGTTAGGTCGATGGAGCATCCCAAAACCCCCATTCGGTCTCTTATATCCATATTGAGATCGTCAATAAATTTTTGGAAGATGTCTGCTGGTCTCGCCAAATTTGAGACAAAGGGTCTTAATTCGTTAAACTTGGTCTCGTACTCTAAGACCATGCATGCTCCTTGATGGAGCTGGAAAAATTCCACCTTCTTTTCGTTGATCAGGTGGGGAGCCAGGTACTCCTCCATGTACCTTCCTACAAATTCTTCCTAGGTGGACGTGGTTGGGAAGAGGCTCCTTATATTATCCCACCACCGTTTCGCGTTGGACTCCAAAAAGAATTCTACAAGCGTTACCATTTCCTCTAAGGGTTTCCTGATGATCCCCATGAACTTTTTGAGGCTCGCCAACCAGTCCATGGTAGCTTTGGCCTCCTTCTCTCCATAGAAGGGCTTGCACCCCAATTGTCGGAGTGTCTTGAGGTACCTAGGGATGTCGAAGAGGGGTGGAATAGGTGTTGAAGGGGGTTGGGATTGGACCTCTTCTTGGTGGGTCTCGGACTCAGAGTCCGGGTGGGGCTTGTCGCTAAGGTGGGGTTCTATGAACACCCTTGTAAATTCTTCATACAGCCTCTGGTGTTCAGAGCTCTGGGAATTCTACCTCTGGGATAAGGTTTCTAGTGGAATTAGTGGTTGTTGCCCTCATTATCTTGGCTCCTCTCTTGGGTGCCATAGCTGGGGTAAACTTTTCTTTGATTAGTATTTATGTTATAAACTCTTGATAATGTATCCGGGAAAACACAAACTCTCATACCACCAAAGTTGTCATGCCTCGACCTGGCTTGGTCGAGGTTTAGTGAACAACCTACCACTCTCTCGAACCTTGAAGAGGGACTCCTCTAGGAGATCAAAGAGAGTCAGGCATAGTACCTGTCATGTTTTCCCTAGACAACATTAAACAAAACTAAAACTTTAAATCTTTATACCTAGGATGGGGCCTGGGGAGGAAGAGGATAGCGTAGTCGCATTCCTTCCTGAAAAAAAAATGTTTAGAGGGAGGGGGTGAGTTTCAATTTATTAAAAATTATAAAAAAGGGTTCAAGTTTCCCAAATTTCCAATTTGGTTCATAATTTTTCCAAAATTACCATTTTGCCCCTACTTTACAAAAATAGTAAATTTCACCCCTAAAATTACAAAAATTGATCAATTATTCCTCCAACATCTTTTTCATGCCCAATTGACACTCGATTTTAGGAAATTGCACTTTAGTCCCTCGAATTTTTGAAATTCTCAAATGTTGTACCAATTTCAACCTTTGAACCTGACCGAATTTGATTTCATCAAATTGATCGATCAATCAAAGTTAATTGTTGAAATTGAAGGTGGAATTGAGTTCCTACACATCTATACGATTCAATTGCACATTGAATCACATGAATTGATGTTAGAACGAGCTCAAACGGAGCTTCACCAGAAAACTGAACGTAGAGAGAAAAAGCTTCGAAAGCTTATCGTCGAGGGCGTGACGGTCCGAGCTTTCAATCTGGACAGATAGCTCTTGTCCTAAGGTTTCTTCTAGGATCAAGAATCACCTTAATTCATGTCGAATTAAGGGAGAATTTGGTCAGTAAATATCTATCAGTTCTCTCTCTAGCATCGATCAGAATTTACAAAGGGGAGCCAAATTGGCTTACCTTTCCACTCTAATTCAAATGTAGAAGGATTTTCAAATGTTGGGAGGGCTTGGTTTGGCCTGAGAAGGGCTCGAATTGGCTGTTTTCAGCTTGGTCAATACAGGGCAGCTTCGGCCTGTTGGAACTGCTTCACTGTTCTATCACACTAGCGTTTATCCAACATTCCTCGGAGAAATTGGAGACTATAGTCATGTAGCTGACTTCTCCTCGAATATAAAGAACCTGACCATGCCTTCTTTGGCTCAGAAAAATGCCCCAGCTGGAGCTTTGGTTCGAGCTTCACTAGAAAATGGAGCAGTAGGGAGAGAGTGGAGTTTTCAAGTGTGATGAGGATGAATGAGGACGGACTCTTTATATATGAAGCTCGAGGACTTCTTGGCCGTCTGATTGGCCCCACCGGTGTTGCTCGATTTTCCAGCAAGTGAAAAATGATGTCATCTGAAGGAAGAAGATGACACTATTTTGAATTAGACTAGACCGGTCCGAACCGAGTTCAATGCTTAAACCGACCGATTCAAGCCTGATTTGACCGAGTTTTTCAAAATTAAAAATTTGTAAATTCATCTAAATTCATTCTCTATCAAATGGTGGCCTCAATTCCCCAATTTAAAATTTCTAAGCCACCTAGAAAAATGAATTTAGAAATTAGTTCAATAGTGGTTCAAACCGATTCAGGTCTAGTTCACCTGAACTAGTTTTGTTTTCACCTCCAATACACCCTAAAGTCCTTTACCATGACTTTTGTGACTTTTTTAGGTCACTCGGGATCCATAAATTTCCTGGTTTTTCCTTTCTCTATCGGTTTCGATTTATAAACCGACGCGATTTTCTCTTAAAAAATGACCTATTCTTTTCTCAGTTTTCTTATTATCAAAGGATAGAGTTTACAAATTCCTTCTTAGGTTTTGCTATTCACATGATCAACAATTGTCCTCCTATCATAGGAGGGAACACACATTCGCAGAACGGTCCCCGACCATTCCACTCATCTTGATAGTGGTGCACTACCTCTATTCGGAGTTGAGTGGACATCAACGGTCTAACCCTTAAACCCTGATCACTTCATCATGTCCGCTTTGTGGGACGAGACCTCCTTTCCCCTACTGCCTTGGTCTCAGTGCACAGGAAGCTCCTCAAGCTTCACGACCTACTAGACGGTATACTGCCCCTATGCACCCTAGGTCATCCAGCAGTCCTTTGGGCTCCATCATTACCTCATGTCAGGTGTCCTCATGTCCTGAATCTCATAGTGCATGCACAATCAATAGTCTTTTAAGTTATAGCCATTATCTTTGGCCCTCCAGCATAATGGTCTATTGGCTTGGATTCGGCCCATGCATATTGGCCCAACAGGTTTGACAGCCTTGCTTCAGCAGAGTAGTGGTTTGGCCCAACAAGCTCAACAACTCAGACTTGGCTCGACATGGTAAATAAGGGTAAACGTGGGAAATTTGAAGGTCCCAAGTGACAAAAAATTCACAAAAATTGTGATGAAGAACTAGGAAGTGGAATTGAGGAGACACTTGGACCGATTCGAGGTGAACCGGACCCGATTCGGACTGAGCTAGGATGAACCATGGTGAATTGGTTCAATAATTCATTTTTCTAGTTGGCTAAAAAATGTCAATTTGGGAAATTGATGCCACTATTAGATAGAAAATAAATTTAGAAAATTTTAAATTTTAGAAAACCAGTTGAATCGGGTCCGAACCAGCTGATTTTCAAATTGGATGCCTTTGGAATCGAGAGGAGGTCCTCTACCTAGCCATACCCTCCTTTCAGCTTGAGAGCCACCAAGGAGGAACGAGGGAGCTCAAACAGTGTTGCCTCTCCTCAGCCAAAAAACTGCCCAACTCCTTGCAGCCACTTCGAGCCCTCCCCCGGCTAATTTGCGGCCAAACCAGACCCCCTACACCCTACCTGGAGGTGTCTCGACCTTTCCCTGAGCTAAGAAGGTAAGCTCCCTCCGTCGCCCTTCACTAGAAAACACTATTAACAACCACGTTCTGCAAAAACTATAACACTAAAATTCACACTACTTAAGTCATCAATTGAGGTGTGGTTTGATCTAGGGAGGATCCCCACAATGAGAGCAATGTAGTGGTAGCCAAAGCTCCGGTCATTGGACCACCACTGATAAGATATTGAAGCTTTCTCTCTCTAGACTGTATTTTTCGATGAAGCTCCGTTTGAGCTCATTTCCGAGCCAAATGAAGTGGTTCAAGGCTCAAAATGACAAGGAAAACATATAGATGTGATCCAAATAATGAATGGGGATAATTAACCACATTTTGACGGTCAATTTGACAAAATTGAGATTCGGGGCCAAAGTGCAAATTTTGAGAAATTTGGGTCAATTGGGGATTTTTTGAAAATAGGGGGCCAAATAGAAAATTGATAAAATTGAGGGCATTTTCATAAAATTCCCTCCAATTTGATGGTCAAATGGGCAATTTGGATAAAATGGAGGACCAAAATTGTAAAGTTTGAGAAATTTGGGGTCAATTTTTAATTTTGGAGAAATTGGGGACTAAATAGCAATTTTGGAAAATTGAAGGGCCAATGGGCAATTTTGATAAAAACTAAGGACCCAAGAATGGTAATTGAAAATCCTAGGGGCTTAATTGAAAAGAAGGACAAATAAGGACCCAAAGGTAAAAATAAAAATGTTAGGGACCAAATTATAATTAAGGTAAAATGTGAGGGCCTATATGCAAACACCCGGAAAGATGTGGTCCCCTAGTCAAGCATCCTAATATGGATATTCGTATTATGTAGGAGTAGACTACTCAAACGCCAGCTTCCGAGAGCACACCGTAAGGCTAGACTTCGACGGGGCAACCTGTCGAAACTACCGAGTGAGTGGGAATGCTATAGCGCCTATTACGGTTGGAATGATGGTTCAACTTTGAAAATAATTTTCTCGGATTTAGCATCCCCTAACTGGGTGACTCTATTAAAATATTTGGGGGCTAATTCTAGGGCTTAGGCTCAGTATGCCAGTGAGCCTAAGGCCGATGGAGATGAGTATGGATCCGTCCAAAACTAGCATGTGATATGGGATGGTAAAAGATCCAAATAACGAGAGTTCTTCACGTGAAAATCTTACTAGTTCTTTTTCGATTTTCCTTGTTCTCAAAGGACGGGTCTTACAATAATTATTTAAAATAATATTATAATAATATATTATAATATTTTTAACATTTTTCTCAAAATTAGCATCGCTATTACTTCCCGTAGTGTAAAAGTAAGTTCACGAAAATTGAGATTATCCCGAAAAAAGTGGATTTGAGTGGATAATAAACTTTTGGTGAGTGAATCAACTAATTAAGCTTCAATACCAATAAAATGAATATTAAAAATACCACAACTGACTTATTCACAAACAAACTAATAGTCGATATCAATATGTTTGGTGCGAGCATGAAAAACATGATTCATCATGAGATATATAACTGATAGGTTGTCACACCAGAGTGTAGGAGAAGTGTAAATTGGTAGATCAAGTTATTTGAGAAGATATCGGATCCAAATAATTTAGTTGTTGCGTTACTAAAACTTTTATATTTAGTTTCTATACTAGAACACGCGACAGTGTGTTGCTTCTTAAAACTCAAAAAAAAATAAGTTTGTAAACGAGAAAAATAGCACATCCACTAACAGAACAACGATCATCAGGATTCCCGACCTAGTCGACATCAGAGAAGCAATGGAGAATTGTAGGGGAGTGGTGGCAAAGGGTAAGGGCAAGATAAATAGTTTGTTGAAGGTAGAGAATTATGTGTTTGACAATAATACAATAATACAATAATACAATGTATAAAATGATATACCTGATGCACGACATAGGAAAGATCAGGAGATAATGAGATATTGAAGTGAACCCACAATCTGACGATACGGAGTATGATTCGAAAGAGGTATTCCAGCTTTGAGAGAGAACTGTGATATAGGAGGAATAGGCGTAGATACAAATTTACAAGTATCCATGACAGTTTTAGATAATAAATCTCAAATGTACTTTGATTGAGTGAGATAAATACTATGAGTATGATTGTGGACTTCTATACCAAGAAAATGATGTAGAGTCCCCAAATCTTTGATGGAGAATTCTCATTGTAGAGTATGTAGAGTGAAGTTAAGAGTGGCAATGAGAGATCCAGTAATAATGATATCATCGACATAGATGAGTAAAACCATGATAAATATAGATGTATGATAGATGAGAAGAGAGTTATCCGCAATAGAACTATGAAAAATCAATTAAGTTTGAAAATAGTTAAGGCACATAAACCAAGTGAAGGACGCCTGCTTGAGACCATAAAATGATTTATAAAGTTGACAAACATAATAAGAAAAAAGAGAGTAAACGAAACATGGTGCATATTGCATGTAGACTTATTTAGCAAGATGACCATGAAGAAATACATTATTGACATCTAACTGACGAATAGGTCAATGAAGTGAAACCGCAATAGAAAGAACCACTCGAATGGTAACTGCTTAATAACATAACTAAATGTCTCATCATAATCAAGCCCATGTTGTTGGGAGAATCCTTTTACAATGAGACGAGTCTTGTATCGAGCAATATAACCATTAGTATTTTATTTTATTTTATAGACCCACTTGCAACCAACAATGGATCGACCAGGCAGTGTAGGCATCAAATCTTATGTGTGATTGTGCAGAATCGTAGAGAATTCTTCTTGCATACCAAGCATCCAAGGGGCATGATGACAAGCTTATGCATAAGTACGAGGTTATTGTGGAGTGGCGATAAATACAGAAGGGTCAATAGTAAAACACCGATGGTGTAGAGATCCATCTTGCGAGCAAGTGACCATACAAGTAGGTGCCACAACAGGGTCTTGGCCGGTAGGAGAGACTGTTGGAGAAGGAGGGTAAACATGTGTAGTGGGAGAAGAGTGAGGTGACATACCCGAGTTTGAAACCAGAGTCGAGATAGGATGGGGGATCGAGAGGGGAACATTAGAGTGCTACACTATTAGAGAATGTATTGTGGACCGATAAGGGGTCGGACCCATGTCTACTTAAAAGTCAACCCATAACATACACGGAAGCGAAGGAAGGCGTACTGTCTATTGAGAAGGGAAATACTATTTCGTTAAAAAGAATAGTGCGAAAAGTGAAGATGTGATTAGTATAAGGATCCAAAATGTGGTACCCAACATAATTAGAAGGATAGCCAAGAAAAATACAATTAGCCAACCGGGACTGAAGTTTGTGAGACACATAGGGATGAAGGTAGGGAAAACAGAGACACCCAAACACACACATAAATTTATAATCAGTAGTGGTATGATGAATTACCTCATAAGGAGAATGAAATCCCAGGAACCGAGTAGGAAGGTGGTTAATTAGATAGACGGATGTATCAAATGCAAAATCCCAAAATTTTGATGGGTTATGAAAATAAATTAAGAGAGTGAGTCTCAATAATGTTTACGCTCAGCTCATCCATTTTATTGGGGCATGTGTGGGCATGAGAGGTGGTGACTGATGTCGACAAGCTGAAGTTCAGACTGAAATGAGGCATGAATAATTTTTTTGGCACCATCTAATTGAAAAAAATTTAATTTTGTAGTCAAGCAAAATTTTAACTTGCAAATGAAAGATTCAAAAAATAGATAGAATATATGAATGTTTTTTCATGACAAAAAACCATGAGAACTACTATAATTATCAAAGAAATTAATATAGTAAAGATGACCTATGTGTGATGTAATATGAGTGGTTCTCATATGTCGGTATGAATTAGCTCAAAAGTACGAGTGCTGACATGATGAGTTAAAAGAAAAGAATACTGAGAGATTTTACAACAAGAATATGAATCACATAATCATAAAGGCGAGATAACTTTCATTAATAAATGTTTAGAAAGTATACGATTGACAATAAGAAAAGCATAATGTTCTAAATGTTAATACTATAATAAAGTCGGTTCAGTATTACTTAAATAAGAAACTAGAGATAAGGTAGAAGGATTACTACTAGTACAAAAATAGTATATTCCTCCCTTGCGACTTTAGTGTAACATCTCTTGGTGAGAAACAATATTTTTTATAAAAAAAAAGTGAGTAGTGTGAAATTTAAAATAAAAAGTATTATTTTTAGTAAATTAAGAGAAATTTGAATAAAATAGTAAATATTGTTGAGATAAAAGTGACGAGTATAAGATTTAAAAAAATAGATTCGGATGATAAAATAGGTAAACTTATTCCGTTTCCAATTATCATAGCTTATAAAGTGTATAATTCTATTTAATATACATGTGAGATAAATTATTAGTAATGTAAATAGTCATTCCTAAATCAACAGAGCAGTTAAGATGATCCAAACTAGATTTATTGTAATAAGTAGAGAGAACTTAGAAGTTCGAAGAGATAACTTAGAAGTTGGATAGAGAGCATTGAATTTATATAAAGGAAAATAATGAGCTAAATATCTATGTTTGTCATAAAATTGATAACTCTTGAAAACGATGAGAAGTGGGATGAGTGGTATGTTGTCATGTGCTGCCAAATTAAGTGTGTTGATTAAAATTTGTATTACGTTAATTAAAGTATTGACGCGACATCGATACGTAATTTCTTATGATAGATTTAGACTAATAATAAAAGCAAGGCGCAAGCCCATTTAAAGTCATCCGACCCCATATATGCAAGTTGTTATTTGTGTCCATTATTCAATTAGGGTGTAGAGAAGTTACGGAACAAAATGAATAACAACTATCAAAATATCGAGTGCACACTATTACAGGAGTGGTGAAAAAGTTAGAGAAAGTGATGATAATTAGTAATAGATTTGGTGTGGTTAGTATTAATAAAATAGTCATTATACAATAAATCTAATACTATTTAAAAATTTAAAATAATTAAGTAGAAAATGTTAAAATATAGGATTGGTAAGTTATAAGTACAAGGTAGTGAAAACTGTTTATTAATAATTTACTTAATTAATTATATGTATCCACCACTCTAATAATAATATAAATATAAAAATAAATAATATAATAATAAATATTATATGATTTTAACTGTTTAAAATTATATTATATATATTATAACTATTTAAATTAATATATTATAATATTTTACTGTTTTTTTATGAAGATTAACATCGGTACTAATAATAAACCAAGTTCATTATAGAACTAAAATAATTTATCTTGGATATTTGTTAAGAAAATGACATGAATCAATTTATTTTACTTAAAAAATATATTATAAATGATTGTATATATTTATCTTATAAACTGATACAATTTCTCCTGAAATCATATTTTTAACAAGTTTACGGGTGGTAGATGTAATGTAACTAGTTCATTTGAATGAATTTTCTAATATGGATAAGAGAAAATTTATAATAATTAGATAATATTCATAAAGAAAAACTGAACAAAAAATCCCTTTTAAGTAATTTTTATTTTGATAGTAATATGTTGACTAGTCTTTAGATACATGTAAATGGGCCAATATTATCGGGCTTATATTTGGGCTGATCCTGGTATTAGTATTCACAGATTGTTGATCAAAATGAAACTATTTTACAACTTTAAAGGCCTAATTGACATTAAATTATCCTTATTGGCTAAATTGATAGTCAATAAATATGTAGGGACCGAATTTGCCTAATAGGATAATCATCTCGGGGCGGTCTCCACCGACTATGATGGGCTCTGCTCTCGTTTGCCGACTCTAATATTTCTATCCACATCGCCGACCTGAGTCGGAGCTATTCAGCTCAATCTCTCGGCCCTCCGGCCACTGTAGAATTCCAAGAAGGTTCCAAAATTAGCGGCCCTTCCCTCCTACGAGCTCCTTGATATTAGCTCCGTTTGGCTCTATCTGGCCGTCTTCTTCGAGCAAATCGAAACCGGAGATTGTCGTATCACTCAGAGAAGCGTCTGGTCCGCCTGGTTTCTTGATCTGTTATTCACTCGCAGGCATATTTTTTTCATTAAGGTAGGAAATGTGATTTACACCTAGGTATCATAGTCTGTGCATTGTTCCACTGGTTTCTGCTTCTTAGGCTTGAATCTATCTTAGCATCCTAGGGCACTATGGAATGCTGCCTACACTACTATTAGTATCTGGAAGGGCCGTGTTTTAATTACCGTGAATTGTGATTATTGTATGGTCATATTGATTTTCTCTTTCTTGTTCCCGTCCAAATATAAAGGTATTGTTTATCACGGTATGGATTGCTTCAAGTTCGTGAAAATTTGTCACTGAATTATGAATTCCAGGATTGAAGCTTAATTACGTTATTAAGGTGGCAACACTGGTATTCTGGAAAGGATGAGTTGTGTTCAAGCTGCTAGTATCAAGCCGTTCATCAGCCCTAGGAGAGATTCGCTGTCATTTGGTTTACGTTCAAAACCATTTGTTAGAGTAGCATCTTTCAACCAATCTTCAGGAAAATCATTGAAGCTATCTTCAAAGGAGTTCACGTGGCAGCAAATTACACCAGTGCTGAAGCATCGCCTGCACTTTCCCAATTCAAAGTTCCATCAACTGATTCCCGTTAGTTTGTTTGGTGGTAAAGATAAGTCAGAAGGGGATAATGAAGTGAGCACACTGTACTTGATTACCTTTGGACAATTTCATTGGTGGCCTTATTTTGCATATGAGAATATTGACCTATCATATTATGAAACTGAAACCGTTTTCATTACTTTGTTTGGAATGGTGTTCTTGCTGGCCTTTTCTTCTAGTTATTTCATAATATTGTGAAGTCAAATTTTCTACCTTTAGAACTTTAATGTTTCACTGGTAGAGTAAAGCTTTATATTTGCTTTAACTAAATAGGAAGATAACTAGGAAGTGTTTCTTTTAGATGAGAAGTGATAGACACCATGTTTTACCATATCTTCCAACTTTTAATTGTTCAACACTGTAACTCAGGGTTCAGCATGGAAAAGTCTGGAGAAAGCAATGGGAAGTTTTCGTAAGGACCAGTCAATAGAAGATGTGTTGCGACAGCAAATTGAAAAGCAAGAATTCTATGATGATGGCAGCACGGGTGGAAAACCTCCGCGTCAAGGTGGTGGAGGTGGTGGTGATTCAGGAGGTACAGAGGATGATGGTCTTTCTGGAATACTGGATGAGACATTGCAAGTGGTTCTAGCAACCCTTGGTTTTATATTTCTGGTACGATATCATGCTTTCCCTATATTACCTTCAGTTGCAACTTTTTTGCTTCCATTCCCAAGTTGATTGTTTTCTATGATATTCAAAATGGATTAAATAATAGACTTGACCCAAGCCAATAAGAATCATAAACTGACATGTGCCCTAAGAAGAAAGAATGAAATCAACTGTGGTTCATTCCAGTTTATCTGAATATTGCCACTTCAATCTCTATCATTCAAAGGGGGTTCTGATTGAGTATTTCATTTGGCAAAGTAAATGTAAAAATTATTCTGTTGGTACCATCATATTCTGGCATGGGTACTTGTTATATGAGGACTCTTATTCATTTCTTCTCTGTGTAGCCTGACATAATCATTTACTGCTCAAGTCAATATATATGTGCATGTTTTGAGACTTAACTGAGGACTCTAAACAAACAATTGTGGCAGTATGTATTCATCATCACTGGGGAAGAGCTTACTCGACTAGCAAAGGACTACATCAAGTACCTTTTCGGAGGGAACAAGAGTGTTCGTCTAAGGAAAGCCATGTACAAGTGGGGGAGGTTCTACAAAAGGATGACCGAAAAGAAGGAGATTGATCCATACTGGCTGGAGAGGGAGATCATCAATACAACAACTTGGTGGGACAGTCCTGAAAAGTATAGGCGCTTGCTGAATTTACCAGAAGAAAATTCAGTGGATTTACCAGAAGAAAGTCCATACGAGGAACCGCCATATGATGAAGACATCTGAACATGTATGTCCATTGGATTTTCAATTCCCGTATTCCAGAGCCAATCTACAGGGGGAGGAGCAATGACTGTTGTTCATGCTTTTGAATATGTTATTGTAGTTCCCATAGTGTTGCCCTTTTAGATGGAGAATAATCAAGAGCATACATACTTTTGCTTTTTGATGAAATGCAATCTCTATTACTCCAATCTATTGTTCTTTCTTGGTTTGAATATTGCAACCTATCATTTTTCAGATGGTGCAGGAGCTCTTGCAATGAAGTGTCTTGGGTTGAAGTAGATATCAGAAATGCCCATTGCGCTATTGAAAAGACAATTTTGTGACTTTTCCCAAGCAATTCTGGTAATCAATCCTCAAGGGGAACAAGTTAGGTCAAATCGATAGGAAAATCCTTTGGAGTAACGCCATTTAGTAATGTATTATGATATGATTCCCATAAATATGATCAAGTTTCTCTATTCTGTGAATGAATACTATCAAGAAGAACCCAATGTGATTTAGCATGGAACAATTTCTTTGCAGGATCCCTGATCATGAAGGACAATTTCTACACGCAGGGATCAAGGGCTGATTGAAGATCCTTGAGCATTAAGAAAAAGAGAGATCTTCAAAGCTCTTGCATATCTTTCATATATGACCATGGCAGTTGTTTTTTCATTTCTTACCCGAACTTTCATAAGATGATGATGCCATGGCAGGATTGAAGAACAAAAGGGTCTTTAATTTTATGAAGATGCAGAGAGTACAACATGTAAAGATGAATGAAGTGAAGGTACGAGTATCAAACTCGATGATTTTGAAGCATAAAGGATCATGCTTGATCGGTAGAATAAGAGGAATTTAAGTGCCTTATTGGTCCAACTAGGTCAGTTCAGTTCGAGGCAAATGTTGAAGACAACAGGTTATCAATGAGCCGCATCTTCCTCCTCACAGAACTTCGCGTACTCAGAAGGACCCAGCAAGTTGTCTAGCTCCGATGGACTGGCAGGCTTTACCTTGATCATCCACCCATTTTCATATGGACTTGAGTTCACCTTCATTGATCCAAAAACCATTCAAGTTAACATTTGCTTTATTTCAGGCAGCTGGCTCAAAATAATAGACTGATAAGGGCCTCGGAATGGAGCTCAAGGCTGGTGGATTTAAGAAATGTTTCTGGTCAGCACTGATCGCTGCGTATAAAGGGAGAAAGATTACCAATCCTGGTGTCTCGGTGAGCTGCTTGTTGACCTCCACGATCTCACCGGAGACTGGGGAGTTGATATCACTAGTAGCTTTCACACTCTCCACCGCTCCAAAGCTTCCTCCCTGAGAGACTTTGCCACCAGGTTCAGGCAGGTCGACAAATACCACTTCTCCAAGATGGTCCTATTACAAGTGGAATCAAACAGAAAGATAAGTTCTTTTCAACATATTCGGTCTGCAGAACCTGAAAGGGAGATGCAAATTCACAGCATTTTGATGAAGGTATTCATGCTACTAAACCTTGGTACTCTTCCCTAGTCTTTTTTTTTTGCACAATTCTCTTCCCTAGTCAGTAAACGAGAAATATGGATGCTTGAAGCTGCATACTTGTTTATAGTTTGATTGCTAAAATCCTTTTGGACACTTGCTTTTTTCCTTTATGTCCTGGGATTGTGTAGGGATAGTTAGGGACATGAACATATATGCTTATTCTCTTGCACAATTGAGCAAGAGTCCTGACACTTTTGATTTGTATCCTGAAGTGTGTTCTTAATGAAGTATATTGCTTAGTGATAGAAAAAAAGTTTGGTTACTGAAAGGAAGTAACCCTTTTTATTGGCACAAAAAAGGGGAGCTTCCTAGAAAGATGGAATCTTGTTAAACTGTGTCTTCTACTTGGGTACAATTAATTATCCTATTGTAGAACATATATTCAAAAGTTCACTAGCACCAGCAAGGGAGCAGCTTTGGGACACAGAGGAAGTTATTCTTCAAGCGGAGGAGGCCATTCCAGGTAGCAATAAAGCACAAAATGATACAGACAGACAAAAGAAAGAGATGTATAAAAGTGGGCAGGGGGATAAGATGAAGTGGGGGAAACCTGAGCATGGTCAGTGATGCCAATGGTGGCCACACCTCCCTCATGCTTGACCCATTCATGTGACTTTGCGTACTTCAGCCCCTCCAACACTGCAAAATACCCAGAGAGCCATCAGACATTTATTAATGAAAGATGGAGTTAGATACAGAAAAGAGGCAGAGAGAGAGAGAGACCTGAGGAGAAGCATCTGGATAGGGAGAAGATGGCAGCAGGGGAGAGATGGGTCTTGGAGACGGCAGAGGAGAGCTTGAGGGCATTTGCTGTGGAGGAAGCCCACATTCTCAGCGCCATTTTCTCTCTTCTCACTCAGGCACACTCTCCTTCTCTCTTTCTCTATGCTACTGGCTGTCCTGACCTCACTTGTGATGGAGAAGAAGAAGAAGAAGAAGATGCTGATGATGATGATAATAGATGGGGGGGAGGTAGAAGGGGGCAGTGGAATAAAGTGCTGGAGGAGCCGTTCGTTTCATCTGCTGACACTTTCAAGGTTTTATCCAGGATGAACGGTGGACATGGAAAGCCTCATCCTCCCACACAAGACCTACGCTACGCATCCCTCTCATCATCAACACCCTTTATTATCCTCTCCCCCGGCCCCGTTTAAGCTCTGATTAACTTCTCCTTTCTCTGTACGCATAGGAGGGGTCAACCTTTCTGCATGTACATATTCATAATTAAGATCTAATAACCGTGTATTAGGATTGGGATTGATCTGGAAGTTTTTATACCTGTGTTTTCCGATCTTGTTAGTGCATTCATTATACTGAACCAGATTTAGTGATAAACTCATTCTATATAATTATTTAAATATTATTGATATTTAAAACAATAATATAAATTATCATACCCATTAATTCACACCTTTAAGAGGTGAGGCTCTAGTCATCATCTCCCTCATTTACTTGTCTTTTATTACCCTTTAACGTCATGTAATTTTAACGATATTTTGGAGAATGAATCTCTCACTTTGGATGAGCAAAAAAAATCTCATTTTGGCAATTTTTTATATGAAACCCTCCTAAACTCTAAATTAAAAAGGAATATTTTTGGGATTTTGGATGGGTTGTAATATTTTTAATTAAAATAATATTCAATAAAAAATAATGTTTTTATCTTCTTATATATATAGAATATGAATTGTAATTTTCTTTTTTTTTTTCAATTTCATTCCACGACTATTTTTTTATTCTGTATTGTCACAAGATCAATTTTAATTTATATTTAAATAAGCTTATAAGTCAACCATTTTTTCTATATATTTATAGTTTTTTATTGTTTCATTTACAACAAAATTATGGTTAACAAAATTTTATATAGTACTTTTAAAATTTTTTTATTGTTCATATTTATTTTTTTATGGATTGTAGATTATTTTTGTACTTATTTATGATTATTTTTATGAACATTCTTAAGTTTTATATTTAGTTATTATTATTATTTATAAATAGGTTGAGATTTTATTTTTTTTATATTTATTTACTGATGTTATAGATATATTATATGTATAGTATTTTTTATAGATGATTAAATTACATATAAAGGAAAATCGCCAATTTAATGTGTTTAATTATTATTTGGATAATTTTTTAAAAATATTTTGTAAAAATTATATTACCCTTAATTTAAATACGAAATTAAAGTTTATTACATAAAATCAATTAACTAACAAGATACAAAATCACTATATATATATTTATATAAATATATGGTGTTACAAATAGAGTATTTCAATTATGGTTTCAAAAATTACAATTTTCTGTTGAAATATATAATTGAAATAAAATAAAAACTTATTTATTAATTAGATGGTAAATAGATTTTACACAAAATATTTATAATATTTTAAAATAATTTAAAATTACTCATTTATATATTTTTAAATAAAAATGATATTATATTTATTTATCTTATATTTAGGTATAATTTTAGAATTATATTGGTGGTATATAATAATGGTAATCTTCCTGTTAAAATATGAAAAACAGCTTTTAAATATTGTGGTAAAAAAATTAGTTAACATTGAGCGTTCCATCAAGATGTGATTTTCACAATTTTACATATATTTTACTATTTTCCAAAGGAATTGCATCATATTTAAGACTAAAAGATAGTCTCCTAATCAATATTTCTAATTGCAACTCCTTTACCAAAAGTTCTCAAATTTTACATAAAAAATAAACTATTTCAAGAACATAAATATTAGTTTGAACAATAATTTCATATCAAATATGTGGTAATAAAATTTATTATTAAACTAACATGTTACTACCACAATAAATGAAATGTGCTTTTAAGTGGTTAAAAGTATATTGATGGAAGAATTTTAACATATTAGAAGGACAAAGAGTATTTGTTAATTATAATACTTTCAATCAAACTTATAAAATATATTCCACAAAAATGATGAATGGTAAATGATAATTTTATTATCCAAAAATAAAATGGGATCCTAGCATTGTTAATATACTTGAAAAATGAATCACATAATTAATTAATAAATAAATTTTACAAATAAAATAAATTAATAAATTAATTCATTTGGAAGTGTAAATATTCATGACATTTTTTATAATAACATGACTATTTACATTGTTTATTTTAATAAAATATTATATTGTATAAAGAATACCACAAATCTTTCAAATGAATAATACCTTAAAACCATTCATATCTTGTCAAAGTGTGGTATATTTTATTGGATTTTATCACCAAACATTTCACTTGTAAATATGTTATTGAAGATTTTATAGGATCGTCTTCTAGCTTACTAGCTTACTTATTCTTCAAGTCAACATAATAAAGAAGATGAAGACTTTTTATATGTTATCAAAGTGTGCCATTAGTTTATTGGAGTTTATCATGAAAGATAATACATGTAGTATTTTATTTGCTTGTGGAGTATGTTAATGAAGATGTTATGTACCCCATTCTCTTGTGTTGCCCCATATATTCTTTGTAGTACCGAGTTTTTCTATAATAATTTATTATAACAAGACCTCATGTATAGTGACATATAAGATAACATACCCATGCCATAATCAACTAGGATTCACATTATTTTGTCGTGTTATTACAATTATTTGAGTGTTCGTCTTTAACATCTCTTATATTGTCACTCCCAATCTTAGATATCTTTTTATCCAAAAGTTTATAGATTTTATGAGATTTTTTGTTTGCATAAATAATAGGTCATGTATTTATTAGACACCATCAATATTTTGTTGTTTTGAACTTTTGATCAGGATACAATCATGTCTTGACATACCTTCTTGTTGTATGATACTTAGAGCACTTGTCAACACTCACATCATGCTGCAATCTACTTAACAATTATTGTATTTATCATAATCAACTAAGTTTTTAGTAATCTGTTGAGAGTTAAACCTTTGCATGATTAGTTTTTAGTTCGTTTGATATTTTACCAAATCAAATGCCTCTCCTAAATTGTCAAATACTAAATCCTCATGTGAGTGTTTTTCATTTTAATCAAGTAACAAAGGTATTTTTTAGAGGTATGTTGCCTGCTACATCCTATAATGCAACTTTAAGTTTTTGTCAACCATTAAGAATTGAATATAGTATTGGTAACAACTTTTGTTAACAACTATAAGAGATATTAGGGTCAATATCGTTCTATATTTTATTTTGCGAGTAATGATCTATTTATATTGATCAAACCATGGGGTGATATCTCAACTTCAATAGGCTCTATTGGTTTAATTATCATAATTATTTTTTCATTGGCAAATATAGATAACTCAAGCTTGTATCCACAAACTTTTTGTTATCTACATGTCGTAACTTGCCTTCTTTTAGCCTTGGGATGTGCTTAAGGTATGTGTTGTTCTCCTTACAATCATTTTTTTAGTTCTAAGAAATTTTATATCACCAATTGGCATCCTTCTAAATGCATGCTCAATTGTTATCCAACTTTTGCTATGTCGGGATTTCTTGACTTGTCTTTATCTTTGATGAGCAATGTTTTTCGCCTCACTTAAGATTCGATGAATAATGTTTCATTAGCCATGATTGTTTTTTTATTATTTTTTTTATATTTTTTGTGTTCGTTCATTGAATACTTAAAGCATTTGGGAAGAGTGGAAGAAACTATTTCATACTCATGTATCTACGGTCGATCAACCATACCGGCACCCCATCTACAGTTCCAATTAAGTCTGATGATGATGGCAGTATCATCAGATATGAAGCAAATTCAGAATGCCAAGATTGACTTACCTTTGATTTACTCTCACAGTCATTTATGCATATTTATTAACATTGATAAACTTAAGAGCCTCTTGTTGAATTTGGAAGCTAAACAAAAATATTGGCATCAATAGTGGGACCCAAAATCTCTTTCAATGAGGCTCAATTGAGCCTCTTAAGACCACCACCACTTGTCAGACATTCCACCTGTTTTTTCTCCACATCCTACTGGTGCAGGAGTAAAGGGTATGGAACTGCTCGAATTGATTCCAAAATCAGAGATTGAAGGGCACTCTTGAATCATTCACCATCTTATGGAGAGCATAACCATAATTTTTTAGGCTTTAATACAAAATCAAGTAATTGTGGATGATAAGGATTGGGTCGGGCATCCGATAATTGTTTTACTTCACAAATAGGCCCAATGCATTTTGGGCCAAATTTTGGTCATAGGTAAAGGCCACACTTCGTTGTAGGGTCGTGTTCTTCTAGGAATGTATTTTGCCTCTTCCTGTGGACCACCTCGACCTCGACGTGACCAAAATCACTCCTTTAGCTCTGGTTTAGCTCATCAACATTGTCAATTATGTGGTTGAACCAACCACATTCCTCTCAATTGTTCATATTTACAACATAATTTTGAAATACCTCAAATCAATATCGATTTAAGTTCTACTCCTGATGATGTCATGTCTTGGCCCAATTTCTAGGGTTGAGGTCTAATGACAATCCGTCACCTCCACTCGATACTATAATGGTGGGTACCTTAACTAAAATAGTACCAAAATGACAAAGCTCAAAATAAAATAGTTATAAATTTTAACAAAAAATTAAACTTTTCTTTAATAAAAATAATGTACCCAAAATTAATTCAAAATTTCCCCATAAATATAATAACTAATAAGTAAATCACATAAATCTGTGTATGTCCAGTCATGCTAGTGGTGAATGAAATTTCTCGGACTTGTATTTTCATGGGCTCCTACTGTCACTTGTAATTGTTTTGGGAAGGGAATGAGCTCACATTTCAGTTAATAGTTTTACCGACATCGGGTCACTACATGATTTAAGCCCCTAACTTTTACTCAAAATATTTAATATATATTTTCAAGATTATCAATTCACAAATCATGAAATTTCAATAGTGATAATTTTATATTTCCAATCTTTTAACTTATCATTTATCACGGGGAACCCAATTCCATTTCTTATATTACAACTTAATAGGCAAACAACATTATCACAAGTTTACATTTGGACACAAGAAATGTAATATATTTGGGAGTAGTTTATGTCATCTAAATCCACTCATCATTTTATCTGGAACTTATTTGTCCTGATGGTTTTTCCACGTGTCTCGAATAGAGTAAATCCCACATATAACTTGCAGCAGTTTGAATTACAATAACCAAATAATATGGAATATATTAGATTTGGTTCAAAACAGTAATTCTAGTATTGTCCCATAACTTTCCAATATTTATAGTTTTATCCCTTGGGCCAAGTTATCTTGCATCGACGAACCCATTTATATGACATCCTTTACACATTGTTCTAAATCTCTATACTCTTTTTCCCTTTATTTGACCGTATTTACTGTAAAGCCCCATGGTTTTCATTAACTTTCTACTTTTTACACTTTATTTCTTAAATTTCCAAAATTACCAAAATGCATTTACACTCTTCATTTATCCCTTTTGAAAAGCTTATTTCTTTCACATCTTCATTTCAACCCCCTAACTTCCTATGTGTTTATTTGAGTACTCAAACTCTTATAATTTTTCTGTTTGGCCTAAACTTTAAAATATTTACTATTTGTCCCTTAAACTTTTTTAAAAGTTTCACTTAAGACCCTAATCTCTTTCAAACTACCATTTTGGGTCCATATGTTTTTCCCAAGCTTCATATCATGTCTCTATACTTCTACTAGTTCTCATTTGGGTCCCAATTTCCCTGAAATTGTAGTTTAGGCCTCAAACTTTTTGAAATTTATATTTTAGTTCCTCGACTTTGTAAACCCCACACTTTTGAGTTAAGGAAAACCGGGAAAAGAACCGGTCAAATCGAATAAGAAAACCGAGCCGGTTTACATTTGGGAACAAGCAATATGGAAATCTGGGTGATCCAAAGGGTTCATTAAACCTTGGAAAAGAAACTTAAGACAAATTAGAAAATAAAAACCAAATTGGTTCAAATAAAAACTTAAGCGTGCTTGCCCGATAGTAGTGTGAGGAAATATGATTTTTTGTAACTCGAAATTTCGATCAAAAATTTTTATGGAATGTACGGCTGATCATAAATAGCTATAAATTAATATATATTTAATTATTGTAATTAATACCAATAATTTAATACCGAAATTAAATTATTGGAATTAATATAAATAATTTAATACCAAAATTAAATTATTGGAATTAATACCAATAATTTATGGCAATATTAATACTAGTAATAAATCTCTCCCATTTAATACACAATTTTACACATATATAAAGAGGTCATCCTCATTCATTTTCCTCATACGTGAACACTTCTTTCCCTCTCTCTACTGCTCCATTTCCCAGTGATACTCGAACTAGAGTTTTGACATAAACATTTTTCTTAGCCTCGGAAGGAGAGGTCGAGCTCTTTAGAACCGAGGAGAAGACAACTATCTGATAGCAATCTCCAGTCAATCCAAGAATTGTTGCAGAAGTGCCGGCATGATGGAATAGTGAAGCAGCTCCAGCGGACCGAAGCTGCCCTATTTTAGCCAAGCTTAAATCGGCCATTCCAAGCCCTCCCAACACTTCCTCAGCCTTTCCACGGTCGAATTAGGACCGAAAGGTAAGCCAATTTGGCTCCTCTTTACAATTTTTTATTGGTGCTAGAGAGAGAGAGTCGAACGAATTTAAATGATGAAATTCTAATCCAATTCTGCATCAATTGATGCGATTCTTGATTCTAGGATGATCTTCGAGATGAGAGCTATCTGCCTAGATCGAAAGCTCGGACTGTCGTGCCCTCACTAGTGGGAAATCGAAACTTTCTCTCTCTACAATCTATTTTCCGGTGAAGCTCCATTTGAGCTAGTTCCGGTGTTAAAATTTATGATTCAAAAGTTCCTTAGAATCGTATGAACATGTAGAAACTCAATTTCGACTCCAATTTCAACAATTAGATGTGTTTGATCAATCAATTTGACGAAATCAAATTCAACAGTGTTGAAGAGTTGAAAATGGGGAAAAATTGAAGATTTTTGAAATTCGAAGGACCAAAATGAAATTTTATGAAATTGAGGGCCAATTGGGCATGAAAATAATGTTGGAGGACCAATTGAGAAATTTTAGAATTTTTGGGGCAAAAATTTACCATTTTTGTAAAGGAAGGGAAAAATGGTAATTTTGGAAAAGTTGGGGAACCAAATTGGAAATTTGGAAAATTAAACCCCTTTTTGTGAAATAGAATAAACTGAGGTCCTATGATAAATTTTAGAAGTTTCGGGACTCAATTTAAGGAAAAACCGGCATTTGGGACAAAGTTAAAGAGAAATAACTTTAGGGACCTCATTGCAAATAAATGAAAGTTTGACTTTCTCATTCATTTGGGATGAATGAAGGCGATTAGGCCGAAGGATAATGAACCAAGATGTTCATATCGTGTAGGAACATGAAGTATCGGGAACGCCAACAAGGACAAGCTCGCGTGAATACCAAGAACCGGTCTAGTGGAATTCACGGCATTAACGGGTGAGTGGGTTTACTAACATCATACCCGGTAGGGATGATGAGGACAACTTAAAATTTAAAAACCACTTACCGGTTGTGAGTGGGTTTACTAACATCATACCCAGTTGGGATGATGAGCACAACTTAAAATTAAAAACCACTTACCGGTTGTGAGTGGGTTTACTAACATCATACCCAGTTGGGATGATGAGCACAACTTAAAATTAAAAACCACTTACCGGTTGTGAGTGGGTTTACTAACATCATACCCGGTTGGGATAATGAGCACAACTTAAAATTAAAAACCACATAACAGTTGTGAGTGGGTTTACTAACATCATACCCGGTTGGGATAATGAGCACAACTTAAAATTAAAAACCACATAACAGTTGTGAGTGGGTTTACTAACATCATACCCGGTTGGGATGATGAGCACAACTTAAAATTAAAACCACTTACCGGTTGTGAGTGGGAATTTTATATCATACCCGATTGGGGATGATAAGTACCTCAGTATAAAAACCCACTGCTTAGTGGTGTTTATAATCATCACTACTTAGAGAAAGTGATGTGAAAGTTAAGCCGAAAAACTACTTACGGGTTGTAAGTAGATCATACCTGGTTGGTATGATGAGACTTCCTCGAAGGAAGTTGAAAACCCGTTCATCAGTTATGAATGGAGATGTCCTTATACTGGCCGGTATGATGGACAATAAAAACCTATTTTTGTTGGAAGTGCTCTCCCTGACTGTGTGCCAATGCTTAAACAATTTGGGAGACCTTCTCGACGGGAGCTCGAATAGCTCTGATAGGCCGGGGAACTCGGTTTTGGAACTTGGGGGCTAAATGCCCAATTTGGAAAATCTCGTACAGTGGGCCAAGGCCAGTTGGCACGAGCAGGAGCTCGTAAACGAACATGACATATGTGCCATAAAACTTAATAAGTGAATTGTTTGGCCATGGTACCAAGATAGGACCGACATGCTCAGTCAACTAGCAGTAGTGCAACATGACAGGTCGACGGACCAGTCAAGACAAACAACTGCGGGTTGAGTTGAGAGTCGGGGCCGTTGGACCAGTGGTACCATAGATTACATGGTAATATGAGAAAAATATTGTTTGTGCATGCACTGTGAGTACAAGATCATCAAGACGCCCATGAGGGGTAGTGATGCGTCCTAAGGGCACTGGACGACCTGATGGCTATAAGGGCAGTTCGTCGTTCTAGGTGTCTGTGCGAAATCTGGAGTAGCACCAAGCGCATGAGACCGGGGTGGGGACAAGATGAGTTCTCTATCCTCATACGGACACGAAGAAGTGATTTTGGGATTATGGGTCGGATGTCATGTACATCCACTCTTTCCCAGGGTAGAAGTGGTCGTACTTCTATCCGGGTGGCAGGAAAAGTCACTCTGAAGCCATTAGCAGGTTTAGTAGCGATACTGACTTGCGAATGTGTGTAACCTTCATGATGAAGGATGTGTGTTGGGTGATTACATGCCATGGTAAATAAGAAATGGTGGAAAAATTCGAATTTTTAAATGAAGTGATTTTTGAAAACAAAGGAGTATGGCATACTCCATATAAATGTTTTTCTTAAAAGTCAAAATCTTTTAAAAACCCATTCACTGAGTAGTCGTACTCACCCCCTCCCTTATATCCCTTTCAGGAAATCCCAGAAAGCCTCCCCTTAAAGACCATCAACTAAGATGCCAGTAAGACAAGTATGTAAAGTTTTAAATTTCATGTAGTTTTGATTGTGCTATTCCAGGAAAAAGATGTAGGTTTAAAGGACGCCTTACTCTTTACGGGTTATAATAAGGGAAAACCCTTTAATAAACCACGAGAGTGGCGGGTTGATCACGGGGATCCGACCAAACCGGGTCGGGGAGTGACAGAATTTCTCTTCCCTTAATACATCTCCACAAACTCTCAAAAAAATATTTTATAAGTCCTTTATCTTATTCCCTAGGTCCCAACGGTCAATTTTCGACCAACCTCTACCAGTACAGTACCGTTTTGGCCACGATCAGGGGCCTTCTCCAGAAAACTGACACATATGAGAAATAAGTCGGGAACTCACCAGAGAGGGCGTGTATGTCATCAATGTTGATGGGGTTGAAAATATTACTCCATTATGCATTTATGAGTCGCCTGAGTCGCCTGAAAAAATGTCTGAGTCGCCTGAAAAAATGTGATTTACAGTCGATGTTTAAACCATAGTAGTCACTAGAGCTTTCAAAAATTTTCACAGCCACGAGGCATCTCAAATGACTGATAGTGTTGGATAGAGGGGACCAAGAGAAGTCTCCAAAATTATTTTAGGTCATGGTTGGCCATTAGAGAGGTCGGGGTAGGCTCGAAAAGACACTACTATGTTCTAACAGAGGAGACGATGTTACTATATGATCATGGCGATAATGGTAGATGGCATATTGGAATTAGATAAAGGTGGAATTTGAAAGCTAACTTCCATGTAATTCTAAGGCCAATAAAATGTTCAAGTTTGTTGGTTGAAATCAGAAGTTATCAACTCAGGAAGTAAGGTCACTGAAAAATTGAGCATCTTTACTTCTAATGAGAATTTTGGCCATCGACCAATGGGGGAGGAGACGAGTCTTACATGGGGAGCTCAGGGACCAAATATCCAACACACCATGTCCTTAACTAGTCGGATTGGACTACATAGTCCTCACTTTCCATTTAATTATCCTCAAGGATAATATGTTAAAAATTATGTGAAAATTAGGTTAAGTGTGGGTCCGAGTAGAGTTTTCAGGTTGGAGTTGGACGAAGATGATGGTCACGTGTGTGCATGGGTGTATTGCACACTTTGCACATTTGTGCGCTCGACGTAACATGCCACCCGACTCGCACGGTAGCGAACTAGTTTCCGACGAATAAATCGGTCGTTTGGCCAATTTTAGTCATTTCTTGGCAAGTTCACTACAAATTCAGCTGATTATTGGCACAATTTATTTTTAAAAAAATTATTTGTTTAATTCCCTACAAATTGAACTAAAAAATGATTATTTTCTGATTTATCTAGTCTCTTCTAAAAATCAGGGGTTTTACTATTCCGAGTCAATTCGATTTGTTTTGGCTAGTTCACATCGGCCGATTATTGGCCCTATTTATTTTATAAAAATATCTTGTTTAATTCACTGCAAATTGAGCTCAATAATTACTATTTTCGGATTTGTTTAACCCCTCCTAAAAATTAGGAACTTTTTGCATCAAGCTGATTCGATCATGATTCGAATTAGTTTTCACCCGCACCTTTCCTAATCCTTGATTTCCTATCAATGAAAGTTCTTTGAGGGTAAGTTATAAATTTATCCATTGTCTAAGTTTACGGTATGAACTAGTTTTTTTATTCAATTTCAAACCTCGGTTTTTAGGTTTTTATTCTCAATTCAATATTAGTTTTCAGTACAATAGGGTTTAAATCTTAGTTTCAGAAATTTCTGTGTTATAGATGATCATATCATTTGCTAGTATATTGACTATGGGACAACCCATCATGTTACTAATGATTTGTGTCAACTCTCTCTACAAGAAGATGAAAGTGCTCCATAATACTTACTATCATGCCCCGACCCGGTTTGGTCGGATCCCCGTGAGCAACCAGCCACTCTTCCTGGTTTACTAAGGGTTTTCCCTTCTTTTAAACCTAGGAGGAGTAAGGTGTCCTTTAAACCTGTACCTTTCCTGGAATAACATTATACAAAACTGAAAAACAAATATACCTGATTTTATAGTTCCTATACAAAGAAGTCTTTAAGATTGGTTTTCCCTTGGTTTCTTGAAAGGGGTAAAAGGGGGGGGGGGGGGGGGGGAGAGGGGTGAGTTCTACAACTTAGTGAGCAAGGGTTGGGAGTGAGTTTTCATAAACAAAACAATTTTAATCGAAGTGTGCCAAACTCCTTATTTCCTTTAAGAATACTCTTTCCTCAAATACTGGTTTTTAAAAGCTTTACCCTACCGAGGGTGATATTTTCAAGTTGGAGTGTGCCAGACTCCTTAATTTCCTTTAAATTTTCTCCACTTTAAAAATCTCAATTTTTCACCATTTCTTATTAATCACAGTGTGTCATCACCCAACACACATCCTTCATCATGAAGGTCAAATACACATTCATAGGTCAGTACGTCCACTAAACCCACTTGTGACGTCAGAGTGACTTTACCAATCACCTAGATAGAAGTACGTCCACTTCTACCCTAAGAATGAGTGGATATGCACGACATCCGACCCTCAATCCTAAAATTAATTCTCTGTGTCCGTATGAGGACAGAGACCTCATCCCATCCCCACCCCAATCTCATGCGCTTAGTGCTACTCCAAATTTCGTACGATCACCTGGTACGATGAACTGCCCTTATACTCACCACGTCGTCCAAGGACCTTAGAATGCATTACTACCCCTCTTGGACATCTTGATGGTCCCGTAATCACAGTGCATGCACAATCAGTATTTTCTTATTTTGCCATATAATTTGTGGTACCACTAGTCCAATGGCCCCGACCTTCAACTCAACCTGCAACTATTTTTCATGACTGGTCCGGAGACCTGTCATGTCGCACTGTCGCTAGTTGACTGAATATGTCGGTCCTGTCTTGGAACCATGACCAAACAATTCATTTATTAAAGTTTTATGGCACATATCTCATGTTTTTTTATGAGCTCCTGCTTGTGTCCACTGGCCTATGGCCCACTTGTTCGAGATTTTCAAAATTGGGCATAATAGCCCCCAAGTTATAAAACCGAGGCCGTCGGTCTATAAGAGCTATTCGAGCTCCCGTCAAGAAGGTCTCCCAAATCGTTTAAGCATTGGCACACAGTCAAGGGACAGCACTTTCGACAAAAATATGTTTTCAACTGTCCATCATACTAACCGAGTATGAGGACCTCTCCACTCATAACTGATGAATTGGTTTTCCACTTCTTTCGAAGAAGTTTCATCATACCAACTGGGTATGATCTACTTACAATAGATAAGTAGTTTTTTTCCGCATGATTTTCACATCACTTCTTTAAGTTGTGATGTTTAAAATACCACTAAGTAGTGGGTTTTCATTTCGAGGTATTTATCATTCCCAATCGGGTATGATATAAAAATCTTACTCACAACCAGTAAGTGGTTTTTAACTTTAAACTGTGCTCATCATCCCAACTGGGTATGACGTTAGTAAGCCCACTCATAGTGACTTCTAATTTAGAAAAAGTGCTCATCATCCCAACTGGGTCTGATGTGAATAATCAACTCACCCGTTAACCGTGACGTGTTTGTCCATGGTTGGTTTTCCAAGTTGACACGAGCTTTCTCTTGCTGGCGTTCCAATCACACTTGTCCCGTTGGAGGTGAGACTGTTCAAGCTTTCTATTGAGAAAGGTAGCTCTCTTCCTAAAGTACCTTCTAGGATCAAGAATTCCTACTATTGACCTTTTAGCATCATTGAGGTCGTATGAGGGTTGTGGGGATGTTGGGAGAGCTTGGTTTAGCTAGAGGAGGGCTGAATTTGATTAATTTTAGCTAGGTCGAAACAGGACAGCTTCGGTCTACCGGAGTTGTTTCATTGTTTGATTATGTCGGTGCTTCTTTGGCAATACTCGGATCAAATGGAGATTGCTATCAGATAGCTGAATTCCCCTGGAATCTAAAGAGCCCGACCTCTTCTTTTAAGGCTAAGAAAAATGCCTAGGTCGAACCTCTACTTCGAGCTTCACCGGGAAAATGGAGCAGTAGAGAGAAAGAATTCAGGTACGTGGAGAATGAATGAGAATGAGAGTAGAATTGAGTATTAAATGGGGAAGATGTATTAATGTTGTCCTTATTCTTGAGAAATTAATGGGCATTTATTAGTATTAATTCCTATAATTAAATATAGGTATTAAATTATGGGTATTAATTCTAATAATTAAATATATGTATTAATTTATGATATTAATAGTAGGGACATAGGAAAAAAATATAATATATATATATTTATCTCATTATTTTCACCTAAAATAATTTACTAATTATTTATTTATTACGGTCAAAACAACACTTTTCATTTTATTTATTCCAATTATATCAATTGAATTTTAATCTTATAATATAATTTCATAAGATATTTTTTACCGAAATTTAGAGTTCACCTTCTAAGGTCACCCAAGCACGCTTAACCTTGGAGTTCTAATGAGATCCATTTCATATGAACTGGTCTAGTTTTTTTTCTAGTCACTAAAAACACGGTGTTACACTTACTATTGGGTGACTGATCAGGTCTTTGCATTCTTCATACTCTACCACTATAACTAATTATATTCATTCATTCACTATATCTAATATTTATTATGTACTATATATCATCTTTAATTTGTTATATGTATCATAATTGACCATGGATAAGTCATTATACTTTGAATTTCACACAAGTTTCTTTCTTGTTAAGGATGCGCACACTCATTTGAAAATTCTTCGGGGTATCATAAATGGAATCTCTACTACTTACGTGTCTGTGGATAACTCATTTATTCTTGTTCTAATGGATATTTTACCTTATCTATTCCTTTGTTTCATTAGCGTATGGGACACCCAACACCATTATTTCTCATGTAATGTCTTCTAGCTCAATAAAGTTTTCCTCTTATGTTAATAATTCTTTGTCATTTTGTGATTCATATGCAATTGGAAAGATATCTCAACATTATAACTAATCATTTCAGTCGTTTTCTATTATAGCTAATCCATACTGATATTTGGGGACATACACCAATACCATCTCATATATGGTATATTTATTATATTCACTTCCTTGAAACGTTAAATATTTTTAGCTATATCCTATGTGTAATCGTTTAGAAGCTCATAAGATTTTTTGTACATTTCACTGTAATTCGAAAATTAATTTTATTGTAAAATCAAATGTCATGCCCCGACCCATTTTGGTCGGATCCCCGTGAGCAACCAGCCACTCTCCCGATTCATTAAGGGTTTTCCCCATTTCAAACCACGAGGAGTAAGGCGTCCTTTTCACTTATATCTTTTCCTAGAATAACATTAATCAAAACTAAATATATTAAACCTTACATACCTACCATGCAGGTTCAGGAACAGGAAAGTCTTTAAGTGGGTTTTCCCTTAGTTACCTGAAAAGGGGTAAAGGGAGGGGGTGAGTTCGACAACTCCGTTAATGGATGTTGGGAGAGAGTTTTCATAATCAAAACATCTTTAATCTGAGTGTGTCAAACTCCTAGTTTTCTTAAAAGATTATTCGTTTCTCAAATTTTATTTTTTCAAACCTTTTTCCTCATTTCCACATCAGGTGTGTTTAATAATCAACACATGCCCTTCATCAGGAAGGGAATCACACATTCGCAGTGCAGCTCGTCTACTACACCCACTTGTGGCGTCAGAGTAGCTTTATCGACCACCTAGATAGAAGCTCGTTCACTTCTACCCTAGTATGAGTGGATGTTCATGACATTCGACCCTCAAACCCAAAATCAACTTCATGTCCATATGAGGATAGAGACCTCCTTCTGACTCCACCTCGGCCTCATGCGCATGAAGCTACATCAAGCTTCCGTCATTGCCCTTATCTCCACCATGTCATCCAGTAGCCCTTAGAATGAATCACTACCCCTCTTGGGGGTCTTAATGGTCCTAAACCTTAAGTATATGCACAAATAATAGTTTTTCACAAAGCCATTTATAGTTAGTGCCATAGGCCCATCGACCCTGACCCTCAACTTGACCTGTAGCTATTTGTATAGGCCGGTCCGTCTACCTGGCCCTGACGCACTACCATTAGTCCATCGAGTATGTCGGTCCTGTCTTGGCACCATGGCGAAATCACACATTCCATTCATTTAGAATTTTCCTGGCATAAATATCACATGTTTGTTTACGAGCTCCTACTCGTGCCAACTAGCCTTGGGCCCACTATACGTGATTTTCCAAAATCAGGTATTTTAGCCCACAAGTTCCAAAACCGAGGCCTCATGCCTATCTGAGCTGTTATAGCTCTCGTCAAGTAGGTCTCCCAAAAATTTTAAGCATTGGCACACAGTCAGTGGAGAATACATCTGACAAAATAATCTTTCCATTCATCACATCAACTGAGTGTGATGACACCAACCGACAAGCGGGTTTTCTTCTTCCTTCTAGGAAGTCCATCATACCAACTAGGTATGATCTCTCTACTTACAATCATTAAGTAGTTTTTCCACTTAGTGTCACATCACTCCAACTAGGTGTAATGTTAGAATCCCACATATAAGTGGTTTTTCATTTACGAAATGCTCATCATCCCCACCGGGTATGATGTGAATAAATCCATTCGCGATGGCTTCCAATTTAGAAAAGGTGGTCATCATCCCAACCGGGTATGAAGTGTAAATTAGTCCACACACAACCAGTAAGTAGGTTTTTCTTTAATAAAAGTGCTCATCATCTCAACTGGTATGATGTATAAGACTCCCACTCACCCAATAATTGTAGTGTATTTCTTATTTGTCAGCTTTCACCTCCACGCTAGCTTATCCTTGCTGGCTTTCCAGTCCTTTATGTTCCTACACCATTTGTACATCATTATCTATTAATATTTGGCATTATAGCCTTCGTTCCTCACGTATGAACGACTAAGCCCAAAATTTTTAGTTAATTGCACTTAGGTCCCTAGCGTTCATTTTTCCTTGACTTTAGGTCCCTAATGCTAACTTTTCCCCAATTGAGCTGTGAAACTTCCAAAAATTTACTTTGGGTCCTCAATTTACTCAAAATTGTTTAAGGGGCTCAAGTTTTCCAAATTTCCAGTTTGGTCCCCAATTTTTCAAAAATTACCATTTTGACCCTAATTTACAAAAATGGCAATTTGATCCAAATAAATTTTAAAAATAGACCAATTGGTCCTCCAACATCTTTTTCATGGCCAATTGGACCTCAATTTTTAGGAAATTGCAATTTTATTCCCTCAATTGTATGAAATCCACAAATTTCCCCAAAAATTTCCCAATTTTCCCCTTTCAAACTTGTCGAATTTGATTTCATCAAATTGACCATTCAATCAGGGTTAATTGCTCCAATTGAATGTATGGATCAATTCCTACACTTCCATATAATTCAACTGAGCTTTGAACTGTGTCATTTGGGTCCAAATTGAGCTCAAACAAAGATTCACCAGAAAACTGAGCATAGAGAAAGAAAGCTTCGAAAGCTTACCGTCGGAGGTGCAGCAGTCCAATCTCTCTATCGAGGAGGATAGCTCTCTCCCTAAGGTATCTTCTAGGATCAAGATTTCCTACAATTGATCTTGAATCAAGGGAGAATTTTGTTAGTGAAATTATGCAGTTTCCCTCTCTAACTCCGACCTGCAATGACTGAGGAAGGTCGAATTGGCTTACCTTTCAACTCAGTTGAGGTCATTTAAGGGCTATGGAGATATTGGGAGAACATGTTTTGGCCTAAGTAGGGCTGAATTTGGCTGATATCAGCTCGGTCGAAATACGGCAAGTTCGATCCTGTGGAGCTACTTCATTGTGTGATTACGTTGGCGCTTCTTCGGCGATCCTTAGATCAAACGGGTGTTACTATCAGATAGCTGACTTTCCTCGTAGTCTAAAGAACCCAACCTCGCCTTCTGAGGTTTAGAAAAATTCCCAAGTCGGAACTTTGGTTCGAACTTCTCCGAAAATTGGAGTATAGAGAGAATGGAGTTTTTAGGTGTGAGGATGAAGAATGGGAAGGAGCTCTTTTATATAGGGAGCTCGGTGACTCTCTGACAGTCCATTTGGCACCTTCATGGCACTCATTCATGGCCTAAAACACCTCGAATAGAGATGATTCAACTTCGTCGGTGATGTCCATTCTTCCAACAAATGAACAGTGTTGTTATCTGAAGGAAGAAGACGACAATGTTCCGAACTGGACCAGATCGGGTTTAATGCTTAAACTGGCCGATCTAGGCTTGATTCGACTGAGTTTTTCAAAATTAAAATTTTCTAAATTCATTCTCTATCTAATGGTGGCTTCAATTCCGCAATTTGAATATTTTAAGCTACCTAGAAAAATGAATTTAGAAACCGGTTCAATGATGGTTCTAATTAGTCCAAATCGGTTCAATTCGGTTTAGATCTGATTCACCTGAACCGGTCTGGTTTTCTCTTTCAATTTGCCCCAAAGTCCCTTTCCATGGTTTTTATGGCTATTTGGGTCATTCGGGATTTATAAATTTCCCAATTTGCCCTTTCTTTAACGATTGGGGTTCGTGAACTGGTTTGGTTTTCTCCATTGGGTTGATCAGTTCTTTCCCCAGTTTCCTTGTCACCCCGACCTGGTTTGGTCGGATCCCCGTGATCAACCCGCCACTCTCCCGGTTTATTAAAGGGTTTCCCCTTATTATAAACCGTAAAGAGTAAGGCGTCCTTTAACCTGCACCTTTTTCCTGGAATAACATAATCAAAACTGCATGAAATTTAAAACTGTACATACCTGTCTTACAGGCATCTTAGTTGATGGTCTTTAAGGGGAGGCTTTCCAAGATTTCCTGAAAGGGATATAAGGGAGGGGGTGAGTACGACTACTCAGCGAATGGGTTTTTAAAAACTTTTGACTTTTAAAAAAAATATTTATATGGAGTGTGCCAGACTCCTTTGTTTTCAAAAATCCCTTCATTTAAAAATTTGAGTTTTTCCATTATTTCTTAGTTACCACGGTGCGTCATCACCCAACACACATCCTTCATAATGAAGGTTACACACATTCGCAAGTCAGTATCACTACTAAACCCGCTAGTGGCTTCGGAGCAACTTTTCCTGCCACCCGGATAGAAGTACGACCACTTCTACCCTGGGAATGGGTGGATGTACGTGACATCCGACCCACAATCCCGAAATCACTTCTTCGTGTCCGTATGAGGACAGAGACCTCATCCTGTCCCCACCCCGGTCTCATGCGCTTCGTGCTACTCCAAATTTCGCACAGACACCTGGAACGACGAACTGCCCTTATAGCCACCAGGTCGTCCAGTGCCCTTAGGACGCATCACTACCCCTCATGGGCGTCTTGATGATCCCGTACTCACAGTGCATGCACAAACAATGTTTTCTTATATTGCCATGTAATTTGTGGTGCCATTAGTCCAACGGCCCCGACTCTCAACTCAACCCGCAGTTGTTTGTCTTGACTAGTCCGTCGACCTGTCATGTCGCACTGCCGCTAGTTGACTGATCATGTCGGTCCAATCTTGGTACCATGGCCAAACAATTCACTTATTAAGTTTTATGGCACATATATCATGTTCGTTTACGAGCTCCTGCTCGTGCCAACTGGTCTTGGGCCCACTGTATGAGTTTTTCAAAATCGGGCATTTAGCCCCCAAGTTCCAAAACCGAGGCCCCTGACCTATCAGAGCTATTCAAGCTCCCGTCGAGAAGTTCTCCCAAATTGTTTAAGCATTGGCACACAGTCAGGGGAGAGATCTTTCGACAAAAATAGGTTTTTACTGTCCATCATACCGACCGGTATAAGGACATCTCCGTTCATAACCGATGAACGGGTTTTCAACTTCCTTCGAGGAAGTCTCATCATACCAACCGAGTATGATCTACTTACAACCAGTAAGTAGTTTTTCCGCATAACTTTCACATCACTTTCTCTAAGTAGTGATGATTAAAATACCACTAAACAGTGGGTTTTTATATCGAGGCACTTATCATCCCCAACTGGGTATGATATATAATCCCACTCACAACCGGTAAGTGGTTTTTAACTTTAAACTGTGCTCATCATCCCAACTGGGTATGATGTGAATAACCTACTCACCCGTTAAAGCCGTGATTTCCACTAGACTGGTTTTTTGTATTTACGCGAGCTTGTCCTTGCTGGCGTTTCTAGTATTTAACGTTCCGGTGAAGGCACGACAGTCTGAGCTTTCGATCTGGGCAGATAGGTCTCATCCTGAGGTTCATCCTAAAATCAAGTATTGTATCAATTGATGTGGAATTGTATTAGAATTTCGTGATTGAAATTCGGTCGATTCTCTCTCTAGCATCTATCGAAAATTATAAAGGGGAGCCGAATTGGCTTACCTTTCGGTCCTAATTCAGCCGTGAAAAGGCTGAGGAAGTGTTGGGAGGGCTTAGTTTAGCCTAAGGAGGGCTTGAAATGGCCGATTCCAGCTTGGCCGAAATAGGGCAGCTTCGGTCCACCGGAGTTGCTTCACTATTCTATCATGTCGGCGCTTCTCCAACGGTTCTCGGATTGACTGGAGTTTGCTATCAGATAGCGTCTTCTCCCCAGTTCTAAAGAGCCTGACTTTTTTCAAGTCGAAGCTCTGGTTCGAGTTTTACTAAGAAATGGAGCAGTAGAGAGAGAGAGAAGTGTTCAGGTGTGAGGAGAATGAAATGGGGATGACCTCTTTATATAGTCGTAAAACCCGTGTATTAAATAGGCGAGATTTATTACTAGTATTAATATTGCCATAAATTTTTGGTATTAATTACAATAATTTAATTTCGGTATTAATTTCAATAATTTAATTTCGGTATTAATTCCAATAATTTAATTTCGGTATTAATTTCAATAATTTAATTTCGGTAATAAATTATTTGTATTAATTCCAATAATTTAATTTAGGTATTAAATTATTGGTATTAATTTCAATAATTAAATATATATTAATTGATGGCTATTTATGATAAGCTGTACGTTCGTATAAAAATTTTTGACCGAAATTTCAGGTTACAAAAAATCACACTTCCCAAGAGGTCACCCATCCTCACACTATCTAAGGTAAGCACGCTTAACTCTAAGTTATTATGAAATCTAGTTCACCTGAACCAATTTGGTTTTTGTTTTCTATTTTGTCTTAAATTTCTTTTCCAATGTTGAATAAATTCTTTGAATCAACCGAAAATTGTAAATTTTCATATTGTTTATTTCCAAATGTAAACCGGTTTGGTTTTTCTTATTCGGTTTGACCGGTTCTTTTCCCGATTTTCCTTAACTCAAATGTGCGGGGTTTACATTCCTTATCTTCAAGGGATGGGGTTTACAACTCTCCCCTCCTTTTAGGAGTTTTGTCCCCAAAACTAAATTAGTATTCTTTTTCTCGTGAATAATTTACCTGAATGTCCACTTGGGGTTTACTTGACATGCTAACACTTCGGTTGTTCTTTCACTTAACCCCTTTATAACATGCACTTAAGGAATTTATTTTCATTTCCATTATTTAATCATTCCATGGAGTTTATCATAACTAGGCATGTCTTACCCACTATTCCAAATGCACATCCTTAGGTTCACTTCTTCCTCTATTTTAGGGTAGAATTCTTTCTCTTTAGGTTTCTTGCCTAGGATTTTAGGATTGGGAGTTCCCAAATGCACAATCGTTCCAGTGTCTAGTTATACTCGAGCGTTACGTACTTGTTTTTCACAAGTTTCGATGTTATCACCTTTTCATCCTATTTTGACCCTTCCCTTATCCGTTGTTTATTACAACTTTGGTCCAAATTTTATTTTTGAATTTGTCTTGCTTAACTAATTGACTCTTCCATACTTGGGTCACATTTTTTCCCTCGGACTGTTGTGCTTACATGCCCCTTACAGCATGACATATTCTAGAATCCGTCTTTGTCCATTAGAATTCTAGAATACTTCATTGATGATTGTGCTCAACTTTCCAACCTTTTGGGGATCGTATAGTTTCGTCCCTCTTTTCGTTTGGTAGTATTCCTCGACTACATTTATCGTTATCCAATCATCCTTCTTGCCCTTAACATCATGTCTAACATAATCATGTCAATTTTCCTTACTTACTTGTCATTTGCCAACTTCCTTATTGGGTATTTCCAGTTCCAATCATTTGGTTTCCCGATGACTTACCGACACACTGGGATTTTTCCCTTTTCATGTCCTTCCTCATTTCCTGTGGCGTCCTTTACTCAAGCATTTTCCTTTCTCCTTAACCTACTCTTACTTGCTCGTGACTGTTTCACAATTCCTTTGTTTAGGGAGTTCTCCTTTTACGGTTTTTTATTCTCTACTATGTCCTTCAAAGTGGAGACTCTCCCCCTTAGGAGTTATATGTTCAAACTTCTTACTTATTCCTTGAAGATTTCCTTCCTTCACATTATTATGCCCTTTTGGATTAGAGCTTTCACCCACCTTTAATTATCCATCGGTCGTAATTTCCCAGTTCACCCCTTTACTTCCTACCCGAGGTATCTATAATCGTTGGGTCTTATTTCGTGTACTCCCCACTATGCCCATCCGTCCACTCTTTAGGCTTCATTAAGTAAGTGTGGACCACGAACAATCCTGATGTTAATGGTCATTTCCCCAAATCACTTCTTAATTGAGGGCTTCTCCAAGGTTTCTCAGACGTTCTTTCCTTTATTCCCTTATTATGGTAATCCACTCATTCCTACTTGTTACGACATCTTTTGATGGTACCATCCTATTTACCTGTTCCTTGAATTTAACTTACTTCTTGGGCCATTATAAGTACTTTTCCTTTGTACTTAATCTTTCCATCTCAACCTGCATTTCATCGGTGAGCTTATCTTTCTTTTCCACTTTGATTAGTTCCATTACATCTTAGTTGGGATACGTATGCCTTTTCGGGCTTCCTTCCTTGGTAGGATTCTTCCCCTTTCTCCCGTAATTCCTTTTTCATTCGTCCTTGGAAGTATCTAACCTTAAATGACATCCTTTGATGTCGTCCTTCCCATGTATCCTTCCTTAGAAATATGGCAGTACGTCCTTGTACCCTTTCCTTAATTCTATTTGTATCTTGCACAAGTTTTCTTCCTTGAGAAGGGTTCAAAAATGATTTGTTTAAGACCTCTTTGTGCGAGGCTTACTTAATCCTCCTCATGGCTTGAGTATGGTCCCCATTCTATTTTCAGCCATAAATTCCTTTAAGGATTTCCTTCATCCTTCTTTTTAAACATTTGGCCTTTCCACTTCTTTCTTCTCCACCTGGGTTTAAATCCATAATTCCTGCAAGGGTCAGTTCGTTAATTGCCTTGTCTCTACTACTTTTTTTGTTTATTTGTCTTGGGTCAATTGCCGCTCGAGTTCACTTGTCCTTGGTGCTTATCCTATCGTCCTTTTTTAGTGTAGTCTTTACTACTTTCTGGTCCTTCCTAGGGTGTTTCCTCACCCAGTTACTAATTATATCTTTCCATTAGATTCTTCTTGGCTTCTCTACTTTTCCAAAGTAGGTTACTCCTTGCTATCCCAAGACATCCTATTTGTCTCTCAACATTCGAGGCTTGTGTTCTCAGGTGGAGGTGCTTCCTTTTTTGCTCCTAGATAGCTTATAACTCTCTATAAGGGAAGATTCCCTTCATCTATATTATATTCTGTTTGCGGTTTCTCAAGGTGCTACCTTCGATCCTTCGAGCCATTTGAGACTTTGGATTTTTGGTAGTCGACATCTTTCTTAGGAGGTATTGCCCTAAATCCATGGGGTTTGGGACAGTCCTTCATTACTTGTCCTATACCCCTACATGTTAACTTAATATCTATCCTTATTAGGGTTGGACACTTCACGCAGTGTCCCTATCATTCATATTTGTAATTGTGTGGATCTAAGTGGTTACTCCTAGCATCCTTCTAAGGAATTACTGTTTTTTGTGCTTCACCGTCCTTGAGAGTTTTCTTGTGGAGTCTTCTTATCCAAAGGGTCACTCTAAGAATCCTCCCAGATTTCTTAATTTCCTAATTCAGTTTCCTCAACTGGGGTGAGGTTCTCCTATGGTGGTTAGGGTAGCGTTGGTTTGTTTGACTACTTTTCTTGGGGTCATTTTACTATGCAAGATCACATAATTTGAGAGATAGGATTTTAGGAATTTGGAGCACTTCATTAATAGAGAAATATATTGGAGTTTTTATCCCTATTACAAAAATTGATCACCAAATAGATAGGGAGCTACAAGGTTCTTGATAAGCTTTCCTTCTTGGTAAGGTTATACGCCCCTACTAGCATTCCTAGCTTCAGACTTGGCTCCCTTAGTACTCAGGATTGTGACCTCCACAAGTCATGGCACCATTCTCCTGGATACTTCCCTCTAATTTCTCTTGGTTCTTTAGGACTTCTTCTATACCTCGAGCAATGAAGGGCTTTTAGGGTGACCTTTCTACGGGGACAGAGTGTTGGGTGGTATTGGTGACATCAGTCCTAGTTTTCTTGGTTCCTACCTTGGGAGCCATATGAAAATTTTTGAATTTTCTCTTAGTTAATATGTTATATATTTTTGATAATGTATTCAAGGAAATAGGCTCTAATACCACTCTAGTTGTCATTCCCTAACCCGGTCTGGTCGGATCCTCGTGAGCAACCTGTCACTCTCCCGGTTCATTAAGGGTTTCCCCCCTTTCAAACCGCAAGGAGTAAGGCGTCCTTTTCACCTGTATCTTTTCCTGGAATAACATTAATCAAAACTGAATATATTAAACCTTACATACTTATCTCGCAGGTAAAGCTACAGGAAAGTCTTTATGTTGGTTTTCCCTTAGTTACCTGAAAAAGGGGTACAGAGAGGGGATGAGATCGACAACTTAGTGAATAGGTGCTGGGAGAGAGTTTTCATAATCAAAACATCTTTAATTGGAGTGTGTCAAACTTCTAGTTTTCTTTAAAGATTATTCTTTTCTCAAATATTGGTTTTTCAAACATTTTTCCTCATTTTCACATTAGTTGTGTTTAATAATCAACACACGTCCTTCATCAGGAAGGGAATCACACATTCGTAGGGCAGCCCGTCCACTGCACCCACTTGTGGCGTCGGAGTGACTTTACCGACCACCTAGATAGAAGCCTGTTCACTTCTACCCTAGGTATGAGTGGACGTTCGCGACATCCGACCCTCAAACCTGAAATCAACTCCGTGTCCATATAAGGATAGAGACCTCATCCCGACCCCACCCCAGGCTCATGTGCATGAAGCTACATCAAGCTTCCCTGACTCTTGGCACGACAAACTGCCCTTCCCCCATGTCGTCTAGTAGACCTTAGGACATGTAACTACCCCTCTTAGGAGTCTTAATGGTCTCAAACCTTAAGTGCATGCACAAACAATAGTTTTCCACAAAGCCATTTATCTTTGGTGCCACTAGCCCAAAGACCACGACCCTCAACTCGACCTACAGCTATTTGTATAGGCCGGTCCGTAGACCTGACCCTAACACACTGCCACTAGTCCATCGAGTATGTCGGTCCTATCTTAGCACCATGGCGAAATCACACATTCTATTGATTTAGAATTTTCATGGCATAAATATCACATGTTTATTTACGATCTTCTGCTCGTGCCAACTGGCCAAAGGCCCACTATACGTGATTTTCCAAAACCGGGCATTTTAGCTCACAAGTTCCAAAACCGAGGCCTGAGGCCTATCTGAGCTATTCTAGCTCTCGTTAAGAACATTTCCCAAAACTTTTAAGCATTGGAACACAGTAAGGGAAGAACACTTCTGACAAAATAATCATTCCATTCATCACACTAATCGGGTGTAATGACATTTCTGCTTACAACCGGCAAGTGGGTTTTCTCCCTTCCAGGAAGTCCATCATACCAACCGGGTATGATCTCTCTACTTACAACCAGTAAGTAGTTTTTCCACTTAGTTTCACATCACTCCAATTGAGTGTGATGTTAAAATCTCACATATAAATGGTTTTTCATTTACGAAATGCTCATCATCCTGACCGGGTATGATGTGAATAAACCCACTCACGATGGTTTCCAATTTAGAAAAGGTGGTCATCATCCCAATCAGATATGAAGTATAAATTAGCCCACTGACAACCGATAAGTAGGTTTTCTTTAATAAAAGTGCTCATCATCCAAACTTCAAAAAACGACCAATTGACCCTCAATTTTGGGAAATTGCAATTCAATCCCACAATTTTATGAAATCCCCAAAATTTCCCAAAAGTTTCCCTAATTTCCCTGTTTCAAAATGGCAGAATTTGATTTCATTAAATTGACCATTCAATCAAGGTTAATTCTCCAATTAAAGGTATGGATCAATTCCTACACTTCCACACGATTCAATTGAGCTTTGAACTTCATCATTTGGGTCCCAATTGAGCTCAAACGGAGCTTCGACAAAAAACTAAGCATAGAGAGAGAAAGCTTACCATCGGAGGTGCGGCAATCTAATCTCTCTATCGAGGAAGGTAACTCTCTTCTTGAGGTATTTTTTAGGATCAAGAATTTCTACAATTGACCTCGAATCGAGGGAGAATTTAGTCAGTGAAATTCTACAGTTACTCCCTCTAACTTTGACCTGTAATGATTGAGTAAGGCCGAATTGGCTTACCTTTTAACTCATTTGAGGTCATCTAAGGGCTGTGGAGATGTTGGAAGAGCTTGGTTTGGCCTAAGGATGGTTGAATTCGGCTGATTTCAACTCAATCAAAATAGGGTAGCTGCGGTCTGCTAAAGCTACTTCACTATTTGATTACGTCGGCGCTTATCTGTCAATTCTTGGATCAAACGAAGGTTGATTTCAGATGGCTAACTTGCCCCAGAGTTTAAAGAATCCGACCTCGCCTTCTAAGGTTTAGAAGGATGAATGGGGAGTAGCTCTTTAAATAGGGAGTTCGAGGATTTTCTAGCCATCTGTTTGGCACCTTTATAATGCTCATTCATGGCCTGAAATGCCTTGAACATATACAATTCAACTTTGTCGGTGCAGTCCATTCTTCTATTGAATGAACAGTGTTGTCATATGAAGGAAGAAGATGACAATATTTCGAACCGGATTCAATGCTTAAATCGGTCGGTTCAGGCCTGTTTCGACAGAGTTTTTCAAAATTAAAATTTTCTAAATTCATCTAAATTCATTCTCTATTTAATGGTGACTTCAATTCCCCAATTTGAATATTTTAAGCCACCTAGAAAAATAAATTTAGAAACTAGTTCAATGATGGTTTAAACCGATTCAAATCTTTTCAATCCGGTTCACTTGAACTGGTTTGGTTTTATTTTCCAATTTATCTCAAAATCCATTTCCACTACTTTTATAACTCTTTGGGTCACTCGAGATTTATAAATTTCTCAATTTGTGATTTCTCTAATGATTGGAGTTCGTGAACTGATTCAATTTTCTCCATTGCGTTGACCCATTATTTCCCCATTTTCCTTATCTTAAAGGGATGGTGTTTAAATCAAAAGTATCTTTAGGTGTGCTACACAAATTATTGGGCATGCAAATCTTGTATCATTTTATTGGTATCACTCTTACACTAAATATATTTTGGATTTTTTTTTATAATACACACATGGTTGATTGTCGTGTTGTTATCACTCTCATAGTCACTAGATGTCGCTCAGTTTCTGATGGCAGCCCTCATGATAATCCATATGAATATTGTTAGATTGTGGATCCTTGCAATATCTCATTTAACTCATTGTGACATTACTTACAAGATCAATAAAGTATGTCAATTTATGCAAAATCCCAGTTCTACATCGGGTTGTTGTGAAACACATTTTTTGGTATATTAAAGGCTATGTTTGGATTAATGGGTTTAGAGGGATTCGAAGTTGAAGTCTTTGAAGGGTAAGTAAAGTGATATATTTGGAGGTGTTATAAATTTTTAATAATCGATGGAGGTGAAGTGAGATAAATGATAATTAATTAAAAAATGAGAAAGATAAATTTATCATTTTAATTAAATTAAATAATTTATTAGCTATTATATATAATTAAATTATATTAAAAATATTTTTTAAAATATTTTTTATTTATAATATTTTTATTATATATTTATATTATATAATTTTATATAAAATATTATTAATATATAAATCTATTTAAAATAAATAAATAATATAATATAAATAATAAATGGGAGTATTAAAATAATTTAAATAATAAATGATACAATCACTACAAATATCACAATTTTGAATGTATTATATTTTAGTGTAAATGGATAGGTTGAATGCGTTTGGAGTTGATTATTCACTCCTTCAAACCACTGCATTTTTTTTTATTAAATTAGTGATTTTTCCACCCAATAAATCACTATCTCTCCATTAATGTTAATATTAATTATGGTTTTGTCACATAACTTCATTGTTATTCAAATGTAAACTAGATGTAGTAAGTGGTTACATTATTTTTATTGGTTGTAATTTAATGTTATGGAGGTAAAAAAACAACAAACTCTTGTTCATTCTATTAGCTAGCCGAATATAAAAGTTAGGATAATACTATTAATGTGATCTTTTATATCAAATATTTCCATAATGATTTTCGTATATCTCTTTCTTATTAGTTGAATATGTGATGTGATGTAATATTTTATTTTCAATATATTTTAAATACGATCCAATTTTTATATAAAAACTAAACAAATTAAAATCGATTATTATTTAATTGAAAAAGGAGAACCAACTAGATTTTCACTTTATTGGGATTGATAATTAGTAAGCCCACTCACCCGTTAATTTAATAAATTTCACTATACCGATTCTTTGTATTCACGCGTTCCCGTTAATTCGTGTTCCTACACGATATGATCATATATGTTCATTATCCTTCGACCTAATAGCCTTCATTCATTCCAAATAAATGAGAAAATTAAACTTTTATTTATTTACAATTAGGTCCCTAAAGTTATTTCTCTTTAACTTTAAGTCTCAAATGCCAGTTTTTCCTCAAATTGAGTCTAAAACTTTTAAAATTTATCTTACGACCTCAATTTATTCCATTTCACAAAAATGGGGTTTAATTTCAAAAATTTCTAATTAGGTCCCCCAACTTTTCCAAAATTACCATTTTGCCCTTCCTTTACAAAAATGGTAAGTTTTACCCCAAAAATTCCAAAATTCCTTAATTGATCCTCTAACATTATTATCATACCCAATTGACCCTCAATTTCATAAAATTGTATTTTGGTCCTTTGAATTTCAAAAATTTCCAATTTTTCCACAATTTCAACTCCTTAACACAACCGAACTTGATTTCATTAAATTGACCAATCATATACTTCTAATTGTTGAAATTGAAGTTAAAATTGAGTTCCTCCATCTTCATACAATTAAATAGCACTTTGAATCACAAGTTTTGACATTGGAACGAGCTCAAACGGAGCTTCGCCGAAAAACAAACTATAGAGAGAGAAAGCTTCAAAAGCTTACCGTCGGGGGCCACGACGGTCGAAGATTTCGATCTGGGCAGATAGCTCTTGTTATGAGATTCATCCTAGAATCAAGAATCACATCAATTGATGTTGAATTGAGTTAGAATTTTATCATCGAAATTCTATCGGTTCTCTCTCTAGCACTGGTCGTAGAGGGGAGCCAAATTGGCTTATCTTTCCATTCTAATTCGGTCATGGGAGGGCTGAGTAAGTATTGGGAGGGCTTGGTTTGGCCTGATAAGGGCTCGAAATGACCGATTTCAGCTTGGCCAAAATAGTGCAGCTTCAGTCCGCCGAAGCTGCTTCTCTGTTCCATGACGCCGGAGTTTCTCCGACGATCCTTGGAGCAAATGGAAAATACAAGCATGTAGCTGACTTCTCCCTAGTTCTAAAGAACCTGAACCTGCCTTCTTTGGCTCAGAAATGAACCTATATCGAAGCTCTAGTTTGAGATTTGCCAAAAAATGGAGCTGTTGAGAGAGAGTGCGCTTTTTAGCTGTGGAGAGGATGAATGGAGAGGGGCACTTTCTATAGGGAGCTTGGGGACTCGTCGGTCGTTTGTTTGGCACCTTTATGATAGACATTGATAGCCTGAAACGTATTGACTGAAGACATTTCTTCTTCTCCGGTGCTGCTTCGATTTTCCGACGAGTGAACAGTGATGTCATTTGAAGGAAGAAGATGACAGGACAGGTTCAAACCGGGTTCAAAGCTTAAACTGGTTGGTTCACCCCCCATTCAATCGAGTTTTTCAAATCTAAAAATTTCTAAATTCATCTAAATTCATTTTCTATCCAATGGTAGCCTCAAATCTCCAGTTTGAATTATTTAAGCTATCTAGTAAAATGAATTTAGAATCTGATTCAATAGGGGTTCAAACCGGTTCAATTTGGAATCCAGTTCACTTGAACCGGTTTAGTTTTCATCTCCAATTCACCCTAAAGTCCTTTTTCATGACTTTTCTGACACCTTAGGTCACTTAGGGTCCACAAAATTCTCGATTTACCATCTCTCTATTGGTTCTAATTCATAAACCGACTTGGTTCTTAAACCAGTTTAATCCGATTCGGGTCCGGTTCCTTACCAAGGTTTATAAATCTCTTTGGGTCACAAGGGAGTTGAAATTTCTCTAATTTGCCTGATCCCCAATAAACGAGTTTGTGAAGTGGTTCAGTTTTCTTACTCGGTTTCACCGGTTATTTTCCCGGTTTTCCTTAACTCAAAAGGGTGGGGTTTACAACTGTCCCCTCCTTTTAGGTGTTTTGTCCCTAAAACTTAACCAATATATTCCACATAGGGAATAATTTCCTTTAATGTCAACTTGGATTTTCTTGACTTGCTAACACTTCGATTTCTTTTTCGCTTAGTCCCCGTAATCATTCATCTAAGGAATTTCTTTTCATTTATCATGCTTACTCCTTCCATGGAGTTATAATAATGAGGCATGTTTGGCTCATTAATCCAAATATATATTCTTAGGTTCGTATCTCCCTTTATTTAGGGTAAGGTTCTTCCTTTTGGGGTTCTTACTCGAGATTTTAGGATTGGGAGTTCCAAGGCGCCCAATCGTTCCTTTGTCTAGTTATTCTCTTCATCATTGAAACCCCTAGCTCGACACTCTTTCAAGCATTACGTGTTTGTTTTCATGGATTTCCTTATCCTCACTTTTTTGTCCTATTTTAACTCTTTCTACATTCGTTGCTCATTACAATTCAGTCCAAATTTTATGTTTGACATTGTCATACCTATTAATCGACTCTTCCTTCATCCTTATTTTCAGTCATGTTTTCCTTGGGTCTGTTGGGTTTACCTACCCCTTACAGCATGACATTTTCTTGATTTTATCTCAATGTCCATTAGATTTCCAGAACACCTCCTTTAGGGTTATTCCCAACTTTTCAACCTCTCAGGGATTTATAACTTCATCCCTCTTTTCTTTAGGTAGTATTCCTCAACTACCTTTACCATTATCCAATCAACTCACAAAACTGTATGTGTTCTCCTTACCCACTCATCCTTTCTCAACTTCCTTATTGTGTCTTTCCGATTCCAATTACTTGGTTTCCAGATGATTTACCGACATGATGGGATTCTTCCTTTCTTAGGTCCTTCCTCATTCCTAGTGACATCCTTTACTCAAAGATTTTCCTTTGTCCTTAATCCACCCTTACTTGCTTGTGACCATTTCACGATTCATTATTTCGAGTTGATCCCTTTTTGGTCTATGTATTGATTGTTTTATTTGGGGAGTTCCCTTCTTACGGTTTCATTCTCTACTATGTCCCACACAATAGAGATTTCCATCTTAGGAGTTCCCTTCTCCCTTTCTTTGCACCTCTATCTATGTTAGGGCATTTGCCTATATTGAATCCTTCTTTATCCACAACTTCTATTTCATTCCTTATTCCTTACTAGAGATACTTTCAATTTTCGGTCTAATTCCGTACACCTCACACTATGCTTAGCCGTCCACTCTTTAAGCTTTGTATGCGTGTGTGGACTATGACATTTCTTACCAATTGTGGTTTTTCCTCCTTAGCCACATCTTATTTGGAGGGTTCACTTTCCCAACGTTTCTTAGACATTCTTTCCTTCATTACCTTATTATGGATAGTTCACTCATTCTTACTTGTCATAGCATCTCTTGATGCTAACTTCCTACTTACCATTTTCTTGAGTTTAACTACTCATTAGATTCTCTTAATATGCTTTATTGCATTTCTTTCACCTTAGCATGCATTTTATTTGCAAATCCATCTCCTTGACTCTCGTCACCTGGTTCCATTTCTTCTTTATTGGGTCATGCATCCTTTCTCAAGATTTCTTTATTTGGGAGGATTCTTACCCTTTTCTTCTGTAATTTCTTTTTCATTCATCTTGAAGACACCTTACTTTAAATGACATCCCTTGATGCTATTCTTTCATGCTTACCTTTACTCTTGAGATCCTACGTATACGTTTTTCATACTCCATCCTCATTCTCACTCGTACCTCAGTACATGTCTAGAGCTCACATCCACCTAGTTTCAAAATCTCTTGATCACCCTTCGAGAGGTTCTCTTAACCGTCTCAAGACTTTTAATTATAAATCCAGTTTTGGCCATTGATTTCTTTTAAGATTTTTCCTTGGTTCTTCTTTTCTAATGATTTGGCCTTTTCACTCCTCTCTTCTTTATCATGGTTTAAATCCATGGTTCTCTCGAATACCAGTTCTTTAACTACCTCTTTCTCACTATTTTTCTGATCCAATCATCTGGGCAGCTGTATCACTCTTCCTTTATGCCCATCCTATTGTCCTTCATAGAGTGTAGTCTTTACTACATCTCAGTCTTTCTTAGGGTTTTGTTTATTCTCTTTGGTCGTCTCATTGCCACTAGTTTCTTCTTTCTACTTAGTTCTCCTAGAATTATTATTTGGTTCTCATGCTCTCTCCAAACAAGTCACACTAAGCCATCACGATACTTCCTTCCTTTGAAACATTTTCTAATTAAGGGTTGGTTCCTTTCACTCCATATTATGTGCATTCACCCATTAATAATTCCTGTCATTAGTAGGGTTGGGCACTTCTCCACGCAATGTCCCTATTGTTCATAAGTGGTTCCTCCTGGCATTTTTTTTCTAGGGAATTGTTAGTTGTGGTGCTCCTTCGTCCTTGAGTATGGATACCTTGAGAGTTTTTCTTGTGGAGTCTTCTTTGTCACTTAATCACTCTAAGAGTCCTCCTAGATTTCTCAATTCTCTAATTCAATTTTCTTAACTTGGATGGGATTCTCCTTAGTTTCTATGGTAGTATAGGCTTATTTGGTCACTTTCTTTGGGGCCATCTCCTTGAAGATCACATCTTTTGAGGGACATGGTTTTTTTTAGGGATTTGGAGTACTTCATTAATAGAGAAGTACAGTATGTTGGGTGTTTTGGCCTTATTACAGAAAATTATCACAAAATAACTAGGGAACTACGGGATTCTTGATAAGCAGCCTCTTATGTAAGGTTATATGCCCTTTGTTGGCGTTTATGGCTTCATGTTTGGCTTCCTTCATATTTTGAGTTGTGACCACAGTAGGTCCTAGCACCATCCTCTTGGATACTTCCTCATTTGGCTTTTGAGACTTCTACCATACCTCAGGCATTGGGAAGCTTCTAGGGTTGTCTTCCTATGAGGACAAGGTATTGAATAGAGTCATTCCTAGTTTTCTTGGTTTCTCTCCTAGGAGCCATCTGAAAATTTTAAGATCAATCATATTAGTTACTATATTTTCTAGTCTTGATTATGTATTCGAGTAAACAGCCTCTGATACCACTCTAGTTGTCACGCCCCGACCCGGTTTGGTCGGATCTCCGTGAGCAACACGCCACTCTCCTGGTTTATTAAAGCGTTTCCTTTATTATAAACCGTAAAGAGTAAGGCGTCATTTTGACTTGCACCTTTTCCTAGAATAACATAAATCAAAACTATATAATAATTTAAATTATCATGCCTGTCTCACAGGCATCTTAGTTGATGGTCTTTAATGGTAGGCTTTCCAAAATTCCCTGAAAGGGATATATGGGAAGGAGTGAGTACGATTACTCAATGAATGGGTTTTTAACACTTTTATCTTTTAAGAAAATGATGTGTTTTAGAGTGTGTTAGACTCCTTTCCTTCAAAAATTATTTCATTTTAAATCTCGGTTTTTACCACCATTTCTTATTAACCACGGTATGTCATCACCCAACACACATCCTTCATCATGAAGGTCAAACAAACAATCGCAGGCTAGTACGTCCACTGAACCCACTTGTGGCATCGGAGAGACTTTATTGGCCACCCACATAGAAGCACGTCCACTTCTACCCTGAGAATGAGTGGATATACGCGACATCCGACCCTCAATCCCGAAATCAATTCTTCGTGTCCGTATGAGGACAAAGATCTCATCCCGTCCCCACACGCTTAGTACTACTCCAAATTTCGCACAGTCACTTGGTACAATGAATTGCCCTTATACCCACTAGGTCGTTCAGGCCCGTCGTTCAGGGCCCTTAGGACACATCACTACCCCTCAGTGGCATTTTGATGATCCCGTAATCATAGTGCGTGCACAAATAGTATTTTCTTATCATACCATGTAATATGTGATGCCATTAGACCAACGACCCCGACCTTCAACTCAACCTGCAGTTGTTTATCTTGACTGGACCGGAGACCGTTCATGTGGCACTGCCACTAGTTGACTAAATATGTCGATCCTATTTTGGTACCATAGCCAAACAATTCATTCATTAAAGTTTTATGGCACATATCTCATGTTTATTTACTAGCTCCAGCTCATGCCCACTGGCCTGTGGCCCACATGTTCAAGATTTTCAAAACTGGGCATAATAGCCCCCAAGTTCCAAAATCGAGGCCCCCGACCTACAAGAGCTATTCGAGCTCCCATCAAGAAGGTCTCCCAAATCGTTTAAGCAATGACACACAGTCAAGGGAGAGCACTTCTGACAAAAATATGTTTTCAACTATCCATTATATTTCTGCTCATAACCGATAAACGTGTTTTCAACATATTTCGAGGAAGTTTCATTATACCAACCGGGTATGATCTACTTACAACTGGTAATTAGTTTTTCTGCATGATTTTCACATCACTCCTCTAAGTTATGATGTTTAAATTACCACTTAGTAGTGGGTTTTCATTTCGACGTACTTATCATCCCCAACCGATTATAATATAAAATCTCACTCACAACTAGAAAGGGATTTTTAACTTTAAGTTGTGCTCATCATCCCAACCGGGTATGATGTTAGTAAGCCCACTCACCTGTTAATATAGTGAATTCCACTAAACCAGTTCTTTATATTCACGTGAGCTTGTCCTTGCTGGCGTTCTTGGTACTTCATGTTCCTACATAATATGAACATCTCGGTTCATTATTCTTTGGCCTAATAGCCTTCATTCATTCCAAATGAATAAGAAAACCAAACTTTTATTTATTTGCAATTAGGTTCCTAAAGTTATTTCTCTTTAACTTTAAGTACCTAATGTCGGTTTTTCCTTAAATTGAGTCCCAAAACTTTTAAAATTTATCTTAGAACCTCAATTTATTCCATTTCACAAAAAAGGGTTTAATTTTCCAAGTTTCCAATTTGGTCTCCCAACTTTTCCAAAATTACCATTTTGCCCTTCCTTTACAAAAATGGTAAGTTTTACCCCAAAATTCCTCAATTGGTCCTATAACATTATTATCATGTCCAATTGACCATCAATTTCATAAATTTGCATTTTGGTCCGAAGAATTTTAAAAATTCCTAATTTTCCCCCAATTTCAACTCCTTAACACAGTTGAATTTGATTTCATCAAATTGACCGATCAAACACTTCTAATTGTTGAAATTGAAGTTAAAATTGAGTTCATCCATCTTCATACAATTCAATAGCACTTTCAATCGCAAGTTTTGACATTGGAACGAGCTCAAACAGAGCTTCACCGAAAAATAGACTATAGAGAGAAAAAGTTTCGAAAGCTTACCATCGGGGGCACGACGGTTGGAGCTTTCGATCTAGACAGATAGCTCTCATCCTGAAGTTCATCCTAGAATCAAGAATCGCATCAATTGATGCCAAATTGAGTTAGAATTTCATCATCGAAATTCTGCCGGTTCTCTCTCTAGCATCGGTCGAAAATTGTAGAGGGGAGCCAAATTGGCTTACCTTTCCATTCTAATTCGGCTGTGGGAGGGTAAGGAAGTGTTAGGAGGGCTTGGTTTAGCTTGAGGAGGGCTAAAAATGACCAATTTCAGCTCGGCCGAAGTAGTGCAGCTTCGGTTCTCCGGAGCTGCTTCACTGTTCCATCACGCTAGTGTTTCTCTAGCAACCCTCGGAGCAAACGGAGACTACAAGCTTGTAGCTGACTTCTCCCCAGTTCTAAAAACCCGACCCCACCTTCTTTGGCACAGAAATGACCCTATATCAGAGCTCTAGTTCAAGCTTTTCCGAAAAGTGGAGATGTTGAGAGTGAGTGAGCTTTTTAGGTGTGGAGAGGATGAATTGAGAGGGGCTCTTTATATAGGGAGCTCGGGGACTCATCGGCCATCCGTTTGTCACCTTTATAACAGACATTGATGGCCTAAAACATATTGAACGGAGACGTTTCTTCTTCGTTGGCGCTGCTTCGATTTTTCGGCAAGTGAACAATGCTGTCATCTGAAGGAAGAAGACGACACTGTTCTAAACCAGACTGCACCGGTCCGAACTAGGTTCAAAGCTTAAACCTGTCGTTTTACCCCCCATTTGATCAAGTTTTTCAAATATAAAAATTTCTAAATTCATTTTCTATCCAATTGTGGTCTCAAATCTCAAATTTGAATTATTTAAGCCACCTAAAAAAATAAATTTAGAAGCCAGTTCAATAGTGGTTCAAACCAGTCCAAACTAATTCAATCAGGTTCGAATCCGGTTCACCTAAATCGGTTTGGTTTTCATCTCCAATTCACCCTAAAGTCCTTTTCATGACTTTTATGACTCTTTAGGTCACTTAGGGTCCATAAAATTCCCGGTTTACCATCTCTCTATCGGTTTCAATTCATAAACCGACTTGGTTCTTAAACCGGTTTAATCCGGTTCACTCGAACCGGTCTAGTTTTTCTCTTACACTTTTTTCTAAGGTTCATTCCCAAGGTTTATAAATCTCTTTGGGTCACAAGGGAGTTGAAATTTCTCTAATTTGCGTGTTACCCAATAAACGGGTTTGTGAACTGGTTCAGTTTTCTTACTCGGTTTCACTGGTTCTTTTCTCGGTTTTCCTTAACTCAAAAGGGCGGGGTTTACAATCCTGACCGGGTATGATGTGAATAAACCCACTCACAGTGGCTTCCAATTTAGAAAAGGTGTTCATCATCCCAACTGGATATGAAGTGTAAATTAGCCCACTCACAACCGGTAAGTAGGTTTTCCTTTATTAAAAGTGCTCATCATCCCAACTGGTATGATGTATAAAATTTTCACTCACCCGATAATCGTAGTGTATTCCTTCTTAGTCAGTTTTCACATCCACACTAGCTTATCCTTGCTGGCATTCTAGTCCTTCGTGTTCCCACACAATTTGGACAATCTTACCTATTAATATTTGGCATGACAACCTTCGTTCCTCACGTATGAACGACTAAGCCCAAAATTTTCAGTTAATTGCACTCAAGTCCCTAAATTTTATTTTTCCTTGACATTAGGTTCTTAATCCTAACTTTTCTCCAATTGAGTCTCGAAACTTCCAAAAATTCACTTAGGGTCCTCAATTTAGTCAAAATTGTATAAGGGGACCAAGTTTTCCAAATTTCTAATTTGGTCCCCAATTTTTCAAAAATTACCATTTTGCCCCTACTTTACAAAAATGGCAATTTGACCCCCAATAAATTTAAAAAATCAACCAATTGGCCCTCAATTTTGAGAAATTACAATTTAATCCCACAATTTTACGAAATCCCCAAATTTCTCCAAAAGTTTCCCCAATTTCCCCATTTCAAAATGGTCGAATTCGATTTCATCAAATTGACCATTCAATTGGGGTTAATTGCTCCAATTAAAGGTATGGATCAGTTCCTACATGATTCAATTGAGCTTTGAACAGCGTCATTTGGGTCTCAATTAAGCTCAAACGGAGTTTTGCCAGAAAAAAAAGTGTAGAGAGAGAAAGTTTCGAAAGCTTACCGTTGGAGGTGCAGCGATCTAATCTCTCTATCGAGAAAGATAGCTCTCTTCCTGAGGTATTATCTAGTATAAAGAATTTCTATAATTTACCTCAAATTGAGGGAGAATTTCATTAGTGAATTTCTACAATTTCTCTCTAACTCCGTCCTACAATGACTGAGGAAGGTCGAATTGGCTTACCTTTCAGCTCAGTTGAGGTCGTCTAAGGGCTGTAGAGATATTGGGAGAGCTTGGTTTGGCCTGAGGATGGTTGAATTCGGCCAATTTCAGCTCGGTCGAAATAGGGTAGTTGCGGTCCGCTAGAGCTGCTTCATTGTTTGATTACACCGGTGCTTCTCCGACGATCCTCGGATCGAACGGAGGTTGCTTTCAGATGGCTAACTTCCCCCGGAGTCTAAAGAAGCCGATCTTGACTTCTAAGGTTTAGAAATACTTCATTGTTTGATTATGCCAAAGTCAGAGCTCTAGTTCGAGCTTCATCGAAAATTGGAGTAGTAGAGAAAGAATAGAGTTTTTAGGTGTGAGAATGGAGTTCAGGGATTTTCTGGTTGTTTGTTTGCCACCTTTATGGTACTTATTCTGGCCTGAAATGCCTTGAACATAGACGATTCAACTTCGTTGGTGCAGTCCATTATTTCGACGAATGAACAATGTTGTCATCTAAAGGAAGAAGACGACAATGTTCCGAACTAGTACGAACCGAGTTCAATGCTTAAATCGGTCGATTCAGGCTCGATTCGACCAAGTTTTTCAAAATTAAAAATTTCTAAATTTATCTAAATTCATTCTCTATCTAATGGTGGATTTAATTTTCCAATTTAAATATTTTAAGCCACCTAGAAAAATGAATTTAGAAACCAGTTCAATGATGGTTTAAACCAATCCAAACCTTTTCAATCCGATTCACCTGAATCGGTCTAGTTTTCTCTTCCAATTTGTCCCAAAATCCGTTTCCATGACTTTTATGACTTTTTAGGTTACTCGAAATTTATAAATTTTTCAATTTATTATTTCTCTAACGATTGTGATTTGTGAACTAATTCAATTTTCTTCATTGCATTGACCCATTATTTCCATGTTTTCCTTATTTTCAAGGGACGGTGTTTAAATCAAAAGTCTTTTTGGGTGTGTTACACAAATTATTGGACATGTAAGTCCTGTATCATTTTACTGGTATCACTCTTACACTAAATATATTTTGAATTTTTTTATAATACACACATGATTGATTATCGTGTTGTTATCACTCCCATACTCCCATAGTCACTAGATGTCGCTCAATTTCTCATGGCAACCCTCTTGATAATCCATATGAATATTGTTAGATTGTGGATTCTTGCAATATCTCACTTTAACTCATTGTGACATTACATTTTATGTAAAATCTCATTTCTATTCATCTGGTTGTCGTGAAACACATTTTTTGGTATATTAAAGGTTATGTTTGTATTGGGGGTTTAGAGGGATTCGAAGTTGGAGGTGAAATGATATATTTTGAGGTGTTATAAATTTTTAATAATCGATGGAGGTGAAGTTAGATAAATTATTATTAATTAAAAAATGAGAAATACAAATTTATTATTTTAATTAAATTAAATGATTTATTAATTATTATATATAATTAAATTATATTAAAAATATTTTATATAATAATTTTTTATAATATTTGTATTATATATTTACATTATATAATTTTAAATAAAATATTATTGATATATAAATCTATTTAAAATATATAATAGTACAATTAAATAAATAAATAGTATAAATATTAAATAAAAGTATTAAAATAATTTAAATAATAAATGACAAAATTACTCCAAATATCTCAACTTTAAATGTATTATGTTTTAGTGTAAATAAAGGATTAAATGAATTTGAAGTTAATTATTGACCACTTCAAAACACTCCATTTTTTATTAAATTAATGATTTATCCATCCTACAAATCACTATCTCTTTATTAATCTTAAAATTAATTATAGTTTTGTCACATAACTTAATTATTATGCAAATTTAATCTAGAAGTCGTGGTTACATTATTTTTATTGGTTGTAATTTAATATTATGGAGGTAAAAAAAAATAACCAACACTTTTTTATTCTATTATGGTGGGTGAATATAAAAGTTAGGATAATATATAATATTTTATATCAAATATTTACTTAATGATTTTCGTATATTCTTTTCTTATTAGTCGAATATGTGATGAATATGTGATGTGATGTAATATTTTATTTTTAATATATTTTAAATACGATCTAATTTTTATATAAAAACTAAATAAATTAAAATTGATTATTATTTAATTGAAAAAGAAGAACCAACTACATTTTCACTTTATTGGGATTGATAAGGGCTTACACTTTTATAAATAGTTTAAGTACAGACGCTCGAGTATACTTCGATCGAAAGTCAAGATTATACCTCTCTCAATTATTAATTCTAATAATATTGTGAGAAGACCTATTCTTCACCATTCCCATGTATTTCCAAGTGTTCTCCAACATAATCAACATATTTAGCTTTGTTCCAAGATATTTTTCCATTAGGTGTTCAATTCATGGTAATTGTATAGTGTGAAAAATTGTATCAAAAAGATCACACAGGACTAGATTTCATTCAAGCATTCTCAATTCAAGTCTTAATGCCACCACTAATCAATCACCAAGAAGCTATAATGACAATTACTTTCACATTGAGAAAGAGACATGGGACTTAGTTAACTTGGGAAAGTATAGTTAGTAAGTAGGTTATAAGTTAAGGGCATTATATTTGGAGGGTGCTCATGCCATTTAGATTTAAGAAAGTAAGGCATCAAATAACAACTAACCCACCCATTTTGTTTCTCCCAACTAAAGTATATGCTTTAAATTATAAGTTGAGCGGCCGGTGGAAGATATTTTATGATATGCGTGTCTTATTGGATATATTATGAATAGTATAGATTATTTGGTATGAACCAATTTCTAATAAGAACTTTAGCCAATTGTTCAACGTTTACTCAAGGGAATGATCTTGATATTGGGAGATAATACCGCCCCAAATAAGTAGGTAACTAACTTGTTATTGGCATATATTGGATGTTAGTTTGATACAAAAATAATGAAACATACTTAAATTTTTTTATAGTTTATTTTTTAAGTGTTGTATTTTCAAAGAAAATATAAAGACAAGGGCATGCCCACTCCCTTTGACAGCATCCACATGGACGAGTGTGTTTTTGGTCAGAAAGCCTCCAATAATGTGTTTTTGGTCAATTCCAAAATGTTAAAAGAAATCTTGGAGTTTATTAGTACTTTTGGAACAACACCTTTGAGCATTTGGGACCTTGATGACCACCCTCTCTTTAACTTTTCATTCATTTTTTTCTTCTTTTTATTTTATTTATTTAAAGGAAAAAAAGGGGGAAAGTGTTCTTGTCCTACTAATGATGATGTGGATTATGCTTGCACCTCTATTGCACCACCAAGAAAACTCAAATTCCATCCCAAGGAGTGTACTATGCTTACCCCACCAAGAAAACTCAAATTGCCAACAAAGGTTTTCAACTTATGTTCATTTTGGGAGAACAAAACAAAAGTGTATATTTTCTATGCAAGTGAGCAAAGATGGTCCAATGTATCTTCCTTCTTAATTAAGGTAGTGTTTAAATCTTTCAAATAAAAACAATTTATATTAGATCAAGAGAATTTTATCACATTATTAAGTGAATGAATAATCAAGAGGGCGTATTAAAAGACAATGTCATATTACCTCAAGTGACATTCTCAAGGTGACTATACCTCGTGCAGTACTCCTGTTAGCATGGGCATCATCTCCCATCAAATGAACATATGAACATGGCATGTGGATCCGAGATATAAAAGTTTCCCAAATACAGTCAGTTAATGGAACCTCACGAAGATGAACCACAAGCGGGAAAATCAGTTGTTAGGTGTGAATAAGGATAAGGATGGGGGCTGGCCACCTTTGGAATTTTGTGGATGCTTCAGATAAGCAATCTCGGAGACCCTTTCCCTTTCGGTGTGCCATATTTTGAACCATTGTCTTCTCCTTATAATAGACCCATTTCATCAACTCCATTCCCTCCGCCACAGCTTCTACTATCATCTTCTCCAATAACTTCCTTCACTGCAATGCAACAGCAATCTCTTCTTCTCATTAATTCTCATGTGCTAAAGTTTCATAATTTCCACTTGTATTGAAAGATTTGTGCTCTTCTTGTTTCTGGGTACCTCTCTGTTCCATTTTGCTGGCAAAAAAATTTGAACTTGCATTGATTTTGGCTTCAGGCTATTGCATTTCATCTTTTCATCAGCCTTCTATAATTCGGTTCATAGGTTAATATTGGGAAAGGGTGTCTTGATTGGAACCTTAAATCCAATATAAACAGAAACTTCAACTTGACAATGATTTTGTCGTGCAACGGATTCATACTGTGGAAGTTGCACTATACCCTGAATAAATCGACTTTAGACAAGAGCTTCTATTTTTGGATCTTTCAGATTTTCAGTAGGTACAGTCTCGGCACTTAACATAGAGGTAGTCCGTATTTGTCGCTTCCACCTTCTTCCAGTTTTCTACCATGTTTTCGTCAGAGGGCCTGGTCTACTTGAACTTCATTTGATCACTTTCTGTGGAGTGTTTGAGCCTTTAGGATTGATCAGAAAATGGGAGGGACTTCACTGCCACCGGGTTTCCGTTTCCACCCCAACGATGAGGAGCTGATCGGCTACTATATGAAGAGGAAAGTGGAAGGGCTAGAATTCGAACTAGAAGTGATTCCTGAGATTGACTTGTACAAGTTTGATCCATGGGAGCTTCCAGGTATAAAAGAAAACTACAATATGGTGATGATTTCTTTATCTGGACTTTCTTCCAGGTGTATCCTGATACTATGCTGCAGAGAAGTCTTTCCTTCCCAATGGGGATATGGAGTGGTTCTTCTTCTGCCCACGGGACAAGAAATACCCGAATGGCTCTAGAACGAACAGGGCCACAAAGTCGGGTTACTGGAAGGCCACGGGAAAAGACAGAAAGATATCATGCCAATCGTCCATAACGGGTTACCGCAAGACTCTAGTCTTCTACCGCGGGAGAGCCCCTTTGGGAGATAGGATGGACTGGATCATGCACGAGTACCGGCTCTCTAATGCTCTCTCTCAGGTTACCATTTTTTTTTCCATGGAGCTTAATGTACTTGTGTTGAGATTCTTATGGCCCTTTTTATTTATTTCAATCAATGCAGGGTGCATTTGCTTTATGCCGAGTTGTAAAGAAGAATGGCTGCAATTTGCAGAGCATAGGTGGAACAGGGTCAAAAGGAAAGCAGTCACAATCTAGTTCAAGCAATGAGCCACCTAATGACTTTTGGGGCCTCTCTGGATGCTTTTCTTCATCAACAAGCTATCTCTATGATGAGAGCCCATATGCAAGCCCTGCTGCCCCTAATGCAACAGCTGCTGATGTAGGGAACTTCCCAAGTCTTTGGGTCTCGCACGACCTAATTCTTGAATCCTCAAAGGTACCACGAATCAAGAGAACAAGTCAAATACGTGGGTAGACTAAAAATCACATCTTTTGTCTCCCTCCATTTTCAGGGATATTCGTCACAATTCCAAGAGTCAGTGCCTCAGTGCTTTCCTCGACACCACGAGTTCCCGTTACCATCCAGTTCATCGTACTCAAATTTTACAGGAGAATTTGGACTTGCCCATGATTTTGATCCAATGGCTTGCACAACTCCTCCTTACGTAGGACCCGGGAGCTACGCAGGACATCATAAGAGATTACGTCCCGTGTGAAGGTCACGACAACACAAGATCAATGTTGTAAATAGTCAACTTTGAGAAACAAAGGCCAAAGTTCTGCAGAAGAAATAAGATTCTGATATAATCCAGCTACTATTTGTCACCCGTTTAACTAAGCTCCAAGTCCACTGTTTTTTGATGTTGCTTCTTGGATTAGGGTATTTGCTGTTAAGAGTCATAGTTCGTACTTAATACACTAAATGCAAACAGTTCATGGTGATGATCACTTTTATCGATCTTACACTGTAGTTTTGTGTATTATGAACTTTCTTCTCATGTAAGTCACCTTTCATTGACAATGGCACTAAGGGTTATAATTTTTTATATTATTACCCTTTGTTTCTGTCGGTATTTCATTAATTTGACCCCAACAATTGTAGGAGAGGGTGTTCTTTTTGGTTAGGTAGAGGAGACTTCAAGATGTCTATTAGGAGAATATGTATAATAATTCAAATGTTGGAAGTTAGATCATCTAAAGTTGTTTCACCTTGTCACCTTGTATAATATTCAAGATCAATTAGGAAAATTATTTATTTTAATGAGTAAAAGGTAATTACATTATTATTATGCCTAGGTTATAATTTAAATACCAATATATTATACTAAGTTAATTTTAAGAATATTGTTGAGAATACAATTTTAAATTAGATAAAATAAATAACTGCGTGGATTTTTAAAATAAAAAGGTTAAATTAATTATAAATTATTATTTTTAAGTATATATTATTATATTTATTTTCGGTATATAATCCTTTTTCAATTTTATTAAATGTAAGAGTATTTATAGGAAAAGTAGAAAATCTCATTATAATACATAAATCATGCGCATTTGTGCATTGAATCTTATAAAACAAAAAAAAAATATCATTACATGTTTACTTTATCTATAGTCTTTCATTAATATTTGTTCACGTTGGTATAGGTCACCAACCTAGAATAACCATCCAATACAAGAAAGATAGGCAACTGGTCAACCTTTGCTATTAATGTACTAAGATATCTTTAGATCTGTTACTCCATAATCTAATAATTGTAAGATGTTTGCACTTAACTTTAATAATGAATTTAGTTAGAAAATTTGGATAAGTTTATATGTATAGAAATACGAAATATTTGAAATATTCAAAAAATTTAAAGCATAATATAATATAGGGAAGAATATATAAGATACATCAAATGAGTTTTATAAATAATTAAAATATATTTAACCATAACTTATACTTCAAGTATCAAAATTAAAAAACAGAATAATTATGAATTTAAAATAAATTTTATTGAAAAGTATTTACTAAAATATTTTTGAGAAGTGTAAAATTAGAATAAAAAGAAGTTGAGTGGGGTAAAAAGATAAAGCCAGTATTTTAAAATATATGTAACTATATTTTTTATACTCAGGGATGGTGGTTTCTCACCTTGATAATAAGTTAATATGAAATTTTTTTTATGAAAAGTGAAACTAAAATTGAGAAATTTTAAAATTAGATAGATGAACCAATACTTTTAAGAGTATAAAATTTTGAAAAAATAAATAATTTTGAAAACATTCTAACTTAAATAATTATTAAAAATTGAGATGAAATTTATAATAATAAAATTGTTATAATATAATTTTATATTTCATAAAATAAATAAATATTATAGATTTATAATATTGAAAACTTTTACTATTTATAAATTATTACTTTTAATTAATTATGTCACAGACTATTTATTATTAGACAATACTTTCTTGTATAAACCATATTATACTTATATAAAAATACATTATTTATAAAATCTAATTATATAAAAAAAATCACCTATGATTATAGATGTACTTGAAAGAAAATAATTATGGAGAAGCTAAAAATAACACATTCGGGAAAAACATAATAGTTGCAGTCATAAAAAAATGAAATATCTCAATTAATAAAATTATGCAAATGAGTAAAACTAATTAGAGTGAAATAAATTTATAAGATAAAATTTAATTAAAATGGTGAGATATATAAATATAAATTTTAATATATGATCATATAAATTGATTTATATTAAAAGTTAGAATTAAATTGAAATTAGAAATTTAATTAGATCGAAAATTGATTTGAATAAAAATATTAAAAATTAATCAAATTAGTTTGGTGTAAAATAATTTAATTAATAAAAAATTAATAATTATAAATTATTCAATTAGAAATCACATCAAACTAAATCAAATTTGATCAAGATTTAATTTTTAAAAAATCACAAAAAAAGAAAAAAATTTGAATAACCTATAGAGATCAAACGAAGTTGAAACGATAAAAAAAACTAGTAAAATGAAGTCGAGTTGGTTAAACTAAGGTTTAAATTGGTCGTAGGAGAGGCTAGCGCGTATGGTGAAAGTCACATGGAGCGCATGCAATCTCCTTTTCCCCCGGATACGACATTTCAAAGAGAAATAAAGGTATTAGCATGTTGTGGGCTACGACTACATAAAAAAATTTAATATAAAGTTGTCAATTTTAATGGATGGGATGTCGACCTGGCATGGGCTAGCCATCCCTAGTCCCCCGAGAGCTGCTTATAAAATAGTGAAACCCCTCTAATTAGGGTAGGTCAAAATTCTGTCTCAAAGTCAAGTATCTATATTTTTCAACCAGTTTCAGACCTCTGGTGAGCGTCTAGTCGAAGAGAACCCAAAATTTTCTCCTATAGAACCCTATAAACCTCTACCTTGTGATATATTGACTAGGCATGATGTTGATTAGAGAATATCCTACGAGCCTCGAAGTCGCACTCTTTTTCTGAATAAAAAATAGTGCATCACTCCTCTTCCGCCTCTTTTTCTGAGTGACTCTTTTAATTTTCACGTGGACTTGGTAAGCTAAATTTTTCTCTGGTCATTATAAATTAAAATTTTTCTGTCATTTTAACTAATTTCTGATTAATTTGAAATTCAAGTACTCCTCACAACCATATTGAATAACACTTTGATCCAAAAAAATCTAAAAGTATACTCTACCTTCCTATACCCTCAATTTCGGCAAACTTGCTGTTGCAGATGAGTTCTCGTCCCTTCCCTTTGTTAACCATTTTGGATGAACCTTACTTGTATTAAAATGGATTGAAATCGATCTATTATAGAGTTAATATAATCGTGAGAATATGGGTAAGGCGATTAAGAGCATATAAGATTAAAATTATTTTGAAAATTTAGGGACTAAAATATAATTTTAGGAAATTAGAATATTAAAATACAATTTCTATAAAGTACGAGAACTGAAATGAAAATAAGAATAGTATAAAAACCTAATGAAAATTTTTAAAAATATTTGTGGTAGAAATACAAAGAAGAGAATTTTAGGGATTTAAATGTAATAAATTGAAAGTTTAGGGACTTACGTGTAAAATAAAAAAATATTTGGGCAACTTTGTGAATTTTGATAGTTAAGGGTTAGATTGTAAAAATGGGATTCATCGAGAATCAAATCGAATAATTTAATTAAAAAAGGGGACTAAACTATAAATACAAGAAAGTTAAGAAATGTTACAAGTAGTACCAATAAAACCCAATCTAAAATAATCGAGCGAGATATAGTCATGTGCGTGCACTTGTACTTTTTTTGTTTTCTGCATGCACTTGTAGTTCGAGCGAAATAGATGATGGTGCAGTCAAGTCACGAATGAGCACGATGTTCCATCCCCATATTACAGACAATTAGAGAGTATGATCCAAACTCTGGAAGACATGATTAGAGCGTGTCTTCTGAACTTTGAAAAAATGTGGGAAGACTACATGTGTCTCATGAAGTTAACATACAACAATCAGTATCAGAATATCATCTAGATGGCTCCATATGAAACTTGGAAGCAAATGCAATACTCTGCTATATTTGGATGAGGTAGGAGAACACAGGTTGGAGCGAGTGGAAATGATATAGTACGCGTCTGAAAAGATCCAGATGATCTGGGATTGGCTCAAGGCGACATAGGATCAATTTCACGCCCCGACCCAGATTGGTCGGATCCCCATGATCAACCCATCGCCCCTTTGATTTAAGAGGGGTTTCCCCTTTCAAATCAAGAGAAGTCAAATTTAATTTAACATTGTTCTCTGGAATAATATAAATCAATAAAAATACGAATTTAAAATAACTTTTAAGCATACCTGACATAGGGTAGATTTGAGTGTTATACTTAGTCATTTATTCTACTCCTAAAAAGTGATATAAAAGAGAGGTGAGTTTCTACAACTCAATGAATGGGTATTGGGAATGAGTTTTCATAAAAACAACTTTTAATTAGAGTATGCCAGACTCTTTATTTCCTTTAAGAACATTCCTTCCTCAAATTTTGGTTTTCAAAATTCTTTTTCTCATTATTCACATTAGGTGTGTTTAACATTCAACACATGCCCTTCATCAAGAAGTGAATCACACATTCGCAGGGCAACCCGTCCACTGCACCCACTTGTGGTGTCAGAGCGACTTACCGACCACCTAGATAGAAGTCCGTCCACTTCTACCCTGTATCTGAGTGGATGTTCGTGACATCTGACCATCAGACCCAAAATCAACACCGTGTCCATATGAGGACAGAGACCTCATCCCGATCCCACCCCAGTCTCACACTCATGAAGCTATGTTGAGATTCCCTAACTGTTGGTTTGACAAACTACCCTTATCTCCACCATGTCGTCCAGTAGCCATTATGATGCATCACTACCCCTCTTGGGCGTATTAATGGTCATGAAACCTCAAGTGCATGCACAAACAATAATTTTTCCACAAAACCATTTATCTTTGGTGCCACATGTCCAACAGCCCCAACCCTCAACTCGACCTATAACTGTTTGTCTAGGTTGGTCTGTCGACCAAGCCCCGATGCATTGCCACTAGTCCATCGTGTATGTCAGTCCTATCTTGGTACCATGGAGAAATCACATAATTCATTAATTAAGAATTTTCATGACTTTAACATATCATGTTTGTTTATGACCCCCTGTCCGTGCCAACTGGCATTGGGTCCAATGTACGTGATTTTCCAAAATCGGGCATTTTAGCCCCATAAGCTCCAAAACCGAGGTCTTCTAGCTTATTTGAGCTATTCTAGCTCTCGTCAAAAAGGTCTCCCAAAATTTTTAAGTATTGGAACACAGTTAGGGGAGAACACTTCTAACAAAATAATCTTTCGATTCATCATACCAACCGGGTGTGATGACATCTTCGCTTACAACCGACAAGTGGGTTTTCTCCTTCCTTCCAGGAAGTTCAACTTACCTACCGGGTATGATCTCTCTACTTACAACTGCTAAGTAGTTTTTATGCTTAGTTCTCACATCACTCCAACAGGGTGTGATATTAAAATCCCACATATAAGTGGTTTTTCCTTTCCGAGGTGCTTATAATCATGATCGGGTATGATGTAAATAAACACACTCACCTGAAAACTGAAGTGTACTATTCTCTAGTCGGTTTCTACTTCCACGATAGCTTGTCCTTGTTGGCATTCTGGTCCCTCGTGTTTTTACATGATTTAGACATTCTTATGTATTAATATTTGACATAACAATCTTCGTTTTCTTGCGTATAAACGACTAGGCTCAAAATTTTTAGTTAATTGCACTTAGGTCCCTAAAGTTCATTTTCCTTGACTTTAGGTCCCTAATAATAACTTTTCTCCAAATTCAGTCATGAAACTTCCAAAAATTCATCGTGTCCTTAATTTACTCAAAATTGTTTAAGGGGCTCAAGTTTTCCAAATTTCCAATTTGGTCCCCAACTTTTCATAAATTACTATTTTACCCCTACTTTACAAAAATGGCAATTTGACCCCAATTATTTTCAAAAATTAAGCAATTGGTCCTTCAACATCCTTTTTATGGCCAATTGGCCCCCAATTTTGGGAAATTTCAATTTGGTCACTCAATTTTATGAAATCCCTAAATTTCCCCAAAAATTTCCCCCAATTTCCCCCTTTCAAATTGGCCGAATTTGATTTCATCAAATTGACCATTCAATCAGGGTTAATTGCTTAAATTGGAGGTATAATTCAGTTTTCACACATCCATACGATTCAATTAAGCTTTGAATCGCATAAATTGAGGCCGAAACAAGCTCAAATGGAGCTTCGCCAAAAAATTGTGTGTAGAGAGGGAAAGCTTCGAAAGCTTACCGTCGGAGGTGCAGCGGTACGAGCTTTCTATCTAGGTAGGTAGCTCTTGTCCTAAGGTTTCTCCTATGATAAAAAATCACAACAATTCATATTGAACTGAAGGATAATTTGGTTAGTGAAGTTTTCATAGTTTCTCTCTCTAACGTCGATCGGAAATGATAAAGTGGGCCAAATTGGCTTACCTTTCAGCTCTATTATGGTCGTGTGAGGGCTGTGGGAGTATGGGGAGGCCTTGGATCGGCCAGAGGAGGGCTAAAGTTGGTTGAATTCAGCTCGACCAAAACAGGGCAGCTTCGGTTCATTGGAGCTGCTTCACTGTTTGATTCTCGCGGCACTTCTCCGGCGGTCCTTAGATCAAATAGAGATTACCCTCAAGTAGCTGACTTCTCCCAGAATCTAAAGAACCCGACCTTACCTTCTAAGGCTAAAAAAACCTTAATGTCAGAGCTCTGGTTCAAACTTTGTCAGAAAACTAAGTAGTTGAGAGAGAATGAAGTTTTCAGTTGTGAGTAGGATAAATGGAGAGAAGCTCTTTATATAGGGAGCTCGTGACCTGAAACTCTCTGCCCAGCCATTTAGCACCTTAATGGCACTCATTCATGACCTGAAACGCCCTGAATGGAAATGTTTCATCTTCCCAATGCTTTCTGTTCTTTCAGTGAATGAACAGTGTCGTCATTTGAAGGAAGAAGATGACACTGTTCAAAACCGGACTGTACCAGTTCGAACTAGATTTAATGCTTAAACTGGTCGGTTTAGGCCCGATTCGATCGAGTTTTCCAAAATTAAAATTTTCTAAATTTATCTAAATTCATTTTCTATCAAATGGTGGCTTAAATTCCCCAATTTGAATATTTTAAGCCACCTAGAAAATTAAATTTAGTAGCCAGTTCAATGATGGTTTAAACCAGTTCAATTCGGTTCATCTGAATCGGTCTGGTTTTCTCTTCCAATTTGTCCCAAAGTCCCTTTCCATGGTTTTTATGACTCTTTAGGTCACTCGGGATTTGCAAATTTCTCAATTTTCCCTTTCTCCAATGGTTGGGGTTTGTAAACCTGTTCGGTTTTCTCACTTGGGTTGATTGGTTCTTTCTCTAGTTTCCTTATCTTTAAGGGATAGGGTTTACAATCGACAAAAGAGCTATGCTGATAACTAGCATCATGAGCTAAATTTTGAAATAGGGGATCAAGTATTCCTAAAAGTATCCCCTAGAAAAGGGTAATGAGATGTCAGGATCAGGGAAAACTAAACTCGAGGTACATTGGACCTACCCGATTACTCGAAGAATTGGACCGATGGCATACAATCTCTGGCTACCACTAGAACTAGGTTGGATCCATGATGGCTTTCACGTGTTAGTACTAAGAATGTACAAACCAGATCTGATACATTGTTGGAATAGACTCCTCTAGAGTTGGAAGAAACTTTGACTTACACCGTAGAACCAGTATGCCTACTCGACCAACAGGAGAAGAGTCTATGACAAAAGGAGATCCCCATGGTTAAGGACTTGTGGTGTAACGATCAAGTAAAGTAGTAAACTTGGTAACCCGGTGCAAGGATGAGAGAGAAATGTTTGAGGTTATTCGAACTACCCCTTGACCCGAGCATGTAAATTAAACATTGTTTAATATAAAAAGAAATTAATTGAAGTGCAATTATTTTTTAGGCAAAAACTCCCAAAAAGGAGTGGATAGTTGTAACAATGGCAAATCCCAATTAAAAAATTGGGTTGAACCTAAAAGCCAACTCAGTATATCTACAATTGCAACCACCACACCACCTCAAGGATAACAACACCTACAAGCCAACTTAACATATCTGCAGGGATTTGTTATCAAAAGTGATTGCATAATAAAAGTCAAATCAGCATATATGTAGAAATTTATTATTAGTAGTAATTAACTTTATTTATTGCATATTCTTTTCTTATTTTGTATGTAAAAGTTGTATATAAATTATCATACAAGTGAACAATGAACACACGCATAAATTATCCACTTACTCTTCATTTCTTTTATGGTATCAAAGCATTTCGCTCAACAGCTTCCTTCTACTAGGAATTTGGCTACTGTATAGAATCATCTTTTCTTTTTCAATCATTTTCTCAAACACATAGCCTGCGTAGCACACTTCTTCCTCATTCAAGCATTTTACCAAACACATAGCTTGCATAGCACACTTCTTCCCCATTCAAGCATTTTCTCAAACACATATCCTACGTAGCACACTTCTTCCTCATTCAGGCATTTTCTCAAACACATAACCATCTTGAACACTCAAAATGAGCTCCTCAACCACCATCATTCTTCCTAATGTACTTGCCTCCCTACCAATCAAACTTAACAACACCAACTACTACCTGTGGTGGAATAACATTAGTAATATGATACAAGCCTATCAACTATATGGCTATATCGATGATAGCATACCTTAGCCTAAACCTACATTGCTGGTGTAAGAAGAAGATGAGGAACTTGAGATTGTCAACCCAAAATATGATGCGTGGGGTGGTCCGAGATAAGTTCACATTGACTGCACTAACTACATCTCTGTCCATAGAAGTCAATTTGCAGATCATTGGTGTTCTCACATCAGTTGAAGCATGGAATAAGTTGGAGACTCTATACATCTCTCAAACTCGTGCTCAAAAGGACATTCTTGACCAACAATGGCAAGAGCTACAGAAGGGTGATCAACCCATGAACACCTACCACTCCATCATCTCAACCCTCGCCACCAGCTTCAACCAAATCGGTTGCCCCAAACCTGATCATGAAATCAAAGACAAATTGTTTGAGAACCGAACCGAAAAATGGGATCAAACTGGGAAGGAAATACGAAACAGGAAATGGAATCAAACAGGGTCTAGAGAAAGGTTCAATAGATAGTCCTAGAGGAATGAATCGGGGCTTAAGAGGCCTTAGAAAATGTACTAGGATAAAAAAAACACAAGAAATAACCAATTTGAATCGGGTTCGGGCTTACTTAGGTCACAAACACCCTCCCCCTCCCCCCGCCCAATTTTTAGAGGGGGCTAAACAAATCAAAATGGGGTAGTTATTAGGTCCATTCAATAGGAAATTGAATGTAGAATTTTTAGCTATTTTTATTTTCCCAAGAACTGGTTGGAAAAGTTGTGAACCAACCAAGAAATGCTGAACAGACCTAGAAATTTATCGGGAACTAGATTGCTACAGTGCAAACCAGTTGACGTGCTATGTTGGGTGCATGCACGTGCGACCACATGCGTGTGTCATCTTCTTCGCTTGAGCTTCGACCCAAATTTTGCAAAATAACATGATAAACCCCATCGAACAATCCAAAACTACCGCTTGTAGAATCAATTCATTCACAAAGCTACATGCTATGTAATGACACAAGGAAGTTATGGATAGATAGCCATGCAAGTATAAAATCTATCCATATAGCTTGGATGTCCCATTGTCGATTTTCAATCATAATTCTCTCCAAAAGTTGAGTAGCTCCCATTTCTGGTGACCCGACTTGTAGAGAGATTTGTACCTCTGTCAGACTACTACCTTAACAGATCTTGGTATCATTGAAAAGCCGAGGACATCAACTTTTTGTTGCTGCCTCTCTCGACCCTGCACTCTCCCTCTACTAGTTCCGGTGTGAATGCATAGTATTGGATCTCTGGTGACCAAAAATAAAACATATGTTTCAAAGGTAATTTTCGATGTTCTCAACGACCCTCAATTGTTGAGAAAAATTCAGCATAATCCTTGATGCACCAACTTTCCATTGCCATCAATCTCACATGATTTTGGTAAGTGTAGAGTTAGAATTAAATCTTTCAAATTTAAGTTTTCAAGAGAAATGGTAGATTTGACTAAAACAAGCACTGTAGGCGGCTCAAACCACCAATCTTCACAGTTCAAGTGGCCACAAACTCCTTGAGGAGCCAACTTTCGAAATGCACCGGCCTCAAAGACCAATGTGTCGTCTCTAGTGAGTTCCCGACCTTGACCCGACTAGTGCTCATTCTATCTTCAACTCATGTTCAAGTATGATCGACATTGTTCCTACTGACACTTGTCGAACAGAGTTTATGATGGTCTAGAGGGAGCTAGGGGGACCCCGTACCTTAGTTTGAGAATTTTTGGAGATGGTTTGGCTAAGGGCCAAATGTTGTGGACTAAAATGCAAATAAGTGAAGGTTAGAGCATCCAAAAGTGAATTAGCTTTTAGTGAGGTCTTCTTAAGAGGCTAAATAAAGTTCTTGGCCCAATTGGAAAGTTTTGTAAATTTTGGGTATTAGGTTGGCATGTTTTGTGATGAAATTTTGGTGTGTCAGTTTAAGAGTACTAAGAGTGAAAATGATCTCCATATTTGCTAAACATCAAAGAAGAAATAAGAGATCACTCGGGCAGGACCGAGAATGAAACTTTGGAACCCTCTTTGAAGGAACAAGTTCTGAAAGTTAAGGTGAGCTAGAGTATTAACGTCAAGTCTGATTGGACCGACTAGAGCAGGATTCTATGTTGCTTGAATGATTGCCTGAAAATGGTAGAAATATTGACTTTAAAACTCATATAAGAAGTGTAAAATGAATAGGTGTATGCCCACTAAAATAAATGTTCCTTTAAAAGCTAAGAGTAACGAAAGGACGTTAGACTAGCATATATTGCCTTCCTGAGGTCCATTAGGGTAAGAGATTGGGGTTGTGTGCCCACTTTGTGATTGGGAATATGGTCAAATGATAGAGCGATCTCCTGATAATGATATGTTGTGTGCCTTGATTTGGAGCTGGTTGGAATATGGGTCATGCTCGAGAGATATTGAATTAGGGTTTTGTGCCCACTTTGTTGATTAGGGAGATGGTCTAGTGATAGATCGAACTCTCCGTGATGAAATGTTGTATGCATTGATACTGATTGAGAGTCATGAGAGCCCATGATTATGACTATGTGTCATGTTACTCCTTTGAGATACCAGTATAAGAAGGGGAAGGATGAGGATGCCTTCTGAGGTAGTATCATCGCTCAAGGGAAATTGGAAGGAGTTTTGGGAGATTATTATTGTGTGTCATTTTCCTAATTTCCTAAGAACATGGTTGATGTATGGGGAGCGTCCTAGTACATCTCTATGATGAGAAATGGTGGAATTGAGTTACATGTGTAAGTGGCATGGGCTGACGAGTGGGGACAGTTGCAGCCCTGACCCCAGATGCTAAGACATCCAACTAGGAGATGATGCTTGTGCAGTGTCGATTGTGGTAGAGTGCATGTGGCTCCCTAGTCCCAGTCTGCCCAGTTTAGTATCGTTGGATACACTTCGGTGCGTTTATAGGGTCGTAAGTAGTCCATGTGCATAGGACATTAGCAACCCATATGTCTGCGGAACCTGAGTTCCCAGTGTTTGTTATATTACTTAGATATACTATGTTTTATGTGGAGACGATTGGGGAGACTAAGAGTAATCCGATTATAGAGTAGACCTACAATTATGGGTGGCCCGAGACAAGAGTCTCAAGGGGTGAGATAAACCACGAGTGTATGTTTACTTTAATAAACCCAACGAAAAAGGAAATTGTGTTAGGAGGTTAATAGGGGATGTCTAAGTCGTCAGCCATGTAGTGGCCTGACGTCAGTACCCCATTCACTAAGATATGAGCTCACCTCTCACCTAAACAATTATTGGTAGAAGCCAACCCAATTTTATACCTGGTGTAGGTCCTAGTGTGGAAGAATTTGGTGTAACCACGTTCCTTCCTGTAAAATTTTTAGAGGGAGGGGGTGAGTTCAACAACTTAGTGAGTGGAAGAGATCTTTTAGGGAATGTTTGATTGAACACTTTCAAGGGTTTTGACTTTTCACATGCAGCTTCTTCTCGAGTTTTGCGCAATCAATCGACCTCCTATCATAGGAGGGATCACATGTTCGCAGAATGGACCATGACCATTCCACTTGTGAATCGGAGCGCCTTTACCGTCCACCCTAATAGAGGTAAACTACCTCTACCCTGAGTTTTAGTGCACATCAATAGTCCGACACCCTTTCCCCTACTGCCTCGGTCTCAGTGCGCAGGAAGCTACTTGAGCTTCTCAACCTACCAGACGACAAACTACCCTTTTGCACCATTGGTCGTCCAGCAGCCCTTGAGTTCCATCATTACCTCGTACCAGGTGTCTTGATGGCCTGAATCTCACAGTGCTTGTACAATCAAGAATCTTTTCAGTTATAGCCATTATCTTTGGCCCTACAATGCAACAGTATGTCGGCTTGGCTTCGGACCCCATGTACTAGCCCAACAGGTTCGACGATCTAGCTTCGGCTTCGTCGCAGTTTGGCCCAACAAGCCCAACATCCTAGACTTCGCTCGGCGAGTATCACAAACAATTACCCATTAATTGGGCATTTGCACATAGTCCTCACATTATGCCTTAATTGCATTTAGGTCCCTAAAGTTTGTACTTTTAGCTTTAGGTCCTTATTTGCCCCTTAGTTTCAATTAAGCCCCTAGGATTTCCAATTATCCTCCTTGGGTCCTTAGTTTTATCAAAATCACCCATTGGCCCTTAATTCTCCAAAATTTCCATTTAGCCCAAAAATTTCCCAAAATTGCAATTTGACCCCGAACTTCTCAAAATTGCTAATTGATCCTCCATTTTTGCCCAAATTGCCCAATTGGCCCCCAATTGGGGTGAATTTCATGAAAATGCCATCAATTTCATCAATTTTCCATTCTGCCCCCAATTTTTGAAAAATCTCCAAATTGCCCAAATTTCTCAAAAATTCTAATTTGGTCCCTAAATTACAATTTTGCTAAATTGGTCATCAAAACGTTGTTAATTACCCCCATTCATGATTTGGATCACCTTCCTTATGCTTCTCTTGTCATTTTAAGTCCTGAATCACTTTATTTGGCTAAAAAATGAGCTCAAATGGAGATTCGCCAGAAAATACAGTCTAGAGAGAGAAAGATTCAATATTTTATTGGTGGGGTCCGGTGACCGGAGCTTTTGCCGTCAGTGTGGATCAAACCATGCCTCAATTGATGACATGAGCAGTGTAAATTTCTTACTTAACATTTTTTTTTGTAGAATTTGACCGTGAATAGTATTTTCTGAAGATGGGTGGCAGAGGGGATGTCACGCCTCGAACTGGTTTGGTCAGATTCCCGTGAACAACCTACCACTCTCTCAGTTTATTAAAGGGTTTCCCCTTATTATAAACTATAAAGAGTAAGGTATCCTTTAAATCTGCACCTTTTCCTGGAATAACATAAATCAAAACTACATAATATTTTAAATTAAACATGCATGTCTCACAGGCGTCTTAGTTAATAGTCTTTAAGAGAAGGCTTTTTTGAAATTTCCTGAAAAGGATATAAGGGAAGGGTGAGTACGACTACTCAGTGAATGAGTTTTTCAAAACTTTTAACTTTTAGAAAAATATTTGTATTGAAGTGTGCGAGACTCCTTTTTTTCAAAAAAATCCTTTCATTTCAATTCTCGATTTTTGCCACCATTTCCTTATTAATCATGGTGTGTCATCACCTAACACACTTTCTTCATCATGAAGGTCAAATACACATTCACAGGCCTGCCCGTCCACTGAATCCACTTGTTGGTTCGGAGCGACTTTACCGGCCACCTAGATTGAAGCACCTCCACTTTTACCCTAAGAATGAGTGGATGTATGTGACATCCGACCCTCAATCCCAAAATCAATTCTCTGTGTCCATATGAGGACATAGATCTCATCCCGTCCCCACCCCGGTCTCATGCGCTTAGTGCTACTCCAAATTTCGCACGGTCACCTAGTACGGTGAACTGTCCTTATACTCACCGGGTCGTCCAGGGCCCTTAGGATGCATCACTACCCCTCATGGGCATCTTGAAGGTCTTGTACTCATAGTGCATGCACAAACAATATTTTTTATCATGCCATGTAATATGTGGTGTCATTAGTCCAACGGTTCCGACCTTCCACTCAACCTGCAGTTGTTTGTCTTGACTGGTCCAGAGACCGGTAATGTTGCACTACTGAAGTTATTCCTCTTTAACTTTAAGTCCCTAATGCCAGTTTTTCCTCAAATTGAGTCCTGAAACATTCAAATTTTAACTTAGGATAACAATTTATTCAATTTCACAAAAGGGGGTTTAATTTTCCTAAATTTCCAATTTGGTCCCCCAACTTTTTCAAAATTATCATTTTGCCCTTCCTTTAAAAAATGGTAAGTGTTGCCCCAAAAATTCCAAAATTCCTCAATTGGTCCTCTAACATTATTATCATGCCCAATTGATCCTCAATTTCATAAAATTGCATCTTGGTCCTTCAAATTTCAAAAATTCCCAATTTCCCCAAAATTTCCCCTAATTTCAACTCTTTAACACAGCCGAATTTGATTTCACCAAATTGATCGATCAAACACTTCCCATTGTTGAAATTGAAGTGGAAATTGAGTTTCTACATGTTTATACGATTCAATAGCACTTTGAATCGCAAGTTTTGACGTTGGAACGAGCTCAAACGGAGTTTCACCGGAAAATTGACTCTAGAGAGAGAAAGCTTCGAAAGCTTACCGTCGGGCATGGCGGTCCGAGCTTTTGATCTAGGCGGATAGCTCTCGTCCTGAGGTTCATCCTAGAATCAAGAATCACATTAATTGATGCCGAACTGAGTTAGAATTTAATCATCAAAATTTTGTCAATTCTCATTCTTGCACTAGGCGGAAATTGTAGAGGTGAGCCGAATTGGCTTACCTTTTAATCTTAATTCGACCGTGGGAGGGCTGAGGAAGTGTTGGGAGAACTTGGTTTGTCCTGAGGAGGGCTCGAAATGGCTGATTTTAGCTCAGCCAAAACAGGACAGCTTCAGTCCGTCGGAGCTGCTTCACTGTTCCATCAAGCCGGCGCTTCTCCGGAGACCCTTGGAGCAAACGGAGACTACATGCATGTAGAAGACTTTTCCTCGGATCTAAAGAACTCAACCTCACCTTGTTTGGCTCAGAAAAGACCCCATATCGGAGCTCTAGTTTGATCTTTACTGGAAAGTGGAGCTGTTGAGAGAGAATGGAGTTTTCAGGTGTGGAGAGGATAAATGGGGAGAGGCTCTTTATATAGGGAGCTCGGGGACTCGTCGACCGTCCGTTTGGCACCTTTATGATAGACATTGATGGCCGGAAACATATTGAATGGAGACCTTTCGTCTTCACCAGCGCTGCTTCCATTTTTCCGGTGAATGAACAGTGCTGTCATCTGAAGGAAGAAGACGACACTGTTCCGAACCGGACCGGACCGGGTTCAAAGATTAATCTGGCCGGTTCACCCTCTATTCGATCGATTTTTTCAAATCTAAAAATTTCTAAATTCATTTTCTATCTAATGGTTGTCTTAAATCTCAAATTTGAATTATTTAAGCCACCGAGAAAAATGAATTTAGAATCCTATTCAATATTGGTTCAAACCGGTCCAAACCCGTTCAATCTGGTTCGGATCCAGTTTACCTGAACCGGTTTGGTTTTCATCTCCAATTCACCCTTAAGTCCTTTTTAATGACTTTTATGACTCCTTAGGTCACTTAGGGTCCACAAAATTCCCAGTTTACAACCTCTCTATTAGTTTTGGTTCATAAATCGGCTTAGTTCTTAAACAAGTTTAGTCCGGTTCGTGTCCGGTTTACCCGAATCGGTCTGGTTTTTCTCTCCCACTTTGTTCTAAGGTTCCTTCCCAAGGTTTATAATTTTATTTGGGTTCCAATTCATGAACTGACTCGGTTCATAAATCGGTTCAATCCAATTGGATCCGATTCATCTAAACCGGTCTGGTTTTTCTCTTCCAATTGTCATAATGTTCTTTTCCATGGTTTTATGAACCATTTGGATCACCCGAGAGTTGTAAATTTCCAAATTGCATGTTCACAAATGATCGAGTTTGTGAACCGGTTCAATTTTCTCACTCGGCTTGATCGGTTCTTTTCCTAGTTTTCCTTAGCTCAATATGGCGGGGTTTACAGGGGACTTACCTTCTTAGCTCAGGGGAAGGTCGAGGCACTTCTAAGTGGAGTGTGAGGGGTCTGGTTGGGTCAGAATTGGCTGAGGGAAAGCTCGATCTAGGTCAAGCTATTTTCTAGCCTTGGAGCAGCAGCACTATTTGAGCTCCCTCGCTCCTCCTCAATGGTTCTCAAGATAAAAGGAGGGCATGGCTAGGTAGAGGACTTCCTCACGATTCCATAAACACTAAATGTGGCTTCGGAGGTTAACAAAAGTCCCGTTGTTGGAGCTTTGCTTCGTTACTTGTCGAAAAGTTGTACACTTCTTCTTATTCGCTTGATTATTGGATGCTGAGGAGGAATGGAAGGTGCTTTTTATATAGGGAGTTAGACAATTGTTCGGGTTATTGGCCGACTTGAGACTTAGCCCTCGCCCTACTCGCCGATGACCTGACCGGAGGGATTTTGAAGTCATCAGAGACTCACTCTTTCTCGACCTCTCTCTCTTGTCTGTAAGCGGACTGAGGTTGAAGATGATGATTTGGTGGGCATGCCACATGGCACGCTGTGATTGGTCTGGTTTTCTAACGTTGAGGTCCAACTCAACCGCCACGTTAGTCATTGACTGGTTGACCGGACACATGGCAGCCTCCCATTGGTTGTTCGTGTTTATGTGACAGGCTGACTAGTCGCCTGCTGACCATTGACCAGACACGTGACACAAGGAAGCTATGGATATATAGCCATGGAAGTATAAAATCAATCCATATAGCTTGGATGTCCCATTGTCGATTTTCAATCATAATTCTCTCCAAAAGTTGAGTAGCTCCCATTTTTGGTGACCCGACTTATAGAGAGATTTGTATCTCTATCACACTACCACCTTAGGGGATCTTGGTATCATTGAAAAGTTGAGGACATCAACTTTTCGTTGCCGCCTCTCTCGACCCTGCACTCTCCCTTGACTAGTTCCAGTGTGAATGCATAGTGTTGGATCTTTAGTGATAAAAAATATAACATATGTTTCAAAGCTAATTTTCGATCTCCTCAATGACCCTTAATGGCTGATAAAAATTCAGAATAATCCTTGATGCACCAACTTTCCATTGCCATCAACCTCACATGATTTTGGTAAGTGTAGAGCTAGAATTAAATGTTTCAAATTTCAGTTGAAATGGTAGATCTTACTAAAATGAGCACTACAGGTGGCTCAAACCACCAATCTTCACAGTTCAAGTGGCCATAGATTCCTTGAGGAGCCAACTTTCAAAATGCACCGGCCTCAAAGACCGATGTGTCATCTCTAGTGAGTTCCCGACCTTGACCCGACTAGTGCTCGTTCTATCTTCAATTCATGTTCAAGTATGATCGACATTGTTCCTACTGACACTTGTTGAACAGAGTTTATGATGGTCTAGAGGGAGCTAGGGGGACCCCGTACCTTAGTTTGAGAATTTTTGGAGATGGTTTGGCTAAGGGCCAAATGTTGTGGACTAAAATGCAAATAAGTGAAGGTTAGAGCATCCAAAAGTGAATTAGCTTTTAGTGAGGTCTTCTTAAGAGGCTAAATAAAGTTCTTGGGCCAATTGGAAAGTTTTGTAAATTTTGGGTATTAGGTTGGCATGTTTTGGAATGCCTAGGGACATAATTGTAATAAAATAAAGGTTAAGGAGTAAAGTACAAATAAAGGTATTTATGTGGTCAAAAGGTGATTTTTGGGTAGTTCAAAGAGATAAACATAATTAAAGATAGTTAAGGGACCCAAATAAGAAAAAGAAGGGGGAAATGAGTTCCAAGAGTCAATTTGTAAAGAAAAAGGGAAAATGATAATTTTGCCCAAAGTTAGGGAGAATTCAATCATTTATAAGAAATAGAGATTATAAATATTTTTAGGCATGTTAAGGACCAGAATGAGACTCAAGGAAACTTGGGGACCCAAATGAAAGACTTAGGAAAGTCTAAGATACCAAAGAAGTAAGTTTTAAAGTATATGGGCAAAATAATAATTTTGCCCAAGTTAAGAACCAAATTACAAATTTGGAAAAATAAGGTCACTAGGTGGTGAATAAGGAATTTTTGAGCACTTATGAAATTTCAAAGTGGGAAGGCAATAACCTTAAGCCTTAGGGACTAACATTACAGAAGTTTAGAATAAGGGTCGGTTCACCGACTAGTAGCTCGGGTAAATCGAGCCTGTGTGGGCGAAACCATAAATTTGTGATGAAATTTTGGTGTGTCAGTTTAAGAGTACTAAGAGTGAAAATGATCTCCCTATTTGCTCAACATCGTAGAAGAAATAAGAGATCACTCGGGCGGGACCGAGAATGAAACTTCGGAACCCTCTTTGAAGGAATAAGTTCTAAAACTTAAGATGAGCGGGAGTTTTAACGGCAAGTCCGATTGGACCGACAAGAGCAGGATGCTATGTTGCTTGAATGATTGCCTAAAAAGGGTTGAAATATTGACTTTAAAACTCGTATAAGAAGTGTAAAATGACTTAGTGTATGTCCACTAAAATAAATGTTCCTTTAAAAGCTAAGAGTAACGAAAGGACGTTAGACTGGCATATATTGCCTTCCTGAGGTCCATTAGGGTAAGAGATTGGGGTTGTGTGCCCACTTTGTGATTGGGAAGATGGTCAAATGATAGAGTGATCTCCTGATAATGATATGTTGTGTGCCTTGATTAGGAGTTGGTTGGAATATGGGTCATGCTCGAGAGATATTGAATTAGGGTTATGTGTCCACTTTGTTGATTGGGGAGATGGTCTAGTGATAGATTGAACTCCCCGTGATGGAATGTTGTATGCATTGATATTGATTGAGAGTCATGAGTGCCCATGATTATGACTGTGTGTCATGTTACTCCTTTGAGATACCATTATAAGAGGGGGAAGGACGAGGACACCTTCTAAGGTAGTATCATCGCTCAAGGGAAATTGGAAAGGAGTTTTGCGAGATTATTGTTGTGTGTCATTTTCCTAATTTCCTAAGAACATGGTTGATGTATGGGGAGCGTCCTAGTACATCTCTATGATGAGAAATGGTGGAATTGTACATGTGTAAGGGGCATGGGTTGACGAGTGGGGACAGTTGCAGCCCTGACCCCAGATGCTAAGACATCCAACTGGGAGATGATGCTTATGTAGTGTCAGTTGTGGTAGAGTGCATGTGGCTCCCACCGTCCCAGTCTGCCCAGTTTGGTATCGTTGGATACACTTCGGTGCATTTATAGGGTCGTAAGTAGTCCATGTGCATAGGACATTAGCAACCCATGTGTCTGCGGAACCTGAGTTCCCAGTGTTTGTTATATTGCTTAGATATACTATGTTTTATGTGGAGACGATTGGGGAGACTAAGAGTAATCCGATTATAGAGTAGACCTACAATTATGGGTGGTCCGAGACAAGAGTCTCAAGGGGTGAGATAAACCACGACTGTATGTTTACATAAACCCAACGAAAAAGGAAATTGTGTTAGGAGGTTAATATGGGATGTCTAAGTCGTCAGCCATGTAGTGGGCTGACGTCAGTACCCCATTCACTGAGATATGAGCTCACCCCTCACCTAAACAATTATTGGTAGAAGCTGATCCAATTTTATACCTGGTGCAAGTCCTGGTGAGGAAGAATTTGGTGTAACCACGTCCCTTCCTAAAAAATGTTTAGAGGGAGGGGGTGAATTCAACAACTCAATGAGTGAGAGAGATCTTTTAGGGAATGTTTGATTAAGCACTTTCAAGGGTTTTGACCTTTTACATGTAGCTCCTTCTCAAGTTTTGTACACAATCAATCGACCTCCTATCATAGGAGGGATCACATGTTCGTAGAACGGACCATGACCATTCCACTTGTGGACTGAAGTGCCTTTACTGTCCACCCTGGTAGAGGTTAACTGCTGTTACCCTGAGTTTAAGTGTTCATCAATAGTCTGACCCTCAAACCCTATTCACTTCATGATGTCCGCTTTGTGGGATGAGACACCCTTTCCCCTACTGCGTCATTCCCAGTGCACAGGAAGCTACTCGAACTTCTTGATCTACTGGACGACAAACCACCCTTTTGCACCATGGGTCATCCAGCAACCCTTGAGATCCATCATTACCTCGTACCAAATGTCTTGATGGCTTGAATCTCACAGTGCATGTACAATCAAGAGTCTTTTTAGTTATAGCCATTATCTTTGGCCCTCAAACGCAACGGTATGTCGGCTTGGCTTCAGACCATGTGTACTGGCCCAACAGGTTCGACGATCTTGCTTCGACTTCGTCGCTATTTGGCCCAACATCCTAGACTTGGCTCGGCGAGTATCACACACAATTACCCATTAATTGGATCTTTTAGCATTATTCATTAAATGCTAGTTCCGAACGAGTCTATACCCATGTCCATCAACCTTAGGCCCACTTGCATACCGAGCCTAAGCCCAAAAATTAGCTCCCAAAAGGTTCAAGTAGAGTCACCCAATCAAGTGAGGCTAATTCTGAGAAAATCATTTTCAAAGCGAATCATCATTCCAACCGAAATTGACGTTACAAGGTTCCCACTCACCTAGTAATCTATGTGGGGTTGTCCCAGCGGAGTCTAGCTTCGCGGTGTGCTTCTGGAGCCAACGCTCGAGCACTTTGCTCATACATGGCATAAAAAATCCATATTAGGACACTTTCACTAAGAGGTCGCATCTTTTTGGGCATTTGCAAATAGGCCTCACATTATGCCTTAATTGTAGTTAGGTCCCTAAAGTTTGTACTTTTAGCTTTAGGTCCTTATTTGCCCCTTAGTTTCAATTAAGCCCATAGGATTTTCAATTATCCTTCTTAGGTCCTTAGTTTTATCAAAATCACCCATTGGCCCTTAATTCTCCAAAATTTCCATTTAGCCTCAGATTTTCCCAAAATTGCAATTTGACCCCAAACTTCTCAAAATTGCTAATTGATCCTCCATTTTTGCCAAAATTGCCCAATTGGCCCCCAATTGGGTGAATTTCATGAAAATGACATCAATTTGCCATTCCGCCCCCAATTTTTGAAAAATCCCCAAATTGCCCAAATTACTCAAAAATTGTAATTTCATCCCTAAATTACAATTTTGCTAAATTGGTCATCAAAATGTTGTTACTTTCCTCCATTCATGATTTGGATCACCTTCCCTATGTTTCTCTTGTCATTTTAAGCCCTGAACTGCTTCATTTGGCTCGAAAATGAGCTAAAATGGAGTTTTGCCAAAAAATACAGTCTAGAGAGAGAAAGCTTCAATATCTTATTGGTGGGGGTTTGGTGATTGGAGCTTTGGCCGTCACTGTGTTGCTTTCTTCATGGGGATCCTACCTCGATCAAACCACGCCTCAATTGATGACATGAGCAGTGTAAATTTCTTAGTTAAAATTTTTGCATAATTTGGCCGTGAATAGTATTTTCTGATGAAGGGCGACAGAGGGGATGTCACGCCCCGACCCAGTTTGGTCAGATCCCCATGAACAACCCGCCACTCTCTCGGTTTATTAAGGGGTTTCCCCTTATTTTAAACCGTAAAGAGTAAGGCATCCTTTAAACCTGCAACTTTTCCTGTAATAACATAAATTAAAATTACATAATATTTTAAATTAAACGTACCTGTATCACAGGCATCTTAGTTGATAGTCTTTAAGATTATACTTTTCCAGAATTTCCTAAAAAGGGATATAAGGGAGGGGTGAGTATGACTACTCAGTGAATGGGTTTTTCAAAACTTTTAACTTTTAGAAAAACATTTGTATTGGAGTGTTCCATACTCCTTTCATTCAAAAAAATCCTTTCATTTCAATTCTCAATTTTTTCCACCATTTCCTAATTAATCACAGTGTGTCATCACCCAACGCACATCCTTCATCATGAAGGTCAAACACAAATTCGCAAGCCAGCCCATCCACTGAACCCACTTGTGGCGTTGGAGCGACTTTACCGACCACCTACATAGAATCACCTCCACTTCTACCCTAAGAATGAGTGAATATACGCGACATCCGGCCCTCAATTCTGAAATCAATTCTCTGTGTCCATATGAGGACATAGACCTCATCCCGTCCCCATCCTGGTCTCATACGCTTGGTGCTACTCCAAATTTCGCATGGTCACTTAGTACAACGAACTGCCCTTATACCCACCAGGTCGTCCGATGTCCTTAAGACGCATTACTACCCCTCTTGAGCATCTTGATGGTCTCGTACTCACAATGCATCCATAATCAATATTTTCTCATTATGCCATATAATCTATGGTGCCACTGGTCCAACGGCTCCGACTCTCAACTGAACCCGTAGTTGTTTGTCTTGACTAGTCCGTCGACTTATCATGTCGCACTGCTAGTAGTTGACTGTATATGTCGGTCCTATCTTGGTACCATGGCTAAACAATTCCTTGGGTCTTGCTCGTCCAACTGGCCTTGGGTCCACTATACGCGATTTTCAAAATCGGGCATATTAGCCCCCAAGTTCTAAAACCGAGCACCCCCCAGCCTATAAGAGCTATTCGAGCTCCCGTCAAGGTCTTCCAAATAGTTTAAGCATTGGCACACAGTCAAGGGAGAGCAATTCCGACAAAAAAAATATTTTCAACTGTCCATTATACCGACCAAGTATAAGTGTCACACCTCGACCCGGTTTGGTCGGATCCCCATAAGCAACTCGCCAGTCTTCCCGGTTTACTAAGGATTTCCCCTCTATTAAACCTAGGAGGAGTAAGGCATCCTTGAACCTGCACCTTTTTCCTAGAATTACATAAATCAAAATTGCATATTATTTTAAATTAATCATACATGTCTTACACACGTTTAAATTTGCGGGTCTTTAAGGACAGACTTTATGGGACTTCCTAAAAGGGATATAAGGGAGGGGATGGGTACGACTACTTAGTGAATGGGTTTTAAAACTTTTAACTTTTTTTAAAAAATATTTGTATTTGGAGTGTGCCAGACTCCTTTTCTTTCAAAAATCCTTTCAATTTTAAATTACGGGTTTTTCCATCATTTCCTTATTTATCACAGTGTGTCATCACCCATCACACATCCTTCATCATGAAGGTTTAACACACATTTGTAGGCCAGTATGACAACTGAACTCACTTGTGGCATTGGAGTGACTTTACCGACCACCTAGATAGAAGCACGCCAACTTCTACCCTAAGAATGAGCGGATGTACGTGACATCTGACCCTCAATCCTGAAATCGATTCTTTGTGTCCGTATGAGGACAAAGACATCATCCCATCCCCACCCCAGTCTCACACGCTTAGTGCTACTCCGAATTTCGCACGGTCACTTGGTACGACGAACTATGCTTATACTCATTGGGTCGTCCAGGGCCCATAGGACGCATCACTTCCCCTCATGGATGTCTTGAAGGCTCGTATTTATAGTGCATGCACAAACAATATTTTCTTATCATGCCATATAATCTGTGGTGCCATTAGTCCAACGGCCCCGACCTTCAGCTCAACCTGTAGCTGTTTGTCTTGACTGGTCCGAAGATCGGTCATGTCACATTGCTGCTAGTTGACCGAGTATGTCGGTCCTGTCTTGGTACCATGACCAAACAATTCATTTATTAAAGTTTTATGGCACATATCTCATGTTTGTTTACGAGCACCTACTTGTCCCCACTAGCTTATGGCCTAGTGTTCGAGATTTTCAAAAACAATTATAATAGCACCCAAGTTTCAAAACCGAGGCCCCCGACCTATAAGAGCCATTCGAGCTCCCGTTAAGAAGGTCTCCCAAATAGTTTAATTATTGGCACACAGTCAAGAAGAGCACTTCTGACAAAATATATTTTCAACTATCCATTATACCAACCGGGTATAAGGACGTCTCCACTAATAACCGGTGAATCGGTTTTCAACTTCCTTCGAGGAAGTTTCATCATACCAACCGGGTATAATCTACTTACGACTGGTAAGTAGTTTTTTTCATATGGTTTTCACATCACTCTTCTAAGTTGTGATGTTTAAAATACCACATAGTAGTGGGTTTTTATTCTGATATACTTATCATTCCCAACCGGGTATGATATAAAATCCCACTCACCCAATCGTACAATGAAATTCCGCTTAGTCAATTTCCGTCCCTAGCAAGCTGGACTTCGGCTGGCGTTCCCGATGTCTCGTTCTCCTACACGAAATGAACATAGTTGTTCATTATTCTTTGGCTTATTAGCCCTCATTCGTTTCAAATGAATGAGAAAACCCAACTTCCTATATATTTGCAATTAGGTCCCTAAAGTTATTTTTCTTTAACTTTATGTCACTATTGCCGGGTTTTCCTACAATTTGAGTCCTGAAACTTTTAAAATTTGTCTTATGACCTCAATTTATTCAAATTCACAAAAAAAGGGTTTAATTTCCCAAATTTCCAATTTGGTCCCTCAACTTTTCCAAAATTACCATTTTGCCCTCCTTTACCAAAAATGTTAAATTTTACCCCAAAAATTCTAAAATTTTTCAATTGATCCTCTAATATTCTTATCATGCCCAATTGACCCTCAATTTTAGAAAATTTTATTTTGGTTCCTCAAATTTTTTGAAAATCCCCAATTTCCCCAATTTCAACTCTTTAACACAACTGAATTTGATTTCATCAAATTGATTGATCAAACACCTCCTACTATTGAAATTGAGTTTCTCCATGTTCATACAATTCCATAGAACTTTGAATCGCAAGTTTTAACGTCGGAACGAGCTCAAATGGAGCTTCGCCGGAAAACAGACTGTAGAGAGAGAAAGCTTCGATTGCTCACCGGTAAGGGGGCAGCGGTCTGAGCTTTATATCTAGGTAGGTAGCTCTCGTGCAGAGGTTCTTTCTAGGATCAAGAATGATATCAATTGATATCGAATTGGATTAGAATTTCGTCATTGAAATTCGACCAACTCTCTCTCTAACACCGATCAAAAATTGTAAAGGGGAGCTGAATTGGCTTACCTTTCAGTCCTAATTAGAATGTGGAAGGGCTGATGAAGTGTCAGGATGGGTTGTTTTGGCTTGAGGAGGGCTCGAATTGGCCAATTTCAACTCGGCTGAAACAGGGCAGCATCAGTCCGCCGGAGCTGCTTCACTGTTCGATCACGTCGACACTTCTCTGATGACTCTCAGAATGAATGGATGCCACCACCGTGTAGCTAACTTCTCCTCAGTTCTAAGGAACTCGACCTCACCTTCTTTGGCTTAGAAATGACCCTATATCGGATCTCTGATTCGAGCTTCACTGGAAAACTTCGCAACTCGGAGAGAGTGAGCTTTTTAGGTGTGGAGAGGATGAATGGGGAGGGAGTCTTTATATAGGAAGCTCAGAGACTTCTTGGCCATCCGATTAGCACCTTTATGACAGGCATTGATGGCCGAAAACGTATTGAATGGAGACATTTCCTCTTTGTCGGTGCTGCTTCAATTTTCTGGCGAGTGAACAGTGTTGTCATTCGAAGGAAGAACATGACATTGTTCAAAACCGGACCGGACCGGGTTCGAAGTTTAAATTGGCCGATTCACCCCCCATTCGACTGAGTTTTTTAAATCTAAAAATTTCTAAATTCATCTAAATTCATTTTCTATCCAATGGCGGTCTCAAATCCCAAATTTAAAATTTTTAAGCTATAGAAAAATAAATTTAGCATCCGGTTTAATAGTGGTTCAAACTGGTTCAAACCAGTTCAATCCAGTTTGGATCCGGTTCGTCTGAACCAGTTTGGTTTTCATCTCCAATTCCTTCACAAGTCCATTTCCATGAATTTTGTGACTCCTTAGGTCACTTAGGGTCCGGTCCATAAATTCCCCGGTTTACCATTTCTCTATCGATTCTGATTCATAAACTGGTTCGGTTCTTAAATCGATTCTATCCAGTTTGGATCCAGTTCTCTTAAACCAATCCGATTTTTCTTCCCTATTTCGTCCTAAGGTTCTTTTCCAAGATTTTTGAACCATTTTGAGTCACTTGTAAGTTGTAAATCATCAATTTGCCTCATTTCCTAATAATTGAGCTTGTAGACCATTTCGGTTTAAAAATTCAAAACTGACCGATTCTTTCCCTGGTTTTCTCATTATCAAAGGACCGGGTTTACAATAAGGACATCTTTGCTCATAACCGATGAACGAGTTTTCAACTTCCTTCGAGTAAGTTTCATCATACCAACCGTATATGATTTACTTACAATCGGTAAGTAATTTTTCCGTATGGTTTTCACATCACTCTTTTAAGTTGTAATGTTTAAAATACCACATATTAATGGGTTTTCATTATGATATACTTATCATTCTCAACCGGATATGATATAAAATCTCACTCACCCGTTAATGCAGTGAATTCCACTAGACCGTTTCTTTATATTCACGCGAGCTTATCCATATTGGCATTCTCGGTACTTTGTGTTCCTACACGATATGAAGATCCTTGTTCATTATCCTCGGCTTAATAGCCTTCATTCATTTCAAATAAATGAGAAAACCAAACTTTTATTTATTTTCATTTAGGTCCCTAAAGTTATTCCTGTTTAAGTCCCTAATGCTGGTTTTTCCTCAAATTGAGTCCTGAAACATTCAAAATTTATCTTAGAACCTCAATTTATTTAATTTCACAAAAAGGGGTTTAATTTTCCCAAATTTCCAATTTGGTCCCCCAACTTTTCCAAAATTACCATTTTGCCCTTCCTTTACAAAAATGGTAACTTTTGCCCCAAAAATTCCAAAATTCCTCAATTGGTCCTCTAACATTATTATCATGCCCAATTGACCCTCAATTTCATAAAATTGCATACTGGTCCTTCGAATTTCAAAAATTCCCAATTTTCCCCCAATTTCAACTCCTTAAAACAGCCGAATTTGATTTCATCAAATTGACCGATCAAACACTCCCCATTGTTGAAATTGAGTTTCTACATGTTCATATGATTTAATAGCACTTTGAATTGCAAGTTTTGACGCTGGAACGAGCACAAATGGAGCTTCGCCGGAAAATAGACTGTAGAGAGAGAGAAAGCTTCAAAAGCTTACCATCAGGGGCACGGCGGTTCGAGCTTTCAATCTGGACGGATAGCTCTGATCCTGATGTTCATCCTAGAATCAAGAATCGCATCAATTGATGTCGAATTGAGTTAGAATTTTATCATCAAAATTTTGTCAGTTCTCTCTCTAGCATCGGTCGAAAATTGCAGAGGGAAGTCGAATTGGCTTACCTTTCAGTCTTAATTCGACCGTGAGAGGGTCGAGGAAGTGTTGGGAGAACTTGGTTTGGCCTGAGGAGGGCTCAAAATGGTTGATTTCAGCTCGACCGAAACAAGGTAGCTTCGGTCCGCCGGAGCTACTTCATTGTTCCATCACGTCGGCACTTCTCCGACGACCCTTGAAGAAAACGGAGACTACAGACGTGTAGATGACTTCTCCCTAAGTTTAAAGAACCCAACCTCACCTTGTTTGGCTCAGAAAAGACCCCATATTGGAGCTCTAGTTCAAGCTTTACCAAAAAGTGGAGCTGTTGAGAGAGAGTGGAGATTTTAGGTGTGGATAGGATGAATGGGGAGGGGATCTTTATATAGGGAGCTCGGAGACTTGTCGGCCATCCGTTTGGCACCTTTATGACAAACATTGATGGTTGGAAACGTATTGAACAAAAATTTTTCCTCTTCATCGATGCTTCTTTGATTTTTCTAGAGAGTGAACAGTGTTGTCATCTGAAGGAAGAAGACGACACTGTTCCGAACTGGACCGGACTGGTCTGAACCGGGTTAAAAGCTTAAAACGGCCAGTTCACCCCCCATTCAACCAAGTTTTTTAAATCTAAAAATTTATAAATTTATCTAAATTCATTTTCTATTCAATGGTGGTCTCAAATCTCAAATTAAAATTTTTAAGCCACCTAGAAAAATAAATTAAGAATCCAGTTTAGTAGTGGTTCAAACCGGTCCAAATCGGTTCATATCCGATTCACCTAAACCAGTTTGGTTTTCATCTCCAATTCACCCTTAAGTCCTTTTTCGTGACTTTTATGACTCCTTAGGTCACTTAGGGTCCACAAAATTCCCGGTTTACCCCCTCCCTATCAGTTCTGGTTTGGGTTCGGTTCACCCGAACGAGTTTGGTTTTTCTCTCTCACTTTGTTCTAAGGTTCCTTCCCAAGGTTTATAAATTTCTTTGGGGCACAAGGGAGTTGAAATTTCTCTGATTTTCCTGTTCCCTATCGGTTTCGGTTCATGAACTGACTCGGTTCATAAACTAGTTCAATCGAGTTGGATCCGGTTCATCTAAACCGATCTAGTTTTTCTCTTCCAATTGTCCTAAGGTTCTTTTCCATGGTTTTATGAACCCTTTGGATCACTCGAGAGTTGTAAATTTCCAAATTTCCCATTCAAAAATGATCGGGTTTGTGAATCAGTTCAATTTTCTCACTCGGCTTGACCGGTTCTTTTCCCAATTTTCCTTAGCTCAAAAGGGTGGGGTTTACAGGGGCTTACCTTCTTAGCTCAGGGGAAGGTCGAGGCACTTCTAGGTGGAGTGTGGGGGGTCTGGCTTGGCTAAAATTGGCCTAGGAAAAGCTCAATCTAAGTTGTAGAAGGTCGGGCTGTTTTCTGGCCTAGGAGCTGCAGCACTATTTGAGCTCCCTCGCTCCTCCTCGGTAGTTCTCAAGCTGAAAGGAGGGTATGGCTAGGTAGAGGACTTCCTCACGGTTCCAAAGACACTGAATGTGGCTTTGGAGGTTAACAAAAGTCTCGTCGCCGAAGCTTTGGTTCGCTACTCGTCAGAAAGCGGTACACTTCTTCTTATTCGCTCGACTATGGGATGCTCAGGAGGAATGAAGGGGTGCTCTTTATATTGGGAGCTCGACAATTGTTTGGGCTATTGGCCGGCGTGAGACTCAGCCCTCGCCCTACTTGCCGATGACCTAACCAGAGGGATTTTCAAGTCGTCGGAGACTCACTCTTTCTCGACCTCTCTCTCTTCTCTATAAGCGAACTGAGGTTGAAGATGATGATGTGGTGGTCGTGCCACATGACACGCTGTGATTGGTAGGATTTTTTGATGTTGAGGTCCAACTACCACGTTAACCCTTGACTAGTTGATTGGACACATAGCAGCCTCCCATTGGCTGTTCGTATCTGTGTGACAGGCTGACTAGTCACCTATTAACCACATGTGTCAGCCTCCCATTGGCTGCTCGTGTCAGTGTGGTTGCTAACGCGGCACCGTTGACCATTGACTAGTCCGGTCCGGTAGGGTTCGGTGACCCGAATTCAAAAATTGGTTGATTCAGACATGATTCCACCGGTTTTCTAAAATTTAAAATTTTTTAAATTTATCTAAATTTATTTTCTATCTAATGGTGGTCTTAATTTCTTAAATTAATATTTTTAAGCTATCTAGAAAAATGAATTATTGAACCGGTTCATTATGGTTCATCTCGGTTCAATCTAGTTCGGGTTCAGTTCACCCTAAACCGGTCTGGTTCTCTCTTCCCATCCACTTCCTGATTTTTTCTCACAATTTTTTGTCACTTGGGATTTTCCAATTTTCTACATTAACCTTTTTTTTTATCATTTTTTATTCATTAATTTACTAGTTTATTCATATGAAAAATGGAGGAAGCTTAAAATGATGAGTACTAAGAAACAGGTAAAATTTTATGAAAATAACGAGAGTATCTCATTTAATAAGATGTGAGCTCACCTACACTTTGAAATAATTAAAAGTGAAACTTAAATTATGTTATAGACAAATCAAGACATCACTTACAAAATAAGTAAGTGCAACTTCAGATATCGATCTCAAAACTCGTGTATAAATGTTCTAATTTATATGTTTATTGGTTGATATATTAATGTATTATTATATAAACTTTTGGACAAATTATTTATAAAATAAAAATTAAAAATTTCGTTAAAAATTATTATATGTATTTTTATTCTCAATATTAATTATTCTACAATATTAATTTTGTAAAAAGTAAACACACTATTATAATATCAAATAAATGTGACGGATTATATGTAACAAATAAATGAAGTAGTACATGATAGTACAAGTGATCTAGTGGTAGAATAATATAATGACATGATAAATGACTGAATTTTTATTTTTATGTGATTATCATTTAACTATTTTCCCCTGTCAATTATTTTTACATGTGAATTAAATCTAATTTAAAATGTAATAGCATTTGTAAAAAAAAAATATGATTTGACTCGAACCGAGGTAAACATCTAATCCGAACACTCGTCCTCCCTCCGCCACATATATCTAAATGTCTAAACCCATCCCTAATTAGATAGAGAAATTGACTAGATATTGCTTACTTTATAGATTGAGATACAACAAATTATTAAACGCTTTTTTATATCATTTATAGAATTGTGCTTCAAGATAAGGTTGAAGTGATAAATAACTCATATTGAATTAATCCAAAATCTTCTTCATATATTTCTTTTTAAAAAAATTATAATTAACTTATTAAATAATAAGTTAATTTCATCTTTCATCATCTTTAATCAAGTGATATAGTATATGTATAATAGTGTTCTCATCGTACTCCTGAGTTGCATACTACTTCTGAACTTCTTCAATGGTAGAACTTGACTTTGCCTTGCCATTGATAATGACTCCTTACCACCCTTATCCTTATGTAGACGCTGTGATCTAAAAGCCTAATCCAGTTGGGTACAAATATATGCAAGTGATAATAATTTAAAACGATTACAGTATATAAAGCTTTGCACTTGTGAGTAGGAACATGATGAGGTCAATATATAGATGCATATGCGCGTCTTTTCTAGTGAGGTTGCTCTCCGTTACCTTCAAAGAATGATGAGAAAAGGGCTATCTCATGAGGTGAATTTACATTGCAACATATTTTATATGTACAAGATTGAAAGAAGGAACAACAATGAAGAACAGTGCATCATGAAGCTGGTGTTGGATGTTCTCTTTTGCTTATAGACAGTGTTTATGCGCTTACAAAGCAGCAGAAGAACCATGAACAGAGCCCCTTCATCTTCTTATTAATCGTCTCTTTAACCATTGTCTTCTTCTTCTTCGAAGGCTGGGATCTTCCATTTTGTGTGTCAGCGTAATCCTTCATGTACTCCACAACTGCCTGTAAATACAGAAAGGAAATTGAAACCACAGTCAAGCTTGAGCCTTTTGATCATATCAGCCATCAAGTTCGGGCCTTTGAAGACTTACCTGAGCACCCAACTTAGCCACCTCTCTCGGCGGCACCTCCAGCGGCGTTTCGTCAGCTCGAAACACCCTCAGCCTCGACAGCAGCCCGAAAGAGTCGGGCAATGTCTTTATCTGATCATCACTGATATCCAGTTCCTCCAGCATCTCCAGATTCCCAATCGACCTGGGCAAGGCCCGAAGATCCGCAAAGTTCTTCCCAAGATTCAGCCTCACTAGGCTCATTACAAGACAGAGGCTCTCAGGGACTGATTCAAGCTCATTGAAGCTGACATCAAGCTCCCTAAGGCTGGAGAGGCTGCTCATGGTGGTGGGCAGCCCCTTGATCCTGTTATAGTGCAGGCTGAGAGTCTGCAGCGACCCGAGCTTCCCAATCGCCTCAGGCAGGGCCTTGAGGCGGTTGAAGTCGGCCTTAAGCTCGATGAGGGCCGAGCAGTAGCCGATCGTGTATGGAAGCTCCTCTAGATCATTGGTCTCCACGTTGAGCCTCTGCAAAGAAGCCAAGCTCCCAATGAAATCAGGCAGCTGGGTATACTGATTAGAGCTCAAATCGAGGCTCACAAGGCCCGTGAGGTTCGTGAATGAGGCCGGCAGGGACCGCAGGCGGTTAGCATGGCAGTCGAGGTCTTCGAGGTTAGCAAGCTCTCCGATTGATTCGGGGAGGTTGATGATCTGGTTGGAGTAGATGGTCAGCCTCCTGAGGGCCTTCATGGCTCCCATGGAGTTAGGGAGGGCCATGAGCCGGTTCTCTGACAGGTCCACCACGGTGACTCCGGTGAGCTTCCCGATCGAAAGCGGCAGCCACTCAATCTTATCCATTAATTTACCTTTCAGGTCCAGAAATATAGATTCCGTCTTGGCGGAGGTCTCGATCACGGCTGCAACCTTAATAAGGCTCAGCTTCTCGACCTCTTCTCCTCCTACAGTGAAGAAGCCATCAGACAATAGAAGTCGAATAATGGAAATTTCGCTGCAGCAGCTGAACAAATTGAGGAAAACCTGTGGCGGAAAAACCCTTTGCCTGATCTTTCTGTGTATCATGAAGCAAAACCTTCTTCTCCACCAAAGTCAGAATTTCTTCCTCTTCTTTTTCTTCTGCAATTTCACCATCTGCTTCTTCACCTTGGTGCCCCTGCAGAGACAGAAACGGCTCCTCCCCATCTGCCTCGCCGGAGACGACCCTATTAGCCCTCCGAATCAATCCGTCGAAGGCCCGGAAGAGCCGCTCGGACTCCACCAAGAAATCCGCCTCTTTTCTCTGCTCGAGGAGTTGAAAAAGGACCAGAGTCCTCTTCGCCTCCCTCAGGACACTGGATAGCTCCCTTGGTATATCCACCGAGAGCTCTTCCATCTTCAAGACCTCCTCCATCTTTGATTTCTCCTCCAAATCGGCAGTCCTAAGAATTGACTCTGCAGCTTCAACCTCTTCAATGGAGGGTCTGGGTGGAAGTGACCTATAAATTGTCATGATCTCTTCTACAACTTCCACTACGGCCGCGGGACGAGATTCTGAAGCCCGCATCTCCGTTATTAGGGCCATGGAGATGAGGTTGGAAAGAAAAGGGTCAAACGAAATGGCTCAAATAGTCAATGAGAAAGCTTCAGTGTTTATATATACTCCTGCTACAGCTTAGCTCAGCATGGGAGAAGACAGCTGCAAAATTACATTTTTTTCGCAAAACTATAATTTTGAATTATATAGATAAATTCCCTCTATTCAACTCATTCACCTCATTTCAATTAATTTACAAATTATCTACCTTTGCAAATCACAGCTCCATTCCATTAAAAAAATATTGTAAAAGATTACCCAAATATTCGTTCACATGTTGAAAGGGTTCAAATTCGCTTATGTGGCAATGATATCTAGATTCTTATACAGTAAACTAAGTATCGACAATCCAATAGTAACTATCAATGCAATCTTAGGCCATACTTAGATTATGAGGGGAAGTCAGCCGTTTGGAATGAAGGTAAAATGATGGGTTTGTTGATGTTGTTAATAACTCTAAATTGGTTGTTTGGATAAAAAGAAGGTAAAATTAATTAAAAGTATAAATATATTATTATAATTTAAATTAAATATTTTAAAATAATTATATATATAATAAAAATAAAGTATACACTTCAATATTTATAATTAATTAAAATTTGTTGTAATTATAACGATAGTAACCATTTCATTGCATAAGTGTATAAGTTCAATTACTTTATTTTATTAATCTATAACAATAATATTTATAAATAATATAAAATTAACATATTAATATTTAAATATAATAACAAAATAATATATATTCAAATAAATATACTATTATAAAATCATTAAATTTAAAATTAATCAAATAATATCATCATTTTACATATTATTAGCTAATATATCTCTTATAATTTCTTTTTTAATTTTATATTCAACTTAATACTGTAATTATTATAATTATTGCATTAAATATGAATATTATTTATATTATCAATCTCAAAATTAACTTTAATAATGAGATATTATTCAATTCCATACCCATCAAATAATTATGTAAAATGACTATAAATATGTAAAATAATTAATTTAAAATGTATAAAAACAATAAATATAAACTAGAAAATAAATGTAAAATATATTATATAAAAAAACTTTTAATAATAAATATTTGTAGATTAAAAAACTATAAATATATAGAAATAATAGATAACTTATAAATTTATTTAAGTAAAAATAAAAACTGACACATGACAATAATATAATATCAGAAAAAAGAGAAAAAAATTAGAGATAAAATAATAATATGAAAAAAATAATTATATAATATAAACATAAGTATATTATTATTATTTTAATTAAAAAAATTACAATTACTCTAATTTTGTGATTATTTTTTAGTATAATAAATGGTTTTGAAGTGGTTCAAGGTGATTGATTTAAACCACTCCAAATCCCTTCAAAAAAGTTTAACGAATTAGTTGACCGCACTAAATTTCTACTACTCCAAACCACTTAATTCAAATATAACATTATTTAGAATTATAATGTAGATAATATTATATAATATTATTTTGGTGATATAATAATAAATTATCTTTTTAACTTGTGTAATAAAATAATATATGGTAATTAATAAATTTATAAAATATAATATAAAACTCGTATACTAATACTATAGTTAGTATTTACCGATATTATAAGGATTCAAATAAATATTTTTATACTATAATTAAAGAGTTTAATAATTTATTTTATGTAATATAAATACGAAAGAATTATTTTGATGTGAATAATGAATGAGTACTCATACTAATTAGTATAAATTAACATTATATATATATAATAAAAAAATATAAAGATAAATTTAATAAAATTATCAAAAGTGAGATATTTAATTTAAATTAATATTAAAAATAGAATGACACAATTAAGGCCATGTCAAGGAGAATTCACCATCCAATGGAGCGAAGATTAAAATAGTGAAAATAGTGAAAATTAACTAGGGAAAATATATTAAATTTATATTATTATTAAATATATTATATTAATAAAATTGTTCTAAATTTATAATAAATTAATATGTGCAAATATTAATAACATGTATTTTTATATCTATCTATTTATTAGTAGTTTATTTAATTTCGAGTATACTCGAGTCTTTTTCGACATATCTGTATTCAAATAAGTGTAATATGTTGTTAAAAAGTGTATTGAAAAATATTTATTATTATTCTACCACTAAGTAAAATGTGAGATTTTAAAAATTGAGTTTGAAGTAGAGTGTGTGAAATTAGTAAGATTAGAGATATTTGATAAATATATTCATAATTTGAGTTTTTGTGCTAATGAATCGATTGTTTAGTTATCCATAATGGGCTTGTTCATGAACGAATTTATAATTTATCTCAATATACTTGATAATAGTATGAAAAACTGTATTGCTACTAAACTAAATTGCTAACATATTATCACAACAAAGAGTTATGAGATAAATAATAAAATTAGAGTTATCAAAAGTAGTAATTAGATTCAAATAAGATCAACAATTGCATTGTCGAGATTTTTATATCCCAATTCAGTGTTATAATGGACAACTTTGCGTTATTTTTTAAAACTCCATAAAATCAAGTTACTTTAAAAAACTACCGAAAACTCACTGGTGGAACATCGAACATCAAGATTGCCAACCTAGGGATGTTAAAACTTTAGGCCAAGTCAGGTTTCTAACGACTCAAACCCAACCTGAGCTCGGGTTTGGGAGACCCAAACCTCGGGCCCGTGCGGTCAGACCCAAACTTGGGTTAGAGTCTATGTGATCGGGTCCAGCAGTCGAACCCAGACTAGAACTCGAGTTTCCACGAATAGGGAACCTAGGGTCCAAGTTTAGGTCTAACTCAACTCAAACTCAACCTGAACTTGGATCAGTGCGACAAGGCTCAAACCCGACCCGAGCTCAAATCCAAGAGATCCAAGCCTGCACATACCCGAACCCTGGGTCCGTGAGGCCAGACCTAAACCTGACCTAAGCTCAGGTCAGGTTCATGTTGGGCATGTATCGGGTGTGAGTTGGGTCTTAGGTTCGGGTTTAGACTGACATCCTTATATCAACCCACTCAATATCAGAGAAAGAATTGAGATGTTATTGAGAATTTTTCTAGAAATATAATATCAGACTGGATGTTTCTCAAAGATAACGTAAAATTTTGTTGGATGCAACCCAATAAGATGTTGTTGGCTTGTGAATAAATTGACAGATATGATTGATAGCATATGAAATGTTTGATCGAGTCAATGTTAGATATTGAAGGAAACTAATAACTTGCTTATAGATTTAAGGGTTATCTAGAGTAGTGTTATCATATAGAGATAGTCAATACCCAACAATTACTAGTGTAGAGATGGGTTTGCAGTCGGTTATGGACACTTTTGTAAGAAGGTCATTGATGTAATTCTATTGAGTTATTATAATACCACTAGAATGAAAATTTACCTTAATCCTAAGAAAATGATAAAGGGGTCAAAGATACTTGATAGAAAATTCTTCTTTTAGAGCAGACAAAATTATCATTAAAAGAGCAGTAGTTGAGCTAGTGAGAATTATATTATCTACATACACTAGCAGCAATACGATAAATTAAGATATCTGATAGATAAAAAAAGAGGGGTATACATTAGAAGTTTCAAAACCAAGTGTTAAAATGAATGTACTTAGTCAGAGAAATCATGTCTGGGGAGCCTGCTTCAAGCTATATAGTGAGCGATAAGAAGAAATACGTGATTAGGATATCATAGATTTGTGTAACCCGGTGATTATGTCATATAAAATTTCTCATTAAGATGGTCATGAAGAAAGACATTATCAATAACAAGCCTAGTTATAGGAGACAACAAATAATAAAATGATTTGAATTATGACTAGCTTAATTACTATACTAGTGTCATAATAGTTCAGTACTTCTTTTTGAGATAACTTTTGTACAATTAAATGAGCTTTATAATGTGTAAGAGTCATATCTGGATGGTGTATGAGTTTGTAGACCCACTTAATATGATAATATGTTTACCAGGTGGAGGCTGCACTAAATCTCATATGTGTTTTTTTTTAGAAGAGCTGTATATTCAAAATTTAAAACACTAACCTAACAGGGTTGTGTTTGGGCTTGTTTAAAAGTTCATGGCTACTGAATAGAGAAAACAAAAAATATGGTTTGATTAATTTGAAAAATTTGTGGAGGTAAGGTGACATCTTGATACCTAGTGAGTATATGACGGGGCGAGGAGATGTGAGAGACTCTTCAACATTGACAAAGATCATATCTAGAGATGTAGGTGGTGGTGCAACACTAGATTCCATGGAGGATAATTCATTGAAAACTATCACTATTGCAATATGTTCAAACCAACAAGGAAATGAAAATGTAAATAAAGATAGAGAGAGAAGGTAGTAACTGTTTGTAAGGGTGCATTACATGAAGGCGAACATTTATTAAAATGGAATCTAGTCACTTTAAAGTGAGCAGTTGATAAATAAATATATGTCATGTTTGAGAAACTAGACAATAATATCCTAAAAATTAAGTGGGATAAACAATAAAATACATGCATTATAACAAGGTTAAAGTTTGTGATCCAAAAACTCGTAAAAAGTGATAATTAGACGGGGTTTGGTAAATAAAATGATAGGGAGAATTGAACTTAAGAGAGTGAGTGATAGTCTGTTAATGAGATATATATAGCTATTTTAAATGTAAAATCTCAAAATTTAATGAGAATAAAATAAAAGTTTATGTTACATATCAACAATATATTTGTATTTTCTTTTAGAAAAACTACTTTGTTTTGGTGTATATGAGCATAAAATTCTGTGTTATCCTATGGCTTTGTAATTTATTTTGAAATGTAGATGACATAAATTCATTTATACCATCAATTAAAAGAGATCTAATTTTTCTGATAATAAAATTTTCAACTCTTAATCGAAAATTACAAAAACTTTAGATAACATCATAATGATTTTTTATAATAAAATAATGGAATATTTACTAAATCACCAATAAAATAAATATAATAAACATGATCAGTAAGTCATTTAATCGGTACTACTCCCCAAATATTAGCATGTATGAGTTGCAAATGATGAGTATTTTTATGATGAGTTCAAGGAAAAGGTTTTTGATTGATTTTACCGAAGTAGTAATCACAAAAATGAGAATCAAACAAAGTACTATTTATTGAACTCTTAGACAAGACAATTTAAAATAATAGTAGGGATAGAATGCCCAAGTTTAACATGACAAATACTAAACGATAATTGAACACTTAATACACAAGTATTAACTTTTAATAAATGTGTCACACACAGATAATACAGTCTAGCTTGATGAGCTCATCGAAATAGTTTTTAATGAGTGAGACAGTCATTCAAAACAAAAAGATGGTGAAATTTAACATATAAAAAATTGTATTGGATAAATTAAGAGTATGAGAGTAAGTTAATGGCTATATAGAGAACATAAAATACTTTATTTAGAGAGAATTATTTAGTAGAAATAGAAAATGAAATAGCACCAATAGATAAAATCTTTAAACTTGAACTATCACATATGAGTAGTTGATATGTATGAGTTATGTTCTCCTGTAATGACACATGTGAAAAATCGTTGGTTACAGGATAATAAACACATAAATTGATGTAATAATCAAGAATGTGTGCACCAACATCCATGTTCTAGACAACATTAACTTGAGAGATCTTATAATTGGTTGGGAATTGTGGACATTCTGAAGTTACATGTTCGGGTTTGTGGCAAACTTGGTAGACGTGTGTATAGTTTTGGGGTTGGAAAATGTGCACGTGGGGTGGAGGAGTGTCAAATCTAGTTGATGATGGGTTGGATCGTATGAAGGTCTGAATAGATGATGGTGCCAAGGCGGGATAGGTATTGTTACATCCCGACCTGGTTCGGTTGGAGTCCCATGATCAACCTGCCACCATTCCCCGTGCTAAATTAGTATTTCTACCAAATAGACTGAGGAAGGTAAAGGCATAGAAGCACATATATTTTCCATAAAAAAATTACAAAACATTCAAAGAATAGTTTACCTATTCGCAGTACCTTTGGCTTGCTCCCCTAGTTTCTACTTTTCTTGACAAGATGTTATTCCTGAAAAGGGTTTAATGAGAGGGGGTGGGTTTCTTCAACTTAGTGAGGGGAGGTTGGGGAGTGAGTTTTCAAAACAATTAATTTATCTAAGTGTTTTATCCTTTTTTATTCATTGTTATATGAGTTCATCTCTTCTTTAGCACTTCCCCTTGTTCGCGAGGCATTTAGCAAACATTCACACGCCATTTCTATCATAGAAAGTGATCACACATTCGCAGAATAGTCACCGACTATTTCACTTGTGGTTTAGAGTGTATTTACCATCCACTCGAGTAGAAGTCCCAAACTTCTACCATGAGTTTGAGTGGACATCAATTGTCCAACCCTCAAACCCAAATCATACTTCATGTCCGCTTTGTGGGATAAGACCTCATTTCCCCTGCTTCCTTGGTCTCGGTGCGTAGGAAGCTCTGAGAGCTTCATGACTAACTGGCATGACAAACCTGCCCTTATTTCATCCAGGTCGTCCAGTAGCCCTTGGGACCCATTGACTACCCTCTTAGGCGTCTAGATGCTCCCAGATCCTCATGCATACATAACAAAAGTTTTTGAGTAATTAACCATGATCTTTATGCCAATGGTCCAACGGCCCCTACACTCGACTTGGCCTGTAGTTGTTTGCCTAACCGATTCGTCGACCTAGTGCTGGTGCACTGCCACTAGCCCATTAAGTCTTGTCAGTCCTGTTTTGGTCACCTTCTTGATTTGGCATGCCCCAGTTTCTGCTCGTGAAGTTGAGGCTGAAACTTCCACCTTCATGACTTGGTTCTCTTTGCTAGGTGCCCTCCCTTCTTTTGTAGTGGCATCCTTAGTTCCCACCTTTGGCTCCCCGAGCCCTGCTCGGTTCGCCGACCATGTCCTACCCTTTCCTCAGTCGACATCATTCCTACTTCGGGTTCTTTGGTCCCTCGTAGTTGGCTTTCCTTCTGGTACTTTATTTAGACTTATCCCGTGTGGTTTCCCTCGACTTCTTAGACTATAGGGGTTACTCCGTTGGTATTCTGTTGGCTTCCACTAACCTCGTAATTTTCCATAACTTGAAATTTGAACTTCCTAGAACCGAGTTCTTACCACATTCGTACTCACACACGCTTCCATACACATTGATTTCCCATTTTGTAGGCGCCTTGCCTTTCATGACTGTAAGGATTTCAATTATTTCACTGTCCTTTACTAACCCCCTCATGGTGTGTTATTGATTCCAAATATCGAGTTTCTCGACCGCTCCTTGTTTTGCCAACATGCATGAGATTCCTTTCCTCATGTTCTTCCCATCTTTGATGGCACCCCTTAAGGGTTTTTGTTCCTTCTATTAGTTTCACTCTCTACTTTCGTTCCTTCGTAGTAGAGACTTCCCTCTTTGAAACTATGATCCAACCTTCGTATCCTTTCTTGGAGGTTTCCTCTATTCATATACTTACCCCTTTTATCTAGGTGTATTCGTCCATCCCGTTTCCCCCTACCGACTTTGAATTCCTGTTCCAAACTTTATTTTCTACTTGAGGAATTCCTGGTTCTCGGCCTTGCTCCATAATATGCCCCATCATCTGATCCTAAGCTCCCTTAAGTAGGTGTGGGTAGACACCAGTCTTGAGGTCCATCGTTTCTTAGTTAATGGGTGTACTTTTCCAAGATTGCGCTTCCTTTAGGAATTCCCTCCCTTATTTCTTTGTTATGGGTACCCTACCCAACCCAATTGGGTTATAGTCTCTTTTGCTATGGTCTCATTGTCCACCCGTTCTTTGGGTCATGGCCCTACATTTCCCTTTTTATAGACTTGCCTCTTTAGGGGTGGTTAGAGTACTTTGGTTCAGGGATCTCTTGAACTCCTAGTCTAGAGGACTAAAATGCATCATTTTTCAAACACGTTGGCCATAAATTTTCAACCCTTTGTTTTTATCTTATGTGAGGTTTGTCCGTCCCATTCCTTATTTGTTCATAACTTGAGTTGAGGCACAAGATCCTAATTGGACGCATTGTGATTTGGGCAACAAAATATTTTTTTTTTTGGAAATTGAAAATTTTATTTATTAGGAACATAATACAAATACATTTGGGACTTCTTCCCCTTTAAAAGGGAGATGGTTAAAATGAAAGGTCGGGAAGCACTTGCTACTATGCTAGGGTTTTGATGAACTCCCTCAGGGTTGAGTTTGAATTCCCTAATTGGAGTTGTGGCACTTGGGCGGCCTCCTGTCTTCCATCCCCTCAAGCTCTGGTTATCGGGGAGGTATTATTCTTAGGAGGTATTGCCACCAATCCTCGCGGTGTGGGATATCTCCTCATCATATGTCCTACTTGTTGACACTTATAACATGTTATCCCGACATAGGCTACTACGTGGATCCTCTGACTTTTACGTTGTTAAGAGATTTCCTTTGCACTGTGTGTTCTCTCTTCCTTTCTGCTCATTTCTTCATGTCCTTTCCTGCCAATGGGGGTAGTGCCCCTAGGTGTTGGTGCCACATCCCTTACGATGTGTTTGGTTTGAGGGTTTTAGAGAGATTTGGAGGGGTGGAAAAATCCCTTATTTGGTAAAAAAAACAATGGAGGGGTTTGGGGGCAAAGAATTACATCCAAATCCTCCATTTACACTAACTACTACACAATCCCTCCAAAAGTGGGGGTATTTAGAACAATTGTATAATTTATTGCTTAAATTTCTTTAATACCCTAATTTATTGTTTATGTTATTATTTATTTATTTATTTTTATTCTTATATACTTTAAATAGATTTATATATTAATAATATTTTATATAAAATTATATAATATAAATATATAATACAAATATTATAAATAAAAAATTATTGTACAAAATGTTTTAATATAATTTAATTATATATAATAGTTAATAAATTATTTAATTTAATTAAAAGGGTAAATTTGTCTTTCTAATTTTTTCATTAATAATCCTTCACCTCACTTCATCTCCATCCAAACGACATATTATTAAAAATTTTTAACATCTCCAAATCTATCACTTCACTTCCCCTCTAAACACATCCGAACACTTTACCTCCAAATCCCTCCGAGCCCTTCAATCCAAACATAGCCTTAGTGGTTTTGGGCACTTTCGTGCGTAGTGTCCCCATTGTCCATAACTGTAATAGGTTACTTCCTTGCGTAAACCTTCATAGCTTCTTCTTCATCTCGGATTTAGGGGAATTTTTCTTGGTGGTTGTTGGGGATCTCTAAGTTTCACCATCCTCGGGTGTGTACTTCCTACGGGACAATCCCTATCACACCCTGACCTGGTTCAGTCGAAGTCTTGTGATCAACCCAACAACCTTCCTTGTACAAATTTAGTTTTTCTACCGAATAGACAGAGGAAGGTAAAGGTGTTGAAGTAAACCTATTTTCCATAACAAAGTTTTCAAAACATCTAAATAATGGTTTACCTGTTTGATGTACCTTTGGATTACTCCCCTAGCTTCTGCTCTTCTTGGCAAGGTGTTTCTCCTTAAAAAGGTTTAAGGGGAGGGGGTGAGTTTCTACAAATTAGTGAGCGGGGGTTGGGAAGTGAGTTTTCAAAACAATTTGTTTATCAAAACATTTTATACTTTTAGTTTATTGTAATATGAGTTCATCTCTTTAACACTTCCCCTTACTCGGGAGGTGCTTCAACAAATAATCACACATTCGCAGAGAGGTTAACAACCTCTACCCAGAGTTTGAGTGGAAATCATACATCCGATCCTCAAACCCTAATCATTTCATCCTGTCCACTTTATGGGATGAGACCTCATTTCCCCTACTGCCTCAGTCTCAATGCTTCATCACGTCCGCTTTGTGGGATGAGACCTCATTGCCCCTCCAGCCTCGGTCTCAATGTGCAGGAAGCTACCAGCTTCATGACTAACTGGCACGACAAACTCGCCTTTATTACATCTAGGTCGTCCAATAGCCCTTGGGACCCATCGACTACCCCTCTCGGGCATCTAGATGTTCCCAGATCCTCATGCATGCATAACAATAGTTTTAAATCATTAACCATTATCTTTTGTGCCAACAGTCCAACGACCCCGACACTCGACCTGGCCTACGGCTGTTTGCCTTGACCAGCCCGTCAACCTAGTCCTGATGCACTACCACTAGCCCATCGAGCCTTGTAAGTCCTATCTTGGCCCTGTGGAAAAGCATACAACAATTCTAGTTTAATTAGATTTTTCATGGTTCTTATAATCATGTTTGTCTACGGGTTCCACCCCGTGCACACTGACCTTGGACCCACTTAACGAGTTTTCCAAAACTGGACCTTTGGCCCTATTATTTTCAAATCCATGGCCTCAAGCCTTTAGAGCAATTTTAGCTCCCATCAAGAACATATCCCAAAATGTTTAAGTAGTTTCATACAGTTAGGGGAGACCATTCCTGGAAAATAATTTTTTTTTCAAATTTAAATGTGGTTCTCATCACCCACAATCGAGTATGATGCTGAAAATTCCACTCACACGGTATTGTGACAAATTCGTCCTAGTTGGATTCCAAATCTCCAATGTGCTCTTTGGCACCCGTACTCATATGATCAGATGGTTTGGCATAAAAGACCTCTCACTTCCATATATTTGCATATACGTCCTTAACTTATGCCTTATTGCAATTAGGTCCCTAAAGTTCATAAATTTTAACTTTAGGTCCCTAATGCCCAACTTTTTCTTAATTAAGTCCTTAGTACTTCCAATTATCCCTCACGTGTCCTTAATTTTTTCAAAATTACCAATTGCTCGTCAATTTTCTCAAAATTACTAATGGGTCCTTAATTTTCCAAAAATTACCAATTGGTCCTTGAATTTTCAAAAATTGCCAATTGGTCCTCCATTTCATCCAGTTGCCCAATTGGAGGTTAATTTCATGAAAATGCCCCAATTTTCCTTAAATTACCATTCGCACCCCAATTTTTCCAAAAATCCCCAAATTGCCCAATTTCTCAAACATTGTAATTAGGTCACCGAATCATAATTTCATCTAATCATTCCCCAAAACTTGGTTAATTTCCCCCATTCGTAATTGGAATCATCTTCCATATGTTTTCTTCATCATTTCAAGCTTTGAACCACTTGATTTGGCTCGGAAATGAGCTCAAACGAAGCTTCATCGAAAAATGTAGTCTAGAGAGAGAAAGCTTTGATATCTTACTGGTGAGGGTCCGGCGACCAGAGCTCTTGCTTTCTCTAAATTGCTCTCCTCCCGAGGATCCTCCCTAGATCAATCTACACTTCAATTGGTGTCCTAAGAAGTGTGAATTTCTTAGTTTAAATTTTTCTAGAAATGCACCGTGAACAGTGTTTTCCAGCGAAGGGGCGGTGGAGGGGCTTACCGTCTTAGGTTGGGGGAAGGTTGGGGCACCTCTAGGTGGAGTTTGGAGGGCTCGTTCTGTCTGGAATTGGCCTAGGGATGTGTCACGCCCCAACTCAGTTTGGTCGGATACCCGTGATCAACCCGCCACTCTCTCGGTTTACTAAGGGTTGCCCCTTCTTTATAAACCGTGAGGAGTAAGGCATCCTTTAAACATGTACCTTTCTTAGAATAAAATAAATCAAAACTGTAGAAAATTTTAAACTTATCATACATGCCTTACAAGTGTGTTAGCTTATGGTCTTTGGGGGTAAGCTTTCTAGGGTTACCTGAAAGGGATATAAGGGAGGGGGTGTGTTCAACGACTTAGTGAATGGGTGTTCAAATATTTACTTTTAGAAAATCGTTAGAATTTGGAGTGTGCGAGACTCCTTATTTTTCTTTTAAAAATATTTCATTTTTAATTATTGGTTTCCTTAACCATTTCTCATCATATCAGTGTGTTTATCAAACAACACACGCCCTTCATCATGAATGAAACACACATTCACGGGCCAGCCCGTCCACTGTACCCACTTGTGGCGTCAAAGCGACTTTACCGGCCACCTAGATAGAAGTACATCCACTTCTACTGTGAGAATGAGTGGATGTTTGTGACATCCAACCCTCAATCCCGTAAGAAAACTCCGTGTCCATATGAGGATAGAGACCTCATCCTATCCCCACCCCGGTCTCATGCGCTTGAAGCTATGTTGAGTTTCACAAGACTTCTAGTACGACTAACTGCCCTTATACTCACCAGGTTGTCCAGAGTCCTGAGACACATCACTACCCCTCTTAGGCATCTTGAAGGTCCTGTAATACAGTGTATGCACAATCAATAGTTTTTCACATAATTCCATATAATCTGTGGTGCCACAAGTTCAACGACCCTAACCTTCAACTCGACCTACAACTATTCATCATACCAACTGGGTATGATCTACTTACAACCAGTAATTAGTTTTTCCGTGCTATTTTCACATCACTCCTCTCATGTGTGATGTTTAAAATACCACTTAGCAGTGGGTTTTCATTTCTGAGGTGCTTATCATCCCAACCAGGTATGATATAAAATTCCCACTCACTCGATAGTGCTGTGAATATTCTCTTAGCTAGCTTTGTCATGCCCCAACCCAGTTTTGTCGGATCCCTGTGATCAACCCGCCACTCTCCCGGTTTATTAAAGGGTTTCCCCTTATTATAGACCGTAAAGAGTAAGGTGTCCTTTAAACCTGCACCTTTTCTAGGAATAACATAAAACAAAATCGCATAATATTTTAATTTCATCATACCTGTCTCATAGGCGTCTTAGTTGATGGTCTTTAAGGATAGGCTTTCCAGAATTTCCTGAAAGGGTATAAGGGAGGGGGTGAGTACGACTACTTAGTGAATGGGTTTTTTCAAGACTTTTAACTTTTAGGAAAAGAATTGTATTAGTGTGTGCCAGACTCCTTTTTCTCAAAAATCCTTTCATATCAAATCTCGATTTTTACCACCATTTCCTTATTAATCACAGTGTGTCATCACCCAACACACATCACCTAGCACACATCACCCAACATACATCACCCAACACACATGCTTTATCATGAAGGTCAAACACACATTCGCAAGCCAACCCATCCACTAAACCCACTTGTGGCGTTAGAGCGACTTTACCGGCCACCTAGATAGAAGTACGTCCACTTCTACCTTGAGAATGAGTGGATGTTTGTAACATCTGACCCTCAATCCTGAAATTAATTCTTCATGTTTGTTTTGAGGACAAAGTCCTCTCCCTTCTTTATCATGGTTTAAATCCATGGTTCTCTCGAAAACTAGTTCTTTAACTACCTCCTTCTCACTATTTTTCTAATCCAATCATCTGGGCAGCTGTATCACTCGTCCTTCATGCCCATCCTTTTGTTCTTCATAGAGTGTAGTCTTTACTACATCTCAGTCTTTCTTAGGGTTTTGTTTGTTCTATTTGGCCGTCCTGTTGCTACTAGTTTCTTCTTTCTACTTGGTTCTCCTGGAATTTTTATTTGGTTCTCCTGCTTTCTCCAAACAAGTCATACTAGGCCATCATGATACTTCCTTCCTTTGAAACATTTCCTAATTAAAGGTGGTTCCTTGCACTCCACATTATGTCCATCCGCCCATCAATAATTCCTTCAAGTGTAGTTAGTCGTATGCATCCCTCCAAAGTTTACTTTCATAGTGTATTTCTTTATGGAGCATTTATATCTTCCTTATTTCAAGATTTCTTGACAATTATGTAATAGGCTTGCCTATTCTTTTCTTGGCTTGAGTTTAGTCGTTAATTTGGCCTTTGGTCCTTTTAAGGATTTCTTTCATCCTTTTTTTCCGAGTATTTGGCCTTTCTGCCCCTCTCTTCTTTGTTGGAACTCAAATTATGGTTTTTTGGTGTATTAGTTTGTTGACTGTCTAAACCCCGCACATTTGAGTTAAGGAAAACCGGGAAAAGAACCGGTCAAACCGAATAAGAAAACCAAACCGGTTTACATTTGGGAATAACCAATATGAAAATTTACAACTTTCGGTTGATTCAAAGGATTTATTAAACATTGGAAAAGAAACTTAAGACAAACTAGAAAACAAAAACCAAATTGGTTCAGGTGAACTAGATTCCATAAGAACTTCAAAGTTAAGTGTGATTACTTGAGAGTAGTGTGAGGATGGGTGACCTCTTGTGAAGTATGATTTTTTTTGTAACCCGAAATTTTAGTCAAAAATATTAATAATAGTAATAAATCTCGCCCATTTAATACACAGGTTTTACACTATATAAAGAGGTCATCCCCATTTCATTCTCCTCACACCTGAACACTTCTCTCTCTCTCTCTATTGCTCCATTTCCCGATAAAGCTCAAACCAGAGCTTCGACTTGAACAAAGGTCGAAGCGCTGACCTGATGGAATAGTGAAGCAACTCCTCAGGCCAAGCTGAAATCGGCCATTTCAAGCCCTCCTCAGGCCAAACCAAGCCCTACCAACACTTCCTCAGCCTTTCCACGGCCGAATTAGGACCGAAAGGTAAGCCAATTCGACTCCCCTTTATAATTTTTGATCGGTGCTAGAGAGAGAGTCGACTGAATTTCAATGACAAAATTCTAATCCAATTCCCATCAATTGATACAATACTTGATTTTAGGATGAACCTCAGGACGAGACCTATCTGCCCAGATCGAAAGCTCAGACTGTTGTGCCTTCACTGGTGAGTAATCGAAGCTTTCTCTCTCTACAGTCTGTTTTCCGACAAAGCTCCGTTTGAGCTCGTTTCGACGTTCAAATCTGCGATTCAAAGTTTCTTAGAATCGTATGAACATACATGAACTCAATTTCAACTCCAATTTCAATAATTAGAAGTGTTTGATCAGTTAATTTGATGAAATCAAATTCAGTAGTGTTGAAAAGTTGAAATTGGGGGAAAATTTAGAGATTTTCGAAATTCAAAGGGGCCAAAATACAATTTTATGAAATTGAGGGTCAATTGGGCATGAAAATAATGTTGGAGGACCAATTGAGGAATTTTGGAAATTTTGGGGAAAAACTTACCATTTTTGTGAAAGAAGGGCAAAATGGTAATTTTGGAAAAATTGGGGAACCAAATTGGAAATTTGGAAAATTAAACCCCTTTTTGGTGAAATTGAATAAATTGAGGTCCCACAATAAATTTTAAAAGTTACGGGACTCAATTTGAGGAAAAACTGACATTAGGGACTTAAAGTTAAAGAGAAATAACTTTAGGCACCTAATTGCAAATAACTAAAAGTTTGGGTTTTCTCATTCATTAATGAATGAAGGCTGTTATGCCGAGTAATAATGAACAAGGTTGTTCATATAGTGTAGGAACATTAAATACTGGGAACGCCAGCAAGGACAAGCTCGCGTGAATACAAAGAACCAGTCTAGTGGAATTCATGGCATTAACGGGTGAGTGGGTTATTCACATCATACCCAGTTGGGATGATGAGCACAGTTTAAAGTTAAAAACCACTTACCGGTTGTGAGTGGGTTTACTAACATCATACCCGGTTGGGGATGATAAGTGCCTCGATATAAAAACCCACTATTTATTGGTATTTTAATCATCACTACTTAGAGAAAGTGATGTGAAAGTTATGTGAAAAAAAACTACTTATGGTTGTAAGTAGATCATACTCGATTGGTATGATGAGACTTCCTCAAAGGAAGTTGAGAACCCGTTCATCGGTTATGAACGGAGATGTCCTTATACCGGTTGGTATAATGGACAGTGAAAACCTATTTTGTCGGAAGTGTTCTCCCCTGACTGTGTGCCAATGCTTAAACTATTTGGGAGACCTTCTCGACGAGAGCTTGAATAGATCTAATAGGCTAGGAGCCTCAGTTTTGGAACTTGGGGGCTAAATGCCCGATTTTGAAAATCTCGTACAGTGGGCCCAAGGCCAGTTGGCATGAGCAGGAGCTCGTAAATGAACATGATATATGTGCCATAAAACTTAATAAGTGAATTGTTTGGCCATGGTACCAAGATAGGACCGACATGCTCAATCAACTAGCGGCAGTGCGACATGACAGGTCGACGGACTAGTCAAGACAAACAGCTGCGGGTTGAGTTGAGAGTCGGGGCTGTTGGACTAATGGTACCACTAATTACATGGCAATATAAGAAAATATTGTTTGTGCATGCACTGTGAGTACGGGATCATCAAGACGCCCATGAGGGGTAGTAATGCATCCTAAGGGCACTGGATGACCTGGTGGCTATAAGGGCAGTTTGTTGTTCCAGGTGTTTGTGCAAAATCTGGAGTAGCACGAAGCGCATGAGACCGGGGTGGGGACAGGATGAGGTCTCTGTCCTCATATGGACATGAAGAAGTGATTTTGGGATTGTGGGTAGGATGTCATGTACATCCACTCATTCCCAAGGTAGAAGTGGTCGTACTTCTATCCGGGTGGCTGGAAAAGTCGCTCCAAAGCCACTAGCGGGTTCAGTAGTGATATTGACTTGCGAATGTGTGTAACCTTCATGATGAAGGATGTGTGTTGGGTGATGACACACCGTGATAACTAAGAAATAGTGGAAAATTCCAAATTTTTAAATGATGGGGTATTTTTAAAACAAAGGAGTCTGGCACACTCCATATAAATATTTTTCTTAAAAGTCAAAAGCTTTTAAAAACCCATTCACTGAGTAGTCGTACTCACCCCCTCCAATATATCCCTTTCAGGAAATCCCAAAAAGCCTCCCCTTAAAGACCGTCAACTAAGATGCCTCTAAAACAGGTATGTAAAGTTTTAAATTTCATACAGTTTTGATTATACTATTCCTAAAATTAATTCTTCGTGTTCGTTTGAGGACATAGACCTCATTCCATCCCCACCTCGGTCTTATGCGTTTGGTGCTACTCCAAATTTCGCACGGTCACCTGGTACGGCAAACTGCCCTTATACCCACCAAGTTGTCTAGTGCCCTTAGGATGCATCACTACCCCTCTTGGGCCTCTTGATGGTATCGTAATCACAATGCATGCACAAAACAATATTTTCTTATCATGCCATATAATCTGTGGTGCTATTGGTCAAACGACCCCGACCCTCAACTCAACCCGCATTTGTTTGTCTTGACTAGTCCGTTGACCTGTCATGTGGCACTGCCACTAGTTGACTGAGTATATCGGGCCTGTCTTGGTGCCATGGCCAAACAATTCCTTTATTTAAAGTTTTATGGAATATAACTCATGTTTGTTTATGAGCTCCTGCTCGTGCCAATTGGCCTTGGGCCCATTGTATGAGATTTTAAAAATCGGGCATATTCCCCCAAGTTCCAAAATCAGGGCCCTTGGCCTATAAGAGCTATTCGAGCTCTCGTCAAGAAGGTCTCCCAAATCATTTAAGCATTGGCACATAGTCAGGGGAGGGCACTTCCGACAAAAATATGTTTTCAACTGTTCATCATACTGACCGGGTATAAGGACATCTTTGCTCATAACCGATAAACGGGTTTTCAACTTCCTTCAAGGAAGTTTCATCATACCAATCGGGTATGATCTACTTACAATCGGTAAGTAGTTTTTCCGCATGTTTTTCACATCACTTCTCCAAGTTGTGATGTTTAAAATACCACTTAGTAGTGGATTTTTATTTCGAGGTACTTATCATCCCCAATCGGGTATGATATAAAATCCTACTCATAACCGGTAAGTGGTTTTTAACTTTAAACTATGCACATCATCCCAACGGGGTATGATATAAAATCCCACTCACCCTTTAATGCAGTGAACTCTACTAGATCGGTTTTTTGTATTCACACGAGCTTGTCCTTGCTGGCATTCCTGGCACTTCGTGTTCCTATATGATATGAACGTCACGGTTCATTATCCTTCAGCCTAATAGCCTCCGTTCATCCCAAATGAATGAGAAAACCAAACTTTCATTTATTTGCAATTGGGTCTCCTAAGTTATTTCTGTTTAACTTGAAGTCCCTAATGCCGGTTTTTTCTCAAATTAAGACACGAATCTTTTAAAATTTATCATAGGACCTCAATTTATTCCATTTCAGCAAAAAGGGGTTTAATTTCCCAAATTTCCAATTTGGTCCCGCAACTTTACCAAAATTACCATTTTGCCCTTTCTTTAGAAAAATGGTAAAATTTACCCCAAAAATTCTAAAATTCTTCAATTGGCCCTCTAGCTTTTTTAGCCTCCCAATTGACCATCAATTTTAGGAAATTGCATTTTGGTCCTTCGAATTTTTGAAAATCCCAAAATTTCCCCAATTCCAACTTCTTAGCACAATCGATTTTGATTGCATCAAATTGATCGATCAAACACTTTCAATTGTTGAAATTGAAGTTGAAATTGAGTTTCTACATGTTCATACAATTCTCTAGCAATTTGAATCGTAAGTTTTAATGCCGGGACGAGCTAAAGCAGAGCTTTGTCAGAAAATGGAATATAGAGAGAGAAAACTTCGATTACTCATTGGTGAGGGCACGGTGGTTTGATCTTTCTATCTAGGTAGGTAGTTCTTATCCTAAGGTTCATCCTAGAATTGAGAATCACATCAATTGATTCCGAATTGAGTTAGAATTTCATCATTGAAATTCTACCGGTTCTCTCTCTAACACCGATTGAAAATTGCAGAATGGAGCCGAATTGCCTTACCTTTAAGTTGTAATTCGGCCGTGGGAGGGCTGAGGAATGGTTGGGTGGGATTGGTTTGGCCTGAGGAGGGCTCAAAATGGCCGATTTCAACTCGGCTGAAATAGGGCAGCTTCGATCCGCCGGAGCTGCTTCACTGTTCCATCACGCCAGCGCTTTTCCTACGACCCTCGGAGCAAACGGAGACTACATGCATGTAGCTGACTTCTGCCCAGTACTAAAGAAACCTACCTTGCCTTCTTTGATTTAGAAATGACCCTATATCAAAGCTCTAGTTAGAGCTTCACAAGAAAACTAAGCAATTGAGTGAGAGTGAGCTTTTCAGGTGTGGAGAGTATGAATGGGGAGGGGGTCTTTATATAGGAAGCTCGGGGACTCCTTGGCCATCCGATTATTGCCTTTTTTACAGGCATTGATGGCTGGAAACATATTGAACGGAAACGTTTCTTCTTTTCTGGCGCTGCTTCAATTTTCTGGCGAGTGAACAGTGCTGTCATTTGAAGGAAGAAGACGACACTGTTCTGAATGGGACCGGAACAGTCCGTACTGGGTTCAAAGCTTAAATCGGCTGGTTCAACCCTCATTCGACCGAGTTTTTCAAATATAAAATTTTTTAAATTCATCTAAATTCATTTTCTATCCAATGGTGGCCTCAAATCTCAAATTTTAATTATTTAAGCTACCTAGAAACATGAATTTAGAATCCGGTTCAGTAGCGGTTTAAACCGGTCCAAACCAGTTCGGATCTGGTTCACTTGAACCAGTTTGGTTTTCATCTCCAATTCACCCTAAAGTCCGTTTTCATTACTTTTATAACTCCTTAAGTAACTTATGTCCATAAATTTCCCAGTTTACTATCTCTTTATCAGTTCTGGTTCATACAACGGCTCGGTTCTTAAATCGGTTTAATCTGGTTTGGGTCCCATTCCCCTGAATCGGTCTGGTTTTCTCTCCCACTTTATTCTAACGTTCTTTTCCAAGATTTTATGAACCCTTTGGATCACCTGAGAGTTGTAAATTTTCAAATTTCCCATTTCTTGATAATCAAGTTTGTGAACTGGTTCGATTTTCTCACTCGGTTTGACCGGTTCTTTTCTCGGTTTTCCTTATCTCAAAAGGGCGGGGTTTACAGGCTTGTTGTCCTTACTCGAACTTGTCTTAGTTGGCATTCTCGGTACTTTGTGTTCCTACACTATATGGACACTTTTGCTCATTATCCTTTGGCCTAATAGCCCTCATTCATCTCAAATGAATGACAAAACCAAACTTTTCCTTTATTTACAATTAGGTCCCTAAAGTTATTTTTCTTTAACTTAAGTCCCTAATGCCAATTATTCCTGAAATTGAGTCCTGGAACTTTTAAAATTCACCTTGGAACTTCAATTTATTCAAATTCATAAAAATGGGTTTAATTTCCCAAATTTCCAATTTGATCCCTAGCTTTTCCAAAAATACCTTTTTGCCCCTACTTTAAAAAATGGTAAGTTTTACCCCAAAATTTCAAAATTTGTCCAATTGGCCCTCCAACATCTTTATCATACCCAATTGCCCCTCAATTTTATGAAATTACACTTTAGTCCCTCGAATTTTTGAAATTCATAAATTTCCCTCAATTTCCCCCCAATTTCAACCTTATAACTCCGCCGAATTTTATTTTATCAAATTGACCGATCAAATGAGTTTAATTGTTGAAATTGAAGTTAGATTGGAGTTTCTACTCCTTCATACAATTCAATTGCACTTTGAATCACACAATTTGATGTCGGAATGAGCTCAAATGGAGCTTCGCCGGAAAACTGGACTTAGAGAGAGCAAGCTTCGAAAGCTTATAGTGGGGGTGCAGTGGTCTGAGCTTTTAATCTAGGTAGATAGCTCTTGTCTTGAGGTTCCACCTAGGATCAAGAATTGTATCAATTGATGCTAAATTGAGTGAGAATTTTATTATTAAAGTTTTCTTGATTCTCTCTCTAGCACCGGTCAGAAATTACAGAGTGGAGCCGAATTGGCTTACCTTTCAGCTCTATTTCAGTTGTAGGAGGACTATGGAGGTGTTGTGTGGGCTTGATTTGGCTTGAGAAGGGCTTGAATTGGCCAATTTCAGCTTGCTCGAAATAGGGCAGGTTTAGTCCATCGGAGCTGCTTCACTGTTAAATCATGCCGGCACTTCTCCGGCGACCCTCAGAGCAAATGGAGACTACAGGTGTGTAGCTGACTTCTCCCCGAATCCAAAGAACCTGACCATGCCTTCTTTGGCTCAAAAAAGACCCTATATCAGAGCTTTGGTTTGAGCCTCGCCAGAAATTGGAGCAATTGAGAGAGAATGCAATTTTCAAGTGTGGAGAGGATGAATGATGATGGGCTCTTTATATAGGAAGCTTGGGGACTTCTTGGCCGTCTGATTGGCACTTTAATGGTTGTCATTCATTGCATGAAACTCTCTGGATGGAGACTTTTCAGCTTCGTCGGCGCTGCTCGATTTTTCAGCGAGTGAACATTGTTGTCATATGAAGGATGAAGATGACACTGTTCTAAACCGGACCGGACCGGACCGTACGAACTGGGTTCAAAGCTTAATCTAGTCGGTTCTGGCCTGATTTGATTGAGTTTTTCAAAATTAAAACTGTCTAAATTCATCTAAATTCATTATCTATCAAATGGTGGCCACAATTCTCCATTTTGAATTTTCTAATCCACCTAGAAAAATGAATTTAGCATCCGATTCGATAGTGGTTCAAACCAGTTCAATCTGGTTCGGATCTAATTCACCTGAACCATTTTGGTTTTTATCTCCAATGTATCCTTATGTCATTTTTCATGACTTTTGGGACTCTTTGGATCACTTGAGATCCATAAATTTCTCGGTTTGCCCTTTCTTTATCGGTTCCAGTTTATATACTGACTCGGTTTTCAAATTGAAAATGACTGTTTCTTTCCCCTGTTTTCTTATTATCAAAGGGTGAGGTTTACAATTCCGCCCTCCTTTTAGGGGTTTTGTCCTCAAAACAATTACATGCTAAATAATTGAGGGTAACTATCCCTCAGCACACCTTCAGTTTCCCATGTCTCTTTCTGCATAGGTCCGTTCTGCCACAAAACCTTGACCATAGGATTCCTCTTATTCATTAGATTCTTGTCCCTTCGGTCGATGATTCGTATCGGTTCTGTTTGATAGAACAGGTTCTCTTTTAGCTCTAATGGAGAATGGTCCAATACATGACTAAGATCAGGCTGATACTTCCGAAGCACTGAGATGTGGAATACATCATATATTCTCTTTAGGTCTGGAGGTAGTTTCTATTTATAGGCCACCGGTCCTATCCTTTGAATGATGGGATATGGACCAATATATCTTGGTTTCAACTTTCCCCTTTGCTGAAACCTAAGTATTCCCCTCCATGGAGACACTTTGAGAAACACTTGATCTTCCACCTCAAACTTCAAATCATTCCTTCGATTGTCTGCATAACTCTTTTGCCTATCCTGTGTGGTCTTAAGATGACTCCTGATTAGTTTTATCTTCTCCATGGAATCCTTGATTAGTTCTACCCTTTCTAGCCTTCTTTCCTCCACTTCTTCCCAAAATAAAGGGGTACGACATGGTCATCCATAAAGGGCTTTATAGGGAGCCATCAAAATACTGGCGTGATAACTTTTATTGTAAGCAAATTCCATCAAGCACAAGTATTATTCCCAGCCTTTGTTCATGGTGAGTACTTACACTCTTAACATATCCTTCAAGGTTTGGATGGTTCGCTGCCCATCTGTCTGAGGATGAAATAATGTGCTCATGTGGAGCTTAGTTCCCATAGCACTTTGTAAGCTTGCCAGAACCTTGAAGTAAATCTTGGATCTCTATTTGATACTATACTCACCGGAATGCCATGGAGTCTCACTATTTCCCTCATGTATAAGATAGCCAGTTGTTCCATTGGTCCGTCACTCTTATAAGAAGGAAATAAGCTGATTTGGTCAACCTATCCACGATGACCCAAATCGCATCTCGACCCTTTCTTGTCACTAGTAGTCCCATGACAAAGTCTGCAATGTCCATCTTCATACCTTTCTACCAATATCCTTGTTTGATGGTGCAGTACATTTTGGTACTACCCAGATACATAACATACACAAAATCGTGTGCCTCTTCTAGAATTAACCTCTTTAGTTCCTTAATTTGAGGCACATATACCCTACCCTTGTAAGTCAACACCCCATCACTGCATTGGCTGTAGTCTGGTTTAGTTTCTCTATTAACCAGATCCTAGTAGGGTTGAAGTTCCTAATCTACTTTTTGTTGAGCCTAGATCTACTCAGTTAGGCTGGGCCTTACTACCATGTTAGCCACTAGGCACCTTTCCCGCTTGTCCATTTTTGGGTCCACCTTAATTCTTCCCAATTGTTGCAACAAGGGCATGTAACTTGTCTTTACTTGTGTCACCTCCGTTTGATACTTACGACTTAAGGCATCTGCTACCATATTTGCCTTTTCGGGGTGAAATTCTATCACAAGGTCATAGTCCTTAATCAATTCTAGCCATCTCCTCTAGCAAAGATTTAACTCCTTCTGAGTTAGGAAGTACTTAAGACTCTTGTGATTTGTGTATATCCTACACTTAACCTCGTAAAGGTAGTGTCGCCAAATCTTTATGGCAAACACTATTGTAGCTAATTCTAAATCATGAGTTGGGTAGTTTCTTTCATGTACCTTAAGTTGTCATGAGGCATAGGTGATAACCTTCCCTTGTTGCATTAAAACACACTCGAGGTCTTGTCCGGATGCATCACTATAGACGATGTACTCTCCTGCACTAAAGTCAGGTAAGGAGAGTACCGATGCAGTTGTCAATCGAGCCTTTAACTCCATGAATGACTTCTCACAGCTTTTATCCCACTTATACTTGACTCCTTTCCTAGTGAGTCGAGTTACAAAAGCTGATATCTTAGAAAAGTCTTGCACAAACCGTCTATAGTATCCTGTCAAACCTAAGAAACTTCTTATTTCTGTAGGATTCCTTTGAGCCTTCCAATCTGATATGGCTTCGACCTTGGCTTCATCTACTTTAACTCCATCCTTGGACACTATAAGTCCTAAGAATCATAATTCCTGCTGCCAAAACTCACACTTGGAGAATTTTGCATATAATTGATTTTCCTTTAGTATCTCTAAGGTGATTGCCAAATGCTCTTCATGTTCCAACATGGTTCGTAAGTGTATAAGGATGTAATCTATGAATACTATCACGAACCTGTCCAAATGTGGTTGGAACATACAGTTCATCAAATCCATGAGGCGACATGGGCATTCGTTAATCCGAATGGCATTACTTTGAACTCGTAATGTCTATATCTGGATCGGAATGCCGTTTTGGGAATGTCCTCATTTCGAATCCTGAGTTGATGATCGCCCGACCGAAGGTCTATTTTGGAGAAGTAAGCTGTTACATTTAATTGATCAAATAAGTCATCTATTCGCGGAAGTGGGTATCATTTCTTGACGGTGACCTGGTTCAGCTTCCTATAGTCTAAGCACAGTCTCATACTTCTATCCTTTTTCTTTACGAATAGGATAGGTGCACCCCATGGAGACTGGTTAGGACATATGAAATCCTTCTCCAGTAATTTGTCTAATTGTTACTTCAATTCCTTCAATTCCATTGGAGCCATATGATATGGGGCTTGAGATATGGGGTTTGTTCCCAGGTTATTTCTATGGTGAATTCTACTTGCCGACTTGGAGGTAGTCTGGGTAGTTCTTTTGGAAACACTTCTAGGTAGTGCCTAACTACTGGAATGTCTTCAAAAATCTTCTCTTCATACTCTTCATGGATAACCATTGCCAAGAAAGTCATACAACCTTTTTGTATCATCTTCTGGGCTTTTAGGTGGGACACCATCTGTACTTCACTTTTCCTTCGATCACCTTGAACTTTAATCCATTCATCTTGGGAGTGTGAAAGGTCACCATCTTCTTTTCACAGTCCATCCTAGCGTGATGGTTACTTAACCAGTCCATTCCAAGAATTACTTCAACCTCCTTTAGAGGTAATGGGATCAAGTCAGCTTCAAGTTTGATTCCTCTAATCTTTACCTCACATCCTTTTAATTATTTATTCTTGCTTAACCCTTCTCCTAAAGGTGTAAGTATATTAAGACTTTGTTCTAGTGGAGTGAGTTCTACGGGTACACTTGAAATCAACTCTTCCTTGATGAAGGATCTCTTAGCTACGAAGTTAAAGAGGGCACAAACTTGTTATCCCTATAGTTGTATATATCTTGATTAAAGAAGTGCATATTTTAGAAGAAATATTTTCTTAATTAAATAAAAATCTTCAGTTTACATGATTCTCTTGAACTAATTTGGAGGTTTTCAGGGGTGTACTCGCTATAGTGCTAGGGTCTCTTCTACTCGTGCTGTAGCATCTGGCCTCGGGTTCCCTTGAGTTGGTCCAAGAGTATTCCTCTACTTGTTCTCCATGAGAGTGGGATAGTCCTTTGCAAAGTGCCCCACTTGTCCGCATGCAAAACAGGTAAGGCATGCTCACTCATGGTTCTTTTGACACTTTGGACAACGAGGGTTTACTTGAGGTAAGGTGGGGACCACTCTGTGGGGAGGTGGTGGCATGTCCCTTCTCCTTTGAAATGCCATTTTATTTCCCCATTTTAGATCGTTATGCTCCTTCCATCTTCCTTGACAGTTTGGACCCTTATCCTCCTTTCGGGTCGTCTGCTCCATTTGACGGTGTTGGGTTTGTACCAATCGTTCACACTAATGAGCCATACTAATTACTTCTGCCAGGTTCGTGTGGGCATTCTAGTACTCTCATATAGTCTCAGATGTCCATATTGAGACTGTCCATGAACCTCTGACATATGTTTGCTGGCCTAGCTAGGTCAGGAGCAAAGGGTCGTAACTCGTTGAATTTCGTCTTGTACTCTAATATGGATTTAAGCCCTTGCCGAAGTCGGATGAACTTTTGCTTCTTTTCATTTATCGGATGGGGCACCAAGTACTCCTCCGAGCACCTCTCCTCGAACTATTCCCAAGTGGAGATGGTGGCATGTAGGTTAAGGACATTGTCCTACCATCGTTTGGTGCTTCCATGCAGGAAGAATATTGTTAGAATCACCATATCCTCTGGTTGTATCCTAACGATTCCCATCAGCTTCTTAATGTTTGTCGAGATTAAATGGGTTTTCAAAAGTTTGGACATTTAAGAAAATATTTATTATTAGAGTGTGCCAGACTCCTTTCTTTCAAAAATCCCTTTATTTAAAATTTCAGGTTTTATCACCATTTCCTTATTTAATCTCGGTGTGTTATCACCCAACACACATCCTTTATCATGAAGGTTACACACATTCGCAGGTCAGTACAGCTACTAAACCCACTAGTGGCTTCAAAGCGACTTTACCGGTCACCCGTATAGAAGCACGACCACTTCTAACCTAAGATCAAGTGGATGTACGCGACATCCGACCCTCAATCCCAAAATCAGTTCTCCGTGTCCGTATGAGGACAGAGACTTCATCATGTCCCCACCTCGATCTCATGCACTTGGTGTTACTCCTAATTTCACACAGACACCTAGAATGACGAACTGCCCTTGTAACCATCAGGTCGTCCAGTGCCATTAGGATGCATCACGACCCCTCTTGGGCATCTTGATGATCCCGTACTCATAGTGCATGCACAAACAATGTTTTCTCATATTGCCATGTAATGTGTGGTGCCACTGGTCCAACGGCCGAAACTCTCAACTCAACCCGTAGTTGTTTGTCTTGACGGGTCTGTCAACTTGTCATGTCGCACTGCCACTAGTTAACTGAGCATGTAAGTCCTATCTTGGTACCATGGCCAAACAATTCACTTATTATGTTTTATGGCACATATATCATGTTCATTTACGAGATCCTACTCATGCCAACTGGCCTTGGGCCCACTGTATGAGATTTTTAAAATCGGGCATTTAGCCCCTAATTTCCAAAACCGAGGCCCCCGACCTATCAGAACTATTCGAGCTCCCGTCGAGAAGGTCTACCAAATTGTTTAAGCATTGGCACACAGTCAGGGGAGAGAACTTCCAACAAAACATATGTTTTCTCTATCCATTATACCGCCCGGGTGTAAGGACACCTCCGTTCATAACCGATGAATGGGTTTTCAACATCCTTCGAAAAAGTCTCATCATACCAATCGGGTATGATCTACTTACAACAGGTAAGAAGTTTTTCCTCATAATTTTCACATCACTTCCTTTAAGTTGTGATGTTTAAAATACCACTTAATAGTGGGTTTTCGTACTGAGGTACTTATCATCCCCAACCGGGTATGATTTAAAATTCCCACTCACCCGATAGTGTAGTGAAATTCCACTTAGTTGGGTTCCGTCCTTAGCAAGCTGGACCTCAACTGGTATTCCTGATGTCTCATTCTCCAACACAAAATGAACATAATTGTTTATTATTCTTTGGCCTAATAGCCCTCATTCGTTCCAAATGAATGAAAAAACCCAACTTTGCTTATATTTGCAATTAGGTCCCTAAAGTTATTTTTCTTTAACTTTAAGTCCATATTGTTGGGTTTGTCCTAAATTTGACTCCCGAAACTTTTAAAATTTATCTTAGGACCTCAAATTATTTAATTTCACACAAAGGGATTTAATTTCTCAAATTTCCAATTTGGTCCCCCTAACTTTTCCAAAATAACCATTTTGCCATTCCTTTACAAAAATGGTAAGTTTTGCCCCAAAAATTCCAAAATTCCTTAATTGGTCCTCCAACATTATTTTCATGCCCAATTGAACCTCAATTTCATAAAATTGCATTTTGGTCCTTTAAATTTCGAAAATCCCCAATTTTTCCCAAATTTTCCCCAAATTTTAACTCTTCAATACTACTGAATTTGATTTCATCATATTGACTGATCAAACACCTCTAATTGTTGAAATTGGAGTTGAAATTGAGTTCCTAAATGTTTATATGATTCTAAGAAACTTTGAATCGCAGATTTTAATGCCGGAACGAGATCAAACGGAGCTTCACCATAAAATAAACTATAAAGAGAGAAAGCTTCGGTTTCTCACCGGTGAGGGCATGGTGGTTCGAGCTTTCGATCTAGGTAGATAGTTCTCATCTTGAGGTTAATCCTAGAATCAAGAATTGCATCAATTGATGCCGAATTGAGTTAGAATTTTATTATTGAAATTCTGTCGGTTCTCTCTCTAGCACCGACCGGAAATTATAGAGGGGAGCCGAATTGGCTTATCTTTCAGTCCTAATTCGGTCGTGGGCGGGTTGAGGAAGTGTTGGAAAGGTTTGGTTTGGCCTGAGGAGGGCTCGAAATGGCCAATTTCAACTCGGCCCAAATAGGGCAGCTTCGGTCTGCCAGAGCTGCTTCACTGTTCCATCATGTCGATGTTTCTCTAGTGATTCTCTGATTGACAAGAGTTTGCTATCAGATAGCTGACTTCTACCCTGTTCTAAAGAGCTCGACCTCTCCTTCCGAGGTTAAGAAAAATGTTTAAGTCGAAGCTCTAGTTTAAGCTTCACTGGGAAATGGAGCAGTAGAGAGAGAGAGAGAGAAGTGTTCGGGTTTGAGGAGAATGAATAGGGATGACCTCTTTATATAGATGTAAAATCGTGTATTAAATGGGAGAGATTTATTACTAGTATTAATATTACCATAAATTATTAGTATTAATTTTAATAATTTAATTTTGATATTAAATTATTCCATCCTCACACTACTCTCAAGCAAGCACGCTTAACTTTAGAGTCCTTATGGATTCTTGTTCACCTAAACCAATTTGGTTTTTCTCTTCTAATTTGTCTTAAGTTTCTTTTCCAAGGTTTAATGAACCCTTTGTATCACCCGGAAGTTGTAAATTTCCAAATTGCTTGTTCCTAAATGATCGGGTTTATAAACCGGCTCGATTTTCTTACTCGGTTTGACCTGTTCTTTCCCGGTTTTCCTTAACTCAAAAGTGCGGGGTTTACAACTCTCCCCTCCTTTTAGGAGTTTTGTCCTCAAAACTTAATTAGTAACCTTGCATGAAGAACCATTTTCTTTGATGTCCATTTGTTGTTTGCTTAACATGCAAACTCTTCTCTTGTTCTTTCAATTAATCCTTTTTACATCCTTCACTTAAGGAATTTCTTTTCCTTTATATTTTTACTCCCTCCAAGGAGTTTATCATAACTGGACATACCTTACTTCAGTGTATATTCTTAGATTCATATCTTTCTTTTCTTAGAGCACATTCTTCCCTTTGAGGTTCTAACCTCAAGATTGAGAATTCCAAGATACCTAACCATTCCCGTGTCTAGTTAACCCCTTGGTCGTTGAAACCTTTAACTCAATGTTCTTTCGGGTGTTACGTACTTGTTTCCACGGTTTTCTTTATTATCACTTTTTCATCCTATTTTGACCCTTCCTCCATTCATTGTCTATTATAACTTTGGTCCAAATTTTTATATTCAACCTCGTCATGCTTATTAGCTGACTCTTCCTTACTTTGAGTCATATTCTCCTCGGGATTGTTGTGCTTACATACCTCTTACAACATGGCATTTTCTAGGACTTGTCTCTGTCCATTAGATTTCTTGAACATCTCCTTGAGGGTCTCTCTTAGCTTTTTGACCTTTCAGGGATCATATAACTTCATCCCTCTTTTCTTTTGATAGCATTCCTCAACTATCCTTTTTACCATTATCCTCTCATCCATCATGCCTTTAAAGTTATGTCTCACATAACTGCATGGATTTCTCTTACCTACTCATCCTTTACAAACGTTTTTATTAGGTCCTTTCGATTCCAATTGTTGGGTTTCCTGATGATTATTGACATGTGAGGATTTTTCCCTTCTTATGTCCTTTCTCTTCTTTAGTGACATCCCTTATTAAATGACTTCCTTTTTCCTTAATCCACTCTTACTTGCTCGTGACCATTCCGTGATTCATGATTTTGAGTTGATTCCTTTCTGTCTACATGTCGTTTGCTTGGTTTGGGGAGTTTCCCCTTTTTAGGTTTCATCCTCTACTATTTCCTTCAAGGTAGAGACTTTCATCTTAGGAGTTACATGTTCAACCTTCTTACCATTTCTTGAAGGTTTCCTTTCTTCATCTCCTTACACCCTTTCCATATTGGGGCATTTGCCCGCTTTTAGTCCTCCATTGTCTTAAACTTTTCCCATTCCATCCCTTATTCCTTATTTGAGTAGTTTATTAGTCTTATTTAGGGTACTTCATATTATGTTCAGCCGTCCACTCTTTAGGCATTATTATACGCGTGTGGACTACAGAGTGTCTTACCAGTCACGGTTATTCCTCCATAACCACATCTTAATTGGAGGGCTTACTTTCCCAATGTTTCTCATACGTTCTTTCCTTCCTTACCTTATTATGGATAGTCCACTCATTCTTACTTGCCACAACATCTCTTAATATGCTTCCTTGGGTTTCTTTTACTTTAGCATGGATTTTATTTATGAATTTGTCTCCTCACCTCTCGTCACCAGGTTCCGCTTATTCTTTATTACATCATTTATCCTTTCTTAGGATTTCCTATAGCTGTGGGAGCATCTTCCTTTGGAAGTATTATTCTAAATCCTAGTGGTGTGGGACGGTACTTCATTTCATGCCCTATTTCCTTTATACCTTATAATAGGTTGTTTCTTGTTTAGTTACCCCAAGGTTCTCCTAGACTCCTTACCAAGACGATTCTTTTGTCATGCCTTCCTTGCATAATAATCTCTTTGATATCCATGGTGTCTTTTGTTTTGGTATTTTTCTTAGGGCTATCTTCCTAACAAGATTACATCCTTTGATAGACAAAGTTTTTAGGAATTTGGAGTACTTTATTAATCGAGGAGTACAATTGGCCCTATTACAGAAAGTGGTCACAAAATAAGGAGTTACAGGGTTCTTGATAAAGACTTAGGTAAGGTTATACACCCTTTACTGACGTTTGTAGCTTCACGCTTGGCTTCCTTTATACTTAGAGTTGTGCCCTCAATAGGTCCTAGAACATTCTCTGGGATACTTCTCCATTTGGTCTTTGGAGATTTCTACCATGCCTCAGGAATTTGGGAAGCTTCTAGGGTTGTCCTCCTACGAGGACAGGGTACTAAGCAGAGTCATCCCTAGTTTTATTGGTTCCTCTCCGGGAAGCCATCTGAAAATTTTAAGATAAATCCTATCAGTTACTATATTTTCTAGTCTTGATTATGTATTTGAGGAAACAAGCTCTGATACCACTCTAGTTGTCACGCACCAACCCGGTTTGGTCGGATCCTTGTGATCAACCCGCCACTCTCCCGGTTTATTAAAGGTTTTCCCTTTACTATAAACCAAAAGTGTAAGGCATCCTTTAAACCTGCACCATTTCCTGGAATAGCATAATCAAAACTGCATGAAATTTTTAAACTTTACATACCTGTCTTACAGGCGTCTTAGTTGATGGTCTTTAAGGGTAGGCTTTCCGAGATTTCCTGAAAAGTGATATAAGGGAGGGGGTGAGTACGACTACTCAGTGAATGGGTTTTCAAAAGTTTGGACTTTTAAGAAAATATTTATTATTGGACTGTGCCAGACTCCTTTCTTCAAAAAATCCCTTCATTTAAAATCTCGGGTTTTATCTCCATTTCCTTATCTAATCTTGGTGTGTCATCACCCAACACACATCCTTCATCATGAAGGTTACACACATTCACAGGTTAGTGCGACTATTGAACCCACTAGTGGCTTCGGAGCGACTTTACCGGCCACCTGGATTGAAGCACAACCACTTCAACCCTGAGATCAAGTGGATGCACGCGACATCCAACCCTCAATCCCAAAATTGGTTCTTCATGTCCATATGAGGACAGAGACCTCATCTTGTCCTCACCCCGGTCTCATGCGCTTGGTGCTACTCAAAATTTCGAACAGACACCTGGAACGACGAACTGCCCTTATAGCCACCAGGTCGTCCACTTATGATGCATCACTACCCCTCATGGGTGTCTTGATGATCTTGTATTCACAATGCATGCACAAACAATGCTTTCTCGTATTGCCATGTAATCTGTAGTGCCATTGGTCCAACGGCCCTGACTCTCAACTTAACCATAGTTGTTTGTCTTGACGGGTCCGTCGACCTATGATGTCGCACTGCCGCTAGTTGACTGAGCATATCGGTCCTATCTTGGTACCATGCCAAATAATTCACTTATTAAGTTTTATGACACATATATCATGTTCGTTTATGAGCTCCTGCTCATGCAAACTGGCCTTGGGCCCACTGTACGAGATTTTCTAAATCGGGCATTTAGCCCCTAAGTTCTAAAACTGAGGCCCCAGCGTATCAGAGCTATTCGAGCTCTCATCCAGAAGGTCTCCCAAATTTTTTAAGCATTGGCACACAGTCAGGGGAGAGCACTTCCAACAAAACATATGTTTTATCTATCCATTATACTGCCTGGGTATAAGGACACCTCCATTCATAACCGATGAACGGGTTTTCAACTTCCTTCGAGGAAGTCTCATCATACCAATCGGGTATGATATACTTACAACCGGTAAGTAGTTTTTTCGCATGATTTTCACATCACTTCCTTTAAGTTGTGATGTTTAAAATACCACTTAATAGTGGGTTTTCATACCGAGGTACTTATCATCCCCAACCGAGTATGATATAAAATTCCCACTCACCCGATAGTGTAGTGAAATTTCACTTAGTTGGGTTCCATCCTTAGCAAGCAGGACCTCGACTAGCGTTCTTGATGTCTCATTCTCCTACACTAAATGAACATAATTGTTCATTATTCTTTGGCCTAGTAGCCCTCATTCGTTCCAAATGAATTAGAAAACCCAACTTTACATATATTTGCAATTAGGTCCCTAAAGTTATTTTTCTTTAACTTTAAGTCCCTATTGCTGGGTTTTTCCTAAATTTGAGACCCAAAACTTTTAAAATTTATCTTAGGACCACAAATTATTTAATTTCGCACAAGGGGGTTTAATTTCCCAAATTTCTAATTTGGTCCCCAACTTTTCTAAAATTACCATTTTACCCTTTCCTTACAAAAATGGTAAGTTTTGCCCCAAAAATTCCTAAATTCCTTAATTGGTCCTCCAACATTATTTTCATGCCCAATTGACCCTCAATTTCATAAAATTTCATTTTGGTCCTTTGAGTTTCAAGAATCCCCAATTTTCCCCAATTTTTCCCCAATTTCAACTCTTTAACACTGTCGAATTTGACTTTATCAAATTGACTGATCAAAGACCTCTAATTGTTGAAATTTGAACTTGAGTTCCTGCATGTACATACGATTCTAAGAAACTTTGAATAACAGATTTTAATGTCAGAATGAGCTGAAACAGAGCCTCACCTGAAAATAGACTGTAGAGAGAGAAAGCTTTGATTTCTCACCGGTGAGGGCACGACAGTCCGAGCTTTCGATCTGGGCAGATAGCTCTCATCTTGAGGTTCATCATAGAATTAAGAATCGCATCAATTTATGTTGAATTGAGTTAGAATTTTATTATTGAAATTTTGTCAATTCTCTCTCTAGCATCGGCCCGAAATTGTAGAGGGGAGCCGAATTAGCTTACCTTTCAGTCCTAATTCAGTTGTGGGAGGGCTGAGGAACTGTTGGGAGGGCTTGGTTTGGCTTTAGGAGGGCTCTAAATGGTCAATTTCAACTCGGCCAAAATTGGGCAGCTTCGATCCGCCGGAGCTGCTTCACTGTTCCATCATGTCGGCACTTCTCTAGTGATTCTTGGATTGACTAGAGTTTGCTACCAGATAGCTGACTTCTCCCCGGTTCTAAAGAGCCCGACCTCTCCTTCTGAGGTTAAGAAAAATGTTCAAGTCGAAGCTCTGGTTTAAGCTTCACCGAAAAATGGAGCAGTAGAGAGAGAGAAGTATTCGGGTGTGAGGAGAACGAATGGGGATGACCTCTTTATATAGGTGTAAAACCATGTATTAAATGGGAGTTATTTATTACTAGTATTAATATTTCCATAAATTATTGGAATTAATTCCGATAATTTAATTCCAATATTAAATTATTTGTATTAATTCCAATAATTTAATTTAGGTATTAAATTATTGGTATTAATTACAATAATTAAATATATATATTAATTTATGGCTATTTATGATAAGGCATGCGTTCACATAAAAATTTTTAACCAAAATTTTGGGTTACAAAAATAATTATACTTCCCAGGAGGTCATCCATCCTCACACTACTCTCGAGCAGGCACGCTTAACTTCAGAGTTGTTATGGATTCTCGTTCACCTAAACCAATTTGGTTTTTCTCTTCTAATTTGTCTTAAGTTTCTTTTCCAAGGTTTAATGAACCTTTTGTATCACTTGGAAGTTGTAAATTTCCAAATTGCTTGTTCCCAAATGATCGGGTTTATAAACCGGCTCAGTTTTCTTATTTGGTTTGACCAGTTCTTTCCCAGTTTTCCTTAACTCAAAAGTGCGGGGTTTACACTGGTGGTCTTTGGGGGTAAGCTTTCCTGGGTTACCTGAAAGGGATATAAGGGAAGGGTGAGTTCAACGACATAGTGAATGAGTGTTCAAATATTTACTTTTAGAAAATCGTTAGAATTTGGAGTGTGCTAGACTCCTTATTTTTCTTCTAAAAATATTTCATTCTTAATTCATGGTTTCCTTAACCATTTCTCATCATATTAGTGTGTTTATCAAACAACACACGTGCTTCATCATGAAGGAAACACACATTCATAGGCCAGCCCGTTCATTGTACCCACTTGTGACATCGGAGCAACTTTACTGGCCACCTAGATAGAAGTACGTCCATTTCTACCCTGAGAATTAGTGGATGTTCGCGACATTAGACCCTCAATCCCATAACAAAACCCCATGTCCATATGAGGATAGAGACCTCATCTTGTCCCCACCCTGGTCTCATGCACTTGAAGCTACGTCAAGCTTCACAAAACTTCTGGTATGACTAATTGCCCTTATACCCATCAGGTCGTCTAGAGCCCTAGGACACATCACTACCCCCCTTGGACGTCTTGAAGGTCTCGTAACACAGTAAAGTTATTTTTCTTTAAGTTCCTAATACCGGTTTTTCCTCAAATTGAGTCCCAAAACTTTTAAAATTCACCTTGGGACTTCAATTTATTCAAATTCACAAAAAGTGGTTTAATTTCCCAAATTTCCAATTTGGTCCCTAACTTTTCTAAAATTACCATTTTGCCCCTACTTTACAAAACCAGTAAGTTTTGCCCCAAAAAATTCAATATTTGTCCAATTGGTCCTCCAACATCTTTATCTTGCTCAATTGTCCTCAATTTTTTGAAATTACACTTTAGTCCCTCGAATTTTTGAAATTCCTAAATTTTTTCATAATTTCAACCTTCTAACTCAACTGAATTTGATTTCATCAAATTGACCAATCAAATGAGTTTAATTGATGAAATTGAAGTTAGATTGAAGTTAGATTGGATTTCAGCTCGGCTGAAACATGGCAGCTTCGGTTCGCCGGAGCTGCTTCATTGTTCGATCAAGCTAGTGCTTCTCCAGTGACCCTCAGAGTAAATGGAGACTACGATCATGTAACTGACTTCTCCTCGGATCCAAAAAACTCGACCATGCCTTCTTTGGCTAAAAAAAGACCCTATATTGGAGCTTTGGTTCGAGCTTCACCAAAAATTGGAGTAGTTGAGAGAGAACGGAGTTTTCAGGAGTGGAGATGATGAATGAGGAGGGGCTCTTTATATAGGAAGTTCGGGGACTTCTTGGCCATTCAATTGGTGCCTTAATGGTGGTCATTTATTGCCTAAAACTCCCTAGCCAGAGACTTTTTAGCTTAATTGGCACTGCTCGATTTTCCGGTGAGTGAACAGTGCTATCATCTGAAGGAAGAAGACGACATTGTTCCATACTAGACCAAACCGGTCTTCACCGGTTCAAAGCTTAAACTGGTCAGTTCAGGCCCGATTCGACCGAGTTTTTACAAAATTAAAAATTTCTAAATTTATCTAAATTCATTATCTATCAAATGGTGGCCTCAATTCTCCATTTTTAATTTTCTAATCTACATAGAAAAATGAATTTAGCATCTAGTTCAATAGTGGTTCAAACCGGTTTAGATCCAGTTCACCTGAACCAGTTTAGTTTTCATCTCCAATTCATCTTTAAGTCCTTTTTCATGTCTTTTGGGACTCTTTGGGTCACTCGGTATCCATAAATTTCCTAGTTTGCCCTTTCTCTATCGGTTCCGGTTTGTAGACCGACTCGGTTTTCAAATTGAAAATGATTGTTTCTTTCCCCAATTTTCTTATTATCAAAGGGTGAGGTTTACAAGACTGCTCAACTTAAGCTTGAGCAGCTTGGGCTGCTGACAACCGAGGAGCGGCGACACTATTTGAGCTTCTTCTCTCTTCAACGGTGGTCCTTGGGCTAGAGGGAGAGTGCAACTGGGTAGAGGAGTTCCTCCTAGTTCCAATGACACTAAATGTAACTTCAGACATGAAGAAAAGTTCCGATGTCAGAGCTCTGGTTTGCTACTCGCTGGAAAACTAAGCACATCACCTTCTTTGTTCGATTGTGGGATGGTGAGAGTGAATGTAGGGGCGCTATTTATATAGTGAGTTCAGCAACTAACTGGACTATCGAACGACGTAGGATTCGGTGTCTGACTCGACCGCCAACAGTCATACCAGAGCTCTTCCTAGGTCGTGGGAGGAGGCGACCTCTCTCTCTCTATTCTCTCTATCAACGGACTATGGTTGAAAATGATGATGTGGCAGGCGTGCCACATGGTGCACTATGATTGGTCAATTTTTCTGACGTGGCATTCTAACTCAGCAGCCACGTCAGTAGTTGACTAGTTGACCTGACACATGGCAACCTCTCATTGAATGCTCGTATATGTGTGGTAGGCTAACCGATCATCCACTAATCATTGACTAGACACGTGTCAACCTCCCATTGGCTGCCCATGCTTGCGTGGCTACTGACTAGGCATCATTGACCATTGACCGGTCCAGTTTATTGACCAACTAGACCATTGATCGGTCCGGTCCGTTGACTCGTTGGACCATTGACCGGTTCGATTGGGTTTGGTGACTCAAATTTGAAAATTGGTCTGTTTAGGCCCGATTCGATCGGTTTTCTGAAATTTAAAATTTTCTAAATTCATTTTCTATCTAATGGTGGCCTCAATTTTCCAAATTGACATTTTTAAGCCACCTTGAAAATTGAATCATTAAATCCGTCCATTATGGTTCAATCCGTTTCAATACGATTCTTCCCCATGTTTTTTGTGAATTTTTTGTTACTTGGAATTTTCCAATTTCCCATATTAACCCTTCTTTACTATTTTTTGGTTCATTAATTGACTTGGTTTTCTCAAAATCACCAATCCTTTCCCCAGTTTCCTTGTTCTGAGGGGACGAGTTTCATAGTCATCCTTCCTTAGCGTGAAACAATATTTCCCAAATACATTGCAAATTCCTTGTAAAGTCTCCTAAGCCCAAGAGTTATCCTTAGTATAGTGGGTTGGGTCCTCTTAGACTCATTAGCTCCCAAGTTAATTTCCTCACTTGGGGTAGGATTTCTTCCTGATCCTGTGGTGGCCGTGGCAGCGTGGGTTGGTTTAGTTCCTCTAGGAGGGCTCATATCTATTTGGCAAAAGTTTACTATTGGTTTAGGTTCTAAGGCTTTTAGTTTTGAAAACTTTGTTTGGAAAACCATGCTGTGATACCACTTGAGTTGTCACACCCCGATATGGTTCGGTCGGAGTCCCGTGATCAACCTGTCACCCTTCCCCGTGCTAAATTAGAATTTCTACCAAATAGACCGAAGAAGGTAAAGGCGTAGAAACACACATGTTTTCCATAAAAAAGTTTACAAAACATTCAAAGAATGGTTTACCTGTTCGTAGTACCTTTGGCTTGCTCCCCTAGCTTCCAACCCACTTGACGAGATGTTTCTCTTGAAGAGGGTTTAATAGAAGGGGGTGAGTTTCTACAACTCGGTGAGCGAGGGTTGGGGAGTGAGTTTTCAAAACAATTAGTATATTAGAGCATTTTATCCTTTTTGTTCATTGTGATACGAGTTCATCTCTTCTTTAGCGCTTCCCCTTGCTCTGGAGGTGTTTAGCAAACATTCACATGCCCTTTCTATCATAGAAAGGGATCACACATTCGCAGAACGGTTCTCGACCGTTCCACTTGTGGTTTAGAGCATCTTTACTATCTACCTAAGTAGAAGTCCCGGACTTCTACCCTGAGTTTGGGTGTGCACCAATTGTCCGATCCTCAAACCCAAATCATACTTAGTGTCTACTTTGTGGGACGAGACCTCGTTTCTCCTACTGCCTTGGTCTCAGTGTGCAGCAAGCTCCTAGAGCTTCATGACTAACTGGCACAACAAACTTACCCTTACTTCATCTAGGTTGTCCAACTGCCCTTGGGATCCATCGACTACCCCTCTTGTGTGTCTAGATGCTCCCAGATCCTTATGCATGAATAACAAAAGTTTTTGAATCATTAACCATGATCTTTGGTGACAACTGTCCAACAGCCCCGACACTCGACTTGGCCTGTAGTTGTTTGCCTAACCGGTCTGTTGACCTAGTGCTAGTGTAATGCCACTAGCCCATCGAGCCTTATTAGTCCTGTTTTGATCCCATGGCAAGTCACACAAAATTTTCAATTTTATGAGATTTTTCATGGTTCATGTAATTATTTTTGTCTACGAGCTCCAACCCATGCCCACTGGCCTTGGGCCCACTTCACGAGTATTTCAAAATTGGGCCTCAAGTCCTATCATTTTTAAATCCAAGGCTTCGAGCCTATTAGAGCAATTCTATCTCCCATCAAGAACGTATCCCATTATATTTAAGTAGTTTTATGTAATCAAGGGAGACTATTCTTGTAAACCCCGCACATTTGAGTTAAGGAAAACCGGGAAAAGAACCGGTAAAACCGAATAAGAAAAACCAAACCAGTTTACATTTGGAAATAAGCAATATGAAAATTTACAATTTCGGTTGATCCAAAGAATTTATTCAACATTGGAAAAGAAATTTAAGACAAAATAGAAAACAAAAACCAAATTGGTTTAGGTGAACTAGATTACATAAGAACTTCAAAGTTAAGTGTGCTTACCTTAGAGTAGTGTGAGGATTTTTATACGAACGTACGACTTATCATAAATAGCCATCTTATTGGAATTAATACCAATAATTTATGGCAATATTAATACTAGTAATAAATCTCGCCTATTTAATACACGGGTTTTACGACTATATAAAGAGGTCATCCCCATTTCATTCTCCTCACACCTGAACACTTCTCTCTCTCTCTCTACTGCTCCATTTCCTAGTAAAGCTCGAACCAGAGCTTCGACTTGAACAAAAGTTGGGCTCTTTAGAACTGGGGAGAAGACGCTATCTGATAGCAAACTCCAGTCAATCCGAGAACCGTTGGAGAAGCGTCGACATGATGGAATAGTGAAGCAACTCCGGTGGACCGAAGCTACCCTATTTCAGCCAAGCTGGAATCGGCCATTTCAAGCCCTCCTCAGGTTAAACTAAGCCCTCCCAACATTTCCTCAGCCTTTCCACGACCGAATTAGGACCGAAAGGTAAGCCAATTCGGCTCCCCTTTATAATTTTTGATCAGTGCTAGAGAGAGAATCGACCGAATTTCAATCACGAAATTCTAATCCAATTCCGCATCAATTGATACAATACTTGATTTTAGGATGAACCTCAGGATGAGACCTATCTGTCTAGATCGAAAGCTCGGACTGTCATGCCTTCACCGGAACGCTAAAGACTAGGAACGCCAGCAAGGACAAGCTCGCGTGAATACAAAGAACCAGTCTAGTGGAAATCACGGCATTAACGGGTGAGTGGGATTATATATCATACCCAGTTGGGGATGATAAGTGTCTCGATATAAAAACCCACTGTTTAGTGGTATTTTAATCATCACTACTTAGAGAAAGTGATGTGAAAGTTATGCAGAAAAACTACTTACTGGTTGTAAGTAGATCATACCTGGTTGGTATGATGAGACTTCCTCGAAGGAAGTTGAAAACCCGTTCATCGGTTATGAACAGAGATGTCCTTATACCGGTCGGTATGATGGACAGTAAAAACCTATTTTTGTCAGAAGATCTCTCCCCTGACTGTGTGCCAATGCTTAAACAATTTGGGAGAACTTCTCGACAGGAGCTCGAATAGCTCTGATAGGTCAGGGGCCTCGGTTTTGGAACTTGGGGGCTAAATGCCCGATTTTGAAAATCTCGTATAGTAGACCCAAGGCCAGTTGGCACGAGTAGGAGCTCGTAAACGAACATGATATATGTGCCATAAAACTTAATAAGTGAATTGTTTGGCTATGGTACCAAGATAGGACCGACATGCTCAGTCAACTAGCGGTAGTGCGACATGACAGGTCGATGGACTAGTCAAGACAAACAGCTGCGGGTTGAGTTGAGAGTCGGGGCCGTTGGACTAATGGCACCACAAATTACATGGCAATATAAGAAAACATTGTTTGTGCATGCACTGTGAGTACGAGATCATCAAGACGCCCATGAGGGGTAGTGATGCGTCCTAAGGGCACTGGATGACATGGTGGCTATAAGGGCAGTTCGTCGTTCCAGGTGTCTGTGCGAAATTTGGAGTAGCACGAAGCGCATGAGACCGGGGTGGGGACAGGATGAGGTCTCTGTCCTCACATGGATACGAAGAAGTGATTTCGGGATTGTGGGTCGGATGTCACGTACATCCACTCATTCCCGGGGTAGAAGTGGTCGTACTTCTATCCGGGTGGCAGGAAAAGTTGCTCCGAAGCCACTAGCGGGTTCAGTAGTGATACTGACTTGCGAATGTGTATAACCTTCATGATGAAGGATGTGTGTTGGGTGATAACACACCGTGGTAACTAAGAAATAATGGAAAAACTCAAATTTTTAAATGAAGGGATTTTTGAAAACAAAGGAGTCTGGCACACTCCATATAAATATTTTTCTTAAAAGTCAAAAGTTTTTAAAAACCCATTCACTGAGTAGTCATACTCACCCCCTCCCTTATATCCCTTTCAGGAAATCTTGGAAAGCCTCCCCTTAAAGACCGTCAACTAAGATGCCTGTAAGACAGGTATGTACAGTTTTAAATTTCATGCAGTTTTGATTATGTTATCCTAGGAAAAAGGTGCAGGTTAAAGGACGCCTTACTCTTTACGGTTTATAATAAGGGGAAACCCTTTAATAAACCGGGAGAGTGGCGGGTTGATCATGGGGATCCGACCAAACCAGGTCGGGGCGTGACAATTCTTGAAAAAATGATTTTCAAACTTAAAGTAGTTCTCATCGCCCCCAACCGAGTATAACGCTGAAAATCCCACTCACCTAGTAACAGTGATATGGTTGTCCTAGTGAGATCTCGATTAGTGGTGGGCTACTTTGTATCGGTACTTGAACAACTAGCTTCTACATTGTTCGAGTATCCACATAAGGAGACTTAACATAAGGGACCTCATACTTTAGTGTATTTGCGCATAGGTCCTCACAATATTCCTTTATTGCACTTATGTCCCTTAAAGTTTATAACTTTACATTTAGGTCCCTAATCTTTATTTAATCTCAATTAAGTCCCAGGACTTCCAATTATCCCTCATGGGTCCTTAGTTTTTCCAAAATCACCAATTGGCCCTCAATTTTTTCCAAAATTGCCAATTGGTCCTTAAGTTTCCAAAAATTTCCAATTAGTCCTTAAATTTCCAAAATTGCCAAGTGGCCCTCCAATTCATCCAATTGCCCAATTGGACCTCAATTGGAAGTTAATTTCATGAAAATTCCCAAATTTCCTTAAATTACAATTCGGCCCCCAATTTTCCATGTATCCCTAAATTGCCCAATTTTTCAAAAATTGCAATTTAATCCCCGCTGTTGAAGCTCTAGTTTGATGCTCGTTGGAAAGTGGTGTACTTCACCTTTTTCGCTCGTTTGTGGGATGCTGAGAACGGATGGAGGGATGCTCTTTATATAGGGAGCTTGACAACTGACCAGGCTTCCGACCGGCATAGGACTCGGCCACTGACGGTCATATCGGAGCTCTTCCCAGGTGATCAGAGGAATCGCCCTCCCTCTCTCTCTCTTTCCTTTCTATCAGTTGACTAAGGAAGAAGATGATGATGTGGCGGGTGTGCCACGTGGCACACTGTGATTGGTTGGTTTTTCTAATGTGGCATTCAAACTCGACCGCCGTGTGAGCAGTTGACAGTTAATCGGACACATGGTAACCTCCCATTGGCTACTCGTATCGTAGGCTGACCAAGAACGTGCTAACCATTGATCAACTGAACCGTCGATCGGTTGGACCATTGACCATTCCGGTCCGATAGGGTTTGGTGACCCAAATTAAAAAATCAGCTGGTTCAAGCCCGATTCGACCGGTTTTCTAAAAATTAAAAATTTTTAAATTTATCTAAATTCATTTTCTACCTAATAGTGGCTTTTTTCCAATTTGATATTTTTAAGCCACCTAGAAAAATGAATCTTTGAATTTGTTCACTATGGTTCAATTCAAACCGGTCCTATTTTCCTATCCAATTCACTTTATGGTTCTTCCCCATGATTTTTATGACTTTTTGGTCACTTGTAATTTTCCAATTTTCAATTTTAACCCTTTATTTAGTATTTTCGATTCATTAATTGACTTGTTTTCTCATTGAATTTGCTAGTTCTTTTCCTGGTTTCTTTGGTTCAAGAGGTTGGGTGTCATGTCCCAACTCGGATTGGTCGGATTCCTGTGATCAACCTGCCGCTCCCTTAGTTCAAGAGGGCTTTCCCCCTTCCTTAAATCAAGAGGAGCTAGACGAAATTTCAACATTGTTCCCTCTAATAACATATATCAATAAATATGCAAGCGTAAAAAGAAAAGACTTTTAAGCATACCTAAAAGAAGGTAGATCCTGATGTTATCTCTAGTCATTTTTCTCTACTACTAAAAAGAGATGGAAAGGGAGGGGTGAGTTTCTACAACTCAGTGAATGGGTGTTTGAAATATGAGTTTAAAAAAAATAATTTTTAATTGGAGTGTGTCAAACTCCTTATTTCTTTTAAGATCATTTCATCCATAAATTCCTGGTTATTCAAAAATGAATTTACTCATTATCCACGATCGGTGTGTTTAACAATCAACACACACCCTTCATCGTTAAGGGATTACACATTCGCAGGGCAGCCCATCTAATACACCCACCTTTGGTGTCAGAGCGTGTTTATCGGCCACCTAGATAGAAGCCCATCCACTTCTACCCCAGGAATGATTGGATGTTCATGACATCCGACCCTCAAACTCGAAAAGAAATTTTGTGTCTCATGCGCATGAATCTACGTCGAGCTACCCTAACTGTTAGCACAAAAAAACTGCCCTTATCTCCATCATGTCATCTAATAGCCCCTATGACGCATCACTACCCCTATTGGGCGTCTTGATGGTCCCGAACATCAGTGCATGCACAAACAATGTTTTCCATAAAGCCATTAATCTTTGGTGCCACTAGTCCAAAGGCCCTGACCCTAAAATTGACCTATAGTTGTTTGTCTAGACTAGTCTGTTGACCTTGTCCTGTTGCACTGCCACTAGTCCATCGAGTATGTCAGTCCTGTCTTCGTATCACGACCAAATCACATAATCATTCATTTAGAAATTTTCATGGCTTATCAACACGTTTGTTTACGAGCTCCTGCTCGTGCCAATTAGCCATGGGCCTATTGTACGAGATTTTCAAAATCGAGCATTTTAGCCCCCAAGATCCAAAACTGAGGCATGTGGCCTATATGAGCTACATGAGCTCTCGTGAAAAACGTCTCCCAAAATTTTTAAGCATTGGCACATAGTCAGGGGAGAACACTTATGACAAAATAAATTTCAACTCATCCCTCACACCAACTGAGTGTAATGACATCTCCGCTTATAACCGGTAAGCGGGTTTTCTACTTCCTTCCAGGAAGTTCATCATACCAACCAGGTATAATCTACTTACAACTAGTAAGTAGTTTTTTCGTGTAGTTCTCACATAACCCCAACCAGGTGTAATGTTAAAATTCCACATAGTAGTGGTTTTTTATTGTCGAGGTACTCATCATCCCAACAGGGTATAATGTGAAAAATCCCACCCACTCGATATTCGTAGTGTATTTTCCTCTAAATTGACTTTTTGCCTCCACGCGAACTTATCCTTGCTGGCATTCTCAGTCCTTCGTGTTTCTACACGATTTGAATATCATTGTTCATTAAAATTTGGCATAATAGCCTTCATTTCTCACGAATGAACAAAATGCCCAAACTTTTAATTATATGCTAATTTAGGTCCGTAAGGTTCTTTTCCTTAACTTTAGGTCCCAAATGCTAATTTTTTCCCCAAATTGAGTCCTAAAAATTCTAAAATTCACTTTGGAACCTCAATTTTTTCAAAATAACAAAAGGGGTTGAATTTTCCAAAATTTTCAATTTGTTCCCCAACTTTTCAAAAATTACAATTTTGCACTTACATTTCAAAAATGGCAATTTGGCCCCAATAAATTTAAAAAATCAACCAATTGGTCCTCCAACATCTTTTTCATTGCCAATTGGCCCTCAATTTTGGGAAATTGCACTTTGGACCCTCAATTTTTTGAAATCCCCAATTTTTCCCAAAAGTTTCCTCAAATTCCCCCTTTCAAAGTTGCCAAATTTACTTTCATCAAATTGACCATTCAATAAAGTTCAATTGTTGAAATTAAAGGTAAAATTTTGTTCTTACATATCCATATGATTCAATTGAGCTTTGAATCGCATGATTTGAGGTCAGAATGAGCTCTAAGGGAGCTTCGCTGGAAAACTAAACATAGAGATAAAAAGCTTCAAAAGCTTACTGTCGGGGGTGCGGCGGTTTGAGCTTTCAATCGGGACAAGTAGCTCTTGTACTGAGGTTTCTCCTAGGATCAAGAATCACATCAATTCATGTGAAATTGAGGAAGAATTCAGTTAGGGAAGTTTCACTAGTTCTCTCTCTAATAAGGATAAGAAATTAAAGAGGGGAGCCAAATTGGCTTACCTTTCCACCCTAATTCGGTCATATGAAGGCTGAGAGAGTGTTGGGAGAGCTTGGTTTGGTCCGAGGAGGGCTCAATTTTGCCATTTTAGCTCAGCCAAAATTGGGCAGCTTCAGTTTGCTAGAGCTACTTCACTATTTGATTACATCGACACTTCTCCAGCAATCCTCAGATCGAATGGTGACCACCGTCTGGTAGCTGACTTCTCCCCGAGTCTAAGGAACATAACCTCACCTTCTTTGGATAAGAAAAACACCTATGTCAGAGCTCTGGTTCGAGCTTCATCGAAAACTTGAGTAGCTAGGAGAGAGTGAAGTTTTTAGGTGTGTGGAGGATGAATGGAGAGGGGCTTTTTATACAGGGAGCTCAGGGACTCTCTAGTCGTTCGTTTGGTACCTTAATGACACTCATTGATGGCTTGAAACATCCTAAACGGAAACATTTCCTTTCCGCTAGTGATGTTCATTTTTCCAGTGAGTGGATAGTGTTGTCATCTGAAGGAAGAAGTTGACATTGTTCCGAACTGGACCGGACTAGTCCGAATTGGGTTCAATGCTTAAATCGGCCATTTCATGCTCGATTCAATAGAGTTTTTCCAAATTAAAAATTTCTAAATTCATCTAAATTCATTCTCTATCTAATGGTGGCTTCAATTCTCCAATTTGAATTTTTGAAGCCACCTAGAAAATTGAATTTAACATTCGGTTCAATGATGGTTCAAACTAGTCCAAATCGGTTCAATCCGGTTCACCTTAATCGGTTAGGTTTTCTCTCCCAAATTGTTCTAAAGTCTCTTTTCAAGGTTTTTATAACTCTTTGGATCACTTGGGAGTTGTATATTTTCTCAATTTGCCCGTTCTTTAGTGGTTAGGGTTCATGAACCGGTTCAGTTTTCTCACTCGGGTTGATCAATTCTTTCCGGATTTTTCCTTAACTCCAAAGGACGGGGTCTACAACTCTCCCCTCCTTTTAGAAGTTGTCCCCAAAACATATTCAACATCCTTCACACTGGAAATAACTTCCCTTGATATCAACTTGTACTCTATTGACATATAACCATTTTAGATATTTCCACTTAGCCCCTTTGTAACACATACTTAAAAATTTTTCTTTTCCTTCCCATTACTTACTCATTCCATGGAGCCTACTTTAGCTAAGTATACCTTACTTGAAAGTTTAAGGTTATATCCTTAAATTCACGTCACTGTTTCCTTAAAGCAGAATTCTTTCTCCTGAGGTTCTTTACTCAAGATTTCACGATTGGGAGTTCCAAGATACTCACTCTTGTGTGTAGTCACTTCCTTTGCTTTAGTGGCGTCCTTTTCTCAAGGACTTTCTTTTCTTTTAATCAACCCTTATTCTCCCGTGATCACTTCAAAATTCTTATAAGAGTTAATCTTCTTCAATCTTAAGTGTTGATTGCTTATTTATGATGGCTCCGTTATTTTGGTTTTGCTCTCTACCATGTCCCTTATAGTAGAGACGTTCACCTTAGGAACTACATGTTCAACCTTCTTATTGTTTCTTAGAAGATTTCATTCCATCCTTTCTTCACACCCCTTCTTATTATAGGATATTTGTCCTTTTGAATCCTTGTCTAACTGAAATTTCAGTCTCTTCCCTTATTCTTTACCCGAGACATGTACTCCACACTATTTCTAGTCGTTCTCTCTTTAGGCTCTATCAATTTGAACGTTGATCACTATGACTCCTGGTGTTAGTGATCCTTTTACTTAAATCCCTTCCTAACTGAAGGGTTAACTTTTCCAAGGGTTCATAGATGTGTTTTCCTCTATTTTCTCTTTTATGGGTAATCCACCCCCTCTTTACTCGCATGGCATCATTTGATGTGTTTTCTTACTTACACATTATTTAGACTTAACTTGCTCTTTGGGTCCTCCTGAGTACCTTTCCTTTGTACTTGATCTTTCCATCTCGACCGACATATCTTGAATGAATTTATCCTGTGTCCATTTCTGTTGATCCCATTATCTTTTAATTGGGACACTTTTGCCCTTCCAAGGTTTCCTTCCTTGATAGTTTATATTCTTTTCTCTCGGGTTCTCTTCCCATTTTTCCATTTAGAATATCTAACTTTAAAAAGGTATTTCCTGATGCCATCCTTTCTCGCTTACACTACTCTTGAGAACTTACATGTACTTTGTTTTCATTCTTCTTTCTTTCATGTATCCATCTATTTCTTTTAGATGGGATTCACATTTGCCTTATTTTAAGATCTCATGATCATCCTGTGAGAGGCTTACTTAATTTTCTCCTGTCTTGAGTTTGGTCGTCAATTTGGTCTTGGTCGTTGATCTCTTTAAAAATTTTGCCTTCATCTTTAATCACCATATGTGTGGCCTTTCCTTCACTCCCTTTTTTACTGGAGTTTAAATTTATAATCCTCCCGAGGGTCAATTCATTAATTTCTTCGATCTTATCCTTCTCCTAGTCATATGATCTTAAGGTGTTCGTCTCTTGAGTCGTATTTTCCTTAATATCCATCTCATTTCCCTCTTTAAGGCGTAGTCTTTACTACTTCCTAGTCCATCTCAGGGCGTCGTTTTCTCTCCCAAATTATCTTGTTGTTACTAGTTTATTTCCTTCAACTGAGTCTGTTTGAAATCCTTATTTGGTTTCTTTGCTCTTTTGAAAGTAGATCACACTTGGCCATCTAGGTATATCCTTAGCCACCTATATCTTTTAATAAGATTCTTATTTCGACTTTAGTTTTATGATGGTTTGTTTGTTGCTTACCTGAGCTTGGAACTTTCTCCTTCTACGGTTCCACTTCATATCCTTATCGTTCTTCTAGGGACTTCCATTCTGGGATTTTCACATTCAATCTCCCTACCGCTCCTTGAAAGTTCTTCATTTATTCTTTTCTTATACTTTCTGACCTTTGTATGGTTATTCACTATGGATTTCTTCCCTATCTTCTATTCTTTTTTGTTCCATATCCTTGCTTCAAAAGTCTCATTATTATTGAGTTCCTAAGAATTTGTGTCCTAACTCTTTCCAAGCACTAGTATTATTCCTAGGGTTTTCTTCCTATCGTACTTCTTTCATTTCTCCTTTCTCCTTATCTTATCTCAATTGACTTAACATCTTCAGTGCTTCCATATCTCGCTTTCTTCCTAGTTAGCTTCCATTCCATTAGTTTCATTGGCATAATCCAATCCTTCTTATTTCCTTACTTTTATCTCATAGATTCTCTCCTTAACTCCTTAAACTTCCACTAGTCCCACACTCTGTGGTGCTTACTTCCCTTGCTCCAGACTTCTTCCTTTCCTTAGTTATGATTTGTCTCCCTTGGTGAACTCTAGTAGACTTTTCCAGAATTTTCTTTCCAAGTCTTATTGTCTTGTTTTTCCCTTTTCTGGATATAAAAACTTTCTTGGCTACTTTAAAGGTTGGGTTAACTAGTAGTGACTAGTAGTTTTCCATCCTTAGGTAATCTCTTCTCCACTCGTTACTTCGATCTTTATTGGAATACTCCTATTTCTATTAGTTGTATTATCAAGGGACACTAAAATTTTCATTCAAGGGAAAATGGATTTTTACTCATTCAAAAAATAGTTTATTGCCATACTGCTTTTTATAAAGAATTTTCTATCCTCTAATCCCTTAGGGTCATAGGCCGAGAGTTAGCCTTGGAATGGTTGTGGGATTCATGATCAGATGGCTCAGAGGAACTGGTTGAAATCCACCCACATTCCCTTATGGGACGAACTTCATGTATGGCTTCCAGTCCGTACCACCTTAATATCTTACCCTCATACTCATATGTCTACTTCATCCATTGAGAGGGATTGAAGCTGGACTGGGTAGGTGGGGGTACTTGGTGAACTTTCATGAAGGTGGCATAAGCGTCCCAATAGTTGTCCCAAGCCTCCTTAGTGGGATTTCTCTCCGATTGTTGTGGGGCTTGAGGAGATGTTGGGCTCCTAGAGGAAGGAAGAGGTTCCTCTTGCCTTGGAGGAGGGTATTTAATGCCTTTGGGTTCTAGTAAGGCTCCCATGAGTTTCTGATAATGCTCCACCATATATTTGGGCACTCTCTTCTCGCCCTTTAGGGACTGTTGAACAGTTGCCTCCTTGGAGATAGGTGTCTTTTTCAAGGTCAGGTGTGGAGGATTGGATTTCACGGTGAACTTCTTAAGGATTGTCCTTCCTACACGGTAGTTAAAGTTTTATTAGTGTCAATGCATAGTATTGATAATGTTTCAAAGAAACTTAGCTCCACTCAAGTTGTCATGCCCCAACCTAGTTTAGTCAGATCATTGTGATCAACCCAACGCTCCCTTGGTTCAAGAGGGGTTTCCCCCTTCCTTAAATCAAGAGGAGCCAAGTGAAATTTCAACCTTTTTCCCTATAATAACATATATTAATAAATATGCAAGCTTAAAAATAAAATACTTTTTTGCATACCTGATAGAGGTTAGATCCTGGTGTTATCTCTAGTCAATTAATCCTGAAAAGGGATAGAAAGGGAAGGGTGAGTTTCTACAACTCAGTGAATTGGTGTTTGAAATAAGAGTATAAAAAATAGTTTTTAATTGTAGTGTGCCAGACTTCTTATTTCTTTTAAGATCATTTCTTCCTTAAATTCTCGGTTATTAAAAAATTAATTTCCTCATTATCCACAATCGGTGTGTTTAATAATCAACACACGCCATTCATCATGAAGGGATCACACATTCATAGGTCAGCTCGTCCACTACACCCACTTGTGGCATTGGAGCAACTTTACTAGCCACCTAGATAGAAGTCCATCTACTTCTACCCTGGGAATGAGTGGATGTTCGCGACATCTAACCCTCAAACTTGAAAAGCAACTCTGTGTCCGTATGAGGATAGAGACCTCATCCTGAACCCACCTTGGTCTCATGCGCATGAAGCTACGTTGAGCTTCTCAGACTGTAGGTACGACAAACTGCTCTTATCTCCACCATGTCGTCCAGTAGCCCCTAGTATGCATCACTACTTCTCTTGGGCGTCTTGATGGTCCCAAACCTCAGTGTATTCACAAACAAAGTTTTCCATAAAGCCATTAAACTTTGGTGCCACTGGTTCAAAGGCCTCGACCCTCAACTCGACATGTAGCTATTTGTCTAGACCAGTTTGTTGACCTGGTCCTGTCGCACTACCGCTAGTCCATCGAGTATGTCAGACTTGTCTTGGTACCATGTCCAAATCACCCCAACCAGGTGTGATGTTAAACTTCCACATAGTAGTGGTTTTTCATTTCTAAGGTACTCATCATCCCAACCGGGTATGATGTGAAAAATCCCACTCACCTGATATTCGTAGTGTATTTTCACCTAAATTGGCTTTTTGGCTCCACACGAGCTTATCCTTGCTAACATTCCTAGTCCTTCGAGTTCCTACACAATTTGAACATTCTTGTTCATTAACGAAGAAAATGCCCAAACTTTTAATTATTTGCATTTAGGTCCCTAAGATTCTTTTCCTTAAATTTAGGTCCCTATTGCTAATGTTTTCCCCAAATTGAGTCATGGAACTTCTAAAATTCACTTTGGGACCTCAATTTATTTAAAATCATAAAAGGGTTTGAGTTTCCCAAATTTTCAATTTGGTCCCCAACTTTTCAAAAATTACCATTTTGCACCTATTTTACAAAAATGGTAATTTAGCCCCAGTAAATTTCAAAAATTGACCAATTGATCTTCTAACATCTTTATAGTCTGTTTTTTGGAGAAGCTCCGTTTGAGCTCATTTCAACATTACAATATGCAATTCAAAGTTATATAGAATCGTATGAACATGTAGAAGCTCAATTTCAACTTCAATTTCAACAATTAGAGGTATTTGATCGGTCAATTTGATGAAATCAAATTCGACTGTGTTAAAAAGTTGAAATTGGGGGAACATTGGGGAAATTTGGGGATTTTCAAAATTTGAGGGACCAAAATGAAATTTTCTAAAATTGAGGGTCAATTGGTCATGATAAGAATATTAGAGGACCAATTGAGAAGTTTTAGAATTTTTGGGGCACAATTTACCATTTTTATTAAGGAATGACAAAATGGTAATTTTGAAAAAATTGAGTGACCAAATTGGAAATTTGGGAAATTAAACCCCTCTTTGTGAAGTTTAATAAATTGAGGTCCTAAAATAAAATTTAAAAAGTTTCGGGACTCAATTTGAGGAAAAACCCAACAATAGGGACTTAAAGTTAAAGAAAAATAACTTTAGGGACTTAATTATAAATATATATAAAGTTAAAGAAAAATAACTTTAGGGCCATGGACGACCCAGTGAGTATAAAGGCAGTTCGTCGTTCCAGATAACCGTGCAAAATTTGGAGTAGCACCAAGCATACGAGACTGGGGTGGGCACGGGATGAGTTCTCTGTCCTCATATGGACATGAATAATCGATTTCAGGATTGAGGGTCGGATGTCACGTACATCCGCTCATTCCCAAGATAGAAGTGGTCGTACTTCTATCCAGGTGGCCGGTAAAGTCGCTCCGAAGCCACAAGTGGGTTTAGTGGTCGTGCTGACATACGAATGTGTGTAACCTTCATGATGAAGGATGTGTGTTGGGTGATGACACACCGTGATAATAAGAAATGGTGGAAAAACTGAATTTTTAAATGAAGGGACTTTTGAAAAGTGAGGAGTCTGGTACACTCCAATATAAATGTATTCTTAAAAGTTGAAAGTCAAACTATTTGAAACCCCTTCCCTAAGTAGTCATACTCACCCCTCCCTTATATCCCTTTTAGGTAGTCCCGGAAAGCCAGTCCTTAAAGTCTTGAGAATTTATGCCTGCAAGACAGGTATGGTTATTTTACAATTTCTATACAATTTTGATTTATGTTATTCCTGGAAAAAGGTGTAAAGAATGCCTTACTCTTTACAGTTTATAAAAGGGGAAACCCTTTAATAAACTAGGAGAGCGGCGGGTTGTTCACGAGAATCTGATCAAACCGGGTTGGGGCATGACAACTAGAGTGGTATCAGAGCCTATTTCCTCGAATGCATAGTGAAGACTAGAAGATATAGTAACTAATAGGACTATTTAAAAAAAATATCTACAGAAATGGCTCCAAAGAAAGGAACCAAGAGAACTAGGGCTACTGTCTCCAACACCGCCCAGCCACCCTACCTGTAGAACCTCCTAGAGCAACCCAGACAACTCCTCCCAAACTCAGTAGGGAGCATCAAAGATTATACGAGGAGTTCACCCGTGTATTTGGCCAACCTAACCTCACTCTTGAGGTGGGCATGAACTCGCGGGTTGAACTAGAGGAAGTGCAATCCCACCCTCCCCCTACTAATCCAACCACTCCAATGGACATACCTAGAAATCTGAAAAGTCTCCGACAACTAGGATGTAAACCTTTCCTCAGAGAAAAAGATGCTGGGATCGCCATGGATTGGCTAGCCAATACCAAGAAATTGATGGGAATTGTCCCGATGCTACCAGAGGATAGGGTGATCCTAATAAAATTCTTCCTGGAAGGAAGCGCTAGACGGTGGTGTGACAATGTCCGAAACCTACATACCACCACCCCCACTTGGGAGCAATTTAAGGAAAGATACTCGGAGGAGTACCTGACATCCCACCTAATAAATGAGAAGAAACAAGAGTTCATCCAGCTTCGACAAGGGCTTAGTTCCATAGCAGAGTATGAAACAAAATTTAACGAGTTAAGACCCTTTGCTCCTGACCTAGCTGGACCAACTAACATATGCCAGAGGTTTGTGGATGGACTCAACATGGATATTAGAGACCATATGGGAGTACTAGGATGCCTCACAGACCTAACAGCTGTAATTAGTATTGCTCACGAATGCGAACGACTGGTATAGACCCATCGTCGTCGAGTGGAGTAGACAACTACAAAGGGGTATAAGGATTCAAACCGTCAAGGATGATGGAGAGAATATACCGGCTTAAGAGGACGAAACAAAATGGTATTCCAATGGAGAAGGGGCATGCCTCCACCCCTTCCCAGAGTAGTCCCTACCTTACCCCAAGGGAACCCTCACTGTCCAAAGGGTCAAAGCAACCATCAGGGAGCATGCCATACTTGTTTCGCCTGCGGACAAGCGGGACACTTTATAAAGGATTGTCCTACTCTTAGGGAGAACAGACAGAAAAATACTCTTGGACCACCTCAAGGGAACTCTAGGAACCCCATACTATAAGCTACAACAATAGTATCAGCTAGAGTATACAACCTCACTCAGGAGGAGGCTAGAGGAGACCCTAGCACTGTAGCGGGCTCCAGCAGGGCAGAAAGAATTAAAAGAACAACTGGATAAATTATTGGAAAAGAATTTCATACGTCCAAGTCAGTCTCTATGGGGTGCTCCTGTTTTGTTCGTGAAGAAAAAGGACGGGAGTATGAGACTATGTACTGACTACAGGAAGTTGAATCAAGTCACCATCAAGAACCGATACCCACTCCCAAGGATAGATGATTTGTTTGATCAATTAAAAGGAGCAGCCTACTTCTAAAAAATAGATCTTAAATCAGGTTACCACCAACTAAGGATTAGAGAAGAGGACATCCCTAAGACGGCGTTTCGATCCAGATATGGACATTATGAATTCAGAGTGATGTCATTTGGGTTGATGAATGCCCCTCATGGATTTAATGAATCGCGTGTTCCAACCTCATCTGGACAGGTTCGTGATAGTATTCATAGATGATATCCTTATATACTCATGAACCAAGTCGGAACATGAAGAGCATCTGGCAATTTCATTGGAAATCTTGAAAGAAAACCAATTATATGTAAAGTTTTCCAAGTGTGAATTATGGTTGCAAGAGGTAGGATTCTTAGGGTACATCGTAACTAAGGACGAGATTAAAGTAGATCCAGCCAAGGTAGAAGCAATATCAGAATGGAAGGCTCCAAGGAATCCTACAGAAATTAGAAGTTTCTTAGGATTGGCAGGATATTATAGGCGGTTTGTGCAAGACTTTTCTAAAATAACAACTCCTCTAACTCGACTCACCAAGAAGGGATTTTAGTATAAATGGAATGACCTGACTAACAACCGCACCAATACTCTCCTTACCTGATCCTAATGTAGGAGAGTACACAGTCTATAGTGATGCCGCTGCTCAAGGACTGGGATGTGTTTTAATGCAACAAGGGAAGGTTGTCACGTATGCCTTGTGACAACTGAAGATATATGAGAGAAATTACCCGACTCATGTCTTGGAACTAGCTACAATAGTGTTTGCCTTAACGATATGGTGACACTACCTTTACGGGGTTAAGTGCAAGATATACATAGATCACAAGAGCCTTAAGTACTTCCTAACTCAGAAGGAGTTAAATCTTCGTTAGAGGAGATGACTAGAATTGGTGAAGGATTATGATCTTGTTATAGAATACCACCCAACAAGGCAAATGTAGTAGCAGATGCCTTAAGTTGCAAGTATCAAACTGAGGTGACACAAGTTAAGACAAGTTACTTACCTTTGTTGTAACAATTGGGAAAAATGGAAGTGAGCCTGAGGATGGACAGACAGGAAAAATGCATGGTGGCGAATGTAGCGATAAGGCCTAGTCTAACCGAGCATATAAAGGTCCAACAAACGATTGATAAAGAACTTCAGTCCTATTTGGATTCAACTAACAAAGAAAGGAAACTGGACTATGATATGCGAGGTGATGAAGTACTGACCTATAAGGGTAGGGTATGTGTGCCTCAAGATAAGGAGTTGTAGAGATTAATATTCAAAGAGGCACACGATTCAATGTATGTTATGCATCCGGGCAGTACTAAGATGTACCGCACCCTCAAACAAGGATATTGGTGGAAGGGTATGAAGAGGGACATTGCGGAATATGTAGCCCGGTGCTTGTCCTATCAACAAATAAAAGCAGAGCATCAAAAACTGTCAGGACTACTACAACCATTACCAATTCCAAAGTGGAAATGGGAGCACATCACCATGGACTTCGTCACAGGCCTATCAGTGACCAAAAAGGGTCGAGATGCAATTTGGGTAATAGTGGACAGATTGACCAAATTAGCTCATTTCCTCCCTAAAAAAGTGATGGACACAGTAGAATAGTTGGTCGTCCTATACATGAAGGAAATAATAAAACTCCATGGTGTCTTAGTGAGTATAGTATCAGATAGAGATCCGAGATTTACTTCCAGGTTTTGGCCGAGTCTGCAAAATGCCATGGGGACCAAACTCCATATGAGTACGACATTTCACCCTTAGACAGATGAACAGTATGAGTGAACCATCCAAACCTTGGAAGACATGCTAAGAGCATGTGTGCTCACCATGAACAAAAGCTGGGAGGAATACTTATGCCTGATGGAGTTTGCATATAATAATAGTTATCAGGCCAGTATCCAGATGGCTCCCTATGAAGCCCTTTATGGACGACCTTATCGTACTCCTTTGTTTTGGGAAGAAGTGGGGGAAAGAAAATTAGAAAGGACAAAAATAATAGAGGATTCCACAGAGAAGATAAAATTAATAAGGAGTTGTCTTAAGACTGCACATGACAGGTAGAAGAGTTATGCGGACAATGGAAGGAAAAATCTGAAGTTTGAAGTAGGTGATCAGTATTCTACAAAGTATCTCCATGGAGAGGAATACTTAGGTTTCAGCAAAGAGGAAAGCTGAAACAAAGATATATTGTCCCATATCCCATTATTCAAAGGATAGGATTGGTAGCTTATAAATTAGAATTGCCTCCTGATCTATAGAGAATACATGATGTATTCCACATTTTAGTAATTCAGAAATATCAGCCTGATCCTAGTCACGTACTAGACCGACCTCCAATGGATCTAGAAGAGAACCTAACTTATCAGATAGAGTTGGTACAAATCATCGACCAGAGAGACAAGAATTTGAGGAACAAGAAAATTCTTATGGTGAAGGTGTTGTGGTAGAACGGACCCGTGTAGGAAGAGACATGGGAAACCGAGTCTATGATGAGGGATAGTTATCCTCAGTTATTTAACGTGTAACTATTTTGAAGACAAAACCTCTAAAAGGAGGGGAGAGTTGTAAACCCCGTCCTTTAGTAATGAGAAAACCGGGGAAAGAACCGATAAATTTGAATCTTTAAATCGAATTGGTCTAGAAGCCTGATTTTTAGGGGACGAGCAAATTTGAAAATTTCTAACTCTCATGTGACACAAAAAGGTTCATAAACTTAGGAAAAGAACCCTAGTACGAAATGAGGAGGAATGACCGAAGTAGTTCAAGAGAACCAGGTCCGAACCGGTTTATGAACCGAGTCGATTCATGAACCGGAACTGATAGAGAATGGGTAAACCAAGACGCTTATGGATCCCTTATGATTCAAAGAGAATTATAATTCTTGGGAAGGAATCTTAGAACAATGTGGGAGAGGAAAATAGATCGGTTCGGGTGAACCGAACCTAAACCGGATTAAATCAGTTTAAGAACCGAGCCGGTTTGTGAACTGAAATTGAGAAAGATATCGTAAACTGGGAATTTTATGGATCCTAAATGACCTACGGAGCCAGAGGAGTCATGAAAATGGACTAGAGAATGAATTGGAGATGAAAACCAAACCGGTTAAGGTGAACCGGATTCGAATCTTATTGAACCGACTTGAACCGATTTCAATCACTATTGAATTGGATGCTAAATTCATTTTTCTAGGTGGCTTAAAATTTTCAAATTTGAGATTTGAGACCACTATTAGATAGAAAATGAATTAAGAAATTTTTAGATTTGAAAAACTCGGTCAAATGGGGGGTGAATCGGCCGGTTTAAGCTTTAAACCCAGTTCGGAACAGTGTCATCTTCTTCCTCAGAATGACATCACTATTCACTCACCGGAAAATTCGGCACATTTTAGGTCTTCAATGCCTGTCATAATGGTTCCAAACGGACGGCCAACGGGTCCCCGAGCTCCCTATATAAGGATCCCCTCTCCATTCGTCGTCTCCACATCTGCAAAGCTCACTCTCTCTCAGTTGCTTAGTTTTCCGGTGAAGCTTGAACCAGAGCTCCGATATAGGCGAGGTCGGGTTCATTAGAACCGGGGAGAAGTCTGCTACACGATGGTGACATACATTCATTCTGAGAATTGCCGGAGAAGCATTGGCGTGATCGAATAGTGAAGCAGCTCCAGCGGACCAAAGTTGCCCTCTTTCAGTTGAGTTGAAATCATCCAATTCGAGCCCTCCTCATGCCAAACTAAGCTCTCCCGACACATCCTCAGCCCTTCCACGGTCGAATTAGGACCAAAAGGTAAGCCAATTCGACTCCCCTTTGTAATTTCCGACAAGTGTTAGAGAGAGTGTCAGGTGAATTTCAATGATGAAATTCTAATCCAATTCCACATCAATTGATGTCATTCTTAATCCTAGGAAGAACCTCTGGAGGAGAGCTAACTACCTGGATAGAAAGCTCAGATCGTCGCGCCCTCACCGGTGAGAAATCGAAGCTTTCTCTCTACAGTGTATTTTTCGGCGAAGCTCCATTTGAGCTTATTTCAGCGTTAAAACCTGCGATTCAAAGTTCTATAGAATCATATGAATATGTAGAAACTCAATTTCAACTTCAATTTCAACAATTAGAGGTGTTTGATTAGTTAATTTGATAAAATCAAATTTGGTTGTGTTAAAGAGTTGAAATTGGGGGAAAAATTCGGGAAATTTGGGGATTTTCGAAATTTGAGGAACCAAAATGAAATTTTCTAAAATTGAGGGTCAATTGGTCATGATAAGAATATTAGAGGACCAATTGAGAAATTTTATAATTTTTGGGGCAAAATTTACCATTTTTGTAAAGGAAGGGCAAAATGGTAATTTTAGAAAAATTGAGGAACCAAATTGGAAATTTGGGAAATTAAACCCTTGTTTGCGAAATTTAAAAAATTGAGGTCCTAAGATAAATTTAAAAAAATTTTGGGACTAAATTTGAGGAAAAGCCCGGCAATATGGACATAGAGTTAAAGAAAAATAACTTTAGAGACCTAATTGCATATATATATATAAAGTTGGGTTTTCTAATTCATTTGGAACGAATGAGGGCTATTAGGCCAAAGAATAATGAACAACTATGTTCATTTCGTGTAGGAGAATGAGATATTGGGAACTCGACTAAGTGGAATTTCACTACACGATCGGATGAGTGGGATTTTATGTCATAATCGATTGGGGATGATAAGCTCATCGAAATTAAAACCCACTACTATGTGGTATTTTAAACATCACAACTTAAAGTAGTGATGTGAAAACCATGAGGAAAAACTACTTACCGGTTGTAAGTAGATTATACCTGATTGGTATGATGAAACTTCCTCGAAGGAAGTTGAAAACCTGTTCATCGATTATGAACGGAGGTGTCCTTATATCGGGTCGGTATAATGGATAGTGAAAACATACTTTTGTTGTAAGTGTTCTCCCCTGACTGTGTGCCAATACTTAAACAATTTGGGAGACCTTCTCGATGGGAGCACGAATAGCTCTTAAAGGTCGGGGGCCTTGGTTTTGGAACTTGGGAGCTAATATGCCCATTTTTTAAAATCTCGCATAGTGGGCCATAGGCCAATGGGCACGAGCAGAAGCTCATAAATGAACATGATATATGTGCCATAAAACCTTAGTAAGTAAATTGTATGGTCATGGTGCCAAGGCTGGTCTAACATTCTCAGTCAACTGGCAACAGTGTGACATGACCGGTCTCCGGACCTGTCAAGACAAATAGCTGCAGGTTGAGTTGAAAGTCAGGACCGTTGGACTAATGACACCACATATTACATGGCATAATAAGAAAACATTGTTTGTGCATGCACTATGAGTACGGGATCATCAAGATGCCCATGAGGGGTAGTGATGTGTCCTAAGGGCCCTGGACGACCTAGTGAGTATGAGGGCAGTTCGTTGTTCTAGGTGACCATGCGAAATTTTGAGTAGCACCAAGAGCACGAGACCGGGGTGGGGACGGGATGAGGTCTCTATCCTCATATGGACACGAAGAATCAATTTTGGGATTGAGAGTCGGATGTCACGTACATCCGCTCATTCCCAGGATACAAGTGGTCATAATTCTATCTAGGTGGTCGGCAAAGTCGCCCCGATGCCACAAGTGAGTTCAGTGGTTGTGCTGACCTGCGAATGTGTGTAACCTTCATGATGATGGATATCTCTTGGGTGATGACACACCGTGATAATAAGAAATGGTGGAAAACCCAAATTTTTAAATGAAGGGACTTTTGAAAAGTGAGGAGTATGGCACACTTCAATATAAATGTTTTTCTTAAAATTTGAAAGTCAAACTATTTGAAACCCATTCCCTGAGTAGTCGTACTCACCCCCTCCCTTATATCCCTTTCAGGTAGTCCCGAAAAGCCTGTCCTTAAATACCTGCGAATTTAAACTCCTGCAAGACAGGTATGGTTATTTTAACATTTCTATGTAGTTTTGATTTATGTTATTCTTGGAAAAAGGTGCAAAAAAAGCCTTACTCTTTACAGTTTATAAAAGGGGAAACCCTTTAATAAATCGGGAGAGTGGTGGGTTGTTCACGAGAATCCAACCAAACTGGGTTGGGGCGTGATAGCTTGGTTTGGCTAGGGGAGGGCTCGATTTGGCCACTTTTAGCTTAGTAGAAATAGGTCAGCTTCAGTCCGCTGGAGCTACTTGACTATTTGATTGTGTCGGCACTTCTCTGACATTCCTCAGATCGAATGGTGATCATCGTTGGGTAGCTGACTTCTCTTCGAGTCTAAGGAACTTGGCCTCACCTTCTTTGGCTCAGAAAAAACCCTTTGTCGAAGACCTGGTTTGAGCTTCATTGAAAAACTGTTTAGTTGAGAGAGATTGATGTTTTCAGGTGTGTGGAGGATGAATGGAGATGTTCTCTTTATATAGGGAGCTCGAGGACTCTCCAACTGTGGGTTTGGCACCTTAATGACACTCATTGATGGCATGAAACATCCTGAACGGAAACATTTCCTTTCTGCCAGTGTTGTTCATTTTTCTGACGAGTGAACAGTGCTATCATCTAAAGGAAGAAGACGACACTGTTTCGAACCAGACCAGACCGGTCCAAACTGGGTTCAATGATTAAACCGACCGGTTTAGGCCCAATTCGACCTAGTTTTCCAAAATTAAAAATTTCTAAATTAATCTAAATCTCTATCCAATGGTGTCTTCAATTCTCCAATTTAAATATTTTATACTACCTAGAAAAATAAATTGTGCATGATGTTCAATGATGGTTCAAATCAGTCCAAACTGGTTCAGATCTAGTTCATCTGAACCGTTCAGGTTTTCTCTCCCAAATTGTACTAAAGTCCCTTTCCAAGGTTTTTATTACTCTTTGGATCACTGAGGAGTTGAAAATTTCCCAAATTGCCCATTCTCTAGTTGTTGGGGTCTATGAACTGGTTCAATTTTTTCACTCAGGTTGACTGGTTTTTTCCCTATTTTTCCTTAACTCCAAAGGATGGGATGTACAATGGGTTTCACAAGCATGATATGCTACTGATTTCCATGAGAGTCCAAGCTATGAAAAGCATTATTGTGTCCCAGGAGCATCCCTAGAGCGTGTGACTCTGGCTAAAAGTCCAATCTCTCTTCCCATATTTGTGATTAGGGATCCCATGACTTATGAGTTGTGTGGGAGGGCTTGATGAGGAGCGTTGTCAGCAGTTAAGCTATACTGTTAGTGTTGCGGTGACCTAAGCTTTTGATTTGGGAAGAAAGCTCTCGTCCATAGGGTTCTTCTAGGATCAAGAGCTGCTACAATTCTTGTTCTCAGTAGTGAGAATTTGGTTAGTGAAATTTGAGCACTTTCTCTCTCTAAAATTGAACTATTCCGACGAGTGATGATCGAATTGACTTACATGATTGCTTTGGGAGGTCGAGTGTAAGCTGAAGAGACTAGAGGAGGGCTTGGTTTGGCCGTAGAAGGTCAGGGGATGGCCAAATTTGGACCCGACAAAATAGGGCAGCTCTGAGTCCTACGAAGCAGCTTCACTATTTCAATCTGCTAGTGCTTCTCTAGTGGTCCTCAGGTGGAATGGAGGGTGCTGTTAGGTGGTTGACTTCCTCTGGTATCTATAGGACTCGAATTCACATTATTATTTAGAAAGAAGTAACCAAGTCGGAGCTTTGGTTCGATAATTGGAGGGAATATTCTCTCGCCGAAAATGGAAGGTGGAATCCTTTCATGAATAGTGTTGTCATCCTAAGGAAGAAGATGACATTATTTGTTGACCGGTTGGAACGTTGACCAGTCCGGTTTGATCGTGTTCGGTGATCCGGAAATGAAAATCGGTTGGTTTGGGCTCAATTCAACGAGTTTTTCTAAAAATTAAAAATATCTAAATTAATCTAAATTTAGTTTCTATCACATGGTGGCCTAAATTGTCACGCCCTGACACGGTTTGGTAGGATCCCCGTGAACAACCCACCACTCTCCTGGTTTATTAAGGGTTTTCCCCTCTTCTAAACCGTGGGGAGTAAGGCATCCTTCTTAACTGTACTTTTCCTAAAATAACATTGATCAAAACTAAATATAAATTTTAGATACCTGCCTTAAGGTTCTGCTACCGATAGATTTTTAAGGTTTGTTTTCCCTTGGTTTCCCAAAAAGGGGTTAAGGGAGGGGGTGAGTTCAACAACTCAGTGAATGGGTGATGGGCGAGAGTTTTCACAAAAATCAATTTTAATTGGAGTGTGCCAGATTCATCTTTTTATTAAAAATACTTTTCTTCAAATTTCGGTTTATCAAAACCTTCTTCTAAGGTTTCCCAATTCATTTCCAAGGATAATAAAAAATCCTTTCCACGATTTTCAAAACTTCTTTCCCATTTCCATATTTGGTTTGTTTCACAAACAACACATGCTCTTCATTATAAAGGGATCACACACATTTGTGAGATGCAGTAATGCTGACTACATCCACTTGTGGATCGAAGCGTCTTTACCATCCACCCTGATAGAAGTCTCTGACTTCTACCCGAAGTCTGAGTGAATGTCTCTAACATCCTACCTCATACCAAAAATACTTCATGTCCATATGAGGACAGAGACCTTATTCTAACCCCACCCTGATCTCATGTGCATGAAGCTACGTCGAGCTTCCCTAACTGTTGGCATGACAATTTGCCCTTATCTCCACTATGTCATCCAGTAGCCCCTAGGACACATCGCTACCCCTCTTGGGCATCTTAAAGGTCCCGTACCTCAGTGCATGTAGAAAACAACAGTTTTCCTCATAAGCCATTTAATCTTTGGTGCCATTGGTCCAACGGCCCGGACTCTCAACTCGACATGCAACTGTTTGTCTTGACTGGTCAGTCGACCTATCTTGTGGCACTGCCGCCAGTCCATTGAGTATGTTGGTCATGTCTTGGTACCATGGCCAAACACATCATTCATTATAGTTTTCATGCCTTAATCTCATATTTGTTTAAGAGCTCCTGCTCGTGTCAATTGGCCTTGGGCCCACTGTACGAGATTTTCAAAATCGAGCATTTTATCCCCCAAGTTCCAAAACCGAGGCCTTTGGCCTATTTGAACATTTTGAGCTCATGTCAAGAAGGTCTCCCAAAAAGTTTAAGCAGTGGCACACAGTCAGGGGAGAGCACTTCCGACAAAATAATCTTTTAATTATCCATCACACCAACCAGGTATGATCAACTTACACTCGGTAAGTAGTATTTCTGCATAATTTCCACATCACTCTTATTCGGGTGTGATGTTTAAAATTCCACTTAGTAGTGGGTTTTCATTTTCGAGGTGCTTATCAACCCAACCGGGTATGATATAAAATCCCACTCACCCGATAACGTAATGAATTCTTCTTAACCGACTTTTTGCCTCCACACGAGCTTGTCTTGGCTGGCATTCTTGGATTTCATGTTCCTACATGATATGAACATCCTTGTTCATTATCCTTTAGCCTAATAGCCTTCATTTATCACGAATGAATAAAATACCGAAACTTTTCAATTATTTGCAATTAGGTCCCTAAAGTTCTTTTTCTTTAACGTTAGGTCCCTAATGCCAATTTTTCCCAAATTGAGTCCCAAAACTTCTAAAATTCACTTTCGGACCGCAACTTATTCAAAATCACAAATAGGGGTTCAAGTTTCCCAAATTCCCAATTTGGTCTCTAACTTTTTCAAAATTACCATTTTGCCCATACTTTACAACAATGGTAAATTTGACCCTAATAATTCCAAAAACTGATCAATTGGCCCTCCAACATCTTTTCCACGCCCAATTGGCCCTCAATTTTGAAAAATTGCACTTTTGTCCCTTGAATTTTTGAAATCCCCAATTTCCCCCTTTTAACCTTGTTGAATTATATTTCATCAAATTGACCGATCAATCAAGGTTAATTGTTGAAATTGAAGGTAAAATTCAGTGGCACACAGTCAGGGGAGAGTACTTTCGACAAAATAATCTTTTAGCCATCCATCACTCCAACCAGGTATAAGGACATCTCTGCTCATAATCAATGAACGTGTTTTCTACTTCTTTCTAGGAAGTTCATCATACCAACCGGGTATGATCTACTTACACTCGATAAGTTATTTTTCTGCGTAATTTCCACATCACTCTTATTTAGGTGTGATGTTTAAAATTCCACTTAGTAGTGGGATTTCATTTCCAAGGTGCTTATCATCCCAACCGAGTATGATATAAAATACCACTCACCCAATAACGCAATGAATTCTTGTTAACCGGATTTTTATCTCCACGCAAGCTTGTCTTGGCTAGTGTTCTTGGTACTTCGTGTTCTAACACGATATGAATATTCTTGTTCACTATCCTTTGGCATAATAGCCTTCATTCATCAACAATGAATAAAATACCTAAACTTTTCAATTATTTGCAATTAGATCCCTAAAGTTCTTTTTTTTACCTTTAGGTTCCTAATACAAATTTTCCCCAAATTGAGTCTCGAAACTTCTAAAATTCACTTTGGGACCTCAATTTATTCAAAATCACGAAAAGGGGATCAAGTTTCCTAAATTCCCAATTCGGTCCCCAACTTTTCTAAAATTACCATTTTGCCCCTACTTTAAAAAAATGGTAAATTTGACCCCAATAGTTCCATAAATCGACCAATTGGCACTCCAACATCTTTTCCATGCCCAATTGACCCTTAATTTTAGAAAATTGCACTTTAGTCACTCAAATTTTTGAAATCCCCAAAATTTCTCAAATGTTTCCCCCAATTTCCCCCTTTCAACCTGTCTGAATTTGATTTCATCAAATTGACCGATCAATCGAGCTTAATTATTCATATTAAGGTAAAATTGGGTTCCTATGCTTCCACACGATTCAAAAAAATTTGAATAGCGTCATTTCGATCCAAATTGATCTCAAACGGAGCTTTGTCAGAAAATTGAACTTAGAGAGAGAAAGCTTTGAAAGCATACTATCAGACGTATGGCAGTCCGAGCTTTCGATATGGGCAGATAGCTTTCATCCTAAGGTTTCTCCTAGGATTAAGAATTGCATCAATTAATGCTAAATTGAGGGAGAATTTAGTCAGTGAAATTTCATCAATTCACTCTCTATCACTAATCAAAAATTACAAAGGGGAGCCAAAATGGCTTATCTTTCAGCTCTAATTCAATCGTATGAGGGTTGTGGAAGTATTGGGGGAGCTTGGTTTGGCCTGAGAAGGGCTCAAATTGGCCATTTTCAACTCGGCCAAAACATGGTAGCTTCGGTTCGCTGGAGCTACTTCACTGTTCGATCACGTCGATGCTTCTACGGTGATCCTCGGAGCAAATGGAGACTACCATCAGGTAGCTGACTTCTCCTCGAATCTAAAGAACTTGACCTCAACTTATTTAGCTTAGAAAAGTGTCCAAGCACTGCTTGATTTTTCTGTGAGTGAACAGTGCTGTCATATGAAGGAAAAAGATGACACTATTTCGAACCGGACTGGACTGGACTGGTCCGAACTGGGTTCAATGCTTAAACCAGTTGGTTCAGGCCTGATTCAACCAAGTTTTTCGAAATAAAAAATTTGTAAATTCGTCTAAATTCATTCTCTATCCAATGGTGGCTTCAATTCTCCAATTTGAATTTTCTAAGCCACCTAGAAAAATAAATTTAGAAACTAGTTCAATTATGGTTCAATCCGGTTCGGGTCCGGTTCACCTAAGCTAGTCTGATTTTCATTTCCAATTCATCCCAAAGCCCTTTTTCATGATTTTATGACTCTTTAGGTCACTCGGGATTTGTAAATTTCCTGTTTTGCCCTTTCTCTAATGGCTGGGGTTCGTGAACCGGTTTGGTTTTCTGACCTGGGTTGACCGGTTCTTTGCCCGATTTCCTTGTCTTTAAGGGATAGGGTTTACAAGGCTAGTCCTCTGACAACTCGAGAAAAGCTCTGGTATGATTGCCAGTGGCCGAGTCGGGGGCCAAGTCTTATGCCAGCCGGTAGCCCGGTCAGTTGTTGAGCTCCCTATATAAAGAGCACCCATCCACTCGTCTTCCTCATCCCACAAACGATTGAAGAAGGTGTAGTGTTCCATTTTTCGGCAAGCAGCAAACCAAAGCCCTGACAGCGGGGCTTTCTTTGACCTTTGAATCTTCAAGTGGTATCCCTAGAACTAGGAGGAAGTTCTCAAACATGTTGCACCCTCTCTTCAGCCTGAGGACCATCGAAGAAGAGCTCGGAAGCTCACATAGTACTGCCGCTCCTCAATGGTTGACAACCCGAGCTGATTGAGCTCATTTTGAGCTATCCCTAGACCAATTCTAGCTAAACCAAGCTCCCTAGATCACACCTAGAGGTTCCCTAACCTTCTCTGAGCTAAGATAGTGAATCCCCTCTACCACCCTTCACCGAAAAATACTATTTATAGTACGTTTATGCTAAAATTTAAATTGAGAAATTCGCACTGCTCATGCCACTAATTGAGGTGTCATTTGATACAGGAATGATCCCCTAAAGGAGAGCAATTCAGAGAAAGTAAGAGCTTTGGTCGTCAGACCCTCACCAATAAGATATCGAAGCTTTCTCTCTCTAGACTAAGTTTTTCGTTAAACCTTCGTTTGAGCTCATTTCTAAGCCAAATGAAGTGTTTCAAAGCTTAAAATGATGAGGGAGACACAAAGAAGATGATTCAAATCACGAATGGGGACAATTAACCAAGTTTTGGTGATTAATTAGGACCTATGCACTAATACATGAAAGTATGAGGTCATTTATATCAATTCTCCTTATGTGGATGCTTAAACCAAGTAGGAGCCGGTTGTCCAAGTACCTGTGCAAGTGAGTGCACCACAAATCGAGATCTCATAGAGATGGCCATATCACTATTACCGGGTGAGTGGGAAATCTACAACATCGGTTCCAATTGGGACGATGACTTTGCCTCAAAATTGGTTTTCTCGAAATTAGCCTCCCCTCACAAGGTAACTCTGCTTAAAATATTAGGGAGCTAATTTCGAGGCCTAGGCTCGATGATATAAGTGGGCCTAAGGCTGATAGGGATGGGTACGAACCCGTTAAAAATGAGGATGCTATGAACTATTGAAAGTCCTAATAATGGATAATTTTGTGTGATACCCACTGAGCCAATGTTGGGATATTGGGATTATTGGGCCAAATAGCTACTAAGTCGATTTTGGAAGCCTTGGGACTCAATTTGTGGGAAAAGTTGGCATTAGGGACCTAAAGTAGAGGAAAATGAACTTTAGGGACCTAAGTGCAACTAATTAACAATTTTGAGCATAGTCGCTCATACGTGAGAAAATGATGGCTATTATGCCAAACCTTAATTGATAAAGATACCCAAATCATGTAGGAATATGAGAGACTAGAACGCTAGTAAGGAAAAGCTAGCATGGAGTCAGAAACCAACTAGAGACAAATACATCACGATCATCGAATGAGTGGACATAAACGCCTCCCGAGGCAAGGGGGTGGCTAAGAGAGCTAAACACACCTAATATGTGAATGGGAAAAAGGATTTCAAGATTGGAGAATCCTTGGAAAAAGGTTTTGAAAACCAAAATTTAGGAAACGTCTTTTTAAAGGAAATGATAACCCTCGCATGGTTTGTTAAACAAAAGCTATTTTGAAAACTCAGTCCCAACACCTTCTCACTAAGTTGTAGAACTCACCTACTCCCTTGTACCACTTTCAGGTAATGAAAGGAAAACCAAACTTAAAAACCCAGTTTTGTATAATGCTATTCCAGGAAATACAAAAAAGAAGGACGCCTTACTCCTCGCGGTTTAGAAAAGGGTGAAACCTTTCATGGACCAAAGGGAGTGGCGGGTTGCTCACAGGGATCCAACCAAACTAGGTCGGGGCATGACACACCCCTCCCTTAAACATTTTTCAGGAAGGGAGAAACTACATGAAACTTTTCCTCGCTAAGACCCAAACTAGGTACGAATTATATTTCCAATTTTAGTTAATGTTATTCGAGGAAAACATAATAGGTAATATGTCTGACTCTTCATGATCGAGGGTAGGAACCAGTCTCGAGGTCTAGGAGAGTGATGGCTTGATCACGAGGTTCCAACGAAACCAACTTGAACCGAAATTGAGTTGGTGCCCGTTGGGGCAAGCAATGCAAACAAAAGGTCTTAAATCAAAAGGCACTTGTTTGTGATTGCAATCATTTGGAACCAAGAATATGTCTGGTACGAGGTAGTGTTGGTTCTAAGGGCTGCTGGACAACAAGATTGGAACAAGGTAAGTTATCGTTTGTCCAGTATGTCACTAGGCTCTGGGAGTCCTAATACACATTGAGACCGAGGGGAAGTATGAGATGTATTATCTCTCAATAGCGGACAATTTAATTTGAAAATATCTAGGGGTTGGGCAATTATGCTCACATAAACAAATGGTTAAGGTTCTCACCAAGGTTGACGGTAAAGGTGCTCTAGGCAAAAAATGGTATAGATAGAGGTTGTAGCATGAGGGTATGCTCTACGAATGATTGACCCATTTAATGAGAAAGTTTATTTAATTATTTGTCTCAAACAAATTTTTGTAAATTTTACCTTGAATAAAATTATGAAAGTTCTTTCCGGTAAGAAGAAATATAATTTTTGCTTGTGAAATACAAGTGATGAATTTAACTAAAAATTATGAGAGAGATTTTCAATTATAAATAAGTAGTAGTTTGTTAAATTGATTCACAACTTGGGATTAAAAGAAAAACATCATTATGGATATTCAAGTATGTGAGATATATTTATCAAATACAAGTAAAATTTTAAGATTTGTTATGAATGAACTTGGTGATAGGTTCTTTCCAATGGATCAAACATATTATAAATTTGTCGTATACAGCATATTCCAAAACCATCATTGGAGCAAAATTCTTAGTAAACTTGAATTCCTGGCCACTAAATTGGAAATTGTTTTATTTTTTAACTACCTAATTACATTATACCATCAAAAGGAAGGAATTTCATGACATCCTTAAATTTCAGTGCTAGTATTTAAGGGTTTCCTATAAAAGGAACCAACAAGTCACGTGAAGTTGTATAGTAGAGGATGATATGAGGCCTCTAAAATATAAATGTAAGACCAAAAAATACCAACTTAGCAATAGGGTCAAGTCAAAGAGTAAAGTGGGATTGAACGGGAATGGAACAAAATTCTTAGTAACTTCCAAAGATGAACTAATTAAAAAAAAGAATGTGAATAAAAAATTAGAAACTAACTGGACACTATCTATGATGAGATGTGATTTTATTTCCTATTGGCCACTAAATTGGAAATTATTTCGTCTTTTAACTTCCTAATTACACGCACAAATAACATTCTTAAATTTACAAGCTAGTAAATGGTTCTCAAAAGACCTACAAAAGTCTACCAATACATGCACAAATAACATTCAAAGCAACTGGAGGGAGAATTACATGGAGTTGAGCCTAGAGGATTACACGAGGCATCTAACTAGAAAATATAAACTTAGTAATTGGGTCAAGTCAAGTCAGGAAGTGGGATTGAACCGGAATGAGGTTGAATTAAAAAGAAGGGATCAAATAAGGGGATAAGAGTGGTCAGAAAAAGTAATGAAAAATCCTAAATAGAGTCTTGAGATATGCAATAATGGATTAGGAGAAAATTAAGAGAGAATCTTTTGAACCACCGAAAAATTTATCGAAAACTAATTTACTATGTGTGTCACGAGAAAATCATCCAGGCTTGACAATTAAGGTATGATCACCGTAAGTCACATGGTCTTAGTGGACTCCCCACTCTAGAGAATATGATTATCCTCCTTAAGCTATAGAAGAAAACATATAATAGGGTAATCCTTCATCTAATTGCTGCAAATCAAGATAGACAAGAACTTTTATCCCCAATTGTTATAGAAATGGAATTACTTAGAGGACCTAATATCATTATAGGAGCAAAAGGAACGGAGTGTGGAGGGCCAATGCCCTGTCATAATCTTGTGTACCTGTAGAAGCCCATGCCAAATAGATCACCGAGTAAATTGTCTTTCACTTCTTCACATGCTCAATCACTTGCTTAGCACCAACTCATTCTCTCCCATGTAATTACCTAAATTATGATCATGAGATCATACATATCACTTTATAAATCCATTGGCTTGTCCATACGGAAAAATCTTTGATACAACAATTGCCTCACCACACCATACTCCCCCAATTTTGGTTTTAGATAAATTTCTAAAATGCACCTAAGTTCCAAGGAGAACTAAAGAGGAGCAGTAACTGATGACAGACATGCAGTACACTCAACCATAAGTGACGGCAAGAGGACAAGGTAGGGGTTGTCATTCCCAGCGAACTAAGCTGAAGCTCGGATGGAGCTAAAGCCAGTGTTAACAAACATGGGAGTTGGAGTCCTGAGTACGAGAAGAAGAGAAAGCTACATCATATATGTGAATAGAGGCAAAATCGTGAGCAATAAGCTCCACCCAAGCATACTAAGCTACGGGAAAGAATGAAGGAGTGAGCTCAACTTACGAACTGTAGTTGATACTGGAGAGCTTAAATCCACCAGACTAAAGATTACATATGCATCGACAATGACTGATTGAGTCCTCTCGTGAGACGGGGAGTTCGAATTTGACAAATTGGAAAATGGGTACGAGGACTCCGATTGTGAAATCTCATGACAAGAATCGTGCGAGTAGTTCCCTAGAGATGACTAGGAAGCCACTGAATCTTCTGCGGATAGAAAGGACATAAAATAACATAGTTATCACCGGATGCGAGACGTCGGTGATTCAGGAGAGATAGAGCTAAGTGTTTTCGGGAATGCTAGGAGCTAAAAGGATTTTTGAGAAATGAACTCGAAGATTCAGGATCCCGAGCTGAATATCGAAGGATTTGGGAGCATTGCGTCAAAATGACCCTACTATCCTCAAGCATTTCATGAGCTAAAGACTCAGAGGCAAAAAGACAAAAATGCCCCTAAGAATACATTTAGGCGAGCATAAAATAACACACCATAAGGTTGTGTTTGGGTAGCTAAATAAATTAAGGTCACATTTAGATAGTGGAATAAATCACATGCATAAGGTCGCGTTTGATGATATACCGCTGTAAGGTTGTGTTTGGCATGGGACACTTAACATGCTAAAATATCAATGAATTAAAATGATAAAAATATCTTTAGACTTAAAAATCAATTGAATACATAAATACTAACATTATAATTCCAAGTATCAGATTCAAATTAGAAGAGAACAAATCGTACTTATATGTACAAGGGGTGGACATGAAGACTTAGGAATTCATTAATGACAAGTATGTACTCGGATACCGGTTCAAACGATTCTCTATTTATGAGTCTATATTTTACAACTCGTACTTCAATTTTTTCATAAATTACCAATTTAAGGGGAATGTGAAACTTTTAAATTCATACTTCAATTTTTCTACAAATTACTTTTTTGCACCTTATTTTCATAAATTAACAAAATGCCCATTTTCTTTTAAATTTCTCCATTTATTAGTCTATCTTTTAAAACTTCTCCATTTGACCCCTATATTGTGTCATAGTCCCATTTGGGCCCATAAGTCATAAAAATCAAATTTTGGTCATAAATTTTACACTATTGACTGTTTTCCTCTTAAACTTTTTAAAAACTTTATTTAGACCCCTAAACTTTTTCAAAACTCCTAAATTAGGTCCCTAAGATTTTTAACATGATATTTTTTATCCCTACACTTCTAATGGCCTCCTCCTCGAATCCTCATATTTTCAAAAATTCCAATTTGACCTCATACTTTTCAAAATTTACATTTTATTCCCCCAATTTTTTCCATCATCAAATCATAATAGTAAAGTCAATAAACATTCCTAATATACTCCAAAGCATGTTTCTCAAGTCCCCACGACCATGATTCAGTTGACCATAGTTAGAATAGTGTCGTTTTGGCCATGTTTGGCATCTAGTCGAAAAGTGATATAGAGTAGGGTTTAGGTCAGTAACTCACTAGAGAGAGGGTAGTGGAGGTTGATATCAATGGGGTTGTAAAGATGAATTCCCCATGGGCCCAGGGCTACCTTGATCACCCTCAAAGGTTGTTAGAGTTGCATTCAATACTCGATTTACAAAGTAGTGTTAAAAATATAGCATTGTCAAAGCTTCCATGGTGGAGTACAACCACAAGGCTTAACTTTGGTTCAAGGGGTGTTAAAAACTATCATCTTTGTGTTGATCATTTGAGTTGTGTAATCGTCTCCATTTTATTTATTGTACCTGGAAAATATTTGTGAGTGAGTGAGCTTACAGCTCAGTGAGTAGGCTTCCTGATGTTGAGCCATTTCATGGCCCAAACTCCAGTCCTCAATCCAAAACTCGCTATATAAAATACTTTTCTATTTATCCTTGGTTATCTTGGTTATTATAGTTAGTATTACTTATCTAGCTCCTATAACCATATGATCATTATTCAATTTGCATGCTTATATTTCTATATCTTGTCTATTATGAAAAATTCACTAATCATGAATGTGCGATGCTCATCACATCATCAAATATCTTGAGTTATTGCCCTGCCATTCTCTCTCCCACGGGAGCCTCACACATGAGGGTGTTCGGGGCGATAAAGGTATGTGTGTTACACTACACACTCCCAAGGTATCATATATACTCATATTTGAATCGGGATGTGGAGGTTGTGACCTCCAAGCATCCATATACCATGACACCCACCATTTGTCACGCAATGTGGTATACCTGTGCCATGGCAACCCACAAACTTCTTGTACTCTAACACAAAAGGGACCCCTCATGGGTATGTGGGTGACATGGAAATTTTTGTAAACACAACCACCTTATCTCCCCATTCCCAATCAACCCTAACTCATAACACTACCATTCCTGAGTGTTCTATTAAGGCCGCACATCCACTTCTCATATATATATATCACAACACCACATAAATCAAAACATCATATATATGTCATTCATATCTCATCACATCAATGCCCCATGCTTCATGTAAGATGCTCATGTTCATTCTAGCCTCAAGATTAATGCATCATGTATAAAATTCTACTTTTTTATCTCAACATGCTATCAATTTTTTCTAAGTCGAGTAAGTGTAGGGTATGATACTTTACATCCTACATTATGGATACCTACCATTTTCATGTCAACATATAATTCTTTAATTTATTTTTTCCTTAGGTTACTCTATGTAAAGGGATGTGGACGGTCCAATCGGACTCACCACCGATGATCACACTCATCTGGAGTTGAAACGTGTTCGTTTCAACTGGGTTTTTGAAATCTTGGTGACTATGCAACATAACACAATAATTGTGTGGTGAGTTGATATCTAAAAAGTTTCGAGAGTTTAACTCTCAAATTCCTGTGGGGTACTTAATAAGAGAATTGGTCTCATCTAACCTCCTAAGTTATTATATTTACCATATTATCCCTCTAATTTTTCATAATCTTTACTTAGACCTCTTTATTTTCTTTACTTACCCTTTGGCCCTTATATTTTTTATTTATTACCATCAAGCCCTTATAGTTTTCTTTATTTACAATTTGACCCATAAGATCCTCACATTTCCCTTTTTATCTCACACTTTACTAATATTATCATTTTGTCCTTAAACTTTATAAATTTTAAATTTTAGCACTAACTTTTTTAACTTATTATTTCTCACCCAAAACTTTCTTAATATTATATATAGGCCCCTAAATTTCTTTAAGTTGTGCTTTAGGGCCAAACTTTTCATAAATTTTTATTTTGCCCCTATATTTTATAATTTTTATACACTAGTCCCTAACTTTTTTAAACTTATTATTTATACCCCCAAACTTCTCAAATTCGTCCATTCTATCCCTCATTTACCAAAAATGACCACTTTGCCATTTGTACTCCCTAAAACTATTTTTGACACCTCTATTTACCCTGAAATTACTTCCTAGCCATTGATACTTTCCTTTGGAACCATTTCATAACATGTTCCCTAATTGTAATTTAGTCTCTAAACTTCCTAAAACTTATGATTTTGTCCATGAACTTAGACAACATCTCTAATGGACTTCAACTTTTGTAACTCCACAAATATCATCATTTAACTATTAAGGGCTTGTGGGAGGAGTTAAGGGTCCAACCCTGGTCGCAGTTGGCCAAATTTGGTTGTTTTCCAAACACGTCCAAAAATGGTAGAAACTAGACAAATGGAGGTCAACTCAGAAATACTCACTAGAGAGGGTACCACCGGTGATTGGAGGGTAGGCATTTTGAAGCCATTGAAGAGAATGTTCATTTTGTGGTGGTGGTCATCCAAGTGATCACCAGAAGTAGTTGAATTTGGATCCAAACTAATGGTGGTTGAGCGCTAGAGAATAGAATTGATGGAGGAAGTGAGCTCGTGGCGGCCAAAACTTTCCTTATCGGAGATCAGCCATAGCAAAGGAGAGATAGAGGATAGGTAGGGTATCCTTTAGCACCGGTGTCGTTTAGAGAGATGGTCAGAACTGACCGAATTTGGCCCCAGAAAGTTAGTGGCAGCTCCCAATTTTGCTATTTAGCATTAGAGACGGCCAAGACGACCCTCATGTAGTGTCTTCCAGCTATTAGTTGATTGGGACCTGACCACAAACTTGAAGAGGAGTTCCTTAGTGGTATTTGGACACCGAAATGCCCAAATTTGGTGGTTGGACGAAGGAGAATTTTCATTCGAATTTGTCGGGTGTTGAAAGAGGTTTTCTAATCAAATTTCCAAACTTATCTCATGAAATTAGATGTGATGGGGAGATGAAAATATAATTAACTTCTCATGGAGGTCATTTAGAGAGTTGTCAATGCATTGTCAGATCTGATTTCATGAAATTTGGTAAACATTTGGGTCAATTAAGCATGTTTCCATAACTTGCTATTTGCATAATCCATATAGGAATGGGTAGTGGGGAGGGGTTGGGTCATATGACATTAAGTCGGGTTGGATCGGCTAAAGTCAGGTTGAATCCGACCTAACTTCATTTCCCATCATTTTCAAACTTTCCAAAATTACACTTTTGCCTCTTTTGGTCCTCTTAGTAATTTGAATCATACCATTTTATGATCCCGACTTTCCTAAATTGGCCTCCCAAAATTTTCAACTTCTTGTTCAGGAAATGACTTCCGATTTGATTTAATCCTATCCCAATTATCGGCTTGGGTTCCTATACTTTGTTCTTCTCAAATTCCCTGCCCATCGGTGTTTAGTCCTATGGTTGTGGAAATCTTGGTGTTACATACATGTGATCTTACCTATTTGGAATTTAACTATAATTAGTATGACATATAAAATACTTTGAGGAAAAAACTTATAAAAATAGGGGACTAGTTGTGACACTGCATTTACGGAAAAGAGATTAAACTCTATCATGTCTCGACCCGGTTTAGTCAAATCTCCGTGAGCAACTCGTCACTCCCTTAGGTCCATTAAGGGTTTCACCCTTTCTAAACCACGAGGAGTAAGGTGTCCTTTTACTTGTCTTTCCTGGAATAACATTATATAAAACTTAGTATTTTAAAATAGACATGTCTTCTTACTGTTTCAAATTAGGAGAGTCTTTAAGAAGGATGTTTCCTCATTTACCTGACAGGGGTAAAAGGGAGGGGGTGAGTTCTATAACTCAGTGAGCGGGTGTTGGAAGTGAGTTTTTTTTTAGAAAATAGTTTTATTCAAACTGTGCCAAAGTTAACATTTCCTTTAAGAAGCTTTTTCTTCAAATTCCGATTTTCAAAACCTTTATCCATTTCGAATAAGTGTGTTTAGCTCTTTTAGCTCATCCCCTTGCCTCGGGAGGCATATAGCAATCAAACACATGTCCTTCATCAAGATGGGTACATACATTCATAGGTGCAGCCCGTCCACTGCACCCACTTGTGGATCAAAGCACCTTTACCGTCCACCGAGATAGAAGTCCGTCCACTTCTACCCTATGTCTGAGTGGATGTTCTCAACATCCGACTCTCAGACCTAAATGATACTCCGTATGAAGACAAAGACCTCATTCTGACTCCACCCCAATCACATGCACAAGAAGCTACAACAAGCTTCCCAACTTACTAGCACAACGAACTACCCTTATCTCCACCATGTCGTCAAGTAGCCCTTAGGACCCATCACTACCCTTCTTGGGCGTCTTGATGGTCCTGCACCACAAGTGCATGCACAAAGAATAGTTTTCTCATATATCCATTATCTTTGGTGCCAATGGTCCAACGACCCTGACCCTCAACCCAACCTACAGCTATTTGTCTAGGTTGGTCCGTCTACATGGCCCTGACGCATTGCCACCAGTCCATCGATTATTGTCGGTCCTAACTCGATACCATGGCAAAATCATACAACAATTTCATTAGAAATTTTCATGGCTTTCCTTTACTCAAGTTTATTTACGAGCTCATACTCGTGCCCACAAGCCTTAGGCTACACATGTTTTTCCAAAACCAAGCATTTAGCCCCATAAGTTCAAAAATTGAGGACTCTAGCATGGTTGTGTTGTCTACCTCCTATCAAGAAGGTCTCCTAACTCTTTTAAGTATTGACACACAGATAGGGGAGAACATTTCTAACAAAAAGATTATTTTTAACTTCATCACACCAATCGGGTGTGATGATATCTTCACTTACAACTAGTAAGCGGGTTTCTCATTTCTTCAAGGAAGTTCATCATACCAATTGGGTATGATTATCACTACTTACAACCAGTAAGTAGGTTTTTTTTCATAAAAGTGAGCTCATCGTCTCAATCGGTATAATGTATAAAATTCTCACTCACAAGTGGTTTTTCATTTCTAAAGTACTCACCATCCCAATCGGGTATGATATAAATATGCCCACTCTCCCGATGATCGTGATGTATTCGTCTCTAATCGGTTTTCGACAGTACACTAGCTTTTCGTTGTTGATGTTCCAGTCTCTCATGTTCCTACACGATTTGGGCATCCTTATCAATTAAGGTTTGGCATAACAACAATCATCTTCTAACGTATGAGCGATTGGGCTCACAATTGTTAATTAATTTCACTTAGGTCCCTAAAGTTCATTTTCCTTAACTTTAGGCCCCTAATGCCAAATTTTCACCAAATTGAGTAGCAAGGCTTCCAAATTTCCCTTGGAGTCCTCAATTTACTCAAAATTGTATAAGGGGCTCAAGTTTTCCAAATTTCCAATTTGGTCCCCAAATTTTCAAAAATTACAATTTTGCCTCTACTTTCCAAAAATGGCAATTTTACCCCAAATGTTCCAAAAATTGACCAATTGGTCCCTCAGCATCTTTCTCATGGCCAATTAGCCTTCATTTTGGGAAATTGCAAAGAGGTTCCTCAATTATCTAAATTTCCCAATTCCCCCCACAAACTTTTCCTCAATTTCTCCCCTTCAAACTGACCGAATTTGATTTCTTCAAATTAGCCATTCAATCAAGGTTAATTGCTCAAATTGAAGGTATGGATTTGTTCCTACACTTCCATACGATTCAATTGACCTTTAAACTGCGGCATTTGGGTACGAATTGAGCTCAAATGGAGCTTGCCAAAAAACTGTTTGTAGATAGAGAAAGCTTCAAAAGCTTACCCTCGAAGGTGCTGCAGTCCGAGCTCTCGATCGAAGAAGGTAGCTTTTGTCCTGAGATTCCTTCTAAAATCAAGAAATGCTACAATTAAAGTCAAATTGAAGGTGAATTTAGTCGGTGAAATTTGGTACTTTCTCTCTCTAACCTCAACCTGCAATGACTAAGGAGGGCCGAATTGGCTTACCTTTCAGCTCTGTTAAGGTCGTGAGAGGATTGTTGGGGTGCTCGGGAGGATTGGTTTGGCTGGAGGAGGGCTGAATTTGGCTGAATTCCACTCAGCCAAAATAGGGCTGCTTCAGTCCATTAGAGCTGCTTCATTGTTTGATTTTTTCGGCGCTTCTCTGGCGGTCCTTTGGTCAAAAGGAAGTTCTTGTTAGGTAGCTAACTTTCCCCGAAATCTATAGGACTCAAACTTGCCTTCTAAGACTAAGAAAAATGTCTATGTCGAAGCTCTGGTTTGAACTTTACTAGAAAATGGAGTAGTTGAGAGATAATGGAGAATTGATGTGTGTAGAGGTTGAATGGAGATGACCTCTTTATATAGGGAGCTCGAAGACCCTCTACCCGAATGTTTTCCATTTTGGTTAAGTTTATCCTCACCTTGAAATGGCCTTAACGGAGCAATTTTAGCATTGCTAGCATTATCCATTTTCTACGTTAATGAATAGTGTTGTCATCATAAGGAAGAAGATGACACTATTTCGAACTGGACCAGACCGGTCTAACCGGGTTCAATGCATAAATCGGCCGATTTAGGCCCAATTCGACTAGTTTTCTCATAATTAAAATTTTCTAAATTCATTCTCTATCTAATGGTGGCTTCAATTCCCCAATTTGATCATTTTTTGTTCACCAAGAAAAATGAATTTAGAAACTGGTTCAAGTAGGGTTCAAACCGATTCAATCAAGTTCAAGTCCTGTTCACCTTGAACCAGTCTGGCTTTCTATTTGTCCCAAGGTTTTTTTCCATGATTTTTCTGACACTTTGAGATACTTGAGATTTATCATTTTCCCATTTTGCCATTTCTTTATCAGTTATGGTTCATGAACCAACACAATTTACTCTTTTGAAATGACCGGTTATTTTCCCGGTTTTCTTATCTATAAAGGGACGGGGTTTACAACTCTTCCCTCCTTTTAGGGTTTTGTCCCCAAAACAATTTACATTTCAAACAAATGTGGGTACCCATCCCTCATCACACTCTCAGTCTCCCATGTCTATTCTTGCACTGGTCCGTTTTTCCAAAGAACCTTGAAGATGAGAATATTCTTGTTCTTTAAGTTTTTCTTTCTTTGGTCAATGATTTGGATTGGTTCTGCCTGATAGGTCAGGTTCTCTTCTAGTTCGAGTGGAGGTTGGTCCAGCACATGACAAGGATCAGGCTGATACTTTCGGAGTGCCGAGATATGGAATACATCATGTATTATTTGTAAGTACAAATGTTGTTATAATTTATATGCCATCGGCCCTATCCTTTTGATTATGGTGTAGGAACCGATGTACCTTGGTTTCAACTTCCCCTGTTGTTGAAACCTAAGTATTCCCCTCTTTGGGGATACCTTCAGAAACACTTGGTCTCTCACATCAAATTCCAGATCCCTTCTCTGATGGTTTGCATAGCTCTTTTGCTTATCTTGAGCGGCCTTAAGTCGACTCCTTATTATCTTAATCTTTTTTGTGGCGTCCTCTATTAGTTTGACCCTTTCTAGCTTCCTTTCTCCCACCTCTTCCCAAAATAAGGGGGTACGGCATGGTCGTCCGTAAAGGGCCTCATAAGGAGCCATTTGAATATTGGCATGATAACTGTTATTATAGGCAAACTCCATTAGGAACAAGTATCCCTCCCAGCCCTTATTCATGGTGTGTATGCATGCCCGTAGCATGTCCTCTAGGGTTTGGATCGTCCACTCAAACTGCCCATCGATTAGAGGATGAAATGTAGTACTCATATGGAGCTTGGTCCCCAAAGCATTTTGCAAACTAGGTCAGAACCTTAAGGTAAATCTAGGGTCTCTATCTAACACTATGCTTACCGAGACACCATGGAGTCTCACAATTTCCCTCATGTATAACACTACTAATTGTTCCATTGAATCTGTCACTCTTATTGATAAGAAGTGGGTGAACTTGGTCAATCTATCCATAATGACCCAAATTGCATCTCGTCCCTTCCTAGTCACAGGTAGTCTAGTGACAATCCATAGTAATGTGTTTCTATTTCCATTCGGGGATTGGTAAGGGTTGTAGTAGTCCTGAAGGTTTCTGGTGCTCAGCTTTAATCTACTGACAGGACAAGCATTAGGCTACATATTCCGTAATATCCCTCTTCATCCCTCTCCACCAATAACCTTATTTGAGGATGTGGTACATCTTAGTACTGCCCAAATGCATCGCATAGACAGAGTCATGTGCCTCTTCCAAGATTAATCTCTTTAGTTCCTTATCTTGAGGCACACATACTCTACCCTTGTAGGTTAGCACTTCATCGCCTCGAAGGTTGTAGTTTGGTCTCGTCCCTTCATTGACCGAGTCCAAATGGGGCTGGAGTTCCTTATCCCCTTTTTGTTGGACCTTGATTTGCTCCATTAGGCTAGGTCTTACCACTACATCAGCCAATAAGCATTATTCTCTTTTGTCCACTTTAAGGTCGACTTCCATTTTTCCCAATTGTTGCAACAAGGGTAAGTAGCTTGTCTTTATTTGTAATGCCTCGGTTTGGTACTTGCGACTTAGAGTGTCTGCCACCACATTGGCCTTATCAGGGTGCTATTCTATCGCAAGCTCATAGTCCTTAACCAACTCCAGCCATCTCCTCTGGGTTAGGAAGTACTTAATGCTCTTGTGATCGGTATATATCCTACACTTAACCCCATATAGGTAGTGTCGCCAAATCTTGAGGGCAAACATTATTGTGGCTAACTCTAAGTCATGGGTAGTGTAGATCCGCTCATATACCTTTAGTTGTCGCAAGGTGTAGGCAATAACCTTTACTTATTGCATTAATACACATTTGACTCCCTTTCCGGATGCATTAATATAGACAGTGTACTCCCTTGCACTTGGGTCAGGAAATGAGAGTACGGGTGCCGTTATTAAATGGGTCTTCAACTCCATGAAGGATTTCTCACAGCTTTCGGCCCACTTATACTCCACTCCTTTCCATGTGAGATGGGTCAAAAGGGCAGCTATCTTAGAGAAATCCTACACAAACCATCTGTAGTACCCTGCCAATCCCAAAAAACTGCATATCTTAGAGGGATTCTTGGGTGCCTTCTAATCAGATATGGCATCCACCTTTGCTGGATCCACCTTGACTCCATCTTTGGATACTATGTGCCCTAAGAACCCTACCTCCTACAACTAGAACTCACACTTTGAGAATTTCACATATAAGCAATTATTTCGTAGTGTCTCCAAGGTGATAGCCAAATGTTCTTCATGCTTCAGCCTAGTTCATGAGTATATAAGTATGCTTTCTATAAACACAATCACAAACTTTTCAAAGTGTAGTTGGAACACTCGGTTCATCAAATCAATGAAGGCTACAAGGGAATTCGTCATTCCAAAAGGCATCACCCTAAATTCATAGTGTCTGTATAGAGACCGAAAGGCAATCTGAGGGATATCTTCCTCTCGGATCCTGAGTTAGTGGTATCCTGACCGAAGGTCTATCTTAGAGAAGTAGGTTGCTCCTTTTAGTTGGTCGAAAAGGTCATCGATCCGTGGAAGTGGATACTTATTCTTTATGGTGATTTGATTCAACTTCCGATAATCTATGCATAGCATCATACTCTCGTCTTTCTTCTTCACGAATAGTACTGGTGCATGAGACTGACTAGGGTGTATGAAACCCTTTTCCAATAGCTCATCCAGTTGCTCCTTTAATTCTTTTAGTTTGGCTGGAGCCATACGATAGGGGGCTTGGGATATGGGATGTGTTCTGGGGATTACCTCTATAGTAAAATCTAGTTGTTGGCTTGGGGGTAATCCTGGTAATTCCTTAGGGAATACATCTGGGTAGTGCTCCACCACTAGGATGTTCTCTGGTCCCTTCTCCTCCGTCTTCTCGTTGATGACCATTTCAAGGAAAGCCTGGTAGCCCTTCTATATGATCTTTTGGGCTTTCATATGAGACAGTAAGTGCATTTCTCCCTTCTTCTTGTCTCCTTGGAAGCGTAGTTTGAGTGTTCTAAGAGTGTGGATTACTTTCTTCCCACAGTCCATTTTGGCTTTATGAGTACTTAACCAATCCATTCCTAGTATTATTTCTACTTCCCTTAGAGGTAATGGGATCAAATCTGCCTCTAGTTTAACTCATCCAATCATAATCTCACATCCCCTTAACTATTTGTCCCTCTTCAGTCCTTCTCCTAAGGGTGAGAGGATGCTGAGACTTTGTTCCAAGGAGGTAAGTTCTAGGGGAAGACCTAGAACTAGAACTTCCTTGAAGAAGGGTATCTCCGCTCCCGAGTCAAAGAGAGTGTAGACTTTTCTCACCCACAAGTGTATGTACCTTGAAGAAATGCACGTTTTTAGAAGGAAAATGTAAATTTCTTTATTGAATAGAATCGAATTACAGGTTTTGTCTTAATTTTGGTTAGGGAGATTTTAAGAAGTACATGCTATGGTACTAGGGTCTTTTCTGGCCTTTTCTTGTGTTAGGTTGTATACCCTAATTGGTACCCTTGCTATGGCGTCTTGCCTAGGAGTCCTTGGGTTCCCTTGGGGTGGTCCAAGCATGTTCTGTTGCTTATTCTCTCTAAGAGTGGGGCATTCCTTTGCAAAGTGCCTCACTTTCCCACATCCAAAATAGGATATGTAGGCTCCCTCGTGGTATTTTTGGCATCTAGGATAGCGAGAGTTTCCTTGTCGTAAGGTGGGGATTACTCTTCGTTGAGGTGGTGGCACGTCCTTCCTCTTTTGGAAACCCACCCTATTTCCCCATTTTGGACCATTTTGCTCCTTTCGTCCTCCATGATGGCCTTGTCCCTTGTCCTCCTTTCGGTTAACCTGCTCCATCTAGTGGCAGCGTGTTTGCACTAGATGCTCACATTCGTGGGCCATACTAATTACTGTTGTCAGATCCATGGGGCGTCCTAGCACTCCCATCTGGTCTTGTATGTCCATGTTGAGACTGTCCATGAATCATTGGCATATATTTGCAGGTCCGACTAAGTTAGGGGCAAAGGGTCTTAACTCGTTAAACTTAGTTTCATACTCCGAGATAGAGTTAAGCCCTAGTCGGAGTCGGAGGAAATCTTGCTTCTTCTCGTTAATCAGATATGGAGCTAGGTATTCCTCCTTATACCTCTCCTCGAATTGTTCCCAGGTGGGGGTGGTGGTATGCAGACTTCTAACATTGTCCCACCACCTTTTCACATTGGCCTCCAGGAAAAACTCTATCAAGATTACCATGTCCTCTAGTGAAATCTTGACTATTCTCATAAGTTTCTTAATGCTGGCCAACCAGTCCATAGAAGCTCAAGCATCCTTCTCTCCTAGGAAAGGCTTACATCCTAGTTGGCGGAGAGTTTTGAGGTATTTGGGGATGTTAACTTGAGGAGGGATGTTAGTAGGAGGGGATGAGATTGTACTTACTCAAGCTTAGCTTGAGAGTTGGTGTCCACCTCAGGGGCGAGATTAGGTCATCCAAATACTCGGGTGAATTCCCCATAAAATCTTTGATGTTTCGAGCTTAGTCTAGGTAGAACTATATGGGCTTCTTAGGAGTTTCCACAGGGAGGGGTTGTTGGGCAATGTTTGTAACTATGACTCTTATTCTCTTGGTTCCTCTCTTGGGAGCCATCTGTAAGTTTTAAAACTTATTCCTCTTACTTACTACGTTATAAAGTCTTGATAATGCATTCGAGGAAACAAGCTCTGATACCACTCAAGTTGTCATGCCCCAACCTGGTTTGGCCAGATCCTCGTGAGCAACCCGTCACGCCCTTTGGTTGATTAAGGGTTTCACCCTTAGTTAAACTGTGATGAGTAAGGCGTCCTTTTACCTGCCTTTCCTGGAATAACATTATACAAAATTGAGTATTTTAAACAAGGCATACCTATCTTCTTATTGTTCCAAATTAGGAGGTCTTTAATAAGGATGTTTCCTCAATTACCTAAAAGGGGTAAAATGGAGGTGGTGAGTTCTACAACTCAGTGAGCGAGTGTTGGGAGTGAGTTTTTTTTTAAGAAAATAGTTTTATTCAAACCGTGCCAAGGTTATCATTTCCTTTAAGAAGGTTTTCCACAAATTCTAGTTTTCAAAACCTTTATCCATTTCCATTAGGTGTGTTTAGCTCTTTCAACTCACCCCCTTGCCTCGGGAGGCATATAGCAATCAAACACACACCCTTTATTAGGAAGGGTACACACATTCGCAGGTGCAGCCCATCCACTGCACCCACTTGTGGATCTAAGCTTATTTATCGTCCACCGAGATAGAAGTCTGTCCACTTCTACCTTGGGTCTGAGTGGATGTTCTCTACTTCCCGACTAACTGGCATGACGAGCACCTCAGTCTCATGTGCAAGAATCTTTTCATCTATCCATCACACCAATCGGATGTAAGTACATCTCCGCTTATAACTGATAAATGGGTCTTCTACTTCCTTGCAGGAAGTTCATCATACCAACTTGGTAAGATCTACTTACAACCAGTAAGTAGTTTTTCCACATAATTTCCACTTCACTCCACTCAGGTGTGATGATTAAAGTTACACTTAGTAGTGGGTTTATTTCCGAAGTGTTTATCATTCTAATCGAGTATGATATAAAAATCTCACTTACCGGTGAATGCCGTGAATTCTTCTTAAACGACTTTCATCTACTCATGAGCTTCTTCTTAGCTTTCATTCCCGATACCTCGTGTTCCTACACGGTATGAACATTCTTGTTCATTATACTTTGGCTTGATAGCCTTCATTCATTATGAATGAATAAAATACCTAACTTTTCAAATATTTGCAATTTGGTCCCTAAAGTTTCTTTTCCTTTACTTTTGGTACCAAATGCCGAATTTCCCCCAAATTGAGTCCCGAAACTTAAAAATGATACTTTGAGACATCAATTTATTCAAAATTACATAAAGGGTTCAAGTTTCCCAAATTTCTAATTTGGTCCCCAATTTTCAAAAAATTACCATTTTGCCCCTACTTTACAAAAATTGTAAGTTTCACCCCAAAATTTCCAAAAATTGCCCAATTGGTCCTCCAACATTTTTATCATACCCAATTAGCCCTCAATTTTATGAAATTGCACTTTATTCCCTCAAATTTTTGAAATTCCCAAATTTTCCCCAATTTTCCCCCAATTTCAACCTTATAACTCAGCCTAATTTGATTTAATCAAATTGACCGATCAAATGAGTTTACTTGTTGAAATTGAAGTTAAATTGAGTTCCTGCACCTTCATAAGATTCAATTACACTTTGAATCACATGATTTGACGCTGAAACAAGCTCAAATGGAGCTTTGCCAAAAAGTTGAACGTAGAGAGAGAAAGCTTTGAAAGGTTACCGTCGGGGGGAGCGGCGGTATGAGCTTTTGATCTGGGTAGATAGCTCTCGTCCTAAGGTACTTCTAGAATCAAGAATCATCTCAATTCATGTTGAATTGAGAGATAATTTAGTTAGATAAAATCTGTCGATTCTCTCTCTAGCACCGATCAAAATTTACAGTGGGGAGCCAAATTGGCTTACCTTTCTGCACTAATTTGGTCATAGAAGGGCTGAGGAGGTGTTGGGAGAGCTTGGTTTGGCCTGAGGAGGGTTCAAATTAGCTAATTTCATCTCGACAAAAATAGGGCAACTTTGGTCCACCAGAGCTGCTTCATTATTCAATCACATAGCATTTTTTCGGCGACTCTCGGAGTAATTGGAGACTACCGCTGTGTAGCTGACTTCTCCCCAAGTCTAAGGAACCTGACCACACCTTCTTTGGCTCAAAAAAAGACCCTATATCAAAGCATTGGTTTGAGCTTCATCAAAATATTTAGTAGCTAAGAAAGAGTGAGGCTTTTAGGTTAGTGGAGGATGATTGGAGAGGGGCTCTTTATATAGGGAGCTCGGAGACTCGTCAACCGTTTGTTTGGCACCTTAATGACAATAATTGATGGTTGGAAATGTACTGAATGGACATTTTTCTCTTCATTGGCACTGGTTCAATTTTCTGGTGAGTGAACAATGTTGTCATCTGAAGGAAGAAGACAACACTGTTTCGAACTGAACCGGACCAGCCTGAATCGGGTTCAACTTTTAAATTGATCGGTTCGGGCCCGATTCAACCGAGTTTTTCAAAATTAAAAATTTGTAAATTCATTCTCTATCAAATGGTGGCTTCAATTCTCCAATTTGAATTTTCTAAGCCACCTCGAAAAATGAATTTAGCATATGGTTCATAAGTGGTTCAAATCGGTCCAAATTGGTTCAATCCGGTTAGGAACCAGTTCACCTGAACCGGTTTGGTTTTCACCTCCAATTCATCCTAAAATCCTTTTTCATGACTTTTGTAACTCTTTAGATCACTCGAGATCCATAAATTTATTGGCTTGCCCTTTCTCTATTTGTTCCAATTTATAAATCAATTTGATTTTCTCTTTGAAAATGACTGGTTCAATCCGGTTCGGATCCAATTCACCTGAATCGATCTGGTTTTCTTTCCTAGATTGTCCTAAGACCCTCTTCCAAGGTTTTTATGACCCCTTTGGGTCACTCGGGAGTTGTAAATTTTCCAAATTGCCCATTCTCTGATGATCAGGTTTGTGAACTAGTTCAATTTTCTCACTCGGTTTGACCGGTTCTTTTCCCGGTTTTCCTTAACTCTAAAGGGCAGGGTTTACAACTCTACCCTTTGTTTAGGAGTTTTGTCCCCAAAAATTATTCGACATTTTTTGCACTGGAAGGAACTTCCCTTAATTTCAATTTGTAGTTTATCGACCTACAACCTTCTCGTTTGTTTCCGTTTATTCCTTATATCACATACGTAAGATTTTCTTTTCATCCACATCTCTTTCTCATTCCATGGAGCTTACTTTAACTAAGCATATCTCACTCAAAGACTTATTGTCATCACCTCAAATTTACATCCTTCATTTTCCCAAAGCACTATTTCTCCATTCCAACATCCATTACTTAAGATTTTAGGATTGGGAGTTCCAAAATACTCGATCCTTCTTGCATCTGATTACTTTCTTTATTGTTGCCCTTCTTAGCTCAATGTCCGTTCCAGCACCACGTACATACTTCCACAGGTGTTGGTGTTATCACATTTTCATCCTACATTGATACTTCCCTCATTCTCGCTCATTTTATCTTCTTAGTCATTTATCTTGAGAGGATAGTCTTTCGAATGTTCTTGTCTTTGGTATTCATCCTTTTGCCCTATTTTGGGTATGATTCTTATTACTTTTTGATCCTTCTTGGAGTTTATTTCCTGGATGATCTAGTAGTTATGGGTTATTTCCTTAAATTGAATCCGTCTAAAATCCCCATTTGGTCCCCTACCCTCTGGCACATAGATCATGCTTGACCTTCCAGGTATTTACTTAGTCACCTATGTCCGTTAATGAGGTCCTAGTTCCTACTCTGGTTGGTGATATCTCATCTATTGATTTCCTCAACTTAGAACTTCCTCCTTTGCATGATTCCACTTCCTACCTTCATTCTTCTTGTAGGGACTCCCATACTGGGATTTTCACGTTCATTTTTCTTACTGCTCCTTGAAAGATCTCCTTCATTCTTTCTTATACTTCTCGACCTTTGTACAGTGATTCACTCTTGCTTTCTCTCAAACCTCCTATTCCTTTTTGTTTCACATCCTCATCTCCAAACAAAGTCTCTTATTACTATCGAATTCCTAAGGATGTGTGTCCTAACTATTTCCAAGTATTGGTATTATTCCTAGAGTTTCTTGCTATCATACTTCTTTCTCTTCTCTTTTCCTTATCTTGTCTTACCTATATTAACATATTTAGTTTCTCCTTAACCTTCTTTCTCTCTTTCAAATTAATTTTCATTCCTTTGGGATAGTATATTTGTTTTCTTTACTCCTAGTCTTTGAACCCTTCTTAACTCCTTAGACTAATCCTCATGTTCTTTTAATGCTTACTTCCTTTTATTCTAACTTCTCTTTCGTTCCCTAAATTAGGATTCATCTTCCTTGGGTGAACTCTAAGAGTTTCTATCTTGTCAATTTTCATTGTACTTCTGAGTAAAATTTTAAGGGTTAAGGTTATCTAGAATTAACTCATTTTCCCTTCTTTGGGAGGTCTTCTATCCTTTTGTGTTGATCTTTATTAGCAAACACTTATTGTTTGAATATATCAAAGAAACTCAGAAATTTTATCAAGAAGAATTTAACTTCATTCATTCAAGAAATTTTCTTGCCATACTTGACTTATTACAGAAATTTCCTATCCCTTAATCCTTCGGGATCATAGGCCGAGAGTTAGCCTTAGAACGGTTGTGAGACTCTTGATCAGAAGGCTCTGAGGAACTAGTTGGGGTCCATTCCTATTCCCTAATGGGACAAATTTCATGTATGGCCTCCAATCTGTACCACCTTAGTACCTCGACCTCACACTCATACTATAAACCTCATCCCTTTAAGACAAGGAAAACTGGGGAAATAACCAGTTAACTCGACTGAGAAAATCAAACTAGTTCACAAACCCGATCATCAAGAGAACTTGCAATTTGGAAAATTTACAACTCTTGAGTGACCCAAAGGGTTCATAAAATTTTGGAAAAGAACCTTAAAAAAATTTGGAAGAGAAAAACCAGACCGATTCAGGTGAACCGGATCCAAGCCAGATTGAAATGGTTTATGAATAAAAAACAATAGAAAGAGGGCAAACTAGGAAATTTATGATTTTGAGTGACCTCAAGAGTCACAAAAGTCATGAAAAGGAATTTAGGATGTATTGGAGATGAAAACCAAACCAGTTCAGGTGAACTGGATCCGAACCAGATTGAACCAGTTTGGACAGATTTGAACACTATTGAACCAAATGCTAAATTCATTTTTCTATGTGGCTTAGAAAATTCAAATTGGAGAATTCATGCCACCATTGGATAGAGAATGAATTTAGAAATTTTTAATTTTGAAAAATTCTGTTGAATCGGGCTTGAACCAGCCGGTTTAATCTTTGAACCCAGTTCGGTCCGGTTTAGAATAGTGTCGTCTTCTTCCATCAAATGAAAGCACTGTTCACTCACCGGAAAATCGAGCAGCACTGACGAAGATGAAAAGTCTCTGAGTAGAGAGTTTCAAGCAATGAATGACCGCCATTAAGGTGCCAACCGGATGACTAAGAAGTCCCCGAGCTTCCTATATAAAGAGCTCTTCCTCATTCATCCTCCTCACACCTGAAATCTTCATTCTCTCTCAACTACTCCTTTTTCTGGTGAAGCTCGAACCAGAGCTCCGACTTGGACATTTTTCTGAGCCAAAGAAGGTGTGGTCATATTATTTGGATTCAGGGAGAAGTCAGCTAAATGCATGTGATCTCCATTTGCTCCAAGGATCACTGGAGAAGCGCCGGCGTAATCGAACAGTGAAGTAGCTTCGGCGGACCGAAGCTGCCCAGTTTCGGTCGAGCTAAAATTGGCCAATTAGAGCCCTTCTCAGGCCAAACCAAGCCCTCTCAACACCTTCATAGTCCTTCTACAGTTGAATTAGAGCGAAAAGATAAGCCAATTTGGTTTCGCTCTGTAAATTTCGATCAGTGCTAGAAAGAGAACCAGTAGATTTTCTATGACTAAATTCTCACTCAATTCGACATCAATTGATGCAATTCTTGATCTCAGGAGTAACCTCAAGATAAGAGCTATTTGCCCAGATTAAAAGCTCGGACAGCCGCACCCCCGATGGTAAACTTTCGAAGCTTTCACTCTTTAAGTCAAGTTTTTCGACGAAGCCCCATTTGAGCTAATTCCGGCATCAAATTGTGCAATTCAAAGTGCAATTGAATCGTATGAAGGTGTAGGAACTTCAATCTAATACAATTTCAACAATTAAAAACATTTGATCAGTCAATTTGATGAAATTAAATTCGCTTGAGTTAGAATGTTGAAATTGGGGGGAAAATTGGGTGAAATTTGGGAATTTTGAAATTTTGAGGGACTGAAGTGCAATTTCATAAAATTGAGGGCCAATTGGGCATGATAAAAATATTTGAGGGCCAATTAGGTAATTTTTGGAATTTTTGGGGCAAAACTTACCATTTTTGTAAAGTAGGGGCAAAATGGTAATTTTGGAAAATTTGGGGACCAAATTGGAAATTTCGGAAAGTTGAACCCCTTTTTGTGATTTTGAATAAATTGAGTTGCTAAGAGGAATTTTACAAGTTTCGAGACTCAATTTGGGGGAGAATCGGCATTAGAAACCTAAAGTTAAAAAAAAAAGAACTTTATGTACCTAATTACAATGTATCGAAAAGTTTGAGTATTTCATTTATTCACGATGAATGAAGGCTATTAGGCCAAGGGATAATGAAAAAGGATTTTCATATCGGGTAGGGACACAAAGTACTAGGAACACCAATAAGGACAAGCTTGCATCAGGATAAAAAACCGGTAAGAGGAATTCACTGCATTAATGGGTGAGTGTGATATTTAATATCATACCCAGTTGGGATGATAAGATACTCGAAAATGAAAACTCACTGCTAAGTAGTATTTTAACCATCACACTTGAGAGGAGTGATGTGAAAATCATGCAAAAAAACTACTTACCGGTTGTAAGTAGATTATACCTATTTGGTATGATGAAACTTCCTGGAAGGAAGTGTAAAACCCGTTTATCAAGTGGAGATACCTCGTACTCAGCTAGTGTGATTAACAACCAAAAAGTTTATTTTGTTAGAAGTGCTCTTCCCTGACTTTGTGCCACTGGTTAAAATTTTTGGGAGACCTTCTAGATGGAAGCTCGAATAGCTCAGTTAGGTTGGAGGTCTCGGTTTTGGAACTTGGGGGCTAATGTGCCCGATTTTAAAAATCTCAAACAGTGGGCCTAGGCCAGTTGGCACTGGCAGACACTCGTAAACAAACATGATTTTAAGCCATGAAAACTTAAGTGAATGAATTGTTTGGCTATGGTATCAAGACAGGACCAACATACTCGATGGACTAGCGGCAGTGTGACATGACAAGTCTTCGGACTAGTCAAGACAAATAGTTACAAGTCGAGTTGAGGGTCGGGGCTGTTGGACCAGTGGCACCATAAATTATATGGCTTATGTGTAAAAATTATTCATTTGTTCATGCACTATGTTACAGGACCTTCAAGACACCCAAGAGGGGTAGTGATGTGTCCTAGGGCTTTGGACGACCAGGTGGAGATAAGCGTAGTTAGTCGTACCAGAAGTCTTGAGAAGCTCGATGTAGCTTCATGCACATGAGACTAAGGTGGGGATGAGATGAGGTCTCTGTCCTCATACGGAGATGGAGTTTTGTTATGGGATTGAGGGTCAGATGTCACGTACATCTGACACCATAAGTATTTACAGTGGATGGGCTAGCCTACGAATGTGTGTTCCCTTCATGATGAAGGGTGTGTGTTGGTTGATAAACACACTATGGCAATGAGAAATGGCTATGAAAATTGAGATTTGAGAATGAAATGTTTTAAAGGAAAATAAGAAGTTTGGCACACTCCAAATTCAAACTATTCTTTTTGAAAATCAAGTCTTAAACCCCCATTCACTGAGTTGTCAAACTCACCCCCTCCCTTATACCCCTTTCAGGTAACCAAGGGAAAACCTACCCAAGGACTTCTAGTTAACTAAACATGCAAGACAGGTATGGAAAGTTTAAATTTCATGTAGTTTTGATTAATGTTATTCCATGAACAGTACGAGTTTAAAGGATGTCTTACTCCTCACAGTTTAAAGAAGGGGAAACCCTTTATAAACCGGGTCGAGGCGTGACAACTTGAGTTGTAATAGAGTCTCTTTCCTAGAATACATTATTAAGATTATTTAATATAGTAACTACTAGGAATAATTTTAAAAATTTTCAGATGGCCTCAAGAAAAGTAGCCAAACAAATCTGCGCTACCTTAGCCACTCCGAAAACTAGGAAGAACCCCATCCACATCACTACTACTCTTGGGCATTTTGAAGGTCCCGTACCTTAGTGCATGCACAAAACAACAATTTTCCACATAAGCCATTTAATATGTGGTGCCACTAGTCTAACTCGACATGCAATTGTTTGTCTCGACTGGTTCATTGACCTGTCATGTCGCATTGCTGCTAGTCCATCAAGTATGTCGGTCATGTCTTAGTACCATGGCCAAACATATCATTCATTTAAAGCTTTCCTAGCTTAAACACATGTTTGTTTATGAGCTCCTACTCGTGCCAACTGGCCTTTGGCCCACTGTATGAGATTTTTAAAATTGGGCATATTAGCCTCCAAGTTCCAAAACTGAGGCCTTAGACCTATCTGAGCTATTTGAGCTCCCGTCAAGAAGGTCTCTCAAAAGGTTTAAGTAGTGGCACATAGTTAGCAAAGAGCACTTCCGACAAAATAATATTTTCATATGTCGATCACACCAATCGGGTGTGAGGACATGTCTACTTATAACTGATAAGTGGGTCTTCTATATCCTTCCATGAAGTTCATCATACCAACTAGGTAAGATCTACTTACAAACGGTAAGGAGTTTTTCTATGTAATTTTCACTTCACTCCACTTAGGTGTGATGGTTAAAATTTCACTTAGCAGGGGTTCATTTCCGAGGTGCTTATCATCCCAACCGAGTATGATATAAAAATCCCACTCACCCATGAATTCCATGAATTATTCTTAATCGGCTTTCGTCTCCTCATAAGCTATGTCTTAGCTGGCGTTCTCGATACCTCGTGTTCCTACATGGTAAGAACATTATTGTTCATTATACTTTGACTTGATAGCCTTCATTCATTATGAATGAATAAAATAAACAACTTTTCAAATATTTGTAATTTAGTCCCTAAAGTTTCTTTTCCTTTACTTTGGGTACCAAATGTTGATTTTCCCCCAAATTGAGTCCGGAAACTTAAAAATTATAATTTGAGACCTCAATTTATTCAAAATTACATAAGAGGTTCAAGTTTCCCAAATTTCCAATTGGGTCCTCAATTTTCCCAAAATAACCATTTTACAAAAATGGCAAGTTTCACCCCAAAATTTCCAAAAATTGCCCAATTAGTCCTCCAACATTTTTATCATGCCCAATTGGCCCTCAATTTTTTGAAATTTCACTTTATTCCTTAAATTTTAGAAATTTCTGAATTTTTCCCAATTTTTCCCCCAATTTCAATCTTTCAACCCAATTGAATTTGATTTTATCAAACGAAGCTTCGCCGAAAAACTAAATGTAGAGAGAGAAAGCTTCAAAAGCTTTCGGTCGACGGTGCGGCAATCTGAGCTTTCAATTTGGGTAGATAACTCTCATCTTGAGGTCCTTCCTAGAATCAAGAATCACCTCAATTGATTTCAAATTGAGTGAGAATTTAGTTAGTAAAAATCTGTCAGTTCTTTCTCTAGCACCAATCGGAATTTACAAATGAGAGCCAAATTGGCTTACCTTTCCATCTAATTCGGTCGTAGGAGGGCTGAGGAGGTGTTAGTAGAGCTTGGTTTGGCCTAATGAGGGCTCGAATTGGTTGATTTTAGCTCAACAGAAATAGGGCAGCTTCGGTCCGCCGGAGCAGCTTTACTATTCAATCATGTCGGCACTTTTCTAACGACTCTCGGAGCAATTGGAGACTACCACCGTGTAGCTGACTTCTCCCTGAGCCTAAGAAATCCAACCATGCCTTCTTTGGCTTAGAAATGACCCTATATCGGAGCTCTGGTTCGAGCTTCATCGGAAAACTAAGTAGCTGAGAGAGAGTGAGGATGAATGGAGATGGAATCCTTATATAGGGAGCTCGGGGACTCGTCGGTCGTCTGTTTGGAACCTTAATGATAGTTATTGATGGCCTGAAACGTACTGAACGAAAATGTTTCCTCTTCACTGGTGCTAGTTCAATTTTCTGGCGAGTGAATAGTGCTTTCATAGGAAGGAAGAAGATGACACTATTCCAAATTGTACCGGACAAGTCCAAACTAGGTTCAATGCTTAAACCGGTCGGTTCAGGCATAATTCGACCGAGTTTTTCAAAATTAAAAATTTTTAAATTCAATTAAATTCATTCTCTATCAAATGGTGGCCTCAATTCTCCAATTTGAATTTTCTAAGCCGCCTAAAAAAATGAATTTAGCATTTGGACCGGTCCAAACCGGTTCAATCCGGTTTGGATCTAGTTCACCTAAACCAGTTTGGTTTTCACCTACAATTCATCCTAAAGTGTACTTTCATGACTTTTGTGACTCTTTAGGTCACTTGGGATCCATAAATTTTTCGGTTTTCCCTTTCTCTATCGGTTCTAGTTTATAAATCAATTTGGTTTTATAATTGGAAATGATCGGTTTGGCTCCAGTTCACCTGAACCGGTCTAGTTTTCTTTCCCATATTCTCCAAAGGCCCTCTTCCATGGTTTTTTATGACCCCTTTAGGTCACTTAGAAGTTATAAATTTCCCAAATTGCACGTTCTCTTATGATCGGTTTTGTGAACAGGTTCGGTTTTCTCACTCGATTTAATTGGTTCTTTTCCCAGTTTTCCTTAACTCCAAAGGGCAGGGTTTACAATCGTCTTCTCACGTATGAGCGATTGGGCTCAAAATTGTTAATTAATTGTACTTAGGTCCCTAAAGTTTCTTTTCCTTAACTTTAGATCCCTAATGCCAACTTTTCCCCAAATTGAGTCCCAAGGCTTCCAAAATTCCCTTGGAATCCTCAATTTAGTCAAAATGGTATAAAGGGCTCAAGTTTTCCAAATTTCTAATTTGGTCCCCAACTTTTAAAAAATTACAATTTTGCCCCTACTTTCCAAAAATGGCAATTTGACCCCATATGTTCCAAAAATTGACCAATTGGTCTCTCAACTTCTTTCTCATGGCCAATTAGCCTTCAATTTTTGGAAATTACAAAGAGTTCCCTCAATTTTCCAAATTTCCCAATTTTTCCCCAAATATTTCCCAATTTCAACCCTTCAAATTGACCGAATTTGATTTCTTCAAATTATCCATTCAATCGGGGTCAATTGCTCAAATTAAAGGTATGGATCAGTTCTATACATCCATATGTTTTGATTGAGCTTGAACCGCTACATTTAGGTTTGAATTGAGCTCAAACAGAGCTTCATTGAAAAACTTCTCGTAAAGAGAGAAAGCTTTGACAGCTTCCCATCGGAGGTGCGGCGGTCCAAGCTCTCGGTTGGGGAAGGTAGCTCATGTCCTAAGGTTCCTTCTAGGATCAAGAATTGCTATAATTAAAGTCAAATTGAAGGTGAATTTAGTAAGTGAAATTCGGCACTTTCTCTCTCTAACCCCAATATACAATGACTAAGGAGGGTTCAATTGGCTTACCTTTCAGCTCTGTTAAGGTCGTGGGAGAGTTGTGGGGGTGTTGGGGAGGCTTGGTTTGGCCGGAGGAGGGCTGAATTTGGCCAAATTCAGCTCGGCCAAAATAGGGCAACTTTGGTCCATTAGAGCTACTTCACTGTTTGATTCTATCGATGCTTCTCTAGCGGTCCTTGGGTTGAAAGGATATTGCAGTCAGATAGCTAACTTCCCCAAGAGTCTATAGGACTCAAACTTGTCTTCTGAGACTGAGAAAAATGCCTATGTCGGAGCTCTGGCTCAAGCTTCACCGAAAAATGGAGCAGTTGAGAAACAATGGAGATTTGAGGTGTGTGGAGGATTAATGGAGAGGAGCTCTTTATATAGGGAGCTCGGGGACCCTCTGCCCGACCGTTTCCATTTTGGTCAAGCTTATCCTCACCCTGAAATGGCCTTAACGGAGCGGTTTCAGCTTCATCAGCGTTATCCATTTTCTGCATTAATGAACAGTGTTGTCATCTGGAGGAAGAAGATGACACTATTCCGAACTAGACCGGACCGCTCCAACCGGGTTCAATGCGTAACTTGGGTGGTTCAGACTCGATTCGACCAGTTTTCTCAAAGTTAAAAATTTCAAAATTCATTCTCTATCTAATGGTGGCTTTAATTCCCCAATTTGATCATTTTAGGCCACTAAGAAAAATGAATTTAGAAACCGGTTCAAGTAGGGTTCAAATCGGTTCAATAGGGTTCGGGTCCGGTTCATCCTGAACCGGTCTGGCTTTCTCTTCCCATTTGTCCCAAGGTTCTTTTCTGTCACACCCCAACCCGGATTGGTTGGATCCTCATGATCAACCTCCCACTCGCCTAGTTTATTTAAGGGTTTCCTCTTGTTATAAACCGTAAAGAGTAAGGCGTTCTTTAACCTGCACCTTTCCTGGAATAACATAAATCAAAACTGCATAAACAATTCGGAGACCTACAGCAGTTTGTCTTGATTAGTCTGGAGACCTGTCATGTCACACTACTACTAGTTGACTGAATATGTCAGTCCTCTCTTGGTACCATGGATAAACAATTCATTTATTTAAAGTTTTATGGCATCTAACTCATGTTTGTTTATGAGCTCCTACTCGTGCCAACTGGCCTATGGCCCACTGTTCGAGATTTTCAAAATTGGGTGTATTAGCCCCCAAGTTCCAAAACTGAGGCCTCTAGCCAAACAGAGCTATTCAAGCACCCATCGAGAAGGTGTAAACCTCACCCTTTTGAGCTAAGGAAAAACTAGGAAAAGAACTGGTCAAACCAAGTGAGAAAATCGAACCAGTTTACAAACCCGATCATTTGTGAACGGGCAATTTGGGAATTTACAACTTCCGGGTGATCAAAGGGTTTATAATACTATAGAAAAGAACCTTAGGATGAAGTGGAAGAGAAAAACTAGACTCGTTCGGGTGAACCGGACCTGAACCGAATTAAACTAGTCTAAGAACCGAGCCGGTTTATGAACCAGAATCGATAAATAGATGGTAAATCGGGAATTTTATGGACCCTAAGTGACCTAAGGAGTCACAAAAGTCATGGAAATGGACTTGTGAAGGAATTGGAGATGAAAACCAAACCGGTTTAGGTGAACCGGATCCGAACAGGTTTGGACTGGTTTGAATCACTATTGAACCGGATGCTAAATTGATTTTTCTATGTGGCTTAAACTTTTCAAATTTGAGATTTGAGAACACCATTGGATAGAAAATGAATTTAGAAATTTTTAGATTTGAAAAACTCAGTCGAATGGGGGGTGAATCGGCCGATTTAATCTTTGAACCCGGTTCGGACCGGTCCAGTTCGGTTTGGAATAGTGTCATCTTCTTCCTCAGGATGACATCACTGTTCACTCATCGGGAAATCGAAGCAGCGCCATCGAAGAAGAAACATTTCAATTCGGTATGTTTCAGGCCATCAATGGTTGTCATAAAGGTGCCAAATGGACAGCCAACGGGTACCGAGCTCCCTATATAAAGAGCCCCTCCCCATTCATCCTCTCCACACCTGAAAACTACATTCTCTCTCAACTGCTCCATTTTCTGGTGAAGCTCAAACCAAAGCTTCAACATGGGCACTTTTCTGAGCCAAACAAGGAGAGGTTGGGTTCTTTAGAATCGGGGAGAAGTCAGCTACACATCTGTAGTCTCTATTTGCTTTGAGGGTTGCCGGAGAAACGTCGGCGTAATGGAACAATGAAGCAGCTCCAGCGGACCGAAGCTGCCTTGTTTCGAACGAGCTGAAATTGGTCAATTCGAGCCCTCTTCAAGCCAAACCAAGCCTTTTCAACACTTCCTCAACCCTCCCACGGCTGAATTAAGACTAAAAGGTAAGCCAATTCGACTCCCCTCTGCAATTTCCAGCCGGTGCTAGAGAGCGAACCGACAGAATTTAAAGGATGAAATTCTAACTCAATTCGGCATCAATTGATGTGATTCTTGATTCTAGGTTGAAACTCAGGATGAGAGCTATCTGCCCAAATCAAAAGCTCGAATCGTCGTGCCCTCACCAATGATTAATCGAAGGTTTCTCTCTCTATAGTCTATTTTTCGGCTAAGCTCTATTTGAGCTCATTCCGACGTTAAAACTCGCGATTCAAAGTTCTATGGACTCGTATGAACATGGAGAAACTCAATTTCAACAATTAGAGGTGTTTGAAAGGTCAATTTGATTAAATCAAATTCGACTGTGTTAAATAGTTGGAATTGGGGGAAATTTGGGGTTTTCAAAAATTTGAGGGACCGAAATGCAATTTCCAAAAATTGAGGGTCAATTGGGCATGATAAAAATGTTAGAGAGCCAATTGAGAAATTTTAGAATTTTTGGGGTAAAATTTACCATTTTTGTAAAGGAAGGGAAAAATGGTAATTTTGGAAAAGTTGGGGAACCAAATTGGAAATTTGGGAAATTAAACCCCTTTTTGTAAAATTGAATAAATTGAGGTCCTAAGATAAATTTTAAAAAGTTCCGGGACTCAATTTGAGAAAAAATGAGCATTAGATACTTAAAGTTAAAGAGGAATAACTTTAAGGACCTAATTGCGAATAGATAAAAGTTTAGTTTTCTCATTCATTTAAAATGAATGAAGGCTATTAGGCTGAAGGATAATGAACCAAGATGTTCATATCGTGTAGGAACATGGAGTACCGGGAACGCTAGCAAGGACAAGCTCGTGTGAAATACAAAGAACCGGTATAGTGGAATTCACTACGTTAACGGCTGAGTGGGTTTACCAACGTCATAAACGGTTGGGATGATCAACATAACTTAAAGTTAAAAACCACTTACCGGTTGTGAGTGGGATTTTATATCATACCTGGTTGGGGATAATGAACAGTTGAAAACATATTTTTATTAGAAGTGCTCTCCGATGACTGTGTGCCAATGCTTAAACGATTTGGGAGACCTTCATGACGGAAGCTCGAATAGCTCTTAAAGGTCGGGGGCCTCGGTTTTGGAACTTGAGGGCTAATATACCCGATTTTGAAAATCTCGTACAGTGGGCCCAAGGCCATGGAGCTTATAAAAAAACATGAGTTATATGCCATAAAACTTTAAATAAATGAATTGTTTGGCCATGGTACCAAGATAGGACCGACATACTCAGTCAATTAGCGGCAGTGTGACATGATAGGTCGACGAACCAACCAAGACAAATAACTATAGGTTGAGTTGAGAGTTAGGGCCGCTGGACCAGTGGCACCACAGATTACATGGCATGATGAGAAAATTTTGATTATGCATGCACTGTGAGTACGGGACATCAAGACACCTAAGAGTGGTAGTGATGCGTCCTAAGGGCACTAGACGACCTGGTGGGCATAAGGGCAATTCATCGTACCAGGTGATCGTGCAAAATTTGGAGTAGCACCAAGCGCATGAGACCAAGATGGGGACGGGATGAGGTCACTGTCCTCATACGGACACGAAGAATCTATTTCAGGATTAAGGGTCGATTGTCGTGTACATCCACTCATTCTCAGGGTAGAAGTGGACGTACTTCTATCTAGGTGGCCGGTAAAGTCGCTCCGAAGTCACATGTGGGTTCAGTGGTCGTGCTAGCCTGTGAATGTGTGTTTGATCTTCATGATGAAGGATGTGTTAGGAGATGACACACTGTGGTTAAATAAGAAATGGTGATAAAACTCGAGATTTTGAATGAAATGATTTTTGAAAGAAAGGAGTCTGGCACACTCCAATATAATTTTTTTTCCTAAAATATAAAAGTTTTGAAAACCCATTCACTAAGTAGTCGTACTCACCCCCTCCCTTGTATCCTTTTCAAGAGATTTCGGAAAACCTACCCTTAAAGACCATCAACTAAGAAACCTGTGAGATAGGTAGGATAAATCTAAATTATTATACAATTTTGATTTATGTTATTCTAGGAAAAAGATGTAGGGTAAAGGACGCCTTACTCTTTACGGTTTATTATAAGGGGAAACCCTTTAATAAATCGGGAGAGTGGTGGGTTGATCATGGGTATCCGACCAAACCGGGTCAGGGTGTGAAAACTAGAGTGGTATCAGAGTCTGTTTCCTCAAATACATAATCAAGACTATACAATATAGTAACTAATAGAATTTATCTTAAAATTTTCAAATGGCTCCCAGGAGAGTAGCCAAGAAAACTAGGGATAACTCTGCTCAGTACCCTGTACTCTAGAAGGACAACCCTAGAAGCTTTCCAAATGCATGAGGCATGGTAGAAATCTCCAAATACCAAATAGAGAAGTATCTCAAAGAATGTGTCAGGACCTATTGAGGGCACAACTCTAAGTATATAGGAAGCCAAGTGTAAAGCTACAAACATCAGCAAAGGGTGTATAACCTTACCTAGGTGTTTATAAAGAACCTTGTAGCCCTTATTTTGTGACCACTTTCTATAATAGGGCTAATTATACTCCTCGATTAATAAATTACTCCAAATTCCTAAAAACTTTGTCTATCAAAGGATATAATCTTGTTAGGAAGATAGCCCCAAGAAAAAAAATACCTAAACAAAAGACATTATGGTTATCAAGGAGATTATTATGCAAGGAAGGCATGACAAAAGAATCGTCATGGTAAGGAGTCTAGGAGAACTTTGGGGTAACTAAATAAGGGGCAACCTATTGTAAGGTACAAAGGAAATAGGGCATGAAAAGAAGTACTGTCCCACACCACTAGGATTTAGAATAATACTTCCCAAGGAAGACGCCCTCACAACTAAAGGAAATCCGAAAGGACACCATCCTAAGAAACGTGACTTTAGTTGCAACCACAGATAAGAGGAAACTCTTCAAAATCTTAGCAAAGTGGTAAGAAGGAAAAAGGGGTAAAGGTAGGACCTCAATAAAACCACAAACGGAACAAAGGATAGCTGAAGAGAATTCCCCCTTTAAGAAGAAAATCCAAACAATTTAGGAGCAAAGAAAGGAGTGCATCCACAAGAGAAAACAAGATGAACATTTGATGACAAATGGAGCGTATTGGGATTATAGGAATAAATCACCTTGGAAAAAGCAACTATGCCAAATAGGAAGTTCGGACCAACAGGACAAGAGAAAGCAAGTCGTTACAACAAGATAGTTAGAGGGAACAAATGACACCCTAAGGAAGACCGGGATGTAGAAGGGGCTACAACCTAAAAAGGTCAGTGAGATGGACGTTAAGGACATGAGTACTCAAGAAACAACTGCCCTAAGAAACTTAGACCAAAGGAATGATGGAGGCGAGGTAGTTAACGAACTAATGCACGGGAAAACCATAATTTGAGTTCCAACAAAGAAGAGAGGGATGGAAAGGCCAAATACTTGGGAAAAGAAGGATGAAAGAAATCCTTAACAGGACCAAAGGCCAAATTAATGACTAAACTCAAGCCAAGAAAAGAATAGGAAAGCCTCTCACATAATTATCAAGAAATCTTGAAACAAGGAAGATTTGAACGCTCCATAAAGAAATACAGTATGAAAGTAAACTTTGGAGGGATGCATACGACTAACTACCCTTGAAGGAATTTTGATGGGCGGATGGACATAATGTGGAGTGAAAGGAACCAACCCTTAATTGGGAAATGTTTCAAAGGAAGGAAGTATCGTGATGGCCTAGTGTGACCTGCTTGGAGAGAGCAGAATAACCAAACAATAATTTTAGGAGAACCAAGTAAAATGAAGAAACGAGTAACAACGGGATGGCCAAAGAGAATAAAAAAAACCTAAGAAAGGTTGAGATGTAGTAAAGACTACACTCTATGAAGGACAAAGGATGGGCATGAAGGACAAGTGATACAACTACAAAGATGATTGGGTCATAAAAAAAATGGAGAGAAGGAGACAGTTGAAGAACTGTTCTTCGAAAGAACCCTGGATTTAAACCACAACAAAGAAGGGAGAAGTGAAAAAGCCAAAACATTAGAAAAAGAAGAATGAAGGAAAATCCTTAAAGAAATTAATGGCCAAAACTGGATTTCTAGTTTAAAGTCTTGAGACAGTTAATTGAGCTTCACGAAGGACGAACAAGAGATTTTGAAACAAGGAGGATGTGAACCCTCCTTAAATGAAAATAAGTTAACCGGTTAGCATCAAAAAGATGTTGTGACAAGTATGAATGAGTGGACAACCCATACTAAGTTAATAAAGTAAAAAATGTTCGAGAAACATTGGGAAGGTAAGTCCTCCAAATAAGATGTGGCTAAGGAGAAATAACTGCAATTGGTAAGACAGGTCATAGTCCACACGCGCATATGAAGCTTAAAGAGTGGACGACCGAGCATAGGGTGGAATGCACAGAATAAAACTAATTCACCATAATTTCGATAATGAAATTCTAACTCAATTCGGCATCAATTGATACAATTCTTGAGTCTAGGATGCTCACAATGATAGCTATCTGCTCAGATCGAAAGCTCGGACCGCCATGCCCCCGACGGTGAGTAATTGAAGCTTTCTCTCCCTATAGTTTGTTTTCCGGCGAAGCTCAATTTGAGCACGTTCTGGCATTTCAGCTTGCAATTCAAAGTGCAATGGAATCATATGAACATGTAAAAATTCAATTTCAACATCAATTTCAATAATTAGAAGTCTTTAATTGGTTAATTTGATTAAATCAAATTTGGTTGTGTTAGAAAGTTAAAATAGGGAAAACTTTTGGGGAAAATTGGGGATTTTTGAAAATTTGAAGGACCAAGATGCAATTATATAAAATTGAGGATCAATTGGGCATGATAAAAATGTTAGAGGGCCAACTAAGGAATTTTAGAATTTTTGGGGTGAAACTTACCATTTTTGTAAATGAAGGGCAAAATGGTAACTTTGGAAATTTTGGGGGACCAATTTGGAAATTTGGAAAATTAAACCCCTTTTTGTGAATTTGACTAAATTAAGATCCTAAGATAAATTTTAAAATTTTTGGGACTCAATTTGAGGAAAAACCCGGCTTTAGGGACTTACAGTTAAAGAAAAATAACTTTAGGGACCTAATTACAAATAAATAGAAAGTTTGGTTTTCTCAATCATTTGAAATGAATGAAGGCTATTAGGCCGAGGGATAATGAACAATGATGTTCATATCATGTAGGAATACGAAGTACCGGGAACGCCAGCAAGGACAAGCTCGTGTGAATACAAAGAATCGGTCGAGTGGAATTCACTGCATTAACGGGTGAGTGGGATTTTAAATCATATTCGGTTGGGGATGATATGTACCACGAAATGAAAACCCACTACCAAGTAGTATTTTAAACATCACAACTTAGAGGAGTGATGTAAAAATCATGTGGAAAAACTATTTACCAGTTGTAAGTAGATCATACTCGATTGGTATATTTAAACTTCCTCGAAGGAAGTTGAAAACCCGTTCATCGATACCCGGTCGGTATAATGGACAGTTGAAAACATATTTTTGTCAAAAGTGCTCTCCCTTGACTATGTGCCAATGCTTAAATGATTTAGGAGACCTTCTTGATGGGAGCTTGAATAGCTCTTATAGGTCGGGGGCCTCAACTTTTGGAACTTGGGGGCTACTATTCCCGGTTTTGAAAATCTCGAACAATGGGGCATAGGCCAATGGGCACGAGTAGGAGATCTTAAACAAACATGATATATGTGCCATAAAAAATTAATAAATTAATTGTTTGGCCATGGTACCAAGACAGGACCGACATACTCAATCAACTAGCAGTAGTGCGACATGACAAGTAGACGGACCAGTCAAGACAAACTGCTGTAGGTTGAGTTGAAGGTTGGGGCCGTTAGACTAGTAGCACCACAGATTATATGGCATGATAAGAAAATATTGATTGTGCATGCACTATAATTACGGAACCATCAAGATGCCCAAGAGAGGTAGTGATGTGTCCTAACTGCCCTGGACGACCTGGTGAGTATAAGGGCAATTCGTTGTACCAGATGACCATGCAAAATTTGGAGTAGCACCAAGCGCATGTGACCGAATTGGGGATGAGATGAGATCTCTGTCCTCATACGGACATGGAAAATTGATTTCGGGATTGAGGGTCGGATCTCATGAACATCCACTCATTCTTAGGGTAGAAGTGGACGTATTTCTATCTAGGTGGCCGGTAAAGTCACTCTGACACCACAAGTGGGTTCAGTGGACGTACTAGCCTACGAATGTGTGTTTGACCTTCATGATGAAGGATGTGTGTTGGGTGATGACACACCATAATTAATAATAAATGGTGGTAAAAATCGAGAATTGAAATGAAAGGATTTTTTAAAGAAGGGAGTCTGGCACACTTCAATACAAATCTTTTTCCTAAAAGTTAAAAATTTTGAAAACCCATTCACTGAGTCGTTGTAATCCCCCCCCCCCCCCCCCCCCCCCTCCCCTTATATCTCTTTTAGGAAATTCCAAAAAGCCTACCCTAAAAGACCATCAACTAAGACGCCTGTGAGACAGGTATGATAAATTTAAAATATTATGTAGTTTTGATTTCTGTTATTACAGGAAAAGGTGTAGGTTTAAAGGGCGTCTTACTCTTTAAGGTTTATAATAAGGGGAAACCCTTTAATAAACTGGGAGAGTGGTGGGTTGATCATGGGGATCCAACCAAACCAGGTCGGGGCGTGACAAAAAGTCAAATCATTTGGAATTGAAAGTTAAATTTCTAAATATACTCAATAATTGCAAAAAGGACTTCCTAAGTGGTCACCTATTATAGTGCTACTCTTGCCCTAGCACACTTAATTTGAAGGATCTAATGATATATGTTACCTTCATGCTAACATGTGATTTGTAAAATATGTAGTTTTCTGTCTAACTAAATAAATTTAAATAAAATAAAAACGGCCAACAACTAAGGGGAAGATGTTCCAAAAAAATCAACAGACTTGAAACACTTCAACACGAGTTACACTAGCGGATTAAAAATTGATTGTCATGAGTTATTATGACTGATTTATTGTCATGCAAATGGAAAAGCGAATATCCATAAATCTTTTGAAGCTCCTGATAAAAAGGGAGCTCTTCCCTCAACTTCAACACCCCTCATTTCTCTTATGAAGCCACATTGCCCCATTTCCTGACACGGTACTTTTTGGTAACCAAATGAATTATTTTTTTTGTTCATTAGAATTCTACAGACCTTCTCTAAGCAAACAATGGTCTTTCTGGAGTTTGAAGATGGTTAGAGTGATGTCAACGTGATAAAATAGTAACATTGTCCGGGATGCCAAAATAGGGAAAGTCTTCCTGAGCCAATCCCAACCCCTTCTGATGGACAAAGATGGTTAGGTAGGCTCCCTAAGGATCTCCTATATGTGAGTACACTTCCCCCATGCCTTGATAAGCTAATTGACATTCCACAATCACTGTGAAGTTTGAGTTTCGACTAGTTTTACCCGAACTTTGGTTGGAGGCAATTGCAAGTACTTCTAGTGGCTAAAATGGATACCACTTAATGCTAAGATATCCCTAAGGATGTGAACCTTCACATTCTCCCAACTTCGGTTGATTCACCAACACCCATAAGATTGCGACACTTTCTCACTCTAGATTTATTTTTCGATGAATCATGAAAATGAGTCAAAACTAGGTCAAATCATTTGGTTCAAAGCTTGTAATGAATATTGAGACATAAGGGAGTTGATTAGGATAGAATTCAAAATTTTATATTTGAGTTTCAAGGAAAGGAAGAGTTTGGGTACTAATTTATAATTTTGGGATAGTTGGGGATTTAAATACATATAAAGAAAATTAGGAGGACCTAAATGAGTTAAAGGAAAGTCTAAGGACCTAAAAGAAAGGTTTATAAAAGATTTGGATCAAAATGAAGAGAAAATGGTGCTTAGGGACATAAATGTAGATAATGGAAAATTTAAAAACCAAAGTGAAAATAATTGAAAAAATAAGAGCAAAATGGCAAATATGATAAAAATTTGGGGAAACATTGTAATTTGAGAATGTAGAAATTTAAAAATAGGGGAGGATAATATGTTGAAAGATAGACTTGTTAGGCCATATGCATAAGTCAAATGAACAAAATAGCTTATTGATAAGTGACTCAATAAATTACATATAGATGCACCTTATAAGCTAATGATAATATAAATATATAAATAAATAATAATATAAAATATATATGATATAATATTGACTAATTAATATTATATCATATATATATATATAAATTGTAACTATCTAAAATAATATCATAATAATATATTATAATATTCTAACATTTCTTCTCAATATTTGCATCACTGTTACTACCCTGCAAGTTCAAAAGGAGTTCAGGAAGATTGAGCTTGTCCCGAAGAAAGTGGAAGTGAGTGGATGATAAACTTTTGATGAGTAGATCAGCTAGTTGAGCTTCAGTACCAATAAAACGAACATTAAAAAGACCATGACTGACTTGTTCATGAACAAAGTGATAGTTGATCTCGATGTGTTTGGTGCGAACATGAAAAACAGCATTCGCGCATGAGGTAGATAGCTAATTTGTTGTCGCATTAGAGTGTAAGAGAAGTGGAAAATTCTAGATCAAGTTCTTGGAGAATAGATCAAATCCAAATAAGTTCAATTGTTGCATTATTAAGACTCTTATATTTAGCTTCTGTACTAGAATGGGCAACAGTGCGTTGTCTCTTAGAACTCCAAGAAATAAGATTGCAACCGAGAAAAACAGTATATCCACTGACAGAACGATAATTATCAGGATTCCTGGCCCAATCAGCATTAGAGAAGAAATGGAAAGTTGTAGGGGAGTGGCGCCAAAGGGTAATGTCAAGATAAATAGTTTCTTTAAGGTAGCGAAGTATGTGTTTAAAAGCAATCCAATGAATATCAGTAGGTTGATGCATAAATTGATATACTTGATGCAAGGAATAGGAAAGATCGGGACGAGTGATAGCAAGATACTGAAGTGAATCCACAATTTAACAATACGGAGTGGGATTCGAAAGAGGTGTCACAGCCTTGAGAGAGAGTCGTGATTGAGGAGCAATAGGCATAGATACAGACTTACAAATATCCATAACATATTTAGATAATAAATCTCGAATGTACTTGGATTGAGTGAGATAAATACCATGAGGATGATTGTGGACTTTAATACCAATGAAATGATGGAGAGGCCTCATATCTTTTGATAGAGAATTTCTGTTGTAGAGCATATAGAGTGGAGTTGAGAGGGGCACTGGGAGATCCAGTAATAATAATATCATCGACATAGATAAGTAAAAATATGATAAATATAGATTTACGATAGATGAAAAGAGAGTTATCCGCAATAGAACTATAAAAACCCAATTGAGTGAAAAAAGAGCTAACACACATAAACCAAGCACGGGGTACCTGTTGAGACTATAAAGTGATTTTGAAGTCGACAAATATAATGAGAAAAAATAGAGTTAATGAAATATGGTGGTTGTTGCATGTAGACTTCTTTAGTAAGATGGCCATGAAGAAACGCATTATTGACATCCAACTGACGAATATGCCAATTAAGTGAAACTGCAATAGAAAGAAACACTAAAATGGTAACTAGCTTAATAATAGGATTGAAGGTCTTATCATAATCAAGCCCATGTTGTTGGGAGAATCCTTTGGCAATGAGACGGGCCTTGTATCGAGCAATAAAACCATTGGGATTTTCTTTTATTTTGTGTACCCACTTGCAACCGACAATGGTTTGACCAGGCGGTGCGGGCATAAAATCCCATAGGTAATTGTGAAGAAGGGATGAGAATTCTTCTTGCATAGCAAGCATCCAAGGGGTGTGATGACAGCCATGTGCATAAGTACGAGGTTCATGTGGAGTGGCAATAAATATAGAAGGGTCAATAATAAAACGTCGCGGGGGCAGAGAGTCATCTTACGAGCAAATGACCATATGAGAAGGAGCCACAAGAGGGTATTGGTCGGTATGAGAGACAATTGGAGAATGAGAGTCAACATGTGTAGTGGGAGAATAGTAAGGTGACATATCCGAGTCTAAAGCCAGAGTCGGGATAGGATGGGGACCGAGAGAGGAACATCAAAGCACTCCATAGAAGAGGAGGGAGGCTTGTTGTCTGCTAAGAAGAGAAATACTCTTTCATTAAAAAGAACATTGTGACATGTAAAGATGCAATTAGTATGAGGATCCAAAATGCGATACCTGGAATAATTAGAAGCATAGCCAAGAAAAATACAAGGAGCAGACCGTGGCTAATGTTTGTGAGATAGGTAGGGATAAAGGAAGGGAAAATAGAGACACCCAAACACACACATAGATTTATAATTAGAAGGGGTATGATGAAGTACCACATAAGGAGAACGAAACCCAGGGACCGAGTAGGAAGGCAGTTAATTAGATAGACAAATGTATCAAAGGAAAAATCCCAAAATTTTGATGGAGCATAAGAATGAATTAAGAGAGCGAGTCCTATGTCTATAATATGACGATGTTTACGCTCAACTGATCCATTTTTTTAGGGGGTGTGTGGGTATGAAAGATGGTGACTAATGTCGGTAAACTGAAGTTCAGACTGAAAGGAGGTAGAAATAAATTTCTTGGCACCATCTGATTAAAAAAATTTAATTTTGCAGTCAAGTGAATTTTCATCTTGCAAACGAAAGGCTCAAAAAATAAATAGAATATATGAATGTATTTTCATGACAAAGAACCATCAGGACTTAATATAATCATCAAGAAAATTAACATAATAAATATGACTTGTGTGGGATGTAACAGGAGTGAGTCCCCATATGTCTGTATGAATTAGCTCAAGAGAATGAGTGCTGACATAGTGAGTTAAAGGGAAAGAATGCTAAGAGATTTTGCCACAAGAACATGAATCACATAATGATAAAGACGAGATAATTGTTATTGATAAATGTTTAGAAAGCACACAGCTGATAATAAGAAAAAGTAGGATGTCCTAAACCTTGATGTCATAATGAAGTCGGTTCAGTATGACTTACACAAGCAACTAGAGATATGATAGAAGGATTACGACCAGTACGAAGACAATACAATCCTACCTTGCGACTTTCGCGTATTAACTCTTGGTGAGAAATAGCATCTTTGATAAGTAAGTGAGTAGGGTGAAATTCAAAATAGCAAGCATTATCTTTATTAAATTGGGACACAGAGTAAATTAAGGGAAATTTGAGGAACATTGTAGATATTGTTTAGATAAAAGCGACCAGTAGAAGATCTAAGACAGGTAGATTCAGAGGATAAAATTGGTAAACTTGTCTCGTCTCTAATTAGCAAATGCTTATTAAGTGTAATATTCTCCTTAATAGACATGTAAGATAAATTATTAATAGAATGAGTAGTCGCTCCTCAATCAACATACCAGTCAAGATAATTCGGACTAGTTTCATTGTAATGAGCAGAGAGAACTTGAGGTGTCGTAGAAAAAATTTGAGGTGTTGTAGAAAGAGGCTTAAATTTATAGGAAGGACAATGATGAGCTGAATGTCCATGTTTGCCACAAAGTTGACATGACTCTAAAGGCTGAGAAGTGGGACGAGTGGTATGTTGTTCTATGATACCAAAAGCAGTGGTTTGATTAAAACTTGCATTACCCGAATTAAAGTATTGACGTGACCTTGATCCGTAATTTCTTGTGGTAGATCTAGACTAATAATGAGAATGAGCCCCAAGACCATTTGAAGTCGTCCACCCTCATGCATGTGAGTTGACATTGGCACCCATTTTTTTATTAGGATTGAGAGAAGTTCCGGGGCGAGATGAGTAAGAGCGATCAAAATGTCGAGGGCACACGACGACAAAAGTGGGGAGAAAGCCAGAGAAAGAGACCTTAGTTTTGGAGTCATATTTTTAACACAATTACTCATATTAGCTTGTTTGATTTGCATGTTGCACCCAACAATATTCAATAAATACTTAAAAGAAAAATAGAGATTAGGAGTAATCAGTCAAAAATTTGGTGTCAACAAAATGAATAGAGGAGCTTTGATACAATGGCTCTCATACCATATAGAAATTTAAAATAGGGGAGGATAATATGTTAAAAGATAGGCTTGGTAGGTAATATGTATAAATCACGTGAACAACAGTATATTGTTAAACAACTTAATAAATTAGCATGGCCAGAGAATTATGGGTTGAGTGGTATAGTAGAATTCGACAAAGGGTTGAATCGAATAAACTGATTAATAAAGAACAAAATCATATTTATAGAAAAGTTAAGTAACAATACAAGATATGTCGATTTCTTAATACTACAATACTTGAATAAGATATAACCGAGCACATGGAATAATTGTAGATCAAGGTTGCACATTAGTACAATCCAAGTTGTGGAAAGAGCACTCACCATGTCAAAGAAGACCAAGTCGAAGCGGGTGTAATATCTTATATCGTGTCCGATTTAATCAAATTATGTTAATATTTATCTATTTATATGCAATATACATGTGTGTTTACTAGTCCCAAAACGATATGGTAAAATTTAAAAAATAGAAAAAAAATAAACAGATAATGAGGCGAGACCCAACAAGTTAAAAAGAAAAATTTACCATTGAACTTTTAACAAAAAAAAGTAATTCGATTACACTAAGAACTATAATCCAATATTTAATAATGAAAGGACTATAGTCAAAGGCTTAAAAAATGAAGGCTTATTGTCCAATATTTATGAAATAAATGCCTACTCAATATTTAAGAAAAATGTTGCAATCCAATATTATACACTTTTTACATGTTAACCCTAGCTCTTGGCCCTCCTCACATTAGATGAGTCTATTTTCAGTGAAGGAGCTAATCAATGATGGATTGATGAGGGTAGGAGATGGAGGTCAAGTTGAGGGTAGTATGGCTACCACAACTACCAAAAATGAGACTCTCATATCGCCCACCTAATGAGGAAACGAGGTATCCCTGAGTTTGTTGATTAATAAACAAAAGTACATGTGAGTGGCAGCTAGAGTGCATTGGGTATAAATTATCTCAAACTAAAACTGAAGCTAATCTCATTGTTCCCTTGCTACATCTAGTTAGAAAATGATACGATGGCATCACTTTAGGAAAATCTAGAATTTTAAGGATTAGTTCAACTTATGCCTTCTTATAGGGCTTACAAAGGAAGAGCAACTATTAGAAGCATCTACTTCATATTATGTTAGAAAATGTGTATGAACTTCCATCTAGAACTTAAAAGCACTATCAAAAATGCATAATCTGTTGCGGACAGTATGTTCGAATGCTATAGTTGTCAACTTCAATATATTTACTAAGAAACCAAGTGATAATAGTAGATATTTTTTGTGATGATATATAGACTATTAAACCTATGTTATTGAATTGCTCGTGGACTACGAATATTTTGTTTGTTGCTTGGTTTGTGAATGGAGAACCATGATACTAATAGTTTTACACGTTGGGTTAAGAAATGGTTGACTGGTGGAGGAAAATAAGGAGAGAGAGTATGACTACGTTGACCAATATAGCCTATACCTACTAGGTTATTTGGAAAAGGCCCACGACAGTGCAAGCAAGTCCAAAGTCTAAAGGCCATTGTAAAGCACAAATCAGCATCAGGGCAACCAAGCCCAAATGAGTAGAGCCGTCCCCAAGGAGCATAGTTAAAATAAACTATGATGGGTCATATCAAGAGAGGTTGTGTATGACAGCAGGCTATGAAGCTGGAGAGGTCTTGGCGTGTGAAGAATCGAATCGAATCGACTATTGCGTATATCATCCCCTCGAAGTCAAAGCTTTAGGCATTCTTCAAGGAATCTAGCTTGCAATCAATAAGGTTGAGATGATATCATATTAAAAATCGGCTCCAAAATCATTGTAGATGCACTAAGGGGAAAGAAAAGATATCAGTGACAGATTGGCACACATATGGAGCATTTTCTAGCATTAGGTCGTCAAATTCCCGGGAGTACAATTGCTTACATGTTAACAGAGTATTGTGACTATATTAGTATGTTTAACACTGTACTCCACTGTATCTCTCATTTAATAGGCCATTTAGTAAGCCATGATATTATACCCAAATACTGGTGAGTTTGTAGCAGCACATAAGGCACATGCAACACTTCATTGATGCAATTTTCCATATAGAAGAGTTTTCCATGTTCTTGTCATATGCATCTTCGAAAAAGAATGAATTGAAGGGAAATATATCAACTTCTTAGTGATACTCATATAAGAGTAGTTCATACAAAACGTGAGACATACCATATTCCTTTTTGTAAGTACTGCAAGAGGTTGGGTGGAGCTCATTACAATTTCAATCATCCAGAGTGACTTTGCACTATCGTTTAATAGAATTTGAGTATTTATTCAACAAAATTTTCTTATATACATTTGCCATTTCAAATGAAAAATAAATGATTTTTCCTCAAAATCAAGATTTTACATGCTAGAAAGACTCTCCAAGTAGAAGAAAATTCAGTATGGACTCCCATGCCTTGATATAGGTTTTTGTTCTACATAATCTCATATGGGAAGTGAACACTAGAAGGGTGAGCATTTGGCAACCTCCGAATATAATTCGTATGACCAACCCACTCTGGATTTCACCCACCAATTTCTTGCCCCTCAACTGGATAGTCCAGAGATTTTTGCATAAATCATTGCAGAAATGCCATGCTACAACTACATACCAACTGCAAAACATGACCCGGGTAACAACTAGCCGGGTTTCACAGCGCTTCCCTGAGGTGGAAAGCCTTTGCCAGTTCTCGGGCACTGTCATACTCGTTCAGCTCAACAAGCATCTTCTTCAATCTTCGGGCAAGCCCACTAATCTCAACCTCGGAGACCCCAGAGGATTGCTTCTTCTGCAGAGACATTCCCAATAGAAGCACATAATCGACCAGGGGTTGCAACTTCCAGCTGGACAACATGTTCGGAGGCACACAAGAAACCCAGAGTGAATTAGCATAAGTATCATGAGGAGGAGAATAAGTTGCAGGTAAAAATAGTACAAGGATGATTTCCTGACCTGCTCTCTCCAACAACACTTGGACCAGCCCAAATGCCAGAGATAGATGCAACTATCCTTTCAGTTCTAGTGACAGCATCATGAATGTCAGATAAAATGCTTCGAACATGGGGAAGGATTTTCCCACTCAACAGCTCATCAAGAGCTAGCTTCTCTAGAACTGGAAGTGCAAGTATTTCTTTCCACAAGCAGATATTCCTCATCAAACGAACAGACATACCGAAACGATATGCTGCAAGTCTTGCTGCATTTGGCACAGCCTTCAGCACAAGAGGAGTCCAAGTTGGAACCTGTAAATTAAAAAATCAATTAAATTAAATTAATGGAGTTTGTAACAAATATATATAGGGGAGAGGTATATAACTACCACTATATTGGCAATGGCATCAGCTAGGCGTGTTCGAATAGTCACCAACAATTCACCCAATGCCTCACTGGAAGTTGGTACATAATTTATGACCATGGATGTGGCAGAAACAGCATTTCTTGTCTGCTGTAGACTGAACATATCCCAACAATGAGCAATTTCATGATGCAAGATGGGAAGTGCAACTTTCTCCACCAGACTTGGTACCAAGTTAGCATCAGCATCTTCAGTATTCATACTACTAGCATCTTCTGAAAGACCGTAATTAAACAGCATGGAGTGCCTGAACAGGAAAAAGTGGAATATGATGTCATTGAACTACTAAAAGAGATAGACCAAAGTACTACTAAAATAGGGTCGTATAATATCGGATGATTCACATCAGAAACATCAATACCATTTCATATCAAAAAAGTCAGAATCCTCATGGAGAGGGTCCCACTTCAATAGCTCCAGCCGTACATATGGAGAGAAGATATTGAGTATGCTCAATGACATGTAAGCATCGCGGTAAGTAGATGAATAATCTCTTTTCCATTTCTCAAACCTCTCTTTCACCTCAGAGAGCTTAGCATACTCCTCAGCTGTATCATCAAAAATCTGATCAGCTGTCTGAAGCAACAAATCCCGGTTAGATTGGTAAGCTGTAGTCTCACTGTCACTCTCATCAGTGGATGACTCTCCCTCAATTTTCTGATTACCACAGTCTAGATCCATGGCGGAATGTCTCTTGGAATCAAATTGTTTTCTCCTAACTTGACGAGCATCAGCTCTCCGAGACATATCCATCCGTTTCTGCAAGTTAATGTCCCTACCAAACTCATCTAACTTGACAGGTAGTTTTATTTTCTCTCTCATGGAAGAAACTGCAGACTGTGCTGCAGCTGTAGCAGCAGCAAGTGTTGCCACACTAGTATCACCTTTTCTGAAGACTGTCATTGCTGCATTTACAGCTGTTTCTATTTCAATCATCTCATCATTGTTGTCAGCTGCTCTTCTTTCCAGGACTGTTGAGGCACGTTCCTCATTTAGTTTTTGCATTTGCTCTTCAAGTTCCTCTATATATGGAGCTTTATCCTAGAGGAAATAAGACAGTGACTTAGCACTAGTAACTGAAACAAAAAGATAAACCAGAAAGAAGAAACTATAAAAAATGAGATAACATGTGGAGGATTCAGCTCTGATTATGATCAGTAACATTTACCTTGGTGGAGACATGCTATTTTTTTTATATAATTCCTAGGATCATTAACATTACTTTGGTGGGGACATGCTATTTTTTATATAATTCATAGGATCGATTTTAGTACTTTTTATCACTTTTCTTTCCCTGATGATATAGTAGATCTTTCTCATCACATATTTAGCACTTTAGTTTCTGTTTCTCTCACTTCCAACATCAACCTAGAAGCTAATTTTATTGTACACCTAAAACATGTACTTTTATTTGCACTATTATCACTATCACCTAAAAGCCTCTATAATTGGATACTCTGAGGGATTAAGATAGTTTGACACGTTTCCTATTTGCAATCCAATAATCTTCTTGAAAAAGAAAAAAAATGATGACTTCTTGTGATACAGTCCTTATTGAATGATATTGAGATATCAGTACTTTTTATTTTTTAGTCATGCTTATAACTATTGCAATTTTCTTGTATGTGTGATCAAAGCTTGTTTGTGCATGTATAGAGTGCAGGAGATGCAAATTGCTTCAAATATTAGGCACCGTACATAAGCCAGTGGTGGTGAATTTACCAACAGAAAATAAGAAATAGAAGAATTATTAAGAAGTATTTGCGGAAAAAGAATTAAATAAAGCCATACCTGCAGGAACTTACATATAACAGAAATATAGTCACGAAGCTTTTGCATAAAGATGTACTTCTCGCCGGCAGCTGCTAGAGATCTCTCAAGAGCATCAATATTCAATAGAGAAGCAGATAAATTATCGTCAGTTCTTGTCAGAGAGGATAAAGTTCTTCCATAAGTTTCCTGGGTGAAAAGGGGGAAAACATCAGACTTACAGATTTACTTATCCACATTTCAGATAAAACATTAAAAAACTTGAAGCTCCTTTAGTATCATTTCAGCCATTAAGTTTTCCATAGAAAAAAATCCCAGAACTCCATTTTTACCACAACAATATCTAATGCCCAAAGCAAGCTTATGAAAGTCCATCGGCATAACATTCTAATCACATAATGATAATTTCATCTTTGGGAATTCAAGATGCATGACATATGCACTTCTTTTAGTTTGGTAAGTGGAACAAATTTGAGATGTCAACAACTTACTAGCCATCCCACAAATTAAAAAAATGCAACTTAAACCATGCTCCAATGAGAAAAGCATATGAATAGTCACAAGCATGTCTTGTTTGAAAAGAAGACCTAATGTACTCCACAAAATCAAGACACTAAAAAGAATACCAGATGGTAAAGGACAAGTACAATGTCAGAAACATAATGAGAGTAAAAACAACAATGTCACAAGGGAAAGATAATTGTGTAAAAGATCAAAACAACAGAAAACTATCCTTTCAAAATCAAACACAGTATGTGCTTGTGATATCCTTAAAAAGGAGCCAACAGCTAATATCTATTTCCCTACTTTCATACAAGTAAGAAACAGTGCTAATGCATTCCAGAAGAATCTAGCATAGAACTATATGTTTATCTTAAACTGAAAGATTACCTCACAGAACTTTAATAATTAGTGCAGCCTACTTCAAGATAGAGGTGACTAAACTGCTTTTTACCCTTATTTTTAACATCAGAATTATATTCCTAGACGATTTACTAAACACATCCTAAGATGTCCCTTTTTATTGAAAGTAGCATGTTCCACTATCTCAATGTCTGACTACATAAATGTCAAAAGAACCCAATGGAATTAAGCAGGTCAGTTCCTAAAAGGTGCTAACTGTTCAATGTACCATGCCATTAAGCACGGGAACTCTACCATATGCTATCTCTGTTTGAGCATTTTCATGTAATTCAAAACTAGTACAGACATGAGCTGAGATAACATACCCTCAGCCTTCTCACGCTCTCATGCATAGCCTCTGTAGCAAGCTCGGCCTGCATCGGAATTGACAACTCATCTAATCCCTGTGAGGCTGCACCCATTGCACCTCCAATACTTGGAAGGGGAGGGGGAGGTGGTGGAGGAGTTCCATTGACACTTATTAATGAATATGCAAATTTCTGAGTAATAGCAGGAATATTCCCAATACTACTGCTGGTACCATTTGCTCCTCGACCAGTATCATCAATCCTAGTCAGCAAACCCTTCTTAACCTGCTCCTCCTCCCATTCCTTCTCTGCTTCATCATCTTCATCCTCCTCCTCCTGGAGCCTTTTCTCCTTCCCTGAAACCATCCCCATCCCAACTGATCTCTCATGGAAACCCTCAAAAACTCCCTTCTTCATGCCATCATTCCTCTTTCCGAACACTGGAATCCTACCCTGGAAATCCAGTTCATCATCACTCAACTCCTCCAATGCAGCCGCCCTGTGGCCAGTGCTTCCGCTACTTTCCAGAGCAATGAAAAGGGGAGCTTCTCGTGATTGCCTCTTCCGCTCCCTCTCAGCCCTAATTGCATCAATCCTTGCCTGATCGAGGATTTCTTCATCCAAATAATCATCAACATCACTCTCACGCTCGTTTGGAGGATTTTCAGGCTTTTCCTCCGTTAGGGCTTGGGGCTTAAGCAGGCCCTTGAGAACGATAACAGGCTCGGCTTTAGAATCTGGTTTGGAGCTAGAGGCAATTGTCCTGGTGTTCTTCCGGAGCTCGAGTAGGGCTTCTTTCGTATATGCCCCAGCCTGGGGGAGAACGTTAGACGTTGGAAGCGGCGGCGGAGCAGCACGTTCCTTCTGCGAGGAGGACTTGCGGGAGGAGAATACAGGTTTGTCGGGGCGCGAAGCTGAAGGCTTCGGGCGAGTTAGGTTTTGCGGAGTATCTTCGTCGTCTGCAAAGCTCAACAGGCTGGAGCTGGAAGGCTTTTTGGGCTTCGATGGGATTTTAACGGTGGAGGATGTCTTCAATGGAGGCTTAGTGGAAGCGGCGGCGGAGCCGGTGGATCCGCCGTTGAGATCTTGATCGTTTTCATCGCCGTCGCCACTGCGACGGCGAAAGTTCTTGGCTCGAGCGTTGCTCATGGAGAAACGTTGAGAAAGGCACAGAGAGGCTGTGTCAAAAGCAATCCGAATCTGAAGGTTGGCTCAACGGATCTTGCAGCTGGCCGAGGCTGTTTTCCGGGTTATTGTTGCGCCTTCTTCACCTACTGGACGTCAGAGAGAAGGAGCCGTTGTTGGGGTACTTGGCTTGAGGCTATAGTGAACACCGAAGAGAGGCCGAGAAGAGCTCGGGAAGCCGCGCTGTTCGTCGATGCTTGCTGCTGTAAAGGCACGGAGGTACTGGCGAGAGGAGGTTAGGACCGCAGCCAGGAGAAATAGAGGCGGCCGTCCGCTCTATCCTCCCGATTGGTGCCATAATCGGGTGGAAGGGCAAATATGCATGACTCGGTTCGGGTCTGGTAAATGACCGACCCGAGTTCGTCCCTCTTCTTTTTTTTTCCCTTTTCAAATCCCAAGTCCTTAATGTTTTTATAGTTTGGAAAACATCCTTATTGTTTTGATTTAGTCACACTTAAGTCCGAATGACCCCAAAACTTTATTCTTTTATTGGCATGTTGGCTGTTGAAGACCCCATTAGTGTGGTAGGACATTCGACCTTTTTTTTTTCCAGCATTTATTTGATTACGAAATTATATTATTATATTTTAATATTATTTATTTACATTTTTAGTTATATAAAATGACTTTTTGTTCCATTTCACTGCTCATATCCATGAAAATTCACCCAAATACACGCCCAAAAAGGGCCTTTCAAGCAGCAGCCTTCTTTGCTCAAACACAAGCCCCAAAAGGATCCTTATTCATTACTGAGTCACGAAAACACGGGGAAAATCAACTCTATACATGAAGATGCATAGTGGAGATAAATGCAGGGGATTTGGTAGTAAATAGTGCTCTGAAGTGGTGTCGGAAGCTCTATAAGACCATGTTCGGCACAACAGAAAGTAAATATTGAATTACTGTGCACAGAGTCTTCTTCTCTTTGATATGGTAATATATTCCTGAATGCTTTGCCCTTTTTATCACATTCTTGATGCAAGGACCACACTTCTGCAGCCAAGTTAGGTGCCAAATTTTTGCTCTGTTGTGCTCGTTGAGGCCTGCAAGGATCCAAACAAGTCACATCCATTGCATGATTAAGATATAGTGAAACTGTAACTGCTCAGCGGCCTGGCCTCAGAATCCATCTCATGTAAATGAATGCCAAGAGGAAGAAGAACTGACCCCAATAGAAGTTACAAAATTGCAGACAGCACACTTCACTGATCGAGCTCCGTACTGATACATCAAAAGCATTCTGCAGTTACCGCAGTTCACATGCGCCACCTGATTTGCTGCACCCAGGGAAATGCATCCATTTGACTTATGTGTTAGAAAGTTTACCTCTTCAGAAATTTGCATTTGCTTTCTTTGAAAATGCTGTTAACGATCCTTCTAAAAGTTCTGCATTCCCATATCTTGTGCAGTAGGCATTCAGTTGTAAACATTCCAAGGCTTGTTTCAGAAACAGTTCAAGTAAAAACTTGGAAGATGATAATCTAGGAGACAATTATAAGTAAGAATTTACCAGATGGAAGGCAAGCAATAAAATTAAAAGATTACTTTCAACCCAACCTTCAAGAGCAAGATTGACAGTGTGGCAGCAGGAGCACTGCACGCTTGTGGCTCCACGGATATACATTAAGAGGGTGTGGCAGCCTCCGCAGACCAGTTGGGCCATTTCTGTGCCTGCAGTAGTGACTCATTAGTAGCAAGGACCACTTGGTTATTAAGAAGAAATACAAACAGGAAAGATGGACACAAGCAGATGCCTCATGAGGAAGTACCAGGAGGAGGAACTGCAGTGACCGCATTGCAGACAGCACAGCACACAGATGATGCTCCCACTGGGTAAAGGAGAAGGTTTCTGCAGCCCGAGCAAACAAGCTGGCTCTGTGTATCTGAAACCGTTAAAGAATTACGTTTAGTTGAACGAAAAAAAGCTTAGTTGCCCACTAAATCCAATTGATCTAAAGCAAAACATTCTCTCTTTTCTCTGCAGTAGGATACATTTCAAAGAATTCCACCCAGATGACAGGACAGGTCAAATTATGTTGAAAGTGGAGAAGCAATAAACAAGGGAAGAAAAGGGTACGTATCAAATATATAGAATGAAAAACACCATGTAGTTTTCTGAGATCTGCTGAAAAGTTTGAACTTCCAAATAATCAATCACCAATATCATATTTTCCATCAAAATTTCTGGGAAGCAAGATCTGGTGTATCCTGCTATTAGCTAACCATTCATTCATACTCTAGTGAACCATCTAGCCAGAGCCAGAAGTCAGTAACAAAAGGCATATAAATGACCCAGAGTTGGGAAAGTTACTATTTGCAGGAGGAGTATATGGCGCAGGAGCAGTTGGATATGGAGCTAGAGGAACCGGCATTCTTGTAAACTATTCAACAGATTAGAATTCTTGTTTGGGCCGTCCAGAAACCAGTAGTCTCAGAACCCAGAACAAGCAGCTCTTTCTCCCATCACCATCATCTGTCAACTAGTACACAATTCAAAGAAATGGAAGTCCATTAATTGCAATCAGTGCTTTAGCAATCAAAAGCGTCTTGTGGAACACCACCACTGCAGAAAAATTAAGAGGTGTGGTTAAGTATGGTGAATGAGCAGATTTACCACTAAAAAAATCATTATACGTCGTACCCAAATCAAGGTAGAAGTAGAAGCTTCAGGAATAAGCAGAAAGCAACTGAACCCAGTTCAACTATAGTGGAGTGGGTCAAGCACATACCTTTGCAGGTTGCAGATGAAACGGTGAGAGAGAGAGAGAGAAGAGACGAGAGAGACGATATAAATGAACGAACCAATAAAAAGAGCAGTGAAAGAGGCTTCTCAAAACTTAAAAAGAGACTACTCGTCGTTCACCCGTCCAAGGCGCAAGGAAACTGTCATTTCATCCTTTTAACTGTTGAAATTCTATGATTCAAAAAATCAGTGAAATTCTTGGTTAATACAGATTTGAACCAGATCTGCATTTTTAGAATAGTGGATAGACTTCCTACCTGACCTCCAACTTGACATCTTACCTAAAAAAGGAAGTAAATTTCTGTCTCCCAAGTAGATTCACAGTGGTCAGCATGGCCCACCCATTTAAACCTTATCTCATCTCATTATCATAACAATCTTGATTTACTAGATTACATTTGGATAATGCTCATCAGTTTATTATTCAGATTGTGCATTGTGCTACAGTAACATGTCCAGATCAAGGCATGCTGGAGCTCGCGGGCCCCGGCAGTTTGGCTTCTTTAAAGTACAAGGTAAATTTCCATCTAGTAGAAATAGCATACCCCAAGATACAAATCTAGTCTCCCTCCATATTGGATCTATGTAATGTTACTAGACTGCTACCTTATTCTCTTTGCCATAAGTATGGTTAATGTCCCCAAGCTCCTCTCCTCTGGGCTTTTCATGGGGGGGTCTAGAGCTGTCTGAAATCAGTGACTTTATAGCTGGTGATCCTCTCCATTGCCCTTTGCCAGCATCTTGTCACCATAATTGAACTTTTATGTCATTATCATACAGTGGCCATTGGAGTAAATTGTCTGTAAATTATTGACATTAATCTGTGTAGATCTATCTAACAAACAAACACTCACACCATCTAAGATGATGAGATATCATAAAGTATGCAGATCCTCCTAGTTTCTTAAGTAATATGGCTGATGTAAGGTGCCAATCCGGCTTAGTGTTCCCTTTTTTACCATCTTTATAATTGCATGAGCACTGAGTTTGCAAACTTCTCTGGCCGGTGAGTATTACTTCAGCTTACCCCGTACACAGTGCATAGAGGTCCATACTCCCCCTCAAAATGTCACTTGGGATGTTGTAGTTAATATTTTAATTATATAACTGATATTTCTATTTATATGCTAATAAAATTATAAAAATAAAAATAAATAATATTATAATATAATTTTAAAATAATATAAATTATTCTAATTTGGATCATATAAATCGATCAGATTTAACTTGTTATATATACTATTATTTTATTTTTTTTCGAAATATTTTAGTAGGTATTGGACAGATTGACAATTTGTTTCAAAATAAGTTAATTAAATACAGAGAAGGTGGGTACTTGTTCTTAAAACCATGTCTCATATAATATAATATTATATATAAATATGTTTGGTTGGCTCATTAAATAATTTATTCTTGATCATTTGTATTACATTTTGATGGTCAAATACAATTACATTAATCAATCATGTAACACCCAATTCCTAAGCAAATGTTTTATTCAAATTAACTCAAATGAATTATTTCTCATTATACGATATTTTAATTATTCACTAGAACAAAATACAATTTTTTCTTAATTTTCCAAAAAATAAGATTAACGTAAAAAATACAAAATCTAGTGGTGGATCTTCCACTTATAAATAACATGTCCAATATGCATAAGTGAATTATATTATAATGTCATGTACATTATCTAAATATATTAGTAATTTTTGTGGAGAGCTTTTGAAATATCTCATAGTACGAAATGTGGCATACAAATGAATAGTATCATTAGGTGTCATAAACTAACTTATCATTTATTAAATAAGAAATTTTAGATCGAATAACTATTTTATAATTAAATTTATCAATAAAATTTTAAATTTATCAATAAGTTTTTGACATTTCTCAAGTTATGCAGTAATATTCCATCTTCAGCAAAAGTTTAAACTCATTATCATAGGTGAATTAACAAGTTTGTAACAATTCATTTTTTTAGCATATGAAGTACATATTTCTATTGACATAAGTTTAAACTCATTATCATAGGTGAATTAACAAGTTTGTAACAATCCATTTTTTTAGCATATGAAGTACATATTTCTATTGACATAAGTTTAAACTCATTATCATAGGTGAATTAACAAGTTTGTAACAATCCATTTTTTTAGAATATGAAGTACATATTTCCATTGACATATGAACATTTTATCAAGAGATTTTAACTTGATAAAGTATTTGAGTTTTCCAGTAAGAATGGTAATATGAAATTGCTCATTTAAGAATAACTATAGTGCATTAATATCATCATCATTAATAATAAGATAATGTACACATGCTACTATTATAAGAGTTTTTCCTTTCAAATGGTAAAAATAAATACTAACTAATCATTAGTACTTCTAGTGGAGACTGTGATAAGCAAGAAAATTTCTTAAATACAAAGATTTTCTTAAGAGTTAGAATTTGGACTACAGTTGGTTAATTCAAGGATGCCATGAAGAAACAAATTCTTGATATCCAGTTAATATAATGATCAATCAATGTCAAATGACAAAAAAAAAAAGACAATACAAATAGATATCATCTTGACAACATGAAAAAATGTTTCATCATAATCAACACTACATTATTGCAAGTAATCTTTTGCAACTAACTATGCTTTTAAGTTAGTGAACGAACCTATTAGGGTGAATAGTGATAGTGAAAAAGTATTTGTAATTAACTACATCTTTACAAAGGGTAGAGAAAAAATGTCCAAAGTTTTATTTTTCCAATAAGCTGGCATTTTCCCTACATAGCACAAAACCACTGATGTTGTAGAGCTTCTATCATAGTGTTATGAATTGATAAATTATTAAGGCATGAAATAAAGTAAATAAAAAAAATATAAGTACAAAGCGAACAATAATGATGTATTTTTCGACGGATAATAAAAATATTTAAGTCGAACACAAGAGATGTAATATGTAAAGATTTATGGATGGATTAACTAGTGTAGGTTCAAGAGTACTTTTAATACAATTAGAAGTATTCTTACTACCACGACTGTATACCTGAGAAATAAGTGACACATGAGGTTCATTCACATGAGAAAGATGTGGTAATGGTATATTATGCTTATGAAGGGAAAAACTCACCCGATTATTATATCATTTTAAAATTGATAAAATAGACTACGAAGAGTATGTAATAAATTAAAAAAATGTACTAATTCCATACAAAAATAACTTTAGATGACATAAAATATAAAATATCGGAAGAGTATGACTATAATACCCATAACCTTTTTAGTACTAGAATATCCTAAAAAATGCACCTAATTGAGTATCCTAAACATAACAAATACAACAAAAAATCTTTAGAGGTGTAGAAAATAATGATGCATATATATAAAATATGATAATGTATTCTATAGAAGAGAACATGCTATTGATTAGATAATATGTAATTAGAGTTGCATTAAACCAAAAACATGGGGAAAAATGTCCATGAATCATTATTGTGCGTTCTACTTTAATAATATATTAGTTTTTACATTATGTTACTGTTGAGTTGTATAAAAACATGAAAATTCATTAACTATACTATTATTAATGGTAAACTTTACAAATTCATGCGAAAAATATTCTTACATTATCACTATAAAGGATTTTAAAAGTGGTTTTGAATTAAGTTTGCACAAGAGAACAAAAAGAAGGAAATTTTATTAAGACCTCTTACTTAGATTTAACAAGGAAAATCTAAGTAGTACGAGAAAAGTCATCCATAAAAAAATAAAATAACAAAATTCAAATATGGATTCAACATGACACAAGCCCCTGCATTAGAATGGACTAAAGCAAAATGAGTATTAGAATGATTAATGATTTTAGATGAATGATGTGCATGTGTATGTTTATCTTGAATGCATGACTTATAAACTAATTCTAAAATAAATTGAAATTCATGATAAAGTTTCCTTAAAGCTTGGATAGGTTGTGTCCTAGTTGTGAATGAACCTTCTTAACACTAATAGTACTGAAGTGTACATCCCACTAATGTGATCTCTCCATGTGATACAATTCATTGTCTTTATATGCAATGTCAATCAACTTGTTCATCCCTTATTCCTAATAAGTGCATTTTGTTGGAGTAAACGTAATTGAGTAATATAATTGTTCTGTTACTTTGTCCACTGAGAGAAGATTTTAAAAAAATTTCAGGACATATAAAATAGATGATAATGATATATGAAAAATGTGTGCAACTCCAATTTTTTCAATATTATAATTTAATCCATTTGCTATATGGATCAGAGATTGAAAAGTGGTGGAAAGTCATCATAAAAAACTTTTATTCAAAATTGTGTGATCAGAAACACCTTAGTCAACAATATATGATGGTTTGCTTGTTATAAGGCAATTGCAAGTCATACCTGAATGCTTGACTATCCTTTATAAGTTTTGATGTAGTGGTTTGAGAGAAGCTTACTTCTCAAGTCGTTGAATCAATATAGTGACTTCTTCAAGGTTTGTTTGTTTGAAAAGTGATTGATTAACAATAGCCACTTGAGCACGAGTAAGATATGGTGATATTTTTGGAAGCTTAGGACAATCCTATTTTATATGACTAAATTCCTTACAATAATGATACTGCATGTTCTGATCAATATAGGTGAGAGATCCATCCTGACCTCACGATTGACTAATAACTTTTTTCTTGTATAATACAATAATGAGCCATATTTTTTGTTTGATGTGATGGACCCTGACCTCACACTTACTAATAACTTTTCTCTTTGTATGATACAGTCATATTTTTTGTTTGATGTGATGGACCACCACATTCATATGGAAACTATAACATAGAAGATTATATGTTGTTATTAGAATTGTTACCCTCCAACATCTAATTCCTCAAATCTCTCTTAAATACTTTTATTTGTCTCTTTAAGGCTTGTGGGTGAGTAGGGTGTCTCACCTTGGCTAATTTTGGTCAAATTTATTCATTTTTCATAAGTGCCTGAAACTGTACTATAAGAGGTTTGACCATTAATACTTACTAGAGACAACACGATTGACGGTAGTTGGTGAGGGAAAATGAAGCTACGATCCCAATGAGTTTATATATAGTGGCCACTAGTCAAAAGGTCACCAATATTGCATGAATTTTAGTCATGGTCAAAAGTTGTCGAATAGAGCAATCGTTGAAAAATGGCTTGGAGAGGAGGGAAGGTTCTTACCAAAGCTAGAGCAATTCAATTTTCATGGGTCCATCTACCTCCTCGTATGAGCAATTCGATTTTCATTACCTCAACAATTTAAATTTTTCTTTCAAAATCGAGAGAGAAAGTTTCGGTGACCTCCTAACCATCGAGCACTTTCGAGTAGTTATACTCCTTCCATCGACCACTAAAATTAGTGATTTTAGTATTATTTGCATATAGATAGATTAGTTTCCTTTCCCCACCTCTGATTGACACTAACATCTCCTCTTTTGGCGCCGACAAGCCCACACACTTACTAACACTAAAATGTTAAGAAGAGGCTAACTCATTTTGGTGCCAAATTTGCCACCACTCGATGACCTAAAATCACTTAAAAATTCTCATGGACTCCTCACGACTCAGGCTACTGATCTATTTCGATCCATCGAGCTAAAGGTAAACCTCGTGGCCGTAAGCTTTGACATTGCTATATTTTTGACTAAGCTCTCTAAATCAGATATTCTTGACAACTTTGAACACCATTTTGGGTGATAAAGGTGACAAATAATCCATGGGGAATTCAACTTTCCAACCCCACCTATGTTGATCCCTACCACCCTTTCCCGATGAGCTATAATCTAAAACTAGCTCTGTGTAATTTTTTCGGCGAGGGGACAAATGTGGCCAAATCGACACTGTTTCAGTCGCGACCATCAGAAAGAGGACTAGGGGACTTGTAGAACATGTTTAAGTTCATATTAGGAGTTTTTACTAAATGTATTAAGGTGTTTTCATGAAAGGGAAATTTGGGGGGACTAAAATGTTTTTTTTTGGAAAGTATGAGCATCAAATGCAATTTAATAAAATGGAGACCCAAAGGAAAACCTAATAGATGCATAGGGACCTGATTGAAATTTTAAGAAGTTTAGGTGTAAACACTGTTCCTTAAAAAAAAGAAATGAAAAGGGAAAACCCCCAAATTTTTGAAAGAAAACCGAGTATACATGTGGACTGGAAATGGTAAATAAGGATTTAAAATGGGAATTTGGACCATCTCAAGTAGCAAATAAATCACAAAAATCAAGGAGAAGAAACATGAAGTGGGTTGGATGTGAAAACTAGACTGGTTTAGGGTGAACCAGATTGAAGTATGAAGAACCGATTCTAAGATTCATTTTTCTAGGTGGCTTAAAACTATCAAATTAGAAATTTAAAGTTACCATTAGAAAGAAAATTAATTTAAAATTTTTGAATTTTTGGAAAATTGGTTGAATCGGGCCTGAATCGGCTAATTTAAGATTTTGGGTCATCCAACCCGGTTGGACTAGACCAGTCAACGCACCGCTGCTAGGTCAGCGCCCAGTAAACGATCACGACCAATCAATGTTAGAAATGTGGTGAAGCGTGCCTAGTCAGTCGCACAGTCAGCATCTGGATTTGTGACCCATTAGAAGGTGATACATGTCCATGGTCAGCGATCAAAGGAGGAAAATCAACCTCGGCGATGACTAACCAATAGAAGAGCAACACGTATCTCGGTCAACAATCAATGTTAGAAATGTCACACCCCGACCTGATTTCCCTTGTCAAACCTGTAAACAACTGCCGCATCCTTCCAATTTTACAACAATGGGTGCCTCATCATTGTAAACCCGACAAGGTGCAATGCTCAAAATAAAATATCTCAAATTAATAAATTGAACTTTTGGAAAATAAATTTTAGAAACCATATACCGAGATTGTAAACCCCGCCCTTTGGAGTTAAGGAAAACCGGGGAAAGAACCAGTCAATCCGAGTGAGAAAATTGAACTAATTCATAAACCCTTATCACTAGAGAACATGCAAATTGGGAAATTTACCACCCCCAAGTGACCCAAAGAGTCATAAAAACCTTGGAAAGGGACCTTAAAATAATTTGGGAAAGAAAACTAGACTGGTTCAGGTGAATCAGATCTGAACTAGATTGAACCGTTTTGGATCGGTTTGAACCACTATTAAACTATATGCTAAATTCATTTTTCTAGGTAGCTTAGAAAATTAAAATTGGAGAATTGAAGCCACATTGGATAGAGAATGAATTTAGATGAATTTAAAAAAATTTTAATTTTGAAAAACTCGGTCGAATCGGGCCTGAACTGACTGGTTTAATCGTTGAACCCGATTCATAACGGTCAGATTAAGTTCGGAATAATGTCGTATTCTTCCTTCAGATGACAACACTATTCAATTGCCAGAAAATCGAGCAGCACTAACAAAGATGAAAAGTCTTCGGCTAAGGAGTTTTAGGAATGAATAACCACCATAAAGATGCCAATCAGACAACAAAGCAGTCCTCGAGCTTCCTATATCGGGTCAAAGGAGACTCGATAAGAAAACTTTCAAGGTGTTCGGGCTCGAGGATGCCGAGGCACTAAAGTACCAACAATCTCTTAGAAATGCCCCACAATGCTCAAAGAATAGGAGGAACCACATAGGTCCACGTAAGGAGAGAACCTATTATAGATGTGGGCAATGGGGACACTACATGAGAAGGTGTCCAAAATTACAGAGAATAGGACCTGAGAGAACTTGTTATGAGTGTAGAAGGGTAAGACACATAGCAAAGGACTGTCCCACACCACAAGGAATCAAAGCAAGGCCTTTCAATAAGGACACCTCCACCTCTACAGAAGCTTGAAGGGATAACACTACAAGAACTACAATTTTGGCTAAGTATCCTAATTTCGCCTAGGAAGAAATCCTTCTAAACTCTTGCATAGTAATGAGTACTTCCCAAACTGTCATTGTAACAATCTCACTCAAGAGATGTTAAATCCCCAAAATTTGTATTCTTACCTCAATGAATAAACTTTTGAGTTCTTAAAAAGTTCTCTATCCCATAATAGTACGATTGTTGCCTCAATTACATGAGGAAGGATCACAGAAGGAAGATCAAGGGTAGGACCTTAAGAAAACCCAGAGATAGCAGAATGTAATTTTCCCTTAAGGAGCACTACAAGCCACCTAGGAGCAAAGAAGGAAACATCTCCTCCATAAAAGACAAGCCTAAACGATGAAAGACAACTTGGATGTCTCAAGATAGCAAGGTGTGACCTACTTTGAAAAAATAGAAGAACCAAGTAGGGTTGTAGACTAACCTAGCAAAAAGGTGTAACTAGAAACTTTGGAAGAAGACGCCCTAGGAAAAACTAGAAAATAGTAAGGATTACACCCTCAAAAGGACGACAGGATAGGCATCAAGGATGAATAAAAGTGAAGGGCAACTGTACCAAGGCAAGTGAACTAGGAGAATAGTGGAGAGGAGACAGGTAACGAACTGACCTACGAGAAGGTCATAAATGTAAACCCTAGCAAGGAAGGGGGAGGTGGAATTGCCAGGACATTGGAAAGGAAGGATGAAGGAAATACTTGAAGAAATAAATGGCTGAAAATGAAGTGATGGCCACACTCAAGCCATAAGGAGGATTTTGTAAGACTCGCACAAGGTGGTCTTGGAGCAAATAGTGTAGGCACCTTTCCCAAGGAAGGAGATCCTGGAAAGGCATACAAGTCCCAACTAAGAAGTAATTGACCAAGTGACAAAGGATGAGGATATGAGGTGCATGCTGAAATGAAAGAATCAATGGAAGCATACTAGGAGGACACAAGGAGAAAGTTAAACACAAGGAATGGATAAGTAGGAAATAGCATCAAAGGACGTGGTTACAAGTAAGAATGGACGGGATACCCATATTAAGGAAATAAAGGAAAGAAGGAAAAGCCTCTAAGGAGCATTAAAGAGGTTGAACTAGGACGGGAGTCCCTAGGTAGAAGGATAAAAATATAGGAAGAGAAACCTTAAAAAGGAAAGTTCCGAAGCTAAGGAATCGCCAGATGAATCCTAAGAGGCTTAACCCGACATAAGGAACCTCATAAAGAACCATAAGTGGTTGAGGGTATATCGGGATGACTAAGTGTCATCTGTTTTGGAAGAGCAAAGAAGCCAATTAGGGATTTCCGACGAACCTAGCCGATGGAAGCAACTAGTAGCAATAGGATGGTCAAGGAGAATAAACAAAACCCTAAGAAGGACTGGGAAGTAGTGGAGACTACACTCTAAAGAAGGGTAATAGAGTGGGCATAGTGTTGAGTACACGAAATGAGACCCGACGATCGAAGATACCTTGAGTAGGAAAGTTAAAGGTGAATTGGGAAATTATGATCGTCAAATGATTAAAGGTGGACAAAAACCCTAATTCAAAAGGGTGTAAGAATGCGAAGGAAGGAAACCTTCGAGAAATAGTAAGAAATTTGAACATCTAGTGCCTAAAGGTGAAATCTCTACTTTGAAAAACATAGTAGAGAATGAAAATCATTAAAGGAGAACTCCCCAAAACAATGGAATCATGAAATGGTCACAAGCAAGTAAGAGTGGTTTTGGGGGAAAGGAAAATCCTTGAGTACAAGACGTCACTTGAAATGAAGAAAGACATAAGAAGGGAAGAATCCCAGCGTGTCGGTAAGTCATCAAGAAACTCAATGATTGGCACTAGAAAGACCCAATAAAAAAGTTGGGAGAGGACGAGTGGGTGAGGAAAACCGACACAGTTATGTAAGACATTTTGTCAAGGCATGAAGGATGATTGGATAATGATAAAGGTAATCGAGGAATACTACCCGATGAAAAGAGGGATGAAGTTATACAATCCCTGAAAGGTGGAAAGGTTGGGAACACCAAGAAAGGAAGTGTTCTTAAATTGTAATGGTCAAAGACAAATTCTAGAGCATTGTCGTGCTGTAAGGGACACACAAGCCCAAAAGCCTAGGGAAAGATTTGACTCAAATAAGGAAAAGTCAGCTAGTTAAGCATAATAAGGCCAACATTAAATTTGGACCAAAGATGTAATAAATAACGGATGAGGGAAGGGTCAAAATAAGATAAAAAAAGTGATAACATAGAGACACGTGAAAACAAGTACATAATGCTCGAAAGAACACCGAGCTAAGGGTTTCAACAACCAAGATAATAACTAGACATGAGAACAATTTGATATCTTGGAACTCCGAATCTTGAAATTTTGAGTGAAAAATCTCAAGAGAAAGGATTATGCTTTAAGGATAGAGGGATGTGAAATTAAGGATATAGCCTTAAATCCTTGAGTAAAGTATGCCTAGCCTAAGTGAGATCCATGGAATGGATAATGAGAAGGAAAAGAAAGTTATAGGGGTGTGTTATACCAGGACTATACGAAAATAACTGAGAAGGTTTTATGTCAATAAACAACAAGTTGATAAAAAGGGAAGTCCTTTCCAGTACAAAGGATGATGGATAAGTTTTGGGGACAAAACTTCTAAAAGTTGGGAAGAGTTGTAAACCACAACCTTTGGAGTTAAGAAAAACCGAGAAAAGAACCGGTCAAACCGAGTGAGAAAATCGAGCCGATTCATAAATCCCGATCACTAGAGAACAGGTAAATTTGGAAATTTACAACTCTTGAGTGACCCAAAGAGTCATAAAAACCTTGGAAGGGGACCTTAGAAGAATTTGGGAGTGAAAAATAGACTGGTTCAGGTGAACCAGATCTGAACTGGATTGAACTAGTTAGGACTAGTTTGAACCACTATTGAACAAGATGCTAAATTTATTTTTCTAGGTGGCTTAGAAAATTCAAATTAGAGAATTGAAGCCACCTTTCGATAGAGAATGAATTTAGATGAATTTACAAATTTTTAATTTTGAATACTCAATCAAATCGGGGATGAAGCAGCTGGTTTAAGCGTTGAACCCAGTTTGGACCAGTCTGATCCGGTTCGGAATAGTGTCATCTTCTTTCTTCAGATGATAGCACTATTCACTTAGCGAAAAATTGAGCAGCGCCGAAAAAGATGAAAAGTCTCCGACCAGGGAGTTTTAGGCAATGAATGACTGCCATAAAGGTGCCAATCGGACAACTAAGAACTCCCCGAGCTTCCTATATAAAGATCCCCTCCTCATTCATCCTCCTTACACCTAAAAACTCTTCTTTCTCCCTATTGCTCCTGTCACGCCCCGACCCAATTTGGTCGGATCCCCGTCAACAACCTGCCACTCTTCCCAGTTTACTAAGGGTTTTCCCCTACTTTAAACCCGGGAGGAGTAAGACGTACTTTAAACTTATACCTTTCCTGGAATACATAAATTAAAACTGCATAATAGTTTTAACTTACATACCTATCTTACAGGTGTGACTAATAGGAGGTCTTTGGGTAGGTTTCCTTTGGTTACTTGAAAAGGGATATAAGAAGGGGGTGAGTTCAACGACTCAATGAATGGGTATTTAAAGTTTGACTTTTAGGGAAACTATTTGAATTGGAGTGTGCCAGTCTCCTTATTTTCTTTTAAAATGATTCATCCTCAAAATATTAGTTTCATAGCCGTTAGTCACTCCTCAACCATAACCGGTGTGCTTATCAACCAACACATGCCCATCATCATGAAGCGAACACACATGAATAAAACTCAGTGTACATATGAGGACAAAGACCATATCTTGGTCTCGTGTCCATGAAACTCAAACACAGAATCTTCAGGAAATCCCAAACACAGTAGTTTCGTGGTTTCCAAACACATAAACTCCGTGGAGTACAAACACAAAACTCCAGGACTAACTGTTATGATGAGAAACACAAACCCAGTAGCTTCTCTTTTCCCTTATTGCCACCATGTCATCCAGTAGCCCTTAGGACACATCACTACCCCTCTTAGGCATCTTAATAGCCCTGAACCTCAAGTGCATGGACAAACAAAGTTTTCCTCAAAAGCCATTTAATCTTTCGTGCCACTGGTCTAACAACCCCAACCCTCAACTCGATCTGCAGCGGTTTGCCTTGATTGGTCCATTGATCTGTCATGTCGCACTGCCGCCAGTCCATTAAGTTTGTCGGTCTTGTCTTGGTACTATGGCCAATCAATTCATTTATTTAAGTTTAATGTCTCAAATTCATGTTTGTTTATGAGCTCCTGCTCGTGTCAACTGGCATAGGGCCCATTGTTCGAGATTTTCAAAATCAGGCATATTTGCCCCCAAGTTCCAATATCGAGGCCTCTGGCTTAACAGAGCTATTCGAGCTCCCGTCAAGGTCTCCAAAAATGTTTAAGAAGTGGCACACAGTCAGTGGAGAGCACTTCTGAAAAAATATATTTTTCCACTGTCCATCATACCAACCGAGTATGAGGACATCTTCGCTTATAACCGATAAACTAGTTTTCCACTTCCTTCGAGTATGTTTCGTCATACCAATCAAGTATGATCTACATACACGAGTAAGCAGTTTTTCCGTGTGATTTTCACATCACTCCTCTCAGGTGTGATGCTTAAAATACCACTTAGCAGTGGGTTTTTATTTTCAAGGTGCTTATCATCCCAACCGAGTATGATATAAAAGTCCCACTCACCCATTAATGCATTGAATTCCTCTCGACTGATTCTTTGTATTTACGTGCGCTTATCCTTGTTGGCGTTCTCGGTACTTTGTGTTCCTACATGATATGAACATCCTTGTTCATTATCCCCCGGCCTAATAGCCTTCATTCACTATAAATGAATGAGAAAACCAAAATTTTCATTTATTTACAATTAGGTCCCTAAAGTTATTTTTCTTTAACATTAAATCCCTAAAACCGGTTTTTCCTCAAATTGAGTCCTAAAACTTAAAATTCACCTTAAGACCCCAAATTATTCAATTTCACAAAAATGGGTTTAATTTCCCAAATTTCCAATTTGGTCCCCCAACTTTTCCAAAATTACCATTTTGCCCTTAGTTTACAAAAATGGTAAGTTTTGCCCAAAAACTCCAAAATTGCCCAATTGATCCTCCAACATCTTTATTATGCCTAATTGGTCTTTAATTTTATGAAATTGCCCTTTAGTCACTCTAATTTTTGAAATTGCACAGGTAAAAACCTGATAAGTTCAAAATTCTTTCAAAATAGAAAGAAGACAAAACTTCAAAAAATTGAATTACCAAAAGTGTCTTTAGTTGGATTCACATCATTCTGCCCCTCTTGAAAATGATTTGTCCTCAAATCTTCTGTTCCTTCATCATCAACATCAAAATCCATTAAATTAGAAATATTTATGCTATAGCTAACAATATACTGTTGTAATTATTACTAAAAAGTTTTAACACTTTAAATAATGCTTCTAATCTAAGAAATTTTGATAGTTTTCTATCAATAAACCATTTATTCCTCAAATGTTGGCTAATCCAAATCCCTGGATCAAAAACAATCTTTTTGAAAGTCTTGTTGTTGCCTAGATTAATATTTTCTTGAGTCTTCCGTTTTTGATCCAATGGATTAAAACGATATAAAATCTCCAATTGTGATAACTTAGTCACTGAATAAATATAACGATTATATGCAAACATAACATGTGGTAAACATGTAGTTGAAAATAGAAGTTTTGTATTCAACAAAGTATTCCAAGTAAAACTAAGCAATTTAGTATCAATGATTGTAAGATAAATGTACCTTCTAGATAATTTATTAGCAACTACATTTTTTTATAACTTGCTTACACTTGAACACATAAGGAGATGTATCAATGAATTCCACCCACCTTACATTACATTTATTCAACATGTGTTGCCCCTTAATGTGCTTAAGATATTCATGATCTGTGTGAATCACAAACTCTTTCAGCCATAAATTATGTGAAATATGCATTGGCCAATCTCGAATTACCTTGATTTCTTTGTCAATTCCAATACCTTCAAAACTTATAACATAACTAGGAAATACAAGTTTACCTGAACACAATAGGCAATTCTTCAAATTGGAAAATAACTGATCTTTCCGAAAAACTTGCAAGACAATTTTTAAATATCCTTCATGTTTATCTAAGTAATTGTTTTATATTATGATTTTATAAAAAATATATGTTTACAAAGTTTTCAATAAAAACACGCATGACATAATTTATTAACCTCATAAAAGTATTAGATATATTAGCCAAACCAAAAATCATAACCAACAATTCATATAAACCATGTTTTACCTTTAATGTAGTTTTCAATCCATAATTACCTTTCATTCGAATTTGAGAATATTTACTCTTGCGACCAAATTTTGGAATCAAATAGTTTCCATGCAACTTATCTATCATAATATTTAAATGAGGAATAGGGTGAAGATATATTACCTTCATATGGTTGATAATTCGAAAATCAACACACTTTTGCCAAATTTTGTCTTTCTTAGGCATTTGCACAACACATGAGATCACGTTATCCTGTGCTTATCCAAGCTTCTTTAAATTTAGGATTTGGTGTTGAATTTGATACTTGATTTCTTGAACAGGTGGCAAACCAATAGTTATCTTCTTAGGAATGACAAGCTTGAATTCCTACAAAATATAGATAATATTACTCCGCAAATATCCGACAATTTGGTTAGAAAAAAATAAATTCTTATACATAAGTACTGTAAGGATAGATTTTGAAATTATATCTCTCTTGATCTCACTTTTTCTCTGTATAAAATTATTTTTACTCTCTTTTCTTTTTATTATGACTTTTCTCTCTTCTTTTTCAACCTTTCCTTTTCTTCATTATTTTCAATTCGAGCTTTTCTCTCTTCTATTTCAACTATGATTTTTCTCTCTTCTTTTTCAATGTTGCCTTTTCTATCTTCATCTTCAATTTTTACTTTTCTCTCTTCTTGTTTTTCTGCGATTTTCTTTTCATTTGCCTTTTTCTTTTTCAACTGATCCTAAAAAACTTGTTGTAAAGTCAAAGATACAAGAGATATTAGTGTATTATTAATCACGAATGAGTAACTATCTGTTAATCTATCATATATAACTTGACGATCTAACTTCAAAGGTTCTCCTAATAGAATATGTTATGCATGCATTAGTATTACATCACATAATATTTCATCCTGATATTTCCCAATAGAGAATGACATTATCACCTGTTTGGTTACCTCGAGTTTAGGTTGATCATTCAACCTTTGAATTTAATATGGATTTGGATGCTTCATTGTATGTAATGCCAACTTCTCTACAAGCTCAGTGCTAGAAAAGTTAGTACAACTTTCCCCATCTATGATAATAGAACAAACCTTATTTTTCATAGAACAACGAGTATGAAATAACTTCTTACGTTGGTTATCCAAGATATCATCAATCCGTGGGCTGCCCCAAGTAGTAGGTTGATTGAAGGAATTGAGCATTAGGTTGTTGCGATTAACTTGGAGATCATCGAACTCCCCCAGTTCCTATGGATCGAAGCATTGAGATCGAATGCTCCACGGTTGTTCAGTGGAAGTACATTGATGTGAGCATTGTCTAACACCTTCCTTCAAGCGATCCATTCGCGTATGAAGTGGCTCAAATTCAGACTTCACTATTTGTTTCATTTCACTTTTCATTACTTTCCCCTGTAGGTTTTGAATGAGTCGTATGAAACATTCTTCGTTGATAGTTTTTCCTTGTCATTGGGCCTTGTGATCCCGGAAATTGTTAGAAATAAAAGAACCTCGCAACTCTCCCTCACATATTTCTCTCAAACACTATTGTTTCACACTCAAATGACCTTTTCTAATATATTCAAAACACTCTTGCCTTTTTCTACTAATTTGTCTTCTTTCAATCTTAATTGAATTTTAAAACAAATTGTTTTTATGAAGCAGTTAAACTTGATTAACAATCAAGACAAATCAATAAGATTTTCAAAAAGTAATTCCAAAATAATTTAAATATGAGCTACAAATGTACTTGGATAAGATTGAAACTTAAATAGACAAGAATGAATAATAAACTCAGATAGAATGACAAATGAGACACAAAGGATAAGAAAAAAAAATAAAACTCAAATAGACTAGAGTGAATCTTAAGATATAATTTTGTGCATTTTTTCCTTTATTTGCACGATTTGTTTTTGCACTTTTTTTTGCCTTTTCTTTCTTTTTTTTTTTCCTTTTATTTCATGAATTTGTTTTGGATTTTTCTTTTTTTTTTGCACTTACTAAAAAGAATATAGATAGAAGAAGATGAGACTTTTTTTTATAGAGAATATAAATAGGTAGAGAAGATAAAAAAAAAAAGACCTATATATAAAAGATAGGATGAAACTTACCGTGCAACTGTGTTATGATACCAACGGATACGAACCCCACCAATATGTTGATGACACCCTACACCAAATATGGCAATAACCCCAAGACTTTCATGACGCAAGTACGAAAATGTGGAATATACCTTGTTTATGTGAAAAACAAGGTATGAGATATGTAGACCCCCCACTCAAATCCTCTAAGAAGAACCCTTAGAAAACCTCGGGTAATAAGTCTTGATTGCTTGAACGCCATATGTAAAAACCTGATAAGTTTAAAATTCTTTCAAAATAGAAAGAAAACAAAACCTCACAAAATTGAATTCCCAAAAGTGTCTTTAGTAGTATTCACATCAGTTGTCGGAGAAACGCTGGCATGATCAAACAGTGAAGCAGCTCCGGCGGATCAAAGCTGCCCTGTTTCGGCCGAGCTAAAAATGGACAATTCGAGCCCTTCTCAGGCCAAACCAAGCTCTCTCAACACTTCCAAAGCCCTCATATGACTGAATTAGAGTTGAAAGTTAAGCCAATTTGGCTCACATTTGTAAATTTCAATCAGTGTTAAAGAGAGAACCGATGAAAATTCACTGACCAAATTCTCCCTCAATCCGGCATGAATTGATGCAATTCTTGATCCTAGTAGAAAGCTCAGGTTGAGGGCTATCCATCCAGATTGAAAGCTTGGATCACCGCACCCTGATGGTAAGCTTTCGAAGCTTTCTCTCTCTAAGTCCAGTTTTTTGATTAAGCTCCGTTTGAGCTCAATACGGATCCAAATGACATGATTCAAAGTTCCATTGAATTGTATGGAAGTGTAGGAACTTAATTTTACCTTCAATTTCAACAATTAATCTAGATTGATTGGTCAATTTGATGAAATCAAATTCGGCCAGTTTGAAAGAGGGGAATTGGAGATTTCAAAAATCCGAGGGAATAAAGTGCAATTTCCCAAAATTAAGCGCCAATTGGCAATGGAAAAGATGTTGGAGGACCAATTGGTCAATTTTTTAGAATTATTGGGGTCAAAATTTTCATTTTTGTAAAGTAGGAACAAAATGGAAATTTTTGAAAAGTTGGAGACCAAATTGGATATTTTGGAAACTTGAACCCCCTTTTGTGATTTTGGATAAATTGAGCTCATAATGTAAAATTTAGAAGTTTCGAGACTCAATTTGGGGAAAAATTGGCATTAGGGACCAAAAGTTAAAGAATAAGAACTTTAGGGACCTAAATTCAAATAAGTAATAGTTTAGGCATTTTGTTCATATGCGAGGAACGAAGGCTATTACACCAAATGTTACTAAACAAGGGTGTCCAAAATCGTGTAGGAATACGAAGGACCGAAATGCCATCAAAGATAAGCTCACGTGAGGCAAAGAGCCGATTAAAAGGAAAGATACACTGCACTTTTCTGGTGAGTAGGATTTTTACATTATACCCGGTTGAGATGATGAGTACCTCATAATGAAAAACCACTACTAAGTGGAATTTTATCATCACACCTGATAGGAGTGATGTGAAAACTACGCAGAAAAACTAATTACTGGTTGTAAGTATATTATACCCGATTGGTATGATGGACTTTCTAGAAGGAAGTGGGAAACCCGTTTACCGGTTGTAGGTGGAGATGTCATCACACCCGGTTGGTGTGATTGACAAATGAAAAGATAATTTTGTCAGAAGTGTTCTCCCCTAATTGTGTGTCACTGCTTAAAATTTTTGGGAGACTTTCTTGATGGGAGCTCATATAGCTCAGATAGGCCGTAGGCCTCGGTTTTGAAACTTAGGGGCTAATATGCTCGATTTTGAAAATTTCGTACAGTGGGCCCAAGGCTAGTTGGCATGAGCAGGAGCTCGTAAACAAACATGAGTTTAAGCCATGAAAACTTTAATGAATGTTGTGTTTGGCCATGGTACCAAGACAGGACCGACATACTCGATGGACTGGCGGTAGTGCGATAGGACAGGTCAATGGACCAATCGAGACAAATAGTTGCAGGTCGAGTTGAGGGTCAGGGCCGTTGGACTAGGGACACCAAAGATTAAATGACTTATGAGGAAAACTATTATTTTGTGCATGCACTAATGTTCGGGACCATCAAGATGCCCAAGAGGGTTAGTGATGCATCCTAGGGGCTACTAGACGACATGGTGGAGATAAGGGTAGTTTGTCGTGCCAGCAGTCAGGGAAGCTCGACATAGCTTCATGCACATGAGACCGGGGTGGGGTCAGGATGAGGTCTCCATCCTCATATCGACACGAAGTATTTTGGGTCTAAGGGTAGGACGTCAGAGACGTTCACTCAGACTTCGGCTATAAGTCAGAGACTTCTATCAGGGTGGATGGTAAAGACGCTTTAATCCTGAAGTGGGTGTAGTTGGCGTAACTACATCTCCCGAGTGTGTATGAACCCTTCTTGATGAAGGGCGTGTGTTATTTGTGACACACACCTAGTATATAAATGGGAAAGAGGTTTTGAAAACCTTGGAAATAAATTGGTAAACCTTAAAAAAAGGTTTTGATAAACCAGAATTGGAAGAATTTTTTTTTAATGAAATGTGGAGTCTGGCACACTCTGATTAAAATTATTTTTACGAAAACTCGCATCCAACACCCATTGACTAAGTTGTCAAACTCACCCCTCCCTTTACCCCTTTTCAGGAAACCAAGAGAAACCAACCTGAAAGATCTGTCTGTAGTTGTAGTATGTGCGAGTATGTATGAACATATCATGCTTCGTGTTTGCAAATGTGGGATGAGACCTCTCCCCCTCAGACCTCACTCTTAATGCGCATAAAGCTCCCCGAGCTTCTTGACATACTGAACGACAGAACTTGCCTTATGTTCCTGGGTCGTTCAACAGCCCTTAGAACCAACACTACACCATACTTGGTGCCTTGATGGTTCCGAACTCATGGCATGCACAATCAATAGTTTTATTATTTATAACCACCATCTTTGGCTACCGACCCAATAGATTCGACGACCCAACTTCGGCTCGGTAACTACTAGCCCAACGATTTTGACGACCCGACTTCAGCTTAGTAGCTACTAGCCCAACGAGTTCAATGACCCGACTTCGACTTAGTAACTATATCACTCAATTTAGCCATCTGTGAAAGTTTTTCATATACTCATAAGCTTAACTTATTGATGAGATTTGACCCATTTTCCTTGGCCTTAAGCCTACTTGTACGAGATTTCAAAATATGGCCTTAGGCCCATTTCACTTTCAAAAAACAGTGGTCTTGGGTCTAATTTGCACAAGACTAGGTCTAGCCCTCCATTGTCAATCATGGGCCACACCCATACCCTGCATCGATGGTCGGACTAGACCGTACCCTTGAGATGTATCCACATACCATCCCTGGGTTGTCCTAATAACATGCTTCACTCTTTCATTAAAAATATAATCCCAAAATGTTTAAGCGGTTTCACACAGTCAAGGGATTATATTTCTAGAAATCCATTTTCAAAATAAAGTATGATCCTATTTGTGTGCATGCTTGGTCCAATCGGTTATGATGTTAGAAATCCCACTCACCTTATTGCCTGGGACTTGTCCGTCCCGATTTGTTTTCCAATTATCTCAGGAAGCACGATCCTCACGTAATATTATGTTGGTTAACATAACATTCCTCTTTGATGATCTCAGTTGGGGTTGTCCAACTCTTATGTTGGGGATTAAAAGCTCACATCTTATACTAGGAACTCCAAGTCTATCATGAATGTAAACCCCACCCTTTGGAGTTAAGGAAAAATCGGGGAAGAACCGGTCAACTAGAGTGAGAAAACCGAACCGATTCACGAACCTTGACCATTTGAGAATACGCAAATTGGGAATTTACAACTCCTGAGTGACCAAAAGAGTCATAAAAACCTTGGAAAGGGACCTTAGGACAATTTGGGAGAGAAAACTAGACCGGTTCTCGTGAACTGGATCCAAACCAGATTGAACCATTTTGAACCATTATTGAACCAAATGCTAAATTCATTTTTCTAGGTGGCTTAGAAAATTCAAATTAGAGAATTGAGGCCACCATTGGATATAGAATGAATTTAGAAAATTTTTAATTTTGAAAAGCTTGGTTGATTCAGGCATGAACCGGCCAGTTTAAGCGTTGAACCCGATTTGAACCAGTCCGGTCTGGTTCGAAACAGTGTCATCTTCTTCCTTCAGAAGACAACACTTTTCACTCGTCAAAAAATTGAACAGCACCGACGAAGAAGAAATGTTTCCATTCTGTATGTTTTAGGCCATCAATGAGTATCTTTATGGTTCCAAACGGATGGCCAGAGAGTCCACGAGTTCCCTATAAAAATAGCCTCTCTCCATTCATCCTCTACACACCTGGAAACCTCACTCTCAGCTACTCAATTTTTTGATGAAGCTCGAACCAGAGCTCTGGCATAGGAGCTTTTCTAATGCAAAAAAGGCATGGTCTGGTTCTTTAGACTCGAGGAGAAGTCAGCTACCCAACGGTGGTCTCCAATTGCTCCGAGGATCATTAGTGAAGAGCCGACGTGATTGAACAGTGAAGCAGCTCCGACGGACCAAAGCTGCCCTATTTCTTTCAATCTGAAATCAGCCAATTCGAGCCCTCCTTAGGCCAAACCATGCTCTCCCAACACCCCCTTAGCCCTCACATGATTGAATTAGAGCGGAAAGGTAAGTCAATTTGGCTTAACTTTGTAAATTTCGATCGGTATTAGAGAGAACCGATGAATATTTACTGATCGAATTCTCCCTTAATTCGACATGAATTGAGGTGATTATTGATTCAAAGAGTTACTTTTGGACGAGAGCTATCTACCTATGTCAAAAGCTCAGACCATCGCACCCCCGACGGTAAGCTTTCAAAGCTTTCTCTCTCTATGTCTAGTTTTCCGGCGAAGCTCCATTTGAGCTCGTCCCGGCGTCAATTCATACGATTAAAGTGCAATTGAATCATATGGATGTGTAGGAACTCAAATCTACCTTCAATTTCAACAATTAACCTCGATTGATCAGTCAATTTGATAAAATCAAATTCGTCCAGGTTGAATGGGGGAAATTGGAGATTTCAAAAATTCGAGGGACTAAAGTTTTGGGACTCAATTTGGGGGAAAATTGGCATTTGAGACCTGAAGTTAAAGAAAAAGAACTTTAGGAACCTAAATGCAAATAATTAAAAGTTTGGGCATTTTATTCATTCGTGATGAATGAAGGCTATTAGGCCAAATGATAATGAACAAGGATGTTCATATAATGTAGGAACATGAAGTACTGAAAGCGCTAGCAAGTACAAGCTTGCGTGGAGGAAAAGAGCCAAATAAGAGGAATTCACTGCACGATCGAGTGAGTGGGAATTTTCACATCATATCGGGTTGGGATGTTGAGTACATCGTAATGAAAAACCACTATTAAGTGAAATTTTAATCATCACACCTAGATGGGGTGATGTGGAAACTACATGGAAAAACTACTTACTGGTTGTAAGTAGATACCCGGTTGGTATGATGAACTTCCTAGAAGGAAGTAGAAAACCCACTTATTAGTTATGAGCAGAGATGTCCTCACATCCGGTTAGTGTGATGGACAAATAAAAAATTATTTTTTCAGAAGTGCTCTCCCCTAACTATGTGCCACTACTTAAACATTTTGGGAGACCTTCTTAACAGGAGCTCGAATAGCTCATACAGCGGGCCCAAGGCCAATTGGCATGAGTAGGAGCTCATAAACAAACATGATGTTAAGCCATGAAAACTTTAATGAATGATGTGATTTAGCCATGGTACCAAGATAGGTCCGACATATTTGATGAACTGGCGCAAGTGCGACAAGACAGGTCAACGGACCAGTTGAGACAAACAACTGCAGGTCGAGTTGAAGGTTGGGGCTGTTGGACCAGTGGCACCAAAGATTATATGGCTTATATGGAAAATTATTGTTTTTTGCATGCACTGATGTTCGAGACCATCAAGATGCCCAAGAGGGGTAGTGATGCATCCTAGTAGCTACTGGATGACATGATGGAGATAAGTGTAGTTTGTCGTGCCAGCAGTCAGGAAAGCTCAACGTAGCTTCATGTGCATGAGATCGGGGTGGGGTCGGGATGATGTCTTTGTCCTCATATGGAGACAGAGTTTTCTTTTTGGGTTTGAGGGTCGGATGTCACGTATATCCACTCATTCCCAAGGTAGAAGTGGATGAGCTTCTATCTAGGTGGCAAGTAAAGTCGATCCGACACCACAAGTGGGTGCAGTGGACGAACTGCACTACTAATGTGTGATCCCTTCATGATGAAGGGCGTGTGTTGGTTGCTAAACATACCATTTGTGGTTAATGATAAGTAATAATTTGAAAACTGAGAAATTAAGGAAGAAAGAATTTTAAAGGAAATAAGGAGCCTGACACACTCTAATTCAAACACTATTTTATTGAATTTTTTTAAACTACCCATTCACTAAGTTGTAGAAACTCACCTACCTTTTTTTATCCCTTTTCAGGATTAGAGAATGACTAGGGATAACACTGGGATTTATCCTCTGTCGGTATGCTTAATCTCCTCTTAAGCTTGCATTATTATTGATTTATATTATTTTAGAGAACAAGGTTGATATTACGCATGGCTCCTCTTGAATTAAAGAAAGGGGAAACCCCTCTTGAACCAAGGGAGTGGCAGGTTGTTCACGTGGATCCGACCAAACCAAACCAGGTAGGGGCATGATAATGAAGGTCCAACTCCATTATATTTGGTCTACTATAACGTGCATAGTCCAAACTCACCTTAGCCATTTCTCTAAATCACTTCAACCCAACGCTAGGATTCTCCCCTCTTAAGTAACACTATATCAAGACATTGCATGAAATCACATTCCTTTTAGGCAATTTATCAAACCTTTTATGGGCAATCACAAACTCAATGAGACCACTTATCAATGAATTCCAAGAGACTGAATCCCTCTTGGAGCATTGTTTTCCCAAACACTTCCTAGGCACATTTAGTGTGACCCTCTTTAGATATGGTTTAGGGAATATCAAAGAAAAGACCAAACTACCTCTATGACAGTTCTTTCTTTAGATTTATGGCTCAAATACGGGAAGAAGATCTAATTGAGATGAGGAAAATGATGATGGATCATTAGATGCTCCATTGCTTAGATATGATGAATGCATGGACAGAGGAAGACTTGGTCTTTGCCCGATTAGCCATAGGGACACCCATCTAGAGTCACCACCATCAGATCTGGTGGTGGAATCGCCTAGAGAAGGTTCGACTGAGATGAAGCATCGAAATAGGACGTTGTCCATTGTTCTTCGAGGGTGAGACAACCTTTTTTTTTTGCTCGTTCTCGTATGTTGGAGGTTTAGTGGTGAAGGGAAGGCGACATAGACAGGGGCTCCTAGAACCTTCAGGAGAGGATGTGAATTTAGAGAGAATTTTATGAAGGAATGAGTTTCTCTCCCTAGGGTTTTTGAAGAAATGAAGCTTTAATATGGCTTCCAATTTTTGACGGATAGGTTATTTATCGGGTTATCGGGTGGGCCAATCTAAGTTGGGTTATAAACCACAATCGACACATATATATATATATATTTAATAATAATAATAATAATATTTATTATTATTATTATAAACTAAAATTATTATTATTATTAAACTATATTTACCAGTTTTCCCTTTTAGCACTATTCGAAATTAAATATTGAATTCTATTTGAATTAATTTCCCACTTAATTTACATTTGTAAATTTCAACTCAATGATTATAAGAATTGCTTAAAATAAGTATTTGTTAATTTTTTCATATATATCCGTATATATATTTAAATATTTATTTATAAAATATTTAAATAAACTCAATATCACATATCTAAATAGCACACTCCAAACTAGTTTTATGATCTAATTTGTTATCAACAAATAACTCAATTAGTTTCGTTCCAATTTATAGTGGATTCATTAATCAAATAAATTGAGTTTCAACTTAACTCTAGTTAATTTTAAATTTCTTATTGAAAATTTCCGGTACAAACGTCCTAGTGTTACATGAAAGGCCTTGTGAGCAAAGACTGAATAATGAGGAGCTAACACATGGTAAAAGTGCCACGTTAGTGTCCGACTGGGATGTTTGGGAAATAACTGAACAATCGGAGATTGACACATGGTAGGGCCACATCGGATGAGCCCAACCAATGAGAGACTAACATGTGGCAGAGCACTGTATGACAGGAGGGAAATTTGACGCATTTAAACCAACCAATTAGAGGACCTATGTGTCACAGTCAATGGCTGACCGAGCAAGGTCAATAGCCATGTTGGAGCAAGCAGCCAATAGGAGGTTGCCACGTGTCACGTCAGTGAGTCAAAGGCCGGCTAGGCTACTGAGGAGGATGCTCTGTCAGCAAAGCCCACCAATCACAATGTGCCATGTGGCAAGCCAACACGTGCGAAGCTAGCACGCGTGCCAAAGTGTCATCTTCCTCACTTTGCTGACATAGAGAAGGGATGAGAGGAGAGAGAAAGTCTTTGGAGACTCAGAAAAAGCTTCGTTCTAACCACCAGTAAGTGAGGTGGGGGCCGAGTCTTACGATGGCTAGTAGCCTGGACAGTTGTCGAGCTCCCTATATAAAGAGCAACACTCCCCTCGCATTCCCCATTCCACCAACAATTGAAGAATGCAAAGAAGTCCATTTTCCAATGAAGTTTAAACCAAAGTTCTGACATGGAGTTTTTTCTTAACCTCTAAAGCTCCCATCGGTGCCATTGGAACTAGGAAGAAGTCCTCCACATGGCTATAACCTTAGTTTAGTTTAAGAACCATTGCCTGAGCTCCAACGAGATCAAACAGGACTCTTGCTCCTTCGACCGAGAAGGAGCCAACTGCACCCCGATCGCCCTCGACCTTAGGCAGCCAAACCGACACTTTCCTAGCCTTCCTCCACTCATACCAGGCCCTCCACCAGCTGTGAGGTAAGCCAATTTCACCCTATGTCATCAGAGTTTCAAAGTTGTAGAGGCTATCTTGCCTGAACTTCTTTCATGAAATTTGCAATGCTTCAATAGGTAATTGGCTAGCAAGTTGATCCTAGAAGGACCCCTTGGGAGAGCACTAGCTACCCACATCAAGAGCTCTGACCGCCGCCCCCTCACCGGTAAGGAAACTGAGTTTTCTCTCTTTATAGACTTATTTCAACGAGACTCTATTTGAGCTAAAATCGACACTGATTAAGGTGATTTAAAGGTCAAATTTATTGTGTGAAGGTTGGAGGAGTGATTAATAGCATGATAGGGCCCAATTTCCTAAGTTTGGGCGGTCAATTTGATGAATCCAAGATTAGGGGGGTGAAAATGCAATAAATTGAGGGAATTTGGGTGAAATTGGGGGTTTTGGAAATTTGGGGTCTGAATTGCAAATAATGATAAGTTGAGGACTTGAATGGAAATAGAGAGAAATTAAGAACCCAAAAAGGGAAAATGAAAACCTTGGGGACCTAATTAATGATAAATGGACATTAGGGACTTAAGAGCAAATTTTGAGCTTTAGGGACCTAATCGTAATTATGGCATAATTAAAGGTCAAATAGCCAATATGACAATTATGGAGTCTTTCCTACAAATTGTACTAATATGAATGCTCGTACTGTACAAGATGGACAGTTCCAGGATCGTGCACGAGAGTGTGTGGCCGGCCAAGACACCGTCGGGAGCAAGTTACACCACCTTGGGCGAGTGGGTTTAGCATCACAACTGGTTTGGCTGATGAGTACAGTATTCCCACATTGAAAATGGTTTTCCAGGACTGCCCTCCCCTAACTGATTAAACAAGCTTAAAATAATTGGAAGGCTATCTTGATATTGCATGGGACATGCAATAGTCTGGATAATACCGTTCAAGTGTGTCTAAGGCCAATGGGCACAGACATAGGCTCGTCGACAATATAAGGCTTATGTGCTTGAAAACTCTCATAAACGTTGGTCAATTGTGTGTGAATTAGTTACTATGTCAAAGCCAGATAGACAAACTCGTTGGGTTAGTAGTTGTTGAGCCGAAGCTGGGTCATTGAACTCGTTGGGCTAGTAGTTACGAAGCCGAAGCCAGGTTGTCGGGTCTGTTGGGTCAGTAATACCATAGATGACAGTTATAACAAATGAAAACTATTGATTGTACATGCATGAGATGTAGAACCATCGAGATGTCTGATATGGGGTAGTGGTGGTTCTAAGGGCTCCTTGATGACTCCGGGAGCATAAGGGCAGTTCCTCATCTAGTATGATAAGAAGCTTCAGGAGCTTCACACGCACTGAGATTGAGGTCAGAGGGGAAAGATGTCTCGTCCCACATTGTGGACACGAAGCCAGGCTTGAGGGTCGGACAATTGATGTCCACTAAGACTTAGGGTAGAATTCATGTACTTCTATCAAGGTGAATGGTAAAGGCAATCTGATCCACAAGTAGAACCGGCAGGGACGGTTCTACGAATGTGTGATCCCTTTTTGTAATAAAAGGGTGTGTGATTGTATGCTAACCTGATTCCATGAACAACACACTAGGAGGATGGGAAAATGATGAAACACTATGAATTAATGAGAAGCCCAAACAAATCTATCTTTAAGACTCCCTTGCTCATTGAGTTGAAAGACTCACCCCCTCCCTTTAACATTTTTCAGGAAAGCGACAATCACCCAAGGACTTCCCTCGTCAAGCCTCTAAGCTCAGGTACTATTAACACTATTAGTTTTGTATAATGTCATTCCAAGGAAGGATGACGGACAATACACCTGACTCTTCACGATTTGGAGAGGAATGATTTCTCAAGGTTAAGAAGAGTGGCGGGTTGTTCACGGGATTTCGACCAAACCGGGTCGAGGTGTGATATTAAGGATCTGAATTGTTGTCTTTGGAAAGATTTAGAGGTAAATAGTAAATATTGTAAAGTTTAGGGCTAAAACTATAATTTCTAAGACTTGGGAGTCAAAATGAGACCAAGACACTAGATAGGGACTAAAATGGGAAGTTAAAAAAACTAGGTTCCTAAATGAGATGAAATTGAAAGAAGATGGGCATTTGATAATTTGTGAATAAAGTTGAGGATTAAAAGATAATTTTAAGAAAATTGGATGAGAGCTTTATAGAGTGTATAACTAAATAATAAGATAAACAACATAATAATAGTCAACATTGTCATACTCTATATTATAATACGTACCAAACTTTGTCAGCCCGTACATATTATTTTATTTTATTCCCCATCCACGTATAAAATCTTATTTAGTTATACACGTGTATAATCATATGATAAGTCAACTTTGATGGTTTATGGGACCAATGAAAGTATTTGAAAGTGTATAACTATCCCATTAGGTCAATATTATGTGTTATTTTTAAGGATAGTACCATCTTATCGTTTATGTTAAAAAATATATATTAAAAGTTTGGAGATTTAGGGACATTAAGGTAAATAGAGCCATGTAAGTGAAAAAAACTTAAATTTAGGAACAGTTATGGAAATGGTAGCATAAACGATTTGACATCGATTCTATAAATTTTGTTCGTGCAGAGTAAATTGCTGCATTTTTACACGAGGATCCCGCTCTCCGAGGCATTTGGAAAAAAATGTGGGGATGAACAAGTACAAGATATAAGGTAAATAGAGCCATGTAAGTGAAAAAAACTTAAATTTAGGAACAGTTATGGAAATGGTAGCATAAACGGGTTTCTCAACACAGAAATCTGGCGAACCATACCCACAAGGGAGAAATCGTAATTATTAGATAACTTTACGAAATATTATGAAAATATCGAGGTGAACTAATTTGACATCGATTCTATAAATTTTGTTCGTACAGAGTAAATTGCTGCATTTTTACACGAGGATCCCGCTCTCCGAGGCATTTGGAAAAAAATGTGGGGATGAACAAGTACAAGATATAAGGTAAATAGAGCCATGTAAGTGAAAAAAACTTAAATTTAGGAACAGTTATGAAAATGGTAGCATAAACGGGTTTCTCAACACAGAAATCTGGCGAACCATACCCACAAGGGAGAAATCGTAATTATTAGATAACTTTACGAAATATTATGAAAATATCGAGGTGAACTAATTTGACATCGATTCTATAAATTTTGTTCGTGTAGAGTAAATTGCTGCATTTTTACACGAGGATCCCGCTCTCCGAGGCATTTGGAAAAAAATGTGGGGATGAACAAGTACAAGATATAATGTATGTTTTTATTAATGGAGAGTTCATATTTTTGGAAATTTATTATGAAAAAAAATAAGAAAGTAAAATGTTAAAAATATAAATGGAAGATTTTTTAAGGAGGAAGGGCTAAAGCCCAAAATGTTTAAAATATAAATGGACCAAAATTTCACATATAATATCATAAATGAATGAGGAGGTAAGGCCATCTTACTTGTAAATAATGGTAGATTAAATATGATATGAGTTATAAGTAAGTGATGAATTTCTCGAAGATGCAAGTAGTGGGGTCAGTAGTGATAAACTAAACCCCAAGGAAATCAAGAGTTATTATGCTTATGAAATGAAAATGAAGTACTTATTGTTCATACATCTTATATGTGTTATATGTAATGGAGTGTCCACATCACACCTATTTAGAGGTTTTGTTGATGTTTGGGATAGATTAGAAGCAGTGGATAAGGGGGAGTGATGTGTTAGCTTTTAGGTCACCTAATATCTGTGATGAGGTCCAAGTATACCTCAGTGCAAGCTGGATAGGGACTGTCGAGGTATACATATATTTTGTGCGAGAAGGATGAGGATGAGCAAAGTATACAAATGATCAAGGGCACTACCTCAACATCCCTACGAAGGGATAAATTTTTATAGTACTGAGTGAGTGCGTCTATTGGGTCTAATGTGGAACGCCCGACCATTGCTAGTTCAGGACCAAATTTGGCCACCTCCAACGACCATTTGGTCGACCACCACCAAAAAATTGATCACATCTTCCTTAGCTTCAGAAAGCCTACCCTCTGATCACTAGCGGTGCTCTCTCCAATGAGTATTTTTGAGCAGACCTCCATTTGTCCAATTTTTTTTTCCATATTTAGGTATGTTTGGGAAATAACTCAATTCGGCTAACTGCGGTTGGGGTTGAACCCCCAACTCCTCTAATGAGACCTTAGGAGTTAAAATGAAGTTATTTGGGGAGGAGTAATAAAAATTGATGTTCATTAGGGATACTTTCTATGTTTGGGGACCATATCATAACCTTAGGAGGTTAGAGGACTAGTTTTCAATTAGGAAAAAGTTATGAAATGGTCCCTAAGGAAATTATCTGAAGCTAGGAAGTAATTTCGTGATAAATAGAGGTGTCAAAAATAATTTTTGAAAGTAAAAGTGCAAAATAGTCATGGTTAGAAAAATGAAGGGTAAAAAGGTAATTTTACATAAAAAGAGAGTAAATTGACACAATTGAGATGTTTTGGGTAAACATAAGGAGTTTGTGATAGTTAGGGACTAAAATGATAATATTTTAAAGTATAGGGGTAAAATAGTAAATTATGAAAAGTTTGGGCATAAAGGGTAATTTAAATAACTTTAAAGGTCCAATTAAAAATAACAAATTTATGAAAGTTAGGGACTAAAGTGCTATAGTTTTAAAAGTATATGGGCAAACTAGTAAATTATCAAATTTTAGGGCATAAAGGCTAATTTAAATAACTTTAAGGGTCCAAGGGTAATAAATAAAAAATCTAAGTGTCACATGGTAACTAAAGAAAATAAAAAGATTTAACTAAATTTTTATAAAATAGGGACAATATTGTAATTTAAAGAACTTAGAAGTTAAGATGAGACAAATGCCCTTAATAAGGACCCATGAGAATTTGGGAGCTAGACTCTCAAAACATTGTGGATATTAACTAACCAGACAATCATTCCATTATGTAGCTTACCGAGCTTCATGCAATGAAACCGAGTCACCACGTCTTCAGAAACCTAGTTGGGACGAACACATTCCAACTCTAAGGTGAGTGAAATTACGAGCAGCGGGTCTGATTGGACCGTTTAGAGTCCTTTATATACAATATTTTAAAGATAGAATAACATGTATATATATATATGTTGATATGAAAAATGAGCATGATGATGGTAGGCATCAATCATGGAGGGAGTAAAGGAGTATATAGTGCATTTACTTGATTTAGTTAGAATTGATAGAAAGATGAGCTATGAAATTTAAGATTAATAGGTGATACATGAGGCGTGATTTGAGCATTGGCATGAACATCGTGCATGAAGCATGATTAAATATGATATGATGACATGTTGTGAAATTAGGATTTAATAAGCCATGCATGAGCCATGATGTAGAATGAGTATGAGTATGCTACATGAATCATAATATATCTATGAGATGAGACATGTGCGACATGTATGCAAATTGTGATTATTGATGTGATTGAGTTGATTGGCATGCATGTGTTATATTGGAGAAATGGTTGTGAGGGTCTCGATAGGACACCCAAGAGTGGTAGTATTGTGAGTCGGGGTTGACTGGGAATATGGAGATAAGTTGGTTGAGTTTGGAAGATTCTTAGGCCTCTCACAAACCCATGAGCGGTCCCATTTGTACTAGAGTGCGAGGAGTTGGTGGGCTACCTTGTAGAGGTATATCACCTTACGGGGTGGATAGTGGGGGTGTCATGATATACAAATGCTTGGAGGTGATAATCTCCTAGATAAGGAGGCGGACCTATACATTACCTTGGGAGTACGTAACGTGAAAAAGATATCCTAATCGCCCCCGGACACCCTTATGTGTGAAGCTCCGGTGGGAGTGAGCATAGCAGGGCCATGGCTCGAGATGTTTGATGATGTGATGTGCAATGCACATGCATGATTAGTGGATTTTGCATGATAATTAAGTATATAGAAAGGCTAATCATGTAAATTGAATAGTGAACATATGAATATAAGAAGTTAGTTAAGTAAATATAATAAATAAGATTCCTATTTATATGTGAAGAATATTTTATACACTAAGTTTTGGGTAGAGAACCAAGGTTCATGCCATGAAGTGGCTCGACACAAGGAAGCCTACTCACTAAGCTGGGAGCTTACCCCATCCCAAATATTTTTCAGGTAATGGAAAGAAAATGAGGATGACTATGTAACTCAAAATATCAACACGGAGGCTATATTTTAAATTTTTATTAGTGTTGTTATTCCATGAGATTTTTATTGTATTTCTAAATATTGTTTTATTTTAAAGGAATTTTTAAACATATATGAAATGTTTTATATTCTGAGCCTTCTGTCCACTCATTTTTACAAGGATGATGGTACCCACCTTTGTAGTAGTGAGGGGACTTGACGGGTTGTAAGCGTGCTAATCTGATGATTTGGGTCAAGGCATTACAATTTAAGTGGTATTAGATCCCACTATTTTAAAACGTATTTTCGAAAATGAAGGGACTTGGGAAGTGGGAAAATGGGGATAACAAATGATAAAGACTTTGTTTAAAATATTATAATTACTGACCAATACCTAAGATTTTTTGAACATGGTCCTAAATTGAGGACCATGTTACATGGACTGCTAAGTAGAAACTCAAGAGAACCACACCATAGAGTCGGTGGACCACATGATGTAGAGAAAGCTAGAAGCTAGGTAATAGAGCCTACAAGGATGAGGGATCCTAAATAAGGAAGAATGTTTCAAACAACCTATTGACCTTAGAAAAGTGAGGTGCATATCACATGACGAAGTGCACCCCGTCATCCGCTCACTGAGCACCTGGAAGCGCTGACGAATTAGAGAATGATAGGTGTCCTTGGTCAACGTCAAATGAGAAAATTCCACATCAGTGACAACTGGATAATAAGAGAGTGACACGTGTCCTCAATCAATGGTCAATTGAAGAGAAGCTTCATCAGCAAGGCTGACCATGAGGAGCTGACACATGGTAAGGATGCCACATTAACATCTAACAAGGATGTCGGAGAAACAGTTGACCAATCAAAAGTTGACATGTGGTAGAGCCACATTGGATTACCTCAACCAATAAGAGTCTGACACGTGGTAGTGGCACTATGCGTCAGGAGTGAAATCTGACGCATATAAAACAGCCAATTAGAGGACACTAGTGTCATGGTCAACGATTGACCGAATATGGTCAGCAACCACGTTGGAACGAGCGGCCAATGGGAGCTCGCCATGTGTCAAGTCAGCAAGTTAAAGGCTAACTAGGCTACCGAGTAGGAAGTTGCGTCAGCAAAGCCATCCAATCACGAAGCATCACGTGGCAAGTCCGCACGTGCGATGCTCACAAGCGCGATACAGTGTCATCTTCAACCTTTGATCTAGGCAGATATGATCGTCATATTTGGTGATACTAGCCCAACGAGCCTAACACCTAGGCTTTGGCTCTATAACCGCTAGCCCAATCAGTTCGCTAATACGGCTTTGGGACAATGGTTACTAGACCAATAGTTCTGATAGCCCAAATTTGGCACAATAGCAACTTCACACAATTATCCATTTTATGATGGTATTTCTAGCATGTAAGCCATATACTTGTAATGTCATGCCTCGACTTAGTTTGGTTGGATCCTTGTGAGTAACCCGCCACTCCCTTTGGTCTAATAATGATTTCTCTTCTTTCTAGACCACGATGGGTCATGCGTCCTTTTCACCTCGTTTTCCTGGAATAGCGTTATACAAAACTCAATATTTTATAACTTTACATACCTAACTTAAGGGTTCAACTTCGAGAGATTCTCTAAGGGTTTGTCTTCTTTCCTGAAAAAGGGTTAAATGGAGGGGGCGAGTTTCTAAAACTTAGTGAGCAAGTGTTAGGGAATGAGTTTTTAAAAATATACATAGTTTATCAAAAACCTTTAGCACATTGTTCTTTAAAAACCATTCATCCTGTTCAAGCCTTTGTATGTCTAGCTCTTTTAGCACACCTCCTTGCCTCGGGAGGCATTTAGCAAACAAACACTTGCTCTTTATAATAAAGGGTACATACGTTCACTACTGCAGCATGCCCACTACACCCACTTGTGGATTGAAGTATCTTTACCGTCCACCATGATAGAAGTCCCTAACTTCTACCTTGAGTTTGAGTGATGCCCTAGGTGCTAGCCCCCAGATTCCACATAACTTCGTGTCTGTATGAGGAAGTAGACCTCATCTCGCTTACACCCCAGTCTCAATGCACAAGAAGCCCTAATATAGTAGCTTCATGAATAACTGGCACGACGAGAAGCCCAAACATAGTAGCTTACCTTTCCCTTAACACTACCATGTTGTCCAACAGCCCTTAGAACCCATCACTACCCCCTTGGGCATCTTGATGGCCCCGAATCAAAGTGCATGCACAAACAATAGTTTTTATATATTTAGCCATTCTCTTTAGTGCTGATGGTCCAACGACCCCGACACTTGACCCGGCTTGTAGCTATTTGCTTGGCCAGTCCGTCGACCTGGCCATGATGCACTACTGCTAGCCCATCGAGCCTTGTTAGTCCTTACTTGGTATCGTGGTGAATCACACAATTATTTCCACTTTTAATGAGAGTTTTCATGGCTTTTTTTCATGCTCCGACCTAGTTCGGTCGGATCCCCATGAGCAACTTGCCACCCTTTGGTCCATTAAGGGTTTCACCCTTTTCTAAACTGCGAGGAGTAAGGTGTCCTTTTACATGTCTTTCCTAGAATAACATTATACAAAACCAAGTATTTTAAAATAGACATACATGTCTTCTTACTGTTCCAATTTAGGAGGGTCTTTAAGAATGGTGTTTCCCGACTCGATTTGGTCGGATCCCCGTGAACAACCTGCCACTCTCCCGATTTACTAAGGGTTGCCCCTTATTTATAAACCGTGAAGAGTAAGGTGTCCTTTAAACCTACAACTTTCTTGGAATAACATAAATAAAAAGTGCATAAAATTTTAAACTGATCATACATGTCTTACATGCATATTAGTTGATGGTCCTTGGGGTAGGCTTTCTGGGATTTCCTGAAAGGGGTATAAGAGAGGGGGTGAGTATAACGACTCATTGAATGGGTTTTCAAAATGTAACTTTTAGGAAAAATGTTTGATTTAGAGTGTGCCAGACTCCTTATTCTCTTTTAAAAACATTTCATTTCAAATTTTAATTTTTATCACCATTTCTTATTAACCACGGTGTGTCATCACTCAACACACATTCTTCATCATGAAGGTAAAACACACAATAACAAGCCAGCCCATCTACTGAATACACTTGTGGCGTCAAAGTGACTTTACCGACCACCTAAATAGAAGTATGTCCACTTCTTCCTTGAGAATGAGTGGATGTTCGTGATATCTGACCCTCAATATCATAACAAATCTTTGTGTTCGTATGACGATAGAGACCTCATCCTGACCCCACCCTAGTCTCATGCGCTTGAAGCTACATTGAGCTTCACAAGGCTTCTAGTATGCCTAACTACCCTTATATCCACCAGGTCGTCCAGGCCCTAGGACACATCACTACCCCTCTTGGGCGTCTTGAAGGTCCTGTAAACACAGTGTATGCACAATCAACATTTTTCACATGATGCATATAATCTATGGTGCCACTAGTCCAATGGCCCTGACCCTTAACTCGACCTACAACTATTTGTCTTGACTAGTCCAGAGACCTGTCATGTCACACTGCCACTAGTTGACTGAGTATGTCGGTCCTGTCTTGGTACCATGGACAAACAATTCAATTACTTAAGTTTTCATGAAATATAAAACATATTTGTTTACAAGCTTCTACTCATGAAAACTAGCCTAGGGCCCATTGTTTGAGATTTTCAAAATTAGGCATCTTAGCCCCGAAGTTCCAAAACCGAGGCATTTGGCCTAACAAAGCTATTCGAGCCCCTGTCAAGAAGGTCTCCCAAAATGTTTAAGCAGTGGCACACAGTTAGGGGAGAGTATTTTCGACAAAATATATTTTTCCACTGTCCATCATACCAACTGAATATGAGGACATCTCCGCTCATAACCGATGAACGGGTTTTCCACTTCCTTCGATGAAGTTTCATCATACCAACCGGGTATGATCTACTTACACCAGTATGTAGTTTTTCAGTGTGATTTTCACATCACTCCTCTCAGATGTGATGTTTAAAATACAACTTAGCAGTGCATTTTCATTTTTGAAGTGTTTAACATCCCAATCGGGTATGGTAATAAATTCCCACTCACCTGATTGTGTAATGAAATTCCTCTTAGCCGACTTGTTGTCCTTACTCGAACTCATCTTAGCTGGCGTTCTTGGTACTTTGTGTTCCTACACGATATGAACATTCTTGTTCATTATTCTTTGACCCAATAGCTCTCATTCTTCCCAAATGAATGAGAAAACCAACTTTTCCTTTTTTTGCAATTAGGTCCGTAAATTTATTTTTCTTTAACTTTATGTCCCCCAATGTCGGTTTTTCCTCAAATTGAGTGCTAAAACTTTTAAAATTCATATTAGGAGTTCAATTTATTCAAATTCACAAAAGGGGTTGAATTTCCCAAATTTCTAATTTGGTCCCCCAACTTTTCCAAAATTACCATTTTGTCCCTACTTTACAAAAATGGTAAGTTTTGCCCCAAAAATTGCCCAATTGGTCCCCCAACATCTTTATCATTCCCAATTGGTCCTCAATTTTATAAAATTGCACTTTAGTCCCACTAATTTTTGAAATTCCCAAATTTTCGCTAATTTTCCCCCCAATTTCAACCTTCTAACTCTACCGAATATGATTTTATCAAATTGACCTATCAAGTGAGTTTAATTGTTGAAATTGAAGTCAAATGGGTGTTTCTACACCTTCATACGATTCAATTGCACCTTGAATCGCACGATTTGGTGTCGAAATGAGCTCAAACAGAGCTTCATCGAAAAACTAGACTCAGAGAGAGAAAGCTTCGAAAGCTTACCATTGGGGGCGTGACGGTCTGAGCTTCGATCTGGGCAGATAGCTCTCATACTAAGGTTCTTCCTAGGATGAAGAATTGCATCAATTGATGCCGAATTGAGTAAGAATTTTATCATGTAATTCTTCTGGTTCTCTCTACCACCAATTAGAAATTATAGAGGGAAGCCAAATTGGCTTACCTTTCAACTCTTATTTAGCTGTAGGAGGATTGTGGAGGTATTGGGAAGGCTTGGTTTGGCTTGAGAAGGGCTCGACTTGGTCGGTTTCAGCTCCATCAAATCAAGGCAGCTACGGTCCGCCGAAGCTGCTTCACTATTCGATCATGCTGGCGCTTCTCCGGTGACCCTCGGAGCAAATGGAGACTACAGGCACATAGTGGACTTCTCCCCGTTCTAAAGATTCCGACTATGCCTTCTTTGGCTAAAAAACATCCCTATATCGGAGCTCTGGTTCGTGCTTCGTCGAAAATTGAAGTAGCTGAGAGAGAATAAAGTTTTTAGGTGTGGAGATGGACTTCTTAGCCGTTCAATTGGCGCCTTAATGGCGATCATTCATTGCATAATACTCTCTGGCTGGAGACTTTTCAGCTTCTCCGGTGCTGCATGATTTTTCGATGAGTGAACATTGTTGTTATCTGAAGCATGAAGATGACACTGTTCTGAACCAGACCAGATCGAGTTCAAAGCTTAAACCGGCCGGTTCATCTCCGATTCCACCGAATTTTTCAAATCTAAAAATTTCTAAATTCTTCTAAATTCATTTTCTATCCAATGGTGGCCTTAAATCTCAAATTTGAATTTTCTAAGCCAATTAGAAAATTGAATTTGGCATTCAAATCAATATTGGTTCAAACCTGTCCAAACCAGTTTAATCTAGTTTAGATCCGGTTCACCTGAACCAGTTTGGTTTTTATTTCCAATTCATTCTAAAGTCCTTTTTCTTGACTTTTGTGACTCTTTAGGTCACTCAAGATCCATAAATTTCCCGGTTTGCCCTATCTCTATCGGTTCCAATTCATGAACTAACTTGTTTCATATACTAGTTCAATCGAGTTGGACTCGGTTCCTATGAATCGGTCTAGTTTTTCTCTTCCAATTTGTCTTAAGGTTCTTTTCCAAGACTTTATGAATCCTTTGGGTCACTCAAGAGTTGTAAATTTCCCAAATTGCCCGTTCTCTGATGATCGAGTTTGTGAACCGATTTAGTGTTTCTCACTTGGTTTGACCGGTTCTTTTCCTAATTTTCCTTAACTCAAAAGGGCGGGGTTTACAAATCTCCCCTCCTTTTAGGAGTTTTGTCCCCAAAACTTAACCAGTGTATTCCACATCAAGAATAATTTCCTTTAATGTCAACGTGGGTTTGCTTGACATGCTAACACTTTGATTGCTCGTTTACTTAGTCATCGTACTCATCATTTAAAGAATTTCTTTTAATTTATAATGCTTACTCCTTCCATGGAGTTATAATAACGAGGAATGTCTGGCTCATTAATCCAAATGTATATCCTTAGGTTCGCATCTCCCTTTTCTTAGGGCAAGGTTCTTCCTTTTGGGGCTCTTAAGATTTCAGGATTGGAAGTTCCACAGTGCCCAATCGTTCCTTTATCTTGTTATTCACTTCAACGTTGAAACCCTTTGCTCAACATTCTTTCGAGCATTGCGTACTTGTTTTCACAGGTTTCAGTGTTATTATTCCTTCGTCCCAATTTGACCTATCCTTCATTCGTCATTGATTACAACTTCGCTTAAAATTTGTGTTTGACCTTGTTAGCTTACTAACTGACTCTTTTTTACTTTTCATTTGATACTCTTAGTGCTTATATGTCCCTTACAACATGACATAGTCCAGAACCTATCTCTATCCCTTAGACTTCTACAACACCTCCTTTTAGGGTTGCTTCCAACTTTCCTACCTTTCAGGGATTATATAATTTCATCCCTCCTTTCATCGGGTAGTATTCCTTAACTACCTTTACTATTATCCAATTATCCTTCGTGTCTTGACAATGTGTCTTACATAACCGTGTTGGTTTTCCTTACCCACTCGTCCTTTCCCAACTTGTTTCTTGGGTCTTTCTAGTGCTAATTATTGAATTTCCTAATGACTTACCGACATGTTGAGATTCTTCCCTTCTTATGTCTTTCTTCATTTCTAGTGACATTCTTTACTCAAGGATTTTCCTTTTCCTTAAAATCATTTTCATTCACTTGTGATCATTTCATGATTTCATCATTTTTAGGGCATTCTCCTTTAATGATTTTCATTCTCTAATATGTCCTTCAAAGTAGAGATTTCTTTTTAGGTGCTAGAAGCTCAAATTTCTTACTACTCCTTGAAGGTTTCCTTCCTTCGCATTCTTACACCCATTTGAATTTGGGCTTTTGTCCAACTTTAATCACTTGTCGATCGTCGGGTCTTATTTCATGCATTTAACACTATACCTACTCTATTACCCTTCTTTAGAGTGTAGTCTCTACTACTCCCCTGTCTTTCCTATGGTCTCATTTATTCTCCTTGACTATCCTGTTGTTACTAGTTGCCTCTTTCTTACACCCTTCTAAGGCTGGTATTGTTTCCTATTCTTTATCCTTCAATGTCCGGGACTTACTAAGTCCTACTTATGGCTTGGGTGTAGTCTTCATTTCCTTTTCGGCCATTTATTTCTTCAAGGGTTTTCTTCCTCCTTCCGTTTCATTGTTCTGGCGTTTCCACTTCTCCCTTCCTCGCTAGGTTACTCTACAACCCTTCTTGACTCCTCTATTTTTCCAAAGTAGATCATACCTTACTGTTTCGAGGCTTTCTAGTTATCTGTCATCGTCCAGGTTGTCTTCTATGGAGGAGGTGTTTCCTTGTTTGCTCCTAGGTGGTTTATAGTGTTCCTTAAGGCAAAATTCCCTTTATCTATATTAAATTATCTTTGGGTTTTCTTAAGGTCCTACCCTTAATCTTCTTTCCATGATTCTTTCTTGGGTAATTGAGACATGCTTTCGTATCATTAAAGAATAGGAAAATTTTCAAAAGCTCATAATCTTATTTATTGAAGTAAGAATATAATTTTGGGTTTTAACATCTCTTGAAGGAGATTGTTACAATGATGGATTGGGGAGTACTCACTACTAAACTATGGTCTAGAGGGATTTCTTCCTTGATGAGATTGGGTTTCTTAGTTGCAATTGGGGTTCTTGAAATGTTATCCCTTCGAAATTTTGTAGGGGTGGAGGTGTTCTTATTAGAAGGTTTCACTTGGTTTTCTTGTAGTGTGGAACAATTCCTTGCTATGTGTCCCACCTTCCTACACTCATAACAGATCCTCTAGTGTCTTTTCCTCCACAATGTCGGGCATCTTCTACTGTAGTGTCCCCATTGCCCACATTTATAATAGGTCATTTCCTTGTGTGGATCTTTATGGTTCTTCCCACACTTTAAGCATTGTGGGGCCTTTCTAAGGAATTGTTGATGGTTCGATGCCTTGCCATCCTTGAGCCTAAACACATTGGAGGCTTTCTTGTCAAGTCCTCTTTGACTCGGGGCTATCCAAGGATCCTTCTATGCTCTTGGTTCATCTTCTCCCTTGGGATGGGGTTTTCTCGGGCTTTTGGGTTGGCTATGGTAGTGTGGGTTTGCTTGGATACTTTTTCTGAAGCCATCTTAAAATTTTAAGATGAATCCTATTAGTTACTATATTTTCTAGTTTTGATTATGTATTTGAGGAAAAAGGCTCTCATACCACTCAAGTCATGATGCCCCGACCCGGTTTGGTCGGATCCCCGTGAACAACCCGCCACTCTCTTGGTTTACTAAGGGTTGCCCCTTATTTATAAATCGTGAAGAGTAAGGCATCCTTTAAACCTGCACCTTTCCTAGAATAACATAAATTAAAACTGCATAAAATTTTAAACTGTTCATACCTGTCTTATAGGTGTATTAGTTGATGGTCCTCGGGTAGGTTTTCCGGGATTTCCTAAAAGAGGAATAAGGGAGGGGGTGAGTACAACGACTTAGTGAATGGATTTTCAAAATTTAACTTTTAGGAAAAATGTTTGATTTGGAGTGTGTTAGATTCCTTATTCTCTTTTAAAAACCTTTCATTTCAAATTTTAGTTTTTATCACCATTTCTTATTAACCACAATGTGTCATCACTCAACACACATCCTTCATCATAAAGGTAAATCACACAATCATAGGCCAACATGTCCATTGAACCCACTTGTGGCGTCGGAGTGACTTTACTAGCCACCTAGATAGAAGCACGTCCACTTCTACCTTGAGAATGACTGGATGTTCACGACATCCGACCCTTAATCCAGTAACAAATCTCCATGTCCATATGAGGATAGAGACCTCATCCTAACCCCACCCTGATCTCATGCACTTGAAGCTACGTCGTGCTTTGCAAGGCTTTTGGTACAACTAACTACCCTTATATCCACCAGGTCGTCCAGGGCATTAGGACACATCACTACCCCTCTTGGGCATCTTGAAGATCCCGTAAACACAGTGCATGCATAAGCAACATTTTTCACATGATGCCATATAATTTGTGGTGCCACTGGTCCAACTGTCCTGACCCTCAACTTAACCTACTACTATTTGTCTTGACTAGTGCAAAGACCTGTTATGTCACACTACTACTAGTTGACTGAGTATGTCGGTCCTGTCTTGGTACCATAGCCAAACAATTCAATTACTTAAGTATTCATGGCATATAAATCATGTTTGTTTATGAGCTCCTGCTCATGCCAACTGGCCAAGGGCCCACTGTTCGAGATGTTCAAAATTGGGCACATTAGCCCCCAAGTTCCAAAATTGAGGCCTCCAACCTAACAAAGCTACTCGAGCTCCCGTCAAGGTCTCCCAAAATGTTTAAACAATGGCATACAGTCATGGGAAAGTACTTCGGACAAAATATATTTTCCACTGTCCATCATACCAACCGAGTATGAGGACATCTCCACTCCTAACCGATGAACGGGTTTTCCACTTCCTTCGAGTAGGTTTCATCATGAATGAGAAAACAATGTTTTCCTTTATTTGCAATTAGGTTTGTAAAGTTATTTTTCTTTAAGTCCCCATTGTCGATTTTTCCTCAAATTGAGTCTCGAAACTTTTAAAATTTATCTTATAACCTCAATTTATTCAAATTCACAAAAAGGGGTTTAATTTCCAAAAAATGAAAATTTGACCCCAAATGTTCAAAATATTGACCAATTAGTCCCCCAAAATCTTTCTCTTGGCCAATTGGCCTTAAAATTTGGGAAATTGCAAAGAGGTCCCTCAATTTTTCGAAATCTCCAAAATTTCCCAAAATTTCCTCCCAATTTCTCTCATTCAAACTGATTGAATTTGACTTTTTCAAATTGGCCATTGAATCGAGGTTAATTGCCTAATTGAAGGTATGAATCAATTCCTACACTTCCATTCAATTCAATTGAGCTTTGAATTGCAACATTTGGTTACGAATTGAGCTCAAACGGAGCTTCACTGGAAAACAGCTTGTAAAGTGAGAAAGCTTCGAAAGCTTACTATCGAAGATGCGACGGTCCAAGCTTTTGATTGGGGAAGGTAGCTCTTGTCTTGAGGTTCCTTCTAGGATCAAGAATTGCTACAATTGAATTCAAATCAAGGGTGAATTTAGTCAATGAAATTCAATACTTTCTCTCTCTAACCCCGATCTACAATGAGTGAGGAGGATCGAATTGGCTAATCTTTCAGCTCTGTTAAGGCTGTGTGAGGGTTTTAGGGTGGGGAGGCATGGTTTGGCTAGAGAGGGCTGAATTTAGCCTAATTCAGCTTGGCCAAAAAAGGGCAGCTTTGGTCTGTCGAAGTTGCTTCATTGTTTGATTTTGTCGGCACTTCTCCAACGGTCCTCGGGTCGAACAGAAGATGTTATCAAGTAGCTGACTTCCCCCATAGTCTGTTGGACCCAATCTTGCCTTCTAAGGCTAAGAAAACTGCCCAAGTCGAAGCTCTGGTTTGAGCTCCACTAGAAAATGGAGCAGTTGAGAGAGAATAGTGATTTGAGGTATGTGGAGGGTGAATGGAGAGAAGCTCTTTATATAGGGAGCTCGGGGACCCTCTACTCGACTGTTTTCCATTTTGGTCGAGCTTATCCTCACCCTAAAACGGCCTGAACAAAGCAGTTTCATCTTCACCAGAGTTATACATTTTCTGTATTAATAAATAGTGTTGTCATCCTAAGGAAGAAGATGACATTATTTGGAACCGGATTGAACTGGTCTAACTGAGTTCAATGGTGTAAATCGGCCAGTTCAAGCTTGATTAGACCAGTTTTCTCAAAATTAAAAATTTCTAAATTATTCTAAATTCATTCTCTATCTAATGGTGGCTTCAATTTCCCAATTTGAATATTTTAAGCCACCAAGAAAAATGAATTTAGAATCCGGTTCAAGTAAGGTTCAAACTGATTCAATCCGGTTCAGGTTCGATTCACCATAAACCAGTTTGGTTTTCTCTTCCCATTTGCCCAAAAGTTCTTTTCCATGATTTTTATGACTCTTTGAGTCATTTGGGATTTGTCAATTTTCCCATTTTTCCCTTTATTTATCGGTTATGGTTCGTGAACCGACTTGGTTTTCTCTTTTGAAATAATCGGTTCTTTTCTTTGTTTTTTTTATCTATAAAGGGATGGGGTTTACATCTTCCTATTCATGTTTGTTTACGAGCTTCAGCCCATGGTCACTGGCCTTGGGCCCACTTCACGCATTTTTCAAATCTGGGCCTTGAGCCCTATGAGTTCAAATTCGAGGCCCCTGACCTGTTAGAGTTGTTCTAGCTCTCGTTAAGAAGATCTCCCAAATAGTTTAAGCAATAGCACACAGTTAGGGGAGAACACTTCCGACAAAAATCTACTTTTAACTAATCGCACCAACCGGGTGTGATGATAAACATATGTTCGCTTACAACAGGTATGCATGTTTTTCCTTTTAGTAAAGAAGTCCATCATACCAATTGCGTATGATGTTTAAATAATCCCACTTACAACCAGTAAGTAGGTTTTCATTTAATGAAAGTGCTCATCACCCCAATCAGGTATGACGTTAGATAATCCCACTCACCCAGTGACTACAATGTGTTCATCCTCAATCAGCCTTCCAAGTCCTGTTCGAGCTCCTTTGCTCACGTCTTTATCTGTTCTTACATGATTTGAGTAACCTTATTAGGAATGACTTGGCATTAATAGCCCCTTCTTTTCCATAATCTTTGACTTTAGGTCCCAAACATTCAATTATTTTTAATCAAGTCCCTCGGGGCTTCCAATATACCTTTTGGGTCCTTAATTTTCTCAAAAATGGTATATGGGGCTTAAATTTCCCAAATTTCCAATTTGGTTAACAAACTTTTATAAAATTACTATTTTGCCCCTAAGTTCAAAAAATGACCAATTGGTCACAATTCTTTCAAAAATTGACCAATTGGTCCTCCAACATCTTTCTCATTGCCAATTGATCTTCAATTTTGAGAAATTGCATTTAGGTCCTTTAATTTTTCAAAATCCCCAATTTTTCCCAATTTATTCCCCCAATTTCACCCCTTTATATTGACCGGATTTGATTTCTTCAAATTGGCCATTCAAATGGGGGTAATTGCTCCAATTAAAGGCATGGATGGATTTTTACACTTCCATACAATTCAATGGAGCTTTGAATTATATAATTTGGTACCAAAACGAGCTCAAACGGAGCTTCGCCGAAAAACTATACGTATAGAAAAAGTTTTGAAAGATTACCGTTGAAGGCACGACGGTTTACACTCTTTATCTGACAATGTAGCTCTCGTCCTTAAAGTCCTTCTAGGATCAGGAATCGCTACAATTGATGTCAAGATCAATGTGAATTTGGTTAGTGAATTTCAACACTTTCTCTCTCTAGAACTGATCTACAACAATGAAGAAGGGTTGAATTGGCTTACCTTTCACCTCTGTGGAGGTTGTGTGATGGTCGTAGGGACTATTGGAAGGCTTGGTTTGGCCGTAAGAGGTCTGAATTCGCTGAATTCAGGTCGGCTAAAACAGGGCAGCTTCAAACCAATGGAGCTACTTCATTATTTGATATTGTTAGAGCTTCTCCAACAATCCTAGGGCCGAGGGGAGGTTGCTGTCAGGTAGCTGACTTCCCCCAAAGTCTATAGAACTCGAGTTTGCCTTCTAAGGCACATAATAGTGCCTAAGTTAGAGCTCTGATCTGAGCCTTGTCAAAAAATTGAGCACTTTGGAGAGGTGGACGATTTGAGTTGTGTGGAGGATGAATGGAGGGGAGCTCTTTATATAGGGAGCTCGAGGACCCTCTGCTCTACCAATTTCCATACTGGTCGAGCTTATCCTTGCTCAAAAATGCCCAAATCAGAGGGAATATACCTTCGTTGGTAAAAGAAAGTTTCTACATTGATAAATAGTGATGTCATCACATGGAAGTAGATGACACTATTTTGGATAGGACTAGTCTAGTCCGATTGGGTTAAATGACGAAAATCAGCCATTAGATAATCCCACTCACCAGTGACTACAATGTGTTCGTCTTTAGTCAGCCTTCCAAGTCTTGTTCGAGCTCCTATGCTCATGTCTTTAGTCGAATTCGTTCCTACATGGTTTGAGTAACCTTATTAGGAACGACTTGGCATTAATAGCCCCTTTGTTTTCATGTATTTACATTTATACCCTTATTTCCACCTTGTTGCAATTAGGTCCCTACAGTACATAATCTTTTATTTTTGTTCCCAAACGTTCAATTATTTTTAATTAAGTCCTCCGGGGCTTCCAATATTCCTCTTGGGTCCTTAATTTTCTCAAAATATGGTATATGGGGCTCAAATTTCCCAAATTTCCAATTAGGTCCCTAACTTTTACAAAATTACCATTTTTCCCATAAGTTCCAAAAATGGCCAATTGGTCCGAATTCTTTCAAAAATTGACCAATTGGTCCTCCAACATCTTTTGCATTGCCAATTGACCTTCAATTTTGAGAAATTGCATTTAGGTCCTTCTATTTTTCGAAATTTCCAATTCCCCCAATTTTTTCCACCAATTTCACCCCTTTATACTGATCGAATTTGATTTCTTCAAATTGGCCATTCAAATGAGGTTAATTGCTCCAATTGATGGCATGGATTGGTTTCTACACTTCCATACAATCCAATGGATCTTTTAATTGCAAAATTTGGGTCTAAAATGAGCTCAAATGGAGCTTCGCCGAAAGCATCGAAAGCATCGAAAGCTTACCATCGAAGACGTGACGGTCTAAGCTATTGATCTGGGAAGTTAGCTCTCATCCTTAGGGTCCTTCTAGGATCAATAATCTCTACAATTCATATCAAGATTAGTGTGAATTTGGTTAGTGAATTTCAAGACATTCTTTCTCTATAATCGAAATGCAAAGATGAACGAGGACTGAATTGACTTACCTTTCACCTATGTGGAGGTCGTGTGATGGTCGTAGGGACTATGGGAAGGCATAGTTTGGTCATAGGATGTCTGAATTGGCTGAGTTTAGGTTGGTCGAAGCAGGGCAGCTTTGATCCGACGGAGCTGCTTCATCATTCGATCTCGCTAACGTTTCTCCGGTGATCCTAGGGTCGAGAGGAGGTTGCTATTAGGTAGCTAACTTCCCCCAGAGTTTATAGGACATGAGTTTGCCTTCTAAGGAGGAGAAAAGTGCCCAAGTCGGAGCTCTTGTTTGAGCCTTGCCAAAAAATTGAGAACTTTGGAGAGGAGGATGATTTGAGGTGTGTGGAGGATGAATGGAGAGGAGCTCTTTATATTGGGAGCTCGGGGACCCTCTGCTCTACCAGTTTCCATACTGATCGAGCTTATTCTTACTCGAAAATGGCCAAAGTAGAGGGAATATACCTTTGCCATGAAAGGAAAGTTTCTGCATTGATGAACAATGCTGTCATCCCAAGCAAGAAGATTACACTGTCAAGATTGGACAGGTCCGGTCCAACCGGTTTCAATGATGAAAATCGGCCGGTTCAGGCCCGATTTGACCTATTTTCTTAAAATTAAAATTTTCTAAATTTATCTAAATTCATTTTCTATTTGCTGGTGGCTTAATTCTCCAATTTGTGATTTACAAGCCACCTAGAAAAATGAATTATCTAATCCGATTCAGGTCCGGTTTGCCCTAAACCATCTAATCAGGTTCATAGTTCAATCTCGTTCAGGTTTGGTTTGCCCTAAACCGGTCTGAATTTCCCCTTCAATTTACTTCATGGTTCTTCCCCATGATTTTCCTGACTCTTTCGGTCACTTGGGATTTACCAATTTCCCATTTTACCCTTTTTTAACATTTTCAGTTGGTTAAATGGTTCAATTTTCTCTTTAGAATTGACAAGTTCTTTTCTGGTTTTCTCATTCTTGAAAGGACGAGGTTTACATGTAAACTGGCCTAAGCCCGTGCCCATTGGCCTTGGGCCCACTCAAGCATTTCTAGCCTTATTATCGCATGGTTCATGCTCTCATCAGGACCATCTCCCAAAAGGTTTAAGCTTGTCCAAACAGTAAGGGGAGAATTGTAAACCCCGTCCCTTAAAGATAAAAAAAACCAGGGAAAGAACTGATCAACTCGGGTGAGAAAACCGAACCAGTTCATAAACTAAAACCATTAGAGAAATTGAAAACTAGGAAATTTAGAAATCCTGGGTGACTTAAAGAGTCACAAAAGTCATGAGAAAGGACTTTAGGATGAATTGAAAGTGAAAACCAAATCAGTTCAAGTGAACCGGACATGAACCGGATTGAACCAGTTTGAACCGGTTGCTAAATTCATTTTTCTAGGTGGCTTAGAAAATTCAAATTGGAGAATTGAGGCCGCCATTAGATAGAGAATGAATTTAGATAAATTTAAAAATTTTTAATTTTGTAAAACTCAGTCAAATCGGGCTTGAACCTATTGGTTTAGGCATTAAACCCGGTTTGGACCGGTCCGGTCCAGTTCAGAATAATATCGTCTTCTTCCTTCAGATGATAGCACTGTTCACTCACCGAAAAATTGAGCAGTGCTGGCAATGATGAAAAGTCTCCAGCCAGGAAGTTTCAGGCAATGAATGATTACCATAAACATGCCAATCAAATGGCCAAGAAGTCCCCGAGCTTCCTATATAAAGAGCCCATTCTCATTCATCCTACTCACACTTGAAAACTCCTTTCTCTTGCTTCTCCTCCATTTTCTGGTGAAGCTTAAACCAGAGCTCCGAATTGGGCATTTTTTTGAGCCAAATAGATGAGGTCGAGTTCCTTAGATTCGGTAAGAAGTCAACTAACCAATGATAGTCCCAAATTACTTCAAGGATCACCATAGAAGCGCCGACATGATCGAATAGTGAAGTAGCTCCGGCGAACCGAAGTTGCCTTATTTTGATCGAGCTAAAAAGTGTTCTCCCCTAACTGTGTCTGATTGCTTAAATCTTTTAGGACACCTTCTTGATGGGAGCTCAAATAGCTCATATAGGCTGGAGGCCTCAGTTTTGGAACTTAGGGACTAAAATGGCTGATTATTTTGAAAATCTTGTATAGTGGGCCCAACGCTAGTTGGCACGAGCAGGAGCTCATAAAAAAACATGAGATTAAGCTATGAAAACTTTAATGAATGATGTGTTTGGCCATGGTACCAAGACAAGACCGACATACTCGATGGATTGGTGGTAGTGCAACAAGGCAGGTTGACAGACCGGTCGAGACAAATAGTTGTAGGTCGAGTTGAGGGTCGGAGCAGTTATACCAGTGGCACCAAAGATTAAATGGCTTATTATGAAAGCTATTGTTTTGTGAATGCACTGAGGTTCAAGACCATCAAGATGCCCAAGAGGGGTAGTGATGCATCCTAGGGGCTACTGGATGACATGGTGGAGATAAGAGCAATTTTTCATGCTAGCAGTCAGGGAAGCTCGACGTAGCTTCATGCACATGATTTTGAGGTGCGGTCGGGATGAGGTCTCTCTCATCTTATGGACTCGAAGTATTTTTGGTCTGAGGGTAGGATGTGAGAGACGTTTACTGAGAGTTCATATAGAAGTCAGATTTCTATTAGGGTGGATGGTAAAGACTCTCCGATCCACAAGTGGGTGCAGTCAGCATAACTGTATCTCACGAATGTGTGTGATCCCTTCATGATGAAGGGCATGTGTTGTTTGTGAAACACACCGAATATGAAAATGGGAAAGAGGTTTATGAAAACCATGGAAAATATTTGAGAATCCTTGGAAATGAATTGGTAAACCTTGGAAAAAGGCTTTGATAAATTGTAATTTGAAGAAAAGCATTTTTAATGAAATGAGAAGTCTAACATACTCTAATTAAAATTGATTTTTGTGAAAACTCTCACCCAACACCCATTAACTGAATTGTCGAACTCACCCACCTCCATTTACCCCTTTTTAGGAAACCAAGGGAAACCAATCTTAAAGATTTGTAAATAGTTGAACCTTAAGGCAAGTATGTAAAATTTATATCTAGTTTTGATTAATGTTATTCCCGGAAAGGTACAGCTAAGAAGGGTGCCTTACTCCCCACATTTTAGAAGAGGAGAAAACCCTTAATAAACAGGGAGAGTGGCAGGTTGTTCATGAGGATCCGACCAAACCGAGTTAGGGCATTACCAGAATATTCCTGAAAATTTTGTTTTCAAATCAAGAAAAACCAGTAGTGCTCATCAGTCCAACCAGACGTGATGTTATCCACTCACCCGGTATGCAGTGACCCATACTTCTGGGCTGACTGGTTGGTATTGCTGAAGCGTTTCGTAGTGTAAGTTGATGTGCTCTCAGTGTACCTACAATATCCTAGGTAGGGAACATTATATCTTGATTTATTTCAAAATTCCTAAATCCTACCCTCATGGCAAATAACTCCTGGGTAAATACCAGCTTTTATGGACTCGTTAAATTCATAAGAATTCCCGAAATTCTCCTTCAGACTTTGAAATTGTTAACTTTGAGTAATCATAATTAAGTCCCCGATTTTTTTCCAAATTTTCCAAGTTGCCCTAAATTTCCCAAAAACTGCCAATTAGCCCCCAATTTACTTAAAATTGTCCGATGGCTCCCATTTTCCAAAAATTTCCACATAGGTCCTTCAATTTCAAAAATTCCCAATTTCCCCTAAATGTTTCCTCAAATTGTTCATTTTTGCCCATTGACCCAATTTCATCAAATTGACCCTCCAATCCTGACTAATTACTCCTTGGCATGATACTAATTAGTTTCCTAACCTTCCCACGATTTGATAATGCTTTAAATTGTCATTTTTGAACCAGAAATGAGCTCAAATGGAGGTTTTCTATAAAATAAAGGGTAAAGGGAGAAAGATTTGGAACCAGTGGGGGTGCGACAGTTGGAGCTCTCGATTTGGAAGTGTCCTCTTATCGGTGTGGTCCTTTGAGAATCAAGAATTTCCCCAATTGATGGCCTAGATAGGAGGAATTTGATTAGAGAAGTTTCATCACTTTCTCTCTCTATAGTTTAGGTATTCCGACGAGTGGAGGTCGAGAGAATTATGTGAGGACTCCAGGGAGTCAAGGGTTGGCCGAGAGGACTTGGGGAAGGGTCAGTTTGGCTATAGGAGGCCGGAGGTGGTCGGAATTAGACTTGACAAAAACACGTTGCTTCGAGTCCTTCTGATCACCTTCAATATTTGGGTTCACCGGTGCTTCTTTGGTGGTCCTCGGATTAAGTGGAGAGTGCATCTAAGTGGAGGACTCTCTCCCAATTCCAATGGGTCCTCTGGCCATGTCAGTGGTTGAGAATTGGCCCAACATTAGAGCTCTGGTTTGCGCCCTGTTTGAAATTGGTACACCTCCTCTTCTTTGCCTGATTGCACAATGAGCAGAACAAGGGGTGGAGTGCTCTTTATATAAGGAGCTCGACAACTGTCCGAGCTACCAGTCGGCATAGGACTTGGACGCTAGTGGTCATACTAGAGCTTTCCACGGGTCATCAGAGAATAACCTCCATTTCTCACTCATCCACCTCTATCAGCTATTTGGACGAAGATGACACTGTGTCGCACGTGCGTGTTTGCTACGTGGTGCTCTATGATTGGCTGACTTCCTACTTAGCAACTTAGTCAGCCTTTGACTTACTTATCGGACATATGGCAGCCTTCCATTGGTTGCTCATTCAAATGTGGCTGCTGACTATATTTTTGTCAACCGTTGACCAACTGAACCGTTGACTGGTCTGGTCCGACAAGGTTAGGTGATGCTAAGTCGAAAATCGGCCGGTTGAGGCCCTATTCGACCGATTTTCTGAAATTTAAAATTTTCTAAATTCTTGTAAATTTATTTTTTATCTAATGGTGTGTTCAATTTCCAAAATTGATGTTTTTATGCCACCTAGAAAAATGAACCTTTGAACTGGTTCTATACTGTTCATCCCGGTTTTGGAATTTAGGCTTGGTTTGACCCGAACCGGTCTATTTCTACTCCCACTTTCACCCATGGTTACTTCCCATGATTTGTTGGTATTCATCAACCACTCTAGATCTTCTGATTTCCCATTTTGGCCTGCATTTACCAATTTCGATTCGTTCCCATCTTGGTTTTCCATCAAATTTTCCAGTTCCCTAACCTGGTTTTTCCTGTGGTACAGAGACAGTGTTTATAATACAAATAATTGAGGACAGTTAATTGACATCCATATGAGCATATATGTATTACTTGTAATATGATGGGTCATGTTCGTTCTGATGGGAATATGTGATTGATTGATATTGTAAATAATGCTTCCTTATAATAAGAATGCCGAAAAATTTCTTGAGAAAGTTGTTATTCAACGTGAACCGAAATTGTTAAAGAGAAGAAAAAATGGGAAACTAGAAAATCCTATGTGTTCAATGTAGATCCAAAAATGATGGAAATAGATCATGAGCCAAATTGAATGTGAAAATCGGATTGGTTCAGGGTGAACTAGACCTAAACCGAGATGAACCGGTTCAACATTTATTTTTCTAAGTGACTTGAAAATATCAATTTGGGAATTAAAAGTCACCAATGTGTAGAAAATAAATTTAGAAATTTTTAATTTTTAGAAAATCGGTTGAATCAGGCTTGATACAGTCTATTTTTTATTTTGGGTCTTCAAACCCGGTCCAACCAAACTGGTCAATGGTCAAGTTGGTCAACGGACCACCTACCAGGTTAGTGCCTAGTCAGCATAGATGGCCAATCAACGTGCAACACATGGCGTAGCGCGCCCAGTTAGCCTCTTAGTCAGTGTCTCAAGCATTGACCAATCAAAGCATGACATGTTTCTTCGGTCAATGGTCAAATGAAGAAAATCCACATCATCGAAGATTGGCCAATGATAGAGTGACACGTTTCCTTACTCGACACTCAACGGAGGAGAAGCCTTGTCAATAGGGCTGATCAATGAGGAGATGACACATGGCAAATGTGCCATGTTAGCAACCAACTAGGATGTTGTAATATGATCAACCAATCAGAGGTAGACATGTGGGAAAGCCACGAAGAATGGCCACAACCAATTAGAGTATGACCCGTGGCAATGTCACAGTGTGTTAGTGGAAAAACTGATGAATTGAAATAAGCTAATTAGAGGACACCAAATGTCATGGTCGACGAATGGCTAGATTTGTTCAGCAGCCACGTAGGAGAGAGCGACCAATTGGAGGTCACCACATTGGCCATCAATAAGTTAAAGGATGACTTAGTCGCTGAGTGGGAAGTCGCGTTAGTGAAACTAGCCAATCACTATGCACCATGCGGTAGCTCACACGCGCACACACAATGTTGTCTTCTTCCTTCAAAATTCTGAATAATAGAGGAGGAGGAAGGTGTCATTACTCCAGTGGCCAAAAAATCTCTTCGACAAGGGAGTAAATCGAAGAGTTAATGGTTGGTCAATGGATGACTGAATAGGAACAGAAGTCTCCGAGCTCCCCATATAAATAGCTTCCTTCAATTCATCCTCTCCACAACTCGAAAGCCGTGAGAACACAATTTGCTCCTTTTTTTTATCAACCACGAACCAAAGCTCTGAGTTGGGAACTATTATCCACCTCTAAAGGTGGATTCAGGTTCCCTAGAATCTGGCGGAAGCCCTCTACACGATTGCATACTTTGTTCATCTCGAATGTCACCGTAGAAGCATCAGCGAGCTCGCACAATACCATTGCTCTCTTGCCAGTCTATGACCAGAGTTGATTGAGCTCAATTCAAGCCACCCATGGGCCGACCACAACCAAGCCAAGCCCTCCAGACCTTCTATAGAGGAGTCCACACCTTCCCTAAACCGTCTTGGTAAGTTCCCTCTACCGTCCTTCGCCGAAATTTACTATTCATAATGCATTTTTGCCCAAATAATAAGTAAAAAAAATTCATACGGCTCATACCACAAATTGAGGTGTGGTTTGATCTAGGAAGGATCCCCAGGAAGAGAGTAACCTGGTGGAATCAAAAGCTTCGATCGTCAGACCCTCAACGATCAGTAATCGAAGCTTTCTCTCTCCAGAACGATTTTCTAGCGAAACTTCGTTTAAGCTCATTTCTAAGCAAAATTTAGTGATTTAAAGCTTTAAATGATGTGGGGGACATATGGAAGATGATTAAAATCATGTTAGAACTCAATTTGGAAGGATTAAGGCTAAATTGATGATATTTAAGTTGGAGGCTAAATTACAATTTTTAAAGTTTGAGAACTCAATTGCAATTTTCAAAAATTGGGGATTTTGTGTTATTAGTGAGAAATTATGTACTCAATTGGAAATTTGAGAAATTAGGGACCCAAATAGAAGATTTGAGAATCTTAGGGACCTAATTGGAATTAAGTTATAACTTAAGGGCCAAATCGTAATTATTGGAAAGTTATGGGTATTAAGTGTAATTACCTTATTACTTGGGACTTACTTGTCCAATTTATTATTGGAACAAATTAACTACAAGTTCATGCAAAAAAAAGCCATGCCAAGCTCAAAATTCCATGGGACGAACAAGTCTCAAAATACGAATGAATGAGATTTCTAACATCTGGACCCATTGGACGACCGCCTATACGCATACTTAAGATGATGCTTTATTTTGAAATCTGATTTTTGGAAATATAATCACATGACTATGTGAAACTACTTAAACCTTTTGGATTATATTTTTGAAGAAAGCATTAAGTATGTTATTAGGACAACACATGAATGGTATATGGATACACCTCAAGGGAAATGGTCTAGTCCGATCGTCGATGCACGATATGGGCAAGAACCATGGTCGACAATTGGTGGGCTAGATCTAGTTCTATGCAAGTGGGCCCAAGGCCACAGTTTTAGAAAGAGAAGTGGACCCAAGGCCATGTTTTGAAAACTCTTACAAGTGGGCCCAAGGCCAATGGAAACGGGTCAAGTCCCGTAAATAAGTTTTGATTTAAGAGATTGTTAAAATTTTTCACAAATTGATAATGCTTTTCGAAACTACTATGTTGAAGCCTGGTCATAGTTTGTTGGGCTAGTAGCGCAAAGACAAAGGTCTTAAATCAAAATAATCTTGTGTGTGATTGTGATCATGCGAAACCAAAGAGACGTCCGGTACAGGGTAGTATTGGTTCTAAGGGTTGCTGGACAACAATGTTGGCATAAAGGCAGATATGTTGTTCTAGTACGTAGTGAAGCTCTAGGAGCTTTGTGTGCATTGAGACCGAGGAAGAAGGGAGTAGAGGTCTCATACCTCAATAGTGGACAAGAAGTTTCGGAAAAGTCTGGGGTTGGACAATGGTGCTCACATAAACAATGTGGTGGAGGTTGTGGCCTCTCACCAAGGTGGGCGGTAAAGATGCTTAGTACCACTATTGGGACAAATTGAGGTTGTAACCTCTGAGGTTCTATTATGTGACTGTGTGATCTTTTTTAGATGAAGGGTGTTTGTGTGAAACAAATCTGGTAGGTGTACATGATTAAACCTCTCCAACTGGGAAGGTACCTACCCTAAGTTTGAAAGAACCAACAATAAACTTAAATAAACTCTTTCATAGAAAGTAAAACAAGCGGCAGCTTATTAATTCTAAAAAGAATAGTTTAAGTTATATTTGAATACATACTGAATCATGAACGGAAAGTCATGATGTCGTGTAAACCCTGCTTATTGAGTTGTTGAACTCACACCCTCCCTAATCCCCTTTCAGGGAAGTTCTAATGCCAAGAAGAGTGAGAGCTTGAAGAAAAAGTTAGATTTACTAAGATAACGTAAATTTTATTAAGTTGTTTTGTAAATTTTGTTATTGAAAACACAAATGTTTATAAGCATTTACCTTTTCTTAGTATATCTTTGTAGTAATATCATTTTAATATAGGAAGATGTGGCGGGGTGATCACAGGGTTCCAACTAAACTAGGTTGGGGAGTGACATATATAGTTTATACGATGGATGGTAGCGCTATCTCTATGTATATGTGTGCATAAAGCCCAATTCATGAGTACTAAGGGTTGAGAAATTATAAAAGTAATCTAATATATGAATTTATGAAAATATTATCCATATATAAATGTTTTGAGTGAAATCTAGAGTCGTAATTCATGTAGTAGCTCAATGTCAATATTTTCATTCACTAAGTTGTGAGTTCACTCTCCTTCCCAAAATAATTACAGGTGAAAATGGAAGCCAATGTATGTACAAAGTCAAGACATCACCTTCATGACTAGTGTAATTTGAGGTATGAACTTCAAAGTGTACACATAAATGTTTAATATTATGCTTATCGGTTGCTTCTATGATAGCATGAGTTGTTGTATGAGCCATGTGATAGCTCAAACTCGTTGGTATATCAATTGATAAGCATAATATTAAACATTTATGTGTACACTTTGAAGTTCATACCTCAAATCACACTAGTCATGAAGGTGATATCCCGACTTTGTACATACATTGGCTTCCATTTTCACCTGTAATTATTTTGAGAAGGGGAGTGAACTCACAACTTAGTGAATGAAAATATTGACGTCGGTCTACTACATGAATTATGACCCAATTTTTCACTCAAAACATTTATACATGGCTAATATTTTCATAAATTCATATATTAGGTTACTTTCATAATTTCTCGATCCTTAGTACTCATGAATTGGGCTTTATGCACGAAGTGTACACATGCTATTATCGGGTTTGGGCTATCACATAGCTTATACAACAACAACTCATGCTATCATAGAAGCAATTTAGCAAGGTTCATGCTATTATCAGATTTAGGCTATCACAGGATTCATGCTATCAATGGGGTTTAGGTTCATGATTTCACAAGTTTAACAACTCATGCTATCATAGGTATGGGTCATCGGCTCAATCAAACTCCATACTAGAAAATCTCACTCACTCGTAAATCGTGATGTGTTCATCCCGATGGATTTGTGAGGCTTTGTACCTTCCTTCGCACACGTACGTAAGTATACGGGTTCTACGATAGATCGTACATTACTATCCTATCACATAAGGTAATCACACAGAAGACCTCATACTTTCCTTTAATTACGTATGCATCCCTAAATTATACTTTATACTTAATTAGATTCCAAAAATTTATAACTCTTTACTTTTGGTCCCAAATATCCACTTTATTCTTAATTAGGTCCCTAAGGTTTCTAATATTTCCTTCAAGTTCCTAATTTCTTCTTATTTCCATTTAGATCATTTGTAAACCACGTTCTCTCAAAATAAGGAACTGACAAATTCCAAAGGAAAACTAAGGACTAATATGGAACTCGTCCCCTTGGACCATTGAGACCAGGAGAAGAACCGACAATATTTAGTAAAAACTAGGCCAAATTAATCAATAGAAAATAGTAAAGAAGGGTCAACAAGGGAATTTGGACCCAGAAGAACTAGGAAGTGGATTTGATGAGAGAACCGGACTAGTTCGGGGAGAACTGGACCCAAACCAAACCGAATCAAGATGAACGATAGTGAACCAGTTCGATAATTCATTTTTCTATGTGGCTTAAAAATATCAATTTGGGAAATTGAGGCCACCATTAGATATAAAATGAATTTAGAAAATTTTAAATTTTAGAAAACCGGTTGAATTGGGTCCAAACCGGCCGATTTTCGAATTCGGGTCATTGAACTTGGTCGGACCAGACCAATCAACAGTCCAACCGATCAACGAACTAGATCGATCAATGGTTCAGCCGGTTAACAAACCAGACCGGTCAATGCTCGATCAACAGACTAGACCGGTCAATGATCAACGGTGCCCAATCAGTAGCCATGCAGACACAAGCAACCAATGATAAGTTGTAACGTATTTGGTCAATGGTCAGCGGATGACTTGTTAGCTGCCACACAGACACGAGCAGCCAATGAGAGGCTACCACGTGTCTGGTCAACTGATCAACAGCTAACACGACGGCTTAGTTGGACCTCTACGTTAGAAAAACCAGCCAATCACAATGCACCATGTGGCACGCCTGCCACATCAACATCTTCAACCTCAATCCATTGACAAGAAGGACAGAGAGGTCGGGAAAGCGGACGTCTTCAGTGACTCAAAAACTTCTCTAGTCAGATCACTAGTGAGTGAGGCGGGAGCTAAGTCTCATGCCGGCCAGTAGCCTGAACAGTTGTCGAGCTTCCTGTATAAAGAGCACCTACCCACTCGTCCTCCTCACCTCTCAAGTGCTCTCTAAAGACAAATAGCTCACTTTCCGATGAAACTTCGATCGAGGCTCTAACGACAGGCAAATTTGCAACCAATGAAGCCCCGAAGGGTGGCATCGAAACTGAGGAGGAGTTCTCTAGCTTGAAACATCCTCAAAGTGACCAGAGGACAGCTGGAGAAATGTTGGGGCAATAACACATTGAAGTTGCTCCGGAGCCCCAGAACAACAAGCTCTCGATCGACCAAACCCCAACTCCCTCAGCCCTTCCACCACTAGAATTGACCACCTCCGATAGCCTAAGAACCTCCCCAGCCCCTCATAGACCCCCGGAAAGCTCAATTTCGCCTATTATCATCAAATTTTCTAAGTTTCAGAACTTCACCTCCCAGAAACTTCTCTCTTCAAATTCCCACATTGTGGTGAGACCTAGTCCTAGTCAGGCCCCCTCAACGAGCATTACCTGCCCCCACCTCAATCTCAGCCATCACCCCTCCATTGGTAAGCTAAGCAAGCTTTCTCTCTGTATTGTAAGATTTCTGACAAAGCTCAGATTGAGCTCAAAACTCAACAAAAATTGGAAATTCTAAGTGTAGGATGGTCAGGGGGAGCTAGAGGAGGTGTATAACAACAAGAAACGAAGAAATCAAGGATTTACAGTCCATCAATTGGACAAGGTAAGATTCAGGTGTTCAAATGCTCAAATTGGGGAAGAAGAATGAGGCAAATTTAGGGATTTTTTTGGGGCTTTTGTGCAATTCTTCAAAAATTTGAGGACCGAATGGAAAATTGAGGTAATTGAGGGCATTTTCATGAAATTCACTCCCAATTGGGGTCCAATTGGTTAATTTAGGTAAAATGAAGGTCTAATTGGCAATTTTGAAAAGTGTAGGACCAAATTGTAATTTTTGAGAAATTAGGGAATAAATGGAAATTTTTGGAAAAATTGAGAGCCAATGAGTAATTTTGATAAACTTAAGGACCCAAGAACGATACTTGGAAATCCTAAGGGCTTAATTGAAACTAAGGGGTAATTAAGGACCTAAATGTAATTAAGGCATAGTATGAGGGCCTATACGCAAATACTAGAAAAATATGTGACCTCTTAGTCAAAGCGTCCTGATATGGATATTCATGTTGTGTAGGAGCAAATTGTCCCAGCGTCGACCCCAAGAAGCGTGCCGCAAATCAAGTTAAGCTAGGACAACTCGTCACAATTACCAATTGAGTGGGAACCTTATGATGTCAGTTCCAGTTGGAATCATGATTCGCCTTCAAAACAAATTTTCTCATAATTAGCCTTCCTTGACTGAGTGACTCTGCTTAAAACATTTGGGAGTTAATTCTGGGCCTTAAGCTCTGTATGCAATTGGGCCCAAGGCCGAGGGACACGGGCATGGATCCGTCCTAAATCAGCATGTGATGAATAATGCTAAAAGATCCAATTAACGGGTAATTGTGTGTGATACCCATCGAGCCAAGTCTGGGATGTTGGGCTTGTTGGGCCAAACTGCTACTAAGTTGAAACTAAGTTGTTGAACATGTTGGGCCAATACACGTGGGTCGAAGCCAAGCCAACAGACCGTTGCACTAGAGGGCTAAAGATAATGGCTATAAATGAAAAGTTTATTGATTGTGCATGCACTGTGAGATAATGACACTTGGTATAAGGTATTAATGGATCCTAAGGGCTACTGGACGACCTAGGGTGCATAAGGGCGGTTTGGCATCAAGTATATGGAGAAGCTCGAGGAGCTTCATGCACACTAAGACCGAGATAGAAGGGGAAGGGATGTCTTATCCCACAAAGTGGACATCATGAAATGATTAGGGTTAGAGGGTCTGGTGAGTAAAGTCCACTCAAACCCCGGGTAGAGGTAGTCAACCTCTATCAGGGTGGATGGTAAAGGCGCTTTGGTACACAAGTGGAATGGTTGGGGACCATTCTGCGAACGTGTGATCCCTTCTATGATAGGAGTGTGGTTGATGCATGAATGATAGGTGAAAAATGACCAGGGAATGATATGTGAAAAATGAATAATGAATGACTAATGGGTGAAGTAACATAATAAATCAATTGTTGTAGATGTTTTCGTCACTAAGTATATTTACCTATATACTAATTCCCCTCCTCTCACCCTTTCGGGTCCAGGACAAAGATGGAAAGTTCTAGGATAAGTTCAGGCCCTCAAGGTATGTTCTCTATCCCTAACTTATAGTAAGGGAATGAATGTAGGCACACCTTTATCTTCCTTGTATCATTAGGGTAGGAATACCCGAATAATGAATGGAAGGGTGGTGGGTTGATCACGGGACCTCAACCAAACCGGATCGGGGCGTAACAACTTGAGTGGTATCAAAGCGTAACTTCCCTAACAAGTTCTCCACCAACCCTAATTCTCGATTCTCGAAACCCTTATAGAAAACATGAACGAAAATGCCAACGAAGAGTATATCCCTTGGATACATGCTATGGAGCAAAGGTTGGAGGTGCTAGGAGAGCCTATCTCATGGTATGCACCTTAAGAGAGAACCTCTCCCTATTCAATAGAGGAGGAAACATCCACACCCAGGGAACTAGATGCGGCCTAGATCAGAGAAGAGACCAAGATAAATTTATGGTAGGCGTACGCCAACTACGTGAGGGTTTTCTGTCGACTCCCTCCAATACACAATAGTGCGTGTATAACAAGTCCTATGCAACACGCCAACGATGCTATTGTCTTGAACTAGTATGGGGTGGATATAGCACTAGTAGTGCAAGCCAGGAGGGCTTCTAGTTCGTAGGCATCCACGGAGTTCTAAGAACCCAACATGAACCCGTGCCACCACTGTGGGAGGTACCATGGAGGCGAATGCCAGCCTAGGAGGAGGAGATGTGCCAGTGCACCCGATGCTAAGTTCCATAACCCACCTAGGTTTGTCTCTAGGTCAATTAACTAGAGGGGTTAGAGTCATAGCAATAAATTCTTGAAATTGATTGCAGTAGTAAGCCCTAATCGAGGTTTTACCATTTATTGAATAAAAGACTCTAATTATTTCATTCTCGCAAAAATGTGAAGGTGGAAAGTAACCCAGCCTAGAAACTAGGCAAAATCCCCATGAAAGGATTAAGGGACCGGAAAATTCTTGACATTACCAATCCCCCGTGGACTTAGAAACCCTAGAACTATAGAACACATGAAATAGGAAGAAACTGCTCACAAGTAAGGGAATACAATTCCACAAAACCTTAGCAGACCGGGACAAGTAATGAAGCTAGCACAAAAATAGACTCAGGGTAGACCAACCACCCAACTTTCCAAAAAAAATCCATAACAAGTACCCCAAGGAAAGACTCCAAAACTGGAAAACCTAGGATGATAAGGCTTGGGTAGGGGTAAGAGATCCTTGAGACGGACCCTGAGGGACAAGGGAGGTTCGGACCCAATGGAGAAAACTATAGTGAGCTTAGAAAGGCATAAGGGGAACCATCTGGGACAAGCTGGGATAAGGTGCTAGGAGCAAACCCTAAATGAGCCAACGATGCAGCCAAGGATGAGGACTCTAAGTATGAATGCGATCAAACAAAGTAAGGGTAAGACGGGTTCGACGAACCAATCGAGGGGCCATAGTAGGGACTAGGGAGGTGGCCACAAAAGCGCATGTGAAGATGCAAGGAGAGGACATTGGCCAAGGAGAACATTAGGGCGAAAGCCCGGTCATGAAGGGGGAAGTCCAGGACTAGTGACACGAACCAAAATGGAGGAAGGCCAAGGACCACTTAAGGGTGAATCAAAACAAGGCCTACCTTCCCTAGAGGAACCCTAGTGAGTGACAACTATGATGAGCAGGAAATAACGATGAGGTATTCCATTGAATGGAAGAGAGAGAGACGAGACAGTGATAGAGGGATAAGGAACCCTGCCACTAAGGATCAGGAAAAGTAAAACCGTAAGGAGGATGGGGTGGACAAGCATGTAGTCTATCAAGTTGGTTAGGATGCTACATAAGAAAACAATGAGGAGAAGTTCGATACTGAAGAGAAACATGAGGCATGAAGGGTATCCTACCCCGTAAGGAGGACACCCTCTATCAGAACCAGAAATTTCCAGGAGATGGACACCTATGGGGTTAGGGAGAAGTGACCAAGCCATGGGTGTATGCGTCAGATAACCATGCAGCACCAAGGTAGTGAAGAAACATTACTAAGTTATAATGAGGGGCAGAGCCCAAGATCCCAATAAATAAGGGGATTGTGGGAGAGATATTCTAGAAAGCGAATAGGGGTCTAGAACACATCAAAACCCACTCTAAGCCATAGGAGAATGGGACCTAGGACTGTATTATGGAACAAATGGGAAACCTCAAGAATTCATTGTAAGTCCCATGGGGTAGGTAGATGTCGGCAGATAGGAGGAGTCCCCAAGGGTGAATCAGATAGGGACTAAGTGAGGAACCAATCATAGGGGTAAACACCAAACCTCACTGTCTAGAACAAGGAAAAGGACAAAGCCCAAGAAGGTCCAATTACTATAGGTCAGCGAGCGAAATGGCCCCCAAAGTAGAGAAAGAAAAGAGGAAGGAGGGAAGGGAAGAACCCCTCACTAGCCGGAGAATGCAAACGGACGTGAGAACAGACAGAGGGAAGAGAACCCCAATAGGCCGAAGGGACCAGAACAGGGTGAGAAACTCAACCGTTGGAAATGAGAAAACACAATAAAAAATAGGGAAGGATGAATAAATGCGGGAAACCCAAACCCTCACAAGGAGCCTGACATCTACATTCAAAGGACATAGGAGCATGGAGGGGACATATGAAATCGGAACCTATGGGTGAATCGGAATCGAGTAAAAAGTAACTTAGACAATGCAAAGGTAAGGACAAAGGGAGTACACCTAGGGAAAGAATGGAAGGACATGGTTCAAGCTGCAAGGTGAGCCGGGTTTCAAGCTCAAGGAAAAATAACAGAATGCGGGAGTCATACTGCCGAGGACATGTAGGTCCAATAGGCCCACAAAAAGGTGACTCGAGTATGAAAGAATGTGCTAGAGAACCAGGAAGGGAGATAACACCAAAAAACCTATGAAAAGCTAGTGCAAAAGTTCAAAGGGATGACGAGCTAAGGAGTTCCAATGACCAAGGGAGTAAACAAATCCAAATACAGCTGGACATGTTGGAGCCCCAACATTGGACAAAACCCTCCGGAAGGAAAGTCTGTCCCCAAGTGGCAGGAAGGATTGGACCTAAGGAACTTTGTGGACATCGGGGGAAAAGATGAGTCGAACTAACTAAATCCAAGAGATTAAGGGAATTGAGTCAAAGGAGGTAACCAAGATGGTAAGGTATCAACTCGTACCTTAATTAGACCGCACAAGGACTCACTTCCAAAAGAAAGAATGAACAATAGAGTTTTGAGGACAAAACTCATAAAAGGAGAGGAGAGTTGTGGAACCCATCCCCTCGGACCAAGGAGACCGGGAAAAGAACTGACAATATTTAGGAAAAATCGAGCCAAATTAATAAATAGAAAATAGTAAAGAAGGGTCAACAAGGGAAATTGGAAAATCCCAAGTGACAAAAAATTCACAAAAATTGTGAGGAAGAATCAATAAGTGGATTTGATGTGAGAACTGTACCTGAACCAGACTGAACTTGGATGAATCGTAGTGAACTGATTCGATAATTCATTTTTCAATGTGGCTTAAAAATATCAATTTGGTAAATTGATGCCACCATTAGATAGAATATGAATTTACAATTTTTTTAATTTTAGAAAACCGGTCGAATAGGGTCTGAACTAGCCAATTTTTTAATTTGGGTCACCGAACCCGGTCGGACCGAATTAGTCAATGATCCAACCAGTCAATGGTCAAGCCAATCAACAGACCTGACCAATCAATAGTCAACGACAGCTAGTTAGCACCCACGCAGACACAGACGACCAATGACAGGTTGTGTAAACCCCATCCTTTAATAATAAGAAAATCGGGAAAAGAACCGGTCATTTCTAAAGAGAAAATTGAGTCGGTTCACCAATGTTAACCGATAGAGAAAGGGAAAATTGGGAAATTTTGAAATCCTGAGTGATCTAAAGAGTCATAAAAGTAATGGAAAGTGACTTTGGGATGAATTGAAAGAGAAAACCGAACTGGTTCAGGTGAACTGGACCTAAACTGGATTGAACTGGTTTTAACCACCATTGAACCAACTTCTAAATTCATTTTTCTAGGTGGCTTAAAATATTCAAATTGAGGAATTGGAGCCACCATTGGATAAATCATGAATTTATAAATTTTTAATTTTGAAAAACTCAGTTGAATTTGGCATGAATCGACTGATTTAGGCATTGAACTCGATTTGAACTGGTCTGGTCCGGTTTAGTAAAGTGTCGTCTTCTTCCTTCACATGACGGCATTGTTCACTCACTGAAAAAATGAACAACGCCAACGAAGGTGAAAAGTCTCTGTGTAGGGCATTTTAGGCCATGAATGAGTACCATAAAGGCAAAATCAGACGACCAGAGAGTCCCCGAGCTCCCTATATAAAGAGCTCCTCCCCATTCATCCTCCGCACATCTGAAAACTGCTCTCTCTCTACTGCACCATTTTCCAGTGAAGCTCAAACTAAAGCTCCGACTTGGGAATTTTTCTCAACCTCAGAAGGTAAGGTTGGGCTCTTTAGACTCTAGGGGAAGTCAGCTATCTAATAGCAACCTCCATTCAATCCGAGGATCACTAGAGAAGCACCAGCATAATCAAATAGTGAAGTAGCTCCGGTAGACCAAAGCTGCCATGTTTTGGCCAGGTTAACATTGACTGAATTCAGTCCTCCTCTGGCCAAACTAAGCTCTCCCAACATCCCCTCAGCCCTTAGATGACCTCAACTGAGTTGAAAGGTAAGCCAATTTAGCCCTACTCAGTCGTTGCAGGTTGGAGTTAGAGATTATAAACTACATAATTTCACTAACGGAATTCTCCCTCAATTTGAGGACAATTGTAAGGATTCTTTATCCTAGAAAATACCTCAGGAAGAGAGCTATCTTCCTTGATAGAGAGATTGGACCACCGCACCTCTGACGGTATGCTTTCGAAGCTTTCTCTCTCTAAGTTCAATTTTCCGACGAAGCTCCGTTTGAGCTCAATTTGGACCTAAATGACGAGATTCAAAGCTCCATTGAACCACCTGGAAGTGTAGGAACTGATCCATACCTTTAATTGGATCAATAAACCCCAATTGAATTGTCAATTATATAAAATCCAATTCAACCAGTTTGAAAGGGGGAAATTTTGGGAGAAATTGGGGATTTCATAAAATTGAGAGACCAAAGTGCAATTTCCCAAAATTGAGGACCAATTGGCCATAAAAAAGATGTTGGAGGATCAATTGGTCAATTTTTGAAATTTATTGGCGTCAAATTGCCATTTTTATAAAGTAGGGGCAAAATGGTAATTTTTGAAATGTTGGGGACCAAATTGAAAATTTGGGAAACTTGAACCCCTTAAGTGATTTTGAATATATTGAGGACCCAAAGTGAATTTTAGAAGTTTTAGGACTCAATTTGGGGGAAATTTTTAGCATTAGAGACCTAAAGTTAAGGAAAAAGAACTTTAGGGGCCTAAATGCAAATAATTGAAATGTTTGGGCATTTTGTTTATAAGTGAGGAATTAGGGCCATTATACCAAATGTTAATAAATATGGATGTCCAAATCGTGTAGGAGCATGAAGGACCGGTACACCATTAAGGATAAGCTAGCATGGAGGCAAAACCCGACTAAGAAAGGATTTTACTGCGATTAACGGGTGAGTGGGTTATTCACATCACACTCCGATTAAAGATGTTTTGAACACTCTCTCCTAACACCCATTCACTAACTGGTCAAACTCACCCCCTCCCTTTACCCTTTTTTAGGTAACCGAGGGAAAACCCACTTAAAGACCTTCTGGTAGCTGAACCTGCAAGACAGGTGTGTAAGATTAATATATTTGGTTTTGATTAATGTTATTCTAGGAAAGATATAGGTGAAAAGGACACCTTACTCTGCACAGTTTAGAGAAGGGGGAAAACCCTTAATAACCTAGGAGAGTGGCGGGTTGTTCACTGGAATCCGACCAAACCAGGTCAAGGCGTGATACGCTACCACTTGTCCGATCAATGGTCAGTGAATGACCTGTCTACTTTCCACACAAACACAAGCAACCAATTGGAGGATGCCATGTGTTTGGTCAACCGGTCAATGATTGACGCGACGGCTGAGTTGAACCTTCACGTCAAAAAAACCAACTAATCACAGAGAGCTACGTGGCATGCCCACCACGTCATCATCTTGAACCTTAGTCCACTGATAGAAAGGAGAGAGAGGCCAAGAAAGTGGGAGTCTCCGGCGACTTGAAAACTTCTCCGGTCAAGCCGCTGGCAAGCGGGGCAGGGGCCAAGTCTCACGCTGACTGGTAGCCTAAACAGTTGTCAAGCTCCCTATATAAAGAGCACCCTCCCACTCATCCTCCTCACCTCTCAAGCACTCTCTGAATACGAACCGTTCATTTTCCAATGAAACTCGGATCGAGGATCCAATGACGGGCAAATTCGCAACCAAAGAAGCTCTGAAGGATTGCATCAGAACGAGGGAGGAGTCCCCTAGCTCGAGACTTCCTCAAAGTGATAGAGGACAGCCGGAGAAGTGTTTGGGCGATAGCATAGTGAAGCTACTACGGAGCCTCAAAACAGCGAGCTCCCGACAGACCCAACCCCGACTCCCTCTGCCCTTCCACCACTTGAATTCACTACCTCTGACTGCCTAAGACCCTTCCCAACCCCTCACAAACCCCCCGGTAAGCTCAATTTTGCCTCTCCTCGTCGGATTTTCTAAGTTTCAAAACTTCACCTCCCCAAAATGTCTCTCTTCAAATTATCGTAGTGTGGCGGTGAATTGCGGCGAGACCCAGTCCTAGTCGAACCCCCTCAACGAGCACTACCTACCCCCACCTCAAGCTCTGACCAACACCCCTCCATCGGTATGCTAAGCAAGCTTTCTCTCTCTATTGTAAGTTTTCCGATGAAGCTCTAACAGAGCTCAAAACTCAACCAAAATTGGAAATTCAAAGTGTAAAACGGTCAATGGGAGCTGGAGGAGGCGAATAACAACAAGAAATGAAGAAATCAAGGATTTACAGGCTATCAATTGGATGAGGTAAGATTCATGTGTTCAAATGCTCAAATTGGGGAAGAAGAAGGAGGCAAATTTGGGGATTTTTTTTGGGCTTTTGTGAAATTCTTCAAAAAATTGAGGACCGAATGCCAAATTAAGGAAATTGAGGGCATTTTCGTGAAATTCACTCCCAATTAGGTGCCAGTTGGGCAATTTGGGTAAAATGAAGGGCCAATAGGCAATTTTGGAAAAGTGTAGGACCAAATTGCAATTTTTGGGAAATTAGGGACTAAATGGAAATTTTGGAAAAATTGAGAGCTAATGAGTAATTTTGATAAAATTAAGGACCCAAGAATGATTCTTAGAAATCCTAAGGGGTTAATTGAAACTAAGGGTAATTAGGGACCTAAATGCAATTAAGGCATATTATTAAGGCTTATGCATAAATACTAGAAAAATATGTGCCCTCTTAGTCAAAGCGTTCTGATATGGATATTCATGTCATGTAGGAGCAAACTGTCCTAGCGCCGGCCCCAGGAAGCACACCGCAAAACTAGTTCCGTCAGGACAACCTGTTACTATTACTGGGTGAGTGGGAACCTTATGACGCCAATTCCGATTGGAATGACGATTCACCTTAAAAATAATTTTTCTCGAAATTAGCCTCCCTTGACTCGATAACTCTGCTTAAAATATTTGGGAGCTAATTCTAGGGCTTAAGCTCGGTATGCTAATGGGCCCAAGGCCGATGGACCCACCCAGAATCAACATGTGATGAATAATGATAAAAGATCCAATTAACGGGTAATTGTGTGTGATAGCCATCGAGCCAAGTCTAGGATGTTGGGCTTGTTGGGCCAAACAGCTACTCAGCCGAAGCTAGATCGTTGAACCTATTGGGCCAGTACGTGTGGGCTGAAGCCGAGCCAAAAGACCGTTGCGCTAGAGGGCTAAAGATAATGGCTATAAATGAAAAGTTTCTTTATTGTGCATGCGCTGTGAGATACGGGACCATCAGGACACTTAGAATGAGGTAGTGATAGATCCCAAGGGCTGTTGGATGACCTAGGGTGCATAAGGGCAATTTGGCGTCCAGTATGTTAAGAAGCTCGAGGAGCTTCCTGCGCACTAAGACGAGGCAGTAGGGGAAGGAAGGTCTCGTCCCATAAAGCGAACATCATGAAGTGATTAGCATTTGAGTGTCAGATGAGCAAGGTCCACTCAAACCCTAGGTAGAGGCAATCAACCTCTACTAGGGTAGACGGTAAAGGTGCTCCAGTCCACAAGTGGAATGGTCGGGGACCGTTCTACGAATGTGCGATCCCTCCTATGATAGAAGGGTGGTTGATGCGTGAATGATATGTGAAAAACGACCAGGGAATGATGTGTGAAAATGGCTAATGAATGAATGAGTGAAGTAACAGAATAAATCAATCGTTATAAAAGTTTCCCTCAGTTAGTATATGTACCTATATACTCATTCCCCTCCTTTCACCCTTTCAGGTCCAAGATAAAGAAGGAAAGCTCCTGGACAAGCTCAGGCCCTCAAGGTATGTTCCTTATCCCCAACTTATAGTAAGGGAATGAACGTAGGTATGCCTTTACCTTCCCTATATCATTAGGGTAGGAATACCCGGATGATGCATGGAAGGGTAGCAGGTTGATCATGAGACCTCAACCTAACCGGGTCGGGGTGTGACAACCAAAGTGAACTAAAATTGGTAAATAAGAGCCAGAATAGGAAATTAGAAAATCACTAGTAGCCAATAAGGACCCAAAGGTCATGTTTAAGAACTATGAATGGAATAGGATGGGAAAACTGAACCGGTTCATGGTGAACTGGACCTGAACCAAATTAAACTGGATTGAACCGTGAAGAACCGAGTCAAAGATGCATTTTCTAGGTGTCTTACAATCATCAAATTGCGAAATTAAAGTCACCAATAGATAGAAAATTAATTTAGGAAAATTTAAAAAAATTTTAATTTTTAGAAAACCGATCGAATTGGGCTTGAACCAACCGATTTTTTATTTTGGGTCACTAAACCTAGTCTGACCAAATTGGTCAACAGTCTAGCCAGTCAATGAACCACTTGCCAGGTCAGTGCCCAGTCAGCTAGCACAACCAATTAATGAGCGACACGTGGTGAAGTGAGCCCAATTAGCTTCTCGTTCATCATTGACCAATTAGAGTGTGACGTTTGTTCTCGGTCAATCGTCAGAGAAAGAAAATCCACTTCACCAACGACAGATCAATAGGAGAGCGACATGTGTCCTCAATAAGTAGTCAACTAAGGAGAAGCCTCATTAGTAGGGTTGATCAATGAGAAGCTGACAAGTGGCAAAGATGCCATGTTAGTAGCCGACAAGGATGTAAGAGAAACGATCAATCAATTAGAGGTCGACACATGGCAGAGCCACGTTGGATGGCTCCAGCCAATTAGAGACTGACACATGGCGGTGGTATAGTGTGTGAGGAGGGAAATCTTACTTATTTAAATCAACTAATGAGACAATGTCACGTGTCAAAGTCAAACGACTAGTAGAGTTCGATCAGCAACCACGTTGGAATGAGCGACCAATGGGAGGTTGCCATGGATGACTCCGATGCACAATGGGAAGCCGCATCAATGAAGCCAGCCAATCACAATGCGCCATGTGGTAGTTCGCATGCGCATGCAAAGTGTCATCTTCAACATCTGAAAGCTGGTAGAGAGAAAGAATGGGCGAGCTTCTTGGTCTGTGTTGACCCAAAATACTCTTTGATCTGACTATGTACGAGTGAGATTGGGGCCGAGTCAAGGACGGCTAAGTAACCCTATTAGTTTTGAGTTCCCTATAAAAAGAACTCCCGCACCCAATTTTCCGGCGAGGCACAAACTAGAGCTCCAACGTGGGCCTTTTCTACAACCTTCAAAGGCAAAGTCGGGCTCTCTAAAACTGGGAGGAAGTCCTCTACCTCACTGCAACCTCCTTTCAACACAAGGATCACTAGAGAAGCACTGTCGAACTCGCACAGTGCTGACACTCCAGCGGTTCCAAAGTAGCAGAACCTCTCAAGCTGAACTCTTGGCACCTCCGACCTCCTACGACCAGACCAACCCTTCCATAACTCTCCTCGACCAACCCTCGACCCTTTGGAACCTTCGAGGTAAGTCACTTCCACCACTTATCATCAAAACAGTAGAGTTACAAAACTAGGAATAGGAAAAACATCTCTTATCAAATTCCCATTGTCGGATGTCTAATTGACATGGAATTCAATTCTAGGAGAACCACTTGATGAGCACTAGCTGCCCATCGCCGGTAAGAAAATGAAGCTCTCTCTCTCTCTCTCTCTCTAAGAAATGTTTTTGGCAAAGCTCCATTTGAGCTCAATTCCAGGTCAAATGAGATCATTCAAAGTCTAGGATGCTCATAGGAAGATGAGGAAAACGATTAGTAGCATGCTAGGAGGGAATTCACCAATTTCAGATGTTTAATTTGATGAATCAAAGAATCAAAGGGCTAAAGTGCAATTTTGGTGGAAATTGGGGGAGTTTTATGAAATTAGTATCAATTGAGGGTCAATTGGTGATTTGAGAAAATTGAGGACTTAATTACAATTAAAAATAATTTTTATAAATTTTAATTACAATTAAAAGAAATTATAAGGATTTATTTACAAATTTAATTAAGTTTAGTTAATAAACTTATAAATATAGAATTTTGGTAATTAATTAGGGATTAATTGCAATTAGGAAAAAACCTAGGGACTTAAATGAAATGACTCGGGTAACTAAATAATTTGTTATCTGTAATATTGTAGGTAGAAAAAGGAGACTCATTTCTACAATCGCGGAACACCCCGGAAGTATCGGCAAACTAGCCCGGATAAACGAGTCAGGAAATACGGGTTAGCAGGTTTTTTGATATCACACCTGGTTGGGGTGATGCGCATAATTTCCCATTTGAAAACCATTTTTTCTAGAAATAGTCTCTCCTAACTGCGTGAAATGGCTCAAACTTTTTGGGAGCTATTTCTGAAAGGGTTGCTCCAGTGGGCCCAAGGCTAATGGGCACGAGCTTAAACCCGTAGACAAATAGACAAGTTATGAGCTTGTGAAAATATACATAAATGGTAAATTGTGTGACATAGCTACCGAACCAAGGCTAGTTGTTGAACTCGTAAGGCTAGCCACTATCGAGCCGAAGTCGGGTCATCAAACTCATTGAGCTGGTGGTTATTAGGTTGAAGCCGAGTTAGGAAGCTCGTGGGGCTGGTAGCACCAAAGATAATGATCTTAACTAAAAGATTCTTGTTTGTGCATGCTGAGATACAGAACCATCGGGGTGCCCGGTAAGGGGTAGTGTTGGTTGTAAGGGTTGTTGGATGACCCAAGGAGCATAAGGGAAGCTTTATCATCCAGTAAGTCAAGAGCTGGAGCTTCATGTACATTGAGATCGAGGAAGAAGGGGGAGAGGTCTCGTCCCACTATAATAGACATGAAGGCGATATAAGTCTAGGGGATGGGTAGTAGGCCTCACTCAGGCTTGTGGTAGAAGGTGCGACCTTCTACTAGGGTAGTCGATAAAGGCACTTCGGACCACAAGTGGAGCAGTTGGAGACTGCTCTGCAAACTTATGATCCATTTTATGATAAAGGGTGTTTGCTTGTGAGCTAAAACTAATATAAGAAAATGGAAGTGATAAGTTCAAATCTTGTAAATCCTTTTTCCTTACCTTATTACCAACTCATTAAGTTATAGACTCACCCCTTCCCTAAACTCTTTTTCAGGAAAATATGAAGAGAAGCACAAGGGAAAAATACATCTTGTGGTAAGCCCCATGCACCTATTATGTTCCGACATTTTTATAGATTGTCTCAAAATATTTCAGCATTTTGCATGACTCCCACCGGTATCAAAATGATTGGTACACCGGAAAGAGTGGCGGGTTGATCATGGGGATCCAACTAAACTGGGTTGGGGCGTGACAACTTTAGTGACATGAGAGTGAAAGATTTTTTAACTTAGTTTGATAAAATTAAATGATTTTTGAAAATCAGGATTGTTCGGGAAAATATTAAGTGGTATTTAGAGTGAAAGATTTTTTAACTTAGTTTGAGAAAATTAAACGATTTTTTAAAATTAGGATAATTGGGGAAAATATTTTTTTGAAACAATGTCGAAGATCATTATTGCATGAGCCTTCCCCTGAAAATATTAGACTTATACCGATTATTCCGTTTTTTGGAAAAATTCCCAAAAATTCCAATTGTCTAATCAATGTGTGACACGTGTCCTTAGTCAACGATCAGGCGAAGCAAATCCACATCACTAAAGACTAACCAATGAGAGAGTGACACATGCCCTCTATCAATGATTAATCGAAGAGAAACCCATTAGTAGAGCTGACCAATGAAGAGTTAACATGTGGAAAATGTGCCATGTTAGTGACTGACTAGGATGTTGGGGAATGGTCGACCAATTAGAAGTTGACACGTGGCAAAGCCATAGATGGTCCCAACCAATCAAAGGCTGACACATGGCAATGGCATAATACGTGTAAACCCTGTCCTTTGGAGTTAAGGAAAATTGGGAAAAGAACCAGTCAAACCGAGTGAGAAAACCAAACTGATTCACGAACCCCAACCACTAGAGAACAGGCAAAGAGTCATAAAAACCCTAGAAAGGGACTTTAGGACCATTTGGGAAAGAAAACCAGACCGGTTCATGTGAACTAGATCTAAACCAGATTGAACCGATTTGGACCAGTTTGAACCATATTTGAACCGAATGCTAAATTCTTTTTTCTAGATCGCTTAGAAAATTCAAATTGGAGAATTGAGGCCGCCATTGGATAGAAAATGAGTTTATAAATTTTTTATTTTAAAAAAAATCGGTCAAATTGAGCCTGAACTGGTTGGTTTAAGCGTTGAACCCTATTCGGAACAATGTTGTCTTCTTCCTTTAGATGACAACACTGTTCACTCGCCGGAAAATTGAACGGCGCTAGCGGAAAGGAAATGTTTCCATTCAAGACATTTCAAGCCATCAATGACTATCATGAAGGTGCCAAACGAACAGTCAGAGAATCCCCGAGCTCCCTATATAAAGAGCCCTCTCCATTAATCCTCCAAACAAAGGATGTTCATATCGTGTAGGAAAACGAAGTACCAAGAATGCTAACAAGGATAAGATCGCATGAAGCAAAGAGTCGGTTAAGAAGAAAAATACACTGCACTTATCGGGTGAGTGGGAATTTTCACATCATACCCTATTGGGATGATGAGTACCCCAGAATGAAAAACCACTACTAAGTGGAATTTTAACATCACATCTAGATGGGGTGATGTGGAAACTACGCGGAAAAACTACTTACCATTTGTAAGTAGATCATACCCTATTGGTATTATGAAATTTCCTGGAAAGAAGTGGAAAACCCATTTACCGGTTGTAAGCGGAGATGTCATCACACCCAATTGGTGTGATCGACGAGTTAAAATATATTTTTGTCAGAAGTGTGCTCCCCTATGTGCCACTGCATAAAGATTTTGGGAGAACTTTTTAATGAGAGCTCAAATAGCTCAGTTAGGTCAGAGGCCTCGATTTTGGAACTTGGGGCTAGAATGCCCGATTTTGAAAATCTTGTACAGTGGGCACAAGGCCAGTTAGCACAAGTAGGAACTCGTAAACAAACATTATGTTAAGACATGAAAATTTTAATTAATGATGTGATTTGTCCATGGTACCAAGACAGGACCGACATACTCGATGGACTAGCGGTAGTGCAACAAGACAGGTCGACGAACCAGTCTAGACAAACAGTTATAGGTCAAGTTGAGGGTTGGGGCCATTAGACTAGTGACACAAAAGATTAATGGCTTATATGGAAAAATTATTGTTTGTGCATACACTGAGGTTCGGGACCATCAAGTTGCCCAAGAGGGGTACTGATGCGTCCTAGGGGCTACTGGATGATATAGTAGAGATCAGGGCAGTTTGTCGTGATAGCAATCAGGAACGCTCAATGTAGCTTCATGCGCATGTGATCAGGGTGGGGTCGGGATGAGGTCTTTGTCCTCATACAGACATGGAGTTTCTTTTCGGGTTTGAGGGTCGGATGTCATGTACATCCACTCATTCCCATGGTAGAAGTGGACGGGCTTCTATCTAGGTGGCCGATAAAGTAACTCCAACACCACAAGTGGGTGCAGTGGACGGGCTGCCCTACGAATGTGTGATCCCTTCATGAGGAAGGGTGTGTGTTGATTGTTTAAACACACCGAATGTGGATTATGTGAAAAAGTTTTTGAAAACCAATAATGTGATGAAGAAATAATTTTTAAAGAAATGAAGGAGTCTTGCACACTCTCAATCATTTTATTGAAACTTTTTTTAACACCTATTCACTAAGTTGTAGAAACTCACTCATTCTTTTTATCCCTTTTCAAGAATAGATAATGACTAGGGATAACACCAGGATTTACCCTTCATCGGGTATGCTTAATCTTCTCTTAAGCTTGCATTATTATTGATATATGTTATTCTAGGGAACAAGGTTGAAATTATGCATGGCTCCTCTTGAATTAATGAAGGGGGAAACCCCTCTTGAGCCAAGGGAGCGGTGGGTTGTTCACGGGGATCCGAACAAATCGGGTCGGGGCGTGACAATTTGAGTGGTATCAGAGCTATGTTCCCTTAAAACATTATCAATATTATGCCTTTACTCTAATAAAACCTTCACTACCATGTAGGAAGGAGAATTACAAGGAAGTTCGCCGTGAAATCAAATCCTCCACACATAACCCTAAAAAAGACACCTACCCCAAGGGAGACAGTTGTTCAACAATTATTAAAGGGTGAGAAAAGAGTGCCTAAGGATATGGTGGATGATTATCGGAAACTCGTGGGAGGCTTACTAGAACCAGAAGGCATTACATACCCACCTCCAAGACAAGAGGAACCTAATCCTTCCCCTAGGAGCCCAACTCCTCCTCTAGCCCCACAACAACCGGAGAGAAATCCCACCAAAAAGGAGGCTTGGGACAACTACTGGGATGCATATGCCACCTTCATGAAGGTCCACCAAGTACACCCACCTATTCAGTCCAGCTTCAATACCTCCCAATGGATGAAGTGGACATATGAGTGTGAGGCTAAGGTATTAAGGCGGTATGGATTGGAGGCCATACATGAAGTTCATCCCATAAGGGAATATGGATGGACCCAAACTAGTTCCTTAGAGCCATCTGATCAAGAGTCCCACAATTGTTCTAAGGCTAACTCCCGACCTATGACCCTAAGCGATTAGGGAGTAGAAAATTTCTATAATAAGCCAAGTATGGCATAAAAATATTTCTTGAATGAATGAAAGTCTAATTTTCCTAATAAAACTTGTGAGTCTCCTTGATGAGTTCAAGCAATAAAAATATGCTAATAAAAGATCAAGGTAAAGGGTAGAAGTCACCTAGGAAAGGAAAAATGGGTCATTACTAGTTAACCTCAACCTTTAATATAAGATTTCCCTCAAAGGGACAACAAGACTTGGCAAAGAAGAGACTCCTAGAGTTCACCCAATGGAGACAAATCCTAACTTGGGAAAGGAAAGAGAAGTTTGGAGCAGGGGAAGAAAGCATCAAAGAGCATGGGACTAGTGAGAGTCTAAGGAGTTAAGGAAAAACTTAAAGGATAAAAGTAAGGAAATAAGAGGGATTAGACTATCCCAAGAAAACCAAAGGAATGAAAGTTGACTAGGAAGAAAGTAAGAATGAAAAGGGAGCACTGAAGTGGTTAATTCGAATGAGATAAAACAAGGAGAAATGAGAACGGAAAGAAGTATGATAGGAAGAGAATCACAGGAATAATATCTTCTTGGAAAGAGTTAGGATACAAATTCTTGGGAATTCCATGAAAATAAGGGGACTTGCAGAGAGCAAGGATATCGAACTAGAAGGGAGAAATCTAGAGTGAATAACCATACAAAGTCTGTAAGTATAAGAAAAGAATAAAAGAAGAACTTTCAAGGAGCAGTAGGGAGATCGAACGTAAAAATCTTAGAATGGAAGACCCTAGAAGAAGGATGAGAATAGGAAGTGGGATCATGGAAGGAGAAAGTTCCAAGCTAAGGTAACCAACCGATGAAATATCGCAAAACTGCAGTTAAATAAGGATCTCCTAAAATAGTATAAGTGTCTAAGCAAGTGCCTAGAGAGGTAAAGTGTGATCTACTTGCAAGAAAGCAGGGAAACCAAATATGGATTTTAGACAAACCTAGTTGAAGGAAATAACCCATAACAACGAGATCATCCGAGAGAATAAACTAAGCTCTAAGAAGGATTGGGGAGTAATAAGGACTACACCCTAAATAGGGCAAAGGGATAGATACTACGGACAAGAAGATTCGAGAGACGTCCTTCTCAAAATAATTAAACTAAGAGGATAATATAGGTGAGATAGTTAATGAATGGACCCTTGTGAAGGTCACAATCCCAGTAAAGAAGGAAAGAATGGGAAGGCAAAACTTTTGGGATGATGAGTACCTTGGAATGAAAAACCACTATTAAGTGGAATTTTGACATCACACTTAGATGGGGTGATGTGGAAACTACACGAAAAAACTACTTATTAATTGTAAGTAGACCATACCCGGTTGGTATGATGAACTTCCTGGAAGGAAGTGGAAAACCCATTTATCGGTTGTAAGTGGAGATGTCATCACACCCGGTTGGTGTGATCGACGAGTGAAAAGATATTTTTGTTAGAATTGTTCTCCCTCTGGCTGTGTGCACTTAAAAATTTTTGGAGACCTTTTTTACAGGAGCTCAAATAGCTCAATTAGGCGGGAGGCATTCATTTTCGCACTTGAGGTTAGAATACCCGATTTTGAAAACTGGTACAAAGGGCCCAAGGCCAGTTGGCATGAACAGGAGCTCGTAAATAAGCATTATGTTAAGCCATAAAAATATTAATGAATGATGTGAATTGGCTATGGTACCAAGATAGGATCAACATACTCGATGGATTGGTGGCAGTGCAACAAGACAGGTCGACGGACTAGTCTAGACAAATAGTTGTAGGTCGAGTTGATGGTTGGGGCCGTTGGACTGGTGGCACCAAAGATTAATGACTTATATGGAAAAATATTTTTTGTGTGTACACTGAGGTTTGGGACCATCAAGACACCCAAGAGGGGTAGTGATGTGTCCTAGGGGCTACTGGATGACATGGTGGAGATAAGGGTGGTTTGTCATGCCAGCAGTCAGGAAAGTTCGATGTAGCTTCATGCGCATGAGACCAGGGTGGGGTCGAGATGAGGTCTCTGTCCTCATATGGACATAGAGTTTCTTTTCGAGTTTGAAGGTCGGATATCACGTACATCCACTTATTCCTAAGGTAGAAGTGGATGGGCTTCTATCTAGGTGGATGGTAAAGTCGCTTTGATGCCACAAGTGGGTGTAGTGGACGAGCTGCCCTACGAATGTGTGATTCCTTCATGAGGAAGGGCGTGTGATGATTATTTAAACACACCAGATGTGGATAATGAGAAAAAATTTTTGAAAACCAAGAATGTGATGAAGAAATAATTTTTAAAGAAATTAATGAGTCTACCACACTCCAAATCATTTTATTGAAACTTTTTTTAACACCCATTCACTAAGTTATAGAAACTCACCCACCATTTTTATCCCTTTTCAGGAATAGAGAATGACTAGGAAAAATACCAAGATTAACCCATGCTTAATCTTCTCTTAAGCTTACGTTATTATTGATATTTGTAATTCTAGGGAATAAGGTTGAAATTACGCCTAACTCCTCCTAAATTAAAGAAGGGGGAAACCCTCTTGAACCAAAGGAGCGTTAGGTTGTTAACGGAGATCCGAAAAAACTAGGTCGGGGCGTGACAGAACATTATGTGGGAAAAAATGATAAATTTAAATCAGTCAATTAGAGAACACCACGTGTCATGGTCAACTAACGGTCAAATTTGGTCAAATGCCACAATGGACAAAGCGACAAATGGGAAATCACCACATATCCCATCAATGAGTCAACAAATGACTCAATCTCTATGTAAGATGTCGCGTTAGCAAAGCCAGTGTAAACCTTGTCCCTTTAAAACAAGGAAATTGGGGAAAGAACCAGTCAACCCGAGTGAGAAAAATTGAACTGGTGCTAGAGAGAGAACCGGTAGAACTTTGATAATAAAATTATCACTCAATTTGTTATCAATTGTTGCAATTCTTGAAACCAGGAGCAACCTCAGGACAAGAGCTATCTGCCCAAATCAAAAGCTTAGACCGTCGTGCCCCCGATGGTAAGCTTTCGAAGCTTTCTCACTCTAAGTTCATTTTTTCGATGAAACTCTATTTTAGCACATTCCAACACCAAATCGTGCGACTTAAAGTGCAATTGAATCGTATAAGGTGTAGTAACTCTAATCTAACTTCAATTTCAACAATTAAACTCATTTGATCAGTCAATTTGATGAAATCAAGTTCGGTTGAGTTAGAAGGTTGAAATTGGGGAAAATTAGGGGAAATTGAGGGAAAATTGAGGGAAAATTGAGGGAAAATTGGGAATTTCTAAAATTGTGAAATTGAATAATTTGAGGTCTCAAGGTGAATTTTATAAGTTTCGGGATTCAATTTGAGGAAAAACGAGCATTAGGGACTTAAAGTTAATGAAAAATAACTTAGGGACCTAATTGAAAATTAATGAAAAGTTTTCATTCATTTGGAATGAAGGAAGGTTATTAGGCCAAGGGATAATGAATAAGGATGTTCATATCTTGTAGGAACACGGAGCACTAGGAATGCCAGCAAGGACATGCTCGCGTGAATACAAAGAATTGGTTAAGAGGAATTCACGGTATTAACGAGTGAGTGGGCTTACTAATATCATACCCAGTTGTGATGATGAGCACAGTTTAAAGTTTAAAAACCACTTACCGGTTGTGTGCGGAATTTTTATATAATACCCGATTGGGATGATATGTACCTCGGAAATGAAAACCCACTGCTAAGTGGTATTTTAAACATCACACCCAAGAGGAGTGATGTGAAAATCACACGGAAAAACTACATACTAGTGTAAGTAGATCATACCCGATTGTTATGATGAAACTTTCTCAAAGGAAGTGGAAGACTCGTTCATCGGTTATGAGCGAAGATGTCCTCACACTTGGTTGGTATGATGGATAGATGAAAAGTTTATTTTGTCGGATGTGCTCTCCCCTATCTGTGTGCCACTGCTTAAACATTTTGGCAGACCTTATTGACAGGAGCTCAAATAGCTTTGTTAGGTCGGAGGCCTCATTTTTGGAACTTGGGTGTTAATATGCCCGATTTTGAAAATCTCGAATAGTGGGCCCAAGGCTAGTTGGCACGAGTAGGAGCTCGTAAACAAACATGATTCTATGCCATGAAAACTTAAGTAAATGAATTGTTTGGCCTTAGTACCGAAAGACGACCGACATACTTGATAGACTAGCAATAATGCGACATGATAGGTCGACAGACCAGTCGTGACAAACAGCTGTAGGTCGACTTTAGGGTCGGGGCCATTGGACCAATGGCACCAAGATTAAATAGCTTTTGAGGAAAACTTTGTTTATGCATGCACTTGAGGTTTGGGACCATTAAGACGCCTAAGAGGGGTAGTGATGCGTCTTAAGGGCTGTTGGATGACATGGTAACTACAAGGGAAAAGAAAAGCTAATGGGTTTGTGTTTCTCGTCATACTAGTTAGTCATGAAGTTCTATGTTTGTACTCCACGGAGTTTCTATGTTTGAACTTCTCAAAGCTGCTATGTTTGGGACTTCTTGAAGCTTCTGTGTTTGAGTTTCATGTGCACGAGACCGAGATATGGTCTTTGTCCTCATATGGACACAAAGTTTTAATCATGTGTGTTCCCTTCATGATGAAGGGCGTGTGTTAGTTGATTAAGACACCGGTTATAGTTGAGGAGTGAGTAGTGGCAATGAAATTGAGGTTTTAAAAATGAGAAATGTTAAAATAAGGAGTCTGGCACACTCCAAATTAAATATTTTCCCCTAAAAGTCAAACTTTATATACTCATTTACTGAGTCGTTGAACTCACCCCCTCCCTTATATATCCCTTTTCAGGTAACCAAGGGAAACCTACCTAAAGACCTCCTATTAGTCACACCTACAAGACAAGTATGTAAGTTAAATTTTTTATTCAATTTTGATTTATGTATTCCAGGAAAGGTACATGTTTAAAAAATGCCTTACTCCTTTCGGGTTTAAAAGAAGGGAAAACCCTTAGTAAACTGGAAAGAGTGGTAGGTTGCTAATGGGGATCCGACCAAACTGGGTCGGGGTGTGACAACTTGAGTGGTATTAGAGTCTATTTTCCTCGAATAAATTATCAAGACTAGAGAAAATAGTAACTAATAGGAACAATTTTAAAATTTACAGATGGCTCCCTAGAGAGGAACCAAGAGAACTAGAGATGTAGTCTCCGACACTGCCCAACCAACCCTCCCAATGGAAACTCCCCGAGAGCCCAAACAACTCCACCTAGATTAAGCTTGGAACATCAAAGATTATACGAAGAGTTCACCCAAGTGTTTGGTCGGCCTAACCTCACTCCTGAGGTGGATAGCAATCCTCGAGCTGAACATGAGAAAGTATAATCTCATCCCCTCCTACTAATGTTCCTCCTCTAGTGTACATTCCCAAATACCTCAAAACCCTTCGACAATTAGGATGTAAACAATTCCTAGGAGAAAAGGATGTGGGGGCTGCTATGGACTGGCTAGCTAGCATCAAGAAACTCATGGGAATAGTCAGGATTTCATAGAGGATATGGTGATCCTAGCAGAGTTTTTCCTAGATGATAGTGCGAGGAGGTGGTGGGATAATGTCAGAAGCTTGCATGCCATCACCCCCACATAGGAGCTATTCGAGGAAATATATACAGAGGAATATCTAGCTCCACATCTAATCAACAAGAAGAAACACGACTTCCTTCAACTCTGACAAGGGCTTAACTCTATCTTAGAGTATGAAACCAAGTTTAACGAGTTAAGACCCTCTGCCCCTAACCTTGCCAGACCTGCAGATGTTTGCCAATGATTTGTGGACAGTCTTAATATGAACATACGAGACCAGATGGGAGTACTAGGATGCCCCATGGATTTAGATGCTTTCATCAACATGGCCCATGAATGTGAGCGTCTGGTATAGATGAGACACTGCCGGGTAGAACAAACCGATAGGAAAGAAGAAGGAGGCTAGGACAACCGAAGAAGACAAAATGAGCTAGGTGGACAGAAATGGAGAACATGAATGGGGTTCTCTAGGATAATGGGAGGTTATCATACACAAAGGGAGACAAATACAGCTCTGCCAAGAAGAAGCCCCTATTGTTCCAAGTGCCAAAAAAACCATGAAGCACCATGCCAAATATGCTACGAATATATTCAGCCTGGCCATTTTGCGAAGAATTGCACAGTCTTTCAGGGCAATACACAACAAAGTACCCACCTACCACTTCAAGGAAACCCAAGGGGCCTAAACAGAGGACCAGACATCGCCACTACCTCGAGGGTTCCAACCAGAGTATACAACCAAAGTCAACATAGGAGGACCCTAGTACCATAGTTAGTACTTACCAAAATTCCTCTTAATAATAAAGCTAAAAATTGTAATTCGTTATCATCATAATGAAGGTTATATTTCCTACAAAGATAAAGTTGTGATACAAGTAAGAGAAAATACAAAGGACGTACCCAAAAATTTCAAGGAGGAAATGGGAAAGGATGATATCTAAGTACGTCACTTTAAGGATAGATACACTCAAGGACACTTAGAATTTTGAAAGAAAGGGGAAGAATACTACCAAGGAAGGAAAACTCCAGGGAATCATAAATATCCTAACTAAGAGGTAATGGAACCAATTGACAAGGGATAAGGAGATGAAGATGCAAAAGAAGTGCATGATGGGGTGAAAGAAGGCATGCTAGGATGATCCAAGAAAGTAAGTTAAACCCAACAGAATGATTGGACAGCTTGGAACTCTCAACTTAAAATTTTGAGCAAGAACCCTCAAGAGAAAGAAACCACCCTAGGTAGAAGAGGAAGTGAATATAAAGATATCATTTTGGACGTGTGGGTAAGGCAAGCCTAGTTATGATAAACTCCGAGAAGTGAGTAAACAACATAAAGGAAAAGGCATTCCTTAAGTGTGTGATTAAAAAGGGCTAAGTGAAAGAACAACCAAAGTGTTGGCATGTCAAGCAAATCCCGAGTGAACATTAAGGGGAGTTATTCCTAATACAAAGGATGTTGATTTAGTTTTGGGAACAAAACTCCTAAAAGGAGGGGAGAGTTGTAAACCCTGTCCCTTTAAAACAAGGAAATCAGGGAAAGAACCGGTCAACCCGAGTGAGAAAAACCAAACCGGTTCACAAACTCGATCATCAAGGAATGGGCGATTTGGGGAATTTACAACTCCTTAGTGACCCAAAGGGTTCATAAAACCTTGGAAAAGAATCTTAGGACAATTTGGGAGAGAAAACCAGACTAGTTTAGGATAATCATATCTAAACCAGATTTAATCAGTTTATGAACCGAGTTGGTTCATAAACCGGAACCGATAGAGAAAGGGCAAACTGAGAAATTTATGGATCCCGAGTGACCTAAGGAGTCACAAAATCAGGACTTTAGGATGAATTGGAGATGAAAACCAAACCGGTTTAGGTGAACCGCATCCAAATCGGATTGAACCAGTTTGAACCACTATTGAACTGGTTGCTCGATTCATTTTTCTAGGTGGCTTAAAAAATTCAAATTTGAGATTTGACACCACCATGATAGAAAATGAATTTAGATAAATTTAGAAATTTTTAGATTTGAAAAATTCGGTTGAATTGGGGGTGAACCGACCGGTTTAACCTTTGAACCTAGTTCGGACTAGTCTAGTCCGATTCGGAACAGTGTCGTCTTCTTCCTTTCGATAACAACATTGTTCACTCGCCGAAAAATTGCACAGCACCGATGAAGCTGAAAAGCCTCTGGCAAGGGAGTTTTAGGCAATGAATGATAACAATTAAGGTGCCAATCAGACAGCCAGGAAGTCCCTGAGCTTCCTATATAAAGAGCCCATCCTCATTCATACTCTCCACACCTGAAAACTCCATTCTCTCTCAACTACTCCAATTTCCAGTGAAGCTTGAACTAGAGCTCTAACTTGGCCATTTTTCTGAGCCAAACAAGTGAGCTCAAGTTCTTTAGAACCAAGGAGAAGTCAACTACACACCTATAGTCTCCATTTGCTCTAAGGGTCGCCCGAGAAGCATCGGCGTGATCGAACAGTGAAGCAACTCCGATGAACTGAAGCTTCCCTGTTTTGGCCGAGCTAAAATCAGCCAATTTGAGCCCTTCTCATGCCATACCAAGCCCTCCCAACACCTTCACAGTCCTCTTATAGCTGAATTAGAGTTGAAAGGTAAGCCAATTTGGCTCACCTATGCAATTTCTAACTGGTGATAGAGAGAACCGACAGAACTTTGATGATATAATTCTCACTCGATTCGACATCAATTGATGCAATTCTTGATCCTAGGAATATCCTTAGGACAAGAGCTATCTGCCCAGATCGAAAGCTCGGACTATTCTGCCCTCGACGGTAAACTTTTGAAACTTTCTCTCTCTAAGTCCAGTTTTCCGGTGAAGCTCCGTTTGAGCTCATTGCGACACCAAATCATGCGACTCAAAGTGCAATTGAATCGTATGAAGGTGTAGGAACTCCAATCTAATGTCAATTTCAACAATTAAACTCATTTGATCAGTAAATTTGATGAAATCAAGTTCGGCTGAGTTAAAAGGTTGAAATTGGGGGAAATTAAGGAAAATATGGGAATTTCAAAATTTTGAGGGACTAAAGTGCAATTTCATAAAATTGAGGACCAATTGGCCAATTTTATAATTTTTGGGCAAAACTTACCATTTTTGTAAAGTAGGGACAAAATGGTAATTTTGGAAAAGTTGGGGGACCAAATTGGAAAATTGGGAAATTGAATAAATTGAGGTCCCAAGGTGAATTTTAAAAGTTCTGGTACTCAATTTGAGGAAAAACTGGCATTAGGGACTTTTAGTTAAAGAAAAATAACTTTAGGGACCTAATTGCGAATCAATGACAAGTTTGGTTTTCTCATTCATTTGGAATGAATGAAGGCTATTAAGCCAAGGGATAATGAACAAGGATGTTCATATTGTGTAGGAACATGGAATATTGATAACATGAGCAAGGACAAGCTCACATGAATACAAAGAATCAGTCGAAAGGAATTCACGGCATTAACGGGTGAGTGGGCTTACTAACGTCATACCCAGCTGGGATGATGAGCAGAGTTTAAATTTAAAAACCACTTACCGGTTGTGAGTGGAATTTTTATATCATACCCAGTTGGGATGATAAGCACCTTGAAAATGAAAACCATCTACTAAGTGGTATTTTAAACATCACACGCGAGAGGAGTGATGTGAAAATCACACGAAAAAACTACTTACTAGTGTAAGTAGATCATACCCGATTGGTATGATGAAACTTACTCAAAGGAAGTGGAAAACCCATTCATCGGTTATGAGCGGAGATATTCTCACACTCAGTTGGTATGATGGACAGATGAAAAGTTTATTTTGTCGAAAGTGCTCTCCCCTGATAGCGTGTCTCTGCTTAAACATTTTGGGAGACCTTCTTGACGGGAGCTTGAATAGCTCTATTAGGCCGGAGGCCTCAGTTTTGGAACTTGGGGGTTAATATGCCTGATTTTAAAATCTCGAACAGGGGGCCCTAGGCCAGTTGGCACGAGCAGGAGCTCACAAACAATCATGATTCTAAGCCATGAAAACTTAAGTAAATTTGAATTATTTAGCCTTGGTACTAAGACAGGATCAACATACTCGATGGACTAGCAGTAGTGCGACATGACAGGTCGACGGACCAGTCGAGACAAACAGCTGCAGTCAAGTTGAGGGTCGGGGCCATTGGATCTGTGGCATCAAAGATTAAATGGCTTTTGAGAAAAATTTGTTTGTGCATGCACTTGAGGTTCAGGACCATTAAGATGCCCAAGAGGGATAGTGATGCATCCTAATGGCTATTGGATGACATGGTGGTGAAAAGGGAAAAGAGAAGCTACTAGGTTTGTGTTTCTCATCATACCAGTTAGTCATAGAGTTCTATGTTTGTAGTCCACGGAGTTCTATGTTTGTACTCCACGGAGTTCTATGTTTGTACTCCACAGAATTTCTATGTTTGAACCTCGCGAAGCTTCTCTATTTGGGACTTCCTAAAGCTTTTGTGTTTGAATTTCATGTGCACAAGACCGACATATGGTCTTAGTTCTCATACGGACACAAAGTTTTAATCATGTGTCTTCTCTTCATGATGAAGGGTATGTGTTAGTTGATAAACACATCAATTATGGTTGAGGAGTGAGTAATGGCAATGAAATTGAGGTTTCGAAAATGAGAAATTTTAAAATAAAGAGTCTAGCACACTTCAAATTAAATATTTTCCCCTAAAAATCAAACTTTAAACACCTATTCACTGAGTCGTTGAACTCGCCCTCTCCTTTATATCGCTTTTCAAGTAACCAAGGGAAAGCTATCCAAAGGCCTACTGTTAGTCACATCTGCAAGACAGGTATGTAAGTTAAACTTTTTATGCATTTTTTATTTATGTATTCCAGAAAAGGTATTTTTTTAAAGGACGCTTTACTCCTTTCATGTTTAAAAGAGGGGAAAACCCTTAGTAAACCGGGAAGAATGGCAGGTTGCTCACGGGGATCTAACTAAACTTGGTCGGGGCATGACAGCCAGTCAATCACAAAGTGCCACATGTCATTTCACATGTGCGAAGCTCGCACGCACGTGCATAGTATCGTCTTTAACCTCTAAACAGAAAGAAAAGGAACAGCCAGAATGGTTGTCATTACTCTGGTGGCCAATAAATACCTCTCAAAAGGCCTTATATCAAAGAATTAATGGTCAACTGATAGATGAACAAATAGAATTGTCAGTCCTCGAGCTCCCTATTTAAAGAGTTTCCCTCGATTCATCCTCATCATCCCTTGAAAGCTTGAAGAAGATGAACTATTACAGTTTTTGATCATATATGAACTAGAGCTCTGACATCGATCCTTTTCTCCACCTCCAAATATGAATTTGGGTTCCCTAGAACCAAGAGGAAGTGATCTACCTTGCTGCAAACTCCCTTTAGCGTGAGGATCACTAGAGAAGCACTAATGAGCCCGTAAATTATAGTTGCTTCAGATGTTGAGAAGTAGCAGAAATTTTATCCACCTCGAACCTCATAAAGCTAGGCTGACCCTTCCACGACTCTCCACGATTGAGCCTAGTCCTCCATGAACCTTCGACGTAAGCAATTACTGCCACCTTTACCATAATAGTGAATTTATAGAGAGAAACTACTTAAATTTTACTGATTGAATTCTCATTGTTCAGAGCACAAATAGAGGTGAAGTTTGATTCAAGAAAGATCCTCTCGATGAGAGCTAGCTCCCCAAATCAAGAGCTCCAACAACCACATCCTTATTGGTAAGAATTCGAATCTTTCTCTCTCTAGAAATTTTTTCCGATGAAGTTTCATTTGAGATAAATTTTATGCCAAATTGAATAATTCAAAGCTTGAAATGATCGTGAAGATGTAGTGGAAATGATTAGCAGAATGATAAGTGTAATTAACTGAGTTTAAGTGGTCATTTTGATGAAATGAGATTTCGAGGACAAAAGTGCAATTTTGGAGAAATTATGCGAATTGAGGATTTTTGCAAATTTGGTTATTTTTGGGAAATTGACATAAATTGAGTGTCAATCAAAGATTTAAATGAAATTTGAGGCTTATTTACAATTAAAATTATTTTTGGGGAATTTAATTTCAATTAAAAAGTAATTAAAATGCTTTATTTGTGATTTTAAATAATTTTATTTTAGAGAAAGTTATTTGAGGAGAAAATTGTAAATAAAGTAAATTGAAGAAATTATGGAAAATATTTTAGAATTTATTCGTCAAGAAAATATAGGGATCTAATGTAAATATCGCATAATTGATGTATCATTTATCCGTGATCATGTAGTTGCATAAGGAAGGCCTTGACCTACAAACAAGAATCCAATCTAAGTTTGGAATACTCTCCGGGACGAAGAGTCATGAATCTTGGGTGAGTGAGATTACTGACATCAAGTCTAATGTGACCCATGACATATACTTAAGAACATGATTTACTTTGGAAACCGATTTTTCAAAAGTATACTTCCCTAACTGTGTGAAATTATTTAAACCTTTTGGGATTATACTTTTGAAGAAAACATGAAGTATGTTAATAGGACAACCCTTGAATGGTGCATGGATACACTTAAAGGGGTATGGTCTAGTTCGACCATCGAAGTAGGAAATGGGTGAGGCCTATGTTCGACAATGGTGGACTAGATCTAGTTCTGTGCAAGTGGGTCCATGGCCACAGTTTTGGAAAGTGAAGTGGGCCCAAGGCAATGTTTTCAAAAAATCATGCAAGTGGGTCCAACGCCAATAGAAAACGGGTTGAGCCTTGTAAATAATTTCTGATTTAAGAGCATGTTAAAAATTATAATAATTTTATAATGTTTGCTGATGTTGCTAAGCTAGAGTCGGGTTGGAGCACATTGGGCTAGTAGCACAAAGATAAAGGTCTTAAATCCCAAGACTTATCGATGTGATTGTAATCATTTGGAACCAAAGAGACACCTGGTACGGGGTAGTGCTGCTCTAAGGCCAACTGGACAACAATATTGGTACAAGGGAAGCTACAATGTTCTGGTATGTCTTGAAGCTCTGGGAGCTTCATCCACATTAAGACTGAGGAGATAGAAGAGTGACGTCTCACCCCTACATATGGGAATAGAAGTATTGATAAATGGAGATTGTGGCCTCTAAACAGGGTGGACGGTTGTCACACCCCGACCCTGTTTGGTCGGATCCCCATGAACAACTCGTCGCTCTCCCGGTTAAAGAGGAGTTTCCCCCCTTCTTTAACTCAAGAGGAGCCAAGCATACTTTCAACCTTGTTCTGTAGAAAGACATATATCGAATAAAATGCAAGCTTAAGAGAGAATTTAATCATACCTGACGGAGGGTAAGGCAGGGTGTTATTCCTAGTCATTTTCTCTATTTCCTGAAAATGGATAAAAAAGAGAGGTGAGTTTCTACAGCTCAGTGAATGGGTATAAAAAAATGAAGTTTTGATAAAAAAAATAGTTTTCAAATTAGAGTGTGTCATACTCCTTAATTTCTTTAAATTTTCACATCTTCGAATCTTAATTTTCAAAATCATTTCTTATTGCCACAGTGTATCATCACCCAACACAAATCCTTCATCATGAAGGTAAAACACACAATTGCAGGGTAGCCCATCCACTGAACCCACTTGTGGCGTCAGAGCGACTTTATCGGCCATCTAGATAGAAGCACGTCCACTTCTATCTTGAGAATGAGTGGATGTTCGCGACATGTGACCCTCAATTCCGTAACAAATCTCTGTGTCCATATGAGGACAGAGACCTCATCCTGTCCCCACCCCAGTCTCATGCGCTTGAAGCTACTCCAAGCTTCGTAAGACTTCTAGTACGACTAACTACCCTTATATCCACCAGGTCGTCTAGAGCCCTTGGATGCATCACTACCCCTCTTTGGCATCTTGAAGGTCCCGTAAACATAGTGCATGCACAATCAACATTTTTCACATAATGTCGTATAATTTGTGGTGCCACTAGTCCAACGTCCCCGACCCTTAACTTGACCTACAACTATTTGTCTTGATTAGTTCAGAGGCTTGTCATGTCACACTACCGCTAGTTGACTAAGTATGTTAGTCCTGTCTTGGTACCATGTCCAAACAACTCATTACTTAAGTTTTCATGGCATATTAAACATGTTTGTTTATCCATCGGCTGTAATCTCTCCGTTTACCCTTTACTTCCTATCAGAGGTATCTCTGATTGTTAGGTCTTATTTCATGTACTCCCCACTATGCCCATTTGTCCACCCTTAAGCTCCATTAAGTGAGCATGGACCACGACCAATCTTGATGTCAGTGGTCATTTCCCCAAATCAATTCTTAATTGAGGGCTTACTTCGCCAAGGTTTCTCAAACATTCTTTCCTTTATTCCCTTATTATGGTAGTCCACCCATTCCTACTTGTTACGACATCTTTTGATTCTACCATCCAATTTACCCGTTCCTTGGGTTTAACTTACTTCTTGGGCCCTCATGAATACTTTTCCTTTGCACTTGATTTTTCCATTTCAACCAACATTTCATTTGTGAGCTTATCTTTCTTTTCCACTCCAATTGGTTCCATTACCTCTTAGTTGGGATACGTATACCCTTTCAGGCTTCCTTCCTTGGAAGTATTCTTCCCCTTTCCCCCGGAATTCCTTTTTCATTCATCCTTGGAAGTATCTAACCTTAAATGATATCCTTTGATGTTGTCCTTCCCGTGTATCCTTCCTTAGAAATCTGGTGGTACGTCCTTGTACCTTTTCCTTAATTCTACTTGTATCACACACAAGTTTTCTTCCTTGAGAAGGGTTTAAACATTGTTTGTTTTAAGATCTCTTTGTGCGAGGCTTACTTAATCCTCCTCATGGCATGAGTATGGTCCCCATTCCATTTTCAGCCATAATTTCCTTTAAGGATTTCCTTCATCATTCTTTTCTAGCATTTGTCCTTTCCACTTCTCTCTTGTTCGCCTGGGTTTAAATCCATAATTCTTATGAGGGTCAGATCATTAACTGTCTCGTCCCTACTATTTTCCTTGTTTACTTGCCTTGGGTCAGTTGCCCCTTGAGTTTGCTTGTCCTTGGTGAATATCCTATCGCCCCTTTTTTAGTGTGGTCTTTACTACTTTCTGGTCCTTCCTAGGGTGTCTCCTCACCCAGTTACTAGTTACATCTTTTCGCTAGATTCTTCTTTAGTGCTTTGCTTTTCCAAAGCAAGTTACTCCTTGCTATCTCGAGACATCCTATTTGTCTCTCAACATTCGAGGCTTTTCTTCTTTAGTAGAGGTGCTTCCTTCTTTGCTCCTAGATGGCTTGTGGCTCTCTTTAAGGGGAGATTCCCTTCATCCAATTATGTTCCGTTTGCGGTTTCTCCAGGTCCGACCTTTGGTCCTTCCTGCCTTCCATGACTTTGGATTTTTTTTGTAGTTAACGTGTTTCACAAGGGGTATTGCCCTAAATCCATGGGGTTTGGGACAGTACTTCACTTGTCCTATCCCCCTATATCTATAACAGGTTAACTTGATACATGTTCCTAGTAGGGTTGGGCACTTTTTCATGTAGTGTCTCTATCATTCATGCTTGTAATTGTGTGTATCTAAGTGGTTCCTCCTAGCAACATTCTAGGGGATTGTAGAGGTTTGGAGATTCGTCGTCCTTGAGTTTGGATACCTTGAGAGTTTTCTTGTGGAGTCTTCTTTGCCAAAGGGTCACTCTAAGAGTCTTCCTAGATTTCATAATTCCATGATTTAGTTTCCTCAGCAGTGATGAGATTCTCCTATGGTGGTTAGGGTAGCGTGGGTTTGTTTGGCTACTTTTCTTAGGGTCGTCTACCTACGCAAGATCACATCATTTGAGAGATAGGATTTTAGGAATATGGAGCACTTCATTAATAGAAGAGTACAATATGTTTGGGTTTTAGCCCTGTTACAAAAAGTGGTCACTGAATAGATAGGGAGCTACATGGTTCTTGATAAGCATTCTACTTGGTAAGGTTTTATGTCACGCCCTGACCCGATTTGTTTGAATCTCTGTGAGCAACCCGCCACCCTCCTAGTTTATTAAGGTTTTAACCTTCTTTAAATCGTGAGTAAGGCGTCCTTTAAACCCGTACCTTTCCTAAAATAACATTAATCAAAACTGCATAAAATTTAAACTTACATACATGTCTTGTAGGTACAGCTAACTGGAGGTCTTTGGGTAGGTTTTCCTTTGGCTACCTGAAAAGAGGTATAAGAGAGGGGGTGAGTTCAATGACTTAGTGAATGGGTGTTTAAAACTTGATTTTTCAGAAAAATAGTTTGAATTGGAGTGTGTCGGACTCCTTATTTTCTTTAAGACATTTCATCCTCAAAATCTCAGTTTTCAAAACCATTATTTCTCATTAACCACAGTCGTTGTATTCAACAATCAACACATGCCCTTCGTCATGAAGGGGTCACACATTTGTAGTGTAGCACATCCACTACACCCACTTGTGGCGTCGAAGCAACATTATCGGCCACCTAGATAGAACCCATCCACTTCTACCCTAAGAATGAGTGGATGTACATGGCATTCGACCCTCAATCCCATAAAGAAACTCTATGTCCGTATGACAACAAAGACCTCATCTCGACCCCACCCGGTCTCATGCGCATGAAGCTACGTCAAGCTTCCCTCACTACTGGCACGACAATCTACCCTTATCTCCACCATGTTGTCCAGTAGCCCCTAGGACACATCAGTACCCCTCTTGGGTATCTTGAAGGTCTCGTACCTCAGTGCATGCACAAAAAAATAGTTTTTCTTCATAAGCCATTTAATCTTTGGTGCCACTGGTCCAACGGCCCCAACCCTCAACTCGACCTACAGTTGTTTATCTTGACTGGTCCGTCAACCTGTCATGTCGTACTATTGCCAGTCCATCAAGTATGTCGATCCTATCTTGGTACCATGGCCAAACATATCATTCATTTAAAGTTTTCATGGCTTAAACTCATGTTTGTTTAGAGCTCCTGCTCATGCCAACTGGCCTTGGGCCCACTATACGAGATTTTCAAAATCGGGCATATTAGCCCCCAAGTTTAAAAACCGAGGACTTCGGCCTATATGAGCATTTCAAGCTCTTACCAAGAAGGTCTCCCAAAAATTTTAAGCAATGGCACACAGTCGAGCGAGAGCACTTCCGACAAAATAATCTTTTCATCTGTCCATCACACCAACTGAGTCTAAAGACATCTTCGCTTATAACCAATAAGCAGGTTTTCTACTTCATTCTCAAAAGTTCATCATACCATCTGGGTGTGATCTACTTATAACCGCTAAGTAGTTTTTCCGCGTAATTTTCACATCACTCCATCTAGGTGTGATGTTTAAAATTCCACTTAGTAGTGGGTTTTCATTTCCGAGGTGCTCATCATCCCAACCGGGTATGATGTAAAAATCTCACTCACCAGATAGTTTAGTGAATTTCCTCTTAACCGGCTTTTTGCCTTCACACGAACTTGTCTTGGCTGGTGTTCCTAGTACTTCGTGTTCCTACACGATATAAACATTCTTGTTCATTATCCTTTGGCCTAATAGCCTTCATTCAGCATGAATGAATAAAATAACAAAACTTTTCAATTAATTACAATTAGGTCCCTAAAGTTCTTTTTCTTTAACTTTAGGTCCCTAAAGCCAATTTTTCTCAAAATTGTGTCCCAAAACTTCTAAAATTCACTTTGGGGGCTCAATTTATTCAAATCACAAAAAGGGGTTCAAGTTTCCCAAATTCCCAATTTGGTCCCTAACTTTTCCAAAATTACCATTTTGCCCCTGCTTTAGAAAAATGGTAAATTTTACTCCAAATTTTTCAAAAATTGACCAATTGCTCCTCCAACATCATTTACATGCCCAATTGGCCCTAAATTTTGGGAAATTTCACTTTACTCCCTCGAATTTTCAAAATTCCCAACTTCACCCAAAAGTTTCCCCCAAATCCCCCCTTTCTAACTCATAGAATTTGATTTTATCAAATTGACCGATCAATCGAGATTCATTGCTAAAATTGAAGGTGAAATTGAGTTCCTACACATCCATATGATTCCATTACACTTTGAATTGCATGAATTGACGTCAAAATGAGCTCAAACGGAGCTTCGTCGGAAAATTGGACTTATAGAGAGAAAGCTTTGAAAGCTTACCATCGGTGGTGCGGTAGTCCAAGCTTTTGATCTGGGCGGATAGCTCTTGTCCTAAGATTCCTCCTAGGATGAAGAATCGCTGGTTCATGTCAAATTGATGGAGAATTTGGTCAATAAATTTTCGCTGGTTCTCTCTCCAACACTGATAGGAATTTATAGAGCAGCCAAATTGGCTTTCCTTTCTACTCTAATTCAATCTTATAAGGGTTGAGTAAGTGTTGGGAAAGCTTGGTTTGGCCTGAAAAGGGCTCGAATTGGGGCAGCTTCGATCCGCTAGAGCTGCTTCACTGTTCTATCACGCTGGTGTTTCTCTAGCAATCCTCGGAGCAAATGGAGACTACCTCATGTAGCTGACTTCTCCCCGAATCTAAAGAACCCAACCACACCTTCTTTGGCTCAGAAAAATACCCAAGTCGAAGCTCTGGTTTGAGCTTCACCGGAAAATAAAGTAGTAGGGAGAGAGTGGAGTTTTTAGGTGTGAGGAAGATGAATGAGGATGGGCATTTTATATAGGAAGCTCAGGAACTTCTTGGTCGTCTGATTGGTGCCTTAATGGCGGTCATTCATTGCCTGAAACTCCCTGACCGGTGCTGCTCAATTTTTTGGGGAGTGAAAATTCCTGTCATCTAAGGGTAGAAGACAACACTATTCCGAATTGAGTTCAATGCTTAAACCGGCGAGTTCAGGCCCAATTCAATCGAATTTTTTAAAATTAAAAATTTGTAAATTTATCTACATTCATTCTCTATCCAATGGTGGCCTCCATTTTCAAAATTGAATTTTCTAAGCCACATAGAAAAATGAATTTTGCATCTGCTTCAATTGTGGTTCAAATCGCTCCAAACCAGTTCAATCCGGTTTGGATCCATTTCACTGAATTGGTCTGGTTTTCTTTCCCAAATTATCCTAAAGTCCCTTTCCAAGGTTTTGATGAGTGTTTGGGCCACTCGGGAGTTGTAAATTTCTCGATTTTCCCATTCTCTAGTGGTCGGGGTTCGTGAACCGGTTCGGTTTTCTCACTTGATTTGACCGATTATTTTTCCTGATTTTCCTTAACTCCAAAGGGCGGGGTTTACATTATACGCCATTGCTGGCATTCCTAGCTTCAGGCTTGGCTCCCTTCATACTTAGGGTCGGGACCCTACCATATCCTAGCACCCTACTCCTTGTTGGTGCTAGATATTTCCCCATCTTGTCCTTTGGAACTTCTACTATGCCTCGAGTATTGGAGAGCTTCTAGGGTTGTCTTCTTATGAGCACAGAGTGTTGAGTGGTGACGTCAGTCCTAGTTTTCTCCGTTCCTCTCTCGGAAACCATCTAAAAATTTTAAATTTTATTTCTCTTAGTTACTATGTTATATAATCTTGATAATGTATTTGAGGAAACAGGCTCTGATACCACTCAAGTTGTCACTCTCCCAATTTGGTCAGATCCTCGTGAGCAACCTGCCACTCTCCCAGTTTATTAAGAGTTTCCTTTATTCTAAACCGCAAGGAGTAAGGCATCCTTTTCACATGTATCTTTCTTGGAATAGCATTAATCAAAACTGAATATATTAAACCTTACATACATGTCTTGCAGGTTCGACAATAGGAAGATCTTTAGGTTTGGTTTCCCTTGGTTACCTGAAAGGGGTAAAGGGAGGGGGTGAGTTTGACAACTCAATGTATGGGTGTTGGGAGAGAGTTTTCAAAAACAAGATCTCTTTAATCAGAGTGTGTCTGACTCCTTATTTCTTTTAAAAACATTCTTTCCTCAAGTTTTGCTTTTCAAACCTCTTTTTCCTCATTTTCCACATTATGTGTGTTTAACAGTCAACACACGCCCTTCATCAAGAAGGGATCGCATATTCATAGGACAGCCCATCCACTACACCCACTTGTGGCATCGGAACAACTTTACCGGCCACCTAGATAGAAGCTCATCCACTTCTACCCTAGGTATGAGAGAATGTCCGCGACATCCAACCCTCAAACTCGAAATCAACTCTATGTTCGTATGAGGACATAGACCGCATCCCGACCGCATCCCGACCCCACCCCAGCCTCATGCGCATGAATCTACATAGAGCTTCCCTGGCCGTTTGCACCACAAACAGCCCTTATCTCCACTATGTTGTCCACTAACCCTCTTGGGCGTCCTAATGGTCCTGAACCTCAAGTGCATGCACAAACAACAATTTTCACATAGCCCTTTATCTTTGGTTCCACTAGTCCAATAGCCCCGACCCTCAACCCAACATGCAGCTGTTTGTCTAGGTCGGTCCATTGACCTAGACCTAATGCACTATTGCCAGTCCATCGAGTATGTCGGTCCTGTCTTGATACCATGGCAAAAACACATATCCATTTCATTTAAGAGTTTTCTTGGCTTTCATATCACATGTTTGTTTACGAGCTCCTGCTCGTACCAACTGGCCTTGGGCCTAGTGCACATGGTTTTCCAAAACTGGATTTTAGCCCCACAAGTTCCAAAACTGAGGCCCCTAACCTATCTAGGCTATTCTAGCTCTCGTCAAGAAGGTCTCCCAAAAATTTTAAGCATTGGCACACAGTCAGGGGAGAACACTTCTAACAAAATAACCTTTCAACTCATCATACCAACCAGGTGTGATGAAATCTCCACTTACAACCAGCAAGCGGGTTTTCCCCTTCCTTTTAGGAAGTCTATCATTCCAACCGAGTATGATCTCTGTACTTACAACCGGTAAGTAGTTTTTTTCCACTTAGTCTCATATCACTCCAACAGGGTGTGATGTTAAAATCCCACATAGAAGTAGTTTTTCATTTACGAAGTGCTCATCATCCCAATCGAGTATGATGTGAATAAACCCACTCACCCGATAATTGAAGTGTACTCTTCTCTAGTCGGTTTTTGCGTCCACACTAGCTTGTCCTTGCTAACATTATGGTCTCTCGTGTTCCTACATGATTTGAACATCCTTATTTATTAATATTTGGCATTACAGACTTCGTTTTCTCATGTATGAATGGCTAGGCTCAAAACTTTCAATTAATTGCACTTGTGTCCCTAAAGTTCATTTACATTGACTTTAGGTCCCTAATGCTAACTTTTCCCCAAATTGAGTCCCGAAACTTCCCAAAATTTCACTTTTGGTCATCAATTTACTCAAAATTATTTAAGGGTCTCAAGTTTTCCAAATTTACAATTTGGTCCCCAAGTTTTCAAAAATTATCATTATGTACCTACTTTACAAAAATAGCAATTTGATCCCAATTATTTTCAAAAATTGACCAATTGGTCCTCCAACATCTTTTCCATGGCCAATTGGCACTCAATTTTGAAAAATTGCAATTTATCCCTCAATTTTATGAAACCCCCAAATATCCCCAAAAATTTCCCCAATTTCCCCCTTTCAAACTGGCTGAATTTGTTTTCATCAAATTGACCATTCCATCAGGGTTAATTGCTCTAATTGAAGGTATGGATCAATTCTTATACTTCCATATGATTCAATTGAGCTTTGAACCACGTCATTTCGGTTAGAATTAAGCTCAAATGGAGCTTCATCAGAAAATTGAGCCTTGAGATAGAAAGCTTCGAAAGCTTACTGTCGGAGGTGCAGCAGTCTGATCTCTCTATTCGAGAAGATAGCTCTCTTTCTAAGATCAAGAATTCCTAATAATGACCTCGAATCGAGGGAAAATTTTATCAATGAAATTCTATAGTTTCTCTCTCTAACTTCGACTTACAACGATTGAGGATGGCCGAATTGGCTTACTTTTTAGATTAATTGAAGTCGTCTAAGGGTTGTGGGGGTGTTGGAAGAGCTCAATTTGGCTTGAGGAGGGCTGAATTTGGCCAATTTTAGCTTGACCAAAATAGGGCAGCTTTGGTCCACCGGAGCTTCTCTAGCTGTCCTCGAATCGAGCAATGGTTGCTATCAGATAGCTGACTTCCCCCAAAATCTAAAGAACCCGACCTCGCCTTCTAAGGTTGAGAAAACTACCAAAGTAAGAGCTCTGGTTCAAGCTTCACCAGAAAATGGAGCAGTTCAGAGAGAGTGGAGTTTTCAAGTTTGAGGAGGATGAATGGAGGGGAGCTCTTTATATAGGGAGCTTAGGGACTCTCTAGCCGTCCACTTGGAACCTTTATGATGCTCATTCATTGCCTGAAATGCCCTGAATGGAGGCGATTCATCTTTTCTAGCACTGTCCGTTCTTTCGGTGAATGAACAGTGTTGTCATCTAAAGGAAGAAGACGACACTGATCCAAACCGGATCGGACCAGTCCTAGCCATGTTTAAAGCTTAAACCGACAGGTTCAAGCCTGATTCGACCAAGTTTTTCAATATTAAAAATTTATAAATTCATCTAAATTCATTCTCTATCCAATGATGGCTTCAATTTCCCAATTTGAATATTTTAAGCCACCTAGAAAAATGAATTTAGAAACTAGTTCAATGATGGTCCAAACCGGTTAAATTCGATTAAGGTCTGGTTTTCTCTTCCAATTTGTCCCAAAGTCCCTTTCCATGGTTTTTATGACTCTTTGGGTCAGTCGAAATTTGTAAATTTCCCAATTTTCCCTTTTTCTATTGGTTGGGGTTCGTGAACCGGTTCAGTTCTCTCTTTGGGTTTGACCGGTTCTTTCCCCCATTTTTTTATCTTGAAGGGGCGAGGTTTACACATACACCACTATGGGAAGAGGTGATGAGGGATATCATACTATAGGCATGCAAGGTAGAAATAGGAAAAATAATGCTTAAAGAAGACCTCGTACCCCTACACCTAAAGAATGTGGATCTCATCATCAGCATGGATTGGCTGTCGAAAAATCATGCCAAGGTGGATTTCCAAGAGAATGTAGTGACATTTCATGCCAGGGATGTAGTCATAACTGTATTTCAAGGAGAAAGGGACAAGAGTTAACCCCACATAATCTCATATTTGAAAGTGTAAGAACTAATCAAGAAGGGGTGTATGATGTTCTTGGCCTGTATTACTAGCACACAATAGTGGGACACACACCAAAAGGCATACCAGTGGTGTGCGAATTTTCAAATGTGTTTCTAGAAGATCTACCCAAATTTTCACCATACCGAAAATTTGACTTTTTATCAACATCATCCCAGGGACCTACCCAATATCGTAGACTCTATAATGAATGGAACGTGAAAGGAGATTAAGGAACAATTGGATGAATTATTAGAGAAAATATTCATATGTCTGAGCCACTCCCCCTAAGGTGCCCTTGTCTTATTTGTGAAGAAAAAACACTAGATTATGCGACTGTGTGGGATTACCACTGACTAAATCAAGCAATAGAAAAGAACAAGTATCAACTCCCAAGAATAGATGACTTGTTCGATCAATTGCCGAGAGCCAACTACTCCTCCAATATCGTATCGCGGTACCACCAATTGTGGATAAGAGAAGAGGACATTAAGAAGACGACCTTCCGAACCTACTATGGGAATTAAGAGTTTCTAGTGATACCATTCAGACTAACCAATGCCCCAACCATTTTTATGGACCTAATGAATAGGGTGTTTAAACCATATCTAGACCAATATGTGATTGTATTTATCAACTACATCCTCATATATTCCCTATTATAGGCGAACCATCAAATGCACCTTAGGGTGGTGTTTCAAGTACTAAGTGAGAACCAATTGTTCCCTAAATTTACAAAATGTGAATTATGGGTTTGAGAAGAGGGATTTCTAGGACATGTTGTCTTAGGAGCAGGAATATAGGTCGACACTTCAATGATTTAGGTAGTATCAAACTGAGAAGCATCAAAGAAACCCACAAAAGTGCAAAGTTTTCAAGGGTTGGCAGAGTACTACCGAAAGTGTGTGGAAAACTTCTCTAAATTGGTCGCCCCAATGACCAAACTAATGTGAAAGGGCATCAAGTATGAATAGACTGAGAAGGGTAATGTGGCATTCAAAGAACTAAAGAAAAGGCTTACTAAGACCCTAATCGTCACACATCCAAATTTTAATGGTGGAAAGTACATCGTGTATAGTGAAGCATTCGACCACAGACTAGGATGTGTGTTGATACAAAAGGGCCAAGTGATTATTTATACCTTAAGATAATTGAAGAAATATGAGCTCAACTGCCCTACCCATAACCTAGAGTTAGCAGCTATAGTATTTGCCCTCAAGATTTAATGATACTATCTACATGGGGTCACCTGCATAATTTTCACCGATCACAAAAGCCTTAGGTATATCATGACCAAAAAGGAGTTAAATCTAAGACAAAAGTGGTGATTGGAGGGTTGGAGTTAATTAAGGATTATGACTTCATACTTGACTATCACCTAGGGAAAGCTAACATAGCAGCAGACGCTTTAAGCCATAAGCATAATGTAAATCTTTCACATGCCAAGTCAGTGTATTTATCCATTTTGTAACAAATGGGTTGACTTTGTATCTCCTTGGATACATACACATAATCAACATGCCTACTAGAAAACGTGATAGTCTGCCCCACGTTGATGGGGTAGATACGGGATAAGCGAAAGATCATCCCTTGGCTGAAGAAATACAATGAAAAAATCATAGATGCCACGACCACCAACTTTTCCATAAGGGAGGATGAGTTGTTGGTTTATAAAGTTTGGGAAGTGGTACCGAATGATGCCTCTACGAAGAATGTCATATTAGAAGAGTCACACAACTCGATATATGCAATGCATCATGATAACACCAAGATGTATAGGACCCTAAAAGGAGGGTACTGGTGGTCCGGTATAAAATGAAAGATCATTGAATATCAAATGCCTATCGTGTAAACAGATTAAGGTCGAACATCATAAGCTAACATGGATGCTACAACTCCTCCCTATTTCTAAATGGAAGTTAGAGAAAACTGTGATGGATTTCATAACTAGGGTACACCATTCTTTGAAAGGACATTATGCGATATGGGTAATCATGTATTAGCTCATGAAAGTCACTCATTTCCAGCCCATCAAACTAATAGATTTAGTAGAGAAGTTAGTTAGACTATATATCGCCGATGCATCAACATGGGGCACGAGTGTCTATAGTGTTAGATAGGGACCCTCGATTCACATCTAGATTTTTATTTAGTCTACAAAGCTCGCTTGGAATGAAGTTACACATGAGCATAACTTTTTATCCCTAGACTGACGAGTAGTCCAAGTAGACTAATCACACTATGGATAATATGCTTAGGGCATGTTTAATAAATTTTTGTTAGAGGTGGAAGGATTATTTGTGCTTGATGGAATTCACTTACACCAGTAACTATCAAGTTAGCATGCAAATGCCCCCATACGATGCTCTTTATGGGAAAAAATGTATGACACCTCTATATTAGGATGAGGTGGGCGAACACAACTTGGAGAGAGTGGAGCTGATTAAGGATGAATCCAAAAATATCAAAATAAAATGGGATCGACTTAAGAGCATCAGAGAGAGATAGAAGAGTTACGTTGATAGTCGACGTTGTGAACTAAACTTTAAAGTTGATGACCAAGTATTTCTAAAGGTTTTCACATGGAAGGGCATGTTAATGTTTTAATATAAGGGCAAGTTGAACACGTGTTATATTGGTCCCTACATAATGGTACAAAGAGTTTGCCCAGTAGCTTACAAGTTGCAGCTCTCACACGAACTGAAGAGGATCCATGATGTATTCCACGTGTTGGTACTAAGAAAGTATGAGACAAATCCAAAACATGTGTTGGACTAACCCCACTTGAATTAGAAGAGACTTTGTCATACGAAGTAGAGCCTGTAGGTATTATGGATTGCTAGGAGAAACACCTCCGGGGGAAAAATATTGTTATAGTAAAGGTATTATGGCACAATCACCTAGCATAATAAGAAACCTCTGAACCCGAGGCAGTCATCAGAAAAAAAATATTCGCACTTATTTTGAGTATATTTGTATGATATGGCCACATGTGAAAATTTTAATAAATGAAACTTTTGGGGACATAATTCTAAAAACAAAGAGTAGTTGTTGTAACATTGAAATTTTTGAAATCGGGATTTAAACCCAATTTGGACTAGAAACCAAGGTTGAACTTAGAAAGTAAACCCAAAACCACAATTAGAAATTGAACTGGATTGAAAATCGGTTTAGACAAAAAGTTTAGATAATTGGAAAAGGTACATAAATGAACCCAAAGAACCTCTCTTCATCGAAAATCATGGATCAATAAAAGTTCAACTAAGAACTAGTTCAAATAGAGATTGAACTAGTGTAAACCCCGCCCTTTGGAGTTAAGGAAAACTAGGAAAAGAACCGGTCAAACCAAGTGAGAAAACCGAACCGGTTCACAAACCCGATCTTCGAGGAATGGGCAAATTGGGGAATTTACAACTTTTGAGTGACCCAAAGGATTCATAAACCTTGGAAAAGAACCTTAGGAGAAATTGGGAGAGAAAAAAACCAGTTTGGTTCGGATGAAACGGATCCGAACTGAATTGAACCGCTTTATGTACTAAACTGTTTTATGAACCGAAACTGATAAAGAGAGGGCAAACTGAGAAATTTATGGATCCCAAATGACTTAAAGAGTCACATAAGTCATGAAAAAGGACTTTATGATGAATGGGGGATGAACCGATTTGGACTGGTTTGAACCACTATTGAACTGGATGCTAAATTCATTTTTCTAGGAGGATTAGAAAATTCCAATTTGAGAATTGAGACCACCATTTGATAGATAATGAATTTAGATGAAATTAAAATTTTTTAATTTTTAAAAACTCGGTCGAATCGGGCCTGAACCGACTAGTTTAAGCTTTGAACCTGGTTTGGACCGGTCTGGTCCAATTCGGAACAGTGTCATCTTTTTCCTTCAGATGACAGCATTGTTAACCTGCTGAAAAATCGAAGCAGCACTGGTGAAGAGGAAACATTTTCGTTCAGTACGTTTTAGGCCGTCAATGGCTGTCATAAAAGTTTCAAACGGATGGTCGACGAGTCCCCGAGCTCCCTATATAAAGATCCCCTCTCCATAAATTCTCTCCACACCTCAAATCCTCACTCTCTCTCAGCTACTTAGTTTTTTGTCAAAGCTCAAACCAAAGCTCCGATATGGGGTCTTTTCTGAGCCAAAGAATGTGTGGTCATGTACCTTAGAACCGGGGAGATGTCAGCTACATGGTGGTAGTCTCAAATTGCTCCGAGTATTGCCAGAGAAGCACTGGCGTGATCGAACAATGAAGCAGCTCCGGCGAACTGAAGTTGCCCTTTTTCAATTGAGCGAAAATCGGTTAATTTGAGCCCTCCTCAGGCCAAACCAAGCTCTCCCAACACCTACTCAGCCCTCCTTCAGTCGAATTAGAATTAAAAGGTAAGCCAATTTGGCTCCCTTATGTAATTTCTAACTGGTGCTAGAGAGAGAACCGGCCGGTGCTAGAGTTGAAATTGGGGGAAATGTTGGGGATTTTAAAAATTTGAGAGACAAAAATGATATTTTATAAAATTGAGGGCCAATTGGGCATGAAAAGAGTGTTAGAGGACCAACTGATCAAACTTTAGAATTTTTGGTGTAAAACATACAATTTTTGTAAAGGAAGGGCAAAATGGTAATTTTGGAAAAATTGGGGACCAATTTGAAAACTATTTTCTAAAACTTCATTTTTTGAAAATACCATTCACTGAGTTGTAGAAACTCACCCCTCTTTTTATCCCTTTTTAGGAAATAGAGAAAATGAATAGGGATAACACCAAGCCTTACCATCTATCAAGTATGCTTAATTTCTCTTATCCTTGCATTTTATTTGATATATGTCTTTCCAGGGAACAAGGTTGAAAGTATGCCTAAATCCTCTTGAGTTAAAGGAGGAAACTCCTCTTGAACCAGTAGAGTGGTGGGTTGCTCATGCGTATCCGACCAAACCAGGTCAGGGCGTGACAACCAGGTTGGACCAAAAACTCCACGATTTTTATAAAGAGTTGTATAAATCATAAAATGGACATTCGAGTGCTTAGATGATATGGAATTAGACAAGAATTTTTTTAAATAAATTGGGCCAAGAACTACTTCAATTAGAGGTGAGTCATAAAGAAAAAACAACCAAAATGGACCAAACTAGTCAATTTATTAGCTAGAAACTAGTTTGTTGTTGTGCGAATGTCATGCCCCGAACTGGTTTGGTCGGATCCCCGTGATCAACCCACCACTCTCCTAGTTTACTAACGGTTGCCCCTTCTTTATAAATTGTGAGGAATAAGGCCTCCTTTAAACCTGCACCATTCCTGGAATAACATAAATCAAAACTACACAAAATTTTAAACTTATCATACCTGCCTTGTAGGTGCATTAGCTGGTGGTCTTTGGGGTAAGCTTTTCGGGCTTACCTGAAAGGGATATAAGGGAGGGGTGAGTTCAACGACTCAGTGAATGGGTTTTCAAAGATTTACTTTTAGAAAAATAGTTTGAATTTGGAGTGTGCCAAACTCCTTATTTTCTTTTAAAAATATTTCATTCTCAATTCTTGGTTTCCATAACCATTTCTCATCATGATAGTGTGTTTATCACTCAACACACATCCTTCATCATGAAGGAACACACAATCATAGGCCAGCCCATCCACTGAGCCCATTTGTGGCGGCGGAGCGACTTTACCAGCCACCTAGATAGAAGCACGTCAACATCTACCTAGAGAATGAGTGGATGTTCGCAACATCTGACCCTCAATCCCGTAACAAAACTCTGTGTATGTATGAGAACAAAGGCATCATTCTGTCCCCACCCCGGTCTCATGAGCTTGAAGCTATATCGAGCTTCGCAAGAGTTTTGATACGACTAACTGCCTTTATATCCACCAGATCGTCTAGAGCCCTGGACGCATCACTACCCCTCTTGGGCATCTTGAAGGTCCCGTAACACAGTGCATGCATAATTAATAGTTTTTCACATAATGCCATATAATTTGTGGTGCCACTAGTCCGACGGCCCTAACTCTCAACTCGACATGTAGTTGTTTGTCTTGACTAGTCCGAAGACCTATCATGTCCCAATGCCACTAGTCTATTGAGTATATTGGTCCTGTCTCGGTACCATGGCCAAACAACTCATTTACTTATGTTTTCATGGCATATTAATCATGTTTGTTTTCGAGCTCTTACTCATGCCAACTAGCCTTGGGCCCACTATTCAAGATTTTTAAAATCGGGCATATTAGCCCCCCAAGTTCCAAAATTGAGGCCTCTAGCCTTTATGAGCTATTCGAGCTCCTGTCAAGAAGGTCTCCCAAAATATTTTAAGCAATGGCACACATTTAGGGGACAGCACTTCCGACAAAATAAACTTTTCAACTGTCCATCATACCAACTGGATATGAGGACATCTCTGCTTATAATCGATAAGCGAGTTTTCCACTTCCTTCCAGGATTTTTCATCATACCAACCGGGTATGATGTACTTACAACCGGTAAGTAGTTTTTCGGTATGATTTCCACATCACTCCTCTCAGATGTGATGATTAAAATATTATTTTGTAGTGGGTTTTCATTTCCGAGGTGTTGATCATCTTAACTTAGTATGATATTAAATTCTCACACACCCGATAGTACAGTGAATTTCCTCTTAGACGGCTTGTTGCTTTTATGCGAACTTGTCTTAGCTAACGTTCTCAGTACTTTGAGTTCCTACATGATATGAACATCCTTTTCCATTATCCTTTGGCCTAATAGCATTTAGTCATTCCAAATTAATGAGAAAACTAAACTTTTCATTTATTTGCAATTAGGTACCAAAAGTTATTTTTCTTTAACTTTAAGTCCCTAATGCCAGTTTTTCCTCATATTGCATCCCAAAACTTTTAAAATTCACCTTGGGACCTCAATTTATTCAAATTCACAAAAAGGGGTTCAATTTCCCAATTTTCCAATTTGGTCCCCCAACTTTTCCAAAATTACCATTTTTCCCCTACTTTACAAAAATGGTAAGTTTTGCCCTAAAAATTTAAAAATTGCCCAATTGGTCCTCCAACATCCTTATCATGCCCAATTGGTCATTAATTTTATAAAATTGCACTTTAGTCCCTCGAATTTTTGAAATTCTCAATTTTTCCCCAATTTCAACCTTCTAACTCAATCGAAATTGATTTCATCAATTTGGCCAATCAAATGAGTTTAATTGTTGAAATTGAAGTAGATTGGAGTTCCTACACCTTATACGATTCAATTGTACTTTGAATCACTCGATTTGGTGTCGGAATGAGCTCAAATAGAGCTTTACAGGAAAACTGGACTTAGAGAGAGAAAGCTTTGAAAGCTTACGTCGGAGGTGCTACAGTTCGAGCTTTCAATCTGGGCAGATAGCTCTTGTCCTGAGGTTGCTCCAAGGATTAAGAATTACATCAATTTATGTCAAATTGAGTAAGAATTTAGTCATCGAAGTTCTGTCGGTTCTCTCTCTAGCACCGGTCGAAATTTATAGAAGGGGGCCAAATTAGCTTATCTTTCAGCTCTAATTCAGCTTAAGGAGGACTATGGAGGTGTTGGGAGGGCTTGGTTTGGCCAGAGAAGGGCTCGAATTGTTCGATTTTAGCTCAACCAAAAAAGGGCAGCTTCCATGCGCCAAAGTTGATTCACTATTTGATCACGTCGGCGTTTCTTCAGCGATCCTTGAAGCAAATGGAGACTATAGGCGTGTAGCTGATTTCTCCCCAAATCCAAAGAACCTGACCTCACCTTGCTTGGCTTAGAAAAATGCCCAAGTCGGAGCTCTGGTTCGAGCTTTGCAAGAAATTGGAGCAGTTGAGAGAGAATGGAGTTTTCAGGTGTGGGGAGGATGAATGAGGAGGGGCTCTATATATAGGAAGCTTGGGGACTTCTTGGTCGTCTGATTGGCGCTTTAATGGCGCTCATTCATTGCTTGAAACTCCCTTTCCGGAGACTTTTCAGCTTCACCAACGCTGCTCAATTTTTCGGTGAGTAAACAATGCTGTCATCTGAAGGAAGAAGACCACACTGTTTTGAACCGGACTGGACCGGTCTGAATTGGGTTCAAAGCTTAAATTGGTTGGTTTAGGCCCGATTTGATTGAATTTTTCAAAATTAAAAATTTCTAAATTTATCTAAATTCATTTTCTATCCAATGGTGGCCTTAAATCTCAAATGTGAGTTTTCTAAGCCACCTAGAAAATTAAATTTAGCATTTGTTTTAATAGTGATTCAAACCGATCCAAATCAATTCAATCTGGTTCAGATCTGATTCACTTGAACCGATTTGGTTTTCATCCCCCATTCATCCTAAAGTCCTTTTTCATGACTTATGTGACTCTTTAGGTCACTTGGGATCCATAAATTTCCCGATTTGCCCTCTCTCTATGGGTTCTGGTTCATAAATCGGTTCAATCGGGTTCAGATCCAATTCACCTGAACCGATCTGGCTTTTCTCTCCCAATTTTTCCTAAGGTTTTTTTTCAAAGATTATGAACACTTTTGGGTCACTCGGGATTTGTGAATTCCCCAATTTGCCCATTCCCCTATGATCGGGTTTGTGAACCCATTCGGTTTTTCTCACTCTATTTGACCGGTTCTTTTCCCGGTTTTCCTTAACTCCAAAGGGTGGGGTTTACAGCGAACTAGTGAAGGTGTGTCAGGCTTGAGGTTTGTGACGTATAGGTGGAGTGCATAGCTCACCCATGTGTCGTATGCACTTGCACGTGTCATCTACTTTGCTTGACCAGACGAAACGGATTCAACTTGAAACCCATTCAAAACCCAATTTTGGTTGAAAGTTGCATCATTATTTTACTTTTGACACTTCACAGAAATTAAATGCAAAGTAAGTCTATGGAGGTCCAATCCAACCAACTAATGACATGGATTGATTGTCATTGACCCCCTCGAGCTCCCCAAATAAGACTCGACCCTACTCCCACAGAGTGACCACCAAAATTCTCTCTAAAATCCATCATACTTCATTTTACAGTGACTCGAATTTAGAGACCATACCTTTCGATTTTGGCTACCAAACTTAGTGATTCTGGTGACATTGGAACTAGTGTGAAGTCATCTTTCCAAATCCACCTCTCTATGACATCGGCGTTCACTCTTCCAATGTTAGCATGATGGAATAGTAACCTTGCTCTATTGACTCGAAATAGACCATCCAATTTCTGAGCCAACACTGACCTCCCTGATGGCCAGTCGTGGCTCAAATTAATTTTAGAGACTCGTCGAACTCCCATTTAGCCAACCTCATTGCCCCCTAAAGTTGAAGGTGAGTCTCATAGCTATGAAAATTTCAGGAATTTCTAGTGACATCACTATTTTGAACATTACCTATAAATCATGTTTTTCAGGTGACTCAAACCATCATTTGAGGTGATTGAAGAGGCTACAAATACACAAGGAAGTCAACTTTTCAACCACACCCACATCGTCAACTGACTCATCGTCTCTAGTGAGTTCCCGTCATTTTACCATATTGTGTCTATTTTTTTTAGCAAAGGCCCAAACGTAACCAAAACAACACTAATCTAGTAGAGGCTGACCAAAAAGTGATCGTAGGGACCTGGGGAACATGATAAGGATATGTTAAGGGTTTTTACAAAGCTTATTAAGGTATTTCAAGGAAAGAGAAAGTTCGAGAACTAAAATATAATTTTACAAAAGTATGGGGAACAAAATGCAAATTTATAAAAATGGGGACCCAAATGTGACTATATAGAAGTCTATGGATATGGGAAGAAGATTTAAAAGGCTTTGGGACCCAAAGTGGTGGCTTGAGAAATTTGAAGGATCTAAATGGAAATTTGAAAAAGTTTAGGGCAAATGGTAAATAGTATAATGTTTGGGACCAAAAATAAACTATCTAAGACTTGTGGACCCAAATGAGACTCATGAAATAGTATAGGGCTGAAATTAGAAGTTTTAAAAGTTGGACTCCTAAATAAAGGACTTTGAAAGAAAGCAGCATTTTGGTAATATATGAAAGGATTAAGAACTTAAAGGTAATTTTAGGATATATTTGATGTACACGTAAAACGTTTAAAGATTTGAAGGAATTAAGGTAAATAAAGCCAAATAAGGGAAAATCCTAATTATGAATGATTATGGAAGGGGACGTATAAATGGGTTAATTGGAACGCGAATCTTGTGATCCCAACACAATGGGCAAAATCATAATTTTTGAAAAAATTATGGGACGGTGCAAGAAACACTAAAGTGAACCAAATCTGATCCTAATGATGTAATTTAATTTTTGTAGTGTAAATTGCCACTCTAATATACGGGGATCACATGTCCAAAGACATGTGGAAAACTTCAGGGATGAACAAATCATAAATATAACAGTGTGTGGGATTTACCGATGGTGAGTTCGATTAGATTGACAATTGCACTTTACAACACTTTATGAAACCATGAATATGTCCATGAGTGTTTTGAAAAGTGTTACTAAAAACTAGAGGAAAATTGTGTGGATGCATTCACAAATAGGTAAATGAATGATTGATATTATTTATAAAAAGAAGGGTTAAAGGACACATAATAATGATACTTATAACATGAGTAGTGGAGTCTGTAGATAGAGGACCGAACTACAAGGAATCAATTTATGATGTGTTTTCTACATGATCATGAGTTTTGCTTAGTGTATACATGTAACACTAGGAATCTCGAATTGGAAACCAAGTCGAACCAAAACGGTAACTAAGGCAAAGCCAAGAAGGATAGGACGAACTAGGGTTTGAATTCGAACAAGCTTTGGAACATGGTTTGAAACTGAGACATAAGATAATAACAATAGTCATGAAATACCCTTAGAGAACAACATGTAATAAAAAATTAAGGATCATGCCCAGATCAAAACTTGAAATTCACCAACCAAATCCCAAAACCCACCACTTTGTAATTAATTCATTTAGATAGCAATATTCTATGAAATGATGAAAGAGGACGATGATCATATATCGAATTACGTCTAGAATTCAGCCATATAATGCTTGGATGTCCTCTTATCGGTTGAAGATAAGAATTCTCTCAAAAACACACATACCTCCATTTTCAGTTATAACACTTGCATAGAGCACCACTTCCTCTACCTACCACCAAAATTAATGTTTTAGGTGTCCCTAAAAAGCTACGAGAGTCAGCTTTCCAACACCACCTCTCACGACTACTGACGTTAGCTCTATCATCACCGACAAGATCAAGGAGTATCGGACCATCTCCTACCATAAATAGAGCATCAGCTTTGTTGGTCATTTTTTATGGCCTTGATGACTAACAAAGGCTACAAAAACTTCAATAGATTTTTCTTGGCTTTAGCTTTGGAATGCCACTAGCCTCAAATGTCTAGGGTAAGTATCGAGGTCGAAATAATTATGAGAAGTGTTAGTTAGCTTCAGTTGGAGCAAAGTTTAGTAAAATGGACTTTGTAGGTTGCTTAGATCTCTATTAGAGGTGCTACATATGGCCATGGACTCCTCTAGGGGTCATCTTTTGAACCATACCAGTGTCACTAATTGAGTCATCTAGAAGTCTATGGTAAGTACTAACTAACCTTAAAGGAAGGTTAGTTAAAGAATGATTCGTCGATAAGTAAGTCAAATAAATCGAGCCTAGGGGGCAAAATCGTAATTTCTTAGGAATGTTATGATGTAGCAATTATGTGTTGATATCAGTACTTAAATTGATCTCAGTGATTATTATGACTCTTGCAGAGAGAATACACTATAGATCAAGCAATGACCTCATGCACTGAACCAAAAGGGAAACTCATCGAAAAGAACAAGTTTTGGTAAAAATAGTGAGTGGGAGTAATGACACTGAGTCTAATTGGACTGACCAAATGTGCTTGCTGCTTTTAATAATACTCTGAAATCTATGATGCATGATTTAGAAAATCATTGAAAGAAGTGAAAAATGACATGAATGCATGCTCACTAAAGAATATCATTTTAAGAACTTAAGAAATGGGTTAAGGGTCATATAGACCGAAATAAATGAAGTATAGTCGCATGCTAGGACTATGTGAGTGCACATACACGAAGGTTTAATCTTATGCTTATTAGTTATTATATTCCTAGTAATTTTGTATGATTTTTGGGCACACTATTTTTATGAAAGAAAAGTTTAAATTTCCATTAAAAATTAGCATTATTTTATTTTGAGTCTTGGTTCTATCGGTACTATTTTGGGGTGAATGTACCCACTATTGTAGGATTAAGGGGATGTGGCAGGTTATTATTGGTCCTAAGTTAGATAATTGGGTTGGTGCATGATAGTATACATATACTTATGGCACGGAGGATGGAGACAACCAAAGTATATAAATGAAAGAGTGCATTGCCTCAACAACTCTATGAGAGGACGTGTTTTTATAGTATAAAGTGAGTGCATACGTGCAAAGCACATGCCCTCATAGCCCCATTTGCTCGTGTGTGAAACATTTGGGGACATGGTTGTGCCATGCTGATAGCTTAGCTTATATGTGCATGGTCGGACCATTATGTTTGTTTTGCATGTGTGGTTTAACATGTATATATATGTGATGATTTAAGTGTTTAATGAGGAAACCTAATGATACCAAATTGTAAATGAATTATCTTTACCTTGAGAAAATGGTTGTGAACTACTTTTTATAAATATCATGTGGTGAGAATTTTTGACAATTAATAATAGTCTTAGAATGAGGAATAGAAAAATGAAATTTATAAACTATGTATAGAAATTTTGAGTGGAGATTATATCAAGGCTATGTGTAATTCGATGAACTATCTTCACACTTACTAACTGTTATCCACCCTCTCCCCTAACATATTTCAGGAAATAGAGAAGACATGAAAAAGTGAGGATGGTCTAAAGGATCGAATTGCATCTCTGACGGAGGTCGCAATCAACGTGGACATCCTCGAAGAAAGTTGTACGAAGGCTTTTCATTCAGTATTATATGTTTTCCTTAAGATTTTATATATTTTTGTAAACTTGTTTCATTATTATAAATGAAATTCTCAATTTTTTTTACAGAAATTGTTCAATTTTTTTTACAGAAATTGTTTTGTCTTATATTCTGAGTTTTGTGACATGTAGATTTTATACTAATAAAGGTGTTCACCATTGTATTATCGATTGGGTGTGATGGGTTATTATTGGACTCAACATAGACATTGGGTCGAGGTATGATGGAGGTTACCAACCTTCCCATGCTAATGACTCCAACCAACTTGTCTTCGTCACTGAGAATTCGACGATTTGTACCAACATTGTATTTTTTTCGGTGAAGCTCTGATCATGGACTAAAATAGGTTAATTTGATTTGTTAAAAACATGGATTAATCCTATAGAGAGAAAAGAGATTATTAGAAACATGATTTGATTGAATTTTGAGTTCTTAGATGAATTTGAATAAAATTTTAAATTGGGGCAATTGCATAAATTCGGATAAGTTAGCAAACCTAATTATAGTAATTAGAAATTTAGGGAGTCAAAAAGGATATTAGAATATTTAGAGGGGTGAGGTTGAATACTATATCATATAGGAACCTAAGCATGAATAGTAAATACTTAGGGAGCTAATGGTAATAATGTGAAAGTTTGAGGTAATATAAGAAAATACTGATATAACCAAATTAAGATATTTAAATAAAATATTAATCAAGTATATGAATTATTTGTATGGTAGATAAACGTAGATAATAAGGAACCAAGTTGACACTAATAATAGGAAGTAGACACTACTGTTTTATATGCATCAGGATCGATTTAATCTATCACATCTTTCTACAACTTTTAAAGTTATCTTATGGGTACGTGTGATTTAGAATTATGTCATGAAATATGGATAAAAGGACATAAAAGTCAATTAAGGAGGTTTTGAAAACCGAGGTATAGTCCACTGTTTAGAAAATTGTCTTGAACTTACTTTGAAACTGAGCTAATGTCTAACATTTATGAAACGAATACATCAAATTTTAAGAAAATGGGTTGAAAATAAATGTTTATGAAAAATGACATATGTACACAGTAATGAAATAGAGGTGATGCCCCCACATTTACAAAATATGGTCAATGACCATACTATTTTAAAAAACAGACCACAACTCAAATAATTTTCAATGAAACAAGGATAATACAGTATTTTGGAAAGTAAGAATGATCACTATGGATTACTAATTATTTTTATAGGCTGATATAATCATTAACAAAATAACATAGAGATTGATTGGATAGCAAATCAACCCTTGTCAATATACTTAATTCTTGTTTGAATTGTTATTATTGTTATTGATATTCTTAGTGATTGATCAAATAGTAAGTAAACCATTAATAAATATGCTTGATACATGTATGATTATTTATAATTGAGCAAAATGAGTCTAATTATTAATGGATACTTATATTAGAGGATGTATTGGCTACTCTCTACTATTGAAAAGTGGAGTCAATAAAGGAAGGAAATTGTGTTGACTTTCTAGTACTCAGATCCACGGAGTTATAAAAAATTGTTCAAGTGATTGATGAGATGTAGAATGAATACAGTAATTAGTATAATTATAAATCCATAGAAAGGTGAGGTAATCCCATATTCAAAGAAGTTATCCTTCATTCGGATGAGTGTTACACAACCCACATTTTTATTGATATATTATGCTTGCATAATTTGTTTTCCGCAACATTATAATCTTCCATCGAATGTTGATGAAGGATAACCATTTTAACCATGATAAAACTTAATTGAATGGTTTATGTATATAATATGCAAAAAAATATTTTTTATATGAATACTTCCATGTACATTTTAGTAGAGACTAATATAGATGATTTGATGTTCGAATTTCAATATCCCAGTTGACAGACCTTTTGTCAAACTCAGTTCTATCCCAAAATTTTCTTTTAGAAAATATCAGTAAATGGTGAAGTCTAGAGATATTACTCCATAAAATTAATTTTTCTTATATATAATACATGGAGATTACAATAAGTGAATTAATTATATGTAAACAAGGGTTTATATGAATAAATGTTTTAAAATTTTATGATTAAATTTTAAAATATTTTTAGTATTTACAAAGTTAGTATCCCACTATTATAATCTTAAGAGTCTTGATTAATAAATATATTTGATATAATTTTCCTCTCATATAATATAAGTAGATAGTAAGTATTAATCCACTTAGTTTACACTATTTTTTTTTATAAAAAAGTGTTTATATTAATAAATATTTTAAAATTTTAAGATTAAATATTAAAAAATTTTCAATATTTATGTATTACAGCCTATCAATTATGCAATCTATTATGAGAGAGCGTTACCATTATAATTTTAATCCGATCTAAAAATCGAGTCAAATGTTACCTTATAGGTCAAATATTGTATTTTTTATTTGTATGCAAATGAGTTTTAACAAAAATATACTATTATTCTCAATTTGAATAGAATAAATTTACTTTTCCCATTGATCAAACTATTAAAATATTTGACTCGTTTGAAGAAAAATTATTTTATCTAATGAGAAATAAAATAAACATCAATAACTCTAGAAAAATAAATAATAATTAGGGATTAATAAATAAGAAAATAAAAATAAAATAATTTTTTAATTCTTAATAATATATTTAAAATTATCTATTACAATCGTATTTAAACCGTTTAAATTTCAATTTTTTTTGATAAAAATATATCAATATATCTATACATTAATTATTTAATCGTTTAATTAGTATAATTTAATATTTAGAAACTTCAATATATAATATAACGATTTATCAATTTAAATGCGTTCAATTTATATAACTTTTAGTCCTTTCAAAATTAACATTTTACAAATATTATTGGTAGTAGACTAAAGTTGAAAAATAAAAGTTGCAAAATATTTCTTAGGCTCAAATAGAGATTTTCAAGAAAAACTCGGACAGAGAAGCTCACTTAAGAGTTAAGAAAGATGGATAAACAAAAGTGAGGGGAGCAAGATCGAGAAACAAGCAACCAACTCTCCTATAAGAATTGAATTAATAAGTAATTTTTTAATTGTATAAAAAATATGGATAATTATAAACTTGTAATAAAATAAAATAAAATAAAAATATATAATTTTAAAATTATACTAATTATATAAAATAGTATCCTCATAGTATATTAATAGATCCAAGTGAAATTAAGACGAGATATTGTCCATATGGTCAACCTAGTCTCCTAATGTTCTATAATATGGTAGTATTAAAAGTTAAAATTGTTTCATAGCATAAATAAGTGCAACTCCATATAAAAGACCCACTTTCCTCATGTTAAGTGCTTCACAAGACTTGAATTACAATGGCCTTCATATCCAAGATTATAACTCAAAAACATTCCAAAACTTGACTTACAAACGGTTTATGTCCACCGGATTTCTTCTGAAATATCTTCTTCCTTTCCAGCACCATGGCTGCTTCAATCCCTGGTTATGGTAGGTAGGAAATTAGATATACAATCACTTAAACCTCAGAGGCACAGATCATCTCCAACCCCAAGAAAAGCAATTAGTGTTGAGATGAGAAACCGCTCAAAATGAAGACATGATTCAAATGGTGTCCCACATTGATGAGCAAATAATTTTCAGCATACGGGAGTTTCTTGTCTAGCTCAGTATCTACCAGTATATGGGCATCTTGAATTTTTATACAGTTTTGACCCTTTGCTGAGAAGTTCAAATAAGAGGAAAAGTCTCAAATCATTCACAATGGTGAGACAATGGAATAATCCAACAGGAGGCACATGGCAAGCAGCACAAAGAAGACTGAACAACCAACAAAGTTCTGCTGGCCTCTCACAACCTATGCAGAGATATTCACAAATGTGTTTATTTATTCTAGTGGGTCAATTAGACACACGCAGTGTTTACATGGTTTTTTTATTGGTCTGAACTAATTTGAGGCTGAAAATGAGAGAATGAATAGTATATAAAAGAGGTAAGTGGATGAACAAATTGATTTTATATGTAGTATGCAGAACACGCGTGAATGTAAGGCAGGGACATAAATGGAAATGTTGACATAGCTCCAAGAATAGGCAGGTCCTTTTATCTGGTTGGAAGGGCACTGCAAAAGCAACCATCAACAGGTCCACAGATAATGTTATAAAGGGACCACTCTATGTATTCCTCTAGGTTCATTCTCCGCATCCTAACTCAATCTCGGTTGGGTATTCGCCCCACTTTGATTCCAAAATGCATGGAGTTTTAACTTGCCTAGACTTGAGATTCAAATGCACTGGCCTCCAAGTTAATTGGGACTTTCCCTTTAGAAATGAAAGAACTCTTGTTTTAACCATGCCACAAGGCAAGCCATGGATGAAGCTACATTTGGGCCAAATCAATCTTAACTCTTCCTTGGCAGATGCTTTCTGAATTTTGTGGAAGTGTTTGGATATATATAAACGGAAAAATGCACATTTTTCCATTTGGCATATATCAGTTCAGCTCCCCCCTTTACAAGAAGAGAAAAGGAGTTGCAGAAATATTTCCCAATGAAAATGTTACTAGTTGGTCAACTAGAGAAGCAGCATTTAAGTAGTTGGTGCTTGGTGGCAAATCTCAATAAGAAAAGTTGAAGAAATGTGATCCACTTGTGGGTGGTTGGAACAGTGCTCAAGTAAAGGCAAATTTCAGAAGATCTTATCAAAGTCAGTAGACCAAGAAATCATATATTATCAAGTTATTAGTTGTACTGCTTCGGTGTCCCTAGATGCCAAGACCAATAAGATCACAGGATTGGGAGAGAACTGAAGCAGATAGACATCATCCACTTGATGGGCATATGAAGGAAGACCTTGTTAATTCACTCACCAAAATTTTCGAGGACAAGTACTTCTTTGGGAGTTTATACCCAGCAAAACTTTTGAAGCTGTGACATATGACCACACCGTGAAAGCACTGCCAGAAACCGGATCCTCCAGACCTTCCAAGTGATGTGATAAGAGCCACATCTTTTTAGAAGACTGAAAACAATTAGTCATTGTGATTGATCCTCATGAGAGCAATTCAAGAAAAAGAAATTAAAAAAAAACAATGGGAGTATATTCATATATATATTGATCTAAAAAAACCCACAGCTTTCCAATGACCCTAAAACAGCATAGAAAGACATGTTGGGGTGGAAAATCAGAATAGATTCCTCGCGTCCACACGTATCACATGTTAACATCAGATGCAGACTTCTCATGTGCGGGTCATTGTCCAGCGAAAAAGAGATGATTCCTTGAGGACCAGCAGAGCAGTGTTGTGGTGGTGGAAAATCTAGGTCGTTCATAGCAGCGAAAGAAAACCATGAAATACCAAAAAAGCAGGAAAAGCATTTTAAGCTGGAGATGAAAACCCGACAATGCTTCCCTGTCATTGACACAAGCAGAGTAATAAGGGCCTCGTGCTAGTTTGGAATTTGAGAAAATCAGCATATCTTGCCCCTTCACCATACCTGCAATCTCAAGCCATTCAAAATTTACTGAGATGGAGTTGGATTTTCAGTTTTTGATCTCTTCAAATTTTTCAGTTTTTGTCCCTTGATACAAATATCAATATGGCTTCATGATCAGTCCATCTTCCATGGGTCGTGAGGCTCTTCAGATGCCAACTATGGCTATGGTTTGAAGGTCAAGGCCCTGAATTTTTGAATGACACAAGACAACATAGCTACTGAGCAATCACCCAACAAAATGAGATTGGCAAAAGGAATAGTGACCTGAGCGGCTCAAAGCATGGCAGCACTTCTTGGAGGTTTGTTAGAGCAAGGACACTAACTTGATGTATCATGAATGCTACAACATTCAGACATAAAAAAGGTATATACCATTCAATGAAGGGATATGATAAGAAACGGACATTCCTGCAAAGAGCTGATGAAAAGATTGAGTATGGGCCAATCTCAGTTCAATAGATAACATAACATCAGCAATAACCAGCTTCACGCTTCAAAGAAAACCATGTATCTGCATTTCATTGTCATCTTGCCAGTGGAATCACACACCATTTGCTGTTTATAGACTTGAATTTCAAAGGAGAAGCAAGCGCAGATGTTCACTTTATTTTTTCCCCTGTATCTACATACACTTTCGATTGTGGTTATTAATATTTTGGAGTATATGGGGGTAAAACCATGAGGTCCAGCCATTACAGGAATATAGGAGGCAAGACATGCATTAAGACCCAGAAAACCCACCAAGGGCGAGAATACTTATGAAACTAAGAGCTGGCACCAAAAACCCGAATCTTCTGCTCGACCAGAACACGACAACAAGGGCAAGCAGCTTTGCCCTTCTTCCCATAGTTTTCACTGCACTTGCTGCAAATAACTTGGTGAGCACAAGGCAGAAAGACAACTGAGACTTCATCCTTCTTACACAGCAGGCAACGCCTATCTGTATTGACTTCAAGTGAGTCCTCCATGCTATCTAACTGATTGAGCAATACAGCTATCGTTTCTCCATTCAGCTTTTCCTTCTCAGATTTTGCCATCTGTGAAGCTCTGGGAAGATTCTTATTACTGCCATTAGTATTATTATGATCAGTGGATCGCACTGATGATTCTAGGCGGGAGAGCTCCTGCTCCAGTCTTTTGATATCATCCTTATGACGCTGAAAGTCTATCTCTATCTTTAAACGCAGGGCCTCAAGCTTTCTTTTACTGCTGCCCTCTGTAGATTCCTTCAATCGACGTTCCTCCTCTACTTGTGCCAATGCAAGCTCCTTCTCCTTTGCTGTCTTCTTCCACTTGACCTGAAAGAAAGTTGAGCACTAAGACAAAGCAGCTGAGGGCAAATAAAGATGAGAAAAATGGATTTGTTATGAGGAAATCATATTCTTTGTTTATTAATTTGGAAATGATCTTTATAGACATGGAATCAAAGGGAACATTTTGAATTGCAGTCCTTCAAGATTGTCAAAGACCAATTTGGTTCATTGAAAAGTATGTTTCGCTTGAGGGAACTATTATATTGAGCAGATAAAAGATCACATAAAAGACCTTTTATCTTCTAATAATTCTAAAATATAGATCAGCATCATGGAAACTAAAAGTCTTTGCCCATGGTAGTAATGAACTAAAATGACAAAATAGGAACAAAACACAGAAAATAGACAATTGATTGTCATATTCAGCATGGGTTAATCACATACAGAGGATATTCAACCAGGATATAAATGAAAAATGAAGTTCATTGTTGGTCTTTGTTCATTTCTCACTCTTCATTCATAGTCCAAAGGCACTTTCACAATCAAGAAGCAAACTAAGGTTATGCAGTATCTTCCATGGTCCATTTCTCCTCTTCAAGTCAGATACAACTGCATAAATTATCCCTATAATATTCATTGCAAATCATTGTGAACACTCTAAAACCACTTTCATTTTCTATGAATTTTTCAGATGTCTTGCCTTTATTTTTTAATTTAACTACAAGCATTGTCCCTAGAACCACATAGCACCCAAAATTAACTTATCATAAATATTGCATATGCTTTCTCATTTTGGTACCTAAAATAATTGCCACAGATATCAATCTTCACCCCATAGTAACACAAATGGGATACTGAGGTTCAACAAGATTTCTTGAACATCTCAATATTCCACTTACCTCCGCTTCTTTTGTATCCTGCTCCAGTTGAACTAACTCTTGCTGCAACAGGGAAAATTTGCGTTTCTCCTCAGCAATCTCTTCCTGCAACTTTGTCTTCTGTTTCTCCCAAGCCAACAGTCTTTTCAGGCATTTCTTTTCTCTTTTTGCCACCACCAAGCACGATGCTACTGATTCTGATGCACTCAACTTAGAAGCTTCCATCTCTGCCTTGATCTCTGCATTTTCTGTCTCAAGTCTCCTAATCACTGCATTAGCTCGGTCGACTTGACCACTTGCCTTCCTCAAAGCATCCTCCATTTCTGATAGTCTCTTCATTGTAGTTTCCTCTAGAGTCTGCTTACCTTTCTTCAACCTTTGAGTCTCCTCCATCTCCATTCTCAAGACCTTGAGCTCTGTCAAGTCACTGCTCAACCTTTTAGCAGCTTGCATCGCCTTCTCATGTGCCCACTCCTTTCTTTCTTTCACTTGCTTTTCTAGATCCTTGATTTGGCGAAGAAGAGAGAGTATCACCTCATCTTTCTGATCCTCTGCACATTTTTCGTCAATTTTCAGTTCCTGGAATTTACTCAAGATAGAGTTCACCGAATCTGTGGTCCTAGGAGTCTTTGGCTCCCCACTATGTCCAATCTGCAAAATACCTCCTCCCTCCCCTATGGACAAAGAGCTCGGTCCAGATTGAACTTGTGGCTGCAGAAGATGCTTTGGGTTTGAGGGAAAACCCATGGAAAATGCTGCAACGTTCCTCTTCAAGAGTGATTTCATTGCGGGCGAGAGATTAAACCTCTCAGGACACTCAATATCAGGAAATGGTTCATTGGCTGGAAACTCTGCAACCCCATTGCTCCCAAAGCCCCATCCGCTGTGAAACTGGCAGGACTGGAGAGCCGAGACACCAATAGCAGGCGCACTGCTAGAACAACCCTCAAGAACACTACTTGAGGAGGTTGAACCATCGTTGCTCAGAGGCTGAGGAGTAATACTGGGGATCTCTATCGTGCTTGCTCGGCCCACATGGAGATCACTCATTAGTAGACACCACATTGCATCTCCCCTGCTCAAGTGAGGCCTCAGCTGCTGCATCAGACACACCATTGCCGCCAGAGTGTACTCTTGCAACTGCCTCAGATCAGAAAACACATGACCATTCTCACCAGTAATAGCATCGCCACTATTACCGCCACCATCCGATACCCTTTTCAAATAGGCCAGTGCGTTGTGCAGTATATTTGTCAACACGTCGTTAGCCCCGTAGCAATGCCCATTTCTCAGAACGGCCCTCAGGGCAGTCTCCTCGTCATAGCCCAACCCAACGAGCCTCGACAGCGCCTCGTTGTAAAGGAACTGAAGATTCTTCATCAAAATGTCCTCCAATTGCTCCTCCGTGCAGTATCCCCAACCGCTGGCGTCGTCGAAATTGAAAGTAGGGTTGGCGCAGGGGAGGGGGCTAGGATTGAGGCAGAGCTGGCAATCGGCGGGGTTGTGATTGGGATCGATCATTGTTTTGGGGATCGGAGACGGACAGTCGATAGAGAGAACCCTGGGGCTGTCCATCGTCGTCGGAGGTGGATGCGGTTTCTTCACCGATCGGAGGCGGCGACTGGCTCTAACGTGCTTTCCTCTCACAGTGCAACTCATGTGTCCGTATATGTTTGTCTCAAGGTTATATAAATCAACACCAGAAGGGAGAGGATGGTAGGGGGAGCGGAGAGGAAGATGAAGAAGGGAAAGCTCAGAATTATTTATTTATTTATTATTTTCTATATTTATCCATTTTATGTTTTTATTTTCCATTATTTATGTTTTTTTCTCCTCCCCTTTGCCCATCGTTGTTTTTGGGAAAGAAAGTCCAATGAATTGATTCTACGAGTCTATTGAATTTAAATAGCTTAAGCTTTTCTACCAAAAAAATACTCAAATTTTAGAGAATATTATATAAATAAGAAAATAGTGCTTATGTAACTCAATTAATATAAAATTGGATGAAAGTTTTTTAGAAAAATAAATTAGTACAAGAACTTGTTAAATTGTAGGTGAATCGACCAAAATTAAATAAATTGGCTAGTAGTGATAAATTTCTCAATTTTTAGAATGAAATATATAATTTAGAAAATAAATATTATTAAGCCTAATTTATTGAAAATTGAATGAAAATTTTTTTAAAAAATAAATTGGGATAATAACATATCAAAATTAATCAAACGAATCGATTTATTCACTAGAAACTAGTTCGATACATTGCGAACCAATCAACAAATTAGGTCGGGAGCACACATGTACGACGTGCGTGATCATCTTCCTCATCTGACTTAAACCTAGATATCCTACCCGAAACCCAAAATAATTCGATTTCAACACGATTTCTATCATCCTACAAACGGAGAGAATTAAATGAAAAGTGGGATGTATATTGTCCCATCCAATTAGCTATGTACATAGGGTGATAAATCATTTGATCTTGATATGACCATATAATGCTCAACCCCTTTTTCACCGGTCGGTGGCCAAAATTCTATTTGGAAGTGAGAATGCTTAAATTTTCGGTGACCTCCATACTAGAGCTAATAACTTTCATTTTTTTACCACAAACTTGGTTACTTTGGTGATATTAGTACTATAATGAAGTTAGCTTTCAAATGATACCCCTCATCGATGTTGATGTGCCCTCCAGTGGCACCAATATGATCAAATAGTAACATTGATTCCTTAGTCGAAAATAGAGTAGTGTCTTTCTGACCTTACCCGACCTCCTCGACGACCAACCATGACCCAAAATAATTATGGAGACTCTTCTCAGACCCCTTGAGCCAACACCATCGAACAATTTGAGTTGAAGATAAGTCTTGTAGTCATGATAATTCTTTAGATCTCTAGTAACACCTTTGTCTTAAGGGCAAGCACCCTATGTAAATCTCATTTTTTAGTCTAGTCAGACAATAATTTGGGGTGTTTCAAGAAGCCATGAACACATAAACGAGTTAGTTTTCCAACTTCGATCATGCTGATGACCGACTTGCCATTTCCGGTGAGTTTTAGACACTTTTCCAAATTGTGTTAGTTTTTCGAGGAAGGTCTGATCATGACTAAAATAACATTTTTCTGATCGAGGGTGGCCAGAAAGTGACCACAAGGACCTAAAAATTCTTAGAGTTTTTTGGGTATTTTGGAAAATTTGACATAACATGGGTATAACCATAGATATGTGAAAGGAATTCATGGGTGAGTGTTAGTCGAAATGAGTTCGTCGATACACATGAATCGAGAGAGCCAAACCTAAGGGGCAAAAATATAATTTTGGAAAAAATTACAGGGTAGCATGCAAGGGTCAAGTAAAGTTCAAAACTGACCCCAAACTTATGATTTGATTTGTGTTGTGGAATCTAACAACAAATTATGTAGGGAATCGCACCTCCCAAGACAAAGGAGAAATCACTCAGTCGAACACATCCCGATTATAACAATGAATGGGGTTTCCAACTTTGCGTATGTTTGGGGCATTGTTGTCAATACTTATAGTTTTATGAAAATTACTTATATGCTTGGGAAAAAGATTTTAAGAATCCTATAGAAAAACCATATGGAAGCTTTTATCGAAAGACAAAAGATATCCCAATCCATTTGAGAAACAAACCACGACTAGATGATTTTGAAAAATACAAGTGTAAACTTGAGGGTTAAAAAATGGGTGATACCCAATCCGTTAAACAAGTTAGGAATGAAGGGGTTAAGACCCAACGCTCAAGTATGAAAGGGCTAAGACATGTGATTTATGAAATGGGCTAAGACTTGTTGTTTATGAAAAGGGTTGAGACCCATTGTTTATGAAATGGGCTAACACTTGCTATTTATAAATGTCACACTCGGACTTGGCTTGGTCGGATCCCCATGAGCAATCCACAACTCCCTTTGGTCTATGAAGGGTTTCACCCTCTTCTAAACTGCGAGGAGTAGGGCGTCCCTTTTTTTCTTGTTTTTCCTAAAATAGTATTATACAAAACTGAATATATTAAAGTAGTCATACCTATCTTATAGTTCAACCACAAAAGGGTATTTAAGTTTGGTTTTCCTCTGTTAACTGAAAAAGGGATAAAAGGGAGGGGGTGAGTTTTACAACTTAGTGATCTGGTGTTGGAAGTGAGTTTTAAAAATATTTCCAAAACCATGCGAAGGTTAACCTTTCCTTAGAGGGTTTCCTCAAACTCAATTTTCCAAGACCTTTTTTCATTTCCATATTAGGTGTGTTTAGCTTTCTTAGCCCATCCCCTTGCCTTGGGAGGCATTTAGCAAACAAACACCGGCCCTTCATCGGGAAGGGTACTCACATTCGCAGGTGTAACACGTCCACTACACCCACTTGTGGATTGGAGCATCGTTACCGTCCACCATGATAGAAGCCCATCCACTTCTACCCTAAGTCCGAGTGGATGTCCAAGACGTCTGACCCTTAAACCTGAATGCCACTTTGTGTCCATATGAGGATGGAGATCTCATCATGACCCCACCTCGGTATCCTGCGCAAGAAGCTCCTAGAGCTTCATGATTAACTGGCACGATGAACTGCCCTTATCACCACTATGTCGTTCAGCAGCCCTTCGGACCCATCACTACCTTCTAGGGCATCTTGATGGTCCCATACCATAAGTGCATGGACAAACAAGAGTTTTCATATAATTAGCCATCCTCTTTGGTGTCGATGGTCTAACGGCCCTAACACTCAACCCGACCTGTAGCTGTTTGTCTAGGCTGTTCCGTCAACCTGGCCCTGACGCACTGCTGCCATTCCATCGAGCATTGTTGGTCTTGACTTAGTACTATGGCGATTCACACAATCAATTTCCATTTTTTTAATTAGGAGTTTTCATGCCTCTTCCTAATCATACTTGTTTACAGGCTCCAGTCCGTACCCACTCGCCTTGGGCCCACTACATGTGTTTTTCTAAAACTGGGCATTGAGCTCTATGAGTTCAAAAACCGAAGCCACTAGCCTATTAGAGCTGCTGTAGCACCCATCGAGAAGGTCTCCCAAATAGTTTAAGCAATTGTCACATGGTCAGAGGAGAACACTTATGACAAAAATTCACTTTTTATCTCATCACACCAACCAGGTGTGATGATAACTTCGTTTTCTCACGTATGAGTGACTAGGCTCAAAGTTCTTGGTTTATTGCACTTAGATCCTTAAAGTTCATTTTTCTCAACTTTAGTTCCCTAATGCTAACTTTTCCCCAAATTGAGTCCCAAGGTTTCCAATATCCTCTTTTGATCCTCAATTTACTCAAAATTGTGTAAGGGGCTCAAGTTTTCCAAATTTCGAATTTGGTCCCTAATTTTTCAAAAAATACGGTTTTACCCCTACTTTCCAAAAATAGCAATTTGGCCTCAAATATTTCGAAAATTGATCAATTGGTTCCCCATCATCTTTCTCATTGCCAATTGGCCTTTAATTTTGAGAAATTGCATGGAGGTCCCTCGATTTTTTGCAATGCCCAATTTCCCCCCTTGGGTTTCCCCCTTTCCTTTTAATCAAGTGGAGCCAGACGTACTTTAAACCTTATTTAGTGGAATATCATAAATCAATAAAAATGCAAGCTTAAAAGAACTTTTAAGCATACTTGATAGAGGGTAGATCCTGGTGTTTTCTTTAGTCATGTTTCCCTACTCCTAAAAAGGGATATAAAAGAGGGGGTGAGTTTCTACAACTCAGTGAATGGGTGTTGGGAGTGAGTTTTCATAAAAAAAATAGCTTTAATCAAAATGTGCCAATGCCTTTATTTCTTTTAAGAAAGGATCTTTTCTTCAAACTTCGATTTTTCAAAACCTTTTTCCTCATTTTCACATCATGTGTGTTTGACAGTCAACACACGCCCTTCATTAAGAAGGGATCACACATTCGCATGTGCAGTCCATCCATTGCACCCACTTGTGGCTCAATGTTTGATTCAATGTTTGATTCTGCCAAAGCTTCTCCAGTAGTTCTTGGATCAAACGGAGGTTATTGTCAAGTAGCTGACTTTTCCCGGAGTCTAAAGAACCTGACCTCAACTTCTAAGGTTGAGAAAATTGCCTAAATCGGAGCTCTGGTTCGAGCTTCGCTGGAAAATGGAGTAGTTGAGAAAGAAGGGAGATTTCAAGTGTAAGGAGGATGAATGGAGATGAGCTCTTTATATAGGGATCTCAGGGACTCTCTTCTCGACTATTTTACATCTTGGTCAAGCTTATCCTCGACTTGAAATGTCTTGAAGGGAGACATTTTTCCTTCACCAGCGTTGTAAGTTTCTGCATTGAATGAACAGTGTCATCATATGAAGGAAGAAGACGACACTTTTTCGAACCAGACCAGATTGGTCCGACTGAGTTCAATGCTTAAACTGGCCGGTTCGACCAATTTTCTCAAAATTAAAAATTTCTAAATTCATTCTCTATCCAATGGTGGCTTCAATTCCCCAATTTGAATATTTTAAGCCACCTAGAAAAATGAATTTAGTAACTAGTTCAATGATGGTTCAAACTGGTTCAGGTCTGGTTCACATGAAGCAGTCTGATTTTCTCTTCTAATTTTTCACAAAGCCCTTTTTCATGATTTTTATGATTCTTTGAGTCACTTGATATTTGTCGATTTCCCATTTTTTCCTTTCTCTGTCGGTTACGGTTCATGAACCGGTTCGGTTTTCTCTCTTGAGTTGTCTGATTCTGTCCCCAGTTTTCTTATCTTTATGGGATGGGGTTTACAACTCTCCCCTCCTTTTAGAGGTTTTTTCCACAAAACTAAGTCAACCATCCTTTGCATTTGAAGTTACTTTCCTTTATATCCCCCTAGGGTTCACTCGGTATGCTATCTTTTTGACTACTCCTTTCATCTAGTCCTTTAGCCATGTACTTATGGAGTCTTTCTTTCTTTACATCTTCCATTCACTCTACGGAGTGTATCATGACTAATCATGTTTAAATTACCTATCCCACAATACTTCATTAGGTCTCCTTCTTACTCTATCCAAGGTACGACTTTTCTTCTTAAGGGTTCTTATTCGTTTCGTTTGGTAGGTTGTTTCATATACATCTGATCATTCCTGCTTTCCCTTCATTTCCTAGATTATTAATGCCCTTTGTTTAGTATCCTTTATGACTCTTTGTCCTTAATCTTATGGATTTGGACCTACTTTCTTCCTTATCTTATTTTGGTCCTTCCTCCATTTTTGGTTTAACATAATTCTGGTTCTATTTCTCAGGTTTGACCATTGGACTTGGTTCTACTTGGGTTACCTTGCTTAGAACTGCTGGCCCTATATGTTCCTCATAGTAGGATCTGTTCTGGAGTTCTTTACCCCTTAGGATTTCCAGAATGTGTATCATAGATAACAATTTATGCCCTACTATTTGTTTAGGAGTCGTTGGATTTTGTTCCTTCCTACTACTCAGTAGTGTTTTCCAACTACTTCCCAAGTAATCCAATTGTCCTTTAATTTTTTTTCTCAATATCGGAATCGTGTCGATTCCCTTTATCTACTCATTCCTTACCAACTTTCCTATGGTTTTCCCCTAGTTCCAATTGTTGGTTTTCCAGCTTATTGACATATTGGGATCCTTTCACGATTTTCCTTGATCCGAGATGTCGGGTTTCACAACTCTCCCCTCATTTTAGGAGTTTTGTCCCTAAAACATAATCAACATCCTTTGCATTGGGAATATATTTCCCTTGATTTCAACTTGGGGTTTTCTTGACATGCTACTACTTTGGTTTTTCCTTCACTTAGCCCTTTAAACCACATGTTTAAGAAATTTCTTTTCCTCTCCATTATTTACTCACTCTATGGAGTGTATCCTGATTAGGTATGTTTTACCCAAAAATCTCAAGGTACACCCTTAGGTCCACTTCTTACTCTAATTAGGGTAAGCCTCTTCTTCTTGAGGGTTTTCATCTAGGTCATTGGGTTGTATGTTCCATAAACATTTGATCGTTCATGTTCTCATTTATTTCCTTGGTTGTTGATGCTCTTTAGCTCATTGTCCTTTCGAACTTTTTTGTCCTTAAACTTGTGTGTTTTGATATGATCCCCTTTTTATCATATTTTAGTCCTTCCTCCATCTTTTGTTTACTATAACTCTAGTTTAAATTCTTAGGGTTGGCTTCGTCATGTTTAACTAATGGACTATTTCTTACTTAAGTCACATTTTCTTGGGACTTTTTGACCTACATGTCCCTTACAGCATGACGTGTTCTATAATTTTCTTTGTCCATTATATTTCTAGAACATTTTCTCTATAAAGGTTTATGCCTTTCCAACTTTTAGGATTCGCGTGGCTTCCTTCCTTTTTATTACTTGGTAGTGTTCCCCAACAACATTCGGGGTTATCCAATTGTTCCTTTACATTTTGACATCATGATTTTGTCACTTTTTCCTTATCTACTCATTCCTTACCAACTTCCTTATCGGGTTTTTCCGGTTCAATCATTAGGCTTCCTGATTACTTCTTGTCTTATTGATATGCTTGGGATTTTTCCTTCCTTATGTCCTACCACATCTTCAATGACATTATTTTCTCAAGGATCCCATTTCTCATTCCTTCCTTACTCACTTGTGACCATTTCATAGTTCCTTATCCTGAGTTGGGCCCTTTCAGTCTACGTGTCGGTTCCTTTGTTTGGGAAGTTCCCTTTTGATGGTTTCATTCTCTATTATATCCTTTAAAGAAGAGACTTCCACCTTAAGGGCTACACGTTCAACCATCTTACCCTTTCTTAAAGGTTTCTTTTCTTCATTTCCTTACACCCTATTTAGATTGGGGATTTTGCCCGTTCTTAATCCTTCATTCTCTTAAAATTTTCATTTCATCCCTTATTCCCTATCCGAGGAACTTCCAATTATCGGGTCTTATTTTGTGTACTCCACATTATGCCCATCCGTCCAATCTTTTGGCTCCATTAAGCGAGTGTCGACCACAACCAGTCTCGATGTCCATGGTTGTTTCCCTTAATCACTTCTTAATTGAAGGGCTTACTTCTCCAAGGTTTCTCAGATATCCTTTCATTTATTTCCTTATTAAGGGTATTTCACCCATCCTTACTTGTTATGGCATCTTTTGATGCTATCTTCCTACTTACTGTTCCTTAAGTTTAACTTACTCCTTGTGTTTTGGGTATACTTCCATTATAATTGGTGCTTTATCCTAACTCGCATTCCATTTGCAATTTTACCTTCTATTCCACTTTAATTGGGTTTCATTACCTCTTAATTGGGATAGGTATTCCTCCCTAGGGCTTCCTTCCTTGGTAGGATTCTTTCTCTTTCTCTCGGAATTCCTTTATCATTCGTCCTTGAGAGTATCTATCCTCAAATGACATCCTTTGATGCCGCCCTCTCCTACTTACCCTTACTTTTGAAATCTTGTGGGCACGTCTTTTGTACCCTGTGCTTATTACCACTTGTATCCTGGTACAAGTCTATTTCTTTTGGGAGGGGATCAAATTCTCCTTGTTTCAAGGTCTCTTGATCACCTTGTGAAAGGTCTACTTAATCCTTCTCATGGCTTGAGTTTGGTCGTTAATCAGTTTTCGGCCATTGATTTCTTTAAGGATTTCCTTCATCATTCTTTTTTGATGTTTGGCCTTTTCACTAATCTTTTCTTCATTTGGATTTAAATCCATAATTCTTACTAGGGTAAGTTCATTAACTGCCTCATCCATACTACTCTCCTTGTTCACTTGTCTTGGGACAGTTGTCCCTCGAGTTCACCCATCCTTGATGGCTATCCTATCGCCCTTTTTAGGGTGTATTCTTTACTACTTTTCAGTCCTTCTTATGGCGTCTCCTTGTTCATCCCATAGTCCCTAGTTGTATCTTTTCACTAGGTTCATTTGTATTCTTACTTGGCTCCTCTATTTTTCCAATGCAAATCACACCTTGTTATCCCAAGACATCCTCAACCACTTATGTCACTTTTTGAGGTTCCTTATTTCGAGTTAAGCCTCTTATGACCCACCTGTCTGTTCCTTAGCTTGGGAATTTTCCTTTTTATGGTCTCACTTCCTTCCTTTATCCTTCTACCTAGGGATTTCTATCCTGGGAGTTTCACGTTCAACCTTCCTAATGCTCCTTGAAGGCTTTTCCTTCTTTCCTTTCTTACACCCTTCTGATATTGATATGGTTATCCCCACTTAATCCTTTACTATCCTCCTATTACCTTTTTGTTACTTATCCTCCCTTCGAGGATCTCCTGATTATGGGCTGGTTCCTTGCACTCTACGTTATGTCCAGTCGCCCATCAATGGTCCCTTCAACTCGTGCTTAGTCGTATACATCCTTCCAGAGTTCCCTTTCCTAGCACATTTCTTCTCCTCTTCACTCTTACCGTGTCCTACCCTAGAGTTGCCGGAGGACATTTTCTGCATTTGCCCTTTCTGAGGGGGTTCTAGGTGTAATTCTAATGTACCTTACCTCTATTCTTGTGGTATTCCTTTCTGGTTGACCTTCTTGAGAAAAAGTTCAAAATTTTCTTTACCTTGCTATTTTCTAACCTATTTGCTATCAACTTACTTAACCCGCTCCACGGTTTTGGTCACCGTTCCTTCCTTGATCCTTTCATTTCTCATCCAATACATTCCTCCTACTTAACTTTTCCTTTTATCTATACTCTACTTCATTTGTGTTTTCTTCCTTTGGTCCTTCTTATCTTTCATGACCCCCTGCTCATATAGTTGAGGTATGAGAACACGACTTTGTTTGAGGGACAAAGTTTTTACAAACAATTAGAATTTTTATTAATAAGGGGTACAATACGTTATGGGCGTTAACCCTATTACAAGAAGTAGTTTCAGCTTGTGGAGCTACTATATTGGGTTCTTAGTAAGCATCCTTCTTGGTTATAAGTCCCTTATGGCGTCCTTGGCGCTAGGTTGGCTCTCCTCCTACTCGTGGATGTTATCTCAACAGGCGCTGACACCATATTCCTTGGTAGAATTTGATGCTTCCCCATAATGTCTCTTGGTCCTTTGTAACTTTTACTACACCTCAGGCATTGGAGACCTTTTAGGGTTGTCTTCCTATGGGGATAGAGTGTTGGTTAGTGTTGGTGACGTCAGTCCTAATTTTCTTGGTTTCTCTCTTGGGAGCCATCTAAAAATTTAAAATTTCCCTTAGTTACAATGTTATATAGTCTTGATAATGTAGTTTAGAAAACAGGCTCTGATACCACTCAAGATGTCACGCCCTTATCCAGTTTGGTAGAATCCCCATGAGCAACCCGCCACTCCCTTTGGTCTATGAAGGGTTTCACCCTCTTTTAAACCGCGAGAAGTAAGGCATACCCTTTTTTTTTCTTGTTTTTCCTAAAATTGCATTATACAAAACTGAATATATTAAAGTAGTCATACCTGTCTTATAGTTCAACCACAAGACGATCATTAAGGTTTGTTTTCCTTTGTTACCTAAAAAGGGATAAAAGGGAGGGGGTAAGTTCTACAACTCAATAAGCGGGTGTTGGGAGTGAGTTTTTAAAATATTTCCAAAACCATGCCAAGGTTAACCTTTCCTTAAATGGTTTCCTCAAACTTAATTTTCCAAGACCTTTTTCCATTTCCATATTAGGTGTGTTTAGCTTTCTTAGCCCATCTCCTTGCCTTGGGAGGTGTTTAATAAATAACCACATGACCTTCATCAAGAAGGGTACAAACATTCACATGTGTAGAACGTCCATTGCACACACTTGTGGATTAGAGTGTCTTTATCGTCCACCATGATAGAAGCTCGTCCACTTCTACCCTGAGTCTGAGTGGATGTCCCAGACACCTGACCCTCAGACCCGAATGCCACTTTGTATCTATGTGAGGATGGAGACCTCATCCTGACCCCACCCCTAACTCATGCACAAGAAGCTCCTAGAGCTTCATGACTAACTGCATGATGAATTGCCCTTATCACCACCATGTCGTCGAGAAGCCCTTGTGACCCATCACTACCCCTAGGGCATCTTGATGATCTTGTACCATAAGTGCATGCTCAAACAATAGTTTTCATATCATTAGCCATCCTCTTTGGTGCTGACGGTCCAACGGCCCCGACACTTAACCCAACCTGTAGATGTTTATCTAGACCAATCAGTCAACCTGGCCTTGACACACTACTACTAGTCCATCGAGCATTGTTGGTCTTGACTTGGTACTATGGAGATTCACACAATCTATTTCCATTATTTTAATTAGGACTTTTCATGGCTCTTCCCAATCATACTTGTTTACAGGCTGTAAAGTTCATGGTCCCTAAAATTCACACAATCTTTTTCTTAACTGTAGGTCCCTAATATTAACTTTTCTCCGAATTGAGTCCCAAGTATTCTAATATCCTCTTTATTTATAAAAAATTACGATTTTGCCCCTACTTTCAAAAAATAGTAATTTGGCCCCAAATATTTCAAAAATTGACCAATTGGTTCCCATCATCTTTCTCATTGCCAATTGGCCTTCCATTTTGAGAAATTGCATGGAGGTTCCTCAATTTTTTAAAATCCCCAATTTTCCCAAAAAAGTTTCCTCCATTTTCTAACCGAATTTGATTCCTTCAAATTGGCCATTCAATTGGGGTTAATTGCTCCATTTGATGGCATGGATCTATTCCTACACTTCCATATGATCAAATGGAGGTTTGAATTGTAGAATTTGAGTCCGAAACGAGCTTAAATGTAGCTTCGAAAGCTTACCGAGAGGTGCGGCGGTCCGAGCTCTCGATCTAGCGATGTAGCTCTCGTCCTTAGGTTCCTTCTAGGATCAATAATTGCTAAAATTGAAGTCCATACGAGAGTAAATTTTGTTATTGAAACTCGACACTTTCTCTCTCTAATACCGATCTGCAACGATGGAGGAGGGCCAAATTGGCTTACCTTTCACCTCTCTGGAGGTCATCTGAAGGCCATGAGGATGTTGGAGAGGCTTGGTTTGGTCGTAAGAGGGTTGAATTGGCCAAATTAAGCTCAACCAAAACAGGGTAGCTTCGGTTCGATGGAGTTGCTTCATTGTTCGTTCATGCCGGTGCTTCTCCAACAATCCTTGGGTCGAAGGGAGGTTGTTGTTAGTAGCTGACTTCCCCCGGAGTCTGTAGGATCCGACGTTGCCTTCTAAGGCTGAGAAAATTGCCTAAGTTGGAGCTTTGGTTTGAGCTACACTGGAAAATGGACCACTTCAGAGGAGGAGAGGATTTGAGATGTGTGGAGGATGAAAGAAATGGAGCTCTTTATATAAGGAGCTCAAGGACACTCTACCCTACCAGTTTCCATATTGGTCAAGCTTATCCTTTTCAGAAAATGCCCAAAATGAAGGGAATATTCCTTCATAGGAGAAGGAAAGTTTATCTGCCATATGAATAGTACTATCATCCCAAGGAAGAAGATGACACTATTCTAAATGGTACCGGACCTGTCCAACTTGGTTCAATGGCGAAAATTGGTCGGTTCAGGACTGATTCGATCGATTTTCTCAAAATTTAAAATTACTAAATTATTCTAAATTAATTTTCTATCTAATGGTGGCCTCAATTTTTCAAATTGGGATTTTTAAGCCACCGAGGCAAATGAATCTAGAGGTCGATTCATGTATGGCTCAAATCGGTTCAATTCGTTTCAATTCGATTTAGGTCCTATTCACTCTAAACCGGTCCGGTTTTCCCATCCAATTTACTTCATGGTTCTTCCCCATTATTTTAATGACTTTTGGGTCACTTGGGATTTTCCAATTCCCCATTTTAACCCCTCTTTATCATTCTCGGTTTCTTAAGTGGTTCATTTTTCTCATTAAAGTGACTGGTTCTTTCATGATTTTCCTTGATCCGAGATGACAGGTTTCACTACTCTCCCCTCATTTTAGAAGTTTTATCCCCAAAACATAATCAACATCCTTTGCATTGGGATTATATTTTCCTTAATGTCAACTTGGGGTTTGCTTGACATGCTACTACTTTGGTTGTTCCTTCACTTAGCCCTTTAAACCACATGTTTGAGGAATTTCTTTTCCTTTCCATTGTTTACTCACTCCATGGAGTGTATCCTGATTAGGTATGTTTTACCCACAAATCCCAAGGTACACCCTTAGGTCCACTTCTTACTCTGCTTAGGGTAAGACTCTTCTTCTTTAAGGCTTTCATCCAGGTCATTAGGCTGTATGTTCCATAAACGTTTGATTGTACATGTTCTCATTTGTTTCCTTGGTCATTGATTCTCTTTAGCTCATCATCCTTTTGGACTTTTTTGTCCTTAAACCTGTGGGTTTTGATATGATCCCATTTTTATCTTATTTTAGTCCTTCCTCCATCTTTTGTTTACTATAACTCCGGTCTCAATTCTTAGGTTTATCTTCGTCATGTTTAACTAACATTCTCTTTCTTACTTGAGTCACATTTTCCTGGGATTGTTTGACCTATATGTCCCTTACAGCATGACATATTCTACAATTTTCTTTGTTCCTTATATTTCTAGAATATTTTCTCGATAATTTTTTTATGCCTTTCCAACTTTTAAGAGACGTGTGGCTTCCTTCCTTTTTGTTAGTTGGTAATGTTCCCCAACAACCTTCGGGGTTATTCAATTGTCCCTTTACATTTTGACATCATGATTTTGTTGGTTTTTCCTTATCTATTCATTCCTTAGCAACTTCCTTATTGGGTTTTCCAGGTTCAATAATCGGGCTTCCCTATTACTTTTTGTCTTATTTTTATGCTTGGGATTTTTCCTTCCTTATGTCCCGCCACATCTCCAATGGTGTCATTTACTCAAGGATCCTGTTTCTCATTCCTTCCTTACTTACTCGTGACCATTTCAGAGTTCCTTATCCCAAGTTGGTCACTTTCGGTCTACGTGTCAATTCCTTTGTTTGGGAAGTTCCCTTTTGATGGTTTCATTCTCTACTATATCCTTTAAAGTAGAGACTTCCACCTTAGGGGCTACACATTCAATTTTCTTACCCTTTCTTGAAGGTTTTCTTTCTTCATCTCCTTACACCTTATTTACATTGGGGCTTTTGCACATTTTTAATCCTTCATTCTCTTAAAATTCCCATTTTTTCCTTATTCCCTATCTGAGTAACTTCCAATTATCGAGTCTTATTTCGTGTATTGCACACTATGCCCAACCATCCAATCTTTAGGCTCCATTAAGCGAGCGTGGACCACAACCAGTCTTGATGTCCACGATTGTTTCACTCAATCACATCTTAATTTAAGGGCTTACTTCTCCAAGGTTTCTTAGATATCCTTTCATTTATTTCAAGGTCTCTCAATCACCTTGCGAGAGGTTTACTTATTCCTTCTCATGGCTTGAGTTTGGCCGTTAATCCGTTTTGGCCATTGATTTCTTTAAGGATTTCTTTCATCCTTCTTTTCTGACGTTTGGCCTTTTCACTTCTCTCTTCTTCGTCTGGATTTAAATCCATAATTCTTATGAGGGTTAGTTCGTTAACTGCTACTACTCTCCTTGTTCACTTGTCTTGGGACAGTTGTTCCTCGAGTTCACCCGTCCTTGATGCCTATCTTGTCGCCCTTTTTTGGGTGTAGTCTTTACTACTTCCCGGTCCTTCCTATGGCGTCTCCTTGTTCATCCCATAGTCACTAGTTGTATCTCTTTGCTAGGTTCATTTGTAATCTTACTTGGCTCCTCCGTTTTTTCAAAGCAGGTCACACCTTGTTATCCCAAGACATCCTCAACCACTTATTCCCGTATTTGAGGTTTCTTATTTTGGGTTAAACCACTTATGATCCACCTGTCGGTTCCTTAGCTCTGAAAATTTTCCTTTTTATGGTCTCACTTCCTACCTTTATCCTTCTACCTAGTGACTTCCATCCTGGGAGTTTCATGTTCAACGACCCTAACGCTCCTTGAAAGCTTTTCGTTTTTTCCTTTCTTACACCCTTCCTTTCTTGAGGCAATCATCCTACAATTGAGATGTAGGCTTACATCCTTGTTTAGAGTCATGGTTTCAGGAACTTAGAATTCTTCATTAATGGAGAAGGAGTATAATATGTTAGGGTCTTAACCATATTATAAAGAGGTGGTCATGAAATAGGTAGAGGACTACGAGGTATGTGCTAAGCATCCTCCATGGTAAGGTTATAAGCCCTAACTGGTGTTCCTGGTCTTAGGCTTGGCTTCCTTTGTACTCGGGGTGTGACCTCAACAGGTCCAAGCATCATCCTCTTGGATACTTTGTCATTTGGTCCTTGGGGATTTCTACTATGCCCCATGCATTTGGGAATCTTCTAGAGTTGTCTTCTAACGAGGATAGGGTGTTAAGTAGAGTCATTCCTAGTTTTCTTGGTTTCTCTCCTCGGAGCCATCTGTAAATTTTAAGATAAATCCTATTAGTTACTATATTTTCTAGTCATGATTATGTATTCATGGAAACATGCTCTGATACCACTCTAGTAGTCATGCCCCGACCCGATTTGGTCAGATCCCCCTGATCAACCCGCCACTCTCCCGGTTTATTAAGGGGTCTCCCCTTATTATAAACCGTAAAGAGTAAGGCGTCCTTTAAACCTGCACCATCTCCTGGAATATCATAATCAAAACTACATGAAATTTTAAACTTTACATACCTATCTTATAGGCATCTTAGTTAATAGTTTTTAAGGGTAGGCTTTCCGAGATTTCCTTAAAGGGATATAAGGGAGGGGGTGAGTACGGCTACTTAGTGAATGAGTTTTCAAAAGTCTACTTTTAACTTTTAAGGAAAACATTTATATGGAGTGTGCCAGACTCCTTTCTTTTTTAAAAATCCCTTAATTTAAAATTTTGGGTTTTTCCATTATTTCTTAGTTACTAGTGTGTCATCACCCAACACACATCCTACATCATGAAGGTTACACATATTCGCAAGTTAGTATCACTACTGAACCCGCTAGTGGCTTCGAAGCAACTTTTCTTGCCACCCAGATAGAAGTACGACCACTTCTACCCCGGGAATGAGTGGATGTATGTGACATCTGACCCACAATCCCGAAATCACTTCTTCGTGTCCGTATGAGGACAGAGACCTCATCCTTTCCCCACCTCGGTCTCATGCGCTTGGTGCTACTCCAAATTTCGTACAGACACTTGGAACGACGAACTGCCCTTATAGCCACCAGGTCGTCTAGTGCCCTTAGGATGCATAACTACCCCTCATGGGCGTCTTGATGATCCTGTACTCATAGTGCATGCACAAACAATGTTTTCCTATCAAGCCATGTAATATGTGGTGCCACTGGTTCAACGACCATGACTCTCAACTCAACCCATAGTTGTTTGTTTTGATTGATCCGTCGACCTGTCATGTCGCACTACCGCTAGTTGACTGAGCATGTCGGTCCTGTCTTGGTACCATGGACAAACAATTCACTTATTAAGTTTTATGGCACATATATGATGTTCGTTTATGAGCTCCTACTCTTACCAACTGGCCTTGGGCCCACTGTACGATATTTTCAAAATCTGGGCATTTTAGCCCTCAAGTTCCAAAACCGAGGCCCCAGCCTATAAGAGCTATTCGAGCTCCCGTCAAGAAGGTCTCCCAAATGGTTTAAGCATTGGCACACAATTAGGGGGGAACACTTCCGACAAAATAGTTTTTTACTGTCCATTATACCGACCGGTATGAGGATATCTCCATTCATAACCAATGAACGAGTTTTCAACTTCTTTCGAGGAAGTCTCATCATACCAATAGTGTAGAATCTACTTACAACCAGTAAGTAGTTTTTTTGCATAATTTTCACATCACTTTCTCTATGTAGTGATGATTAAAAATACTACTAAGCAGTGGGTTTTTATACCGAGGTACTTATCATCCCCAACCGGGTATGATATATAATCCCACTCACAACCGGTAAGTGATTTTTAACTTTAAGTTATGCTCATCATCCCAACCGGGTATGACATTAGTAAACCCACTCACCCGTTAATGCCATAAATTCCACTAGACCGGTTCTTTGTATTCACGCGAGCTTGTCTTTGTTGGTGTTCCCGGTACTTCGTGTTCCTACACTGTGAAGCGTCGGTTCATTATCCTTTGGCCTAATAGTCTTCATTCATTCCAAATGAATGAGAAAGTCAAACTTCCATTTATTTGCAATTAAGTCCCTCAAGTTATTTCTCTTTAACTTTAAGTCCCTAATGCCAATTTTTCCTCAAATTGAGTCCCGAACTTCTAAAATTTATCATAGGACCTCAATTTATTCCATTTCACAAAAAGGGGAATAATTTCCCAAATTTCTAATTTTGTCCTCCAACTTTTCCAAAATTACCATCTTGCCCTTCCTTTACAAAAATGGTAAGTTTTGCCCCAAAAATTCTAAAATTTCTCAATTGGTCCTCCAACATTATTTTCATGTGAAATTGGCCCTCAATTTCATAAAATTTCATTTTGGTCCTTCGAATTTCGAAAATCCCCAAATTTTCCCTAATTTTCCCCCAATTTCAACTATTCAACACTGCCGAATTTGATTTCATCAAATTGACCAATTAAACACCTCTAATTGTTGAAATTGGAGTTGAAATTGAGTTCCTACATGTTCATACAATTCAAAGGAACTTTGAATCACAAATTTTAACACCAGAACGAGCTCAAACGGAGCTTCGCCGGAAAACAGACTATAGAGAGAGAAAGCTTTGATTTCTCACTGGTGAGGGCACGACGGTCCGAGCTTTCAATTTGGGCAGATAACTCTCATCTTAAGGTTCATTCTAGAATCATGAATCGCATCAATTGATACCGAATTGAGTTAGAATTTCATCATTGAAATTCTGCCGCTTCTCTCTCTAGCACCGACCGAAAATTGTAGAGAGTAGCCGAATTGGCTTACCTTTCAGTCCTAATTTGGCCATGAGAGGGCTGAGGAAGTGTTGGGAAGGCTTGGTTTGGCCTGAGGAGGGCTTGAAATAGTCAATTTCAACTCGGCCGAAATAGGGTAGCTTCGGTCCGCTGGAGCTGCTTCACTATTTCATCATGCCGACATCTCGCCGACGACTCTCGAAGTGAACGGAGACTACAGACATGTAGCTGACTTCTCCCCAGTTCTAAAGAAACTGACCTCACCTTGTTTAGCTCAGAAAAGACCCCATGTGGGAGCTCTGGCTCAAGCTTTTCAGAAAAATGGAGTTTTCAGGTGTGAAGAGGATGAATGGTGAGGGGCTCTTTATATAGGAAGCTTGGAGACCGGTTGGCCGTCCGTTTGATACCGTTATTGCTAACATTGAAGACCTGAAACTCCCCGAACAGAAGCGTTTCTTCAGTTTCCCGGTGAGTGAACAGTGCTGTCATCCTATGGAAGAAGATGACACTATTCCGAACTGGACCGAACTGGTCCGAATCGGGTTCAAAGCTTAAACTGGCCGATTCACCTCCCATTCGATCAAGTTTTTCAAATCTAAAAATTTATAAATTCATCTAAATTCATTCTTTATCTAATGGTGGCCTCAAATCTCCAATATGAGTTATTTAAGCCACCTAGAAAAATGAATTTATGATTCAGTTCAATAGTGGTTTAAATCGGTCTGAACCGATTTGGTTTTCATCCCCAATTCTTTCACAAGTCTACTTCCATGTCTTTTGTGACTCCTTGGGTCACTTAGGGTCCATAAAATTCCCAATTTACCATCTCATTATCGATTTCGGTTCATAAACCGACTCAGTCCTTAAACCGGTTCAATCCGGTTTAGGTCCGATTCACCCGAACCTGTCTGGTTTTTCTCTCCCACTTTGTTCTAAGGTTCCTTCCCAAGGTTTATCAATTTCTTTGGAGTACAATGGAGTTGAATTCCTTTGTTTTGTCCGATCTCTATCAGTTCTAGTCCATGAACTAACTCGGTTCATAAATCGGTTCAATCCTATTGGACCTAGTTCATCCAAATCGGTCTAATTTTCCTTTTCCAATTCGTCCTAGGGTTCTTTTCCATAGTATTTTGAACCCTTTGGATCACCTGAAAGTTGTAAATTCCTAAATTGCCCATTCAAAATTATCGGGTTTGTGAATCAATAAGGTTTTCTCACTTGGTTTGACCGGTTCTCTTCCCGATTTTCCTTAGCTCAAAAGGGCGGGGTTTACAGGTGGTGCCATCATCCTAGGGAAAAATGGAAAGGAGATAGGGGGATGTATAAAGTGATTACTTCCATATTTTCCTGAGACACCCGAAACACATACATGTACTATCCAAACACACCTCTGCAATAGGTAGATGTCAGGATGAGTTGTATGTGTAGGTGTCATGCCCCAACCCAGTTTGGTTAGATCTCTATGATCAACCCATCACTTTTCTCAGTATAGAATGATACTCTCCCTCTAGTCACCAATAAGAGTTAGGTGTAATTCAATCTCCTTGGTTTCCTTGAAACAACATTAACAAAACTAACTCAAAATAAAGACTTTATAACGATTGTACTTATGTTAGGTGGCGAGTGGTGCCTTCTAGTGAGGTGGAGTCTTCTCTTCTTGAAAAGGGAGAATGGGAGGGGTGATTTCTAAAACTTAGTGAGTGGGGGTTTTGGAAATAAAGAAAAAGGGTTGTTTGGATTTATTTTATAGTCTCTCTCCATTTTTCTTAAGGAGTTTCAAAACACAAACAACTGCCCTTTATTATCAAAGGGTTCACACATTCTTAGAGTAGTCCCCGACTACTCCACTTGTAGTATAGAGCACCTTTACCGACCACCCTACTAGGAGGTCACACCTCTACCCTTAGTCTGAGTGATCCTTACTGCCCATCCCTCAGACCTTAATTGCCTCCTTGTTTGCTATAGTGGGACAAGACCTCTCCCCCTAGTTCCTCGAACTTAATGCATATGAAGCTCCCTGAGCTTTCTGATTCATTGGATGACAAACTTCCCTTATGCTCCATGGGTCATCCATATGCCCTTAGAACCAGCGCTACCCCATATCGGGCACCTTGATGGTTCTGTATCTCAACATGCAAAAATACAAGTATTTTTCAATTAAGATGTTTATCTTTGGTGCTACCGACCCCCATGAGCTTGCTGGCCTAGCTTCACCTCAGTAACTACCAGCCCAACAAGTTTGATGACCCGATTTCGACTCGGTAACTACCAGCCCAATGAGTTTGGCAACCCTGGCCTTGTACCGGTAGCAATTTCACACAATTTTCCAATTACATGAGTTTTTCATAGGCTCATTTCTCATCTATTTGTCTACGGGCTTAAACCCGTGCCCATTGACCTTGGGCCCACTAGAGCATTTCTAGCTCTTTTCAGAAATAGCTTTCCAAAGGTTTAAGTAGTTTCACACTGTTAAGGGAGACTAATTCTAGAAAAATGGTTTTCAACTTGAAAACATACTAAGCACCCTAATTGGGCATGATGTTGGAAATTCCCATTCACCCGTATTCTAAGACGTGATCATCCCGAGGAATTCCAAGCGTGTGTGTGTTTCCTCTTTGTGAATTTGTAGGTGATCTATTCCTATATAAAAGCTTAATTAAATCCTGAACCATAAGGTATTTACACTTAAGACCCGTAACTTTCCATAATTATGTTTTAGTTCGTATGAGTACTTTATCTCCAATTAGGTCTCTAAGATTATCAAATCTCTCATTTGAACCCCTAATTTCTTTATATTTCCACCGTTACAGAAAATTTCAAGTTTTTCAAAAAATTCAACTTAGATCCCAACTCTCCAATAATTGCAATTTGATCCTTATACTTGGACTTCATCAATTCAACATGAATTCCTCCTAATTGAGTCCTAGCATGATACTAATCATCTTTCCCATGTCCCCCGGTTCATTTCAAGCTTTAAAACACCCATTTTGGTTTAGAAATGAACTCATACGGAACTTCGTCGAAAAATGGTTCTAGAGAGAGAAATCTTCGATTACTCACCAGTGAGGTGTCAATGATCCAAGCTTTCATTTCCACTAGATTCCTTTCTTCCTAGGTATCCTTCCTAGTTCAAACCTTGGCTCAATTGATGGCCTAAGTAGTGAGAATTTCTAAGTTTAGATCTCAAAGAAAAGGCACTATGAATAATAAATTTGGGCAAAGGGCGACAAAGGGGACTTACCAAGATGGCTCAGGGGAGGTCGGGGGTGCTTGGTTTGGCCGTGGTTGCTCTAGGGAGGCTCGAATGCAACTCGACCAATTTTGGTCATCGACAACCAAGGGAGCAAGTTCATTATGCAAGCTCGTCGACGCTTCTCCGATAATATTCGAGTTGGAAGGAGGTTGCAATGAGGTAGATGACTTCTTCTCGGTTTCATGGAACCCAAATTCAGCTTCTGAGGTTGCAAGAAAGGTCCTTGTTGGAGCTCTGGTTCATGCCTCATCAGAAAATGGAGTACCTCATCTTCTTCGATCATTTGAGGGATGAGGAGGACAAATGGGGAGGAGCTCTTTATATAGGGAGCTTGAAAACTCATAGGGTACTCTGCCGTACCTGACTTGTCCCCAAACTTACCGGTCCTTGGTTAGATTGGAGGGCATTTCTACTGCCGAAGACCGAGTAGTTCATCCACCTCTCTCTCTGCTAGCATTCTAAGGAAGAAGACGACATTGTGCTACGCGTGCGAGTTGCCATATGGTGTGATGTGATTAGCTGGCTTTGCTGACGTGGCATCCCGCTAAACATCTAAGTCATCTTTTGACTCATTAACTGACAATGTGGTGGCCTCCCATTGGTCGTTCATTCCAATGCGGTCGCTGACTATCCTCAACTAGCCGTTTGACCATGACACATGGCGTCCTCTGATTTTCTAATTTACATAAATCGGATTTCCCCCTAGCGTACTATGCTAGTGCCACATGTCAGCCGCTAATTGGTCGATCCTTTCTTCGATGTCTTACTCGGTCGCTGACGAGGCACCTTTGCCATGTTTCAGCTCCTCATTGTTGAGAGTGGATGATGAGGCTTCTCCTTAGTTAACCATTAACTGAGGACACGTGTCACTCTCATATTTATCGGTCATCGATGACGTTGATTTGACCATTGACCGGGGACACACATTACATTCTGATTGGTGAGCGCTTCTAGGTGCTGACCGAGCAGCTAACATGATGCGCTTTGCCATGCGTCACTCACTGATTAGTTGTGCCTACTAACTGGGCACTAACCTAGCAGGTGGTCCATTGATTAGTTCGTTGACTCGAAATCGAAAGTTGGTTGGTTCATGCTCGATTCTTCCAATTTTCTAAAATTTAAACATTTAGAAATTCTTCTAAATTCATTTTCTATCTAGTGGTGACTTCAATTTCCCAATTTGATATTTTCAAGTTACATAGAAAAATCTATCTTTGAATCGGTTATTCACGGTTCAGTCCGGTTCAATTCGATTCACCCTAAACCGATTCGGTTTTCACATGTAATTCACCTAATGGTTTTTTCTGTAAAGTTTGGGTCTTTGTTGGCCCCTTGGGGCTTCCCAATTTATCATTTTGACTTTTAATCATTAATTCCAGACCACTCTAATCCTCAATTTTCTTTTGAAATTTTTGGTTTCTTATTCCAACTTTCTCATTATGAAGAAATAAGGCTTACAGTAGGGGCCATAGGCCGACGAGAGGCGAAAAAGCGTCTATGACCTTATGCTTAGAACACCAGTTGTGAGTGCGATGAATGTTCTTAACCCCTTCACTCCAGTCCTTGTCTAATGCTGTTTAGTGAGGCGGTGCTTTCTAGGGTATTATTATGTTTAAGTGGGGCTTGAGTAGCCTAACTATGTGCGAGCTAGAGTGCGGTGTGTGGGAGAGTGGCATGAGTCCCGCTAGAACCCCGTTGTGCTAAGGCACCAAGTTGGAAAGGTGGCACATGTGAGGTGCGAGGTGATGGTGATGAGAGGCGTAGTGTAATCCATGTTTGTTCTTAATAAGAAAAACTAGAAAGGAGAACCGAGAAATTTCAAGTGAAAACCAAGGTTAAAGTGAACCGAAATTGTATTTAGAAGCAAAATAGGGATTTGGAAAATCTCAAGTGGTCAATAAAAACCCAAAAATCATGGAAAAGAATCATAAATGGGATTGAGTGTGAATACAGGACTGGTTTAGGATGAACTGGATCTGAACCGGATTGAAACATAATGAACCGTGAAGAAGTAGTTTAAAGATTCAATTTTTTAGGTGAAATAAAAATATAAATTTGGGAAATTAAAATCACCACTAGGTAGAAAATGAATTTGGATGACGTTCCTTCCTCATTCCAGCCCTGGTGCCATAACTCATTTGTCATCATCTCCGACCTTTTATTCCTTTTCCGATGACTTGTGATTTGGACAGGCCATGCATCATACGACATGCTCTCATCCTAATTGTACCTCATCGGCCCAAGCTCTTTATTAGTCTCTTTACTATTATCTTGGGGATTTCCCTAGGTTCTATTTCCTTAGGGTTACTTTGAGATTTAAAAGTCAATCAGATCCCTCCTAGGATCTTCTCCTACTTTCTTCATCACCCGATCGTTTTGGAATCCTAGATTTTGACTTGACCAATGCTCCCATATGGGGAAATCCACGTACTCAAATCCATTTGGGTCACTTCCCCTTAGCTCGTACCTTCATCGTGGTGATGTGATCCTTAACAAATGTTTGAGATTCCTTCCCTCCCATTATTCACTTGCTGGGTGTGAGGAGGATCTTGTTTTCTTTTGATCTAAATGTATTATCCACTCTTAAGGCTTTGGTTGTTCCACTTGAATATTCCATTTTCAACTCCCTCCTTCCTTCGAGGACTCGAGATTTACAACTTTTCCCATTTATAGTTCCCTAGCTTAGAGGTATCTTTTCTTTCTTATAGTTAAGGTCTACCCCAGACTTTCATTGACAGGTCATGCTTAGGTATAAGACTCTCCTTTCTGGGAGTTATACCCTTATTGTTCTTTGGACTTATGCATCCCTAGAACCGTAGGAAGCTTTATCATGATATCTTTTGAACATGTTTTCCCATCCACATCCAACTCCAATCCGTAAACTCACGGCATTTGCATTCACTCTTGGTATTTGATAAACATTCCTTATTCATCATGAAAATTACCCAAATTCACAATAGTTACTCTTTCATTGCTCATTCATTTATGACTTCTTTATAAATCTCTATTTTGAACTTTGTCCTTACCACTTCTCACCATTTATTCCATTAAATGGTACTTACATTGTCACACTCCAATTCTGTTTGGTTGGAACCTCGTGACCAACCCGCCACCTTTCCCCATTTCACATTAGTATTTTTACCAAATAGACCAGGGAAGGTAAAGTCGTATAAGTACCCATGTTTTCCATAACAAAATTTACAAATAAGAAAAAATAAGGGTTCACTTTATCATGGTACCTCTAATGTGCTCCCCCATCTTCCACTTTTCTTGACAGGAGGTTTTTCCTGAAAAATGGTTTAGGAGAGGGGTGAGTTCTAGAGCTCAGCGAGTGGGTGTTAGGGTGAGTTTTCATAAAAACAAAAGAAAGTTTATAATAACTATCCTTCTTGTTTACAAGTTTTGTGGGTTTAACTCTATCTTAGAAAAAAATGCTTGCTCGAGTTTGGTTTAGCATAAAAAAGGGTCACACGTTCGCAAAGTAGTCTCCGACTGCTCCACTTGTGGACTGAAGCGCCTTTATCGTCCACCCTGATAGATGTTTGTGACTTCTACCTTAAGTCTGAGTGTGCATCAATTAACCGACCCTCAGACCCGAATAATACTCCATGTCAGCAATGTGGGATGAGACCTCTCCCCCTCCGACCTCGGACTTTGAGTGCATGAAGCTACTCTGAGCTTCGAGACTTACTGGATGGTTGCATATCTCAACATGCTCAAACAAAAGTATTTTAATTTAGACCTTTATCTTTGGCGCCACCAGCCCAATGAATGCGATGACCCGACTTCAGCTCGGTAGCAACTAGCCCAACGAGTTCTTTGATCCGACTTCGGTTAGGTGGCTTCAACACACAACTTAACCATTGTTGATGAATTTCCATAATGTTCATGAATCAAGATTTTATTTACAGGTTTATGCCCGTTCCCATTGGCCTTGGGCCGACTTCATGAGTCTTTCCAAAACTAGACCTTGTGCCCTATTAGTTTCAAAATCGAGGCCTCAAGCCCACTAGAAATATTTCAGCTCTTATTAGAAACATCCTCCAAAAGGTTTATGGAGGTTCACATAGTCAGGGAAGACCATTTCTTGAAAATAGTTTTCAAAATTGAAAAGGTGCTCATCACCTAAACCAGGTATGATGTTGGAAATCTCACTCACATGGTACTGTGAGGTGTTCGTCTCGATTGGATTCCAATCACCGATTTGCTTCTTTGCACCAATACTCGCATAACTAGTTCTTACCTAGTTCTAGTATTCACATAAGTACGGTTGGGCATAAAATACCTAATACTCTCATGTATTTGCACACAGGCCCTTAATTTGTGTCTCAATTGCACTTAGGTCCCTAAAGTTTATAATTTTGCCTTTAGGTCCCTAATGCTCAATTTATCTTTAATTAAGGCCCTAAGGTTTCCAATTTCTCTCTTAGGTTCTTAATTTTCCCAAAATTACCAATTGGTCCCCAATTTTCCTCAAAATCACCAATTGGCCCTCAACTTCATCCAAATTGCCAATTGTCCCTCAATTGGGTGTAAATTTCATAAAAGTCTCCCAATTTTCCTTCAATTGAAATTTGGCCCCCAATTTTCAAAAAATTTCCAAATCGCCTTGTAAAATTGGGGGACCAAATTGAAAATTTGGATAATTAAACCCCTTTTTGGTGAAATTGAATAAATTGAGGTCCCAAGATAAATTTTAAAAGTTACGAGACTCAATTTGAGGAAAAATTGACATTAGGGACTTAAACTTGAAGAGAAATAACTTTAGGGACCTAATTGTAAATAATTAAAAGTTTGGGTTTTCTCATTCATTGAAAATGAATGAAGGCTGTTATGCCAAGTAATAATGAACAAGGATGTTCATATCATGTTGGAATGTGAAATACCAGGAACGCAGGATGGATGAGCTCACGTGAATGCAAAGAACCGGTCTAGTGGAACTCACTGGGTTAACGGGTGAGTGGGTTTACTAACATCATACCCGGTTGGGATGATGAGCATAACTTAAAAATTAAAAACCACTTACCGGTTGTGAGTGGGATTATATATCATACTCAGTTGGGGATGATAACTACCTCGATATAAAAACCCACTGTTTAGTGGAATTTGGGAGACCTTTTCGACGGGAGCTCAAATAGCTCTAATAAGACAGGGGCCTTAGTTTTTTTAACTTGGGGGCTAAATGCACGATTTTGAAAAATCTTGTACAGTGGGCCCAAGGCCAGTTGGAACGAGCAGGAGCTCGTAAAAAAATATGATATATGTTCCATAAAACTTAATAAGTGAATTGTTTGGCTAAGGTACTGAGATAGGACCGACATGCTCTGTCAACTAGCGGCAGTGCGACATGACAGGTCGACGGACTAGTCAAGGCAAACAATTGCGGGTTGAGTTGAGAGTCGACGTCGTTGGGACAAATGGCACCACATATTACATGGAAAATTAAGAAAACTCTATCAATGCATGCACTATGTGTATGGGATCATTAAGATGCCCATAAGGGGTAGTGATGTATACTAAGGGCCCTGGACGACCCGGTGAGTATAAGGGCAGATCATCATTCCAGGTGTTTGTGCAAAATTTGGAGTAGCACCAAGCGCATGAGATCGGGGTGGGGACGGGATGAGGTCTTTGTGCTCATATGGACACGAAGAAGTGATTTCCGGATTGAGGATCGGATGTCGCGTACATCCACTCATTCCCAAGGTAGAAGTGATCATGCTTCTATCCGGGTGGCCGGTAAAGTCGCTCCGAAGCCACTAGTGGGTTCAGTAGTCGTACTGACCTGCGAATGTGTGTAACCTTCATGATGAAGGATGTGTGTTGGGTGATGACACACCGTGGTAAATAAGAAATGATTGAAAAATCTGAAATTTTAAATGAAGGGATTTTTAAAAAGAAAGGAGTCTGGCACACTCCATATAAATGTTTTCCTTAAAAGTTAAAAGTAGACCTTTGAAAACCCATTCACTGAGTAGTCATACTCACCCCCTCCCTTATATCCATTTCAGGAAATCCCGAAAAGCCTACCTTTAAAGACCATCAACTAAGATGCCTATAAGACAAGTATGATAAATCTTTATGTAGTTTTGTTTATGTTATTCCTGGAAAAGGTGTAGGTTTAAAGGACACCTTACTCTTTACGATCTATAATAAGGGGAAACCCTTTAATAAACCGGGAGAGTGGCGGGATGATCATGGGGATCCAACCAAATAGGGTCGGGGCATGACAACTAGAGTGGTATCAGAGCCTGTTTCCTCTAATACATAATCAAGACTAGAAAATATAGTAACTAATATGATTTATCCTAAATTTTCAGATGGCTCCCAGGAGAGGAACCAAGAAAACTTGGAATGGCTCTACTCAACACCCTACCTTCGTAAGGAGACAACTCTAGAAACTTTCCAAATTTCTGAGACCTAGCAGAAATGTCGAAGGACCAAATGGGGAAGTATCCTGGAGAATGGTGCTAGAACCTATTGATGGCACAACCCTAAGTATAAAGGAGGATGCTTATCAAGAATCCCATAGCTCCCTAGTTAATTTGTGACCATTTTCTGCAATAGGGCTGAGAGCCCAACCATTTGTATTCCCATGTTAATAAAATATTCAAATTCTTCAAAACTCTATCTTCCGAGAATGTGATCTTACTAGGAATATGGCCTAAGGAAAATAAAACAAACCCACACTATCCTGGAAACAAAGGAAAACTCACATCCTAATGATGGGAGATGAATCAGGAAACCTAGGAGGACTCTTACCATGACCCTTTAGCAAAGAAGATTCAGTAAGAAAACTGTCAAAGTGATCAGACTCAAGAACGGTAGAGCACCAAACCAATAGTAATCTTGGAAATGCCCTACTCAAAGGAAAGAAGGGACCACAACAATCCATGTAAGGGAATAACCTATTACAAGTATGAACGATGGAGACATTACCTGAAGAAATGCCCAACTCTACTAAGGACAAGTACCAAGATAAACTATTATAGGTGTAAGGAAAGAAGGGGTGTTTCACACCTCATAAATTTAGGGCAATACCTCCTTAAAGGTCATGAAGGACTGGAGACTGAAACCATGGAGCTGGCTAAGTAAGCGATTCACCAAGAGGTCAAGAAATGACGAGGTGAATTCAAAATTTAAATTTCTTCTTAAGAATGTCAAACCGAGAAAGATACCTCAAGAGTAGGGATAAGGTACATGAGAAGTATATCTAGAACCCTCTCATAAGGGGCAAACACAGAGAAACGTCCTCTGGGAATTCTAGGGAATGGCACAATGACAGTGAATAAGAGAAGGAATATGCTAGGAAAGGGAACTCTAGAGGGATGCATACAACTAAATACCTTGAAAAAAATCATTGGATTGGCATATGGACATAACGTGAAGTGCAAGGCACTGACCCACCGTTAGAAACTTCTTGATGGAAGGATGTATTGGAGGCCAATTATGACCTGCCTTGGAAGAGTAATAGAGCATAATAACGGGATGTATTGGAATGAATTACCTTGGAAAAATTAATGAAGCCAAATAGGGTCAAAGAGAATAAATGACACCCTAAGAAAGACCGAGAGGTAGAAAGGACTACACCCTAAAAAGGTCAATGAGATGGACGTTAAGGACAGGAGGACTCGAGAAACAGCTGCCCTAAGAAACTTAGACCAAACAAATGGTGGAGGCGAAGTAGTTAACGAGCAAATACTCGAGAAAGCCATAATTTGAGTTCACACAAAGAATAGGGAGGCGGAAAGGCTAAATACTCGGGAAAAGATGGATGAAAGAAATCCTTAAAAGGACCAAAGACCAATTGATGACTAAACTCAAGCCAAGAAATTAATAGGCAAGCCTCTCACACAATGGTCAAGAAATCTTGAAACAAGGAAGATTTGTACACTCCCTAAAGAAATAGACATGTACTAGGTACGAATGAGGATGCAGATAGAGTATAAAAGATGTGCCTACAAGATTTAAGGAGTAAAGGTGAATAGGAGAAGATGACATCAAGGGATGTCATTTAAGGGTAGAAATCCCCTAGAGCAAATGTAAGAAAAGAATGTCAGGGGAAAGGCAAAGAATCCTACCAAGGAAGGAAGCCTCAGAAAGACATGTGTATCCCAATTAAGAAGAAATGGAACCAACCTTTATTTAGAAAATGTTTCCAAGGAAGGAAGTATTGTAATGGCCTAGTGTGACTTATTTGGAGAGAATAGGAGAACCATGTAGAAAGAGGAAAACTAGTAATGATGGACAGCCAAAGAGAATGAACAAAACCTTAAGAAAGGATGAGATGTAGTAAAGACTACACTCTATGATGGACAATAGGTTGGGCATGAATACAGCTGGCCAGATGATAGGACCAGAAAAAAATAAAGAGAAAGAGACAGTTAAAGAACTGGTCTTCGAGAGAACCATGGATTTAAACAACAACAAAGAATGGAGAAGTGAAAAGGCCAAAACATTGGGAAAGAAGAATGAAGGAAAATCCTTAAAGCAATCGATGGCCAAAACCGGGTTTATAGTCTTAAGAAGGTTAAGTGAGCCTCACGAAGGGTGAACAAGAGAACTTGAAACAAGGAGGATGTGAACCCTCCTTAAATAGAAATAATCTAACGAGTTAGCACCAAAAGATGCTGTGATATGTATGAATGAGTGGACAACCCAAACTAAGGTAATAAATGAAAGAATGTTCGAGAAATGTTGTGAAAGTAAGTGCCCCAAATAAATGTGGCCAAGAAGGAATAACCACAATTGGTAAGACGGGTCAGAGTCCACACGTGCATATGAAGACTAAAGAGTGGACGACTGAGCATAGTGTGGAGTACACAAAATAAGACTAATAATTGGAAGCTACTCAAATAAGGAATAAGGGATGGAATGGAAAATTTAAGACAATGGAGGATTGAAAGTGGGCATAATCCTTGAGTAAAGGATGTCATTGGGAACAAGGATGAATCCCAGCTTGTCGATATAGTATTGGAAAACCCAATCAATTGGAACTAGAAAGATCCAATAAAGAAGTTGGGGAAGGATGAGTATGTAAGAGGAATCCATGCGGTTATGTGAGACATAACTTCAAAGGCATGATGGAGGAGAGGATAATGGTAAAAAGGATAGTTGAGGAATGCTATCAAAAGAAAAGAGGGATGAAGTTATACGATCCCTAAAAGGTCAAAAAGCTAAAAGAGACCCTAAAGGAGGTGTTATGGAAATCTAATGGACATAGAGACAAGATCTAGAAAAAAAATGTCATGCTGTAAAGGGGCAGACAAGCCCAACAACCCCGAGGGGAATGTGACTCAAAGTAAGGAAGAGTCGGCTAATAAGCATGACGAGGTCAAATACAAAAATTTGGACCGAAGATATAATAGACACCGAATGAATGAAGGGTCAAAATGGGACAAAAAATGATAATAAAGAAAAACCATGGAAACAAGTACGTAATGTTTGAAAGAACATCGAGCTAAAGGTTTCAACTACCAAAAGTATAACTAGACACGTGAATGATTAGTTATCTTGGAGTTCCCAAATCTTGAGTACGGAATCTCAAAGGGAAGAATGTTTCTCTAAGCAAAGAAAGATATGAATATTAGGATATCCCTAGAATATGGTATGTCTAGTTATGATAAACTCCATGGAGGGAGTAAATAATATAAAGGAAAAGAAATCCCTTAAGTGAAGGAGGTAAAAAGGGCTAATTGAAAGAACAAGAGAAGAGTTTGCATGTTAAGCAAACAACAAATGGAAATCAAAGAAAATGGTTCCTCATGTAAGGTTGCTAATTAAGTTTTGGAGACAAAACTCCTAAAAGGAGGGGAGAGTTCTAAACCCTGCACTTTTAAGTTAAGGAAAATCAGGAAAGAACCGGTCAAACCAAGTAAGAAAATCGAGTCGGTTTAAAAACCCGATCATTTGGGAACAAGCAATTTGGAAATTTACAACTTTCGGATGATCCAAAGGGTTCATTAAACCTTGGAAAAGAAACTTAAGACAAATTAGAAGAGAAAAACCAAATTGGTTTAGGTGAACGAGATTTCATAAGAACTTTGAAGTTAAGCGTGCTTGCCCGAGAGTAGTGTAAGAACGAGATTTCAAATTTTTATGCGAACGTATGCCTTATCATAAATAGCCATAAATTAATATATATTTAATTATTGTAATTAATACCAATAATTTAATACCTAAATTAAATTATTGGAATTGATACAAATAATTTAATACCAAAATTAAATTATTGGAATTAATACCAATAATTTCTGGCAATATTAATACTAGTAATAAATATCTCCCATTTAATACATGATTTTACACCAATATAAAGAGGTCATCCCCATTTATTCTGCTCACACTTGAACACCTCTCTCTCTCTCTACTGCTCCATTTCCCGGTGAAGCTCGAACCAGATCTTCGACTTGAACATTTTTCTTAACCTTAGAAGGAGAGGGCTCTTTAGAATCGGGGTTAAGACAACTATCTAATAGCAAACTCCAGTCAATCCGAGAATCACTAGAGAAGCGCCGGCATGATGGAACAGTGAAGCAGCTCCGGCAGACCGAAGCTGCCCTATTTCAGCCAAGCTGAAATCGGCAATTTTGAGCTCTTCTTAGACCAAACCAAGCCCTCTCACAGCCTAATTAGGACTGAAAGGTAAGCTAATTCGGCTACTCTCTACAATTTTCGGCTGGTGCTAGAGAGAAAACCGATAGAATTTCAATAATGAAATTCTAACCCAATTCGACATCAATTGATGTGATTCTTGATTCTAGGATTGACCTCAGGATGAGAGCTATCTGCCCAAATCGAAAGCTCGGATCGTTGTGCCCTTACTAGTGAGTAATCGAAGCTTTCTCTCTCTACAGTTCATTTTCCAGCGAACCTCCGTTTGAGCTCGTTCCAACATCAAAACTTACGATTCAAAGTGCCATTGAATCATAAGAAGATGGAGGAACTCAATTTTAACTTCAATTTCAAAATTAGAGGTGTTTGCTCGGTCAATTTGATGAAGTCAAATTATGCTGTGCCAAGGAGTTGAAATTGGGAAAAATTGGGGATTTTCGAAATTCAAAGGACCAAAATGCAATTTCATGAAATTGAGGGACAATTGGGAATGAAAATAATGTTGGATGACCAATTGAGGAATTTTGGAATTTTTGGGGTAAAACTTACCATTTTTGTAATGGAAGGGAAAAATGGTAATTTTGGAAAAATTAGGGGACCAAATTGGAAATTTGGGATATTAAACCCCTTTTTGGTGAAATTGAATAAATTGAGGTCCCATGATAAATTTTAAAAGTTACAAGACTCAATTTGAGGAAAAACCAACATTAGGGACTTAAAGTTAAAGAGAAATAACTTTAGGGACCGAATTGCAAATATCGCGTAAGAACGCGAAATACCAGGAACGCTAGGATTGACGAGTTCACGTGAATACAAAGTGCCAGTGTACTGGAATTCACTACGTTAACGGGTGAGTGGGTTTACTAACATCATACCCGGTTGAGATGATAAACACAACTTAAAAATTAAAAACCACTAACCGGTTGTGAGTGGGATTATATATCATACCCAGTTGAGGATGATAAGTACCTCGGTATAAAAACCCACTGTTTAGTGGAATTTTAATGATCACAACTTAGAGAATGTGATGTGAAAATCATGCAAAAAAACTACTTACCGGTTGTAAGTACATCATACCCGGTTGGTATGATGAGACTTCCTCGAAGGTAGTTGAAAACCCGTTCATCGGTCATGAATGGAGATGTCCTTATACCGGTCGGTATAATGGACAGTGAAAACCCATTTTGTTAAAAGTGTTCTCCCATAACTGTGTGCCAATGCTTAAAAAATTTGGGAGACCTTCTCGACAGGAGCTCGAATAGCTCTAATAGGCTAGGGGCCTTGGTTTTTGATCTTGGGGGCTAAATGCCCAATTTTGAAAATCTCGTACAGTGGGCCTAAGGCCAGTTAGCATAAGCAGGAGCTCATAAACGAACATGATATATGTGCCATAAAACTTAATAAGTGAATTTTTTGGTCGTGGTACCAAGATAGGACCGACATGACAGGTCGACGGACCGGTCAAGACAAACAACTACGGGTTGAGTTGAGAGTCAGGGCCGTTGGGACAAATGACACCACATATTACATGGAAAATTAAGAAAACTCTGTTTGTGCATGCACTATGAGTACGAGATCTCAAGATGCCCATGAGGGGTAGTGATGTGTACTAAGGGCCCTGGACGACCTGGTGAGTATAAGGGCATATCGTCGTTCCATGTGTTTGTGCAAAATATGGAGTTGCACCAAGCACATGAGACCAAGGTGGGGACGGGATGAGATCTCTATCCTCATATGGACATGAAGAAGTGATTTCGGGATTGAGGGTCGGATGTCGCGTACATCCACTCATTCCTAGGATAGAAGTGGTCGTGTTTCTATCCGGGTGGCCGATAAAGTCACTCCGAAGCCACTAGTGGGTTCAGTAGTTGTACTGACCTGCGAATGTGTGTAACCTTCATGATGAAGGATGTGTGTTGGGTGATGACACACCGTGGTAAATAAGAAATGATGGAAAAACCCGAATTTTTAAATGAATGGATTTTTTTTAAAGAAAGAAGTCTGGCACACTCCATATAAATGTTTTTCTTAAAAGTTAAAAGTGGTCCTTTGAAAACCCATTCATTGAGTAGTTGTACTCACCCCCTCCCTTATATCCCTTTTAGGAAATATCGGAAAGCCTAACCTTAAAGACTATCAACTAACATGCATGTAAGATAGGTATGATAAATCTTTATGCAGTTTTGTTTATGTTATTCTTGGAAATGGTGTAGGTTTAAAGGACGCCTTACTATTTACGATCTATAATAAGGGGAAACCTTTAATAAACTGGAAGAGTGGCAGGTTGATCACAGGGATCCGACCAGACAGGGTCGGGGTGTGACACACCTAATTTTTTTAAAAATTATATTTTAACCCCTAAATTCTCATTATATTCAATTGACCACTTAAACTTAGATAATTGTCCCCTATCATGATCTTAATCATCTTCCTTATGTCCCCTAATTCATTCCAAGCTTTAAAATACTAGATTTGGCTTAGAAATGAGCTCAAACAGAGCTTTGCCAGAAAATCGTCCTAGAGAGAGAAAGCTTCAATTACTCATCGATGAGGATCCAATGATCAAAGCTTTTCCTTCCATTGAATTGCTCACTTTCTAGGGATCCTTCCTGTATCAAACCACGCCTCAATTGGTGGTTGAGCAGTGTGAATTTCTCAACTTAGTTTTCGAGCAAAATGCATTGTGGATAGTCATTTTCGGTGAAGGGTGACGGATGGTACTTACCAACATAGCTCATAGAAGGTCGGGGCTTCTCTAGGGGTGGTTTAGGGAGCTTGTTTTGGCTAGAGTTGACCCAAGAGCAGCTTGAATTTAGCTCGACTAACTCAGTTTATGAACTGTTGAGGGAGCGAAGGTACTGTGCGAGCTCGCTGGTGCTTCTCTGATGATTCTCGAGCTGAATGGAGTATGCACTCATGTAGCTGACTTGTTCAGGCTTCCAGAGAACCCAAATTTGCCTTCAGAGGTGGAGAATAGTGCAAAAGTTGAGATCTGGTTTATGCTTCATCGGAAAAAGGAGCTCTTCTTCTTCTTTAGTCATTTGAAGGTTGAGGAGGATGAATGGGGATGAGCTCTTTATATAGGGAGCTCGTGGAGTGACAATTCTATCCATTCATTAATCACTCAACCTCAATCTCTCTCATTTATGGCCATGTCAGGAGGATTTGTAGGTCACTGAAATTTTGGTAGCCAATTTGTCATTCTTATTTGTCTATATCAAAGGTTGAAGACAACATTATGCGTATGTGTGCGAGCTTCACACGTGCCATCTTACCACATGGCATGCCATGAATGGCTGGTTTTGCTGATGCAACATCCTATTTGGCAGCCTAGTCAGCCATTGATTCGTTGACCAAACACATGGCAGCCTACCATTAGTTGTTCGTTCCTACATGGCTGCTGACTGTGCTTGGTCAGCCTTTGATCGTGACACATGGCATCCTATGATTGGCTATTTTAAATGTATCAGATTTCCCTCTTGATGCTCAATACCGCTACCACATTCAGTTCCTAATTTGCTAACACCATCCATTGTAGTTGTGCCATATGTCAAGCTTTGATTGCTAGGCACTAGTCACATATTGACATGGCATCCTTGCCACGCATTAGATCCTCATTGGCCGATCTTGCTGACGGGGCGTTTTGACTTTGACTATTGACCGGGAACACATGTTGCTCCCCTATTGGTTAGTCATCGCTGAGATGGATTTTCCTCCTTTGACCATTAATGAAGGACACGTATCTCCTTCTGATTGCCCGACTCTTCTAGGCACTAATTGAGCTATTGACTGAGCATGCATTGCCATGTGTCATGTGCTGATTGGTCATGCCTACTAACTGGGCGCTGACCCGGTAGCAGTCCGTTGACCGGCTGGACCATTGGCCGGTCCTGTTTGACTGAGTTCAATGACCTGAATTTAAAAATCGGATGGTTTAGGCCATATTCAACTGATTTTCCAAAAATTAAAAATTTTGAATTTCTTGTAAATTGATTTTCTAGCTAATAGTTGCCTCAATTTTCCAATTTGATATTTTGAAGCCAACTAGAAAAATGAATCTTTGAACCGATTCTCCATGGTTCAATCTGGTTTAGGTCAGGTTTACCCTAAACCAGTTCAATTTTCACATCCAATCCATTTTATGGTTCTTTTCCATGATGTTTAGGTATTTCTTGGCTATTTTGGATTTTCCAAATTTTAGTTTTGACCCATTCTTACCATTTCCGGTTCACTTAGATACTCGATTTTCTCTTGAAAATTTTCGATTCCCTTTTGCAATTCCTTAGCCTGAGAGGACGGGGTTTACATATATGATGCTTCATTTGAGGCTTCGAGCTTGTTTCTTCCAAGCTCTTCCCCTTCGCCACTTTAATGATAACTTTAATAGGTTCCACCTTCTATTTCTTAGGTGGTTAGTGACTATTTCTTGTACTCATTTTGGTTAGAATCTCTAGAATGCTTCATGCCATTTCCACTTGGCAACACTCTCACCATATTCCATATCTTTGCTATATCTCATGGGAGTATCATTTGTGCCCTTACTTCCTTTGGACGTTTAACCCTTTCTCTCCTTGTCATGGACGTCCAAAATTTTCATCCGTTATTTTGCCATCGTTCTCAATGGCATGATTAGGCATTCAAACTCGAGATGAAAGTCTCATGGCAATCTAGCCTCACATATCTCTTGTTTCCCTCATAGAAATTTGTGGCAAGGAACCTGTCTGAGCTTTTCATCATTGTCCCTTCTTGTCTTAGCGATATTAATTTTGCCCCTTTTGTCTTGTATTTGTCCTTGAGCCCATCCTTAATTCTCCTATTGATACGTTTATATAACGATCCTCACACCAACCTCCTTATTGGCCATTCTTGGTTCCAACTATTGGGTTTCCCAATCACTTCATGACTTGTCTATCGACATACTCATGACTCTCCTTCATCATGCACTTCCTCTCATTTGATGGCATCCTTAACTAAGGATTTCCATTCCTTAGTCCATCCTTACTCATTCGTGACCATTTAACTATTATTCTCTCTTTACTCCTATTTGATCTCTTATGGTATACATATTGACTTCTTGGACTCATCTTGAGGAGTTGCTTTTGTTGGTCCCATTCTCTCTATTCTCGTCCTTCAAGGTAGAGACTTCCATATGTGAGACTATGCATCCCACCTTCTTATCACTCCTTGAAGGTTTCCTTCCTTTCTCACCTTACACACTTTGTATATTGGGGCATCCCCCCATATCCCATCATAACCAATTTGGGACTATCCGCTTGAAATGAATCTCCTAACCAATGAATCCCTATTACTGAAGTCTTATTTCATATACTTCATATTATGCCATGTGACTCAAATTGAGCTCCCTTGAGGTGGAGATGAAACTTAACCAAACCTCTACGATCTCCATGATTCTTTACCTTCTTTGCTCCTTCGTTGGATCGGTTCGACTCCTTTGTTGAGTACTCACTTCCCCAAGTTCCCTTATTGGAATATGTCCCATGCTGCACCTTTGGAAAATTACTCCCTTTACTCATTCATCACAGATTTTCAATCTATACAAAGTTTTATGACATCCTTTTAATGAGTGAGAATTTAGTCATCGAAGTTCTATCGGTTCTCTCTCTAGCACTGATTGGAATTTACAGAGGGGAGCCAAATTGGCTTACCTTTTAGCTCTAATTCAGCTGTAGGAGGACTGTGGAGGTGTTGGGAGGGCTTGGTTTGGCCTGAGAAGGGCTCAAATTGGCCGATTTCAGCTCAACCGAAATAAGGCAGCTTCGGTCCGTTGGTGCTGCTTCACTGTTTGATCATGCCGACGCTTCTCCAGCGACCCTTGGAGCAAATGGAAACGACAGACGTGTAGCTTACTTCTCCCCAAATCCAAAGAACCTGATTATGCCTTCTTTGGCTCAAAAAAATGCCAAAGTCGGAGCTCTTGATCGAGCTTCACCAGAAAATGGAGTAGTTAAGAGATAATGGAGCTTTTAGGTGTGAGTAGGATGAATGAGGAGGGGCTCTTTATATAGGAAGCTCGAGGATTTCTTTGTCATCCGATTGGTGCCTTAATGGCGATCATTTATTGCCTGAAACTCCCTTGCCAGAGACTTTTCATCTTCACTGGCACTGGTCAATTTTTCAGCGAGTGAACAGTGCTGTCATCTGAAGGAAGAAGACGACACTATTTCGAACCAGACCTGACCGGGTTCAAAGCTTAAAATGGCCCGTTCAGGCTTGATTCGACCAGATTTTTCAAAATTAAAATTTTCTAAATTCATTCTCTATCCAATGGTGGCATCAATTCTCTAATTTAAATTTTTTAAGCCGCCTAGAAAAATGAATATAGCATCTGATTCAATAGTGGTTCAATCCGATTCGGATCTAGTTCACCTGAACCAGTTTGGTTTTTATCTCCAATTCATCATGAAGTCCTTTTTAATGAATTTTGTGACTCTTTAGGTCACTTAGGATCCATAAATTTCCCAGTTTGCCCTTTCTTTATCGATTTCGGTTTGTAAATCGACTCATTTTTCTCTTTTGAAATGACCGATTCTTTAATCGATTTTCTTATTATCAAAGGACAGGGTTTACATAAGGAGTCTGGCACACTCCAAGTCAAACTATTTTTTGAAAGTCCAATTTTGAAACACGCATTCACTGAGTCATTGATCTAAACCCCTCCCTTATAGCCCTTTTTAGGTGACCAAGGGAAAGCCTACCCAAAGACCTCAAGTTAACCACACTTGTAAGACTGGTATGTTAAGTTTAAATTTCTTGTAGGTTTGATTAATGTTATTCTAGGAAAGGTACATGTCTAAAGGATGCCTTACTCCTCTTGGTTTAAAAGAAGGGGAAAACCCTTAATAAACTAGGGGAGTGGCGGGTTGATCACGGGGATCCGACCAAACCGAGTCGGGGCGTTACATGTGGCCTATAAATTGGAACTACCTCCAGACTTGTAGAGAATACACGATGTATTCCATATCTCGATACTTCGAAAGTACTATCCTGATCCTAGCCATGTGTTGGACCGACCTCCACTAGAACTGGAAGAGAACCTGACCTATCAAATAGAACTGGTACGAATCATCGATCGGAGGGACAAGAACTTGAGGAATAAGAGGATTCCTATGGTCAAAGTTCTTTGGCAAAATGGACTCGTGCAAGAAGATACATGGGAGACCGAATGAAGGTTAGTCACCCTCAATTATTTGACATGTAACAATTTTGGGGACAAAGCTCCCAAAAGGAGGGTAGAGTTGTAAACCCCGTCCTTTGATAATAAGAAAAACTAGGAAAAGAACCGGTCATTTCTAAATAGAAAACCCAGTTAGTTTATAAACTGTAACCGATAGAGAAAGGGAAAATTGGGAAATTTATAAATCTCGGGTGACCTAAATAGTCAATAAAGACATGAGAGAGGACTTTATGATGAATTGGAAGTGAAAACCAAATCAGTTCAGGTCAACCGGACTTGAACTGGATTGAACCAGTTTGTACCACTATTGAACCAATTTCTAAATTCATTTTTCTAGGTGGCTTAGAAAATTTAAATTGGAGAATTGAAGCCACCATTGGATAGAGAATAAATTTAGATAAATTTAAAAATTTTTAATTTTGAAAAACTCAGTCGAATCGGATGTGAACCGGCCTGTTTAAGCATTGAACCCAGTTCAGACTGATCCGGTTCAGAATAGTGTCGTTTTCTTCCTTCAGATGACAGCACTGTTCACTCACCGGAAAGCGAGCAGCGCTGACAAAGTTGAAAAGTCTTCGTTCAAGGCATTTTTGGCCATGAATGATCACCATAAAGGCACCAATCGAACGACCAAGGAGTCCCCGAGCTTCCTATATAAAGAGCCCTTCCTCATTCATCCTCTTCACACCTAAAAACTCCCCCTCTCTCTCTCTACTTCTTCAATTTCCAGTGAAGCTCGAACCAGAGCTCTGACTTGGGCATTTTTCTGAGCCAAATAAGGTGAGGTCAGGTTCCTTAGATTCAGGGAGAAGTCAGCTACCCGACGGTAGTCTCCATTTGCTTCGAGTATCACGAGAAAAGTGTTGGCGTGATAGAATAGTGAAGCAGGTCTGGCGGACCAAAGCTGCATTATTTCAGTTGAGCTAAATACAACCAATTTGAGCCCTTCTTAGGCCAAACCAAGCTCTATCTACCATAGCCCTCATATGACCGAAATAGAGCGGAAAGGTAAGCCAATTTGGCTACCCTCTATAATTTTCAATCAGTGTTAGAGAGAGAACTAATGAAATGTACTAACCAAATTCTCCTTCAATTCGACATGAATTGAGGTGATTTTGGATAGTAAAAGGAACCTCAGGACGAGAGCTACTTGCCCGATCGAAAGCTTGGACCACTACGCCCCCAATGGTAAGCTTTCTAAGCTTTCTCTCTCTAATTCCGACAACAATTCATGCGATTCAAAGAACAATTGAATCATATAAATGTGTAGGAGCTCAATTCTATCTTCAATTTCAACAATTAACCTCGATTGATCGATTAATTTGATGAAATCAAATTTAGCCAGTTTAAAAGGGGAAAATTAGGGGAAATTTTTGGGGGAAATTGGGGATTTCAAAAAATTGACTGACCAAAGTGAAATTTCTCAAAATTGTGGGCCAATATGCCATGAAAAAGATGTTGGAGGACCAATTCGTCAAATTTGAAGTTATTTTTGGTCAAATTGCCATTTTTGTAAAGTAGGGGCAAAATGGTAATTTTTGAAAAGTTGGGGACCAAATTGGAAATTTAGGATACTTGAACCCTTTTGTAATTTTAAATAAATTGAGGTGCCAAAGTAAATTTTAGAAGTTTCAGGACTAAATTTGGGGAAAATTAGCATTAGGGGCCTAAAGTTAAAGAAAAAGAACCTTAGGGACCTAAATACAAATAATTAAAAGTTTAGGCATTATATTTATTCGTGAGGAATGAAGGTTATTAGGCCAAATATTAATTTAAAAGAATGTTAATATCGTATAGGAATACAAAGGACTGGGAACGCCAGCAAGGATAAGCTTGCGTGGAGGCAAAAAGCTGCTTTAGGGAAAATACACTGCACTTATCGGGTGAGTGGGATTTTTAACATCATACCCGGTTGGGATGATGAGCACCTCGGAAAGGAAAAATCACCACTAAGTGGAGATTTTAACATCACGTCTTGTTGGAGTAATGTGGGAAATATGTGGAAAAAACTATTAACTAGTTGTAAATAGATCATACTTGGTTGGTATGATAAATTTCCTAGAAGGAAGTAGAAAATCCACTTACCAGTTGTAAGCGCAGATGTCATCACATCCGATTGGTATGATAGACAAGTGAAAAGTTATTTTGTAAGAAGTATCTTCCCCTGACTATGTCCACTACTTAAAAATTTTGGGAGACCTTCTTGACGAGAGCTCGAATAGCTCAAATTTTGGGAGACCTTGACACACTCTAATTCAAACTATTTTATGGAAACTCATGTTTCAAACACACATTCACTGAGTTGTCAAACTAATCTCCTCTCTTTACCCCTTTTCAAGTAACTAAGGAAACATCCTGCCTACAGATATTCCACTAGCTAAACCTGCAAGACAGGTATATAAGTTTAATTTATTCAGTTTTGATTAATGTTATTTTAGGAAATGTACAGGTATAAAGGATGCCTTACTCCTCCTGGTCTAAAAGAAGGGGAAAACCCTTAATAAACTGGAAGAGTGGCAGGTTACTCATGGGGATCAAGCCAAATTGGGCCGGGGCATGACATGCCTTGATAAAAACCCTCAAGAAGAAGAGTCTTACCCTAAGCAGACTAAGAAGTGGACCTAAGGGTGTAAATTTGGATTTGTGGGTAAAACATACCTGATCAGGATACACTCCATGGAGTGTGTAAGCAATGGAAAGGGGCTAAGTGAAGAAACAACCAAAGGGTAGCAAGTCAAGCAAACCCTAAGTTGACATCAAGGGAAATTATTCTCAATATAAAGGATACGTAATTAAGTTTTGGGGACAAAACTCCTAAAAGAAGGGGAGAGTTGACAACTCTAATGAGAAAACGAGCCACTAAATGAATCAAAGATGGTAAAGAAGGGATAAAATGGGAATTTGGAAAATCACAAGTGACCAAAAAGTCATAAAAGTCATGGGGAAGATCCATGAAGTAAAATGGATGGGAAAACTGAACTGGTTTAGGGTGAACCAGACCGGAACCGGATTGAACCGATTTTGAACTATACATGAACTAGTTCCTAAATTCATTTTTCTTGGTAGCTTAAAATGATCAAATTGGAAAATTGAAGCCACCATTGGATAGGAAATGAATTTAGATGAATTTAAAAAAATTTAGATTTAAGAAAACTAGTAGAATCGGGCTGAACTGGCCAATTTTCGCCATTGAACCCGGTCAAACTAGACCGGTCTGGTCCAGAATAGTGTCGTCTTCTTCCTCAGGATGACATCACTTTTCATCAGTTCAAAAACCTTTCATTTCTAGAGAGAAGAATATCCCTCTGATCATGGCATTTTCAGGGGAGGATAAGCTCGATCAAAATGGAAACTGGTTGAGCAGAGGGTCCATGAGCTCCCTATATAAAGAGCTCCCCTCCATTCATCCTCTCCACACCTCAAATCACCCTTCTCTCTCAAGTGCTCCATATTCTAGTGAAGCTCAAAATAGAGCTACGACTTGGGCACTTTTCTCAGCCTCAAAAGGCAAGGTCAGGTCCTATAGACTCTAGGGGAAGTCAACTTCGTAACAACCCTAAGGATCACTAGAGAAGTGCCCACAAAATCAAACAGAGAAGCAGCTCCGACGGATCGAAGCTACCCTATTTTATCTAAGTTGAATTTAATCTAATTCAGACCTCCTCTAGCCAAACCAAGCCTCTCCAACATCCCTATAACCCTCACACGACCTCCACAGAGCTGAAAGGTAAGCCAATTTAACCTTTCTCCATCGTTACAGATCGGTGTTAGAGAGAGAAAGTGTCAAATTTCACTAATAAAATTCACCCTCGTATGGACTTCAATTGTAGCAAATCGTGATCCTAAAAGGATCCCAAGGATGAGAGCTACCTCCCTAGATCAAGAGCTCAAACCGTCGCACCTCCGACGATAAGCTTTCGAAGCTTTCTCTCTCTACGACCAGTTTTTCGACAAAGCTTCGTTTGAGCTCGTTTCGGACTCAAATTATGCAATTCAAAGCTTTATTTGATTGTATCGAAGTGTAGGAACTGATCCATGCCATCAATTGGAGCAATTAACCCAAATTGAATGGCCAATTTGAATAAATCAAATTCGATCAGAAAAGGGGGAAGAAATTGGGGAAAAGTTTGGGGGAAAATAAGGATTTCAAAAAATCGAAGGATCTCCATGTAATTTCTCAAAATTGAAAGTCAATTGGCAATGAGAAAGATGTGGGGGACCAATTGGTCAATTTTTGAAAGATTTGGGGCCAAATGGCTATTTTTGGAAAGTAGGGGCAAAACCATAATTTTTGAAAAATTAGGGACCAAATTGGAAATTTGGAAAACTTGATCCCCTTACAAAATTTTGAATAAATTGAGGATCCAAAGAGGATATTGGAAATCTTGTAATTCAATTTGAGGGAAAATTAGCATTAGGGACCTAAAGTCAAGAAAAATGAACTTTAGTGACCTAAGTACAATAAACCAAGAACTTTGGGCCTAGTCGCTCATACGAGAGAAAACAAAGGTTGTAATGTCGAATCCATATTGATAATGATACCCAAATCATGTAGGGACATGTGAGACCAAAATGCAAGTAAGAGCAGCTGCGTGGACTGGAAACTGGCCGGGGACGAACACATCATAGTCAAACGGGTGAGTGGGACTTTTATACAACATATCGGATGGGATGATGAGCACTATTTTTAATAGATAAAACATACTCACTAGTTGTGAGTAGGAATGAACAAACATCATATCCAATTGGTATGATGAGTTTCCTTAAAGAAAGGTGAAACCCACCTACCGGTTTTAAGTGGAGTTATCATCACACCCGGTTGGTGTGATGTGATACGAAGTAATTTTGTTAGAAATTTTCTTCCCTTACTATGTGACAACTGCTTAAACTATATGAGAGACCTTCTTGACGGGAGCTAGAACATCACTAATAGGCGAGGGGCATCGGTTTTTGATCTCATATGGCTCAAGGCCCAATTTTGGAAAAGAAAACGTGTGTAGTGGGCCCAAGGCTAGTGGGCACGGGAGGAAGCCCGTAAACAAATATGATTAGAAAGAGCTATGAAAACTCCTAATTAAAATGGAAATTGATTGTGTGAATCACCATGGTACCAAGTCAAGACCGACAATGCTCGATGGGGTAGTGGTAGTACGTTAGGGCCAGGTTGACGGACTAGCTTGGCAAACAACTGTAGGTCAGGTTGAGTGTCGGGGCCGTTCGATCGTCGACACCAAAGAGGATAGCTAATTATATGAAAACTCTTGTTTGTGCATGCACTTAAGGTATGGGACCATCAAGATACCCTATGTGGTAGTGATAGATCCCAAGGACTGTTGGACTATAGGGGGATGATAAGGGCATATTGTCGTACCAGTTAGTCATGGAGCTCTCGGAGCTTCTTGCGCATGAGACCAGAGTGGGGTTAGTATGAGGTCTTCATCCTCATACGGACACGAAGTGGTATTTGGGTCTAAGGGTCAGACGTCAAGGACATCCACTCACACTCAGGGTAGAAGTCTAGGACTTCTATTAGGGTGAAAAGCAAAGTTATGTTGATCCCCATGTGGGTGCTGTGTGGGAGTACCCTGTGAATGTGTGTACCCTTCCTATGAAGGGCGTGTGTTTGTTTGCTAAATGTCTCCCGAGACAAAGGGATGGGCTAAAGAGCTAAACACACCTAATGTGGAAATGGAAAATGAGATTGTGAGATTTGGATTTGAGAAAAACCCTTGAAAAAGGAAATGTTAAACCTTGGCATGGTTTTGATAAATAATGCATAAACTAAATATTTTTGAAAACTCGCTCCCAACACCCACTCACTGAGTTGTAGAACACACCCCCTCCCTTTACCCCTTTCAGGTAAAAGAGGAAGACCAACCTTAAAGACCCCTCGTGGTCAAACCATAAGTTGGGTATGAGAATTTTAATATATTCAGTTTTGTATAATGCTATTCTAGGAAAAACAGGAAAATGGATGACTGACTCCTCACGGTCTAGAAGGGGGTGAAACTCTTATAGACCAAAGGGAGTGGGGGGTTGCTCACAAGGATCTGACCAAACTGGGTCGACGAGTGACATAAGGGCTGTTTGTCGTGCCAGTTAGTCATAAACCTCTAGGAGCTTCTTGAGCATGAGATCGGGGCGGGGTCACGATGGGGTCTCTATCCTCATACGAACACGAAGTGGATTTCGGGTCTGAGGGTCGGACGTCCGGGACATCCACTCAAACTTAGGGTAGAAGTCCAGGACTTCTATCAGGGTGGACAGTAAAGTCACGCTAATCCCCAAGTGGGTGCAGTCTGGGACTACCCTGCGAACGTTTGTATCCTTCATGATTAAGGGCATGTGTTTGTTTGCTAAACGCCTCCCGAGGCAAGGGGATATGCTAAGAGAGCTAAACACACCTAATATGAAAGTGGAAAAAGCCCTGAGATTTGAGAAAAACCTTGAAAATGATGTTAAAACTTGGCATGATTTTAATAAACTATGTATTTTTTAAAACTCACTCCGAACACTCACTCACTAAGTTGTAGAAACTCAACCCTCCCTTTATCCTTTTTTCACAAAAAAGGAGATCAACCAGGGAGCTTGAGAAGATGAACCTTAAATCCTGTACGCTTAAAGTTCTTTTAAGCTTTATTTAGTTTGATTAATGCTATTCTAGGGAATAAGATTTGAAATTTTTCTTGGCTCCTCTTGTCTGAAAGAATTGGAAACCTCTCTTGAACCAAGGGAGCGGCGGGTTGTTCATGAGGTTTTGACCAAGCTGGTTCGAGGCATGACAACTTAAGTGGTATTAGAGCTAGATTCCCTTGAAAGCATTAATAAGACTATTACCAGACACTAATAAAGATTTAATTACCCTATAGGAAGAAGAGTCCCTAGAAAATTCGTCGTGCGAACCAATCCCACTCATAGACCCTTGAAAAAGGCTCCTACCTCAAGCAAGATAAATGTCTAAAAACTTGTTGAATTCAAAAAGAGGGTGCCAAAGGACATGGTCAAGGACTATAGGAAGCTTCTTGGGGAGATACTGAAACTAGCCAACATACCTTATCCTTCCCCAAGACAGGAAGAACCCATACGTCCTCCAAGGGACCCGACACCACCTTGAGCACCATGACAACCAAAAAGGACCCCAACTCAAAGGGAGGCCTAGAACAACTCTAGGAGCCCCACACGCTCAATACAACTTAGACCCCATCAAATGGATTAAGTAGACCTACGAATATGAAGTTGAAATGCTGGGAAGGTACGGGGTCAAAGTATTCCATGGAGTTCGTCCTAGTAGGAAGGTCCGCCAGGAGTACGAATGGACATCTACCAGCCCTTCGGAGCCCTCAGATCATGAATCTCGAAACAATTTGGAGGCTAACTCCAAGCCTATATCCCTGAGGAATTAGAAGGAGAAGTAGTGAGAATTATCTGTAATAAGACGAGTACGGCAAGAATTATTCCTAAAATATATAAAGACTAAATAAAGTTTTTTTGTATGCTTGTCTCCCCATTAACAAATGAGTTACCACTAACAACAAGGGATGGGAAAATACCCAAAGGTAGCGATGAGGACCAAGGAAGAGCATGGAGGGACCATCCGAGGAGAAAGACTATAGGCAAAATCTTCACAAAAATGGAAGGGTGGAAAGAACTCAAAAAGGAGTTTGTACTAACTGGCCCACTAAGATGGCTTAACTTAAACCCGAATAGTTTCAAATAGGAGCAAGGAACTTCAAGCTCAAAGGGACAAAAGTGACAAGTCGAGTTAAAGACTAGGAAACCTCAAGGAGAATTCTAGGGAAAAACAAGGGTCCTACTGAGAAAGGGAGTCATAGGAAGGGGCATGACCCAATAAAGAGCCTACTTAATGGGAAGAGAAAAGGATACGCTCATGGATTAAAAAGGGGTCGAGTGCAAGGGAAGCACATTTTTGTAGGTCCAAAGAATGAGATAAACCCGGGGAAAGTTAAAAGGGGAAGGTGGCATCAAATGATGCAGTAACATGTAGGTGTGGGAGGATTAGTATAAGAAAGGAACCTAATGACCTACAAGGATTAAGTGAACACTCGTACAGGAGCCAAGAAATTTCAAAAAAAGAGGAACTGAACTTTCCCTTAAGAAGGACAACTTGAAAGAAGGGAAACAAAGAGTAAGGTACATAAAACATACCCATAGGATTTCCCATAAAGAAGTAAACCTCGGAAACGACATCAAGAGGTTCTAGGGTCGATAGTTGTAGGAGCTAGAGGGGAGAAAAAGTACTAAGGGAAGAAAGCCTGGAAGGATGTGTATGACTCAAGAGAATCAAGATTGGATGGTTGGACATAGTATGGAGCACAAAAAAGAACCCGACACTGAGGAGTCCCTCGAAGGAGGAAAGAAGGACTTGGAAGTAGCTATGACTACACCCTAAAAAAAGAAGTGACAGGAGAACTTAAGAGGCTTAAACTAAAATAGGAAACCCAAGAAGGGGGAACAAGTGGTTGAGGATGTACTAGAAGGAAGGGAGTCCTTGTGCAAGGATACCACTAGGAATAAGGAAGAAAATAGAAGGGAGGGCAAACCACAAGAGAGTCAGCAAGCCCAGAGGTGGAGAGGAAAACACAATGGTCGGAACCGGGAAACCTGACTAAGAGGGGAGAGAAAGGCCAAACGTTGGGGAAGATGGATGAAGAAAATCCTTAAGGAATCAATGGTCGAAAAACAAATTGGTGACCACACTCAAGCTATGAGAAGGATTAAATGAGCCTCACACAAGGAGGGTAAGAAGTCTTGAAGCAAATAGTACCCGAACTCTTCCCAAGGAAGCATACTTGTACGGGATGCAAGTATGGTCAATAAAAAGGGTACAAGCAAGTACAACAAGATTTTCAAGGAAGGGTCAACAAGGAGGAAAACAACAAAGGAAAGCATAAAATTACATTAAGTTAGATACTCGTAAAGGTGAAGACAGGAAGGAGCCTAGTAAAGGAATGAATCCTAGAGAAGTGCATGCCCCAACAAAGAGACGATGGAACCGACGAAACTAGGGAAAGCAATTATGCCGTGCCTAAAAATGGGTAGAAGTGAAAATACCCAATGACTAGAAATCCCTTGCATAGGGGATAAGAGACAAAAGGGAGGGGGATTTGAGGACAATGAATGATTAAGGGCCGACAACCATACCGATAACATAAGGGTGTAAGAAAAGGATCAAGGAAAAGCTTTCTAGGAATGTTAGGGAGGTTGAACATGAAACTCCTAGGGCGAAAGTCCCTACGTAGAAGGGTAAAGGTAGGAAGTGAGATCAAGCTAAGGAAGGCTATGTAATTAAGGAGAACCAAATGCTAACAAAAGAGCATGATGTCAAGAAAAAAAGGGACGACTGGATAACATCGAGAGAGTAGTTGAGAGACACTATCGGATGACAAGAAGGTGCAAAATATAGTAACACGGAGAAGGTTGGAAAGGCATGAACCTCCATCAAGGGGTGACCTAGGATTGTAAGGGAAAGAACGATTATGGGACAATCAATCCAAAGGCATGGATGAAAACCTTCAAGCTAAAGGACTTTACCCTAAGTGGAATAGGAAGTGGACCTAAAGGTATACTTCATAACTAGTGGGTAAGACATATCAAGTCAAGATACCCTCCATAGTGAGTGATTAATGGAATGGAAGAGAAAATTCCATTAGTGTGAGAATTAAAAAGGACTAAGTAAAAGAACAACCAAAAGGTAGCATGTCAATTAAAAACAAGTTGACACCATGGGAGAGTTTCCAATGTAAGGGAGTCAAAATTTAGTTTTGGGGATAAAACTCTTAAAAGGAGGGGAGCATTGCGAAACACGTCACCCTGAGTCAAGAAAACCATAATGGATGGGTCAAATTGAGGAGAAAACTGTACCCCTTGATGAATCGAGAATAATAAAGAAGGGTTGAAATGGGAAATTGGAAAATCCCAAGTGACCAAGATGCCACATACATCATGGGGAAGGATTATGAAGGAAATTGGATGAGAAAACTGGACCGGTTTAGGGTGAACCAGACCTGAACGAGATTAAACCGATTTAAAATATACATGAACCCGTCTCTAAATTCATTTTGCTTGGTGGCTTAAAATGACCAATTTGGGAAATTGATGTCACTGTTGAATAGATAATGAAGTTAAAAAAATTAGAAAATTTTAATTTCAAGAGAATCAGTCAAATCGGGCCTAAACCGACCGATTTTCACTTTATGTTCATTGGACTCGATCGTACCAGACCGATCAATGCCCAGTCAGCATGCGTGCAACCAATCAGAGTGCAACGCATGGCAAGGTGCTCTTTGTCAGTCGGTCAATGGTCAACGGTCAACGTCTACTTAATGAGCAACCACGCAAACACGACCAGCCAATGAGAGGCTACCACATGTTTGATCAACCATTCAACGATTGACATGGCGGCTGAGTCGAATCACCACGTCAACAGGACCGACCAATCACATGCTGCCACATGGCTGACTCGTACTTGCGAAGCTCACATATGCGGAACACTGTCAACTTCCTCCTCCATCCGATGATAGTGTTCATCGAGGAAAGAATTTCTTTCCTTTTTCGGTCAAGTAAATTTGCTCCAATTTGGGCAATTTCTAATCTAGATGAGCATGATGAGTATGGAAATTGGTCAGGAAAAGGGTCCCCAAGCTCCCTATATAAAGAGCTCCCTACTATTCATCCTCCACACACCTCAATTCCCATCTATCGCTGAAGTGCTCTGTTCTCCGGTGAAGCTCAAACCAAAGCTGCGATTTGGGCTCTTCCTCTAGCAGCAGAAGCCAAATTTGGGTCCTACAAACTTGGAGGAAGTCAGCTACATAACAACTACCTCCAACCGACCCAAGAATTGTTGGAGAAGCGTCGGTGAGCTCGAACAGTGAAGCAACTCTAGCAAACCGAAGCTGCTCTATTTCAGTCGATTAGAATTCAACCAATTCAGATGTACTGTGGCTGAATGAAGCTCTCCCATAGTGCCCTCGACCACCGCATGACCTCTACAGAGGTGAAAGGTAAGCCAATTCGGCCCTCCTCTATCGTTACAGTTTAGTTCTATAGAGAGAAAGTGATAGAATACTTTGATCAAATTCCCACTAATCTTGACAACAATTGCCCCAATTCTTGATCCTTGGAGGACCCTACGGACAAGAGCTTTCTACCCTAATCAAGAACTCACATCACTGTGCCTCCAATGGTAAGCTTTCAAAGCTTTCTTTCCCTACGTCCAGATTTTTGATGAAGCTCCATTTAAGCTTGTTTCGGACCCAAATCCTACAATTCAAAGTGCAATTGAATTGTATGGAAGTGTAGAAATTGTTTCCTATCATCAATTTGAGGAAATAACTCAAATTGAACGACAAATTTGAAGAAATCAAATTCGGCTAGTAAAGGGGATAGAGATTGGGGGAAAATTTGGGGGAAAATTGGGGATTTCGATCAATTGAGGGACCTCCATGAAATTTCTCAAAATTAAAGGTCAATAGGCAATGAGAAATATGTTGGAGGACTAATTGGCCAATTTTTGAAAGATTTGGGGCCAAATGGCTATTTTTGGAAAGTAGGGGCAAATGGTAATTTTAGAAAAATTAGGGACTAAATTGGGAATTTGGAAAATGTGAGCCCCTTACACAATTTTAAGTAAATTAAGGACCCAAGGAGGACATTGGATATCACGCCCCAACCCAGTTTCGTTGGATCCCCGTGAACAACCTGCCATTCTCCCGGTTCAAGAGAAGTTTCCTCCTTCTATAACTCGAGATGAGCAAGGCGTATATTCGACCTTGTTCCCTAAAAAGACATATATCAAATAAAATGCAAGCTTAAGAGAAATTGAGCATACTTGACAAAGGATAAGGCTCAATGTTATTCCTAGTCATTTTCCCTTTTCCTTAAAAAGGATAGAAAAGAGGGGTGAGTTTTTACAACTTAGTGAATGGGTATTAAAAAAATGGGGTTTTAAAAAAAACATTTCAAGTTGGAGTATGCCACACTCCTTAAGTTCCATTAGATTTTTTCCACTTTAAAAATCTCGGTTTTCAAAAGAACATCCTCCTTCATCATGAAGGTCAATCACACAATCGTAAGCCAGTACGTCCATTGAACCCACTTGTGGCGTCGAAGCGACTTTACCGACCACCTAGATAGAAGTATTTCCACTTCTACCCCGAGAATGAGTGGATGTTCACGACATCCAACCCACAATCCGGTAACAATTCTCTATGTTCATATGAGGACAGAGACCTCATCTCATCCCCACCCCGGTCTCTTGCGCTTGAAGCTATGTCGAGATTCGCAAGGTCACCTAATACGACTAATTGCCTTTATATCCATGAGGTCATCCATGGCCCAAGGATGCATCACTACCCCCCTTGGACATCTTGAAGGGACCGTAATCACAGTGCATGCACAATCAGTATTTTCTCATCATGCCATATAATTTGTGGTGCCACTGGTCCAACGGCCCTGACCCTCAACTCAACTTGCAACTGTTTGTCTTGACTAGTCTAGAGATCTGTCATGTCACACTACCACTAGTTGACTGAGTATGTTGGTTCTGTCTCAGTATCATGGCCAAACAATTCAATTATTCAACTTTTCATAGTATATAATTTATGTTTGTTTATGAGCTCCTGCTTGTGCCAACTAGCCTAAGGGCCACTATTCACAATTTTCAAAATTGGGCATAATGGCCCCCAAGTTCGAAAATCGAGGCCTCATGCCTAACAGAGCTATTCGAGCTCTCGTTAATAAGGTCTCCCAAATCATTTAAGTAGTGGCACACAGTCACGGGAGAGCATTTCCGACAAAAATATATTTTAAACTATCCATCATACCAACCGAGTATGAGGATATCTCCGCTCATAATCGATTAATGGGTTTTCCACTTCCTTCGAGGAATTTTCATCATACCAACCGGGTATGATCTACTTACAACCAGTAAGTCATTTTCCGTATCATTTTCACATCAATCCTCTATGTTGTGTTGTTTAAAATACCACTAAGTTGTGGGTTTTCATTTCCAAGGTACTTATCATCCCAACTAGATTTGATATAAAATTCCCACTCACCCGTTCGTGTAATGAATTTCCACTTAGTCGGTTTTTTCCCTTGTGAGCTTAACCTCGGCTGGCATTGTCAATGTCTCGTGTTCTTACATGAAATGAACATCGTTGTTCATTATCATCTAGCTTGATCACCTCATTTAGTATAAATGAATCAATTCACAACTTTTCTAATATTTGCAAATTCGTCCCTAAAGTTATTTTTCCGTTTACTTTAGGCCCCAATTGCAAGTTTTTCCCAAATTGAGTCCCAAAACTATTAAAATTCCTCTTGGGATCTCAATTTACTCAAAATTTCATAAAAGGGGTTCAAGATTCTCAAATTCCCAATTTGGCCCCAAATTTTCCAAAATTACCATGTTGCCCTAACAAAAATGGTAAGTTTTACCCCAATAATTCTAAAATTGCTCAATTGGCCCTCTAATATTCTTATCATGCCCCCATTAACCCTAAATTTTATAAAATTGCATTTTGGTCCTTTGAATTTTTGAAAATCCCCAATTTTCCCCCAATTTCAACTCCCTAACATAGCCGAATTTGATTTCATCAAATTAACCGATCAAACACTTCTAATTGTTGATATTGAAGTTAAAATTGAGTTTCTACATCTTCATACAATTCCTAGCACTTTGAATCATAAGTGTTTACGTCGGAACGAGCTCAAACGAAGTTTCACCGAAAAATAGAATGTAGAGAGAGAAAGCTTCGATTGCTCACCGGTGGGGACGTGGTGGTTCGAGCTTACAATCGGGGTAGATAGCTCTACTCGTGAGGTTCCTCCTAGAATTAAGAAATGTCGAATTAGATTAGAATTATATCATCAAAATTCTACCTATTCTCTCTCTAGCACCTTTCGAAAATTGCAGAGAGTAGTGGAATTCACTTACCTTTTAGTCCTAATTTGGTCGTGTGAGGGCTAAGAAAGTGTTGGGAGAGCTTGGTTTGGCCTGAGGAGGGCTCGAATTGGCTGATTTCAGCTTGGCCAAAATAGTGTAGCTTCGGTCCACTGAAGCTACTTCATTGTTCCATCACGCCGGCACTTCCCCGACGACCCTCGGAGCAAATGGATGTTACCTCCGTGTAGCTGACTTCTCCCTAATTCTAAGGAACCTGACCATGCCTTCTTTGGCTCAAAAATTGCTCTATATCGGAGCTCTAGTTTGAGCTTCGATAGAAAACTAAGCAGCTGAGAGAGAGTGAGGTTTTTAGGTGTGAAGAGAATGAATGGAGAGAGGCTCTTTATATAGGGAGCTCGGGGACTCGTCGGCCGTCCGTTTGGCACCTTTTTGACAAACATTGATGGCCTAAAATGTACTAAACGAAAATATTTCTTCTTCATTCGTGCTGCTTTGATTTTTTGGTGAGTGAACAATGCTATTTTGAACCGGACCGGACCGGTCCGAACAGAGTTCAAAGCTTAAACCGGCCGGTTCACCCCCAATTTGACCGAATTTTTAAAATCTAAAAATTTCTAAATTCATTTTCTATCTAATGGTGGCCTTGTCACGCCCCGACCCGGTTTGGTCAGATCCCTGTGATCAACCTGCCACTCTCCTGGTTTATTAAAGGGTTTCCCCTTATCGTAAACAGTAAAGAGTAAGGCGTCCTTTAACTTGCACCTTTTTCCTAGAATAGCATAATCAAAACTGTATGAAATTTAAAACATTAAATACCTGTCTTACAGGCATCTTAGTTGACGGTCTTCAAGGGGAGGCTTTCTGGGATTTCCTGAAAGGGATATAAGGGAGGGGGTGAGTACGACTACTCAGTGAATGGGTTTTTAAAAGCTTTTGACTTTTAAGAAAAATATTTATATGGAGTGTGCCAGACTCCTTTGTTTTCAAAAATCCCATCATTTAAAAATTTGGATTTTTCCATTATTTCTTAGTTACCACAGTGTGTCATCACCCAACACACATCCTTCATCATGAAGGTTACACACATTCGCAAGTCAGTATCACTACTGAACCCGTTAGTGGCTTCGGAGCGACTTTTCCTACCACTCAGATAGAAGTACAACCACTTCTACCCTAGGAATGAGTGGATGTACGAGACATCCTACCCACAATCCCGAAATCACTTCTTCATGTCCATATGAGGACAGAGACCTCATCCTGTCCCCACCCCGGTCTCATGCACTTCGTGCTACTCCAGATTTCGCACAGACACCTGGAACGACGAACTGCCCTTATAGCCACCAGACCGTCCAGTGCCCTTTGGATGCATCACTACCCCTCATGGGCGTCTTGATGATCCCGTCCTCACAGTGCATGCACAAACAATGTTTTCTTATATTGCCATGTAATCTGTGGTGCCACTAGTCCAATGGCCCCGACTCTCAACTAAACCCACAGTTGTTTGTCTTGACTAGTCCGTCGACCTGTCATGTCGCACTGTTGCTAGTTGACTGAGCATGTCGGTCCTATCTTGGTACCATGGCCAAACAATTTACTTATTAAGTGCACATATATCATGTTCATTTACAAGCTCCTACTCGTGCCAACTGGCCTTGGGCCCACTGTACAAGATTTTCAAAATCGGGCATTTAGCCCAAAAAGTTCCAAAACCGAGGCCCCTGGCCTATCAGAGCTATTCGAGCTCCCGTCGAGAAGGTCTCCCAAATTGTTTAAGCATTGGCACACAGTCAGGGGAGAGCACTTCTGACAAAAATAGGGTTTTACTTTCCATCATACCGACCGGTATAAGGACATCTCCGTTCATAACCGATGAACGGGTTTTCAACTTCCTTCGAGGAAGTCTCATCATACTAACCGGGTATGATCTACTTACAACCCGTAAGTAGTTTTTCCGCATAACTTTCACATCACTTTCTCTAAGTAGTGATGATTAAAATACCACTCAACAGTGGGTTTTTATATCAAGGCACTTATCATCCCCAACCGGGTATGATGTTAGTAAACCCACTCATCCGTTAATGTCGTGAATTCCACTAGACTGGTTCTTTGTATTCACGCGAGCTTGTCCTTGCTGGCGTTCCCGGTATTTAACGTTCCTACACGATATGAACAACCTTGTTCATTATTACTTGGCATAACAGCCTTCATTCATTAATGAATGAGAAAACCCAAACTTTTAGTTATTTGCAATTAGGTCCCTAAAGTTATTTCTCTTTAACTTTAAGTCCTTAATGTCAGTTTTTCCTCAAATTGAGTCCCGTAACTTTTTAAAATTTATCATGGGACCTCAATTTATTCAATTTCACCAAAATGGGGTTTAATTTTCCAAATTTCCAATTTGGTTCCCCAATTTTTCCAAAATTACCATTTTTCCCTTCTTTCACAAAAATGGTAAGTTTTTCCCCAAAATTTCAAAAATTCCTCAATTGGTCCTCTAACATTATTTTCACACCCAATTGACCCTCAATTTCATAAAATTGTATTTTGGCCCCTTTGAATTTCAAAAATCCCCAAATTTTCCCCCAATTTCAACTCTTCAACACTACCGAATTTGATTTCATCAAATTAACCGATCAAACACTTCTAATTATTGAAATTGGAGTTGAAATTGAGTTTCTGTATGTTCATACGATTCTAAGAAACTTTGAATCGCAGATTTTAACGTCAGAACGAGCTCAAACGGAGCTTTGCCGGAAAACAGACTATAGAGAGAGAAAGCTTCGATTACTCACCGGTGAAGGCACAACAGTCCGAGCTTTTGATCTGGGCAAATAGGTCTCGTCCTGAGGTTCATCCTAAAATCAAGTATTGTATCAATTGATACGGAATTGGATTAGAATTTCGTCATTGAAATTCGGTCGACTCTCTCTCTAACACCGATCGAAAATTATAAAGGAGAGCCGAATTGGCTTACCTTTCAGTCCTAATTCGGTCGTGGAAAGGCTGAGAAAGTGTTGGGAGGGCTTGGTTTGGCATGAGGAGGGCTTGAAATGGTTGATTCCAACTTGGCCGAAATATGGTAGCTACGGTCCGCCGGAGTTGCTTCACTATTCCATCATGTCGGCGCTTCTCCAATGATTCTCGGATTGACTATAGTTTGCTATCAGATAGCTGTCTTCTCCCCGGTTCTAAAGAGCCCGACCTTTGTTCAAGTCGAAGCTCTGGTTCGAGCTTTACCGAGAAATGGAGCAGTAGAGAGAGAGAGAGAAGTGTTTAGGTGTGAGGAGAATGAAATGGGGATAACCTCTTTATATAGTCGTAAAACCTGTGTATTAAATGGGCGAGATTTATTACTAGTATTAATATTGCCATAAATTATTGGTATTAATTCCAATAATTTAATTTCGGTATTAATTCTAATAATTTAATTTTGGTATTAAATTAATGGTATTAATTTCAATAATTAAACATATATTAATTGATGGCTATTTATGATAAGCATAAAAATTTTTGACCGGAATTTTGGGTTACAAAAAATCATACTTCCCAAGAGGTCACCCATCCTCACACTACTCTCAGGTAAGCACGCTTAACTTTCAAATTCTTATGTAATCTAGTTCAACTGAACCAATTTGGTTTTTGTTTTCTAGTTTGTCTTAAGTTCCTTTTCCAATGTTTAATAAATCAGTTGTATCAACCGAAAATTATAAATTTTCATATTGCCTATTCCCAAATGTAAACCAGTTTGGTTTTCTTATTCGGTTTGACCGGTTCTTTTCCCGGTTTTCCTTAACTCAAATGTGCGGGGTTTACAGGCCTCAAATATCAAATTTGAATTTTTTAAGCCACCTAGAAAAATAAATTTAACATCCGATTAAATAGTGGTTCAAACCTATCCAAATCAGTTCAATTTGGTTCAGGTTCGGTTCACCCCAATCGATCTGATTTTTCTCTCCCACTTTGTTCTAAGGTTCCTTCCCAAGGTTTATAAATCTTTTTGGGTCATAAGGGAGTTGAAATTTCTCCAATTTGTCTATTTCCCAAATAATCAGTTTTAGGAACCGGTTCGGTTTTCTCACTCGGTTTGACTAGTTCTTTCCTGGTTTTCCTTAACTCCAAAGAGTGGGGTTTACAACTCTACTCTCCTTTTAGGATTTTTGTCCCTAAAACTTATTTCACCTTGTTCGCATGTTGGCTTAAACTTCTTATTGTTATGAAGTTTTCTATTTTATCATCCTATCACCTTCTATGTTATTTTCATCCATTCCTTTCATCACATATATAAGATTCTCATCAAATCACCCTACCACCTTCTCGATTAATCCTCATTCCATGAAACTTACCTTAGCCTAGAGTATTTCCTTGAAAATCTATGATCATTTCCTTTTGTTACGTCCTTCTTTCCCAAGGAACCATTTCACATCCCAAGCTTCTTTTACCCAAAATATCAAAACTATAAATTCCGATCATTTTTCTTCTACGAATTTTGACATTTATTATCCTTTCATCCTACATGGATTCCTTTCTCATACCTTGTTCATTACCTTTATGCTTGACTTCATTATGCCTTACTCATAGACCATTCATTTCTTAAGTCGTATTTCTCTGAGTCAGTTGGATTTACATACCCCTCTACTGTATGGCATTCTTCGTGATGTCTTAACTTTACGTTCCTATAACAGTATTGGTTTTTGTACTTCTCTCTTTTTTTTCATATTTCTTTATTCGGTCATTCTGCCTTCAAATCCTTGAATTTCTTGATACTTAATGACATATTAAGATTTCTGATCTTTTACTTCATTCTTCATTCCCACTGGTGTCTTTCCCCCTTAAGATCTCTTCTTTTCCTAAATCCATACTTGCTCTTATCAATGTTTCTCCCACTATTATTCATTCTGAATTTAGTTCCTTTCTTACTCGTATGGCATCTTTTGATGTCATCTTCCTACCTATACATTACCTGGGTTTGACTTATCCCTTGATTCTTTACGGTTTCCTTCTCCTTGTACATCATCCTTTCTTTTCTAGCATTTTTTTCTTGAGGAGTTCATTCTCTTTCTTATTCTATTGGTTCCATTTTCTCTCCTTGGTACACCCATGTCTTCCCAAGATTTCTTTCTCTGGTGAGCTTCACATTCTCTGTCCCTTAGTATTTTCATCTAGTTCTACCATTGAAATCCTTAAATTCTAGAGTATCTTTTTGCGGATACTTTCACCAACTTACTCTTACTCTTTGGATCCATGAGTACCTTATGTTGATCCTGCTTCATTCCCACTTGCTTCAGTATTTGTTTATTCCTTTGAGGTGGACCTCTCATCCTCATTGTATCCTAACCTTCTGTACCTTCATGTCCTTGGTATCCCCCTTTTTTCTTAGTTAGGGTTTATTCTTTTACTACTCCCCATCTCTTATTAGACTTAGTCTACTCCTTCAAATGATTTGGTCCATATAAGTTATTTTCTTAAATCGGATCCATCTAAAGTTTCCATTTTGACTTTCCAAATCTTCTTGTAGTATATCACACTTAAACTCCCAACATACTCACTTAGCCACTCGTACTCTTTACTAAGGACCTTATTTCGGCTTTGGTGTTGCAACTTTCCTTCGATCAATTGCCTTGACTTGGAGCTTTCTCCTTCAAGATCCAACTCCCTAATTTCCATCCACCTTTTGATGTCTTTCATTTTGGGATTCTTTTGTTCGATCGTCCTACCTTTCTTTTAGAAATTTTTTATTTTTAAAATTTCTCCTAAGCTTAAGGACCTTGTATGATTCATAAATTCCTACTTCTCTTCTTCATTTGATCTATACTTTTGCCTTCCACATGCCTCCTTATCCTTTGGAGTTCCTAAGGGGCTATATCTTAGTTCTTTATAAGTAGTTGTCACACCTGAGCCTTCTTGTTATTTTATTTTCTCTCATCTTTCCTTGGTGGATTCTATACTTATTTCTTTTTCTTTTCGATCAACTTCTATTCTTGTGATTCCCATTGAGATGTTCTACTTCTCCAGGTTTTATCTTAACCTTCATCCTTAGAGCTTAGTTTTAACTTCTTGGTCTCTCAAAAAATCTGTACTCTTGGATGGTTTCTTCTCTGACTTCTTTTTCCTTTACTATCTCCTGTAGATGGATTCTTCATTATTGTGTTTCCAAGGGTAAGTCTTAAGGGTTGAGTCTAACTATAAATAACCCATCTCTTCTTCCTTAGGTGAATTTCTACCGTTTACTTAATTTTTTATTATCATATTCTTTTGTCTTGAATTTTATCAAAGAACTCAAAAGTTTTAACAAACTTTTACTTTCATTATTCAAGAAATATTTTCTTGCCATAATTTGGCTTATTACAGGAATTCTCTACCCACTAATCCTTTGGGGTCATAGGACTAGAGTTAACCTTAGGCGATTATGGGACTCTTGATTAGAAGGCTCTGAGGAACTCATTGGGGTACATTCATGCTCCCTGATAGGACGAATTTCATGTATGGCCTCCAATCTGTACCATCTTAATACTTCAACCTCAAACTCATAAGTCCACTTCACCCATTAGGAGGGATTGAAGGCAGGTTGAGTGGGTGGAGGTACTTGGTGGACTTTCATGAAGGTGGCATACGCATACCAATAATTATCCCATGCCTCCTTCTTGGTTGGATTCCCTTCCAGTTGTTGTGGAACTAGAGGAGGAGGGGTTGGACTTCTAGGAGGTGATGCTGGTTCTTCTTGTCTGGGAGGAGGGTATATGATGCCTTTCGGTTCCACTAAGGCTCCTACTAATTTCCGGCAGTCTTCCACCATGTCCTTGGGCACCCTTTTCTTACCCTATAGAAACCTTTGGATGGTTTCCTTCCTTGGGTTGGATGTCTTTCTCAAGGTTATAGGTGAAGGACTGGATTTCACCGTGAATTTCCTAGGGACTCTCCTTCCTATACGATAGTTTAGAGTTGGGTTAATGTCAGAGCATAATATTGATAATGCTTCAAGGGAATAGGCTCTGATACCACTCTAGTTGTCATGCCCCGACCTAGTTTGGTTGGATCCCTGTGAACAACCCTCCGCTCTCCCGGTTCAAGAGGAGTTTCCTCCTTTTACTCGAGATGAGCCAAGCATATTTTTGATCTTGTTCCCTATAAAGACATATATGAAATAAAATGCAATCTTAAGAGAAAGTAAGCATACCTAACAAAAGATAAGGCTCAATGTTATTTCTAGTCATTTTCTCTTTTCCTTAAAAGGGATAGAAAAGAGGGGTGAGTTTCTCCAACTCAGTGAATGGGTATTAAAAAAATGGGGTTTTAAAAAAAACTTTTCAAGTTGGAGTGTGACAAACTCCTTAATTTCCATTAGATTTTCTCCACTTTCAAAATCTAGGTTTCAGAAGAACATCCTTTATCATGAAGGTCAATCACACAATCGTAGGTTAGTACATCCATTGAACCCACTTGTGGCGTCGAAGCGACTTTACTAGCCACCTAGATAGAAGTACGTCCACTTCTACCTTGAGAATGAGTGCATGTTCATAACATCCAACCCTCAATCTGGTAACAATTCTCTATGTTCATATGAGGACAGAGACCTCATCTCGTCCCCACCCTGATCTCGTGCGCTTGAAGCTACATCGAGCTTCGCAAGGTCACCTAGTACGACTAATTGCCCTTATATCCACGAGGTCGTCCAGGGCCCTAGGATGCATCACTACCCCTCTTGGGTGTCTTAAAGATCCCGTAATGACAGTGCATGCACAATCAGTATTTTCTCATCATGCCATATAATTTGTGGTGCCACAGGTCCAACGGCCCTGACCCTCAACTCAACCTGCAATTGTTTGTCTTGACTAGACTAGAGACATGTCATGTCACACTGCCGCTAGTTGACTGAGTATGTTGGTCCTGTCTCGGTACCATGGCCAAACAATTCAATTATTCAAGTTTTCATGGCATATAATTCATATTTGTTTATGATCTCCTGTGTCATGCCCCAACCCGGTTTGGTTGGATCCCCGTGAACAACCCGCCGCTCTCTCAATTCAAGAGGAGCTTCCTCCTTGTTTAACTCGAGAGGTGTCAGTTGTATTTTTAATCTTGTTCCCTGGAAAGACATATATCAAATAAAATGCACGCTTAAGGAAATTAAGCATACTTGAAAGAGGGTAAGGCTCGGTGTTATTCCTAGTCATTTTCTCCTTTTTTGAAAAAGTGATAGAAAAGAGGGGTGAGTTTCTACAACTCTATAGATAGAAGTACATCCACTTCTACCCGAAGGATGAGTGGATGTTCACGACACCCAACCCTCAATCCCATAACAATTCTCCGTGTCCATATGAGGACAGATACCTCATCTCATCCCCACTCCGATCTCATGCGCTTGAAGCTACTCCGAGCTTCACAAGGTCATCTTGTCCGACGAACTGCCCTTATACCCACCAGGTCGTCCAGGGCCCTAGGACACATCACTACCCCTCTTGGGCGTCTTGAAGGTCCCATAACACAGTGCATGCAGAAATCACTATTTTCACATCATGCCATATAATATGTGGTACCACTGATCCAACGGCTCTGACCCTCAACTCAACTTGCTATTGTTTGTCTTGACTAGTCCCTAGATCGGTCATGCCGCACTACCGCTAGTTGACTAAGTTTGTCGGTCCTATATTGGTACCATGGCCAAACAATTCATTTATTAAAAGTTTTACGGCACATCTCATATTTTTTTATGAGCTTCTGCTCATGCCAACAATCCAATGCCCCACTGTTCGAGATTTTCAAAATCAGGCATATTAGCCCCCAAGTTCCAAAACCAAGGCCCCCGACCTATAAGAGCTATTCGAGCTCCCGTCAAGAAGGTCTCCCAAACCGTTTAAGCAATGGCACACAGTCAGGGGAGAGCATTTATGACAAAAATAAATTTTCAACTATCCATCATACCAATCGAGTATGAGTATATCTCCGCTCATAACCGATGAACGAGTTTTCCACTTCCTCTAAGAAAGTTTCATCATACCAACCGGGTATGATCTACTCACAACCTCTAAGTAGTTTTTCCATGTCATTTTCATGTCACTCCTCTATGTTGTGATGTTTAAAATACCACTAATTAGTGGGTTTTCATTTCAAGGTACTAATCATCCCCAATTGGGTATGATATAAAATCCCACTCACCCGATCGAGCAGTGAAATTTCACTTAGTCAGTTTCCATTCTTAGCAAACTTAACTTCAGCTGGCATTCCCGATGTCTCATTTTCCTACACAAAATGAACATAGTTGTTCATTATTTTTTGGCCTAATAGCCCTTATTAGTTCCAAATGATTGAGAAAAACCAACTTTTCCTTTATTTTCATTTAGGTCCCTAAAGTTATTTTTTTCTTTAACTTTAAGTAAAAAATGACGATTTTTCCTCAAATTGAGTCTCGAAACTTTTAAAATTCTTCTTGGTACCTCAATTTAATAAATTTTCATAAAAAGAGGTTCAATTTTCCCAAATTCCTAATTTGTCCCCTAAAGTTTGGAATTTTCACAAACTTACCCTTATTCTTTGAATCCATAAGTACCTTCTGTTGATCTTGCTTTATTTCCACTTGCTTTAGTATTTGTTTATTCATTTGAGGTGGATCTCTCATCTGCATTGTGTCCAAACCTTTTGTACCTTTATATCCTTAGTATTTCCCTTTTTTTTCCATGGTTAGGGTGTATTCTTCTACTATTCACTATCTCTTGTTAGACTTCGTCTACTCCTCCAAATAATTTGGTCCAAATAAGTTATTTCCTTATATAGGATTCTTCTAAAGTTCCTATTTTGAGTTTTCTATGCCTTCTTGTAGTAGTAGATCACACTCAACCTCCCAATACTCTCACTTAACCACTCGTACTCCTTACCAAGAACCTCATCACGACCTTGGTGTTGCAACCCTCCTTCAATCAATGGTCTTGACTTGAAGTTTTCTCCTTTCCCGATCCAACTTCCTATTTTCCATCCTACTTCTAGTGTCTTCAAATTTGGGATTCCTGTGTTTGATCGCCCTATCTTTTGGAAATTTTCCTTTTATATTTTTCTCCTAAACTTAAGGACCTGGTACGATTCATCTACTCTTGTTTTTCTTCTTTCTTTGATCCATACTTTTACCTTTACATGTCTCCTTATCCTTTGGAATTCCTAAGGAATCTATATCTTAGGTGGTTGCTCCCCTTTCCTTTTCTTAGGATCTCCTTCAGATGAATTACTCCTTATTGTGTTTCTAAGGGTAAGTCATAAGGGTTGGGTTTAACTTTCAATAACCCATTTTTTTCTTCATTAGAGGAATTTCTACCCTTTTACTTAAACTTTTATTATCACACTCTTAACTTTTATCGAAGAACTCAGGAGTTTTAACAAACTCCTACTTTCATTTATTCAATAATTATTTTCTTGCCATAATTTGGCTTATTACAGGAATTCACTACCCCTTAATCCCTCAGGGTCATGGGGTAGAGTTAAACCTAGAACGATTATGAGACTCTTGATCGGAAGGCCATGAGGAACTGATTGGGATACATTCATACTCCTTAATAGAATGAATTTCATGTAAGGCCTCCAATCCGTACTGCCTTAATACTTCCACCTCACACTCATAAGTCCACTTCACCCATAGAGACGGATTGAAGACAGGTTGAGTAGGTGGAGGTACTTGGTGGACCTTCATGAAAGTGGCATATGCATCCCAATAGTTATCCCAGGCCTCCTTCTTGGTGAGATTCCCTTTCAGTTGTTGTGGCATTGGAGGAGGAGGGGTTGGACTGCTAGGAGGTGATGCTGCTTCCTCTTGTCTTGGAGGAGGGCATATGATGCCTTCTGGTTCTAGTAAGGCTCCAACTAGTTTATGTTAGCCTTCCATCAAGTCCTTGGGCACCCTTTTCTTGCCCCCTAGAAACCTTTGGACGGCTTCCTCCCCTGGGTTGGATGTCTTTTTCACGGTTATAGGTGGAGGACTAGATCTTACCGCAAATTTCCTAGGGACTCTCCTTCTTACACGATAGTTTAGAGTTGGGTTAATGTTAGGGCATAATATTAATAATGTTTCAAGGGAACTAGGCTCTGATACCACTCTAGTTGTCATGCCCCAATCTAGTGCTCTCTCGATTCAAGAGGAGTTTCCTCCTTCTTTAACTCGAGAGGAGCCAGGCATATTTTCAACCTTGTTCCCTAGAAAGACATATATCAAATAAAATGTAGGCTTAAGGAAATTAAACATACCTGACAAAGGGTAAAGCTCAATGTTATTCCTAGTCATTTTCTCTTTTCCTAAAAAAGGGATAGAAAAGAGGGGTGAGTTTCTATAACTCAATGAATGGGTTTTTTCAAAATTTAACTTTTAGGAAAAAGATTTATATTGGAGTATGCTAGAGTCCTTATTTTCTATCAAAAATCCTTTCTTTTCAAATTTTCAGTTTTTATAACCATTTCTTATTACTCACGGTGTGTCATCAACCAACACACATCCTTCATCATGAAGGTCAAAACACACATTTGCAGGCCAATACATCTATTCAACCCACTTGCGGCGTCGAAGCGACTTTACCGGCCACCTAGATAGAAGTACATCCACTTCTAACCTAAGGATGAGTGGATGTTCATGACACCTGACCCTCAATCTCGTAACAATTCTCTGTTTCCGTATGAGGACAGAGATCTCATCCTGTTCCCACCCCAGTCTCATGTGCTTGAAGCTACTCCGAGCTTTGTAAGGTCACCTGGTCCGACGAACTGCCCTTATACCCACCAGGTCGTTTAGGGCCCTAGAACATATCACTACCCTCTTGGGCATCATGAAGGTCCCGCAACATAGTGCATGCACAAATTAGTATTTTCACATCATGCCATATAATCTATAGTGACACTGGTCAAACGGCTCCGACCCTCAACTCAACTTGCAGTTGTTTGTCTTGACTAGTCCGTAGACCGGTGATGTCGCACTGCTGCTAGTTGACTGAGTTTGTTAGTCTTGTATTGGTACCATGGCCAAACAATTCATTTATTTAAAGTTTTATGGCACATATCTCATTTTTGTTTACGAGCTTCTGCTCGTGCCAACTTGCATATGGCCCACTGTTCGAGATTTTCAAAATCGGGCATATTAGCCCCAAGTTCCAAAATTGAGGCCCCGAGCCTATATAAGAGCTATTCGAGCTCTCGTCAAGAAGGTCTCCCAAATCGTTTGAGCAATGGCACACAGTCAGGGGAGAGCACTTATGACAAAAATAAATTTTCAACTATCCACCATACCAATTAAGTATGAGGATATCTCCACTCATAACCGATGAATGGATTTTCCACTTCCTCCGAGGAAGTTTATTCATACCAACTGGGTATGATCTACTCACAACCTGTAAGTAGATTTTTCATGTCATTTTCACATCACTCCTCTATGTTGTGATGTTTAAAATACCACTAAGTAGTTGGTTTTCATTTTGAGGTACTTATCATCCCCAACCGAGTATGATATAAAATCCCAATCATCTAATCGTGCAGTGAAATTTTACTTAGTCGGTTTCCGTCCTTAGAAAACTTAACTTCAGTTGGCATTCCTGATGTCTTGTTTTCCTACATGAAATGAACATAGTTGTTCATTATTATTTGGCCTAATAGCCCTTATTCATTCCAAATGAATGAGAAAAACTAACATTCCCTTTATTTGCATTTAGGTCCCTAAATTTATTTTTTTCTTTAAGTCCAAAATATCAGGTTTTCCTCAAATTAAGTCCCAAAGCTTTTAAAATTCTTCTTGGGACCTCAATTTAAATAATTTTCATAAAAAGGGGTTCAACTTTCCCAAATTCCCAATTTGGCCCCTAAAGTTTTCCAAAATTACCATTTTGCCCTTCCCTTACAAAAATGGTAAGTTTTACACAAAAAAATTCTAAAATTTCTCAATTGGCCCTCTCACATTCTTATCATGCCCAATTGACCCTCAATTTTACAAAATTGTGTTTTGGTCCTTTGAATTTTTTGAAAATCCCTAATTTCCCCAAAATTACCCCAATTTCAACTCTCTAACATAGTTGAATTTGATTTCATCAAATTGACCGATAAAACACTTTTAATTTTGAAATTGAAGTTCAAATTGGTTTCTACATGTTCATATGATTCTATAGCACTTTGAATCGCAAGTTTTAACACCGGAATGAGCTCAAATAGAGTCTTGCCGAAAAATTGACTATAAAGAGATAAAGCTTCGATTGCTCACCGGTGAAGGCACGACGGTCGGAGCTTTCTATCTAGGCAGGTAGCTATCCTCATGAGGTTCCTCCTAGGATCAAGAATGACATAAATTGATGCTGAATTGGATTAGAATTTTGTCATTGAAATTTTGTCGACTCTCTCTCTAGTACCAGTTAGAAATTATAGAGTGAAGGCTAATTGGCTTACCTTTTAGTCCTATTTTGGCCATGCGAGGCTTGAGGAGGTGTTGGGAGAGCTTGATTTGGCCTGAGGGGGGCTCGAATTTGCCGATTTTAACTCGGCTAAAATAGGAAAGCCTTGGTCCACCAAAGCTACTTCACTATTCGACCTCGTTGGCCCTTCTCCGGCAACTCTCGGAACGAATGGATGCCACCACCTTGTAGCTGACTTCTCCTCGGTTCTAAGGAACCTGACCTCACCTTCTTTGGCTGAGAAATGACCCTATATCGGAGCTCTGGTTTGAGCTTCACTAGAAAACTAAGCAGCTGAGAGAGAGTGAGCTTTTCAGGTGTGGAGATGATGAATGGAGAGGGGCTCTTTATATAGAGAGCTCGGGGAATCGTCGATCGTCTGTTTGGCACCTTTATGACAGACATTGATGGCCTAAAATGTACTAAATGGAAACATTTCTTCTTCAATGGCACTGCTTTGATTTTCTAGCGAGTAAATAGTGTTGTCATCTGAAGGAAGAAGACGACACTGTTTTGAACCGAATTGGACCGGTCTGAACCAGGTTCAAAGCTTAAACCAGCCGGTTCACCCTCGATTCAACTGAATTTTACAAATCTAAAAATTTTTAAATTCATCTTAATTAATTTTCTATCCAATGGTGGCCTCAAATCTCAAATTTGAATTTTTTTTAAGCCACCTAGAAAAATGAATTTAACATTCGGTTCAATAGTGGTTCAAACCGGTTCAATTTGGTTTGGATCCAGTTCACCTGAACTGGTTCAGTTTTCATCTCTAATTCATCCTAAATCCCCTTTTTATGACTTTCATGACTCCTTAGGTCATTTAGAGTCCCTAAATTTCCCTGTTTACCCCCTCTCTATGGGTTTCGGTTCATAAACCGACTTAGTTCTTAAACCGGTTCAATTTGGTTCGGGTACGGTTCACCCAAACCGGTTCAGTTTCTCTCTCTCATTTTGTCCTAAAGTTCTTTTCCAAGGTTTAAGAACCTATTTGAGTCACTTGAGAGTTAAAATCTCTCCAACTTGCCCATTTCCCTATGATGGGCTTATGAACCGGTTCGATTTTCTTACTCACTAAGACTAGTTCTATTCCTGGTTTTACTTATCTCCAAAGAGTGGGGTTTACATCTTGCTCGTGCCAACTGGCCTACAGCCTACGGTACGCGATTTTCAAAATTGGGCATAATAGCCTCCATGTTCCAAAACTGAGGCCTCCAACCTAATAGAGCTATTCGAGCTCCCGTCAAGAAAATCTCCCAAATCGTTTAACCAGTGATACGCAGTTAGGGGAGAGCACTTCTGACAAAAATATATTTTCAACTATCCATTATACCAACCGAGTATGAGGATATCTCCACTCATAACCGATGAACGGGATTTCTACTTCCTCCGAGGAAGTTTCATCATACCAACCGGGCATGATCTACTTACAACCATTAAGTAGTTTTTTCATGTCATTTTCACACCACTCCTCTAAGTTGTGATGTTTAAAATACTAGTAAGTAGTGGGTTTTCATTTCCGAGGTACTTATCATCACAATCGAGTATGATATAAAAATCTCACCCCCTCGTTCGTGCAATGAATTTCCACTTAGTCGATTTTTGTCCCTTTTAAGATTAACCTCGGCAGGCGTTTCCGATGTCTCATGTTCCTACACGAAATGAACATCGTTGTTTATTATCATCTGGCCTGATCACCTCATTCAGTATAGATGACCCAATTCACAACTTTTCTAATATTTGTAAATTGGTCCTTAAAGTTATTTTTTCTTTTACTTTAGGCCCCAATTATCAGTTTTTCCCAATTTGAATCCCAAAACTTTTAAAATTCCTCTTGGGATCTCAATTTACTCAATTTCATAAAAATAGTTTCAAGTTTCTCAAATTCTTAATTTGGCCCCAAATTTTCCAAAATTACCATATTGCCCTTCCTTTACAAAAATGGTAAGTTTTACCCCAAAAATTCTAAAATTGCTCAATTGGCCCTCTAACATTCTTATCATGCCCAATTAATCCTCAATTTTATAAAATTGCATTTTGGTCCTTCAAATTTTCAAAAATCCACAATTATCCATAATTTCAACTCCCTAACACAGTTGAATTTGATTTCATCAAATTGACCAATCAAACACTTCTAATTATTGAAATTGAAGTTGAAAATGAGTTTCTACATCTTCATACGATGCCATAACACTTTGAATCGTAAGTTTTGACATCGGAACAAGCTCAAACACAGCTTCACCAAAAAATAGAACATGAAGAGAGAAAGCTTCGATTGCTCACCGGTGGGGGTACGGCGGCCCGAGCTTCCAATCGGGGTAGATAGCTCTCCTCCTAAGGTTCCTTCTAGGATCAAGAAGTGCATCAATTGATGCAGAATTGGATTAGAATTCTATCATCGAAATTCTATCAGTTCTCTCTCTAGCACCAGTCGGAAATTATAGAGGGGAGCCGAATTGGCTTACCTTTCAATCCTAATTCAGCCTTGGCAGAGCCAAGGAAGTGTTGGGAGAGCTTAGTTTGGCCTGAATTGGGGTCGAATTGACTGATTTTAGCTCAGTTGAAATAGGGCAGCTTTGGTCCGTCGGAGCAGCTTCACTGTTCGATCATGCGCGGTGCTTCTTCAGTGACCATGGGAGCGAATGGATGTTACCACCATGTAGCTGACTTCTCCCCGGTTCTAAGGAACCCGACCACGCCTTCTTTAGCTCAGAAATGACCCTATATCATAGCTCTGATTCAAGCTTCATCGAAAAACTAAGCAAGTGAGAGAGAGTGAGGTTTTCAGGTGTGGAGAGGATGAATAGAGAGGGGCTCCTTATATAAGGAGCTCGGGGACTCGTCGGTCATCCGTTTGGCACATTTATGACAGATATTGATGGCTTGAAATGTACTGAACAGAAATGTTTCTTCTTTGTCGGCGCTGCTTCAATTTTTCAGCGAGTGAATAGTGTTGTCATCTGAAGGAAAAAGACGACACTATTCTGAACCGAACCATACCTGTCCGAACCAGGTTCAAAGCTTAAACCGACCCGTTCACTCCCAATTCGACTGAATTTTTCAAATATTAAAATATTTCTAAATTCATTTTCTATCCAATGGTTGCCTCAAATCTCAAATTTCAAATTTTTTAGCCTCCTAGAAAAATTAAAATAGCATCTAGTTCAATAGTGGTTCAAACCGGTCCAAACCGGTTCAATTGGGTTCGGGTCCGGTTCACCCAAACCGATCCGATTTTTCTCTCCCACTTTATTCTAAGGTTCCTTCCCAAGGTTTATTAATCTTTTTGGGTCACAAGGGAGTTGAAATTTCTCCAATTTGCCCATTCCCCAAATAAACGTGTTTGGGAACCGGTTTGGTTTTCTCACTCAGTTTGACCGGTTCTTTCCCGGTTTTTCTTAACTCCAAAGAGGGGGTTTACAACTCTCCCCTCATTTTAGGAGTTTTGTCTCCAAAACTTATTTCACATTGTTCTCATGTTGGATTAAACTTCTTATTGTTATGAAGTTTTCTATTTTATCGTCCTACATCCTTCTCAGTTATTTTCGTCCATTCCTTTCATCACATATCTAAGATTCTCATCAAATTGTCCAATCACCTTCTTGGTTATTCCTCATTCCATGGAACTTACCTTAGCCTGGAGTATTTCCTTAAAAATCTATGATCATTTCCTTTCGTTATGTCCTTTTTCCCCAAGGCACCATTTCACATCCCAAGCTTCTTTTTACCCAAAATTTCAAAACTATAAATTCCGATCATTTTTCTTCCATGGATTCTAGCATTTATTATCCTTTCATCCTACATGGATTTCTTCCTCATTCCTTGGTCATCACCTTTATGCTTGACTTTGTTATGCCTAACTCATAGACCATTCCTTGCGTAGGTCGAATTTCTCTGAGCCAGTTGGATTTACATGCCCCCTTACCACATGGCATTCTTCGTGATGTCTTAAATTTATGTTCCTAAAACAGTATTGGTTTCCGTACTTCTCGTTTTTTTCAAAATTTCTTTATTTGGTCATTCCGCCTTCAAATCCTTGAATTTCCTAATACTTAATGACAAATTAAAATTTCTGATCTTTTACATCATTCTTCATTCCCACTGGTTTCCTTCCCCCTTAAGATCTCTTCGTTTCCTAAATCCATACTTGCTCTTATCAATGTTCTTCCCACTATTATTCATTCTGAGTTTAGTTCCTTTCTTACTCGTATGGCATCTTTTGATGTCATTTTCCTACCTATACATTACATGGGTTTGACTTATCCCTTGATTCTTTACAGTTTCCTTCTCCTTGTACATGATCCTTTCTTTTCTAGCATTTTATTCTTGAGGAGTTCATTCTCTTTCTTATTCCGTTGGTTCCATTTTCTCTCATTGGTACACCCATGTCTTCCCAATATTCCTTTCCTTGATGAGCATCACATTCTATTTCCCTAGGTATTTTCTTCTAGTTCTACTAATGAAAACCTTAAATTATGGAGTATCTTTTTGCCAATAGTTTCACCAACTTACTCTTACTCTTTGGATCCATGAGTACCTTTTGTTGATCCTACTTCATTCCCACTTGATATGTGGAAGGAAAAAGTATAGATCCAAGGAAGAAGAGAAGCAGGAATAGATGAATCATACAAGGTCCTTAAGCTTAGGAGAAATTTTAAAAAGAGAAAATTTCAAAAAGAGAGATAGGATGATCGAACAAAAGAATCCCAGAATGAAAGACACTAGAAGGAGGATGGAAATTAGGAAGTTGGATCGAGAAGGAGAAAGCTCCAGATCAAGATAATTGATTGAAGGAAGGTTGCAACACTAAAGCCGAAATAAGGTCCTCAGTATAGAGTACGAGTGGTTAAGTGAGTGTGATGGGAGGTTAAGTGTGATCTACTAAAAGAAGATATGGAAACTCAAAATGGAAACTTTAGATGGATCCGATTTAAGAAAATAACTTATATGGACCAAATCATTCAGAGGAGTAGACGATGTCTAAAAAGAGATGAGGAGTAGCTTTGTAGTTCCTAAGGGACTGTATCTTAGTTCTTTATAAGTAGTTGTTACACCTGAGCCTTCTTGTTATTTTATTTTCTCTCATCTTTCCTTGGTAGACTCTATACTTATTTCTTTTTCTTTTTTACCAACTTCTATTCTTGTGATTCCCATTGGTATGTTCTACTTCTCTTGGTTTTTTCTTATCCTTCATCCTTAGAGCTTAGTTTTAACTTCTTGGACTCTCAAAAAATCTGTACTCTTGGAATGTTGCTTCTTTAACTTCTTTTTCCTTTACTATCTTCTTTAGATGGATTATTCCTTATTGTGTTTCCAAGGGTAAGTCTTAAGGGTTGAGTCTAACTATAAATAACCCATCTTTTCTTTCTTAGGTGAATTTCTAGCTTTTACTTAATTTTTTATTATCATATTCTTTTGTTTTGAATTTTATCAAAGAACTTAGAAGCTTTAACAAACTTTTACTTTCATTATTCAATAAATATTTTCTTGCCATAATTTGGCTTATTACAAGTATTATCTACCCCTAATCCCTTGGGATCATAGGACTAGAGTTAACCCTAGAACGATTATGGGACTCTTGATTAGAATCCTCTAAGGAACTCATTAGGGTACATTCGTGTTCCCTAATAGGATGAATTTTATGTATGGCCTCCAATCCGCACTGCCTTAGTACTTTAACCTCACACTCATAAATCCACTTCACCCATTGGGAGGGTTTAAAGCTAGGTTGAGTGGGTGGAGGTACTTGGTGGACTTTTATAAAGGTGGCATATGTATTCCAATAATTATCCCGTGTCTTCTTCTTGGTTGGATTCCCTTCTGGTTGTTGTGGAACTGGAGGAGGAGGGGTTGGACTTCTAGGAGGTGATGCTGGTTCTTCTTGTCTGGGAGGAGGGTATATGATGCCTTCCGGTTCCAGTAAGGCTCCTACTAGTTTTCGGTAGTCTTCCACCATGTCCTAGGGCACCCTTTTCTTGCTCTTTAGAAACCTTTGGATAGCTTCCTCCCTTAGGTTGGATGTCTTTTTCAAGGTTATAGGTGGAGTACTGGATTTCATCGTGAATGTCCTAGGGACTCTCCTCCGTATACGATAGTTTAGAGTTGTGTTAATGTCAAAGCATAATATTGATAATGTTTCAAGGGAATAGGCTCTGATACCACTCTAGTTGTCATGCACCAACCCGATTTGGTTGGATCCCCGTCAACAACCCGCTGCTCGACCGATTCAAGAGGAGTTTCCTCCTTCTTTAACTTGAGATGAGCCAGGCATATTTTTGATCTTGTTCCCTAGAAAGACATATATCAAATAAAATACAAGCTTAAGAGAAATTAAGCATACCTAACAAAGGATAAGGCTCAGTGTTATTCCTAGTCATTTTCTCTTTTCTTGAAAAAGGATAGAAAAGATGGGTGACTTTCTACAACTTAGTGAATGGGTATTAAAAAAATGGGGGTTTTAAAAAAAAGTATTCAAGTTGGGGTGTGCCAGACTCCTTAATTTCCTTTAGATTTTCTCCACTTTAAAAATCTTGGTTTTCAAAAGAACATCCTTCATCATGAAGGTCAATCACACAATCGCCGGCCAGTACGTCAACTAAACCCACTTATGGCGTTGGAGTAACATTACTGGCCACCTAGATAAAAGTATGTCCACTTCTACCTTGAGAATGAGTGGATGTTCGTGACATCCGACCCTCAATCCCATAACAATTATGTGTGTCCGTATGGTGACAGAGACCTCATCCCATCCCCACCTCCATCTCGTGCGCTTGAAGCTACGTCAAGCTTCATAAGGTCACCTAGTACGACTAACTGCCCTTATATCCACTAGGTCATCCAAGGCCCTAAGACGCATCACTACCCCTCTTGTGTGTCTTGAAGGTCTAGTAATCACAGTACATGCATAATCAGTATTTTCACATCATGCCATATAATCTATGGTGCCACTGGTCCAACGGCCTTGACCCTCAACTCAACTTGCAGTTGTTTGTCTTATATAGTACAAAGACCTGTCATGTCGTACTGCCACTAGTTGAGTGAGTATGTCGGTCTTGTCTTGGTACCATGGCCAAACAATCCAATTATTCATGTTTTCATGGCATATAATTCATGTTTATTTACGAGCTCCTACTTGTGCCAACTAGCTTATGGCCCACTGTTTACGATTTTCAAAATTTGGCATAATAACCCCCAAGTTCCAAACCCGAGGCCTCCAGCCTAATAGAGCTTTTCTAGCTCCCGTCAAGAAGGTCTCCCAAATTGTTTAAGCAGTGACACATTGTCAGGGGAGAGCACTTCCGACAATAATATATTTTCAACCATCCATCATACCAACCGAGTATGAGGATATCTCCGCTCATAATCAATGAACAGATTTTCCACTTACTCCGAGAAAGTTTCATTATACCAACCGGGTATGATCTACTTACAACCAGTAACTACTTTTTTCATGTCATTTTCACACCACTCCTCTAAGTTGTGATGTTTAAAAAACCAGTAAGTAGTGGGTTTTCATTTCTGAGATACTTATCATCCCAACCGAGTATGATATAAAAATCCCACTCACCCATTTGTGCAGTGAATTTTCACTTAGTTGGTTTTTGTCCCTTGTGAGTTTAACCTCAGCTGGCATTGTCGATGTCTCGTGTTCCTACACCAAATGATCATCGTTGTTCATTATCATCTAGCTTGATCACCTCATTCAGTATAAATAACTCGATTCACAACTTTTACAAATTGGTCCCTAAATTTATTTTTCTTTTTTATTTTAGGCCCCAATTGCCGATTTTTCCAAATTGAGTCTCAAAACTTTTAAAATTCCTCTTGCTATCTCAATTTACTCAATTTCATAAAAAGAGGTTCAAATTTCTCAAATTCCCAATTTGGCTCCCAAATTTTCCAAAATTACCATATTGCCCTTCCTTTACAAAAACAGTAAGTTTTACCCCAAAAATTCTAAAATTGCACAATTGGCCCTCTCACATTCTTATCATGCCCAATTAACCCTCAATTTAATAAAATTGTATTTTGGTCCTTCGAATTTTCAAAAATCCCTAATTTCAACTCCCTAACACAGCCGAATTTGATTTTATCAAATTCACCAATCAAAAACTTCAAATTGTTGAAATTGAAGTTGAAATTGAGTTTCTACATCTTCATACAATTCCATAGCACATTGAATCGTAAGTTTTGATGTCGGAACGTAGAGAGAGAAAGCTTTGATTGCTCACCAATGGGGGCATGGCGGTCCGAGCTTCCAATTGGGGCAGATAGCTCTTCTCCTGAGGTTACTCCTAGGATTAAGAATTGCATCAATTGATGCCAAATTGGATTAGAATTCTATCAACGAAATTCTGTCGATTCTCTCTTTAGCACCGGTCGAAAATTGTAGAGGGGAGCCGAATTGGCTTACTTTCTGTCCTAATTCGGCCGTGGGAGGGCTAAGGAAGTGTTGGGAGAGCTTGGTTTAGCCTAAGGAGGGCTCGAATTGGCTGATTTGATCTCGGTCAAAATAGTGCAGCTTCGGTCCGCCGAATATGCTTCACTGTTCGATCACGCCGACGCATCTTCGGCAACCCTTAGAGTGAATGGATGTTACCACCGTGTAGCTGACTTCTCCCCGGTTCTAAGGAACCTGACCACACCTTCTTTGGCTTAGAAGTGACCCTATATGGGAGCTTTGCTTTGAGCTTCAGCAAAAAACTAAGCAATTGAGAGAGAGTGAGGTTTCCAGGTGTGGAGAGGATGAATGTAGAGGGGCTCTTTATATAGGGAGCTCGGGGACTCGTCGGTCGGCCGTTTAGAACCTTTATGACAGACTTTGATGGTTATTGAATGGAAAATTTTCTTCTTCGTCAGCGCTGCTTCGATTTTCGAGTGAGTGAACAGTGCTCTCATCTGAAGGAAGAAGACGACACTCTTTCAAATCGGTCCATACTAGGTTCAAAGCTTAAACCGTCCAATTCACCCCCAAATAGACTAAAATTTTCAAATCTAAAAATTTCTAAAATCATTTTCTATCCAATGGTGGCCTTAAATCTCTAATTTGAATTTTTTAAGCCACCTAGAAAAATAAATTTAGCATCTGGTTCAATAGTTATTCAAACCGGTTCAATCCGGTTCGAGTCTGGTTCACCCGAACCGATCCGATTTTTCTCTCCCACTTTGTTCTAAGGTTACTTCCCAAGGTTTATAAATCTTTTTGGGTCAGAAGGGAGTTGAAATTTCTCCAATTTGCCCATTCCCCAAATAAACGGGTTTGGGAACCGGTTCGATTTTCTCACTCGATTTGACCATTTCTTTCCCAATTTTCCTCAACTCCAATGAGCAGGGTTTACATTGTAAGTCCTTGGGACTTGATTTGGGAAAATTTTAATACTAGGGACCTAAAGTCAAGAAGTATGAAATTTAGGGATCTAAGTATAATAAACCCGAAATTTAGGCCTAGTAGCCAATACTAAAAAGCTAGAAAGCTTTTATGCCAAACCCTAACGTATAAGAGTGGTCAAACCATCTAGGGACTCTTCAGACCAGACCGCTAACAAGGGAGCCCGACTCAGACATGGAGAACTCGCTATGGAAGAATGTGTCAAAATCCCCAAGTGAGTGGGACTTTTATATATCATACCAGTTGGGATGATGAGCTCACTTTTATGAACTAAAAACCTACTTATCGGATTTTAAGTAGGATTAGATAAAACATCATACACGGTTGTTATGATGAGTTTCTGAATGGAAAAACCCGCATACCAGTTGTAAGCGGGCCTATCATTCACACCCGGTTGGTGTGATGAGTTAAAAGAGGATTTTGTTAAAAGTGTTCTCCCTTGAATGTGTGCCATTGCTTAAACCATTTGGGAGACCTTCTTAACAAGAGCAAGAACAGATCTAATAGGCTAGGGGCCTCGGTTTTGAACTCATAGGGCTCAAGGCCTACTTTTGAAAAACATGTGCAATGGGACCAAGGCCAGTGGGAACGAGCTGAAGCCCGTAAACAAACATGAATAGGAATAGGCATGAAAACTCTTATTTAAAATTGAAATTAATTGTGTGATTCGCCAAGGTACTGAGGCCGGACCGACAATGCTCGATGAGTAGGAGGTAGGGCGTCAGGGCCATGTCGATGGACCGACCAAGACAAAGTGTCACGCCCCGACCCGGTTTGGTCGGATCCCCGTGATCAACCTGCCACTCTCTCGGTTTATTAAAAGGTTTCCCCTTATCGTAAGCCATAAAGAGTAAGGCATCCTTTAACTTGCACCTTTTTCCTGGAATAGCATAATCAAAACTGTATGAAATTTAAAACTTTACATACCTGTCTTACAGGCATCTTAGTTGACGGTCTTTAAGGGGAGGCTTTCCGGGATTTCCTGAAAGGGATATAAGGGAGGGGGTGAGTACGACTACTTAGTGAATGGGTTTTTAAAAGCTTTTGACTTTTAAGAAAAATATTTATATGCAGTGTGCCAGACTCCTTTGTTTTAAAAAATCCCATCATTTAAAAATTTGTGTTTTTTTCCATTTTTTCTTAGTTACCACGGTGTGTCATCACCCAACACACATCCTTCATCATGAAGGTTACACACATTCGCAAGTCAATATCACTACTGAACCCGCTAGTGGCTTCGGAGCGACTTTTCCTGCCACCCGGATAGTTGTACGACCACTTCTACCTTGGGAATGAGTGGATGTACATGACATCCTACCCACAATCCCGAAATCACTTCTTCATGTCCGTATGAGGACAGAGACCTCATCCTGTCCCCACCCCGATCTCATGCACTTCGTGCTACTCCAAATTTTGCACAAACACCTGGAACGACGAACTGCCCTTATAGCCACCAGGTCGTCCTGTGCCCTTAGGACGTATCACTACCCCTCATGGGCGTCTTGATGATCTCGTACTCACAATGCATGCACAAACAATGTTTTCTTATATTGCCATGTAATATGTGGTGCCACTAGTCCAACGGTCCCGACTCTCAACTCAACCCGCAACTGTTTATCTTGACTAGTCCGTCGACTTGTCATGTCACACTGCCGCTAGTTGACTGAGCATGTCGGTCCTATCTTGGTACCATGGCCAAACAATTCACTTATTAAGTTTTATGGCACATATATCATGTTCATTTACGAGCTCCTGCTCGTGCCAACTGGCCTTGGGCCCACTATACGAGATTTTCAAAATCGGGCATTTAGCCCACAAGTTCCACAATCGAGGCCCCCGGCCTATTAGAGCTATTCGAGCTCCCGTCGAGAAGGTTTCCCAAATTGTTTAAGCATTGGCACACAGTCAGGGGAGAGCACTTCTGACAAAAATAGGTTTTTACTGTCCATCATACCGACCGGTATCAGGACATCTCCATTCATAACCGATGAACGGGTTTTCAACTTCCTTCGAGGAAGTCTCATCATACCAACCGGGTATGATCTACTTACAACCCGTAAGTAGTTTTTCCGCATAACTTTCACATCACTTTATCTAAGTAGTGATGATAAAAATACCACTAAACAGTGGGTTTTTATATCGAGGCACTTATCATCCCCAACCGGGTATGATGTTAGTAAACCCACTCACAACCGGTAAGTGGTTTTTAACTTTAATTTGTGCTCATCATCCCAACCGGGTATGACGTTAGTAAACCCACTCACCCGTTAATGCCGTGATTTCCACTAGACTGGTTCTTTGTATTCACGCGAGCTTATCCTTGCTAGCGTTCCCGGTATTTAACGTTCCTACACGATATGAACAACCTTGTTCATTATTATTCGGCATAACAGCCTTCATTCATTAATGAATAAGAAAACCCAAACTTTTAGTTATTTGCAATTAGGTCCCTAAAGTTATTTCTCTTTAACTTTAAGTCCCTAATGTTAGTTTTTCCTCAAATTGAGTCCCGTAACTTTTAAAATTTATCGTGGGACCTCAATTTATTCAATTTCACCAAAAAGGGGTTTAATTTTTTCAAATTTCCAATTTGGTTCCCCAATTTTTCCAAAATTACCATTTTGCCCTTCTTTCACAAAAATGGTAAGTTTTTCCCCAAATTTTTCAAAATTCCTCAATTGGTCCTCCAACATTATTTTCATGCCCAATTGACCCTCAATTTCATAAAATTGTATTTTGGCCCCTTTGAATTTCAAAAATCCCCAAATTTTCCCCCAATTTCAACTCTTCAATACTCCCGAATTTGATTTCATCAAATTAACCGATCAAACACTTCTAATTATTGAAATTGGAGTTGAAATTGAGTTCTTGTATGTTCATACGATTCTAAGAAACTTTGAATCGCAGATTTTAACGTCGGAACGAGCTCAAACGGAGCTTTTCCGGAAAACAGACTGTAGAGAGAGAAAGCTTCGATTACTCACTGGTGAAGGCACGATAGTCCGAGCTTTCGATCTGGGCAGACAGGTCTCGTCCTGAGGTTCATCCTAAAATCAAGTATTGTATCAATTGATGCGGAATTGGATTAGAATTTCGTCATTGAAATTCGGTCGATTCTCTCTCTAGCACCGATCGAAAATTATAAAGGGGAGTCGAATTGGCTTACCTTTCGGTCCTAATTCGGCCGTGGAAAGGCTGAGCAAGTGTTGGGAGGGCTTGGTTTGGCCTGAAGAGGGTTTGAAATGGCCGATTCCAGCTTAGCCGAAATAGGGCAGCTTCGGTCCGCCGGAGTTGCTTCACTATTCCATCATGTCGGTGCTTCTCCAACGATTCTCGGATTGACTGGAGTTTGCTATCAAATAGCGTCTTCTCCCCGGTTCTAAAGAGCCCAACTTTTGTTCAAGTCGAAGCTCTAGTTCGAGCTTTACCGAGAAATGGAGCAGTAGAGAGAGAGAGAGAAGTGTTTAGGTGTGAGGAGAATGAAATGTTTAGGTGTGAGAAGTGTTTAGGTGTTTAGGCGAGATTTATTACTAGTATTAATATTGCCATAAATTATTGGTATTAATTCTAATAATTTAATTTCGGTATTAAATTCTTTGTATTAATTCCAATAATTTAATTTAGGTATTAAATTATTGGTATTAATTTCAATAATTAAATATATATTAATTGATGGCTATTTATGATAAGACCTCTTTAAAGTTCTTATGGAATCTAGTTCACCTGAACCAATTTGGTTTTTATTTTATAATTTGTCTTAAGTTTCTTTTCCAATGTTTAATAAATCCTTTGGATCAACTGAAAGTTGTAAATTTTCATATTGCTTATTCCCAAATGTAAACCGGTTTTGTTTTCTTATTCGATTTAACCAGTTCTTTTCCCGTTTTCCTTAACTCAAATGTGCAAGGTTTACACAAAGAGCTACAGATCAGGTTGAGTGTCGGGGCTGTTGGACCGTCGGCACCAAAGAAAATGGCTAAATTATAAAAACATTACTATTTGTGCATGCACTCATAGATTCGGGACTATCAAGACGACCTAGGGGTAGTGATGGGTTTCAAGGGCTGTTGGACGACATTGTGGAGATAAGGGCAATTCATCGTGCATATTAGTCATGAAGCTCTGGGAGCTTCTTGCGCATGAGACCAGGATGGGGGTCAAGATGAGTTCTCCATCCTCCTACGGACATGAAGTCGATTTCGTGTCTGAGGATCAGACGTATGGGACTTCCACTCAAACTCAGGGTAGAAGTCAGGGACTTCTATCAAGGTGGACCACAATGTCGCACTGATCCCCAAGTGGGTGCAGTCTAGGACTGCCCTGCGAATGTTTGTGCCCTTCATGATGAAGAGCATGTGTTTGTTTGTTAAATGCCTCCCAAGGCAAGGGTATGTGCTAAGAGAGCGAAACACGCCTAATATGAAAGTGGAAAAAGCCCTGAGATTTGAGAAAAACCTAGAAAATGATGTTAAACCCCAGCATGATTTTAATAAACTAAATATCTTTTTATAACCCACTCTCCACACTCGCTCTGTGTGTTGTAGAAACTCACCCTCTCCCTTTATCCCTTTTTCAGGAAAAAGGAGATCAACTAGGGAGCTTGAGAAGATGAACCCTATGTCAAGTACGCTTAAAGTTCTTTTAAGCATACTTTAGTTTGATTAATGCTTTACCATGGAACAAGATTTGAAATTTCGCATGGCTCCTCTTGTCTAAAAGAAGGGGAACCCCTCTTGAACCAAGGAAGTGGCAGATTGCTCATGAGGTTCTGACCAAACTAGGTCGGGGCGTGACATATCCTTTTTTTCGAAAATGCCATAGTTGGAGGGAATATTTCTTCACTGGAAATGGAAGACGCAATTCCTTCCATGAATAGTATCATCAACTAAAGGAAGGAGACAACATTGTTCCGCACGTGCGAAGCTCTCATGCGCGAACTTGCCACATGGCAGTCCATGATTGGCTAGCATTGTTGACACGGCTTCCTACTCAATTGCCTAGCAACCATTGATCCATTGACCAAACACGTCGCAACCTCCAATTGGTTGTCACTGTCTGCTGACTAGTTTCTGCTGACCGTTGATTGGGACACATGTTGCTATTCTATTGGTCGGTCATTGCTGAGGTGGATTTTCCTCCTCTAACTGTTGATCGAGGACACATATCGCCTTCTAATTGACCAGCATTTCCAGGTAGTAATTGAGCACCTAACTGGGCACGCTTCGCCACGTGTCGTGCACTGATTGGTCATGCCTATTGATTGGGCACTGACCTGGTAGTGATCCTTTGAGCAGTTGGACCGTTCACCGGTTTGGTCCGACCGGGTTGGGTGATCCGAAAATGAAAATCAGTCGGTTTAGGTTCGATTTGATCGATTTTGTAAAAATTAAAAAATTCTAAATTAATCTAAATTCATTGTCTATCTAATGGTTGCCTCAATTTTCCAAATTGACATTTTTAAGCCATCTAGGAAAATGAATTATTGAACCAGTTCATCACGGTTCAATTCGGTTCGATCTAGTCTAGTTGTTACAACCAATCCATTCCCTAGTTCTTCTTCATGATTTTTATGATTTATTGGTTACTTGGAATTTTCTAAATTCTTGTTTTAACCCTTATTTACCATTTTTGGTTCATTTATGTGCTTAGTTTTCTCATAAAAAATTGTCGGTTCTTTTCCTTGTCTCCTTGTTTGGAGAGGACGGGTTTCACACACACCCTCCCTTTTTCCCCTTTACCAGAAGAAAGGTTTTCAACCTTGCTAAGAAGAACTCCAAGCTTGCTCAATAGCTAAGGTACCACTTGTATGAATTCCTTCTTTCAAATTTAGTTTTGATGATGTTGTTTTAGAGAAATCATGGAGAATTAAGTTACGCATGTCTCTTAATGGAATTGGCTTACCATAAAGATTCCAGCCAGTCGAGGGTCGATCGAGGAGGGTTGTGGGAGGGTCGATCGAGGATGTTTATGGGAGGGTCGGCCTCATTGCACGAGGTTAGGGGTGACCGGAACATAGCTCAAAGGATTTTGCTGCTTCATGACCGTTAGAGCAATGGTATTATGTGAGCTCCCAGGTGCTCCTCTAGTGATCCTTGAGCTGAAGGAAGAATACAGCAAGGTAGAGTATCCTTCCCGGTTCCAGGGAACCCAGATTCACCGTCGGAGGTTGAGGAAAAGGCTCAAGTCGGAGCTCTAGTTCGTGCTTCATCAAAAAAGGGAGTACATCATCTTTTTCGGTCGTTTGAGGGATAAGGAAGACAAATGGGGAGAAACTCTTTATTTAGGGAGCTCGACAATTGATATTTTTAAGCCACCTAGAAAATTGAATCTTTAAACTGGTTCTCTATGGTTCATCCCGGTTCAATCTAGTTGAGGTCTGATTCACCCTTAATCGGTTAGGTTCTCACACCTAATTTCATTCATGGTTCCCTTCCATGATTTTTGGTATTTATTGGCCACTTGGAATTTTTCAATTCCCCATTTAGACTATTATCTATAGTTTTCTGATTGTTTCAATTTCAGTTTTCCCTCGAAATTTTTCGGTTCTTGAATATGATTTTCTTATTATATGAGAATGGGGTTTACAGGACCATAAGACATCTGGGGTAGTGATGGTTCTAAGAACTACTGGTCAGCATGGTCAATACAAGGGAAGTTATGGTTGAGCAAGTACATCGAAGACTCTAGGATTCCTATGCGCATGAGACCTGGAAAAGGTGGAAGGTCTAGTCCTTCTATAGTGATCAATCTGATTTAAATGTCTAGGGGGTTGGGCTACAATGCACACACAGACGATTAGTCAAGGTCATAGGCATGTATCAATGTGGTAGAGATCGTAGCCTTGTACCGGTATGGTAGATGTTGTAGCCTCCTACCAAGGTGGTTGTTAAACTCACTCCTAACCACAAGTGGAATAGACTAGATGTTTATTATGTGAATGTGTGCTCTTTTCTTTTAGGAAAAGGTTGTGTGTGATGCTTGTCGAATACAAGACCCATTTATCAAAAATTTGAATTCATATATGATTTAAACTTGTTTTCTTAAAAGGTTACTTGTTATCATTTAGAGTATGTGCTAAATCGTGGACATGACATCATGATGTCAGCAAATCGACTCGGTGAGTTGTGAACTCATTCCCCTGTAAATACCCATTTCAGGGAACTAAGGTGATTAATGGACATGTTGATGTATGAGAAGCCATCCCAAACCTAATGTACATCTTACATTTAGTAATTGGTCTTGTTATGATTTAAAAAGTTTATTTTCCAATTCCAATTGGGTCACACCCTGACCCAGTTCGGTCGGAGTCCTACGATCAACCTACCACCCCCTCCCATGAACCATACTAGTATTCATACCCCGATGATTCAAGAAAGGTAAAGGCATGCTGGTACACATATTTTCCATAACAATTTTAAAAATATTTGGAAGCCAAAGTATAGGACTTACCTTGAGGGTTAGATCCTTCCCTTCGGACTTCAATTCCACTTGGCTCGACCCTTCCTAAAAAGTGTTAAGGAAGGGGAGTGAGTGCACTACTCAGTGAGGGGAACTTTCTACAACATCTAGTTCACCAAGTATTTTATTTATTTGCAATCATGATCCATGTTAATATGCATTCAACATTTTCCCTTTTTTCATATAAGTGTTCACACATTCATAGAGCACTCCTCGCCTAGTCCACTTGTGGATGGGAGTGCCTTTACCGTCCACCATGATAGAAGTATGTTACTTCTACCTTGAGTTTGAGTGGACATCAATAGTCGGACTCTCATACCCGAACCATACTCCATGTCCGTAATGTGGGACGAGACCTCTTCCCCCTCCAATCTTGGTCTCAATGCACGTGAAGCTCCTAGAGCTTCTTGACATGCTGGATGACAAACCACCCTTATGCTCCATGGGTCGTCCAGCAGCCCTTAGAACCACCACTACCCCATACCAAGCATCTCGATGGTTTCACATCTCATGCATGCAAAATCAACAGTCTTATTAATTATGACCTTTATCTTTGGCCCACCAGCTCCATAGGTCTGTTGACCCGGCATCGGCCCCTTGCCTACCTGCTCAACAGGTTCGATGACCCGGCTTTGGTGTAGTATCTACTTGGCCCAACTACCCAACATTGGCTCGGTAGGTGTAACACACAATTATCCATTATGATAGTTTTCTTAGCTCATTACTTGCTAATTCTCAATAGGTTTAGACCCATACCCATTGGCCTTAGGCCCACTTGCGCCGTTCTAGCTCACCCCCAGAAATAGCTCACAAATCATTTAAGCATATTCACTTAGTCAGGGGAGACTAATTCTAAGAAAATGGTTTTTAATATGAAAGCGTGACCATCATCCCAATCAGGACTGATGCTCAAACTTCCCACTCACCCGGTATGTAGTGACGTGTTGTCCGATCAGGTCTCGATCCGTGTCACATTTCTCCGCACCAGTCCTTGAATACTCAAATCTACATTATTTGAATATTATCATGAGATATCGATAGAACAGACCCCATATTCTTAGGTATTTGACCCAGGTCATTAATTTATGCCTTAATTACGATTGGGCCACCTTTTTCCACAACTTTCCTTTAATTACAATTTAGTCCCTAGTTTTTTTCAAAAATTACTGAATTACCACCAACTTTCTCAAAATAACTTGTCCCACTCCCCCCATTTCCTTTAAATTGCTCATTAACCCTTGAGTTTTCTAAAAATTTCACTTAGGTCCCTCAATTTCTGAAAATCCCTAAAACTTTCCTAAATTTCTTCCCCAATTCATCACTTTTGCCCAGAGATCAATTCTCATCCAATCGAAGGCCAAAACTCTACCAATGTTCTCCTAGCATGCCACTAATCGGTTCCTCTATCTCCCCACGATTAGTCTACGCTTTGAATTACAATTTTTGGATACGAAACGAGCTCAAACGAAGCTTTGCCGAAAAACTAAACTTAGAGAAAGAGAGAGCTTCATATTCTTACTGATTGAGGTGCAGTTGCCGGAGCTCTAGATTCTTGGAGTTAGCCCTCGCTTGGAGGATCTTTTTAGGATTGGAATTCATCCCAATTGGTGTCCTAGGTAGAGGGAATTTTGTCAATAACCTCCTGCCACTTTCTCTCTCTAGAAATGTAGGATTCATGCAAATTGGAGGTGGAATGGATTACCTGGAGACTGATAGGGACCAGAAAGCATCTCAGGGGAGTCGTGAGAGGTCAATTTTAGCTGGTGAAGGTGTTCGGAATTCCACTAGTCGAAGGTTCGTTGCTCCAAGCTGTCGGGGCAGCTTCACTGTGCAATCACTCCGATGCTCCTTAGGGAGTTCTCAGGTCGGGCTAAGGGTGCGTCTAGTTGAAGAACTTCTCCCTAGTTCTATTGCCACCAACCGAAGCTCCTTTGGTTGATAAAATGCCTAATGCAGGAGCTCTAGTCTGCACTTCACCAGAAAATGGACTATCTATTTTCAGGGGTCGCCCGAGCGGTGGGGAGGCCAAGTGGGAGGATGCTCCTTATATAAGGGTTTCGACAACTGACAGGGCAACCGACCCGCATCGAACTTGGCATCTGCCTTGTCCTATACCGGTGACGGTGACCGGTTTTCTGGGCCCGGAAGATCCGGTCTCCCTTCCGGCACTCACGGGCTGCCGTCAGCCCAAGGTTGAAGATGACACTATTCCATACGTGTGGGCTTCACACATGTTGTATAAGGCTCGTCCTTTAGGACCAAGGAAAATGGGAAAATGAACCAGTAGAGATTTACTTGTAAAGAATCGAGACAATTAATGAATGAAAAAAAATGAAAAAGGGTTAACAGGGGAAATTGGAAGAACACAAGTAACCAAAAATTCCCAAAAATTGTGGGGAAGAACCGGGAAGTGAAATTGAGAAGGGAACCAAACCGGTTTGGGGTGAACTAGGCCCGAACCGATTTGGGGTGAACTGAGCCCGAATTGGACTGAACTAAGATAAACCATAGTGAACCGGTTTAATAATTTATTTTTATAGGTGGCTTTAAAATGTCAATTTGAGAAATTGAGGCTACCATTAGATGTAAAATGAATTTAGATCAGTTTAGAAATTTTTAAATTTCAGAAAATTGGTCGAATCGGGTCCGAACCGGCCATTTTTTGAATTCGGGACAGCGAACCCGGTCGTACCAAACCGATCAACGGTTAGACCAGTCAATGAACCGAATCGGTCAACGGTCCAACCGGTCAGTAAATGAGGCCATTCAATGGTCAATGACACTTCATGAGCGGGTAACCCATGTAGACACGTGCAGCCAACGAGCGGCTGCCAAGTATCCGATCAATGACGAATGTGGCAGCTGAGCTGGAGAAAATCTGGCCAATCATAGTGTGCCACGTGGCACGACATCCACCTCATCATCTTTAACCTTCAGCCGCTGACAGATTGAATGGACGAGAGAGAGAGGCTGAAAAAGAAGTCTCCGATGACTCGAAAAAATTTTTGGTCAAGTCGCCAGCGGCTGAGTTTTACACCGGCGGGTAGCCTGAACAGTTGTTGAGCTCCCTATATAAAGAGCACCCCTCCATTTGTTCTAAGCATCCCACAATCGAGTGAAGAAGAAGAAGAAAAGTACATTTTCTAACAAGCAGCAAACCAGAGCTCCAATGATGGGACTTTTCTCCATCTCCGAAGCCACATTAGGTGTCTTTGGAATTGGGAGGAAGTCCTCTACCTAGCCCTACCCTCTGTTCAACTTGAGAGCCACCATGGAGGAACGAGGAAGCTCGAACAGTAATGCTACTCCTTGGCAAGGAAACTGCCCAACCCTCTACAGCCGCTTCGAGCTTTCCCATGACTAATTGCGGCCAAACCAAACCTCCTTCACACTACCTAGAGGTGTCCCAACCTTCCCCTGAGCTAAGAAGGTAAGCTTCCTCTGCCGGAAAATACTATTCATGACCAAGTTCTACAAAAACTTTAACATTGAAATTCACACTACTCAGGTCATCAATCGAGGCATGGTTTGATCTAGGGTGGATCCCAGTGACGAGAGTAACATAGTGGTAGCCAAAGCTCTAGTCACCAGACCCCTACCAGTAAGATATCGAAAAGCTTTCTCTCTAGATTATATTTTCTAGCGAAGCTCCGTTTGAGCTCATTTTTTAGGCAAATGAAACAGTTTGGGGCTTAAAATGACTAGGAAAGCATAGAGGAAGTGATCTAACTCATGAATGGGGACATTTAGCCAAGTTTTGGTGGTTACTTTGACAAAATTGACATTCTGGGGCTGAACTACAAATTTTGAGAAATTGAGCAAATTGGGCATTTTTTAAAAATTGGGGGTCGAATGGCAAATTGATAAAATTGAGGGCATCATCATGAAATTCCCTCCCAATTGAGGGTTAATTGGGCGAATTGGATAAAATGGAGGACCAATTTGGAAAGTTTGAGAAGTTTAGGGTCAAATTATAATTTTGGGAAAATTGGGGACTAAATGGAAATTTTTTAAAATTGAGGGGCGTGTTGGCAATTTTGATAAAACTAAGGACCTAAGAAAGAAAATTGGAAAACCTAGTGGCTGAATTGAAAAGAAGGGGCAAATAAGAACTTAAAGGTAAATGCACAAATCTTAGGGACCAAATTGCAATTAAGGTAAAATATGAGAGCCTATATGCAAATGCTCAATGAGATGTATTCTCTTAGTCCAGTAACCTAATATGGATATTCGTGCCATGTAGGAGCAGGCCACTCGGGAGCCAGCTTCTAGAAGAAAACCGCGAAGCCAATCTTCATTAGGACGGCCCCGCCGAGATTACCGGGTGAGTGGGAATCGCTATAACGTCTATTATATTTGGAATGATAGTTCAACTTTGAAAACGACTTTCTCGAAATTAGCCTCCCTAACTGGGTGACTCTGCTTAAAATATTTGGGAGTTAATTCAGGGGCATAGGCTCAGTATGTAAGTGGGCCCAAGGCTGATGGACACGGGTATGGACCCACCCAAAACTAGCATGTAATGAGAAATATTAAAAGATCCAAATAACGGGAATTTATGTGTGATAACCGCCGAGTCAAGTCTGAGTTGTTCAACTTGTTAGGCCAAATCATTGCTTTGCCGAAGCCAAGTCGTTGAACCTATTGGATCAGTACGCGTGGTCCGAAGCCAAGTCTATAGACCATTGCACGGGAGGGCCAAAGATAAATGCTATAACTTAAAAGGAGTGTTAATTGTGCATGCACTGTGAGATTCGGGCCATCAGAACACCTGGCATGAGGTAGTGATGGAGCCTAAAGACTGATGGATGACCTAGTATGCATAAGGGTGGTATGTCGTCCAGTAGGTCGTGAAGCTTGAGGAGCTTCTAGCGCACTAAGACCGAGGCAGTAGGGGAAAGGAGGTCTCATCCCACAAAGCAGACTTGGTGAAGTGATCAAAGTTTGAGGGTCAGACTATTGATGTCCACTCAAACACCAGGTAGAGGCAGTGCACCTCTATGACGGTGGACAGTAAAGGCGCTCTGGTCCACAAGTGGAATGGTCGGGGACCATTTTGCGAACGTATAATCCCCCCTATGATAGGAGGGTGATTGTTGATCATGTGAATAGAAAACAAATCTAGAAAGAAACCGTTGATAAAATGTCAAACATTTGAAAATGTTGAATTGGACATTTTCTAAAACATTTTCCCCCACTCACTGAGTTTTCAAACTCACTCCCTCCCTCTAAACATTTTTAGGAAGGGACGTGATTACATCAGCCTCTCACTCTCCAAAACCTACCCAAGTATAAAAATTTAATGTTTTAGTTTTGTTTAATGTTGCTTATAGAAAACATGACAAGTACTATGTCTAACTCTCATTGATCTTCTAAAGGGATCCCTCTTGGAGGTCCAGGAGGGTGGTGGGTTGATCACAAGGCCTCGACCAAAACGGTCTGTGCGTGAAAACTTGAGTGGTATAAGAGCCAGGTTTTCCCGGATACATTATCAAGACTTTATAACATAAATACTAATCAAAGAAAATTTTACCCTAGCTATGGCACCCAAGAGAGGAGTCAAGAGAATGAGGGCGACAACTACTGATTCTACCGAAAACCCCCTCCCAGAGGTAGAATTCCTGGGAGCACCGTCAACCCCACAAGGCATCAGCTCCAAACACTAGAGGCTATATGAGGAATTCACAAAGGTGTTTGGGGAACCCTCACTTTAACGACAAGCCCCACCTAGACACTGAGTCCCAGACCCCTGAGGAAGAGGTTCAATTCCAACCCCTTTTCGCACCTATACCACCCCTCTTCGACATCCCTAGGTAGCTCAAGACACTCCGACAATTGGGTTGCAAGCCCCTTTACAGAGAGAAGGAGGTCAGGGCCACCATGGACTAGTTGGCAAGCCTCAAGAAATTCATGGGTATCATTAGGATACCCTCGGAGGAAATGGTTACGTTGGCATAATCCTTTCTGGAGTCTAACATGAAGCGGTGATGAGATAATGCAAGGAGCCTCTTCCCGACCATGCCTACCTAGGAAGAATTCGAAAGAAGGTACATAGAAGAGTACATGGATCCCCACCTGATCAATGAGAAGAAGGTGGAATATTTACAGCTCCACTAGGGAGCACACACGGTCTCAAAATATGAGACCAAATTTAACAAATTAAGACCCTTCATCCCAGACTTGGTAGGACCGACAAACCTCTCCTAGAAATGCATCAACGGTATCAATATGGATATAAGAGAGCGGATGGGAGTTTTGGGATTCCCCACTGACCAAGCCACCATCGTCGGCATGGCACATGAGTGTGAGCGGCTGGTCCAAACCAGGTGCCGCAGGATGGAGTTGGGTGGGTGGAGGGAGGACAAGAAGTAGAGCAGGCCCAAGAGAACAGGGTCGATCACAATGGAGGAACCGACTAAGGTTCTCGCGAAGGGAGGAGGGCCACCATGGCCACAAGGAGGTGAACGCACCCCCTCCAAGGAGAAGCCCCTACTGCCCTCGGTGCTAGAGAAACCATGAGGGATGTGTGTAATCTACTACGGGTGTGGGTAGTCTATGCATTTCATCAGGAATTGCCCGAGGACACGGGACAATGCTCTGCGAAATGCACCACCACCACCGCTCGGAAACCAGAGGGCAGCCAACAGGGGATGAGAAGCACCCATTAGAGTTTCAGCTAGGGTCTACAACTTGACCTAGGAAGAAGCTTGAAAGGATCCCAACATGGTGGCTGGTACATCTCAACCCCCTCATAAATCGAGTTTGTAGTTTGGAGTCTTCAGGAAGGACAAGTACACCATCTTCGACTCAGGGGCAAAGTGATCTTTTATCAAGGAAACCCCAGTCCCATGACTCTTTAAGGAACCGTCCCCTCTCCTGCCACCCCTCCACATCCTCACACCACTAGGAAAAACACTGGAGCAGTACAAGTACCTTAAAGCCTGCAAAGTGCAGATAAGAAAAACCACACTAGAGGCCGACCTGATTCCTCTTCCGCTAAGAGAAGTGGAGATCATCCAAGGAATGGACTGGCTGAGCACACATCATGCCAAGGTAGACTGTAGAAAGAAAAGGATAACCTTTCACGCCCCTCGGAAGGAGGAGGCGGTGTTTGAAGGAGATACGAAAAGGGTCGGAATACACCTGGTGTCCTGTATATAGGCACAAGACTTGCTACAAAAAGGGTGAAAGGTATTCCTCACCCAGATCACCGGTAAGGACCTACCTGAGAAGGGGTTAGATGAAATCCCAATAGTCAACCAGTACGTCGACGTATTCCAGGAGGAACTACCCAACCTACCCCCGAATCGCCAACTAGAATTTGTAATTGAAGTAGTGCTAGGGACTCACCCCATATCCCAAGCACTATACCGTATGTCGCCCGTAGAACTTAAGGAGTTAAAGGACTAGTTAGACGAACTCCTAGAGAAAGGCTTTATACGCCTAAGCCAATCCCTATGGGGTGCATTGGTTTTGTTTGTCAAAAAGAAGGATGGAAGCATGCAGCTCTACATCGACTATCAGAAATTGAACTAGGTAACAATTAAGAATAAGTACCCTCTCCCTAGGATAGATGACTTATTTGATCAGTTAAGAGGGACAGCCTACTTCTCCAAAATTGATCTATGGTCAGAATATCATCAACTAAAAATTCAGAAAGAGGACATATAGAAAACCGCCTTCCGATCATGATATGGGCATTACGAGTTATGAGTGATGCCCTTTGGGCTGACAAATGCACATGCAGCCTTCATGGACCTGATGAATTAGGTGTTTCAGCCATACTTGGACAAATTTATGATTATATTTATAGACAACATCCTTATCTACTCCCGAACTGAAGAAGAGTACAGGGCGCACTCGGAGATAACCCTAGGTACCTTGTGAGAAAACCGACTTTACGCCAAATTCTCTAAATGCGAATTTTGAATACAAGAGGTGGGCTTCCTGGGCACATAGTGTCCAAGGACGGAGTGAAAGTGGATCCAGCCAAGATAGAGGCCATCTCGAATTGGAATGCTCCCACCAACCCAACTTAGGTACGCAGTTTCCTCGACCTCGTTGGGTATAACTGGAAGTTTGTGGAAGACTTCTCCAGGATTGAGGCCCCATTAACTCACCTCACGAGGAAGGAAGTGGACTATAAGCGGGGTGCTAAGTCTGAGGAATCCTTCCAAGAGCTCAAATCTCGATTAACAATGGCTCTAGTGTTGGCCTTACCTGACACGAATGTCAGGGAGTACACCATATATAGTGATGCATCCGAATAGGGATTAGGATATGTCCTAATGCAACAGGGGAAAGTTATTGTCTATGCCTCGCGACAGCTGAAGCCCCATGAGAAAAACTACCCCACCCATGACCTCAAGCTGGCAGATATAGTGCTCACCCTCAAGATATGGTGTCATTATTTATATGGATTGAAGTGTCGCATTTACACTGACAACAAGAGCCTGAAATACTTCCTAACCCAAAAGGAGCTCAACCTATGACAGAGGAGGTGGCTAGAGCTAGTAAAGGACTACGACCTGACCATCGAGTACCACCTTGGTAAGGCAAATGTAGTAGCTGACAAACTCAGCCACAAGTACCACACGGGAGTGGCCTCGGTAAGTACTAGCTACCTACCCTTATTAAGCCAACTACACAGCTTGAGAGTAGACCTCAACTTGGACGAGGGCAAGGTAACCTAGTGGCTAACCTAGCTGTGTTGCCCTGCCTAGTGGACCAAATACGAGCACTACAAAAGGAAGACGAGGAGCTCCATCCCCATTGGAGACAGATTGTGGACGGCCTAGCCCATGACCTCGTAGTAAGGAGTGACGGGGTATTGACCTTCAAAGGAAGGGTTTGGGTACTAAACAACGGGGAATTAAAAAGGGGGATATTGAAGGAGGCACATGACTCGATGTACGCCATGCATCCAGGCAGTACCAAGACGTACTACACACTAAAATAGGGATACTGGTGGAAAGAGATGAAGAGATACATCGCTGAGTATGTGGCCAGATGCCTGTCATGCTCGCAAATTAAGGCTAAACACCAGAAACCCTCTAGACTACTGCAGCTTCTCCCAATTCCTGAGTGGAAATGGAAGCATATCACCATGGATTTCATGACCGAGCTACTAGTAATAAGAAGGGGTCGAGATGCCATATGGGTCATCGTGGATCGCCTGACCAAGTCCACACGTTTCTTACCCATCCGGGTGACAGACCTGATAGAAAAGCTGGTCGCTCTATACGTGGAGGAGATCGTATGACTCCATCGGGTCCCCGTAAGTAAAGTATTGTATTGGGACCCGAGGTTCACCTCTCAATTTTGGCCAAGCCTACAAGTTTCCCTTGGGACTAGACTCCACATGAGCACCGCCTTCCACCCTCAAATAGATGTACAATCCGAACGGACCATCCAAACCCTAGAGGACATGCTCCAGGCATGTGTGCTAACAATGAGTAAGGATTGGGAGGACTACATGTGCCTCATGGAATTAGCATACAACAACAGCTAACAGGCCAGTATCTAGATGGCACCCTACGAAGCCCTCTATGGATGACCTTGTCGCACGCCCCTGTTATGGGAAGAAGTAGGGGAAAGAAAACTTGAGAAGGTTGAATTGATAGAGGATGCAACCAAGAAAATCCAAATAATATGAAGCCAACTCAAGGTGGCTCAAGATTGGCAGAACTGTTATGCCAACCACCAGAGAAAGGACCTCAAGTTTGAGGTAGGGGACCAAGTATTCCTTAAGGTGACACCATGGAAGGGAATACTCCGATTTCAACAGAGAGAGAAGTTAAAACCAAGGGACATAGGTTCGTAATCCATAAACCAGAGGGTCGGATCTGTAGCGTACCAACTAGAGTTACCCCCGGATCTGTAGAGAATCCACGACATCTTCCATGTGTCAGTACTGCGAAAGCATGAGCCCGACCCCAGCCATATGCTAGATCAACCATCGTTGGAGATTGAGGAAGACCTAGTCTATGAAGAAAGCCCATACGAATCCTCGATTGACCTGAGAAAACCTCCAAAATGAGAGGATACCCATGGTAAAGATACTCTGGTGGAATGGTCAAGTGGAGGAGGAAACATGGGAAGTTGAGTCGGTTGTAAAGGGTAGATACCTGCAACTGTTTAGTGTACAATATTTTTTTAGGACAAAACTCCTAAAAGGAGGGGAGAGCTATAAGGCCCGTCCTTTGGGACCAAGGAAAACTAAAAAAAGAACCGGTGGAGATTTACTTGTAAAGAACCGAGCCAATTAATTAACAAAAAAATGCAAAAGAAGGGTTAACGGGGAAAATTAGAAGATCCCAAGTTACCAAAAATTGTGGGGAAGCACCAGGAAGTGAAATTGAGAAGAGAACCGGACCGGTTTAGGGTGAACCAGACTGAATTGGGATAAACCATAGTTAATCGGTTCAATAATTCATTATTATAGGTGGCTTAAAAATGTCAATTTCATAAATTGAGGCAATAATTAGATAGAAAATGAATTTAGATTAAGTTAGAAAATTTTAAAATTTAGAAAATCGATGAGATCAGGTTTGACCGAACCGGTCAATGGTCTGACTAGTGAATGGCCTAACTGGTCAATAGACCAAATGGGTCAATGATCAACGGTGCCTCGTCAGAAGCCACGCACACACGGGCAACCAATGGGATGCTACTATGTGTCCGGTCAGCGGGTGACCCATCAGCATGCTACGTAGACACGAGCAACCAATGAGAGGTTGCCACGTGTCTAGTCAATGGGCCAACAGCTCACATGGTAGTCAAGTTGGACCTTCACGTTAGAAAATTTGGCCAATCATAGTGCACCATGTGGAATGACTGCTATGTCATCGTCTTCAACCTTTAACCACTAATAGAGAGAATGGGGGAGAGAGAGAGGCCGAAAAAGCAAGAGTCTCCAATGACTTAGAAAACTCTACAATCAGGTCGTTAGTCTTACACCGGCGGGTACCTAAACAGTTGTAGAGCTCCCTATATATAGAGCAACCCCCATTCATTCTCAGCATCCCACAATTGGGTGAAAAAGAAGAAGAGTACATTTTTTATGAGCAGCAAACCAGAGTTTCGATGACAAGACTTTTTTTAGTCTCTAAAGCCACATTGGATGTCTTTGGAATCAGGAGGAAGTCCTTTACCTAGCCTTAACCTCCATTCACCTTGAGAGCCAATTAGGAGGAATGAGGAAGCTCGAACAGTACTACCGCTCCTAGGCCTGGAAACTACCCAAACCCCTGTGATCACTTCGACCTTTCCCACCACCAATTGTGACCAAACCATACCCCTGTCACAACACCTAGAGGTGTTCTGACCTCTCCTCGAGCTAAGAAGGAAAGCTACCTTCGCTAGAAAATACTATTTATGACCAAGTTCTGCAAAAACTTTAACACTGAAATTCACACTACTCAAGTCATCAATCAAGGTGTAGTTTGATCTAGGGAGGATCCCCACGATGAGAGCAACACAGTGGTAGCCAAAGCTCCGGTCATCGGACCCCCACAAGTAAGATATCGAAGTGTTCCCTCTCTAGACTGTATTATCCGGCGAAGCTCCATTTGAGCTCATTTCTGAGCCAAATGAAGTGAATCAAGGCTTAAAATGATGACGAAAGTATAAATGGTGACAATTAACCAAGTTTTGGTGGTCAATTTGACGAAATTGAGATTTGGGGGCTGAAGTGCAAATTTTGAGAAATTGGGCAAATTCGGGATTTTTTGAAAATTGGGGGTCAAATGGCAAATTGATAAAATTGAGGGCATCTTCATGAAATTCCCTCCCAATTGAGGGTCAATTGGGAAAATTGGATAAAATGGATAAATAATTTGCAAAGTTTGAGAAGTTTGGGGTCCAATTGCAATTTCAGGAAAATTGCGGACTAAATGGCAATTATTGAAAATTGAGGGGCCTACGAGCAATTTTGATAAAACTAAGGTCCTAGGAAAGAAAATTGGAAACCTAGGGGCTGAATTGAAAAGAAGGGGCAAATAAGGACTTAAAGGTAAATGCACAAACCTTAGGAACCAAATTGCAATTAGGCAAAATTTGAGGGCCTATATGCAAATGCTCAAAGAGATGTGGACCCTAAGTCCAATACCCTTATATGGATATGTGTGCCATGTAGGAGTAGCCGCTCGGGCGTCGGCTTCCGGAAGAACACCGCGAAGGAGATTACCAAGTGAGTGGGAATCGCTATAACATCTATTACAATTGGAATGACGATTCAACTTTGAAAACAATTTTCTCGGAATTAGACTCCCCTGACTAGGTGACTCTACTTAAAATATTTGGGAGCTAATTCTGGGGCTTAGGCTCGGTATGCAAGTGGGCCCACGGTCAATGGACACGGGTATGGACCCGTCCAAAACTAGCATGTGATGAGAAATACTAAAAGATCCAAATAACGGGAATTTGTGTGTGATACCCGTCGAGCCAAGTTTGAGTTGTTGAGCTTGTTGGGCCAAACGACTACTCTACCGAAGCTAGGTTGTCGAACCTGTTGGGCTAGTATGCGTGGGTTGAAGCCAAGCCAACAGACCGTTGTGCTGGAGGGCCAAAGATAAAGGCTATAACATAAAAAAACTGGTGATTGTGCATGCACTGTAAGATTCGGGCCATCAAGACACCTGGCATGAGGTAGTGATGGAGCCCAAGGACCGCTAGACAACCTAGGGTGCATAAGGGCGGTATGTCATAGTGAAGTGATCAAAGTTTATGGGTCACACTACTGATGTCCACTCAATCTCCGAGTAGAGGCAGTGCACCTCTATCAAGGTGGATAGTAAAGGTGTTCCAGTCCACAAGTGGAATGGTCAGGGACCGTTGTGCGAACGTATGATCCCCCCTATGATACAAGGGCAGTTGTTGATCGTGTGAATAAAAAAAATCTAGAATGAAACCACTGATGAAATGTTAAACATTTGAAAATGCTAAATTGGATGTTTTCTAAAATATTTTTCCCCACTCACTAACTTGTCGAACTCACCCCCTCCCTCTAAACATTTTAGGAAGGAACGTGACTACATTAGCCTATCCCTCTCTAGAACCTATCCTAGGTATAAGAATATATCGTTTTAGTTTTGTTTAATGTTGTCGAGGGAAAACATGAAAGGCACTACACCTGACTCTTTCTATTCTTCTAGAGGGATCCCTCTTGAAGGTCTGGAGAGTGGTGGGTTGATCACAAGGCCTCGACCAAACCGGTCTGGGGCGTGACATGTGGATTTGCCACATGGCACCCCATGATTGGCTGGGTTTGTTGATGCAGCTCCCAACTCTATAGCGTAGTCATCCTTTGACTCGTTGACTGGACACGTGGCAGCCTCCTATTGGTCGCTCATTCTAGCATGGATACTAACCATGTTAGGTCAGCCATTAACCGTGTCACATGGAATCCTCTAATCGGATGATTTAAATGTGTCAAATTTCCCTCCTCATTCATAGTGCCCTACCATGTGTCATCCTCTCATCCGACATGGCTCATCCACATGTCGACTTCCGATTGGTCGATCATTTTTCTGACATTTTTATTGGATACTAATGTGGCATCCTTGCCACGTATCAGCTCCCCATTGGTCATCCTTGCTAAGACGCCTTTTCAACATTAACTTTTGGCCATGAACACGTGTCACTCTCCTATTGGTCGGTCATCACTAACATGGATTTTCTTACTCTGACCATTGATCGAGGATACGTGTGACCCTTTGATTGGCCAGCGCTGACTAAGCGGCTGACTGGGTGCACTTTGCCATGTGTTGCACGCTGATTAACCACGCTTGCTAACTAGACGCTAATCTAGGGCGATCCGTTGATCAGCTAGGTCCGACTGGCTTTGGTGACCCAAAAACAAAAATCGGACGGTTTATGCTCAATTCGATCGGTTTTCCAAAAATTAAATATTTCTAAATTTGTCGATATTTATTTGCTATCTGATGATGGCTTCAATTTTCCAATTTGATATTTTTTAAGCCACCTAGAAAAATGAATCATTGAATTGGTTCTTCAAGGTTCAATCTGGTTCAAGTCTGATTCACCATGAACCGGTCCGTTTTTCACATCCAATCTACCTCCTGGTTCTTCCCCATGATTTTTGTGATTTATTCGCTACTTTGGATTTTCTGAATTCTCATTTTACTCCTTCATTACCCATCTTAGTTCACTTAGATCCTCGGTTTTCTCCCTCCCAATTTCCTTAGTCCAAAAGGACAAGGTTTATAAATTGAATATTTTTGGAAAATAACATTAGATGTTTTATTTTGAGCTTACGTTTTGTCGGGCTTACAATGATTAGACGTCCATCATTATAAAATCGAAAGGATATTGCAGGCTGTATGCAAGTTTGACTAGGGAAATTGGGTATGGAAGTGATATTGCCTTAGTCCCTTTCATAAACAAATGGCCTTAGCCCCTTTCATAAACAAATGGCCTTAACCCCTTTCATAAACAATGAGTATTAGCAACTTTTATTGTGAAACCTATCATCTTAGATAAAGGAAAACTAGGAAAGAACCAGTAAGTTTAATGAGAAAACCAAACCACATAAGGAATCAAGAATGATAAAGAAGGGTTAAAATGTGGAATTGGAAAATCCCAAGTGACCCAAAAGTCATGAAAATCATGGAGAAGAACCATGAAGTAAATTGGATGGTAAAATTGGACTGGTTCAGGGTTAACCGGATTGAACCATTTCTACCATACAAGAACTGGCCTCTAAATTCATTTTTCCTGGTGGCTTAAAAATCCAAATTTGGAAAATTGAGGCCATCATTAGATAGAAAATGAATTTAGATTAATTTAGAAATTTTTAATTTTGAGAAAATCGGTTGAATCGGGCCTGAACCGACCAAAATTTGACATTGAACCTAGTTGGACCAGTTCGTTCCAGGTTAGAATAGTGTCGTCTCCTTCCTTGGGATGACAGCACTGTTCATATGGCTTTAGATTAATTTAGAAACTTTTAATTTTGAGAAAACCGGTTGAATTAGGCCTGAACCGGCCAAAATTTGCCATTGAACCCAGTCGGACCAGTCCAGTCCAGTTTAGAACAGTGTCGTCTTCTTCCTTGGGATGACAGCACTATTCATGTGGTAGAAAAACTTTCCTTCTCCAGCAAAGAAATATTCCCTCCGATTTGGGTATTTTCTAAAGAGGATAAGCTCGACCAATGTGGAAACTAGTAGGGCAGAGGGTCCTTGAGCTCCCAATATAAAGAGCTCCCCTCCATTTATCCTCCACACTTCTCAAATCCTCTCCTCCTTTGAAGTGCTCCATTTTTCGATGAAGCTCAAACCAATGCTCTGAATTGGGCACTTTTCTCACCCTCAGAAGGCAAGGTCAGGTTCTATAGACTCTAAGGGAAGTCATCTACCTGACAGTAACCTACCTTCAACCCAAGGATCGTCGAAGAAGCACCAGCGTGACTGAACTATGAAGCAACTCCATCTTATCGAAGCTGTCCTATTTTGGCCGAGCAGAATTCGGCCAATTCAGCCCTACTAAGGCCAAACCAAGCCTCCACAACATCCACACGGCCCTCACACGACCTCCACAGAGGTGAAAGGTAAGCCAATTTGGCCCTCCTTCGTCATTGTAAATCAATGTTAGAGAGAGAAAGTGTCGAGTTTCACTAAAATAATTCACCCTCGTATGGAGTTCATTTGTAGCAATTATTGATCCTAGAAAGAGCCTAAGGATTAGAGCTACCTCCCTAGATCGAAAGCTCGAACCGCCGCACCTCCAACGAAAAGCTTTTGAAGCTTTCCCTCTCTACGAAAAGTTTTTTGGCGGAGCTCCATTTGAGCTCGTTTCAGACTCAAATTCTGCAATTCAAAGTTCAATTTGATTGTATGAACATGTAGGAAGAGATCCATGCCATTAATTGGAGTAATTAACCCCAAATGAATGGCCAACTTGAAGGAATCAAATTCGGTTAGAAAAGGGGGAAGAAATTGGGAGGAAATTTTGGGGAAAATTAGGGATTTCAAAAAATTGAGGGGCCTACATATAATTTCTCAAAATTAAATGCCAATTGGCAATTAGAAAGATGATGGGGGACCAATTGGTCAATTTTCAAAATATTTCAGGCCAAATTGCTATTTTTGGAAAGTAGGGGCAAAACCGTAATTTATTAAAAATTGGGGACCAAATTGAAAATTTGGAAAACTTGAGCCCCTTACACAATTTTGAGTAAATTGAAGATCCAAAGAAGATATTGGAAACCTTGGGACTCAATTTGGGGAAAATTTAGCATTAGGGACCTAAAGTAAAGAAAAATGAACTATAGGGACCTAAGTTAAATAAACTAAGAACTTTGATCCTAGTCGCTCATACGTGATAAAATGAAGGTTGTCATTACAAACCTTAATTGATAATGATACCCAAATCGTGTAGGGATACGAGTGACCAAAATGCCAGCGAGGAAAAGCTAGCGTGGACTTGGAAGCTAACTAGGGATAAACGCATCACGATCAATGGGTGAGTGAGACTTTTATACATCATACCGGCTGTGATGATGAGCACTTTTTTTAATGGATAAAACCTACTCACCGGTTGTGAGTAGGAATGAACAAACATCATACCTGGTTGATATGATGAGTTTCCTAAGGAAAGGAGAAACTCGCATACCGGTTGTAAGTGGAGTTATCATCAAACCTAGTTAGTGTGATGAGATAAAAAGTGAATTGTTGTCAGAAGTGATCTCCCCTAACTATGTGACAACTACTTAAACTATTTGGGAGACCTTCTTGATGGGAGCTAGAGTAGCTCTAATAGGCTAGAAGCCTCGATTTTTGAACTCATAGGGCTCAATGCCCAGTTTTAGAAAAACACGTGACATGGGCCCAAGGCTAGTGGGCACGGACTGGAGACCGTAAACAAGTAGGATTAGGATGAGCCATGAAAACTTCAAATTAAAAAAATGGAAATTGATTGTGTGAATTGCTACGATACCAAGTTAGGACCGACAATCCTCAATGGACTATCGGTAGTGCGTTATGATTAGGTCAACGGACCGGCCTAGACAAATAGTTGCAAGTCGAGTTGAGTGTCAGGGTCATTGGACCGTCGACACCAAAGAGGATAGCCATTTATATGAAAACTCTTGTTTGTGCATGCACTTATGGTATGGGACAATCAAGATGCCCAAGGGAGTAGTGATGGGTCCCAAGGACTATTGGACGACATGGTGGCAATAAGGGCAGTTTGTCGTGTCAGTTAGTAATGAATCTTTGGGAGCTTCTTGCGCATGAGACCGAGGTGGGGTTAGGATGAGGTCTCCATCCTCATACGAACACGAAGTGGCATTCAGGTCTGAGGGTCAGATGTCTGGGAAGTCCACTCAAACTTAGGGTAGAAGTGGACAGGCTTTTATCATGGTGGGCGATAAATACGCTCTAATCCACAAGTAGGTGTAGTGGACGTGCTACACCTGCAAATGTGCGTACCCATCCTAATGAAGGGTGTGTTTTTTATTGCTAAATGCCTCCTAAGGCAAGGGGATGGGTTAAGAAAGCTAAACACACCTAATATGGAAATGGAAAAAGGTCTTGGAAAATTGAGTTTGAGGAAACCCTTTAAGGAAAGGTTAACCTTGGCATGGTTTTGAAAATATTTTTAAAACTCATTCCCAACACCCGCTCACTAAGTTATAGAACTTACCCCTCCCTTTTATCCCTTTTCAAGTAACAGAGGAAAACCAACCTTAAAGGCCCCCTTGTGGTTGAACTATAATACAGGTATGACTACTTTAATATATTCAGTTTTGTATAATTCTATTCTAGGAAAAATAGGGAAAAAAAAAAGGGACGTCTTACTTCTCGTGGTTTAGAAGAGGGTGAAACCCTTAATAGACCAAAGGGAGTGGCAGGTTGCTCATGAAGATCTGCACAAACCAGGTCGGGGCATGACAACTTGAGTGGTATTAGAGCATGTTTCCTCGAATACATTACCAAAACTATATAACATAGTATCTAAGCGAAAATTTAAATTTTCAGATGGCTCCCAATAGAGGAACCAAGAAAACTAGAACTAACGTCACCAACACTACCCAACACTCTATCCCCATAGGAAGACAACCCTAAAAGCTCTCCAATGCTTGAGGTATATTAGAAGTCACAAAGGACCAAGAGACATTATGGGGAAGCATCCAATGCTACCAAGGAATGTGGGGTCAGCGCTTGTTGAGGTCACATCCACGAGTAGGAGGATAGCCAACCTAACGCCAAGGACACTATAAGAGATTGATAACCAAGAAGGATGCTTACTAAGAACCCAGTATAGTAGCTCCACAAGTTAAAACTACTTCTTGTAATAGGGTTAATGCCCAAAACATATTGTACCCCTTATTAATAAAAATTCTAGTTGTTCCTAAAAACTCTGTCCCTCAAACAACCTGCCACTCTCCCAATTTATTAAGGGTTTTCCCCTTCTCTAAACTACGAGTAGTAAGGCATCCTTTCCACCTATATCTTTCTTGAAATAATATTAATCAAAATTGAATACATTAACCTTACATACCTATCTTGCAGGTTCAGCTACCGAAAATTCTTTAAGTGGTTTTTCCCTTGGTTACCTGAAAAAGGGGTAAAGGGAGGGGATGAGTTCGACAACTCAATGAATGGGTGTTGGGAGAGAGTTTTCATAATCAAAAGATCTTTAATCAGAGTGTGCCAAACTCATTCTATTTTTCCTTGACATCTTCTTTTCTCAAAGTCTGGTTTTTCAAACTTTTTACTCATTTCCACATAAGGTGTGTTTAACAATTAACACATGCCCTTCATCAAGAAGGGAATCACACATTCACAGGGTAGCCCATCCACTGCATCCACTTGTGGCGTTGGAGCGACCTTACCGACCACTTATATAGAAGCCCATCCACTTCTACCCTCGGTATGAGTGAATGTTCACGACATCCAACCCTCAAACCCGAAATCAACTCCATATTCGTATGATGATAGAGACCTCATCCCGACACTATCCCAGTCTTATGCACATGAAGCTACGTCGAGCTTCCTTGAATGCTGGAACGAAAAACTGCCCTTATCTCCACCATGTCGTCTAGTAGCCCCTAGGACGCATCATTACTCCTCTTGGGCATCTTGATGGTCATGAACCTCAAGTTCATGCACAAACAATAATTTTTCCATGATGCCATTTATCTTTGGTGCCACTAGTCCAGCGGCCCCGACCCCTAACTCGACTTGCAGCTGATTGTCTAGGTCGGTTCGTCGACCTGGCCCTGACGCACTACCGCTAGTCCATCGAGTATGTCGGTCCTATCTTGGTACCATGGCAAAATCTCACATTTCATTCATTTAGAATTTACATGGCATAAATATCACATGTTTGTTTACGAGCTCCTCCTCATGCCAATTGGCATGGGTGCACTGTACATGATTTTCCAAAACTAGGCATATTAGCTCTCAAGTTCCAAAATAGAGGCCTCTTTCCTATCTGAGCTATTCTAGCTCTCGTTAACAAGGTCTCCCAAAACTTTTAAGCATTGGTACACGGTCAAGGGAGAATACTTCTAATAAAATAAATTTTCCATCCATCACATCAACCAGGTGTGATGACATCTTCATATACAACTGGTAAGTGGATTTTCTCCTTCCTTCGATGAAGTCCATCATACCAATCAGGTATGATCTCTCTACTTACAACTGGTAAGTAGTTTTTCCACATAGTTCTCACATCACATCAACAAGGTGTGATGTTAAAATTCCACATAGAAGTGGTTTTTCATTTTCGAAGTGCTCATCATCCCAACAGAGTATGATGTGAATAAACCCACTCACCCAATAATCACAGTGTATTCCTTCTTAGTTAGTTTTTGCCTCCATGATAGCTTATCTTCGCTAGCGTTCCAGTCCTTAATGTTCCAACACAATTTGGACATCCTTATCTATTAATATTTGGCATGATAGCCTTCATTCTCATGTATGAATGACTAAGCCCAAAATTTTCAATTAATTACATTTAGGTCCCTAAAGTTCTTTTTCCTTGACTTTAGGTCCCTAATGCTAACGTTTCCCCAAATTGAGTCTCAAAACTTCCAAAAATTCACTTTGGGTCCTCAATTTACTTCAAATCGTTTAAGGGGTTCAAGTATTCCAAATTTCCAATTTGGTCCCCAACTCTTCAAAAATTACCATTTTGCCTGTACTTTACAAAAATGGAAATTTGAGCCCAATTCGATTTTGCCTAAAAACTAAATTGTGAAATTCACACTTCTTAGGCTATCAATTGAAGCATGGTGTGTTTCAAGAAGGATCCCTAAGAAGAGAGCAATCCATTGGAATCAAAATCTCCGATTGTTGGATCTTCATCAATAAAAAATCAAAGCTCCCTCTCTCTAGACCAATTTTCCCGGCGAAGCTTCATTCAAACATGTTTTTAAACCTTTTTTGGTGTGCTATAGCTCAAAATTATGAGAGAGACATAGGGAAGATGATTCAGATAAAAAAAGGGGACAATTGTCTAAGATTGGGAAGTCAATTTGATGAAATAAGATTTTGGAGGCCAAATTGTAATTTTTGGAAAATTGGGTAATTTGGTGATTTTCGATAAATTTGGGGACATAATTGAAATTTAAGGAAAATTATGGGATTTTCATGAAATTAACTCTCAATTAAGGGCCAATTGGAAATTTAAATGAAATTGGGGATCAATTAGTGATTTTAAGAAAATACTAATTGGTCATTTTTGAGAAATTTTGGGTAAATCGGTAATTTTGGCAAACATTGGGGGATTTAAGTGCAATTAAGTGAACATTGAGATTTTCAAAGGTCAAAAAGGAAGTTTGTGGACGTTTATGAAGTTAACAATTCATAATACTAGTATTTAACCAGGAAGTTAATTACCATGAGGGTAGAGATTGGGAATTTTAAAATGAATCAGGACTTAACATTCCTTACCTGAGATGATGTAGGTCCAAGAGTAAGTGCATCAACTTACAACCGCGAAACACTCAGGAATACGAGAAAACCAGCCCAAGAGGAATGAATCACTACAAATCTAGTGAGTGTGACTTTTTACGTCATATCTGGTTAGGGTGATGAGTATTATTTTTAATTTAAAAATTATTTTTTCATAAATATTCTCCTTTAACTATGTGAAACTACTTAAACATTTTAGGAGACATTTTTGTTGAGAGATGAGATAGCTTCAATCGGCCAGAGACCTCGGTTTTGAAATTATTAGGGCCCAAGGCCCAGTTTTGGAAAACTCGTGAAGTGGGCCCAAGGCTAGTGGGCACGGGCTGAAGCCCGTAGATAAATTAAGCTTAAGAGCCATGAAAAAGTTTTATAATTGGATATCTGTGTGAATTGCCACCATGTCGAAGTCGGTCCGTCAACTCGTTTGGCTAGTAGCTGCTAAGCCGAAGCCAGGTCGTCAAACTTGTTGGGCATGGCAGTTATGGAGCCAAAGCCGAGTGGCAAGATCGTTGGGACGTTAGCAATAAAGATAATGGATTTAATATAAAAAATTATTGTTTATGCACCGATGTTGAAGAACCATTGAGGTGTGTTTTCAAGGTAGTGTTGGTAACAAGTACTATTGCATGACCCATGGAGTATAAGGAAAGCTCATCATTCAGCATGTCTTGAAGCTCGGAGTAGCTTCCTGCACATTAAGACCATGATGGAAGGGGGAAGAGGTCTCGTCCCCCAGCGGACACGAAATATTTTCGGGTCTGAGGGTCGAACTATTAATGTCCACTTTGACTTAGGGTAGAAGTCACAAACTTCTATCAAGGTGGATGGTAAAGATGCTCTGATCCATAAGTAGAGTAGTCAAGGACTACTCTACGAATGTTTGAACCCTTTTTGTTAAAGGGCGTGTGATTATTTGCTAAACAAATCCTGAGAAAAAGGGAAAGCATTGGACAAGTTGAATCCAACCATCAAGTGAACATGAAAGATGTTATAGATCCTTTTGAAAACTCACCATAACACTTGCTCATTGAGTTGTAGAAACTCATCCCCTCCCTTTAAACCTTTTTTAGGAAAGAAGATGACCCTTTAAGGGAATCCTTACGCCAAGTTTTCAATTTTGTATAATGTTATTCTAGGGAACAATGGTAGAAGGTATGCCTCACTCCTCGTGGTTTTGGAAGTGGTGACTCTTCCTAGACGAAAGGGAGTGGCGTATTGCTCGTGGGGTTCCAACCAAACTGGGTCAGGGTGTGACAGTGAGTTTAGGTGATAAAATGAGGATTTGAAAATAGAATACTCAAGAAAATATATAAATGTTGAAAAACTCTATCATAAAGAGAGTTGAACGAGAATTTTTCCCAACAGGTCAGAACGCCCCCATCAATTTGTTGCTTAATCAGCAGATTGGTCGACAAAAATCTAAGTTCCGATTTCAACAACTTTTCCTACAATTCTAACTTACATTAACGATATCAAACTCTTGAACGTTTAATCAATTTTATACGAGTATACGCGTTGATTCGCTTCAACTGTACACATGGATTCAATAATTGTCGTCTTTCGCATAAACGAGAGTTAAATGAACATATTCATATAGTTATATTATTTTCACTTCTTATATAAAATATATAAGTTGGTATGTGAAACTTCGTGGGCTAAATATATCAATAAATTATTATCTTATTAATTTATATTAAATCCAACTATATATAAAATAAATAGTATTGAACATATGGAATAAAGTATATATATATCGGTCATTTGGATGGTCCCTACCAGGAACTGCCATCCTTTCCTGTAAGGTGATACCACCTCCTTTCTGGCCACCTACATATTGTACAACTACCTACTGAATGGCCACCTACATATTGTATAATATTCTGTTAAAATCCTTTGTACATTTGTCTTATTATGATTTTTTATCATACAAAAATTGTATAAATGTACACTCATTCAATCAATTGAGAAAGTGGGTTCAAATATTAAATACCTCTTATGTTTCTACATTTCTTCCTCCTTTCTCCTTCATTTTTTTCATGGTATTACAACTTTAATGCTTACAAGTATTGCCCAAATTCAAGATCTTGAGGTATTCTCTTATCTAGTACACTGTCGCATATCTATCACCTGCAAGGCAACAAAAAGACACAATGAGCTCTAGCAACTTCACAGTTTCTCTTCTAGCCTCACTACCTACCCTCCCCATCAAACTAGATTGTTCGAACCACTGCCTATGGAAGAACAAAATGAGTCATCTCCTCCAAGCTTACAAACTTCTCTACTATACTAATGGATCCACCCATTCTCCACCTCCCTTTCTTTCTCACAAATCTGTAGATGGAAATGAGCTTCAACACCCCAATCATGAATATGATTCATGGGTTATCCATGATCAATTATGCCTCATTTCAATCATTGCATCTCTCACCACTAAAGTTAATTTGCAGGTCATTTCAGCAACCATAGTTGCTGAAGCATGGCAACAACTTGACACTCTTTCCAGTTCCTAGGTTCAGGGATAATTGAAAATCCTCAACTGACAATAGAGGGATCTCAAGAAACACGATACCCCCATGTCCACCAATCTATCCTTTGTCAGCTCTCTCACCATCAGTCTTGCCTAGATTAGACAACCCAAAACACCCAAGTAAATCAAGAATCGCATACTTGTTGGTCTGGGTTATGAGTGAGAATCCCTCACCTTGGGGTTATCGACTACCTTGGACTCCATGAGCATCGATGCTGTGAAATCTTTCCTTCTCGCCCAAGAAGCCTGTCGGACCTTCTTATACGGCTAGACCAATCCTGAAGCTCCTCTGTCGGGTCTTCTAGAGGGCACATACAACTCTCATCCTCCTGTTGTGGTTGTCACCATTCATCCAAAGGGTATGCTCCCAACTCCTCTACCTAGTCACCACTCTTCCTCCAGTGGATTACAGGGACAGAAACTTCACTTTCAGAAAATCGTCCCCAAGTTCTCAAAGCATCAGGGGCACTCCTCTACCTCTACTCCTAGGAAATATGAATAAATGGTGTATTTTACTTCTCAGGGTGGTTTTTATGTAGGACGTCACAGGCCTTCATGTGCCCATCCAGTGGGTCGCGGACATGGGCCTCTCCAACGGGATTCACCTACCCAATTTTTCCATGCTAGGTTGTTTGTTGGATCCTAGCTCAAGCCCACTCTGCATAAATCATTTGGGTTGTCTTTGTCTTCACCCTCAAGCCCAACATGTCAACTTTATGGACACACTAAATCCAAGGATAACACCGCTCACAAACTGGACTGGTATATTGACTTAGGTGCAACCAATTATACGACTAAGGATTTAGCTCATTTATGTGTTCAAGACTCACAAACGTTTTCGGAGCATCTGCTGATTGGAGATGGAACAAGTTTATTCATTCTCGCCATCAGTTCTACCTATCTCACTAATTCTCTATATCACTTTCTCCTAAAAATTTTCTACTATGTTCCCACCATATCTCTAAATCTTTTATATGTCTCTCAATTTACCAATGATAATTCTTTCTATTTTGAGTTCCACCCTTCTTATTTGCTTATCAAGGATAAATAGACACATCAGGAGCTACTTCGCGGGAGTCATAAAGGTGGTTTGTACTACTTACATTTGGGATCTTCACATACTTTACCTCAAGCATACGTTAGTTGTTCTATTGGTAGCACGGTGTGACACCAACGTCTTGGGCACATGTCTTATCCTATTTTACATCATGTTCTATCTAAACTATTATTAATGAAACATGTTTCTCTCTTATCTCTGTGCGAACCCTGCTCATGTGGAAAAATTACACAATTTCATTTTCCTTCAACTAATTATCTTAGAACTCAACCTTTCCAGCTGATTCAAGCTGATATTTGAGGTGCTGCTCGTGTTACCTCATACATAGATCACACCTACTACATACATTTCTTAGATGATTTTAGAAAATATTTTTGGTTTTTTGTCCTCAAGCATCGATATGATGTCTTATATGTATTTTGTGTTTTTCGTCTTCAAGTTGAAAACTTATTTAATTGCAAAATCAAGACACTTCAAACTGATGGTGACAATGAGTTTCTCTCTACATCCTTTCAAACTAAACTACAAATGGAGTTATTTATCAATTTTCTTGCCCTCATATTCACCAACATAATGGCTTAGCAAAAGGTAAGCACTGTCACATAGTAGATATATGGCTAATTCTTCTTGCCAAATGTCATCTCTTGCCTAAGTTATGCGATTTTGGATTTGAAACAACCGTTTTTCTTATCAATCATCTTCCCTTTCACACTCATCTCTCTCCTTATCACATACTTTTCAACCAGCCTTCATCTCTCTCCTTATCACATACTTTTCAACCAACCTCCCGATTACACCACTCTCTATACCAACTCCACAAACTCCAACCCCGATCCCGACCATGTATTTTTCTTGGGAATCCCTCATGTGATATTGGTTATCGTTGTCTCGATCCTTCCATGGGTCACATTTTTCTCTCTCATACTATTCAATTTCATGAATTTGTCTTCCCTTACAGAAGTCATCATACCTCCTCTCCTATCTGGAGCTCCCTAATCCCTCAACCTTCTTTCCCTTTACCTGTTCCTCTCTTCTTGGCATGCATTCCCCTATAAATATTGTTGTTTTATTATTATCTCATATACATGCAGACTCTTTGTCGGACATGTCATCCTTGCATGTTTCATTAGCCCTCATCCCCTCTCTAGCTTCTCCAATGTCGCGACCGTCTCGCATGGCTACTCACTCTCAGGATGGTACTCTCCCTCCTAGACTTTTTACTATTAATTCATTGACATTTCTTATAAGTACAGAATTGCATACATTTGCCCAAGCTCATCGCTTCCCTTGTTGGCTTACTACTATGACCGATGAATTTTCTACCCTTTATCAGAATCATACATGTGATCTAGTTCTTCCTCCACCTGGAAAAAATATTTTGGGATGCAAATGAATTTATAAGATCAAACAGCACTTTGATAGTTCTATTGTCCAATACAAGGCTCGTCTCGTGGCCAAGGGTTTTTCTTAGTAACCTAGTATGGACTATGTTGAAACATTTAATCCTGTTATCAAGTATGTCACCATCTGTGTCATCCTCTCTATTATAGTCTCTTATGGATGGGATATCTACCAACTCAATGTGAACAACGTGTTTCTTCAAGGTTACCTTGATGAAGAAATCTACATGAATCAACCCTCTGGCTTCATCCATCCTGCCATCCCTCATCATGTCTGTCGTTTATATCGCTCTCTATATGGGCTCAAACAAGCTCCTCGAGCATGGTTTCTACACCTTAGCACCTTTGTTATTTGTATGGGATTACAAGGTTCTACCACTGATGCCTCTCTTTTTTTTCTATCATTCCAAAGGTTTTAATATGTTTTTACTAGTCTATGTTGATGATATTATCCTCACTGGCTCCCCTACTACCCTTGTTACTTCTATTCTCTCGTCCCTTTGCTATGAGTTCTCTATCAAAGATTTGGGGTCTCTTCATCATTTTCTTAGCATTGAGGTTAATCGGCATATCAATGGTATTTATCTCACCCAACAGAAGTATATATGTGATTTTCTCTCCAATATTGCTATGGATCATTGTCGTCCCATTGCCACCCCCATCACTACTAGAACTCGTCTCTCTCGCATTGTTTACACTCCTCTCTCTGACCTGACCTCTTACCACAAGTTGGTTGGTTCCTTTCAGTATCTTACTCTTACTCGTTCAGATCTCACTTATGTTGTTAACCAGTTCTGTTAATTCATTCACCAACCCACATTAGTTCATTTAACGGTTGTCAAGCGGATTCTCCGCTATCTACAAGGTACTCCATTATGAACTATTTCTATTGTGTGACTCACCTACTTGTCTGCATTGTTTCTCATATGTTGGTGAATTCACTATATTTTTAGGTTGTAATCTCATATCCTAGAGTTCTAAGAAACAATGCATCATTGCTCGCTCCAATACTGAGCCCGAATACAAGAGTCTTGCCAATGCAACTATCGAGCTGATTTGGGTTCAATCTGTTCTCTAGGAACTGGGTCTCCCACTCTCTCATGTGATAATCTCTCAACCATACATCTCACACCCAATCTGATTTCTCATGCTCATACCAATTAAATCAAGATTGACTATCACTTTGTTCAGGAGTATATTAGTCGCCACCTGCTCACTATTCGTTTTATTGGTATCGATGATCAGATATATTACCTTCGCACCAAGAGGTTATCCTCTAAGTGATATGACATTTTACAGTCCAATCTCAATTTTTGTGTCCTACCCTTGAAATTATTGGGAGTATTGAACCAATTGAATTAAGTATACATACCTATCATTTAGATGGTCCCACCTGTACTTGTCATCCTTTCCTTTAATATGACACCACATCGTTTATGGCCACCTAAATATTGTACAACCACCTACTAAATTTACATGTGCATATTGTCCAATATTATGATAAAATACTTCGTAAATTTATTTTATTATAATTTATTTTTATCATATAAAAATTTGTATAAATATGCATTTATTCCATCAATGGAGAAATAGGGTTCAAATATTAAATAACTCTTGTCATTTCTACTTTCTCCTTCATTTCTTCAAGTAGAATGGATATGTTTAAATTCATAAATTTATATAAAATGAATTATAAATTTATATGTATACAAAACTTCTTATATACATATTTATAGAATCAAATATATTAATTAATAAATTTACGTAAACTAATTTATAAGTTCATATGCATAAAAGATATAATTGTATATAAATAATAATAATTTGTAGTTTCTAGTCTGAAAAGGCTAAATTATATCATGTAAAATATAATTAAAAATCGACAAAATCAACATTATTAAACTTTTTACATAAATTCTTGTACAAATAAAATTTTACAAAATTGTCTAAAATAACTAATAATTATATATATCCATATGTTCACATAAAATATTTAATAAACTTCTATACATATAAATATTCATAAATTCCTCCACATAAATTTATAAAATAGATTTAAATATATATAACTCAAATGAAAAATATTAAATATATAATTATTGTGGGCGTGCATATAAATTTTAAATTCAAATAGTATTCCTTTTTTGAGAAGGTCAAAAAAGCAAATCCCCATAGACAGGTGGGGCGAGTTCAACAAAAGTCACGGACAAAAGAGCACGTACTTGTATCCTATTGCATCCGGAGAAGTGTACATATACAAGGTTTTTGCTGGAAGCAACCTTGTACCTTAGTAGAGCTAATATCCTATTCTGTGTATTAACATTTAGTGAGGTTTTGCCCATAAATGCATCTCTCTCGGATCTTATATAATGCATATGCGAAGCAAAAAGCAATTGATGGGTAGTTGTTCTTCGACCTTACCTCTCTCCCATTGTTCTCAACTTCCAAAGGGTTCATATGGCATCCTCTTGCTCGTGAATGTGCACCTATGGAAGGAAGCACCATTTTCTTGATAAGATTTGTGTTGGGGTTGCACACTAGAAGCTGACAAACGAGCCATGACACCTTAAGCTTCTTCTCATTCAACCAAATATGCCGTTTCCTGGAAGCTGGTCATTTAGAACACCTACACGAACCCATATTCACTCGCAAAGCCGCCTCCTTCCTAAGGAAGCAATGGACTTTCGCATTTGGCACGCACAAGAGTTGAATGTTGAACAAGTCTTTGGCTGTAATATCTGTGGTCTGATGTGTCTCAGGGATTAGGAATTCTCATGGTAAGATCTTGAATAGATGAGAATGCAGAAAAAAATGATGGTTGAATATCAATATCACCATTCATGAGCATCATATCACATTCTATCCATGGAATGATTTGGGAGGGTTCCAAGTAAGTGGAAATTGTTTAGCAACCTAGAATTTTGTTCATGTGGGAGAAATTAGATGGGAATAGGATGTATACTCGCAGTGATGTGTGGATCAGAAAGAGGTTAAAGGGCCCATACAAGTCATATTTGGGGCTAACCCACCTAAAATCCAAGGGTCATGGCCTTGCCTTGAGCAGTAGGCTTGATATCAACATGTTCTATAGTTGTATAACTTTCCTTCAATATCATTTATACGCAGGTAACAAGAAAATTTTTGGTAATTCTTGAGAAAAAAATATCCTAAATTATTAGTATGGGATTAATTTTTCACTTTTATTCACCTTATTAAAATTATTCAAACAATATTAAAATTTCCTCAAATCCCCTGTTTTGCCTTCACTCACTCCACTCAGTTTTATTCACCCTAATCTTGAGTAAATCAAAGTCTATGTATGATGAAAAATCAACCCATAATCCTTTACTTGAGGGCAAGGAGAAACATGATTCTTCAACTTTATCCATGAATAATTTAGCTCCTTTTTTCACATGGGCATCTCATTTTTCTCGAGAATATAAAAGATTCCCATATGATCAAATGTGCCCATTCTCCCTCCACCAGCATTTGGTTTGTGTCTTCTACCCTTCATTTGAAATTATGGGGTGTTTGATTCAATGGAAAGTAGAAATATTCCCCCAAATTTGTAAGATTGCAGAGCTATTTGTTTAAATTTTAGTATATCAAATCTCTAAACACTTCAATTATAGGTAAAGTGATCACACTCCAAAAGGAAATGTCTCACGTAGGAATTAAGGACAAAATTGAGCAAATCTTCTGGGAGTGAGGAATGACTATATGGAGAATAATTGCCAAAGGACAAATTTGTACCAATCCTCTTGGGAAGATGAATTGCCAAAGAAAGATGGTGTGAGTGAAAGTTAGATTCATTTAATAAATTACTAAAAAATATAATATCATATTCAATTTCCATTCAATTTAAAAATATTTAACAAACCAAAAAAAAGTCCAATTTGACCCATAAAAGATGGTTGTGTAATATTGTAAATAATTGGATATATTGTCCAATTATTGATTTTATCCATTTTTTACTTTTTACACTTTTTTTCATTATTTTCAAGTTTTCAGTTTATTTTTATTTTCTAACTAATAATTTATTATTCTCTTTATTATGATTGTATTTTTTTAAAGATTTTAGATTTTTTTCAAAATTAAACTTTATTAAATTCAAATCATAAAAACAAATTTATTCTTCATTTGATAATGGATAAAAAAGCCATATATTTTTAAATAAAAATATGAAAATAAATTAAAATATTTTATTTTTATAGTAATTTTACATATAAATTTAATATTAATAATTTAAATTATACCGATCTTTAAAAATAATGCTATAAATTTTAACTAGTAAAATATACTTTATCATCCATTTCAATTCATATAAGCTATATATATATTTCATCCATAATTCTTTCCGTCTACATCATTTACCCTAATCTTCACTTTAAAATCTAGGGCATCTTCTCCATAATAAGGGTTAATAATTTACCCTAAATATAATTTATTGTAAAAATAATTTTAAATTTAGTGCAATAATTTTTATTCAACATAAATCCATATAACTTTATTATATTATGACATGGAGTGGACAATATATTTTGGTCAAAATTATGTATATGATACGCAAAAAGTGATGCATGGCAGGAAGTTACTATCTTCTACTTTTTTTTTCCATCAAATGTATATAAAATTATTTTATAATAACATTATCAAATTGTAAAAAATAGATATCGAATAAGTTAAATTTACCGTAGACTAAAAATAGGTTAAATTTCCAAAAAAGAATAAATATTTTTGAAATAAGTGAATTTATCTACTATTTTTTTATTTAAAGCAATTAGGACACAAATACTTTATTAATAACTCAATTTTAAAAAAAATTACAAAAAGTAAGTAGCGAGTTAAATGTGTATTTATTTTTTAGATTATTAGTAAAAAAAATTATATTCCTGAATTGATCTAATAATGAAAGTAATGTATGTTGTTTGAGTCAAATAAAATATATACACCTAAATTAAATTATGGTACCAGTATTATGTTTTATTTGAAATTTTAATATGAAAAAAAGATTATATTAAATTTGAAAAACTAATTATGGATCAAAATATTTAATAAAATAGTTGAACAATATATTATTTAATATAACTGAAAATTGATGGTTGGGCGCATTTTCTACTTCATTAAAGATATTGTCTTATTTAATATGTTGTGAATGTTAAAAATTCCCTTTGAGTTAGTGTACAATATAATCCTAATCAAATAAAAAAATGAAAAAAAAGTTGTCTTATTTAAGCAATGACAAAAATTGAAGTGACCAAAAGGTAAATTATAAACTTGCAAACAATCCTTAGTTTTTTTGATCCACAGATCGCACTCTCTCTCTCTCTCTCGCTCGCTTTCTCCAATGGCGAGCTCTTGCCCTTGGGTTAAAGACTGGCTCGGCGAGCTTGACAAGCAATCATTCACAGCCCTCCTCTCGAAGCTTATTGGAGAGTCTAAGTTCGTTCAGAACAACCCACCTGATCTGATCCCCGAGGAGGATAGGATCGTCAAGCACGTCCTCGACTCCCTCCTCCCCTTTAGCACCACCACCGGCGGCGGCCCCCTTGTCGTCCGCCATGTCTCCTACCATCCCAACCGCGGAAATGTCATCGTCGAGTACCCCGGGACCGTCCCTGGGAAAGTTCTATCCTTTGTCGGGATGCACATGGATGTGGTCACCGCTGATCCCAGCGATTGGGTCTGTTTCTCGTTCTTTAATGACTGACCATGCTGGTATTGTGTTCGATCGATTCCAGAATGCTTATGAGCTTCTAGTGGCTCGAGTTTTCCGACTGTGACTTTTTCTCTAAATTTACAGCCTAACTAATTGCCTTTCTTGTTCTGCTCCGTGGAGTGATCGAGAATTTCTGTCTGTGGTTTTGGACTTCCAATACATTAACTAATGCTTCTCTGTATCGACTGGTTCATCCTTCTGGCATCTCCTGTTCCTTATATGCTTGATGAGTTTCTTCTAGCAAGTTAAATGTAAATGCTTTTAGCTGGGAGACAGTGAGCACACACTCATGCACAAGCTATGTCTTTCCCCAATTAAACAAATTGTTTTATGTTCAGGAATTTGATCCTTTCTCGATGAGCATTGATGGTGATAAACTTCGGGGCCGTGGTACAACGGATTGCTTGGGTCATGTTGCCCTTGTAACAGAGCTCATGAAGCGACTTGGGGAGACCAAGCCAAATTTGAAGTCTACTGTGGTCGCTGTCTTCATTGCCAGTGAAGAGAATTCATCCATTACGGGTGTAGGAGTGGATGCCCTGGTGAAAGATGGTTTGCTTAATAAGCTCAAGGATGGTCCTCTGTAAGTTGTTCAGTGTTTGTACTGTACTGTAGATTTTGCATATATCCCATGGAATGTTTCTAACTTTTGAGGATTTCAATTTGTCCATGATCTTTCTCGTAGATTTTGGATTGACACTGCAGACAAACAGCCTTGCATTGGTACTGGTGGTATGATTCCATGGAATCTCAAAGTGATTGGGAAGCTATTCCACAGTGGTTTACCGCATAAGGTACAATCAGAAAGCTCAATTGAAATGTCTATAGCAAGGCCTACATGCGGAGTTGCCTCCTTGTGGATATTAAAACATAGCAGGGTGCCATAAGATTTTGTCTGTTTGGAACATTTGCATTTGGTTATAAATATCATCAATGTGTTTCAGGCTATTAATCCTTTGGAGCTGGCTATGGAGGCACTTAAAGTGATCCAGAGTCGGTTTTACCGAGATTTTCCACCTCATCCCAAAGAAGAGATTTATGGATTTGCTACCCCATCAACAATGAAACCAACACAGTGGAGCTGTAAGTCATTAGTATACATGCTTCATAGTTCTGATGGAAGAAGAGCTTTTTGTGAGAGTTATAGAATTGTATCTGCTCTATCTTTTTAGATCCAGGAGGTGGAATCAATCAAATCCCATATGAATGCACTATTTCTGGAGATGTCAGGTAATAGCGCATTTCCACTTTTTGTTCTTCTAAATTGTTTAAATCCATCTCACTCTGGCTGCTGTTAATTTCTTTTGCAGGTTGACACCTTTTTATGAGTAAGTATCTGGCTCTTAGGATTCCAAGATCCCATAGCAATCAAGCATTTACTCTTTGAAAGATCATTTCTCATTTATTTACTTATGCAATGTTATTTAATCATCTGGTTTTGTCCAGCGTGACTGATGTCATGAAGAAGCTAGAGGGGTATGTGTCAGATATTAATGAAAACATAGAAAAATTAGATTCTCGAGGTCCCGTATCGAAGTATGCCTTACCTGATGAAAATCTCAGAGGAAGGTCAATCTTTCTTTCTCTCTCTCTGTGCGTGCGTGATGTATTAATAAAAAAAAAATTTGCTGAAAGCAGTCTTTTTTACTTCACAGACTTGGTATAAGTTTTAATGAGGCAAGTGGGGGAGTTGCCTGTAATCTTGAGTCTCGCGGCTTTCATGTTCTCTGCAAGGCGACTGAGGAGATTGTGGGCCATGTGAAGCCTTACTCCATAACCGGGACCCTCCCCCTCATACGAGAACTGCAGGTTACTTTTCTGCCTATATCTAATCAGCTCTTCTCGTCTGGTTAATAAATGCACGCTACCCTTCTCATTCAAGTTTCATCTTGTCAAAACAGAATGAAGGTTTTGATGTGCAAACTACTGGCTACGGTAATTATTCAGTCATATCATATTTGGGCAACTTATTCTTCAAGTACATTGTTCCACAAATCATTCATCCACACGATTAACCTATTTCCCATTATCATGCAGGACTAATGGCAACATATCATGCAAAGAATGAGTACTGCCTTCTCTCAGATATGTGCCAAGGATACAAGGTGTTTGTAAGCATCATTGCACAACTTGAAGACGGATAGCTCTGCCCCAATAGTTGGTATTTTAGATTACAGCACCAAAGGTCTTATTTTTATTTGTTTCTGCCATTGAGATGAACTAGTCTGCACTCTATGATGATATGTCTGCTACAGTGTTTCCTTGAATAACAATAAAAAACCTTGTCTCATATTGCCGCTGTCATAATTTTTCCTGAGTAGATCTCTCTCACTAGAGCAGAGCATAGTAAGAGAGCAAAAGCAAAACAAAAATGGCACCTAGAAAAGGAAAAGCAATATAGTTGTTATTAATCTCAAAAGTATATGCTTGAGCTTTCCCCCTACTTGCATGTGCAGCTGATTTACAGTAACATTACACCTGGTACTACTATTGTATAGTGTTGTACTATGATGCCTTACTTCTGCCACATACGCCAACACCCTCTCTATCTAATTTACAAGTTCCTGCATTGCCTAAGTAGTGATTATTTCTGCGGTTTCTGTGCTGCTTATTCAGAGTTCCTTTCTTCTGATTTGATCCGCTGTATCCTCATGCGCAATTTCCTCTGTTGTTCATGTATCTTCCACAGACCGTGCCCCAATATCACTGAGGAGTATATCCCATGCGTGATAATGGGTGCCAGAATGTTATTTGTCTGGCATAAACACAAGGGATATCATATCAGCATCAATATATGGTTATGGTTGGCACTGGTTTAAAAACCAAGGCCATGAAAATGACTTTAGATTCTAGATTCACCTGGATCCACTCGAACCCAAGGTAGAGAGCCAGAAGACCTTCGAGAAGAGGGGAGTATATCTTCTTCATCTGTCTCCTTTCATACCATGCTGTCATAGAAAACCAAAACCATATATCATATGACAAATCCATGATCTCTAGTACTACAAGAAACATATGTAGTCAGATTTTCGTTTGGAGAAGCTGAAGTAGGGATAGAAGTGGAACCTGCAAATAACTTCTTCAGATCTTTACGGCCAGTCTGGGACTGCAGAACTGGTGCAACTACGTAAGTAGGATCTGCATTTCAGAAAGCGCAGGAGATGTCTGAGTTTTCCAAAACAAGTAGAAGAAGGTGCCATGTATATTGGAGGACTTGAGGAGAATAATAAACCTTTTGGAGATGCGGCTACATAGTAAAGGGAGCCTGTAAGAACAGCGGTGAGGACTGCAGCAAAGGCTTGGGCAAATGGGACGAATTGGGGCATTAGACCAGTCTACAGCAAGGATAGGTAGACACAAAATTAGATTAGATGCAGAAAGATCCCTTCAAAAAATGGTTTCAGTTAAAGGAGTGGAAGAAAGAAAGAAAACCTACAAGGCTTGCCAGTCCCCGTGTATCAGAAATCAAGTTGGTGCCCCTCAAGAACAAGTCAGCCAGTGCTCCCTGTAAGCAGCAAATAAGGAACCATCTAGTTTAGTAGAGAAACTTATTTGCTAGAATTCCATTGAGGCTTTAGTGTTTTGCAGCAACAGACCTGTATAGCAGCCCTGTAGAAGAGCTCCTCTCCCACAGAACTAGCTGCCACGATCAGTATGAACTGAAGCGTTGCATAACAGTAAGAAGTCGATCGATCAGATAATGCAAAACACGATCTATCCCATTAGACTTTGAGGCGAAACGAGGACTGACCTGCCAAGGGGACATCCCATAGAAGAAGCTCCAAAGCTCCTCATCCTCGACATCTCTGATGGCACGGGCATGAGGTGATAGCTTCACAACCTCGTCCTGTTCAGTATTTTGATTTGATGAGCCCAGACTGCAGAGATCCATTAAGCAGCGCATAGAGGTGTTCTTTAAGCCGAGAAATGGTGTGGACTTACATCGAGTATGAAGAGGAGGGCCATGATGGGAGGAGCAGCATATCCGAGCCCGTTGAGAATAGCGTCCAGTGAAGGGTTGAAGCCACCCATGCTATCAACTCCGGTCATGGAGCATATGAATCTCCCAGCTAAAGCCATTGCCCCATAGATTCCTGTTTCAACAACCCAAGTAAGATAAACCCATACAGGTAAAATCAGCAGAGACCCAGATAGGATTAACTCCGATGAAGGACCATAGAACCCATAGCCATAGGAGGCTCATGGGTGTGATAGTTCAACCTCTTGCTTGTCGGAAAGGTAAGGTGTGGTATACAGTATTCACAAACATAGAGCTCTTTCCTGAATTGTGTAGTATACTAACTTTCATTATGTTCCAGCTGAACTACTTTTTCCTAAAAAGAGATATCAGCCAAAGTTAACTTTCATTGCTTCAACTTCCCAATTCCTTCCCTAAATAGTATAAGAGAAACTACCGAGATTTCATTTCTACGTATTCAGTTCACACTCCATTTTTCCACTGTTTAAATCTGAAACCTGATGAAGAAATTGGGAAAAGGCGAGGCATCCAACAAGCCAATCGAGGAGGAAATCGGACAAGCTTACCGATACCGTAGCTGAGCCTCACAACCGCTCCGATCTTCTCCCACACCGGGAACTCCGCCTCGCCGAAGCTTCCATCAAATGTAGTCACCTGCATGGTCGGACCTCTGAAACCCCCGGCGGCAGCGCCGCGGCTTTCAGTCTCTCTCCCACCATCGATGCCTTCGCTTCTCTCGACGGAGGCCCTGACAGTCCTTAACGGAGGCCTGGCTTCGATCAGTCTAGGCAGCCTCCTACTCCCTGTAAAATCACCGAGCCTGGGACCGGCGCCGCCCAGAGCAGCCCTGCCGGAAGTGGAGCCGACGAGTGAAGCAGTCGAGGCGAGTAGGGACAGCTCCATGCAAGAAATAACTTCACTAGAACTGGTTCAGCCTGAGAATGGCGCCGGGACGGAGGGCATCGCCGGAGACCTTCGAGCTTTGTTTGTAAGAGGAGAGGCGAAGAAGCTAAGTACGTGTCTGACTGTCGTCTCCGTTCTCGATTGATAGTTTGTTTTCGGCATCGCTCTGATCATTTATTTTTCCTTTAATAGTAGGGAGGGAAGGGGGCTGTAGCCGTCCGATCATTCGGCGCAGATAATCGGACGGATAGTAGAAGGGGGCTGGCTCGGGTGGGCGCCACACCCACGGTTTTCTATTGGCTGGTTTTCCTGGGTGTCCGAAATCAAACAACGCGCTCACTGACTTCTCATGACATGGCAAATGGATTACACTTTGAATATCCGATCTGCCACTCTGGATCAGACACGTGGAGATAACGCTTTAAACGAGACTCACTCATCTAATTCAGATTTTTCATCGACCTTTACGACTAACTTGCCTTTGTCGTGGGAAACTCACGTCACTCTATTAGAATTTCGTGGGAAACTTTCCATCCTCGCCAAATTTGTGGACGGAGAGTATTTTACGTAATCCCTTATCCACAATTTGTATTAAATTGAGGAATCCTCCTTCCATTCTTTTAAACTAAGACTTAGAAAGCAAATGGTTTTATTCTTTTATAATATAAGAATTTTATTTTATTAGTAAGTCGATAAGTTGAATTAATCAAATGGAAATTGAATTTTTAAATATCACCTATTATAAAGAAAATGATAATAATTTTTAACCAAAAAAGTGAAGCAATAAAATATCACTATAAAATACTTTAAAATATACTTTTAAATATGTTCATTTCAGCCATTTATTTAGGTGAACTAAATCTTTTTCTTAAATTGGATTTACATTTGTCTACTTTGTACCGTCAATCATTTTGATGATTCTTTAGTATGGAATAAATGACAGGTTCTTTGGTTTAAAAATGTTATATTAAAAATTGAAAAATGATATTATTAAGTAATAATTGGACAAAATAGAATTACACTTAAAATGAAAAAAATGATAATTACATCATGCCATAATCCATCTAGCGATTTTTCTCGGAAATTTAAAGGCTCCTTCGGATAGGACTGTCCATTCGAGCTATTAAGGTTGTTCGGGCCTGTTTAGCCCAAAATGCTTATAGCCTATTTACGGTGCTTTGTGCTTCAAATTGCTCAGCGCGGCTCAAAATGTATAGAATAATTAATTAAAAATATTTGAGCGAGTAGCTTAACAATTTAATTTTAATTATTTATTTATTAATAATTTAACTACCAATTTTATTTTTCAAAAATTTATTCATTTAATTTCACTTATACAAATACTTTGGTCCATCTATTTAATTGCATAACTTGAGTGAATATATTAAATTGAATTTGAATAAATAAATAATTAAAAATAATTATTAAATACAAAATTAGACCCCTCTGATTTTATTCATTAAATCGAAATTACATATATTATAATTGTTCAATTGAGATACTTTTAACTTATTTTGAGAAATTGTTAGGAAATATATAATATGTATTATTAAATTCGAGATACGAAAGGGAATGTGCTTGCTTACTTGGCAGTGGTAATTAACATTATAATAATAAAAAGTAGAACTAAAACCTAAACCTTAGTTTGAGTGAAGAATCAGCCGAATTGGGGGTAAACCAAACAAGGAAAAGCCGAAATTGGCCGATCAGCTAAGGAAAGATCGAAATTGGCCGAACCAGTCCAGAAAAGCTCGAAATTGGCCGAATTGACCAAAAAATTTATCGAAAACCAATTTACTACGGTGCAAATCGGTCGGTGTGCCACGACGAATGCACGCAAGTGTGGGGTGCACGACGCATAAATGCATACATGTGTCATTTTCTTTACCTGACTGCCCGATCTAGATCCGGATAAAACCCAGGTGTGAGTTCACATTTTCTAACTTATTTTCTCCAACAAAATAAAAAGAAAAGGGAGGTATATGGAGTTCCATCTACTTAGCTATGTGCATGGCTGACTAGACAACACAATCCCCAACCTCCCTATATAAGAGTCTATCTTACTCTCAACAGATATCACCAGAATTCTCTCTTAAAGCCAGACACCTCTAGTTTTTAGTGACTTTCGAACCATACATTCCCATTTTTACTTCTAGCTGTGAAGTTTAGTAATCTAGATATCCTTAGAACCGAGCAAGAGTCAACTTTCCAACTCCATCCCTCTTGGCCACTGATACTCTCTCTCACAGTGGCAAACTAACGGAACAATAACCTTGCTACATTAGTCAAAAATAGATCAAGAGCTTTTGGGGGCCCTCCCGACCTCTCAAACGACCAATTATGACCAAATATTTTTTTGGTTCTCAATCTGCTCTTACCAACCACAATGGTCATTCGAGCTATAGGTAAGCCTTCTAACCATGAAAAATTTAGGAATATCTGTTGGCCCTTCACTATTAATACCTCTCTGAAAATCAGACATTTCAGGCAGCTACGACCACCGTAGACCGAGATCAAGTGTTCATAGACTCGTGGGAGAGTTAACTACACGACCCTACTTCTCTTGACCCTTGTCGTTTCCTCTCTGGTGAGTTTCCGATCAAAACCCAATTATATGTTTAAGTTATAGAGGACACCTGATTGGGGCCAAAACAACACTGTTCTGGTCACGACTAGTCGGAGCGTGACCTTGGGGACTTAGGAAAATCTATGAGGTACCTAGATAAGATTTTTGAAGATTCAATAGACTTGTTTTTAAAGAGATAAAAGTTAGGGGACTGAAATGAAAAATTTGAAAGTATAGGTACCAAACTATAATTTTCATAAAAATAGGGACCCAAATGAGCTTCAATAAAAGTATAAGGACCTAGAGGAAATTTAGAAATGTTTAGAGACCTTAAATAATAGCTTAAAATGAACTAAGGACTAACATGTAACTCTTTGAAAAATTTAAAGGACTAAAGTGCAAATTTTAAGAGTTAGAGAACTAAAGTGAAACATGTGAGATGTTATGGACCACTTAAGAAGTAAAGAAAAGTTAGAGGGCCAAAGGAAAATGAGTTTTTACCAAAATCTAAGTCCAAAAGGAGTAAATAGGAAGTAGGAGAACTAAAATGTAATTTTGGAAAAATAGAGGCTAATATGTAATAAATGGAAAGTATGAGAAACTTAGTAGAAAAGGTGGAAAAAGGTTTAGGACCATGGATGGAAATGGCCTAGAATAGAAATAAAAATATTGGGAACTTAGGAGTTACTCTTTAGAATCGAATAAATGGGTTTCAAATATGAGATTTAAGAAAACCCGATCCAAATGGGCAAAAACTATAATTTTGGAAAATTACGAATGGTATCATGAAATAACATTTAGGACCAACCCTGATTGTGTGCTACATATTTATGTACTTACAACTTATACTTCTGCACTTTGTCATGTGGGAGACATCGGCCAAATTCACTAGGAACTAAACAGGAATGAACACGTGTCCTAATACTTGGGTGAGTGGGTTCATAGACGACGAGTCACATTTGATCGATCGTGGTATCATACAAGTTTTTCTTGAATTATCGATACTAGAAAATCATGATAGATTTTATAATTTGAACATGAAAAGGATGAACACGAAGTTACATGAATGATAATAAGAACAATGAATGGAAATAGACATAAAGATCGAGATTTTGTTTACAATATATGAGAATGAGATTAGATTCCATGGGTAGGGCGATCTAGCCAAAAATGGATAAGTGGCCTAGTGCTAGAACCATGAATCCCAAATGAACACTTGCATGATATGAATTTATGAATATGAAGTAATGATGGTCAATTGACTAATGTACTAAATCCTAGGGAAAACTAAAGAAAGCATATTATTTGTTTAAGTTTATATATAATGTTAAAGAACATGAGTAGTGGGGTCAACCAAATAGCATACTGTATGCCGAAGCAAAATAATGATTATTTATTTTTAAAAGATCAAATGTGAGATATGATATTGGGTGAATGATTTATGACGCCGACATAACACCTAGAATATAGGTGATGTCAGGCATATAGGAAGGACTGAAAGCCATTTCTCATCACAATAGTGTGTTTATCAACCAACACACAACCTTTATCATGAAGGGAACATATATTCGTAGGCCAACACGTCCACTGTACCCACTTGTGGCATCAGAGCGACTTTATCGACAACCTAGATAAAAGCACGCCCACTTCTACCCTGAGAATAAGTGGATGTACGTGACATCCGACCCTCAATTCCATAACAAAACTGCGTGTCCGTATGAGGATAGTGATCTCATCCCGAACCTACTTAGGTCTCATGTGCATGAAGCTACGTCGAGTTTCCAAAACTGTTGGCACAGCTAACTGCCCTTATCTCCACCATGTCGTCCAGTAGCCCTAGGACACGTCACTACCCCTCTTGGGCGTCTTGAAGATCCCGTAACTCAGTGCATGCACAAATCAATAATTATCCACATAAGCTATATAATTTGTGGTACCACTTGTCCAACGACCTCGACCCTCAACTCGACCTACAACTGTTTGTCTCGACTGGTCCGTAGACCTGTCATGTCACATTGCTGCCAGTCCATTGAGTATGTAAGTCCTGTATTGGTACCATGGCCAAACAATTCATTCATTTAAAATTTTCATGGCTTAAAATCATGTTTGTTTATGAGCTCTTGCTCGTGCCAACTGGCCTAAGGCCCATTGTATGAGATTTTTAAAATCGGGCATATTAGCTCCCAAGTTCCAAAACTGAGTCCTCCGACCTATCTGAGCTATTCAAGCTCCCGTTAAGAAGGTCTCCTAAAATTTTTAAGCAGTGGCACACAATTAGGGCATAGTACTTCCGACCAAATAATCTTTTCATCTATCTATCACACCAACCGAGTATGAGGACATCTCCGCTTATAATCGAGAAGTAGGTTTTCTACTTCCTTCTAGTAAGTTCATCATACCAACCATGTATGATCTACTTACAACCATTAATTAGTTTTTTCCCAAAATTTTCACAACACTCCTTTCAGGTGTGATGGTTAAAATACCACTTAATAGTGGGTTTTCATTTTTAAGGTGCTTATCATCCCAACCAAGTATGATTTTAAATCCCACTCACCTGATCGTGCAGTGGATTTCCTCCTATTTGGCTATTTGGCTTCACGTGATCTTGTAATTGTTGGCGTTCCTGATATCTTGTGTTCCTACAAGATATGAACATTTAAGTTCATTATCCCTTGTATTGATAGTCTTCATTCATGATAAATGAATAAAAATGTTCAACTTTTCAAATACTTGCAATTTGGTTCCTAAAGTTTTTTTTCTTTTACTTTAGGTACCAAATGTCGATTTTCTCCCAAATTGAGCCTTGAAAATTCAAAATTATACTTTGAGATGTCAATTTATTCAAAATTTCATAAAGGGATCAAGTTTCATAAATTTCCAATTTGATCCTCAATTTTTTCCAAAATTACCATTTTGACTCTCCTTTACAAAAATGGTAAGTTTTACCCCAAAAATTCCAAAAATTGCCCAATTGGTCCTCCAACACCCTTATCATGCCCAATTGACCCTCAATTTTATAAAATTAAATTTTAGTCCCTCAAATTTTTGAAATCCCCAATTTTTTCCCAAAATTTCACCCAATTTCAACTTTCCAACACAGACGAATTTGATTTCATCAAATTGACCTATCAAATGAGTTTAATTGTTGAAATTGAAGTTAAATTGGAGTTTCTACATCTCCATATGATTTAATTGCACTTTGAATCACACGATTTGATGCCGGAATGAGCTCAAACGGAGCTTCACCGGAAAATTGAATGTAGAGAGGGAAAGCTTTGAATGCTTACCATCGGAGGCGTGACAGTCTGAGCTTTCAATTTGGGTAGATAGCTCTCATCCTGAGGTTGCTCCTAGAATCAAGAATTGCATCAATTGATGCTAAATTGAGTGAGAATTTAATCATTGAATATCTATTGGTTCTCTCTCTAGCATCGATCAGAATTTACAAAGCGGAGCCAAATTGGCTTACCTTTCCATTCTAATTCGGCCGTAGGAGGTTGAAGAGGTGTTGGGAGAGCTTGGTTTGGCATGAGGAGTGCACAAATTGTCTAATTTCAACATGAAAAAAACAAGGCAGCTTTGGTCCGTCGAAGTTGCTTCACTATTTGATGACGTCGATACTTCTCCGACGACCCTTAGAGCAATTAGAGACTACCATAGTGTAGCTGAGTTCTCCCTAATTCTAAGGAACCTGACCACACCTTCTTTGGCTCAAAAAAGACCCTATACCAGAGCTCTTGTTCGAGCTTCACCAGAAAACTGAGTAGTTGAGAGAGAGTGAGGTTTTCAAGTGTGGAGAGGATGAATGGAGAGGGGCTCTTTATATAGGAAGCTTGGGGACTCGTCGACTGTCCGTTTGGCACCTTTATAACAGTCATTGATGGCCTGAAATGTACTGAACAAAAACGTTTCCTCTTCGCCGGCACTGGTTTGATTTTTCGGTGAGTGAACAATGCTATCATTTTAAAGAAGAAGATGACACTATTCCGAACCGGACCAGACCGGTTCGAACCAGGTTCAAAGATTAAATAGTCCGGTTCATACCCAATTCGACCGAGTTTTTCAAAATTAAAAATTTCTAAATTCATCTAAATTCATTCTCTATCAAATGGTGGCCTTAATTCTCAAATTTGAATTTTCTAACCCACCTAGAAAAAATGAATTTATCATCTAGTTCAATAGTAGTTCAAACCTGTTTAATCCGGTTCTGCTCTAGTTCACCTAAACTAGTTTTGTTTTCATCCCCATTCATCCTAAAGATCTTTTTTACAACTTTTGTGACTTTTTAGGTCACTTGAAATCCATAAATTTCTCAGTTTACCCTTGCTCTATCTATTTCGGTTCATAAACTGACTCATTTCATAAATTGGTTCAATCCGGCTTGGATTCAGTTCGCCTAAACCAGTCTGGTTTTTCTCTCCCCATTTGTCCTAAAATTCTTTTCAAAGGTTTTATGACCCCTTTGGGTCACTCGAGAGTTGTAAATTTCCAATTATCCGTTCTTTGATGATCAGGTATGTGAACTAGTTCGGTTTTCTCACTCGATTTGACCGATTCTTTTCCCAATTTTCCTTAACTCCAAAGAGTGAGGTTTACAACTACAATTCAATTGAACTTTGAATCACATGAATTGACGTGAGAATGAGCTCAAATGGAGATTCGCTAAAAAACTGGACTTAGAAAGAGAAAGCTTCGAAAGCTTACATCGTGGGTGCAGTAGTCCGAGTTTTCGATCTGGGTAGATAGCTATCATCCTGAGATTCCTCCTAGAATCAAGAATCACCTCAATTCATGTCTAATTGAGGGAGAATTCAGTCAGCAAAGTTTCGTCGGTTCTCTCTCTAACACCGACCAAAATTTACAAACGGGAGCCAAGTTTGCTTACATTTCCACTCTAATTCAGTCGTATGAGGGTTGAGGGAGTGTTGGGAGAGTTTGGTTTGGCCTGAGGAGGGCACAAATCGACTAATTTCAGCTCGACAAAAACAAGGCAACTTTGGTCCACCGGAGCTACTTCACTGTTCGATTATGTCAGTGCTTCTCTAGCGCTACCGTTGGGTAGCTGACTTCCCCACCCCCCGAGTGTAAAGAACCTGACCATGTCTTCTTTGGCTTATAAAAACCCTTATGTCAGAGCTCTAGTTTGAGCTTCATTGGGAAACTGAGTAGTTGAGAGAGAGTGAGGTTTTCAGGTGTGTGGAGGATGAATGGAGAGGGGCTCTTTATAAAGGGAGTTCAGAGACTCTCCACCATCCATTTGGCACGTTAATGACAGTTATTGATGGCCTAAAACGTCCCGAACGGAAACGTTTCCTTTCCACCAGTGCTGTTCGATTTTCTGGCGAGTGAACAATACTGTCTTCTGAAGGAAGAAGACGACACTGTTTTAAACCAGACCGAACCGGTCCGAATCAGGTTCAATGCTTAAACCGACTGGTTTAGGCTTGATTCGACCGAGTTTTTCAAAATAAAAAATTTCTAAATTCATATAAATTCATTCTCTATTGATTGGTGGCCTCAATTCTCCAATTTGAATTTTTAAAGCCATCTAGAAAATAAATTTAGCATCCGATTTAATAGTGATTCAAAGCGGTCCAAATCGGGTTCACCTAAACCGATATGGTTTTCTTTCCCAAATTGTTCTAAAGTCCTTTTCCAAGGTTTTTATGACTCTTTGGATTACTTGGGAGTTTTAAATTTTCTATTTTGCTAGTTCTCTAGTGTTCGGGGTTTGTGAACCGATTCGGTTTTCTCACTCGGGTTGACCGGTTCTCTCTTGGTTTTCCTTAACTCTAAAGGATAGAGTTTACAACTCTCCTCTCTTTTTAGGAGTTTTGTCTCCAAAACATATTCAACATCCTTCCCACTAGAAATAACTTCCCTTGATATCAACTTATAGTTTATTGACATAAAACCTTCTCAGTTATTTCTGTTTAGCCCTTTTATAACACACACTTAAAATTTTTCTTTTCCTTCCCATCACTTTCTCATTCCATGGAGCTTACTTTAGTTAAGCATATCTTACTGGAAGGTTTAAGGTCATATCCTTAAATTCACATCCTTCATTCTTTAAAGCATAATTTCTCATATGGAGATTCTTTACTTAGATTTTAGGATTGGGAGTTCTAAGATACCCACTCGTTCCTATGTGTAGTCACTTCTTTTGTCATTAAAAACCCTTAGCTTGGGGTCCCCTCGAGCATCACCTACTCACTTCATAGATTTCGGTATTAGCCAGTTAGATCCCTTCTTATTTCCTTCCTTCGTTTTAGTGGTGCCATTTTCTCAAGGACTTTCCTTTCTCTAAATCCACTCTTACTCACTCATGATCACTTCTCAATTTTTTATTTCGAGTTAATCCTCTTTGGTCTAAGTGTCAATTTCTTGTTTGGGAAAGTTCCCTTATTAGAGTTCTATTCTCTACTATATCCATCACAGTAGAGACTGTCACCTTAGTAACTACAAACTCAACCTTCTTGTCATTTCGTTGAAGGTTTCATTCTTTCCTTCCTTCATACCCCTTCTTATAATAGAGCATTTGTCCTTCTGGATCCTTCTCTAACTAAAAATTCACTCTCTTCCCTTATTCTTTACCCGAGACATTTTCAATCATCGATCTTTTTCTGGGTACTCCACACTATGTTTAGTCGTTCTCTCTTTAGGCTTTATCAATATGAGTGTTAATAACTACTAGTCCTGATGTCAGTGATCCTTCACTTAAATCCCTTGCTAGCCGAGGGGTTAACTTTCCAAAGGTTCTTAGATGTATTTTCCTATGTTTCCTCTTTTATGGGCAATCCACCCATTTCTTACTCACACGACAACTTTTAATACTGTGTTCCTACTTATACTTTATCTGAACTTTACTTACTCCTTGAGTCCTCTTGAATACCTTTCCTTTGTACTAGATCTTTCTACCTCCATCGGCAGATCATTTCTGATCTTCTTTTCCACTTCGGTTGATTTACTTACTTCTTGGTTAGGACATATACGTTCCTTTCAAGGCTTCCTCCCTTAATAGAATTTATACTCCTTTACTCTAAATTCTCTTAAATTTTTGTTATTTAAACATCGATCCTTAAATGACCTTCCTTGATGTCATTTGTTCTTGTTTCCCATCGTCCTTGAAACTTTACGTGTACTTCTTTTATACCTCTTCTTCCTTCTTACTAATCCCTAGTATCCATTCATTTCTTTTAGGTGGATTTCCCCTTTTCTTAGTTTTACGGTCTCTTGATCTTCCTACATGAGGCTTTGCTTAGCATTCTCATGGCTTTTAATTGTTACTCATGTCTTAACCATTAATCCCTTTAAGACTTTTCCTCATTCTCTTTTCCCCATGTGTCTTTAGCATTTCCATCTCCCCTATATTAATCAAAGTATTGATGTCATGCCCCGATCCAGTTTGGTCGGATCACCGTGATCAACCTGCCACTCTCCCGGTTTATTAAAGGGTTTCCCCTTATTATAGACCATAAAGAGTAAGACATCCTTTAAATCTATACCTTTTCCTGGAATAACATAAATCAAAATTGCATAATATTTTAATTTCATCATACCTGTCTCACAGACGTCTTAGTTGATGGTCTTTAAGGGTAGGCTTTCTGGAATTTCCTGAAAGGGATATAAGGGAGGGGGTGAGTACGACTACTCAATGAATGGGTTTTTTCAAAACTTTTAAGTTTTTAGGAAAAAGACTTGTAATGGAGTGTTCTAGACTCCTTTCTTTAAAAAATCCTTTCATATCAAATCTTGATTTTTAGCACCATTTCCTTATTAATCAAGGTGTGTCATCACCCAACACACATCCTTAATCATGAAGGTCAAACACACATTCGTAGGACAACTCGTCCACTGTGGCTTCCGAGCGACTTTACCGGCCACCTAGATAGAAGTACGTCCACTTCTACCCTGAGAATGAGTGGATGTTCGCGACATCAAACCTAATCCCGAAATCAATTCTTTGTGTCCGTATGAGGATAGAGACCTCATCCCATCCCCAGCCCGGTCTCATGCGCTTGGTGCTACTCCAAATTTTGCACGGTCAACTGGTATGACGAACTGCCCTAATACCCACCAGGTTGTCCAGTGCCCTTAGGACGCATCACTACCCCTCTTGGGCATCTTGATATTCCCGTAATCATAGTGCATGCACAAATAGTATTTTCTTATCATGCCATATAATATGTGGTGCCACCGGTCCAACGGCCCCGACCCTCAACTCAACATGCAGCTATTTGTCTTGACTAATCTAGAGACCTGTCATGTCGCACTACCACTAGTCGACTGAATATGTCGGTCCTGTCTTGGTACCATGGCCAAACAATTCAATTATTAGAGTTTTATGGCACATATCTCATGTTTGTTTATGAGCTCCTGCTCGTGCTCACTGGCCTATGGCCCACTTGTTTGAGATTTTCAAAACCAGGCATAATAGCTCCCGAGTTCCAAAACCGAGGCCCTTGGCCTATAAGAGCTATTCGAGCTCCCATCAAGAAGGTCTCCCAAATTGTTTAAGCATTGGTACACAATTAGGGGAGAGCACTTCCGACAATAATGTGTTTTCAACTGTCCATTATACCGATCGGGTATAAGTACATCTTCGCTCATAACCGATGAACGAGTTTTCTACTTCCTTCAAAGAAGTTTCATCATACCAACCAAGTATGATCTACTTACAACCATTAAGTAGTTTTTCCGCATGATTTTCACATCACTCCTCTAAGTTGTGATATTTAAAATACCACTTAGTAGTGGGTTTTCATTTCAAGGTACTTATCATCCCCAACCGGGTATGACGTTAATAAGCCCACTCACCCGTTAATGTAGTGAATTCCATTATACCGGTTCTTTGTATTCACATGAGCTTGTCCTTGCTGGCGTTCCCGGTAATTCATGTTCCTACATGATATGAATATCTCAGTTCATTATCCTTCAGCCTAATAGCCTTCATTCATTCCAAATGAATGAGAAAATCAAACTTTCATTTATTTGCAATTAGGTCACTAAAGTTATTTCTCTTTAAGTCCCTAATGCCAATTTTTTCTCAAATTGAGTCTCGAAACTTTTAAAATTTATCATAGGACCTCAATTTATTCCATTTCACAAAAGGGGTATAATTTCCCAAATTTCCAATTTGGTCCCCCAATTTTTCCAAAATTACTATTTTACCCTTCCTTTACAACAATGGTAAATTTTACCCCAAAAATTCTAAAATTTTTCAATTAGCCCTCTAACATTTTTATCATGCCCAATTGACCCTCAATTTAAAAAAAATTGCATTTCGGTCCTTCGAAATTTTGAAAATCCCCAATTTTCCCCCCAATTCCAACTTCTTAACCCAGCTGAATTTGATTTCATCAAATTGACCGATCAAACGTTTCCAATTATTGAAATTGAAGTTGAAATTAAGTTTCTACATGTTGATACGATTATTTAGCAATTTGAATCACACGTTTTAATGCAGGGATGAGCTCAAAAGGAGCTTCACCGGAAAATGAACCGTAGAGAGAGAAAGCTTCGATTACTCACTGGTAAGGGCACGGCGATCCGAGCTTTCAATCTGGCGGATAACTCTTATCCTGAGGTTTATCCTAGAATTAAGAATCACATCAATTGTTGCAGAATTGAGTTAGAATTTCATCGTCAAAATTCTGTAGGTTCTCTCTCTAGCACCGATCAGAAATTTCTGAGGGGAGCTGAATTGGCTTACCTTTTAGTCCTAATTCGGTCATGGGAGGGATGAAGAATTGTTGGGAGGGCTTGGTTTGGCTTGAGGAGGGATCGAAATGGCCGATTTCTACTCGACTGAAATAGGGTAGCTTCGGTCCGCTGGAGTAGCTTCACTGTTCCATCACGCCGACATTTCTTCGGCGACCCTCGGAGCAAATGGAGACTACAAGCGTGTAGCTGACTTCTCCCTGGTTCTAAAGAACCCGACCTCACCTTTTTTGGCTTAGAAATGACCCTATATTGGAGCTCTGGTTCGAGCTTCGCCGGAAAACTAAGCAACTGAGAGAGAATGAGCTTTTTAGGTGTGGAGAGGATGAATGGGGAGGGGGTCTTTATATAGGAAGCTTGGGGACTCCTTGTTTGTCCGATTGGTGCCTTTATGACAGCATTGATGGCCGAAAACATATTGAATGGAGACATTTCTTCTTCACCGGCACTGCTTCGATTTTTCCATGAGTGAACAGTGCTATCATCTCAAGGAAGAAGACGACACTGTTCCGAACCGGATTGTACCACTCCGAACCGGGTTCGAAGATTAAACCGACCGGTTCACCCCTCATTCGACCAAGTTTTTCAAATATAAAAATTTCTAAATTCATCTAAATTCATTTTCTATCCAATGGTGGCCTCAAATCTCAAATTTGAATTATTTAAGCCACCTATAAAAATGAATTTAGGATCTAGTTCAATAGTGGTTCAAACCAATCCAAACTAGTTCAATCTGGTTCGGATTCGGTTCACCTAAACCGGTTTGGTTTTCCTCTCCAATTCACCCTAAAGTCCTTTTTCATGACTTTTATGATTCCTTAGGTCAGTTAGGGTCCATAAAATTCTTGGTTTACCATCTCTCTATCGGTTTTGGTTCATAAACTGACTCGGTTCTTAAACCGGTTTAATTCGGTTCGAGTCCAGTTCATTTGAACTGGTTTGGTTTTTCTCTCCCCCTTTGTTCTAAGGTTCATTCCCAAGGTTTATAAATCCCTTTGGCTCACAAGGGAGTTGAATTTGTCTAATTTGCCCGTTCCCCTATAAATGAGTTTGTGAACCGGTTCGATTTTCTTACTTGGTTTCACTGATTCTTTTCCCGATTTTCCTTAACTCAAAAGGGCGTGGTTTACAACTTTCCCCTCATTTTAGGAGTTTTTTTCCCCAAAACTTAATTAGCAACCTTGCATGAGGAATCATTTCCTTTGATATCCATTTGGTGTTTGCTTAACATGTAATCTCTTCTCTTGTTCTTCCAACTGGCCCTTTTTACATCCTTCACTCAAGGAACTTCTTTTCCTTTATATCATTTACTCCCTTCATGGAGTTTAACATAACTAGATATACCTTACTTAAGGTTATATCTTTAGATTCACATCTCTCTTTGCTTAGAGCAACATTTTTCCCTTTGAGGTCCTGTACTCATAATTGGGAGTTCCAAGATACCAAATCTTTCCCGTGTCTAGTTAACCTCTTGGTCGTTGCAACCCTTAGCTCAATGTCCTTCAGAGCATTATGTACCTATTTTTATGGATTTTCTTATCATTACCTTTTTGTCCTATTTCGACTCTTTCTTATTTTGAGTCATGTTTTCCTCGGGACTGTTGGGTTTACCTGTCCTTTATAGCATGACGTTTTCTAGATCTTATCTCTATGTCCATTAGATTTCCAAAACACATCCTTTAGAATTATTCCTAACTTTCCAACCTCTCAAGGATTGTATAACTTCATCCCCCTTTTCTTTTGGTAGTATTCCTCGACTACCTTTACCGTTATCTACATCAACTTACAAAACTGTGTTGTTTCTCCTTACCCACTCGTCCTTTTTCAACTTTCTTATTGAGTATTTTTGGTTCCAATTATCTGATTTCTAGATATTTTACTGACATGCTGGGATTCATCCTTTCTTATGTCTATCCTCAATCCCAATAATATCCTTTACTCAAGGATTTCCTTTGGCCTTAATCCACTCTTTAGGCTTCATATGCAGTTGTTTGTCTTGACTAGTCCGAAGACCTGTCATGTCATACTTCCTCTAGTTCATTGAATATGTTAATCCTATCATGGTACCATGGCCAAACAACTCATTTACTTAAGTTTTTATGGCTTAATAATCATGTTTGTTTATTAGTTCCTACTTGTGCCAACTAGCCTAGGGCCCACTATTCGAGATTTTTCAAAATTGGGCATATTAGCCCCCAAGTTCCAAAATCGAGGCCTCCGACCTATATGAGCTATTCGAGCTCCCGCCAAGAAGGTCTCCCAAAAATTTTAAGTAGTGGCACACAATCATGGGAGAGCACTTCCGACAAATTAAACTTTTCAGTTGTCCATTATACCAATGAGTATGAGGACATATCTGCTTATAACCGATAAGTGGGTTTTGCACTTCCTTTCATAAAGTTCATCATACCAAGTGGGTATGATCTACTTACAACCGTTAAGTACTTTTTCACATGATTTCTACATCACTCTTCTCGGGTGTGATGATTAAAATATCACTTAGCATTGGGTTTTCATTTCCGAAGTGCTTATCATCCTAACCGGGTATGATATTAAATTCTCACTCACTCGTTAATGCAGTGAATTACTATCGACCGGTTCTTTGTATTCACGCGAGTTTGTCCTTGCTGGCGTTCCCGATATTTCATGTTCCTACATGATATGAACATCATTGTTCACTATCCCTCGACCAAATAGCCTTCATTCATTCCAAATAAATGAGAAAACTAAACTTTTCATTTATTTGCAATTAGGTCCCTAAAGTTATTTTTCTTTAACTTTAAGTCCCTAATGTCGATTTTTCCTCAAATTGAGTCCCAAAAATTTTAAAATTCACCTTAGGACCTCAATTAATTAAATTCACAAAAAGGGGTTCAATTTCCCAAATTTCCAATTTGGTCCCCAACTTTTCCAAAATTACCATTTTAACCCTACTTTACAAAAATGGTAAGTTTTGCCCCAAAAATTCCAAAATTTGAAATTGAAGTAAGATTGGGGTTCCTACACCTTCATACGATTCAATTGCATTTTGAATCGCACGATTTGATGCTGGAATGAGCACAAACGGAGCTTTGCCAGAAAATTGGACTTAGAGGGATAAAGCTTCGAAAGCTTACCGTCGGGGGTGCGATGGTCTGAGTTTCAATCTGGGCAGATAGCTCTTGTCCTAAGGTTCCTCCTAGGATCAAGAATTGCATCAATTGATGCCAATTTGAGTGAGAATCTTATGATCGAAATTCTGTCGATTCTCTCTCTAGCACCGGTTGGAAATTACAGAGGGGTGACAAATTGGCTTACCTTGCCATTGTAATTCAGTTGTAGGATGAGGGATGTGGAGGTGTTGGGAGGGCTTGGTTTGCCCTAAGAAGGGTTCGAATTGGTAGATTTCAGTTTGGCCGAAATAGGGCAGCTTCGGTCTGTTGGAGTTGCTTTATTGTTCAATCACGTTGGTGCTTCTCTAACGACCCTTAGAGCAAATTGAGACTACATGTGTGTAGCTGACTTCTCCTCGAATCCAAAGAACCCGACCACATCTTCTTTGGCTCAGAAAAGACCCTATATCGGAGCTCTGGCTCGAGCCTTGCCAAAAATTGGAGCTGTTGGGAGAGAATGAAGTTTTTAGGTGTGGAGAGGATGAATGAGGAGGGGCTCTTTATAAAGAAAGCTTGGGGACTCCAAGCTCCACCTAGAGGTGACCTGACCTTCCTCCGAGCTAAGACGGTAAGCCCCACCGTCGCCCCTTTAATAAAAACACTATTCATAATACATTTCTGTAAAAACATAAAGTAAGAAATTAGTACTGCTCAGGCCACCAATTGAGGTGCGGTTTGATCTACGGAGGATCACTGGGAGGAGAGCAATTCAGAGAAAGTAAGAGCTCCGGTCACCGGACCCTTACTAGTAAGATATTGAAGCTTTCTCTCTCTAGACTGCATTTTCCGGAGAAGCTCCGTTTGAGCTCATTTTTTAGCCAAATCAAGTAGTTTAAAGCTTGAAATGACGAGGGAAACATAGGGAAGATGATTCAGATCACAAATGGGGACAATTAATTGAGTTTTGGGTGTCAATTGAATGAAATTATGATTTGGGGACCAAATTGCAATTTTTGAGAAATTGGGCATTTTAGGGATTTGTGGAAAATTGGGGGGTCAAATTGCAATTTAAGAAAAATTGGGGCATTTTCATGAAATTAACTTCCAATTGGGGACCAATTGAGCAATTGGATGAAATAGAGGGTCAATTGGCAATTTTTGAAAATTCAAGGACCAATTGGTAATTTTTGGGAAATTTAGGACCAATTGATAATTTTGGAAAAGTTAACGACCCATGAGGAATAATTGGAAGTCATAGGACTTAATTGAGATTAAATGAAGATTAGGGACCCAAATGTAAGGTTATAAACATTGAGGGACCTAAATGTAATTAAGGCATAGTGTGAGGACCTCTGTGCAAATACTCGAAACTATGATCTCCCTTATGTCAATTTTGTTGATGTGGGTAGTCAAACCATGTAGGAGCTAGTTGTTCAAGTATCAGTGCAAGGTAGTGCACCATAAATTAAGATCTCACTAGGATAGCCACGCCACTATTACTGCGTGAGTGGGATTTCTAGTGTCATACCGGATTGGGGGTGATGAGAACTGCTTTTAAATTTGAAAAACATTTTTCCAAAAATGGTCTCCACTGCGTGAAATTGCTTAAATATTTTGGGAGATGTTCCTAATCGTAGCTAGAATTGCTCGAATGGGCCTTAGGCCTCAAATTTGAAAATGATAGGGCCAAAGGCCCAATTTTGGAAAACTCATGAAGTGGGCCAAAGGCAAGTGTGCACAGGTGGGAACTCGTAGACAAACATAAATATAAGAACCATGAAAGATCTCATAAAACTAGAAATGTTGTGTGACTTGCCATGTGGCCAAAACAGGAATGACAAGGCTCGATGGGCTAGTGGTAGTGCGCCGAGACTAGGTCGACGGGTCGGTCCAGGCAAATAGGTGTAGGCCATGTCGAGTGTCAGGGAGATTGGATCGTTGGCACCAAAGATCATGATTAATGATTCAAAACTATTGTTATGCATGTATGAGTATCCAAGAGCATCTAGACACCCGAGAGGGGTAGTTGATGGGTCCTAAGGGCTATTGGACGACCTGGACGCAATGGTTTGCCATGCTAGTTAGTCATGGAGCTTTGATAGCTTCCTGCACACTGAGACCGAGGCCGGAGGGGAAATGAGATCTCGTCCCACAAAATGGACATAATGAAGCACTAAGACCGAGGCCGGTGGGGAAATGAGGTATCGTCTCATAAAGCGGACATGATTAGGGTTTGAAGGTCGAACTATTGATGTCCATTCAAACTTCGGAGGGTTTGAGAGTTAGACTATTGATGTGCACTCAAACTCAGGGTAGAAGTTTGGGACTTCTATTCGGGTGGACGGTAAAGACGCACCGAACCACAAGTGGAATGGAAAGGGATTGTTCTGCGAACGTGTGATCCCTTTCTATGATAGAAAGGGCGTGTGATTATTTGCTGAAGCACTTTCTGAGCAAGGAGAAATTATATAGAAGAGATGAACTTATATTATAATAAACTAAGGCTATGTTTGGATTGAGGGGTTTAGAGAGATTTAGAGGGGAGGTGAAGTGATGGATTTGGAGGTGTTAAAATTTTTTAATAATCCATCTTTTGGATGGAGGGGAAGTGAGGGGAAAGATTATTAATGAAAAAATTAGAAAGATAAATTTACCCTTTTAATTAAATTAAATAATTTATTAGCTATTATATATTATTAAATTATATTAAAAATAATTTTTACAATAATTTTTTATTTATAATATTTGTATTATATATTTATATTATATAATTTTATATAAAATATTATTAATATATAAATTTATTTAAAGTATATAAAAATAAATAAATAAATAAATAAATAATAATATAAAAATTAAATGAGAATATTAAAGTAATTTAAGTATTAAATGACACAATCCCTCCAAGTCCCTCCACTTTTGGAGGGATTGTGTTGTAATGTAAACAAAGGGTTAGAGGGGTTTAGAGGTGATTCTTAGCCCCTCCAAACCCCTCAATCCAAATATAGTGTAAAAGTATAAAACGTTTTGATAAAATTGTTTGTTTGAAAACTCACTTCCCAACCCCCGCCCACTGAGTTGTAGAAACTCACCCTTCCCATTAAACCTTTTTAAGGAGAAACATCCCGCCAAGAAGAGTAGAAGCTAGGGGAAAAGCCAAGGGTACCACAACCAAGTAAATTATTATTCATATGTTTTGTAAACTTTGTTATGGAAGACAAGTGCACTTCGATGCCTTTATCACCCTCGGTCTAATTGATAGAAATACTAAATTAGTACGAGGAAGGGTGGTGGGTTGATCACATAACTCTGACCAAATCGGGTTGGGGTGTAATAGTATCATCTTCCAGCGACATTTGGGGGGTTCTCATTTTGGAACTTTTCCTACAAGTGGGATATTTTGTACAAGTTTAATATTTTTGGAAGGTAAGTTTCATGCATTAATTATTTCTGGCATTATTTAAAAAATATTTTCCCAAACATTCCAATTTTTTAAAATAGTTTATTTCCCCAAACTCAAGTTAAAAAACTTGTGGCTCTAATACCACTTAAGTTGTCATACCCCAACCCGGTTTGGTTGGAACCCTATGATCAACCCGCCACTCCTTCTAGTATCAAATAACAACCATTGTGGTGCCAGTAAGAGTCGGGCGTAACCTGAAAATATTTTTAAAATAATTTACAGAAATATTTTTTTTCTATATAACATACCGGATATGATTATTACCTAAGGCTTAACAAGGGATATATTCTTCACCCGCATTCCTTTTCGTATTTTCCTAAAAGGGTTTAAAGGAGAGGGGTGAGTTCTACAACTCAATGAGTTGGGTTTACAGGACATCATGACTTCATGTACCTAATTTAGTTAGAACTTAAGTAGAGTTTCCTTTCTTAAAAAGTATATGTGAGAAGCAAGCCACTACTTGCTTTGTCTTACCAAAAACAAGTTCTTGAAAACTTATTAGCTTATTTTATGAAGCTTAGGGTAGGTACCTTCCTAGTTTGAGGGATTTATTTAATTAAACCTACCATGGTTTGTTTCACACAACAACAAACATACACCATTCATCCATAAAGGGATCAATTAGTTGTAGAACAGACCCTCAAATGCTAACAACCTTGATTTGTTCCACTTGTGGCCTAGAGCAACTTTACTGTCCACCTTGGTGAGAGGCCACAACCTCTACCATAAGTCTGTGTGATTACCATCGCTCATCCCACAAACATATCGATACTTTGATTCCCAAATTGTATGGGTGAGACCTCACTCTTCTATCCCCTCGGTCTCATTGCGCATGAAACTCTAAAAGTTTTAAGACATATAGGAATAGTGTTTATGCCCTTGTAACACCCTTGTTGTCCAGTAGCCCTTAGAACCAAAACTACCCCATACGGGCATCTCTTGGTTCCATATCCCAACATGCACAATCAATAATATTTTTAATTAATACCTTTATCTTTGGTGTTGCCAGCCCAACGAGTTCAACAACCAAGCCTCGGCTCGACAAGTAAATCACACAAATTAACCATTTATGAATTTTCTTCCATAAGCTCATAAATCTTAATTTGTCTACGGGTTTAAGCCCATGCCCATTGGCTTTGGGCCCACTCATACGAGTTTTCAAAATATGGCCCTAGGCCCACTTTATTTTCATAATCGTGGCCTTGGGCCCACTTTGCATAAGACTAGATCTAGCCCACCTTTGTCGAACATGGGCCTCACCCATATCATGCATCAACAGTTGGACTAGACCATACCCCTAAGATGTATCCATACACTGTCATGCCCGAACCCAATTTGGTCAGATACCCGTGAACAACCCGCCGCTTCTCTTGGTTCAAGAGGGGTTTCCCCCTTCTTTAATTCAAGAGAAACCATGCGTAATTTCGACCTTGTTCCCTGGAATAACATTAATTGAATAAAATGTAAGCTTAAGAAAAATTAAACATACCTGACAGAGGATAAGGCTTGGTGTTATCCCTAGTCATTTCTCTATTTTCTAAAAAGGGATAAAAATGGTGGGTGAGTTTTCACAACTCAGTGAATGGGTATTTTTAAAAAAATGAAGTCTTAATAAAATAATTTTTTAATTTGAGTGTGTTAGACTCCTTATTTTCTTTAACATATCTCATCATTAAAATCTCGGTTTTCATATCCATTTCTCAATCCATAATCATAACCGGTGTGTTTATCAACCAACATACGCCCTTCATCATGAAGGGAACACACATTTGTAGAGCAGCACATCCACTGCACCCACTTGTGGTGTTAGAGCGACTTTACCGGCCACCTAGATAGAAGCACATCCACTTCTACCCTAAGAATGAGTGGATGTATGCGACATCCGACCCTCAATCCCTTAAAGAAAACTCTGTGTCCGTATGAGGACAGAGACCTCATCTCGACCCCACCCCGGCCTCATGCGCATGAAGCTACGTCAAGCAACCCGAATTGTTGGCATGACAAATTGACCTTATCACCACCATGTCATCCAGTAGCCCTACGATGCATCTATAAACCCTACCCTTTTGAGTTAAGGAAAATCGGGAAAAGAACTAGTCAAACCGAGTAAGAAAACCGAACTGATTCACAAATCCAATCATTTGGGAATGGGAAATTTGGAAATTTACAACTCCCAAATGATACAAAGGGCTCATAAAACCTTGGAAAAGAACCTTAGGACAAATTGGAAATGAAAAGCCAGACCAGTTTAGATGAACCGAATCCAACTAGATTGAACTAGTTTATGAACTGAGTGGATTCAAGAACCGAAACTGATAGAGAAAGGACAAACCAAGAAATTTATGGATCCCGAGTGACCCAAAGAGTCCCAAAAGTCATGGAATTGAACTTGAGAATGAATTTGGGATGAAAACCAAACCGGTTCAGGTGAACCAGATTAAACAGGTTTGAACCACTATTGAACCAGATTCTAAATTCATTTTTCTATGTGGTTTAAAAAAAATTCAAATTTGATATTTGAGGCAACCATTGGATAGAAAGTGAATTTAGAAATTTTTAAATTTGAAAATTTTGGCAAAGCTTAAAAGTCTCTAGCCAGGTAGTTTCAGGCAAGAATGACCACCATTAAGGCACTAATCGGACGGCTAAGAAGTCCCCGAGCTTTCAATATAAAGACCCCCTCCCCATTCATTCTCTCCACATCTGAAAACTCCATTCTCTCTCAACTGCTCCATTTTTCGGTGAAGGTCAAAGCAAAGCTCCAACATGGGCACTTTTCTGAGCCAAACAAGGTGAGATTGAGTTCTTTAGAACTAGGGAGAAGTTAGCTACACGCCTATAGTCTCCGTTTGCTTTGAGGGTCGCCGGAGAAGCGCCGACGAGATGGAATAGTGAAGTAGCTCTAGTAGACTGAAGCTGCCCTGTTACGGCTGAGCTGAAATCAATCATTTCGAGCCCTTCTAAGGCCAAACCATGCCCTCCCAACATCTCCTCAGCCCTTCCACGACCGAATTAGAATGGAAAGGTAAGCTAATTCGACTCCACTCTACAATTTCCGACCAGTGCTTGAGAGAGAACCGGTAGAATATCAATGATAAAATTATAACTAATTTGGCATCAATTGATACAATTCTTGATTCTAGGATGACATTTAGGACCAGAGCTATCTACCCAGATTGAAAGCTCAGACCATCATGCCCCCAACGGTGAGTAATTGAAGCTTTCTCTCTATACCGTCTATTTTCTAGCAAAGCTCCATCTGAGCTCGTTCCGGTGTCAAAACTTGCGATTCAAATGGCTTTGGAATCGTATGAAGATGTAGAAACTCAATTTTAACTTCAATTTCAACAATTAGAAGTGTTTAATTGGTCAATTGATGAAATTAAATTCGGCTGTGTTAGGAAGTTGAAATTGGGGATTTTTGAAAATTCGAAGTACCAACATGCAATTTTATAAAATTAAGGGTCAATTGGGCATGGTATGAATGTTAGAGGGCCAATTGAGGAATTTTAGAATTTTTGGAATGAAACTTACCATTTTTGTAAAGGAAGGGAAAAATGGTAATTTTGGAAAATTTGGGGGCCAAATTGGGAATTTGGGAAACTTGAACCTCTTTTTATGAAATTGGGTAAATTGAAGTTCCAAAAGTAATTTTAAAGGTTTTGGGAATCAATTTGAGGAAAAACTGGCATTAGGGACTTAAAGAAATGTAACTTTAGAAACCTAATTGCAAATAAAGGAATAGTTTGATTTTTCTCATTCATTTGGAAAGAATGAAGGCTATTAGGCCAAAGATAATGAACAAGGATGTTCATATCGTGTAGGAACATGAAGTACCAGGAATGCCATCAAGGACAAGCTTGCGTGAATACAAAGAACTGGTTGAGTGGAATTCACTGCGTTAACAAGTGAGTGGAATTTTACATCATACCCGGTTGAAGATGATAAATACCTCGAAATGAAAACTCACTACTTAGTGGTATTTTAAACATCACAACATAGAGCAGTGATATGAAAATGGCATGGAAAAACTACTTACAAATTGTAAGTAGATCATACTTGATTTTTATGATGAAACTTCCTCGGGGGAAGTGGAAAACCCGTTCATCGGTTATGAGCGGAGATATCCTCATACTCGGTTGGTATGATGGATTGTCAAAAACTTATTTTGTCGGAAGTGCTCTCCCCTGACTGTGTGCCACTGCTTGTACGATTTGGGAGACCTTTTTGATGGGAGCTCGGATAGCTCTGTTAGGCCGGTGGCCTCAGTTTTGGAACTTGGGGGCTAATATGCCCAGTTTTAAAAATCTCGAACAATGGGCCATAGAACAATTGGCACAAGGAGGAGATTGTAAAAAAACATGAGATATATGCCACAAAACTTTAAATAAATGAATTGTTTGGCCATGGTACTAAGACAGGACTGGCATATTCAATCAACTAGTGGCAATGAGACATGATAGGTCGACAAACTAATCAAGACAAATAGCCATTTCTCAATCCACAATCATAATTGGTGTGTTTATCAACCAACACACACCCTTCAACATGAAGGGAACACACATTCGCAAGGTAGCTTGTTCACTGCACCCACTTAGGGCGTCGAAGCGACTTTGCGGGCCACCTAGATAGAAGCATGTCCACTTTTACCTTGAGAATGAGTGGATGTACGTGACATTCAACCCTCAATATCGTAAAGAAAACTTTGTGTCCATATGAGGACAGAGACCTCATCCTGATCCCACCCCGATGTCGCGAATGAAGCTACGTCGAGCTTCCCAAACTGTTGGCACAACAAACTGCCCTTATCTTCACCATGTCATCCAGTAGCCCTAGGATGCATCACTACCCCTCTTTGGCATCTTGAAGGTCCCATACCTCAGTGCATGCACAAAACAACAGTTTTCTACATAAGCCATTTAATCTGTAGTGCCATTGGTCCAACGGCCCCGACCCTCAACTCGACCTGCAACTATTTGTCTCGACTGGTCCGTCAACTTGTCATATCGCACTGCCGCCAGTACATCGAGTATGTCGGTCCTGTCTTGGTACCATGGCCAAACAAATTATTCATTTAAAGTTTTCATGGCTTAAACTCATGTTTGTTTATGAGATCGATTTTCTACTTTCTTCTAGGAAGTTCATCATACCAACTGGGTATGATCTATTTAGAACCGATAAGTAATTTTTCCGTGTATCACTCCTCTCAGGTGTGATGGTTAAAATACTAATTAATAGTGGGTTTTCATTTCTGTGTTGCTTATCATCCCAACCAGGTATGATATAAAAATCCCACTCAGTTGATAGTGTAGTGAATTTCCTGAGATCGACTTGTTGCCTTCACACAAGATTATCTCGATTGGCGTTCCTAGTACTTTGTGTTCCTACATGATATGAACATCCTTATTCATTATACTTTAGCTTGATAGCCTTCATTCATTATGAATGAATAGAAATATCCAACATTTCAAATATTTGCAATTTGATCCCTAAAGTTCTTTTTCTTTTACTTTAGGCCCCAAATCTCAATTTTTCACCAAATTGAGTCCCAAAACTTTTAAAATTCAATTTGGGACCTCAATTTATTCAAAATCACATAAAGGGATTCATGTTTCCCAAATTCTCAATTTTGTCCCCAATTTTTCCAAAATTACCATTTATTCCCTACTTTATAGAAATTGTAAGTTTTACCCCAAAAATTGCCCAATTTTTCCTCCAACATCTTTATCATGCCCAATTGGCTCTTAATCTTATGAAATTGCATTTTTGTCCCTTGAATTTTTGAAATTCCCAAAATTTCCCCAATTTCAACCTTTTAACTCACCCAAATTTGATTTGAGTTTAATTATTGAAATTAAAGTTAGATTGGAGTTCTTACACCTTCATACCATTCAATTTCTCTTTGAATCGCACGATTTGATGTCAGAACTAGCTCAAATGAAGCTTCGCTGGAAAATTGAACGTAGACAGAGAAAATTTCAAATGCTTTCCATCGGGGTCGCGGGGTCCGAGCTTTCAATCTGGGCAAATAGCTCTTCTCCTGAGGTTGCTCCTATGATCAAGAATTGCATGGATTAATATCAAATTGAGGGATAATGAGACCGAGGCCGGTGCTGGTCTTGATAATGAATTAATATCAAATTGCCTTCCATTTGACACCTTAATAACAGATATTGATGGCCTGAAACGTATTGAACGGAAATGTTTCCTCTTCATCGGTTCTGGTTCGATTTTCTGGTGAGTGAACAGTGTTGTCATTTGAAGGAAAAAGATGACACTATTCCGAACTGAACTGGACCGGTCCGAATAGGGTTCAAAGCTTAAATAGGCTAGTTCATGCCCGATTCGACCGAGTTTTTAAAAATTAAAAATTTCTAAATTCATTCTCTATGAAATGGTGGCCTCAGTTTTCCAATTTGAATTTTCTAAGCTATCTAGAAAAAAAATTAGCATCCGGTTCAATAGTGGTTCAAACCGGTCCAAACTGGTTCAATACGGTTCAGATCCGGTTCACTTGAACTGATTTGGTTTTCATTACCAATTCAGCCTAAAGTCCTTTTTCATGACTTTTGTGACACTTCAAGTCACTTGGTATCCATAAATTTCTGGTTTTGCTCCTTTTCTCTATAGGTTTCGGTTCATAAACTAACTCAGTTCATGAATCGGTTCAATCCGGCTCGGATCCGGTTTACCTGAACCGGTCTAGTTTTCTCTCCCAAATTGTCCTAAGGTCCTTTTCCAAAGTTTTTATGAACCCTTTGGGTCACTCAAGAGTAGAAAACTTCCCAAATTGCCCATTCTTTGATAATCGGGTTTGTGAACCAGTTCGGTTTTCTCACTCAGTTTGACCGGTTCTTTTCCCGGTTTTCATTAACTCCAAAGAGCGGGCTTTACAACTCTCCCCTACTTTTAGAAGTTTTGTCCCCAAAACTTATTTCACATTTTTTGTACTAGAATGAACCTTCATTGATATAACTTTCATAGTATATCAATCTACAACCTTCACGATTGTTTTCATTTATACCTTATATCACATACTTAAAATTTTCTTTTCATTCATATTTCTCTCTCATTCCATGGAGCTTACTTTAGCTAAACATATATTACTAGAAGGCTTAAGGTCCTATCCTTAAATTTAGATCCTTCATTTTCCCAAAGCACTTATTTCTCCATTCCAAAATCCTTTACTCAATCCTTCTTGCATTCAGTTATTTCATTTATTGTTGACCTTCTTAGCTTAGTGTACGTTCCTGTATCACATACATACTTCCATAGATGTTGGTGTTGTCACCTTTTTCCTCCTACATTGATCCTTCTCCCATTCATTGGTTATTATACAACTTCATTCTACAATTAATGTCTGACTTTATCATTCTCAAATCATAAACTCTTCATAACCAAATTCATATTTCCTTGAGACAGTTGGGCTACTTGTCCCTTACGGTACGACATTCTTTGGGACTTGTCTTTGACTTTGCATCCTCCTGATCGTATTGGTTTCCTCACTAACTTGTCTTTTTCAAACTCCTTTATTAGGTCATTCAACTTTCAAGTCTTTAAATTTCCCAATAACTTTCTAACATGCCGAAACTCATCCTTTCTTATGCCATTCCTCATTTCCACTTGCGTCCTTTCTTCTAGGGTCTCTTCTCTTTCTAAATCCATTCTTACTCACTCATGATCATTTTACGATTCTCCTGTTTTACCTACCTCCTTCCTTACTTGTACGGTATCTTTTAACGTTGTCTTCCTACTTACCTATTATTTGAGTTTAACTTATCCCTTGGACCTTCGCGATTACTTTTCCTTTGCACTTGATCATTTCATCCCCAGCTGCTTGTCCTTGAGGAGCTTATCTTCTTCTTAATTTCATTGGTTCCATTTCGTCTTAATTGGTACACACGTGTCCTTCCAAATTTCCCTTCCTTAGTAAGTTTTACACTTCTTTTCTCCCGAAATTTCCTTTTAGTTTTACTATTACGAATATTCAACCTTGAATATCCTTTCTTGACGCTATCTTCTCTTGCTTACCTTTACTCTTGTGATCCAGCGAGTGTTTTTTGTCTATCTCACCTCATTCTCACTTACTCCCATTACTCGTTTATTCCTTTGAGGTGATTCTCACATCCCTCTTGTCTCAAAATCTCTTGTATCTTTGTGTCCTTGGTATTCATCCCTTTGCCTTGTTTAAGGTGTAGTTCTTACTACTCCCCAATTCATATTAGAGCTTAGTTTATTCTTCTGGATGATTTGATCAATAGGGTTATATCCTTCAATCGGATCCGTCTAAAATCTCCATTTAGTTCCCTGTTCTCCTGTAATCATATTATGATTGGCCTCCCAGGTATTTTCTTGGTCACCTATGTCCTATAATGAGGCATGGTTCCTACCTAGTTATGATATCTCATCTATTGATTGAACTTTTTCTACGATTCCACTTCCTATCTTCAATTTTCATTTTGGGACTTCCATATTGAAATTTTTACGCTCATTTTCCTTACTGCTCCTTCAAAGTTCTCTCTTCATTCTTTCTTATGCTCTCTACCTTTGCATGGTGATTCACTCAGGCTTTTCTCCCCTATCTTATGCTCTAAACAAGTCCTTTATTAATATCGGGTTCCTAAGTATGTGTACCCTAGCCCTTTCCAAGTGTTGGTATTATTCCTAGAATTTTCTTTCTGTCGTACGTCTTTTCTCTTGTCTTTTCCTTGTCCTATCTTACTTATCTTAACATCTTATGTGCTTCCTTTAACTTTCTTCCTTTCTTTCCCATCGACTTCCTTTCCTTTGGTTTTCTTTGGAATAGTCTATTTGTTTTTTTTGCCCTTATTCTTTGAACTCTTTCCTAACTCCTTCATTCTTTGCTCTTAGATGCTTACTTCTAACTTTTTTCTTCTTTCCTTTAATTAGATTTCATCTTCCTCTAAGAGTTACTTCCTTGCCAAATTTTATTGTACTTTGCGAAAAAATTAAAGGTTAAGATTAACTAGAAATAACTGGTTTTTCTTCTTAGGTGATTCTCTGTCATTTTATGTTGATTAGCATACACTTATTGTTTGAATTTATCAAGGAACTTAGAAATTTTATCAAGAAAATTTTCATTTCATTCATTCAAGAAATTTTCTTTCCATGCTTGGCTTATTATAGAATTTTCTACCACTAATCCCTTGGGGTCATAGGTCGAGAGTTAACCCTAGTGCAGTTGTGGGATTATTGATTAGAAGGCTGTGAGGAACTAGTTGGTGTCCACTCATATTCTCTTTTAGGGCGAATCTCATGTTTGACCTCAAGTTCGTATTGCCTTAGTACCTCGACCTCACACTCATAGGTGCACTTCATCCTTTGGGAGGGATTGAAGTTGGGTTTAGTAGGGGGAGGTAGTTGGTGGACCTCCATGAAGGTAGCATACACATCCCAGTAGTTATCACATGCCTCCTTCTTGGTGGGATTCCTCTCTGGTTATTGTGGGGCTGGAGGAGGGGTTGGGCTCCAAGAAGACGGTACATGTTCCTTGTAAACCCCGTCCCGTTATAACAAGGAAATTGGGGAAAGAAACAGTCAAACTGAGTGAGAAAAAGTGAATCGGTCCACAAACCCGATCCTTAGTGTCACGCCCTGACCCAGTTTGGTCAGATCCCCATGAACAACCCGCCACTCTCCCGGTTTATTAAAGGGTTTCCCCTTATCCTAAACCATAGAGAGTACGACGTCCTTTAAACATGCACCTTTTTCTTGGAATAACATAATCAAAACTGCATAACATTTTTAAATTCATCATACCTATCTCACAGGCATCTTAGTTGATGGTCTTTAAGGGTAGGCTTTCCAAAATCTCCTGAAAGGGATATAAGGGAGGGGGGTGAGCACAACTACTCGGTGAATGAGATTAAAATCTTTTGACTAAAAAAATATTTATATGGAGTGTGCCAGACTCCTTTCTTTTAAAAAATCCCTTCATTTAAAAATTCGGGTTTTTCCATTATTTCTTAGTTACAACAGTGTGTCATCACCCAACTCACATACTTTATCATGAAGGTTACACACATTCGCAAGTCAGTATCACTACTGAACCCGCTAGTGGCTTCGTAGCAACTTTTTCGGCCACCTGGATAGAAGCACAACCACTTATACCCTGGGAATGAGTGGATGTACGCGAAATCCGACCCACAATCTTGAAATCACTTCTTCGTGTCCGTATGAGGACAGAGACCTCATCCTGTCCCCACCTCGATCTCATGCGCTTGGTGCTACTCCAAATTTCGCACAGACAGCTGGAACGACGAACTGCCCCTATAGCCACTAGGTCGTCCAGTGCCCTTAGGACGCATCAATACCCCTCATGGGCATCTTGATGATCCCGTACTCACAGTGCATGCACAAATAATGTTTTCTCATATTGCCATGTAATCTGTGGTGCCACTGGTCCAATGGCCCCGACTCTCAACTCAACCCGCAGTTGTTTATCTTGATTGGTCCGTTGACCAGTCATGTTGCCTTGCCGCTAGTTGACTGAGCATGTTGGTCCTATCTTGGTACCATGGCCAAACAATTCATTTATTAAGTTTTATGGCACAAATATCATATTTGTTTACAAGCTTCTGCTCGTGCCAATTGGCCTTGGGACCACTATACGAGATTTTAAAAATCGGGCATTTAGCCTCCAAGTTCCAAAACCGAGGCCCCCGACCTATCAGAGTTATTCGAGCTCCCGTCGAGAAGGTCTCCCAAATTGTTTAAGCATTGGCACATAGTCAGGGGAGAGCACTTTCGAAAAAACATATGTTTTCTCTATCCATTATACCGCCCGGGTATAAGGACACCTCCGTTCATAACCGATGAACGGGTTTTCAACTTCCTTCGAGGAAGTCTCATCATACCAACTAGGAATGATCTACTTACAACCGGTAAGTAGTTTTTTCGTATGATTTTCACATCACTTCCTCTAAGTAGTGATGTTTAAAATGCCACTTAATAGTGGGTTTTCATACCGAGGTACTTATCATTCCCAACCGGGTATGATATTAAATTTCCACTCACAACCTGTAAACCCCAAACTTTTGAGTTAAGGAAAACCGGGAAAAGAACCAGTCAAACCGAGTAAAAGAACCAATTTGGCTCCCCTCTCCAATTTCCGGTCGGTGCTAGAGAGAGAACCGATAAAATTTCAATAATGAAATTCTAACTCAATTCGGCATCAATTGATGCGATTCTTGATTCTAGGATGAACCTCAAGATGAGAGCTATCTGCTAGATCGAAAGCTCAGACTGTCGTGCCCTCACTGGTGAGAAATCGAAGCTTTCTCTCTCTACAGTCTATTTTCCGGCGAAGCTCCGTTTGAGCTCGTTCCAGCGTTAAAATCTACGATTCAAAGTTTCTTAGAATTGTATGAACATGTAGGAACTCAATTTCAACTCCAATTTCAACAATTAGAAGTGTTTAATCGGTCAATTTGATGAAATCAAATTCGGTAGTGTTGAAGAGTTGAAATTGGGGAAAAAATTGGGGATTTTTGAAATTCAAATGGCCAAAATACAATTTTATGAAATTGAGGGTCAATTGGGCATGAAAATAATGTTGGAGGATCAATTGAGGAATTTTGGAATTTTGGGGCAAAACTTACCATTTTTGTAAAGGGAGGGCAAAATGGTAATTTTGGAAAAATTGGGGGACCAAGTTGGAAATTTGGGAAATTAAACCCCTTTTGGTGAAATTGGATAAATTGAAATCCCAAGATAAATTTTAAAAGTTATGGGACTCAATTTGAGGAAAAACCGAGATTGGGACTTAAAGTTAAAGAGAAATAACTTTAGGGACCTAGTTACAAATAACTAAAAGTTTGGATTTTCTCATTCATTGGAAATGAATAAAGGCTATTATGCCGAGTCATAATAAACAAGGATGTTCATATCGTGTAGTAACGCAAAATACCGGGAACGCCAGCATGGACGAGCTCGTATGAATACAAAGAACCGGTCAAGTGGAATTCACTACGTTAACGAGTGAGTGAGTTTACTAACATCATACCCGGTTGGGATGATGAACACAACTTAAAGATAAAAACAACTTACCGGTTGTGAGTGGAAATTTTATGTCATACCCGGTAGGAAATGATAAGTACATCGGTATAAAAATCTACTATTTAGTGGTACTTTTATCATCACCACTTAGAGAAAGTGATGTGAAAATTATGCGGAAAAACTACTTACCGGTTGTAAGTAGATCATATCCGGTTGGTATGATGAGACTTCCTCGAACAAAGTTGAAAACCCGTTCATCGGTTATGAACGGAGATGTCCTTATACCGGTTGGTATAATGGATAGTGAAAACCTATTTTGTCGGAAGTGTTCTCCCCTGACTGTGTGAGAATGCTTAAACTATTTGGCAGGCCTTCTTCACGGGAGCTCAAATAGCTCTTATAGGCTAAGGGCCTCAATTTTGGAACTTACGGGCTAGAATGCCTAGTTTTTTGAAAATCTCGTACAGTGGGTCCAAGGCCAGTTGGCACGAGCAGGAGCTCGTAAAAAAATATGATATATGTGCCATAAAACTTAATAAGTGAATTTTTTGGCCATGGTACCAAGATATGACCAACATGCTCAGTCAACTAGCGGTAGTGCGACATGACAGGTCGACGAACTAGTCAAGACAAACAACTGCAAGTTGAGTTGAGAGTCGGGGCAGTTAAACCAGTGGCACCACATATTACATGGCTTGATAAGAAAACATTGTTTGTGCATGCACTATGATTACGAGATCATCAAGATGCCCATGAGGGGGTAGTGATGTGTCCTAAGGGCCCTGGACGACCCGGTGAGTATAAGGGTAAATCATCGTTTCAGGTGGCTGTGCGAAATTCAGAGTAGCACCAAGCGCATGAGACCGGGGTGGGGACGGGATGAGGTCTCTATCCTCATATGGACACAAAGAAGTGATTTCGGGATTGTGGGTCGGATGTCGCGTACATCCACTCATTCCCAAGGTAGAAGTTGTCGTACTTCTATCCGGATGGCAGGAAAAGTCGCTCCGAAGCCACTAGCAGCTTCAGTAGTGATACTTACTTGCGAATGTGTGTAACCTTCATGATGAAGGATGTGTGTTGGGTGATGACACACCGGTAACTAAGAAATAATGGAAAAACCCAAATTTTTAAATGAAGGGATTTTTGAAAAGAAAGTAGTCTAGCACATTCCATATAAATGTTTTTCTTAAAAGTTAAAAATAGACCTTTGAAAACCCATTCACTGAGTAGTTGTACTCACCCCTCCCTTATATCCCTTTTAGGAAATCCTAGAAAGCCTACCCTGAAAGATCATCAACTAAGATGCCTATAAGACAGGTATGTAGAGTTTAAAATTTCATACAATTTTGATTATGATATTTCAGGAAATGGTGCAGGTTTAAAGGAGGCCTTACTCTTTACGGATTATAATAAGGGGAAATCCTTTAATAAACCGAGAGAGTGGCGGGTTGTTCACGGGGATCCGACCAAACCGGGTCGAGGTGTGACACAACCGGTAAGTGATTTTTAATTTTAAGTTGTGCTCATCATCCCAACCGGGTATGATATTAGTAAAACCACTCACCTGTTAACGTAGTGAATTCCACTAGACCGATTCTTTGTATTCATGCGAGCTCGTCCATGCTGGTGTTCCCGGTATTTCGCGTTCCTACATTATATGAACATCCTATTTCATTATTACTCGGCATAATAGCCTTCATTCATTTCCAATGAATGAGAAAATTTGAACTTTTAGTTATTCGCAATTAGGTCCCTAAAGTTATTTCTCTTTAACTTTAAGTCCCTAATGTCGATTTTTCCTCAAATTGAGTCCCGTAACTTTTAAAATTTATCTTGGGACCTCAATTTATTCAATTTCACCAAAAAGGGATTTAATTTCCCAAATTACCATTTTGCCCCAAAAATTCCAAAATTCCTCAATTGGACCTCCAACATTATTTTCATGCCCAATTGACCCTCAATTTCATAAAATTGAATTTTTGTCCTTTGAATTTTGAAAATCCCCAATATTCCCCCCAATTTCAACTCTTCAACACTACTGAATTTGATTTCATCAAATTGACCTATCAAACACTTTTAATTATTGAAATTGGAGTTGAAATTGAGTTCCTACATTTCATATGATTCTAAGAAACTTTCAATCGCAGATTTTAACGTCGGAACGAGCTCAAATGGAGTTTCATCGGAAAATAGACTGTAGAGAGAGAAAACTTCGATTACTCACCGGTGAGGGCATGACGATCTGAGCATTCGATCTAGGTAGATAGCTCTTATCCTGAGGTTCCTCCTAGAATCAAGAATTGCATCAATTGATGCTGAATTGAGTTAGAATTTCATCATTGAAATTCTGTCGGTTCTCTCTCTAGCACTGGCCGAAAATTGCAGAGGGGAGCCGAATTGGCTTACCTTTGCTGTCTTAATTCGGCCGTGGGAGGGCTGAAGAAGTGTTGGGAAGGCTTGGTTTGGCTTGAGGAGGGTTCAAAATGGCCGATTTCAGATTGGCCGAAATAGTGTAGCTTCGGTCGACCGGAGCTGCTTCACTGTTCCATCATGTCGGTGCTTCTTTAATGATTTTCGGATTGACTGTAGTTTGCTATTAGATAGCTTACTTCTCCCCGGTTCTAATGAGCTCGACTTCTCCTTCCAAGGTTAAGAAAAATGTTCAAGTCAAAGCTCTAGTTTAAGCTTCACCGAGAAATTGAGCAGTAGAGAGAAAGAGAAGTGTTCCGATGTGAGGAGAATGAATGGGGATGACCTTTTATATAGGTGTAAAACCGTGTATTAAATGGGAGAGATTTATTAGTAGTATTAATATTGCCATAAATTATTTGTATTAATTTTAATAATTTAATTTTGGTATTAAATTATTTGTATTAATTCTAATAATTTAATTTTGGTATTAATTACAATAATTAAATATATATTAATTTATGGCTATTTATGATAAGGCATACTCGCATAAAAAATTGAGGTCACCGATCCTCATACTACTCTCAAGCAAGCACACTTAACTTTAGAGTTCTTATGGATTCTCGTTCACCTAAACCAATTTGGTTTTTCTCTTCTAATTTGTATTAAGTTTCTTTTCCAAGGTTTAATGAACCCTTTGGATCACCTGGAAGTTGTAAATTTCCAAATTGCTTGTTCCCAAATGATCGGGTTTATAAACCGGCTCAGTTTTCTTACTCGGTTTGACCGGTTCTTTTCCAGGTTTTCCTTATCTCAAAAGTGCGGGGTTTACACTTAGAGAACAACCAATTTGGGGAAATTACAACTCCCTAGTGACCCAAAGGATTCCTAAAACCTTGGAAAGAACCTTAGGACAAATTGGAAGAGAAAAACCAGACCAGTTCAGATGAATCGGATCCAACAAGATTGAACCAATTTATGAACCGAGTCAGTTCATTAATTGGAACCAATAGAGAAAGGACAAACTGGGAAATTTATGGATCTTGAGTGACCTAAGGAGTCACAAAAGTAAAAAAAAAAAAAAGACTTCATAATGAATTGGAGATAAAAACCAAACCGATTAAGGTGATTGGATTGAACCAGTTTGGACCGGTTTGAACCACTATTGAATCGGATGCTAAATTCATTTTTCAAAGTGGCTAAAAAAATTCAAATTTGAGATTTGAGACCACCATTAGATAGAAAATGAATTTAGAAATTTTTAGATTTGAAAAATTCGGTCGAATCGGGGGTGAACCGATTAGTTTAAGCTTTGAACCCGATTTGGGAATAATATCGTCTTCTTCCTTCAGATGATAGCACTGGTCACTTGCTGGAAAATTGTGCAGCATCAGTGAAGCTGAAAAGTCTCTAGCTAGGGAGTTTTAGGCAATGAATGACCGCCATTAAGACACCAATCGGACGGCCAAGAAGTTCCCGAGCTTCCTATATAAAGAGCTCTTCGTGATTCATCCTCACCACACCTGAAAACTAGATTCTCTCCCAGCTGCTCCGATTTCTGGTGAAGCTCAAACTAGAGCTTTGACTTGGGTATTTTTCTGAGCCAAACAAGGTGAGGTCGGGTTCTTTAGAACTGAGGAGAAGTCAGCTACACACCTGTAGTCTCCATTTGCTCCGAGGGTCACTAGAGAAGCGTCGGCGTGATCGAACAGTGAAGCAGCTCCGGCAGACCAAAACAGGGCAGCTTCAGTATGTCGAAGCTACTTCACTGTTCGATCACGTCGGCACTTCTCCGGTGACTCTCGGAATGAATGGATGTCACCACCATGTAGCTGACTTCTCTCCAGTTCTAATTAACCCAACCTCGACTTCTTTGGCACAGAAATGACCCTATATCGGTGTTCTAGTTCGAGCTTCACCGAAAAACTAAGAAGCTAAGAGCGAGTGATCTTTTCAGGTGTGGAGAGGATAAATGGAGAGGGGTTCTTTATGACAGACATTGATGGCCTAAAACATATTGAATGAAAATGTTTCTTCTTTGTCAGCACTGCTTCGATTTTCCGGTGAGTGAACAGTGATGTCAACTGAAGGAAGAAGACAACACTGTTACTATCCAGACCGGACCGGTTCGAACCGGGTTCAAAGCTTAAACCTGCCGGTTCACCCCCAATTTGACAAAAATTTTCAAATCTAAAAATTTCTAAATTCATCTAAATTCATTTTCTATCCAATGGTGGCCTCAAATCTCAAATTTGAATTATTTAAGCCACTTAGAAAAATGAATTTAGAATCTGGTTCAATAGTGGTTAAAACTGGTCTAAACCGATTCAAGCCGATTCAGATCCAATTCACCTAAACCGGTTTGGTTTTTCTCTCCAACTCCTTCTCAATTCCATTTCCATGACTTTTGGGACTATTTGGGTCATTTGGGATCCATAAATTTCCCAGTTTACCATTTCTCTATCAATTCCAGTTCATTAGTCGAGTCAGTTCATAAATTAGTGTTATTCGGTTCGGACCCGACTCACTTGAATCGGTCCAGTTTTTCTTCCCCAATTTGTTCTAAGGTTCTTTTCCAAGATTTATGAACCATTTTGAGTCACATGAGAGTTTGTAATTTCTCAATTTGCCCATTTCCTAATAATCGAGCTTATAGACTGATTCAATTTTAAAATTTGAAACTGACCAGTTCTTTCCCCGATTTTCTCATTATCAAAGGACGGGGTTTACAACTCTCCCCTCCTTTTAGGGGTTATGTCCCCAAAACAGCTATAAGTTAAATAATTGAGGGTAACTATCCCTCATCATACACCCGGTTTCCCATGTCTCTTCCTGGACGAGTCCGTTCTGCCACAACACCTTGACCATAGGAATTTTCTTGTTCCTCAAATTATTTTCTCTCTGGTCGATGATTCGTACCGATTATGTTTGATAGGTCAGGTTCTCTTCTAGTTCAATTTGAGGTCGGTCCAATACATGACTAGGATCAGGCTGATATTTTTGAAGCACTAAGATGTGGAATACATCATGTATTCTCTGCAGATCAGGAGGTAGTTCCAATTTATAAGCTACTAGTCCTATCCTTTGAATGATGGGATATGGACTAATATATCTTGGTTTCAAGTTTCCTCTTTTCTGAAACCTAAGTATTCCCCTCTAGGGGGACACTTTGAGGAACACTTGATCTCCTACTTCGAACTCTAGATCTTTCCTTCGATTGTTCGCGTAACTCTTTTGCCTATCATGTGCGGTCTTAAGACGACTCCTTATTAATTTAATCTTCTCAGTGGCATCCTCAATTAGTTCTGCCCTTTCTATCTTCCTTTCTCCCACTTCTTCCCAAAATAGAGGGGTAGGGCATGGCCATCCATAAAGGGCTTCATAGGGAGCCATCTGAATATTGGCCTGATAACTATTATTGTAAGCAAATTCCATCAGGCATAAGTATTCCTCCCAGCTTCTATTCATGGTGAGTACGCACTCTCTCAGCATGTCTACCAAGGTTTGGATGGTTCGCTCAAACTGACCATTTGTTTGAGGGTGAAGTGCTGTGCTCATATGAAGCTTGGTCCCCATGGCATTTTGTAAACTTGGCCAGAACCTGGAAGTAAATCTTTGATCTCTACCCGATACTATACTCACCAGGACACCATGGAGTCTTATGATTTCATTCATGTATAGGATTGTCAGATGTTATACTGTGTCCGCCACTTTTATAGGAAGGAAATGTGCTAATTTGGTCAATCTATCCACTATGACCCAAATCGCATCTCGACCCTTTCTAGTCACCGGTAGGCCAGTGACAAAGTCCATGGTGATGTGCTCCCATTTCCACTCCGAAATTGGTAAGGGTTGTCGTAGTCTTGATGGTTTTTGATGCTCTGCTTTTATCTATTGACAGGACAAACATCAGGCTATATATTCCGCAATGTCCCTCTTTATACCCTTCCACCAGTATCCTTGTTTGAGGGTGCGGTACATCTTAGTACTGCCCGGATGCATAACATACACCGAATCATGTGCCTCTTCCAGAATTAATCTTTTCAACTCCTTATCTTGAGTCACACATACCCTACCCTTATAGGTTAGTACTCCGTCACCTCGCATGTCGTAGCCTGGTTTCCTTTTTCTATTTACTAGGTCCAAATAAGATTGGAGTTCTTTATTGATCCTTTGATGAGCCTTAATATGCTCAGTTAAACTGGGTCTTACCACCACATTAGCCACCAGCATTTTTTCTGCTTGTCTATCCTCAGATCCACCTCTATCCTTCCTAATATTTCTTTCTCTGATGATCTTCACATTATCTTTCCCTCAGTATTTCCTTCTAGTTCTACCACTGAAATCCTTAAATTTTCGAAGTATCTTTTTTCCGATATTTTTCCCAACTTACTCTTACTCTTTGAATTCGTTAGTACCCTCTATTGATCTTTCTTCATTTTCACCCACCTCAATATTTGTTTATTCCTTTGAGGTGGATCTCTCATCCTCATCGTGTCCAAACCTTTTGTACCTTCATATCCTTAGCATTTCCCTTTTTGCCTTGGTTAGGGTGTATTCTTCCACTATTCCCTATCTCTAGTTAAACTTCGTTTACTCCTCCAAATAATTTGGTCCAAAAAAGTTATTTCCTTATATAGGATTCTTCTACAGTTCCTATTTTAAGTTTTCTAGGCCTTCCTGTAGTAGATCATGCTCACCCTCCCAATACTCTCACTTAACTGCTTGTACTTCTTACCGAGGACTTCATCACGGCCTTGGTGTTACAACCCTCCTTCGATCAACCGTTTTTTATATGAAGCTTTCTCCTTCCCCAATTCAAGTTCCTATTTTCCATCCTCCTTCTAGTGTCTTCCAATTTGGGATTCTTGTGTTCGATCGTCCTATCTTTTAGAATTTTCTCCTAAATTTAAGGAGCTGATACAATTTATCTACTCTTGTTTTTCTTCTTTCTTTGACTCATGCTTTAACTTCCACATGTCTCTTATCCTTTGGAATTTCTCAGGAATCTGTATCTTAGTTCTTTAATAGTAATTTGTTTATACCTGGGACTTCCTGTTGTTGTATTTTCTCTCCCTCTTTCCCTGGTGAACTCTATACTTAATTTCTTTTTCTCCTCGAGCAGCTTTGGTTCTTGTGGTTCCTCTTGGGATGTTATACTTCCTCCCGGGTTTTTCCTTATCCTAAATTGTTGAAGTTTAGTTTTCACTTCTTGGTCTCAAAAAATTTATGTACTCTTGGATGGTTGCTCCTCCATCTCTCATTTCCTATTCTTAGGATCTCCTTCAGATGAAGTTCTTCTTATCGTGTTTCTAAGGGCAAGTCTTAAGGGTTGAGTTTAACTATCAATAACTCTTCCTTAGGGGCCATTTATACCCATTTATTTAAACTTTTATTATTACACTCTTAAATTTTCTCAAGGAAACTCAAGAGTTTTAATAAACTTCTACTTTCATTTATGATACCTTCTGGTTCTAATAAGGCTTCGACTAGTTTCTGGTAGTCCTCTACAATGTCCTTAGGCACCCTTTTTTTTCCCCTTAGAAACCTTTGAATGGCTTCCTCCCTTAGGTTAGATGTCTTTTTAATGATTATAGGGGAAGGACTGGATTTTTCCATGAATTTCCTAGATACTTTCCCTCCTACATGATAGTTTAGAGTTGGGTTAATATCCGGGCATATTATTGATATTGTTTTGAGGGAACTAGGCTCTGATACCACTCTAGTTGTCATGCACCAACCCGGTTTGGTTGGATCCCCGTGAACAACCCTTCGCTCTCTCAGTTCAAGAGGAGTTTCCTCCAACTTTAACTCGAGATGAGCCAGGCGTAATTTCAACCTTGTTCCCTAAAAAGACGTATATCAAATAAAATGCAATCTTAAGAAAAATTAAGCATACCTGATAGAGGGTAAGGCTCGGTATTATTCCTAGTCATTATCTCTTTTTCTGAAAAAGGGATAGAAATGAGGGGTAAGTTTCTACAACTCAGTGAATGACATCAATTGATGTCGAATTGGATTAGAATTGACTTTGGATAGGTAGCTCTCCTCCTAAGGTTCCTCCTAGGATAAAGAATGACATCAATTGATGTCGAATTGGATTAAAATTATGTCATTGATATTCAACCGACTCTAACACTGATCAGAAATTGTAGAGTGGAGCTAAATTGGCTTACCTTTCCATCCTAATTCGGCCATGGGAGGGCTGAGAAAGTGTTGGAAGCGCTTGGTTTGGCCTGAGGAGGGCTCGAATTGGCTGATTTCAACTCGACCAAAATAGGGTAGCTTCACTATTCGATCATGCCGACGCTTCTCCGATGACTCTTGGAATGAATGGATGTCACCACCGTGTAGCTGACTTCTCCCCAATTCTAATGAACCTGACCTCGCTTTCTTTGGCTCAGAAATCACCCTATATCAGAGCTCTGGTTCAAGCTTCATCAAAAAACTAAGCAACTAAGAGAAAGTGAGCTTTTCAGGTGTGGAGAGGAGGAATGGAGAGGGGCTCTTTATATTGGGAGCTCAGGGATTCGTCGGTCATCCGTTTTGCACCTTTATGAAAGACATGGATGGCTTGAAATGTATTGAATGGAAACGTTTCTTCTTCGCTAGTGCTGCTCCGATTTTCCAGCAAGTGAACAGTGTCGTCATCTAAAGGAAGAAGAGGACACTGTTCTGAACCGGACCAGACCGGTCTGAACCGGGTTCAAAGCTTAAACCAAACAGTTCACCTCTAATTTGACCGAATTTTTCAAATCTAAAAATTTCTAAATTCATTTTATATCCAATGGTGGCCTCAAATCTCAAATTTTAATTCTTTAAGCCACCTAGAAAAATGAATTTAGAATTCGGTTCAATAGTGCTTCAAACCGGTTCAATCTAGTTCGGATCCAGTTCACCTGAACTGGTTTGGTTTTTCTCTCCAATTCATTCTCAAGACCATTTCCATGACTTTTGGGACTCTTTGGGTCACTTGGGATTCATAAATTTCCCAGTTTACCCTTTCTCTATCGATTCTGGTTCATGAGTTGACTTGGTTCATAAACTGGTTCTATTCGGTTCAAACCCGGTTCACATGAACCGGTCTAATTTTTTCTTCCCCAATTTGTCCTAATGTTCTTTTCCAAGATTTATGAACCATTTTGAGTAACATGTGAGCTTGTAAATTCTCAATTTGCATGTTTCCTATTAATTGAACTTGTAGACTGATTTGGTATTAAAATTTGAAACTGACCGGTTCTTTCCCCGCTTTTCTCATTATCGAAGGACGGGGTTTACGTTGCCCCTTTCTCTATAGGTCCCGGTTCATAAACCGTGTCGGTTCATGAACTGGTTCAATTCAGCTCAGATCTAGTTTACCTAAACCGGTCTAGTTTTGTCTCCGAAATTGTCCTAATGTCCTTTTCCAAAGTTTTTATAAACCCTTTGTGTCACGCCCCAACCCGGTTTGGTCGGATCCCCGTGATCAACCCGCCACTCTCCCGGTTTATTAATAGGTTTCCCCTTATTATAAACCGTAAAGAGTAAGGCGTCCTTTAACCTGCACCTTTTTCCTGGAATAACATAATCAAAACTACATGAAATTTAAAACTATACATACCTGTCTTACAGGCATCTTAGTTGACGGTCTTTAAGGGGAGGCTTTCCAAGATTTCCTGAAAGGGATATAAGGGAGGGGGTGAGTACGACTACTCAGTGAATGGGTTTTTAAAAACTTTTGACTTTTAAGAAAAATATTTATATGGAGTGTGCCAGACTCCTTTGTTTTCAAAAATCCCTTCATTTAAAAATTTGAGTTTTTCCATTATTTCTTAGTTACCACGGTGTGTCATCACCCAACACACATCCTTCATCATGAAGGTTACACACATTCGCAAGTCAGTATCACTACTGAACCCGCTAGTGGCTTCAGAGCGACTTTTTCTGCCACCCGGATAGAAGTACGACCACTTCTACCCTGGGAATGAGTGGATGTACATGACATCCGACCCACAATCCCGAAATCACTTCTTCGTGTCCGTATGAGGACAAAGACCTCATCCTGTCCCCACCTCGGTCTCATGCGCTTCGTGCTACTCCAAATTTTGCACAGACACTTGGAACGACGAACTGCCCTTATAGCCACTAGGTCGTCCAGTGCCCTTAGGATGCATCACTACCCCTCATGGGCGTCTTGATGATCCCGTACTCACAGTGCATGCACAAACAATGTTTTCTTATATTGCCATGTAATCTGTGGTGCCATTAGTCCAACGGCCCCGACTCTCAACTCAACCCGCAGCTGTTTGTCTTGACTAGTCCGTCGACCTGTCATGTCGCACTGCCGCTAGTTGACTGAGCATGTTGGCCCTATCTTGGTACCATGGCCAAACAATTCACTTATTAAGTTTTATGGCACATATATCATGTTCGTTTACAAGCTCCTGCTCGTGCCAATTGGCCTTGGGCCCACTGTACGAGATTTTCAAAATCGGGCATTTAGCCCCCAAGTTCCAAAACCGAGGCCCCTAGCCTATCAGAGCTATTCGAGCTCCCGTCGAGAAGGTCTCCCAAATAGTTTAAGCATTGGCACACAGTCAGGGGAGAACACTTCCGACAAAATAGGTTTTCATTGTCCATTATGCCAACCGGTATAAGGACATCTCCGTTCATAACCGATGAACGGGTTTTCAACTTCCTTCGAGGAAGTCTCATCATACCAACCGGGTATGATCTACTTACAACCGGTAAGTAGTTTTTTTTCGCATAATTTTCACATCACTTTCTCTAAGTAGTGATGATTAAAATACCACTAAATAGTGGGTTTTTATATCGAGGCACTTATCATCCTCAACTGGGTATGATGTTAGTAAACCCACTCACAACCGGTAAGTGGTTTTTAACTTTAAACTGTACTCATCATCCCAGCTGGGTATGATGTGAATAACCTACTCACCCGTTAATGCCGTGAATTCCACTAGACTGGTTCTTTGTATTCACGCGAGCTTGTCCTTGCTGGCATTCCCGGTATTTCACGTTCCTACACGATATGAACATCTTGGTTCATTATCCTTCGACCTAATCGCCTTCATTCATTCCAAATGAATGAGAAAGTCGAACTTTCATTTATTTGCAATTAGGTCCCTAAAGTTATTTCTCTTTAACTTTAAGTCCCAAATACTGGTTTTTCCTTAAATTGAGTCCCAAAACTTCTAAAATTTATCATAGGATCTCAATTTATTCCATTTCACAAAAAGGGGTTTAACTTCCCAAATCTCCAATTTGGTCCTCCAACTTTTCCAAAATTACCATTTTGCCCTTCCTTTACAAAAATGGTAAATTTTGCCCCAAAAATTTCAAAATTCCTCAATTGGTCCTCTAACATTATTTTCATGCCCAATTGACCCTCAATTTCATAAAATTTCATTTTGGTCCTTTAAATTTTGAAAATCTCCAATTTTCCCCCAATTCCAACTTCTTAATACAGCTGAATTTTATTTCATCAAATTGACCCATCAAACGTTTCTAATTTTTGAAATTGAAGTTGAAATTGAAGTTGAAATTGAGTTTCTACATGTTCATACGATTCTTCAGAAATGTGAATCGCAAGTTTTAATGCCGGGACAAGCTCAAACGGAGCTTCGCCGGAAAATGAACTATAGAGAGAGAAAGCTTCGCTTACTCACCGGTGAAGGCACGACGGTTCGAGCTTTCGATCTGGATAGATAGCTGTCATCCTGAGGTTCATCCTAGAATCAAGAATTGCATCAATTGATGCGGAATTGGATTAGAATTTTGTCATTGAAATTCGGTCGATTCTCTCTCTAGCACCAATTGAAAATTATAAAGGGGAGCAGAATTGGCTTACCTTTCGGTTCTAATTTGGCCGTGGAAAGGCTAAGGAAGTGTTGGGAGGGCTTGGATTGGCCTGAGCAGGGCTTGAAATGGCTGATTTCAGCTTGGCCGAAATAGGGCAGCTTCAGTCCGCCGGAGCTGCTTCACTATTCTATCACGCCGGCGCTTCTCCAACGATTCTCGTATTGACTGGAGTTTGCTATCAGATAGCTGTCTTCTCCCCGGTTCTAAAGAGCCCGACCTTTGTTGAAGTCGAAGCTCAGGTTCGAGCTTTACCGGGAAATGGAGCAATAGTGAGAGAGAGAGAAGTGTTCAGGTGTGAGGAGAATGGAATGGGGATGACCTATTTATATAGTCGTAAAACCCGTGTATTAAATGGGTGAGATTTATTACTATTATTAATATTGCCATAAATTATTGGTATTAATTCCAATAATTTAATTTCGATATTAATTTCAAATAATTTAATTTCAGTATTTAATTATTTATATTAATTCCAATAATTTAATTTAGGTATTAAATTATTGGTATTAATTTCAATAATTAAATATATATTAATTTATAGCTATTTATGATAAGCCGTATAAAAATTTTTGACCGAAATTTCAGGTTACAAAAAAAATCATACTTCCCATGAGGTTACCCATCCTCACACTACTCTTAGGTAAGCACGCTTAACTTTGAAGTTATTATAAAATCTAGTTCACCTGAACCAATTTGGTTTCTGTTTTCTTGTTTGTCTTAAGCTCCTTTTCCATTGTTTAATAAATCTTTTGTATCAACCGAAAGTTGTAAATTTTCATATTGCTTATTTCCAAATGTAAACCGGTTTGGTTTTCTTATTCGGTTTGACCGGTTCTTTTCCCAGTTTTCCTTAACTCAAATGTGTGGGGTTTAAAACTCTCCCCTCCTTTTAGGAGTTTTGTCCCCAAAACTTAGTTAATATCCTTGCATGAGCAATCATTTCCTTTGATACCCCTTTGGTGTTTGCTTAACATGCAAAGTCTTATCTTATTCTTTTAATTAGTCCTTTTTACATCCTTCAGTTAAGGAATTTCTTTTCCTTCATATTATTTACTCCCTCCATGGAGTTTATCATAACGAGACATACCTTACTTCAAGGTATATTCTTAGATTTATATCTTTCTTTGCTTAGAGCACATTCTTCCCTTTGAGGTTCTGTACTCAAGATTGGAAATTCCAAGATACCTAACCATTCTCATGTCTAGTTAAGCCCTTGGTCGTTGAAACCTTTAGCTCAATGTTCTTTCGGGCGTTACGAAATGGTTGCCACAGTTTTCTTTATTCTCACTTTTTCATCTCATTTTGACCCTTCCTCTATTTGTTGTCTATTATAACTTCAGTCCAAATTTTTATATTCGACCTCGTCATGCTTATTAGCTGACTCTTCCTTACTTTGAGTCATATTCTCGTCGGGATTGTTGGGCTTACATACCCCTTACAGCATGACATTTTCTAGGACATGTCTTTGTCCATTAGATTTCTAGACCTGAATACCATTTTGTGTCCGTATGAGGATAGAGACCTCATCCCGACCCCACCCCGGTCTCATGCGCAAGAAGCAACCCCGAGCTTCCTGAATGACTAACACGACGAATTGCTTTTATCTCCACCATGTCGTCCAGTAGCCCTTAGGGCCCATCACTACCCTTCTTGGGCATCTTGATGGTCCTATACCACAAGTGCATGCACAAATAATAGTTTTTACAAATAGCCATTATCTTTGGTGCCACTTGTCCAACAACACCGACCCACAACTTGACCTGCAGTTGTTTGTTTAAGCCTGTCCATCGACCTAGCCTTGATGCACTACCGCCAGTCCATCGAGTACTGTCGGTCCTAACTCGATACCATGGCAAAATCACACAACCATTTCATTAAAAAAATTTCATGGCTTTCATAACTCGAGTTTGTTTACGAGCTCCAGCTTGTGCCCACTGGCCGTGGGTCCACTACATGTGATTTTCCAAAACTGGGCAATTTGCCCCATAAGTTCAAAAAACTGAGGCCTCTGACCTATTTGAGCTATTCTAGCTCTTGTCAAGAAGGTATCCCAAATAGTTTAAGCATTGGCACACAGTCAAGGGATAACACTTGTAAACCCCGCACTTTTGAGTTAAGGAAAACCGAGAAAGAACCGGTCAACTCGAGTAAGAAAACTGAGCTGGTTTACAAACCCGATCATATGGGAACAAGCAATTTGGAAATTTCAACTTTCGGGTGATCCAAATGGTTCATTATACCTTGGAAAAGAAACTTAAAACAAAATAAAGACAAAAACCAAATTGGTTCAAGTGAACGAGATTCCATAAAAACTTTGAAGTTAAGCGTGCTAAAATTAAATTATTGGAATTAATACCAATAATTTATGGTAATATTAATACTAGTAATAAATCTCACCCATTTAATACACGGGTTTTACACCTATATAAAGAGGTCATCCCCATTCATTCTCCTCACACCTGAACACTTCTCTCTCTCTCTCTCTCTCTCTCTCTCTCTCTACTACTCCATTTCCCAGTGAAGCTTAAACCAGAGCTTCGACTTCAACATTTTTCTTAACCTCAAAAGGAGATGTCGGGCTCTTTAGAACGGGGGAGAAGTCAACTATCTGATAGCAAACTCCAATCAATCCGAGAATCACTAGAGAAGCACCGACATGATGGAACAGTGAAGCAGCTCCGGTGGACCGAAGCTGACCTATTTCGGCCAAGTTGAAATTGGCCATTTTGAGCCCTCCTCAGGCCAAACCAAGCCTTCCTAACACTTCCTCAGCCCTCCCACGGCCGAATTACGTCTGAAAGGTAAGTCAATTTGGCTCCCCTCTACAATTTTTGGTCGGTGTTAGAGAGAGAACCGATAGAATTTTAATAATGAAATTCTAACTCAATTCTGCATCAATTGATACGATTCTTGATTCTAGGATTAACCTCAAGATGAGACTTATCTGCCTAGATTGAAATCTCGGACCGTCGTGCCCTCACCGGTGAGAAATCGAAACTTTCTCTCTCTACAGTCTGTTTTCCGGTGAAGCTCCGTTTAAGCTTGTTCCAACATTAAAATCTGCGATTCAAAGTTTCTTAGAATCGTATGAACATGCAGGAACTCAATTTCAACTCCAATCTCAATAATAAGAAGTGCTTGATCAGTCAATTTGATATAATCAAATTCGGTAGTGTTGAAGAGTTTAAATTGGGGGGGAAAATTAGGGATTTTTGAAATTCAAAGGGCTAAAATGCAATTTTATGAAATTGAGGGTCAATTGGGCATGAAAATAATGTTGGAGGACCAATTGAGGAATTTTGGAATTTTTGGGGCAAAACTTACCATTTTTGTAAAAGAAGGGAAAATGGTAATTTTGGTAAAACTGGGGGACCAAATTGGAAATTTGGAAAATTAAACCCCTTTTGGTGAAATTAAATAAATTGAGGTCCCAGGATAAATTTTAAAAGTTACGGGACTCAATTTGAGGAAAAATCAACATTAGGGACTTAAAGTTAAAGAGAAATAACTTTAGGGACCTAATAGAAAATAACTAAAAGTTTGGGTTTTCTCATTCATTGGAAATGAATGAAGGTTGTTATGTCGAGTAATAATGAACAAGGTTGTTCATATCGTGTAGGAACGCGAAATACCGGGAACGCCAGCAAGGACAAGCTCGCGTGAATACAAAGAACTGGTCTAGTGGAATTCACAGCATTAACAAGTGAGTGGGTTTACTAACATCATACCCGGTTGGGATGATGAGCACACCTTATAATTTAAAAACCACTTACCGGTTGTGAGTGGGTTTACTAACATTATACCCGGTTGGGATGATGAGCACAACTTAAAGATAAAAACCACTTACCGATTGTGAGTGGAAATTTTATATCATACCCGTAGGGGATGATAAGTACCTCGGTATAAAAACCCACTGTTTAGTGGTATATTAATCATCACCACTTAGAGAAAGTGATGTGAAAATTATGCAAAAAAAAAAAACTACTTACCGGTTGTAAGTAGATCATACTCGGTTGGTATGATAAGACTTACTCGAAGCAAGTTGAAAACCCGTTCATCGGTTATGAACGGAGATGTCCTTATACCTGTTAGTATAATGGACAGTGAAAACCTATTTTGTCGGATGTGTTCTCCCTTGACTGTGTGCCAATGCTTAAACTATTTGGGAAACCTTCTTGACGGGAGCTCGAATAGCTCTAATAGGCCGGGGGCCTCGGTTTTGGAACTTGGGGGCTAAATGCCCAATTTTGAAAATCTCGTACAGTGGGCCCAAGGCTAGTTGGCACGAGCAGGAGCTCGTAAACGAACATGATATATGTGCCATAAAACATAATAAGTGAATTTTTTGGCCATGGTACCAAGATAGGACCGACATGCTTAGTCAACTAGCGGTAGTGCGACATGACAGGTCGACAGACCAGTCAAGACAAACAATTGCGGGTTAAGTTGAGAGTCAGGGCCGTTGGACCAGTGGCACCACAGATTACATGGCAATATGAGAAAACATTGTTTGTGCATGCACTGTGAGTATGGGATCATCAAGATGCCCATGAGGGGTAGTGATGCGTCCTAAGGGCATTGGACGACCTAATGGCTATAAGGGCAGTTCATCGTTCCAATTGTCTGTGCAAAATCTAGAGTAGCACCAAGCGCATGAGACTGGGGTGGGGACAGGATGAGGTCTCTGTCCTCATACGGACATGAAGAAGTGATTTCGGGATTGTGGGTTGGATGTCACATACATCCACTCATTCCCAGGGTAGAAGTGGTCGTACTTCTATCCGGGTGGCAGGAAAAGTCGCTCCGAAGCCACTAGCGGGTTCAGTAGTGATATTGACTAGCGAATGTGTGTAACCTTCATGATGAAGGATGTGTGTTGGGTGATGACACGCCGTGGTAAGTAATAAATGGTGGAAAAACCTAAATTTTTAAATGAAGGGATTTTTGAAAACAAAGGAGTCTGGCACACTCCATATAAATGCTTTTCTTAAAAGTCAAAAGCTTTTAAAAACCCATTCACTGAGTAGTCGTACTCACCCCCTCCCTTATATCCCTTTTAGGAAATCCCGAAAAGCCTCCCCTTAAAGACCGTCAACTAAGATGCCTGTAAGACAGGTATGTAAAGTTTTAAATTTTATGCAGTTTTGATTATTCTATTCTGGGAAATGGTGCAGGTTAAAGGACGCCTTACTCTTTACGGTTTACAATAAAGGGAAATCCTTTAATAAACCGGGAGAGTGGCAGGTTGATCACGGGGATCCGACCAAACCGGGTCGGAGCGTGACAACACTTCTGACAAAAAGTATATTTTCCCATCCTACAATTCCATACGATTTAATTGAGCATTGAACTGCATCATTTAGGTCTGAATTGAGCTCAAACAGAGTTTTGTCAGAAAACTGTATTTAGAGAGAGAAAGTTTCAAGGTTCTTGTTTTAAGGTTCCTTCTAGGATCAAGAATTGCTACAATTGATATTGAATCGAGTGAGAATTTTTTCAGTAAATTTCAGCACTTTCTCTCTCTAAATCCGATCTACAATGATCGAGGAGGGTCAAATTGTCTTACCTTTCAGCTCTAATGAGGTAGTATGAGGGCTGTGGGGGTGTTGGAGTGGCTTGGTTTAGCTGGAGGAGTGCTGAATTTGGTCGAATTCAACTTAGCCAAAATAGGGCAACTTCGGTTCGTCAAAGCTAATACATTGTTTGATTCCACCGTCACTTCTCTAATGGTACTCGGGTTGAAAGGAAGATTCTATCAAGTAGCTGACTTCTCCCGGAGTCTGTAAGACCCGACCTTGCCTTTTGCAGATAAGAAAAATGCCTATATCGGAGCTCTGATTTGAGCTTTGCCAGAAATGGAGCAGTTGAGAGAGAATGGAGATTTCAAGTGTGTGGAGGATGAATGGAGAGGAGCACTTTATATATGGAGCTCGGGGATCCTTTGCTCGAAAACTTTCCTTTTTAGTTGAGCTTGTCCTTGCCTTGAAACGGCCTGATCGGAGCCATTTTTCCCTCACTGACATTATCTGTTTTTTCATTGAATGAACAATATTGTCATCTAGAGGAAGAAGATGACACTATTCCAAACCGGACCGAACCATTCCAACCAGGTTCAATGCATAAATTGACTGGTTCAAGCCCGATTCGACCGATTTTTCTCAAAATTAAAAATTTCTAAATTCATTCTCCATCTAATGGTGGCTTCAATTAACCAATTTGATCATTTTAAGCCACCAAGAAAAATAAATATAGGAATTGGTTCAAGTATGATTCAAACCAGTTCAATCCGGTTCACCCTGAACCGGTCTGGTTTTCTCTTCCCAATTGTCCTGACGTTCTTTTTCATGCTTTTTATGACTCTTTGAGTCACTTGGGGCTTGTCAATTTCCCATCTTATCCTTTCTCTATCGTTTAAGGTTCATGAAGCGGGTCGATTTTCTCTCTTGAGTTAATCGGTTCTTTCTACGATTTTCTTATCTTTAAACGATGGGGTTTACAACTCTCCCCTCCTTTTAGGGGTTTTGTCCTCAAACCTAAGTCCACAATCATTTGCACCAGGAGTGACTTTCCTTGATGTCCTCCTACGGTTTGCTCGGCATGTTATCACTTTGGCTATTCCTTTCATTTGGTCCTTTATCCACGTACTTGAGAAGTCTTTCTTCTTTTATGTTTTCCACCCACACCACAGTGTGTCTCATGATCCGTCATGTCCAAACTACCCATCCCATGGTACCTCCTTAGGCCTACTTCTTACTCTACTTAGGGTAAGACTTTTCTTCTTAAGGATTCTTACTCATGTCATTGGGTTGGATGTTCCATATACATCCGATCGTCCATGTTTCCCATCATTTCCTAGGTTGTTGATGCTCTTATTTTAGCATACTTTAGGACTTTTGTCCTTAACCCCATGGGTTTTTATGTGATTTCCCTTTTTCCTTATTTTGGTCCTTCCTCCCTCTTTTGTATACTACAGTTCTGGTTTCCATTCATAGATTTGACTAATGGATTCAGTCTTACTTAGGTCACCTTTCTTAGAACTGTTAGCACTACATGTTGTTTACCGCATGATTTGTTCTAGAATTATCTTTGCTAATATGGTTCCAGAATGTGTATACTTCATAACGGTTCATGCCCTTTCCATTCGTTTAGGAGTCGTATGGCTTCGTTCCTTCCTACTCCCCAGTAGTGTTTCCCAACTATCTTTTATGTTCTCCAATTGTCCTTTAAATCTCTTAACATCAGAATCACATTGGTTCCCTCTATCTACTCATTCTTTACCAACTTTTCTATGGGTTTTTCCCCGGTTCCAACCATCAGTTTTCCATCTTATCGACACATTGGGTCATTTCTCACTTATGTCCTTCCTCATTTACATTGGCGTCTTTTACTTAAGGGTTTTCCTTTCCTCCATCCTTTCTTGCTTGCTCATGACCATTCTCCATTTCTCATTCTAAGTTGACGCTTTTTCGGTCTACATATTGTCTCCTTGTTTTGGGCGTCTCCCCCTTTTATGGTTTTCATTCTCTACTATGTACTTCAAGGTAGAGACTTCCATTTTAGGGTTTTACCTTTGATCTACTTATTAGTTCCTTGAAAGTTCCTCCCCTTTACTTCCCTACACTCTTTTTATTTTGGGATATTTGTTCGCTTTTAATCCTTCATTGTCTTAAAATTCCCGTTTCATCCCTCATTCCGTATTCAATGAACTTCTAGCTTTTGGGTCTTATTTTGTGTATTCCACGCTGTGCCCAGTCATCATACTTTAGGCTCCATTAAGTGAACGTGTACCACAACAAGTCTTGATGTCCATGGTCGTTTCAATTATCCACTTCTTAATTTGAGGCTTACTTCTCCCAAGGTTTCTCAGGTAGTCTTTCCTCTATGTCCTTATTATGGGCAAACCACCCCTTTCTTACTTATACGGCATCTGTCGATGCTATCTCCTTCTCTACTTATTCCTTGAGTTTTAACTTACTCATTGGGTTCTAGGTAAACTTCCCTTGTAATTGGTCCTTTATTCCCAATTTGCATTCCATTTGAAACTTTTATCCTTTATTCCACTTTAGTTGGGTTCATTACTTCTCCATTGAAATATGTATGCCTCTTTAGGGCTCCTTTCCTTGGTAGGCATACTCCTTTTTCCCGCGAATTTCCTCTTTCCTTCATCTTCTTGGTTATCTATCTTTAATATGACCTCATGACATCCTTGATGTCATCCCATCTGACTAGTCCTTACTTTGGGGAGTTTTGCTAGCATATCCCCATATCCTTGTCTTTATACCAACTTCTTATTCACTACTATTTTTATTCCTATTAGTGAAGGGTTCTCGGTCTTTCTCCTTTTGAGGTTGTTCCATTCCCTTTCTGAGCTTACTTATTCCCTTCCTTGGCTTGGGTTTGGTCGTCGATTTGTACCCAGTCATTTAGTTCTTCCATAATTTCTTCATTCTTCATTTCTAATGTTTTGACCTTTACACCTTTCCTTTCCTTTATGGTGTAAAATTTATGGTCTTCTAGAGGGTCAGTTCGTTAACTGCCTTGTCCCCACTATTCTCCTTGGTCACTTGTCTTGGAACAGCTGTCCTTTGAGTTTACTTGTCCTCAACATCTATCTCATTGTCCTTTTTAGGATATAGTCTTTACTATTTTCCGATCCTTCATAGGGCATCGTTTATTTTCCTTGATCATTTTGTTATTTCTCTTTTTCTCCCACTTGACTACTCTTCTTTTGCCAAAGCAAGTCACACATGTCATTTAGAGACATCCTTAACTACTTATGCCCCTTCTTGGTTCTCTTATTTTGGGTTATGCCTCTTATGATCCACCCTTCAGTTCCTTAGCTTGGTAATTTTTTTCTTATGGTCTCACTTCCTACCTTCATCCTTTTTCTTAGGGACTTCCATCCTAGGATTTTCCATGTTCAACCTCCCTAATGCTCCTTGTAGACCTTTCCTTCTTTCGTTTCATACACCCTTCTGACATAAGTATGGTTATCCGCCCTTTATTCCTTTCAATTTTGTAATTCCCTTTTTGTTCCTTATCCTTCCTTTGAGGAGTTCCTAATTGTTGATCAGTTCCTAGCACTTTATGTTATGTCCATCTGCCTATCAATAATTCTTTCAATGGTACTTATACATTCCTCTAGAGTTTTCTTCCTAGCACACTAATTTTCCTCTTCCCTCTAACTGTGCCTTATCCTAGAGTTACCTAAAGAGGGTTTCCGCATTCACCCTTTTTAGGGGTTCTTGTACCTTACCTCTCCACTTGGTTATCTTTCATACACTAGTTCTTCTTCGAGGTAACTCAATTGCTCTTGGTTTCCTAACCCTTGTATGTGGGCTCTTTCTCAATCCTTTATGGTCCTTAGGCTTTCCTCTACTCTTCCTGCATCTTTTGATGCTGACTTCCTTTTTCCCATATTCATCCGCTTTTTTTACCATGTTTCCCTTGTACTTAACCCCTTATGAACACACCTTTTCTTCCTACCCTTGGTATTTTCTGGTGACTCTTAAGCAGACTCTTTGTTCTTCTTTGGAAACTCCTTTCTTAGTCTTGTTGCCTTGTTACTCTACGTTTCTAGTTCTTGTGGAGGAACTAGTTAGGCTACCTTAGGGGTAGTCTTTCTCCTTAGATGGCCTTCTCTACATTTGTTACCCGGTCATGATTGGTTTACTCCAACCTATTAATCGTTATCATGGGAAAACTAACTTTTAAAGTAAAGAAAAGAGTCTTTATTCATTAAAGAGGGTAGTTTATTGCGGACTCGGCTTATTACAAGGATTTTCACTACTTCCTAGTCCTTTGGAGTCACTAGCTAGGAATTAGCCTCCGAATGGCTTCGAGATTAATGGTCTGAGGGCTCTGATGAACTCATTGACATCCATCCATACTCTCTCGGCACTCCCTGATAGGACGAACTTCATGAATTGCCTTGAGTCTGTACTTTCTTAGCACCTCAACCTCACACTCATAAGTCCACCTCATCCATTAGGAAGGGTTTAAGTTGGATTGAGATGGTAGGGGTACTTTTTGGACTTTCATAAAGATGGTGTGGGCATCCCAATAGTTATCCTAGGCCTCCTTCTTAGTTAGAGTCTATTTAGGTTATTGTGGGGCTGGTGGGGGTGTCGGGATCCTTAAAGGAGGTATAGGTTATTCCTGCCTTGGAGGGGGATATGTGATGCCTTTTAGCTCTAATAGGGCTCCAACAAGTTTCCTATAGTCTTCGGCCTTATCCTTGGGTACTCTCTTTTCAACCTCCATGAACTATTAGATGGCTGCTTCTCTGGAGTTAGGCATCTTTTTCACGATCTTATGTGGGGGTTTGGTTCGCACGGCAAACTTCCTAGGAACTCTTCTTCCTACAAGGTAGTTAAGCTTTTGTTAGTGTCAAGGCATAGTATTGATAATGCTTTTAAGGGAACAATGCTCTGATACTACTCAAGTTGTCATGCCCCGACTCAGTTTGGTCGGATCCTCGTGATCAACCTGCCACTCCTTTGGTTTAAGAGGGGTTTCCCCCTTCTTTTAATCAAGAGGAGTCGAGCGTAATTCAAACCTTGTTACCTAAAATAGCATAAATCAATAAACATGCAAGCTTAAAAGTGACATTAAGCATACCTGACGGAGAGTATATCCTCATGTTTTCTTACTCCTTAAAGGGGTATAAGAGAGGGGGTGAGTTCCATAACTAAGTAAGCGGGTATTAGGAGTGAGTTTTCAATAAATAGTTTTGTTCAAAGCATGCCAAAATTTTCATTTCTTTAAGAAGGATCTTTCCTCATATTTCGGTTTTCAAAACCTTTTCTCCATTTCCATATTAGGTATGTTTAGTAGAAAATACACACCCTTCATAAGGAAGGGAACACACATTCGTAGGTGCAGCCCGTCCACTGCACCCACTTGTGGCTCAGAGCGTCTTTACCGACCACCAAGATAAAAGTCAATCCACTTCTACCCTAGGTCTGAGTGGATGTTCACGACATCCGACCCTCATACCCAATATCACGCTCCGACCCGGTTTGGTCGGATCCCCATGAGCAACCCGCCATTCTCCGATTTATTAAGGCGTCCTTTAAACTTGTACCTTTCCTAGAATAACATTAATCAAAATTACATGAAATTTAAACTTACATACATGTCTTGCAAGTACAGCTAACTGGAGGACATTAGGTAGGTTTTCCCTTGGTTACCTAAAAAGGGGTATAAGGGAGGGGATGAGTTTGACAACTCAGTGAATGGTTGTTTAAAACTTGATTTTCAGAAAAATAGTTTGAATTGTAGTGTGCCAGACTCCTTATTTTCTTAAAACCATTTCCTCAATTTCTCAGTTTTCCAAACCATCATTACTCATTAACCACATTCGGTGTATTTAACAATCAATACACTCCCTTCATCATGAAAGGATCACACATTCGTAGGGCAGCCCGTCCACTACACCCATTTGTGGTGTCAGAGCGACTTTACTGGCCACCAAAATAGAAGCTCATCCACTTCTACACTGGGAATGAGTAGATGTATGTGACATCTGACCCTCAAACCCAAAAAGAAACTCTATGTCCATATGAGGACAAAGACCTCATCTTGACACCACTCCAATCTCATGGGCCTGAAGCTATGTCGAGCTTCCTTGACTGCTGGCATGACAAACTACCCTTATCTCCATCATGTCGTCCAATAGCCCCTAGGACGCATCACTACCACTCTTGGGCGTCTTGATAGTCCTGAACCTCAGTGCATGCACAAAACAATAATTTTTCACATAAGCCATTTAATATTTGGTGTCATTGGTCCAACAGCCCCGACCCTCAACTAGTCATACAGTTGTTTGTCTCGACTAGTATGTCGACCTGTCTTGTCGCACTACCACCAGTCCATTGAGTATGTCAATTTTGTCTTGGTACCATGCCCAAAGTTTTCATGGCTTAATTTCATGTTTATTTATGAGCTCCTGCTCGTGCCAACTAGCCTTGGTCTCACTTTACGAGATTTTCAAAATCGAGCATTTTAGCCCCCAAGTTCCAAAACCAAGGCCTATGGCCTATCTGAGCTATTCGAGCTCCCGTCAAGACTGTCTCCCAAAACGTTTAAGCAGTGGCACACAATCAGGGGAGAGCATGCCCGACAAAATAATTTTTTCATTCTTTTATCACACCAACCAGGTGTGATGATATCTCCAATTACAATCGGTAAACGGCTTTTCCACTTCCTTCCAGGAAGTCCATCATACCAACCAGGTATGATTTACTTACAACCGTTAAGTAGCTTTTCCGCGTAATTTCCACATCACCCCATCCTGGTTTGATCTTAAAAATTCCACATAATAATGTGTTTTAAGTTCCGAGGTACTTATCATCCCAACCGAGTATGATGTGAAAATCCCCACTCACCCGTTAATGCTGTGAATTCCTCTCAACTAGCTTTTTGCCTCCACGCGAGCTTATCTTAGCTGGCGTACCCAGTACTTCGTGTTCCTACACGATATGAACATCCTTGTTCATTATCATTTGGCCTAATAGCCTTCATTCACCACAAATGAATTAAATACACAAACTTTTCAATTATTTGTAATTAGGTCTCTAAAGTTTTTTCTTTAACTTTAGGTCACTAATGTCAATTTTTCACTAAATTGAGTCCTGAAACTTCAAATATTCACTTTGGGACCTCAATTTATTCAAAATCACAAAAAGGGGTTCAAGTTTTCCCAAATTTCCAATTTGGTCACCAACTTTTCAAAAATTACAATTTTGCCCATACTTTACAAAAATGTCAAATTTTACCCCAATAATTCCAAAAATCGACCAATTGATCCTCCAACATCTTTTTCATGCCCAATTGGCCCTTAATTTTAGGAAATTGCACTTTGGTCCCTCGAATTTTCAAAATTCCCAATTCCCCCAAAATTTCCCTCAATTTCTCCCTTTCAAACTAGTCGAATTTTATTTCATTAAATTGACTGATTAATCAAGGTTCATTTTAAAATTGAAGGTGAAATTGAGTTCCTACACATCCATATGATTCAATTGCACCTTGAATCGCATGAATTGATGCTGAAATGAGCTCAAACGGAGTTTCACCGGAAAATTGGACTTCGAGAGAGAAAGCTTCAAAAGCTTATCGTCGGGGGCACGGCAGTCCGAGCTTTCAATCTAGGAAGATTGCTCTTATCCTAAGGTTCATCTTAGGATCAAGAATCGCATCACTTCATGTCGAATTGATGGAGAATTTGGTTAGTAAAGTTTCATCGGTTCTCTCTCTAACACTTATCAAAATTTATAGAGCGGAGCCAAATTGGATTACCTTTCCACTCTAATTCAGTTGTATGAGGGCTGTGGAAGTGTTGGGAGAGCTTGGTTTGGCATGAGAAGGGCTCAAATTGGTCATTTTTAGCTTAGCTGAAATAGGGCAGCTTTGGTTCGCCAAAGCTACTTCACTGTTCTATCACGCCGGCATTTCTCTAGCAATCTTTGGAGTAAATGCAGACTACCGTCATAATGCTAACTTCTCCCCAAATCTAAAGAACCTGACCTCGCCTTCTTTAGCTTAGAAAAATGCCCAAGTCAGAGTTTGGTTTGAGCTTCACCAGAAAATGGAGTAGTAGGGAGAGAGTGGAGTTTTCAGGTGAAAGGATGATGAATGAGGAGGGGCTCTTTATATAGGAAGCTCAGGGACTTCCTGGTCGTCTGTTGGTGTCTTTGTGGCAGTCATTCATTGCCTAAAACTCCCTGGTTGGATACTTTTCATCGTTATCAGCGCTGCTCAATTTTTCGGTGAGTGAATAGTGGTGTCATCTGAAGGAAGAAGACAACACTGTTCCGAACCGAACCGGACCGGTCCGAACCTAGTTCAACGCTTCAACTCATCGGTTCAGGCCCGATTCGACCGATTTTTTTAAAATTAAAAATTTTTAAATTCATCTAAATTCATTCTCAATCAAATGAATTCTCCAATTTGAATTTTCTAAGTCACCTCGAAAAATGGATTTAGAAATTATTTTAATAGTAGTTCAAACCGTTTCAATCCAGTTCAGGTCCAATTCACCTAAACCTGTTTGGTTTTCACCTCCTAATCATCATTAAATCCTTTCTCATGACTTTTGTGACTCTTTAGGTCACTCAGGATCCATAAATTTCTTGGTTTTCCCTTTCTCTGTTGGTTTCGGTTTATAAATCGACTCGATTTTCTCATTGCAAATGACTGGTTCTTTTCCCGATTTTCTTATTATCAAAGGTTGGGGTTTACACACAAATACCACTTCATGTCCATATGAGGACAGAGACCTCATCCCGACTCCACCCCGATCTCATGCGCAAGGAGCTACTCTGAGCTTCCCGACTGACTGACATGACTATCACGCCCCGACCAGGTTTGGTCGGATCCCCGTGATCAACCCGCCACTCTCCCAGTTTATTAAAGGGTTTCCCCTTATTATAAATCGTAAAGAGTAAGGCGTCCTTTAAACATGCACCTTTTCCTATAATAACATAAATTAAAACTGTATAATATTTCAAATTTATCATACTTGTGTTACAGGCATCTTAGTTGGTGGTCTTTAAGGGTAGACTTTTCAAAATTTCCTGAAAAGGATATAAGAGAGGGGTGAGTACAACGACTTAGTGAATGGGTTTTCAAAAACTTTAACTTTTAGGAAAAAAACTTGTATTGGAATGTGCCAAACTCCTTTCTTTCAAAAAAAATTCTTTAACATCAAATCTCGATTTTCACCACCATTTCTTTATTAATCAAGGTGTGTCATCACCCAACACACATCTTTCATCATTAAGGTCACACACATTCGCAGGCCAGCTCGTCCATAGAACCCACTTGTGGCATCGAAGCAACTTTACCGGCCACCTAGATAGAAGTACGTTCACTTCTACCTTAAGAATAAGTGGATGTTCGTGACATCTGACCCACAATCCCGAAATCAATTCTTCGTGTCCGTATGAGGACAGAAACCTCATCCCATCCCCACCTTGGTCTCATGTGCTTGGTGCTAGATAAAATTTTGCGTGGTCACCTAGTACGACGAAATACCCTTATACCCACTAGGTCGTCTAGTGCCCTTAGGAAGCATCACTACCCCTCTTGGGCATCATGATGGTCCCGTAATCATAGTGCATACACAAACAGTATTTTCTTATCATGCCATATAATATATGGTGTCACTGGTCCAACGGCCCCGACCCTCAACTCAACCTACAACTGTTTATCTTGACTGGTCCGAAGACCTGTTATGTCGCACTGCCACTAGTTGATTGAATATGTCAGTCCTATCTTGGTACCATGGCCAAACAATTCATTTATTAGAGTTTTATGGAACATATCTCATGTTTGTTTACGAGCTTCTACTCGTACCCACTGGCCTATGGCTCACTTGTTTGAGATTTTCAAAACTGGGCATAAGAGCCCCCAAGTTCCAAAACCGAGGCCCCCTGCCTATAAGAGCTATTCGAGCTCCCGTCAAGAAGGTCTCCCAAATTGTTTAAGCATTGGCACACAGTCAGGGAAGAGCACTTTCGACAAAAATGTGTTTTCAACAATCCATTATACCGACCGGGTATAAGGACATCTCCGCTCATAACCGATGAATGGATTTTCAACTTCCTTCGAGGAAGTTTCATCATACCAACTAGGCATGATTTACTTACAACCGGTAAGTAGTTTTTCCGCATGATTTTTGCATCACTCCTTTAAGTTCTAATTTTCGAAATACCACTTAGTAGTGATTTTCAAAATGGACTGTAGTGAGAGAAAGCTTCGAAAGCTTACCGTCGGAGGCACGGCGGTCTAAGCTTTCGACCTGTACAGATAGCTCTCGTCCTGAGGTTCATCCTATAATCAAGAATCACATCAATTGATGCCAAATTGAGTTAGAATTTCATCATCAAAATTTTGTTGGTTCTCTCTCTAGCATCGGTTGGAAATTGCATAAGGGAGCCAAATTGACTTACCTTTCAATCCTAATTCGGTTGTGGGAGGGCTGAGGAAGTGTTGGGAAGGCTTGGTTTGGCCTATGGAGTGCTCGAAATGGCTGATTTCAACTCGATCGAAACAGGGTAGCTTCAGTCCGCCCAAGCTACTTCACTATTCCATCACATCGGCGCTTCTCCGGCGACCCTCAGAGCAAACGGAGACTATAAGTATGTAGCTGACTTCTCCCCAATTCTAAAGAACCCAACCTCACCTTCTTTGGCTAAAAAAGGATCCTATATCGGAGCTCTTGTTTGAGCTTCACCGGAAAACTAAGTAACTAAGAGAGAGTGAGCATTTCAGGTGTGTAGAGAATGAATGGAGTGTGGCTCTTTATATAGGGAGCTCAGGGACTTATCGGCCGTCCATTTGGCACCTTTATGATAAACATTGATGGCTCGAAATGTATTAAACAGAGACATTTCTTCTTCGTTGGCGCTGCTTCAATTTTCTGGTAAGTGAACTATTCTGTCATCTGAAGGAAGAAGACGACACTATTCTGAACCGTACCGAAACAGTCCGAACCGGGTTCGAAGCTTAAACCGGCCGGTTCACCTCTCATTCGACCGAGTTTTTCAAATCTAAAAATTTTTAAATTTATTTTCTATCAATGGTGGCCTCAAATCTCAAATTTGAATTATTTAAGCCACCTAGAAAAATGAATTTAGGACCTGGTTCAATAGTGGTTCAAATCGGTTCGGATCCGGTTCACCTGAATCAATTTGGTTTTCATCTCCAATTCCTTCACAAGTTCATTTACATGACTTTTGTGACTCCTTAGGTCACTTAGGGTCCATAAATTTCTTGATTTACCATCTCTCTAATGGTTCTGGTTCATAAACCAGCTCGATTTTTAAATCAGCTCAGTTTTTAAACCAATTTAATCTGGTTAGGGTCCGGTTCACCCGAACCGGTCTGGTTTTTCTCTCCCACTTTGTTTTAAGGTTCCTTCCCAAAGTTTATAAATCTCTTCGGGTCACAAGGGATCCATAAATTTCCCTATTTTCCCTTTCTCTATCGTTTCTAGTTCATGAACCGACTCAATTCATAAACTGGTTCAATACAATTAGATCCGGTTCATAAATCGGTTCAATCCAATTGGACCCTATTCATCTAAACTGGTCTGGTTTTTCTCTTCCAATTTGTCCTAAGGTTCTTTTCCAAGGTTTTATGAGCCCATTGGATCACCCGAGAGTTGTAAATTTCTAAATTTTCTGTTCCCAATTGATCGGGTACGTGAACCATTTCGATTTTCTTACTCGGTTTGACCGGTTTTTTTCCCGGTTCTCTTTAACTCAAAAGGGCGGGGTTTACAACTCTTCTCTCCTTTTAGGAGTTTTGTTCCCAAAGCTTAATTAGCAACCTTGCATGAAGAATCATTTCCTTTGATATCTATTTGGTGTTTGCTTAACATGAAACTCTTCTCTTATTCTTCCAACTAGCCCTTTTTGCATCCTTCACCTAAGGAATTTCTTTTTCCTTTATATCATTTACTCCCTTCATGGAGTTTATCATAATTTGATATACCTTACTTAAGGGTATATCCTTAGATTCACATCTCTCTTTGCTTAAAGCAACATTTTCCCCTTTGAGGTCCAGTGCTCAAAATTGGGAATTCCAAGATACCAAACCATTCCCGTGTCTAGTTAAACTCTTGGTCATTGCAACCCTTAGCTCGATGTCCTTTAGAGCGTTACGTACCTATTTTCACATATTTCCTTGTCATCACCTTTTCATCCACCTTTATTTGTTGCTCAATACAATTTAGACCAAATTTTAGGTTTGACATTGTCATTTTTACTAACTGACTCTTCCATATTTTGAGTCATGTTTTCCTCGAGACTATTGGGTTTACCTACCCTTTACAACATGACGTTTTCTAGATCTTGTCTCTATTTCCATTAAATTTCCAGAACACCTCCTTTAGGATTATTCCTAACTTTCCAACCTCTCAGGGATTGTATAACTTCATCCCTCTTTTCTTTTGGTAGTATTCCTCGACTACCTTTACCGTTGTCCACATCAACATATAAAATGGTGTTGTTTCTCATTACCCACTCGTCCTTTTTCAACTTCCTTATTGAGTCTTTTTTGTTCCAATTATTAGACTTCCAGATGTTTTACTGACATGCTAGGATTCATCCTTTCTTAGGTCCATCCTCATTCCCAATAACATCCTTTACTCAAGGATTTCCTTTGGCCTTAATCCATTCTTACTTGTTCGTAATCATTTCATAGTGCATTATTCCTGTTTGACCCTTTTCGGTCTATTGTTTTGTTCGGGAAGTTCCTTTTTTACGATTTCATTCTCTAATATGTCCTTCAAAGTAGATACTTTCATTCTAGGAGCTACATGCTCGACCTTCCTACCATTCCATGAAGGTTTCTTTCTCCCTTTCCTTGCACCCCTATCTATGTTAGGGCATCTATTTGCTTTGGATCCTTATCTATCCATAACTTTTGTTTTATCCCTTATTCCTTACATGGAATACTTCTTATTATTGATTTTATTCCATGCATTCCACACTATGCTCAATCGTCCACTCTTTAGACTTCATATGCGTGCGTGGACTATGACCCGTCTTACCAATTGTGGTTATTCCTTCTTAGCCACATCTTATTTGGAGGACTTACTTTCCCAACATTTCTCGAATATTCTTTCCTCTATTACCTTAATATGGGTTGTCCACTCATTTATACTTGTCACAGCCTATTTTGATACTAACCCTTTAACTTATTTCCATTTAAGGAGGGTTCACATCCTCCTTACTTCAAAATCTTTTGTTCGTCCTTCGTGAGGCTCGCTTAACCATCTTAAGACTTTAAATTATAAATCCGATCGTGGCCATTGATTTCTTTAATGATTTTCCTTCATTCCTTTTTTTTTCCAATGTTTTGGCATTTTCACTTCTCCCTTCTTTATCATGGTTTAAATCTATAGTTCTCTCGAAGACCAGTTCTTTAACTGTCTCTTTCTCTCCATTTCTCTGGTCTAATCGTCTAGGCAACTGTATCACTTGTCCTTCATGCCCATCCTATTGTCCTTCATAGAGTGTAGTCTTTACTACATCTCAACCTTTCGTAGGGTTTTCTATATTCTCTTTGGCCATCCCGTTGCTACTAGTTTCTTCTTTCTACTTGGTCCTCCTTGAATTACTATTTGGTTCTCTTGCTCTCCCCAAATAGGTCACATTGGCCATTACAATACTTCCTTTGAAACATTTCCTAATTAAGGGTTGGTCCCTTGCACTCCACATTATGTCCATTCGCCCATCAATAATTCCTTCAAGGGTAGTTAGTCGTATGCATCCCTCCAAAGTTTACTTTCATAGTGTGTTTCTTTATGGAGCATTCAAATCCTCCTTGTTTCAAGATTTCTTGACCATTATATTAGAGGCTTGGTTATTCCTATCTTGGCTTGAGTTTATTCATTAATTTGGCCCTTGGTCCTTTTAAGGATTTCTTTCATCCTTCTTTTCCCGAGTATTTGGCCTTTCCGCCTCTCTCTTCTTTGTTGGAACTCAAATTATGGCTTTCCCATGTATTAGTTCGTTAACTACTTAGCCTCCACCATTCCTTTGGTCTAAGTTTCTTAGGGTAGTTGTTTCTCGAGTCCTCCTATCCTTAATGTCCATCTCATTGACCTTTTTAGGATGTAGTCCTTTCTACCTTCCGGTCTTCCTTAGGATGTCATTTTTTCTCTTGTACTACCATGTTGTAACGACTTGCTTTCTTTTGTCATGTTGGTCCGAAATTCCTATTTGGCTTCATTGCTCTTTCCAATGTGATTCATTACGGTAATCCCAATACATCCCCTTTGTCGCCAAATGTTCGTCTTGTTTTCTCTTGTGGTTGCTCTCCCTTCTTTACTCCCAATATTTAGATTTTTCTTCTTTCAAGAGAGAGTTTTCTTTGTTCTATTTGTGGTTTATCGAGGTCCTACCTTTAGTCCTTTTTCTTTTTCTTCCAATCATTATGCTAGAATCTTGAAGAGCTTACTTTTAGATGTAATTGAAGTTTTGAGCAGGAGTTGTATTCCTAAGGATGGTATCCTTTCAAGTTTTCTATAGCTGTGGGGGCATTACTCTTGGAAAATATTATCGTAACTCCTTGTGGTGTGGGACAGTTTTTCACTTCGTGTCCTATTCCCCTATAGGTTAACTTGATTCTTGTCCTTAGTAGGGTTGGGCACTTCTCCACGCAGTGTCCCTATTGTTCATACTTATAATTACGTTAACATAAGTGGTTCCTCCTAGCATTTTTCTAGGGAATTGTTAGTTTTTGGTGCTCCTTCGTCCTTAAGTCTAGATACATTGAGAGTTTTTCTTGTAGAGTCTTCTTTATCAATTGATCACTCTTAGAGTTCTCCTAGATTTCTTGATTCCCAAATTCAATTTCCTTAACTTGGATGGGGCTCTCCTTAGTTTCTATGGTAGTACAGGCTTGTTTGGTCACTTTATTTGGGGTCATCTTCCTTGAAGAACACATTCTTTGAGGGACAGGGTTATTTTTTTTAGAAATTTGGAGTACTTCACTAATAGAGTAGTACAGTATGTTGGGTGTTTTGGCCTTATTATAGAAAATGGTCACAAAATAACTACCGATCTATGGGATTCTTGATAAGCATCCTCCTATGTAAGGTTATATGCCCATTTGTTGGCGTTTATGACATCACACTTGGCTTCCTTTATACTTAGAGTTGTGCCCTCAATAGGTCCTGGCACCATTCTCTGGGATACTTCCCCATTTGGTCTTTTGAGATTCCTGCCATGCCTCAAGCATTTGGGAAACTTCTAGGGTTGTCTTCCTACGTAGATAGGGTGTTGAGTAGAGCCATTCCTAGTTTTTTTGGTTTCTCTCCTAGGAGCCATCTGAAAATTTTAGGATAAATCCTATTAGTTACTATATTTTCTAATCTTGATTATGTATTCGAGGAAACAGTCTCTGATACTACTCAAGTTGCCATGCCCCAACCCAGTTTGGTCAGATCCCTGTGATCAACCCGCCACTCTCCTGGTTTATTAAAGGGTTTCCCCTTATTATACACCGTAAAAAGTAATGTGTCCTTTAAACCTACACCTTTTCCTAGAATAACATAAATTAAAATTGTATAATATTTCAAATTTATCATACTTGTCTCACAGGCATCTTAGTTGGTGGTCTTTAAGGGTAGGCTTTTTGAAATTTCTTGAAAGGGATATAAGGGAGGGGGTGAGTATAACGACTCGGTGAATGGGTTTTCAAAAACTTTTAACTTTTAGGAAAAAAAATTGTATTGGAGTTTGCCGTACTCTTTTCTTTCAAAAAAAATTCTTTCACATCAAATCTCAGTTTTCACTACCATTTTCTTATTAATCATGGTGTGTTATCACCCAACACATATCCTTCATCATGAAGGTCAAACACACATTCACAGGACAGGCCGTCCACTAAACCCACTTGTGGCGTCGGAGCGACTTTACCGGCCACCTAGATAGATGTACGTCCACTTCTACCCTGAGAATGAGTGAATGTTCGCGATATCTGACCCTCAATCCTAAAATCAATTCTTCGTATTCATATGAGGACAGAGACCTCATCTCATCCCCACCCCTAGTCTCATGCGCTTGGTGCTACTCCAAATTTTGCACTGTCACTTGGTATGACGAACTGCCCTTATACCCACCAGGTCGTCCAGTGCCCTTAGGACGCATCACAACCCCTCTTGGGCATCTTGATGGTCCCATAATCATAGTGCATGCACAAATAGTATTTTCTTATCATGTCATATAATTTGCGGTGACACTGGTCCAACAGCCCCGACCCTCAACTCAACCTGCACCTGTTTGTCTTGATTGGTCCGGAGACCTGTCATGTCACACAGCCACTAGTTGATTGAATATGTCGGTCCTGTCTTGGTACCATGGCCAAACAATTCATTTATTAGAGTTTTATGGTACATATCTCATGTTTGTTTACAAGCTCCTACTCGTGCCCACTAGCCTATGGCCCACTTGTTCAAGATTTTCAAAACCGGGCATAATAGCCCCCAAGTTCCAAAATCGAGGCCCTCGGCCTATAAGAGCTATTCTAGCTCACATCAAGAATGTCTACCAAATTGTTTAAGCATTGGCAAATAGTTAGGGGAGAGCACTTCCGACAAAAATGTGTTTTCAACTGTCCATTATATCGACCGGGTATAAGGACATCTCCGCTCATAACCGATGAACGGGTTTTCAACTTCCTTAGAGCAAGTTTCATCATACCAACCGGGTATGATTTCTTACAACCCGTAAGTAGTTTTTTCACATGATTTTCACATCACTCCTCAAAGTTGTGATGTTTAAAATACCACTTAGTAGTGGGTTTTAATTTCGAGTTACTTATCATCCCCAATCAGGTATGATATAAAATCTCACTCTCTCGTCAATGTAGTGAATTCTACTAGATCGGTTCTTTGTATTCACACGAGCTTGTCCTTGCTAGTGTTCCCAGTACTTCATGTTCCAACATGATATGAACATCTCGGTTCATTATCCTTCGGCCTAATAGCCTTCATTCATTCCAAATGAATGAGAAAACTAAACTTTTATTTATTTGCAATTAGGTCCCTAAAGTTATTTCTCTGTAACTTTAAGACTCTAATACCGGTTTTTTCTAAAATTAAGTCTCGAAACTTTTAAAATTTATCATAGGACATCAATTTATTTCATTTCACAAATGGTGTTTAATTTCCCAAATTTCCAATTTGGTCCCCCAACTTTTCCAAAATTACCATTTTGCCTTTCCTTTACAAAAATGGTAAGTTTCACCCCAAAAATTCTAAAATTCCTCAATTGGCCCTCTAACATTTTTATCATGCCCAATTGACCCTCAATTTTAGGAAATTTTATTTCAGTCCTTCGAATTTTTTAAAATCCCCAATTTTTGCCAATTTTTCCCCTAATTCCAACTTCTTACCACAGTTGAAATTGATTTAATCAAATTAACCGATCAAATATTTCCAATTGTTGAAATTGAATTTGGGATTGAGTTTTTACATGTTCATACGATTCTTTAGCAATTTGAATTACAAGTTTTAACGTCGGAACGAGCTCAAACGGAGTTTTGCCGGAAAATGGACTGTAGAAGAGAAAGCTTCGAAAGCTTACCGTCACGAGCACGGCGGTCCGAGCTTTCGATCTGGGCAGATAGCTCTCGTCCTAAGGTTAATTCTAGAATCAAGAATCGCATTAATTGATGTCGAATTGAGTTAGAATTTCATCATCAAAATTTTGTCGATTCTCTCTCTAGCACCAATCAGAAATTGCATAAGTGAGCCGAATTGGCTTAACTTTCAGTCCTAATTCGGCCATGGGAGGGCTGAGAAAGTGTTGGGAAGGCTTGGTTTGCCTGTGGAGGGCTCGAAATGGCCAATTTCAACTAGGCCAAAATAGGGCAGCTTCGGTCCGTTGGAGCTGCTTCACTATTCCATCATGTCGGCGCTTCTCCGGCGACCCTCAGAGCAAACGGAGACTATAGGCGTGTAGCTGACTTCTCCCTGGTTCTAAAGAACATGACCTCACCTTCCTTGGCACAAAAAAGATCCTATATCGGAGCTTTGGTTCGAGCTTCACCAGAAAACTAAGCAACTGAGAGAGAGTGAGCTTTTCAAGTATGGAGAGGAAGAATGGAGAGGCAATCTTTATATAGGGAGCTCAAGGACTTATTGGTCGTCCATTTGGCACCTTTATGACAGACATTGATGGCCAGAAACGTATTGAACAGAGACATTTCTTCTTCGCTGGTGCTGCTTCAATTTTCCGGTGAGTGAATAGTGCTATCATCTAAAGGAAGAAGACGACATTGTTTCGAATCGTACCGGGGTCCGAACCATGTTCGAAGCTTAAACTGGCCGATTCACCTCTCATTCGACCAAGTTTTTCAAATCTAAAAATTTCTAAATTCATTTTCTATCCAATAGTGGCCTCAAATCTCAAATTTTAATTATTTAAGTCACCTAGAAAAATAAATTTAGGATTTGGTTTAATAGTGGTTCAAACTCGTCCAAACCGGTTCGGATCTGGTTCACCTGAATCAGTTTGGTTTTCATCTCCAATTCCTTCACAAGTCCATTTCCATGACTTTTGTGACTCCTTAGGTCACTTAGGGTCCATAAATTTCCTAGTTTACCATCTCTATTTCGATTCTGGTTCATAAACTAGTTTGGTTCTTAAACTAGTTTAATCTAGTTCAAGTCCGGTTCACCCGAACCAGTCTAGTTTTTCTCTCCCACGTTGTTTTAAGGTTCCTTACCAAGGTTTATAAATCTCATCGAGTCACAAGGGATCCATAAATTTCCCTATTTGCCCTTTCTCTATTGGTTCCGATTCATGAACTGACTCGGTTCATAAACCAGTTCAATCCAATTGGATTAGGTTCATCTAAACCGGTCTGGTTTTTCTCTTCCAATTTGTCCTAAAGGTTCTTTCCCAAGGTTTTATGAACCCTTTGGATCACACAAGAGTTGTAAATTTCCAAATTGATCATTCCCAATTGATCAGGTACGTGAACTGGTTCGATTTTCTTATCAGTTTGATCGATTCTTTTCTTGATTTTTCTTAACTCAAAAGGGCAGGGTTTACAATGACAAACTGCCCATATCTCCATCATGTCGTCTAGTAGCCCTTAGGACCCATCACTACCCCTCTTTGGCATCTTTATGGTCTTGTACAATAATAGCATGCACAAATAATAGTTTTCACATATAGCCATTATCTTTGGTGCTACTGATCCAACGGCCCTGACCCTCAACCCAACTTGCATCTGTTTGTCTTGGCTGTCGGTCGACCTGGCCCTGATGCATTGTCACTAGTCCATTGAGTACTATCGATCCTAACTTGGTACCATGGCTAAATCACACAACCATTTCATTAAAAAAAATTCATGGCTTTCTTAACGCGAGTTTGTTTATGAGCTCCTACTCGTGCCCACTAGCCTTGGGCCCACTATAAGTGATTTTCCAGAACCGGGCAATTTGCCCCATAAGCTCAAAAATCGAGGCCTCTAGCCTATCTAAGCTATTCTAGCTCACGTCAAGAAGGTCTCCCAAATAGTTTTAGCATTGGCACACAGTTAGGAGAGAACATTTCTGACAAAAAGTATATTTTCCATTCATCCCACCAACCGGGTGTGATGACATCTCCGCTTACAACCGACAAGTGGGTTTACTCATTCCTTCAAGGAAGTTCATCATACCAACCGGGTATGATTTCCTCTACTTACAACAGGTAAGTATGTAAAACCTGTCCCTTTAAGACAAGGAAACCAGGGAAAGAACTAGTTAACCCGAGTGAGAAAAACTGAACCGATTCATAAACCTGATCATCAAAAGAACTGGCAATTTGGGAAATTTATAACTCTTTAGTGACCCAAAGGGTTCATAAAATCATCAAAAAGAACCTTAGAACAAATTGGAAGAGAAAAACTTGACTGGTTCAGGTGAATCGGACTCGAGCCGGATTGAACCGGTTTATGAACCGAGTTGGTTTATAAACTGGAACCAATAGAGAAAGTGAAAATCGGGAAATTGATGCATCCTGAGTGACCTAAAGAGTTACAAAAGTCATGAAAAAGGGCTTTTGGATGAATTGGAGATGAAAACCAAACCAGTTTAGGTGAACTGGATCCGAACCGGTTTGAATCACTATTGAATCGGATGCTAAACTCATTTTTTTAGGTGGCTTAGAAATTTCAAATTGGAGAATTGAGGCCACCATTGGATAGAGAATAAATTTAAATGAATATAGAAATTTTTAAATTTAAAAAATTCGGTCAAATCAGGCAAGAATCGGCCAGTTTAAGCTTTGAACCCAGTTCAGACTAGTACGGTCAGGTTCGGAATAGTATCGCCTTCTTCCTTCAGATGACAGTACTGTTCACTCACTGAAAAATCGCACAACGCCAACAAAGATGAAAAGTCTCTGGCCATGGAGTTTCAGGCAATGAATTATCACCATTAAGGTGGCAATCGGACAGCAAGAAGTCCCTAAGCTTCCTATATAAAGAGCCCCTCCTCACACTTGAAAACCCCGTTCTCTCTCAACTGCTCCATTTTTTAGTAAATCTCAAACCAGAACTCCGACATAGTGTCTTTTTAGAGACAAAGAAAGCATGGTCAGGTTCTTTAGAACCGGGGAGAAATCAACTACCCAACGGTAGTCTCCATTTGCTCTAAGGGCCATCAGAGAGACGCCGGCGTGATAGAACAATGAAGCAGCTTCGGCAGACCGCTGCTGCCTTGTTTTGGCCAAGCTGAAATCAGACAATTCGAGTCCTTCTCAAGCTAGACCAAGCCCTCCCAACACCTCCACAATCCTCCTACAGCTAAATTAGAGCTGAAGGGTATGCCAATTTGGCTCCACTCTATAAATTTCGATCAGTGCTAGAGAGAGAACCGGTAGAACTTCGATGACTAAATTCAACATCAATTGATGCAATTCTTGATCCTAGGAGGAACCTCAGGACAAGAGTTATCCGCCCAGATAGAAAGCTTGGACCATTGTGCCCCCGATGGTAAGCTTTCGAAGTTTTCTCTCTCTAAGTTCAGTTTTCCAGCGAAGCTTCATTTGAGCTCATTCTGGCATCAAATAGTGTGATTCAAAGTCCAATTGAATTGTATGAAGGTGTAGGAACTCCAATCTAACTTCAATTTCAACAATTAAACTCATTTGATGATGAAATCAAATTCGGCTAAGTTAAAAGGTTGAAATTAGGGGGGAAATTTTGGGGATTTCAAAAATTCGACCAACTAAAGTGCAATTTCATAAAATTGAGGTCCAATTGGACATGATAAAGATGTTGGAGGACCAATTAGGCAAATTTTAGAATTTTTTGGTCAAAACTTACCATTTTTGTAAAGTAGTGGCAAAATGGTAATTTTGGAAAAGTTGGGGACCAAATTGGAAATTTGGGAAACTTGAACCCCCTTTTGTGCTTTTGAATAAATTAAGGTCCTAAGGTGAATTTTAGAGTTTTGGTACTCAATTTGGGGGAAAAACCGGCATTAGGGACTTAAAGTTAAAGAAAAAATAACATTAGTGACCTGATTGCAAATAAATGAAAAGTTTGGTTTTCTCATTCATTCGGAATGAATAAAGGCTATTAGGCCAAAGGATAATGAATAAGAATGTTCATATCATATAGGAACATAAAGTACTGGGAACGCCAGCTAAGAGAAGTTCGCGTGAAGGCAACAAGCCGGCTAAGAGGAAATTTACTACACTACCGGGTGAGTGGGATATTTAATATCATACCCGGTTGGGATGATAAGCACCTCGGAAATGAAAACTCACTGCTAAATGGTATTTTAATCATCACACCTAACAAAAGTGATGTGGAAAACACGTGAAAAAACTACTTACCAACTGTAAGTAGATCATACCCAATTGGTATGATAAAACTTCCTATAAGGAATTGAAAAATTCGTTTATTAGTTATAAGTGGAGGTGTCCTCATACCTGGTTAGTGTGATGGATGACTTCCTGGTTGGTGTGATGGATGACTTAAAGTTTATTTTTGTCGAAAGTGCTTTCCTATGACTGTGTGCCACTGCTAAAATTTTGGTAGACCTTCTTGACACGAGCTTGAATAGCTCATATAAGCCGAAGGCCTTGATTTTGGAACTTGGGGGTTAACATGCCCAATTTTGAAAATCTCGTACAGTGGGCCCAAGGCTAGTTGGCACGAGCAAGAGCTCGTAAACAAACATGAGTTTAAGCCATGAAAACTTTAAATAAATGATATGTTTGGCCATGGTACCAAGACATGACCGACATACTCGATGAATTGGTGGCCGTGCGACATGACAGGTCGACGAACCAGTCGAGACAAATAGTTGTAGGTCGAGTTGAGGGTCAGGGCCATTGGACCAGTGGCACCGAAGATTAAATAGCTTTTGAGAAAAAAAATTTGTTTGTGCAAGCACTTGAGGTTCGGGTACATTAAGATTCCCAAGAGGGGTAGTGATGCGTACTAAGGACTACTGGACGACATCGTGAAGATAAGGGAATGAGAAACCACTGTGTTTGAGTTTCTCATCATACCAGTTAGTCATGGAGTTACTGTGTTTGGAGTCCATGGAGTTACTATGTTTGAACTCAACGAGGCTACTATGTTTAGGGCTTCCTAAAGCTACTGCGTTTGAGTTTCATGAGCACGAGACTTGAATATGGCCTCTGTCCTCCTATGGACATGGAGTTTTGTTACGAGATTGAGGGTCGGATGTCACGTACATCCACTCATTCTCATGGAAGAAGTGGACGTACTTCTATCTAGGTGGCCAGTAAAGTCGCTCCTACGCCACAGGTGGGTACAGTGGACGGGCTGGCCTGCAAATGTGTGTTCTCTTCATGATTAAGGGTGTGTGTTGGTTGATAAACACACTGTTGTGTTGGGAAATGGCTATGAAAAACCGAGATTCAAGAAGGAGATATTTTAAAGAAATTAAGGAGTCCGGCACACTCCAATTTAAAAACTATTTTTTTATTGGGTGTGTGTTGGTTGATAAACACACTGTACTGTTGTGATGGGAAATGGCTATGAAAAACTGAGATTTCAAGAGGGAGATATTTTAAAGAAATTAAGGAGTCTAGCACACTCCAATTTAAAAAATATTTTTTTATCGAATCCTCATTTTTTAAAATACCTATCCCAACCAGGTATGATGTAAATATGTCCACTTACTGTGGTCTTTCATTTTAGAAAAGGTACTCATCATCTCAACCGGGTTTGAAGTTAGATAAATTTTCACTCACTCGATAACCGTGACGTGTTCGTCCACGGTCAGTTTTCCAAGTCTACATGAGCTTTCTCTAACTTGTGTTTCGATCACACTTGTCCCTACACGATTTGGGCAACCTCATCAATTACGATTTGGCATAAAAGCCTAGGCTCACAAATTATCGATAAATTGCACCTAGGTCCCTAAAGTTCATTTTTCTTAACTTTAGGTCCCTAATGCCAACTTTTCCCCAATTTGAGTCCTAAGGTTTCCAAAATTCCCCTTAAGTCATTGATTTACTCAAAATTGTATAAGGGGCTCAATTTTTCAAAATTTAAAATTTGGTCACCAACTTTTCAAAAATTACCATTTTGCCTCTACTTTCCAAAAATGGCAATTCAACCCCAAATATTTCAAAAATTGACCAATTGATACTCCAACATTTTTTGCATGGTCAATTGGCCATCTATTTTGGGAAATTGCAAAGATGTCCCTCAATTTTTTAAAATCCCCAATTTTCCTTAAAAGTTTCCCCTAATTTCTCCCCTTCAAGCTTACTGAATTTGATTTCTTCAAATTGGCCATACAATCAGGGTTAATTTCTCCAATTTAAGATATTGATCAGTTCCTACACTTCCATATTATTCAATTAATCTTTGAACTGCATCATTTGGGTTCGAATTGAGCTCAAATGGAGCTTCACCGGAAAATTGTAAGTAGAGAGAGAAAGCTTCGAAAGCATACCGTTAGAGGTGCGACGGTCCGAGCTCTCGATTGGGTAAGGTAGCTCTTGTTTTGAGGTTCATTCTAGGATCAAGAATTGCTACAATTGATATTGAATCGAGGGAGAATTTTGTCAGTAAAATTCAGCACTTTCTCTCTCTAACTTCGATTTGCAATGACTAAGGTGGGCTAAATTGGCTTACCATTTAGCTCTATTCAGATCGTACGAGTGTTGTGAGAGTGTTGGGGAGGCTTGGTTTGGCAACAGGAGGGCTGAATTTGGTCAAATTCATCTCGACCAAAACAGGGTAGCTTTAGTCTGTCAGAGATGCTTCACTATTTCATTTTGTCTGCGCTTCTCCGGCAATCCTCGGGTCGAAAGGAAGATGCTATCAGGTAGTTGACTTCTCTATGAGGCATAGAAAATTCAAATTGGAGAATTGAGGTAACCATAGGTAAGCCAATTTGGCTCCTCTTTGTAACTTTCGATCGATGCTAGAGAGAGAACTAGCAGATTTTTTTTACTAAATTCTCACTCAATTTTGTATCAATTGATGCAATTCTTGATCATATGATGAACCTTAGGACAAGAGCTATCCACCCAGATTGAAAGCTCGGACCATTGTGCTGCTGACGGTAAGCTTTTGAAGCTTCCTCTCTCTAAGTCCAATTTTCCAGTAAAGCTCCGTTTGAGCTCCTTCTAGCATCAAATCGTGCGATTCAAAGTGCAATTAAATTGTATGAAGGTGTAGGAACTCCAATCTAACTTCAATTTCAACAATTAAACTCATTTGATCAGTCAATTTGATGAAATCAAATTCGGTTGTGTTGGAAGGTTGAAATTAGGGGAAATTTTGGGAATTTCAAAATTTTGAGGGACTAAAGTGTAATTTCATAAAATTGAGGGCCAATTGGATATGATGAAGATGTTGAAGGACCAATTGGCAAATTTTTGGAATTTTTGGGGTGAAACTTACCATTTTTGTAAAGTAGAGGCAAAATGGTAATTTTGGAAAAGTTGGGGATCAAATTGGAAATTTGGGAAACTTGAATCCTTTTTGAGATTTTGATTGAATTGAGGTCTTAAGGTGAATTTTAGAGTTTCGAGACTCAATTTGGGGGACAATCGGCATTAGGGACCTAAAGTCGAAGAAAAATAACTTTAGGGACCTAATTGAAAATAAATAAAAAGTTTGGTTATTTCATTCATTTGAGATGAATGAAGGCTATTAGGCCAAATGATAATGAACAAGAGTGTTCATATCGTGTAGGAACACAAACTACCGTGAACGCCAGCTAAGCCAAGTTCTCGTTAAGGCAAAAAGCCTGTAAGAGAAAATTCACTGCGCTATCGAGTGGGATTTTATATCATACGTGGTTGGGATGATAAGCACCTCGAAAATGAAAATCCACTACTAAGTGGTATTTTAACCATCACACCTGAGAGGAGTGATGTGGAAATTACGCGAAAAAACTATTTACCGGTTGTAAGTAGATTATACCCAGTTGGTATGATGAAACTTCCTTAAAGAAAGTAGAAAACCCGCTTATTGATTATAAGCGAAGATGTCATCATACCTGGTTGGTGTGATGTACGGCTAAAAGTTTATTTTTGTATGAAGTGCTCTCCCTTGACTGTGTGTCATTGCTTAAAGTTTTTGGGAAACCTTCTTGATGGGAGCTTGAATAGCTCAAACAGGTCAGAGACCTCGATTTTGGAACTTGGGGGCTAATATGCCCGATTTTAAAAATCTTGTACAATGGGCCCTAGTCAAGTTGGTAAAAGTAGCAGCTCGTAAACAAACATGAGTTAAGCCATGAAAACTTTAAATGAATGAATTGTTTGTCCATGGTACCAAGACAGCACCGACATACTCGATGGACTGGCAACAATGCGATATGATAGGTCGACGGATCAGTCGAGGCAAACAACTACATGTCGAGATGAGGGTCAGGCCGTTGGACCAGTGGCACCATAGATTAAATGGCTTATGTGGAAAACTGTTGATTTGTGCATACACTATGTTACAGGACCTTCAAGACGCCCAAGAGGGCTAGTGATGCATCCTAGGGCTACTGGACAACATGGTGGAGACAAGGGCAGTTAGTCATGCTAGCAGTCTTGGAAGCTCAACGGAGCTTCATACACATCAAACTGGGGTGGGGACGGGATGAGGTCTCTATCCTCATATGGACACGAAGTTTTATTTACAGGGTTAAGGGTCAAATGTCGCGTACATCCACTCATTCTCAAGGTAGAAGTGGATGTGCTTCTATCTAGGTGGTCGGTAAAGTCGCTCCGACGTCACAATTGGGTGTAGTGAACATGCTGCCCGGTGAATATGTGTTCCCTTCATAATGGAGGGCATGTGTTGAGTGATAACACACCATTGTGATGAGAAATGGCTATGAAAACCGAGATTTGAGGATGAAATATTTTAAAGGAAAATAAGGAGTCTAGCACACTCCAATTCAAACTATTTTCTTAAAGTTATACTTTAAAACACCCATTCACTAAGTCGTTGAACTCACCTCCTCCCTTATACCCCTTTCAGGTAATCCTAGGGAAAGCCTACCCAAAGACCACAAGTTAACACACTTGTGAGATAGGTATGATAAGTTTAATTTTTTATGCAGATTTGATTTATGTTATTACAGGAAAGGTGCAGGTTTAAAAGGACGTCTTACTCCTCACTGTTTAAAAGAAGGGGCAACCCTTAATAAACCCAGAGAGTGTGGGTTGATCACGGGGATCTGATCAAACTGAGTTGGAATGTGACAAATTGAGTGGTATCATAGCTTGTTTCCTCTAATACATTCTCAATACTATATAAAATAGTAACTAAGAGAAATTTTTAATAAAATTTCAGATGGCTCCCAAGAGGAACCAAGAAAAATAAGACTTGCGTTACCAACACCACCCAAAACTCTGTCCCCGTAGGAAGGTCACCCTAAAATACCCGAGAAATCCCTAAAGAACCAAGAGACGTTAGTGGGAAGTATCAAGGAGGATGGTGCCAGGACCTGTTGAGGTCACAATCCTGAGTACGAAGGGAGCCAAGCCTAAGGCCAGGAATGACATCAAGGGCTTATAACCTTACCAAGGTGGGCGTTTGTCAAAAATCCTATAGCTCCCCATCTATTTCGTAACCACTTTTTGTAATGGGGCTAAGACCCATATTGTACTACTTCTCCACTAATAAAGAATTCCAAGTTCCTAAAAACTATATCTCCCAAAAATGATGTGACCTTGCACCTCAACTATAGGAAGATTGCCTGAGAAAAACCAAACAAACTCGTGTTCCCCTAGATATCATGGAGACCAAGGAGATTTCCATCACAAATAAAGAAACGAATCAAGAAAAATTATGGGGCAAAGAAGGCTTGAGAAGAAAATCGTCAAGGTAAGGAGTTTAGGAGAACTCTTGGACCAACAATTGGGTAAGGAGACGACCTATTTCAAGGTGTAAAGGAAACGGGACATGAAGTGAAGGACTATCCTACACCACAAGTATTTAGAACAATATTTTCTAAGAAAAATGCTCCCACAGCTATAGGAATCTGAAAGGATGCCATTCCAAGAAAAATGACTCCTTGCATAGTGGCAGGAACAAAAAAGGACTGAAGGTGGGACATTGATAAGCCACAAACAGGACAAATGGTAGCTGAAGAAAATTCTCCCTTAAGAAGAAATTTCTAGACATTTGGGAGCAAAGAAGGGAGTGCCTCCACAAGAGAAGAGCATTTGACAACAAATGGGATGTCTCACGATTGCAAGTACGACTCACTTTGGAAAAAAAGCAGTGAAGCCAAATAGAAGTTTCGGACAAACATAGTGGAAGGAAGCAAGTCGTTACAATAAGATAGTCAAGGAGAATAGGCAATGCTCTAAGGAAGGCCAGGAAGTAGAAAGGACTACACCTTAAAAAGGGCAGTAGGATGGAAATTAAGGACAAGAACACTCGAGAAACAACTGCCTTAAGAAAAAATTAGACCAATGGGATGGTAGAGACAAGGCAGTTAATGAACTGATACTCGTAAAAGCCATAATTTAAGTCCAACAAAGGAGCCAAATCAAGGAAATCATTAAAAAGACCAATGACCAAATTAATCACCAAACTCAAGCCAAGAGAGGAGCAGTCAAGCCACTCACATGATCAAGAGATCTTGAAATAAGGAGGATTTGAGCTCTCCCTAAAAGAATTAGACATGTACTGGGGTACAAGTGAGGATGAGGATAGAGTACAAAAGATGTGCCCGCAAGATTTCAAGAGTAAATGTAAACAGGAGAAGATCACATCAAAGGATGTCATTTAAAAGGTAGATATTCCCTAGAGCAAATGAAAAACAAAAGAATTTTGGGAGTAAGGGAAAGAGTCCTACCAAGGAAGGAAACACTAGAACGGCAGATGTAATCTAACTAAGAGGTAATGGAACCAAGTGAAGAGGGATAAGATAATAAACTTGCAAATGAAGTGCATGTTGAGGTGGAAGAACCAAGGAAAGCATATTAGGAGGACCCAAGGAGTAAGTTAAACCCAAGGAACGGGTAATTAAGAAGGTAGAATCAAAAGATGTCGTAAAAATAAGAGAGGGGTGGACTGCCCAAAATAAGGAAAAAGAGGAAAGAACATCTTAGAAACTTTGGAGAAGTAAGCCCTCAAAATAAAAAGTGGTTGAAGGGGGAAACAACCACTAATATCAAGATGGATAGTGGTCCACACTCGCATAAAGAGTGGACGGCTGAGCATAGGGTGGAGTACGTGAAATAAGACTACTAATCGAAAGTTCCTCACATAAGGAATAAGGGACGAAATAGAATTTTAAGATGAGGAAGGATTCAAAGTGGGCAAATGCCCCAGTATAGAAGGAGATGTAAGGAAATAGAATAAAAAACCTTGAAGGAATGGAAAGAAGGTTGAGCATGTAGCTCCTAAGATGAAAGTCTCTACCTTGAGAGACATAGTAGAGAATGAAACCATAAGAAGGGAACTCCCTGAAATAAAACAATAGACACATAGATCAAAAGGGATCAAACGAGAATAATGAGTTATGAAATTATCATGAGTAAGTAAAAGTGGAATAAGGAAAAGGAAGGTCCTTGAATAAAGAATGCCAAGGACTTAAGCAATAAAGAATCCTAGCTTGTTGGTAAACCATCGAGAAACCAAATAATTGGAACCGAAAACACTCAATAAGGAAGTTGGGAAAGGACGAGTGGGTAAAGAAAGCCGCATGGTTATGTAAGTTGAATGGATAACGGTAAAGGTAGTCAAAAAATACTATCAAACGAAAAGAGGGAGGAAGTTATACAACCCCTGAAGGTTTGGATAATTGAGAACAACCCTCAAGGAAGTGTTTTGGAAATCTAATAGACAGAGACAAGTTCTAGAAAATGTCATGCTGTAAGGGACATGTAAGCTCAACAGTCCCGAGGAAAATATGACTTAAAGTAAGGAAGAGTTAGTTAGTAAGCATGAAAAGGTCAAATATAAAAGTTGGACCGAAGTTATAATAAATAACAGATGGAGAATTTACAACTCCAAAGTGACTCAAAAAAGTTCATAACCTTGGAAAAGAACCTTAGAACAAATTGGGAGAGAAAAACCACACCGGTTCGGGTGAACCGGGTCTGAACCGGATTGAACCAGTTTATGAACTAAGTTGATTTATGAACCGGAACCAATAGAGAGATGGAAAACTAGGAAATATATGGATTCCAAGTGACCTAAAAAGTCACAAAAATCATGAAAAACAACTTTAGGATGAATGGGGGAAGAAAACCAAACCGGTTCAGGGGAACCGGATCCGAACTAGACTGAATCGGTTTGAACCACTATTAAATTGGATGCTAAATTCATTTTTCTAGGTGGCTTAGAAATTTTCAATTTCAGAATTGAGACCACCATTTGATAGATAATGAATTAAGATGAATTTAGAAATTTTTAATTTTGAAAAACTCGGTCGTATCGGGACTGAACTAGTCGGTTTAAGCTTTGAACTCAGTCCGGTCCGGTTCGAAATTGTGTCATCTTCTTCCTTCAGATGACAGAATTGTTCACTCGCCAGAAAATTGAGGCAGCTTCATCGAAGAGAAAACGTTTTCATTCAGTACATTTCAGGCCATCAATGACTATCATAACGGTGTCAAATGGATGGTCGACGAGTCCCCGAGCTCCCTATATAAAGAGCCCTTCTCCATTCATCATCTCCGCACCTGAAAACCTCACTATCTCTCACCTACTCAGCTTTCCTATAAATCTTCAACCAGAGCTCCGATATAGGATCTTTTCTGACCCAAAGATGGTGTGGCTGGGTTCCTTAGAATCGAAGAGAAGTTAGCTACACAATGGTAGTCTCCAATTGCTATGAGGGTCGTCGAAGAAGCGTCGGTGTGAACGAACAATGAAGTAGCTCCGACGGACCGAAGCTGCCCTGTTTCTATCGAGCTAAAATTAGCTAATTCGAGCCCTCCTCAAGCCAAACCAAGCTTTTCCAACACCTCATCAGCCCTCCTACAGGCAATTAGAACTAAAAGGTAAGCCAATTCGGCCCCACTCTATAATTTCCGACTGGTGCTTGAGAGAGAACCGGCAGAATTTCGATGATAAAATTCTCACCCAATTCAGCATCAATTGATGAAATTCTTGATCCTAGGAAGAATCTCAGGAGGAGAGCTATCTGCCCAGATTGAAAGCTCGGACTGCCACAACTACGGTGATCATTTGAAGCTTTCTCTCTCTAAGTTCTATTTTTCAGCGAAGCTCCGTTTAAGCTCGTTCCGGCGTCAAATCGTGTGATTAAAAGTGCAATTGAATCATATGAAGATGTAGGAAGTCTAATTTAACTTCAAATTCAACAATTAAACTTGTTTGATTGGTCAATTTGATGAAATCAAATTCGGTTGTGTTGGAAATTTAAATTGGGGAAAATTGGGAAAAATTGGGATTTCAAAATTTTGAGGGACTATAATGCAATTTTATAAAATTGAGGGTCAATTGGGAATGATAAGAGTGTTAGGGGACCAATTGAGAAAATTTTAAAATTTTTGGGGTAAAATTTATCATTTTTGTAAAGGAGGGGCAAAATGGTAATTTTGGAAAATTAAGGACCCAATTTGGGAATTTGGGAAGCTTGAACCCCTTTTTCGTAAAATTGAATAAACTGAGGTCCCAAGGGGAATTTTAAAAGTTTCAAGACTCAATTTGGGGAAAACCGACAATTGGGGCCTAAAGTAAAAGAAAAAGAACTTTAGGGACTAAATTGCAAATATTTGAAAGGTTAAATATTTTAGTCATTCATAATGAATGAAGGCTATTAATTCAAATGATAATAAACAAAAATGTTCATTTCGTGTAGTAACATGAGATATCTGGAACGTCGGCTGAGATAAAACTCACAAGGGGCGAAAGTCAATTTAGAGGAAATACACTGCATGATCGGGTGAGTGGGAATTTAATATCATACTTGACTGGGATGATAAGTAACTCGAAAATGAAAATCCACTATTAAATGGTATTTTAACCGTCACACCTAGTAGCAGTGATGTCGAAATTTCACAAAAAAAACTACCTATCGGTTGTAAGTAGATCATATCCCTTAGGTATGATGAACTTCCTGAAAGAAAGTAGAAAACCCGCTTATCGATTATAAGCGGAGACATTTTCATACCCGATTGGTATGATAGACAAATGAAAACTTTCTTTTGTCGGAAGTGCTATCTCCTTAATATGTGCTGCTCCTTAAAATTTTTGGGAGACATTCTTGATGGGAGATCGAATAGCTCATATAGGTCGGAGACCTCAGTTTTGGAACTTAGGGGCTAATATGCCCAATTTTGAAAATCTCGAATAGTGGGGCCCTTGGCCAGTTGGCACGAGCAATAGCTCGTAAACAAACATGATTATTAAGCCATGAAAACTTAAGTAAATGAGTTGTTTGGCCATGGTACCGAGACATGACCGACATACTCAATGGACTAGCGACAGTGCGACTTGACAGGTATTCGGACAAGTCACGACAAACAGCTACATGTCAAGTTGAGGGTCGGGGCCGTCAAACCAATGGGACCACAGATGATATGGCTTATGAGAAAAACATATTGATTTATGCACGCACTGTGTTACAGGACCTTCAAGACGCCCAAGAGGGGTAGTGATGCATCCTAGGTCTTTGGACGACCTGGTGGAAAAAAAGGCAGTTAGTCGTACAGAAGTCTTGCGAAGCTCAACGTAGCTTCATTGCGCATGAGATCGGGGTGGGGACGGGATGAGGTCTTTGACCTCATACAGACACAAAGTTTTGTTACGGGATTGAGGGTCGGATGTCACATACATCCACTCATTCTCAGGGTAGAAGTGGACATGCTTCTATCTAGGTGGCCGGTAAAGTTGCTTTGATGCCACAAGTGGGTACAGTGTACGGGCTAGCTAGCAAATGTGTGTTATCCTTCATGATGAAGGACGTGTGTTGGATGATAAATAAACAATTTGATGATAAATGGTTATAAAAATCAATATTTGAAAATGAGAAAATTTAAAGGAAATAAGGAGTTTGGCACACTCCAATTTGAAAGCTCTTATCACCGAAAGTTCATTTTTTTTTAAATACCCATTCATCAAGTTTTAGAAACTCAACCTGCTTTTTATCCCATTTATGGAAATTGAGAAAATTACTAGGGATAACACCCAACATTACCCTCTGTCATGTATGCTTAATTTCTCTTAAGCTGCATTTTATTTGATATATGTCATTACAAAGAACAAGGTTAAAAGTATGCCTACCACCTCTTAAGTTAAAGAAGGAGGAAACTCCTCTTGAACCAAGAGAGCGGCAGGTTTATCATGGGGATCCAACCAAACTGAGTTAGGGCTTGACAACTTAAGTGGTATCACACCCTAGTTCCCTTGAAACATTATCAATATTATGCCCTGACATTAATTCAACTTTAAACTATCGTGTAGGAAGGAGAGTTCCCAGGAAATTTCCAGTGAAATCCAGTCCTCCACCCACAACCCTGAAAAGAACACCCAACCCAAGGGAGGAAGCCATACAAAGGTTCCTAAAGGGCAAGAAACGAGTACCCAAGGACATGATGGAAGACTTCCAAAAACTGGTAGGAGCCTTATTGGAATCAGAAGGCATCATATACGCTCCTACCATACTAGAGGAACCAATATCACCTCTTAGAAGCTCAACCCCTCCTCCTTCAGTCCCAAAAACAACTGGAGAGGATTCCAACCAAGAAGGAGGCCAGGGATAACTACTAGGATGTGTATGCCACCTTCATGAAGGTCCACTAAGTAACTCCACCTACTCAACATGGCTTCAATCCCTCCCAATGGGTGAAGTGGACCTGTAAGTGCGAGGTTGAGGTACTAAGGCGATACGGATTGGAGGCCATACATGAGATCCGTCCTATACTAGAATATGAGTGGACCCTAGCCAGTTTTTTAGAGCCTTCTAATCAAGAGTCTCACAATTGTTCTAGGGTTAATTCTAGTCCTATAACCCCAAGGGATTAGGGGGTAGAAAATTCATGTAATAAGCCAAGTATGGTAAGAAAATATTTCTTAAATAAATAAAATTTTTTATAAAACTTCTAAGTTCCTTGATAAATTACAAGCAAAAAGAGTGAGATAATAAGGATTAAAATAAAAGGTAGGAAATCACCTAATGAAGAAAAGATGGGTTATAGTTAACCTCAACCCTTAAGATTTTCCCTCAAAAGTACCACAAGTAAGAATCCATCCAAGGGAGATCTTAAGAAAAGGAAAAAGAAGTTGGGATAAAGGGAAGTAATCATCAAAGAGTACATATCCATGGAGAGTTCAAGGAGTTAAGGATATGCTCAAAGAATAAGAGATGGAAAAACAAGGAGTAGAATATTTCAGAAGGGAACCAAAAGAATGGAAGCTGATCAAAAAGAAAAGGAAGTAAGTATGGGAGAACACCAAGGATGTCAAGATCACTAAGGAAAGATGGGTAGAAAATAGAATAACAAGAACGCCCAAGTATAACATCTACTTATAAGGAACTAAGATACAATTTCTTAGGAACTCCATAAGATAGGGGGACTTATGGAAAGCGAAGGTATGGGACCAAGAGAGGAAGAAGAGCCGGAGTGGAAGAACCATACAAGACCCTTAAGTTTAAGTGAAGATTTAAAAAGAGAAAACTTCTAAAGAACGGTAGGCTGATCAAACAAAAGAATCCCAGAATGGGAGACAATAGAAGGAGGAGGACAATAGGAAGTTGGATTGAGGAAGGAGAAAGCTCCAGGTTAAGAAAAAAAACTAAGGAAGTGTCGCAAAAGATCAAACTGAATAGGGACCTCAGTAAGATATACAAACAACTAAGGGAGTGTTTGGAAAGGATAAGTACGACCTACTTGCAGGAAGACATGAAAACCCAAATAGAATTTTTTAGACAGATCCAATCGAAGGAAATAAACTCCTATTGACCAAATCATCCAGAAGAGTAAATGAAACTCTAATAAGAACTGGGGAGTACTAAGGAATAAACCCTAATCGAGAGAAGGGAGGAATACCAAGGACACGAAGATACGAAAGATTTTGATACAAGAAGGATGAGAGGTTCACCTCAAAGGAATCAATAAGTTCTAAGAGTGAATGAGGATTAGGTAAGATAAATGAAAAGTATTCGTAGGACCTCAAGAGTAAAGGTAAGCAGGTGAAGATAGCTGCTAGGAAAGACATTTAAGAATGAATATTCACAATGGTAAAAGTTAGGAGGAAATTTCGGGAGAAAAGAAGTGTAAAATTTACCAGGAAAGGAAATCATGGAGGATCACATGAGTGTCAATTAAGAGGAAATGGAACCAACAAAATTGAGAAGAAGATAAGCTCCTCAAAAACAAGCTGTTAGAAATAAAAGGATCAAGTACAAAGGGAAAGAGATCGTGAAGATCCAAGGGATAAGTCAAACTCAAGTAATGTTTAAGTAGGAAGATGACATCAAAAGAAGTCATACGAGTAAGAATGGGACTGACTGGAATAAAGGATCGTGAAATGATCATGATGTGATTAAAAATTGATTTAAATGGAGAAGAGACCTTAAAAAGGAAGGGCGTCTGTGGAAATGAGAAATGAAATAAGAAAGGAAGAGCTTTAGCATGTCAATAAGTTATCGGGAGCTCAAGGGTTTGAAGATTGGATGACCAAATATAGAAGTCAGAAAAGATGAGTAAGTAAGGAAATCGATACGGCTATAGTGATATGAAGTCAAAGACAAGTTCTGATGAATGTCATGTGGTAAGGGGCATGTAACCCAACTATCCCAAGGAAAATATGAGTTAGGTAAGGAAGGATCTATGATTAAGGCATAACAAAGTCAAGCATATATGTGATAACCAAAGAATGAGGAAGGGATCCATGCAGGATGAAAAGGTGATAAAACTCCAAAACCTGTGGAAGAAAATGACCAGAACTCATAGTTCTAAAGTCTTAGGTAAAGGAGTTTGGAATGGAGAAATGGTGCCTTGGGAAAGGAAGGATGTAACTAAAAAAAATGATTCTAAGCCTTCTACAGAGATATGCTTAGCTAAAGTAACTTCCATGGAATGAGAAAAGGATGAGGATGAGACGAGAATCTTAGGCATGTGATATAAGGGATGAACCAAAACAACTGAGAAGGTTGTAAGATGATTAATAAGAAAATTTATATATCAATGAAAAGTTTATTCCAGTACCCAAAAAGTGTGAAATAAGTTATGGGGACAAAACTCCTAAAACCAGCGGAGAGTTGTAAACCCTGCTCTTTGGAATTAAGGAAAAATCGGGAAAAGAACTGGTCAAATCGAGTGAAAAAACCGAACCGGTTCACAAAACCGATTATCAGGAAATGAGCAAATTGGAGAATTTACAACTCCCGAGTGACTCACAAGGGTTCATACCTTACCTTGGAAAAGAAACTTAGAACAAATTGGGGGAGAAAAACCAAACTGGTTCGGGTGAACCGTGTCCGAACTGGATTGAACCAATTTATGAACTGAGCTGGTTTATGAACTAGAACCGATATAGAGAGGATGAACCAGGAAATTTATGGATCCCAAGTGACCTAACAAGTCACAAAAATCATAAAAAGGACTTTAGGATGAATGGGGGATGAAAACCAAACCGGTTTAGGTGAACCAGATTGAACCAGTTTGAACCACTATTAAACCGGAAACTAAATTCATTTTCCTAAGTGGCTTCTAAAATTTCAATTTGAGAATTGAGGCCACCATTTGATAAATAATAAATTTAGATAAATTTAGAAATTTTTAATTTTAAACAACTTGGTCGAATCGAGCCTTAACCGGTTGGTTTAAGCTTTGAACTTGGTTCGGACCGATCTGGTTCAGTTTGGAATAGTGTCGTCTTCTTACTTCTGATGACAGCACTTTTCACTTACTAGAAAATTGACGTAATGCCGGTGAAGGGGAAACATTTTCGATTAGTACATTTTAGGCCATCAGTGACTGTCATAAAGGTGCCAAACGGACGGCTAACGAGTCCCCGAGCTCCCTATATAAAGAGCCCCTCTCCATTCATCCTCTCCACACTTGAAAACCTCACTCTGTCTTTGCTACTCAATTTCCCAGCAAAGCTCAAACCAGAGCTCCGATATAAGGTCTTTTCTGAGCCAAAGAAGGTATGGTCAGGTTTCTTAGAACTGGGCAGAAGTCAGCTACATGGTGGTAGTCTCCAATTGCTCCGAGGGCCGTCGGAGAAGCACCGGCGTGATGGACCAATGAAGAAGCTACGGCGAACCAAAGCTGCCCTGTTTCTGTCGAGCAAAAATCGGTCAATTTGAGCCCTCCTTAGGCCAAAGCAAGTTCTCTCAGCAACTCCTTAGGCCAAACCAAGCTCTCTCAACACCTCCTCAGCCCTCCTACAGTCGAATTAGAACTGAAAAGTAAGCCAATTCGGTGCCTCTTTGTAATTTTTGACTGATGCTAGAGGGAACCGACAGGATTTCGATGATAAAATTCTCACACAATGCGGCATCAATTGATGCAATTCTTGATCCTAGGAGGAACCTCACGAGGAGAGCTATCTGCTAGATTGAAAGCTCGGACCGTCGCACCCCTAACTATAAGCATTTGAATCGTTCTCTCTCTACGTTATGTCTTCCGGTGAAGCAACGTTTGAGCTCGTTCCAGCGTCAAATCATGCGATTCAAAGTGCAATTGAATCATATGAAGATGTAGGAACTCCAATTTAACTTCAAATACTACAATTAAACTATTTTATTCGAACAATTTGGTTAAATGAAATTTGGGTAGGTTGGAAGTTGAAATTACGGGAAAATTTGGGGAAAATTGGGGTTTTTGAAAATTCGAGGGACTAAATTGTAATTTTTTAAAATTGAGGGTCAATTGGGAATGATAAGAGTGTTAGGGGACCAAATGAGCAAATTTTGAAAATTTTGGGGTAAAACTAACCATTTTTAAAGGAGGGGGAAAATGGTAATTTTGGAAAATTAAGGACCCAATTTGGGAATTTGGGAAACTTGAACCCCTTTTTATAAATTTGAATAAATTGAGGTCCCAAGGGGAATTTTAAAGGTTTTGGGACTCAATTTGTCGAAAAACTGACAATTGGGGTCTAAAGTAAAAGAAAAGGAACTCTAGGGACAAAATTGCAAATATTTGAAAAGTTAGATATTTTAGTCATTTATAATGAATGAAGGCTATCAAGGAAAATGATAATGAACAAAAAATGTTCATTTCATGTAGGAACACAAGATATGGGGAACGCCAGTGGAGATAAAGCTCACAAGGGATGAAAGTCGATTTAGAGGAAATACATTGCACGATCGGGTGACTGGGAATTTAATATTATACCCGATTGGGATGATAAGCACCTCAAAAATGAAAACTCACTACTAAGTGGTATTTTAACCATTACACTTAGTAGGTGTGATGTGGAAATTTCACAAAAAAACTACTTATTAGTTGTAGGTAGATCAAACCTAGTTGGTATGATGAACTTCCTCGAAGGAAGTAGAAAACCCGCTTATCCATTATAAGCGGAGATGTCTTCAGACACGGTTGTTATAATAGACAAATGGAAAGTTTATTTTGTTAGAAGTGCTCTCCCCTAACTGTGTGTCACTGCTAAAAATTTTTGGGAGACCTCTTAACAGGAGCTCGAATAGCTCAAATAGGCTGGAGGCCTCGATTTTGGAACTTGGGGAATAATATGCCCTATTTTGAAAATCTTGAATAGTGGGCCCTAGGCCAGTTGGCACAAGCAAAAGCTCGTAAAAAAACATGATTATTAAACTATGAAAACTTAAGTAAATGAGTTGTTTGGCCATGGTACCGAGACAGGACCGACATACTCAATGGACTAGTGGCAGTGCGACTTGAACAGGTCTTCGAACTAGTCATCACAAATAGTTGCATGTCGAGTTCAGAGTTAAGGTCGTCGGACTTGTGGCACCACAAATTATTTAGCTTATTAGAAAAATTGTTGATTTGTGCATGCACTATGTTGTGGGACCTTCAAGACACCCAAGAGGGGTAGTGATGCATCCTATGGCTCTGGACGACCTGATGGAAATAAGGGCAAATAGTCATACCAAAAGTCTTATAAAGCTCGACGTAACTTCATTGCACATGAGATCGGGGTGGAGATGGGATGAGGTCTCTGTCCTCACACGGACACGAAGTTTTATTACGGGATTGAGGGTTGGATGTCACGTACATCCACTCATTCTCAAGGTAGAAGTGGACATGCTTCTATCTAGGTGGCCAGTAAAGTTGCTCCGACGCCACAAGTGGGTACAATGGACGGGATGGCCTGTGAATGTGTGTTATCCTTCATGATGAAGGATGTGTGTTAGATGACAAACACACCGTTGTGATGAGAAACGGTTATAAAAATCATGATTTGAAAATGAGAAAATTTAAAGGAAATAAGAAGTCTGGCACACTCCAATTTGAAAACTCTTTTTACCAAAACTTCATTTTTTTTAAAAATACCTATTCACTAAGTTTTAGAAACTCACCCCGCTTTTTATCCCATTTTAGGAAATTAAGAAAATGACTAGGGAAAACACCAAACCTTACCCTCTGTCAGGTATGCTTAATTTCTCTTAAGCTGCATTTTATTTGATATATATCATTCCAGGGAACAGTGTTGAAAGTAGGCTTGGCTTCTCTTAAGTTAAAGAAGGAGGAAACTCCTCTTGAACCAAGAGAGCGGCGGGTTGATCATGGGGATCCAACTAAACCAGGTTGGGATGTGACAAGTTGTCTTAGAAATTCAACGTAGCTTCATACGCATGAGACCGGGGTGAGGACAAAATGAGGTCTTTGTTCTCATACATAAATGGAGTTTTATTTATGGGATTGAGGGTTGGATGTCGCGTACATCCACTCATTCTCAAGGTAGAAGTGGACGTGCTTCTATCTAGGTGGCCGGTAAAGTCGCTCCGATGCCACAAGTGGGTGCAGTGGGCGTGCTGCCCTACAAATGTATTTTCCCTTCATGATGAAGGGCATGATTTGAGTGATAACAAGCCATTGTGATGAGAAATGGCTATAAAAATTGAGATATGAGGATGAAATGTTTTAAAGGAAAATAAGGAGTCTAGCACACTCCAATTCAAAATATTTTCTTAAAGTCATACTTTAAAACACTCATTTTGTGAGTTGTTGAACTCACCCCCTCCCTTATACCCCTTTCAGGTAATCCCAGGGAAAGCCCACCAAAAGACCACAACATAACACACCTATGAGGCAAGTATGATAAGTTTAAAATTTTATATTGTTTTTATTTATGTTATTCCAAGAAATGTGCAAGTTTAAAAGGACGCCTTACTCCTCATGATTTAAAAGAATGGGCAACCCTTAATAAACCGGGAGAGTGGTGGGTTGATCATGGGGATCGGACCAAACCAAGTCGGGGCATGACATTATCTTTATCCATTAGAATTCTAGAACACTTCCTTGACAGTTGTTCTCCACTTAGCAACTTTTTTGGGATCATATAATTCCATCCTTCTTTTTGTCTGGTAGTATTCCTCGACTATCTTTACCGTTGTCCAATCATCCTTCTTTCATTTGACATCATATCTTACATAACTGTGTTGGTTTTCCTTATCTACTTACCTTTTCCCAACTTCCTTATTGGGTTTTTACAATTCCAATCATTAGGCTTCCCGATTACTTCTTGACTTACCGATATCCTTTGAATTCTTCCTTACTTAGGTCCTTCCACGTCTCCAAGGGCATCATCTCCAAGGTCCTTCCTTACTTAGGTCCTTCCCATGAGTACTTTTCCTTTGTACTTGATCTTCCCATCTCAACTAGCATTGCATTTGTGAGCTTATCTTCTCTTCCCACTTTAATTAGGTTTATCGCCTCTTCATTGGGGCATGTACTTCCCTGGGACTTCTTTCCTTGATTGGCTTTTTCCTTCTTCGCCCTTACACGTATCTGACCTTAGGGCAACTTTATGAAATCTTTTGTTATCACTCTTCCGGTGCGCCCTTCCTTAGAAATCTTGCAGTACTTCCTTGTACTCTTTTCTTAATCCTACTTATATCTCGTACAACGTTTCTTCCTTGTGAAGGGTTTAGGCACTATTTTCTCCAAGACCTCTTTGTGTGAGGCTTACTAAATCCTCCTTATGGCTTGTGTGTGGTCACCATTTCATTTTCGGCCATTTATTTCTTCAAGGATTTCCTTCATGCTTCTTTTCCAACATTTGGCCTTTCCACTTCTCCCTTCTTCACTGGGGTTTGAGTCCATGATTCTTATGAGGGTCAGTTCATTAACTACCTCATCCCTACTACTCTTCTTTTCTAGTTATCTCGAGATAGTTCCCTCTCGGGTCTACTTGTTCTTAATGCCTATCATGTCGCCCTTTTTAGGATATAATATTTACTACTTTCTGGTCATTCCTAAGGCGTCTCCTCCAATAGTTACTAGTCACATCTCTTTGCTAGGTTCATCTGTAATCCTACTTGGCTCCTCTACTTTTCCAAAGAAGGTCACTCCTTGCTATTCCAAGACATCCTATTTGTCTTCCATCGTTCGGGGCTTGTCTTCTCTAGTGGAGGTGTTTTCGTCTTTGCTCCCAGATGGCTTGTAGCTCTTCTTAAGGGAAAATTCTCTTCCACTATATTATGCTCCATTTACATTTTCTTAAGATCCTACCCTTGGTCTTTTCCCCATGATCCTTCCTCATGTAGTTAAGGCACACAATTGCATAATTATTGAGGGATAAAAAAAAATTTAGGAACTCAAAATTTTCTTTATTCATTATTGAAGTAGGAATACAATTTGGGGATTTAACTCTTCTACAATGACGTGTCGGAAAGTACCCACTATTATGCTAGGGTCTAGAAGAATTTCCTCCTAGGTGAGATTGAAATCCCTAGCCAAAATTGTGGTTCTTGTGGTGTTATCCCTTTGGTCTTCTATAGGTGAGGAGATGCCTTTATTGGGAGGTATCGCTTTAAATCCTTGCGGTGTGTGACAGTCATTTGCTATGTGTCCTATTCCTCTACACCTATAACAGGTTCTCCTAGGACCTGTCTTCAGTAGGGTTAGGCACCTTCTCATGTAATGTCCCCATTGTCCTCACTTGTAACAGGTCATCTCCTTGTGTGGACCTTTGTGGTTCCTCCTATACTTCGAGCATTGTGGAGCCTTTCTAAGGGATTCGTGGTGGTTCGATGCTTCACTATCCTTGAGCCCGAACACCTTAAAGGTTTTCTGGTTGAGTCCTCATTGACCAAGGGTTACTCCAAGAGTCCTATACTCCTTAGTTCCTTGGTTCCTTTCCTCCTTTAGGATGGGATTCTCCCAGGTTTCCGGGGTGGCTAGGGAAGCGCAGGTTTGTTTGGCTACTTTTCTTGGGGCTATCTTCCTACAAAATAGGTAGTTTTTGTTCAATTATTATGTTATATAATCTTGATAATATATTCGAGGAAACAGGCTCTGATACCACTCAAGTTGCACACCCTGACCCAATTTGGTCAGATACTTGTGAGCAACCCGCCACTCTTTTTGGTCCATGAGGGTTTGACCCCCTTCTAAACCAAGATGAGTCAGGTGTCTTTTCCTTGTTTTTCCTATAATAGCATTATACAAAACTGAGTATATTAAAATTTTCATACCTACCTTATGCGAAGGGTTCTTATGGTTGGTCTTCCTCTTTTACGTGAAAAGGGGTAAAGGGAGGAGGTGAGTTTCTACAAATCAGTGAGCGGGTGTTGGGAGTTAGTTTCAAAAATATTCCATTCATCAAAACCCTGTCAAAGTTTATCATTCATTTTTCAAAGTATTTTTCTCTTACTCAAATCTCCAAAACCTTTTACCCATTTCCATATTAGGTGTGTTTAGCTCTCTTAACCCATCCCCTTGCCTCGGGAGGCATTTAGCAAACAACACATGCCCTTCATCAAGAAGGGTGCACACATTCACGAGATGCTGTTACGACAATTGCACCCACTTGTGGATCGTGGCGTCTTTACCATCCACCCTGATAGAAGTCCCTGACTTCTACTTAGAGTCTGAGTGGACATCCTAAACATCCGACCCTCATACCCAAAATACTTCGTGTTCGTATGAGGACAGAGACCTCATCCTGACCCCACCCCGATCTCATGCACAAGAAGCTCCCATAGCTCCATGACTAACTAGAACGATGAACTTCCCTTATCTCCACCATGTCGTCCAGCAGCCCTTGGGACCCATCACTACCCCCTAGGGCATCTTGATGGTTTTATACCATAAGTGCATGCACAAACATGAGTTTTCATATAATTAGCCATCCTCTTTGGTGTCGATGGTCTAATGGTCCCGACACTCAACCTAACCTGTAGCTACTTGTCGAGGTCGGTCCATCAACTTAACCCTGACGCACTGTCGCTAGCCCATCGAGCATTGTCGATCCTGACTTGGTACCATGGCAATTCACACAATCAATTTCCATTTTAATTAGGAATTTTCATGGCTCTTCCTAATCATATTTGTTTACGGGCTCCAGCCTGTGCCCACTACACGTGTTTTTCCAAAACTGGCATTGAGCTCTATGAGTTTGAAAATCGAGGACAGTAGCCTATTAGAGCTGCTCTTGCTCCCATCAAGAATGTCTCCCAAATAGTTTAAGCAGTTGTCACACAATCAGGGGAAAACACTTCTGACAAAATTCACTTTTTATCTCATCACACCAATTGGATGTTATGATAACTCTGCTTACAACCGGTAGGCGGGTTCCTCCTTTCCTTAAGAAAACTTATCATACCAACCAGATATGATGTTTCTTCATTCCTACTCACAACCGATGAGTAGGTTTTATCTGTTAAAAATAGTGCTCATCATCCCAACCGGAATGATGTATAAATTAGCCCACTCACAGTGGCTTTTAATTTAGAAAAGGTGCTCATCATCCCAACCGGGTATGAAGTATAAGATTTCCCACTCACACGTTGATTGTGACGTGTTCGTCCCCAGTCAGTTTCCCAACCACGCTAGCTCTCTCTTGCTTGCGTTCCAATTTTAATTGTTCCTACACGATTTAGATATTATTATCAATATGGGTTTGGCATAACAGCCTTCGTTTTATCGCGTATGAGGATTACGCCCAAAATTCTTGGTTTATTGCACTAAGGTCTCTAAATTTCATTTTTCTTGACCTTAGGTCCCTAATGCTAAATATTTCCCTAAATTGAATCCCAAGGTTTCCAATTTCCTCTTTGGATCCTCAACTTACTCAAAATTGTGTAAGGGGCTCAAGTTTTCCAAATTTCCAATTTGGTCCCCAATTTTCAAAAATTATGATTTTGTCCTAACTTTGCAAAAATAGCCATTTTGCCCAAAATCTTTCAAAAATTGCCCAATTGGTCCCCCAATATCTTTTTCATTGCCAATTCACCTTCAATTTTTAGAAATTGCTTGGAGGACTCTCAATTTTTTGAAATCCCCCATTTTCCCCAAATTATTCCTCAATTTCTTCCCCCTTTTCTAACTGAATTTGATTCCTTCAAATTGGCCATTCAATTGGGGTTAATTACTCCAATTGAATGGCATGGATCGATTCCTACACTTCCATTATAATTTGTAGAATTTCTGCATGATGGGAGAGATATGGCTTAGTACATTCATTTCCTAGAAGATAACATAACTATAAGAATAATAATTATATATTATCTATCATAAAACACCTTCTATATCATCTTTCCAAATAAATATGGATTCTTAAAATGGATCAAGGGAAGTCTAGCAAAATTGCAACTTAGTATGAATAGCAAAAAACAGTTCAATTTCCTAATTTAATGAGAATAACTGACAACATTTAAGTATCATAAAGCACATAACAAATATTAGAATGAAGGGGAAAAGACCATAGAATTTTCTAAATATCATCCATTTTCCTAATCCATAAATTTAAATAATGTTATCAATCCATCACATGTTGAGTTCTAGTTACACAAAGGGGTAATTAGTTATCAGTTTTAATGCTTAAAAATTAATGAGGGCTAAAGTTAAAGGGGCTACCATTTAACATGGGCTATTTAATATAAAGCATTAAAGGAAATATAAATTAGGTGGGGTTAAGGTTAAGGCATCCATGTTATATAATAAGACGGGCATTAAACCTCTACAAAAGGAATCAAAAGTCGAGTTTGATTTGGGGTATCATGAATGAGAATGAGAAAGGGTTAGAGTTGCTTCTCATTTATGAAGATAAAGGCTGGAATTCTATCATACTACAATTTATCAAAATATATCAATGAAAAATAATGTAGTAATAAATTTTCCCCATTTAATTCTACAGCTATATAAGTAGCTTAGAACAAGTGATTAGAGGCACACCAAATGAGCTAGGAGAGCAATTCAAGTAGAAGAGAGCTACTTTGTCCACTAGTCCTTGCTCATACCTTAAACATCATCTTTATCATGATCACATTAGATCTACCAAATTAATACTCCCTACCTATTAAATTCTCAATCTCCACATCCACCCTGCAACAACCAAATTCAAGGAAAATTGGGAAGTATCGGAGTAGAGAAAGACTAATAAGACCAATCAAAGACTGGTACCTGGGAATCCCTCCGGGATGAACATGTCTCTGGATAAAAGGTGAGTGGGAATTTTATACATCATATCAGTTGGGATGATGAGTTCAGCTATATGAAAGGAAAACCTACTTATCGATCGTGAGTGGGCATATTTAACGTCATACCCGGTTAGGCTAATGAGCAAATTTAAAGTTAAAAACCTACTTATTGGTTGTAAGTGGGATTATCTAACATCATACTCGGTTGGTATGATTAACTTCCTTAAGGAAAGGAGAAACCCGCTTACCAATTGTAAGCAGAGATATCAATACACCCGATTGGTGTGATGAAGTTGAAAATAATCTTTTTGTTAGAAGTGTTCTCCCCTTACTGTGTATCAATGCTTAAAAGAATTTAGAAAACCTTTTTGACGTGGGATAGAAGAGCTCAGATAGGCTAGAGACCTCGATTTTTGTACTCATGGGGCTAAATGCCCGATTTTGGAAAATCGCATGTAGTGGGCACAGGCTGAAGCCTGTAAACAAACATGAATAGGAAAAGTCATGAAAACTCTCATTAAAAGTGGAATTAACGATGTGATTCGCTACGATACCAAGTCAGGACTAACAAGCTCGATGGGCTAGCGGTAGTGCATCTAGACTAGGTCGACGGGCCAATCGGACAAATAACTATGTGTCGGTTTGAGTGTCGGGGTCGTTGGACCATCGGCACCAAATAGAATGGCTAAGAAAATGAAAACTATTGTTTGTGCATGCTTATGGTACAGGACTATCAAGATGTCCTAGGGGGAGTTGTCACGCCCCGACCCGGTTTGGTCGGATCCCCATGATCAACCTGCCACTCTCCAGGTTTATTAAAGGATTTCCCCTTATTGTAAACCGTAAAGAGTCAGGCATCCTTTAACCTACATATTTTCCCGGAATAGCATAATAAAAACTACATGAAATTTAAAACTTTACATACCTGTCTTACAGGCATCTTAGTTGACGGTCTTTAAGGGAAGGCTTTCCGGGATTTCCTGAAAGGGATATAAGGGAGGCATGAGTACGACTACTTAGTGAATGGGTTTTTAAAAGCTTTTGACTTTTAAGAAACATATTTCTATGGAGTGTGCCAGACTCCTTTGCTTTCAAAAATCCCTTCATTTAAAAATTTGGATTTTTCCACCATTTCTTATTTACCACAGTGTGTCATCACCCAACACACATCCTACATCATGAAGGTTACACACATTCGCACGTCAGTATCACTACTGAACCCGCTAGTGGCTTCGGAGCGACTTTTCCTGCCACCCAGATAGAATTAGGACCACTTCTACCCTGGGAATGAGTGGATGTACGCGACATCCGACCCACAATCCCGAAGTCATGTCTTCGTGTCCGTATGAGGACAGAGACCTCATCCTGTCCCCACCCCGGTCTCATGCGCTTGGTGCTACTCCAAATTTCTCACAGACACCTAGAACTGTACTTATAGCTACCAGGTCGTCCTGTGCCCTTAGGATGCATCACTACCTGTCATGGGCATCTTGATGATCCCGTACTCACAGTGCATGCACAAACAATGTTTTCTCATATTGCCATGTAATATGTGGTGCCACTGGTCCAACGGCCCTGACTCTCAACTCAACCCGCAGTTGTTTGTCTTGACTGGTCCGTCAACCTGTCATGTCGCACTGCCGCTATTTGACTGAGCATGTCAGTCCTATCTTGGTACCATGGCCAAACAATTCACTTATTAAGTTTTATGGCACATATATCATGTTCATTAACGAGCTCCTGCTCATGCCAACTAGCCGTGGGTCCACTGTACGAGATTTTTTCAAAATCAGGCATTTAGCCCCAAGTTCCAAAACCGAGGCCCCCGGCCTATCAGAACTATTCGAGCTCCGTCAAGAAGGTCTCCCAAATTGTTTCAGAATTGGGACATAGTCAGGGGAGAGTACTTCCGACAAAACATATGTTTTCTCCATCCATTATACCGCCTGGTATAAGGATACCTCCGTTCATAACCGATGAACGGGTTTTCAACTTCCTTCAAAGAAGTCTCATCATAGCAACCAGGTATGATCTACTTACAACCGGTAAGTAGTTTTTCCGTATGATTTTCACATCACTTCCTCTAAGTAGTGATGTTTAAAATACCACAAAATAGTGGGTTTTCATACCGAGGTACTTATCATTCCCAACCGGTATGATATAAAATTTCCACTCACAACTGGTAAGTGGTTTTAAAATTTTAAGTTGTGCTCATCATCCCAACCGGGTATGATGTTAGTAAACCCACTCACCCATTAATGTCGTGAATTCCACTAGACCGGTTCTTGGTATTCACGCGAGCTTGTCCTTGCTGGTCTTCCCGGTACTTCGTGTTCCTACATGATATAAACATCTTGGTTCATTATCCTTTGGCCTAATTGCCTTCATTCATTCCAAATGAATGAGAAAGTCAAACTTTCATTTATTTGCAATTAGGTCCCTAAAGTTATTTCTCTTTAACTTTAAGTCCCAAATGTTGGTTTTTTCTCAAATTGAGTCTCGAAACTTCTAAAATTTATCATAGGACCTCAATTTATTCCATTTCACAAAAGGGGGTTTAATTTCCCAAATTTCCAATTTGGTCCCCCAACTTTTGCAAAATTACCATTTTGCCCTTCCTTTACAAAAATGGTAAATTTTGCCCCAAAATTTTCAAAATTCCTCAATTGGTCCTCCTACATTATTTTCATGCCCAATTGACCCTCAATCTCATAAAATTTCATTTTAATGCTTTGAATTTTGAAAATCCTCACTTTTCCCCCAATTCCAACTTCTTAACACAGTCGAATTTGATTTTATCAAATTGACCCATCAAACGTTTCCAATTATTGAAATTGAAGTTGGAATTGAGTTTCTACATGTTCATAAGATTCTTTAGAAATGTGAATCGCAAGTTTTCTACATTAGGACGAGAGCTATCTACCCAGATTGAAAGCTAGGACCGTCGTGCCTTCACCGGTGAGTAATCGAAGCTTTCTCTCTCTATAGTTCATTTTCCGGCGAAGCTCCGTTTGAGCTCGTCTCGACGTTAAAACTTGCGATTCACATTTCTAAAGAATCGTATGAACATGTAGAAACTCAATTTCAACTTCAATTTCAATAATTGGAAACGTTTGATGGGTCAATTTGATGAAATCAAATTCATCTATGTTAAGAAGTTGGAATTGGGGGAAAATTGAGGATTTTTGAAATTCAAAGCATCAAAATGAAATTTTATGAAATTGAGGGTCAATTGGGCATGAAAATAATGTTGGAAGACCAATTGAGGAATTTTGAAAATTTTGGGGCAAATTTTACCATTTTTATAAAGGAAGGGTAAAATGGTAATTTTGGAAAAGTAGGGGGACCAAATTAGAAATTTGGGAAATTAAACCCCCTTTTGTGAAATGGAATAAATTGAGGTCCTATGATAAATTTTAGAAGTTTCGAGACTCAATTTGAGAAAAAACCGGCATTTGGGACTTAAAGTTAAAGAGAAATAACTTTAGGCACCTAATTGCAAATAAATGAAAGTTTGACTTTCTCATTCATTTGGAATGAATGAAGGCGATTGGGCCAAAGGATAATGAACCAAGATGTTCATAACGTGTAGGAACACGAAGTACCGAGAACACTAGCAAGGACAAGCTCGCGTGAATACCAAGAACCGGTCTAGTGGAATTCACGACATTAACGGGTGAGTGGGTTTATTAACATCATACCCGGTTGGGATGATGAGCACAACTTAAAATTTTAAAACCACTTACCAGTTGTGAGTGGAAATTTTATATCATACCCGGTTGGGAATGATAAGTACCTCGGTATGAAAACCCACTATTTTGTGGTATTTTAAACATCACTACTTAGAGGAAGTGATGTGAAAATCATGCGGAAAAACTACTTATCGGTTGTAAGTAGATCATACCCGGTTGCTATGATGAGACTTCTTCGAAGGAAGTTGAAAACCCGTTCATCGGTTATGAACGGAGGTATCCTTATACCAGGCGGTATAATGGATGGAGAAAACATATGTTTTGTCGGAAGTACTCTCCCCTAACTGTGTGCCAATTCTTAAACAATTTGGGAGACCTTCTCGACGGGAGCTCGAATAGCTCTGATAGGCCGGGGCCTCGATTTTGGAACTTGGGGCTAAATGCCTGATTTTGAAAATCTCGTATAGTGGGCCCAAGGCTAGTTGGCACGAGTAGGAGCTCGTTAACGAACATGATATATGTGCCATAAAACTTAATAAGTGAATTGTTTGGCCATGGTACCAAGATAGGACTGACATGCTCAGTCAACTAGCGGTAGTGCGACATGACAGGTCGACGGACCAGTCAAGACAAACAACTGTGGGTTGAGTTGAGAGTCAGGGCCGTTGGACCAGTGGCACCATAGATTACATGGCAATATGAGAAAACATTGTTTGTGCACGCACTGTGAGTACAAGATCATTAAGATGCCCATGACGGGTAGTGATGCATCCTAAGGGCACTGGACGACTTGGTAGCTATAAGGGCAGTTTGTCGTTCCAGGTGTCTGTGAGAAATTTGGAAATTATAGTCAAGGTGGAAAGTTGGTAACAGTCAAGGTAGTTGAAGAATACTACCTGATTAAAGGATTGATGAAATTATACAGTCCCTGGAAGGCTGGAAAGTTGGAAACAATCCTAACAGAGGTGTTGTAGAAGTCTGATGAACTGAGACAGGTTCAGAACTATGTCATGTCATAAGGGACATATAAGTACCAACAATCTCGAGTAAAATGTAACTCAAGTAAGAAGGAGTCTGTTGGTAATCATAACAAGGTCAAACATAAATTTGACCGAAGTTGTAATCAATGACGGATGAAGGATGGGTCAAATTGGGACAAAAGAATAATAACACAAAAACCTATGAAAACAAGTATGTAATGCTTGAAAGAACGTCGAGCTTGGGGTTTCAACGATGAAGAGAATAACTAGACAAAGGAATGATTGGGCACCTTAGAACTCCCAATCCTGAAATCTTGAGTAAAATCCCTAAAAGGAAGAACCTTATCCTAAATAAAGGGAGATGTGAACCTAAGAATATACATTAAGATTAATGAGCCATACATGCCTCGTTATTATAACTCCATGGAAGGAGTAAGCATGATAAATGAAAAGAAATTCCTTAGATGAATGATTATGGGGACTAAGCGAAAGAGCAATCGAAGTGTTAGAATGTCAAGAAAACCCAAGTTGACATTAAGGGAAATTATTCCCGATGTGGAATATATTGGTTAAGTTTTGGGGACAAAACTCCTAAAAGGAGGGGAGAGTTGTAAACCCCGCACTTTTGAGTTAAGGAAAACTGGGAAAATAACCGGTCAAATCGAGTAAGAAAACTGAGCCGATTTACATTTGGGAACAAGCAATATGGAAATTTACAACTTTCGGGTAATCCAAACGGTTAATTAAACCTTGCAAAAGAAACTTTTGACAAATCAGAAGATAAAAACTAAATTGGTTCAGGTGAACAAGATTTCATAAGAACTTTTAAGTTAAGCATGCTTGCTCGAGAGTAGTGTGAGGATGGGTGACCTCCTGGGAAGTATGATTTTTATTTTGTAACCCGAAATTTCGGTCAAAAATTTTTATGCGAACTTATGATTTATCATGAATAGTCATAAATTAATATATATTTAATTATTTTAATTTAATTCCAATAAATAGCCATAAATTAAAAAATTTTGACCGAAATTTCGGGTTACTATTTAAATTATTGGAATTAATACAAATAATTTAATACCGAAATTAAATTATTGGAATTAATACCAATAATTTATGGCAATATTAATACTAGCAATAAATTTCTCCCATTTAATACACGGTTTTACATCTATATAAATAGGTTATCCCCATTCATTTTTCTCACACCTAAACACTTTTCTCTCTCTGTCTCTACTACTCCATTTCGTGGTGAAGCTCGAACCAGAGTTTTGACTTAAACATTTTTCTTAACCTCGAATGGAGAGGTCGAGCTCTTTAGAACTGGGGAGAAAACAACTATCTGATAGCAAACTCCAGTCAATCCGGGAATCGTTGGAGAAGCGCCAACATGATGGAATAGTGAAGCAGCTCTGGCGGACCGAAGTTGCCCTATTTCGACCAAGCTGAAATCGGCCATTTCAAGCCCTCCTCAGTTTCGGTCCGCCGGAGCTGCTTCACTATTCCATCATGCCAGTGCTTCTCCAACGATTCTCGGATTGACTGGAGTTTGCTATCAGATAGTTGTCTTCTCCCCGGTTGTAAAGAGCTCGACCTCTCCTTTCAAAGTTAATAAAAATGTTTAAGTCGAAACTCTGGTTCAAGATTCACCGGAAAATGGAGCAATAGAGAGAGAGAGAGAATTGTTTAGGTGTGAGAAGAATGAATGGGGATGACCTCTTTATATAGGTGTAAAATCGTGTATTAAATGGGAAAGATTTATTACTAGTATTAATATTGCCATAAATTATTGGTATTAATTCCAATAATTTAATTTCGATATTAAATTATTTGTATTAATTTCAATAATTTAATTTAGGTATTAAATTGTTGGTATTAATTACAATAATTAAATATATATTAATTTATGCCTATTTATGATAAGCCATCCTCACACTATTCTCGGGCAAGCATGTGTAACTTCAAAGTTCTTATGAAATCTTGTTCACCTGAACCAATTTAGTTTTTGTCTTCTGATTTGTCATAAGTTTCTTTTTCAATGTTTAATGAACCATTTGGATTACCCGAAAGTTGTAAATTTTCATATTGCTTATTCCAAATGTAAATTGGCTCGGTTTTCTTACTCGGTTTGACCGGTTCTTTTCCCGGTTTTCCTTAACTCAAAAGTGCAGGGTTTACAGTGATGGGTCCTAAGGGCTGTTGGACAACATGGTGGCAATAAGGGAAGGAGAAGCTACTGCGTTTAGGTTTCTCGTCATACCAATTAGTCATGGAGCTACTGTGTTTGAGCTCAATAGAGTTACTGTGTTTGGACTCCACGAGGCTATTGCATTTGGGCTTCTTGAAGCTATTGTGTTTGGGATTCATGCGCACAAGAGTAGGGTAAGGTCTCTATCCTCATACGAACACGAAGTGGCATTCGGGTCTGAGGGTCGGGTTGGGTTGTACCTGCGAATGTGTGTACCCTTCCTGATTTGTATAATGTCAGTTTTAATATTTAGTTTTGTATAATGTTATTTTAGAAAAGAAGAATGCCTTACTCTTCGCAATTTAAAAAGGGAGAAACCATTTACGGATCAAAAGGAGTGGTGGGTTGCTCACGGGAATCCGACCAAACCGGGTTGGGACATGACATTTTAAATCAAAAGACTATTTTTTGTGATTGCAGTCGTGCGGAGCCAAGAGACATCTAGTATGAAGTAGTGGTGGTTCTAAGGATTGTTGGATAGTAAGGAAGGAACTTCTTTTTAGCTTGTGAGACACAAGCCATAAATTTAACTGAGAAATCATGTGAAAGATTTCTCAATGATGAACAAGTTATAGCTTGTTTATTGGATCACCCAAAACCTTTGAATTCAAGGAAAAGTATTCTTATACTTTTCGAGCATGTGTGATATGTTTGTCAAATACAAGTAAACTTTTAAGATTTGTTATAAATAAAACAAATGATAGGTTATTTTTAATGAATTGAACAGATTATAAACTTGTCGAATACAAGTTTATTTCATTTAATCTCTAAGCTTATTTACGGTAAATCTTTGTTTTACCAAAAATTGTCTTGTAAACCTATTTAGAGTATGTGCTAAATTGTGGACATGATATTACAATGTCAGTTAAACCCTCTCAATGTATTATGAACTCACTACCCTCAAATACCCATTTCAGGAATTGAAATACTTTCCGAATACATGAAGAATTGGAAATCTTGAAATGATTCCAAGGTATGCCTTACATTAAGTACTTGGTCCCAGTGTTAATGGTAAAGTTTATTTTCTAAAATTCTAATTTATTATTTTTAATAAATAATTTTAGTGAATTGGAAATCTTTAAATGATTCCAAGGTATGCCTTACATTAAGTACTTGGTCCCAGTGTTAATGGTAAAGTTTATTTTCTAAAATTCTAATTTATTATTTTTAATAAATAATTTTAGTTATTTTATTTTGAGCCTTACAACTTGTCGGGTTTACAATAATGAGTCGTCCATTGTTTTAAAACTAGGAAGACGTGGCATGTTGTATTTGGGTCGGACCGGAAAATCGAGTCGGGGTGTAACAAGATAAGTTTAAGTTGAAATCACTTATTATAAGAGAGATATTTTGTATATGCAATGTTGTGAATATATTATTAACTTGGTTGTGAAAGTAGGATTATATGCTATTAGAGACACTATTGATAACATCCGCAATAGTCTTTCATATTGGACTGGAACCCCTAATAAGTAAGAAAAATTTAGGAAGATATTAAAATGGATAAATGCTTGATTTATACGCTAAAACTTATTTAAACTTTAACTTATTTGATTTTGAGAGTAATATTAAACTACAAAAATGTGTTTTTTCACTTGAAATTGCATTATTCTAATTACAAATGTTTACCAAGTGAACTTGATTAGATAATGGCAAATGAAATTTTTAAAAAGTTGAGTGAATTTCATTAAGTCATTAATATATTTTTTAGTATCAAATATTTTGTAAATACATATTTGTCAATTATTTGCATTATAAAAATTATTGTAATTAGGTGGAAGTGTAATGAGATTTCTAATATTGGGAATATGACATGTGAAGTGATGACCAATATTGAGAAATATTGGTCAAAAGTCAACATAATTTTAAAAATTACTACTATTCTTGATTTTAGATAAAAGGTGAAAAGTATTAAATATATTTTTTAAAAGAACTCTTGAAGTAGATACATTGGAGATACAAAATATTGTTAGTACATTCCGAAAATTATTTCAGAATATTTGAAAAATGAAGATAGGTTTAGTGGTGAGAGTTTCAAAGACAATGTCAACAAAGAAAATTAACAAAAATTTAAAAATATTTTATTTTTATTTCACAAATATGAAGATATTAAGAATAATTAGTCGATGTTATCGAAAGTATAATATGATATATATTTGGATGAGACAATTATATCACATGAAAATAGATTTAATATATTAATTTGGTGGAATGTGAATTTCGAAAAATATCATATCTTGAAAAATATGAGGATGCATAGATTATCAATATAAATTGAAATATAATTAAATATAACACTATTGAGGTTATTATATGAACACAAACCTTAAAATAATCTAAATTTTTTTAGTAAGTTAAGTTTTATTTTTAATATTTTTAATTTTATAATATATTTAATTATATTAATTGTTTAAAATATAAGATTGTGTAGAGTGTACTCATGTCTTGAATTTAATTCTTATGCTTTTGGCAATGAAGTGTGCAATTAATGTGTTGATATTAATGTTGATGATATTATTTTATAATATTTCTTATAAATATGTTTCTTCTATTTATCAAATGTAGTTGTTATAATATTTTGCACATTTAAGATAGCACTAGTTGTGCATGTGATTGGATTAAAAACTTGGAGGCACCCATGGATTTATTTAAGGGAGATTTGGGTTAACTCATGAATCATATCATAGTTGATTATTATTTCTTATATTATTGGATATCACATTAGATGAAATAAGAGATTTAATTTATTTTTTAACTTAAAATTAGAGTTTTCATATTATTTATTTATTACAATAATTTGTTCATTTTCCAAGATATTAAAAAGAGTATATCTAGAAGGGAAGGTGCTTATGAAATTTTTAGAAAATTATTATATTGTTTTAATTAGATTTGAATCTCAATCAAAAAATATTAAAAATTAGAATTCTAATCCGCCGATCAAATTAAGATTTCAAATTTTGGTGTGAGTGTTTGGACTCAATCTCAATCCAAATCAATAAGGTCTTGTTACCCAATATTTTGGATAACAAAAGGAGATATATATCTCAAATTCTTTCTAACATTTAATAGTTAACAATGTAAGAATTGAACCAAATTAGATATATAATTTTGATTTGATTGCTCATAGGCTTCTAATTAGGAAAGTGTGAGTTACATTATTATATTCATAATATTTAAGGTATTACATTAGTTTATTATGAATTTTTAAATTAATTTAAAAAATAGGTGATTACTCAATTTATATATAAATATTTTTATTTTATTTTTTACAAATAATATTTAGTGATGATTCAAAATAAATAAATAAGAATTTTATTAATTGTTCAAATTATAGAGAAAATTTTGAATGATAATTTAATTTTTATAAATATATGTGCTTTAATTAAATCTTTAATGGAATTTTTTATTTAAATTGCATGTAAAATATTAAAATACACGAAATAAATGGATGGATTAGAATATGTTAGTATACTTTTTTTTGTATATATTAGTGTTTTGCACAAAATTTGTATATATTAGTTGACATTAATGTTTGTTCATTAGGTTGGGTAACCAAACCTATCCTATACTCAATAATTAAGGCTAAAATATAAAATAAAATACTTAATTTATATGTAATTTTTTTATTAATTAATCAAAAAATACATGTATATATTTTATTTATTATTAAAATATTTTTATATGCTTTGAATAATTAATAAATGTTTTCATCTATGAATTAAACTATTGGCGTGAATTAATCAAAATAATTTGTATTTAAATGATGTTACAATATAAAATTTTGCATCGAATTTAATATTTTAATTGAGATTTTAGCCAATGATTAACTTGGGTTTGGCTTAAATTCCACCATATGTGACGTCATGTTATATTTAAAAAAACTTTAATCTGTTTAAATGTACAATTTAGCACAATATGATATTGCACCACTTCAAATTCAAAACATTTTGTCAAATGTTGCAATCATTTTACTTAATAATACAAAACTAGAAGATAACTTTCCCGTTCTTTCAAATATTGTAAATTTTAATTTCCCTTTAATTTTTTATACCTTTTATCTTTCATTTTCTTATGCTAAATCTCATATAAATATTAAATGAATGTATAATATTTACATAATAACTCAAATAAGATTATACAAATTATTGATCAATACGAATGCATTAGAGTTATATTTAACTTAACTTTATTTTAAATATTATAATATTATTTATGTAGAGAATAAAGATAAAATAAATAATTATTATAGCTAAGATTTTAAAATTTATATTATTTATAATTTATTATTTTTAATTAAAATGTATGTACACTTATCATTATACAATATTTTCTAAAATTCTATCAAAGTATCCGATATCATAGTACTATATACTGTAAATCTATATAAATGTATACGTACATAATAAATTCTATTTTAAACAAAAAAAATATAATATTATTAAAGATTTTACTGAAATATTAGCATGATAATTAAACTTGGGAGAAATTTAGCATGTTTATGTTTCAAGCTGTTCTTGATAACAAAAAAAATGTGAGAAATTTAGCAGAAAAAGAACGTGGGAAATTTTCGCGATATTTTTCCGCCTAAAAAAGCCAGCAAGCTGAAAGATGCCGCCAGAACGCGAGAATATCTCCCGCTATTTCGAATTCGTATTCAAAAAGCAGAAAATAATATATGTCAGCTAATTAGACATGAAAAATTATAATTATAATTTTATTTATTTAAAATTAAGCAACATGTGAATTTGTTACCTAATAAAAGAAATTCAGTACTAAGCAAGTTAATAAAAAATTTTCAATTAAGGTTGTTAAAAAACTAAGGTCATACCAAACACTCAATGACCAAATCAATTGCTTGGATGAAAGGTAGAATAATACTAAATGAAAGGAACAATATGTAATATGTATTTATGGGATAGCAACAATAATTAGACGAAAAAACATGTAAAAATATTGGCTTGAATAGAATCCACTGTCCTTCACCTTTATGGGTTGCACTTTTTTGATGAGATCGATATTTTTTAATCATTTTATTTTATTTTATTTTTATCTCATATTTAATTTTCTCAAATTTTATTCTCCAAATTTAACTGATTCGATTAATTATTAAAATTTAATATAAATATTAAAATATTAAATAAAAATAAAATTGAGTGACTAAATTATATAAAATAAATATTTATAAATACAATTATTAATATTAAAAAATTAAACTATATGACTCTGTTTCAGGCTTTTAGTCCCTATGCTCGTATTTACCCAAGTTTATCAATGTGAGAACGTGCATTAGTGGTCGTAACTATGTCATTCCCACAGCACACGCGCCAGTGGGAACCCGTCTCTCGCGCGGCTATATTGTCTGTTCCTTTACGCTGCCAATATGTCTCTATATATATTAAAAAACAAGATTTGAATTTAGATTAATTCATAGATAATAAGAAGACGTCAAGGTCATATTTAATGTAAATTATTTTAGAAGTATTAAACTTGTGCATTCTAAGTAGGTAAATTAAAATAATTTTATTTAAAATTTAAAACAAATATCAAGGGCCAGCTAGTCTTACGCGCCCCGAGATGATCCTACGGTCCAGAGTTCCCCTGGGCCCGCCGACAGTACGTGCCCGCATTGATTTACAATTTGTACTTTAAGGTTTTCATTTATTGCGGTTTGTCCGCAAACTTTTTAATTAATTCGAAGTCATCCTTTGAAACTATTTCTTTAGTTATTTGCCCATCTACTTCTAAATTATCGAAATTTTCAAATTATATCCAATTTTTTGGTAATATTTCGAATAAAATATTTTTATTAAATTTTTATTTAAATGTAACGATAATAGACAAGAAAAGTCTCAAACATTTAAAGATAGATTAAATAAGATTATACCATTTATATTTTTATTGATTAATGATTATATATATTATATATATAGATAAATTAATTTTAAATAATAATATTTTTAATTTCTTATGTAAATATTAGATTTTTATTTGGGTTAATATACAAATTATTAGAAAAATAGTATGGCTCATTTTTAGATTTTTCGTGAAGATTATGGGCTTATTTGAGATTATAGATAAAAGTATTAAGTTCATGGGTAAAAACGGAGGGTGAGGAACATGAAGGGGAGGGTGTAAATTAAAATTTTCCGGATATGTACGAAGCACATACGTACCGTATAGACTAGAGAGAGACATTATAAATACAGGAGAAGGACAACGACAAGGCCTCTGTTTCTTCTTCTGATTCTTCCTCCATACCTGGTCTTGCCGGTGACTGGGAGCTAACTGGAGGTGAGGGGTTAGTCGGGAGAGGTAAAGTGGATGGTTGAGAGGAATTTCTATAGATCTCTCTAATGGCGGTTGTTCGCGGAGGGATCTCTGCGGTCTCAGGCATGTAAATTTTCCCACAACTCACCTCACTTGCTCTCTTGATGGATTCATGAATTTCAGTGTTAAATTCCGTGCATCTAGCTTATTTTTGCATTTTTTCTTGGCTTGATCGACTCCAGAAAGGGTCAATTATCTGCAAAAACCAATGGTTCTCTGCAATTTAGTGGGGGTCCATGATTTCTTGCCGTTGTGGTTTATTGTTTATAAATTTTCCCAGTCAAGTCTGTACCTTTACTACCAAGTCATCGTCTTTGTGATGATTTTTTAATTATTTTCTTTGGGTGTATTTCCTCGGGCGATCGGAGTCGGAAAAGAATACTATCGGGATTTTTCATGACCTGGGAGTTTTTTTGTTGTATTTCCTTGACTTGTTGAGGGCTGTTTGTGTTGCCTCATATCGTCACTGCCTCTCCTAGGCAATGTTTTTTTTATTCCACTGGTTATCGAATGCAAGCTTTGCTCCTTTAGATGGGAAGCAATGATGGGGAAGTGAGTTTTTGTTGCCTTTTAGATCAATGAGTAGTTCAAGGTGGTCTGATTTATGCGCGATAATGAAGCAGGATCGACCCTTTCCATTTGAACGCTGAGAAAGCTCATTAGGCAGTAGCACAAGGATTTGAGGGTTGCCGAGGAATCACCCCCTTGACACGTGGAAAATTATTGGGCATTATGTAAACTTTATCTAAGCGTCCTGCTCCTCATGCCACATGCCTCAATCTTTTCTTATTGTTCTTTAAGGAATTGCGTGGTTCTAGGTCTTCATTATTGTCTGCATGAATTCTTTGATCTAACAAAAGTAGATGCCAAAAAATTCTGTATAGCTTATGTTTGATCTTGCTTCAGTGCTATTTATCTATTTAATTTTAGTTATTTGATATAGAAAATAATGTTTATGGTTCGGGTTTAGTACTCCATATTTTCATGCATTAGATGTTATATTTTGTGTTGCCCTTGCATTTTCTTTTTATATTGCAGGATCGATCCACAGTTAATGTTATTCTCTAATTCAATTTTATTGCCTTGTATAATAGGGATTTGGGGCTGATAAGAAGTCTGATCTGGAAAATAGCATAATCTGCATGGAAAAGGTATCCACAACATGCAATGTGCGAGTAAAACGATGCTCAACGTTCATCAATATTAGTCATGATTCATCGAATGAGGAGCAAAAGCAGAACACTTCTCATACTAGAAATAGTAAGGAGAGAACATCCACTCAAGTCTCAGCCAAGATTCCTGACTTGTGCCCTTTGAAGAGGAGCTCACTCAGTTATATTCAATGTTCAATTGGTGACACCAGTAACCCTGTGAATTCTTCTTTAAGAAAAATGCAGTCTCAAAATAGTGGTGCTGTGGAGGTTCCTGATAGTCCTGCAGATGATACCTCATGCGTCAGTGGGCTCGATGCTATAAACATAACTGCAGAAAATTCCAGTAATGATGCTGAAAGGAAGAATAGCGGGTCCGGTAGTTCTGCATCAATCAACAGCTTTCTTTCATCAGGAAAAATGTTTAATGATCCACAGAACATCCCTGATAAGTTGAGCACAAATTCTGAGGAGTCAGTTAATAATCAAGTGGCAAGGCCATCTACGACCTCTGAGCCTTTGGCAGCCAAGTCTTCCAAAAGTCCACCTTTGAGAGAGTGCTTGCCTAAGGTTTATAATCACATGTTTTGATGCTTAGATTGCTCCTTTCATTCAAGTCTCTTTAAATGTTTATCTAAGCACTTGATTTTATTTTCCTGCAGGAAGCTTCAGCATGTTCAAACGAGAAAGGGGAATTGCTGAGTACAACAAAGCCATTTAGGGTAGCAATCTGAACGCCTCTTTTCTTCATATTCCCCTCTTCCTTATCTCTCCTCAATGGTTACACAAATTATGAAATTTCTCCTCTTTCTTTTTTTTCCTTTTCTTATTGGGGACAGGATTGGTTAGAACATAACATAAGAATTTTCAGTTTTTTTTTATTTTATCTTCTATGTTCACCTGTTTTTCTAAAAAGTATAAAGTTTCTTGAATCCAAGATATCTGATAATTGTAGTAATGGACAGGAGTTGCCCAAGATTTCTGAGCATTCAGATGCAAAAAAGGGCAAAGAGAAACTGCTTGTATCAAGGAATCAAAATTGCATTGTGGAGCTTCCTCTTCCATCCCGGTCTGCTGATGCAATTAATAGACCTGATCTTCCTGATGAAGATGTGAGAGATTTTCTTATTTTTCTATTTCTCTTCATACTTATTATTTTAAGTGAGTTTTGAGTCATGTGATTTCTCTGGGAAGTGGAGTTTCATTTATGCAATATGTCAATTAACTCTTTGCATTTTTTTTAATTTTGACTTTCAACTTGTTGAAGAATTTATTGAAAAGAGCGAGACCAGAATTTACGTTATATGGTTTAAAAGTTTTATGGTTAATTCGTCTGCTTGCTTGTGAAACAGGTTAGAGTTTGTGATATATGTGGAGATGTAGGTCGCGAATATTTACTTGCCATATGTGCCAAGTGCAACGATGGGGCAGAGCACATGTAAATGGCTTCACTTTATTCCTCAAAATATTTTATTTGGAATTGTTACTAAATGTTTTGTCACTTTTATTCATGCATTATTCCAAATGAGTATTTCAATCCTATTCTATTTATTTTGATCTGACTACTTTGGGTCTATCATTCAGTTATTGCATGCGTGTTAAGATGGATAAAGTTCCTGCTAGCGATTGGATCTGTGAAGATTGTAAAATCAACCAAGAGTTAGAGAAAGGTATAGAAAAGAAAGTTGAAGAGGTAGATAAAGTTTTGAAGAGAACTCACTCAACAATAACATCTCAAAGTCATGGAAGTCTTGGTCCTGCAAATTTGAAAAGACTGAAAGTGGATACTGGGGTTTCTGCTTTTGAGAAGAAGACAGCTAATTCAGTTAGTTGTTCCCCCAAGTTGCCTTCTAAGATCTCTTCTGTTAATTCGGAGGTTCTTCCAGTCACAAAAAAGAGAACACTGGAAATCAATGGTGAATCACCAAAAGGAATCCATACACAGGAAATGCCATTTCTAAGTGGTTCCTCATCACCAAGAAATACATCTCAGGGAAAAGTCAAAACTTTTCTTTCTAGTAGTTCATCAAGAACTACTTTTTCTGCTGGCAAATCAGGTACATATTAATATTGGAGTACCCTTCTTTTTAACCTTTGTTCATCCATTTTCATATATGATTGTGTCTTCTGTTTATCTACTTATGTTTTCCCGGGGGATTTGCAGTTCTGAAATGGAATTCCTTCAATATTCGAGATAAGAAAGTGAAGGATTGTCAGCTGCAGCGAGATAAAAACTTAGGTGGATCTCTCTCTTTTAAAGATGCCCGTACAGTATTCTCAGTTTCTGACATTTCAAATGATAAGAAGATGCTGTCCCCCAAATCTCCTCTTGCAAAGGATCAGATCAGAGTGAGGCGGACAGGAGATCAAATATCACATCTGAAGAATTTAACCAAATTTGGCTCAAATGCTGATGATAAAAGGGGTCCACGGAGTGTGGAATTTCTTCAAAAGCCTCTCAATGTGACTAATCATCATGCTCAGAAGAAATCACAAGGTCGTGCCCATTTGAGTGATTCCTTGAAATTGAAGAAATGCCCACCTGAGAAATGTCCAGAGGTTCCACTTAAAGAGAATGACAAAGTTGTGGAACGTGTGAAAGCAGAAACAGAATGTAAAGATAAGAAGTTGGACGCATATAGGTCTTTTAAAGGACATTATTTAAACAATTTTGTTCCTTACCAGGAGGGCATCATTCCACAGGTTGATTTTATATGGAAGTAAGTGTTCTTCCCACTATCGAAGCATATTTTGTTTATTATATTCTTTTAAATCTCTATTAATTAATTTTCAGGTTTATTCACAAGTTCCTAAATTTCATGCAGAGGTAATTTTGAAGTTTCCAGAAGTGAAGTTGTTACTAATTTATTCCCCAGCATCCAAGCACACAAATCAAACCGTGCTTCTGATAAAGTAGATGAAGTTATGGCGAAGTCACCGCAAAAGATAATACTAGACGAAGTTCCTCGTTTGAGCACTTGGCCTGCTCAATTCAAGGATAGTCCTGCTGTGGAGGACAATATTGCCCTCTTCTTCTTCGCACAAAATCTCGTGAGGTATCAGCTAGCATGTATTTCTTTTAAGATTTGTTTTCATAACATGATAGTCCTGCATATTTTCTTCTTAAGCTGCTTCACTACGACTTTTTTCTCTTGCAGCTATGAGGCTTATAAGAGATTGCTGATGCACGTTACTGTCAACGATTTGGCTCTCAAAGGGCACATTGAGGGGGTTGAACTTTTGGTATTTTCATCGAAGGTCTTGCCACCAGGATCCCAAAGTATGCAGATGTACTTCTCTCTATCAAACATGAAGTGTCATAGTGTGCCTTGTTGCTAAACTCTGGAATCATTTGTCCTTACAGGATGGAACAACTTACTGTACTTGTGGGGAGTTTTCAGAACTACAAGAATTAGTTCCAGTGAGAATGAAAAGGCTTCCCAAAATCAATTATGTTCTCCTGGATGCAATACAAATTGCACCCCTTCTCTTCAGTCAAGCGATGGACCTGCTCTTGTTCCTCCTGAAAGAGTATCTGAGATAGCCAAACCAGCAGTGTCTTCTCCAGGACCAAAGTCCTCTCCTCTGCCAGCCGTGCCTCTTCCAGTGATAGATCATCAGCTCAGTAGCTTCTCCAAGGTAAGTTTCTATTCACCTGCTCTTCACCTTCCAGTGATGCTACTATGCTTGTGCATATTGGTATTAGGCTTTTTCCCAATGAAAAGAATGCAAATTCCTTGACAAGGGTTGCTGTTGTAACAGCTTTCTTTCCCTGGTGGAAAAAGAGATTCATATGAGCTAGATCTTGAAGTCAGCAGAGAAACTAGCACAAAAAATCTTCCACTCGGTGGTAGCTCAAATGAAGCGCTTCATGACAGAAAAATGAAGGGCATTCTCAATGAACCGTCTAAGCCCTCCAGTCATCTCAGTAACTTCTTAGAACCCGGTCCTGTTTTCAGACCTTATGACTTTGCATCCACCAGTGGCTCCTTAAACATGGAGAATGCAGCAATGATGATTCCAAGATATGATGAGCCGTCCATTCTTTGGGATGTAGATCTTCAGCTTTCACTTGGACCTCCTATAAACCTGCCTGAAAAAAGGAAGGCCTGGAGTTTGAGCTCTGAGGAATCCGAGCAGGAAACTCGCCCAAAAAAAGGATTGCAGAGGGCTGAGGACGAGTTGTCACTCTGCCTCTCTCTTTCTCTTTAAACTGCTGCTTCATGTTGGAGAAATCCGATACCTTGGAGGTTATTATGCTCTTCGGGTTTTTTAAACATTGGAGAGTCATGCTCTGCTGTAAATAGTAGTTTGATGGCATGATAGACGGTTTTGAACATAAGAGGGGTAATGGGTGTAGAATAGGGATATAACCTGCATTGGAAAACAGTGTTTTATCTTCATACATGGTGTTTATCTGAAGCCTGAACTGTTCTTCTCCTGTCACCAACAGTTACTTCTGAAAAATGTGGACCTCTAAACTGTTTCTTTTTTTGGTGGAATTGCTGAAGATGTCATGCAAGCCTTTTCCAATTTATGCCAATGGTGATCTTTGAAGGGCGTGTATTATTTTCATCAAAATTTGTATGTGGCATCAGAGCAGCATAGCATTTGCTCTACTTATCAACCACTAAGAAGGGTTGATGATTTTCTAGCTATTCCAGTCCTACCTTTTGAAATGTTATTAGATAATTCATTTACAAAAAAAAATAAGGGTGAGTCTTGTACGCCCCTTTTGGCCTAAAAGCAAAATGAATTTAGATATTATCAAGGGAGAAAATCAAGGCTAACTCAAATTGATTTGGAGATCCTTGGAAGCATGGCACAGAAGCTAGGCTGCAAAGACTGGAAGAATTGTTTATCTTTCTACGAAAATGCTGAGTGCAATCTTGAAGCAGACAAGAAACTTGCAAGCTTTTAAAAGATACCAATTCAGTCAGCAGAATTGAAAAAGGGATATCAGTTCTTTATGAACATTAACCTGTCATGCTTCATTGCCTCTCTAAGTCATAATTTCCTCTTTCTACAACATCAAGATCTCCCCTGTCCAACAGCTCAACTATACCATAACAGCTAATCTTGCCCGGACAAAATCAACTGCTGCTATACTTGATCAACATTACAACATGCCGAAAAACAGGTGTGAACAGAGAAAGAAACTAAACAGAGGAAATCAAAGAGAACATAGCAAACTAATGATACAATACAAGTAAACTATTACAAGAACATTAACACAGAAGTTTCCATGAGAACAAACTAGGGCTCCTTCAAGCAGAGCAGTCTCTGCACCTGTTATTGATCCCTCCACCTTGGACTTGGCATTCCGAAAAACCCTGAAGGAGATAGTGGAAACATCATACCAGGTGAAGGCGGGGGTTGGGGCCCCGGGCCAAGGATGCCTGATTGGGCTAGAGGAGAGAATGAGAAGTTAGGGGATAGAGGCGGAAACTGAATCCCCGGAGAGAGCAGAGGATAAGGTGATCTTGGAGACAACAAGTTCAAGTAACTGCTTGGAGATGGCAAGGGGAATTGAGAAGTCGGTGAGAGCAGGAAGGCAGGTCCATTCATATATGGAGGAAAGTTAGTAGTAGGTGACATGGGAGGACCACTAAATCGTGGTGAATGAAGGGCCTGTGGAGGAGGGTTTGAGAGTATTCCTGATGAAGGCATTGCTTGGTGGGGAGGAGGGGTTGGCATGGGTCCCAGAGCTCGAGGCTGTGGTGGAGGCATAGTCGGGTTCCCAACTGGGCTTGGCTCCAACATTGAGGCCTGCAAGTACCGCATATAAGCTGAGATAGGAGAATCAGTTGGGGTCAGCGAATACAGGTCTCCAGGAGGACCAGCTACAGGTAGTGCAGATGCATGAGGCGGGAGCGGCCCCCCAAATTGGGCAGGTCTCGGGAAGTTGTTGTAAGGGACTGGAGGTGGTGGCTGAGGTGCAGGAACTCTTGCTGGATGGGGCATGTGGGGTCTATTAATGGGAGGTAAAGGGGGCGGCCGGATCTTCTGCAACCTCAAGCTCTGAGATTTCGGGGGGTTGGGTGGCCTGGGCATAAGATCGTGTGAAGGGGAACCGGTTAGCTGCTGAACCACACTTCGGAAATCATTCTTGCTTATGTTGTAAACCTGGGGCTGGGGTTGCTGCCTCCCCGGATTGTTGTTGGCCATGTTGGTGCTGGCCGTGTTTATGTTGGCATTAGGAAAGTTGGGCTGGTGCAGCGGGCTCTTCCTAATGTTCTTCCCAGTCTTGTTCACACCCAAATGATCATTATTATGCCTGTTCTTCGAATTGTCCATCAGCATCTACCAACTCACGGGATCAGACAGAACACAGCAGAACCCCAATTTGCAGATTATCAGAAATTACAAGCAGTCTATCACGAGCTTCACATTCCTCGGCTAAAAAATCCTAACTCCCCTTAATAGTAACAGTCAGATAATTCGATCCCCACCAAGCAAACAGTTCAGCTATAGCAATCAGCAGGGTGATCCCCACTAAACCAAAACCCTCGGCCTCAAACCAATACAATCCAGAGGGGAGGCAGTAGATTGAATTACCTCCAAATCCGCCTAGAAGCAGCTGAAAATCGAGATACACAGATCGTACCTCGCGACCGAAACACTGATTCAGAAGCAACGGACTGACTTAACCAGCCGATTGGAAGATCGAAAATTCCCCTGACGTGACGGCCGGTGTATGTACTTCCTGTCCCCTTCTCAAAATAGCTTCGATGAAGGAAGAGGAGAAATTCAAGGGGGGTGAAGGAAAAACCCTAGCCCTAGGAGAGTAATCGAAGAGGAGAGGAGACGACTTTAACGTAGACCAGCTGCCCTTGGTCAAAGAGGAACTAAATTTCCTTTTTTTTTTCATTTCCCTTTTTTGTAAGGGGAGAGAAGAGAAGGAGGCAATGTTTGGGGTGGGACCAATCCCCATGCACAGTCTTTGCCTACATACCAGTACAAAGGGTAGAGAAAAGAGTACTTCCCACTTCCCAAATGTGGCCATGATGAGAGCCGCCTCCCCTTCGCCTTTGGCGGCATTTTCGGTGGACCTGACTCTAACTTTGTTTAAGCTTTCAGTAGGGATGTTTGGATCAATGTAAAGTATACACTTAAGCCTCCAAAGTTCTATGATTACACAATTAATTAAATTTATAATGTAATCTAACATTAATGTGAACCAAACATCCCCTAAGGGTATGGTCTCTTTTTTCTCTTCCCTTTACTTTGAGCCTCATTCATATCCACGAAGCTCCAGTCTCGCTTCCTCTTGCTGCTCCGCAACAGCATCGGCTGCTGTCTCGGGCAATCGCCAGGCCTTGAGAGGCGCCGCTGGTGGAGCCTCTCCTTAGGGTGTTCATCGTTGAGATCCGGGTCAGTTGTCCGGTGCCTCTTGCTGGTAGTACAGTTCATGCTCATGCCATTGGTTCCTGTTGATTAAAAAGAAATAGGCTTATGTAAATGGCCATGTGAGGAAAAGCTAAAAGATTCATAAGGGGATGGAAATTAATAGGGTGGAGGACCTTTAGGAAACTCGCTGCTCTTTCCCTGATTATCCCCCTTCTGCCTCTTCCGGAGTAGTGGCGAGTCCCATGTAGACTCAAGGGGCGACCCCGCCTCCGTGGTGCCTCTTTTCTCCTCAGGGTCTTCATCGTCTAAGTGCGGGTCAGTCGTCTGGTCCCTCTTTCTGGTGGGATAGTTCAAGTTCATTCCATTGGTTCCTGCTTGTTAAAAAGAAAAGAGCTAATGTTAATGGTGGTGTGTGGGAAAGCTACAAGATTCACACTGGGATGAGAATTAATAGGGTGAAGGACCTTTAGGAAACTGGCTCCTCTTACCCTGATTATTCCCCTTCTGTCTCTTCCGCAGTGGTGGGGAGTCACATGTAGACTCAAGGGGCGACGACACCGCGGCGGTGCCTCTTTTCTCCTTAGGGTCTTCATTGTCGAGGTCTGGGTCAGTTGTCCGGTGCCTCTTCCTAGTGTTATAGTTCAAGCCCCTCATGATGGTTCCTGCTGCTAGTTAAAAAGAAAAGAGGTTATATTGATGGCGGTGTGGGAAAGCTAGAAGATTCACTCACTAGTGTTGTCTTCTTGTTTTATCAAACTATTTTTAAGGGATCATTATGGGTTTTCAACTATAGTTATTAAACCCATAAGATTTTATTAGTCTTATAGATAAATAAAAATCAGGAGTAAAATGATCTTAAAAATACATCTTGATAGATTTTTTATACCATAAGAATTTATTTTATTTTCTTTAAATAATTAACATGAAATAAATAAATAAATAATATTCAATATCATACTTATTCCATAAAAAATAAAATAAAAAATGTTTATAATATATGAATTTATAATTTAAATATAAATTACAATAAAAGTTATAAATATAAAATATAATTACATTTTGAATATCGTATTAAATCGTACAATTTATTAATATTATATATATAAAATATTAATAAACCGAGAAAACACGTGAATCCATATTATGCACATTTATCCATTCTCCAGCTCTACTAACCATATTTTGTGCTTAACTTCTATTCTAGGATTTGAATTGAGCCAACTTCCCCTTCCCCATCCCCGTCCAAATTGGGAAAACCCATTGAGCCTAAAATATACCAAGCACAACAATTCTCTTTTTAATGGTGGGAAAAGCATATAAACTTGAATTGGATATTAGAGAAAGTGGCACTTATCATTCCTTTAAAACAAGGAGCAGGTGCATTTACATATTCCTTGATGACTAAAGCCAGAGAGCTTCACCAAAGTCATCAACTACTGATCCTTACGCAAATGAATCCTTGATGACTAAAACATCTATACCGTGCAAAAGAATAAGATCCTACTAGCACCCAAGTGATCAGAGGACAGGATTAGGCAATATGGGCTGATGAGAATTGGCTCTGTGACGAGCACTAGAAGGGCTAGCCCTCTCACAGATAGAAGCTCCCACTCTCCGCTTGGTCACCTTTTTTGGGCCAGAGCGTCGAGGACCCAGCTTGTTCAATGCACTGAAAAGCTGGCAGGCCCTGCCCTTAGGCATCCGTTTCATGTACCTCAGGGCTTCCTTCATCTTTGGGTCCTCCCCCATAGATTTGCTCAGCTGTTTCCTGCAACTTGAGCACTCAGGCTTCCTGAGATTCTCAGATGTTGTAAGCATGTTGCATGCTCCTGAATCTACATGAACCAGCATACCGCTATTTGTTAGGAATCTCTAGGAAGAATCCCAGGGGGAGCAGACCAGCTCTGGGAAATTTTTTTGTTTATCTTTTCCTTCCATGTTAACAAAAACTCCATAGACGGGAAATGAAATAAGCCCTAGCCTTAGAAAACCCCAGCGCAATTCTTTCAACTTGCAACCTTGTGGAAAAAACATTATTTTCCCTCATTCCAATTTCCTTATAATGGAGAGGGTGAACAATAGAATCTTTGATTCACTAAAACAGAGGTGCCTGTTTTCTGAGAAACAAAAAAAATATTGCAACATATAACGCAGTTTTCAAACAGAAGGTTTTCAGAGCTTTTCCATAATGTTTGGAGAGATGTTGAAAATTTTTTAAATTATTGCCAACTAGAGTAGGAGTGTATATAATACCTGAATGTCTCTTGACTTGAACATTATGAAATTCTGGAGACGGGGGCTCTGGTGGGGTAAGAGGATGAAAATTTTCATCCAAGTCAAGCTCACCACTCTCTCTGTTTCTACAATGAGTATTCCTATTTGAAGAACCAGAAAAACTTTGTATCTCCTTGACAAAGGAATTACTGAAGGAGTGAAGATTATCTCTGCACTCACTAGACCCATCTTCATCAACTCTAGTCTCATTTGCCACCGCATTGCTATAATTTTCTGAGTACAATGAGGCAGTATCAGAAGTTTCAGGCAAAGTAGAGCTTCCAATATTGGAAAAGGTAGTACATGGAGTGCAAGGAGAATGAACTTTTTCAAGGTCGTTCATGGGGGCAGAGATGCCCAAGTAATTGTGAGCAGATTCACGGCTAGTAAAGCTCTCGATAACAGGGGACGGATGATAATATGGAGTAGAACAGGGAGTATCCACTTGGTCAAGAACTACTATAGTGCCATTCTCTGAAGTATTATTACATTGAGCACTTGTAAGTTTTCCCATCAAACTCGAAAACCATGGAGTCTCACATTTGGCATAGAATAGAATGTAGGCCTCCTGTGATAGAACGAATTCCTCTCGAACCCTGACAACCTATAAAAGAACGTATATAAATACTAGCATATAAAAGAAAAATGATTGTTAGAAAGCAGGTCTGATTTAGTTTAACCAATGGGTGGAAGGTAGTTTTAAATTCCATCTTACTAAGAATGCACAGATCCTTAACAATGGCAATGATTAATGGCATAAATTAGATGATAAAAAATGAGACTTTGGTAAAAAAAATTAATGGCCAAAAGTCATTCATAATTTGTTATATAACAACAGGAAACAGGTACCGTACCTCTGAGTCATCAAATTTATGCCATATTCCAGGAGAGGACTGAACAAAGCTAAGGTAATGACCCCATGTAGGTGAGTTTCCAATATGCACCACAATAGCATATAGTCGATATTTCAAATCCACCTGCACAGAGAAAATGTCGAGTTAGATGTTAATGCACATTCTAGTCAATGCAATTCATTTGATAATACTTACATTACTTTCAGGGCCATTGATGAAAGGCCGAAGATCTAACTCTAATGGGAAAGGGACATGCTTATCAATCTTCTCAACAGAGAAGCCGTCAGTTTTGAACCTTTTCAAATGCAATGCTGCAATAGTGGGTTCATTTTCCAGTAGAAATTGCTTTTCCACGAAAACATCATCTTTGCAGTTCTCGCACTTGAACTTTGATTCAGGATCTTCCATCTTTTCCACTTTGGTAAAGGATTTAAGAGCAGAAAATAGTGTATCCACATGTTCAATCTCCAAACTCAGGTCAATCAAGGGCTCATAACTGCACAAGCAGTGACCACAGTTGCAACATTTCACCTGTTCATCGATGAAAAGAAATAAAATCAAACCCAAAAGTATCAGCTACAATGATCTCAAATAGAAGTGTTGCAAGAGACAAAGAGAAAAATCACTCGATCATACCTTGCTTATCAATTGACCTCCGAACACCTCATTCACTATATTCTTGGGGGAAGATAAATTTGAACCCCTCCATTGATCCAAGCAGCACCTTTCCAGTTTATCAAGTAACGCCTGCTGAAACTCATGAGCATCCTCCTGCTGGAATCTTTGGAAATAGGGTGATATATCTAGTTTTATATGGTCAAGAAGCACACGTTCAATATATACATTGTGCAGGTTACTTTGCATTGATGTCAAAATTCAAAAAATAATCCTAAACGGGCCAATTACTAGGGTTGGAAAAGGAAGATGAGAAAAAGGATACTTCTCAAATTGTTAACAAATTCCATAGGCGTAATAGTCCCGCCGGAAGAATTTAGCGAGTTTTCAATGTGGTCACGAAGAGTACACATAAGGCAGAAGGCTTCAATAGACCCTGAAATTCACAATATTGCAGATATTAGCATCCGCTGAATGGGATCATGACTACTAACGCACAACTGCATTAGGTAATGTAATCAAAGTAAACTCACTGTCACATGGATGGGCATGGTCCGAAGAACGGAGGCTCTGAACAAGGGGAACTGTGTGCGTTAAACACTGAAGAACAGCGTTCATGAAGCATGTTACGTCCGGATTCGTCAGCCCAGCTCCCTACAGCACCCGAGAGTGACAAAGCTTTAGAGAATATACGATGAAAAGAGAAACGAACGGCAAAAACCTTTAGGAAGAATAGTCAACAGACAGTCAAAATGAATCCATTGCCATAATCAGAATACTCTAATCCATAATATGCATGGTTGAACGGTTTCATCTTTTTAATATCATGACTTAATTGTGCAGCTACTCAGCGTGAGAGTGATTGTAATGAACTGTCCGAATATCCCAACAAAAAACTGTGTAACTCAACGAAATTATAGAAATTGGCGGGACGAGCACAAATGCAAGATGCAGGGCAGAGAATGAAGGAATAAAATTGATAGTAATTAGAAAACGAAGTACACGTATTTAATCCAGGTAGACCGTAAAGCTTGACTTACAACTCCAGAAAGCACAACTCTGGGGGTCAAAGGTGAGAAACCGCTGGACTTATCCCCCTGGAAATTCAAACCCGGAGATCCCGGCGGTCTGTGCGCGAGAGCCATCGGCTGATTCGATGTCAAAGCCACAATTCCTCCCGTAGGCGAGACCGTGTGGGACGGCCGACCATTCGCCGTCAATTCTGCAGGGTATTCGAAATCAACGGCCATCAAAGCTCCGGAGAAGGCTTCTCTGGGAGAGCCCGAGGGGGGCAGCATCAACGGAGAACCGTCGGGCGATTCAGCACGGCGAAGCTGCGAGCCCATGGGAGTGGAGCTACCTTCTCGGCCGATGGAAGAGGATTCGATTTTCCTTTATGGCCTGCACTGAGGAGAGGGGCAAATAGATAGGATACAATACGATGAAAGAAACAATGATTTTGAAGAGCGAGAGAGGGGGCGGTGGAGTGGAGAAGAAGACAAAATCTGAGATTTCCTTAGTAAGGTTTTTCGAAAGTGGAGGGAAATCCCGCCAATAAGTTTTCCTTTTTAGGCAATATTTTTTTGTTATCAGAATTATTTAACAAAGGCCTCTATATAAAATATTTGTTTCTCTACTTAAATAGATAGACAGAAATTTACTCAATTTAACGCTTTATTATGTGCATTTAAGTAGTATTATTTATTATATCAAATCTAATATTATATTTCATATATATATCCCCTAAATATTTTTTATTTAATTTAACAAATTTAGTCAAATACTTTTTTATTAAAATTATATACGAGACAAGTGTCTCATAATTCGAATATAATGTTATAATTTACTTCCAAATATATATAATATAAATTTTCTTTTGTCTATGTATATCATTTTTATATGATAAAATATACTATAAAATTAGTAAAAGTTACCCTTAAATGAATTATCAATTAAAAAAGTAAAACATGTTAATAACACAATATTATTGGTTAAATTTATAGTAATGAATATAGAGCATTATTTAATATAGTAGTGAACTCTTTTAAATTAAAGTGTTAATAATCAATTTTAACCACCAATGTTTTACAAATTCTCAAATCCACCCCAAACTATATTTTGTTGTACAAATTAATACCAACCTTGATTATAATTATAATTATTTAATTAAAAATGTTGAATTTATATATAATTATAGTATATTTATAATAAAATTAAATTATTGAAAATTCTGGTAATAAAATAAAGTTTGTAATGAGCACACACGTGTATATATATATATATATGCAGTATACATACGTGGGAATCCAATAGCTTAAATCTTTGATATTACATATTAAACATTATGCATGCACATTGATCATATCCCCACAACAACAAGTCATATAATTATGTCCCGTGAAACACGTGATTAAATTAGTTCATTTTTAGAACCACTAATTATCATTTTAATAGAAATATTAGAGCTCTTCTTGCCACTTGCATTGATCCCTTATTTTGTTTTATCGAGGGAAGAAGATTTCCTTTTTTTTAATTCATTCAAGGGCTGTATCCACCGTAGCCACCACCGTGCCCACTGCCCGAACCACTGCCATACCCCGCACCTCTCGCCCCGTAGGCCCCTCCAGCACCGCCTCCGGAGCCTCCACCGCCACCTCCAGCATACCCACTTGTACCACCATACCCGCCGCCAGCTCCCTCTCCACTGCCGTAACCACCACCATGAGCTCCTCCGGCGCCGCCATACCCACCTGCGCTTCCTCCACCGCTCCCTCCACCACCACCTCCTCCAAAACCCCCAGCTCCACCGCCATATCCTCCGCCAGGATACCCTCCGGCTCCGCCAGCATAGCCGCCACCAGCACCTCCCCCATGCCCACTTCCATACCCAGAACCTCCAGCCCCGTACGCTGCACCGCCGCCGCCGCCGCTGCCTCCGCCGCCACCCCCAGCATACCCAGCTCCGCCGTACCCGCCACTACCACCGTATCCCCCGCCGGCCCCTTCACCGCTGCCACTTCCATACCCATGCTCACCTCCAGCACCATAGGCTACTCCGCCCCCGCTTCCGCTTCCGCCACCACCACCACCACCGCCACCGTGCCCTCCGGGTCCTCCATACCCAGCACCGCCACCCTCTCCGCTGCCGCCACCACTGGCATATCCATGGTCCCCTACAGCTGCATAACCGCCACCACCCCCAGACCCTCCTCCTCCACCACCTCCACCGCTGTAGCCACCACCATAGTGCCCTACTTCGGGGACATACTCCGGAAACGGAAAAGTGAGGAGAACCCTAGTGGCTGAGCAGACTCCGACCGCCAGCACAAGAAAGAAGGCACTACAAGAGACTGTTTTGTATGTAGTAGCCATAATAGTGAGTATCAAATTTGGCTGCCCTGTCAGTCAGTGGAGCAAGAGTTGGGTATTTATAAGAAATGTATGAAGGTGTCCTGCCAATATAGGATTTCTTTTCCCCATAAATAAAAAAAAACTTATATATTATGAAAAAAGCACTTTCAAAGTTGTTTTCACACAAGCAAATGACTAATTTGCTTTGTTAAGCTATAAACACTCCTCTGGTAATTGTCCACCCCAATTGGAATAAGTTATGATGAAGAAAGAACTGTAAATTTTAGATGATATAGGAAATGGGGGGCAGCAAAGCGCGTCGTTCACATGCAAAAAGGGAGAGGATAAGTGGGAGGATGGTCCAATCTCATCACTCACAATCCCACTAGACTAGAGTGGGTGTAAGTAGGTAGCGGAAGCAACAGTAGTAGTAGTAGTAGTAGACTAGAAATCAACATAGTGTGCTTTCGCTGTCCCTCACATCCACTATCAATATATACCACCTTATCGTAATCAATCCATATCCCATCGAGTTAGCGTATGCAGATCAAATTAGCTCAATCAAACTGCATGCGTTCCCACATATCTTGCTTAAGTTTGGCCATCCTATCACCTTAACCATCATGCAATATATGCGCACGAATGCTATCCAGCCAGGCACAACGCAGCACAACACCTGTGTAGCACAGCTTTGGGCTATATCAGATGGCTGATGGCACAGCGGTGCATATATGTTGTAAGCATTGGCATACCGATGATGCTAATATTATCCTCTAATCTCAGTGTGGTTTACCACATCTCGAGGTAAGTGCTTCGTTTATTTGCCAAAAAGGGTTAGGGTTCACCATTAGTTACCTCTATCTATCTATCTATCTATCTATCTATCTATCTATCTATCTATCTATCTATCTATTATATTTATTTGAAATTTATAACTTATAAATAGTAAAATATTTTAAATTTTATAAATTCACTATAATCTTTTATTTTATATAATTTAAAATTATATTATCAACCTATTTATATACAAATTCGAGTTAAAATATTTTTATTTTTTATTTTATAAACGAATAAATCACCGTTAGAATTTTCGGGGTCGAATACTCAGTATACTAAATTTATAAAATGTGAGAATATTTTTGGTTGATAATAGGTAATGTTAATATCTAATTAAAAATTACTATTAAACTTATTAATGAGAAAATAAATTATAGTAAAAATTATTTATTTATGTGAGTGAAAAAGTTAAGTAAAATATATTTAAATTTAAAGTTTTTATTAATGGGTTTATGAAAAGATTGATGTTATTAATTTACTCTAAATAATAAATAATTTTGAATTTAATCTAAATAATATAGAGTTTTAACTAAATTCGTTTTTAAAAAATAATTATACTTATAAAAATAACATATTCAATATATGATTATTTAACAAATGTATACTTCACGCCTATTTTATCGTCACCCACTTAGGAAACTTAGAGTAAGCCACTCATTCTATTGGGCAAAAAAAAAAAAACATTCATCTTATGAATAATCAAAATCAAGCATCCTTAACTAGTGATGAGTTCATCAACATAAACCCTAAAATAAATAATTAACTATAAAAAATATTAAATAAAGAAAAAAAATAGGCAAGATGATATAATGTATCCAAATGCATCGTATACTTTCTTATGCTACCAAACTAGGAAGTCGTCTTCTTTTCAATTGCTACCAACATTAGATGAGTAGTGGGCAATCACATTATGGTCCCCAATTGTCCACCTCAACAAAATTATTAGGCTTAGTGGGATGCCCTTTTCTATGTATGATTTGCTCCATTTTTTTAATTAAAAATGACTAATTAAATTAAATTAAGATGAATACACTTTGATTGAATGAAGCCTTTGATCTTTCTTCCATTGTCTTGAGATCTATGATACCTTCACTAACAGACTCATGGTGAATATATTTATTTGTTGGGAAGAGATGAGATATGATCACTAATATCAGGTAATAGTGGCAAGGAAGAAAGAAAGAAAGTTTTCATTCATAGTACTGTGACAGCCATTAACAATGAAGGAATCCCTAGCCTCTAGGAGGGTGTATGTGTCCATCTATCAGCCACTCTCCAATTGGGGAATGGACCTCCCCTTCAAAATGCCCACCCCTCCATTTAGACACAAGTGGGGATGTGCTGTCTCGTCTGGGGTACCTTTTGAGAACAGTAGATCCATCTGTGGACTGCAAACTAATTGCACCAAATTGCATTCCATGTTCTTTGATTTGGAACCGCTTATTAATTAATTGATCTCAGATGGCACTGCAATGTCAATATGGGCGGAGCTACAGTGACGTGCCCTTATGCTAACAAGCTCACTAGGTGAGCTCCACCAAAAATTTGCAGGAGATGAAGTCATCTCACAACTCATCGTCCATTCTTTTAAAAGAAAAAAAAAAACATAACCAGTGCAAGCAATTGGCTCATTCAACCGCTGCAGCTAGATCAATAATACCCCCAAGCTATTCCCTTCTCTTATCTTTAGGGGTGGGAGTACAAGAAGATAAGATAGCTTAAAAGGCCTCAACATTTACAAGATAGCTTACAAATGGAATAAGTTCTACATATATGGCAAAGGTCGCCTGAAAAAGAGGGCCGCCCAGCTCGAAAAATCAAATGGAGCCTATTTTCCCCTTTTATGTGTTGTCTTTTATTTTTAAACTATACTTTTTAATACTATTTCATTCCCACATTATATTGTTTTAATCATAATAATGATTATGATATTGGGGGAAAATTTGATATAACTGTTTTTTTAATAGAAAGAAAAAAAACGTTGAGTGGAGTGACCTAGTATGGAGAGGTTTGGATGGTGAATTAATTATTTATTTGATAAAAAATGGAGTGGTTTGTTATGGTGTAAAATCACATTTAAATCACTTTATTTGCACTATTATGTAATAATTGATTGTGTTATTAGTAAATTATTATATTATTTATTGATTAAATTATTTTAATACTTTTATTTATTATTTATATTATTATTTATTTTTATATACTTTAAATAAATTTATATATTAATAATATTTTATATAAATTATATAATATAAATATATAATACAAATATTATAAATAAAAAAATTATTATACAAAATTTATTTAATATAATTTAATTATATATAATAGATAATAAATTATTTAATTTAATTAAATATTAAATTTATCTTTTAAAATTTTTTATTAATAATCATTTACCTTTACCTATATTCAAACGAAATATTATTAAAAAATTTTAACTACTTTAAATCTATCGTTTCACTCTCAATTCTAACCATTCCTAATATTTTAGCTCCAAATCTCTACCAACTCCTAAATCTAAATATAATTTTATTGAATGCAAAAAATTTTGAGAAAAATGTTTTGGAAAAAATAATAAATTATTTGTTTGTTAAATTTTTTTTAAATGAATTTAAATGTTATATAAACACTTCAAACTCTTTTATTTAAAATAAATCGGATAAATTTGGATTATATAAAATTTTTATACTTAGAAATGATTTTAATATTACTGTATATATTCATTCTTTTCTTTTTTATGTTTATCATCATTCTAATATAATTATATAATAAAAATATTATATATGAAAAAAATATAATTTATGTATAATATATTTTATCATATACATACATATTATTTTTCTTCTTACTATTATATAATATATATATATATTAATATATAAATAAATTTAAATAATTTTTTTCATGTCAACTACTTATTTCTATTATATGATAAATATTATTATTGTTTTGTTATTTTTTTAACAAAAAATGTTCATACTAAATAACAGTTTGCAAAATTTTACCTATTACTATACATATAAAATATAATTTATCATATATATTATTTTTATTGTTATTATAAAACAAATATTATATAATTAACATGAATTTATTTTTAGTTGTAAAATGATTATTAGATTATATGATTAAAAATATTATATTATTTTTTAGAGAAAAAAAGATTATAGGATAAAAAGATTATATATATATATATAAATAATTTATTTAATATAATATTTTATATTAATATTTTTAAATTTTCATTAATTTCATTTACCCTTTATTATTAGGTATGGCAAACTCATTATGTGTGCGCTCTATCCAAACCATGAATTTTAAAATAGTTTAATTCAGTTAATTCCCTTTTATGCAAAAAAATCACTTATATAAAATAATAAATCATTGCAAACCCCTACATCCAAACATAAAGACTATTATGCATGAGAATTGGCTCCTTATTTCTTGTTGGATCCAAGCCACAAACTTGCCCAAACCTGTCAATGTGAGTTGGCTCAACGCAAACCTATTCGAACCCGCCTATCACAAGACAGTCTGAACTAACAATGAATAACATTGTTCTTACCATGAATTTAGTTCCCCTGAGTTGAGATTTGTGTACAACAGACTTGAATTTTCAATTTCAAATTGAATTAAGTGCAATTTCGATTATTAGACTAATATTCAATTAAAAATAATTATAGATAAAAGTCTAATCCTTCCAAACTTATACATTAATAAAAATTCTCTATTTTATTATATATAATATTTTAATTATGAACATAATTGATTTAGTTCACTATTTGTCATTTAATGAAAATGCATTAAAGGTGGCTTTTGGAACTAAAATTTGAGGATTTCTTAGAATATATTAAATCATTAATTATGTTATGTTGACAATGATAATATTTAGTATTTATTATTCAGTTGATATAATATATTTGTGGGTGGTACAATATTTAGAGATAAATCTAGGGAGACTGGTGCATACCATCAACACTATAAAATGTAGTTTTATATATGTTATAATATAATTTTATATAAATATTTTCTATAATTTATTAATTCATTTAATAATAATATTATATTTCTCGTAAATTTTCTCACCGCTAGTTTGTATCTTACTTTTTGGTGATTAAAAATAGAAAGTTGGATGATAATAGTAATAGACTGATGTAGATGATGACGTGCACGTGCACGTGCATGCTAGGAGTCTAGGACATTCCCCTCACGTGAAATCTCGCATTTGAGCTCCCAAGACGATGATTAATTCCTTGAAATAAATAATCGTTAATATTAAGGTAATATAATTTAATTAAAATATTTAATTTATTTATACTTGAAATATAAAATCTAATTAGATAGAATATGTACGTAGATAAATGTTGGAGATTCATAGGTTTAAAATATATATATATATATGTATATATGTATGTATGTATAAATGGGCTACAAATGGTCAAAGGGTGCACGTGCGTGCCAAATGAGCTCTCTATTCGAAAGACATAATATAGCCCACATGGCTGTACTTGGGATGCATGGCAAAATGTTTCTATGGTTTTGATTATAATAGCAGATTTCATAAATAAATAGATGATATATTTGGTAGGAGAATGATTTATAGGGATATTTTCATCGTTATAGCCCATCATTTGTGTAGAAGATTTGAAAGTTGATAAATACTCTTAATTATAATATAAATGTGCATAAATTTATTTTTATAGTAGAATTTTATTAAAATTTTGAATTAAGTTACAAGTTTTGACAAGTATAAATAATGTATAATTATATATACTAATAGAATACAAAATATTTAATATATATTTTATGCATTATATTTCTATCGTATAATTATATTTATAATATTTATAATATATAATTTTATTACATATATTTTAGAATAAGATAATAATATATAATTTAACAATATAATGTATTTCTATTTAAAATGATGTTCTAATTCAGTAATTCTTCACCAATAGATATCTTAAAGAGGAGTATTATTATCATCTTAATATAAAAATAATAATCCCAAACCCTAAGTGAAATAATTTAAATAAAATCCAATTTTAATTTGACGAATGAACTTTAAGTAATTTACAAATTTATCTGAAATTTTTACAAAATAAGTGATTTATTTATCAATTCAAATTTATTAAAAATCTCCATAAAAAAGTAATCATAAAAAACGTTTAACACTAAGGGTTTAAATATGTTCACTCAAACACCTGGAAGCAAAATTGAAAACTAATTGGTTTGGAAATCGAAGTTAAATTAAAAATAAAATTCAACTCTGAATTAAAAATTGAAACAGATCGAAAATTAGTTCATATAGAATTTTAGAAAATTGAGTACAAGTCCCCTAACTCGCTATTAACTCCTTTATATTCGAGTATTATCGGATAAACGTCAAGGAGCTCACATAATACTGTCATTCCGACGGTTACAAAACTGTAAAAAATCTCAAGTTGAACATTGGCCACCTCCACCCTCATGCGACCAGACAAAACCTCCCATAACTCTCCTCGACCAACCTCAGACCTCCAGTAACATTCAAGGTAAGTTAATTCCGCCCCATTTTGCAGGAAAAGTGAATTTGCAGAAAATGAAACATTAAATCTTCTCTTATCGAATTCTTCAAGCTCAGACAACCAATTGACCCGAAGTTGATCATGAAAGGATCCCCGTGAAAAGCACCAGCCACCTATATCCAGAGCTCGGACCGACGCCCTCTCGGCGGTAAGAAAACTAAGCTTTCTTTCTTTAGAAAACTTTTCTGATAAAACTTCGTTTGAGCTAAAAAATGGATCAATTGAAGTTATTCAAAAGACAGGATGATTGTAGAAAGATGGGGGAGCGATTAGTAGGATGATAGGGGTAATTTACCAAGTTTAAGAGGTTAATTCGATGAGATGAGAATTCGGGGGTTAAAATGCAATTTTAGGAAAAAAATGGGCGAATTGGGGATTTTTTTGGAAAATTGGGGATCGAATTATAATTAAGGAAAAATTGACAACTTGAGGAAAAAATAAGAGGAAATTAGAGACCTAAGAAGGAAATTGGAAAACTTATAGACCTAATTGAAGATAAATTGAACATTAGGGGGTAAAGGCAAAGTTATGAAATTTATGGACAAAATTGTAATTAAGGCATAAATTAAGGAGCTATGTGCAAATACATGAGAATATGTGGTACACTTTCCCAACCCCGCTTATGTGAATACCTGAACCATGTAGTAATGGGTTGTTCGAGTAATTGTGCAGAGTAGCACGTCGTTGATCGGAATCTAGCCGAGACGAACATATCATAGTTACCGGGTGAGTGAGATTTCTGACATCATACCTGCTTGGGATAATGAGCACGTTTTCAAATTGAAAACCATTTTCTAGGAATATTCTCCCTTGACTGTTTGAACCTGCGAAAACCTTTTGAGAGATGTTTCTGATGAGAGCCACAATTGCTCTAGTGGGCCCAAGGCGTCAATTTTGAACCAATAGGGCCCGAAGGCCAAGTTTTGGAAAACTCGTGAATTGAGCCTAAGACCAATGGGAACGAGCTTAAACTCGTAGATAAAATCATGATTTTAAGCCTTATGGAAATTTACAAAAAATGGTTAAGTTATGTGTTAAAGTCACCCATCCGAAGCCGTATTATAGAACTTGTTGGGCTGGTAGCTACTGAGTCGAAGCTAAGTCGTCGAACTCATTGGGCTAGTAGTTACTAAGCTGAAGTTGGGTTATTGAATTCGTTAGGCTGGTGGCACTAAAGATAAAAGTCCAAATTAAAAGACTTTTGTTTGTAAATGCTAAGATATGGCACTATCAAGGCGCGTGTAGTGTTAGTTCTAAGGGCTGCTGGACGATACAAAATGCACAAGAGAACTTTTGTCGTTCAGTAAGTCTCGAAGCTTAGAGAACCTTCATGCACATTGAGACCAAGGTTGGGGAAGGAGAGATCTCATCCCATCATAGTGAAAATAAAGGAATTTAGGTCTAGGGATTGGGCAATTGATGCTCACACAGACTTGGGATAGAAGGTATCATCTCCTACTAGGGTGGTTGGTAAAGTCTCTTCGGGCCACAAGCGAAGCAGTCGGGGACTGATCTACGAATGTGTGAACCCCTTTGTGATAAATGGTGCGTGTGATTGTATGTTAAACCAAACCCAAGTAGGGGGAAATGTTAAAACATCTTTCTAATGAGGAATTAATATAAACATTTTCTATTTTTACGAAATGTCACACTATCATCCACTCCGTGAATTGTAGAACTCACCTCTTCCCCTAAACTGTTTTTCAGGAAATTCTCCTGTCAAGAAAATTGGAAGCTAGAAGAGTAAGTCGGAGTTGCCACAAGAGGGTAAAATTTTAGCTAGTTTTTTTTGTAAAATATGTGTACTCATGTGCCTTTACATTCCTCGACCTATTTTGATAGAGATACCGATTTAGTACAAGGAATGGTGGCTGATTGACCATGGGGTTCTAACCAAACTGGGTTGGGGCGTGGCAATTCATCTCTTCCCCTAATACATTTTCTAGAAATTAGAGAAGGAACTAAAAACTAGAAAAAGATATCGAGTGTCAGTACACAACTCCAATCGAGACTGATATCGAAGTAAATATTCTCAAAGAAAAGTGTATAAAGTTTTTCCATTTAGTAATTACATGATTTCCACAGGGTTTCAAATGCTTGTAAACTTTTTTTTTCATTTATGATTTCAGCTCGTTCCGGCGTTAAAACTTATGATTTAAAGTGCTATAGAATCGTATGAGCATGTAGAAACTCAATTTCAACAATTAGAAGTGTTTGATCGGTCAATTTGATAAAATCAAATTCAATTGTGTTAGTGAGTTCAGTGGACGGGTTGGGGGAGCGATTAGTAGGATGGGAAATTACCTCTTAAACTTGGTGGGGGGAGCGATTAGTGAGTTCAGGATTGAGGGACGGATGTCGCGTACATCCACTCATTCTTAGGGTAGAAGTGGACGTACTTCTATCTAGGTAGTCGGTAAAGTCGCTCCAATGCCACAAGTGAGTTCAGTGGATGGGTTGGCCTACGATTGTGTGACTGACTTCATGATGAAGGATGTGTGTGGGGTGATGACACACCATGATTAACAAGAAGATAAAAATAAAGAATTGAAATGAGAGGATTTTTTTTAAAGAAAATAACGAGTCTAGCACACTCTAACATAAATCTTTTTCTTAAAAGTTAAATTTTGAAAACCCATTCACTGAGTTGTAGAAACTCACCCCCCCTCCCTTTTCTATCCCTTTTTCTGGAAAAGAGTAAATGACTAGGAATAACACCGAGCCTTACCCTCTGTTAGCTATGCTTAATTTTTCTTAAGCTTGCATTTTATTTGATATATGTCTTTCCATGGAATAAGGTTGAAATTACGCCTAGCTCATCTCGAGTAAAAAGGAGGAAACCCCTCTTGAACAGGGAGAGCGGCGGCTTGTTCACGGAGATCCAACCAAATCGGGTTGGGGCGTGACATGGGGTGATGTGGAAGTTACGCGAAAAAACTATTTACCGGTTGTAAGTAAATCATACCTGGTTGGTATGATGAATTTCTTGGAAGGAAGTGGAAAACCCGTTTACCGATTATAAGCGGATATGTCATCACACCTAGTTGGTGTGATAGACGAATGAAAAGATTATTTTATCGAAAGTGCTCTCCCTTGACTGTGTGCCACTACTTAAACTTTTTGGGAGACCTTCTTGACGGGAGCTCGAATAGCTCAGATAGGCTGAAGGCCTCGATTTTGGAACTTTGGGGCTAAACTGCCCGATTTTGAAAATCTCGTATAGTGGGCCCAAGGCTAGTTGGCACGAGCAGGAGCTCGAATAGCTCGAATAAGTTGAAGGCTTCGATTTTGGAACTTTGGGGCTAAACTGCCCGATTTTGAAAATATCGTATAGTGGGCCCAAGGCTAGTTGGCACAAGTAGAAGCTCGTAAACAAACATTAGATTAAGCCATCAAAACTTTAATGAATGATGAGTTTAGCCATGGTACCAAGACAGGACCGACATAATCGATGAACCGGCGGTAGTGCGACAAGTTAGGTCGACGGGCCAGTCGAGACAAATAGCCACAAGTTGAGTTGAGGGTCAGGGCCGTTGGACCAGTGGCACCAAAGATTAAATGGCTTATGAGGAAAACTATTGTTTTGTGCTTGCACTAAGGTTTAGAGCCATCAAGATGCCCAAGAGGGGTAGTGATGCATCCTAGTGGCTATTGGACGACATTGTGGAGATAAGGGCAGTTTGTCTTGCCAGCAGTCACGGAAGCTCGACGTAGCTTCATGCACATTAGATCGAGGTGGGGTCAGGATGAGGTCCTTATCCTCATATGGACATGGAGTTCTTTTCGGGTTTGAGGGTCAGATGTCGCATACATCCACTCAATCCCAAGGTAGAAGTGGATGGGCTTCTATCTAGGTGGTCGGTAAAGTCGCTTCGATGCCACAAGTGGGTGTAGTGGACGGGCTGCCCTGTGAATGTGTGATCCCTTCATGATGAAGGGCATGTGTTGATTGTTAAACACACCAACTGTGGTTAATGAGGATTAATGGTATTGAAAATCGAGAAATTGAGAAAATGGTTTTAAGAAAATAAGGAGTCTGGCACACTCCAATTCAAACCTATTTTTTTTAAATCAAATTTTAAACACCCATTCACTGAGTCGTTGAACTCACCCCCTCCCTTATACCCCTTTTTAGGTAACCAAGGGAAAACCTACTTAAAGACCTCCAGTTAACTATACCTACAAGACAGGTATGTAAGTCTAAATTTCATGTAATTTTGATTAATGTTATAATAGGAAAGGTACAGGTTTAAAGGACGTCTTACTCCTCACGGTTTAAAGATGAGGAAAACCCTTAATAAACTAGGAGAGTGGCGGGCTGCTCACGGGGATCCACCAAACCGGGTTGGGGTGTGACAAGAGAGTTGTAAAACCCGTTTCTTGGAAGCAAAGAAAAATCGGAAAAAGAACTGGTACAAGTTTATATATGAAGAAAATGAGCCATTTAATGAACGAAAAATAGCTAACGTGGAAAATTGGAAAATCCCAAATCACCAAAATTTCACAAAAACCTAAAGGAAGAATAGGGAAGTAGAATTGAAGTGAGAACTAAACCGGTTTGGGGTGAACCGGACCCGAACTAGCATGAACCATAGTGAACCGATTCACAAATTCATTTTTCTAAATGGCTTAAAATGTCAAATTGGAAAATTGAGACCACCATTAGATAGAAAATGAATTTAGAAATTTTTAAATTTGAGAAAACCGGTCGAATCGGGTTCGAATCGACCGATTTTTGAATTTCAGACCGAGAACCCAGTCGGACCGAACCAGTCAACGACCAATGGCCAACTGGCGCCACGTCAGCTACCACGTAGACATGGTCAGCCAATGGGAGACTACCACGTGTCCAGTCAACAGATAGCTGGCACCTCGTCAGCATGCCACACAGACACGAGCAGCCAATGAGAGGCTGCCATGTGTCCCGTCAATGGGTCAAAGGCTGACGCGGCGGCCGAGCTGGCATTCCACGTTAGAAAAATTGACCAATCACAGCGCGCCACGTCATTGTCTTCAACCTTCAGATGCTAACAGAGAAGAGAGAGAGAGAGTCACCGGAAAAGCTAGAGTCTCCGACAACTCAAAAAATGCTTCGGTCAGGTCTCTAGCAGTTGAGTCAAAGGTCGAGTCTTACACCGGCCGGTAGCCTGAGCATTTTCCAACCTCCCTATATAAAGAGCACCCCCTCATTCATTCTCAGCATCCTACAATCGAGCAAAAAAGAAGAAGGGTGAGTTTTTCGGCGAGCTGCAAACCAGAGCTCTAACGACAGGCGAAACTTCCACCGTGGCATTGGAACCGGGGAAGAGTCCTCTAGCTCCAAACCTTCTCAGAATAGCTAGAGAGTGCTGAGGGAGGTGCGGGGAAGATCACACAATAAAGTTGCTTTGGAGCTCGAAGCAGCGAGCTCCTGCATGACGCCACCTCGCCCCATCTGGCCCTTCCACCACCCACATTGGCCACCACTGATCGTCCAAGACCCTCCACAACACCCCTACAGGCCCCGATAAGCACAATTTTGCCTCCCCCCATCGGAATTCCCAAATTTCAAAGTTGCACTAACCGAAACTTCTCTCTTCGAATTCATGTAGGACAGCAGTGAATTGCAGCAAAACTTGATCCTGCTAGATTTCCCCTAACTAGCCCTATCTGCCCCCACCTCAAGCTCAAGTCACCGCCTCTCCGATGGTAAAAAAATGCAAGCATTCTCTCTCTACTGTAACTTTTTTGGCGAAGCTCCAATAGGGCATAAAACTCAACTAAACTCAAAAATTCGAAGTGCAAGATGATCGAGGGGGCCGTAGGAGGCGATTAGAAGCAAGAATTTAAGAAAATAAGGACTTACAAGCTGCTGACGAGGTAAGATTTGAAGTATCATATGCTCGAATTGGGGAAGAAGATGAAGGGTGATTTGGGGATTTTGGGGGACTTTTGTACAATTTTTAAAGATTGGAGGGCTGAACGGCAATTTCACGAAATTGTGGGTGTTTTCATGAAATTCACCCCAATTTAGGGTCAATTAGGCAAATTGGAATTTTTGAAAAGTTGGGGGACCAAACTACAATTTTTAGAAAATTAAGGACTATAAAGGTAAAATTGGTAAATAAAGGGCAAATTAGTGAAATTGAAAGAGTTAAGGACCCAAAAAGAATAATTGGGAACCCAAGGGACCCAAATAGAGATTAAAGAGAAATTAGGGGCCCAAGTGCATTTTAAGCAAAGTACAGGGCCTTAGGTGCAAATATGAGAAAGTATAAGACCCATTTGTCACCACATCCTAACCCCAACACTCGCACCCTACAGGACCGGATTACTCGAGTGTCGACCCTAGAAGGGCACCAAGGAGAGAGAATTCCACCAGCACAACCCCGCCAAGATCACTAGGTAAGTGGGAACCGCGATTACGTCCATTCCATTTGGAATGACGGTTTAAGCTTTGAAAATTGTTTTCTTGGAATTAGCATCCCCTGACTGGATGACTCTGCTTAAAACATTTGGTAGCTAATTTTGGGCTTAGGCTCGAGATGCTAATGGGCCCAAGGCTGGTGGATACGGGCATGGATCTGTCCAAAATAAACATGTAATACATGAGGTTAAAAGACCTGAATAATGAGAACTTGCGTGATACCCATCGAGCCAAGTTGAGTTGTCGAGCTTGTTGAGCTGAACCGCTGCTCTGCCGAAGTCAAGTCGTCGAACCTGTTGGGTCAGTACGTGTGGTGGGGCTGAAGCCAAGCTGACAAACTATTGTGCGAGAGGGCCAAAGATAATGGCTATAACTCAAAAAGCTTATTGATTGTGCATGTACCGTGATGTTCGGGCCATCAGGACACCTGACACGAGGTAGTAATGGAACCCAAGGACTGCTGGACGACCCAAGGAGCATAATGGCAGTGTCGTCATCTAGTAGGTCGCGAAGCCGAGGAGCTTCTTGTGCACGGAGATCGAGGCAATAGGAGGAATGAGGTCTCGTCCCATTGAGCGGACATAGTGAAGAAACTTGAGTTTGGGGTTGGACCATTGATGTCTGCACAAACTCTGGGTAGAGGCAGCATCTCTTTATCAGGATGAACGGTAAAGGCGCTCCGGTTCACAAGTGGCATAGTCGAGTACCGTTCTGCGAATGTGTGATCCTCCTATAATAGGAGGGCGATTGTTGATCATTTGACTGTGTGAAATATAAAAAATGGATTATATTAAAGAAAGATAAGATGAATTCAAGTAAAACATTATATTAGTTTCCCTCACTTAGTGTTGTACTCACCCCCTCCCTCAACCCATTTTAGGACATCACCCCTACAAGAAGATTTGGACGCGTTCAGGCCCTCAATGTACGCTTTCTACCCTAACTTAAAGTAAGGGTTCAAACGTGAACACACATTAATCTTTCTTGCCTCATTCGGGTAGATATACCTGAATGATACAAGGAATGGTGGTAGGTTGATCACGGACTCCGACCAAACCGGGTCGGGGCGTGATATAGTGGCTATTAAAAGTGGGTGGTTTGGGGAATCTACTGAATTTTTCTCAGTTTTCGAGAGTTGCCGAGTACATCGGAATTTACCTTCAAATCAACCACTCTATTTTTTACTATCGAAACTCCGGTACTATTCGATCTCGTTGGAAACTGTTGAGATAGATTTGAGGGTAGGGAGAGTTGATGATGAAAAGCTGATTTTTTCAGTTTTCATGTAATACCAAAATCGAATTCTAAGGTGGTTTGACGGTGGAGTTAGGCTCTATGAAAGTTGGATTATCGGAATTAAGAGCTATTTGGGTTATATATAGAATTCTGATTTAATTTTAAAATAAAAGTTGAGATACCAAAATTAAAAACTACTTGGCACATTAATGTGCAATGGCGACAAGGAGGTAAAGCACATCTAAAAACTTTTGGTTTACACAATCATTTTTGTTCGAAAAATGTATAAAATGACTCGAAAACTAATAATTTATTTTTAGCTCATTGAATAAATGCAATGTTTTATCTCATCAATGTCATTATTGTCGCACGGAGATCGACCAATGCCGTGGTATAGATGATATAAAGGCGGATCTATAAAAATGTAAGAGTATCTTCTCGTGATCAAAATAGTGCACACCATAGCTTGGAAGTAATTTCATTGAAAAAGTGAGCATTTGATATTTGAGAGTAATTTTGGAGCCTAGCGATAGAGGGACTTTACCCTTTTATAAGGAGCTCACGTGATACTGATGTAAGTGGACATGGCCTAATTTGTCATCCATTCGAACAATATTGCAGGTTTTAAGGAGCTCACGTGATAATGATGTAAGTGGACATGCACTGATTTGTCATCCAATCGACCAATATTGCAGGTTTGCTATAATTTCTTGTGAAGGTCGGACACCTGTGGTATGGTTTTGCTTCGTCGATTTTCCATCAAAGCTAACAACTTGGAGAAAAATATCATGTTACTTGCATGACCCCTCCCTCTAGGATTCGATTATTGACCATTTCGATTTTTTATTTTTATTTTTCATCAGTTTTCTATTTTTTTTATTTTTCTAAAAAGATTAAATTATTTATTTACACTTTTGATTTTAGTTCCTTTAGGAAATTAATTACAAGTTAAATCATATTAATGATTTAATTTATGATCTAATTTTAAATGAAATATTTTTTTTATAAATAAGATTATTTTTAAATTTAATATAAATTAGTTTAATTAGTTATCATTTCTCAATCCGATTTAGTTTAATTTTTATGATTATAGATAAATGGAGAGAGAGAAAGGATTCCTTGCGTATGGATGGGGTTTTGTCATTGTTGAGAACATCAAATTGGTTGCTTCAAAACCTTGAATCCATAAAGTTGTCTCTCCAGATTTTGAACTCTTTTTTTCTTTTTTGCCATCCCTTTTGAATCGTCCATAAGATAAGCCACACCGAAGCAAAAGATAATTTCACTATCGATCCAGAGAGCTTGATCCTTTAGAGAAGCCCAGTTGTTTAGCCACCGGAGATCAAATTCCATCATGGCCAATCACAATCCGCTCATACAACAATACATACCCGTGGATTTCGAGAAACTGTGAGCGAAGATCATCCCTATCCCCATTTCGTCGAGTAACTGCCACCCATTCTTGAACAGCGTAGGGTCCCTCCCTTCGCATCAGCTACTTCATTCCCACCTTAATCAACAATCCACAAGCTAAAAGGAATTACGCCATGGAATCTGCATCGAGAACGAGCTCCATCCCAGAAAATTGCACAGAAGAATGAGTGATTATTCCTTAAGCTATAATCATCTAGCAGTCAAGATTTTTTTTGCACCAGGCAGTGGTGATTCATTCCATCAAAAACTACAGTGGAAACTAACAGACCTGTGGAGCGATAGAAAAGTGGCGAGGCCCGCAATACCGTCGCCGATCACGACGATATCCTCTTTCAGAACTACGCCTCCAACCCTTGTCGTACTGAAGCGGTGAACTAAGTATGGTTTCCCACTCGGGGAAGGCGATTCTAAGTGGATCGCCCGGCTCCAGTGGTGGAGGGAGAGAGATGAGGCCGCCCCCATGGAGGGTCCCCGTCGAACGATCGCGGGTCCCGGAAGAAGCCGGAGGATGAAATGAGAGGTGCCTTTTGCGAGAGCGTACGAGTATCGGTCTCTCTTCCTGCCTCCCACTGCCACGTTGGCGCTGATCCGGACGACGAGGGACTGAAATGTAAAATATTAAAATATTTTAACCGAGCATCGTTAGAAAACAAGTTCACACGACAGGCGTGGCGTAAGAATAATAAAGGCACAAAATGTGTGGGCTGTCATGGGCTTTGGCCCATTATAACTGATATAGCTCAAAATTGGCCTAAATTTCAGTTGGCTGCTAGCTGGCGCGTGCATTAGCAACTGGATTGTAGCAGAAGCCCTCTTCCTCTTCATCTGCTTCTCTGAGAAACAGATAAGGCTCCTCTCCACTGTCAGTAATCCATGGTTTTTTCAGTATAGCTTCCCCCTCTCCTCTCTACCTTCTTCACAAAAACATCCCTATTTTTCCAAGTATGGCGAGTCAGGTTCTTCCTCCGGTACACTATCGGTCCTTCCACCCTCTTTCTACCACACTCTGTCTCTCGCTTCCTAAATCGCAATTGAGGTTTTGTTTAATATCATTTCTGCAGGCGGTTATTTCGATTCCACGGAACTTGCAGCAGCGAGTTCCTAAGCTTGGGTTCTCCACTGTTGTATCGAGCCGTTCCTCTCATTTCGCGTCCAGCAGCGGGTTTCCCCTTTTTAGAATTTCTTCGAGCTCAATGGGTTTTCAGAGGAGATCGATTGCAGTGGCATCTAGGAGGCGGAGTTTCGTTGCAAGGGCCGAGTCCGGTGATGAAGCGGAACCAGTTCCAGAGGGGAGTGCCGTGGGGGGAGTTGAAGCATTGATTGCTGAAGAAGCTCCTGAAGTGGAAGCTGAGACGGGGGCCGAGAAAGCTGCAGATGAGGCTAAGCCCCCGTGGAAACCTCGGGTTAAGCTGGGAGATATAATGGGGGTATTTTATCATAGATACAGATCGCATTTGTCCTTTTAAGATTCATAGAACCTGCTGCAGATTTTGCCTATTGTGAAGTAGACTGTAAAAGCCCAAAATATGTTTTAGCCTGAAAAGGCAGAAGTTTTTCTTGTCCAATGAAGCATTAGCGGTGAATCCTATAAGATTAATGTGACATGCTGTTATTCCATAGATACTGAACAAAAGAGCAATTGAGGCTTCAGAGCAGGAAAGGCCTGTGCCAGACTTAAGGACTGGGGACATTGTAGAAATTAAACTGGTAAATTGCTGCTTCCTCCTGCACCTTTCCTCATCCTGATGATTTTCAATGCAATGGATGAATTGCCTGCGTGAAAGTACCTATTGGATGCTGTGTGAAATTACTTCTGCAGCTTGTTGTTCTTTTGATTTATTGGTGATGTGGGTCTTGTGACGGTTCTTGCAGGAAGTTCCAGAGAACAGACGGAGGTTATCTATCTACAAAGGAATAATCATATCCAAACAAAATGCTGGTATCCACACAACTATCAGGATCAGGAGAATCATTGCTGGCGTTGGGGTTGAAATTGTATTCCCAGTGTAAGTGAACCCGTCCTGTAGTTACTAAACAACACATTACTCTTATTTTGCATCAAATTTGATTAACTCCAGCTGACACCATCATTCATGTTTGAAGTATGGAGTTTTCATGGTGAGAAATTCGGAACATGATTCATGTTTTGGCATGATATATTTGACATAATATACTTGCTTGATTTGTCCCTTATATCTCCTTTAGAACAATGAGATGATATTACATAAAACACATAGCTTTACACTTTCAGTTATCTGTTAGTTGCCTTCACAATGTTAACTTGTATATTGAATGCAAGTTGGTTTTTTTTGCTGGGATATTTAAATTATATCTTGGTCTGTTTCTTGATGAATCCTTGCTTCCATTGAGCATTAGACAAATCCATGCTATGGGCTCAAGAATAATCGGTTAAATTCTTCCAGAAGGATGAGTGTAGAATCTATAGTTCTGGAACTCCTGAAGCTTGACCACAGCATCTAATTGGACTTTTGCCAACCTTGTGAATTGTTCTGAACATCTTAACATGGAGGATTAGTTGCTTGCTTGCAACTCTCTTTAAATCGGAAATTATTAGTTGCTTGGACCATCTCTGTTAACAGCATCCTTGGTCTGTCCAAATAATGTGACTGTCTGTCTACAGGTACTCACCAAACATCAAGGAGATTAAAGTAGTCAGCCACAGGAAGGTGAGGAGGGCAAGGTTGTACTACCTGAGGGACAAGCTGCCTCGGCTCTCCACTTTCAAATAACAAGTACATCAGTGCAAAACTGCTCCTCTTTTGGGACTATGAACAGAGCTGTAGCTTTGAGAGGGCTCATTTTTCTTGTATTGTTACCATGTGCACCATTTATCTTCTAGATCATTTGGAAATGGCTGAGGCAAACTTTCAGTTTGAGGTACATAACCCTTGATACTCTTATCCTATCCTGGCTGTTCTTTTATAATTTTATTGAATCAAAGTTCTTGTTTGTGGTCATGCCTTGCTAAATTGATGACTCTCTGACATTTTACCATGGAATTGCAGCTTTTGTTATTATCATGAAAAAATATTTCTGAGCATATCAATTTGAGCAACAGCAATGAGAGCAAAGAGGGGCATTGTTGTATTATAATGGAAGGCTGAAGGATAAAAATGTAAAACATGGCATAAATAAATGACCCGAATATCAAATGTGAAACTAGAACTTGGGGATGACAAGGTGTCGCCCCAAATCTTTGCGTGCGAACGATTGGTTTGGACGAGAACGAGAGATGGCCGATGATGGCGTCGAGAAAAGCGTACTATTTGGACCAAGCAATTCTTCTTGTGCGCTTCCTACCGCTTATCAATCTCACTATCTCCTCTTTCTCTGTCTCCTGTCTGTGTCTCTTTCCCTCTCACTTTCATGCAGCATTATTCTGATCTGATTGCAGTTGATCATTGAATCGGATTCAGGCTCTCTGCAAAGCCTGCTCACAATGTCGAACACCAGTCAACAATTGATCTCAGTTCATCCAGAGGATCTCAAATTCATCTGTAGGCTCTGTCTCACCCTCTCTCTCTCTCTCTCTCTCTCTTTCTTTCTGTGCGCACTGTTTTTGGCTGGCCTTCTCTTTACTTACGTAGTTGAGATTTTCGGACGGGGATATTGATTTCTGCTAAACGCTTAGATTGTGCGGCTGTGATATGGTCCAGTTTAAGTGATGTGCAATGACTGGTGAACAGTTCCTTTTGAATGCGCGCAGTGTCAAATAATTGAGTGATTCGAAGATGATGATCATTAGGTTAGTATCCTGTAGGGGCGACGTTGAATGAAATGATTGGGAGTACTGCTGGCGTATGAGCTAAAAATGGAAAATGTGGACAAGGCTGCACATATTCAATCGATCAGCCTGTCTTAATTTGTATATTTTAAGGAATGTAAACTATGGAGGGACATTTACGGAGTTCAAATTTACGTGAACAGTTGAGCTGGAAAAGCAATGCTTTTGCGATCTTAAAGTCGTCAACAACACAGAACATCATGTTGCCTTTAAGGTACCATCCTTCATCCCCTATACCCGTCAGATTCTACAGCTTTCTATACTCCTCTTGATCGCCACATAATGTATCTAATATGTTATTTTATCTTCAATAAGCATGATCTGTTGTCATGATGCTGTCATTTTATGATAGGTTAAAACTACTACTCCTAAAAAGTACTTCGTCCGTCCCAATGCCAATGTCATTCAGCCATGGGATGCATGTTTCATTAGAGGTACTACTTATAATGATATTTGAGTTTCATTTGAACAATCTCTAATTTACTAAGTATATGTCTTATACTTCTGATGTGCAATTGTTTATGTTTGTTGGATTGAAGTCACTCTCCAACCTCAACATGAATATCCGCCTGATCTGCAATGCAAGGACAAATTTCTCCTCCAAAGTACAATAGTTCCTCCCCATTCAGATATTGACGATCTTTCTCCTGGCACAGTAAGAGCCTAGTATTTATATCCTTGACATGGTTGTTTGCTTATCAATGGGAAGTTGATATTCTCATTTTATAGATAGAAAAGGATAACATTTATCTTCATTTACATAGTTCAATAAGGATGAAGGAAAATTGGTGGAGGAGTGCAAGCTCAAGGTTGTTTATATAGCTCCTAACTCTGTGTCAGCTGATGCAATAATGAACTCCAATGCTGATATATCCTCTGTGAGTCTTAAACCTTCAGTTGTAAGTTGGAGTTTTACTTTTTACATGAATGCTCAGGAGTTTCCTTGAGCTCATAGTTAGTACGCTAACATTTCCATAATTCAGCAGAGGGGATTATTAACTAGCAGTGCAATATCCTTTTGTTTTTTCCTTTTTTTTTTAGTATGCTTTGTGGTACAATATATTCTTTATTGCCACTACACTTGGGATCTAATTGTTTTGTTTAATAGTTAAGACATTCATTAAATTATGGAAGTTGAAAGCTATATTTTAACAAAGAACGAGCCTAGACCGGGAAAATATGAATGGCTTTAGGGATAGGATAAGGGCAATGTAATATCTGCATAACTGGTTTACCTTGCCTGCATCATGGGTCATTGCCAGCTGACTACTGACTGAGGTTGGTGATACTCATGTTTTTACTTGAGCTATGTTTGTGTGGCTCTTTAAGACACTATCGGATATAAAGTTACTTAGGTGGATATAATACGGGCCATTTGAGAGATTGGTTTCCGAAGTTTAGGGCATGATTTATGTACCCTAAAATGAACTATTGGATTGAGAAGAAAAGGACATGCAGTTTTCTTTAAGGGAATTGTATTGGTTTCATGAAATGGAGAGTTCTCACATGATTGTATTTTGGGCCATTCTAGAACCAGGCTGTTCGGCGTGCAAAGGAAGAAAGAGATGCAGTTATCCGACAGACAAAACAATTGCAGCAAGAACTGGTAAAATTTCTTATTCTTCTGTTGCTCTCACTTTCATTGATCTGATAAAGTAACTTTGCTACAAGTTCTAATTTGCAAGAGGAAGACTATTGCTTCAATTAATGTGAGAGATGAGGATGCTTCCATTGGAAAAATATCTTATAAAATTCTCACTCTATCTAATCTTTAGATAATATTATCCTTGATTTTCATAATTGTTAATCTTCCTTTTGTATTCTAATTCTGAAGAATATGTTGAAGAAGAGGATGCAAAAGAGCAATTCTGGATTCTCCTTCAAGTTTTCAGTTTTTGTGGCCCTCATCGGACTTATGGCTGGATTACTTTTAAACTTGTCGCTATCTTCAACTTCATCAGAATGAGTCTAGCCTGCCCCCTCTTTGATGACACCAAGAGGCAACTTCCTGCTGCTATTCTGGTGAAATTTTGCAGTTTTATCAGCAGCACGGAAGCAAAAGTTTACTTGCTCACTGTTGTTCCTATTGTAAATCTCTTTCCTGCTTTTATGTGGCTTCTCTGTCTGATATATGGGCTGCTTACCGATATGAAAGGTGTCTGATTACGACCCTTATCCGAACTTTCTGAAATTCAGAGGTGCATAAGTCTATCATTAGAGTGGTGCTTAAGCTAAAAAAATGCTAACGTTCACGTCCCTCTTGCCTCAAAAGTCTGTCATGTCCGACTAGTTGTGTAGATTTTAGGGTACAACGTTATTTTTTATTTTTTTACATTCATTTATTTTATATTTTGATATTATTATTTATAGTTTTTTATTTGATTATCATATATATATATATATTTAGTATATATTTTTATAGGTATGGATTTTCAACGAGTAAACCTAAACTGGCACATATTTAGCTCACCTCTTTGCAACACCCCCACTTGCCACAACTCCCATTTGCCCTTTGTATTTATTTAATTATATATATTTTAAATTATTTTTATCCTAAAATATTATTAAATTAAAAAAATTTAATTTACCTGTTTAAGCTAATTTATTCTGTTGAACCATAATACCTTTTATGTATTTTTATGCTAAATCACCACTTACATGCGGTAGTACTTAAATTGTGCTATTAATGAAAGTTTAGATCTAAATTCAATCAAATAAAAACTTATGATGTAAATTGAAAAAGGACACAAAATTAATGACTTTATTAGTAATTTACCCTATATTAAGGGGAAAAAGGAGGCCAATGCCAATATTATATCTTACTTAATGAGAAAGAATTTATAATTTAGTCCATAAGTATTAAATAATAATTTAATTATGCGATTCTTAATTTATCTATAAATTACTTATTTGTTAATCCAATTTAATATAAACACAATTATATTCCTTTTAAGTCTTATATCACACATCTTTAAATTTATTTATGAGACAATATCTTAATTTTATATATTAATATTATATATTTATTATTATTTTTATATATGCCTTTAAAATTTCACAGTGCAGATAATATTCCATTTTTGTGCAAAAAAAAGATAATTTTCCATTTTTACTAATTAATAATTAAAAAAAATTTATTATCCTAAAATTATAGTTATATATGTTTTATATTGAGTTGAATTGATAGGTTGCTTTATTGAAAACGCAACAAATAATCAAATTATTAGAAAATAATATCTGGAGGATTATTAAACTTATATAAAATTTCAATTTTTGTAAAAATACTAATAGGCTGGCCTGAAATCCTTTTGGCGGGCTCCACAAAAGAAAATTGAAGGGAAAAGGCGGGAAGTGTCGCACGATCCAACATCAAACCTCGCACGTGCTAGCATCCGGCGCTGCTGCCTCAGGTCAGGTTCATTCCCTCCCTCTCCCTCACCCGTCAATTTCCATTTCTGTAAATCTCTCTCTCTCTCTCTCTCTCTCTCTCTCTCTCTCTCTCTCATATTGCGTCTACCGGCGCCGACTTTCTCCTCAATCGGCCACATGTCCAAACGGATCAATCAATGGAGTCAACTCACCCCCCTACACTGGCCGAGAAAGAAGCCCTCTCCGTTACGGACAGGTCGAAGAAGGCGTGGTACCTCTTTTCCCTCCTGCTCTCGCTTGGTCGCCCCGCCCACTCGATCGAGCTCGCATCTATCTGCACGCTCTTCCATGCGCCTCCTGAGATCATCCGTTTTCTCTGCGAGATCCCTAGTTCGCCTATTTACCTGAGGAGCGATTTCTTCGTCACGCCCTCCTTGACTTCCCTGGTCTCCTTTTTTCAGCTCATGTCAAATTCGAAGTACTTTGACCCTCCCCGACAGCTGAATATTGAGAAAGCCTACTACAGGAAGAGGAGGAGGAACTTAGACAAGGATGGACTCCTGCCGCTAGTGAAGAGGAAAGTAGATATGTCTCCCGGAGAAGGTTGTGTAGTTGTCTCATTTTACAGTTGCATAGTTTCAGAAATGTCGTGTTGTCAGTGATAGTGGTTTTATTTTCTGCAGGGGTAGGTTGCTGCCCGCCTGGAAGAATTATAGATCCTCGTGAGAAGGTATGCTGTAAATTTGAAATCAAATATATATGTGAATGTTCTTCATATTGATCTCTTGTCTGTTCGGTTGATTATTGTCCTATATGTTACATATTCCATTTGAATTATGTGTGAAAATTATTGATTGGTTCAGATTTTAATAATTTGTGATAAGCATGATGCTTCAGATATAATTCTGCGAGTCTTCATAGACTCCAATCTATTTTAGACATTGGTAGGCTTTATGTGGATCATTGTCCCCCACAATGTTCAGTGATATGCCTCCCTTATTGCCTACTAAATTTCCATTTAAGAATAGAGGATTGCTATTGACTTGAGATCACAGAATTATATTTTCTCATTGATGTGGATGTCATAGAGGTTGAAAGGATGCAGAGTAATTTTTCAGTTATGGGAACTAAATTGAATGCTGATGGCACCCTTGTTTGCTAATTTTGCTGCATAGTCAACTTCTAAATTGAGGAACCTCCAGGATGAGGAAGACAGAGTTGCAGTGCATACTACGTGCAAAATTGAAGAAATAGACCAAGAGTTGTCAACAAAAATTGCACATCAGCCTCCTGACCCAGCACCCAATGTTTCCCCCCAAATAATGAAGGATATTGTTTTAAGCATAGATGAAAATAAAGTACAGAGAGAGGGCATAGGAAAGGGATGCTCAGTGCCATCCAATGCAATGATTAAAAATGGAAATTCTTCAATCAATGACATTGTGCTCTATGACTGTAATTTTGTGTTGAAATCAAATAAAGATGGAAGAGCTGCTGAATCAATGGGGGAACAGTTACTTATTGATCAAGTTAGCTGCTTAAGAGAATTTGAATTTGATGTGAAACATGAATGTGACTCTAAAAAGTATGAGGCTATATGTGAAAATGTGGCTCTGCCTATCCAGAGTAAGGATAACTTTCCAGGACTAGAATGTTCTACTTTACAGAAGCCTTTATCTGAACAGAGTCCTGACAGTGGAGATTCCTATGGGTCTAATATTTCCTCCAGAAAGAAAATTTTAAATAAATCTTTGGAGCTTAAAAGGGTTGGTTCAGTGCATCAAGCGAAGGAGAAATCAAGCATAATTAGACAGCTGACCAATGCACATCAGAAATTAAAGCAAGCAGACTGTGTTTTGCCCATCAGTGAAAGAAAGGGAAACTCCCCTGCCCTAAAGGTGTGCCCAACCTGTACTGATATTCATATAATCGTTTTATAGCACACAATTTTCTTCATGTAACAAATTCAGAACTACTTTAAGGCATATATGCTGTAGTTTGCATTATTTTATTAGCATTGCATGCTTTGCAGGACCAAGTTAAGGTGAAGGTACTTCCAGAATTTGAGGGTTATATTGTGGAAGAGGAAGAAGGTTCAGGTACTGAATATTTTACTCAAGTAAACATTGTGAGGACTAACTGGAAGGTCACCAATTCCTAATGGAAATCTTGTAAACTAAACAATGCAGGTGGTTATGGTACTGTTTATAGGGCTAGTAGGAAGAAAGATGGAAGAACAGTTGCAATAAAATGTAAGTACTTCAACAATGATAGTTTTGCCCATATACCAATTTATTCCCAGGCTTATACGATGATTAGAGTTTGGATTTCCATTTTTATTCAAATATTTTTTTATATATTGAAATTCTGTACTTGCAGATCCTCATGCAAATGCTCACAAGTACCTTATTACAAATGAACTAAAGATGCTGGAACGGTTTGGGTAAGGGCCTTGACAAAAAAAACCAATTTTCTTTTTATTAGGGTAACAAATTTGAACTAATATACAAGAGAAATCAGGGGTAAAAACTTCATAATAAAATGTGAGGGTAGCTTCAAAAGTGAAAAGGGCGAATGTTTTGTTCTGGAGCATGTGGAGCATGACAGGCCTGAGGTAGTGAATTCCTCCTAAACCATGATATCCCAACTCCTTGTGTATTTCTTCTAATCTGATATTTGTCAATTTGATTTCAGGTCCTCAAGAAAGACATAAATGTTCTCCAGCTCCAATGGTATGGCTATTGTTTGTTCAGAGCACTTGCAAGTCTACATAAGCAGGTTAGCAGTTTTCAGGTGAGATTTATAAATGTGCTGTTCTCTCAGATTTATTTAAAATGCTCATTTAAATTTTCAGGGAGTGGTTCACAGGGATGTGAAACCAGGGAATTTTCTGTTTTCTCGCAAGGCTAATAAAGGCTACCTTATTGACTTTAATCTTGCCATGGTTAGTGATTTCTTGTCCTCTATGCATTATATGCCCTATATTTCAGTTACAATGAACATGCAATTGATTGGAAAACATTTGCTTTTCATGAATTTTTAACAGGATCTTCATCAGAAGCATGCTACAAAAAGTGGTATTGTCAGTTTGCCGATCAATTATAATTATGTTGCTGGCTGATTTCAGGATTAAATTGTCACTCTGATTATTCACTGTATACAGTTCCTTGATGGCTGTTGCATAAGCTGACTGGTTGTGATGACAGCCAAGTTCCTAAAACTAGTTTGTTTGCATATTGTGTAAATAAAGAAAATTTCCATACTTCTACAGGTAAACTGAAGCTGAGGACTGGTGCAGACTTCAATTCTCTTCCACATGCCAGCAATAACTCTCTTTTGCCAGGAAAGATGAAGTTTCAAGGAGTTAAATCTTTAGATGCCATGAGAAAAGATGAAATAAAAAGCTTGAAATTGCATTTGGGAAGGAAGAACTTGAATAGGAAAGTTGTTAATCAGGGGAAAGCTTGTAATGGTTTAGGCACTCAGAATACAGTAAGTAGACAAGGTGCAGAAGTCTCAGGCATAACATCTGCTAGAGATCCAACCAGTACAAAGACTCCCTCTGCAGAGAGATTGAGGGAACCTGTGCCTCAGCAAGGTAGGAAGGAGCTCATCAACCTTGCACAGAAAATACATATGACTCGTGAAACATATAGTGTTCCAGCTCCCATGAGGAAAAGGGTAGCTGCCCCTCCAGGACATATTGATGGAAGGCTTATCAACATAACCCCAATGCCTATAAACTCAACTGGCATTTCTGTTTGTGGTGCTGGATTAAGGTCAAAGGAAGGTAATATTTTTTTGCATATGTTACTCCTATTTGATAGAAAATTGAAACTTGTTCACATGTCACTCTATCAGGTGATTGCAACAAGGAGGGACCTTGTGTTGGAACCAAAGGTTTTCGAGCTCCTGAGGTGAGAAAACATTGCTTTGGCTGCTGCAAGTTAATTTAGTTTGGAACATATATGACCATTTCAACTCTGCAAAACACTATCGTTTACTGGCATGATTCATTAACAAAGTGATGCGGTATTTTTTTTAAAAAGATTCTGATGCAAGAGAGGGGGCACTCCTTCCTCCTACAAGTGGCTAAATATTCAACTAAGATAGGAAACTTAAATACAATTTCATTGTGCTAGCATGTTTATCTGATGTGATTGAACAGAGAATGTAGGCAGCTGTATTATATTTTACATGTTGGAGTATCCCCGTGACTGATTGAGAAAGAGATTACCTTTTATCAGTAACAGATTGACTCAAGTAACCCGTTGCCAAATTGTACTGCAGGTCTTATTCAGATCTTCACATCAAGGTCCTAAGCTTGATATGTGGTCAGCAGGTGTCACCTTGCTCTACATCATTACTGGAAAAATGCCCTTTCTTGGTGACCCTGAGCAGTATGTATCTGGTTCTTTGAATCTTCGATCATTTTGGGCCTATTTTGATTCTATACTCAGAGGTTTCTTATTCCAGGAATATAAAGGATATAGTTAAAATTAGGGGCAGCGAGGATCTATGGGAAGTTGCTAAGCTACACAACCGCGAAATCTCATTCCCCACGGTATGGAACTGTGGAACTGTTTGCTTCTAAGATATTGATAAGTGGAATATATTCCGGTTCTGAATTATCTGAGTGCTATAGGAACTTTATGATACAAAGTACTTGACAAAAATGAACTTACAAGAGTGGTGCCGAAGAAATACGAGGAGACCTGACTTCCTCAAGGTTCTACCTAAATCATTTTTTGATCTTCTAGACAAGTGCTTGACAGTAAACCCCAGACTGAGAATCAGTGCGGTGGAAGCTCTCAAGAATGAGTTCTTCGCTCCATGCTACGAGGAACTGAGGAAGCAAAAACTTAAGGAGAGAGGATCCCGCCGTGTTCGGATGTGCAGATCCTTGATCAACATGTGAACTTTGATGGTAATAGTCTCTTGTCACATAGCAAAAAGTTAATACATGTGATATTGTTTCCTCAACTTGTAAAAAAATATAGCAACATGCTTGTATTTGCTCTCTGTAAATGCCCTCAATTCTCATTGCAAAGCTCAACCCAGAAGGGCTGATGGAAGATTTTTTATTCAGGTAGGCCTTTTTATTCAGGAACTATCTTCCTAAGCCGTGGTCCAGCCAACTCGTGATACTCTGCCAGTTAAATGCTTATAATTTGACGGACGGTTTTAAGGTGATATGGGCTTGTTCCCGTCTTCTTGGACACCTATCTCTAAGGGAAATCACTTTATTTAATATTTATAAATTCAAATGGGTTAATACTGTATATTTGATGTCTCTTTGTCCTATTGATTTTATGTTAAGATAACCTGCCTCAGTTTTGGATCGGGTTCAAAGTTTAAACTGGCCAGTTCATTTCCGATTCGATTGAATTTTTCAAATTTAAAAATTAATAAATTTATTTTTTATCTAATGGTGGTTTTAAATCTCAAATTTGAATTTTTTAAGTTAATTAAAAAAATGAATTTGATATTTGGTTAAATAGTAGTTCAAATCAATTAAAATTGGTTTAATTCGATTCGAATTTGGTTCAAGTTTGGTTTTCATCTCCAATTCATTGTAAAGTTCTTTTTCGTGACTTTTATGACTTCTTAGTTCACTCAGTTTACTTAAATTTTCCAATTTACCCTCTCTCTATGGGTTCCAAATCATAAACTGGCTTGATTATTAAACCGGTTTAGTCCGGTTTGGGTTCGGTTCAACCTAATCGATCCAATTTTTCTCTCTCAATTTGTCCTAAAGTGTTTTTCTAAGGTTTATAAACCTTTTTGAATCACTTGAGAGTTGAAATTTCTCCAATTTGCACGTTCCCCCAATAAACGAATTTGCGAATCGATTCAATTTTCTCACTCAATTTGACTGGTTCTTTTCTAAGAGTGGGGTTTACACTTGGGGTTCATATATTTCCCGGTTTGCCTTCTCTCTATCGGTTCCGGTTCATAAACTGACTTGGTTCATAAATTAGTTTAATCTGATTCGAGTCCAGTTCACCCGAACTGATTTGGTTTTTCTCTTCCAATTTATCCTAAAGTTATTTTCTAAGTTCATGAATCTTTTTGGGCCACATGAGAGTTGAAACTTCTCTAATTTGCTCGTTCTCAATAATCATGTTTGTGAACCGGTTCAATTTTCTCACTCGGTTTGACCGGCTCTTTCTCGATTTTCCTTAACTCCTAAGAGCGGAGTTTATAACTCTCCCCTCCTTTTAGGAGTTTTATCCCCAAAACTTATTTTACACTATTTGCGTATTGGCTTAAACTTTTTATTGTTATGAAATTTTCTATTTTATCATCTTACAACCTTTTCGGTTATTTTCATTCATCCCTTTCATCACATACCTAAGATTTTAGCCTCCTTCACATCCTTCCCTTATTCCATAGAATTTACTTTAGCCTAGAATGTCTTCCTTGAAGAACTAGGATCATTTTCTTTAGTTACATCTTCCTTCCCAAGGCACCATTTCCCATTCCAAGCTTCTTTTTTCTCAAAAATTTCAGAACTATGAGTTCCGGTCATTTTTCTTCTACAAACTTTGGCGTTTATCACCTCTTTATCCCGCATGGATACCTTCCTTATTCTTTGGTTATCACTTTTGCGCTTGACTTCATTATGCCTTACTCATAGAACTTTCCTTGCCCCAATCGTATTTCCTTAAGTCAGTTGGGTTTACCTGCCCCTTATCGCATGACATTCTTCCTGATTTCTTTGATTTTATGTCCCTATAGCCATATTGGTTTTCGTACTTATTCATCTTCTTTGAACTTCTTTATTCGGTCATTCAACCTTTCAAAACCTTGAACTTTCTGATACTCACTGACATATTAAAACTTTTGATCTCTTACTTCATTTCTCATTCCCACTGGTGTCCTTCCTCTTTAAGATCTCTTCTCTTTCCAATTTTATCCTTACTCTCATCAATGTTCCTTCCACTATTCTTTATTTCGAGTTAGTTCCTTTCTTACTCATATGACACCTTTTGATGTCGTCCTCCTACTTACACGTTACTTGAGTTTGACTTATCCCTTTGAATCTTTACGATTTCCTTCTCCTTATACTTGATCCTTTCATCTCCAGTATCTTGTTCTTGAGAAGCTTATTCTCTTCCTTATTCCGTTGGTTCCATCTCCTCTTCATTGGTACACCCATGTCTTCCCAAGATTCCTTTCTTTGGTGAGCTTTACATTCCCTTCCTCTCATGATTTCCTTCTAGTTCTACCATTGAAATTATTAAATTTTTGGAGTGTCTTTTGTCGATATCTTCACCAGCTTACTTTTTCTCTTTGGATCCATGAGTATCTTCCATTTTACTTGCTTCATTCTCACTTGCTCCAGCATTTGTTTATTCCTTTAAGGTGGACCTTTCATTCTTATTGTGTCCAAACCTTTTGTATCTTTGCGTCCTTGGTACCCCCCCTATTGTCTTAGTTAGGGTGTATTCTTTTACTACTCCCCATCTCTTATTAGACTTTGTACTCCTCTAAATGATTTGGTCCATATAAGTTATTTCCTTAAATCGGATCCGTCTAAAGTTTCTATTTGGGTTCCCAGGTCTTCTTACAGTAAATCATGCTCAACTTCCCAACACACTCACTTAGCCACTCGTACTTCTTACTAAGGACCTTATTTCAACTCCGATTTTGAAACCTTCTCTCGATTGATTGGCTTGACCTGGAGCTTTCTCCTTCCTCGATCTAACTTCCTATTTTTATCCTCCTTCTAGTATCTTCCATTATGGGATTCCCTTTTTGTTTAATCACCTTACCATTCTTTAGAAATTCTTTCGTTTAAATCTTCTCCTGACCTAAGGGTCTTGCATGATTTACCCACTCCTGTTTTTCTTCCTCTTTTGATCCATAACTTTGCCTTCCATAAGTTTTTCTCTCTTACGAAGTTACTAAGGAATTGTATCTTAGTTTATTAAGTAGTTGTTATACCTGGGTCGTCCTATTATTCTACTTTCTTCCCATCTTTCCTTGGTGGTCTCTATTTCTTTTTCTTCCTGATTAGCTTCTATTCTTGTGGTTTCTTTTGAAATATTCTACTCCTCCTTGTTTTTCCTTACTCCCCATTCTCTAAGCTTATTTTTAACTCCTTGGACTTTTCATGATTCTGTACTCCTTTATGATTGCTTTCCTTTGTTCCACTTCTTTTTCTTTTTCTTAAAATCTCTCTTATATGGATTCTTTCTTATCGTATTCTAAGGGTAAGTCTTAAGGGTTGAGATTTACTCGTATTTTCTTCCTTAGATGACTTTCTACCTTTTGCTTAGATTTTTATACTCTTTTATTTTGAATTTATCAAATAACTCAGAAGTTTTAACAAAACTTTTACTTTCAATCATTTAAGAAATATTTTTCTTGCCATACTTTGGCTTATTACAAAAATTTTCTACCCCATAAGCCCTTGGGGTCAAATGACTAGAATTAACCCTAGAATAGTTGTAGGACTCTTGATCAGAAGGCTCTGAGGAAGTGATTGGGGTCTACATGCTCCCTAATAAGACAAATTTCATGTATGGCCTCCAATCTGTACCGCCTAAGTACCTCAACTTCAAACTCATAAGTCTACTTCACCCATTGGGAGGGATTGAAGCCATGCTGAGTGGGTGGATGTACTTGGTGGACCTTCATGAAGGTGGCATACGCATCCCAATAATTATCCTAGGCCTCTTTCTTGGTTGGATTCTCTTCCGGTTGTTGTGGGATTGGAGGAGGAGGGGTTGGACTTCTAGGAGGTGATACTGGTTCCTCTTATCTGGGAAGAGGGTATATGATGCCTTCCAGTTCTAGTGAGGCTCATACTAGATTCCGGTAGTCTTCCACCATGTTCTTGGGCACTCATATCTTGCCTTTGGAAACCTTTGTTCGACTTCCTCCCTTGGATTGGATGTCTTTTTTAGGGGTGGAGGACTGGATTTCATCACGAATTTCCTAGGCCTTCCTACATGATAGTTTAGAGTTGGGTTAATGTCAGGGCATAATATTAATAATGTTTCAAGGGAACTAGGCTCTGATACCACTCTAGTTATCATAGCCCGACCTAGTTTGGTCGGATCCCTATGAACAACACGTCGCTCTCCCAATTCAAGAGATGTTTCCTCCTTCTTTAACTCAAGAGGAGCCATGCGTACTTTCAACCTTGTTCCTTGGAAAGACATATATCAAATAAAATGCAAGCTTAGGAGAAATTAAGCATACTTGACAAAGGGTAAGGCTTGGTGTTATTCCTAGTCATTTCCTGAAAAGGGATTAAAATGAGAGGTGAGTTTCTACAACTCAGTGAATTGGTATTTTTAAAATGGAGTTTCTATATAAAAAATAGTTTTCAAGTGGAGTGTGCTAGACTCCTTAATTCCTTTAAATTTTCTCATCTTCAAATCTCGGTTTTAAAAAAAAATCATTTCTTATTGCCATGATGTGTCATCACCCAACACACACACTTAATCATTAAGGTAAAATGCACAATCGCAGGCCAGCCCATCCACTGAACCCACTTGTGGTGTCGGAGCGACTTTACTGGCCACATGCCACTTATGGCATCGGAGCGTCTACTTCTACCTTGAGAATGAGTGGATGTACGCGACATCTGACCCTCAATCCCATAACAAATCTCCGTGTCCATATGAGGACAGAGACCTCATCCCGACTCCACCCCAGTCTTATGCGCTTGAAGCTACGTCGAGCTTCGCAAGGCTTATGGTACAACTAATTGCCCATATATCCACCAGGTCATCCAGGGCCCCATGACACATCACTACCCCTCTTGGGCATCTGGAAGGTCTCGTAAACACAGTGCATGCACAATCAAAATTTTTCACATGATGCCATATAATCTGTGGTGCCACTGGTCCAATGGCCCCGACCCTCAACTCAACCTACAACTGTTTGTCTTGACTAGTTTGGAGACCTATCATGTCGCACTGTCGCTAGTTAACTGAGTATGTCGGTCCTATCTTGGTACCATGACCAAACAATTCAATTACTTAAGTTTTTCCTATCATATAAATCATGTTTGTTTACGAGCTCCTACTTGTGCCAACTGGGTTAGGGTCCACTATTCAAGAATTTCAAAATTGGGCATATTAACCCATAAGTTTCAAAACTGAGGCCTCCGGCCTAACATAGCTATTCGAGCTCTCATCAAGAAGGTCTCCCAAAATGTTTAAGCAAGGGCACACAGTTAGGGGAGGATTTCCGACAAAAAAATATTTTTCAACTGTCCATCATACCAACCAAGTATGAGGACATCTCCACTCATAACTGATGAACGAGTTTTCCACTTCCTTCGAGGAAGTTTCATCATTCCAATTGGGTGTGACCTACTTACAACCAGTAAGTAATTTTTCGCATGATTTTCACATCACTCCTCTCACCTGTGATGTTTAAAATACCACTTAGTAGTAGGTTTTCATTTTTGAGGTGCTTATCATCCCAACCGGGTATAATATATAAATCCCACTCACCCAATCATGTAGTGAAATTCCTCTTAGTCGGTTTTGTCCCTCGCAAGCTTAATCTCAGTTGGCGTTCCTAATTTCTCATGTTTCGTTAGGGGCGCGTCGGTCTAAGCTTATAATCTAGGCAAATAGCTCTCCTCATGAGGTTCCTCGTTCCAGTTCTAATTTAGCCGTAGGAGGGCTGAGGATGTGTTGGGAGAGCTTGGTTTAGCCTGAGTAGGGCTCGAATTGGCAGATTTCAACTTGGCTGAAATAGGGCAACTTTAGTCTACGAGAGCTGCTTCACCGTTCGATCATGCTGGCTCTTCTTTGACGACCCTTGGATCAAATGGATACTACCACCGTGTAGCTGACCTCTCCCTGGTTCTAGGGAACTCGACCATACCTCCTTTGTCTCAGAAAAGACCCTATATCGGAGCTTTAGTTCGAGCTTCATCGGAAAACTAAGCAGCTGAGAGAAAGTGAGGTTTTCAGGTGTGGAGAGGAAGAATGGAGAGGGGCTCTTTATATAGGGAGCTCAGGGACTCGTCAATCGTCCGTTTGGCACCATTATGACAGTCATTGATGGCCTAAAACTTTTCTTCTTTGTTGGCGTTGCTTCGATTTTTCAGCGAGTGAACAATGTTGTCATATAAAGGAAGAAGACGATACTTTTCCGAACCGAACCGGACTGGTCCGAACCGGGTTCAAAGCTTAAACCGGCCAGTTCATCCTCAATTCGACCAAATTTTTCAAATCTAAAAATTTCTAAATTTATTTAAATTCATTTTCTATCCAGTGATGGCCTCAAATCTCAAAATTGATTTTTTTAAGCCAAATAGAAAAATGAATTTATCATCTGGTTCAATAGTGGTTCAAACCGGTTCAATCCAGTTCACCTGAACCGATTTGATTTTCATCCCCATTCATCCTAAAGTCCTTTTTCATAACTTATGTGAATCTTTAGGTTATTTGGGGTCCATATATTTCCTGATTTTCCCTCTCTCTATCGGTTCCGGTTCATAAACTGGCTTGGTTCATAAACTGGTTCAATCCGGTTCGGGTCCGGTTCACCCGAACTAGTCTAGTTTTTCTCTCCCAATTTGTCCTAAAGTTCTTTTACAAGGTTTATGAATCTTTTTGGGCCACATGGGAGTTGAAATTTCTCCAATTTTCCCGTTCCTCAATAATCATGTTTGTGAACTAGTTCGGTTTTCTTTCTAGATTTGACCGGTTCTTTCCCGATTTTCCTTAACTCCAAAGAGTCGGGTGTACAGCCGTGCCCCCAACGGTAATCTTTCGAAGCTTTCTCTCTCTAATTCCAGTTTTCTAGCAAACCTCCGTTTGAGCTCATTCCGACATCAAATCGTACGATTCAAAGTGCAATTGAATCATAGGATGGTGTAGGAACTCCAATCTAACTTCAATTTCAACAATTAAACTCATTTGATTGGTCAATTTGACGAAATAAAATTCGGTTGAGTTAGAAGGTTAAAATTGGGGGAAATTTAGGAATTTAAAAAATCTAAGGGACTAAAGTGCAATTTCATAAAATTAAGGGCCAATTGGGCATGATAAAGATGTTTGAGGATAAATTGGGCAATTTTATGTAAAAAACTTACCATTTTTATAAACTAAGGGCAAAATGGTAATTTTGGAAAAATTGGGGACCTAATTGGAAAATTTGGAAACTTGAACCCTTTTTGTGGTTTTGAATAAATTGAGGTACTAAGGTGAATTCTTGAGTTTTATGACTCAATTTGGGGAAAAACCAGCATTAGAGACCTAAAGTTATAGAAAAATAACTTTAGGTACCTAATTGTAAATAAATGAAAAGTTTGGTTATTTCATTCATTTGTGATGAATGAAGGCTATTAGGCCAAAGGATAATGAACAAAGAATGGTCATATCATGTAGGAGCACGAAGTACCGGGAATGTCAGCTAAGACGAGTTCGCATGAAGACAAGAAACTGATTAAATAGAAATTTATTGCATTATCAGGTAAGTGAGATTTAATATCATACCCTGTTAGGATGATAAGCAACTCGAAAATGAAAACCCACTATTAAGTGATATTTTAACCGTCACACCTAAGAGGAGTGATGTAGAAATTTCACGGAAAAATTACTTACTAGTTGTAAGTAGATCATACCCAGTTGGTATAATGAACTTCCTGGAAGGAAATAGAAAACCTGCTTATCGGTTATAAGCGCAGATGTCCTCATACCCGGTTGGTGTGATGGATAGATGAAAAGTTTATTTTGTCAGAAGTGCTCTCCCTTGACTGCGTGCCACTACTTAAAACTTGTGCGAGACCTTCTTGATGGGAGCTCGAATAGCTTAGAAAGGCCGTAGACCTCGGTTTTGGAACTTGGGGGCTAATATGCCCGATTTTGAAAATCTCGTCCAGTGGGCCCTAGGCAGTTGGCATGAGCAGGGGCTCATAAACAAACATGAGTTTAAGACATGAAAACTTTAAATGAATGAATTGTTTAACCATTGAACCAAGACATGACCAACATACTTGATGGACTGGCAGCAGTGCAACATGATAAGTATACGGACCAGTCAAGACAAACAATTGCAGGTCGAGTTGAGGGTCGAAACCATTGGACCAGTGGCACCACAACTTATATGGCATATGTGTAAAATTGTTGATTTGTGCATGCACTGTGTTATGGGATCTTCAAGACGCCTAAGAGAGGTAGTGATGTGTCCTAGGCCTACTAGACGACATGGTGCAGATAAAGGCAGTTAGTCGTGCCAGCAGTCTTGGGAAGCTCGACGTAGCTTCATGCGCATGAGACCGATTTGGGGTCGGGATGAGGTCTCTGTCCTCATACGGACATTGAGTTTGTTACGGGATTGAGGTTCGGATGTCGCATATATCCACTCATTCTCAGGGTAGAAGTGGACATGCTTCTATCTAGGTGGCTGTTAAAGTTGCTCCGATGCCACAAGTGGATACAATGAACGGGCTGGCCTGTGAATGTGTGTTCCCTTCATGATGAAGGGCATGTGTTGATTTATAAACACACCATGGTGATGAGAAATGGCTATGAAAACCAAGATTTGAGGATGAAATGTTTTAAATTAAAATAAGGAGTCTGGCACACTCCAATTCAAACTATTCTCTAAAAGTCGTACTTTAAACACCCATTCATCGAGTCATTGAACTCGCCCCTCCCTCATACCCCTTTCAGGTAACCCGGGGAAAGCCTACCCAAAGACTATGAATTAAACTACACATGTGAGACAAGTATGATAAGTTTAAATTTTATGTAGTTTTGAAAAAAGGTGCAAGTTTAAGGGATGCCTTACTCCTCCCGGATTAAAGAAGGGGAAAACCATGAATAAACTGGGAGAGTGGCGGGTTGCTCATGGGGATCCGACCAAACCGTGTCAGGGCGTGACAACTTGAGTGGTATTAGAGCCTGTTTCCTCGAATACATTTTCAAGACTATATAACATAGTGACTAGGAGAAAATTTTAAAATTTTCAGCTGGCTCCTAGGAGAGGAACCAAGAGCAAATGAAAAATGAATTTTGGGAGAAAAGGGAAAGAGTCCTACCAGGGAAGGAAACACTGGAACGACATATGTAAACCAACTAAAAGGTAATGGAACCAAGTGAAGATGGATAAGGAGATAAACTTGCAAATGAAGTGCATGTTAAGGTGGAAGAACCAAGGAAAGCATAATAGGAAGACCCAAGTAGTAAGTTAAACCCAAGGAATGGGTAAGTAAGAAGATAGCATCAAAAGATGCAATACAAATAAGAGAGGGATGAACTGCTCAAAATAAGGAAAGAGAGGAAATAATATTTGAGAAATTTTAGAGAAGTATGCCCTCCAAATAAGAAGTGGTTGAAGGGGGAAACAACCACTAATATCAAGAAGGATCGTGGTCCACACTTGCATAAAGAGTAGACGGTTAGGCATAGGGTGGAGTACGTGAAATAAGACTAATAATCGAAAGTTTCTCAGATAAGGAATAAGGGATGAAATGGAATTTTAAGTTGAGAAAGGATTCAAAGTGGGCAAATGCCCCAGTATAGAAGGAGATGTAAGGAAATGGAGGAAGAAACCTTCAAGGAATGGTAAGAAGGTCGAGCATATAGCTCCTAAGATGAAAATCTCTACCTTGAGGGATATAGTAGAGAATGAAAACGTAAGAATGGAACTCCCCAAACAAAACAATAGATAAATAGATCAAAAGGGATCAAACAGGAATAATGAGTTATGAAATGATCACGAGCAAATGAGAGTGGATTAAGGACAAAGGAAAATCCTTGAGTAAAGGATGCCATTGGGAATGAGAACAGACCTAAGAAATGAAGAATCCCAACATGTTGGTAAATCATCTGGAAATCCAATAATTGGAACTAGAAAGACCCAATAAGGAAGTTGGGGAAAGATGAGTGGGTAAGAAAAATCGACACTCTTATGTAAGCTGATTGGATAACGGTAACGATAGTCAAGGAATACTACCAAACGACGGGAGGGATGAAAGTATACAATCCCTGTAAGGTTGGAAAGTTAATAACAACCATTATGGAAGTGTTATACAAATTTAAAATGGTCAAAGACATGTTCTAGAGTATGTCATGATGTAAGGGGCATGTAAGCCCAACAGTCTTAAGGAAAATGTGACTCAAGTAAGGAAGAGTCAATTGGTAAGCATGATGAGGTCAAACAAAATGTTGACCGAAGTTGTAATAAATGATGGATGAAGGAAGGGTCACAATAGGAAAAAGGGATAATAACACCGAAACCGGTGAAAACAAGTGCGTAATGCTCGAAAGAACACCGAGTTAAGAGTTTCAACAATGAAGAAAATAACTAGACAAAGCAACGATTGGGCATCTTGGAACTACCAATCCTGAAATCTTGAGTAATAACCTCAAGGGGAAGAATCTTGCCCTAAGCAAAGAAGAAGTAAACCTAGGGATATACCTTTGGACTCACGGGAAAGACATACTAGTTATGATAAACTCCATGGAGGAAGTAAATAATATAAAGAAAAATAAATTACTTAAGTGAATGATATAAAAAGGACTAACTAAAGGAACAAGTGAAGAGTTAGCATGTCAAGCAAACACCAAGTTGACATCAAAGGAAATTGTTCCTGATGCAAGGGTTGTTAATTAAGTTTTGGGGACAAAACTCATAAAAAGAGGGGAGAGTAGTAAACCCCGTCCCTTAAGGACAAGAAAACCAGGGAAAGAACCGGTCAACCCGAGTGAGAAAACCGATCCGATTCACAAACCCCAATTGATAGAGAAAGGGTAAATTGGGAAATTTATGGATCTTGAGAGACCTAAAGAATCACAAAAGTAATGAGGGAAGGACTTTAGGATGAATTGGAGGTGAAAACAAAATCGGTTTAGGTGAACCGGACTTGAACCGGTTTAAACCACTATTGAACTAGTTTCTAAATTTATTTTTCTAATTGGCTTAGAAAATTTAAATTGGAGAAATGAGGCCACCATTTGATAAAGAATGAATTTATAAAATTTTAATTTTGAAAAACTTGGTGGAATCGGGCCTGAACCAGCCGGTTTAAGCTTTGAACCCGATTTGGACCGGTTCAGAACAATATCGTCTTCTTCCTTCAGATGACAACATTGTTTACCAGCCGAAAAATCGAGCAGCGTCGGTGAAGATGAAAAGTCTCCGGCCAGGGAGTTTCAAGCAATGAATGACCACCATTAAGGCGCTAATCGGACAGCCAATATGCCCCTCCTCATTCATCCTCCTTACACCTAAAATCTCCACTCTCTCCCCACTCCTCTATTTTTCAGTGAAGCTCGAACCAGAGCTCCGACTTGGGCATTTTTCTGAGCCAAAGAAGGCATGGTCGGATTCTTTGGATTTGAGGAGAAGTTAGCTACATGTTTGTAGTGTCCATTTGCTCTGAGGGTCACCGGAGAAACGCTAGCGTGATAAAACAATGAAGCAGCTTTGGCAGACCGAAGCTACCCTATTTTGGCCGAGCTAAAATCGGCCAATTCGAGCCCTTCTCATGCCAAACCAAGCCCTATCAAAACCTCCCTCCTACAGTTGAATTAGAGTGGAAAGGTAAGCCAATTTGGCTCCGCTCTGTAAATTTCGATCAGTGCTAGAGACAGAACTAATAGATTTCCAATGACTAAATTCTCACTCAATTCGGCATCAATTGATGCAATTCTTGATACTAGGAGTAACCTCGGGACAAGAGCTATCTGCCCAAATTGAATGCTCGGACCGCCGCGCCCCCTACATAAGCTTTCGAAGCTTTCTCTCTCTAAGTCCAGTTTTTCGACGAAGCTCCGTTTGAGTTCATTCTGGCATCAAATCGTGTGATTCAAAGTGAAATTGAATCGTAGTAGGTGTAGGATCTCTAATCTAACTTTCATTTCAACAATTAAACTCATTTGTTCGGTCAATTTGATGAAATAAAATTCGACTAAGTTAGAATGTTGAAATTGGGGGGAAATTTGGGAATTTCAAAAATTTGAGAGTCTAAAGTGCAATTTCATAAAATTGAGGGCCCAATGGGCATGATAAAGATGTTTGAGGATCAATTGGGCATTTTTTGGAATTTTTGGGGGTAAAACTTACCATTTTTGTAAAGTAGGGGCAAAATGGTAATTTTGTAAAAATTAGGGACCAAATTGGAAAATTTGGAAACCTGAATCCCTTTTTATAATTTTGAATATAATGAGGTCCTAAGGTGAATTCTAGAGTTTCGAGACTCAAGTTGGGGGGAAACCGGCATTAGAGACCTAAAGTTAAAGAAAAATAACTTTAGGGACTTAATTGAAAATAAATTAAAAGTTTGGTTGTTTTATTCATTTGTGATGAGTGAAGGCTATTAGACCAAAGGATAATGAACAACGAATGTTCATATCATGTAGGAATACGAAGTACCGGGAATGCCAACTAAGACGAGTTCACGTGAAGGCAACAAGCCAGTTAAGAGGAAATTCACTACATTATCAGGTGAGTTGGATTAAATATCATACCTGGTTGAGATGATAAGCACCTCGGAAATGAAAACCCACTATTAAGTGGTGTTTTAACCATCACACCTGAGAGGAGTGATGTGGAAATTTCACGGAAAAAATAATTAACGGTTGTAAGTAGATCATATCTGGTTGGTATGATGAACTTCCTGGAAGGAAGTAGAAAACCCGCTTATTGGTTATAAGTGGAGATGTCCTCATACTCGGTTGGTGTGATGGACAGATGAAAAGTTTATTTTGTCGAAAGTGCTCTCCCCTAACTATGTGCCACTGCTTAAAACTTTTGGGAGACCTTCTTGACAGGAGTTCGAATAGCTCAGATAGGCTGAAGGCCTCGATTTTGGAGCTTGCGGGCTAATATGCCCGATTTTGAAAATCTCGTACAATGGGCCTTAGGCTACTCGATGGTAGTCTCTATTTTCTTTGAGAATCATCGGAGAAGCGCCAGTACAACAAATAGTGAAGTAGCTCTAGCGGACCGAAACTGCCCTATTTCAGCCGAGCAGAAATCGGCCAAATTTAGCTGTTCTCATGCCAAACTAAGCTCTCCTAACACCCCCCACAGCCCTCACACGACCGAATTAGAACTGAAACGTAAGCCAATTCGGCTCTCCTCTATAATTTTTTATCAATGTTAGAGAGAGAAATGGTGAAACTCCACTAACCAAATTCTCACTCAATTCGACATGAAGTTTTGCAATTCTTGATCCTAGGAGAAACCTCAGGACGAGAGCTACCTGCCCCGATCAAAAGCTTGGACCGTCGCACCTCCGACGGTAAGCTTTCGAAGCTTTCTCTCTCTACGCACAATTTTCCGGCAAAGCTCCATTTGAGCTCGTTCCGATCTCAATTCATGCAATTCAAAGCTATATTGAATCGTATAGATGTGTAGGAACTCAATTATACCTTCAATTTAAACAATTAACCTTGATTGAATGGTCAATTTGATGAAATCAAATTCGACCAGTTTGAAAGGGGAAAATTGGAGGAAACTTTTGTGGAAAATTGGGGATTTCGTAAAAGTGAGGGACTAAATTACAATTTCCCAAAATTGATGGTCAATTAGCCATGCAAAGGATGTTGGAGGACCGATTGGTTGATTTTTGAAAATAATTGGTAATTTTTGAAAAGTTGGGGACCAAATTGAAAATTTGGAAAACTTGAATCCCTTTAACGATTTTGAGTAAATTTAGGACACAAAGTGAATTTTCAAAAGTGTTGGGACTCAATTTGGGAAAAAGTTAGCATTAGGGACCTAAAGTCAAGCAAAAAGAACTTTAGGGACCTAAATGCAATTAACTGAAAAGTTTGAACATTTTTGTTCATACGTGAGAAATGAAAGCTATCATGCCAAATGTTAATAAAAATGGATGTCCAAATCGTGTAGGAACAATGAAGGACTGGAACATCATCAATGACAAGCTCGTGTGAAGGTAAATAGTTGACTAAGAAAAAATACACTACGAATATCGGGTGAGTGGGTTATTCACATTATACTCGGTTGGGATGATGAGCACATCGAAAATGAAAAAAACATTACTATGTGGAATTTTAACATCACACCTGGTTGGAGTGATGTGAGAACTATGCAAAAAAACTAGTTACCAGTTGTAAGTAGATCATACTCGGTTGGTATGATAGATTTCATGTAAGGAAGTAAAAAACTCACTTACCGATTGTGAGTGGAGATGCCATCACACCCAGTTGGTGTGATGGATGAAAAATTTTATTTTGTTAGAAGTGTTCTTCCCTAACTGTGTGTCAATGCTTAAAACTTTTGGGAGACCTTCTTGACGAGAGCTGGAAGAGCTCAGATAGGTCAAAGGCCTCGGTTTTGGGACTTGGGGGCTAAAATGCCTAGTTTTGGAAAATCACGTGCAGTGGACCCAAGGCCAGTTGGCACAAGTAGGAGCTCATAAACAAAACATGATGATAAGTAATGAAAATTCTTAATGAATGATTTGTGTGATTTGGCCATGGTACCAAGACAGGACTGACATACTCGATGGGCTGACGGTAGTGCGACAAGATCAGGTCGATGGATCGGTCTAGACAAACAGTTGCAGGTCGAGTTGAGAATCGGGGCCATTGGACTAGTGGCATCAAAGATAAATGGATTTGTGGAAAAATTTTGTTTGTCCATGCACTTGAGGTTCGAAACCATCAAGACGCCCAAGAGGGGTAGTGATGCATCCTAGGGGCTACTGAACGACATGGTAGAGATAAGGGCAGTTTGTCATGCTAGCAGTCAGGGAAGCTCAACGTAGTTTCATGTGCATGAAATTGGGGTGGGGTCGAGATAAAGTCTCTATCCTCATACGGACATGGAGTTGGTTTTGGGTTTGAGGGTCGGATGTCCCAACATACACTCATTCTGAGGGTAGAAGTGGACAAGCTTCTAACTAGGTGACCGGTAAAGTCACTCCGACGCTACAAGTGGGTGCAGTGGACGGGCTGCCCTACGAATGTGTGATCCTTTCATGATGAAGGGCATGTGTTGATTGTTAAACACACCGATTGTGGATAATGAGGAAAAGTGTTTGAAAATCGAAATTTGAGGAAGAAATAATGTCAAAGGAAATAAGGAGTCTGACACACTTCAATTAAAAACTATGTTATAAAAACTCTTTTTTTAAACACTCATTCACCGAGTTGTAGAAACTCACCCTCCTTTTCTATCCATTTTTAAGAGCAGATAAAATGACTAAGGAAAACACTAGAACCTACCTCTTGTCAGATATGCTTAAAAGTATTTCTTTTTTTAAAAGCTTGCATTTTTATTGATATATGTTATTCGAGGGAACAAAATTAAAATTTCGTCTGGCTCCTCTTGATTAAAGAAATGGGGAAACCCTTCTTGAACCAAGGGAGCGACGGGTTGATAACGGGGATCTGACCAAACCAGGTTAGGGCGTGACAATGAGTGTGTAAAATTATTCTGAGAAATCGGGGGAAAATTATGTCATTTTTAAGCTTGTGTGAATCGGGGAGATGACTGTTAAGGGGTCGGGCTTTGGAATGAGCCATAAGACTCGAGTCTATGACCAAATGGCTGAATTGTGTGATACGGTGAGAAATACCCACATCGGGCCGGACTCGTGGGTTTGTTTGTATGACATGGGGGAGTCGGCAAGTGAGGGCCTAAACTCCTCAACATCTCTATGTATAGCATGTTGAATTGTTAAATTGTTGCATTATTGCATGTGTGTGATTTGGGAAAAGCCAAACGAGATACTTGTTGAGTTCTAGTAATGAGATGCCTATAACACTGTTACGAGAGTGGCCATGGGTGTCACGAGTATGATTACATGTCATACCATTTATTTTATTGTTGTGAATACGGTATAGGGGAAATAGGGAGTTGGATTGATGTCCAATAGAATGTGTCGTCGCCCAAGGGAAGAATAGAAAGGAGACCGGGGAGTGTAATTGTGATATCTTCCATGTTTTTTTTCGAGAGACACAGGGGATGTATGAATACAGTTCCATTACACCACTGTGACAAGACGACGGTGGAATTGAGTCACATGTGTAGGGGCCATAGACAGGCGAGAGGTGATTAAGCGACCATGACCCGAGGTGCTGAGTCCAACTATGAGATAACACCTAAGGGTGTCGGTTGCGGTTAGAGGGTTCGCGACTCCCACACTCCAGTTCCATGTATGGTATTGTCCAAGAAGGGTTGTACAATCTAGGGGTATAATGTATATGTGTGAAACTCAAGTAGCCCATTTGTGTGTGGGCCTAAGGGCCCGGCGTGATTGGGAGAGCGACATGAATTCTATGAGAACCCTAGGGTGCCGAGGCACCAGACTTAGAGATGACACCAATGATGTGCTAGTTGCGGAAAGAGTGTTATGGGCCTCTCGCACTTCAGTTTCTCGACTTGGTATTGCCCAATGTAAAATACATTTCGAGTGTATGTTTGTTTGATTTAGGGTCATGAGTTACCACTATTTTGATTTAGGCATGAGTTGGTGGATTTAGTTGCAGGTTATGAATTGTCCAAACGTACCGCCCGAGCGTAGGCCATGATTGTGTATGGGACTAAGTCCCAATATTTGAATAAACACGTTAGAGTTGTGAGATAAAAATATGGGAGACCGAGAATAACCCAACCATAATGTAAACTATGGGTTGAATGGCCAAGAGCTGGGTATAAAAGGGCAATAATAAACCACAAGACTAGTAGGAGTATTGTGAGTAAATGATATAGAAATCAATGATAGGTGGTTTATAAGAAACATTTAGGTAGTAAGATATTTAGTAACATAACATTAGTATCACACTCACTAAGCTGTGATCTCACCCACTCTTCTAAACATTTCTACAGGTAGTCGAAGAGGCACAAGTAAAACAAGAGAAACACATTCTCGAGGCATAGAGTTGTCCAACCTCGTATCCTGCACATGAACTTAAAATCTTATCAAATCGATGTTATTCCCGAGATTTTGGATTAAATCCACTTGGTGCTCTTGTGTGTTTTTCTTCTATGAAAAAATTTTAAATTTCCACTATTTTTTTACAAAAAATGTTTACTATTCTAAGTTTGGGTTCTGTCGGTTTTACCTTGTTGAAGGATATTGCCTTTGTAATATTAGGAGAATCGACGGGTTGCACGGGTCCCCGACCGAGGCGATTGAGTCGGAACATGACACGTAGCGTTCCCAATTTAATTAATATTATACCCCAACTACTCACATGAACACTTACAAGATAAATAAATGTATTTGGAGTAAAGTTATAAAATTTGAAGTTCATTAGAATTATTTTTAAAATTCAGAGAATAAAATATAAGTATTCAATAATTAGGGACTAATTTGTAAAAAAAGAAAAGTTGTGAAATAGTTACTAAGAAAAGTTTCACAATCTAAAAGTAGTTCCAGGGCAAATAAAGTGGTCACACATGATTTGCACGAGTTTACTGTATGAATTAATATAGATACAATAGGAAAATATCTTTTTAATCCTTAATTATTTCAGTACGTACAACTTATTGTTTCAGCATATAAATTTGCTAAGAAATTGTCTAAACTTATTCATACTATCATACATTTCCTTAAGGTGGCATTAATATATCTTATGTAGGGACTGAAGTGTTATTTGGCATTACTGTGTAGACATTATGCTAATAATATTGTCATTCCATTTCCTTAAGGTGGTATTGACCGCAAATCTTCAATATGTTTCTTGATATGGTACTGGTGATGATTCTAGTCCCACTATTTTTGACCCAACAAAATGCTACCGGCATGTGACCACAAGTTATCCACCCATTGTACCATATAGCCGGTCATGATTTGCTACGTACGTGTAGATGCGTATGATCACACATAAAATTGCAATTTTTGGTGGCCCTTTGACTTTTTAGGTTTTGACCAGTTGAGCCAGGCTTACTTTCAGCTTCAATTTCTTACCAACATAATAAAATAAAATGGTCGTTCTTTCAGGACATTAGAACAAGACCGGGTCATGCATGCATGCATGCCCATCTTCAAATTGTGTGTGTACACGAAACATATACAAGACATTCAAACTTCCTTCAACTCATGCTTAATGTCGCCATGTTTGAGTTAGTGGAACCACAACCCCCTTCCAACCTAACCTACACATCTATTCACACTTCACAATGCATCCTTCCTAGGGAAACCAATTCTAATATGGGTAGTGTCAAAATGTTTGTTCAATATCATACTTATTAGATTTTTAATGGGTTTATTATAAAAGGGATATATTTGATATAAATGTTCAAATTAATTGCATGGTCATACTTTTTTTTTCAAATATTTATCTATTTATTTTTCAAAATCCATCAACTATTTATATTTATTAGTTTTGTAAGGAGAATATTGGAATAAAATAGAAAAATGTGATTAATTTAATATATATATATATACATATGATTTACTATTATATATTCCTTTAAAATTTTAATTTGATGATTGATTTACTTTTATATAATTATAATCAATTTTCATGTGATATCATAATAAAATAAATGATATCATAACATTCATCATAGACCATGAATTCTAATGTTCACAAAGATCATACCCTTAGTCTCACTTGAGAGAAAGAAGTACTAGACCTTGAAACATTTGGCCGCCAGCACTTTGGACAAAGATCACATAAGATAATGCATCTTGTTGGGGTGGGGTGGGGTGCAATGCAAAATTTGACCCGAGTAAAATATTCATTTGAATACATCAAATTGGTTGAGAGACGCAAATGCATTAAATTAAAAGAGAAAATGAAAATTTTGATAGATGCCCATCTCTCAATCATAAATGAATTATGTCAAATTCACTAAATATCAGCTCAATATGGCCACGCGAGTGATGGCAATTGAAAGTCCACGCTAGGGTCCCTGGAATCAAGATGGACAATTCCTACTTACGCGCAGGCATGATGGAGGCTGACATGTCGGAAACCACTGTGAAGCTTCAGACGAGAGAGCTTCAACCAATTGACCTGGACTAATTGTTTGCTTCCCGTCTATATAATGGGGGTGTCTGATCGAGTCAGCCACCTCTTCTTAGTGTTCATCTTCCTTCCCTCAACCGATCACCAATCCTCTCTACGGCTGCGGGTATACGTCAATGGCGTCCATGCGTGTAATTCTTCCGAATCGGGGCCTCACGGCCTTTCAGGCTCGATCTTCCAGCTTCAGGTGCCGCAACATGTCCAATCTGAACCCTTCGGCCGCAAAGCCGGCGGCGGCAGGATCGCATCTCTCGAACCTTGAACAGCTTCTCAGAAAGCAGGAGCTGCAGGCTGCGGCAGCTTCTAAATCTCAGGAGTCACTGCAGCAGCCTGTCCCTAGAGGAGACTCGGTCTCCTCCTCCGGCGGCGGCGGTGGCGTCCTATACCGGCTGAATTTGGCCCGGATATGGCCGGAGATGAAGGCGGCCGAGGAGATGTCCCCGAAGAACTTGAATCGACTCCAGCGGCTCTTGTCCATGACCCCTCAGTACTCTCCACGGAACGACCTCGGCAGCCGGTGGCGAGAGTACCACGGCAGCCACCACTGGGCCGGGCTGCTGGACCCTCTCGACGAAAACCTCCGGCGTGAGGTGGTTCGCTACGGGGAGCTCATACAGGCGGCCTACCAGGCCTTCCACTTGAACCCCGAGATGCCCACCGGCTCGCCCCCTGGGCCGCACCACGTGGCGGTCCCGGACCGGTCGTACAAGGTCACCAAGAGCCTCTACGCTACATCATCGGTTGGTCTGCCCAGATGGGTCGATGAGTTGGCGCCCGGTTGGATGACCCAGAAGTCGAGCTGGATTGGGTACGTGGCAGTTTGCGATGATCAAAAGGAGATACGGCGGATGGGCCGGAGGGACATCGTGATCGCCCTCCGCGGCACCACTACCTGCCTCGAGTGGGCTGAGAACATGCGAGCCCAGCTGGTCCGGCCCGATGACTACCACGATGGAGACAACAGCAAACTTACTCCCGGCCACGAACCGAAGGTTGAGTGCGGGTTCTTGAGCCTCTACAAGACCCGGGGAGCCCACGTGCCGAGCTTGGCCGAGTCAGTGGTTGAGGAGATCCGGCGGCTGGTGGAGCTCTACAAGGGCGAGTCCCTCAGTATCACCATCACGGGCCACAGCCTCGGGGCGGCCTTGGCCGTGCTGGTGGCCGATGATCTCAGCATAAGCATCACCCATAACATCCCGCCAATAGCAGTTTTCTCCTTCGGTAGCCCGCGGGTCGGCAACCAGGCATTTGCCGACCGCGTCATGGCCAGGGGAGTCAATGTCCTAAGGATAGTCAACGACCAGGACCTCGTGACACGGGTTCCCGGGCCACCGGTCTTCGGTGGGGACCACTACGCCGATGTCGGGGTGGAGCTTAGGGTCAACACGAGGATGTCGCCGTACCTGAAGCCCAGCGCTGACATGGCATGTTGCCATGACCTGGAAGCTTACCTGCACTTGGTGGATGGCTACCTGGCGTCCAACTGTCCGTTTAGGGCAAACGCGAAGAGGAGCCTTGTCAAGCTGCTGAATGAGCAGAGGTCCAATGTGAAGAAGCTCTACACAAGTAAGGCCAAGGCCCTGACATTGAACCTGCAGGTGCACGAGGAATCGACCCTGATGGCGGGAGCAGGGCCGTACTATCGGTCTTGTCCGGTGACTAGTAGCTTACCCAGTCCGTCGGGGTGAACGCTAACATTTAACGGTGGTTAAAGGGACAAGCCACGCAGTGTTTTTATGTGTGACGGCTCATAATCAATCAAAGTGCGTGTACAGCTTAAATTGAACAAGATCTAATCAGAGCCGCAACAGTATGCATTCGTATATTCCTTTAAAAATCATCCATTATACAAGCATTATTGGATCCTCTACACCAGGACAAAAACAATGGACGACATGATGAAAATGACAACAAATCATCCAACTCTCGTCAAGTTTATTTGGATGAAGCTACTAATTACAGATATTTAAAAATTATATTTGAAAACTCATAAAAATAACATTTCTATTGGCATAATTTTTTATATTAATGTAAATTAAAACATACCTTTTGATTAGGTTACTAAGCTTAGCTAAAACTTATATGATGGTAGATGTATAGATAATAATATTCATTAGAAAAAGTTATCTTAATATGAATATTTCTTGTGTCCACCCTACTTGAAATAGAAAGATTACCAAATTTACCATTTTTTTGTGATATCATTTAGACTTTTTCTTTCCAATATTTTTCATAAGTGGAATATATCCAACCCGAGAAAAAGTCACCCACATTTAAAAAGCCAACAATAAGAGAGTGAACGGTCCAGTATAGCACCTGTATCAGTCTCTAATATGGTCTAATGAAAAAAAATCAACTTCAGAAATTTTGTAGTGGGCCCATTTAATTTGACTTAATATCATTTATGGATATTAATAAGATTTAAACAAACATTTAAATAGTAATTAGAAGTATTTATTATTTTTTTAAAACTCGAAAAAAATCTACTTGTTTAGACTTTATATTCATCGAATGTGACACTGCATTACCCCTATAAGAAAAAATAACAAAAAATAATATATATTATTTTTTAAATTTGAAAATAAAAGAAAATATTTCAATAATTCTTAGGGTATATGTATCAATTTTTTTAATTGGCTCTTGTACGACAGATGCATTATAGGACCGTCAATGCATATAGACAAACTTGTGTTGGATTAGTGGGCTTATGAGATAGATGACTGAACATGAAAGATGGGCTTAATCATTTAGGCTAATAAGGGGAGCAAACTTGATTATAATTATTCAACCAATGCATTAGATAAAAAATTAAGAAATTCAAAATTATTTTTGATAAAATTTAAAAACCAACTAAGCAATATATGTAGCTACAATCATCAATTAACTGCAAGTACAACATTATCTATAAGCCAACTTAGTATATTATCTCTATTTATTGCATAATAAAAACTAACTCAGTATCAGAAATTTATGATCACATCCATTTATTGTATATTTCTCAATTTATTTCATTTTGTATGTACAAAATTTATAAATAATCATAAAAATGAAAAATGAATACAACAGTTTCATTCATCTAGAAATTTGGCTCTCGCATAAAATCATTTTTTATTATTCAAGTATTTTCTCAAACACATATCTTGTGTAGTACACTTCTTCCTCATTCAAGTATTTTCTCAAACACATAACTACCCTTAACACTCAAAATGAGCTCCTCAACCACCATCAATATTTTCAATGCACTTTTCTCCCTACCAATCAAACTTGACAACACCAACTATTTCCTGTGGCGGAATAATGTCAGTAATATGCTACAAGCTTATCAATTGTATGACTATTTCGATGGTAACATAGCTCAGCCAAAACCTATCTTACTGGTGAAAAAAGAAGATGAGGAACTGGAAATTGTCAACCAGAATATGATGCATGGGTGGTACAAGATAAGTTCACCTTAATTGCACTAATTGCATCCCTGTTTACAGAAGTTAATTTGCAAATCATTGGTATTCTCACATCAGCTAAATCATGGAATAAGCTGGAGACACTATACAACTCTCAAATTTGTGCTCAAAAGGATATTCTCGACCAACAACGGCGAGAGCTACAAAAGGGTTGTAAACCCCGCCCTTTTGAGCTAGGGAAAACTTGGAAAAGAACCGATCAAACCAAGTGAGAAAACTGAACCGGTTCACAAATCTGATTATCAGGAAATGGGCAATTTGGAAATTTCAACTCTCGGGTGAATCAAGGGTTCATAAAATCTTGGAAAAGAACCTTATGACAAATTGGAAGAAAAAAACCATACCAGTTTAGATGAATCGGAACCGATAGAGAAATGACAAACAGGGAAATTTATGGATTTCTTGTGACCTGAAGAGATTTATAAATCTTGGGAAGGAACCTTAGAACAAAGTGGGAGAGAAAAACCAGACTGGTTTAGGTGAACCGGACCCGAACTGGATTAAACCGGTTTAAGAACCGAGCTAGTTTATAAACCGAAATCGATAGAGAGATGCTAAACTGGAAAATTTATGAACCCTAAGTGATCTAAGGAGTCACAAAAGTCATGGAAATGGACTTGTGAAGGAATTGGAGATGAAAACCAAACCGATTCAAGTGAACCGTATTTGAATCAGTTTGGACCGGTTTGAACCACTATTGAACTGGATCTTAAATTCATTTTTTTAGGTAGCTTAAATAATTCAAATTTGAGATTTGAGGCCACCATTGGATAGAAAATGAATTTAGAAATTTTTAGATTTGAAAAACTCGGTTGAATGTGGGGTGAACTAGCCAATTTAAGCTTCAAACCTAGTTTGGACCGGTCCAGTCCAATTTGGAACAGTGTAATCTTCTTCCTTCAGATGACAACACTGTTCACTCGCCGAAAAATTGAAGCAGCCCTGACGGAGAAGAAACGTCTCTGTTCGATACGTTTCAGACCATCAATGTCTGTCACAAAGGTGTCAAACGGACAACCAACAAGTCCCCAAGCTCCCTATATAAAAAACCCCTCTCCATTCATCTTCTCCACACCTGAAAAGCTCACTCTCTCTCAGTTGCTTAGTTTTCCGGCGAAGCACAAACTAGAGCTCCGATATAGGGTTTTTTTTGAGCCAAACAAGGCGAAATCCAATTCTTTAGAATCGGGGAGAAGTCAGCTACATGCCTGTAGTCTCCGTTTGCTCCGAGGGTTGTCGGAGGAGCGTCGGCGTGATAGAACAGTGAAGCAGCTCCGACGGATCGAAGCTGCCCTATTTCGGCCAAGCTAAAATCGGCCATTTCGAGCCCTCCTCAGACTAAACCAAGCCCTCCCAACACTTCCTCAGCCCTCCCACGGCCAAATTAGGACTGAAAGGTAAGCCAATTCGACTACCCTTTACAATTTTCGACCGGTGCTAGAGAGAGAATCGACAGAATTTCAATTACAAAATTATAACTCAATTCTACATCCATTGATGTGATTCTTGAGAGAGCTATCTGCCTAGATCGAAAGCTTGGACCGACGTGCCCTCACTGGTGAGTAATCGAAGCTTTCTCTCTCTACAGTTCATTTTCTAGCGAAGCTCCGTTTGAGCTCGTCCTGACATTAAAACTTGTGATTCAAATTGCTAAAGAATCATATGAACATATAGAAACTCAATTTCAACAATTGGAAATGTTTGATCGGTCAATTTGATGAAATCAAATTTGGTTGTGTTAAGAAGTTGGAATTGGGGGGAAAATTAGGAATTTTTGAAAATTCGAAGGACCGAAATGCAATTTCCTAAAATTGAGGGTCACTTAGGCATGATAACAATGTTAGAGGGCTAATTGAGAAATTTTAGAATTTTTGGGGTGAAACTTACCATTTTTGTAAAGGAGGGGCAAAATGGTAATTTTGGAAACATTCCGGGGATCAAATTGGAAATTTGGAAAATTAAACCCCTTTTTGTGAAATGGAATAAATTGAGGTCCTATGATAAATTTTAAAAGTTTCGGGACTCAATTTGAGGAAAAACCCGTATTAGGGACTTAAAGTTAAAAGAAAATAACTTTAGAGACCTAATTGCAAATAAATAAAAGTTTGATTTTCTCATTCATTTGGAATGAATGAAGGTTATTAGGCCGAAGGATAATGAACCGAGATGTTCATATTTTGTAGAAACATGAAGTACCAGGAACGCCAACAAGGACAAGCTCGCGTGAATACAAAGAACATGTATAGTGGAATTTACTATATTAACGGGCAAGTGGGCTTACTAATGTCATACTCGGTTGGGATGATGTGCACAGTTTAAAGTTAAAAACCATTTACCGGTTGTGTGTGGGAGTTTATATCATACCTGATTGGGGATGATAAGTACTCTAAATAAAAACCTACTACTAAGTGGTTTTTAAATATCACAACTTGGAGGAGTGATGTGAAAAACATGTGGAAAAAAATTAATTACCGGTTGTAAGTAGATCATACCTGGTTGGAATGATAAAACTTCCTCGAAGGAAGTTGAAAACCCATTCATCGGTTATAAGTGGTGATGTCCTTATACCCGATCGGTATAATGGACAATTGAAAATGCATTTGTTGGAAGTGCTCTCCCCTGACTATGTGCCATTGCTTAAACGATTTGGGAGACCTTCTTGATGGGAGCTTGAATAGCTCTTATAGGATGGGGGCCTCGGTTTTGGAACTTGGAGGCTAATATGCCCGATTTTAAAAATCTCATACAGTGGGCCCAAGGCCAATTGGCACGAGCAAGAGCTCATAAACAAACATGAGTTATATGCCATAAAACTTTAAATATAGGAATTTTTTGGCCATGGTACCAAGACAAGGCCGACATACTCAGTCAACTAGCAGCAATGTGACATGACAGGTCGACAGACTAGTCGAGGAAAACAACTACGGGTTGAGTTGATGGTCGGGGCCGTTGGACTAGTGGCACCACAAATTATATGGCATGATAAGAAAATATATATTATGCATGTTTGATTACGGGACTATCAAGATGCCCAAGAGGGGTAGTGATGCGTCCTAAGGGCACTGGACGACCTGGTGGGTATAAGGGCAGCTCATCGTACCAAGTCATCGTGTGAAATTTGGAGTAGCACCAAGTGCATGAGACCGGGGTGGGGACGGGATGAGGTCTCTATCCTCATACGGACACGAAGAATTGATTTTGGGATTGAGGGTTGGATGTTGCAAACATCCACTCATTATCAGGGTAAAAGTGGACGTACTTCTATTTGAGTGTCTGTTAAAGTCGCTTCGAAGCCACAAGTGGGTTTAGTGGATGTGCTGGCCTGTGAATGTGTGTTTGACCTTAATGATGAAGGGTGTCTGTTGGGTGATGGCACACCGTGGTTAAATAAGGAAATGGTGGTAGAAACCGAGATTTGAAAAAAAAAATGAATTTTTGAAAGAAAGGAATCCGACACACTCCAATACAATTCTTTTCCTAAATGTTAAAAGTTTTGAAAACCCATTCACTGAGTCGTTGTACTCACCCTCCCTTATATCCCTTTCAGGAAATTCTGGAAAGCATTACTACCCTTCATGGGCGTCTTGATGATCCCATACTCATAGTGCATGCACAAACAATGTTTTCTCACATTGCCATTAATCTGTGGTGTCACTGGTCCAACGGCTCCGACTTTTAACTCAACCCACAGTTGTTTGTCTTGACTGGTTCATCGATCGGTCATGTCGCATTGCCGCTAGTTGACTAAGCATGTCGGTTTTATCTTGGTACCATGGCCAAACAATTCATTTATTAAGTTTTATGGCACATATATCATGTTCATTTATGAGCTCCTACTCATGCCAACTGGCCTTGGGCCCACTGTACGAGATTTTCAAAATCAGGCATTTAGCCCCCAAGTTCCTAAACTGAGGTCCCCGACCTATCAAAGCTATTCGAGCTCCCATCGAGAAGGTCTCCCAAATTGTTTAAGCATTGGCACATAGTTAGGGGAGAGCACTTCCGACAAAACATATATTTTCTCTATCCATTATACCGCCCGGGTATAAGGACACCTCCGTTCATAACCGATGAACGGGTTTTCAACTTCCTTTGAGGAAGTCTCATCATATCAACTGGGTATGATCTACTTACAACCGGTAAGTAGTTTTTCCGCATGATTTTCACATCACTTCGTCTAAGTAGTGATGTTTAAAATACCACTTAATAGTGGGTTTTCATACCGAGGTACTTATCATTCCCAACCGGGTATGATATAAAATTTCCACTCACAATCGGTAAGTATTTTTTAATTTTAAGTTGTGCTCATCATCCCAACTGGGTATGATTTTAGTAAACCCACTCACCCGTTAATGTCGTGAATTCCACTAGACCGGTTCTTTGTATTCACGCGAGCTTGTCCTTGCTTGTGTACCCAGTACTTCGTGTTCCTACACGATGTGAACATCTCGGTTCATTATCCTTCGACCTATTTGCCTTCATTTATTCCAAATGAGTGAGAGAGTCAAACTTTCATTTATTTGCAATTAGTCCCTAAAGTTATTTCTTTTAAACTTTAAGTCCCCAATGCCGGTTTTTCCTCAAATTGAGTCCTGAAACTTCTAAAATTTATCATAGGACCTTAATTTATTCCATTTCACAAAAAGGGGATTAATTTCCCAAATTTCCAATTTGGTCCTCCAACTTTTCCAAAATTACCATTTTGCCCCTCATTTACAAAAATGGTAAGTTTTGCCCCCAAAATTCCAAAATTCCTCAATTGGTCCTCCAACATTATTTTCATTCCCTATTGACCCTCAATTTCATAAAATTGTATTTTGGTCCTTTGAATTTCAAAAATCCCCATAATTTCCCCAATTTTCCCCCAAAATTTCAACCCTTCCATACTGCCGAATTTGATTTCATCAAATTGACCGATCAATCACCTCTAATTGTTTAAATTGGAGTTGAAATTGAGTTCCTACATGTTTATACAATTCTAAGGAACTTTTAATTGCAGATTTTAATGCTGGAACGAGCTCAAACTGAGCTTCACCGAAAAATAGACAGTAGAGAGAGAAAGCTTCGATTTCTCACCGGTGAGGGCACGAGGGTCTGAGCTTTCAATTTGGGCAGATAGATCTCATCCTGAGGTTCATCCTAGAATCAAGAATCGCATCAATTGATGTCGAATTGAGTTAGAATTTCATCATTGAAATTGTGCCGGTTCTTTCTCTAGCACCGGCCGAAAATTGTAGAGTGGAGCCGAATTGGCTTATCTTTCAGTCCTAATTCGACCGTGGGAGGGTTGAGGAAGTGTTGGGAAGGCTTGGTTTAGCATGAGGAGGGCTCAAAATGGCTGATTTCAACTTGGCCAAAATAAGGCAGCTTCGGTCCGCCGGAGCTATTTCACTGTTTCATCATGTCGATGCTTCTCCAGCGATTTTTGGATTGACTAGAGTTTACTATCAGATAGCTATCTTCTCCCCGATTCTAAAGAGCCCGACCTCTCCTTTTGAGGTTAAGAAAAATGTTCAAGTCGAAGCTCTGATTCGAGGTTCACTGGGAAATGGAGCAGTCGAGAAAGAGAGTGAAGTGTTCAGGTGTGAGAGAATGAATGGGGATGACTTCTTTATATAGGTGTAAAAATCGTGTATTAAAATGGGAGAGATTTATTACTAGTATTAATATTGCCATAAATTATTGGTATTAATTCCAATAATTTAATTTAGATATTAAATTATTTTTATTAATTACAATAATTAAATATATATTAATTTATGACTATTTATGATAAGGCGTACGTTCGCATAGAATTTTTTTGACCTACACTCATTCTCACACTACTCTCATGCAAGCACGCTTAACTTCAAAGTTATTATGGATTCTCGTTCACCTGAACCAATTTGGTTTTTCTCTTTTAATTTGTCTTAAGTTTCTTTTACAAGGTTTAATGAACCCTTTCGATCACCCTTTCCAAATTGCTTGTTTCCAAATGATCGGGTTTGTAAATCGGCCAAGGAGTACGGTGCCAGGGCATGTTAAGGTCACAGTCCTTTGTATAAAGGGAGCCAAGCCTAAAGCCAGGAATGCTAGTACAGATGTATAATTTTACCAAGGAGGATACTTGCTAAGAAAATCGTAGCTTCCTATCTATTCTATGACTACTTTATGTGATAGGGCTAAAATCCCAACCTTTTGTATCCCCTTGTTAATGAAATACTCAAATTTCTTAAATCTCTAGCTCCCAATGATGTGATCTTGCTAGGAAGATGGCCTAAGGAAAATAAACCAAACAAACCCACACTATCCTAGAAACTAAGGAAAAGTTATATTTCAGTTATGGAAGATGAATCGAGAAATTAAGAAACCTAGGAGTACTCTTACCATGACCCTTTAGCAAAGGAGATTCAGCAAGAAAACTCAAAGGCGACGAAGCACTAAACCACCTATAACCTTGGAAAAGCCCCACTTGAAAGAAAGAAGGAACCGCCACAATCCATGCAAGTGAATAACCTATTACAAGTATGAACGATGAGGACATTACGTGAAGAAGTGCCCAATCCTACTAAGGACAAGTACCAAGATAAACTATTATAGGTGTAAGGAAAGGAGTGTCCCACACCTCATAGATTTAGGGCAATACTTCCTCAAAGGTCACTAAAGACATGAAGGACTGGAGACCAAAACTATGGAGCAGGTTAAGTAAGCGGTTCACAAAGAGGTCAAAAAATGATGAGGTGAATGAAAAATTTAAACTTTTTCTTAAGAAGGTCAAATCGAATAGGATACCACAAGAATAGAGATAAGGTACATGTGAAGTATACCTAGAATCCTCTTATAAGGAAGCAAACACAGAAAAACGTCCTCTAGAAACTCTAGGGAATGGCACAATGAGAGTGAAGAAGAGAAGGAATATGCTAGGAAAGGGAACTCTAGAGGCATGCATACAACTAAGTACCTTGAAGAAATCATTGGATTGGCAGATGGACATAACTTGGAGTGCAAGGCACCGACCCATCGTTAGAAACTTCTTGAAGGAAGGATGTATTGGAGGTCAATTATGACTTTCCTTGAAAGAGTAATAGAGCCAAATAACTGGATGTATTGGGATTTCAGGAATGAATCACCTTGGAAAAAAAGCAATGGAGCCAAATAGGAATTTCAGACCAACATGACAAAAGATAGCAAGTTGTTACAACAAGATAGTCAAAGATAATAAATGACACTCTAAGAAAGACCTGGAGGTAGAAAGGACTACACTCTAAAAAGGTCAGTGAGATGGATGTTAAGGATATGAGGACTCGAGAAACAACTACTCTAAGAAACTTAGACCAAATGAATGGTGGGGGCGAAGTAGTTAACGAACTAATACTCTGGAAAGCCATAATTTGAGTTCCAACAAAGAAAAGAGAGGCGGAAAGGTCAAATACTCGAGAAAAGAAGGATGAAAGAAATCCTTAAAGGGACCAAAGGCCAATTAACGACTGAACTCAAGCCAAGAAAGGAATAGGCAAGCCTTTCACATAATGGTCAAGAAATCTTAAAACAAGGAAGATTTGTACACTCCCTAAAGAAATAGATAGGTACTAGGTACGAATGAGGATGCAGATAGAGTATAAAAGATGTGCCTGTAAGATTTGAGGAGTAAAGGTAAATAGGAGAAGACGACATTAAGGGATGTCATTTAAGGGTAGAAATCCCCTAGAGTAAATGTAAAAAAAAAAAAGAATGTTAGGAGAAAGGGAAAGAATCCTACTAAGGAAGGAAGCCCCGAAAAGACATGTGTATCCCAATTAAGAGGAAATGGAACCAACTGAAATGGAAAGAACGATAAGCTCACAAATGAAATGCTGGTTGAGATGAAAAGATCGAGTACCAAGGAAAAATACTCATAAGGTCCTAAGAAGTAAATTAAATCAAAGGGATGGATAAATAGCATGGTAGCATCAAAGAATGCCATAATGAATAAAGTGGGTGGACTACAATAATAAGAGAGTAAAAGAAAGAATATATGAGAAATCTTGGAGAATTAATCCCTAAATTAAGAAATCAATTAGGGAAAACGACCATTGACATCAGGATGGGTTGTGGTCCATGCTCACTTAATGGAGCCTAAAGGATGGACAGATGAGTATAATGTAGAGTATATGAAATAAGACCAACAATCAGAAATTATTTAGATACGGAATGAAAGGGAATTTTAAGACGAATAAGGATTCAAAGTGGGAAATTGCCTCAACATAGAAGCAGGTGTAAGGAAATAAAGGAAGGAATCTCCAAAGGAGGATAAAAAGGTTGAACATGTAACTCTTATGGTTAAAACCTCTACTTTGAGGAATATAGTAGAGAATGAAATCGTAAGAAGGGAATTTCTCAAACAAAATAATCAATACATCGACCAAAAAGAGATCAACTCAAAATAATGAATCGTGAAATGGTCATGAGCAAGTAAGAGTGGATTAAGGAAAAAGGAAGTCCTTGAATAAAGGATGCCACTAAAGAAGAGAAAGGACATAAGAAGGGAAAAATCCTTGTATGTCAATAATCATCAAGAAACCCAATGATTGGAATCGAAAGGACCCAATAAAAACGTTGGGAAAGGACGAGTAGGTAAGAGAAATCCATGCGGTTATCTAAGACATAACTTCAAAGGCATGATGGATGAGAAGATAATGGTAAAAAGGATAGTTGAGGAATGCTATCAAAAGAAAAGAGGGATGAAGTTATATGATCCCTAAAAGGTCAAAAAGCTAAGAGAGACCCTCAAGGAGATGTTCTAGAAATCTAATGGACAGAGACAGGCCCTAAAAAATGCCATGCTGTAAGGGGCATGTAAGCCCAACAATCCTGAGGAGAATACGACTCAAAGTAAGGAAGAGTCGGCTAATAAGCATGACGAGGTCGAATATAAAAATTGGGACTGAAGTTATAGTAGACAACGAATGGAGGAAGGGTCAAAATAGGACGAAAAAGTGATAATAAAGAAAACCATGGAAACAAGTACGTAATGCCCGAAAGAACATTGAGCTAAAGGTTTCAACGATTAAGGGGTTAACTAGACACAAGATTGGTTAGGTATCCCAGAATTCCCAATCTTGAGTACAGAACCTCAAAGGGAAGAATGTGCTCTAAGCAAAGAAAGATATGAATCTAAGAACATACCCTGAAGTAAGGTATGTATAGTTATGATAAACTCCATGGAGGGAGTAGATAATATAAAGGAAAAGAAATTCCTTAAGTGAAGGATGTAAAAAGGGCTAATTGAAAGAACAAGAGAAGAGCCTGCATGATAAGAAACATCAAAGGGACATCAAAGGAAATGATCCCTCATGCAAGGTTGATAATTAAGTTTTGGGGACAAAACTCGTAAAAGGAGGGGAGAGTTGTAAACTCTGCCCTTTTGAGCTGGGGAAAACCGGGAAAAGAACCGGTCAAACCGAGTGAGAAAATTGAACCGGTTCACAAACCCGATTATTAGGAAATGGGAAATTTGGAAATTTCAACTCTCGGGTGAATCAAATGGTTCATAAAACCTTGGAAAAGAACCTTAGGAAAAATTGGAAGAGAAAAACCAGACCAGTTTAGATGAATTAGATCATATTGTATTGATCCGGTTTATGAACCGAGTCGGTTCATGAACCAAAACCGATAGAGAAAGGGAAAAAAGAGAAATTTATGGATTTCTTGTGACCCAAAGAGATTTATAAACCTTGGGAAGGAATCTTAGAACAAAGTGGGAGAGAAAATCCAGACTGGTTTGGGTGAACCGGATTAAACTGGTTTAAGAACCAAGCCGGTTTATGAATCGAAACCGATAGAGAGATACTAAACTGGAAAATTTATGGACCCTAAGTGACCTAAGGAGTCAACAAAGTTGTGGAAATGTACTTGTGAAGGCATTGGAGATGAATACCAAACCGGTTGAGGTGAACCGGATCAGAACTAGTTTAGACCGGTTTGAAGCACTATTGAACCGAATCCTAAATTTATTTTTCTAGGTGGCTTAAATAATTCAAATTTGAGATTTGAGGCCACCATTGGATAGAAAATGAATTTAGAAATTATTATATTTGAAAAACTCTGTTGAATGAGGGGTGAACCGGCTGGTTTAAACTTCAAACTTGGTTCAGACCGATCCGGTCCGATTCGGAACTGTGTCGTCTTCTTCCTTCAGATGACAACACTGTTCACTCACCAGAAAATCAAAGCAGCGCCGAAGGAGAAGAAACATTTTCATTTGATACGTTTTAGGCCATCAATGTCTGTCACAAAGGTGCCAAATAGACGGCTGACGAGTACCTGAGCTCCCTATATAAAGAGCCACTCTCCATTCATCCTCTCTACACGTGAAAAGCTCACTCTCTCTGAGTTGCTTAGTTTTTCGGTGATGCTCGAACTAGAGCTATGATATAGGGTCTTTTCTAAGCCAAACAAGGCAAGGTCAGGTTCTTTAGAACCAAGGAGAAGTCAGCTACACTCCTGTAGTCTCCGTTTGCTCCAAGGGTCACCGAAGGAGCGCTGACGTAATAGAATAGTGAAGCAGCTCCGGTAGATTGAAGCTGCCCTGTTTCGGTTGAGTTGAAATCGTCCATTTCGAGCCCTCCCCAGGACAAATCAAGCCCTCCCAACACTTTCTTAACCCTCCCACGGCCGAATTAGGACTGAAAGGTAAGCCAATTCGGCTTCCCTCTACAATTTCCGAGCGGTGCTAGAGAGAGAACTGGCAAAATTTTGATGATCAAATTCTAACTCAGTTCGGCATCCATTAATGCAATTCTTGATTCTAGGATAAACCTCAGGATGAGAGCTATTTGCCCAAATCAAAAGCTCGGACCGTCGTGCTCTCATTGGTGAGTAATCGAAGCTTTCTCTCTCTATAGTTCATTTTTCGGCGAAGCTCCGTTTGAGCTCGTCTTGTTGTTAAAACTTGCGATTCAAATTGCTAAAGAATCGTATGAACATGTATAAACTCAATTTGAACAATTGGAAACATTTGATCGGTCAATTTGATGAAATCAATTCGGTTGTGTTAATAAGTTGGAATTGGGGGAAAATTGGGAATTTTAAAAATTTGAAGGGCCAAAATGCAATTTCTTAAAATTGAGGGTCAATTGGGCATGATAAAAATGTTAGAGGGCATATTGAGAAATTTTAGAATTTTTGGGGTGAAACTTTCCATTTTTGTAAAGGAGGGGCAAAATGGTCATTTTGGAAAAATTCTGGGGACCAAATTGGAAATTTGGGAAATTAAACCCCTTTTTGTGAAATGGAATAAATTGAGGTCCTATGATAAATTTTAAAAGTTTCGGGACTCAATTTGAGGAAAAATCGGCATTAGGGACTTAAAGTTAAAGAGAAATGACTTTTGGGACCTAATTGCAAATAAATGAAAGTTTGATTTTCTCATTTATTTGGAATGAATGAAGGCTATTAGGCCAAAGGATAATGAACTGAGATGTTCATATCGTGTAGGAATACGAAGTACCGGGAACGCCAGTAAGGACAAGCGTGCGTGAATACAAAGAACCAGTCTAGTGAAATTTACTAAATTAACGGGTGAGTGGGCTTACTAACGTCATACTGATTGGGATGATGAGCACAATTTAAAGTTAAAAACCACTTACCGATTGTGAGTGGGAGTTTATATCATACTCGGTTGGGGATGATAAGTACCTCGAAATGAAAAACTTCTACTATGTGGTATTTTAAACATCACAACTTGGAGGAGTGATGTGAAAAACATGCAAAAAAAACTACTTACCAGTTGTAAGTAGATCATACCCGGTTAGAATGATGAAACTTCCTCGAAAGAAGTTGAAAACTCGTTGATCGGTTATGAGTGGAGATGTCCTTATACCTAGTCGGTATAATGGACAATTGAACATACATTTTTGTCAGAAGTGCTCTCCCTTGACTGTTTCTCAATGCTTAAGGGATTTGGGAGACCTTCTTGACGGGAGCTCGAATAGCTCTTATAGGCCGGGGGCTTCAGTTTTGGAACTTGGGGGCTAATATGCCCAATTTTGAAAATCTCGTACAGTGGGCTCAAGGCCAGTTGGCACGAGTAGGAGCTCGTAAACAAACATGAGTTATATGCCATAAAACTTTAAATAAAGGAATTGTTTGGCCATGGTACCAAGATAGGGCCAACGTACTTAGTCAACTAGCAGCAGTGCGACATGATAGGTCAACAGACCAGTCGAGGCAAACAACTGTGGGTTGAGTTGAGGGTCGAGGCCGATGGACTAGTGGCACCACAGATTATATGGCATGATAAGAAAATACTGATGGTGCATACACTGTAATTACGGGACCATCAAGACCCCTAAGAGGGGTAGTGATACGTCCAAAGGGCAATGGGCGACTTGGTGGGTATATAGGTAGTTCGTCGTACTAGGTGACTGTGCGGGATGGGGACGGGATGAGGTCTCTATACTCATACGGATGCGAATAATTGATTTCGGGATTGAGGGTTGGATGTCGCAAACATTAATTCATTCTCTGGGTAGAAGTGGACGTACTTCTATCTGGGTGGTCGGTAAAATTGCTCTGAAGCCACAAGTGGGTCAGTGGACGTGTTGGCCCGTGAATGTGTGTTTGACCTTCATGATGAAGGATGTGTGTTGGATGATGACACACCGTGGTTAAATAAGGAAATGGTGGTAAAAACCAAGATTTGAAGAAAAGGATTTTTGAAAGATAGGTGTCTGGCACACTCCAATAGAATTCTTTTCCTAAAAGTTAAATGTTTTGAAAACCCATTCACTGAGTCGTTGTACTCACCCCCTCCCTTATATCCCTTTCAGGAACTTCTGGAAAGTCTACCCTTAAAGGCCATCAACTAAGATGCTTATGAGACAGGTATGATGAAGTTAAAATATTGTGCAATTTTGATCTGTGTTATTCTATGAAAAGGTGCAGGTTTAAATGTCGCCTTACTCTTTACAGCCTATAATAAGGGGAAACCCTTTAATAAATCGGGAGAGTGGTGGGTAGTTCACGGGGATACGACCAAACTGGGTTGGGGCGTGACAAGGGTGATCAATGCATTGCCACCTACCTCTCCATCATCTCAACCGTCGCCACCAGCTTCACCCAAATCGGTCGACCCAAACATGACCACGAAATCAAAGACAAATTGTTTGATGGTCTTGACAAGGAATGGGAGGCACTCACCCTTGCTATGTCACCTGTTCTTGATGCCATGACTCTGGACTCCTTGAAGGCATTGTGGCTTGCCTAAGATGCCCATCGTGTTCAAAAGTATGGAATCAATTCAGGGTCTCCACCCCTATCTGGAATCACAAGAGCTACCAACATACCTCAGCCTCCCGTAGCTACTGTTGGTGCCCGAAGCTCCTGAAGTCTCCTCTCAATGCCTCTGATGCCTCCTTTTCATTTTATAGGTAAAAAATCGCAATAAAGGTTCTTTCCAAGCTCTCATCGACATATTGCACCACATGGAGGTTTTGCTCGATGGAATGATATAAACCCTAATGGGAGATTTTCAGCCGAACTACTTTCGTCCAATCCAACATTTGGGTTTCATCCCCTAGGCTCCATTCACTCTTCTAGAACTTGGGGTGTACAAGGCCTCCCCATAAAGAAAAAGATAGTCCATCTAAAAGGCCCGACTTACGACCTTCTGGGCCTACATGCCAACTATGTGGATTAATGGGCCACATGGCCACCCATTGTCCATAATACGAGCTCAAGCCTGTCACACCTCAAGCTCATTCCTTTTACAATTTGGAGCCCACCCCACATCAACTTGATTGGTATGTTGATTCTAGTGCTAACACACATATCACTAACACCTTGTCTCACATGTCTATTCAGAATGATCTTACCCTTCCTAAGTATCTGATGATCGGCGACGGGACAGGTTTATCGATTTTATCCTTGGGTTCTGCTTATTTTCACTCTCTACCTCATAAATTCCTTCTCAATCGTATCTATTATATAAACCCCGTCCTTTGATAATGAGAAAACTGGGGAAAGAACCGGTCAATTTTGAATTTTAAATCGAATTGGTCTGCAAGCTTGATTATTAGGAAAAGGGAAAATTGAGAATTTACAACTTCCATGTGACTAAAAATGGTTCATAAATCTTGGAAAAGAACCTTAAGATGAATTGGGGAAGAAAAACTGGACTGGTTCAAGTGAACCGGGTCTGAACTAGATAGAACTGGTTTATGAACCGAATCGACTCATGAATCGGAATCGATAGAGAGGGGATAGACTAGGAAATTTATGGATAACAAGTGACCCAAAGAGTCCTAAAATTCATGGAAATGGATTTGAGAAGGAATTGGAGATGAAAACCAACGGTTCAAGTGAATCGGATTTGAACTGGTTTGGACTAGTTTGAACTACTATTGAACTGAATTATAAATTTATTTTTCGAAGTGGCTTAGAGAATTCAAATTTGAGATTTGAAGCCACCATTGGATAGAAAATGAATTTAGATGAATTTAGAAAATTTTAGATTTGACAAATTCGATCAAATAAGCGGTGAACCGGCCAGTTTAAGCTTTCAACCCGGTTCGGACTGCTTCGGTCTGGTTCAGAATAGTGTCGTCTTCTTCCTTCAGATGACAACACTGTTCACTCGTCGGAAAGTCGAAACACCACCGACAAAGAAGAAATGTCTCCATTCAATACATTTCTGGTCATCAATTTCTGTCATAAAGGTGCCAAACGGACGGTCGACAAGTCCCCCAGCTCCCTATATAAAGTGTCCCACTCCATGCATCCTCTCCGTACCTAAAAAGCTCACTTTCTCTTAGTTGCTTAGTTTTCTGGTGAAGCTCAAACCAGAGCTCAGATATAGGGTCATTTCTAAGCCAAAGAAGGCAAGGTCAGGTTCATTAGAACCGGGGAGAAGTCAGCTGCACGGTGGTGACATCCATTCAGTTCGAGTGTCGCCAAAGAATCGCCGGCGTGATCGAATAGTGAAGCAGCTACGGCAGACCGAAGCTACCCTATTTCGACCGAGTTGAAATCAGCCAATTCAAGCCCTCCTCAGGCCAAACCAATCCCTCCCAACACTTCCTCAGCCCTCCCACAGCTGAATTAGGATGGAAAGGTAATCTAATTCGACTCCCCTCTACAATTTCCGATCGGTGTTAGAGAGTGAGTCAGCCGAATTTCAATGACAAAATTCTAATCCAATTTGACATCAATTGATTTCATTATTGATCCTAGGAAGAACCTCAGAAGGAGAACTAACTGCCCAAATAGAAAGCTCGGACTGTCGTGGCCTTATAGGTGAGTAATCGAAGCTTTCTCTCTCTATAGTCCATTTTCCGGCGAAGCTCCATTTGAGCTCGTTCTAGCTTTAAAACTTGTGATTGAAATTGCTAAACAATCGTATGAACATGTAGAAACTCAATTTCAACTTCAATTTCAAAAATTGGATGCGTTTGATTGGTCAATTTGATGAAATCAAATTCAGCTGAGTTCAGAAGTTGGAAATGGGGGAAACTTGGAGAATTTCGAAAATTCAAAGGACCAAAATGTGATTTTCTAAAATTGAGGGTCAATTGGGTATGATAAAAATGTTAGAGGGACAATTGAGGAATTTTAGAATTTTTGCGGTAAAATTTACCATTTTTGTAAACGAATGGCAAAATGGTAATTTTGGAAAAGTTGGGGGACCAAATTGGAAATTTGGAAAATTAGACTCCTTTTTGTGAAATTGATTAAATTGAGGCCCCAAGGGGAATTTTAAAAGTTTTAGGACTCAATTTGAGGAAAAATCGGCATTTTGGACTTAAAGTTAAAGAAAAATAACTTTAGGGACCTAATTGCAAATAAATAAAAGTTTAGTTTTTCTCATTCATTTGGAATGAATGAAGGCTATTAGGCCAAGAGATAATGAATCAAGATGTTTATATCATGTAGGAACATGAAGTACCGAGAACGCCAGCAAGGACAAGTGGGCCATAGACCATTGGTCTCGAGCAGGAGCTCGTAAACAAACATGAGATATGTGTGATAAAACTTTAATAAATGAATTGTTTGGCCATGGTACCAAGACAAGACCAACATATTCAGTCAACTAGTGGCAGTTTGACATGATAGGTCTCCGGATTAGTTAAGACAAACAACTGCAGGTTGAGTTGAGGGTTGGGGCCGTTGGACCAGTGGCACCACAGATTATATGGCGTGATAAGAAAATACTATTTGTGCAACACTATGATTACGAAATCATCAAGACGCCCATGAGGGGTAGTGATGCGTCCTAAGGGCCCTGGACAACCTGGTGAGTATAAGGGCAGTTTGTCGTACTAGGTGACCATGTGAAATTTGGAGTAGCACCAAGCACATGAGATCAGGGTGGGGACGGGATGAGGTCTCTATCCTCATACGGATACAAAAATTTTATTTTAGGATTGAGGGTCGGATGTCACGTACATCCACTCATTCTCAGGGTAGAAGTGGACATACATCTATCTAGGTGGCTGGTAAAGTTGCTCCGACGCCACAAGTGGGTTCAATGGATGTGCTAGCCTACGAATGTGTGTTTGAACTTCATGATGAAGGATGTGTGTTGGGTGATGACACACCATGATTAAATAAGGAAATGGTGATATAACCCAAGATTTTAAATGAATGAATTTTTGAAAGAAAGGAGTATGGCACACTCCAATATAACTCTTTTCCTCAAAGTTAATTTCTGAAAACCCATTCACTGAGTAGTCGTACTCACCCCCTCCCTTATATCCCTTTCAGGAAATTCTGGAAAGTCTACCCTTAAAGTCCATTAACCCAGACACCTACGAGACAGGTATGATAAATTAAAATATTATGCAGTTTTGATTTTTGTTATTCTAGGAAAAGTGTAGGTTTAGAGGACGCCTTACTCTTTATGGTTCATAAGAAGGGGAAACCCTTTAATAAACCGAGAGAGTGGCGGGTTGACCATGGGGATCTGACCAAACCGGGTTAGGGCGTGACAACTTTATTGGTATTAGAGCCTATTTCCTTGAATACATAATCAATACTAGAAAATATAGTAACTAATAGAAGTCATTTTAAAAATTTATAGAAATGGCTCCAAAGAAGGGAACCAAGAGAACTAGGGCTGCCGTCTCCAACATCGCTCAACCACCCCTACCAATAGAAACTCCTAGAGTAGCCCAGTCAACCCCTCCTGGACTCGGCATTGAGCATCAAAGATTGTATGAGGAATTCAACCATGTATTTGGCCAACCTAACCTCACTCCTAAGGTGGGCACCAACTCGCGGGTTGAACTAGAAGAAGTACAATCCCACCCTTCCCCTATTACTCCAACCGCTCCAATAGACATTCCTAGAAATATGAAAAACCTCCTCAGAGAAAAGGATGTTGGAACTGCCATGTATTGGTTGGCCATTACCAAGAAGTTGATGGGGATTGTCCGGATACCACCTGAGGATAGGGTGATCCTGATGGAATTCTTCATGGAAAGAAGCTCTAGACAGTGGTGGGACAATGTCTGAAACCTACATACCACCACCCCCACTTGGGAACAATTTGAGGAGAGGTATTCGGAGGTGTACTTAGCACCCCACCTAATAAATGAGAAGAAGCAAGAGTTCATCTTGCTTCGGCAAGGGCTTAACTCCATATCAGAGTATGAAACAAAATTCAATGAGTTAAGACCCTTTGTTCCCGACCTAGTTGGGCGAGCTGACATATGCTTGAGGTTTATGGACGGTCTCAACATGGACATTAGGAACCGTATGGGAGTACTAGGACGCCCCACAGACCTAGCAGCTATAATTAGTATGGCTCTCGAATGTGAACAACTAGTATAAACCCGACGCCGTCGAGTGGAGCAGACAACTAGAAAGAGAGATAAGGATCCAAACTGTCAAGGAGGACGAAAAGAATATACCGGTCCAAGATGAGGAAACAAAATGGTATTCCAATGGAGAAGGGTCATGCCACCACCTCCCCCCAGAATAGTCCCTACTTTACCCCAAGGAAACCCTCGCTGCCCGAAGTGCAAAAGAAACCATGAGGAAGCATGCCATACCTGTTTCGCATGCGGACGAGTAAGACACTTCATAAAGGATTGTCTCACCCTTAGGAAGAACAGACAGAGGAATACTCTTAGACCACCTCAAGGGAATCCCAAAAACCTCAGACCAGAAGCTACAAGAAGAGTAACAGCTAGAGTATACAACCTCAGTTAAGAGGAGGCTAGATGAGACCCTAGCACTGTAGCAGGTACATTCCAGAACCCTACAAATTTGTCCAAAGAAGTCATGTAAATTAAACATCTTCTGATTTAATAAAAAAGAATTCCTTCTAAACCATACATTTCTTAAATCAGTGTATATACAACTATGAGAATAACTAGTCTATGTGCACTTTGACTCCGGAGCAGAGAGATCATTTATCAAAGAAGAGTTGGTTTCAAAAGTATCCTTGGAGCTCACTCCACTAGTACAAAGCCTTAACATCCTTACCCCTTTAGTAGAAGGTTTATACAGGAATAAACAATTAAAGGGATGTGAGATAAGAATTGGAGGAATCAAACTTGAAGCTGACTTGATCCCATTACTCCTAATGGAGGTTGAAGTAATTCTAGGAATGGACTGGCTGAGTAATCATCAAGGAAGGATGTATTGTAGAAGGAAGACAGTAACTTTCCATACTTCCAAAATGAAAGGATTAAAGTTCCAAGGAGATAGAAGGAAAGGGGAAGTACAATTGGTGTCCCACCTAAAAGCTCAAAGGATGATAAAGAAAGGATGTACAACCATTCTGGTCATGGTTATAAGCGAGAAGTCTAAAGAAAAAGAACTAGAAGACATTCCGGTTGTCATGCCCTGACCCAGTTTGATCGGATCCCTGTGAGTAACCTGCCACTCTCCTGGTTTATTAAAGGATTTTCCCTTATTATAAACCGTAAAGAGTAAGTTGTCTTTTAAACCTGCACCATTTCTTAGAATAAAATAAATTAAAATTGCATAATAATTTAAATTTATAATACCTATCTCACATGCGTCTTAGTTGATGATCTTTAAGGGTAGACTTTCTGAAATTTCCTGAAAGGGATATAGGGGGGGGGGGGGGGGGGGGACTGCGTACAATGACTCAATTAATGGGTTTTCAAAACTTTTAACTTTTAGGAAAAAGAATTGTATTGGAGTGTGCTAGACTCCTTTCTTTCAAAAAAGCTTTCCTTTCAAATCTCAGTTTTTGTCACCATTTCTTATTAATCATGGTGTGTCATCACCCAACACACATCCTTCAACATGAAGGTCAAACACACATTCATAGGTCAGTACGTCCACTGAACCCACTTGTGGTGTCGAAGCGACTTTACCGACCGCTAAGATAGAATCATGTCCACTTCTACTCTGAGAATGAGTGGATGTTCACGACATTCGACCCTCAATCCCGTAAAAATTCTTCATGTCCGTATGAGGACAGAGGCCTCATCCCGTCCCCACCCCGGTATCATGCGCTTGGTGCTACTCCAAATTTCACACGGTCACCTAGTATGACAAATTGCCCTTATACTCATCAGGTCGTCCAGGGCCCTTAGGACGCATCACTACCCCTCTTGGGCATCTTGATGGTCCCGTAATCATATTGCATGCACAATTAGTATTTTCTTATCATGCCATATAATATATGGTGCCACCTATCATGCCCTGACCCGATTTGGTCGGATCCCCATGATCAACCCGCCACTCTCTTGGTTTATTAAAGGGTTTCCCCTTATTATAAACCGTAAAGAGTAAGGCGTCCTTTAAACCTGCACCAACCTGTCTTACAAGCATTTTAGTTGATGGTCTTTAAGGGTAGGCTTTCCGGGATTTCCTAAAAGGGATATAAGGGAGGGGGTGAGTATGACTACTTAGTGAATGGGTTTTCAAAGGTCTACTTTTAATTTTTAAGAAAAACATTTATATGGAGTGTGCCAGACTCCTTTCCTTCAAAACCATTTCATTTGAAATCTTGAGTTTTTTCATTATTTCTTAGTTACCATGGTGTGTCATCAGCCAACACACATCCTTCATCATGAAGGTTACACACATTCGCAGGTCAGTATGACTACTGAACCCACTAGTGGCTTCAGAGCGACTTTACCGGCCACCCGGATAGAAGCACAACCACTTCTACCCTGGGAATGAGTGGATCTACGTGACATCTGACCCTTAATCCCAAAATCACTTCTTCGTGTCCATATGAGGACAGAGACCTCATCCTGTCCCCACCCCGGTCTCATGCGCTAGGTGCTAATTCAAATTTCGCATAGACACCTCGAACGATGATCTGCCCTTATACTCACCGGGTTGTCCAGGGTCCATAGGACGCATCGCTACCCCCCATGGGCGTCTTGATGATCCCGTACTCATAGTGCATGCAAAAACAATGTTTTCTTATCAAGCCATGTAATATGTGGTGCCACTAGTCCAACGGCCCCGACTCTCAACTCAACCCGCAGTTGTTTATCTTGACTAGTCCGTCGACCTGTCATGTCGCACTGCCGCTAGTTGATTGAGCATGTCGGTCCTATCTTGGTACCATGGCCAAACAATTCACTTATTAAGTTTTATGGCACCTATATCATGTTCGTTTATGAGCTCCTACTCGTGCCAACTGGCCTTGGGCCCACTGTACGAGATTTTAAAAAACTGGGCATTCTAGCCCTCAAGTTCCAAAATCGAGGCCCCTGGCCTATAAGAGCTATTCGAGCTCCCGTCAAGAAGGTCTCCCAAATAGTTTAAGTATTGGCACACAATCAGGGGAGAACACTTCTGATAAAATAGGTTTTCACTGTCAATTATACCAACTGGTATAAGGATATCTCCGTTCATAACCGATGAACGGGTTTTCAACTTCCTTCGAGGAAGTCTCATCATACCAACCGAGTTTGATCTACTTACAACCGGTAAGTAGTTTTTTTCGCATAATTTTCACATCACTTTCTCTAAGTGGTGATGATTAAAATATCGCTAAATAGTGTATTTTTATATCGAGGCACTTATCATTCCCAGCCAGGTATGATATATAATCCCACTCACCCAATAGTATAGTAAAATTCTACTTAGTCGGGTTACGTCCTTAGCAAGCTACACCTCGACTGGCATTCCCGATGTCTCATTCTCCTACGCGAAATGAACATAATTGTTCATTATTCTTTGGCCTAATAGCCCTCATTCATTCCAAATGAATGAGAAAACCCAACATTACATATATTTGTAATTAGGTCCCTAAAGTTATTTTTCTTTAACTTTAAGTGCATATTGTTGGGTTTTTCCTAAATTTGAGTCCTGAAACTTTTAAAATTTATCTTAGGACCTCAAATTATTTAATTTTGCACAAAGGGGGTTTAATTTCCCAAATTTCCAATTTGGTCCCCTAACTTTTCCAAAATTACCATTTTGCCCTTCCTTTACAAAAATGGTAAGTTTTGCCCCAAAAATTCCAAAATTCCTCAATTGGCCCTCCAACATTATTTTCATGCCCAATTGACCCTCAATTTCATAAAATTGCATTTTGGTCCTTTAAATTTTAAAAATCCCCAATTTTAACTTCTTAGCACAACTGAATTTGATTTCATCAAATTGACCGATCAAACACCTCTAATTGTTGAAATTGAAGTTAAAATTAAGTTCCTCCATCTTCTTAAGATTCAATAGCACTTTGAATTGCAAGTTTTGATACCAGAATGAGCTCAAATAGAGCTTTGTCGAAAAATGGAATATAGAGAGAGAAAGCTTCGATTACTCACCGATAAGGGACAACTGTCCAAGCTTTCAATTTGGGTAGATAGCTCTCATCCTGAGGTTAATCCTAGAATCAAGAATCACATCAATTGATGCAAATTGAGTTAGAATTTCATCATTGAATTTTAGTCGGTTCTCTCTCTAGCATTGGTTGGAAATTATAGAGGGGAGCCAAATTGGCTTACCTTTCAGTCCTAATTCTGCCGTGGGAGGGTTGAGAAAGTGTTGGGAAGGCTTGGTTTGGTTTGAGGAGGGCTTGAAATGGCCAATTTCAACTCGGCTAAAACAAGGCAGCTTCGGCCCGCTGGAGCTGCTTCACCGTTTCATCATGCCAGCGTCTCGTCGGCGACCCTTAGAGTGAATGGAGACTACAGACGTGTAGCTGACTTCTCCCCGGTTCTAAAGAACCCGACCTCGCTTGTTTGACTTAGAAAAGACCCCATGTCGGAGCTCTGGTTCAAGCTTCACCGAAAAATGTAGTAGTTGAGAGAGAATTGAGTTTTCAGGTGTGGAGAGGATGAATGGGGAGGGGCTCTTTATATAGGGAGCTCGAGGACCCGTTGGCCGTCCGTTTGGCACCGTTATGATTGACATTGAAGACTTAAAATGCCCTGAATAGAAGTGTTTCTTCTTTTCCAGCGTTTCTTCAGTTTCCCGATGAGTGAACAGTGCTATCATCCCGAGGAAGAAGATGACACCGTTCTGAATCGGACCATATTGGTCCGAACTGGGATTAAAGCTTAAATTGGCCGGTTCACCCCACCCCCCCCCCCCCCCCCCCCCATTCGACTGAGTTTTTCAAATCTAAAATTTTTCTAAATTCATTCTCTATCGAATGGCTTCAAATCTTCAATTTGAATTATTTAAGCCACCTAGAAAAATGAATTTAGGATTCGGTTCAATAATGGTTCAAACCGGTCCGAACTAGTTCAGATCCGATTCACCTGAACCGATTTGGTTTTCATCCCCAATTCCTTCACAAGTCCATTTCCATGTCTTTTGTGACTCCTTAGGTTACTTAGGGTCCATAAAATTCTCGGTTTACCATCTCTTTATCGATTCTGATTCATAAACCGGCTTGGTCCTTAAACCAGTTCAATTCGGTTCACCTGAACCGATTTGGTTTTTCTCTCCCACTTTGTTCTAAGGTTCCTTCCCAAGGTTAATAAATTTCTTTAGGGCACAAGAGAGTTGAATTTCTCTGATTTTCCCATTCTCAGTCAGTTCCGGTTCATGAACAGACTCAATTCATAAACCTGTTCAATCAAGTTGGATTCGATTAATCTAAACCGGTCTGGTATTTCTCTTTCAAATCATCCTAAGGTTCTTTTCCTTGGTATTATGAACTCTTTGGACCACCCGGGAGTCGTAAATTCCCAAATTTCCCGTTCACAAATGATTGGTTTGTGAACCAGTTCTGTTTTCTCACTTGGTTTGACTGGTTCTTTTCCTGGTTTTCCTTAGCTCAAAAGGGCGGGATTTACGTAGTGCGACGAATTGCCCTTAGGATGCATCACTACCCCTCTTGGGTATCTTGATGGTCCCATAATCACAGTGCATGCACAATTAGTATTTTCTTATCATGCCATATAATATGTGGTGCGACCAGTCCAACGGCCCCGACCTTTAACTCAACCTGCAGCTGTTTGTCTTGATCGATCCGGAGACATGTCATGTCGCACTGCTACTAGTTGACTGAATATGTCGGTCCTGTCTTGGTACCATGACCAAACAATTCATTTATTAAATTTTTATGGTACATATCTCCTGTTTATTTAGGAGCTCCTGCTCGTGCCCCCTATCCTATGGCCCACATGTTCGAGATTTTCAAAATCGGGCATAATAGCCCCCAAGTTCCAAAATCGAGCCCCCGACTTATAAGAGCTATTTGAGCTCCTGTCAAGAAGGTCTCCCAAATTGTTTAAGCATTGGCACACAGTCAGGGGAGAGAACTTCCGACAAAATATGTTTTCAACTGTCCATCATACCAACCGAGTATGTGGACATCTCCGCTAATAATCAATGAACGGGTTTTCCACTTCCTTCCGAGAAAGTTTTATCATACTAATCGGGTATGATCTACTTACAACCGGTAAGTAGTTTTTCACATGATTTTCACATCACTTCTCTAAGTTATGATGTTTAAAATACCACTAAATAGTGGGTTTTTCATTTTGAGGTACTTATCATCCCCAATCGGGTATGATATAAAATCCCGCTCACCCGTTAATATAGTGAATTCCACTAGATTGGTTCTTTGTATTCACACGAGCTTGTCCTTGCTGACATTCCCGGTACTTTGTGTTCCTACACAATATAAACATTGATGTTCAATATCCCTTGGCCTAATAGCCTTCATTCATTCCAAATGAATGAGAATACTAAACTTTTATTTATTTGTAATTAGGTTCCTAAAGTTATTTTTCTTTAAATTTAAGCCCCAAATGCTGGTTTTTCCTCAAATTGAGTCCCAAAACTTTTAAAATTCTCATTGGGACCTCAATTTATTCAATTTCACAAAAAGGGATTTAATTTCCCAAATTTCCAATTTGGTCTCCCAACTTTTCCAAAATTACCATTTTGCCCTTCCTTTACCAAAATGGTAAGTTTTACCCCAAAAAGTCTAAAAATTTCCTCAATTGGTCCTCTAACATTTTTATCATGCCCAATTGACCCTCAATTTTATAAAATTGCATCTTGGTTCTTCAAATTTTTTAAAATCCCCAATTTCCCCAATTTCAACTTCCTAACACAACCAAATTTGATTTTATCAAATTGTCAATTAAAAACTTCTAATTGTTGAAATTGAGTTCCTACATCTTCATATGATTCAATAGCACTTTGAATAGTAAGTTTTGACGTGAGAACGAGGTCAAACAGAGCTTTGCCGGAAAATAAACTATAGAGAGAGAAAGCTTCAATTACTCATCGTCAGGGGCACGACGGTCCGAGCTTTCAATCTGGGCAGGTAGCTCTCATCCTGAGTTTCATCCTAGAATCAAGCATTGCATCAATTGATGCGGAATTGAGTTAGAATTTCATCATCGAAATTATGTCGGTTCTCTCTCTAGCATTGGCTGGAAATTATAAAGGGAGGCTGAATTGGCTGACCTTTCAGTCCTAATTCGGCCATGGGATGGCTGTAGAAGTGTTGGAAGGGCTTGGTTTGGCCTGAGGAGGGCTCGAATTAGCCAATTTTAGCTTGGTTGAAACAGGGCAGCTTCGGTCCGTCGGAGCTGCTTCATTATTCCATCATGCCGATGCTTCTCCGGCGACCCTCAGAGCAAACAGAGACTACAAGTGTGTAGCTGACTTCTCCCCGATTCTAAAGAGCCCGACCTCTCCTTCCAAGGTTAAGAAAAATGCTCAAGTCGAAGCTCTGGTTCAAGCTTCACCGGGAAATGAAACAATAAATAGAGAGAGAAGTGTTCAGGTGTGAGGAGAATGAATGGGGATGAGCTCTTTATTAAATGGGGAGATTTATTACTAGTATTAATGTTGCCATAAATTGATGAGTATTTATTAGTATTAATTCCAATCATTTTAAATTAAATTATTGGAATTAATACTAATAATTATATATATATATATATATTAATTTATGGCTATTTATGCTAGGGTGTACGTTCGCATAAAAATTTTTGACCAAAAATTTAGGTTACAAAAAAAACATACTTCCGAGGAGGTCACCCATCATCGCACTACTCTCGTGCAAGCACACTTAACTTCAATGTTCTGATGGGATCTAGTTCATCTGAACAAATTTGGTTTTTCTCTTCTAATTTGTCTTAGAGTTCTTTTCCAAGGTTTTATGAACCCTTTGGATCACCCGAGAGTTGTAAATTTCCAAATTGTTCATTTCCTAATAATCAGATTTGTGAACCGGTACGGTTTTCTCACTCGGTTTGATTGGTTCTTTTCTTGATTTTCCTTAACTAAAAAGAGCGGGGTTTACAGTGGTAGTCAAGCATTATCTAGAGGTTTTTCTAGAAGAGCTACCTGGACTACCTCCTAGTCGACAAGTGGAGTTCACTATAGAAATAATCCCAGGATCAAACCCCATATCCCAGGCCCCATATCGCATGGCTCCAGCAGAGCTGAAGGAATTAAAGGAACAACTGGACAAATTATTGGAAAACAATTTCATACGTCCAAGTCAGTCTCCATGGGGTGCTCCTGTTCTATTTGTAAAAAAAAGGATGGAAGCATGAGACTGTGCATCGACTATAGAAAGCTGAACTAGGCCACTATCAAGAATCGATACCCACTCCCAAGGATAGACGATTTGTTTGACCAATTAAAAGGAGCAACTTACTTCTCTAAAATAGACCTTGGGTCAGGCTATCGCCAACTCAGGATTAGAGAAGAGGACATCTTTAACATGACATTTAGATCCAGATATGGACACTATGAGTTCAGAGTGATGCCGTTCGGATTGATAAATTCAACTGTAGCCTTCATGGACTTAATGAACTGTATGTTCTAACCTCATTTGGATAGGTTTGTGATAGTATTCATAGATGACATCCTTATATACTCACGAGCCAGGTCGGAACATGAAGAGCATTTGGCAACAAGATTGGAAATATCGAAGGAAAACCAATTTTATGCAAAATTTTTCATGTGTGAGTTCTGGCTACAGGAGATAGGGTTCTTAGAGCACATCGTATCTAAGGACGGAGTTAAAGTGGATCCGGCTAAGGTGGAAGCCATATCATATTGGAAAGCTCTAAGGAATTCTACAGAAATAAGAAGTTTCTTAGGATTGGCAGGATACTATAGGCGGTTTGTGTAAGATTTTTCTAAAATAGTAGCTCCGCTAACTCGACTCACCAGGAATGGAGTTGAGTATAAATGGGATGAGTGTTATGAGAAGTCTTTTCAAGAGTTAAAGACTTGACTAAGAACCGCACTCATACTCTCCTTACCTGATCCTAATGCAAGAGAGTACACAGTCTATAATGATGCCTCTGGACAAGGGTTTGGTTGTGTCCTAATGCAACAGGGGAAGGTTATCACATATGCCTCGCGACAACTAAAGGTATCTGATAGAAATTACCCGACTCATGACTTGGAATTAGCTGCAATAGTGTTTGCCCTAAAGATATGGCAAAACTATCTTTACGGGGTTAAGTGCAGGATATACACAGATCACAAGAGCCTTTAAGTACTTTCTAACTCAGAAGGAGTTAAATCTCCGTCAGAGAAGATGGCTGGGATTGGTGAAGGATTATGATCTTGTGAGAGAATATCACCCCGGAAAGGCTAATGTGGTAGCAGATGCCTTAAGTCGCAAGTATGAAACTGAGACGACACAAGTGAAGACAAGTTACCTACCCTTGTTACAATAATTGGGAAGGATGGAGGCGGATCTGAGGATAGACAAGCGGGAAAAATGCTTGGTGGTGAATGTGGTGGTAAGACCCAGTCTAACCGAGCATATTAAGACTCAACAAAGGACCGATAAAGAATTCCAATCTTATTTGGATCTGGTAAATAGAGAAAGGAAACCAGACTACGACATACAAGGTGACGGAGTACTAACCTATAAGGGTAGGGTATGTGTGCCACAAGATAAGGAGTTGAAAAGATTAATTCTAGAATAGGCACACGATTCAATGTATGTTATGCATCCGGGCAGTACTAAGATGTATCACACCTTCAAACAAGGATACTGGTGGGAGGGTATGAAGAGGGACATTGAGGAATATGTAGCCTGATGTTTATCTTGTCAACAGACAAAAACAGAGCATTAGAAACCATCAGGACTACTACAACCCTTACTAATTCTAGAGTGGAAATGGGAGCACATCACCATGGACTTCGTCACTGGCTTACTGGTGACCAAAATGGGTCGAGATGCGATTTGGGTCATAGTGGATAGATTGACCAAATCAACACATTTCCTTCCTATAAAAGTGACGGACATGGTAGAACAGCTAGTCATCCTATACATGAAGGAAATCTAAGAGTCCATGGTGTCCTGGTGAGTATAGTATCAAATAGAGATTCGAGATTTACCTCTAAGTTTTTGACAAGTTTACAAAATGCCATGGGGACTAAACTTCATATGAGCACGACATTTCACCCATAGACAGATGGTCAGTCGGAGTGAACCATCCAAACCTTAGAAGACATGCTAAGAGCATGCATACTTACCATGAATAAAAATTGGGAGGAATACTTGTGTCTGATGGAATTTGCTTACATCAATAGTTATCAGGCTAGTATTCAGATGGCTCCCTTTGAAGCCATTTATGGACAACCATGCCGTACCCCTCTATTTTTGGGAAGAAGTGGGAGAAAGGAAAATAGAAACGGCAGAACTAATTGAGGATGCCATTGAGAAGATAAAATTAATAAGGAGTTGTCTTAAGATCGCTCAAGACTGGCAAAAGAGTTATGCAGACAATCGAAGGAATGATTTTGAGTTTGAGGTAAGAGATCAAGTGCTCCTCAAAGTGTCCCCCTGGAGGGGAATACTTAGGTTCCAGCAAAGAGGAAAGTTGAAACCAAAATATATCGGTCCATATCCCATCATTCAAAGAATAGGACTAGTAGATTATAAATTGGAACTACCTCCTAACCTGTAGGGAATACATGATGTATTACATATCTTAGTACTTCGAAAATATCAGCCTAATCCTAGTCATGCATTGGACTGACCTCCAATGGAACTAGAAGACAACCTGACCTATTAGACAGAGCCAGTACGAATCATCGATCGAAGAGAAAAGAATTTAAGGAACAAGAAAATTCCTATGGTCAAGGCATTGTGGTAGAACGGACCCATGCAGGAAGAGACATGGGAAACTGAGTCTATGATGAGGGATAGTTATCCTCACTTATTTAACGTTTAACTGTTTTGGGGATAAAACCCTTAAAAGGAGGGAAGAGTTGTAAACCTCATCCTTTGATAATGAGAAAAAAGAGGAAAGAACTGGTCAATTTTGAATTTTAAACCGAATCAATCTACAAGCTCGATTATTAGGAAACAGGCAAATTGAGAATTTATAACTTCCATGTGACTCAAAATGGTTCATAAATCTTGGAAAAGAACCTTAGGACGAATTGGGGAAAAAAAACTGGACTGTCCAAACTGGACAGAACCGATTTATGAACCGAATTGACTCATGAACCGGAATCGATAGAGAGAGGGCAGATCGGAAAATTTATGTATCCCAAGTGACCCAAAGAGTCCTAAAAGTCATGGAAATGGACTTGAGAAGGAATTGGAGATGAAAACCAAACTGGTTCAAGTGCATCGGATCTGAACCGGTTTGAACTACTATTAAAGCGGATTCTAAATTCATTTTTCTAGGTGGCTTAAAGAATTCAAATTCAAGATTTGAAGCCACCATTGGATAGAAAATGAATTTATAAATTTTTAGATTTGAAAAATTCGGTCAAATGAGGGGTGAACTGGCCGGTTTAAGCTTTGAACCCGGTTCGGACCGGTGCGGTTCGATTCGGAATAATTTCGTCTTCTTCCTTCAAATGATGTCACTGTTCACTTGTCAGAAAATTGAAACAGCACCGATGAAAAAGAAATGTCCCCATTCAATACATTTCTGATCATCAATGCTTGTCATAAAGGTGCCAAACGGATGACCGACGAGTCCCCGAGCTCCCTATATAAAGAGCCCCACTCCATTCATCCTCTTCGTACCTGAAAAGCCCACTCTCTCTCACTTGCTTAGTTTTCTAGCGAAGCTCAAGCCAGAGCTCCGATATAAGGTCATTTCTAAGCCAAAGAAGGTGAGGTCGGGTTCATTAGAATCGGGGAGAAGTCAGCTACACGGTGGTGACATCCATTCATTCCGAGAGTCGCCGGAGAAATGCCAGCGTGATCGAACAGTGAAGCAGCTTCGGTGGATCGAAGCTGCCCTATTTCGGTTGAGTTGAAATCAGCCAATTCAAGCCCTCCTTAGGCCAAACCAAGCCCTCCCAACACTTCCTCAGCCCTCACCGGTGAGTAATCGAAGCATTCTCTCTCTATAATCCATTTTTTGACGAAGCTCCGTTTGAGCTCGTTTCGATGTCTTGCGATTCAAATTGCTAAAGAATCGTATGAACATGTAGAAACTTAGTTTCAACTTCAATTTCAACAATGGGAAGTGTTTGATTGGTCAATTTGATGAAATCAAATTCGGCTGGGTTAAAAAGTTGGAATTGGGGGGGCGGGGGACGGGGAATTGGGGAATTTCCAAAATTTGAAGAACCAAAATGAAATTTTCTAAAATTGAGGGGTCAATTGGGCATGATAAAATATTAGAGGGCCAATTGAGGAATTTTAGAATTTTTTTTGTAAAATTTACTATTTTTGTAAAGGAAGGGCAAAATGGTAATTTTGGAAAAGTTAGGGGTCCAAATTGGAAATTTGTGAAATTAAACACTTTTTTTTGTGAAATTGAATAAATTGAGGCCCCAAGGAGAATTTTAAAAGTTTTGGGACTCAATTTGAGGAAAAATCGACATTTGGAACTTAAAGTTAAAGAAAAATAACTTTAGGGACCTAATTGTAAATAAATAAAAGTTTAGTTTTTCTCATTCATTTGGAATGAATGAAGTCTATTAGGCCAAGAGATAATGAACCGAGATGTTCATATTATGTAGGAACACGAAGTGCCGGGAATGCCAGCAAAGACAAGCTCGCGTGAATACAAGGGACCGGTCTAATGGAATTCACTGCATTAACGGGTGAGTGGGATTTTATATCATACCCGGTTGGGGATGATAAGTACCTCGAAATGAAAACCCACTACTAAGTGGTATTTTAAACATCACAACTTAGAGGAGTGATGTGAAAATCATGCGGAAAAACTAATTACTGGTTGTAAGTAGATCATATTCGGTTGGTAAGATGAAACTTCCTCGAATGAAGTTGAAAACCTATTCATCGATTATGAGAGGAGATGTCCTTATACCCGGTCGGTATAATGGACAGTTAAAAACATATTTTTGTAGGAAGTGCTCTCCTTTAACTGTGTGCAAATGCTTAAATGATTCGGGAGACCTTCTTGATGGAGCTTGAATAGCTCTTATAGGCCAGGGGCCTTGGTTTTGGAACTTTGGGCTATTATGCCCGGTTTTGAAAATCTCGAACAAGTGGGCCATAGGCTAGTAGGCACGAGCAGGAGATCGTAAACAAACATGAGATATGTGTCATAATACTTTAATAAGTGAATTGTTTGGTCATGGTACCAAGACAGGACCGACATATTCAGTCAACTAGTGGTAGTGTGACATGACAAGTCTCTGGATCAGTCAAGACAAACAGCTGCAGGTTGAGTTGAGGGTCGGGGCCGTTGGATCAGTGGCACAACATGATATATGGCATGATAAGAAAATACTATTTGTGCATATACTATGATTACGGGATCATCAGGACGCCCATTAGGGGTAGTGATGCATCCTAATGGCCCTAGACGACCTAGTGAGTACTAGGTGACCATGCAAAATTTGAAGTAGCACTAAGCGCATGATACCGGGGTGGGGACGGGATGAGGTCTCTATCCTCATACGGACAGAGAGAATTTATTTGTGGATTGAGGGTCGGATGTAACATACATCCATGCATTCTTAGGGTAGAAGTGGACATAATTCTATCTAGGTGACCGGTAATGTAAACCCCGCACTTTTGAGTTAAGGAAAACCAGGAAAAGAACTGGTCAAACCGAGTAAGAAAATCGAGCCGGTTTACAAACCCGATCATTTGGGAACAAGCAATTTGGAAATTTACAACTTCCGGGTGATCAAAAGGGTTCATTAAACTTTGGAAAAGAAACTTAAGACAAATCAGAAGAGAAAAACTAAATTGATTCAGTTGAACGAGATCCTATAAGAACTTTGAAGTTAGGCATGCTTGCTTGAGAGTAGTGTGAGGATGTGTGACATCCTGGGAAGTATGATTTTTATGTAACCCGGTCAAAAAAAAATTTATGCGAACATACGCCTTATCATAAATAGCCATAAATTATTATATATTTAATTATTGTAATTAATACCAATAATTTAATACATAAATTAAATTATTGGAATTAATACAAATAATTTAATACCTAAATCAAATTATTGAAAATAATAATAATAATTTATGGCAATATTAATACTTGTAATAAATATCTCCCATTTAATACACGATTTTACACCTATATAAAGAGGTCATCCCCATTCATTCTCCTCACACCCGAACACTTCTCTCTCTCTCTACTGCTCCATTTCCCGGTGAAGCTCAAAACAGAGCTTCGACTTTAGCATTTTTCTTAACCTCAGAAGGAGAGGTCGGGCTCTTTAGATCCGGAGAGAAGTGAGCTATCTGATAGCAAACTCTAGTCAATCTGAGAATCGTCGGAGAAGCGTCGACATAATGGAACAATGAAGTAGCTCCGACGGACCAAAGTTGCCCAATTTCGGCCAAGCTGAAATCGGCCAATTTGAGCTCTCCTCAGGCCAAACCAAGCCTTCCCAACACTTTCTCAGCCCTCCCACGACCGAACTAGGACTGAAAGGTAAGCCAATTCGGCTCCCCTCTACAATTTCCGGCTGGTGTTAGAGAGAGAACCGACAGAATTTCAATAATAAAATTCTATCTCAATTCGACATCAATTGATGAAATTCTTAATAATAGGATGAACCTCAGGATGAGAGTTATCTACCCAGATCGAAAGCTCGGACCGCCGTGCCCTCACCGATGAGTAATCGAAGCGTTTCTCTCTCTACAATTCATTTTTCGAAGAAGCTCCATTAGAGCTCGTCCCAGTGTTAAAACTTGCAATTCAAATTGCTAGAGAATTGTATGAACATGTAGAAACTCAATTTCAACTTCAATTTCAACAATGAGAAGTGTTTGATCGGTCAATTTGATGAAATAAAATTTGGTTGTGTTATGAAGTTGGAATTGGGGGAAAAATTGGGGATTTTTGAAAATATGAAGGACCAAAATGCAATTTCCTAAAATTGAGGATCAATTAGGCACGATAAAAATGTTAGAGGGCCAATTGAGAAATTTTAGAAATTTTGGGGTAAAAATTACCATTTTTTGTAAAGGAAGGGAAAAATGGTAATTTTGGAAAAGTTGGGGGACCAAATTGGAAATTTAAACCCCCTTTTGTGAAATGGAGTAAATTGAGGTCCTTTGATAAATTTTAAAAGTTTTGGGACTCAATTTGAGGAAAAACAGGCATTAGGGACTCAAAGTTTAAGAGAAATAACTTTAAGGACCTAATTGCAAATAAATTAAAGTTTGCCTTTCTCATTCATTTGGAATGAATGGAGCCTATTAGGTCGAAGGATAATGAATCAAGATGTTCGTATTGTGTAAGAATATGAAGTACTGGGAATGCCAGCAAGGACAAGCTCGCATGAATACAAAAACCGGTCTAGTGGAATTCATGGCATTAACAGGTGAGTGGGTTTATTAACATCATACCCGGTTGGGATGATAAGTACAACTTAAAGTTAAAAACGACTTACCGGTTGTGAGTGGGTTTACTAACATCATACCTAGTTGGGATGATGAGCACAACTTAAAGATAAAAACCACTTACCGGTTGTGAGTGGGATTTTATATCATACCTGGTTGGGGATGATAAGCACATCGAAATGAAAACCCACTACTATGTGGTATTTTAAACATCACAACTTAGAGTAGTGATGTGAAAACCATGCGGGAAAACTACTTACCAGTTGTAAGTAGATCATACCTGGTTGGTATGATGAAACTTTCTCGAAGGAAGTTGAACACCTGTTCATCGGTTATGAACGGAGATGTCCTTATATCGGGTCAGTATAATGAACAGTTGAAAATATAATTTTGCCGGAAGTGCTCTCCCTTAACTGTGTGCCAATACTTAAACTATTTGGGAGACCTTCTTGACAGGAGCTCGAATAGCTCTTATAGGCCAGGGGTCTCGGTTTTGGAAATTGGGGGCTAATATGCCCGATTTTGAAAATCTCATACAGTGGGCCCAAGGCCAGTTGGCACGAGTAGTAGCTCATAAACAACATGAATTATATGCCATAAAACTTTAAATAAAGGAATTTTTTGGCCATGGTACCAAGATAGGACTGACATACTTAGTCAACTAGTGGCAGTGCGACATGATTGGTCGACAGACCAGTCAAGACAAACAATTACGGGTTGAGTTGAGAGTCGAGGCCATTGGACCAGTGGTACCAAATATTACATGGCTTGATAAGAAAACATTGTTTGTGCATGCACTATGATTACGAGACCATTAAGATGCATTGGACGACCCGGTGAGTATAAGGGCAGTTCGTCGTACCAGGTGACCATGCGAAATTTGGAGTAGCACTAAGCGCATGAGACCGGGGTGGGGTCAGGATGAGGTCACTGTCCTCATACGAACATGAAGAATTTATACTAGGAATGAGGGTCGGATGTCATGAATATCCACTCATTCTCAGGGTAGAAGTGGACGTACTTCTATTCGGGTGGCCGGTAAAGTCACTCCGAAGCCACAAGTGGGTTTAGTGGACGTACTGATCTGCGAATGTGTGTTGAACCTTCATAATGAGGGATGTGTGTTGGGTGATGACACACCGTGATTAAATTAGAAAATGGTGATAAAACCCGAGATTTTGAATGAAATGATTTTTGAAAGAAAGGAGTCTGGCACACTCCAAAATTTATCTTTTTCCTAAAGATAAAAAGTTTTAAAAACCCATTCACTGAGTAGTTATACTCATCCCCTCCCTTATACCCTTTTCAGGAGATTTTCCAAAGCCTACCGTTAAATACCATCAACTAAGACACCTGTGATACAAGTATGATAAATCTTTATGCAATTTTATTTATGTTATTCCTAGAAAAGGTGCAGGTTTAAAGGATGCTTTACTCTTTACGATCTATAATAAGGGGAAACCCTTTAATAAACTGGGAGAGTGGCGGGTTGATCATGGGGATCTGACTAAACAGGGTCGGGGCATGACAGGTAAAGTTGCTCTGACACCACAAGTGGGTTCAGTGGACGTGCTGGCCTGCGAATGTATGTTTGACCTTAATGATGAAGGATGTGTGTTGGGTGATGGCACACCGTAATTAAATATGGAAATGGTGATATAACCTGAGATTTTAAATGAAAGAATTTTTTTAAAGAAAGGAGTATGGCACACTCCAATACAACTCTTTTACTCAAAGTTAATTTCTAAAAACCCATTCACTAAGTAGTCGTACTCACCCCCTCCCTTATATGCTTTTCAAGAAATTACGGAAAGTCTACCCTTAAAGGCCATTAACCCAGACGCATGTGAGACAGGTATGATAAATTAAAATATTATGCAGTTTTGATTTATATTATTCCAGGAAAAGTACAGGTTTAAAGGACGGCTTGCTCTTTACGATTTATAAGAAGGGGAAACCCTTTAATAAACTGGGAGAGTGGCGGGTTGATCATGGGGATCCGACCAAACTAGTTCAGGGCGTGACATATTATGTTTCCCATATTTCTTTAAATCTTATCTCTCTCAATTTACTCGAGATAACCCATGTTATTTTGAATTTTATTCTATATATTTCCTTATCAAAGATCTCTTCTTTCATTAGGAGTTGATGCACGGGAGTCATAAGGGCAGACTCTACTATCTTCGCACAAGTTGTACATCTTCTCTCGTTTTTCCTGCTACTTATGTCAATCATGTTGCGTCTGTTTCTATTTGGCATCAATGTTTGGGACAGACTGTTTTTCCCATTGTTAGTCATGTGCTTTCTAATCATCTCTCTATGAAAAATATACCTCCGTTGCCATTATGTGAATCTTGATCTTGTGGTAAAATTATTCAGCAACCATTTCCTCTCACCCATCATAAGAGTCCACTCCACTTGAGCTAATTTATACTGACATATGGGGACCCACTCCCATTCTCTCTCACACGGGTCATACTTACTATGTACACTTTTTTTGATGATTATAGTAAGGTTCTTGGTTTGTACATTCTGAAGTACCATTTTGACATTATATTTGTTTTTCAAGAATTTTATTTACAAGTTCAAAATCAACTCAATTCCAAAATTAAATACTTACAATTTGATGAGGCCAAAGAATTTTTGTCCAAATCTTTTCAATTGGAATTGCGGGATGTAGGAATCTCTCACCGTATTTCATGTCATCACACGCCTCAACAAAATGGTTCCGCTGAATGTAAGCATCACCACATAGTCAATATGAGCCTTACTCTCCCAAGTCATTCCCATGCTCCTGTTAAATACTGAGATTTTACCTTTGAAACAAGTGTATACCTCATCAACTGTCTTCCTACTCAGTCTCTTGGGTTTTGTTTACCTATTCAGGTCCTCATCCATATTATTTCTCATTATAAATCTTTTCGTGTTTTTAGTTTTTTTTCCATACCTTCATTCTTATCTTTCCCACAAATTACAACCCTACTTTTCGCCTTGTATTTTTCTAGGATATCCCTCTAATTATGTAGGTTAATGAGTTCTTGATCCTCGAACTGGTCGCATTTTTATTTCTCGTACCATCCACTTTAATGAGTCTGTCTCCCCCTTCTCTCACGACCCTCTACCCCTGACTACCCCCGTCCAACACTCCATCGCTACTCTCTTGATTCCCTCCCCTATCCCAACGCCGCCATTGGACTCATATATGGTTCCTCCTTATCCTTTGAATATACATAAGACTTCTTCACAGGCCTCTCCTACAAGTTCGCCTACTCCTCCGCCGGTTCCCCGCATGGTCACTTGCTCTCAGGATGGCTCTCTTCCTCTCTGATGCTTTACTATCAACCCCTCCTTGTTTGTATTGCAAGAACCTCGTACCTTTGCTCAACCCCTCCTTGTTTGTATTGCAAGAACCTCGTACCTTTGCTCAAGCTCATCATGACCCTCTTTGGATGGATGCCATGAAAGTTGAACTCTCTGTACTTCTTCACAATCATACGTGGGATTTGGTTCCTACCCCTCCTGATCATCATGTTATTGGCTGCAAGTGGGTTTATAAGATTAAGGAAAATCCCGATGGTACTATTGCTAGACATAAGGCTCAATTCATTGCCAAAGGTTTCTCCCATCAACCGGGTCTGGATTATGATGCCACCTTCAGCCTAGTCATCAAGCCTGTCACCATTCGGGTCATCCTCTCCATTGCGGTCTCTTCCAATTGGTTTATTTGTCAATTAGACGTAAACAATGCTTTCTTGCATGGTCACCTAGTTGAGTAAGTCTACATGTCTCAACCACCCGGGTTCTCTGACCTTGTTTATCCTCATCATGTGTGTCGACTTCGACGGACACTCTATGGACTCAAACAGGCTCCTCATGCCTGGTTCCTCTACCTCAACTCCTTTCTTCAAATTATGGGTTTTTGTGGCTCCATTATTGATAGCTCTCTCTTCATTTATTGCACAGCTCATTTTGTTATATATCTGCTTGTCTATGTTGATGATCTTCTCATCACAGGCTCGCCCACTGCTCCTATCGAGTCCATTATTTGTGCACTTCAGGTTGAATTTCCTATCAAGAATTTGGGTCCGCTACATTGCTTCCTTGACATTGAAGTCAAGCACTTCTCTCAAGGTATCCACATTACCCAAACCAAATATATTCACGATCTTCTCTCTAAAGCTGCCATGACTATCTGTCGACCCGTCTCAACTCCCATTAGCTCTAGCCCCCATTTCTCTGTTCTCACGGGAAATTTACTCTCTAATCCAATCTAATATCATCAGATTGTGGGTTCTCTTCAATATCTCACTCTTACGTGACCTGATATCACTTATGTTGTTCACCAAGCATGTCAGTTTATGCACCAATCCACAGATGCTCATTAGACTGTCGTCAAGCGTATCCTTCGCTCTACCGTCAAGGTACTGCTCACGTTGGCTTAACTTTTTGGCATCACTCACCTCATGATCTGCATTATTTTTCTAATGTCGATTGGGCCGACAACTCTGATGATCGTCGCTCTATTAGTGAATTTGTCATTTTTCTAGATAGTGATCTGATTTCATATAGCTCCTGTAATCAACACACTGTTGCTCCCTCTAGCACTAAGGCTGAATATATATTGGCAATGCTGCTAGAGATATTATCTGGCTCGGCTCCCTACTTCACGAACTTCATCTACCTCTCTCTGACCCTCCTATATTGTTGTGAGACAATCTCTCAACTATTTATCTCACAGACAACCTTATTTTTCACGTCCGCACTAAATATATTAAAATTAATTATCATTTTGTTCGTAGATAAGTTAGCAATGGGCATCTTCGTGTTTGTTTTATTGGTATCAATTCTCATTTGGTTGACATTCTAACCAAAGTCTTGTCTCCTTCTCGCTTCTACTTTCTACCGTACAAGCTCAATCTCCGAGATCTCCCCTTGAGCTTGCGGGGGAGTAAAAGCCAACTAAGCATATTTACAGCTACAACCACCACACCACCTCCAAGCCAACTTAGCATATTTACAGGAATTTATTATTATTAGTGATCACCTCCATTTATTGCATATTTCTCCATTTATTACATTTTATATATAAAAGCGGTATAAATCACCATAAAAGTGAAGAATAAATACCCACAAAGATTACCCACTTACTCTTTTTAAAATTAAAAAGGAACGTGCCAATTTTTTATTAAAATTTACACGAAAAAATTGGCTCCTAGAATTCATAAAAATATTTAATTGGTATTACATAATAAAATTTAGTATATATTTTATTAAAAAAATTGACACATACTTAGTTACATGTATTTAAATATTTTTTGTTTTTAAAAATATTATGTAAATATTTAGTGGATGAATTTTATAAAATGAAATTGTTACAAATAAATTAATAAAAATGATACATATATTCTTATATTTGTTTAAATATTTATAAATATTTTTTTTATAAAATATAAAAACATATCTTATTATTACTTCACAAAATATTTTATTAGGCATGATATAGATAACATTTTCTATTATACTATCAAAAGTTTATCTGTGAGTATTGAATATTAGTCTAATTAATCGAACTTGATAATTAAATTTGGCTCCATATGAGTACTAGATTCATTAAATTTAAAAAAGAATTACGATTATTGATTATTGAAAAATGATTTTTAAAGTTTTAAAATCATAAAATGATTCTAAAAGTAAAATATATTTGTATTAGAGTTATGTAGTTATGACAATATTAATAAATCACATATTTCTAATTAAAAAATAAAAGTAAAATATTTATTTGTATTTTAAATATATGAAAATGAAAGTTGCTCATTTAGAAGCCCAACTAATCTTACATGATCATTGGTAGATAGCTATGTGTTCGGGCCATTAGTATGTTTTTGGCCCATATAAGAGGCCTCGCGCATTCTTCTATAAAATGTAACAATATTTTTATACCTATATTAATCAAGTTTGAGATTTTTTTTATTGATCAAGTAACTACAAAATCCAAATTATTGACCATGTTAAATTATTGTACTGAAAATCTTTTCAAACCACTCAATTCAAATTTAATTTTAATTTTTAGCATTTAGAATTTAATACTAACTATTAAAAATATATTATTAAAATTTTAATATAATTATAATTAATTTAAATTTCTAATTTTTCTATCATATAATGACTCTATTGATAGTTTTTCAAGTTACTCTTGCTTTACTTTTGATAATTAGGTTAATATGTTAAAATAATTAAAGTAAGATTCTTCTTTGTGGAGTTAGGGATTTGTGTTAAGTGTATGCATTATAATTGCTTATTGCATATCATAATACTAGTCTCTATGTCTAACAAAATGTTAAAATATTAACGTTTCCTTTATTTCTCATGGTTTACAAAAAAAATTATGATACTAGAGCTTGAAAGTCCAAATTTTATAGACACCAAATCAGAGCCCTATGCCGAATCTATTTTGTTGATACAATTCAAAGTCCAAAAAGACCCAACAATAATGCATGCAAAATCATCACTTAGCTTTATTTGTATTGGCGGATTTATAGGGGTTTAGAGGTATTTGAATTAGAAATGGAGTGAATAAACTTTAGTAAAAATAAACTTTAAAAGATTCAATGATCAATGACTATATAGTGCAGTAGTACAATGATTCATTTAATAATTTAATTAATTGTGAGTTTATTTTATATCATATAACTTTTTATCTCTTACTCTTATATTTTTACTATCGTGATTTCTACTATAACAATAAGAAAGTGCACAATGGACATCTAACAAATATTTCATATATATATACATATATATGAAATATTAATATTCACAATTAAAAAAGAAAAGTAAAAGATTTCTCTCTTTGAGACAATTGAAAAGCAAATTAATTTCCATGGGAATCCCGACGAGGAAGAAAGAAATATCTATTTTGTCCAGCAATGCTAAATAATACCACTACTATAGAAAGCGGCAACTAATGGTGGTCATTTCAGCACTCCATAACCAATAGATATTAGCCACGATTGTAGGAAGCCACTTGGGGCTCAACTTGCAGTTGCGTTTCCTCTCCACCCACACTTCCCACCACCGCCTCCGGGCCGAGTTCGGATGATGTGGACAGAAACGCCGCCAGCCCCACCACCTTTCTCCTCCTCTTTGGCGATCCCTTCTCCGATGAAGAAGGCGATGACGGTGTGGGATCCGCATACGACCGTTTAGAGGTCACTCTGATTGGCTCGGGCTCGCCGGAGTTGATCCGGAGGGGGAAGTTGAGCAGCGCCCTGGAGCCGCGCATCCGGTAGGCCGCTCGATCGTAAGCCAGGGCGGCATCCTCCGCCGTCTCGTAGGTCCCCAGCCAGACCCTGGCTCCTTTCTTGGCTGGGTCCCGGATCTCCGCCGCGAACTTTCCCCACGGTCGTTGCCTCACGCCGCGGTAGTGCCTGACCCCCTTGGCGGCCGCGGCTGCTGGTGATGGAGACGTGAAAACCTTCCTCTCCGGGGAGGCGGGGGATTCCGGAAATGTATACGGCTCCGGCTTCACCTCAACGTCGGAGCTAAACCCGAGTTGACAGCTTTCGGTGAGGGTGGGGAGCCAACCGACGTGGACAGCGTCACGAAGGACTCCGTAGAGGACCATGTCGTTGGGATCGTCTTCCTTAAGCGGGAGCTCTCCCCAGTTCTCCGTCAAGCAGTGGTAGAGCTTGCTGAAGCTGGAGCTCCGGCAAAAGATGGGGGCTCCGAACCTATGTGTCGACCCGAAGACCGCCACATCCGATCCTTGCATGCTCTCAGCAAACATGACTGTCTGTTGGAGAAACCAGCTTCGACCCGACTGAAATTTCGGGTTTTCCTTCCCGGCGGCTGTCAGTGGACAGATCTCCTATGAATTTGATCTGCGGATTAGGCAGGGGGAATGAAGAATATATAGAGCTGGTGGATTCAAGCACTACTTGTACACACCATACTCTTCATGGGAAAAAATTCATGGCATCATATAAACCATATTAAATCATTTTTTTAATATATTTTATAATTTTTATTAAAAAATTACATCAAATAAAGATAACTTATACAAGGATGTGCTTGGTATGGGATGATGTCATCATCTGACAACCTATGCGCTGTTGTTTTCAAATCCATCCAACTTGCAAAGTTGGTGCAATATTTTATAACCAGCTGACATATTTTGTACCAAAATAATAGTTTTTTCTTACAAAGATTAAGGCTTGTATTTTGTATAAGAACGACATAGCATATTGTCGGATCCTTCTTCTCTAATATGACAACTTGCCCATCAACTTAACCACTAACAGATCAAGCCACTCCTCAACTTGTCTATCTTTTCCTTCAAAATAAGCTTTTCTTGGAGGAGTGGCACTGGACTGTTCACATACATAATGGCTTGATTTTTTATATTAATATGAAATTGCTCGAGAGTGGGTTATTTGTAGAACATATTTTACAAAGAAGGGCTATAACCATCATCCACAGATACACGCAATACAGTGACAGATTGGAAGCAAAAATCAATAAAGTTGTGGATATAATTTAACGTGGATAAAAGCCAATATATATATATATATATATATAGCCAGATTCCTACTCCTCCCCCATCTCTATACTCCTCCAATGTAGGCTATGTGTCACACTGTACCAATGATTATTATTGATAGTTGAACCATACATATATATATATATATATCATTTCTACTTTTATTGAAAATTTTATATTTTACAAATAATCGAATAATCATTTTATTGAATGCAAGTTATTTATTTTAAAACCACACAAAAAAATTTGTTTACTTGTCCAAAAATGCATATGCTTTCCATCAGAGTATCTTTACTTATTATGAAGGATGACCATTTATTCTTATTTTCAATTCTCACCTAAACTAATAATATAATTTAATCTCTAAATTTTATTACGAATGAATATTATCATTCTTCAATCAGAAGTGTGCCCCAATAATATGACATCTCATAAATTATCTATAAGTTAGTTGATTCAAGTTATGTAATTTGTACAAAATTCACAAATATACATAGTTAAAAAAATATAATTTTTTAGTTTCACTTTTGAAAAACTCCTATTAATAATCAATCAACTTTCAAACAATAATTTCAATTCAATCACAAATTTATAAATAAATGATATAAAATAGTAAGTTTAGTAAAATATGTCACAAATTTTAATAATAATCTTAAAAAGTTCAATCCAACTTGACTTGAGTAAATAAACTCACATTTATAAGCAATCTTAATATTTGGGTGAGTACTTCCACTCTACTTTATATCACAAGATCGAATAACAATTCTAACAATTCTCACATGTTTCATAATAATTGTGATTCGGGTATCCATAACATTTATAAATATATACATTTATATATTTTTTAAACTTTTATATTTGTAACAATTTAGTTATTTAACTTCTAATTATCTTAAATTAATTCCAAAATTATCTTTTCTCACAATTTTATTCTTTAAACACTTAATTTTGTAATTATACCATTAATTTTTTATTTTTATACTATGATCCCCAAACTTTTAAATATTTATATTTTGGTATGTAAACTTTTCTTATTTATAATTTAGTCCTAAAACCTTCAATTTTCACAAATTTTAGTGATATTGTCCAGATTTCAAATTCAACTACTCAATTTTCTAATTTTTCAAAATAGTTCCCCAAATTTCTAGAGTTTTCAAATTGGTACCTCAAGTTTTAAAAAATTTAAAACCAATCACTAGTCTTAAAAAACCACATGGATTGATTTATTTCACCCTCTTAAGTACTCACTTGATCAATCCTTAACCTAAAAGCTCAATTTTTAACGTTTTAAGCCTACTTGTAGGTTTTTGACGAAAAATAGGCCAAGGTAGAGTTAGAGGGAAAACTATAAATCTTGACCGTTGAAGAGGAGACCATAGAGTATGGAGAGTGCCTTAACAATATTTTAGGTCTTCAGGGGATTGATACCAATGGGGGTAACTATTGTGCTGAAAAATGCCACTCGAACCATTGGTGAAAATTGAATCGAAAATAAAGCATGCCATAGTAAAGGTTGCAGGAGAGATCTCACTCAATTCCAAGCTTGACAAAGCAACCTTGGTGATGGGAGCAGTTGATGGAGAAAGGAAATGTTAGCTCAAATTCATCATAATGCTATTCTCATTTTACCACTTTTGATTTTATAGTAGTGAGACTTTCACCATTATAGTACTGATAATATACAAGACTCATAATATGAACATAACTCACTGTTTCCTTATATTTGAACTTTCATAGAGAAAATGTAATGTTTACAAAAATTTTATAAACCTGAGGAAGAAAAATAACAGATAATCATAAAACTTTCGTACATATTCTTTGAGTCCTCTAACTCGAAGTTCAATGGATGATGATATCTTTGATTTGTTTTAGAGTTCATCTGAGATCCCTTATCGCTATTGAAATGAGTTTAAAGAGTGGATGAACTCACTGCTTAGTGAGTGAAGTTACTGATACTAAGCCTCCATGGCCTTAATCCAAGTCTACTCAAAATATCTAGTATGAAAAATTTTCATAAACTTTCAAATTGTTTCCACGTGTTCTTATTAGAAGAAATGATCATTCTTTAGTCAAATTTGGCATCATTAGGTTTCATTACAAAATTTTAGGTAAACACTACTTACCAAAATAATACATCATATCAACAAATCATTATGGTATAACCATGTTCTCCAATGTTGCTTAATTGATCAATCAAGATCTATGAGGATATGTGTGTTGCACATACATACTCACTCAATACTATAAAAGCCCGTCCACTAATAAGGATGTTGATGTCATGCCATCGAAAATCCATATACTATAACATTCCCATTCTACCACGCCATAAATATACACATACTATGACATTACTCTTCTACCACACCATATCTCATGTTCCAACCCGATTTGGTTGAATCCTTGTAATCAACCTGCCACTCTTTTTGGTATAGAAAGATACTCTCCCTCTAGTTACCATTAAGAGTTAGACGCGATTCGACTATCCATGGTTTCCCTGGAATAATATTATCAAAACTATTTTAAAAGAAAATATTTATGCCAATTGTAACTTATGTTAGATGGCGGGTAGTGCCTTCTTGCGAGGTTGAGTCTTCTCTTCCTGAAAAGAGAAAAGGTGAGGGGGTGAGTTCTAAAACTCAGTGAATGAGATATTAAAAATGAGGAAAAAGAGTTTGTTGGATTTTTTTATCATATTTTCCCATTTTTCTTAAGGAGTTTCAACACACCAACAATCGCCCTTTATCATTAAAGGGTTCACACATTCATAGAGTAGTCCCCGACTACTCTACTTATGGCCTAGAGCACATTTTTTGACCACCCTAGTAGAAGGTCACACCTTCTACCACAAGTCTGAGTGAGCCTTATCGTCCATTCCTCAGACCTTAATTGCCTATGTGTCAGCTATGATGGGACGGGACCTCTCCCCATGCTTTCTCGGTCTCAATGCGCATGAAGCTCCATGAGCTTCTTGACTTACTGGACGACAAGCTTCCCTTATGCTCTCTAGGTCGTCCAGTAGCCTTAGAACTAGCACTACCTCATACTGGGCACCTCGATGGTTCCGTATCTCAACATACACAAACATAAGTCTTTTTAGTTAAGATCTTTATCTTTGGTGCTACCAGCCCCCACGAGCTTGCTGACTCGACTTCAGCTCGGTAACTACTAGTCCAACGAGTTCGACAATTGGGTTTTGACTCGGTAGCTACCAGCCTAATGAGTTTGATAACCCTAGCCTTGGCTTGGTAGCAATGTCACACAATTTACCATTTATGTGAGGTTCCCATAGGCTCATAATTCATCTATTTATATATGGGTTTAAGCTCGTTCCCATTGGCCTTGAGCTCACTTGAGGTATTTTAGCTCTCCTCAGAAATAGCTCCCAAAAAGTTTAAGTAGTGTCCCGTAGTCAGGGGAGACTATTTCAATTAGAAAATATGCTCATCATACCACCCGGGTATGATGTCGAAAATCCCACTCACCCGTATTTCGAAACTTGATCATCCTCGTGAATTCCAAGCGTGCGTGTGTTTCTTTTACATGAACTTGTAGGCGATCCGTTCCTATAGAGAAGGGTAATTAGGTCCCAAACCATAATGTATTTATACTTAATACCTGTAACTTTCCATAATTATGTTTTAGTCCCAAAGTGTACCTTATTTCCAAATATTTTAAAAATCACAATTAAGCCCCTAAACTTTCCAAAAATTACAAATTGGTTATTAAATTTGGACTTAATCAATTCGACCTAAATTTCTCCCAATTGAGTCCTGATACAAATCATCTTCCCTAAGTCTCCTAGTTCATTTCAAGCTTTAAAACACTAATTTTAGCTTATAAATGAGCTCGAATAAAGCTTCACCGAAAAATGATCCTATAGAGAAAGCTTCAATTACTTACCGGTGAGAAGTCGGAGATCGGAGCTTTCATTTCCATAGGATTCCTCTTTTCCTGTGGATCCTTCTTGGATCAAACCTTGACTCAATTGATGGCATGATCAGTGAGAATTTCTTGGTTTAGTTCTCGGGCAAAGTACACCACGAATAGTCAATTCCGACGAAGGGTGGTGGATGAAACTTACCAAGAAGGCTCATGGGAGTCAGAGCTCCACTTGGGGAAGTTGGGGGTGCTGGGTTTGGTTGTGGTTTCTCCAAGGAGGGCTCAAATGTAGCTCGACCAATTCTGGTCATAGATAGTCGGGGGAGCAAGTTCACTATGCGAGTTTGCCGGTGCTTCTCCGACGATCCTCGAGCTAAAAGAAGATTGCAACGAGGTAGAGGACTTCTTCCTGGTTTTAGGGAACCTAAATTCAGCTTCTAAGGTTGTAAGAAAGACCCTTGTCGGAGCTTTGGTTTGTGCCTCATAGGGAAATGGAGTACCTCATCTACTTCGATCGTTTGAGAGATGAGGAGGACGAGTGAGAGGAGCTCGACAACTCACAGGGCTACTTACCGTGCTTGACTTGACCCCAATCTCACCTGTCCTCAATCAGATCGGAGGGCATTTCGGGTCACCGAAGACCGAGCAGTTCACTCGGTCCTTCTCTTTGCCAGCTATCACAGGAAGAAGACAACACTATGCTGCACATGCGAGCTTCAATCGTGTGAGCTGCCACATGGCATATAATGATTGGCTGGCTTTGCCGATGTGGCTTACCACTCAATGCCTGAGTCATCCTTTGACTCGTTGACCGACCACGTGGTAGCCTCTCATTGATCATTCGTTCCAACGTGGTTGCTAACTATCCTCAACTAGCCGTTTGACTGTGACACGTGGCATCCTCTAATTGACTAATTTAAATAAATAAAATTTCCCTCCTAGCATACTATACCACTACCACGTGTCAATCTTTGATTGACTGAAATCATTCGACGTGGCTCTGCCACATAGTGACCTCTAATTGGTCGACCATTTCTCCAATGTCCTACTTGGCTGCTAATGTGGCATCTTTGCCACGTGTGAGCTCCTCATTGGCCAGCCTTACTAACAAGGCTTCTCCTCAATTGACCATTGATTGATGACACATGTCGCTCTCTTATTGGTCGGTCGTCGATGATGTGAATTTGACCATTGACTGATGACACATGTTCTACTCTAATTCGTCAGCGTTTATAGGTGATGATTGAGCGGCCAATTGGGCACGCTTTGCCATGTGTCACGGGCTGATTGGTTGCTTGCGCTTATCGAGTAGGCAGTCCATTGACAGGCTGAACCGTTGACTGGTTCGGTTAGACCGGGTTTGATGACCCAAAATAAAAAATTGGCCAGTTTTGGCTCGATTTGACCAGTTTTCTAATATCTAAAAATTTTTAAATTTGTCTAAATTTATTCTCTATCTAATGGCGACTTCAATTTCCAAAATTTACACTTTAAGTCACCTCAAAAAATTCATCTTTGAATCAGTTCTTCACGATTCAATCTAATTTAGATATGGTTCATGCTAAATTGGTTCGATTTTCATCTCTAATTCACTTAATGGTTCTTTTCCGTAAAGTTTGAGTCATTGTTGGACCCTTGGGGCTTCCTGTCACCTTGATAGGCAAGAAGTGGGCTGATTTTGCCAGTCGGTCTACTATGACCCATATGACATCGTGTCCCCTCCTCATTACTGATTTTGCCATACTTCGTGTCCACTTTATGGGATGAGACCTATTCCCCCTACTGCCTCGACCTCCATGCATAGTATGCTCCCAGAGCTTCTCGACATATTGGACGACGAACCGCCCTTATACTCGGTGGGTCGTCCAGCAGCCCTTGGAACCACCACTACCCCATACTGGGTGTTTCGATGGTCCAGCATCTCATGTATGCACAATCAAGAAATTTTAATTCATTATGGCCATTATCTTTAGCCCAACAGCCGTAAGGGTTTGTTGACTCGGCTTCGACCCCATGCGCACCAGCCCAATAGGTTCATCGACCCAACTTTAGCTTAGTAGCTACTTTGCCCAACAAGCTCAATGAACTACTCTTGGCTCGGTGGGTGAAACACATAAAATGATCAATTTTGAAAATCATGATGGACTCATTATTCATAGATTCTCAACAGGCCTCCTTCCGTTTCCATTGGCCTTGGGCTCACTTGTATCATCTAGCCCAAGTCATAGAATTAGCTCGCAAATAATTTAAGTAGAGTCACACAGTCACGGGAGGCAAATTATGAGAAAACTAGTTTCAAAGCAAGACCATCATCCCAATCAGAACCAATGTTGTAAACTTCTCACTCACCCGGTGGTCGTGACACGTTCGCTCGACTTGGATCCAATCCGGGGCATGTTCTCCAGTGCATATCCTTATGGGGTCCGTTCCACCCGATCCGAGCTTCCAATTACTCATAACTGAAATTGAATCTTAATTTCTCTAAAACTTCATAATTTGTCCCAAAAATTTTCCAAAATTACTGAAATACCCCTATTTCACAAAAATTGGCAATTTGGCCCTAATAGTTCGTTAAAACCGCCAATTAGCCCTGAATTTCTCATTTTTTCCAATTGGCCCTAAGATTTTGGAGGGTTTGCACAAGAGCGCTCGTATTTTTAAAAATTCCCAATTGCCCCCAAACTTCCGAAAATTACCGAATTGCCCCAAACTCTTCCAAAATGGTTAATTGGCACCTAATTTCTTTTAAATTGCTCATTAGTCCTCATAATTTCTGAAATTTACATTTAGGTACTCTAATTTCTGAAACCCCCCAAATTTCCACAATTTCACGCCTCGACCTGGTTTGGTCGGATCCCCATGAACAACCCGCCACTCCCTTGGTTCAAGAGGGGTTTCCCCCTTTCTTTAATCAAGAGGAGCTAGGCGAAATTTTAGCCTTGTTCCCCGAAATAACATATATCAATAAAAATACAACCTTAAAAAGAAAATACTTTTAAGCATACTTGACAAGAGGTAGGTCCTGGTGTTTTTCTTAGTCATTTTATCTACTCCTGAAAAGGGATAGAAAAGAAAGGTGAGTTTCTACAACTCAGTGAATGGGTGTTTGAAAAAGAGTTTTTATAAAATAGTTTTAATTGGAGTGTGCCAGACTCCTTATTTCCTATACAATCATTTCTTGTTCAAATTCTGACTTTCAAACACCTTTCCTCATTATTCAACATAGGTGTGTTTAATAGACAACACACACCCTTCATCATGAAGAAAATCACATATTCGCAGGGCAACCCGTCGACTGCACTTACTTGTTACGTCGGAGCGACTTTACCGACCACCTAGATAGAAGCCCGTCTATTCTACCCTAGGAATGAGTGGATGTTCGTGACACCCGACGCTCAAACCTAAAATCAACTCCATGTCCATATGAGGACAGAGACCTCATCCCAACCCCACTCTAGTCTCATGCACATGAAGCTTCGTCGAGCTTCCGTGACTGTTGGCATAACAATATGCCCTTATCTCCACCATATCATCCAGTAGCCCCTAGGATGCATCACTAAAGCCATTTATCTTTGGTGCCACTGGTCTAAAGACCCCTACCCTCAACTCAAACTACAACTATTTGTCTAGACCGGTCCGTTGACCTGGTCCTTTCGCACTGCCACTAGTCCATCGAGTATGTTGGTCCTGTCTTGGTACCGTGGCCAAATCACATAATTCATTCATTAAGAATTTTCATGGCTTAACATCATGTTTGTTTACGAGCTCCTCCTCGTGCCAACTGTCCTTGGGCCCACTGTACGTGATTTCCAAAACCGGGTGTTTTAGCCCCCAAGTTCCAAAACTGAGTCCTCTAGCCTATCTGAGCTATTCTAGCTCTTGTCAAGAAGGTCTCCCAAAAGTATTAAGCATTAGAACATAGTCAGGGGAGAACACTTTTGACAAAATAAAAATTTTCACCCATCACACCAACAGGGTGTGATGACATCTTCGCTTACAATCGGTAAGCGAGTTTTCTACTTCTTTCCAAGAAGTCCATCATACAAACTGGGTATGATCTACTTACAACCAGTAAATAGTTTCTTTGCGTAGTTCTCATATCACTCTAATTAGGTGTAATGTTAAAATTTCAGATATAAGTATTTTTTTCATTTATGAAATGCTCATCATCCCAACTAGGTATGATGTGAATAAACCCACTCACCCGATATTTGCAGTGTATTCCTTCTTAGTCGGATTTTTGCCTTCACGCGAGTTTATCCATGCTGCCATTCCAATCCTTTGTGTTCCTACACGATTTAGACATCCTTGTTTATTAACATTTGGCATGATAGCCTTCATTCCTCATGTATGTACAAAATGCCCAAACTTTTTAGTTAATTACATTTAGGTCCCTAAAGTTCTTTTTCCTTGACTTTAGGTCCCTAATGCTAACTTTTCTGCAAATTGAGTCCATAAACTTCTAAATGTTCACTTTAGGTCCTCAATTTACTCAAAATCATTAAAGGGGTTCGAGTTTTCCAAATTTCCAACTTGGTCCCCAACTTTTCAAAAATTACCATTTTGCCCCTACTTTACAAAAAAATGACAATTTGACCCCAATTAATTTAAAAAATCAACCAATTGGTCCTCCAACATCCTTTTCATGGTCAATTGACCCTTAATTTTGGGAATTTGCAATTTGGTCCCTCAATTTTACAAAATTCCCAAATTTCCCCAAATGTTTTCCCCAATTTCCCCTTTTCAAACTGGCCGAATTTGATTTCATCAAATTGACCATTCAATCAGGGTTAATTGCTCCAATTGAAGGTATGGATCAGTTCCCATCCTTTCATGTGATTCAATTGAGCTTCGAACCACGTCATTTGAGTCCGAATTGAGCTCAAACGGAGCTTCGTTGGAAAACTAGACTTAGAGAGAGAAAGTTTCGAAAGCTTACTGTCGGAGGTGCGGTGGTCCAAGCTTTCGATTGAGGCAGGTAGCTCTCATCCTAAGGTTCCTTCTAGGATCAAGAATTGCAACAAGTCATATCAAATTGAGGGTGAATTTGGTTAGTGTAGTTTCATTATTTATCTCTCAAACGCTAATTAGAAATTTTAGAGGGGAGCCAAATTGGCTTACCTTTCAGCTCTAATTCGATTGTATGAGGGTTGTGGGAGTGTTGGTAGAGCATGGTTTGGCATAAGGAGGGCTGAATTCAGTTGATTTTAGCTCGGCCAAAATAGGACAGCTTCAGTCTGCTAGAGCTGCTTCATTGTTTTATTACGCTGCCGTTTCTTCGACGGTCCTTGGATCGAATGGAGACTACCATCGGGTAGCTGACTTCTCCCTGAATCTAAGGAACTCGACCTCACTTTCTAAGGCTTTGAAAAATTTTCAAGTCAAAGCTTTGGTTCGAGCTTCACTAGAAATTGGAGCATTAGAGAGGGAGAGGAGTTTTCAGGTGTGAGGAGAAGGAATGGAGAGGAGCTCTTTATATAGGAGCTCGATGACTCTCTGGCTGTCCGATTGGCGCTTTTATGGAGCTCATTCATGGCCTGAAATGCCCTGAATGGAGATTTTTCACCTTTTTTGGCACTGCTCATTTTTTTTGGTGAGTGAATAGTGCTGTCATCTGAAGGAAGAAGACGACACTGTTTCGAACCAGATTAGGTAGGTCCGAACCAGGTTCAATGCTGAAACCGGCTGGTTCATGCCCGATTTGACCGAGTTTTTCAAAATTAAAAATTTCTAAATTCATTTTCTATCCAATGGTAGTTTAAATTCTCCAATCTAAATATTTTAAGCCACCTAGAAAAATGAATTTAGCAACCGGTTCAATGATGGTTCAAACCGTCCAAAATGGTTAATTGGCCCCTAATTTCTTTGAAATTGCTCATTAGTCCTCAGAATTTCTAAAATTTGCATTTAGGTACTCTAATTTCCAAAAAACCCCCAAATTTCCACAATTTCTCCCAAAAATGATATTTTAGATCATCGATTCTGTCATGCCCTGACCCAGTTTGGTCGGATCCCTATGAACAATCCGCTACTCCCTTGGTTCAAGAGAAGTTTCCTCCTTTCTTTAATCAAGAGGAGCCAGGCAAAATTTCAGCCTTGTTCCTCAGAATAACATATATCAATAAAAATGCAACCTTAAAAAGAAAATACTTTTAAGCATACTTGACAAGAGGTAGGTCCTGGTGTTTCTCTTAGTCATTTTATCTACTCCTAAAAAGGGATAGAAAAGGAGGGTGAGTTTTTACAACTCACTGAATGTGTGTTTGAAAAAGAGTTTTTATAAAATAGTTTTTAATTGGAGTGTGCCAGATTCCTTATTTCCTATACGATCATTATTCAACATAAGTATGTTTAATAGACAACACACACCCTTCATCATGAAGGGAATCACAAATTCACAGGGCAGCCCGTCCACTGCACCCACTTGTGGTGTCGGAGCAAATTTACTGGCTACTTAGATAGAAGACCGTCCACTTCTACCCTAGGAATGAGTGGATGTTCATGACACCCGACCCTCAAATCCGAAATCAACTTTGTGTCCGTGTGAGGATAGAGACCTCATCCAGACCCCACCCTAGTCTCATGCGCATGAAGCTGCGTTGAGCTTCCTTGAATGCTGGCATGACAATCTGCCCTTATCTCCACCATGTCGTCCAGTAGCCCCTAGGACGCATCACTACCCCTGTCACACCCCGACCTAGTTTGGTCGGATCCCCGTGATCAACCCGCCACTCTCTTGGTTTATTAAAGGGTTTCCCCTTATTGTAAACCATAAAGAGTAAGACGTCCTTTAACCTACACCTTTTCCTAGAATAGCATAATCAAAACTACATGAAATTTAAAACTTTACATACCTATCTTACAGGCATCTTAGTTGACAGACTTTAAGGGTAGGCTTTTCAGGATTTCCTGAAAGGGATATAAGGGAGGGGGTGAGTACGACTACTCAGTGAATGTGATTCCAATCTTTTGACTAAAAAAACATTTATATGGAGTGTGCCAGACTTCTTTCTTTACAAAAATCCCTTCATTTCAAAATTTGGGTTTTTCCATTATTTCTTAGTTATCACGGTGTATCATCACCCAACACACACCCTTCATCATGAAGGTTACACACATTCGCAAGTCAGTATCACTACTGAACCCGCTAGTGGCTTCGGAGCGACTTTTCCTGCCACCTGGATAGAAGTACGACCACTTCTACCCTAGGAATGAGTGGATGTACGCGACATCCGACCCACAATCCCGAAATCACTTTTTCGTGTCCATATGAGGACAGAGACCTTATCCTGTCCCCACCCCAGTCTCATGCGCTTGGTGCTACTCCAAATTTTGCATAGACACTTGGAACGACGATCTGCCCTAATACTCTCCGGGTCGTCCAGGGCCCTTAGGACACATAACTAACCCTCATGGGCATCTTGATGATCCCGTACTCATAATGCATGCACAAACAATATTTTCTTATATTGCCATGTAATATGTGGTGCCACTAGTCCAACGGCCCCGACTCTCAACTCAACCCACAGCTGTTTGTCTTGACTAGTCCGTCGACCTATTATGTCGCACTGTCGGTAGTTGACTGAGCATGTCGGTCCTATCTTGGTACCATGGCCAAGCAATTCACTTATTATGTTTTATGGCACATATATCATGTTCACTTATGAGCTGCTGCTCGTGCCAACTAGCCTTGGGCCCATTGTACGAGATTTTCAAAATTGGGCATTTAGCCCCCAAGTTCAAAAACCGAGGCCCCCGGCCTATCAGAGCTATTCGAGCTCCCGTCAAGAAGGTCTCCCAAATTGTTTAAGCCTTGGCACACAGTCAGGGGAGAGCACTTCCGACAAAACATATGTTTTCTTTATCCATTATACCGCCCGGGTATAAGGACTCCTCCGTTCATAACAGATGAACGGGTTTTCAACTTCCTTCGGGGAAGTCTCATCATACTAACTGGGTATGATCTACTTACAATCGATAAGTAGTTTTTCCACATGATTTTCACATCACTTTCTCTAAGTAGTGATGTTTAAAATACCACTTAATAGTGGGTTTTCATACCGAGGTACTTATCATTGCCCAACCGGGTATGATATAAAATTTCCACTCACAACTGGTAAGTGGTTTTTAAGTTTAAGTTGTGCTCATCATCCCAACCGGGTATGATGTTAGTGAACCCACTCACAACCGGTAAGCGATTTTTAAATTTTAAGGTGTGCTCATCCTCACAACTAGGTATAATGTTAGTAAACCCACTCACAACCAGTAAGTGGTTTTTAACTTTAAGTTATGCTCATCATCCCAACCGGGTATGACATATAATCCCACTCACAACTGAGAAGTGGTTTTTAACTTTACGTTATGCTCATCATACCAACTGGGTATGACATATAATCCCACTCACCTGTTAATGTCGTGAATTCCACTAGACTAGTTATTTGTATTCATGCGAGCTTGTCCTTGCTGGTGTTCCCGGTATTGTGCGTTCCTATACGATATGAACAACCTCGTTCATTATTAATCGGCATAACAACCTTCATTCATTTACAATGAATGAGAAAACCCAAACTTTTAGTAATTTGCAATTAGGTCCCTAAATTTATTTCTTTTTAACTTTAAGTCCCTAATGTCGGTTTTTCCTCAAATTGAGTCCCGTAACTTTTAAAATTTATCCTGGGACCTCAATTTATTCAATTTCACCAAAAAGGGGTATAATTTCCCAAATTTCTTATTTGGTCCCCCATTTTTTTTGAAAATTACCATTTTGCTCTTCTTTTACAAAAATGGTAAGTTTTGCCCCAAAAATTCCAAAATTCCTCAATTGGTCCTCCAACATTATTTTCATGCCCAATTGACCCTCAATTTCATAGAACTGCATTTTGGCCCTTTGAATTTCGAAAATCCTCAATTTTCCCCCCAATTTCAACTCTTCAACACTACCGAATTTGATTTCATCAAATTGACCAATCAAACACTTCTAATTATTGAAATTGAAGTTGAAATTGAGTCATAGATTTTAGCGCTAGAACAAGCTCAAACGGAGCTTCGCCAGAAAATAGACTGTAGAGAGAGAAAGCTTTGATTTCTCACCGGTGAGGGCATGACGGTCCGAGCTTTCGATCTGGGTAGATAGCTCTCATCTTGAGAATCATCCTAAAATTAAGAATCACATCAATTGATGCCGAATTGTGGTTGTCATAACTAGCACTGGCCATAAATTGTAGAGGGGAGTTGAATTAGCTTACCTTTCAGTCCTAATTCAGCCATGGGAGGCCTGAGGAAGTGTTGGGAGGGCTTGGTTTGTTTTGAGGAGGGCTTAAAATGGCCAATTTTAGCTTCGCCGAAATAGGGCAGCTTCGGTCCGTCGGAGCTGCTTCACTGTTCCATCATGTCGGCGCTTCTCTAGTGATTCTCGGATTGACTGGAGTTTGCTATCCGATAGCTTAGTTCTCCTGAGTTCTAAAGAGCTCGACCTCTCCTTCCGAGGCTAAGAAAAATGTTTAAGTTGAAACTCTGGTTCGAGCTTCAGCAGGAAATGGAGCAGTAGAGAGAGGGAGAGAAGTGTTCAGGTGTGAGGAGAATGAATGGGGATGACCTCTTTATATAGGTGTAAAACCGTGTACTAAATGGAAGAGATTTGTTACTAGTATTAATATTACCATAAATTATTGGTATTAATTTCAATAATTTAATTTCGGTATTAATTTATTTGTATTAATTTCAATAATTTAATTTTGGTATTAATTTATTTGTATTAATTCCAATAATTTAATTTGGGTATTAAATTATTGGTATTAATTGTACTAATTAAATATATATTAATTTATGGATATTTATGATAAGCTCGCATATAAATTTTTGACCGAAATTTTGTGTTACAAAAAAATCATACTTCTTAAGAGGTCACCTATTCTGACACTACTCTTGGGCAAGTACGCTTAACTTTAAAGTTCTTATGGAATCTAGTTCACCTAAACCAATTTGGTTTTTGTTTTCTAGTTTGTCTTAAGTTTCTTTTCCAAGGTTTAATGAACCCTTTGGATCACCCGAAAGTTGTATATTTCCATATTGGTTATTCCCAGATGTAAACCGGCTATGTTCTCTTATTCGGTTTGACCGGTTCTTTTCTCGGTTTTCCTTAACTCAAAAGTGTGGGGTTTACAACTCTCCCCTCCTTTTTGGAGTTTTGTCCCCAAAACTTACTTAACATCCTTTCATGAGCAATCATTTCCTTTGATGCCCCTTTGGTGTTTGCTTAAGATACAAGCTTTTCTCTCATCCTTGAAATTAGTCACTTTTACAACCTTTGCTTAAGAAATTCCTTTTCCTTAACATTACTTACTCCCTCTATTGAGTTTGTCATAACTAGACATACCTTACCTTAGGGTATGTTCTTAGATTTTATCTCTCTCTTTGCTTAGAGTAACATTCTTCCCCTTGAGGTCCTGTACTCAAGATTGGGAATTCCAAGATAACTAACCATTTTTGTGTCTAGTTAACCGCTTGATCATTGAAACCCTTAGCTCATCGTCCTATAGAGCATTTCGTACTTATTTCCATGGATTTCTTTATCACCACCTTTTCGTTCCATTTCGACTCTTTCTCCATTCGTTGTCTATTATAATTTCGGTCCAAATTATTATATTTGACCTCGTCATGCTTATTAGCCGACTCTTCCTTACTTTGAGTTATATTCTCCTCGAGTTGTTGGGCTTACATGCCCTTATAGCATGGCATTTTCTAGGACCTGTCTCTATCCATTTGATTTCTAGAACATCTCCTGAAGTGTCTCTCTTAGCTTTTAGACCTTTCAGGGATTGTATAACTTCATTCCTCTTTTCTTTTGATAGTATTCCTTAACTATCCTTTTTTTACCATTATAAACTCCACTTACTCAATTGTGTTAGTTCTCCTTACCCACTCGTTCCTCTTTGATTTTCTTATTGAGTATTTCCGGTTCCAATTAATTAAATTCCCAGATGTTTTACCGACATGTTGGGTTTCGTCCTTTCTTAGATCCATCATCATTCCCAATAATATCCTCTAGTCAAGGGTTTTCCTTTGGCCTTAATCTCCTCTGATTTGTTCGCAACCATTTCACAACTCTATATTTTTCTGGTCCAATTATCTAGGCAGTTGTATCACTCGTTCTTCATGCCCATCCTATTGTCCATCATAGATTGTAGTCTTTACTACATCTCATTCCTTCTTAGGGTTTTGTTTATTCTATTTGGCTGTCTATCATTATTAGTTTTCATCTTTCTACTTGGTTCTCCTGTTCCCTCCAAACAGGTCAGCATGGGCTATTACGATACTTCCTTCCTTGGAAACATTTCCTAATTAAGGGTTGGTTCCTTTCACTTCACATTGTGTCCATCCGCCCATCAATAATTCCTTTAGTTTAATTTCTTTCTTCGGACCTCATTTTTCCTTGGTACTCGACTTTCCCATCTCAACCAACATTTCATTTGTGAGCTTATCATTCCTTCTATTTTGGTTGGTTCCATTTCCTTTCAATTGGGATACACGTCTTTTCGGGGCTTCCTTCCTTTGTAGAATTCTTTCCCTTTCTCTGGACATTTCTTTTTACATTTGCTTTGGGGGATTTCTACTCTTGATATTGTCTTCTCCTGTTTACCTTTACTCCTCAGGTCTTGCAGGACATCTTTTATACTCTATCCTCATCCTCATTCATACCCAATACTTGTCTATTTCCTTAGGGAGCATACAAATCTTCCTTGTTTCAAGATGTCTTGATCATTATATGAGAAGCTTGCCTATTTCTTTCTTGGCTTGAGTTTGGTTGTTAATTTGGCCTTTTGGTCCCTTTAAGGATTTCTTTCATCTTTCTCTTTCAGAGTATTTAACCTTTCCGCCTCTCTTTCTTGTCAGAACTTACATCATGGTTCTTCCACGTATTAGCTGGTTAACTGCCCCGCCTACACCAGTCCCTTGGTTTAGGTCTTCTTAGGGCAATTGTCTTCTCGTGTACTCCTATACTTAATGTCATCTCACTGACCTTTTTAGGGTGTAGTCCTTTCTACTTCCCGGTCTTCCTTAGGTATGTTGGTCAGAGACTTTGATTTTTGACTCTTCTGCTTTTTCCAAAAGAGGTAGTACTTTAAAATTATATCACTTTTCCAAAGCAAGTTAGTCTTGGCCTCTGATACTTCCTTCCTTCAAGTAGTTTCTGATGAGGGGTTGTCTCCTTGCACATCTACCAACCACTAATTCCTTTTCACAATGCATTCCTTCTCTTCTTCACTCTCACTGTGTCATTCCCTAGAGTTTCGGGGGATGTCTTTTTTTTTTTTTGTGTTTGCCCCTTATGAGAGGGTTCTAAGTATGCTTCTCATGTACCTTATCCCTATTCATGAGGTATCCTTCTTAGTTTGACCTTCTTAAGAAGTTTTTTTGTATTGACCTCGTCTTTTCTTGACCTCTTTTTGAATTGTTTATGTAACTCACTCTAGGGTATCGGTCTTCAATCCTTCATGTCCTTCGTGACCTTTGAGGAGGTATTGCCCTGAATCTAGGATGTCACACCCGGACCCGGTTTGGTCGGATCCCCGTGAACAACCCGCCACTCTCTCGGTTTATTAAAGGGTTTCTCCTTATTATAATCCGTAAAGAGTAAGGCGTCCTTATAACCTGCACCATTTCCTGGAATAGCATAATCAAAACTACATAAAATTTTAAACTTTACATACTTGTCTTACAAGCATCTTAGTTGATGGTCTTTCAAGGTAGGCTTTCCGGGATTTCCTGAAAGGGATATAAGGGAGGGGGTCAGTACGACTACTCAGTGAATGGGTTTTCAAAATTCTACTTTTAACTTTTAAGAAAAACATTTATATGGAGTGTGCCAGACTCCTTTCTTTTCAAAAAAAAAATCATTTCATTTAAAAATTTAGGTTATTCCATTATTTCTTAGTTACCGGTGTGTCATCACCCAACACACATCCTTCATCATGAATGTTATACACATTCGCAAGTCAGTATCACTACTGAACCCGCTAGTGGCTTCGGAGCGACTTTTCCTGCCACCTAGATAAAAGCACGACCACTTCTACCCTGGGAATGAGTGGATGTACGCGACATCTCACCCACAATCTTGAAATCACTTCTTCGTATCCGTATGAGGACAGAGACCTCATCCCGTCCCCACCCCGGTCTCATGCACTTGGTGCTACTCCAGATTTCGCACAGACACCTGGAACGATGAACTGCCCTTAGGACGCATCACTACCCCTCATGGACATCTTGATGATCCCATACTCACAGTGCATGCACAAACAATGTTTTCTTATATTGCGATGTAATCTATGGTGCCACTAGTCCAACGGCCCCAACTCTCAACTCAACCCGCAGCTATTTGTCTTATCTAGTCCGTCGACTTGTCATGTCGCACTGCCGCTAGTTGACTAAGCATGTCGGTCCTATCTTAGTACCATGGCCAAACAATTCACTTATTAAGTTTTATGGAACATATATCAAGTTCGTTTACGAGCTCTTGTTCGTGCAAACTGGCCTTGGACCCACTGTACGAGATTTTCAAAATCGGGCATTTAGCCCCCAAGTTCCAAAATCGAGGCCCATAGCTTATCAGAGATATTCAAGCTCCCGTCGAGAAGGTCTCCCAAATAGTTTAAGCATTGGCACATAGTCAGGGGAGAATACTTCCGACAAAATAGGTTTTCACTGTCCATTATACCAACCGGTATAAGGACATCTCCGTTCATAACCGATGAACAAGTTTTCAACTTCCTTCGAGGAAGTCTCATCATACCAACCGGGTATGATCTACTTACAACCGGTAAGTAGTTTTTTTCGCATAATTTTCACATCACTTTCTCTAAGTGGTGATGATTAAAATACCACTAAATAGTGGGTTTTTATACCGAGGTACTTATCATCCCCTATCGGGTATGATATAAAATTTCCACTGACAACCGGTAAATGGTTTTTATCTTAAAGTTGTGTTCATCATCCCAACCAGGTATGATGTTAGTAAACCCACTCACAACCGGTAAGTAGTTTTTAAGTTTAAGTTGTGCTTATCATCCCAACTGGGTATGATGTTAGTAAACCCACTCACCCGTTAATGCCGTGAATTCCATTAGACTGGTTCTTTGTATTCACGCGAGCTTGTCCTTGCTGGCGTTCTCGGTATTTCACGTTCCTACACGATATGAACAACCTTGTTCATTATTCCTTGACATAACAGCCTTCATTCATTTCCTCGATATGAAAACCCATGTATTAATTTGTTAACTGTCTCGCCTCCACCATTCCTTTGGTCTAAGTTTCTTAGGGCAGTTTTTTTTTTCTCGAGTACTCTTGTCCTTAACGTCCATCTCACTGACCTTTTTATGGTGTAGCCCCTTCTACTTCCTGGTCTTCCTCAAGGTTTCATTTGTTCCCTCTGACTATCTTATTGTAATGACTTGCTTTCTCTTGTCCTGTTGGTCCGAACTTCCTATTTGGCATAGTTGCTTTTTCCAAGGTGATTTATTCCTGTAATCCCAATACGTCCCGTTTGTCATCAAGTGTTCGTCTTGTCTTCTCTTGTGGATGCACTCCTTTCTTTGCTCCTAAATTGTTTGGATTTTCTTCTTAAAGGGGGAATTCTCTTTTGCTATCTTTTATTCCGTTTGTGGTTTTATTGTGCTCCTACCTTTACCCCTTTTTCCTTCTTACCACTTTACTAAGATTTTGAAGAGTTTCCTCTTATTTGTGGTTGCAAATGGAGTCATGTTTCTTGGGATGGTATCCTTTCAAATTTCCTATAGTTGTGGGGCGTTTATTCTTGGAAAATATTGTCCTGACTCCTGGTGATGTGGGACAGTTTTTCACTTCGTGTCCTATTCCTCTCTAGGTTAACTTGATTTCAATTTCCACTCACAACTGGTAAGTGGTTTTTATCTTTAAGTTGTGCTCTTCATCCCAACCGGGTATGATGTTAGTAAACCCACTCACAACCGGTAAGTGGTTTTTAAGTTTAAGTTGTGCTTATCATCCCAACTGGGTATGATGTTAGTAAACCCACTCACCCATTAATGCCGTGAATTCCATTAGACTGGTTCTTTGTATTCACGCGAGCTTGTCCTTGCTGGCGTTCTCGGTATTTCACGTTCCTACACGATATGAACAACCTTGTTCATTATTCCTCGACATAACAGCCTTCATTCATTTCCAATGAATAAGAAAACCCAAACTTTTAGTTATTTGCAATTAGGTCCCTAAAGTTATTTCTCTTTAACTTTAAGTCCCTAATGTCGGTTTTTCCTAAAATTGAGTCCTGTAACTTTTAAAATTTATCCTGAGACCTCAATTTATTCAATTTCACCAAAAAGGGGTTTAATTTCCCAAATTTCCAATTTGGTTCCCCAATTTTTCCAAAATTACCATTTTGCCCTTCTTTTACAAAAATGGTAAGTTTTCCTCCAAAAATTCCAAAATTCCTCAATTGGTCCTCCAAATTGACCGATCAAACACTTCTAATTATTGAAATTGGAGATGAAATTGAGTTCTTGCATGTTATACGATTCTAAGAAACTTTGAATCACAGATTTTAACGTCGGAACGAGCTCAAACAGAGCTTCGCCGAAAAACAGACTATAGAGAAAGAAAGCTTCGATTACTCACCGGTGAAGGCACGACGGTCCGAGCTTTCGATCTAGGAAGATAGGTCTCATCCTGAGGTTCATCCTAGAATCAAGAATTGCATCAATTGATGTAAAATTGGATTAGAATTTTGTCATTGAGATTCGGTCGACTCTCTCTAGCACCGATCGAAAATTGTAAAGGGGAGCCAAATTGGCTTACCTTTCGGTCCTAATTCGGCCGTGGAAAGGCTGAGGAAGTGTTGGGAAGACTTGGTTGGGCCTGAGGAGGGCTCGAAATGGCCAATTTCAACTTGGCCGAAATAGAGCAGCTTCGGTCCATCGGAGCTACTTCACTATTCCATCATGTCGGCGCTTCTCGGATTGACTGGAGTTTGCTATCTGATAGCTGACTTCTCCCCAGTTCTAAAGAGCCCGACCTCTCCTTTCGATGTTAAGAAAAATGTTGAAGTCGAAGCTCTGGTTTAAGATTCACCGGGAAATGGAGTAGTAGAGATAGAGAGAGAGAAGTGTTAGGGTGTGAGGAGAATGAATGGGGATGATCTCTTTATATAGGTGTAAAACCCATGTATTAAATGGGAGAGATTTATTACTAGTATTAATATTGCCATAAATTATTGGTATTAATTCTAATAATTTAATTTCGGTATTAAATTATTGATATTAATTACAATAATTTACTTTTGGTATTAAATTATTTGTATTAATTATAATAATTTAATTTTGGTATTAAATTATTGATATTAATTACAATAATTAAATATATATTAATTTATGGCTATTTATGATAAGTCGTACGTTCGCATAAAAATTTTTGACCGAAATTTCGGGTTACAAAAAATCATACTTCTCAGAGGGTCACCCGTCCTCACACTACTCAATGGCAAGCACGCTTAACTTTAGAGTTCTTATGAACTCTAGTTCACCTAAACCAACTTGGTTTTTTTGTTCTAATTTGTGTTAAGTTTCTTTTCCAAGGTTTAATAAACCCTTTGGATTACTTGGAAGTTGTAAATTTCCAAATTGCTTGTTCCCAAATGATCGGGTTTGTAAACTGTCTCAGTTTTCTTATTCGGTTTGACCGGTTTTTTTCCTGATTTTCCTTAACTCAAAAGTGCAGGGTTTACATATGAGGTGTGGAACAGCCCTTCTTTCCTTACACCTATAATAGTTCAACTTGGTACTTGTCCTTAGTAGGGTTGGGAACTTCTTCAGGTAATGTCTCCATTGTTCATACTTGTAATAGGTTATTCCCTTATATGGATTGTTGTGGTCCCTTCTTTCCTTTGAGTAAGGCATTTCTAAGGTTACTATTGGTTTGGTACTCTACCGTTCTTGAGTCTGATCACTTTGACAATTTTCTTACTGAATCTCCTTTGCTAAAGGGTCATGGTAAGATTCCTCATAGGATAGTGTGGTTTTGTTTTATTTTCCTTAGGCCATATTCCTAGTAAGATCACATCCTCATAAGATAGAGTTTTGGAGAATTTGAATATTTTATTAACATGGGAATACAAATGGTTGGGCTCTCTGCCCTATCACAGAAAATGATCACAAATTAACTAGGGAGCTATGAGATTCTTGATAAGCATCCTCCTTTATACTTAGGGTTGTGCCATCAATAGGTCATAGCACCATTCTCCGAGATACTTCCCCATTTGGTCCTTCAACATTTCTGCCAGGTCACAGGCATTTGGGAAGTTTCTAGGGTTGTCTCCTTATGAAGGTAGGGTGTTGAGTAGAGCCCTTCCAAGTTTTCTTGGTTCCTATCCTGGGACCCATCTAAAAATTTTAGGATAAATCCTATTAGTTACTATATTTTCTAGTCTTAATTATGTATTCGAGGAAAAAGGCTCTGATACCACTCTAGTTGTCATGCCCCGACCTAGTTTGGTCGGATCTCCGTGATCAACTCGTCACTATCTCGGTTTATTAAAGGGTTTCCCCTTATTGTAAACCGTAAAGAGTAAGGCATCCTTTAACCTGCATCTTTTCCTAGAATATCATAATCAAAACTTCATGAAATTTAAAACTTTACATACCTATCTTACAGACATCTTTGTTGACTGTCTTTAAGGGTAGGCTTTTCGGGATTTCCTGAAAGGGATATAAGGGAGGGGGTGAGTACGACTACTCAGTGAATATGATTCAAATCCTTTGACTATAAAAACATTTATATGGAGTGTTCCAGACTTCTTTCTTTACAAAAATCCCTTCATTTCAAAATTTGGGTTTTTCCATTATTTCTTAGTTATCACGGTGTGTCATCACCTAACACACATCCTTCATCATGAAGGTTACACACATTTGCAAGTCAGTATCACTACTGAACCCGCTAGTGGCTTCGGAGCGACTTTTCCTGCCACCCAGATAAAAGCACGACCACTTCTACCTTGGGAATGAGCGGATGTTCGCGACATTCGACCCCCAATCCCGAAATCACTTCTTCATGTCCGTATGAGGACAGAGCCTCATCCCATTCCCACCCTGGTCTCATACGCTTGGTGCTACTCCAAATTTCGCACAGACACTTGGAACGACGATCTGCCCTAATACTCTCCAGGTCGTCCAGGGCCCTTAGGACACATAACTACCCCTCATGGGCATCTTGATGATCCCGTACTCATAATGCATGCACAAACAATATTTTATTCTTTGCCATGTAATATGTGGTGCCACTAGTCCAACGGCCTCGACTCTCAACTCAACCCGCAGCTGTTTGTCTTGACTAGTCCGTCGACCTATTATGTCGCACTGTCGGTAGTTGACTGAGCATGTCGGTCCTATCTTGGTACCATGGCCAAACAATTCACTTATTATGTTTTATGGCACATATATCATGTTCACTTATGAGCTGCTGCTTGTGCCAACTAGCCTTGGGCCCATTGTACGAGATTTTCAAAATCGGGCATTTAGCCCCCAAGTTCAAAAATCAAGGCCCTCGGCCTATCAGAGCTATTCGAGCTCCCGTCAAGAAGGTCTCCCAAATTGTTTAAGCATTGGCACACAGTCAGGGGAGAGCACTTCCGACAAAACATATGTTTTCTCTATCCATTATTTCGCTCGGGTATAAGGACACCTCCGTTCATAACCAATGAACGGGTTTTCAACTTCCTTCGGCGAAGTCTCATCATACCAACTGGGTATGATCTACTTACAACCGATAATTAGTTTTTCTGAATGATTTTCACATCACTTTCACTAAGTAGTGATGTTTAAAATACCACTTAATAGTGGGTTTTCATACCGAGGTATTTATCATTGCCCAACCGGGTATGATATAAAATTTCCATTCATAACCGGTAAGTGATTTTTAATTTTAAGTTGTGCTCATCATCCTAACCGGGTATGATGTTAGTAAACCCACTCACAACTGGTAAGTGATTTTTAAATTTTAAGGTGTGCTCATCATCCCAACTAGGTATGATGTTAATAAACCCACTCACAACCAGTAAGTGGTTTTTAACTTTAAGTTATGCTCATCATCCCAAGCGGGTATGACATATAATCCCATTCACCCGTTAATGTCGTGAATTCCAATAGATTGGTTATTTGTATTCATGAGAGCTTGTCCTTGCTAGCGTTCCTATACGATATGAACCACCTCATTCATTATTACTCGGCATAACAGCCTTCATTCATTTTCAATGAATGAGAAAATCCAAACTTTTAGTTATTTGCAATTAGGTCCCTAAAGTTATTTCTCTTTAACTTTAAGTCCCTAATGTCGGTTTTTCCTCAAATTGAGTCCCGTAACTTTTAAAATTTATCCTGGGACCTCAATTTATTCAATTTCACCAAAAAGTGGTTTAATTTCCCAAATTTCCTTTTTGGTCCCCCAATTTTTTCAAAATTTCCATTTTGCCCTTCTTTTACAAAAATGGGAAGTTTTGCCCCAAAAATTCTAAAATTCCTCAATTGGTCCTCCAACATTATTTTCATGCCCAATTGACACTCAATTTCATAAAATTGCATTTTGGCCCTTTGAATTTCGAAAATCCCCAAAATTTCCCCAAATTTCAACTCTTCAACACTAACGAATTTGATTTTATCAAATTGACCAATCAATCACTTCTAGTTATTGAAATTGGAGTTAAAATGGAGTTCCTGCATGTTCATACGATTGTAAGAAACTTTGAATCATAGATTTTAACGCTGGAACAAGCTCAAACGGAGCTTCGCCGAAAAATAGATTATAGAGAGAAAGCTTTGATTTCTCACCGGTGAGGGCATGGCGGTCCGAGCTTTCAATCTGGGCAGATAGCTCTCATCTTGAGGATCATCCTAGAATCAAGAATCACATCAATTGATGCCAAATTGTGTTGGAATTTCATCTTTGAAATTTCGTCGGTTCTCTCTCTAGCGCCGGCCAGAAATTGCAAAGGGGAGTTGAATTGGCTTACCTTTCAGTCCTAATTCGACCGTGGGAGGGCTGAGGAAGTGTTGGGAGGGCTTAGTTTGGTATAAGAAGGGCTCAAAATGGCCGATTTCAGCTTCGCCAAAATAGGGCAGCTTCGCCGAAATAGGGCAACTTCGGTCTGTCGAAGTTACTTCACTGTTCCATCATGTCGGCACTTCTTTAGTGATTCTCGGATTGACTGGAGTTTGCTATCCGATAGCTGACTTCTCCCCGGTTCTAAAGAGCTCGACCTCTCCTTCTGAGGCTAAGAAAAGTGTTTATGTCAAAACTCTGGTTCGAGCTTCACTAGGAAATGGAGGAGTAGAGAGAGGGAGAGAAGTGTTCAGGTTTGAGGAGAATGAATGGGGATGACCTCTTTATATACGTGTAAAACCGTGTATTAAATGGGAGAGATTTATTACTAGTATTAATATTGTCATAAATTATTGGTATTAATTTCAATAATTTAATTTTGGTATTAAATTATTTGTATTAATTCCAATAATTTAACTTGGGTATTAAATTATTGGTATTAATTAAAATAATTAAATATATATTAATTTATGGATATTTATGATAAGCTCGCATAAAAAATTTTGACCAAAATTTCGGGTTACAAAAAAATCATACTTCCTAAGAGGTCACCCATTTTGACACTACTCTTGGGCAAGCACACTTAACTTTAAAGTTCTTATGGAATCTAGTGCACCTGAACCAATTTGGTTTTTGTTTTCTAGTTTGTCTTAAGTTTATTTTCCAAGGTTTAATGAACCCTTTGGATCACCCAAAAGTTGTAAATTTCCATATTGCTTATTCCCAAATCTAAACCGGCTCGGTTTTCTTATTTGGTTTGACCAGTTCTTTTCCCGATTTTCCTTAACTCAAAATTGTGGGGTTTACAACCCCTATTAGGCATCTTGATAGTCCCGAACCTCAAGTGTATGCACAAAGAAAAGTTTTCCATAAAGCCATTTATCTTTTGTGCCACTGGTCCAACGGCCCCGACCCTCAACTTGACCTACAACTATTTATCTTGACCGGTTCGTCAATCTGGTCTTGTCGCAGTGCCGCTAGTCCATCAAGTATGTTGGTCTTGTCTTGGTACCATGACCAAATCACATAACTCATTCATTAAGAATTTTTATGACTTAACATCATGTTTGTTTATGAGCTACTGCTTGTTCCAACTAGCCTTGGGCCCATTGTACATTATTTCCAAAACCGGGCAATTTATCCCCCAAGTTCCAAAATCGAGGCCTCTGGCCTATCTGAGCTATTCCAGCTCTTGTAAAGAAGGTCTCCCAAAAGTTTTAAGCATTGGAGCACAGTTAGAGAAGAACACTTCTGACAAAATAAATTTTTCCATCCATCACACCAATAGGGTGTGATGTCATCTCCGCTTACAACCGGTAAGTGGGTTTTCTACGTCCTTTTAGGAAGTCTATCATACCAACCGGGTATGATAAACTTATAACCGGTAAGTGGTTTTTCCGCGTAGTTCTCACATCACTCGAACTTGGTGTGATGTTAAAATTCCACATAGTAGTGCTTTTTTTAATCATTTCCGAAGTGCTCATCATCCCAACCAGGTATGATATGAATAAACCCACTCACCCGATATTCGCAGTGTATTCCTTCTTAGTCGACCTTTTGCCTCCAGGCGAGCTTATCTGGACTGGCATTCCAGTCCTTCGTGTTCCTACATGATTTGGACATCCTCATTTATTAACATTTGGCATGATAGCCTTCATTCCTCACGTATGTACAAAATGCCCAAACTTTTTAGTTAATTGCATTTAGGTCCCTAATGCTAACTTTTCCTCAAATTGAGTTCGAAAACTTCTAAAAATTCATTTTAGGTCCTCAATTTACTCAAAATCATTAAAGGGGTTCATGTTTTCCAAATTTCCAACTTGGTCCGTAACTTTTCAAAAATTACCATTTTGACCCTACTTTACAAAAAATGGCAATTTGACCCCAATTAATTTAAAAATTCAATCAATTGGTCCTCCAACATCCTTTTCATGGTCAATTGACTCTAAAATTTGGGAAATTGCAATTGGGTCCCTCAATTTTACGAAATTCCCAAATTTCCCCCCTTTAAATTGGCCGAATTTGTTTTCATCAAATTGACCATTCAATTGGGGTTAATTGCTCCAATTGAAGGTATGAATTAGTTCCTTTACTTCTATACAATTCAATTGAGCTTTGAACTATGTCATTTTTATCTGAATTGAGCTCAAACGGAGCTTTACCGGAAAACTAAACTTTGAGAGAGAAAGCTTTGAAAGCTTGTCATCGAAGGTGCGACGGTCCGAGCTTTTGATCAGGGTAGGTAGCTCTTTTCCTGAGGTTCCTCCTAGTATCAATAATTGCAACAATTCATGTTGAATTGAGTGAGAATTTGGTTAGTGAAGTTTCACCGTTTCTCTCTCTAACATTGATTGGAAATTACAGAGGGGAGCCAAATTGGCTTACATTTCAGCTGTAATTCGGTCTTATGAGGGCTGTTGGAGTGTTGAAAGAGCTTGGTTTGGCATGAGAAGGGTTGAATTTAGTCGATTTCAGCTCGACCGAAACAAGGTAGCTTCGGTCTGCCGGAGTTGCCTCACTGTTTGATTAGGCCGACATTTCTCCCGGGGTCCTTGGATCGAATGGAGACTATCGTCGGTAGGTGACTTCTTCTAGAATCTAAGGAACCCGACCTCACCTTCTAAGGCTTAGAAAAATGCCCGAGTAGGAGTTCTGGTTTGAACTTCAAGTTCATGAAGTTAGCCTTCGTCGGGTGGATCCTCATGGAATTGGAGTTCGCCCCAATTGATGTCCTAGGTTGGGGAATTTTGGTCAGAAGTTTCCGGCCACTTTCTCTCTAGGAATGTCAGACTTAGGCAAATTGAGGGTCGAGTGGCTTATCTGGGGATAGGAAGAGGCCGGAAAGCACCTTAGGGAAGTCGAGGAGAGTTGATTCCAGTCATAGGAGGTCAGAGATGTCTCAGTTTTAACTGGTCGGAGTTTCTCTGCTTCGAGCCATTAGAGCAGCTTCACTGTGCGATTGCTCCGATGCTCCCAAGGGAGTCCTCAAGTTGAAGACCTAAACCGGATTGAACTGGTTTGGACAGGTTTGAACCATTATTGAACTGGTTGCTAAATTTATTTTTCTAGGTGGCTTAAAATATTCAAATTGAGGAATTGAAGCCACCATTAGATAGAGAATAAATTTAGATAAATTTAGAAAATTTTAATTTTGAAAAACTTGATCAAATCAGGCCTAAATTGGCTGATTTAAGAATTGAACCCGGTCGGACTGCTCCGGCTTGGTTCAGAACAATGTCGTCTTCTTCCTTTAGATGATGACACTATTCATTCAACGGAAGAACATACAACACCAACAAAGATGAATCGCCTTTGTTCAGGGTGTTTTAGGTCATGAATGAGCTTGACCAAGATGCCAAACGGTCGGGTAGAGAGTCCTTAATCTCCATATATAAAAAGCCCCTCTCCATTAATCCTTCTCACACCTAAAATCTTTCTCTCAACTGCTCCATTTTCCGGTGAAGCTCAAACCAGAGCTTCGACATAGGGGATTTTCTGAGCCTTAGAAGGCAAGGTTGAGTTCTTTAGATTCTGGGAGAAGTCAGCTACCTGACGATAATCTCCATTCGATTCGAGGATCGCTGGAGAAGCGCTGACAGAATCAAATAGTGAAGCATCTCTAACGGACCAAAGCTACCCTATTTCAACCGAGATAAAATCAGCCAAATTTAGCCATCCTCTGGCCAAACCAAGCCCTCCCAACACTTCCACAACCCACACACAACTGTAATAGAGCTGAAAGGTAAGCCAATTTGGCTCCCTCTGTCATTTCCAGTCAGTGTTAGAGAGAAAAACTATAAAAATTCACAGACAAAATTCTTCCTCAATTCAGGGTGAATTGTATTGATTCTTGATCCTAGGAGAAACCTCAGGAGGTGAGCTACTTGGCCAGATAGAGAGCTCGGACCACCACACCTCAGATAGTAAGCTTTTGAAGCTTTCTCTCTCTACGCATAGTTTTTCGATGAAGCTCTGTTTGAGCTCGTTTCGGCCTCAATTCATGTGATTCAAAACTTAATTGATTTGTATGGAAGTGTAGGAACTAATTTACACCTCCAACTATAGCAATTAACCCTGATTGAACGGTCAATTTGATTGAATCAAATTCGACCAGTTTGAAAGGGGAAAATTGGGGGAAATTTTTGGGGATTTTGTAAAAATGAGAGACCATTTTGCAATTTCCCAAAATTGAGGGCCAATTGGCCATGAAAAAGATGTTGGAAGACCAATTGGTTGATATTTGGAAAGATTTGGTGTTAAATTGCCATTTTTGGAAAGTAGGGGCAAATTGGTAATTTTTGAAAAGTTTGTGACCAAATTGGAAATTTTGGATATTTGAGCCCCTTAAAAAAATTTGATTAAATTGACAACCCAAAATGAATTTTTGGAAGTTTCAGGACTCAATTTGGGGAAAAGTTAGCATTAGGGACCTAAAGTCAAGGAAAATGAACTTTAGGGACCTAAGAGCAATTAACAAACAATTTTCAGTCTAGTCGCTCATATGTGGGAAATGAATGTTATTATGCCTAACTCTAATAGATAAGGGTTCCCAAATCGTGTAGGAACATGAGAGACCGAAACACTGATAAGGATAAGCTAGCGTGGAAGTAGAAACCGACTCGAGAAGGATACACTTCAGTTATCGGGTGAGTGGGCTAATTTACATTTCGTACCTGGTTGGGATGATGAGCACCTTTTTGAAATTGGAAGCCACCTTGAGTGGGTTTATTCACATCATACCCAGTTGGGATGATGAGCACTTTAGAAAATAGAAACCAATGGTAAGTGGAATTTTGACATCACACCTAGTTGGAGTGATGTGCGAATTAAACCTAAACCTACTTACCGGTTGTAAATAGAGATCATACTCGGTAGGTATGATGGACTTCCTAGAAGGAAGGAGAAATCCGCTTACCGATTGTAAGCGGAGATATCATGTCATGCCCCGACCCGGTTTGGTTAGATTCCCGTGATCAACCCGCCACTCTCTCGATTTACTAAAGGGTTTTCCCTTATATTATAAATCGTAAAGAGTAAGGCGTTAACCTACACCTTTTTCTAGGAATATCATAAATCAAAACTGCATAGTAATTTAAATTAGTTGTACCTATCTTGCAGGCGTATAATTGCACAAGTCCTTTAAGGTTTGGCTTTCTGGGACTTCCTGAAAGGGGTATAAGGGAGGGGGGTGAGTACAACTACTCAGTGAATGCGATTCAAATCTTTGAACTTTCAAGAAAAAAAAACATTTATATGGAGTGTGCCAGACTCCTTTGTTTTCAAAAATCATTTTATTTAAAAATTCATGTTTTTCCATTATTTCTTAGTTATCTGTGTATCATCACCCAACACACATCCTTCATCATGAAGGTTACACACATTCGCAAGTCAATATCACTACTGAACCCGCTAGTGGCTTTGGAGCGACTTTTCCTGCCACCTGGATAGAAGTACAACCACTTCTACCCTGGGAATGAGTGGATGTACGCGACATCCGACCCACAATCTCGAAATCTCTTCTTCGTGCCCATATGAGGACAAAGACCTCATCATGTCCCCACCCCGGTCTCATGCGCTTCGTGCTACTCCAAATTTCGCACAGACACCTAGAACGATGAACTGCCCTTATAGCCACCAGGTCGTCCAGTGCCCTTAGGACGCATCACTACCCCTCATGGGCGTCTTGATGATCCCGTACTCACAGTGCAAGCACAAACAATGTTTTCTTATATTGCCATGTAATCTGTGGTGCCATTAGTCCAACGGCCCCGACTCTCAACTCAACCCGCAGCTGTTTGTCTTGACTAGTCCGTCGACCTATCATGTCGCATTGCCGCAAGTTGACTGAGCATGTTGGTCCTATCTTGGTACCATGGACAAACAATTCACTTATTAAGTTTTATGGCACATATATTGTCACGCCCCGACCCGGTTTGGTCGGATCCCCGTGATCAACCCGCCACTCTCCCGATTTACTAAAGGGTTTTCCCATATATTATAAATCGTAAAGAGTAAGGCGTTAACCTGCACCTTTTTCCAGGAATATCATAAATCAAAATTGCATAGTAATTTAAATTAGTTGTACCAATCTTGCAGGCGTTTAATTGCGCAAGTCCTTTAAGGTTTGGCTTTCCAGGACTTCCTGAAAGAGGTATAAGGGAGGGGGTGAGTACAATTACTCACTGAGTGGGATTCAAATCTTTTTATTTTCAAGAAAAACATTTATATGAAGTGTGCCAGACTCCTTTGTTTTCAAAAAAAATCATTTCATTTAAAAATTCATCTTTTTCCATTATTTCTTAGTTATCGATGTGTCATCACCCAACACACATCCTTCATAATGAAGGTTACACACATTCGCAAGTCAGTATCACTACTGAACCCGCTAGTGGCTTCGGAGCGACTTTTCCTGCCACCCGGATAGAAGTACGACCACTTCTACCCTGGGAATGAGTGGATGTACGAAACATCCGACCCACAATCCCGAAATCACTTCTTCGTGTCCGTATGAGGACAGAGACCTCATCCTATCCCCACCCCGGTCTCATGCGCTTAGTGCTACTCCAGATTTTGCACAGACACCTGGAACGACGAACTGCCCTTATAGCCACCAGGTCGTCCAGTGCCCTTAGGATGCATCACTACCCCTCATGGGCGTCTTGATGATCCCGTACTCATAGTGCATGCACAAACAATGTTTTCTTATATTGCCATGTAATATGTGGTGCCATTAGTCCAACGGCCCCGACTCTCAACTCAACCCGCAGCTGTTTGTCTTGACTAGTCCGTCGACCTGTCATGTCGCACTGCCACTAGTTGACTGAGCATGTCGGTCCTATCTTGGTACCATGGCCAAACAATTCACTTATTAAATTTTATGGCACATATATCATGTTCGTTTACGAGCTCCTGCTCGTGCCAACTGGCCTTGGGCCCACTGTACGAGATTTTCAAAATCGGGCATTTCGCCCCCAAGTTCCAAAACCGAGGCCCTTGGCCTATTAGAGCTATTCGAGCTCCCGTCGAGAAGGTCTCCCAAATAGTTTAAGCATTGGCACACAGTCAGGGGAGAACACTTCCGACAAAAATAGGTTTTTTACTATCCATCATACCGACCGGTATAAGGACATCTCCGTTCATAACCGATGAACGGGTTTTCAACTTTCTTCCAGGAAGTCTCATCTTACCAACCGGGTATGATCTACTTACAACCCGTAAGTAGTTTTTCCGCATAACTTTCACATCACTTTCTTTAAGTAGTGATGATTAAAATACCACTAAACAGTGGGTTTTTATATCGAGGTACTTATCATCCCCAACCGGGTATGATGTTAGTAAACCCACTCACAACCGATAAGTGGTTTTTAACTTTATAAGGTGTGCTCATCAGCCCAATCAGGTATGATGTTTGTAAACCCACTCACCCGTTAATGCCGTGAATTCCACTAGACCGGTTCTCGGTATTCACGCGAGCTTATCCTTGGTGGCGTTCCCGGTACTTCGTGTTCCGGTGAAGGCACGGCGGTCCGAGCTTTCGATCTGGGCAGATAGGTCTCATCCTGAGGTTCATCCTTTCGGTCCTAATTCGGTCATGGAAAGGCTGAGAAAGTGTTGGGAGGGCTTGAAATGGCCGATTTCAGCTTGGCCGAAATAGGGCAGCTTCGGTCCGCCGGAGTTGCTTCACTATTCCATCATGTCGGCGTTTCTCCAACGATACTCGGATTGATTGGAGTTTGCTATCAGATAGCTGTCTTCCCCCCGGTTCTAAAGAGCCCGACCTTTGTTCAAGTCGAAGCTCTCGTTCGAGCTTTACCGGGAAATGGAGCAGTAGAGAGAGAGAGAGAAGTGTTCAGGTGTGAGGAGAATGAAATGGGGATGACCTCTTTATATAGTTGTAAAACCCGTGTATTAAATGGGCGAGATTTATTACTGGTATTAATATTGCCATAAATTATTGGTATTAATTCCAATAATTTAATTTCGGTATTAATTCTAATAAATTAAATTTCAGTATTAAATTATTTGTATTAATTCCAATAATTTAATTTAGGTATTAAATTATTGCTATTAATTATATATTAATTTATGATAAGGCGTACATACAAATTAAATTCATATTTCCTAGGAGGTCACCCATCCTCACATTACTCTCAAGTAAGCACGCTTAACTTTAAAGTTCTTATGGAATCTAGTTCACTTGAACCACTTTGGTTTTTATTTTCTAATTTGTCTTAAGTTTCTTTTCCAAGTTTTAATGAACCCTTTGGATCACCCGAGAGTTGTAAATTCCCAACTTGCCCGTTCAGAAATAATCGAGTTTGTGAACCGGTTCTAAATCCTCACTTGGTTTGACCGGTTCTTTTCCTGGTTTTCCTTAGCTCAAAAGGGCGGGTTTTACAACTCTCCCCTCCTTTTAGGAGTTTTGTCCCCAAAACTTAGTTAACATCCTTGCATGAGCAATCATTTCCTTTGATGCCCCTTTAGTGTTTGCTTAAGATGCAAAGTCTTCTCTTATTCTTTTAATTAGTCCTTTTTACATCCTTCACTTAAGGAATTTCTTTTTCTTTATATTATTTACTCCCTCCATGGAGATTATCATAACGAGACATACCTTACTTCATGGTATATTTTTAGATTTATATCTTTATTTGCTTAGAGCACATTCTTCCCTTTGAGGTTCTGTACTCAAGATTAGAAATTCCAAGATACCTAACCATTCCCATGTCTAGTTAACCCCTTGGTCGTTGAAACCTTTAGCTCAATGTTCTTTCGGGTGTTACATACTAGTTTCCACAATTTTCTTTATTCTCACTTTTTCATCTCATTTTGACCCTTTCTCCATTCGTTGTCTATTATAACTTCAGTCCAAATTTTTATATTAGACCTCGTCATGCTTATTAGCCGACTCTTCCTTACTTTGAGTCATATTCTCCTCGGGATTGTTGGGCTTACATACCCCTTACAACATGGCATTTTCTAGGACCTGTCTTTGTCCGTTAGATTTCTAGAACATCTCCTTGAGGGTCTCTCTTAGCTTTTTTTTTTTTTTGACCTTTCAGGGATCATATAACTTCATCCCTCTTTTCTTTTGATGGCATTCCTCAACTATCCTTTTTACCGTTATCCTCTCATCCATCATGCTTTTGAAGTTATGTCTCACATAACTGCATGGATTTCTCTTACCTACTCATCCTTTCAAAACGTTTTTATTTTGTCCTTTCAATTCCAATCGTTGGGTTTCCTGATGATTATTGACATACGAGGATTTTTTTTTTCTTATGTCCTTTCTCTTCTTTAGTGACATCCCTTATTCAATGACTTCCTTTTTCCTTAATCCTCTTTTACTTGCTCATAAATCACTTCATGATTCTTCATTCTACAATAATTGCTTTCGATCTATGTGTCGATTACTTTGCTTGGGAAGGTTCACCCATCCAGTTTTGTTCATTATCTTTGGCTGTCCGCCGTTACTAGTATTCCTCTTTCTACATGGTTCTCCTATTCTTTCCAAACAGGTCACAATGGACCATTACAATACTTCCTTTCTTGGAAAACATTTCCTAAATAAGGGTTGGTTCCATTTCCTCTTAATTGGGATACACATGTCTTTCCGAGGCTTCCTTCCTTGGTAGGATTCTTTGCCTTTCCCCTGACATTCTTTTCTTACATTTGCTCTAGGGGATTTGTACCCTTAAATGACATCCCTTGATGTCGTCTTCTCCTATTTACCTTTACTCCTCAAATCTTTTAGGCATATCTTTTATGCTCTATTTGCATCCTTATTCGTACCCAGTACTTGTCTATTTCTTTAGGGAGCGTACAAATCTTCCTTGTTTCAGGATCATTGTGGGAGAGGCTTGCCTATTCCTTTCTTGGCTTGAGTTTAGTCGTTAATTGGCCTTTGGTCCTTTTTAGGATTTCTTGTATCCTTCTTTTCCCGAGTATTTGACCCTCCTGCCTCTCTCTTCTTTGTCGGAACTTACATTATGGCTTTCCCGAGTATTTGTTCGTTAACTGCTTTGCCTCCACCATTTGTTTGGTCTAAGTTTCTTAGCAGTAGTTTCTCGAGTCCTCCTATCCTTAACATCCATCTCACCGACCTTTTTAAGGTGTAGTCCCTTCTACTTCCCGGTCTTCCTTAGGGTGTCATTTGTTCCCTCTGACTATCTTGTTGTAACGACTTGCTTTCTCTTGTCCTGTTGGTCCGAACTTCCTATTTGACATAGTTGCTTTTTCCAAGGTGATTTATTCCTGTAATCCCAATACGTCCCGTTTGTCAACAAATGTTCGTCTTGTCTTCTCTTGTGGATGCACTCCTTTCTTTGCTCCTAAATGGTTTGGATTTTCCTCTTAACGGGGGAATTCTCTTCAACTATCCTTTGTTCTGTTTGTGGTTTTATTGAGGTCCTACCTTTACCCCTTTTTCCTTCTTACCACTTTGCTAAGATTTTGAAGAGTTTCCTCTCATTTGTGGTTGCAAATGGAGTCACGTTTCTTGGGATGGTATCCTCTCGAATTTCCTATAGTTGTGGGGTATTTATTCTTGGAAAATATTGTCCTGACTCCTAGCGATGTGGGACAATTTTTCACTTCGTGTTCTATTCCCCTCTAGGTTAACTTGATTCCTGTCCTTTGTAGGGTTGGGCACTTCTCCATGCAGTGTCCCTATCATTCATGCTTGTAATTACATGAACATAAGTGGTTCCTCTTGGCGTTTTCTTAGAAATTGTTAATTTTAGTGCTCCTTCATCCTTAAGTCTGGATACCGCGAGAGTTTTTTTTTTTGAGTCTTGAAGATCACATCATTTGAGGGACAGGGTTTTTAGGAATTTGGAGTACTCCATTAATAGAGTAGTACAGTATGTTGGGGATTTTGTCCCTATTACTGAAAATGGTCACCAAATAACTAGGGAGCTACGAGATTCTTGATTAGCATCCTCCTATGTAAGGTTATATGCCTCATTTTATGGCTTCACACTTGGCTTCCTTTATACTTAGAGTTGTGACCTCAATAGGTCCTGTCACCATTCTCTAGGATACTTTCTCATTTGCCCTTTTGAGATTCCGGCCATGCTTTAGGCATTTGGGAAGCTTCTAGGGTTGTATTCCAACGAAGATAAGGTGTTGAGTAGAGCCATTCCTAGTTTTCTTGGTTCCTCTCCTGGGAGCCATCTGAAAATTTTTAGGATAAATCCTATTAGTTACAATATTTTATAGTCTTGATTATGTATTCGAGGAAACAGGCTCTGATACCACTCTAGTTATCACGCCCCGACCCGGTTTGGTCGGATCCCCGTGATCAACCCGCCACTCTCCCGATTTACTAAAGGGTTTTCCCATATATTATAAATCGTAAAGAGTAAGGCGTTAACCTGCACCTTTTTCCAGGAATATCATAAATCAAAACTGCATAGTAATTTAAATTAGTTGTACCAATCTTGCAGGCGTTTAATTGCGCAAGTCCTTTAAGGTTCGGCTTTCTGGGACTTCCTGAAAGAGGTATAAGGGAGGGGGTGAGTACAATTACTCAGTGAGTGGGATTCAAATCTTTTAATTTTCAAGAAAAACATTTATATGGAGTGTGCCAGACTCCTTTGTTTTCAAAAAACATCATTTCATTTAAAAATTCATCTTTTTCCATTATTTCTTAGTTATCGATGTGTCATCACCCAACACACATCCTTCATAATGAAGGTTACACACATTCGCAAGTCAGTATCACTACTGAACCCGCTAGTGGCTTCGGAGTGACTTTTCCTGCCACCCGGATAGAAGTACGACCACTTCTACCTTGGGAATGAGTGGATGTACGAAACATCCGACCCACAATCCCGAAATCACTTCTTCGTGTCCGTATAAGGACAGAGACCTCATCCTGTCCCCACCCCGGTCTCATGCGCTTAGTGCTACTCCAGATTTCGCACAGACACCTGGAACGACGAACTGCCCTTATAGCCACCAGGTCGTCCAGTGCCCTTAGGATGCATCACTACCCCTCATGGGCGTCTTGATGATCCCGTACTCATAGTGCATGCACAAACAATGTTTTCTTATATTGCCATGTAATATGTGGTGCCATTAGTCCAACGGCCCCGACTCTCAACTCAACCCGCAGCTGTTTGTCTTGACTAGTCCGTCGACCTGTCATGTCGCACTGCCACTAGTTGACTGAGCATGTCGGTCCTATCTTGGTACCATGGCCAAACAATTCACTTATTAAGTTTTATGGCACATATATCATGTTCGTTTACGAGCTCCTGCTCGTGCCAACTGGCCTTGGGCCCACTGTACGAGATTTTCAAAATCGGGCATTTCGCCCCCAAGTTCCAAAACCGAGGCCCTTGGCCTATCAGAGCTATTCGAGCTCCCGTCGAGAAGGTCTCCCAAATAGTTTAAGCATTGGCACACAGTCAGGGGAGAACACTTCCGACAAAAATAGGTTTTTTACTATCCATCATACCGACCGGTATAAGGACATCTCCGTTCATAACCGATGAACGGGTTTTCAACTTTCTTCCAGGAAGTCTCATCTTACCAACCGGGTATGATCTACTTACAACCCGTAAGTAGTTTTTCCGCATAACTTTCACATCACTTTCTTTAAGTAGTGATGATTAAAATACCACTAAACAGTGGGTTTTTATATCGAGGTACTTATCATCCCCAACCGGGTATGATGTTAGTAAACCCACTCACAACCGATAAGTGGTTTTTAACTTTATAAGGTGTGCTCATCATCCCAATCAGGTATGATGTTTGTAAACCCACTCACCCGTTAATGCCGTGAATTCCACTAGACCGGTTCTCGGTATTCACGCGAGCTTATCCTTGGTGGCGTTCCCGGTACTTCGTGTTCCGGTGAAGGCACGGCGGTCCGAGCTTTCGATCTGGGCAGATAGGTCTCATCCTGAGGTTCATCATTTCGGTCCTAATTCCGTCATGGAAAGGCTGAGAAAGTGTTGGGAGGGCTTGAAATGGCCGATTTCAGCTTGGCCGAAATAGGGCAGCTTCGGTCCGCCGGAGTTGCTTCACTATTCCATCATGTCGGCGTTTCTCCAACGATACTCGGATTGATTGGAGTTTGCTATCAGATAGCTGTCTTCCCCCCGGTTCTAAAGAGCCCGACCTTTGTTCAAGTCGAAGCTCTCGTTCGAGCTTTACCGGGAAATTGAGCAGTAGAGAGAGAGAAGTGTTCAGGTGTGAGGAGAATGAAATGGGGATGAACTCTTTATATAGTTGTAAAACCCGTGTATTAAATGGGCGAGATTTATTACTGGTATTAATATTGCCATAAATTATTGGTATTAATTCCAATAAATTAAATTTCGGTATTAATTCTAATAATTTAATTTCGGTATTAAATTATTTGTATTAATTCCAATAATTTAATTTAGGTATTAAATTATTGCTATTAATTATATATTAATTTATGATAAGGCGTACATACAAATTTTTGACCGAAATTTCGGGTTACAAAAAAAATTCATACTTCCCAGGAGGTCACCCATTGTCACATTACTTTTAAGTAAGCACGCTTAACTTTAAAGTTATTATGAAATCTAGTTCACTTGAACCACTTTGGTTTTTATTTTTTAATTTGTCTTAAGTTTTTTTTCCAAGGTTTAATGAACCATTTGGATCACCCGAGAGTTGTAAATTTCCAACTTGCCCGTTCAGAAATAATCGGGTTTGTGAACCGGTTCTAAATCCTCACTTGGTTTGACCGGTTATTTTCCTGGTTTTCCTTAGCTCAAAAGGGCGGGTTTTACATATATCATGTTCGTTTACGAGCTACTGCTCGTGCCAACTGGCCATGGGCCCACTGTACGAGATTTTCAAAATCGGGCATTTCGCCCCCAAGTTCCAAAACCGAGGCCCTTGGCCTATCAGAGCTATTCGAGCTCCCGTCGAGAAGGTCTCCCAAATAGTTTAAGCATTGGCACACAGTCAGGGGAGAACACTTCCAACAAAAATAGGTTTTTTACTATCCATCATACCGACCGGTATAAGGACATCTCCGTTCATAACCGATGAACGGGTTTTCAACTTCATTCGAGGAAGTCTCATCATACCAACCGGGTATGATCTACTTACAACCAGTAAGTAGTTTTTCCGCATAACTTTCACATCACTTTCTTTAAGTAGTGATGATTAAAATACCACTAAATAGTGGGTTTTTATATCGAGGCACTTATCATCCCCAACCGGGTATGATGTTAGTAAACTCACTCACAACCGGTAAGTGGTTTTTAACTTTAAACTGTGCTCATCATCCCAACTGGGTATGATGTGAATAACCCACTCACTCGATAGTGTAGTGAAATTCCACTTAGTCGAGTTCTGTCCTTAGCAAGCTGGACCTCGACTGGCGTTCCCGATGTCTCGTTCTCCTACATGAGATGAACATAATTGTTCATTATTCTTTGGCCTAATAGCTCTCATTCGTTCCAAATGAATGAGAAAACCCAACTTTACATATATTTATAATTAGCTCCCTAAAGTTAATTTTCTTTAACTTTAAGTTCCTATTGCCGGGTTTTTCCTTAATTTGAGTCCCGAAACCTTTAAAATTTATCTTAGGACCTCAAATTATTTGATTTCACACAAAGGGGTTTAATTTCCCAAATTTCCAATTTGGTCCTTCAATTTTCCCGAAATTACCATTTTGCCCCTTCTTTAGAAAAATGGTAAAATTTTGCCCCAAAAATTATAAAATTTATCAATTGACCCTCTAATATTCTTATCATGACCAATTAACCATCAATTTTAGAAAATTACATTTTGATCCTTCAAATTTCCAAAAATCCCCAATTTCCCCAAACTTTATTTTTTTCCAATTTCAACTCTTCAACACTGCCAAATTTGATTTCATCAAATTGATCAATCAAACACCTCGAATTGTTGAATTTGGAGTTGAAATTGAGTTCCTACATGTTCATACGATTCTAAGGAACTTTGAATCACAGATTTTAACGCTGGAATGAGCTCAAACAGAGATTCATCGGAAAACAGACGATAGAGAGAAAAATCTTTGATTTCTCACCGGTGAGGGCGTGCCGGTGGAGCTTTCAAATCTGGGCAGATAGCTCTCCTCCAGAGGTTCTTCCTAGGATCAAGAATGACATCAATTGATGTCGAATTGGATTAGAATTTCTTTATTGAAATTCAGTCGACTCTCTCTCTAACAACAATCTGAAATTGTAAAGGGAAACCGAATTGGCTTACCTTTCGGTCCTAATTCGGCTGGGGAAGGACTGAGGAAGTGTTGGGAAGGCTTGGTTTGGCCTGAGGAGGGCTTGAAATGGCTGATTTCAGCTTGACCAAAATAGGATAGCTTCGGTCCGTTGGAGCTACTTCACTATTCCATCATGCCGGCGCTTTTCCAACGATTCTCGAATTGACTAGAGTTTGCTACCAGATAGCTGTCTTCTCCCCGTTTCTAAAGAGCCCGACCTTTGTTTAAGTCGAAACTCTAGTTCGAGTTTCACCGGGAAATGGAGTAGTAGGGAGAGAGAGAGAAGTGTTAAGGTGTGAGGAGAATGAAATGGGGATTACTAGTATTAATATTGCCATAAATTATTGGTATTAATTCTAATAATTAAATTTTGGTATTAATTCCAATAATATAATTTCGGTATTAAATTATTGGTATTAATTCCAATAATTTAATTTATATTAATTTAGGGCTATTTATGATAAGCCATACGTTCGCATAAAAATTTTTGACCGAAATTTCCATATAGTTCTAAGGCAAGCACGCTTAACTTTGAAGTTCTTATGGAATATAGTTCACCTAAACCAATTTGGTTTTTGTTTTCTAGTTTGTCTTAAGTTTCTTTTCTAAGGTTTAATGAACCCTTTGGATCACCCGAAAGTTGTAAATTTCCATATTGCTTATTCCCAAATGTAAACTGGCTTTGTCTTCTTATTCGGTTTGACCGGTTCTTTTCCCGGTTTTCCTTAACTAAAAAAAATGCAGGTTTTACATATCACCACACCCGGTTGGTGTGATGAAGTGAAAATATGTTTTTTGAGAAGTGCTCTCCCTAACTTGTGTGCCAATGCTTAAACCTTTTGGGAGACCTTCTTGACGGGAGCTAGAATAGCTCAAATAGGTCAGAGGCCTCAGTTTTGAACTTGTGGGGCTAAAATGCCCGATTTTGGAAAATCACGTACAATGGGCCCTAGGCCAGTGGGTACAAGTAGGAGCTCATAAATAAACAAGAGATATGAAAACCAGGAAAACTCTTAATGAAATGGATATGTGATTTCACCGTAGTACCAAGACAGGACCGACATACTCAATGGAGTGGCGACAGTGCATTAGGGTTAGGTCGACGAACCAACCTAGACAAACAGCTGCAGGTCGGGTTGAGGGTCAAGGCCCTTGGACCACTAACACCAAAGATAAAACGACTATGTAAAAATTGTTGTTGTGCATGCACTTGAGGTACAAGACCATTAAGATGCCCATGAGGGGTAGTGATGCGTCCTAAGGGCTACTGAATGACATGGTGGAGATAAGGGCAGTTTGTCGTGCAAGCAGTTAGGAAAGCTCGACGTAGCTTCATGCGCTTGAGATTGGGGTGGGGTTGGGATGAGGTCTCTGTCCTCATACACACATGGAGTTGTTTTCAAGTGTGAGGGTCGAATGTCACGAACATCCACTCAGACCCATGGTAGAAGTGGATAGACTTCTATCTTGGTGGCCGGTAAAATCGCTCCGAGCCATAGGTGGGTGTAGTGGACAGGTTACCCTACGAATGTGTGACCCCTTCCTGATGAAGGGCGTGTGTTGACTATTAAACACACCTAATGTGGAAAATAAGGAAAAAAGATTTTGAAAATCAGAACTTGAGGAAAAAATATTCTTAAAGAAAATAAGAAGTTTGGCACACTCCGATTAAAGCTATTTTATTTATGAAAACTCACTCCCAACACCCATTCATTAAGTTGTAGAAACTCACCCCTCTTTTATATCCCTTTTTAGGAGTAGTGGAAAATAACTAAATATAACACTAGGATCTACCCTTTGCCAGGTATGATTAAAAGTTCTTTTAAGCTTGCATTTTTAATTTTTTATGCTATTATAGGGAACAAGGTTTAAATTATCCATGAGTCCTCTTCATTAAGGAAAGGGGGGAAACCCCTCTTGAACCAAGGAAGTGGCGAGTTGATCACGGGGATCCGACCAAACTGGGTCGGGGCGTGACAACTTGAGTGGTATCAGAGCCATGTTCACTTGAAAACATTATTAATAGTAAGCACCGACACTAACAGAAACTTAATTACCGTGTAAGAAGGAGAGTTCTTAGAAAATTTGCCATGAAATCCAAACCCTCACATGAAATCATGAAAAAGACTCCTACCTCCAGAGGGGCTACCATTCAATAATTTTTGGAGGGCGAGAAGAGAGTTCCCAATGACATGGTCGAAGATTATAGAAAACTCATTGGAATCCTATTAGAGAGAGAAGGCATCACCTATCCTCCTCCAAGGCAGGAAGAACTTATCCCTCCTCCAAGGAGCCCAACACCTCATCTAGCCCCACAACAACCAAAAATGACTCCCACTAAGAAGGAGGCCTCAGACAACTATTGGGATGCCCACGCCATCTTTATGAAAGTCCACTAAATACCTCCACCAGTTCAATCCAGCTTCAGTCCTTCCCAATGGATGAAGTGGACATACGAATGCGATGCTGAGGTGTTGAGAAGGTACATACTAGAGGCCATTCATGAAGTTCGTCCTATTAGGGAAATCCAAAGGGAATATGGATGGACTTCCACCAGTTCATCAGAACATTCAGACCATAAATCCTGCAATCGTTTAGAGGCTAACTCTTGACCTATGACTCCAAGGGACTAGGAAGTAGTGAAATCCTATAATAAGTCGAGTATGGCAAGAAACTAACTCTTTGAATGAATAAAAGCTCAGTTTTCTTTAATTAAAAATTTAATCTCCCCGATGGTGACTAATAGATTGAAAGTATAGCAATCATGACTGGGGTAGTAAATGGGGAGAAAACCACCAAAGGAGGTAGACTACGGGTCACCTCTAGTTAACCCTAAGATAGTTAAATAAGCTCCTCCACAAGAAATAGGAACGTGGAGTAACAAGGCAAAAAGATTAGGAAAAGAGTTTCTAGAGAAAGACCAAGAGATTGCTTAGAACCACTAGAAAAGACATACCCTAACCCTAACCCTAACCCAGTGTAGGAAAAAGGGAAAGAATGTGTGCATATGGGATTCAATTTAAAGTATCAGAAGATGTAGGAGTAGTAGAGGAAAAACTTAAGAACCATAAGGAGTTAAGAAAGAGCCCCCATACAAAACTTAGGAAACCAAGAAAAATTGGGCTGCCCAAGGGATACTAGTTGAATTGAAGATAACCAAGGGGAAAGTAAGATACAAGAAAGAAGTGGGAGCGTGGAAAGTGCTAAGCCACTTTAGGATAAAACACGAAGAGAGGGAAGAGGAAAAGAAATGTGATAGGTAGAGTGTCACGCCCCGACCCGGTTTGGTCGGATCCCCGTGATCAACCCGCCACTCTCCTGGTTTATTAAAGGGTTTCCCCTTATCTTAAACCGTAAAGAGTAAGGCATCCTTTAACTTGCACCTTTTTCCTAGAATAGAATAATCAAAACTGGATGAAATTTAAAACTTTACATACCTGTCTTACAGGCATCTTAGTTGACAGTCTTTAAGGGGAGACTTTCCGGGATTTCCTGAAAGGGATATAAGGGAGAGGGTGAGTACGACTACTCAGTGAATGGGTTTTTAAAAGCTATTGACTTTTAAGAAAAACATTTATATGGAGTGTGCCAAACTTCTTTATTTTCAAAAATCCCATCATTTAAAAATTTGGATTTTTCCATTATTTCTTAGTTACCACGGTGTGTTATCACCCAACACACATCCTTCATCATGAAGGTTACACACATTCGCAAGTCAGTATCACTATTGAACCCGCTAGTGGCTTCGGAGCGACTTTTCCTGCCACATGGATAGAAGTACGACCACTTCTACCCTGGGAATGAGTGGATGTATGTGACATCCTACCCACAATCCCAAAATCACTTCTTCATGTCTGTATGAGGACAGAGACCTCACCCTGTCCCCACCCCGGTCTCATGCACTTCGTACTACTCCAGATTTTGCACAGACACCTGGAACGACGAACTGCCCTTATAGCCACCAGGTCGTCCAGTGCCCTTAGGACGCATCACTACCCCTCACCGGCGTCTTGATGATCTCGTACTCACAGTGCATGCACAAACAATGTTTTCTTATATTGACATGTAATCTGTGGTGCCACTAGTCCAATGGCCCCGACTCTCAACTCAACCTGCAGCTGTTTGTCTTAACTAGTCCGTCGACCTGTCATGTCGCACTGCCGCTGGTTGACTGAGCATGTCGGTCCTATCTTGGTACCATGGCCAAACAATTCACTTATTAAGTTTTATGGCACATATATCATGTTCATTTATGAGCTCCTGCTCGTGCCAACTGGCCTTGGGCCCACTGTACGAGATTTTCAAAAAAACTAGGCATTCTAGCCCTCAAGTTCCAAAATTGTATAAGAGCTATTCGAGCTCCCGTCGAGAAAGTCTCCCAAATTGTTTAAGCAATGGCACACAGTCAGGGGAGAGCACTTCCGACAAAAATAGGTTTTTACTGTCCATCATACCGACAGGTATAAGGACATCTCCGTTCATAACCGATGAACGGGTTTTCAACTTCCTTCGAGAAAGTCTCATCATACCAATCGGGTATGATCTACTTACAACCCGTAAGTAGTTTTTTTCGCATAACTTTCACATCACTTTCTCAAAGTAGGGATGATTAAAATACCACTAAATAGTGGGTTTTTATATCGAGGCACTTATCATCCCCCAATCGGGTATGATGTTAGTAAACCCACTCACCCGTTAATGCCGTGAATTCCACTAGACTGGTTCTTTGTATTCACGCGAGCTTGTCCTTGCTAGCGTTCCCGGTATTTAACGTTCCTACACGATATGAACAACCTTGTTCATTATTACTTGGCATAACAGCCTTCATTCATTAATGAATGAGAAAACCCAAACTTTTAATTATTTGCAATTAGGTCCCTAAAGTTATTTCTCTTTAACTTTAAGTCCCTAATGTTAGTTTTTCCTAAAATTTAGTCCCATAACTTTTAAAATTTATCGTGGGACCTCAATTTATTCAATTTCACCAAAAAGGGGTTTAATTTTTCAAATTTCCAATTTGGTTCCCCAATTTTTCCAAAATTACCATTTTGCCCTTCTTTCACAAAAATGGTAAGTTTTTCCCCAAATTTTCCAAAATTCCTCAATTGGTCCTCCAACATTATTTTCATGCCCAATTGACCCTCAATTTCATAAAATTGTATTTTGGCCCCTTTGAATTTCGAAAATCCCCAAATTTTCCCCCAATTTCAACTCTTGAACACTCCCGAATTTGATTTCATCAAATTAACCGATCAAACACTTCTAATTATTGAAATTGAGTTACTGTATGTTCATACGATTCTAAGAAACTTTGAATCGCAGATTTTAACGTTGGAACGAGCTCAAACGGAGCCTTGCCGGAAAACGGACTGTAGAGAGAGAAAGCTTCAATTACTCACTGGTGAAGGCACGACAGTCCGAGCTTTCGATCTGGGTAGATAGGTCTTGTCTTGAGGTTCATCCTAAAATCAAGTATTGTATCAATTGATGCAGAATTGGATTAGAATTTCTTCATTGAAATTCGGTCGATTCTCTCTCTAGCACCGATCGAAAATTATAAAGGGGAGTCGAATTGGCTTACCTTACGGTCCTAATTCGGCCGTGGAAAGACTGAGGAAGTGTTGGGAGGGCTTGGTTTGACCTGAGGAGGGCTTGAAATGGCCGATTCCAGCTTGGCCAAAATAGGGCAGCTTCAGTCCGCTGGAGTTGCTTCACTATTCCATCATGTCGGCGCTTCTCGAACGATTCTCGGATTGACTGGAGTTTGCTATCAGATAGCTATCTTCTTCCCGGTTTTAAAGAGCCTGACCTTTGTTCAAGTCGAAGCTCTGGTTCGAGGTTTACCGGGAAATGGAGCAGTAGAGAGAGAGAGAGAGAGAGAGAAGTGTTTAGGTGTGAGGAGAATGAAATGGGGATGACCTCTTTATATAGTTGTAAAGCCCGTGTATTAAATGGGCGAGATTTATTACTTGTATTAATATTGCCATAAATTATTGGTATTAATTCCAATAATTAAATATATATTAATTGATGGTTATTTATGATAAGCCGTACATTCGCATAAAAATGTTTGACCAAAATTTCGGGTTACAAAAAATCATACTTCCCAAGAGGTCACCCATCCTCACACTACTCTTAGGTAAGCATGCTTAACTTTGAAGTTCTTATAGAATCTAGTTCACCTGAACCAATTTGGTTTTTGTTTTCTAGTTTGTCTTAAGTTTCTTTTCCAATATTTAATAAATCCTTTGGATCAACCGAAAGTTGTAAATTTTCATATTGCTTATTCCCAAATGTAAACCGGTTTGGTTTTCTTATTCGGTTTAACCAATTCTTTTCCCAGTTTTTCTTAACACAAATATGCGGGGTTTACATAGAGAATTCCAGAAGAATACACAAGTAGCCTTGATAGAGTCAGTGATAGGCAGGACATAAATTAGGAACTCACCAACAACTAGGAGCCCCTTGAAGGAAGGACAAGGAATGAAAAGGAATTTGAGGATAAGGAAGGATCAAGGGTGAATAACTATACCAATGTCATAATGGTGTATGAAAAAGAAAGAAGGAAAAAGCCTTCAAGGAGCATTAGGAAGGTTGAACGTGAAACTCTTAGGACAGAAGTCCCTAGGTAGAAGGATAAAGAAAGGAAATGGGATGGACATTAAGGACAAAAAGACTTGAGAGATAACTATCTCAAGATAATGAAACAAGAAGAATAGTAGGAACTAGTTAGTTAATGAACTGACCTCCATGAAGGTCAAAACTCCAATAAAGAATGAATAGGTGGAAAGGCCAAAACATTTGGGAAATAAGGATGAAGGAAAACCTTAAAGAGATCAATGGCTAAGACAGGATTAATGACCAAAAATCATGAGAAGGTTAAGTAAGCCTCTCATAGGAAGATCAAGAGATCTTGAAACAAAGAGGATGTGTGTTCTCCCTAAAAGAAACAGACGTGTACTGGGATACAAGTGAGAATGAGGATGGAGTACAAAAGATGTGTGCATAAGATTTAAAGAGTAAAGGTAAGCAGGAGAGGATGACATCAAAAGATGTCATTTAAGGATAAATGTCCTCAATGGCAAACGAGAAGAGAATTCCAAGAGAAAAGAGTATAAATCCTACCAAGGAAGGAAACCCTGGAAAGACATACGTGTCCCAATTAGGAAGCAATGGAATCAACATAAGTGGAAAAGAAGATAAGCTCATAAATGATATGCTGGTTGAGTTGGAAAGATCAAGTATAAAGGAAAAGTACCCATTAGGACCCAAGGAGTAAGTTAAATCCAAGTAACGAGTGAGTAGGAAAATATCATCAAAAGATGTAATACGAGTAATAAAGGGGTGGACTGCCCATAAAATGGAAGCAGAAGAAAGCACATCTAAGAAATCTTGGAGAAGTAAGCCATCTAGTTAAAAAGTGATTAAAGTAAATGACCATTGACATCAAGACTGGTTGTGGTCTACACTCTCTTGATGGAGCGTAAAGAGTGGACGACTAGGCATAGTGTGGAGTACACAAAATAAGACCCATAAATCATAAGTTTCTCAAGTAAGGAATACAGGATGAAACGAAAATTTTAGACGGAGAAGGATTCAAAGTGGGAAAATGCCCTAATATAGAAAGGGGTGTGAGAAAATGAAGAAAGAAATCTCTAAGGAATGGTAAGAAGGTTGAGCATGTAGCTCCTAAGGTGAAAGTCTCTACTATGAGGGACATAGTAGAGAACAAAACCGTAAGCAGGAAACTCCCCAAACAAAGTAATTGACACATGGACCAAAAGGGATTAACTCGAAATAAAGAATCGTGAAATGGTCAAGCGAGAATAAGAGTGGATTAAGAAAAGGGAAAGTCCTTGAGGAAAGGACACTACTAGAAATGAGGAAGGACATAAGAAGGGAAGAATCCTAGTGTATCGGTAAGTTATCGAGAGACCCAATGATTAGAACCGGAAAGAGCCAATAAAGAAGTTGGAAAAGGATGAGTAAGTAAGAAAAACTGACATGATTATGTAAGACATGACGACAAAGGAAAGATAGATGATTGGATAACGATGGAGGTAGTCAAGAAATACTACCAGATGAAAAGTGGGATGAACTTATACGATCCTCGAAAGGTGGAAGGTTGAGAACAACCATTAAGGAAGTGTTATAATATTTTAATGGCCAAAGACAGGTTCTAGAGCATGTCATGCTATAAGGGACATGTAAGCCCAACATCTTTAGGGAAAAATATGACTCAAGTGAGAAAGAGTTAGTTGGTTAAGCCTGGTAGGGTCAAACATTAAATTTGGACCAAAGTTGTAATAAACAACGGATAAGGGAAAGGTCAAAATCAGATGAAAAGATGATAACATCGAAACCCGTGAAAGCTAGTACATAACACTCGAAAGGACACTGAGCTAAGGGTATCAACGATAAAGAGAATAACTAGACATAGGAACGATTGGTAAATGATGGAAGGGAAAAGAAACTCCTTAAGTGCGTGTTATAAAGGGGATAAGGGAAAGAACAATCGAAGTGTTAGCATGTCAAGCAAACCCCAAGTGGACATCAAGGGAAATTATTCTCGAGGAAAAGGATGCTAATTTAGTTTTGGTGACAAAACTCCTTAAAGGAGGGGAGAGTTGTAAATCCCGCCCCTTAAAGATAAAAAAATCGGGGAAAGAACCGGTCAACACAAAAGAGAAAACTAAATCGGTTCATGAACCTTAACCGATAGAGAAAGGGCAAAATGAAAAATTTACAAATTCTGAATGACCTAAAGAGTCATAAAAATCATGGAAAAAGACTTTGGGACAAATTGGAAGAGAAAACCAGACTAGTTCAGGTGAACCGGACCTGAACCGGTTTGGACCAATTTGAACCATCATTGAACTAGTTGATAAATTCATTTTTCTAGGTGGCTTAAAATATTCAAATTGAGGAATTGAATCCACCACTAGATAGAGAATGGATTTAGAAAATTTTAATTTTGAAAAACTCGGTTGAATCGGGCTTGAACCAACCAGTTTAAGCATTGAACTCGGTTGGACCGGTTTAGTCCAGTTCAGAACAGTATCATCTTCTTCCTTTAGATGATGACACTGTTCATTCAACGGAAGAACAGACAGTGTCAGCAAAGATGAATCGCCTCTGTTCAAGGTGTTTCAGGTTATGAGCTTGACCAAGATGGTAAACGGTCAGGTAGAGAGTTATCGAGCTCCCTATATAAAGAGCCCCTCTCCATTCTTCCTCCTTACACTTGAAATCTCCACTCTCTCTCAACTACTCCATTTTCAAGCAAAGCTCAAACTAGAGCTAGGACATATAGGTTTTTCTAACCCTTAGAAGGCAAGGTCAGGTTTTTTAGATGTTGGGAGAAGTCAACTACCTGATGGCAATCTTCGTTCGATTCGAGGACTGCCAGAAAAGCGCCGACAGAATCAAACAGTGAAGCAACTCCGATGAACCAAAGTTGCCTTATTTCGGCCAAGCAAAAATTAGCCAAATTCAGGACACCCTCCGGCCAATTCGGCCCCCTCTATCATTTTCAGTCAATGTTAGAGAGAGAAATTATAAAACTTCACTAACAGAATTATCCCTCAATTTAGGGTAAATTGTATTGATTCTTGATCATAGGAGGAACCTCAAGACGAGAGCTACCTGCCCAGATAGAGAGCTCATACCGCTGCACCTCTGACAGTAAGCTTTCGAAGCTTTCTCTCTCTACGCATAGTTTTTTGGCGAAGCTCTGTTTGAACTCGTTTCAACCTCAATTCATGCGATTCAAAACTCAATTGAATTGTATGGAAGTGTAGGAATTGATTTACGCCTCTAATTGAAGCAATTAACCCTGATTGAATGGTCAATTTGATGAAATCATATTCAGTTAGTTTGAAAGGGGAAATTGGGGGAAAATTTTGGGGATTTCGTAAAATTGAGGGACCATTTTACAATTTCCAAAAATTGAGGGCCAATTAACCATGAAACAGATGTTGGAGGACCAATTGATCGATATTTGGAAAGATTTGGGGTCAAATTACCATTTTTGGAAAGTAGGGGGAAAATGGTAATTTTTGAAAAGTTGGGGAGAAAATTGGAAATTTGGGAAACTTCAGCGCCTTAAACAATTTTAAGTAAATTGAGAACCCAAAGTGAATTTTTGGAAGTTTCGGTACTCAATTTGGGGAAAAGTTAGCATTAGGGACCTAAAGTCAAGGAAAATGAACTTTAGGGACCTAAGTGCAATTAACTAACAATTTTGAGTCTAGTCCCTCATATGTGAGAAACAAATATTATTATGCCAAACTCTAATAGATAAGGGTGCACAAATTGTGTAGGAACGTGAGAGATCTGATCGTTGAGAAGGATAAGCTAGCATGGAAGCGGAAACCAACTGGATAAACTTTAGTTATTAGGTGAATGGGCTAATTTACACTTCATAGTCGGTTGGGATGATGAGCACCTTTTCTAAATTGGAAGCCATTGTGAGTGAGTTTATTCACATCATACCCGATTGGGATGATGAGAACTTTAGAAAACAAAAACCCTTGGTAAGTGGAATTTTGATGTGACACCCGGTTGGAGGAGCTAAAACCTACTTACCGGTTGTAAGTTGAGATCATATCCGATAGGTATGATGGACTTCTTGGAAGGAAGGAGAAACCTGCTTACCAGTTGTAAGTAGAGATATCATCACACCCAGTTGGTGTGATGAAGTGAAAATATGTTTTGTGAGAAGTGCTCTCCCCTGATTTGTGTACCAATGCTTAAACTTTTTGAGAGACCTTCTTGACAGGAGCTAGAACAGCTCAGATAGGCCAGAGGCCTTAGTTTTTAACTTGTGGTGCTAAAATGCCCGATTTTGGAAAATCACGTACAATGGGCCCTAGTTTAATGGGCACAAGCAGGAGCTCGTAAATAAATATGAGATATGAAAGCCATGAAAACTCTTAATGAAATGGATATGTGATTTCACCATGGTACCAAGACAGGACCATCATACTCAATGGAGTGGCAGTAGTGTGCTAGGGATTGGTCGACGGACCGACCTAGACAAATAGCTGCAGGTCGGGTTGAGGGTCAGGGTCATTGGACCAGTGGCACCAAAGATAAAATGGCTTTGTGGAAAACTTTTGTTTGTGCATGCACTTGAGGTTCGGGGCCATCAAGATGCCTAAGAGAGGTAGTGATGCATCCTAAGGGCTACTGGATGACATGGTGGAGATAAGGGCAATTTGTCGTGCTAGTAGTTCTAGAAGCTCGACGTAGCTTCATGCGCATGAGACTGGGGTGGGGTCGAGATGAGGTCTTTGTCCTCATATAGACACAGAGTTGTTTTCGAGTTTGAGGGTTGGTTATCACGAACATCCACTCAGACCCAAGGTAGAAGTGGATGAGATTCAATCTTGGTGGCTAGTAAAGTCGCTCCGAGCCATAATTGGGTACAGTGGACGGGCTGTCCTACGAATGTGTGATCCCTTCCTGATGATGGGCGTATGTTGACTGTTAAACACACCTAATGTGGAAAATGAGGAAAAAGGATTTTGAAAACTGGAATTTGAGGAAAGAATATTCTTAAAGGAAATAAGGAGTTTGGCACACTCCAATTAAAACTATTTTATTTATGAAAACTCACTCCCAACACCCATTCACTAAGTTGTAGAAACTCACACCTCTTTTATATCCCTTTTTTGTTGTAGGGGAAAATGACTAAAGATAACACCAGAATCTACCCTCTATTAGGTATGCTTAAAAGTTCTTTTAAGCTTGCATTTTTATTAATTTTTGCTATTACAGGGAATAAGGTTTAAATTACGCCTAATGCCTCTTGATTAAAGAAAGGGCGAAACCCCTCTCGAACCAAGGGAGCAGTGGGTTGATCACAAGGATCTGACCAAACCGGGTCGGGGCGTGATAATTTGTCTTCAGAGTGAGCCCGAGTAGTGGGAAGGTCGAGTGGGAGGGTGCTCTATTTATAGGGAGCTCGACAACTGATAGGGCTTCTGGACGGTGGTGGTTTCGACATGAGACTCACTCGATTTCATCGATGGCGACTGATTTTCCAGAGGTGGAAGTTCCGATCCTCCTCTGACGGTCACGAATCGCCCATCAAACTGAGGTTGAAGCTGACACTGTTCCGCGCATGCGAGAATATTTCGACATGAGAGCCTGATGTACGTTTATATGCTAAACTATACATTGTGTTTTGTGGGAATTATTTGGGGAAAGAGAAAGATTTTAAATCAAAAGACTATTGCTTGTGATTGCAATCGTACAAAATCATTAGACGCCCGATATGGGGTTGTGATGGTTATAAGGGCTACTGGACAACAATAATGGAACAAGGGAAGTTATCACTAGTCTAGTATGTCATGGAGCTTTGGGAGCCCAATGCACAAATAGACCTGGTGAAGAAGAAAGGTTTTGTCCCTCTATAGCGGACAACTACATTTGAAAATGTCTTGGGGTTGGGCAACGGTGTTCACACAAACTAATGGTTAAGGTATTAGCCTCGTACCAATGTGGTAGAGGTTGTAGCCTCATACTAGTGTGGTAGAGGTTGTAGCCTCGTACCAAGTTGGTCAATAAAGGTGCTTCAGACCATAAGTAGGACATACTGAGGTTGTAGTAGCCTCACAAGGTCTGTTCAACAAATGAATATCCCTTTATGAGAAGAGGTGTGTGATTTTTTTGTCTTATACAAACCCATAGAATTACACCATGAACAAATTCATAAAAAAGTTATTCTAGAGAGTAAAGAACATCTTTTAGCTTGTGTGACACAGGTCGTGAATTTAACTAAGAAATCATGTGAAAGATTTTTCAATGATAAAACAAGTTGTAACTTGTTCATTGGATCACCAAAAATCTCTGGATTTAAGGAAAAATATCCTTATACCTTGCAAGCATGTGTGTTATGCTTGTCAAATATAAGTAAAATTTCAAGCTTGGTTATGAATAAACCTAATGATAGGTTCTTTTTGATGGATTGAACAAATTATAAATTTTCCAAATTTTCATTTAAGCTCTAAGTTTATTTATAGTAAACCCTCGTTTTAACAAACCTTCTTGCAAACCTATTTAGAGTATGTGCTAAATCATGGACATGACGTCACAATGTCAACAAAACCTTCTCACTGAGTTGTGAACTCACTTCCTTCTAATACCCATTTCATGAATTAAAATACTTTCTGAATACATGAAGAATTGGAAAGCTTCAAATGACTCCAAGGTATGCCTTACATTAAGTACTTAGTCCCAATGTGATTTGTAATGTTTATTTTCAAAATTCCAATTTATAATTTTTGGGAAATAACTTGAGTTATTATATTTTAAGTCTTACACCCTGTCAAGTTTACAATGATGTGGTACCAATTGTTGTAAGACAGGGAGGATGTGGCAGGTTATCTGTAGGTATGACCGAGGAAACTTGGTCTAGGTGTGACAACTTAAGTAGTATTAGAACTAAATTAATTTTCGAACTTGGTTTTTGAAAGTAAACAATATTTTCGAAAAAAAAAGTACTAGGAAGTACTGTGTAAGGCTTATATATGTTTATTCCCTCAGAAATACTATTATTGAATGAAGTCCTAGTTCTATGACCCTACTATGGAAGTGAACTCAAGGAATAGGTCGTAATTGAATACCAACCCAAGGATGTTGGAAAATCTAAATTAGAAAAACCTCTACAAGAATAACATGAGTGATACTATATAAAGTAGTATGAATATTTTAGGGAGAAATCAAGAAAGTATCCTTTGAAATGATATAGAAAATCCCAATGGAATTCCAAGTATTGGAAAAACAATTTCCTCTTTAGATAAGAACTAGGTTTATTACCTTAGATAATAATGGCCTTAGAGAGTAAGGTCACAAGTGGTTACCGACTTGAGAATATCAGGGAGAAACAAAAAGGGTGGAAGTGAAACTCTCCACAAAATAAGAAAATTGATTCAAGGGTTTCAGTAGAAATTGAAAAGTTTTAAAGGAACAAGCTTGACTTACAAGTTTAAGATTGGGTAATAAACACAGTAAACCCTTTAAGTATTCTTGACGAGGAAGTTGGAGAATGGAAATATGAGATAGAGTACCCAATCCTAATCCTAAGAATGAACTTGTAAACTTCTCATATCTAATTGGCCTTCAATTTTGGGAAATTGCAAGGAGATCCCTCAATTTTCCAAAATTCTAAAAATTTCCCAAAAGTTTTCCCCAATTTCTCCCCTTTAAACTGACCGAATTTGATTTCCTCAAATTGGTCATTCAATCGGGGTTAATTGTTCCAATTGAAGGTATGGATCAGTTCCTACACTTCCATATGATTCAATTAAGCTTTGAACTACAACATTTGGGTCCGAATTGAGCTCAAACGGAACTTTGTCGAAAAACTGCTCGCAAAGAGAGAAAGCTTCGAAAGCTTATTGTCGGAGGTGCAGTGGTCTGAGCTATCTATCTAGGTAGGTAGGTCTCGTCCTGAGGTTACTCCTAGGATCAAGAATCGCTACAATTAACATCGAATCGAGGGAGAATTCTGTTAGTGAATTTTCACACACTCTCTCTCTAACTCCAATTGGAAATGACAGAGGAGGGCCGAATTGGCTTACCTTTCAACTCTGTTGCAGTCATGTGAGGGTCGTAGGGGTGTTGGGAGGGCTTGGTTTGACCGGAGGTGGGCTGAATTTTTCCAAAGTCAACTCAGCCAAAATAGGGCAACTTCGGTCCTTTGAAGCTGCTTAAATGTTTGATTCCACCGGCGCTTCTCTGGCGGTCCTCGAGTTGAACAGAGGTTACTGTCTGGTAGCTGACTTTCCCAGAGTCTAAAGAACCCAACCTCACCTTCTAAGGCTAAGAAAAATGCCTATATTGGAGCTTTGGTTCGAGCTTCACCAAAAACTAAAGCAGTTGAGAGAGAATGGAGATTCGAGGTGTGTAGAGGATGAATGGAGAGGAGCTCTTTATATAGGGAGCTTGGGGACACTCTACTCGACCACTTTCCTTCTTGGTCGAGCTTATCCTCATCTTGAAATGGCCTGATCGGAGCAATTCAAGCTTTACTAGCGTTATCCATTTCGACATTGAATGAACAGTGCTGCCATTTGAAGGAAGAAGACGACACTATTTCGAACCAGACTGGATCGGTCCGACCGGGTTCAATGCTTAAATCAGTCGGTTCAGGCCTAATTCGACCGATTTTCTCAAAATTAAAAATTTCTAAATTCATTTTCTATCTAATGGTGGCTTCAATTCTCCAATTTGAATATTTTATGCCAATTAGAAAAATAAATTTAGCAACCGATTCAAGGATGGTTCAAACCAGTTCAGGTCCAGTTCACCTGAACCAGTCTGATTTTCTCTTCTAATTCATCCCAAGGTCCTTTTCTATGATTTTTTTATGACTCTTTGAGTCACTTGGGGTTTGTCAATTTCCTATTTTGCCATTTCTCTACCGGTTAAGGTTCATGAACTAGTTCAGTTTTCTCTCTTGAGTTGATCGGTTCTTTCCCCAATTTTTCTTATCTTTAAGGGACGAGGATTACAAGTTTAATATAGTGAAAACTAGTTAGTGTGCCACACTGGTCGCACGCACGTGCCACACACATGGAGCGTGGGGTGCACACACACGCGGGCATAGACACTCATGTTGTCTTCCCCGCTTGACGCCCGACCTGATAGAAGGCTAAAAAACCCACATTTCCTCAACTAACATCCAAAACCCACCGCTTGGAGAATTAATACATTCTGAATGCCACATGCTATGGATGGACTCATTGAACCTAGGTTTGGATAGCCACATAATTCTAGAATCCAACCATATAAAACTTGGATATTCCCCATTAGTTTTGGATTAGAATTTGCTCTAAAAACCGAAGCAATATAATTTCCATTGAGAGAGGTTGTAGAGAGTACTACTCCCCCGACTACTAAGTCTAGAGTTCTTGGTTTCCTTGGAAAGTTGAGACCACCAGCTTTCCAATGCTACTATTCTCAATCACTGACAACCACTCTATTGGCACGAGTGAGATAAAACATTACTAGGACTTCTCTGATAAAAAATAGAGAAACTATTTCGATGGCCATTTTTGGCAGCCCCAACAACCAACTAAGGCCAAGAAAAATACATGAGACACCTTGAAGTCTCATCATTCCAACGCCACAAGCCTTAGACATTTTGGGTAAGTATAGAGGAAAATTGAATCATTGAAACTTGGAATTGCTTAAAAAATAACATAGACAGGTAATATGCTAATTGCAGGCAGCCTCGACCTCCATTAGGGACAATCTTGGTGTCCGCGGATTCCTTTGGGAGCTTTCCAATGGCACTAGTGTTGATGACTAAGGCATCATCTCCTATGGGTTCCCTACCTTAACCGATTTCAATTCATTGTGTTGGGTAGTTTTAGTTAATGCGGATCATCACTATTCAGGCCAAGCCCCACCGAACAAAGACCACGATGACCTAGGGGAAGGCCAGGTGGACCCCAAATCTAAGTTGACAAAGTTTTTTTTATACTTTTATTAGGGACCAAAGGTCATGGACTAAAACATAAATAAGGAAATGTTAGAAGACCCAATTTTGAATAAGCTTTCTATGGAGTCTTCTTAAGAGACTAAATAAAGTTTTAGGACCAATTGGAGAGATTGATAAAGTTCTTAAGGGTTGGCATCTTTGGAATGCCTAAGAACCTAAATGCAATAAAAAGAAATTTAAGGTCGTAAGTGCAAATAAGGGTATTTGTGCACCCAAAGGGTAAGGTTTGGGTAGTCTAAGGATCTAAATATAATTAAAGAAGATCAATGGACTTAAATGAAAAAATGGAGGAACAAATGAGTCCTGGAAAGTAAGTTATAAATGATAGGGAAAAATGGAGGAACAAATGAGTACTAGAATGTAAGTTATAAATGATAGGGAAAAATGGTAATTTTGCCCAACTTAGCGATCACTTTGTAATTAATGAGAAATAAGGCCTAGAAGTGTTATACAACTTATTGGGGACCAAAATAGGACTAAAGGAAACTTGGGGACACAAATAAGTCTAAGGGTACAAGGAAGGGATATTTTAAGGTATAAGGACAAAATGGTAATTTTGCCCAAGTTAATGAGCAAATTGTAAATTTGGGAAAGTAAGGCCACTAGGTGATAAATAAGGGAATTATGAACACTTAGGCAAGGGTAACTCAAGAGGTTATGACCATAATCCCTAGGGACTAACCTTAGAGAGGGTTGGTGAAGGGATGGTTCCTCGGCTTGTAGGTCAAGTAAACTAGACCCGTGGGGTGAAATCATCATTTCTTAAGAGAATTATGGATTACCAGTTAGGGGACTATAGTTCTTGAATTCGATCTCTTTGTTTTCTAAACATTGTAGAAGAAACAAGAGGTCACTTTAGAGGGACTCGAGAGCGGGGATACGAAACCCTTCTAGAATGAACAAGTTCTAGAATTAACAATGGGTGGGTGTATTGATGGTGAATTTGATTGGATCGACCAACATACTTGGTTGTTTAAAATGATTGCCTTAAAATGAGGGTTAAAGATTGATCTTGAAGCTGATATAAAAAGTGTGAAATGACTAAGTTCATGTCCATTAAAGCAAATGTTCCTTTAAAGGCTAAGGAGTGAGGAAAGGTCGTAAAACCAATATAATGGGTTTTCCAATGTTTCATAGGACCATGTATTGGGGCTTTGTGCCATCTCGCTTAATTTGGGGGAGTTGGTCGAGTGACAGATCACACTCCCTTTGACGATTTGTTGTGTGCATTGTGTAGAGATGGTTAGAATATGGACCATGCTAAAAAAACACCGAGAAAATGCAAATGAATGGCCCAAGTATATGGATTTTTATGCTTTCATTATGCTTATGATATACCGATATGAAGTGGCATGAGCATTGACATGACACCTTTTGAGATAGTATCAACATCAAGGGAAATTGGAAAGTGAGGGTAAGGGGAGATTGAATTATGCTTCCAGATTTCTCGGGACACCCGATTGATGTATATGTATCGTCCCAGTTAAACCGCTGTGAGAAGAAGAAGGTATGATTGAGTCGCATGTGTAAGGGGCATGTGCATCTATTAGTGGGTAAGTTGGTCATGACCCCCTAGATGCAAAGTTATCCTAATGAGAGACGAGCCTAGGGGGCATCGGTTGTGAAAGAGTGCACATGATTCCCACACTCTCACGGGACTCAATGGGTATGATGACATTCCCTCTAGGCGTGAATAAAAGGGCAAATGATCAACTATGGTAATTGGAGGCAAATGAACGACCCATGTGCGTGGGTCATGAGTAACCCATGTGTGAGTTATGTTTATATGTTGAACTATAAATTGTGTTTAAAAAAACTAGAATTGGGTCGGGTTAACTAACTCAAGGAAGTCAACTCCTTCTCATTCCTCCCAACAACTACACTATTTATGCCATACATTCCCCTATTTGTGGATAACAACATGTATTTGGAAATATTACTCTAAAAACTCCGATTTTGGACAAAATAGAAACCCACAAAAAGCTGGTATGAGCTGAAAACCCCCTTCCCAAGATTCCCTTAGAAGGAATTAGGTAACTCCACATCATTTGACTAGGTTCAGCTCAGGAAGTCGGAGTTGTGAGCTGGTGCTCAAGACTGCATACTGCCAAGAAAAGCTTATAGAAAGCTCATATATGCACTATGTTTTATCTCACACAAGATATGGTTGAACTCATAACTTCTTCCTTAACATTTCTTTTGAAGACACCTCTAGCCAACTTACCACTGATTAACGATAAATAGCTCTAGAAATCGGTTCACGAAAAAACGGTATGTGTTGTTTGCGGCCTACACCTATCATGAATAACTTATTGTAAAGCTAATATTTTATCCTTTTTTTCATACCAAAAAAACATGGGTAAGTTCATAACTTCTACTCGGGCTTCCCTTAAGAGGAACTGGATTATCTCCCTGATGTTTGGAAGAAATCACCTATAGAATTCTAAGCTAATTCAAGCACTCAATTTAAGGAGACCAAGATTCAAACCAGCAATTCTCCCTCTCTCAACCACCGAATGATTGCTCTTAGGCTCTATAAACTTGTCTCAACCTCCTCTACACAATGGTGGTTGGTCAAGCAGGACGATATATAACACCCTGACCCGATTCTTGGGTCGGACTATCATTACAACTGTCACACCCTCCCGATACTATAATAGTGGGTCCACATCACTATAGAACCAACATGTTATCATGTACAGATAACACAAAACCATTTGATTTTTAAATAAAAATTAAACTTGTTCACAAAGATTACAATTTACCAAAAGTCATTTTACAAACTCTCAAATCCCAAAATATCTACTGCTTGGAAAACTCCTAGAGTTATCATCGAGGTAGTTACCTTAAAAAATATTTGCACAACTAGCTTCCTCACAATAAGAAACTGAAAGGGGTCAAGGAGATGGTTGAGTTGTAAGGCTTAATATATAAGGTATTGGTATCAAGATGCCATTTCCATGAGCGCAACCCCTACGAAAAATCTCAACATGTAGTAATAAAGTTTGCAAAGAGTTTTACTTTTAAATCTTATTATTATTATTATTATTATTAGTCTCTACCAAATTTATATCACACAACAACAATGAACTTATGCAATCACAACTTACTAGTGATGACACATCTCCTTCTATTGGTACCTAGTGGCGACGATACGCCTCTCTCCACTAATCACCAGTGAATCTCTTTAGGGAGAGTGCCTAAGTATAACCACTAAAGATATGATGCACCTAGCTCTTTAGGAAAATGACCATCTCCTTCCACCACTTGTTCAATATATGGACACCGCCTTATAACTCCCATGCTATGGTTATACTATTACAAAATCTTCTCCCTCTTATTACCTCTCATCTCATATATCTCTTTGTAAGTGGAAAAACTCCTCCATGTAGGTGTCTACTGATACCATACCTCACCGCCTCAATCACAATCAATGCATCCTAAATCGACATACCAAAAGAGGTTGGTTTTCTATCTAGCTAACCACTCTAAGTTCAATAAGCATCCCAATTACCATCAAGGCTACATAATGTCAATGAGGCATTACTTTACTTTAAATTTCAAAATTTATTATGCTTCTATACTTATAAATATGGACTAAAGTCTCCTTCAAAAAATATGTACCAAAGTCCTTGTTTCATAAAATGTGGGTCAAAGCCCCACATAAAAAAATATTGACCAAAGTCCCTCTTTCATAAAATATGGGTCGAAGCCCCACTTCCAAAATATGGACTAAAGCTCTTATTTCACAAAACATTAGTCAAAGCCCTACTTCCATAATATGGACCCATGTCCTCTCATTAAATATGGGCCAAAACTTCACTTCTAAAATATGGACCAAACTCTTTCTTTCACAAAACATGGGTCAAAGCCCCACTTCCAAAATATGGATTGAAGTCGTTTCATAAAATATGCGTCAAAACCCCATTTCCATAATATGGACCGAAGTACTCCTTTAATAAAAATATGGGTCGAAGTCCCACTTCCATAATATAAATCATAATCCTTCTTTCATAAAATATGGGTCAAAGCCCCACTTTCAAAATATGAATGGAAGCCCTTATTTTATAAAATATGAATTGAAGCTCCACTACTATAATATGAATCGAAGCCCCACTACCATAATATGGACCGAAGACATTCTTTAATAAAATATGGGTTGAAGCCCCACTTGCATAATATGGACCAAAGTTATTCTTACAAAAAATATAGGTTAAAACTCCACTTTCAAAATATGGACCGATGTTCATCTTTCATAACATATGGGCCAAAGCCCAACTTCCAAATTATGGACCAAAGTCATTCTTTCACAAAACTTGTCATTTTCCAATTTCATCATGATACTTTAGAACACACACACACACAACACATAATTTGAAAAACTGTAGAAAGCACACGTCGGTCCAATCAGACCTAACACTAGTATTAAATCTCACTCACCTTGACTAGTTTTGAACCCTCAAGTGAGTTTTGCCTCGACCTCATGTTAGCAAAATTTGTCCAACATTTAATAATTACGCATATATTCAATTCGAATATAATAAATTTAATCCATATTTCCCTATATCCATTCTCATTAGTATTGCTTTAATTATAATTAATTAAGTTAATTCCAAAATTAGTAACTCTAAATCCCTTATCTTCCAAGTCCAAGTTCGGTACTTGGAATCATGAGTCTTGTAGTTATTTTCCAACAAAGCCTTAAAAATTTCTTACTCCCAAACGTAGCCTTAAGGGCCTTTCCATCATTTTACTCGTGTGGCTACTGTGCAAAAACACGGTCTTAAGGGAATTACTCAAATTCCCAAATGCAATCATAACTATGTGTTTATTCCTTCATGCTAAACAACCCCTTAGGGGTAATTTGGTCATTTTTTCTACATGCCCTCAACTGACAACTTTGGGGTCTCCTCCTATTCGCAACTCATTCCATTGGGATTTTCCTCTCAAATATGAGTACCAACAACTTGACGTCAAGCATTGCAGCTACCATAGAGCTTCAACAACTAAAGATGTCTCCTCTTCCCGACCCGAAGTCGACCGATGAAATTAGTTCTCCTGTTTTCTTATTGAAGACTCATCCTTGGGTTCGTAAGTGCAAGAAGGGGGTCATGAACTATCACGCCCCAAACTGGTTTGGTAGGATCCTCGTGAGCAACCCGCCACTCACATGGTTTATTAAGAGATTCCCTTTCTCTAAACCACGAGGAGTAAAGCATCCCTTCACCTGTATCTTTCCTGGAGTAGCATTAAACAAAACTAAATATATTAAATCTTACATACATGTCTTGCAAGTTCGGCTACATGAAAATCTTTAGATTTTTTTCCCTTGGTTACCTAAAAAGGGGTAAAGGGAGGGGGTGAGTTCGACAACTCAGTGAATGGGTGTTGGGTGAAAGTTTTCACAAAAACAACTTTTATCGGAGTATGCCAAACTCCTTATTTCTATTAAGAATGCTTTTCTTCAAATTTTGATTTTCAAAACCTTTTTCCAACGTTTACCAATTCTTTTCAAAGGATTCTCAAATCCTTTCCAAGGTTTTCAAAACCTCTTTTCCATTTCCATATTAGGTGTCTTTCACAAACAATACACACCCTTCATCAGGAAGGGTACACACACATATTCGTGAGATGGAGTTACATCGACTGCACCCACTTGTGGATCCAAGCGTCTTTACTATCCACCTTGATAGAAGTCCCTGACTTCTACCCAGAGTCTGAGTGAACATCTCTGATGTTCAACCCTCAGACCCAAAAATATCGCGTGTCTATATGCGAACGGAGACCTCATCTCGACCCCACCCCGATCTCATGCAGATGAATCTACATCGAGCTTCCCTGACTACTGACACAACAAACTACCCTTGTCTCCATTATGTTGTCTAGTAGCTCTTAGGATACATCACTACCCCTCTTGGGTGTCTTGATGGTCCCGAACCTCAAGTGCATGCACAAACAATAATTTTTCCACAAAGCCATTTATCTTTGGTACTACTGGTCCAACGAATCTGACTCTCAACTCGACCTGTAGCTGTTTGTCTAGCCCGGTCTGTCGAACTGACCCTAACGCACTGCCACCAGTCCTTCGAGTATGTAAGTCATGTCTTGGTACCATGACAAAAACAAATAATCCATTCATTAAGAATTTTTATGGCTTTAACATATCATGTTTGTTTACAAGCTCCTGCTCATGCCAATTGGCATTAGGCCTACTGTACGTGATTTTCTAAAATCGGGCATTTTTGTCCCACAAGTTCCAAAAAACTGAGGCCTCTAGCCTATTTAAGCTTTTCTAGCTCTTGTCAAGAAGGTCTCCCAAAATTTTTAAGCATTGGCACACAGTTAAGGGAGAACACTTCTTCTGAAAAGAAATATAATTTTCACTTCATCACACTAGCCGGGTGTGATGATACCTCCGCTTACAATCGACAAGTAGGTTTCTCCTTCCTTCAAGGAAGTCCATCATACCAATCAGGTATGATTTTCTCTACTTATAGCCAGTAAGTAGGTTTTAACTTTGTTTGTCCATCACCCCAACTAGGTATGATGTCAAAATTCCACTTATAAGTGGTTTTTCATGTCTAAAATGTCATCATCCCAGCCGGGTATGATGTGAATAAGCCCACTCACTCGATAACTGTGACGTGTTCATCTACGGTTGGTTTTCTAAGTCGACGCGAGCTTTCTCTAGTTGGCGTTCCGATCACACTTGTCCCTACACGATTTGGGCAACCTTTTTCAGTTTAGTTTTGTAATAAACGCCTAGGCTCATCGATAAATTGCATTTAGGTCCCTAAAGTTTATTTTTCTTAACTTTAGGTCCCTAATGTAAACCTTTGCCCAAAAAGTTTCCAAAATTCCCTTTCAGTCCTCATTTTACTAAAAAAATCTATAACAAGCTCAAGTTTCCCAAATTTCCAATTTGGTCCCCAACTTTTCAAAATTACCATTTTGCCCCTAATTTCCAAAAATGGCAATTTGACACCAAATGTTCAAAAAATTGACCAATTGGTCCCCTAACATCTTTTCTAGGGCCAATTGGCCCTAAATTTTGGGAAATTGCAATTTGGTCCCTCAATTTTACGAAATCCCCAAATTTCCCCCTTTCAAATTGGTCGAATTTGATTTCATTAAATTGACATTTAATCGGGGTTAATTGCTCCAATTGAATGTATGGATCAGTTCCTTCATTCCATACGATTCAATTGAGCTTTGAACCGCATCATTTGGGTTCGAATTGAGCTAAAACGGAGATTCGCCAGAAAAATGTACGTAGAGAGAGAAAGCTTCTAAAGCTTACCGTCGGAGGTGTGGCGGTCCAAGCTCTCTATTAGGGAAGGTAGCTCTCTTCATGAGGTACCTTCTAGGATCAAGAATTCCTACAATTGACCCCGAATTGAGGGTGAATTTTGTTAGTGAAATTCTGTACTTTCTCTCTCTAAATCTAACCTACAACGATTGAGGATGTCACGCCCTAACCCAGTCAAATCCCTGTGAGCAACCCACCACTCTCCTGGTTTATTAAGGGTTTTACCCTTCTTTAAACCTTGAGGAGTAAGGCATCCTTGAAACCCGTACATTTCTTGGAATAACATTAATCAAAATTGCATAAAATTTAAACTTACATACTTGTCTTGTAGGCTTAGCTAGATAACGGCCTTTAGGTAGGTTTTTCCCTTGGTTACCTGAAAAGGGGTAAAGGGAGGGGTGAGTTCGACAACTTAGTGAATAGGTGTTTTCAGACATGAGTTTTCAAAAAATAGTTTGGATTTGGAGTGTGTCAAACTACTTATTTTCTTTAAAATCATTCGTTACTCGAGTTCCCAGTTTTTCAAAAACCATAACTCATCATTATCCACAATTAGTGTGTTTAACACTCAACACACGCTCTTTATCATGAAAGGATCACACATTTGCAGGCTATACTATTCACTGCACCCACTTGTGGCGTCGGAGCGACTTTACCAACCACCTAGAGAGAAGCCCGTCTACTTCTACCCTAGGAATGAGTGAATGTTCATGAAATTTGACCCTCAAACCCAGAAAGAAACTCCGTATTCCTATGAGAACAAAGACCTCTTCCTGACCTCACCCTAGTCTCATGCACATGAAGCTACGTCGAGCTTCCCTGACTAGTGGCACAACAAACTGCCCTTATCTCCACCATGTCGTCCAATAGCCCCTAGGACGCATCACTACTCCTCTTGGGCATCTTGATGATCCCAAACCTCAAGCCATGCACAAAAAAAAAGTTTCCATATAAGACATTAATCTTTGGTTCCATTGGTCCAACGACCATGACCCTCAACTCGACCTGCAACTGTTTGTCTAGACTAGTTTGTCGACTTGTCTCGTCGTATTGTCGCCAATTAATCGAGTATGTCGGTCTTGTCTTAGTACCATGGCCAAATAACATCATTCACTAAAATTTTCATGGCTTAATCTCATGTTTGTTTATGAGCACCTACTCGTGCTAACTGGCCTTGGGCCCACTATACGAGATTTTAAAAATCGGGCATTCTAGCCCTAAGTTCCAAAATTGAGGCCTTCGGCCTATCTGAGCTATTCAAGCTCCCATCAAGAAGGTCTCCCAAAATGTTTAAGTAATGGCACACAGTTAGGGGAGAGCACTTTTGACAAAAATAAATTTTCACCTATCCATCACACCAACCGAATATGAGGACATCTCCGCTCATAACCGATAAGCGGGTTTTCTACTTTCTTCTAGGAAGTTAATCATACCAACCGGGTATAATCTACTTACAACTGGTAAGTAGTTTTTCTGCATGTTTTCTCACATCACCCCAACCGCGTATGATGTTGAAATTCCACATAATAGTAGGTTTTCATTTCCAAGGTACTCATCATCCCAACCGGGTATGAAGTAAAAATTCCCACTCACTCGATATCCGTAGTGTATCTTTTGTCTTAACCGGCTCTTTACCTCACTCGAGCTTATCCTTGCTAGCATTTCTGGTACTTTGTGTTCCTACACAATATGAACATCCTTGTTCATTAACCTTTGGACTAATAGCGTTAATTCATCATGAATGAATAAAATCCCCAAACATTTAATTATTTGCATTTAGGTCACTAAAGTTCTTTTTCTTTAACTTTAGCGCCCTAATGCCAATTTTTCCCAAATTGAGTCCCAAAACTTCTAAAATTCCATTTGGGACCTCAATTGATTCAAAATCACAAAAATGGGTTCAAGTTTCCCAAATTTCCAATTTGGTCCCTAACTTTTCAAAAATTACCATTTTGCCCCTACTTTACAAAATGGCAAATTTGACCCCAATAGCTCCAAAAATTGACAAATTTGTCCTCCAACATCTTTTTCATTGCCAATTGGCCCCAAATTTTGGGAAAATGCACTTTAGTCCCTTGAATTTTTGAAATCCCAATTTCCCCCTTTCAAACTGGCCAAATTTGATTTTATCAAATTGATCTATCAATCGAGGTTAATTGTTGAAATTGAAGGTACGATTGAGTTCCAACACTTCCACGCGATTCAATGGAACTTTGAATCACGTCATTTGGATCCGAATTGAGCTCAAACGGAGCTTCACCGGAAAACTGGACTTAGAGAGAGAAAACTTCGAAAGCTAACCGTCAAGGGAGCGGCGGTGCGAGTTTTTGATCTGGGCAGATAGCTCTCGTCGTGAGGTTCCTCCTAGGATCAAGAATTGCATCAATTCATGCTAAATTGAGGGAGAATTTGGTTAGTGAAGTTTCGTCGGTTCTCTCTCTAACACTGATTGGAAATTACAAAAGAAAGCCAAATTGGCTTACCTTTCCACTCTAATTCAGTCGTATGAGGGATGTGGAAGTGTTGGGAGAACTTTGTTTGGCTTGAGAAGGGCTCAAATTAGTCATTTTTAGCTCTGTCGAAAAATGGCAGCTTAGGTTCACAAGAGCCGCTTCACTGTTCGATCATGCCAGCATTTCTCTAACGATCCTCAGAGCAAATGGAGATTACCATCGGGTAGCTATCTTCTCCCTGAATCTAAAGAACCCAACCTCACCTTCTTTGGCTCAAAAAAATCCCAATGTCGCAGCTCTGGTTTCAGTTTCACTGGAAAATGGAGTAGTAGGGAGAGAGAGGAGTTTTCAAGTGTGAGGACGATGAATGAGAAGGGGCTCTTTATATAGGGAGCTCGAGGATTCCTTTGTCATCCGATTGGTGCTTTTATGGCGGTCATTCATTACTTGAAACTCCTTGGTCGGAGACTATTCATCTTCACTGGCACTGCTTGATTTTTCAATGAGTGAACAGTGTTGTCATCTGAAAGAAGAAAATGACATTGTTCAGAACCGAACCCGATCGGTTCGAACCAGGTTCACTACTTAAATCGATCGATTCAGGCCCAATTCGACCGAGTTTTTCAAAATTAAAAATTTCTAAATTCATTCTCTATCCAATGGAGGCTTCAATTCTCAAATTTGAATTTTCTAAGCCACGTAGAAAAATGAATTTAGAAACCAGTTCATTAGTGGTTCAAACCGATTCAAACTAGTTCAGGTCTGGTTCACCTGAACCGATTTGGTTTTCACTTCCAATTCATCCTAAAGTCCTTTTTCATGACTTTTGTGACTGTTTAGGTCACTCGAGTTCTATGAATTTCTCGGTTTTCCCTTTCTCTATAGGTTACTATTTATAAATCGACTTGATTTTCTATTTGAAAATAACCGGTTCTATTCCTTGTTTTTCTTATTATCAAAGGATGGGGTTTACAACTCTCCCCTCCTTTTAGGGGTTTTGTCCCCAAAATTGTTACATGTTAAATAGTTGAGGGTAACCATTCTTCATTACACTTTCGGTCTCCCATGTCACTACCTGCACGGGTTTGTTTTGCCAAATAACTTTAACCATGGGAATCTTCTTATTCCTTAAGTTCTTCTCCCTTTGGTCGATGATTCGCACTGATTCTGTTTGATAGGTTAAGTTCTCTTCCAACTCTGGTGGTGGTCGGTCCAATAAATGGTTAGGGTCAGGCTGGTACTTTCAAAGCACATAGATATGGAATACATCATATATTCTCTACAAGTTAGGACATATTTCCAATTTATAGGCCACCAGTAGTATCCTTTAAATGATGGGATAAGGACTGATATACCTTGGTTTCAGCTTCCCCATTGTTGAAACTTAAGTATTCCCATCCATGTGGATACCTTGAGAATCACTTAGTCCCCCACATCAAACTCCAGATCCCTTCTCCGATGATCCGTATAACTCTTTTGACTATCCTGAGTGGCCTTAAGGCGACGCCTCATTAACTTAATTTTCTTGGTGGCATCCTCGATTAGCTCGACCCTTTCCAATTTCCTTTCCCCCATTTCTTTCCAAAATAAAGGGGTACGGAAAGGTCATCAATAAAGGGCTTCATAAGAAGCCATCTGAATACTGGCTTAATAGCTATTATTGTAAGCAAATTCTATTAGGCACAGGTATTCTTCCCAACCTTTATCCATGGTGAGTACGCATGCCCTCAGCATGTCTTCCAAGGTCTAAATTGTCTGTTTAGACTGTCCATTAGTCTAAGGATGAAACATTGTACTCATATGGAGCTTAGTTCTTAAGGCACTTTGTAAACTTGGCTAGAACCTTGAAGTAAATCGGGAGTCTCTATCCGATACTATACTCACCGGGACACCATGGAGTCTTGCTATCTCACTCATGTATAAGACGACCAGTTGTTCCACTGTATTTATCACTCTTATAAGGAGGAAATGAGTAAATTTGGTTAGTCTATCCATGACAACCCAAATTGCATCTCGACCCTTCCTGATCATAGGTAGTCCATGCTAATGTGCTCCCATTTCCATTTTGGGATTGGTAAGGGTTATAGTAATCCTGATGGTTTTTGATGCTCAACCTTAATTTGATGATAGGACAAGCATCAGACTCAGTTTTTCACAATGTTCCTCTTCATTTTCTTCCACCAATATCCTTGTTTGAGGGTGCGGTACATCTTAGTACTGCCTAGATGCATCGCATACACAAAATCATGTGCCTTTTCCAAAATTAACCTCTTCAGCTCCTTATCTTGAGGTACACATACCCTACCCTTGTAAGTTAGCACTCCATCACCTCGCAAGTCATAGTCTGATTTTGTCTCTCTATTAACCAAGTCCAAATAAGGTTAGAGTTCCTTATTAGCCTTTTGTTGGGCCTTAATCTGCCCAGTTAGACTAGATTTCACCACCACATTAGCCAACAAGCATTTTTCCTGCTTGTCCATTTTCAGATCCACCTCCATTCTCCCTAGCTATTGCAACAAGGTATGTAACTCATCTTTATTTGTGCCGTCTCAGTTTGGTATTTGCGACTTAAGGCATTTGCCACCACATTTGCCTTTCTAGGGTGATACTCTATCATAAGGTCATAATGTTTCACCTATTCCATCCATCTCCTCTGGCAGAGAATTAACTCTTTCTAAGTTAGTAAATACTTAACACTCTTGTGATCAGTGTATATCCTACACTTAACCCCATAGAGGTAGTGTCGCCAAATCTTTAAGGCAAACACTATCGCAGCTAATTCCAGGTCATAGGTTGGATAGTTTCTCTCATGTACCTTGAGTTGTCGTGTGGCATAGGCTATAACTTTTCCTTGTTGCATTAGTACACATCCGAGCCCCTGTCTTGTTGCATCACTAAAGATGGTGTACTCTCCCGCACTTGGGTCAGGAAGGGAGAGTACTGATGCGGTTGTCAATCGAGTCTTCAACTCCAAGAAAGACTTCTCATAGCTTTCTTTCCATTTATACCAAATTCCTTTCCTGGTGAGCCGAGTCAGAGGGGATGCTATCTTAGAAAAATCTTGCACAAACCATCTTTAGTATCCCACCAAACCTAAGAAGCTCTGTATCTCCAAAGGATTACTAGGTGCCTTCCAATCAAATATAGCTTCTACCTTTGCTGGATCTACTTTGACTCCATCCTTGGACACTATATGTCCTAAGAATACTACCTCCTCCAGCTAGAACTCACACTTAAGGAATTTTGCATATAAGTAGTTTTCCCTCAATATCTATAAGGTGATCACCAGATGTTCTTCGTGCTCCAACCTTGTCCGTCAATATATAAGAATATCAACTATGAATACTATCATGAACCTGTCCAAATGTGGTTGGAACACTTGGTTCATTAAATCCATGAAGGCTACAAGGGCATTTGTTAATATGAATGGCATCACCTTGAACTCGTAATGTTCGTATCGGGATCAGAATGTCATTTTAGGAATGTCCTCCTCTTGGATCCTAAGTTGGTGATAGCCCGATCGAAGGTTTATCTTGAAGAAGTAGGTTGCTCCTTTTAGTTGGTCGAATAGGTCATCAATCCGTGGAAGTGGGTACAAGTTCTTGATGGTGACCTGATTCAACTTCCTATAATCTATGTACAGTCTCATGCTCCCATCCTTTTTCTTCATGAATAGGACTGGTGCACCCCATGGAGACTAGCCAGTACGTATAAAATCCTTCTCCAATAGTTCCTCTAGTCTTTCCTTCAATTCCTTTAGTTCTGCTATAGCCATGCGATAAGGGGCATGGGATATGGGGTTTGTTTCTAGGATAACTTCTATAGTGAATTCCACCTGTCGACTTGGGGGTAATCTAGGTAATTCTTCTGGAAATACCTTTGGATAGTGTTTAACCACCAGAATGTCTTCGGGTCCATTCTCCTGAAATTTTTCGTTGATGACCATGGCCAGAAAAGTCGTACAACTTTTATGTATCATCTTTTGGGCCTTCATATGGGACACTATCTACACTTCACCCTTCCTTCGGTCTCCTTGAAATTTTATTCCATTTGTCTCAGGAGTGTGGAAGGTCATTGTCTTCTTTCCATAGTCCATCCTGGCATGATAGTTACTTAACCAATCCATCCCAAGGATCACTTCTATCTCCCTTAGAGCCAACAGAATCAAATCTACTTCGAGTTTGATTCCCCCAATCTTTATCTCACATCCGTTTGATTGTTTGTTCCTATTTAACCCTTCTCTTAAGGGTGTGAGGATGTTGAGACTTTGCCCTAGAGGAGTGAGTTCTAGGGGTAAGCTTGGAATTAAGTCCTCTTTGATAAAAGATCTCTCAGCTCCTGAGTCGAAGAGGGCGTATACTTGTTATCCCCATAAATGCACATACCCTGATTAAAGAAACATAGATCTTTAGAGGAAAGGCTTTCTTTATTGAATAATTTTTTTTTCAATTACAATATTTTTCTTAAGCTAGTTGGGAGGGTTTTGGGATGTACCTGCTATAGTACTTGGGTCTTTCCTAGCCTCTTCCTGGTGAGGTTGTATACCCTAGCTGGTTGTAAAACCCGCCATTTTGAGCTAAGGAAAACCAGGAAAAGAACCGGTCAAACCAAGTGAGGATTTAGAACCGGTTCACAAACCCGATTATTTCTGAACAGGCAAGTTGGGAATTTACAACTCTCGGGTGATCCAAAGGGTTCATTAAACCTTGGAAAAGAAACTTAAGACAAATTAGAAAATAAAAACCAAAGTGGTTCAAGTGAACTAGATTCCATAAAAACTTTAAAATTAAGCGTGCTTATTTGAGAGTAATGTGAGGATGGGTGACCTCCTAGGAAGTATGAATTTTTTTTTGTAACCCGAAATTTCGGTCAAAAATTTGTATGTACGCCTTATCATAAATTAATATATAATTAATAGCAATAATTTAATACCTAAATTAAATTATTGGAATTAATACAAATAATTTAATACCAAAATTAAATTATTAGAATTAATACTGAAATTTAATTTATTAGAATTAATACCGAAATTAAATTATTGGAATTAATACCAATAATTTATGGCAATATTAATACCAGTAATAAATCTCGCCCATTTAATACACGGGTTTTACAACTATATAAAGAGTTCATCCCCATTTCATTTTCCTCACACCTGAACACTTCTCTCTCTCTCTCTACTGCTCCATTTCCCGGTAAAGCTCGAACGAGAGCTTCGACTTGAACAAAGGTCGGGCTCTTTAGAACCGGGGGGAAGACAGCTATCTAATAGCAAACTCCAATCAATCCGAGTATCGTTGGAGAAACGCCGACATGATGGAATAGTGAAGCAACTCCGGCGGACCGAAGCTGCCCTATTTCGACCAAGCTGAAATCGGCCATTTCAAGCCCTCCCAACACTTTCTCAGCCTTTCCACGACCGAATTAGGACCGAAAGGATGAACCTCAGGATGAGACCTATCTGCCCAGATCGAAAGCTCGGACCGCCGTGCCTTCACCGGAACACGAAGTACCGGGAACGCCAGCAAGGACAAGCTCGCGTGAATACCAAGAACCGGTCTAGTGGAATTCACGGCATTAACGGGTGAGTGGGTTTACTAACGTCATACCCGGTTGGGATGATGAGCACAAATTAAAGTTAAAAACCACTTACCGGTTGTGAGTGAATTTACTAACATCATACCCAGTTGGGGATGATAAGTGCCTCGATATAAAAACCCACTGTTTAGTGGTATTTTAATCATCACTACTTAGAGAAAGTGATGTGAAAGTTATGTGGAAAAACTACTTACTAGTTGTAAGTAGATCATACCCGGTTGGTATGATGAGACTCCCTCGAAGGAAGTTGAAAACCCGTTTATCGGTTATGAACGGAGATGTCCTTATACCGGTCGGTATGATGGACAGTAAAAACCTATTTTTGTCGGAAGTGTTCTCCCCTGACTGTGTGCCAATGCTTAAACTATTTGGGAGACCTTCTCGACGGGAGCTCGAATAGCTCTGATAGGCCAAGGGCCTCGGTTTTGGAACTTGGGGGCGAAATGCCCGATTTTGAAAATCTCGTACAGTGGGCCCAAGGCCAGTTGGCACGAGCAGGAGCTCGTAAACGAACATGATATATGTGCCATAAAACTTAATAAGTGAATTGTTTGGCCATGGTACCAAGATAGGACCGACATGCTCAGTCAACTAGCGGCAGTGCAACATGACAGGTCGACGGACTAGTCAAGACAAATAGCTGCGGGTTGAGTTGAGAGTCGGGGCCGTTGGACTAATGGCACCACATATTACATGGCAATATAAGAAAACATTGTTTGTGCATGCACTATGAGTACGGGATCATCAAGACGCCCATGAGGGGTAGTGATGCATCCTAAGGGCACTGGACGACCTGGTGGCTATAAGGGCAGTTCGTCGTTCCAGGTGTCTGTGCAAAATCTGGAGTAGCACTAAGCGCATGAGACCGGGGTGGGGACAGGATGAGGTCTCTGTCCACATACGGACACGAAGAAGTGATTTCGGGATTGTGGGTCGGATGTTTCGTACATCCACTCATTCCCAGGGTAGAAGTGGTCGTACTTCTATCCGGGTGGCAGGAAAAGTCGCTCTGAAGCCACTAGCGGGTTCAGTAGTGATACTGACTTGCGAATGTGTGTAACCTTCATTATGAAGGATGTGTGTTGGGTGATGACACATCGATAACTAAGAAATAATGGAAAAAGATGAATTTTTAAATGAAATGATTTTTTTGAAAACAAAGGAGTCTGGCACACTCCATATAAATGTTTTTCTTGAAAGTTAAAAGATTTGAATCCCACTCACTGAGTAGTTGTACTCACCCCCTCCCTTATACCTCTTTCAGGAAGTCCCGGAAAGCCGAACCTTAAAGGACTTGCGCAATTAAACGCCTGCAAGATTGGTACAACTAATTTAAATTACTATGCAGTTTTGATTTATGATATTCCTGGAAAAAGGTGCAGGTTAACGCCTTACTCTGTACGATTTATAATATAAGGGAAAACCCTTTAGTAAATCGGGAGAGTGGCGGGTTGATCACGGGGATCCGACCAAATCGGGTCGGGGCGTGACACTAGTACTCTGGTTGTAGCATCTTGCCTGGCATTCCTAGGGTTCTCTTGTGGTGGGCCAAGTGTATTCCTTTGATTGTTCTCCCTAAGAGTGGGGCATTCCTTTGCAAAGTGCCCCACTTGTCCGCATGCAAAATAGGACAAGCATGCTTCCTCATGGTGTCATTGGCACCTAGGACAGCAGGGGTTTCCTTGGGGCAAGGTGGGAATTACTCTCGAGGGAGGTGGTGGCATATCCCTTCTCTTTTGAAATGCCACTCTATTTTCCCACCTTGGACTATTATGCTCCTTCCGTCCTCCTTGATGGTTTTGGCCCTTGTCCTCCTTCCGGGTCGTTTGCTCCATCCGGCGGCATTAGGTTTGCACTAGTCGCTCACACTTGTGAGCCATACTGATTACTGCCGCCAGGTCCGTGGGGCGTCCTAGTACTCCTATACGATCTTGTGCACCCATATTGAGACCTTCCATGAACTGCTAACATATATCTACTGGTCCAGCTAGGTCAGGAGCAAAGGTTCTTAACTCGTTGAATTTTGTTTCATACTTCGTTATGGAGTTAAGCCCTTGCCAAATTCGGAGAAAATCCGGCTTCTTCTAGTTAATCAAATGAGGAGTCAGGTACTCCTCTGCGTACCTCTCCTCAAATTGCTCCCAGGTGAGGTTGGAGGTATGCAAGTTTCGGATATTATCCCACCATCTTTTGGCACTTCCCTCTAGGAAGAATTATGTCAGGATCACCATGACCTCTACTGATATCCTGGCTAGCCCCATCAGCTTTTTGACATTTGTCAACCAATCCATGGCATCACCAGCATCTTTCTCTCCAAGGAAAGGCTTACACCAGTTGACGGAGAGTCTTGAGATTTTTGGGAATGTCAACTAGAGGGGGATAGCTAACGGGAGGAGGATGAAATTGCACTTCCTCTAGTTCAACCTGAGAGTTGGTGCCTGCCTTAGGGATGAGGTTAATTGCCCAAATACATGGCTGAACTCCTTGTACAATCTCTAGTGTTTTGAGCTAAGTCCAGGTGGGGTTGTTTGGGCTTCTTAGGGAGTTTCCACAGGTAGGGATGGTTGGATAGTGTCGACGACTGCGGCTCTAGTTCTCTTAGTTCCTTTCTTGGGAGCCATCTATAAATTTTAAAATCAAACCTATTAGTTACTATGTTCTCTAGTCTTGATAATGTATTCAAGGAAATAGGCTCTGATACCACTCAAGTTGTCGCGCCCAAACCCGGTTTGGTCAGATCCCTGTGAGCAACTCGCCACTCTCCCAATTTATTAAGGGTTTTCTCCTTCTTTAAAATGTGAGGAGTAAGGCGTCCTTTAAACCCGTACCTTTACTAGAATAACATTAATCAAAACTCCATAAAATTTAAAGTTACATACCTGTCTTGCAGGTTTAGCTAGCTGAAGGTCTTTAGGTAGGTTTTTCCCTCGATTAATTGAAAAGGGGTAAAGGGAGGGGTGAGTTCGACAACTTAGTGAATGGGTGTTTTGAAACATGAGTTTTTTGAAAAATAGTTTGGATTTGGAGTGTGTTAGACTCCTTATTTTCTTTAAAATCATTCTTTCCTTGAGTTCCCGGTTTTTCAAAAACCATAACTCATCATTATCCACAATTAGTGTATTTAACACTCAAAACACGCCCTTCATTATGAACGGAGCACACATTCGTAGGGCAACCTGTCCACTGCACCCACTTGTGGCATTAGAGCGACTTTACCGACCACCTAGATAGAAGCCTGTCCATTTCTACCTTGGGAATGAGTAGATGTTCGCAACAACTGACCGTCAAACCCGAAGAGAAACTTCGTGTTCATATGAGGACAAAGATCTCATGCCAACAGCACCCTGGTCTAATGCGCATGAAGTTACATCAAGTTTCCCTAACCGTTGGCACGACAAACTGCCCATATCTCCATCATGTCGTCCAGTAGCCCCTAGGACACATCACTACCCCTCTTGGGCATCTTGATGGTCCCAAACTTTAGTGCATGGACAAACAAAAATTTTTCATATAAGCCATTAATCTTTGGTGCCATTGGTCTAACGGCCCCAGCCCTCAACTCAACCTGTAGCTGTTTGTCTAGACTGGTCTGTCGACCTGTCTCGTCGCACTGCCGCCAGTCCATCAAGTATGTCGGTCCTATCTTGGTACCACGACCAAATCACATCATTCATTAAAATTTTCATGGCTTAATCTCATGTTTGTTTACGAGCTCCTGTTCGTGCCAACTAGGTTTGGACCCACTTTATGAGATTTTCAAAATTGGGCATTCTAGCCATAAGTTCCAAAACGAGACCTCCCATCAAGAAGGTCTTCCAAAATGTTTAAGAAGTGGCACATAGTCATGGGAGAGCACTTCTAACAAAAATAACTTTTCACTTGTCCATCACACCAACCGGATGTGAGGACATCTCTGATCATAACCGATAAGCGGGTTTTCTACTTCCTTCGAGGAAGTTAATCATACCAACTGGTTATGATCTACTTACAACTAGTAAGTAATTTTTCCACGTGTTTTCTCATATCACCCCAACTAGGTGTGATGTTAAAATTCCACATAATAGTGGGTTTTCATTTCCGAGGTACTCATCATAACAACCGGGTATTATGTGAAAATTCCCACTCACCAGATATCCGTAGTGTATCTTTCCTCTCAACTAGCTCTTTGCCTCATGCGAGCTTATCCTTGCTAAAGCTCCTGTTACTTCATGTTTCTATATGATATAAACATCCTTGTTCATTAACCTTTGGCCTAATAGCCTTCATTCATCATGAATAAATAAAATCTCCAATCTTTTAATTATTTGCATTTAGGTCCCTAATGTTCTTTTTCTTTAACTTTAGGTCCCCAATGCCAATTTTTCCCAAATTGAGTCCCAAAACTTCTAAAATTCCCTTTGGGACCTCAATTTATTCAAAATAACAAAAAGGGGTTCAAGTTTCTCAAATTTTCAATTTGGTCTCTAACTTTTAAAAAATTAGCATTTTCCCCTACTTTACAAAAATGGAAAATTTGACCCCAATAGTTCCAAAAATTGACCAATTGGTCCTCCAACATCTTTATCATGGCCAATTGGCCCTCAATTTTGGGAAATTACACTTAAGTCCCTCGAATTTTCCAAATCTCCAATTTCCCCCCAAATCCCCCCCTCCCACCCCCCTTCCAATTTCCCCCTTTCAATCTGGCTGAATTTGATTTCATCAAATTGATAATTCAATCGGGTCTAATTGTTGAAATTGAAGATAAAATTGAGTACCTTCACTTCCATATGATTCAATGAAACTTTAAATCGCGTTATTTGGACCCAAATTGAGCTCCAACCGTGCATTGTTAGAAAACTAGACTTGGACCCGAATGCGGTGGTCCGAGCTTTCGATCTGGGCAGATAGCTCTCATCTTAAGATTAGACCTATGATCAAGAATCACATCAATTTATGCTGAATTGTGGGAGAATTTAGTCAGTGAAGTTTCATCGGTTCCCTATCTAACATTGATTGAAATTTACATAGGGGAGCCAAATTGGCTTACCTTTCTGCTCTAATTCAGTCGTTTGAGGGTTGTGGAAGTGTTGGGAGAGCTCGATTTGGTCTGAGAAGGGCTCAAATTGGTCGTTTCTAGCTCGGCCAAAATAGGGTAGTTTCGGTCCACCGGAGCTACTTCACAGTTCAATCACGCCGACATTTCTCTAGCGATCCTCAGAGCAAATAGAGACTATCATCGATTAGCTGACTTCTCCCTGAATCTAAAGAACCTGACTTGCCTTCTTTGGCTTAGAAAAAACCCCAATGTCGGAGATCTGGTTCGAGCTTCACTAGAAAATGTAGTAGTAGGGAGAGAGAGGAGTTTTCAAGTGGGAAGAGGATGAATGAGGAGGGGCTCTTTATCTATGGAGCTCGAAGACTCCTTGGCCATCTGATTGGCACCTTTATGGCGGACATTCATTACTTGAAACTCTTGGCCGAAGACTTTTCATCTTTGCCAACACTGCTGGATTTTTCGATGAGTGAATAGTGCTATAATCTGAAGGAAAAAGATGACACAACTCCAACCAGGACCGAACCGGTCCAAAACGGGTTCAATGATTAAACCGGCCAGTTCAAGCCTAATTCGACCAAGTTTTTCAAAATAAAAAATTTGTAAATTCATCTAAATTCATTCTTTATCCAATGATGGCTTCAATTCTCAAATTTGAATTCTCTAAGCCACCTAGAAAATTGAATTTAGAAACCAGTTCAATAGTGGTTCAAATCGGTTCAGGTCTGATTCACCTGAACCAGTTTGGTTTTCACTTCTAATTAATCCTAAAGTCCATTCTCATAACATTTTTTACTCTTTAGATCACTTAGAATCTATAAATTTCTCGGTTTACCCTTTCTCTGTCGATTACTGTTTATAAACCGACTCGATTTTCTATTTGAAAATAACCTATTTTTTTCCCGGTTTTACTTATTATTAAAGGACGAGGTTTATAGAGGAGGGTTGAATTGGCTTACCTTTCTGCTCAGTTGAGGTCGTATGAGGGCTGTGTGATGTTGGGAGAGCTTGGTTTAGCCGAAGGAGGGCTGAGTTCGGCCGATTTCAGCTTGGCCGAAATAGGGCAACTTCAGTCAATCAGAGCTACTTCACTATTTGATTTTGCCGGTGCTTCTCTGACAGTCCTCAAATTGAACGGAGGTTGCTATCAGACAGTTGAGTTTCCCCAAAGTCTAAAAAACCCGACCTCACCTTCTAAGGTTGAGAAAACTACCCAAGTTGGAGCTCTTGTTTGAGCTTCACCAGAAAATGGAGTAGTTGAGAGAGAATGGAGTTTTCAAGTGTGAGGAGGATGAATGGAGATGAGCTCTTTATATTGGGAGCTTGGGGACTCTCTACCCGACTATTTGGCACCTTTATGTCATTCATTCATTGCTTGAAACACCCTAAATGGAGGTAATTCATCTTCACCAGCGCTGTCCGTTCTTCTAGTAAATGAACAGTGATATCATCTGAAGGGAGAAGATGACACGGTTTCGAACCAAACTTGTCCGAATCGGGTTCAATACTTAAACCGATCAGTTTTGGCCCGATTTGATGGAGTTTTTCAAAATTAAAGATTTCTAAATTCATCTAAATTCTTTCTCTATTTAATGGTGGCTTCAATTCCCCAATTTGAATATTTTAAGCCACCTAGAAAAATAAATTTAGAAACTGGTTCAATCCAGTTAAGGTCTGGTTCTCCTGAACCGATCTGGTTTTCTCTTCTAATTCATCCCAAAGTTCCTTTCCATGGTTTTTATAACTCTTTGGGTCACTCTAGATTTTTAAATTTCCCAATTTTCCCTTTCTCTATCAATTGTGGTTCGTGAACTAGCTCGGTTTTTTCTCTTGAGTTGTCTGGTTCTTTCACCGATTTTCTTATCTTTAATGGAAGGAGTTTACAAATCTCCCCTCCTTTTAGGAGTTTTGTCCCCAAAACTTAATTAGCATATTTCACATCGAGAATAATTTCTCTTAATGTTAGCTTGGGGTTTGCTTGACATGTTAACATTTCTCTTATTCTCTCACTTTGCCCCTTTAAATCTTGCATTTAAGGAATTTCCTTTCCCTTACATTGTTTACTCCTTCCATGGAGTTTATCATAACTAGGCATGTCTTGCTCACTAGTCCAAATGTATATCCTTAGGTTCACTTCCTTCCTCCACTTAGGGCAAGATTCTTCCTCTTGGGGTTCTTGCCCAAGACTTCAAGATTGGGAATTCCAAAATGCCCAATCGTTCCCATTTCTAGTTATTCCCTTGATTGTTGAAACCCTTAACTCGGTGTTCTTTCGGGCATTATGTACTTATTTTCATGGGTTTCGGTGTTATCGCCCCTTCGTCCTATTTCAACCTTTCCTCCTTCTATTATTTATTACATCTTCGGTCCAACTTATGTTTGTCCTCATCATGCTTACTAACTCACTCTTCCTTTAGGGTCGTTCTCAACTTTCCAACTTTTTAGGGATCATATAACTTCAACCATCCTTTCGTTTGGTAGTATTCCTTGACTACCTTTACCGTTATCCAGTCAATCTTACATAACCGTATCGATTTTCCTTACCCACTTGTCCTTTCCCAACTTTCTTATTGGGTCTTTCCGATTCTAACTATTTGGTTTCTCGATGATTTACTGACACGCTGGGATTCTTCCCTTCTTAGGTCCTTCCTCATTCCCAGTGGCATCCTTTACTCGAGGGCTTTCCCCTTTCCTTAATCCATTCTTACTCGCTTGTGACCATTTCACGATTATTTATTCCAAGTTGATCCCTTTCGGTCTATGTGTCGATTGCTTTGTTTGGGGAGTTCTCTTCTTACGATTTCGTTCTCTACTATGTATCTCAAAGTAGAGTCTTTCACCTCCGAAGCTACACATTTAACCTTCTTAACATTCCTTGCAGGTTCCCTTTTCTTCATCTCCTTACACCCTTTATATTGGGGCATCTACCCGCTTTTAATCATCCATTGTATTTAAAATCTCCATTTTATTCCTTATTCCCTATCCAAGAACTTCCTATTATTGGTCTTATTTCATGTATTTCACCCTATGCTCAGCCATCCACTCTTTTGGGCTCCATTAGGTGATCGTGGACCACGACTAGTCTTGATGTCGGTGGTCGTTTCTCTTATTTACTTCTCAAGTGGAGGGCTTACATTTTCAAGATTTCTTACGTGTTCTTTCCTCTATTCCTTTGTTATCGGTAGTCCACTCCTTTCCTACTTGTCACGGCGTCCTCTAATGCTATCTTCCTACTTACCTATTCCTTGGGTTTAACTTACACCTTGGGTCCTTCTAGTATAATTCCCTTGGTTCTTTTACCTTAGCAAGCACTTCATCTCCTCATCTTTCATCACTTGATCCATTACTTCTCAATTAGGACATGTATGCCTCCCCAAGGTTTCCTTCCTTGGGAGAATCCTTCCCCTTCTTTCCCAAAATTCCTTTTTATTCACCCTTGAGGGTATCTAACCTTAAATTTACTTTCTTGATATACTCGGGTGCCATCCTTCCTGTTTCCCCTTTCTTTGGAGATTTGGTGGGTATGTCCTTTAAGAATTTCTTTTACTTGTATCTCATCACAAGTTTAATTTTTGTAAGGAATGAAACTTTTATTTATTAATATGATGATGAATTACAGGGTTTTGCCTATATTTGTCTAGGGGAGCTGTGGTAAGTACTAGATTTGGTACTAGGATCATTATGTGCTTCCTCATGGGTGAGGTTGTATATTCTGATTGGTACCCTCGACGTAGTGGTTATGTCTTTTCTCTACCTAGTGCCCTTGGGTTCCATTGAGGTGGTTGATGGTCACCTCATTGTGTATTACTTCGAAAGGCTAGACAACTCTTTACAAAGTGTCCAAGCTGTCCGCATTCGAAGCATGCTCGACACGACCCTTCATGGCTTTTCTGGCACCTAGGGCAATAGGGGTTTCTCTTGTGTGGATTTGTACTTGCCTCTCTTTGTGCATGATAACTTTCATTTCTCCTACAAGTCTCCATCCTTGTCCCCCATCTCTGCCCACCAAGCTCCTTTTGACCTCTCTGGCTGTTCTATCCTCCTTCTTCCTTCTAGCGGCGTCTTGTCTGTTTCAGACGCTCACACTCATGTGCCATGCTGATGATGGCAGCCAAATCCGTGGGGCATCCTAGTACTCCCATCCGGTCTCGTATGTCCATGTTGAGACCAACCATGAACTATTGGTAGATATCTGTCGCTTTGACTAAGTTTGGAGAAAAAGGTCATAGCTCATTAAATCTAGTCTCATACTCCAAGATGGTGTGGGATCCTTGTCGAAGTTGGGAGAATTCTTGTTTCTTCTTGTTGATCAGATGCGGAGCTAAGTATTCCTCTGAATACCTCTCCTCGAATTGCTTCCAAGTGGGTGTGGTGGTGTGTAGGCTCTTAATGTTATCCCACCACCTTTTCACACTAGCTTCCAAAAAAAACTCTACCAGGATTACCGTATCTTCAGATGAAATATTGACTATCCCCATGAGTTTCTTGATGTTGGCTAGCCGGTCCATGGCAGCTCCAACATCCTTCTCTCCTAGTAATGGCTTACATCCTAGTTGTGGGAGAGTTTTGAGATATTTGGGGATATCAACTAGAGGAGGGATGTTAGTAGGAGTGGGATGAGATTGTACTTCCTTGGGCTTAGCTCAAGAGTTGGTGTCCTCCTCAGGAGCGAGGTTAGGCCTTCCAAACACTCGAGTGAATTCCTCCTACAATCTATGGTGTTCCAAGCTTAGACTAGGTGGAACTATTTGAGTTTCTCGGAGATTTTCTACAGGAAGGGGTTGTTGGGCAGTGTTAGAAACTGTGACTATATTTCTCTTAGTTCTTCTCTTGGGAGCCATCTAAAATTTTAAGATTTATTTCTCTTAGTTACTATGTTATATAGTCTTGATAATGCACTCAAGTTGTCACGCCCCAACCTAGTTTAGTCTAATCCCCGTGAGCAACCCGCCACTCACACGGTTTATTAAGAGTTTTCCCTTCTCTAAACCACAAGGATTATGGTGTCCCTTCACCTGTATCTTTCCTGGAATAGTATTAAACAAAACCGAATATATTAAATCTTACATACCTATCGTGTAGGTTCGGCTATAGGAAAATCTTTGGGATTGTTTTCCCTTGGTTACCTGAAAAGGGGTAAAGGGAGGGGGTGAGTTCGACAACTCAATGAATGGGTGTAGGGTGAGAGTTTTCATAAAAAATAACTTTAATCAGAGTGTACCAAACTCCTTATTTCATTTTAAAATGTTTTTTTTCAAATTCTGGTTCTCCAAAACCTTTTTCCAAGGTTTAACAATTCTTTTCCAAGGATTATCAAATCCTTTCTAAGGATTTCAAAACCTCTTTCCCATTTCCATATTAGGTGTGTTTCACAAACAACACACGCCCTTCATCAGGAAGGGTACACACACATATTCACGAGATGTAGTTACGCCGACTGCACCTACCTGTGGATCGGAGCATCATTACTATCCACCCTAATAGAAGTCTCTGACTTCTACCCAAAATTTGAGTGAACATCTCCAATATTCAACCCTCAGACCCAAAAATACTTCATGTCCATATGAGGACAGACCCCATCCCAACCTCACCCTGGTCTCATGCACATGAAGCTACGTCGGGCATACCTGACTGCTGGCATGACAAACTACACTTATCTCCACCATGTCGTCCAGTAGCTGGCTTTAACATATCATGTTTGTTTACGAGATCCTTCTCATGCCAAATAGCCTTGGGCCCACTGTACGTGATTTTCCTAATTTGGGATTTTATCCCCACAAGTTCCAAAACACTGAGGTCTGTGGCCTATCTGAGCACTTCTAGCTCTCGTCAAGAAGCTCTCCCAAAACTTTTATGCATTGGCACAGAGTCAAGGGAGAGTACTTCTTTTGACAAAAAAATATAATTTTCACTTCATCGCACCAACCGGTTGTGATGATACCTCCACTATAAACCCCGCCCTTTAAAGTTAAGGAAAACTAGGGAAAGAACCGGTCAAACCGAGTGAGAAAAACTAAACCGGTTCACAAACCCGATCGCTAGAGAATTGGCAAATTGGGAAATTTACAACCCCCGAGTGACCCAAAGAGTCATAAAAACCTTGGAAAAGGACCTTAGTACAATTTGGGAGAGAAAACCACACCAGTTTAGGTGAACCAGATTTCAGCAGGCGTGAACTGATCATTTCCAAAGAGAAAATCGAGTCGGTTTATGAAAGGACAAACCGAGAAATTTAAGGATCCCGAGTGACCTAAAGAGTCACAAAAGTCATGAAAAAGGACTTTAGGATGAATTGGAGATGAAAACCAAACTAGTTCAGGTAAACTGGATCCAAATCAAATTGAATCGGTTTGGACCGGTTTGAACAACTATTGAACCAAATGCTAAATTCATTTTCTAGGTGGCTTAGAAAATTCAAATTGGAGAATTGAGGCCAACATTGGATAGATAATGAATTTAGATGAATTTAGAAATTTTTTATTTTGAAAAACTTAATCAAATTGGGCCTGAACTTGCCGGTTTAAGCTTTGAACCCGGTTTGGACCGGTCTGGTCCGGTTCAGAATAGTATTGTCTTCTTCCTTCAGATGACATCACTATTCATTCGCCAGAAAATCAAACCAGCATCGGCGAAGAGAAAATGTTTCTGTTAAGTACATTTCAGGCCATCAAACACTATCATAAAGTGCCAAACAGATGGCTGATGAGTCCCCGAGCTCCCTATATAAAGAGCCCCTCTCCATTCATCCTCTCCACACCTGAAAACCTCACTCTCTCTTAGCTACTCAATTTTTCAATGAAGCTTGAACCAGAGCTCTGATATAAGGTGTTTTCTAAGCAAAAGAAGGCATGATCAGGTTCCTTATACTCGGGGAGAAGTCGACTACATGGTGGTAGTCTCTAATTGCTCCAAGGGTCACAGAAGAAGTGTCGGTGTGATCGAACAGTGAAGCAACTCCGACGTACCAAAGCTGCCCTATTTCTATCGAGCTAAAATCAGCCAATTCGAGCACTCAACAGGCCAAACCAAGCTCTCCCATCACCTCCTCAGCCCTCCTACGGCCGAATTAGTGTGGAAAGGTAAGCCAATTTGGCTCCCCTCTATAAATTTTGATTAGTGCTAGAGAGAGAACCGACAAATTTTGACTGACTAAATTCTCCCTCAATTCAACATAAATTGATGTGATTATTGATACTAGGAATGGCCTTAGGATGAGAGCTATCTACCCAGATTGAAAGCTCGGACCACCATGCCCGCGACGGTAAGCTTTCAATGCTTTCTCTCTCTACATTTAATTTTTTGGCGAAGCTCCATTTGAGCTCGTTCTAGCATCAAATCATGTGATTTAAGGTGCAATTATATTTTATGAAGGTGTAGGAACTCCAATCTAACATCAATTTCAATAATTAAAATCATTTGATCGGACAATTTGATAAAATCAAATTCAACTGAGTCAGAAGGTTGAAATTGGGGGAAAATTGGGAAAATTTTGGGGATTTTAAAAATTGGAAGGACTAAAGTGCAATTTCCTAAAATTGAGGGCCAATTGGACAATTTTTGGAATTTTGTGGCAAAACTTACCATTTTGGTAAAGTAGGGGCAAAATGGTAATTTTGGAAAAATTGGGGACCAAATTGAGAATTTGGGAAACTTGAACCCCTTTATGTAATTTTGAATAAATTGAGATCTCAAAGTATAATTTTGAAGTTTCGGGACTCAATTTGGGGGATAATCGGCATTTAGTACCTGAAGTAAAGGAAAAAGAACTTTAGGGACCAAATTGCTAATATTTGAAAAGTTGATTATTTTTTTCATTCATAATGAATGAATGCCATCAAGACAAAAGATAATGAATAAAAATGTTCGAACCATGTAGGAACACGAGGTATCGGGAATGCCAGCTAAGACAAAACTCGCAAGCAGACGAAAGCCAATTAAGAAGAATTCACGGCATTTACGCGTGAGTGGGATTTTATATCATACCCGGTTGGGGATGATAAGTACATTGGAAATGAAAATCCACTACTAAGTGGAATTTTTAACCATCACACCAGAATGGAGTGATGTGGAAATTACGCGGAAAAACTACTTCCTTCCAAGAAGTTCATCATACCAACCGAGTATGATCTACTTACAACCGTAAGTAGTTTTTCTGCATAATTTCCACATCACTCCATTCTAATGTGATGGTTAAAAATTTCACTTACTAGTGGATTTTCATTTATGAGTTACTTATCATTCCCAACTAGGTATGATATAAAATCCCACTCACCCGTGAATGTCGTGAATTCTTCTTAATTGGCTTTGGTCTCCTCGCAAGTTTTGTCTTAGCTGGCATTCCTCATACCTCGTGTTCCTACATGGTTCGAACATCCTTATTCATTATGAATGAATAAAATAACCAATTTTTCAAATATTAGCAATTTGGTCCCTAAAATTCCTAAGCTTGGAACACCAGAGATTGTACGAGGACTTCACTCGAGTATTTGGGCAACCTAACCTCATCCCTGAGGCGGGCACCAACTCTCAAGCCAAACCAGAGGAAGTACAATCTCATCCTTCTCATGTTAACCATCCTCCTCTAGTTGACATCCACAAATATCTCAAGACTCTCTTTCAATTGGGGTGTAAGCCTTTCCTCGGAGAGAAGGATGTTGGAGCCGCCATTGACTAGCTAGCTAACATCAAGAAATTGATAGGGATAGTTAGGATATCACTAGAGGACATAGTGATCCTGACAGAATGTTTCCTAGAGGGTAGTGCCAAAAGATAGTGGGATAATATCTGGAGCCTACCCACCTAGGAACAGTTTGAGGAGAGGTACGAAGAAGAGTACCTGGCTCCTCATCTAATTAATGAGAAGAAGCAGGATTTCCTCCGACTCCAACAAGGGCTTAACTCTATATTAGAGTACGAAACTAAATTTAATGAGTTAAGACACTTTGCCCCTGACTTGGCCGGACCGGTAGACATATTCCAGCGATACATGGATGGTCTCAATATGGACATACGAGATCGTATGGAAGTACTAGGACACCCCACGGATCTAGCGGCGGTGACTAGTATGGTTCACAAATGTGAGCGACTGGTACAAACCCGATGCCACCTAATGAAGTAGGCAAACCGGAAGGAGGATAATGGCCAAAGTCATCATGGAGGATGGAAGGAGCAAAATGGTCCAAGATGGGGAAATAGGGTGGAATTTCAAAAGAGGAAGGAAGTACCACCACCCCCCAGAGAGTAATCCCCACCCTACCACAAGGAAACCCTCGCTATCCTAGGTGCCAAAGGTACCATGAGGGGCCTTGCTTATCTTGTTTTGCATGTGAACAAGTGGGGCACTTTGTAAAGGAATGCCCCACTCTTAGGGAGAACAATCAACAGAATATTCTTGGACCGCCCAAGGGAAACCAAAGACTCCCCGGCAAGATGCCACAACCAGAGTATTAACTAGGGTATACAACCTCATCGAGGAAGAGGCTAGAAAAAACCCTAGTACCATAGCGGGTACTTCCCAAAACCCTCCCAACTAATATTGAGAATAACTTTTAATTTGAATTTCATTCAATAAAGGAAATCTTTTCTTCTAAAAACATGTGTTTCTTCAATCAGGGTACGTACACTTGTGGGGACGAAAGGTCTACACCCTCTTCGACTCGGGAACAAAAAGATCCTTCATAAAAAAAGATCTAATCCTAAGTCTACCCCTAGAACTCACCTCTTTAGTACAAAGTCTCAACATCCTCACACCCTTAGGAGAAGAGTTAAATAGGGATAAATAGTTGAAGGGATGTGAGATAAAGATTGGAAGAATAAAACTAGAAGCATATTTGATCCCATTACCTCTAAGGGAGGTAGAAATAATCTTAGGAATGGATTGGTTAAGTATTCATCAAGCTAGATGGACTGTGGAAAGAAGATAGTAACCTTCCAGACTCCTAAGACACTCAGACTACAATTCCAAGGAGACCTGAGGAAGGGTGCAGTACAGATAGTGTCCCACATGAGAGCCTAAAAGATGATACAAAAAGGTTGTAAGGCTTTTCTGGTAACGATCATCAATGAGAAGATTGAGGAGAAGGGACCCGAAGGCATTCCGATAATTAAACACTACTTAGATGTATTCCCGGAAGAATTACCTAGATTACCCCCAAGCCGACAATTAGAGTTCACCATAGAAGTTATCCCATAAACACATCCTATATCCCAAGCCTTTTTATCGCATGGCTCCAGCAGAACTAAAAGAATTGAAGGAGAAGCTAGACGAGTTGTTGGAGAAGGACTTCATACGCTCTAGCCAGTCTCCATAGGGTGCACCAGTCCTATTCATAAAGAAAAAGGACGGGAGCATGAGACAGTGCATAGACTATAGGAAGTTGAACCAGGTCACCATAAAGAACAAGTATCCACTTCCATAGATTGATGACCTGTTCAACCAACTAAAAGGAGCAACTTACTTCTCCAAGATAGACCTTCGGTCAGGATACCACCAACTCAGGATCCAAGAAGAGGATATTCCTAAGATCACATTTTGGTCCCGAAACTAACATTATGTGTTTAGGGTGATGTCTTTTGGCTTGACAAATGCTCCTGCAACCTTTATGGTCTTAATGAACCGAGTGTTCTAGCCACACTTGGACAAGTTTGTGATAGTATTTACAGATGACATTCTTATATACTCACGAACTAGGCTGGAGTACGAAGAACATCTGGCAATCACGTTGGAGATACTATGCGAAAACTGTGTATATGCAAAATTCTCTAAGTGTGAGTTTTGTTTGCGAGAGGTAGGGTTCTTACGGCATATAGTGTCCAAAGATGGAGTCAAGGTAGACCCAGTAAAGGTGGAGGCCATATCCAATTGGAAGGCACCTAGGAATCTCTTAGAGATACAAAGTTTCTTAGGCTTGGCGGGATACTACAAATGGTTTGTACAGGATTTCTCTAAGATAGCTGCCCATTTGGCTCGTCTCACTAGGAAAGGATTAGAGTATAAATGGGATGAACACTATGAGAAATCTTTCTTGGAGTTGAAGACTCATTTGACAACTGCACCTATACTCTCTCTTCTTGACCCTAGTGTAGGAGAGTACACCGTCTATAGTGATGCATCCGGACAAGTACTCGGATATATATTGATGCAACAAGGAAGGGTTATCGACTACGCTTCGCAACAACTTAAGGTACATGAGCGAAACTATCCTACCCATGACTTGGAATTAGCTGTAATAGTGTTCGCCCTAAAGATTTGGAGACACTACCTATACGAGGTAAAGTGTAGAATATACACTGATCACAATAGTCTTACATACTTTCTAACTCAAAAGGAGTTGAGCCTCCGCCAAAGAAGATGGTTGGAATTGGTTAAAGATTGTGACCTTGTGATAGAGTATCACCTCGAGAAGGCTAATGTAGTGGTAGACGCCCTAAGTTGCAAGTACCAAACTGAGGCGGCGTAAATAAAAACAAGCTACTTACCCTTATTGCAATAGTTGGGAATAATGGAGGAGGACTTTAAGATAGACAAGAGGGAGAAATGCTTGCTAGCTAACGTAGTGATGAGACCCAACCTAATAGAGCAAATTAAGGTCCAACAAAATGTGGATAAGGAACTCCAACCCTATTTGGACCTGGTCAACAAAGGGACAAAACTAGACTATGACCTTCGAGATGACGGAGTACTAACCTACAAGGGTAGAGTTTGTGTGCCTTAAGATAAGGAACTAGTGAGGTAAATTATAGAAGAGGCACATGACTCTGTTTATGCGATGCATCTAGGTAGTACTAAGATGTACCACACCCTCAAACAAGGTTATTGGTGGAAAGGGATGAAGAGGGATATTGCAGAATATGTAGCTTGATGCTTGTCCTGTCAGCAGATTAAATCTGAGCATCAAAAACCATCAGGACTACTACAACCCTTGTCAATCCCGGAATGGAAATTGGAGCACATCACTATGGACTTTGTCATGGGACTGCCTGTGACTAGGAAGGGATAGATGTAATTTGGGTCATTATGGATAGATTGACCAAGTCTACCCATTTCCTACCTATAAGAGTGATGGATTCAATGGAACAACCGGTTGTCTTATACGTGAGGGAGATAGTGAGACTTCATGGCGTCCTAGTGAGCATAGTGTCGGATAGACACCCTAGAATTACCTCAAGGTTCTGGCCTAGTTTACAAAGTGCCTTGGGAACCAAGCTCCACATGAGTACGACATTTCATCCTTAGACTGATGGACAGTCTGAGTGAACAATCCAAACCCTAGAAGACATGCTAAGGGCATGCGTACTCACTATTGATAAGGGATGAGAGGAATACTTATGCCTAATGAAGTTTGTGTACAATAACGATTATCAGGCCAGTATTCAAATGGCTCCGTATGAGGTCCTTTATGGACGCCAATGTTGTACCCCCCTGTTTTGGGAATAGGTGGGAGAAAGGAAGTTGGAAAGGGTCAAACTAATCGAGAATGCCACAGAAAAGATCAAGATAATTAGGAGTCGCGTTAAGGCCGCTCAGGACATGCAAAAGAGTTATGCGGATCATCAGAGAAGAGATCTAGAATTTGATGTGGCAGACCAAGTGTTCCTAAAAGTATCTCCATGGAGAGGAATACTTAGGTTTCAACAATGAGGAAAGTTGAAACCAAGGTACATCGGTCCCTACACAATAGTCCAAAGGATAGGATCGATGGTATATAAACTAGAATTACCTCCGGACTTACAAAGAATACATGATGTATTCCATATCTCGGTACTCCGGAAGTACGAGCCTGATCCTAGCCATGTGTTGGGCTGAACTCCACTAGAGCTAGAAGAGAACTTGACCTATCAAGCAGAATTGGTGCGAATCATCGATCGGAGGGACAAGAACTTGAGGAACAATTGAATTCCCATGGTCAAGGTTCTTTGGCAGAACAAACACATGCAAGAGAAGACATGGGAAACCGAGAACATTGTAAGGGATGGATACCCTCAGTTATTTAACGTGTAATTATTTTGGGGACAAAACCCCTGAAAGGAGGGGAAAGTTGTAAAGCTCGTCCTTTTTTTAATAAGAAAACTAGGAAAAGAACCGGTCGATTCAAAAGAGAAAATTGAGCCGGTTCATGAACCCCAACTGAGAAGGGAAGGATAAATTCAGAAATTTTCAAATCCCAAATGACCCAAAGAGTCATAGAAACCTTGGAAAGGAACCTTGGGACAAATTGGAAGAGAAAACTAGACCGATTCAGGTGAACTGGACCTAAACTAGATTGAACTGGTTTGAACCATAATTGAACTATTTTCTAAATTCACTTTTCTAGGTGGCTTAAAATAATCAAATTGGGGGATTGAAACCACCATTGGATAGAGAATGAATATAGATGAATTTAGAAAATTTTAATTATGAAAAACTCGGTCGAATCAGGCCTGAACCAGCCAGTTAAATCATTGAATCCGGTCGAACCAGTCCGGTCTAGTTCGGAACAGTGTTGTATTCTTCCTTCAAATGACGACACTGTTCATTCAACGAAAGAACCGACAGTGCCGACGAACATGAATCACCTCCGTTCAAGGTGTTTTAGGCCATGAATGAGCACGACTAAGATGCTAAACGGTCGGGCAGAGAGTCCCCAAGCTCTCTATATATAGAGCTCTTCTCCATTTATCCTTCTCACACTTGAAAACTCCATTCTCTCTCAACTGGTCTATTTTTCGGTGAAGCTCAAACCAGAGCTCTAACTTGGGCAGTTTTCTAAACCTCAGAAGGTGAGGTCAGGTTCTTTAGACTATGGGGGAAGTTAGCTATTTGATAGCAACCTCCATTCAATCCGAGGCCGTAGAAGAAGCATCGGCGAAATCAAACAATGAAGTAGCTCCAACGAACTGAAGATGCCTTATTTCGGCTAAGCAGAATTTGGCCAAATTCAGTCATCCATGAACCAAACCAAGCCCTCCCAACACTCCCATGAACCTCACACAACCTTATAGAGCTGAAAGGTAAGCCAATTCGGCCCCCCTTTGTCATTTTCGGTTGGCGTTAGAGAGAAAAACTATAAATTTTCACTGATAGAATTCTCCCTCAATTCAGGGTGAATTGTATCGATTCTTGATCCTAGTAGAAATCTTAAGATGAGAGCTATCAGCCCAGATAAAGAGCTCAAACCGCCGCATCTCCGATAGTAAGCTTTCGAAGCTTTCTCTCTCTACGCTCAGTTTTCTGGCGAAGCTCCGTTTAAGCTCAATTCGAACCCAAATGACACGGTTAAAAGCTCAATTGAATCAAATGGAAGTTTAGGAACTGATCCATATCTTCAATTGGAGCAATTAACTTCGATTGAATGGTCAATTTGATGAAATCAAATTCGGACAGTTTGAAATGGGGAAATTGGGGATTTTATAAAATTGAGGGAATTCTTTGTAATTTCCTAAAATTGAGGGTCAATTGGCCATGAAAAATATGTTAGAGGACAATTGGATGATTTTTGGAACATTTGGGGTCAAATTGCCATTTTTGGAAATTAGGGGTAAAATGGTAATTTTTGAAAAGTTGGAGACCAAATAGGAAATTTGGAAAACTAGAGCCCCTTGTACAATTTTGAGTAAAATGAGGTCTCAAATGAAATTTTGGAAATGTTGGGGAGTTAAATTGAGCAAAGGCTTTCATTAGGGAGCTAAAGTTAAGCAAAATAAACTTTAGGGACCTAAATATAATTTATCGATAAAATGTGAGCCTAGGCTATTATGCCAAACCTTAAGTGAAATGGCTGCCCAATTCATGTAGGGATAAGTATGATCAAAATGCCAGCAAGAGAAGCTCACATCAACTTGGAAAAATTAAGCGATGACAAACACGTCACGGTTAATGGGTGAGTAGGTTTATTGACATCATACCAGTTTGGGATGATGAGCACCTCAGAAATGAAAAACCACTTATATGTGAGATTTTAACATTACACTCGGTCGGAGTGATGTGAGAACTAAGTGGAAAACTACTTACCGGTTGTAAGTAGATCATATCCGGTTGGTATGATGAGCTTCCGTGAAGGAAGAAGAAAACCTGCTTGTCAGTTGTAAGGGGAGATATCATCACACCAGGTTGGTGTGATGAATTGAAAGATGATTTTGTCAAGTGAACATCTCAAATAGGCCAAAGGCCTCCATTTTGGAACTTGAGAGGCTAAATGCCCAATTTTGGAAAATCACATGTAATGGGCCCAATGACAATTGGCACGAGCCATGAAAACTCTTAATGAATGGATTATGTGATTTCTCCATGGTACCAAGACAGGACCGACATATTCGATGGACTGGCGGTAGTGTGTCAGGGCCAAGTCGACTGACCGACCTAGACAAACAGTTGTAGGTCGAGTTGAGGGTTGGGGCCGTTAGACTAGTGGCTTTGTGGAAAAACTATTATTTGTACATGCACTTGAGGTTTAGGACCATTAAGATGCCCAAGAGGGGTAGTGATGCATCCTAAGGGCTATTGGATGATATGGTGGAGATAAAGATAGTTTTTCATGCTAGCAGTTAGGGAAGCTCAACATAGCTTTATGCGCATAAGACCGAGGTGGGGTCGAGATGAGGTATCTTTCCTCATATAGACATAGAGTTGTTTTTGGGATTGAGGGTCAGATGTCGCGAACATCCACTCGGACCCAGGGTAGAAGTTGACGGGCTTCTATCTTAATGGTCGGTAAAGATGCTCCAAATCACAAGTGGGTGCAGTGAACGGGCTGCCATGCGAATGTGTGATCCCTTCCTGATGAAGGGCATGTGTTGACTATTAAACACAACTAATGTGGAAGATGAGGAAAAAAGATTTTGAGAACCAGAATTTGAGGAAAGAATATTCTTAAAGGAATAAGGAGTTTGGCACACTCCGACTACAGTTGTTTTATTTATGAAAACTCACTCCCAATACCCATTAACTGAGTTGTCGAACTCAACCCATCCCTTACCTCTTTTCAAACCAGGGGAAAACAAACCTAAAGACTTTCCTATAGCCGAACCTAAAAGATAGGTATGTAAGATTTAATGTGTTCATTTTTGTTTAATGTTATTACAGGAAAGATATAGGTGAAAGGATGCATTACTCCTCACGGCTTAGAAAAGGAGAAACTCTTAATAAACTGTGAGAGTGGTGGGTTGCTCACGGGGATCCAACCAAATCGGGTCAAGGCATGATACTCGTTGTACCAGTTAGTCATGGAGCTATTACGTTTGGGCTCCATGAAGCTACTGTGTTTGGGCTTCCTAAAGCTGTTGTGTTTGGGCTTCATGCGCATGAGACCGAGATAAGATTTTCATCCTCATATGAACACGAAGTGGCATTTGGGTCTGAGGGTCGGATGTTTGGGACGTCCTTCAAACCTAGGTAGAAGTGGACGTGCTTCTATCTTGGTGGATGGTAAAGACGCTCCGATCCACAAGTAGGTGTAGTGGACGTGTTGCACCTATGAATGTGTGTACCCTTCCTGATGAAGTGCATGTATTTGTGTGCTAAACGCCTCCCGAGGCAAGGGGTGAGCTAAGAGAGCTAAACACACCTAATTTGAAAATGGAAAAAAAAATTTCTGAATTGGAGAAAAAGCCTAAGAAAAAGGAATGGTAAACTTTGGAAAAGGTTTTGGAAACCTAAATTTGAGAAAGATCCTTTTAAAAGAAAATGATAACCTTGCCATATTTTTATAAACCAAAGATGTTTTGAAAACTCACTCCCAACACCCGCTTATTGAGGTGTAGAAACTCATTCACTCCCTTTAACCCCTTTTCAGGAATGAAGACAAATCCTTAAGGAATACCTCGAAGCTAAACCCTTAAGATAAAGACAGGTATGTAAACATATTCAGTTTTGTATAATCTTATTCTAGGAAAATTAGGTAAAAAGGATGCTTGACTCCTCGCATTCTAGAAGGAAGTGAAATCCTTCATAGACCAAAGAGAGTGGTGAGTTACTCATGGGGATCTGACCAAACCGGATCAGGGCGTGACCGTTACTGTAGTGGTCAATTTCTTTGAAATTGTATCCCCTATCCCGTAAGGATCATGGCTTCTTCTTTACTGACTCAAGACCCGCTCCTCAGTAAACCAAGGATTTTATTTTTGAGGAATACTTTGGATGGTGTGTCATTACACCTCTCAACCCAATGGGTTATCATTCCTCTGTCACTCAGCTTAGGTACTATCGAGGTTATGTTTTGTCTGTGTGGCCTCATGATTGCCCCTAAGCATTTTAGGGTTTTGGTAAGGCATGAACATGGAAACCATTGAATGGAATAATCAGTTGATGAACTATGTGATGGTGAGTTGAGTCCAACATCTAAGGGTTGGCAATAGTGGAAGATCAACTCTCGAATGTTGGTGGTGGCTCATGGCCTCGAATATCGATCGACTAGGGATTTTTGTCCAATTTCCTATGATTTTTGGTCATCGCAACTCCGGTAAGAGCACGACTTTTCTCAATTTTTTTTATTAAAGTCCATAATGAACTAGGTATTTCCCCTGATAGCCAATTCAGACAAGTAGGTGTAATGAGAATTATTTTTTGCTTGAATAATCGAAGATGTGTGACTTTGCTCCGATTATCCTTGTACATATATGGAATTATGCGAGGGATGATTCTTTCCTTTAGGATGGAGGCTGTTATCTACAATTGTCCTAGCATGTGGGAAAATTAGGGAATCTTTCGGTAATGAGATGTTCCATGTTCCATCCTCGAGTTTAGGAATGCACATGTGATTTAGCCCTCCTTGTTTTTGTCTAGATCATGTAAGAAAAATGAGTTGATCCTTCTAAATTCCCCGATCATCTTATAATCATTCATCCCTTGGGAAGACTGGTTTTCTTGGTATCTCTATATGGAAGGATGATCCAATATAATCCTTATTTCTCTCATATATTCAAATAAAATTACTGAATTTTTTCCTTTGAATTTACATATGTAAAAGTTTATGCTGATTGGAGAATAGATTGTTACTTCCATCTTGGAAAGCAAAAGATAAGATTAGGGTTTCTACCAAAATATTTTAGGATTTTGCTAGTGTAGATTGGGCTCAACACTTCTTTGTGAATCAAAGTCCATATGTATTTATTTGTTAGTCGTGTCCATAATCCATTTATTATTAGGTCCTCATTAGTCATTGTGTTTATTTGTCATTGGGCCATAGTCCATTCTATGACCCTCAAGACCGATCATATACTTAAAAATTCCATTGTTGAAATGAAAAAATTAAGGATTATGGGTATGGTTGAATTCTTGGCCCTTTGTTTTTTACAAACTTCGAGTTTTAACCGTTCGATTGAATCAGATCAGGTGACTCGAGCTGGGTCAACCCCTTTTTTTAATTCAGTCGCATGACTGATCCAAATTCCCGACACAACATGAACTTATTATAACTTGATTCTTAAAATTTAGGGTGTTACATGGTGACCGTTGAATCGCTAGCAAACCCCAAAGTGTAGTTGTGTTTCCCAAATGGAAAATCAAGCTACCTCCCCCTCACCTAAGGTCGCCTCCCTCATTATCTCCGATAAGTTTTTCGTTCAATTTCTCTAATTTACTCTTCCAAGAAATTTAAAAATTTGCCCAAAACCAGAAAAAAAAAAAAAGCTTAGGTAAGATGGTCCATCCATTCTATGAGCCATGTAAGAATAATTAGAAGTATTTAGGATAGATTTGAGAGATTAAGTACTATATTAGGATGGTGTTCAAATAATGGGATATAAATGTAAACTTTTGTTAGTTTGGGATTAGTTTACAAAAATAGTAAAATTTGGGGAATATTTTTCAAATAGAAGTTTGAGGAATACAATGATATTTTTGGATGTTTAGGGATGAAAATAAAAAATTGAAAGTTTAGGAACAAAGGTCATTTTTGAAAATTAAGGGTTAAAATAGTGATTTTTTGAAAGAATGAAAATAGAAGTATAATTTTAAGAAAGATGGGCAAAAGTGTAAAGTGTAGAAATTTTGGAACCTTATTAAAATATAAGAGAACCTGTGAGAATCAAGATTAAACTATAAATTCATAAAATTAATATTATTACGTTCGAACCAAATATAATTTGGTATGCATGAATTGTAAATTGAAAGAACTTACAACCAAGAAAATAAATATGCGAAACATACACTTTTTGAAGAGAAAAATCCACTTGAGTGAAAATTTTTATGATTATTTGATTAAATCGATTTATTGCACTTATAACTTTAAAAATATAAATTTTTATATAATTTATAAATTATTTTAATAAATCATATATGAACCTGATACTCAGGATAGGATAGGCTGACACAAAACTAATTTATTAAAAAAGAACTAAAAAATAGATAGATAAATCTCAATGTTTTGAAAAATAGAAATTAAGATTTTATCGTTTATGAAAATTGGTAGAACACAATGTTTTGAAAATTATAGACTATGATCGTATAAAAGATGAACAAAGTCCCATATTCATGTGTGGTACGTTACCCATTTGTTCATCAATAGCCCGTGAGAGAATGAATACATGCATAACTTGTTTTTGTTAATTTTAAATTTATATTTAAAAATTATGTATTTATACAATTTTATTGAGGCGGTAAAGTACTACTGTAATTTTTAACGAATACTGGTGCGTATAATGGAGAGATTTATATGCTGGGTTAGCTATTAACCTCGGAGCATTAGTACGTAGGGTTTAGTTGTTATAGATTGTGAGTTGTGTGGTTAATAATACGTTATTTTTATTTATTAGTTCGTTTCGAACTTCTAAAAAATAAAACTATTTTTTTGTATAGAAAATCAAGTTTTTAATCTACTTCCAGTATTAAAGATTTTGAAAATAAATTGATACGATTTTAGAAATATATTTTTTAAGAGATTAAATTTTCGGATTAAATTTATGGTAATTGCAAATGAAAAATTAAAGGTGTACCTTCAAAATTCGAAAAAATAAAATAAAAATAATTTTAAAAACTAATTTAAAAACTCAAGGAAATAAAAGGAAAAAATTTGGTATTGTATGTTATTTATTATTGAAATCGAAACATTACTGTTAGACTTCGTTTCCATTTTCATACTTAGTTTTAAACTCACCACTTTAGCTAATTTGCTTTTAAGTAGGAAGTACAAACATAATAAAATTAGATAGAGATTAAAATATAATTCTATCGGTAATTTTGAAATATAAGTATGGAATAAAATTTTATAAAAATATTTTTATTAATTGTTGTTATTGAAAATATTTTATAAAATTTGTAATTATTTAATTTATTTTTATAAAAATTCAAAATTTTTATAAAAGTAAATTATTCCTATTTATATTAGGGTAATAAAGGATACACAACATTATTCCTATTACTACTCGAATACCAGTGTCCAACATAAAATTACACTTTTGATCATACATATTAATTTCTATCCTGTCATCAAACCCTACTCCAAACTTGAACAGTGAAAATACATATTAAAATATATAGATTTTTCTGTACATATGCTAATTTTTTTAGATGATGATTTAAATATAAATTTGACTTACTGAATTTCTACACACGAGTCTATTTATGATATGGAGGGTGTAGCACAGCGACAACCTTACTTTGGTCTTATCCATTCCGTGTTCTGTGCAAAAAAAAATCTCATTAGGTTAGGTGTCTCTTCAACATCAGCCACAGGTACTAGATACTAAATATTTCCATTATTATGAGGGCACCATACTCTCCATTATCAAGAGGTTGATTAGATGGCAGAAACAGCTCTTCGAAGATCCGAAGCCACTCCTTCAGATCTCCCCCTCATGCATCAGAGGCCATATTAATCAAATTATTTGCTTCTTGAGCTTCTATTGCCCCTTCGAACAAATTAACCAATTGATGAGATCATTGCCATTTGAATTCGACCAATCTACTTTGGCGGCGTTATATGATGGATCGGTGAACCACTTGCATGGATAATTGATTTTTCTTGTACTCAATGTCATCTCCACAGTTCATTTTGTCTAATTTTATTAATGGACTAAAAATGATATTTATTAATGAGACTATTGGGAGTGATAAAATACACTTCCAATTGACTTGATATATCCATCTTATTAAAATCATATATTTTAGACAATTAAACAAAGATAATATTTAATAAAACATAAATATTTTTACATAATTTTATGAATAAAAATGATATTTTTCATCACGGTTAACAAATGCGATAATATTTTAAAATTAATATTTTTCTAGATAATTTACCCTAAACATTATAGGGATTATTAAGAATATTTCTGTCGTGATGAGAATGACACTTTGTGTGAAGTATTATGTCATTTGTGTAATTTTTTACTTTCAATGAAATTTGTTTAAAATTATAATGGTTTAGAAGTTATTGGTCATAATATAAATCATACAAAATTGTAGAGATGAAAGTGTGATTTAAAAATAAAATAAAAAAATCCCTTTAATCGACTACTATATCAATTCTTCCCCAAATTCTCTATACTTCAACCCGATTAGGGTTCTTCACTCGATCAATTGACCCCTAAATCAAAGGCAAATCAAAGAGCTTTTGCCAAATTTCTCATAATAAAGATGTTATGCATATCCTAATTAGATATATGGATCAGGTTGCAGTTTAGAGGTATCTGATAAGATTCTCTTTAGGATAACTATGCTCATTTAGTTTGTCATGATACGCTGATGGTTGATTATGATGACTTGAATATTGGATTGTGGGGAGGCGCAAAGTTGTCATTATTGTTTTATTTGTGAGAAGGATGTATGATCTATATTATTTGAATAATACCCATAAATTAGATGAATTGGACGAGGTTAAATACAATAGTTTTTTTTTGTATATTCATCTAAATAGCATTTGAAATATTGTAGATGAAAATACCTATGTGATAATACTGATAAATTACAATTTAACACGTATGATTATAATATGTTAAATATATTTTAAAAATAAAAATAAAAAAGAAAAACCTACAACCAAGGGCAGGAACATGCTTGGGGGTTACTGGCCCTCTCCCTCGGGGACTTAGTCGGAGGTCATAGATGGCTCCGACCAGCAGCCCCACCATTAGTTGTGGTTTTTTAATATTATTTAAATAATATAATCACATAATAGAGCTTTGCTAGGTCGTATATTGCTCGGAGCTGCGCGAGTTGTGTATTTTTGTTTTATTTCTATTTTGAAAGTAATATGTAAATATTATAGTTCCCCAACAATGTTATTTTTTATAAATTATATCATCCATAAAAAGTACTAAAAGTGTAATATAATCTATTTAACAAAAACATATATTGTTGAAAAAAAATAAAAGAATATATGGATAAGTTCATTTTCAAATAATAGATTTGAAATTATTATATTTCTAAGCATAAACATTTAATTCTAATAAGGCCATTAAATAATTATCATACATCAAATTGGCTCGGCTGGTCAAAAATATAAATTAGGTATTTAATTCGATGAAAATATTGATTATATGTCAAATATTGTGCGATTATGTTTTTACATGTGAGAATATCTTCTTTGTTTTTAATTGAGTAAATATATTAATGAGTTCATGATTGAATAATGGTACAATTAGTTTTTTTTTCAATTTTGCTCTTTGAATTTAATGGATAAATATATTGTATTTTTGCTTATATTGATTGTAATATTAAAATTTTTAATAATTAAATTTTAATTGCATAAAATATAAAATTTATCAATACAAATGGTAATTTTAATGATAGGATAAAATGAGAAATTATTTCTCGTATAATAAATTAGTATTTTTGGTAAACTGATTTAGATTATTCATAAATGGATGGGAGTATGTTGTAAATTATCAAGGGGACGAAAGAAGGCAAAAGTTATTTTTGAAAAATTTTAAACACATTTCAAGGTGATGATCTAATCTCAATTGACGATGATGATATAAGTGGAACTCATTGTCAATGGAGAGTTAGTTAGATCTTGTTATGTGAAAGTGGACCCAATGTCATATTTTAAAAACTCGAACAATAGGCCCAAGGCCAATGGGAATGGGTCAAATCAAGTAAATAAATTTTAATTTATGAGCTTGATAAAAGTTATCACAAATTGATAATACTTGTTTAAGTTGCCAAGCTAGAGTTGGGTTAGAGCCTGTTGGGCCAGCAACACAAAGAGAAAGGTCTTAAATAAAAAAAACTATTGTTTATGATTGCAATTGTGGGAAACCAAGAGACGCCTCGTATGCGGTAGTGGTGGTTCTAAGGGCTATTGGACAGCAAGGTTTGGACAAGGAAAGCTATCGCTAGTCTAGTGTGTCACTAGGCTCTAGGAGTCCAATGCACATTAAGACCAAGGGGAAGAAGGAGAGGTCTCATACCTCAATAGCAGACAATTTCATTAAAAAATATTTGGGGGTTGGGTAATGGTGCTAACACAGACAAATGATCAAAGTTGTAGTCCCACACCAACGTGGTAGAGGTTGTAGGCTCTCACCAAGATGAACAGTAAACGCACTATAGATCACAAGTGGTACAGATCGAGGTTGTAGCCTTATAGGGCTTGTTCTATGAATAATTGATTCCTTTAATAAGAAATGATGCTTGATTGTTTGTCTAATACAAAGTTATGAAAATTTTACCTTGAATAAATTATGAAAGTTTTTATAGGTAAGAATAAACATAATTTTTAGATTGTGAGATACAAGTAGTAGATTTAACTCAAAAATCATGTGAAAGATTTGTTAATGATAAAAATGTAGTAGCTTATTTATTTGATTATCCAAACCATTTTTATTTAAGTAAAATTATTCTTATAATTTTTTAAGTATGTACTGGATCGTAAACAGGAAGTCACGATGTCAATAAGACCATGCTCACTGAGTTGTAAACTAATCCCTCTCCTTTTTCATAAAAAGCTTTAAGTATACACATATTTGTAGATTCATTATAAAATCGTAAATAACAACAATCAGTCCAATCAAATTCATCGGCAAAAACTCACTCACACATTATTCGAGTCTTATTAGTCCCAAAAGTGATTCAAGTATTCGTGCTCTGACCTCACAATTATTTGATATATAAATCTAAAAATTTCTACAAAAATATACATACATATATCATTATAAAATCATGATTATGTAGTGTTAGATAATATTTGTATATCTTATATTGTCCCATAATTTCTCATAATTATAATTTTGCACTTAAATAATTGTTGGCTCGATTTACACATTAAGTTATCATTTTCACAACCTTTTTATTAATTTTCTCCTATTTATAATATTTACCAAAACTTATTCAAAATAGCTGGTACATCCTTATTTTCCAAAAATCACACTAAATTCCTAACAATTGTAAAATTACCATTTTCTTGTAAAACTTGTATTTTTACATCTTTATTTTTCTAAAATTATTATTTTCTCCCACAATTTATTATAACTCATATTTATGTCCAGCATGGTACAAAATGACAACTTTACCTTTATTTAGGCAAAAAATATCATTTTGCCCCACTTTATATAAAAATTACAATTTTGTCCACCATTTAATCAAATTGACAATTTTAACATTTATTTAACAAAAATAATTATTTTACCACTAAATTCCCGAAAATTATTTTTAATATTTTTATTTATCCAAAAAAACATCACATTGCCCCCTTAGGCTTCCCTCATGAACTATTTCTCAAGTTTCCCCCCTTTTTTTCTATAAACAAGCCCCTACATATTTTAAACTTTACACTTTATTCCCCAAATGTTTAAAATAACTTCAACCAACCTCAAATATTGTAAATTTATTCTAAATACTTTTATTTATCTTCTAATGGTTCATGGGAGGAGTTGAGGGTCTTACCATTGTCAAATTTGGCTTAATTTTATTATTTTCTAAAAATGGTTGAAATTGAGCTACTAGAAGGTTTGTCTAAAATACTCACCGAAAAAGGTACCACCAGTGGCCAAAGGGTAAATATTTTGAAGATAAGACCTACATGACTTATTGTGTGGTAGTGATCAGTAAGCCGTCACTAAAGTTGGGAGTTCCATAACAAACCTATAAGTGAGACAATCTCATCTGGCGACCAGATTCAACACCCCTTTTATTATTTTTTATTAACATAGCTTCTACATAGGGGTTTTCTGAGCCAAAGAAGGTCTGGTCAGGTTCCATAGACTTAGGGAGAAGTCAGTTACCTGACGGTAGTCTCCAATTGCTCTGAGGGTTGTTGGAGAAGTGCATCGGTTCTCTCTCTAGCACCGATCGGAAATTGTAAAGGGAAGCCAAATTGGCTAACCTTTCAGCTATAATTTAGCTATAGGAGGACAATGTAGGTGTTGGGAGGGCTTGGTTTGGCCTAAGAAAGGCTCAAATTGGCCAATTTCGGCTCATCCGAAACAGGGCAGCTTCAGTCTGATGGAGCTGCTTCACTATTCGATCACGCCAGTGCTTCTCCAATGACCCTCGGAGCAAATGGAGACTACATTTGTGTAGCTAACTTCTCTCCAGTTCTAAAGAACCTGACCACACCTTCTTTGGCTCAAAAAAGACCCTATATCAAAGCTTTGGTTCAAGCTTCACCGAAAATTGGAGCACTTGAGAGGGAATGGAGTTTTCGGGAGTGGAGAGGATGAATGAGAAGTGGCTCTTTATATAGGAAGCTCGTGGAATTCTTGGCCATATGATTAGTTCTTTAATGCGATCATTCATTGCCTAGAACTCCCTGGTCAGAGACTTTTCAGCTTCTTCGGCGCTGCACAATTTTTCGGTGAGTGAACAATGTTGTCATCTAAAGGAAGAAGACGACACTGTTCCGAACAAGACCGGCCCGGTCCGAACCGGGTTCAAAGCTTAAACCAACTGGTTCACCCACAATTCGACCGATGTTTTCAAATCTAAAAATTTCTAAATTACTTTTGTAAACCCCGCACTTTTGAGTTAAGGAAAAGCGGGAAAAGAACCGATCAAACTGAATAAGAAAACCAAGCTCGTTTACATTTGGGAACAAGCAATATGGAAATTTACAACTTCCGGGTGATCTAAAGAGTTTATTAAACCTTGAAAAAATAAACTTAAGACAAATTAAAACACAAAAACAAATTGATTCAGGTGAACTAAATTTCATAAGAACTTTAAAGTAGTGTGACAATGGGTGACCTCCTGGGAAGTATGATTTTTTGTAACCTGAAATTTCAGTCAAAAATTTTTATGCGTACAGCTTATCATAAATAGCCATAAATTAATATATATTTAATTATTGTAATTAATACCAATAATTTAATGCCCAAATTAAATTATTGGAATTAATACAAATAATTTAATACTAAAATTAAATTATTGGAATTAATACCAATAATTTATGGCAATATTAATACTAGTAATAAATCTCTCCCATTTAATACACGGTTTTACACATATATAAAGAGGTCATCCCCATTCATTCTCCTCACACCTGAACACTTCTCTCTTTCTCTCTCTACTGCTCCATTTCCCGGTGAAGCTCGAACTAAAGCTTTGACTTGAACAAAGGTCGAGCTCTTTAGAACTAAGGAGAAGACAGTTATCTGATAGCAAACTCCAGTCAATCCGAGAATCGTTAGAGAAGCGCCGGCATGATAGAATAGTGAAGCAGCTCCGATGGACCGAAGCTGCCATATTTCGGCTAAGCTGAAATCGGCCATTTCAAGCCATCCTCAAGCCAAACCAAGCCCTCCCAACACTTCCTCAGCCTTTCCACGGCCGAATTAGGGTCGAAAGGTAAGCCAATTCGGCTCCCCTTTACAATTTTCAATCGGTGCTAGAGAAAGAGTCGACCGAATTTCAATGACAAAATTATAATCCAATTTTGCATCAATTGATGCAATTCTTAATTCTAGATGAACCTCAAGATGAGAGCTATCTGCCCAGATCGAAAGCTCGAACCGTCGTGCCTTCACCGATAAGTAATCGAAGCTTTCTCTCTCTATAGTTCATTTTCTGGTGAAGCTCCGTTTGAGCTCGTCCCGACATTAAAACTTGCAATTCATATTTCTGAAGAATCGTATGAACATGTAGAAACTCAATTTCAACTTCAATTTCAACAATTGGAAACGTTTTATGGGTCAATTTGATGAAATCAAATTCGGCTGTGTTAAGAAGTTGGAATTGGATGAAAATTGGGGATTTTCAAAATTCAAAGGACCAAAATGAAATTTTATGAAATTGAGGGTCAATTGGGCGTGAAAATAATGTTAGAGGACCAATTGGGGAATTTTGAAATTTTTGGGGCAAAATTTACCATTTTGTAAAGGAAGAGCAAGAGGGTAATTTTGGAAAAGTTGGGGGGACCAAATTGGAAATTTGGGAAATTAAACCCCTTTTTGTGAAATGGAATAAATTGAGGTCCTATGATAAATTTTAGAAGTTTCGGGACTCAATTTGAGGAAAAACCGGCATTTGGGACTTAAAGTTAAAGAGAAATAATTTTAGGGACCTAATTGCAAATAAATGAAAGTTTGACTTTCTCATTCATTTGGAATGAATGAAGGTGATTAGGCCGAAGGATAATGAACCAAGATGTTCATATCGTGTAGGAACACGAAGTATCGGGAACGCCGGCAAGGACAAGCTCGCGTGAATACCAAGAACTGGTCTAGTGGAATTCACGGCATTAACGGGTGAGTGGGTTTACTAACATCATACCCGGTTGGGATGATGAGCACGCCTTAAAATTAAAAACTACTTACCGGTTGTGAGTGGGTTTACTAACATCATACCCGGTTGGGATGATGAGCACACCTTAAAATTAAAAACCACTTACTAGTTGTGAGTGGGTTTACTAACATCATACCAAGTTGGGATGATGAGCACAACTTAAAATTAAAAACCACTTACCAGTTGTGAGTGGGTTTACTAACATCATACTCGGATGGGATGATGAGCACAACTTAAAATTAAAAACCACTTACTAGTTGTAAGTGGAAATTTTTTATCATAACCGGTTGGTAATGATAAGTACCTCGATATGAAAACCCACTATTAAGTGGTATTTTAAACATCACTACTTAGAGGAAGTGATGTGAAAATCATGCGGAAAAACTACTTACCTATTGTAAGTAGATCATACCCGTTTGGTATGATTAGACTTCCTCGAAGGAAGTTGAAAACCCGTTCATCGGTTATGAATAGAGGTGTCCTTATATTGGGCGATATAATGGATAGAGAAAACATATGTTTTGTCGGAAGTGCTCTCCCCTGACTGTGTGCCAATGCTTAAACAATTTGGGAGACCTTCTTGATAGGAACTCGAATAGCTCTGATAGGCCGGGGGCCTCGGTTTTGGAACTTGGGGGCTAAATGCCCGATTTTGAAAATCTCGTACAGTGGGCCCAAGGCCAATTGACATGAATAGGAGCTCATAAATCAACATGATATATGTGCCATAAAACTTAATAAGTGAATTGTTTGGCCATGGTACCAAGATAGGACCGACATGCTCAATCAACTAGCGGCAGTGCGACATGACAGGTCGACGGACCAGTCAAGACAAACAACTGCAGGTTGAGTTGAGAGTCAGGGCCGTTGGAACAGTGGCACCATAGATTACATGACAATATGAGAAAACATTGTTTGTGCATGCACTGTGAGTACATGATCATCAAGATGCCCATGAGGGGTAGTGATGCGATTTAAGGGCACTAGATAACCTGGTGGCTATAAGGGTAGTTTGTCGTTCTAAGTGTCTGTGCGAAATCTGGAGTAGCACCAAGCGCATGAGACCGGGGTGAGGACGGGATGAGGTCTCTATCCTCATACGGACACGAAGAAGTGATTTTGGGATTGTGGGTTGGATGTCGTGTATATCCACTCATTCCTAGGGTAGAAGTGGTTGTATTTCTATCCGGGTGGCAGCAAAAGTCGTTCCAAAGCCACTAGCAGGTACAGTAGTGATACTGACTTGCGAATGTGTGTAACCTTCTTGATGAAGGATGTGTGTTGGGTGATGACACACCGGTAACGTAAGCGGAGATTTCATCACACCCGGTTGGTGTGATCGATGAGTGGAAAGATATTTTATCAGAAGTGTTCTCCCCTAACTGTGTGCCACTACTTTAAGATTTTGGGAGACCTTCTTGACGAGAGCTGGATAGCTCAGTTAGGCCAGCGGCCTCGATTTTGGAACTTGAGGGCTAAAATGCCCTATTTTGAAAATCACGTACAGTGAGCCCAAGGCCAGTTGACACGAGCAGGAGCTCATAAACAAATGTGATGATAAGCCATGAAAAATTTAATGAATGAGTGATGTGATTTGGCCATGGTACCAAGATAGGGCCGACATACTCAATGAACTAGCGACAGTGCGACATGACTAGGTCGAAGGACTGGTCTAAACAAACAACTACTAGTCGAGTTGAGGGTTGAGGCCATTGAACTAGTGGCACCAAAGATAAATTGCTTTATGAAAAACTTTGTTTGTGCATGCACTTGAGGTTTGGGACCTTCAAGATGCCTAAGAGGGGTAGTGATGCCTCCTAAGGGCTACTGGACGACATGGTGGGGATAAGGGCAGTCTGTCATGCCAGCAATCAGGGAAGCTCAATGAAGCTTCATACACATGAGACTGGGGTGGGGTCGAGGTGAGATCTCCATCCTCATATGGACACGAAATATTTTGGGTCTAAGGATAGGACGTTGGAGACGTTCACTCAGACTTCGGGTAGAAGTCGAAGACTTCTATCACGATGGATGGCAAAGACGCTCTAATCCACAAGTGGGTGCAGTCGATGTAACTGCATCTCGCGAATGTGTGTGATCCCTTCATGATTAAGGGCGTGTGTTGATTGTTAAACACACTAATTATGGACAATGAGTTTAAAAACCTTGGAAAGGATTTGAGAATTCTTGGAAAAGAATTGGTAAACCTTGGAAAAAGGTTTTGAAAACCAGAACTTGAGAAAATAATGTTTTTTTAAGAAATAAGGAGTTTGGCACACTCCAATTACAGTTGTTTTTGTGAAAACTCACACCCAACACCCATTTACTGAGTTGTCAAACTCACCCCCTCCCTTTACCCCATTTCAGGAAACCAAGGGAAACTGACCTTAAAGATCTGTCGGTAGCTAAACCTTAAGACAAGTATGTAAGGTTAATATATTCAGTTTTAATTAAGGAAAGATACAGTTTAAAAGGACCCTTACTCCTCACAGTTTAGAGATGGGGAATACCCTTAATAAACCGGGAGAGTGGTGGGTTGTTCACGGGGATCCGACCTAACCGGGTCGGGGTGCGACAGGACATGCCCTAAACCAAGAGACAAAGAACCCAAATGAAATGGGAAAAAGAAAGAGTTTACATAAAGGGCCGAGTGTAAGGGAAGCAATACTTATACGTGGTCAAAGGATAGGATAAACCTAGGAAAAGGGAAAGGAAAAGAAGGCATCAAGAGATGCAATAGGAGTGGGATGATAGGGTACAAACGACGTGCCCGCAAGATTTCAAAAAAGAGAGTAAGCATAAGAGGACGACACCAAGGGATGTTGAAAGTTGTTCTAAGGTTGGATACCTGTAAGGGCGAAGAAGGAAGAAGCCAATCTAGGGAAGAAGTCCTAGGGAAGCACATGCCCCAACGAAGAGGTGATGGACCTAACTAAAGTGGAAAAAGAAGGTAAGCTCATAAATGTAATACTAGTTAAGATGGGATGATTAAATACAAAGGAAAAGTACTCATGAGGGCCCAAAGAGTAAGTTAAACCCAAGGAACGGGTAAGTAGGAAGATAACATCAAAAGATGCCATACAAGTAAGAGAGGGGTGGACTACCCATAATAAGGAAATAGAGGAAAGCACATCTGAGAAACCTTGGAGAAGTAAGCCCTCTAATTAAGGAGTGATTAAAGGAAATGACCACTGACATCAAGACTAGTCATGGTCTACGCTCACTTAATGGAGCCTACAAAGTGGATGGTTGGGCATAAGGTGGAGTGCACGAAATAAAACTAATAATCGAAAGTTCCTCAAATAAGGAATATGGGATGAAATGGAACTTTCAAGACAATGAAGGATTAAAAGCGGGCAAACGCCCAATATAGAGAGGGGTGTAAGGAAATGAAGAAAGGAAACCTTCAAGAAATGGTAAGAAGGTTGAACATGTAGCCTCTAAGGTAAAGGTTGAACATAGTAGAGAATGAAACCATAAAAAGGGAACTCCCCCAAACAAAGCAATCGACACGTGAACCAAAAGGGATCAACTCGAAATAAAGAATTGTAAAATGATCACGAGCAAGTAAGAGTCGATTGAGGAAAGGTAAAGTCCTTGCGTAAAGAACGCCACTTGAAATGAGAAAGGACACAAGAAGGGAAGGATCCCAATATGTTAGTAAGTCATCGAGAAATCCAATGATTGGAACCATGGAAAAACCAATAAGGAAGTCGGTAAAGGACGAATAGATAAGGAAAATCGATACCAATATGAAAGACATGACACCAAAGGTAAAAGGATTATTGGATAATGGTGAAGGTCATCGAAGAAAACTACTAGATGAAAAGAAAAGATGAAATGATACAATCCCCAAAAGGTTGAAAGGTCAAGAACAACCATCCAGAAAATGTTCTAGAATTATAATGGATAAAGATAAGCTCTAGAACATGTCATGCTGTAAGGGACATGTAGGTCCAACACTCCCAAGAAAATGTGACTCAAGTAAGAAAGAGTCAGTCAGTTAAGCATGACAAGGTCAAACATAAAACTTGGACCGGAGTTGTAATAAACACAAGATGGAGGAAGGACCAAAATAAGGTAAAAAGGGAATCACATCAAAATCCACGGAGTTAAGGATGAAGAGTCTAAAAGGATGTTGAGCTAAAGAGCATCAACGACTAAGGAAATAAATGAAAACGAGTAAGATCAGACGCTTATGGAACATCCAACCCAATGACATGGATAAGAACCCTTAATAAGAAGAGTCTTACCCTAAGTAGAGTAAGAAGTGGAGCTAAGGATGTACCTTTGGACCAGAGGGTAAGACATGCCTTATGATGATAAACTCCATGGAGTGAGTAAAAATTGAAAGGAAAAGAATTTCTTAGGCACATGGTTTTTTGGGGCGAGGTGAAGTAACCACCAAAGTGGCAACATGCCAAGCAGACCCCAAGAGGACATCAAGGGAAGTTACTCACGATACAAAGGATTGTTGACCTAGTTTTGGGGACAAAACCCCTAAAATGAGGGTAGAGTTGTAAACATTGTCCTTTTAAAGAAAAGAAAACTGGGAAAATAACTAGTCATTTCAAAAGAGAAAATCGAGCTGGTTCACGAACCAAAACCGATAAAGAAAGGGTAAATTGGAAAATTGAAAATTTGAAAAATTGAAAAATCCCAAGTAACTCAAAGAGTCATTAAAACCATAAAAAGGAACCTTAGAAAAAATGGAAAGGGAAAACCAGACTGGTTCAAGGTGAACTGGACCTGAACCAGTTTGAACCATATTTGAACCAGTTTCTAAATTCATTTTTCTTGGTGGCTTAAAATGCTCAGATTGGGAAATTGGAGCCACCATTAGATAGAGAATGAATTTAGATTAATTTAAAAAAATTTAATTTTGAAAAACTAGTCAAATCGGGCCTAAACCGGCCGATTTTCGCCATTGAACCCACTCGGACCAGTCCGGTCCGATTCAGAATAGTGTTTTCTTTTTTTCCTCAGGATGATAGCACTCTTCATCAATGCATAAACTTTCCTTCTCCGGTGAAGGTATAACCACTTCGATCAGGCCATTTTCAGGTGAGGATAAGCTCAACCAAAATGGAAAGTGGTCGGACATAGGGTCCCCAAGCTCCTTATATAAAGAGCTACTATCCATTAATCCTCCACACAACTCAATTCGCCATTCTCTCTCAACTACTCCACTTTCCAATGAAGCTCAAACCAGAGCTCTGACTTAAGCAGTTTTCTTAGCCTCAGAAGGCAAGGTCGGGTCCTACAGACTCTGGAGGAAGTCAACTACCTAATGGCAACCTCCTTTCAACCCGAGGACTGTCAAAGAAGCGCTGGCAGAATCAAACAATGAAGTAGCTCCGACGGACCAAAGCCTCCCTATTTTGGCTGGGCTGAATTCGGCCAAATTCAGCCCTCCTTCGACCAAACCAAGCCTCCCTAACACACCCATGGCCCTGACACGTCCTCAACAAAGCTAAAAGGTAAGCCAATCCGACCCTCCTCTATTGTTGTCAATCAGTGTAAGAGAGAGAAAGTGTCGAATTTCACTGATTAAATTCACCCTAATTTGGACCTTAATTGTAGTAATTATTGATCCTAGAAGGAACCTCAGGATGAGAGTTACCTCCAAAAATTGAAAGTTTGTGATGTCGCACCTCCGACAGTAAGCTTTTAAAGCTTTAACTCTCTACGAACAGTTTTCTGGCGAAGCTCCGTTTGAGCTCGTTTCAGACCCAAATCATGCAATTCAAAACTCAATTGAATTTTATGGAAGTGTAGGACTTGATCCATACCCTCAATTAGAGCAATTAACCTTGATTGAATGGCCAATTTGAAGAAATCAAATTCAGTCAGTTTAAAGGGGAGAAATTAGGCGAAAATTTTGGGAAAAATTTAGGATTTCAAAAAATTGAGGGACCTCAATGCAATTTCTTAAAATTGAAGGCCAACTAATAATGAGAAAGATTTTAGGGACCAATTGGTCAATTTTTGAAATATTTGGGGTCAAATTGTTATTTTTGGAAAGTATGGGAAAATCGTAATTTTTGGAAAACTGGGTACCAAATTGGAAATTTGGGAAAATTGAGCCCCTTACACAATTTAAAGTAAATTAAGGGTCTAAGGAGGATATTGGAAGTACTCAGTACTTAATTTGAGGAAATTTTAACACTATGGACCTAAAGTCAAAAGGTATGAACTTTAGGGACCTAAGTACAATAAATTGAAAAGTTGAGGCCTAGTCGTCCACACAAGAGAAAGCGAAGGCTATTATGATGAACAGTCATTGATGATGATACCTAAATCATATAAGGACATGTGTGACCAGAACGCCAGCAAGAGAAAGCTCACATGGACTTGTAAGCCGACTAGGGATGAATACGTCACAATCATCGGGTGAGTGGGCTTAATTATGCATCATAATCGGTTGGGATGGTGAGCACTTTATAAATGAAAAACCATTTGTGAATGGGATTATTTCACATCATACCCAGTTGGTATGATGAGTTTTCTTGAGGAAAGGAGAAACCCGCCTACTGGTTGTAAGCGAAGATATTATCACACCCGGTTGGTGTGATGAGTTAAAAATAATTTTTGTTAGAAGTGTTCTCCCCTGACTGTGTGTCAATGCTTAAAACATTTAGGAGACCTTTTTAACAGGAGTTATAACATCTCAAATAGGCTAGGGGCCTTAGTTTTAAACTCATGGGGGCTAAATGTCCAATTTTGGAAAAACACGTGTAGTGGGCCTAAGGCTAGTGGGCACGAGCAGAAGCTTGTAAACAAACTTGATTAAGAAGAGCCATAAAATTTTCTAATGAAATTGGTTGTGTGATTTTGCCATGGTACCGAGTCGGGACGAACAGTGCTCGATGGACTAGCGACAGTGCATTAGGGCATGGTTGACGGACCGGCCTAGACAAATAACTGTAGGTTGAGTTGACCATCAGGGTCGTTGGACTATTGGCACCAAAGATGATGGCTATATGTGAAAACTCTTATTTGTGCATGCACTTATGGTATGGGACCATCAAGATTCCCTAGGAGTAATGATGGGTCCCAAAGGTTGTTGGACGACATGGGGGGCGATAAGGGCAGTTTGTCGTGACAGTTAGTTATGAAGCTTTGGGAGCTTCTTGTGCATGAGACCGGGGTGGGGTTAGGATGAGGTATCCAGCCTCATATAGACACAAAGTGGCATTTGGGTATGAGGGTCAAACATCTAGGACGTTCTACTCAAACCTAGGGTAGAAGTGGACGGGCTTCTATCTTGGTGGATGGTATAGACGCTCTGATCCACAAGTGGGTGTAGTGGACGGGCTGCACCTACGAATGTGTGTACCCTTCTTGATGAAGGGTGTGTGTGTTTGTTTGTTAAACACCTCCTGACGTAAGGAGATGGGCTAAAAGAGCTAAACACATCTAATATGAAAATTAAAAAAAAAAGTTTTGAAAACCGAAATTGAGGAAAAATCTTTTTTTGGGAAATGATAACCTTGGATGGTTTGGATAAAGCTATTTTGAAAACTCACTCCCAACACCAGCTCACTGAGTTGTAGAACTCACTCTCTCCCTTTTACCAATTTTCAGGAGTAAGGGATAGAATGAAAGAGAGCATGAAGATGTATCTTTCGTCAAGTATGTTTAAAGTTCCTTTTAAGCTTGCATTAGATTGATTTATGTGATTCCAGTGAACAAGGTTTGAATTTAAACCCCCTCTTAAACCAAGGGAGCGGCAAGTTGATCACGAGAATCTGGCCAAACCGGCTCGGGGCGTGGCAACCCTTCTATTGGTCGATAGTCATTGATGTAGATTTTTCCTCCCTTAACCATTGACTGAGGACACGTCTCGCACTTTGATTGGTTAGCGCTTCCAAGATCTTACAGGGTGCACTTCGTCACGCATCACGCACTGATTGGTCATGGCTACTAACTGGGCGCAGGCCTGGCAGCGGTCTATTGACCGGTTTAGTCGGACCCGGTTAGGTGACTCAAAATCGAAAATCGGTCGGTTCAAGCCGGATTCGAACAGTTTTCTGAAATTTAAAAAATTTTAAATTTGTATAAATTCATTTTCTATCCAATGATGGCTTCAATTTTCTAAATAGATATTTTTAAACATTTAGAAAAATAAATATTTGAACTGGTTCTCCACGGTTCATTCTAGTTCAATCCGGTTCAGATTTGGTTCACCCTAAACTAGTCTAGTTTTCACATCCATTTCTTCCCATGGTTCTTTTCCATGATATTTAGGTTCTTATTGACCACTTGAGATTTTTCACATTCCCATGTTTGCTTCTAAGTACAAGTTCTGGTTCATTTTAACCTTGATTTTCCCTCTAAATTTTTTAGTTCCCTAGTCCAGCTTTCTTATTATTAAAATCGGGCATTATATGTTTACTAGACACATTGCGACTTCCCATTGGTCGCTCCATTATACGTGGCACTTGACCGAATATGACCGTTATTGACTTTGCCAAATGGTATTCTTTAATTAGTTGATTTAAATAAGTTAGATTTTCTACATTACGCACTGTTTCATTGCCACTTATACTCTCAGGATTGATTGTTGCCATCAAATGTGGACTTACCACGTGACGATTGCTAATTGATCGATCTTTTTTCAGTTATCATAGTTGGCCACTGATCTAACTCATGTTCTACATGTCACTCTCTCATTGGTGAGCCTAGATGATGAGGATTTCTTCCAGCTGTCCGCTAACTAAGGACATGTGTCACACTACCATTGGTCAATTTCTAATAAACTAGATTTTATTCATTATTGACAAGTGACACATGTCATGCTATATGATTTATCAGTACTTCCAAACGTTGACCTAGCGATTGATGGGGTGCGCTTCGCCACGCGTCACACACTAATTGGTTGCATATATTAACTAGGTATTGACTTGATAGATGGTCCGTTAACCCAGCTAAATCATTGACCAGTTCAATTGGACTGGGTTCGACGACCCGAAATTGAAAATCGTGCGATTAAGACTCGATTCAGCCAATTTTCTAAAAATTAAAATTTATATATTTGTCTAAATTTATTTTTTAAATAGTGGTGATTTCAATTTTCTAATTTGACATATTTGGGTTAACCCGAAAAATGAATATTTGAACCGGTTTTTCTTAGTTCGACATATTTTAATCATGTTCGGTTCCAATTCACCCTTAAACATTTAGATTCTCACTTACAATTTACAATATAATTATTTTACTTAATTTTTAGAACTTCAATTATCAATTGGGATAAATTTAAATCCTATTTTAATTTTTTTACAATTCTAATTAACTTTAAAATGCAGCTTTATTTTCGATTTTTTATTTTAAATTTTGAATTTATTATTTTAAGAAAGCCGTATTTAAATTATGTAATAGGTAAGTAAAATGGATTAAGAGCATAAGGGTCATCTTTCGTATACACAATAAGATAACACATGAAATTGATTTACCTCCCTAAATTATTCGTCCGTGTCCCTTAATTTTGAAGTTTACTTATTCGCTATTGTTCTTCAGTACCGAGATTCAGTATTGGCGAAATCTGGAACTCAAAATCGCTAAAATCCTTAGATAAAAGTGGTATAATACCATTTTAACATTTTATACGAGAATTTGAGTGAGTAATCAATAATTATAATTCTAAAATAGGATAATTTTAAATAGTAAAAATATTCCAAAAATAAGTAAATAGTTTTAATTTTTGTATTATATTTTTTTTGTACATTTTACCTTAAACTTTCTAATATTTATAATACATCCTCATAACTTCTAATCAATAGTAAATATAATTGAATCATAAGAAAATTGAAGAATTACAAGATAACTAAAGGTTCTCAAGTTGCCACATATGAATCCAACTGTCATAATGAAAAGATGTTTAATAGAGTTCGTGTGAATAGAAAAAAAAATCAACTTGATTTGACTTTAACGATAGTTATAGTTTAATACAGTTAATATATATTGATATTATATCGAATAGAATAAAATGACCACCGTTTACCATAACACAAATATATGTATATCCAATCAACATAAGTGACTTAATAAGGATAAATACATAAAATTTTTAGGGTTTTTTTACTCAAAATAATATTATCATTGTTAGTTTACTTCATAGGGATAAAAAAAAGAATATATTCTATTTTAAATGGGTGGAATAAAAGTAATAATGTGCCATAGTACTATAAAAATTTGAATGAAAGTTGAAATCAAACGAGGAAGGAAGAGAGGGTCAATGCGCACGTGAGGCCGTTCACACATGGTCAAAGTCGTAAAGTTGACCAAAAGTTTTGTAGAATGCATGAACCATTCTGTCCATCAAGAACTATGTCTAGAAAGTCTCCATATACTTGTTATAATTAACATCGAAAATAATAAATTATCACCAAACTGAAATGATTGAAGTAAGTTGACAATTATTATTCTTAATGAAAAAATAATTTTTGAAGAGTTTAATTCCTTAGCGAGTCAATCTGACTCTAGTTGTATTAGTACCTGTCAAATGTAATTTCTATATATATTAATAAGGATGAAAAAATGATCGATAAAAAAACAACATTTTATTACCTAGTTGGAAAGAATTTGTTTTAGGGCACCCCTATATTTCACTATGTTGTATTTAAGGTCTTGCCCCTTCTAGGTAATTAAAAATAATATAAATATTTAATATAGATCAATTAAGTTCTTCCAAATATTATACATCAATTTTACTTTTTTAATATAAAATTTATATATAGTACATCAAATAAATTTATTTATTTATTTATGTGTTAATTAAATAAATTTAAAACTTTATATCAAAAAGTTTATTGAATTATTAATATAAATATTATGTTTTAACCCGATTTTGAATATGAAATCTAACAACAAATTTTTATGTCAATTTGATACTACATTAACTATTATAGTACCAAAAATATAAAATATATATTATAGTTATATAAAATTTTTAAACTTTATTTTGTTTGCATATAAAATACATACAAAATTCATGAATAACAAGTGATAATAAATAAAACTTTCATTTTTACAAGATTCTACCCTGGATAGTTTGATGTTTTAGTAGTTGAAACATGTTATGAATTTATTTTAATTTAAAAGTAACTCTCACAACTAGGTAGATATCAAGCCAGTTTATAATTTTTACCCAATCACTTCCTAAAATATTTAATATCGAGAATTTTATAGATTTTATAGTATAATATTTATTTATCCTTATATTTTCAAAATTTCGATTCACCTTAGATGTAAATTTTTAATATATGTTCTTAAATGTAAGTTTTAATTTCACCTATATATTACATATGCTAAAAAATCAACCATGGCATAATTTCACAAACTTCTCATACATATTTTTTAGAATATTTTTACACATTTTCCAATTACAACTCCTCATATTTATTCAATTTTGCAATGATAATTTATGTACATTCCTCTTAATGTCAAATTGAAGAAATTTAACCTTAAAAAACCCTAAATTTAATCAAGTGTGAGCAAACGAGGAGAGTAACTATAATTATTTTAAGATAATTAAATGTCTCGTCATCTAATTAGTAATGCACATGAATAAATTAACAAGATTAACGAGAATGGATTAACGAGATTTTTACTATAACATTTTACTATCCAGTGAAACCATAGTCAAGGGAACATACTTGGGATAATGAGCGGGAAAAGAAGACTCTATTAAGTTTGACTCTATTCCAACTTTGTAAAATAACTTGAGAGGGGGTAAAATAAGTGAGAACACTCGATAAAAATACTTAGAATATAATTCTAGTCCAACTTTGTAAAATAACTTGAGAGGGGTAAAATAAGTGAGAGCACTCAGATAAAAATACTTAGAATATAATACTTGTACAAGTGGGAGTTCTCAGACTTTCATCATTTTAGAACCAATTAGACATAATATTTAGAATATAAAATCTATATCTTAATTTAGGTAAAAAAAAAATTGAAACTTAACAAAAGTTTATAAAAAAAAAACTTGTACAAAAATCCTATAAAATATACAACTAACAAGTATAAAAATTATTCGTGCTTGCAAATTGAGATTTATAACTCAAGTCTCTCACTTAAAAAAGGTGTTGTTGTGATATTATATTTATTCTTTAAATCTCTATTTTCACTAAAAACTATTATGGAGAGAGTTGAGTTTATAGCTCAATGAATGGGTTTATTGACGTCAAGCCATTTCATGACTTCGATCGTAATTTTATTTAAATATTTAACATAAGGTTTATTAAGATAAATTTACTATTTATAAAATTTTTCAGAATGATAATTTTATATTTAGCATTTGAAACATATTAATTTTCGTAGGAGAACTTAGTAACATCATATACACAAGCTAAACAACACATGAATAACATTATCGAATACACAAATTAAACATGTATAAATTTATACAAACTAAGCCATACATGTATAGTTGTATTATATATGTAGATTAACCAACACATGTATAATTATATTATATATGCAGATTAATCAATCAATTAAGGTCTCATACATGAGTGTTCGGGACTATGAATGGTATATGGATGATTGTCACCCTAATAGTGATGTTGATAAGGTGTCATCTAACATATGTATACTTATGTCAATTTTACCATTGTCGGTAATAAGTATGAATGGACCTCCATCATATGTCTTCCCGCATGTTTGTGGAAAGGTAAGAAAGTTTTTACTCTCCTCCTTATACCTTCACTTCCAGTCCTCCTTATACGCTGACACCACATTTAGTATTAGGTATCATATCGACATAATAATACATCCACCCAATCAAACAAATAATAGACACTTTATCAAGCTCACACTCATTCAAAGATGCAAATTAAACATTAATTCCTAGGGGTTCGATTTTGCCACTCCCCTACCTAATTTTTTGGGTCGGGGACCCATGATAACACATCATGTCATCTTGATCCTACAATAGTGGGACGTTTACCAAAATAGTACTTACAGGACTAAGGCTAAAAATAAAAATAATTATAAAATTCAACAAAAATTGAAAGTTTTCTTAAATCAAATGATGTGCCTAAAATGAACACACTTTCCCCTGGGAATTTAACAGTTGATAAGTAAACATGTCACGTTCCGAGTCAGTTTGGTCGGATCCCCATGAGCAATTCGCCACTCCCTTTGGTTTATGAAAGGTTTCGCCCTTTTCTAAACCACGAGTAGTAATGCATCAATTTTCCTATCTTTCCTAGAATAACATTATACAAAACTAAAAATTTTTTAAACAAACATACCTATCACGCCCCGACCCGGTTTGGTCGGATCCCCGTGATCAACCCGTCACTCTCCCGGTTTATTAAAGGGTTCCCCCTTAATGTAAACCGTAAAGAGTAAGGCATCCTTTAACCTGCACCTTTTCCTGTAATAGCATAATCAAAACTAAATGAAATTTTAAACTTTACATATTTATCTTACATGCATCTTAGTTGATGGTCTTTAAGAGTAGGCTTTCCGAGATTTTCTGAAATGGATATAAGAGAGGGGGTGAGTACGACTACTCAGTGAATGGGTTTTCAAAGGTCTACTTTTAACTTTTAAGAAAAAAAATATTTATATGGAGTGTGCCAGACTCCTTTCTTTTTCAAAAATCTCTTCATTTAAAAATTCAGATTTTTCCATCATTTCTTAGTTAACACAGTGTGTCATTACCCAACACACATCTTTTATTATGAAGGTTACACACATTCACAAGTTAGTATCACTACTGAACCCGCTAGTGGCTTCGGAGCGACTTTTCCTGTCACCCGGATAAAAGCACGACCACTTCTACCTTGGGAATGAGTGGATGTATGCGACATCTGACCCTAATCCTAAAATCGCTTCTTCATGTCCATATAAGGACAAAGACCTCATCCCGTCCCCACCCCGGTCTCATTCACTTGGTGCTACTCCAAATTTCGTACAAACACTTGGAACAACGATCTGCCCTTATACTCACCAGGTCGTCTAGGGCGCTTAGGACATATCACTACCCCTCATGGGCATCTTGATGATCATGTACTCATAGTGCATACACAAATAATATTTTCTTATCAAGCCATGTAATATGTGGTGCCACTGGTCCAACGGCCCCGACTCTCAACTCAACCTACAGTTGTTTATCTTGATCGGTCCGTCGACCTATCATGTTGCATTGCCGCTAGTTGACTGGGTATGTTAGTCCTATCTTGGTACCATGGCCAAAAAATACCTTTATTTAAAGTTTTATGGCATATAATTCATGTTTGTTTATGAGCTCCTGCTCGTGCCAACTAGCATTGGGCCCATTGTACGAAATTTTCAAAATCGGGCATATTAGCCCCCAAGTTCCAAAACTAAGGCCCCCGACCTATAAGAGCTATTTGATCTCCCGTCAAAAAGGTCTCCCAAATAGTTTAAGAATTGGCACACAGTCAGGGGAGAACACTTCCAAAAAAATAGTTTTACTGTCCATTATACCGACCGGTATAAGGACATCTCCATTCATAACTGATGAACGGGTTTTTCAACTTCCTTCAAGGAAGTCTCATCATACCAATCGGGTATGATCTACTTACAACCGATAAGTAGTTTTTCCACATAATTTTCACATCACTTTCTCTAAGTGGTGATAATTAAAATACCACTAAATAATGGGTTTTTATACCGAGGTACTTATCATCCCCAACCGAGTATGATATAAAATTTTCACTCACAACTAAGTAGATTTTAGTTTGTTTCACCCATTTTCAGCTTATTCTTGATAAAATAAAAATAACTAAAAATTATAAGTTTAATTTACTACTAAATAGATGAAATAACGACTTAATTCCACTTTGTTTAACACCATTAAAAATTTAGGGGATTTTGTGACTCCCCTTATTCCAAATTCTGTTCATACCAGGTTATTTCACGGTTTTCTCTAAATCCTTAACGTCCTATCCCAAGACACTTCTAAGAGTATCTAATTACCATTTTGGACTTTTCATTGATCAATTTTCTCATTTTAGTTCGATTCTACTTCCCGATTTAGTTTTACTTTTTATATTCAATCTAATTTTAAAAGTATTTACCATTGTAGTATTGAGTGTACATGGCTAGTTATTATTAGTCTTGGCTTGAATAATTGCATTGGTAGATTATATTGTGAATTAAAGTGCAAAATTTAGAAAAAATTTAAGAAATAATAAAAGTATGTATATATAAAATCATATTTTGTACTTGATTGATTTATAATGGTAAAAATCATATTATAAGTTGGGCGCATATCCTAATTCATGCAATTAAGCCGAGTGACAAAAAATTCACTAAAATATTATGATCTCAAATCGAGGTTGGTAAATTTACTAATACGAATTCCGATTAGACTTCATTGATGTTTTATTTAAATGTTGAAAAATAAATTATAAAAATATGTGAAATTAAGAAATACTTTTATAAAAATGAGTTTAGTAGAAAAATGAATAAAATATTTTTAAAAAGTAATTTATAAAATATTTTATCGAATTGGTAATAACTCAATATTTATTATAATAAAACAAATAGGTGATTGTTATGAATTGATAAATGTGTGATAAGTTGAGATTAGAAAATAATTGTGTAGAGAATGAGAGCTGACACTATTTTGTACACTTAATTTGAAATTTGATGGTTTTTTATATGAAGTTTGATGGTTTTTTATGTGCCGACATGTTGATGAATATTATCATCTTTTTTAATCAAGAATTAAATTTTAAAATTTTTTTAAATGTAAGTAATTTAAATGAATATTTTGGGAAAAAATTTGAAATGAAAAAGTTATTTTAAAAAATATTATGATTTTAATGAATAACTTTGAAAAAAAATATTGTTTTTTAAATATTGATTAGTACATTAAGTGTGATTATAATAAATGTATTTATATGTTTTCGTATATTTTTTTTAGAGGGATTGAAATCAGTTCATAATACTTCATGAGTCTACTCATTAATTGTGCATAATTCACCCCACTTATTCAACCATTAGAGCTAGAGAGAAAGTAAAAGGTTGAGTTGTGGATCCAATTGTTGAGGATAGGGTCCATGAAAAAAAATTAGTAAAGTTGTTCATTAAATACCACATATTAAGATCCATTAGACATTTTTTGGGTAGATATTTTAAATATTATTATATTTGTGATTTTTTTGATTTTATATAAAAATTTTAACATGAGTGTTATATTCTCTTGTATGGCGCCCACCATTTTTGGGTAGAGTGATTTATAGATTATTATACATAATTCCCAAATTAGGAAATAAAATCTAATAAAACGATTTGTTACTTAAAATGTTTGACTTGTAAATTAAAATAAATATTTACATAATGAAATACTAGTAAATTAAAATAAATATTTACATAATGAAATACTAAATTTATTTGTGCACTTATTGATAATAGCTTTAAATAAAGTCGAGGAGATACATTTTGTTTGTTAAAGACATATTATTTATATTCATGTTTGTTGCTTTAGTAGTGTAGGTTGATGGCATTATAGTATGTAGTTCATCCGAATGCACATATTTTGATCATATTAGTTTAAATTTAGGAATCTTGAAAAAGCAGAGTATTTTGTAGGTTTAGAAATTTGGAAAAATCAAATAGTATATATTTGTGTTAAAAAAATATCTTATTAATTTGTTGCTAGAAATGTGATATTTAGAATGTAATTTGGGTTGGCTCTAACACAAAATTTAATAAATTAGAAGATGGATTGTTGTTTAATAATCCTCCATCCTTCAATTATGTATTGTGATAATGAAAGGAGAATTCATATATGTATTAATTTAATATATTATAGACAAACTAAATATATTAAATTAAGTTGTCAATTTCTGAAATAAAATAAAATATAATAACAAGTAAAATTAAGTTGATGAAGTGAAAACTATAAAGGGGTTGGCAAACATTTTGAGAAAACCAATCCCTCCAAACTTAATTAACAAGTTGTGATGGCATCATCTGTTTCGTGGGTAATCTTCATAGAAATACATGCCACGGACCTTTCATTGATCACAAATTTCTGCTGCCCTGAGATTTTCTTTTCCTCTTGCTTCAGCAGTGCCTACTATTAAGTTGAAGGCTAGGGCTCAACAAGGTACCTTAATCCATCCATGATTCTCCTAATCCAGCTCGGATGGCGCAGCAGTGGGTTCTTTTCTTGGAAAAAAAAAGTGTACCGGAAGTACCGATACACCGCGACAGAATTGACTTGGTCTACTCTCCTTCAATGTGGTAGAAAGCTTCTTCAAGCTTTGAAGTATAGGCTTCTCACATAATTGCAAAGTAAAGCTAGGCGAGAAAAATTCTACTTTGGGAGACCCCATTTATCATTAAGGCCATGCTTTCTTGCAAGGCAAACTTGACTTGGACCCACAGAGCCATCCAGAAGAGAAGGTACGATGAGAATAAGGCATTCACACTTGTAATAGTTATTTATTTATTTATCCAAATAAATCATATTTTATTAATTATTCAAATCAAATACAAAGCTACAATCCATCTAAATAATATAATAACTATGAAATTGAGCTGTACTCTATTAAATAATACAGTAATATTAATCATTGTAAAATAAGAAATTTATTTAAAAAATATGATTTATTCGACTGTCAAACTATAATTTTTTTTGCTTAAAATTAACTTATATTTTAATTTATATACAAATATTTTATTTAACTTAAATTATATATATATTTAAAATATATATAATTTTTGCTTTATAAAATTACAAATAAAAATTATATATATTAACAATTTTATTTTATTTTATTAAATTAACTATCTTACATAAATATAATACAAAAAATTATATTTTTTTAAAGTTATTAATAATAATTATATATAATTTAAATTGAAAAATATTTATATATAAAACGTTATATAATACAAATTATATATAATATAAATTATGATAGTATTAAAATTTATATATAATTTGTATACTATCGTAATTTATATATAAATTTATTTAAAAATATAAATAATATATACTTTTTTAAATAAACTTATAATTTTAAAATAGAATATATATTTGTACACTATAATAAATTATATATAAATATTTTATTTAATTTAAATTACGTATATTTTTAAAATACAATAAATATATATTTCACTTAATAAAATTAAAAAATAAAAAAATATAATTAATAAATTATCTATAAATTTAAAATAATAAATTTAATATTTTACACAAATATAATACAAAACTTTATATATTTTAAGTTATTAATAAAATTTATACGTAATTTAATTTAAATAAACATATATTAAAATATCAAATAAATTATATAAATATATAAATTATATATACTTTTCACTAAAGTTGTATTATATTGTTATTTATATATAATTTATATTATACCATAATATATATTAATAATATAATATATATAATTTTATATTATATTTGTATAATATAATTAATTTATTACTATAAATTAATTAAAAAAATAATTATATGTAATTTTTAGTTATACTTTTTAAGTAAACATATATATATATAATATCTAGTTCTTAAAATATATGCACGTAATTTAAGTTAAATAAAATATTTTATATATAAAAATAATTTAAAAATAAACCTTTCACCTACATTTATTATTTTATATTTGTTAAGATTTTAAATTATTATCTATGAAGTTCGCGTTCAATTTCAAAATGTAAATATTTTATTTTTATTTAAGATTATTAATTTATTTAAAATTATTTTTAAACCGACGTATGAGCACATGATACATTAACGAAAGATATGCTATCCTATATTGTATATAGTTAAATACATAATAGGATATCCTATATTATAAATAGTTAAATACATTATAGGGCTTTTAAAATTAAATTAAAATTGAAAAAATGTTTATTTTACCAAATATTGAACAATAAAATATAAGGTTTTATAAATTTTGCACAAAAATATTATTTAGCCCAAATGCTTAAAATAATTGTATAATTTTTTTTATTTTAATAAATATTTGATTAAATATACCAATCCCTACAAAGGTCACTTAACCTTAGATGTTTGATTAAATGAGAAGGAGACCAGATTCCATTGAAGGAAACTAATCCTAAAATGAATTCAAATTTTCTAAATTCTCTTTATAGCTACGCAATTGATGACTGGATAACAGTGATGAAGGGTTTTCCTATTCCCTTACGAATTAACCTTCTAGAACATCTTGCAAGTAGCTCATGGGAAGATATAACATTTGACATTTGAAGAAGCATTTATCATTGCTTCCCATTTACAAACTACCTTCTAGAATGTCTTACATAGTGTTTTTGAGGAATTAATAGAAAAATAGGGTTACTTGCCTAAAAAGAAATAAATTTTATCATAATAAACTAATGTGGTATTAAAAAAAAGTAAAATTAGTGCATTTTTTCTCGATAAATATATAAAAAATATTTTTGTATAGTAAAAATATATAACAAGCAATCTCCTCCTTATCCAAAGTGGGTTTCCGAGAAAATGGAAAGGGACATTGGGGCCACTTAAACCATGTGGCTCAACGACAGTTTGACGCACGAGCTCTCGTCAGCATGATCTGAACCGTTGAACTCAAGGAAGATCGAGCGGCCAATAGACTCCCACGTCGGATCACTTTACGGTTCTCTGTTCCCACCCTATGCGAAGGACGATGGTTCCTCTTGACATCGTCATCAAAGGAAACCGCCATGAAGGTCCCCCCAAGCTGTTAACACGGGCATCAAAGCTCCCCTCTTTATATAGCGCCTTCTGAACAGCTCATCTTCTCCCACTCTCAACTCGAAGTTTCTCCCCATTTCTTTCGAATCACTCAGGATTTCACTTATCCCTCGAACTCTCTCTCACAGACGTTCGTAACAAGTCACATGGCGGCATCGTCGTCTTCCTCCTGCGAGGTCTCGACTCAGCTCGAGTTCATCAAGTACCACCTGCTTGGTGGATTCTCTCCGGATGGACTCGCCTGCAACTCCCTGGATTTCGGTAATGACCAGTGGGTCGGTGAGTTCCCGCAGAGCTCCACTGCTGAATCTGAGCTCGCCGTCTTAGACTTCGATTTCATGAACGGCGGTGATACTTTCGATTTCGGCCTGGGAACTTCTCCTACGGGGCTGAGCCACGCGAATTCCTTTGAGTTTAACTCCACTGGTTTAAGCTCGTTAATTGAGTTCAATTCCGAGCAGAAATATAATGTCAGTGGCCAGACAGTGACGAAGACGAAATCCTCGCCCTCGGCTAAAAGGCCGTCGCTGAAAATCTCACTGCCGAGCAGAACGGGGTGGTTGCAGTTTGGGAACGCCCCTGACCGGACAGTCCAGCAGAGCGTGCCCGCCGCCGTGGAGGAGGCGGAGCAGCCGCATTTCCGAGGGGTGAGGAGGCGGCCGTGGGGGAAGTACGCGGCGGAGATCCGCGACCCGAGCCGGAAGGGGAGTCGTGTCTGGTTAGGAACCTACGATACGGCCGTTGAAGCCGCACGGGCCTACGACCGAGCAGCCTTCAAGCTCCGCGGCTCCAAGGCTATCGTCAACTTTCCCCTCGAGATCGGAAGCTACAACCGAGCGGCAACACCCTCTGCACCCGCCGCCACCACTGCCACCGCCTCTACAGACGGCGGCAAGCGACAGCGTGAGGAGGAGGTGGGAGTTACGGAAATAGTAGTGAAAAAGGAGAAGTTAACCTTGCTGCAATCTGAAGTCAGCAATTATTTCAAGGACGTCCCGTTGACGCCGTCTATGTGGAATCACTTCATGGATAGTGACGTCAAAGGGCTCTTTAACGTTCCTCTCTTGTCGCCGTTATCTTTTCCCCTTATGGTTATTTGATGGAATCAGATTTCCCCATCTTTCCAGTAATGTGCTAATCTATCAAGAAAAAATGAACATACAATTTCAACTCTCCTATCCAAAGTTAACCTATGCATAATTTTTCATGGAAATTTGGGCATGTATGATATATCCATGGCCATAATTCCCACCAAAGCTAACCTATGATTGTGCACAGCACATGGGTTTATGACTTCAAAATTCAAAACTTGACTAAGTCTAAATCAACATCTCATTAAATCTTATTAATTGAGTGGTGTTTTTCTTAAATGAACTTTAAGCACGTGCAAAGACATTTTAAATAAAATACAAATGCCATCACATCAAAATAATTTCATCTACATAAATTTTAGCGTCCATATCTACCCACAACAAATAATAATGAAAATATATATCAAGAATGTACAAAATTTACTTTTTCTTATTTTGATACCCATTTTTTGGATTGTATTTATTTTTTTAATTTTAAATCATATTTGACACGATAATTTAACTTAAAGACATTATACCAAGTACATTTATTTATTGGGTAATTTATAACATAATTTGTGAATTTTGGATGAAATTGACCCAAATTAGAATTTTATTTTGGTATAAAACTTTAATTAATAAAAAATATGCATTTTCTTATTATCATTTATATATAACATATAATATTTAAATTAAATTTTTTAATAATACCTTTGCTTTTGGTGAAAATTTGAATGTCATATTAAATGAGAAATAAAATTTAAAGTTTATTATTAATTAGTTCAACAAAAAAATTATATGAAAACTAAAAAAATAGTAAAAGCGATGATTTTTTAAATAATGTATTAAAAAAATAAAATCAATAATACATTTTATACCTCCTTAAAATGAGTAATTGTATTTCAAAAATATGTAATTTTAATAGATAGAATAACTTAATCATTTAAATAAAAATGAATTACTTTAAATTATATAACTTGTGATATAAAATCAACTTAACCTAAGTTAAGCTTGGATTTAAGTTTAACCAGAGATAATTGATATTCAGTTTTTTGTAAACTCACATCGATTTTGAATTCGATTACATAAATCCGAATTTATATTAATTTTATTTTCGTAATACTCTATTATTAGTTTTATTTTAGTTGAATCCAATATTATAAATATAATTTTTTTAGGTAAAATATTATTTATAAATTCAAATTTAATAGCTACTTCCGAGTACACATATTTTATACACTAGGATATTAGAACCAGCATAAAAAAATCGACTATATTTAAATAAATCCACCACATTTTAGGTCGATAGTAATATTCAACTAAATGTAATAAATGTTGGAAGTATTCGTTATATGGAATGTTTTATTGAATGAGAAAAGAGGATAACAATTTGAACTTTGCTATATCTATATAAAGGGGTGCCCATCTATCCCGTACTTATTAAATTTGTGAGATTAAACGAAAGAAAATAGTTTAATACCTAAATAAATTATTTCTCTATCCCTATTTGTTTATAGTGCTCAATTAATTACTAATTTGATAAAATAAAATAAAATAAAGTGATTTAAAAATATTTAAATGAACAAAAAATAATTACAAATAACTTTATTTACACTATAACAAAATATCACATTTTGATATATTTGAAATAAATATTTTATTTATTACTTAAATTATTTTAATACATACATTTATTATTTATATTATTATATTTTTTTAGTCTTATTTATTTTAATTTATTTTTATTTTTTATATATTTTAAATAAATATATATTAATAATATATTATATAAAATTATATAATATAAATATATAATAAAATATTAAAATAAAAAATTAATGTACAAAAATGTATAATATAATTTATTATATATATTTATACCATTTTTATTATAATTATAAAATATGTATATAATAATTAATATTAATGACTTATTATAATAATAAGTTAATTATTTTATATAATATATTATATTAGTATATATTATATTTAATATAATTTAATTATATATAATAATTATTAAATAATTTAATTTAATTAAGATATTAAATTTGACATTTTAATTTTATAATTAATCATTATTTATCTTATTTGACTACCCTTCAAACTATATATTATTAAATTTTTTTAACAATTTCAAATTTATCATTATACCATCACCTTTTAACATCTCACCTTCAAATTCTTCCGAATACCTTGGACCTTAATCATTTTTCTATCATTTGAAAGATTACAAATTCTTGCAAATCTATATTTTAGATAAAAATAAGTGTTTGTTAATAAATAATAAAAATATGAATTTATTATTTTTAATTAAATTTAATAATTTATTAAGTAATATATATAAATATATATAATTATAGCAAGGGTGAATTATAAGTATTAAATTTTATTACATAATCAAATTATATAATAAAACTAAGTTGTTATTATAATAAAAATATAATTAATATTAGTTATATATAAATATTTTATAATTATAATAAGAAAAATAATATATATGTATATAATAAATTCTATTATATATATTGCATATATTATTTTTTATGTATAATATTTTTATTATATAATTATACCATATAATTTTATATAAAATATTATTAATATATAAATTCATTTAAATATATAAGTATATAAATAAATAAAAAATAATATAAATATATAAAATGATATTAAAATAATTTTAAGAAAAAGTAACAAACCTTTTAAATTTCCAAAACTCCTATGATTATGAGTTTATACACCCCTAAAAATTTATATATTTTATTTTTTCAAACAAGTGATTATTTTATCTCTCCAAATTCTAGCACTACATGACACTCAATCCAAACTATATATAATAGTGATATTAGAGCTCCAAGTTCCGACCTCTAAGATAATAAGTAAGATCTTGTAATGTAAAATTAAAAAAAAATAAAGATTTAAACTAAAAATACTAGCCTTGATCAATTAAAAGAGCACAATAGCAATAAGTATATTCCTCTTTCAAAATTTGATAATTTATATGATACTGGAGAATTTTCTCAAATTAAATAATCCAACAATCGTAACAACTCACACTCTGTGCACTTATAATAGTGGGTCGACCCTTACTAACTTCAATAATCGTAACAACCCACTTGTACAATATAATAGTGGGGTCGACCCTTACTAATATAGTATATTGACGACTGTATAACTTAAAATGCACAATGAAATAATTTTCTTTTCGTAAAAAATTTAAATAATCTTTTAAAAATTTTGTATACAAAATACTATGAATAAAACAATTTATAATAAAAAAATATTTTTATTCTAAAAAGACTCAAAATTTTGTATCGAAACTGTGTCGATATCTTCTAGTTCAAGTGGTGAAATATAATGTTTATTAAGTGGGTATTCCCGTTGGTGTCGATATCTTCTAGTTCAAGTGGTGAAATGTAATGTTTATTAAGTGGGTATTCCCGTTACTATGAAATATAAAAATATTTTAAATTTTTTTTCTATTTTAAGAAATGTATAATTTTTCTCAATAGTACTTACCAAGAAAACAAGTTCTCATCCACAACAAACACATATTCATAATACTCAAATATAGGGTAACAATCTAATAGTGGGACAGTGCCACTCTCTATTGGTGCCTATTGGCATGTCTGAGCCGCTCTACACTAGTATTTACTGAACTATTAAGAAATATTACTCTCTAGTACCTTATAAAATTTGGATCATCGACACCTTAGGAATACCACGCCTATCTCTAACCACCACCTTGTCAATCTCTAAACACCGCTATATAACTCACATTTCCTAGATAAATAGGATAAAATATCTCATGTTATTACCTCAACTCTCATATATCAATTAGTACCTATCACTATCTTATGTATAGACATTTACCAACACCATTTCACTGTCACTAGTCTTCTGTACAAACGTTTACTAACACCGTTTCATTGTCATTAGTCTTCCGTACAGATGTTTACCAGTACCGTTTCACATTCGCCATAAATACAAGCAACAAATAACAACATATCACAAATGTTAGAGATGTTAGCTTGCTATTTGGTCAACCCTTCTACGACATAACAAGTATATAATGACATAGGGTTTGGCATGCTATTTGGTCAACCCCTATAAGACCGAGAAATCCCAACTTAAAAACTAGGTTAAGTCGAACATGAAAGTGAGATCGAACTGAAAGAGTAATATTAAATCGAAAAATGAGATTAAACCAGAAATAAGAAAGGGATTGATGGAGAGGTTGGAGGGAGGGGGAGGGGGGGGGGGGGGGGGGTAAAAAGGCTAATGAGAAACCCTTAGTAGTGTCTCGGGATACAAAGTCAAGGATTGGGAGAAAATTGGGAGAGATCCGGTTTGAACCAGGTCTCGAATTCTTAATGAATCGAAACAAATCCAAATAGAGTGATTTTTGAGTCCATTCAATAGAAAATTAAATGTAAAATTTTTAGTTATTTTTATTTTTCCAAGAACTGGTCAGAAACGGGGTGAACCAAGTTAAAAACTGCCAAACCGACTGAGATATTCGTCAGAAACCGGTTCGTTACAATGTAAACTAAGCGGTGTGTAATGCCGGGTGCACACACGCGCTGCACGCGAGTGTGTCATCTTCCTCGCTCTACTCGCAGACCCGGATCCCTTATTTTAACCCGACATCACACCACTGACCACCGATTCCACCGCTTGGAAAAATTAATTTATTGCCATCACCACACGCTATTGATTAATGAGAGAATGCTATGGATAGATAGCCACACAAGTCTAAATCACAACCATATAAATTGGGGATGTTCACTCATCAGATTTTGCTCGAAATTCTCTCTCAACCACCGATTACTCCCAACTCTAGTGACCTTACTACTAGAAAACATAGTTCCTCCACCTAACCACATCCCACGACCATCCTGGTACCCTTGGAAAGTTGAAAACCTCACCTTTCCACTTGGGGAAATTAATTAATTGTCAGCACCACATGCTATGAATTAATGAGAGAATTCTATGGATAGATAGCTACGCAAGTCTAAATCACAACCATATAAATTGGGGATGTTCCCTCATCAGATTTTGCTTAGATTTCTCTCTCATCTACCGATTGCTCCCAACTCCAGTAACTTTATTACCAGAAAGCATAGCTCCCCCACCCGGCTAACTTCGATGACCATCCTAGTACCCCTGGAAAGCTGAAGACCCCAACTTTCTATTGCCACCTCTCTTGGCACTCAACTCTTTCTCTACTGGCACTGACAAGATCTCATAATACACGATCTTTGGCGACCCGAAATAGGAGCTGTTTTAGAGTTCAATTTCGATAGCCTTGACAACTCTCTTGAGATGAGAAATATTCGATGAGTTGTACCATCAACTTTCCATAGCCTCTGGTCTTGCTTGTTTTGAGCAATATTTAAGTGAGAATTAAATTGTTTAACCCTTAGATAACAAGCTAAGTGGCCAAGCTGACTAAAACAAGAATTGCAGGAGCTACAAACCGCAAATTGAGGTGATTCAAGTGGTCATAAACTTCATGAGGAGTCAACTTTCAAACCCCATTGGCATAGATGATGAACATGCCATGTGTCATGGTCAACGGTCGATAGAAATACGGTTACCGACCACGTTGGAACGAGTGGCCAATGGGAGGCTGCTACTTGTCTGGACAGCAAGTCAACGGCTGACTAGACTACTGAGTAGATGTTGCATTAGCAAAACCAGCCAATCACAGTACACCACATGGCATGCCCGCACATGTGAAGCTCGCATGCATGACACAATGTCATCTTCCTCCTTAGAATAACTGGCAAAAAGGGATAAGGGAGAGAGGGGTAGTCTTCGACAACCCAAAAAATGCTCTGGTATGAGCACCAATGATAGAGTTAAGGGTCGAGTCTTAGATAGATGGTTCATCAGTCAGTTGCCGAGCTCCCTATATAAAGAGCACCCCTCCTCTCGTCTTCCTCACCCCACTAGAGAGCGAAGAAGGAGAAGTACTCAGTTTTTCGATGAGGCGTAAACTAGCGCTCTAACGTCGGCTCTTTCCTCAACCTTCGAAGCTCCCATCAGTGTCGTTGGAACCAAGAGGAAGTTCTCCACCCGATGACAACCGTAGCTCGCCCTGAGGACCACTACTAGAGCTTCGATGAGCTCAAACAGTACCATTGCTCCCCTGGTCGTGAGGAAGCCAAAATACTCCAAGCTTTCATCCGGTTGTCCCCGACCTTCTATGGTTAGGCTGACCCCTCCCCAGCCCTCCTCGACTAATTTCAACTCCCTGCAACATCCAAGGTAAGCTAATTCTGCCCTAGATTGCTAGAATTTTGTAGTTGCAGAATGTGAAACTCGTTATCTCGGATCAAGGAAAACCGGGAAAGAACTGATCAATTTAATGAGAAAATCGAACCACTTAGGGAACTAAGAATGATAAAGAGGGGTTAAAGTGGGAAATTGGAAAATCCCAAGTTACCAAAAATCATGCGGAAGAACCATTAAGTAAATTGGATGAGAAAACTAGACCGATTTAGTGTGAACCGGACCTAAACCAGATTGAACCGGTTTGAACTATACATGAATTAGTCTCCAAATTCATTTTTCATGGTAGCTTAAAATGATCAAATTGGGAAATTGAGGCCACCATTGGATAGAAAATGAATTTAGAAATTTTTAGATTTGAGAAAATTAGTCGAATTGGGCCTGAAACGGTTGATTTTCACTATTGAACCCAATCGAACTAGACTGGTCTGGTCCATAACAGTGTCGTCTTATTCCTTGGGATGTCAACACTATTAATTGGTTCAAAAACTTTCCATTTCCAACGAGAGGAATATTCCTTTGACCAGGGCATTTTTGGGCGAGGATAAGCTCGACTAAAATGGAAACTGGAGGGGCAGAGGGTCCCTAAGCTTCCTATATAAAGAGCTCCACTCCATTCATACTCCACACACCTCAAATTGTCCTTTTCTCCAAAGTGCTCTATTTTCTGGTGAAGGTCAAACTAGAGCTCTGACTTGGGCACTTTTCTCAGCCTGAGAAGGCAAGGTTGGGTCCTACAGACTCTGGGGGAAGTTAGCTACTTGACAACAAGCTTTTTTCGACCCGAGGATCGCCGACAGAATCAAATAGTGAAGCAGCTTTGTCGGTTCGAAGTTGCCTTATTTTGGCTGAGCTGAATTCGACCAAATTCAGACCTCCTCTGGCCGAACCAAGCCTCCCTAAAGTCCCCACGACCCTCACACGACCTCCACAGAGGTGAAAGGTAAGCCAATTTGGTCCTCTTCTGTCGTTGCAGATTGATGCTAGAGAGAGAAAGTGCCAAATTTTACTAATGAATTTCCCCTTCATATGGACTTCAATTGTAGCGATTCTTAATCCTAGGAGTATCCTAAGGACGAGAGCTACCTCCCCAGATCGAGAGCTCAAACTGTCGCACCTTCGACAGTAAGCTTTTGAAGCTCTCTCTCTATGAACAATTTTCCGGCAAAGCTTTGTTTAAGCTCGTGTTAGACTCAAATTCTACAATTCAAAGCTCCATTTGATTGTATGGAAGTGTTGAAACCGATCCATGCCATCAATTGGAGCAATTAAGCCCAATTGAATAGCCAATTTGAAGAAATCAAATTCGGTCAATAAATGGGGAATAAATTGGCGGAAATTTTGGGGATTTCGAAATATTGAGGGACCTCCATGCAATTTCTCAAAATTGAAGGTCAATTGGAAATGAGAAAGATGTTGGGGCAATTGGTCAATTTTTGAAAGAATTGGGGTCAATTGTCTATTTTTTGTAAAGTAGGGGAAAATGGTAATTTTTAAAAATCGGGGGACCAAATTGGAAATTTGGAAAACTTGAACCCCTTACACAATTTTAAGTAAATTGAGGATCCAAAGAGGATATTGGAAACCTTGTGATTCGATTTGGGAGGAAAAGTTAGCATTAGGGACCTAAAGTTAAGAAAAATGAACTTTAGGGACCTAAGTGCAATGAACCATGAATTTGAGCCTAGTCGCCCATACGTGAGAAAACGAAAGCTGTTATGCCGAACCCTTATTGATAATGATACACAAACCATGTAGGGATACATGAGACTGGAACACAAGCACGAGAGAGCTAGCTTGGATGAAAACTGAGTAAGGATGAACACATCACAACCGACGGACGGGTGGGAACTTTTATAAAGCATACTGGTTGAGATGATGAGTACTATTTTAAAGGCAAAACACCTACTTACCGATTTTTAGTAGGATTAAAAAAACATCATACCCGATTGGTATGATGAGCTTCCTTAAGAAAAAGAAAAACCTGTTTAACAATTGTAAGCAGATCCAACATCACACCTAGTTGGTGTGATGAACTAAAAGAGATTTTGTTAGAAGTGTTCTCCCTTGACTGTGTGATAATTGCTTAAATAATTTAGGAAACCTTCGTGACGGGAGCTAGAGCAGCTCTAATAGGCCAAGGCCTTGGTCTTTGAACTCATAGGACTCATGGCCTAATTTTGGAAATACATGTGTAGTGGGCCCAAAGCCAGTGGGCACGGGCTGGAGCCCGTAAACAAATATGATTAGGAAGAGCAATGAAAACTATTATTTTAAAATGGAAATTGATTGTGTGATTCACCACGATATCGAGTCAGGACCAACAATGCTCGATGGGCTAGCAACAGTGCGTTAGTGCCAGGTCGACGGACCGACCTAGACAAACAACTGCAGGTCGGGTTGAGTGTTGGGGCCGTTGGACCATTGGCACCAAAGAGGATGGCTTAATCATGAAAACTCTTGTTTGTGCATGCACTCATGGTACGGGACCATCAAGATGCCCTAGGGGGTAGTGATAGGTTCCAAGGGCTGCTGGACGACATGGTGAAGATAATGGCAATTCGTTGTGCCAGTTAGTCATGAAGCTCCAAGAGCTTATTGTGAATGTGACTGGGGTGGGGTCTGAATGGGGTCTCCATTCTTATACGGACACGAAGTGGAATTCGGGTCTGAGGGTCAGACGTCTAGGATGTCCACTCAGACTCAGGGTAGAAGTTTGGGACTTTTATCTTGGTGGACAACAAAGTCACGCTGATCCCCAAGTGGGTGCAGTATGTGACTGCCATGTGAATGTGTGTACCCTTCCTGATGAAGGGCGTGTGTTTGTTGTGCTAAACACCTCCTGAGGCAATGGGATGGGCTAAGAGAGCTAAACATACTTAATATGAAAATGGAAAATTCCTAAGATTTGTGTTTTGAGAAAATCCTTGAAAAGGAATGGTAAACCTTGGCATGGTTTTGATAAAATAAACATTTTTGAAAATTCGCTCCCAACACTTGCTCACTAGGTTGTGAAAACTCACCCTCTCCTTTTAACCCCTTTTCAGGAGAAAGGAAGATCATCTCTAAAGACCTCTCTATAGTTGAACCCTAAGACAGGCATGTAACTAAATATATTGAGTTTTGTATAATGCTATTCCGAGAAAAACATGGAAAAAAGGACGCCTGATTCCTTGCTATTTAGAAGGGGGTGAAACCCTCTTGAACCAAAAGGAGTGGCAGGTTGCTCATAGGGATCCGACCAAACCGGGTTTGGGTGTGACAACTTGAGTGGTATTAGAGCCTGTTTCCTTGAATATATTACTAAGACTATATAACATAAGAATTAAACGAAAGCTACCTACCTTATAGGAAGATGGCCCCAAAGAGAGTAGCCAAACAAACCCGCGCTACCCTAGACACCACGAGAACCCAGGGGAATCCCATCCCAAACCATGAGATGAACCTAGGGACTAAGGAGTCTAGGGGGGCTCTTGTAGTAACTACTAGGCAAAGAAAACTCGACAAGAAAACTGTCAAGGTGTTCGGGCTCAAGGACGCCAAAGCACAGATCCACCTCTAATCCCTTTGAAAGGCCTCACAATGCTCGAAGCATTGGAGGAACTATAAAGGTCCATGCAAGGAGATGACCTGTTATAGATATGGACAATGGGGATACTATGCAAGAATGTGCCTAATATTACTGAGGACAAGTCCCAAGAGAACTTTTATTGGTGTAGAGGAATGGGACATATAGTAAAGGACCGTCCCACACCATAAGGAGTTAGAGCGAGACCTTCCAATAACAACGCCTCCTCACCTACAGAAGTCCGAAAGGATAACACCACAAGAACCACGATTCCAACTAGGGATTCCAATCTCACCCAGAGGAAATTCTTCAAGACCTTAGCAGAGTAGTGGGTACTTCCTGAACCGCCATTGTAGCAATTTCCATTTAGAAGAGTTAAAGCCCCAAACTGTATTCCTACTTCAATAATGAATTCTGAGTTCCTAAAAATTTTTCTGTTTGTCAATAATGATGTAATTGTGTGCCTCAACTACATGAGGAAGGATCATGGGAAAAAGACCAAGGGTAGGACCTTAAGTAGAATATAGATAAAGAAAATTTCCCCTTAAGGAGAGCTACAACCATCTGGGATCAAATAAGGAAGCACCTCCACTAGAGAAGACAAGCCTCGAATATTGAAAGACAAATAGGATGTCTTAGGATAGCAAGGTGTGACCTACTTTGGTAAAGCAAAGGAGCTACGTAGGGTTATAGATGAACCTAGCGAAAAGATGTGACTAGTAACTATGGGAGTAGACGCCCTAAGGAGGACTAGAAAGTAGTAAAGAATACATCCTAAAAAGGGTGACATGATAGGCATTAAGACCAAGTAGACTCGAAAGACAACTATCTCGAGACAACTAGACAATGAGAGTAGTAGGGACGAGACAGTTAATGAACTGACCCTCGTAAGAATCATGGACTCAAACCTCAACGAAGAAGGGAGAAGTGGAAAGGCCAAATGTTGTAAAAGAAGGATGAAGGAAATCCTTAAAGAAATAAATGGCCGAAAATGGAATGGTGACCACACCCAAGCCATGAGGAGGATTAAGTAAGCCTCGCATAAAGAGGTCTTAGAACAAACAGTGTTTGAACCCTTCCCAAGGAAGAAAACTTGTATGAGATACAAGTAGGATTTAGGAAAGAGTACAAGGATGTACCGCAAGATTTCTGAGGAAGGGCACACTAGAAGGATGATAACAAAGGATGTCATAAAGTTGCTCTAAGGTCAGATACTTGTAAGGGTAAAGAAAGGAAGAAGCCAATCAAGGAAAGAAGTACCAGGGAAGTATATACCCCAACAAAGTGGCGACATATCTAATTAAATGGGGAAGAGAAGATAAGCTCGCAAATGCAATGCAGAGTGAGGTGAAAAAAAATCAAGTACAAAGAAAACGTACTCATGAAGACCCAAGGAACCGGTAAGTGGTAAAATAGCATCAAATGATGTGGCAATAAGTAGGAATGGATGGTATACCCCAAATAAAAGAACAAGGAAATGAATTCCGAAGGAAGTTCAACCATGGGAAAGGACGTACTCCTATCAAAACATAATTTAAAGAAATCACGACGGACACCAGGACTAATTTCGATCTATGCCCATGGAGCTTAAGATTGATTGTTGGGGCTTAATGTAAAGGACACGAAATAAGACTCGAAATTGAAGATACCTTAGATAGGAAGTAAAGGAGTCAATTGGGAAATTAAGGTCGGTGAAGGATTAAAGGTAGGCGAAAGCTCTAATTTAAAAAGGGTGTAAGAATGTGAAGCAAGGAAACCTTCAAGGAATGGTAAGAAGGTTGAACGTATAATTCCTAAGGTGGAAGTCTCTACTTTAAAGGATATAGTAGAGAATGAAACCATAAAAAGGGAACTTCCCAAATGAAGAAATCGACACATAGATCGAAAGGGATCAACTCGGAATAAGGAACCGTGAAATGGTCACAAATGAGTAAGGAAGGAATGAGGAAAGGGATCCTTGAGTAGATGATGTCATTGGAGATGTGGCAGTACATAAGGAAGGAAAACGCCAAGCATGTCTGTAAACCTCGTCCTTTGGAGTTAAGGAAAATTGAGGAAAGAACCAGTCAAACTAAGTGAGAAAATCGAATCGGTTCACAAATCTTGATCACTAGAGAACAGGTAAATTGGGAAATTTAAAACACTCGAGTGTTCCAAAGAATCATAAAAACCTTGGGAAAGGACCTTAGGACAATTTGGGAGAGAAAACCAGACCGGTTTAGGTGAATCGGATTGAACCAGTTTTGACTAGTTTGGACCACTATTGAATTGGGTGCTAAATTCATTTTTCTAGGTGGTTTAGAAAATTAAAATTGGAGAATTTAGGCCACAATTGGATAAAGAATGAACTTATAAATTTTTAATTTTGAAAAACTCGGTCGAATCAGGCCTGAACCGACTGATTTAAGCGTTGAACCTTGTTCAGACTGGTACAGTCCGGTTCAGAATAGTGTCGTCTTCTTCCTTTAGATGACAGCACTGTTCACTCATTTGAAAATCGAACAACATCGACAAAGAGGAATAATTCCATTTAGTACGTTTCAGATCTTCAATGAATACCATTAATGTGCCAAACGGACGGCCGGAGAGTCCCCAAGCTCCCTATATAAAGATCCCTCTCCATTCATCCTCCAAACACATGAAAACCTCACTCTCTCTCAGCTACTCAGTTTTTTGATGAAGCTTGAACTAGAGCTCTGATATAGGGCCTTTTCTAAGCTAAAGAAGGCATGGTTGGGTTTGTTAGATTTGCAGAGAAGTCAGCTACCCGACGGTGGTCTCCAATTGCTCTAAGGATCACCAGAGAAGCACCGACGTGATCGAATAGTGAAGCAACTCCGACAGACCGAAGCTGCCCTGTTTCTATGGAGCTGAAATCAGCCGATTCGAGCCCTAATTAGGCCAAACCAAGCTCTCCCAACACTCCCTCAACCGTCCTATGACCGAATTAGAGCAGAAAGGTAAGCCAATTTGGCTCGCCTCTGTGAATTTCGATTGGTGTTAGAGAGAGAACCGACGAATCTTTATTGACTGAATTCACCCTCAATTTGACATAAATTGAGGCAATTCTTGATTTTAGGAGGAATCTTAGGATGAGAACTACTTGGCAAGATCAAAAGCTTGGACTGCCGCACCCCCAACTATAAGCTTTTGAATCTTTCTCTCTCTCTACATCTAGTTTTCTGGTGAAGCTCCCTTTGAGCTCGTTTCAACGTCAATTCATGCAATTCAAAGTGCAATTGAATCGTATGGATGTGTAGGAACTCAAATCCACCTTCAATTTCAACAATTAACTTTGATTGATCGGTCTATTGGATGAAATCAAATTCGGTTAGGTTGAAAGGTTGAAATTGGGGGAAAATTTGGGGATTTCAAAAATTCGAGGGACTAAAGTGCAATTTCCCAAAATTGAGGGCCAATTGGCCATGGAAAAGATGTTGAAAGACCAATTGATCAATTTCTGGGATTTAATTTGGGGGAAAATCGGCATTATGGACCTAAAGTTAAAGAAAAAAAGAACTTTAGGGACCTAATTGTAATTAATTGAAAAGTTTGGGTATTTCATTAATTCGTGATGAATGAAGGCTATCAAGCCAAAGAATAATGAACAAGGATGTTCATATCGTGTAGAAACATGAAGTACTGGGAACGTCAGCCAAGATAAGCTCGCGTGTAGATAAAAAGCCAGTTAAGACGAATTCACTGTATTAACGGGTGAGTGAGAATTTTCACATCATAATCGGTTGGGATGATGAGTACATCAGAACTTAAAACCCATTATTATGTGGAATTTTTAACATCACACCAGGATGGGGTGATGTGGAAATTACGCGAAAGAACTACTTACCAGTTGTAAGTAGATCATACCTGATTTGGATAATGGACTTTCTAGAAGGAAGTGGAAAACCCGTTTACCGGTTGTAAGTGGAGATGTCATCACAACTGGTTGGTATGATAGACAAATGAAAAGATTATTTTTCTCGGAAGTGCTCTCCCCTGACTATGTGCCACTAGTTAAACTTTTTGGAAGTCCTTCTTGATGCGAGCTCAAAATAGTTGAGATAGGTCAGAGACCTCAGTTTTGGAACTTGGAGGCTAAATGCTGATTTTGAAAATCTTGTACTATAAACCCCGTCCTTTGATAATGAGAAAACGGGGGAAAGAACTGGTTAGTTTTGAATTTTAAACCGAATCGGTCTATAAGCTTGATTATTAGGAAACGGGCAAATTGAGAATTTACAACTTCCATGTGATGCAAAATGGTTCATAAAACTTGGAAAAGAACCTTAGGATGAATTGGGGAAGAAAAACTAGACTAGTTCAAGTGAACCGGGTCCGAATCGGATAGAACCGGTTAATGAACCAAATCGACTCATGAACTAGAATCGATAGAGAGAGGGTAGACTAGGAAATGTATGGATTCCAAGTGACCCAAAGAGTCCTAAAAGTCATGGAAATGGACTTGAGGAGGAATTGGAGATGAAAACTAAACCGGTTCAGGTGGACTAGATCCGAACCGGTTTAGACCGGTTTGAACTACTATTGAACTAGATTCTAAATTTAGTTTTCTAGGTAGCTTAAACAATTCAAATTTGAGATTTGAAGCCACCATTGGATAGAAAATGAATTTTGATGAATTTAGAAATTTTTAGATTTGAAAATTTTGGTCAAATGAGGGATGAACCGGTCGGTTTAAGCTTTGAACCCGGTTCGGAATAGTGTCATCTTCTTCCTTCATATGACAACACTGTTCACACACCGAAAAATTGAAGCAGCATCAACGACGAAGAAAAGTCTTCATTTAATACATTTCCGGCCATCAATGCCTATCATAAAGGTGCCAAACGGATGGCTGACAAGTCCTCGAGCTCCCTATATAAAGAGCCCCTCTCCATTCATCCTCTCCACACCTAAAAAGCTCACTCTATCTTAGTTGCTTAGTTTTCTGGTGAAGCTCGAACTAGAGCTCTAATATAGGGTCATTTTGAGCAAAGAAGGCGAGGTTGGGTTCATTAGAACTGGGGAGAAGTCAGCTACACGGTGGTGATATCCATTTGTTCTGAGAGTCGCCGGAGGAGCATCAACGTGATCGAATAGTGAAGTAGCTTCGGCAGACCGAAGTTGCCATATTTTAGCCGAGTTGAAATTGGCCAATTTGAGCCCTACTCATACCAAACCAAGCCCTTCCAACACTTCCTCAGCCCTTCCACAACCAAATTAGAATGGAAAGGTAAGCCAATTCGGCTCCCCTTTGCAATTTTCGATCGGTGTTAGAGAGAGAGTCGATCAAATTTAAATGAAAAATTTCTAATCCAATTTGACATCAATTGATGTCATTCTTGATCCTAGGAAGAACCTCGGGAGAAGAACTACCTGCCCAGATAGAAAGCTCAGACCGCTACACCCTCACCAGTGAGTAATCGAAGCTTTCTCTCTCTACAGTTCATTTTCCAGCAAAGTTCTGTTTGAGCTCGTCCTGACGTTAAAACTTGCGATTCAAATTGCTAAAGAATCATATGAACATGTTGAAACTCAATTTCAACTTCAATTTTAACAATTGGAAATGTTTGATCGGTCAATTTGATAAAATCAAATTTGGTTGGGTTAAGAAGTTGGAATTGGGGGAAAATTTTGGATTTTCGAAAATTTGAAGGATCGAAATACAATTTCCTTAAATTGAGGGTGAATTGGGCATGAAAAAAATGTTAGAGGGCCAATTAAGGAATTTTAGAAATTTTGGGGTGAAACTTACCATTTTTGTAAAGGAAGGGCAAAATGGTAATTTTGGAAAAGTTGGGGGACCAAATTGGAAATTTGAGAAATTAAACCCCTTTTTGTGAAATTGAATAAATTAACACCCCAGGGGGAATTTTAAAATTTTTGGGACTTAATTTGAGGAAAAACCGGTGTTAGGGAATTAAAGTTAAAGAAAAATAACTTTAGGGACCTAATTACAAATAAATAAAAGTTTGGTTTTTCTCATTTATTTAGAATGAATGAAGGCTATTAGGCCGAGAGATAATGAACTGAGATGTTCATATCGTGTAGGAACACGAAGTACCGGGAACGCCAATACGGACAAGCTTGCGTGAATACAAGGGATCATCAGTCTAGTGGAATTCACTACATTGATGGGTGAGTGAGATTTTATATCATACCCAGTTGGGGATGATAAGTACCTTGAAATAAAAACCCACTACCAAGTGGTAACTTAAACATCACAACTTAAAGGAGTGATGTGAAAATCATGAGGAAAAACTAATTATCAGTTGTTAGTAGATCATACCTAGTTAGTATGATGAAACTTCCTCAAAGGAAGTTGAAAACCTGTTCATCGATTATGAGCAGAGATGTCCTTATACCCGATCGGTATAATGGACAGTTGAAAATATATTTTTATCAGAAGTGCTCTTCCCTAACTGTGTGCCAATGCTTAAACGATTTGTGAGACCTTCTTAATGGGAGGTCGAATAGCTCTTATAGGCCGGGGGCCTTGGTTTTGGAACTTGGGGGCTATTATGCCCGATTTTGAAAATCACGAACAAGTGGGCCATAGGCCAGTGGGCACGAGTAGAAGCTTGTAAACAAACATGAGATATATGCTATAAAACATTAATAAATGAATTTTTTGGCCATGGTACCAAGACATGACCGACATATTTAGTCAACTAGTGGCAGTGCGACATGATAGGTCTCCGGACCAATCAAGATAAATAGCTACAGGTTGGGTTGAGGGTCGGGGCCATTGGACCAGTGGCACTACAGATTATATAGTATGATAAGAAAATATTGTTTGTGCATACAATGTGATTACGAGACCATCAAGACGCCTAAGAGGGGTAGTGATGTGTCTTAAGGGCATTGGACGACCTGGTGGGTATATGGGCAATTCGTTGTACCAGGTGATCGTGCGAAATTTGGAGTAGCACCAAGCGCATGAGACCGGGGTGGGGATAGGATGAGGTCTCTGTCCTTATACGGACACGGAGAATTAATTTCAAGATTGAGGGTCGGATGTCGTTGTACTAGTGGCAAGATAGGTCGATGAACTAATCTAGACAAACAACTGCAAGTCGAGTTGAGAGTTGAGGCTAGTGGCACCAAAGATTAAATGGCTTATGATGAAAACTATTGTTTTGTGGATGTACTAAGGTTCGGGACCATCAAGACGCCCAGGAGGGGTAGTGATGCGTCATAAGGGCTACTGGATGAAATGGTGGAGATAAGGTAGCTTGTTGTGCCAACAGTCAAGGAAGCTCGATGTAGCTTCATACGCATGAGACCGGGGTGGGGTCGGGATGTAGTCTCTGTCCTCATATAGACATGGAGTTTCTTTTCAGGTTTGTGGGTCGGATGTCGCGTACATCCACTCATTCTTAGGATATAATTGGACGGGCTTCTATCTAGTTGGCCGGTAAAGTCGCTTCGACGCCACAAGTGGGTGGGTGCAGTGGATGGGCTGCCCTGCGAATGTGTAATCCCTTCGTGATGAAGGGCGTGTGTTGATTGTTAAATACACCGACTATGGTTAATGAGGAATATTGCTTTTGAAAACTAAGAAATTGAGGAAATGATTTTAAAGAAAATAAGTAGTCTGACACACTCCAATTCAAACTATTATTCTGAAAATCCTATTTTAAATGCCCATTCACTGAGTTGTAGAAATTCACCCACCCTTTTTATCCCTTTTTAGGAATAGAGAAATAACTAGGGATAACACTAGGACTTACCCTCTGTTAGGTATGCTTGATTTTCTTAAGTTTGCATTTTATTTGATTATATATTTTTCCAGGGAACAAGGTCGAGATTACGCCTGCTTCTCTTGAATTAAAGAAGGGGGAAACTACTCTTAAACCAAGGGAGCGACGGATTGTTCATGGGGATCTGACCAAACCAGGTCGGGGCATGACAATATTGGTAAGTCAAGTAGAAATGGGGAAACCTGATGGTTGGAATAGGGAAAACCCAATGAGGAAGTTGGCAGGGGATGAATAGATAAGGAAACCCGACCTGATCATGAAAGACATGATGCCAAAGGTAAAAGGACGGTTGAATAACGGTAAAGGTAGTCGAGGAATACTACCAGATGAAAAGAAGGGGTGAGATTATGTGATTCTCGAAAGGTTGGAAAGTTGAGAACAACCATCAAAGGAATGTTCTAAAATATTAATGGACAAAAATAAGTTCTAGAACATGTCATGTTGTATCAGACATGTAGGCCCAACAATCCTAGGGAAAATGTGACTAAAGTAAGAAAGAGTCTATTAGTTAAGCATGACAAGTTCAAACATAAAATTTGGACCAGAGTTGTAATAAACAACATATGGAGGAAGGGTCAAAATAGGACAAAAATGTGATAATACCAAAACCCATGAAAAACAAGTACACAACGCTTGAAATAACACTAAGCTAAGGGTTTCAACGATTAAGAAAATAATTAGAAATGAGAACGATTGTGTCACGCCCCAACTCGATTTGGATGGATCTTCGTGAGTAACCCATCACTATCATGATTGATTTAGAGTTTCCCCTTCTCTAAACCGCGAGGAGTAAGACGTCCTATCACATGAATCTTTCTTTGAATAGTATTAATCAAAACTGAATATATTAAATCTTACATAGATGTCTTGCAGGTTTGACTACAAGAAAGTTTTTAGGTTTGTTTTCGATAAAATAACTTTAATTAGAGTGTGCCAAACTCCTTATTTCATTTAAGAATTCTTTTCTTCAAATTCCGATTTTCCAAAACCTTTTTCCAAGGTTTATCAATTCCTTTCCAAGGATTCTTAAATCATTTCCAAAGTTTTCAAAACCTTTTTCCTATTTCCATATTAGGCGTGTTACACAAACACCACATGCCCTTCATTAGGAAGGGTACACACACATATTCGCAAGATGCAGTTACGCCGACTGCATCCACTTGTGGATCAGAGCGTCTTTACTATCCACCCTGATAGAAGTCCCTGACTTCTACTCAAAGTCTGAGTGAACATCTCCGATGTTCAACCGTTAGACCCAAAAGTGCTTCGTGTCCATATGAGGATGGAAACCTCATCTCGACCCCACCCCTGTCTCATGCGCATGAAGCTACGTGAGCTTCCCTGCCTGCTAGCACGACAAACTGCCTTTATCTCCACCATGTTGTCCAATAGCCCCTCGGATGCATCACTACCCCTCTTGGTCATCTTGATAGTCCCGAACCTCAAGTGCATGCACAAACAATAATTTTCCACAAAGTCATTTATCTTTGGTGCCCCTGGTCCAATGGGCCCGGCCCTCAACTCGACCTACAGCTGTTTGTCTAGGCCGGTCTATCGACTTGGCCTTTATGCACTGACGCTAGTCCATCGAGTATGTCGATCCTGTCTTGGTACCATAATGAAATCACATAATTCATTCATTAAAAATTTTTATGGCTTTAACATATCATGTTTATTTACGAGCTCTTGCTCATGACAACTAGCCTTGGGCCCACTATACGTGATTTTCCAAAATCAAGGATTTTAGCCTTACAAGTTCCAAAATCGAGGCCTCTGGTCTATTTGAGCTATTCTAGCTCTCGTTAATAAGGTCTCCCAAAAATTTTAAGCATTGGCACACAGTCAGGGGAGTGTGGTGATAATCTTTCAATTCATCACACCAACCGAGTGTGGTGATATCTCTGCTTACAACCGACAAGTAGGTTTTCTCCTTCCTTCTAGGAAGTTCATCATACCAACCGGGTATCATCTCTTTACTTACAACTGGTATGTAGTGTTTCTACTTAGTTGTCACATCACTCCAACTAGGTGTGATATTAAAATCTCACATATGAGTGGTTTTTCATTTCCAAGATGCTCATCATCCCAACCGGGTATGATGTGAATAAACCCACTCAGAAGTGGTTTTTCGTTTCTATAGTACTCACCATCCAGACCGAGTATGATGTAAATATGACCACTCACTCAATAACCGTTTCGTCCTCGGTTGGTTTTCTAAGTCAACACGAGCTGTCTCTTGTTGGCATTCCGATCACACTTGTCCCTACACGATTTGTGCAATCTTTTTTACTTAAGGTTTGGCATAAAAGTCTAGACTCACCAATTATCGATAAATTGTATTTAGGTCCCTAAAGTTTAATTTTCTTATCTTTAGGTCCCTAATGCAAACCTTTTTCCAATTTGTCTTCCAAAGTTTCCAAAATTCCCTTTGTGTCCTCATTTTACTCAAAAATGTATAAGGGGCTTAAGTTTTCCAAATTTCCAATTTGGTCCCAAACTATTCAAAAATTACCATTTTGCCCCCACTTTCCAAAAATGGCAATTTGACCCCAAATGTTCCCAAAATCAACCAATTGGTCTTCTAACATCTTTTTCATGGCCAATTGGCCCTCAATTTTGAAAAATTGCAATTTGGTCCCTTAATTTTACAAAATCCCCAAATTTTCCCAAAATTTCCACCAATTTCCCCCTTTCAAACTAGCCGAATTTGATTTCATCAAATTGACCATTCAATCGGGGTTAATTGCTGCTCCAATTGAAGGTATGGATAAGTTCATATACTTCCATGCGATTTAATTGAGCTTTGAACTGTGTCATTTGGTTATGAATTGAGCTAAAATGAAAGTGCAGCGATTCGAGCTCTCTATTAGAGAAGATAGCTCTCTTCCTGAGGTACATTCTAGTATCAAGAATTCCTACAATTGACCTTGAATCGAGGGAGAATTTTGTCAGTGAATTTTTGTAGCTTCTTTCTCTTACTCCGATCTACAACGATTGAGGAGGGTCGAATTGGCTTACCTTTCAACTCAATTGAAGCCGTATGAGGGCTATAGGGATGTTGGAAGAGCTTGGTTTGGCTGGAGGAGGGCTAAATTCGCCCGATTTCAGCTTGGCCGAAATAGGGCAGCTTCGGTCCACCGGAGCTGCTTCACCGATTCCGACAGTGCTTCTCAAGCAATCCTCGGATCGAATGAAGGTTTCTATCAGATAGTTGACTTCCCCTAGAGTCTAAAGAACCTGACCTCACCTTCTGAGGTTGAGAAAACTGCTCAAGTCGGAGCTCTGGTTCGATCTTCACTAAAAAATGGAGCAACTAATGAGAATGGAGTTTTCAGATGTGAGAATTAGAGTCACCTAGTCAAGGGAGGTTAATTCCGAGAAAATAGTTTTCAAAGTTGAACCGTAATTCCAACTGGAATTGACGTCATAGCGGTTCCCACTCACTTGGTAATAGTGACATGGTCGTTCTAGTGAGATCCTGACTTGTGGTGCGCTTCCTTGCATCGGTACTTGAACAATCAGCTCTTGCATGGTTCGAGTACCCTTATTAGGAGAATCAACATAAGGAACTTCCTAGTTTTGGGTATTTAAGCATAGGTCTTCGTACTATGCCTTAATTACATTTAGGTCCCTCAATGTTTATAACTTCACATTTGGGTTCCCAATTTTCATTAAATCTTCGGTAAGTCCCTAGGACATCCAATTACCCTTCATGGGTCCTAACTTTTCCAAATTTACTAACCGGTCCTCAATTTCCCCCAAATTACTAATTGGTCATTAACTTTCCAAAAATTACAAATTGGTCCTTGAACTTTCAAAAATTGCCAATTGGCCCTCCATTTCATCAAATTGCCCAATTGGGTTCCAATTGGAAGTTAATTTCATGAAAATGCCCCAATTTTCCTTAAATTGCAATTCGACCCCCAATTTTCCAAAAATTCCCAAATTGCCCAATTTCTCAAAAATTGCAATTTGGTCTCTGGATCACAATTTCATTTAATGGACCTCCAAAACATGGTTAATTGTTTCAATTGGTGATCAAAATCATATTCCCTATGTCCCACTCATCATTTTGAGCTTTAAACCACTCGATTTGACTAAAAAATGAACTCAAACGGAGCTTTGTCGAAAAATTCAGTCTAGAGAGAGAAAGTTTTGATATCTTACCGGTGAGGGTCTGACGACTAGAGTGCTTGCTTTCTCTGGATTGCTCTCCTCCTGGGGATCCTTCCTGGATCAAACCGCGCCTTAATTGGTGTTCTGAGCAGTGAATTTTAGTGTTAAAAGTTATGTAGAAATCGACCATGAACAATGTTTTCTATCGAAAGGGCGGCAGAGGGGCTTACTGTGCTAGCTCGTGGGAAGGTCGGGGCACCACTAGGTCGTGTTTGGGGGGGGGGGGGGGGGGGAGGGAAGGGCTTGGTTTGGCTAGAATTGGCCTGGGGATGGCTCGAGTTGAGCTCGAGCAGCTCGGGCTGTTGATAGCCGAGGAGCAGCGTTATTGTTTGAGCTTTCTCGTTCTTCCACATGGCTCTCGGGTGGAATGGAGGGTGCAGCTGTGGAGAGGACTACCTCCCGGTTGTAATGGTACCGAATGTAACCTTAGAGGTGGAGAAAAGCCCCAATGTTAGAGCTCTGGTTTGTTTCTCACCGGAAAATTGAGCAGTTCATCTTCTTCGGTCGATTGTGGAATGTTCAGATTGAATGGAGGGGTGCTCTTTATATAGGGATTTCAGCAACTGCTCAAGCTATCCCCTAGCATAAGACTTGGCCTCCGACTCAGCTACTAGCGACCTGACTGAAGAGTTTTTTGAGTCGCCAAACACTCCAACTTTTCCGACAACTCTTTCTTCTCTCTTCTCTCTGTCGGTGGCTAGAGGTTGAAGATGATGATGTGGTGGGCGTTCCACGTGGCATGCTGTTATTGGTTAGTTTTTCTAACGTGGAGGTCCAACTTAGCCACCACGTCAATCGTTGACCCGTTGACCAAGCACGTGGCAACCTCCAATTGGCTTTCCGTGTCTACATGGCATGCTGACTTGTCATCTATTGACTATTAACTGAACATGTGGCAGCCTCCCATTGGCTGTCTGTGTTTGCATGGCTGTTGACGGGGCGTCATTGACTGTTGACCATTGACTAGTTCGTTAATTGTTGACTAGTTCATTGACCGTTGACTGCTTTGTTGACCATTGACTGGTTCGGTTTAATCAGGTTCGGTGACCCCAGTTCAAAAATTGGTCAGTTCAGATTAGATTCAACTGGTTTTCTAAAATTTAAAAAAATTTAAATTCATTTTCTATCTAATGGTGGTCTCAATTTCCCAAATTGACATTTTTAAGCCACCTAGAAAAATGAATTATTGAATCGGTTCACTATGGTTCATCCTAGTTCGGTCCAGTTCAAGTATGGTTCACCTCGAACCGGTCTGGTTCCCTCATCAATTCCACTTCCCGGTTCTTTCACATGATTTTTATGAATTTTTGGTCACTTGAGATTTTCCAATTTCCCATGTTAAGCCTTCTTTGTCTTTTTTGGTCCCTTTTTCGGCTTAGTTTTCTTAAAACTGTAGGTTCCTTTCCCGGTTTACTTAGTTTGAGGGTTGGGTTTCATATTAGGTATCTGGGAATGTCAAAGAGAGGAGGGATAGGTGCAGAGGGGGGTTGGGATTGGACCTCCTCCTGGTGGGTCTGGGACTCGAAGTCCAGGTGGGGTTTGTCCCTAAGGTGGGGTGCCCCGAACACCCTAGTGAACTCCTCATACAGCCTTTGGTGTTCGGAGCTGATGCCCCTGTAGGGCTGAGGGCTCTTGTGGGAATTCAGCTTCCGGGAGGGTGTTTCTGGCAGAATCAGTAGTTGCTTCCCTTGTTCTCTTGACTACTCTCTTGGGTGCCATAGCTGGGTTGGAATTTTCTTTAGTTAGTATTTATGTTATAAAGTCTTGATAATGTATCCGGAAAACACATGGTGGGATACAACCAAAGTTTTCACACCCTAACCCAATTTGGGCGGGGTTTTGTGAATAACCCGCCACTCTCCTATATCTCAAAGTGGGACTCCTCTAGGAGATCAAGAGAGTCAGACGTAGTACCTATCATGTTTTCCCTAGACAACATTAAACAAAACTAAAACTTTTAAATTTGTGTACCTGAGCTTGGGATCTGGAGAGGAAAAATTGGTGTAGTCATGTTCCTTCCTAAAAATGTTTAGAGGGAGGGGTTGAGTTTGACAACTCAGTGAGTGGGAAAAATATGTTATGAAGGTTCAATTAAGCAATTTCAATTATTCAATATTTCAGCAGTTTATTCTTAGGTTTCTCAATTCACATCAACAACCACCCTCCTATCATAGGAGGGATCACACATTCGTAGAACGGTCATCGACCGTGCCACTTGTGGATCGGAGCGCCTTTACTATCCACCTTGATAGAGATGCACGGCCTCTACCCGAAGTTTGAGTGGACATCAATAGTCCGACATATCAAACCCTGATCACTTCATCATGCCTGCTTAGTGGGACGAGATCTCAATTTCCCCTACTGCCTTGGTCTCCATGCGCAGGAAGCTACTCGACTTCATGACCTACTAAATGATGAAACTGCCCTTATGCACCCTTAGGTTGTCCAACAGTCCGTAGGCTCCATCACTATCTCATGCCAGGTGTCCTGATGGCCTAAACGTGACAGTGCATTCACAATCAACAATCTTTTTGAATTATAGCCTTTATCTTTGGCCGTCTAGCATAATGGTCTATCGGCTTAGCTTTGGCCCACACGTACTAGCCCAATAGGTTTGATGGCCTAGCTTTAGCATAGCAACATTTCGGCCTAACAAGCTCAACAACTCAGCTTGGCTCGATGGGTATCATGCACGATTCCCATTATTTAGGTATTTTAGCATCATATATCACATATCTGTTCTGGACGGGTGTACGCCCATCGACCTTGGGCCCACTGGCATCTCGAGCCTAATATTAGAATTAGCTCCCAAATGTTTTAAGTAGAGTTACCCAGTTAAGGGAGGCTAATTCCGAGAAAATAGTTTTCAAAGTTGAACCGTCATTCCAATCGGAATTGACGTCATAGCGGTTCCCACTCACCTGGTGATTTCGGTGGGGTCGTGCTGGCGGAGTCTCTTTCCTTAGTGTGCTTTTTTTTTTTTGGGGGGGGGGGGATGGTCGGCGCTCGAGCAATTTGCTCCTACATGACACGAATATCCTCATTAGGGTATTAGACTAAGGGACTGCCTTTAATTGGTAACATGAGCAGGGCAAATTTTTGTGTTAATGTTTTTGTAGAATTCGGTCGTGCACAGTGTTTTTTGGTGAAGGACAACGAAGGGAGCTTACCTTCTTAGCTCCGGAGAAGGTCGGGACACCTCTAGGTGGGGCGTGTGGGGTATGACTTGGCCGCAATTGGCCGGGGGAAAGCTCGTAGTAGGCTGCAGGAGGTTGGTTGTTTTCCAGCCGAGGAGTGGCAGCACTGTTTGAGCTTCCTCGGTGGCTCTTAAGGTAAATGGAAGGTGTGGTTAGGTAGAGGACTTTGTCCTGATTCCAGAGACACCCAATGTGGCTTCGAAGACTAAGAAAAGTCCTATCATCGGAGCTCGGTTTCGCAACTCATTGAAAAGTGCACTCTTTTTCTTCTTCGCTCAATTGTGGGATGTTGAGAATGAATGAGGGGGTGCTCTTTATATAAGGAGCTTGACAACTGTTCAGGCTACCCGTCGGCATAAGACTTGGCCTCCGACTCGGCCATTATGATCTGATAAGAGAGCTTTTCAAGTCGCTAGAGACTCCAACTTTTTTGTTGACTTTCTCTCCTTCCTTCTCTCTATCAGCGTTTGAAGGTTGAATATGATGATGTGGTGGTCATGCCATGTGGCACGCTGTGATTAGTTAGTTTTTTATGACGTGAAGTGCCATCATGGCTGCCATGTTAGCTGCTGACTATTGAATGTTGACTGTTGACCGTTGACCGTTGTTTGTTGTCCGTTGACTGGTCTGATCAAAGAGCTTTTCAAGTCACCGGAGACTCCATCTTTTCCGGTGACTTTCTCTCCTTCCTTCTCCCGTTTGAAGGTTGAAGATGATGATCTGGTGGTCGTACCACATGGCACGCTGTGATTAGTTAGTTTTTTCTGACGTGGAGTGCCAATGTGGCTACCCTAATAGCCGCTGACTATTGTGTTGACTATTGTCTGTTGTCCGTTGATCGGTTCGATCGGGTTCGTTGTCCAAAATTTGAAAATTGACCAGTTTGGATCTGGGTCGACTATTTTTATGAAATTTAAAAATATATAAATTTATCTAAATTTATTTTCTATCTAATGGTGGTCTTAATTTCCCAAATTGATATTTTTAAGCCACCTAAAAATGAATTTGTGAACAAGTTCACTATGGTTCATGCCAATTTGGTCAAGTTTGGGTTTGGTTCTATCCTCAATTCCACTTCCCAGTTCTTCCTTGTAATTGTTGTGAATTTTTGGTTAATTGGAATTTTCCAATTTCTCATGTTAACTATTTTTCCTTCATTAAGCGACTCATTTCTTCATGTGTAAACCTATACCGATTATTTTCCCAATTTTCTTTGATCCCAAAGGACGGGTTTTACACTAACGTTCCTCTCGCAATCCCCCATCTTGTCCTGACTCCGATTTCAAACTCAGGTATATCACCTTCCTCTTCTCCCACTACACATGTTGACCATCATTCTCTAGTTGTCTTTCCTACCAGTAAAGATCTTGTTGTAGCGCCTCCTCTTATGGTCATTCGCTCACAAGATGACTCCCAGCCCCCCACAACATATTACTATTGACACTTTTGTATTTATTACCACTCCAAAGAACCTCGCACTTACGAGCATGCCTGCCGTTATGCCCCTTGGATGCATACCATGTAAGAATAATTATCTAACAGTCTCCACAATCACACATTAGATTTGATGTCTGCACCGTCTGGTTGACCCATACAAAATTAAAGAAAATTTTGATGGTTCTATTGCTCGATATAAGGCTCGTCTCGTTGCCAAAAGATTCCCCCATCAACATGGGTTTGGTTATGATGAGACCTTTAATCATGTTATTAAGCCGGTTAATATTCGAGTAATTTTTTCTATTGTTGTTTAACTTCATTTGCCTATTTGCCAATTGAATGTTAATAATTCGTTTATTAATAATAATCTTGCTAAAAAAGTATACATGCAATAACTACCAGATTTTGTTTACTCTTTTTTTTCCTCATTATGTATGCTAACTTCGTAAATTATTTTATGGTCTTAAGCAGGCGTCCCATGTGTGGTTTATGCACCTTAGCTATTTTATAACATAATTGAGCTTTCATAATTCTATTGCAGATAAATTTATTTTCGTCTATTGTACATCCATATTCATTATATTTTTACTTATTTATGTTGATGATATCATTATTACTTGATCTCACAATGCCCCTCTCAACTCTATTATACATACATCCATATTTATCATATTTTTACTTATTTATGTTGATGATATTATTATTACTTATCTTACAATGCCCCTCTCAACTCTAATATACTCTACAACGTGAATTTTCAATCAAAGATATATAGACTCTCAATCATTTCCTTGGTATTGAAGTCCACAATTATACTCACGATATTTATCTTATTCAATCCAAGTATATTTACGATTTATTATCTAAATCTACCATGGATTTTTGTAAGTCTGTATCAACGCCTATTGCTCCTAGATCACAACTTTTCCCTCAAGGCTGTGACAACTCTTTCAGATCTCAATTCGTATAGTTAGATTGTGGATTACCTTTAATATCTCACTCTCACTCTCCCTGATTTTTGCTATAACATATATCAGGTATGTTAATTTATGTATCAAACCACTGATATTCATTGGATTGCTATCAAATGCATAATTCACTATCTTAAAGAAAATATTTATTTCAGCTTTACAATTTGGCGCAATTCCCCTATCACTCTCAATTGCTTCTCTGATTTTGAATGAGAACAAAATCATGTTAATCGTCATTCTATTAGTGTATATGTTATTTTTCTCGGTTGCAATCTTATTTTTTAGAGTTTTAAAAAATAACGCACCAGACATTTTAGTGTAGAATAAGAATATAAAAATATTAGTAATTCAACATATTAACTTATTTAAATTCGATCTATTTTCTAAAAAAAATGATCTATCACTTTCTAATTTCGATGTGAATCCTGTTCATAATGGTTGTACAAAAAAATATTGATAACCAGCATTATTTTATACGAAAACAAGTAAATTGTGATATTATTAATTTTTATTTTATTAGCAGTGATGCTAAGATAGCTAATATACTTATTAAAAGTTTATCTAATTGTGAACTTTCTCTTATATTTTTTTTGTAAATTAATATATATACTATTATTAAGAAAAATATTTAAATATATTATAATAATATTATTTTAGATAATTATATAATATAATATAATATTAAATAATTAATATTATATAATATATATTTTTCATACTATTTATTTTTATATTTATATTATTATTAATTTATATATATATATATATATATATATATTAAGTTAGTTATCCCTAAAAAATGGTTTACTTGTCTTTTATATATATATATATATATAAAGCTATTCATTATATAATTAGTTATGGTAATTAAAATAGATTTAATTAATTTTTTTCCCTTTACTTTGCAATAAGTAATTAGTCATATTTTTATAATTTTCTTTGAATGTGTTTGAACATGCTATTTTATAATAAAATTATCATCATCGAGATTTCCCAGATTTGACTGACTTAGCATAGCACGGTCAAAGTTACCGAGTCTCCGATGTAATTGCAGTCTCTTCTGGCCGGTCACGTCAACCGCGATGGAGCCCATCTTCAGCAGATCTTCTTGAATCTGTAACTGACCTACAGACATGAAAAAAAAAAAGGAAGAAAGGAAATTATTTTCGCGATTATTTATTTGCAACTATCTATGAATTTTAAGGTTTTTCTCATTTATTAATTTCGTAAAGATAAATCAACCTTTTTAAATATTTATATTTTTAATTAATTTTATAATTACCAAATTGACCGGCATGCGTATGCTCTCACATAATCCACTACGAATGAAGGGATGCAAACATGAGCACGTGCTGATGGTATACGATATTAATATCACAACTTGCTAGTTAAGTTGGCCCCGTTACAATTTGTCATCTTTCTTAATTGGTTGGTAGGTCTGAACAAAAGTCCACTTGGGGCTCGTGGTCCAACCAAACTTGGTCTTCCCTCGTGGAACCTGCGTGAATTATTTAGAATTATAATGTGTCTTTTAGTGATTCAATTTCAAACTATATTTATAGGATTTCACAATTTGTCATATATGAGAGCATTAATTTTTTCTTAAAACTAATGAATCCATTAAATATTCATATTTTTTTAATATGATTTCATATAAATACACTAAAATAATTTCTTATTAGCGTGTTTTATTCCTATTTTGTAAAATAATTTACCACTTATAAATTCATTTTTTTCTTATATTTGTGTAATTTTTAGGTTGGGAGCGGTGTATAATCCATTCAAAATTTTACATTTATAGTAAAATATAATATTGTTATTATTTTTTATTTAAATTACTTTAATATATTTATATATTTATATTTATATTAATATTATTGTGTTCTTATTTATTTTAATTTATTATTTATTTATACATATTTTAAATGAATTTATAGAATAATATTTTAATTTGTATGATATAATTGAGTAAAATATAATATTGTTATTATTTTTTATTTAAATTACTTTAATATATTTATATATTTATATTTATATTAATATTATTGTGTTCTTATTTATTTTAATTTATTATTTATTTATACATATTTTAAATAAATTTATAGAATAATATTTTAATTTGTATGATATAATTGATTTAAGTTTGGGGATATGTATAGTAGCTCACAAATATAACAGTTAACAGTGGGTGACTACTACATAAATATATGCGTATGCTTGATTTTTCACTCAAATTCATGGAAGAAAAATAAAGAAATTTTGTTGTTAAAAAGAAATGTAAAAGTTACTAAATAATGAGTATGGAGATAATATGTGAAAATAAAAAGAATTTCTTACTTTTATTTCTTATATTACGGTTCAGTTTAAATGGTAGAACTTGTCTACTCTATTTTCTCCCAAATTCATGTAAGAGAAATAAAGAAATTCTGTTGTTAAAAAAAAATGTAAGGGTTAAAGTTACTAAATAATGAGTATGGAGACAACATGTGAAAATAAAAAGAAATTCTTACCCTTATTCCCTATATTACAGTTCAGTTTGAGTTGTAGAACTTATTCACTCTATTTTCTCCCTCTTTTACTCATGCACTCCATTTTCTCCCTTTTCAATAAAAAAACTTCTAATCTTATCAATAAGAAATACAAGCTAGCTCAACAATAAGGTACGAAATGTATGTATTCTTTCTTATAAAATAGTTTTGATAACTTTATTTTTGGGAGTGGCGAGTTGATTACAAAGTCCCGATCAAGCCGGGTCGGGATGTGACACCATACCTCTTTCTCTATACCACTCTTGTAGTGCTCGTGGTTAGTCAAATAGTTATGTGATATGTAGATAGTCCCCTTTATTTGTTCCAATAGTTATTTTTAGTTCCTTTTATAACTAGGTAGATATGATTTTTATTTGTTTGTTTAGAGCTTGTTTATAAGTTGGTCAACTTGTGCCTAGACTCATGGATGCAATCAAGACTAACATTCTAAGTACATAGGTAAGAGTTCATTACTCCAATTTGCCATTCTTTTTGATGAATTAAAAGTTTATGCCAAACAATTGATTTGTTGGTTTATAATCATGTTAATTCAGCATTGGGAAGTTTAGAAGTTTCATTAGGGTTCATGACTAGCTTACGAATATAGAGATGATGTCAATTGTTAAAGGATTTCCTTCTGAAGTCCATAAAAATAAAAATCAATTTTAATAGTTCAACTCCATATGTTCTTCCTTTGTTGGAACACTCTTATGTCCAATTGTTTCTCTTTTAGTTAAAAATCAATTTTAATAATTCAACTCCATATGTTCTTCCTTTGTTCGAACATTCTTATGTCCAATTGTTTCTCTTTCAGTTAACTTTAATGAATATGCTCAAATTCCTCCATTTGCAAGGAATTATACTCTAATTGCTCTACAACTCAAAGAATTAGGTTTATAAAAGTGTAGAATTTAATTTGAAACTCTTCCAAGTAATTGATTTCATTCTTATTCTTGCAAAATTTTAAATTTTATTTAGTTAGTAAGAATAATTATATATATAAATTTTCTATAACCTTCTAAGAAATTTAGATTTTTTAACAATTAGAAATGCATAGCTAATTATTTATCATTGGTTTTCAGGTATGTCCCTTGGCTTCATATCGCTAGACTCTCTCCAAGTCCTTAGCCCGCTTAAATTCCCACACAGGCCCTTATTTTATTTGTCCATTTTAAGGTGTGAGCAACCATCTAGCCCCCTTCATAATTTCATTTAATTTAACGTTTCTCTTTGCATATATGTAAGGCTATATATGAGTTATGTATATTTTTATCTCATGAATTTCAAATGGCTCATGTAAACCCCATCTTTTAAATATAAGAAAATCAGGAAAATAATTGATTAATTCAAAAGAGAAAAATGAGTCGGTTAACGAACCCAAGCTGGTAAAAAAAGGGTAAAATGAGAAATTGAAAAATTACAAGTGACTCAAATAGTCATAAAAATCATGAAAAAAAACCTTAGAATAAATTGGAAGAGAAAATCAGACCGGTTCAAGGTGAACTAGACCTGAACCAGTTTGAACCATATATGAACTTTATTCTAAATTCATTGTTCGTGATCACGTAAAATGATCAAATTGGGAAATTGAAGCTATCATTGGATAGGAAATGAATTTAAAAATTTTTAGATTTGAGAAAAGCGGTCGAATTAGGCCTAAACCGGCTAATTTTTGCCATTGAATCTGGTCGGACCGGTTTGGAATAGTGTCATTTTCTTCCTCAAGATGATAATACTATTCATTAATGCAAAAAATGTATATCTCCTATGAAGATGTAACTACTCCGATCAGGCCATTTTTGGGCGAGGATAAGCTCGACCAAAATGGAAAGTGGTCGGGTAGAGGGTCCCCGAGCTCCTTATATAAAGTGCTCCTCTCCTTTCATCCTCTACACACCTCAAATTGCCATTCTCTCTCAACTGCTCCATTTTTCGGTGAAGCTCAAACTAGAGCTCTGACTTGGGCAGTTTTCTTAGCATAAGAAGGCAAGGTCGGGTCCTATAGACTCTAGGGGAAGTCAACTACCTGGCAGCAATGTTCTTTCGACCTAAGGATCGCTAGTGGAATCAAATAGTGAAGTAGCTCTAACGACCCGAAGCTGCCCTATCATGCTTTGACTTGGTTTGGTCGGGGTCCGTGATCAACCCGCCACCCTTCTGTGCATCATTCAGGTATATTTACCTGAATGAGGCAAGGGAGATGAAGGTGAGTTTACGTTCAAGCCCTTACTTTAAGTTGGGGAAGGAAGCGTACCTTGATGGCCTGAGTGCATCCGTGAACTTCTTGTTTGGGTGTTATCCTGAAAAGGGGTGAGAGAGGGGGGTGAGTAAATAACTCTATGAGGGAAACTACTATAATGTTCTACTTGAATTCATCTTTTTTGTCTTTTAGATTAATCCCTTTTGTTATTTCACCCAATCACATGATCAACAATCGCCCTCCTATCATAGGAGGGATCATACATTTGCAGGATGGTCCTCGATCGTGCTATATGTGGATCAAAGTGCCTTTACCGTACACCCTGATAGAGGGATACTACCTCTACCTAGAGTATGAGTGGATATCAATAGTCCGACATCAAACCCCAAAATTTCTCCACCATATTTGCTCAATGGGACGAGACCTCATCCCCCCCTACTGCCTTGGTCTCCATGTGCAGGAAACTACTTGGCTTCACGACCAACTGAATGACAAAACCACCCTTATGCTCCCTAGGTCATCCAACAGTCCTTGGGCTCGATCACTACCTCATACAAGGTGTCCTGATGGCCCAAACCTCATAGTGTATGCACAATCAACAAGCTTTTTGATTTATAGCTTTTATCTTTGGCCCATTTGCACAACGGTCTGTTAGCTTAGCTTCGACCCACCATGTGTACTGGCCCAGCAAGTTCGATGATCTAACTTTGACAGAGTAGCGGTTTGGCCCAACAAGCTTGACAACTCAACATGACTCAATGCATATCACGCAAAGTTCCCATTATTTTTGTAAACCATGTCCTTTGATAATAATAAAACCGGGGGAAGAACTTGTCATTTTCAAATTGAAAACCGAGTCGGTCTACAAAATTGATTCGATAGAGAAAGGATAAACCGAGAAATTTATGGACCTCGAGTGACCTAAAGAGTACCAAAAGTCATCAAAATGGACTTAAGGATGAATCAGAGATGAAAATAAAACCGGTTCAGGTGAACCGGATCTGAACTGGATTGGATCGGTTTGAACCACTATTGAACCGAATTCTAAATTCATTTTTCTAGGTGGCTTAAAAAATTCAAATTTGAGATTTGAGACCACCATTGGATAGAAAATGAATTTAGAAATTTTTAGATTTGAAAAATTTGGTCGAATTGGGGGTGAATCGGCTGGTTTAAACTTTGAACCCGGTTCGGACTAGTTCGGTTCGGTTCGGAACAATGTCGTCTTCTTCCTTCAGATGACAGCACTGTTCACTAGCTAGAAAATTGTGTAGCATCGATGAAGCGTCTCCAACTAGGGAGTTTCAGACAATGAATGATCGCCATTAAGGCGTCGATTGGACAGCCAAGAAGTCCTCAAGCTTCCTATATAAAAAGCCCCTCCTCATTCATCCTCTCCACACCTCAAAACTTCATCCTCTCTCAGCTGCTTAGTTTTCCAGTGAAGCTCGATCTAGATCTTCCATATAGGGTCATTTCTAAGCAAAAGAAGGCAAGGTCGGCTTTCGTAGAATCGGGGAGAAGTCAGCTACACGGTGGGGACATCCATTCGCTCCGAGAGTCACTGGAGAAGTGCCGACGTGATCGAACATTGAAGTAGCTCCGGTGGACTGAAGCTGCCCTATTTCAGCCGAGCTGAAATCAGCCAATTCGAGCCCTCCTCAGGCTAAACCAAGCTCTTCCAACACTTCCTCAGCCCTTTCACGACCGAATTAGGACTGAAAGGTAAGCCAATTTGGTTCCCCTTTGTAATTTCTGACCGATGCTATAGAGAGAGCCAACTGAATTTCGATGATAGAATTCTAATCCAATTCAGCATCAATTGATGCAATTCTTGATCCTAGGAGGAACCTTAGGACACAGCTACCTGTCCAGATAGAAAGCTCGGACCACCGTGCCCTCTCCGGTGAGCAATTGAAACTTTCTCTCTCAATCTTTTTTCCGGCGTATCTCAATTTGAACTCGTTCTAACATTAAAACTTATGATTCAGAATGCTATGGAATCGTATGAAGATGTAGAAACTCAATTTCAACTTCAATTTCAACAATTAGAAGTGTTTGATCGGTCAATTTGATGAAATCAAATTCGGCTGTGTTAGAGAGTTGAAATTGGGGATTTTTGAAAATTTGAAGGACCAAAATGCAATTTTATAAAATTGAGAGTCAATTGAGCATGATAGTTAGAGGGCCAATTGAGCAATTTTAGAAATTTTGGGGTAAAACTTACCATTTTTGTAAGGGAAGGGCAAAATAGTAATTTTGAAAAATTTGGGGGCCAAATTGGGAATTTGGGAAACTTGAACCCCCTTTCATAAAATTGAGATCCCAAGAAGAATTTTAAAAGTTTCGGGACTCAATTTTGCGGAAAAACCAATATTTGGGACTTAGTTAAAGAAAAATAACTTTAGGGACCTAAATGCAAATAAAGGAAAAGTTATTTTTTCTTATTCATTTGTAACAAATGAGGGTTATTAGGCCAAAGAATAATGAATAACTATGTTTATTTCGTGTAGGAAAATGAGACATTAGGAATGCCAGCTGAAGTTTAGCTTGCTATGGACAGAAACCGACTAAGTAGAATTTCACTACACGATTGGGTGAGTGGGATTTTTATATCATACACGATTGGGATGATAAATAAATCGAAAATGAAAACCCATGACCAAATGGTATTTTAAACGTCACAACTTAGAGGAGTGATGTGAAAATGACACGGAAAACTGCTTACCAATTGTAAGTAGATCATACCCGGTTGGTATGATGAAACTTTCTCGGAAGAAGTGGAAAACCCATTCATCGGATATGAGCGAAGATATCCTTGTACCTGGTTGGTTTGATGGATAGTTGAAAATATGTTTTGTTAGGAGTGCTCTCCCCTGACTGTGTGCAACTGCTTAAATAATTTGGAAGACCTTAACGGGAGCTCGATTAGGTCTAATAGGCCGAGGGTCTCGGTTTTGGAACTTGAGGTCTAGTATGCCCAATTTTGAAATTCTCGAACAGCGGGCCATAGGCCAGTTGGCACGAGCATGAGCTTGTAAACAAACATGAGTTATATGCCCTAAAACTTTAAATAAATGAATTGTTTGGCCATGGCACCAAGACAGGACCGACATATTCAGTCAACTAGTGGCAGTGCAACATGACAGGTCCCCAGATTAGTCAAGACAAACAACTGCAGGTTGAGTTGAAGGTCAGGGCCATTGGACCAATGGCACCACGGATTATATGACATGATTTGAAAATACTGATTGTGCATGCATTGTGTTTACAGGACCTTCAAGATACCCAAGATGGGTAGTGATGTGTCCTAGGGCCCTTGACGACCTGGTGGGTATAAGGGCAGTTCGTCAGACCAGGTGACCTTGCGAAGCTCGACTTAGCTTCGAGTGTACGAGACTGGGGTGGAGTTGGGATGAGATCTCTGTCCTCATATGGATACGGAGAATTGATACGGGATTGAGGGTCTAATGTCACAATCATCCACTCATTCTCAGGGTAGAAGTGGATGTGCTTTTATCTAGGTGTTCGGTAAAGTCGCTCCGACGCCACAAGTGGGTTCAGTGGACATACTAGCCTATGATTGTGTGATTGACATTCATGATGAGGGATGTGTGTTGGGTGATGACACATTGTGATTAATAAGAAATGGTGATAAAAGAAGAGACTTGAAAGGAAATGATTTTTGAAAGGAAATAAGGAGTCTGACACACTCCAAACAAATCTTTTTCCTAATAATCAAATTTAGAAACCCCATTCACAGAGTAGTTGTACTCACCCCCTCCCTCATATCCATTTTCAGGAAAATCCCAGAAAGCGTACCCTTAAGGACCACCAACTAACACGCCTGTGAGACAGGTATGATAAATTTAAAATTTTTATGTAGTTTTGATTTATGTTATTTTAGGAAAGGTGCAGGTTAAAGGACACCTTACTATTCATATTTTATAATAAGGGAAAACCCTTAAAATAAACTGAGAGAGTGGTAGGTTGATTACGAGAATCCGACCAAATCGGGTCGGGGCGTGACAACTTGAGTGGTATCAGGGCATGTTTCCTTGAATACATAATTAAGACTAAAAAATATAGTAACTAATATGATTTATTTAAAATTTTTTGAAATGGCTCCAAAGAAAGGAACCAAGAGAAATAGGGTTGTCATCTCCAACACTGCCCAACCACCCCTACCTGTAGAAACTCCAAGAGAAGCCCAGACAACACCTCTTGGATTTAGTAGGAAGCACCAGAGATTGTACAAGGAGTTCACCCGTGTATTTGGGCAACCTAACCTCATCCTTGAGGTAGGCACCAATTCTCGGGTTGAGCTAGAGGAGGTGCAATCTCACCCTCCCCCTGTCAACCATCCCGCTCCAATAGACATTCCCAGAAACCTCAAGACTCTCCAACAACTCGGATGTAAACCTTTCCTTGGGGAAAAGGATGCGGGAATGGCCATGGATTGGCTGGCCAACATCAAGAGACTGATGGGGATTATCAGGATATCACTAGAGGATATGGTGACCCTGACAGAGTTTTTCCTAGAGGGAAGCACTAAACGATGGTGGGACAATGTCCGTAACCTGCACACCACCATCCCCACTTGGGAACAATTTGAGTAGAGGTACTTAGAGGAGTACATGGCACCCCCATCTAATAAATGAGAAGAAGCAAGAGTTCATTCGGCTTCAACAAGGGCTTAACTCCATAGCAGAATATGAGACAAAGTTCAACAAGTTAATACCCTTTGCCCCTGATCTAGCTGGGTCGACGAACATATGCTAGAGGTTCATGGACGGTCTCAATATGGACATTTGATACCGTATGGAGGTACTGGGATGCCCCACTAACCTATCAGTTGTAATCAGTATGGCTCACGAATGTGAACGATTGGTGTAGACCTGACGTCAATGGATGGAGTAGACGACCAGAAAGGAGGATAAGGGCCCAAACCATCAAGGATGATAGAAGGAACATAATGGTCCAAGATGGGGAAATAGAACGACATTCCAAAGGAGAAGGGATGAGCCACCACCTCCTCCCAGAGAAGTTCCCCAAGGAAACCCTTGTTGTCCAAAGTGTTAAAGGACCCATGAGGGAGCATGCCTTACCTGCTTTGCATGCGAACAATTGAGGCACTTTACAAAGAATTGTCCCAACCCTAAGGAGAATAGGTAGAGGAATACTCTTGGACCACCTCAAGGGAATCCCAAAAACCCCAAGCTAGATGTTACAACAAGAGTATTCAACCTCACCTAGGAGGAGGCTTGAGGAGACCTTAGCAATGTAGCGGGTACATCCCAAAAATCCTCCAAATTCGTTCCAAAGAGTCATGTAAACTAAACATCTTTTGGTCTAATAAAGGAAATTTCTTCTACCTCATAAGTTTCTTAAATCAGGGTATATACAACCATGGGGACAACAAGTCTATGCCCTCTTTAACTCCGGAGCTGAGAGATCCTTCATCAAGGAGGAATTGGTCTCAAGAGTACCCCTAGAGCTCACTCCACTAGAACAAAGCCTTAATATTCTTACCCCTTTTGGAGAAGCTCTAAACAATAATGAACAATTGAAGGGATGTGAGATAAGGATTGGAGGAATCCAACTTAAAGCCAACTTGATTCCATTATCCTTAAAGGGGGTTGAAGTAATCCTGGGAATGGACTGCTGAGTAACCATCAGGCAAAGATGGACTGTAAGAAGAAGACGGTAACCTTCCACACTCCCAAGACGAAAGGACTAAATTTCTGGGGTGATAGAAGGAAAAGTGGAGTACAATTGGTGTCCCACCTAAAAGCTCAAAAGATGACACAGAAATGCTATACAACTTTTCTGGCCATGGTTGTGAACGAAAAGTCAGAAGAAAAGAAACTGGAAGACATTTTGGTTGTCACGCCCCGACCCAGTTTGGTCGGATCCCCGTGATCAACCCGCCACTCTCCCGGTTTATTAAAGGGTTTCCCCTTATCGTAAACCGTAAAGTGTAAGGCATCCTTTAACTTGCACCTTTTCCTGGAATAGCATAATCAAAACTGTATGAAATTTAAAACTTTACATACCTTTCTTACAGGCATCTTAGTTGATAGTCTTTAAGTGGAGGTTTTCCGGGATTTCCTGAAAGGGATATAAGGGAGGGGGTGAGTACGACTACTTAGTGAATGGGTTTTTAAAAGCTTTTGAATTTTAAGAAAAACATTTATATGGAGTGTGCTAGACTCCTTTGTTTTCAAAAATCCCATCATTTAAAAATTTAGAATTTTCCATTATTTCTTAGTTACCATGGTGTGTCATCACCCAACACACATCCTTCATCATGAAGGTTACACACATTCGCAAGTCAGTATCACTACTGAACCCACTAGTGGCTTCGGAGCGACTTTTCCTGCCACCCGGATAGAAGTACGACCACTTCTACCCTAGGAATGAGTGGATGTACGTGACATCCTACCCACAATCCCGAAATCACTTCTTCATATCCGTATGAGGACAGAGATCTCATCCTGTCCCCACCCCGGTCTCATGCGCTTCGTGCTACTCCAGATTTCGCACAAACACCTGGAACGACGAACTGCCCTTATAGCCACCAGGTCGTCCAGTGCCCTTAGGAAGCATCACTACCCCTCATGGGCGTCTTGATGATCCCGTACTCACAGTGCATGCACAAACAATGTTTTCTTATATTTCCATGTAATCTGTGGTGCCATTAGTCCAATGGCCCTGACTCTCAACTCAACCCGCAGCTGTTTGTCTTGACTAGTCCGTCGACTTGTCATGTCGCACTGCCGCTAGTTAATTGAGCATGTCGGTCCTATCTTGGTGCCATGGCCAAACAATTCACTTATTAAGTTTTATGGCACATATATCATGTTCTTGCTCGTGCCAATTGGCCTTGGGCCCACTATACGAGATTTTCAAAATCGGGCATTTAGCCCCCAAGTTCCAAAACTGAGGCCCCTGGCCTATCAGAGCTATTCGAGCTCCCGTCGAGACTCCCAAATAGTTTAAGCATTGGCACACAGTTAGGGGAGAACACTTCCGACAAAATAGGTTTTCACTGTCCATTATACCAACCGGTATAAGGACATCTCCGTTCATAACCAATGAACGGGTTTCAACTTCCTTCGAGGAAGTCTCATCATACCAACCGGGTATGATCTACTTACAACCGGTAAGTAGTTTTTTTTCGCATCACTTCCACATCACTTTCTCTAAGTAGTGATGATTAAAATACCACTAAATAGTGGGTTTTGATATCGAGGCTCTTATCATCCCCAACTGGGTATGATGTTAGTAAACCCACTCACCCGTTAATGCCATGAATTCTACTAGATTGGTTCTTTGTATTCACGTGAGCTTGTCCTTGCTGGCGTTCTCGGTATTTAACGTTCCTACACGATATGAACAACCTTGTTCATTATTACTCGGCATAACAACCTTCATTCATTAATGAATGAGAAAACCTAAACTTTTAGTTATTTGCAATTAGGTCCCTAAATTTATTTCTCTTTAACTTTAAGTCCCTAATGTCGGTTTTTCCTCAAATTGAGTCCCGTAACTTTTAAAATTTATCGTGGGACTTCAATTTATTCAATTTCACCAAAAAGGGGTTTAATTTTCCAAATTTCCAATTTGGTTCCCTAATTTTTCCAAAATTACCATTTTGCCCTTCTTTCACAAAAATGGTAAGTTTTTCCCCAAAATTTCCAAAATTCCTCAATTGGTCCTCCAACATTATTTTCTTGCCCAGTTGACCCTCAATTTCATAAAATTGTATTTTGGCCCCTTTGAAATTTGAAAATCCCCAAAATTTCCCCCAATTTAACTCTTCAACACTACCGAATTTGATTTCATCAAATTAACCGATCAAACACTTCTAATTATTGAAATTGGAGTTGAAATTGAGTTCCTGTATGTTCATACGATTCTAAGAAACATTGAATCGTAGATTTTAACGTTGGAACGAGCTCAAACAGAGTTTTGTCGGAAAACAGACTGTAGAGAGAGAAAGCTTCGATTACTCACCGGTGAAGGCACGACAGTCCGAGCTTTCGATCTGGGCAGATAGGTCTCATCCTGAGGTTCATCCTAAAATCAAGTATTGTATCAATTGATGTGGAATTGGATTAGAATTTCGTCATTGAAATTCGATCAACTCTCTCTCTAGCACCGATCGGAAATTATAAAGGGGAGCCGAATTGGCTTACCTTTCGGTCCTAATTTGGCCATGGAAAGGTTGAGGAAGTGTTGGGAGGGCTTGGTTTGGCATGAGGAGGGCTTGAAATGGCCGATTTCAGCTTGACCGAAATAGAGCAGCTTCGGTTCGCTGGAGTTGCTTCACTATTCCATCATGTCGGTGCTTCTCCAACAATTCTTGGATTGACTGGAGTTTGCTATCAGATAGCTGTCTTCTCCCCAGTTCTAAAGAGCCCGACCTTTGTTCAACTCGAAGCTCTGGTTCGAGCTTTACCAGGAAATGGAGTAGTAGAGAGAGAGAGAAGTGTTCAGGTGTGAAGAGAATGAAATGGGGATGACCTCTTTATATAGTCGTAAAACCCGTGTATTAAATGGACGAGATTTATTACTAGTATTAATATTGCCATAAATTATTGGTATTAATTCTAATAATTTAATTTCGGTATTAATTTCAATAATTTAATTTCGGTATTAAATTATTTGTATTAATTCTAATAATTTAATTTAGGTATTAAATTATTGGTATTAATTTCAATAATTAAATATATATTAATTGATGGCTATTTATGATAAGCCGTACGTCACATAAAAATTTTTTTCCGAAATTTCGGGTTACAAAAAAACATACTTCCCAAGATGTCACCCATCCTTACATTACTCTCAAGTAAGTACACTTAACTTTAAAATTCTTATGGAATCTAGTTCAGCTGAACCAATTTGGTTTTTATTTTCTAGTTTGTCTTAAGTTTCTTTTCCAATGTTTAATAAATCCTTTGTATCAACTGAAATTTGTAAATTTTCATATTGCTTATTCCCAAATGTAAACCGGTTTTGTTTTCTTATTCGGTTTGACCGGTTCTTTTCCCGGTTTTCCTTAACTCAAATGTGCGGGGTTTACATTGGTAGTCAGACACTATCTAGAGGTGTTTCCAGAAGAGCTACCTAGACTACCTCCAAGTTGTCAAGTGGAGTTCACCATAGAAATAATCCCAGGAACAAACCCCATATCCCAAGCCCCATATCACATGGCTTCAACAGAGTTGAAAGAATTAAAGGAACAACTGGACAAATTACTGGAGAAGGATTTCATACGTCCAAGTCAGTCTCCGTGGGGTGCTCATGTTATATTTGTAAAGAAAAAGGATAGAAGCATGAGATTGTGCATCGATTACTGAAAGCTGAACCAGGTCACCATCAAGAATCGATACCCATTCCCAAGGATAGATGATTTGTTTGATCAGTTAAAATGAGCAGCTTATTTCTTCAAAATAGACCTTTGGTCGAACTATTACTAACCCAGGATTTGGGAAGAGGACATCCCTAAGATGGCATTTTGATCTAGATATGGACATTATGAGTTCAGAGTAATGCCATTCGGATTGACGAATGCCCCTGCAGCCTTCATGGACTTGATGAACCATATGTTCCAACACCATTTGGACTGGTTTGTGATAGTATTCATAGATGATATCCTTATATACTTATGAACTAGGTTGGAACATTAAGAGCATTTGGCAACTACCTTGGAAATATTAAAGGAAAATCAATTTTATGCAAAATTTTCCAAGGGTGAGTTATGGTTGTAGGAGGTAGGATACTTAGGGCATATTGTATCCCAGGATGGAGTCAAAGTAGATCCAGCTTAGGCAGAAGCCATATTAGATTGGAAGGCTCCAAGGAATCCTATAGAAATAAGAAGTTTTTTAGGATTGGCAGGATACTATAGATGGTTTGTGCAAGACTTAGCTCCTCTAACTCAGCTCACCAGGAAAGGAGTTGAGTATAAATGGGAAGAGAGCTGTGAGAAGTCTTTTCAAGAGTTAAAGACTTGACTAACAACCACACCGGTACTCTCCTTACCTAATCCTAATGCAGGGGAGTACATAATCTATAGTGATGCATCCATACAAGGGCTTGGATGTGACTTAATGCAACAAGGGAAGGTTATTGCTTATGCCTTGCGACAACTGAAGGTATATGAAAGAAATTACCTGACTCATGACTTGGAATTAGCTGCAAATAGTGTTTACCCTAAACATATGGTGACACTACCTTTACGAGGTTAAGTGTAGGATATACGCAAATCACAAGAGTCTTAAGTACTTCCTAACTCAGAAGGAGTTCAATCTCCGCCAGAGGAGATGGTTGGAATTAGTGAAGGATTGTGATCTTGTGATAGAGTATCACCTTGGAAAGGCAAATGTGGTAGCATATGCCATAAGTTGCAAGTACCAAACTGAGGTTGCACAAGTAAAGACAAGTTACCTACCCTTGTTGCAACAATTGGGAAGGATGGAGGTGGACCTTAGGATGGATAAGCAGGAAAAATGCTTGGTGGGTAATGTGGCGGTGAGGTCCAGTATAACTATCACGCCCCGACCCAGTTTGGTCGAATCCCCTTGATCAACCCGCTACTCTCCCAGTTTATTAAAGGGTTTTTCCTTATTATAAACTGTAAAGAGTAAGGCATCCTTTAAACCTGTACCTTTCCTGGAATAACATAAATCAAAACTGCATAAGATTTTAAATTTATCATACCTGTCTTACAGGCATATTAGTAGATGGTCTTTGAGGGTAGGCTTTCCGAAATTTCCTGAAAGGGATATAAGGGAGGGGGTGAGTACAATGACTTAGTGAACGGGTTTTCAAAATTTATCTTTTAGGAAAAATGTTTGATTTGGAGTGTGCCAAACTCCTTATTCTCTTTTAAAAACTTTCATTTCAAAGATCCGTTTTCATCACCATTTCTTATTTATCACGGTGTGTCATCACCCGACACACATCCTTAATCATGATGGTAAAAAACACAAAATTGCAGGCTAGCCCGACTGAAGCCACTTGTGGCGTCGGAGCGACTTTACTAGCCACCTAGATAGAAGCACGTCCACTTCTACCCTAAGAATGAGTGGATATACATGACATTTGACCCTCAATCTCGATATCAATTCTCCATGTCCATATGAGGATAGAGACCTCATCCCAACCAACCCCGGTCTCATGCACTTGAAGCTACGTCGAGCTTCACAAGGTCACCTAGTCCGACGAACTACCCTTATACCCATCAGGTCGTCTAGGGTCCTAGGACAAATCACTACCCCTCTTGGGCATCTTGAAGATCTCGTAATCACAATGTATGCACAATCAGTATTTCACATCATGCCATATAATCTGTGGTGCCACTAATCCAACGGCCCAGACCCTGAACTAAACCTGCAACTATTTGTCTTGTCTTGTTTGTCGACCTGTCATGTTACACTGCCACTAGTTGATTGAATATGCCAGTCCTATATTGGTACCATGGCCAAACAATTTATTTATTTAAAGTTTAATGGCATATAACTCATGTTTATTTACGAGCTCCTACTCGTGCCAATTAGCCTATGGCCCATTATTCAAGATTTCCAAAACCGAGCATATTAGCCCCTAAGTTCCAAAACTGAGGCCTCCACCCTAGCAGAGCTATTCGAGTTCCCGTTAAGAAGGTCTCCCGAATCGTTTAAGTAGTGGCACATAGTGAGGGGAGAGCACTTTAGAAACAAATAAATTTTCAACTATCCATCATACCAACTGAGTATGAGGATATCTCCGTTCTTAACCAATGAATGAGTTTTCCACATCCTCTGAGAAAGTTTCATCATACCAATCGGGTATGATATACTTACAACCTATAAGTAGTTTTTCTGCGTCATTTTCACATCGCTCCTCTAAGTTGTGATGTTTAAAATACCACTAAGTCATGGAATTTCATTTCGATGTACTTATTATCTCCAACCGGGTATGATATAAAATCCCAATTACCCAATCGTACAGTGAAATTCCACTTAGTTTCCGTCCCTAGAAAGCTCAACTTCAGCTGGTGTTCCTGATGTCTCATTTTCCTACAAAAAAATGAACATATTTGTTCATTATTCTTTGGCCTAATAGCCCTCATTTGTTCCAAATGAATGAGAAAAAACCAACTTTTACTTTATTTGCATTTATGTTCCTAAAGTTATTTTTCTTTAACTTTGTGTTCAAAATGCCAGTTTTTCCTTAAATTGAGTCCGAAAACTTTTAAAATTCCTCTTGGGATCTCAATTTACTCAATTTCATAGAAAGGGGTTCAAGTTTCTCAAATTCCCAATTTGGCCCCCAAAGTTTTCCAAAATTACCATTTTGCCCTTCCTTTATAAAAATGGTAAGTTTTACCCCAAAAATTCTAAATTGCTCAATTGGCCCTCTCACATTCTTATCATGCCCAATTGATCATCAATTTTATAAAATTACATTTTGGTACTTCGAATTTTCGAAAGTCCCCAATTTTCGCAAAATTTCCATCAATTTTAACTCCCTAACACAATCGAATTTGATTTCATCAAATTGACCGATCAAACACTTCTAATTGTTGAAATTGAGTTTCTACATGTTCATACGATTCCATAGCACTTTGAATCGTACGTTTTAACACCAGAACGAGCTCAAATGTAGCTTCACCGGAAAATAGACTGTAGAGAGAGAAAGCTTCAATTACTCACCGTTGGGGGCATGACGGTCCGAGCTTTTGATCTGGGCAGATAGCTCTTATCCTACGGTTCATACTGGAATCAAGAATTGCATCAATTGATGATGAATTGGATGAGAATTTTATCATCGAACTTCTGCCGGTTCTCGCTCTAGCATTGGTCGGAAATTGCAGAGGGGAGGCTGTGGAGGTGTTGGGAAGGCTTGGTTTGGCATGAGGAGGGCTCGAAATGGCCGATTTCAGCGAAACCAAAATAGGGCAGCTTCGATCCGCTGGAGTTGCTTCACTGTTCCATCACGCTGGCGCTTCTCTAGCGATCGTTGGAGCAAACAAAGACTACTTGTGTGTAGCTGACTTCTCCCCGCTTTAAAGAACCTGACCTCGCCTTGTTTAGCTTAGAAAAGTGCCCAAGTAGGAGCTCTGGTTTGAGCTTCACTAGAAATGGAGCAGTTGAGAGAGAATGGAGTTTTCAGGTGTGGAGAGGATGAATCGGGAGGGGGTCTTTATATTGGAAGCTCGGGGACTTTTCGGCCGTCCGAATGGCACCTTAATGGCAGTCATTCATTAGAAAAAGGGTAAACTCGGAAATTTATGGATCTCGAGTGACCCAAAGAGTCCCAAAAGTCATGAAAATGGACTTAAGAATGAATTGGAGTTGAAACCAAACTGGTTCAGGTGAACCAGATCTGAACTAGTTTGAACCACTATTGAACCAGATTCTAAATTAATTTTTCTAGGTGGCTTAAAAAATTTAAATTTGAGATTTGAGACCACCATTGGATAGAAAATGAATTTATAAACTTTTAGATTTGAAAAATTCAATTGAATTGGTGGTGAACTGACCAATTTAAGTTTTGAACCTAGTTTGGACAGGTCCAATTCGGTTCGAAACAGTGTCGTCTTCTTCCTTCAGATGACAGCACTGTTCACTCGCCGAAAAATCACACAGCGCTGATGAAGCTGAAAAGTCTTTGGCCAGGGAGTTTTAGACAATGAATGACCACTATTAAGGCACCGATCGGACGACCAAGAAGTCCCCAAGCTTCCTATATAAAGAGCCCCTCCTCATTCATCCTCTCCACATTTGAAAACTCCATCCTCTGTCAACTGCTTAGTTTTTCGGTGAAGCTCGAAGCAGAGCTTTGATATAGGGTCATTTCTGAGCCAAAGAAGGTGAGGTCGGGTTCCTTAGAACTGGAGAGAAGTCAGCTACACGGTGGGGACATGCATTCGCTTCGAGAGTCGCTGGCGTGATCGAACAATGAAGCAGCTCTGACGAACTGAAGTTGCCCTATTTCGGCCGAGCTGAAATTGACCAATTCAAGCCTTCCTCGTGCCAAACGAAGCTCTCTCAACACTTCCTCAGCCCTCCCACGATCGAATTAGGATTGAAAGGATTCAGCTCCTCTCTGCAATTTTTGACCAGTGCTAGAGAGAGAGCCAGCTGAATTTCGATGACAAAATTCTAATCCATTTGGTATCAATTGATGCAATTCTTGATCTTAGGAGGAACCTCAGGACACAAGCTACCTGCCAAGATAGAAAGCTCGAACAACTGCGTCCTCTTCGATGAGCAATTGAAACTTTCTCTCTCTGTAGTCTATTTTCTGGCGAAGCTTCGTTTAAGCTCATTCTAACATTAAGACTTACAACTCAAAATGCTATGGAATCGTCTGAAGATGTAAAAGCTCAATTTCAACTTCAATTTCAACAATTTGAAGTGTTTGATTGGTCAATTTGATGAAATCAAATTCAACTTTGTTAGGTAGTTGAAATTGAGGAAAATTTTGGGAAATTGGGGATTTTTAAGAATTCGAAGGACCAAAATGCAATTTTATAAAATTGAGGGTCAAATGGGCATGATAAGAATGTTAGAGGGTCAGTTGAGCAATTTTAGAATTTTTGGGGTAAAACTTCCCATTTTTTTTAAAGGAAGGGCAAAATGGTAATGTTGGAAAATTTGGGTGCCAAATTGGGAATTTGGGAAACTTGAACCCCCTTTTTATGAAATTGAGTAAGTTGAGATCCCAAGTGGAATTTTAAAAATTTTGGGACTCAATTTGAGGAAAAACCGACATTAGGGAATTAAATTTAAAGAAAAATAACTTTAGGGACCTAAATGCAAATAAAGGAAAAGTTGGTTTTCTCATTCATTTGGAACGAATGAGAGCTATTAGGCCAAAAAATAATGAACAACTAAGTTCATTTCGTGTAGGAAAAAGAGACATCGGGAACATCATTTGAAGTTAAGCTTGCTAGGACAGAAACTGACTAAGTGAAATTTTACTGCACGATAGGGGGAGTGAGATTTTTATATCATACCCGGTTGGGATGATAAGTACCTTGGAAATGAAAACCCACTATCAAGTGGTATTTTAAACATCACAACTTAGAGGAGTGATGTTAAAATGACATGGAAAACTACTTACCGATTGTAAGTAGATCATACCCGATTGGTATGATGAAACTTACTAAGAGGAAGTGAAAAACCCGTTCATCGGTCATGAGCAGAGAGATCCTCATATTGATTGGTATGATGGATAGTTGAAAATATGTTTTGTTGGAAGTGCTCTTCCTTAATTACGTGTCACTGCTTAAACAATTTGGGAGACCTTCTTGATGGGAGATCGATTAGCTCTAATAGGTTGGGGGCCTTGGTTTTGGAACTTGATGGATAATATGCCCAATTTTAAAAATCTCGAACTGTCACGCCCCGACCCAGTTTGGTCGGATCCCCGTGATCAACCCGCCACTCTCCTGATTTATTAAAGGGTTTCCCCTTGTTATGAACCGTAAAGAGTAAGGTGTCCTTTAAACCTGCACTTTTCCTAGAATAATATAAATCAAAACTGCATAATATTTTAATTTTATCATACTTATCTCGTAAGCGTCTGGGTTAATAGTCTTTTAGGGTAGTCTTTCTGAAATTTCCTGAAAGAGATATAAGGGAGGGGGTGAGTATGACTACTCAGTCATTGGGTTTTCAAAAAAAATTAACTTTGAGGAAAAGAGTTGTATTGGAGTGGGCCAGATTCCTTTCTTTCAAAAATCCTTTCATTTAAAATCTTAGGATATATCACCATTTCCTTATTTAATCACGGTGTGTTATCATCCAATACATAACCTTCATCATGAAGGTCAAACACACATTCGCAGGCCAGCATGACCACTGAACCCACTTGTGGCTTCAGATCGATTTTACCGACCAGCTAGATAGAAGTACGTCCACTTCTACCCTGAGAATGAGTGGATGTATGTGTCACGCCCCGACCCGGTTTGGTCGGATCCCCGTGATCAACCCGCCACTCTCCCGGTTTCTTAAAGGGTTTTCCCTTATTATAAACCGTAAAGAGTAAGGCGTCCTTTAACCTGCACCTTTTTCCTGGAATAACATAATCAAAACTGCATGAAATTTAAAACTATACATACCTGTCTTACAGGCATCTTAGTTGACGGTCTTTAAGAGGAGGCTTTCTAAGATTTCCTGAAAGGGATATAAGGGAGGGGGTGAGTACGACCACTCAGTGAATGGGTTTTTAAAAACTTTTGACTTTTAAGAAAAATATTTATATGGAGTGTGCCAGACTCCTTTGTTTTCAAAAATCCCTTCATTTAAAATTTTGAGTTTTTCCATTATTTCTTAGTTACCACGGTGTGTCATCACCCAACACACGTCCTTCATCATAAAGGTTACACACATTCGCAAGTCAGTATCACTACTGAACCCGCTAGTGGCTTCGGAGCGACTTTTCTTGCCACCCGGATAGAAGTACGACCACTTCTACCCTGGGAATGAGTGGATGTACATGACATCCGACCCACAATCCCGAAATCACTTCTTCGTGTCCGTATGAGGACAGAGACCTCATCCTGTCCCCACCCCGGTCTCATGCACTTCGTGCTACTCCAAATTTCGCACAGACACCTGGAACGACAAACTGCCCTTATAGCCACCAGGTCATCCAGTGCCCTTAGGATGCATCACTACCCCTCATGGGCGTCTTGATGATCCCGTACTCACAGTGCATGCACAAACAATGTTTTCTTATATTGCCATGTAATCTATGGTGCCATTAGTCCAACGGCCCCGACTCTCAACTCAACCCGCAGCTATTTGTCTTGACTAGTCCGTCGACTTGTCATGTCGCACTGCCGCTAGTTGACTGAGCATGTCGGTCCTATCTTGGTACCATGGCCAAACAATTCACTTATTAAGTTTTATGGCACATATATCATGTTCGTTTACGAGCTCCTTCTCGTGCCAACTAGCCTTGGGCCCACTGTATAAGATTTTCAAAATCGGGCATTTAGCCCCCAAGTTCCAAAACCGAGGCCCCTAACCTATTAGAGCTATTTGAGCTCCCGTCGATAAGTTCTCCCAAATTGTTTAAGCATTGGCACACAGTCAAGGGAGAGATCTTCCGACAAAAATAGGTTTTTACTGTCCATCATACCGACCGGTATAAGGACATCTCCGTTCATAACCGATGAACGGGTTTTGAACTTCCTTCGAGGAAGTCTCGTCATACCAACCGGGTATGATCTACTTACAACCAGTAAGTAGTTTTTCCGCATAACTTTCACATCACTTTCTGTAAGTAGTGATGATTAAAATACCACTAAATAGTGGGTTTTTATATCGAGGCACCTATCATCCCCAACTGGGTATGATATATAATCCCACTCACCCGTTAATGCCGTGATTTCCACTAGACTGGTTCTTTGTATTCACGCGAGCTTGTCCTTGCTGGTGTTCCTGGTATTTAACGTTCCGGTGAAGGCACGACAGTCCGAGCTTTCAATCTAGGCAGATAGGTCTCATCCTGAGGTTCATCCTAAAATCAATTATTGTATCAATTGATGCGGAATTGGATTAGAATTTCGTGATTGAAATTCGGTCGATTCTCTCTCTAGCACCGATCGAAAATTATAAATGGGAGCCGAATTGGCTTACCTTCCGGTCCTAATTCGGTCGTGGAAAGGCTGAGGAAATGTTGGGAGGGCTTAGTTTAGCCTGAGGAGGGCTTGAAATGGCCGATTCCAACTTGGCTGAAATAGGGCAGCTTCGGTCCACCGAAGTTGCTTCACTATTCCATCATGTCGGCGCTTCTCCAACGGTTCTCGGATTGACTGGAGTTTGCTATCAGATAGCGTCTTCTCCCCGGTTCTAAAGAGCCCAACTTTTGTTTAAGTCGAAGCTCTGGTTCGAGCTTTACTAGGAAATGGAGCAGTAGAAAGAGAGAGAGAAGTGTTCAGGTGTGAGGAAAATGAAATGGGGATGACCTCTTTATATAGTAGTAAAACCCGTGTATTAAATAGGCGAGATTTATTACTAGTATTAATATTGCCATAAATTATTGGTATTAATTTCAATAATTAAATATATATTAATTGATGGTTATTTATGATAAGTCGTTCGCATAAAATTTTTTTACCGAAATATCAGGTTATAAAAAATCACACTTCCCAAGAGGTCACCCATCCTCACACTACTCTCAAATAAGCACACTTAACTTTGAAGTTCTTATGTAATCTAGTTCACCTGAATCAATTTGGTTTTTATTTTTTATTTTGTCTTAAATTTCTTTTCCAATGTTGAATAAATTCTTTTGATCAACCAAAAATTATAAATTTTCATATTGTTTATTTCCAAATGTAAACCGGTTTGGTTTTTCTTATTCGGTTTGACCGGTTCTTTTCCCGGTTTTCCTTAACTCAAATGTGCAGGGTTTACAGTATGTGACATCCGACCCTCAATCCTGAAATCAATTCTTCGTGTCCGTATGAGGACAGAGATCTCACCCCGTCCCCACTCCGGTCTCGTGCGCTTAGTGCTACTTCAAATTTCGCACGGTCACCTAGTACAACGAACTGCCCTTATACTCACCGGGTCGTCCAGGGCCCTCAGGATTCATCACTACCCCTCATGGGTGTCTTGATGATCCTGTAATCAGAGTTCATGCATAAACAGTATTTTCTTATCATGCCATATAATCTATGGTGCCACTGGTCCAACGGCCCCAACTCTCAACTCAATGTGCAGCTGTTTGTCTTGACTGGTCCAGAGACCTTTCATGTTGCACTACTGCTAATTGACTGAATATGACGGTCCTCTCTTGGTACTATGGCCAAACAATTCATTTTTTTTAAAGTTTTATGGCACATTTCTCATGTTACGCCCTGAGCCAGTTTGGTTGGATCCCCGTGATCAACCTGCCACTCTCTCGGTTTATTAATGGGTTTCCCCTTATTATAAGCTGTAAAGAGTAAGGCGTCTTTTAAACATGCACCATTTCCTAGAATAGAATAATCAAAACTGCATGAAAATTTTAAACTTTACATACTTGTCTTACAGACATCTTAGTTGATCGTCCAGGGCCCTCAGGATGCATCACTACCCCTCATGGGTGTCTTGATGATCCTGTAATCAGAGTGCATGCATAAACAGTATTTTCTTATCATGCCATATAATTTGTGGTGCCACTGGTCCAACGGCCCCGACTCTCAACTCAACGTGCAGCTGTTTGTCTTGACTGGTTCGGAGACCTTTCATGTTGTATTGCTGCTAATTGACTAAATATGACAGTCCTCTCTTGGTACCATGGCCAAACAATTCAATTTTTTTAAAGTTTTATGGCACATTTCTCATGTTACGCCCCGACCCAGTTTGGTTGGATCCCTATGATCAACCCGCCACTCTCTCGGTTTATTAAAGGGTTTCCCCATATTATAAGCCGTAAAGAGTAAGGCGTCTTTTAAACCTGCACCATTTCCTAAAATAGAATAATCAAAACTGCATAAAATTTTAAACTTTACATACCTGTCTTACAAACATCTTAGTTGATGGTTTTTAGGGGTAGGCTTTCCGGGATTTCCTAAAAGGGATATAAGGGAAGGGGTGAGTACGACTACTCAGTGAATGGGTTTTCAATGGTTTACTTTTAATTTTTAAGAAAAATATTTATATGCAGTGTGCCAGACTCCTTTCTTTTCAAAAATCTATTCATTTAAAAATTCGGGTTTTTCCATCATTTCTTAGTTACCATGCTGTGTCATCACCCAACACACATCCTTCATCATGAAGGTTACATACATTCGCAGGTCAGTATGACTATTGAACCCACTAGTGTCTTCGGAGCGACTTTACCGGCCACTCGGATAGAAGCACAATCACTTCTACCCTGGGAATGAGTAGATGTATGCGACATCTGAGCCTAACTCCTGAAATCGCTTCTTCATGTCCATATGAGGACATAGACCTCATCCTGTCCTCACCCCGGTCTCATGCTCTTAGTGCTACTCCAAATTTCGCACAGACACCTCGAACGATGATTTGCCCTTATACTCACCCGGTCGTCCAGGGCCCTTAGGATGCATCACTACCCCCCATGGGCATCTTGATGATCATGTACTCATAGTGCATGCACAAACAATTTTTTCTCATAATGCCTTGTAATCTTTGGTGCCACTGCTTCAATGACCCCGACTCTCAACTCAACCCGTAGTTGTTTGTCTTAACTAGTCCGTCTACCTGTCATGTCGCACTGCCGCTAGTTGACTGAGCATGTCAGTCCTATCTTGTTACCATGGCCAAACAATTTACTTATTAAGTTTTATGGCACATATATCATGTTCATTTACGAGCTCATGCTCATGCCAACTGGCCTTACGCCCATTGTACGAGATTTTCTAAATCGGGCATTTAGCCCCCAAGTTCCAAAACCGAGGCCCCCGGCCTATAAGAGCTATTCAAGCTCCCATCAAGAAGGTCTCCTAAATAGTTTAAGTATTGGCACACAGTCAGGGAAGAATATTTCTGACAAAATAGGTTTTCACTGTTTATTATACCAATTGGTATAAGGACATCTCCATTTATAACCGACGAACGAGTTTTCAACTTCTTTCGAGAAAGTCTCATCATACAAACCGTGTATGATCTATTTACAACCGGTAAGTAGTTTTTCTACATAATTTTCACATCACTTTCTCTAAGTGGTGATGATTAAAATACCACTAAATAGTGGGTTTTTATACCGAGGCACTTATCATTCCGAACCGGGTATGATATATAATCCCCTCACCCGATAGTGCAGTGAAATTTCTCTTAGTTGGGTTCCATCCTTAGCAAGCTGGACCTCGACAGGCATTCCCAATGTCTCATTTTCTTACACAAAATGAACATAATTGTTTATTATTCTTTGGCCTAATAGCCCATATTTGTTCCAAATGAATTAGAAAATCCAACTTTACATATATTTGCAATTAGGTCCCTAAAGTTATTTTTCTTTAACTTTAAGTCCCTATTGCCGAGTTTTTCCTAAATTGTGTACTGAAACTTTTAAATTTTATATTAGGACCTCAAATTATTTAATTTCACACAAAGGGGTTTAATTTCCCAAATTTCCAATTTGGTCCCCCAACTTTTCCAAAATAACCATTTTGCCCTTCCTTTACAAAAATGGCAAGTTTTGCCCCAAAAATTCCAAAATTCCTCAATTGGTCCTCCAACATTATTTTCACACCTAGTTGATCCTCAATTTCATAAAATTACATTTTGGTTCTTTGAATTTCAAAAATCCCCAATTTCCCCAAAATTTCCCCCAATTTCAACTTTTTAGCATAGCCGAATTTGATTTCATCAAATTGACCGATCAAACACGTCTAATTGATGAAATTGAAGTTAAAATTGAGTTTCTCCATCTTCTTACAATTCTATAGCACTTTGAATCGTAACTTTTGATGCTGGAATGAGCTCAAATGGGGCTTCATTGGAAAATAGACAGTAGAGAGTGAAAGATTCGATTACTCACTGGTGAGGGCACGATGGTCTGAGCTTTCAATCTAGGAAGATAGCTCTCATCTTGAGGTTCATCCTATAATCAAGAATCACATCAATTAATGCCAAATTGAGTTATAATTTCATAATTGAAATTTTGTCGATTCTCTCTCTAGCACTGGCCGGAAATTGTAGAGGGTAGCCGAATTAGCTTATCTTTCAGTCCAAATTAGGCCGCGGGAGGGTTGAGGAAGTGTTGGGAAGGCTTGGTTTGGCTTGAGCAGGGCTCGAAATGGCCAATTTTAGCTCGACCGAAACAGGGCATCTTCGGTCCACTGACGACCCTCGAAGTGAATGGAGACTAGAGATGTGTAGCTGACTTCTCTCCAGTTCTAAAGAACCCGACCTCACCTTGTTTGGCTCAGAAAAGACCCCATGTTGGAGCTCTGGTTCAAGCTTCACTAGAAAAAGGAGCAGTTGAGAGAGAATGGAGTTTTTTGGTGTAGAGAGGATGAATGGGTAGGGGCTCTTTATATAGGGAGCTTGTAAACCCGTTGGCAGTCCATTTGGCACTGTTATGACTAACATTGAAGAGTTGAAATGCCCTGAACAGAAGAGTTTCTTCTTCGCCGATGTTTCTTCAGTTTTGCCGACGAGTGAACAGTGTTGTCATCCTGAGGAAGAAGATGGCACTGTTTCGAACCGCACCGGATCGGTACGAACCGGGTTCAAAGCTTAAACTGACCGGTTCACTCCCCATTCGATCGAGTTTTTCAAATCTAAAAATTTCTAAATTCATCTAAATTCATTCTCTATCCAGTGGTGGCCTCAAATCTCCAATTTGAATTATTTAAGCCACCTAGAAAAATGAATTTAGGATTCAGTTCAATAGTGGTTCAAACCGGTCCGAATCGGTTCAGATCCGGTTCACCTTAACCGGTTTGGTTTTTATCCCCAATTCCTTCACAAGTCCATTTCCATGTCTTTTGTGACTCTTAGGGTCCATAAAATTCCTGGTTTACCATCTCTTTATCGATTCCAGTTCATAAATCAAATTGGTCCTTAAACCAGTTCAATCCAATTCGGGTCCGGTTCACCCGAACCAGTCTGGTTTTTCTCTCCCACTTTGTTCTAAGGTTTCTCTCCTAAACCGATCTAATTTTCCTCTTCCAATTTATCCTAAGGTTCTTTTCCATAGTATTTTGAACCCTTTGGATCACTTGGGACTTGTAAATTCCTAAATTGCCCATTCACAACTATCAAGTTTTGAACGAGTTTGATTTTCTCACTTGGTTTGACCGGTTCTCTTCCCGGTTTTTCTTAGCTCATAAGGGTGGGGTTTACATCTCATGTTTGTTTACGAGCTCCTGCTCATGCCCACTGGCCTATGGCCCACTTGTTCGAGATTTTCAAAACCGGGCATAATAGCCTCCAATTTCCAAAACCAAAGCCCCCGACCTATAAAAGCTATTCGAGCTCCCGTCAAGAAGGTCTCCCAAATAGTTTTAGCATTGGCACATAGTCAAGGGAGAGCACTTCCAACAAAATTATATTTTCAACTGTACATTATACTGACCGGGTATAAGGACATATCTGCTCATAACCGTTGAACAGGTTTTCAACTTCCCTCGAGTAAGTTTCATAATACCAATTGGGTATGATCTACTTACAACTAGTAAGTAGTTTTTTCCGCATGATTTTCACATCACTACTCTAAGTTGTGATATTTAAAATACCACTTGATAGTGGATTTTCACTTCGAGGTACTTATCATCCCCAACTGGTTATGATATAAAATCCAACTCACCCGTTAATACCGTGGATTCCACTAGACCGGTTCCTTGATTTCACGCAAGCTTGTCCTTGCTGGCGTTCCCGGTACTTCGTGTTCCTACATGATGTGAACATCTCGGTTCATTATCTTTTAGCCTAATAGCCTTCATTTATTCCAAATGAATGAGAAAAACTAAACTTTTATTTATTTGAATTTAAGTCCCTAATGCTAGTTTTTCCTCAAAATAAATCCCAAAACTTTTAAAATTCCCCTTAGGACCTCAATTTATTCAATTTCACAAAAAGGGGTTTAATTTCCCATATTTCCAATTTGGTCCCCCAACTTTTCCAAAATTACCATTTTGCCCTTCATTTACAAAAATGGTAAATTTTACCCCAAAAATTCTAAACTTCCTCAATTGGCCCTCTAACATTTTTATCATGCCCAATTGACCCTCAATTTTTGGAAATTGCATTTCGGTCCCTCGAGTTTTCGAAAATCCCTAATTTTCCCCCAATTCCAACTTTTTAACATAGCCGGATTTGATTTCATCAAATTGACCGATCAAACATTTCAAATTGTTGAAATTGAACTCGAGTTTCTACATGTTCATACAATTCTTTAGCAATTTGAATTGCAAATTTTAACGTTGGAATGAGCTCAAAAGGAGCTTCGTCGAAAAATGAACTGTAGAGAGAGAAAGCTTCGATTACTCACTAGTGAGGGCACGACGGTTCGAGCTTTCTATCTAGACAGGTAATTCTCCTCTTAAGGTTCTTCCTAGGATAAAAAAGGACATCATTTGATGTCGAATTGGATTAGTATTTCATCGTTGAAATTCAGCCGACTCTCTCTCTAACACCGATCGGAAATTATAGAGGGGAGCCGAATTGGCTTACCTTTCCGTCCTAATTCGGCCGTGGGAGGGCTGAGGAAGTGTTGGGAGGGCTTGGTTTGGCCTGAGGAGGGATTGAATTGGCTGATTTCAGCTCGGCTGAAATAGGGCAGCTTCGGTCCGCCGGAGCTGCTACACTATTCGATCACATCGTCACTTCTCCGACGACTCTCAAAACGAATGGCAGTACCATAGTGTAACTGACTTCTCCCATATTCTAATGAACTTGACCTCACCTTCTTTGGTTCAGAAATGACCCTATATTGGAGCTCTGGTCCGAACTTCACCGAAAAACTAAGCAACTGAGAGAGAGTGAGCTTTTCAGGTGTGGAGAGAATGAATGGAGAGAGGCTCTTTATATAGGGAGCTTGGGGACTCGTTGGTCGTTTGTTTGGCACCTTTATGATAGACATTAATGGCCTAAAACATATCAAACAGAAACATTTCTTTTTTGTGGGCACTGCTTTGATTTTCCGGCGAGTGAACAATGATGTCATCTGAAGGAAGAAGATGAAATTGTTCCGGACCGATTCGAACTGGGTTCGAAGCTTAAACCGACCGGTTCACCCCTCATTCGACCGAGCTTTTCAAATCTAAAAATTTCTAAATTCATTTTCTATTCAATGGTGGCCTCAAATCTCAAATTTGAATTATTTAAGCCACCTAAAACAATGAATTTAGGATCCGATTCAATAGTGGTTCAAACCGGTCCAAATTGGTTCGGATCCGATTCACCTGAACTGGTTTGGTTTTCATCCCCAATTCCTTCACAAGTCCATTTCCATGACTTTTGTGACTCCATAGGTCACTTAGGGTCCATAACATTCCCGGTTTACCATCTCTTTATCGATTCTGGTTCATAAATTGACTCAGTCCTTAAACTGGTTGAATCGGGTTTGAGTCCAGTTCACCCGAATCGATCTTGTTTTTCTCACCCACTTTATTCTAATGTTCCTTCCCAAGGTTTATAATTTCTTTGGATCACAAGGGATCCATAAATTTCTTGGTTTACCCATTCTCTATTGATTTCATTCATGAATTGACTTGGTTCATAAACCGGTTCTATCCGGTTTTTCTTCCCCATTTTGTCCTAATGTTTTTTTCCAAGATTTATGAACCTTTTTTAGTCACATGGAGGGTGTAAATTCTCAATTTACCTGTTTTTATTAATCGAGCTTGTAGACCGATTCGGTTCAAAATTCAAAACTGACCGATTCTTTCCCCGATTTTCTCATTATCAAAGGACAGGGTTTACAGTTCTCCCCTCCTTTTAAGGGTTTCGTTCCCAAAACAGTTACAGGTTAAATAATTGAGGGTAACTATCCCTCATCATAGACTTGCTTTCCCATGTCTCTTACTGCATGAGTCCGTTCTGCCACAACAGCTTGACCATAGGAATTTTCTTGTTCCTCAAGTTCTTGTCTCTTCGATCGATGATTCGTACTAGCTCTACCTGATAGGTCAAGTTCTCTTCTAGTTCTATTGGAGGTCGGTCCAATATATGACTAGGATCAAGCTGATATTTCCGAAGTACTGAGATATGGAATACATCATGTATTCTCTACAGGTCAAAAGGTAGTTCCAATTTATAAACTACCGGTCCTATCCTTTGAATGATGGGATATGGACCGATATACCTTGGTTTCCACTTTTCTCTTTGTTGAAACCTAAGTATTCCCCTCCAGGTGGACACTTTGAGGAACACTTGATCTCCTACGTCGAACTCTAAATCTTTCCTTCGATTGTCCGAGTAACTCTTTTGTCTGTCCTAACAAGTGTTAAGACGACTCCTTATTAATTTTATCTTCTCGGTGGCATCCTCAATTAATTATGCCCTTTCTATTTTCCTTTATTGCACTTCTTCCCAAAATAGAGGTGTACGACATGGTTGTCCATAAAGAGCTTCATAGGGAGCCATCTGAATACTGGCCTGATAGCTATTGTTGTAAGTGAATTCCATCAGACACAAGTATTCCTCCCAGTTTTTATTCATGGTGAGTACGCATGCTCTTAGCATATCTTCTATGGTTTGGATGGTTCACTCTGACTGACCATCTGTCTGTAGGTGAAATGCTATGCTCATATGAGGTTTAGTCCCCATGGCATTTTGTAAACTTGGCCAAAACCTAGAGGTAAATCTGAGATCTCTATCTGATACTATACTCACCGGGACACTATAGAGTCTTATGATTTCTTTCATGTATAGGACGGCCAACTGTTCTACCGTGTCCGTCACTTTTATAGGAAGGAAACGTGCTGATTTGGTCAATCTATCCACTATGACCCAAATCACATCTCAACCCCTTTTGGTCACCGGTAAGCCCGTGACGAAGTCCATGGTGATGTGCTCCAATTTCCACTTCGGAATTGGTAAGGGTGGTAGTAGTCCTGACGATATCTGATGTTCTGCTTTTATCTATTGACAAGACAAACATCGGGCCACATATTCTGCAATGTCCCTCTTCGTAACCTTCCACCAGTATCCTTGTTTGAGGGTGCAATACATCTTAGTACTGCCCGGATGCATAGAATACATCAAATCATGTGCCTCTTCTAGGATTAATATTTTCATCTCCTTATTTTGAGGCACATATACCATACCCTTATAGGTTAGTACTCCGTCACATCGTACATCATAGTCTGGTTTCCTTTCTCTATTGACCATATCCAAATAAGGCAAGAATTCTTTATTAGTCTTTTGTTGAGCCTTAATATGCTCGGTTAGACTGGGTCTTACCACCACATTCGCCACCAAGCATTTTTCCTACTTATCTATCGCTAGATCATAATCTTTCACCAATTCCAGCCATCTCCTCTCACGGAGATTTAATTCCTTCTGAGTCAGAAAGTACTTAAGGCTCTTGTGATCTGTGTATATCCTACACTTAAACCCATAGAGATAGTGTCACCATATCTTTAGGCAAACACTATTGCAGCTAATTCCAAGTCATGAGTTGGGTAATTTCTCTCATGTACCTTCAGCTGTCACGAGGCATATGCGATAACCTTCCCCTGTTACATTAGGACACAGCCAAGCCCTTGTCCAGAGGCATCACTATAGACAGTGTACTCTCCTACATTAGGATCATGTAAGGAGAGTACGGGGGCTGTTGTTAGTTGAGTCTTTAACTCTTGGAAAGACTTCTCACAACATTCATCCCATTTATACTCAACTCCCTTCCTAGTTAGTCGAGTTAGTGGAGCTGCTATTTTAGAAAAATCTTGCACAAATCGCCTATAGTATCAAGCCAATCCTAAGAAACTTCTTATTTATGTAGGATTCCTTGGAGCTTTCCAATCCGATATGGCTTCCACCTTAGTTGGATCCACTTTAACTCCATCCTTAGATACGATATGTCCTAAGAACCCTACCTCCTGTAGCCAGAACTCACACTTGGAGAATTTTGCATATAACTGGCTTTCCTTCAATATTTCCAATGTAGTTGCCAGATGCTCTTCATGTTCCGACCTGGTTCGTGAGTATATAAGGACGTCATCTATGAATACTATCACAAACCTATCCAAATGAGGTTGGAACATGCGGTTCATTAAGTTCCTGAAGGTTGTAGGGGCATTTGCCAATCCAAATAGCATCACTCTGAACTCATAGTGTCCATATCTGGATCTAAATGTCGTCTTAGGGATGTCCTCTTCTCTAATCCTGAGTTGGTGATATCCTGACCGAAGGTCTATTTTAGAGAAGTAAGCTGCTCCCTTTAGTTGGTCAAACAAATCGTCTATCCTTGGGAGTGGGTATCGATTCTCGATGGTGACCTGGTTCAGCTTTCTATAGTTGATGCATAGTCTCATGCTTCCATCTTTTTTCTTTACAAATAGAATAGGAGCACCCCATGGAGACTAACTTGGACGTATGAAATTCTTTTCCAATAATTCGTCCAGCTGTCCTTTAATTCCATCAGCTCTGCTGGAGGCATGCGATATGGGGCTTGGGATATGGGGTTTGTTCCTGGGGTTATCTCTATAGTGAACTCCACTTGTTGACTTGGAGGTAGTCCGGGTAACTCTTCTGGAAAAACCTCTGCATAATATTTGACTACCGGAATATCTTTCAGTTCCTTTTCTTCAGACTTCTCGCCTATAACCATGGCCAGAAAGGTTGTACATCCTTTTTGTATCATCCTATGAGCTTTCAGGTGGGACACCAGTTGTACTTCACCTTTCCTTCTATCTCCTTGGAACTTTAGTCCTTTCGTTTTGGAAGTGTGGAAAGTTGTTGTCTTCCTTCTACAGTTCATCCTTGCTTGATGATTACTCAGCTAGTTCATTCCCAGAATTACTTCAACCTCCCTTAGGGGTAATGGGATCAAGTTAACTTCAAGTTTGATTCCTCTAATTCTTATCTCACATCCCTTTAATTGTTTATTCTTGTATAGACCTTCTCCTAAAGGGGTAAGGATATTAAGGCTTTATACTAGTAGAGTGAGCTCTAAGGGTACTTTCGAAACCAACTCTTTTTTGATAAATGATCTCTCTACTTCGGAGTCAAAGAGGGCATAGACTGGTTGTTCCCATAGTTGTATATACCCTGATTTGAGAAATGTATGTTTTAGAAGGAATTCACTTTTATTAAATTGGAAGATGTCTAATTTACATGACTTCTTTGAACTCGCTATAGTGCTAGGGTCTCCTCTAGCCTCCTCCTAAGTGAGGTTGTATACTCTAGCTGATACTCTTGTTGTAGCTTTTGGTATGAGGTTTCTGAGATTCCCTTGAGGTGGTCCAAGAGTATTCCTCTATCTGTTCTCCCTAAGGGTGGGACAATCCTTTATGAAGTGTCCCACTCTTCCGCATGCGAAATAGGTATGGCATGCTCCCTCATGGTTCCTTTCGCACTTCGGGCAACGAGGGTTTTCTTGGGGTAAGGTAGGGACTATTCTTGGAGGAGATGGTGGCATGCCCCTTCTCTGTTGGAGTACCATTTTATTTCCTCCTCTTGAGCTAGTATTTTCCTTCCGTCCTCCTTGACAGTTTGGATCCTTATCCCCCTTTCGGGTTATTTGCTCCACTTGACGGCATTGAGTTTGTACCAGTCGCTCACATTCGTGAGCCATCCATATTACAATTGCCAGGTCTATGGGACGTCCTAGTACTCCCATATGATCTCTAATGTCCATATTGAGACTGTCATGCCCCGACCCTATTTGGTCGGATCCCCATGATCAATCTACCGCTCTCCTGGTTTATTAAAGGGTTTCCCCTTATTATAGATTGTAAAGAGTAAGGCATCCTTTAAACCTGCACCTTTTCTAGGAATAACATAAACAAAACTGCATAATAGTTTAGATTTATCATACCTGTATCATGGGCGTCTTAGTTGATGGTCTTTAAGGGTAAGCTTTCCAAAATCTCCTAAAAGGGATATAAGGGAGAGGGTGAGTACAACTACTCAGTGAATGATTTTTCCAAAAGTTTAGACTTATAAGAAAACATTTATTATTGGAGTGTGCCAGACTCCTTTATTTTCAAAAATCCCTTCATTTAAATATTCAGGTTTTTTTTATCATTTCTTTTTATCCACGGTGTGTCATCACCCAACACACATCCTTCATCATGAAGGTTACACACATTTGTGAGTCAGCACAACCACTGAACCCACTTGTGGCTTCTGAGCGACTTTACCGGCCACCTGGATAGAAGTACGTCCATCATGAAGGTTACCCTGAGAATGAGTGGATGTTCACGACATTCGACCCTCATTCCTGAAATAAATTCTTCGTGTCCATTATGAGGATAGAGACCTCATCCTGTCCCCACCTCGGTCTCATGCGCTTGGGGCTACTCCAAATTTCGCACAGACACCTTGAACGATGATCTGCCCTTATACTCACCGGGTCGTCCAGGGTCCTTAGGACACATCACTACCTCTCATGGGTGTCTTGATGATCTCGTACTCATAGTGCATGCACAACAATGTTTTCTTAAATTGCCATGTAATATGTGGTGCCATTTGTCCCAACGGTCTCGACCTTCAACTCAACCTGTAGCTATTTGTCTTAACTGGTACAGAGACCGGTCATGTCGCACTACTACTAGTTGACTGAGTATGTTGGACCTGCCTTGGTACAATGACCAAACAATTCACTTATTAAGGTTTAATGACACATATATATATCATGTTCTTTTATGAGCTCCTGCTCGTGTCCATTAGCCTATGGCCCACTGTTCGAGTTTTTAAAAAATAGGGCATATTAGCCCTCAAGTTCCAAAACCGAGGCCCCCTGGCCTGTAAGAGCTATTCGAGCTCCCGTCAAGAAGGTCTCCCAAATAGTTTAAGTATTGGCACACAGTCAGGGGAGAACACTTCTAACAAGTAGGTTTTCACTATCCATTATACCGACTGGTATAAGGACATCTCCGTTCATAACTGATGAACGGGTTTTCAACTTCCTTCAAGGAAGTCTCATCATACAAACCGGGTATGATTTACTTACAATAGGTAAGTACTATTTCCGCATAATTTTTACATCACTTTCTCAATTGTAATGATTAAAATACCACTAAACAATGGGTTTTTATACCGGGGTACTTATCATCCCCAACCGAGTATGATATATATATAATCCCACTCACCCGTTAACGTAGTGAATTCCACTAGACCGGTTCTTTGTATTCACACGAGCTCGCCCATACTGGCATTCCTAGTACTTTGTGTTTCAACACAATATGAACATTCTTGTTCATTATTACTTGCCTTAACAACCTTCATTCATTTAAAATGAATGAGAAAACCCAAACTTTTTAGTTATTTGCAATTAGGTTCCTAAAATTATTTCTCTTTAACTTTAAGTCCCAAAATGCTGGTTTTTTCTCAAATTGAGTCCCAAAACATTTAAAATTTATCTTGGGACCTCAATTTATTTAATTTCACAAAAAGGGGCTTAATTTTCCAAATTTCCAATTTAGTCCCCAACTTTTCCAAAATTACCATTTTGCCCTTCCTTTACAAAAATGGTAAGTTTTGCCCCCAAAATTCTAAAATTCCTCAATTGGTCCTCCAACATTATTTTCATGCCCAATTGACCCTCAATTTCATAAAATAGCATTTTGGTCCTTTGAATTTCAAAAATCCCCAATTTGCCCCAATTTCAACTCCTTAGCACAGCCGAATTTGATTTCATCAAATTGACTTATCAAACACCTCCAATTGTTGTAATTGAAGTTAAAATTGAGTTTCTCTATCCTCTTACGATTCAATAGCACTTTGAATCACAAGTTTTGACACCAGAACGAGCTCAAACGGAGCTTTGCCAAAAAATGGACTATAGAGAGAGTAAGCTTCGATTACTCATCGGTGAGGACACAGTGGTCCGAGCTTTTGATCTGTGCATATAGCTCTCATCCTGAGGTTCATCCTAGAATCAAGAATTGCATCAATTGATGCCAAATTAAGTTAGAATTTCATCATTGAAATTCTACTTGTTTTCTCTCTAGCACCGGCCGAAAATTGCAGAGGGGAGCCGAATTGGTTTACCTTTTAGTCCTAATTCAGTCGTGGGAGGGTTGAGGAAGTGTTGGCAAGGCTTGCTTTGGCTTGAGGAGAGCTTGAAATAGTCGATTTCAACTTGGCCGAAACAGGATAGCTTCAGTCTACTGGAGCTGCTTCACTGTTTCATCACGCCAGCGACCCTCGGAGTGAACGGAGACTACAGACAGGTAACTGACTTCTCTCTAGTTCTAAAGAACCCGACCTCACCTTGTTTGGCTCAGAAAAGAGCCCATGTCAGAGCTCTAGGTTGAGCTTCACCGGAAAATGGAGTAGTTGAGAGAGAATGGAGTTTTCAGGTGTGGAGAGGATGAATAGGGAGGGGCTCTTTATATAGGGAACTCGAAGACCCATTGGCCGTTCGTTTGGCACCGTTATGACTGACATTGAAGACCTGAAATGCCCTGAACAGAAGCGTTTCTTCGTCATCGGCGTTTCTTCAGTTTCTCAGTGAGTGAACAATGGTGTCATCCTAAGGAAGAAGATGACACTGTTCTGAACCGAACTGAACCGGTCCGAACCGGGTTCATAGATTAAACCGGTCGGTTCACCCCCCCCCCCCCATTTGATTGAGTTTTTTTAATCTAAAAATTTCTAAATTCATTCTCTATCCAATGATGGCCTCAAATCTCCAATTTGAGTTATTTAAGCCACATAGAAAAATTAATTTATTATTCGGTTCAATAGTGGTTCAAACCGATTCGGATCCGATTCACCTGAACCGGTTTTGTTTTCATCCCCAATTCCTTCACAAGTCCATTTCCATGTCTTTTGTGACTTCTTGGGGACTTAGGGTCCATAAAATTCCCATTTTACCATCTCTTTATCGATTCCGGTTCATAAACCAGCTTGTTCCTTAAACCAACTCAATCCAGTTCAGGTCCGATTCACCTAAATCGATTTGGTTTTTCTCTCCCACTTTGTTCTAAGGTTCCTTCCCAAGGTTTATAAATTTCTTTGGAGTACGATGGAGTTAAATTCCTCTATTTTGCCTGATCTCTATCAGTTTCGGTTCATAAACTGACTTGGTTCATAAACCGGTTCAATCCTGTTGGACCCGGTTCATCCAAATCGGTCTAGTTTTCTCTTCCAATTCATTCTAAGGTTCTTTTCCATAGTTTTATGAACCTTTTGGATCACCCGAGAGTTGTAAATTCCTAAATTGTCCATTCACAATTGATTGGGTTTGTGAATCGGTTCCCTTCCCGATTTTCCTTAGCTCAAAAGGGCAGGGTTTACAGAGACAGTCCTCAAACCTCTGACATATATCAGTTGGCCCAGCTAGGTCGGGAGCAAATGGTCTTAACTCGTTGAATTTTGTTTCATACTCTGATATGGAGTTAAGCCCTTGCCGAAGCCAGATGAACTCTTGCTTCTTCACATTTATTAGGTGGGATGTCAGGTACTCCTCCGAGTACCTCTCCTCAAATTGTTCCCAAGTGGTAGTGGTGGTATGTAGATTTCGGACATTGTTCCACCACCGTCTAGCACTTCCTTCCAAGAAGAACTCCATTAGGATCACTTATCCTCTGGTGGTATCTGGACAATTCCCATCAACTTCTTGGTATTTGTCAACCAATCCATGTCGGGTCCAGCATCCTTTTCTCCGAGGAAAGGTTTACATCCTAGTTGTTGGAGGGTTTTGAGATTTCTAGAAATGTCCATTGGAGCAGTTGGATTAATAGGGGGAGGGTGGGATTGTACTTCTTCTGGTTCAACCCGCGCGATGGTGCCTGCCTTAGGAGTGAGGTTAGGTTGGCCAAATATACGGGTGAATTCCTTATACAATCTTTGATGCTCCATGCTGAGTCCAAGAGGGGTTGTCTAGGCTGCTCTAGGAGTTTCTACAGGTAGGGGTGGTTGAGTGATGTTGGACATGACAACCCTAGTTCTCTTGGTTCCCTTCTTTGGAGCCATTTCTGTAAAAATTATAAAATGACTTCTTTAGTTACTATATTTTCTAGTCTTGATTTTGTACTTAAGGAAACAAGCTCTGATACCACTAAAGTTGTCACGCCCCGACCCGGTTTGGTCAAATCCACGTGCTCAACCTTCCGCTCTCCCAATATATTAAAAGGTTTTCTCTTGTTATAAACCGTAAAGAGTAAGGCATCATTTAAACCTACACTTTTCCTAGAATAACATAAATCAAAACTGTATAGAATTTTAATTTTATCATACCTATCTCGTAGGCGTCTAGGTTAATAGTCTTTAAGGGTAGACTTTCCAAAATTTCCTGAAAGGGATATAAGAGAGGGGGTGAGTATGAGTACTCAGTGAATGGGTTTTCAAAAAAATTAACTTTAAGAAAAAGAGTTGTATTGGAGTGTGTCAGACTCATTTCTTTCAAAAATCCTTTCATTTAAAATCTCAGGATATATCACCATTTCCTTATTTAATCACGACCTGTCATCACCCAACACACAACCTTCATCATGAATGTCAAATACACATTCACAGGCCAGCACGACCACTGAACCCACTTGTGATTTCGGAGCGACTTTACCGGCCACCTAGATAGAAGTACGTCCACTTCTACCCTAAGATGTACTGGCCTACGATTGTGTGATGGACCTTCATGATGAAGAATGTGTGTTGGGTGATGACACACTGTGATTAATAAGAAATGGTGATAAAACAAGAGACTTGAAATGAAAGGATTTTTTAAATGAAATAAGGAGTCTTACACACTCCAAACAATTCTTTTTTCTAAAAATCAAATTTAGAAAACCAATTCACTGAGTCATTGTACTCACCCCTCCCTCATATCCCTTCTCAGGAAAATCCTGGAAAGCCTACCCTCAAGGACCACCAACTAACATGCCTATGAGATAGGTATGATAAATTTAAAATTTTTATACAGCTTTGATTTATGTTATTCCAGGAAAGGTGTAGGTTAAAGGACACCTTACTATTCACGGTTTATAACAAGGGGAAACCCTTAAAATAAATCGGGAGAGTGGCGGGTTGATCACGGGGATTCGACCAAACTGAGTCGAGGTGTGACAATTTAGGTCTTTTAGCCTCAAACATCACATGTTTGTTTTGGACGGGTTCATGCTCGTATCCACCGGCCTTAGGCCCACTAGCATCTCAAGCCAAAGGTCAAAATTAGCTCCCAAATATTTTAAGCAGAGTCACCTAGTCAGGGGATGCTAATTCAGAGAAAACGATTTTCAAAGTTAATCCATCATTCCAACTAGAATGGACGTAATAGCGATTCCCACTCACCCGATGCGCTTCTAGGGTCAGTGCTCAAATAATCCTTCCTGCAGGATGCAAGTGTTTGTATTAGGATGGGGTGACGAGTGGGTCACATACTTTTTCATATCTACACCTAAGGCCCCGTACTTTGATTAAATTACACCTTGGTCCCTAATTTCCCTTTAGTCTCTATTGGGTGCCCTGGGTTCCCAATTACTCTTTTTGGGTCCTTAACTCTTTCAATTTCACTAATTGACCCTTAATTTACCAAATTTTCCTTTTAGTTCTTAATTTTCCAAAAATTGCAGTTTGGTCTCCCAAACTTTTCAAAATTTCCAATTTGCCCCAAATTTGTCTAAATTGCCCAATTGACCCTCAATTGGGGTGAATTTCATGAAAATACCCTCAATTTCATGAAATTGTTGTTCAACCCTCCAATTTTTGAAAATTGCACAAAAGTCCCCCCAAATCCCCAAATTGCCCTTCATCTTCTTCCCCAATTCAAGCACGTGGAACTTCTACTCTTATCTCATCCAATTGGTGGCATGTAACTCCTTATTTTCTTCGATTCTTGCTTCTAATCGCCTCCTCTAGCTCCCCTCGATCATCATGCACTTCGAATTTTAAAATTTGGCTGAGTTTTACACCCTATAGGATTTTCGTCGAAAAATTCATAGTAGAGAGAGAAATCATGTATTTTTTTTACTGATGGAGGGGCGGCTGCCAGAGCTTGAGGTGGTGGCAGCTAGAGCTAGTCGAGGGGGATCTAGCAGGATCAAATTCTGCTGCAATTGGATGCTGCTCTACGAGAATTTGAAGAGAGAAGTTTTTGTTGATGCAACTCTAAAATTTGGAAATTTCGATGAGGAGAGGCGAAATTAAGCTTATTGGGGCCTGCAAGGGTGTTGTGGAGGGTCTTCGGTGGTCACTGGTGGCCAATGTAGATGGTGGAAGGGCCGAAAGGGGCAAGGTGGCATCGAACAGGAGCTCGCTACTTCGAGCTCCAAAGAAGCTTCACTTTGTGATTCTCTGCAAACCTCCCCGAGCACCCTCTAATTATTTTGAGAAGGTCTGGAGCTAGAGAACTCTTCCTCGGTTCTAATGCCACCCTTCGGAGCTCCCTTGGTGGAAGTTTTTCACGTTGTCGGAGCTATGGTTTGCAGCTCACTAGAAAACTCACTCTTCTTCTTCATCGCTCGATTATGGGATGCTGAGAATGAATGAGGGGGTGCTCTTTATATAGGGAGGTTGGCAACTGTTCAGGCTACCCGCCGGCATAAGACTCGGCCTCCGACTTGGCCATCGGAGACATAACCGGAGCATTTTTTGCATCGGTGGAGAGCATTTGAAGTTTGAAGATGATGATGTGGTGGTCGTGCCACGTGGTGTTCTGTGATTGGTTAATTTTTTTGACATGGAGTGCTAGCTCGGTCACTGCATCAGTTGTTGACCCGTTGACCAAACATGTGGCAGCCTTTGATTGGCTACTCGTGTCTGCATGGCGTGCTGATGAGCGCTAGCTGTCCGTTGACCAGACACGTGGCAGCCTCCCATTAGCTGACCATGTCTGCGTGGCAACTAACATAGCGCAGGTTGGCCGTTGACCATTGACCGTTGAATGGTCCGTTAACTGTTGACTGGTCCGGTCCAACCGGCTTCACTATCCAAAAATTGAAAATCGGCCGGTTCGGCCCGATTTGACTATTTTTCTCAAATTTAAAAATTTCTAAATTTATATAAATTCATTTTCTATCTAATGGTGGTCTTAATTTTCCGATTTAACATTTTTAAGCCACCTAGAAAAATAAATTTGTGATCTGGTTCACTATGGTTCATGCCGATTTGGTCTGGTTCGAGTCCGGTTCACCTCGAACCAGTTCAGTTCTCTCCTTTTCCACTTCCCGGTTCTTCCTCGTAATTTTTGTGAATTTTTGGTCTATTGGGATTTTCCAATTTCCCATGTTAGCTATTTTTCGTTCATTAAACGACTCATTTCTTTATGTATAAACCTATATCGATTCTTTTCTCGGTTTTCTTTGGTCCTAAAGGATGGGTTTTACAACTCTCCCCTCCTTTTAGTAGTTTTGTCCTCAAAACTCTGTCTCTTATTTTTCTTTTTGAAGAGGTACTGACACAACTTCCTTAAGGGGTAAGTTGATATCTTGCAGGCTTAAGTTACTCTCTTTGTCTCACTTCCTCCACTCTCCAGAATTCAGTAAGTTTGACTTGTCCCCCCCTTTTTTTCTCAGTATTCACAAAGCCTCACCAGTCCGATACTTCCAGTAGATTGGGGTTAGACTTTCGTTATGGGGTGTTGCATGGGTTTTAGGGTTTTGATACCTCCCATTGTACCTAGGTTTGTTTATATCCTTCATTGGTTTGACACCTTGTCTGGCCAGCTATTATGTTTTACCATCACCTCAAAGGTCGTAATCCAGTTTTTTCCCTCAGTTGATCGGGTCCAAATACGATTGGAGTTCTTTATCCATGTTTTGTTGGACTTTAATTTTCTCTGTTAGGCTGGGTCTCCCACTATATCAGCCAGTAAGCATTTCTCCCTCTAGTCCCCCTAAAGGTCCACCTCCATTCTTCCCAACTATTGCAACAAGGGCAAGTAGATTGTTTTTATTTGCGCCACCTCGGTTTAGTACTTGCGACTTAGGGCATCTGCCACTACATTGGCCTTCTTGGGGTGATATTCTATCACATGGTCATAGTTTTTAACCAATTCCAGCCATCTCCTCTAGGCCTACTTCTTTCCTTGTGAGACGAGCTAATGGGGCAGCTATCTTAGAGATATCTTACACAAACCATCTGTAATATCCTGCCAAGCCCAAGAAACTTCGTGTAAATCCCATCAGTTGGAGTTAAAGAAAACTAGGAAAGAATAGGTTAACCCGAGTGAGAAAACTAAATTGGTTCACGAATTCCAACAACTAGAAAATAAGAAAATTGGGAAATTTACAACTACCGAGTTACCCAAATAGTTGTAAATACCTTAGAAAGGGACTTTAGGATAATTTGGGAGAGACAACCAGACCGGTTCAGGTGAATTGAATCTGAACCAAATTGAACTGGTTTGAACAATCATTGAACCGGATGTAAATTTATTTTTCTAGTTGGCTTAAAATATTCAAATTGGAGAAGTGGTGCCACCATTGGATAGAGAATGAATTTAGAAAATTTTAATTTTGAAAAACTCAGTCAAATCGGGCATGAACTAGTTGGTTTAAGCATTTTTCTTGGCGTCCTTTCCTTTTTATAACCTTCTAGCCACTCCTAGGTTATTTGAGTTCTTTCCATATTGATTATTAACTTAATTATCCATAGCAGTGTGACTCCTAAGCCTGTGGTTCCATCCTAGGCCTCAGGCCCGGCTTACCTTATGGTCGGAATCGCGTCCTTTTGGTCTAGTCCTCAGGGTTTACTCTCTCTCATTTTTGTCCTTGGTATTGCCTAGACCACTTCGTTGTTTGACTCTCTTACTCCTGGGGTCCCAATTCTCTATGTCCCAGCCATGCTCTGAGGTCCCCGAGAACATGGGGGTCCAGTTCCTTATGTGAGTGTGGAGGTCACTATGTTTGTCAGGGGTGGTACTCCATCGGATTTCTCTCCTTCCTATCACAGTTTTCCTTCATGAAACTTCTTCCTTCGGTGAAATTTGTCCCCTCATGGAATTGGTTTCCCTTATTGGCTCTATGGTGTGGTCTCTAGTTCCTTCCTCAAGGATCTAAGCCCTTCCTTATTAGTCCTCGGTTGCTTTGCCTAGATAGTCATTTTATTTCAACTCATCCTACTCCTCCCTTTGCGGTTGGCAGTTTTTTTTGTGTTGATCATTCCTTCTTGGGTTTGTGTTCCTCTTTGTGTGTCGAGGTTCGCGCCTCTTCTTTGATTTTCGTCTTGTAGTTGGTGGTCCTTCCAATTTGTGTCCTCGAATGTTCGAGTCTCTCGGTATAACTTCCTTACATAATTGTCCCATTTTGACTTTAGAATTCCCATGTTTGTTGGCTCCTTCCTTTTTCCTTCCCTTGGTCTCTGGTGTCGAGGTGTTTCATTCCTTCATCACGACTTGCTTTTTGGTCCTTCGTCCTTGAGGTACTATGCTATAACCCTTTGGTTACCTTGGCTATCTTGTGTTAGGGTCCTATGAGATGGTTAGATCTGTCCTTGGCTTGTCCACGATTTTTCCCAGGTCCCCATTTTCGGGCCATTCGGCTTTTATCCTACTACCATTCCCGCTCTGTGGTTAACATTTCTTTGGGTTTTCCTTGCTCTTTCTTGATGTGGCTCTCCCTTGGGTCATTGGTCACTCCTTAGGGTTCTTGCTGACTTGCATGTGGCATCTAATCCGTAAGGTTGCTCACCCTGCCCTTTGAGCTAGCCATGGTTTGTTCTAGCTTTCCTTTATCCTTTAAGGCACTTATTGGGCCTCTTGTCATCCTAGCCTCATCTTGTGGGGTATAGGTGTTGGAAGGGGATGGCTAACTTGAGGTGGCTTTGGTTTTACTCTTTCTAAGGTTCTTGGGATTTTAGGGGCTTCTAAAGCTCCCTTTTTTTTGGGAATTGGTTAAGAATTTTGGGGTTTTCTTTTGAAAAGAAATTTTCTTTATTCATTGGACCAGAAAACCCTAGTCAGGGTTTATTACAATGGACATCACTAGAATTTACTATCCCCTTTTCTATACCCACTAGTTGACCAACCTAGAATTATCCCTATGTGGATTGTGAGACTCCACATTAGGTGTCTGAATGTGTCTTCTCCTTCTGGGTGGGCATTCACCCCCATGGTACATTCTGCAACGGGGGCACGGGATCATAAAGGGCTCTTCAAATTCTGCGGATGCTGATAGACTAGGGGCCCTCCTGGCCTGTACGTGAGGTGCTATTTCTATGTCGTACCAGCATAAGACAGCTGCATCGTTGGCATGTTGGGTGGGGCCTGCGATACACACACTACTGTGAATCGGGGGAAGTCAGTGAAAAACCCTTACTTAGTTGGTGTATGCTTCCTAGAAATTCCTTTTAGTTTATGCCTGAATCTGGGTCAGGTCTGGTTCCCTTGGTGGAGATAATTCACCCTCCACTGAGTAGGGAGGGGTCCTTTCTCAGGGTACGTCCTAGGGGATAGGCTCTTCTAATGCTTATAATCGTTGTTCCATAGCGTGGATCTAGGGGATATATTCTTCGGGGGCATTTTTTTTATGTTTTCTGCAAGGTTGTCGGGAATCGGGGATTAGGATGGGTTGGAAAAAACTAATCAGGAAAGTTATGCTCTGATACTACTGAAGTTGTCACGCACTGAACCGGTTTGGTTGGAGTCCATGATCAACCTGCCACCCTTCCCTACATCATTCAGGTATATTTACCCAAATGAGGCAAGGGAGGTGAAGGCGTGTTTACGTTCCTACCCTTACTTTAAGTTGGGGTAGAAAGCATACCTTGAGGGTCTGAGCGCATCGAGGAACTTCCTGTCTAGGTGTTATCCTAAAAGGGGGTGAGAGAGGGGGTGAGTAAAACACTCAGTGAGGGAAACTGCTATAAAGTTTTACTTGAATTCATCTTTTTTGTCTTTTAAATTAATCCCTTTTGTTATTTCACCCAATCACATGATAAAAAACCGCCCACCTATCATAGGAGGGATCACACATTTGTAGGACGGTTCTCAACCGTGCTACTTGTGGACCAAAGCGCTTTTACCATTCATCCTGATAGAGGGATATTGTATCTACCCGAAGTTTGAGCGTACATCAATAATTCGACATCAAACCCCCAAATTTCTCCACCATGTCCGCTCAATGGGACGAGACCTCATTCCCCCTACTACCTCAGTCTCCATGCGCAAGAAGTTCCTCGGCTTCATAACATACTGAACAACAAAATCGCCCTTATGCTCCCTAGGTCATCCAACAGTCCTTAGGCTCCATCACTACCTCATGCTAGGTGTCTTGATGGCCCAAACATCACAGTGCATGCACAATAAACAAGATTTTTGAATTATAGCCTTTATCTTTGGCCCTCTCGCACCACGGTCTGTCAGTTTGGCTTCGACCTACCACACATACTGGCCCAACAGGTTCGACAACTTGGCTTTGGCAGAGCAGCGGTTCGACCCAACAAGCTTGCCAACTCAGTTTGGCACGATGGGTATCACACAAGGTTCCTATTATTTAGGTCTTATAGCCTCACACATCACATGTCTATTTTGGATGGGTCTATGCTCGTATCCTCCAGCCTTGGGCCCACTAGCATCTCAAGCCTAAGCCCAAAATTAGCTCCAAAATGTTTTTACCAAAATCACCCAGTCAGGGGATGCTAATGCTAAGAAAACGATTTTTAAAGCTAAATTGTCATTCCAACCGGAATGGACGTCATAGTGGTTTCCACTCACCCGGTAATCTTGGCGGGGTCGCGTCGGTATAATCTCTTTTTTTGGTGCACTTCTAGGGTCAGTGCTCGAGTAATTCGTTCCTGCAGGGTGCGAGTGTTCGTATTAAGATGGGATGACGAGTGGGTCACATACTTTTTCATATCTACACCTAACTCCCCATACTTTGTTTAAATTTTACCTGGTTCCCTAATTTCCCTTTAATCTCTATTGGGTTCCCTATGTTCCCAATTACTATTTTTGGGTCTTAACTCTTTCAATTTCACTAATTGACCCTTAATTTATCGAAATTGTCTTTTAGTTCTTAATATTCCAAAAATTGCAATTTGGTCCCCCAACTTTTCAAATTTTCCAATTTTCCCCAAAATTCTCTAAATTGCCCAATTGACCCTCAATTGGGGTGAATTTCATGAAAACACCCTCAATTTCATGAAATTGTCGCTCAACCCTCCAATTTTTGAAATTTGCATAAAAGTCCCCCAAAATCCCCAAATTGCCCTTCATCTTCTTCCCAATTCAAGCATGTGGAACTTTGAATCTTACCTCGTCCAATTGGTGGTCTATAAGTCCTTATTTTCTTCAATTCTTGCTTCTAATCACCTCCTCCTGCTCCCATCGATCGTCCTACACTAAGAATTTCTAAATTTGGTTAAGTTTTATGCCCTGTCGGAGCTTCACCGGAAAAATCGGAATAGAGAGAGAAAGCTTGTGTTTCTTATCGATGGAGGGGCGGCAGCCGGAGCTTCAGGTGGGGACAGCTAGAGCTAGTCGAGGGGGATCTAGCAGGATTGAATTCAGCTATAATTAGCTGCTGCTCTACGAGAATTTGAAGAGAGAAGTTTTGGTTGGTGCATCTTTGAAATTTGAAAATTCTGACGAGTTGAGGAGAAATTGAGCTTACCGAGGCCTGTAGGGGTGTTGTGGAGGGTCTTAGGCGGTCAGTGGTGGCCAATGTGGGTGGTGGAAGGGTTAGAAGGGGCAAGGTGGCGTCGAGTAGGAACTCACTACTTCAAGCTCCAAAGCAGCTTCATTGTGTGATTCTCTCCCACCTTTGTGAGCACCCTCTGGCTTTTCTGAGAAGGTCTAGAGCTAGAGAACTCTTTCCCGGTTCAATTGACACCTTTAGTGCTCCTTTAGTGGAAGTTTTACCCATCGTCGGAGCTTTGGTTTGTAGCTCACTAGAAAGCTCACTCTTCTTTTTTTTTCGTTCGATTGTGGGATGCTAAGAACAAATGAGGTGGTGCTCTTTATATAAGGAGTTCAGCAACTGTTTAGGCTAACTGCTGGTGTAAAACTTGGCCTCTGACTCGGCCGCCGGAGACCTGATCGGAGCATTTTTCGAGTTGTCGGAGACTCCAGCTTTTCTAAGGACTCCCTCTCTCTCTCTCCCTTCTCTGTCAGCGTCTGAAGGTTGAAGATGATGACATGGCGGTCGTGCCACGTGGAGTGCTATGATTGGTCAATTTTTCTGACATGTAGTGCCAGCTCGGCTGCCGCGTCAGCCGTTGACTCGTTGTCAGGACACGTGGTGACCTCTCATTGGTTGTTCGTGTCTGCGTGGCGTGCTATCGAGTGCTAGTTGTCCATTGACCAGACATATGGCAGCCTCCCATTGGCTGACCATGTCTGTATGGCAACTCATGTGGCACCAGCTAGTAGTTGACCATTGACCGTTGACCAGTCTGGTCCGACCAAATGCAATGTCCAATTTCCTACGTTAGCTATTTTTCGTTCATTAAATGAGTCATTTCCTTTTCACTTGGCATTCATCTGGTGGTTCCTTAGCTTTGGAACTTTCCCTTTTATGGTTTCCCTTCCTACTTTTATCCTTCTACCTAGGGACTCCCGTCCTGATTCAATCTCCTTAATGCTCCTTGGATGCTTTTCCTTCTTTCCTTTATTTCCTTATTATGGGTAGCTCACCCATTCTTACTTGTAATTGTGTCCTTTGATGCTATTTCTTACTTACCTATTCCTTGGGTTTAACTTTCTCCTTGTGTCCTCCTAGTATGCTTCCCTTGATTCTTTCACTTTGGCATGCACCTCATATCCTCATCCTCTGTCACTTGGTCCATTACTTCTTAGTTGGGACTTGTATGCCTTCCTAGGGTCTCCTTCCTTGGGAAAAGTTCTGACACTATTTGCTCTAAGATCTCCTTGTGCGAGTCTTACTAAATCCTCCTTATGGCTTGAGTGTGGTCATCATTTCATTTTTGGCCATTTATTTCTTCAAGGATTTTCTTCATCCTTCCTTTCCATTGCTCTGGCATTTTCACCTCCCCCTTCCTTGTTGGGGTTTAGATTTATGACCTTCTCAATAGTCAGTTTGTTAACTGTCTTGTCCCCACTATTCTCCTAGCTCACTTGCCTCAAGACAATTGTCATTCGCTTTTATTCATCCTTGATGCCTATCCGATCATCCTTTTGAGGGTGAAATCCTTACTATTTTTTGGTTCTTCCTAGGGTGTCTTCTCCCAAAGTTTCTAGTTACACCCATTTGCTAAGTTAGTCTACAACCCTACTTGGCTCCTCTGTTTTTAAAAAAAAAGTAGGTCACACCTTGCTATCTCGAGACATCCTAGTTGTCTTTCATCGTTCATGCTTGTCTTTTATGGAGGAGGTGTTTCCTTCTTTGCTCCTAGGTGGTTTGTAGTGCTCCTTAAGGGAAACATTCTTTGTATCTACTTTATGCTATATATGGGTTTTCTTAAGGTCTTACCCTTAATCTTCCTCTCGTGATCATTCCTCATGTAATTGAAGCATACAATCGTACTATTATGGGACAGAGAGATTTTCAGGAACTCAAAATTTTATTCATTGAGGTAAGAATACAATTTTTGGGGTTTTAACATATCTTGAGGGAGATTGTTATAATGATGGTTTGGGAAGTACTCATTACTATGCTAGTGTTTAGAAGGATTTCTTCCTTAGTGAAATTGGGATCCTTAGCTAGAATTGTGGTTCTTGTAGTGTTATCCCTTCAGGCTTCTGTAGAGGTGGAGGTGTCCTTATTGGAAGGCCTCGCTTTGATTCCTTGTGCATGGGACAGTCCTTTGCTATGTGTCCAACCCTTCTACACTCATAATAAGTTCTCTCGGGTCTTATCCTCTGTAATGTTGGGCACCTTCTCATGTCCCCATTGCCCACATCTATAACAAGTCCTCTCCTTGCGTGGACCTTTGTGGTTACTCCTATTCTTTGAGCATTGTGGGGCCTTTCTAAGGGATTGTTGGTACTTTGGTGCCTCACTGTCCTTGAGGCCGAACACCTTGAAAGTTTTATTGTCGTGTCCCCTTTGACTCGGTGTTACTCCAAGAGTCCTCATATACTTATGGTTCAATTCCTCATCTAGGATGAGATTCTCCATGGTTTCCAAGATGGCTAAGGTAGTGCGGGTTTGTTTGGCTACTTTTCTTGGGGCCATCTTCCTACAAGGTAGGTAGTTTTAATTAAATCCTTATGTTATATAGTCTTGATAATGTTATTCGAGGAAAATGGCTCTAATACCACTCAAGTTGTCAAACTCCAACCCAGTTTGGTCGGATTCCCATGAGCAACCCACCACTCTCCCGGTTTATTAAGGGTTTTCCCCTTCCTTAAACTGTGAGGAGTAAGGCGTCCTTTAAACCTATACCTTTCCTGGAATAGAATTAATCAAAACTGCATGAAATTTAAACTTACATACCTATCTTACAGGTTTAGCTAACTAGAGGTCATTGGGTAGATTTTCCCATGGTTACCTGAAAAAGGGTAAATGGAAGGGGTGAGTTTGACAACTCAGTGAATGGGTGTTTGAAACCTGAGTTTCTGAAAAATAGTTTGAATTGGAGTATGTCAAACTCCTTATTTTCTTTAAAAACATTATTTTCTCATGTTTTGTTTTTTAAAACCTTTTTCCAAGGTTTACCAATTATTTTCCAAGGATTTCTCAAATCCTTTCCAAGGTTTTCATAACCTTTTCCCCATTTCCATATTAGTTGTGTTTCACAAACAACATACGCCCTTCATCAGGAAGGGTTTACACACATTCGCGAGATGCAGTTATGCCAACTGCACCTAGTTGTGGATCGGAGCATCTTTACCATCTACCCTAATAGAAGTCTCTAACTTCTACCTGAAGTCTAAGTGAACATCTCTAATGTTCAACCCCAAACCCAAAATACTCTATGTCCATTTAAGGATGGAAACCTCATCCTGACCCCACCCTAGTCTCATGCGCATGAAGCTACGTCGAGCTTCCTTGATTGTTGGCATGACAAATTACCCTTATCTCCACCATATCGTCCTGTAGCCCCTATGACGCATCACTAACCCTCTTGGGCGTCTTGATGGTCCCGAACCTTAGTGCATGCACAAAACAATAGTTTTCCTCTTAAGCCATATAATCTTTGGTGCCACTAGTCTAATGGCCCCAACCCTCAACTCGACATGCAGTTGTTTGTCTCGACTAGTTTGTCGACCTATCTTGTCGCACTGCCGCTAGCCCATCGAGTATGTCAGTCTTGTCTTAGTATCATGGCCAAACATATCATTCATTAAAGTTTTCATGGCTTAATCTCATGTTTGTTTACGAGCTTCTGCTCGTGCCAACTAGTCTTGGGAGCACTGTATGAGATTTTCAAAATCGGGTATTTTAGCCCCCAAGTTCCAAAATTGAGGCTTTTGGCCTATCTGAGCTATTCGAGCTCAAGTCAAGAAAGTCTCCCAAAAGGTTTAAGCAATGACACATTGTCAGGGGAGAGCACTTCTGACAAAAATAACTTTTCAGTTGTGCATCACACCAACTAGGTGTGAGGACATCTCCGCTCATAACCGATAAACGGATTTTCTACTTCCTTCCAAGAATTCATCATACCAACCGGTATGATCTACTTACAATCGATAACTAGTTCTTTCGTGTGTTTTCTCACATCACCCCATTCAAGTCTGATATTAAAATCTCACATAGTAGCGGGTTTTTATTACCAAGGTGCTCATCATTCCAACGGTTATGATGTGAAAATCCCACTCATCCAATATTGTAGTGAATTCCTCTTAACTGGCTTTTTGCCTCCATTCGAGCTTGTCTTTACTCGCGTTCACAGTACTTCGTATTCCTACACGTTAAGAATATCTTTGTTCATTATCCTTTAGCCTAATAGACTTCATTCATCACTAATAAATAAAATGCCCAAACTTTTAGTTATTTGTATTTAGGCCCGTAAAGTCCTTTTTCTTTAACTTTAGGTCCTTAATGCCAAATTTTCCCCTAAATTGACTCCCGAAACTTCTAAAATTCACCTTGGGGCCTTAATTTATCCAAAATCACAAAAAAGGGTTTAAGTTTCCCAAATTTCCAATTTGGTCCCCAACTTTTAAAAAATTACCATTTTGCCCCTACAAAAAATAGAAAATTTGACCCCAATAATTCCAAAAATTGACCAATTGGTCTTCCAACATCTTTTCCATGGCTAATTGGACCTCAATTTTGGGAAATTGCACTTTAGTCCCTCGAATTTTCAAAATCCCCAATTTCCACCAAAATTTTCCCCTAATTTTCCCCTTTAAACTTGTTGAATTTGATTTACTCTAATTGACAAATCAATCGAGGTTAATTATTGAAATTAAAGGTAAAAATGAGTTCCTACACTTCCACAAGATTTAATGGAACTTTGAATAGCGTCATTTGGATCCAAATTGAGCTCAAACGAAGCTTCGTTGGAAAATTGGAATTAGAGATAGAGCTTTGAATGGTTAATGTTAGAGGTGTATTAGTCCGAGTTTTTGATCTGGGCAGATAGCTCTCATCCCGAGGTTCTTCCTAGGATCAAGAATCACATCAATTCATGCCGAATTAAGGAAGAATTCAGTCAGTGAAGTTTCATCGGTTCTCTCTCTAACACTAATGGAAAATTATAGAGTGGAGCCAAATTGGCTTATCTTTTAGCTCTAATTCAGTCGTATGAGGGTTGTGGAGGTATTGGGAGAGCTTGGTTTATCATGAGAAGGACTCAAATTGGTCATTTTTAGCTCGATCAAAATAGGGCAACTTCAGTCCGCCGAAGCTGCTTCACTGTTTGATCACGCCGGCGTTTCTCTAACGACCCTTGGAGCAAATGGAGACTTTAGTTGGGTAGCTGACTTCTTGTCGAATCCAATGAACCTGACCTCACCTTCTTTGGCTTAGAAAAATGCCCAAGTCAGAGCTCTGGTTTGAGCTTCACCGAAAAATGGAGCAATAGGGAGAGAGTGGAGTTTTCAGGTGTGAAGAGGATGAATGAGGAGGGGCTATTTATATAAGAAGCTTAGGGATTTCTTGGTCGTCCGATTGGCGCCTTCATGGCAGTCATTCATTGCCTGAAACTCCCTGGCCAAAGACTTTTCATCTTCGTTGGCACTGCTCGATTTTTCGGCGAGTGAACAATGTTGTCATCTGAAGGAAGAATGTGACACCGTTCCGAATCGGACCAGACCGGTCCGAACTGGGTTCAACGCTTAAACAGATCAATTCAAGCTAGATTCGACCAAGTTTTTCAAAATTAAAAATGTGTAAATTCATCTAAATTCATTCTCTATCAAATGGTGGCATCAATTCTCTAATTTGAATTTTCTAAGCCACCTAGAAAAATGAATTTAGCATTTGGTTCAATAGTGGTTCAAACCGGTCCAAACCGATTTAATCCAATTCATATCTGGTTCACCTGAACCAGTCTGTTTTCTTTCCCAAATTGTCCTAAGGTTCCTTTCCAATTTATGACTCTTTGGGTCACTCGAGAGTTATAAATTTCCCAATTTGTCTATTCTCTAGTGGTTGGGGTTCATGAATCGGTTCGGCTTTCTCACTCGGGTTGTCCGGTTCTTTTCCCGGTTTTCCTTAACTCCAAAGGGTGGGCTTTACACACGAGGCTTCTCCTTAGTTGACCATTGACTAAGGACACATGTCTCTCTCTTATTGGTCGGTCATTGGTGACGTGGTTTTGATCGTTGATCGAGTTCACGTGTTACACTGTCATTGGTCAACGCTTCTAGGCGCTGACCGAGTGACTGACTAGGCATACTTCACTACACATTGCTCACTCATTTGTCACACCTGCTGACTTGGCGCTAACCTTACAGGCTGTCCGGTGATCCAAAATAAAAAATTGGCCGATTCAGGACCGATTCGGCGGATTTTCTAAAATCTAAAAATTTCTACCTAGTAAGGACCTCAATTTTCCAATTTGGCATTTTTAAGTCACCTAGAAAAATCAATCTTTGAACTGATTCTTAATGGTTTATTCCGGTTTGAGCCCATTCACCTTGAATCGGTCCAGTTTTCCTATTCAACTCCATTCATGGTTCCTCTCCATGGTCTTAGGGTCTTTGTTGACCACTTGTAATCTTCCAAATCCTCGTTCTAGGGATTAAATTACACTTCCGGTTCGATTTAAACTTGGTTTTTCTCAAAATGTTTTGGTTCTCATTTCTTATTTTGGAGAACTAACATTCACAATTCGTGAATAACCAGTTTAAAGATTCATTTTTCTAGGTAATTTGAAAATATCAATTTTGGAAATTGAAGTCACCATTGGATAGAAAATGAATTTAGAATAATTTAGATATATTTAGACTTTAGAAAATTGGTCGAATCAAGAGTGAGCCAATCGATTTTCGATTTCATGTCACCAAACTCGGTCTGACCGAACCATTCAATGGTCAACGAACTGCCTACCAAGTCAACACTCAGTCAGCACGTTCGACCAATCAATGCGCAACGTATGGCGAAGCACACCCAGTCAACTGCTTGGTCAGCACTTGGATGCATTGATCAATCAGACGTGACGCATGTCTTCGGTCAAAGGTCAAAAATGAAAATCCACATCAGAGATGACCAACCAATAGGAGAGCGACACGTATCCTCAATCAACGATCAACTAAGGAGAAGCCTCATTAGTATGGCCAATGAGGAGCTGACACATGGCAACGATGACACATTAGCGACCCACTAGGATATTAGAGAGACTGTCGACCAATTAGAGGTCAACACATGGCGGAGCCACGATGGTCCTAACCAATCAGAGGCTAACACGTGGTAGTGGCATAGTGCATTAGGAAGAAAATCAAAATTATTTAAATCAGCCAACCAGAGGACGCCATGTGTCACAATCAAATGACTAGTTGAATGCGGTCAACAACCACATTGGAAGGAGCGACCAATGGCAGGTCACCATGTGGCCATTCAACGAGTCAAAGGATGACTTGGATGCTTAGTGGGAAGCCACGTCAGTAAAGCCAATCAATCAAAGTGCACCACGTGGCAGCTCACATGCGCTCACACAGTGTCATCTTCAACCTTGGAAATCAGGCAGAAAAAGTTGATGGGCTACTCCTTAGTCTTTGATGGTCGAGAAAATCTCCCGATAAAACTATGAATGGGAGATATTGGGGTTGAGGGATATAGATGAATTGCTAGCCCTATCAATTGTCGAGCTCCGTATATAAAGAGTTTCTCCCCATTCGTCCACCTCTTCCCTCAATATTTGAAGAAGAAGTGCTCCATTTTTTGACAAACCACAAAATAGAGCTCTGACTTAATCCTTTTTCTCAACCTCTGAAGGTGAATTTGGGTCAAACATAAATTTGACTGAAGTTGTAATCAATGACGGATGAAGGATGGGTCAAATAGGGATGAAAGAATAATAACACAAAAACCTATGAAAACAAGTATGTAATGCTCGAAAGAACATCGACCTAGGGGTTTCAACGATGAAGAGAATAACTAGACAAAGAAATGATTGGTCACCTTGAAACCTTGGAACTCACAAGTGGAATAGATCGAGATTGTTAGCCTTTGAGGATCTATTTTGTAAACCCCATTTTCTACCCATCAAGTGTATAGTGTAAACCCCGTCCCATTAAAGATAAGAAAAACTAGGAAAAAAATTGGTCATTTCGAAAGAGGGAACCGAGCTATTTCACAAACCATAACCGATAAGAAAAAGGTAAATTGGGGAATTGAGAAATCCCGAGTGACTCAAAAAGTCATAAAAATCATGGAAAATAACCTTGGGATAAAGGGGGAGAGAAAACCAGATCGATTCAACGCGAACCGGATATGAATCAAATTGAACCAGTTTGAACCATACATGAACCAATTTCTAAATTAATTTCTCTTGTTGGCTTAAAATGTTCAAATTGGGAAAATGAAGATAACATTAGATAGAAAATGAATTTAGATTAAATAAGAAATTTTGAATTTTGAGAAAATAGGTCGAATCGGGCCTAAACCGGCTGATTTTCATCATTGAACCCGGTCAGACCAGTCCAGCCTAGTTCGGAATAGTGTCATCTTCTTCCTCAAGATAATAGCATTGTTCATTATTGCAGAAAACGTATATCACCGGCAGAGATGTAACCACTCTGATTAGGCTGTTTTCGGGCGAGGATAAACTCAACCATAATGGAAAGTGGTTGCGCAAAGGGTCCCCGAGCTCCCTATATAAAGAGCTACTCTCCATTTATCCTCCACACACCTCAAATCTCAATTCTCTCTCAACTGCTCAATTTTTCAGCGAACCTCAAATCGGAGCTCTGACATATGCCTTTTTCTCAACCTTAAAAGGCAAGGTCAGGTCCTATAGACTCCGTGGGAATTTAGCTACCTGACAGCAACTTCCTTTCAACCTAAGGACCACTGGAGAAGCACTGGTGTAATCAAATAATGAAGCAGCTCTGATAGACTAAAGCTGCCCTATTTTGGCCGAGCTGAATTCGGTCAAATTCAGCCCTCCCTCGGCTAAACCAAGCCTCCCCAACAACCCCAAAGACCTCACACGGCCACAATAGAGGTGAAAGGTAAGCCAATTTGGCCCCCCTTCGTTAAAACAGTTCAGTTCTAGAGAGAGAAAGTAAGAGATTTCCTTGATCAAATTCCTACTGATCCGGATAGCAATTGTCACAATTCTTGATCCTAGAAATAATCTCAAGATGAGAGCTACCAGATTGAGAGCTTCGACCGCCACAACTCCGACAGTAAGCTTTTGAAGCTTTATCTCTCTACGAATGCTTTTTCGACGAAGCTCCGTTTAAGCTCGTTTCGGACTCAAATCATGCGATTCAAAGCTCAATTAGTGTAGGAACTGATTCATACCTTCAATCGAAACAATTAACCTCGATTGAATGACCAATATGAAGAAATCAAATTTGGTCAGTTTAAAGGGGAGAAATTGGGGAAATTTGGTGATTTCGGAAAATTGAGGGACCACTTTGCAATTTCCAAAAATTGAAGGCCAATTGGCTATGAGAAAGATGTTGGAGGACCAATTGGTTAATTTTTGGAACATTTGGGGTCAAATTGCCATTTTTGGAAAGTAGGGGCAAATTTGTAATTTTTGAAAAGTTGGGGACCAAATTGGAAATTTGGAAAACTTGAGCCCCTTATACAATTTTGAGTAAATTGAGGAGTCAAAGGGAATTTTGGAAGCCCTGGGACTCAATTTGGGTAAAAGTTGGCATTAGGCACCTAAAGTTGAGGAAAATGAACTTTAGGGACCAAAGTGCAATTAATCAACATTTTTTAACCTAGTTGTTCATACGTGAGAAAATGATGGTTGTTATGTCAAACCATAATTGATAAGGATGCCCAAATCATGTAGGGACACAAGAGACTGGAACGCCGGCAAAGGAAAAGCTAGCGTGGATTCAGAAACCAACTGGAGACGAACACGTCACGGTCATCGAGTGAGTGAGATTATCTAACTTCATACCCAGTTGGGATGAGGAGTACTATCTTTAACTGATAAAACCTACTTACTGGTTATAAATATTAGTGTTCTCCCCTAACTGTGTGTCAATGCTTAAAACATTTGGGAGACCTTCTTGACAGGAGCTAGAATAGTCCAGATAGGCCAGAGGCCTCAGTTTTTGAACTAATGGTGCTAAATGCCCGATTTTGGAAAAACACGTGTAGTGGGCCCAAGGCTAGTGGGCACGAGCATGAGCTCGTAAACAAACTTGATTAAAGAAAGCCATGAAAATTTCTAATGAAATTTGTTGTGTGATTTTTCCTTGGTACTGAGTCAAGACCGATAGTACTCAAAGGACTAGCATCAGTGCGCTAGGACCAGGTCGACAGACCGGCCTAGACAAATAGTTGTAGGTTGGGTTGATGGATGGCGTCGATGGACCATTGGCACCAAAGATAATGGCCATATGTGAAAAATGTTGTTTGTGCATGCACTTGTGGTACGTGACCATCAAGACGCCCTAGGGGGTAGTGATCGGTCCTAAGGGCTACTGGACGACATGGTGGAGATAAGGGCAGTTTATCGTGCTAGTTAGTTTGGATGTTCAGAGTAGCTTCTTGCACTTGAGACCAAGGTAGGTCGGGATGAGGTCTGTGTCCTCATATAGACATGGAGTGGCATTCGGGTCTAGCGGTCAGATGTCAAGAACCTCCACACAGACCCACGGTAGAAGTGGACAGTCTTCTATCTTGGGGGCGGTAAATACGCTCTGATCCATAAGTGGGTGCAGTGGACGAGCTGCACCTACAAACGTGTGTACCCTTATTGATGAAGGGCGTGTGTTTGTTTGCTAAATGCCTCCCAAGGAAAGGGGATGGGCTAAAAGAGCTAAACACGTCTAATATGGATATGGAATAAAGTTTTGAAAACTGAACTTTGAGAAAATCTTTTAAAAAGGAAATGTTAATCTTGACATGGTTTTTTTTTTTTTGAAAACTCACTTCCAACACACTCTCACTGAGTTATAGAACTCACCTCCTCTCATTTACCCTTTTTAGTAATAAGGAGATATAACAAAAGAAAATGTGAAGATGTACCCTCCGTTGGGTATGCTTAAAGTTCTTTTTAAGCTTCATTTTATTGATTTATGCTATTCTAGGGAACAAGTTTTGAATTTATGTCTGGCTCCTCTTGATTAAAGGAAGGGGAAACCCCACTTAAACCAAGGGAGCGGAGGGTTGATCATGGGGATCCAACCAAACCAGGTCGGGGCATGACAACTTGAGTGGTATAAAATCCATGTTTTCTTAAAAGCATTATCAATACTATGCCCTGACACTAACAAAAACTAAACTGCCTTGTATGAAAAAGAGTCCCTAGGAAGTTCGCTGTGCGAACCAAACCCACGCACAAAATTATGAAAAAGACTCCTACCTCCAAAGAGATAGCCATTGAAAGGTTTATGGAAGTCGAGAAGAGAGTGCCTAAAGATATGGTTAAGGACTATAGGAAACTTGTTGGAGCATTATTAGAGCCAGAAGGCATCACATATCCTTCTCTAAGATAGGAAGAACCTACCCCTATTCCAAGGAGCCCGACACCCCCTTCAGCCCTATGACAACCAAAAATGACTCCAACTAAGAATGAGCCATGGGATAACTATTGGGATGCCTACGCAACCTTTATGAAAGTCCACCAGGCACCCCCACCAGCTCAATACAACTTTAACCCTTCCCAATGGATGAAGTGGACCTATTAGTGCGAGGCTGAGGTGCTGAGGAGGTATGGACTCGTGGTATTCCATGAAGTCCATCCTAGCATGGAAGCCCGATGGAAGTATGGATGGACGTCGACCAATTTATCAGAGCCCTTGGACCACGAATCCCAAAACTGTCCTGCCCAGACTCAGTTTGGTCGGATCCCCATTAGCAACCCACCACTCTTCTAGTTTATTAAGGGATTTCCCCTTCTTTAACCCAGGAGGAGTAAGGTATCCTTTAACCATATACCTTTCTTGGAATAACATAAATCAAAATTGCATGAAATTTTAAACTTTACATACCTGTCTTGCAGATGTGACTAACAGGAGGTCTTTGGGTAGGTTTCTCTTGGTTACCTAAAAAGGGATATAAGGGAGGGGTGAGTTTAATGACTCAGTGAATGGGTGTATAAAGTTTGACTTTTAAAAAAATGGTTTGAATTGGAGTGTTCCAGACTCCTTATTTTCTTTTAAAACAATTCATTTTTAAAATATCGGTTTTCATAGCCATTCCTCAATCATTAGTCACAACCGGTGTGTTTATCAACCAACACACGCCCTTCATCATGAAGGGAAAACACCTTCACAAGGCAGCACATCCACTACACCCACTTGTGGCATTGGAGTGACTTTATCGGCCACTAGATAGAAGCACTTCCACTTCTACACTAAGAATGAGTGGATGTACGCGACATCTGAGCCTCAATCCCATAAAGAGAATTTTGTGTCCATATGAGGACAGAGACCTCATCCCAACCCCACCCCGGTCTCATGCGCATAAAGCTACATTGAGCTTCCCAGACTGTTGGCATGACAATCTATCCTTATCTTCACCATGTCATCTAGTAGCCCCTAGGATGCATCACTACCCCTCTTGAGCATCTTGAAGGCCCCGTACCTCAGTGCATGCAAAAAATAATAGTTTTCCTCATAAGTCATTTAATCTTTGGTGCCACTCATCCAACGACCCCGACCCTCAACTCGACCTGCAGTTGTTTATCTTGACTAGTCTATAGACCTGTTATGTCACACTATCTCTAGTCCATTGAGTGTGTCGGTCTTGTCTTAGTAACATGGCCAAACATATCATGCATTTAAAGTTTTGATGGCTTAAACTCATGTTTGTTTACGAACTCCTGCTTGTGCCAACTAGCCTTGGGCCCACTGTACGAGATTTTCAAAAAATCGGGAATATTAGCCCCCCAAGTTCCAAAACCAAGGCCTCCAACCTATATGAGCTTTTCGAGCTCCAGTCAAGAAGGTCTCCCAAAACTTTTAAGTAGTGGCACACAGTTAGGGGAGAGCACTTCTAACAAAAATAAACTTTTAGCCGTCCATCACACCAACCGGGTGTGAGGACATCACTGCTCATAGTTGATGAACAGGTTTTCTACTTACTTCCAGGAAGTTCGTCATACCAACTGAGTATGATCTATTTACAATCGGTAAGTAATTTTTTCGCGTAATTTCCACATCATTCCATTCAAGTGTGATGTTTAAAATTCCACTTAGTAGTGGGTTTTTATTTCTGAGGTGCTTATCATCCCAACTGGATATGATATAAAAATCCCACTCACTCATTAATGTAGTGAATTACTCTTGACATATTCTTTGTCTTCACGCGCGCTTGTCCTTGCTGGCATTCCCGGTACTTTGTATTCCTATACGATATGAACATCCTTGTTTATTATCCCTTGGCCTAATAGCCTTCATTTATCGTGAATGGATGAAATACTCAAACATTTCGATTTATTGCAATTAGTCCATAGAGTTCTTTTTGTTTAACTTTAGGTCCCTAATACCGATTTTCCCCCAAATTGAGACCCGAAACTTCTAAAATTCACCTTAGGACCTCAATTTATTCAAAATCACAAAAAGGAGTTTAATTTCCCAAATTTCTAATGGTCCCCAACTTTTCCAAAATTACCATTTTGCCCCTACTTTACAAAAATGGTAAGTTTCACCCCCAAAAATTGGTCAATTGGTCCTCCAACATCTTTATCATGCCCAATTGGCCCTCAATTTTATGAAATTTCACTTTGTACCTCGAATTTTCGAAATCCCCAATTTTCCCCCCAATTTCAACCTTCTAAATCAACCGAATTTGATTTCATCAAATTGACCGATCGAATGAGTTTAATTGTTGAAATTGAAGTTAGATTGGAGTTCCTACACCTCTATACGATTCAATTGCACTTTGAATCGCACGATTTGACACTGGAACGAGCTCAAATGGAACCTCACTAAAAAACTGAACATAGAGAGAGAAAGCTTCGACAGCTTACTGTAGGGGGCATAGCAGTCCGAGCTTTCAATCTGGGCAGATAGCTCTTGTCCTGAGGTTTTTCTAAGGATCTAGAATTACCTCAATTCATGTTGATTTGAGGTAGAATTTGGTCAATAAAGATCTGTCGATTCTCTCTCTAGCACCGATCGAAATTTATAGAGGGGAGTCAAATTGGCTTACCTTTCCACTCTAATTCAGTTGTATGAGGGCAGTGGAGGTAATGAGAGGGCTTGGTTTGGCTTGAGAAGTGCTCGAATTGGCAATTTTCAGCTTGGCCAAAATAGGGCAGCTTCGATCCGCTGGAGCTGCTTCACTGTTCTATTACGTCGGTGTTTCTCCGACGATCCTCGAAGAAAATGGAGACTACAAGCGTGTAGCTGACTTCTCCTCGAATCCAAAGAATCCAACCACACCTTCTTTGGCTCAGAAAAATGCCCAAGTCGGAGCTCTGGTTCGAGCTTCACCGGAAAATGGAGTAGTAGGGAGAGAGTGAAGTTTTTAGTTGTGATGACGATTAATGAGGAGGGGCTCTTTATATAGGAAGCTCGGGGACTTCTTGGCTGTCCGAATGGAGCCTTAATGGCGGTCATCCATTGCCGGAAACTCCTTGGCCCAAGTCTTTTTATCTTTGTCAGTGCTGCTCAATTTTTTTGTGAGTGAACAGTGTTGCCGGAAACTGTTCCGAACGGGACCGGACCGGTACGAACTAGGTTAAATGCTTAAACTGGCTGGTTCAGGCTTGATTCGACTAGGTTTTTCAAAATTAAAAATGTGTAGATTTATCTAAATTCATTATCTATCAAATGGTAGCCTCAATTCTCCAATTTGAATTTTCTAAGCCACCTAGAAAAATGAATTTAGAAAGCAGTTCAATAGTGGTTCAAACCGTTTCAAACCAATGTAATCTGGTTTAGGACTAGTTCACTTGAATCGGTTTGGTTTTCACCTCCAATTCATCCTAAAGTCCTTTCTCATGAATTTTGTTACTCTTTAGGTCACTCGGGATCCATAAATTTTTTGGTTTACCCTTTCTCTAATCGTTGGGGTTCATGAACCGGTTCCATTTTCTCACCCGGGTTGACCAGTTCTTTCCTCAATTTTCTCATCCTTAAGGAGAGAGGTTTACAAAAATCATTCGGAAGCTAACTCTTGGCCTATGTTTCCAAGGGACTAGGAAGTAGTGAGAAACTCCTGTAATAAGCTAAGTACGACAAGAAACTACCTCCTTTAATGAATAAAGACCATTTTCTTTATTTAAAAGTTAGTTTTCCCCCTTGTTAACGACAAGTACAACTAACAGATTGGAGTATACCAATCATGACCCAGGGTAATAGATGAAGAGAAGGCCATCTAAGGAGGAAGACTATAGGTTACCTATAGTTAACACTAACCCTAAGATAGCCAACCTAAATAGTTCTCCCATTAGAACTAGAAAACATAAAGTAACAAGGCAACAAGACAAGACAAAAGACTAGGAAGGATGTTTCCAAAAAGGAATAAAGAGGATGCCTAGAAAGGGAGTCATTAGAAAGGACATACTCTAACCATGGATAGGGAAAAAAAAAAAGAAAGAGTATGCTTATAAGGGGTCCAGTATAAGGGAAGAGATGCTTCTACGAAGTGAAAGAATAGGATCAATCTAGGGAAAGGGAAGGCAGCATCAAAAGATGTAGGAGGAGTAGGAGGAAAGCCTAAAGACCATAAGGGATTGAACGAAGCCCTCATATAGAAGTTAAGAAACCAAGAGAAATTGAATTGCCTCTAAGAAGAACAAGTCGAATGCAAGATAACAAAGAAGAGACGTAAGGTACAAGGGAAGTGCACCTAAAACCCCTTAGAAAGGGGCAAACGTAGAAAACACCCTTCGGTAATTCTAGGCTATGACATGACAAGAGTAAAGAGGAGAACTCTAGAAGGATATATACGATTAAGGGCCCCTTGAAGAGACCGTTGATGGCCAATTGGACATAACGTGGAGTGCAAGGAACCAGCCCATAAGTGAGAGCTCCTCGAAGAGAGGATAAAGAACAAAAGGGAAATTTCCAAGTTAAGGAACTAACAAGAGGATTATAAGAGGCATAAACTGAAATAAGCAACCTCAAAGAGGGGCAGAAGTGGTTAAGGATGTCTCGGAATGGCAAATGTGACCTGCTTTGGGATAGCATAGGAGCCAAATAGGAATTTCAGACAAACCTATGGGAAGAAAGCAACTAGTAATAATGAGATGGTCAAGGAGAATAAATAATGCCCTAAGAAGGACCGAGAAGTAGTAAAGTCTACACTATAAGAAGGGCAATAGGATAGGTATCAAGGACGAGTGAATTCTAGAGACAGCTGCCCTAGACAGTTGGACAGGAAAAACAGTAGGGACAAGTCAGTTAATGAACTAACACTCGGGAGAACCATGGATTTAAGCCATGGTGAAGAAGGGAGAAGTGAAAAGGCCAAACATTGGAAAAGAAGGATAAAGGAAATCCTTAAAGAGATCAATGGTCGAGAACGGATTAACGACCAAACTCAAGTCATGAGAAGGTTAAGTAAGCCTCTCTAAAGGTGATTAAGAGATAAGGAGGATTTGAACGCCTCCCTAAAGGAATAAAATTGGTACTAGAATGCAAGTCGGAATGATGGTAGGGTGCAAAGGACGTTCCCTCAAGATTTCAAAAGAGATGGTAAGCAGAAAAGAACGACATCAAAGCATGTCATAAAGTTGCTCTAAGGTCGGATACCTATAAGGGCAAAAAAGGATGAAACTAATCTAGGAAGGAAGTCCTAAGGAAGTATATGCCCCAATGAAGAAGTGATGGACCTAATTAAAGTAGGAAGAGAGGGTAAGCTCGTAAAGGCAATGCTAGTTGAAATGGGAAGATCAAGTAAAGTACTCACGAGGGCCCAAAGAGTAAGTTAAACCCAAGGAATGAATATGTGGGAAGATAGCATCAAAAGATGCCATACAAGTAAGAGAGGGGTGGACTGCCCATAATAAGGAAATAGAGGAAAGCACATCTAAGAAACCGTGGAGAAGTAAGTCCTCCAGTTAAGGATTGCTTAAAGGAAATGACCACTAACATCAAGATTGGTCGTGGTCTACATTCACTTAATGAATCCTACAGAGTGGAAGGCTGGGCATAGGGTGGAGTATGTGAAATAAGATTGATAATCGGAAGTTCCTCAAATAAGGAAAAAGGGATGAAATGGAAATTTCAAGAAGATGAAAGATTAAAAGCGGGCAAACACCCCAAGGTAGAGAAGAGCGTAAGACGGAAAAGGGAAGGAAGCTTCAGGGAATGGTAAAGGTATAACCCTAAAGAAGGAAGTCTCTACCTTGAAGGACACATTAGAGAATGAAAACCATAAAAGGGAGACCTCCCCAAACAAGGAGCCAAATACGTAGACCGAAAAAGGGTCAACTCGGAATAAGGAATGGTGTAATGGTCACAACCAAGCAAGAAAGAAAGGAGGAAAGGAAAGCTCTTGAGTAAAATACACCAATGTAAATGAGGAAGGACATTAGTGAGAAAGGATCCCAATGTGTTAGTAAGCTATCAGGAAAACTGATGGTTGGAACCAGGGAAAAACCCATAGAAAAGTTGGTAAAGAATGAGTAGATAAGGAGAAATCGACATGGTTCTAATGTTAAAAATTTAAAGGACAATTGGAGAACATAGGTAGTTGGGAAACACTACTAGGTAATAGGAAGGAAATAGTTTTGGGGACAAAACCCTTAAAAGGAGGGGAGCGTTGTAAACCCCATCCCGTTAAATATAAGAAAAACCGGGAAAAGAACCTGTCATTTCAAAAGAGGAAACCGAGCCGGTTCACAAACCATAACCGATAAGAAAATGGTAAATTGGGGAATTGACAAATCCTGAGTGACTCAAAAAGTCATAGAAATCATAGAAAAGAACCCTGGGATAAAGGGGAAGAGAAAACAAGATCGGTTCAGGGCAAATCGGACATGTAACAAATTGAACCGAATTGAACGGGTTTGAACCAGCTTGGACCATACATGAACCAGTTTTTAAATTCATTTTTTCTTGGTAGCTTAAAATGTTCAAATTGGGAAATTGAAGCCACTATTAGATAGAAAATAAATTTAGATTAATTTAGAAATTTTTAATTTTGAGAAAACTAGTCGAATCGGGCTTGAACCGGCCAATTGTTGCCATTGAACCTGATTGGATCAGTCAGGTTTGGTTCAGAATAGTATAATATTCTTCCTTAGTATGACAGCATTGTTCATTAATGCAGAAAACGTATATCTCTGGTGAAGATGTAACCGCTCTGATCAGGCCATTTTCGGGCAAGAATAAGCTTGATCAAAATGGAAAGTTGTCAGGCAGAGGGTCCTCGAGCTCCCTATATGAAAAGCTCCTCTCCAATCATCCTCCACATACCTTAAATCTCCATTCTCTCTCAACTACTCCATTTTTTGGCGAAGCTCAAACAAGATCTCCGACATAGGCCTTTTTCTCAGCCTTAGAAGGTAAAGTCGGGTTCTATAGACTCCGAGGGAAGTCGGCTACCAAATAGCAACTTCCTTTCAACCAGAGGACCATTGGAGAAGTGACAGCAGAATCAAACAGTGAAGTCGCTCCAACAAAATAAAGCTGTCATATTTTGGTCGAGCTGAATTTGGCCAAATTCAGCCCTTCCTCGGCCAAACCAAGCCTCCCCGACACCCCCATAGGCCTCACATGGCCGCAATAGAGCTGAAAGGTAAGCCAATTCAGCCCTCCTCCATCGATACAGTTTAGTTCTAGAGAGAGAAAATAATAGATTTCGTTGATCAAATTTCTACTGATCCTAACAGCAATTGTCCCAATTCTTGATCCTAGAAGGAATCTTAGTATGAGAGCTACCTCCCCAAATCGAGAGCTCGGACCGTCACACCTTTGTCGGTAAGCTTTCGAAGATTTCTCTCTCTACAAATGATTTTCCAACGAAGCTCCGTTTGAGCTCATTTCGGACTAAAATCATGTGATTCAAAGCTCAATTGAATCATATGGAAATGTAGGAACTGATTCATACCTTCAATTGAAACCATTAACCCCGATAGAATGGCCAATTTGAAGAAATCAATTTCGGACAGTTTAAAGGGAAGAAATTGGGGAAACTTTTGGGGGAAAATGGGGATTTCGAAAAATTAAGGGACCACTTTGAAATTTCCCAAATTTGAAGGCCAATTGACCATGAGAAAGATGTTGAAGGACCAATTGGTCAATTTTTTGAACATTTGGGATCAAATTGCCATTTTTTGAAATTAGTGGCAAATTTGTAATTTTTGAAAAGTTGGGGACCAAATTGGAAATTTGAAAAACTTGAGCCCCTTATACAATTTTGAGTAAATTGAGGACTCAAATGGAATTTTGGAAGCCTTGGGACTCAATTTGGAGAAAAGTTGGCATTAGGGACCTAAAGTTAAGGAAAATGAACTTTAGGGACCTAAGTGCAATTAATCAACATTTTTTAGCCTAATCGCTCATACATGAGAAAACGATGGTTGTTATGCCAAATTTTAATTGATAAGGATGGCCAAATCATGTAGGGATGTGAGAGACCAGAACACCAACAAGGAAAAGCTAACGTGGATTTAGAAACTGACTAGAGACAAACACATCACGACCATCGGGTGAGTGGGAATATCTAACTTTATACCCAGTTGGGATGAGGAGTACTATCTTTAACTGATAAAATCTACTTATTGGTTATAAGTAGAGGTAATCATATCCGATTGGTATGATGAGTTTCCTTGAGGAAATGAGAAAACCGCTTACTGGTTGTAAGCGGAGATATCATCACACCGGGTTGGTGTGATGAAGTTAAAAATAAAATTTTTGTCATAAGTATTCTCCCCTAACTATCTGCCAATGCATAAAACATTTGGGAGACCTTCTTGATGGGTGCTAGAATAGCTCATATAAGCTAGAGGCCTCGATTTTTGAACTCATGGTGCTAAATGCCCAGTTTTGGAAAAACACCTATAGTAGGCCCAAGGCTAGTGGGCACGAGCAAGAGCTCATAAACAAACTTGATTAAAGAAAGCCATGAAAATTTCTAATGAAATTTGTTGTGTGATTTCGCCTTATACCAAGTCAGGACCAACAATACTCGATGGACTGGTGGTAGTGCGTCAGGGTCAGGTCGACAGACCGGCCTAGACAAACAGCTCTTGGTCGGGTTGAGGGTCAAGGTTGTTGGACCATTGGTGCCAAAGATAATTTCCATATGTGAAAACTATTGTTTATGCATGCACTTGTAGTACGAGACCATCAAGATGCCCTAGGAGGTAGTGATGGGTCCTAAGGGTTACGGAACAACATAGTGTAGATAAGGGTAGTTCATCGTGTCAGTCAATCTAGAAGCTTGGAGTAGCTTCTTGCGCATGAGACCTGGGTGGGTTGGGATGAGGTCTCTATCCTCATATGGACATGGAGTGGCATTCGGGACTGGGGGTCGAATGTCAAGAATATCAACTTAGACCCAGGGTAGAAGTGGATGGGCTTCTATCTTGGTGGATGATAAAGACGCTCTGATCCACAAGTAGGTGTAATGGACAGGCTACACCTATGAACGTGTGCACCCTTCCTGATGAAGGGCGTGTGTTTAGTTTCTAAATACCTCACGAGGCAAGTGGATGGGCTAAAAGGACTAAACACACCTAATATGAATATGGGAAAATTTTTTGAAAACCAAATTTTGAGGAAATCCTTTAAAAAGGAAATGTTAATCTTGATATGGTTTTTTTTTAAACTCACTCCAAACACACCCGCTCACTGAGTTGTAGAACTCACCCTGTCATGCCCCAAACGGTTTGGTCAGATCCCCATGATCAAACCACCACTCCCTTGGTTTAAGAGGGGTTTCCCCCTTTTCTTTAATAAAGAGGAGCCAAGCGTAATGTAAACCCTGTTCCCTATAATTGCATAAATAAAAAAATGCAAGCATAAAAGAACTTTTTAAGCATACCTAATAAAGGGTAGATCCTGGTGTTTTCTTTAATCATGTTCCCCTACACCTGAAAAGGAATATAAAAGAGGGGGTGAGTTTCTACAACTCAATGAGTGGAGTTGGAAGAAACTTTATAAAAGAATTAGTTTTAACTAAAATTGTGTCAGGGTTATTATTTTCTTTCAAAGAAAGTTTTCTTCTCATGATTCGGTTTTTCAAAACCTTTTTCCTCATTTCTGCATTACGTATGTTTAATAGTCAACATATGCCCTTCATTAAGTAGGGATCACACATTTGTAGGGACAGCCCGTCCACTGCACCCACTTGTGGCTTGGAGCATCTTTACCGGCCACCAAGATAGAAGCTTGTCCACTTCTACCTTGGGTCTGAGTGGATATTCACAACATCTGACCCTCATACCCGAAAGCAACTCCATGTCCATATGAGGATAGAGATCTCATCCCGACCCCACCTCAGTCTCATGCGCAAGAAGCTACGTCAAGCTTCTCGACTGCTAGCACGACAAATTGCCCTTATCTCAACCATGTCGTCTAGTGGCCCATAGGATGCATCAATACCCCTCTTGGGCGTCTTAATAGTCATGTACCTCAAGTGCAGGCACAAACAACAATTTTCACATAGCCATTTATCTTTGGTGCCACTAGTCCAATGGCCCTAACCCTCAACCTAACCTCCAGCTATTTGTCTAGGCTAGTCCGTCGACCTAGCCCTGACGTACTACCATTAGTACATCGAGTATTGTCGGTCTTGACTTGGTACCATGGCAAAATCACACAACCATCTCATTATGAATTTTCATGGCTTTCATATCTCATGTTTGTTTACGAGCTCCTGCTCGTGCCAACTAGACTTGGGCCCACTGTACGTGATTTTCCAAAACTGAGCATTTAGCCCCACAAGTTCAAAAATCGAGGCCTCTGGCCTATCTGAGCTGTTCTAGCTCCCGTCAAGAAGGTCTCCCAAAGAGTTTAAGCATTGGCACACATTCAAGGGAAAACACTTCTAAAAAATGTATTTTTACTTTATTACACCAACTGGGTGTGATGATATCTCTGCTTACAATCGACAAGCGGGTTTCTTCTTCCTTCAAGGAAGACCATCATACCAACTAGGTATGATTTCCTCTACTTAAAACCATTAAGTAGGTTTTAGCTTTATTTGCCCAACACCCCATCCGGGTGTGATGTTAAAAATCTCACTTACAAGTGGCTTTCCGTTTTTCAACTTCTCACCATCCCAACTGAGTATGATGTAAATATGCCCACTCACTTGATAATCATGGTGTATTCCATTGCAATCCATTTTCACCTCCACGCTAGCTTATCCTTACTGGTGTTTGAGTCTCTCATGTTCCTACACTATTTGGGCATCCTTATTTATTAAAAATTAGCAAAACAGCCTTCATTTCTCACATATGAATGACTAGACTCAAATTTTTTAGTTAATTACACTTGGGTCCCAAAAGCAAAATTTCCTAACTTTAGGTCCCTAATGCTAACTTTTCTCCAAATTGAGTCCCGAAACTTCCAAAAAATCTCTTTGGGTCCTCAATTTACTCAAAATTGTTTAAGGGGCACAAGTTTTCCAAATTTCCAATTTGGTCCCCAACTTTTCAAAAATTACCATTTTGCCCATACTTTCCAAAAATGGCAATTTGACCCAAATATTTCCAAAAATTGACCAATTGGTCCTCCAACATCTTTTTCATGGCCAATTAGCCCTCAATTTTAGGAAATTGCAAACAGGTCTTTCAATTTTATGAAATCCCCAATTTTTCCCAAAATTTCTCCCTTTCAAACTAGACGAATTTGATTTCATCAAATTGATCATTAAATTGGGGTTAATTGCTTCAATTGGAGGTGTAAATCAGTTTCTACACTTCCATATGATTCAATTGAGCCTTCAATAGCATGAATCGAGGTGGGAATGAGCTCAAACAAAGCTTCGCAGGAAAACTATGCGTAGAGACAGAGAGAGAGCTCCAAAAACTTTCCATCGGAGATACGATGGTCCGAGCTTTCTATCAAGGAAGGTAGCTCTATTCTTGAGGTATCTTCTAAGATCAAGAATTCCTATAATTGACCTTAAAATAAGGGAGAATTTTGTTAGTGAAATTTCACAGTTTCTCTCTCTAACTCTAACTTGCAACGATTGAGAAGGGTCGAATTGGCTTACCTTTTAGCTAAGTTGAAGTCGTATGAGGGCAGTGGGGATGTTGGGAGGGCTTGGTTTGGCCAGAGAAGGGCAGAATTTGACCAATTTTAGCTCAGCCAAAATATAGAAGCTTCGATTCTTCGGAGCTACTTCACTGTTTGATTCCACTGTCGCTTCTTTGACAATCCTCAGGTCGAACGGAATTTGCTGTCATGTAGCTGACTACACCCAGAATCTAAAGAACCTAACCTTGCCTACTGAGGCTTAGAAAAATTCCAATGTCAGAGCGCTAGTTCAAGCTTCGCCAAAAAATGGAGCAGTTGAGAGAGAATGGAGATTTCACGTGTGAGGAGAATGAATGGAAAGTAGCTCTTTATATAGGGAGCTCGGGGACTCTCTGCCCAACCGTTCCTAATCTTGGTCAAGCTTATAATCGACCTGAAATACCCTGAATGGAGACATTTTCCCTTCGTCGACACTGTGAGTTTCTGCATTAAATGAACAGTGTCGTTGTAAACCCCGTACCTTAATTATAAGAAAATCAGGGAAAGAACCTGTCAACTAAAGAGAGAAAACCGAATTGGTTCATTAATCGCAACCCATAGAGAAAGGGCAAAATGGGAAATTGACAAACCCCAAGTGACTCAAAGAGTCATAAAAATCATGGAAAAGGACTTTAAGATAAATTGGAAGAGAAAACCAACCTGGTTCAGGTGAACCGAACCTGAACCGAATTGAATTAGTTTGAACCATCATTGAACTGGTTGATAAATTCATTTTTCTAGATGGCTTAAATATTTAAATTGGGGAATTAAAGCCACCATTGAACAGATAATTAATTTAGATGAATTTAGAAATTTTTAATTTTTAGAAAATCGGTCAAATCAGGCCCGAACCGACCGGTTTAAGCATTGAACTTGGTTGGACCAGTCCAGTCCGGTTCGGAACGGTGTCATCTTCTTCCTTCAGATGACGTCACTATTCATTCAATGAATGAATAGACGGTGCTGGTGAAGAGAAATCATATCTGTTCAGGTCGTTTCACGGCGAGGATAAATCCGGCCAAACCAAGCCCTTCCGACACTCCCACGGCCTTCATACAACCGCAATTGAGCTGAAAGGAAAGCCAATTCGGCTGACCTCAGTCATTGCAGGTCAGAGTTAGAGAGAGAAACTATGAAATTTCACTAACAAAATTCAACTTCAATTCAGGGTCAATTGTAGGAATTCTTGATCCAAAAAGGTACCTCAGGAAGAGAGCTACCTTCCTCGATAGAGAGCTCAGATCGTAGCACCTCTGATGGTAAGCTTTTGAAACTTTCTCTCACTACGTACATTTTTCCGGCTAAGCTCCGTTTGAGCTCATTTCAGCCTCAATTCTTGTTATTCAAAGCTTCATTGAATCGTATGGAAGTGTAGGAATTAATTTACACCTCCAATTGAAGCAATTAACCCCGATTGAATGGTCAATTGCAAGAAATCAAATTCAGCCAGTTTAAAAGGAGGAAATTTGGGGATTTCGTAAAATTGAGGGACCATTTTGCAATTTCCCAAAATTGAGGGCCAATTGGCCATGGAAAAGATGTTGGAGGACCAATTGGTCGATTTATGGAACTATTGGTGCCAAATTGCCATTGTTGGAAAGTAGGGGCAAAATGGTAATTTTTGAAAAGTTAGGGACCAAATTGGAATTTTGGAAAACTTAAACCACTTATGCAATTATGAGTAAAATGAGGACTCAAAGGAAACTTTTGAGAATTTTGGGACTCAAATTGGGCAAAAGTTGGCATTTGGGACCTAAAGTTAAGAAAACTAAACTTTAGGAACCTAAATGCAATATATCGATAATTTGTGAGTCTAGGCTTTTATGCCAAACCTTAAGTGAAATGTCTGTCCAAAATTATGTAGGGACAAGTGTGATCGGAATGCCGGCAAGAGAAAGCTTGCGTGAACTTGGAAACCAACCGAGGATGAACACGTCACGGTTAGCGGGTGAGTGGGTTTATTCACATCGCACCTAGTTGGGACGATGAGCATTTTAGAAACGAAAAATCACATCTAAGTGGAATTTTGACATCATACCCAGTTGGGGTGATGGGCAAACGAAGTTAAAACCTACTTACCAGTTGTAAGTAGAGGAAATCATACCCTATTGGTATGATGGACTTCCTTGAAGGAAGGAGAAACTCACTTGCCGATTGTAAGCGGAGGTGTCATCACAATTGGTTGGTGTGATGAAGTGAAAATTTTATTTTTGTCAGAAGTGTTCCCCCCTAACTGTATGTCAATGCTTAAACTCTTTGGTAGACCATCTTGATATGAGCTAGATTAGCTCAGATAGGCTAGAGGCCTCGGTTTTTGAACTTGTGGGGCTAAAAGCAAGGTTTTGGAAAATCACGTGTAGTGGGCCCAAGGCGAGTGGGCACGAGCAGGAGCTCTTAAACAAACATGAGATATGAAAGCCATGAAAACTCTTAATGAAATGGTTATGTGATTTTGCCATGGTACCAAGACAGGACCAACATACTCGATGGATTGGCAACAGTGCGTGAAGGCCAGGTAGACGGACCAACCTAGACAAACAGTTGTAGGTTGGGTTGAGGGTTAGAATCGTTGGACTATTGGCACCATAGATAAATGGTTATGTGAAAATTGTTGTTTGTACATGCACTTGAGGTACATGACCATCAAGATGCCCAAGAGTGGTAGTGATGTATCCTAAGGGCTACTAGACGACATGGTGGAGATAAGGGCAGTTTGTCATGCCAGTAGTCGGGAAGCTCGACGTAGCTTCATGTGCATGAGACCGGGGTGGGGTTGGGATGAGGTCTCCATCCTCATGGGGACACGAGGTATTTTGGATCTGAGGATCAAACTTCTGGGATGTTCACTCAAACTCTGGGTAGAAGTCAGGAACTTCTATTAGGGTGGATGGTAAAAATGCTCTGATCCACAAGTGGGTGCAGTCGTCGTAACTGCATCTCGCGAATGTGTGTACCTTTCTTGATGAAGGGTGCAAGTTGTTTGCAAAACACACCTAATATGGAAATGGAAAAAAGGTTTTGAGAACCTTAGAAAGAATTTGAGAATCCTTGAAAAAAAATTGGTAAATATTGGGAAAAGGTTTTGGAAAGAGAGATTGAAAATTTAGGAAAACCCCGTTTAAAATAAAATGTCGCCCTTGGCAGGGTAAAGATTTTGAAAATGGAAACTTGAGGAAAAATATTTTGTTTAAAGAAATGATATCATTGATGTGGCTATTCTTAAACTCACTCCCAACACCCGCTTACTGAACTCACCCCCTCTCTTTACCCCTTTTCAAGTAATCAAAGGGAAACCAAAACTTAAAGACCTTCATGTAGAATAGGTATGACAATTTTAAAATATTCAGTTTTGTATAATGTTATTCTAGGAAAGACGGGAAAGAAGGACGCCTTACTGCTCGTGGTTTAAAAAGGGTGAAACCCTTTAAGGACCAAAGGGAGTGGCAGGTTACTCACGAAGATCCGACCAAATCGAGTCGGGGCATGACAGTCGTCATCTGATGGAAGAATACGACACTATTCCGAACTGGACCGGACTAGTACGACTAGGTTCAATGCTTAAACTAGTCGGTTAAGGCCCGATTCGACTGATTTTCTCAAAATTAAAAATTTATAAATTCATCTAAATTCATTCTCTATCCAATGGTGGCTTCAATTCCCCAATTTGAATATTTTAATCCACCTAGAAAAATGAATTTAGCAACCGGTTTAGGTCTGGTTTACCCGAATCGGTATGGTTTTCTCTTCCAATTTGTTCCAAAGTCCTTTTCCATGATTTTTATGAATCTTTGAGTCACTTGGGTATGTCGATTTCCCATTTTTCCCTTTCTCTATGGTTTACAGTTCATGAATTGGCTTGGTTCTCTCTCTCTTGGGTTGACCGGTTCTTTCCCCAGTTTTCTTATCTTTAAGAGTGAGTTTACACACCCCCTCTCATTTACCCCTTTCAGGAGTACGGACATATAACAAAAGAAAATGTGAAGATGTACCAACTATCATGTATGCTTAAAGTTCCTTTTAAGCTTGCATTTGATTGATTTATGCTATTTTAGGGAACAAGGTTTGAATTTGCGTCTGGCTTCTCTTGATTAAAGGAAGGAGAAACCCCTCTTAAACAAAGGAAGCGATAGGTTAAACACGGGGATCCGACCAAACCGAGTCAGGGCGTGACATACAGACTCAGTAGAAAAACTAGCCAAGTAGTACATGGCCAATACCATATGCTTACGTGGAATGTCAGAATCAATAGTGTTAGATAGGGACCCGGCGTTTACCTCCAGGTTCTGGCAGAGTGTGCAGAGCTCGCTCGGGATGAAGTTGCATATGAGTGAGCATGACGTTCCATCCCTAGATGGGCAGACAGTCCGAGAGGACCATCCAAACTTTAGAGGACATACTTCTAGCTTATCTTCTGAACTTTAGAAAAAGGTGGGAAGCCTACCTGTGATTCATGGAGTTCACATAAAATAACCAGTATCATGCTAGTATACAAATGACCCTGTATGAAGGATTATATGAGAGAAAGTGCCAAACTCCTTTGTACTAGGATGAGGTGGGAGAACACATGTTGGAGAGAGTAGAGATCATTGAGGAAGCAATAGAAAAGATCCAAGTAATTTTAGATCAACGTAACAGAAGAATGAAAAAAGAGCTATGTCAATAACAGATGTTGAGAACTACATTTTGAGGTAGACAATCGAGTGTTCTTAAAGGTGTCCCCATGGAAGGGGATAATTAGGTTTCCAAATAGGGGCAAACTAAACCCAAGATATATTGGACCATACCCAATTGCCCAAAGCATCGAACCAATGGCATACAAGCTAATGTTGCCACCCGAGCTGAACTTAATTCAAAATGTGTTCCACGTGTTTGTACTTAAGAAGTATGAACTCGAACTGAGGCATGAGTTGGATCAACCTATTTCGGAGCTAGAAGAAGCTCTGGCATATCCGGTGGAACTCATATGCCAATTAGACCAATAGTAGAAAAATCTTTGACAGAAGAAGATCCTAATGGTTAAGGTCTTGTGACGAAACCAACAGGTGGAGGAAACCTATGAACCCGAGTCTAGAATGAGACAGAAATATCCGAGATTGTTCGGACTCTCCTTGGACCTAGGCTTGTAATTAAACTTTGTAAAGTGAACTACTCAATAAATGTACAACTAGTTTTGGGGACAAAACTCCCAAAAAAGAGGGGACAATTGTAAAATTGAGAATCCTAGAACCAGAAAACAAGAATAAATCGAGAAAGTAAGCACGGACCTAAAACCCAAATCGAACTAGACTAAGAAAAGGGTTTAAGGAGTATTAATATAATGAGATGGTCATAATAAACTTAGAAAATATCATGAGGTCTAAAATCAAGGATCAGGAAAGACACAGGGAAGAACTGGTTCGAATCAGGTTCAGGCTCACTCAGGTCACAAAACCCCCTAATTTTTAGAAGAGTTTGTAATATTGTATTTTTGGAACTCAAAATTTTCAATTAGAATTTGAACTTGAATGAAACTTCATCAATTCAAATGAAATAATTTAAAGGATTCTGATTTAAATTAGTGAAGTTAAATTATTATTTAATCATTAAATAAAAAGTGGGATATATTTGTAGAGGTGAAAATGGACCCAAGAGAGGGGCCTAGGAAATATAACTCATTAATGAGACAAATAAGAAGTAAATATCGAAGTATTTAGCTAAAACTTTTTTTAATTCAAACTAATATATCATTACATTAAGAATGATCCAAAGTCCATAAATGGAGTACTAAGCTACAACACAACTAACTAATAAGGCCCAAAAAGTAAAAACAATATACCAGATTCTAAAGGCTCTACGCTTAACAACCTATCACTCAACCATTTAAGAATGGAACAAGGAAACAAAAACTATAATTTTTCAAATAAACAAACTTCAGAGGTGATCCAAGTCTTGACTATCCCTCCCATTCGGTGTAAGCCCATGGACAAGGAACATGTGGGCAGAAGCAAATCCAATGAATTATCATCCTATGCTAGAGGAATTGGAGAAATCGGACAACTTCAGCTGAATCCCCATAAGCCTTACTCTAATGAGCATAGAGGGAGTTATACCTTGCATAAGAAACTATGTTACTACCAACCCTGAAAACATGGTACACTAGCAACTATGATGCTATATCAAGGACATAGATTACATAGAACAAGGAACAATTTTTAATATGTAGATACACCTCTCGACAAATCCTTACGACAGTCAACAATTGAATGCTAACCCAACATTTTTAACTATCAGTTACAACTTCAAAAGGAGCTAAGGCCCATGCAATTGTGAACAAGATTATAAGATGCCCAACAATGTACATAAAATGGGTTAGAGACAAACGAAACCACCATATTGGACTCCAACACTAATCAAGCCTTAATCTTAATGACACTAACCAAGATGTACCAAATACAGAAGTACCACCACCAATGGGTAAATCTTTCACCTAAAATAATCTAAGAAGACCTTCAATAGCATGCATTTTATTAACTCAAATAGGCAAACCACGCGAATAAATAAGAAAGGGATGGAACAACAAACACAAGCAAGTAACAATGCATAATTATATTTCTTCAGTTATGTGACTATTCCATGAAATTATTAGAAGGAATCACCATTTCTATACTAAACAACTAGACATGACTATTTCATTGAAATTGGATCATCACTAGACTTGGAGTGGAGGCTTAGGGTCCACTCAAAGATTTGAATATGGGCTAGAATGGGGAAACGTTGAGAAAGGATCGACCTTATCCCTAACACCCTTGGCACAACCATAAACCTCAAGATCACCCAAGAGCAATTAAAATTTTACTACGATAGCAGATTCTAGCTATTCATGTTAGCCCCTAGCATATCCCTAAAACAATCAAAGAGACAAGGAAACAACCTACAAGCAAAGTAAGCTCGTAAACATCCTAGAACATCTAAACTATGCACTAGCCAAATTCAAGCATAATGGAATCAATTCCTTACCAAGTTTGGAGATAAGGTTTCGGATGAGATTTAACGAGTAGGGCTAACATACCTCATTGAATTAAACTAATGAAGATAGCTCAACCCGAACCTTCAAATATCAGTGGACTATTGTTGAGAAAATCGAGTGTATCTACAAATAAAGAATGGTAATATCAATTGAAACATAAAACCGAAATGAGAATTGGATTGGTCATTGGCTAACCTACAAACAAGAACCAAATAGACAAATGAAATCCTATCTAACTTATTGTGAAATGTACTATAAATAATTGTTGGAACAAATAAGGGGGACCTATCTACATTTGTCACGCCTCGACCTGGTTTGGTTGGAAAACCCGTGATCAACCTGCCACTCTCCTGGTTTATTAAAGGGTTTCCCCTCATTATAAACCGTAAAGAGTAAAGCGTACTTTAAACCTGCACCTTTTCTTAGAATAACATAAATCAAAACTGTATAATATTTTAAATTTATCATACCTGTCTCATAGGCGTCTTAGTTGATGGTCTTTAAGGGTAAACTTTTCGAGATTTCCTGAAAGGGGCATAAGGGAGGGGGTCAGTACGACTACTTAGTGAATGGGTTTTTAAATTTTAACTTAGGAAAAAAATTGTATTGGAGTGTGCCTGACTCCTTATTTTCTTTCAAAAATCCTTTCATTTCAAATCTCCATTTTTATCGCTATTTCTTAATAATCACGGTGTGTTATCACCCATCACACATTCTTCATCATGAAGGTCAATCAAAATATCACAGGCGAACCTGTCCACTAAACCCACTTGTGGCGTCGGAGCGACTTTACTGGCCACCTAGATAGAAGCACATCCACTTCTACTCTGAGAATGAGTGGATGTATGCGTCATCCGACCCTCAATCCCAAAATCAATTCTCTGTGTTCATATGAGGACAAAGACCTCATCTCGACCCCACCCTCGTCTCATGTGCTTGAAGCTATGTCGAGCAATGAAAGGTCACCTGGTCCGACGAACTGCCCTTATATCCACCAGGTCGTCCAGGGCCCTAGGACACATCACTACGCCTCTTGGGCGTCTTGAAGGTCCCGTACACATAGTGCATGCACAATCAGTATTTTCACATCATGCCTTATAATCTGTGGTGCCAATGGTCCAACGGCCCCGACCATCAATTCAACTTGCAGCTGTTTGTCTTGACTAATCCGGAGACCTATCATGTCGCACTGCCATTACTTGATTTAATATGTCGGTCTTGTATTGGAACCACAGCCAAACAATTTATTTACTTAAAGATTTATGGCATATATCTCATATTTGTTTATGAGCTCCTGCTCATGCCAATTGGTCTATGGCTCACTGTTCGAGATTTTCAAAATTGGGCATATTAGCCCCCAAGTTCCAAAACCGAGGCCCCCAACCTATAAGAGCCATTCAAGCTCCCGTTAAAAAGGTCTCCCAAATTGTTTAAGCAGTGGCACACAGTTATGGGAGAGCACTTCTAACAAAAATAAATTTTAACTATCATTCATACCAAACGAGTATGAGGATATCTCTGCTCATAACCGATGAACGGGTTTTCCACTTCCTCCGAGGAAGCTTCATCATACCAACCGAGTATGATCTACTAAGGACATGTAAGTAGATTTTCCACGTCATTTTCACATCATTCCTCTATGTAGTGATGTTTAAAATACCACTAAGTAGTGGGTTTTCATTTCGATATACTTATCATCCCCATCGGGTATGATATAAAATCTCACTCACCCGATTGTGCAGTGAATTTCCACTTACTCGATTTCCATCCCTAGCAAGCTTAACTTCCACTAGGTTCCCGATGTATCATTTTCCTACATGAAATTAACATAGTTTTTCATTATTCTTTGGCCTAATAGCCCTCATTCGTTCCAAATGAATGAGAAAAACTAATTTTTCATTTATTTGCATTTAGGTCTCTAAAGTTATTTTTCTTTAACATTAAGTCCCTAATGTCAGTTTTTCCTCAAATTGAGTCCCAAAACTTTTAAAATTCCCCATGGGACCTCAATTTATTCAATTTCACAAAAGGGGGTTAAATTTCTAATTTGGTCCCCCAACTTTTCCAAAATTCCCATTTTGCCCTTCCTTTACAAAAATGGTAAGTTTTACCCCAAAAATTCTAAAATTTCTCAATTGGCTCTCTAACATTCTTATCATGCCCAATTGACCCTCAATTTTAGAAAATTGCATTTTGGTCCTTTGAATTTTCAAAAATCCCCAATTTCTCCAAAATTTCTCCCAATTTCAACTCACTAACATAGTCAAATTTGATTTCATCAAATTGAACGATGAAACACTTCTAATTGTTGAAATTGAAGTTGAAATTGAGTTTCTATATGTTCATAAAATTCCTTAGCACTTTGAATTGTACGTTTTAAAATTGGAACGAACTCAAACGGAACTTCGATGGAAAATAGACTATAGAGAGAGAAAGCTTCGATTACTCACTGGTGAGGATGCAGTGGTTTGAGCTTTCTATCTAGGTATGTAGCTCTCCTCCTAAGGTTCCTCCTAGGATTAAGAATGACATCAATTGATGTTGAATTGGATTAGAATTCTGTCATTTAAATTATGTCGACTCTCTCTCTAACACTAGTCAAAAATTGCAGAGGGAACCAAATTGGCTTACCTTTTAGTCCTAGTTCGGTCGTGGGGGGCTGAGGAAGTGTTGGAAGGGCTTGGTTTGGCCTGAGGAAGGTTTGAATTGGCCTATTTCAGTCGGTCGAAATAGGGCAACTTCAGTCTGTCGGAGTTGCTTTACTGTTCGATCATGCTGGTGCTTCTCCGGCGACTCTCGGAATGAGTGGATGTCACCACCGTGTAGCTTACTTCTCCCCGGTTCTAAGGAACTGACCTCACCTTCTTTGGCTCCAAAATGACCCTATATTGGAGCTTTGGTTCGAGCTTCACCGAAAAACTAAGCAACTGAGAGAGAGTGAGCTTTTTAGGTGTGGGGAGTATGAATGGAGAGGGGCTCTTTATATAAGGAGCTCGAGGACTCGTCTGTCATCTGTTTGGCACCTTTATGACAAACATTGATGGCCTGAAACGTATTGAACATAAACGTTTCTTCTTCACCGGCGTTGCTTCGATTTTTCTGCGAGTGAACTATGTTGTCATCTGAAGGATGAAGACGGCACTGTTCTGAACCGGGTTCAAAGCATAACCTACCGGTTCACCCCCCATTCGACCGAATTTTTCAAATATAAAAATTTCTAAATTTATCTAAATTCATTTTCTATCCAATGGTGGCCTCCAATCTCAAATTTGAAATTTTTAAGCCACCTAGAAAAATGAATTTAGAATATGGTTCAATAGTGGTTTAAACCGGTTCAATCTGGTTCGGATCTGGTTCACCTGAACCGGTTTGGTTTTCATCTCCAATTCCTTCTCAAGTCTATTTCTATGAATTTTGGGACTCTTTGGGTCACTCGGGATCTATAAATTTCCCGGTTTTCCCTTTCTCTATTGGTTCCAATTCATGAATCGACTCGGTTCATAAATCGGTTCAATCCAATCAGATCCGGTACATCTAAACTGGTCTGGTTTTTCTTTTATAATTTGTCCTAAGGTTCTTTTCTAGGGTTATGAATCATTTTGAGTCACATGGTAGTTGTAAATTCTAAAATTTGCCTATTTCCTGATAATCAGGATTGTAGACCAACTCGGTTTTTGAAACTGGCCGGTTCTTTCCCCGGTTTTCTCATTATCAAAGGATGGGGTTTACAACTCTCCCCTCCTTTTAGGGGGGTTTTCCCCAAAACAGTTACACGTTAAATAATTGAGGGTAATTATCCCTCGTCATACACTTGATTTCCCATGTCTCTTCCTGCACAAGTCCATTCTACCAAAACACCTTGACCATAGGAATTTTTTTATTCCTCGAATTCTTGTCTCTCCGGTCGATAATTCGTACTGGTTCTATATGATAGGTCAGGTTCTCTTCTAGTTCCATTGGAGGTTGGTCCAATACATGACTAGGATCAAGCTGATATTTCCAAAGCACTGAGATGTTGAATACATCATGTATTCTCTATAGATCAGGAGGTAGTTCTAATTTATAAGCTACCGGTCCTATCCTTTGAATGATGGGATATGGACTAATATATCTTGGTTTCAACTTTCCTCTTTGCTGAAACCTAAATATTTCCCTCCATGGGGATACTTTGAGGAATACTTGATCTCCTACCTCAAACTCTAGATCTTTCCTTCAACTGTCCGCGTAACTCTTTTGCCTGTCCTGGGCAATCTTAAGACGACTCCTTATTAATTTTATCTTCTCAATGGCATCCTCAATTAGTTTTGCTCTTTCTATCTTCCTTTCCCCCACTTCTTCCCAAAATAGAGGGGTACGGCATGGTCGTCCATAAAGGGCTTCATAGGGGGCCATCTGAATACTAGCCTGATAACTATTATTGTAAGCAAATTCCATCACGCACAAGTATTCCTCCCAGTTTTTATTCATGGTAAGTACGCACGCTCTCAGCATGTCTTCCAAAGTTTAGATGGTTCGCTCAGACTAGCCATCTGTATGAGGGTGAAATGTCGTGCTCATATGAAGCTTGGTCCCCATGGCATTTTGTAAACTTGGCCAAAACCTAGAAGTAAATCTCAGATCTCTATCCGATACTATACTCACCGGGACACCATGGAGTCTTATGATTTCCTTCATGTATAGGACGGCCAATTGTTCTACCATGTCCATCACTTTTATAGGAAGGAAATGTGCTGATTTGGTCAATCTATCCACTATGACCTAAATTGCATCTCGACCCCTTCTGGTCACCAGTAGGCCCGTGACGAAGTCCATGGTGATGTGCCCCCATTTCCACTCCGAAATTGGTAAGGGTTATAGCAGTCCTGACGGTTTCCGATGTTCTACTTTTATCTGTTGACAAGACAAACATCGTGCAACATATTCTACAATGTCCCTCTTCATACCCTTCCACCAGTATCCTTGTTTGAGGGTTCAGTACATCTTAGTACTACTCGGATGTAAAGCATACACTGAATCGTGTGCCTCTTCCAGAATTAATCTTTTTAACTACTTATCTTGAGGCACACATACCCTAGACTTATAGGTTTGTACTCTGTCACCTTACACGTCGTAGTCCGGTTTCCTTTCTCTGTTTACCCGGTCCAAATAAGATTGGAGTTCTTTATCAGTACTTTGTTGAGCCTTAATATGCTTGGTTAGACTAGGTCTTACCGCCACATTAGCCACCAAGCATTTTTCCTGTTTGTCTATCCTCAACTCTACCTCCATCCTTCCCAATTGTTGTAACAAGGGTAGGTAACTTGTCTTCACTTGTGCCACCTCAGTTTGATACTTGTGACTTAAGGCATTTGCTACCACATTTGCCTTTCCAGAGTGATATTCTATCACAAGATCATAATCCTTCACCAATTCCAGCTAGCTCCTCTAACAGAGATTTAACTCCTTCTGAGTTAGGAAGTACTTAAGGCTCTTGTGGTCTGTGTATATCCTACATTTAACCCTGTAAAGGTAGTGTCACCATATCTTTAGGGCAAACACTATTGCAACAAATTCCAACTCATGAGTCAGGTAATTTCTTTCATGTACCTTCAATTGTCATGAGGCATATGTGATAACCTTCCCTTGTTGCATTAAGACACATCCAAGCCCTTGTCCAAAGGCATCACTATAGACTATGTACTCTCTTGCATTAGGATCAGGTAAGGAGAGTTCTGGTGTGGTTGTTAGTCAAGGTTTTAACTCTTGAAAAGACTTCTCACAACTCTCATCTCATTTATACTCAACTCCCTTCCTGGTGAGTCGAGTTAGAGGAGCTGCTATTTTAGAAAAGTCTTGCACAAACCATCTATAGTATCTTGCCAATCCAAAGAAACTTGTTATTTCTATAAGATTCCTTGGAGCCTTCTAATCTGAAATGGCTTCTACCTTAGCTGGATCTACTTTAACTCTGTCTTTAGATACGATGTGCCCTAACAATCCTACCTCCTGTAGCCATAACTCACACTTGAAAAATTTTGCATATAATTGATTTTCCTTTAATATCTCCAATTTAGTTGCCAAATGCTCTTCATGTTCTGACCTAGTTCATGATTATATAAGGATGTCATCTATGAATACTATCACAAACCATTTCATATGAGGTTGAAACATGCGATTCATTAAGTCCATGAAAGTTGCAGGGGCATTTGTCAATCTAAACGGCATCACTCTGAACTCATAGTGTCCATATTTGGATCGAAATTCAACCTTAGGGATGTCCTTTTCTCTAATCCTGAGTTGGTGATAGCCCGACCAAAGGTCTATTTTTGAGAAGTATGCTGCTCCTTTTAACAGATCAAACAAATCATCTATCCTTGAGAGTGGGTATCGATTCTTATGGTGACCTAGTTCAGCTTTCTGTAGTCAATGCACAGTCTCATACTCTTGTCCTTTTTCTTTACAAATAGAACAGGAGCACCCCATGGAGACTAACTTGGACGTATGAAATTCTTTTCCAATAATTCGTCCAGTTGTTCCTTCAATTCTTTCAACTCTGTTGGAGCCATGCAATATGGGGCTTGGGATATGGGGTTTGTTCCTAGGGTTATTTTTACGATGAACTCCACTTGTCGACTTGGAGGTAGTTCAAGTAGCTCTTCTAGAAAAACCTCTGGATAATGTCTCAATACTGGGATGTCTTCCAGTTTCTTTTCTTTAGACTTTTCATCCACAACCATAGCCAGCAAAATTGTACATCCTTTCTGTACCATCATTGGTTTCAGGTGGAACACCAATTGTACTTCACTTTTCCTTCTATCTCCCTGAAATTTTAGTCCTTTCGTCTTGGAAGTATGGAAAGTTATAATCTTCCTTCTACAGTCCATCTTCGCTTGATGGTTACTCGGCCAGTCCATTCCCAGGATTACTTCCACCTCCTTTAGGGGTAATGGGATCAAGTTAGCTTCAAGTTGGATTCCTCCAATTTTAATCTAACATCCTTTTAATTGTTTATTCTTGTTTAAACCTTCTCATAAAGGTGTAAGGATGTTAAGGCTTTGTACTAGTGGGGTGAGTTCTAGGGGTACTTTCGAAACCAATTCTTCCTTGATGAATGATCTCTCTGTTCTGAAGTCAAAGAAGGCATAGACTTGTTGTCCCCATAGTTGTATATACCCTGATTTAAGAAACGCATAGTTTAGAAGGAATTCCCTTTATTAGATCAAAAGATGTTTTAGTTTACATGTAAACCCTGCACATTTGAGTTAAGGAAAATCGGGAAAAAAAACCGGTCAAACCAAATAAGAAAACCAAACCAGTTTACATTTGGGAATAAGCAATATGAAAATTTACAACTTTCGGTTGATACAAAGGATTTATTAAACATTGGAAAAGAAACTTAAGACAAACTTGAAAACAAAAACCAAATTGGTTCAGGTGAACTAGATTCCATAAGAATTTCAAAGTTAAGCATGCTTACCTGAGAGTAGTGTGAGGATGGGTGACCTCTTGGGAAGTATGATTTTTTGTAACCCGAAATTTCGGTCAAAAATTTTTATGCGAACGGCTTATCATAAATAGCCATCAATTAATATATATATTTAATTATTGGAATTAATACAAATAATTTAATACCAAAATTAAATTATTGGAATTAGTATCAAAATTAAATTATTGAAATTAATACCAATAATTTATGGCAATATTAATACTAGTAGTAAATCTCATCCATTTAATACACGGGTTTTACAACTATATAAAGAGGTCATCCCCATTTCATTCTCCTCACACCTGAACACTTCTCTCTCTCTCTACTGCTCCATTTCCTGGTAAAGCTCGAACCAGAACTTCGACTTGAACAAAGGTCGGGCTCTTTAGAACCGGGGAGAAGACAGCTATCTGATAGCAAACTCCAGTCAATCTGAGAATCGTTGGAGAAGCACCGACATGATGGAATAGTGAAGCAACTCCGGCAGACCGAAGCTGCCCTATTTCGGCCAAGCTGAAATCGGCCATTTTAAGCCCTCCTCAGGCCAAACCAAGCCCTCCCAACACTTCCTCAGCCTTTCCACGGCTGAATTAGGACCGAAAGGTAAGCCAATTCGACTCCCCTTTATAATTTTCGATCGGTGCTAGAGAGAGAGTCGACCGAATTTCAATGACGAAATTCTAATCCAATTCCACATCAATTGATACAATACTTGATTTTAGGATGAACCTCAGGACGAGACCTATCTGCCCAGATCAAAAGCTCGGACTGTCGTGCCTTCACCGGTGAGTAATCGAAGCTTTCTCTCTCTACAGTCTGTTTTCCGGCAAAGCTCTGTTTGAGCTTGTTCCGACGTTAAAATCTGCGATTCAAAGTTTCTTAGAATCATATGAACATATAGGAACTCAATTTCAACTCCAATTTCAATAATTAGAAGTGTTTGATCGGTTAATTTGATGAAATCAAATTCGGTAGTGTTGAAGAGTTGAAATTGGGGCAAAATTTGGGGATTTTCGAAATTCAAATAGGCCAAAATACAATTTTATGAAATTGAGGGTCAATTGGGCATGAAAATAATGTTGGAGGACCAATTGAGGAATTTTGGAAATTTTGGGGAAAAACTTACCATTTTTGTGGAAGAAGGGCAAAATGGTAATTTTGGAAAAAATTGGGGAACCAAATTGGAAATTTGGAAAATTAAACCTTTTTTTGGTGAAATTGAATAAATTGAGGTCCCACGATGAATTTTAAAAGTTACGGGACTCAATTTGAGGAAAAACTAACATTAGGGACTTAAAGTTAAAGAGAAATAACTTTAGGGACCTAATTACAAATAACTAAAAGTTTGGGTTTTCTCATTCATTAATGAATGAAGGTTGTTATGCCGAGTAATAATGAACAAGATTGTTCATATCGTGTAGGAATGTTAAATACCGGGAACACCAGCAAGGACAAGCTCGCGTGAATACAAAGAACCAGTCTAGTGGAATTCACAACATTAACGGGTGAGTGGGTTTACTAACATCATACCCGGTTGGGGATGATAAGTGCCTTGATATAAAAACCCACTGTTTAGTGGTATTTTAATCATCACTACTTAGAGAAAGTGATGTGAAAGTTATGCGAAAAAACTACTTACGGGTTGTAAGTAGATCATACCCGATTGGTATGATGAGACTTCCTCGAAGGAAGTTGAAAACTTGTTCATCGGTTATGAACGGAGATGTCCTTATACCGGTCGGTATGATGGACAGTAAAAACTTATTTTTGTCGGAAGTGCTCTCCCCTGACTGTGTGCCAATGCTTAAACAATTTGGGAGACCTTCTCGACGGGAGCTCGAATAGCTCTAATAGGTCGGGGGCCTCGGTTTTGGAACTTGGGGGATAAATGCCCAATTTTGAAAATCTCGTACAGTGGGTCCAAGGCCAATTGGCACGAGCAGGAGCTCATAAATGAACATGATATATGTGCCATAAAACTTAATAAGTGAATTGTTTGGCCATGGTACCAAGATAGGACCGACATGCTCAGTCAACTAGCGGCAGTGCGACATGACAGGTCGACGGACTAGTCAAGACAAACAATTGCGGGTTGAGTTAAGAGTCGGGGTCGTTGGACTAATGGCACCACAGATTACATGGCAATATAAGAAAACATTGTTTGTGCATGCACTGTGAGTACGGGATCATCAAGACGGCCATGAGGGGTAGTGATGCGTCCTAAGGGCACTGGACGACCTGGTGGCTATAAGGGCAGTTCGTCGTTCCAAGTGTCTATGCGAAATCTAGAGTAGCACAAAGCGCATGAGACCGGGGTGGGGACAGGATGAGGTCTCTGTCCTCATACGGACATGAAGAAGTGATTTCTGGATTGTGGGTAGGATGTCACGTACATCCACTTATTTCCAGGGTAGAAGTGGTCGTACTTCTATCCGGGTGGCAGGAAAAGTCGCTCCGAAGCCACTAGCGGGTTCAGTAGTGATACTGACTTGCAAATGTGTGTAACCTTCATGATGAAGGATGTGTGTTGGGTGATGACACACCGTGGTAACTAAGAAATAATGGAAAAATCCAAATTTTTAAATGATGGGATTTTTTAAAACAAAGGAGTCTAGCACACTCTATATAAATGTTTTTCTTAAAAGTCAAAAGCCTTTAAAAACCCATTCACTGAGTAGTCGTACTCACCCCCTCCCTTATATCCCTTTCAGGAAATCCCGGAAAGCCTCCCCTTAAAGACCATCAACTAAGATGCCCGTAAGACAGGTATGTTAAGTTTTAAATTTTCATACAGTTTTGATTATGCTATTCCAGGAAAAAGGTACAAGTTAAAGGACGCCTTACTCTTTACGGTTTACGATAAGGGGAAACCCTTTAATAAACCGGGAGAGTGGCGGGTTGATCACGGGGATCCGACCAAACCGGGTCGGGGCATGACATTACATGACTCTCTTGAACTAATTTGTAGGGTTTTGGGATGTACCCGCTATAATGCTAGGGTTTCCTCTAGCCTCTTCCTGAGTGAGGTTGTATACTCTAGCTGGTACTCTTGTTGTAGCATTTGGCCTGGGGTTTCTGGGATTTCCTTGAGGTAGTCCAAGAGTATTCCTCTGCCTATTCTCCCTAAGGGTAGGACAATCCCTTGCAAAGTGCCACAATTGCCCGCATGCAAAGTAGGTAAGGCATGCTCCCTCATGGTTCCTCTAACACTTTGGACAACGCGGGTTTCCTTGGGGTAAGGTGGGGACTTCTCTGGGAGGTGGTGGCATGTCTCTTCTCTTTTGGAAGGTTGTTTTGTTTCCCCATCTTGGAGCGTTAGGTTCCTTTCATTCTTCCTAACGGTTTGGGCCCTTATCCACCTTTTTGGTCGTCTTTTCTATTCGACGACGTCGGGTTTGCACCAATCACTCACATTCATGAGCCATATTGATTACGGATGCGCTTATCCACCTTTTCCGCGAGGTGTCCCAGTACCCCCATACGGTCTCTAATGTCCATATTGAGACCATCCACGAACATCTAACATATGTCAGTCGGCCTAGCTAGGTCAGGGGCAAAGGGTCTTAACTCATTGAACTTTGTCTCGTATTCTGCTAGGAAGTTAAGCCCTTGTCGAAGTTGGATGAACTCTTGCTTCTTCTCATTTATCAGATGGGGTGCCAAGTACTCCTCTAAGTACCTCTCCTAAAATTGTTCCCAATTGGGGATGGTGGCATGCAAGTTTCGAACATTGTCCCACCATCGTTTAGCACTTCCCTCTAGGAAAAACTCTATCAGGGTCACCATATCCTCTTATGGTATCCTAACAATCCCCATCAGTTTCTTGATGTTGGCTAGCCAATCCATAGCGGCTCCCGCATCCTTTTCTCCAAGGAAAGGCTTACATCCAAGTTGTCGGAGAGTCTTGCAGTTTCTAGGGATGTCTATTGGGGTGGAATGGTTGATAGGGGGAGGGTGAGATTGCACCTCCTCTGGCTCAACCCAAGAATTGGGGCCTGCCTCGGGGACGAGGTTAGGTTGTCCAAATACACGAATGAACTCCTCATACAATCTTTGGTGCTCCCTACTGAGTCCAGAAGGAGTTGTCTGGGCCTCTTTGGGAGTTTCTACAGGTAGGGATGGTTGAGCAATGTTGGAGACGGCAGCCCTAGTTCTCTTGATTCCTTTCTTTGGAGCCATTTCTGAAAATTTTAAATAAATCCTATTAGTTCCTATATTTTCTAGTCTTGATTATGTATTCGAGGAAACAGGCTCTGATACCACTCAAGTTGTCACACCTTGACCCGATTTGGTCAGATCCCTGTGATCAACCCGCCACTCTCCTGGTTTATTAAAGGGTTTCCCCTCATTATAAACCTTAAAGAGTAATAAGTCCTTTAAACCTGCACCTTTTCCTGGAATAACATAAATCAAAACTGCATAATATTTTAAATTTATCATACCTGTCTCATAGGTATCTTAGTTGATGGTCTTTAATGGTAGGCTTTCCGGGATTTCCTAAAAGGGACATAGGGAGGGGATGAGTACGACTATTCAGTGAATGGATTTTTTAAATTTAACTTTTAGGGAAAAAAAGTGTATTGGAGTGTGCCAAACTCCTTATTTTCTTTCAAAAATCCTTTTATTTCAAATCTCTATTTTTATCACCATTTCTTATTAATCACGATGTGTTATCACCCAACACACATCCTTCATCATGAAGGTCAATCACACAATCGCAGGCAAGCCCGTCCACTGAACCCACTTGTGGCGTCAAAGCGACTTTACCGGCCACCTAGATAGAAGCACGTCCACTTCTACCTTGAGAATGAGTGGATGTACGCGACATCCAACCCTCAATCCCGAAATCAATTCTTTGTGTCCATATGAGGACAAAGACCTCATCTTGACCCCACCCTGGTCTCGTGCGCTTGAAGCTACGTCGAGCTTCACAAGGTCACCTGGTCCTACGAACTGCCCTTATATCCACCAGGTCGTTCAGGGCCCTAGGACACATCACTAGCCCTCTTGAGTATCTTGAAGGTCCCTTACACAAAGTGCATGCACAACTAGTATTTTTCACATCATGCCTTATAATATGTGGTGCCACTGGTCCAATAGCCCCGACCATCAACTCAACCTGCAGCTGTTTGTCTTGACTAGTCCGGAGACCTGTCATGTCGCACTGCCACTTGTTGATTTAATATGTCGGTCCTGTCTTGGTACCATGGTGAAACAATTTATTTACTTAAAGTTATATGGCATATATCTCATGTTTTTTTACGAGCTCCTGCTGGTGCCAATTGGCCTATGGCCCATTGTTTGAGATTTTCAAAAGCGGGCATACTAGCCCCCAAGTTCCAAAACCAAGGCCCCCAACCTATAAGAGCTTTTTGAGCTCCCGACAATAAGGTCTTCCAAATTGTTTAAGCAGTGGCACACAGTCAGGGGAGAGCACTTCTGACAAAAATAAAATTTTACCTATCCTTCATACCAACCGGGTATGAGGATATTTCCACTCATAACCGATGAACGAGTTTTCCACTTCCTCCAAGGAAGCTTCATCATACCAACCGGGTATGATCTACTAACGACTTGTAAGTAGTTTTTCCGTATAATTTTCACATCACTCATCTATGTTGTTTAAAATAACACTAAGTAGTGAATTTTTATTTCGAGGTACTTATCATCCCCAACTGGGTATGATATGAAATCCCACTCACCCGATCGTGCACTGAATTTCCACTTAGTCGATTTCCATCCCTAGCAAGCTAAACTTCCGTTGGGTTCCTAATTTCTCATTTTTCAACACAAAATGAACATAGTTGTTCATTATTCTTTGGCCTAATAGCCCTCATTCATCCCAAATGAATGAGAAAAACCAATTTTTCTTTTATTTGCATTTAGGTCCCTAAAGTTATTTTTCTTTAACTTTAAGTCCCTAATGTCGGTTTTTCCTCAAATTGTATCCCAAAACTTTTAAAATTCCCCTTGGGACATCAATTTATTCAACTTCGCAAAAATGGGTTTAATTTCCCAAATTTCTAATTTGGTCCCCAACTTTTCCAAAATTACCATTTTGCCCTTCCTTTACAAAAATGATAAGTTTTACCCTAAAAATTCTAAAATTCCTCAATTGGCCCTCTAACATTCTTTTTAGACCCAATTGACCCTCAATTTTAGAAAATTACATTTTGGTCCTTCAAATTTTTGAAAATCCCCAATTTTCCCAAAATTTCCCCCAATTTCAACTCACTAATACAACTAAATTTAATTTGATCAAATTGCCCAATCAAACACTTCTAATTGTTAAAATTGAGTTTATACATGTTCATACGATTCCTTAGCACTTTGAATCGTAAGTTTTAATGCTGGAACAAGCTCAAACGGAGCTTCGCTAGAAAATAGACTGTAGAAAGAGAAAGCTTCGATTGCTCACTGGTGAGGATGCGGCGGTCTAAGCTTTCTATCTAGGTAGGTGGCTCTCCTCCTAGGTTTCTCTTAGGATCAAGAATGACATCAATTGATATCAAATTGAATTAGAATTCTATCATTTAAATTCTGCCAACTCTCTCTCTAACACCGGTCAGAAATTGCAGAGTAGAGCCAAATTGGCTTATCTTTTGGTCTTAATTCGACCATGGGAGGGATGAGGAAGTATTGGGAGGGCTTGGTTTGGCCTAAGGAGGGCTCGAATTGGATGATTTTAGCTCGGCCGAAATAGGGCAACTTTGGTCCACCGTCCGTTTGGCACCTTTATGATAGACATTGATGGCCTGAAACATACTGAACGAAAATGTTTCTTCTTCACCAGCGTTGCTTCAATTTTCCAGTGAGTGAATAGTGTTGTCATCTTGAGGAAGAAGACGACAGTTCCGAACTAGACTGGACCGGTTCAAAGCTTAAACTAGTCGGTTCACCCCCCATTCAACCGAATTTTTCAAATCTAAAAATTTTTAAATTCATTTTCTATCCAATGGTGGCCTCAAATCTCAAATTTGAATTTTTTAAGCCACCTAGAAAAATGAATTTAGAATTCGGTTCAATAGTGGTTCAAACCGGTTCAATCCGGTTTGGATCCAATTCACCTGAACCGGTTTGGTTTTCATCTCCAATTCCTTCTCAAGTCCATTTCCATGACTTTTGTGACTCTTTGGGTTACTTGGGATCCATAAATTTCCCGGTTTTGCCTTTCTCTATCGATTCTAAGTCATGAATCGACTCGGTTCATAAACCGGTTCAATCCAGTTGGATCTGGTACATCTAAACCGGTCTAGTTTTTCTTTTCCAATTTGTCCTAAGGTTCTTTTCTAGGGTTATGAATCATTTTGAGTTACATGGAAGTTGTAAATTCTCAAATTTGCCCATTTCCTGATAATCGGGCTTGTAGACCAACTCAGTCTTTGAAACTAATTGGTTCTTTCCCCGGTTTTCTTATTATCAAAGGATGGGGTTTACAACATTTCACTCAACTATGTGACAACTCTTATTGTTTAAACACTCAATTTTCCTTGAAATTCAAAGTAGTCACACCAAATTAAATAAACTCAATGCTAAATAGAGGTGGGCATTGGACTCAAATAACCAAAAGGAGGTCGATGATAATGGTCTCTACTCTGAATAAACAACATAAGCTAACGGAGAAACAAACAGAGAAAATGAACTTGACCCAAAGCTTACACATGCACATGGAGCTTGACTAACCATGAGGAGTGCATGAGTTATCCAAATCTTTTCCTGGAGATCCAAAGAAAATCCAATAAGGAGAGTAGGACATATACCTCATAAGACCATATAAAACTAAAGTATGGGTAGGGTCGTAAACTAACATGAAAGACCAACTTTCTGTTGGAGTATGGATGTTGGAACAGTAGGAAGCCCAAGGAAAACTCAACCACATTGCCCATGACCAGCTCCACTCCTTGCATTAAGCCCAACCACTAACATAATTCAGATTATCCAAAACAAAGTTATCCAAAAACCACCTAAGTGTAATCAATTTCCTATGATATTAAGTCTTAGCTATTTAATAGAGATCATCAATTATCAGTTTCCTTTAGAAATCAATGGGCCTGAATTCAAAGGGTCACTCCATTTAAAGGGTGACACTAAATGAGACGCATAGAAAAGGTGTAAATTACCTAAAGAGTTGAGCCTCCATGGTCCTATAAAAAGGTTGTCCTTCGGCCTTTAAAAATCACGAGTATTATAAAAAATGAGGGATACATAAAGTAAAAGAGTGTTGAGGAATTTACTCAAGGAATTCAAGACCTACCTTCTATAGAAACCAAGGGGAACTCACCATCCGGAAGCACCAAACCATAGAACCCTTCCTCCATTGATATGAATTGGAGTCCCTTCAAGAATCCCTGTCATTGACGCCACTGAATTGATTGCAAATATTGGGTAAGTAAATTTAAACCCCCATAGCAAGGATATACAAGTTTACTAAACTAAGTTAATGTTGACCTTAACCATTAGGAATTCTTGGAAATGTTTCCCTTTGAACCAATGACTAACAATTAATAGGAACATTTATGTGGGAACTATGTGATGAATGTAATGACATTGGCAGATGATAACAAAGGGAGATGGGACTCCATCAGGCGAGGCTTGAGTGAGAGTAGGGACACAAACCGATAGCTCTTCGGACAAGCTCGAACTGAAAGAAAATGGAGGAATCGTCCTCAATTAATCACTATCAACAAAAAGAACCACCAACAAGGAGACATTGGGGTTAGAAGAGGTGAAATCAGGATTTTCCTAGTGGACCTAAAAGTTGAGAAAGACGTACCTACACATGAACAAGGGACACCACTCCAATGTTGTGGTTGTGGTCATGGAGGAGTCGACGAAGCTCAGAGGATTCTGTCGAGCAAACGTTGAGCCAAGGGTGAGTATTACAAAGGGAATGAAGAACCAAAATGAAGGAAGAAAGATTAAGCTTGCTTAAAGCTTTTGTCAAGCATCACTGATCGTCGTCATCAAAGGTATTAAGGAGCTTTGATTGTACAAACGGGAGAGATGAGGTGGAATCGAGTTGACAATAATGCCCCTCGGGTTTCAAAAGAATTACAACTCATGCTATTGTCCCCCTAAAATGATGAAAATACCCTTTACCTTTGAAGGAAATTATGATTCAGCCTAACATGTTTTGGCAATTGAAATAATGCATATCTAAGGCTATAATTGGGGGATGATAAAGGGGGAATTATAAGGTCGTGTTTGGCTGGGATGAAAATACAAATTTACAAGAATGCCCCTAGACCGAGAAAGTAGCTTAACGCTATCCAAAGTGACATCAGACTCACAAAGTACGGGATTAAGAATGAAAGGGAACAATCATACTCAAGGATGCAATAGGAGCATAGAGACTCAGGAATCTATCTAATATGAACATGTCCCTAGATAACGATGAGTGGGATTTCTAGCATGGAGTCCAATTGGACCAATGATGCAATATCACTTGCTTATTTAATATATTTATAATAATTAAAATATTTCTTGAATATATTTCCCTTAACTGTTTGAACCCTGCAAAAAATTATTTTGGGGAATATATTATTTATATGAGTGTGAATCCTATTTAGGAGACTTATCATGCATTTTAATTCAAACTTGATATATAAATTCTTTCTCCGGTATAGGAAATGGGCCAAGCCCATGGTCAAGTGAATATGGATTTAAATTATAATTTATAAAGTGGTCCCAATGTCAATGTTTTCAAAAATAGTGTGCCCAAGTCCATGTTTTGAAAACTCGTGAAAGTGGGCCTAAGGCCTAAGTAAACGAGTAATGTCCCGTAAATAATTGTGATTATAAATTTGATCATTTTAAAATAATAAAACATGTGATTTTGTGTGAAATGGGTCATGTCCAATAAATACTATCGAGTTGGAGGCGGTCTCATCTCGTAGAACTGGTAGTACAAAGACAACTATTATAAGAGAAAATACTTATATGTGTGTGATTAATAACGAAAACGTCTGGTATGGGGTAGTGATGGTTATGAGTACTACTGATTAATAAGATCGGAACAAAGGAAGTTATAGCTCATCCAGTATATCAAGGGCGTTGGGAGTCTTATCTGCATGAGACATAGTAAAAGTGGAATGTCTAGTCCATCTATAGTGGACAATCTAATTGAAATGTCTAGGGGTTGGATTATATTGCTTACATAAACAAATTCCCGAGGCCATAGTCTCGCATTAGTGTGGTAGAGGTCATAGCCTCGTACCAGTGTAGTTGGTAAAGTCGCTTAAAACTACAAGTGTAACATATAGGAAGTTTGTTATGTGAATGTGTGACATTTTCTATGATGGAGAAAGTGTGTGATATTCTTGTTGAATACAAGTTTTATAAAATAAGTATTTAAGCTTTATTATGAACAAACCCCGTAGAAAAATGTATTTTCGTAATGGAATATACCAAATGTAAGCTTGTCAAATACAAACCCTTTATTTAAAACTATAACCCTTTTTGGTTAAATCTCATTTTTTAAATTATTTCTTTATAACGGATTAATTAGAATTTGTGTTGAATCGTGTGCATATTTTCAAGTGTTACTGCATTCACATAAAATTAGTTTGGAGAAACTGGTGAGCTAATCTACATTACTAGTGAAACATAAGGTAAGAATCTCGAATTACTTGTATAATGGTTTCATTACGTGCTTATCACTTGTATTATTTACGAGAAATTTATAAAAACTTTTGGACACACAAGTTTTATGAAAGAAAATTTTAAATTTATATTAAAATTTATAATTATTTTATTATAAAACTTGATTTTATCGATACTAACCATTATTATTAGAAATTAGTACTAAAAATTTAATCGTGAAACTAACTGATTTATAAAAAGTTTGAATCGATTCACTAAAATATTAGATATAATTTTATATAAAATGTTATATAATGATATTAGTATAATATGAGTAATATTATCCAATTTTTCAATCGATTCACTAAAATATTAGATATAATTTTATATAAAATCTTATATAAGGGTATTAGTCTAAACTTAGTGATACTATCCAATGTCTTTATAATTAAAATTATATCTATTTCTAGGAAAGGTGACATTTTACATGTAGTGATCATGTACAAGTAAAAATAATATAATATTTCATTAAATCTATTTGAACTGGAGTCATCTTTACCCTAGTTTGCAAGTTGGGCGTTTCACTATATTCTTCCTAATATATTTTGCAAGAGACTCATTCATAGAAAGGTTAATCACATTATTAATATTCGCAACTAAATATTCCGTAAGTTGACTCCCCTTGTATTTACACATATAACCGAGTGAAAAAACTAAAAAATCTCAATATTATTTGTTACTCATATTGACCGAATACACTTCTCTCAACGTTTATGTGATATATTATTTTGCCAGCTCTCTACTTTATCACACTCAATCTCATGAAACAATTTCGTATTTCAATCCACTTTCCAAAGCCATTCGAGACATATCATTTGCTGCCAATAAAATTTTTGGTCTTCGAAGTGTTACTTTTGAGATATATTACTAGTGCCACATTTTATCTATATCCTTAATTTTTTATAACAGTGAAGACAAAATTCAAAGTTTTCCATGACCTAAGATCCTGATTGCCCATATAATTTGTGACCTATTTACTACATACGTCCATTAGTTCCAACATCTAAATGTGCAATTGAGTAATATATTGAATTTATACGATCAAACATGCATGTGGAAAGGAAAAAAAAAACATTGCTTTCAAAGTTGAATAGTAAAAGAAACTGTGTTTCGCAAGAGAAAGCCTCCATACATAGTTTATTGCATATACTACTTGGTGGTTTTATTGCATATACTACTTGGTGGGCTCAAGTTGCGTCGTGCCCTTGGTGGGCGGCAGATCTTCCAGGGCAGTTAGGGTATCTCGTATAAATAAATATAATCCATTATTTTACCCATAATTATAAAAGTAGATATAGACTCTTAAATTGAATAATATTATATATTAAGAAAAATATTAAAGAAAAAAATAATTAGGACAAATATATGACAAGCCAATGACAACTAAAGTGTATAATCAGAAAAATATGTTTGTATTGATAACGCCTTCTCACGTACGAAAAAAACGTCTTCTGGGCCGAGGTGTGTGAACACAAAAGCATGCCAAGTTTCCCCTTTATAAATGTCTTTCTCTCCCACTCATCTTCCACCATGCGCTTTCAAGTAATTGAAAGTTTCTTCCCATTTTTTGAATCCGACCTTCCTTCCTTTTCTATCCCTCCAACTCTATCAAAGAATTGGCCACCCAACTGCCAGAGGCTACAAACATGGTGGCATCTTCAACCTCTTCATCTGGCCAGGTCTGGACTCAGCTGGAGCTCATCAAGCGCCACCTGCTTGGTGAATCATTTCTGGATGAACTAAGCTGTAATTCACCGTCTTTCGTTAATTCCCAGTGTGTCGATGGAGTCTCGCAGAGCTTCCATTTCATGAACAGCAGTGATCCCTTCGAGCTCGGTCTGGGCTCTTCTGATCCTACCAGGCCGAGCCAGACGGATTCCTTCACATTTGAGTCGAGGTCTCACATGGTTAATCCCATTGGTTCCACCTCGCTCATCGAGTTCTATTTCGACCAGAAACCTAATGTGAGTGACCCGACAGTGCCGACGAGACCCTCTTCGTCGGCGAAGAAGCCGTCTCTAAAAATCTCTTATCCAAGAAAAACCCAGTTGTTGCAGTTCGACATCCCTCCCGATCAGGCTATCCAGCAAAGCAGACCGGCCGCCTTACTGGGGGCGGAGAAGAGGCGCTTCCGAGGGGTGAGAAGACGACCATGGGGGAAGTTCGCGGCTGAAATTCGCGACCCGAACCGGAAGGGCTGTCGGGTCTGGCTGGGGACCTACGACTCGGCCATCGAAGCCGCTCGGGCCTACGACCGAGCGGCCTTCAAGCTCCGCGGCTCCAAGGCCATCGTCAATTTCCCCCTCGAGATCGGAACCTCTTAACGGGCACCGCGGGCCACCGCCACTCCATATTGCCGCAAGCTGTGGTGCGAGGAGGAGGCAGGAGTTACCGAAGTGGTGATGATGAAAAAGGGTAAGTTAACCTTACCGCAGTCTGACGTCGGAGATGACTTACTGCATGGACTTCCCGTTGAGGCCATCGATATGGAACCACGTCCGCGATGGTGATATCAATGTGATCTTTAACGTTCCTCTCTTATCGCCATTATCTTAGATGCATATGGGTTACCTTGAGGAATTGTATTTCCCAAATAATGGAGCCCGCACTTTCCTTTTTGACCAGCTTATGGTTATAAAATAGGCATGATGCTTAGGGAGGACATACTACCTACTGGTGATCAACTTCTTGAGCACCCCATAATAGTGACAAAATGCAATGCCATGAAGCTACACACTTTGTCTCTAATGAGAATACCGTATTGACTCCAGCACTTAAAAACTCTTATACTTCTCCCACTCCAAATACAATACGAGGAAGCGGATTATTGCATGTGTGAACCAACACTTTGACAATGGTTATATCATTCAAGAAGCCAACGAATAAGACACCTTCACTACACTAATACTGCCACTATTGTCCATATACACTTCATAGATTTATGAAGTTTGTTTTTCATGGCCATCTCCATGCATTCATTGGCATGGTCGAGGTGTTGAAGCTGTGGGAGATCGAACTATGTTTGGGGTCTCTTGGCGATTACTCCAAGGTCGGTAAGGTTGTAAGCATGGGAATGTCCTCAAGAACAATCGACATGGGAACTTTGTTCGAGACAACATAACCAAATTATTCTTGAAAGTATGTATAATAGTGAAGTTGGTATGTATAATGGATTTTTATTTCCGAACACTTCTTTAAGCTTTAACATTTGTTTTTCAGACTTGAGTTTCCGAAGTTTGACCGAGTACCATGGTCAAAACAACCGAATTGTGATGAAATGCCAGTCTCTTCTGGATGACGGCAGGATCCTTTGACGTTGACGGTGACAGAAGTGACTGAGCCGTCTGTGTGGCTGCTTCATGATCGAATGATGTAGGTTACTGAAAAAAAGAGAGAACATGATTATCTCGATTTTGGTTCTTTGAACGTGAGAAGGACTGGGTCACCCCATTTCTGGTGGGGAAAATAAACTCTAAACCTAAATAGAATCGAGTTCGAATGCCTACAATTCGAACCGACCCTAGCTCAGACTAATTCAAATATCATCCCTATTATAAACCTTATTTCAAGCTTATATTTAAAACTAATATTGGATATTAAAATTAATATAAAATTTTCAAAATTAAAATTTTGTTAGAAAATAAGATCACACCCTGAATTTATTAAAAATTATGGAGTTTATTCCATATTTATTTTTTTTATCATTTTATCCTCTCACTTTTATCTTCCAAAAATTTTCCTTTCTTTTTTTTTTCTATTTAATGATTTTTCATTCCTCTTTATATGATTCATCCATTTAATCATTTTATAATTAAACCATACTAACATTTTAGTGAAAAAACTACACTCAATTCAAATTATAATTATAAATTTATTATTTTATTTAATTATTAACAAAAGAATTAATAATTTTTTCAAGAAAAATAATGAAAATTATGTTTTTATGATATATATATATATATATATATATTAATTATTAATAATTTAAATCAACAATTTTAAAATAAAATATCAAAATGACTTCAATTCATTTAAGGAATGTTTTATTGGATTAACAGCTTGTGCCCGATATTTTATTTTAAATTAAGTAGAAATGCTACCAATTTAATTCATATAAGATGGAAAATAAATGGGCATAAGAAATTTTACATTGAGAACTGATTCTTAATTGATATGCTAATTATTAATTATGGCATAATTATGATGAGTGTTGCATAGTCTCAATATCTTATGAAAGAAAATATATATGGTCATAAAAGTAACCTAAAATGTACATTTAAATTACATTATTATACTTGTAGAATTTCCATGGTCAATCATTGTCTTAGCCATCCATACAGACCTCCGTTCCATTCTGGGAAGGACTACGTCAGTTTATTAGACATAATCCTGTGTCAAGTGGTATTTATAATATCACATTTTCTTTAACAAAAATAAAATTATAATTTGATAAAATTCCAAGTATACAATTCTCATTTTTTTGGAGAATGAAAGAAAAAAAACGATGATATTGAAGGGCTAAATTGGATTTTGACATCAGTTTGGATCCTAACTGGAGCGCCCCCGTCCCATGTTGTTTCCCCTCATCCTCGTTCATTGTTGCTCGAATCTGGGTGTAGCAAACTCTCCTCAAACTCATTTCCCGGCAACGAAGCTCCAATTGACGCTCAAAAGAGACCTCCAACATCCTCCACAGCGGTTCTCGAGAAGGCAGTATGGGGCATTTCTCTTTTGAGTTCCCTCGTAGAGTCGGGCACCATCCTCACCTCCATACGCTGCATGTTGTCTCGTCCCCCGATAGATTCCACATCATTAGTATCATAACTACACCATCATCTGCCATCCCTACCGGGAAAGTGCCCTCCACCTTCGGTGAGCTGGATGACGCTGAGATGTTTATCCTCCTTCCACCTCCGGCTGTGATACAACGAATTTGTTCAACATTTTGTCAGCTACCAGGTATTTCTCATCGACATTCCGAGGTTGAGCTGCCCCTATATTTCGACCTCGAGTTGTGTGTGTCCTAACAGTGAAGGGGTCATTGGGTCACGCCTAAACCTTCTTGCCAACTTACTCTATAAGCTCAATTTTCGAAAATAAAATTTGAATTTAATCGAATTAAAATTTGAGTTTCAAATGATAACAATAAATTAAATAAAAATTTGTGATTATATTGAAAATTATTTTCCGATAAAAAATTTAAAATTTTTTAAATGTTCTTATATTCATACTACTATAGTATTTTTTAAATTATCCATGGTAACGACAAGTGAAAAAAAGTAATTTTGAAAAAATAAAAATTATAGATAAAATAAGAATAATAAAAATATATATATATATTTTATCGTGTTAGTTCCATGGACCCTATTCGACTGAGCTAGTTACTCTAATTGATTTATAGGAAATGAGTTAATATTCAAATTATTTATAAGAAATATGTGAAAGCGCAAATATTATAATAAAAAAAATTGGTGTAACCCATCTCCAAAAAAATGATTACTCACACGAGATTTATCATTTGTTAATTGCCATAGGAAATATGAGTAGTAACGTTGCTAGTTTTTTTTTTTGGCTCAATATGGTGGCTTTATGATAAATAATTTATTGTATAACTGTAATATAATAATGTAAACGATAAAAACAAATTGGAAGTAAGACATTATTATAGTTTTCAGATAAATTAAATTTTTTTAATGGGTACAAGTATGGTGCGGAGAAAAGAGGAATATTGAAATATGCATATATTAATGGATCGGAGGAAAGGGAATGCCAAAGTTATATAAATGTTCGAGAGCATGAACTCGATTTACATGTGAGATGACAAAATTTTATATCATCGATTGAATTATATACACAGCACACATACCTCACAATCTCTCTTTGATTGTGTGTGAGACAGCCGTATATATTATTAATTTTTTATGCGATTAAAATTGAGATTTGACGAGTAAATTAAATTATGTCAAACTTAATATATAATATACTTCATTTTAAATAAGTTTGTCTTATAAAATAAAATATTTTATTAATTATATATTAGTTATTTTGAGTGAAAATAATATAAATAATCGATTAATAGTTTTTACACTCGTTCCCTCCCAACACATTTTAGGAAAAAAAAATTGAAAAAGATTTTGTGCGTTCAATTGTAACTCCGATCGGATCGAGATATACATTAACAAAAACTTTCCATTTATTACTTTGTTTTCTCCGGTGTTTTAGATATTTGGTAAATTTGTATAATATCAAATTTTTACATAAAAATATATTTATTTTATATTTTAAGTATTTTATGTTCTTAATTTTATAATGTTGAACATACCTAATATTCTACAATAATATTGTAGTATCATGTGGCATGACACCTTTTTAGGATTCAGACCATACAAATTAAGTTGATATATAACAAATTAAGTGGAATTAGAGTTAAATTTCAATATTTATAGTTAAAAAAAAGTAAAAAACTTAAGTAAATGGGGGAATAAACTGTTTGGAAAGTTTCACTTATAATATTAGTACTTTACTGAAGGAATTAAGTACTTAAGTGTACTAATAAAAAATAATATTTTTGTAGAGTAGATCATAGCTCATCAGGGAGGACCTAGTGAGGAAATGCTTATCGTAGAACTTGAGGAGGTAGCCCTCACTGAAAGGGACCCACGATACTATTAGTGTGGTATTTCTAAGGAGATAGAGATATGATTGTGGCAAAAGAGTAGCTAAGAAAATTGAAGTACTTCATAGAGGAGTATTGGAGTAACTTACCTTGAGAAGGTGAATACTACGGAACACCTCCTAGAGGAAAGATATTTAAATGAGAGTTTGGGGCATTTGAACGACCTAGAAATAACCACATATATGACTTATGAATGTAAACGCCTAATGCGAGAGAAGAAATGATAGCAGATGAAGGCAAATACTATTGGAGACGTCTGTGAACTGGGGTATTTTTTTCCAACAAGGCAATGATTCCACCACTTATGAACCTGAATCTTAGTATAGAGGTTCGATTCATGTTTGTCATGTACCACTATAAACCCCTTAATGAAATGAATTTTGTGGAAGGATAAGTGTAATAATGTTAAATTTAAAGTAAGGAGTCAGATTCTATATCTGAACATGGTAGGAAAGATTGATTTGACTTGCCATAAAAAAGAGGGAGAACCCTATACTTGAACATTCGCATGGGAAAATGCGGAAGACTTATAAAGGTGAAAAAGAAAATCCTAGTTTAGGGCGAGACTAGGTCCTGCCGAAGATATGTATAAACTATAACACAATAATGCCTATAGATATATGATCACGCTAATGATAAGTTCAAGATCCCGAATATAGGAAAAATGTTAAATAAGAATGTTTAATACGTGGTAGTGTTGTTTTTAAGAGTTGTTGGATAGCAAAAGTATTATAAGGGTAGAAATATTATTTGAGTATACTATGAATTTTTGAAACGCGCATCGAGATCAGGCGTAAAAAAATGAGGTTTCACATCTATAAATCTGGAGATTGAAGTATCGATAAGTCTATAAAATGGGTATTGGTGTTCACGCAAATAATATAATGGATGTTGTAGTTTTTCACCTGGGTGAATGATAAAGTCGCTCTCGAGCACAACAGTAACAGATCGAGGTTGTTAACTTTTAAGGGTATGTTCTATAACTGCTTGATTCATTTTTATGGATAAATGGTGTTTGTATATTTGTTTGAAATAAACTCGAGTAAATTTATTAAATTAAATCCATCTAAATAGAAAGGAGCCTACTCTAAGTTGATGAAATAACAACTAGCTTGATGACAAACCTTTTATAAAAGATAAGACAAGAAGTAGCTTGCTTATCATATATATTTTTTTAAAAATGAAACTTTGCTTAAGTGCATACTTAACTATGGACACAAAGTCATAATGTCATGTAAATCTTATTCACTGAGTTTTCGAACTTATCCACTCCCTTAAATCCCTTTCAGGAAAGCTTTTGTTCCAATAAGGGTGAAAATGGAGAAGCAAATCAAAATTACCACAACAAGGTCATTTCTATTAAGTCATTTTGTTATGGAATACATATAAGCTTATAAGTGTTTATCTTTACTAGTCTATATTGGTAGAGATACTATTTTAGTACAATAAGGGTGATAGGTTGTTTAGGGGGTTCCAACCAAGTCGAATTGGAAGCATGACAGTCTCTGACCAAACTAAGCTTAAGACGGCTTAGAGGGAGGCCATGAGGACCTCCCCCACTTAATTTCATAATTTTTAGAGATAGTTTGTTAGTAGATCAAAGATCAAAGGTTAAATTGTGAAGATTTGAAAGTTAGGGGACCCAATTGCTATTAAATATTTTGTATCTTCCTAATGGACAAAATAAAGTATTAGAGCATATTGAAAAGTTTGGTTAACGATGAAGACCGTATTTTTCTATTATATAAATTCTAGAGATCCATTTGCAATAAAAGTGCAAGATTCATCACGATGGTCACTTCACCAACTTAAAGCTTGGTTAATTATAAAAGGTTACACACAATCATATGGGTTGACTAGAGACATTTTTTCTTGTTTTCAAAATGACACTTGTTTATATTGCATTACTATTATTGTAACTCAAGATTGGTCATTAAATCAATTGAATATCAATAATATTTTCTTTCACGATATCCTTGAGGGGTATATATAACCGAGCCACATGTATTTGTGGTTAAAGAGAAATCACCCAAAGTTTGTGGCCTAAGGAAATATTTACATGACTTTAAGCAATCTCTTATATTTAATTTTGATCGATTTGTGGTTAAAAAGAAATCACCCAAAGTTTGTGTGACCTACGAAAATATTTGTATGACTTTTATCTTTTGTGTTTAATTTTATTGTCTATCTCATACTCTCAATGGTATGATTAAATATACTAATTATCATTAGATATTTTTTCATCATATGATACGGAAGACTCTTATTTTAGTTGCATATTGTTGCACTAAATATATTTTTGGGTGAGCAATTTTAAAACAGTAACCCTATAAAGCTCAAGTACTTTCTTAGCATTAAGATATTAAAATTATATGACAAAATTCTCATATATCAGAGAAAGTATGTACTTCATAGGCTCATAAAAAATGGATTACTTGGTTGCAAACCTGTTGATTCGCCTAAAGTTCTTGAAAGTAAACTTATGTGCGGAGATTGTGAAATATTGCATGATCCTAAAACATACGTAAGACTAGTTAGTAAATTAAACTAACACATAGTTACTTAGTATGACATTTCTTATCTATTAAGTATGCTAAGTAACTTCATGTCAACTCGTCGTACTATTGATTGCAATGTTGCACTTCAAATTCTTAGGTATTTCAAAAGGTCCTAAATAAATGACTCGCATTTTATGACGAAGTGCATGAAAGGTTGAATATGTTGTCATGTAAGTGGAGGTCCACCACTGGATTTTATATATTTTTTCGTTGGTAACTTTATTTATTGGATAAGTAAAAAACAAAATTTAGTTAACATTTTATGTGAGCTAGTTTGGACAAAGCATTTAATAAGAGAATTGTGTGTCACATGATCAATTAACTAAACTACACTTTATCAATCAAGCATCAATACATATTACTATGAATCAATCATTTTATGAAGAAACATTATAATAGATTGTCAAGTTGTATGAGGCATGATTATAGTTATAATTATTTATCATAAATGTATTCAGCTAGTTTATGTTGGAGCATATTTTTTTTATGGATAATATAACCAAACTATATCAAAAAATACACATTATAACAAATTAGATATGATAGATCCATTTGCTCTAACTTGAATTGTGTTAAATATATTTACTTTTGCTTTCTTTTATGATTTTTTTTTGTGTTTATATATTGTTGTAGGTCTCTTTTAGGGGTAAGAAATATAAAACACAATTTCAGAGCAAACTTCCTTTAAGCTCGCAAAGAAGGTGAAATCGAATCCACTGTTAAATGGTTGGTTTTTGGACTCTCAATCTTGAAGGGACATCCATGGCATTCATCTGATGTTCTATCTTAAATTTGTTCATGAAAACTCCGATGGATTCTTTATCGAGTAATTTGTTTCTATGGACAGGGCATAGGGCGCCATCATGAAGAGGATGACAGTTATAGAGAAGATGGCTGGAATGGAGGTGTTATGCAGCGAGAAGATCACTAACCTCATTCTCAAGGTCTCACTTGACAAGAACTTGTCGAGATCTTAAAAACTGTTCGATCATAAGCACACACCTCTGGGTTCTTCTTTTCTGAAACCTTTCATTGACAAACATGAAAGATTACATGACTGTTCAATGGAAGTTCTTTGGTTTCTGTACAACTGACCTAAGAGTTCATTTAACACGGGAATTTTTGCAAGTGGGCTTGACAAGGATACGGTGGTATTGATGGCAGCACGGACCTCGAAGTTTGAGGTACTACTGTGTGCCTTTTCAATTCAAAACTCTATTTTTTCTCCTTGAAGCAGCTCCTGAAATGCTGTTTTGTTCAGGGTTTTCAAGGCACGACCTGGAATCATAGAGGTTCACTTTCTTCCGTTTAATCCAACCGATAAGAGGATGGCTCTCACGTACTTGGATGGTGACAGAAAAATGCACCGTGTTAGCAAAGGTGCACCTGAACAAGTGAGTAGAAAGTTCTTCCAAATTTTGGAGCAGTAAAACTTTTTTGTCATTTTGCAGTGTGTAGATGGTGAACTTGTCATGGAATAGATCAGGTGTAGAAAAGAGAGAACACTCCATAATCGGTAGAATTCGCTGAGCTCGGTCTCCGATCCCTTGCTGTTGCTTGTCGGGTATTACATAGATTCAACAAATCTTCACAAAATCAAGAAAGCTTGAAACCTGATGTTATATTGATTGCATCATGTACCAGACTCTCTTCGATCTGCCTCTCCATGACAGTGCCGAGACAATTGGAAGAGAACTGGATCTCAGTGTCAGTGTCAAGATGATCACAGGATCTTCACTTTTGCTTCAATTGAGCATTGCAGACAAAGACTGATATGACCTGATCATGTTATGTAAAGGAGAGGGAGGATGCTTGGGATGGGCATAAACATGGCCCCCTCATCATCCTTGCTGGAAAGTAAAAGAAGGGCCCTTCACCGGACAACCAGTCCATGAGCTAGCTGATCAAGAAGGCTGATGGTATTAGACTTGACTACATATATGCGCTTTGGATATTGACTGATATTTCCTCCAACCAAAATACTAATAAAATTTACATATTTTGAGTGAGGGAAAAAGTTTCCTCTCAGCAGACCAGACACACCAGAAAGGTCAAATCTCTAGGTCATGGTCAATGAAGCTAGCTACACTCAGACGGAGTAGTGAAAACATAAAGGGTCCACCACCATATCGAACTCCAATCCAACCACAAATGTCTGCCGTCTAAAAGACCAAAATAACCCACCCCCCCCCCCCAACACACACACACATCGAATCCACCGTCAGTTCTACCTATCCCCCCTACGCCCGAGGCCGGAAGGTGGCTGCAACACCATGGGCAACCGGAGCGGGCGACTGGGCCCACAGGTTCATGGGCTTGGGCGGCAGGTGGTGGCCCAACGACGATGTCGGCCCCGTCACGCGCTCGCACGACGGGCACATGGTGAGGGTGGTTGGCGGCGCCATCTGCATGTACAGCTGAGGGGAGAGCTTCAAGGCCCTCAGCTCCTGCACTTCCTTCTGCAGCTGCCTGTTCTCCTCCGTCAGATTCTCACAGCACCTTTTCAAGAATTCGCAGTCGATCTCTGTCTGCTTCAGCTTCGTCCTGAAATATCGCCGCAGCACATACATCATCATCGTTTCTAGCTATATACATTCGTTCAGCCACAGATGTATAAATAAGGGAGTTTCTTCTCACCTTGCCCTTCTGTTCTGGAACCACACCTCCACCTGCCTCGGCCGGAGCCCCAGCTGCTTAGCTAAAGCCTGCTTCTGCTTCTGCAACGCAGATTATATCAAAATGACGACAAGATCAGAAAAGATTCATATGAGACCACCAGAGTGAAAAGGGTAGTTGATGGATAGTTCAATCGATCGCTTACAGGGTTGAGGGTATGATGCTCTCTGAAGCTCTCCTCGAGGACGGCCGACTGGTCCTTGGAGAGTCTGAGCTTCTTCCTCGAGTTCTCCGGCCCGTCCTCCTCGTCGCTAACGCCCCGAGAGGAGGTCCTTTCTGCTTCGTTCTCGTAGGATCCGGCAGCGGCGGGATCCAGCTCACGGCTGCTCCTCTTCCCTGTCACACTTGATATGGTGCTGTTGGGGGAGCAAACTCCGGCATCTTCATCCTCCTGATCGTCGTCCTCACGGCCGGCTACCTTCGGCGGCCTATTCACGTCGATTCCCCGGAGGAAGAACGGAGCTGCCACTTGGCACGAGGTGGAGTCCCGGTGATCTGTATGCAATCCGAAGGATACCGTTAAAGTTCAAAACTTTCTGGCTTGGGAGTTGAGATCTAGCGTGAATCGCTATTTTCTGGATCGATTCAGCAAGATCGGATTGTGAAGATTAAATAGTATCAAATCCTACCGAATGGCGAGAAGGCATCCGTCATCCATGGGAGCTTCTGGAGGTTGTTCGGAGATGGAACAGAGTAAACATTATTCAGCTTGACAGAGAGATGTTCTCGATGGATCTGAGAGCAGCTCGCCAAGCTCAGGCTCAAGCCCAGATCTTCCTTCTCAGCAGCTATCATCCTGTAAATGGGATCAATCTCTAGCTCTTATGCCTCCTTTAGATCTCCTGATAAAAAAATGATGAGAGAGAGAGGGGAGAGAGAGGGAGCTAAGGTCTACAATGGAAGTGATGGAAAGGGGGAAAGACTGCATATTATATATATAGGGAAGTGAGTGGTCAAAATTTCCATCAGTTCTTGTCCAGAAGGAAATCAATATTTTATTATTTATTTAATAGAGGGAAAAAAGTATATTTGCAAGGAGCTTCATTTCTTCTTTTGACCCATAATCAATAATCAATTAATTAATAAAAAAATTTACTCATAATCAATTAGTGATTAAAAGTATTACTCATCATACTATTTTCATGCCTTAAATATGAATTAATTAGTACTTAATAAACTCTTGGATACCGTATAGTTTACTTAAAAAAATATGGGCAAAAAGAAAAAAATGAAAGTTAAAAGAGTACTGGATAAGTTACAAATGGTAGACCCAATACACTATTTATTAGCAAGTTACCTTTGGATTGATTCCCTTGGAGACATTGGCCATCACCACTCCACTTTTCAGGGAAGGAGCATTGTATTTATAGCACACATGCTTTGAGTTTGGATCCTCTATGTCTCCCTTAAAATAATGTCCACTTGTTCTATGTAGGAATGACTCTTGGAAGGAAAGTCCTCTAAAACATCCTTGTTTATATGTGTGTGCATAAGTGCTCATAGGATACAAAAAGTATAAAAAATTAATGGGTCATAAATAATTGAGTAATTCTTATTTTTTTAAATAATAATAAGAGTGAGCATTATTAAGTGCAATAGCACAATTCTTCCATTAAGAAATACAAAAAACTCATCAAATTATTGACTTGTTAATAAGTAGCTATTGAGTTATTGGTTATATTAAAATGTTATAAGTTAATTTGTAATTGAGTGATAAAATTAGTATATATGTTAAAAAATAATATTATAATTTTAATAAAATAGAAAAGTATTATTAATTTATAATATTAGAAAGTTTATGCTAATTACAACTTATAACTTTTAATTAGATATAAGTGTAATTATACATAATATTTTCTCATTTATTATTAGATCTAATTTACTTATATTCGTAATATTTCGTATGTATCAGTATAAAGAAAAATTATCCAACTCGACAATATTATTTTCTATTATTTAATAATAACAAAAAAATAATACTCAATTTATATACAATTATTTAATATATATTTAAAAATTTTAAATAGTAAGTGTATAAAAGTTTAATGCGTTTTATAAAAATAATATCACAAGTTCTATAAAATAGAAAAATGAGACATGTTTATAAAATTAAAAAAGTTTCACTAATTAAAATTAATAAATTTTAAGTAGAGATTATCCAACTTATTATATATTTATAATACCTTCTTACAATATATTAATTAATTAATTAATTTCTTGAATTAATATTTATGTTTTCGGGGAGGATGTAAATTGTATAAAACAGTCAGCAATATTACTAAAATATAAAAAGCAAAACGATATTGTATTGGTGAAACCCATAAATAGTGGAGTGGCAATTCATGTGGCCATCACAAATCATGGAACTGTGGAGACATCAAATGCATCAGTCTGATAAGTCTTTCATGTTGGGGGCGTAGGCCATGTCAAATGATATTGTTGCTTGCACTTATGTAGGTCATGGATGTCCTTTCCCGTGAGCCGGGCACGCTTGTCGCTAGACATGACCAAATAATGCAAGTGCACCGTGTCATCGGCCCGAGTCTAGTCTAGTGCAATGATGCAAGTTTTGCATCAATTCATGTCGCGTACCTTTTCTTCCCTTTTGACGATGGATCTGAGCAGATACGGTGAATCTACCGGTAATTCGGGTGGAACTGATGGAGCAGATGGTCGGGTCGTTTGCTCCTCCGGTGGTGCATTATTAAAGATAAAATCGTACTATATTTAGAGATTAATTTGTCCATAAAATAATGAAGATGAAAGAACTTTACCTTTTTGCTCAATCAATATTTTAAAGTTGTGCAAACTTACATAAATTCAACCGAATTAGAGGCTAAAATTTTAAATTAATTTAAATATTTATACAATAACTCAATTTATATTTAATATCTTTTTGGCTTAATTTATATATACATTTTTATACACTAATTGACAAACAAATTTTTTGTTGGTAGGTATATATCAAGACTTTTTTAAAAAATATAAAATTTTTATAGATAATTTACCCTAAAGTTTATAAATATTAGGGTCATATTACCTGCCTCAGGATCAATCAATATTGGACCATAAATTAATTAGATTCATTAAACATTGGTAGAAAAAGAGTGAACCTTCTTGGAAGTGGCTTCTTTCTATATAAAAAACAAAGAATATGGAGTGTACAGTTGAATTGGGTACTGCCCATGTGGTTCGGCCAACTATAAATAGGTTGGATTTTAGTGTATCGGCATGCTCATTAAGTAATATGGTCACCTATCTCAATGTCTTTTCATTCTCCATTGCCAAATAAAAATAGGATATGGCATGTACCAAGGAAGAGGAAAGCACTTCACAGGGTAGAATAGTCTTTTTGTCACGTCCTCCAACAACATGTACGGTGTACCAAAACATTTACGAGGACAGAATCGTCTTTTCCTCCTCTCTCTCATCACTTACTTTTTATTATCTTTAATTAATGAAATTTATCATAATTAAATATAATATAATATTTAGCTTAAAAATTTACTACCAATACCTCAGTCTTTTAATGGCGAAAAAATGGTGGCTGTTGTGATCTTTGCGAGGGCTAAAGTTGGTGGAATATGAATCGGGTCGATATTCACGATTGAACTTCATAAATTACATTTGATTATAAATAATTTAATTCGAGTTGGATCAACGAATTAAGAGAAAAAATTCTAAGATGGAAATGTTACATAAAAGGGGTGGGAAAATAATTGCCTTTAGGAGCGGGCAAGTTTCTTATCCAAAGAAGTGAAAGATCTGTTCTTTTCCCTTCACGGGCGTGCGTCCTCAAGCGGGGCAGTTGATGCGAGATGACGACTTCGTTTTTGTGACCTTTTGGGCAGTTCCCTTGCCATTTTTGGCCGGTTCCCATTATGGGGATGCATTTTTTTTTAAAAAAAGGTAAGCCATACTTGCAGCATTAGCACGTGCGTTCACGCTCTAGTACTAGGACAGGATTAGTTTAGATAGGTATCGACCTTTAAATTGTAAAATATTAGTAATTTAGTTGTATAATAACAAAGGAATTCGCAAGAAAATTATAGTATTGTCATTGTTTTTTTTTTTGTACTATTGGTGTTGTATATTATAATATATAGAACAGTTACAATCACGTAAGTGGAAAGATAAGAAAGTAAAGAATTGATGGTTTGTAAAAGTTGATACAAGAATTATGCATTACTTTTATTAATTATTTGTATACCTTTTATTAATTATTGTATAATTTTTGTTGTACGAAATATTAATTGTGCTACGGTGACTTATATCAGTTGATGTACTCTATCAATATTGTGCAAGAGTTGGTTTGTTTTGCACATTTGTTATGAAAAATGTGGTGAGATGGTAGGTAAAGATAACTTTTTTTATTAATGAATTTTTTTATTGTCCCCAAATGGTGAAAAAGACTTTAATCTTAAGTTTTAATATTCTCACTCAAGATTAAGAAAATATCACAAATATTAAGATTACACAGTAAAAAGTAAAAACTAGTAAATGTTTGGTAAGATAATATAAAATTAATACTTTGGTGCGATAATATAAATAATAAATAATAAAATTAACTTAAATCTAATAATAATTAACACTTTACTAAATAAAAGTATATAAATTTTTATATGTTTGGTGCGATAATATAAATAGTTCTTACACTCACACTTAGAAAGTAAAACATTAATATTATTAAATAGAGATGGAATACAAATTAATTTAGTAATAGTATTGATAAATTTATTGTATTCGACCTCAATACTCAAATAAATAATAATATATTATTTCTCAATAATTGAAATTATTAGCTCAGTTTACATCAGAAAAATATTGAGCGGAGATGAGTAGATCCTGTTATAAAAAAAAATTAAAATAGAGAGTTCATTAAATATAACAAATAATGCATTTAACAAAAATCCAATGACTAGTGGTGGGGCAATGTATTAACTGACAAATCTGATAAATTACTTAGGCAAGATTTGGATGAGTAAGAGTAATATGTTAGAGAGCCTACAATTTTACGGTATGAAACATGATTAAAAAAATGGGAGTCCCATCTGTGAGCAAAAGACAAGGTCTTGTGGTAACCGGAGTGGAGAGGAGCCGACAAGTAGTCATATTAGCCTTAGATAGTAAATCACAAATATATTTCTGTTGGGTAAGATAAATGCCGCTCGAGTGAGAGGGAACTTTAATTCTAAGAAAGTGATTAAGTTATCCTAAGTATTTAATGAAAAAATCTCGATAAATAGCCAAGAGAACATGATTAATAGGAGCGTGAACCAAGCCGGTGAGAATAATATAATCAAAATAAATAAGTAGTAACATAATAAATGATTGAGTACGATAGATAAAAAGAGAAGTGTTAGCAACAAAACCTGTAAAGTCCAATTGAAATAAAAATGAGCTCAGACGAAGAAACCAGCTCGAGGATCCTACTTAAGGCCATAAAGAGAGCGACGGAGGCAACACACATAGTGAGGATAAGAAAGATCAATAAATCCTAGCAATTGAGCAATATAAACTTCTTTAGTGAGGTGGCTATGAAGGAACACATTATCCATGTTGAGCTGATGAGTAACCCAATCGAAGGAGACAATAAGGAGAGAATAAATCGTATAGTGATGAGCTTTATAACATGGCTAAATGTATCATCATAGTCGAGACTAGGTTGCTGAGAAAAACTCTGAGCAACGAGATGAACTTTATAGTGAGCAATGGAGCCATTAGGGTGTTGTTTGATTTTGTAAACCCATTTACAACCCGCAATATGTCGATTTGGTGGAGGAGGCACCATATCCTAGGTATGATTGTGATGGAGAGTAGGGATTTTATCAGACATGGCATTCCACTAGTAGAGTTGTCGACTGGCTTGGAGATAGGTCCAAGCTTCTAAAATAGCCATAAAACAACTGGATTGATAGTAAAACGACGAGGAGGAAGAGTACCATCACGAGAGCGAGTAGTCATCTAAATAGGTGTTAGTGCAATGGGAGAGCCTAGAGGCACATGCGGTGATGAGGCCAAAGATTATGCAAGCATATGAGAATGAAGTATCAATAGTATTTGGGGAAGAAGACATACATGATCTCGAGGCATCTGAGAGAGGAATATAGGAAGAGAGTAAGATAAGAGAAGGACAAGGATCTAACATGGTAGTAGAAGAGGGGACATTACGCTGTTGGGAATAACCTACAAAAGTAAAATGAGACTCATGGAAAATAATGGTACGAGAGATAAAAATGTGACCGATGGAGGGATCAAGACATCGATAGCCAAGGTAGCTAGGGGATAGCCAAGAAAAACACATTGTAGATTGGGGTTGGAGCTTGTGAAGACAATAAGGACGTAGATAAGGAAAACAAAGACATCCAAAAATACGAAGATGAGTGTAATCGAGGGGTTTATGAAAAAGGCAAGAAAAGGAGGATGGGTGAGTTCAGGTAGGAAAATGATTAATAAGAAAAGCATCTATTTCAAAGGTAAAATCCCATAACTTCGGAGGAAGATAAGATTAAGCAAGAAGAGTTAGCCCAATATCGACAATGTGTTGATATTTACATTCAACTGAACCATTTTTCTAATGGACATGAGAACTTGTGTAAACCTTGCCCTTTTGAGCTAAGCAAAAATTAGGAAAAGAATTGGTCAAACCAAGTGAGAAAACCAAACTGGTTCACAAACTCGATCATTTGTGAACGGGCAATTTGGAAATTTACAACTCCCGGGTGATCCAAAGGGTTTATAATACTATGGAAAAGAACCTTAGGATAAATTGGAAGAGAAAAACCAGACCGGTTTGGATAAACCGGAACCGATAGAGAAAAGGAAAATAGAGAAATTTATGGATCCCTTGTGACCCAAATAGATTTATAAACCTTGGGAAGGAACCTTAGAACAAAGTGGGAGAGAAAAACCAGATCGGTTCGGGTGAACCGGACCCAAACCGGATTGAACTGGTTTAAGGACTGAGTCGGTTTATGAACTGGATTCGATGAAGATATGGTGAACCAGGAATTTTATGGACCCTAAGTGACCCAAGGAGTCACAAAATACATGGAAATGGACTTGTGAAGGAATTGTGGATGAAAACCAAACCGGTTCAGGTGAATCGGATTTGAACCGGTTTGGACCGGTTTGAATCATTATTGAATCGAATCCTAAATTTAATTTTCTAGGTGGCTTAAATAATTCAAATTTGAGATTTGAGGCCACCATTAGATAGAAAATGAATTTAGAAATTTTTAGATTTGAAAAACTCAGTCGAATGAGGGGGAATCGACTAGTTTAAGCTTCGAACTCGGTTCGGAACAGTGTCATCTTCTTCCTCAGGATGACAGCGCTGTTCACTCGTTGGAAAATTGAAGTAGCACTAATGAAGAAGAAACACTTCTGTTTAGTACATTTCAGGTCTTCAATGCCTGTCATAATGGTGACAAACGGATGGCCAACGGGTCCCCGAGCTCCCTATATAAAGAGCCCCTCCTCATTCATCCTCTCCACACATGAAAACTCCATTATTTCTCAACTACTACATTTTCCGGTGAAGCTCGAACCAAAGCTCTGATATAGGGTCTTTTTTGAGCCAAACAAGGTGAGGTCAAGTTCTTTAGAACCGAGGAGAAGTCAGTTACACATATGTAGTCTCCGTTTGCTCCGAGGGTTGCTGGAGAAACACCGACGTGATGAAATAGTGAAGCAGCTCCGACGGACCGAAGCTGCCTTATTTTGGCCGAGTTGAAATCGACCATTTCAAGCCCTCCTCAGGCCAAACCAAGCCTTCCCAACACTTCCTCAACCCTCCCACGACCGAATTAGGACTATAAGGTAAGCCAATTCGGCTTCCCTCTGTAATTTTCGGTTGGTGCTAGAGAGAGAATTGACAGAATTTCAATGATGAAATTCTAATTCAATTTGGCATCAATTGAAGTGATTCTTACTTCTAGGATGAACCTCAGGACGAGAGCTATCTGTCCAGATTGAAAGCTCGAACCGCCATGCCCTCATCGATGAGTAATCAAAGCTTTGTCTCTCTACAATCTATTTTCCGGCGAAGCTCCGTTTGAGCTCATTCCAGCATTAAAACTCGCAATTCAAAGTTCTATGGAATCGTATGAACTTGCAGAAACTCAATTTCAACTTCAATTTCAATAATTAGAGGTGTTTGATCAATCAATTTGATGAAATGAAATTTGGCTATGTTGAAGAGTTGGAATTGGGGAAAAATTGTGGGAAATTGGGGATTTTCGAAAATTCGAGGGACAAATACAATTTCCTAAAGTTAAGGGTCAATTGGGCATGATAAAAATGTTAGAGGGCTAATTGAGGAATTTTAGAATTTTTGGGATGAAACTTACCATTTTTGTAAAGGAAGGGCAAAATGGTAATTTTGGAAAAGTTGGGGGGACCAAATTGGAAATTTGAGAAATTAATCCCCTTTTTGTGAAATGGAATAAATTGAGGTCCTATGATAAATTTTAAAAATTTCGGGACTCAATTTGAGGGAAAACCGACATTAGGGACTTAAAATTAAAAAGAAATAACTTTAGGGATCTAATTTCAAATAATTGAAAGTTTGACTTTCTCATTCATTTGGAATGAATGAAGGCTATTAGGCCAAAGGATAATGAACCCAGATGTTCATATCGTGTAGGAACACGAAGTACCAGGAACGCCAGCAAGGACAAGCTTGCGTGAATACAAAGAACCGATCTAGTGGAATTTACGACATTAACGGGTGAGTGGGTTTACTAACATCTTACCCAGTTGGGATGATGAGCACAACTTAAAGTTAAAAACCACTTATCAGTTGTAAGTGAGATTTTATATCATACCCGATTGGGAATGATAAATATATAGGAATGAAAACCCACTACTATGTGACATTTTAAACATTACAAGTTAGAGTAGTTATGTGAAAAACATGCGGAAAAACTACTTACCGGTTGTAAGTAGATCATACCCGGTTGGTATGATGAAACTTCTTCAAGGGAAGTTGAAAACCCGTTCATCGGTTATGAGCAGAGATGTCCTTATACCCGGTCAGTATAATGGACAGTTGAAAATATAATTTTGTCGGAAGTGCTCTCCCTTACTGTGTGCCAATGCTTAAACTATTTGGGAGACCTTATTGACGAGAGCTCGAATAGCTCTGATAGGCCGGGGGCCTTGATTTTGGAAATTGGGGGCTAATATGCTCAATTTTAAAAATCTCGTACAGTGGGCCCAAGGCCAGTTGGCACGAGCAGGAGCTAGTAAACAAACATGAATTTTATGCCATAAAACTTTAAATAAAGAAATTGTTTGGCCATGGTACCAAGATAGGACCGACATACTCAATCAACTAGCGGCAGTGTGACATGACAGGTCGACAGACTAGTCAAAACAAACAACTACGGGTTGAGTTGAGAGTCGAGGCCATTGGACCAGTGGCACCACAGATTACATGGCTTGATAAGAAAATATTGTTTGTGCATGCACTGTGAGTACGAGACCATCAAGATGCCTAAGAGGGGTAGTGATGCGTCCTAAGGGCACTGGGCGACCTGATGAGTATAAGGGCAGTTCGTCGTACTAGGTGATCGTTCAAAATTTGGAGTAGCACTAAGCGCATGAGACCAGCGTGGGGACGAGATGAGGTCTCTGTCCTCATATAGACACAAAGAATTTATTCCGGGATTGAGGGTCGGATGTCATGAACATCACCTCATTCTCAGGGTAGAAGTAGACGTATTTCTATTTGGGTGGCCGATAAAGTCGCTCCGAAGCCACAAGTGGGTTCAGTGAACGTACTGACCCGTGAATGTATGTTTAACCTTCATGATGAAGGATGTGTGTTGGGTGATGACACATCGTTATTAAATAAGGAAATGGTGATAAAACCCAAATTTTTAAATGAATGATTTTTTTGAAAGAAAGGAGTCTGGCACACTCCAATAAAATCTTTTTCATAAAAGTAAAAGTATTGAAAACCCATTTACTGAGTAGTCGTACTCACTCTCTCCCTTATATCCTTTTTAGAAAATCTTGGAAAGCCTACCTTTAAAGACCATCAACTAAGATGCGTGTGAGACAGGTATGGTGAAGTTAAAATGTTATGCAGTTTTGATTATGCTATTCCAGGAAAAGGTACAAGTTTAAAGGACACCTTACTCTTTACGGTTTATAATAAGGGGAAACACTTTAATAAACCGGGAGAGTGGCGGGTTGAACACGAGGATCCGACCAAACTGGGTCGGGGCGTGACAACTTGAGACACGATGGAAAATGCCATGTGATTGAAGTTTAGCCTGAAAAGAGATATAAAGAAATTTTTTGGCTCCATCAGTTTAGAGTACTTTAATTTTCCGATCAAAAAGTTTTTAACTTGAAGGTGGAAAGCTCGAAAAATGGATAAACATCCTAGCAATGTTTAAGGAAAAAGAACCATGAATATTTGCTAATGTCATCTAAAAAGTGAATATAATATGTATGACTTCTGTAAAAGAGGACGAGAGCATGATCCAAAATGTCACGACGTGACCCAATTAATTGGTCGGCGGTCCTGTGTAACTCGTCAATCCTCTTGATGTTACCATGGTGGGTAACTTCACCAAAATAAAACTGGAGGGACTAAGGGTATGGATAAAAATTGTTCTTTGTTTTTTAGTGAAAATTTGAAACCTTTTTCTTTAAAGCATAGAGTGCCCAAAATAGTTTGACAAACAACCCGCCAATATAATAGTTGATAAGTAAATCGCAACCTCTATATCCAAGTTAAGAGTCCTGTAAACCCCGCACTTTTGAGTTAAGGAAAATCGGGAAAAGAACCGGTTAAACCGAATAAGAAAACTGAGCCGGTTTACATTTGTAAATAAGCAATATGGAAATTTACAACTTTCGGGTGATCCAAAGGGTTCATTAAACATTGGAAAATAAACTTAAAACAAATTAGAAAATAAAAACTAAATTGGTTCAGGTGAACTAGATTTCATAAAAACTTTAAAGTTAAGCGTGCTTGCTCGAGAGTAGTGTGAGGATGGGTGACCTCTGGGAAGTATGATTTTTTTGTAATTCGAAATTTCGGTAAAAAATTTTTATGCGAAAGTATGACTTATCATAAATAGCCATAAATTAATATATATTTAATTATTAAAATCAATACCAATAATTTATGGCAATGTTAATACTAGTAATAAATTTTTATTATATATTTAATTATTATAAATAATACCAATAATTTAATACTCAAATTAAATTATTGGAATTAATACAAATAATTTAATACCGAAATTAAATTATTGAAATTAATACCAATAATTTATGGCAATATTAATACTAGTAATAAATATCTCCCATTTAATACACGGTCATCCCCATTCATTCTCCTCACACCTGAACACTTCTCTCCCTCTCTCTACTGCTTCATTTCCCGGTGAAACTCGAATTATAGTTTCGACTTAAACATTTTTCTTAGTCTCGGAAGGAGAGGTCGAGCTCTTTAGAATCGGGGAGAAGTCAGCTATCGGATAGCAAACTCCAGTCAATCCGAGAATCACTAGAGAAGCGCTGACATGATGGAACAGTGAAGCATCTCCGGCGGACCGAAGCTACCCTATTTCGTTGAAGCTAAAATTGGCCATTTTGTGCCCTCCTCAGACCAAACCAAGCCCTCCCAACACTTCCTTAGCCCTCCCACGGCCGAATTAGGACTAAAAGGTAAACCAATTCGGCTCCCCTCTACAATTTCCGGCATGTGCTAGAGAGAGAACCGACGGAATTTCAATGATGAAATTCTAACTCAATTTGGCATCAATTAATGCGATTCTTGATTCTGGGATGATCCTCAAGATGAGAGCTATCTGCCCAGATCGAAAGCTTGGACACCATGCCCTCACCGATGAGAAATCGAAGCTTTCTCTCTCTACAGTCTATTTTCCAGCAAAGCTCCATTTGAGCTTGTTTCGACATTAAAATCTGTGATTCAAAGTTTCTTAGAATCGTATGAACATGCAAAAACTCAATTTCAACTCCAATTTCAATAATTAGAAGTGTTTGATCGGTCAATTTGATAAAATCAAATTCGGTAGTGTTGAAGAGTTGAAATTGGGGGAAAAATTGGGGATTTTCGAAATTCAAAGAGCCAAAATGCAATTTTATGAAATTGAGGGTCAATTGGGCATGAAAATAATGTTGGAGGACCAATTGAGAAATTTTGGAATTTTTGGGGCAAAACTTACCATTTTTGTAAAAGGACAAAATGGTAATTTTGGAAAAATTGGGGGACCAAATTGGAAATTTGGAAAATTAAACCCCTTTTTGGTGAAATTGATTAAATTGAGGTCCCAGGATAAATTTTAAAAGTTATGGGACACAATTTGAGGAAAAACCGATATTAGGGACTTAAAGTTAAAGAGAAATAACTTTAGGAATCTAATTGCAAATAACTAAAAGTTTGGGTTTTCTCATTCATGAAGGCTGTTATGCCGAGTAATAATGGGCAAGGTTGTTCATATTGTGTAGGAACGTGAAATACTGGGAACGCCAATAAGGACAAGCTCGCGTGAATAAAAAGAACTGGTCTAGTAGAATTCACGACATTAATGGGTGAGTGGGTTTACTAACATTAGACCCAGTTGGGATGATAAGTACAACTTAAAGTTAAAAACCACTTATCGGTTGTGAGTGGGTTTACTAACATCATACCCGGTTGGGATGATGAGCACAACTTAAAATTAAAAACCACTTACCGGTTGTGAGTGAAAATTTTATATCATACCCGGTTGGGAATAATAAGTACCTTGGTATGAAAACCCACTATTAAGTGGTATTTTAAACATCGCTACTTAGAGGAAGTGATGTGAAAATCATGCAAAAAAACTACTTACCGATTGTAAGTAGATCATACCCGGTTGGTATGATGAGACTTCCTCGAAGGAAGTTGAAAACCTGTTCATCAGTTATGAACGGAGGTGTACTTATACTCGGATGGTATAATCGATAGAGAAAACATATGTTTTGTCGGAAGTGCTCTCCCTTGACTATGTGCCAATGCTTAAACAATTTGGGAGACCTTCTCGATGGGAGCTCAAATAGCTCTGATAGGCCGGGGGCCTTGGTTTTGGAACTTGGGGGCTAAATGCCCAATTTTGAAAATCTCGTACAGTGGGCCCAAGGCCAGTTGGCATGAGCAGGAGCTCGTAAACGAACATGATATATGTGCCATAAAACTTAATAACTAAATTTTTTGGCCATGGTACCAAGATAGGACCGACATGCTCAGTCAACTAGCGGTAGTGCGACATGACAGGTCGATGGACCAGTTAAGACAAACAACTGCGGGTTGAGTTGAGAGTCGGGGCTGTTGGACCAGTGGCACCACAGATTACATGGCAATATAAGAAAACATTTTTTGTGCATGCACTGTGAGTACGGGATCATCAAGACGCCCATGAGGGGTAGTGATGCGTCCTAAGGGCACTGGACGACCTGGTGGCTATAAGGGCAGTTCGTCGTTCTAGGTGTCTGTGCGAAATCTGGAGTAGCACGAAGCGCATGAGACCGGGGTGGGGACAGGATGAGGTCTCTGTCCTCATACAAACACGAAGAAGTGATTTCGGGATTGTGGGTCGGATGTCGCGTACATCCACTCATTCCCAGGGTAGAAGTGGTCGTACTTCTATCCGGGTGGCAGGAAAAGTCGCTCCGAAGCCACTAGCGGGTTCAGTAGTGATACTGACTTGCGAATGTGTGTAACCTTCATGATGAAGGATGTGTGTTGGGTGATGACACATCGTGGTAAATAAGAAATGGTGGAAAAAACTGAATTTTTAAATGAAGGGATTTTTTGAAAACAAAGGAGTCTGACACACTCCATATAAATGTTTTTATTAAAAGTCAAAGGCTTTTAAAAATCCATTCACTGAGTAGTCATACTCAACCCTCCCTTATATCCCTTTCAGGAAAAAATCGGAAAGCCTCCCCTTAAATACTGTCAACTAAGATGCCTGTAAGACAGGTATGTAAAGTTTTAAATTTCATTCAGTTTTGATTATGCTATTCTAGGAAAATGTGCAGGTTAAAGGACGCCTTACTCTTTACGGTTTACAATTAGGGGAAATCCTTTAATAAACAGGAAGAGTGGTAGGTTGATCACGAGGATCCGACCAAATCGGGTCGGGGCGTGACAAGTTCTATCTCAAGTTGCGCTTGTTTGGAGATGCTCCCCCACTCATGCCTCATGATTACTCGACTTTTACATGCAATGGTTTGGGGGAGGAGGTGAGCTCACAACTTAGTGAATGAGGTACTAATGTTAGGCCACTACATGACTTATAACTTCAAACATCTCATGTAACTTCCTAGCTTGGAGATTTATTATTAGTTTAAAAAACTCTTCATATCACATTGTTTTATTCAACCCCTCGAGACTCATGTAATCATAATCTCACCTTACGGTTGGGTCCACTCTCATCCCCCAAACAATTTAACAAGATATATTTCATGGTATGCACAACTCAACAAAAACTGGACACTAATGACTCGCACAGATGGGAAACTCATGACCCAAAGAGTATGCTGTGATATCGATCGAGTCTTATGAGAGTGTGGGAGCCATGTGTACACTCGATAACCGATACCCCTTGAGTTCGTCTCTCACTGGGATGACTTAGCATCTGAGGTCATGACAATATCCCACCAACAACCCTGTACATGCCCCTTATACGTGCGACTCAATTTCACCTCTTTTTATTGTAGCGGTGTAACTTGGACGATATCATTACGTCAACCGAGTGTCCTAGTAAATTTGGAAGCAATAGTTCAATCTCTCTTTATCCAACCTTCCTATTTCCCTTGACGTCAACACTACCTCTGTAAACCCCATCCCTTTAAAGATAAGAAAATTGGGAAAAGAACCAGTCATTTCAAAAGAGAAAATTGAGCGAGTTCACAAACCATAACCGATAAAGAAAGGGTAAAATAGGAAATTGACAAATCCCAAGTGACTCCAAGTGTCATAAAAAACATGGAAAATAACCTTGGGAGAAATGAGAAGAGAAAACCAAATCGGTTCAGAGTGAATCAAATTGAATCGTTTTGAACCATACTTGAACTAGTTTATAAATTCATTTTTCTTAGTGGTTTAAAATATTCAAATTGGGAAGTTGAAGCCACCATTATATAAAGAATGAATTTAGATTAATTTAGAAAATTTTAATTTAGAGATGACTAGTTGAATCAGACCTGAACTGACCGATTTTTTTCATTGAACCCGGTCGGACCGGTACCGTCCAGTTCGGAATAGTGTCATCTTCTTCCTCGGATGACAACATTGTTTATGAAGGTGTAACCGCTCCGATTAGGCCATTTTCAGGCGAGGATAATCTCGACCAAAATGGAAAGTGGTCGGGTAGAGGGTTCTCGAGCTCCCTATATAAAGAGCTACTATCCATTCATACTCCACATACCTCAAATCTCCGTTCTCTCTCAACTGCTCCATTTTTCTGGTGAAGCTCAGACTAGATCTCTGACTTTGGGTAGTTTTCTTAGCATTAAAAGGCAAGGTTGGGTCATATAGACTACGGGGGAAGTTAGCTACCTCATAAAAACCTCCTTTCGACCCAAGTACCGCCAAAGAAGCACTGCCGAATCAAACAGTGAAATAGCTCCGACAGACGGAAGCTGCACTGTTTTGGCCAAGCTGAATTCGGCAAATTCAACCCTCATCAGACCAAACCAAGCCTCCCCAACACCCCCACGACCCTCACACGGCCTTAATAGAGCTGAAAGATAAGCCAGTTTGGCCCTCCTCAATCATTGTAGATCAATGTTAGAGTGAGAAAGTGTCAAATTTCATTGATTAAATTCACCCTCAATTTAACTTCAATTGTAGCAATTCTTGATCTTAGAAGTAACCTCACGACAAGAGCTACCTACCCAAATTGAAAGCTCGGACCGCCGCACCTCCGACGGTAAGCTCTCGAAGCTTTCTCTCTCTATGAACAATTTTCCGACGAAGCTCTGTTTGAGTTCATTTCAGACTCAAATCATGCAATTAAAAGCTCAATTGAATCGTATTTAAGTGTAGAAACTGATATATACCTTCAATTGGAGCAATTAACCCCAATTGAATGGTTAGTTTGAAGAAATCAAATTCGATCAGTTTGAAGAGGAGGAATTGGGGGAAAATTTTGGGGAAATTTGGGGATTTTAAAAAATTGAGGGACCTTCATGCAATTTCTCAAAATTGAAGGAAATTGGAAATGAGAAAGATGTTGGGGGACTAATTGGTCAATTTTCAGAACATTTGGAGCTAAATTGCCATTTTTTGGAAAGTAGGGGCAAAATTGTAATTTTTGAAAAGTTGGGGACCAAATTGAAAATTTGGAAAAATTTAGCCCCTTACACAATTTTGAGTAAATTAAGGTCCCAAAGGGAATTTAGGAAGCCTTGGGACTTAATTTGGGGAAAAGTTAGCATTAGGGACCTAAAGTTAAGGAAAATGAACTTTAAGGACCTAAGTGCATTAAAGCAACAATTTTGAGCCTAGTCTCTCATACATGATAAAACGATGGCTGTCATGCCAAACCTTAATTGATAAGGATGCACAAATCATATTGGGACATGAGAGACCGGAACGCCGATAAGGAGAAGCTAGCATAGACTTGGAAAACCGATTGGGGACGAACATGTCACGGTCACCGGGTGAGTGAAAATTTTATACATCATACCAGTTGGGATAATGAGCACTATCTTTAACGGATAAAGACTACTTACTGGTTGTAATTAAAGATAATCATACCCGATTGGTATGATGAGTTACTTGAGGAAAGGAGAAACCTGCCTATCAGTTGTAAGCGGAGATATCATCACACCCGGTTGGTGTGATGAGCTAAAAGTGAATTTTTGTCAGAAGTGTTCTCCCTTGATTGTGTGCTAATACTTAAAACATTTGGGAGACCTTCTTGACTGGAGATAGAATAGCTCACATAGGCTAGGGGCCTCGATTTTTGAACTCATGGGGCTAAATACCTAGTTTTGGAAAAACACGTGCAATGGGCCCAAGGCTAGTGGGCACGAGCAGGAGCTTGTAAACAAACTTGATTAAAAAGGAACCATGAAAATTTCTAATGAATTAGTTGTGTGATTTTTCCATGGTACCGAGTCAGGATCGATAGTGCTCAGTGGACTGACAGTAGTGTGTCAGGGCCAAGTCGACAAACCAGCCTAGACAAACAGTTGCGGGTTGGGTTGAGTGTTAGGGCCGTTGGACTATTAGCACCAAAGATAATGGATATATATAAAAAACTTTTGTTTGTGCATGCACTTGTGGTACGAGACCATCAAGACACCCTAGTGGGTAGTGATGGGTCCTAAGGGCTATTGGACGACATGGTAGAGATAAGGGCAGTTCATCATGCTAGTTAGTCTTAAAGCTCGAAATAGCTTCTTGCACATGAGAATGAGGTGGGGTCGGGATGAGGTCTTTGTACCAACATGGAGTGGCATTCAAATATGAGGGTCAGATGTTAAGAACATCCACTTAAACCCTGGGTAGAAGTGGACGGGCTTCTATCTTGGGGGATGGTAAAGACGCTTCGATCCACAAGTGGGTGTAGTGGACGTGCTGCTCCTGCGAATGTGTGTACCCTTCCTGATGAAGAGCGTGTGTTTGTTTGCTAAATGCCTCCCGAGGTAAGGGGATGGGCTAAGAGAGCTAAACACACCTAACACGGAATGGAAGAATGTTTTGAAAATCAAAATTGAGGAAAACCCTTTTTAAAGGAAATTTTAACGTTGGCATGGTTTGGATAAAGCGATTTTGAAAACTCACTCCCAACACCTGCTCACTGAGTTGTAGAACTCACCCCACCCTTTTACCCTTTCAGGTAACTAAAGAAATACCATTCTTAATGACCTTACTAAATTGGAACTATAAGAAGACAGGTGTGTCTATTTTATAATGCTCAGTTTTGTATAATGCTATTCAAAGAAAGATAGGTAAAAGGACGCCTTACTTCTCGCGGTTTAGAAAAGGGTGAAACCCTTAATGGACCAAAGGGAGTGGTGGGTTGCTCATGGAGATTCGACTAAACTGGGTCGGGGCGTGACAACCTCGATAGGTGTCCTGTTAATGCCCCCACTCAATACCGGTATACAATATTCACAAAGATGAATTTCAAAACATATGCATAAGCAATATTTAGGTATATAACCATTTTACTCGAATATGGTCCATATTCCAACCATCTTTATTCGAGTGTAGATATGACTCAGCAGATATGACGCAAGCTCAATTTAACATATGGAGTTTGGCCCATCACTCAACCAATTCCCACCAGCAGATATAAGAGTCATAAGGCCCCAATCACATAGTACTAGCATGCGACTATGGTACATTTATGTCAGTCCTTAAGACCCTTACCCTATTTCTTAACTTCTAAACATGGTATTTCTTTAGTGGGCATGCACCCATGTTGTTTTTCACTTCTTATATGATTTTCGAAATCATGCATAATATGTATTTCAGAGCAAAACCCAAAAACCATAAAATGATTTTGGACAGTCCAATCGGACTCATCGTTATTACTCCCACTCATCGTGTTTACCGGAACTTGTTTGTTTTAGCAGGTTTTCCTTATATCCTACCTCGGGGTCCCGACTTGAGTGTTATCATATTCTTTCTACAAGGGTGGAAGTAGGGTATAAAGAGAAGTTCAAGTACCTTGATTTTCCTTACAATTGTTACATCGTAACTTCCCTAAAAAATCACAATTTTTGCCCCTCGGACATGGTTAACTTGACTTACTTATTGAAGAACCGTTCTTTAACTAACATTGTTCTAAGATTAGTTAATATTTACTTAAAGTCATAACCTCTCAAGGTTATACTTATCTATGTGCTTATAATTTCCTAATTTACTACATAGGCACCTTAATTTCCCAAAATTACATTTTGGTCCCTAAGTTGGGCAAAATTATCATTTTACTATTTATGACTTAAAATCCTTCCTTTTTGGATCCTAGATTTTTTCAAGTATTTCATTTGATCCCTAACTTTCCTTGAGTCCCATTATGGTCCCCAAAATACCTTAGAATGTTTTCTAAGTCTTATTTCACACTATTTGCAAAATAGTCCTTAAGTTGGGTAAAATTACCATTTTGCCCCTACTCTTTAAAACATATCTTTTTGGGACCTTAGATTCTCCATATCTTCCATTTGGGTCGTTAAACATTTTTTGACTGCATTTAGGTCCTTAAATTTCCCAAAAAGCACTTTTGGCCTCACAAACTTCCTTATTTGCACTTTAGTCCCTAAACTTTTTCTTGTTACTTTTAGGTCCATAAGCATTCCAAGCATTCCCTCCTAGTTTCAAAACTTCACCGGTCTTTCCAAATGACCCTAAAACTTCATTTAGTCCCTTAAAAAGACCCCAAAGAAAACTTATTCTCAAATGGGTCCTCTAACTTGTCCATATTTACATTTTAGTCCTCGACCTTTGCTTCCTAGCAAAATAATCCCCAAAAATTTCCAAAGACAAATATGAGGTTTGTAAAACCCATTCTGTGGAACCAAAGAAAAACCGGGAAAAGGACCGGTATAGGTTTATACATGAAGAAACGAGTCTTACACTGGCCGGTAGCCTGAACAGTTGCTGTCCTCCCTATATAAGGAGCACCCCCTCATTCGTTCTCATCATCCCACAATCGAGCGAAGAAAAAGAAGAGTGAGTTTTCTGGCAAGCTGCAAAGCAGAGCTCCGATGATTGGCCAAAATTCCACCAAAGAAGCTTCGAAGGGTGGCATTGGAGCAAGGGAAGAGTCCTCTAGCTCCATACCTTCTCAGAATAGCCAGAGAGTGCTAAAAAAGGTGCAAAGAAGATCACACAATGAAGCTACTTTGGAGCTCCTACTCGACGCCACCTCACCCCGTTTGACCCTTCCACCACACACATTGGCCACCACTGACCACCTAAGACCCTCCACAATAGTCCTACAGGCCCCGGTAAGCTCAATTTCTCCTTCCCCCGTCGACATTTTAAAATTTCACAACTACACCGACTGAAACTTCTCTCTTCGAATTCTCGCTGGCAATAGCAAATTGTAGCAGAACTCGAGCCTCCTAGATCCCCCTCGACTAGATCTAGTTGCCCCCACCTCAAGCTCTGACTACTGCCCCTCCAATGGTAAGAAATGTAAGATTTCTCTCTCTATTGTAAATTTTCTGACGAAGCTATGATAGGGCATAAAACTCAGCCAAATTCAAAAATTTGAAGTGCAAGACGATCGAGGAGAGCTCTAGAAGGCGATTAGAAGCAAGAATAGAAGAAAATAAGGACTTACAAACCACAATTGGATGAGGTAAGATTCGAAGTGCCATATGCTTGAATTGGGGAAGAAGATGAAGGGTGATTTGGGGATTTTGGGGAACTTTTGTGCAATTTTAAAAAATTGGAGGGTTGAATGGTAATTTCATGAAATTGAGGGTGTTTTCATGAAATTCACCCCAATTGAGGGTTAATTGGGCAAATTGAACAAATTTGGGGCAAATTGGAAAATTTGAAAAGTTGGGGGACCAAATTGCAATTTTTGGAAGATTAAGGGCTAAAAGGCAACTTTAGTAAATTAAGGGCCAATTAGTGAAATTGAAAGAGTTAAGGACCTAAAAAGAATAATTGGGAACTCAGGGACCCAATAGAGATTAAAGAGAAATTAGGGACATGTGCAATTTAAACAAAGTACGGGGCCTAGATGCAAATATGAGAAAGTATTGGATCCATTCATTCCCACACCCTAATACGAACACTCGCACCCTGCAGGAACGGATTACTCGAATGTCGACCCTAGGAGCGCATCGAGGAGAGAGAATTTTCGCTGACACGACCCCGCTGAGAACACCGGGTGATTGGGAACTGCTATGAGATCCATTCCGGTTGGAATGACGGTTTAGCTTTGAAAATTGTTTTCTCGGAATTAGCATCCCATGACTGGGTGACTCTGCTTAAAATATTTGTGAGCTAATTCCGGGATTAGGCTCGAGATGCTAGTGGGCCCAAGGTCGGTGGATACGAGCATGGACCTGTCCAAAACAAACATGTGATATATGAGGCTAAAAGACTTGAATAATGGGAACCTTGCGTGATACCCATCGAGCCAAACTGAGTTGTGAAGCTTGTTGGGCCAAACCCCTATTCTGCCGAAGCTAGGTCATCAAACCTATTGGGCTAGTATGCGTGGTGGGCCGAAGCCAAGCTGATAGACCGTTGTACGAGAGGGCAAAAGATAACGACTATAATTCAAAATGTTCGTTAATTGTGCATGCACCGTGATGTTCGGGCCACTAAGACACCTAGCATGAGGCAGTGATGGAGCCCAAGGACTGTTGGATGACCTAGGGAGCATAAGGCCAATTTTGTCATTTAGTAGGTTGTGAAGACGAGGAGCTTCCTGCACATGGATACAGAGGCAGTAGGGGGAATGAGGTCTCATCCCATTGAGCGGACATGGTGGAGAAATTTGGGGCTTTGATGTCCACACAAACTTTGAGTAGAGGCAGTATCCCTCTATCAGAGTAGACGGTAAAGGCGCTCTAGTCCATAAGTAACATGGTTGAGGATCGTCCTATGAATGTGTGATCCTCCCATGATTGGGGGGCAATTGTTGATCATGTGATTGTGTGAAATAACAGAAGGGATTAAGTTAAAGACAAAAAATATGAATTCAAGTAAAACTTCATAGTAGTTTCCCTCACTGAATGTTGTACTCACCCCTCCTCTCACCCCTTTTTAGGACATCACCCAGACAGGAAGTTCTAGATGTGCTCAGAGCTTCAATGTACGCTTCCTACCCTCAACTTAAAGTAAGGGTTCGAACGTAAATATGCCTTCACCTTCCTTACCTCATTTGAGTAGATATACCTGAATGATGCAGGGAAGGCTGACGGGTTGATCATGGACTTCGACCAAACCGGGTCGGGGTGTGACAACTTGAGTGGTATCAGAGTATAACTTTCTTGATTAGTTTTCCCCAACCCATCCTAACCCCGATTCCCGATAGCCTTGCAGAAAATATGAACAAAAATGCCCCTGAAGAATATATTCCCTAGATCCACGCTATGGAGCAATGAGTGGAGGCCTTAAAAGAGCCCATCCCCTTGGACGCACCTCGAGATAGAACCCCTCTATACTCGTGGCGGATGAAGTGTCTCCACCAAGGGAACCAGATCTGACCCAGATTCAAGCAGAAACCGAAAGGAACTTCGAGGTAGCCTACGCTAACTACGTGAGGGTTTTTCACCGACTTTCCCCGATTCACAACAGTATGTGTACTGTTGGCCTCACCCAACACACCCACGATGTAGTTGTCCTACGCTGGTATGACATAGATATAGCACCTCCCGTATAGGCCAAGAGGGCCCCTAGTCTATCAGCATCAGTAGAATTGGAGTCCAGCATGAATCCGTGCCCCCGTTGCGGTAGGTACCATGGAGGCGAATGCCCACCTAGAAGGAGAAGATTCCTTGAGACACCTGATGCGAAATCTTGTAATCTGCATAGGTATATAATTCTAGGTCAGCTAACTGGTGGGGATAAAAAAAGGTTAGTAGATTCTAGAAATTTCTATTGTAATAAACCTTGGCCAGGGTTTTTTTGGTCCAACAAATAAAGATTTCCTTTTCAAAAAGAAAACCCAAATCTCTTAATCCATTTCTCAGAACAAGGGAGCTCCATAAGCCCCAAATTACCAAGAACCCTAAAAAGAGTAAAACTTGGACCCAACTTAGGCCATCCCCTTCCAACACCCACACCCGAGAGGATGAGACTTGGATAACCAGAGACCCAAGAAGTGCCTTGTAGGACAAAGGAAAGCCGTAATCACCCATGACTAGCCCAAAGAGCAAAATAGGAAATTGTGCAAACTAGATACCACCAACAAACTAGTAAGGGCCCTAAGAGGTGAGCCAAAGGAGAGCCACATCAAGAAAGGTAGCCCCAGGGAAATAGAGAAGAAGGACCTAAACTAGATTGGCAGCAGAACAAAGGTTGAATTACTCGGAGGCTCCAACCTGATGCCATGAACAGACCAAGGATAGACCTAACCACCCCATGATATGCCAAGGTAACCAAAGGATTGTAGCATAGTACCCCAGGGGTGAGGCACAGACAAGCAAGACCGCGATGGGACGCCCCAACCTAGAGGTTAGGGAAAGGCAGAAGGTAGGAGTCGGCAAGCGTGGAAATCATAAAGTCAAATGGAACAATTATGTAAGGGAGTCATCTCGAGAGACTCGGAAGGGGAAAATGACGTCATATGGAAATAACAAACCAATCACGGAAGAAAAAGCAAAGGAGAGGCACCAACCCCAACACATGAAGAGGAACACAAACCTAAGTAGGGAGGATCAGCATGTAGAACCACCAACCCCAAGGGAGGAATGGGCAGAAGAACGAGTTGAAATAAAGTGACTCTCTAGACAAAGCCACCTAGGACCAGTAGGGAAGGACCCCGGGTCCTTGAGGACAGAACCTAAGGCCCCACCTCAGAACAAGTAAGGGAAAACTCTGGAAAAAAAGTTCCATGTAGGCCACAAAATCCGTAAGGGGGAGAAGTCCCCCGGGGGTGACTTTGATGGAAAAGGGATAACTTTGAAGGATTGCAGCCATTGCACATCGACTAGTATAATGAACCATAAGCCAAGAAAGAAGAGAGAGACCGAAAAATGAAGGGACCCCTAGCTAGCCAGAGAACGCCAACAACTACACAAATGGACGAACGTAGGTGGATTGGTGAGTCGACAGGATCCACCAAGGCCCAAAACCCGACAGCGAGGACGGGCGGACACAATAAGGAAAAATGGGATAGAATGAATAAAGCCAGGAAAACCCAAACTTACATAAAGAGTCAGACACTTATATTTTCGGTGACATTAAAGCATTGGCGGGACATATGGAATCATAACCCAAGCAGTAAGGGAGTCCTGCAAGGAATTGACCTAGACAATGTAAAGGGTGAGCATAGAAGAGAATACACATTAAGGATAGGAGCGGAAGGGATGTGGTCCCAACCACAAAGCAAGCTAGGCCTAAGGCCTAGGGTAGAACCACATGATATGGGAATTGTACCGCTAGGGGCAACTAGGTTTAAATCGCTACCCAGGAAGGAACTTGAGTACCAAAGGAGGGACTAAAGGACCAAGGAAAGGGAAGTAACGCAGCAAAAGACAAACATAATAGCCGACGACGGAATGGACAAACCTAGGTGTGGTGGGATGTATAGAAACATCGAACTTAGATAAAATGCCCAGGACGCAAGTCCGACCCCACCTTATTAGGAGTATCGGACCAGTAAGGCTCTACGAATGTCGGGGAAAAGGGACAAGTCAGACTGATCGAATCCCAAAGAATGGAGGAAGTGAGGCAAAGAGAGTAACTTAAGTCGGTAGGATATCAACTTACACCCTAAGGAAGCCACATTAGTACCACCTCAGAGAGAAAATAGGTGACAGAGTTTTGAGGACAAAACTCATAAAAGGAGGGGAGAGTTGTAAAACTTGTTCCATGGAACCAAAGAAAAATTGGAAAAAGGACCAGTATGGGTTTATACATGAAGAAATGAGCCATTTAATGAACGAAAAATAACTAACATGGGAAATTGGAAAGTACCAAGTGACCAAAAATTTACAAAAATTAGAGGGAAAAACTTGGAAGTGAAATTGAAGAGAGAACCGAACTGGTTCGAGGTGAACCAGACCCGAACCAGACCCAACTGACATGAACCATAGTGATTCAATTCATAAATTCATTATTCTAGGTGACTTAAAAATATCAAATTGGAAAATTGAGACCACCATTAGATAGAAAACGAATTTAGTTGAATTTATAAATTTTTAAATTTGAGAAAACTAGTCGAACCGGGTCCAAACCGACCGATTTTCAAATTTCAGATCACGAACCCGGTCGGACCGGACCGATCAATGGTCAATAGTTAACGGTCAGCTGGTGCCACGTTAGCTACCATGCAGAGATGGTCTACCAATGGGAGGCTACCACGTGTTTGGTCAATGGACAGTTGACGCCTCGTCGGCACTTGACATAGACACGAATAGCCAATGGGAGATTGTCATGTGTCCAGTCAATGGGTTAGGCCGAGTTGGCACTCCACGTTAGAAAAACTAACCAATCATAGTGTGCCACGTGGCATGACTGCCACATCATCGTCTTCAACCTTTAGACGCTGTGTAAACCCTGCCCTTTTGAGTTAAGAAAAATTGGGAAGAGAACTAGTCTAATCGAGTGAGAAAAATTGAACCGGTTCACAAACCTAATCATCAGATAACAAGCAATTTGGGAAATTTACAACTCTCGATTGACCCAAAGGGTTCATAAAATCGTGGAAAAGAACCTTAGAACAAATTAGAAGAGAAAAACCAGACCAGTTCAAATGAACTGGATCCAACTAGATTGAACCGGTTTATGAACTAAGTTAGTTCATGAACCGGAATCGATAGAGAAAGGGCAAACCAGGAAATTTATTGATACCGAGTGACCAAAAGAGTCATAAAAGCCAAGAAAAAGGAATTTATGATGAATTGGAGATGAAAACCAAATCGGTTAAGGTGAACTGGATCCGTACTAGATTGAAATGGTTTGGACTGGTATGAACCACTATTGAACCGGATGCTAAATTAATTTTTCTAGGTGGCTTAGAAAATTCCAATTTGAGAATTGAGGCCACCATTTGATAGATAATTAATTTAGATAAATTTTTAATTTTTAATTTTGAAAAAATCACTCGAATCAGACCTGAACCGGCCGGTTTAAGCTTTGAACCCGGATCGGACTGGTATAGGCTAGTTTGGAATATTATCGTCTTCTTCCTTGAGATGACAACATTGTTCACTCGCCGAAAAATCAAGCAACGCCAATGAAGCTGAAAAGTCTCTGGCTAGGGAGTTTCAAGCAATGAATGAGAGCCATTAAGGTGCCAAATCGAATGTCCAAGAAGGCCCCAAGCTTCCTATATAAAGAGCCCCTCCTCATTCATCCTCTCTACACCTGAAAACTCCATTCTCTCTTAACTGCTCCATTTTTTTTGATAAAGCTCGAACCAGATCTCCAACATAGGGTCTTTTCCGACCCAAAGAAGGCGTGATTGGGTTCTTTAGAACCAGAGAGAAGTCAGCTACCCGACGATTGTCTCCATTTGCTTTGAGGGTCGTGGGAGTGATGCCAGCGTGATAGAATAGTGAAGTAGCTCCGACGGACCAAAGCTACCTTGTTTTGGTCGAGCTGAAAATGGCCAATTCAAACCCTCCTCAAGCCAAACCAAGCCCTCCCAACACCTCCACAACCCTCTTACAGCTGAATTAGAGCGGAAAGGTAAGCCAATATGGCTCCCCTCTATAAATTCCGATCGGTGCTAGAGAGAGAACTGACAGAACTTTGATGACTAAATTCTCATTCAATTTAGCATCAATTGATGCAATTCTTGATCCTCGAGAAACCTAAAGACAAGAGTTATCTGCCTAGATTGAAAGCTCAGAATGCCGCACCCCTGACGGTTAGCTTTCAAAGCTTTCTCTCTCTACGTTGAGTTTTCCACCTAAGCTCCGTTTGAGCTCATTCTAACATCAAATCGTGCAATTCAAAGTGCAATTGAATCGTATGAAGGTGTAGGAACTCCAATCTAACTTCAATTTCAATAATTAAACTCATTTGATCACTTAATTTGATGAAATGAAATTCGACTGAGTTAGAATGTTGAAATTGGGGGAAATTTGGGGATTTAAAAAATTTGAGGGACTATAGTGCAATTTCATAAAATTGAGGGCCAATTGGACATGATAAAGATGTTGGAGGACCAATTGGGTAAATTTTGAAATTTTTGGGACAAAGCTTACCATTTTTGTAAAGTAGGGGCAAAATGGTAATTTTTGAAAAGTTGGGGACCAAATTGGAAATTTGGGAAATTAAACCCCTTTTTGTGAATTTGAATAAATTGAGGTACCAATGTGAATTTTAAAAGTTTCGGGACTTAATTTAAGGAAAAATCGGCATTAGGGACTTAAAGTTAAAGAAAAATAACTTTAAGGACCTAATTGCAAATAAAGAAAAAGTTTGGTTTTCTCATTCATTTGAGATGAATGAGGGCTATTAGGCCAAAGGATAATGGATAAGAGTGTTCATATCGTTTAGGAATACGAAGTACTGAGAACACCAGCTAAGACAAGTTCGAGTAAGGACAACAAGCCGACTAAGAGGATATTCACTACACTATCGGGTGAGTGGGATTTAATACCATACCCGGTTGGGATGATAAGCACCTCAGAAATGAAAACCCACTACTAAGTGGTATTTTAACCATCACACCTGATAGGAGTGATGTGGAAATCACGAAGAAAAACTACTTAACGGTTGTAAGTAGATCATACCCGGTTGGTATGATGAAACTTTCTAGAAGGAAGTGGAAAACCCACTTATTAGTTATAAACAGAGATGTCCTCATGCCCGGTTGGTTTGATGGACAGTAGATAAGTTTATTTTGTAAGAAATGCTCTCCCCTGACTGTGTGCCACCGCTTAAAATTTTTGGAAGACTTTCTTTATGAGAGCTCAAATAGTTCATATAGGTTGGAGGCCTCAGTTTTAGGAACTTGGGGGCTAATATGCCCAATTTTAAAAATGTCGAACAGGTTGCCCTAGACCAGTTGACACGAGCATGAGCTCGTAAATAAACATGATTATTATGCCATGAAAACTTAAGTTAATGAGTTGTTTGGCCATGGTACCAAGACATGACCGACATACTCGATGGACTAGTGGTAGTGTGACATGATAGGTCTTCGGACTAGTCAAGACATACAGCTGCCAGTCGAGTTGAGGGTCGGGGTCGTCGGACCAGTGGCACCACATATTATATGACATTATTTGAAATAAAATTTGTTGATTGTGCATGCACTATGTTACGGGACCTTCAAGATGCCCAAGAGGGGTAGTGATGCGTCCTAGGGCTCTAGACGACCTTGTGGAAATAAGGGCAGTTAGTTGTACCAGAAGTCTTGCGAAGCTCGACGTAGCTTCAAGCGCATGAGATCGGGGTGGGGATAGGATGAGGTCTCTGTACTCATATAGACAAGGAGTACAGGATTGAGGGTCAGATGTCACAAACATCCACTCATTCTCAGGGTAGAAGTTGACATGCTTCTATCTAGGTGGCTGGTAAAGTTGCTCCGATGCCACAAGTGGGTTCAGTGGATGGGTTGGCCTGTGATTGTGTGTTCCTTTATGATGAAGGACATGTGTTGGTTGATAAACACACCGATATGATGAGAAATGCTTATGAAACCAAGAATTGAGAATGAAATGTTTTAAAAAGAAAATAAGGAGTCTGACATACTCCAATTCAAACATTTTCCTAAAAGTTAATTTAAAAAAAAACCCATTCACTGAGTCGTTGTACTTACTCCCTCCCTTATATTCCTTTTCAGGTAAGTGAGGGAAACACCTACCTACAAAGTATTATATACCTAGAAATACAATTCATGCTTAGAATTTCAATTACATCCAGGAGGAAGCTCTTCAAGATCCTTGCATATTGGTAGGGAGGAAAAAAAAGACTGAAGGTAGGATCTCAATAAAAACAAGAACAAAGTACAGCTGAAGAAAATCTTTCCTTAAGAAGAAATTTACAGTCATTTAGGAGCAAAGAAGGGAGTGCATCCATGAGAAAAGTCCAGTCGAGCATTTGACGACAAATGAAATGTCTCAAGATGGCAAATACGCTCAATTTGGAAAAATAGTGAAGCCAAATAGAAGTTTCAGACAAACATAGTGGAGGGAAGCAAGTCGTTCCAACAAGATAGTCAAAGAGAATATATGATGCCTTAAGGAAGACCTGGAGGTAGAAAGGATTACATCCTAAAAAGGGTAGTGGGATGGATGTTAAGGACAAAAGGACTTGAGAAAGAACTGCCCTAAGAAACTTAGACCAAAGGAATGGTTGAGACGAGGTAGTTAACGAACTGGTACTCATGAAAGCCATAATTTGAGCTCCAACAAAGAAGAGAGAGGCAAAAAGGCCAAATAATTGGGAAAAGAAGGATGAAAGAAATAATTAAAAAGACCAATGGCCAAATTAATGACTAAACTCAAGCCAAAAAAGGAGTAGGCAAGCCTCTCACATAATGGTTAAGAAATCTTGAAACAAGGAAGATTTGAACTCTCCCTAAATAAATAGACAGGTACTGGGGTACAAATGAGGATGAGGATAGAGTACAAATGATTTGCCCGCTTGATTTGACGAGTAAAGGTAAACAGGAGATGACAAGATCAATGGATGTCATTTAAGGGTAGATATTATTCCCTAAAGCAAATGAAAAAATGAATTTTGGAAGAAAGGGAAGGAGTCCTTCCGAGGAAGGAAACCCTAGAAAGGCATATGTATCCCAACTAAGAGATAATGGAACCAAGTGAAAGGGACAAAGAGAGAAACTTGCAAATGAAGCGCAAACTGAGGTGAAAGAACCAAGAATGCATACTAGGAGGACCCAAAGAAATAAGTTAACGGGTAGATAGGAAGTTAACATCAAAAGATGCTGTGACAAGTAAGAATGAGTGGACTATCCATAATAAGGTAATAAAGGGAAGAACGTCTGAGAAACGTTGGGAAATTAAGCCCTCCAAATAAGATGTGGCTAAGGAGGAATAACCACAATTGGTAAGATGGGTCATAGTCCACATGCACATATGAAGCCTAAAGAGTGGATGACTGACCATAGTGTGGAATGCATGGAATAAAACCGATAATCGGATGTATCTCAAGTAAGGAATATGTGATGAAACAAAAGTTGTGGATAAAGAAGGATCCAAAGCGGGCAAATACCCTAACATAGATAGGGGTGCGAAGAAAGGAAGAAAGAACCTTACAAGGAATGATAAGAAGGTTGAGCATGTACATCCTAAGATGGAAATCTCTATTGTGTGGGACATAGTAGAGAACGAAACTAGAAGAAGGGAACCTTCCCAAGCAAAGGAATCGACACATAGATCAAAAGTGATTATTTTAGAATGAAGAATTATGAAATGATTACGAGTAAGTTAAAGAGGATTAAGGAATAAGGAAAAATCCTTGGATAAAGAATGCCAAGAACTTAAGATGGAAAGAACTCAATAAGGAAGTTGAGAAAGGATGAATGGGTAAGGAGAACCGGCACAATTAAGTAAGTTGATTGGATAACGGTAAAGGTAGTCAAGGAATACTAACAAATGAAAAGAGGGATGAAGTTATACAATCCCTGAGAGGTTGGAAAGTTGGGAATACCCTAACGGAGGAGTTCTGGAAATCTAATGGACATATAGACAGGATCTAGAAAATGTCATGCTGTAAGGGGGTATGTAAACCCAACAGTCCCAAGGAAAACATGACTCAAAATAAGGAAGAGTCAATTAGTAAGCATGACAAGGTGAAACATAAAATTTTTACTGAAATTGAAATGAATAATGGATGAAGGAAGAGTTGAAATTTGACGAAAAGGTGATAAAAAGGAAACCCGTGAAAACAAGTATGTAATGCTCTAAAGAACATCGAGCTAAGGGTTTCAATGATCTAGAGGTTAACTAGATACATGAATGGTTAGTTATCTTGAAACTCCCAATCTTGTGTACATGACCTCAAAGGGAAAAATGTTACTCTAAGCAAATAAAGATGTGAATCTAAGGATATACCCTTAAGTAAGGTATGTCTAGTTATGATAAACTCCATGGAGGGAGTAAATAATACAAAGGAGTATAAATTCCTTAAGTGAATGATGTAAAAAGGGCTAATTGAAAGAACAAAAGAAGAGTTTGCATGTTAAGAAAACACCAAGTTGACATTAAAGGAAATTGTTCCTCATGCAAAGGTTGCTAATTAAGTTTTTGGGGACAAAACTCCAAAAAGGAGGGGAGAGTTGTAAACCCCGCCCTTTTGAGTTAAAGGAAGATCGGGAAAAGAACCTGTCAAATCGAGTGAGAAAAACCAAACCGGTTCATAAACCCGATCATCATAGAATGGGCAATTTGGGAAATTTACAACTCTTGAGTGACTCAAAGGGTTCATAAAGTCATGGAAAAGAACCTTAGAACAAATTGGAAGAGAAAAACCAGATCGATTAAGATGAACCGGACCAAACTAAATTGAACCAATTTATGAATTGAGTTGGTTCATGAACTGGAACCGGTAAAGAAAGGGCAAACTGGGAAATTTATGGATCCTGAGTGACCTAAAGAGTCACAAAAGTCAAGAAAAAGGACTTTAGGATGAATTGGAGATGAAAACCAAACCAGTTCAGGTAAATGGATCCAAACCGGATTGAACTGATTTGGACCGGTTTGAACCACTATTAAATCAGATGCTAAATTCATTTTTCTAGGTGGCCTAGAAAATTTCAATTTGAGAATTGAGACCACCATTTGATAGATAATGAATTTAGAAATTTTTAATTTTGAAAAACTCGGTTGTATTGGGCCTGAACCGGTCAGTTTAAGCTTTGAACCCGGTTCGGACCGGTCTAGCCCACTTCGAAATAGTTTCGTCTTCTTCCTTCAAATGACATCCCTATTCACTCGCTGGAAAATCGAGCAACGCCGACGAAGCTGAAAACTTTAGCCAGGGAGTTTCAAGCAATGAATAACCGCCATTAAAGTGCCAATTAGACGGCAAAAAAGTCCCCGAGCTTCCTATATAAAGAGCTCCTCTTCATTCATCCTCTGCACACCTAAAAACTCTATTCTCTCTCAACTGCTCCATTTTTCGATGAATCTCGAACTAGAGCTCTGACATAGGGTCTTTTCTAAGCCAAAGAAGGCGTGGTTAGATTCTTTAGAACTGGGGAGAAGTTAGCTAACTGACAGTAGTCTCCATTTGCTCCGAGGGTCATCGAAGAGACGCCGACGTGCTAGAACAGTGAAGAAGCTTCGGTAGACCAAAGATGCGTTGATTTGGCCTAGCTGAAAACAACCAATTCGAGCCTTCTTTGGCCAAACCAAGCCCTCCCAACACCTCCACATCCCCCTACAGCTGAATTAGAGTGGAAAGGTAAGCCAATTTGGCTCTAGTTTATAAATTTCGATCGGTGCTAAAGAGAGAACTAGCAGGATATCAATGACTAAATTCTCATTCAATTCATCATCAATTAATGCAATTCTTGATCCTCGAGAAACCTTAGGATGAGAGCTATTTTGCTAGATTGAAATCTCGGACCGTCGCACCCCCCACGGTAATCTTTTGAATCTTTCTCTCTCTCTCTAAGTCGAATTTTTCGGCGAAGCTCCATTTCAGCTCATTCCGTCATCAAATCGTGTGATTCAAAGTGAAATTGAATCGCATGAAGGTGTAGGAACTCCAATCTAACTTCAATTTCAACAATTAAACTCATTTGATTGGTCAATTTGATGAAATTAAATTTGGTCGATTTAGAAGGTTGAAATTAGGGGAAAAATTGGTGAAAATTTGGGGATTTCAAAAATTCGAGGGACTAAGGTGCAATTTCATAAAATTGAGGGCCAATTGGGTATGATAAAGATGTATGAGGACCAATTGGGCAAATTTTAGAATTTTTGGGACAAAACTGACCATTTTTGTAAAGTAGGGGCAAAATGGTAATTTTAGAAAAGTTGGAGCCTAATTGGAAATTTGGGAAATTAAACCTATTTTTGTGAATTTGAATAAATTGAGGTCCCAAGGTAAATTTTAAAAGTTTCACTACTTAATTTGAGGAAAAATCAGCATTAGGGACTTAAAGTTAAACAAAAATAAATTTAGGGACCTAATTGTAAATAAAGGAAAAGTTTGGTTTTCTCATTAATTTGATATGAATGAGGGCTATTAGGCCAAAGGATAATGAACAAGAGTGTTCATATCATGTAGGAACTTGATGTAATGAGAACGCTAGCTAAGACAAGTTCGAGTAAGGACAACAAGCCGACTAAGAGAATATTCACTACACTATCGAGTGAGTGAGATTTAATATCATACCCAATTAGGATGATAACCACCTTGAAAAAGAAAACCCATTGCTAAGAGGTATTTTAACCATCACACATGATAGGAGTGATGTGAAAATTACACGAAAAAACTACTTAACAGTTGTAAATAGATCATACCCGGTTGGTATGATGAAACTTCCTAGAAAGAAGTGGAAAACCCACTTATTGGTTATAAGCGGAGATGTCCTCATGCCTGAATGGTATGATGGATAGTTGAAAAGTTTATTTTGTCGGAAATGCTCTCCCCTAACTATGTGCCACTACTTAAAAGTTTTGGAGACTTTCTTGATGGGAGCTCGAATAGCTCATACAGGTTAGAGGCCTCAGTTTTAGGAACTTGGGGGGCCAATATGCCCGATTTTAAAAATCTCGAACAGTGGGCCCGAGGCCAATTGGCACGAGTAGGAGCTTATAAATAAGCATGATTATTATGCCATGAAAACTTAAGTAAATGAGTTGTTTGGCCATGGTAACGAGACAAGACCGACATACTCGATGGACTAGTGGTAGTGCGACATGACATGTCTTCGGACTAGTAAAAACAAACAATTGTAGGTCGAGTGGAGGGTCGAGGCCGTCGAACCAGTGGCACCACAAATTATATGGCATTATATGAAAAAAAATTATTAATTGTGCATACACTGTGTTACGGGAACATTAATACACTCAAGAGGGGTTGTGATTCATCCTAGGGCTTTGGATGACCTTATGGAAATAAGGTCACTTAGTCGTACCAAAAGTCTTGTGAAGCTCGACATAGCTTCAAGCGCATGAGACCGAGGTGGGGATAGGATGAGGTCTTTGTCCTCATATGGACACAGAGTTTTTTTTTATGAGATTAAGGGTTGGATGTCGCGAACATCCACTCATTCTTAGGATAGAAGTGGACATGCTTCTATCTAGGTGGCCGGTAAAGTTACTTTGACACCATAAGTGGGTTCATTGGATGACCTAGCCTGCAATTGTTTGTTCCTTCATGATGAAAAGTGTGTGTTGGTTGATAAACACACCGTTATGATGAAGGTCCCGTAACATAGTGCATGCACAAATCAATAGTTTTTCACATAAACCATATAATCTGTGATGCCACTGGTCCCACGGCCCTGACCCTCAACTAGACCTACAGCTATTTGTCTTGACTAGTCCAGAGAGCTGCTATGTCGCACTACCGCTAGTTCATCGAGTATGTCAGTCCTATCTTGGTACCATGGCCAAACAATTAATTCACTTAAGTTTTAATGGCTTAGAATCATGTTTGTTTACGAGCTCCTGCTCATGCCAATTGGCCTAGGGCCCACTGTTTGAGATTTTCAAAATTGGGCATATTAGCCTGCAAGTTCCAAAACCGAGGCCCCCGACCTATCTGAGCTATTCGAGCTCCCGTAAAGAAGGTCTCCCAAAAAGTTAAAGTAGTGGCACAAAATTAGGGGAGAGCACTTCCAATAAAATAATATTTTCATCTGTCCATCACACCAACCGGGTATGAGAACATCTCTGCTTATGGCCGATAAGTGGGTTTTCCACTTCCTTACAAGAAGTTTTATCATACTAATCGAGTATGATCTACTTACAACCGGTAAGTAATTTTTTTTTTGTGAATTTCCACATCACTCCTCTCATGTGTGATGGTTAAAATACCACTTAAAAGTGGTTTTCATTTTCGAGGTGCTTATCATCCCAACCGGGTATGATATCAAAAATCCCACTAACCTGATAGTGTAGTGAATTTCCTCTTACCTAGCTTGTTGCCTTTACGCAAACTTGTCTTATCTAGCGTTCTTGGTACTTCGTGTTCCTACACGTTATGAACATCCTTGTTCATTATCCTTTCGCCTAATAGCCTTCATTAATCCCAAATGAATGAGAAAATCAAACTTTTCACTTATTTGTAATTAGGTTTCAAAAGTTATTTTTCTTTAACTTTAAGTCCCTAATGCCAGTTTTTTCCTCAAATTGAGTTCTGAAACTTTTAAAATTTATCTTCGGACCTCAATTTATTCAAATTCACAAAAAGGGATTCAATTTCCCAAATTTCCAATTTGGTCCCCAATTTTTTCAAAATTACAATTTTGCCCCTACTTTACAGAAATGGTATATTTTGCCCCAAAAATTCCAAAATTTTCCCAAATGGTCCTCCTATATCTTTGTCATGCCTAATCAGCCCTCAATTTTATTAAATTGCACTTTAGTCGCTCAAATTTTTGAAATTCCCAAATTTCCCCTAATTCCAACCTTCTAACTCAACCGAATTTGATTTTATCAAATTGGCCAATCATATATGTTTAATTGTTGAAATTGAAGTTAGATTGGAGGTCCTATACCTTCATACAATTCAATTGCACTATGAATCGCGCGATGTTTTGCTAGAATGAGCTCAAACGGAGCTTCGCCGAGAAATTGAACTTAGAGAGAGAAAGCTTCGAAAGCTTCCCATTGGTGGTATGACTGTCCGAGCTTTTAATATGGGCATGTAGCTCTCGTCCTAAGGTTCATCCTGGATTCAAGAATTGTATCAAATGACGCCAAATTGAGTGAGAATTTTATCGTCAATGTTCTGCCGATTCTCTCTCTAACACTGGTCAAAAATTACAAAGGGGAGCTAAATTGGCTTACTTTTCAGCTCCAATTAAGTTGTAGGAGGACTGTGGAGGTGTTAGGAGGGCATGGTTTGGCCTAAGAAGGGCTCAAATTGGCTGAATTCAGCTCGGCTGAAACAAGGCATCCTTGGTCCGCCAGAGCTACTTCACTGTTCGATCACGTCGGCGTTCCTCTAAGGACCCTTGGAGCAAATAGAGACTATAGGTGTGTAGGTGACTTTTCACACCCGACCCAGTTTGGTCGAATCCCCGTGATCAACCCGTCACTCTCTCGGTTCATTAAAGGGTTTCCCCTTATCGTAAACCGTAAAGAGTAAGGCGTCCTTTAACTTACACCTTTTTCCTGGAATAGCATAATCAAAACTGTATGAAATTTAAAACTTTAAATACCTGTCTTACAGGCATCTTAGTTGACGGTCTTTAAGGGGAGGCTTTCTGGGATTTTCTGAAAGGGATATAAGGGAGGGGGTGAGTACGACTACTCAGTGAATGGGTTTTTAAAAGCTTTTGACTTTTAAGAAAAACATTTATATGGAGTGTGCTAGACTCCTTTGTTTTAAAAAATCCCATCATTTAAAAATTTGAAAATTTCCATTATTTCTTAGTTAACACGGTGTGTCATCACCTAACACACATCCTTCATCATGAAGGTTACACACATTCGCAAGTCAGAATCACTACTGAACCCGCTAGTGGCTTCAGAGCGACTTTTCCTGCCACCCGGATAGAAGTACGACCACTTCTACCCTAGGAATGAGTGGATGTACGTGACATCCTATCCACAATCTCGAAATCACTTCTTCATGTCTGTATGAGGATAGAGACCTCATCCTGTCCCCACCCCGGTCTCATGCGCTTCGTGCTACTCCAGATTTCGCATAGACACCTAGAACGACGAACTGCTTTTATAGCCACCAGGTCGTCCAGTGCCCTTAGGACGCATCACTACCCCTCATGGGCGTCTTGATGATCCCGTACTCACAGTGCATGCACAAACAAAGTTTTCTTATATTGCCATATAATCTATGGTGCCACTAGTCCAACGGCCCTGACTCTCAACTTAACCCACAGCTGTTTGTCTTGACTAGTCCGTCGACCTGTCATGTCGTACTGCCGCTAGTTGACTAAGCATGTCGGTCCTATCTTGGTACCATGGCCAAACAATTCACTTATTAAGTTTTATGGCACATATATCATGTTCATTTATGAGCTCCTGCTCGTGCCAACTGGCCTTGGGCCCACTGTACGAGATTTTCAAAATCGGGCATTTAGCCCCCAAGTTCCAAAATCGAGGCCCCCGGCCTATTAGAGCTATTCGAGCTCCTGTCGAGAAGGTCTCCCAAATTGTTTAAGCATTGGCACACAATCAGGGGAGAGCACTTCCGACAAAAATAGGTTTTTACTATCCATCATACCGACCGGTATAAGGACATCTCCGTTCATAACCGATGAACGGGTTTTCAACTTCCTTCGAGGAAGTCTCATCATACCAACTGGGTATGATCTACTTACAACCCGTAAGTAGTTTTTTTTTTCGCATAACTTTCACATCACTTTCTCTAAGTAGTGATGATTAAAATACCACTAAATAGTGGGTTTTTATATCGAGGCGCTTATCATCCCCAACCGGGTATGATGTTAGTAAACCCACACACAATCGGTAAGTGGTTTTTAACTTTAAGTTTTGCTCATCATCACAACCGGGTATGATGTTAGTAAACCCACTCACAATCATTAAGTGGTTTTTAACTTTAAATTGTGCTCATCATCCCAACTGGGTATGATGTGAATAACCCACTCACCCGTTAATGCCATGAATTCCACTAGACTGGTTCTTTGTATTCACGCGAGCTTGTCCTTGCTGGCGTTCCCGATATTTAACGTTCCTACACGATATGAACAACCTTGTTCATTATTACTCGGCATAACAGCCTTCATTCATTAATGAATGAGAAAACCCAAACTTTTAGATATTTGCAATTAGGTCCCTAAAGTTATTTCTCTTTAACTTTAAGTCCCTAATGCCGTTTTTCCTCAAATTGAGTCCCGTAACTTTTAAAATTTATCGTGGGACCTCAATTTATTCAATTTCACCAAAAAAGGGGTTTAATTTTCCAAATTTCCAATTTGGTTCCCCAATTTTTCCAAAATTACCATTTTGCCCTTCTTTCACAAAAATGGTAAGTTTTTCCCCAAAATTTTGAAAATTCCTCAATTGGTCCTCCAACATTATTTTCATGCCCAATTGACCCTCAATTTCATAAAATTGTATTTTGGCCCCTTTGAATTTCGAAAATCCCCAAAATTTCCCCCAATTTCAACTCTTCAACACTACCGAATTTGATTTCATCAAATTAACCGATCAAACACTTCTAATTATTGAAATTGGAGTTGAAATTGAGTTCCTGCATGTTCATACGATTCTAAGAAACTTTGAATCGTAGATTTTAACGTCGGAACGAGCTCAAATAGAGCTTTGCCGGAAAACAGACTGTAGAGAGAGAAAGCTTCGATTACTGACCGGTTAAGGCACGACAGTCCGAGCTTTCGATCTGGGCAGATAGGTCTCGTCCTGAGGTTTATCCTAAAATCAAGTATTGTATCAGTTGATGCGGAATTGGATTAGAATTTCATCATTGAAATTCGGTCGACTCTCTCTCTAGCACCAATCGAAAATTATAAATGGGAGTCGAATTGGCTTACCTTTCTGTCCTAATTCGGCCGTGGAAAGGCTGAGGAAGTGTTGGGAGGGCATGGTTTGGCTTGAGGAGGGCTTAAAATGGCCGATTTCAGCTTGGCTGAAATAGGGCAACTTCGGTCCGCCGGAGTTGCTTCACTATTCTATCATATTGGCGCTTCTCCAACGATTCTCGGATTGACTGTAGTTTGCTATCAGATAGCTGTCTTCTCCACTGTTCTAAAGAGCCCGACCTTTGTTCAAGTCGAAGCTTTGGTTCGAGCTTTACCGGGAAATGGAGTAGTAGAGAGAGAGAAGTGTTTAGGTGTGAGGAGAATGAAATGGGATGACCTATTTATATAGTCGTAAAACCCGTGTATTAAATGGGCGAGATTTATTACTAGTATTAATATTGCCATAAATTATTGGTATTAATTCCAATAATTTAATTTCGGTATTAATTCCAATAATTTAATTTTAGGATTAAATTATTTGTATTAATTCCAATAATTTAATTTAGGTATTAAATTATTGGTATTAATTTCAATAATTAAATATATATTAATTGATGGCTATTTATGATAAGCCATACGTTCGCATAAAAATTTTTGACTGAAATTTCGGGTTACAAAAAATCATATTTCCTAGGAGGTCACCCATCTTCACACTACTCTCAGGTAAGCATGCTTAACTTTGAAGTTCTTATGGAATATAGTTCACTTGAACCAATTTGGTTTTTTTTTTCTAGTTAATCTTAAGTTCCTTTTCCAATGTTTAATAAATCATTTGGATCAACCGAAAGTTGTAAATTTTCATATTGCTTATTCCCAAATGTAAACCGGAGCTTAGGTTCGTGCTTCATCGAAAATGGGGGTAGCGGAGAGAGAATGGATTTTTCAGGTGTGGAGATGATGAAGGAGGAAGGGCTCTTTATATAGGAAGCTCGTGTACTTCTTGCCATCCAATTGGGACCTTAATGGCGGTCATTCATTGCCTAAAACTCCCTGGCCAGAGACTTTTCAGCTTCACCGGCGCCGTGTAATTTTCTGACGAGGGAACATTGCTGTCATCTGAAGGAAGAAGAAGACACTGTTCCGAACCGGACGAAACTGGTTCGAACTGGGTTCAAAGCTAAAACTGGCCTATTCACCACTAATTCGACCGAATTTTTCAAATCTAAAAATTTCTAAATTCATTTTCTATCCAATGGTGGCCTCAAATCTCAAATTTGAATTTTTTAAGCCACCTAGAAAAATGAATTTAGCATTTGGTTCAATAGTGGTTCAAATCGTTCCAAACTGGTTCAATCTAGTTCGGATCCGATTCACCCGAACTGGTTTGGTTTTCATCTCTAATTCATTCTCAAGTATATTTCTATGACTCTTTGGGTCACTCAGGATTCATAAATTTCCCGGTTTGCCCTTTCTCTATCGGTTCTAGTTCATGAACTGACTCGGTTCATAAACCGATTCAATCTAGTTAGATCCGATTCATCTGAATCAGTCTGGTTTTTCTCTTCCAATTTGTCCTAAGGTTCTTTTCCATGGTTTTATGAACCCTTTGGATCACCTAGGAGTTGTAAATTTCCAAATTGCTCATTCTCTAATGATCGGGTTTGTGAACCGGTTTGTGTTTCGCACTCGGTTTGATTGGTTCTTTTCCTAGTTTTCCTTAACTCAAAAGAGCAAGGTTTACAACTCTCCCCTCCTTTTAGGAGTTTTGTCCCCAAAACTTAATCCACATATTTCACATCTAGATTTATTTCCTTTAATGTCCACTTCCTCCTCTATTTAGGACAAGATTTTTCCTCTAGAGTGTTCTTGCCCAAGATTGGGAGTTCCAAAATACGCAACCATTCCCATGTCTAATTATTCTCTTGGTAGTTGAAACCCTTAGCTCAATGTTATTTCAAGTGTTACGTACTTGTTTTCACAATTTTCTTTATTATCACCTTTTTGTCCTATTTTGACCCTTCCTCCATTCGTTGTTTATTATAACTTCAGTCCAAATTTTTATATTCGACCTTGTCATGCTTACTAGCTGACTCTTCCTTACTTTGAGTCATATTCTCCTTGGGACTGTTGGGCTTACATGCCCCTTATAGCATGACATTTTCTAGGACCTATCTCTATCCATTAGATTTCTAGAACATCTCCTTGAGGGTCTCTCTTAGCTTTCTGACCTTTCAAGGATCGTATAACTTCACCCCTCTTTTCTTTTGATAGCATGCCTTAACTACCTTTTACCATTATCCTCTCATCCATCATGCCTTTGTAGTCATGTCTCACATAACCGTATTGATTTCTCTTACCTACTCATCCTTTCCCAACTTCTTTATTGGGTCTTTTCGATTCTAATCTTTGGGCTTCTTGATGACTTATTGGCATACAATGATTTTTCCCTTCTTATGTCCTTTCTCTTCTTTAGTGGCATCCTTTATTCATGGACTTTCCTTTTTCCTTAATCCACTCTTACTTGCTTGTGACCAATTCATGATTCATTATTTTGAGTTGATCTCTTTTTGGTTTATGTATTAATTGTTTTGTTAGGGAAGTTCCCTTCTTACGGTTTCATTCTCTACTATGTTCCTGAAAGTAGAGGTTTTAACCTTAAGAGTTACATGTTCAACCTTCTTACCATCCTTTAGAGATTTCTTCCTTCATTTCCTTACCCCTTCTTCTATGTTGAGGCAATTGCCCACTTTAAATCCTTATTCATCTTACAATTCCCTTTCGTTTATTATTTGAGGAATTTCTTATTATTGGTCTTATTTCGTATACTTCCACACTATGCTCCATTATGTGAGCGTGGACCATGACCCGTCCTGATGTCAGTGGTCATTTTCCCTAATTTACTTCTTAATTGTGGGCTTACTTCTCCAAGATTCCTCATATATTCTTTCTTTTATTTTCTTATTATTGTAGTCCACCTACTCCCATTCGTTACAACATTCTTTGATGCTACCATGCCATTTATTTGTTTCTTGGATTTAATTTACTTCTTAGGCCCTCATGAGTACTTTTCCTTGGTACTTCATCTTTCCATCTTAACCAGCATTTGATTTGTGAGCTTATCGTTCTTTCCATTTCGGTTAGTTCTATTTCCTCTTAATTTGGATACGTATGTTTTTCTGAGGCTTCCTTCCTTGGTAGGATTATTTCCCTTTCTCCCAAAATTCTTTTTTCATTCGTTCCTTGGAAGTATCTAATCATTAAATGACATCCTTTGATGTCGTCCTTCTCATGCACCCTTCCTGGGAAATCTAGCAGTGCATCCTTGTACCATTTTCCTTAATTCTATTTGTATCATGCACAAGTTTTCTTAATTGGGAAAAGTTCAGACATAATTTGTTTCAAGACCTCTTTATGCGAGGTTTACTTAATCTTTTTCTGGCTTTGAGTTTGGTCATAAATTTGGTTTGGATATTGATCTTTTCAAGGATCCCCTCCATCCTCTTTTTTCCAAATGTTTGACCTTTCCATCTTTTCATTCTTTACTAGAGCTTAATCTATGACTTTCACGAAGATTAGTTCATTACTTTCCTCGCCTCCACAATTCACCTTGTCTCATTATCTTGAGGCAACTGTCTCTTGAGTCTTCTTGTCCTTAATGACAATTCCATTGCCCATTTTAGGGTGTAGTCCTTACTACTTCTTGGTTCTCCTTAGGGCGTCGTTTATTCTCCTTGACTCTCTTGTTATTTTGGTTTGCTTTCTTCTGTTATGTTTGTTCAAAACTCCAATTTGACTTCTCTACTTTTTCTAAAGTAGGTTGTGCTTATCATCCTGAGACATCCCATTTGAAATCGGCATGTCTTCAGCAACCCTTTAGTTTCATTTTGTGGTTTATCGAGGTTCTACCTTCAATCCTTTTTCCTTCTTGCCACTATGTTAGGATCTTGAAGAGTTTCCTCCTAGATGTGGTTAAAATTCTGAGTGAGAGTCATGTTTCTAGGGTTGACATCCTTCCGGAATCCTATAGCTATAGGGCACTATCTTTGGAAAGTATCATTCTAAATCCTTGTGGTGTGGGATATTTCTTCACTTCATGTCCTATTTCCCTTACAACTTGCCATAGGTCATTTTTCTTGTCAAGTGTTCTCCTAGACTCCTTAATTACCTTGATAGTTTTCTTGCATACTTTGCCTAATAATTCCCTTGATTTATTTCCTTTATTTGAGATGGGAATCTCTTGGGTCTCCGTGGGGTCTAGGGTATCGCAGGTTTGTTTGTTTTTCTTTCTTGGGCAATCTTCCTATAGCTTGAGGCGCAAGGTCACATTATTTTTTGGGACATAATTTTTTTTAGTAACTTGGAGTTCTTTATTATTGGTGAAGTAGTACAATAGGTTGGGGTCTTAGCCCTGTGACAAAAAGTGCCTAAGAAACAGATGGGAAGCTATTGGGTTCTTGATAAGCGTCCTTCTTAGTAAGGTTATAAGCCATTGATGGCATTCTTGGCCTTTAGGTTTGGCTTCCTTCTTACTCAGGATTATGGCCTCAATAGATCCTGGAACCATCCTTCTGGATATTTCCCACTAATGTCTCTTGGTTCTTTGGGACTTCTCGGGTATTTTAGGGTGATCTCCCTACGGGGACAAAGTATTGGGTGGTGTTGGTATGCAAGTCCTAGTTTTCTTGGTTCCTCTCCAAGGAGCCATTTGAAAATTTTAAAATCATTCCTATTAGTTACTATCTTTTCTAGTCTTGATTATGTATTCGAGGAAACAAGCTTTGATACTACTAAAGTTGTCACGCTCTAACCCGGTTTGGTCGTATCCCTATGATCAACGCACCACTCTCCCGGTTTATTAAGGATTTTCCCTTGTTTATAAACCATAAAGAGTAAGACGTCCTTTAAACTTGCACTTTTCCTGGAATAACATAAATCAAAACTGCATAAAATTTTAAATTGATCATACCTGTCTCACAGGTGTATTAGTTAATGGTCCTTGGGGTAGGCTTTCCGAAATTTCTTGAAAGGGATATAAGGGAGGGGTAAGTACAACGACTCAATGAATGTGTTTTCAAAATTTAATTTTTAGAAAAATGTTTGATTTGGAGTGTGCCAGACTCCCTATTTTATTTTAAAAACCTTTCATTTCAAATTTCAATTTTTATCACCATTTCAAATGTTTGATTCAGAGCTTCGTTTGAGCTCATTCTAGCACCAAATTGCACGATTCAAAGTACAATTGAATAGTATGAAGGTGTAGGAACTCCAATCTAACTTCAATTTCAACAATTAGCAGTGTTTGATCGGTTAATTTGATGAAATCAAATTCGGTTGTGTTAGTAAGTTGAAATTGGAGGAAAACATTGGGGAAAATTGGGGATTTTCAAAAATTTGAAGGACTAAAATGAAAATTTATAAAATTGAGGGTCAATTGATCATGATAAGAATGTTAGAGGGCCAATTGAAAATTTTTAGAATTTTTGGGTTAAAACATACCATTTTTGTAAAGGAAGGTCAAAATGGTAATTTTGGAAAAATTAGGGGACCAAATTGGAAATTTGGAAAATTAAACCCCTTTTTGTGAATTTGAATTAATTGAGGTCCTAAGATAAATTTTAAATGTTCCGGGACTCAATTTGAGGAAAAACCGGCATTAGGGACATAAAGTTAAAGAAAAATAACTTTAGGGACCTAATTGCAAATAAAGGGAAAAGTTGGTTTTCTCATTCATTTGGGATGAATGAGGGCTAGTAGGCTAAAGAATAATGAACAATAATGTTCAAATTGTGTAGTAACATGAAGTACCAAGAACGCCAACTAAGACGAGTTCGAGTAAGGAAAACAAGCCGACTAAGAGGAATTTTACTACATGATCGGGTGAGTGAGATTTTTATATTATACCTGGTTGGGATGATAAGTAAGTTGGAAATAAAAACCCATTACTTAGTGGTATTTTAAACATCACAATTTAGAGGAGCGGTGTGAAAATGACACGGAAAAACTACTTACTGGTTGTAAGTAGATCATACCCAATTGGTATGATAAAACTTCTTGAGAGGAAGTGGAAAACCCGTTCATCGGTTATGAGCGGAGATATCCTTATACTCGGTTGGTATGGTGGATAGTTAAAAATATATTATTGTCAAAATTGCTCTCCCCTGACCGTGTGTCAATGCTTAAATGATTTGGAAGACCTTTTTGATAGGAGCTTGAATAGCTCTGTTAGGCCGGAGTCCTCATTTTTTTTTTTGGAACTTAGGGGCTATTATGCCCAAATTTTGAAAATCTCAAACAATAGGCCATAGGCCAGTTGGCACGAGCAAGAGCTCGTAAACAAACATGAAATATATGTCATGGAAACTTGAATAACTGAATTGTTTTGCCATGGTACCAAGATAGGACCAACATACTCAGTGAACTAGCGGCAGTGTGACATGATAAGTCTTCAGACTAGTCAAGACAAACAGTTGTAGGTTGAGTTGAGGGTCAGAGCTGTTGGACCAGTGGCACCATGGATTATATGGCATGCTGTGAAATACTGATTGTGCATGCACTGTGTTTACGGGACTTTCAAGATGCTCATGAGTGGTAGTGATGTGTCCTAAGGCCCTGAATGACCTGGTATAAGGGCAGTTAGTTGTACTAGGTGAACTTGCGAAGCTTGACGTAGCTTCAAGCGCACGAGACCGGGGTGGGGACGGGATGAGGTCTTTGTCCTCATATGGACATAAAGAGTTGTTACGGGATTGAGGGTCGAATGTCGCGAACATCCACTTATTCTTAGGGTAGAAGTGGATATGCTTCTATCTAGGTGCTCGGTACAGTCACTCCGATGCCACAAGTGGGTTAATTGGACGTACTGGCTTGCGATTGTGTTTTTTACCTTCATGATGAAGGATGTGTGTTGGGTGATGACATACTGTGATTACTAAGAAATGGTGATAAAAACTGGAATTTGAAATGAAAGGTTTTTGAAAGAGAAGAAGGAGTCTAGCACATTCTAAATCAAACACTTTTCCTAAAAAGATAAATTTTGCAAACCCATTCACTGAGCCGTTGTACTCACCCCTCCCTTATATCACTTTCAAGTAGCCCCAAAAAGCCTACCCTAAAGACCACCAATTAATACTACTATGAGACATGTATGATCAGTTTAAAATTTTATGCAGTTTTGATTTATGTTATTCTAGGAAACGTGCAGGTTTAAAAGATGCCTTACTCATCACGATTTATAAACAAGGGCAACCCTTAGTAAACTGAGAGAGTGGCGGGTTGATCACGGTGATCCGACCAAACTAGGTTGAGGTTGTGATGTTTAAAATACCACTAACTATTGGGTTTTCATTTCTGATGTACTTATCATCCCAACCGTGTATGATATAAAAATCCCACTCACTCTATCATTTAGTAAAATTCCTCTTAGCCAGCTTGTTGTAAGTACTCGAACTCGTCCTAGCTGGCGTTCCTAGTACTTCGTGTTTCTACACGACATGAACATTATTTTTCATTATTCTTTGGCCTCATAGCCCTCATTCATTCCAAATGAATTAGAAAACCAACTTTCCCTTTATTTACAATTAGGTCCCTAAAGTTATTTTTCTTTAACTCTAAGTCCTTAATGCCAGTTTTTCCCAAAATTGAGTCTCGAAACTTTTACAATTTATATTAGGACCTCAATTTATTCAAATTCACAAAAAGGGGTTTAATTTCCCAAACTTCCAATTTGGTCCCCCAACTTTTCCAAAATTACCATTTTGCCCCTACTTTACAAAAATGGTATGTTTTGCCCTAAAAATTCCAAAAACTATCCAATTTGTCCTCTAACATATTTATCATGCCCAATTGGTCCTTAACTTTATGAAATTTCACTTTAGTCACTCAAATTTTTAAATTCCCAAATTTCCTCCAATTTTTTCCCCAATTTCAACCTTCTAACTTTGTCAAATTTGATTTTATCAAATTGACAAATCAAATGAATTTGAAATTGAAGTTAGATTGAAGTTTCTGCACCTTCATACGATTCAATTGCACTTTGAATCGCGCAATTTGGTGCTTGAATGAGCTCAAACGGAGGTCTGCCAAAAAATCAAACTTAGAGAGAGAAAGCTTCGAAAGCTTACCATCAGAGGCATGGTGGTCTAAGCTTTCAATCTGGATAGGTAGTTCTCATCGTGAGGTTCATCATAGAATCAAGAATTGCATCAATTGATGTCGAATTGAGTGAGAATTTCATCATCGAATTTCTACCGGTTCTCTCTCTAGCACCAGTCAGAAATTACAGAGGGGAGTCGAATTGGCTTACTTTTCAGCTCTAATTCAGCTATAGGAGGGTTGTGGAGGTGTTGAGAGGGTTTGGTTTGGTTTGGTTTGAGATGGGCTCGAATTGGCCGATTTCAGCTCGGCTGAAATAGGGCACCTTCGGTCCGCCGTAGCTGCTTCACTGTTGATCATGCTTGCATTCCTCCGACGACCCTCGGAGCAAATGGAGACTACAGACGTGTAGCTGAATTCTCCCCAGTTGTTCTTGGGAGGAACCTTAGGACAAGAGCTACTAGCCTAGATAGAGAGCTCAGACCGCCGAACCTCCGACGATAAGCTTTCTAAGCTTATAAAAAATAGCAGTTTGATTGAGACTAGAACTCATAGGTATAGAAGTGTTGGAACTGATCCATACCTTCAATTGGTGCGATTAACCTTGATTGAATGCCATTTTGACAAAATCAAATTTGGTCAATTTGAAGGGGATAAATTGAGGGAAAATTTTGGGGAAAATATGGGATTTTGTAAAATTGAGAGACCTCATTGCAATTTCCCAAAATTGAGGGTTGATTGGCCATGAAAAAGATGTTGGAGGACCAATTGGTCAATTTTTAGAACATTTGGGGCCAAATTTCCATTTTTTGGAAAGTAGGTGCAAAATGGTAATTTTTAAAAAGTTGGGGACCAAATTAGAAATTTGGAAAACTTGAGGCCCTTATCCAATTTTGAGTAAAATGAGGACTCGAAGGGATTTTTGGAAACATTTGGGAATCAAATTGGGCAAAAGTTGGCAATAGGGACCTAAAGTTAAGAGAAATGAACTTTAGGGATCTAAGTGCAATTAACTAATAATTTTGAGCCTAGTCTCTCATATGTGAGAAACGAAGGTTGTTATGCCAAACTTTAATAAATAAGGGTGCCCTAATCATGTAGGAACATGAGAGACTGGAATTCTAGCAATGATAAGCTAGCATGGAAGCGAAAAACCGACAAGAGAAGAATACACTAGAGTTATCGGATGAATGGGCTTATTTACATTATACCCGGTTGGAATGATGAGCACTTTAGAAACGAAAAAAACCACATGTAAGTGGAATTTTGACATCATACCTTATTGTGGTGATGGGCGAACAAAGCTAAAACCTACTTACCGGTTATAAGTAAAGAAAATCATGCCCGGTTGGTATGATGGACTTCGTTGAAGGAAGGAGAAACTTGCTTGCCGGTTGTAAGCGGAGGTATCATCACACCTAATTGGTGGGATGAAGTGGAAGTTATATTTTGTCAGAAGTGTTCTCCACTGACTGTGTGCCAATGCTTAAACTCTTTGGGAGACCTTCTTGACGGGAGCTAGCATAGCTCATATAGGCCAGATGTCTTAGCTTTTGAACTTGTGGGGCTAAATGCTCGATTTTGGAAAATCACGTAAAGTGGGCCCAAGGCTAGTGGGCACGAGCATGAGCTCGTAAACAAACTTGAATTGAGAAAGCAATGAAAACTCTAATGAAATTGATGTGTGATTTTGCCATGGTACCAAGTTAGGACCGACAGTACTCGATGGACTGGCAGTAGTGCATTAGAGCTAGGTCAACAGACCGGCCTAGACAAACAGCTACAAGTCATGTTGAGGGTCAGGGCCATTGGAAAATCACGTAAAGTGGGCCTAAGGCTAGTGGGCACGAGCATGAGCTCATAAATAAACTTGAATTGAGAAAGCAATGAAAACTCTAATGAAATTGATGTGTGATTTTTCCATGGTACCAAGTCAGGACCGACAATACTCGATGGACTGGCGGTAGTGCATTAGAGCTAGGTCAACAGACCGGCCTAGACAAATAGCTACAGGTCGGGTTGAGGGTCGGGGCCGTTGTACTAGTGGTAACAAAGATAAATGGCTATGTGAAAACACTTAAGTGTTTTGTGCATGCACTTGAGGTACAAGAGCATCAAGATGCCCAAGAGGGGTAGTGATGCGTCCTAAGGTCTATTGGATGACATGGTGGAGATAAGGGCAATTCGTCGTACCAGCAGTTGGGAAGCTCAGAGTAGCTTCTTGCCCATGAGACCATGGTGGGGTCAGGATGAGGTCTTTGTCCTCATACGGACATGAAGTTTCTTTCGGGTTGAATGTCGTGAATGTCCATGCAGACCCTAGGTAGAAGTGAATGGGCTTCTATCTTGGTGGTCGATAAAGATACTCCGAGCCACAAGTGGCTGCAGTGGATGGGCTGCACCTATGAATGTGTGTTCCCTTCCCGATGAAGGGCGTATGTTGTCTGTTAAACACACCTAATACGGAAATGAGGAAAAATGTTTTGAAAATCAGAACATGAGAAAAAAAACTTTCTTTGAAAGAAAACAACCACCCTAGCACAGTTTAGTTTAAACTGTGTTTTGAAAATTTACATCAAACCCCCACTCACTAAGTTATAGAACTCACCCCCTCTTTTATATCCCTTTTTAGGAGTAGGAAAAAACATGACTAAAGAAAACACTAGGATCTACCATCTGTTAGGTATGCTTAAAAGTTCTTTTAAGCTTGCATTTTATTGATTTATGTTATTGTAAGTTACAAGGTTTAAATTACGCCTATGACCTCTTAATTAAAGGAAGGGGAAAACTCCTCTTAAACCAAGGGAGCGGCGGGTTGATCACGGGGATCCGACCAAGCCAAGTCAGGGCGTGACATGAGCCCTTACACAATTTTAAGTAAATTGAGGATACAAAGAGGATATTGGAAACCTTGGATTTGATTTAGGGAAAATGTTAGCATTAGGGACCTAAAGTTTTAAAAAATGAAAATTAGGGACCTAAGTGTAATAAACCAAGAATTTGGGCCTCGTCACTCATACATGAGAAAATGAAGGCTATTTTTCCAAACCCTTATTGATAATGATACACAAACCATGTAGCGATACGTGAGACTGGAACATAAGAAAGAGAGAGCTAGCGTGGACTGGAAATTGACTAAGGACGAATACATCATAGTCGACGGGTGAGTGGACTAATTTACACTTCATACTCGGTTGGGATGATAAGCACCTTTTCTAAATTGGAAGCCACCTTTAGTGGGCTAATTTATACTTAATACCTGGTTGGGATGATAAGCACATTTTAAAATCTAAAAACCTACTTACCAATTGTGAGTATGATTAGATAAATATCAAACCTGGTTTGTATGATGAGCTTCCTTAAGGAAAGGAAAAACCTGCATATCGGTTGTAAGCGGATCCATCATCACACTAGATTGGTGTGATGAATTAAAAGAGATTTGTTAGAAGTGTTCTCCCCTAACTGTGTGATAACTACTTAAACAATTTGGGAGACCTTCTTGACAAGAGCTAGAGCGACTCTAATAGGCCATAGGCCTTGGTTTTAAACTCATAGGGCTCAAGGCATAGTTTTGAAAAACACGTGCATTGGGCCGAAGGCTAGTGGGCACGGGCTGAAGCCCATAAACAAACATGAATAGGAAGAGCCATGAAACCTCTCATTAAAAGTGGAATTAACCGTGTGATTTGCCATGGTACCAAGTCAGGCCCGACAATGCTCAATAGGCTGGTGGTAGTGCATCAGGGCCAGGTCGACGGACTAGCTAGACAAACAACTACAGGCCGGGTTGAGTGTCGAGGCTGTTGGACCGTTGGCACCAAATAGAATGACTAAGTATATGAAAATTATTGTTTGTGCATGCACCTACGGATTCGGGACCATCAAGATGCCCAAGGAGGTAGTGATGGGTCCCAAGGACTACTGGACGACTTGGTGGCAATAAGGGAAGGAGAAGCTATTGTGTTTGGGCTTCTTGTCGTACCGGTTAGTCATGGAGCTACTGTATTTGGGCTTCTTGAAGCTATTGTGTTTGGACTTCATGCGCACAAGACCAAAGTGAGGTCTCCGTCCTCATACGTATACAAATAGATTTTGGGTCTAAGGGCTTGGTGTCAGGGGCGTCACTCAGACTCTAGGTAGAAGTTAGGGACTTCTATCAGGATGGATGGTAAAGTCGCATTAATCCACAAGTGGGTGTAGTAATCATAACTGCATCTCATGAATTTTTGTACCATTTATGATAAAGGGTGTGTTTTTGTTTGCAGCCTCCTGAGGCAAGGGGGTGTTCTAAAAGAGCTAAACAAACATAATAAGTGAAATGGTAAAAGGTTTTAACATGTACGATTGTATTACGTGAAACACTTCCCAAGCAAGAGGAAGGGTTAAAAGAGTTAAACTCACATAATGGTAAAGAAATTTCAAGAGGATGATTTATTTCTCTAAGATAAAGAGAAACCCCAAGAATTTTGTGAAGAAAGAGTATTTTTGAAAAACTCATTTCCCAATAACCGCTCATTGAGTTGTAGAAACTCACCCCCTCCCTTTAACCCCTTTTTAGGAAGGAAGGCAAATCCTTAAATACCTTGAAGACAAACCCTTAAGATAAAGATATGTAAGTTTTTAACCTATTCAGTTTTGTATAATGTTATTCTAGGGAAATCAGGTAAGAAGGAAGTGAAATCCTTAATAAACCAAAGGGAGTGACGGGTTGCTCACGGAGATCCGACCAAACTGGGTTAGGGCGTGACAGGGTGTGTGCGCCTCAAGACAAGGAATTGAAGAGGCTAGTACTAGAAGAGGCATACAACTCTATGTATGTGAAGCATCCATGCAGCACCAAGATGTACTGCACCTTTAAACAAGGTTATTGGTGGAAAGGGATGAAGAGGGATATCGCGGAGTGTGTAGCATGATGCTTTTTCTATCAACAAATCATAGTTGAACACTATAAACTCTCAAAACTACTACAACCCCTACCAATTTCTGAATGGAAATGGGAACACATCACTATGGACTTCGTCACGGGACTACCAGTGACTAGGAAAGGGCGATATGCGATTTGGGTCATTGTGGATAGGTTGACCAAATCTGCCCACTTCTTACCAATAAGGGTAACCAATTCCATGGAACAACTGGTCGCTCTATACATAGGGGAAATTGTGAAGCTCCATGGCATCCCAGTAAGCATAGTGTCGGATAGGGACCCTAGGTTTACCTTAAGGTTCTAGCCTAGTCTGCAAAATGCCTTGGGAACCAAACTCCACATGAGTACAACATTCCATCCCAGACCAATGGGCAGTCTGAGCGAACAATCCAAACCCTAGAGAATATGCTACGAGCATGCGTACTCACCATGAACAAAGGTTGGGATGAATATTTGTGCCTGATGGAGTTCGCCTATAATAATAGTTATTAGGTCAGTAATCAAATGGCTCTGTATGAGGATCTTTATGGATAACCATGTTGTACCCCCTTATTCTAGGAAGTGGTGGGAGAAAGGAAACTCGAAATAGTCGAGCTAATAGAAGACGCCACCAAGAAAGTTAAGATAATAAGTAGTCAGCTTAAGGTAGCTCAAGACAGATAAAAACGCTATGCAGATCATTAGAGAAAAGACTTGGAATTTGGTGTGGGAGACCAAGTATTTCTCAAGGTATCCCCATGGAGGGGAATACTTAGGTTCCAACAATGGGGGAAGTTGAAACCTAGGTCTATCAGTCCTTACACCATAATTCAGAGGGTAGGGCCAATGGCCTATAAACTTGAACTGCATCCCAACTTACAAAGAATACATGACGTATTCCACGTCTTGGTACTTCGAAAGTACCAGACTAACACAAATCATGTGTTGGACTAACCCCCACCCAAGTTAGAAGAGAATTTGACCTATCAAGCTAAACCGGTGCAAATCATCGATAGGAGAGACAAGAACTTGAGGAGCAAGAAGATTCCCATGGTTAAGGTTCTTTGACAGAACGCACCGGTGCAAGAGGAGACCTAGGAAACTGAGAGTATTATGAGGGATGGGTACCCCTAACTGTTTGGGATGTAAATGTTTTGGGGACAAAACTTGTCACGCCCCGACTCAGTTTGGTCAGATCCCCGTGATCAACCCGCCACACTCTCGGTTTAAAGGGTTTCCCCTTATTATAAATCGTAAAGAGTAAAGCTTCCTTTAACCTATCTCTTTTTCTTGGAATAACATAAATAAAAACTACATAATAATTTAGATTTATTATACTAGTCTCACAGGTGTCTTAGTTGATTGTCTTTAAGGGTAGGCTTTCTAAAATCTCCTAAAAGGGATATAAGGGAGGTGGTGAGTACAACTACTCAGTGAATGAGTTTTCAAAACTTTTTAACTTTTTGGAGTATGCCAGACTCCTTTCTTTCAAAACTATTTCATTTGAAATCTCAGTTTTTATCACCATTTCCTTATTTAATCATGGTGTGTCATCACCCAACACACATCTTTCATCATTAAGGTTAAACACACATTCGCAGGCCAACCCGTCCACCGAACCCACTTGTGGCTTTGGAGCGACTTTGTCGGCCACCTAGATAAAAGTACGTCCACTTCTACCCTGAGAATGAGTGGATATTCGTGACATCCAACCCTCAATCCCAAAATCAATTCTTCGTGTCCGTATGAGGATAGAGACCTCATCTCATACCCACCCCGGTCTCATGCACTTAGTGCTACTCCAAATTTCGCAAGGTCACCTAGTACGACAAACTGCCCTTATACTCACCAGTTCGTCCAATGCCCTTAGGACACATCTGTCATGCCCCAACCCGGTTTGGTCGGATCCCCGTGATTAACCCGCCACTCTCCCGATTTATTAAAGGATTTCCCCTTATTGTAAACCGTAAAGAGTAAGGCGTCCTTTAACCTACACCTTTTCCAAGAATAGAATAATCAAAACTGCATAAAATTTAAAACTTTACATACCTGTCTTACAGGCATCTTAGTTGATGATCTTTAAGGTGAGGCTTTCCGGGATTTCCTGAAAGGGATATAAGGGTAGGGGTGAGTACGACTACTCAGTGAATGGGTTTTTAAAAGCTTTTGACTTTTAAGAAAAGCATTTATATGGAGTGTGCCAGACTCCTTTGTTTCAAAAATCCATTCATTTAAAAATTCAGATTTTTCCACCATTTACTATTTACCATGGTGTGTCATCACCCAACACACATCCTTTATCATGAAGGTTATACACATTCACAAGTCAGTATCACTACTGAACCCGTAAGTGGCTTTGGAGCGACTTTTCCTGCCACCCGTATAGAAGTACGACCACTTCTACCGTGGGAATGAGTGGATGTACGTGACATCCGACCCACAATCCCGAAATCACTTCTTCGTGTCCATATGAGGACAGATATCTCATCCAGTCCCCACCTCGGTCTCATGCGCTTGGTGCTACTCTAGATTTCGCACAGACACCTAGAACGACGAACTGCCCTTATAGCCACCAGGTCGTCCAGTGCCCTTAGGATGCATCACTACCCCTCATGGGCATCTTGATGATCCTGTACTCATAGTGCATGCACAAATAATATTTTCTTATATTGCCATGTAATATGTGGTGCTACTAGTCCAACGGCCCCGACTCTCAACTCAACCCGCAGCTGTTTGTCTTGACTAATCCGTCGACCTGTCATGTCGCACTGCCGCTAGTTGACTGAGCATGTCGGTCCTATCTTGGTACCATAGCCAAACAATTCACTTAATAAGTTTTATGGCACATATATCATGTTCGTTTACAAGCTCCTGCTCGTGCCAATTGGTCTTGGGCCCACTGTACGAGATTTTCAAAATCGGGCATTTAGCCCCCAAGTTCCAAAATCGAGGCCCCTGGCCTATCAGAGCTATTCAAGCTCCCGTCGAGAAGGTCCCCCAAATAGTTTAAGCATTGGCACACAGTCAGGGGAGAACACTTCCGACAAAATAGGTTTTCACTGTCCATTATACCATCCGGTATAAGGACATCTCCGTTCATAACTGATGAACAGATTTTCAACTTCCTTCGAGGAAGTCTCATCATACCAACCAGGTATGATTTACTTACAACTGGTAAGTAGTTTTTTTTCGTATAATTTTCACATCACTTTCTCTAAGTGGTGATGATTAAAATACCACTAAACAGTGGGTTTTTATACCGAGGTACTTATCATCCCCTACCGGGTATGATATAAAATTTCCACTCACAACCGGTAAGCAGTTTTATCTTTAAGTTGTGCTCATCATCCCAACCGGGTATGATGTTAGTAAACCTACTCACCCGTTAATGTCGTCAATTCCACTAGACCGGTTCTTGGTATTCACGCGAGCTTTTCCTTGCTGGCACTCCCGGTACTTCGTGTTCCTACACGATATGAATATCTTGGTTCATTATCCTTCAGCCTAATCGCCTTCATTCATTCCAAATGAATGAGAAAGTCAAACTTTCATTTATTTGCAATTAGGTTCCTCAAGTTATTTCTCTTTAAGTTTAAGTCCCAAATGCCAATTTTTCCTGAAATTGAGTCTTGAAACTTTTAAAATTTATCATAGGACCACAATTTATTCCATTTCACAAAAAGGGGTTTAATTTCCCAAATTTCCAATTTGGTCCCCCAACTTTTCCAAAATTACCATTTTGCCATTCCTTAACAAAAATGGTAAATTTTGCCCCAAAAATTTCAAAATAACTCAATTGGTCCTCCAACATTATTTTCATGCCTAATTGACCCTCAATTTCATAAAATTTCATTTTGGTCTTTTGAATTTCGAAAATCCCCAATTTCCCCCCAATTCCAACTTCTTAAAACAGCCGAATTTGATTTTATCAAGTTGACCCATCAAACGTGTCCAATTGTTGAAATTGAAGTTGAAATTGAGTTTCTACATGTTCATACGATTCTTCAGAAATGTGAATCGCAAGTTTTAATGTCGGGATGAGCTCAAATGGAGCTTCACCGGAAAATGAACTATAGAGAGAGAAAGCTTCGATTACTCACCGGTGAGGGCACGACGGTCCGAGATTTCAATCTAGGCAGATAACTCTCATCTTGAGGTTCATCCTAGAATCAAGAATCACATCAATTGATACAGAATTGTGTTAGAATTTCATTATTAAAATTCTGTCGGTTCTCTCTCTAACACTGATCAGAAATTGTAGAGGGGAGCTAAATTGACTTACCTTTCAGTTGTAACTCGGCCATGGGAGGGCTGAAGAAGTGTTGGGAAGGCTTGGTTTGGCCTGAGGAGGGCTCGAAATGGCCAATTTCAACTTGGTTGAAATAGGGCAGCTTCGATCCACCGAAGCTGCTTCACTGTTCCATCATGTCGGCGCTTCTCTAGTGATTCTCAGATTAACTAGGGTTTGCTATCAGATAGCTGACTTCTCCCCGGTTCTAAAGAGCCCGACCTCTCCTTTCGAGGTTAAGAAAAATATTGAAGTCGAAGCTCTAGTTTAAACTTAACCAGGAAATGGAGTAGTAGTAGTAGTATAGAGAGAGAGAGAGAGGTGTTCGGGTGTGAGGAGAATGGATGGGGATGACCTCTTTATATAGGCGTAAAACCCATGTATTAAATGGGCGAGATTTATTACTAGTATTAATATTGCAATAATTTAATTTCGGTATTAATTCCAATAATTTAATTTCGGTATTAAATCTAATTATTTAATTTCGATATTAAATTATTTGTATTAATTCCAATAATTTAATTTAGGTATTAAATTATTGGTATTACTTACAATAATTAAATATATATTAATTTATGGTTATTTATGATAAGGCGTACATAAAAATTTTCGATCGAAATTTTGGATTACAAAAAATTTTATACTTCCCAAGAGGTCACCCATTCACTTGAACCAATTTGGTTTTTGTCTTTATTTTGTTTTAAGTTTATTTTCCAAGGTATAATGAACCCTTTGGATCACCCAAAAGTTGAAATTTCCAAATTGCTTGTTCCCATATGATTGGGTTTGTAAACCGGCTCAGTTTTCTTACTCGGGTTGACCGGTTCTTTCCCGGTTTTCCTTAACTTAAAAGTGCGGGGTTTACAACATCACTACCCCTCTTGGGCATCTTGATGGTCTCGTACTCACAATGCATGCACAATCAATATTTTCTCATTATGCCATATAATCTATGGTGCCACTGGTCTAATGGCCCCGACTCTCAACTCAACCCGCAATTGTTTGTCTTGACTGGTCCGTCGGCCTGTCATGTCGCACTGCTGCTAGTTGACTAAGTATGTCGGTCCTATCTTGGTACCATGGCCAAACAATTTCTTTATTTAAAGTTTTATGGCATAAAATTCATGTTTGTTTACTAGCTCCTACTCGTGCCAACTGGCCTTGGGCCCACTATACAAGATTTTCAAAATCGGGCATATTAGCCCCCAAGTTCCAAAACTGAGGCCCCGGACCTATAAGACCTATTCGAGCTCCCACCAAGAAGGTCTCGCAAATAGTTTAAGTATTGGCACACAGTCAGGGGAGAGCACTTCCGACAAAATATATTTTCAACTTCCATTACACCGACCGGATATAAGGACATCTCCGCTCATAACCGATGAACGGGTTTTCAACTTCCTCCGAGGAAGTTTCATCTTACCAACTGGGTATGATCTACTTACAACTGGTAAGTAGTTTTTTTGTATGGCTATCACATCACTCTTCTAAGTTGTGATGTTTAAAATACCACATTGTAGTGGGTTTTCATTCTGATATGCTTATCATTCCCACCCAGGTATGATGTAAAATCTCCCTCACAACCGGTAAGTATTTTTTTTTAACTTTAAGTTATGCTCATCATCTCAACCGGGTATGACGTTAGTAAAACCACTCACCCATTAATGTAGTAAATTCCACTAGACAGGTTCTTTGTATTCACGTGAGCATGTCCTTACTGGCGTTCCCAATACTTCATGTTCCTACATGATATGAACATCTCGGTTTATTATCCTTCGGTCTAATAGCCTTCATTCATTCCAAATGAATAAGAAAGTCAAACTTTTATTTATTTACAATTTGGTCCCTAAAGTTATTTCTCTTTAACTTTAAGTCCCTAATGCCAGTTTTTTCTTTAAATTGAGTTCTAAAACTTTTAAAATTTAGCATGAGACCTCAATTTATTCCATTTCACAAAAAGGGGTTTAAATTTCTAAATTTCCAATTTGGACCCCCAGCTTTTTCAAAATAACCATTTTGCCCTTCCTTTTTAAAAAATGTAAATTTTACCCCAAAAATTTTAAAATTTCTCAATTGGCGCTCTAACATTTTTATCATGCCCAATTGACCCTCAATTTTAAGAAATTGCATTTTGTTCCTTCAAATTTTCAAAAATCCCCAATTTCCCCCAATTCCAACTCTTTAACATAGTCGAATATGATTTCACCAAATTGACCGATCAAACATCTCTAATTGTTGAAGTTGAAGTTGAAATTGAGTTTCTCCATGTTCATACAATTTCGTAGAACTTTGAATCACGAGTTTTAACGCTAGAACGAACTCAAACGGAGCTTCGCCGGAACACATACTATAGAAAGAGAAAGCTTCAATTACTTGTTGGTGATGGCACGTTGGTTCGAGCTTTCAATTTGGGCAGATGGTTCTCATCCTGAGGTTCATCCTAGATTCAAGAATTGGATCAATTGATGCCGAATTGAATTAGAATTTTATCATTGAAATTCTGTCGGTTCTCTCTCTAGCACCGACCGAAAATTACAGAGGGTAGCCAAATTGGTTTGGCCTAAGGGTTGAGGAAATGTTGGGAGGTCTTGGTTTGGCCTGAGGAGGGCTCAAAATGGCCAATTTCAGCTTGGCCAAAATAGGGCAGCCTCGGTCCGCTGGAGCTACTTCACTGTTCCATCATGCCGGCGCTTCTCCGGTGACCCCCGGAGCAAACGGAGACTACATGCGTGTAGCTGACTTCTCCTCGGTTCTAAAGAACCCGACCTCACCTTGTTTGGCTAAAAAAAGACCTCATATCGGAGCTCTGGTTCAAGCTTCACCAGAAAATGGAGCAGTTGAGAGAGAATGAAGTTTTTAGGTGTGGAGAGCATGAATGGGGAGAGGCTCTTTATTTATGGAGCTCGGGGACCTGCTGGTCGTCCGTTTGGCACCTTTATGACAGACATTGATGACATGAAACATACCAAACAGAAATGTTTCTTCTTCGTCGGCGCTACTTCAATTTTCTGGCGAGTGAACAGTACTGTCTTCTTGAGGAAGAAGATGACAGCATTCCGAACTGGTCCGAACCGGGTTCAAAGCTTAAACTAGCCAATTCACCCCCATTCGATTGAGTTTTTCAAATCTAAAAATTTCTAAATTCATTTTCTATCCAATGGTGATCTCAAATCTCAAATTTGAATTTTTTAAGATACCTAGAAAAATGAATTTAGAATCTCGTTCAATAGTGGTTCATACCGGTTCGGATCCGGTTCACCTGAACCGGTTTGGTTTCATTCCCAATTCCTTAACAAGTCCATTTCCATGTCTTTTGTGACTCCTTGGGTCACTTACGGTCCATAAAATTCCTAGTTTACAATCTCTTTATCGATTCCGGTTCATAAACCAGCTCGGTTCTTAAACCGATTTAATCTGGTTCGGGTTCGGTTCACCCAAACCGGTCTGGTTTTTCTCTCCCACTTTGTTCTAAGGTTCCTTCCTAAGGTTTATCAATTTCTTTGGAGCACAAGGAAGTTTAATTTCACTGATTTTTCCATTCTCTATTAGCTCTTGTCCATGAACCAACTTGATTCATAAACCGGTTCAATCTAGTTGGATCCGCTTCATCCAAACCAGTCCAGTTTTTCTCTTCCAATTCATCCTAAATTTCTTTTCCATGGTATTATGAACCCTTTGGATCACCCAAGAGTTGTCAATTCCCAAATTGCCCATTCACTAATGATCGGGTTTGTGTACCGATTCGGTTTTTCTCACTTGGTTTGACCGGTTCATTTGTCAGTTTTCCTTAGCTAAAAAGGGCGGGGTTTACAAAACCCCTAAAAGCGAGGAGAGTTATAAACCCCATTCCTTTAAGAATAAGAGAACCCGTCGATTCAAAAGAGAAAATCGAGCCATTTAACGAACTGAAACCGGTAAGGAGGGGTTAAATGGGAAATTGGAAAATTCCAAGTGACTTAAAGAGTCATAAAAATCATGGGTAAGAACCATGGAACCAATTGAATAAGAGAATTGGACCGGTTCAGTGTGAACTGGATTGAACCGGTTTGAACTATACACGAACCAGTCTCTAAGTTCATTTTTCTTGGTGGCTTAAAATGATCAAATTGGGAAATTGAGGTCACCATTAGATAGGAAATGAATTTAGACAAATTTAGAAATTTTTATATTTCAGAAAACTGGTCAAATCGAACCAGAATCGGCCGATTTTTTCCAATGAACCCGGTCGGACCGGACCGGTCCAGTTTGAAATAGTGTCGTCTTCTTCCTTGGGATGACAACACTGTTCATCAGTTCAAAAACTTTCCATTTTCAATGAGAGGAATATTCCTCCGATTAGAGCATTTTTGGACGAGGATAAGCTTGACCAGAATGGAAACTGGTCGAGGAGAGTGTCCCCAAGCTCCCTATATAAAAAGCTCCCCTCCGTTCATCCTCCACACACCTCAAATCGTCCTCCTCTCCAAAGTGCTCCATTTTCCAGTGAATCTCAAACTAGAGCTCCGACTTGGGCACTTTCCTCAACCTCTAAAAGTAAGGTCGGGTCCTTCAAACTCTATGGGAAGTTAGCTACCTGACAACAACCTTTCTTCAACCCGAGGATTGTCGGAGAAGCGTCGGCAGAATCAAACAGCGAAGCAGCTCCATCGGTTCAAAGCTGCCTTGTTTTGGCTGAGCTAAATTTGGCCAAATTCAAACCTCCTTCGACCAAACCAAGCCTCCCCAAAGTCCCTACGACCCTCCCATGACAGCCATAGAGGTGAAAGTAAGCCAATTTGGCCCTCCTCCATCGTTGTATATCGATGCTAGAGAGAGAAAGTGTTGAATTTCCCTAATGAAATTCCTACTCATATGGACTTCAATTGTAGTGATTATTGATCCTAGGAGGACCCTCAGGATGAAAGCTACATCCCCTGATCAAGAGCTCAGACCGTCGCACCTCCGATGGTAAGCTTTCAAAGCTTTCTTTCTCTACGAACAATTTTTCGGTGAGGCTCCATTTGAGCTCATTTCGGACCCAAATTATGAATTTCAAAAATTAATCAATTGGAGAAATTAACCCCAATTGAATGACCAATTTGAAGAAATCAAATTTGAAAAATAAAGGGGGTAGAAATTGGGGATTTCAAAAAATTGCGAGACCTCCATGCAATTTCTCAAAATTTAATGTCAATTGGCAATGAGAAAGATATTGGAGGACCCATTGGTATGTAAACCCCATCCCTTGAAGATAAGGAAATTGGGAAAAGAACCGGTCAATTCGAGTGAGAAAACCAAATCGATTCATAGACCCCAACCGTTAGAGAACGGATAAAATGGGAAATTACACATCCTAAGTGACCCAAAGAGACATAAAAACCATTGAAAGGGACTTTAGGACAATTTGGAAGAGAAAACCATACTAGTTTAGGTGAATTGGATCTAAACTGTATTGAACCAGTTTGGACCGATTTGAACCATCATTGAACCGGGGGCTAAATTTATTTTTCTAGGTGGCTTAAAATATTCAAAATTGAGAATTTAAGCCACCATTGGATAAAGAATGAATCGATATGAATTTAGAAAATTTTAATTTTGAAAAACTTGGTCAAATTAGGCCTGAACCGACTGGTTTAAGCATTGAACCTGTTTCAGACTTGTCCGGTCCAGTTCGGAACTGTGTCATAATCCTTCAGATGACAGTAGTGTTCACTCACCGAAAATGAACGGCGCCAACAGAAGGGAAACATTTCTATTCAGTATGTTTCTGGCCATCAACGAGCGCCATTAAGGTGCCAAACAGACGGCCGGAGAGTCCTTGAGCTACCTATATAAAGAGTCCCTCTCCATTCATCCTCCACACACCTAAAAACTTCACTCTCTCTCAACTACTCAGTTTGTCGACGAAGCTCAAACCAGAGCTCCAACATAGGGTTTTTTTTTAGCTAAAGAAGGTGAGGTCAGGTTCCTTAGACTCGGGAACAAGTCATGTCATGCCCCAACCCGATTTGGTCTGATCCCTGTGAACAACCCACCGCTCTTCCAGTTCAAGTGGAGTTTCCCCCTTCTTTAACTCGAGAGGAGCAAGGCGTACTTTTGACCTTTTCCCCTGGAAAGACATATATCAAATAACATGCAAGTTTAAGAGAAATTAAGCATACCTAACAAAGGGTATGGCTCAGTGTTATTCCTAGTCATTTTCTCTTTTCCTAAAAATGGATAGAAAAGAGGGGTGAGTTTCTACAACTTAGTGAATGGGCATTTAAAAATGGAGTTTTAAAAAAATTATTTTTCAACATGGAGTGTGCTAGACTCCTTAATTCCTTTAAAATCTCAATTTTCAAAACACATCCTTCATCATGAAGGTCAATCACACAATCACAGGCCAGTACATCTACTGAACCCATTTGTGGCATCGGAGAGACTTTATCGGCCACCTAGATAGAAGTACGTCCACTTCTACCCTGAGAATGAGTGGATGTTCACGACATCTGACCCTCAATCCTGTAACAATTCTCCATATCCATATGAGGACAGAGACCTCATCATGACCCCACCCCAGTCTCGTGTGCTTGAAGCTACGTTGAGCTTCGCAAGGCTTCTGGTACGACTAACTGCCCTTATATCCACCAGGTCATCCAGGGACCTAGGACACATCACTCCCCCTCTTGGGCGTCTTGAAGGTCCCGTAAACAAAATGCATGCACAATCAACAATTTTCACATGATACCATATAATCGATAGTTCCACTGGTCTAACGGCCTCGACTCTCAACTCAACCTGTAGCTGTTTGTCTTGACTAGTCCACAGACCTGTCATGTCGCACTGCCGCTAGTTGACTGAGTATGTCGGTCTTGTTTTGGTACCATGGCAAAACAATTCATTTACTTAAGTTTTCATGGCATATAAATCATGTTTGTTTATGAGCTCCTACTTGTGCCAACTGGCTTAGGGCCCACTATTTGAGATTTTCAAAATCTGGCATAATAGCCTCTAAGTTCCAAAACTGAGGCCTCCAACCTAATAGAGCTATTCAAGCTCCCATCAAGAAGGTCTCCCAAATTGTTTAAGCAGGGCACATAGTTAGGGAAGAGCACTTCTAACAAAATATATTTTTCAATTGTCCATCATACCAACCGAGTATGAGGACATCTTTGCTCATAACTGATGAACGAGTTTTCCACTTCCTTCGAGTAAGTTTCATTATACCAATCGGGTATGATCTACTTATAACCGGTAAATAGTTTTTCCTCAAATTTTTACATCACTCTTCTCAGGTGTGATATTTAAAATACCACTTAGTAGTGGGTTTTCATTTTTTAGGTGCTTATCATCCCAACCGGGTTTGATATAAAAATCCCACTCACCCTATCGTGCACTAAAATTACACTTAGTTGGTTTTCGTCCCTAGTGAGCTTAACCTCAGCTGTCACTCCTGATGTCTCGTGTTCCTACATGAAATGAACGTTGTTGTTCATTATCATTTGGGTAAGTCGCCTTCATTCAGTATAAATGACTAAATTCTTAACTTTTCAAATATTTGCAAATTTATCCCTAAAGTTATTTTTCCTTTTACTTTAGGCCCCCAATTGCCGGTTTTTCCACAAATTGAGTTCCGAAACTTTTAAAATTACCCTTGTTACCTCAATTTACTCAATTTCATAAAAAGAGGTTCAAGTTTCCCAAATTCCCAATTCAACCCCAAAATTTTCCAAAATTACCATTTTGCCCTTCATTTACAAAAATGGTAAATTTTACCCCAAAAATTCTAAATTTACTCAATTGGTCCTCTAACACTCTTATTATGCCCAATTGACCCTCAATTTTATAAAATTACATTTTGGTCCTTCGAATTTTTGACAATCCCTAATTTTCCCCAAAATTTCCCCCAATTTCATCTTACTAACACAACCGAATTTGATTTCATCAAATTGACCGATCTTCTAATTGTTGAAATTGAAGTTAAAATTGAGTTTCTACATCTTCATACGATTCAATAGCACTTTGAATTGCAAGTTTTGATGCTGGAACGAGCTTAAATAGAGCTTCACCAAAAAATAGAACGTAGAGAGAGAAAGCTTCAATTGCTCACCGGCGGGGGCGCGGCGGTCCGAGCTTTCAATCGGAGCAGATGGCTCTCCTCCTGAGGTTCCTCCTAGGATTAAGAATCGCATCAATTGATGTCAAATTGAATTGGAATTCTATCATCGAAATTCTGTCGGTTCTCTCTCTAGGACTAATCGAAAATTGTAGAGGGGAGCTGAAATGACATACCTTTTAGTTCTAATTCGGTCATAGGAGGGTTGAGGAGGTTTTTGGGAGAACTTGGTTTGGCTTAAGGAGGGATCAAATTGGCCAATTTCATCTTGGTCGAAATATGGAGTTTTCATTTTCGAGCTACTTTTCATCCCAACTAGGTATGATATAAAAATTACACTCACCCGATCGTGTAGTGAAATTCCTCTTACCCGGCTTGTTGTCCTTACTTGAATTCGTCCTAGTTGGCGTTCCCGGTAGTTCATGTTCCTACACAACATGAACATTCTTGTTCATTATTCCTTGGCCTCATAGCCCTCATTCATCCCAAATGAATTAGAAAATTAACTTTTCCCTTTATTAGAAATTAGGGCCCTAAAGTTATTTTTCATTAACTTTAAGTCCCTAATGACAGTTTTCCCAAAATTGAGTCCTAAAACTTTTAAAATTTATCTTAGGACCACAATTTATTCAAATTTACAAAAGGCGATTTAATTTCCCAAATTTCCAATTTGGTCCCCCAACTTTTCCAAAATTACCATTTTGACCCTACTTTACAAAAATTCCAAAAATTGTCCAATTGGTCCTCCAACATCTTTATCATGCCCAATTGACCCTCAATTTTATAAATTTACATTTTGGTCCTCTGAATTTTTCAAAATCGCCCAATTTCAACTTCCTAACATAGCCGAATTTGATTTCATCAAATTAACCAAACAAACACTTCTAATTGTTGAAATTGAAGTTAGATTGGAGTTCCTACACCTTCATACGATTCAATTACACTTTGAATCATGCAATTTGGTGTCGGAATGAGCTCAAACGAAGCTCCGTTGGAAAATTGGATTTAGAGAGAGAAAGTTTTGAAAGCTTACCCTTGGCGGCACGACGGTCTGAACTTTCAATCTATGCGGATAGCTCTTATCCTGAGATTCATCCAAGGATCAAGAATTTCATCAATCGATGCCAAACTGAGTTAGCATTTCATCATCGAAGTTCTATCGGTTCTCTCTCTGGCACCGGTCGGAAATTGTAGAGGGGAGCCGAATTGGCTTACCTTTTAGCTCTAATTCAGCTTTATCAGGGTTGTAGATGTGTTGGGATGGCTTGCTTTGGCCTAAGGAAGGCTCGAATTGGTTGGTTTCAGCTCGGCCAAAATAGAGCAGTTTCGATCCGTCGGAGCTGCTTCATTGTTCCATCATGCCGACTCTTCTCTGGTGACCCACGGAGAAAATGTTGGCTACAGGTGTGTAGCTGACTTTTCCCCAAATCCATAGAACCCAACCTCACCTTGTTTGGCTCAAAAAAGTGCATAAGTTAGAGTTCTGGTTCGAGCTTCATCGAAAATTGCAGCAACTGAGAGAGAATGGAGTTTTCAGGTGTGGAGAGGATGAATGAGGATGGGCTCATTATATAGGAAGCTCGGGGACTTCTTGGTTGTCCGATTGGCTCCTTAATAGCGGTCATTCATTGCTTGAAACTCCCTGGCCATAGACTTTTCATCTTAATCAGCATTGCATGATTTTTCGGCGAGTGAATAGTACTATCATCTGAAGGAAGAAGACAACACTATTTCGAATCGGACCAGACCAGTCTTAACTGGGTTCAAAGCTTAAATTGGTCGGTTCACCCCCAATTTACCAAAATTTACAAATCTAAATTTATCTAAATTCATTTTCTATCCAATGGTGGCCTCAAATCTGAAATTTGAATTTTTTAAGCCACCTAGAAAAATAAATTTAGCATCTGGTTCAATAGTGATTCAAATCGGTTCGGATTCAGTTCACTTGAACTGGTTTGGTTTTCATATTCAATTCATTCTCAAGTCCATTTCCATAACTTTTGGGACTCTTTGGGTCACTCGAGATCATTAAATTTCTCAATTTGCCTTTTCTCTATCGGTTCCAATTTATGAACTGACTCGGTTCATAAACCCGTTCAATCCAGTTAGATCTGGTTCATCTGAACCAGTCTGGTTTTTCTCTTCCAATTTGTCCCAAGGTTATTTTCCAAGGTTTTATGAACCCTTTGGAGCACCTGGCAGTTGTAAATTTCTAAATTTCCCAATCTCTAATGATTGGGTTTGTGAACCGGTTTGGTGTTTCTCACTCGGTTTGACCAGTTCTTTTCCCAATTTTCCTTAACTCAAAGGAGCGGGGTTTACAGAGCAGCTTCGGTCCGTCGGAGCTGCTTCACTGTTTGATCATGCTGGCGCTTCTCCAGCAACCCTTGGAGCAAATGGATGTTACCACCATGTAGCTGACTTCTCTCTGGTTCTAAGGAACCCGACCATGCCTTCTTTGGCTCAGAAATGACCCTCAATCAGAGCTCTAGTTCGAGATTTGCTGGAAAACTAAGCAGCTGACAGGGAGTCAGATTTTCATGTGTGAAGAGGATGAATGGAGAGGGGCTCTTTATATAGGGAGCTCGGGAATTCGTTGGTCGTCCGTTTGGCACCTTTATGACTATAATTGAAGACCTGAAACATACTGAACGGAAACGTTTCTTCTTCGCCAACGCTGCTTTGATTTTCCAGTGAGTGAACAATGCTCTCATCTAAAAGAAGAAGATGACATTGTTCCGAACTGGATGGGCCGGTTCACCCCCAATTCGACCGAATTTTTTAAATCTAAAAATTTATAAATTCATTTTCCATCCAATGGTGGCCTCAAATCTCAAATTTGAATTTTTTAAACCACCTAGAAAATTTAATTTAGCATCTGGTTCAATCCGGTTCGAATCTACTTCACATGAATCGATTTGGTTTTCATCTTCAATTCATCCTAAAGTCCTTTTTCATGACTTTTATGACTCCTTAGGTCACTTAGGGTCCATAAATTTTCCGGTTTGCCCTCTCTCTATCAATTCTGGTTCATAAACCAACTCGATTCTTAAATCGGTTCGGGTCTGGTTCACCCGAACCGGTTTGATTTTTCTCTCTCAATTTATTTTTAAGTTCTTTTCCAAGGTTTATGAACCTTCTTGGGTCACTTGGGAGTTGAAATTTCTCCAATTTGCATGTTCCCCAATAAATGGTTTTGTGAATCGATCTAGTTTTCTCACTCGGTTTGACCGGTTCTTTCCTGGTTTTCCTTAACTCCAAAGAGTGGGGTTTACAACCCTCCCCTCCTTTTAGGAGTTTTGTCCCCAAAACTTATTTCACATTGTTCGCGCATTGGTTTAAACTTTTTATTATTATGAAATTTTCTATTTTATCATCCTACAACCTTCTCGGTTATTTTTGTTCATCCCTTTCCTCACATATCTAAGATTCCCATCCTTTTCTTATTCCATGGAACTTACCTTAGCCTAGAATCTTTTCCTTGAAGATCTATGATCATTTCCTTTAGTTACATCCTTCTTTCCCAAGGCACCATTTCTCATTCCAAGCTTTTTTTACCCAAAATTTCAGAACTATTAGTTCTGTCATTTTTCTTCAACGGATTTTTGCATTTTATTGCCTTTTCATCTTGCATGGATTCCTTCCTCATTCTTTGGTTATCACCTTTATGTTTGACTTCGTTATGCCTTTTCATAGGTCATTCCTTGCCTAAGTCATATTTCTCTGAGTCAGTTGGATGTACATGCCCCTTTACTACATGAAATTCTTGGTGATGTCTTTGTCTTTACCTCCCTATAACAGTATTGATTTCTGTACTTCTCATTTATTTTTCAAATTTCTTTATTCGGTCATTCAACCTTCAAATTTATGATCTTTTACTTCATTCCTCATTTCCACTAGTGTCCTTCCTCCTTAAGATCTCTTCTCTTTCTAAACCCATCCTTGCTCTTATCAATGTTCCTCCCACTATTATTCATTCTGAGTTTAGTTTCTTTCTTGCTCGTATGGCATCTTTTGATGTCATCTTCCTACCTATACATTACCTGGGTTTGACTTATCCCTTGATTCTTTACAATTTCCTTCTCCTTGTACATGATCCTTTCTTTTCCAACATCTTATTCTTGAGGAGTTTATTCTCTTTCTTACTCCGTTGGTTCCATTTCCCCTTCATCGGTACACCTATGTCTTCCCAAGTTTCCTTTCTCTGGCGAGCTTCACATTTCCTTTCTCCTGGGATTTCTTTCTAATTCTACCATTGGAATCATTAAACTTTGTAGTATCTTTTGCTGATATCTTCACCAACTTACTTTTACTCTTTGGATCCATGAGTACCTTTCGTCTATCTTGCTTCATTCCCACTTGCTCCAGCATTTGTTTATTCTATTAAGGTGGACCTCTCATCTTTATTGTGTCCAAACCTTCCATATCTTCGTGTCCTTGGTTAGGGTGTATTCTTTTTCTACTTTCCATCTCTTATTAGACTTCATTTACTCCTTTGAATACCTTAGTCCATATAAGCTATATCCTTAAATCGGATCCGTCTAGAATTTCCTATTTGGGTTTCCAAGTCTTCCTATAGTAGATCACGCTCAACCTCCTAACACACTCATTTAGCCACTCGTACTTCTTACTAATGACCTTATTTCGACTCTAGTTTTGCAACCTTCCCTCGATTTGATTGTCTTGATCTAGATCTTCCTCCTTCCTCAATCCAAATTCCTACTCCCATTCTTCTTCTAGTGTTTTCCATTCTGTGATTATTTTGTTTGATCATCCTACCATTCCTTAAAAGTTCTCTATTTTCAATCTTCGCTTATAGGGATCTTGCATGATTCATCCACTTCAGCTTTTCTTCCCCTTTTGGTCTGTACCTCTATCTTCCACAAGACCCCCTATCTTATGAAGTTCCTAGAGAACTATATCTTAGTTCTTTACAAGTAATTGTTGTACCTAAGCCTTCGTGTTATTCGACTTTCTTTCCATTTTTCCTTAGTGGTCTTGATATCCTTGGTGTTCTCCCATACTTAATTCCCCTTCTTCTCGATCAGCTTTCATTCTTTTGATCCCTTTTGAAATGTTCTACTCCTTGTTTTTCCTTGCTCTTCTTTCTTTGAGTATACCTTTTAACTCCTCTCCATAAATCTATACTCTTTGATGATTGCTTCCCTTTGTTCCGACTTCTTTTCCTTTTCTTAAAATCTTCCTTTAATGATTTCTTCCTTTTCGTATTCTAAGGGTAAGTCTTAAGCGTTGAGATTTACTAGTTTCTTCCTTAGATGATTTCCTACCTTATACTTAAATTTTTATGTTATACACTTTTGTTTTGAATTTATCAAATAAATCAGAAGTTTTAATTAAACTTTATTTTCATTCATTCAAGAAATATTTTTCTTGCCATACTTTAGCTTATTACAGAAATTTTCTACCCCCTAATCCCTTGGGGTCATAGGACTAAATTAACCGTAGAACGGTTATGAGACTCTTGATTAGAAGGCTCTGAGGAATTGATTGGGGTCCATTCACGCTCCCTAATAGGACGCATTACATGTATGGCCTCCAATCCGTACGGCCTTAGTACCTCGACTTCACACTCATAAGTCAACTTCACTCATTGTGATGCGAACCTCGCCAATATGCTGACGACACCCTACACCAAATATGGCAACGATCCCAAGACTTTCACGACGCAAGTAAGAAAAGATGGAATATACCTTGTTTATGTGAGAAACAAGGTATGGGATATGTAGACGCCACACCCAAATCCTCTAAGAAGAACTCTTAGAAAACCCCGGGTGATAAGTCTTGATTGCTTGAATGCCACAGGTAAAAACCTGATAAGTTCAAAAGCTCTTTCAAGATAGAAAGAAGACAAAACCTCACAAGATATAAATTCCAAAGTGTGTTTCCCCAATGCTGTGGAGTATGCCTTTTATAGGCTCAGAAAACAACCAAATGACCCACATAATGTGGAAAAAATCTATTATCGTTATAAGCTAACCTTATCTAATTTGACTACTTAATATTATCCTAAGAGATTTATTATATTTATAAATCTCTCCTTATTAATTAAATCTGGACCTTCTGTTGGGCTCATCTTGGGCTCTTCATTTGGGCTTCTATTTGAATATTCAGCAATCTCTTTAATCAGCCCATATAAAGCTTTTTTTGAATCTTTTAGCTCTTGACCTTGTGATTGGGCCCTCTTGAAATCTCAAGTGATCATTTATCCCAATTGGTGACAAAGTGTTCAGCTCCATTGCAGGCCTGGTTTATTAAACTTGTGAATTCGTACTCTCTTTAGTCGGATTCACATCATTCTCCCCCTCTTGAAAATGATTTGTCCTCAAATCTTCTTTTCCTTCATCACCTACATCAAAGGGCATTAAATCAGTAACATTGAACCTTTCATTAACGCTATACTCACCAGGCAACTCTAGCTTGTAAGCATTATTGTTAATGCATTTTAACATTTTAAATGATCTCTCTAATCTAAGAAATTTTAATAGTTTTCTATCCATAAACATTTCATTCCTTATATGTAAACTAACCCAAATCCCTGGATCAAAAATAGCTTTCATGAAACTCTTGTTGTAAAGATTAATATTTTCTTGAGTCTGTTGTTTTCTATCCAATGGATTAAAACCATAGATAATTTCCAATGGTGATAACATAGTCACTAAATAAATATAACAATTATAAGCAAACATAACATGTGGTAAACATGTAGTTAAAAATAGAAATTTTGTATCAAACAAAGTATTCCATGAAAAACTAAGCAATTTAGTATCAATGATTGTAAACAAAATGTACCTTTCAGATAATGTATGAGAAACTACATTTTTCATACCTTGCTTACACTTGATCACATAACCAGATGTATAAATAAATTCTACCCACCTTGCATGATACTCATTCAGCTTGAGGGCTACTCCGCTGAACTTTTCATTATAATATGCAATTGATCTTCTTTCTTGACTTACCAAGTAAGGTGTTTGCCAATCTTGAATTACCTTAATTTCCTTGTCACTGGCAATCCCTTCAAAACTTATAACATATCTAGGAAATACAAGTTTACCCAAACATAATACGCAATTTTTCAATTTGGCAAACAAATGATCTTTCCTAAGAACTTGCAAGGAAATTTTTAAATATCCTTCATGTTTACCTAAGTAATTGTTGTATATTATGATTTTATCAAAATATATGTCAACAAAGTTTTTAATAAAAGCATGTAGGATATAATTTATTAACCTCATAAAAGTGTTATATGCATTAGTCAAACTAAAAATTATAGCCAACCATTCATATAAACCAAGTTTTACTTTCAATGCAATTTTCAATCCATAATTAGCTTTCTTTCGAATTTCAGAATATTCACTCTTGTGATTAAATTTTGAAAACAAATAGTTTTCATGCAACTCATCTAATATAATATTTACTTGAGGAATAAAGTGAAGATGCATTACCTTCATATGGTAGATGATTCGAAAACCAACACATCTTCGCCAAATTTTGTCTTTCTTAGGCATTTGCACAATACCTGAAATCATGTTATCCCGTGTATATCCTAGCTTCATCAAATTTAGGATTTGGTGTTGAATTTGATACTTCATTTCTCGATCAGGTTGCAAACTAGGAGTTTTCTTCTTAGGAATGACATTCTTGAATTCCTGCATAAGAGAAATACTAATGCTCGGCAAATATCCGACAATATGGTGAGTAAAACATAAATCCTTGTACATAAGTACTGTAAGGATAGAATATGGAATTGTATCTCTACTGATCTCATCTTTTCTCTCCATAAAATTATTTTTACTCTCTTTTCTTTGTATTATAGCTTTTCTCTCTTCTTTTTCAACATTGCCTTTTCTCTCATCATTTTCAATTTCGGCTTTTCTCTCTCGGATTTTTCTCTGTTCTTTTTCATTATTGCCTTTTGTCTCTTCCTCTTCAATCATGGCTTTTCTCTCTTGTCTTTCTACTATTTTCTTTTCATTTGCCTTTTTCTTTTTCAACTGATCCTGAAAAACTTGTTGTAAAGTAAGAGGTACAAGAGATATTGATCTATTATTCATCACGAATGAGTACCTATCTGTTAATCTATCATACGTAACGTGACGATCTAACTTCCAAGGTTCTCCCAATAAAATATGACATGCATGCATTGGTACTACATCACATAATATTTCATCATGATATTTCCCAATAGAGAAGGACACTATCACCTGTTGGGTTACCTTGAGTTTGGGTTGATCATTCAGCCTTTGAATTTAATATGGCTTTGGATGCTTCATTGTATGTAATGCCAACTTCTCCACAAGCTCGGTGCTAGCAAAGTTAGTGCAGCTTTCCCCATCTATGATAACAGAACAAACCTTATTGTTCATAGAGCAACGAGTATGAAATAACTTCTCACGTTGGTTGTCCAAGATATCATCAACCCATGGCCTGTTCCAAGTAGTAAGTTGATTGAGGGAATTGAGCTTGATGTTGCCACGATTAACTTGGAGATCATCGAACTCCCCCACTTCCTGTGGTTCGAAGCATCGAGATCGACTGCTCCACGGTCGTTCAATGGAAGTATGTGAGTGTCGTCTCACACCTTCCTCCAAGCGATCCATTCGCGTATGAAGTGGCTCAAATTCAGACTTCACTATCTGTTTCATTTGACTCTTCATTGCTTTCCATTGTAGGTTTTGAATAGACGATATGAAACCCTCTTCTTTCATTGTGTTTCCTTGTCGTTGGGCCTTCTGAACTTGATAATTGTTAGAAAGAAAAAAACCTCGCAACTCTCCCTCACATGTTTCTCTCAAACCCTCATGTTTCACACTCAAATGGCTTTTTCTTATAGATATAAAGCACTCTTGCCTTTTTTCCCTCATATGTCTTCTTTCAATCTGAATTGAACTTTAAAAACAAATCATTTTTTACAAAGCAGTTCAACTTGAGGAACAATCAAGACATATCGATAAAGGTTTTCAAAATGTAATCCCAAAGAATTTAAGTGAGAGGTATGAATAGACTCACAAATAAGAGTAAAATTTAGATAGAAAATAAAGAAATTAAGATGAAATGAATTAATAGAAGATAGAGCAGAATAAGAATGAGATATAAGATAGAATTGTGTGCCTCCTTTTTTTTTTTTGCCTTTTTTTTTCCGCTTTTTTTTTAACCTCCTGAAGAGAAGATAGATAGAAGAATATGATAATTTTTTTATAGAGAATAGAAATAAGTAGAGAAGATAAAAAAAAAAAAGAACTAGATAAACAAAATGGTATGGAACTTGTCGTGCAACCGTGTGCTCTGATACCAACTGATGCGAACCTCGCCAATATGCTGACGACACCCTACACCAAATATGGCAACGATCCCAAGACTTTCACGACGCAAGTAAGAAAAGATGGAATATACCTTGTTTATGTGAGAAACAAGGTATGGGATATGTAGACGCCACACCCAAATCCTCTAAGAAGAACTCTTAGAAAACCCCGGGTGATAAGTCTTGATTGCTTGAACGCCACAGGTAAAAACCTGATAAGTTCAAAAGCTCTTTCAAGATAGAAAGAAGACAAAACCTCACAAGATATAAATTCCAAAGTGTGTTTCTCCAATGCTGTGGAGTATGCCTTTTATAGGCTCAGAAAACAACCAAATGACCCACATAATGTGGAAAAAAATCTATTATCGTTATAAGCTAACCTTATATAATCTGACTACTTAATATTATCCTAAAAGATTTATTATATTTATAAATCTCTCCTTATTAATTAAATCTGGACCTTCTGTTGGGCTCATCTTGGGCTCTTCATTTGGGCTTCTATTTGAATATTCAGCAATCTCTTTAATCAGCCCATATAAAGCTTTTTTTGAATCTTTTAGCCCTTGACCTTGTGATTGGGCCCTCTTGAAATCTCAAGTGATCATTTATCCCAATTGGTGACAAAGTGTTCAGCTCCATTGCAGGTCTGGTTTATTGAACTTGTGAATTCGTACTCTCTTTAGTCGGATTCACATCACATTGGGAGGGATTGAGCCAGGTTGAGTGGGTGGAGGTACTTAGTGGACCTTCATGAAGGTGGCATATGCATCCCGATAGTTATCCTAGGCCTCCTTCTTAGTTGAATTCTCCTCCGGTTGTTGTGGGGCTCAAGGAGGAGGGGTTGGAGTTCTAGGAGGTGATATTGGCTCCTCTTGTCTGGGAGAAGTGTAGATGATGCCTTCAGGTTCCAGTAAGGCTCCTACTAGTTTCCGGTAGTCTTCTACCATGTCCTTGGGCACTCGTTTCTTGCCCTTTAGAAACCTTTGTACAGCTTCCTCCATTGGGTTGGACGTATTTTTCAGGGTTATAGGTGGAGAACTAGATTTGACCGTGAATTTTCTAGGGACTCTCCTTCCTACACGAGCTTTTGCTCATGCCAATTGGCCTAGGGCCCACTGTTCGAGATTTTCAAAATCGGGCACAATAGCCCCCAAGTTCCAAAACCGAGGCCCCCGGCCTAACAGAGCTATTCGAGCTCCCGTCAAGAAAGTCTCCCAAATTATTTAAACAGTGGCACATAGTTAGGGGAAAGCACTTCTGAAAAAATATATTTTTCAACTATCCATCATACCAACCGAGTATGAGGACATCTCCATTCATAACCGATGAACGGGTTTTCCACTTCCTTTGAGGAACTTTCATCATACCAACTTGGTATGTTCTACTTACAACCGCTAAGTAGTTTTTCCGCGTGATTTTTAGATCACTCTTCTCAGGTATGATGTTTAAAATATCACTTAATAATAGGTTTTCATTTTCGAGGTGCTTATCATCCCAACCGGGTATGATATAAATATCCCACTCACCCGATCGTGCAATGAAATTTCATTTAATTAGTTTTTGTCCCTAGTAAGCTTAACCTCAGTTGACATTCCCGATGTCTCATGCTCCTACACAAAATGAACATTGTTGTTCATTGTCATTTGGCTTAATCGCTTTCATTCAGTATGAATTACTAAATTCTCAAGGTTTCAAATATTTGCAAATTGGACCCTAAAGTTATTTTTCCTTTTACTTTAGGCCCCCAATTGCCGATTTTTCCGCAAATTGAGTCCCAAAACGTTTAAAATTCCCTTTGGGACCTCAATTTACTCAATTTTGTAAAAAGGGGTTCAAGTTTCCCAAATTCCCAATTCAGCCCCCAAAATTACCATTTTGCCATTCATTTACAAAAATGGTAAATTTTACCCCCAAAATTCTAAAATTTCTCAATTGTCACGTAACACTCTTATTATGCCCAATTGACCCACAATTTTATAAAATTTCATTTTGGTTCTTTGAATTTTTTAAAATCCCCAATTTTCCCCAAAATTTTCCCTCAATTTCAACTTACTAACACAGTCGAATTTTATTTTATCAAATTGACCGATCAAACACTTCTAATTGTTGACATTAAAGTTAAAATTGAGTTTCTACATCTTCATACAATTCAACAAAACTTTGAATCGTAAGTGTTGACGCCGGAACAAGCTCAAACAGAGCTTCACCGGAAAATAGAGCGTAGAGACAGAAAGCTTCAATTGCTCACCGGCGAGGGCGCAGCGGTCTGAGCTTTCAATCGGGGCAGATGGCTCTCCTTTTGAGGTTCCTCATAGGATCAAGAATTGCATCAATTGATGATGAATTCAATTAGAATTTTATTATCAAAATTCTGTCGATTCTCTCTCTAGCACCGGTTAAAAATTGCAGATGGGAGCCAAATTGGCTTACTTTTCAGTTCTAATTCGGTCGTAGGAGGGCTGAGGAGGTGTTGAGAGAGCTTGGTTAGGCTTGAGGAGGACTCGAATCGACAAATTTCAGCTCAGCCAAAATAAGGCTACTTCGGTTCGCCAGAGATGCTTCACTGTTTGATCACGCTAGCACTTCTCCAACGACCCTTGGAGCGAATGGATGTTACCATAATGTAGTTGAATTCTCCCCGGTTCCAAGGAACTAGACCACGCCTTCTTTGGCTCAGAAATGACCCTAAGTCAAAGCTCTAGTTCAAGCTTCACCAGGAACCTAAGCAGCTAAGAGAGAGTGAGACTTTCAGGTGTGGAGAGGATGAATTGAGAGGGACTCATTATATTGGAAGCTCGGGGACTTATAGGCCATCTGTTTGGCACTTTATGACTATCATTGATGGCCTCAAACATACTAAATGGAAATGTTTCTTCTTCCCCAAAGTGAATTTTTGAAGTTTCGAGACTCAATTTGGGGAAAATTAGCATTAGGGACCTAAAGTTAAGGAAGAAGAACTTTAGGGACCTAAATGCAATTAACCGAAAATTTTGAGCATTTCATTCATACATGAGGAATGAAGGCTATTATGCCAGATATTAATAGATATGGATGTCAAAATCGTGTAGGAACATGAAGGACCAGAATGCTAGCAAGGATAAGCTCGTGTGGAGGTAAAAAGCCAATTCAAAAGGAATACACTATGGATATCGGGTAGTGGGTTATTCACATTATATCTGGTTGGGATGATGAGCACCTCGGAATTGAAAAACCACTACTAAGTGGAATTTTAACCTCACACCAAGTTGGAGTGATATGAGAAATACACAGAAAAACTACTTATCGATTGTAAGTATATCATAACCAGTTGGTATGATGGACTTCTTGGAAAGAAGTAGAAAACTTGCTTACAGGTTGTAAGCAGAGATGTCATCACACCCGATTTGTGTGATGGAGGGAAAAACTTATTTTATCAAAAGTGTTCTCCCCTGACTGTGTGCCAATGCTTAAAACTTTTGGGAGACCTTCTTGATGAGAGATAGAAATGCTCAGATAGGCTAGAGGTCTCAGTTTTGGAAATTGAGGGATAAAATGCCCGGTTTGGAAAATCACGTACAATGGGCCCAAGGCCAGTTGGCATGAGCAGGAACTCATAAACAAACTTGATGATAAGCCATGAAAATTATTAATGAATGATTTATGTGATATGGCCATGGTACCAAGACAGGACCGACATACTCGATGGACCGGCAGTAGTGCAAGAGGACCAGGTCGATGGACCTCGACTGCGCTTCTCCAGCAGGTTGAGTTGAGGGTTGGGGCCCTTAGACCAGTGGCACCAAAGATAAATGGCTTTGGGGAAAACTTTTGTTGGTGCATGCACTTGAGGTTTGGGACCATCAAGATGCCCAAGAAGGGTAGTGATGCGTCCTAGGGGCTACTGGATGACATGGTGGAGATAAGGGCAGTTTGTCGTGACAACAGTCAGGGAAGCTTGACGTAGCTTCATGTGCACGAGACCAGGGTGGGGTTGGGATGAGATCTCTATCCTCATATAGACACGGAGTTGATTTTGAGTTTGAGGGTCGGATGTCGTGAACATCGACTCATTCCCAGGGTAGAAGTGGACGAGCTTCTATCTAGGTGGTCGATAAAGTCGCTTCAACGCTACAAGTGGGTGCAGTGGACGGGCTACCCTGCGAATGTGTGATCCCTTTATGATGAAGGGCGTGTGTTGATTGTTAAACATACCAATTATGGATAATGAGGAAAAGTGTTTGAAAACCGAAATTTGAGAAATAAATGATCTTAAAGGAAATAAGGAGTCTAGCACACTTCAATTAAAAACTATTTTTTATAGAAACTCTTTTTTTTCAAACACCCATTCACTGAGTTGTAGAAACTTACCCCTCCCTTTTTATCCTTGTTGAAGAGTAGAGAAAATGACTAGAGATAACACTAGGATCTACCCTCTCTCATGTATGCTTAAAAGTATTTTCTTTTTAAGCTTGCATTTTTATTTATATATGTTATTCGAGGGAATAAGGTTGAGATTTCGCCTGGTTCTTCTTGATTTAAGGAAGGGGGAAACCCCTCTTGAACAAAGGGAGCGGCGGGTTGATTATGGGGATCCGACCAAATCGGGTTAGGGCATGACAACTTTAGTGGTATCAAAGCTAAGTTCCCTTGAAATATTGTCAATATTATTCCTTAACACTAATGAAAACTTAATTACCATGTAGGAAGGAAAACCCCTAGAAAGTTTGTCGTGAAATCCAATCCTCCACACCTTACCTTAAAAAAGACGCCTACCGCCAGGGAAGCAGTTGTTCAACGATTCCTGAAGGGAGAGAAGAGAGTGCCCAAGGATATGGTTGAGGATTATTGAAAACTCATGGAAGCCCTACTAGAACCAGAGGGCATTACATGTCCTCCTCTAGAACAAGAGGAACTTATTCCTTCCCCAAGGAGCCTAACAGCTCCTCTAGCCCCACGGCAACCAAAGGAAAATCCCACTAAGAAAGAGGCTTGGGACAACTATTGGGATACATATGCCACCTTCATGAAAGTCCACCAAGTACCCCCACTTACTCAGTCCGGCTTCAATCCTTACCAATGGATGAGGTGCACATACGAGTGTGAGACTAAGGTGTTAAGGCGGTATGGACTAGAGGCCATACATAAAGTTCATCTCATAAGGGAATATAGATGGACTTCAACTAGTTCCTCAAAGCCATCTGATCATGAATCCTGCTATCGTTCTAAGGCTAACTCTCAGCCTATGACCCCAAGGGACTAGGGGGTAGAAAATCTCTATAATAAGCCAAGTATGGCAAGAAACTATTTCTTAAATGAATGAAAATCTAATTTTTCCTTGATAAAAATTTGGGTCTCTTTGATAAATTCAAACAATAGGAGTATGCCAATAAGGATCAAAGTAATGGGTAGGGAAGAGATCACCTAAGGAAGGAAAAATGACGGGCCATTACTAGTTAACCCAAACCTTTAAAGTAGCCATGTCAGTTTCCCTATCTAGAGAATGGGAAACAAGACGTATCCTAACTAAGAGCGCACCAAGGAAGACGTATCCTAACTAAGGGAGGAGAGAAGAGGTCTGATGCGAGGGAAGTAAGCATCAAAGGGTACGAGATTAGTGGAATTCTAAGGAGTTAAGGAAAGACTATATGGATACAAATAAGGAAAACAAGAAGGATTAGACTATTCCAAGGGAAAACCAATGGAATGGAAGTTGACCAAGAAGGAAGTAAGAAAGATATGGGAACACCGAAAATGTTAAATCAATTCGAGATAACACAAGGAGAATGGAGAGAGGAATAATACAAGTACTTGAACAGAGTTAGGACACAAATTCTTAGGAACTGCACAATAATCAAGAGCTTCGTAAAGGAAGGATTTCGAGGGCAAGGGGGGATCAAGAACGAATAACTATACTTACGATAGAATGGTGTAAGGAGAAAATATGGGTAAAACTTTCAAGAGAAGGGATAGGATAGGAAGTGGGACCATGGAAGGAAAAGCCCCAAGATAAATAACTGATAAATAAACCATCAAAAGTAAAACCACAATAAGGTCTTCATTAAAAGGCATTTGGTGGTTAAGAACATATCAGGATGGCCAGGTGTGTCACGCCCCAACCCAGTTTGGTTAGATCCCCGTGAACAACTCACTACTCTCCCAGTTTATTAAAGGGTTTCCTCTTATTATAAACCGTAAAGAGTAAGACGTTCTTTGCACCTTTTCCAGGAATAACATAAATCAAAACTGCATAGTAATTTAAAATAATCATACCTATCTTGCAGGCATTTAAATTCGCAGGTCTTTAAGGATAGGCTTCCCGAGACTTCCTGAAAGGGATATAAGGGAGGGGGTGAGTGTGACTACTTAGTGAATGGGTTTCAAATATTTTTACTTTCAAGAAAAACATTTATATTGGAGTGTGCCAGACTCCTCTCTTTTCAAAAATCCCTTCATTTAAAAATTATGGTCTTTTCACCATTTCTTATTTATCTCGGTATGTCATCACCCAACACACATCCTTCATCATGAAGGTTACACACATTCGCAGGTCACCACGACCACTGAACCCACTTGTGGCTTCGAAGCGACTTTACCGGCCACCTAGATAGAAGTACGTCCACTTCTACCATAAGAATGAGTGGATGTACGTGACATCCGACCCTCAATCCCAACATCAATTCTTTATGTCCGTATGAGGATAGAGACCTCATCCCATCCCCACCCCGATCTCATGCGCTTGGTGCTACTCCAAATTTCGCACGGTCACCTGGAACAATGTGCCCTTATACTCATCAGGTCGTCCAGGGCCCTTAGGACGCATCACTACCCCTCATGGGCGTCTTGATGATCCCGTACTCATAATGCATTCATAAACAATGTTTTCTTATCATGCCATGTAATTTGTGGTGCCTTTAGTCCAACGGTCCTGACCTTTAACTCAACCTGCAGCTATTTGTCTTAACTGGTCCTAAGACCGGTCATGTCACGCTGCCAGATGACTGAGAATGTCAGACCAGCCTTGGTACCATGACCATACAATTTACTTATTAAAGTTTTATGGCACATATATCATGTTTGTCTATGAGCTCCTGCTCGTGCCCATTGGTCTATGGCCCACTGTTCGAGATTTTTAAAATCGGGCATATTAGCCGCCCCAAGTTCCAAAACCAAGGCCCCCGATCTATAAGAGCTATTCGAGATCCCGTCAAGAAGGCCTCCCAAATTATTTAAGCATTGGCACATAGTAAAGGGAGAACACTTCCAACAAAAATATATTTTCACTGTCCCTTATACCGCCTAGGTATAAGGACATCTCCGTTCATAATCGATGAACGGATTATCAACTTCCTTCAAGGAAGTTTCATCATACCAACCAGGTATGATCTACTTATAATTGGTAAGTAGTTTTTCTGCATGGTTTTCACATCACTACTCTAAGTTGTGATGTTTAAAATACCACATATTAATGGGTTTTTATTTCAATGTGCTTATCATCCCCAACCGGGTATGATATAAACTTCCATCCCCAACCGGGTATGATATAAAATTCCACTTACTTGGGTTCCGTCCCTAGCAAGTTGGACCTCGACTAGTGTTCCCGATGTCTCGTTCTCCTACACAAAATGAACATAGTTGTTCAATATTCTTTAGCCTAATAGCCCTCATTCATTCCACATGAATGAGAAAACTCAACTTTATATATATTTTCCATTAGGTCCCTTAATTCCCTATTGCCGGGTTTTTCCTCAAATTGAGTCCCGAAAGTTTTAAAATTTATCTTAGGACCTCAATTTATTAAATTTCGTAAAAGGGGTTTAATTTCCCAAATTTCCAATTTGGTCCCTCAATTTTTCCAAAATTACCATTTTACCCTTCCTTGACAAAAATGGTAAATTTTTCCCCAAAAATTCTAAAATTTCTCAATTGGCCCTCTAATATTCTTATCATAACCAATTGACCCCCAATTTTAGAAAATTACATTTTAGTCCTTTGATTTCTCACCGGTGAGGGTGCGTGGGTCTAAATTTTCTATTTAGGCAGGTAGCTCTCTTCCAGAAGTTCTTATTGGGATCAAGAATGACATCAATTGATGTCGAATTGGATTAGAATTTCGTCATTGAAATTCGGCCGACTCTCTCTCTAACACCGATCGGAAATTGTAAAGGGGAGCTAAATTGGCTTACCTTTCGGTCCTAGTTCGGCCGTGGAAGGGCTGAGAAGGTGTCGGGAGAGCTTGGTGTGGCCTGAGGAGAGCCCGAATTGGCTAATTTCAACTCAGCCAAAATAGGGCAGTTTTGGTCCGCTGGAGCTATTTCACTGTTCGATCACGCCAGCACTTCTCCAGCGACTCTCGGAACGAACGGATATCACCACTATGTAGCTGACTTCTCCTCGAATCTAATGAACCCGACCTCGCCTTCTTTGGCTCAAAATTGACCCTATATTGGAGCTCTAGTTTGAGCTTCGCCAGAAAATTAAGCAATTGAGAGATAGTGAGCTTTTTAGGTATGGAGAGGATGAATGGAAAGGGGCTCTTTACATAGGGAGCTCGGGGACCTGTTGGCCGTCCGTTTGGCACAATTATGACAGGCATTGAAGACCTGAAACATACCGAACAAAAGCGTTTCTTCTTCACTGGCACTGCTTTGATTTTCCAACAAGTAAATAGTGCTATCATCCTGAGAAAGAAGATGACACTGTTCCGAACTGGCTTCAAAGCTTAAACCGGCCGGTTCACCCCCCATTCGATCGAGTTTTACAAATCTAAAAATTTCTAAATTCATTTTCTATCCAATGGTGGTCTCAAACCTCAAATTTGAAATTTTTAAGCCACCTAGAAAAATGAATTTAGCATTCGGTTCAATAGTGATTCAAATTGATCCAAACCGGTTTGGGTCAGGTTCACCTGAACTGGTTAGTTTTTCCTCTCCAATTCATTCTCTAATCCATTTTCATGACTTCTCTGACTCCTTAGGTCACTTATGATCCATAAGATTCCTGGTTTACAATCTCTTAATCGATTTCAGTTCATAAACCAACACGGTTCTTAAACCGGATTAATCCAGTTTGAGCTCAGTTCTCCTGAACCGACTTGGTTTTTCTCTCCCACTTTGTCCTAAGGTTCTTTTCCAAGAATTTTGAACCATTTTGAGTCACATGGAAGTTGTAAATTGTCAATTTGCCTCATTTCCAAATAATCGAGCTTGTAGACCGTCTCGGTTTAAAATTCAAAACTGACTGGTTCTTTCCCCGGTTTTCTCATTATCAAATGACAGGGTTTACAAGGTGAGACCTGCTATAGATGGAATTTCAGATGGGCCCAGTTGAAGGAAATAGCTCGTAACAACAAGATAATCTGAGAGAATAAACAACACCCAAAAATAGACCAGGAAGTAATGAGGATTATGCCCTAAAAAGGGAATGAAATGGATATTAAAGACAATACCACTCAAGAGACGACGGTCTCAAGATCACTTGATAAGGAGAAGGATGGGATCAAGGTAGTTAATGAATGGACCCTTGTGGAAGTCAATACTCCATTTAAGAAGGGAGAAGGGGAAAGACTATATTTGGGGAAATGAGGATGAAGGAAAGCCTTAAAATGATTAATGGCTAAGACAGGAGTAACGATCAAAAGCCATGAGAAGGTTAAAGCAAATCTCTTGCAAGACAATTAAGAGCTCATGGAATAAAGAAGAGGTGAATTCCACCTAAAGAAAATAAATGGATACAAGAAAGAAAGGAGAATGGAGATGAAGTATAAAAGAAGTACATATAAGTTCTCAAGAGTAATGTAAGTAGGAGAGGATGAAATCAGAGGATACCATTTAAGGTAAGAGGTTTTAAATGGCAAAAACAAGAAGAAAAACCCACAAGAAAAGAGTATAAACTACCAAGTAAGAAAATCTTGAAAGGACATAAATGTCCCAATTAAGAGATAATGGCATCAATAGAAGTAGAGACAAAATAAACTCATCCAAGACATTCTGGTGGAGATGGGAGAATCAAGTACAAAGGAAAAGCATTAAGGACACAAGGAATAAGTTAACTCCAATTAAGGTGTAAGTAGGAAAATAGTTTCAAAAGATATCGTGCAAGTAAGAAGGAATGGACTACACATAAAAGAGGAAACAAAGAAAAGCACACCTAATAAACCGTGGAAAAGTAAACCCTCAAGTTAAGAAGTGATTAAAGTAGATGATCACTAACATCAGAATTTGGTGGTGGTCAACGCTCGATTGATGGAGCTTAAAGAGACGACAATGAGACACAATGTGGAGTACAAGGAATAAGACTGATAATCGAAAGTGTCCTAAGTAATGAATATAGGATGAAATTGAAATTTCAGTTATAAAAAAGATTTGAACAAGCAAATACCTCAATATAGAAAGGAACATGAAGAAAGGAAGGAAAGAAACCTTTAAGGAATGATAAGAAGATTGAAGATGTAGTCCCTAAGGTGAAAGTCTCTACTAGGAGGGACATAGTAGAGAATAAAAACTGAAATAAGGGAGTTTTCACAAACAAGTAATCGACACTTAAGACCGAAGGAGATTAACTCGTAATAAGAACTGTGAAGTGATCATGAGAGAGTAAGAGTTGACTAAGAGAAAGGAAAGTCCTTCAGAAAAGGACGACAGTGAAAATGAGGAAGTATATAAGAAGGGTTCAAAACAAGACAAAATGAGCTAACCCAAAAAACTGTGAAAGCAAGTACATAGCACTCGAAGGGGCACCTAGTTAAGGGTTTCAACAAGAAAGGAAGTGATTACACGCAAGAATGATTGGGTATTTTGAAATTCACAATCCTAAAAACCCGAGTAAAGAACCTCAAGGGGAGAATTTTGCTCTAAGCAAAAGGAGATGTGAATCTAAGGATATATCCTTGAACTCTCAAGTAAGATGTGCTTACTAGGATAAGCTCCATGAAAGGACAAAACAATGGAAAGGAAAAGAATTTTCTTAAAGTGTATGTTACAAAAGGGCTAAGTGAAAATAATTGAAATGTTTGCATGTCAACAAACTTTAGAGAAATTAATTCTTGTGCAAGTGATGTGGAATAAGTTTTGGGAACAAAAACCCCTAAAAGGAGGAGAGAGTTGTAAACCCTGTCCCTTGAAGATAAGGAAACCGGGGAAAGAATCGTTCAACTTGAGTGAGAAAACTGAACCGGTTCACAGACTCCAACCGTTAGAGAATGGGTAAAATGGGAAATTACACATCTCGAGTGACCCAAAGAGTCATAAAAACCATAGAAAGGGACTTTAGGACAATTTAGGATAGAAAACCAAACCAGTTCAAGTGAACTAGATCTGAACCATATTTAACCGATTTGGAATAGTTTGAACCATCATTAAAATGGATGCTAAATTCATTTTTCTAAGTGGCTTAAAATATTCAAAATTGAAAATTTAAGCCACCATTGGATAGAGAATGAATTTAGAAATTTTTAATTTTGAAAAACTCAGTCGAATCGGGCTTGAACCGACCGGTTTAATAATTGAACTCAGTTCGGTCCGGTTCGGAACAATGTCGTCTTCTTCCTTCAAATGACAACACTGTTCACTTGCTGAAAAAATGAATGGCGCCGGTGGAAGGGAAACAATTCTATTTAGGACATTTCAGCCCATCAATGAGAGTCATTAAGGTGCCAAACGGATGACCGGAGAGTCCCCAAGCTCCCTATAAAAAGAGCCCCTCTCCATTCATCCTCCACACACTTGAAAACTTCACTCTCTCTCAGCTCAAACCAGAGCTCTGACATAGGGGTTTTTCTAAGTCAAAGAAGGTGAGGTCGGGTTCTTTAGACTCAGGAGAAGTTAGCTACATGACGGTGGTCACCATTCGATTAGAGGATCGCCAAAGAAGTGCCGGCGTAATCAAATAGTGAAGCAGCTCCGACGGACCAAAGCTGCCCTGTTTCGGCCGAGCTGAAAATGACTAAATTGAGCCCTAGTCATGCCAAACGAAGCTCTCCCAACACCCTTAGCCCTCATACGGTCGAATTAGAGCGGAAAGGTAAGCTAATTTGGCTCCCCTCTGTAATTTCCCATGAGTGTTATAGTGAGAAACGGTGAAACTTCACTGACCAAATTCTCCCTCAATTCAACATGAATTGTTGCAATTCTTGATCCTAACAGTAATCTCAGGACGAGAGCTATCTTCCCCGATTGAAAGCTTGGACCGTTGGACCCCCAACCATAAGCTTTCAAAGCTTTCTCTTTCTACGCACAGTTTTTCCAATGAAGCTTTGTTAGAGCTCGTTTCGGCCCCAATTCATGCGATTCAAAGATCAATTGAATATAGATGTTAGAAACTAAATTATACCATCAATTTTAACAATTAACCTCGATTAGATGGTCAATTTGATAAAATCAAATTCAGCCAGTTTGAAAGGGAAAAATTTTTTAGGGAAATTTTTGGGGAAATTTGGGAATTTTGTAAAATTAAGGGACTGAAGTGCAATTTCCCAAAATTGAGGGCCAATTGGCCATGAAAAAGATGCTGGAGGGCCAATTGGTCAATTTTTTAAAATAATTATGGCCAAATTGCCATTTTTGTAAAGTATGGGTAAAATGGTAATTTTTGTAATGTTGGGGACTAAATTGGAAATTTGTAAAACTCGAACCCCTTAAGTGACTTTGAGTAAATTGAGGACTCGAAGTGAATTTTTGAGGTTTCAAGACTCAATTTGGGGAAAAATTAGCATTAAGAACCTAAAGTTAAGAAAGAAGAACTATACGAACCTAAATGCAATTAACCAAAAATTTTGGGCATTTCATTCGTATGTGAGGAATGAAGGCTATTATACCAGATATTAATAGATATAAATATCCAAGTTGTGTAATAACACGAAGGACCGGAATGGTAGCAAGGATAAGCTCGCGTGGAGGCAAAAAGCCGATTAAGAAGGAATACACTATAGATATCGGGTGAGTGGGTTATTCACATCATACCCGGTTGGGATGATGAGCAACCCGAAAATGAAAAACCACTACTAAGTGGAATTTTAACATCACACCTAGTTGGAATGATGTGAGAAATACACGGAAAAACTAATTATCGGTTGTAAGTAGATCATACCCGATTGGTATGATGAAACTTCCGAAAAGAAAGTAGAAAACCTGCATAGAGGTTGTAAGCGAAGATGTCATCACACACGGTTGGTGTGATGGATGAAAAAACTTATTTTGTTAGAAGTATTCTCCTGTGACTGTGTGCCAATGCTTAAAACTTTTGGGAGACCTTCTTGACGAGAGTTGGAATTGCTCAGATAGGCTAGAGGCCTCAGTTTTGGAAATTGAGGGCTAAAATGCCGGGTTTTTGGAAAATCACGTACAATAAGCCCAAGGCTAGTTGTCACGAGTAGGAGCTCGTAAACAAACATGATGATAAGCCATGAAAATTCTTAATGAATGATTTATGTGATTTGGCCATGGTACCAAAATAGGACCGACATACTCGATGGACTAGCAGCAGTGTGACAAGAACAGGTCGATGGACCGGTCTAGAGAAACAACTGCATGTCGAGTTGAGGGTTAGGATCATTCGACCAGTGGCACCAAAAATAAATGTCTTTGTGGGAAACTTTTGTTTGTATATGCACTTGAGGTTCGAGACCATCAAGATGCCCAAGAGGGGTAGTAATGCGTCCTAGGGGCTACTAGACAACATGGTGGAGATAAGGGCAATTTGTCATGCCAACAGTCAGGGAAGCTCAATGTAGCTTCATGCGCATGAGACTGGGGTGGGGTCGGGATAAGGTCTCTGTCCTCATACGGACATGGAGTTAATTTCGGTTTTGTGGGTCGGATGTCGCTAACATCTACTCATTCCTAGGGTAGAAGTGGACGGGCTTCTATCTAGGTAGCCGGTAAAGTCACTCCGACGCCACAAGTGGGTGTAGTGGACAGGCTGCCCTACTAATGTGTGATCCCTTCATGATGAAGGGCATGTGTTGATTGTTAAATACACCTATTTTGGATAATGAGGAAAAGTGTTTGAAACCGAAATTTGAGAAAGAAATGATCTTAAAGGAAATAAGGAGTCTGGCACACTCTAATTAAAACTATTTTTATAGAAACTTTTTTTTTTCAAACACCATTCACTAAGTTGTAGAAACTCACCCCTCCATTTTTATCCCTTTTCAGGAGTAGAGATAATGACTAGAGATAACATCAGGATGTACCCTCTGTCAGGTATGCTTAAAAGTCTTTTCTTTTGAACCTTGAATTTTTATTGATATATGTTATTCCAGGGAACAAGGTTGAGATTTTGTCTAGCTCCTCTTGATTTAAGGAAGGGGGAAACCCCTCTTGAACCAAGGGAATGGCGTGTTGATCATAGGGATCTGACCAAACCGGGTCGACCCGGTTGGGATGATGAGCATGTTTTGAAAGCTAAAAACCTACTTAGCAGTTGTGAGTGAGATTATCTCACATCATACCCAGTTGGTATGATGAGCTTCCTTAAGGAAAGGAAAAACTTGCATACCAGTTGTAAGCGGATCTATCTTCACACTTGGTTGATGTGATGAATTAAACTAGATTTTTTTTCAGAAGTGTTCTCCCCTGATTGTGTGACAATTGCTTAAACAATTTGGGAGATCTTCTCGATGGAAGCTAGAGTAGCTCTAATAGGTTAAGGGCCTTGATTTTTTAACTAATAGGGCTGAAGGCCCAATTTAAAAAAAAACATGTGTAGTAGGCCAAAGGCTACTAGGCACTAGCTAAAGCTCATAAACAAACATGATTAGGAATAGCCATGAAAACTTTTATTAAAAGTTGAATCAATTGTGTGATTTGCATGATACCGAGTTATAACCAACAATGCTCGATGGGCTGGCAGTAGTGCATTAGGGCTAGGTTGTCACGCCCCAACCTGGTTTGGTCGGATCCCCGTGAGCAATCCGCCACTCCCTTTGGTCTATTAGGGGTTCACCCCCTTCTAAACCAAAAGGGGTCAGACGTCCTTTTTCTTATTTTTCATGAAATAGCATTATACAAAACTGAATATATTAAAATGTTCATACGTGACTTATCGTTTAACTGTAAGGGGTCTTTAAGGTTGGTCTTACTCTTTTTCCTAAAAAGGGGTAAAGGGTGGGGTGAGTTTCTACAACTCAGTGAACGAATGTTGAGAGTAAGTTTCAAAAATATTTCATTCATCAAAACCATGTCAAAGTTTACCATTCCTTTTTCCAAGGATTTTTCTCAAACACAAATCTCCAAAACCTTTTTCCCTTTCATTAAGTTTCAAAAATATTTCATTCATCAAAACCATGTCAAAGTTTACCATTCCTTTTTCCAAGGATTTTTCTCAAACATGAATCTCCAAAACCTTTTTCCCTTTCCATATTAGGTGTGCTTAGCTTTCTTAGTCCATCCTCTTGCCTCAGGAAGTGTTTAACAAACAAACAAACACACGCCCTTCATTAGGAAGGGTACACACATTCATAGATGCAACACGTCTACTGCACCCACTTGTGGATCGAAACGTCTTTACCATCCACCATGATAGAAGCTCATCCACTTCTAGCCTAAGTCTGAATGGACGTCCTAGACATCCAACCCTCAAACCCGAAGGCCACTTCATGTTCGTATGAGGACGGAGACCTCATCCTAACCCCACCTCTGTCTCATGCGCAAGAAGCTCCCAAAGCTTCATGACTAACTAGCATAACAAACCGCCCTTATCTCCATCGTATTGTCCAACCGCCCTTGGGACCCATCACTACCCCTATGGCATCTTGATGGTCTCGTACCATAAGTGCATGCACAAACAAGTATTATTTTCATGGTTAAGCCATTCTCCTTGGCATCGACGGTCCAACGGCCCTAACACTCAACCTGACCTGCAGCTATTTGTCTAGTCCGGTCCGTCGACCCAGCCCTAACATACTACCGCCAGTCCATCGAGCATTGTCAGTCTTGACTTGGTACCATAGCGATTCACACAATCAATTTCCATTTTTAAATTAAGAGTTTTCATGGCTCTTCCTAATCATACTTGTTTAGGGCTCCAGCCCGTGCCCACTGGCCTTGGGCCCATTGCACATGTTTTTTTAAAACTGGGCATTGAGCCCTATGAGTTCAAAAACCAAGGCCCCTAGCCTATTATAGCTGCTCTAGCTCCCATCAAGGTCTCCCAAATAGTTTAAGAAGTTTTCACACAGTCAATGGAGAACACTTCTGAAAAAATTCACTTTTTAACTCATCACACCAACCGGGTGTGATGATAACTCCGCTTACAACCGGTAGGCGAGTTTCTCCTTTCCTTAAGGAAACTCATCATACCAATCGGGTATAATGTTTGTTCATTCCTACTCACAACCGGTGAGTATGTTTTATCCGTTAAAAATAGTGTTTATCATCCTAACTGGTATGATGTATAAAAGTCCCATTCATAACCGGTAAGTAGGTTCTTTAACTTTTCATTATGTGTTCATCATCCCAACCATGTATAAAGTGTAATTAAGCCCACTCACTCATTGACTGTGACGCGTTTGTCCCCAGTCAACTTCCAAGTCCACGCTAGCTTTTCCTTCCTAGCGTTCCAGTCTCTCATGTCCCTACACAATATGGGTATCACTATCAATTAAGGTTAGGCATGACAGCCTTCGTTTTCTCATGTATGAGCAAATAGGGTCAAAGTTCTTGGTTTATTGCACTTATGTCCCTAAAGTTCAATTTTCTTAACTTTAAGTCCCTGATGATAACTTTTCCCCAAATTGAGTCCCAATTTTTCCAATATCCCCTTTGGATCCTCAATTTACTCAAAATTGTGTAAGGGGCTCAAGTTTTCCAAATTTCCAATTTGGTCCCCAATGTTTTTCAAAATTTACAATTTTGACCCTACTTTCCAAAAATGGAAATTTGGTCCCAAATATTTCGAAAATTGACCAATTGGTTCCCCAAATTCTTTCTCATTACCAATTGGCCTTCAATTTTGAGAAATTTCATAGAGGTCCCTCAATTTTTTAAATCCTCAAATTTCCCCAATTTCACCTTTTTATACTGACCAAATTTGATTTCTTCAAATTATTAGGGTTAATTGCTCCAATTGATGGCATGGATCTGTTCCTACACTTCCATGCGATCAAATGGAGCTTTGAAATGCAGAATTTGAGTTTGAATCAAGCTCAAATGGAGCTTAATCAGAAAACTGTTCATAGAGAGAGAGAGCTTCAAAAACTTACCGTCAGAGGTGCGACGATCTAAGCTCTCGATCTAGGGAGGTAGCTCTCGTCCTTAGATTCTTTCTAGGATCAAGAATTGCTACAATTGAAGTCCATACGAGGGTGAATTTGGTTAATGAAATTCGACACTTTCTCTCTCTAACACTGATGTGCAACGACGAAGGAGAGCTAAATTGGCTTACCTTTCACCTTTGTGGAGGTCGTGTGAGGGTCGTGGGATGTTGGGGAGGCTTGGTTTGGCCGAAGAGGTCTGAATTTGGCCGAATTCAACTTGGCTAAAATAGGGCAGCTTCAGTCCGTTAGAGCTGCTTCAATGTTTGATTCCGCCGGTGCTTCTCCAATGGTTCTCGGATTGAAGGGAGATTGCTATTAGTTAGCTAACTTTCCCCGAAGTCTATAGGACCCAACCTTGCCTTCTGAGGCTAAGAAAACTGCCCAAGTCGGAGATCTAGCTTGAGCTTCACCTAAAAATAGAGCACTTGAGAGAGAATGGCGATTTGAGGTGTATGAAGGATGAATGGAGGGGAACTCTTTATATTGGGAGATCAAGGACCCTCTACCCTACCAGTTTCCATATTGGTCAAGCTTATCCTCTTTAGAAAATGCCTAAATCAGTGGGAATATTCATTCACTGGAGAAGGAAAGTTTTTCTGCCATTTGAATAGTGTTGTCATCCCAAGGAAGAAGATGACACTATTCTGAACCAGACAGGACTGGTCTCACCGAGTTCAATGGTGAAAATTGGCCAATTTAGGCCTGATTCGACTAGTTTTCTCAAAATTAAAAATTTCTAAATTAATTTAAATTCATTCTCAATCTAATGGTGACCTCAATTTTCCAAATTGAGATTTTTAAGCCATCAAGAAAAATGAATTTAGAGATTGGTCCATGTATAGTTCAAATTGGTTCAATCAGATTCAGGTCTGGTTCACCCTAAACCGGTCTGGTTTTCCCATCCATTTTACTTCATGGTTCTTTCCCATGGCTTTTATGACTTTTTGGTCACTTGGAATTTTCCAAATTCCCATTTTAGCCCTTATTTATCATTCTCAATTCCATAAGTGGTTTAGTTTTCTCATTAAATTGACCAATTCTTTCACAATTTTCATTGATCTGAGATGACGGGCTTCACACAGGTCGACGGACCATCCTAGACAAACAACTACAGGCCCGTTGAGTGACAAGGCTGTTGGACTGTTGGCACCAAATAGAATGGCTTAATCATGAAAACTCTTGTTTGTGCATGCACTCATGGATACGAGACAATCAAGACGCCCTAGGGGGTAGTGATGGGTTCCAAGGGCTGTTGGACGGCATGCTGGAGATAAGGGCAGTTCGTCGTGCCAATTAGTCATGAAGCTTTGTGAGCTTCTTGCGCATGAAACTGAGGTGGGGTCAGGATGAGGTCTCCGTTCTCATACGGACAAAAAGTGGAATTTGGGTCTGAGGGTCGGACATCCACTCAAACTTAGGGTACAAGTTTGGGACTTCTATCAGGGTGGATAGTAAAGTCATGTTGATCATCAAGTGGGTGCAGTCTGGGACTATCCTACGAATGTTTTTACCCTTCCTGATGAAAGGTGTGTGTTTGTTTTCTAAACACCTCCCGAGGCAAGGGGATTTGCTAAGAGAGCTAAACACACCTAATATGAAAATAGAAAAAGTCCTGAGATTTGAGTTTTGAGAAAAATCCTTGAAAAGGAATGGAAAACCTTGGCATGGTTTTGATAAACTAAACATTTTTGAAAACTCACTCCCAACACCCGCTCACTGAGTTGTGAAAGCTCACCTTCTCCCTTTAACCCCTTTTTAGGAGAAAGGAAGACCAACTTTAAAGACCCCTCTACAGTTAAACCCTAAGATAGGTATGTAACTAAATATATTGAGTTTTGTATAATGCTATTCCAGGAAAAACGGGGAAAAAGGATGCTTGACTTCTCGCAGTTTAGAAGGGGGTGAAACCCTCTTGAACCAAAAGGAGTGGTGGGTTGCTCACGAGAATTTAACCAAACCGAGTCAAGGCGTGTTAGGAGGGTGACATGTGTCCCTAGTCAACGGTCAACTAAGGAGAAGCCTTGTTAGTAAGGATGACCAATGAGGAGCTGACATTTGGCAAGGATGCCATGTCAGCATCCGACAAGGATGTTAGAGAAACGGTCCACCAATCAGACGTCGACACATGGTAGAGCCACGTCGGATGGTCTCAGCCAACAAGAGACTGACACGTGGTAGTGGCACTGCGTTAGGGGAAAATCTAACACATTTAAACCATCCAATCAGAGGATGCCACATGTCATGGTCAACGGTCAACAAAAATACGGTCAGTAACCACGTTGAAATGAGCGACCAATGGGAGGTCGCCACATGGCTAGTCAGCGAGTCAACGGCTAACTCGGATGCTGAGTGGGAAGTTGCATTAACAAAGTCAGCCAATCATAGCACGCCACATGGCAAGCTCGCACATGCGAAAAAGTGTCATCTTCCTCCTTGGAAAAGTTGGCAAAAAGAGAAATGGATGAGAGGCTAGGTATGCGGCGACCCGAAAGCCCTCCGATCTCATTGTCAACGAGTGAGGCTGGGGCCGAGTCCTATGTCTGTTGTAGCCCTGTTGGTTGTCGAGTTCCCTATATAAAGGGCACCCATCTACTCATCTTCCTCATCCCACAAACGATCAAAAAAGGAGAGGTGCTCCATTTTCTGATGAGATCTAAACCAGAGCTCCGACGAGGCCTTTTTTTTGCAACCTCAAAAGGCACATACGGGCTCTTTGGAACCAGGAGGAAGTCCCCTATCTCATTGCCACCTTCTTTCAGTCTGAGGATCATCAGAGAAGCACCAGGAAGCTCACACAATACCATCACTCCGGCGGTCTCATAACTATAGAAAGTCTCGAGCTGAACTCTAGCCAACTCCGCCCTCCTATGAGTAGGCCAAACCTCCCACAGCCTTCCTCGACCTCCAAGAACCTTCCAGGTAAGCTAATTCTTACCCATTTCATCGAAAGAGTAAACTTGCATAAATTGGAACTCTAGAACTTCTCTCACTAAATTCTCTGTACTCAAGCACCCAATTGACTGAAATTTGATCCTAGGAGGATCTCTAGGAATAGCACTAGCCACATTTATTTAGAGCCCACACTGCTGCCCCCTCGCCAATAAGAAAACCGAGCTTTCTCCCTCTAGAAAACTTTTTTGTTGAAGATCTGTTTAAGCTTAAAAATGGGTCAATTGAAGTCGTTCAAAAGCCAAGATGATCGTAGAGAGATGGAGAAAACAATTATTAGTATGATAGGGACAATTAACCAAGTTTAAGCAACCAAGTTGATGAAATGAGATTTGAGGTCAAAGTGCAAATTTTGGGAAATTTGGAAATTGAGGTCGGATTGTAATTAAAGGAAAATTGAGGACTTAAATGGAAATAAGAGAAGATTAGGGATCTAAGAGGAATATTGGAAACCTTAGGGACATAATTGCAGATTAAGTGGACATTAGGGACCTAATTGTAAGGTTAAAAACCTTAGGGACCTAATCGCAATTAAGGCATAAATTAAGGACCTATGTGCAAATACTTGAGAATATGGGGTCATTTATGTCAATCTCTTATGTGAATACTCAAACCGTGTAGATTCGAGTGTTCAACGATCGACGCAGAGGAGCACGGCACAGATCGAAATCCAGTCGTGTGAACGCGTCACAATTACTAGGTGAGTGGGATTTCTAACATTATACATGGTTGAGATGATGAGCACGTTTTCCAATTGAAAATCATTTTCCAAGAATAGTCTCCCTTGACTATGTGAACCTGCTTAAACCTTTTGGGGGATATTTCTAATAATAGTTGAAATTACTCTAGTGGACCCAAGGCCTCAGTTTTGAAACCAATAGGGCCATAGGGCCAAGTTTTGGAAAAACTCATGATGTGGACCCAAGGCCAATGAGAAGGGGCTTAAACTCATAGATAAATTTTTTATTTTAAGTCTTATGGAAGTTTACCAAAAATGGTTAAGTTGTGTGATAAAGCCACCCATCCAAAGTCAAATCATATAACTCGTTGGGCTAGTAGCTACCAAGGCGAAGCTAGGTCGTCGAACTCGTTGGGCTGGTAGTTACCGTGCTAAAGCTCAGTCATCGAATTTGTTGGGTTGATGGCATCAAAGATAAATGTCTAAACTAAAATACTTTTGTTTATGCATGCTGAGATACGGAACCATCAAGGCGTCTGATATGGGATAGTGTCAGTTCTAAGGGCTATTGGATGACCCAGGGTGCATAAGGGAAGTTTTGTCATCTAGTAAGTCACAAAGATCGGAGAAGCTTCATGCGCATTAAGACCGAGGTTAGAGGGGGAGAGGTATCGTTCCACCGTAGCGAACACAAAGGAATTCAAGTCTAGGGATTGGGCAATTGATGCTCACACAAACTTGGGGTAAAAGGTATCACCTCTTACTAGGGTGGTCGGTAAAATTGCTTTGGGCCACAAGCGAAGCAATCGGAGACTGCTTTGAGAATGTGTGAACCATTTGTGATAAATGGTATATGTGATTGTATGCTAAACCAAACTCGAGCAAGGAAAAATATTAAAATATTTTTCTAATGAGGAGTTAAACCCACAAAACCCGTAAACAAGAAGGGTAGAAATTATAAAATTTTTCTATCTCTACGAAAAGTCACCCTAACACCCACTCACTCAGTTGTAGAACTCACCCCTTCCCCTAAACTTTTTTCAGAAAAACCTACTGTCAAGAAAAGTGGAAGCAAGAAGAGTAAGTTAGAAGTACTACATGAAAAGGTAAACTCTTATGTAGTTATTTCTTAAAATTTTGTTGTGGAAAACATGTGTACTCATGAGCATTTACCTTCCATGGCCTATTTTGGTAAAAATATCAATCTAGTATAGGGAAGAGTGGCGGGTTAATCATGGGATTCCAACCAAACCGAGTTCGAGCGTGACACATGACCCATCTTTCATAAATCATCAAGACTTAGTACATATTTTCATAGATCAACGGGTTTCAACCCATTTTTTATAAATTATCGAGAGTTAATCCATCTTTTATAAATTATTAGATCACAATTTGTGTTTCATAAACTACCGGGTCTCAATCTATGTTTCATGAACTATCAGGTCTCAAATTGTGATTCATGAACTATTGGGACTTGGTCTGTGTTTCATAAATTATTATAAACTATTGGGTCTCAACCCGTATTTCATAAAATATCAAGTTATTATCTATCTTTGGATAGTATTGAATCTCAACCTATCTTTTGATAAATTGTTGAGCCTCGATTTGTATTTCATAATTTGTAGGAAAATTACCCATATTTTGGATAATATATTGGGTTATAAACGACCTATGTATTATTTTTTATATTTATTTTATTATACTAATTTTACAATCATGCAAATATACATTTTATAAAGCTTGTAAACCACTTGTGTAAACCTCGACCTTTTGAGTTAAGGAAAATTGGAAAAATAACCGGTCAAACCGAGTAAGAAAACCGAACCAATTCACAAACCCAACCATTTGAGGGCTCATAAAACCTTAGAAAAGAACCTTAAGACAAATTAAAAGAGAAAAACTAGATTGGTTCAGATGAACTTGATCTCATTAGAACACTAAAGTTAATTGTGCTTGCATGAGAGTAGTGCAAGGATGGGTGACCTCCTAATGTACCCCGAAATTTTGTACGCCCTATCATATATACCCATAATTTAATACATAAATTAAATTATTAGAATTAATAATAATAAATATCCATCAATTTATGGCAACATTAATACTGGTAATAAATCTCCCCCATTTAATACACAATTTTACACATTCATCCTCCTCACACGAACACTTCTCTCTCTCCATGGCTCCATTTCCTGGTGAAGCTCGAACTAGAGCTTCGACTTGGGCATTTTTCTTAACCTCAGAAGTAGAGGTCGGGCTCTTTAGACTCTAGGGGAAGTTAGCTATCTGATAGCAAACTCTAGTCGATCCTAGGATCACCGAAGAAGAGCCAACATAATCAAATAGTGAAACAGCTCCAGCAGACCGAAGCTGCCTTATTTCAGCCGAGCTGAAATCGGCCAATTCGAGCCCTTCTCAGGCCAAACCAAGCCTTACCAACACCTCTACAGCCCTCCTATAGCTGAATTAGGACCGAAAAATAAGCCAATTCGGCTCTCCTATGCAATTTTCAACCGGTGTTAGAGAAAGGGTCGACAAAATTTCAATGACAGAATTCTAATCCAATTTGACATCAATTAATATTATTCTTGATCCTATGAGGAATCTTAGAAGGAGAGCTACCTACCCTGATAGAAAGCTCAGGTTGTCGCGCCCTCACTGGTGAGCAATTGAAGCTTTCTCTCCCTATAGTCTGTTTTCCGACAAAGCTCCGTTTGAGCTCGTTCCGGCGTTTAAGCTTGCGATTCAAAGTGCTATGGAATCGTATGAACATGTAGAAACTCAATTTCAACTTCAATTTCAACAATTAGAAGTGTTTAATTGGTTAATTTGATGAAATCAAATTCGGCTGTGTTAGGAAGTTGAAATTGGGGAAAATTGGGGATTTTTGAAAAGTTGAAGGACTAAGAGGCAATTTTATAAAATTGAGGGGTCAATTAGGCATGATAAGAATGTTAGAGGGCCAATTGAGGAATTTTAGAATTTTTGGGGTGAAACTTACTATTTTTGTAAATGAAGGGCAAAATTATAATTTTGTAAAAGTTGGGGGGACCAAATTGGAAATTTAGGAAATTAAACCCCTTTTTGTGAATTTGAATAAATTGAGGCCCTCAGGTAAATTTTAAAAGTTTTGGGACTCAATTTGAGGGAAAACAGCATTAGAGACTTAAAATTACAAAATAATAACTTTAGGGACCTAATTACAAATAAATAGAAATTTTAGTTTTTTCATTCATTTGGAATGAATGAAGGTTATTGGGCCGAGTGATAATGAACAAGGATGTCCATATCGTGTAGGAATACAAAGTACCGAGAACTCCAGCAAGAATAAGCTCGCGTGAATACAAAGAACCAGTCGAATGGAATTCACTATATTAACGGGCGAGTGGGCTTACTAACGTCATACTCGGTTGGGATGATGAACACAATTTAATGATTAAAAACCCCTTATCAGTTGTGAGTGAGATTTTATATTATACCCTGTTGGGGATGATAAGTACCTCGTAATGAAAACTCACTAGCAAGTGGTATTTTAAACATCACAACTTAGAGGAGTGATGTGAAAATCATGCAGAAAAACTACTTATCGATTGTAAGTATATTATACTTAGTTGGTATGATGAAACTTCCTCGAAAGAAGTTGAAAACTCATTCATCGGTTATTAACAGAGATGTCCTTATACTCGGTCGGTATAGTGGACAGTTGAAAATATATTTTTATCGGAAATGCTCTCCTCTGACTGTGTGCCAATCCTTAAACGATTTGGGAGACTTTCTTGATGGGAGCTCGAATAGCTCTTATAGGTCAGGGGGCTCGATTTTGGAACTTGGGGGCTATTATGCCTGGTTTTGAAAATCTCGAACAAGTGGGCCATAGGCCAATGGGTACGAGAAAGAGCTCGTAAACAAACATGATATATGTGCCATAAAACTTTAATAAATGAATTGTTTGGCCATGGTACCAACACAGGACCGACATATTCAATCAACTAGTGGCAGCGTGATATGATAGGTCTCTAGGCCAGTCAAGATAAACAGTTGCAGGTTGAATTGAAGGTCGAGGTCGTTGGACCAGTGGCACTATAGATTATATGGCATGATAAAAAAAAAATATTGTTTGTGTATGCATTATGATTATGGGACCATCAAGATGCTCAAGAGGGGTAGTGATGCGTCCTAAGGGCACTGGATGATGATATAGTGGGTATAAGGGCAGTTCGTCGTACCAAGTGACCGTGCGAAATTTGGAGTAGCACTAAGTGCATGAGACTAGAGTGGGGACGGGATGAGATCTCTGTCCTCATACGGACACGAAGAATTGATTTCGGGATTGAGGGTCGGATATTGCATACATCCACTCATTCTCAGGGTAGAAGTGGACGTGCTTCTATCTAAGTGGCCGGTAAAGTCACACCGACGCCACAAGTGAGTTCAATGGACGTACTGGCCTGCGAATGTGTGTTTGACCTTCATGATGAAGGAAGTGTGTTGGGTGATGACACAGCGTGATTAATAAGAAATGATGGTAAAAATCGAGATTTGAAATAAAAGGATTTTTGAAAGAAATGAGTCTGGCACACTCCAATACAAATCTTTTTCCTAAAAAATAAAAGTGTTAAAAACTCATTTACTGAGTAGTAGTACTCACCCCCTCCCATATATCATTTTCAAGAAATTTCGGAAAGCCTACCCTTAAAGACCATCAACTAAGACGTTTATGAGACAGATATGATAAATTTAAATTATTATGCAGTTTTGATTTATGTTATTCCAGGAAAAGGTACAAGTCTAAAAGACGTCTTACTCTTTACGGTTTATAATAAGGGAAACCATTTAATAAACCAGGAGAGTGGCAGGTTGCTCACAGAGATCCAACCAAATCGGGTTGGGCGTGACAACTTGGATCAATAATCTTACTCACCTCTATATATGATCTTATTCCCCTAGTAAGTGTTCAATTTGTTACTCAGTACACAATCATTAATGTCGCTCAACCTACACAAGGTGTACCCAGGTTATTAACGCGTTTAGATATTAGGTCGAATTTTATCGGTATTACTTGTATTGTTCATTAACTATTTTCGTATAGACAGCTCTAAGGGACAAGGGGCGGCTAGCCCATACCCTGGTCTGTGTCTCATTGGCTAGAATTGGCAATTTTGCATTAATTTCTCTTTGAGGGCAAAATTCTTTGTAAACCGCACAAAAGATAATCGCGTACGCCACAAACGACGGCTGGCGCGCACACATCATAAGTGGCCCATGTACTCTTTGTGCAATTTGATCTAGTTCGACTGATTTACTAGCCGATTCAATATGTTTGACTTCTATTTAACTAGTTTTGAACCAGATGGACGGAGTCGAATTCAAATTAGATTTTTAATTTTATTTTTATTTTTATTCAATTTTTTTAATTTTTTTTCATTTAATTTTTTATCTAAAATTAAATATTTTTTTATTTTTAATTTTTTAAAATTAAATCATAATATAATTCAATACCAACAATATAATATGTTAAAAAGATAAATACCTACTCATCCAACTTATTTAAATGAAATGAAATTATACCTAAAAATAAGATCACCACGAATAGTATGAAAGTTGAAAAAAAAATTATTAAAAATATTTTACCATTTTTCTCTTAATTCTCACTTTTCTCTCGTTGTCTAACTAACCTTCATATAATTTAGGTAATTGCATGCATAAATTAAACACTAAAGTTAGGGTCTATTAAAACCCTTACAATATAAATATTTTATTATATTTATTATTTTCAACTCCTAATATCATATTTTAAGTTAGTTTTAATTCATATAAACTCGTTGTGGAACTAAGTATTAGTCTCACTAATTTAATTAATTTATTACTATTATTATTAGTAGTACTAAGTTTTAAATATTAATGTAAGTAACTCAATTATACCATTTCAATAAAAGTTAATGACATTATTTACATTTCAACTATTTGTACCGTAATATTTTTAAAAAACTTGTCACATAATAACTTTTTGAATATATTATACCAAATTTTAAGTCAATAAAAAATTTGTACCAAAAGATTAATTCATCAAATATTAAGATATTTACACTTTTATTTTTAAATTATATATGATTGATTTTTTCCATAATAATATTGCAAATTATCAAATAAATTTTTTCATTTTTTGAAAATTGAACCTAAATAGCCAAATGGTATTTGGAAAATGTCCGATTTAAACAAATTGTGGAGCTCAATTTTAAACTGATTTGGGGATTATTTTACAAATATTATGTGATATTCGGAGATAGCCAATTTGGTGTAAAAAAATGAGATCGCCAATAACCTTTTCTTTAGCTCACGTGGACTAACATGTCGTGCCGGTCAGCACGTGATTTTCAACTTCCCTTGCCCAATCAGAAGTAAGAATCGGGTCCCACAAATCAGACAGCGCGTGTCCACATGTCCCTTCACAATCATTACAGTATCCTTGCAAAAAAACACACATACGGTGTGATACCCACGTTTCCCGCCGGCGCGTGTAGTTTAATTTTTTCTTTATGTATATCTATTATTACTTAAAGGGGGAGAAATTACTTTTCCTCTCATTTTTTCCTTGGCACGACGTAAAAAAATAATTTATTTAAAATAATCTAAATAGGAAATTGGTCCTATTTAGATTTACTCAAGGCGCATAGTTAATTGCCAGGCGAGCGATGGGACAGAGGATGATAGGGCCATGATGATGTGCCTCCGAGTCAGACAACCCTGTTTAAAAAATAATAAAAATAATATTAACCATGTATTAAAATAATCGAAACAAATGGGTCCGACATGGTGATGTCTGGTGATGATTGAGTGTCCCCACAGGTGCGTGCTAGCTGTCCCACGTGTCTCCTCTTCACGGTCCTCTATAATGGATCTCCCATTCCCTCCTTCCTTTCCATCCACGGCACAATAAATTAAGAGTTAATCAATGAAAAATAAATTATTTTATTAAAATAATAATAAATATATTTTATATAATAAAAATATACTAATATTAAATAAATAGCCATTAAAATAATACACAAAAGATGTGGTAACGATACACTACTCACTTGAGACTCTCTCAAGGCTATGAAATGGGGGATGAAGTGGCTCTGTGGTGAAATGAAATGACGGTATTGTCCTTCCATCCGAATGATTGCACCGCACCAAGACAGGTGGTGTGACTAGCTAGACATGTTAGATGTAGGCTTAGTCATATCTAGGCCTTCCTACCTACCGACCCTTGTGATGGAGGCATGTCTGATGCCCATGTGAATTGTGGGTGTCTATCCAAATAATTGCACGTCAGCACAGTGCCAAGCATATGTGCCATTATTTTACTTATCAAAAGATGTGTGCCCAATGGTGGCATCCACGCACTCATTTGGGGTGAGAGAATGGTCACTCTCAATTGTTGATTGATGTCCATAGATTTTATATAGTTTTTATAAATATTTTAATAAATTTTATTTATTTTTAGTTGGTGTGATGAAATTTCACCAAGAGATAGAGACCATCTCTTGGTGCCCGCTATCATCATGGTGTCTTTTTACCTGGATAAGAGTGGTTGTCCCCCTTTGGAGGCTTATTATTCACACCTCATTTCCTTTTTATATTTGTAGGTGTCTCACAATCCAAGCAATGAAGGTCAATCAATTGTTACTTAGGTGATCAATGATTTTTTTTTGCCTAAAATCCCTAATAAGTCACACCATTTTGAGCGATTTATGTGCAAATCTTTTATTTAACTCAAATTATATACAAAAAAAAATCATTAATTGATCAATTAAAATTTATGCATGTATAAATATTGAGCCACCAATGCAAATTTTATATGTAATTTGAACAAAATAAAAAGTTTATTTGGCAATTGAGCCATGCTTAAAATTTTGTATATTTTAATTGTATGATTTTTTGCTGAATAGTTCATATTCGATCGACAAAATGATTGGTTTGAGTTGGCTGGTAAATGGCAAGTGGTGATGGAAAGTACAATAATTACAATGGGAGGCAAAAAATCTTCCGATAATCAATCATTAATGGCGAATCTAACTATAAATAATTATAAGTCATTTTTTAATTATAAGTTAATACCCAAATATCTTATGGATCATAATTATTACACATTTGAATAATATCATTCTATTTATTTTAAGAGTTAAAACTTAAAATTCTCCCAATAAAACTCGATTTTATTTATGGAAAAAATAAATAAGTATATAATTTTGTATAATAATTCAATTTATATATAAATATTTTATTTATAATTTAATTTTTTAATAAAATTTATCATAAATTAAAGATATATTTACTCCATTCCATATTAATTAATCCAACATGCTCTAATTATCGATCAAGTTGGAGTTGGATCGTCCGTTATCATTACCGCTCGTCATGTGAATTATAAAATAATCTCCAAATTCTCGAAGAGTCCGCTCGACAGCAAAGCACACGTGCACCCTTGCTACCCGCACGTGTACCTTTTTTTTTCCTTCGGTCAAAGTCGACTTTTTGCTGTTCCATGCCGGATCTGGTCAACGGTCAACCCCTTTGTTGATTGGGCCACCTGTCTGCTTTTCCCTATTCCCTTTTCCTCATGCTTTTGAATGGTAATATCAAGAAAGTAGCATTTTCTATACGTACTATTATTCCCCACTTTATTTTCTTTCTACTCCAATTTAATTTAATTGAAAGACTCTTAGATTTACTAGTTATTTAGATATCGGTAGATCCGAGGTGGGTAAGGACTACCCATGTAAATAGTGTTTACATAAGAAATTTGGGTAGGTTATGGGATAAGAATAATGAGAACACCAACCTTCTAACTCACATTTATTAATTAAATTAAATGTTATAATCATTTTTTTAATTTTTAAAATAAAAATTATGATATTATTAAAAATTTTAATAAGTACTATATTTATATAAAAGAAAAAAAGAAAAGGAAACTATGTAACTATTAGTAGTCACGGATAACTACTAATATAATTGGCTAAAAGGGAAAAAAGAAAAACCATGAATAGCTTGAGAAGTGAGGGTGAAGGAAAATTGCATGATCCACGTACAGTTTAGTTGGTCCTTCCATGCCCTCCTACTGTACTGCTGACAGGAACAGCCTGTAAAATCCTGTACGGACGCCATCACGGCCGTCCGATCGCCGGAAGGAATCATATGGGCATGTGCAGCAATTTCCCCCGAAGGATCCCAAGCAAAACCATATGGTGGAGCATGTGGGTTCCACTGGAAACCTCGGAAACCGGGGCTCCGTTGGCCATGGACTGGACCTTGCTGGTAACCACATGGTTCTGCAGGTCGTTAAGGCGAGTGGGTGGAATCAGTTTTTCTCGTTGATCCACCTTTTATTTTTCCCTTTTCCAAATAAAATAACAGGAGTATTAATCCGTATTTTGAACTCGGGTGCACGTACCCAACATCAAGAATTCATGAACCGCACGTGCCCATCATAGAAGGGTCTCAAGCAAGAGAGTGACAGGGATCAACTTCCAAGAATGCAACTTGGGATGAATGGCTGAAGAACCCGTCGGGTCTGTCAGATTTCTACTTACATGTTAGTTAATAAGTAGAATAAATGAATGAATTAAATGTGATTCGTGATATGCTTTCTGACTGATGCGTGAAAACCTCTAAGCATTAATCTTCTACCAACAAGCACGAGAGAGCCAGAGATGAGAAGAACATTAAATAATATGAGGTTGGTTCCAAAATGCCACATAAACCTTTACAAGTTCACGATCGATCAAGGATCAGAGATGATAATGGAGAATATGAACCAAAACTAGGGACAGGTCATGCTTTTGCTAAATATTGTGGCAACTGTACAAGGAATTCATAGTTCAGAACTCTGGTCAGTGCTACTGTATCAAGTTCAGGGAAGAGGCTCGTACAGTCGGGTATTAGATGGACCTCTCATTTGAATCTGTCTCAAAATGCACTATGTGAGAAAGAGATGTAAAGACACCATCTTCAAGGAGCTAAAATTCCAGTATGGTACCCTTTGCACAAGCTCAAGAAGCAAAACCAAACTAATCTCTGATCCTGTAAGTCAGCACCAATTAGCTGGGTGTAGAAGCTTTTGATTTTGGTCTCTCCATGTTTTCATTTACATTCAGGTTCTTGCCTCCAACTCAATCCCAACTTGCCCAAATCGGACTTATCCATTGTTCTTTGTGCTATTTGTGCTGTTCCTTGGTGGCTTCTTACAGATACACGAGTAAGGATGTTCAAGAAATTCCTGTTTTCCTGGTTTCAATTCATCAGGCTCCCCCATGGATCCCCTCTGATAATACCTGACACTGTCAGCAAAGTTAGTCCAGCTGGTTTGATTCCACTTTAGGAACAATGCACTCAACTTCTTAGAATTTGGTCTGATGGTCCTCTTGTGCCCCATGTACCTCCTACAAAACCATGATCAAATTTCACTGACATCCAAATAATTGCCAAAGTAAGGCTTCACATGAAATAAGTTTATTAATTTTGACACCACGGTTTTATAATCATTACACGTTATGTTTGTGAAAACCAAGTATAGATTTTATGCTAGCACTCTAAAACACAAGGCAACAATCCTGAACATGTGCAAGTTGCAAGTAACAATCCGGCAATTACATCAAAATATGTGCAACAAGCATTCGTTATGTACTTCAAATATCATTTTCTCCAGATCTAAGAGGCCACTCAGGAAACATGTCGTGCATTTTATCATAAACTGCCTACTTTGGCAATCAACCACAACCTGTTATGTGGACTTGTAAATTTTTGGACTGGGCAAGTTATGTGGTAGTAGACCAAGAAAAAATATAATATTTCTCACCTTCGACCTGAAAGAAGTTTTGCCATATTTCCATTGTTATTGGAGATGAAAACATTACTTTCTTCACAGACAATATAGTCAATGGCTGCAAGCCTTGAAGAATATGGAAGAAAAGGTTTAAGTTCTTCACTAGCTAGCATCTCCTTTGTGTAAAAGTTACGGAACAGTTCTCTAAGAGGCCACAACATCTCTTCCCCCCTGTAAATTTCACCAGATGCAACATAGAGATATGTATCATTACTAAAACTAAGAGCCTGCATCATTAGGCCCACTTCATGAGGAGTAAGTGGACATTTCCCTCTCTGTCGCTCTTCCTCTGGGCTTACATCCTGAATGAGAAAAAGAAAAGGGACTCGGGTAAGAAAATATTAGAATAGCATGCGCCAAGATCTGCAGAGTAAGTTAAAGTACTGGTGAGGGAATAACAATACATGCCAGTCCTCTTAATATAACAAGTAGAATGATTAGAAGGATAATAAAACTTGACTTCCAAAGAAAGGGTTTACAGGCAATGTGACGACCCATCGCTTCCTTATTTCTGCAAGGTCCGTTCTTTCCTTTTCACCACCACCTTAATAACACCCAGAGAATGCAAGCATATCAGGTTCAAACCTGTAACAAAAAATGGCAATAAGCAACAAAGACAACAGGGAACATCATTGCATGTTGAAATTTGCATCTCATACAAAATATAATGTAGGCTTTGCATTTGGAAATAAAAATTATATTCAGTCTCAAGGAGAAGATAGTGAGATATAGTGGCAATGCAACCTGCTGAGAGAGGTAACATGCCAATAGTTAATAGTAATGCTAAGGACATGAACCAAAACAAAACATAAATTATTATTAATTTATAAGATGGGAAAGATTTAATTATTTATAAATTATGACTTTTATATAGATATTAATTTTATCTCTTATCTATATTAACGAGGGAAAGATAATAAAATTGATATTATCTTTTCAAATCATGACGAGGGGAAGATAATGAAATTGATATAAACATTTGTAGTAATTGGAATGAAAAATGGCAAGGAGACACAGAAAGAAGATTAAAAAAATGGAGAAAAGGGACCTTACATGTCTCCCCTAGAGTATAGGAAGAATTTGATCTAAATAATATTCTGGAGGGGATTTCCTTGGAACACGCATGGTGTATGGTGGTTTTTCCATGGACACCATGAATTTATCAGAAATGTTTTTTTTACAATAGTTACATCTTTTGGAGAGAGATGAAATAAACCAATTAACATAAAAGATGTTCATGAATTCAGTGAAAGAGAAACCCGGTGTAATTTTAGCAAACCAAGATATTTTTAGAAAGTATGTTATGCAATATCCATATATAGGTATAGAGTATTTAAATAAACACATCAAATAAAGTTTTTTTTAAAATTTAGTAGATACATTAGTTAGGTATATATATATATATAATAGTTAAATAAGTAAATAAATAAGATTTTGAAATTAAAAAAATTACAACCTTACTAAATTCGGGTAAATCCAAATTAGATCAACCAATTCGAATCGAACCAAACCAAACCCATCGGATCATCTTATTTCTCACTGGTGAGTTATTCTATTCATGCTCTACTTTTCACCACTTAGTATGTGTCATGAAAATAATCGATTTTACAAAAATCAAAACTTGGAATATATAGTAAGTTATTTCCCAGAGCTATCATGTAAACTTTGCCCTTTAGAGTAAATAATTAAATCGGGAAAAATCCTAGATACTTTCAAAAAGAAATTGAGTGCTTGTCGTAACAAAAAAAAGGTAAAATAAGGGTTTAAGACGAAGAATTCTAAATTACAAGTAGCCAATAAATAACAAAATAACTATGAAAAGGATAAGATCTGAAAATCGGACCGGTTCAAGATAAACCAGACTTGAACTGGATAAAGCCGAGTAAATTAGGTTGAACCGTGAAAAACCTGTTCAAAGATTCATTTTTCTAAATGACTTAAAAATATCAAATTGAAAAATTAAAGCCACCATTATATATAAAATAAATTTAGAAAATTTTAATTTTTAGAAAACCGGTCGAATCGAGTCTGAACCGGCTGATTTACGAATTCGGGTCAACGGACCCGGTCGGACTAGACTGGTCAACGAACCACTACCAGGTAAGCGTCCAGTCAGCATGAGTGACCAATCAGCGTGCGACGCGTGGCGAAGCGTGCCCAATCAACTGTTTGATCAACGCTAACCAATTAGAGTGTGATGTGTGTCCCTGGTCAATAGTCAGAGGAGGAAAATCCACCTCAGCGATAACCAACTAGTGGTAGAGTGACACATGTCCCGGTCAACGGTCAAGGTCGGACGAGCCCCATTAGCGAAAACTGGCCAAGGGGGATCCGACACATGGCAAAGGCACCACACAACATCCGATTGGGATGATCGACCAATGAGAGGCCAAAACGTGGCAGTGCCACATGACCTCGACCAATTAGAAGTTGACACGTGGCACTGACACTGTGCGTTAGGAAGGTGATGTGACGCATTTAAACCAACCAATCAGAAAGCACCACGGGTCACGATCAATGGTTAACATGGACCGGTTAGTAGCCATGTGGGAAGGTGATGTGAATCCGACTAAAGAGACTACGAATTCAAAAGTCCAGTCAACCGAACCTGCAATGGAGCTGAACAGTTCGTCACCAAAAGAGATAAATAATCATTTGAGTCTGCAAAAGGGCCCAATCACAAGGTCAAGGGCTAAAAGATTCAAAAAAGCTTTATATGGGCTGATTAAAGAGATTGCTGAATATTCAAATAGAAGCCCAAATGAAGAGCCCAAGAGAAGGTCCAGATTTAATTAATAAGGAGAGATTTATAAATATAATAAATCTCTTAAGATAATATTAGGTAGTTAGATTAGATAAGGTTAGCTTATAACCATAATAGATTTTTTTTCCTCATTATGTGGGTCATTCGGTTGTTTTATGAGCCTATAAAAGGCATACTCCACAGCATTGGAGTGACACACTTTGGAATTTATATCTTGTTAGGTTTTGTCTTCTTTCTATCTTGAAAGAGCTTTTTGAACTTATCAGGTTTTTACCTGTTGCGTTCAAGCAATCAAGACTTATCACCCGGGGTTTTCTAAGAGTTCTTCTTAGAGGATTTGGGTGTGGCGTCTACATATCCCATACCTTGTTTCTCACATAAACAAGGTATATTCCATCTTTTTCACACTTGCATCGTGAAAGTCTTGGGATCATTGCCATATTTGGTGTAGGGTGTCGTCAGCATATTGGCGAGGTTCGCATCAGTTGGTATCAGAGCACACGGTTGCACGGCAAGTTCCATACCATTTTTTTTATCTAGTTCTTTTTTTTTATCTTCTCTACATATTTCTATTTTCTATAAAAAAAATTATCATATTCTTTTATCTATCTTCTCTTCAGTAGGTTAAAAAAAAGAGAAAAAAAAGCCAAAAAAAAAGAAAGCAAAAAACGTTCGTGCTAAAAAAAAGCGCAAAAAAAATCATGAAAAAAAAAGGCAAAACAAAAAAAAAGTGGCACACAATTTCTATCTTATATCTCATTTTTATTCTGCTCTATCTAAGTCTATTACTTCATTTCTTTCTTCTCTATTTAAATTTTACTCTTATATCTGAATCTATTCATACCTCTTACTTAAATTTTTTGTAATTACTTTTTGAAAACCTTTATTGATTTGTCTTGATTGTTCCTCAAGTTGAACTGCTTCATAAAAATGATTTGTTTTTAAAGTTCAATTTAGATTGAAAGAAGACCTTCGAGAGGAAAAAGACAAGAGTGTTTGAATCTTTAAGAAAAAGCCAATTGAGTGTGAAAACACGAGTGATTGAGAGAAATATGTGAGTGAGCGTTTGCAAGGTTCTTCTGTTATTTTTATCATTTGTAGGAACTCATGGCACAGCGACGAGGAGATACGCCAAATGAAGAAGATTCCCAACAACCGATTCCAAATTTACAAATGCAAGCCATAATAAGAGAAATGAGACGAATGCTAAAGTCCGAGTTGGAACTGCTTCATGAGCGAATTGATCAATTGGAAGAAAGAGTGAGGGGTTCGCGTCAACATACCCCTACTGAACAGCAACCTCGAAGCTTTCAGCCAAGACGTTTTGATCCACAAGAACTCGAGGAGTTCGATCGATATGCTCATAGAGAACCACCCCGAGTTGATGACAACCTGGATAATATTAAGTTGAAGATACCCTCTTTTCAAGGAAAAACTGATCCAGAAGTGTATCTTGAATGGGAAAAGAGGATGGAGATAGTTTTTGACTGTCATAATTACTCAGAGATGAAAAAGGTACGACTTGCTACTGTCGAATTTACTGATTATGCTATAATATGGTGGGATCAGTTGGTGAAGGAAAGAAAACGAAATCACGAACGCCCTGTGGAGTCTTAGGATGAAATGAGAGCGATCATGCGACGACGATTTGTTCCCAGCCACTATCACCGGGAGTTGTTCAATAAACTCCAAAGGCTTACCCAAGGATCAAGAAGCATTGACGAATACTTCAAGGAGATGGTACAATGGCGAGATTTTTGCATGGTCTAAACCATGAGATAGCTGACGTGGTGGAAATGTAGTATCATGTTGAGCTCCAAGATATGGTACATCAAGCTATCAAAGTCAAACAACAATTGAAGAGAAACAGTTTACACAAAAGGGGATTAAACAATGGTTCCTCGAACTCATGGAAACCATCCTCAAGGCGATTTGAGAATCAGTCAACTCAACCTCAGCATGCTCCACTAAAAGAGACAACCAAGCAGGCTGTGGCCCAAAATTAAGGTAACACCCATATCACAACTTCCAAAACTCGTGATATTAAGTGTTTTCGATGCCAAGGCAAGGGTCACATTGCAAGTCAATGCCCAAATAAGCGGGCAATGGTGATCAATGCTAATGGTGAAATTGAGACCAATGATGAAAAAGAAGATATCGATCCGGGGATGCCACCACTTAAAGATGCTGATGAATATGCAGAAGAAGGGGAATTGTTGGTTGCACGGTGAACTCTCAGTGTTCAAGCCCAAGAAGAAGAAAACAATTAGCGTGAAAACTTATTTCATACTCGTTGTTGTGTGAAAAATAAGGTTTGCTATGTTATTATAGATGGGGGAAGTTGCACTAATGTAGCTAGCACTGAGCTGGTGAAGAAATTGTCATTACCAACCTTAAAGTATTCGAAGCCCTATCGACTACAATGGCTGAACGACCAAGGTGAACTCAAGGTAACCAAACAAGTGTTGGTTGCATTTTCTATTGGAAAATATCAAGATGAAATACTATGTGACGTGGTACCAATGTGCGCGTTCCATATACTTTTGGGACGACCTTGGCAGTTTGATTGTCAAGTTATGCATGATGGATTCACTAATAGGTACTCTTTTGTGATGAATGAGAGACCAATATCTCTTGTACCATTGACTCCAAGGCAAGTTTTTGAGGATCAACTGAAAAAGAAAAAGGCAAATGAACAGAAAATAGAAGAAAGAAAGAAAGGAGAAATATCAGAGTTGAAAAAAAAGAGGGAAAAGCTAGAAGTGGAAAAAAAAGAGAGTAAAAATAATTTTATTGCAAGAAAAAGTGAGATCAAGCGAGCTTTACTTTCACATCAGGCTCTTATTGTACTTATATACAAGAACGCCTTTTTGAGTACTAACGATCTTGTCGGATCTTTGCTGAGCAATATTATTACTGTTTTGCAGGAATTTATCGATGTCTTTCCTGATGAGATACCACCAGGTTTGCCACCAATTCGAGGAATTGAACATCAAATTGATTTAATCCCTAGAGCGACGATTCCTAACCAACCAGCATATAGAAGTAACCCTGAGGAAACAAAGGAACTTCAACGCCAAGTCTTAGAGCTGATGAAAAAGGGGTATGTTCGAGAGAGTATGAGTCCATGTGCTGTTCCAGTGCTACTTGTACCTAAGAAGGACGAAACATGGTGAATGTGCGTGGATTGTCGAGCCATCAACAACATCACGGTAAAGTATCGCCACCCTATTCCTCGTTTGGATGACATGTTAGATGAGTTGCATGGATCTTGTTTATTTTCAAAAATAGATCTTAAGAGTGGATATCATCAAATTCGAATGAAAGAAGGGGATGAATGGAAAACTGCATTTAAAACTAAACAAGGATTATATGAATGGTTAGTTATGCCCTTTGGATTGACTAATGCACCAAGCACCTTCATGAGATTAATAAATCATGTATTACGTGCTTTTATTGGGAGATTTGTAGTGGTATATTTTGATAATATTCTAATCTACAGCAAGACCATGGATGAACATGTATCACATTTAAGAGCTGTGTTAGAAGCATTAAGGCAACATAAGTTGTTTGCCAACTTGAATAAATGTGTCTTTTGTTCGGATAAACTTGTGTTTCTTGGATATATTATAAGTTCAGAAGGGATTGGAGTTGACGAGGAAAAGATTAAGGCAATTCGCGACTGGCCGACACGTAATTCGGTAAGTCAGGTAAGAAGTTTTCATGGATTAGCTAGTTTTTATAGACGTTTTGTTCCAAATTTCAGTAGTTATGTTGCACCTCTTACTGCTGTTATAAAGAAAAATGTACCTTTTAAATGGGGTAATGAGCAACAAAATGCATTTCAATTGATAAAGGACAAATTAACTACTGCCCCATTGCTCTCATTGTCTAATTTTTTGAAAACATTTGAAATTGAGTGTGATGCATCAGGAGTAGGTATTGGAGGTGTATTAATGCAGGAAGGAAGACCAATTGCATATTTCAGTGAAAAGTTGAATGGAGCAACCCTTAACTATCCTACCTATGATAAGGAGATGTATGCCCTAGTTCGAACTCTTCAAACATGGCAGCACTACCTATGGCCGAAAGAGTTTGTGATTCACACAGATCATGAATCTCTTAAACATCTCAAAGGACAACACAAGTTGAACAAACGCCATGCAAGGTGGGTGGAGTTCATTGAAACATTCCCATATGTGATCAAATACAAACAAGGTAAGGAAAATATAGTTGTAGATGCTCTATCGCGAAGGTACGCTATGCTTTCAATGCTTGATTCTAAATTACTTGGTTTTGATTATATCAAGGATTTGTATGCAAATGATCCTGATTTTTGTGAAGTGTTTAAAGGTTGTCGAACTGGTAGGTTTGGAAAATTTTATTTACAAAATGGATTTCTTTTTCATGAAAACAAATTATGCATCCCTCAGTCATCTTTGCGTGAGTTACTTGTTAGGGAAGCACATGGTGGAGGACTTATGGGACATTTTGGGGTAGCTAAAACTATGGCGATGATGCACGAGCATTTTTTTTTGGCCCCACATGAAAAGGGATGTTGAGAAAATTTGTTCTTGATGCATTACATGTAAAGAGTCTAAGTCTAGGCAACAACTTCACGGCCTGTATACTCCTCTTCCGATTCCTAATGCACCTTGGATTGATATTTCCATGGATTTTGTTTTAGGATTACCAAGAACTAAGAGGGGAGGGATTCTGTGTTTGTGGTAGTTGATAGGTTTTCGAAAATGGCACATTTCATTCCATGTCATAAAACGGATGATGCATCAAATGTGGCTGATTTGTTCTTTAGAGAAGTTGTCAGATTGCATGGTATGCCTAGGACTATTATTTATGATTGTGATTCTAAATTCTTGAGTTACTTTTGGAAAACCCTATGGAGTAAATTGGGAACCAAACTGTTGTTTTCAACAACATGTCACCCACAAACTGATAGTCAAACAGAAGTAGTAAATAGGACATTAGGTACATTATTACGTTCTATAATAAAAAAGAATTTGAAATCATGGGAAGATTGCTTACCACATGTTGAATTTGCTTATAATTGTTTTGTTCATTCTACAACTAAGTTTTCACCATTTGAGATTATTTATGGTTTCAATCCATTAACCTCTCTAGATCTAACTCCACTTCCTGTAGGTGAATTTGTGAATTTTGATGGAAAGAGAAAAGCAGAGTTTGTGAAAGAACTGCACGAGAAGACAAAGATGCACATTGAACGGATGACTAAAGTTTATGAAAAACAAGCAAACAAGGGCCGCAAAAGTGTCATTTTTTAACCTGGCGATTGGGTCCGGCTACATATGAGGAAAGAACGATTTTTGGAACAAAGGCAATCAAAACTTCTTCCTAGTGGAGATGGACCATTTCGTGTGTTTGAACGCATTAATAATAATGCTTACAAGCTAGAGTTGCCTGGTGAGTATAGCGTTAATGAAAGCTTCAATGTTACTGATTTAATGCCCTTTGATGTAGATGATGAAGAAACAGAAGATTTGAGGACAAATCATTTTCAAGAGGGGGAGAATGATGTGAATCCGACTAAAGAGACTACGAATTCACAAGTCCAGTCAACCGAACCTGCAATGGAGCTGAACAGTTCGTCACCAAAAGAGATAAATAATCATTTGAGTCTGCAAAAGGGCCCAATCACAAGGTCAAGGGCTAAAAGATTCAAAGAAGCTTTATATGGGCTGATTAAACAGATTGCTGAATATTCAAATAGAAGCCCAAATGAAGAGCCCAAGAGAAGGTCCAGATTTAATTAATAAGAAGAGATTTATAAATATAATAAATCTCTTAGGATAATATTAGGTAGCTAGATTAGATAAGGTTAGCTTATAACCATAATAGATTTTTTTCCTCATTATGTGGGTCATTCGGTTGTTTTATGAGCCTATAAAAGGCATACTCCACAGCATTGGAGTGACACACTTTGGAATTTATATCTTGTTAGGTTTTGTCTTCTTTCTATCTTGAAAGAGCTTTTTGAACTTATCAGGTTTTTACCTGTTGCGTTCAAGCAATCAAGACTTATCACCCGGGGTTTTCTAAGAGTTCTTCTTAGAGGATTTGGGTGTGGCGTCTACATATCCCATACCTTGTTTCTCACATAAACAAGGTATATTCCATCTTTTTCACACTTGCATCGTGAAAGTCTTGGGATCATTGCCATATTTGGTGTAGGGTGTCGTCAGCATATTGGCGAGGTTCGCATCAGAAGGAGTAGCCAATGGAAGGTTGTCACGTGTTCGGTCAGTAAGTCAAAGGCTAAGTAAGGTGCTGATAGGGATGCTATGTTAGTAGAACCGACTAATCATGTTGTGCCACGTGGCAAGCTGACACGTACAAAGCTCACACGCGTGCCACAGTGTCGTCTTCCTCAGATGACACACATGGATAAGGGGATAAGGATGGAAGGGAAAGTCTTCGGCAACTCAGAAAAGCTCTCATCTGGTCATCGGCGAGCGAGGCGGGGGCCGAGTCTTACGCCGGCCAGTAGCTCGGACAATTGTCGAGCTCCCTATATAAAGAGCACCCCTCCCCTCGCATTCCCCATCCCACCAACTATCGAGGAAGAAGTAGATGTCCATTTTCCAATGAATCTTAAACCAAAGCTCTAGTGTTGAGCTTTTTCTCAACCCCCGAAGCTCCTCCCATAGCCATTGGAACTGGGAAGAAGTCATCTACACAACTGCAACTTCAATTCAGTCTAAGGACCACCGCCCGAGCTTCGACGAGCTCAAACATGACTCTTGCTCCTTTGGCCGAGAAGAAGCCAAACACCTTGAGTTGCACCCTGGCCACCCGCGACCTCAGTCGGCTAAACCAAACCTTCCTTAGCACTCCCCCACTCACACCAGACCTCCATCACCTATGAGGTAAGCCAATTCCGCCCTATGTCATCAGAATTTTGAAGTTGTAGAGGCTAACTCGCCTAAACTTCTCTCATCCAATTCACGATGCTCCCGCAGGCAATTGTCCAGCAAGTCAATCCTAGAAAAACCCCTTGGAAGAGCACTAGCTGCCCACATCAAGAGCCTTGACCATCATCCCTTCACCAATAAGTAAACCAAGATTTCTCTCTCCATAGCTTTTTTTTACGAAGCTCTATTTGAGCTCATATCGACATCGATTAAGATGATTTAAAAACTAGGATGATTGTGGGGAGATGGAGGGAATGATTAGCAGCATGATAGGGGGCAATTGCCTAAGTTTGGTAGTCAATTTAATGAATCCAAGATTCAGGGGTCAAAATGCAATAATAAATTTGGGGAATTTGGGTGAAATTTTGGAAATTTGGAAATTTGGAAATTTGGAAATTTGGAAATTTGGAGACCGAATTGTAATTTAAAGGAAATTGGGGGATTTTCATGAAATTAACTCCCAATTGAGGACCAATTGGCCAATTTGATGAAATTGGAGATCAATTGGTAAATTTTAAAAGTTTGAGGACCAATTGGAAATTTTGGAAAAATTAATGTTCCAATGGTAATTTTAAAAAAGTTAAGTACCCTCGAGGGATAGTTGGAGATTCTAGGGACCAAATTGAAAAAATTTAAATGGCCTTCATGTCGGGTCTTCTCTCATGAGCATATTCAAACCCTGCAGGGACATCGAACCAAAACATGTGCGAGAAGACACGACCAGGATGGGAAGTCCAACTGAGGCAAACTAGCCTTGTTTATCGGGTGAGTGGGTTTAACATCACGCCCGGTTGGGTTGATGATTTCCGCATCCCTGAATTTAAAAGGAATTTTCCAGGACTGCCCTCCCTTGACTAATTAAACAAGCTTGAAACATTTGGGAGGTTGTCCTAATGTTGCATGAGACATGCAGAGGCCGAGTGATGCCGTTCAAGTGGGCCCAAGGCCAATGGGCATGGGTGTAGGCTCGTAGACAAGACAAATTGGAGGTGCTTGAAAAACTCTGATAAGAATTGGAGAGATTCTGAGCCAAATAAGGCGAGGTCAAGTTCTTTGAATTCGGGGAGAAGTCAGCTACACGCATGTAGTCTCCATTTGCTCCGAGGGTCACCGGAGAAACACCGGCATAATAGAACAGTGAAGTAGTTTCGGCAGACCAAAGCTGTCCTATTTTGGCCGAGCTAAAATCGGTCAATTTAAGCCCTTCTCAGGCCAAACCAATCCCTCTCAACCCCTCCACAATCCTTTTACAGCTGAATTAGAGTTGAAAGGTAAGCAAATTTACCTCTTCTCTCTAAATTCCGATCGGTGCTAGAGAGAGAACCGACAAAATTTTGATGACTAAATTCTCACTCAATTCGGCATCAATTGATGCAATTCTTGATCCTAGGAAAAACCTCAGGACAAGAGCTATTTGCCTAGATTGAAAGCACGGACCGCTGTGCCCCCGACGGTAAGCTTTCTAAGCTTTCTCTCTCTAAGTCCAGTTTTCCAATGAAGCTCCATTTGAGCTCATTCTAACATCAAATCGTGTGATTCAAAGTGCAATTGAATCGTATGAAGGTGCAGGAACTCTAATCTAACTTCAATTTCAACAATTAAACTCATTTGATCGGTCAATTTGATGAAATCAAATTCAGTTGAGTTAGGTGGTTGAAATTAGGGGAAATTTGGGGATTTCAAAAATTCGAGGGACTAAAGTGCAATTTCATAAAATTGAGGGCCAATTGGGCATGATAAAGATGTTGGAGGACCAATTGGACAAATTCTAGAAGTTTTGGGGCAAAACTTACCATTTTTGTAATGTAAGGGCAAAATGGTAATTTTGGAAAAGTTGGTGACCAAATTGGAAATTTGGGAAACTTGAACCTTTTCTGTGATTTTGAATAAATTGAGGTCCTAAGGTGAAATTAGAGGTTTTAGGACTCAATTTGGGTGAAAATCGGTATTAGGGACCTAATGTTAAAGAAAAAGAACTTTAAGGACCTAATTGCAATAAATCAAAAAGTTTGAATATTTTATTCATTCGTGGTGAATGAAGGCTAATAGGCCAAAGGGTAATGAAGAAGGATGTTCATATCGTGTAGTAACACAAAGTACCAAGAACGCCAGCAAGTACAAGCTCGCGTGGAGGCAAAGAGCCAAATAAGAGGAATTCACTGCATGATCGGGTGAGTAGGATATTTAATACCATACCCGGTTGGGATGATAAGTACCTCAGAAATGAAAACCCACTACTAAGTGGTATTTTAACCATCAAAACTGAGAGAAGTGATGTGGAAATTAGGTGGAAAAACTAATTACCGATTGTAAGTAGATCATACCTGATTGGTATGATGAACTTCCTAGAAAGAAATAGAAAACCTGCTTGTCGGTTATAAGTGGAGATGTCACTATACGCAGTTGGTGTGATGGATGATCAAAGAATTATTTTTGTCAGAAGTGTTCTCCCATGATTGTGTGCCACTGCTTAAAATTTTTGGGAGACCTTCTTGACGGGAGCTCGAATAGCTCAAATGGGCCGGAGGCCTCGGTTTTGGAACATTGGGGCTAATATGTCCAATTTTGAAAACCTTGAATAGTGGGCCCTAGGCCAGTTGGCACGAGCAGGAGCTCGTAAACAAACATGATTTTAAGCCAAAAACTTAAATGAAAGAATTGATTGGCCATGGTACCAAGACAGGACCGACATACTCGATGAACTGACGACAGTGCGACATGACAGGTCGACGGACCAGTTGAAATAAATAGCTACAGGTCGAGTTGAGGGTCAGGGTTGTTGGAATAGTGGCACCAAATATTAAATGGCTTTTGAGGAAAACTTTGTGTGTGCATGAACTTGAGGTTCGAGACCATTAAGATGCCCAAGAGGGGTAGTGATGCATCCTAAGGGCTGTTGGACGACATGGTGGCAATAAGAGAAAGAGAAACTACTGGGTTTGTGTTTCTTATCATACCAGTTAGTCATGGTGTCACGCCTTGACCTGGTTTGGTTGGATCCCCGTGAGCAACCTGCCACTCTCCTAGTTTACTAAGGGTTTTCCACTCATTTAACCTAGGCGGAGTAAGGTGTCCTTTAAACATGTACCTTTCCTAGAATACATAAATAAAAACTGCACAAAATTTTAACTTACGTACCTGTCTTGTAGGTGTGATTAACCGGAGGTTTGTGGGTAGGTTTCCCTTGGTTACCTAAAAAGGGATATAAGGGAGGTGGGTGAGTTCCACGCCTCATTGAATGGGTGTTTAAAGTTTGACTTTTATTGAAAATATTTGAATTGGAGTGTGCCAGACTCCTTATTTTCTTTTAAAATAACTCATCCTCAAAATCTCAGTTTCATATTCATTACTCAATCCTCAACCATAACTGGTGTGTTTATCAACCAACACACGCCCTTCATTGGGAAGGGAACACACATTCGTAGGTCGGCCCATCCACTGTACCCACTTGTGGCATCAAAGTGACTTTATCGACCACCTAGTTAGAAGTACGTCCACTTCCACCTTGAGAATGAGTGGATGTATGCGACATCCGATCCTCAATCCTGTAAATAAAACTTTGTGTCTGTATGAGGATAGAGACCATATCCCGGTCTCGTGTGTATGAAACTTAAACACAAAAGCTTCAGGAAGCCCTAAACACAGTAACTTTGTGGAGTCCAAACACAGAAACTCCGTGGAGTACAAGCACAGAAATTCCATGAAGTACAAACACAAAACTCCATGACTAACTAGTATGACGAGAAACACAAACCCAGTAGTTTCTATTTTCCCTTATTGCCACCATGTCATCTAGTAACCCTTAGGACGCATCACTACTCCTCTTGGGTGTCTTAATGGTCTCGAACCTCAAGTGCATGCATAACAAAGTTTTCCTCAAGAGCCATTTAATCTTTGGTGCCACTGGTCCAATGACCTCGACCCTCAACTCGACCTGTAGATGTTTGTCTCGACTGGTCTGTTGACCTGTCATGTCGCACTGTCGCTAGTCCATTGAGTATGTCTATCCTGTCTTGGTATCATGGCCAAACAATTCATTCACATAAGTTTTCATGGCTTAAAATTATGTTTGTTTACGAGCTCCTGCTCGTGCCAACTGGCCTAGGGCCCACTGTTCAAGATTTTCAAAATCGGGCATATTAGCCCTCTAGTTCCCAAACTGAGGCCTCCGACCTATATGAACTATTCGAGCACCCGTCAAGAAGGTCTACCAAAAGTTTTAAGCAGTGGTACACAGTCAGGGAAGAGCACTTCCAACAAAATAATCTTTCAGTCGTCCATCACACCAACTGGGCATGAAGACATCTCCACTTATAATTCATAGGCGGGTTTTCTACTTCCTTTGAGAAAGTCTCATCACACCAACCGAGTATGATTTACTTACAACCGATAAGTAGGTTTTTCGTGTAATTTCCACATCATTTCTTTGAGGTGTGATAATTAAAATACCACTTAATAGTGGGTTTTCATTTCCGAGGTGCTTATCATCCCAACCAATTATGGTATAAAAATCCCACTCACCCATTAATGTAGTGAATTCCTCTTGACCGTTTCTTAGTCTTCACGTGAGCTTGTTCTTGCTGGCATTCCCGATACTTCGTGTTCCTACACGATATGAACATCCTTGTTCATTATCCCTTGGCCTAATAGCCTTCATTCATCGTGCATGGAAGAAATACTCAAACTTTTTTATTTATTGCAATTAGGTCCCTAAAGTTCTTTTTCTTTAACTTTAGGTCCCTAATGGAGATTTTCCCTCAAATTGAGACCCAAAATTTCAAAAATTCACCTTGGGACCTCAATTTATTCAAAATCACATAAAGGGGTTCAAGCTTCCCAAATTTCCAATTTGGTCCACAACTTTTCCAAAATTACCATTTTGCCCCCACTTTACAAAATGGTAAGTTTTGCCCCAAAAATTCTAAAATTTTCCCAATTGATCCTCCAACATCTTTATCATGCCCAATAGGCGCTCAATTTTATGAAATTGCACTTTAGTCACTCGAATTTTTGAAATCCCCAAAATTTCCCCAATTACCTTCTAACTCAGCCGAATTTGATTTAATCAAAATGACCGATCAAATGAGTTTAATTATTGAAATTGAAGTTAGATTAGACTTTCTACACCTTCATATGATTTAATTGCACTTTAAATCGCATGATTTGATGCTGGAATGAGCTTAAACGGAGCTTCGTCAGAAAATTGAACTTAGAGAGAGAAAGCTTCGAAAGCTTACTGTCGAGGGTGCGGTGGTCTGAGCTTTCAATCTGGGCAGATAGCTCTTATTCTAAGGTTACTCATAGGATCAAGAATTGCATCAATTGATGTCAAATTGAGTGAGAATTTAGTTATCAAAATTTTGTCGGTTCTCTCTCTAGCACCAATCGGAATTTACAGAGAGGAGGCAAATTTTCTTACCTTTCAACTCTAATTCAGCTATAAAAGGATTGTGGAGGTGTTGGAAGGGCTTGGTTTGACTTGAGAAGGGCTTAAATTGACCAATTTTAGGTCAGCCGAAATAGGACAGCTTCGGTCTGTCGGAGCTGCTTCACTGTTCTATCATGCTGGCATTTCTCCGGCGACCCTCGGAGCAAATGGAGACTACAGGCGTATAGCTGACTTCTCCCCGAATCCAAAGAACCCAGCCACGACTTCTTTGGCTCAGAAAAGACTCTATATTGAAGCTCTGGTTTGAGCTTCACCAAAAATTGGAGTAGTTGAGAGAGAATGGAGTTTTCAGGTGTGGAGAGGATGAATGAGGAGAGGCTCTTTATATAGGATGCTTAGGGACTTCTTGGTCGTTTGATTGGAGCCTTAATGGTAGTCATTTATTACTTGAAAGTCCTTGGCTGGAGACTTTTCAGCTTCACCAGTGCTGCTCGATTTTTCAGCGAGTGAACAGTACTATCATCTGAAGGAAGAAGACGACACTGTTCCGAACTCTACCGGACCGGTCCGAACCGGGTTTAAAGTTTAAACCGGCCGGTTTAGGCCCAATTTGACCAAGTTTTTCAAAATTAAAATTTTCTAAATTCATTCTCTATCCAAGGGTGGCCTCAAATCTCAAATTTGAATTTTCTAAGCCACCTAGAAAAATGAATTTATCATCCGGTTCTATAATGGTTCAAACCGATTGAATTTGGTTCGGATCTGGTTCACCTAAATCGGTTTTCTTTTCATCTCCAATTCATCCTAAAGTTCTTTTTCATGACTTTTGTGACTCTTTAGGTCACTCGGGATCCATAAATTTCCCGGTTTGCCCTTTCTCTATCGGTTCCAGTTCATGAACCGACTCAGTTCATAAAATAATTCAATCCGGCTTTGATCCAGTTCATCTGAATTGGTCTGGTTTTTCTCTTCTACTTTGTCTAAAGTTTTTTTACAAGGTTCTATGAACCCTTTGGTTTACCCGAGAGTCGTAAATTCCCCAAATTGTCTGTTCCCTGATGATCGGGTTTGTGAACCAGTTCAATTTTTCTCACTCGGGTTGACTGATTCTTTCCTCGGTTTCCTTGTTTTAAAGGGACTATGTTTACACATGGAGTTTTGTGTTTGTACTCCACGAAGTTTCTGTGTTTGGACTCCACGAAGTTACTGTGTTTGGGGCTTCTTGAAGCTTCTTTGTTTGAGTTTCATGCACACAAGATCGAGATTAGGTCTCCGTCCTCATACGGACACAGAGTTTTGTTACGGGATTGAGGGTTGGATGTCGCATACATCAAATCATTCTCAGGGTAGAAGTGGATGTACTTCTTATCTAGGGGCCAATGAAATCACTCCAATGCCACAAGTGGGTGCAGTAGACGTGTTGGCTTGTGAATGTGTGTACCCTTCATGATGAAGGGCATGTGTTGGTTGATAAACACACCAGTTATGATTGAGGATTGAGAAATGGCTATGAAAATTGAGATTTTGAGGATAAATTATTTTAAAAGAAAATAAGGAGTTTGGCACACTCCAATTTAAATATTTTCTCTAAAAGTCAAACTTTAAACACCCATTCACTGAGTTGTCGAACTCACTCCTCCCTTATACACCTTTTTGGTAATCGAGGGAAAAACCTATCCAAGGATTTCCAGTTAATTACATGCAATTTTGATTAATGTTATTCCAGGAAAGGTACAAGATTAAAGGACACCTTACTCCTCACGATTTAAAAGAAGAGGAAACCCTTAATAAACCGGAAGAGTGGCAGGTTGATCATGGGGATCTAACTAAATCGGGTAAGGGCGTGATAACTTGAGTGATATCAGAGCCTGTTTCCTCGAATACATTATCAAGACTAGAGAACATGGTAACTAATATGGACAATTTTAAAATTTTCAAATGGCTCCCAAGAGAGGAACCAAGAGAACTAGAGATGCAGTCTCCAACACTACCCAGCGAACCCTCCCTATGGAAACTCTCCGAGGAGCCTAGACAACCCCACCTGGACTAAGCTCGGAACATCAGAGATTGTACGAAGGGTTCACCCGAGTGTTTGGATGGCCTAACCTCACTCCTAAGGTGGACATCAACCCTTGAGCTGAGCTTGAGGAAGTACAATCTCATCCCCTCCTGTTAACATTCCTCCTCCGATGGACATTCTCAAATACCTCAAAACCCTTTGACAATTAGGATGTAAACCATTCCTAGGAGAAAAGGATGCAAGGGCTGTTATGGAATGGCTAGCTAGCATCAAGAAACTCATGGGGATAGTCAGGATTTCACTAGAGGATATGATGATCCTGGCAGAGTTTTTTCTAAAAGCTAGTGCGAATAAGTGGTGGGATAACGTCAGAAGCTTGCATGCCACCACCCCCACATGGGAGCAATTCGAGGAAAGATATACGGAGGAATAACCAGCTCCACATCTAATCAACAAGAAGAAACAAGACATCCTCCGACTCCGACAAGGGCTTAACTCTATCTTGGAGTATGAAACCAAGTTTAACAAGTTAAGACCCTTTACCCCCGACCTAGCCAGACCTACAAATGTTTACCAACGATTTGTGGACAATCTTAATATGGACATACGAGACTGAATGGGAGTACTAGGACACCCCACGAATTTAGCTGTTGTCATCAACTTGGCCCATGAATGTGAGCGTTTGGTATAAACAAGACGCCACCGGGTAGAACAGACCAGTAGGAAAGAGGAAGGAGGCCAAGACAGCCAAGGAAGACAAAACGAGCTAGGTGGACAGAAATGGAGAACAAGAATGGGGTTCCCTAGGACAATGGAAGGTTATCATACATAAAGGGAGACAAATATGGCCCCACCAAGAAGAAGCCCCTATTGTTCCAAGTGCTAGAAAAACCATGAAGGACCATGTCGAATATGCTACGAATGTAGACAGCTTGGCCACTTTGTGAAGAACTGCCTAGCCCTTCAGGGCAATACACAATGAAGTACCCACCTACCACTTCAAGGAAACCCAAGGGCTCTAGACAAAGGGCAAGACATTGCCACTACATCGAGAGTCCCAACCAGAGTATACAACCTCGCCCAAGAGGAAACATGAAAGGACCCTAGTACCGCAGTTAGTACTTACTGAAATTCCCTTGAATAAATATAGCTAAAAACTGTAATTCATTATCATCATAATAAATTTATATTTGTTTATCAAAGAATGGTATCTAAGTGTGTCATTTTGAGGATAGATACACTCAAGGACACATAGAATTCTGAAAGAAAAGGGGAAGAATACTACCAAGGAAGGAAACCCTAGGGAATCATACATATCCCAACTAAGAGGTAGTGAAACCAAGTGACAAGGGATAAGGAGATAAGTTCGCAAAGGAAGTGCATGCTGAGGTGTAAGAATTAAGGGAGGCATGCTAGGATGATCCAAGGAAGTAAGTTAAACTCAAAGGAATGATTGGACAACTTGGAACTCTCAATCTTAAAATTATGAGCAAGAACCCTCAAAAGGAAGAATCCTGCCCTAAGTAGAGGAGGAAGTGAACCTAAGGATATCCCTTTGGACTGGTGGGTAAGACATGCATAGATATGATAAACTCCAGGAAGTGAGTAAACAACGGAAAGGAAAAGACATTCCTTAAGTGTATGATTCAAAGGGGCTAAGTGAAAGAACAACCAAAGTGTTGGCAAGTCAAACAAATCCCGAGTTAACATTAAGGGAAATTATTCCCGATGCAAATGATGTTGATTTAGTTTTTGGAACAAAACTCCTAAAAGAAGGGGAGAGTTGTAAGTACCACCCCTTTAAGATAAGGAAACTGGGGAAAGAACCGGTCAACCCGAGTGAGAAAAATCGAATCGATTCACAAACCCAATCATCAAGAGAACTCGCAATTTGGGAAATTTACAACTCTTGAGTGACCCAAAGGGTTAATAAAACCTTGGAAAAGAACCCTAGAACAAATTGGAAGAGAAAAACCAGACCGGTTCAAGTGAACTGGATCCAAGCCGAATTGAACAAGTTTATGAACCGAGTTGGTTTATGAACTAGAACTGATAGAAAGAGTGCAAACTGGGAAATTTATGGATCCCGAGTGACCTAAAGAATCACAAAATCATGAAAAAGGACTTTAGGATGAATTGGTGATGAAAATCAAACCAGTTTAGGTGAATCGGATCCGAACCAAATTGAAACTGGTTTGAACTACTATTGAACTAGATGCTAAATTCATTTATGTAGGTGGCTTAGAAAATTCAAATTTGATATTTGAGGCCACCGTTGGATAGATAATGAATTTAGATGAATTTAGAAATTTTTAATTTTGAAAAACTCGGTCAAATCAGGCTTGAACCAGCCGATTTATGCTTTGAACCTGGTTCGGACTGGTCCAGTTCGGTTTGAAACAGTGTCGTCTTCTTCCTTCAGATGACAGCATTGTTCACTCACCGAAAAATCGAGTAGCGTCAATGAAGCTAAAAAGTCTCTGGCCAGGGAGTTTTAGGCAATGAATGACCACCATTAAGGCACCAATGGGATGACCAAGAAGTCCCCGAGCTTCCTATATAAAGAGCCCCTACTCATTCATCCTTCTCACACCTAAAAACTCCATTCTCTCTCAATTGCTCCATTTTTCGGTGAAGCTCTAATCAAAGCTCCGACTTGGGCATTTTGCTAAGCTAAATAAGGCAAGGTCGGGTTCTTTGGATCCAGGAAGAAGTCATGTACACGCCTATAGTCTCCATTTGCTTTGAGAAACGCCGGCGTGATAGAACAATGAAGTAGCTTCAGCGGACCGAGCTTAAATCAGCCAATTCAAGCCCTTCTCAAGCTAAACCAAGCCTTCCCAACACCTCCACAGTCCTCCTACAGCTAAATTAGAACTGAAAGGTAAGCCAATTTGACTCTACTCTATAAATTTCGATTGGTGCTAGAGAGAGAACCGACAGAACTTCAATAACTAAATTCTCACTCAATTCAGTATCAATTGATGTAATTCTTAATCCTAGGAGAAACACCAGGATAACAGTTATCTGCCCAGATTGAAAGCTCAGACCATCACGCCCTTCGATGGTAAGCTTTCGAAGCTTTCTCTCTCTAAGTCCAGTTTTCCGGCAAAGCTCCGTTTGAGCTCATTCCAACTTCAAATCGTGTGATTCAAAGTGTAATTGAATTGCATGAAGGTGTAGGAACTCCAATCTAACTTCAATTTCAACAATTAAACTCACTTGATAGGTCAATTTGATGAAATCAAATTCGGCTGAGTTAGAAGGTTGAAATTGGGGGAAATTTTTGGGATTTAGAAAATTCACGGGACTAAAGTGCAATTTCATAAAATTGAGGACCAATTGGGTAGGATAAAGATGTTGGAGGACCAATTGGGCAAATTTTAGAATTTTTGGGGCAAAACTTAACATTTTTGTAAAGTAGAGGCAAAATGGTAATTTTGGAAAAGTTGGGGACCAAATTGGAAGTTTGGGAAAGTAGAACCCCTTTTTGTGATTTTGAATAAATTAAGGATCTACGGAGAGATTAGAGGTTTCGAGACTCAATTTGGGGGAAAATTGACATTAGGGACCAAAAGTTAAATAAAAAGAACTTTAGGGACCTAATTGCAATAAATCAAACATTTTGAATATTTTATTCATTCATGGTGAATGAAGGCTAATAGGCCAAAGGATAATGAAGAAGGATGTTCATATCATGTAGGAACATGAAGTACCAAGAACGCCAGCAAGTACAAGCTCGCGTGGAGACAAAGAGCCAAATAAGAGGAATTCACTGCATGATCGGATGAATGAGATATTTAATATCATACCTGGTTAGGATGATAAGCACCTCAGAAATGAAAACCCACTACTAAGTGGTATTTTAACCATCACACCTAAGAGGAGTGATGTGGATATTATGCGGAAAACTACTTATCGGTTGTAAGTAGATCATACCTGGTCGGTATAATGAACTTCTTAGAAGGAAGTAGAAAACCCACTTTAGGGTTATAAGTAGAGATGTCCTCATACCCGGTTGGTGTGATGGACAACCAAAAGATTATTTTTGTCGGAAGTGCTCTCCCCTAACTGTGTGCCACATTTATAATTTTTGGGTGACCTTAACGGGAGCTCGAATAGCACAAATAGGCTAGAGGCCACAGTTTTGGAACTTGGGGGCTAATATGCCTAATTTTGAAAATCTCGAACAGTGGGCTCTAGGCTAGTTGGTACGAGCGGGAGAACGTAAACAAACATGATTTTAAGCCATAAAACTTAAATGAATGAATTGATTGGCCATGGTACCAAGATAGGACCGACATACTCGATGAACTAGCGGTAGTGCGACATGACAGGTCGATGGACCAGTCTAGATAAACAGCTGCATGTCGAGTTGAGGGTCGGGGCCGTTGGACTTGTGGCACCAAAGATTAAATGGCTTTTGAGGAAAACTTTGTTTGTGCATGGACTTGAGGTTTAGGACCATTAAGATGCCCAAGAGGGGTAGTGATGTGTCCTAAGGGCTGTTGGACGACATGGTGGCGATAAGGGAAAGAGAAGCTACTGGGTTTGTGTTTCTCATCATACCAATTAATCATGGAGTTTTGTGTTTGTACTCCACAGAGTTTCTATGTTTGGACTCTACGAAGCTACTATGTTTGGGGCTTACTGTAGCTTCTATGTTTGAGTTTCATGTGCAATAGACCGGGATATGGTCTCTGTCCTCATACGGACACAGAGTTTTGTTATGAGATTAAGGGTTGGATGTCGCTTACATCCACTCATTCTTAGGGTAGAAGTGGACGTACTTCTATATAGGTGGCCGGTGAAGTCGTTCTGATGCCACAAGTGGGTGCAGTGGACGTGCTGGCTTGTGAATGTGTGTACACTTCATGATGAAGGGCGTGTGTTGGTTGATAAATACACCAGTTATGATTGAGGATTGAGAAATGGCTATAAAAATGAAATTTTGAGGACAAATTATTTAAAAGAAAATAAGGAGTTTGGCACACTCCAATTTAAATATTTTCTTTAAAAGTCAAAATTTAAATACTCATTCACTAAGTTGTCGAACTCACCCCCTCACTTATACCCCTTTCAGGTAACTGAGGGAAAAACCTACCGAAGGACTTCCAATTAACTACACCTGCAAGACAAGACAAGACAAGTAGGCCACTCTCTCAGTTTATTAAAGGCTTTCCCCTTATTATAAACTGTAAAGAGTAAGGCGTCCTTTAAACCTGCACCATTTCTCGGAATAGCATAATCAAAATTGCATGAAATTTTAAACTTTACATACCGATCCTACAAGTATCTTAGTTGATGGTCTTTAAGGGTAAACTTTCTAGGATTTCCTAAAATAGATATAAGGGAGGGGGTGAGTACAACTACTCGGTGAATAGGTTTTAAAAGGTCTACTTTTAATTTTTAAGAAAAACATTTATATGAAGTGTGCTAGACTCCTTTCTTTTAAAAAATCTCTTCATTTAAAAATCCGGGGTTTTCCAACATTTCTTAGTTAGCACGGTGTGTCATAACCGAACACACATCCACCATTATGAAGGTTACACACATTCCCAGGTCAGTATGACTACTGAAACCACTAGTGGCTTCGAAGTGACTTTACCGGCCACCCGGATAGAAGCACGACCACTTCTACCCTGGGAATGAGTGGATGTACGCAACATCCGACCCTCAATCCCGAAATTACTTCTTCGTGTCCATATGAGGATAGAGACCTCATCCTATCCCCACCCCGGTTTCATGCGCTTGGTGCTACTCCAAATTTCACACAGACATCTGGAGCGACGATCTGTCCTTATACTCACCGGGTCGTCCAGGGCCCTTAGGACACATCGCTACCCCTCATGGGCGTCTTGATGATCCCGTACTCATAGTGCATGCACAAACAATGATTTCTCATATTCCCATGTAATCTTTGGTGCCACTAGTCCAACGGCTCCGACTCTCAACTCAACCCGTAGTTGTTTGTCTTGACTAGTCCGTCGACCTGTCATGTCGCGTTGCTGCTAGTTGAATGAGCATGTCGGTCCTATCTTGGTACCATGGCCAAACAATTCACTTATTAAGTTTTAAGGCACATATATCATGTTCATTTACGAGCTCCTACTCGTGCCAACTAGCCTTGGGCCCACTATACAAGATTTTCAAAATCGGGCATTTAGTCCCCAAGTTCCAAAACTGAGGCCCCTGACCTATAAGAGCTATTCGAGCTCCCTTCAAGAAGGTCTCCCAAATAGTATAAGCATTAGCATAGAGTCAGGGGAGAACACTTCCGACAAAATAGTTTTTCACTATACATTATACCAACCGTTATAAGGACATCTCTGTGTTTTTTTTTCGCATAATTTTCACATCACTTTCTCTAAGTGGTGATGATTAAAATACCACTAAGTAGTGGGTTTTTATACCGAGGCACTTATCATTCCCAACCGGGTATGATATATAATCCCACTCACCCGATAGTGCAGTGAAATTCCATTTAGTCGGGTTCCGTCCTTAGCAAGCTGGACCTCGACTGGTGTTCCCAATGTCTCGTTCTCCTACACGAAATGAACATAATTGTTCATTATTCTTTGGCCTAATAGCCCTCATTTGTTCCAAATGAATGAGAAAACCCAACTTTGCATATATTTGTAATTAGGTCCCTAAAGTTATTTTTCTTTAACTTTAAGTCCCTATTATTGGGTTTTTCCTAAATTTGAGTCTCAAAACTTTTAAAATTTATCTTAGTACCTCAAATTATTTAATTTCGTACAAAGGAGTTTAATTTCCAAAATTTCCAATTTGGTCCCCCAACTTTTCCAAAATTACCTTTTTGCCCTTCCTTTACAAAAATGGTAAGTTTTGCCCCAAAAATTCAAAAATTCCTCAATTGGTCCTACAACATTATTTTCATGCCCAATTGACCCTCAATTTCATAAAATTGTATTTTGGTCCTTTGAATTTTGAAAATCCCCAATTCTCCCTCCCCCTCCCCAATTTCAACTTCTTAGCACAACTGAATTTGATTTCATCAAATTAACCAATCAAACACCTCTAATTGTTGAAATTGAAGTTAAAATTGAGTTCCTCCATCTTCTTACAATTCAATAGCACTTTGAATCACAAGTTTTGATGTTGGAACGAGCTCAAATGGAGCTTCGTCGGAAAATGAACTGTAGAGAGAGAAAGCTTCGATTACTCACCGGTGAGGGCACGACGGTCCGAGCTTTCGATCTGGGTAGATAGCTCTCATCCTGAGGTTCATCCTAGAATCAAGAATCACATCAATTGATACCGAATATAGTTAGAATTTCATCATTGAAATTCTTTCGGTTTTCTCTCTAGCATCGGTCGAAAATTGCAGAGGGGAACCGAATTGGCTTACATTTAAATCCTAATTCGATAATGGGAGGGCTAAGAAAGTGTTGGGAAGGCTTGGTTTTGCATGAGGAGGGATCAAAATGGCTGATTTCAACTCGGACAAAAGAGGGCAGCTTCGGTTCATCGGAGCCGCTTCACTATTTTATCACGCTGGCGTCTTGTCGACGATCCTCGGAGTGAACGGAGACTATAGACGTGTAACTGACTTCTCCCGAGTTCTAAAGAACATGACCTCACCTTGTTTGGCTCAGAAAAGACCCCATGTCGAAGCTCTGGTTCAAGTTTCGTCGGAAAATGGACCAGTTGAGAGAGAATGGAGTTTTTAGGTGTGTAGAGGATGAATGGAGAGGGGCTCTTTATATAGGGAGCTTGGAGACCCGTTGGCCGTCCATTTGGCACCGTTGTGACTAACATTGAAGACCTGAAATGCCCCGAACAGAAGCGTTTCTTCTTCGCTGGCGTTTCTTCAGTTTCTCGGCGAGTGAACAATTCTGTCATCCTGAGGAAGAAGATGACATTGTTCCGAATCGGATCGTACTAGTTCGAACCGGGTTCAAAGTTTAAATTAGCCAGTTCACCCCCCATTCAATCGAGTTTTTCAAATCTAAAAATTTTTAAATTCATCTAAATTCATTCTCTATCTAATGGAGGCCTCAATTCTCCAATTTGAATTATTTAAGCCACCTAGAAAAATGAATTTATGATTCGGTTCAATAGTGGTTCAAACCGGTCCGAACCGGTTCAGATCCGGTTCACCTGAACTGGTTTGGTTTTCATCCCCAATTCCTTCACAAGTCCATTTTCATGTCTTTTGTGAGTACTTGGGTCACTTAGGGTCCATAAAATTCATGGTTTACCATCTCTTTATCAATTCCAGTTCATAAACTGACTCGGTCCTTAAACCGGTTCGGGTCCAATTCACTCGAACCGGTCTGGTTTTTCTCTCCCACTTTGTTCTAAGGTTCCTTCCGAAGGTTTATGAATTTCTTTGGAGTACAATGGAGTTGAATTCCTTTATTTTTGCCCGATCTCTATTGGTTCCGGTTCATGAACCGACTTAGTTCATAAATCGGTTCAATCCTGTTGGACCCTGTTCTTCCAATCCGTTCTACTTTTCCTCTTCCAATTCGTCCTAAAGTTCTTTTCCCTAATATTTTGAACCCTTTGGATCACCTGGGAGTTGTAAATTCCTAAATTTCCCATTCATAATTTATCGGGTTTGTGAACCGGTTCGATTTTCTCACTTGGTTTGACCGGTTCTCTTCCCGGTTTTCCTTAGCTCAAAAGGGCGAGGTTTACAACTCTCCCCTCCTTTTTGGAGTTTTGTCCCCAAAACTTAGTTAGCAACCTTGCATGAGAAATCGTTTCCTTTGATGCCCCTTTGGTGTTTTCTTAAGATGTAAACTTTTCTCTCGTCCTTTCAATTAGCCCCTTTTACAAACTTCACTTAAGAAATTCCTTTTTCTTTTATATCATTTACTCCCTCCATGGAGTTTGTCATAACTAGACATACCTTACTTCAGGGTATGTTCTTAGATTTTATCTCTCTCTTTGCTTAGAGCAACATTCTTCCCCTTGAGGTTCTGTACTTAAGATTGGAAATTCCATGATAACTAACCATTTCCGTGTCTAGTTAACCGCTTGGTCATTGAAACCCTTAGATCGTCGTCCTATAGAGCATTTCGTACTTATTTCCATGGATTTCTTTATCATCACCTTTTCGTCACATTTCGACTCTTCCTTCATTCATTGCTCATTTCAAATCGGTCTAAATTATGTTTAACTTTGTCATGCTTATGAACCGACTCTTCCTTATTTTGAGTCATGTTTTCATCGGGATCGTTGGGTTTTCTTGTTCCTTAGCATGACATTTTCTAGATCTTATCTCTATATCCATTAGATCTCCAAAACACTTCCTTTAGGGTTATTCCTTATTTTTCAACCTCTAAGGGATTGCATAACTTCATCCCTCTTTTCCTCTAGTAGTATTCCTCGATTACCTTTACCGTTATTAACTCAATTTACACAATTGTGTCGGTTCTCCTTACCCACTCATTCCTTTTCGACTTCCTTATTGAGTATTTCCGGTTCCAATTAATTAAATTTCTAGATGTTTTACCGATATGTTGGGTTTCGTCCTTTCTTAGATCCATCATCATTCTCAATGATATCCTTTACTCAAGGGTTTTCCTTTGGCCTTAACCCCCTCTTATTTGTTCATAACCATTTCACAATTCTTTATACCGAGTTGATTCCTTTCGATCTACATGTCGTTTACTTGGTTTGGGGAGTTTCGCCTTTTTATGGTTTCATCTCTACTAATTCCTTCAAGGTAGAGACTTTCATCTTAGGATATACATATTCAACCTTCTTACCATTTCTTGAAGGTTTCCTTTCTTCATCTCCTTACATCCTTTCCATATACGGGCATTTACCCCCTTTTTGTCCTCCATTGTCTTAAATTTTTCTCATTCCATCCTTTATTCCTTATTTGAGTAGTTTATTAATCTTATTTTGGATCCTTCATATTATGCTCAACCGTCTAATCTTTAGGCTTTATTATACGCGTGTGGACTATAGACTGTCTTATCAATCGCGGTTATACACTTGGGAAGCTTCTAGGGTTGTCCTCCCACGAGGACAGGGTACTAAGTAGAGTCATCCCTAATTTTCTTGGTTCCTCTCCTGGGAGCCATCTGAAAATTTTAAGATAAATCCTATTAGTTATTATATTTTCTAGTCTTGATTATGTATTCAAGGAAACCGGCTCTGATACCACTCTAGTTGTCACGCCCCAACCCGATTTGGTCCTATCCTCGTGATCAACCCGCCACTCTCCCAGTTTATTAAAGGGTTTCCCTTATTATAAACTGTAAAGAGTAAGGTGTCCTTTAAACCTGCACCATTTCCTAGAATAGTATAATCAAAACTGCATAAAATTTTAAACTTTACATACCTGTCTTACAGGCATCTTAGTTGATAGTCTTTAAGGGGGTAGGATTTCTAAGATTTCCTGAAAGGGATATAAGGGAGGGGGTGAGTACGACTACTTAGTGAATGGGTTTTCAAAGGTCTACTTTTAATTTTTAAGAAAAACATTTATATGGAGTGTGCCAGACTCCTTTCTTTTCAAAAATTTCTTCATTTAAAATTTTGGATTTTTCCATCATTTCTTAGTTACCACGGTGCATCATCACCCATCACACATCCTTCATCATGAAGGTTACACAAATTCGCAGGTCAGTATGACTACTGAACCCACTAGTGGCTTTGGAGCGACTTTACCGGCCAACCGGATAAAAGCACGATCACTTCTACCCTGGAATGAGTGGATGTACGCGACATCTAACCCTCAATCCTGAAATTGCTTGTTCGTGTCCATATGAGGACAGAGACCTCATCTTGTCCCTACCCTGGTCTCTTACGCTTGGAGCTACTCCAAATTTCACACAAACACCTGGAGCGACGGTCTGCCCTTATACTCACCGAGTACTCATAGTGCATGCACAAACAATATTTTCTCATATTGCCATGTAATCTTTGGTACCACTGGTCCAACAGCCCCGACTCTCAACTCAACCCATAGTTGTTTGTCTTAACTAGTCCGTCGACTTGTCATGTTTCACTGTCGCTAGTTGAATGAGCATGTCGATCCTATCTTGGTACCATGACCAGACAATTCACTTATTAAGTTTTATGGCACATATATCATGTTCGTTTACGAGCCCCTGCTCGTGCCAACTAGCCTTGGGCCCACTATACGAGATTTTCAAAATCAGGCATTTAGCCCCTAAGTTCCAAAATCGAGGCCCCGACCTATAAGTGCTATTCGAGCTCCCATCAAGAAGGTCTCCCAAATAGTTTAAGCATTGGCACACAGTTAAGGGAGAACACTTCCGACAAAATATTTTTTCACTGTCCATTATACCAACCGGTATAAGGACATCTCCGTTCATAACCTATAAACAGGTTTTCAACTTCCTTCAAGAAAGTCTCATCATACCAATCGGGTATGATCTACTTACAACCGGTAAGTAGTTTTTTTTCACATAATTTTTTACATCACTTTCTCTAAGTGGTGATAATTAAAATACCACTAAATAGTGGGTTTTTATACTGAGGCACTTATCATTCCCAACCGGGTATGATATATAATCCCACTCACCCGATAGTGTAGTGAAATTCCACTTAGTCGAGTTTCGCCCTTAGCAAGCTGGACCACAACTGGCATTCCTGATGTCTCATTCTCCTACACGAAATGAACATAATTGTTCATTATTCTTTGGCCTAATAGCACTCATTTGTTACAAATGAATGAGAAAACCCAACTTTACATATATTTGCAATTAGGTCCCTAAAGTTACTTTTCTTTAACTTTAAGTCCCTATTGACGAGTTTTTCCTAAATTTGAGTCCCGAAACTTTTAAAATTTATCTTAGGACCTCAAATTATTTAATTTTGCACAAAGGGGTTTAATTTCCTAAATTTCCAATTTGGACCCCCAGCTTTTCCAAAATTACCATTATGCCCTTCCCTTACAAAATGGTAAGTTTTGCCCCAAAAATTCCAAAATTTCTCAATTGGTCTCCAACATTATTTTCATGCCCAATTAACCCTCAATTTCATAAAATTACATTTTGGTCTTTAAATTTGGAAAATCCCCAATTTTCCCCAATTCCCCCTCCCCCCAATTTCAACTCCTTAGCACAGCCGAATTTGATTTCATCAAATTGATCGATCAAACACCTCTAATTGTTGAAATTAAAGTTAAAATCGAGTTCCTCCATCTTCTTATGATTCAATAGTACTTTGAATCGCAATTTTTGACGTCGAAACGAGCTTAAACGGAGCTTCGCCGGAAAACGGACTGTAGAGAGAGAAAACTTCGATTACTCACCTGTGAGGTTACGATGGTCCGAGCTTTCAATATGGGAAGATAGCTCTCATCCTGAGGTTCATCCTAGAATCAAGAATCGCATCAATTGATACCAAATTGAGTTAGAATTTCATCATTGAAATTATGTCGGTTCTCTCTCTAGCACCGGCCGAAAATTGCAGAGGGGAGTCGAATTGGCTTACCTTTCAGTCCTAATTCGATCGTGAGAGGGCTGAGGAAGTGTTGGGAAGGCTTAGTTTGGCCCGAGTAAGGCTAGAAATTACTGATTTCATCTCGGCCGAAATAGGGCAGCTTCAATCCACCGGATTCTCGCCGTGACCCTCGGAGTGAATGGAGACTACAAACGTGTAGCTGACTTCTCCCCTGTTCTAAAGAGCCCAAACTCACCTTGTTTGGCTTAGAAAAGAACCCATGTTGGAGCTCTGGTTTGAGCTTCACTGGAAAATGGAGCAGTTGAGAGAGAATGGAGTTTTCAGGAGTGTAAAGGATTAATGGAGAGGGGCTCTTTATATTGGGAGCTTGGAGACCCGTTGGCCGTCCATTTGGCACCGTTGTGACTAACATTGAAGACCTGAAACGCCCCAAAAAGAAGCATTTCTTCTTCGCCGGTGTTTCTTTAGTTTCCTAGCGGTGAACAGTATTGTCATCCTAAGGAGGAAGATGACACTGTTCTGAACCGGACTAGACTGGTTTGGACCAGGTTCAATGTTTAAACAGGCCGGTTCACCCCCCATTCGATCGAGTTTTTCAAATCTAAAAATTTCTAAATTCATCTAAATTCATTCTCTATCCAATGGTGGCCTCAAATCTCCAATTTTAATTATTTAAACTACCTAGAAAAATGAATTTAAAATTCAGTTCAATAGTGGTTTAAGACGATCCAAAGCGGTTAAGATCTGGTTCACGTGAACTGGTTTGGTTTTCATCCCCAATTCCTTCACAAGTCCATTTCCATGTCTTTTGTGACTCCTTGGGCCACTTAGGGTCCATAAAATTCCTGGTTTACCATCTCTTTATCGATTTTGGTTCATAAACCTACTCGATCCTTAAACCGGTTCAATCCGTTTGGGTCTAGTTCATCCGAACTAGTCTGGTTTTTCTCTCTCACTTTGTTCTAAGGTTCCTTCCGAAGGTTTATGAATTTCTTTGGAGTATAATGGAGTTGAATTCTTTTGTTTTTGCCCGATATCTATCGGTTCTGGTTCATAAATTGGTTCAATCTTGTTGGACCCTGTTCATCCAAACCGATCTACTTTTCCTCTTCCAATTCATCCTAAAGTTCTTTTCTATATTTTGAACCCTTTGGATCACCTGGGAGTTGTAAATTCCTAAATTTCTCTTTCACAATTTATCGGGTTTGTGAACCAATTTGATTTTATCACTTGGTTTGATCGGTTCTCTTCCCGATTTTTCTTAGCTCAAAAAGGCGGGTTTTATAGGGCGTGACATGCCCTATTTTGGCCGAGCTGAATTCAACCGAATTCAGACCTCTTTCAGCCAAACCAAGCCTCTGTGACAGCCCCATGACCCTCACATGACCTCAACAGAGCTAAAAGGAAAGCCAATTTGACCCTCCTCCGTCATTGCATATTGGTGTTAGAGAGAGAAAGTGTCAAATTTTACTTACTAAATTAGCCCTCATTTAGACTTCAATTGTAGCAATTCTTAATACTAGAATGAACCTCAGGATGAGAGCTACCTCCCTAGATCGAAATCTCGGACCGCTGCCCTTGTGACGGTAAGCTTTCAAAGCTTTCTCTCTCTACAATCTATTTTCCGACGAAGCTCCATTTGAGCTCATTTTGGACCCAAATGCTGCAATTCAAATCTCAATTGAATCGTATGAAAGTTTAAGAACTGATCCATACCATCAATTGGAGCAATTAACCCCGATTGAATGACCAATTTGAAGAAATCAAATTCATCCAGTTTGAAAGTGAGAAATTGGGGGAAACTTTTGGGGAAAATTGGGGATTTAAAAAAATTTAGCGTCCTTCATGCAATTTCTCAAAATTGAAGGCCCATTGGCAATGAGAAAGATGATGATGGACCAATTGGTCAATTTTGGAAATATTTGGGGCAAAATTATAATTTTTGAAAAATTAGGGACCAAATTTGAAATTTGGAAAACTTGAGCCCCTTACACAATTTTGAGTAAATCAAGAATGTAAACCCCGCTTTTTGGAGCTAAGGAAAACTTGGGAAAGAACCGGTCAAACCGAGTGAGAAAAACTGAATCGGTTCACAAACCCGATCATAAGAGTACAGGCAAATTGGGAAATTTACAACTCCTGAGTGACCTAGAGGGTCATAAAAACCTTGAAAAGGGACTTTAGGATAATTTGGAAAAGAAAATCAGACCGGTTCAGGTGAACTAGATTCAAACCGGTATGTACCGATTTGATCCACTATTGAAATGAGTGATAAATTCATTTTTCTAAGTGGTTTAGAAAATTCAAATTTGAGAATTGAAGCCACCATTGGATAGAGATTGAATTTATATAAATTTACAAATTTTAAATTTTGAAAAACTCAGTCTAATTGGGCATGATCTAGTCGGGTTAAGCATTGAACCCGATTCGGACCAGTCCGGTCTGGTTCGAAACTGTGTCATCTTCTTCCTTCATATGACAACATTGTTCACTCGCCGAAATATCGAGCAGTGCCGATGAAGATGAAAAGTCTCTGGCCATGGAGTTTTAGGGAATGAATGACCGCCATTAAGGTTCCAATCGGACGGCCAAGAAGTCCCCGAGCTTCCTATATAAAGAGCCCCTCCTCATTCATACTTCTCACACTTGGAAACTCCACTCTCTCCCTACTGCTCCATTTTCCGGTGAAGCTCAAACTAGAGCTCTGACTTGGGCATTTTTCTTAGCCAAAGAAGGCGTGGTTGGGTTCTTTGGACTTGGGGAGAAGTCAGCTACACAATTCTAGTCTCTATTTGCTCCGAGGATCGCCGAAGAAATGCTGACATGATAGAACAATGAAGTAGCTACGACGGACTGAAGTTGCACTATTTTGGCGGAGCTGAAAATGACTAATTTGAGCCATTCTCAGGCCAAACCAAGCCCTCCCAACATTTCCACAACCCTCCTACAGGTGAATTAGATCAGAAAGGTAAGCCAATTTGGCTCCCCTCTATGAATTTCGATTGACATGAATTGAGGTGATTTTTTATCCTAGGAAGAACCTTAGGACAAGAACTATCTACCTAGATTGAAAGCTTCGACCATCGCTCCCCCCATAGTAAGCTTTCGATGCTTTCTCTCTCTACATTTAGTTTTCCAGCGAAGCTCCGTTTGACCTCGTTCCAATGTCAAATCGTGTGATTCAAAGTGCAATGGAATTGTGTGAAAGTGTAGGAACTCAAATCCACCTTCAATTTCAACAAGTAACTTTGATTGATCAGTCAATTTGATAAAATCAAATCCGGTCAGGTTGGAAGATTGAAATTGGGGGAAATTTTGGGGATTTTAAAATTTTGAGGGTCTAAGGTGCAATTTCCTAAAATTAAGAGTCAATTAGGCATGAAAAAGATGTTGGAGGACCAATTGGCCATTTGTTGGAATTTTTGGGGTAAATTTTACCATTTTTGTAAAGTGGGGGCAAAATGGTAATTTTGAAAATATTAAGGGCCAAATTGGGAATTTGGAAAACTTGTACCCATTTTTGTGATTTTGAATAAATCAAGGTCTAAAGTTAAAGAGAAAGAAATTTAGGTACCTAATTACAATTAATTGAAAAGTTTGAGTATTACATCCATTAATGATGAATGAAGGCTATTAGGCCAAGAGATAATGAACAAGGATGTTCATATCATGTAGGAACACGAGGTATCGTGTCACGCCCCGACCCGGTTTGGTCGGATCCTCGTGATCAACCCGCCACTCTCCCGATTTACTAAAGGGTTTTCCCTTATATTATAAATCGTAAAGAGTACGGCGTTAACCTGCACCTTTTTCCAGGAATATCATAAATCAAAACTGCATAGTAATTTAAATTAGTTGTACCAATCTTGCAGGCGTTTAATTGCGCAAGTCCTTTAAGGTTCGACTTTCCAGGACTTCCTGAAAGAGGTATAAGGGAGGGGGTGAGTACAACTACTCAGTGAGTGGGATTCAAATCTTTTAACTTTCAAGAAAAACATTTATATGGAGTGTGTCAGACTCCTTTGTTTTCAAAAAAAATCATTTCATTTAAAAATTCATCTTTTTCCATTATTTCTTAGTTATCGATGTGTCATCACCCAACACACATCCTTCATAATGAAGGTTACACACATTCGCAAGTCAGTATCACTACTGAACCCGCTAGTGGCTTCGGAGCGACTTTTCCTGCCACCCGGATAGAAGTACGACCACTTCTACCCTGGTAATGAGTGGATGTACGAAACATCCGACCCACAATCCCGAAATCACTTCTTCGTGTCCGTATGAGGTCCCCACCCCGGTCTCATGCGCTTAGTGCTACTCCAGATTTCGCAGCTTCGGTCCGCCGGAGTTGCTTCACTATTCCATCATGTCGGCGTTTCTCCAACGATACTCGGATTGATTGGAGTTTGCTATTAGATAGCTGTCTTCCCCCCGGTTCTAAAGAGCCCGACCTTTGTTCAAGTCGAAGCTCTCGTTCGAGCTTTACCGAGAAATGGAGCAGTAGAGAGAGAGAGAGAGAGAGAAGTGTTCAGGTGTGGGGAGAATGAAATGGGGATGAACTCTTTATATAGTTGTAAAACCCGTGTATTAAATGGGCGAGATTTATTACTGGTATTAATATTGCCATAAATTATTGGTATTAATTCCAATAATTTAATTTCAGTATTAATTCTAATAAATTAAATTTCAGTATTAATTCTAATAATTTAATTTCATGTCGGCGTTTCTCCAACGATACTCGGATTGATTGGAGTTTGCTATTAGATAGCTGTCTTCCCCCCGATTCTAAAGAGCCCGACCTTTGTTCAAGTCGAAGCTCTCGTTCGAGCTTTACCGGGAAATGGAGCAGTAGAGAGAGAGAGAGAGAAGTGTTCAGGTGTGAGAAGAATGAAATGGGGATGAACTCTTTATATAGTTGTAAAACCCGTGTATTAAATGGGCGAGATTTATTACTGTTATTAATATTGCCATAAATTATTGGTATTAATTCCAATAATTTAATTTCGGTATTAATTCTAATAAATTAAATTTCAGTATTAATTCTAATAATTTAATTTCGGTATTAAATTATTTGTATTAATTCCAATAATTTAATTTAGGTATTAAATTATTACTATTAATTATATATTAATTTATGATAAGGCGTACATACAAATTTTTAACCGAAATTTCGGGTTACAAAAAAAATTCATACTTCTCAGGAGGTCACCCATCCTCACATTACTATCAAGTAAGCACGCTTAACTTTAAAGTTCTTATGCAATCTAGTTCACTTGAACAACTTTGGTTTTTATTTTCTAATTTGTCTTAAGTTTGTTTTCCAAGGTTTAATGAACCCTTTGGATCACCCGAGAGTTGTAAATTCCCAACTTGCCCGTTCAGAAATAATCGGGTTTGTGAACCGGTTCTAAATCCTCACTTGGTTTGACCGGTTCTTTTCCTGGTTTTCCTTAGCTCAAAAGGGCGGATTTTACAACTCTCCCCTCCTTTTAGGAGTTTTATCCCCAAAACTTAGTTAACATCCTTGCATGAGCAATCATTTCCTTTGATGCCCCTTTAGTGTTTGCTTAAGATGCAAAGTCTTCTCTTGTTCTTTTAATTAGTCCTTTTTACATCCTTCACTTAAGGAATTTCTTTTTCTTTATATTATTTACTCCCTCCATGGAGATTATCATAACGAGACATACCTTACTTCATGGTATATTTTTAGATTTATATCTTTCTTTGCTTAGAGCACATTCTTCCCTTTGAGGTTCTGTACTCAAGATTAGAAATTCCAAGATACCTAACCATTCCCATGTCTAGTTAACCCCTTGGTCGTTGAAACCTTTAGCTCAATGTTCTTTCGGGTGTTACATACTAGTTGCCACAGTTTTTTTATTCTCACTTTTTCATCTCATTTTGACCCTTTCTCCATTCGTTGTCTATTATAACTTCAGTCCAAAATTTTATATTAGACCTCGTCATGCTTATTAGCCGACTCTTCCTTACTTTGAGTTATATTCTCCTCGGGATTGTTGGGCTTACATACCCCTTACAACATGGCATTTTCTAGGACCTGTCTTTATCCGTTAGATTTCTAGAACATCTCCTTGAGGGTCTCTCTTAGCTTTTTTTTTTTTTGACCTTTCAGGGATCATATAACTTCATCCCTCTTTTCTTTTGATGGCATTCCTCAACTATCCTTTTTACCGTTATCCTCTCATCCATCATGCTTTTGAAGTTATGTCTCACATAACTGCATGGATTTCTCTTACCTACTCATCCTTTCAAAACGTTTTTATTTTGTCCTTTCAATTCCAATCGTTGGGTTTCCTGATGATTATTGACATACGAGGATTTTTTTTTTCTTATGTCCTTTCTCTTCTTTAGTGACATCCCTTATTCAATGACTTCCTTTTTCCTTAATCCTCTTTTACTTGCTCATAAATCACTTCATGATTCTTCATTCTACAATAATTGCTTTCGATCTATGTGTCGATTACTTTGCTTGGGAAGGTTCACCCATCTAGTTTTGTTCATTATCTTTGGTTGTCCGCCGTTACTAGTATTCCTCTTTCTACATGGTTCTCCTATTCTTTCCAAACAGGTCACAATGGACCATTACAATACTTCCTTTCTTGGAAAACATTTCCTAAATAAGGGTTGGTTCCATTTCCTCTTAATTGGGATACACATGTCTTTCCGAGGCTTCCTTCCTTGGTAGGATTCTTTGCCTTTCCCCTGACATTCTTTTCTTACATTTGCTCTAGGGGATTTGTACCCTTAAATGACATCCCTTGATGTCGTCTTCTCCTATTTACCTTTACTCCTCAAATCTTTTAGGCATATCTTTTATGCTCTCTTTGCATCTTTATTCGTACCCAGTACTTGTCTATTTCTTTAGGGAGCGTACAAATCTTCCTTGTTTCAGGATCATTGTGGGAGAGGCTTGCCTATTCCTTTCTTGGCTTGAGTTTAGTCGTTAATTGGCCCTTGGTCCTTTTTAGGATTTCTTGTATCCTTCTTTTCCCGAGTATTTGACCTTCCTACCTCTCTCTTCTTTGTCGGAACTTACATTATGGCTTTCCCGAGTATTTGTTCGTTAACTGCTTTGCCTCCACCATTTGTTTGGTCTAAGTTTCTTAGCAGTAGTTTCTCGAGTCCTCCTATCCTTAACATCCATCTCACCGACCTTTTTAAGGTGTAGTCCCTTCTACTTCCCGGTCTTCCTTAGGGTGTCATTTGTTCCCTCTGACTATCTTGTTGTAACGACTTGCTTTCTCTTGTCCTATTGGTCCGAACTTCCTATTTGACATAGTTGCTTTTTCCAAGGTGATTTATTCATGTAATCCCAATACGTCCCGTTTGTCAACAAATGTTCGTCTTGTCTTCTCTTGTGGATGCACTCCTTTCTTTGCTCCTAAATGGTTTGGATTTTCTTCTTAACGGGGGAATTCTCTTCAACTATCCTTTGTTCTGTTTGTGGTTTTATTGAGGTCCTACCTTTACCCCTTTTTCCTTCTTACCACTTTGCTAAGATTTTGAAGAGTTTCCTCTCATTTGTGGTTGCAGATGGAGTCACGTTTCTTGGGATGGTATCCTCTCGAATTTCCTATAGTTGTGGGGTATTTATTCTTGGAAAATATTGTCCTGACTCCTAGCGATGTGGGACAATTTTTTACTTCGTGTCCTATTCCCCTCTAGGTTAACTTGATTCCTGTCCTTTGTAGGGTTGGGCACTTCTCCATGCAGTGTCCCTATCATTCATGCTTGTAATTACATGAACATAAGTGGTTCCTCTTGGCGTTTTCTTAGAAATTGTTAATTTTAGTGCTCCTTCATCCATAAGTTTGGATACCGTGAGAGTTTTTTTTTTTTTGAGTCTTGAAGATCACATCATTTGAGGGACAGGGTTTTTAGGAATTTGGAGTACTTCATTAATAGAGTAGTACAGTATGTTGGGGATTTTGTCCCTATTACTGAAAATGGTCACCAAATAACTAGGGAGCTACGAGATTCTTGATTAGCATCCTCCTATGTAAGGTTATATACCTCATTTTATGGCTTCACGCTTGGCTTCCTTTATACTTAGAGTTGTGACCTCAATAGGTCCTGTCACCATTCTCTAGGATACTTTCTCATTTGCTCTTTTGAGATTCTGGCCATGCTTTAGGCATTTGGGAAGCTTCTAGGGTTGTATTCCAACGAAGATAAGGTGTTGAGTAGAGCCATTCCTAGTTTTCTTGGTTCCTCTCCTGGGAGCCATCTAAAAATTTTAGGATAAATCCTATTAGTTACAATATTTTATAGTCTTAATTATGTATTCGAGGAAACAGGCTCTGATACCACTCTAGTTGTCACGCCCCGACCCGATTTGGTCGGATCCCCGTGATCAACCCGCCACTCTCCCGATTTACTAAAGGGTTTTCCCTTATATTATAAATCGTAAAGAGTAAGGCGTTAACCTGCACCTTTTTCCAGGAATATCATAAATCAAAATTGCATAGTAATTTAAATTAGTTGTACCAATCTTGCAGGCGTTTAATTGCGCAAGTCCTTTAAGGTTCGGCTTTCCGGGACTTCCTGAAAGGTATAAGGGAGGGGGTGAGTACAACTACTCAGTGAGTGGGATTCAAATCTTTTAACTTTCAAGAAAAACATTTATATAGAGTGTGCCAGACTCCTTTGTTTTCAAAAAAAACAATTTCATTTAAAAATTCATCTTTTTCCATTATTTCTTAGTTATCGATGTGTCATCACCCAACACACATCCTTCATAATGAAGGTTACACACATTCGCAAGTCAGTATCACTACTGAACCCGCTAGTGGCTTCGGAGCGACTTTTCCTGCCACCCGGATAGAAGTACGACCACTTCTACCTTGGGAATGAGTGGATGTACGAAACATCCGACCCACAATCCCGAAATCACTTCTTCGTGTCCGTATGAGGTCCCCACCCCGGTCTCATGCGCTTAGTGCTACTCCAGATTTCGCACAGACACCTGGAACGACAAACTGCCCTTATAGCCACCAGGTCGTCCAGTGCCCTTAGGATGCATCACTACCCCTCATGGGCGTCTTGATGATCCCGTACTCATAGTGCATGCACAAACAAAATTTTCTTATATTGCCATGTAATCTGTGGTGCCACTAGTCCAACGGCCCCGACTCTCAACTCAACCCGCAGCTGTTTGTCTTGACTAGTCCGTCGACCTGTCATGTCGCACTGCCGCTAGTTGACTGAGCATGTCGGTCCCATCTTGGTACCATGGCCAAACAATTCACTTATTAAGTTTTATGGCACATATATCATATTCGTTTACGAGCTCCTGCTCGTGCCAACTGGCCTTGGGCCCACTGTACGAGATTTTCAAAAATCTAGGCATTCTAGCCCTCAAGTTCCAAAATCGAGGCCCTTGGCCTATCAGAGCTATTCGAGCTCCCGTCGAGAAGGTCTCCCAAATAGTTTAAGCATTGGCACACAGTCAGGGGAGAACACTTTCGACAAAATAGGTTTTCACTGTCCATTATACCAATCGGTATAAGGACATCTCCGTTCATAACCGATGAACGGGTTTTCAACTTCCTTTGAGGAAGTCTCATCATACTAACCGGGTATGATCTGAATAACCCACTCACAACCGGTAAGTGGTTTTAAATTTTAAGTTGTGCTCATCATCCCAACCGGGTATGATGTTAGTAAACCCACTCACAACCGGTAAGTGGTTTTTAACTTTAATTTGTGCTCATCATCCCAACCGGGTATGACGTTAGTAAACCCACTCACCCGTTAATGCCGTGAATTCCACTAGACCGGTTCTTGGTATTCACGCGAGCTTGTCCTTGCTGGCGTTCCCGGTACTTCGTGTTCCGGTGAAGGCACGGCGGTCCGAGCTTTCGATCTGGGCAGATAGGTCTCATCCTGAGGTTCATCCTTTCGGTTCTAATTCGGTCGTGGAAAGGCTAAGAAAGTGTTGGGAGGGCTTGAAATGGCCGATTTCAGCTTGGCCGAAATAGGGCAGCTTCAGTCCGCCGGAGTTGCTTCACTATTCCATCATGTCGGCATTTCTCCAACGATACTCGGATTAATTGGAGTTTGCTATTAGATAGCTGTCTTCCCCCCGGTTCTAAAGAGCCCGACCTTTGTTCAAGTCAAAGCTCTCGTTCGAGCTTTACCGGGAAATGGAGCAGTAGAGAGAGAGAGAGAAGTGTTCAGGTGTGAGGAGAATGAAATGGGGATGAACTCTTTATATAGTTGTAAAACCTATATATTAAATGGGCGAGATTTATTACTGGTATTAATATTGCCATAAATTATTGGTATTAATTCCAATAATTTAATTTCGGTATTAATTCTAATAAATTAAATTTTAGTATTAATTCTAATAATTTAATTTAGGTATTAAATTATTTGTATTAATTCCAATAATTTAATTTAGGTATTAAATTATTGCTATTAATTATATATTAATTTATGATAAGGCGTACATACAAATTTTTAACCGAAATTTCGGGTTACAAAAAAAATTAATACTTCTCAGGAGGTCACCCATCCTCACATTACTCTCAAGTAAGCACGCTTAACTTTAAAGTTTTTATGGAATCTAGTTCACTTGAACCACTTTGGTTTTTATTTTCTAATTTGTCTTAAGTTTCTTTTCCAAGGTTTAATGAACCCTTTGTATCACTCGAGAGTTGTAAATTCCCAACTTGCCCGTTCAGAAATAATCGAGTTTGTGAACCGGTTCTAAATTCTCACTTGGTTTGATCGGTTCTTTTCCTGGTTTTCCTTAGCTCAAAAGGGCGGATTTTACATATCGGGAATACCAGCAAGGACAAGTTTGTGTGAAGACAAAGAATCGGTTAAGAGGAAATCACTGCGTTATCGAGTGAGTGGGGTTTTATATCATACCCGGTTGGGATGATAAGCACCTCGGAAATGAAAACCCACTACTAAGTGGAATTTAAACATCACACCTAAATGGAGTGATATGGAAATTACGCGGAAAAACTACTTAACGGTTGTAAATAGATCATGCTCAGTTGGTATGATGGACTTCCTGGAAGGGAGCAGAAAACTCACTTATCGGTTATAAGCGGAGATGTCCTCAAACCCAGTTGGTGTGATGGACAGATGAAAAGAATATTTTGTCGGAAGTGTTCTTCCTAGACTGTGTGCCTCTGCTTAAACATTTTTGGAGACCTTCTTGATGGGAGCTCAAAATGCTCATATAGGCCAGAGGCCTCGGTTTTGGAACTTGGGGACCAAAGAGCAAGCTATAGCGAGAAAGCCACAGCGCGCTAGTGCGTGCATATAGAGTCTGCTTTTTCTCGAGAGCGTCTACGCTTTCTCTGTTTTCTCACTTGTTGTTGCAACTTTCTATTCTATTAGTGCCTCCGCTTGCTCTCTTGCTTGCTCTCGGTTGTTCTTCCCCAGCAAGCGGAGGTTAGAAAGCTAGAGCGAGCAAGAGAGCAAGCAAAGGAGAGAAAGCTAGAGCAAGCAAGAGGGCAAGCAGAGGCTCGAAAGAGCACGCTAGTGCGTGCTCCATTTTCTCGCTTACTACTCTGGCTTAAGAGCTAGCAAGCAGAGGCTCAAAAGCTTGAGTGCGCGAGGGTGCGTGTAGTTTTCTTACTTGCTTGCTTGTGTAGGGTTGGTCTCCCCTACTCTAACCTCCACATATGCTTGCTTTGGTAGTGAATCTGTAAACCCCACCCTCGAAGTTAAGGAAAACAGGGAAAGAACAGGTCAACCCGAGTGAGAAAATTGAACCGGTTCACAAACTCCGATCACTAGAGAACATGCAAATTAGGAAATTTAAAACTCTCGAGTGATCCAAAGAGTCATAAAAACCTTGGAAAGGGACTTTAGGACAATTTGGGAAAGAAAACTAGACTGGTTCAGGTGAACCGGATCCGAATCGGTTTGGCCAGGCTTGAACCATCATTGAACTTAATGCTAGATTCATTTTTCTAGGCGGCTTAGAAAACTCAATTTGGAGAATTGAGGCCATCATTGGATAGAGAATGGATTTAGATGAATTTAGAAATTTTTATTTTTAAAAACTCGATCGAATCAGGTCTGAACCGACCAGTTTAAGCGTTGAACTCGGTTCGGATCGGTTCAGTTCGTTTCAGAATAGTATTGTCTTCTTCCTTCAAATGACAGAACTGTTCACTCGTCGGAAAAATAAACAGCGGTGATAGAAAGGAGACGTTTCCAATCAGGATGTTTCAGACCAACAATGACTGTCATTAAGGTGCCAAACGGATGGTCGGAGAGTCCCCGAGCTCCCTATATAAAGAGCCCCTCTCCATTCATCCTCCACACACTTGAAAACTTCACTCTCTCTCAACTACTCAGTTTTTTCAATGAAGCTCGAACCAAATCTCCGACATAGCAGTTTTTCTAAGCCAAAGAAGGTGTGGTCGAGTACCTTAGACTCAGGGAGAAGTCAACTACTCGACAGTAATCTCCAATTGTTTCGAGAATCGCTAGAGAAGTGCCGATGTGATCAAATAATGAAATCAGCCAATTTGAGCCCTCCTCAGGCCAAACCAAACTCTCCCAAAACTCTCTTAGCCCTCATATGACCAAGTAAACCCTGCCCTTTTGAGTTAAGGAAAACCAGGAAAAGAACCGGTCAAACAGAGTAAGAAAACTGAATCAGTTCACATACCCGATCAATTGGGAACGGGCAATTTGGAAATTTACAACTCCTGGTTGATCCAAAGGGTTCATAAAACCTTAGAAAAGAACCTTAGGACAAATTGGAAGAGAAAAACCAGACCGGTTTAGATAAATCGGATCCAATTAGATTGAACTGATTTATGAACCGAGTCGGTACATGAATCGAAATCGATAGAGCAAGGCAAACAGGAAAATTAATGGATCCCTTGTGACCCGAAGAGATTTATAACCCTTGGGAAGGAACATTAGAACAAAGTGGGAGAGAAAAACTAGACTGGTTTGGGTGAACCAAACCCGAATCAGATTAAACCGGTTTAAGAATTGAGCCGGTTTATGAACCGGAATTGATAGACAGATGGTAAAGCAGGAATTTTATGGACCCTAAGTGACCTAAGGAGTCATAAAAGTCATGAAAAAGGACTTTAGGGTGAATTGGAGATTTGAACCACTATTGAACCAGATACTAAATTCATTTTTCTAGGTGGCTTAAAATTTTAAATTTTGAGATTTGAGACCACCATTGGATAGAAAATAAATTTAGAAATTTTTAAATTTAAAAAACACGGTCGAACAGGGGTTGAACCAGCTGGTTTAAGGTTTGAACCCGGTTCGAACCGATCTAGTCCGGTTCAGAATAGTGTCGTCTTCTTCCTTCAGATGATAGCATTGTTCACTCGCCGGAGAATTGAAGCAGCACCGATGAAGAGAAATGTTTCCGTTCGGTACATTTCAGGCCATCAATGTCTATCATAAAGGTGTCAAACGGATGACCAATAAGTCCTCGAGCTCCCTATATAAAGAGCCCCTTTCCATTCATCCTCTCCACACCTGAAAATCTCACTCTCTCTCATTTGCTTAGTTTTTCGGTGAAACTTGAAACAAAGCTCTGATATAGGGTCTTTTTTTAGCCAAAGAAGGTGAGGTCAGGTTCTTTAGAACTGGAGAGAAGTCAACTACACGTCTGTAGTCTCCGTTTGCTCCGAGGGTCGCTGGAGAAGCGCCGACGTGATGGAACAGTGAAGCAGTTCCGGCGAACCGAAGCTGCCCTATTTCGACTGAGTTGAAATCGGTTATTTCGAGCCCTCTTCAGGCCAAACCAAGCCCTCCCAACTCTTTCTCAGCCCACCCACGATCAAATTAGGACTAAAAGATAAGCCAATTCGGCTCCACTCTGCAATTTTCGACCGGTGCTAGAGAGAGAACTGGTAGAATTTTGATAATGAAATTCTAACTCAATTCAGCATCAATTGATGTGATTCTTGATTTTAGGATGAACCTCAGGATGAGAGTTATCTGCCCAGATCGAAATCTCAGACGGTCATGCCCTCACCGGTGAGTAATTGAAGCTTTCTCTCTCTATAGTTCATTTACCGGCGAAGCTCCATTTGAGCTCATCCCGACATTAAAACTTGCGATTCAAAGTGCTAAAGAATTGAATGAACATGTAGAAACTCAATTTCAACTTCAATTTCAACAATTGGAAACATTTGATCAGTCAATTTGATGAAATCAAATTCGATTGTGTTAAGAAGTTCAAATTGGGGGCAATTGGGAATTTTTGAAAATTTGAAGGACCGAAATGCAATTTCCTAAAATTGAGGGTCAATTGGACATGATAAAAATGTTAGGGGGCCAATTGAGGAATATTAGAATTTTTGGTGTGAAACTTACCATTTTTGTAAAGGAAGGGTAAAATGATAATTTTGGAAAAGTTGGGGGACCAAATTGGAAATTTTGAAAACCAAACCCCTTTTTTGTGAAATTGAATAAATTGAGGTCATATGATAAATTTTAAAAGTTTCGAGATTCAATTTGAGGAAAAACCAGCATTAGGGACCTAAAGTTAAAGAGAAATAACTTTAGGGACCAAATTGCAAATAAATAAAAGTTTGGTTTTCTCATTCATTTGGAATGAAGAAAGGCTATTAGGTCGAGTGATAATGAACCTAGATGTTCACATTATGTAGGAACACGAGGCACTGGGAACGCTAGCAAGGATAAGCTCGCATGAATACAAAGAACCGGTCTAGTGGAATTCACTACATTAACGGGTGAGTGGGATTTTATATTATACCTAGTTGGGGATGATAAGTACCTCAAAAAAAAATCCACTACCAAGTGGTATTTTAAACATCACAACTTAGAGGAGTGATGTGAAAATCATGCGAAAAAACAACTTATCAGTTGTAAGTAAATCATACCCGGTCATCAGTTATGACCGGAGATGTCCTTAAACCTGGTTGGTATGACGGACAGATGAAAACATATTTTGTCGGAAGTGCTCTCCCCTAACTGTGTGTCAATGCTTAAACGATTTGGGAGACCTTCCTGATGGGAGCTCGAATAGCTCTTATAGGTCGGGGGCCTTGGTTTTGGAACTTGGGGGCTAATATGTCCGATTTTGAAAATCTCGTATAGTGGGCCTAAGGCCAGTTAGCACGAGCAGGAGCTCGTAAACAAACATGAGTTATATGACATAAAACTTTAAATAAAGGAATTGTTTAGGTATAGTACCAAGACAAGACCGACATACTCGGTCAACTAGCCGTAGTGCGACATGATAGGTCGACGAACTAGTCAAGAAAAATAATTGCGGGTTGAGTTGAGGGTCGAGGCCGTTGGACCAGTGGCACCATAGATTATATGGCATGATAAGAAAATACTGATTGTGCATGCATTATGATTACGAGACCATCAATACACCCAAGAGGGGGTAATAATGTGTCCTAAGGGCACTAAACGACTTGGTGGGTATAAGGGCAGTTAGTCGTACCAAGTGATCGTACGAAATTTTGAGTAGCACCAAGTACATGAGACCGGGCTGGGGATGGGATGAGGTCTCTATCCTCATACAGACACGAAGAATTGATTTCGGCATTAAGGGTCAGATGTCGTGAACATCCACTCATTCTCAAGGTAGAAGTGGGCGTACTTCTATCTAGGTGGCCAGTAAAGTCGCTCCGACGCCACAACTAGGTTCAGTGGACGGGCTAGCCTGCGAATGTGTGTTTGACCTTCATGATGAAGGATGTGTGTTGGGTGATGACACACTTGATTTATAAGGAAATGGTGATAAAAACCGAGATTTGATATGAAAGAATATTTTTTTAAAGAAAGGAGTCTGGAACACACCACTACAAGTCTTTTCCCCTAAAACTTAAAAGTTTTGGAAAAACCCATTCACTAAGTAGTCATACTCACCCCTCTCTTATATCCCTTTCAGGAAATTCCAGAAAGCCTACCCTTAAAGACCATTATCTGCATGTGAGACAGGTATGATGAAATTAAAATATTATGTAGTTTTGATTTATGTTATTTCAGGAAAATGTGCAGGTTTAAAGAACACCTTACTCTTTATGGTCTATAATAAGGGGAAATCTTTTAATAAACCGGGAGAGTGGCAGGTTGATCATGGGGATCCGACCAAACTGGGTCGGGGCATGACAACTAGAGTGGTATCAGAGGCTATTTCCTCAAATACATAATTAAGACTAGAAAATATAGTAACTAACAGGATTTATCCTAAAATTTTCAAATGGCTCCCAGGAGAGGAACCAAGAAAACTAGGAATAGCTCTACTCAACACCCTATCTTCATAGGACGACAACCCTAGAAGCTTCCCAAATGCCTAAGGCATGGTAGGAATCTCAAAATACCAAATGGGGAAGTATCCTAGAGAATGGTGATAGGACCTATCGATGGCACAACTCTTAGTATAAAGGAAGCCTAGCAAGAAGCCATAAACGCCAGCAAAGAGGCAAATAACCTTACATAAGAGGATGCTTATCAAGAATCCCGTAGCTCCCTAGTTATTTTGTGACAATTTTCTGTAATAGGGCCAAAACGCCCAACATAAAGTACTACTCTATTAATAAAATACTCCAAATTTCTAAAAACCTTGTCTCCCAAAATGATGTAATCTTGTTAGGAATATGGCCCCAAGAAAAGTAACCAAACCAAATTGCGATTCCCTAGACACCATGGATATCAAGGATAAAGGAATAAATCATGGAGAGCATTATGCAAAGAAGGCATGACAAGAAAACCGTCATGGTAAAGAGTGTAGGAGAATTTCGGGGTAACTAAGTAAGGGACAACCTATTATAAAGTACAAAGAAAATAGGATATGAAATGAAGGACGGTCCCAAACCACTAGGATTTAGAACAATATTTTCCAAGAATAAACACCCCACAACTATAGTAAATCCAAAAGGATATCATCCCAAGGAACATGACTCCCACTTGTAATTTCAACCACAAACAGGAGGAAACTTTTTGAGATCACAGTAAAGTGGCACGAAGGAAAAAGGGCTAAAGGTAAGACCTCGATAAAACCATAAACAAAATAAAAGGTAGCTGAAGAGAACTCTCTCTCCCTTAAAGAAGAAATTTCCAATAATTTAGGAGAAAAGGAGGGAGTGCATCCACAAGAGAAGACAAGCCGAGCATTTAACGACAAACGGGATGTCTTAGGATTTCAAGTCCTTTGGAAAAAGTAGAGAAGTCAAATTGGAGATTCGGAGCAACATAGCAGAAGTAAGCAAACCGTGACAACAAAATAGTTAGAAAATAAATGACAGCTTAAGGAAGACTAGGAGGTAGAAAGGACTACACCCTAAAAAGGTTAGTGACAGGAGTACTCGAGATACAACTGCCCTAAGAAAACTTAGACTAAAGGAATGGTGGAGGCGAGGCAGTTAATGAACTAATACACGGAAAAACCATAATTTAAGATCCAACAAAAAAGAGAGGGGCGGAAAGGCCTAATACTCGGGAAAAGAAGGATGAAAGAAATTCTTAAAAGGACCAAATGCCAAATTAACAACTAAACTCAAGCCAAGAAAAGAATATGCAAGCCTCTCACATAATTGTCAAGAAATCTTGAAACAAGGAAGATTTGAACGCTCCATAAAGAAATACACTATGAAAGTAAACTTTGGATGGATGCATATGACTAACTACCCTTGAAGGAATTATTGATGGGCGGATGGACATAATGTGGAGTGCAAGGAACCAACCCGTAATTAGGAAATGTTTCAAAGGAAAGAAGTATCGTGATGGCCCAATGTGACCTATTTGGAGAGAGTAGGAGAACCAAATAATAATTCCAGGAGAACCAAGTAGAAAGAAGAAACTAGTAGCAACGGATGATCAAAGAGAATAAACAAAGTCCTAAGAAAGACTGAGATGTACTAAAGACTACACTCTATGAAGTACAAAAGGATAAACATGAAGGACGAGTGATACAGCTGCCCAGACGATGGAACCAGAGAAATGGAGAGAAAGAGACAGTAAAAGAACTGATCTTCGAGAGAACCATAGATTTAAACCATGATAAATAAGGGAGAAGTGAAAAAGCCAAAACATTGGAAAAAGAAGAGCAAAGGAAAATCCTTAAAGAAACCAATGGCCAAAAACTGGATTTCTAGTTTAAAGTATGAGATGGTTAAGTGAGTCTCACAAAGGAAAAACAAGAGATTTTTAAACAAGGAGGATGTGAACCCTCCTTAAACGAAAATAATTTAATGGGTTAGCATCAGAAGATGCTGTGACAAGTATAAATGAGTGGACAACCCATACTAAGGTAATAAAGGAAAGAATATTCGAGAAATGTTGGGAAAGTAAGTCCCCTAAATAAGATGTGGCTAAGAAGGAATAACCGCAATTGGTAAGATAGGTCGTAGCCCACACGCTTGTAATGAAGCATAAAGAGTGGACGACTAAGCATAGTATGAAGTACACGAAATAAAACTAATAAATTCCTTAAATAAAGAATAAGGGACAAAATGGTATTTTAAGATGGGGAAGGATTCTAAGCAGGCAAATGCCACAATATATAAGGAAAGTAAGGAAAACGAAGGAAAAAACCTTCAAGAAATGGTAAGAAGGTTGAACATGTAGCTCCTAGAACGAAACTCTCTACCTTGAGGGACATATTAGAGAATGAAATCGTAAAAAGGGAACTCCCTGAACAAAACAATAGAATGAAAAGGGGTCAAACGAGAATAATGAACTATGAAATGATTACGAACAAGTAAGAATGGATTAAGGCCAAAGGAAATCCTTGATTAAATGATGTTATCGGGAACGAGGATGGACCTAAGAAAGGATGAATCCCACCATGTCAGTAAAACATCTGGAAATCAAATAATTGGAACCAAAAAGACTCAATAAGGAAGTTGAAAAAGGACGAGTGGGTAAGGAGAAACGACACCGTTTTATAAGTTGATGTGGACAACGGTAAATGTAGTCGAGAAATACTACCAAAAGAAAAGAGGGCTGGAGTTATACAATCCCTGAGAGATTGGAAAGTTAGAAATAATCCTAAAGGAGGTGTTTTGGAAATATAATAGACATAGAAACAAGATCTAGCAAACATCATGCTGTAAAGGGTAGGTAAACCCAATAGTACCAAGGAAAACATGACTCCAAATAAGGAAGAGTTAGTTAGTAAAAATAATGTCAAACCTAAAATTTGGACTGAATTGTAATGAGCAACAGATAAAGGAGGATGAAAAGGTGATGATAAGGAAATCCGTGAAAATAGGTACGTAACGCTCTAAAGGACGTTGAGCTAAGGGTTGCAACGACCAAGAGTTTAACTAGACACGAGAATGGTTTGGTATCTTGGAACTCCCAATTTTGAGTACAGGACCTTAAAGAGAAAATTGTTGCTCTAAGCAAATAGAGATGTGAATCTAAGGATAAACCCTTAAGTAAGTTATATCTAGTAATGATAAACTCCATGAAGGGAGTAAATGATATAAAGAAAAAGAAATACCTTAAGTGAAGAATGTAAAAAGGGCTAGTTGGAAGAACAAGATAAGAGTTTTCATGTTAAGCAAACACCAAATAGATATCAAAGGAAATGATTCCTCATGCAAGGTTTCTAATTAAGTTTTTGGGACAAAACTCCTAAAAGGAGGGGAAAGTTGTAAACCCCGCCCTTTTGAGTTAAGGAAAACTAGGAAAAGAACCGGTCAAACCGAGTAAGAAAACCAAACCAGTTCACATACCCGATCAACTGGGAATGGGAAACTTGGAAATTTACAACTCCCGGGTGATCCAAAGATTCATGAAACCTTAGAAAAGAACCGTAGGACAATTGGAAGAGAAAAACTAGATCGGTTTAGATGAACCGTGTCACGCCCCAACCCAGTTTCGTCGAATCCCCGTGAACAACCCGCCACTCTCCCGGTTTATTAAAGGGTTTCCCCTTATTATAATACGTAAAGAGTAATGTATCCTTTAAGCCCACACCATTTCCTGGAATAGCATAATCAAAACTGCATGAAATTTTAAACTTTGCATACCTGTCTTATAGGCATCTTAGTTGATGGTCTTTTAGGGTTGGCTTTCTGAGATTTCCTGAAAGGGATATAAGGGAGTGAGTGAGTATGACTACTCAGTGAATGGGTTTTCAAAGGTCTACTTTTAACTTTTAAGAAAAACATTTATATGTAGTGTGCCAAACTCCTATTTTTTTTAAATGCCTTCATTTAAAAATTTGGGTTTTTCCATTATTTCTTAGTTACCGGTGTGTCATCACCCAACACACATCATTCATCATGAAGGTTACACACATTCGCAAGTCAGTATCACTACTGAACCTGCTAGTGGCTTCGGAGCGACTTTTCCTACCACCCGGATAGAAGTACGACCACTTCTACCCTATGAATGAGTGGATGTACGCGACATCCGACCCACAATCCTGAAATCACTTCTTCGTGTCCGTATGAGGACAGAGACCTCATCCCGTCACCACCCCGGTCTCATGCGCTTGGTGCTACTCCAAATTTTGCACAGACACCTGGAACGACGATCTGCCCTTATACTCACCGGGTCGTCTAGGGCCCTTAGAACACATCACTACCCCTCATGGGCATCTTGATGTTCCTGTACTCATAGTGCATGCACAAACAATGTTTTCTTATCAAGCCATGTAATATGTGGTGCCACTGGTCCAACGGCCCTGACTCTCAACACAACCCGCAATTGTTTGTCTTGACTGGTCCGTCGACCTGTAATGTCGCACTGCCGCTAGTTGACTGAGCATGTCGGTCCTATCTTTGTACCATGGCCAAACAATTCACTTAATTAAGTTTTATGGCATATATATCATGTTCATTTACGAGCTCCAGCTCGTGCCAACTAGCCTTGGGCCAACTGTACGAGATTTTCAAAAATATGGGCATTATAGCCCTCAAGTTCCAAAACTGAGGCCCCCGACCTATAAGAGCTATTCAAGCTCCCGTCAAGAAGGTCTCTCAAGTAGTTTAAGCATTGGCACACAGTAGGGGGAGAACACTTCCAACAAAATAGGTTTTTACTATCCATTATACCAACCGATATAAGGACATCTCCGTTCATGACCGATGAACGGGTTATCAACTTCCTTCGAGAAAGTCTAATCATACCAACCGGGTATGTTCTACTTACAATCGGTAAGTAGTTTTTTTTGCATAATTTTCACATCACTTTCTCTAAGTGGTGATGATTAAAATATCACTTAATAGTGGGTTTTCATATTGAGGTACTTATCATTCCCAACCGGGTATGATATAAAATTTCCTCTAACAACAAGTAAGTGGTTTTTAATTTTAAGTTGTGCTCATCATCCCAACTGGGTATGATGCTAGTAAACCCACTCACCCGTTAACGCGGTGAATTCCACTTGACCAGTTCTTTGTATTCACGCGAGCTCGTCCATGCTGGCGTTCCTAGTATTTCGCGTTCCTACAAGATATGAACACCCTTGTTCATTATTACTCAACATAACAGCCTTCATTCATTTCCAATGAATGAGAAAACCTAAACTTTTAGTTATTTGCAATTAGGTCCCTAAAGTTATTTCTCTTTAACTTTAAGTCCCAAATGTCGGTTTTTCCTCAAATTGAGTCCCGTAACTTTTAAATTTTATCTTGGGACCTCAATTTATTCAATTGCACCAAAAATGGGTTTAATTTCCCAAATTTCCAATTTGGTCCCCCAATTTTTCCAAAATTACCATTTTGCCCTTCTTTTACAAAAATGGTAAGTTTTGCCCCAAAAATTCCAAAATTCCTCAATTGGTCATCCAACATTATTTTCATTCCCAATTGACCCTCAATTTTATAAAATTGAATTTTGGCCCTTTGAATTTCGAAAATCCCTAATTTTCACCCAATTTCAACTCTTTAACACTATCGAATTTGATTTTATCAAATTGATTGATTAAACACTTCTAATTGTTGAAATTGGAGTTGAAATTGAGTTCATGCATGTTCATACGATTCTAAGAAACTTTGAATCACAAATTTTAACGCCAGAACGAGCTCAAACGGAGTTTCATCGGAAAACAGACTATAGAGAGAGAAAGCTTTGATTTCTCACCGGTGAGGGCACGACAGTCCGAGCTTTCAATCTTGGCAGATATCTCTCATCTTGAGGTTCACCCTAGAATCAAGAATTGCATCAATTGATGCCGAATTAAGTTAGAATTTCATTATTGAAATTCTATCGATTCTCTCTCTAGCACCGACCGGAAATTGTAGAGGGGAACCGAATTGGCTTTCCTTTCAGTCGTAATTCGGCCGTGGGAGGGCTGAGGAAGTGTTGGGAAGGCTTGGTTTCACCTGAGGAGGGCTTGAAATGGCCAATTTCAACTCGGCCGAAATAGAGCAGCTCGGTCCGCCGGAGCTGCTTTACTATTCCATCATGTCGGGTTTCTCTAGTGACTCTCGGATTGACTGGAGTTTGCTATTAGATAGCCGACTTCTCCCCAGTTCTAAAGAACCCGACCTCTCCTTCTGAGGTTGAGGAAAATGTTCAAGTCGAAGCTCTGGTTTAAGCTTTACCGGGAAATGGAGAATGGGGAAAGAGAGAGAGAGAGAGAGAGAGAGAGAGAGAGAGAGAGAGAAGTGTTCGGGTGTGAGAAGAATGAATGGGGATGACCTCTTTATATAGGTGTAAAAACAATGTATTAAATCTCCCAGGAGGTCACCCATCCTCACACTACTCTCAAGCAAGCATGCTTAACTTTAGAGTTCTTATGGCTTCTCGTTTACCTGAACCAATTTGGTTTTTCTCTTCTAATTTGTCTTAAGTTTTTTTTCCAAGGTTTAATGAACTCTTTGGATCACCCAAATGTTGTAAATTTTCATATTGCTTGTTCCCAAATGTAAACTGGCTCAGTTTTCTTATTCGGTTTGACTAGTTCTTTTCTCGGTTTTCCTTAACTCAAAAGTGTGGGGTTTACAAACCGGATCCAATTGGATTGAACCAGATTATGAACCGAGTTGGTTCATGAACCGAAACCGATAGGGAAAGGGCAAACAAGGAAATTTATGGATCCCTTCTGACCTGAAGAGATTTATAAACCTTAGGAAGGAACCTTAGAACAAAGTGGGAGAGAAAGACCAGACCGGTTCGGGTGAACCGGACCCAAACCGAATTAAATCAATTTAAGAACCAAACCGATTTATGAACCGGAACTGATAGAGAGATAGTAAAGCAGGAATTTTATGAACCCTAAGTGACCTAAGGAGTCATAAAAGTCATGAAAAAAGACTTTAGAGTGAATTGGAGATGAAAACCAAACCAGTTTAGGTGAACCAGATCTAAATCGGGTTGAACCGATTTGGACCGGTTTGAACCACTATTGAACCGAATATTAAATTTATTTTTCTTAGTGGCTTAAAATTTTCAAATTTGAGATTTGAGACCACCATTGGATAGAAAATGAATTTATATGAATTTAGAAATTTTTATATTTGAAAAACTCGGTCAAATGGGGGGTGAACCGGCCGGTTTAAGCTTTGAACCCAATTCAGACAGGTTCGGCCCAGTTTGGATCAGTGTCGTCTTCTTCCTTTAGATGACAACACTGTTCACTCGCTGGAAAATCGTAACAGCACTGGCGAAGAAGAAACATTTCCGTTCGGTACATTTCAGGCCATCAATGTCTGTCATAAAGGTGCCAAACGGACGACCAACGAGTCTCTGAGCTCCCTATATAAAGTGCCCCTCTCCATTCATCCTCTCCACACCTGAAAAGCTCACTCTCTCTCAATTGCTTAGTTTTTCGGTGAAACTCGAACCAGAGCTCTAATATAGGGTCTTTTCTGAGCCAAAGTAGGTGGCGTTGGGTTCTTTAGAACTGGGGAGAAGTCAGCTACACGCCTGTAGTCTCCATTTGCTCCGAGGGTTGCCGGAGAAGCGTCGGCGTGATGGAACAGTGAAGCAGCTCCGGTGGACCGAAGCTGCCCTATTTCGGCCAAGTTGAAATCGGCCATTTCGAGCCTTCCTCAACCTAAACCAAGCCCTTCCAACACTTACTCAACCCTCCCATGGCTGAATTAGGACTGAAAAGTAAGCCAATTCGGCTCCACTCTGCAATTTCCAGACGATGCTAGAGAGAGAACGGGCAGAATTTTGATGATAAAATTCTAACTCAATTCAGCATTAATTGATGTGATTCTTGGTTCTAGGATGAACCTCAGGACAAAAGCTATCTGCCCAGATCGAAAGCTTGAACCGTCGTGCCCTCACCGGTGAGTAATTGAAGCTTTCTCTCTCTAGAATTCATTTTTCGGCAAAGCTCCGTTTGAGCTCATCTCGACATTAAAACTTGCAATTCAAATTGCTAAAGAATAATATGAACTTGTAGAAACTCAATTTCAACAATTGTAAACGTTTGATCGGTCAATTTGATGAAATCAAATTCGATTGTGTTAAAAAGTTGGAACTATGGGAAATATTGGGGAAAATTGGAGATTTTTGAAAATTCAAAGACCGAAATGCAATTTCCTAAAATTGAGGATCAATTGGGCATGTTGAAAATGTTAGAGGGCCAATTGAGGAATTTTAGCATTTTTGGGGTGAAACTTATCATTTTTGTAAAGGAAGGGAAAATTGGTAATTTTGGAAAAGTTGGGGGACCAAATTGGAAATTTGGAAAAACAAACCCCTTTTTTGTGAAATTGAATAAATTGAGGTCATATGATAAATTTTAAAAGTTTCGGGATTCAATTTGAGGAAAAACCAGCATTAGGGATCTAAAGTTAAAGAGAAATAACTTTAGGGACCTAATTGCAAATAAACAAAAGTTTGGTTTTATCATTCATTTGGAATGAAGGAAGACTATTAGGCCGAGTGACAATGAACCGAGATGTTTATATCAGGTAGGAACACGAGGCACCGGGAACGCTAGCAAGAACAAGCTCGCATGAATACAAAGAACCGGTCTAGTGGAATTCACTACATTAATGGGTGAATGGGATTTTATATCATACCCGGTTGGGGATGATAAGTATATCGAAAGGAAAACCCACTACCAAGTGGAATTTTAAACATCACAACTAAGAGGAGTGATGTGAAAATCATCCAGAAAAATGACTTACTTGTTGTAAGTAGATCATACCTGGTTGGTATGATGAAACTTCCTCGAAGGAAGTTGAAAACCCGTTCATTGGTTATGAGAGGAGGTGTCCTTATACTCGGTCGGTATGATGGACAGATGAAAATATAATTTGTTGGAAGTGCACTCCCCTGACTGTGTGCCAATGCTTAAACGATTTGGGAGACATTCTTGACGGGAGCTTGAATAGCTCTTATAGGTCGGGGGCCTCGGTTTTAGAAGTTGGGGGCTAATATGCCTAATTTTGAAGATCTCATATAGTGGGCCCAAGGCCAGTTGGCACGAGTAGGAGCTCATAAACAAACATGAGTTATATGTCATAAAACTTTAAATAAAGGAATTGTTTGACCATGATACCAAGACAAGACCGACATACTCAGTCAACTAGCAGCAATGTGACATGACAGGTCGACGAACTAGTCAAGACAAACAACTGCGGGTTGAGTTGAGGGTTGGGGCCGTTGGACCTGTGGCACCACAGATTATATAGCATGATAAGAAAATATTAATTGTGCATGCACTGTGATTATGGGACCATCAAGACACCCAAGAAGGGTAGTGATGCGTCCTAAGGGCACTAGACGACTTGGTGGGTATAAGGGCAGTTAGTCGTACCAAGTGACCGTGCAAAATTTGAAGTAGCACCAAGCACATGAGACCGGGGTAGGGATAGGATGAGGTCTCTGTCCTCATACAGACACAAAGAATTAATTTTAGGATTGAGGGTCGGATGTCGTGAACATCCACTCATTCTCAAGGTAAAAGTGGACGTACTTCTAACTAGGTGGTCGGTAAAGTCGCTCTGATGCCAAAAGTGGGTTTAGTGGATGGGCTAGCCTGTGAATGTGTGTTTGACCTTCATGATGAATGATGTGTGTTGGGTGATGACACACCTTGATTTATAAGGAAATGGTGGTAAAAATTGAGATTTGATATTAAAAGGATTTTTTTTAAAAGAAAGGAGTCTGGCACACTCCACTACAAGTCTTTTTTCCTAAAAGTTAAAAGTTTTGGAAAAATCCATTCACTGAGTAGTTGTACTGACCCCTCCCTTATATCCCTTCCAAGAAATTCCGGATAGGCTACCCTTAAAGACCATCAACTAAGACGCATGTGAGATAGGTATGATGAAATTAAAATATTATGCAGTTTTGAATTATGTTATTCCAGGAAAAGGTGCAAATTTAAAGGATGCCTTACTACGTTATATAATAAGGGGAAACCCTTTAATAAACCAGGAGAGTGGCGGGTTGATCACGGGGATCTGACCAAACTGGGTCGGGGTGTGACAACTTAGTTTTTCGACGAAGCTCGAACCAAAGCTCTGACATAGGGGTTTTTCTAAGCCAAAGAAGGTGTGGTCAGGTACCTTAGACTCATGGAGAAGTCAGCTACTCGACGGTAATCTCCAATTGCTTCGAGAATCGCTAGAGAAGCATTGACGTGATCGAATAGTGAAGCTGCTCTGGCGAACTAAAGCTTCCCTATTTTTATCAAGTTGAAATCGGCCAATTTGAGCCTACCTCAGGCCAAACCAAGCTCTCCCAAAACTCCCTCAACCCTCATACAACAAAATTAGAGTGGAAAAGTAAGCCAATTTGGCTCCCCTTTGTAATTTTCGATTAGTGTTAGAGAGAAAATAGATGAATTTTCACTGAATGAATTCTCTATCAATTATACATAAATTGATGTGATTCTTGATCATAGGAGTAACCCCAGGATGAGAGCTATCTATCCAGATCGAAAGCTCGGATCGTTGTGCCCCCAACGGTAAGCTTTCGAGGCTTTCTTTTAGTAAGTCCAGTTTTCCGGTGAAGTTCCGTTTGAGCTCATTCTGACGTCAATTCATGCGATTCAAAGTTCAATTGAATCATATGGATTTATAGGAATCAATTTTACCTTCAATTTCAACAATTAACCTCAGTGGATTAGTCAATTTGATGAAATCAAATTCGGCTAGGTTGAAAAGGGGAAATTGGGGGAAAATTTTGGGGTAATTTGGGGATTTCAAAAAATTGAGGGACTAAAGTGCAATTTTCCAACATTGAGGGCTAATTGGCCATGAAAAAGATGTTGGAGGACCAATTGGTTGATTTTTTGAATTTTTGGGAAATTGCCTTTTTTGTAAAGTAGGGGCAAAATGGTAATTTTAGAAAAGTTAGGGACCAAATTGGAAATTTGGGAAAATTAAACCTTTCTTGGGATTTTGGATAAATTGAGTACCCATAATGAATTTTTGAAAGTGTCAGGACTCAATTTGGGGGAAAATTAACATTAGGGACCTAATGTTAAAGAAAAAGAAATTTAGAGACCTAAATGCAAATAATTAAAAAGTTTGGGCATTTTGTTTATTCGTGAGTAATGAAGGCTATTGGGCCAAATGATAATGAAAAAAGATGTTCAAATCGTGTGAGAACATGAGGGACTGGGAACGCCGGTAAAGACAAGCTCGTATGGAGGCAAATAGCCAAATAAAAGGAATTCACTACACTACTGGGTGAGTGTGAATTTTCACATCATACTTGGTTGGGATGATTAGTACCTCAGAATAAAAAACCACTACTAAGTGGAATTTTAACATCACACCTAGATAGGGTGATGTGGAAACTACGCGGAAAAACTACTTAACGGTTGTAAGTAGATCATACCTAGTTGGTATGATGAACTTCCTGTAAGGAAGTGGAAAACTCGTTTACCAGTTGTAAGCGGAGATATCATCACACCCGGTTGGTATGATCAACAAGTGAAAACATATTTTTGTCAAAAGTGTTCTCCTCTAACTATGTGCCACTGCTCAAAGATTTTGGGAGACCTTCTTGATGGGAGCTCGAATAGCTCAGTTAGGCCAGATGCCTTAGTTTTAGAACTTAGGGGCTAAAATGCCCAATTTTGAAAGTCTCATACAGTGGGCCCAAGGTCAGTAGGCACGAATAGGAGCTCGTAAGCAAACATGATGCTAAGATATGATAACTTTAATGAATAATGTGATTTGGCCATAGTACCAAGACAGGACCGACATACTCAATGGACTGGCGGCGGTGCGACAAGACCTGGTCGACGGACTGGTCTAGACAAATAGCTGTAAGTCGAGTTGAGGGTTAGGGCCGTTAGACAAGTGGCACTAAAGATTAATAGCTTATATGAAAAATTATTGTTTGTGCATGCACTAAGGTTCGAGACCATCAAGATGCCCAAGAGGGGTAGTGGTGTGTCCTAAGGATATTGGACAACATTGTGGAGATAAGGGCAGATTGTCGTGCCAACAATCACGGAAGGTCGACATAGCTTCATGCACATGAGACCGGGGTGGGGTTGGGATGAGGTCTTTGTCCTCATACGGACACGGAGTTTCTTTTTGGGTTTGAGGGTTGAATGTCATGAACATCCACTCATTACCAGGGTAGAAGTGGACGGGTTTCTATCTAGGTGGCCGGTAAAGTCACTTCGACGCCAAAAGTAGGTGCAGTGGATGGGTTGCCCTGTGAATGTGTAATCCCCTCATGATGAAGAACGTGTGTTGATTGCTAAACACTCTGTTTGTGATTAATGATGAGTAATAGTTTTGGAAACCGAGAAATTGAAAAAGAAATAATTTTAAAAGAAATAAGGAGTATAGCATACTCCAAAATTTAAAACTATCTTATTAAAATTTTAAATACTAATTCACTGAGTTGTAGAAATTTATCTACTCTTTTACCCATTTTTAGAAATAGAGAAATTATTAATAATAATACTAGGATTTACCATTTGTCAGGTATGCTTAAATTTTCTTTTAAGCTTATATTTTGATTGATATATGTTATTATAGGGAATATAGTTATAAATTTTACCTGGCTACTCTTGATTAAAAAATGGGAAAAACCCTTCTTTAACTAATAGAGCGGTGGATTGATCATGGGAATTGACCAAATCGAGCTGGGGTATTATAGAATCACCTACTATAAAAGGACAGGCCTACACGTCCTATTTGAAACTACTAATGTAAGGCAGGCGGTGAACTCTTTCATTAGGGAAGGGAAGAAAGGACCTAAGCACGGCAGATGTCGTACACCTGAGTGGCAAATAAAGAAAAGCGACATCATACCTCTTTTTCCAGGCCAATTCGGATATAAGGTTCCCACGAAAGATCAAGTTGGTGAGCCATGTGATGGGAAACCTTCCCGCACGGTTTGGAGAGTACTGAATTAGAATGAGAGGTTCACCACCACATCATTGCTTGCAAGGGGAGCAAGCGGAGGCTAGATTGGAACTAGCAAGAAAGAAAGCAAAGTCAGACTTATGCGAGCAAGAAAGCGGATTGAAAGTAATCTATAGGGAGAATAGAAAGTCTATGCGAGTAAGAGAGAAAATGTAGTATAAGTACAGATGCCCTCGAGAAAAGGTAAAGCGCAGACGCGCTCTCTCCTTCAAACCCTCCGTTTTCTCTCTAGCTCGCTTCGTCATTCGAACCCTTTACTTACTGCTACGGCTTTGGAACCTCCACTCACTAGCTCTCATGTCGGAGCGAGCCATTAAGTTCAAGTCTGATCTGGAACAATCAACCCTACGCGTGCCAGATAGCAAGCGAATGTTCGAAAGTACCCTACGCAAACAAGAGAGCAAAAAATGAAAAAAGTAGACTCAAAAACTACAAGCAAATAATGCGGACTATATACAAGCACAGACGTGCTTTCCGTTTTCGAGCCTACACTTGCTATCAATAAAACAAAAAGACGCGCTCCATCCTTCATACTTACGCTTGCTAGCTCTCACACTTACGTGCGCGTCTGCACTCTCAGTTTTCTCGTTAGTGCACTTTCCATTTTTTCTCTTGGTCCAACTCGTAATTCACTTCTAACTCCCCGACCTTAGTGATGTTAATTGTGGTTACATTCATAAGTTGCTTGGTCCATCTTTATTCCATTTCATATATGTCACAGGATCCGCATCGCCCTTGATTTATGTGTTATTTATCCATTCTTACTTTTTTTTATGCCAATGTTGGTAACTGGAGATAACTCTCTTCAATTATTCATGGGATAGGAAGGGGTAGGTCTTGCTTCATATTTGTTAATTCATTTCTGGTTTACACGACTTCATGCAGATAAAGCAGCTACAAAAGCTACGCCTGTCAATCGAGTAGGTGATTTTGGATTAGCTCCTGGGATTTCGGGTCGTTTTACTCTCTTTTAAACAGTAGACTTTTCAACCATTTTTGCTCGTGCTATTGCCCCCAGAAATTCTTGGATTTTTTGCAATATGAGATTGAATGCCATAACTCTTATTTGTATTTTACTTCTTATTGGTGCTGTTGGGAAATCCGCACAGATAGGATCGCATACTTGGTCACCCGATGCTATGGAGCTACTATGGTAACAGCTGGCGTTTTCATGATAGCAAGGTGCTCCCCTTTATTTGAATACCCACCTACGGCTTTGATTGTTATTACTTCTGCTGGAGCTACGACGTCACTCCTTGCGGCAACCACTGTAATACTACAGAACGATCTAAAGAGAGTCATAGCTTATTCAACTTGCAGTCAATTAGGCTATATGATCTTTGCTTGTGGCATCTCTAACTATTCGGTTAGCGTCTTTCACTTAATGAATTACGCGTTTTTCAAAGCATTACTATTCCTAAGTGTAGGTTCGGTGATTCATGCCATGTTGGATGAGCAAGATATGCGGAAGATGGGGGCTTGCCTCCTCGTTCCCCTTTACCTATACCATGATGCTCACGGGCAGCTTATCTCTAATTGGATTTCCTTATCTAACTGGATTTTATTTCAAATATGTTAATCTTAGAGCTCGCTTACACTAAGTATACTTTCAGTGGGAACTTTGCTTTCTGGTTGGGAAGTGTCTCTGCCCTTTTCACTCCTT